>OU862879.1:32679740-42679740 GCA_917880725.1 Selenia dentaria
AGATTTGATTTTAAAAGCTTTTCAGTTATTTTACTAGGTAGATTGGTACCCGCGAGGGGCACTACTGATGTGCGTTCGGGCGACAGTGTCGTCTGCCGCTCGACGACGCAACGCCTAGCTTCGTGTCGCTAACTACGAATGGCATTTCATGGAAATACATAGAAACCAGTAGTGTCGCTGCGACACGTCGTTTTCTGCAGCTTCATGTAGCCGGCTACCAACTTGCACCTTAATATGTTAGTACTTTGTCTTTACTTTGTTTTGAAGCGCAGTGTTGTTTTGAACTGACAGACGAACAATCGCTGCTACAGTTATGACTTGGATGCACCCATCCAAGTCATAACTGTAGTCACCACTGCTGCTGACATTTGTGGCGTTTTGGAGGGCACGTTAAGCCGTCGGTATCAATTTTAAGCCTTAGCACCGCTGCCGTTGTTAGATATGTCGGAGGCGTTCGTGTGGGTCAAAAAGAATGTGTGATGAAGTATGGACTATAATTTTTTTACACCACAATGGGCCCTATTATATACTCGGCCATACTCGTGCCATACCAAGAGGCAATACATACGCGAGGGGATTAATATTTAATTCCCGAGTGTAGCGAGGGAGTTATGTAGAGTTCTGAGTGAAGCGAGGGGTTAAAGCCGCCCAAGACGAAGACAGGCTTTATCCTCGAGGTGCATACTCTACTTTTAATACCTACTGCGAGACAATAAAAACTCAGAGTTGTAAAAGAGCAGTTATATAGTTAAAAGTTAAATACAATAATGGTAAATATTCACATAGTAATATCTTTGGAAGGAACATTTTATGAAAAACACTGTTCTAGACATTCGCGGTTGTTAATTAAGTTATAATTAGTACTCACGAGATGTAGACCACGATTTAGTTGCTTTTGGAGCACCCGATATTTCGCTACAGTTACATGCACCATGTTCAAAATTATAACATTTTATGGAAGTTGTTATTATAATAACACCAAACATAAGGGCACGTAACTTAAAGCTATCTATAACGTGAAGTTGAAGTATGCCCTTGAATGCGCAGAGGATCTGTGCGTAAATTACGAATGCGCACAACATAACACTCCATAAGAGCGTTCGTTTAGCAATGAGGGCATTGGCGGTGTTGCTATTGTAGGCTCTTTAGTTAAATCGTTCGTAAAGCTTAATTTTGGTGGCAATAAAACTCTTTTTTAGCTTTTCGAACGCTGAACAAAATGAGCCATTAACGACATTTTCACCTATAGATTCCCAATTCGAACGCCCTTGTGAGCGTTTTTAGCGTTATTTTCGCCAACTTAGGGCTATTCGAATGCACTACTAAATAGTACAATCATTTCGCGTCTTTTTTCTTATTTTTCTTTATGCTGTCTCCGTACTATGGGTTTTCCTACAAGTAAAGTTCTAAATCCAAATCACTTTAGATTACGAGATTATTTACGGTAAATATACCACGATTCCTAGCCCGTCTCAGAGTATAACTAGTATTAGACCGATATTCGAGAAAGACGCTTGTAAATTTAGAATAAATAATTTCTTCTTACCTGTTTCACTGCATTTCTCAATAGTTTATTGTGGATACTTAAATGTTCAGTAACATAAATAGATATAACCATCACGAGTAAATCGTTGAAGCTCCAAATAAAAGTCGATTGTATGTTGAATATCTATAAAAGAAGGATGTGTTTAATGACCATTGTACGTCGTATGATTATAATACAAAATTTAAAGTTGGTTTCTATTCCATTATTGAATTAAGTTTACAATTGATTCTTTAAAAATAAAGTAAATTCAGAAAAATACCCAATATTTTGGGACTGATGTTGATAAATTGTTAACCAAAAAAAACTGTATAACTCGTTTCACAAGCGAAGAAATTATGTAACGTACTTAAAATGTTGCTTTTTCAAAAAGTTCTGAATAAATTTTAATACAATTTATTCAATACCACTAGTACTAATCTATCCAAGCAAGTTTGGAAGTATCCATATCTCACTACTTATAGCACTCATATATTTACGCTTGTTCTTTTACCACGTTGCTTTACTTAGTTACACATGTAGTGTTATAATATGTATAGTTTTCTGTAAGAGTTTTTTTGTTAATTTTTTCTTATAAACTTTATTTATATTCAGACAACGCTTATTTAGTAATATTCCTTGAAAAACTAGATTACGACACATTGGACTCAAAACTCATGTTTATAAAAAGTTTCCGCACTTGGCTATATGAAGAAATTTATGATCAGTGCTTCCGAGTTTCAAGGAACGACAGAAAAGGAAGCAAACTGGAACTACTTACTTCGCTTAGTACACCCTTCCACATTGTAAAAGATGTGTACTCAAAGATCCAAGGCATGTTGAAACGAAAGAAAGTTTCAGCAATGTTGTCAGTAGTGCAAGAGTATGCCACTGCTAGTCCATATTTGACTGACAAGAGGTGTTCAACTGAAAAACATCATTTATATTTTATTAAGATGATTTTTAAGTTCAGCCCTAAAGCATTTTTCGGTTCACTGGATATAATCCTTCTATTATTAATCGTCTTTCAAATTGAAATTCCAACATTTTTTTTATTATTATTAGCGGATCTTTGCCTATTTTCAAGGAACGTTAAAAAATTTAATGAGCCTGCAAATCATAATACGTTTCTGTGAAATTTTAGGTTCTAACTTGTTCAATTCCCTATTAACGTTACATAAATAAACATGATAAATTTTGAAAACCATTACCTTTTCAACATAATATTTAACTCATATTTGTACAGAAGGGACCATAATTTACAACTGTTAAGGACAGGACCATTTTATCACAAGTAAACTGTGTACTGAAGTATTGTGGTTCTATTCGAAATTTAAAACATATTAAGGCCTAAAGTATAACTATTTGAAAACCTATTTGTTTGTAGTAATCTACGTTATGAATTCTGTAACTTTATTACAACCAGAACGTGTAAAGACGAGTTACATTTTTGAAAAAAATGCCTTGTTTTTGGAATAAACCTATAAAAAATATGCTTTTTTTAAATTAATCGCTATGTAGACAGCATTAGGTACATATACTAGATACGGTTTGATAATTCGGGCTAGGTAAAAATATGGCAATTTTTTTGAATGACCGTTATTACCAAGAACATAGTCCTTGGTTTCTGTTAGTTTACTTACAATCGTCACAGAACGTCTTTAACGTCTTTTTTTCCCTGTGAGTACGTCATTATTATTAACATACATTAGCTTCACTCACGCGTCTTCAACAAACCTCATTCAAAAAAGCATTATACCCTCGAGTTATCAAGTAGCAAGCGTTGCATCTCTCCTTTCAATTTTCTGTCATACCTTCAAACATTCGTTACTTTATCCTTCACTCCTACCTCATGAAAAAAATTACATAAAGTACGTACATACGTTAAAGTCTAACATAGGGGGCTATCTGCCTAGTTTATATCGCTATATCTATAGATGCAGCAACTACAATAAGTATGAGTTGGATAGATGGTCTAAGCCATATATATTATAAAATCACAAATAATGTATATGAGATCAAATCCATACATACACTGTTAATATAGGCCTACTAAAAATATTTCATGCTTCAGCTGTTTCACCATGGACTTGTTATTACAAGTTTGTCCCACCGGGCATTATAAAAACCCATTTTAGTAATTATCACCACTGTGCTACAGTTTTTTCTAGCAACAGTACGGCAGTAGGTATAAGGGCTCTCAATCAAATGAAATACCTATATAAACGTGACAAGAAGTCATGTTTCAATATGCAGTGTAGTATCAGGCGAATAGGCGACACTTTGTTAAACCGTATAAAAAAAAAACTCCCGCACTATTATATATAGAATTCCCTGAGACGCGAAAGGCACGGACATATATTGCATTAGCACGCTATTCAGTCTTCCAAAAGATATGCTATGGTTTAAAGTATTATCAAATATATTTATTCATACCCAAAGCAGCTAATAGTATGCAGACCATAGTAATATTGCAAATCTTGGCAACATCTCTTGAAAACGGTGGAAGATCAGCCTCTATCTTCTCTACCTTAATCATTACTTTAGGCCAATGCAGTCCAATTTTTAGTAGAATTATCGATGATACTAAACTTGCAAAGTAGAAAAAAAAATTCGCTGCAACACACATAAAAATACTTTCAAACCACATAATAATCATTATATTCGTGAGGATCTGTTATTGTATATTGATTCAGAAGAAGACTTAAGTTCGAATGTCATCCAAGGATTAGATTGGACCTATTAAGGTTGGATCAAAACGTATTATGAGTTGGAAAGTGCTAAAAAACAAATAAGAGTTACGCTAACATTGATTTGTTTTAAATTTCGGCATCTCCATAAGAAGTTAAATGAGATAGTGCATACTTACTGACATTTGTTAAAGATATTCCTCTCTTGAGGAGCCAATAAAGTGGCATGACGAACATCAAACATTGTCCAAATAAACTAATTGCATACAACACGGTGTAAGGAGAGCGCAGATTGAATCTGGAACGAGAAGATATACGGCCTTGCTTATAAACACTGCTTAACTTTGAATATTGTCATTTAGTACCTCGCACAACAATTTTGCTGTTCGCGGTACCTACTTATTTTTTTAACATCCGTAATGTTTGCAGCATTTATATGTAAAGCCGTAATTGTTTAATTTTAAACAATATAGGAATGTTATACATACTATGAAGCACGTATTGAAAATATCAATTAATGACGTCAGGCTTTTCATTGCGTTTTTAATTAGTTACGAGCTACGCCCCGCGATTTCACCCATGTGGTGATGTATGATGATGATGATACATCGGTCAAGCCGTTTAGCCGTGATTAGGTAGCAAGCATACAGATGGAGAGACAGTTACTTCGCATTTATAATATTAGTGTGGATTAGTATCTGCTCGCGACATTAAAATTTTGTTAAAGTCCGATTGATTTTTTGCCTATGAGGGGACTAAGTCGACTCATAATGAAGGCCGCCCATTGCGAACAATCTGGATGTGTTTCGTGAAAGTGAGTTGGTGATCAAGGGTGACGCCCAGGTATTTGGCGGATTTAGCCCAAGGGATGGGTTCGCCGAATAGGAATATGGGTGACGACATGAGAGTCCGCCGGGTCTCAGTGAAGTACATTGCTGCTATTTTGCTAGGATTTACTCCAATCCGCCATTTACGAATGCACCGATTACGGTGATGGCCCGTTGGATGGCGCATCTCTGCCTGACCTTGAACCAGCCAGTAGAGTAGATTGCAGTATCATCCGCAAACTGAACAATCTGAACATTAGGTTCAGATCGCTGGTGTACAGCGAGAAGAGAATGGGTGAGAGTACAGAGCCCTGAGTGACACCTGCGTGAATGGAATGCGGGGAGAAGAGCATTCCTTCGGTACGATAGCTAAACGTTCGATCCCTGAGGAAGTCTTGTAAGATGAGTACAAGACGGTCTGGTACACCCAGTTGGTACAGCTTGAATATCAAGCCGTTGTGACAGACTTTCTCGAACGCTATCGCTGCGTCGAGGAATACAGCTATGGTCACTTGGGGCTTTGGTTTCTTATTGAAACCACCTAGGATGTGCTCCGTTATGCGGTGCACTTGTTGTACGCAAGAGCGTTTGGCTCTAAAACCAAATTGATCATCGGGAAGGAGGTTATTGGACCTAACGTGGGACCAGATTCGGTTCACAATGAGCCGCTCGTAAATCTTCCCCAGAGAGCTGAGGAGAGGTATGGGGCGGTAGCTGGAAGCCTCGGCTGCCGGTTTGCCTGGTTTGTGAATACCAATGACAATGGCATGCTTCAAAGTGTCTGGGAAGGAGCAGTTGCTCATAGCCGCATTGAAAATGCTAACTAATAGATGGACTAGCGGGACTGAGAAGTGTTTGATCACCTTGTTACTGATACCATCAGCACCAGGGGATTTACGGGTCTTGAGGTTCTTTATCAGAGACACTACCTCGGATGATTTTACCGGTGTGAGGAGTGGGAGGTCAGAGATGGACATAGAGCTTTTACGTTCGACTTCAGATTCCACCGAATCGAGGTGTTTCTGGTCGACGTGATTCTGAGCTACGGCTGCCAAGCGCAGCTGTTTTATAAGCAACTTAGATAATGGGTGTGCGGTGAGTCAACCGCTTGCACGTTGCGCATGACCGTCACAATAGGCGGCCGATGGCGTCTTATAATATAACTGAATATATCTTTTCATAAAACTTATAAGTCAAACACTGTTTGGTTGTATGAGTTTTACTTAAGTATTATTATCAGTATTATTATTAACAAGTGAGATGGTTTTTCATCAGAATCTGTGTTCATGGGTTGGCCCCTCCATGCCATCCATTTTAATAAAACTACTTATGTAAACAATTTTTAGTTTACTATTATTTTGTAGTACGATAAAACAATTACTCACTCATACACACCCATATACAAGCATACCCTCACCCACCCATATATACACACACATCCTCACAAATACGCATATTTACTATTACATGTACAATCGTGCATTGTTTTTTTTTACTTCACTATACTTTATGTTTAGTGTTTAAAAACCACAACTACTATTTTAAAACTTTAAAACTAGTCTTTTAGAGATATGTTACTTAGATCCAAAATCCCAACGGAGGTCTTTGTTGTCTACATTGCTAACTTAGCTGTAGCTTTGCTGTAGCTTTTCTCCGAGTACGTGACGCTCCGTGTACAATACAACAACGCGCTTATAGTGGTGTTGGGGCTGCTCCGTTTCTGCAGTGCCTTAGGCATGTTCGCAAAGGCGCGAACATACTGTTTCTATGCGATCATGCGCAAGCGAGGAATGTCCTTGGTGCGCAGTCTTGGCAATACCGTCTTGGCGATGATTGGACTCAGGATCGATTGTGCTTTCCTTCGGCATTGCTGCGATAGACATGTCGCAGTACCGATATCGAAGCGAAGGTACTGATTATTTATTTATTAGACATGGTGGTATTGGATTAAAGTAGAAACTTATTTATCTGACATTTTGTATTTCTTTTTTGTGATAATTTTATTTAATTTCGACATTGCTATGTTATTTTTGACATTTAAGTTTAAGTTTTATAAATATTGGAATATTGTAATTTTTTAATATTGCACAGAATTTATTAAAATTTTTGTATTTTGTAGACTTTACTCATGACATATTTTATTGTATAATAGTTTGCATACTTTATGGGTTTATTTGCCTGAAATATATATATTGAATTTGAAAATTTCAGATATTATAGATATTATGCAGATACTCGTATTATGCCTTGAAATACTAGTGTAAAACATAACTGCGTTCAGCCGTGCGATTCTCTAATGATTCGTGGACGAGCTCACCGATATCAAATACTTTATGAGATGTAGCCCTTATACATAAGGTTGTTTTTTCAACATTTCTTGTCATCCCGTCATTTTTTTCACGGATGTTGTCAAAGATGCAATGTTGTTTGCTCTTAGAGAATCGCACGGCAGATATGAAACAAACTATAACTTGCAACAAGCTGCCAGAAATACAGGATGAATGAGATTTGAAGAACAAACCTCATGATTGAAATTCTTTGATGTAAAATAAAATATCAAAATATTATTATCCAGGTACTAACCTGAGTCTGTCACTAGATGGATGGGAGAGTCCTGTTAAAGGAAACATCCCCATCACACGACTGCACAGCAGAGTATATCTAACTGTAGAATACAGACCACCATTTCCGCTCTTGGTCATTTGCAGTCTGTCTTCTAAGGATTGTGATTTCAGGTTCTGCCACATTTTGAACATTGTTTTGTTTTTGGCCTATTAATGATATTCCAACTCTTTCAATATGAAGTACTATGATAATAAGTTTTTAACCAATCATTTAATCTGTAACAGAATAATTTCTATTTGAGAGTCAGGTATAGGTATACCTAGACATGCAGAAATTGTTAAATCCACAAATCAACATATCAAACATATTCATAATTTTACGATTTGTGGTTGGTTTTCAAAATTGCTCACTAATATAATAACTCGTAAACTTGCTTTATTAAAATAAAAATAAATCATTACCTACGACAAAATGTTTAAGTAATTATATTTATAGGTATATAGCTAAAAGGCGGCTATAAATAATACAGGTTCCAGTTATAGAGCCAATAAAATCCCAAAAGCCAGCACAATACTGCAAGACCTCTAGACACTGCAAGTGACTACTCCATGCATCGGGAAAGTTTTGATTACAATATGATAGGCAGTAAGTACATAAAAATAATATACTTATCTATTTAACAGACAACTGTCGTTCGGCCTACCCGTGACCAAAGTAAGTAAATATCTATCTATATAAATATCTCTGGGCCGCGCGCTCCAACTACTATGCCGTGAATATGTTCATTGAAAAGTGTTCAAAACGTCTTGATAAATTAATTTCAAATAATACGCGATTTAATCCATTTAAAGTTGTTTAATTTTACCGGCTATAAATTAATATATGTATCATCTTAATTTTCTTTTAATCATTAAAAAGCTGTCATAGAAGGTAACTTAAAACTTTTTGATAAGCTGACGGAATGCAGGTAGGTAAGTGCACAAATAAAGTGGGTCAATTTTTATTTAGTTGTTATAAATTATACTTAATCATATAACTACCTACACTAACTACAGTTTTAATAGTAGGCACAACGTACTGTGAGATAATTATAAGTTTTCAAGCAACTTTATTCACTCTTATTGCTAACCGTACTTCTGACGCGTAATACTGAACCTCGAATCATCTACGTAATAGTAAGCAAACTTAAGTACTTGTGTTTTATACGATCTAATGTCAAGACGAGCCAGTCGTGTGCCTGATGGTAAGCACTAGCCCATGACAGCCGCAGTGCCAGCCAGAGTAGAGAACGGTAGTTTTGCTTAGCAGCCCGACTTTGGATTTTGTGTCTCATTCGCCGGTTAATTTCACATTTGCTTGCGCACTATTACTTCGTGGTAGAATAATATCTAGCACTGTGGAGGTACCAACTAAGACGGCCTCCTAGCACGAGAGCCTACCACCAAGTAAGTCAGGCTTCCTCGAATTTAAAGATTCACATCCCGACGGCATAGGAAATATTCTTTGATTTCGTACCCTCTTGAAGCAGGACTTTCCCGCCTCGTGTCTTGAAACCATAAAAATGTTCCTCCAAAATAAGAAGTATTTAAGTGGGTACGTAGTCCTTTTCTATTCAAAAAACGTTTAAAGACAATGGAACGCCAGTACATACTTGCCTTCAAGAAAGTATGTTAAAAAGCGAGGGCAAATTTCAAAATCTGCACAGTACAAAGATGTCGACGGAAAAGCATCTTGAAACGAGTTGAAAATGCTCACTTAGAGAAATTGTGGAAGTGGGCATATAAGAAAGCGTTAAAGGTTTTATAAGTCTAAAGTGTTTCTTCAGCGTTTTGGAATATTTATTTACGTCACCTTTTTATTATATTTAACAACAAAATTTATATTTGATGAACATGGTGATGTAGGTGTTGATATTGATGTTAGTGACGCGCACAACGCAATACTAGAACATCATACAAGATTTTTACGTAATTAAAATTGTGTATGCTTTACATTTTAGCTCTTAATAGAACAATACACACGCTTGACATAATTTAATCAATTTACACATAAATATCTTTAAATATAATAAAACACGATATCTCTTTTACACGTTTGCTTCTTTCTCAGTTATCGATCCCTTTTCGTTAGAAACGTTCTTGTTTCAGCTGAAACAAATTTATTTTGTTCTGCTCAGAAGGTAATTTGCATAGTATTTAGAAAATGTATGTGTTTAGTTTTATTGGGACGAATGTAATAAATGTGATATGAATTGGAATTCACTTGCAAACTTTTTTTACCATGTGTAATTTATTATACTTACCTACCTGGAATATCTTCCATAGTTTGATTACATATTATGACTTAAGCATTTTTACTATACGGGAGATTAAAAAAAACTTTTTTAAACCTTGAACAACTGATACGTGTCAGTTCACCTGTATCAGTTTTTCCTAGTTCAGTCCATATAGATATAAAACAAAACCTTGATCGTAACGTAAAATTGTATTTTTCGAGCGTACTGAAACCAATACCAATACCAACTCAAATAACTACATTTTATACAATAATATTTTATATTTAACCAAATGTCAAGGTATCAAGGTCAACATAATCAAGTAATTTACATAGTGGATAGGCTTCATTTATTGGTACAGAGTACAGGGTGCATGTATTGTAAGTATTGTAATGTACATTACATACATTCATGTACATAGCAGTTACAGTATACCATACTCCACAGTTGTATGGTGGTCCTTTTTCTTCAATTGTTTTGTGTACTTGGTACAAGTACCCTTAGGAACAGCTAAACACAATAATGCCTTAAAGAAGAAAGAAATAGAATGGGTTCTTTAGAAACCCTTTCCTGTCCTACACTTTTTTAAGCTGGAAGGTATCTAAAACAACCCAAATAAATCACTTTCCTTTCACTCCGACACGGTTAGCTCCAGGCTAACGCTCCACAAATACTCGTATCATGTCACAACACGACTTGTTTACAATATCAGTTTTCTTGTTACAATAACATTGTGATATCGATGTTTTCATAGGCATGCTACCATTCTGATAACATAACAATAATACCTCAGGTTTTGAAACGATACGTCCATAACCTGAATATAATAAGGATCCGTATACCTTACGGCCCAAAGAAAAGTTTTATTTATGCGTCATGCAGTTTTAGTCCCAGAATTCGCCCTATTTACATAGGTCCAGAAGGATAGTTTTCATACAAATGACATTTAAAAGTGTCTTCAAAACACGAGTGCATAGGTATCTTCTGGGTAAGCGCGCTCCATCATCGATCGCATCATCACTTAGCATCAGGTGAGATAGTGGTCAAGTGCTACTCAGTACGGTATAAAAAAAAAAAAAAAGAAGCAATAAATATTTTTTTGAGGTTGGCTAGCCTGCCAGATCTGACAATATTACAAAACAATACTTATGGTTCTATCATGCCACATGGAATCTTTTACCCGAATCATGGGGATATTAAAATATGAACGGATTGAGTGGTTTCTCAACAAAACTATCGAATTTAATGTTAATACATTTGAGTGTTGTGTGGTGTTAGTAAACATTGATATTGCATAGCTGTAGCTTCTATATCGTCGTCTAAATGCGAAATCTTGTGTGTGTGTTGGTATGTCTGTGTATTTGTTATTCCTTCACGCTGGAGGGATTTGCACATTTTGAACAATATTTGCCGATACTTTGAAGATATGGGGGTTCGCAGTGATGAATACAGATGCCATAGATAAACACTTAGGCTCCTTTTTTTCATCATCATTATAATTACCACTCATTACACAATCGCGGGGTATATAGTATTCTATTAAAACCACTTTATTAAGTACTGGCTGCGGTTACACCTGCATAGTAATGCATGATGATGATGATGATGAAAAGTATCCTACACGGTAAAAAAGGATTGCTTGATCCAAGCAAATATTCGTGTATATACGCACAATGCAGTAAAATGTTTTGGTCGAAAACGATATATTTTGTTCATTTAAAAAAGGACTATATATTAAACAAATACAAACAACGTTAAATCAAAATAACACTGTCGATTTATAGAATGTAATATAATCTTGATTGAAGATAATTATTATTTTCGTACTAATGAACGGTTTTTTTGAAAAACTAGTAATACAATCGTTTCCTATAATCAAAATAACCAAAATCTTGCCCCAAGCTTCGCAGTGTATCGACTAAGGAAATATTTTTTTGATATAATAACTATATTGTTTTCATAAATATAACCGCTATTTTGGTTCAGATTGATTGGTTTTCTAAAATAGTTTAATTAGTCGATTGCTTCTTTCAATTAAAATAACAGATATCTTGACTAAAGGTCTACGTACTAAAATAATTATTACGATATATTTTTCTGGAAAGAAAGTAAATACTTCATCATCATCATCTCAGCCGTAGGACGTCCACTGCTGAACATAGGCCTCCCCCATGATTTTCCAAAAGGACCGGTTGGAAGCGGCCTGCATCCAACGTCGTCCTGCGACCTTCATCAGGTCGTCTGTCCACCGTGTCGGTGGACGACCTACGCTGCGCTTGCCGGTCCGTGGTCTCTACTCCAGAACCTTTCCGCCCCATCGGCCATCTGTTCTGCGTGCTATGTGCCCTGCCCACTGCCACTTCAACTGGCTAATCTTCTGGGCTATGTCGGTGACTTTCGTTCTTCTACGGATCTCCTCATTTCTGATTCGATCACGTAGAGAAACCCCGAGCATAGCCCTCTCCATAGCTCGTTGTGTGACTTTGAGCTTGTCTATGAGGCCCATAGTAAGCGACCACGTTTCAGTGCCATAAGTCATCACTGGTAACACACATTGGTCGAAGACTCTTGTCTTGAGTCACTGAGGTATTTTTGACGAGAAGACTTCGCGAAGTTTCCGGAACGCTGCCCAGCCGAGTTGGATTCGACGATTGACCTCTTTTTCGAAGTTGGACCTGCCTAGTTTGACTGTCTGTCCCAGGTAGATGTACTCGTCAACAACTTCGAGAACTGAGTTCCCAACTGATATTGGGGTAGGTACAACATGGGCATTAGACATAATTTTCGTCTTATCTATGTTCATCTTAAGACCTACCCGTTGGGAAACTCGATGGAGGCCTTCGAGCATTGTGCTGAGGTCTTCCATGGATTCTGCCATGACTACAAATCGAAGGTGAGTGATGTATTCGCCGTTAATATTAATGCCAAGTCCTTGCCATTCCAGAAGCTTGAAGGCGTCTTCCAATGTAGCGGTGAACAGTTTCGGAGATATAACGTCTCCCTGTCTCACGCCTCTTTGCAATGGAATTGCCTTCGAACTCTGCTCCTGTACTCGGACTGACATGTAGGCGTTTTTGTACAAACACTTCAGCACTTCAATATACCGATAGTCAATACGGCACCGCTGGAGAGACTCAAGCACTGCCCACGTCTCGATCGAATCAAAGGCTTTCTCATAGTCCACAAACGCTAAACAAAGAGGCAAGTTATACTCTTCGGTCTTCTGTATAACTTGCCGTAGCGTGTGGATGTGGTCTATGGTATTATAGCCTTTTCGGAAACCGGCTTGTTCCGGAGGCTGGAATTCAACAAACCTGCGACTGAGACGGTTCGTTATGACCTTCGAAAATAGCTTATAAACATGGCTCAAAAGCGAGATGGGTCTGTAATTTTTAAGTAAAGTGTTGTCACCTTTCTTGAAGAACAGCACCACCACGCTTTCGTTCCATGCTTCTGGCGTTTAACCTTCGAGTAAGACGGTATTAAAGAGCTTCTGAAGGACTTTAAGTACCGGTGTTCCTCCCGCTTTCAGAAGCTCAGATGTGATACCGTCGTCACCAGGCGCCTTGTTGTTCTTAAGCTGTTTCAAGGCCATTCTAATCTCGTACAGGCTGATGTCCGGGATTTCTTCGGTATAATGTCGGGTCAGCTTGGCTCTTGGGTCTTTGACCGAGCTGCTAACAGGTTTAGCGACCGAGGTGTATAGCTGTCCGTAGAAACTCTCTACCTCTCCTAATACTTCTGTTTTGGTCGACGCTAAACTGCCGTCTTCTCTCTTCAGCTTCGTCAACTGGCTTTGCCCAATAGACATGTCTCTTGCAAACACTTTGGAGCCTTTTTTCCGCTCTATCGTCTCTTTAATACGGTTTGTATTAAAGATCCAGATGTCGTGTCGCAAGGACTTCCATATTCGTCTATTGAGCAAGAAACAGTAGACACACTGTTACAGTTTCGTATCGTCAGTTTCCTTTTTGATTTCTCTGGGAATGAAAGTGATCGGAGAAAAGAAACGCAATTAATTAGTCATAATAATGAATGTATTTCGTATGTACCCAAAATTATGTGCATTTTGATTGTGTATTAAAATAATCATCCAAACTGTGGCAAGTATTACATATAGATGAATGAAAATAAATATCAGTTCAATTATCCTTATCTATTAACAATTATTATTGCTCAATTTCACAAAAACGAGGTACACAATTATCATTAAATTCGTATATGAAAAAATCACCAATTGAATATGTAATGCCAAATGTCTTCCGATTCACTTTACTATACGTTACATCATCAACACCAACTGAAAGCTCTTGCACGCTTTTAGGTATGCCATGCTCAACTCAATCAGGTAGATCCTTATTTTATCAGGATATAATTCAGCAAAATCATCTTCAATCTGGAAATTTAACAAAATAAATAAATAAAAGCATACAAGGCAAGTCAAGAGTTGACAATAAAAAGCATATAAGCACATATTAGTCTGTGTCACAAGCACAGCGAGGAACAAACACAGTAGCACACAAACAAGTAAGTATAACTAGCCCGCAGGGCACAGGAATACATTCTGTGTGAACTGTTGGTTTTAGAAGTGACTCAATTCCTATTACCAAGCAAATACTTTGCTAGTACCTTTTACCATCATTCCAATTAACAAAGCCCAACCCGTATTAAATATAACACCGTATAGATTGCTCAGAAACAATAAGTAGATATTCAGACAGCTCTGGTAACAGATGTAATTAATGGTCATCTAAAACCTAAATGAAAACAAATTAATCTATTAACTGGTACCTAGTTAAAATCACCCTGAACTGAGACCTGATCATATCAGTCATAGCACGTCCCTAGCTACACATATGCCTCCCCTTAATATTTTAGACTGCTACATTATCTGTAAACCCTTAAACTATTTTGCTCTTATTGAAGAGTAGCTGCTCCTGGCAGTGATAAAAAACGGGGATGGTGTTGAGGACTAAAAGTAACCTGTCCTAATCCAGGGGTAAAAGCTACTTTCACACCCATATCAATATGTTCAGCCATTTCAGTGTGAAGGAGTAACAAACGTATGGACAGATAGACATACATGCGTACAAACTTACTCAACAGTAATAGTTAAATGTGGGAACGACTGATTTGATATTGTTGTTGGGAACAAATCCCTTAAATATATTGCAAGATGCAGTTTATTAATAAATAACACCTAGACTGGCTGGAGGCACCATCATGTGGTGATATGCTGACGGTAATGACAAAAAAAATATAATAATAGGTCTGCATCAGTACCTATATTATAAATATGTTAGTGAGTTTGTTTGTTACATTTTAATACAGCAATGGTGCAACGGATTGACTTGATTTATTGCGTGGATAGTTAGTGGAGTGTCATAGGCCACATTTTATCCCGGAAAATTCCAGTGCAATAGCACTGATTCCTATTACCACACGGGCAAAGTCGGGACCAAAACCTAGTCATATATGGTTATTAATATTATTATTAGTCAAGGTTACAATCTGGGTGTCTTCAAATCACGAGTGAATCGGTTCCTTCTAGGCAAGCGTGCTCCAACGTAGACCGCATCATCGCTTAACATCAGGTGTGATGGTAGTCAAACGCAAGCCTATTTAATTATAAAACAAAATAGAAATAAAATAAAATATTATATATATTTATATATATACATATGTGTTGTGGTTTTACAGTAATACAACGAAAAAATATCTGTTTATTGTATCTATGTGAAAATAAAAACTAGTCGTACCAAATAATAGATGAGCCGAAATTTAAAAATAAAGACGAAAATCTAGGATATTATTATTAATGTACAATACTCGTAATTTGTCTCTAAGAGTTACCAAAATACATTATAGCAATATAGCATAGCAAAAGTATTTAATAAGTTAAAATGAAAAAAAAAAGTACCAAAGTGTATCTTTAACTGGATCTTTTGGAAACCTAAATGAGACCCAATCGGGAAACTAAACGAGTAGAGTGGTAACACTGATTGAGTTTTGCATACTAGTAGAAAAATCTCTTGTAAAACCGTGGGGTCAACATTACCATATTCGGGATTTCCCGCCCAGCAAACATGAACACAATATTTTACTCTAGTTTTTTTTGTAATAGTAGATTATGCGCCGAGGGAGTAAAGCAGGGAATCTAGAAGACTATACTAGAAGTGGTAGCAAATTTACAAAAAGGTCTATCAATATTGTTAGTATGAATACTTACCATCAATAACAAACCTTTAGAATGAACAAAATAAATAAATTGTTGGTATAAAGTGTAATAAGGTTCATGATATAATGCATTCGCTTGTAGCTCATTGAAAATGAATTGAGTGGTTTTGTATTTACCTACTTGTAAATTACTCGGTATACACCTGTATGTAAGTAATTTCAATTTCTTTAATCATGAAGACTGGACATTCGGACATCTTGATCCAAGTTATATATAAATCATAACATCTCTTGTATAAAATCTTAAAACTCAACTTTGCATGATATTGAGATAATTACTGTTAAGGCTGGGGTTGGTTAGTGAAGTGTGGCGCCCATTGTTGGCGGGTTTGGTCTCCGAGGCAGTTGCGGCGCGCCATGTGTTCTGGCGTGCCGCGAAGAGAAGGGTCCGGCAACAGACAGCCGCGGCGGGTTCGCGGTCGTGTGCAAAATCTGTCCCGCGTTCCCGCCAAAAGCGGTGACGGAACACCCCGGGGTTTTGGTGGGTATACGGACTCCCACATAACCACCTACCTCCCCGTGGTAGGTGGTATCCATAAAGGATTTCCCCGAGACAAAAAAAAATGGGATTGGTTGGTAGCAGGATAGTTAACCTAAGGAAATGGTTAAATAGTAGAGGGGGACCATGTATATGTTCCACTTCACTTATAACAAATTCCTGTATAAGTATACATATTTTATTGACCAGTATATTGTTTTCCATCCTTTGTATAGTTTACGTTCGTCAAGTAATCATATTCTATTATGAATATATTGTGAGCTGTGGTATAAAATACTTAACATTTTCAGAATACTTGCTTTCATGTAACATACAATTACGTAATTTACTTCCGCATTTGTACCAAAGTTCAAACAAACCTTTTACATTGATAATTAACTTTAAGGTAGGAACGTAGAAATTAAACGAGTTAGTGCTAACATTATAATACAAATAAAGGTTTTCTATTTTGCGTATCTGTACTATGTTAAAGTACTATACTTTGATGTAATATTTTATGGTCATTATTCCTTTAAACGTTTTGTTATAAAAAAAACCTTTAATTTTAAGGGGAAATAGTTTCTATATCTCGAACTAAAAATGATACAATTGTTTGTTATTTGATAAACAGTATCTTCTACTACCGATTTCGGCCATTATCTAAATATATAATTAAAGTCCATAGTCACTTGTGATAGAAGGCAGGAATAAGCCAGAGACTGCTTAGAATTACATAAAGAAATAAAGAAGTACTTAAGAAAGTTTAGAAGATTATATCTATATAAAATATATTATAAATAATATAGATAATAATCTTCTTAAGTTTTTTAAAAAAGCACTGTCGTAATTCACTTAGATCTTTCGACTTATTTCTTTCTTTAGGTACTTTGGAGCAGTGTCTGGTTTTAATATATAAAATTCCAAAACTTCTTTTATAGTGTAATGCTTTTGGTTTTGAAAAAAATTTGAGTTTTCTCAATACAACTTTTTTCAAGCATGGTGTATCTTATTTTACATTATGTGTAAGCTTTAGAAATTTTATTGCCTGAACAATAATAGAAATAAAAATTGTACCATGCACGTAGCGAGATAATGCGCAGATGAACAAACTAATGTAAATGAAAACTAGTTAAATATATCAATATTGAATATCCAATAGTTTGGACGTCGATTGGAGGACATGGCCTACTGACTGATGTCCTAAGGGGACTGGCAGCTTATCCTGAGCTCCAACGCACGAAAGTGCCTCCGAAAGTTCTCAGTTGAAAAGCCACTAGCGGTAACCTAAGTAGTGTCCACAGTAAGTCACGAAAGACGAGGCTAGCTGACGAGATTAAAAAATATTCTCTTAGTAAGCACTAAAAATAAAAATAATGATGATTAGTTTTGCATTAGCCTATAAACACGCGCCGGTACAAATTTATACATTGCATAAAGCGGCGCTGGTACACCGGTGTACCGCAGTCAAAACCCATATCAGGACTGAACATAAACGTTAACTGTTCAAATATATAATACATTTCGGTTTATTAGATGTTTTTTTAATACTAATCATCATCATCATCATCATCTCAGCCGTAGGACGTCCACTGCTGAACATATGCCTCCCCCATGATTTTCCAAAAGGACCGGTTGGAAGCGGCCTGCATCCAACTTAATTAATTAAATTAATTTATTTTTTAATTAATTACTTAATTAAAAAATAAATTAATACTAATAAGCACTTTTTTTTTTTTTTATTATTTTGGTTATCAGTAGGCTAGTAAATAAACAATGGGCATCGATACCATATCTCTTAAACTTTCGCAGGTGTGCATGTCCTATATATATGTATTGTTTTCGTGAATAAGTACCATTTCGAAGTAAAAATCTAAGAAAAAGCTTGTAATCCTCTTATATTATGGTTTTGTGAGCAATTCCCGTAATTTGATAAAGGCAGCCGCCAAATTGTTTTGATAACGAATGGGACTACGATTTTGAGATCTATTTGGTTAGCGTTAGAGTATATGTTTGTATAACAATTTGTGGATTTATTATGGATAATATTTTATAAAATAGGTAGTATAGGTTTTCAAAGTCTATTATACCGTTGTGATTGTATTTTTACTCCTTTTACACCTGCTTGAGAGATACAATTGGTCTTTGTAGAATTTATTTCATTTTTTGCGGTTCAAGTTTTAATGTATTTTTTTGGTTGAATTTACCTCCATAATTTGACTAAAAAGAAACAGATGACATAATAATAAAATAAAGGAAGATGTACTGGGTAACCAGTGTAAATTTACGCCGTTTACAGATATAAAATAGAACCAATAGCTGTTTTACTACGATTTTACTACTCCTGCAAACGTTTGCGGCGCGCGCGGAATTTTTTTATTGTCGCGCACTTTTTCCTATCGATTTGGCGCCAAAATATTTTCTTTTTATGCTACTTGAAGGGTTAACAATCAAACGAATTATGTTTATTTGCTGTAAATATATGTATATTACGATTAACACAACCAAAATATTATTTAAGAAATCCTGATTTTATTTTCATGCATACACTTACGTATATTGAAAGTGGCTATAACAGCGTAGTAAAATCCGAATATAGGTTTGTTCCACACATACATTTTATATGTTTTTGCCAATACCATAATAAAATATCTAACACAAATATTAAATTCAGTCTGCAAGTTTTTTGCTCAATAAAAAAACTTGTTTTCAACATGATTTTTTTGATATTAATATTTCAAATCATTCTAGTTTTCTGCCAACAAATTCGTGATTATGATAGTATTGTGATAGGAAATTTGAGAAGAAGGGAGCAAATTCCTTTAAACAGATACAGTAGGAGGTGGAATGGGCGCGACTTGAGTTATAGAAGAACTAAAGATATAAGAGACGATGATATATTTGATACAAGATATGAGGTGAGACATTATTCATACGGCAGCGCTTTACGACTCCTTATTACAATTTGTAATATTACCAATTCCTAAGTTTATCTATTTGTAATTTGAAAATCATTTTCTAAAATAATATCATTTTATAATAGTAGCATTGTGCAATCGCATGTTCTTTGGATGACTTCCGTGTAGGTTAAGATGATGTGTTCCAGTTCCTCTCGAGAGTTTACCACTGTGTTAGGCGTGATATTATTTTCAGCTAGAAGTGTTTTGAAAAGTGGCTCGAACTCCGCCCATAATAGTAGCATTAGACTTGCCCACTCATTAAACTCCCACCAAATCCTACTAAAAACTAAAAACTGATAGATTTGTATGATGATACTCTTTGTGCTGATTTCTTTATCCGCAAGTTATGCTTAAAACCATGTTCTATTAAGAGAACATTATTTAAAGGAAAAGGAAAGGCATTCCAAGATCGTCTGAATACTCACTAGCACTAAAATTTAGCTCGTAATAATTACGAATTCTACTTAACCACTTTGCGAAAGGTCTGAAATTGTTTATTTTAAATCAGAATCAGATTTGACCCTGTACCTATATAATTTAGCTTATTACCGCATACATTTTGAATGTATCTAAGTCTATATTTTTAACCAACTTCCAAAAATGTATGAGGTTCTCAATTAGATTTTTTTTATATGTAACATACATACAAAAAAAATCGACGATCATTCTGCAGATTATGAATCGTTTTTGATGATTATTTTTTGTTTGGTAGGTGATAATACTTCAGCGGTGGGTGGTCCCATATTATAAAATTTATTTAAATTGATATAGCGCTTTTTAATAATCATTTATCATCAACATTAATTAAAATACTTCCTAAAACCGTCCTCAAATCTACCGAAATTCGAAACTATATAAATTTTGATTCATACCATCGGGGTACTTTATGACAGCTGTCATATACGGCCCCAAACCTTCTACAGCCAGGTGCAGATTTATTGCACTAAAAGTAGGGTGTATTATTTGTCTCAAGTAATAAATTAAGAACATGATGCTATATATGATAAGATAAGGTATGCTACAGCATATCTTGTTTTAGACTGCGTTTTTTATAAAATTATTGTTAATTGTTTTATATCTGCTCTCACAGACACAAAATGAAGAAAAACTTAAAGAAGAAGCTCTAGATGATCTAGAAAAACTGCAACGAGAACTAAATTGGTTTCCACTTGATGATAACGGAGTTTAATTGCTCTTGGGAAAGTTTGTGAATTTTGGTTTTATTTAGATATTTATTTCAAATCAAAATTGTGGTTTGAATTTAATTCAGTCACCTGCAATTAGATGTATACATTCTGTAATTTTCAAAACTATGATACAGTACATTTTACAATTTTTAGATAAGGGTTATTTTAATTTGAATTATTTTAATTTTTTATTTGAAATAATATATATAATATATAATACCTTTATTTTAGATAATTTTTGATGTAAATTTTTAGGAAGTTGAATGCAATGTAATATTTAAAAATAATGAAATGCAGGTGACTGTACGTAGAATATGTGTGTAAAACTTTTTAAAGATTGGTATCATATTACTTTTTAATGATCGAATTATAGAATACCCTTTTGTACTATCCAGATATAGACATGCATTTCTTGTTATTTTGTTTTACATGCTTTAAATACATATGCTATATATACATGAAGTGAATGTACTACAGTTACCTACATAGTTCTATACAATACCTTTAAATGTAATTAGCATTAAAGTAATCAAACGTGAAAGAATTGTGATGTATTTATTATTACACAACCATCTGGTTGTGTAATAATAAATATATATATAATATTCATAACGAGGTTGACAACACACATTTAGTCATTATGTTTATCTAGTGTAGTCTACAGCTGCATCTAGTCGAAGCTTATTTTAATAACTATAAAATATATTGTCGAATCTTACCTTTACGACAGTTGGATTATAGCTTTAGTGTCTTAGTGAAGATGGGGGAAGGACGAAGGCACGGGAGAGCCAAAATAAAAGAGAGGGGGAGAGTATTAGTATCTGACTCCGGAAAACTTAAATCTGCTATTACTGGCTGTCTGATATTTTTACTAAGTTTAGTTGTTTCGTTATTTTTAATCATCGAGTTAGTTGAAATTTTATGCGTTTTCATTTACTAATGCTTAATTATTACAATCTAAACTACAACTAAAATGTAAGTTTTTAAACTATCATGGTCATATGTATCTTCAAATTACCAACGGGATAGTTACCATGTATATTTTTATGAGTTTGCGATGTTTCGGCACTGTTGCAAGCGCCGCCCGTGATCACAGTTAAACTGAGGAATTGCAATTGGGTGAATGTTTACGAGCAGATGAAGCGGTTCCGTACTGGTTTGTTATGCGAGACACCACTACTATTGTTCACACTGTCAGTTTTTGTTTTATCCCGACACACAATACTAACTGTATCAGCTCGAACTTTGAGACTATTACTGTTTTTGTTTTTACAACCCGCAATTCCTCAGTTCATCCGTGATCGTGGCGCTTGCAACAGTGCCGAAATATCGGAAACTCATAGAAAATAAACATGGTGACTATTCCGTTAGTAATTTTAATACAACTAAAATAGTACATCAAGTTTCATAAGCCAACCCAGTTAGTTTAATTTGCCTTTTATGATTTGTACCCGACGTTAGAAAGAAACTGTGTGACGCACCCCTTGGAATTAAATTATACTACTCCGTAGGGATTAAAAATGAAAACATACGCAGTCACGCGCATACAAAATTTTGAACACAACTGTTTCTTAGCAAGTGCCCTTTCATTGACATCAACAAATCTAAACTTTTCTTTTCATTATATTAGAATTTAAAATCTAATAAAAAGAAGGGAGGAAGGTATCCTTTGTAATATTTTCCTTCTTCAAAACATTATTATCTCAAGGTTGAAAATATCCTGTCCTCTTGATTAACGCAATTTTATTTGTTTATTGTGTTAGAAAACTTTTGCGCATTGTATTTTTATTTTGTTTTAAGTATCTTAGCTATGCTCTTTTACTTATTTGCATAGCAGTTTTATTTGTCTCAGCTCTGTAAACAGAAATTATTAAATATCCAATGACTTAAAACATTTACGGATAGGTATGTCATACACGCTCAAACACGCCTAAAACCCTTCCCAAAGGGATGCCTTACAGTTAAACCGTTGTTAACCTATTAAAACTCGCTCGCAAATACCTAGCGGGTTATTTCAAGTACATTTATTTATAAGATTACCAACTTTTTACTCGGGCGTTCTATTTATCAATGTTTATGATGTCTGTAGAATTTTATAATAGTAATGTTATGTAGAGTTTGGTATGGTGTTATAGGGAAGAGAGGGTAAAAATACTGAGCGTTTTCTTGCCTTTTCAGTATCTTCTACATTACCAAAAAGCATAAAACACAATTAGGGCTTAGGGAGACTGAAATAGTTTCTGTATTTAGTCTGAAACCCGAGCTTTCTTTCCATCTTCAATAAGTGTCAAGTAGAATTTTACTTACGCCATAGCTTCTGATAAAACTGCAGCTAAAGCATCATATTACAGTAGTTAAATGTATTTTTCAATAAATAATTAATGTAAAAAAGTCTTAACAGCGCAAAATTAAATCAGACATTTCATACAAAGAGGCTAATCCAATGAGTTTAGCCTGAATTTCAACGAGCCCAGCCTAAACTTTTGTTATGCTGGTTTGTGGCATTCGGTAAACAGAAACAGATAAAGCTATACGATGAGCGATCGCTTAAATAGAAGGTACAGATAGTGCAATCCACGAAGACGCGCCCCACTATTCCTCCTAACCGTTTATAGTATATGTGTGCAAGCTTCCGTCAATGTTGTTTGAGTGTTATCGGTACACACTAATTACCTATGAATGCACACGCACACTACAATGAATAGACTAATCAGGAGAGAGCGTCATGGTCAAAGTGAAAGATGCTCTACTTCAATATTTTTTTTAACCGACTGTAAGGAAAGGGTTATACATTAATTATTACCATATAAATGGTGACAATATTAATTATTACCATTTTTATAATAGGGGGTAATTCTAGACAAAAATGAAATACGTGAAAAAGTTTAATTGAACTTTATTGAGAAATGAAAATCGTCAATCACTCGTTTCAGATATATCTGATTCAGAGTCTGATGTATCACCGACATTTATAATGAAACTTAAATCAAGATCACAGTGTCTCATGTATTCGTCTTCTATTTTTTCCACGTGCTGACAAGTATTGAACCAGACATCTTTATTTACTTGATCAAATGCTTCATTTAAAATGGACATAATCGAAGTGTAATTTTGATTGATATTGCGGCTAGCAAAGTCGTTTTTTACAATACCCCAAATGTTTTCGATTGGGTTTAAACCTGTATGATAAGGAGGCAGCCGAAGCACTGCGAATCCATGTTTTTTCAATAATTCGTCAACTTTGTAATTACGGAAGTTTTCTTGGTTTTTTATTATAAAGAGTCATAAAGTTCAGGTTTTTGTAGCTTGGTTCAAAATGGATATTTTTTGCATTCAGCCAAGTCTGCATGTCTAATTTGTTGGAGTTGGATGTTGATATTTTTTCCGAACTAGTATTGTGATAGGCTGCATTATCCAAGACTACCACGGCCTTATTTGGGAGATTTGGTATTAGTTTCTCCTTTAGCCACTTTAGGTAATTTTCCGTGTTCATGTTGTCGTGGTAGTCTCCGGATTTGATCTCTGCTCTGTATGTCAACAACGCATTTGGTACGAAACCCTCTGCACTTCCGCCATGTACTATAATTATGCGCACTCCTTTTGTTGAATTTTGTTTTATTGGTGTTTTAGAACCTTTTTCGACCCAAGATTTTTATTGCACGTGGTTGGTATGAATATATGATTCATCTGTGTATACTATAGGTCGAAAAGACTTTACCTGTTTTACTCGTAAATATTTCAATCTTAACATTTGAATATCATGTTTTTCGGTTAGAACTTTCCTGTTATTATCAGTTTTTCTCCATTTATAACCAAGTTTAAGTAACAATGTTCTTAGGGTTGTTATACATCCACCAAATTGTATACGGTCTTTCAAAACAATATTAAGTCGTGATAATGTTGGAAATTGACGATGTTCTATATGATTGTTTTGGATAGTTCTTCGGACTACACCAATATCAAATTCGTCTAAATTAATTTTTCGTGGTCTTACCCTTCTCTTCTTCGTGGGTGATGTAAAAATAGAAGCACTTCTGCCTACTAAATTCGAATGCGATGTACTCGCTTCATTTTCAGACTCAATATCCGCTTCCGGAGTCGACTCTGTTGTACGCTCTGCACTTGGGACTATAGGAACTATCGCATCCGTCTCCATAGTTATATTCGATTCCATGGCAGGTACTGTAGTTTGGTTCATTGTATTAGTATATTCCTTTCTTTCGCGTAGAATTCTAGTCACTGTGCTTTCAGATACTCCAACAGCCTGTGCGGTTCTCCATCGCGCATCAGTGAGTTTTTCTGCATAATTTTTACTTGCTTCTTTTTTCATAAAATCATAAACTTTAGAAATAATTTCTTTAGCCTAAAATTAAAAAAAAAAACATTAAATAGTTTAACTTATTTTTAAAGATGAAATGAATTCTTCTTTTAGTAAAATTTGCTATTTTCAAAATTAAATTACTTTCCTTTTTATGTGTTTTAGTAACTACAAACTTCTAAACAATCATTTACATACCTGGCTTTTAAGTACAACACGCTGAGATTTTCTCGACATTTAATAAAATATAAAGTAGAGCAACTTCCGTGACGAGTCTGGATTTTCGCAACATAAGGTGCACTACTTGTGCGCATCGAACCGCTGACGGTTCGCGACTGACGCTCGGAGCAAACTTCCCGCACCCCGCGATCCCCTAAACCAAAAATTGGTGGGGCGCGTCTTCGTGGATTGCACTATCTGTACCTTGCTGTAGAAGCGTTGGCTTTGTGTTCTAATAAATGAAACAGCTGTGTATTGATTTTATATATTTCATTTTCGAGACGAGCCTAGCGGACAACGAAAACGACGCCAAATTCTTGTACTGTGCATTTTGAAGTTTGTATACCCATTAAGGCGCTGTCAGCTCAGCGCTTGGCTATGTTCAATTTTATTTACTTGAAATCAAGCAAGCGCATCTCGTAAAAACGTAAAAAAACATAAAAAAATAATGAGCACTTTTAAATACAAAAAATAATCCGTCAATGTATGTGTATTCAAAATTACTACTTTATGATATGTGTTTTATGACAAACACAATTTTAAATGAAGAGTAACACTGCTTTAGAGGTGAAATTTAGTGGTATATTTAAATTCTTTTTAATGTAATCTTGTATACAAGATTAAAAAAGTAATAATAAATTAAATTTAAATCCAACCAATCGGTCAATTACTTGTATGATATAGGTACACACAGCATACCTTTGTCGAATAAAGACTGACCGGTATTTTGTACAAGCTCCTATGTAAGTAGCAGTGCTCGTATGTTTTTATGTCAATAGGTTAGGCACGAGGCATAGGTGTTCAGCGGTAACTTATGTCAATTACATATGCATTTCATCACTAGGCAGGTATCTAGGTATAAGCGCAAAGTTATTTCTGGACATCTAATGTGACATCTAACATCAAGGACATCTAAGTGTACAAATAATAAATATATTTTCATGACGTTGTGAAAACCTAAAAGTACAATTATAAATTTAATACCGACTTCCATTATATTTAGTTATTGGAGTGTATCTCAATAACTGCTGAACCGTATTTGATTAAATTTAAATGGAACTACACAGGAAGCACCAGGTTTCAAACAAAAAACTAATTTTGAGAATCGGTTCATCCAGTCGCAAGTTATGAGATAACAAACATAAAAAAAAAAATACAGTCGAATAGAGTACCTCCTCCTTTTTCGGGAGTCGGTAGAAAAGGTTTTCATCACTTTATTAAGAATTATAGATTTTCTCGCTTGCTTGGGATCTAAATTCAGCAATAGCAAAAAAAAACTAAAATTTCTTTATGTACAAATAACATAATATGTTCACAGTCAGTTACACCAGTCTCAAAATTCAGTATGAATAAAACTTATAATATAATAACGATAATCGTATCGATCTGCGCTTGAATATCAATGAGCTTATATTTCAAAAACATCATCTATTTTTATCGTAAGTGAGATCAAATAAAGTTTATTTACTTTTAAATGAAATATTATTAAATGACTAGCCAGAAAGCCACAAATATTTTTATTATATTTATGAAGTTCAGATGTTTGTGTGATGAGTTTACGTGATCTCGCCTCCTGTAACGCTGGGAATCTATTAGGTGTGGGAATATTAACGACATTAAAATATTATTAAGTAATACCTTTTAGAAAATATAACATTATTTTATCTGTATCAGTTTTTTACTATACTTAGTGACATGCATAATACACCATAGATAATATATACACTACTTATATATGCATAGTACTTCTAAGCGAAACGTAGCCGAAGGCCGAGCATGCGTCTAAGCAAAGCGAGGCCGAAGGCCGAGCATGCTTCTAAGCGAAGCGCGGTCAAGTTTTGAGCCCACGAGGAAATAGAAGCCTTTCATGGCGAGGTCGAAGGCCAAGTTTTCGCTAACTTTATTTCAAAATGTCAATGATCTTCAATGCCCATGTAAAAACATAGGTAATGTTAATTATCATGAACACTACTATTAATACGAGTACTACTGATATGACATGCTACAAATAACCGTTTAATTTCCTTCGTAGACTTGGATTTGTTATTATGAACTTGAGTCCAGGCAACCTCCACGCAGTGACATAATAAGGGTGCAACGTCTTCCAAGAAGCTTAAGTATCACAGTTAGCTGGAAAACGAATGACGACATCTCAAGCTACTACTTACTTTTAAGCAATAAATATATATATATATAGGCTTATAGGCCTTTCAAGGGGACATTAATACACAGATTTCGAAGGTCAAGATCTTAATGTCATGGTAGAGATGCTTGCTGCAATTTGTTGTAACATTAGTAGATTCAGCTCAGCTATAGCTATTCTAGGGGTTCAGTTCTGCTACGTATATACTGAACGGAAAATCTAATGATGATGTTAATAATTTCACGTAACTTATTCACCATTATTACAATGTTCTAGATGAAATCAATAGCTGATGTGCTGACAAGGAATATCCCACAGGAATATGTTCTGGTTATAATATCATATGTGTTTTTAAAGGACGTTATATAATCTACATAATCCGAATTCCATCAAAATTCGTGTTGTCCTTTGAGAGTCGAGTAATTTCACTTTTCACGGACACGCGGGCACTTTCACATTCGAGGTATACCGAGCCCGCCCGGAAAAGTACCTTTGTCAGTTTTTCAAACGTGAAGCAGTAATACTACTGCTTAAATTGGCAGGAGTTTTAACATGTTATATCTCAGGGTGACTTACTGAATTGCCATGCAGGGTTTGTACACTTAGGCGCTTTGCAGAAGACGGGGCGGGCCGGGGCGGTTAATTTCAGCGCGAACGTTAGCGCAAAGGGAATTCTATACTACCAACGCACACAGGCAGCAAAAAGACCGCGTCGCGCCGCGCCGCCAGTGTCCGGCGGGCCTTTTTACCGTATCCGTTGCTACGTAGCGGTGAGGGCAGCCGCGGGCATCGATGGGCAGACGGCAGACGCGGTCTTTATTGCTTCGCGGTCAAAAAGACTGCCCCGACTCGACGACGGGGATTAAAATTATATAGATTAAAATTCTGATGGCGCTGATTTGTCACGGGCAAGCGTGATGACTAATATCAGGCGAGAGACTTGCTTCTTTCATCGCCAATTTACATCACCCTCCGTTATTCGTTCTCCTCTATACTGAGGGTCGTGACCTCCTCCACCAAGTATTCGATCTTTTACATTTGAGCGCCATCTCGATCTGTAACCGGCGGTTTGTAGAGCCTGAAATGAAATCTCGAGTACGAAGCGTATCTGGATGGACCAGCACATAGGACTGCGACCCCGAAATCTTTTTCCTTCTATTTTACCAGTGACTGTCAACATTTCTAAATTGTTACCATTTCTTCTATTCAATAAATTTTGATTATGATTATAAAATCGTTTTACATTTAATTGACTTTTTTGGTCTCGTTAAATAAAACTAGTGAAATTTGAAAAATTTAATACCGACTTCCATTGTATTACTTTGGTATAAATCAGTTGTTGGAGTGTAACTCAAAAACTACAAAACCTTTAATAACATTCACATTAAACCACAGGACAAGCACCAGCTTTCAAACAAAAAAAAGAATTGAAAGAATCGCTTCACCCAGTCGAAAGTAATGAGCTAACAAACATTAAAAAATACAGTCGAATTGAGTACCTCCTCCTTTTTGGAAGTCGGTAGTTAAACAAATACATTTACTATAATTATGTATCGGCATCAATCAATAAAAGAATGAATCGGCATTGGCAAAATTATGTATGTGCCCGCGCTTCGAAAGTATTACTCATGTATATATATATATTCGATGGTACTACTACTAACTACACTACCAACAAGGCCGAAGACGCCGTCACTACATACCTACTACCAACGCACACAGGCGGCAAAAAGACCGCGTCGCGACGCGCTGCCAGTGTCCGGCGGGCGCTGGCGGCGCGACGCGACATGGTCTTTTTGCCGTATCCGTAGCTACGTAGCGGCGAGGGCAGCAGCGGGCATCGATGGGCAGACGCGGTCTTTATTGCTTCCACCACGAACTTGCAGTAAGATGCCAGTTTTTAAACTATCATATATACTATAACTATCATGGTCGAAAACATTAGAAATGTTCAAATTACTAACCGGATTACTAACGGGGAGAACTCAAAGAAAATGTTAATGTGTAACTATCCCGTTAGTAATTTGGACATTTTGAATTGCAGTAAGAGCTCTTACCTACAAACGGCATGTTGCCAACGGCAGAGATAGCTGCTGCCGTCGACACGGGTCGACCGCAGTCGTCGAAACGTTGGCGGCAGCCGTCGATCTGTAGCGACACTTGCAGTTGTAGCGTGCCACGTCCGCCGTTTTGTCAGTCGACTGCTAATAGTTCAAGAGCGCACATACGTTGGATATTTGTAAATTATTTCTGAGTATATCTAAATACTGTTAATAATTATTATTGTTCCTATAGGTAGTAAGTTACCTGCTTTTTATTTCAAACTGCAAACTTTGTATATTAAATAAAAAATATGGCAAATTATGTTGATCTCATTAAAGTAATAACCTAAATTTCCTATATCTTTTTTTCCTTATCTCAGATCACTTCCTCTTTCTTGTCCGAATTCCTTCTCTTCGTTTCTTCAGGGAATCCATTCTGCAACCGACTCCTATACTATGTGAGCGGATGACGATCTTCAAATTTAGAATGTCGGCGGCTGCCGTCGACACGTCAACGGCTGCCGTCCACACATCAACGACTGCGGTCGACCCGTGTCGACAGCTGCAGGTACCTCTGCCGTTGGCAACATGCCGCTCGTGTGTAACAGCTCTAAGATGTCAGTTAGGTACATAACAAAATAAAATTGCACATAGATATCTCTTACTTAAATTACCTTCATACAAATTAGCTGGTGTCGTCATTTATTTACAGCCATTGCATTAGTCTTTTTGGAGCATTAATAAATATACCGCTAGTTAATTTCGAATTAAATCAAAGTAGCTAAACTTTATGGGCTGTAAGGTCGTACAGTGGAGACAAGACAACAAAATACAAAGTAATTACAGTACAGTGGCAGCAGTTACGACGCCGTAAACCGTTGATAAGCGCCGTAAAATGCACGGCAAATTGCAAGGTTTATAATATTTCTTAAAAAACTACAATGTCAATATGCTGTTAATGTGGAATTTATGTTAATTTTTTTTAATTTAGGGTCACCATAAATACTAAAGTTGATAAACTCATCACTATCTTTTTGGTTAGTGGCCTACCATTTAACTGTACTGAGACAACAATTTAACGCTGAGAACTGGTTCACAGTAAATAGTCTGTTTCGCTAAGTTATTATTTTCCAAACTAATATTAATTAACAATATTGTACGAAGTAAGTACATGTATTGTGAGATTGTGCTGACGCCCGCGAATCCGTGTGCGACAGCTTTTGTACATTATTATTATAAAATAAATCAGTTAGCATTTGACCATGAACACGGGTGGTTTCATTTATGCAGCTCGACATCATATCATTACTTTCCCTGGTATATCAACTCCAGTGTAGGGACTTACATCCCCTACATTGTTTTGGTCCTTCGGCACTTCTGGTGCGGGACTACGCATTTTAACTGACCTTCGCCGTGCGCGTGAGGGTCATATTATCAGACTTGTGTAGTTCACACTGCGAAGTTAACAAATCAGTGCAGTGAGTTATCGAAATACAGTGACGTAACAGTGACATTACAGTGAACATTACAGTGGACATTACAGTGGATATTACAGTGGACATTATCAGATTGTCATAGCAAGCGTCGTGGGCTAAGAGAATCAAACGCGCATATCTTTATCAAGTGTCTTTATTTACATTTTATCAATTTGAAGGGGATCCCCGAAGCATCAACAGTTCGGGCGAGTAAACCCTCTCGACACATCATCAAGCCAAGTAAGACTGTTCCTTATTTTTTCAATAATGGAGGTGCTTCTTCAACGGCAAAATGAGATCGTTTCTATCATCAGTAATATTAGGACGAATTTCGGAAAGGATTCGGCTGTCCGTAAAACATCTGATTACTTTAAGAAACGGTTAGACAGCATTGATAATCTCTGGGGAGAGTTTAACAGTAACCACACCAAAATCTTTGTGGGAGATAGAGGTGTGCCTAATCATGATCACGAGTATTTTAAAGACAACATATATCAAAAGACAAAAGACTTATATGATGGGTTGCGAAATGTATTGTTAACGTATGGTAGAACAGACACATATACTCAACATGATGGTGAGGTAGACCATCTACTACGACTACAACGAACACATTTTAGGGCATTTGATAGAACATTGAGACGCATGAGAATAGTAGACTTGACAGAAAAGTTAAATTAAAAATAATACAAAATAAGTGAAAGTTAATAGAAGAATTACATATTAAAATCGATAACATTTTGCGTGGCGGTGACGTCACGTATGACGATGAATATGATGATTTTGAAAAAAAGTTTTGACGAAATGAAACGTTTATTAAATAGACATTTGTCATCAAAAATTCACCTACAAAATTCGACAGTCCAATTAGAAATTCCAGTTTTGACAGGTAAATACAATCAATGGCCTACATTTTTTGATTTATTTAGCGAGATAATTCATCAAAATAACTCGCTTACAAAATGTCAAAAACTGCAATACTTAAAAAGTAAAATCAAAGGGGACGCTGAACGTCTCATACAGCATCTTCATATATCGAACGAAAACTATGACACAGCTTGGGACATTCTGACGCATAGATATGACAATAAAAATGTTCTCTTTTCTAAACAAATCGAGCTATTTTTAAATCAGACCAACATTCACAAGCAGACAGCGTACGAGTTAATAAAACTGTACGACACGACAACAGAATGCATTCATGCCATTCATAACCTTGGGGTTGATACATCCTCATGGGATCCGCTTCTGGTCCACCTACTGTGTAAACAGTTGGACGCACAGACACGCTGATTATAAAGAGTCCCGGAAATCACCTAGACAATTGGCCAATCTGGATGAGTTTTTAGCATTCTTAGAAAGCAAATTTATGGCGTTAGAGCCTGTTACTAGGCGGGATAACGAAATACCGTCACCTTCTACTCGTACCTCATCATCAAACAGTACAAATATTCCACCTACAAGACATTATTATCAAGCAAACAAGAAAACTAACTATCAAGTCATGGCATCGCTACAAAAAGGTGTCCATTATGCAAATCAGAACACGATTTATACCAATGTGTAAGGTTTCTTGAAATGACACCGGAGATTAAATATAATACTGTTGAGAAACTTCGCATTTGTTTGAATTGTTTATACGATCACAACACTAAACAATGCTCTTCGACGAAACGGTGTAAAACGTGTAATGGGTATCATAATACAATTATGCATGAAGCGTGTGAACATTATATTGCTACTAAGCCCAATTTATCATCATCATCATCATTATCAACTATGGTACCTGAACAGCAAAACAAACTACAACAAAACCACAATCAAATAAAACCAGGTCCATCCACGGTCCCTCAACAGCATAGCAATCAGCGAAATGTATTTCATGTTGCCACCGAAAACAGGGAAACACTTTTACCAACTGTCGTTATCCAAATTCAAGCAGCGGATGGTGCCTTTGTGACAGCTCGTGGCACCTTAGACCAAGCCACGCAAATTTCGTTAATTTTTGAAAATCTCGCTGAACGTTTAGGTTTAAAACGTCATTACCCTTTAATAGCCGTATCGGTATCTGGTATCGATTTATGTAAGAAAAAATGCAAGGGTACAGTGCAACTTAGGGGAAGGTCACTTTATGACGATTATACATTTGACTCTGATGCATATGTCGTATCCAAGGTTGCTCATAATTTACCTCAAGTTTGGTTTGAACCCGAATCATTAGAATACTTGAAGGATTTGCCGCTAGCAGATCCACAGTTTAATATATCACAAAATATAGACCTGCTATTGCACAGTGATGTCTATGCGGAAGTTATTAGAAAAGGTCTTATAAAGGGCTCTTTGAGGTCACCAATTGCACAAGAAACAACCTTGGGATGGATCATATCAGGGAGTGTTAAAACAATGAACTGTTTTAATGTAACGAAGCGTAATCTTGAGGGTAACTCAGTACTATCAACAAGCCATAATATCAAGAATACGGATAATACAGATTTATCAAAGTTCTGGGAAATAGAAGACATCAGTAGTACTTCGAGTGATTTGACTGATGACGAGAAGTACTGCGAGGATTTATATGAACAGATAACGAAATGATTGGAAAATGGAAGGTACGAGGTCGCTCTACCGATGAAACCAGCTTATCAGGAATATTTGGGACCATCAAAGGCAAAAGCTGTTGCTCAATTTAGACAGCTTGAAAATAAACTTACTAAAACTCAGCGTTTTCAGAAGGTTATAAACAATTCATGCGTGAATACATCACTTTAAATCACATGCGTCCGGCAGAACTATTGGACCATCAACAGCATTTTTTACCGCATCACGGAGTAGTAAAAATTGATTCGCAAGAGCCAACAAAACTAAAAATCCGTGTGGTATTCAACGCATCATCAAAAACTGCAAACTCAGGTAAAAGTCTTAATGAGTTAATGTATCGCGGAGCTAACCTTCAGCAAGATCTTCAAGCTCTAATTCTGAAATGGAGAACACACAAATTTGTATTTACAGCCAACATCGGGAAAAAGTTCCGTCAAATCCTTATCAGAAATGTCGATCAGCATTTACAAATGGTGGTATGGCGAGAATCGCCTTGTAACCCTCTACAAGAGTACCAATTATCAACTTTAACATACGGGATGAAGGCCAGTCCATTTTTGGCTATAAGGACTTTACAGATGCTAGCCAAGGATGAAGCCAAGAACTTCCCACTTGCAGCGGAATCCATTAAATCTTCGTTTTATATGGATGACTTGCTAACAGGACATAATATATTAGAAAAGGCTAAAGAATTACAACAAGAGTTAGTACAAATATTCAAATCAGCGCAGATGAATCTACAAAAGTGGAGTAGTAATAACCCGCAGTTATTAAGCAACCTAAAACCTGATCAACTCAATGACAACTTTGAATTAAGTGTGCGGAATCACGAAAGACACTCGGACTAAAATGGGAACCCTCAACTGACTGTTTCACCTATCAGAATCAAATCACAGCTGACAGTGATAAACAAATAACGAAACGGCAGTTGTTATCAGAGATATCGAAGTTATTCGATCCAGTAGGCTGGTTATCTCCTTTATCAATCAGAGCAAAGCTACTTTTTCAAAGGTCATGGAGCAAAGACATGTCATGGGATGACATAGTATCAGAAGACATTCAGAAAGATTGGGTTAAACTTAGCACCGACCTGAAGGAGATCGGTGACATTAAAATACCAAGACACATCGGTGATACCGATAAGAAATGTCACCTACATGCATTTAGTGACGCTAGCGAAAATTCCTTTGCGTGCGTCTTGTACATGGTAACAAGCAATAAAGGTGAATTTACATCAAAGCTCATAGCAGCAAAAACAAGATTGGCTCCATTGGGTAAAACGGTATCCCTGGCCAGAAAAGAACTCTGTGGAGCTCTCCTTCTTTCTCAACTTGTGAAGAAGGTTCTAGAATCATTTCACGGGATAGATATCAAAATACATGCATGGACAGACTCAATGATCGTTTTAGGTTGGCTCAACGGAAACATATCTCGCTGGAAGCAGTTTGTTGCAAACTGAGTGCAGCAAATAAATGACGTCATTCCCGCCTCGTGTTGGGGGCACGTCATTAGCGAAGAGAATAGCGCAGATTGTGCGACACGTGGTTTGACAAAGAAACAAATAATAGAGCACAAGTTATGGTGGGAGGGGCCTAAATTGTTAACTTCATTCAAATCAAGCGACAAGAATATCACCTATGAAAGTCCGGAATTAGAAGTGAAAAAGGCATGTGTACACGCCACTTTACAAACAAACAAAACGTCACTTGTAAGCGAACTACTTATGCAATATAGCTCGCTCACACGTGCTACAAGGATACTCGGCTGGGTGTTAAGTTTCATCAGCTGTGCACGCGATAAGCAGGGTGCATCGAGAAGCGAAACGCTGACGTCACCGGAACTAAATGAGTCTTACAATATAATTATTAAGGAATGTCAGCAACAGGACTTTAAGGACAATTTAGACCACATCAAAAAACAAGGACATGTCAGTCCCAAGAGCAAAATCGCATCATTGGATCCATACATGGACAAACAGAGTTTGCTAAGAGTCGGTGGAAAATTGAGACACGCAGATATCTCAAACTCAGAGAAATATCTTATCATCTTGTCAGCCCACGGACGGCTCACAGACCTTGTTATTAATCAAGCACATATGACGACACTCCACGGTGGAGCTCGGTTAACACTCTCATATCTCAGATACAAATTCTAGATTATTAATGGAATGCGCACTGTAAAACGACAGCTGAGGCGGTATGTCCGCTGTCGAAGATTCAGTAGCGAAAGCATGCAAAATATAATGGGGGACCTCCCACAACCAAGAGTTACCCCTTCACCCCTTCACATTTACCGGGAATCTATCACGGGGTTCGTGGAATTGAAAATCAATAAAGGGCGAGGAGTCAGAACATGCAAGGGATAAGTAGCAGTATTTGTTTGCCTATCAACTAGGGCAGTTCACTTGGAGTTGGGGTCGGATTTAAGCACACCAACTTTTTTAGCAGCATTCAAACGATTTTGTGCACGTAGGTCAATACCACGCGCATGTTACAGTGACAATGGCACCAACTTTTGTGGTGGAAACCGTCTTCTGCAACAAGAATACAAGGAAATTGTGCAGACTATGAATACTGAATTCTTCAATGACATCCAAGAGTATCATATCGAATGGCATTTCAACGGTCCAGTATGGCCCAGCGCAGCTGGCTTGGTCGAAGCAGCTGTAAAAGGAATGAAATATCACTTCAAGAGGGTATTGGGTGATCAGAAACTAACATACGAGGAGTTCTCTACCCTACTTCATCAAATTGAGGCATGCATTAACTCCAGGCCACTTTGTCAACTCACAGAGATAGCCGAAGACAATGCTGACAGCTATCTATCACCAGGACACTTTCTAGTCGGTGGTCCACTGATTACTAGGCCACAAATAGATCCTGAATCACTCACTTTATCAGGACGTTGGCAACTAGTTCAGGAAATTAATAAAAACTTTTGGAAGAAATGGTCGTCTGAATATCTACAACAACTTCAGTCTAGGTCTAAGTGGAGGACTCAGAAGAAAAATTTGGAAGTCAACGATATAGTCATCGTTAAAGAGGACAACTTGCCACCGGGAAAATGGGCACTAGGCAAGGTCCAAGACACTTTCCCTGGACAAGACGGAATTGTGCGCGTCGTGTCCTTAAAGACAAGAAACAACATCCTAAAACGACCAGTCTCCAAATTGATCCTCCTACCCGTCCGAGAAGATCATAATAATGTTAATCAGCATGCAGCAGATCAATCTGATAATCCAGGTCCTTCAGCATCACATCAAAATACGACCACCTTACCGCGAAGACCGAGATTAGGAGTTTTTTACGTCAGAAACATCAATAATTTTTTCATGATTATCATGATGATGACTGTAATATCACCCAGTTCACAAAACACTGATCAATTGCATTACAATAAAACAGTTATCAACAAATCGCAAGGTCTATTTTTCGACAAGGTAGCTGACCTCTATTACGTCAAGGATAATTGGAAACTCGTTGTGTAATACAACTTGTCGACATATTGGCAAGGAATGACAGCTATCGAAAGCTATGTTGACCATCTCCAAAACATATCATCAAAACAAATCCCGCATATTAAAAGTATCACGTTGCAACTAAGACAAGAACTGAATGAAATTGAGCATTACAACACTCTGCTAAAAGGACATAAATCAAAAAGACAAAAGAGAGGATTTTTCAACGGAGTAGGTAACATTGCAAATTCGTTATTTGGAATATTAGACAGCAGTTTTGCAAAGAACTACAAGGAAGATATACAAAAAATAGAGCAGAATGAAAATCATCTACAAGAGTTATTAAGAAATCAAACGTCAATCATTGAATCACAATACAATATTTTGAAAAGACACGAAGACATAATGACTAAGCAATTTCAGTTTATGAATGAGCAGTTAAGAAATGTATCTATGATAATTAATCGTGTGCAAATTGACAATGAAAACTCGTTGTATATCACATCATCGGCGCTAGCTGCCAGTATCATTATATCTAACCTGCGACACATACAACAAACTCTAATGGATACTATCACAGACATACATCATGGACACATTGACACGCATTTATTACTTCCGGAGCAACTGGAACAGCAGATGAACATTATATCAGGCCAACTACACGGACTCCTTATGCTACCCATACACACTGACATTACGAAGCTATACAAATTACTCAAAGTGTCAGCGAAGGTAATCAATGATTATCTTATCATCGAGGTCAAGATTCCACTTCTTAGCAATGATGTATTCGAACTTAGCAAAATAATATCTCTACCACAACCGAAGGACAAAAAAACCTATCATATAATGCCTACTAAACCATGCTTCATTGATGACCAAAAACGACCTAATAACATGCACCCATATCTCCTACAACAAAATATTATGCCAATTAGACATACTATTTATTATACAATATAAAAATAAAACAATCATTGTGTGACATTCAATTAGTAGACGCCGCCGCTGATAAGGCTTGCTCTACAACCATAACAACCTGCCGGGATCAATGGATCAAATTACATTCCGACAACCAGTGGCTATACGCATGCTGTGCAGAATGCCACGTCCGCATTCATTGTCCAGCTGGGCTCAACAATGTAAATAGAGAGACATTGCACTTTGAAATAACATGAAACAAGAAATGCTGCGCCATGATTAAAAGGATTTGTTTAGGTGTAAAGTTTAAGAATAATACCCATCGCGTTAATTATTATTATTACCTCGTAATTTATATTTCCTCATCCTTTATTAAGCTATCTCTAAATTTTAATTTAAATCTGTGCGTCGTTTATGAACAAGTAATGATGAACAAGTAAAAATCATACACTTAATTAAATGTGTGCGTTATATAATATAAGTATCGTAACAAAGATGGCACTAAAGCTAAATATACATTTCTGGAGCTCTCTAAAATGAAACAAATTCTGAGCCCGTTTTCCCCAGAAAGTCATTACGTAACCTAAATTGCGACGGAAATAAGCGGAATTACGTCACAAATTCCGAGTAACTAAATAAAGCTTAACGAAGCTGGACAGCCTTCCTGAGATCGTAATACAGTGTTTAGTAGCTTAAAGAGTTTTTTCTCACACTTGCTCAGAAAACGCTTTATTATTTAATGAAAACAATAGGTAAATCTGCTATTTTCAGTACGCAGCAATATAGCACGTCAGCAATTCCGAACACGACAATAATAGATAATGCTGGATAGTTCATTTTTATTTTAACACTTCACGTCCCAGAGACGTAAAAATACGTCAGTTTCATTCATATATATTTTGTTTTAATTATAACTGTATAGGAAGGATTAAGAAATATTGAGGCCACTATTAAGAAGTGTATATACCACAAACACAGGTATGACCGTGGTGAATAAGTTCGTTTAGAGCTTCCTCGTAAAATGGAGCAAAGTCTCTACATAACCCTTTGTGTCCCAGACACGTATATATATACGTCAGTTTCATTCATAAATCTTTTGTTTTAATTATCACGGTATAGGAAGGATTAATGGCAATTAAAACGGCCTCGCTTATTAACGATTCACTTGGAAGAAATACTTGCCTTTGCCTTGTACTTCCAATGTTTCTAGGCCATCAATTGCCTTATAGTAGGCTCTGTGGCGAGCCGTCGGTGAGTGGCGTGGCGACACCGTGGAACCCGGTTCTCCCTGGGGCTAAATGAGAACCCTGACTCTTGGCTTGCCTTAATTGGCTATCCGAGACACTCCAAGGGTGAAAGTGTTAAAGGGTATAACTTTAGAAGTAGCGCTTTTGTGAAACCGCAGCACACCTGTTGACACTCTTTAGCAGTCACCACCTGCCTAAATATTTAAGATCAGACTGAAATAGGCAGGTGATGTGGTCTCGTTTATAACTGTCTATCTCTTTTATCACTTCTAAGTTCATGTCAATAGTTTTATGTATATATATTAACCATCTTACCCATTTTTGTATAGTTATATATTGATATACCAACTACCTACTACATTGTTTTATACTAAACATGCCTCAAGTATTGGCTACAGCCCCATACGACGGATGAAATCTGTTATTACCTCGTAATTTATATTTCCTCATCCTTTATTAAGCTATCTCTAAATTTTAATTTAAATCTGTGCGTCGTTTATGAACAAGTAATGATGAACAAGTAAAAATCATACACTTAATTAAATGTGTGCGTTATATAATATAAGTATCGTAACAAAGATGGCACTAAAGCTAAATATACATTTCTGGAGCTCTCTAAAATGAAACAAATTCTGAGCCCGTTTTCCCCAGAAAGTCATTACGTAACCTAAATTGCAACGGAAATAAGCGGAATTACGTCACAAATTCCGAGTAACTAAATAAAGCTTAACGAAGCTGGACAGCCTTCCTGAGATCGTAATACAGTGTTTAGTAGCTTAAAGAGTTTTTTCTCACACTTGCTCAGAAAACGCTTTATTATTTAATGAAAACAATAGGTAAATCTGCTATTTTCAGTACGCAGCAATATAGCACGTCAGCAATTCCGAACACGACAATAATAGATAATGCTGGATAGTTCATTTTTATTTTAACACTTCACGTCCCAGAGACGTAAAAATACGTCAGTTTCATTCATATATATTTTGTTTTAATTATAACTGTATAGGAAGGATTAAGAAATATTGAGGCCACTATTAAGAAGTGTATATACCACAAACACAGGTATGACCGTGGTGAATAAGTTCGTTTAGAGCTTCCTCGTAAAATGGAGCAAAGTCTCTACATAACCCTTTGTGTCCCAGACACGTATATATATACGTCAGTTTCATTCATAAATCTTTTGTTTTAATTATCACGGTATAGGAAGGATTAATGGCAATTAAAACGGCCTCGCTTATTAACGATTCACTTGGAAGAAATACTTGCCTTTGCCTTGTACTTCCAATGTTTCTAGGCCATCAATTGCCTTATAGTAGGCTCTGTGGCGAGCCGTCGGTGAGTGGCGTGGCGACACCGTGGAACCCGGTTCTCCCTGGGGCTAAATGAGAACCCTGACTCTTGGCTTGCCTTAATTGGCTATCCGAGACACTCCAAGGGTGAAAGTGTTAAAGGGTATAACTTTAGAAGTAGCGCTTTTGTGAAACCGCAGCACACCTGTTGACACTCTTTAGCAGTCACCACCTGCCTAAATATTTAAGATCAGACTGAAATAGGCAGGTGATGTGGTCTCGTTTATAACTGTCTATCTCTTTTATCACTTCTAAGTTCATGTCAATAGTTTTATGTATATATATTAACCATCTTACCCATTTTTGTATAGTTATATATTGATATACCAACTACCTACTACATTGTTTTATACTAAACATGCCTCAAGTATTGGCTACAGCCCCATACGACGGATGAAATCTGCCACACAGCCTAGTGTTTGCCTGGAACTGTCTGTTGGCTGACTATTTTAACACCAATCTGGCTCAGTTTATTTAACAGTTCCTTATTTTGTTTCATAAATTTCTTTGTCATAATTTAAGGTGGCATACATTCACTTATCCTTATAATAGTTACACACAATATTCTTTTGGCATTACTATTTTGGCACAATTTTAAAAGCATAACTACTTTAGGCATTATATTGATATTTCGAAAGCCTAAATTTACTTACGCATAATGATATTTAAGCATAATAAGGTAAAAATAAAGTTTTGCTAACTTTGTGGGGTGTATCCCACAAAATTTGCCTGTCGAAGCAATCCTGCAAGTCCTGTCAAAGCAATGACTTGCCGATTTTTTTTTTTAAAGTAAGCAACTGTCGAAGTAATGAACTTGTCGAAATTCAGCGGACCTTCATGCCTAACTATAATGCTTTATAACTTTATGCAAAACAAAATTAGGGCAAAAGCTATCAGCTTAAACTTTATTTATACTTGCTGAAATAGTATGCCGAAAAATAATTATGTCAAACGATGATTATGACAAAGAAAAAATACGTAACTCGTTATGCCAAATCAGTTAGGACAAAAACTTTATGTGAAAAAAAGGATCCGTATTTAATAACCTAAGTAAAGCATTAACCAGCTTTGATAGCAACGCTTAGCATCCTCATATAATAAGGTCAATAAGGAACTTTTAAGCAACATTGTGTACAAAAACTTGAACAACATTGTACTACAATAACCGGCCATTAGAACGCGCCCCACGCACAATAATAATCACGTCAACATGTTGACAAGTAGACAGGATAATCAAATATTCAAACATAGATAACACAAATGAAAGTGTCTCCACGAAAATACGTTAAAATTGTATACAAGAGTCGCTTTTATAGTCATAAAAGTTTAGTACTTGTTTTGGATCATGACCGCTAACGTCGTCGAGACACCTATTGGTAAATCAAACCTACTCTATTTATTCTTTACGTTACATACAAAGGCTTTTATTTAGTTTCATGACTATTTTCATAATTTATATTATATGTATCTTATGTCTCTATCTATCTTATTATAACAGAGAAAGTAAAATACAAAATTATTTCTTATATTAAAATGCACAACTTTTGTAACATGTGTATTCTATTCGAAACGTTAGTATTTTTAAGTTATTAGTGTTCCGTGCACAGTTATATATACTAGTAGCGGTTTGCCGAGTGAAGGGCTCTGAGCTTGAAAAACAATATTATTTAATTATTAAAAATTACATTGATATGTTTGTAATTTTGTAATGTATATAATAATCAAAATATTATACGCCCTCAGCCAAAGTTATGAACGCTGCTAAGATTTAAATAACCTTATTCAAAGTTAAGTAGACTTTATAACTAAGGCCCTTTAAGTTTACTAGGTACTTTAGTTTGTAACTACAAACTAAACTAAATAATGGAAGAATAATTTAATGTTTTGAAAAATATCCCGAATTCTATCTACTTTTCAGTGAGTCCAACATCAATTTACTTTTTAGGGCAATCTATCTTAGCCTTTTTGTCCTATAGACTAAATAAAAAATAACATTTATGTTTCCATTATTTGAAATTAACATAAATGATGTATTACATACTTGTGTTCATTCGTATTTCAGAGATTTCTAAGGAGCTTGAAATCTTCAACTTTAGAGCATTGCTGTCGAAAAACTCTCGTCCGAAACAGAAGTGAGTTTTGCGGATTATTTTGAAAGTTTATGTTCTTTTCATAACATTTCGGATTAAAGTTTCCGCCAGTGACGAAATTTAGTGCCTCTGATGTTTTTTATTCATTGGCTTGACAATGATTTCATTGGATTGATAATGCTGTTGCTAGGTCTATTATATTGCAGAGCTTATATCCGTTATGTTCTGAATGGCTCTGTCCTATTGTTGGACACATAATCTGGTTGAGTTTTAGTCTAGTTCATACAGTGATTCATTTGCTCAAGTGCCTGGCTGGAGTCTAGAGGCATAACTCTACCTCAAAGGTCTCAAGTAAATCACCGATTGACTGTTTAGGTATTATATATAATAAACTATCGGTATTGTTTCAAAACTAATAGGAGGTTATTTAAAAATAGGTTATAAAACTGACGATTAATACCAGCTGGTATCGTCATCAGGTGGTCGTCATCTTACTTGAACATTATTCTGGAACAAAAAGTAGCACCAATGTGTTATTCAAGTAATTATTCGTTTACCAATCTTTTTTTTAAAGTGACGAGATGGGCAAGCCTTACCCTAATGGTAAAAGTCAGATTCCCGCCTGCCCAAAATAGTTACAGTTCAATCCGTAAATATAAAATTTAAAGTTCTGCACCCCAAATTAAAGCTGCTTTTAAGCCGCGTTTTGACGATAAGAGTTGACTAACGTAGTGTACTCTGACGGCCACACTGTTGGTACTTGTATCATGGGAACCAGGTATCCAAGTGCACTCGGACAACGTGAAAAAGCATCTCTCAGGTCATCATAGGGGTGGCCATTAATGGTCATAGCTTCTTGATTCCATCTTCGCTTTTCATCTGGCGAGAGAGATTCACTTTGTTGAACCAATATAAATAAAGCCATAACCTAACTTTTATCATTGCGAAAAGTTTGCTCTCAGCAGTCAGCATGTCGGTTGCCATATTGACGGTATTTGTGTCAACAACTTAAGCTACGCAGACGACATGGTACTGCTGAGCGCTTCAATTTGCGGGTTAAGAAATCTGATACGAACCTGTGAGGAGTACGCAAGTGGTCACGGTTTAAAATATAATGTCACAAAGAGTCAGTTTATGGTCTTTGAAACCAGAAATGCGAGATGCCCCCAAAACCTTCCACTAGTTACATTGAATGGTTCTCACCTTGAACGGGTAAAACAATTTATATATTTAGGGCATATTGTAACAACCGATCTAAAGGACCATGCAGACATTGAACGGGAGCGGAGGGCGTTGTCTGTCCGAGCGAACATGATAGCCCGCAGGTTTGCACGTTGCTCGACTAAAGTCAAGGTCATGCTTTTTAGAGCTTTCTGTACATCTCTCTACACGTGCAGCCTGTGGGCTAATTACTCTGAGAAAAGCTACAGTAGCCTCCGTGTACAATACAACAACGCGTTCAGGGCGGTGTTGGGGCTGCCCCGATTCTGCAGCGCCTCGGGCATGTTCGCAGAGGCGCGAACAGACTGTTTTTATACGACCATGCGCAAGCGAGGAATGTCCTTGGTGCGCAGAGTGTGGGCCAGCACCAACACCGTCTTGGCGATGATTGCACGCAGGATCGATTGTGCTTTCCTTCGGCATTGCTGTGATAGACATGTCGCAGTACCGATGCCGAAGCGAAGGTACTGATTATTTATTTATTAGACATGGGTATTGTATATAATAATAATTTACGTAGAAACTTATTTATCTGACATATTGTATTTCTATTTGGACATAATTTTATATAATTTAGACATTGATATATAATTTTTACATTACTATTTATTGTATTATTGACATTTAACTTTTATTTTATAAGTATTGGAATATTGTAATTTATTGTGCACAAAATTTATTGAACATTCTTGTATTTATTGGACTTTACGCAAGATATATTTTATTGTTTTATTATTTGTACGCTTTATGGGTTTATTTGCCTGAAATAAATATTTTTGAATTTTGAATTTGAATTTGAATGATATATTGTACTGTTGTATGTGTAATTTTTTTATGGGGTTGTGTGTTATATACTTTAAAAAATGGCTGATAGGCTTGAAAACGGTCCTTTTTTAATTACTGAAAGCCGCTTTTCAAATCATTTATCAATAAATCTGCATTAACTTGGATGCCCAGCAGTGACAGTTCGTGATGTGTTATGATACAAAAACTTATAATTTTTTTGCAGGTTTCTTGTCCCCTACCAAATTCTAGGATATATACGAGTAAACTATTCACGTGTAAACTACTATCATACTCGTAGTACACTAGGATGTAGGCTACTCTGTAAATGCACACTTTGACAAGACACCTGTTATCGTTACCACGAATCTTTAATAGTAGTTTAATGCCCAGTAATTTCACATCGCGCTGCGACATTTGAAAGCTGCCATTCAACCTTAACCCCTTAGTACTTTTTACATTTAATGTGAACATGTAGCAAAATTGGTCCCGTAGTTTTGGCAAGGAAGAGTACCAATCAGACAATTTTCTTTGCCCTTAATTGTGCGTTAATATCACGCACAATTAAGTGCAAAGAAAAAGAAAATTTGTGTCAAATCAAATAAAATTTCAGGAAGGATGACATTATTACAGTTATTAATAAAGGAAATATTACAAGATGGGCTTTAAGAAACAACAGTAAGTACTATCCATTTTTTTTTTGTTTCTAGTATATAATGCAATGCGTATTATTCTTTAAAATAATACGTACTATCTGCTTAATTGCTATGTTTTAAGTTCAGTGTACATTGAACTCAAAATACATTGACATCATTTCAACGCTATCAGATAACGATATGTCATGGCAGCAACACAACGTGTATGCCTAATAAGCACGAACTTTGAGAAAGCTGTATTCGTCAATATATTACAATAATTTGTTGGCTACAAAAACAAAGCGTCAATTTACATCAAGTTTAAGCTGAGTTTATTACTGTTACGGCTTGGATGGGTAACCGTTTTCAGCTGAACGCTTTTAGGGAACATGAAACTGTTTGATCTCGATAGTTTGTCTAGCAATATTAGCTTTAAAAGACTCTTTATCCCCTGTATAGTTCATAGTTTGACATTTTGTATATTAGCTAATTAAAATAAAAGTTTTTCAAATTGTATTCTTAGCTTTAGTTCCTTCACTTTCACGTTACTATACGAAATCCATTTGATGAAGAACCAAGATGATGTGAAGAACCACGATAAGAAGACAAACGTCTTTTCATTCTGGTTCTTGCAAAAGGTCCAGCAAAAGGTCCTTGAGGCAGCTTTTTTTAATGCAATAACACATTTTTGAGATTATATTTATAGAGAGATTGGGAATACAAATTTTAATCTTTACTGCAATGTTTAACGACTACAAAGAATTTTTAAACTATTAAATAAGCAGTAAATATCAGTTATTTATTTTTGAAAAAAACCGTCACTATTTAGATTAGTAATGCCGAAACCATGTTTCAGAAGTTTCACCAGACAAAAATAAAGCAAAGAAGAGTGATGTACCCAAAACTCAATTGGCGGCCTTTCAGGCAGCAATGAAACTGCTTTTTATTTTGGGACAATCGATCGCGTTAAACCCAGTACGAGGGATTTTAGAGAGAGACGTAGAAAAAATAAGGTAAGTTATTAATATCTTTCAAATTTTTTATTTTATTTTACAACGCGTCGGGATACATATTGTTCACCTTTGTCTCCTCACGATACGTAGGTTGTTACCCTTAGCTTCTGGTCTAACTAGTTTTTAAAGAAGAATAATTTAGGGATAATTCAAAGGTCAGGTTCAGTTTAGGCGGTTAGTTCAACTCTTATACGAAGCTTGAAAATTTTCATTTCGTGATTCGGAAACATTCACATTATTTACAGGATGGTTGGGTACTACCCTGTATATTTTGTATGAGCTTAAAACAAACTTCTATCGTGAGGATGATCTTCATCTGTCGAACATCTGGAATCTAGTGTTACGTTTGTGTCAAAACAAAAATATTTCTAGTCCCGGAGTTGGAGCTGATACAGTTAGTGCTGTGTGTTGTTATAAGACACAATGACAGTTCCAATAAAAGTAGTTGTGTCTTGCGTAATAAGTAAGTACGGAAGAGGGTAGACCGCTTCGTCTGCTCGTAAACATCACCCTCACCCACTCGAAATTATTTAGTTCATACGTGATTATGGCGCTTGCATCAGTGCCAAATATCGGAAAAAATAACTCAAACAAAACATGGTCTTAAACATCACATATTTATTTCTCTTATATAATGAACATATTTTTAATGTTTTGACCATACTAGTTATATATATATAACTTTACATAGTTATATACAATATAACTATGTTTAATACAAACTACCAAATCATGCGGTCGAATACAATAGTATATAGTAGTCAAACGCTTGATTTAGTTAGATATAAAAAATTAAACGTTTAACGGGATTGTCGATCCGTGGCAACATTTTCCAGTAAGAAATTAAATTGTGAGACTTTACTTATTCCCTGCGTGATTATAGTAGTCACAAACATAATATAGTAATCAAAGAAACAGTAGTCACCCACAAAGATGAAACACAAGAAGCTCTCCAACTCGTGCAACAGTTTAACAAATCAAAATTGTAATACACTTTTTACTTTAATCATTATCCGTTACTAATTGCAGACTTTTATCTGTTAAATTGTATTTACTACTTTATTACAGATTTACAATATGTTACTGGAGATTTCTACATTGCTTAATCGTAGGATTCGCGCAAACCATATCTTCAATTTTATGTTTATATTTTCTCAAAGGGAATCCGCTTACAATCGAAGCATTAGGTTAGTACTGTTTGGTAAGATATTAATACAATAGACAATAATATTGTTCCAGTTTAGTATATACATCCAGTTCCAGTTAAGAAAAGTGTTTGGGTTTATTCTCAGATTCGTACAGATACATATCGAATGATATAACTGACCGTGGTAGCATGTTAAAAATACCCTCGTCCACCCTGCCATATTAAGTTTAATGAGTCCATTCACCTAGTAATAACACTTGTTACAGTGCTCTTAACTACACAGTAATGCTAATCTAGTGCTTGGCACCACAGCACATAACATTATTTAGAAAATAAAGTCTTCTTTATTGTAAATACGCAGTACAGCGCAGTGCATCTGCTCCTGCCGGCCAAATTAAAACGGCCGTACAGAAAGCTACAGGATTATGTGACTTAATAATGTTACAGGTTACTTCGCTTTCTGCACGTCCACATGCATGTCGACGTTTCTGTTTATCCGCATTGGAACTAAATGGTCTAAACTGATGAACGATGTATCGAAATGTAACCTGGCTGAGTACATTGACCCTCGGGTCAAAACCAAGTGTTATATTGTTTGTGTCGTTACCATTGCATTAGCTATAAGTAAGTTAATTTTATTACTATTTTATAAGTTTTCGAGATTGTTAAAGTTAACAATTGAAAATCTAAAGTAATAGGCTAAATACGATTCAATACTATTTATTCTAATATCGAATATTCAAACACCGATTAGTGGTTAAGATACCAGGCAGTTGTGACAACGTGATAAGCATTTTGACAGTGAAGTTAAAAATATTTCTGATTCTTTTCTCGTCAAAATATTGTTTGGTTTTAAAACAGAAGGAAAACAAAACAGAGATGTCCTTTTCACGCTGACAATCAATATAGCGAAGCGTCTCTGCTTTAACTAGCCAAATTGACTTTCATCTGTCCGTATATTTGTTAGGATGTTCGTTGGTCTCCCTGTACAGGTCACATTTTTCAACCAATCTTGACGAAACTTGGTATTTTTTATTTTATTTTATATGGAAAACAAACAGTGTACAAAACTAACAAAATAACCATATAAAAGACGAATTACCATTAACATGTTTTCGCATATACGAATAAGAAAAGTACTTGTTTGTCTAAATTACTTATAAAAGAAGTATATACTATAAGTAGTTATGAAACTAAACACGTATAACGAAAAATAAACATTATAAGTCTTTAGAATGATTAACAGTCAATAACTTGATTCAAACCAGGAGTCAGAAAGGACGCGCTTAAAATCGGAAGGTTTTAAGTCGAATAAGTCCAATTCGGGAAAGTCAACCAGTTTATTGTAGCTCGCTGCTGATCTATTGAAATATGATTTTTTTCAATACTTTGTGGCACTATGCGGAATGTATGTTTTATTATTTAATTGATTTAATTTGGCGTCAGCGATTTTTAATTGGGGGCGTACTTTTCCTTAAAAAGAGGCAAGTTTGCTAAGCGCTATTTACCGACCGGTTTTGGTTAAGTTTGGTACTTTCATTAGATACCTGACTTTAAAGAAGAATTTCATGAACATAATTGGTCAAGTGGTTTCTGTGATTGTAAAGTACTACGAAAAATTGCCGCTGATAAGACTATGTGCTTGCGAAGTCTACTGTTCGCAGAACTACTAGTATATAATGGTAGGCCGTACAACACGCACATTTGAAATAAGCAATGAAGCTATTGAGGTATAATAAGCAATTGTGAATACACGAGGTGTGGTGCGTCAGCGCCCCTATTTGAGGAATAATTCGGTGTCGCCCGGTTAGACCTACATGTGGAAAAGTCCTTTATAATCCGCAAATAAGCAGTTCATTGAGAAAACGCATTTGACGATAGTCCTCGCAAACATACTTGATTACACAGAATCAGTTGTACCTTCTATTAAATTCTAATTGAAGTTAGATCTCACCTTAGTTGACATCATGGTAAGATCCAACATGAAAAATATTAGTACAACCAACAACTTCTACTAACAATATATTCTTATTTCCAGTTGAACATTTTTTGTCTGAAAATGTGAGGATTACGCATATAATTGAATGTCGTTTTGGTGTTGATATGTACGAAAAGTACCTTAAAAATCAGTTTCCATGGTTCTTTTACCTCGACGTTCCTGTTAGTATCCCAATTGGAATTATTCTTCAGGTAATCATTATAACTTTCTATGAAAATTTTAGAGCGTAAAATGTTATTCTCGAATGGGATTCGAAACCGCGTCTCCTAGTTTGAAGACACGGTTTCAATGGCCATGGCATGTCATTGCCACTAGGCTACTGATGCACCAGTCCAAAAATCGCCTCCGTCCACTTCGATCCACAGCTCGGCTCTACATGTGGATGCGCGGATACCTTTATCTCCTCTTAAATCCACAATTGAGGGGATCCAATAATAATAATATTTTTCTATGCGACATGATTCTACAATCCGCTATCAAGGCCATTTCAGGTCCTTTCTTCTTTTTCTCTGAATACCCCCAGCTGAAAAATATTTTTAACTATTAACCAGTGTACAAGCATGGCAATGACGGGATCTTAATTTGAGATAGGTAATTTTGTAGCAGTAGTATAAAAAGATAGGTTCATATTATTTTTAAAACAGATTTGTGATTGGTATTATTAGTATTATTTACCTGTGGATTTAGTAGAAAAAAGAAGTACTCACAGATCCACCTGTGTATTTTTGAGGAAAAAAAGTATCCACGGATCCACCTGTGGATTAAAGAGGAGATATAAGCATCCGCAGATCCACATGTGGAGCCAAGCTGTGGATCCAAGTGGACGGAGGGCTAAAATCCAAATAGTCTTGAGTTTTTTAACCGCCGTATAAAGACGCAATGTTTCTTCAAAATTTTATAAGTTTGGCTTTACTAAGCAGATGTTAGTGATGTTAAGGATCTTAAGGTACAAAATTTATTGTTAAGTATCTATGACAAATTATTTTAATGACGTAATTCGTCATCGGTCTCTGCTGGCGAACATTCACAACTTGAATATGAAAATGTCCAACTTTGTCACGTGCAGTCACCATGACGCGTCGTCGTGCTGGCTGTGCATTTATTATGCGCTTTTATTATCATCATCTAAGTCGTACTACTACTGAACATATGCCTCCCCCATAAATTTACAAAAGGAGAGGAAGAATGGAAAAGGCCTGCATCAAACGTCGCCCTGCGACCTTTATCAGATCGTTTGTCAACCTTGTCGGTGGATGACCTACGCTGCGCTGCTTTGGTGAATTGTGGAAAGTAAAATTTTAAGTTTTCCAGGTAATAAATGTGACTTCCACATTAACCTGGAGCTACGTGGATTTATACATCGTATGCATGAGCATTTATTTGGTATCGATTTTGGATCGAATCAACATAAAAATTATTGCAGCAAGCCAAAAGGTAATGTTCTATTTTTCACCTAGCTTCTTTGTGTCTTGTATAGTAAATATGTTTAAAAATACTCTGATTCTATACAAAATAGCTGCACCTTGTGGCTAATGGCCTATGTGTGGCCAATACATTTTATTGTAACATTTTTGCATAAAAACAAATATTTCACGGTGGTATTATATCGGTAGGGCTATTTTTTATTTCAGCTGCTAACAAATGTTGATTGAAATCGAAAAATAATGGCGGCTTTATGTCACTTTTGTCAGTTCCAGTCATTTTTGCTTACTGTAGTCGTCAAAAGTGACAAAGAGCAGTCATTTTTCGAAATCTCTATCAACATTTGTTAGCAACTGAGTTACGTAATAGCCTTGCAGGTCATCATCTATCAAAATTAGAAATGTCAAAACGATAAAGTAGTTTTGATGCGAAAGAGTAACATAATATATAGATATATACACTATGTCTAGATAGACATACTAAGTCGTTTTCTGAGGGCTTTTCATATTGTATTTATTTTTATTCAATTTATTGCAATTATTTAACGTTCTTTTACAAATCTCTTTGCTACCTTGAAGTAAAGAATACATTAGGTAAAGTTAAGATCATTAAATATCCTAAATATGTATCTGAGGTACACCAACATCTACTTTTAGTTGCCACTAACATTGATGATTAGATCCCTGCCTAAAATTAGTAACATGGCATATTTAATTGTTTTTCTGCAATGCCGTAGTATTTAAGCTTGCATTTCCGCTGAAGGAAACATTGTGAGGATATCTGTAGCACTTACAGTTTTTATAAAATGGTCCAGGACGTGAGGTTGAAAAATAGCCGCTAATCGTATATTATGGCATTTTCCTGCAGCTGTCCGAGCCAGTTGTCATCCCAGTACTAGCATGCTACTAGCTTACACACCATAGAGTGATACAGTGGTCAAAGGGCTATCCAATCTATTCATTACAAAAATGCACCCTGCAAGTGTATGAGCATTTTTATTTAATATCAAAACCGTCTTAACTCACGTAATTAGCCGACGTTATCGACCTAGGTTTCGGGCATGTCCTATGCCCATCCACAGGGAGTGTACGCTGCAAGATCGCGGCGACCACTGATAACGTCGGCTAATTACGTGAGTAAAGTCGGTTTTAATATTAAATAAATATGTGTCAAACTCACGAGAATTTTCAAACTAAAATACGAATGAGCATTGTTTATTTCTTCCAATGATAATAATTGAACTCTACTTTTACAGGCAGTATACATTTAATTAGAGCTTCATTGATCAATCGGCCCAACTTTCCCAGACATAAATGATTTCAATTGTTTCTGGTTAAGTTGGGCCGCTATGGCGCTGACGGCCTCTATCTGATAAAACTTATTTATATTTCAGCAATATCTCCCATCGTCATATTGGCGATCGTTGCGTGAAGATTACAATAGAGCTACGCAGTTAGTTCGATCATTTGACGATGCTTTCAGCGGTATTGTATTTACGTGTTTTGCAAGCAATTTGTTCTTTATCTGTCTTCAACTATTCCATATTTTAGTGTGAGTAAATCAAATTTTATTAAGCTATCAATAGCCACCGCCTGTGAATTTACTCAGTGGGCCTAACACGAATAACCGCGTAAACGTAACGTATAGTATAGTTTACGAGATACAGTATAAACTGTAATTTATCTATGGCAACATTGACACAGATTACTCGTAGTTAGTACTGTAACCCCCCCCCTTCCGATCCTAACTCTTGTATGATAAAAAGTAACTAGCCTACTCGTCCCGTAATCTAAAGTTCTAATCCTGGGAACGGTACTACCAATTGTAACTACCCCTAATCTGAGCTAATAATATCTAGATGATTCCGGCCTACATTTTTAATTCCTCAGATAAATAATTACACATAATTAGATCGAATCATAACTTAACATTATCCAGACAATAAATCTATACTAATGAATGAAGAACTGATTAAATATATGGCCAAGGTGTGATCGTCTAGCTCATAGTGGAAGGACCGAATATTATGAACCGTGGTAACTCAAGTTCTTTTCAGGAAATACTGAGACAATCCTATCCTAATTGTAAGAGAAATAAATTATTATAACGATAAAATTGTACCTAGTAAGCACATGAAGACAAATCTTATTCCTACTGCAAGGGTTAATTAAAATGACCCTAATACTGTTATACCATTTTGACCCCAATCCTGTCGTTACTATTAGAGATTATATTTCGCCATAAGATTTCTATAAATTCGCAACGCATAGATTGTAATAACCTCAAGTAAATAACTTCAAGTAAACACAAAATCAAATATTTAAATGCAGAACATTTGTACCTAAGACATGGAATGACACAGAAAATTATCACACACAATAAAGTAATAAATCATAAACTTAATTAGTTAATTATTGTTAATAACTAAATGTAAATATCCATAGTTGTATTTGTTTGTTTTATGATAGTCAAATGTTGTTCAGTAAAGGTAATTATTTTTATGTTTTCACCTAAAAATTAGAATTCTACGGATATTTATCATTGTAGATAACCAGAGCTAGGAAAACATTACGGGCTTGTGACCGTAACGCTGGGTTAAGAGCTCTTCACGTAATTACAACACTCTCCATTGCTGTTCTAGCTCAAATTACCCCCCTTAACACTTATTTCTAACGCTGAATAAGATTTGGAAACACAATGCTGAGATAAGAATATTTTTCCTAAGTTTTGTTAAAGCTTTGTTACTGTATAAATAATTTGTTGCTCCTGCGTCTCATTTCACCTCCTTATTTTATTTGTAGGACTATCTTAAATTCTATAAAACGGTCACAATATCCAGACAGATAAATGTCTTCAACATAACATGATTAATTGACAAATATTTATTGAACAATTAACTGATAACTGATAATATTAACCAATGACTTGGACATCTCTAAACCGTCTTTTAGTCTACGAGAAATCCAAAGAGCAAGTGTCTCTATTCAATGATCAATTCCATCAATCATAACTCCATTATTTTAGAAGAGTAATTTATTAAATTTAACATTTATCTTGGAGACATCTCATCTATCCGGAAAAAGTCTAAAATGCCTAAATTCTAGGACTTACGTGAGTAAACTCGTCCAACAGAATCAATCCAATCCCCTCTGGCAGGTGGTAATTCACTAGCACTTACACTTCACTTTTCACAGACACTTCACTTTGAATATTTCACTTTTCACTTTATCGCGGACAGCAACTTTGGCTTCTAGACGGTAACTGGTTTGGACAGCCTATTCGTCCCCTTTTTATACTACCCAAGTGTCCGTATCTGGTCTCCAACCTGTCTCCGACTCAACCAATCAAACTCCTTGAGTATCCATTCCGTCCAATAGAAATCTCGTTCTATTTTCAAATATTGATGAGCCATTATTAGCTTTCCAATTTTAAATTTATTTGAATTTAGAATAATGTACGTAAGTTGTCCTCATCTTGTCTCCGACCTAACCAATCAGATCCCTTGAATACACATTTTGAACCTACGTTCCTTTTTTAAATATTTATGATATGTTATTTTGTTTTATGAGTTTTATTTGAATTTGGAACCTGTCTCCAAGCGTTATCAGCCTATTTACATCATTCAGCTGCCGTGATTCTGAATTATGTTAGTTAGTTAATTATTTAATTTGTTAGATCTAATCTGTTAGTTTTAATCATTTCCTAGTATTGGAAATCTATACATAGAAATGGAATCGTTAGTTTGCTAATCGTGAGGATATTAAGAATCTTAGTAACTGCATAAAACCTTTTTGCATTCACTTTGCTTTTATTAGATATACTTTTGCATAAAATCCCGACTTATTAACTTCATTGACAGGAAGTTCTATAGCTCCATGATCTATGTCTGATAGTCGGAATTTAGTCTATTGAGATATAACTTTTTAGATATTTAATATTTCCAAAAGATGCCCTTAGATTAGATTTCCATCATACTGATGTATCTATATATTTGTGAACGTAGCGGAACGCATTGCGGACCGTTACAGCCGACCCCTGAAAAATTTGCGAATATCCCAAACATATGCAACCAGAGGAAATTTTTCACCCTTGATAAACTGTTCACAAATATAAACCAATAATTATTATACAACTCCTAAAATATAACATTGTGTAATTCTAGCGTAATTAGTATTTGAATTCAAACAATCGAATGTAAATGTAGCCCTACATCGTGTGGTGAGTCCTTTAAACCGAACCGAAAATGAACATTCCCCGAGTCCCAATGTGAGCTTTTTAATGCTTTAACTTTGATATCAAATCACCCCCCACAAGGGAATCTACTTCGAACGGGGAAATTGGGTTGTGAGTCCAATCTATCAGAAGGATATGATGAAGATGCTTCCCATCCAAACCAACTTTTCGTTTGCCAAGAATCACAGCTACATCATCCCATTCTTTACAGATTCCGTTAACAGCAGAAAGATGTTAATCTACCAAAGCCGCAACACCACACTCAGACGTGAACATCAAAGCAAAATCCATTTTCGACTGGGAGAATGTGTAGTTGCCGAGTTTTGAGTGTTAGCTTCGTGTGCAGTATTGGTCCCAATGAAATCAGCTTCTGCTGATGCGTAATATTGTCAACAGACCTAACCTAACACCAAAGTAACTCCTTCATTGAAACCAATTGTAGAGTGTCAGTTAGTCTATCAAACAAAAAGGAAAAATAAAAGACTAACCAGTTCAAATTCAAACACGAACTAGCCGTCTTATGCCTACTAGTCTGTTAAACTACTAAGCCCTGCTTACTTGAACAACTCAGTTTATTCAATCATCTCTTCCACTAGTTCTGTCTTCACAAATCAATTAATACTCTCCATCCAAACACCTGTCAGAATCTCAACTCCACGATTTTTCATGCCACTTAACAGTTCAACACCCCAATATAGGCAATAAGATCACGAATTACACAGTGATTGTAATAGTTTATATCAATTTCAATCAAAGCTCTTCGACCCCATTCCTTATTATGACACAGACCCCGCTCAGTTCTTTTCTCATCTCAATTCTATAATATACAAATAAGACTGAAAATTTCCTCTTGGTTACCTAGGTCTTTAAGGACTTTAAGAAGAACGCGTATACCTTAAATTCTTTACTGTTTATATGTGCCCCGACCCCCTTATAGCAAGACTAAATCATATTAAATAGGCAATGTTTTGTATGTTCTCCATGGCATTGTATGTTTATTTGGCGAATTTTACATTTTTCTATATTTTATTGGCAATTGACCCATAGTTGACTTATTTCCAATTATTTTAAACAAGTGTTATTTAGTTAGCATCACCTTATGGCAATGTTTGGCTCATTTTCATGTAGTCATCCTCAAGCTTTTTCTTATTCCTGAAAAGAAGATTGTTACTTCCCCCAATGGGTACGATATTTCGGTTCATTCAGAATAATTAAATAGTATAATTTGCATTTCAACATCCTTAAAATTAACTTGAAAATGCATATAATAGATTTGGTTATCTCTGCCCTAATTTCAGCATTGTGTTTCCTTAGCATTGTTTTTTTGTTTGTTTGTTTCCATCTAAACACAGCGTTTCCAAACCTTAACAGCGTCAATTATTTACAACCTTACAAAATTTTTGACAGTGACTTCCAAACATTTTTAAAATATGATACATTGGCTTGATTTTAAACCGAAATTTTGGAAAGACCGCCAACACTCCCCTCCATCTATGTATATGTGGGTAAACTTCAATCGCTTGGAAGAATTGAATAATAAATAGTTTTGCTCCTTTTTTTTTTTAAATTTTACCGTAAAACTTTACTCGGATATGCATAGATGGGTCTTTCCCCTTTCCCATCATGACAAGTTATTATTATTTCATCGCTTCCCTTTTTTTTTTCTTCTATTTATTGCGATGTTACAGACATTTCTTAAAATTAATTACATAAGTACCAACCAAATTAGTTTTTTTTTTTTTTGAAAAGCCGCCAACTCTCCCCTCTACCCAAGTCTTTAGATTTAACCCCCTTTTTTATAAAATTATTATAAATCATATTCCATTTCGGTACGATTTATAATTATATGATTGTAAATTAATCGTGTGAAAATATATTATTAAGAATTTATAAATATTTTTCTTATAAATTAGCTATATTTAGTTAAATAGTTATATCCAATGATTTGGGTAGGCTTTTCCCTTACCGCCTGTTGATGTATTGGTGTTCATTAATTATTATTTTTTTTTTTTTTTTTTTTTTACACATATTTTTATATACTATAGTAAATATTTGTTACATAAACGAATTTATTGAATTTAAATGACTTATTACATAACCTTGGTATATTTTTCTATACAAACTTCGAAAAAACAAATACTTACAATTATTATTGCATTTATGTCTAAAAAAAAAATCCTTTTTTAATATCCATTTTTAAAAACAGATATTATGACGTCCAACCAGAGAAAACTTATATAGTGTTTTATAAGGCAATTACTTTTATTTGAAACCCTTATAGACTGAGTTTAAGTCAGGCCAGAAGCTAATTTTTACATCTACTACTGTGTAATTAATCTAACCTCGAATTACATGTTATGTATTCACTTTGCATCAATCGTTATATAATTCAAAAACCTTACCAATTTCTAACTTAACACTAGATAATATTAAATTAACAAAACTCTTACTATTACAAGTTATAGATTAAAAAAGAAAATACAATTTAAAAGTATATAAAAAGTTCAAAAATTTAGAGAAAAATTAATAATAAAATACTCAAATAACTATATCTAATATTATACAAAATCAATTACTATTATATTGTTTCTTACAGCTACTTACATGTTACGCTTACAACTAATGCTTACAAAAAGGTATTAATCTAATATCAATCGTTCCCAAGTCAGCCTACTTAGGTTTAGAGATTTCTTCGGCCCCACTAATAGATACCAAGTTATTTATAATATTTTGATAAGTGTATAGTGTTAAATTTTCCCCTAATGTTGTTTGTTTTTGGATCAACTAGAATATACACATTTTGATATGGGATTCCTGCTATTACATATGGCCCTTCATATATAGGTGAAAACTTTCTTGTTAACTTCTGCATTGCATCAGATTTGTTTAATCTTTTGATTTTTACCCAATCTCCAATTTGATAGTTAATTATCCGATATCGCTGATCGAACTTAGATCTGCGTTGCTCCCCTTTTTTAACTAGGTTTGTTCGAACGGTTTCACGAACCTTACTAACATCCAAATCCACATCTGTTTTGTCTATACTTTTATCGATTGCTAATCTCATCGGTTTCCCATATAATATTTCGCAAGGTGTGAACATAGTACTACTGTGTATGGTATTATTATATAACTCTTCTATTTTTGGTAATGCTGAAACCCATCCCTTATGGTTTAGTCTACAATATGTTCTAAATAACCGGCCTAACTCTTTATTGACCCTCTCTGTGGTATTTGGGCGAGGATTGCGGACGCTTGTGAAGACAACGTTAATTCCTTCTCTTTTCATGTTCTCTCTCCATACTTTGCTGGCAAATTGTGAACCATTGTCTGACATAACGGCTTTTGGTTTTATTATGACAAAGAATTTCTTCATCCGACCCCATACTGCTGTAGTTGTTGCTTTTCTTAGCTCATAAAACTTTACAAATTTGCTGAACGAATCTTGTATGACTAAAATGTAACTCATTCCAAACTGTCCTGCCGGTAAAGGCCCGTATAGATCTACCATAACCAGATCCCCTATATTTTCGGTAATTATTGAGCGGCAAGGTCCTACATATTTTACTGTCTCGTTTTTTGTTATTTGACAGTCGTGACATGTTCTTATTACCCGTTTGGTCTGCCGAGTTAACCCCCTCCAATAAAATCTGTCTCTACTATATTTAATCACTTTGTATGCACCTTGATGACCCATTTCTGCATGAACTTGATTTATTATATCGACCCTCAAGATTTCCGGCAAATATATCACTGGTTCTAACCCTTGGCCTGGTTTAAAATATAAAACCTCGTTCTTTTTTATACATCTTTCTACTAATTTGTCTCTCTTGTCTAGCTGTTTAGTCCCCATTTGCATACGTTTCAATAAATCTCCTATTTCTTTGTCTTCCTTCTGTAAGATTGGTAAATTAGCTAAATTTTCCAATAACCTTTGATTAACTGTAACGCCCATGTACAAAATTTCAGGATTTTTAATTTTGTCCTCTTGTAACAAATCACTTTCTGGAGGATACCTAGATAGAATATCTGGCGCTATATTATCTTTCCCTTTTATATGTTGAGCTTCATATTCAAAGTTTTCTAAATCTCTTCTCATTAAAAGTCCCTGATTTTCCCCAGTTACTTTAGCGCAATCATGAAACCGTACCAACTGTTTTTCGTTACCTATGTTGAATAATAACCCACTCTGCTTGCTATCTAAACTTATGGTAACCTCGTTTGATTTGAGCCAATCAAAACCTAAAATGAGATGGTTAACTAGTCCCGGAACTATTACGAACCCTATGTCAAATATTTTGGTACCTAACCTTACAGGTAGTAGAACTATATTTCTAACTTCAACACTTTTGTGACCTACCGCGGTTTTTATTTGGAACGGTTTGATGGGAAGTATTGGTATGTTTCGCGTTTTCTGTTGTTTTAGCTTTTGCCAAAATTCCTCTGAAATACACGTAATGTCACTGCCTGTGTCCACTAACCCCATGACCTCATACTCAAATATTTGAACTTCTACCTCCGATTTATAATTTTTATATTTATTTTGTGGGTCATCTTCTTCAAAATCGGAAAATACGGTATGAATCCTCCCACTTAATTCTCGCTCGTCTTTGGTCTTTAAAACGTCTACAATATCTTGTAAAATGTTTGGTTTATTTAACTGTTGAGTTTCATACCCTAACCCTATTCCACTTTTCCTACCTTTTACCTGTATGGGTATCTTAAGTCCTCTATCATTTATTCCTAGGGTTTGCCCTGGTACCCAACCCGTTTTTAACATAATATTTAATGCCGTGTTCCCTATCCTTGAGGCTGACTCGGGAACCACATGTCCAGCCTCGTCTAGTTTAACGCTTCTTCCTCAACAACTGCTACCTCGTTCACTTCCCTCGGTTTCTGCCATCTTTGATAATCTCGTTGTAAGTCCTTCTTTCTTTTATCCAACCCTTTATTTTGTGCAGGTGAATTAGATTTACTTTGGTTTGCAGATGCATAGGTATGCAACTCTTGCTTGCTAATATCGTCCATTTCCCTCAGGAATTCTGCCGTCTCTATGATATTTTCTGATTTTGAGGTAGTCCAGACTTGCTGGATATATTTTGGGTAATGGCGCATTATATCTGCAACTAACTGTTTCTCCGGGATTTTATATTGTAGCATTTGAGCTTTCCCCGAAATTCTTAGGAAATGCGTAAACATCAAAGGAGTTTTCGTCCTGTCCCAGGTGCTCTGTACTATTGTCCTGCGTAAATCGTTTTGAGATTTTTCCCCCCAATAAGTTGCCAAAAAGTCCCGTTTGAAGTCTTCGATTTTCTTCCACCTGTTCCTATATACTCGGGCCCAATCCCTCGCATCTCCTACCAAGCAATCCTGCACTAGTTCTAACTCTGTGCCCTCTCTTGCTGCTTTGATTATGTACCTCTCCAAGTCCTCTAGGAAATTAACGGGATGTACACCTTCAGAATCACCGAATTTTGGTTTCTCTAGATTAACATTTTTGACATTGTACGTTATATTTTTACATCGTTCCTCCGTTTCAAGTCTTTCTCGTTGAATCGGTTGAGCGTTATCTTCAGTGCCATTTCCTATTTCAATGATATTTTCAGTTATGTCGCCTGTTGAATGACTCGAGATTTCGGTGGATTTTGCTAATTCGTACGTGGACTTTACTGTTTTCATTTCTTCACATAATTCATTTATTTTCGACGCTAGTACTCCTATGGTTCGTCGTAGTGATCGGTATTTAAGCCCTGTTCCCACCGCAGCTTCATATGGTCTAGTCTCTTTCCCTAATCTTGGACGTTTAGCCTTGCTGGCCCCATTTGTCCCTTGTTCATTTTGAGATGCTTCATCATTTGGAACACTTCGCTCCCCCCTTTCCAATATAAACTCTTCTCCCGTATACTTGACATTCCTCTTTAAATTGCGCCTTGGTCTAACCATTGTTCGCTCCTACAGAAATTAATTCAGTAAGTACCTTTATAAACCCACAACAAGTAAATACTAAAATGAACTATTTTAATTTAAAGTTTTTAAGCAGTATTGTAAGATTTGATACGCATCTCCTACACTACTTATAACTCACAACCCTATTCATCTTCACTAATAATTTATATGCAATCCTCCAAATCCCTAATTTCCCTAACAAACAGCGCAACTTCTTTTTCCTCCGAGCAAATACCATAATAAACATAGCCAAAATTCAATAATACTATATATTAAGAAGAAAAAATAATTAAAAGATCAATACGATCAATCACACGAACTCGAAAAAATATTCGCCAACAGCACATAAATTTCTGTATTATTTGTTTTCCTATACATGTTGTAATGACATGAAAGTAAATCAAAATAAACCTTTTGTTAATTAATCCATTCTATTTCTAATCTTTATATTTATATTAATTCAAGAGTTTCGCTATAAAGTTCTATCACAAATTTATTCCCTATAAAAATAATCTTAGGGTGGAACATTTCCCGCAAAACCATATCATGTTTATGTAAATATTATTTTGTGAAAACTTCGAGGAATAGATTTCGGAACTTCCGCATTAACTTCACATACAACCTAGAATTGCAATAACCGGCAAAGACTCTCGCTATAGATCGAATGCAGATAATCGAAAACTTGGAAAACTAATGATTCGGAATGTAGCCGACATGTAACGACGTCTCCTCGGTAATTATTATTTCTACGACTATCTGGGTAAGAACCTAAAATAACGAGTTTTTTTTTTTATTACGGTACCATTTATCTAAAATTTCAATTAGTCAATTATTACGATAGGAACGTCATTGACACAGATTAAGTAGATGCGACATCGCTAATCGGACCGGACCTATAGTCGTAGCGTTCCCAACCGTACGGTAATTATGGCAACTCAAGTTGGCAACACTGAATCATAGAGCACATACTGATCTATTGTGATTTGTGGTAAAGTGACGCCGTGCAAAGATTATTTCTAACACATACTGTTTTAATTAAATATCGGGAACAATACCCTTATTTTATTGTGTTGTTTTAAAAGGTGAGTGACATCAATATAATCGTAGATTGAATGATATGGGACATATCGCCCGGCATAGATAGCGCATATACTGTGTTGCTGCGATTTTCGCGCTAAGAAAATGGCGTCATAATATCAACTCGCATTGAACTAACGAAATTACTTAGTTTTTGGAAGTGTTTTTTGTGCAAAGCTTGTGTTACAACGTTCTCGTTTTCTTTTTAGGACATAACCATGACTGACCACATATTTAATCGGAAAATTTATAAATTCCCGGCACTCTGGGACTCATCACATATTCACTACCGAAGTATTGCAGTAAAGGCCTTTTGTCGTGAAGCACTTCTCATCCAACTAAATCTGGAACTCCCTCATCCAATTACTTTGTCTACTCTGCGCTCAAAAATAAAAACATACCAAAAACGGATTTTGCGGCAAAAACAAAAACTAACTCAACACCAGCGTCAAGTAAGTACATGTCATCCTATTTACAATCTCCTTGTTTTTCCCTTTTTAATATCTCATTTCCTAATATCCTCCCTACATTATTGCTTGCAGATAAGAGTCACCAGTGCTCCCACTCCGCATCAAACTCCCGCCGTTTCTACTCCGCTAACAATCCAGCTTCCTTTTCCGGGTTTTTCTTTACTCCCTACCACCGAGCAAGAACTAATCAGAAATTTGTTTCACACCATCCATTTGCTTTCTAATTCAACCCTACTATCATCAGAAGAATACATCACCACCTGTGCGAGTCCCCCCGTCTTACATATTCCTTCCCCGGTTAGCAAGATTTTACTCTAGACCTTCATAATACCCTAGTTACAATGTTTGTATGTTAATTAATAATCGTCTTGTCTTGTTTCCCTAGCCGGAGTCCGTTCACCCTCACTCACCTACCCACAGCTCTATCCCAAACCACGCCGAAATGTTAGCCCTTTCCGTACCCCCACCTGCCTCAGTGAGTAATAATTGCTGCAATTTGATTTGTTAGAACATCTTAATTGTCTACCATAATTTTAATAATTATCCTTTTATTCCCTATCTAGTCACAACCAAACCAATCCGAGAACATCCTATCCGAACCATTTATTGACTATGCCGATCTTCTAACCCAAGATCTTTCCCCTCCATCCTCTGTGAGTATCCGTTTTTTCCCTTTTTGTTTAACACATAACAAAAGAATGGTTTTAACCGCAATGTTTTCCAATTTTCAAGTTGATACCATCCCATTTCCAGGTCAATTACTATAGAGCAACTGGTCCCTGATTATACTGATTAAAGTTCGGCCTCACACACAATGCAACCTATCTACTACTATTTATTTCCGGTAAGTTTAATATTCTACTACCTAATCTGTTATGTAAATTTGTATGATAATGAAACTGATTCTATCCAATACTAATTTTCCATTTTAAAGATTTATTTAGGGCAAATCTACCGATAAATGCCCCCCATGCTAGCTAGCTAACTATATAGTATACCCCTTACTGCAGGACATAATTATGATAACTTATGAGCTTAATGTTCATCCTAACATTTGTAATCCTGCACATCAATTCTAATATTTTTTATTATAATATCATTCTACTCCCAACAAGACAAGAATGTATAATGAACTGCTTTTCACCAACTGTTCCTAAGTTCCAGTATATTGTAATTAGAATTACCTTTTCAGCATATTATGTAACTTCTAACAGTTTTGTAACATATTTAACCAACTTCAGAAAAAAGATTTATGTAGTATGTATATTTTAAAGGAATGTTCACTTTACTATGAGGACAGATGTCTAGACCAATATGGGTGTATTTTATTTTCTTGTTTCCTCCATGGCTATTTTCCAAACAAAAAATATTATCAAAATCGGTTCAGCATTTTTTTCCTTTTTTCCAATTTAACTATAAATTAGAAGATAGTCATAGAGTCTCTAATGAAGAACAATCTTCCAAACCTGCTGTCCTACTTCAGGAATCTAAATCATGATTATGACAAGTTAAATCAAAGACACTTTGCTAGCAAAGATGTTCATAGCATCAAGTAGATGCTATTTTAACATGCTACTTTCTTATCGTCTGTTCACACTAGTAGTCATATAATTGGGTATTTAATTAACCAAGCTTTTGTTATAGTGATACTTTCTGCCTTCGACACAAACAAAACTGGAAAACTGTTTCATACTATATTTTTTTTTTTTTTATGTTTCCTTTTCCTTTATTCCAGGTTTATCTTGCTTCTTACGCCTCAATCCTACCATATACCTGACCAAGTTCCAGAGTCCAAGACAAAACTTATTCAAGCCTACATTAAACCTGAATCCCGTGTATCCTATGTCTATTCCAATTTCCAACCTCAAACCAAGTTAAGTTAATTAATTTTCCTGCTGCTTCCAATCTATAATCTTTATTTAAATTTTATAACATCATATTCCTCATATTGTCAAATAACTGGTAATCTGAATTTACATTTTGTAACATATTCCTACTGTCAAATACTCTTAAGGAATATACCTTTTGTTTAGTATCTTTATTCACAACATAGATCAATTAGTGCTGGATGATATTTACATGGTAGGACAGTACTATAGAATTTTTTTTTTTACTTCTGGTCACTTGAATTTTAATGAAGTTTTTCACCCCAACCCCCGCCTAAATAATTTCTAACACTGACTTTTTGTTGAACACTGTAGTACACAAAATATGTAAGTAAGTGACAAGGCAAGATTTTCACCCATGGGCCACCGTAAAGATTTCACCGTAAAACAACTATGTATTTCACCGTACAATTCCTTCTTCTATCATAATATCATACTCATATCATCATCATTTTCTCTGAAGGGTGATACTATCATGATTTACGTATTCTAAATATTGATAGCTCGGACACTTCAAATGCTAGTACACGCACTTACAGACAAAAAACGATGGTCGCATTTTGTTCCGTTTACAAATGTAAATGTTTCTAGTGTTCACTATGCGAACATCACACAAATCTACCTGCCTTACTCTCCACAGTTACATTTCAATTATACTGACGGTTAACAGGTCTCCCAAGTGATACCTTCACAATGTTTCTGCTTCTTGGAATTTAGTTTCATTTGGTGGAAACATACTGACTCTTACAACATGACAATTGGACAATATCCTTTTGTTATATGTGACGCCAGAATCACTCTTGCCTAAATTGCTTCGGTTCTCTAACCGACTAACTATAGTGCAATTGTGCCTCTTAGACCAAACATGCCGAATTTATACATTCACCATAGGGAAATTTAATTCAATTTTGGATTACTAAATGATGATATAATCGCCTCTCTACTCATTGTGTTTTATTCTAGTTTGTAAGTTCCTTCATTACAAGGCTATTTACTTATTTACATATTTGCATAACCATAAATCTTATTGGTTCAACATAAAAATGTATCCTGTAATATCTCTCCAACAATTCTCCTAGAACAATCAATCTAACCTCACTACTTTGCTATTTGAGAAAATCTATGCCTTCCGACCCTGATCAAATTAGGATTTGCAGTTCTATAAAGTAAATTCATCGCATACTGTTCCATTTTCCTGTGTCTCAAGAAACAGACACACACATAATAACACCATAATCATCCAAGACCAGCACACCAATATTTATGTTATTTACACAAGTTTTTGTTCCTAGTAGGGATCGAACCCAGCCCTCTGCCCACAAAGCAGCCTGTCACCAACAGTCATGATCATCAAGTTAATCACCATTTTGAACTAGTTTTCTACACTAAAAATAATTAAAAGCTTTCCTATGAACCTATATCACATTCAATTTACTTTTGCTAACAAGTCTTCATAAATTTCTATCATATATTCCAATAACTGTCTATGTCTATAATGCAAAACCTTTATTTAGTAATTAACCCACATACTCATGATACTCTGTACTTTACACTGTGACTAACTGCATATTGATATAAACGCAAAATGTACTACCCTTTTGTCTCAGATTCCTGTCCATTCTCACTGCAACAAATTGTGGCGAGATATGCCTAAACATTTCTCACCACCATCCACACTTCACTACATAAAACAAATCTATAAACTAATTCAACATAAACTGTAACCAATCCAACACCGAACTCACATCATTGTTACCTACTACAAGACTTTTAAAAACTAATTTTCAGTGTCCTGACTCCTGACTGCTAGATACAAGTTTTGTTCTACGGGTTGTCCTGTCTACCAACTGCTGCAACTCTTCGAAACAGTATTCGCCTAATCCGTAAGTACTTTCTCCATAAAATAATACACACACACAGACACATAAGAATTATTAGAGCAAAATGTCATTTTTTTTCTATACTAATACTTTTGTCGCAATTGAAACTATTTTGACTACTTTTACCTAACTTAGTGACAACACCAGCTTCATCAAAAAAGGTTCAGCTTCTTTTTTATTATTTTATTTTCTTCATATGTATTGAAATATGTAATTGCGATGCCCTGGCTCAAGTCCTGTTCATTAAGAATTGCAGTCAAACTATTGCACACATATTACCATAAATTGTTTATTAATTTCCTTCCTATGATAAATATATATAATATATACTAGCAGACGCGACGCGGCTTGGTTTGACTCTATATCGCGAGCTATTTTTTCCCTGGCTCCATCTGTTGGCTAAGCTTTGAACTAATTGTACCTTTGGTTAATTGGATCATGTCACTCTATACCAGGAAGCTATTAACATTCTATACTGTTTATCATAATGAACCTCAAAATGTGTAGATGGCGCTTTATTGAAATCGCGGGAAATTTTGAAATTGAATCTAGCACACTGTAGCTTTAGAACTTTATTTCACCGGGAAAATTCATTAATTTTCATATTTAAACACAGAGTACAAGCAATCAAGTTTCCCAAACGCTTTTTTTTTCTATCTGTAACATTTTAATTCTCTTTTCTGAACGAGTTTTATTTTCATTTTCAGATTTGATCTACAAGCGATCCCTACTCGGCCACGCATACAAGAAACAAATGAAAATCAAACCTGCTGACTCCGAAACCACCGCCTAGTTTTAATTTAGATTTATCTAGTCCTAAGCTAAATTTTTCGTTGATGGCGTTTTATTAAAATTTAAGTTCTATGCGCCTTTTCTTTAGAAAATCAGATATGCAATAAAGCTTAATAACCGTACTTCATCTACATACAAAATTTCATCAAAATCGCTGTAGTTGCTATCAACATTGTTTAGAATCCTGATTTTACGATACCAGGTTTCTATTGTAATAAAGTACATACTCTATTATCAATTCCTGCGGCACTATACCCGTAGTAACAAGTCGCTTATCTGTTCTGGTATTTACTAGCATGGGAATCCTAAGTGTGAAGAGCCTTCCAATCCTTGGTCACTACGGTTCCTAATTGTAACTAAGCTCATCTATATCCATGGTAACGTCACTAACTTGTAACCATCCATGCCTATCCATGGTCACTGCACCCACTTTGTAACAATCTTACTCATATTCTTTACTGTATTTTGACACTCAATTGATGGTAAATCTATTTATAGAATCCTAATCACGGCTACAATACTGTAATTAACCTGGTCACGGCTACAGCAAATTGTAACCATCCATGGCTATCCATGGTCACTGCACCCACTTTGTAACCATCCATGGTCACGGCACCAAATTGTAACCCCCCCCCTTCCGATCCTAACTCTTGTATGATAAAAAGTAACTAGCCTACTCGTCCCGTAATCTAAAGTTCTAATCCTGGGAACGGTACTACCAATTGTAACTACCCCTAATCTGAGCTAATAATATCTAGATGATTCCGGCCTACATTTTTAATTCCTCAGATAAATAATTACACATAATTAGATCGAATCATAACTTAACATTATCCAGACAATAAATCTATACTAATGAATGAAGAACTGATTAAATATATGGCCAAGGTGTGATCGTCTAGCTCATAGTGGAAGGACCGAATATTATGAACCGTGGTAACTCAAGTTCTTTTCAGGAAATACTGAGACAATCCTATCCTAATTGTAAGAGAAATAAATTATTATAACGATAAAATTGTACCTAGTAAGCACATGAAGACAAATCTTATTCCTACTGCAAGGGTTAATTAAAATGACCCTAATACTGTTATACCATTTTGACCCCAATCCTGTCGTTACTATTAGAGATTATATTTCGCCATAAGATTTCTATAAATTCGCAACGCATAGATTGTAATAACCTCAAGTAAATAACTTCAAGTAAACACAAAATCAAATATTTAAATGCAGAACATTTGTACCTAAGACATGGAATGACACAGAAAATTATCACACACAATAAAGTAATAAATCATAAACTTAATTAGTTAATTATTGTTAATAACTAAATGTAAATATCCATAGTTGTATTTGTTTGTTTTATGATAGTCAAATGTTGTTCAGTAAAGGTAATTATTTTTATGTTTTCACCTAAAAATTAGAATTCTACGGATATTTATCATTGTAGATAACCAGAGCTAGGAAAACATTACGGGCTTGTGACCGTAACGCTAGGTTAAGAGCTCTTCACGTAATTACAACACTCTCCATTGCTGTTCTAGCTCAAATTACCCCCCTTAACACTTATTTCTAACGCTGAATAAGATTTGGAAACACAATGCTGAGATAAGAATATTTTTCCTAAGTTTTGTTAAAGCTTTGTTACTGTATAAATAATTTGTTGCTCCTGCGTCTCATTTCACCTCCTTTATTTTATTTGTAGGACTATCTTAAATTCTATAAAACGGTCACAATATCCAGACAGATAAATGTCTTCAACATAACATGATTAATTGACAAATATTTATTGAACAATTAACTGATAACTGATAATATTAACCAATGACTTGGACATCTCTAAACCGTCTTTTAGTCTACGAGAAATCCAAAGAGCAAGTGTCTCTATTCAATGATCAATTCCATCAATCATAACTCCATTATTTTAGAAGAGTAATTTATTAAATTTAACATTTATCTTGGAGACATCTCATCTATCCGGAAAAAGTCTAAAATGCCTAAATTCTAGGACTTACGTGAGTAAACTCGTCCAACAGAATCAATCCAATCCCCTCTGGCAGGTGGTAATTCACTAGCACTTACACTTCACTTTTCACAGACACTTCACTTTGAATATTTCACTTTTCACTTTATCGCGGACAGCAACTTTGGCTTCTAGACGGTAACTGGTTTGGACAGCCTATTCGTCCCCTTTTTATACTACCCAAGTGTCCGTATCTGGTCTCCAACCTGTCTCCGACTCAACCAATCAAACTCCTTGAGTATCCATTCCGTCCAATAGAAATCTCGTTCTATTTTCAAATATTGATGAGCCATTATTAGCTTTCCAATTTTAAATTTATTTGAATTTAGAATAATGTACGTAAGTTGTCCTCATCTTGTCTCCGACCTAACCAATCAGATCCCTTGAATACACATTTTGAACCTACGTTCCTTTTTTAAATATTTATGATATGTTATTTTGTTTTATGAGTTTTATTTGAATTTGGAACCTGTCTCCAAGCGTTATCAGCCTATTTACATCATTCAGCTGCCGTGATTTTGAATTATGTTAGTTAGTTAATTATTTAATTTGTTAGATCTAATCTGTTAGTTTTAATCATTTCCTAGTATTGGAAATCTATACATAGAAATGGAATCGTTAGTTTGCTAATCGTGAGGATATTAAGAATCTTAGTTACTGCATAAAACCTTTTTGCATTCACTTTGCTTTTATTATATATACTTTTGCATAAAATCCCGACTTATTAACTTCATTGACAGGAAGTTCTATAGCTCCATGATCTATGTCTGATAGTCGGAATTTAGTCTATTGAGATATAACTTTTTAGATATTTAATATTTCCAAAAGATGCCCTTAGATTAGATTTCCATCATACTGATGTATCTATATATTTGTGAACGTAGCGGAACGCATTGCGGACCGTTACAGTACGCGGAAGCGTGACGGGTTGCCGCTTACGATACGAATACTTTTACGCAAATTGTTTGTGCTATGGCCTCTGATGTAAGAACTATGGAAAAATGGCTGTCACCTTAGACAGTATAGTAATTATTTGCAAGTGTGTGTTTTTCCAATCGATAAACGAAAGCTTATCAAATATCTGGTTGACATTCGTAATTGGTTGACATTTTCATGATTTTAGATTATCAATATTTTAACTATATAGTTTACATATTTCAGGCATGGTGTAAAGTTTAATCCAAATGAAGGGTGTCGTAGTAGTACAAATGGGTATGTATTATTATTTATTCTTTTTAAATTGTGTTTCACACTTTTTTTAGCGGACTAAACAAATTAGTCTTGTGCTTTACAAAGGCATAAGTAGGGCTGTGACCAACATGTAGAGGCTGGTTTGGTAAAAAAATATACGATAATTTATAAAAACGGAAACAATTTTGGATGAAAAGTATACATGTTAGATCTAATACAAAAATGGTTAAAAATGGTCGGCCTATTGACATGAACTATGATAAGGGAAACGGCTACGGGCGAGAATACGGCACCTGCCAATTTTTGTCTCATCACACAATATTCAGGCAGGTTTTGACTTGCCATCCGTTAAACGGACTCCCGAAATAGCCGCCATTTTTGCGACAAACGGGACAACGTTGGTGTGGATGACTAACGGGTGGTGGACATAGTTATCTAGTGTCAAGTAATACTACAACCACACATTCTTTAATAATTCATCGATATGCTCGTCGACGAGCTCACCAATGTCAAATACTTCGCCCTTGTACATAAGGTTGCTTTTGCAACGTTTCTTGTCATCTCTTAATTTGTTTCAAGGATGTTATCAAAGATGCAACTATGTTTGCGATTCAAGCGAGTAAACGTGAAACAAATGAAGAGATGACAAAGCAAAGGCGATATCTCATAAAGTGTTTGACTTCGGTAAACTCGTCGGCAAGCTCGTCGACGAATCATTACAGACAGCAAGGCAGCTTGCAGACAGTTGGAACTAGTGCGTCCGAAGAAGAAGTAAAAATTCCGAGTTATGAGTTACCAAAGTTTTTCTAATACTCAACCTAAGGGACCTAAGTGGGGCTGGAATGACGTGCGGAGCGATAGAGAGTGCATGCAGGGTATGGAGACGAAGGAGAATGAATAGGTGGCGTAGGGATTGCAGAGCGGCAACGAACTCAAAGAATAAGCACTTTGGAAATGCTTATTCTAGGAGCATCTAATCTTATACTATTATTTATTATTATTATAGGACTTTCCTAAATTATATTTGAATAAAATGTATTCGTTGAAGATAGCTTCCTTCTGGGATGAGCTTTCTTCGTCTTCCTATATTACAGAAAACCATTATTCAAATTTTGGTTGACGGTGCGCTAAAGCGCCAACAAAATTTTTGTGATACATCTTACTTCTTTTGTATTTCACGCAAACCTTTTTATTCCTAATTTTCTTCTCAATATATATGCATCAAAGGTCGCACGGCCAGACACAATAGAAATTTCATTGTTATAATGACATCGACCCTTGAAGGGATATATATATAAGTATTATTATTAACCATTAAAACACTCACATTAAGCTCGTAAGCACTCGTGGCGTGCGTAGCGTAGTGGCGTAGTGGCGTAATGGCGTAGTGGCGCAATGGCGTAGTGGTGTAATGGCGTAGTAGAGTAATGGCGTAATGGCGTAGTGGCGTTATGGCGTAGTGGTGTCTGCGCATTCGCTCTGAAGATGAGCATCGGACATGCTCAAAACCCGGGTCGACGTATTCGATCCTAAATGTGAGTGTTTTTCCGGTTAATAATAATAGTCAAATATATTTCAAACTTACGAGAATTTCGATATATTTATGTATATATAAATATAATTTACAAAATTTCAGACCGTTTAAAGGGCACGAGTATACACTGTACCTGTTGTTCTCCACGACATATTTATTCATAAAATCATTGACTATGTCCCTGATGGCCGCCAGTGTGAATACAGCCTCTATGGTACCAGCACCCGCGCTGTATAGCGTACCTGCTTCGGCCTATTGTGATGAGGTATAATATAGCATTTTTGAGCAGCTTTTGTGAATTTTCGTTGTCATCGCAGCTAGTCGCTTAATTAAGTAACTTAGGTTCGACAAGCCATCTGCACATCACATCGACCCATAACTCCGACTTGACTGTCCTTGCGCCCACACGCACACACTAGGGTTCCTGTGTCGCGGGAGACATGGACACTCACAATGTCACATCACACCATCCAAGACCCAGCAGAAAACATTTCTGTTCATCACACAAATATTTGCCTCGGCCAGGGATCGAACCTGATACCCCACGTTTCGAAAGCAGGGCAACTACAAACTGAGCTGACGGAGCCATTGTTTAAGAACAGAAAAAAGTGATTTCAATATAAGTACATACACAGTTTTTTTATAGTGGTTCATCAAAGTGACTCTCTCTCTCGCCTGATGGAAAGCGAAGATGGAATCAAGAAGCAATTACCATTAATGCAGCCGTAAGCTGCACTAATCGCCACCCCTATGGTGACCTGAGAGATGATTTTTCACGCCTCGCTTGAAAGAGCCAGGGTCACAGCTGCAAGGAAATACGTACGCCGGCAAAGCATTCCACAATTTACTTACACGACAGAGCTAAGAACTGCCAAACTTTTTGGTTCGTGGTAAAAAGTTTTTAACAGTATATGGATGCAATGCTAGGCTGGAACGAGTTTTGGTGGTTATCAAAATTGTTGTCACAAGCACTTTCTGTTTACAATCAGATTTGGCTTACGCCCAGTTGAAATATTTTAACCATGTGTATAACCGTTATTGATCTTTTTCGCAGGTATCAAGGTTCATAACGCAAGTGAACGGGGATAACGTAGCTCTCAGTGGCTTGCAATTTTTTTATGTAACGAGGGATCTTATTTTATCTGTAAGTTTCCACTTACTTTGACACCACCAGCCATTCCATTTAGGAATGTATATTTTTGTTCACCATAAACACATTAAAGTTTACTTATATAAATAGAATCATTTAAATTGTTAAACTGTATAAGTAAGTTAGGTTTCTAAGATCAGATCCTTAGTGTCCTTAAAGTTTTAACTTACAATTATTTTATATATACTATATATTTAATATACATTGATTTAATTTGCTGGCCAATTGAAGAACATCAAAAGCTAAGTCATATACTTGTTTATACGTATAAGGTATACAGGAAAATTCAGTCAAATACAAATTATAAGCATATATGAAAGTATTAGAATGCAACAATTTATAGTTACTAGAGAGATATTTATACAAGATGTTTATGTAGTATTTTGTGCAAATAAAGTAGTAAAATGCAAACATTCTACATTTATTCGTAGCACGAGATCAGCGAGCGAGTCCATACAGCGTGCTCCCTGAATAGTGTACTGTAGTGGGATATTTTAAAGTTTCTTCAGTTTAAAATAACCTAGAGTACGTACTCTACTACATATGTACAATATAGTAATATAGATGCAGTTTAGATAAGAGTTGGTGTAGTTAGATGTTTGATACGTTTATTACTTACTGTATTTATACATAGTCGATATATTATATCATGTTATATTGTATTTTACAGATGGCTGGGATAATCGTTACTTACGAATTAGTTCTCTTACAATTCAGCGGTAACGGCGGAAATCAGCAGATAAATCAGAATGTAACATATTAATTTGTTTTTTTCTTAGAAACTTTGTTAATTTGATAATTGTGAAACAGCATAAATACAATTTAAGCTAATATGAATGTTAATAAACATGTTTTCTCCGCTTATTTTGACGTTTAGTGTTATGGGTTATTTTTCTTGTTTTTTTTTATTTGAGGCCTTTTAAGATTGGAGTGGTTACAAACTCGCAGAAATAATAAATACCATTTTTTTATTATATAATAAAAAATATAACTCTGCACGGTTTACTATATTTTTATTGGCATAGTATTTCATCACCAGGTATGATAAAATACTACGACATGAAATGCGGTAAGTTATTTTACAAAACAAATTCGAAATGATTTTCGCCATTGGAATATTATTATATTTTTACAATTTACATCAAGGTAAAAATTAGATAATGTTTATATAATTCATTACATATAGACAACTAATTTATATTTATATAAACGAGTGACTACAACAATGTAAAAAGAAAGATTCTTAAAAAAACCTTTCACATTTGAGGTTAAGGTTATAAGGTTAGTGTGTATGTATTTTTTAAGTGTATGTTAGCCTTTTTCTTCGCCATTTGTAGACCGATTCTCAAAATTCTTTTTTTGTTTGATAGAGTATACTTACGAGGTGGTCTTATTTAAATTTCATCCATATAGGTCAAGCAGTTTTTGAGTTACATTCTAAAAACTGTAAAGTGTTACGCCTATCTTGCTGATATCATCATTGACGGTGAATGTCAATCGATCTCGTAAGTAGCAATGTTCACTAAAACGCAGATTTTTTTTTACCAAAAATGGAACTGACTTTAAATACCAATAAGTGTGAAATAATTTCTCAAAGTCGGTATCATGCAAAATTTACCAAAAATGGTACCGACTTCAACATATTCTTTCACACTTTTTGGTATGGTGTCGGTTCCATATTTTTTTTTAATTGATTATTTCGAAACATGGAGAGCGACGAGTAATACAATGTGCTTTGTTAGCGTCACAGAAACACTAAATAGTACATAAAAATACTTCACATACATATCGCCATAGCCGCCACGTAATACAAATCACCTAGTTATATACCAATAAATCCGGTTAGATACATTATGGGTATACATACAATTTTCAATATTAATTTCAATGTTTTTGTTTGTATTTTGATTTGTCGTGATCCTTGACTTAAACCGACCACATTCGTTCATGGGTGAACTCAACGTTGACCAAAAGAAACCAAATCTACAGCACAATAAAACACGTCGTACTAGGAACAACTAAATTAAACATAACTCCAGTTCATGTTTATGTTTGAAAGCCTGAAGCTGCAGTGCGATTCTCTAAGAGTAAACATCATTGTGTCTTTGGCAACATCCATGAAACAAATGACGAGATGACAAGAAACGTTGGAAAAGCAACCTTGTGTACAAGGACGATACCTCACAAAGTTAGTGTTCGGGACGCCCGCGTCGATGACATCTCGCTTAGCACTGCGGGCGGCAGCTCGTAGCACTCGTGATGTTAAAGGTTGGTGCGGGGGGCGGGATACACTATGTTGCGTTGGCGCGTCTCGGTGAGAACCCTCAGCGTGATGGCTTGGCCATCAAGAAGTTCTGATATCAACCCGATTGAGCACGACTGGGATGAGCTGGGGAGGATAGTCAGATGCCGCCGACCACCACCTACCACTCAGGGCATTAAAACAGGCTGATAGAAGAATGGGAGAATATTCCCCAATATCAGCTCCGAAACCTCTTGTTCAGTATACTAAATCGACTCGAAGCTCTCAGCAGAGCCCGAGGGGGCCATACCAGTTATTAAAAAATAAATAATGTAATAATACTTGTAAATGTTAATTGAATTTTATGGCGCTAAGCTGAAAATTGCTATTTTTATTGTTTTATCTTTGTTTAAACTTAAAAATGTTCATATGTTTTATTTTGCTATAGTTTAAATGAAAGCTGATAAAAATTGCTATAAAACCTTTTTTAATTTAAATCTCTAACTTCTAAAGTTTAGAAAAAACAAAATTAAAGTGTGATACTAATTTTGCAAGCTAGTGTATATCATACATACACGAGTTTTTGTATGATTGAGTATAGTAAAAGATTTGAACCGATGGATATTAAATGGAGCCTAAACTAAACCAACAAAAACATAAACGCAATAATATGATTCGGTACAAAATTAGGCGTACCTAAATTACCGTACCTACATTTGAAATTATTACCATGTATACCTCTTTCTTTGGAAGTCTTTTAAAGATATCTATTTATTCCCAGTCTGTTTATCGTTAACACGGTCGCAGTACTTCGAGCCGTTTCAAATGAATCCGTACCAAAAGGAATGCCAACATGTCTGCGCGGACCTCAGCCCGAACGACCTGGAACCCGTCTGTATGATGTTCAGCAGGTACAAGAAAGGATACCAATACTTTGTGAACTTGTGTCACGCTAGACGTGCGATTTGCAAGGAAAATCTTAGTAAGTACTTTGGTAGTTGTACTACGGCCAATATTGTCCTGGTACCTCGCCGTCCGCGCTATTACCTGTGCCGCATATACATAAATGCATCATAAATATCCAAAAACCAGCATTTCGGTTCATTGAAAAAAAAAACAAAAATATTTGCCACAGATATGATTCGAACCCGGGTTCCGCGCTTCAAAGGTAAGGTCTCTACCAACTAACGGAGTCGTCAATTTATGCACCCTATAGTTTCATTTATAAAGTGTTTATAGTAGTAGGGTACTTACTGGTTAGCTTTCAGGTTTGACAATCTGGCGCTGAGCAGCCTTAGTCTTAGTGTAGCAGTCAAATGCTTAGTCTTAGTGTTAGGTTACATTGAACTCCGACAGCAGTCCTTGAGAGCCAGTCACTACTCTAGGTCTAGTGTGATACCACCTTCGACCGCATCATCACTTACCATCAACTGGCATAGTCAACCAACACTAACATTATCAAGTAAATATGATCTAGGCCTGTGTTGTAGAAGCGTTTGGTTGTTACTATCTGTATTATAAATATATACAAATGAACCCTTATTTCTCCTGGTCTCGCAATAACTTGAGAAAAATAGAACAATCTCCTTTATTTCTTTTTGTTGTGTTAATTATTGTTAGGATAAGGTACTTATAAAAGAAAATCAAGAGAAGATGGAAGGTTATGGCGAGCCTGAAGGCTGAGCCTGCTACGCGAACGAAGCCGCGGGCAGTCGCTAGTAGATGTTTAAATTTACAAAAAAAACTGTACACATACAAAGAACATTCTTTAGCCCTTTTGCTAGTATTGCCTGTGTTAAGAGGACTAGTCTCTGCTTTTAACCTTAACATTCATCAAAATACAATAAACAATTTTTAAACTAACCTGTTGACAGATCAAATCAATAATCCACACTAATTTTGTACATTGGAAAGTAGCTGTCTATCTCTTTGTCTTTTGCCTTTCAACAACTAAAAGGTATACGTTAAATTAACTAATATTTTTAATGAAAATCAGTGACGATACGAGCAAGTTGCCCGCTTGATGTTAATCATGACGCTTGCCCACAGCAGATGAATAACCCTGCATGGCAATGCTCTGTGTTCACCCTGAGATAAAACATGTCGAATCTCATGCCATGTAATTTCGCTAGAAACGTTGCCTTTAAGACAGAAACACAGTTTGAACACTACTACCTCACAGTTGAATAGCTAGGAAAGGTGTTTTACTTCCCCAGATGGACTCTGCCAAATTCCCACCACTAGCCACTACAAAGAATAAATACACAATCACACTCTACATAAAGTATTTTAAACTAATGCACAATTTGGTATACAATTATCTTATATTCCGGTCATAAAGGTGATAATACATCTGATACGTGTGCCTTTTCTCTCGTTACTTTACAATAGTTGACACACTTTGATAGCACAGACTGGAATCAATTTCATGATACTCAATATCATCTTATAGATGTTGGGAAGAATAGCATATTATTTCACTGATCATATTGAAAGATTCGATAATAAAGGAAAGGTACTAGTAGCCTAAAGTACTTTCTAAGTCCAAGACATAGTCTATTTGTATTGAAAAAACATCGAGTTAACAAGAGCTTTTCTTGAAACACTTTACTTATTAATTGATCAAAAAATGCTTACAAAATTAATTCAGCGTCTGATAAAGGACTCTAAAAAGTTGTGAAGTCAGCAATTTTCAATTGGACAACTTTTAATAATTGAAATGAACACGTTTTGCTTAAGAGGAAATTTGTCACTGATCTTTATCTTGATTATAACATAAATCAATTAGTTATTGAAGTGTGATTGGATCCGTCTTTTTTTAGTCTAGAAATCGAGATATATATTTTTTTAATAAAACCTAAAAATAAATGTACCAATGTAACGATCACGGCAATTAAAATTCACTAGGAGGTATACTTCCTGTGCTGTCTTGTCCTGGCCGGTACCTCCGCATTTGTCAAGTCAGGTCCAAGCAAATTAAATTCCAGCCACTTCAGAGCAGCAATCGAGAATAAGAACTTACACAGCAATAAATAGGCAATCGTTAATAGTCATTTCATAGTACTAAAATACACGCCAATAAAAGAAAACAAAATATATAGATACATATATATAATTTAGCACGTATATATAATATAATTGAACAATCAATAACTATATAATTTAAAAACTGTTAATATATAAGAAAACTACGAGTAACTGCGCTTAGCGGCTTCACCTTCGCGGTGATGGATGATGATGAATTATATAAAGCGTACATTACTCAGGCTTAATACGAGTATATATATCAACTGGTAAAAGATTTTTTACTCGGTTATGTAGTTTTGGCGTTTATCCGTACAACCAAACTATCAAATCTTTCCTCTTTATTATTAGAGTACATAAGGATTAACACCAAGGTACGAATAATGTGGCCTATAGTTTTACGGCATTCATATTGCATATCTTAACACGGAATAGTAGCTATTGTGACATAACTGTAATAGTAAGACCTTATGGTATTCCTTACATTTTGTAGACATTGATGTCCTCTGTAAAACTGTTGTACATCACATTGCTCTATTGTTACTAGTTTTCGCAATGTAGGTACGTGATATAAAGATTTTTCGGCGATACTATTGCATATTTTAAAATTATAAAGTTGTTATTGTAACCTGTTATAGTAAGACATATGGTATCGCAAAATTTATTGATGTTTTGTATAAAACTGCGGTACTTCACTTTGCTCTCATGTCAACAGTTTCCACAGCGTACGCGATGTTTTTTCGTATTTTTACACTTTAGGGTACATTATCGAAGTTTTTATACGAATACTTTACTTTATTTAAATTTGTTATAACCTATGTTACTCAGTGGTATTGAAGCTTTCTAACGGCAAAATGATTTTTGAATCGGTCTAGTAGATTTTAAGTTTAGTATTTACTTACAAAAATACATGTTTTTCCTCTTTATAATATTAGTATAGAGTATAGATACAGAATCTTAACGAGTTTAGCATTGCCAGAGTAGGTATGTTTTTAAGTTTTGTAAATTGGAATGTACATGTTTAATGCTAATAAAGTGGTCGTAGGTATAGAAAGTTTGCTTATAAGCCGTTGTTTCAATCTTAATTTAAATGAATTTATGCTTAGCACCTCTGTCACACTTGGCGGCAGCGGGTTCTATACAGTCGGCCCAATGACATGGGTCAACCTAGAAACGGGATACGGCTGCAAATTATTCTACCCGACGTGTATTTTATCGAAATAAATCGACTTAAATTCACTACAGTAAATATGTACTAAATAGGACCTACAACGCGCGAATTCATACTGCTAGTATATTCATACTGCTAGTTAGGTGCTATATGGCACAATACACACGGGTATTATATTATTCATAGAGTCCGGAATAAAACTACAACTTTTTTATTAGATTAGAAATTAGAAATTATTTTATTTACAAAAAATATACATTAAAAACATGAAAACACACTTATACATAGCAATGGTAAGCACTTACCTACTAACCTAATTATTTAAAAGCTTATTTTAAGCAATTTAATTTAACTTAATAGAAGTTCTCTCTGTATAGCTGCCAGAACCCATTCTAAGGCATGAAGCACATGTTAATATTTATATATTAATTGCAATGTACTCGTAGTACTTTAGAAAAAAATTCTAGACAACAGATTTCAACCTTTTATTTTCCATGTAGGTATTTGTAGTAATGTAATTATATATTGTAATACAGTGCTATCGGTTCACAACAGGACAGATACTTACTGCTTATTATGGGACAAATATCTGAAACTATGTTTTTTTTTTGTGAGAAGCGGTCGTAGTGGAGCTGTACAGAGAGTGGACGGTGGAGGCCATCCGCCCAGTCCTCCAGAGGTGGGTGAGGCGGCGATACGGTTCGCTGACCTTCCGATTGGTGCAGGTGCTTTCCGGACACGGATGTTTCGGAAAGTACGTGCACCAAATCGCGAGACGGGAGGCGACCCCAGCCTGCCATGAGTGTGGGGCGCCGGAAGATACAGCGCAACACACGCTGGAAGTGTGTGCTGCATGGGGCCCGCAGCGGCACACGCTTTCAGCGGAAATAGGCGGAGATCTCTCCCTGCTGAGCGTGGTAATTTCCATGCTCGGCAGCGAGAGATCGTGGCAGGCGGTGGCCACCTTCTGCGAAGCGGTGATGGCGCAGAAGGAGGCTGCGGAGCGGATCAGGGAGAACGATGTCCGAGCTGATCCACTCCGGCGCAGACGACCGGGAGAACGGAGGAGACGGTTCGCACGTCTCCTCCCTCCCCCGTAGTGGGGTCACTGGCGAAGAGTCGGGGGACTCTTCGTCGGCTTGCACGGCTCTACACGTCTAGGGGGTGACCTTGGTGAGCAAGGTCATCCCTTCACAGGCGCTGAGGCCCGGTTAAGATCAATCCGGGCCTACCGCTGGGGCGAGATGGTGATTGCCAGCGCGACCCTGTCTCGCCCCACCTTGGCGGAGGACTGCTCACGGGGGGGTTTTAGTGGGTCTGAGCCCCACACGCCCCCTTCCGTCACCCCCGTGGCGGAAGGGAAGTGCACAGCATTTCCCCCCTCAAAAAAAAAAAAAAAAAAAAGCTGTACAGAGAGAACTTCTATTAAGTTAAATTAAATTGCTTAAAATAAGCTTTTAAATAATTAGGTTAGTAGGTAAGTGCTTACCATTGCTATGTATAAGTGTGTTTTCATGTTTTTAATGTATATTTTTTGTAAATAAAATAATTTCTAATTTCTAATCTAATAAAAAAGTTGTAGTTTTATTCCGGACTCTATGAATAATATAATACCCGTGTGTATTGTGCCATATAGCACCTAACTAGCAGTATGAATATACTAGCAGTATGAATTCGCGCGTTGTAGGTCCTATTTAGTACATATTTACTGTAGTGAATTTAAGTCGATTTATTTCGATAAAATACACGTCGGGTAGAATAATTTGCAGCCGTATCCCGTTTCTAGGTTGACCCATGTCATTGGGCCGACTGTATAGAACCCGCTGCCGCCAAGTGTGACAGAGGTGCTAAGCATAAATTCATTTAAATTAAGATTGAAACAACGGCTTATAAGCAAACTTTCTATACCTACGACCACTTTATTAGCATTAAACATGTACCTACATCCCTATTTACAAAACTTGAAAACATACCTACTCTGGCAATGCTAAACTCGTTAAGATTCTGTATCTTTACTCTATACTAATATTATAAAGAGGAAAGACTTGTATTTTTGTAAGTAAATAATAAACTTAAAATCTACTAGACCGATTCAAAAATCATTTTGCCGTTAGAAAGCTTCAATACCACTGAGTAACATAGGTTATAAAAAATTTAAATAAAGTAAAGTATTCGTATAAAAACTTCGATAATGTACCCTAAAGTGTAAAAATACGAAAAAACATCGCGTACGCTGTGAAAACTCTTGACATGAGAGCAAAGTGAAGTACCGCAGTTTTATACAAAACATCAATAAATTTTTGATACCATATGTCTTACTATAACAGGTCACAATAACAACTTTATAATTTAAAAATATGCAATAGTATCGCCGAAAAATCTTTATATCACGTACCTGCATTGCTAAAACTAGTAACAATAGAGCAATGTGATGTACTACAGTTTTATAGAGGACATCAATGTCTACAAAAAGTAAGGAATACCATAATATCTAACTATTACACTTATTTCATAATAGCTACTTTTCCGTGTTAAGATTTGCAATATGAATGCCGTAAAACTATAGGCCACATTATTCGTACCTTGGTGTTAATCCTTATGTACTCTAATAATAAAGAGGAAAGATTTGATAGTTTGGTTGTACGGATAAACGCCAAAACTACATAACCGAGTAAAAAATCTTTTACCAGTAGATATATATACTCGTATTAAGCCTGAGTAATGTACGCTTTATATAATTCATCATCATCCATCACCACGAAGGTGAAGCGGCTAAGCGCAGTTACTCGTAGTTTTCTTATATATTAACAGTTTTTAAATTATATAGTTATTGATTGTTCAATTATATTATATTTACGTGCTAAATTATATATATGTATCTATATATTTTGTTTTCTTTTATTGGCGTGTATTTTAGTACTATGAAATGACAATTAACAATTGCCTATTTATTGCTGTGTAAGTACTTATTCTCGATTGTTGCTCTGAAGTGGCTGGAATTTAATTTGCTTGGACCTGACTTGACAAATGCGGAGGTACCGGCCAGGACAAGACAGCACAGGAAGCTTACCTTCTAGTGAATGTTAATTGCCGTGATCGTTACATTGGTACATTTATTTTTAGGTTTTATTAAAATAATATATCTCGATTTCTAGACTAAAAAAAGACGGATCCAATCACACTTCAATAACTAATTGATTTATGTTATAATCAAGATAAAGATCAGTGACAAATTTCCTCCTAAGCAAAACGTTTTCATTTCATTTATTAAAAGTTGTCCAATTGAAAATTGCTGACTTCACAACTTTTTAGAGTCCTTTATCAGACGCTGAATTAATTTTGTAAGCATTTTTTGATCAATTAATAAGTAAAGTGCTTCAAGAAAAGCTCTCGTTAACTCCACGTTTTTTCAATACAAATAGACTATGTCTTGGATTTGGAAAGTACTTAAGGCTACTAGTAACTTACCTTTATTATCGAATCTTTCAATATGATGAGTGAAATAATATGCTATTCTTCCCAACATCTATAAGATGATATTCAGTATCATGAAATTGATTCCAGTCTGTGCTATCAAAGTGTGTCAACTATTGTAAAGTAACGAGAGAAAAGGCACACGTAGATCAGATGTATTATCACCTTTATGACCGGAATATAAGATAATTGTATACCAAATTGTGCAGTAGTTTAAAATAGTTTATGTAGAGTGTGATTGTGCATTTATTCTTTGTAGTGGCTAGTGGTGGGAATTTGGCAGAGTCCATCTGGGGAAGTAAAACACCTTTCCTAGCTATTCAACTGTGAGGTAGTAGTGTTCAAACTGTGTTTCTGTCTAAAAGGCAACGTTTCTAGCGAAATTACATGGCATGAGATTCGACATGTTTTATCTCAGGGTGATGAACACAGAGCATTGCCATGCAGGGTTATGCATCTGCTGTGGGCAAGCGTCATAATTAACATCAAGCGAGCAACTTGCTCGTATCGTCACTGATTTTCATTAAAAATATTAGTTAATTTAACGTATACCTTTTAGTTATTGAAAGGCAAAAGACAAAGAGATAGACAGCTACTTTCCAATGTACAAAATTAGTGTGGATTATTGATTTGATCTGTCAACAGGTTAGTTTAAAAACTGTTTATTGTATTTTGATGAATGTTAAGGTTAAAAGCAGAGACTAGTCCTCTTATGGGACAAATATCTGAAACTATGTTTTTTTTTTGTGAGAAGCGGTCGTAGTGGAGCTCGACTTGGCGATCTTAAGCGATCGAGAAGTTAAACAACACTTGCTGCGGTCAGGAATTGGATGGATGGTGCTTCAGAGGGCACGTTTAGCCGTCGGTCCCGGTTGTTTGTCTTAGGACAACAGTCGTTAGGCTATGTTGAAGGCCTCCGGGAGGCCTGAAAACTTCGACATGAGTTGGCCACTAACCTATCCACCAATCCGCACTGGGCCCGCGTGGTGGATTATGGCCTAACTCCTCTGTCTGAGAAAAAGGCTGGGGTCCCAGCAGTGGGAACAAAATGAGCTGATTATGATGTGATGATTAAGATGTTTTTTATGTTATATTAATAAGGCAAAACTATACAGGCTTTTAAGTATAAAAAAGCTTAGTTTTTTTTTTTTGCAATTTGTGACTTTTTGAGTACTCCAACGATGGTTAGTCCCATAGACGTTTTTGATCAGTATTGGAAACAGGATCGGTTGGCATCAAAAATGTTTTTGTGTAAAATGGCTACTTTCTTGCTAACTGTAATTTTTTTTGAAAATCTGTGAATGGGGATCAAAATTCCATAAAAACATATGGAAAGTCTCCTAAGACCATTTTCGAGTAGCTGCAACGGATAAGGTACTTTCCCTTACTGCCCCGCTGAAAGTTTCCAACCTGTATAGTATATGATATACACCATCGACACAGATTCTCTTACTAGGTAGAAATATATTGAACCAACATACAAACATCCAATCGACAGTATGATATTGGTTTTTAAATAAGAATTAACTACATAAACTGTGATAATGGTAGCTTTGTAATTTTGTGTACCAAGTTCGAGCGCAATTTTAATATATCACTAGTCGAATCACCCACGGTTACTCTCGCATGGCTTACGAGACAGAGAACACAAGTGCCAGAGAAGTATAATAATATAAATCTTGCGACATGTAGTCGATTTTAAAACATATATTAGACTCCTATGATTTTATTAATTAATTAATTACACACTACATACACTATGGTCCGTACCATTTTTAAACTTATGGATTAATTAAAGTAACATACATTTCAATGGAGTCTTCATTCTACAAACAACACAGTTTTACATTACAAAAAGAATTCTTTATATTGCTTAATCTAGTTACACTATTTTCCTTATTATACTGATATTAGCTAGAGCATCCGGTTGCAGACTCCTGCCTTCGCCCTATTGTACTAAGTACGGCCTTCACAAGCTATTCGTTCCTATCTATGAATTTAGATCATAAATGTAAGACAATACTTTAGTATTTAAGTAATACAGAAAGTGTATAATATTTTTTACAATGTACTTATTCTTTGTTTCAGTGTTGCATCTAGTGCACCCAAGCCGTTGTGCGATGACAAACCAAGATTTCATGTCAATCAGTTAAAAACACCAAGTTAATCTCCTAAGGCAATGTATTTAATATAAGATCATTGTCCTAAGGAATAAAATATGACAAAAGGTCCAACGAAACTCTGGGTATTTACTGTGTAATTTTCTCTAATTTGTGGTGCCATGTTATAAATATGTTTTTATAATGTATAATAGTCTTTAGTCGCAGCTAGATTCGCTGCTTTCAATAATTTAATGCCAACTTATTTAGTTCCATTTATAGTTATTTATGGTTAATAGATTATTATTTATAGTCATGTATCTCACGATACTAATCCGATAATATATTCTTGTAACACTTGAAGGGTTCACAGAATCTACAACACAAGACACCATTTTTTGATGTAGGTTCTGTGCGATAGCAGACTAAGTAAATAGAAACGATACAAGCCACTGCTTTTTAACCAACTTTAGAAAAAGGTGTAGGATTCTTAATTCAACCCCATATATATTTTTATGTGTGTTTGCGGATAACTAAGTCGTTTATAAACTGATTTTCATAGCTCTTTTTTTTGTGTGATAGAGTAAATATCCGAAGGGGTCCCATTTAAATTTCATTAAATTCGGTGGAGCAGTTTTTGTGTTACACTCCAATACTTAACAGAAAAGTCTTTCGCCTATCTTGTTGATATCATCATTGACGGATCCCGTAAGTAGAAGGTAACTAAAATGGTATTTTTTTTTTACCAAATAATAGAAGCGACTTCAACATTAAAAGGTGTGAAATAACTTGAAGTCGGTACCATGCGCACAATATTGCGATAATAGGCACTTTTGAATTATCATTGTACCGACTTAGACAAGTTAATTTTTTTAATATTGAAATCGGTTCTATCTACAGGTAAAAAAATTAAGTTATGAATTATTATTAGGTATTTTAGTTCGGAAACAAATTTTAAACTATTATTATTATATTGTTCGACCTATTTCACGGATTCCGTTATCCAGTCCTTTACAACGGCATAAGTGGGACTATAGCCAACACTGAGGTATAAAATATACAAAAGTGTATAAAAACATGATTTTGGATGACAGTGACATGATAATTATGTTTAACGAAAATGGGTAAAATGGCATGGATAATGATATGAACTTATTAGTGATAAAGGAGGTAGTGGGCTATGGACGATCTTATAATATAAAACGGGCCACCTTCGCATTTTTTTTCATCCAGTCATTTAACGCGCTCATTAGCTCCCCCCCCCCCAACCCCACATAATCCTGTCGTTCTAATTTTAATTCCCAAATAATCCTAATATAGCTAATCCGCCAGCAGTATTGCTTGTTTCGACCCCCCATGAGCTCAACTTTCAACAATCGTTCCGTGTCAGCTGTCCCAGTGGCTTACGCTCTATCTTGATTAATCAGCGGTAAGTGATTATATTTTTATAATAAGTAAACGTTAATTAATTAGTCAGGCAGTCAGGACAGTAATTATTATAATTCACTGTGGTGGGCTTAGAGGTTATAAGAAACTTTGCAATTAATGCTCAGTTTCATTTAATCAATATTTAAGATATTACTTACAGAGTCAAATGTATTTTTATAACTGTAGACCTGTTTAAACTGTATATGTTTAGGACGGAGAGATGGACAAACAATGAACATGGACCACATATCGGACATGGAATACATATTTCCAATGATGTTTTATATAAAATTGCAAAAGTCGCCTAAGCCTGCCTATATATGCAAGCCAATTTTATTTTCAAATACGTTAAGATACTACGAGAGTACTTCATTTTGCTATGAGCTTATATTGACAACTAAAAAATTAAAAATAAATAACATATCATAAGACAAGAACAGACAAACAGGTGGCCGAATAGATCGAGATGGATCGAATCTTAAAGCGTTTCCTGTACTACGAACCCCAAAAAAAGGTATTTGATTAATAGTAGTACTCCTACCTACTCCGATATACATGTTGATAAAAACTGCTGTATTAATGTTCGTGCTCATTAATTTCCCATCATAAAAAACTGGCACACTAATTGATGGAATGCTTATTGTTTTTGAGTGTCTGTGCAAGTAGAAAGTATCACCCTATTAATGAAGTAGATTTCCCTTCGGCGAATCTTTGCACGTAATTTCTGGGTGGCGTCTATCACTAGTTGGCTTTAGAAGTTTTTCTAAGAGTCTTGTTGGGTAGCTCTGAAGTGAAATAAAATCTAGTAGCTGATTGCACATCAAAGAATCGAAGTATCACAATATCAAGAGTAATGATTTTGAAAATCTGTGGGCTCTAATTTCATCCCATTAAATAGAATAGAAATTATAGATCTTCATGGCTTAAAAAAAAAGGCCAGAAGCAAAAGGTTAAACCTAATATCGGTTCAAGTCAGATGTGAGTTGCAACTATGTTGTTACTTCTTCACTACCTTTAAAGTTAATTAGCGTTGAGTAACGCACATGTTGCCAATGAAAGGTACGAGAAAACGAGAATTTTACTCTAATTTGTACGTTACACAGTGAAGACAGAGTCTGTGCGAAAAGATAACAGTCGTGGCGTTACGGTGAATATTCAGATTTTTATATGGCAGCACAATCCTGCTATAATCTGTCTGCCACGCAAGTGCCAAGTATGAACTTTGACTGGATAAAAGTATGAATACGAGTATACCAGCATCTTGTTTACGCTTAGAACAACATATTTCGGCGTCAATGTATGTAAACGAATGCAGAAGGGTTAACAGGAAGTTAGCAACAATTTTATTTAGTTTCTTATTTAACAGCTTTAGAACAGTAAATTAGCACACAGGCGACCCTAGAAAGAGTCTCATTTTGCACAGAGTATATGTTCAGGAAATTTTTATAAAATTATATTCTCAAAGATTACTTTTATCTCTTCAAGAGTCGTTATATTATAACAATGAAATTTCTATTGTGTCTGGCCGCATGATGACCAATGACCTTTGTTATGTGACTGATGACAGTGTGGATTGGTCCTTACTATAGTATACTATATTTATTTCGAGCCTTACTGCTTTTGAGTTAAATGGATCATGGTTAAAGAAAATTACTGGGCAAACTACTAGCTATGTAACCACGTGGATTCAAACTGCAACGGATGAAAAACCTTTACAGTATTTTGCATATTCGAACGTGTCAATATTTGTCTGATAATGAGTACATTAAATAATCAACACAATTATAAATTTGAAAATTTCTTTGAACTAGAGACGTATGTAAACGTGATGTCTAGTGCTGGTTAAAGGACTACGATTTGGCACATACATTTTCACTATTATATTGAATAAATTACATGCAAACCAAGTTTCGTCAAGATTGGTTGAAAAATGCGACCAACATACAACACAACGAACATACGCACAGCTGAAAGTCAATTTGGCTGGTTAAAGCGACGCTTCACTCGCCCTCGGTCAGATTTGTATTATCCTGCTAATTTTTCTTGAAATAATAATTTTCGTATCATAAGTCGGTCACGGCCGCGACAGTTAAAAATACTGGACTCAAAGTCAAAGTCAAAATCATTTATTCAATGTAGGCATCAAAGACGCACTTATGCACGTTAATTTTTCATTATAATGTACTTTTAAGACTACCGACTACCAAAATATATAGTTCACTGGGGGTCATTATTTTTATATATATATGTTTACAATGTTTCTACTATGGTACTACTAATTTTACATTTTATGGGTGGCAGAATGACAGCTTGCCAGAAGTGGAGTATTCCAAGCATCTTTGTCATCTATATAATTAAATATTTAATACGTAATTACGTGAGTAAATTCGGTTTTAATATCTTCTATATAATGTCGGACTTTATATTATGATTTTTTTAAAATGATTTTTACAGTCAACTTGAATTTGCCCTCTGTGAGCTCAGTTATATGTTTTGGGATTTTATTGTAAAAACGCACACAATTTCCTAGGAAGTCTTCGCGAGTCTAAACTTAGGTACAGGTATCCTACTTGTATTGCTAGTATTAAAAGGGTAAAAAAGTTCGCTACTTAACTTATATACTCGTATTTAGACTCTATAAGGTAATTCTACGATAAGCAAACATAAATTCCTACATATACTAATTTTGAGGTTCCTTGTACATTATCAATGTATCGCGAGTTATTGGTAAAAACAATCAAGGTCTAGTACTTTTAGAGTATTAGCAGTCTGCTCAATGTAAATGTATCTCATTACAAAATAGCGGTTGCCAAAATATTTGCGATCTATCCAAATACAGGTTAAAAAGTACCCAGTAAATTCTCTGGATAAAAAATAACAACGTTCGTTATTCAATACCAATATTCAACACATTGGAAAAGTGCCAAGGAATACAGTATCAAGGTCGCTGTACGAGATTGCCTAAAAACTTTCAAGTGAAACTTATGCCAAATTTGGTTCGTGATATTGTATTAAATTTCTATAGTAAAAAGGCTCAATTCTCTAATGAGAATTTAGGCTTTTTTATGTGATAGTTTGGCGAACGAGCAGGCGACTCACCTGACCGTAAGTGATCACCGTCGCCCACGGATATCCGCAATACCAGAGGTGTCGAGGATGCGTTGCCGGCCTTTGAGGAAGGAATAGGCTCTTTTCTTGAAGGCGTTGTATCTGTTTGGATACCTCAAATAGCAGCTGGTTCCACATAGTGGTAGTGTACGGCAAAAAGTGCCATCAAAATCTCACGGTTGTGGCCTTTCAGACGTCGACATCCATTTCTATAAAATTTCATATTCTGTCGTGATGTCCGATGGCGAAGTTCAGCTGCAGGCAATAGACCAAACAGTTCTTCTATATAACATGAATATATAAAATGATTATATAACATGAGTATATAAAGTGAGTATATAAACGCGAGTTTATAAGGTATTTGCTAATTAGTGCATAATATTGATCGAGGTGATGTGGAATCGGTAACAAGTCATGAAAGTAAAAGAAAAAAATGTCATGTATTTTTCTATTATGAACCCATGTTCGCTGCTGCACGGCTAAGAGGCAAAGTGCGACTGAACGCACGACCCGACGCACCGCTACATCAAAATTCAAAATTCAAAATTTAAATATTATTTATTCAGTTTAGGCATCATAGACACTCTTATGAACGTCAAAAATTTTTAAATGATTCTACCGCTGTCTTCGGAAAAGAACCACCGCCGAGAAGAAGCAGCAAGAAACTCGTGGGCCATTATTTTTTCAAGTCTTTGTACATTGAGGTTACATATGAGTAGTATTAAAATAACAAATTTATTCAATAGTTGGCTATTAGGCAGAAGTGGAAAGCTTCCAGGCATCTTTGTCTTCTAAGTAGTGACTCAATTTATAATAGGCTTTTTTCATTAGTATATTTTTGACACGTAACTTGAATTTCCCTTCAGTGAGCTCAGTAATGTCTTTCAGGATTTTATTATAGAAACGTACACAATTTCCTAAGAAGGACTTATTTTTAGTTTTCGTGAGTCTAATTTTAGATACAGCTATCCTATCCTTATTTCTAGTATTAATATTATGCATATCACTATTTATTCTAAACTTCTTTATATTTTTACGAACGTACATTATATTTTCTAGGATATACAAAGATGGAAGAGTTAATATATTAATTTCTTTGAACATTTGTCTTAAGGATTCGCGGGGACCCATTTCGTAGATGGCTCGAACTGCCCGCTTTTGCAATATAAAAACTGTCTCTATGTCCGCCGCTGACCCCCACAGCAGGATACCATATGACATTATGCTGTGGCAGTAAGCAAAGTAGACCAGTCGAGCAGTAGCTATATCTGTCAATTGCCTAATTTTATGAACCGCATATGCAGCTGAGCTCAGTCTTCCAGATAGTGCATCAATATGAGGACCCCATTGTAATTTAGAGTCTATGCTAATACCTAGAAAGACTATTTGCCTTGTCAATTTTCAATTAATTTCCGTCGAGTAATACGTTTGGCTCTATATGTCTTACATTAGGCATGGAAAATTTTAAACATTTCGTTTTCTTTGCGTTGAGAAGCAGGTTGTTTGCGGCGAACCAATTTGAAACAATAGTTAACGCGTTGTTGACTTGAACTAGTTCTCTATCTTTCCTATCTACTTTAAAAATCAGAGAAGTATCATCCGCAAAAAGAACTATGTCCGCAAGGCCTTCAACCATATGTGGTAAGTCATTGATATATGCTAAGAATAAGAACGGACCCAAGATCGACCCCTGTGGAACCCCCATTCTAACCAAAGATCCAGAAGATGTCACGCCATTAATGCCAACTTTTTGCTGCCTATCAGATAAGTATGATTCTACAAGATTCAGAGCAGCTCCACGAATTCCATAATGGTGTAGCTTATAAATTAGAGTGCGGTGCTCTACACAGTCGAAAGCTTTGGAGAGATCACAAAATACGCCAATGGCATCCTGTGAGCTCTCCCAAGCCTCCAGCACATGCTTGACTAACTGGACTCCTGCATCTGTTGTTGATCTGCTTTTCGTGAAACCGAACTGATTTTCGTGTAAAATCCTATGTTCATTAAAATGAGACAAGAGTTGTTGAAGCATTATCTTTTCGAATATTTTGCTCAAAGCCGGAAGCACAGAGACCGGTCTATAATTTGAGGGGTCGGCCTTACTACCTGATTTAAAAATAGGGGTGCATCGCAGCATAGACAGCAGTAAAACCGCAAGACATAGGTACCTACCCGCTTAGAATAGGTACAACGTGCGGACGATGACCCGCCCGGACCCGCCGTCGTTTAGGCATAGAGATCAGCTGCGTAAACATTCGCGAGTAGGTAGGTTCATACGTCGTTGTACCTATTCTAAGTAGGTAGGTATGTCTCACGTAGTCACTGTTGTCGATTCTGTGATATAGCGGTGTGCGTTCATGTGGGTATATAATAATAAAAAAACATGTATTTTTTCCTTCACTATAATGACCAGTTATCGATTCCAAACCAATTCAATATTGTGCACTAATTAACAATTACCTTATATAGTTATATTTATATAATAAAAGCAGTAAGATTTCAAGCGCATTTAAAGTTTACTACTTTGATTTGCACAAACTAGGCGAAAACAGCACGTTTATTCTAAAGAAACGATGCGATATCGACATTGACAAATAAACATGTCCAAACGAAATAACAAAAATAAAATGCACACAGTTGAGTTGCCATTATTACAACATGTGCAACGAAGCTTTACAGCTACTTGAAATATTGTGGTAGAAATACTGCCACAAAGTAACAAGTTATTGTGCACGTTTTATGCAAAATACTTAAAGTAATCATACGAATGGTGTAACCAAGAAATAAACAGGAGTTAATTTTGTATTTAGGTCTCGTTTATACAGTGGGTAATGAGAACTCACTTGCCTGACAAGACAAAGTTATGTTCATGAATTAATTCGATTATTCATATTAATTACTATTACCCATAATATATCTACACTTTTATTATTATATATTACTAATAGTTCTGCGAACAGTAGATCTCGCGCACACAGTCGTATCAGGGGCTTTTTTTTGCAGTATACGCTGTCAAAATCGTCCAGTTATCGCGTAGACTTGTTAATCGCCATGTTTGACCATTAATAAAAATAAAATCTCAGAAACTATAATATAATATATGTTTTATTCAGTTCAGATCACAAAGTACATATCTTAACTATACCTCTAATTAAATAAAGTATTTAATTTAGATAATTAACACAACACTGTGGTAAGTAGGTACAATTGATATTCATTGACAACTGTGCTAGGTCGTACCTGTGTAACAGCTGTCAATGTCTGCCTCCAGTAAAGTAACAGTTCAAACGGTTCATTAATTTACAAAATTAAACGTCTATCCAAATAACGCCCATCTAAATAAATACATACCAGATTTATGACAAAAAATTCTCATGCCTACCGCCATACTTTGTTGTTTTAAATTAATTTGTGATTCTTTTAATCTAGGTAGGCAAAACAACAAAATAACAACGTAAGTATAGCTATAAGTACTTAATTAACAATACCTAAACCGTGACACTAATAAAGTAATACATATTTAGCAGCACACGCAGAGTTTTGCCGATGTGAAATAAAATGTCACCCTTAATATCGTAGCGTTAAAGTGCATTTTGTTTATGCCAAATACGGTAGGTATCGGCTCAAGTAAAAAATTATATGCATGCGAATAACCAGTTTCTAGTATCGCTAAGTTACTCGCATACTATACAAGTTTTCTGGGAATTGCAACATGTGTGATTAAAGCAGAGACGCTTTCCCTGAAGTCCCTGAATGCGCGCCTATAGACCCCACGAACCCAAAGTTTAAAAAAAAACAATAAAACCCATACATACACATACAGTGTGGAATTTTGTAATGCCACCTGAAGGGCAAGTACTCTTAATACTGTAGATAGAAAATTGTACTCAAAGACAACATTCCTTTATTTTTTAAAAGAAAGAAAACTGCATTCAACGATTTTCGAAAATTTGCTTACCAAACCCGGGAATCGAACCAAATTCCGCAGGGAAACCCCAAACATAGCCCTCTTCAATGCTCGTTGAGCGACATTAAGCTTGTTAATGAGGCCCACACTAAGGGACCACGTCTCAGTGCCATAAGTCATTACTGGCAACACACACTGGTTGAAAACCTTGGTTTTCAGGCTCTGAGGTATTGGGGACGAAAAGATGGATCGAAGCATCCCGAACGCTGCCCATCTGGATATCTCGGGATCCATCGAGCTGGATTCTTCGTGTGACCTCCTTGTTGAAGTTGGACGTACCTACTTGGACAGTCTGACGTACTCATCTACAACTTCGAGTGTATCGTTTCCAACAATTACCGGTATAGGTGAAACATGGACATTGGACATGATTTTCGTCTAGATTATATTATATATACTCGATTATATTGATTTAACAATAGTTCTTATTTTTGTATTAAAATTCTCGTGAGTTTGACACATATTCAACTGTTTTTATTTTTTTATTTACTTTAACGCCCAAAACCCAAGTCGACGTATTCGATCCCTAACGTGAGTGTTTTGCCGGTTAATAGTAATAGTTGAATAGTTTATATTGTTTGGTCAAATGGCATGTCTAAATTTCATCACGTATCACTATAACCGTCGTTATAATAAGATTATTATTTTATTATTTTATTATCATTACTTATTATCTATATATAATTATCACCATTAATTTGCTGCCATTGATTCTGAGTGTAATCTATCTTCGTTCGAGACTTTATCCAAAAACAAAGAGTCTTTATCAAATTTCAGTATGAAGAAGTAAAAAACATACAAACTTATTCAACTATAACAACTATTTCGAGTTAAAAATACTAAGGTGATAAAAAGAAAACAAAAATATAGCAGAGACAATAATTCAAAGCTGTCGTAATGAATATTAAGATTTAGAGCTATTCAAAGGAAAATAAAATAACTTAGTAGGTAAACTTAACTTGTAAAGGAAAGCAGATCGAACAAATAGATAATAAAATATTGATAGCGAGATTATGTCCAGTCAAAATGCTTGTGTAACTATAAAACTGAACTATAAAATACACAAACAAACAAGTGAATATAATTGTATGACATTAAGTTTACGATTGAACGTTCTGTAAATGTTCTGTGCTTAACTACTGTAATATATTGTTAGATAGATAAAATACTACATTCAATAATATTGATTTAAGCTTATAGAAATAGAAATGAGTGTTTTAATTACTTATTAGTTAAATAACAAAATGATGCCTGGTATAAAATATTAATATTTTCATTCGCTAATGCCACTATTGTGTACCGCACTGATTTCTATAACTTGAAGGTCTAGTCTGAATTCGATTTTCCGTGTAATCTGAAATTCAAATAGCGAAAGTTTTGTATAGTATTGAGATAGGTGCGATATTACTCGCTGGGGGTGATTTCCGTGGTACTATACAAATACAGACGCAATATTTATTTTAGATTGTCACAGAAAACGGTAAACATCGCCGCCACTTATTAATTAAAACGGATACAATTTTGGAATACTACCTATGCTTATTATTGTTTGGTATGTTGAGTTCTGTCCTACTTGGTGTATTATGTTTTTTATTTGACAAAGACTGAATGGTATTTAAAATAGTAATATAATTATATTTATTGAGTGTCATGCAAGCTAATCTAATAATCATGTGTCATGAAAAAAGAACAGTAATATGGAACCAATTTATTTCTAAATTGCATTTTCAGTGTCATTTTCAACCTTTATCATAATCAGCCGTTCGTTCAATCCAAACTTGAGTAAACAACACACACAATATTATTATCAACAACATAGATCAGTATACAACACGAAAAGACAGAATTTAAAAGTTTAAAACCTATAAAAAGGATTGGGATTGTGAGTAAAATAACATTTAAATAAGGCATGTTTTCGTTGCTTAACTAACATCGAGAGTAGAACCTTTTTTAAGACAGGGAAAACGCTATTGTACTTGCCTTACGCCACTAAAACCGACCCAATGAATTGTCTTCCCAAAGGAAGCACTAGATATGTTTTGCTAGCATCCACAATCTTACCTTGGCGGTACGATCGCAGTGACAAATACTGGGTCGTACTGTACTGCAACTGTCTTAGACAGGCGTATCGCTTCCGATCAGGCAAATTATTATTATATACACTATTTATTATAAATATACTATTGTTAATATAGTATATGTATAATAAATTTCTGGTTTTAAGGTTCTGGAATGGAGACCACGGACCGGCAAGCGCAGCGTAGGTTGTCCACCGGCACGGCGGACAGACGACCTGATAACGGTCGCAGGACAATGTTGGATGCAGGCCGCTTCCAACCGGTCCTTTTGGAAAATTATGGGGGGCCTCCCCCATAATTTTCCAAAAGGACCGGTTGGAACTATGTTCAGCAGTAGACATCCTACGGCTGAGACGAAGATGATGATGACGATGATTTTTAAGATTCAACTATAGAACTTACTACTCTAATATATATATCCTATATTAAAAAAGAGACAATGTGATTATTTTGTATCAATATTTTTTCTCAAATATAAGAAAACGCAGACTATGTATTTACTCAGCGAAAAACAACTTAACGCAACGCTGGCGCTCGCATTTGAGACTAACACTGGTGCAGCAAGAATTCTCTTCTGTATTAACTGCGCCATAATTTACTATTGTTGTTCTAAAAGCAGTTTCGATCTGTTAATATAATAAATAACAATCCTAATTTTATACCCTGATATTAAGTTTACCATCAGGCGATTTTCCTGCAACTATCTAAACTGATGTATACATATCATTCTCGAAGGTAAAGAATGCCTCCTTAGAAATCTCGTAGTACTGTGCTACAAACATCTACGAGCATGTGCTACGAATTAGTTATTACTACGATAGCAGAAAATTTTAATAAAACTTGTTACGGTACACTTTTGAGTAAAGTACAATGACAATGAAAAAATATCATTCATAATAATTCTAATTATATATACTTTAATTATAAAAGTAGTTGCCTAATAACAGCCGTAGACTATAAAATCTACAAACTATTTTAACAAATTTTACAAAAAAAAAAAACAACAATGCTTGGTCCAACGTGCAATCAAACACTGGATTAGGCGTTCACACTATTCCAGTGGCGCTAGAATGGGCGAGCTGGAATGAAAAATAGACCGACATTTCAGTCATGGAATGCTGTACTGGAATAATGTAAGCCGGGCGTTATTGACGGTGAATACCAAGGGTCCCCCTATAAGGAGTGAAAAATGTTTTTTTACCAAATAATTGAACCGATTTCAACACTAAAAAGTATGAGTTACTTCTCACTCTTTAGTGTTATATTGTTTGTAGCTCTAATAATTTTATTGTGAATTATTTCACACTTTTTAGTGATGAAGTCTGTTCAATTTTATACTAATCTTTTTTTATGTACGAATTAGTTCTGCTCTATGATAATTCTATACATTTACTTTTTCAAAATATTTTATGATACTGCAATTGTCTGTTTGCTTTGTTAAAATTTTGGTATTTTTGTATTCGTTAGGTAGCCAGTAATTTTAAAATCTAATCTAAAGCTTATTTCATATGTCTTGACCAGATATAAAAAATAAGCTCTCAAAGGAGCCTTACTTGCGATGGTCTTGATAATTTTTGTTATTGCTAAAAAGCTTGTAAGATGTATATATTATTTTGTATACGTTTAGTGAGGCAAAAAAATTGCGCGCCTGATGAAAAGCACCACGCCTGCCCGAGTTGCAGTCTCTCCCATATCTAGCTAAAGTTTAGGATGAAACCGCACTGCGTTCTCACTTATCATTGGTCTTCAGCGTCAGGAAACGGAGTTTAAGAATATTTTTTCCGCGACGAAGAGGCGAGAAAAACTGCACAAATATCGTTCCATTTGTTGGGATTGGGAGGTGACAGATAGATAATAAGTTTCGGTGCACTGAATCAAATACAAAATCAAACCACGTCCTATATCTTTCTTTTGTTTGGGCGGTGAGAAGAGAAGATAACGATTTGAATACTTTAACACTAAATTTTATTAAGTGATTGTACGATACCCACCCTGTGCCTTAACAAACAGCCCGTGGTGGATTCCGTTCAGTCTACACACAAAACAAAACCTATATAACCTATATACCTATATACTCGTATGTACAGTTCACGTTGAGGTCAAAGGTCGACCTAACACAACTGCGTACCGTCGATTCGCGGGAACGTCACCAGAATATATATTATAATAAGAGGAGCGGGAACTAAGGGAACACGGGAAGACGTTCTTGCCGACCAGCCCCCAGCTGTTCGTGGTTGGTCCAAGGCGTCGATATCCGATCCCCGCTCGGAAGTCCAATGTCCTTTTCTAGCACTGTGGTATGTATACCCATAAACAATCCGCTTCACACAATCGCAACAAATATTACGTTACAAGTCTCCGCGTATAACAAAACGATGTTCTATCGAACAGACCAAGCACGCGCCATTTTATTACATCTCCAAACCAAAAGCAAAAGTCAAAAGTAAAAAAGTGAGGTTACTTCTCGAGTGACGTGACAGGAGGTGTCACACAGACTATAGTGTGCAGCATTAAATCGGCACAGACTAATCAACATCGGTTCATAACAGTGATTGTCGTGCAAAACGACCTCAGTCTAACTTGTGCTGTAAGTACCCTTCACACATAAGCAAACAGAAATTATGCTTTGTATTTACTCGTATATCGATCTGTTTATTGGTATTTTTAATTGCAGAAAAGCAGCGTCTAATTGGAATGTGCCTATGTAGTCTTAAAACCGCTTTTATGTCTCGGCAGAACCTTTTATTTCAGATTATAATTACCCGAGACTAGGGCTGGGACACATAATTTCCCAAAAAATTATAGAATTATAAAATGTGGGAAAGACATGGTGCAAATATATTTTACGTTCATTAATAAAAATGTATACAAATATATAACTTACGCCGTTTGTAGACGGAGTTGTATATTCCCTCCGTTGTCGGGATGCGAATCGTAAGAGATGAGGAAACCTAACTACTATGTGGTACTGACTGTACTAGGTGATATGCCTCTTGTACAGGAGGCCATCTTGGTTGGTACCACCGCAGTGTCATATATACTGCCACGAAGGGTACTGTAGCAAGTGAAATCACTAAGCGAAAGAAACTTAAAAACCAATGTCATGAGGTGACGAGCGCAGTACAGTGCCACTCAAAACCACACTTATAAGCAATTGTCACGGGCAAGCGTAGTGCTAAATACCAGATACACGACTTGCCTGCCTTGTCAAGAAAAGTGATTTAATAAAAACTTGATTTAAATTATTTTTTAAGGTCAATTTATTACACACTTATATCAGTAATATACTTTGGGTTCAAGCGATCATTTATATTTCCGAAATATTTTTCCTCTTAATAATTTCTGTATTTCACTGCACACCTTTACACTTGCGAAAATTATAAAAGACGTGTTACATTCGTAATTATTACGGTTTTAAGCCGTATTATAGAAGTTCATGCGCGACGTCCAGTCAATCGATACCCAGATTAATAAGAGATCGTGCAGCATAGAGAGAGCAAGCTGCCTTCCCGGATTTTACGTCTTGTGACCCACATTTTTTTTTTAATTCCAAGTACAGACTTTTGGACCGGAAGGATCTGGAGTTGAGACCACGGACCGGCAAGCGCAACGTAGGTCGTTCACCGACAAGGTGAACTGATGACCTGATAAAGGTAGCAGGACGAAGTTGGATGCAGGTCCCTTCCAAACGGTCCTTTTGAAAGTTTGTGGGGTAGGCATATGTTCAGCAGTGGACGTCTTACGGTTGAGATGATGATGATGATGAGCATAAAAACCAAAAGTTTAATTCGATGTTTTAGGAAGACGGTACAAGTGGTAACCTCAGACTTTATTAGAGGCATTTAATCACAATTCTGATCTTCACTGCGGCCGTAAACCTGAAACATTAATTTGTTAAGTCTCGTGTTATAGTAATTTTTTACCTGCACATTTAAACTTAAAACATAGTAATGTGAACATTACTGTACAAATAGGTATGGTACACCCAGGCGAACTCATTAACAAAGAGTTCTACTATAACTAACTTTACTTTACTAGCCGATTCTTTCTAAGAATTCAATTTATCTGTTTAATGTCGGTACTACGCTCTGCCAGGGTCTCCCCTGGTTTACAAGTTAAATACAGCATTTAAGTGCACTTAAGTTATGCCAACACTAAGTTTGTAGATATTCAATACACGTGTAGAGGCTGTGTCTGACAGCGAACTTGAGAATATGTTTTTGGATTCAAAGCGTTAAAGGTTTTAATCATGATTATATTAGGTTCAAATTCGTTAAACCAAGAGCGTATGGTTATCGTTTTTACTAATTTAGATACTTAGCACACAATACAGTCTAGGTACAGTTGTTTTCTGAGAAATTGTTGAGCACTGTTAATTCAGAATTGACTGGATATTAGAGTATTTTGTTGATAAAAACGTGTTTTCTAAAGATTATTTTAATAGTTTACTCTTGTAGTGGCTTAAAATGGGGTGTAAAGCATTGGTCGTGACTAGACTAAGCGTGCGTCTGTAAACACGATAACTTTTTCGCAGTTTTAATTTGTTTAAAAATAAAAGAAGCCACAAGGTCAAAAAAATCCAGATATTTCTTTAGTTTGATTAACTATCTTTTTCTAGTAATTAAAAAATTAAATAAAAAATAATAATAATAGCTATCTAATCTATAAGCCCCATGGTGGGGGGAAAAGTGGCCAAAACGCTGGCGGCATTGCCACGCTGGATGGCAATGCTAAGTTTTCTTTTTCTGATTACAATAAATATAGTAGTTGTCGCTCAAAATATTATGAAATCCGAAACGAAAATGTTTGAATCGGCAGAGACAAATCCTGTCTGACTTTAATAAACGCTGTCTGATTCTATAATACGCTGTTTTTCTTGTTTCGTATTAAAATTAAACATTTGTTTGTCTACAGATCCAATCTACATACGGAATCCGCACAAGCCATCAGCCAGTACTTTCGTAGGCAAATGCGTGACGCTTCAAGAAGCTTTGAAAATAGTTCACGGGCCAGTGCTTTGGGTTAAACTCTGCCCTGGGTATCTGTGAAACTGATACTTCTAAATTAAGTTAATAATTATTCTTTATCTAACCGGAAGAAAAGTTTTTCCAAATACTTTCGTATTGATGTCTTAACCCTTCATAATTATTTGTATATAAGCTGACCCAGCCCGCGGCTTCACTCGCATGGCATATAAGAGACGAAGCCACATAAATTATTGGACATATCTTTTTTTAATATTTACATTAGTAAACATATACAGCAAACGGCAAAACATACCTTTTTCATAAGAATGTATGTCATACTTCAGTATCAATGGACTTAGATATGGGTTATGGATGTACTATGGAGTATTTTCGTAGACAGATCTTTAAAAGAGATTACTTTTTAATACGGGCACGGCCATCGGCATAACACCTTATTAACGATATTCTATTTTAAAAGCACCTGCAGGAATTTAGCCTTACGTTTATTTAATGTCAAAACCACAGCCATTCCACTAAGATGCAAATGACATCCCTGCTTATCAGCAGACTTTCAAAAGCTCTAGCCTAAAAGTAAAAAGATCACCCGAACACTTTACTACGAGTAATATGGGCTATGTCTGATGTAAGAATAAATTGAATTGCAGTAACAATTCAATTCATCCATACATCAGACATAGTGTTTTTAAGGAGTCGTAGAGTGAAAAGTCAGAGTGGGTAGGACGTGAATGCATGCTGCATTACATTGAATATTATAGAAATTATTATATTATAGCTACCCGCGCCTTTGCTCGCGCAATTATAAAATTGTCTCAAAATTCATATTATTTTGATTTGTTTAGTTTGATGTGTGGCATAGAGATCAAGCTTCCATCTTGGATTTATGAGACGGATCAAGATACGGTATAACGGTCTATAGTTGGGAGCTTCGGGCTCTATTCTACCCATATAACTAATTTCATCGAAATCTGGGGCCGATCCCACAAACAAAATTTGTTCCAGCTTCAATCGAACCGTAGCTGATTTTCACACATTCTTATTCTGCTATTGAAAAACAGTGCAGCTGTAGTTACGTTTCCATTGACGCCAGCGATCGAATAATACTTTATATTATGGCAACTCGATAGATCATGAACTCGGCGCTAACTCATATTATTGTTTAATATTTAACTATTATACAGTATCGTTTACGATACGTTTACGTGACGTTACGTTCCAAGTTGACTACAGACATAGTAGAATGGCTATATGTGTAATTATCGAACGGCAACCGGAGCCAGACTGCAGTTGCAGCAGGGTGGATTGTTGCATCCTCGAAGCGGTCCAGCCCATCCTGAAGGAGTGGGTCTATCGAGGACATGGGTCGCTTACTTTCCGGATGACACAGGTCCTCTCGGGGCACGGGTGTTTCGGGAGGTACTTGTACAACGTTGTCCGGAGGGAGGCGACTCCTGAGTGCTACCAGTGCGGCTGCGCGGAAGAAACCGCGCAGCACGTGCTGGAAGTTTGCCCAGGGGCTGTCGTGGCGCGGCAGTCCCTGGTTGCAGTCGTGGGGGCGGACCTCTCTTTGTCGACCATTCTTACAAAGATGGTGGACGATGAGAGGTCGTGGGAGGCGGTGGTCTCTTTATGCGAGGTCGTGATGTAGCAGAGAGAGGCTGAGGAGCGAGAAAGAGAGGTAGATCCCCTCTCTCTCCCGCTCCGGAGAGCGCGGACAAGGAGGCGAGCCGATCGGGCTTGCACTCCGTCTCCGCTCAGAGGACCTGGGGTATCGGCTGTGGGGACGGCCGGTGCCCCCCATTAGGATCATGTCCTCACACCTCGTGAGGGGCATCCCTCGAGTAGTAGTGGGGAGGGCTCTCTACACCCTCCCTAGAGGCTGGGCCTGCATAGACGGGCAGCGACATCGGTGGGGGCTGTGGTGAATACGAATGGTCCCACGGCCCCTGCCACCAGTCGATGGCGATGGAACACCGCAGAGGTTTGGTGGGTATCCTGCCCTTCTGGCGGAGACTCCCACACGCGCACCAGCTCTACCCTGGGCTGGTGATCAGGATATAAAATCTTCCTCTGCGTAAAAAAAAAGGGTGGATTGTTGCAGGTTGTGAAATAGTAGAATTGCCTCCCAGTGCGGTAGTTTTAAGGTTATGCGTGAACATACAGACAGACAGTTTTTTTAAACGGCATATTCTTCTTCCTTGCGTAATTTTACGTCTGCTGATTCACACTCTCTTTTTCCAAGTAAAATTTTTTTGGCGTCTACTCCTGTATAGATAAGTATAGATGATTTTAAATTACTAACGCCTGCTTAGTGCGACCAAACTTAGTTATTCTAGAGAGAAAATATACACACAAACATAACTGCTTATCGATGCTGTAGGGATACGACACATATTGTCGGAAGCCGCGGTTTCGAATCCCATCCGATGCTGTTAATTTTTCTCCCTAAAATAACAATGCTACAGGTATGGTAGAATGGCAGTACTCTGCCTCTAGACGCATTTTTTCCATCGAAATCATTCGATTGACTACGCAATACGACCAATTCCAAACTACGACAACAATATTAAAAATTGTTTAAGTGGGTGAAAATTTGAGTGAGCTTCAATGTTTTTATTCTACCTACTAACACATTACACAAATAAACTGATTTTGATACATTTTAGAATAGAGAAGGAATAACACTTAGAATGTTTATTCTGATTCAAAAAGCATTTCCCGAAGGATCGCAATAACCTTATTTAGTAGTTTGACAAAATGATGTTAAAGTTAAATAGTCACTTTATTTTTACAGGTTCACGTTTTGATCATGGAGATTCACTTACACCATGGTGATGACAGTTGGCCACTGTTTATCTGTGGTACTCTGCGTCATGAAATTCCTGAAAAAAGATACTCAATTTCCACTAGATTCTAACAGTATGCATATGTTTCCTCATGATTCAGATTTTTGCTGATTATGTAATTAGATGTGTCTTATTGCCTATTTTATATGTTTTTTTTTGTTAAAAACGATTCTATTTTATTTCGGGTAAAAGCTTTCCTCATCGTAACGAAGACTTTGAATAATTGAATAACGTTTACGCACTCATACACGATGATATCACAAGTCCCGAGACAAACATTACTCAGATTAACTCATCACACAAATATTTGTCCCGGTCAGGGATCGAACCTTAGACTCCGCGCTTCAAAAGTAGGGCCGCTACTACTAAAAGTAATTTGAAATTCGAATGTGGCGATGCAATCAATAAAGTATTTTTTTTAATTTTCCATTTCCTATTATTGTTCAAAATCGAGGTTTACCCTTGCAGTCTTTTATGTCTTTATTTTTAAATTGAATGATTTACCCTGTATATCACCAAGCATCATATATCCATATTGTAGTGAGGTGAAAACTTGTGCGTTTCACTCGGCAGCATAGTTATTCCGCGTCTGTACTTTAGGAATCCTTGTAACGTAAATTAAAACGTAAAAGTAAAAGTACAGGTGATGGTGTATACATATATAAATATTCTGTGATATAAATATTCTGTGATATTGGTAAATAAAAAAATAATGATATTTAATACATACATAAGTAGGTACATGGAAATGAAAAACTTTGAAACATAAAAGTTACTGAGTTCACAACTCGTTTACATAACTCTAAATGAAGTGCACAAGACTTTAAGTACGGTCCTTTGTAGTCAATCTGTTTGTCCAGATACTTCAAGAGATACTGAACTTCTCCGCCAACCTCACGCAACTTCAGAAGTAGTTCAATCAAACTCTGTACAAATTTGTACCGAAAGTCCTTGAATTTAAGTAATTGTATTTATACATTGCGATTCGGAGACGAGATAAGATTTAATCCTTACTGGATACTACTAAGGGTACTTACATGATATTTAGCTTTAGTAGCATTAGATACTTCATGTTACTACTACTCTAAATAGTTTAATTAGGGAAGTACTGCTACTAATGCTTGAATTGCCGTTCTATCCCCGGCGCGGCGCCCACCAAGCACAAGAGATCTCTGAAGAAGTACTAGATGAATCAGTCAGTTTTTAAGTTTTTAACTCACAGAGCAGTCCGTCCCACTGCTACTGAGAAGCGGAACATAAGACGCGGTCCAACCCCAATTTTAAAATAATTTAAGATGCTTTACGTAAGGTTGAAAATCGCTTGTTAGATTTGACTATGTTATGCGAAAATGCGTAAATTTTGTAAGTTTTATTTATATTTTTCGATATATACCAACACAAATGGATAAACTGCTGGTTATTACATTAGTACTATACGTTGGCTATGTATTACCTAAAAAATATTGTGTTATCGCTGAAAATTCTGAGAGTTTGGACGTGAAAGTTTATTTTTGTGGACCTATACAGGATTTTTTCTGATAAGAGTTATATTTATGAATTCTATTCGGTTATTACTCTTTTCCTATCCCTTTTCTCACCTTTGTTTTTTTTTCATAATATATATTCGATCTGTTTCGTTAAACTAGAGGTGTTTAAAAATTCAGCTTTTTACTATTATGAGGATACGAACGCGCCTTAACGCTTTGAGTAGGTGTTGACTTGGACACGCTATTAGAAATAATTATTGAGTTGTAGTAATGTTAGAAAGAGTGCAACTAAAATAGTAAGTATGGACCGTGAGGAAGTGTGAAAGGGATAGCTAGATATAAAAAAGGTTAGGAAAGAAAGAGAAAATAAAAGACAGAATTAAAATTAACGTCGTTTTTTTAATTACTCTTTACACGTCTATTTAGGAAACGCGATAAAACGGCATTTTCTTATTTTTTAGGGCTGTAGTTTTTTAGGATAGCTGGCAATGACACAGCGCCTAACCAAAAAGTAGCGTATACCAAGAAAATAAATCCAGTACCAATTTATAAAATGAAATACTAATGCATATGAAATGTATGAAAAAGTCCACATTTAAATAAAATTAATTCATAACACCGTGCAACAATAATATTTTAGCCAAACTAAAAAGAGAAGGTATCATTACTTATTACAAAGTACTTGTTAATTTATTTGCGTAATGACGAGCGTAGTAATTACTCAAAGGCACAAGAAACAAATCACGTGGCATTCGTTTTATACATACAACTACTCACTATCAAGAAAATAAGAGATAAGTAGAAAGGAATTGAATTAAAATTATTTAATATAATTAATTTATTATTATAATTATTTAACCTTAAATTTGTAAAATGTACAAGTTATACTATTTAAAACAGTACATTTCGGTACTAGAGATGTTAACTTTCCATTTTCTGCTATATTTTTATCGTCCCCGCAAATGTTATTTAAACTTTGTTTTTATGATAACGCATAAACCTATCTGCAAAAATTATGTTTTAAAACAAATCAAAATTTTGTAAATGTAACAAAAAGTTACTGTTTTTGATGGATACACTAAATAAAACTTTAAATAAGTTTCTATTTAGTCATCAATATAAAAAGTCAATTACACTTGCGACTTGTTCTTCTGTTTCATTAATATTGTATAGTTTTTTTACAAACCTTCCTACGTACACCGTACCTACTCACGTCGTAACGTGTAAATAACAACAAGCAGATATTATAGCCCTTGCAAACAAAATGTCAGCAACCAAAGTCCACTAACTTCTACTAACACTAGCTACTTAGTACGTATTATGAAACAAGTTTTGGTAGGTATAAACTTTACCACGTAATGCTTTAAAAGGTTGCGACCGTAGAAAGTATCTAAATCATTTACATTTGAAGTATGTTTCAGTAATGCTCAGTTTCAGGATTCACACTTTGAACTTTACATTTAACTTTAAACCTGTGTTAAACGGCTTTCTGCCTGCTTGTTTATTCTTAAGTTATTTGTGACAAATAACTTAAGAATAAACTAGCAGACAGTACGATAGAAAAATCAAAATATATATTTTTACAAGGCACTTCATGCTTAATTCAAGTGTACGACAAGTAAAGTTGTACATGGATTATAAAGTCATATTTTACAGACAGAACATTCATTTATAATAATTCTATCGGCTCAGTGGCGTGCATTAGGAGAGGGCTTTATCCAGCAGTGGACTGATACTGGTTGATGATGAATGAATGAATTCTATCTTCATCAAACTTAAACTACTGAAGTTTACACACAATGATTATTTGCTTCATTTATCTACATACTTTAAACCTAATTACAAGTTTTAGCCAGTTTGAATATGAAATATAAACAGGGAACTGTAGCGATACCCGTAGTTGTGAGCTTAGCCAAAACAAATTATATGGTAAATAACAGAAACAAAATACACTTTTGTATAATAATTGTTTTTTATTATAAACACTATGGTCTCAAAATTAGTAACCATAATAAATATTTAAGTGAAAAATATGTACACAAATAAAGTAAATATTGTAATTCTATTAGGTATCAATGTCTTCATAAACAGATACTCTTCTTCTACATAAGTCAAAGTAGGTACTTTGGCCGCTTCAATCACACTTTAGGTGACCTCATTGAGGTCAACCTTTCCTATATAGTACCAGTACTGTAGTGTTCTGCATTAGGTAGGAGCACTGAAATCACATTCAATGAGATTAGGATCTTTGACACCCATATACCTACACAGGTTTGATCTGCAGCGACCAACTGTAGGTAAGTGAGAAGCTGGAATATCCATGCATGGTTGTGCCCTGTTGACATATTATTCCAATATGATGACATATTCATCTTTTACTATTTCAACTAGTATTATGCTCTTTGATTTCAACTTCGGAAACACTTCATGCCCGTTGTAATTTTCCAAGTTATAAGAGAAAGTCTGCCATCTCATTTCACAAGTTTTTTTATTTCTGCCCGAGTTGAGCTTTCATCTTGTTCTCAATAGAACTCAACTCTCAACAGAAAAGATAAGTATGTCCTTCGTCCTCTAATTAGTGATATGAATTAGACTGCGCTGCTAGCTGCATTACAAGTTGTCGCATATGATCCTGACCTGACGTAAAATATGAATCGAGTCAGAGAGTTGGTTACAGCAGACATTTTACTTTCGTCAATGTTAAACGATGTGTTTATTGACTCACTTTTTCTTCCTCTCCTCAATTCTCACACCTTTTCTTTTTAAATTTCTTTGCAGAATTTGAAAAATTAACAAACCAAGATTAATTAAAAATAATATATTTGTATGCCGATAGAAAAGTTGTTTACATAACTTCATAGATTAATCAAAAATTTTGTTAAGGAAAACGTATACGTTCCATTACATTTACTTCGTAGTTTCGTAGATACTAGTTTAGGTATATCCCTTTAATTTTCTTGACATTTTAAGGTATTTATAGCCTGCTACCAAGCTAGAATTTATTTGCGATTATTTATCCGGATTGTCGTTTAGGAATTGTGTATTGTATGAATAAATAAATAAATAGAATGTATGAAACATTCTCTTTATTTATTTTTTAACTTTAAGTACATGTAATAAGTATGGATGAGTAAATAGGATCGTTTTGAATGAATAGTAATGAAAATGAATGAAAAAAATATCTTATCTGTGGGAAAACTCGAGACTATGTGATCCTTCGATAGTTCGGCGACCATAATACTAGACTAGTGATGGGCACAACATAACACTGAGTTCGTTACCGTTCCTCCAAAATGAACCGCCACGTAATTTTTAAAATTATTTTCGTTTTAAATTGGCGGAATCATTTAAAATTTATATTTTAGTTATTTAAGTGGAAACCAAAAAAGGGTAATATTAATATAATAAAATTGTTTTATTTATTCTTTGTTACAAAGTTACAATCTGTATTTCTATGCAATAAAGTACATTGAATTGAATGTGCGTACAGAATATTAATCAGACTCCGATTCGCTTGAGGAGGTGGTATCTTCATCATCAAATTCGCCTACATGTATAATTATATTATTATCAATAACAGAATCAATCCTGATATCTCGGTCAAAATGTTCCACAATCAGATTTTTAGTCTTCTCAACAACCTTTGCCCAGTCATCTCTTGTGACTTTCCCGCAGGCTTCTTTTAATAGGGTCATCGTCTTTTTCGTGCTGAATGGCGGGGAAGTATTGTGGCGGGCGGCGTGACCTTTTATTTGAGCCCAGATTAGCTCAATCGCGTTATATTGGCAATGATACGGTGGAATTCTTAGAACGCGATGACCGTACTTCAGAGCCAGTTCATCGATTTCGTATCGCACATTTGCTTGCTTAAATTAGTTAAAGAAAATAAATTTCTTTAACTAATTTAATTAGCTCTGCTTTTAGCATCTGCATATTTGCGTCAATGCCTTTTGCTTGTAACCAAGCCACCATTTCTTCTTTTTTTCTTCTTTTTTATTAGCTTGGGTAGGTGGTTTCTGTATTTGAACCGAGTGATAGGAGGCATTATCCATGAATATTACAGAAGACTCTAGGCTAGGCAAAAGCGCGTTCTGGAACCACTCTTTAAATGTAGTGGCATTCATTTCCTCGTGGTAGTCATTTGTGGTTTTTGATTGAAATGCCAGTAACGCGTTCTCCACAAAGCCGTATTTTGCAGAACCTGCGTGGCATATTATCAGACGGGCCCCCTTACCCATTGGTACTTTCAACGTCAACGCTTGTGTATCATCCGTCCAAGAACGGGAAACCGTGTGATTGGCGTTTAGCCATGTCTCGTCAATGAACACGACATTATCCCAGTTATCATTTTTTTTTGCTTCTTTAAAAAAACTTATCCGTTTTAAAATTATGTCGTATCGTTCTAATAAAATTTTTCTTTTGTCTGTTTTTTATACGAAAAACCAATATCTTTTAAGATTTTGGTTAACCCGTGAGAAGGCGCGCCTAATGTTGTTACACGGATAGGCGCGCGCGAGCAAATAGCTCACACTACTTTAAATGCTTATATTTCTGCAACATTAGTATAATTGGCTATAAATGGATCCATAATAAATAAAACAACATTAATTTAATATAAAACAAGAGTCTTAATTAAAAAACTATGACAAATAAAAGGAATTTCTACCTCAAATAACAAATTAATTAATTTTGGACCTACAATCTTTGGTAGTCTAAATAAATTCCCGATAAATAAAAAACTGAAAACTAAATTCAATAATTTCACTATTCCATGAGATCAAGACAAGTGTGCCTCTCAAAACACATATATACGTTATGTGATCGGTGCAGAGTAATTGCTTGCACGAAGTGCATGCTTTTTCTAAAGGACCGGATGAAATCCAAGGAAATAATAAAATAATTATAATAATAATAATTTATTTCCAAAATCATACCAGAAACCTATATAAAAATTTATACAATGCTTACATTTTTGTTGTCTTAAGTAATATAAAAGTTTCCTCTCTTCTCGTTTAGAATCCTCTTTCAACCACGAAGAAATTTCGAAGATTTTGTGCATTATACAGATCGTAAATTTTTCACGTGTGTTGTAGCTGATAACATAAAACATTAGCATTAAAATATGACTAGAATTATGTACCCGATAAATATTTTTTTTAATACAAATTAACATACACAAGAAAAACACAATAACATGTTTTTATATGAAAAATAAATACTTACGCGAATGGGCGCGCGATGAGCAAATTGCCGCACGACAGTGCAAGCCTTCCACAAGTGCTTCACTGCGCGGAAGCAGCGGGACTGAGTGATGCGTGAATTGCGCGAGGGGAGAAGGGTTGAATAGTTAGGAAGGTACCTAGAAGCTTGGGACGATATGTGGTCAGGCACACCAAAAACTTTCTCAATAAATTTTTGTGTGAGCAAATTGCTCATAGCGCGCCTTCTCACGGGTTAAAGCAGTTTTACCCCCGCTAAACAGTCTAGCTTCTCTTAACGATGCCAAAAGCTTCTTCCTGATGAGATATTCATTTCTGGAATAGTAACCATATATATGATTTCTGATTGCATCGGCGTCAAAGGTGTCAATATCTGTCACGGGTTTAGTTCTACGTTTCTTCTTCGGAGTACGTAAAATATTATCTTCCATGCCAGTAGAGCCGAACTTTTCTTTATTAATATTTGTTATCGTTCGTTTGCTAACTCCAAGCGCCTGAGAGACGCGTTCTTGTACTTGTTCGACAGGTACCAGGGGTCCGCCATTTTGCCGCTCCCGCTCAAAGTAATCTTGCAGCTTGATGATTAACTCACGGGCTCCACTTTTCAATGTTTGTCTACGTTTAGGCATTATTATGCACCAAAAGTCACAAAAACACAATCGAAATCCGATTTAGCGCCGATGTCAGTTTGAAAAGCAGAAACAGTCCATTAAACGAAAGCCGGGTAATCAAATAAAAACAGATCGAAAACACTTGAAGATGCGCACGAAACGACAACAGACGACTGTTTTAACGTCTCAAAATGGCGGCCCATAACGCCATTTGGGGTTACCATTTTCAACCTAAATATAAAAATGCTACTTTCTTTCGCGCGTTCGGTTTGGTCGTAGTTTTATTTTTATATTTAATAAAAGTTATCTTATAGTCCATTATTTTCAAGTTCTTAAAAAGAAATACAAAACGTATTATTTTATAAAGTATAACTGTATAAGAACAGATTACGATACTATTATTGCCTGTTATTGTTAGCACAGCACTACAAATATAAAGCGCTGACATAATCTTGTAATAGCGCAGTTTAGATTTAGAAAAATATTGTTTACCAAGTTATTTGACACTCAGTTTGGCACAAAATTATAACATTAATTGATTATTGATATAATAATGTTGTTTTAATGCTCATCAATTGTTAAAACGGTAAACAACCAGCAATAATATTTTTATCGTAACTGCAACGCCATTACAAAGTTACGTCGTCAGTTCAATCGCGACGTGTCAGGAACGCATTCTCTGAACGGCCGTAGTTTAATTACCTTTAACTTTGAGAAGTATATATATATTAGACATTACATTTTTAATATAAATAGTATTTAATCCTTCCTACACCGTATATATAAAACAAAAGGTTTATGAATGTAACTGACGTATATGTACGTCTCTGGGACGCAAAGAGTTAATGGTCAAGAATATTGACTGACTTGACTGTTCAAACCTTAGTCGTAATAATATCCTATGTATCCCCCACAAGTTTCTCAGATTTCATCGTACGCTATCTTTTTCTGTTGTTAACACCGTGTATAAACAAAAACGGTTGTGTACAGCGCGAGCACCACATTTAACAATTTATGTAGGGATGATGAAACATGTCTCTAAAACAAGAGGGCCTCAAATTGGCTTGCTGACTTAAGATGCTATTTTGTTAACGCAAGCTGCGTGGTCCTACAGCTTCTTATGAAATAAGTAAATAAAATCAATTTCCATGTTTTCAGATTTTAGATCAAGTGCACGTGATATGGTTTCACTCAGCGGCCTTCAGTTTTTCAACGTCAAACGCAGATTAGTCGGTAAGTAAGTACTAAAAATGTGTGGTTATGCTAAATAGTTGTTGCCATGACTTATTAACTCATATTTATCGGAAAGGTAGCAACAGTTTAAGATCAATGGCGCTACATCTTCCGGGGGGCTTAATTGAAAAGAATATGCTATTGAAGTCAAGCTTATATTAATCTTTTTATTCTTGTATTGAAATTCTCATGATATTGACACATATTAAACTATTACTATTTACCGACAAAACACTCACGTTAGGGATCGAATACGTCGACCTGGGTTTCGAGCATGTTCGATGCTCATCTTCAGGGCGAGTGCACAGCGGCGTCTGGAACTCCTGGCGGACAGTTTTTATTCTTATCATATTTTTAGTTACCTATATAATTCAGCTACAGGTAGCAAAATACAGTTAAGGATTTTCGTGTTATAGTTCTATTCTTCAAAAAATATAAAAAATTACAGAAAAAACAATTATTTGTTTATTTTCTCTAAGTTCTATGCTATTAATTAGGGGTTGGCTTTAGAATCGTGACCCCTGAATTTGGTGAAACAAAAACTGTGGGTGGGTTGAAGGGGTTTGTATAAAGCGTATTTACAACATGTTAGCTGCCGGAGACACGCCAAAATAGTCTAAATAGTTTTTTAAAGTTTCAATAAAATACCGTAATTTTGATAGTGACAGGTGACATAAATGACATTAATGCGTAAAACGAAACGTTTCTAGGTAACTTTTAGCCTTTTTTGACATGTACGTTGTATGTAAGTTCTTGAAACGGAACGCAAATATCGAAGATAGCGTAATGTCACTGCCCGAATACTCGCGTCATTCCGTTACTTCCGAGTGTACGTGAATGTTTTCTCCTGTTTTTCTGCGCTTTCTTTTGATATCTCAACGACTTTGCTACGATTTTGGACTCCGATTTTGCTGCTTTACTGTACGACACCTGCTTGCTCACTGGACACTGCGATTGCCTTTGGAAGATTTGATAACTGGTACCAGCTCGACGTGCTCATTAGTCATCGCGATGGCGTCTCCTGTGCCTGGACCTTCATCAAGGGCGAACTTTGTAGATTGCGGACCCGTTTCGGACCGGCATTTGTACACGGAGGAAGTTGTACAAATGTGGAGCCTACCCAAAGTTGTGCGCGAATAGGGAACCATTGACCAGTGTCTAAAATTCGCTGAAGAAAACAACATGGTGCAACGCCAAAAAATGTGCCGCACGCATCGCACCCCTATGCGTTTATCGAAAACAAACAAATCGTTTGGGGCTTGGGTGTGCACCAAAGGCCAGTGCAAACAAAAAGGGAAAATATGCCGAAACACTGGGACATTTTTTGAAAATGGCAACATCGACATAAGACATGTATTTTATCTCATATATGCATTTGCCCACAAATGGACTTTTGACTCGGCAAGAAACGAAGACCCTCTAAAAGAAGAGAAACAACAGTGCCTGAGTACTTCAACATTAAAGTGATTGGTACAACTACTGTCGAGAGTGTGTAGTTATTTACCAACTTGAAAGAAATGAATATGTGGGCAAGATTGCAGGACCTGGAAGAACTGTACAAATAGATGAATCAAAATTTGGAAAGAGGAAGTTTAACCGAGGACGCCACATAGAGGGACATTGGGTCCTCGGAATGATTGAAGACGGGTCAGAGGATCTTCGATTAGAAGTGTGCCCAGACAATGTACGCTCTGCTGAAGTGCTGGTGCCTTTAATTAAAAACATGTGGAAGAAGGCACCACCATCCACACTGACTGCTGGAGAGCATATGATTGTCTGGCAGAAAATGGTTACATCCATAAAAAGGTGAATCACTCTGACCCGGACAATCCTTTTGTAAGTAGTGATGGGACTCATACTCAACGCATCGAGTCCCAATGGAGAGCAGTGAAGCGTTATTTTAAAAAAGACAATTATAATAATACTGAAAATTTCACTAACTCCATCATAGAGTATTTATGGAGAAGAAATGTGACTAAAAATAAAAAAGACCCATTCATCGAAACTATAAATGCTATAAATTATGTCTATAAAATATAAGTTCTAAAAATAACAAATTGTTTTTCAATTTTAATTATCAGACCCTTATTTACTACATTACCTACAGATTAGTAGGAATGTGTGCACAATAGTATATTAGTACCTAATGAATTGGCAATGTCACTTGTCTGTGACAAACCTATAGGTTAGGTTAGGTTTGAACTGTGACCCACCAGGCGCGAGCCGAGCGAACGTAGCGAGCATGCCGCGGCAGCGGCCGGCGAGCGCTTCATCAAACTACTTTTGTTCCAAATTTGTGCACAATAGTATATCAGTAGCTATCTAATGAATTGGCAAAGTCACTTGTCTGTGACATACCTATAGGTTAGTTATAGTTAGTTAGAATAGGTCGAAGTCAGTGACAGAACCGACTCATAGCACCCCGATTTCAAGCAGTCTTGTCGGATTGCAGAGCCGACGCGGGGGTGGTAGTAGATCGAAATGCAGTACTTAACCTCAAAATACTTAAACAAACATAACTCGAAAACTAATGGTCTCCGGCGGGTGGGGTTTGCGGGGGGGCACTACCCCTCCCTCCCCCCTCCCCCCGAATTCAGGCGCCACGATTCTAAATGTTTACCTTAATTAGGAATGTACTGAAAATACTAGGTATATATAAATATCTTAGCCTTATGTTACACAATGACACATATTATATAGTAAGAACATGAAATTATACTATAATTGACGAATTTGTCATTGACAAAGTAATAGTCGTTCTGGGTATAAACGTTGACAATATGGTCCTGATTGAGTCTATCTGGTAGGTTTTAGTTGTGCTGCATGTGTGGTTCTTAAATTAAGCCTGTGTACTATCTTACATTGCTACGGATTGATGTTAATTCTTATGACCTAATCGTGGGCTGGCATCATGTTTACGCTAAGAACAAAAGATTTCGACGTCAACAAGCGGTAATACGGTAAAAGTGTATGCTAAGATTTAAAGTTATATAGCTTTAATTTAGTTGACACAAATTAACTATAATACGGTTAATGAAATTACCATTATCTTGAAATAGCAAATCAAATAAAAATATATTGATTTTCAAGAACATTAACCGATTGCTAGATGCAGTTGATAACAATATACATTGATATTTCATGTTCTACCTGTAAAAAGGCATGCAAAAAAACTACATTACAACACTTGAATACACCAATCTAATATCTAGACTATAATTACTATAATTTTGCAGTGCATGTTCAACCTTTGTATTTTATACACCTCACAACAAAATGTATTATAAAATTATTCATCTTGTCTAATATAAAAATGAATCGCTGAATGTGTTGCTAAGCGCAAATCTCGAGAGCAGCTGCATCGATTTTGCTAATTCTTTTTTAGAATATTCCTTGAAGTACGAGGACGGTTCTTACAGAGAGAAAAATTTAAAAATATCCCGAAAAGTTCTAAAAACAACACTTTTCCATACTCCCATACAATCGATTCGTAATGTTACTTAAAAGTCAATTTGAACTTTAATACCATACCATAAAGTTTAAGTGTTAGTGGAGAGATTCCGGGAAGGCAAAACAAGAGTGACGTTAGTACGAGTATCATAATGTCAATATTTGTCATATGGTAAAATGTCACTTGAAATGTAAACGTCTGCTGTGTATCTATAATATTACTAAATCTAAGTAGGTGTTTTATCATTTTAATTTTTTATATAATGATATTGTTGTCTTATGAACTTTCTTTTTTCTTTTTTATCTTACTAGCTGACCGCTAGTAAGAATAAAAAAAACTATAAAACAAAAAAAGAATTGAATGTGTAACGGTACGAAGTTCGCCCGTTCAGCTAGTTCCTTGTTGGTAAATTTGAAAATCGATCCAATATTATCTACAAATGCAAACGAACTAATGCAAAATCTTATTAAAATGAAATCATTCGTATTTCAACGAGTCACTTTCTAGTCCGCCGACAGGAAAATCGAGGTGTCGCTGTTCATAAATGAATATCAAAATTTCGTAGAATTTACATAGATATGAATTTTCGTTGGGAAGGCTTGTCATTTGATTAAAGCAAAATCATTGTCTCGTAATAAATCGAGTTATTCAAGACGAGATAGACAGACAGTAGCTGGATTTGGTTTCTAAAAACAATTATTCTAAGTGAAGAATTTGTTTGAGGAAACGTTACCAACTAGCATCGTTTTTATGAATATACCGGCTAACCTGTCCACGGCTTCTAATCGAAACTTTTCTAAAATCTAAAAGGCTTTAAGCAGATCTACGATATGATCACTGCTATTGCTATCATGGGATTTTACGCAAAATTATTAACATCTTTAGTTTTTCTTATAACTTTAGCTTTCATCCAATATAAGTCCCGTCAAAATCGGTATTATATGGAATATTTTATTTGTTGTACAAACATTCATAAGCATTTAATAAAAAGCTAAGCAAGCAACTAAGCAATAAAAAAATATATAAATTTGTAATGAAACATGTGTAATATTTAGTAATTCGTATACTTTTAACAGCAATTATGTTGAGCTATTGATAAAATGTAATATTAGAGTTTTGATAACTTACTTAAGGTAAACTTAAAGTTAAGCGATAGGACCGGGCATTTCTAGCAATCATTGAAATTTATAGAGAGAAAAATTCACATCCTCGGACGGGATTCGAACCGGCGTCTTCTGACTATCAGTGTCAGGCACCATTGACCAACTAGGCCACCGAGAATCTGGTCCGAGCATCGAATTTTAACTCTCTATTTGACTAACCGTCTTGCGGGGACGGAGCGACATCTATTGGACAGTTAACAGTACCATCCAACTGAAAGAAGCATTATTTAGAAATACTTGAACTTACGCATTGACATCGCAACCCTTGTTATTTTTATAGTATTTCATTTCAAAGCACTAACGCATGCTTAAGCGATCTCAAACATTGAAATTTATAGAGAGAAAAATTCACATCCTCGGACGGGATTTGAACCCGCGTCTTCTGACTGAGTTTTAGCAATCTTCGGAATCATCATATCTCCTTTTAGATGTAACTATTCTAAAACTAAATAAACTAATAAATTTTAATACAGTACCATGTTAGTGGTATGGTAAACGAGTATAATATTAAATTTAATATTTCTATAAAACATATTAGCATTGATGTCAAGAATAGATCGGGTAAACGTGTATATGAAGAAAATGCCAAAAATACGAAGACAAACTAAGCAGATAATAATCTGTGATATTATCGGATACCCAAATTGGTAATATCGGATACCCCGTAAAGAAAAAGCAAACTTAAACTAAGTACCTTTTCCTGTTACGGCCTTGTGAGTTACATCGTTTTGTTTCGTGTTGGTTTGCTTTGTCGAATATTACTACAGGAGGTATGGAGTCGCGTTCCACACTAAAATAATTTATAATATGAACGTAAAAGTTTAGTTTAAATTATGTATGTTTTGGGGATTACTTTTGTTAATATACATACTTATCTATACTTACACTGTTTTAATTTTAATTGTTTTAATCCTATAATAAATTGTTTGTGGAGTAGAGTATGTTGGAGAACGGAAGAGCGGGAGCGATGCCACGCGGGCAAAAGCTGGTTCTTATTATTTTAATAGGGTTGTTTTTGTGTATAATATGTTTTTTTCTTTATCAGTGTTTTTAATGTGTTTTTCTTAATGTGTTGTACACAAAAATGTAAGTATGCTTGTTGTTTTTCAAATGTATGTATGCCGGCGGCTGGCAAAGGTGTCTATGACTGGATGACACAAATAAAAATATCAAGTGATTCCACACATACATATATTTATAATCATTTTTACACTTTCATAATACAAGTACAGTTCAATGTAATTAATAAATCAAAAATCAAGACGTTTATAAAAAACTTAACATAGGAGATTTTTTTCCATTTTGCGTACCTGGATTAATTTCCTTTAAATAAGTTGAGTTTGTTGTACAATTGTCGTTTTGATTTGTTTTTGATATCCCCTGTTTCTTTTTTACATATATAATGTAACCTTAAGTCAATAAACCTTTCAACTACTGATTTGAGTAAAGTAATTTCGTGATTGTGTTCATCTCCTCCAGGAAACACATTCTTGTGTATATATAATTTTAAAACTGCTGTACATATAAAGTTGCTATCATACTTTTTAAGTAAGGATTTACCTCCACTCACGCGAATACAATTTCGGATCACGCTTTCAGTTTTCATGCAAATATTAAATACATCGTTAGAGGCATAAAATAAACGACCCATGTCTCTTAGGTCTATTAATTTGTGAAAGAATTGTTTTTCTGTTGCACACAAGTTCTTTGTACACTGTTCACACTTTAGTTTTTTTACCAATTTACTGACAACGAATCCCGAAATATATCCTACTATTTGCTGCATAACACAAGAAGATGGATTCTCATCCAATGTAGAAGAAAGTTTATTGCAATTTGTTTGATATTTTTGAAAACTTTGCTGTACGTATCTGTTATTTAAAATTTCAGATTCACTTAAGTTTCTCTCTTCACTAACATCAAGACGATATCCTATCGAGGTATTATTAATTTTATCGAGTGATTGAGCTCCAGATAGTATTGGTAAATTATCAAGTGGAAGACAATTGCCAGTAAATTTTGAACTCAGTTCCAAATGAGACATAAGTTTTTTAAAGCTTGCTTTGAATTGTCGACTGTTCGGGTTATTATTATGTCCACCTTGACTTCTAATAGCGCCAAAAAACAGCTCAACATGATCCTGACTGAATTTGTAGGCCAATAAAAATGAAAGTAGGTCAGTTTCAACTAAAGTCTTATATAAGTATGTCAAGCTACTAATGCACGTCAAAAGTCCCAGCAAACCAGTATTATTTTGCGTTTTAATTAACGGTACTAATTTATTCGAGAACACTGTTCTTGATTCATTCCCAATTTTTACAGTTTTTTTGTATTGAACTTTAATGGACAACGATAGCAAATACTCTTTTGCTTTTGACAAAAACGACAACACTTGCAAAGAATTTCTTTTACTAACGGGCTTTTTAAAACCATAGTCTTTCAAATTCCGTGAGTTTAAAATATCAAATAGATTATTTCAAATAGTTATGAATTCCGCAGTACTATCAGAATCTTGGAAATCAGCAATTTTCAAAGTTTTGTCACAAAATTCTAATGCCTTTGAAACACTCCTGCTCAGTAACTGTGTGGCCAATCTGACGTTCATTATTTGATTTTTAAAATATATGTGTCTATGAGATAATTTATTTGCTAAATGTAAACTGTTTTGTTCTTGCAAATTGTGTAATATAGTAATGAATTCCCATTTAATCTGTTTTTGATCACTTGTTTTATTTTTTTTGATTCAAAAGTATTTCTCATTAATTTTACCATATGACATGCATCTAAAAACACAACAACATCATAATCTGCACTAGGATGTCTAAAATTTGTTTTTATATTTTCTGCATTATCTATCTCACACCCTAACATTTTCATGGTCGCAATGTTACTTTTACAGCCATCAAATGTTACAGAACGAATCTGAACCCCTATTTTTTCACATTTTTCAAGTGCAATCTTAATCAAATTGGCTTTCATGTCTGCCTTTAAAGCGTCAATAAAAAAGTAAGCCAGTGGTAATTTCCAACTATCATTAATTGCAACCAACATAAAGACGTATGCTTGAGTAGCCATTTGATTGGTATCGTCGTTTCCTAAACCACCCATGTCTACCAGACCCTCATAACGCTTACCCGTCCATATTTTTTGTCTTCTTATTGCCATCTCATCGGCAACAAGAGCGCATAAAACTTTTTTCTGACTTTCTTTTGCCTTTGCTTCTAACCTGTTTAAAGTTTCGGTACAAAATCTGGGTTCCGCATCGACACTCCGATACCACTCGTATAACGTATGAGGGTGTGGTAAGCTTGTGTTAAACATTTTACGCACGTACTTATAAGCAGCGGGAGAGTAGAAATGGAGCGTTAATGCAAATTTTCTTGCACCAGGTGGATATTTTGAAAATGGTTTTTTACGTTGTTTTTTATTCTTTACGTACATTCCACTAAATACTTCAGCAATTTCAACATTTCTTGATAAGTCAATCAAAATGGTCTCGTCTACAGTTTTTTTTTTCAACAAATTAACTATAGTTTTTAATGAACAATTTTTTTTTACCAGCCTCTTGTTCACTTTTTGCAACGTTTGAATCTTTTTTGATTTATTATCAATGATTTTGCGAGCATTGAGTAACTTTTTATTTAGAAACTTCTTCCTGGGTGTTTCACAAACTGATATTAAATCTGATAATGATGCAACAGGAGAGGTCATAACAGAAATATGCTCTGCTTGTTCTTGCTTGTAGGTGACTTTTGGTGTGATGTCTAATCCAGAACTTGAACATAGAGGCTGAAACAGAAAACATTATTTCCTCAGTTAATTACATGCAGAGGCGCGAATATAGTAGTAAAGGAGCGAATAAATTACTCAAATCATTACAAGTCTCAACAAAAAAATTCACTTGGAAAAATATTGTAAACAAACAAAAAACACAAGTCGAGTTTACTGAAATAATATTGCGTAAATTAAAATGGAATTCTGAAAAAATATAATTATAATGCATAACTTGAATAAAATAATTATATATCACTTCACACACTTCGACGATACCTACTGCTAAATAAAAAATGGCTCACCTGCACATCAATATCAGATACGGGGAGTTTAGTGTCGGTTGCTGCCAATTGTGGGTCATTCGACGGGTGTTGAACCTGTGTTTTTAAAAATACTCTTTATTAATAAGTAAATATTAATTCCAACACAACTTCAGTTAACAAAAAATAACCGATAAAAGAGTACATTTCGATTGTATATAATTAATTAATGTACCTGTAATTTAGGCACTGCTGTTTTAACCAATCGACGTCGGTTAGTATTTCCGGATATATCCAATTTATCAAAGTGATCTGAACATATGACCGAATTCTTAGCTGGCTTATAAAAGTTATCTCCTCTTTCTCTGGCGACAATCGAGACCCATTCTGCACACGTAAACGGATTGCTAGGAAAGCTAAAATAAAAAAAAGAAATAAGTAACTATCAAATAAGAGTCCAAAAAACAGACACAAAAGTAGTATTAACCTATTTGAAAGTTCTAGTAACAAATTATTTTAAATTATTACCTACAACATAAATCTACTCCATGCGTCTACTGTTCTGTTACACCAAAGTTTGGGCACGTATTGGCCGACCTTGGCCAAACCGTGGCCAAACGTTTGTAGCGGTTGTTTAAAATCGGTAATTTTCTTCAAAATTAGATATTATTTGCTAGTTTAAAAGTTATAATATAACTTAATTTACATGTACTTACCGAAAGTAAGACACTCCGGCCGATAAATTGCTTTTTCGGGCATTATTTTTGCAACTCTTGAATACACATTGCGGCATTGTGAAACGTGTTTACATTGGCCGTGTTACAAGCGAACTAAACAAAATAAGAGCTCACGTTTCAAGTGCGCTGTTATTTATCCAGACGTATTATTTGCGCCGACCCGATATCTAGTTGGTATTGCTGATCGAAGGTCTCACCTTACCCTCCTCCACTCTTCTAATTTGCTGTACCGGACGGAGTGAACTATGCACCTACAAATGTTTGCTTTACAACCTTTTTATCACCGTTTTTAGTGCATTGCAATTCTTTGTAAATGAGTTCGTCCAGAGACGTAATGTTCTTTAGAAATTTTGGCAATACTGCGTTCTAGTTGAAGATATGGTTGTCAGCGAAGTTACGGGCACAGAGACTTAACAGCTTACGGTCTTATTTAAAAAACGCTGCTTAAATTTGGCTGGCGTACGGCGCAAAACAGTTTTGCTATTCACTACTAAATAACGTCATATAAGGCGTTTATAAATAAGGCCCGCCTCGCGGTTTTGGGCGCAGTGCCGTTCATCACTTTTAATGAAATGCATCTGTTCTAGATAGAGGTCACCTCTTAAAACTAGGTGGGCCTCGTGCGAGTACCGACCCCTAATAACACAAAAATACCGTCTACAGTATGGCTGCAATAAAAAATCTGAATCTGAGTATATCTTAAGCCGACTATTTTAATGGGTTAGGATGAAATTATGGGTGGAATATGCGGACGGAAGATCAGACAATGAATTTAACGACGACGAAGAAGATAACACTTTAATATACGGATTATTGCAGTTTCTTTAGATAATAGTATCTTTATGTTGCTCCTTTGGAGTAAGTATTTCTCCTCGAAAAAAAGGTCTATAGCTGCCTGTCGAATTCATAATTTAACCCTTTCAAACGCTATAATTCAGAACATTTTCTTAAAATGCACGTAAAAAATTAATGTACTTATATGTTCCCAAACGCTCTTCATCAGATATTGACCGTCAATCTCGAAGTTTTTCAAGCCAAAATTTTTCCTTAATATTATAAGAATTAGTTGAATTGAAGCCCAAGATAGAATTACTTTTTATATGCCGACTAAATCCGCTTCGTACTAAAGGTGCGTTTACATCGGCAATTTTACCAACAACTTGCTTCTGAGAAAACAAGCAAAATGAGTTCAATTATGGGCTAATGTAAATAGAGCTGAAATAATGAAGCATCTGTAGAGGTTATTTGTTTAAATTCAATAAAATAAAGAAAGTGAAATAATTTTAATTTTATCTCTAATAAAATACCGTTCCCTTTTATATCTTCAACGTCCAATTCAAATAAAAAAAGCAGCATTTAGATAATGTGGGCGAAAGGATAAAGTCACACCATTCACAAAAGTAGATGATGATAATATAATAAACTACCTGGAATAATATATAGTTTATAATATGATAGTTATATTCCACACGACCGGAGCCGCGGGGAGAAGCTAGTGATTGAAAGAAAAGGTTATAATAATAAATCACAGCACTTACAATAATAATACCGTTTAGACACTCATTCCCCCGCATATGGATCCTCTGTGTTGCTGGAGGCATGAACACACACAATAACTAATCCCACAAATATTTGCCTCGGCCAGAAATCGAACCTGGGAACCTTTGAAGGCGGAGTCGCTACCAATTGAGCTATCGGAGTCACTCGTAATTTTATCGTTTCAAAAATCGATGCTTTTGCTTTGCAATTGCTCAATTATTGCTAATATGTGTTTTTTTTTATAATGAAATAAAAAGTCGTGGTAACAATTCATTGTATTAAAAAGTATCAGGTTTAGATACGGATATGGTGCACGCTAGTTCATTTGCTTAATAGTGTTGCTTTAATTCACATGTGGATATCGTATAGACACAATAAAAATCATGCGAGACAGTCTTTGGACTGCCGATAGAAGTGAAAACTATTCGAATTATGTTAATACACACAATCAACAACAATAGCTATTCATGGACACCATTATCGCTCCTTAAGAAGTTTTAATTTCAAAACTACATTATTATTATATGACAAAACGTATTAGGTGACGATGACACGAGTTCATCTATTTTTCTTCACCCAAAGACGTTACGTGATGATCACGCGATTTCCATGGTTTTTAATCAACCAAAACGCAACTGAAAAATTATTTAATTCAAAAATCCGCTGTAGCCAAGAATCGAACTATAAGTCGCCCGTGTAAGTACACCTTGCGTCACTAGTAACTTGATCATATTACTGACTGATCCCGAAGATAAGGAAATGACAGTCGCACTGATTGTTCTTCGGGACTTTGTAGGCAGCCGAAGTTAATATGATAAGGGATAAGTAACTGTAATCCCCTATCAAAGTCTGATATGAAAACCACTCGTGACTGGCGGGTCGATACTCGCTTATTATGTCTTCGTCTAATGACATAACCAACTCGATCATACCTATGACAAAGGCAGGGTCTCCCAAAGGGTTAAATTTCTGCGTAACACTGCGCTCACTTAACGCCCTGCAGGTTAATTTTTATTTTATCAAGAGATCAGATTGGAAAGTCATGCTTCTGATGTACATTACATACATTTTGAAGTTCACTAATTAAAACACTAGAAAACCTAGCGATATTATTTCATTTTGATCACACCAAGCCAATTATAAGTTCTAGACAAGAACCTGGTGATTAATTACCAGTATCTTGTCTAGTACTTATAGTTGTTCTATCTGTGTACTTATAGTTAACTATAACAATATATCGTTACCTTTAACTATTTGTATACATAACACAAAGCTTATATAATACCTACGGATTGTCTGTTCGATTTTAAATTACGAATGTAGTAATAGACGTTTTATTAATCTGTGGTAATAGTGGATTTCAAAGAGAATCTCCATTGTTTCTATTGAATATTGTACTCGTATAATGTTCAACGATCTGGAGCGCGGGTATTTCTTTTGGCTTTAATACAGCTCACCGGCCGCAGTGCCGGATAGGCTGACCCGGCTTTTAAGTTCACCAGGCCTCTATATGTGCCATTGGCTATCGTCGTACGTTTACAAACAGTATCGACTTATTAAGTAGTACTTTAGATATTGTATTTTTTTTTGTTTATTTATGGAATTGCTTTAATAAGAGCAAGTCGCGCATCTTATGTTACAATATCACTACGATTACCCATGACAGTTGCGGTGCCATACCGAGCTTACAACGGTAGTTTTACATGACACTGCACTGTACTTGTCACTCTGAGACATTCGTTTTGAATGTTTTTCACCCAGTAATTTCACTTGATACATTGCTTCACGGCAGAATATTTGGCACTGCGATGATACCAACCAAGATGGACTCTTGTACAAGACACCTACTACATAGTAGGTCGGGTTTTATCGCCTTTTACGATTCGCATCACGATGGTGGAGAGAATATTCCGTCCCATCTCTGTCTAATTGCGGCTGACGTACTCTGGAAAGTCTGGCCTTAAGTAGTTGCTACGTACAATTACTGACAAAACTCCTTTCAAACAACAGACACCATTGAAATGTGTTCTATAACGATGTTCTAATATTAGACAAGCCTCCATTTGTCTAATTTGTTATTGGCAATGCTACAGGTATTCATTTAAATAGCTGTCGCCAATATAAGCTAGGTGAATACAAGTCATGTTTAATCTTTAACATCATATAAAGGAAATGTTCAATGAGGGTATTGTGTATAAACTTTGTGTTTACAATTATAATATAAATTGGTCTGTTACTAAATACTACATTTTTAGGATCGTATTCTGTAGTAACATTAATTTGATTTTCAATAACTAACATAAGGCCGGAGTAACATACTCCATACATATATACATAGTTACTCTGGATTAATAATGTAGGTACAGATTTCCATTGGTTAACGATTGTCTTCAGTTTATTATATTAGTGTACAAGAGTACGACACGTGATAGGAATTATCTGTTCCAGGTGGTTTTTTTTTCACTTTTTTGATTGGACCATCGTGAGTATCATTATCCTACTAATATTTACAATACGAATGTTTGTGAGTATGGATATATGAGTGTATGGATGTGTGGATGTATGGATCTTTGTTACTCTTTCACGCTCAAACGGCGAGGGAAATTTTGATAAAATTTGGTATGGAGGTAGCTGAAGCGCTGGATTTACATATACGATCCTTTTCATCATCATCATCATTATCATCCATCACCACGCGGGTGAAATAACGTTATACGCTCTATGCTGTGCCCAACACAGCATAGACAAAATAATAAGATCTCCGCTGTCAAGATCGTAATTATGACAGTTCTGTCAAATATTGTGTCATTTTCTGATAGCTTAGTCAAAAACCAAGTAAATTTGACAGCTCGTTACACTAGATGTGCTCGGCGACCGTCAAGGGTGATGAAATGTCATGACAGTTTTTTTCGATGGTAATTAATTTAATATTTGTATGCACGTAAGTCCTGTATTTTATTACTAATGTTTACTGAATATACTTAGTATCTAAATTTACTCATATAATACTATTATAGCAATTGCGTTTGACCATGTACATATTTAATGACATTTTGACATAAAGATAGATATGGCCTTGGAGAAGAAAATAAGCTACTCGAAATACTAATTCTGCGCAGACGTAGTCGCGGCCACCAGCTAGTCTTACATAAAATGAGAGCGATCAAACGCATGGCTATAACATATTAAGACAATAAAATATATTTATCTTTTCAAATTGAAAACCGAGTTTATTACATTCAGATGACTAAAGACCTTACCTTTATACATAATAAAAAATAGATACTGGCAGATCGCTCACTGTAAATACAAAACAGATTCTCATCCAGTTTAAAATAAATTCAATTGTAGTCGTACTGTATCAACACGAGCTCGTACTTCAGAACCGCAGCTGCCACCTGCAACATACACTATATTTATTGACAATAAAGTCACAAATAGATTTCGTGATATTTAAAGCTACGGTTCTTCATGCCATTCACATCATAGATTAACTAAAGAGATGTAATAAAACGGGTTGTTTGTGGTATTACCTACTAAGTAACTTGTTTAAATTCAGTGTCTTCTGACGTTTGAAAGTTTTGGCGGCTTTTATTAACGTGAGTGCTTAGTCCCATTTATAATAAAAATCATTTATTTTATAAATTTAAGCTCAAAAGTATAGTATTTTTATACAAGTACTATTTGAAATATTTTATACCGACTTCTATTCTATTAAGTAATTGAAGTGTATCTCAAAACTACTAAATCGAATTTGATGAAATTTAAATGGGACCACACGGGAAGCACCAGCTTTCAAACAAAAAAGAATTTTGAGAATCGGTTCACCCAGTTGAAAATTATAAAGTAACAAACATAAAAAAAAAACAGTCGACTTGAGTACCTCCTCCTTTTTTTGGAAGTCGGTAGAAAAAAAAAACATACAGTTCAATTGAGTACCTCCTTCTTTCTTTGGAAGTCCGTAGAAAAAGTAAATAGTTTAATTGCTTTAGTAACTTTCAAACCTTACCGCAATAATACTTGCATGCTATTGCGATGGTACTCATGAGGTAATCTTACGCAACTGTTAAAAGAAAACATAGCACACAATGTGGGCGACTGGACACAGTTCGTCTACGAGTATTATAAAAGTGGAACTGGGGCCATTGCTGCAGATGTAGATGTTTAGTTCCGATGCGTGGGTCAATTGGTCTCTGTTTTTCATTAAATAGGCATCGCGATATAAGTAAAAAGTAAACATAATTACAGAAGGCATATATATAGACATAGACGTGGCTTTTATATCTAGATTTTAAAAAGTCAACGGATTCTTATGCTCGGGCGATTACTCAAAAGCTGGTTGTAATTCTAACAAGTTCAAAGTTGCAATGACTTAACTAAAAGCTTGCTGCTTGGAATGGTTAAACAACAGACCTCGAGTTTTTGTACATTTGAAAGATCTTTTTCTTTGTTACTTTAAGAAACTTCAGTCACTGATGGAAATAATGTCATGTAGTTTTATACTCTTTTTTAATCAGTTTGTGGAATAAGTAAGCTACTGTTTTAACTCTCATCAACAGATGTAAATTACATTGTAATAATATATTTTTTAATAAATAGTTCAGTTATTATGTGTGTGTTATAAAGGCATTAGGTATAGGAAGTGCACTAATTGGTTGAATGAGACTTGAGAACGAAATTAATTATTAGTTATGTAACATCACTAAGACAAGCGAGATATGCTCCATGAGAGAAATAAATGCATAACTGTAGATAAAAAGGTCATTCGACTCACAGCTCTAATCACGTAAGTCAATAGATTTTCTGCAGGTTTTTTCTTTTAGTTTCTGTTCCATTTGTGCGTGATACTGCGCTGCGACATGCACATTGGTCTTAGTCTCACCCACGTCCAACTTTCTCAGACAGTGTGTTTTATACAGTTGCTTTGACACATACTGAGTAGGAGAGGCTTCTTTTACAAGAGGCCAATTACATAGGTAATAAACATCTTGTTAAGTAAATCGGTTTTCTTGCATGATCTAATTTATATCCTGACAGTCAATTTGAGATAATGTAGAGATATAGATCTTACAGAGTTCTGGAAATCACTTTGATAGATTTTAAAGTAAATAATATAATATACTGTTATAAAAACTGACGTGGTTTTCACTTATTTTTAAGAAAAAATCAATACCGTATTTCATCTCACGTATTATTTATCAGATAGGTAGATAGAGATCTTACAGAATACTGGAAATCACTTTGATAGATTGTTAAGTAAATAATATACTGTTATAAAACTAACGTGGTTTTCTCTCATTTTTAATTAGAAATACGCGTAATATTTATCAGATGGGTTCGACTATAGTTTTGACCACATTCGGTGGTCATTTTCAAGGAGTGTTCGGGACGCCCGCGTCGATGACGTCTCGCTGAGCACTGCGGGCGGCAGCTCGTAGCGCTCGTGATGTTAAAGGTTGGTGCGGGGGCGGGATACACATGCACGTTCGCGGGTGAAGTGCTCTTGCTATTTGCGAAAGTTGTCTCTCGCGCAATAGACAACAAAAGAAGAATGTAAAATTTGCAGTCGATAAATATAATCTCACCTGAAGCAACAAGTTCCGATTCAAGCTGAACAGTCCCATTCCAGAGAGTGAAACATCGTCGTTTTTTAGTTGATTAATGAGTCTTTTTATCTGCAATATGTATATTATATGTTATCAATAATGAGATGAGCAAGTCTTTAAACATATTTCAGTTTGTTTATAGCAAACACTGTTACTCACAGCTTTAAGGTTTGTATGCTACTGTAACACTTTTTCACTGATTCAAAAATATATAATAAAATTAACATTAGAATTAATATTAATTCTATAATCTGATTTCTTGAGTAATGTCTTCCAATTTAAACACTACAGCTTGAGCCAAAATATTTGGCTTTTTCTTGCTTTCCACTAAAGCGAAACAATCTCAGTAGACGTATATATTCTAGTATGTCACCCGATTGGTATCATACAGTGACCACGTCTATATGAAGGGTACCCTCCACATCTCGCCCACGTCCAAGTATCCAAGTCCAGTGGTAAGATTATTGAAGTTTGAGAGAAAAAAAGACTGTAGAAAAACTAAAACACCAATGAAACTAACACACCAATAGCAAAAATAATAAAATTGAATTTCATACCAAAACACTACAGTGCAACAATTTAAATTGAGGGGAGAAACGCTCGTAGCCGACCTTGCTTATCAGTTCTGGACTGTACGAGATTCAGCAAACTTTGCTGCTAGCTCTATTTGGATGAGTGCCCGATAATAGCATTTTTAACGAAGTACTTCACAGGACACGTAAATCCGTCTGTGTATATATAATAACGAAAGATCTCATTTTCTAGTGACAATGGTTAAGACCACGTTGATATAGAGTATGAATTTGGTTACCTCGATGTTGTACCCAGATCCTGGACACCTATACAAGTTGGGCAAAGCTCTTTTAGAATGCACATGGACGTCGGATGCAGCTATAACAACACTGCAAGCTCTGAAGAGAAGCCACCCTAGAGATAGGAAGTAGTAGGCTCGGTTAATTATTGATCCTCTTTCATTTCTGAAACATAGGAAGTTTACAACTATTATTTCTCTATGAGCATGTAATGTAAAGAATTGCATATAATTTTATATACAAAAATGTACACAGCCGAGTCTGCGAGTGCCCTATGCAGAAGTGACCCGGAAGGTCACGAAACTGCTACAGATACTCGTGTACCTAGCGCGTAAGTTAAAAACTGACAAAATAATATTACTAAGTCCAAGATTTACAAAAATTTCAACCATGTAATGTATGAATTATTGTTACTTAAAGTGTTACATTACCAAAGTTACTAAATAAATATACTAGTAACTAACCGCGACTTCGTCCGCGTAGTAAGTTCGGCCTTTGGCCTCGCCATACCCTCCAATCTTGTCTTAATTTTTTTATGTTATGACCTTGATTAGATATCAGACAAAGAACCATATAGCATGAAACAGAAACGGCAACCTTAGTTTTTAAGTATTGCAGCTAATAGTAAAATAATAATTCAGATGATTGTTTACATAACCAGTTAAAATATCGCAGAAAACTTATTTTGTCCATTACTAAAACCCTCTTTTAGAACTTAGTTACAAAGTGACATTTACCCTATTCCAAAGAAGAGCTGCAAACAAATGAAGTAGAGATTATTGATATTTGACAGCAGTATCAAAGCCCCAAGCTTCTGATTGACCCGACGAACCAACGCCGCTTGCCGGACATACGCCTCTCGCAACCTCCGCCAGACCTGGACTTGAATGTATACATCTGTTCCGAGCTGTGGAATATAAACGAAGAGTTTTTTATAAACCAAAGTAACTTAAGTTCTCCTAGACATTGTACAGGATAAATTCTTATAGTATATAAAATTCTTACAGGTAAAAGTGGTACAGGTCGTGGAGTTTGACAAACGTAATCAAGGTCTTTATTTCAATGCAAGCATTTGGTTCTGAATAAGAAGTATGTGATGAGCGGTGGAACAAGATTTAGGGCCATTGGCATGGCGTGTTACTAATTTATAAGTATGGTATTAAATAAAATTTTAAAATAATTCTATTTCATTTTTTGAACGCTGACAAATAACATTCACACGATGACATTTAACAATCTCGAGAACAGCCGTGCGATTCACCAATGTCAAATACTTCGCCCTTGTAAATAAGGTTGCTTTTCCAACGTTTCTTGTCATCTCTTCATTTGTTTCACGGATGTGAAACACATCTTTGACAACAGCCAAAGATGCAACGATGTTTGATTTTAGAGAATCGCACGGCAGATATGAATTTTTATGATTGATGGACTAGCATTTGACTACCTACCAGTTCACTTGATTTTCGGTGATAATGCAGTCGAAGGTGGTATCACACAAATCTACTTTACACTGTACTTAGCGACTGGCTCTATAGGACAGCTGCGAAAACATACTGATGTGAGCACACCATTACATGTTTCGTGACAATTTTCTCAAATTGCTCAATTTCAAAGTCTTAATAAATAAGCATACATGTTCAACCTGTGTTAGCGAGACGTCCATATTATTCAGAAGAAGCATCAGATTATAGGAGTTTCAGAGTAGGGAGTATGTATCTCTCATCATTGGTTACAATAAAAATAACAATTATAGATGATTGTTACCAAAAAACCAGCAATGCTCGTATTGATCCATGATAATCTTGTCACGTCGATTAACAAGGTCTGTATTTTTAGGTCTTTATCGTATCTTGTTTGTAGCATGGTTCTAACCGCAACAACTATATTGCGGGCTGTCTTTCACCGATGACTGTCACGTATTGTCCTATTAACAATCCGAAATTGCAATGCAGTTTGAGTAAAATGTTACGTACCCTTCGAACATCTCTAAATCTTTTCTCAAATCGTACCACATAGTTGACATACATGTTAAGCCTGTGATAGCGGGACGCCAGGCCCATGCTAATAAGGATTATGATCAGATCCTGAAAGTTCCAAAGCAAAGTCGCTATTTTGCTCATTATGAATATTGGTACTGCTAACCATAGTGTATATTCATCTGTAAAGCAATAAATAACAATTTTATATTACATTTTACAGAACACAATATTGCGAGCATTACAGTAGTACTTCACGGTAGAAATAGGCATGGTGGCATAACTTTCCCAGACGAACTCATTCTCAAACAGTTTTACTGTTACTAAATATAATAAGGAAACTTATGTAAATGACAATTGGATGTGGCAAACTTTAATTTTTTTTCAAACTTAGCTCATGTTAAAAGGTAAACCTTTCCAAAAGATTAACTTTAGTATTCGATTACTACAACTACTTACAATACCTATGTGTCTAATTATTTAATAAGATTTTTGCTTTAGGTATTAAAAACTAGAAACACGTTCGTCGAACAGATCCTGCAATATGTTAACTACCTCATGTTAAAACTTTCGAGACAAGTCTTGCAATCTTTCACACTACTTAGAAAAACGCAAATTCAACTTACATGTATGTAACAGAAATCCGTGGGAGCTAATGATGTACCGGTAAAAGTATTCCTCAGGAGGTATATCAAATCCTGTTGCGGACATCATGCTCATCATGTGTTCTACTGCAAAACCAAAAAAAATATAAGCGCATTTAAAAATGTGGGACATTCTTCTTCAAAGAACGTGCCTTTAGAAAATGTAAGAATATACGGGACAATTCTAAGCTTTTTTGGCACGTTCAGAAAAGGAGTTATGTGCTATATTAAACAACTTACAGGAGAGATAAAGCCTCCCGTCTGGTGACGCTGTAAATGCCGGTAGAAGCAAACATCATTTAGTCCGTAAAACAAAAAAAGAGACATAACTTTCTTTTGTAATTAAAGTAATTTAATTTTAACCGTCTGTTTGTTTAAAGAAATAAATATTATATGATAAATCTTTGAGTCTGGCAACTACTACTATTGCAACGAGTTTATGCAGCAGTGTTCTGAAAACACTTGCGCATGCTGGTGATTTGGACGGTGTTTTATTTTGTGATATTATTAGTATTAGTAATTATTAAACAACTGTACCGTAATTCGAAACCTAATTATACATGAGAGTAGCGTACTCGACTTCCGTTCCGAACAAGTAATGCTGTGATTGGTCCGCCCGATCTCCTCGCCCAATCAGCGTCGACTACGCCCCTTCCGCTCCCCTCAAATGTCAACCATCACCCCAGGTAGTGCGCCTAGCGCAACTTTGCTTCATTGGCGTTTGGATTTTCATCCGGAGCAGTCGTAAGTACGAAATATTTACTTTACTGACTGCGTCATGCTGGTGAAAGTTCAGTTCAGAACCAATTAGTAAGTTATATATACTTACTAAAAATATTTTAACGGTGTTACCGTTCGCTTCAATACTAATTATTTTTAATAATAAAGCCAGTGCTATCGCTGGTTCTAGATATAAATGAAATATTTTAACTGTTTCACACTGTTTCAGTTGAATTTTAGATTCTTTAAATTGATAGTTATACTGGTCCAGCCCCAACGATGGAAGAAGCGGAATAAAAACAGGAAAAAGAAGATGATAACCTACCAACGGTATCGGATTCAAGTGTTGGTTCGTAGTTTAGCTCCGGCTCATCACCAAACCGTGAGTAACACTTACTATTTTTCATCAACTATAATATAATCGTGGTAAATTACAATCCAAGTTACAGTCATTCTGATTTGTACTGCGATTTGAGCAGACCCAAACATGTGTGGGTATTCAAACGAGGATAAGAGCACCTCAAATTAAAACCACTGAACTTTCAAATGGTTAAAGCGTGTAATAATCTTAGTTTACGCTTCAGAAAAATAAAGGTTATGTAGAACAGCTCATAGAACCACAACCTTTTGAACAATATTGTAATAATGTCCAATACTATAAAACTCAAACACTTCTATCCCCAATGTTATGAGTTCATTAGCTATGGTGTGATCCCCATAATGAAATCAAACGCTATGCTTACTTTACGCTTTGCTTAACCAGTCGAAGTCGTTCACTCGTTAGTGAAAGAGTCCCACAAAACCAGACTTAAAACAGTTTAAATGGTTTCTTAGATGACATGCAATCGACTGATTAATGTACCAGATTGGCTAAAATCTGTTAAAGCACATTCTAATACGAAAATGAACAAAGAAAACTTCTACATATATTCATGCACTTTCACACCAGATAAAGTAGCAAAACTGAAAAATTCGATGTTATTTAGGCAGAGCTGGTAGAATAACATATATTCTCAGGTCGCGTTTTGGCTTATCTTCGAATATATCATAGTCTTTTTAGTCTCTGGACTATATGTAATTGTTAAACAACCTACATACGAAATATTGGCCTGGACCTCTGGTGAAACAAAACGCAATGAAACACATCTATTAACTGTATCACAAGATAAGTTTCTGAACAACACGGGCTAACTGCTACTACCCTACCACATTGCTACGTCAAAGTAGGTCAGTCTAGAAAGTGACAGAGCACACGCCAATGTCTGTAGTGGCCAACTGTAGTTCGCAGTCGCTGCTGGACACCCAAAGATGAGTCTGTTTTGCTTGAAACCCGGGTCGACATATTCGATCCCTAACATGAGGGCGTTGCTGGTGTATCTAACAAATTTTACAGCCCGACAAGAGGCATAATTCCTCCTCACCCCATCGGGATAGGACAGGAAATCATAATATGGAAGCAACGAAATAAAACGAAAAGATTCTGACTCGAAACCCTTCCGTGCCAGGCAGCTACCAAAAAAGGTTGCAATCATTGGTTCTCAAGAAAAATTACTCGTTGAAAAAGTCTTGGGGCTCCGCTCTATATTCTAAACGTAATAAATGGCTTCCGTACACCATTCAAAAAAATCAAGAGGCTTAGTTTGCATCGAGATAGGTGATAATTATAAAATATGCATACAAGCAGCCCTTCGTGAGGGTCATTAAGCAAAGTTAAACTCATCGAAGAATGCTTGGAGCTCCGCTTCACATTCTAAGCATAAGGGACTACTGTGTACCTTTCAAAAAGAAAACGTCATTGCTTTTATCCAGCGACCATAACAAAGTTAAACTCATCGAAGTATGCTCGGAGCTCCGCTCTACATTCTAAGCATAATAAGTGACTATAATTTGTACCACAAAACATCATTGCATTTGTCGAGCGACCGTAACAAAAGTTAAGCGCATCGTAGAATGCCCGGAGCTCCGCTCTACATTCTAAGCATAATAAGTGACTACTGTGTACGGTTCAAAAAGAAAACGTCATTGCTTTTGTCGAGCTACCGTAACAAAGCTAAACGCATCGAAGAATGCTCGGAGCTCCGCTCTGCATTCTAAGCATAACAAGTGACTGTATACCGTGCAAAAAGAAACGGTCATTGCTTTTGTCCAGCTACCGAACGCATCGAAGAATGCTCGGAGCTCCGCTCGACATTCTAAACATAATAAGTAAATACTATGTATTTACCATTATACACGAAATTGTCATTGCTTTTGTCGAGCGACTGTTGCAGCAAAATATCTAACTAAATTGAAATGAAAGTGGTTGACGAAATGCACACTCGAGGTGTCATAAAAATGGGAAGCCAGTCTTTTCTAAGCTGTTAGCAATATTCTCAGACTTAAAGGCAACGGCACACCAAGACCGTTTTTGGGATCAGAAAAACTTGAACAAGTACGTACGGTGCTCTCTTAAAATTCAGATTGATTAACCATGATTGCGTGCTAGTTTCTCCAAGAGAAGACTGGATCGAGCATTGCGTGCTACTTTCTCTAAGAGTAGACTGGATGGCCAAGGTCGATCTTCCTCTGGACCACTTGTCGGTCGATTCAAACAATCACCGTTTCCTTCAGTTCATTTACAATGACTATTTCTAGACTATTTTAGTTTATATACGAATGACTCAAAAATATCTGCTTGCAATCTGTCTTTAGCTCAGTGCCCCAAAAACATGTGCGGTTGCGAGCATCACAAAAATCCTGACACTGAGCAAGGCTGGGGATAATTGTAATAATAATTTGAATTCCTTCTGACGCATCAGATACTACTAATACTGCAAGACCATATTGTATTAACCGTGAATATATGCGAGTACCTCGTTTACGCATCCTCGTATTCGTTGCAAAATATACACAGAAATGATTAGTTATCCTTAAAAACCTACTATGAACTAGAGTAAGATCAAAGCTCACAGCTCATGGAAAAGCTATTTATTTTGGAAGCTCTGTTCCGAGTGGTATTGCCAAACAGTGATCTACTACAAAACTAACACACAGTTTTTGTGAAGTGGGGCAAACAAGAAACCTATCTTTTTGCTTTTCCCCAAGCTTACGAGTGCCCACAATTTCTGCACAATCGACAGATTAGATTCCCAAGGTCACTGTTGCGCCCCACCGGCTGACTTGGAACTTCAGAGTAGGGTTGGTTTTATCCTCCGGCATACCATAAGAAATACTAGCCGATTTAAAACAAATCAACAGGAATTTTCCTGATCGCTGAATTACAGTGAGAAACAGTCGTCGCATTAGCAACCCGATTTAGACCTCACGATTACTCAGTCACCGATGCTATTAGGTATGTTTTATTCTAAACGATTGAATGTTTTTCAAACATTGGTACCGCTAGTTATCGTATTTTTTTTTTATGAAGGCTATTAAATAGATCGTTGGATTACCCGTTCACGATTACAAATCTATCCAGAGTCCCAACAATGCCGACCGACTGGTCGGCTTCCTGTGTGGGTGACTAACCATTGTCGCGTGCGATAGAAATGATACAAAAAGTTTGTACTCGTAGATGTACGAATGTATCAAAATCTAACCGACTATAATGCAAGAAAATGTTTAGGCTTATCTGCTTCTTGGAGAAAGTTTAGCTTGGGAAAAAATAGCACTCTTCGTGAGATAATTACCCAGGAAACCAACAAAAACCCAAGTGGTCTAATCTTGCAAGATTCTTACCCAATCTTATTTAAACGACCCTTAGTATATTTTTAATTCACAAATCTGGAATACTTACCTCATGCATTTTTAAGTCGAAATTATAATAATACTTAAATATAAATTTTTAAAGCTAAAATCACAATTTTAGCCAAGGCGACCGCGACCCCCAACCTGGAAGTCGATACCTTAATAAATCAATAATTTTATTCAGTTATTTGTGAAGAAAATAGTTTTTATCTACCTAAGTCAAGGGACATAGTAGCCATCGTTATTTCTATGTCACAATAGTTTATAAGCTTTTTTCCAGAATTCAATTACGGAACTGCAAACTACTTTAGCACTGCTATGGTCTTAAAACAGATACTCTCACGAAACAGACAGTTGTAATGTGTCCAGCACACTGACTGCACTCGGCATTTAAATATATATACCTATTAAAGATACATCTTTGCATACAATGAAGGAACTTACTAAATATCTAACATTATATAAGAAGTAAAATAACAGAAAAACAAAACCAAAATTAGGTATCCATTGGAATTCCGAGCAGACCGGTCTCCGCATTTGTATTGTCCGTGTTTGTATATGTTGATAGATTTTTAAAGAAGAAATTAAACTTGACATACATATTCTGGTCCCCGCTTTAACCAGATAGGTACTCTAAGTAAAACAATTAAATTTGATATAAAATGAGTTAATTTGGGTAGACAGTTTGATTTCGAGTAACTGATTGTATTTGATTTTTTGACGGTGATTAGTATTATCTATTACAGACACTTTTCCTTCTTATTGCTTCATTTATACACATATAATAAAATTGTAACGGATCGCTGTCCGTACATGGAAGATATATTTACGAGAAAAAACATTATTGGGACTTTTATAAACAAAAATAGAATGCAAAAATGTTTAATCAGAATTTATGTCGGTTTGTTTGTGCGTTTGAATCCTTAGAATTAGCTCATCCGTTTTAGATATAGTTTTAGCTAATATATTGCGATAAGCTTCACCTATCATTTAGTGTTTGTTTCATGTCAAACGGTTCATAAATTCAAAAGTTATTGAAATTAAAATAATTATTCTCTCGCCACTACTTACACCAAGACAAAGACAGCGAAGCCGATGGGCGGGTCAACTAGTATAATAATATAGGACCTACTAACTTGTAATGATATCATCTTTAAGAAAGGTAATTCTAAACTTACCGCATGCGCAAGTTGTTACTAAAGAAGTAACAAAAATAACTCTTCTTCTTATTTTAACATCTGGAGGTAGATTAAATCCAGTTGATGTATTCGCTTTCAACCAAAGTAATGAGAGTTCTGTCCATGAAGTCACAAACCGCATTGAAAATATTAATGAAAACAGCGCGTTGCCGTAAAATATAGATCCTGATAGACGGCCTACAATGGCACCTAGAAAAAAGAAACGAGTACCTGTTTACACAAAATGACATGTTTTGTGTGTTAGTGAAAGTTATTTTCGTTCTGTATTTCTTAAAAGTACTTGAACTTCGCTAACTGTTAAACGTAACATCATTGCAATCGGTCATGCCATGAATAGTTGAATGTTTGAGACTTCGGCATCTTTATGTACGAGTTCATGGCGTTTCAAACCGTGGCACACTTCGAAAAATATCAGGAGAGCAAATAATTATTCTTACGAAGATAATAGTAAAAGTAATTGATGATACGACTTACGTTACAAACGTTTACAAAAGTAAACAAGACTTTATTTAAAATAAAAGTTTGTATAGTAATTTTAAGTAGATCTTTACATGTAATAAAACTGTAACCGAGCCAAATCTGTACATTAAATATTTTTTAAATTATAATGGCGATGTACTTTGTTATCGATATAGAAGAAAAACATATTATATTGTTTAACATGTTTGTCTGTCTGTCTGCCTGTGTGTTGTAAGCGCATCACTCTGAAACTAGGACACAGGTGTTGATGAAACATAATACAGTGATCACTAATTTATTGATGAACATACAGGATATTTGTATCCCATAAAACAAAAGGTTCCTTCTAGAATTGAGTGTAAAAATTAAAAATGTTAAGTAATTTTACTAAGAGCTGGATTTTATGCGATTTTTTCGGTTTAGTAGCTGAAAAGTTACTTAAATTTTACAGCATATTTCACCGCTCTATGATATCGGAATGCTAATAAAGACCGTGTCAAAGCCAAGGTTTTATGAGTGGAATAACAACGTCGGACACTCTCTAAAGGTTTATAGCAATGATAAGCTATTACGCTGTCTAAATTCTGGTGGCTTAGACTGCGATTGTGTGCAGCAGACCCTAACGGTTCATGGCTTCAGCTACTTCATGACTTTTTGTTTGTAATTGTCTTTTAAAATGAGTCTGAATAACGTTTTTAGGCCCATATATACTTAGTTTTTTTGATTAATCTGTCCGAATCAGCAAGCCTCATTTCATTCATAAATCTATTCTTATTTTTTGTCCTGATGCGAACAGATTAAATAGCCACTAGTCTTATTACATTTGTGTTATTTTAACACCATACGATATGCGCGTATTAAAATCATATTAGTTATATTTGATGAAAAATAATTTAATTTAACAAACCATTAAATTGCAAACTTCAGTAAATCCATCCATGCCACTGTCGCCGAGCCCATCTACATCCAAACAACGTGATTCACCGTCACATTTTTCTCAAAATGTGCCAGATCCGGGCATTATTTCAAACACGCAGAATATAATAAATCTACAACAATCTCTATTCCTAATAAAACAATAACAATATCTTTTTATTATTATTTTCTGTATTTTTATTTTTATTTTTCTCATAGAGTGTTAAAAGTAGAGTGTATCACTCAGGCGCAAAATATACTTTTGGCTCGGGTGACATACTTAGAATCCCTCACTTCGCTCTGGATTCAAAAAAGCTCCCTCGCCGTATAAATATTATTTTGCTCCCATAAGCTACAATCTAGTATAAATTTACTAATACACTTTATACTATTATAGCAATTGCGTTTGATCATGTAAGTATTTTATGACATTTTGGTATAAAGATAGATATGGCTTTGGAGAAGACAATAAGCTACCTGCATGAAGTCCTAATCCTGCGCAGACGAAATCGCAGGCATCAGATAGTTATTTATGCTTTTACAACTGCCATATAGCAGTATAGTAGCTGTAGGTACATAAGAGCTTAGTTTTTAAATAAATTTTCATTGCTACGAAATATTATTAGCATGTTTTTAGAACAGACTAAATTTCTTAAATAAATCATTATAAGCATTTGTGTTTATTAACTAATATACTAAAAACAAATGACAGTAAATTTAGAGCTTACTTGCTATTTCAGTTCTAAGACGTCGATAAAATATTTTATTTACAAGTACAATTTGAAAAATTATAAACCGACTTCCATTCTGTTCCGCTATTGGAGTGTGACTCAAAAACTATTGGACCGAATTTGATGAAATTTAAATGGGACCACACGTGAAACACCAGATTTCAAACAAAAAAATAATTTTGAGAATCGGAATTCACCCTGTCGAAAGTTATGAGGTAACAAATATGAAAAAAATACAGTCGCATTGAGTACCTCCTCTTTTTGGAAGTCGGTAGATAAGAGGACACAAGCTTAACATGACTTTATTCTAACGAGTAGTAGAATTATAATTTACTATGTGAAATTTGTATGAAAATAAAGGACTATCGTGAAAAAGGCAACTAAAAGCCCCTCTCTGAGCTCAACTTCCGATACCGCAATCTCTTGTGGTTGATAGGTAGAAACTCTGTTCTAAGCACAGACAACAAGTTATTAATTTATAAAGCCATACTAAAGCCCAACTGGAGTTATGGCATTCAACTATGGGGATCTGCTTGCAATTTGAATGTCTCTATCATACAAAGAGCACAGAATAACATCCTAAGAAGCATATCGAATGCTCCATGGTTCCTGATGACTACTGAGTTGCATGAAGAACTAAAAATTAAAACAGTCAAAGATGAAATAATACTTTTGTCGGCTAAGTATAAAAAGCGGCTGAGCATGCATCCTAACCCATTAGCTACACAGCTAACTGCCATCACCTATCCAAAGAGACTACGAAGACAACACATCATAGGATTAGACGGAAATGATGTTTAAAGAAAAGGAAATGTGTTCATTGGATCACTCCTCCTACATGCCCAAAATAACACAACAAACCTGCTCATAGTCCAAAGACTGATCGCAGATAACAGACAAAACAAAAAAAAAACCCCTCTCTAACTAAAACTCTTCTAGTAGAGGGCTCAATAGAGTAAAATCACCAAATCATATTAAAATTGTTATACTTACGTCCTCCTGAATTGTTATTGACAACTCCGCTCAGTAGTTTTATAAACTTCCAAATAGAAGCTATTACTATAGCCAGTAGCGTAAGCAGCAAACTGATGCTCCATATAAAGTCAATATTAAATCCATAATCACAAATTCCAATGAAGCGAGCAATATTAAATACTGATTTTATTGTGGGAAGAAATTGCTGAAAGTGTTAAAAGATCGTACAATAAAATGTCTTTTGAGGTCGTATTATAGAATGTTACAATTTCAACTGTAGCCTATTATAGCATCACAAACAACTTGTGAAATCTCAACTATATAACATATATTCATATCCATAGAACGCAAAAATTAAACGGTTGAATATATGTTAAAGCTGTAATTAGATAGAAAACACTTTACTACAATGTACACGTTCACCAACAAAACAAACAATTTAAGCCATTCGAAGTTTACTATAAGTCCATCAGTTCAGAACTAAAGATAATTTTTTCTTTAATAGTTATAATCTTGCATTTCGAATTATGAGATTTGTCACCTTTCTACAACGAGCATTTTAAGAGTCCAATTCTGTACACTTTAAGTGTAAGAAGGTGGATTTCTGCTTAGTAAGTAATTGTAGCTATTATTGCGAGGCCTCTATAAATAAAGAATCAAAGAATCGGATATCAGCTATCTTGACCTGGCAACTCCACACATACTTTTATATATCTTTGAATAGACCTCGATCATCGACGGTGAAACAAAACGAACACAATAAAAGGATTTAATGAATAAATCCTGAAAATATATATATATATAATAAGGTAGAATAGATTAGTGGGAAGTCCTGACATTTTGCTAAAATACTGGTAGACTGAGTCCCGGCACAGCAAAATTCTACGTGTGCTTCTGTAATCGAACGGTCTGGCCTAACTCGCAGGCGGAACCAGTAGTGACTGTTGAAATTTATTTGAATGTACACTATATACTGCTAGAAATGAGGCCGTGTGTTACATATTATCTTTGCATTACTTTTAATATAGTAAAGTTAGATAAGATAGCTATCCCTCTCGCACAGCACTATCGCTTTAGATGTTAGGTAATATACTCTGTTTTTATCTCTGATCTGTTCCTTGCTTTTGTATCTGTGGCTGCCATCACATAAACTAAACTCTTGTCATTATATTATTGACAGTCTATAATTATATGAATCGTGTCCCATCGCCTGTATAATTATTATTTTATTGAGTGTTTCTTTGAGGAAATATATTGACATATATTTGCTTCTAATTTGTTGTGTTATTTCAATATCAAGTGCATCGATTCGTTCTTCGCCCCACTATCAACGACTTCACGTTTACAGTGACAACCACAGTAAAGTTCCAAGATCGACCATGGTAAACACTAGAACTGATGTAACTGAAAGGACGGCCTCTACAAATCCATAAATAATAGGTTTTACTTCAAACCTTCAGGCCTAGAACTTTTCGTACAGTAACTCATTAATTGATATAATTCTCGAAGGACAACAATACTCTGTAATAAATTACCATAGCTGAAAGGATGATCAATAGGTTAGTGTAAGCCACGAGATGCCACAATTACTTTCAGCAAACAAGCCTTTAGCGAGGCAGATACTAGATTCGCATTGAGTCCTATCTAGTAAAATAAGAAATATGTATAATTTGAAAAATTTAATACCGACATCCATTCCACAATTTAAATGGACACGGGAAGGACCAGCTTTCAAATAATTTTGAGAATCGGTTTACCCAGTCGAAAGTTATGAGGTAACAAACATAAAAAAACATACAGTCGAATTGAGTACCTCCTCCTTTTTTTAGAAGTCGGTAGAAAATGGCCAACGTTAGCGCGGGACCATCACAACACACAACATCTGCTGGCCGGCTTACCTTGCCTGTCTATTCAATTGGTAAAAGCTTGTGAAGTGCAAAAAACTGACCATTAAAATAAAAAAAAAATACTTGATTAAAAGTCAACAAACACTCACGTCATCCTTAACTAATATTTTGCTTTTCTGCAATTTCATTTTGGTTCTGTTTTCACAAAAGATACCTAAAAGTACAAAAAAAGTATGAAAAGTATCATGATAAAAATACTTGAAAGATAAAACTAAGTTCTGCACATAACAAGCGGTAACTAGTATTTTTTTCGGATTAATAATCCGAAGAATAATCATCTTAATGTTGTTAATATCATTAACACGGTTTCGGATAGATCGGACATTAATTATACTATGTTAATTTGTAAGTGGTTTTGAGATGTATTAAAGTATGTAAGTGTGTACCACCCTTTATATATACCCTTCAAGAGTAGGAGAAAAAATGTACAAAATATCACAAAAATCATTAAGGTTCATAAAGGCTCTGATTAATACCAAAGGGACATGGCAAGGGATAGTTTAGTGTAATTGAAGTCTTCACGTCCGCAGTATGAGGTAGTTTTCATGATGACTTTCTACTTTCTTACTAACTAATACTTATTCTTTCGCTATGGGAATAATATGTTTAGTTTAAAAATTTTGCAAATATATTTAGACTGGTAGACTTGCGCGCGGCTTCACATTCTACACATATTAAATTATCGGCACCGTATTAATTAAACTAAATAACCATATCTTTCACGAGACTGTACTTTCGTGCTTAGTATACGTATCTCCACGTGTATTTATATTGCACCTTTAGATAGCGAATTGTTGTGGATGGAAAAGTCGAAAGCAGAAAGTTTGACTTTGGAACTTTGTTAAGACTACATAGGAGACAAACATACTAAAAGTCCCGCCTCCACAGTGAGGTAAGCCCTATATGGGCGGAGCACAAAGAAGGTCCAGTATTTTTAAATTACCGAGTGGTGTGTTTCATAGTATCACACGAGTGCTTTATCTACTCTCATTAATTTTAAGAAAGAAAAAAAAAATATAACAAAATTCAGTTGGTAGGTTACCTACAACAAAGTATATGAATGTCGCTAAAACCCAGCAATAACACATGCGCTATAGTGGGCACTGCAAAGAATTGGTGGAATCTCCCCGATTATACTAAATTCTTTAACATTTTTAACAGTATGTTAGGTTACCTACAACAAATTTTATGAATGCCGCTAAAACCCAGCGAAAACACATCCGCTATAGCGGGCACTGCAAAGAATTGATGGAATCTCCCCGATAATACTAAATTCTTTAACTTGCCCTGAATCATATTGACAGAACAAAAGTTTTTTAATAGTATGTTGTCAGAAAAAAGTTTTTTAATATGATTCCTCTTTTAAATTTCGGTATTGTGTTTATTTTTACTGTATCGTGTTTATGCCAGTATAAACTCGTTTGGAAGTTTATGGTTATAACTTTACCATATGAGTAAATAAAAATATTTTAACACTTTCGCTCGTAGTACACTCACTCAAAACACTCTACCTGTCCAAAACCATTCATCAGTGGTTTTAGCTAGATATTCAATGTCGTTCCCATAGACACATTGTAATTTTCATATATACAGATTTTTCATATTTACATCAATTCCGAGCACTATACAAAATTACTGTATTTAGTGAAATCACGCGCCGCCGTTTCAATGTTGGAAATATTATCAGCGCCTATTAGGAAAATTAAAACAGATATCGCATGTTCCAAAACGATTACAAAAATATTTCAATAAGTAAACTACATTCGAGAGTCGTAAGAACATAAACAGACAGCTACTACGTGATCACAATAATTATGATGATACATTTTTACAAGCACACTTGACCTGCGTCCATTTATATTTAAAGTGTCGTATTCTAGAAATATGCTCAGCAGTAGTGAATCTTGACTTGAATGAATATCTGACAATTTATTTCGTACAAAATTTACTCAGATTCCTTAATGAGTGAAAAGCTTAGATTCACTCCTGAGCGTACTTCTAAAATACGGACCCATAGGAAATCATGTCGATTATTCTGTAAATATTTTTCGTATGTTTATAGAGAGTAACAATTGACTGACAGAACACATACGGGTAGTCAGCAGATGCGGATTCAGATTCCGTCCGATGTAATCGTTCTCCCCCTTATTTTTCAAAAATTTTTTTTGCAAAAACAGGCTTTAAAAATATACAATAAAAATGAAGTAGGATTTTTTTAATACGAACGTTGCTAAGTGTTTGCAAAAGCTTTTCTTTTTATCGGATAAACCTTTTTAAATTATTGTATAAGTTACATTTACACCAACACACAAGAACTACGCGTGTAAAAGCGCACCTTCTCAGAAATCGCTGACGGCTAATGCCGGCATCTCAATTATGGCCCGGTAACATGGTAATAGCCCTCATAATACTGAATATGTACCTGCTTACGTATCAGCTTGCAGTAAAGAATCAAAAACCAACCAACTATTCCCGAAATGATGATGGAAAAAGCAAACTATAGCACCTGTTAGTTTTCATTGATATGTCAATAGTATTATGTGCTTCGTAACTTTTTACTAACAACACGCGCTTCTCTTCTTGAACATAGGCTCGGTTTAATAGCGGAACGCCTCAACATGGTTATGGTTAGACCTAAAACAATTTAAGGTATAGCCTGTAGGTACTCTGAAAATAAAAATGTTGGTGGAACCAATAAATTATAAAAAAAATCCAATCAGATTTAATCAAGTACTCAAAAATGTTGTGTTAGCTGCCCCAATGGCTCCGTCATGTGAAATGGCTATCTCACTGGACCGTTTTCCTGGGCCAAAGTATGGGCTACTTTCAAGGTATTATAATTATATCTCGGTATTAAAATTCACATGAATTTGATACATATTATTGTTTATTCACCAGCTATTATTAACTTTCAAAATACTCACGTTAGGGATCGAAGATGCTCGCAGTTGCCTCTCCGCAATCGCCTAGAAGATAAGCATTTGCTATGCTCGAAACCCGGGTTGATGAGTTCGAACGTTTTCGAACGAGAGTTTTGCCGTTTAAATGTTTAATACTCGTATTATTTGTCGTTATTAAAATTTTTAATTTAATTAGCAAAGCTGTTTTAGCATGGAGAAGTTACAGACATACATATCTTCATCATCATCTCAGCCGTAGTACATCCACTGCTGAACATACGCCTCCCCCATAATTTTCCAAATGGACTGGTTGGAAGCGATCTGCATCCAACGTCGTTGTGCGAACTTTATCAGGATGTCGGTCCTCCGTGTCAGTGGACGACCTACGCTGCGCTTGCCGGTCCGTGGTCTCCAATCCAGAACCTTCCGGCCCCATCGGCCATCTGTTCTGCGTGCTATGTGCCCTGCCCACTGCCACTTTAACTGGCAATCTTCTGGGCTATGTCGGTGACGGTCGTTCTTTTACGGATCTCCTCATTTCTGATTCGATCACGTAGAGAAACCCCGATCATAGCCCTCTCCATAGCTCGTTGTGCGACTTTGAGCTAACTTATGAGGCCCAAGTAAGAGACCAGGTTTTATTGCCATAAGTCATCACTGGTAACATACATTGGTCGAAGACTCATATTTTATAATCAAATAGGACGTCAATTTACGCATTTTCGATAACAAAAGACAATCTTTCGGCTTCGATCCAAATACTTTGGCAGTACTTTTGCTTCCATTAGACTGCAATTAATAATATTTGCCGTACACATCTAAAATATTTAATTTGTTCGATTTATCTTAACATGAATGTCTTCAAATAGATTTGGGTAAGTAATGACAATATTATCGTTTTCTGTAGTAGACCTGACTGTTTCCATGCTGCTGGTCTATTCAGAGATGTATAGGCGTGTTATTTATAGTTTAATATGGTTTCTTTTTTTGGTTTTGTATAATATCTACCTATAGCCCAATCTATAAAGAATATATCACCGGTATCAGGTAGTATTCTATTTCCTCTGACGAATTCTTTCCAACATTCTCATACTAAATAACATGTTATTTTACATGACACTTTAGTAAATGTATTTGTAATTGCACCTCAATTTGTTAGTTGCTATCGCAAGCTTCGTGATCTTGTATCGGGTTATTTAAAACGATAACCACTATGTGTCATTGGCAGCATGTTTTTATTACAGCAATTATTATTGTAAAGTTTTCATTTAATGTTTGATACATCATTATTCACCACAAAATATTTATTGATATCAAAGAAAATACTTACTCGGAGAGCTTAGCAACTTTCCTTATTGTTCTCTTCTGATCAACAAGGATAAGTAACCCTTGGCATTGTCATGACTTGGATTAGTGATCAAAGGCATTTTTAACAGAACGCTTCCGTACTTTTGGGGGTAAGTTAAGCAGTCAGTCCCAGTTGTTTTGCTTTGGACAACAGTAGATAGGGTATGACGGAAGGTAGGCTAGGTATGTAGTGAAGCTTGCCTACACTCTTTATACCTTTCAACTATGTTAAGCAACTAATCTATTTCAAAAATAAATAAATTCATAGGGCTATTGACATGACCAGTGAGTAAAAAGTGAAATGGCTAGTAGCGAGCCTACGGCACCTACCAATTTTAGTGTCATATTAAAATATTCAGGCAGGTGGTAACTTGCCACCTACTAAGCCTCAAGGGCCATCTTCGTTGGTGACAAGAAGGACAACTTTGGTGTGGATGGCCAAAGGTTGTGGAAAGGTGTGCCGCAGTCTAACTAGAGCGCTGTTTCTTGTTGAGCGTTATGTCCTTTAACACCTACACCCTTGGAGCTTTTTGGTACTTGTTCTTGCGCCTTACAGACGGCCAATTATTAAGTCAAGCTGGGGTCAGGGGTCTCATTGCACACAAATTGTGTTTGAGTTTGAAGGGCACTGTAGATAGTGAAAGTGCTGGGCGAAAGAAACTAAATAGCTACATCTGGAGGTTACGACCTTATTTCAGGGCAGCGTAGAACTTTAAAGCTTACATATATATGTAAACTTTATACTCAGACTGTACTCAAACTGTAAACTGTAAACTTTGGTCTTAGTTCCAGTACGACTCGGATGAGCCAGGAGATACGGTTTCCATCAAGTGAATGATTTGCCTGCCTTTTCATCTCAGTACAAACAATACCACATATAAAGCCTAGACTTTAAATAATAACTACTAAACTTTAATTTGTTATGTCAAACAAAAAAATCTAGTTGTTTTGCATTTCGGCTGCGTGATAAGAGTATTAACAAAGTATATGTCTAACACACATTTATGCGTATAGGTGTTATGTAAAAGTCATTTACCGTTGTCAGTGTCGGGTTAAAATGGTAGATAATAGTCATTATAATGGGTCACTGTAGAGGTAAGTCAATTAGGACATTTGGCTCAGGAGTTGGGTAAAAGAATGGATGTCATTTCATGCTTTTTATTAATTAAATAATTACTCTTAGTTAACTATAATTTATAAACAGAATAATAGTAAGAAGAGTTTAATTGAATTATTTGTACTCTGTCCACACGGCTATTTATTGACGAGCGCGTGCGAAGCATCTCTGCTTTAAATGGCCAAATGGACTTTCATGTGTTGTATGTTGGTCCTCCAATACAAGTGGAATTTTGCAATCATTCATGACAAAACTTGTTATGCATGTTCTACTTTTTGTATTCAATGTAATTTTTATCGTCAACGATTTTTGAATTGGGCACTTTTTTGAAACAGGGAGGAAGTTTGTTTCAAACTGTGTCTATGGAGGCTGCGATGTGTCTACGTTGCTTAACTATGGTTTGATAGATTGGGGTAACTAATCGACATAGGCAGAGAATTTAAAATACAAAAGCGTTGTGTAAGAGTCATAAATAGGGCGTGGTTTGTAGACAGTTGCAGACCGCTTTTTAAAGCATGTAACATATTTCCTCTACCGTGTATGTATACTGAAGATGTTTGTGCCTTAGTAAAACAACAGCCTGATTTTTTTTCAAAACGTGGACAAATTTTTACCCGCAAAAAAGAGTGAAGTTTGTAAATTTACTTTATCAACCACCTGTCCGTATATTAATCCTTATATAAAAGGAATGTGTACAATATGTGCATAACTCTATATAATTATTTACCAGATGAAATTAAGACCTTGGATGGAAATCTGTTTAAAAGTAAACTATCAGATTGGTCTGATTCTTTCAAATTGTTTTACAATGTACAGGAATTTCAGGATTAGTGTGATTGATTTTTTAATTTATAGACAGTATTAGATATAGACAATTATCATTTGCAAAGAATACATTGTGACCTATATTTTATAAGATCTCGACATTGTACATGTATTCTAGCAAATAAATTATTCGATTTGATTTGATTTGGCGCGGCGCTATTTACCGACCGATTGTGATAAAATTTGGTACCTACATTAGGTGACTTTTAAGAGGAGTTTTGAATATGCGCATAATAGTGTGGATGTGATGTTTGAAAACTGGACCGTTATGGAAATATTCGGCAAGAACATTAGACAACAACACTTCTCGAAATTGATCAAGGTCTTGTAAAATTATTTCGCAGATAGGTACCTGAAACTGCGAAAATTTTCCGATTTTGATGAGACTGTGCTCACGAGATCTACTGTTCGCAGAACTTCAAGCTTATTTGATAAGTCTAATTTTTACTTATTTATCAAAATTTAACTAATAACATATACTCTGTACTCGTGTGCAATTTTTAAGCTAAATGCAATGTTTATTAAGCTAAACACAGTATACATTATTTCTCCTGTCCACTAAGTAAGAGCTTTCATATATAAAATGAAATAATTTTATAGAACTATAATTTAAATAGTAATAAAGTATATAATTTAAATGTAATAGAATCACCATACATTTGTAAGCAGTTCCTTTGCTAACTTATTAATAAATCTTAATACCTACTAACAAATAAGACACGCAAGCCTATTTTCTACCGACTTCCAAAAAAGAGGAGGTACCTACTTAATTCGACTGTATTTTTTTAAATTTGTTACTTCATAACTTTCGATAAGGAGAACCGATTCCTAAATTTCTTTTGTTTGAAAGCTGGTGCTTCCCGTGTAAACAAGATAATTAAGATCGAACTTCACTTCGGGTAAGTTCGTTTGATCGATTAATTAATCTTGTCTTCGTACTCCGAGATTTATAATTACCATATAGATGTTCAGAGAATGCCTAATTGATCAATGTTGTCGGTAAAATAGATAAAGAGTGTAGTTTGAGGAGACAAAAAAAACTAATAATATTATACTTAATTAATAATTTATTTTATTTTTCTTGGTATATTATTAATAATTTTAATAATTAAAGCTACCTGTTACAGTTTTACTTTAATCATTTATACAATCGAGTCCTATAATTATCTTAGATTACTTAATATATTGGTGTTGAGATCAATAATCGGCCTATTGTAATATGTGGCAAATACAGCTGACTGACCAGACCATCCTGCACTTTTTTTGATGGCATCGATACTCATGCCTGCCAGAGATGCTGCCGAGCTGGAAGAATGCCGCGTTGAATGGGCGGTAAATATTGAGGTGTCAATACCACTATCTCCTAGAGTCTGTTTAATCCAGCGCCCGATAGTCTGCGCCGAAGCAGGCCTATAGGGTTTTTTATGGGTTAACAACAATCTATCATCGGTGTTTGTCCTATACGACGATGTTACTGCCAAGTACCTTTGTAAAGCACTTGCTGGACAAATACTTGGTCTCTGAGTAAAGAATGGTAAATCAATTACAGGTTGCGCTCGCCCTATACCAGAAGTTTTAATCAAATCTTTGATTGGAATTACAATCCTATCATTGTAAATCTGAATATTCGAAACCCTTATTAGAGATAAAGTTTGAGTTCTTTGAGCAGTAGCGAGCGCTAACAAGGTAACTATAAAAACTGGCTAGGTAATCAAGTACTACGCTTGGGTTCCATGTAATAGAATATTTAGGAAATGTAGGTCTTAACTTAAATATGCCCTTGAAAAAACGTTTTACTCTCTCATCTTGACCAATGTTATTATTGGAAATCAAAGATGACCTGTGATTGTTTAAGGTGCCGTATGATGACCCTGATTCAAAGCACTCCGTCAGAAAATCTAACATAGAATGTGATTCAATATTATAAAAATCTATATTATTTCTGTTTTAAACTATCACGGTTGTTCTCTAAAGTTATATGATTATTAACGGGATATTTACCGTGGTAAGGTTGTGGAATGAGCTCCCGATATTTCGGCGCAGTTACATGCACCATGTTCACGGGAAGACTGAAGAATGCGGGTGGTTGGTCATAAAGTTTAAAAGTTAGGTGCAGACATAACGATCTACCCTCTTTCTTAGTCTTTTGCTACGGTTATCACTGGAACTCGAACTCGATCCTAAGTCCCGACAAAACACACTCACTGTATCACTGCGTATAGTATTTTGAACACATTGTTGTACAGAAAACCGACACACACAGACCTGTACTTGCATGCCACCTCTCACCATCATCCCCGGCATCTTAATTCTGTGGTCAGTTCACTGACAAATCGGGCCTATGATCTGTGCGATACAGAACACCTTGAAGAGGAACTTTCCCACGTACAGATGGTGTTACGCAGGAATGGTTATAAGGCTCAGGTCGGTATAACCAAGCCAAGGAAGAAACTGATGAAACCGAAGGTGGAACGACAGCCGACCTTTTTGCCATATGTTAAAGGAGTCACAGACAAAATAGGTCGAATTCTTGACAAATATGCTATCAAGACCATATTTACTCCTCATCAGAAGATTGCGCAATGTCTGCGTTCCCCTAAGGACAAGATTCCTTTTCAGCATCCCGGGGTGTACAAAATTAACTGCAGCTGCGGAAGTTCGTACATAGGACAGACGAAGCGAACTGTTTCATGCCGCATCAAGGAACACATAAAGGCAGTAAAAAACAATGAAAGACACAAATCTGCCATAGCTGAGCATCTGCTGGACGCGGGTCCTAACCACTGGATTGAATTCCATAACCCTAAAATCTTGTCCACCGAACGCCATTACATACCAAGGCTAGTAAAGGAAACTATTGAGATCTCGAAATGCCAGAATTTCAATCGAGGTGATGGTTTTCAACTCGCCAGTGCGTGGAATCCAGTATTAGGTTGTTTTAAAAATAAAAGTCCGCGTTCAAAATGTGTTCAAAATACTATACGCAGTGATACAGTGAGTGTGTTTTGTCGGGACTTAGGATCGAGTTCGAGTTCCAGTGATAACCGTAGCAAAAGACTAAGAAAGAGGGTAGATCGTTATGTCTGCACCTAACTTTTAAACTTTATGACCAACCACCCGCATTCTTCAGTCTTCCCGTGAACATGGTGCATGTAACTGCGCCGAAATATCGGGAGCTCATTCCACAACCTTACCACGGTAAATATCCCGTTAATAATCATATAACTTTAGAGAACAACCGTGATAGTTTAAAACAGTGTTTTACCAACCGGTACGGGCCGGAATTATATAAACAAATACGAGATCTTGAGCGTTTACGGAAAAAGTGTGAGTGTATACGGGAATCGTTGGTGTTTTTAATTAAGTGCCGCGATAATGACTTGGTACCCGTCTGTGTACGTATTAAACCGCGACTTAACATTCCTGACTCCGCAAACGTTCTACACAATGCGTGTGAAAAATTTTGCTACGGAAACTCATTCGGCATAACCGTTTCCTATTTGACAAACATCAGTGCGAGTTATATAAACTACATATATGGTTGAGTTCGGTGTTGTCAAAGGATGATTTTGAGCAATGTGACCATCTTACATACCTACAAGCACAACGTTCTCGCGAATTGAGTGTTTTGAAACAACAGCGCAAGTTTGAGGCCCTACTACGGAAACATAACTCGAATCGTGAAGATGACAATAACTGTGCGGTTCAGACTGTGGTTAATCGATCTAGTAAGTTATTGAATGAGGTTACTATTGACGCCTTAAGGAAAGGGTTGAACTTTGCACCTACACCATCACGCATACCTTTCGAAGATGTCATTGGCTGCATAGAAGAAACCATCGTTAAAAACAAGGTGCCAACCAATGACGCCGACGCATTAAGGCAAGATGTCGCGACAGTGTTACGTCATGCGAAACTACCGTGTAGCAACATCACGCCGGAGGAACGGGCAGCACTACGTGAGTTACGCGAAGATGAGGACATCTTGGTATTAAAAGCTGACAAAGGTAACGCGACTGTTGTACTCGATGTGTCCGAGTATGACCGTAAGATGGAGTGTCTACTCAGTGATAGTGCAACATATAAACAAGTGAAGTACAACCCTACAGCGAGAGTCTCTCGGCAGACCATCCATTTGATAAGAGAATGTCACGAGGTCTTCTCTGATGACGTTCTGAAAAAGCTCCTACGACCCAGAACTCCACAGCCACCGAAAATGTATGGTTTACCCAAAATCCACAAAAGAGATGTGCCACTGCGGCCAATAGTCAGCCAAATTGATTCCCCAACTTGTGACCTGGCGCGACAAGTCTCACGTGTACTTCAGGGACTGACAAGTCAGACGCCATCTTTTGTAAAAGACTCTAGACATATGGTGAGCCTTTTGAAGCAGACTAGGGTTGAAAGTGATGAGATCATGGTCAGTTTTGACGTCGAATCTCTATTTACGAAGGTACCGGTACTGGAATGCTTAGAGGTAATAAAGAAGAAACTGTCTGACAACAACATTTCGATGGAATACGCCAAACTGCTAGAACACTGTTTATCTTCCAGTTATTTCTTATACAGAGGCCAGTTTTACCTGCAGATAGATGGAGTAGCAATGGGTAGTCCAGTGGCCCCTGTGGTTGCTAATCTGTGGATGGAACACTTTGAAGACCGGGCTATATCCACCTGACCCGTAGAAATCAAGTGCTGGAAGAGATATGTGGATGATATCTTCTGCATACTTAAGGGCGGTGAAACAGAAGTGAGCAAATGCCTGGAACATTTAAACAGTGTTCATCACGCTATGCGGTTTACGGCTGAGATTGAGAAAGATCGAGTGTTGCCGTTCCTGGATGTTCGAATAACAGCGAGGGAAGACGGGTCTCTGAGCCACACAGTGTACAGAAAACCGACACACACAGACCTGTACTTGCATGCCACCTCTCACCATCATCCCCGGCATCTTAATTCTGTGGTCAGTTCACTGACAAATCGGGCCTATGATCTGTGCGATACAGAACACCTTGAAGAGGAACTTTCCCACGTACAGATGGTGTTACGCAGGAATGGTTATAAGGCTCAGGTCGGTATAACCAAGCCAAGGAAGAAACTGATGAAACCGAAGGTGGAACGACAGCCGACCTTTTTGCCATATGTTAAAGGAGTCACAGACAAAATAGGTCGAATTCTTGACAAATATGCTATAAAGACCATATTTACTCCTCATCAGAAGATTGCGCAATGTCTGCGTTCCCCTAAGGACAAGATTCCTTTTCAGCATCCCGGGGTGTACAAAATTAACTGCAGCTGCGGAAGTTCGTACATAGGACAGACGAAGCGAACTGTTTCATGCCGCATCAAGGAACACATAAAGGCAGTAAAAAACAATGAAAGACACAAATCTGCCATAGCTGAGCATCTGCTGGACGCGGGTCCTAACCACTGGATTGAATTCCATAACCCTAAAATCTTGTCCACCGAACGCCATTACATACCAAGGCTAGTAAAGGAAACTATTGAGATCTCGAAATGCCAGAATTTCAATCGAGGTGATGGTTTTCAACTCGCCAGTGCGTGGAATCCAGTATTAGGTTGTTTTAAAAATAAAAGTCCGCGTTCAAAATGTGTTCAAAATACTATACGCAGTGATACAGTGAGTGTGTTTTGTCGGGACTTAGGATCGAGTTCGAGTTCCAGTGATAACCGTAGCAAAAGACTAAGAAAGAGGGTAGATCGTTATGTCTGCACCTAACTTTTAAACTTTATGACCAACCACCCGCATTCTTCAGTCTTCCCGTGAACATGGTGCATGTAACTGCGCCGAAATATCGGGAGCTCATTCCACAACCTTACCACGGTAAATATCCCGTTAATAATCATATAACTATATTATTTCTATTGCAATAAGTCCACCATAATGTGTAGCTTACAGAATATTGTGACATAGTACTGTCCGTAATAGAAGAGAGCATAATGCTCAAAGCTGAATCTGGGATGCCTTTTCTTTTGTATCCTTCCCGGATAACACACTCACTGCCAGGGTAAGGTGGGAGTGTAGGGGATGTTTTTATCTGAAAGGAGAAGAAAAAATATATTTACTTGGTTGTAAATATATAACTTCGGCAATACAAAGGGACCTAAACAGTGGGTACCATGCTTGAGATGTCCAATGAGGGACTACAACTACTCCAGTTGCCCCATCAGCGATAATTTTACTAAGAGTTTTTAAAATTAGTGCGAAGTGTGGGAAAGCATAGAAGAAAAAGGGTGTCCATTCTATGGTGAAAGCGTCAATGTTAAAGGCATACGGATCTCTTTTCCACGAAAAATACTTAGTGCGTTTGGCATTGAGTCGTGACGCAAAAATATCTATGTCTGGTCGACCTAAGTGACTTACTATTTTTGCAAACGCTTCTCTATTCAGTTGCCATTCCGTGTCAACATTTAATCGACGTGACTCACTGTCTGCTACGACATTAAGTTTAGACTTGATATATGATGCGTAGACATAGATATTACGTTCTTCGCACCAATTCCATATCATGGTGGCAACAAAGTGTAAATGAGGAAATTGTATACCACCCATTCTGTTAACGTAAGATATAGCTGTGGTATTATCGATACGTAACAATATGTCACAATTTTTCTTCTCACCAGCGAATGATTTTAAACTAAAATACGCAGCGAGCAGTTCCAAATAGTTTGTATGATGACGTCGCTCATTAGGGCTCCACTGTCCCCCAGTTTTTTCACTACCTGATGCGGCACCCCATCCGGTCGAAGATGCATCGCTAAAAATTTCTTGAACGTATTTCTTTTCTTGAATTGGATTTTCGACTGATAAAATATTATTTTTCCACCATAAAAGATCATCATATAAACTAGATGGAGTTGCCATATTTTTGTCATAATTATAATTACTATTAAGTAGTGCCAAATATTTAGCTCGTTCCAACGACTTTGTATGCAACCATCCATATTTAACCGCAGGACAAGCTGCGGTGAGAGTTCCAAGATAACGCGCAAACTCTCTTATCTGAATATTATTACCATTCAGTAATATTTGAGTGCGCTGCAAAATACTTCTTCTTTTAATATCGGGTAGCTGCAGAGTCATTTTTCCCGAGTTTAAGACAAATCCTAAAAAAGTGCAAACATTACTTGGTTCAAGACACGATTTTTTATAATTAATTACGAAACCTAAACTTGATAAGCATTTTATGGTCTGATTGCCATTTTCTAAGCAGTATGTTCTGGTATTTCCTAAACAGAGTACATCATCTATGTACCTTACAGATGCAAAACCACTAGACCTTAAATATGAAACGACCGGTTGTAATATTTTTGTGAAAATGTAAGGCGCGGAACATAGACCAAAAGGCAATGCAGTAAACTCATAAAGATCATTTTTAAAATAAAAACGCAGGTACTTTCTATGTGACATAATAATTGGGACTGAGAAATATGCGTCTTTCAAGTCTATTTTAATCATATAACAATTTTTTGTCATAAGTCGAGTCGCCGTCCTGATATCTTCCATCTTAAAGTGTTCAATGTTAACGAATTTATTTAATTTTTTGAGATTTAATATGAATCTAAATCCACCATCACTTTTTGGAACTAGGAAAATATCAGATATGAATTGTCCTACCTCTGGACTGCATTTTGTAATCGCATTTATTTTTAATAAATGCGCGAGCTCGCTTTTGACGGCGATCGATTCATTATGTGAAAATAATCTCCTAGGATAGTCATCCGGGAGTAGCCTCGGTGTAGTATGAAACGGAATCGAGTACCCTGACACTGCACTTAATATAAAATCGTCATTAGTCATTGTTTTCCAAACATTTATATAAAATTGTAGACTCCCAGCATAAGGTACCTGCACGTTTACTGCTGAAGGCGGTGACGCGGGCGCGGGGGAGGCGGCCGCGACACTTGCGGCGGTAACGGCGGCGGGCGTCTCGCCGCTGCTGGCGGGAGTGGCTGTTGCGCCCAGCGCCGCCGCTGCGGCGCGTGCGCAGAGGCCGCTCGGCCGCGCGCCGAGTACATTGTTCTCTGCCCACCGGGCCGAGTCGTGTACGGCTGGCCGCTGCGTTGCTGCCGACCACGATCCGATGGGCTTTTCCAGTTTCCCGTAGAGGAGGAAGCTGACGGAGTCGCTACGATTTGTTGACTTGTTTTCTTGATACCCCTTGTAGTTTTCACCAGGTCCTCGAGCTTGTCGCCGAAGAGGAAATTATCTCTTTTCCTGCTTTTAAACGAGTCACATAATGACTTGTCGATAAAAGGTATTATTAAAAACCGCCTTGATTCGGTTTCACTGTAGTGAGAGTCTGCTATTAACTTCCTGGTATCATTTAGGGTACGCATAATATCAGGTACATTAAAATCTTTTCTTAACAGTGCTGTCATCGCTATTTCAAGCTTAGAAAGAGCCCTTCCGAGATGCTCTTGCTTGTCAAAGAAGCGTTTGTCTTACAGGTCTCACGTAGCATGTCCCCGGTCTCGGGATTAAGTGTGGGTGCTTTAGAAAAAGGAGAATTTTTAGGAAAAAGATACTTCTTGAATAGTTCCTGTCTTTGCTCTTTGTTTAATCCATTAATTAATATTTGTTTAAATCGTTGAGCGATTTCGGGGTGAACATTTTCACCCCACTCATCTTTCTCGATTTCACAATCACCGAGAGCTTCTAAAATTTCGGGATCTATATCCTGTAGGTCTATAGTCTGTTCATCTGCAGGAACTTCTACCGTCGGAATCGTACTAGGTTCTTCTGACGTAGGAATAAAGCTTAGTATGATTGGGATTTCTTCAGATTCGAGGTGTTCTGGAAATAGAAATATTCTCCATAAACTACTTGGTAAGTTTTAGCTGCTGGTCAATCTCTCGTATTAACTCTAAGCAGAAAATTTTCAGGTATTGTTATTGACTAATCTCGCGTATTAGTTCTAAAAAGCATAACAGCAAACAAGAATAAACTTTTTTTTTTTTTTGCACCAAGAATGTGGGTAGCATTGCGCGGAGCGCGCTTATCTTTATAGCCACTGGTCAATCTCTCGTATTAACTCGAAGCCAGATAAGTGAATAAAATATTGCTATAGGCTAATCTCGCGTATTAGCTCGAAGCAATCAAATTAAGATAAAAAGCTGGACCACTTTGTAACACCAACCTTCGGGAATAACACCATTTTCTTCGTCGCTTGAATATATGATTCTCTTCCGTCTTTTACTGTTCAGTTTTTCTTCGTACTTTTTTAATTTTCTTATCCACTTTTCTTCCTTATTTTCGTCACGTTTACGTTTAGGCATTATCAGAAGATAAAGTTAATGAAAAAAATAAATGAATCCGTGTGTATTGAAACTGCGTGCGATGCCGAGCGCGCACAGAACAGGAATGAGGCACTGAGGTAGGCACGGCCGACGGTACGTTAGTAGGTATGAACAGACAAGTTCTTTTCATTCTGCTCTAAATACTGTGTACGGGTAGATCCAAGTGTCGCAGGGCTAACTACATTGTAATTATAAATCTCGGAGTACGAAGACAAGATTAATTCATCATCATCATCATAATCTATCACTGCGCGGGTGAAACCGTGGACGTATGCATATATAATATATGTATATATCTCTAGGCTATTTTGGAATAGTGGTGTTCTCGGTAGCTGTTATGTTCATGGTATCAGTGAAACCACCGTCATCGAATTGTATGAGGACCAACTCGTAAGTTATGATAGAACCAGCCATCTGGAACAACAGAACAATTACTTTAAATTCAAAATAAAGGGCTTTTCTCTTTAGTAAAGGACTCGTACGTTTGTACATTTGCCACTTCTCTAGTTATTATAGTTGCATCAAGAGATATTTATATTCAAGTAATAAAAGTCAAATAAATTTCTTCGTCCCCGTAAAAACCCCCGTAAAAACCGTCATGCCTGAGGGGCAGGATGGCAAAAGGTGGGCTAGCACAACTACAAATGAAACACCTAGACAAGAAGATGATCTTAATACAAATACAATAAAGTCGACCGTCTTAGATACGGTGTTGCTGAGCAAAGAAACTGAAATACCGAATATGACCCCGTTAGTGTAGTTGGTAGTGACCCCAGCTTTAAAGCCTGGAGTCCCAGATACGTCCCCTGGCCAGGAACGATATTTGTGGGGTAAGATGAAATATTTGTGGGGTTTTAGATGTGTGTGATGTTTTAATATATGTATCCGTGCCTCCCGCGACACAGGGAACCGTAGTGCCGTAGTATAAGAGTGTGAACCATGTTTCGTTTAAAGTTAATTTTAGTATATTGAGCTACTATTTAATAAAAAATATTATAACGATATTATTTTTATGACCATTAATGGCCTAATTTTCTTAGACCTTATTATTTATAACTTGTGAATAAAGTAGTTAAGCCCATGTCTCTTAAACCGCAAAAAACTTTTCTACCTGTAACAGAATTGTTCTATTTAGATAGAAGAACCCAAGTCCACTGAGAGCGACGTAGTCCTTGGTAAGTTGGTTCTGCAGTCTCTCCATCTGAAACATGACAAGTATGGAATGACTATTTTTAGCATTTTACTTCCTGGCTTTTTTTGGATTGCTCTCCTCTCCTATGCTCACACTCTGACAACGCTGACTGGAGTATAAAATCAAAATAAGCTCGCCGCTTCTATATGATACAAAAAATATATTAATATACAAATATAATAAAGCAATGTATACATATTATATAGCAGATATATTGTCATATTAAATGTAGTGAAGTTTCAATTCGTAGGAACGATCCTTTTAGTCTGTAATACAATTATTTTAAAGGGAATAGGGGAACATTTCTTGCAGCTATCGTTTGGATGATTACTGTTACATGTGAGCGAGTTTGTGTATATTTTGGTAGGTACTACCCACCCACAACGTATTACTCGTATATACGAGTGCTAAGAGTAAAACAAACGCGATTATTGCGAGTTATGCTTCGAACTATGGTGTTTTTGGTTCATGTCATGTTTATAAACCTTGCTTAGTATATATAGTTTACATTTTAACCCATGCAATCACTAGTATTTATTGATTTGCCTTGTATTTCTCTAATAAGTGAATGGTATTCTTTATAAGAAATAAATATGTTTAATCTTAGTATCGAAGTTGAAGCGTCGTAGACTAGTTATAAACATAAATAAAAACCAAACATACCTCAACATTAAAGCTAGCAGCTTCACAGTCATATATGTACTTAAGAGCCTTCTTAGAGTGAACGTTGATGTCAGAAGCAGCCAGAACTACGCTGCTGACCCGAATGCATAACCAGGTTAGTGATATGACAAAGTACAAACGTCGTAAGTTGGTGATGTGTTTGCCTTGCCTGAAAAAATATCAAATATATGGTTGGGCATAGTACCTTACATAATACGAGTATGTCTAATTAACAAGTACGAAGAAAGATGCATGAAAGTACCTAAAATTTAAAAATAGAATACATACGCTTTATATACATAAGACTTTAATAATACTGACTTAACTTTGTTTTTTGATACCACCGAGATATATTAATCGTTATCGTCATCATCTCAGCCGTAGGACGTCCACTGCTGAACATATGCCTCCCCCATAATTTTCAAAAGAGAGGAGATCCGTAGAAGAACGAAAGTCACCGACATAGCTCAGAAAATTAGCCAGTTGAAGTGGCAGTGGGCAGGGCATATAGCACGCAGAACAGATGGCCGATGGGGCCGAAAGGTTCTGGAGTGGAGACCACGGACCGGCAAGCGCAGCGTAGGTCGTCCACCGACACGGTGGACAGACGACCTGATGAAGGTCGCAGGACGATTTTGGATGCAGGCCGCTTACAACCGGTACTTTTGGAAAATCATGGGGGAGGCTTATGTTCAGCAGTGGACGTCCTACGGCTGAGATGATGATGATGATGAGGTAATTGTAATACGATATAGCACGGAGCTTCACCGCAGCAGCGACAATCACGTCGTCATCCATTTTGTTTGAGGCCGCGAACGAGACTGCGAAGCTTTGCGAGTGTGGAGGGACACATTTAAACGCGAAGTTTGCAGCAAGGATCGCGGGCGAGTGTTGAGCGCGCATTAGACATAATTTTCGTCATATCCATGTTCATCTTAAGACCTACCCGTTGAGAAACTCGATGGAGGCCTTCGAGCATTGTACTGAGGTCTTCCATGGTTTCTGCCATGACTACAATATTGTCGGCAAATCGAATCGGTGAGTGATGTTTTCGCCGTTGATATTGATGGCAAGTCCTTGCCATTCCAGAAGCTTGAAGGCGTCTTCCAATGTAGCGGTGAACAGTTTCGGAGATATAACGTCTCCCTGTTTCACGCCTCTTTGCAATGGAATTGCCTTCGAACTCTGTTCCTGTACTCGGACTGATATGTAGGCGTTTTTGTTCAAACACTTCAGCACTTCAATATACCGATAGTCAATACGGCACCGCTGGAGAGACTCAAGCACTGCCCACGTCTCGATCAAATCAAAGGCTTTCTCATAGTCCACAAACGCTAAACAAAGAGGCAAGTTATACTCTTCGGTCTTCTGTATAACTTGCCGTAGCGTGTGGATGTGGTCTATGGTACTATAGCCTTTTCGGAAACCGGCTTGTTCCGGAGGCTGGAATTCATCAAACCTGCGACTGAGACGGTTCGTTATGACCTTCGAAAACAGCTTATAAACATGGCTTAAAAGCGAGATGGGTCTGTAATTTTTTAAGTAAAGTGTTGTCAGCTTTCTTGAAGAACAGCACCACCACGCGTTTGTTCCATGCTTCTGGCGTTGAACATTCGAGTAAGACGGTATTAAAGAGCTTCTGAAGGGCTTCTGAAGGACTAAGTACCGGTGTTCCACCCGCTTTCTGAAGCTCAGATGTAATACCGTCGTCACCAGGCGCCTTGTTGTTCGTAAGCTGTTTCAAGGCCATTCTAATCTCATACAGGCTGATGTCCGGGATACGAGTATCTTCGGTATAATGTCGGGTCAGCTTGGCTCTTAGGTCTTTGACCGAGCTGCGAACAGGTTTAGGGACCTTATATTTATCGTTTTATAGTATTAACCTTGAACTAGCATCATTGACATCATTAAAGTTATATGATTATTAACGGGATATTTACCGTGGTAAGGTTGTGGAATGAGCTCCCGATATTTCGGCGCAGTTACATGCACCATGTTCACGGGAAGACTGAACAGAACATACATAATTTTATATTCGTGGAATGTACGTAACCAAAGAATAAATTAGTCAATACAATTTGAAGATAATTTGTTCGTAATGCAATATTTTTTTGTTAACTTTTCATATGATTCTCACTCAAGTAATCTGATCTTAGAATTATTTAAATAATCACTTCTTAGTTTACTCACGTTATGCCCAGAAACAGCTGCAAGCAGATAAAATAGAAGTTGCAGAAGCTGGACAGAAGGATCATGCTTCCTAAAGCACTGTCCATTTTGCGCACCAGACCTGCTTGCTTCACATATTATTATGCCTCTCTGATATTACGCCATAAATACAGCTGCAGAGCTTCATTTTTCTGAAAAAAAAAAAATATATGTATCATGTGCTATTATGAGTGACATGTTTAAACTTAATTTAATAATATATTTTTTTTATCATGACAATATTAAATTGTTTAATAATATAATTTAATTAAGGTGCTGCCAATTCATGATGTAAATAAAAACGAGGGGGTTTAAAGCAGTTTATCTCATAAGCAGCGATTTTATTAAAGTTTCAAAAATAATTTGTTTTTCTAATACTTCTAAGTACACATTGACGGAATTAAAAACGTTATATTTTAACGTACAAGATTACATTAAAAAAATACAAACATACTTTTAAAACAGTTTTTCTCTTTATTCAGAATTGAATTTGTAATGATGGTTCATGACAAATACAATTCTGAATAAAACAGCATATCATAAAATTGCATTTTTTAACCCTTAACCACCTAACGGCGGTCACAGTGACTCCAGCGGTTTTTTGTTTTTTGAATTATTCCGTTATTATGTAAGCTATGCATCTGTGAGTTCATCTACTTTAATCCCCCCCCCCACTCCTCAGTACGAACTGTGGGGTCCATCGCTTCACACGTTCGTGCATTCAAAATTTACAGATAGGTAATTATATTTTTTTTGCGGTCGTGGTGATTGACCGCCGTTAGGTGATTACGTAAACCATAATAAAATCAATTTTTTTGAAGCTTTAGATGATGAATCAGATGATTCATTAACTGATGATATTGTAGACTGTCCCACAGTCTGCAAACTCCGACACTGACCAGATTGCCACTACCCTATCAATTGGGATACGCATTATATGTATTATACTTACACCTTTGACCCGTGTAATAATAGAAGATGGCCATTACTCCTCTAAATTCTCTCTGATTTATGTTCTTTTTTCTAGCAGTATTTGAAATCTAGCCAGTGTTTTTTAAGGTCATGCTACGCAAACTGAGATATCAATACCTTTTATAACGGTGCCATGACCACACAAGTTTTCGTTAGTATGAAATGTGTAAAATAATTTTCAACGCGCACCTTATTTTCTCTTCTCTTCACCTCTTTTTAATTTTAGGATACTAAAAACCATGAAATAGTTCAAAACTTTGCAGTTCGAACTTACCGATCGATAAAATTTGAGTCTCGAATTCGTCATACTTCGAAAAAACTGGCTACATCGATCTTTTGTCGATGATTGCAAGTAAGTAACAAAATTAAGCAACCGGTGGACAAATTCGATAAGCCTTTACGATTATAACGATAATCCTAGCATGGAACTGTTAAATTAACTTTGAGCTTGTCTATTTAATCGATTTTAACGATTTTTTTGTCATATTTGAAAATGACCTCAATATAGCTTATCGACAGGTGACGGTAATGGGGATATTGTTTAGTTGCGTTTGATCTTACTAATATTATAAACGCGAAAGTTTGTATTTACGGATAAATGGATGCTTGTTGTTCTCTAACGATCAAACGGCTGGCTCAATTTTTATGAAATTTGGCATGGAGGTAAATGGGGCACTGAATTAACACTTAGGATAATTTTCATCAACATCGTCATCATCCATTACCTACTATGTGGGTGTAACCACATGGCGCAGGTAGTATTCAATAAAATTATAGACCTCGGCCTTTTTTTGATCGTAGAAAAGCGAAATTCTCGTAGAAATCTTCGAATCACAGAAGGACGCATTGTGGAATGCAAACAATTCGTAATAATTGATATACTGTCGACAATTTGACGATCGTTAAAGTCGTCAATATAACTTCCATACCTGCTAGGGGCGATACGATTTTTTATCGATCTTAGCGACTCGACAAATTTAACGACTATTACGGTACTTGCACTACTGTGTCGCAAAAATATATCTATGTAATAATCGAACTTGCTCACAAAATTTTAGGAGAATCGGTTGAGAAATGCGATCTGTAGAGGAGAACAGCCGCATAGACATACATACGAAAGCATTTTACTCAAGCTATTGCAGATAAGCTTCTTTCGCTTCGCAACACGCTGGGTCGATAAATTGATCAAAACCATGTTTACTTACTATATCAGATATTCCTTTCTTTTCCATTGTACAGATCTTTGCCACGTATCGGTTCAGTCTATCATACCTGGAAGTGAGACCCATACTTATCAGCACGATCAGCAGATCCTGGACATTCCATAGAGCCGTACCTAAACAGCTTATGATAAGAACCGGGACAGCCATCCAGTCGGAGTACTCGTCTAGAAAATGAAAAAGATGGCCTTGCATTATTGATATCAAAATATAGGGTACCGTGTTTATAATAAAACATACATTTTTTAAAGAGTGATTTGTTGAGCTGATCAAAGATTGAAGAGATGTTAACATAGCCACATATATAGCTATGATTTATTAATAAGCGCATACAGTGACCAACTGAAATCGGCAGTCATTTTAATGGGTCCTTAGTCATGGATGACGTCATTCATATAGACCCTAATGTTACTACAATTTTAACAGGTAGCGTTGGCCTGCAAATATACATACATATATTTAGATGTTATTTATTCAAGCAGTCAAAGTCATGTCACACTCACTTATATCACTTATATAACTAAACAACTATTCTGTCTAAGTCGCGTTAATAAAAGAAATGCCTTATTATTTTGTGCATACATTTCAAGGGACGCTACGACTTTTTAATGTGATAACTAAATACTACGGATGCTTTTTGACGTGATAACGGTTTATAAATCGATGAACGCCGGCTGTACCCGCGAAAAAGCATGAATCATTATCCGTTCTGCCTGAGCCGAGCGTGCAAGCGAGAGCGCAAGCGATAAAGATGCACGATCGGCCTTAAGGGTTGCCTTGTCTTATGACGTTATCACGTCAAATTATTGTCCATAAACCGACTTTACAGACAACCATTTTTCATGATATGAGAAATAGGTACAAGCACGAAGTCTGGTGTTAAGTGCTAACCTCTGTCTATAACAGTTGCATTTCACACACATACAAAAGACGAAAAGCGCTGTGCCAGTAACCCAGAGACTTTAAATTGCTAAGTATCATGTGCTTGTAATTTCACCGGTACTCATCAGAACACAATAGTGTAAACATTGCTGCTTCGCGGTAGAAATACGGTGTGATAACCTCCCCGGACGAACTCATTCACAATAAGTTCTACTGCTACAGTTTTACTTCTTCAACTGTATAAGCATTGTGCAGTTATACGACCAGTACAATTTGAAAAATTTAATACCGCTAAAATTTAATACTGCACCGAATTTGATGAAATTTAAATGACTCACGCTGGAAGCACCAGCTTTCGAACAAAAAATAGAATTTTGAGAATCGGTTCACACAGTCGAAAGTTACGAGGTAACAAACATTTAAAAAAAACCCAGACGAATTGAGTACCTCCTCCTTTTTTTGTCAGTAGTAAACGTAGGGCCTCGTGTAAGGGAGGGTGCCTCCCTTATTCATATGTTGCCTTTACCTAACAAGACAACCAACGCCTTTCACTTCTCACTGATCGCATGCTAAATCCGCTACTTGAGCTAGAACAGGGCGTCTAAATCATCTACCTTATTAAATTAATAAGTTAATAATCTAAAGTTTAAAATATATAAATACTTTAAAATATCATTCTTATAAATGAATAAATCAATATGAAATATTACATACTTACTTCTTAAAATCATGAAACCATGTGACAACAAAGTATATCTCTTCAAAATTAGTTCGCGTGGACAATCAAAACCGACCAGAGAAATAATACTCATTATATGCTCAACTGTAAAAGAAATTTATTAGAAATTAGGTAAAAAATATGACATATTATAATATGAATATTCGAGAACGTACTCGTAACGTAACAATAAAATGCAGTAACATTTCAGTGTATCTTTTGAAACCTGTTCAAAACAATATTATTGAACTGCCCAGAACACACAGGTGAATCGCAACTGGAACAAAACTTATTCGAAACTCTTAGTGTGAAGACACTTTCAGTCTATTTCCACAAACGGCGAAATTATTATTTAGTTTTTTAGACAGTCAGATAACTGTATAACCAAGTCTGACTACTGACTAACTGTATAGCCAAGTCAGACAATAGGCTTTATTATTTAATCCTGAAATATAAGATGATATTTGAAGTTGTTATATTTTTTTTATGTTATTATATATATTCGGGACTGACCATTGAACTTGGCACCTATTTATATCTCATTTCATTTTTCCTTAAAGTAAACAACCAAGGCTCATTTATAATATTGAACTTGGCTCTCATTTAACATTATTGTTTTTGATGGGCTTAGTTTTTCCCTTAAATTAAAACCTATTGAGACATCTGTCTCAATCAGTTTTAATATGTCAAATTTACTCGAACATGATGACGATGAAGATATTATAATGTATTTATATCTTTGAAAAGCAAAAAGGCGTAAAAGAAGAGACATAAATTGGGAATAATATCAACTGTCGTATGTTTGTGATTGCTAAACAGTTTCAAGCGACTAATAAAAAAGATATGGATTGGTACCGTATGGGTAGAAAAACAAAGGCATTTTGTAGACAGAAAAAAACGCGACAGTGGTTTTTAACAAGCCAGTTTCAACGCAACTGATTTGAAATGCGTTTCAAACCAGTTTCATACTTGTTGCTTCCTGTGTGGTTTTCTACAAGATTAAATGACATTAACTCAAATCAAACTAAAAAGTACGTCAAGTGGTGACTTTGACTTTGACTTTGTTGCTCCGCACTAATCATACATAGACATCTATTCATTCTCAATCACTCAGAAATGTACATTTGCTACAGTGCCGAAGTTCGAACTTAAATAATAATTTCCATGCACGCTATTGCTTGTAAACAAAAACCTCAAATATCGGTAGTATACATCTAAACATACTGAATCTGCACCAACTCTTCCACCTATACTAATTATCTGCAAAAAATTCAAAACCAGTTACATCACAATTAGTTTTTTAAACATAGACGCTTACAACTATTGATAACAGTATTGTGGGATACCGGTGGCTAAAGTACTGAAGAAAACTTTGTAGGTCACCAGTGATGCCCTTCGCGAAATTGATCAACGCAATCACCAATCGCATCACAATGCCCACGTTGGAAGTACTTACTAATAGAATAAATCGTCATGAAACCGATGACTACGATCATCTTTCTCCTCAGCGACAAATCTGGTGGTATTTCCAACTTCATGACTCTCTCGACTGACACCCAGTAATTAGACAACTCGTGCCATGACAAAGAGAGTCTAGAGCAGAGAATCAGAGAGCAGATGGATATAGCGTAGAAGAATGTCCCAGCTAGACGTGCTGTGACACTTCCTGAAAGAAGAAATTTGTTTTATTGCGGTGGCCCGCAGGTGCGAAAATATAAGGCGTAATCCAAAACTCAACCAAAGTCATAAATAATGTTGTCGCAAAGAATAACTTTATATATTTTTTTAAATTACTCACTTGTCAAGATCAATATCCAGATATATTATATTAAGTTATGTTACACAACGATCTTAACTAAGCAGTAACGTGAAATTATAGGTATGTAAATATATGCCTACTTAGGTTTCCTCACAGACCACAGACGAAAATGTGAAAATACCAATATGAATTAGCTATTTTGGATATATAAGATTATTGACACTATAAATTTTGAACTTAATTTATATATTTATGTATATCAATAGTTAAATTAAACCTTGATGCCATGAGTTTGTACGCCTAATCATGTAGACTTGAACTATAGATATAATTCTAACACATTATATTAAGCATATTTTGATTTCATTCATATGTCCAGAAACTAACATATACTGATTTTAGCAAACATATACTACGACTAGCTGCGCGTCACGGTTTCAGTCGCGTGGTGGTGGATGATGGTGATGACTAAAAGTATCCTAAGTCCTTCCCCGAGATATGACAAATCAAAAAACACAAAAATCATAAAAAATGGTCCGTCTGTTGAGTTAAGTATGGTGTAACTAACACGGCTTTGTGTTATACATATATATATATAAATATCATCATAATCAGCACATTTTTTCCTACTGCTGAGACTCGAGCCTTCCACTCAGAGAGAGGAGTTGGGCCATAATCCACGCGCCCATTGCGGATTGGTGGATAGGTTAGTGGCCAACCCATGTCGAAGTTTTCAGGCCGCCCGAAGGCCCTCGACATAGCCTGACGACTGTTGTCCTAAGACAAACTACCGAAACCGATGGCTTAACGTGCCCTCCGAAGCACGGAAGCGCTCACTTGAATAATGCCTCTAGCGGTCACCCATCTAACTCCTGACCGCAGCAAGTGTTGCTTAACTTGTTGATCGGTTAAGATCACCAAGTCGAGCTCCGCTACTAGCGCTTCGCTTTATAACATATAAAACATATAAGAACTTGAATAAGAAAAAAGAGCCATACTCACTATGCCCGACAATATCTACCGCCCATCCAGCCAATGCCTTTATGACCTTCCAAACAGCACAACCTTCCACGATGACCAGCCAAATCAGTAACAATATAGTCCACAGCCTCCAAATAATTCCTCTGGAGCCCATGACCCCGAACCAGCACGAGTATTTAAACACTTTCGTCATTACTTGGAGAAAGTCCTTCAGATAAAATTATTAAAGTTAAAGAGAACACAAGAACTAACTTGAATAAAAACGGAATAACTGTCAGCCTTATGATTTATAAACATTGCATAAATTTATAAACGACAGTTTAGTACTGCGCACAACATACATCATGGATTCGTCCAGTACTAATCGTCATATAAATAGCAATGTTCGTACGGCCGTTTTTCTTTAAAAGTTAGGCGTATTTTGCCCGTTCAGTAGCAAGCCATTCAGAATAGTTTATGAAGTTAAATAGTTAAAGTGACTTACATCATGATGAGGTTGTTTTGGTAAAATAAGTTCATTTAAAACAAATCCTTCTTTCACTAACTTCTTTAACTTGTTTTCCTTTTTCGACATTATACTGTACACGAAATTATTATTTACGTTAATATTACCAGGTAAGTGATAATTTTGTAACAATTGTCAATGCAATATGCAGCATGCTATTACTGTGAATTGGTTCATTTTACTCGTTAATCGACGTGTTCTGATTAATTTTTAATTCCTTGTCAATTGATGTGACCATTTTACGTTGACCTGTGGCTAATGACGGGTTTGTGGTGGGAATTGAATGAGGTCGGGTTGAAGCGATTTGTTTAGTTCATGTGATACTTTTAATCATTATAAATAACTTTCCAATTTGACATCGTTGCGTTGGTGTTAATTTTTAAAGATACTTTCTTTAATCTAAAACTAGGTACTGCTTGTGATTTTACCTGCGTATAACAAGGTTATTTCGATTATTTGAGACCCAACCATTTAAACAGTAAAAAAAATGTAGTGAATGGAGAACTTTCAGATTTGGAATATAATAAGCTAGCAAATCTCTATTCCAAACGTGAGAATTACAATTTTCTAATAATCAATCACTCGCAAACTTTCGTGAACAATATATAAGTGTGAACGTGTGAAATCTATGATAACAGTATATGAAGTTTTTTTACAAAATTATGACTTTAAAATTTAACAAAATGTCATCTGATGTAAAATGGTGGTTGACACGTCTTGGGAAAATGTTTAAGATTCGACGCATATTGCAAATAATATTTCGTAATTTGATAATAGAATAATTTATGAAGTTGTGTCTCGTCTATTGGTAAAATGCAGGTACACATACTTGAGACACAACTTTATATCTCCGTATTATTATTTAGTTTTATAAAATTAGCCTTATATTGATTCCATTCACGAAAGGTCAACATACGACGGTCGCTGTATTGGCACAGCCCATAATCACGCGATTTGATCGAACACACGAAGGTTAGTGCACACCTAAAACTTTTTGCATCTGCAACCGTCAGATTTTTCGTGGGTATTATTGAGTATTGAGTTGGGGTTGGTGATTGCGTTGACTCAGTAGACATGGCTATCCAAGCCAAGGCTACTAAGACACCGCAATTTGCGGTCCACAAAAGGAACGCAGGGGCCGCGCTGGCTGGCTAGGGATGGGCCGCTCCTATAGGCTTTAGTTGCCAAGTTATTTGTATGTGCCGTGAACATTTATCTGTAAAATTCAAACTTTTACAAAGTGTATGGTGTGTACGTATGGATGATTGTGAAGAAATTGAAAATTTTATAGACCCTATAATAATATATTGTTCTATTTTTTTTAAAACGTAGGTGGGCCTCTCACACCCTTATTATTACTATTATTCCTATTTTATTATCTTAATGATTCTTCTCTTGAATTAGTCTTTTCTCAATTGATTTAATTTGGTAACTTTTAAAACCCACAACAACAATCGTTACAACAAACTATCGTGTGTGCGTATCTCCGGAAGCTTTTAATACCAACTCGTTAGTGGCAATTGATTGACATCGCAGTTAGATTCATGGAATTAGGTAAGTAGATTAATGAATTGCTGTTTGTAATTGATTTAGTTCCGTGGGTTGTTGGACAAAAAGCTACAACAAAGTCAATGCTTCCTCTTATTTTGTCGGGTTACGATCAGCTTAATAAGTTTTTTTTATGTTACTTTGACTGACTGACCTAATTTTGAATGACTTTTTTGAGTAATCAGTCAATCAGTGGGCCTAGCACGAACATTTGCTACGTCAACGATAGGATAACATAAATGACGTTACACGTACGCACATTAACGTTCTAGGCCCTTCAGGGAAACAGGTACCCAAGGTACAGGTAAACAAGTATTACGGTAAATGGTATATCACATTTAGCTATACCATTTACCGTACCTTAAATCCAGTTATGGTCAAAGATGGGCCTATTTTACTATATAATATCATTATTTTATTTGTTATACAAAAAAATCCTTTGTTTAACTTACCTAATTGGTAATAGAAAGTTTTAATACGCATAAATTGAGTTATGGTTGAGTAACACACTGCCAAAGGCTATTAATATAATAAAAAGACCAAAGTCCTTGAAGAAGTATCATCTACTTACTCATAAATCAACTTAACGACTCGACTTTTCCATCTTCCGGTCTTTAAGTATTAACTATTGTAAAGTTGAAATAGAAATTATGGCTACGCCTATAAATGTTAGTACTAAGTTTCTTTCACTCGATAGGCTTGTGTCTTGTGACCACTATCTCACTTGATGATCAGTGACAATGCAGTCGCAGTTGGACATCACACCAGACCTAGAGTTGAGAGAAGGACAGTTGCCGGAACTCCCTGTTAGGTGCATAACGACAGATTGTCAAGCGTTCAGAATATAGTACGAGCAGGAATCAGAGGTAGTCGTATTCATATAGTGACCAAAAAGCCTTGCGAGAGTTTAGTCATCATCATCGTCTTAGCCGTAGTACGTTTATTAATTCAGCTGTGGACATACTAGCCTCTCCTATGATTTCCAGGACCGATTGGAAGCGGCCTATGCCAACTTTATCAGTTAGTCTACCGACCTAGTCGACGACCTAGCATATTTCGCACAAGATGGATGAGAAGCGTGCGCACGCTTGCTGTTCCGTGGTCTCCACTCCATAACCTTGAACATAGTAGCCTCTCCTATCGATTTCCAAGACTGATTGGAAGTGGCCTGTGCCATCTTCGTCCTGCGAACTTTATCAGTTAGTCTACCGACCTAGTCGACGACCTAGCATATTTCGCACAAGATGGATGAGAAGCGTGCGCACGCTTGCTGTTCCGTGGTCTCCACTCCATAACCTTGAACATAGTAGCCTCTCCTATCGATTTCCAAGACCGATTGGAAGTGGCCTGTGCCATCTTCGTCCTGCGAACTTTATCAGGTAGTCTACCGACCTAGTCGAAGACCTAGCATATTTCACACAAAATGGATGCGAAGCGTGTGCACGCTTGCTGTTCCGTGGTCTCCACTCCATAACCTTGGACATAGTAGCCTCTCCTATCGATTTCCAAGACCGATTGGAAGTGGCCTGTGCTAACTTCGTCCTGCGAACTTTATCAGGTAGTCTACCCACCTAGTAGACGACCTATATAGCGTATTTCGTACAAGATGGATGAGAAACGTGCGCACGCTTGCTGTTCCGTGGTCTCCACTCCATAACCTTGGACATAGTAGCCTCTCCTATCGCTTTCCAAGACCGATTGGAAGTGGCCTGTGCCAAATTCGTCCTGCGAACTTTATCAGGTAGTCTACCCACCTAGTAGACGACCTATATAGCGTATTTCGTACAAGATGGATGAGAAGCGAGCGCACGCTTGCTGTTCCGTGGTCTCCACTCCATAACCTTGGACATAGTAGCCTCTCCTATCGATTTCCAAGACCGATTGGAAGTGGCCTGTGCCAACTTCGTCCTGCGAATTTTATCAGGTAGTCTACTCACCTAGTAGACGACCTATATAGCGTATTTCGTACAAGATGGATGCAAAGCGTGCGCACGTTTGCTGTTCCGTGGTCTCCACTCCATAACCTTGGACATAGTAGCCTCTCCTATCGATTTCCAAGACCGATTGGAAGTGGCCTGTGCCAACTTCGTCCTGCGAACTTTATCAGGTAGTCTATCCACCTAGTAGACGACCTATATAGCGTATTTCGTACAAGATGGATGCGAAGCGTGCGCACGCTTGCTGTTCCGTGGTCTCCACTCCATAACCTTGGACATAGTAGCCTCTCCTATCGCTTTCCAAGACCGATTCGAAGTGGCCTGTGCCAACTTCGTCCTGCGAACTTTATCAGGTAGTCTACCCACCTAGTAGACGACCTATATAGCGTATTTCGTACAAGATGGATGCGAAGCGTGCGCACACTTGCTGTTCCGTGGTCTCCACTCCATAACCTTGGACAAAGTAGCCTCTCCTATCGATTTCCAAGACTGATTGGAAGTGGCCTGTGCCATCTTCGTCCTGCGAACTTTATCAGTTAGTCTACCGACCTAGTCGACGACCTAGCATATTTCGCACAAGATGGATGAGAAGCGTGCGCACGCTTGCTGTTCCGTGGTCTCCACTCCATAACCTTGAACATAGTAGCCTCTCCTATCGATTTCCAAGACCGATTGGAAGTGGCCTGTGCCATCTTCGTCCTGCGAACTTTATCAGGTAGTCTACCGACCTAGTCGACGACCTAGCATATTTCACACAAAATGGATGCGAAGCGTGCGCACGCTTGCTGTTCCGTGGTCTCCACTCCATAACCTTGGACATAGTAGCCTCTCCTATCGATTTCCAAGACCGATTGGAAGTGGCCTGTGCCATCTTCGTCCTGCGAACTTTATCAGGTAGTCTACCGACCTAGTCGACGACCTAGCATATTTCACACAAAATGGATGCGAAGCGTGTGCACGCTTGCTGTTCCGTGGTCTCCACTCCATAACCTTGGACATAGTAGCCTCTCCTATCGCTTTCCAAGACCAATTGGAAGTGGCCTGTGCCAACTTCGTCCTGCGAATTTTATCAGGTAGTCTACTCACCTAGTAGACGACCTATATAGCGTATTTCGTACAAGATGGATGCAAAGCGTGCGCACGCTTGCTGTTCCGTGGTCTCCACTCCATAACCTTGGACATAGTAGCCTCTCCTATCGCTTTCCAAGACCGATTCGAAGTGGCCTGTGCCAACTTCGTCCTGCGAACTTTATCAGGTAGTCTACCCACCTAGTAGACGACCTATATAGCGTATTTCGTACAAGATGGATGCGAAGCGTGCGCACACTTGCTGTTCCGTGGTCTCCACTCCATAACCTTGGACAAAGTAGCCTCTCCTATCGATTTCCAAGACTGATTGGAAGTGGCCTGTGCCATCTTCGTCCTGCGAACTTTATCAGTTAGTCTACCGACCTAGTCGACGACCTAGCATATTTCGCACAAGATGGATGAGAAGCGTGCGCACGCTTGCTGTTCCGTGGTCTCCACTCCATAACCTTGAACATAGTAGCCTCTCCTATCGATTTCCAAGACCGATTGGAAGTGGCCTGTGCCATCTTCGTCCTGCGAACTTTATCAGGTAGTCTACCGACCTAGTCGACGACCTAGCATATTTCACACAAAATGGATGCGAAGCGTGCGCACGCTTGCTGTTCCGTGGTCTCCACTCCATAACCTTGGACATAGTAGCCTCTCCTATCGATTTCCAAGACCGATTGGAAGTGGCCTGTGCTAACTTCGTCCTGCGAACTTTATCAGGTAGTCTACCCACCTAGTAGACGACCTATATAGCGTATTTCGTACAAGATGGATGAGAAACGTGCGCACGCTTGCTGTTCCGTGGTCTCCACTCCATAACCTTGGACATAGTAGCCTCTCCTATCGATTTCCAAGACCGATTGGAAGTGGCCTGTGCTAACTTCGTCCTGCGAACTTTATCAGGTAGTCTACCCACCTAGTAGACGACCTATATAGCGTATTTCGTACAAGATGGATGAGAAGCGAGCGCACGCTTGCTGTTCCGTGGTCTCCACTCCATAACCTTGGACATAGTAGCCTCTCCTATCGATTTCCAAGACCGATTGGAAGTGGCCTGTGCCAACTTCGTCCTGCGAATTTTATCAGGTAGTCTACTCACCTAGTAGACGACCTATATAGCGTATTTCGTACAAGATGGATGCAAAGCGTGCGCACGTTTGCTGTTCCGTGGTCTCCACTCCATAACCTTGGACATAGTAGCCTCTCCTATCGATTTCCAAGACCGATTGGAAGTGGCCTGTGCCAACTTCGTCCTGCGAACTTTATCAGGTAGTCTATCCACCTAGTAGACGACCTATATAGCGTATTTCGTACAAGATGGATGCGAAGCGTGCGCACGCTTGCTGTTCCGTGGTCTCCACTCCATAACCTTGGACATAGTAGCCTCTCCTATCGATTTCCAAGACCGATTCGAAGTGGCCTGTGCCAACTTCGTCCTGCGAACTTTATCAGGTAGTCTACCCACCTAGTAGACGACCTATATAGCGTATTTCGTACAAGATGGATGCGAAGCGTGCGCACACTTGCTGTTCCGTGGTCTCCACTCCATAACCTTGGACATAGTAGCCTCTCCTATCGATTACCAAGACCGATTGGAAGTCGCCTGTGCCAACTTCGTCCTGCGAACTTTACCAGGTAGTCTACCCACCCCCCCGAAGGGTTCCCGCATTGACGTGGCAGGGGGGCTCAGTAGCCGTGGCTTGGATCACCGCGGTGAAGGCAAGAGGAACCCAGGGGCCGCGCCGGCGTTGGGGTGCGCTGGCCGGCTCAGGCAGGGCCGCTCCTATGGGCTTTGGCCACTAAGTCTACATAGGAGTGGCAGGGTCCGGGCGCTTTGGCGCAGGCTCGAGGAGGTGGGGCCCGGGCGCTTTGGCGCAGGCTCGAGGAGGGGGGCCCGGGCACTTTGGTGCAGGCTCGAGAAGGTGGGGTCCGGGCGCTCGGCGCAGACTCGAGGAGGTGGGGTCGCGGGGGTGTTATCTCCCGTGGCTGACGTAGCAGGCGGTGGGGCTACGTATCCGACCCACCGCAGGGAGACCACGGGCGTCCAGACACGGGGAAGTCTGGCGCCCATTGTTGGCGGGTTTGGTTTCTGAGGCAGTTGCGGCGCACCATGTGTTCTGGCGTGCCGCGAAGAGAAGGGTCCGGCAACGGACAGCCGCGGCGGGTTCGCGGTCGTGTGCAAAATCTGTCCCGCGTTCCCGCCAAAAGCGGCAGTGACGGAACACCCCGAGGTTTTGGTGGGTATACGGACTCCCACATAACCACCTACCTCCCCGTGGTAGATGGTATCCATAAAGGATTTCCCCGGGACAAATAAAAAAAATCTACCCACCTAATAGACGACCTATATAGCGTATTTCGTACAAGATGAATGCGAAGCGTGCGCACGCTTGCTGTTCCGTGGTCTCCACTCCATAACCTTGGACATAGTAGCCTCTCCTATCGATTTCCAAGACCGATTCGAAGTGGCCTGTGCCAACTTCGTCCTGCGAACTTTATCAGGTAGTCTACCCACCTAGTAGACGACCTATATAGCGTATTTCGTACAAGATGGATGCGAAGCGTGCGCACGCTTGCTGTTCCGTGGTCTCCACTCCATAACCTTGGACATAGTAGCCTCTGCTATCGATTTCCAAGACTGATTGGAAGCGGTCTGTGCCAACTTCGTCCTGCGAACTTTATCAGGTAGTCTACCCACCTAGTAGACGACCTATATAGCGTATTTCGTACAAGATGGATGAGAAGCGTGCGCACGCTTGCCGATCCGTGATCTCTACTCCAGAACCTTCCGGCGATGAATATAGTAAATTGTGTGTATATGTGCATTCAGTGCATTTACTTTGCCAATGAACTTAGCCTTATAATAGTAAATAAAGATACCGTCGGCACTCACTCGTTATTATGTCGGTTTAAGTCCAACGACGTTTAGAACGATAAGATGTTCTTCTTCAGAGACTGCGAATGCTTGGTGATCGCGTCGCGCACTGCGCGCCTTGGCTCCCAGCTGCCGTCGCGTGCGGGTTGGCTCGGGTGATAAGTAACTTAGCCATTGTAACTCCATCAATATATTGAAATATATGAAGTTTTTACTCACTCTGCTGCTCCAGATGTTTATGAGTTTATATTTGTACTGAAATTCTGATTGCTGATTCGCCCAGAAGATGAGCATATTATATGCTTTAAACCCAATGAGCCATTTTCTAACATGAGGTTCCGATGTTTTTAGATATTTTTAAATGATCAAGACGTACCCACTGAAATTTAGACGCTGTGAAGGCTGCTATAACGACAATGTACAGTTGACACATATTAGTACTTAGTAAATTAAACATTCGAAATTAAACAACATCATATGAATTTATCGCAAATATTAATTATTTGTAATCTTGACGATTGTAAAAAGTAATATTTTCGTGTTCAACCAACAATTGAAATATTTCGGATTCTATATTGGTTGGAGACTGGCTGGTGACTGGGTTGGTAGGATATACGTATAGATGATAAGTAAGCTTTTGGAAGTGATTAAATAATAAAAATTAATATCTATCTCGCGTTGAGCCGGTGTACTTCGTTATGTCAGATATGCGGTGAGTAGAGAGTCGGTTCATTATCTACCTAAAGTAAGATTTGAGATAATAGCTAAAACTTTTGATGGTTTTCTACTGCCGATGGTACGATTCCAAACTAGAGATTCAAACTATTATATATATGATCTAGGCGTACCTATTTACTCTATCGGTAAACGTATTGTTCAGTAAAGCCGTTTACCAAAGCCAATTAACAAATAACGGCAAGTAGAGAAGGTATACAAGTATGTTTGTACTTATTAAAATGGTGCGGCATTGCGTTTAAATTTATAAAAATCTTCGAGTTGTGGACTGTATTTGAAATTAGAGAATAATTGACGTAATAATTGTTGAATATTGCTATGCAGGATCCATGAGGGCAAACACTTGTTGAGTTTTATAATTGTTTTAATTCTATCAAGTCATCTTATTATCATTACACAGACAAGAACACAGTAGGGAAGAGTAGTCAGGATGGCAGCACCGTGTGGGTGCGTTCACAGTAATATTTACGATGCGTTCATGATATTTAACACTCCCCCTCAATTACAAAGTGAATGTTTTCATTTATACAATACCTAAAACAATAGAACCTATTTTGATAACATTTGCTTGTAATTGGACAAAAAAACTTACAGTTTCCCCTTAACACATATTTGGAATATCTGCCCCTTAACAAAAATTAAATCAACATCTTAATATCAATTTTAATAATTTGAAAAAACAGTAGTATTACTCCCCCTCAACATGAAGTTTTTATGATAATATAAAAAAAATGTTGCTTAACTCTTTATCTTATTAATAACTTATTACTTAATTAAGTTTTACAGAAATAGTTAACTAAGTATGGTTGTAACATAGTATAATAACGCATAGCCATAGCTTGTCCATGGATATATTAAAGTTAGTATAAAGTATTCAACAAGATATTATGTACCTACCTATATAACATGGTAAGTACCCAGTCAGTTTCAGTTACAAATTACAATAATACCTAAAGTCTATCAGAGTTGTTACATAATATTAAATTTATTACAAAAATATGAATGTTTGTTTTGACACAATGACTTTGTTAGAGCATCAGCTATGTTTTGGCTAGTTGGTACATAAGAAAGTTTTATCATGTGAGTATGTACAGCATCTTTAATGAAATAGTATTTTATGTCTATATGTTTAGTGCGCTTGCTATTTTCATTGTTTTTTATCATATTTATTGCACTCTGATTATCTATCAATAGATATAACTCAAAGTTAGTACAGTTAAGTTCGCTTGATATGCCTTTGATATAGATTAATTCTGTTACAGATAGTGCACCTGCAACAAACTCAGCTTCAGCAGTAGACAATGCGACGGATGTCTGCTTTTTGGTGAACCAAGAAACTAAGTTTCCACGGTAGAATACAGCACAACCACTTGTGCTTTTCATATCTGATTTGTTTCCTGCCCAATCAGCATCCGAGTAGGCTGTTATATTTTTTATATCCGATTTTGTGTATACTAAACCTTTGTTCATTGTGGTTTTTAGATAACATAAGATCCTTTTACTTGCTTTCCATAGTTCAGTAGTTGGTTTATCGAGAAATCTGCTCAGAAATGTGACTGAAAATGTAATATCTGGCCGACTGTTAATTGATATGTATAACAATGATCCTATCAGTTCTCTGTATGGAACATTTATTATTTCTTGTTCTTTGTAATGTCCATTAAAGTTTACTTCCATCGGTGTATCTATAGGTCTACAAACTTGCATATTAAATTTTATTAAAATTTTCTTTATTAGCTCTGTTTGTTTTATTTCAATTGTATTTCTTTTTTGAGTAATTGGCATTCCCAAATATTCTTTAATTTCTCCGAGATGGTTAGTATTAAATTCCTTCTTCAATAGTGCTATTATTTCTTCATCCTTACCGATAGTCAAAATATCGTCCACAAACAGAAGTAGAAATGTCTTGTCCTTTTTGTATAAACAGCAATCATATTTTGATTGTTTAAACCCTTGTTTAGTTATAAATTTATGAAAACGTTTGTTCCAACATTTTGGTGCTTCTCGCAAACCATATAAAGCTTTTCTTAATCGTAGTACCTTCCCCTGAGGTATTTGTACACCTTGTGGACATTTTATATAAACTTCAACATCTAAGTTTCCATTCAAAAAGGCTGTAGGTACGTCCAGTTGATTGATAGATAGACCTTCTTAAACTGCATGGCTTAACAATAGTCTTACTGTAGACAGTCTTGCTACTGGTGAGTAACAATTATATCGTCGTCTAAATTCGTTAACCCCGTAGCTCCATCAAAGTAAATTTTACAGTAGGCACAAAATACTGAATTACTAGAAATAAATATATGATAAGCTTACTACATATAATAGTTTTGATTTATAGGTAAAAAGGGTTTAGGACAATTATTTTTAGTTTTTATTACTTGATAATTCACTTGAAGAGTAAAAAAAAGGAGTTACAAGTATTACTTAATCATTCGTGTGGAGATACGTGGTCTTTTTGGAGATATGAGTTCACCAAGTTTAATGTTATTCTTAAAAGGATTGCGTTATGTGGATGTACGAGTAAATAAATTCAATTACTTTTATTTGAATAATATGACTTATAACAATGACGAAACTTTGAGCAAATGTTTTTCGTTCAAAAACGTTGAATGTGATAATTTGAAACCAGAGCGCAGTTATTTTTTTTGCAGTAATCTTCATTATATTCTCTCCACAATTGAGACTTTGACTCTCATGTAGTTTCCAAGTACTTATAGTTTTGATGTTTGAGATCTGCAGTAGTGACTTTCTAATTTTGGCAAATCATCAAAAAAGTTCTATGCATTCCTCTTTTCTCGAGATCCTGTTTACACCTTCTTTCCGTATTTCTTTTTCATCCGCAGTAAGTTCGCCTCCATTTCGAATCCAATTCAAAACAGTCCATTCACCTATGGCGAGAGTGTTCAAAAACATGCTTTTGCAAACTCGTGTTTTAATAGAATCCACGTGTAAATATAGTTCCAATGATGTTCTTCGCCTTGAAATCTCTTTATCTGTTCTTTTTCTCTGAGTGGGTATAACAATGGTCAGTGTTTTCACATACATTTTCTTCCCTTTCCAAGCCATGTTCCAAAATTTCTTGAATATTTTCTGTCTCTTTGCATCTTCATCTTTCGTGCACTTAAATTTTGTTTGTTTGCTACTCAACTTACAATGGCATCTTGGTTTAATTTTTCTTTCTACCTTATTCTTGTCGTAAACCTACTTATTTTCTTCCTTTTTTCTAGTTTGTATTCCTTTCCCTTGTCCCGTCGCTCCTTATTTTCATTTACTAGCCAGGTTTTTTCATCTCGCTTTTTAGATCTTTTACGTTTTAGAATATTCACTAGCTCTGGCCCTCCAGATTGGTGTTGCCTATTTTCCTGCGCATTCAAACCCAAAACGATAGAGATAGAAGATGGTGAGCTGAGCTCAAGGGCACTATTATTAGAATTATTTTCAGGTTCGGCTGCAAGATGCGCAACAGAATTATTTGAATTAATGGTAGTATAGCAATCGTTAGTTTCACATGCAATGCAAGATGTATAACCGAGACTTGCAATTGTAGAATTTAGGCATGCTTCGGGTTCATATTTAAAAACTGTGACAGATTGGGGCGTGTCAATGCAATCTTCAGGTTCTAGTGAACAAAAAGAAGAATTTAGGGAATCATTGGGCTTCAATAGACAATCAATATTTAAGGCTTCCAAGAAGAGAACACATATTATGTGTTCTCTTCTTGGAAGCCTTTAGCAACTAACCTTGCCTTTTTAACATCATTTTGTTTTGTTTTAAAAATCCATTTTGTGTCAATTGCTTTTTTACCCTTTGGTAGGTCTGATATTTCCCATGTTCCTAATTTTTCATGCGACTCTATTTCCTGCTTGATAGGTTTTTCCCATTCCTCTTTTCTTTTCATTGCATCGTTGTAGTCTTGTGCATCTCCGGTGTATAAACAGTATGCTGTATAAACCTCATAGTCATCTAATCTCTTTGGTGCAGTTATTGTTCTTCCACTTTTTGTCGTTTTTGGTTGTTGATATTCTCTTTCTGTTTCAATATCATTTTCATTTTCATTGTTCTCATATGTATTTTCCATTCTCTGCTGTATTTGTTCATCCAATTTATTTTCTATCTCTCGGTTCTGGCTTCCCTGTCCTTCTTTTGCTTCCTCTGAGCTTCTCTTCTTTACATCACCCTCTTCTACTAATTCTTGTTCTTCTTCTTCATAATATTGATACATATTGTTTTGGTTGTTTTTCTTTTCTTCTTGATATACATAGTCTTTTTCATCAAATCTCACATCTCTTGAAATTATAACTTTATCATTTTGTGGATCCCATAGTCTATAACCTGCTGCTGAGTATCCTAGCATACGAGTTTCATTCGCTCTTTGTTCGAATTTTTTATCTCTTGGTAAAATATTATACCATGCTTTACTTCCAAATGTTCTTAGTTTTGTCAAATCTTATTATCATTACACAGACAAGAACACAGTAGGGAAGAGTAGTCAGGATGGCAGCACCGTGTGGGTGCGTTCACAGTAATATTTACGATGCGTTCATGATATTTAACAATAATGGGGACTAAGGAATAGAAATAAGGATAGGTACTTACAGGAAAGGTCGCAATTAGTGTCACTTTCAGCAGTTCCAACGTCCAAAATGAATGTCCTCAGTGTTCGTTCGCTATTTGACAGTCTGTACACGATTGATAACACTTAAACTGCGGTATTATCACCAAAACCATAGGTATGCGCGGGCGCAGCGTATTTGCGCTCGGTGCGTGCGGAAGCGTTTCAATTAGCGCAGTCACGCAACTGTGCGGTGTCACTTCACGGCGACACAATTGGAACAAAAGGCGGGAGCGGGTAGGGGTTGAACTAAGGAATGCAGACACAATATTACGTCAATATACTACTACATCGATTTAACAGCGAAAATTGTAATATGGCGCAACCAAAAAGGTATCTGAACATACTTGTACATGAGCTTTTCACATATGCAACATACCGTTGAGAGGCGGGATAAGCTTTTATTTTTTGTATACTAGTAAATTAACTATTACTATAGTTAGTGTAGTTGTAGTAGTAGGACTTTGGCAGAGTCCACCTGGGAAAATCACTCCTTTGCCATTTATTTAACCATGAAGCAGTAGTGTGCAGACATTATTGTATTTCGGTTTGGTGGGCAATGTTTCTAGCGAAATTCCAGGGCTAGCGATTTAGCATCGTATATCTCAGGGTGATGAGTGCAGTGCGGATTGCCGTGCAGAGTTTTGAACTGTAGTAGTTTGAATTTCTGAATGGTACTGAACTGTTATGGGCAAGCGTGACGCTGAACATCAGGTGAGCGATTTGCATATCTCGTCACCAACTTCCAAAAATAGGAGAAGGTACTCAATTCGAGTGTTTTTTTTATGTTTGTTACCTCATAACTTTCGACTGAATGAACCGATTCTCAAAATTATGTTTTTGTGTGAAAGCTGGTACTTTCCGTGTGGTCCCATTTAAGTTTAATCAAATTTGGTCTTGTAGTTTTTGAGATACACTCCAATAACTGAATAGAATAGAAGTCGGTATAAATTTTTCAAATTGTACTTGTCATTAAAAAACATGGCAAATTGTTTTATTTTCATCCAACACTAGCCGGCATGCCTGCAGCCTCGCCTGCGTGTGTAGTTAACCTCAACGGTTACACGACATCCTAGCTATATCTACCCAGTAAGATTAGGAATGTAAATATAAAAACAAGTGTTAAAACGGACAGTACCTTAAATTCTTCATCTTTCTTTTCACTGTACTTATAAAGAGAACGACTTTCTATATGCACTAACGTGGCTTAATCCTAATCATTTCTATATATTTTCTATTATTCTCTTAGGCATCTTCCAAGAATAAAGACATATATACGCGAACTGCCATTCACTCTGGAGCGAGCCACGTCCAGTCGGCCGTATGAGAAGCGAAGTGTATTCATTTCGACACTAACAGTGTGCAACTTTTGGTCCTTCGGTTTATCTATGGTCGTCGCAAAACAAAACGCTATCAGGATATTGTTCGTGTTGGAATGGAAAAGTTGCAAAACAAAACGCTATCAGGATCTTGTTCGTGTTGGAATGGAAAAGTCACAAAACAAAACGCTATCACAATATTGTTCGTGTTGGAATGAAAAAATTGATAGTATCAAGATTATAAGTAGAATAAAATGTCATTTCACCAAAACCAGCCACGGTTAAGGTCATGACCTCAATGTGTAATAAAAATATCGCCAAGAGTCTAGAATAGTTATACCGTAGATTTTCAGACGCTTGGTTTCCTCTTGAGCATAATGGGGTTTTAATCCTTAATTCGTGCTCAGGAAGACCGGAGGCAGTTAAGATATAATTAACTGGGTACGGTACATCTGAGTTTATCTTTTTATGTATATTTAGTTACTTATTGAATGTAACTGTAGTAAGTAATCATTTGAAATGTAGATATAATATCTAAAATATAGAGATATATAGACTAACTGTGTTTTTGAAAAACAACAGTTCAGATAGGTATATATTATATTTCACTACACTATATATATTACACATATCGAAATACGAAAATATTGCAAATAAAAATATGAAAGGTCAGTGAAAGACTTAAAAAGAACAAAGGTATGTATTGTACCACTCAGAACAATCGCTTTCAGATAACTAGTTCTTTCATATAAGTACACGAACACATCAGTGAAAAGGCAAATAAATACATACAAATACACACTGTACACGTAAGTGCGGCGGCGACGTTAACATACGAGAGTAACATTCTGCGTCGGAGCTAAATAGGTAGGCGCTGTGCCTACCTTTTTAGGGTTCCGTAACCAAAGGCTAAAACGGGACCATATTACTAAGACCCCCTGTCCGTCCGTCTGTCTGTCTGTCACCACATCCAACCAATTCAATCAAGCGTACCGTATAAAAGATTATGTCGGTTGTATAGGAGAGTTATATATAATGGTACAAAACCTTTCGTGCTCAAGTCCGACTCGAATATGGCCGGTGTTTTAGCTTGGTCCTTCAGGACCGTATTATTGATTTGGGTCAACTGTACACAAATATAGCTTGATAACCACAGTTGATGCTTCAGAACGTACCTTTGAGGGCTGTCATTACTTCCACAATGGAAATGTACCATACACCAAATACTTCTTTGAAGTTCTTGCCATACACAAAATTTACAATAGGTACAATAAACAACGTATTCTTTAAAAAGTAAGCAACCTTTTGAAGCTCTCTTCTTGTTTCAATATAACGACGTAGTAGGTTATAACTTAATATCATATTGTAACTTACATACCCATATACATATAAAATGATAACGAGCAATTTCGTTTTGTCCCAATCTTAAAAGGGTGTGTTTTCCTTCTTTCCTAAAGTTTCATAAGCAATTGTATTCTTTTATGAATGTTTGAACAGGTTCGCAGGCAGGAACTAATATAACTTGCCAAACGCGAGTCAGACTCATCTGCCGAGGGTTCCAAAATTCCGTGCCACAAAACAATATATATTTTTTTATGTATTCAGCGTTAACCTACGTCCGACTTGAACATTGGGTATTTTTGTCTATTTGTAGTTTTACTTTAGTGTTTTCCTATAATCGTTCTAAACTTGACATATATATGTATTACAAATTGTATAGCACGCATTCTTGGTCATATAAGTTACTTATTTTATATTTTATATATATAAATCAAATGCTTTTAATTAGTCTCGCTAAAAGCAGTTCAACTGATTTAAATATTATTACTTGTTGTTTTTTTCGCCCTGATACGTTAATCTGAATGATTAGAATAGATTTGTTATCCACATTAATGTATATGATATTGTGTTTTTGATGATGGTACCGTTTGTTCATAGGGTAAGCACGCCAATGATTGAACGGTTAAGAGATTTTTCAACTTAAAAAATATAAACAGCAATGACGTGGTAGCTTTAGCATATTAGTTATTTGTTATACGCCACTCTCATTTATCAAAGAATAAAGTAATTTCTTGATTTTGAATTATTATGCATATATTTCTATAAATTCATCAATATGCTAAAAATGGTACCTATCACCAGTTAATGAACACAATTTCCAGTGAATGAATTCAACAAAACTCGGTGAATGAACAATTATAAAAATATTTAATCAGCGTAGAAACTCAGTGTTCCCGAAGACATGCATAAGATAATTACTTATGTATGCTCTTATAATACCTACCTTAAATGTTTTAAAAAAATTAGAATATTTAGAGAGTAAAATGTATATACATAAATACGTTTAAATTAATAAATAATAGTTTCGCACCTAATATTAAGAAACCTATCAATACTAGACAGAACAATACTCAATCTAAAAGCTCACAAAGACCACCGTATCAGTAGCAGGTGGTTATTAATAAAAAATGGGGCAGCACTGTGTGTGAAGCGCAAATTCGTACATAATTCCTCTTTATTTTTATTTTAAATTTATAAAAATTTTTAAGCACCCGTTTACAGTGTCCTAGGTTAACTAATTATTTATTTAACATCTTATAATGTCTTATGCACTTTAAAGCTCTAATTATTTTAAATTTATTGCGCGTATCTATTTTTTGGTATAAATGTTAACTCTGCTACTTTTTCTTAACTCACTTATACATAATTATGGAGTTTAGTAGTTATTGATAAATAAATCAACACATCAAAAACTTAAAATTCTATTCAATGTCCTTAAAACTATCGTCCGCAAAAGAAATCAACCCACGCTTGTAGATATTGGGATTTTCTAGCACACGATGGATATCGACATAATCTCTTGGCATCAGCTATATCTGGGATTTGTGGTTTTACAAAAGTAACAACATTCTCTAACACTGACTTTTTCTTATAAAATGTATTTAGTATTTAAGATCTTCATCACTTGCCAATAACAACAAAATAACGCATTCTCTTTTCAGATTTAATTCGAACGATAGCATGATGAGGTCACTTAATTTTCCGTAGCTTTTAGATCTTTATTCTCGTTCCGTAGATCTTTACATTTATTTCTAGATTGTTTTGTGTACTTGTATTTGCTTTAATTAAAGTTTTTCTTCTTTTTTCTCTTTTGCTTCGTTTTCAGTATATGCTCTTTTTTTCTTCTACTTTTCTTTTCCTCAACTGTACTTCCTCATTTCTTGTTTTTCTTTTTGTCGTGGTCTCTTCTACTTTACTTTGCTTTTTTTCGTCTTGTAGTTTTATGTCTTCTTTATATCTCTGCCCTGTCAATCCGAAAGGTATAGGTTCTTTTTCTTGTTATATTTTTTTTATTTGTTGGTATTTCAGGATACTCTAAGAAATTATGCAGCGGCACTGCTGTTAATTTTTTTAGTACATTTAACCAAAGGACCTGATGAATAGCTTATTGATAGGGAGGTGGATAGGGCAGACATTCAACTGTTCCCGCTTGAGAGTTTGGGTTTCGATGTTGCACACAACATTTAGTTTTTTAGTGTTGCAATCAGCTGTTCTTATTTCGTCGTCAGTCTTTGAAAAGGTAAAGGTATGACCGATGGTAAGCTAGTATCTTGATTAACAATGAAGTTTATTATAACTTCAGTTTTATCAAAATCCGGTCTTATCCTTTCTCCAAATTAAAAAGTATCGTCAGGAATCAAACTCTGAGTTTCAGTCATATTTTCCCTTTGTTTTCCCGTTGCTCAAATTCATGTCGAGTCTGCAATAGATGACATCCAATCTATTGCAGACTCGACATGAATTTGAGCAACATCTTCAATTATCTCGAAATAAATAAATAAAACTCGAAGTAATCTAAAATTTATTTATAAAACTAAATTAGTCAACGATCGTAACAAGTTTTTTTAGAACTAAGTATTTAAAATATATCACTTTTTCCAGATTAACATAATCAGGCTTTCATTTATATATAAAGGAACACAACAATTGTTAGTTCATTCACTAGTATACTAAAGCCAGTAATTGAACAATGTTATAATATACGTACTTCATTTACTAGATTTCATAAATCAATAAATGAACACATTTGTTCCAATACTAGCTCAAAGATTCAAAATATTTTTCTAATCGTATGATCAAAAAATGATATAAAATTAATACGTTAAAGATGATATATTTCATATTTTCAACTTATCGTACATTATTAATGAATGAACACCCCGTTCATTCACCGTATTGCAATATTGTAACAAGCCAGTGCTGGAACACTAAATATTATACAAAAAAATATCCAGTACCACTGTTATGATAGTTTTAAACTAAGAAGCAAGCCATATTCTATTGACATTTTAACTCATACGATTGTTTTTGCTTCAAACGTAACTACAAAGTTCACAACAATAGGGCACGGATCTTACCCGAGATCTAATTTCTCCATACAAAAATCATACACGAAAAAACTATGTCTCTAAACGTATGCTATCGTGTAACTAAACGCTGATTGGATGAAACAAGTGCTACCATTATAAGAAAATAATGTTATCAACCAGAAAAAAAATACTCATATTGATATAATGGGATAATTATCTTGTTTTAAAAGATATTTTACGTTTTGTTCATTCAATGGGGTGTGTTCATTCACTAGACGGCTTACCCTATTGGTTTCAAAACCGCGGCGCCCAGCTAGTTCTATTATAGTAATTAGCTAATTCCCTGTTTGTATTGCACTGTTTGTATTGGCCCTGCAGTGGCACCGACCAAGCCGGCCTTGTACAAGAGCCCTATAGTAAAGGTTTCCTCGTCTCTTACGATTCGCATCCGGATGACGAAGGGGGTGCTCCTTAACTCCGTCCCGGAGTAAGACTATCCAGCAAAAACATTTCCGGTAATATAATTAGAACCAATGATGTTTTCTCACCCATTGACACGGGATATATTCTGAACGTTAAATGTTGAGAACGCGGTCCCTTTGTTTAATTCCTTCGTGTTTACAATTGCGTCTTTTGTTTCTCATAGTTCATTAAATTGGAGCGAGACTTACAACTATTGTCTATTCTGTGGTAAGGGTCCAAGGATCCCGTCCCGTCCCAAAAGTTGCAGAGTTGTGTTATTTCTGGTCAAATATGTATGTTGTGATTCTGGAGCTTTATGGTATTTTAAACAGCGGGATAATTAAATCTGGGTAATTGAGAGGTTGATCCGATTTGTATTGTATGGCACGTAAATTGAAGAGATGTTTCTGTGATGGTTTTATAAAGATAGTGTACTCACATCAGCGTTTATAACATCCGAAACAAGGAAACAAACTAAAAGTTTAATAACCCGACGACGGAAGTAAAGCCTGCACCTTACAGCGCATAAAATGTATTACTTTGGGTATTTAATTATTATATTTATGGCATTTTGATCGAACTCGAAACACAAATACGTACATATGTACTGTGGGGTTGCAAAATTTTATCTATCGGTGGCATATATTAACTTTTATATGTGGAGGTAGGCTGCAATAAATCAGTTGTATCGCCGACTCGGTGTTTTACTGTACGTGCTCCTGTAAAGTTATCATAGTTAACTCTATCTATCAAAGTCTCGCGATCACATTGATGGTATCACAAAAAAGCAGCCCGTCTTGCTGGATTTGTGATAAGACAATCTAAACTACTCGATGAAAGTGAAATCCCTATGCTACTATTTAATTGCTACATGCGATCCCTTCTGGAGTACTGTAGTCCCATTTGGAGTCCTTCATACGGTGTGCATAAGAATCGGCTCAAACCTATACAAAAAAAGACGTGTGGCATTTGGAGACTGCCGCGGTAAAGCTATTGCATAGCTGTTTTTATCAACGTATGCAATTATAATTATTTAACCAATGCCATCTAGAAGCGAGTTGCTGAACTAAAGAGACAAGCGTGATATTTCAAAAAGCCATTAAAAGTTCTGCTATTCATCGGTAGATGCCAAATCAACTTATGCAATTATAATTATTTAACCAATGCCATCTAGAGGCGAGTTGCTGAACTAAAGAGACAAGCGTGATATTTCAAAAAGTCATTAAAAGTTCTGCTATTCATCGATAGATGGAGTCGGAGTGGGGGGTGTTAAGTTATTTTCGTTACGGAATTTCTGGATTCAGTCTCCACGCTCAAGGCCCGCGATAGAAGCTATGCAATAGCTTAAAAAATCTGTATCTTCTATCCTACTCTAGAAATCTTTGTCGATTTCTGGAGTCATATACCTCTAGGCTTAATCATTTTAAAATGTCCTTGCTGGAACGTAGACGGAACGTCGCGGATATAGTGTATCTGCATAAGATCATTCATGGCAGAATCGATAGCCCAGAATCGCTCAGTAACATCTTATTTAGTGTGCCTCGCTCTAGCAGCCGTCTTTGTAACCGAACAACTTTCAGTGTTATCTCATGTCGAACTAACTATGCAAAGTACTATCTAATTTTAAGAATGTGTTCATTATACAAAGATGTATGTCACGATATTGACATATATAGTACATCTACTAATGACCTAAAGAAATGTCTTTTTCAAAGTTGTAACTAATTTTTAATAGTTATATTAGTTTTTTTTTACACTTTTGTATAATTATCGTTTAAGAGTCTTATATAACAGAAGCATGCTGTGTTTACCTTAAGAAGGTTGTGCACTTGTTAGTTGTTGATATATTTTATATAACGTTTTAACAGTACTATGGTACTGTTAAAACTGTCCAATAGATGTCGCTCCGTCCCCGCAAGATGGTTAGTCAAATAGAGAGTTAAAATTCGATGCTCGGACCAGAACCTCGATGGCCTAGTTGGTCAATGGCGTCTGACACGGAGAGTCAGAAGATGCGGGTTCGAATCCCGTCCGAAGATGGAATTTTTCTCTCTATAAATTTCAGGCCTCTTTTGCAAGAAGCTTTCTTGGTTAGTACCACACCAAAGTCAGATATTCTACAGCGAAGCAAAAGGTATTATAAATTGCAATGCGCAAGAAATACTGTGTAATGAAGGCATTGCAGCAACTGAAATGTGAAACGGAGATGGCACACCACAGCCGCGCATCGACTGACATAACGTGCCACCTCTTTCCTATACATACAATGACGTCACAAGAGATTAGGTACATCTACACGTGTGCGCCGCACGCACTCGTCCTGAAGATGAGCATCTAATATGCTCGATGCCAGTAAATACTAGTTTAATTTATTCCTATTTCCTGAAGTGTGTAGATTATCAAAGTTAGTCACAAAACCGAAGCAATGACTTATAACGACGACAAATAACTGTAGTCTAGCTATTCCATACCCACTTTATTCTTCGAGTCATTCATGTTGTATTGTATATGTCCTTGTTCAATTTCAATTAAATGCCTTTACATTGTTGATTGTATCTAGACAATAGGATTATCTAGTATTGGATACATTGTCATAGAATATGCCTCAATGGTGTCTGTAATTTAAAAGGAATTGTCTCAGCAGCCGTCTTATTGAAAAGGTTATTTAGTATGATAATAAAATATATACGGTATCAAATATAAAACGTGTAACTCCATGAGGGGACGGAGTTAAGAATAAAAACTCTACTGTCGAGATAAGAACTATAAAGGCGATGACACCTGACTTTCTAGATAGTAGATTTGCGTGAGACTGTTTAGGCTCATATCACCGCTGTATTAGATACTCCTCTGCGAAGAATTGCGCTGTGTTATGTACCTACTAGATCGTGAAATTAATAGTTAGGAACATTATTTGCGGGTTCATATCCCATCCTAGGATGTTAGTTTTCACTTTAACTTCAAAGTTAGTTTCACTAAGCAGCTAACGTTGAGTGCTTAAAAGCTTATATGTATTAAAATTTCATTGGACCATTAAAAAGTACTTTTTAAGCGGATACGGTACCTACTAAGAGTATGTTAGCTTTAACTAGCTTAGCTTTAGCTTTAACTTAGTTTCTTAGGTTTAACTAAATGAACAACTTGTTAGATTTGACCAAAGTCAGCCAAAGTAGTAGTAGTAGTAGACCAAAGTAGCCATTCGGCTCATATTTTTTTATACATGGCGTATATACGTGCAGATATTTAATAGTTAATAAACATTATGATGTTATATGGTTGTAAGGTACTAATTTTTTTCCTCGTCTCCAAAATATACTGGTATACCATACTTAGTAATTCACCATGGTTCTTATCCGTAACGCGTGCGTGCAGTGCAAGTGCGGCCACTTGCACTGCACGCACGCAATATTTATATACTTTCACTTGTGTCAGTTAACGGATACATTAATAGATATAAGATAAACCAGGAAAATAATATCATATAAATTCATTTTAATTAATTATGAATTTGTCATAATATTAGTATGTCCCACAGGTACCTAACTTTAAAGAGGAATCTTTAATATGAGCATAACTCGTCAAGTGGTTTTCGAGATAAGGGAGTGAAGTACTGTGAAATATAGCTTTTAATATGAATATGTGCTCGCAAAGTCTAATGTTTGCAGAACTACTACCACTACACACTGCTATTGACAGTTAGTATAACATAAATTTACTTACTGGACATAAAACAATTATTAATGAATGCGTAAATAAAACCCGTGCTCCAGAAGGATACTGTACAGTAGCAAATTTTCTTACAAAGCAAGCTGCATCCTAAGAAGATTTAATAGGAAATAAGACAATGTTGCAACTATTGATTTGCACGACTAATGTCAAAAAACAATATCGTCCAAAGCCAATGTCGAAAAACAAATGAGCACAATAATATTATTCTCTAATTTGCTTTAGCGTCGCTTCGTTCTGTAAAACAGGCCTTAGTTAACACTAACATCAATGTCACAACTAAAACAACACTTGTTAACTAATTCTATTATATACCATACATACATATATGTATGGTTATACATATATGTATGTATGGTATATAATAGACGGATGTATTTGTTCTTTCGACTTTGCCGCGTAACTTACGAGTACGTGTCCAGCTTTGGTTCTAACATACTGTAATTAGGTTGTACAAATTAAGTTGTACGTATTGATAAAAATTGAATTAAAAATGATTCGACATAAGAAAGCATCGTGTGAGCTACACGCTAGTCTGAGACATATCATGAGACTAACTCGATGGGCTGGATCCTTTCCAGTTGAGGGTTTAAATGATCCATACCCTAAACGGGTAAGGTAAGAAAAGTTGCGAGTACTCGTACTTAGTTTTTTTTTCTGATGGGTATTATGAATTTTCTTACAGATACAGGCTTTGCCACACTGGATTCGTGGTCAGGTCGAAAATAATGCAGTCTGTATTATGTATGAATAACATTGTCGCTTAGGCAATCGGTCAGCGGTTCAAACAAGGAAACCGGTCAGCGGTGCTAGCAGGGTAAACAGTGTCACTCGCACATGACAGTCACCGTTGCCCTGTCCGCTGCCCGCCTGCCCACGCCCGTTGTCCGCCGCCCCATGTCCACCTATCTGCTTGTACGCGTCCTTCTGTTCTCTCCGCGTGCAAGCACGGTCAGATCGCATATCTATACAAAATATAATATAGAGACCGAAAATGTTGTTCATACATAGTGCGGGCTGCGTTCAAATTGACCTGACTGCAGACCCCATTTAGTGTATATTACAATACAGTGTAGCAAAGCCTTTCTCCTTCACTAAGAATAAAGAAGAGGCTTGTGTTGAGCAATGGACGTCCTACGGCCGAGATGTTGACGATGATGAAAAATGAGAAGGTTAAATTCTAACCGACCCTCTCGTTGCCTGGTCTATCATTGTATCATCATCCATATTTGTCTCTAGCTTTGGCTTGTAGATCATTTAACTAAATCACAGAGAACAAACTTGAAATATTAGCAGATAATGTATTCTATGTTGTAAGCATATGCTAAGCTTAGCCGTCGCTAAAGCTCTTCAAGTCAGCTATTTTGTTAATGTCCAACAAAAATCTGACTCGGCTGGGTAGCGTTCCGGAAATTTCGCGAAGTCTTCTCGTCTAAAATACCTCAGTGCCTTAAGACAAGAGTCTTCGACCAATGTGTGTTACCAGTGATGGCTTATGGCACTGAAACGTGGTCTCTTACTATGGGCCTCATAAGTAAGCTCAAAGTCGCACTGTAACGAAACACTTTGCGTTCCGCTCAGTCCACAAATATATAGAAGCATAATATACAAAACACGAGCAAATGAAGCGATATTATTGTTACTATCCCAAACAAAACTCCTATAACCTCAATCAAGCTTTGTTTCGAGAACCAATCGTTCCAAGAATTAATAACAAACAACCTGGATAAAATCAGGCTACATACCAAATTGAATGCTATTGTAATGGCAAAAAGGTACATAATCCCTTGTTATGAATTTGATAACTATGAAAATATATAATAAAGAATAGTCAGAGTTGTGTTATTGGCTAAGAAAGTCGCAGCCTCAAGAGATGATTCTATGATTGAGAGCCTATGATTAGTCGAAGCGACCTCAAATGAGCCTCAGCCGGCGTCAGTCGAGCTTCAGTTGATGATATATAAAGGACGTAAGTACTAGAGGGAAATTCATTATACATCAAGCAATCGGCAAGGAATCTACGCTTAGTACAGTGACACGTAATTATTAGTCTATTGGCTATATCGACCTAGTAGTTTCCATAGTGTTCGGATACCGTGAAATTATCGCGTTCGGTTGGTGTTATAGTGTTGCGTTAAAGTAAATTTTATTTGTAAATTTATTGTACTGTGTGTTGATCGGTAAATCGAAAAACGAGTGTTTTTCGTAGTATAGACTGGAGACTAACGGTTCCATATGAAGGTATATACTTATCTTCGAGCCTGGGAATTGAGGCGAACCAGGAGTCGTATTCTTGCTCAGCAAGCGACTAAACCTGTTAGCAGCTCGGTCAAAGACTCAAGAGCCAAGCTGACCCGACATTATACCGAAGATATCCCGGACATCAGCCTGTACGAGATTATAATGGCCTTGAAACAGCTTAAAAAAACCACAAGGCGCCTGGTGACGACGGTATCACATCAGAGCTTCTGAAAGCGGGTGGAACACCGGTACTTAAAGTCCTTCAGAAGCTCTTTAATACCGTCTTACTCGAAGGTTCAACGCCAGAAGCATGGAACAAAAGCGTGGTGGTGCTGTTCTTCAAGAAAGGTGACAACACTTTACTTAAAAATTACAGATCCATCTCGCTTTTGAGCCATGTTTATAAGCTGTTTTCGAAGGTCATAACGAACCGTCTCAGTCGCAAGTTTGATGAATTCCAGCCTCCGGAACAAGCCGGTTTCCGAAAAGGCTATAGTACCATAGACCACATCCACACGCTACGGCAAGTTATACAGAAGACCGAAGAGTATAACTTGCCTCTTTGTCTAGCGTTTGTGGACTATGAGAAAGCCTTTGATTCGATCGAGACGTGGGCAGTGCTTGAGTCTCTCCAGCGGTGCCGTATTGACTATCGGTATATTGAAGTGCTGAAGTGTTTGTACAAAAACGCCTACATGTCAGTCCGAGTTCAGGAGCAGAGTTCGAAGGCAATTCCATTGCAAAGAGGCGTGAGACGTTATATCTCCGAAACTGTTCACCGCTACATTGAAAAATCCCCCGGCTATGACTCACTGAGTATAGAGCACCTGCAGCATGCAGGTGTTCATCTCCCAAGGGTGCTCGCTATGTTTTTTACCCTCTGTATCAGTCACTCTTACCTGCCTGAAGCGCTGATGAAGACAGTGGTCGTCCCGATAGCCAAAAATAAAACGGGAGATGTATCTAGTATAGACAACTATAGACCGATATCACTAGCAACGATCATTGCCAAGGTGCTCGACGGAGTGATTGAGACCCAGTTGCGTCAGCATGTAAAACTGCATGACGCTCAGTTTGGGTTTAGACCCGGGCTATCGACTGAGACAGCTATACTGAGTCTCAAGCACACTGTCCAGTACTACACGAGCAGAAACACACCTGTCTACGCTTGCTTTTTAGACTTGTCTAAAGCTTTTGATTTAGTGTCGTATGACAAGCTTTGGCAGAAGTTGTCGGACAATACGGACTTCCCAGTAGAACTTATTTCACTTCTAAAGTACTGGTACGGCAATCAGGACAATGTGGTGAAATAGTCAGGGTCACTATCAAACGGGTACGGGTTGGAGTGTGGTGTGAGGCAGGGCGGGCTAACATCACCAATTCTCTTCAACCTGTACATGGATCGCCTGATCCATGAACTCAGCAGTGCCGGTGTCGGATGCTCTATTGACGGTGTTTTTGTAAACAATATCAGTTATGCTGATGATATGGTACTGCTGAGCCCATCGATCAGAGCCCTCAGGAAACTCATCGCTATCTGCGAGCGATATGCGGAGACCCATGGTCTCAGATATAACGCCACGAAAAGCGTAATTATGGTGTTTAAATCAGGTTCCAAAACATACACTGTTCCCCCTGTAGTTTTAAATGGATGTGCTCTCAAAGTAGTACCTACTTTCAAATATCTGGGACACTGGGTGACCGAGGCGCTCTCAGATGACGTTGACATGGAAAGAGAGCGCAGGGCGTTGTCAGTTAGGGCTAATATGCTGGCCCGCAGGTTTGCACGTTGCTCGGTACAAGTGAAGGCGACGCTGTTTAGAGCGTACTGCCAATCGTTTTACACGTGCAGCCTATGGGTCAAGCATACAAAGAAGTCATACAACACCCTGCGCATACAATACAATAATGCCTTCAGGGCGCTGATGGGGCTGCCACCGTGGTGTAGCGCGTCAGGGATGTTTGCGGATGCGCATATAGACGGTTTCTCTGCGATCATGCGCAAACGAGTCGCCTCCCTGATGCGTCGCCTGCGGGCCAGCTCCAACGGCTACCTGCAGCTGTTCGCCTGGAGGATGGATCTTGACTGCCAAATAATGCAGCACTGGACCAGGATGCACATTGAGCACTCTGGATCCAAACCTAAATTTAGATTAAGATGACAAATGTATTTTTGTGTTTATTTAATTTTGTGACATTTGTTTTTTTTTTAATGTGCTTATGTATTTTATGTGTAATTGATCAATTGTATGGACTTATATCTGAAATAAATGAATTTGAATTTGAATTTGAATTGAAAGACGCCTTCAAGCTTCTGGAATGGCAAGGACTTGGCATCAATATTAACGGCGAATACATCACTCACCTTCGATTTGCTGACGATATTGTAGTCATGGCAGAATCCATGGAAGACCTCAGTACAATGCTCGAAGGCCTCCATCGAGTTTCCCAACGGGTAGGTCTTAAGATGAACATGGACAAGACGAAAATTATGTCTAATACCCGTGTTGTACCTACCCCAATATCAGTTGGGAACTCAGTTCTCGAAGTTGTTGACGAGTACATCTACCTGGGACAGACAGTCAAACTAGGCAGGTCCAACTTCGAGAAAGAGGTCAATCGTCGAATCCAACTCGGCTGGGCAGCGTTCCGGAAACTTCGCGAAGTCTTCTCGTCAAAAATACCTCAGTGCCTCAAGACAAGAGTCTTCGACCAATGTGTGTTACCAGTGATGACTTATGGCACTGAAACGTGGTCTCTTACTATGGGCCTCATAGATAAGCTCAAAGTCGCACAACGAGCTATGGAGAGGGCTATGCTCGGGGATTCTCTACGTGATCGAATCAGAAATGAAGAGATCCGTAGAAGAACGAAAGTCACCGACATAGCTCAGAAGATTAGCCAGTTGAAGTGGCAGTGGGCAGGGCACATAGCACGCAGAACAGATGGCCGATGGGGCCGAAAGGTTCTGGAGTGGAGACCACGTACCGGCAAGCGTAGCGTAGGTCGTCCACCGACACGGTGGGCAGACGACCTGAGGAAGGTCGCAGGACGACGTTGGATGCAGGCCGCTTCCAACCGGTCCTTTTGGAAAATCATGGGAGAGGCATATGTTCAGCAGTGGACGTCCTACGGCTGAGATGATGATGAAGCGACTAACAGTCTCCTCTCATAGCTTTTTCTGGTATCGGTGCTCGGGGCTTGTCAAGTGTGTCATGTCTTATACACCGGGTTACTGATACTAAGAAACCATTATGGGCGGTCTTTTGTTATTATATTTTTTATTCGCACTTATTAGGTATAATTACCGGACCGGATTCAATCCCAAAGTCACAAATCGATGATGGTCCATTACACACCCGATCCTAGGATTTAGGTCTAAACGTGGGAGATCGACCCGATTCCGTTCTGTTAGGGAAACCAGCTAGCGGGATCACTCTGCTGTGCAGATTTTCCCTTCGGTAGGGAATGGACCCTTTGTTAAGGAGAAAGTCAACACTTATACGATTAAGTAAATGTAGAACACGGGTCCCTAGTTTTGAATGACACTTTAGTTAGATTGATAGGAGATTGTAGGCATTATAGGATAGGAACGTTAGGTATTATTCAATATTCTTAGGAATTCTATTATATTTCCTATGAGCAACTAAATTTTGATTTGAAAAGTATTAATTTAAATTTATTATTGAATGTATGACAAAATGATTAATATATGAATAATCTTTTGAACAGTAGCAGACGTACAGTATAAATAACCTGAAAGCCTAACTTTATTTATTGTATTACTTTAGACTTTGGAATAAAACTTTAAATAATATAAAATGAAATATACAATTAAAATTAAATCATATAAATATCCAACCAAAATTATCAGCTCAGAATAAATTGTCTGAAAGATATATTGTAAATGAATAACTATAGTACATTACGCTTCTATTCTTCTATTCTATTGAGGCTAATTGTTGATAACGTTTGCTAACGGCTAGAATAAAATTCGATCCGTGGATTTTCTTGAAGCTAAAAGTGCAGAGAGAGGTTTTTCAATTTGTCATTGGTAGATTCTATCAATTCTAGTTAAAGATGCTAGATATATTCAAATGTGTATATCTTAAGGACAAAATCTGATTGTTATAATTATACAGTAAGGTCAAAATAAATACCTATCAAAAACAACAATAGACAAAGAAACTATTTCATAAAATTAATTACTATTATGCTATGATTACTTCCATGAAATAAATTATTCATCAACATAAAGCCTGGATGAAATACCATAAATCAGGATATAAAATATATGTCTTTAAAGTAAAACTGTGAGGCGATATCCGAAATAACATTGTAACATATATACCTAACAAATCTATTAGGAAGCAATATCTTGGCATTGAATTCGTATAGTGTGCGCCAGCGCCAGAAGCCAGGAAGGGATCTGGTGTGCGAAAGGGGAGCATTTGAGCTCAGTAAAGGTGCCTTGACCCTACTATCCGTGGTTGCAATTCCTCAGAAACACTTAAAGATTCCTTCCACTAAATTGCATTAGACTTTGTATACATGTGAAATTGTGAACAGTCTAATACAATTATATTAAATGAAAGCGTTTAAAATAACCAATCGTCTTAACCAAACATAACTAAGAAGAGTACCTAGTAATAGAAAGAAATAACTATTTTTAAACGAAATTAAATGAAAGAAATTACAACAGAATATTCGACTATTATCAGAGTTATATAATCTATGTAGTATTCAAAAAATACAATATAGAGCAAATGGCTAACATTTAGAACCGAAAATAATAGTTCACTATATCTATTATGTTATATAGAGAATCTAAAGAAGCATAATTCCTACTGTAAACGGTAACAGTCAACTCGGTAACAGACAATAAAATATTAACCATTATATTTAGTAATCTACCAAAAACATTTTACTTGTTCCATTCGTGTTCGTTCTCCTCATCTTTAAGAATACTTGTAGGAAAGTACTGAAAATGGTTTTGAAATCAACTCGACTCATATTCACTATCTTCATTGTCAAATCATATTAAGGTTTATATAAATGACTAGATAATTAGATGAGCTACGAGTATTATCCTAATCAAAACTACGTATTCTCTAAAGTAGGTTTAGGAAGGAAATCATAAAAAGGAAATCCATAAAAATCATATAATTAGTTGATCACTTATTTATTTACAACAATTTAATAAACGTTTTATTATTCATATAGATTATTATTATTATTAGGTGTTAGTAGGACTTTATTAGGAACCTATAGTTCTAAAAACAGTATCTTTGTCTCAAGTCTTCCTGAAAAGAACTAGGTACTACGACGGTTTACAACGTTAGGGTCCTCCATAGACTAGACGATCACTGGCCGAAACAAATTAGATTAGATTAAATCAATAAATGTTAATAGGTAGAGGATTTTATGGGAGGTAGAATTAATTATAGGTTTAAAATGAGAGGTGTTACTACATATTTAAGTTTAAATTAAGTATAGGTTAGGCGAGCTTTTCCAATAGGTGCCTTGGACCAGGGTTGTCTAGAAAATTAATAAGAGGAGGCGAACTTCTACAGCACAACGAGCTATGGAGAGGACTATGCTCGGGATTTCTCTACGTGATCGATGTAGAAATGAGGAGATCCGTAAAAGAACGAAAGTCACCGACATAGTTCAGAAGATTAGCCTGTTAAAGTGGCAATGGGCAGGGCACATAGCACGCAGAACAGATGGCCAATAGTGTCAGAAGGTTCTGGAATGGAGACCAAGCACCAGCAAGCGCAGCGCAGGTCGTCCACCAACACGGTGGACAGACGACCTGATAAAGGTCGCAGGACGACGTTGGATGCGGGCCGCTTCCAACCTGTCCTTTTGGAAAATTATGGGGGAGGCTATGTTCAGCAGTGGACGTCCTACGGCTTATTATGAGAAATATGTATTTTGTCAAAACAGCGGGGAATAGGTGGATGTAGGAAGCAAGTAGCCGTTTCAAGGGGCGTTCTATGAGGCCTAGGTTCATCAGTAGACGTTTACCGTCTGATAATGTAGAATAGTGATATTATATGTTTGCCTGCAATAACTTAAATAATGTAGTAGATGAAACTTTCTTTTTTTCAGATTTACCTTGAAGTCGGCTTACACAATATATTATTTGATTTCATTTATTGTTAAAGTTTGTATATTGGTCTCTTCTATTTACTTAATATACAAGAAAGGATTGAATATGAAACGTGCACGTGAGTTGACTTACCAAAATATTTTACCTTTGTCAAATTATTTATGCCCGCGACTTCGTCCACATGGAATAAAGTTATAGCAGTCCATCGGGAACAACCTACCCGTTAATTTGTGTTAAGAGGTACAAATAACTGGTACAATACAAATTACATTTCGCCTATTTATCATAAATTAAGCTGTTTTTTCGTGTAGTTGGGTAACAATCATCCACACACTCTTACATTTATAATATTAGTGTGTTCATAAATAATTCATTACCATCATCGGTCATGACTGATGATGTTCCCACATTTACTATATCAGGTTTGCTATCAGGTGATTTGGCTATTTCACCGACTTATTATTCTTACTCATATGCAGGCAAGTGTTTGACTGTTATGAGGATCAAGCTTGAGGTCAGTGTCGATATAATGGAAGGTAGAACTTAGAATAGCGCCTGTTCCTCAAGAAAATTTGTTAAAACACATCGTTCCGTTTTTAGCTGCCACTTAACCTTGAGTCTACTAGCTATAGCCAGGTGGGAATTAAAAAGTGATCTACAATCACGCTATAGATTTTTACAAGACGTTCGCTTTACCAGAAGATCAAACCTGACTGAGGTAGGATTCGAACTGATTGAGTATTAAAAAACCTGCCATTACATGATGCCCTGAGCTGTAGCGTAAACATCTTACGCCTATTTTGCAAACAACTTTAAAACTTTACCTTGTAAACTGACTTAAAAGGAGAAAATCTCAATTTTATACAAATAAGAATGTTTCATGAATAGTTATTGTACTAGATATATAATGTTAAACCTGACCATGAAATATCATCACTGAAAATACTATTAAAAATTACCTTTCTAACGCTGCATGTATATTATCGTCACTCTCGGTAATTAGGACACATAATTATTATCATATGCCATTTATGGTCAGACCTAAATCTAAAATGTATGGTCAGATACAAATTATTATATAATGTACTAGCCATTCCACTGGCGCGCGCGCAAGGACCCCAACCGCTTACGGACGCGAAGCTTAGCAAAAAAATAAAAAAATATTACTCCACGTATTAAAACAATGATACCTCTGGTTTGGCTAAGTTTCTCGACATAAAACATAAATACTGATAAAATTGTACTGAACTAAGCTAACTAATGATGGTAGAAAAATAGATATGTGAGGGTTATTTAAGTGTGCGTCCAAAATGAAAATACCGGAAGTGAATATTAATTAAAGTACTGTTTAACCCTTTGAGTCCCAGAGACGTTTATATACGTTAGTTTCATTCATAAATCTTTTGTTTTAATTATCACGGTATAGGAAGGATTACAAGAAGATTTTTTGTTTTATAGTACAATACACTCATACATTTTTTTCCCACAATAAGGCACTGAATGTCTTGTCTCCTCGCCTTGCCGCCGACCGTATGTCGCGAAATTACTTGTAAACTACAAGTAATTTCGCGCCGTCACACAATAAAAAAATATTACCAATATATATGGACGTAAGAAACACAAAAATAATCGTTATGATTTAAGCTAATGCCAATACTTCAAAAATTAACGTGGATACGTTTTTCAGTTGTATACCAGCCAGAAACTTCTGCGTGATTGCGGCCGTAATGTCTGAAACGGTCACTTGAACAAATTTGGTCCCTAGAGTAAATTTTATTATTTCATAGTGCATTTTTAGTTAAATAAGTACACAAAGCACATACTCACTTGACATAAATGTTTACACGTATACTAATTCCCGTTTTTCCTCTCTCTCTCTTTTAACCTGTAACCGTATATGAAAGCGAGACCACAACGTATCTCAGCGAATCGAAGGCATTTCAAAGAGCATACATTTTATACTTATTCAAAATCATATTCCAACTTCAAATATTAAGTAAAATAACGTAAGTAAATTATAAACCATATATACCTCTAAACATAAATTAAATTAGGCACCAAATTCATGCCAAGCAGGTATTATGCATCGCAGTAGCTGTATTTCTCTTGTGATTGTCCATACCAGCGACCATAAATATATAATGAGAAGAGTCAAAACTTATCTAACAAATCATTTTTAAAATTATATATTTAATATGTTTTTACAGGTGAAAGTATGTACAGTTTTGTAAACCTCATCTCAACTATTCTTCTGCATAGACTGGCCAAACAATGGCCAAAGCTAATCAAAGCTGCTACTGATATTGAACGCAGTCTTACTGATGTTATAACTCGTACAAGTGCGAATGTGAAGATTGCAGTTGTGTTGTCATACACGTTTATAGCGTTAGCCGTTGGTAAGTTTTAATTTTACCGAACACAAAGTAATAGAGTTTTAATATAAAACAGAGATGGATTGTCAACTATTATGTGTTAGTAAAGGTACAACGTCGACCAGAACAGAAGTGCTAGGAGAGGTCGAGAGTTTTTACGGACGTTTTACTCCTCGGTCGCTCAACCTGTTAGCAACTCGGCCTAAGACCCAAGAGCCAAGCTGACTCGACATTATACCGAAGATATCCCGGACATCAGCCTGTACGAGATTAGGATGGTCTTGAAACAGCTTAAGAACAACAAGGCGCTGGGTGATGACAGTATCACATCTGAGCTTCTGAAAGCGGGTGGAACACCAGTACTTAAAGCTCCTGAATTCCAAAAGCTGATGAATTCCAGCCTCCGGAACAAGCCGGTTTCCGAAAAGACTACAGTATCATACACCACATATACACGCTACGGCAAGTTGTACAGAAGACCGAAGAGTATAACTTGCCTCTTTGTTTAGCATTTGTGGATTATGAGAAGGTCTTTAATTCGATCGAGACGTGAGCAGTACTTGGGTATCTCCAGCGTTGCCGTATTGCCTATCGGTATATCAAAGTGTTCAAGTGTTTGTACAATAACGCAGACATATCAGTCCGAATACAGGAGCAGAGTTTGAAGGCCATTTCAAAGAGGCGTGAGATAGCGAGACGTTATATTTCCGGAACTGTTTACCACTGCATTGGAAGACGCCTTCAAGCTTCTGGAATGGCAAGGACTCGGCATCAACATCAACGGCGAATACATCGCTCAGCTTCAATTTGCTGACAATATTGTTGCTATGGCAGAATCCCTGGAAGACCTCACTACAATGTTCGAAGGCTTCCATCAAGTTTCCCAAAGGGTAAGCCTTAAGATGAACATGGACAAGACACAAAATATGTCTAATGCCCATGTTGTGCCTTTTTTTTGCGTGGGGAAAATGCTTTTACGCATACCCGCTCGCTGGGGAATGCGCGCGGGTTATGTCGGACTCTCATTACCGACTAAAAACCCCATGAAGTACTTCGGCAACGACTGCAAACAAGGCCACGGGTCCATTTGCGCACTCTCCGCAGCCCTGTCTTGCCGACGTCCGCCCATTGATGTTTAAGGGCAGACACACCTCGGAGGAGGGACAGAACGCCCTCCTCATACGGCTCCAGCGACGCACTAGGACATCCAGCGCGTCGCCGCCTCGGAAGGACCTCATGGTTGAGGGGCGCCAGACGTCCCCACGTCCGACGCCCCAGGCCCTCCTAGCGGAGACGGTGTGCGAGCTCTAATAGCTCGCCTCCGTGTCCGCGCCCTCCGGAGCGGGAGAGAAAGAGGATTAATCTCTCTCTCGCACTCTTCGGTCTCCCTCTCCGACATCACGTCCTTGCAGAAAGAGACCATCGCCTTCCATGACATCTCGTCATCGACCATCCTGGCTAGGATGGTCGGTAAGGAGAGGTCTACCCCCACCACTGCGATCAAGGATCGCCTTGATTCCGCTGCCACCGGGCACGCCCTCCAGAACGTGTTGCGCGGTTTCTTCCACGCAGCCGCACTGGTAGCACACTGGGGTTACCTCCCTCCGGGCCACGTTGCACAAGTACCTCCCGAAGCATCCATGTCCCAAGAGGACCTGTGTTAGCCGGAAGGTAAGCGACCCGTGGCGTCGATGGACCCACGTTTCGAGTACGGGCTGGACTGCCTCAAGAAACCTTGTAGCTCCAGCTCCCCTCCGCCCATGTTGTGCCTACCCCAATATCAGTTGGGAACTCAAGTCTCGAAGTTGTTGTAATTGACGAATACATCTACCTGGGACAGACAGTCAAACTAGGGAGGTCCAACTTTGAGAAAGAGGTTAATCGTCGAATCCAACTCGGCTGGGCAGCGTTACGGAAACTTCACGATGTCTTCTCGTCAAAAATAAATCAGTGCCTCAAGACAAAAGTCTTTGACCAATGTGTGTTACCAGTGATGACAAATGGCACTGAAACGTGTTCTCTTACTATAGGCCTCTGAAGCAAGCTCAAAGTCGCACAACGAGCTATGAAAAGGGCTATGCTCGAGGTTTCTCTACGTGATCGAATCAGAAATGAGGAGATCCGTAGACGAACTAAAGTCACCGACATAGCCTAGAAGATAAGCCAGTTGAAGTGGCAGTGGGCAGGCCACATAGCACGCATAACAAATGTCGGAAAGGGGCGAAAGGTTCTAGAGTGAAGACCACGGACCAGCAATCGCAGCGTAGGTAGGACAAGGTGGACTTACGACCTGATAAAGATAGCAGGACGACGTTGGATGCAGGCCGCTTCCAACCGGTCCTTTTGGAAATTAGTGGGGAAGGCTTATGTTCAGCAGTGGACGTCTTACGGCTGAGATAATGATGATGATGAAAGGTGCAAGAGTATAGGCAAAAGGTACAAAATAATGAAACGTTGTATTTGTGCTTTCCTTGCCAGTCACCTTAGAAAGTTTTATTTATGCATCCATCACTTTACTACCTTGTTCATGTGACTGTGCCTTGGTTCTGACTACTTGAATAACAATATACTTGATGCAACAATAACTAGTAGTAGTTGTCTATTCATAATTATTAACTTGAAGAATGGTAATATTATATGTAATATTATTTTTTTCAGTGGAACATTTCCTGTGGATGAACTTCATATTTAAGTTAGTAATGGCATGTTTAGATTACCCGGAGATTAACTTCGTAATGTATGAAAGTGTCTCCAAGATCTTCTACGAAGTTGTATTTGCAATACTCCCGTATAGCAATTGGTTGGGTGTTTTAGTACAGGTGAGCTGCTGTATCTATTTTATTAGTAGTCCTTTTATATGAAAATGGCATTTTGTAATGTATTAATTTGTTTCGTGATATCTGACGCTTGGCTAGGAATGCAAAGTTTTGGATCGAGTGCTGAACAGGAAGGAAACTTTCATACTTCTGACTTCAGACAAATGTAAATATATATTTATTTACCTAAACTACTTTAGTATTTAGAAATGGCGAATGTACAAAACGTACGAGTCTACTTATAAAAATGATGTTACGTATTATGAAGACTTCACCGCTTTCTGTTAGGATTTTAAGGAACTGACTAATATTTGAAAAAGTTCATCCACCGTTTATAAATTTTCCCTAAATTAACTATCACCGAATTCCTCAAAAAACTCATCCACAAGACACTTCTACTGTAGGCGTATTGCTCATAACTTATTTTCGGGTATACCGATATAAATCAAAACATATAGCTCCGCACTGCAGGATTTCAGTAACTGCATTTGAGTAAACAGTATCTACAACTAATCCGTTGTTATTACGTTTTGCACAGACAAACATACTGACAAGAAACTAAAAAAAACTGTTTTAGGTTCTAACACCTTTCTACATATTAACGAAAAGTGTTTTCCTGATTATCTCTAAAAAGACATAAACAAGACATGTTTTGTTGTGGTATGTATAGATATATATTTACGGCCTTACTTATATACGTTGCTTAAATTCAAACTACATCATCTAGTACAGCGCTGAACAATTTTGCTATGTGCACTACTAAATGACGTCATATAAAGTTAAGCAGCGTTAATAGAAACACAAAAGCACAAGCCTAAGGGCCTTACCTTAGACTGAGCGCACATTGGAGTCACGATAGTTTTAAGACAGACTTTCCTCACATAGACAAGTCTGTCTTAAAACTAAAACCAAATTGTTTTGCCTATAAAACGCCGCACATCTAAAACAAAACTGTTTTGACTACTACGACGACGCGCACCATCTGCATCAATTCTTTTTCAGTATCAAAATGGACTTCATCGATGCTGTTGTTTTAAAATTACGAGTATACTTACATGAATTTGTCTTTTCTTTAGCCGACATTTCTCCCCATCTCACAATAACGACATACATTGTAACCTCATCTCATTTGATTTTTTTAAATTGACATCAGTATATTCCTTACACATTTTAATAAAAAGTACGGGCCTCTTTTCAACCTCGTCAATTATTTTTTCTACGAGTTCTTCGTCTGTTAACATGGTGTGATGTGTTTACACTCGGACAGGACTAAAAAAGAGGAGAGTACGTCACTAAACTGGTTTGTCTTTGATGTGCGCGCTCGCATACATTCAAAAAGGCATTGTAACCTCAACTCATTTGATTTTTTTAAATTGACATCAGTATATTCCTTACACATTTTAATAAAAAGTACGGGCCTCTTTTCAACCTCGTCAATTATTTTTTCTACGAGTTCTTCGTCTGTTAACATGGTGTGATGTGTTTACACTCGGACAGGACTAAAAGAGAGGAGGGTACGTCACTAAACTGGTTTGTCTTTGATGTGCGCGCTCGCATACATTCAAAAAGGAAACCGACAATCGTAAGTTAGACTTGTCGCCGTGCAGTTCTTGCAGGTATTAGACAATTTTGTCTATGAAACGTTTTGTTTGAACTGTGCGCGTCTATCGTGACTGAAGTCTGCGCTTAGCCTTAGGCTTGTGTACTTGTCTTTCTAATTTAGTGATTCATTTGTTTTTAAGCCATTTATTTTTTCTTTGATATCGGTTTGTTCACAATATGGAACACTTCAAATATACCGTTATTTACAAAAACGAGTTCTACCTACGTTTTTGGTTTCATTAATACAATACAATACAAAAACTCTTTCTTGGCACCAAAGTAAATCTCAAGATGGGGAAATAACTTAAATAATAGGCACAAATGGCGGCCTTATCGCTAAAAGCAATCTCTTCCAGACAACCTTTACTTTTTTCGTTCTGGAATTTTTGACCTTTAAGCAAATATCGTGGATGACCTGAAAGTCTAGTTTCGGTGTGAGTGATAAAACAATTTCAATTCATTTGAATTTATCTAAAAAAGAGAAAAATTAAAAAAAAATGGGTACCGCATATATTGAGTAAGTACTGTATTACATTGCTCAACCGTCGCGATAACGAGGGAGTTTTGAATCGTGTTGTAACTTGTAATGAGATATGGATCCTGTACGACAATAAGAAACACTCATCACTGGTAGTGCTGGAACCTATAGGCGATATTTAACTCATAAAAAGGTAACTGTAGAGTGAGTTTGGTGGACCAGTGTTGGTATCATATTATATATGCTCAGTTCTGGCCAGACGATTAAAGCAGATCTGTATTGTCAACAATTGCAAACTATGATGGAAAAGCACGCTATTCAAGAAGCGACAGGAATCAATGGTTCTAGTCCATTACAGCTTCAGGACAATGCTAGGCACGCTGCACGATATATGGTCGTTAAATTAGAGGAGCTGCGATTGGAATGTCTAAAACACCCAAACCTTACTTCAACAGATTACTTTTTTTTCGCGATTTGGACAAGTTCTTGCATGTAACAAAAAAACCAATACCAATGGCTATCCATAGCGTCTTCAAAGGTTTTATTTATTCTCTCTCCCACAAATTTTTCAGCAATTGAAACAAAAAAGGGCGAAAGCACATAGACAATAATGGTACATACATCGATTGATTAATTATATGCTTTTATCTATTTTTTTCCATAAAAAAATTAATTTTATAAGAAAGAACCTAATGTTGACTGCTTAAGCAATATTAGATATCAACAAATTACTAGTATAAGTTAAATTTATTAAACTGTTTTTGATGGATACTAAAACAAAATACATATTAAGTTAGTGAATTCAGTATTTAAAAAATAATATAATTATAGTTTAAATAGAACAAGAGAGCGCCAAATGTTTCGCACCTAAACAGTAATCTGCATCTTGAATTTGTGTTTAGTTATGATTAGGGTTTGTTTTGGATATAATATATAATATATTCATAAGTACATCATCATCATCATCAGCCTGTAGCAGTCTACTGCTGGACATAGGCCTCTCCAATTGCACGCCACTTAGGTAAGTTATTATAGTTAGTTATTCATAAGTACACTGGACCGCAAAAACGCGGCTCGGTTATGCGATAGTTTTAAAACCATTTGATCAATTATTTAAAATTAATACAAGGCTGTTTATTAAAATATACAGGAACAGAGCTTCTTTTAAAATGACGAACTTCGGCAAGATTTCGAAAAGTGTGCTATTTTAATAATTGAAATTATTGAATTTTATTTCTAAGTATTTTGTCATCAGGTAACTTTCATACAATCAGTCTTTATTTGGAACTTAACTGATGTAATGGGAATGTGCTTCAGTATATATCTTTCTTCGTACTTTCAAGACTTGGGAACAATCATTAACTCCAAAAAACCGAAAGTGAGTAACAATTTTAGGTTTGTAACTCATTCTTCTTTTAGAAAATAAAGACATGGTGGAGCCTTGGTGACACTATCAAAGCGGTTGCAACGGAATCACCCGGGGGTTTTACGCCTACCTCTAACAGTAGTCACGTTTCAACCTTGCCATTAAATTTCGTACCACCACGTCAATATAGCAAGCTTAAAATAATAATGAATTACGATAGACTTTTTGATGACGTAGGAACAAAAGTTTCTCTCAATTCACGTACTTTGACGTGACTTTTTACACTAAGTTTCATTGTGCGAATGTAAATTTTTTGAAAATCCGTACTCCCTTCTCTTAAAGTAGTCATATTGCAACCTTACCATTAAATTTGGTTGACAGTCTTGTTTCGGTGGGAGTACGATAGTAAGTATAATTATTCTAAGCTTGTTATAAAACGCTCCTGATTTATGACAGTTTCGTAAAATGTGGGAATAAGCCCCCTGGTCATTCATAACTGTTCAATTACGCTAAGGTTCTCGTCAACGCCTATATCCACTAATCTTTTATTTTATTTAGCTTAATGTACGAATGCTCATGTTAGGTAGGAGCTCATGGTAGGAGCTGATCATGTTGCAGTGTCCATATCATTATATGCTACCTACCTAACATGCTAGACTTTATAGTCACCAGCTAGTCATAAAGTCAGAAGTAATAACCACCAGTGACTTTTAACGGAGTGCTTCTGAGCTTCATAGCGGCACAAAGCCGTCAGTCCCAATTATTGCGTATCGTGGAGGCATTTGGTCTGTAAGCTTACACACTAATTATTCCTCGTATGACTTGGCTTAAGTACATATAGGAGTAATTTCTTTATCGCAGTCGTAATATCTTCTTAAGGCGAGATTCACGACTGGTCCTTCTGGAACACCGACATAAGGCTGGCTAATATAGACTGATTGCCAATCCACACTAAGTCTACGTTGCGGATTATAGCCCATTCTTATATCTGAGAGAAAGGCCCATATCCTAGCAGTGAAAACTTAATGGACTAATTTTAATATGATCTTACGAAAATTGGAGAAATTATAATATACCTGACGGAGAAGAGACCTCCATGATGTTTTTAAAAAAATGTTCATAGGTCATATGTCCAAATGTTAATATTCTGTTCCAAATAAAACTCCACAAATCACTGTTAGGTTTCGTATATTCGACCGAAACGACCGGTAGCGTAACGACGTCCCAGAGAGGTCCTTACTGTGCGGCAGCTCGAACAAGATTGCCCCTTTAGAACGGACTAATGCTGTTTGCCTCTACCGGCATTTGCAGCGTCACCGGACGGGTGGCGAGCGCAGATGGCATTCAGCCAGATGCGGGCGCAGAGGGCGCACCACCTAAGGCGAGCGTTGAAGACGCTTCGCTGCAAGGAGAGGAATAGGCGACTTGCTCAAGGGCACCACTAAGGTACGGACCTCGGCTTGGGCCGTCGCCAGGAGAGAGGGGAGTCGGAGAGAATCGCCCCGGTACATAAGTGTACCGTTAAAAGTGGGCCCTATGAATTTTTACTCTATGACTATTTGGAGAGAATCTAACCAAGACATTTTTTGCCTAGAAATCGCCGGCGAGCTCGGTGTCTGAATGTGTTTACCTGAGAATCATAACCTTGTGTACCTCGTCTACAGTCATTACCTCGGCCGGAGCCTACACCGTGATCGAAATCACTACCTTGACTGGGGCTAGAAACTGAATTACCTCGCCTCCCCTTATTTCCGCGACATGAGTCCACACCGCGACCAGGATCGTCGCGTTGTACACTCATGCCTGCACTTTGGGTGGGGCTACGATCTCGGCCCTAGCCTACAATGCGATCTAGATCACAGCCCTGGTCGGGTCTACAACCATTACCGGGGTTGCAGCCTTCCCGTCGCCAGTGCGACCGCTTTTATAGGTTACGGCGTACTTGCACGTGGTCGTTTTAAACGTTAAGATTGCAATACAAAGTGATGACATACGACTTATAATTAAATGTACATCCTTATAAACTTAAATAATTTTGAGAATATATAATTATTCATTTTAATTGGAATAATTAACTGTAAACAATTTCAAAAGTATGAATCTAAGTTTTACAAATCAATTCAAATAATCAATTTAACAAATTTTAATCTTATTGTTATAGACTAATTATTGGCTAATTATTGTATCCGCGCCGATATACCTTATAATATTTGGGTCATTCTAGATTAAAAAATATTTTAAAAAACTTGAAATCTATTGCAACAGCGTAGTCTAGAACTTTATATGCTTATCATACAAATAGAAGATATGTAAAGTGAACATAAAATAAACGGAAGTAATATGATCGTTAGAAATATATTGTTTAAATCGTCAGACAATCTCGTGTCTGTGTTCCAAGATACAGCTTTCGCTTACATCGTATCTCAATGTTAATAATGTTGAGCTATACCAATTACTTTTGATCAACCCGTTTACCACGTTTGTAAGTAATACTTTTTGGACGTAAATAAAATATGTTATCTTTGTATCTAACTTTTCGCATGTTGCCGATTTAGCCTAAAACAAAAGAAACCTAATAAGATAGGTGTTCAAACATATTTTTTCATTGTAATATCACTCTACTATTACAAAATACTATCACAGTTGATTGTAAGGAATCGTAGTTTCGAACCGCCCCAAGAGATGGCGCCACTAGTCACCAAAAGTATTTCTACATCGCACTGACTCCGGGCACTAAACGATGGTCCCTGAATTAAGTCGTGCATGCTTGCTACATTACCCACACCATATTTATATGTGCAATGCAACTGCAAATCTGCAAATAAATCAACTGTTAAGTAGTATTACTATATAGTGGAGTGTCATTGAGTGTATGTACGTATATTATTTCGGAACCATATATGACAATAGGTATTATACAGTAGGCAAACAAGCCTCCTGCTGATTTTTCTTCTATATGGTAGCCTATTTAGCAAAGGATTTTGTGAAATGCTTCTTATGTGTTACTGAAAACTTCATAAGATGAACATTTAAAGGATTTTTTATTATAACTGATGTATAACGTTTCACGTTGTAGATCTAGGGGTGGGTGAATATAGCGTTGAATTATAGAACTCAAAACTTTGCGTGCTACATTTACAGCTGTTATATTCAAGTCTTAATAACCCACCAATGACTCCGCTCCCTTTCCCTAGCGGTGATATATCAAAAAATCCATCCTTAGTTGACACTAACAACATAACAGACGTAAACTGCCAAAATTTAATGTCTGTACCTCAGCTGATATCAACGCAGAGTCTACTCAGCGTTGTTTGTCAGTCTTTGATTCTCTCCTTTTGTTACTTGATGACCACATTTTTATATTTTTCAGGACTGGGGTAAACTCCGACCTCGTTATTCACGTCTAGTGGTGCTACTAAATCTAATTAACGAACAATTGGCCCCATTCATCTTGTTGTCATCGCTTACGAACTTGTGTTTTATTTGCTTGCAGTTGTTCAACACTTTACAGTAAGAGCACTTGATAACATACTCTATTAAATATCTTATACATACTTTTGTGTACGTAGTAGAAAACCTTATTTCAAAGTTACTTTACTCCGTATGCGGTAATTTTAAACACAGTCAATGATTCAATAGTGTGGAATTATGGAATATTGAAATTTAACCCATGTCTCAATTACGTCCCAACAAACGTATTTCAAAGTAACGTCACGTCATATGCGGTAATTTTAAAAACGATTCAATGACGAAGTCAATGATTCAAGAGTATAAAGATATGCAATATTGAAACTTAACTCATGTCTCAATAACGTCCCAACGCTATATTTAAACTTAACCCATGTCTCTATTACGTCCCAACGCAATATTCAAACTTAACTCATGTCTCAATTACGTCCCAAATCGTATATTAATTAGAGCGTTTGTGTTAGCGTAGATCCTCGGAGGCTTATTTCAAGTCCAACCTTGTATTATTATCTTTTTACTATCGTATATCGTACTTTGTCACTATAAGTACGACAGTATGTATAAATATATGTTTGTTACTACAAATCGCTAAAACGGCTGGAGTTCATTTAACCTTAAGCCTTTTAAGCAAATTTACAAGCATTTTTTCTAGTTAACAGTAGTATTATACGTGCAATAAAAGTGGATACACACTTTAGACTAATACCCAACAATTTTGCTTGCAGTCAACCAAATGTTGGACACAACGTATGTGAACCGTTCATCTATGTTCACGTAGATAAGTAAGTATAAAGTATATCATAACTTAACCCTCCACACTCCTAAAATATAAAAACAAAGACCCGATGTTTTTATTGTGTCTTTTTTTTATTATAACTTTTTTACGATAGATCTGAACAGCCGTGTGATTCTCTAACGGCCGTTTTCAATACTCTATCTATCCACAGCCGTGCGATTATCTAATGATTCATCGACGAGCTCGTCGACGAGCTCACCGATCTCAAATACTTTATGAGATATCACCCTAGTACATAAGGTTGTTTGTCCAACGTTTCTTGTCACCTCGTCATATGTTTCACGGATGTTGTCAAAGTTACGACGATGGTTTCTCTTGGAACAAAGGGCTTCACTACCTTCTCAAGAATGGCATCTTGATACACTTATGCCGATGATTTGATACCTTTTCACAAAAGTATGTCTCAGTCACTCCTTCATAGCTAATACCCCACCAAACCATCACTGAGTTGAGATATTGCCCACGTTGCATTCTGTCGACTAGTTGGGGAGCTTCCTTAGAGCTTTGAACATAAATACGGTCATTTTGTATGTTAAAATGTTGCTCAATTGTAAAAGTTTTCTTTGCGCACCGCTTCAGTAGTTGTTTCGATTTTACCATCCTATTCTTTTTTAAATTATCAGTTAAGCATTGACCAGTACGTCTCTTATAGGCTGCAAGTCGTTAGTCATCTTTTAAAATACGCGACATGGTTCTAGGTGCTATCTTCATCTCTCGAGGTAAAATCTTTTGCTTTCAGACAGGATTTCTTCGAATTCTTTCCCTTACTGCTTTGACCCTTACGGCCAGTTCTTTTCTGTCACAAACAGAGGAGGTCTCATTGTACCTATTAATAGCCCGATACACAAACATTTTACTAATACAAAGAGTATGGAGGTTTTAGAAATTGCATTTGGCTCCACACCTACTTTGTATAATGCAATCACAGCGATTCGGTTCTCTTTATCCACTCCATTTAAATATTGCAAAATGGCATTGGCGCAAAAATGAGAAAACTCAATGAACAATTGTATAAAAATAGCAGATTTTAAATTCATAGGTAATATTTTTTTTTTTTAATTGTAACAATATTTTTGGCCAGACTTAGTTTATATTACTTACTGTTCGTCCGAATCTTGCAGTCAGGTAATGTTTTTTGTGTGTTACTATTTGATATGTGACTTTAAGATCTATAAAGTTTTTTTTTATATTCATCAAGCGCAAATAATAATTTGTATTTTTCAGTGTTACAGTAAGTGTGTCTACGCATTATATGACCTACTACCTTTTCTCGTTCTTGTTCCTACTGGTTAAATCCATGCTATTCGCACATTTGGCCGCCAACGTTCACAAGTCAGCCTACAAATCCGTATTGAGCCTGTATGAGGTGCCTAGCTCTGAGTACAACCAAGAAGTAAGTTTATATTAACTTGATACATAAATAATTGTCTATCAGCTTCCTTATTCATGTTAACATACTTAATACACAACGTATTAACAAGATAAATACATAATTCATCATCATCATCTCAGCCGTAGGACGTACACTGCTGAACATATGCCTCCCCCATGATTTTCCAAAAGGACCGGTTGGAAGCGGCCTGCATCCAACGTCGTCCTGCGACCCTCCTCAGGTCATCCGTCCACCGTGTCGGTGGACGACCTACGCTGCGCTTGCCGGTCCGTGGTCTCCACTCCAGAACCTTTCGGCCCCATCGGCCATCTGTTCTGCGTGCTATGTGCCTTGCCCACTGCCACTTCAACTGGCTAATCTTCTGAGGTATATCGGTGACTTTCGTTCTTCTACGGATCTCCTCATTTCTGATTCGATCACGTAGAGAAACCCCGAGCATAGCCCTCTCCATAGCTCGTTGTGCGACTTTGAGCTCATCTATGAGGCCCATAGTAAGAGACCACGTCAACATACCAACACATAATTATACGTATGCAATAAACCGTTCAAAGTTAATATTTTTCAACCTACTAACTACTACTAAATCGAGAAGGTCCTTAAATCGAAACGTATATTTTTTAATATATTAACACGCATAACATTTGCAGAGTAGTCCGATTCTTTTTTGTTTGAAAGAGTAGGTAGTAAAGAAAAGAAAGAGTAGAGAGTAGTAGGTAGTAGGTATACTTTCGAGGTGGTTTACGGTTTTGAGATGCACTCCAATAACTGAAAAGTATTTTGTATCTTGACGGTATCGTAATTGAATGACAATCGTTAATTTTTGTCATTTTTTGTGATTGTCATTCACCGTCTTGCTTGTTGTGCTTGTATGTTATGCACATAAACTCACAATTCACATTGTCGTTCACAATCGTGGCCGTTATTATACAGCTAAATATTTTGTTGAAGGTGCAGCATTTTCAAATGCAACTACGATATACAACTATCGGGCTGAGTGGATTGTTGTTCTTCGTTAAGCGTAAAATCATCTTAGGAGTGAGTATTTTTATCTAAATATATATTGTAATAACTAGCTGCACTGCGCGGATGTTGCGCGTTGTGATAGATGATGATGAGAATGAATCAAACATTTATAGCGTATGTTACTCAAGCATAATATATATTTATACTTGTGAAATAATATATAAATATATATCAATGTTTGAATTGGTTAAGTAGTTTTACGAGTATCCGGTAAAAAAACAACAAAGGCTCATATATCTTTCCTTTTTATTATAAGACTAGATAAGGATTAATACCAAGGTACGAATAATGTAGTCTAGTTTGTACCGGCGTTAATATTTCATATTTCAAAATAAAAAGCATTTATTGCGTCATAACAGTCATATTAAGACATATCGCTTGTTTGGCAGAATATTGACGCAAGTGCAAAATCCGCTTATTTGAGTAATGTATACAGAAATTCCTGAAATATACATAGTTTTTCGGTGGAACAATGACACGAATATAGTTTCATAAAATAACACCAGAGAGAACCTATGTCGTTGTTCTTTCCGCGCTAAAATGATTTTTGGAACTACATTGCCGTATTGTTCAGTTACGCGCAAGCTGATGTGGAGAGTGGGCGTCTCAGCTCCTACAACGACGCACAGGTATTTATGACAAATTTGATTCTTAAAATTTTTTAACTTTTGGAGGAACAATTACATTTGTGTCTGCTAACATTGCATTGTGTTGGAGGAACAATGACAAAAATTTAATGTGTGTCATTGTCACTCCAAGAGCTACTAATTTATATTTACACTATTTATCGTAAATGTCCGTTTTGTCACTGTTCTTCCAAAAAAGGTGCAAGTACCATGTATTCCAAGCTGTTTTCGAAGATCATCACGAACCGTCTCAGTTGCAGGTTTGATGAATTCCAGCCTCCGGAACAAGCCGGATTTCGAAAAGGCTATAGTACCATATACCACATCCACATGCTACGTCAAGTTATACAGAAGACCGAAGAGTATAACTTGCTTCTTTGTTTAGCTTTTGTGGACTATGAGAAGACCTATGATTCGATCGAGACGTGGGCAGTGCATGAGTCTCTCCAGCGGTGCCGTATTGACTATCGGTATATCGAAGTGTTGAAGTACTTGTACAATAACACCAACATTTCCATTCCATTTCCATTTCCATTCCATTCACAATTCCATTGCAAAGAGGAGTGAGACAGGGAGATGTAATATGTCCGAAACTGTTCACCACTGCATTGGAAGACGCCGCTTCTGAAATAGCAAGGACTCGGCATCAACATCAATGGCGAATATATCACTCACCTTCGATTTGCCAACGGTATTGTAGTCATGGCAGAATCCATGGAAGACTTCAGTACAATGCTCTAAGGCCTTAAGATGAACATGGACAAGACGAAAATTATGTCTAATGCCTATGTTGTACCTACCCCCATATCAGTTGGGAACTCAGTTCTCGAAGTTGTTGACGAATACATCTACCTTGAACAGACAGTCAAACTATAGTATTTTTCCTTAACACAATAGAGATCACAAAAAAACTAATTTATATTTACTTCAGTCATACTTTATAATTTGAATAAAACCGTAACTACCTATTATTATTATTCAGTGTCTTACTGTGTTTTTTTTTCAAATCCCTAAAGACCCTATTAGAAAAAGGACGCACATCTACTTTGGAGCCTCTCTCTCGGCTCGTTTTTTGAGAAATGCTGCGCAGTCCAGTTTAGGTATAGGTTCATGGTAATACGTCACTTTGCTTTATTGTCAACTAGCTGGTGTCCGTGACTAATTAGGGCTAATTTCACCAAACTCTTATAAATCAGTAATTAGCTAATGCGTCGCTAAAAATAACAGAGATGTTTAATATTGCGCTTTTTCACCCGCGGGGTCATGGATGATGATGATGATGAGAAGTCTCTGATATGTTAATCAAGCACCTCATCTACCTCCACTAAATTTCTTTAAAATTCGCCCATCGTTTGAGCGTGAAAGAGTAACAACCATCCACACATCTATACATCCATACTCACATACTTTCGCGTTTATAATACTATTAAGAATAAAGATTAGAATTAGGACAGAATAGACTTATATTATAACTATATCTATATATATATATATATATATATATATATATATATATATATAAATGAACCCCTATTTCTCCTGGTCACGCTATAACTTGAGAACGGCTGTACTAATTTAATTCATGTTTTATTAAATGTGTTCTAATACATTTTAGAAGGTTCTTACATTTATAAAAACAAGAAAAGACGGGAGGTTATGGCGAGGCCAAAGGCCGAGCCTAATAAGCAAACGAAGTCGCGGGCTGTCGCTGGTGGTCAATAGTTTCTGCAGCGTGTACGCGAATATAAGGACATTTTTTTGTATTTTCCTACTAATATTATTACCGCGAATGTTTGTGAGTATGGATGTGTGGATCTTTGTTACTCTTTCACGCTCAAACGGCGGGGCCAATTTTGATAAACTTTGGTATGGAGGTAGATGAGGCGCTGGATTATTACATAGGATACTTTTCATCATCATCATCCATCACCACGCGGGTGAAAAAGCGTAATATTCTTGGGGACAGCATAGACAAAATAACAAGATCTCGGCCAGCGTTAAGATCGTAATGATAACAGTACTTTCAAAGTATGTGTCAGTTTCTGATAGATTAGTCAAAGTGGCGCTATTATTTTGACACTTCGATACACTAGACGTGCTCGGCGACCGTCAAGCGTGATGAATTGTAATGACAGTTTTATTTTTTCATAGTGATTAATTTTATATTTGTATGTGCGTAGATACTAAATTTTATTATTAGTGTTTACTGATTTATTTACCAAGTACTTAAATTTACTCATATAATACAATATGTATATAACCATGTTATATATTATGTGTTATATATTTTATGCCATTTTGGTATAACATTATAAATATAGATATGGATTAGGACCATAAGCTACTCGAAGTACTAATCCTGCGCAGACGACGTCACGGGCACCAGCTAGTTTATTATATAGTTGTATATGTATTATGTATATAAATATTTCCATGTACTAAAAACTTCTTAAAATAATAATTTATATTAAGGTTATCTGTCAATGTTTTTTTTTTCAGGTAATGGCAACCTTGATAACTTATGAGCTGGTCCTACTACAATTTAGTTCTCAAGCAGAATTGGGTCATGTAAATTATACAAAAGTTGTAACTTTGTACGATATTTGAAATATTATTTTATTCAGTAATAAATAGGATTTATTGCACAAACCATAGCTATTATTTAACACAACCTTATCTAGATCCAATGAATACATGGTTTTGCAAGGTAAACAAATGTGTGGAAAACGTATTGTACTTGAATGTACCAACCAGACTATTGCCATTGAAAAGGTGCATTAGTTAGGTTAACCGAACTAACAACCGAACTACTGCTACTAGAGAGTGTTAATAGTTCGGTGCTTTGTATCAACCGGACTATTGTCACTGAAAAATTGCTCTAGTTTGGTCAACCGAACTAAAACCCGAACTACTGCTACTGGGCCGATTGTACACAGATTGAATTAGTACTCGTTTGTTAAAAAAAAAAGAACAAAAGTAACATTCCAACCAATTGGAACCCAAATTGTTATGCTTTATTAGGCATAGTAGATATTCGTAAATACCTAGTGCAAACTCATCGGCGTAAACCATTCATTCGTCACAAACATCTATCGTTCCTAACACAATGAAAAGAGGAGTTAGGTTAGACTACATAAGGAAATAGTAAAGATTAGACGGAGAATTATTCAATTATATTCTAGTAATTGAATAATTTTCTCTTGCCTATATTTAAATGCTATAATCTACTCAATAATTGTGTCTGCTCTCTAGGTATTATTAACCCTATTTGGTAAGCTTGGAAATAAAACACATAATAATATTCGATTAGGAATATTTATCTTTGAATCTAATCATTACTTGTTCGCTATAACTTACCTCTGGGCATGGTAAATTTTTACTTCGGGTAACTTTATAGTAGTACAGTTGAGCTAAAATAGTATGGAGAGAGACACATTAATATCTAGGTAGTTAAGAAACCCCATAATATTATGTATATACTCGTATGTTAGTCTGTAAGGTATATGTTTTCTATATGAGTCTCTGGTATTTTTATGTAATGTAAGGTACTATTGCTTGAAATAAAGATTATTATTATTATTATTCAAACAAATTCACGGGTTTCACCCGGTCCTTTACATATGCATGAGTGGGGATGTAGCCAACACTTAGAGGCCCGTTTGGTATAAAAATACAATGTAGTTAAAAAACAGAAACATTTTGGATGGATGGTTTCATAGTATATCTATTACAAAAATGGGTGAAATGGCATGGCTATTGATATGTACATATTAGTGGTACGGGAGATAGTGGGCTATGGACGAGACTACGGCACCTGCCAATTTCCGTCTCATTTTAAAATATTTGGGCAGATGGTGACTTGCCAACCACTAAACGGCCCCTCATAAGGGCCACCATCACTGATGATTGCTCTTGCTTCTCCACCCCCAGACGGCCAATTAAGGGAAGCCGGGGGTCAGGGGTCTCATTTAGTCCCAGGGAGAATCAGAGTCCGCGGTGTCGCCACTCACCGACGGCTCACCACAAAGCCGCCCCTGCGGTATTATTATTATAAACAAACTAACTACTAGATAGGACAAAATAGTTCCGGAGGTTTGATCAGCTCATACCAAACATAAACTATCGTAACCAGTAAATAAATCATTATGTATTAAATTGGTTGTATGGACGAGCAAAAGCAGTTCCATGGTGTGTGGGTTTCCATTTCAGAGAAAGGTGGCAATTCTGCATACCGCTGACATCTAATTAAATACCTACATTAATATCAAGAGATATTGATATTTTACTACTAAATTCATTGTAGTTATGTTTGAGCTAGATTAGGCTTTTCGGACAAATTGGTTCTTACGAAATTCTAAGAGCAAAACAAGTACCTAATTTATATTACGCAAAATACTTGAATAGGTAAAAATACCTGAATTAAATCTTAAAGTAATCCGCGTAAGAGAGTAGCAAATAAGAGAAAAATTATGAATACATACTATGTAACAGAAGTAAAAATATTACCAAACATTAAAATAAATATATGTAGAGCTAGGATAGTATTTAGGAGTTTCGTGCTAAAAGCTACGGACTTAGGGAAAGAAACATAAAATGTATGAGGAAGTAGGTATATGAATAAGGGGGTTAATACTGTTAATATTATTATTATTAGATGGCGTAAGTAGTACATATAATAGATATGAAAGTTATAGAAAATGATAGGCTACCTTATGTAGTAGGTACGTAAATATATTTCACATCATATTGTATACTAGCTGCACTCCGCGGTTTCACTCTCGCGATGATGTATGATGATGACGATGAATTACATATATAGTAGCATAATACAGCCTTCTACCCGTGAAAGCACTTTTTAAACTGGTTATGTAACGCGTTTTTGCGTTTATCCGTTACAAACAAATGGCCTTATCGGCGTTAATATTGCATAATATTAACACGGAAAATTAGTTATTGTGGCAGAACTGTAATAGTTGGACATATAGCCATGCATACTTTTTTACACAAATGTATGTTTTCAATAAAAATTTAACATCACTTTGCTCCATTGTCAATAGTTTCTGCAGCGTACGCGATATAAGGATATTTTTAGTTATTATTTTCTTACCTTGGGTTACATTATCGAAGTTGTCATACGGATCCCTAACTTTTTAGATTATATTATACAGCTTATGTCACTCGGTGATCATGTAGCTTACTAACGGCAAAATAATTTTTGAAATCGGCTCGATAGTTTTTATGTTTATTCGTTACATACAAAAATACAATTTTTTCCTCTTTATAATAATTATTAGTATAGATGAGTTGGGTATATTACTAGCTGCGCTACGTAGTTGCACCCGGGAGGTAATGGATGACGATGATGGTTAATCAATTATAGAGTATACTAGTCAGGCATAATAAAGCTTTCTACTACTGAAAGAATTTTATGGTTCGTTTTTTTTTAATTATTAATTACACACTACAGACACTATGGTCCGTACCATTTTAAACTTATGGATTAATTAAAATAACATACATTTTCAATGGAGACTTCGTTCTCCAAACATCACAGTTTTACATAACAAAAATAATACTTTATATTGCTTAATCTAGTTACACTATTTTCCTTATTATACTGATATTATCTAGAGCATCCGGCCGCAGACTCCTGCCTTTGCCTTATTGTACTAAACACGGCCTCCACGACCTCTTCAATCCTATATTTTATGGTCATCTTCTATCTTTAATGGCTAAATTCGTATCCGATGGTACAAGCCTATCATTTTCTCTGTACTACTTATGCCTGTACGATGTTGTAATCTGCTATTTGCTTTGCCGTTGCCTTTGTCGCCCGCCTGACGAATTCGCCGATAGCATCCGAGCTGTCGTCCGTAAAGTATGTGCAACTCACTAAGTGTCGCGACAGTGGCACTACTGCGTGAGAGACGCTGTCTCGGAGCTTTGTAAGTTAAGAAGTTTCCATGACAAACAATTAAAACAACGAAATCTTTCTCCTTTCTTATTAGGATTAAATACGACGATACGAATAATGTGGCTAAGTTTGTACCGGCGTTACAATTGCATATTTTAACGTGAAAAAGTAGTTATTGTGACAAAACTTTATTAGTTAGACATACGGTATTACAAACTTTATTTAGGAAACTGATGTTGGAGATAATATTATAACAAAATATGGACCCTTAGCAGCAGGGATACGTAAATTTCACCTGTCAAATTTAAAATCAGTCACTCAGGCAAGTGTCACTCGCTGTGGACACTGAGTAAGATCAAAATAAAATACCGTTTTGTGCGATTAGATGTGTAAATATAAGAGGATATCCTACTAATATTATAAATACGAAAGTTTGTGAGTATGGATGTGTGGATGTATGGATGTTTGTTACTCTTTAACGCTCAATCGACGGGGCCAATTTTGATGAAATTTAGTACGGAGATAAATGAGATGCTGGATTAACACATAGGATACTTTTCGTTATCATCATCCATCACAACGCGGGTGAAAAAGCCTAATATTCTTGAGCACAGTATAGACAAAATAACAAGATCTCCGCCTACGTCAAGATCATATTGATTACAGTTCTGTCAAGCTATCAGAAACTGACTCAAACTTTGAGTTTCTGATAGCTTTGTTAAAAGCACGCTATCATTTTGACAGCACGATACACTAGATATGCTCGGTGACCATCAAGGGTGATAAAATGTAATGACAGTTTTTTCCATGATGTTTAATTTTATTCTTGTACTCGTATGCATGTAGGTACTGTACTTTAATATTAGTGTTTACTTAGTATTTAAATTTACTCATAATATAATACGATCATAGCAATTGCCTTTGACCATGTAAATATTTTATGACATTTTAGTATAAAGATATTATATATTGCCTCGGAGAAGGTAATAAGATACTCGAAGTCCTAATCTTGCGCAGACGAAGTCGCGGTCACCAGCTAGTATTACGATAAAGAAAATCAAGATATAACATCTCAAAGACTCGAATCTTAGAATCTCGAATCTTAAAAACCTAATTCAAATTCTACTTGACAACACTTGAAGTGGAATTGACGAAATTGGGTCCAAGGGCTTTTCAATATTACAGTTACCAAATAGAAAACGGGATTTTTGAACGGGTCGAAATATTCAGATCACGTATTATGCTCAACCCCTGTGTCATTCGTGACGGACTACTGTAGAATGGAATGTTGAAGATTACCTTATTAATATGGCATCAATTCTTGCTTTATGCTTACTATTACAGTTATGTCACAAAAACTATTTTTTCATATATTGATTCAGGCGTTACTTTGCGGAAATCCATCAAAAACGATATTAGAAGAAATATTTAGTGATACTTCCGCTAAAAACAATGCTTATGGCCGAGTTGCGGTGTGCACCCTCCCTTTCGCATACATTGCAAACAGGAAGTATACTGAATAAACAACACAGAAAACAATCCAAGAACGTCCACTTATTGTCAAGGACGGCGCCGAGATTTTTCAGCGTCGTGCTGACTGGAATGGAGGTTCCGCCCACCACCATGGTAAAGCCTGCCGGAGACGCCCGTTGGGGGCCGTAAAAATATATGGCCTCGAACTTATGGACCGCCACCACCAGTTTCAGCCTCCAGATTCTGGCCACGACTGTCGCGACACCAGCAATGGGCAGAATCGCCTCCTCCGTATATGTTTTTCCACGGGCAGTAACCAATGTGTCGTCAGCATAACAAACGATGCCGACGCCACGGAGGTTAGAACCACCACGAAGCACCCAGTCGTATCCAACGTTCCACAAACGAGGGCCTAAGACGGAGCCCTGTGGAACGCCGCACGACAAGGGACTTCGTCCCTCCCCGTTCGTAGTCGGGAAGACCTCCTCTCTGTCAGAGAGATAGTCCCCGACGAGCCTTTGAAGGTACTGGGGCACTTGGTGGTGATCCAGTCCCCCAAGTTACGGTTCAGCCCTCACTTGGGCCGAAGAAAGAAAGAAACGCCATTACGTGTAACCAAAGGTAATTTTATTTATACCTACATACAGAGGTCGTCAAATGTTAGACTTACAAAAATAATATTGTAACACTGAAATAACGAGCAAGCAGCGTTGACACCGGCTCCATAAATATAAACACAAATCTAAGTCAACTGTGCTTTCATTTCTGAAATATTCGTAGGTTTACAAACACACCTAACATAATAAATGAAAACAGCCAAACTTAGACCAAGTTTAGCTTCACATCAACTCGTATAAAATAGACTAAATAAACAAAGTAAACTTTAATGTCAATATTAATATTATAATATAGTGTCTTGATTTGATAGAAATGTTGCGTTCAGTATTTTTGCTAAGCCGCATACCGATATAGCTTAGGCTGGCTCAACATCTTAAATCAAAGATTCACTAATCGAATTTCATGACACCAAACAGAAACCTGGTCAATTCGCATTTTGATAGTTAGACCATTTTTGAAGAGTTCGTAGCGGAGCTTGACTTGGCGATCTTAACCGATCAACAAGTTAAGCAACACTTGCTGCGGTCAGGACTTGGATGGGTGACCGCTAGTGGCATTATTCAACTGAGCGATTCCGTGCTTCGGAGGGCACGTTAAGCCGTGGGTCCCGGTTGTTTGTCTTAGGACAACAGTCGTTAGGCTATGTCGAAGGCCTTCGGACGACCTGAAAACTTCGACATGGGTTCGCCACTAACCTATCCACTAAGCTGCACTGTGCCCGCGTGGTGGATTATGGCCCAACTACTCTTTCTGAGAGGAAGGCTCGAGTCCCAACAGTGGAAAAAAAATGGGCTGATTATGATGGTTATGATACTGTTTTATGTAAAATTGGGTGTGCTGTGCAGGGTTTAGTTTTTTCTATATATTAGACACACCCTACATTACACATTAAACTAGTACATACATGCGATCAAAATGCGAATTGAAAGGGGTTTTTCTCTACACAAATATCTATATAAAGTCTTACACAGCAAAACCCTAAATAATTATTGTTTGTCTTTGTTCCAGATCACACGTTAAAATTACACCCACTACTGTGAGAACATTGTCTTATGTTTTTTATAGGTGTTCAATAAAGTGTGTTTAAGATTGAACTTGAATTGAACATTCTCACACAAGTTTTTGACTAGAAAAGTTTAAGAGTTCATAATGAAGGGGAGTTTTGTCGATTGCTTTAGATTGACGCTTCTGATTGGAAAATATATCGGAATCATGCCCTTGACTGGGTTGAGACACTCAAGGCAAACTTTAAGGTAAATATTGTTTTGGGCTTTTGTTAAATTTATGCACTTTTAGCAGATCTGTATTTATTTGTAAGTTTAATCATTAATACTGCAGAAGTTTTATGTATCACGTAGATTAGTAGATACTTGGCAATCAAATTCTTAACGCTATTGCACATAATCTTCGGTAAGGAATACAAATCTTGTAGTGGTAGAGTTTAGCAGAGTTAACCTGGGCAAGTACCTTTACCAGTTATTCAACCGTGAAGCAGTAGCATGCTAAGTTTCATTAAAGGGCAATGTTTCCAGCGAAATTACAAGGCAAGAGATTAAACATCTTATATCTCAGGGTGATGAGTACAGTGCATTGCCATACAGGGTTGTAAACTCTTGTAGTTTAAATTCTAAATGTCACTTAACTGTTATGGACAAGCGTCAAACTTAACGAGCGAGTGACGTACTTGTAAACATTATAAATACAAAATTATTGATTATATTAATTATGTATTATATGCGGTTGCGAATAACCTCCAAAACAAACAAAATTAAAGCAGTTTGAGACTCCCTCGCTAGATAGGTAGTACGGTAGTACGACGTTAAAATGCATCAATTCAGGAGCTAACATCGGGAACTCCAAAATATATTTAATTGTGGTCTGCATCCCGTGAATACTAATTATAATTTAGCATCAAATCAGGTTTATCAATTTCAATAGCAAATTCATCTGAATGAATATAGGTATTAGGTCTTTGCCGAAGAAATGATTGATTTGTATGAACATTTTTAATATGGTTTCTAAAGCACTGACGTCTGCTTTGCGATACCAAAAATTGCAATTTTAGAGAGAAAATTTCACATCATTGGACAGGATTCAAACCCACCGTGTGAAACCTTGTCAGATATCTAGATATCGATCCCATAGCGAGTTAAACTTCGATTCGGAAAGCTTCGGTGTCAGACCTGGCACACGTCGTTAATCTTTCGTGTTGTTTCAACGTAGGAACTCAAATTCGAAAATTGTACGAATATTCAGTTCATTCATAGTGCTAAAACTACCAACATTTTACAAAAAAATTGTATCTTAAAACAAATGAATGAATACGAAATTTAAATGACCCGGCTTTTAAATAAAATTTATAAGAATTTCGGATTGCAGTCCGAAAATAATGAAATCTGAAAAAGTTGGTTATACTCGTAGTATATCTAATTACATAGGCAACCTAACGCAGAAAATAAATAAATTACGTTACGGCAGCTGCACTGGTCTATCCTATGTTTTAGTTAGTAAGTGTTGTGTTATTTTTCAGATTTTCATGGAAGTCTGGCTACAACGTTATATATTTGACTAGTTTACTCATGCTAATCTTTATTACTAGTGTTCAGACATTGAGCTTAATTAAATCAGGATTTGCATCAAAAAGATTTGGTATGTATATGGGTTTATTTAATATACCAACCTATATTATTTAAATTTTGTGATAAATCTTAGGTATTTACTTGTTTATTTTATGATATTCCGGTATTCGTTGGTAAATAAGAAAATTTATTAGAATAAAGTTGTAATTCAGTTTTCGGTCTTCTAACATTTGGTTTTGGCACGTGCTAGCTTATAAATACTTAAAGTTTAGTCTTAAGTTTTTACATTAGGCTCAGGTACTTTTAATTGTTTTATCCTAGATAACCAGTACTTGTGTGTAAAGTATAGTATAGTAAGTAGTAAGTTTAGCACTTTTTTATAGTTAGAGAAAAAACGTAAGTATGTGTTAGAGGATCTAGTACTGCGACGTGCCTGGCTGCCTGGCCTAAGGTCTGCAAGTGCTAGTTTGTTCAAATAAACCATTATTAATATCATACGTTACGAGCTAAGTAAAATCTACACAATTATAAGATATACATAATTTATAAAAACGAAAATTTCGTATTTTTGTTTGTTTCTATGAATTGAATAGGCTCCGAAACTACTGAATCGATGTGAAATATTATTTCACTATTAGAATCCTGAACTATCCTTGAATAACATAGGGTATATGATAGTTTCCAAAAAGTTCCAGTGGCATCCGTATACAAACTTCGATAATGTAACCCAAGGTGAATTAAATACTATCTCTAAATGTAACAGAATATTCCAATCAAAACGTAGATTGTAAACTTTAAAATAACTTATGATGATTAAGATCTAATTTAAGATTACTCTATTTAGGTAGATATCGATAAAATAAAAATTGGATAGCAGAATTATGGATATGAATCGCAGTTTTTCAAAATTGATCAAAAGTTTCATTGATGGTGTTGTTAAAAATACCAGCTAGGGTATATTTGTAATTGTTTTTTATGCCACAAAGATTTCAACTACTATGACATATTTTTTTCGTTGTGTCAGTGCATAATAAAATATAAAATATTTCATAACTAAGGCATGATGATATATATAAAATTATGTAAATTACAGGTTCATTGTTACTATATGGGGTTGCTCTTATACAATATGTGCTAATATTTCGCTTCTGTCAACGTATTAAGGACACTGTAACACAGGTACAAAATTTGGAGAAAGTGATGCCTCCAGTAAAGAAACCACGATCTACTGTGAAATATATCAACCGATTCATGTGTTTATTCCTGCTTTTTAGTCTAGGTAAGTTTTGCATTCTCACTAAGCCCCATGGAAACATGTTAAACTTATTGTTAAGCTATTGCATAGCTTCTATCGCGGATCCTTGAGCGTGGAGACCGAATCCAGAAATTCCGTAACGAAAATAACCTAACACCCCCCACTCCATCTTACGATGAATAGCAGAACTTTTAACGACTTTTTGAAATATCACGCTTGTCTCTTTAGTTCAGCAACTCGCCTCTAGATGGCATTGGTTAAATAATTATAATTGCATAAGTTGATTTGGCAACTATCGATGAATAGCAGAACTTTTAATGACTTTTTGAAATATCATGCTTGTATCTTTAGTTCAGCAACTCGCCTCTAGATGGCATTGGTTAAATAATTATAATTGCATAAGTTGTTAAAACAGCTATGCAATAGCTTTACCGCGGCAGTCTCCGAGTGCCACACGTCTTTTTTTTTGTATCGTTCAAAGAATGAGACGGGGTAATCCCACGGCTGATGAGAACACTCACCTATCTACTAGGTTACAGTCCCAGCTATAATTTTATGCTGACGTTTTCGTGGCACTGCAAGTTGCTCATCTATCCATGGTTTTGGTAAAACGGTCACATTAGCCTAGTAATTTCAGTTGCGTTCTGTTCTTAATCTGCTTACAAGTAGGATATGTAATATTTAGGGTTCAGGGCTCTGTAGCAGGCGAAACAACTGGGCGAAAGAACCACAAAACCAATGTCTGATGATGACGAGCGCTGTACAGTGTCACATAGAACACTACAGTTCTAAGCTCTGAGTTGCATTGCAATGGTTATGGGCAATCGTAGTGCTTACTACCAGGAGAATGACCTGCCCATCACATCACTTGATGGCACAATAAAAATAAATAAAATGGAATTGAACTTTATCAGAGTTTGTTATATACTAGGCAAGTGAGAGTAAAATGTTTGATAATTATCTTAAACAAGCTGCGCCGCGTTTTCATCCGCGTGGTGATGGATGATAACGATTGTTTAGTGTTTACCTTTCATGTCTTAATTTTAATGTTTTTTTAGGACAATACGTTTCTTACTTGACGTTTTCAATTTATTTGACACACAAGTGTTATTTATTAACGGGAGACTCTGGCTTGTTGAAATCATACTTGATCCTTGTCCATGGTTGGTATGTCGAATATTTTTCGTTCTCATATTTTCCTATGGCTGTAATAGAGGTAAATATAAATCATACTCTTTTATTTTAATTTTATTTTAATCATAATACACATAATATCAGTTCTTGAGTGGAGACCACGTTTAGGCAAACGGAGTGTAGGACGCCCTGCGGCCAGCAGAGAGACGACCTGCGGAACGCGGCTGGCAGTAACTGGATGCAGAGAGCTGAAGACCGAGCTCTTCGGCGTACTTTAAGAGAGGGATATGTCCAGCAGTGGATGAATGTGGGCTGATGATGATACATAATATTAAGAATTCATAAATTTATATATTTTGAACTGTAGAATCTAAGATACATTTCTACTCGTTGACTGTTTAGAAACGTCTGCGTCTTTCCAAAGAGAGCTGAGATGAAAATTTTTGAAAATCTTGAATTATGTGTCAGACTATGCTAATCACTGACAACAGTGCACGAACAGTGTATGCAGGTACCCAACCTATCCTATTGGAGGGTACTGCTCAGCGAATCCCTGTACAAGGGCAGTGCAAAATTTGAACCAAGTGACATACTAGGTGGTATATCCGTAACGTAGTAGCAGACATTCTGCTTCAAACAGTATAGTGCAGGTATGACAGTATGTAGGTATAAAGGCAATGTACCAAATGAAATAGCTTGTGGAATTTGTGTTTGTTATTTGTTTAGCGTCATGTCTGCCATTTATTCAGATTTGTACTTAAACCTAGATGTACATAAAACGTACTTCTGGAATACAGCCCTAAAAGTGTCAAACTTAATCCAGTGCTGCAACTGTTATATAGACAGGTTTTAAAGAGATAATTAACAGAGTTTCGTTACACAGCAGAAAATTCGGATTGAACATGAACGTCTCGAAAACTAAAGTCATGGTAATATCACACTCAACAAATTGAGTAGCAATGAGTACATAACATCTGTTGAAGTGCCACAGAATTTCATTTAGAACATATGCGAAACTATGGGTCGAAACGGCGTGCAAGAGTTTCAGTCGGAGAAAAAGTATCAGGATATTTGCTGTTAAGACAGGAACACATTATTATAAGGTCTAGTTATTTGATACCATATTTTTGTACTTGTAGTGCATCAAAATTCAAGCAACGATCACGCTTAGTTACGTGGATATTATTATCATGGTGGCGTGTTTCTATCTCACAAATCGGTTTAACAATTTCAATCAGCTGATCCTTAACAAAGATAATATGGTAATATTCAATTTTTCTCTTTTTCTTATATAAGTGATTGTGTTTGTCCATGTTCTCTTAGTTGGTTAGGTTCTTATCGATATACTTTAAATCTTGAGGTTCTGTAGTAGTAGTAGTCTGGCTATCTTCGAACCTCAAGATATAAAGTTAATTTAATGAGAATAAAATTTAAAGGTTTACAATTTTCATCAGCTGATCCTTAACAAAAACAATTTGGTAGGTATGGTAGTATTCATTTGTTCTAATTTTCTACCGACTTTCAAAAAAGGAGGAGGTACTCAATTCGACTGTATTTTCTTTATGTTTGTTACCTCATAACTTTCGATAGGGTGAAGCGTTTCTTAAAACTCTTTTTTTTGTTTGAAAGCTGGTGCTTCCCGTGTGGTCCCATTTCATCAAATGCGGTCCAGTAGTTTTTGAGTTACACTCCAATAACTGATTTTTACCAAAGTAATGAAATGGAAGTCGGTAAATTTTTCAAATTGCACTTGTTATATACATGGTTGTGTTTGTCCACTTTCTGTTGGTTAGGTGCTTATCGACATACTTTAAATCTTGAGGGTTCAAAGATAGCCAGACTACTACTACTAGTTACTTAGTTACTAGGCAGCCATGCTGTTGATTTTTTCACAATGTTACCTTTCATTATACGACACCGCATGTCATCGAAATATATGTATAATTGAACACTTCTTATTAAAATCTGTATAAAGTCGTGAGTTTAACTGGTCATCATCGAACACAGCGTTGGCGACGCTGGTGAGTAGGAAACAGTGTTGCCATATGTACAGATGTATCGTAACTCCTGGAGTTAGTTATGTAGGTCCTAAATATTCTCAAATTACATCAAATTGTGACCTCTCTCTGTGTTTGTTTTAAATGCAACTCCCACGAGAATAAAAAATCGGTATACTGTGGCTTTATAAGTTACAAAATCGCCAATGTTCACAAAAAATAAAAAAATGTCATCTACGGTATATTTTACAACGCTCATCTGTAATTTTTGTAGTAGTAGTTTCTATTAAATCACTTGATTCATCATTTTATAATACTCACATGGAGTAAGATTTAGCGTTTTATAAATAAAATTACTTTGGTATTTATTTTCGAGTTCAAGTTCTTAGTCTTCTGTTTTGCCCGACTACGGCGAAGCAAGTAATTTATTAGGCAGTATGTATGTATGTTTGTTTATCTCTTCCCTCATAACTTCTAAACTACTTATCTATTTTGACACATGATGTGTCGTTGGAAGAGTCTCGCTGCAACTTTTGAAAATAAACATGTAGCGGATATTTTTATTCTTTCAGTACACCAAAACCTTCAAACCAAGCTGGTCGGAACTACAAGTACATTACACACGTATCTCAAAACTTGCTACCATCATTGACAACGATATCAACGCCATATTATTCCTCTCATACACTTCGAACTTATTCTTAATTTTCCAGCAAATGTACTTTATTATAAAGTGAGTATGGTTATAACCTCTACTGTCACCGTGTGTCTACAGTTTCATAGCCTCATATTGCTTTAGCGATTCACTCAGTTATATAACTGTATACCACACCGATTCGGAAAGTATCTCAATACTCGTTCGTAAATGGGTAACAAAGTTCGTCATTTCTTCCTTATGAATGTGCGGCGGGAAATGTATTAAAATCCATTTCTGTTCTGCTGGCGTTTTTTTGTTTTTTAGCAGCAAACATAAAAAATACAAACGTTAAATATCAAAAAGGTTTTATATACAATAATTAGAAAAATAGGTAGGTTTTTTTGTATTAAATTTTGAATGAAATGAGGCTGGCAACCTTTTCTGCAAAAAGAACCATTTGCAATGCGATGCGGCAATTTGTTTTGTTTTTACTAAATTGATAGTTTAATTCGCTTTCAACTATTCTAAATAATTTTCCAAAATTTCATCAGATAGTGATAAGGACGAATTTATAATGATGAAGCCACCAGAAATAAAAAAATAAAGCTCAAGAGATCGAGTTGTTTTTGATTTCTGGCAAAATGCTGCATACAACAATTATTTACAAATTAAAGTAACTATTTCATTTTCCACGTAGGTGTAGTAAATCACTATGTATCACACGGGAGTAGGTTATATTTCTTCCCTCGGTGTACAATGTACTATTACCCTAGTATAGCGTATAAGTTGTGGGCTGTCAATGAAATTATTGTTATTACGATAGTGTATCTATTCATTTACACAACAAAAAGGACATTGTCCATTTTCAACTAACCGTGAACAGGTTGCCCATCAATATTGTTAATAAAACAACTCTGATTTCAATAAAGTTACGATGCTGTGTTTTTGTATCAAGGCGTATCTATCAAAAGACAATTTAAATAACATCCTGTTTTATAATTTATTTCACATAACGTGATGCGAGTGAAGTATCGGTAGAACGTAAATCCTCCATGCAATGTCGCACTTCCGGCTTGGACATTACGTTTAATGCCGGCACTTCACATGGATATTTTTATTTGTGTATTATGTTATAATTCTATGAGTAAAACTTATTATTGTTTTAACTCATGTCTGGCTGTTTTTTTGTTTCACCGGCAGATTGATAACGATATCTGTATGACTTCCTATATACTCGTATATCTAGATAAGTAAGTTCTTTTATTTTAGAATAAACATTTGTTCAGGCTGATAGAAAACTTTGGTTTATATTTATTTTTCATAGAGGTGAAGTCACGAGTGAAATCTGTATTACATATTTAATAAAACATTAATTTGTTATTTTATGTATTTCAGTAAGCTGACTGGAGTTAATAACATTATAGAATCTTCTGGTTGCGCTGAAAATCACATGTGAGTACTTATTCTAATTATATTATAAGGCAGGGAGTGGAGACCATAGGCTAGCAAGTGCAGCGAATGTCATCCATTGTCTAGGTGGCCAGACGACCTAGGACTACGTTGGATGTAGGCCACTTCCAAACTACTGTCCACGTAGCACGTCCTAAGAACGAGATTGTCATTTTACGCTTGTGTGTAGCTTGCTACATCTTGCTTAGAAAGGGACGAAACTGTGTCCAAAATGCGATATCGTCGCACTTGCTTACCGTCAAGTGATCTTCATGCAGGTTGTGCGACAGCCTGACACTACTCATGCGTACTAAAGTTTACAAGCTTACAGTATTTAATTTTAATATTAAAGGTCCAATAACAGAGACTAATGTTCAGTTCGTATATTCAGTCAAATGATTGAAAGTAATCATCTTCTAGACGCTATTTTAAGCTAAAGGACCCTAATGTAAGTGTTCAAGTTCACAATCAAATAAACGAATGGGCTGTTGTGAATAAAAATACCAGCGATCTGCATGAAATCTGGACAAGTTTTTAAAATCTAAACTTTCTATTATAAATCACGAAATCGAATGCCGGTCTGACATCAGGAAGAAGCAAGTCTGGGTGACCATTCAGATCATTAATCTGATTCGTCGAGTCGAAACGTAGATTCTACAAAACCAGCAATGTGACTAAGTACAAAGAACTCGACAATCAGATTCGCAGCAAATGTCGTGCTACAAGACAGCAATGGTATTTAAATCGTTGCGAAAAGGGGGAGCTCCTCCTAAAGCGACATGATTCTTTTCAACTTCATAAAGAGATAAAAGACATGGCAGACTTGCATAAGAAACGACGGCAGACATTTTTAACAGACGACATGAGAAATGTCATTTTTGATCCCAACTGAGGAAGAAACGTTGAGAGGAGTACGTTGAAGAGGCGTTTTCAGATAACACACGGTGCGTAATGGAAGATTACGATCTAACTATAGGACCAAATATCTTGAAGTCTGAGGTACAGCGAGCGTTGCATAAAGCAAAAACCAGAAAAGCACCTGGACCAGATGAGATTACTTGTCCTGAAGTAACTGGAACATGACAACATCGATGCACGGACCAGTATGTTTAACTTCATCTATGATGATGGTGAAATACCTGATGATTGGTTGAAATCTGTTTTAATCACCTTGCTGTTGCAGTGTTCAGATTTAAAAAAAAAATTGCCTCATGAGTCATGTATTAAAGTTATTCCTCTCAATAACACATGGTCGTATAAGAGCTACATGTGATGCACAACTCGGGGTAAGCCAGTTTGGCTTTCGTTCTGGTATGGGGACGAGAGAGGCGCAGTATGCACTTAAGGCGCGCTCGTACCCTGATAATAGTAAAAAGCAGAATCTTTAAACATCTAGTCTAACGAAACAGATCGATAATATTGTATAAAAAAGTACTTGGGTTAGAAAAGGAACAGGCAAAGAGTAATAACCGAACAGAATTCATAAATATTACTCGCTCTCTGCAGAAAAAATCCTGAATAGGTCCATAAAAATAAACTTTCACGTCCAAACTCTTAGAATTTTCAGCGATAACACTATATTTTTTATTAGGTAATACATAGCCAACATATAGTACTAAATTAGTAACCAGCAGTTTTTTCAATTGTGTTAGTATATATCGAAATATATTAAGAAAACGTACTAAATTAATGCATTTTTGCATGACATCGTCCAATATAACATGCGATTTTCAACCTTACGCAAAGCATCGTAAATTATTTTAAAATTGGGGTTGGACCGCGTCTTAATGTTCTGGTCCAAAATCGCCGTGATAGGCAACAAAATGTGTATCTTTGTTTTATAGACTAGGAAAAAGCCTTTGACCGTGTCAAACACGTGGAACTAATTAAGATATTGGAAGATATAGGCCTAGACGACAAGGATCTGCGTATAATCCGGAATTTGTATTGGAACTAATGTGCGGCGGTGGAGGAAAGTGAATGGCGAGCAGACGAACCCAGTCTCCGTACAGAAGGGTATAAGACAGGGTTGTATTATGTCTCCGATCCTGTTCAACAATTACTCAAAAGTGATTGTCAAAGAAGCGCTTGAAGACGTGAAGCACGGTGTCGTAATCAACGGGCAATTTATAAATAATTTACTCTATGCTGACGATACCGTTCTAATAGCAAACACTAAGGGAGGCTTTTAAGAGATAATTAACAGAGTTTCGTTATACAGCAGAAAATTTGCATTGAACATGAACGTCTCGAAAACTCAAGTCATGGTAATATCACACTCGCACAAAATCCGCGCAAACATTCAGGTACACAGAGGGTAGCACGCTAGAGAACGTTGACAGATACACGTATTTGGGCTCGTGGCTCACTGACACTTGGGAAAGCAATACTGAAATTCGTGCTCGCATCCAAATAGCCCGTGCTTCATTGACAAACATGCAGAAAGTCCTGTGCAGTCGTCAACTCTCCATCGAATTGAGAACCAGGCTCCTTCAATGCTACATCTGGCCCGTTGTCTTGGATGGGTGTGAAGCGTGGACCATGAAAGCAGAGCTCCGTTAAAAAGTAGAAGCTTTTGAAATGTGGTCTTACCGTCGCAAGCTTCGCATCAGTTCGACGGTTAAAGTCACGAACGTAGAAGTTTTGCGCCGAATGGGAAAGAATGTCGAACTGATCCGGACTGTCAAGCAGAGAAAGGTCGCCTACCTCGGACATGTTCTACGGCATGATCGGTATTGTCTCCTGCAGACCATCATAATGGGAAATATACCCGGGAAGCGTAAATCGGGTAGACGAAAGATGTCTTGGCACCGTAATATCAGGAAGTGGACAGGGATTAAGAACGTCGAGCAATTGATCAGATTAGCGATTGACAAGGAAGAATTTAAGAAGCTGAATGCCAATCTTCAGTAATGGAGAGGCACTTAAAGAAGAAGAAGTAGTTTAGAAGTAGTTAGCCGCAACAAATAATCATCTTCTATTATAAATAAAAATCAATTGCTGTTCGTTGGTTCGCTAAAACTCAAAAACGGCTCTACCGATTGTAACAACTATTTTTTGTTTTGTGCACTCTGATACAGTGGTGGGTAAATATAAAAAAGAAATCAACATCATCCATCACCACGTAAGTAAAACTGAGGGGCGCAGCCATGCTACAATATTTTTTAATAAGAGCACCAATAGCCTTTAATGACTTTGTTGAGCACGACCATCCCATCGACCTGTATTCTAGCAGGTAATGTAACATTAACCAGGCTTATGGTACTATGCAATAAATTATCTAACATTTTTTTAAATCGAGCGGCTATGTACGCTTATCATCTACTTTTCTATTTGTTAAATTTATTTATCTGTTAATTTTATAGCATAGTTATTTGTTAAATCTAGCATCTACATATGTTTATAGTATTTCTTAATTATCTGTGGAGGCTTGTTATTGGCTTATCTTAAGCAACTTCTTAACCTTATACTGTAATTATAGCTGTAAGCCCCCCAAATAAAATAAAATTACAAAATAAAATAAAATAAAAATAAAATAAATGTTATTTTAAATATGTGGCTAAAATAATACAATACATACAATACATCTGCCGCCTTCTAATAAATTTTAAATCTTCCGCGATGCTTTTCTGGAGAGATATGAAACTATTTTGTAGCTGACGATTGCGTGGACATTTTAAAATACAAATAACGCATGTCATCATTTATTTTATTGCATGCATTCGTCACATGATGCATCAGTGGACAGTAGGTTCCTTTTTAAAACCGATTTGAGGCAAGCAGTGGACGCATAGTGAAAACACAGTCTAGTCTTAAATCTATAAAAGTCTATCGTTTCCTTCTTTTAACGTGCTCTTGCCATTTCAGATATGACTTGGTACCGCTAATCTTCAAATTTTACACGTTGATTCAAACTATAGTAAAAGCAGTACTGGTATCCTATTTCGCTGCGAAAGTCAATAGCACAAGCCGAATGTCTCTGATGATTTTGCACACTGTACCATCGTCTGCTTTCAATCGTGATGTATGTATGCCTATATGTAATAGTAATGTAATGATCACGATATAATTATTGTCAATTTACGTGTTCCTTTCACAAAGACGGTAGCCGACCAGCCGTGCCTATTCCAGTTATTTCTCAGTTCAGTTGTTCCAAAAGTTACCACTTAATACCAAGTGGGCCTCATGCGTGTACGATTTACATAATCGCCTCCAAAATGAATTGTGAACTTTGATATTCCTGAAAATATTATTCTGGAAAACAATAACTAGGTACCAAAACGATTTTCTTATATGCGATCAGATCTTACGTAATTCTGTGTAGACAATTATATTTGTTTAAAGTATTATTTACATACTTAAAAATATTATACCCCTGAAATGAGCAGAGATGCAAAACTTCTCCTTATGCTAGTCACGTTCTTTTTACTAAGTTTCATGCATTGAATTCAATGAAGTGTCCATAATTTTTAAAATTTTCAGATGATAAGACTAATGACTCAAATCTATTACTCGAAAATAGGAATAAGTGGTCTGAATTTCTTTCTTATTACCAGTGGAATGATGCTGACTGTAAGTTTCTTTACCCTTATTGTTATATATTTTTGTTTACATACTACTAAATAATAACCATCATTCATATTGATTCGTATCATCCGTCTCGCTCGAAAGTTTTAACGACTCCCGTACCGGTTTTTGAATAAGTTTTACCACGACAAACTACATCCGTGGGCTACACCAAATCATATAACTGAAAGACTGAAGAGCATGTCGCAGAACCTGAAGACAAAAGTCTCCAATCGATGTGTGTTGCCAGTATGACTTATGAACTGAGACGTGATATATAGAACCAAAGTCATCGATATAGCTCTAAAAATTTGCAAATTATGCAAGCCACATCACTTGACGACAAATAACTTATGGGAAGAAAGGTACTCGAGTAGCTATCACAAACCATCAGACGTGACGTTTAGAGCAAATATATAGAACGAGAACTTAGTAAAAGGCAAAGATTCCCATTGGGATGCAATAAAATTGACAAATATTTAGCATTGAAGAGAGGAAGCATGTGTTCAGAAATTAACATCTTACAGCTTATGATGGCATTATGTACATAAATTATAATAATTCTTATCTTTTTAATGTTTCAGATGGTGACGAAACTATTCACTTATGAACTAGTCTTAGTACAATTTTAAGATATAAAATGCCCAAAATCACCACCAATCGATACAAAGCCTAGAAGAAATTGAATTTACCGATGATGTTTGTTATACGATTAATTTCGTTAATTGATAAACTTAACGCCTTAAATATGATTTGAAAAATTGTATACATGCAATGTAAAAACGCAGCCAGTATCCTGATCACTTTAACTTTAAAAAGTGAGTGTAATTTTACTATTTAATATTTTATTTTGAGGTTTGTGCGTGATAGATGTAATTCTTATTTAAACTGGTTGATGTAATAATATGTAATTAAAAGGTAAAAGTAACATAATTATAGTAACTATCGTATGAGGGTATAGGTTGGTATGTATATAAGAACTTTTGTTTTATAGCGGTAAGTGTAGACTATGTGTGTATTCTAGTTAGTCAAATTGATTCAATTGTTTCAATTTTATTATTGTTGTGTTGTTATCTGACATAATGTCTAACTCCAATAGTCAGTACTCTGAAAACCCAGGTGATTGGGTGGCTCCAAAATTATATCTAAAGTGGACTGGTTTCACCATCCACAAGTCCTTTTTTGATCGTACACACATTCCATTTAGTGATCGACAACTATCTTGGGGTCCGCAGCTGACTGAGATCAGTCGGAAAATGTATGCATCAGCAGGATCACTCAGGAGATTGCGCAACATTCTGCCTACATCTACTAAAATTGCGCTAGCACAATCCCTCCTAATTCCAATACCAGATTACGCCGACGCTTCCTATCAGGATTTAACCGAAGACCAGCTTAATAAGCTTGAACTTTTACAAAACTTTTGCATTCGGTACATATTTGGCTTGCGCAAGTATGACCATATCTCTCTTTGTCGCAATACGCTAAAATGGTTACTTATTTGACGTCGCCGAGATGCTCATGTTCTCTCCATCCTCTACAGTATCCTCTTTATTCCAACGACTCCTCCTTGCCTTATGGAACGTTTTACGGTCCTTCATCTTACTCATTTGCTCTCTCTTCGTTCTTTAAATTCACGCCAATTGCAAACCCCGGTCCAATCCTCGATGTACTATGAAAAATCATTCAAAAAACAAGCTGTTCGTTTACGCAATGCGCTTCCTGTTGACATTAGACACGCTGACTCCATCACAACTTTTAAAGACATGGTAAAGAAGCATAGTTTAACTCAAAACTGCTAGTATTATATTATTTGTATGTATTATTAGGCCTATGTTCAGCAGTGGACATCGTACGGCTGAGATGATGATGATGGTGATAATGATGTATGTATATAGTATAGTGTATATATTTAAAATAGTATTATTTATAATATGTTTTTTTTTCGTTAGGAATATGATAATTTATTAATAGCAATTTCATTTAAACATTACTTTGTTAGTAAGTATTAAAAATTAAATAAAAAAATAATAATAATAACTATCTAATCTATAAGTTCCATGGTGGGGGGAAAAGTGGCCAAAACGCTGGCGGCATTACCACGCTGGATGGCAATGCTAAGTTTTTTCCCAAAATAGGCGCCAGCATTTCGGTCACCCGACGCCTCAACCAAACGTTTCGCCAGATCCCTAAACAAGTTGAGAGCGGACGGCCCCCATGGGCCTAATTGTAATTAATATGTATTGTATTATGCTTCATTATAGGTATATATTGTATTTTTGTATTTATGCATTATATAATGTAGGTATATAGCTATTGATATCAATATGTGCTCGGTTAGTTATAACAATAATTATTGTTACACTAGTAGTTATGTCTTAATTTTTGTGTATTTTTTTAATATTTTGTTCTCATTTTCGACGCTACTGCCGAAATACTATGCTTACGATTTATGTCCATGCAACGGTTACCTGTAAGAAATTGCTTTTAGCGATAAGGCCGCCCATTGTTCGACCTCAATTTTGTACTACATGTTTTTCTTATACTGTATTGTACTTATATTGGTGTTCAATAAAGTGTATTTGAATTGAATTAAATATATTTGAATGTTTAGCTATTATAATTGACCATAAATAATTATATAAATAAATAAATAAAGTGGTACACCTATCGAGACGAATATTTGTTACACTGTTCTCCCAAATAGCACGTTACCTGATATACACCACTTCTGGGTGGTGACCACTCAAACGGGGAACCAACTTATTATAGTTAGTTTAACAATTAATTTGCGTTAGTACTCCGTCGTAGGTAGGTAGTTCATAAATTAGAAGGAAAATCCTTAAATAATCTTCCTATAACATTTGGTATTTACTTTCTGAATTGGGGATCACTGATATTAGCAGAAAGTAAACACATCTAAACAGGTAGGATCATGCTGATATGCCCACCGTTTTTTCCTCCGTCGTAATAATTAATTAAAAAAAATATTACTAATTAAAATTACAGGTAGTTGAAAGTTAAGAAAATTTTTAAAATTAACTTCCTATTACATTTGATTACCTTCGGTATTTACCTTCTACATTAGGGGGTTACTGATTCGCGGAATGTAAACACTTCTAAATTAGAAGGATAATAAGATGCCCGTTCCGATATCCTTTTCTCTAGGTAGGTAATATGTTTTCCTTATAGATTTGGAAGGTCATTTGATGTTACCGATCAAATAAGCCATCTGAATTAAGGAGGAAATTAGTCCCATCAACTTTCTAAAATATTATCACAGTCATTTCGTATTATGATCTTGTGTCTTGACTCAGCAGTAAAAAGTTGAAGGTAAATATAGAAGAAGGAAACAAAGGTTTCTTCTTCCCAACATTTACCGACTTTTACAAAACCTTCCAAAAAACTTTCTACCTATTTTGACTCAGCAGAAAGTTCTGACTGGAATTTGGAAGATAGATTATGATACGTGTAACCCCCCAAAATAGAAGAAGACTTGGAATGGCATTGTCGGGAAGTAAATTAATAAACGGTAAACATTTTTTTTTTAATCCATCCATGTTGAAAGGTAAAATTCCTACTGAGTTAATAGAGACGGTAATACCTTCCGTATTTCGAAAGGCCTTTAATCTCAGTGTATCTCGTACATAACAACCCATAAATTAAAATAGTGGTAAAACAATGGGCTTAGGTAATAGGTGAGTTACAAAAAAAAATATTTATTTTGTTTATTATAGATCCTTATCTAACAGAAAAAGTACAATTCTTACTCATAACATCACATTCATCCATACGGTACATTTATCTTTACTAGAACATATTAGTTTAAGCAGGATTCTCGCGGACAGCCTCTGGGCGGATGTTTTAATGGATTTATGTATTTCCCTTCACAGATTTATAGACTACCTTGTAAGAATTTTACGTCGTATAGCATCACTTCACGAGCTCCAATTGGTGCTCCAAAGTGTTTTTATTATTAGTAGTAGGTAGTTTGGCTTGATTTTTCTTTATACCCTTCAGAGTTGTAGCGCGAAGCAACGTGTTTTGCTCGGTTGACGTGGGTTTTCGTCTATTCCAGTACAAGCCTCATATTTATTCCAAGTAACATCTATGTTATTGTGACAGTATTATCAATTTGTTCTTAGTTGAGGGTAGTATGCATTTTTCAAAGTTATAGGTATACATTACTTCTACTGTTAATTTTCTTAACATGATACATATTTGGGATAATATAATGCTCGAGATTTATTGTGTTTAGAAATGTAATTTTTCATGGGAAAGAAATAAAATACATTTATTTTTAAATACAAATATCAAATACAAATACAAATACGAATTTATTTATTTGCTAGAATACAATATTATATAAGGTCTTTAACTAATAATTATGTCAATGTATTCAGCCTGCAGGCAGGCGTGCAAATATTATAATAATTAAAATATAAACTATCATTCAAATATAAAGTAATAAAATAACATTCAACAAATTTCTAATCATACATTATTAAAATTACATTATTAATTATATTATTTAAAATTAAGATATTTATTTACACTATAAAAACAATTGTCTAATAGCCACTTATGTAGGTTTAATTTAAATTTATTACCATGCAGCAATTTTATATGGTCTGGAATTTTATTATAAATAGTTATGCACATGTTGTATACATTTTTCTTATAAATATCTCTATGACAAGTGGTTTGGTAAAGTAGATTTTGGAATTTAGCTCTTTTTTGTCTAATGTTAATCTCGTTACGTTTTGTGAAATAATTAGGATGAGCTCTAACGAAAACGCATGTGTCTTTAATGTACATACAAGGAAGTGGTAGGACATTACATTTCTTAAATAACGACTTGCAACTATCCAAAAACCAAGCTTTATTAATAACTCGAATACACCTTTTTTGTACTTTGAAGGCTTTGATTGAGTCTACAGAGTTTCCCCACATTATTAAGCCATAACTGAGAACTGATGACACATAGCCATGATATGCAGCCAAGGCAGCTTCCGCAGAAACAGTTTGCCTTACCCTTTTGAGTGCAAAAGTAAAGCGACCAAGCCTCTGACATACAGTATTCACATGAGTTTTCCAATTAAGGTGTTGATCTAAATTTATTCCTAAGTAATTAAAAGATTCTACTTCAAGTACTTTTTGATTTTTATAGTCAATGTCAAGAGGTATTAATTTTGTATTGTATGAATTAAACTGAATTATTTAAGTTTAATTTATATTTAAAGTCAGATCATTATTTTCTGTCCACTGAATAATATCCGCTAGAGCTTCGTTCATAGTTTGCTGAATTGCTTCTTTATTATTACATTTCAAAATGACTGTAGTGTCATCTGCAAATAATATGCATTTGTGTGGTGTCACTTCGGGTAGGTCATTAATATATATTAAGAAAAGTAAGGGACCTAAAATGCTTCCCTGAGAGACTCCTTTGTTATTAATTATTGTTTCAGATCTAAAATTTTCTTTAGTTAAGCTATTTCTATTATTACTTATGACTTTTGTTACTTGAGTACATTGCCTCCTATTCTGCAAATAGCTACTTACCCATTCCAAGGCTTTACCCCTTATGCCATATAATTCAAGCTTGCTTAATAGCTTCGTATGATTGATGAAGTCAAAAGCTTTTTTCAAATCTAAAAACAACGTTACTGCTGGATTTCCTTTATTAATAGTCTCTGTTACTGTTTTCAAAAGATCAAAACATGCTAATGCAGTTGAGCTCCCCTTACGAAAACCAAACTGCTCATTCTTAAATATATTATGTTTAACAAAAAAATTATTCAGTGTCTTAAGCATAGCTTTCTCTAAAATCTTGGAGATAATTGGCACTATAGTGATGGGCCTGTAATGATTTGGATCTGTTTTATCACCCGTTTCAAAAAGAGGTCTGATAATAGACATTTTAAGTTGATCCGGAAATATACCTTCCTGAAACGAAAGATTATTACATGAGCGAGTGGATAACAGATCCAGTTTGCACAACATTTAAGTACTTTTGTAGTAATTTCATCATTTCCACTAATTTTGCTTTTATTTAAGGACGTAATAATACGACGGGGCTTAGAAAAATTGTGTTTGTGTTTCTAAAATTATTTCTGTGTCCTAAGCTATTTAATTTGGATGTTTTACTTATTACCAGATTAGAAAAATAATTGTTGAATATATTACATATGTCAATGGGGTTATTAATTGTCATATTATTAAAATGAATCAAGTCAATGTCATTATTATATAAATTATTAGTCACACTAGATGAAATTGCATTCCAAATAGCTTTGCATTTGTTCTTTCCATTTATTATGCGTTTGATATTGATATGTCTTTGTGATTTTAGTATGCATTTTTTAAGTAAACGGCTATATTTATTAAAATTATTTTTATTTACAGCTTTATCAGACCTTATTCCTGTATATTTTATATATAAGAGATGTTTTGTTTTACACGACCTTTTTATGCCCTTTGTCAGCCATTTTAGTTTTGAAGGTTTATTACTATTTCTCACTTTAATAATGGGAAAACACAAATAAAAAACAAACAAATATTACTATAAAAATGTTAGAGAAAAGACTCTGTTAATGTGTGAGATTCATATACTTCGGCAAAAGACAGAGAAGATATGCTCTCACAGAATTTCCTCATATTGTCGAAACTATAGTCGCGTTTGAATTCAAACCAGTGGGACAACGCTCTCTGTCTTTTTACCTTTAACGTAACTGATCGTGCTGTCTCATGATCAGACAATCCAAGGTAATGTATTTCAGACTTAATATGTTTTACATTAGTGGCAATTTGATCTAAGCAAGAAGTCAATCGAGTTGGCAATTTTATGTGCGCTTCAAAATTGTAACTCTCCAGCTGAGTAAGTAATTCAGTGGTAACTGAGTTTTGTTTCATCATGTCAATGTTCCAGTCACCGCAGATTATAACTTTTTTCCTCCTAAACTCGTCGGTTATATAATTTAGTAATTTGTCAAGCTTATACAGAAATAGACCTATCTGTGATCTACTCTGTTCGGGTACTCTATAAATATTAACAACTATGATATTTAGGCCAATCACCTCAATACCGCAACATTCGAAACAGAATTTAGTAGCCAAATTCACTGGAATACGTAAAGGCCTGGTGTTCAGTGTTTTTTTTGTTAGTATGCATGTACCACCTCTACATTTATTGCGACAAAAAGTTGCAGCCAGTTTAAAATTGCTAAGAACTAGATTATCCCCCCCATTCTCTTTTACAAATGTTTCACTAAAACAGAGAACATCCACGTCTTTATTATTGATTTGTAATTCTGCTATAGCGAATTCTATCATGTCGAGCTTATTACAAAGACCAGCTATATTCTGATGCATTATTCTAAAATTTCCTTGATTGGTATCTATTTTTTGGATATTACAATTCGCCAAGTTAGAGCATGTCAGTTTAGGGCCGAAAAAATGTTTTATTGATACAGTTATTAAATTTATGTTCTATGGACTCCGCAGACTCATGTGCATTTTGTTTAAATTCGTTTGTTTTGCTGTCTGAATCATGATCCCTGGTTTAACAGTTAGTGTTATGTGTTAATTATTTTAAACTAGCAACTTCTCGTGACTTTTTTTGCGTAGTAGGCTTTTCTTGGTTTTTCTTTCATAAGAACCTTCTACTGACAATAATTAACAGAACAAAATAGAATTGGCGAGATTGTTCCACCCCTTCTCAAGTTATAGCGTGGCCAGAGAAAATAGGGATTCATTATATATAAAAGATAATAGATAAATAGATATCAATGCTACATTTCCCAAAACAGAAGCATTATATAGGTAGGTACTGTTGGATACCTCAGCTAGTGGGTGAGTGGCCTGTATCTTGGAAAGCGTAGTAGTTGGAGCAAAAACTGATGTTTTGATATTTCTGCGTTTTATCCTGTATTATAAATTAATATATTTTACAATGAAAAACGTGTGCTTTAGCCGAGCCGTAATACGGAAGAGAGACATCCCACGGTTTCTACAACTTGCAAACCTAATTATTCCTAGTGATTTATTAATAAATAATAGTTATTAAGTTAAATAATAGTTAATAATAGTTATTAAGTTATAATAGTTCGGGCCGGTTTGTGACGTCACGAAAGGACGCTCAACAACAACATCATGGTAAATAAGTAAATTTACTTACCATGATGTAAAGGACGTGAAAAAACCTAACACATAATCACGGTAATATTATCTATCAATATACCCGTGCCATAATTATTACCCAGTTTCTCATCAACAAACTACTTGACTCTAAAACAGACCACATCAGTTTTAGTTCATATAGCTAAAGTAATGTAAAACACGTTAAAATCCTAATAATAAAAGTTCCGTGCGAGGCATGGACACACAATCACAACCATGACAACATCCAAGACCCGACAAAAAACATTTCTGCTCACCACACATTTAGTATTTAATTTTTCCCGTGCCAGGTACCGTTCGTGGTGGCAGCTAACTGTTATCTAGCGTGCACTTAGATTTAGAACATTTACATATATTTCAATGAGTAATAAGAAGTTACTAGTTAATTACCAAGCTTTGAAACTGCGTATAGCCCAGAGGGAGTTTACTGAAAAATACTAAAATGTAGCTGGTCTTGGATAGAAGGAAGTCAGCCTAGCCTAGTGATGCCAGGACAGGGGATGGACGCCAGCCTGGTCCACCCTTGAATCAGGGTCTGTATAAGATTTGAGGGAGCAGCTGGCCTAACCTAGAGCTGCCCACTGGACTGTTGAGCCTGTCCGACCCGTCCTCCAGGATTCGATGGACACTTACCTTCCGGTTGGTGTAAGTCCTTACGGGCCACATAACGGCTTTTGGAGGTATCTGTGTCGCATCGCTGGAAGGGAACCGTCCCCAGATGTCATCATTGCAGCTGTGATGAGGATACCGCGCATCATACGCTCAAGGAGTGCCCAGCTTGGGAGAGCGAGAGCCGTGACCTCATCGCAGTGGTTGGGGATGACATCTCACTTCCATCATCAGTTAAAGCCATGGTGGAGAGTGACAGGTCCATAGGTGATGGATACGGGGGTGTCACCTTTTAAATACCTCGTGATGGCGCGCGCGGTGATTCCGCGTGCCTCTCAAAAATGTTGGGGTGGAGTGACTCCTGCTTCATCCCACCGGGACGGGGTCCTCATGGGAGGGCCAACGCCGCCGGGGCCGCGAATGATTGCAGCAGCGTTTTCGTTGCCCCGACATTAAGGCGCCCGGAGCAACACCGTGTGGTGGTTTAGTCGGTAATGGTATGCTTGCTGTTATGGGTGCAGTTGGCGCGTAGTTGACGACTCCGACATACCCCGTTGAATCCCCCGGGTCAGGCGGAAATGTTTGACAAAGGCAAAAAAGGGTCTGTGTAAGATGCGCCCTGTGTAAGATTTCACCGGGTGTCGTCGCCCATCGTAAGAAAGATGGAACGGATTAACCTTGCCGCTCCTGGTAGGTGTTGGCACTACCGCATTGATCTGCCACGCGCAACCTTTCTCTTCTTGCTGTCTGTGCTTTGCAGCAGCGGTGGGCGACCTCGGCGTTGCCTTTTTGCCACAGCGTCACTCGTTTGCAGCGGTGTTTGTCGCCGACGGAGGACGACAGCACAGTATCGTAGATGTTATTCGATTATGCAATGCAATTTAGATTGCGAAATGCAATCTTGAAACACCTAAAGTTTAAGGCATATGGTATAGGTATATGGGTTCCGATAAAATATAAAGAAGGTTCCGTATTTTTCACATGCTGTTGAAAAATTCTAGCCTAAAGTAAATACGTAGGTAACTTACCCCTGGTAAACGCAGTCTATCTGCGGTGGACTACAAGAAGAAAAAAATACCTCTGGTACATCCAGGTTGACTATATTGGTAGATCACGGGCAGTGACTGCTATGTGTAAATAATATGATAAAAACCATAAATTACCTACACTTTGTAAACAAATTAACCAGATAGAAATCGGTTCAAATAACATAGTTGAAAACAATTATATGATTGTCACGCGATCCAAAATGTATCATTACGGTGAGCACTACTTTGTACTAAACTGTCACATCTATTTTTACACAAAATAGTATGGAATTACACGGTCTGGTTATCTATGAGTTAAAATGAAAAGATATAAGTTCTTACCGTAGAAAGATCTTCGTTTGGCGTAAATTTAATTTAAAAAGTGTTTTTTGCCCTAATGTTATTTTTATATGATGATGTCGTCCGGGTCGTGTCAACGATGGTAACCCTGGCTATTTTCTGGCGTATGCTCGGGTGTGGCTAGCAAATCCAAACTTTATCTCGAATACTCGGTCACAAGCCATGCAGTAGAGCTGTATTTTTATACACATACAATATTGCCAAGCTAATAATTGGCAAACGGTTTTTTTCGTTCAGTTATGAAAAATTTAAGAGACTACTTGCTACCCCTAATATAATTGGTATATTGTTCCAACGTTAAAGTTCTTATCACAAACGAAATCCCATGACTTTCAGAGTAACAAGGCCCTAAACAAATTCACAAGCCGTTATACATATAAACAGGTACTTAAGCTGTGGGACGCCTTTTACGATTCTATACGACTTTTACTGCACCTGGTATTATTCTGGATTATGAGATAGGTGTCTTTTGATAAATAATAACATGGATAACTTATAAAAATGTAGTAATTTCAATTATCAAATATATCAAGTGAGAAATCAGGCAAAAGGATTGAGCGACATTTAATAAATCAGTAATTTGGTTCGCTAATGAATTTCACATCGTGCTAACTAATGTAGATGTTTTCAAGTGGTTTTATGATTTTTTTGGAAATTAAGTTCTATATTTTTTATAAATATAAAGTGAAATTTGTCCGGATATTGGATGTACGAATGGATTGATGTTAGTTACTCTTTCATACCAAAATTAACATAGCATACCAGACGTAATAACTTACTATTTATTATGGTAATATATAGTCATTACTATGTTAGGCGGAGCCGCGCAGTGCAACTAGTCAGAAGTAAACGTATCGAGTATTCATTAGTTGGAAAAGTAGGTATTGATTGAAACATGAACATGACAGTGTTATTAAATAGGGCCCTATTCTGTATTTAATGTTAGGAAATTTTGGTAACGTTCAATTATTTATTTACTATGTTTTAGTCTTTTAGTTTTAGGATTGAGATCCATTAGTACTGCAACAGTACTGTAAGCAAGAAAAAAAAACAGTATTAATACCGCAAACTTATAAGTGCTGTGTCACTGATCGTTTTAGCTGTTGGAACAAAGATATTTTAGTTATTTAGTCATATGCAATATTATGTTCTTCTTTTTCTTGTTCGTTCTGAGGGCAACGAGGCCTGCACTAACGTCCCGCTTGAGGTGTTTTGTGCATTCCTTCCTGCCGGCATTTACGTTAGCCAGCCTAACTCCTTCACATAGGGGAATATATGGCCTTGTGTCGCTGTCACATTTGCTCCAGTATTGATTGAGATGTTGGATGAATAACCGTCGATGATGCTGATAGTGCTTCATGCGGTCTGGGGTGAACCTCCAATAATCTTGTTTTTGCGTTATACTTATTAAATATAATTAGAACACTGCTGCAACGCATACATGAGCGACATTAGAACTGCCATAGACAGGATGCACAGACATGAACTTGACAATCATGTTCACTATTTGCATTACATTTATAAAAAGGAAATTTAATCGGGTCGCAATACAATTCAATGAAATCAATTAAGTATAATGTCACTTCGCCTGACTTTATTCTAGCTATTGCCTCTATTGATCGCAGGAAACGAATCACGAAGCTCTGTACTCACTGAAATCAGAATAGACCTCCAAGTGACCTAGTGAAGTTTATTGATATAAAACCAACCCCTGATTATGTCAATCGGTGCCATAACACGCTTATCCTGAACGTAGAAACAACATTGACACACGTGAGAAAATAAATAAAACTTTCATTAACTACACACTAACCGATCGTGTACTCTGGCCTTTATATACTATTGCACTTCTTACACTAGTTTAAAGAAGCAAAGAGTTTGTCATTTACTTTATAATACTTCACTGATTCAAACAGGTTTGTATTTAACTCGTATATGATTATCATCATCTAAAGAGCAGTTTATTTAATAAAACGAGTGTTAAATCTGTTAAAAATATCAAATAGTCACTGTCGCTTATAAAAATATAAAATTGTCTTATTCAAGAAGAAGTTCTTCGAGATTATTCAACATTGAAATTGAAATAATTTGAAATTGTTTGAATGGCGTTTAATATGATTATTATTGTAGTGAACATAGCCACGCGTAAACCACAAGTCAACTAGCAACCACCAAGACAGAAATAGAACAATGTTTTGACTTTGAAATTAAGCAACTTTAAACAGTTTAAATAGCGTATAATTATATATTACTAGCGACTGGCCCGCGACTTCATTCCCGTAGTAGGCCGAAGATTGAGGCCGCGCCATAACCTGCCATCGTTTCTTGGTTTTTCTTTCATAAGAACCTCATGACAATAATTAACACAACAAAAAAATGATTAGCGAGATTGTTCCATCCGTTCTCAAGTTATAACACGACCAGGAGAATTAGGTGTTATAGACTTAGATATATACGAGAGATTTTATTCCGACGTTTCTACATATGTTTTGACTTTTGATCGGCTCTAAAGGTATAGAGCGAGTCGCCGTGCAAATGACCGTTATCTGTCTTTCACGACTTTTGACAACATTTACATAAAATTTAAAAATTTTACTTTATATGTATATCTGTCGTTCTGTCTTTACCAGCTTCCATGGAAGTTACATAAATACAAAGACATTTTAATTGTGATTAACTCTAAACGTATTAGTGACACGCCGGGCAAGTGAGTGTCGAATAACAAACAAACCGCGTGATGTGTTTATGCGTCCAAGATGCCGTATGTTCCTAATGACAGATGCGCTGCCTGTCAAAGGTTCAAGTTGAAGTTTTGCGTCGCACTGCAGTACTGCAGTCTCACACTCGTATTTTCATACAAGTAATAACTTATTGCTAAGTAATTTCTCAATGAAGTAATTCACGATAGTGTACTTCCAACATAAAATCTTATTCTATAGGCCACGTTCCGGTAAGCGCCGAAATAACTCGCACACCCATTCCCCTATAAACCCACGATCATCGTGAGCGAGCTCGTACGTCACCGAAAACGCTCACATTGCGACCACAACGCTCGTGGATCGAAGGTGAGTTTTCGCGGTCGTTGCAAGCTGTCACTCTCAAAACATCAAATAAATATAGGATTCTTTCGATTTTTGACAAAAAATTTGGCTCGCATTTCACGACCACGTAACCGTTCCGTTTGGGTTGAACATTGCAAGCATTGGTCCATACGCATAGTGCATAACCCTAGTGCATAAGCATTACATTGTTATGCATAAGCAGGTTACAGTGTGTTGTGTAGTTATGCTAGGTTAGCATTACAATGTAATGCTTATGCACTAGGGTTTTGTGGCGTAATATCTGGCTTGGCAGTGGGTGGGTACCTATCACGACGGTATCTTACACAAAATGTCTAGCATATAGTAAGTTTGGCTCTCAATGTTCATTCTGACAGGATTAGGGCAGTTCCTAAACAACGACCCCTCATGGAGTAAAAATTAGAATGAATTTAGTAACTATGAATGTTGGTTGGTAGTAAAAATTTATGTAAAAAATCTATTAGGTATCTAGTTATTTCTGTATTTAAATATATTAAAAGTATTTTCAAGGAACCCTAATTGCTTACAGAAACTAACTACAGTCCAATCGAAAAGCAATAATCATTAGCGCAACAACTTGAAGCAAATGATAGAGTTAAGCAAAAGCATTGTTTGTTCACCCATTTACGTGCACGCACGTCGCCTGAACCATGGGACAGAAAGTGTTTAAGAGAAACCTTTCCTTTTGCATACCAACCAAACGTAAGTAGCATATTATAATTATAACACAGATTCCGGCTTAGTAACAAGTGAACTATTCCGTCTTCTCTCACCCTCTTTTTGTAGTGGTAGGACTTTTGCAGCGTCCACACGTACCATGCCTTTGGCAGTTATTCAACCGTAAAGCAGTCATGTGCAATCAGTGTTGTGTTTAGTTTATAGGCAATTTATGCACCGAAATTACAAAGCAAGAGGGTTTAACATCTCAGTCAGTGACAAGCGTTGTACATTGCTATAGAGAGTTTTGAACTCTTGCAGTTTCAAATTCTGAATGGCACTGAACTGATATGGGAAGAAAGCATGATGCATATTCAGGCGAGATACTTGCTTGTCTCGTCACCGATTGACCTAAAAAAAAACCAAATGTTAATAAATCCAACAAAGAAATAAGATACCTACATAATAATATGCGGTTCTTATAGTAAGGAAATACCATCGCAGTAAAAGGTATTCTGCCTCCTAACAATGTGTAGAAGTTTCTGTATTAGGTCTGAAAAATATTGTCAAAACACAAATACGCACACAACATAGGTATACACACAACACATACATTGCAACGCAGAAAAAATAAGTCTGCAGCTGCTTGCAATGACAAGACGTGACGGGCAAGTCGTGTGCCTGGTGGTAAGCACTCTTTCATAGGACAGTTGCAGAAATGTAGTTTTGTGTGTGATTGTATTGCGCTCGTCAGCGCTCGTTACCCGAAACATCGAATGTCACTTTCGCCTAGTAATGTTACCTGCTACAGTGCCTTCACAAACTACCACTGTGGTGGTACCGAATAAGACGGCCTTTTGCACAAGAGGCCTACTACCTTGTATGCCGGGTTTCATAACCTCGTACGAATCGCAGCCCTCCGGCAGAGGTTACATTCTTTAACACCGCCCTCGAGTTTAAAAATGTACCTTATAAACAGGACCTATATTTAATCAATACTGTCATCTGCGTTTTGTAATGAAGAAAACTGTAGCTCTACCATGAGTTGGCAACGTAAATGTCATCTATGGTCGATACGTGGAGTGCCTTCCGAGTGGCGTCAAAATCACTTTTAGCGCTGTGATCGCCATTCCAAATCAACGAAAGCGCCACAACGTAGACCTGTATAAAGCCATGGATGACGTCACCAAGGACGCCATTTTGTGATTTCAACGACCACGCTACAAATTGAAATCACCGTGAGCAGTCCGTCAAAATTGACAGCTTGTTGATGTATGCGTGATGCGTTAGCTAGCATCTGTCTGTGTGTGCGTGTATTCCATGCCGTTAGCAACGTGAGCGTGATTTCCACCCATTTCGAATGGCTGACAGATCTCACCTGTCAAAAGCGCGATATTGAATCGGACCTATGGGGTCTTTCTGTGAAGACCGTTTCTTCAATTATAGATGTCATTGCACCCAATCTAGCAGCTGTGTTTAATAGTTGTGTTGCAAGTGGTGTATTTCCTGACCTAATGAAGCACAGTAAAGTGGTTCCTTTATTCAAATCAGGTAGTACTACTGATCCAACAAATTTTCGGCCTATTTCTGTACTACCTACGCTAAGTAAGATTTTCGAAAAAATCATATTACATCAATTAGAAACTCATTTTAGTGCAAACAAATTTTTCCATAAAAATCAATTTGGGTTTACAAGGAATCGCTCTACTATAGACGCAGGTATAGAACTAATAAAAGATGTGTTTGATGCCTGGGAGAACTCTCAAGATGCCTTAGGTGTTTTTTGTGACTTATCTAAGGCATTTGACTGCGTCCGACATGATATACTTGTCAGGAAATTACAACACTACGGTATTAGGAACATGGCTCTCAACCTTTTGACTTCATATTTAAATGGTAGAATTCAGAGGGTTGACATAAATGGTAAAAAATCGCCCGGCTCTATAATCTCAATGGGCGTTCCACAAGGTTCAATACTAGGGCCGTTCTTGTTTTTAATCTATATTAATGACTTACCTTATTATGTAGAGAAGAATCACGAGATTGTATTGTTTGCAGATGACACTTCACTGTTATTTAAAATTAAAAGGCAGTTACTAAACTATGACGATGTTAACAATGCATTAGCTAAAGTTGTGAATTGGTTCAATACAAATAATCTTCTCCTCAATGAGAAGAAAACTAATTGTATAAAGTTCTCGACACCAAATGTGAGACAAGTAGAATCCAATATACAATTGAATGGAACAGGGTTGGACCTTGTGGAGTCAACAGTCTTTTTAGGAATTACTATAGACGCTAAATTGCAATGGGGTCCCCACATTAAAAAATTGTCTAGTAGGCTCAGTTCAGCAGCTTATGCTGTTAAAAAAATTAGACTATTAACTGATGTAGACACAGCTAGAACAGTTTATTTTAGTTATTTCCATAGCGTTATGACTTATGGCATACTGCTCTGGGGATGTTCTGCAGATATTAATTCTATTTTTATACTGCAAAAAAGGGCTATACGAGCAATCTACAGTTTGGCTCCCAGAGTTTCCCTTAGACAGAAATTTAAAGACATAAACATTCTAACTGTTGTCTCTCAGTTTATCTATGAAAATCTAATGTATGTAAAGAAAAACATTAGCAGTTTTGATAAAAGGAGTGATGCTCATTCCATCAACACGCGAAATAAGCACAAGCTATCCGTACATGTAACGCGTCTCCACAGAATAAGTCATTCTTTTATGGGACAATGTATACGATTTTATAATAAAGTTCCCAATATTATCCGAGATTTGCCTATTAATAAGTTTAAAATTACTATTAAAACTAAACTCTGTCAAAAAGGTTATTACAAAATTTCGGATTACTTGGAGGATAAAACAGCTTGGGACTGATCACTCCAGGATCTATCTACTCGTGTACTAAGATGTCAAAGTGTAGCGTGTCTTGCCCTACTGATACCATTATTATGTTCTCTTTTGTAAGGCAACACACTGGAGCTAATATTTGTAGTACCTAAGTAAAAACATTGTAAAAACATCTATATAAAAAGAATGGCCCCGAGTTTCTTGCCGCTTCTTCTCGGTTGGCTCTATGTATTTTGGAACGCGGCGGTAGGCTTTAAAGTACATTATAATGAAAAATTGACGTTCATAAGTGCGTCTTTGATGCCTAAATTGAATAAATGATTTTGACTTTGACTTTGACTTTGAATGGAAAATAGTGATAATATCGCCAAAATCAGTGATAAAGCGACTCAGAAAGCAAGGTTGATCTCGCCTATACCTATTAAGCTTGTGATCGGTGTACTCGCTGTCAGTTTCAGTTCTACAATTGACCGCGAGGTGCCACTGTTCTTTTATTCATATATTTTTTTGCGGCAGTCGATAGCGAGCATCGATTGGTGTTAATGTTGTTAACTCGTGGTAGACCTACTGTAAAACATTAAACGCAATTTCCAGATAACAAAGTCCAAGTGCAAAAAGTCAAAACAGAGACATTTGGAACGTTCCAGAAGTCACTAAGAGGTACACTTTTAATTGGTCAACTCTTCTCGTTGATGCCTGTCGTAGGCGTGTTTAGTAACAATGCAAGCAACGTCAAGTAAGTATTCAAACCCCTTCTCTATGTAAAAACCTCATAAAAGTACTTATTCTGTATCAAAAAACCATTCGAAAATAATTTGACACTTGTGTGGATTGCAATGGATGAAATTATGTAGCCAAAAACATAACATACGAGCTTAGAGTCTGTGCAAAAAGATAATCATCCTGCGAGTTGAGGTCGCACGTGTGCTGATTTACTATTTTAATGCTAGTAAATTATACTGAAGAAAACTGCTGCTAATTTAGTGTATTCTGGTTTGATTTAATTGAATTATACTCGACAGTCGCGTGATGGACAGATAAAGGCTAGATTGGGCTGCCATAAAAAAATCTGAATGTAAGGGCGGGTCAGGGCCACACTTGTGACATGACAACGGACCGGACTGCGTGTTTGTACACAAACCATGTACAATAAAATTTTAGAAGTGTAGACGCATGGTGTCGATCTAGACTGCGTGGCATGATGCGATGCCATGCCACGCAGTCCAGTATACATGACGTTCCAGGACACGTCACGAGGAGATCCATTCCTACTTCGTGTCTGTATCTGTGTCATCTGTCATACTTCGACGCGTGTCATAAACGCACGTGGCCGTCTCCTGGTCATGTGGGCAACAGCGAACATCCTTTGAAAAAAAACCGAGTTTCCATGGATAGGCTATATGACAAGTAACATAGATGCGTGACAGTAGACAGACCAGCGTCTTGTAGATCGTAACTCTTTACATTGTCCTGTCGTTTATTATGTGCTTTCAGTGTTCGGAATAGATTGAATCGTTACTGCAGCTTGTGGCAATTGTTCGCGTAACAAATGACGTCCATATTATCGGTACTGACTCGCGTTTCTAATACGGTCACGGAACAATGTTCGTCAAAATGCTATAAATGTGGACGCAGCTTTAGTTCTCTGTAATGCCACGACGGTTCTCTTTTTGCCCAGACGTTATAAACGATACACATCAGTGAAAAGTTGTTCGATATCCCATTAATATAAAATTAGTTAGTCTGTTAGGAAATAAACGTTGATAATAAAGTTTACATTGGATTTATCCAGATTAAAATACAATCCATTCTTTAAAATACCCTCTTTATTTTAACAAATTATTTTACAAGCAATTCATATTTTTAAGTTCTTAAAAAATTGATTTGCCTTTCAAATTCATACCCCAAGAACGTAGTACTATTATTTATACTGCGCCAAGGGATACATTTGAAAATGTTTAGCCCCATTTATAAGTGTATTAAGTACAAACAACCCTTTATTTTAACCCGCATAGATATTTACCAATTATATTCAAACGAACTATCATCCTGCCAAATTTTACAATGATTTGCAGACTGTCTTTAAATATATTAACTGTTGACAGTTTATCTATAGAGAGATAAAAAGCTTTTGAGATTATTTGTATGGAACTATTAAAGGCACCACCCTTTAATCATTGAATACAGAACAAACATAGAATCACCTTTGCCTATATACCTCTGAGACATTCCTTACCTTGATCGAACATAAGTGTACTTTTGTTGCAAACAGACAAAAGATGGAGTTCAGACTTGAAAGCATAACAGGAGGTTATATGATATTAATGGCTGAACGATGTTTAAACTCAATTAGATATAATTGTTTCAGTTGGCTTTACTGTACTTGAAGTAACAAATACATTAAAGCATCTTACCTACCTAATATTGACTCCTCTGTGAGCACTGTAACTGCCATCGACTGGCATGACATTAAGAGGCCCCTGAGTAGGCACTGACTTGAGTAAAAATATCATTGCAGATTTGTCAAAACGTCGTGGAAATGTGCTTGCTCGTTTCTTTCTTTGATTGGACAGATTTTTATAGTTGATAGATCGTTGACTCGATCGATGACTTAAAACCAATGTGCATGCCGCAATGCAGGGTCATGCACAACTGAAACTACTGCAGAAAAGCTCTCGAATTAGGTATATGATTAGAGCCGTGAGTCGAATGATCCTTCTCTAGGGCCACTACAATTGCAGTTTTACTCAGTGCTGTTACATCAATTTCAATTAATTTAGTTTTTGAGTATTATTCATTGTACATTCCTACAATGTATTTTTAACATACAGACATTTTGTGCTTGTTGATGCTCTTTAGATATAAAACACGTTTAAAACTGTGTCGGAAATAGTGACGTCCTCTTCAATGTAGCCTACTACCCAAAAAAAACATGACGCGTTTCCTTGTAATAACTGAACTAATTAATAAAAATATTATATTACTCTTGTGGTCATATTACAAAGTACTTACCTACATTACATCCGTTGACAACACTATGAAATAGTAGCGTACTTATTCCAAAAACTGCTATAATAAAAAGAGTACAAAGCTACCTTTTTTACTAGGCTTTATTTCCATCAGTGACTGAACTTTCTATAAGTTACAAAGAAAAAGAACTCTCAAATGTGCAGAGATTCGAGGTATATTCTTAACTCATTCCAAGCTGCAAGCTTTAAGAGAAGTCGTTGAAACTTTGAGCTCGTTAGAATAACATCGCAGCTTTTGAGTAATCGACCGACCATAAGAATCCGTTGCCTTTTTTTGAATCTAAGTATAAAAGCCACGTCTATATAAATATATTTTCTCTCTGTAATTATGTTTACTTGTTACTTATATCGCGATGCCTACTAAACGAATAAGGGAGAAAAATACCAATTGACCCGCGCATCTCGAATCTCGAATCGAACTCAGACGAACTGTGACCAGTCGCCCACATCAATCTTGCATGTGTGCTATGTCTTTTGGTACTGCAAATCAAGCTACATGCTAGGTTGTATGACTGTTGCGGACGATTACCTCATGGGTAGTACCTATGCTAGTATTATTGCAGTAAGGTTTGAAAACCACTAAATTAATTAAACAAAGTCAATTAAACTTAAAATTGGATACCTGCAAAAGCAAGCTTTGGCTGGGAATTATACATAACCTAAAACTTATGAAATAAATGATTTTGATTATGAACTGAATGGGCTTATCGCGGGAATGAAAGCTAAAACTTCAAAATGTCAGAAGACACTTAAATAAAATAAGTGCGTTAGTAATACCACAAACAACCCGTTTTATGACATGTCTTTAGTTAATCTTTAAAAATGTGAATGGCATGAAATACCGTAGCTTTAGATGTCACGAAAAATATTTGTGACTTTACTGTAAATTAATATAATGTATGTTGCAGGTGGCAGCTGCGGTTCTGAAGTACGAGCTCGTGTTGATACAGTACGACTACAATTGAATATATTTTAAACTGGATGAGAATCTGTTTTGTATTTACAGTAAGTGATCTGCCAGTCCTTTACTAACAACATAGTTAAGATCGATAGCGTTTCCAATAGGGTCGTATACCTAATACTCAGAGTATCCAAACGATATTCGTTGAAGGTCATTCAGGTATACGCACCGACGAAGTCGCACCCGGATGATGAGGTGGAAGATATGTATGAGGACATTAGTCGGGCCATACATACCTCTGAAACGCACTTTCTAGTTGTTATGGGGGACTTCAACGCGAAGTTGGGTAAGAGAAGCGAGGATGAGTTGGAAGTAGGGCAATTTGGATATGGACAACGGAACCGTAGGGGACAGAGGTTGGCCGACTTCCTGGAGAAAGAGGGACTCTTTATGATGAACTCTTTCTTTCAGAAGCCACCTCACAGGAAATGGACCTGGCTGAGTCCCGATGGTTCCACGAGAAATGAGATTGACTTCATTATGACCACCAAAAGGCAAATATTCACTGATGTCTCCGTGATCAACAGGGTTAAAACCGGTAGTGATCACCGAATGGTAAGAGGCACGGTGAATATTAATGTCAAACTGGAGAGGTCTCGTCTGATGAAGTCTACGCTCCGACCCACTCGTGCCCGTATTCAAGACCCCGAGAGCTTTCAACTTGAGCTATCCAATAGCTTCGATTGCCTTGAGAACATCGCTTCAGTGGACGAGATCAATAACAGGTTAGTAGAAACTGTCCATACAGTGGGTTCCAAGTACTTTAAACCCCACCGTACAGATAGGCCACAGAAACTCTCCAACGATACCCTCAACCTCATGGCTGAACGACGCTCATTGAAACTGCAGTCTTCGGATGATGCTGAAGCATATAGGCTGCTCAATAAACGAATATGGAAGTCCTTGCGACACGACATCCGGATCTTTAATACAAACCGTATTAAAGAGACGATAGAGCGGAAAAAAGGCTCCAAAGTGTTTGCAAGAGACATGTCTATTGGGCAAAGCCAGTTGACGAAGCTGAAGAGAGAAGACGGCAGTGTAGCGTCGACCAAAGCAGAAGTATTAGGAGAGGTAGAGAGTTTCTACGGACAGCTATACACCTCGGTCGCTAAACCTGTTAGCAGCTCGGCCAAAGACCCAAGAGCCAAGCTGACCCGACATTATACCGAAGATATCCCGGACATTAGCCTGTACGAGATTAGAATGGCCTTGAAACAGCTTAAGAACAACAAGGCGCCTGGTGACGACGGTATCACATCTGAGCTTCTGTTAGCGGGTGGAACACCGGTACTTAAAGTCCTTCAGAAGCTATTTAATACCGTCTTACTTGAAGGTTCAACGCCAGAAGCATGGAACAAAAGCGTGGTGGTGCTGTTCTTCAAGAAAGGTGACAACACTTTACTTAAAAATTACAGACCCATCTCGCTTTTGAGCCATGTTTATAAGCTGTTTTCGAAGGTCATAACGAACCGTCTCAGTCGCAGGTTTGATGAATTCCAGCCTCCGGAACAAGCCGGTTTCCGAAAAGGCTATAGTACCATAGACCACATCCACACGCTACGGCAAGTTATACAGAAGACCGAAGAGTATAACTTGCCTCTTTGTTTAGCGTTTGTGGACTATGAGAAAGCCTTTGATTCGATCGAGACGTGGGCAGTGCTTGAGTCTCTCCAGCGGTGCCGTATTGACTATCGGTATATTGAAGTGCTGAAGTGTTTCTACAAACACGCCTACATGTCAGTCCGAGTACAGGAGCAGAGTTCGAAGGCAATTCCATTGCAAAGAGGCGTGAGACAGGGAGACGTTATATCTCCGAAACTGTTCACCGCTACATTGGAAGACGCCTTCAAGCTTCTGGAATGGCAAGGACTTGGAATTAATATTAACGGCGAATACATCACTCACCTTCGATTTGCCGACGATATTGTAGTCATGGCAGAATCCATGGAAGACCTCAGTACAATGCTCGAAGGCCTCCATCGAGTTTCCCAACGGGTAGGTCTTAAGATGAACATTATAAAAGAATAAGACGAAAATTATGTCAAAATGCCCATGTTGTACCTACCCCAATATCAGTTGGGAACTCAGTTCTCGAAGTTTTTGACGAGTACATCTACCTGGGACAGACAGTCAAACTAGGCAGGTCCAACTTCGAGAAAGAGGTCAATCGTCGAATCCAACTCGGCTGGGCAGCGTTCCGGAAACTTCGCGAAGTCTTCTCGTCAAAAATACCTCAGTGCCTCAAGACAAGAGTCTTCGACCAATGTGTGTTACCAGTGATGACTTATGGCACTGAAACGTGGTCTCTTACTATGGGCCTCATAGACAAGCTCAAAGTCGCACAACGAGCTATGGAGAGGGCTATGCTCGGGGTTTCTCTACGTGATCGAATCAGAAATGAGGAGATCCGTAGAAGAACGAAAGTCACCGACATAGCCCAGAAGATCAGCCAGTTGAAGTGGCAGTGGGCAGGGCACATAGCACGCAGAACAGATGGCCGATGGGGCCGAAAGGTTCTGGAGTGGAGACCACGGACCGGCAAGCGCAGCGTAGGTCGTCCATCGACACGGTGGACAGACGACCTGAGGAAGATCGCAGGACGACGTTGGATGCAGGCCGCTTCCAACCGGTTCTTTTGGAAAATCATGGGGGAGGCCTATGTTCAGCAGTGGACGTCCTACGGCTGAGATGATGATGATGATGATGATGATCTGCCAGTATCTATTGCTTATTATAAAGGTAAGGTCTTTAGTGACCTGAATGTAATAAGCTCAGCTGTCAATTTATAAAGATCAAAATATTTTATACAATATTATGTTGTAATGGCCATGCGTTTGATAACTCTCATATTTATGTAATATGATGATACTGATGGTCCAATCGAAAAAGTGAAAAAAAACACCGGAGCAATTAATTCCTATCACGTACTCATGTACACTAAAATAATAAATCGATTTAAACAATCGTTCCCCAATGGAAAGCCATACCTACATTATAATTTCGGAGTAACTATATATGTATGGAGTATGTTACTCCGGCCTTATGCTAGTTATTGAAAATCAATTAATGTAACTACAGAATACGATCCCATAAATGTAGTATTTAGTAACAGACCAATTTATATTATAATAGTAAACACAAAGTTTATACACGATATCCTAATTGAACATTTCCTTTATTTTATGTTAAAGGTCAAACTTGTCTTGTATTCACGTATCTAATTTCGGCGACAGTTATTTAAATGAATACTTGTAGCGTTGACAATAACAAACTAGATAAATGGAGCCTTGTCTAATATTAGAACATCGTTATAGAACACATTTCAATGGTGTCTGTTGTTTGGAAGGAGCTTTGTCAGTAATTGTACGTAGCAACTACTTAAGGCCAGACTTTCTAGAGTACGTCAGCCACAATCAGGAGACAGAATATTCTCTTCACCGTCGGGATGCGAATCGTAAAAGGCTATAAAACTCGACTTACTATGTAGTAGGTCTCTTGTACAAGAGTCAATTTTGGTTGGTATCATCGTAGTGCCAAATATTCTGCCGTGAAGCAACTTGGTGAACTGAAAAGCCGTGCCAGCATATTCAGCTCATCGGCCACTGCGGCTGGTGATCCGTATTATACTCGTATCTCCAATATAATACACGTGCGTGCTCCAGATTGATGTACATTAAACAATATTCAATAGAAATAATGGAGATTCTTTTTGAATTTTACTATTACCACACTCGTAATTTAAAATGGAACAGACAATCCATAGATATTATATAAAGCTTTGTGTTTTGTATACAAATAGTTGAAGGTAACGCTATCTTGTTAAGTCAAGCTTAATTACCAGGTTCTTGTCTAGAACTTATCTAGTACTTATACTTGGTGATCAAAATGAAATAATATCGCTAGGTTTTCTATTGTTTTAATTAGTCACCGAACTTCAAAATGTATGTAATATACATCAGGGGTATGGCTTTCCAATCTGATCTCTTGATAAAATAAAAAAAGCGATAAAAGATTACGCAGAACTTTAACCCTCAAGGAGACCATACAACTGTCATGGGTATGATCGACTTGGTTAGGTATGTCATTAGGCGATGACATAATAAGCGAGTGTCGATCCACGAGTCACGAATGGTTTTCATATCAGACTTTGATAGGGGATTACAGTTACTTATCCCTTATCATATTAACTTCGGCTGCCTACAAAGTCCCGAAGAACAATCAGTGCGACTGTCATTTTCCTTATCTTCGGAATCAGTTAGTAATATGATCAAGTTGTTACGCAAGATGTACTTACACGGGCGACTTATAGTTCGATTCTTGGCTACAGCGGATTTTTGAAGAGTCATAAAGTCATGAAGATATCATGGAAATCGCGTCAGCGTCACGTAACGCTTTGTCATATAATGATAATGTAGTTTTGAAATAAAAACTCCTTTAGGAGCGATCATGGTGTCCATGACTACCTATTGTTGTTGATTGTGTGTCCTAAAATAATTCGAATAGTTTTCACTTCTATCGGCAGTCCAGAGACTGTCTCGCATGATTTTTATTTTGTCTATACGATATCCACATGTGAATTAAAGCAACACTATTAAGCAACTGAACTAGCGTGCACCATATCCGTATCTAAACCTGATACTCTTTTGATACAATAATTGTTACCACATCTTTTTATTTAATTATACAAACACGGTATAGCTATAATTGAGCAATAAGGAACATGATTCTTGAAAAAAGTACGAGTGACTCCGATAACTCAATTGTTAGCGACCTCGCCTTCAAATGTTTCTAAGTTCGATTTCTGGCCGAGGCAAAATATTTGTGTGATGAGCAGATATTATGTTTTTTCTCGGATCTTAGATGTCTAGATAACTTATTGTAAGTGTTCATGCCTCTAGCGACACAGGGGATCCCAGTGCGGGGGAATGAGTGTCTAAACGTTATTATTATTGTAACTGCTGTGATTTAGTATTACGACCTTTTGTTTCAATTATAGCTGCTCCCCGCTGCTCCGGTCGTGTGAAATATAACTATCCTATATATTATTCCAGGTAGTTTATCATATTATCATCACCTGTTTATGTTAAACATAAGTTACTCGTACTTGTGTGAATAGTGCGACTTTATCCTTCCGCCCGTTTTGTCTAAATACTGCCATTTTATTTGAATTTGATGCTGAAGATATAAAAATGGATGTTTTTTTATGATAGATAAGTTGAAAGATATTTCATTAACTTTAATTTATTGTATTTAAACAAATAACCTCTAGAAATCTCTCATAATTTCAGCTATATTCATATTCACCCAATCGACTCTGAGTAAGTTGTTGGTAAAATTGGTGTCGTAAACGCACCTTTACTTCGAAGCGGATTAAGTCGGCATATGACAGGTTCAACTAATTCGTATAATATTGAGGAAAGATTTTGGCTGATTTGGGGCTTCGAGATTGACGGTCAATGACGATGAAGATCGTACGGGAACACAAACGTTTATTGTTTACAGGCATTTTAAGTTTTTTTTTTTATTATAGCGTTAAAAGGGGTAAAATTATAAATTCGACAGACCCGGGGATCAGTTGGTAGCGGCCCTGCTTTGGAAGCGTGGGGTTGCAGGTTCAATCTGCGGCCAAGGTATTTGTGTGAATGACAGAAACTTTTGATTGTCTCAAAGTGAGTAGTTATGTGCATGTCTGTGTCCAAGAATTCCACAACACAGAGAGTCCTAGTGTAGGGGTATGTAATATAGTATATATAAAGTATAATAATATAGTATAATTGTAATTGTATAATATTAATAGTAGAATTGGGTAAAAAAATGCGCACCATTTCGTTTATCGCAGCTACAGAGCTTTTTTCGAGAAGGAATACTTACTCCGAAGGACAAGGAGAAACATAAGGATACTATTATCTAAAAACTGCAATAATCCGTATATGAAATTATAATCTTCTTCGTCGTCATTAAATTCATTATCTGATCTTCCGTTCGCATAACCCACCCAATTTTATCATCCTATCTCTCTTCGGTCGTTCGCTCATGACTGAGGATCGTGATCATCATGGCAGCACCTTGGTTCTAACGAACTGTCTCCATCGGCTCCGGTCTGTGGTTATCTCCACCGCGGTGTAAAAGCGTCATGTAAAATCATCCTATACCAATAACATATTATCCTCGGTTAAAGATAGTCAGAGATACAGATTATTTATTGCAGCCATACTGTACATGGTTTTTTATGTTATTAGGAGTACAAGCACGGGGCTCACTTGGTATTAAGTGGTGGGCTCTGCCTAGAACAGAAGCATTTCGTCACAAGTGATGAACTGCACTGCGCCCATAACCCTGTGACATTAATGGGCCCTACTCCCACCTCTTAAAGTAATCATGTTTTAACCTTACCATTAAATTTGGCCAGCTTAAAATAATAATTGATTGGGATAGACGTTTTGATGACGTAGTTACAAATAGTTCACTCAATTCGCGTACTTTGACTTCACTTTTGACACTAAGTTTAATCGTTCCGATGTCAAAGTTTTGAAGATCCGTACTATAATCTCTTAAAGTAGTCATATTGCATACCACTTGTATTGCTTACCATTAAATTTGGTTGACCGTTTTGTGTCGGTGGAAGTACGATAGTACGTATGATTATTCAAAGCTTATTACAAATCGCTCCTGATTTATGATAGTTTCGTAAAAGGTGGGAGTAGGCCCCAAGAGCCTTACTTATAAACGCTGCTTCAAAGGATGTTATTTAGTAGTGCGCTCAGAAAAATTGTTCCGCGCCGTACCAAACGAAGCAGTCCAAATTTCAGCAGCGTTATAAGTAAGGCCGAAAGTTTTTTTTTTTATATTTAAAATTTGCTTCAGTACTTACCTCGATTAACTCATTTACAAAGAGTTCTATACTGCACTAAAAGAGTAGTAAAAGCGGTGGTGTTTTTTGCAAAATAGAAAAGTGGAGGATTAGGTGAGACAAAATAAAAATAATGTGATTAATTAATTTTTACTAATACTTTTTTGTTTGGTCAAACAAATTGTTTTTATATATTTCATTGTTTTTGTACATTTGTTATGATAGATAGATAGATTAACTATTTATTGAAACACCACAATACAAATATATGTTACGAATAAAGAAATAAGAATAAAATAAAAATACAATTAAAAATATTTCACAATTAAATACTTAAAATTAAAAGTGTCAGAATGGGTGGTCTTATCGCTCAGAGCGATCTCTTCCATGTACACTATTAACCATGAAAATATTATGTATAAATAACTAGATTTGTTTTATTGCAGTTATTTAAAATGAATCGTATTTGCCTATATATAGTAAGGGCCCGCACTACTTTGAATAAGCAGTTCGCCGCGGAATTCAAATCTGATGTAATCTTTTTTAGATTATACTTTCTGAGTTCATTTATCTGTTAAATTAAATAATGTGCTTTAAATTTAAATTCTTTAATGATACTACACCAACATACAAAACAGTATTAATCGAATTACAACAAAATCTAGTCAGCTCAGCTAGTACATAATTAACTTCAGATTTCAACTGGCTTTAAAATTGTTACGAAGTTATAACGGTGCTGACGTCGGTGAAATTCCTGTGAACTGCATCAGTACCAGCTCGTAAGTGACTATGGTGCCAGCAATCTGAAAACAAAAATGAGATTATGTATATAAACTCCCAAAACTAAAAATTTCGGCTGGTCGGTTGGCGCAGTTGGAAGCAAACCTGACGTCTGAGCTGCTGGTCCTGGGTTTGATCCCCGGTCAGGTCAAACATTTGTGTACATGAGCATGTCTATATGTGTATATATAATTCATAAATTTACAGTAACAAATAATTATGTATATCAGTGATCAGGTAACTATAGTACATAGGCTCTGCCTAGTTTAGGACCTGAAGACCTTGTGAATGTTGTCCCATAAAACAAACAAATGTTTCTTACTTGTTCCTTCTCTTATAGACTAATAGTTGCCAGAACTAGTATGAAAGTATCCACACCCCCATAGACTCTTCAGACAACGTATAATAAAAATTACTAACGCAACTTCAGGTAACTTTACGCATTACGTTATAGCAGTGGGCACTCGCCTACACATTGAGCGTTTGCATGCACACAATCTACCTCTTTTGGACTAAATTGCTATGTCACAGGCTTTTTGGAGCTTTATAGGTCAAAATCCCACATACCTGAAAGGAGGCTAAAAACTTAATATAAAAGTACAGTCAGTGAATAGATATCCTATGGCTGCTGCATTAAAGGTATAACAATTACTTAATTTCTTAAATTCTTATCATATTTTGAGGTATCATTATAAAAAAATATATGATATAAATAAATAATAATTAAAAATTCTAATTTAATAATAATTCTTTTTTGTAGCTGTACAGTATCTAGCTTCTACAACTCTATCTCGATCTCTATAACTAACTCCAGATTCTCACATTAAATGATCAGAAAAGATGAAAGTGTAAACTTTTACGAACCGATAGGTAGTTAGTGTACTACCAAGGCTGATTCCCAAGAAGAAATTGCACCAGGCAGGCCGGCTATAAGCCAAAGCCAAATATTAACAATATGCATGTTTGGTAAGTTAAAGGTATATTGTATCTCAAATTGGGATACGGATAGTGATGATGTCAGTAAGTTTTACCCCTGCCATGCGATCCTGTTATGATTCGTCGAGCTCACCGATGTCAAATACTTTATGAGCTAACAGCCTTATAAATAAAGTTGTTTTTCCAACGTTTCCTGTCATCTCGTCATTTGTTTCGCGGGTGTTGTCAAAGATGCAACGATGTTTGCTCTTAGAAAATCGCAGTGATGTTACTTTCAAACAAAAACGCATCACTTAACACTGACACTGTATTTGCTAAAAATATTCCGCGGTCAAAGATTTGTTTAAGATATAAGCCTTTTTTATCATTAGATTTTGAAGTACTAACGTCTGCTTAACCAAACTAAATATTGCACATTTAGAGAGAATAAATATCCCGTGATATAATATTTTCTCTAAAATTGGCAATTACCTGGAGAAAACAGACTAGTCCCAAATACAATTTAGACACGCATGTGCACAGAAATATCCTATACAAACGAGCAGCCAGCCATGCGTAAAACTACATGTTATTAAATAATTACAGGTACAGTACAAGCCGTCCAAGTAACAAGAGTATCAGGAATACATTTGTTAAAAACACACGTTGCAGTTCCAAAAAAAGTAGGTTGATTTCGGCGAAATCTATTGTATTATTGGCCAAATATGGCGAATGGCGAGTCAATGGGTTCATCATAAAATGAAGCGCTTGCAGCGGAGTTCAACAAGTTAAGCAACACTTGCTGCTGTCAGGACTTGGATGGGTGACCGTTAGTGGCACTGTTCAACTGACCGTTTAGTTAATTTAGCATTATACATTTTTTTATTTCTTGCTTCTCTGACTGGTTTTATGTTAACAGTTTATTATAGTACAGTGTGTCTGGTCAAGGACTAGCGATATTTGAAAGGCGTTTAAAACAGTAAAATTCATCGACAAATCGCCCCCCTTTTAGGGTTGCCAACCCCCCTATTTTGGAAGCCCCCATTATTGTTTTTTTTAGTTATAATTTTTAATTGTAAGTAATAAAAAAACTTTCACTTTGTATGTAGAGACTCCACACTCATGAAAAATTAATCAATCGAAGGGTAATAGTATTGTCTATTCATGAAAAATAAGATACAGCGTTAAATTTAAAAATTAACGTTTAAAAAATATTTAACATAAATTTAACCTAAAAATGTACACAAATTATTTACATTATTAAATTTTTCGCAAATTCTGGCTGCTTAACGTACATTTATCATTGTTGTTAAAGGAAGCACTTTAAACTACCTGGAGAATGGCGCCAAAATTACTACTCTAAGTGCCATAACAAAAAACTTATTTCTGGAAGAATTTGACCCTTGGTAAGCACACCTACGTTTTAATCAAATTCAAAATAATGAAGTCTCTAAGTACAAAATAATATAATGTAGTCCACAACATTGTCCACATATGAAAACAAATAAGGTGGCGGTTCAAATAACCAGCAAATAAAAATAAAACAAAAAACAATGAAATAAGTTTTTGGAAACAACATACAGGACAGTATAACAGACAAGCTACAATTATTATTATGTTGACGAGTAAAGTAGTGTAGTGCAAGGACGTCTTTTAGAAGTGATGCGAAGAGCTTTTTGAATTTGTATAAAGAAAAAGCAGAAATGTCTATACTTTGGAATGATTTATTGTAAGACTCAACAATACGTCGTATAGGTACACGAAGTCTTGAGTTAGTGCGAAAAAAGTTTTACCACGGGTTTATCTTTGGTTGATTGATCTTGGGATAGCATAGCATACTTTTTTAACTAGATCTATCAAAAGTTATACGGAGTAACTAAAGATTTTTCGTAAACTCCTATAACAGGAATAGCAGCGATCATGTCGTAGAACTATTTTGAGCCAGTATTTTCATAAAAACTACTCTAGCTGTTGGTAACGTTTCCTCAAACACATTCTCCACTTAGACCAATTGTTCTTTGAAACCGAATCCAGCCACTGTCTGTCTATTTTGTCTTGAATAACTCGATTTATTACGAGACAATGATTTTGCTTTAATCAAATGATAAGCCTTCCCAACGAAAATTCATATCTATGTAAATTCTACGAAATTTTGATATTAATTTATTAAGTTATATGATTATTAACGGGATATTTACCGTGGTAAGGTTGTGGAATGAGCTCCCGATATTTCGGCGCAGTTACATGCACCATGTTCACGGGAAGACTGAAGAATGCGGGTGGTTGGTCAAAAAGTTTAAAAGTTAGGTGCAGACATAACGATCTACCCTCTTTCTTAGTCTTTTGCTACGGTTATCACTGGAACTCAAACTCGATCCTAAGTCCCGACAAAACACACTCACTGTATCACTGCGTATAGTATTTTGAACACATTTTGAACGCGAGCTCATTCCACATCCTTACCACGGTAAATATCCCGTTAATAATCATATAACTTTAGAGAACAACCGTGATAGTTTAAAACAGTGTTTTAATTTATTAACAGCGACACCGCAATTTTCCTGTCGGCGGACTAGAAAGTGACTCGTAGAAATACGAATAATTTTACTTTTTTTTTTTTTTTTTTTTTTATGTGCAATAGGTTAGCGCTTGACCACAACTCGCCTGATGTTAAGCGTAGTTGTGATCTACGATGGAGCGCGCTTACCTAGAAGATACCGATTCACTCTCGACTTAAAGACTCGTAGATTATATTTATCAGGAAACAGAGACATCGGCAGTAAGTTCCACAGTTTGGCAGTTCGCACAATGTAAGAGCCAGAAAACCGCTTAGTGCGAGTCCCTGGAACTTCAACCATGTAGCGGTGACGCCTTGAGGTGTCTCTGCTCGTCCGGTGATAAATTACTTTAACAAGGTTTAGCATTAGTTAGTTTGCATTAGTAGATAATATTTATTGGTACTTGATCGATTTACAAATTTAAAAAACAATGAATGATTTGATATAATACATTTTACTATAAATTACTATAATTTAAATAGATTCTAATGATATAAAAATACCAATCTTTTTCTACCGACTTCCAAAAAGGAGGAGGTACTCAAATCGATAGTTTATTTAATGTTTGTTACCTCATAACTTTCGATAAGGTGAACCGATTGTCATAATTCTTTTTTTGTTTGAAAGCTGTTGCTTCTTTTGTGATCGGATTTAGTATCCCATTACTACGAAGAAATAATAAGTCAGGAACTGTAACTGCGTTAGAAAAATGACCCAACAAAAGTCTTATTCAAGTAGGCGGGGATTAAAAGTCGTGTTCAGTACGTCATCAGTCGGACATTTCACTTGCAAGCGAGCACACTTGAAATCTTCGCGTACATTTTTATTTTTATCATTGTGAACTTCAGTTGTGGATCATCATGCCAGCATTCGTTGTGTAGTGGTGCAGAAACAATACACGATTTAAATGTCCAGGGATCACTTTTTCTAGTAAATAAAAGCAAAATTGTAATTATTCAAAGATGTTCAAATACGTTAACAAATCGAGATGGTCGATACTATGCAAAATAAAGTCAGTCAATTTTTATTTAATTTAGGATGTATTTTTTTCTTCAGGACTAAATATTGAAATGTATGTAAAGTGCAATGGTTTTGTTTGTTATGTTTTATTCTCGCTTGCTTGCCGATTCAATGCGGCAAAATAAGTGCCTAGCTGCACTTAAGCTAGAAAAACAAGAGTATGACTGCCTGTGAAAACCAGCATAGTTATACTACGTTAATTTTGACTGAAAACAATAAAATTATAGTTAATAAAAATATTATGGACCATGTTACATAAAACTGCAGTACCTACCTACCAGTTGGTACAGTAAGTACCTACTGTTTTTTAAAATTATGTTCTATAAAATATCATATGATGATATAATATCATGTGACAGAGAGAGACAAGAGTTCCTCGTCTTCGATGTGACAGAGAGAGACAAGAGTCCTTCGTCCCTCTAGCCCCCCTGTGATACCCAATTTTTGACTTCTGCGCAATAACTGCGCTAGAGTTACATGCCGCGGGCTGTACTAGCGCGCCCTGCGGCAGTGGCCTTACCGCTTGACCAAAATAGCGCGCATTAATATTTGGATCTTTTTTTATCTACTTTGGTTTTTATGTTACAAATAGACGTAGGTCAAAAAGGTGAAATAAAATATCACGCAGGACACATTTTATTTTTAATATCGACATTAATTAACTTCAAATGATAATTATTAATCAAGTTCATGCTATCCACAAGAGCATAGACTAGAAAAAAAGTAAGATTTAACTCATGTACCTACCAAAAAGAGATGAGAATAGCAAATAAAACAACCATCAAATAGTTCCTGCTACCAGTTTCTGGATCCAGCATCAGGTCCTGGTCACCAGCTAGAAAAAAGGTATCGCGAAGACGATTCATAAGATCCCAAACACGGTGTGTCTACTATTAACCATCACATAGTTCCTGCTAGCAGTTTCCGGCTCCAGCATGGATTCCTGGATACCAAGTATAAGCATAAGAAATTTGGTTAATAGCAAAATACTAGCCCCTCAAGGGTCGATGTCTTTATAACAATGAAATTTCTATTGTTGATGCACTAGATGTCATATAAAATTATTTGTTAGAATCCCACAAAGAAATGTTACCTCAATAAGTATCAGGAAGTTTTGAGCGCACTAATATTTAGTTGTGTAAGCGCGGGTGTCAGAGCGATACGTCCTCTGAGAGGCCTCAGCCGCGTCTGACGATTCGTGACTGGCGCGACCGGTTTTATGATTGATTTTAAAAACGTGTGTGTGTAGAAACCGCTCGGCAATAACAAACTAATAAACAATTTCTAAATGTAGTCTATGGAACTTGAACTTGTTAATCAAATAATGTTCTATTACATCAGGTAAGAATAATTGACATAATATACTATATCAATCATTATTATGTGACCCTTCAAATACTCGAAGCAAAAACGCGAATTGGCGCTTCCAAAGCGTTTACGCTCTAAAGAAATACTACAGACAATGAACAATAAACGATTGCCTACAGTTGGTATGTAATATAGGTAACTATAAAGCATTAAAAACAGTTCATTGTTTGGTGAAATTAAAGCACGTTTAATTTTTCAAGCTAATGAAAATTCACCCTCTGCAAATTTTAAAGTGGTTTAGCTGAGTTGCTAATTAATTTGTCAGTAATATCAACACAGTGCTTTTCTTAAATAATTCTAAAATTTGATTGAATTTTCTCAATTGATAATGAAGGTATTCTGTGACCACTAAAAAACATCCAGCTGGCAAATAACGACTTATTTTTTTGGTAAAAATGTATAAGCCTAAAAAGTTTCATACTCTTTCTTTACTACATTGCGAAGAATCTGTTCTAATGTCTTCTAGACACTTAATAAATTAATCATATTTTGCGAGACATACGAGATTAACGATTGATTTATTGCATGTCTATCAGTACCTTAATTGACTTCGAAATCTTTTTTCTAAGCGTAAACATGATGCCGGGTCACGATCAGGTGATGAGAATCAGCATCAAAACGTAACAATGTAACATAGTACAGATGCTTAATTTAAGAACCACATATGCAGCAGAACTAAGACCTACTAGATAGAGCAACTCAATCAGGACCATATTGTCAACGTTTATACCCAGGAAGATTATTACTTTGTCAATGATAAGTTCATCGATTAGTGTTGTTTCATGTTCTTACATAATATGTGTATTTGAGTAACATAAGCTTTAATATTTATATGTACCTAGTATTTTGCATTGGATAGCTAATTAATATCACGTAACCTAGAGATATTAATAAATAATTGTTTCTATTTTTTGCGACAATAGAACGATAACACTAAATTCCTCAACTGTATATTGCTACATGTAGCTGAATTATATAGCAAACTAAAAATATGATAAGAATAAAAAAGGTAGCTTGACTTCTAAAGCATATCTTTTTCAATTAAACACCCCGGAATATATAGCGCCATTGATCCCAAACTGTAGCTACCTTTACGATTAATATGTCATAGCCACAGCTATTTAGCATAACCACACATTTTTAATACTTACTTACCGACAGAACTAATCCGCGTTTGACGTTGAAAAACTGAAGGCCGCTGAGTGAAACCGTGTCACCATGCACTTGATCTAAAAACCTTTGAACCTGGAAAACATACAAATAGATTTTATTTAGATTTTTCACAAGAAGCTGTAGGATTACGCAGCTTGCATAAACATAAAAGCATCTTGAATTAAGCATCAGCAGGCCAATTTTAGGTCCTCATGTTACACATGTTTCATCATCCCTACATAAATTGTTAAATGTGGTATACTTGTGATGTACATTATTTTTTTTTGTCGATATACAGTGTTACCAACAGACAAAGATAGCGTTCAATTAAATCTAATAAACTTGTGGGGGATACATTGGTCATTTTTACGAATAAGGTCTGAGCAGTCAATACCATTAAATACTATTATCTACACTAATGTTGTAACATTCTACTTATGTTTCCAATACTTGACTTATAATTACTACTGTTATAGAACAGACAACAAAACACTCAATTTAAGCAATTTCACATGATGGTATAATATCCACATCGATATCGTAAAATCTCATTATAACATCAATAAAACGCGACCAATTAACGTGGCGAGCCTTATGTCAAAATCCTCATACAAGTTGTATAAAATTTTGATATTAGGCTGGCTTTTGAAAACAGTTGGGTTATACGTGAAAACTTCGTCGAAACTACTAAACTTACATACACAAAACTCTTTGGTAAGATCTTGTGCCAATTAAATAAAAAAAGAACAGCGCGCGCTCGCACCTGATTGGCCCTGCGCGCGCAGCTGCATTTTAATGGCGGCAAGTTCACTGTGACAATAAATACGCGTGAATTTAATGTTTGTTTTGTTTTTAAAATACAAATTAAAAGTAAAAAATGGATAGCGACGATGATATTTGTACTTACGCCTCCGGATATTCTAGAATTGGCAACAAAAGTAACTCACAATCTTTTGCCAGAAAAATCTAGAAAATTATATGAAAAAGAATATAATAACTTTTTGGCATGGAAGACCGAAAAGAAAACTACATCATTTTCTGAAAATGTCATTCTTGCGTATCTCAAAGACCTCTCCGACAAATTCAAACCATCTTCTATGTGGGCTAAATATTCTATGCTCAAGTCCACACTGAGTATCTACAACAATATTGATATCACGAAGTATTCAAAGGTCATAGCGTTCCTGAAACGCAGTTCAGAAGGACACAAGGAAAAAAAGTCCTTGACGTTTACATCAGGTCAAATAAAGATGTTCCTGGAAGATTCACCAGATATTTTGTATCTTTTTGAAAAGGTAAGTGTATTTTAGTTCTGTTATTTAATCTAATACCTAGTACTTACGTACTACACACGCAAGTTATCTAGACACTCCGTTTAAGCGCTTTGTGTATAAATTTGGTAGTAGGTACCTACACTTTACTACTTCATAAATCATAGTTTTTGCCTTGGCTATGTACCTCAAGCTTATTATATCGTTTATTGTTACAGGTTGCACTAATCTTCGGCATAATGGGGGCATGCCGAAGGCAAGAGCTATACAACATCCAGTTCGATGAAGTCTCTAACATAGACGACAGTACAATCATGGTGAAAGTTTCGAAAACAAAAACGAAAATAGATCGTTCTTTCGTTGTGACGGGCAACTGCTATGCCGTATGTAAAAAATACATGGAACTTCGACCCACCCCCTGTCGAAACCCTGCCTTTTTCTTTTCTTGAGCTATAGATCGGGGAAGTGCGTCGATCAAAGAATTGGTATTAATCAATTTGGTGCTCTGGGAAAAACTATCGCAAGTTTTTTGAATCTGCCTAACCCAGCGTTGTACACGGGGCATTGCTTCCGGCGCACCTCGGCGACCCTTCTCATAGATAGCGGTGGTGATTTGACCGCACTGAAACCACACGGGGGGTGGAAGTCTTCTACTGTGGCTGAAAGCTACATTGATGAGTCTTTAATGAATAAAATTCAAGTCTCAAATACGATCTTGAACAGTATAGAAAACAAGACGAATGAAGTAATTATAAATATTCCGACTCCGTCTACGAGCTCTACTGCTTGCCCCGCGACCGCTACAGCTGCTGGATCAATAATTAACATTAACTTTCAAAATTGTACCATCCAAAATTTGAACAATTATTATAAATAAACTATTGTCAGCTTTTACTCTTGTTGTTTGATTAATTGCATTAGTGAAGATAAAGTAGTGTATGCAACTGCATATAACACGCGTATTAAAACACTCGTTACTATTATGAAACTCGCTGCGCTCGTTTCATAAACTCACACTCGTGTTTTAATACCCTTCATTATATGACAGTTGCATAAACTACTATTAAAAGTCAATGTTTGATATATTTCTTCCCTGAGTCAAAGGTAATAAATGGAAAAAAAGCCTATAGTAGGTTTCAGAGTTATAATAAGTATGTATTAACTATAAAAATCCCATTGTTATAATCGTCTACCGTTCGAAAAGTAACGTTCATTATAATTTTGTAATAATAATGCGTTAAATTGACGTCAGACTTACGTGTTGTCGATATTCCGATCGACAATTTGTGTCGGTTGGAACGAAGAAGTGAATACAATCAGCACTAATCAAGTACCAAACATCCATCTATACTTCTTTGGTTTAAGTTTGATGAAGATAGAATTATTATATATAAATGTTCTGTCTGTAAAATATGACTTTATAATCCATGTACAACTTTACTTGTCGTATACACTTGAATTAAGCATGTAGCCTGGTAAGACTATATTTTTTGAATTTCCTGTCGTATTAGATACAACTAGCAGGCAGAAAGGCAACACACCTTTAAAGTTAAATGTAAAGTTCAAAGTGTGAATCTTAAAACTGATCATTACTGAAACATACTTCGAATCTCAGTGATTTAGATACCTTCTACGGTCGCAACCTTTTTAAGCATTACGTGGTAAAGTTTGTACCAAAACTTGTTTCATAATACCTACTAAGTAGCGGCAAAGTTGGTCGACTATGGTTCTGACATTTTTGTTAGCAAGTGCTTCAACATCTGCTTGTTAATATTTACACAGTGCGACGTGAGTACGGTGTATAATGTACCGCTTTATATGCAATGTTTGTAAGAAACTATACAATTTTGATGAAACAGAAGAACTCTTCGTAAGTGTAATCATTTATTTAAATTTGGACTTTTTCATACATGTAACCCGTAAAGCTGCCTTGGGAGCTCACTAGGTTAATGATGCGAAGATTGCATGAAGCGCTTGTAGCGGAGCTTGACTTGGCGATCTTAACCGATCAACAAGTTAAGCAACGCTTGCTGCGGTACTTGGATGGGTGAGCGCTAGTGGCATTATCTACCGACTTCCAAAAAGGAGGAGGTACTCAATTCGATTGTTTTTTTTATGTTTGTTACCTCATAACTTTCGACTGGGTGAACCGATTCTCAAAATTATTTAACTTCATCAAATTCGAAATGAATTCATAGAATGGAAGTCGGTATTAAATTTTTCAAATTGTACTTGTTCAATTGAGCGCTTCCGTGCTTCGGAGGGCACGTTAAGCCGTCGGCATCGGTTGTTTGTCTTAAGACACCAGTCGTAAGGCTGTGTCGCAGGCCTTCGGGCGGCCTGAAAACATCAACATGTGTTGGTCACTAGCCTATCCACCAAGCCGCACTGGGCCCGCGTGGTGGATTATGGCCCAACTCCATTCTCTGAGAAGAAGTCTCGATTCCCAACAGCGGAAACAAAATAGGCTGATTATGATTATGATATATATTTAATATAAATTGTTATTTTATTTTCTAAATTTGGAGTCTTTATTTACTTGGTTTACGCAATTATTTTTTGGTGACTCCGCTATGTCTTTGCCAACTTTCCTTTCCTCAGCCAACTTCAACTCTCAAAAATAAAGTGCCGTTTTATATTGCTCCAAAATACTTGTATGACTGAAACTGCTATCAGCAGTTTGAAAAATCTCGTTTATTATAATTTTGTAATAATAATGCGTTCAATTGACGTGAGACTTACGTGTTGTTGTTATCCCGATCGACCATTTGTTTTGATTGAGGAACGAAGAAGTGAATACAATCAGCACTAATCAAATACCAAGCATCGATCTGAACTTATTTGGTTTAAGTTTGATGAAGATAGAATTATTATATATAAATGTTCTGTCTGTAAAATATGACTTTATAATCCATGTACAACTTTACTTGTCGTACACTTGAATTAAGCATGTAGCCTGGTAAGACTATATTTTTTGGATCTCCTATCGTATTAGATACGACTAACAGGCAGAAAGGCAACACACCATTAAAGTTCAAAGTGTGAATCCTGCTGAAACTGCTATCAGCAGTTTCAGTCCACCTTATCCACGTCAACCTCTACTCAAATTGTCCGCTTCTTAGTAGCAGAGGGATGGGATGGGCCACACTAGCCGTGAGTTAGAACCTCAAAAACTGACTGACTGATTCATCTAATTCTTCCATTCTTCAGAGATTACTTGCGCTTAGCGGACGCCGGGACTAGAACGGTAATTCAATCATTACTGCTTCGCAAAATTTTGAAACAGATATGGTGACTGTACTCCTAAATAGACTATTTCACAAAAAGTATTTGATGCTACTAAATCTATACATCTTGTCATCATCATCAGCCTGTAGCAGTCCACTGCTGGACATATGCCTCTCCAATTGCACGCCACTTAGGTCTATCTTGGGCTACTCGCATCCAGTTTTTGCCATAAGTCTTGCGCAGATCGTCACTCCACCTTGCCTCAGGACGTCCTACACTACGTTTGCCGAGACGCGGTCTCCACTCTAGTGATACATCTTGTAAGTACCGTTAGTTACTGAATTAAATCTTTTCTTTTCACCGAATCGCATTATATAAATACTTAAGTTCAAGGGCTTTCAGTACAAATTTGTACAGAGTTAGACTAAACTTCCACTGAAGTTGCGAGAGATTGGTTGAGAAGTTCAGTATCTCTTCTAGTATCTGGACGAACAGATTGACTACAAAGGATCGTACTTTAAGTCATGTACACTTTATTTATAGTTATGTGAATCGAGTTGTGAACTCAGTTTTATTTTATATTTTAATGCACTGATGTATGTATTGTGTACGTATTAAATATTGTTAATGTAATAAAATACCTGCAATAAGAAGAAGGCCTAGCTAGTTAATAGGAAATAAAAAATAAGATTAGAAATATAAATATATTAGTTAGAAAACATGACCTGGAATGCACTTCACTGTAGGTTCTAAAATCACTCTTCTTGAATCGGTCTTGCTTTTCTTAATGTAGACACATAGTCCCAAATGAGATTTTATAGAATCGCTTAATTGATTCGAAAGGACCTTTCAACATCGGATACAAGCCGTATTCGCATTACCGGGCGATACCGGATTCATCAGAAGGCCAAGATGCCAAACCACTTTCTTTTCAAATATCTTTAGGCCACTTATCAGCTCCGTTTACTTCCTTTTAACTTCTATATTCGAGAAACGCAGTCCGTATTCTTTTGGGGTCCAGAAAATCCTCTATTTAAAAATCAAAATCATTTTTCTCAGGAATTCATCCTCTCTCCTCAAAATCAAAATTGTTTTCTTCCAACGTCTTCTGTGTCATTCCATCATTTTATTTTTTAAATTTTTAAATTTCCCATAATACTGGTCAGTATCAAAACAGTTTTTAATATAAAATACAAATAAGGATTTATGAAAAGAGATATGATGTCATATGAAATTATATTACAATCGTTATTGTCAACCAATATTACTATTTATATAACTTATACTATCATTAAAATGAATTAACCGACACCTATCGCTCGCCAAAACACAAGAAGTACTTTTGAAAAGCCTTATTATGTGGATGTGACTACTTCTTTACTTCAATTACAGCACATATCATAATTTGAGTTTGAAAACTATCGTAAGTATCACACATTATACTAATATACCGTGAAGCCGGTATCTATACAGATACCGACTTCACTCACTTGGTATTATGTCGGTTTAAGTCCGATGACGTTTCGAACGTGTAAGGGCCAGGCCACAACAGTGCGTTGCGGCGTCGCATCGCAAAAACAACATTGCACAGCTATGCGATGCGATGTCGCAACGCAAAAATTTCATCGGATACGACATCGTACGACAAGACGCTAACCGTCACTTCAGTTTCTAGTGAGACATGGACCGCACTGCGCGTGTTCTACTTCTGCTTGCGTTAAGGCGTATTAAGAAAAAGAAACAGAAAAGAAAGTACTGGGTGCACCCATTACTGACAATTATGAATAAAGATGGAAACCACTTCAAAAGGAAATATGAGGCGCTAAAAGTGGACGAGGTTAAATTCTTCGATTACTTTAGGATGAGTGTAGTAAGTTTTGAAGAACTTCTTAGTTTGATAAAGCCTCATTTACAAAAGAAATACATATTTAGAAAACCCATCGAACCTCTGGAGATGCTGGGATTAACTCTAAGGTAAGAAAAAAATATAATCATACTGTTTAATCATTTTCATAATTTAGTGTTATTCAAAACTCGTATTCCGATTGTGTGTCATTCGTCAAATTTGTTAGTTCCTCATCGAAATGAATTTGTTCTGGCTCATTTACATCATCATTCCTTGGCGTTTGTGGAGACGATTGCATAGGTGCCGGTGATGTTTCGCATCCGCTTTGGAAGGCACTGCGTTGAATGGATGTTTGATAGCCACTCTGCATAGACATTTGAGCTGTTTGATAGCCAGTCTGAACAGTTGTTTGAGATGTTTGATAGTTTGCTTGGACGAATGTTTGTGAAGTTTGATAGTGGCTGGGATAGTATGATGGTTGGTGTAAATCACTTAATATCTGTAGGACACGACTTTGGAAAATTATTGTTTGATTATCATTAAATTTTTCCAATGATGGCAAAATTCCTTTAAAAAAAGATAAATGTCTACTTTCAGGTGTTTTTAAAGCAGCTATAATATTCTTCTCAAATTCGTCTTCGTCAATTTTTCTTTTACGCGATGCAGGCTGGTAACGTGGCATGACAGGTTGCTGGCTTTGTTGGGTTGAGGTGCTTGGTCTTATTTCTTCATCGTCAAGACTTGATGTTGTTTTATTTTGAGAATTCTTTTACAGAAATAGGAGCTGGTTGTATAGATGATATTGTTTAATTTTTTTGGCCCCAGCTCCGGATTTACATTGCTCGTTTAATTTTTTTTCGTATTTTGTAAAATTATCCTTGATTCCTCTCCATTTCTTTATGACATCGTTACCTAAAAAAATATGACGAATAATGATTTATTTTGTTTTCTTTCAGGTACCTGGCGACGGGAAATACTTTTAAAGATATGCATTTCACATATTATCGTGGAAAATCTACAATAACAGGAATAATAAAATTTGTTTGTCGTATTGTATGGAACATTCTTAAAAGGTTGGAATTACCAAAAATTACAACAGAGCTGATGGAACAAATTGCTCAAGAGTATGAAAAAAAGACCAACTTTCCTAATTGTATAGGAGCGCTAGATGGAAAACACATTCGTATATTGAGCCCGGATCACAGTGGATCCCTATTTTTCAATTATAAAAATTATAATTCCATTGTTCTATTAGCACTTGTTGATACGAATTACAAATTTATATATGTCGATATAGGTGCATATGGTAAGGAATGTGACTCCACTGTTTTTCAGAACTCAAATCTATACGACTTATTAAAAAAAGGTCAATTATTTATACCTCCGCCAAAACCGTTACCTGGCTTTCAAAAAGAAATTCCTTTTGTCTTCGTGGCGGATGAAGGATTACCACTGACAAATAATATAATGCGCCCATATTCTGGGAAGTTTTTATCGATAGAAAAACGAGTTTTTAATTATCGTTTGAGCCGAGCCAGACGATATGTTGAGAGCGCTTTTGGCATACTCGCAAATAAATGGCGCATATTTCATCGACCCATTAATGTTTCTTACGATTTCACAATAGACATTATAAAAGCATGCTGTGTATTACACAACTTTGTATTGAATCGAGATGGCGCACAAACGTTTGAAGAAATGATTATTGACGATTCTTTGCAAATTTTACACGAAACAACACATGAAAGTAGAACAGGAGCTAACATAATCAGAAACGAATTTTGTAATTATTTTAATAGTAACATTGGAGGTCTTAGTTGGCAGTTAACAAAAATATAAATGTTTATAAGTACTTACCGAGTTTTGTTTTTTCAACACTATTTAACTCCTCAAAATTTGAATATAAACTTGTACACACTTCCCTCCATGCTTCTGTTTTTAAAAATTTGTCTTTGAATTGTGATATAGTTTTGTCCCAAAGGACGGGACGTTCGTAAATTAAAGATATCAGGTGGTCGACATCGTACTGCGCCATATCGCTTAAAAAACACGTGCAGGTCGTTCAAAGTATGGACACCGACTAAACGGCAAAGCGTTGTTGCATCGCAGATTTGTACGTTGCGGCAGCGCATCGGAAATTTCCACGATGCGTTGTGCGGCGTCGTTGATTTTTGCGATGCGACGCCGCAACGCACTGTTGTGGCCTGGCCCTAAAACGTTCTTCTTCAGGGAGTGTTCACGCTTGGAAATCGCGTCGCGCACGTATAGTAATATATTATAACACTAACCTCGATACAGTAATTAGCAGACGAGACATCATACAACACTTTTGCGGGTGCTTTACTCGCAGTGTGTACTTTAGAAGCAGCCAGTGACACTGCCAGCCATCGTAGCACGAGAAAACCGAAGGAAAATACGAAATACACCGCATGCTCGTAGCCACGGAAGGGACTGAAAAATATGAGAGAGTATGTTAAAGGGCTGTTAATCATACTTTGCTGCAACATTTATTAGTTAAATTAGGCAGTAAAATTAAAATTAATCTGTTAAATTTTGACATAACTTTTATTCAAACAGGCCGTTTTTGCGATACATATTAAAAAACAAGACATTAACTACGACTATACGGAACTTCAAGGACTTCTTGACTGAAGGCGTTCCATAGTCCACAAACGATAAATCAAGAAGCGAGTTATACTCTTCGGACTTCTGTATAACTTGCCGTAGCGTGTGGATGTGGTGTATGTAAGTATAGCCTTTTTGGAAACCGGCTTGTTCCGGAGGCTGGACTTCATAAAACCTGCGACTGAGATGGTTCGTGATGATCTTCGAAAACAGCTTATAAACAGACTCAAAAGCGAGATGGGTCTGTAATTCTTAAGTAAACTGCTGTCACCTTTCTTAAAGAATAGTTTTAAGCTCGATAAGAGCTTGACGTGGGAAGCCCATATCGACGCCCTATGTGGGAAACTTAATCAATCAATCAATCAATCATTTATTGCATAGTTATTATGAAGTTCACATACAGATGTTAGCTAGCATGCTTAAATTAGGTAATACATAACAATAACCCTGATTGGGTATGGCATATAGTGCGTATAGTATATAGTGCGGAGCGGATCGATTTATTATATAATTGATTTATCTTCTTAATACTCGTTTAAGCTATAGTAACATTTTGCTAGCAATATGTTTTTAGGGTTTTGTCAAATTTATTTTCATTTTCTATATCCTTTATCTGTACTGGTAGTTTATTATATATTTTGACGGCCATTGGATTTGGGCCGGAGCTATGCATTGCTAATTTAGATGTCGGTAAGATTAATTTATGTTTGTAGTTAGACCTTATTCGATAGTTTCGGTTTTCAACTAATTTTCTAAAAAATTGTGGGTACTTTCTAACAAATTTGCAGTTTTCAAATATGTATAGAGAGGCGACAGTTAAAATTTTATATTGAATAAAATATGGTCTATGGAAATTCGGTATACTGATGTCTGGGAGTTTGATATTGGCGAGGATACGGATGCATTTTTTCTGGACAACAAAGAGATCTGTGGCGTCTACACTGTTGCCCCAGAGAGTGATGCCATAGCTGAGCCACGAAAATGTGTATGCGTAATAGGCTGTTAAAGCTGTGTCTAAATTAGTAGCTCGGCGTAGTTCCCTAAGTGCGTATGTGAAACTTGACAATTTGGTTTTTATTTTTTTAATGTGGCTTTTCCAATTTAAATGCGTATCAATGTCTATGCCTAGTAAATTAGCCGCGTCTACACATTCTAATTTAATATTATTGTATGACAAGTTTATGTCAAGAGGGGCTTTTTGGTGGGGTCTAAATTGTATGATTGTTGTTTTTGAGAAGTTTAAGTCAAGGTTGTGGTCGGTCATCCAATTAATTATATTATTAAACATGTCAGTGAGTTTTTCATTCAAATTATTATTATTGTTACACGATGTCAAGATAGAGATATCATCTGCAAAAAGTACACAGGGTTCGTTTATTATTTTAGGAAGGTCTTTAATATAAATTAAAAATAAGATGCATGCAGCGACGCTTCCTTGGGGAATTGAATTATTAATTTGCGTTGGGGTTGATCTAGCTATATCTATCATACCAGTGTTAGGGTCAACATTTTCAATTTCCACACACTGTTCGCGATTTTTTAGATAAGAGCTGAACCATTGGTGTGCTATACCGCGTATGCCTATACTATATAATTTATCTACAAGTATGTCGTACTGGACTTTATCATATGCTTTCGTCATATCTAAAAGGATGCCAATTGCGTATTTTTTATCATTTATGGTGTTCAAGATTTCGTTGATTAATTTATATACTGCCAAAATTGTTGAGCGGTTTTTTCTAAATCCATTTTGAGCGTCATCGAGGATTTCAAATTTTTCGCAAAAAGAATTAAGACGTGTTAGCATTACCTTTTCAAAAATCTTTGAAGAGGTAGGTAGGAGTGCTATTGGTCTGTAATTACTTGGTTCTAATTTGGAAGATTTTTTATGTATTGGTTTAACTAGAGCTTTTTTCAAATGGTCTGGGAACGAACCTTCTGTGAAGGATTGGTTGATCAGCAAGTAATACGGTAAAGTTAGTTCTTCAGCGCAGTATTTGATTAGGATTGGCGGTAGTTCATCGGTCGCGCTTGCTTCGTTCTGTGGCGAATTTCCGCAATACTACCGACGCATATGGTGAAACTGCTATTATGCATCAGTAGGGCTATTATGTATCTCAGTTGCTAACAAATGTTGATTGAAACCGAAGAAAATGGCGGCTCTATGTCTGTTCGCGCTAAAGCGCGACGTCACTTCAGGAATGCCCCCCGCCCGCGCGTCCCGCCGTCGCTGTCCTGCAGCTGTCAAACTACGAGCAGGCAGCTGAAGGGCAGCGGGAGCAGTCGCCATTTTAACGTCGCCGAGAGCGACCGCTTATCAGCCCCGCGTTTACGCGTCAGCCCAAAGGTCACCATTTTGGCACCGTCGCGTCCGCACGGCGCAATTGGCATCAGTCATCAGCTCACAAACCTTCGCATTACGCGTCAGCCCAGAGTGACCTTTAGGGTGTGTTCGGCACGGCCACACACCATCACCTCAAATCAGCCCGAGTCACCGCGACATAACTTCGCCGCGAGTGACCGCTAATCAGCCCGTGTTTACGCGTAAACCAGTGCACAAACATTATACCTATAAGTGACACAACAACCATTCAGCACGCAGTACGACCAGGACGCCTACCCATCAGCTCCAGAGTCATCCCGACGTCCGTAAGTACCTACATATCATCCCTGTGTTCCCTACCGATGTATGGTGTAAATACACCATATTTTCCTTCGAGCCGGATATCCGGCAACATATTTTCTTTCGCTGCCGGATAAAAGAACCAGTGCTATCACCCCCTTATTCCTTTAATGCAGTCCACCCCATAAAATAAGCATTAGCTATCCAAATATCAGCTCTATTTAATTTCCAAATAGCAAATATTACCCCAAACTCCTTCTTAGGCATTTAATTTAAATCCCTTACGTCATACAAATCACCTACTTAACTCAGGTATTTGCTTATCAAGCCAAAGAACGCCGAGTTATTGGAAGCTTCTAGAAAGGTGACGACATCGTATGACATTAGCGCGCCACATAATACATGAGTACGGCAGAGTTGTTTGTTTGACATTCCTGACTCATTAACGGCGATTAGAAGCCGTGGTGATTCTTTACGTTGTGTTTATTTACGATGGTTTCATATTGTTTGCAAGAAGGTCTAATTGAAGATTCGTAGGCGAGTCACTAAATACCTACCTACGCCAGGTACTTTGTTGATTTTAATTATAAAATTATACTAAGTACTGTTAGAAGATTTACTTGTGTTCGTGATTAACATAAAATAATTAATGTAAATTGATTGTTTACATTCAATTAGGGTACTGCACGAGAGTCTTAAAGGTTCTGTACCTAACGAATTTACAGATTTTAATTAATTAAGTAATTAAACCCTCAGCTCACATAAGGTTTGGTACACGCGTTATTAATTTAGGCGTTATTTTAACCGACTTCCGAAAAAGGAGGTGCGGAATTCCACCTACGATTAAATATTTTAATATTTTTTATTTTTTTTTCCTTGTGGCTGACTTCGCCTTCGACGTTAACGATGCCTTCAAAATAACATGTAGCCAGATTTAGGGAGGAACAGATCGCTATTGTTAAACTTAATTTGGAAGCGTTATCATTGAAGTCTAGCAAACCAAGGCATTATAGCCCAGAATTCGATGCCAGAGCATCTGGCGTAAGAGTGACTCGTGATAAATTCGACGCGGTATATTACATAATATAAGACACCGACGATTTATCAGACGCACAGGAAAAATTCTACATCGAGCAGTATGAAAGGACAATAGACGCCTATTACGAGATTCTCGTTGTAGAATTAGAACAAAAAACATGGTCATCAGCTCCCACTGACGATGTAAAATCAGCGCAAAATAAGGCGAACGTCACAGCGCCACATACGGTAAACTCGGTCATCCCCCTAACTGAGTTACCAAGGTTTACCTCAAACACGCGCGCCCGTCGCCGTCAGCTCAGCAGGTATCGAACCCGCAGCCACAGTGCTATGCGCAGGTTTCGAACCTGCACCCTCTCAGCTCCGCGCCTATACCCGCGCACTTCTCACCATCAGCTCAGCAGGTATCGAACCTGCAGCCTCCATGCTATACGCAGGTTTCGAACCTGCAACCTATCAGCTCCGGGCCTATACCCGCGCGCTTCTCACCTTAAGCTTAGCAGGTATCGAACCTGCAACCACCGCACTATGCGCAGGTTTCGAACCTGCAACCTCTTAGCTCAGCGACTATACCCGCGCGCTTCTCGCCCCCACCTGCTAAGGTATCGAACCCACAGCCTCTGTGCTATACGCAGGTTTCGAACCTACAACCTCTCAGCTCCGCGCCTATACCCGTTCGCTTCTCGCCCCCACTTCAGCAGGTTTCGAACCCGCAACCTCCGCGCTATGCGCAGGGTTCGAACTCACGACCTTTCAGCTCCGCACCAAGACCCAAACAGGGATCGAACGCGCAATCTCGCTATGGTGACAACCATTGCTACCCATGGTGTAATGTAAAGGGTCACAAGCTTCGGGTATGTACCCGATGCTACGCACCACCAGTGCATTTATTGCCAGTACAACAGCGCGAGGTACCACGGCGGTCCCTCATCTGATACGGGCCAGATGGTGTACTCCCGTCGTACTCCACCGCGCACTACCTCGCGTTCTCCACCGCCGCCTAGGCAATGACTAGGACGGCACATTCAGCACACACTGACTCAGCACACAAATACTCAGCCCATATCCACTCAGCCCACAAAGAATCAGCACATATCAGCTCAGCTCATAGCTAATCAGCACAAATCTCAGCACGTAGATAATCAGCACACATCTTATCTGCCCACAATTATTCAGTACAGCACCACACGACGACAAACTGTCATCGCAAACACCTTAAGTCAGCCAGGCGCTGACATTCTGCACTCACCCTTACGCCAGCATATCTGGACGTTATCAGCTCGTCGCGTAATGCGACATCGAGTATACAAATGTATACATTGTTTACGTTTCCGCGCTAAACCCAAGGCCCCGTACATGGCCGACCTACCCGCCGACCACGTGATTGTTCAGCTCGTATTCAGCAAACTCACAACGTTATTTAGATATGATTGCGGTACAATTTATATAGGCGCTAGAAATGAACTTAGGCAATACAAGACTTTCTTGCAACCAATAATAACAATATCTTACCTACACTTTCAGCTCTTTTAGCGCGCATTGCAGTTATGCCCAATGCACGCCCTCTCAACCCACTCTCTGTTGACCCCGCGGAATTTGAATTACTCTCTACTCAAAAAGGTTCAATCTCGTCCTATCCTTATCCCAACACCTTTGGCGATCCTGGTCCAAACCCTACCTGCACACCATCCAAACCCGCTCCAAACGGACTCCCCGATCCAGCCCACCTCAAGTCGGGGAACTGGTACTGATAGTGGACGACCAGGTGCCGCCTCTACACTGGCGCATGAGCCACAAGACGACCCCATGAAGGGATGGCGTCACCCGAGTGGTGGAACTCAAGATCGCCCACCTGACTGTCGATTGAGCACCACACCACACCTTCGCCGCATGGGGAATATGTTCGCGCTAAAGCGCGACGTCACTTCAGGAATGCCCCCCGCCCGCGCGTCCCGCCGCCGCTGTCTTGCAGCTGTCAAACTACGAGCAGGCAGCTGAAGGGCAGCGGGAATAGTCGCCATTTTAACGTCGCCGAGAGCGACCGCTTATCAGCCCCGCGTTTACGCGTCAGCCCAAAGGTCACCATTTTGGCACCGTCGCGTCCGCACGGCGCAATCGGCATCAGTCATCAGCTCACAAACCTTCGCGTTACGCGTCAGCCCAGAGTGACCTTTAGGGTGTGTTCGGCACGGCCACACACCATCACCTCAAATCAGCCCGAGTCACCGCGACATAACTTCGCCGCGAGTGACCGCTAATCAGCCCGTGTTTACGCGTAAACCAGTGCACAAACATTATACCTACAAGTGACACAACAACTATTCAGCACGCAGTACGACCAGGACGCCTACCCATCAGGTCCAGAGTCATCCCGACGTCCGTAAGTACCTACATATCATCCCTGTGTTCCCTACCGATGTATGGTGTAAATATACCAATGTCACTTTTGTTAGCTCCAGTCATTCACTTACAAAAATTTTTGGTTATTGGAGTTATCAAAACTGACATAGAGCCGCCATTTTTCTAGATTTCAATCAACATTTGTTACCAACTGAGATACATAATAGCCCTACTGTTCAATCACTCTTACAGTACGGCGTTGAAATCTGGGGGTGCGCTGCTGATTGGCGGCGCGTCTTCAGAATACAAAAGCGCGCGATAAGAGTCATAGCGCGCGTATCACACGATACTTCTGTGGGGTCTTTATTTCGCTCCCTAAAAAATATGACTGTCCCCTCTCTTGTAGTCTTGCAAGCAGCGTTGTATGCCAGAAAACACCTTACAGACTACTCGAGGTTAGGCGACGGTCATTTATCATCATCATCATCATCATCTCAGCCGTAGGACGTCCACTGCTGAACATAGGCCTCCCCCATGATTTTCCAAAAGGACCGGTTGGAAGCGGCCTGCATCCAACGTCGTCCTGCGACCTTTCTCAGGTCGTCTGTCCACCGTGTCGGTGGACGACCTACGCTGCGCTTGCCGGTACGTGGTCTCCACTCCAGAACCTTTCGGCCCCATCGGCCATCTGTTCTGCGTGCTATGTGCCCTGCCCACTGCCACTTCAACTGGCTAATCTTCTGAGCTATGTCGGTGACTTTCGTTCTTCTACGGATCTCCTCATTTCTGATTCGATCACGTAGAGAAACCCCGAGCATAGCCCTCTCCATAGCTCGTTGTGCGACTTTGAGCTTATCTATGAGACCCATAGTAAGAGACCACGTTTCAGTGCCATAAGTCATCACTGGTAACACACATTGGTCGAAGACTCTTGTCTTGAGGCACTGAGGTATTTTTGACGAGAAGACTTCGCGAAGTTTCCGGAACGCTGCCCAGCCGAGTTGGATTCGACGATTGACCTCTTTCTCGAAGTTGGACCTGCCTAGTTTGACTGTCTGTCCCAGGTAGATATACTCGTCAACAACTTCGAGAACTGAGTTCCCAACTGATATTGGGGTAGGTACTACATGGGCATTAGACATAATTTTCGTCTTGTCCATGTTCATCTTAAGACCTACCCGTTGGGAAACTCGATGGAGGCCTTCGAGCATTGTACTGAGGTCTTCCATGGATTCTGCCATGACTACAATATCGTCGGCAAATCGAAGGTGAGTGATGTATTCGCTGTTAATATTGATGCCAAGTCCTTGCCATTCCAGAAGCTTGAAGGCGTCTTCCAATGTAGCGGTGAACAGTTTCGGAGATATAACGTCTCCCTGTCTCACGCCTCTTTGCAATGGAATTGCCTTCGAACTCTGCTCCTGTACTCGGACTGACATGTAGGCGTTTTTGTACAAACACTTCAGCATTTCAATATACCGATAGTCAATACGGCACCGCTGGAGAGACTCAAGCACTGCCCACGTCTCGATCGAATCAAAGGCTTTCTCATAGTCCACAAACGCTAGACAAAGAGGCAAGTAATACTCTTCGGTCTTCTGTATAACTTGCCGTAGCGTGTGGATGTGGTCTATCGTACTATAGCCTTTTCGGAAACCGGCTTGTTCCGGAGGCTGGAATTCATCAAACCTGCGACTGAGACGGTTCGTTATGACCTTCGAAAACAGCTTATAAACATGGCTCAAAAGCGAGATGGGTCTGTAATTTTTAAGTAAAGTGTTGTCACCTTTCTTGAAGAACAGCACCACCACGCTTTTGTTCCATGCTTCTGGCGTTGAACCTTCGAGTAAGACGGTATTAAAGAGCTTCTGAAGGACTTTAAGTACCGGTGTTCCGCCTGCTTTCAGAAGCTCAGATGTGATACCGTCGTCACCAGGCGCCTTGTTGTGCTTAAGATGTTTCAAGGCCATTCTTATCTCGTACAGGCTGATGTCCGGGATATCTTCGGTATAATGTCGGGTCAGCTTGGCTCTTGGGTCTTTGGCCGAGCTGCTAACAGGTTTAGCGACCGAGGTGTATAACTGTCCGTAGAAACTCTCGACCTCTCCTTACACTTCCGCTTTGGTCGACGCTACACTGCCGTCTCCTCTCTTCAGCTTCGTCAACTGGCTTTGCCCAATAGACATGTCTCTTGCAAACACTTTAGAGCCATTTTTCCGCTCTATCGTCTCTTTAATACGGTTTGTATTAAAGATCCGAATGTCGTGTCGCAAGGACTTCCATATTCGTCTATTGAGCAGCCTATATGCTTCAGCATCATCCGAAGACTGCAGTTTCAATGAGCGTCGTTCAGCCATGAGGTTGAGGGTATCGTTGGAGAGTTTCTGTGGCCTATCTGTACGGTGGGGTTTAAAGTACTTGGAACCCACTGTATGGACAGTTTCTACTAACCTGTTATTGATCTCGTCCACTGAAGCGATGTTCTCAAGGCAATCGAAGCGATTGGATAGCTCAAGTTGAAAGCTCTCGGGGTCTTGAATATGGGCACGAGTAGGTCGGAGCGTAGACTTCATCAGACGAGACCTCTCCAGTTTGACATTAATATTCACCGTGCCTCTTACCATTCGGTGATCACTACCGGTTTTAACCCTGTTGATCACGGAGACATCAGTGAATATTTGCCTTTTGGTGGTCATAATGAAGTCAATCTCATTTCTCGTGGAACCATCGGGACTCAGCCAGGTCCATTTCCTGTGAGGTGGCTTCTGAAAGAAAGAGTTCATCATAAAGAGTCCCTCTTTCTCCAGGAAGTCGGCCAACCTCTGTCCCCTACGTTGTCCATAGCCAAATTGCCCCACTTTCGACTAATCCTCGCTTCTCTTACCCAACTTCGCGTTGAAGTCCCCCATAACAACTAGAAAGTGCGTTTCAGAGGTATGTATGGCCCGACTAATGTCCTCATACATATCCTCCACCTCATCACCCGGGTGCGACTTCGTCGGTGCGTATACCTGAATGACCTTCAGCGAATATCGTTTGGATACTCTGAGTATTAGGTATACGACCCTATTGGAAACGCTATCGATCTTAACTATGTTGTTAGTAAGGGACTTGTGGACGAGAAACCCGACACCACCTTGGGACTGTTGGTCGCCCTCCCGGTGGTAGAGTAGGTTACCTGATTTTAGGGTTATCGTGTCCTCACCCGCTCTACGGACTTCAGATAACCCCACAATGTCCCAGCGTAGCTTACTCATTTCTTCTTCCAGCTCATATGTTCTCATCTGTCCTCATCGTGCGTATGTTGTGTGTTACCAGGGCCAGTCGTCGTCGTTGGGGGTGGTAGCCGGGCGTCTGCCGGGGATTCTTAGCACCCCCTGCCCCACCGTTACCGTGGCCGCTACCGTAGCCAGGAATAGCGGGGCCTGCCGGGGACTGGGGGCCTGGTTCTTTTTGTCCAATCCATTGAGGGGTTTTTGCCAATACTCACCACGCTTGGCAGGCGGGTTGGCGAGCGCAGTTTGTGTGTGTTAGACTGGGAAGGTGCTGCTGCCCACCTTCTGATTTGTTATCCCTTAGCCGGCTTCTACGGCACCCACGGGTAGAGTTGGGGGGGTGCTATTCTAAGCCGGCGCCGCCACGGCATACGTACGGTCATTTATATAATACCAGAAATGGGCATAGGTTGAGAGCTGTGCCGCGGCGACTGGCCAAAACTGCTAAGCTGGTACATGTTATGGCTCCGACAGTCTACAACTGCATCCCGGCTGAGATACGAGAAGCACCCTCAAATAAGTCATTTAAAAATAGATTAAAAGGGTGGCTCATCGAGCAAGCTTTTCATTCGTTTGAAGAACTAACGGGCACAATTATTTATATGTAAGTGACATTGAAGCATATATATATATATAGGGTATTTATCTTTTTACTATAATATTTTGTTTTTTGTGACGCATTGTTATTTAGAAAATTGACATGTAACATTGTTACGAATAAATGAACTATGAACTATGAATAGCACCACTATGCTTTTGTTCAAAGTGCTTTTGAAGGACGTACGACGTACGTTCAAAGGCGGTAACTGTTACTCTAATTTATTTATTTATTTATTTACTTCACAGCATATACTAAGCATACTATACATATATTAATACTGTAACTATTTAAAACACTTTACAATCATAGAAAAGAAACAATAGCTTCTTATTACATATTACATTACAACATAATTATAAAGAGTTGCTTAATTTTAACAGTTTTAACAGCGTACTAGGTCAGCCTGTGTTACGCTGTTAAAGACCTTCCTATAAGGCAATTATTTATACTAAATCATTATTACTATTACGTAATTATATAAAATATTAAATACTTACGAAACATATTAGAATTTTATAAACTTACTTTCCTAACTTACTACTACATAAAACAATAATAAATCTAAACAATAATAAAAAACCCCACAGCCCTTGCTGCAAGGAACAAAATTATTACAAGTGAAATACCTATACAGTTTCAATAACATAGTTTAAAAATACTACTAATAGCTTACCGTACACAAAGTAGAGGTAGCATACAAAATGGATGCAAATAAAGAGTTCGGATTACACTCATAAACAAACGTGAAGCTAGCAGCATTTGTGTCATAATGTTCTGTGTAGTGTGACGATGCGCTAGTGATGCGACTACTACTGTCAAAGCATATTGCTATCGATGCAGATGAAACTATCGATTAGGAGTGGGTATACTATAATAATTGGTATATGTAATAAAATAGGTACCAATTAAATATACATATATTATAGTCTCATACCAGAACACTGTACCTATGAAGTTTACAAATATATATCTTATCATATTAGAAAATTGGTTGCGCCTTAGGTAGATAATCACTTCAGATGAAAAACATATAACTGCATAGCAAAGCATAAAAAAAGAAAAGAAAAGAAAAAATAAACTAATTATTAGTCTACAATATACAGTTTTGGATAAATAACAACCACTTATCAACATAAAATTTAATACAACTAAATATTTATGGCATGCTTTTATATGGTAGTGCTGTTGTTATTTTAGTCATGACATGTATTATTTATTCGCAGCCATTAAAGAGTTTCGATTGATAAGAATATATTTATCTTGGCACATGTAAAGGTCGGCTATCGATAACTACCACAAAGCATGCTTTTTTCCGCACTATGAGCCGTGGCTTGCATTGTAATAATTCACAGAACACAGACTCGAGGAGTAGCATTAGTTCTAAAAGAATGTTATGAGTATTAAAAATTAAAAATAAACTCAATTATATTTTCACGTTCAATTTAGTTGATGGTCAACAATATAGTAGTAGTTTCTTATGTAGTGATTTACAACGAAAGTGAATATGTAAAATATAATAAAAAATTAAAATGCGGCAAAAACAGTAGGATGAACACAAATTATTAATAGTATTTGTATTAGAAATGCGTAATAGTGTATGTGTGTGTGTGTGTGTGTGTGTGTGTGTGTGTGTGTGTGTGTGTGTGTGTGTGTGAGTGTGTGTGTGTGTGTGTGTGTAGACAAGACATACGTTCGTGTATATATTTAGTTATATAGTTAGGCAAAGTATTTTTTCAGTATCATCATAGTCAAGACCAGAAAGGTAACTATTGACCGCAAGTTTACATTTTGCTAAGGTGAGTGGATATAAATTTAGCCGAGCATTAATTTTTTTATATAATTTAATGTGCCTAAAAAGCAGAATTGTCTACGAGCAAATGCCGAAAAGAACATTGCAGATGGCACTAAACCATCATTTCGTCTTTTATTGAGATGATCACATATATTGTAGGATATACAAGAATGGATTTTGAGCGTGGATTTTAAAAGAAAGAGCCTTCTTACTGATAATATTTTGGTTTCTGCATAGAGGTCTTTGGTTGAAAATCTAAATGGTTTAGAGAATAATACTTTTAATACCACTCTTTGGGATCTTTCCAGTCTCATCATGCACGTTTTGTAAGTGCACCCCAGACAGTTATGCAATAACTCAGTATTGAATGACAGAGTGCATAATATACTGTTTTTAAAACTTTATTGTCGGTTAAGTGTCTAACACGCTTAAATACTTTTATCAGTATTCTTACTCTTCCTTTTTCCTTCTAATTATCCGGTACATACCGATTATCCGGTCCGTCAATGAGGCAACGAGGTGAAGCTTTGATCCCGTCTCTGAAACATATTTTTTATTACTTTATCGCCTTATGCAGTTACCATTATTCAAATAATAAACCTAAACATTTTAAATAAAATATAGTTTTTTTTTTCATAAAGTTAAGTTTATTTCTGTATAAGTACAAAGATATAAAATAAATCTACCTATCACAATAAAACTAATTCACTAAAATATTTCTAAATTATATATATATATATATATATTACAGATAAAAAACAGCATTTAAGTCCCTGTCTACGGGTAGAGTGCCCAAAAAGCTGGCAACGTTACCTCGTTGAATAGCCAGGCTGATACGTTGCCCAAGGTAAGTACCAGCTCTTTGGTCACCTGTGATTTCTTTGAGGCGTCTGGACAGCTCCTTTACTAAACGCCGTGCATCTGGACCCCAAGAACCCATAGTTTCAACCCCAAACGGAAGAAAAATATAATTATCTCCAAGACAAGCATATTTTCTCCATTTGAGGTTTTCTGCAGATTCTGCAGCAGCACCTGCCGTCCGTGAAGTCTGCTCAAGGTGAGAAGGCGCAAGTGTGTCAGCACAAGTTGCATCCCACACCAACGGCTTCCCATGACTCCACGGAATCAACGTTAAACCGTCAGGCCTCTTGTAAATATATATAAATATTTATAAATATAGTTATATAACATATATATAAAATATATATATTATAAGCTGTACCTATGTATATAATTTGAATAGTTTCGGAAACAAACGTAAATTATTTTGCAATGCCTCTCAGTAACATTCCTCCTGGTTCACAGTTTAGGGGATTTTCCATTTTCTTGATACCAAATACTCTACAGCAAAAAAAATACTGTCCAAATGATACGAATATCACCAGAGGAGCTATTATACAAGTAATATCTCAGTTGCTAACAAATATTGATTGAAATCTTGAAGAATGGCGGCTCTATGCCACTTTTGACAACTCCAATAAGCAAAAATGTTATGTTGATGACTAGAGCTGACAAAACTGACATTGAACCACCATTTTTTTTTTAATTCCATTCAACATTTATTTGCAACTGAGATACATAATAGCCCCCACAAGACAAGTGGCAAACGCAATTACGGAAGAAATTATAATCTGCATAGCTCCGGGTGGCTCAATAACGGTCACTAACAGATGTGTCGCTTCCACTTGCCAAACTACTTAGCTACCCATCACTCAATAGCAAAAATACTACTAGAATCGGAACCACCACATTTAAATATATTGATTATGAAGAAGAATAGAATCATCATAGAATAGATCAGCCTTTCCTAATACAGCAAGTAGGATCTTTAAATGACTTTTACATCTTTCATATTCGGTAAGTAGGTCCTTATTACCCCCAAATGGGGCTTGTAGGTGACCAATTAGCGCTCTAGGGTAATAATGTAGCTAGAAAAACCCTAGGGTAGTTTACTTGTCCCATATTCGGTAAGTAGGTCCTTATTACCCCCAAATGGGGCTTGTAGGTGACCAACTAGCGCTCTAGGGTAATAATGTAGCTAGAAAAGCCCTAGGGCGGTAAGTAATTAAAAAAAACACTTCACTATTTCAAAAAGTTTGCGTGCATCTAACCATCTTACTGGCAATAGACATTATGCATTCAGCCCAATGACAAAAGAGGTCGCTTCGCTATTCAGCCTTGTCTTCGTATGAGTATAATAGTCATCAATTTTATTTTTGTAATGCCGGTTTTTTTCTACCTACCTCATAATCGAGATGTAAAGCAGAGTAGTTTGCTCGTGTGTAACCATCAATTGCAGCCCGAGATATTTAGGCGCACAAGCGCAGCGAGGGCGCCTATAGTTCAAGGGTGCTTACAGCCCTTGGCTACAAATCTACTAAAACATTTAAAATTCTTGTGACATAACAAAAAAACTACATTGTGTAATAGGTTTCGTTTCAAAACTATTTAACTATGTAAAGGCGAGTTAGGGTAAGGAATTCAAAGTAGGACGTACCAGTGTTATCCAGTCGCAGGTGAGGCGGTCGGGCATTCCTCCACAGATTCGGGCCGGGAATAGATCACTCGGGATTTTCACAACACAACAGTAATAGGAAGATTATCCAATGTCGTGCACTGAGCCGTAGGCACATATACGAGTAGTATATCACAGGTTGAGACCGCGGGAAATATTTCACGTCGCGAGCACACCGTTTTCGGTTCGACGTACGGGCAGAGACTCACGGTACTAGGGTAGGGGGTAGGAAAAAGTAATAGGTGGGAGCAGGACAAAACATAGGTCGAAGACGAGGAAACTACACAAATACAAATAGTTCGCTAAGCTCGATTTTGGCCTGAACATAACCTCCGCCCTAAACATGATCTAATGTTTACGATAAAGGCTACTCTAGGGGGAGGCGGGCTAATTTAGAAAGGGATCGAGTTAAAACCCCAGTAGAGGTGCGAACATCAACTACCCGAATAATATTGTCATTACCAGGGTACACCTTTAAAATGCGGCCCCGACGCCACTCAAGGGGATGAAGATTATCATCCTTAAGTAAAACAAGTTCACCTACTGTAGGGGGTTGACAAGGGTCAGTCCACTTTTGTCTAGATTGTAGGGTCGATAAGTATTGGGTATGCCACCGCTTCCAGAAATGCTGGGTAATTTGTTGAATGAGCTGAAACCTTTTCAAATTAGGAATTTTTATGTCAGTCAATGGGTACTCCGGTAAGGCATTAAGGGGCTGACCAATAAGGAAATGCCCAGGAGTAAGTATTTCAATATCACTAGGGTCATCATATGACATAGGGCACAAGGGTCGCGAATTCAACACCGCTTCAATCTTCGTAAACACTGTTGCAAGTTCCTCAAATGTGAGGGGGGTTTCACCAATTACGGATTTCAAAAGTTTTTTGGCCGCTTTCACTGCTGCTTCAAAAATCCCACCCATGTGGGGAGTAAGGGGGGGGCTAAACATATATGTAATGCCACGTTTTGACATTTCATGTCCAAGGGTTGCCTGATTCTCAAACATAAAACTGTACACGTCACGTAAATAGTTATTTGCCCCAACAAAGTTCCTGCCATTGTCGCATCTGATTAGACTAGGGACTCCGCGGCGAGACACAAAACGAGACAGGGCAGCTATGAAGGCGTCGGTGGTAAGGTCAGACACAACTTCGAGGTGGACAGCCTTTGTAGCTAGGCACACGAAGACGCAAAGGTAGGATTTGACGATTTTCCTATTTCGGTAGGCTTGAACTCGAGTATAGAATGGGCCAGCTAAGTCTATCCCCACTTCATCAAATGGACGAGCCTTAGTAACTCGGTCTCTGGGAAGATCACCCATTGGAGGTGTGGTCGTTTTAGGATTCAGACGGTAACAAGGCATACACTTGAAAATTATGTGACGTATTATGCGTCGGGCAGATAAGATCCAAAATTCTCGGGACAGGATAGCTTGTAAGGCATTTGGACCCACATGAGAGTTTTCTACATGAAAGTGACGTATAAGCAGGCGCACAAAGGGGCCATCTTTAGGCAAAAGGTAAGGGTGACGGGAGTCATAGGGTAAGTCAGAGTGTCGTAGACGACCTCCTACTCTAATCAGACACTTTTCATCTAGAAAAGGGGTAAGACGTCTAATGGCGGTACGAATAGGCATATTAGACCGCAGGGATTTGATTATCTCAGGAAAGGCAACTTGTTGAACGACTTTAATGAGAAACAATAGGGCATCTCTTCGTTCAAAAGCAGAAAGAGAAGGATCTGTGCGACGTGACCCGGGGTTCCTAGCATTGTGCTGAAATCTCAATATAAAGCCTACAACACCAATAAGCTTTGAGTAGGAACTAAATCGCTCCAGGAGAAAGGACGGGTCCGGAAGGGGAGGCTCAGCTACTGCTAACAAGCAGCGCATTCCGGGCAACTCACGAGGTAAAGGTGCAGTATTAACAGGCCAAAGGTTAGGAGGTTGACATAGCCAAGGAGGAGCCCACCATAAAGAATGGTCAACTAAGGACGTAGCTGATAGACCACGGGAGGCCGCGTCTGCGGGATTCAAACTGGTGGGTACGAAACGAAAGGTAGACTGAAGGTCTGTGCAGACCACTTGGCTAACTCGGTTCGCTTCGAAGGTTTGAAGGGTATGAGGCGGAGAATTTATCCAAGCCAGGGCAATTTGGCTGTCTATCCAGCAATGAATGGAATCTAGCACAATTGTCTTCTGAAGGCAGAGGACGATGTGCGAGACTAATTTTGTAAGGAGCACAGCTCCCATCAATTCCAATTTGGGAATCGTAAGGCGAGTCCGGACAGGGGCAACTTTAGTTTTGGACATCAGGAGGTGGACAGAGCCGTTGCCAAGGGAATCCTCAGTTCTCAGGTATACCACGGTTGCGAAGCCAGCAAGAGATGCGTCCGAAAATGCGTGCAAGGAATAGGATACGCAGTCGGGAGGGAAAATACGACGGGGTAAAGACACACGGTTTATATTAGGGAGGTCAACGACAAAAGTGGTCCACTCATGTAATAAGTCCGGAGTGAGAGAGTCGTCCCATTTCATACCTGACAGCCAAAGTTTCTGCATAAAAACCTTGGCCCTAAACACTACTGGGGAGATCCAGCCACATGGATCATAGGTTCGCGCAATAAGCGACAGGACAGTCCGCTTAGTCACACACGTTTCAGGGCGCATACAGGACTTATAGGAAAAGGTATCAGTCACAGGGTTGTACTGCACACCCAGTACTAAAACCACTTGAGGGTTCTCCGGGTCAGTGAACTGATGAGGGCTTTGTAGATGATCACGAGGTAAATCGTCTAAGAGCTCAGGGCAGTTAGAAGTCCATTTTCTCAGTTCGTAACCATCGGCCGACATTATACCATTGAGTTGGGATTTCAGCTCCCGAGCTGATGTGAGGTCTGAGGCACCAGAAAGGCAGTCATCAACATACAGGTCGTTAATCAAGGTGTCAGCCGCTAAAGGGAATCTATGGCGTTCTTGTTCAGCCAGCTCGTGAAGGACTCTGATTGCTATATAGGGACTCGAACGTAATCCGTAGGTATTCGTGTTTAGCTCATAGGTAAGTAGAGGATCTGAGGGGGACTCGCGCCATAGGATCAACTGGTATCTACGATCCTCAGGATGTATCCAGGACATCCGAAACATCATGCGAATGTCGGTTGTAAATACTACAGAATGTCGTCGGAAATTTAATAAAATTATGCTTATATCATTCTGCAGTTTTGGACCTGTGTGAAGGCACTCATTTAGAGAAACACGATTTGTAGTAGGAGAAGATCCATTAAACACAACTCTTATTTTTGAGGAATCACCACTGGTTTTAAAAACTCCATGGTGGGGGATATAATAATGCTCTAAGGAAAGGGCTTGGGCATCATGCGGTAAGGGGGTCATGTGATTCAACTCTATGTATTCTCGCATGAAGTCTATATATTTTTCACGAAAATCTGGACTACGAGTCATACGTTTCTCAAGGCTGAAAAATGTCCGCTCAGCAGTAAGACGAGAGTCACCAAGGACGGGTCGATCTGACAAGAAGGGAAGCCTGGTTATAAATTTGCCTGAAGTATCTCGGGTTATAGTAGTTTTAAAAATATTCTCGCACTCTGATTCACGAGGGTCGTGATTGGGGGCTTCAGGGGGTTCCTCGATTTTCCAGAATTTTTCTACGACTTGTGATAGGGATACATTGGCCAGAGGGCCAGGCTTGACTGCTGGAACACCTGGAACAGGCCCGAGGATCAAATATCCAAAAACAGATGAGAACGCCGTTAATCCACCGGACTGTAACTCAACCTTGTCACTACCAAATATGGTACCACAAACATCGGCCCCCAACAAAATGTCTATAGGTCCAGGCTTGTAAAAGGAAGGATCCGCTAATCGTAGGGAAGGAGGTATCAAATTTTTAGGTAACTCAATTTCAGGGTGTGTACCGGCAATTAAATCGATTACTAGGGCTGGCGCTGATAAACGAGGGCAGGGACTATATATTGAGCTAAAGGTAAGAAACAAAGAACCGCGGGCTCGGGTAGACTCAACATTTCCTACTCCACGAACGGGGGACACTGAAGGTAACACGGGTAGATTGAGGCGCGAAGCCAACTCAGTAGTTATGAGGCAGCCCTGGGCACCGGTATCACAAATAGCACGGGCTTCCATGTCATATCCAGAGGAAGTGCGGATATGAATGATTGCGGTAGGCAGGAGAACTAAGTTAGGTAGGCAATGGGTGAAGAAGGTAGGGAAGGAAAGGCTGTCTAGCTATGCCGTTCGTTGGCGAGGACCACCAGCCTCGGGCCGGATAGGGGGATTCGTATTTCGTACCGCATCACTGTAGTCTCGGGGAGGGGATCCACGGTGGGTGGGTATATTTTCAGATCGGGGGCTCTCACGCAGGGGCGATTGGCGATACTCGTGCCGGGAGTAATCGCTTCTATGGGGTGACCGACCGGATGATGGGGCAGGCTTGTTATTATTATAAAGGCGATTGTCATCACCGGAGGGGGTTTTAGGGGGTCTCGTAAAACCGCCTCCGCCCATGCGAGGGGAAGGCGACCGCTGAGTGCGATCAGGGTTCACGGGGGCATACTGAGGACTACGGGAATTGTTAAAGCACAACAAAGTATGGTGTGAGGATTTACCACACGACGAACACTTATACGCTTTAGGGCATCTATCAATATAGTGTTTATCAAGGCAACGGTAGCACAAAGAATGGGACTTCACAAATTGGGCACGTTCACGAGGTGGTAAGCCGAGAAATGAGCGACACTCTCGTAGGTAATGGGACACGCTAGCACAATAATAACATTTAGGGTTAGGCTTTGCCGGGACAGTGGTATCAACCAGGTAAGTACGGCGGGGTAAGGGAGTGCGGGTAGGTACAGTCTTAGTAGTCACTGAGTCGACCACCATGTTGCCGACAGTCTCGTTGTGGCGGCACTCTTCCTCCAGGTAAACAATTAATTGATCAAAGGTAGGTAACTTCGACACGTCACCACCATGACGCCTTTCGAACCGGGCCTTTATATCCGCGGGTAGTTTATTTAAACACATGTGAACTAACAGGTAAGACCACTGATTGACGGGAAGTCTTAAGCGTTCAAGGGCTTTATAGGCAGACAGTAAAGGGTTCAGGAAAGAGGCACGTAGGCCGGTAAGGCGCGGGGGTATCTCGGGTAGGTTGAGCAATTGAGCAATCAATGTGTCCGCTTGAAGTCGCAAATTATGATAACGATTTTTAAGTAGGTCACAAGCTACTTCATAATTTGAGTCTTCAATTCGCAGGTGTTGAATGAGTCTGCGAGGCTCGTCTGATAAGGATCCGACCAAGTACTGCAACTTTTGGGTTTGTGTGAGGTCAGACCGCAGATCGACCATACTTTTAAATTGGTCGTGGAAACTGACCCAGGATTCAGGGCTCCCGTCAAAACGAGGCAGGGGCAGGTCAGGAAGGGATTGACGAGGAATCGCATAGTCACAATTAAAATCGTGGGAGGGTCTCGTGGGAGTACTAGAGGCGATAGGAGTCGGCCTAAACTCGGAAAGTTTGAGGCGAAGCTCAGTAACCTGATCACGAGCCAGATTAATTTTGGCTTGCAAATCGTCGTACTCTTGACGATCTATAGAGGTATCTAAAAACCCTAGCAGGGTCGCGCACGCATCGTTAAATTTTGCATAATTTGGTTCTAAGTCCATAAGTCGCACTATTAATCTATCTTTCGAAATATTATCCTTTTCATCGAAAACGCCTTGAAAATAACCGCAGGTGAATCTTACCACACCAAGTAGGGATTTAAATTCTCCAGACTCTGTGTAGAGAGAAGCGTTTTTTTCTCGGCGGGCCATTATTAGACGGTGTATTAAAACCCAATACTAAAACAACTAAAATAAATTAATGTCACTCCGGGATGACGTTAGGCTTCGAAGAACTTGCAATCAGGGTCTCCAAAGATAATATTACACAATGCACACAAAAGGGAACACAACACAATTTTCAGCTAATTCATTGGTCTCTGCCGACCACTTCAGGAAACAGAGGTTAATCTAAGGTATGTACGTAGGTATCAATAGGCACAATCTCTATTCACAAGACCGCATGAATATAAGAATAGGTATAAGGTATATGAATTACAATAAAAATAGGAATATGGTTTATTACAAACAGCATGATTGCGCTATTTACTAGGTATATGTAATTAATAACGTGACCGCACTCTAAAGATTTAAGTAAACAAAGGGGTTTGCAACAAGATTTACTACAAAACATGGGAAGGTTCGAACAAACTCCGAAAAACGCGCGAATAAAAAACGCTCGTCTGCCCAATGCTAACTGATAAGGAAATGACAATATTTCTATTACTAACTTCGATATTATAACTCGTTCATTTTATTTTATTCTGATTATAAGGTAGATACGTAAGATAGGTACGTAATCGAAATAATGATTGTGGACATAGACTGGTAACAAAATCCTTAACTTTAAATTCTGAAGGTAGGAACAATAATATTGTATGGTTCACATGTAATCATTCACATTTATATTTGCGGGTGGTTATTACACTTATGTGAATGATTTATTGACGATAAAATGGGACTAAATCCCGAAACCAAAGGCCAAAACCACGCTTCTGCTACCAAATGTATAGGCGAGTTAGGGTAAGGAATTCAAAGTAGGACGTACCAGTGTTATCCAGTCGCAGGTGAGGCGGTCGGGCATTCCTCCACAGATTCGGGCCGGGAATAGATCACTCGGGATTTTCACAACACAACAGTAATAGGAAGATTATCCAATGTCGTGCACTGAGCCGTAGGCACATATACGAGTAGTATATCACAGGTTGAGACCGCGGGAAATATTTCACGTCGCGAGCACACCGTTTTCGGTTCGACGTACGGGCAGAGACTCACGGTACTAGGGTAGGGGGTAGGAAAAAGTAATAGGTGGGAGCAGGACAAAACATAGGTCGAAGACGAGGAAACTACACAAATACAAATAGTTCGCTAAGCTCGATTTTGGCCTGAACAACTACATATACCAATACAACAGATAACTCACGCCAAGGTATGAAGCAGTTGTAAGCAGACAAAAAACAGGTTATTTGCGAATGAGATGAACACCACGCCTCCAATAATCTCGTCCACACACCTCACAAGGCCAACAACCCTGTTATAGTCTTCTCGCATTGTTCTCCAGAATGATGATGGGACTAACTGAAATAGTTTGGTTTGTATTTAGCTCGAAAAACGCGTCCACCATAATGGATATTATGTACGCGACTTTCTAGTATTTCTTTATACTATTGGCTCTGTAAGCTGTAGACCTGGCTAATATGTCATTGCATAGCTTAAACTGAATACTTCACCGCGCACCTAAAAACAAAATTCGGAAAACTTAAAATCAAGAAATTTCTAATAACTAAATTGACATAAAAACTGTATAATTATCGAACTAGCATTGCAAGTACCGAACTAACCGATTGATAAATTTGAATCTTGAATTCGTCATACTTCGAAAAAACTGGCTACATCGATCTTCTGTCGAGCATTGCAAGTAAGTAACAAAATTAAGCGATCGGTAGACAAATTCGATAAGTTTTTGGAACTGTTAAATTACGTTTGAGATCGTCTATTTAATCGATTTTAACGATTATTTTGTCAGCTTTGAAAATGACCTCGATATATCTTATCGACAGGCGACGGGAATGGGGATATTGTTTAGTTGCGTTTGATATTACTAATAACGCGAAAGTTTGTATTTATGGACGAATTGATGTTTGTTATTCTCTTACGCTCAAACGGCTGGCCCAATTTTGATGAAATTTAGCGTGGAGGTAGATAGGTCGCTGGAATTAATACAGGATAATTTTCATCAACGTCGTCATCAGCCATCACCATGCAGGTGTAACCGCGGGGCACAGCTAGTATTCAATAAAAAAATAGATTTCGGCCTTCTTTTGATCGTAGAAGAGCGAAATGCTCGTAGAAATCTACAAATGTTAGAAGGACGCATTGTGGAATGCGAACAATTCGTAATAATCGATATATGTACTGTCGATAATTTGACGATCGTATAAGTCGTCGATATGACTTCCATACTTGCTAGGGCCCGATACGATTCATTAAATTTATCGATCTTAGCAATTTGACAAATTTAACGACTATTACAGTACTTGCACTGCTGCTCACAAAATTTCAAGGTTGAATCGGTTGAGAAATGCGACATGTAGAGAACAACCGGAAATTCGGACATATGAAAACATTTTTGCCCAAGCTATTGCAGAATCACTTTCCTCGTGCTTCGCAATTGCTCGGTCAATGATGTGGTCTATTTATACTGCTTTGTACAAGAACTTCATCAGTATTAAGAATATTAATACTGATGAAGGATCACTTTGCTCTTTGATAAAAGCTTCATTTTCTTCCTCTTTTTACATTGGTTGAATATTCTCAGCCAATTTAGAAAATATTCATCCAGGCACCAGAATCCGATTATTTTATTAGAAGTGAGTTTGCGTTTGACTACGACTCACCTGCTGTTAACTGAAGATGAGGTGAATAATTAAAGGTTTAAGTACCCAGAAAACACTTATTTAACAACGGACTATAAAGCGCTCCTTTGTTTTGCTTGGTTGACTAGGCTTTATAAAAGACTTAGTGAATCGATTGATTTGAATTTCTAGCACAACGACAATAAAGGAACAAAATTAATTTCCAACGTCTTGTTGTACGTTTTAAATTGAATTGAGACAGAGATATAATTAAATCATGCAGTAATTTGTGAACTTACTTTAAAATAGATGATGGCTAAGTTCAATACCATGCGTCAACCATACACCTAAAACTAAAGTTCAGTTTGGTACAGGTTAAGGAATTGCTTAGACAAAAAATATTGTAAAACCAGACCAGCCTATGTAAAATACCCCAGTATTATGTTTATTTGCTTTAGACTCAATGAAACAACCAACTATTGTTAGGTTGTATTTAAATGACAATTTAATTTAGACAAAATCGATGTGCCGACTTCAACATAAACATTGTACGAGTTCTTTAAGTAGATAATTAAAAATTGTTTTCATATTTATAGTATTTGAATAACAAATATCATTTTTATAAAGTGATGCAATAATAATAATACAATGTATATATATATATATATATATATATATATAGGTAGTACCAATTCGTAAACTGTTTGAGTTTAACATTAACCAGTGGGTCCGGGTCAGTTAGTAACATTAATATCAGATTTTAATAATCATGCAGATGGTGTGTATCAAGCGATAAAACATGGTCGTATAGTATAAAAAGTGTATTATAAAGACGGAAACTAATATTACTATAATATATAAAATATATTAATATAATATAGCTTAATATTATTATTGGTATTTATATGCCATACGGTTCCAGATTCAAAAGATTTTGTTTGATAAGTACTCAAACAAATACGATTACGATACGATTAACAAATACGACCACAAGCACCAAAGTTGTTTTTTTTAAATTTGCTTCTATTACCTTCTAAAAATAAAGGATTGCCATAAAGTTTAAAAGAAATAAATCAAAAGAATTGTAAATATAATAAAAAAAACATTCAAGCTTAGTGCCCACTACGATTTTTATGCGCTGGCTGTCGAAACTATAAGTCCGTAGTGATCAGACACAAAAAAGTATTACAAAGAAATATTTAAAAGACTGGTCCTTGCCTCAGGGGATCTAAGAATAGGTGTGAACTTTGCCCAAAGGTTGAGCCTGACAATTCAACGAGGCAATGCGGCCAGTTTTAGGAACCCTTCCAAAGCTATGACTTGTAAAGTAAATGATTAATTTACATTTATGTTATGCAAAATTACTTAAAATTAAATGATAGTTTTATAGAATTGCTGTGTAACACATTAAACATTAAAACCGTTTTCTCATCTCTAAAATACTTACCTTATATTTGATAGCATTCATGCGTTGGTTCACTTGATCGATCCGTGACGTCAAATACATGCTCATGCAAATCACGAACATATCGGCAAAGTTCCAGGTAAAGGTGCATTGGATATTCAGAAACTGAAATAAAACAATACATGAATAATTTGGATAAAAAAACAACATAAAACAAGAATTAACGTTGGAAACGGGATATTTACCATGTATTGTATTTATAGTGAGCTCCCGTTATTTCAGCACAGTTGCATGCGCCATGTTTATGAGTAAAATGTAGTATCTGCGGGTAGGTATTGTTATGAGTAGACGAAATTGATATGAAAAAGTTATAGTGCCGAGTCTTATATCGGTCAGACTAAACGAACTGTTGCCTGTCGAATTAAGGAGCATATAAGAGCCGCGAAGAACAAAAATCGGCCATTGCCCAACACCTTTTGGAATCGGGATCGAATCACTGGATTGAGTTACATAACCCTCAAATAATCTCGACAGAACGCCACTGTATACTTAGATTGGTAAGGGATCCAATCGAAATTACCAAATATAGGAATTTTAATAGAGAGGATGGGTTTCAACTGTCGAGAACCTGGAATCCAGTGGTTCATTTTTGCAAAAACCAAAGAAGTTCCGGAAAAAGCTCGCGAGCATATACCTTGAGTTATGTGTGTCGAGACCCAGATTGAGTTTCAAGTGACTGTTGTGTCATTGGTAATAAGCCGGAACGCAAGAAACGTGCAAGGAAGAGGGTAGACCGTTTCGTGTGCTCATAACAATACCTACCCGCAGATACTTCAGTTTGCTCGTGAACATGGCGCATGCTACTGTGCCGAAATATTGAGAGCTCACTATAAATACAATACATGGTAAATATTCCGTTTCTAACTTTACTTCTTGCATTAGTGACAATGTCAGTTTAAAAAATTATATACCATAAAACAAGTCTTGTAGCTGTGGATGAATCGTGGCATTACCCACTAGAAAAATGAAAATCCAGGAATAACTTTATGTTGAATATTTAATCTATTCTCCTTATCAACTATGCGTGGATTAATTGATTTATCAAATTCTTACGCGATACACTTGCAGTGTTATTATTTTTGTGGAGGACATGCGAGACACGGACACCCGCGGTGAATTTGTTTGTGATGTTAGAATTATTAAGTATATTTATTTACCTGTGATATGACCGCCGCCAATCTGTTGTAAGGAATGAACGCCCATATCCAAGGATAACTCCTTTTCACAAATGCATCGTAGACGCTTGTGTCAGACACGCATTCCACAGTTACCGCTATGCCAGATATGTCTGACAAGGTATGCTCGCCTGAAATATTATAAAATTATATTATATTCTCCAGCATAGTCAATACTGGCGATCTTTTCCCGTGCTGGCTGTATTCTTACTATTTAAATATTTAATTTGAGATAGAAAACTATCGCGAGTTATGTTCATAATTACGCTTTGAAACTGACTAGGACTCGCGTAATATTTACCGGAAATATTCTCCGACCAGTTACGAACTTATTTGAAGTTCTTCTTCTGGGAGTTCAAATAAGTTCGAAACTGGTCGGAGAATATTTCCGGTAAATATTACGCGAGTCCTAGCCGGTTTTAAAGCGTAATTAAATATTTAAGTTTTGTCATAATTAGGTATGTCTTTCGTTTTTAAGTTTTATTTTTAGTCAGATCCTAATATGTATAATTAATTAATTGTTCATATAATTAAGTAATTATTAATTATTAAGTTTTATTTAAAAAACGGTCTTACACCATCATATTACAGACCAGCTCATGACGAATGGCTCTCGGCCGAAAATGGAAGATTTTGGTTAAGGTTTGACGTTCTAAAGTTTGGTAGTGTTGCAAATGCACAAATATGAAATTTGTGACTATTTTAAAAACTAGTTTAACTTGTAAGTTAATTCAAAACCTAACATTATCCCCACTGGTCATTAGATGACACTACGAGTTAAATATAAACATGTAAATTATTAAGAATGTGTAGTCTGCGCACGACAATAGGTATTCGCAGTGATGATCATCGAAAATAAAATATTTTACTGTTATATTAATATTTTTCATTTGAAAATCATAATTGTTCAGCTACTTTTGTCGCTAACAGATTGCATGTCCCCACAGTTCATGTAACCACATTTTTTCATAGGAGACGGTGCAATTAATTTTTACTACAGAAAATACCTTACACAGAGCCAAAGTAAGGATGATTAAGCACAAAACATTGCACTTCTTAGTCAAGCCAATATCCATGTTGGGGTCCGCAGCTTCCGTCTTAGATATCTGGGCGCAGAGATCTGGCCATTTTGTTGCCATTCGGAGAAACAGGATGGTGGTGATGCAAGTTGTCAGATGGAAGATTGTCGAAGCTGTAAAGAAGAGCAATGAGTTTCGAACCCCAAATAAAGTCTGGACGAAATAACGACGGCTCCGTTAGCTCAGATGGTAGCGGCCCTGCTTCGGAAGCGCGGAGTCTAAGGTTCGATCCCTGACCGGGACAAATATTTGTGTGAGTAAGTTGATCTGAATAATGATTGTCTGTGTCTGAATCTGATGGATGTTGTTATATGTCATCGTGTATGAGTCTGTAAACGTGAATCTATTATTCAATGCCTTTGTTACGATTAGGTCAGATTTAAGCCAAAATATAATAGAATTGTTACATATATAAATTAGATAATAAGACACATCTAGACACATAATCAGCAGAAATATGAAGCATAAGGAAAAATATGCATACTGTTAGAATCTAGTGAAGATTGAGTATCTTTTTTCAGGACCTTCATGACGCAGAGTAACACAGATAAACATTGTCCAACTATCGACACCACAGTATAAATAACTCTCCATGATCGAAACGTGAACCTGGGAAAATAAAGTGACTGTTAAACATATTTTTTTATTGATTACTAGCTCTACGGCTACGCCCGTGTAAAGTAAGGTTATCGCAGACATTTATATAAAAGGATGTATGGGTATTATCCTTACGTGTTCCCTTCATTATTTATTACCGGAATGTAGGGTACGTACACACTGGAACTCAGGCGCAAAATGTGTCTTTTACTTCATTACTACATGTTATTACATAATAATATTGATAACCCTTCTGCGTTTGAGAAGCTGCAGTTGTGTGTACCGTCCAGCTTGCGCGGCACCGACGCCGAGCCCGGCCCGCGGTGCCGACGCCGCCAGTTCGCATCTCCCGTGCACTTGCACACTAACAACTCGCCCCTACTGCTAGAGTTATCAAATTACTCAAAACCTATTCTTTTTTTTCCCTAGGATACATATAAATATTATGCACCCTATTGATATTACAATCTAGCCTAAAAAAGGCTAATAAGTAATTGTATGCTATCCTAAACTGCTATATTCACTATACGTAAGAATGTGTCCAGTAACACCTTTCTTATTGTATCTATTTAAGGTGAAGACACTATGTTCATGTATTCTTTGAAGCAGTACTTAAATTAACTAAATTTCACTAATACACTAGCACTGATCACTACACTAACTCGAACGGTTTTGTTCTCTTTAGTCTTCTTACTATATCCGTGTGGTCAAGCAGTAAAACTGCCTCAACATTCACATGATGATGAAGCCGATGTTGGTGAGCTGCTGCATAGTTTTGTATCACTTTATCGACGAACTCTACTTTAAGGTCCCGATGGAGATCGTCGTTCCTTATGTACCTCAAGGTGCTCAATAACATGATCGCTCAACAACCAGACGTAGATATATTTTATGATAAGGTAGGTAGATTTCGATGTGAACTTTTATACTTATCTTAATTTAGCCATGATGTTTTGGTTTATGTCTGAAAATTGCATGGCTATCTGAATAAATAAATAAATCGCGCTCCTGCAGGAATTGTCTTTTGTTATGATAAAAAGTCTATATGTTATTCCCGAATGTAAGCTATTTCTAATCTAAACTTCACCAAAATCCGTATAGCTCTATACATAGTATAGCTTTGTGAATACGCAGCGTAAAAACATAATTAGTGTCGTAGAACGAAATTAGTTGTAGCGTGTGTCAACTTATGTACAAGGTTTTTGTCTTATCCAGCATTACGTCCTTGGAGGAAAAAAGAACCCTTGTATGTTGACTTTATAATTAGAACGGTATGCCTGTTGAGGTTCCATACCAAAATGGTTAAAACGAGACCCTATTATTAAGCTTCGCTATTCGTCCGTTTGTCCGTCTGTCACCAGGATGTATCTCATGAACCGTGATAGTTAGACAGTTGACATTTTAACAAATGATGTAATTTTGTTACCGCTATAACAACAAATACTAATAAACCGGCCAAGTGCAAGTCGGACTCGCACACGTAGGTTTGCGTAAAAACGGCAAAATATCATGTCTTTTGTATGGGAGGTTTATAGGTAATGGTACGGAACCCTTCATGCGCGAGTCCGACTAGCACTTGAACGTTTTTTTATAGTAAACGTAATAAATTATCAAGTTGCAATTAATATAAAATTTTTGGTTCATATTTCAGATAGTGAATAGTAGTGAATTCACGGTTAAGAAAATTTATCGATTGATCTCGTTGAAAAATGCATACAGAGGCAGCCTATTGCTATGAGTAATAAACTAATGTTAGTGTGTGTATTTTTCTCACTAAAATTACAAAATCTCGCCAAACCATGTAGTTATCACCACCTCACGAGTCTTGAAAATCGAAGGATTCTTGCTGACATGTCTTTTCTTCACGGTATTTGTAATGGTTACGTGGATTGTAATGAATTGTCGACTAAAATGTTACGTTTCAATGTTCCAAAAATTCGTACTAGGCACACGAAACTGTTCGCTGTCCCGCAAACAAGAACTAATTATGGTCAAAACTCACTTGTTAGTTGGTTACACAGAAGTTATAACAAAAGATTTCAATGTACAGATATTTTTCATGATAGCAGGGAGGTTTTCAGACGAGAAACTCTGAAAATTCTTAATGATGTAGATATTTAGAGCGTAATTAAAAAAACAATTTAAAACACACCATCAAACATACACTCTCGCGCACACACCCACATACACACACATATCCCTACACTAACACACACAACAATACCTGCTTACTACATAATTAATGTTTAATAGTTTATTTTGTAACATGATTTTATTAAATTGTTAGTGACTGTCGCATTAAGTAAATTTAGGCTAAATAATTTGAATCTGTTATTGGCTTTAAGTTTTATACACTAGTTTATTTAATGTATTATTATGAGCTGTAGATTCTGTTATATATAAATAAATAAATAATATAAATAAACAGGCGTTTTAGTGTTTTAAAATCAAATGCTAATACGAGTAATTATGAAAGATTGCAAAATCACTACGAAAGTTTGTTTGTAAAACTCTTCTATCGGTTAGATAAAGCTTATAGGTATATGAATCTTACCTTAATTTAGAAGTATCCGTTTCACAGATACCCAAGACAGGGTTTAACCCAAAACACTGGCCCGTGATGAGAACTATTTTCAAAGCTTTTTGAAACGTCACGCATTTGCCTACGAAAGTACTCGCTGATGGTTTGTGCGGATTTTGTATGTAGATTGGATCTGTTGACGAACAAATGAATAATTTTAATACAAAACAATAAACACAGAGATAAATAATTCTTTTTGGAATCGGACAGTGTATATCAAACGTAGGCAGTATGTAACTCTACCGGTACATATTCGTAGAACATCTTGGTTTTCTACAGATTTTTATATTTTACCGTTAAACACTAAAGCATTTTTACACCTTTGAATCTATTGGTTTCTTCAGGAAGCAAATTCTAACTAACTATCCCAAAACGTACAGTCTGCGTAACTTTAGTTTAAAACCTAAACCAAGCAGTATTTGCACGACGCACATAACTTTAAAGTCAGAAAATCTGGCACTTTGATGACGCCATAAATGCGAAATATTTCTAAGCCATTTCACTTTCGCCTGGTTTTGATTTTAAAATAACTTTATTTAACGCAATGGTAAGTAATGTTTCTGCGTGGCGTATAACTATATTTTTTTGTTTAAAACAAATTCAATTATAGCCAAAGTAAGTTAATAAAATCAACAGCAAAGCACCAGACTAAAGTATCATATAAAACCAAGATCGGAATCTCCAGTTAAAATTTAAGCAGGCAATCTAAGAGTCCTCTTATTTAAATTTAAAATAAGAATCAAGCTTTATTTGAGTATTTAATCCTTGGTTCATTGTGTCGGGGCAGCTATCAAAAATTGTAGGTCTGAAAGTTAGCCTACTTGTAAGGTAACTAGGGGTCTAAATATGAAACTTCCTATTTATTGCATTAACCACTTACAATTACAATATAAACTTTATACTGTCAGATTTCAGAGTGAAACTTTTTTCACACGAAAACTATTAAATTAAAAAAAATAATAATTTGATGAAACACCGCAAATAAGAGTAATATTGAAATCTAAAATACGACGTGAGACTCACGCAGCAGAAACTGCTCGAAGTATAGATGCAGTGTTTGGCAAGGAGAGGGTACGGCTAATGAACGCACCGTGTGTTCTTGGTTTAACAGCTTTCGTAGAAAAACTTATATTAAATGGTAATATTAAAAATCTTGAAAATAGGACAAAAGGAGCGCTCGTTAAAGCTTATCTAACCTTGTTAACCCGTTCCAGAAATGAAAGGATTTTATAGCTAATTGTGACGTGTGATTAAAAGTGGATTATTTACGCTGATCGCAAACAAACACCGCAATGGATGACCCAAAAAAATGGTGTAAAAAATTAGTAAAAAGAGAGTTAGAAAGATTTTATTTTTTTCCTAGGATTGTCTTCTGTTTATGACGTATAATATTATTGGATTATTAAACTATTAGTATTTGTAATGGTCTATGAGTGTAGCCAAATTGAACAAAATCATGAAACGTTGTTTTGTGTTGAAGAAATGCATCTATTATAGGCAGAGGTTAAGTACGTGGGTCTAGAACCACGTACCTTCATGCTTGTACCTTGTCTTCTAATAATAATAAATAAGTGTTTAATTTTTTTGAATGCATGTCGTTTCTTGATTCAAGTGAAGACGCTGTGACAGTGGGAACAAAATGAAACAGCTTTATGAATTCTATACTCTGTGTAAAGTTATATTTCCTTTGAAGTTTTTCAGAATCTTCATACGGACTTCATTGCAGACATTACGAAGGCTTAATTAAAAGCCTTACTTTGGGAGACTTAATGAATAGTGTACTAATAATGGGTTCACAATGTACACTCTGTTTTTATTATTCATACCTATCTACTCAATAAATGACCGTACCACAAACTATATCAAACATTGAAATTTATAGAGAGAAAAATTCCATCCTCGGACGGGATACGAACCCGCGTCTTCTGACTCTCCGTGTCAGACACCATTGACCAACTAGGCCACCGAGGTTCTGGTCCGAGCATCGAATTTTAACTCTCTATTTGACTAACCGTCTTGCGGAGACGGAGCGACATCTATTGGACAGTTAAACAGTACCATCCAACAGAAAGAAGCATTATTTAGAAATAAACTTAAACTTTCGTATTGACATCGCAGCCCTTATAATTTTTAGAAATACTTTAAAAAAACAAACTTAATTATATATAAACTCATTGAAAAAAGTATAACTTAAAATATAAATGAAATTACGATGTTAAATTAAAATACGTGACACGACGGGCAAGTCTTGCACTCAATAATGAGCACTACGCTTGCCCATGACATGCCAGTGTCACACAAAGCTTACTGTCGTTTTGCGTGGGGGGCTTGCACTCTTCAGCCATGCCATTATATAAGAGCCAACATCGTAGCATCTTTGACAACATGACAAGAAATGACGAAATGACAAGAAACGTTGGGAAAAAACGGCATTGTACAAGGGCGATATCTCATAAAGTATTTGACATCGGTGAGCTCGTCGACGAGCGCATCGATGAATCATTAGAGAATCGCACAGCTGCTTAGCGATTCTATAAGAGCAAACATCGTTACATCTTTGACAGCATCCGTGAAACAAATGAAGAGATGACAAGAAATGTTGGAAAAGCAACCTTATGTACAAGGCCGATATTTCATAAAGAATTTGACATCATTGAGCTCGTCGACGAGCGCATCGACGAATCATTAGAGAATCTCACGGCTGCTTAGCGATTCTATAAGAGCAAACTCGTTGCATCTTTGACAACATCCGTGAAACAACATCGTTGCATCTTTGACAAATGTTGGAAAAGCAACACAAGTACAAGTACATAAGTACAAGGGCGATATTTCATAAAGAATTTGACAACAGTGAGCTGGTCAATGAATCATTACAGCCGTGCGATTCTCTAATGATTCGTCGTTGCGCTCGTCGCCGAGCTCACCGATGTCAAATACTTTATGAGATATCGCCCTTGTACACAATGTTATTTTTCCAAACTTTCTTGTCATCTCGTCATTTGTTTCACGGATGTTGTCAAAGATGCAACGATGTTTGCTCTTACAGAATCGCACGGCAGAATCGCACGGCCTGACATTGTATTTTGAGTCTTTTCACTTGTTACAATACCCTTCATAGTAATAGTTCGTGGCAGGATAAGTACATATATTGCTTAGAGGCTTACCACCTGGTACGTCAGGTTTCCTCATCTCTTACGATTCGCATCCGACAGCGGAGGGGATATTTTATTTCGCCCACTCACATTTGTGTATCATGAGTTTACATTTTTATTTATTTATTAACATTTATTATCGCGCTTTGCCATTTCCACATTTTGTAATAAACCATACTGTTTTCTCGAAATGATGTGTCGCAACCCTAGTAAAAGGTAATTATACTCTGAAGTATAAAAGTCTATTGAGACATCAAAGCGGTTTCGAGACTACTTAACCTACTTAAGCACAGACCAATTAGACGTTGCTTCTCTGCAATTGAAAATAACAATATATAGATTGGTATAAGTAAAAAATATGATTAATTTTATTGCCGTTTGTTTAGGTTTAAGGGTTACCTGCATCACAAGTCAGACTGAGGTTGTTTTGTAAGACAATCACTATATAAAATTAGCGTTATACGTTTTGAAATCGTAATCGTTCTCTCCCTAACACCCACCAAAAATAGATATGAAACAATGCTTTGATTTTGATTATCACCAACACGTTTTTTAAATGTAATTCTGTTTTATTACTACCCAAACGAACACAAGAGTAATATACAGTATGTAGATTGAGGTTTTGATTTTCATGAGCACCGAAACGAAAAAACTTCATGCTGTACCTCTCATCTTCCAAACAAAAAAACAGAAACGTAGGTAGAACTTTGTTTAGAATTTCTTGCTTCAATAATAATGAGTTGTCAACTCATATTACTGCCTTAGTAGTGCAGTGCAGTTCCAGGCAAAACCATAACATAAAGTCGTGAGAGAAATGCATATCAGGCAGTCTCTCCCCCTACTAGTCCAATAAAAAATAAATACACTTCTCACAAAGTTTTTTTAACATGAGAAATTCTTTACTAAGGCTTTCGCAAGTAATGCTATCTGTTCAAGATATTTCGCATTAACTAATATAGCCATGCAAAAGGAACTATTATTTTATTAAAACAAACATTTGCAGTAATAAAATATCTTGAAAAAGTAAGTAATTTATAATTCTATATTGTAGAAATATACATAAATACACATACTATACATATATAATGTTCTTTCTATGTATATGCTAAAACGAAGGGTGCATTCTCCTATTACCTTAGGCAGTATATAGTATGTACCCGTTGTAAATTCGCATTGCATTCAACTCGCACGCGTGCTGTAGTAATAACTCACTCGTAGCACATGCTCGTAGATGTCTGTAGCACAGTGCTACGAGATTTCTGAAGAGACAATATCTTAATTGTAGACTTAATATCCTCCGCTTTTACATTCGAAATTGGATGATGTGCGTTAGTTAAAAACCATTACAATGTCACATGAAAATTGCCTAATTAACACAATGTCAGAAATAAAAATGAGGATTACGAAACGACGTGAAATAATAATAATCTGATTTAAATTATAAAAAAATATGGCACTACGAAAACAGATAATTGCACCCAGTGTTAATTTTTGATACGAGCGCAAGCTTTGCAATATAGATTCGCTTGCTGAATAAAATTAATAATTTTCATGTCTTTAGGAAAGCTGTTGATAAAATAATGTCATTGAATTATTTACTATATATATATGTGTATGCTATAGTAGTAAGTTTTATTTTTGAATCATAAACAAAGTACATATGTCAACAACAATAACTTGCCTGATCGTAAACAGCACGCCTGCCCACGAAACCTGCAGAACGGTACGGCCCAGGTCTTAGCTTAGCTTCTGTTACTATCGTACGAACCAAGATGATGATTTAAAGTACAAGTGTCCTTAAGTGTCCCTTCTAAATATTATAACAAGAACACGGTTACTAACATAAAATTTAAAATACAATATATGAAATTATTTTTACAAAACAAAAACACCGTCTAAATCACCAGCGTGGAAGGGTTCCTATAACACTGGCCGCATTTAATTTAATTTTAATTTTAAACATCCAACAACCCTTATAAGTATTAATATACCGCAGTGGGACACTGGTGCACAATCGTGAAGCTCTCCGCTGGCATGCATGGCACACGTATAGACGTGGCCTAATGACGTTACGTAACGTGGTGGATCAAAACCAGCCGTGCGATTCTCTAGCGGTCGTTTTCAATAACCTATCTATCGTCGGTTTACCTTACTAGAGATAGATATTTGACACTATTTGTATGGATCAAATTTCAATCGGTAGTAAGGAAAACAGTGGATAGATAGAATATCGCAAACGGCCGTAAGAGCAAACATCGTTGCATCTTTGACAACATCCGTGAAACAAATGACGAGATGACGTTGGAAAAGCAACCTTATGTACAAGGGCGATATCTCATAAAGTATTTGACATCGGTGAGCTCCTCGACGAGCGCATCGACGCATTATTACAGAATCACACGGCTGCACTGTCGTGCGATTTTCTAGTGATTCGTCGTTGCGATCGTCGACGAACTCACTATGTCAAATACAGTATCGCCGAAAAACAACCTTAACTACAAAGTTAAGGTTGTTTTTCTAACGTTGCTTATCGTCTCGTAGTTGGTTCACGGATTTTATCAAAGATGCCACGATGTTAGCTCTTAGAGAATTGCACTGTTGAGGCTAAATGCGCAGTTAAAATCAACGTGGACCTACCGCCAGAGCGAGATTGTGAATGCTAGCGCCTCCCATCAAGTCCTTCCTAGTCGGGGGACTATTCAATGGGTTGCTTTTACTTGGACCCAGTAACACGCAATACTTGCTCTAGTACGACAGATATCTCCCACAAAAAAGATCCCCGTAGACCTTAGTTAAACAAATAAGCATGCATTACTTAAATGGTATTTTACTCACAATTCCAATCTTTTTTATACGTTTTAAACTTTTCCATATTGTCCATTCGTGTCATACACTGAACTATGTTGTTGATAATAATGTCGTGTGTGGTTACTGTTGTTTACTCCAGTTTTGATTGACCGATCGGCTGATTATGATAAAGGTTCACTGAAAATGAAATTTAGAAATGAGTTGATGGTAAATTATCGTTGATTTATTGATTGTGAGTTGATGATAAGACTACACGACACACAATGAATATAATTATACTACGTTTTGAAATACGATTCAATATTTGTCAAATAAAAATGTTATAAATTAAAAAAAAAAGAAGAAATAAGCAGAGTTTTGTTTACTTATTTTTTCCCAAGCAAGGTTGTCGTTTAAAGATCGATCTGCTGTGCGATTCAGCCGTGCGATTCTCTAATGATTCGTCGATGCGCTCGTCGACGAGCTCACCGATGTCAAATAATTTGAGATATTGCCCTTGTACACAAGGTTGTTTTTCCAACGTTTCTTGTCATCTCGTTATTTTGTTTCACGGATGTTGTCAAAGATGCAACGATTTTGCTCTTAGAGAATCACACGGTTGTAAGAGCATGCATCGTTGCATCTTTGACAACGTTGGAAATACAACCTTATGTCCAAGGGCGATATCTCAAAGTATTTGACATCGGTGAGCTTGTCGACGAGCGTATCGACGAATCATTATGAGAATCGCACGGCTGATCGCCCATTGTGACATCAAATTTTAAGTTTTGTTTATTGTTTTTGTTCACAAAAATATCGTATATCTTTGTTGGTGTAATTTTTTTGTAGTTTGGTGTTGCACTTAAGTATTGATATATTTATCTATATTAGATTTTTATTTCATTATGTTTGTTATTCTGTTTTCATTAAATTTTCTGAAATCTCTATGACATAAATTATTTATAACCGATACTTAATATATATTTTTTTACGTACAATGTTACCAAAAGGCACGATTATTATAATTTTATAATAAACGGGATGAAAGTGAAACTTGCGCATTGTCTTTATCACAATCGACAATTGTTTCGGCTTCGTACGGAAACCTTTAAGATGTAATATCGACCCCGCGTAAGTCTGACGGTAAACCAGTTTTAATATTTTAAAAAACTTGTACGACTTTATAAATAGAGTAGGTTTATTAGGTTACCTATATTATACCTGGTGCCAATCCTGTAAGGAAATCATCTATGTCGTTACAACCTTCGCCAGTCAACTGATAGGAGCACAAGATGAAATTATATAATATTTCCCTTTGTACGCCTTATGCACCGCTGCATCCCCCACGCCCAATGTATACTACCTACTGTAGAGTTATTTTCTGTGAGGAGATTTCTCGCTGTATTAATTTTCTTATATACAGTTTATTTTTAGTATGTGGCGGCTTTTTTTCACACTTTTCTGTAAATTGTGGAATTCGAATAGCGCTGGTTTTTGTATGGTGTCACTGAAACCACACCTGGCAAGCGATATGTGAACATTTCTCCACACTATATAAAATCATGCACTATTTTAATTTCGATATACACGGACAAATGTCATTAGACCTTGAAGTTATATAGTAAGTATAATTATAAATCAGTACGATAAATGCATAATAGTGGCCATAATCGAACGAGTATGTTTATATTATCGCCCATAGACTATGAAGTAACTAACTAGACATCAAAACACTTAGCTTTATCCTTACGAATTCAAATCAGTCAAACCAGTTTTATAAAAATATTGTACACGATGTAATATTTTTACTTTCTAATATATTGCAACAGGCAAGCACTGAACATTTATCGCACGTTCAATGGTAAAGTTAATGTCATACAATTATATTGACTTGTTTGTTTGTGTGTATTTTATAGTTCAGTTTTATAGTTACAAGTATATTGACTGGACATAACCTCGCTATAAATAATTTACTATCTATTTGTTCGAATTGCTTTCCTTTACAAGTTACTTCTACCATATAATGAAAGTTGTTTTATTTTATTCTTTGGATGGCTATAAAACTTAATATTTATTACGACACGTCAGAATTCTTGTGTTTGCTATTTGTTAATTTTCTTTTTAACATCTTAGTATTTTAAATGTGAAATAGTATGTAGTTGTAGTTGAGTGAGGTTGTATGTTTGTTACTTTTTCACACTGGAAAGACTTTGTATGAAGTTTGGAAAGAAGATAGATTTGTCCGGATTCAAAAATCAGGCATTGACTTTTTATCTATATTCAGTGCTTAGTTCCAAAGGTATCGGGTAAATCTTGCTACATACGAACGTAGTCGCGAGCATTAGCTAGAAAGTTCATTAATAAATAAAAATAGTACGTGAAATAAATTGTGTGCGATTCTCTAAGCTAGCAAGCTAGTACTTCTGGCTTCGTATAGACAGAACTAGCTTCATTTCTAAGTTAGTAAGCCAGTAAGCTAGTTTATAAGCCAGGACAGTTTTTAATAGTTTAATGGGATGGAGTTCTACTTTTAGGCCAGTAGCGCTTCCCACCACTGATGCTTTATGCCATTTTGCATAACAAATACAACATTTGACATATTTTGTTATTTGGACACAAGCAACGCCTCAGCGCTCCACCCGCATGGTAAAAGACTAAACCTCACAAAAACCTTTACAGCAGAGGAGAGACTTCGCAATCACAGAGCGTAGCTTCTCACACGATTGAAGTTAATACTAAGTAGAAATGGTATTAAGCGAAGTTGAGCCCTATAGATACGTAACAATAGAGTCCTATCATATTAAAGGATCTTTTTGCCTCAGTTTCTGTGAAAAGTGTTAAACCCGTTTTAGCAAAGTTTAGAGCAAAGCAGATGGGGAAAGAAAGATGGAGTCAATCGTCACTTGATTGTCCGTCGCTTAGAAGAACGTGAAGTGAAGGCCCTATGTTGTTTTCACTATGAATTGAATATTTAAGATATATAATTTATATGTATTATTGTTTCTTTCTATATCTTTGAGTCCATGGGATCCAGGCGATACAAATTAATCAGACTTGACCAAAAGTTTAGTTGAAGCGTCAGGTGATCAGAAAGCTGGTTCATATTTTGCATAAAAAATAAGCAAAGTTTTATTCGTGGAAATGCAAACAGCGTTCTGAAACTTTTCTTTAGCAAATGGTTTATTTTGATATTAAAAGGACATATTTTTTATAAAACGGTATAGATAATAGTAATTCATATTATTAAACGAATGAATACATGAAATTACCTATACTAAATCAGGCACGTGAACTTCCATTACTTACTGTATAAACAGCACACAAACACACATAAACTCCTTGCTAATTCTTTGTTGTACGGTTTGTATTACCGCTTTAGGTATATTTTAGATAAAAAGTTCACAAGAACTTGAAACTTTGCAGCAGTATTTCTACCACAATATTCTAAGTAGCTGTGAAGTCAGCTACAAAGTATCGTCGCACACATGGTAATATGGCAACACAACTGGTATGCGTTTTATTTTTGTTATTTCGTGTGAACCAATGATGTTATATATAAACGGAGGTAGATATGCCTTACCGCGCTCGGCTTGGCGACATCAACACAAGCTATTTGTCTTGAGTCAACTTAGTTCCAGCCTGACTGGCAACGACGCAGCGCGTATTCAACAATTAAGAAAAAAATGCCTTGTGTGTTCAGAAACTGCAGAAAATATACTGGGACGAGTGTAAAAAAACACGAATAATGTGTCATTTCATTTGTTAGTATTGTTTTTTCTATGTTATTTATCAAAAATGGCAAATCAGAAATTGTATTTTAATTTAAATTAACTCCTGCGACGTTGCCGCTTCGCCACACACACAAACGAGACAAGTAGCGAGCGACCGAGAGAACAAAGCTATCATTAGCGGTCGAATGGTCGGCCACAAGCGAACGTTTTTAATAATAATAATAATAATAATAACTTTATTCCAAAAAAGTTACATGAGTACCTTACATACAAATTAACATCTGAATAGCTTCTAATGCTAACTAGGTAAAACTCAATAGGTTATCAGTGTACTGGTGGCCTTGCACTAGGAGAATCCTGTTTCGCAAGGACCACTTAAGTCACGTTTGCTGAGTGTAGGTTATACGGTACGGTAGGTTTTCTAATAACTTTTATACAATTATATTTCAAAGAAAACTTAGGTGCATATAGTTATTTTAAAAGGAGCAGTTAGAGCGTTTGAGTCAAACGAGTGCCTGTATGAGGGAGTGTGAGTGTGCTGAAAAGTGTGTATGTATGAGAGCTTTACTTGCCGTGTGTGGGTGTGTATGGGTGCACGTGTCAATGGGAGAGCTACAATGTGAGAGTGAGGATGTGATGATGTACATATTATAAATAGAATGAGGACGTTTTGTATAAGGGTTATGCAATAGTTTTAAGGATGTCTTCTGTTTCCGAATAAGTGAGTGATTGCAAGTATTTTGTTATTATTGTTTTGGTATCTCTTACTGTTTTGTCATAAATGTCACATTTTTTAAGTATTCTATTGTAAATAAACGGGTGATTAAAATCGGGTAAACGTTTGGCAAAAGTTGTTTTAACTTTAGGCACAAAGACAGCACGAGGACATCTTTGTCTCCGTGGGGCGTTGGTGATTTTTGGGTGACATATAATTTTACGTTGCATTTTTAGGATAACCTTCTGAATATATAACTGGCGAACGTTTAGAACTTTTGCTTCTTCGTAGAGTTTGCTGGTAGGATACCGGTAGGGCCGTTTTAACATTACTTTGAGTACTGAACGCTGAGCCCTTTCTAGGCTGACCATAAGTGTGACTCCTGCTGCACCCCATGAGGTCAAGCAGTAACATAGGATGGATTCGCATAAGGCGACATACACAAGATGGAGAACTGTTTTGTTTGCAGAATTACGAAGGGCTCTCATTATGTGTATCAATTTGCGTACTCGTTTTGACAAAACAGCAATGTGTTCTCTAAAAGAGAGCTGCTCATCGATTACCACCCCTAAGTATTTAATTGATGATGCACGACTGATCTTTCCACAGGCGTATGATGTGGCTATGGAACAGGAAGAGTGAATCCTGATGTCAGGTAATTGAGAATTTGGTTCAGAAGCCCGCGTTTTGTGGAAGCAGAGGTATTTAGTTTTCGACAAGTTTAATGTCAGGAGATTATTTTCTAGCCACTGTATAATATTTGTCATGCCCGCTTCCGCCTTTTTCATAACTGAGTCCCATGTATCGTCGTGGAAGAGAGCTACTGTATCGTCGGCATAACAGATTAAGTCAGCATTCAAAGAGATGGTAGAAAATATGTCATTCATGTATAGGATGAAAAATGTGGGCCCAAGCACGCTGCCTTGGGGTACACCATAATAAATGGGTAGCACATCGCTCTTATGGTTACATATTTTCACGCATTGGCTTCTTTCGCTTAGGTAGCTCTGAAACCATTTCAGCGGCAGCCCTCTGACTCCGTACGATTCGAGTTTTTTTATTATATTTTAATAATATGTTCCCTTCCTGACAACTAGGATTCATATATCTTCGTGTTTATTTAACCTTGTCAGTGTAGTTAATTTGTTGCGAGTTGTGTACTATAGAGTAGATTATAGCATAAAATTTACATGTTTAAACTTCGAATTCAAGGTGTAAAACGTCTCTATTGTTAATCTCATTGGTTTGGAAATGTTTATTTGCGACCATGGATATCGTAACGTTTCTTCAGAATGAACGAACTGTTTTCACAAAGTTTGTGCTATGTACTGAACTATCGATGAGTTTGAGAGCTTACTACGTACTAATATCAAAAATGCAAATGTTTGGATGGATATAGTTTTGTTACTTATTCAAGCCAGAACGGGTGAACGGATTTGAATGATTTTTGGCACATAGATAAATGTGGCGATGGAATTACACGCAGCGTACTTTTCATTAATATCATCAGCATCCATCACTACGCAAGTAAAAGTTAAACTGCGCGGTGCAGGTAATCTAATGAATTTATTTCAGTATTTTTGTTTCTCCGGGATCTCAACGTATTTTGGGAAGTTTGAATTGATATCGACAATTAAAAAAATACGTTGATTGCAGCTAGGAATAAATGTAATGATTACAGCTTGAAAAGGTGACTTATTTACTATGCAAGGCTTCATTATTTCAGATTATTGCTATTATTATTTTTATTTCCAGGATTCCAGGATTGATCCCTGGTTGGGCAAGTTTTTGTGTACTGACCAGAAAAATTCGTTCTCGGGTTTTGGAGTTTTGTAATTTGTAAATTAGTATGCGTGATTTCTAGTAAGAGGGTGTGCAGTTGTAAACGTACATATTATTACATACCATCATAACTCTAAATCCAATAAACGATCCCATATATTGGAGAGGTGTCAAACCCCCATCTTGCCAGTCACGTTCCTAGTCTCATCATAGAAAATGAGAGTATGAGCTTCATTCCACAAATAGAATAACTTTTTTGACCGAACCCAAAAAAGGAAGGGAAGCTATGTTGTATATGAAGGTATGTTCACCGATATCTCCCCCATTTGTAGACCGACTCTGTTGCAATGTTAGCATAATCCCGCTTCTGTAAGCTCTCCCAATCAACAATCATTGCAATGCTTAGGATTGAAATGTGTTGTAGCAAATTACTTGTGCAAATAAGTAAGTAAGTGAAACGTCTCAGTGGTCCCGCTGGCAGCAATGCGCAATACTACAGGGCTCTGTCATAAACGGGTGTGATGGTACGCATCATAACGGTAAGTCGACTGTTTGATGGTAGGCATCCATAGCTTCCATCCAAGCTTGTCTATGACAGTTGCAGTTCAATCTAAAAGCTTAGGACTGTGGTTTTGCGTATAGCACTACTGTGACGTCACCCAGAGACACGTTGTGAGTCTCTTTCTATTTCTATTTCACTTAGTTTGGTGCCCTTTACACCCTAACACAGTAATGCTTGCGCTCTATTGATCCGTAGTAGAACACCGGACACTAAGACAGCAATAGCTATTTGTACGAGAGTCTTACTACCTAGTAAGTCAGATTTCCTCGCCTCTTACTTTCCGCATCCCAACGGTGGAGGGAATATGCTTTATCTCTGTTCCCTCACGGAGCAAATTATTCTTAACACTTGTACCAAAATATAATTTTCTCTGACATTCGTCAATATCGCGCCGTCCTTGTGTTTTGACTAAAACCTTGTGTGAAGTTACAATACTGTCTTCAGCTATGCTGTGTTTGTTTATATTATTGTGACTTTTCGAATACTTACGAGTATTTTGTTTGAGATTAGTTAACATGTTGTGTCATTTAGTCTAGACAGCAGCCGTGCGATTCTCATGCATGATTGTCATGCGAGCAAACATCGTTGCATCTTTTACAACATCCGTGAAACAAATGACGAGATGACAAGAAATGTTGGAAAACCAACCTTATGTACAAGGGTGCGATATCTCATAAAGTGTTAGACATCGGTGAGCTCGTCGACGAACGCAACGACGAATCATTAGAGATTACGGCTAATCATCTTCATCCATCACCGCGCGGGTGAATCCGCGGGGCGAAGCTAGTGTTTTCATAAACTAGAAAGAACAAAATTTACAAATACAAAATGTATATATCGTGTTCATACATAAATAAACTTAAAGGCACATGGCCCGTATCAGGATCTTTACAGGATGCCATGTTAAAGCTATGCGCCGACAAACTTATTAGTTGGAACCCTGCCAACTGACTGATGTTGACTCAAATACGTTTATTATAACAGACCACACTAATGCTAATGTCAAATAATCTCAAGATTAGCTGATCTTAGCCGGAAACATAGGTGAGTTTATTCGCTAAGTTATAGGGCGTTCATCGTAGATCATACATGTATACCAACAGATAATGTTGTACCTGGTATCTCTAATAATAATAACTATCATCAGTAATGTTCACGACGAAATACATATGGTCTCCGGATGGTCAGCGATCAGGACATACTAAGAGGTAAGATTAAATATTCAAGAGTTTGTAGAGAAGACGATGTTTTGTAAGCATTACTGTTTTTAGCTACGAGTGTAAATGTAGCTAGCATGTTCTTAAAAAAATGCATTAAACATTTATGTTTCGAAGTGACAAGTCCTTTTAGCTTAGAACTTAACTTCGGGTTACACTGTAGCTTGTAGATTTAGTGAAGGATCCTGGGCGACTCAATGCCCAGTTTTTTTAACTTATACTAAATCCTAAAAGACTTTTGGTTTACCGTCTGTAGCTAACTGTACATAACTTGTAAGTTGCTAAAAACGAGATTCATCTTATTAAGATAAAGATAGTGTGTAACTTAGCCAATGATTTAAAGTCATTCCTTGGCATTTATGAACTTTGCCGTGGCAACATCCGTAGCGTTTACATCAGCAAAACAGAAACGTATGTTTTTAGAAACGTGACAAACTTATTAAAGGCAATGCCACCTTAAATCACGATTATTTGAGCCGAACTTTTAATGAATTCACTGAAGAACTGGGGCTTTGAAAGATTTTCCATCAACATGGCGACTTTTAAATGTACACTGGCAATATAAGCATGTTCTTTTTACCGCGACAACAAACGTTAAAGCTAGTCTGCAGACTGCTTTGTTGTAAACTTTTATTGGAAGTTATTCGAAAGTTAAGAATGGAAAACACCAAATATTAAAATTTTGATAAAATTTATAAAACTTTTGAGGTGACAATGTCTTAGGTACTAATCGATAAAAGTCGGCAACACCCACGAAAAAGCATGACTCATTGTCATGTTACGCCTAACGCTATCCTAATTAGCTGTTGCAATACGACACAACTTTTGTTGTCGAACCGACCAACTAACGCAAAAAAATTTAAACACAGCTATTTGAATAAAGTTGTCCTAACTGGCAAGTTGTCTTGCAGGCGTGCAACGTCGCATTGGTTGGTCGGTGAGTTTGAATTTCAAACCGGTTCCATTTTGCCATGTCGGTCATCTATTTTTGAAAAGAATAAAGTAAAACAATATTGAATGCGATTTAAATCTTTATTACATACATTGTTTTTGTACACACGCAGCGTGTTCACTGAAAGACTAAAATTGACAAAACATTTCAAATACATGGAGGCACAAATTGAGGAATATTACAGTAAATACCCAGAGTTTCGTTGGTCCATTATTAACATAATGAGGTTAATTTGGTGTTTTTAACTGATTGACATGAAAAATTGGTGTGTCATGGCACAACGGCTTGGGTGCACTAGATGTAACACTGAAAATATTAAATATGACTTATTTTCTTTTATTGATTATCCACTGACTCTTAATAGTCAAGGAGTTAAATTTAGCAGTGCATCCATATGAGATGATGATTATCAGACGCAAATACTTGAACAGCTTCAGAAAATAAGTGAATAATAAGTGTTTATAAAATGTGAGTGTTAACCTCCATCATTTCCCTGGGATCTAATCATAAGATCATGACTTGGTGACAATGGGACCTAATTTTAATTATACCCTACCGAACATATGCAAAAAAGTTTATTTTAGTACTCCATGCACTCCGTGTGCGTTGTGCGAGACATCGCCAGATTCGCATTATATTCATGCGTAAGTTGTAGATTGCACGTCTTAGTTAGTAGATACTCACCTATTCATGAGAGGCAATATAAGTTTATTTAATTTATTACAATACACGCTAAGTGGAAAAATTAACAGCTGTATCCCGAACTCTGGTTAAGTCTTGGAGTTTGACCCATGCCATGGGGCCTACTGTATAGAACCCTCTGCCGCCAAGTATGAAGAGGCACCAGGCATAAATTCATTTAAATTAAGATTAAAACAAAATAATGGCTTATCGAGCCCACTTTCTATACCTACGACTACTTTATTAGCACAAAAAAAGTATAGAGACTACAAAACATACCTTCTCTGACAATACTAAACAACTTAATGATTGATTATGTGTTATTTACCTATGTGCTAGCAATATTTCAATGGTATACAAATTGTTAAAATGATATTGTTTTTAAATACTAACGTATGTCTACATCTACAATAATACTATAAAGAAGAAAGATTTGTTTGTTTGTATTGAATAGGCGCCGACCGATTAGAAAAACTCTTTCACCATTAGAATTCTACATTTTCCCTGATGAACATAGGCTATATAATATTTTCCAAAAATTAGGGATCCGTAAGAAAACTTGATAATATAACCCAAAGTGTTGAAAAAATCCAAAAAAATCTTTAATCGCGTACGCTGTAGAAACAAGGGACCATTTAGCCTATGCTATTGACAATAAAGCAAAGTGACGTAATACAGTTTTATAGAAGAAGTGAATACAATATCTGCAAAGAAGTCCACATTACCATAATGTCTAACTATTACAGTTATGCCACAATAAATACTTTTTCATTTTGAAACATGGAACAGTAACGCCGGTACAATCCAGGCCACATTATTCATACCTTGGTTTTAATCCTTATCTACTCTAATAATAAAGAGGAAAGATATATGATTGTTTGTTTGTTTGTAATGGATACACGTAAAACTCCTAAACCGATTCAAACAATTCTTTGACGAGTTTAGAGCTTCATTATGCCTGTGTAACATACGCTATATTTGATTCATCCTCATCATCATCCATCACCACGTGGGTGAAACTACGGAGCGCAGCTAGTCTATATATTATTTAACATGTATTGTAGTACGTTGGAGTGACTATTTACTACTAACAGGAATGGAAGTTCGTATATTTGATTGTAGCTCTGAAAAGGCTGGAGTCCGATTTGCTTTAGTTTAACACAAGTGGAGGTATCAGCTAGGACAAGTCATTACAGGAGGTATACCACCTACTACAACTTATAACCTCCGCCGATCGTTACACTAGTAATATTATTGTCTTAAATTAAAAAGCACGGAAGCGCTCAGCTGAACAATGCCACTAGCGGTCACCAATCCAAGTCCTGACCGCAGCAAGCTTCTTGTGTTCTTAACTTGTTGATCGGTTAAGATCCGAGAGTCAAGCTCCGCTACGAGTTTTGGAGGGCAAATTAAGCCGTCTCGGTCCCGGTTGTTTGTCTTAGGACAACAGTCGTTAAGCTATGTCGAAGGCCTTCGGGCAGCCTGAAAACTTCGACATGGGTTGGCCACTAACCTATCCACCAAGCCGCACTCGGCCCGCGTGGTGGATTATGGCCCAACTCCTCTCTCTGAGAGGAAGGCTCGAGTCCCAACAGTGGTAACAAAATGGGCTGGTTATGATTATGATCAAGAAATTAAAAAGGGTATAAAATTCGATTGTATATTTAAAATATGGAGACCAATCATATTTCAATGCCTAATTAGATTTTGATATACCTAATCAAGAAATCAGAGAAAATTTCTCACTGATCCCTACATAAGTGAGAAATTTTCTCTTGAGTAAAATAATTTCGTTTCAATTATTAAAACTTGTCTACTTAAAAATTGCTGACTTCACAACTTTCTAGAGTCCTTTATCAGACGCTGAATTAATTTTATAAGCATTTTCTGGTTCAATTAATATTCAAAGTGCTTCAATCAAGGTTCTCGTTAACTCGATGTTTTTTTCTATACAAATACACGAGTATATTGTCCTGGACTTGGAAAGGACTTTAAGCAAAAGTACCTTACCTTTATTAACAAATCCTTCAATGTGCTTTGTGAAACAATATGATATTCTTCGCAACATATTATATAAGACTAGCAAACCCGCCAGCGGCTTCGATCGCTTAAGCTTGGTGTAGTGAGGGCAGCGCTGCTTTGGGATTTCGAGATCTTGGGTTCAATACCCGGGTCAGACCGTTATTAGGATTTTCTAACAAATAAATTCTCAATAGCAATCTTTGAAGATTTGAAGATTGCTATTGAGAATTTATACATTGCGATTAATTGCGATCTACGGGACACTGTTCTAGAACAGTGTCCCGTATATATATATATATATATCGGCGCAACTACAACAGTTCGTCGAGAATAATTAAGTTTAATCATTTGATTGCCCTAAAAATAGTTTATAAATCATCAGTTGATTATTTTTGAGTTGATTACGATGTAAAATTAATGTTATGATTGTAATTTCAATACTTTACCAACAAACTTGTAAACTCGTGCACGTGCGCCGAGTCCTATAAATACGGCCGCACTGTAGGCGCTCGTCTCAGTCGCTCTCGAGTCGCCGTACAGTACGGACCTCTTTGTGACGTTGTTACGCTGCTCGTTGAATATACGAAGCTTATAAAAGTACTTGGGAAGTTTTACTTCGAGGACCCAAAAATGAGTGATCATCATTACAACAACAATTGTGACGTCAGCAATGCTGACGTCACACTTTTTAAAAACACCCCGGAGGTGCTTTCTCCGTCATCAGAAGTGGGATCAGAACAAGCTCTGGTCCCAACCACATCCTCATCGACTTCGGTTCAACCTGTCACGACTGGAACAGCGCAGGGCAGTACCAGGCTGATAGGCCCTGCCTCATTGAACACTTCAGGAGTACCAGCAAACAACTTTAATACCATGCAGCCCATCACAACGGGAATTACCACAGACATGACGTCCACACCAATCGCTGCGGGAGATGATCTCGATACACTGCAAAACAACGCTGCAATCGCCCCTGATTCAGTGTCATCCACATCTCAAGCTGGCCAGTCAGTCCGGATAACTCACAACGACGAACACGCATCAACGGATTAAAACCGGCGAGTATAAAATTCATTATGTTTCACGATATTTTCAACTAGAATCTACAAGAATAAAATGTCTGGAGAGTGATACCTCTGAGCTAAACCATGTGTTACCCTTGAGCTAACCACGGATCCTTGATGCATCCACAAGTGAACCCTGAGATACCGTGGGGACGCCTTGTGGAACTATGGGTAGACACGTATACACCACATATTCTAAATTAATAAGGCAGTGCACTTAAGATGTCTTAGTGTACTGTTGTAATCTACAAAAATGTCTGGAGAGTGATACCTCTGAGCTAACCATGTGTTACCTTTGAGCTAACCACGGATCCTTGATGCATCCACAAGTGAACCATGAGATACCGTGGGGACGCCTTGTGGAACTATGGGTAGACACGTATACACCACAGATTCTAAATTAATAAGGCAGTGCACTTAAGATGTCTTAGTGTACTGTAGTAATCTACAAAAATGTCTGGAGAGTGATACCTCTGAGCTAACCATGTGTTACCCTTGAGCTAGCCACGGATCCTTGATGCATCCACATGTGAACCCTGAGATACCGTGGGGACGCCTTGTGGAACTATGGGTAGACACGTATACACCACAGATTCTAAATCAATAAGGCAGTGCACGATGTCTTTGTGTACTGTTTACTAATCAAAAGACTCCTAAGGTTACATAACAGTTGTGTTAATGTAACAAACAAGATAAAGCAACGTAAGTTGTTTACAGACTCACTACTCAGAGAATATCTCATTTCTTTCAGGTCTACGAGAATCCAAATAATCTACGAGAATCCATAACAATCTACGAGAACCAACGAGGCTGGTGCAGAGCGCGCACCGCCTGTCAGTATGGCCGTATCGGCGCAACTACAACAGTTCGTCGAGAATAATTAAGTTTAATCATTTGATTGCCCTAAAAATAGTTTATAAATCATCAGTTGATTATTTTTGAGTTGATTACGATGTAAAATTAATGTTATGATTGTAATTTCAATACTTTACCAACAAACTTGTAAACTCGTGCACGTGCGCCGAGTCCTATAAATACGGCCGCACTGTAGGCGCTCGTCTCAGTCGCTCTCGAGTCGCCGTACAGTACGGACCTCTTTGTGACGTTGTTACGCTGCTCGTTGAATATACGAAGCTTATAAAAGTACTTGGGAAGTTTTACTTCGAGGACCCAAAAATGAGTGATCATCATTACAACAACAATTGTGACGTCAGCAATGCTGACGTCACACTTTTTAAAAACACTCCGGAGGTGCTTTCTCCGTCATATATATATATATATATATATATATATATACATTATAATATATATATATATATATATACATTATAATATATATATATATATATATGCATTATAATATATATATACATTATAACTCACTGAAAGAAGACATTAATGAGATAATTTTGGTTTTTTACTTTTGATAATTGGTTCATATCTTTTTAATTTTTTATATTGCTGATTTAATATTGCTTTTGGTTTCTGTTTGTGGTACGTACATAATAGTTCTTATAACAACAGGAAGAGAATAGTAACCCACAACACAGGGAATCCAGGGTGGGATCTGGGGAGGGTTCTGACTGATATAAAAGCTTTATTTAGCTACATAATAGGAATATATTTTTAATACAATTGCACAAAATGTGGCGTATTGCAGGGACGTATAGCGTTCGGGATGTAGGCTGTTACAAACTCGTGCTTTTTTTTACCTTTCCCGAACTCGTGCGTTCTCTTTCCCAACTGTCAAAATAATGTCTATTAAAAAGAAAAACCAACCATGAAGTTTTTACTAAAAATAATTCATAGAAGTTTTTATGATTCATGCAAATACGTATATTTCTAAAAAGAAGCTACTAATTTGTTTCAATATCAGATTTAATGATTTGATTGAATGAGTTAGGTTAGGTTTCATTTCATTTCATCTCATTAAATTTCATTTTCATTTCATATCAATAAAAAAATCCTACTGAAGACTTGGCTGTATGGGCATAGTTCCCTTTGCCTACCAGAATGGGTGAAAAAAAAAATCTCTGCTTATATTCTACGGTTGGCGCCATTTTCCAGAAATTTTCTTTGCGAGTTTATTTTATTAAATTGCTTCATTTTTTTCGCAACTGTATTAATAATAGTCGTTCAGTACACGTGCGGAACCGTCATTGCAACTTGTTCCGACTGTCAATTTGTCGGAACTTTTTGCAATGACAGCCTTTCCCCACTTGTATTGTACTATTGTTTTCTTTGATATAGCTCTACACCTTAATTTTAGGTACAGCATGATATTTTATCTAAAATAATTACTTACTGTATTTATTGTAATAATTGGTACCTAACATATTTTACCATACCTGACGATGAAATACCATGATAATAAAAAAATAGTAAACCGTGCAGAATTATGTTTTTACTATATAATAAAAATAGGTATAAATTATATTTGTGAGTTTGTTACCACTCTAATCTTACAAAGTCTTGTCTAGATAAAAGAAAATGATAACCAATAATACTAAACATCGACATAAGCGCAAAAACATGTTTAATGACATTCATTTTCAGATTAAATGGTATATATAGTTTTACAATTAACAAAGTAACAAAGTTTCTAATTGAAAACAAATAATGTTATTTTCTCATTTATTTGCTGATTTCATTACCGCTGAATTGTAAGAGGACTAATTCGTAAGTAACTATTATCCCAGCCATCTGTAAAAGACAATATTTAAAGATATAAATGTGTAAATTATATTTAATGATATGAATTATGTATGATATTTTAGGAATATAGCACTGGTATAATGATCCAGTGAATATCGTTTGTTTTAAGATGGAACAACGCCATCTGTTGGAACTGTATAGACCGATATTGTACTACTATAGGAACCATATTAGATCATCTTGTATAAATATTATGTCTTCAGTAACTGTAAATGTTGTACTCGAATACATTAATTTAAAGTAGTAATTGTTCTTAAATGATTTTTCCTGTATACCGTAGACATATAAACAAGTATCTTTAGTAATTAAAAATTAAATAAAATGATAATAATAATAACTATCTAATCTATAGGTCCCATGGTGGGGGAAAAGTGGCCAAAACGCTGGCGGCATTGCCACGCTGGATGGCAATGCTAAGTTTTTGCCCAAAATAGGCGCCAGTATTTATTAAGTATCTTTATATGTTAATTATAATATATATTTATTATTGTATTGGCTAGCAAATAAAAGTCTTGTATTTTATAGGAATCATTGTAACAAGTGAGTTAAAACTTGAAGGATACTTAAAACCATTAGCATAACGACCTAATCCTATCTTAAAAACCTAACTAACTCATACAGTTGACCATTAAAATTATTATATTTAACTAAACACTCATATTATGGTTCACAGATAAATGTTCCTGCTGAAATGTAATGGCTGGTGTCGTCACATTAAGTGTATTTCTTTGGAAACTTACAGATAAAATAAGATCCCTCGTAACATAGAAAAATTGCAAGCCACTGAGAGCTATGTTATCCCCGTTCACTTGCGTTATGAACCTTGATACCTGTAAACAAAGGTCAGTACATGTTTGTACATATGATACTTTTTTCTCTATGCGTACATGGCCAAATGTAAGTGTAAGCAGATAGACCAATTTTGGTAACAATCAAAAATATACGAGTACTTGTTTTACATAGTATTATTATGCGTTTGTTTACTGATGGCTCCATTAGCTCAGTTGCTAGTAGCCATGCTTTGCTTGTTAGATCCCTGGTCGAGGCAAATATTTAGATGATATTTTGGATGTTGTGATGTGATATTGTGTGTATCCATGTCTCCCACGCCGCGACACAGGAACCCTAGTGCGTGCGTGTGGCAGCAAGGAAAGTCAAGTCGGTGTTATGGGTCGATGTGATGTGCAGAGGGCTTACCGAACCTAAGTAACTTAATCGTCCGATAGAAAATGGTGATTCGTCGGAAATGCTTGAAAGTTGCTCTAGAAATGCTATATTATACCTCATCATTATAGGCCGAAGCAGGTACGCTATACAGCGCGGGTGCTGGCACCATAGAGGCTGAATTCACACTGGCGGCCATCAATGACACAGTTAATGATTTTATCAATAAATATGTCGTAGAGAAAAATAGGTACAGGGGATACTCGTGCCCTTTGAGTGGTCTGAAAAGATTATGTCTAATTATTAGAAAGAGAATTAAATTTAAAAAGCGTGGAGAATTAAATTTAAATACAAAAAAGTAAAGTATGTCATACATATTTTCTTGGTTTTGGTGCACTGTCAACGAAAATTTTAAATATTGGTCTACTATAACATAGGAATTTTTGGCATCTCACTGGAAAATATTTTTTCATTTTTTATTGATCTTTTATGAATATGAAATTATATATATATATTATAATAAAACTGTAACTGGACCGTTTTATGATGATATATACTAGTAAGGCACGGTACGGCGGTTGCGGTCAGACTTCAGCCGTGCGATTCTCTAAGAGCAAACATGGTTGCATCTTTGACAACATCCGTGAAACAAATGACGAGGTGACAAGAAACGTTGGAAAAACAACCTTGTGTACAAGGGCGATATCTCATAATGTATTTGACATCGGCGAGCTCGTCGATGAACGAAACGACGAATCATTAGATAATCGCACGGCAGATCTACCATGTATACCTGTCATCCAAAAATATTACGGTTTTATACATTATTGAATATTTTTTACCAAACTAGGATCAAAGTGTTATTCATAATTTGTTTAAACCGTGAAAATAAGGAAAACAATACACAAAAAGAACTACATACCCGTTGGCACTATTACGACACCCTGCATTTGGAGTAAACTTTACACCGTGCCTGAAATCCAGTTAAAATATTGAAAATTTAATATACTGTAGGAATCTTGTCAAAGTTACAAATATTAACAAGATGTTCTATAAGTTTTAGTGGAATTTATTATCTATGGAAAAAAAAACATACTTGCATGTACATACTCTAGTACTAGTCTAAAGTGACAGGCATTTTGCCACTACGTGTCTATTCTATCTGAGTAACTTCGCAGGCGGTGGCTAGTGTTATCTTAAATTTGATTTACTCACATCAAAATATTGAAAAGTTGAAGACAGATGAAGAACAAATTGTTTGCAAAACACGTAAACACAATACCGCTGAAAGCGTCGTCAAATGATCGAACTAACTGCGTAGCTCTATTGTAATCTTCACGCAACGATCGCCAATATGACGATGGGAGATAATGCTGAAATATAAACATATTTAATCAAATTTAGCTTAAAAGCCAATGAATCTACAATTTAGTACAAATGTATTGTATTTTCCATGTATTGAATTTATTGTGAGCTCTCGATATTTCGGCACAGTTTCATGCGCCATTGCGCCACAATAAATACAATACATGGTAAATATCCTGTTTCTAACGTTAATTCTTACATTAGTGACCATGTCAGTTTAAAAACTCATACACATGTATTGTCAAAACACTCTACTTCTACTCTACCTTTAGGTGCAATTCCAAGATTATTATTGGGAGATAAAACAATGTTCATAAACTCTACGCTAGCCAAATGCGTGACATGGCGCCACAATAAATACAATACATGGCAAATATCTCGTTTCTAACGTTAATTCTTGCATTAGGGACCATGTCAGTTTAAAAACTTATACACATGTATTGTCAAAACACTGTATTTCTATTCTACCTTTAAATATAATTCCCAGATTATCATTGGAAGATAAAACAATGTTCATAAACTCTACGCTAGCCAAATGCAGAGTGTGGTTTTATGTAATGGACAGGTTGGATAGGCTTTTGACCACTGTCTCACATGGTGGCCAGTATTGATGGTGTATCACGCATACTAGTAGTACAAGTGTAGTAGCATGATACAACTGGCTCGGACAGTTGCAGGAAATTACCACAATATACGATTACCACTTATTTTTCAACCTCACGGGCGATATGCCAGGACCATTCTGTAATAACTGCTAATGCTGCTGTAGATTTCCTGACAATGTTACCATCAGCTAAAACATTAACTTAAATAGTACTCGTACGTCTTAGCAGAAAAATAATTAGATATGCCATGTTACTAATTTTTAGGTAGGGATCCAGTCGTCAAAGCTAATGTCAACTCTGACGCAGGAATAGTTGATTCTGTGTACCACAAGTACCTTCAATGATGATATTAGGACGTTTAATGCTTAATATACTTAAATGTAATAGGGGTTTTATAAATGAAATTGCCGATTTATCGCTTAGAATATAATTGAACATTAATTGTGTCAGATTTAAGAGTGGAACTTTTTCACATGAAAACTGTATAATACTTAATTGAAAAAAGGATACATTTGATTGTTTGACTTTCAGTTATTTTTACAATCACTTTTTAAGGTGAAAAAGGAAACGTAAAAATCAGAGCAATTTTCGAGTATGAGTTCCGACGTGGGAGAAACTGCTCGAAATGTCAATGCTGTGTATGAAGTGGATACGGCTAACGAACACATCATGCTATTTCGGATGAACCGCTTTAGCTATGGAAACCTCGACTTGAAGTTTCAAACCACGAGCAAAACCAGCCACTAGGGTAAATAAGCATAAATAAAAGGAGACGGTAGAAACCAATCTGATTCAAACTACTAAGGAATTAGTGGCATGGTTTGATGTTATCATACCCAAAATAATGACCCATTTGAACCAAATCGGTTAAATTAACAACTTGAAAAATGTTTACCTCATATTTTGACTAGTATGCAAAGAGGAGCACGCGTTGAAGCTTGCCTTACCTTGTTAAGCCGATACAGAAATAAAAGGCATTTAAATTTTATTCGATTAGGTGGCAGAAATGTATATAATATAATGAGGGTATATACTTTGATTAATCATTAAATACAATTATTTTTTATCTATACTAATATTATAAAGAGGAAAGATTTGTATGTAAGTATATTTGTAACGAATTAGCTCAAAAAGTACTGGACCGATTTCAAAAATTCATTCACCATTGGAAAGCTACATTCACCCTGAGTAACATAGGCTATATAAAATTCATCATCATCATCATCATCCATCACCGCGCGGGTGAAACCGTGGAGAGAAGCTAGTCCAATATAAAATATATTAAAATTTTTCAGTACGAAATGGCAATTTCATATTCTAACCACTAACATTTTCTTTAAAAAGTAAAAAGATATGTGTAGAATAAGGTCAGTTATTTGTATAATATGAAAATGAATACGACCTAAAAATTTCTCAGAAAATATGATAACCGGGTATGATACCTACTTGTAGTAGGTGGGTATTTGTTCTATAGACATAGAACTTGTTCTGTTGCGATTTTTTTCAGTAGAATACTCTTTCCGCACATGCGGACCACAAGGTGCAGCTAATTTTGTGTAGATTCACTGCTTTTGGCAAATCTACTATACAAGACATAGAGTACTTGAGTGAAAAATTAAACAATACCTTTTGGCTTGCCGCAATAATTTTTATGTTGATTTGATCCAAAATTGATACCAAATAAATGCTCATGCATATTATGTACAAATCCGCATAGCTCCAGGTTAATGTGGAAACCACGTTCATTACCTGAAAAATATATAATTTTATATAATCACAATTCACCGTGCAGCGTAGGTCGGACAAGTGACCCTATAAAAGTCGCAGGACGACGTTGGATGTATTTTGTTCCTTTTGAAAATGTATGTGAGACGCACGTGTTCAGTAGTCAACGTCCTACGGTTCAGATGATGATGATGATGACAGCCACGTGGCAAAGTTGGACATTGTTTTCACATTGAAGTTGTGACTAGTCGCATGGTGAGAGCGACGACGCATCACTTTATTATAATAATATCATCATAGACACTTACTTGTATTTACACTATATGATCTAGCATGAACATCTGGTTGGTAAAACCAAACTTATAAAGTATTAAAGAAAAAATCAGTCTCAATACTCAATACTCAATAGATTTATTGCATCATTATGATTTTTACAATGCCGGTCCTAATTATACATATTTTTTATGTGTGTTTCATAATGATCCTGAGTGGGTATGACAACATTGTGCGGAGTGGGCTGATCTATTCTATATTAATTGTTTTGTCATCAAAGTATTCATTAAGTTAAAGCTATGGTAGTATTTCGTCAACAGTTACTGTTTAACGTTTTTGTAAATACCTATGTACTCATTTTTAATATCTTGTAGTTGAACCGGTAATTTATTATATATTTTACGGCCATAGGGTTTGGACCAGAGCTTGCATTGCTAGTTTTGAGTTTGGTAAAAGCAGTTTTTGTTGATCGTATTGGATAGTTGCGCTTTTTTTGTAAAGAATTATGCGAAATCTCTATATGACAATAAAAAAAACCCGAGAGAAAAATAGATTTTCGATCTGGTGTATCGGTAGCCTGTTGGGAATAATATGCCATTGCCACTAGCACATTCGAAACCGCGTCTTCAAACTAGAAGAATAACATATATATACATACATATATATACATTTTATATTCTCTAAAATTTACAAGAACGTGATTATGCTCACCTGAAGAAAAATTCCAATTGGGATACTAACAGGAACGTTGAGATAAAAGAACCATGGAAAATGATCCTTAAGGTACTTTTCGTACATATCAACACCAGAATGACATTCAATTGTATGCGTAATTCTGACATTTAAAGCCAGAAAATGTTCAACTGAAAAAAATAAGGTATTGTATAGTAATCTCAACTAAAGTGAGATCTTACTTCAATTAGAATTTAATAGAAGGTACAACTGTCTCTGTGTACTCAAATGTGTTTGCGAGGACTATCGTCAAATGTGCGTTTTGTATGGCCTCCAGTTTGTATTGTGCTAGCTGCGTTCCGCGGTTTCACTCGCGTAGAAATGGATGATGATGAGGGTGAATCAAATATAGCGTATTAATCAGGCATAATGTAGATTTATACTCGTGAAAGAATAGTTTGAATTAGTTAAGTAGTTTTACGTGCATCCATTACAAACAAAGAAACAATTATATATCTTTCCTCGTTATTATTAGAGTAGATATGGATTACTACCAAGGTAGGAATAATGTGGCTTGGTTTGTACCGGCGTTACTATTGCATATTTCAAAAGTAAAAAATATTTATTGTGACATAACTGTAACAGTTAGACATATGGTAATGTGCACTTCTTTGTAAATATTATCGTTTTCTATAAAACTGTCGTACATCACTTTGCTCTATTGTCAAAAGCTTATTATACTAGCAGTTCTACGAACAGTATACCTCGCGAGCACAATACATAGTCTTATCAGCGGCAATTTTTCGCAGTACCTATTTGCAACCACTTGACCAATTATGATCATATCCAAAATTAATCTTTTGTTGACCGCTAGTTATCGACTGACCGTCTGGACCAAGACGCTCTCCCTTTTACGTGTTTATTTCTACCACTTGAGTTTAGCCACAAGATTGTGCCGCCATCTTGTAGTGCAATTACTTGTAGTGAATATACTAAGTTCATAATATTAATACATTACAGTAAATACACTAACTAATAATATCTAAAATAATGGGCGTGAATTAGAACAGTGTTGATGGCAATTATAACAATATATAGGTTATATACATTTTCTAAATTCTTATTAAAAGTCAGGTACCAAATTAAATGTACCAAATTTTATCAAATTAGTCTGTAATTAGCGCCGCAGCTAAATTCTCACCTATTAAGGAAAAGTACACCCCCAATCCAAAATCGCTGACGACAAAAAAACTCAATTTAAAAAGTAGAACATACATACCAAGTTAAGTCAATATTGGTTAAAAAATGCGACCTGTACAGGAGGACCAACGAACACCCTTACAAATATACGGACAGATGAAAGTCAATTTGGCCAATTAAAGCAGAGACGTTACTTTGCTCGCTCGGTCAATTATATGGTCAATAATTTTCTCAGCGTACGCGATATAAGGATTTTTTGGTATTTTTTCCATACCTTGGGTTATATTATCGAAGCCTATGTTCATCAGGAAAAATGAAGGAGTCAAATGGTGGGAGAAATTTTCTAAGCGGTCAGTTGTTTCGGAGCCTATAACATTCAAACAAAGAAAAAAACAATTCTATCCTCATTATAAAAATTGTTTAGAAATACCTAAAAATTCTATATACGGCTATATTTATTTATTTTAATAATAAAATATTATGTACTGGACGCTAAATGACAGCTGTTTATTCTGTTCGCTCAAATCCAGATGTGCACGCTGTACCTAACGTCAATTTTACACATAAAATACTTAAAGGTAGATAGATATAGAGTAACCTCGGATCGATAGCGTTACTTATTAATAAAAATAATAAGTTCACACTGAATTAAATTCTATTAATGAGAATATAAGGTCATATTTTACTAACAAAACATAAGCTTACGGGATAGTCAGGTAGCCGGCAGGTGCAGCCGACCAATCAGAGCACGTCAGCGGATGGAATGCCTCGGACCTTTGCTTGAGAGATCGGCGGTTGCGCAGGGCACTGGAGTGCTAACCAGAATTCTAAGAAGGTCGGTCGCGCGCGCGTTTGTTAATATTATATTAGAGAAGATATTCTTAAATTAGAGTCAAGTGAAGTGTAGTGAGGTGTTCTTCCAGCACTGTTTATGTAAGTGTTTCTTTAATTTTAACCTCTCAGCGAAATTCCGTGGGTTTTGTTTTAAATTAGACTTATTATTTAAATTTTAATATTTAAAAGCTTGCTGTTTCTAGCGATTATTATTAAAGGGATGATTAGGCAGTATAATTTTATAGTCTCTTATAAAACCTTGTCATTTAAAACGTAGCAAAAATTGTCTAATAATTTACTATCATGCTAAAATAATTAATAATTATTGCATGATAAAATAACATGATGAAAAGATGTTTTCTTGTATTTATGTAGTTAGCCTAAATTTAATTCTAGCATAATTTAGCATAGAAGAACATATTCATTATGTTATTATTAATATAATAAACCCTTTTGAGCTCTGTCTGTGAGTGATGGTATGTATTATGCACTTGAGAACTTGTAGAACATTCATTAAATGTATCGAAAATTGTTGTTGTAAAGTAATATTTTAATGAGTGTTTTATTACTTCTATCATAATCATATTTTTATTGTATTGTTCATTTTATTTCTTGTGTTTGGTTGGACCACTCATATAATTACACATTTACATTATAGTATATAATTTAAATTCAATTGGACGTGAAATAATATATTCCACGCATCTAAATGAATTTTAGGGAACGCTTACTCAATAAAAGTAATGATTTATTACTCTTAGGAGAATATAATAAATCATGAAAGTGTGACAATAGGCACAGCTTAAAATTAAGTAACATCTAGAAATAAGTAATTACCTTCACATTTTTTTTACAGCATAAATTACACACTATAATTCATTTAACAAAACAAAAGAGAGCCTCAACATCTTAAATAATTGAATAACTGTAATTTCGTCTGTATTAAATTATTTGTATTGTGGTACAAGGGCTAAGATTAATGGTGTTTAACTAGTCGATATTGAATCGAGACTATCTAGGAGATATCAAAATGATCTTGCATGGTCGATGGGTTTCAATTTATTGATTATCCTATCGACAACCCTTGTGTCAAAATTCAAATTTGTTCATAAATAACAACACACAAGTACACAACACTACTTAACAACAATTTTAAAGCTATTGGTTTAAGTCGGTAGAAATAAGGCTATTTGTAGATGTCTTTCGATTTTAGTTTGTAAGATTTAGGGCAGTAACTTAAACCAAGGCTTGAGATTAAATCTCTGTAATAATATATTTAGTAAAATACACCTTCTGTGTATTTAAATAAATACATATGAGTGGTTCACCAGTTTTCAGATAGTTTAAGTGGGAAATTAGGGCATTTAATAGGGACTGTGTTACATAACAAGAAACTTAGTTTGTATGCTCGTTATTTAGAGCAAAGTGCTAACAAGGACGATTGCTTTTCGAATGAAGTTATTTTCCTTGCAAGTAAGAAGCCATAATCTTTAATTAGGTTTTTTATGTGTGTGTGGGCTACTCCCACTTTATTGATATAAGTTTGACTAACACATAATACTACATAAATAATATTTTGTATTGTATATTACACACTTATTTATGTATGTATAATTTATATAACAATCATACGTATTTATTTATCTACTTTGTATATTAGTTAATATGTATTTATTGTCTACACATTTATACATCATCATTCACACAGACATCAAACACATACACAATAAATTAAAATCAGCTGGCCGCGCCGTCTCATGGAAACGTACCGAACAGCGCACTATTATTTATTCTGTGTCTGCGCTGCGGTTACGTCACCACACGCTAACCTAGGCGGCAAACGGGAGATGCGCACCCGCCGCTGCCGGCCGGCCGCCTCGCTCGCTCACACGCCACGCCAGTCCGATCTCGTGTCTGACGCAGAACGCACGTCGCTTTAAGCTTCATCCGCTCACTTAGTTACTCGCTTGCGATCTCCTGATTTCTTAGTGTTTATTATTCGTTTACCTGTCTTGACTTTTCTTCTGTCCGCGTACCATCTTACTTGTGAAATCTGTGCTTACTCTTACTTGCTCCTTCTGTATTAACTGTTTATTGTATGTGATTGTTGAATTGTGACTCTGAACAATACAATTGTGAAGTGAAAACCATTTGGATTTTATTCACCTGACTACAGCTAAGTACCTACCACCTCACATACTTACTACAGTAAAAACTTGGCCAGTGTATATACCCGTGGTACCTACTACTTACCACGCACACCAACACCTAGGCCAAATGTGAATGCACTTAATAACTTTAATCATTTGGTAATTAAATATGAACACAGACGCGAGTATAATCTTAAAATTATTAAATAATAATATCCTGACGAAGTTAAATAAATATAACATTACTTTTGGAAATATCAAAAATGTCCGAAATTGGAATTGATACTCTTAAAGTAATGAAGAGGAGAAAGTGACAAAAAATAATCAAACTTGTGGATACCCGATGACGTGTGCCGGAGGTTTCATGTAGATTTAAGTTAATATCTTTTTCTTTCAGCGTCCACGTGTAGATTTAATTAGATCTAAGTGTAGTTAGAAACATGAAACCATTAGTGATGGACAGTTGGGATCTGCTTCTTTCTCCTCCGCGGTAAATTCCTATATATATATAGTTGTAATAATTGCGTTATTTCTTCGATTTAGGGGGGTGATAATTCTGTTTCTTCCAGATCACAGGAAGTTCGAGAGCTGTTTGCCAAACTGTGGGTCGTCATGTATTTCAGTTAGATTTATCGTAAAGAATTGAATTATTTTAATATCGTCAATACTGAAAATACGTATTAAATTAGTAGTGAACTAGAGTAGGTACAGATGTGTAAATTTTATGCATTTGATTAAAATCGAGACTTACTAGGACGTATCGACGTAGTTGAATCTTTAAAGCAAGTAACTATTTACTGGATGTTTAACATGAATTATTTTATTCCAAAATACAAATCATTCTTCTGAAGTCGACGAAATAATATTCAACGTAAATTCGAGCGTAGCGAGGATTAATTAATAGATTGGTACTATTAGGTAAATTTCCGGGTTGAATTACATAGCGACTCACAGTCTAAAAGAAGTCTTCAAAGGTTTGTGGCATGTTTTTTTTTAAACTCACCATATCGGTTTTGCTTACAACCAACTGTTGTACTATAAAATTAAAATTTTATTTGAATTAAAATAATTGTCTTACTAAAAAAAAATATATTTTGAATTATATTAGTTCTAATATAACTATCGTTTCTCAAGATGAAACGTTGTGTATGCTTTACCGATATGGGAAATCCTAGTTAATACAATGAGTGACTGATTATTTTGCCTACATTTAATTTATTAACAGTAAATAATTACAAAGTCACTTATTGTTTAACAAGGAAATACGATGAACTTGTCTATCCATTTTTTTTCCAGAGATGTTTACATATATGTTTTATTATTATCTTGCTGTATATTATAGTTGTGTATATGTTGAAGTGATCACTACTTTCTAGGTATATCAGGCGGAACACTATTGTATATCAAGGGAATTTATGTGCTTTTGTTTAACCAATTTCTTTCAGAGATGGTCATTGTTTATTTGATATTACTTTATATTATGTTTTATGGTTACACAACTTTATATAGGTATGTCAAGGGAACATTATATTGAACTTTATTTAACCAATTTTCAGAGATTGTCACATCGATTAATTAAAACTACCTAATCTAGCGGAATATTATAAATATGTGTATGTTTGACGTATTCACCATTTGTTATAGATATTTCGAAGGAGACTTAATCATTTTACGGAATAGTTAATATTATCCTACCTTACCTAAGTTTTACAGCGGGTGGTAGAATATTCACAAGATATTTTTAAAGTTACAGCAAATAAGGCGACTCTTAGGGGTCTGTGTGTTCTTGGCTTGGAATTTATTACTGTTACAGGAATGTATGGGGAATATATGGAATAGCCTTGGCTTAATATATTGATCTTTAATCGATAAGCAATTAAGCATAAATAGATTCACTTACGAGTTAGAAATGAACAGGGACCGGATGTAACCTGCTTTTAAAGTAACGTATTGCAGCCCAGCTTTGTTATCATTCTGTCTCTTAAGATGGATAATTAAGTTAATGCAGTTAAGGCGTATCTGTTCAATTACCATTTATTGAGTGCCAAGACTCGGAAATCATATTTCATAATCAATTTGGTTATGATAATACTGGTTGCCTTTGACTTGATTAAATTAGATTCTTGTTAATTGAACTTAACTATGAAACCCTAAGTCCTTCTTTCGTTAATTCGTTCAAGTATTTAAATTGTGATATATTTAACCTGACAATAGTTTGATAAATTCATCAGACTGGAGTGCTTTTATAATTATGTAATAAATGTTGAGCTAGTTGCGATTATGGGGCCTCACAACCCCCGGGATTAATGAACTCCCTCGCATGATTGCTTAATTTGGAAAAAATCGACTGCAAGCATATATACTACACACGCCGCTGAGAAATTTACGCACACTGAACATCGGTTCGATAAAGGATGCTCTTCGGCCAAAGAGTTATTTATTTATTGGACCATTTACAATCTTATATAACAAACAAAATTTTATATTACTTATATGTGCACACATTAATTACCTTGAAAGTCTCTACAACTCTTAAAGAACCAAGGTTACTTATATTTTCATAGCGTATGGGTTGACGATCATTTGGCCAAAACATTGCGAGACTAGTTAGTTCTTTGAGAGAGGTGGTATAGTTACAACGCGCGTTGGTCGAAATGATCCTTGATATTTGACACTATAACTTGCTCATCTGACACGCTTTATGTCTAGTAGAAAATGCTTAATAATTATCATTGAGCTCTCAATCATGACTTTATCGCAAGTAAGTTGACATGCTGTGTAATTTTTTACGAATTTAAAATATCATTTTACTTGTTATTATATAGGGACGTAGAAGACACATGAAAAAAGACCACTTTGTTCTATTTAACCTTATGTCTTAAAATCAAACAATCTTTTGAAGGGAACATAATGGTGTTTATCTTTACCCCGACTGTCGAAATACTTAACATGTTGCCTGCCGTGCGATTCTCTAAGAGCAAACATCGTTTCATCTTTGACAACATCCGTGAAACAAATGAAGAGTTGACAAGAAACGTTGGAAATACAACCTTATGTACAAAGGCGATATCTCATAAATTATTGTCATCGGTGAGCTCGTCGACGAGCGCATCGACGAATCATTAGAGAATCGCACGGCTGATAACATAAACACTAAACGGTGTTCGAAGTTTCGCGATTAGAATAATTATTAAAACGGAATTTTGTCTGTAATTTAGGATATTTAATTATTAATTTTCTACCTACTTCCAAAAAGGAGGAGATACTCAATTCGACTGTATTTTTTATGTTTGTTCATAACTTTCGACTGGGTGAACTGATTCGCAAAATTCTTATTTTGTTTGAAAGCTGGTGATTCCGCGTGTGGTCCCGTTTAAATTTCATCAAATTCAGCCAAGTAGTTTGTGAGTTACACTCCAATAACTGAATAAAATCGAAGTCGGTTTCAAATTTATTCTTACTGTACTTGTAATAACCATGAAAACAAAGGAAATGGTTTTTATTAACTTACTTATAGCCAATGCAATGGTAATCACACAAACAATATAACACTTGGTTTTGACCCGAGGGTCTATGTATTCAGCCAGGTTACATTTCGATATATCGTTCATCAGTTTAGACCACTTAGTTCCAATGCGGATAAACAGAAACGTCGACATGCATGTGGACGTGCAGAAAGCGAAGTAACCTGTAACATTATTAAGTCACATAATCCTGTAGCTTACTGTAAGGCCGTTTTAATTTGACCGGCAGGAGCAGATGCACTGCGCTGTACTGCGTATTTACACTAAGGACTCTATTTACAAAATAATGTTCTGTGACGTGGTCGCCAAGAAATAGAGCCCAAGCATTAGTAGGTAGTAGAAGGCACTGTTACAAGTGTACTTGCTAGACGAATTGACTCATAAAATTAATATGGCGTGGTGGCGAACGCAGTACAGCGCCACACAAATTTTCAGTACAAAGCTCTGTTGACACTGCACAGTAATGGTTACCATCAGCCGTGCGATTCTCTAATGATTCGTCGACGAGCTCACCGATGTCAAATACTTTATGAGATATCGCCATGGTACACAAGGTTGTTTTTCCAACGTTTCTTGTCAACTCGTCATTTGTTTCATGGATGTTGTCAAAGATGCAACGATGTTTGCTCTTAGAGAATCGCACGGCCGTAATTCGAATTTTTACCTAACTAGGTAGGTAACATATATTTATTAAACCCTGTGCTAACATTTTCAATACTACTGCAACGATAATTTCCATAAGGGCTCATTTTTGAAGACACAGGGCTATTTAATTGGCTATGTGCATTGTGATATATTTACACATATTATCACGTATGCGACCATCCAAACAGAAAACAAATGACAAGTGCTGCACCCCGCAAAACTCCACTCCAATCGCGCTGTGTTTCTATAAAATAATCTTTAATAATTGTTTATAGATTATGATAAAATAAGTTTCCAAGCATATTTTATTGTTTGTTTACACCTTCATTCATTAATCAAGTTACCTACTAAGACAAGTAATGTGAAATGGAAATCTTTTGGAGCTTGTTTTGCACCTGGCGACTGCCACAGGTATTCTTAACCTGATGCTACGGTCAGTGACATTCAAATATATTTTATTATATCTATATGAATCTAAGAATAAATCCAAATACTTTTTTATTTGGAACATGTCCTAAAAATATAACTGTCTAATGTACAAAAATATTAACAAACAGTACTAACCTAATGCTTCGATTGTAAGAGGATTGCTTTTAAGGAAATATAAACACAAAACTGAAGATATTGTTTGTGCGATTCCTACGATTAAGCAATGTAGAAATCTCCAGTAACATATTGTAAATCTGTAATCAAGCAGTAAATTAAATTTTATAGATAAAAACTTGCAGTTAGTTACGGACAAAGAGAAAAAAGCTTATTTCAAGTTTGATTCGTTAAACTATTGCATCAGTAGGGAAGTTTCTTGAGTTTTATCTTTGTGGGGGTTAAGTATTAATAATTAATAATACTAATTATAATTTAACGTCAATCAGTGCAGTTCGAAATCACACGGTTTATTTCCTTACCTTACAATGTTGAGTCAATCCGACAATATACATTTTTAACTAAAAGTAAAGCTTCATGTAGAAGCTGAACCTAAGACCGCCTGAACGGAACCCGACCTTCGCACCATCATCCCTGAGTTATTTGTCTTTAATAACTTGTTAGACCTGAAGCTTGGGACAGTAAAGCATGCATCGTGAGCAGTCAAAGGTAAACAATATGCTTATTCTCGTCACTTTGTAAAATAAATATATAAAGTAGGTGTGGTATTAATCAGTTACCTTATTTTTTTTACATTTCTCTCTAAAATCCCTCGGACTGGGTTCAACCCGATCAATTGTCCCAAAATAAAGAGCAGTTTCATTGCTCCCTGAAAGGCCGCCAATTGAGTTTTGGGTACATCACTCTTCTTTGGTTTATTTTTGTCTGGTGTAATTTCTAAAACATGGTTTCGGCATTACTAATCTAATTAGTGACGGTTTTTTAATAATTAGTAACTGAAATTGACTACTTAAGCACTTTTATTATATCGTATATCTTATCCTGCCATCTAGAAACACGGAGACTTTTGTAAGTCATTATTTAATTTTGCGTTCTATTTCAAAGAAATTTTGGTTTGATGTAGATTATAATAATAATAATAAAATATTAAAATGAGACTGAAATCGGCAGGTGCCGTAGTCTCGTCCATAGCCCACTATCTCCCGTACCACTTATAAGTACATATCAATAGCCACGCCATTTCAGCCATTTTTGTAATAGATATACCATGTAACCATCCATCCAAAATGTTTCTGTTTTTATACTACATTGTATTTTTATACCAAACGGGCCTCTAAGTGTTGGCTACAGCCCCACTTATGCCTATGTAAAGGACCGGGTGAAACCCGTGAAATATGTCAAATAAATGGAATAATAATAAAACCTTTATTCAAACAATTGTACAATGTTATTTCATACATTATAATGGAGCTAGAAAATATGAGCAAATTTGTGCAAGAGTATCTGCTGCTGAACTAGGTTCATCACCCGTGTTTCAGCATACAGCGCTCTTTCCCCAGCGTTGGACTACTGCTAGCCATTTTGGTACAATACTAATCTTAAGAATTTAGAATTAATCTTAGGTCCTAATATTACATATAAAGATGATGATAGATTAGATAATATTACATATAAAGATAGTGCTTGTGTAAGTTTATGTGTGTGAAGGTGTGTGTGAGTGAGTGTATGTGTGTGTGTGTGTGTTTTTTACATCCCAAGTAAATTTTTTAGGTGATTACTTTAAGAAGTTCTTCAGTATCGTCATAAGATAATGTTTTTAGCCATTTAGTCACTACAATTTTGACATCTGATTTAACCAACGGATAAATGTTCAAAATTGTATTAAGCTTATTGTATAAATAAGGCCCTAAAAACAAATGAACCCTCTTTGCAAAACGGGTACTAAAATGATGAGATTGATTGCACACCAAGTATTTTCTTCTTTTTGTTAAATGTGTAGGCTCATAATCCAAAAAACTGTGTTGTTTCAAAATTATACCATATATAAAAAGTTGACACACGGTAAGCATGTCAAAAATTCCGGTAACCCATCCAAACTTTGACCGTAATAAACTTTATTTGACCTTGTTGTAAATTGACAACGATAAGGCAAAGCTCCACTGCGAGCTCTTTGTTTGTGTGGCAAACAAATAAACAAAATATAATAATGAATGCAGTTTTATCTAGAGATGGCACGCTGCCATAGATTAAACGTATCGTTATTTGATAGCGTAAAAATTATGACATACTTACTGTTGTTTCTCAAAGCCCATCTTTTAACATTTCTTTTATTAATAACTGTAATAATGTCATCCTTCCTGAAATTTTATTGAATTTAATTATCACATTCATAATTGCGAAACTATATTGGTTTGGTATACTTCCTCGCCAAAACAACGAAACGATTTTGCTTCATATTTTCTACCAACTTCCAAAAAGGAGGAGGCACTCAATTCGACTGTTTTTTTATGATTGTTACCTCATAACTTTCGACTTAGCGAACTGATTCTCAAAAGTTAAAAAGTTGGTGCTTCCCGTGTGGTCCCAACAAAATTTAATTAACTTTGGTTCAGTAGTTTTTGAGTGACACTCCAATAACTGTTGATTGGAAGTCAGTTTCAAATTTTTAAATTTTTCAAATTGTACTTGTAATATTTAGTGTTAAAGTACTACAGTGTTAAGTCTAAAGGACTCCTGTCAGGTGAAGCAAAGCGTTGTTAATTAAATCACTAGACAATTTGTTTAAGCAGCTGCGTTTTGGGGTGTCGAGCATAGGTTTACCTGCCTAAGACTCTGCCTCTAGACTCCAGCCGGGCACTTAAGCAAATGAATCACTGTATATACCAGACTAACACTGCTAACCAGCTAAGGTGTAAAACCATAGCGCAGAGCCATACTGAACATAACGGATATAAGCTCTAAGCTCTGCAATCTAATAAACAAAGCAACCGCACTGTCTATCCAATGAAAGGAATGCAATACAACCTACTTATTTAGACACAATGAGGGTTAGGTTAGCTACAAAAATAACATCAGTGCCACCAAAAATCGTCACTGGCGGACACTTTTATCCGACATGTTATGAATAGAGGATAAACACTTTTTCAAAATACGCAAAACTCACTTCTGTTTCGGACGGGAGTTTGCCGACAGCAACGCTCTTAAATTGACGACTTCTATACCCTTAGAAATCTCTGAAAAAGAAATTAACACAAGTTTTGAATATATCGTTCATGTTAATTAAAACAAATATTTATTTAGTGTTTATTAAGTCTAGTTGGTGAAAAGGCTAAAATATATTGCTCTCAAAAATAAATTGACGTTGGACTAGCTGACATGTAGATTAACGGCCTTACTTATAAACACTGCCTTAATTTAAATAACGTCACTTAGCACGATGCAGAACAATTTCCCTTTGCGCAGTACTACATAACGTTATTTAAAGTTAAGCACCGTTTATAAGTAATGCCGTAAATTTGCATTTTGTTCGAAACGTTAAATTATTCTTTCATTATTATGTTTAGCTTGTAACTATACTTATTAAGGCCTTGCTTTTGAACTCTGCTTAACTTTAAATGATGTTATTTAGTAGTGTGCACAGCAAAATAGTTCTGCGCTGTACTATATGACGTTATTTCATTATTAAAACATTAGTAGCGTTCATACGTTGTGCCGAAGATGTATATTAAACGTTAGTGAAATTAATGTGCATCAAAACAGGTTGTCCCTAATCTCAACAATAATCTGGTACCCAGCGAGAGGCCTAAGTTATGATGAAGAAAAGGAAATCAAATAAAAAAACTAAATGCCATCTTTTGAAATAACTGTTCTGTGGATTTTTTTAATAATATATTATTTCCAATATAATATTAAAATTTGAAAATGTTTGTCCAATATGAAGTATCAAAGTTATCTCAAAATAATTTTGTAAACCATAACTTGTCAAAACTTAATTTATTTTACTTAGTTAACAATGTTACTTTGATTTGTGGTTGCGATTAATAGCACTGTTATTTAAAATTACATTTTTTAAAAAAATCATTGTAAAATTGTGAAATCTTGCAATCACAAATAAATCTATTTATTGAGAAATGTCTGTTTTTGCTTGGCTAAGAGACATGGATTTTTTTTCTTGTTTTTTCTCAACTGTTATACCTTGACCTCTCGCCCGGTACCTGGTTATCATTGAATTTCGGGACAATCTGTATAAATTACAAAATTACAAACATGACAATGGATTTATAATATTTAAATAATCTTGTGTTCATAGCTCAAAACCCTTTGCTAGGCAAAATGCTCCTAGTTAGGGTTTGGGTCCCGGGACGTCTCGTATCTCTAAGTCCCGGGACTTTCAAGTCGAGACTCGAGTTGAAACAAGATTGACGAAATTGTAATGTAATCATTCTTATTTTCAAATAATTGAAGGAGTCTAGCACCATCTATTAGTTTAATAAATACGAGTAATTACTTGGTCTACTAAGTAACTTCTGAGTTCACAATACAATAAATGCGTTTGCCGTGCCACCAGCATGACCCCATATTGGTTGTTCTGTGAAGTTAAGATTATGATTGTGTCTGTGTCAGTTAAGTCAGTCTGTCATCAACTTCCATTATTATGTGAGTGTGATGTGGTGTCTTTTGCAACGGCGCTTTTGTAAAATCAATACGTATAAAAGTATTTTATAGATATTATTTATTTATCTTGGATTATTATTATGGACGGAATTACGACTGAACTTCTGAGAGCGGGTGGTAGACCGATACTTTTAGTCCTCCAGAAGTTATTCAATTCTGTCATCTTCGAAGGCAAAACACCGGAAACGTGGCACAGGAGCGTGGTGGTGCTGTTCTTCAAAAAAGGTGATAAAACCTTATTGAAGAATTATAGGCCCATATCGCTCTTGAGCCACGTGTACAAGCTGTTTTCGAGAGTCATCACGAACCGTCTCGCACGCAGGTTTGATGAGTTCCAGCCTCCTGAACAAGCCGGTTTCCGAAGAGGCTTTAGCACCGTAGACCACATTCATACACTACGGCAGATTATACAGAAGACCGAAGAGTATAATCAGCCACTGTGTCTAGCGTTTGTGGATTACGAGAAAGCCTTTGATTCTATCGAGAAGTGGGCCATACTGCAGTCCTTGCAGCGATGCCTAATTGACTATAGGTATATCGAAGCGTTGAAGTGTTTATACAGCAAGGCCACTATGTCAGTCCGCTTACAGGACCAGAGTACGGAACAAATTCCATTGCAGAGAGGTGTGAGACAGGGAGACGTCATCTCTCCGAAACTGTTCACTAACGCATTGGAGGATGTTTTCAAACTTTTGGACTGGAAAGGATGTGGCATCAACATTAATGGCGAATACATCACTAACCTTCGTTTTGCCGATGATATAGTTATAATGGCGGAGTCGCTCGAGGATATCGGCACCATGCTCAACGACCTCAGTAGAGTTTCCCAACAGGTTGGTCTTAAGATGAACATGGATAAGACGAAAATCATGTCCAATGTCCATGTTCCACCTATACCGGTAATTGTTGGAAACGATACACTCGAAGTTGTAGACGAGTACGTCTACCTGGGACAGACTGTCCAATTAGGTAGGTCCAACTTCGACAAGGAGGTCGCACGAAGAATCCAGCTCGGATGGGCAGCGTTCGGGAAGCTTCGATCCATCTTTTCGTCCCCAATACCTCAGAGCCTGAAAACCAAGGTTTTCAACCAGTGTGTGTTGCCAGTGATGACTTATGGCACTGAGACGTGGTCCCTTACTGTGGGCCTCATTAACAAGCTTGAAGTCGCTCAACGAGCAATGGAGAGGGCTATGCTTGGGATTTCCCTGCGTGATAAGATCCGAAATGAGGAGATCCGTAGGAGAACTAAGGTCACCGACATAGCTCTCAAAATTAGCAAGTTGAAGTGGCAATGGGCAGGTCACATCGCTCGCAGAACTGATAACCGATGGGGAAGAAAGGTTCTCGAGTGGCGACCACGCACCGGAAGGCGTAGTGTAGGCCGGCCCCCCGCTAGGTGGACCGACGACCTCATAAAAACCGCGGGGAATCGCTGGATGCAGGAAGCGAGTAGCCGGTCCAAGTGGCGTTCTATGGGGGAGGCCTATGTTCAGCAGTGGACGTCTTCCGGCTGATAATGATGATGATGATGATGATGATTATTATGTTAACAGATTACCGATCTTTTAATATGGAGCGTACACGCACAGTAAAAGTGTATAACCATTAAAAAAAAGCTAATCAAAAGCACAGTGCTCATTAATACAAACAAATATAAACAAATTTCATGCAAAGGATCGAATACTTCAGGCATTGACAGAGACCTCCAAAGAGTTCACGATATTTCTATAAATCAACCGCCGGAAGAACCAACATCAGTTATACAGACTGGGAGATCTTGCGAACCGGAATCAAAAAAAAAACATGAAAAACAGTCTGAAATTACAGGATATGTTGTTAAAAAAGTCTTTGTCTAAAATAATTTCTTACTTACAGCGGCAGAGGATGGACTTACTATAATGGACTTACTATCACAAATAGTAAATTCATTCGTTAGATATTACCCAGCGAGGATATAAACTGCCTAAGAACGAGACTGATATGAAAATAGTCTTGAATTATTATGAAGAAAAATAGAAGAAATGATTCAGAATTTACAGTTTTTTTAAAAGCAATAAACAAAGCATTTATTAAGACTGAAATTAACGTTTAGTTAATAAGATTTCATTTTCTGTTTAGGTGATACATTTTTATTTTTACAAAAATACATTTTTGTTTACTACATTTCCCCCAAAATTGGTTAATTAAAATTCATCAAAAAAGGATTACTCCTCTTACTCGTAATTATTTTTCTAAAAGTCTAAAAGTCCCGGGAATTCCCGGGACTTTGATTGTAGGCTGTCTCGTGTCTCGGGACTTTGGAATTGTCGGGAATTCCTAAACCCTACTCTTAGTCTATATGACTGCGCACGGAAAACTAATAACATAAAAAATACTAACGTTGCGAATATATAATACGAGTACAAACGTACAAAATTTCGTTAGTAAAACTTTTGTATGTTATTTTGTTAAGATAGGTTTATGTCTGATGTCTACGATAAAAGTGTTAAACAAAAACGTATTAAAGAAAATGTTGTGCAAATTGCGCAAAAACCAAAAAGGTTATTTAGAACTAATTCCTAGTCCATATTTAAATTAGTCTATTAATTAAATTCTCACGTAAGTCATTCCATGTAATCTTTGTGAGAAATAAATGTCTTTAAACCTTAAACCTTATTCCAACTTAGAATAAAAGTATAATAAAATACTTTCAAGATGATTATATAAACGGTGGTAAAGTTTGTTAAAGCCCTTGTAACGTAAAGAAGAAATAGAGTAGGTTTGATTTACCAATAGGTGTCTCGACGACGTTAGCGGTCATGATCCAAAACAAGTACTAAACTTTTCTGACTATAAAATCAACTGTTGAATACATTTTAACGTATTTTCCGCTGGGACACTTTCATTTGTGTTATCATGTTTGAATATTTGATTAGTCTGTCTATTTGTCAACATGTTGACGTGATTATTACTGTGCGTGGGGCGTATTCTAATGGTTGGTTATTAAAGTAAAATTTTGTGAAAGTTTTTGTACACAATGTTGCTTAAAAGTTCCTTTGTGACATTGTCTTACGAAGAGGATGCTAAGCGTAGCTATCAAAGCTAGTCAATACTTGACTTAGGTCAATGAATACATTTTCTGGAAGTCTGAATTAGACTTGAACGGAATCACTTTCTACTTCACTATACATATGGAATTGAATATGTATATATTTAGGTTAATCTAATTAATAATAGAAGTAATCTAATTTACAATTACAATTTTAATTTGAATGACGCACAATTTCTTGCAATTTATTTAAACCAACTAACCACTTTATCACACATTGATCACACCGAACGTCACCGAACTGTACCTTGGGTGGGGCTACAAATAGTACCTTGAGTACCTACCTCGCCCAAAGCCATCACCTGGGAAGGAGTCTACATCGCGACCGAGGTCGTGGACTCATGCCCGCACCGTGGCTGGGGCTACAAAGTGAACCTGTATTACCTCGCCCACAGCCATTACCTGGGCCGGAGGATACATCGTGACCGAGCGCGTTGTATACTCCTGCCCGCACCGTGGCTGGGACTACAAGCGTGTGTGTGGATTACCTCGTCCGTGACTGGGGCTGCGAAGAAGATCTCGGCCAAAGCCTACAATGCGATCGGGATCACAGCCCTGGTCGGGTCTAAAACCATTACTATTAACATTCTATTACCCGAGAGCCAACATTTTTGCTCATCACCCTAATATTTACTGCGGCCTGGGATCGAACCTGTGACTTGCGCTCCAAAGGCACTACCAGCTACCAACATAACATAACTAAATCCTTAACATCCATAGTTTTGAATCTCGCGACAGATCGTTATAACCATTGTCAATCACGTGTCTAAGAATTTAATGCTGCCCAATTTATATTTGTATACTAAAAGTAGGTAGAACGATTCCAATAAAACATTAATACTTAGGTACACATACCCTAAAATATATTTCGGTTAGTACGGTAAATACCAATTGAGTCACCCCTTCACACATTCCTTTACAAAAATAACAAACGATGATAAACATTTACTAGTACAACATATTTTTATCAAGCCTTTATTCCAACATGACTGTATTTGCATGGTGTGCCAAAACAAAAGCTGCTTATAAAGGTAATATTTCTTTTATTTAAACCCTTATCATGCCTCTACAGCACACGTCAACATTTACTGGGGATATGTTTTTGTTTATTATTTAAATCGGGCACAGTTTAAACATAACACGACAATCGTCTAGTAAAATTTTCTAGTTGTTTTGAGCCAGATTGGTGTTAAGAAGGCAGTTCCAGGCAACTAGGTAGTGATTGTTTACTAACTTGATGTTCATTGATAATGCGGTTAAAGGTGGTATCATACTAGTATGATACCACTGATTCAACAAAATCCACACACGTTGCAGTTCCTGGAAAAGTAAGTTGATTTCTGTGAAAATTGTATTATTAACTAAATATGGCGAATCGCGTTAAAAGAGGGAGTCAACAGGTTAAAAGGGGCCAGATAACAGGACTTATATAGACACCATTATGGTTGGTACCATCGCTGTGCCTCACATCGATGGTAGTCTCTCACACTGTCAGTAACGCGTATGTAGATGGCACTATAGCATGCGAATATAAGACCTCCGCAGTATTAAGCAAAACTTCAACTCGTATGAGTGATGTTACAACAAAGTAACTTATTGCTGCACCATTATGAGAGTAGATACATGGACTAACTTCACAAAAGTTATATTATGTCACAGGAACAATGTGCCAGCATCTATTTCTACATTATTAGCCTGACAAAGCTGAGATTTTGTCGAATAAACAAAGTTTCCTATTGTGAAACACTACTGTTAATATTAATTTGGAAAATAAACTAGTTACTGTGAACCAGTTCTCAGTGTTGAATTGTTTTCTCAGTACAGTTAAATGTTAGGACACTAACGAAAAAAGGTAGTGCAAAGTTTATACAAGTTAGTCTTTATACTACAATAAATTCTGTGGCATTTGCGGAACGGAGACACGGGCAGACGAACAAACGGACGGAGTGACCGTAATCTGAAAAGAACCCTAAAAAGGAAATTGCACATTTACAAAATTAACAAAATAGAAATTCGCCGTGCATTTTACAGCGCTTATCGACGGTTTACGGCGTCGTAACTGCTGCCACTGTACTGTACTTACTTTGTATTTTTTTGTCTTGTCTCGACTGTACGACCTTACAGCCCATAAAGTTTAGCTACTTTGATTTAATTACAAATTATTTAGTAGCGAGATATTTGATTAACGCCCCAGAAAAACTACTGTAGTATAAAAAAATGACAACACCAGCCAATTTGTAAGAAAGGTAATGCATGTAGGAGATATATCTATGTAAAGAATAATTGTAGTATGTACCTAACTGACTTCCTACTGCAAGTTACGTGGTACATTTAAATTATTTTGTCAGTTTATGGTTTGAACAATAAATATAACAAAATTCAATTCTATTACAAAATGGACATGCTATATTAGTAAAAACATGTTCTGACTATATATTCATAAATCATAATCAGCCTGTTTGTTCCCACTTCTGGGATTCGAGCCTCCCTCTCAGAAAGAGGAGTTGGGCGATAATCCACCACGCAGGCCCAGTGCGGATTGGTGGATAGGTTAGTGGCCAACCCATGTCGAAGTTTTCAGGCCGCCCGTAGGCCTTCGACATAGCCTAACAACCAAGCAACCAACTAAAAAACAACCGAGACCGACGGCTTTACGTGCCCTCCGGCCATAATAATAGTAATGCCACTAGCGGTCACTTATCCAAGTCCTGACCGCAGCAAGTGTTGCTTAACCTTTTGATCGGTTAAGATTTCCAAGTCGAGCTCCGCTACGCGCGCTTTGACTACTTTCACTGTATATTACCTACATAACGTCTGTATATTTGCTTTACTATGTTTTGAGGGAAATAAAAGTTTATGATTTATAATTTATCTAGTGACAGCCCCGTCAGCTTATTTGGTAGTGACCCTACTATCTATATGTGCTGTATAGGTAGTAGGGTCATATATATATAAAGATCGTAGGTATAGTAGTAGGATCAAATCAATAGTTACACGCCTCAGTTTTGGTGTAACTTTTTTGATTTGACGGTAACTTAAGCGTAAACGTTATATGGTGCAACTCACCTTAAAATTACGTGACTTAAATAAACTTATTATTGACAGTTGTTGCTGGTATGATAACTGGTTTAATATTATAAGATCTAATATTAATATTAAATATTAATATTATAAGGTCTTATATTAATATTAAATATTAATATGATAACTGGTTTAATATAAGATGTAATATTAATATTTAATATAAATATTAATATTTAAGGTAATTTATTGATTCAGGCGTTACTTTGCGGAAATCCATTATCAAAAAAACGATATTAAAAAATATTTAGTGACACTTCCGCTGAAATGAAAACAATGATTTTGGCCTATTTGGGGGCGTGCACCACCCTCCCTCCCGCATAAAATGCTAATAGGAAGAATACAAAATAAAAAACACAAGAAACCCCAAATCAAACAAAACCGATTCGACACGTGTTTCGCCTCTACACGAGGCATCCTCAGGAGATGTTGACTCGTCGAGCGCGTGACGACAGTGAGAGAATCTCTCACTGTCGGTGTTTTTATTAATATTTAATATTAATATTTAAAATTTAATTTAATATTTGATAAGAGATGGTCGTTTCCAAATTTTGAATATGCTACTCTTAATTCAGTCTAAGCAAATAAGAACCGCAAACTGATCATTGCAAACCACATTGATTTCATCATTGCGGTTTCTGTAAATTTGTAAATATTTAATGATAATGTGCTCTTAGCTTTTTATACTAGTTGCAGTTTAATCACCGGACTAGCCACTTACGCCAGAGAGATCGTACACGTTTATAATTGACCTGTGAAGTTCAAATACTATGCGATTCTCAGGATCTTGTTTGCCTCACACCAGCAAAATGTAGAATGAGCTTTTTTCCTATGGTATTTCCGTGAAGCTACAATAATGGGGGCTTCAAAATGTTCAAATTACTCGTACTAACGGGATAGTTACCAAGTATATTTTCTTTGAGTTTCCGATTGATGCAATTGCCATGATCACAGCTGAACTGAGAAATTGCGGGTGGGTGAATGTTTACGAGCAGACGAAGAGGTCTATCGTCTTCCGTACTCGTTTGTTATGCGAGGTACTACTGCTGTTGTTCGCACTGTATTTTTTGTCTTATCACGACACACAACACTGATCGTTTCAGCTCGAACTTCGGAACTAGTACTATTTATGGTTTTACACATATGTACCACTGGATTCCAGGTTTTCTACAGTTGAAAACTATCCTCACGATTGAAGTTTTAGAACGTTTTGATTTTAATCGCTTCTCTAAGGGTTATGCAACTCGATCCAGTGGTTCGTACTTGACTACAGGAGATGTTGAGCGATGTCAGATTTTTGCGAGTCGTTATTTTTATAGCTCTTTTAATTTGTTCCTTTATGCAACGTTAGTAGTTTGAACATTTCGAATGTTTGTGTTTAAAAACTAAGAATAATGTGGTCTTTGAAAAGACGAGTAAACAGAGTTTTCAACGGTCAGTAAAGTTTTTGTGATGCCCGAGTGTTACAGATATCCATAGGCGACGGTGGTCGTATCCCATCAGGCGTCCCGTCTGCTTGTTTGCCACATGAGGCATAGAAATATGTAATGAGAGCACCAAGTAGTTAGCCTAGTGGTAAGTGTACTGCCCATTAATATTGTAACATGACCCTATTTACGCTGTCCTCGTAACAAACTTTGCACGGCACTGCAATGCTCCACTCACTACATTTGAATAAGTATGTATATTTGCAATGTAATTCAAATGTTACAGAGCCCTTCAAAATTAATACTCTAGTGCTTTTTTCCATATAGCAAGTAAGAATATTTGAAAGTGCACAAGAACCTTACAATCTAGATTGTCACGTGACCACGTGTATATTTGTTGAAGTCCTACAGGCGCGCATCATTGTCTCTAACTCAGCCTTAGCAACGGTTTTGAATGACTCTCCTGCTTTGACGATCGAAGCCGATTGAGAAAAGCAATAACGTATGCTTTTATTATGATGTTTAATTAAAACAAACAACCATGTATTGTATTGTATTGTATTGACATAACAAAATAATGCAGCAAGGTTGACCGAAAATCCTAAAAATATAGCTAATTTTACTAAACGAAGTTAGTTAAGCACTTGGATATAAAAAGCTGTTACTGTTACTTAAACTGTTTACTCTTAACTTGAAGATACTTAGACATGGATGTTGGGAGGTGATGCTGCTAAGGTACTGCAATCTTTAGGTCGCATCGTATGGTGAAAGCAGAACGCTTCGAGTAAAAACATAAGAAAGTCACCCATTATTCGAATCGGTGTTACTAGTCCACCAAGTTTTAATGTCGCTCAGCCAGTATAGAGGAGATATAATTCAATACAAAGATCACGATAGTATTGTATTTATTTGTAAGATAAACATACAATATTGTTAAACAAAATGCAACCGAGGATGTTGTATAATTACAAATATACAAGGTTGCAAAAATCTGTATCGGTGCGGCAAAAATAAAATACTAAAATGTGCAATAATCGCAAATTTAATACCGATAATGGCACATTTTTGGAAATTTAGTGAAGATGGTAATTCAAAAGAGAAAAAGAAAGTCCGTTCTTCTATATATATTTTAATAAAAAAAACTTTAGTTAAGTTATTATAATAAAATAATAGCTTTAATCAGTAATCTTTAATGAACGTTCACCTGACAAATAAACACAACACGTACAATTTGAAAAAACAATATACCGACTTCCATTCTATTCAGTTATTGGAGTGTAACTCAAAAACTAATGGACCGAATTTGATCAAATTTAAATGGGACCAGCTTTCAAACAAAAAAAATATTTGAGAAACAGTTCATCCTATCGAAAGTTATGACAAAAGGTAACAAACATAAAAAGTACAGCAACTGAGTACCTCCTCCTTTTTGGAAGTCGGTAGAAAAAGAATTAGCGCGATTGCTCCATCCATTGTCAAGTTATGGCGTGACGAGGAGAAATACTGGTTCATTTTTCAATATATCATAGAACGATATTATTTTTACATGACATGCAAAAATAACTTTGCCCCTATACCTAGATAATGCGTTGAAATGGATCTGTTATAGGCATAAGTTACCGTTGAACGAGTCTCAAGCTTGCACCATATGCTATTGTTATAAAAATAGCATATGAGCACTGGTAGTTAATATAACGGTCAGTCTTTGTTCATCAAAAGTATGCTACAAATGAAACAAGTATCTGACCGATTGGTTTAGCCAACTGGTATTTTTAAATAATAATAATAATAATAAATCATTTATTACAACAAACAGCTACAAGTTATGTAAATATGATATCATTGATGATTGTAATACAGTTTCAAAGGAATAATTTGTACTCTTATGATAGCATGAGTGGAAAACTGGAATTCAAACTAGGTTCCCCGTGCTATGATGACCAGTCCTCACCCTCCCGACACAGATAGGTACAGGTTACAAGTAATGAAAAGGATGTAACGAGGCAAGTAAAAAAAATGAAGAATAACAAACATAGGTATTAAATAAGCTATGATTCACACGAAAGCGTTAAACCTAATAGATAGACGAGATAGAGAAGAGATAAGACTAATTCTTGTTTAGGTAAATAAGTACTCGTAGTATGTGTTTGATTAAGATAATTTATATTCGCAATCGTGTAACTCACTCGTCGTATCGTATTTATGACATATAGGTAGTACTAAAATGATGTCAATATTTCTTAAATATTTAACTTTGACAGGCGGTTTCTGAAATAAATTAATATTGAACTGATATTATAAAAAATATTCACAATTCTTTTGTTCATAAAATAAGAAATTTAACGATATACTTCGAAACATAACCTAACACGAGTAAAATCTCAGTCTTGTATTTCCAGTAGCGTGTATAATCTGTGCCGTAGATACTTCAAAGAGTTCGGTACCAACGTCATTCGTCGTTCTATACATGCAATACATAAGTGACTTATTTACACTTGTAACGTTCGTTTTTCGCTCCGTTACACGTTGTCCATTCTAGACACATATTTTCGATTTTAAAATTTGCCAATCCTTAGAGGAAGTTATTCTGGTAACTTTTTTATTACAAGGGTAACACCTTTTGCAACCCCGTACGGAAGTTCTACATTTTTTTGCTTGGATGGTTGGCCACACTGGGAGAGTGACGGCCATGTTCGATATATTTTCACTTTCTTATCAACTGCCGCTGTGTGGAGTCATTATAATTTTTATTTTTTATATATCCATTCGAATCTGAGTTTCGAGCAGACTTCTCAAGATGTAGAGGCGAAATTCAGAAGCCGTAAGTCAAGGGCTTTACATTTTCGATTTGATGTTACCAAAATAATGGATTTTTGGAGTGTCTGCAACATAACCTAAGAAAACGGTAAATTGTGTTTTTGTTTAGTCAAAATGGCGTGATACTTGAAGGTACGGACATTATTTTAACACTAGCTTTTTATTGTTTCAGCCACTGGCGTTTTTCTTCAGGGTTTTTCTTAAGGATTTTTTTCTGCATAGTTTTTTTCTTTGAAGTTTTCTACGGAGTTCATTCCTTTAAAATCTTTCATTAGATACCTATACAATACGTGTCGAATGGAGTTCACCGTGGGAAGTCGAAGACCGACATCTTGGCATTTCCTCGGCCCTCCCTGAGTGCCGCATTTGTACCCGAAGGAAGGAATCATGCCACGTAATATTCTTTCACCACAGGACGTCTCAGAGTAAGGTATCGTCTATTCTTTTCTTTGTACGAGCCCACTCTCGGCACGTGTAATTATAAAAACTTAAAATAAATAGTTTCCTTTAAATAAGGGTGCAATAAAGATAGCGTGCGATAAAAACAATAAAAAATAAGTCACTTTTGCTTACGATGGGAAAACTTATAAAGCCCCTCAGGCTGTCTAACTATATCAGTATAACCGCAGGAGTCCTTCAGACCTTGCATAATTGCTAAGACGTTATCAAACTAGTTATAAAAGTCTTCTAAATTAATTGTAACTCTGTGTTCCTTCCCGGAAATAAAAGTTGAATTAAACTAAATGCTTTGCCACTTATTTCAACTTTCCCCCGCTTGAAGATTAGAAGTTCCGAATCTCTACAGCTGCTATTCCAGGTAATGTTCATTAATTTTAATATATATATAAAAACTTTGTGTGAGGTCGCTCCAGGCGCCCGAACTTGTTTTTTTATTAATTTTCTAGATAACTTAGTGAGATTATCACTTTACAGGATACAATTAGAAAAGGATTATCACATCCATATTTCTCAATTCAACTTACAATCTCATCTTTCTTTTAATATTTTTTTTAATATTACACACTTCAATATTAATTACTCGGCAGCGTTCCGGAAACTTCGCGAAGTCTTCTCGTCAAAAATACCTCAGTGCCTCAAGACAAGAGTCTTCGACCAATGTGTGGTACCAGTGATGACTTATGGCACTGAAACGTGGTCTCTTACTATGGGCCTTATAGATAAGCTCAAAGTCGCACAACGAGCTATGGAGAGGGCTATGCTTGGATTTCTCTACGTGATCGAATCAGAAATGAGTAGATCCGTAGAAGAACGAAAGTTACCGACATAGCTCAGAAGATTAGCCAGTTGAAGTGGCAGTGGGCAGGGCACATAGCACGCAGAACAGATGGCCGATGGGGACGAAAGGTTCTAGAGTGGAGACCACGGACCGGCAAGCGCAGCGTAGGTCGTCCACCGACACGGTGGACAGACGACCTGAAGAAGGTCACAGGACGACGTTGGATGCAGGCCACTTCCAACCGGTTATTTTGGAAAATCATGGGGGGGCCTATGTTCAGCAGTGGACGTCCTACGGCTGAGATGATGATGATGATGATTAATTACTCGTACCTTTCCAATTCATTGTTTGGTTTGCTGATGGGATCCATACCTGTTAGAAGTGATTGATCGAATTGCTAACAAACATGTATTTGCTGTCACGAAAGTGTTTTGTAAAGTTCAATCTAAGTAATATGTAAATTCCGTGGGGTTTGTTGACATGAGCTTTGTGCTTGATTCAATTTTCTCCCTCGGTGCTTAATGTTAATGTATTATAAAGTAGATAGTTGTGCTTTCTTTATAACATTACTGATTAGTTCATAGCGGCGACCATAGCGTAACCTGAGATCCTGCTGGAATTGCAATTAAAAATAATTTAATCATATATACCTAGGTCACTTATCACAAATTGAGTTTCTTCACCACTTTGACTTTTACTTTGAATATAATTATTTTCTCATAAATCATACCTACTACCTTTTTAGGAATTGTTACATGTGTGTTTAACGATGGAAGGATATTATTTGTCTATGTCATCGAAACACTGTATTTTTTCAATACTTAATCGTAAATGCATACGTTGATACATAGAAATCATAAATAATAAATGTGTACATTAAAACAATCTAATCCTACCTTGCACAATAAATAAAGCAAATACCAAGAAGAACGACAAAAACGGCCCAAATATATACTCTACGAATATCTTATATATCTATGTTCTATATTTTATTTAAAGGAATAGAGGCCAAAAAGTCTGTAGTGGAAGAAAAATATAAAAATGTGTCAGAAGACGTAAAACTAAACTACCTACCAAACAAGACTATGATGTTTTTGAAAAAGATGTCTGTTTGCCTGTCTGTCCGTCTGTATGCTCACGCATAACTTAAAAACTACAGCACAGATTTCGATGAAATTTTGTAAGAATATGGTTCGAATAGAGCCCGGAGCGCCCTTTATATAAATCATCACAAAAATACATGATGGCAACTTGATTTCTCTATGCTACCAGGTCTCATATAAAACTGGGGTCTCAATTGACTGGTCTGTGCGCATGACCTTATGTGGTACGGCTTAAAACCATAAGAATGTAACACGTCTTTTTAAATTTTTCAAATATATCACATAACGTGTGCAGTAAGTTCAGAAATAATTATAGTTAAGGAAAAAATAGTTCTGTCCTGAGTCTAAGAGTGTTTTTTTTTCAGATATGTTTCTCTCATTTTTGAGAAAAGCATTATACAAGCCTCAACCAGTAAGAAAGCCATCCTGGCCTGGTATATAACCGGTCTTTACATGCGTTTTGGTCCGGTTGACTCATACTTGGCCAGGAAGCCTTACTTACTGGATTCTGCAGTAATGTACTATTATTTTATTTCACTTTATCTGGTCGAATTCTCGCAGGGTAAGTAAACTTAGCTAGAGAAGCGTCTGCGACATTTATACTCAAAAGATCTAAAGTTCAATTGCAGTCGGAAAACAACAATAACAATAGTATACGCACAATAAAATCAAATTGAAACTGACATTTATTCTAGGGTTACAATATATTGGGGTACGTATACTGGATACAACTTCATATGAAAAAAAAACTGTGGCGACAAAAGCTTCAAACACAAAGCTGGGTGTGCTAGCTGTAGGATTTCTATAATTTACCCTAAGATACCATAGCATATCTGTTCTCGTCTGCCGATACGAACGCCAGAAAACGTTGACCTACGAATTTGTATCGAAACGAGCTATGAAATATAAGTGCAAGTTAAATAAAATCTTTGTTCTAAAGATATGTTGTTACATTTCAATTATTATTTAGGAAAAAAATGTGCTTGCGGTTTAACATTGTCGAACGGAGAGAATTAGTTAAATGAGAAGAATAGTATCAGTATATTATTAAATGAAATGCAAAATGATAAGAGTATGTTTTTTATAAACTCCTTATCAAGTATATGTTCCTTTTAAGTATGATTATTATAGCAAGAATGTTAATACAACATCAGCTGTTTGGATGCAGATAATTGGTGCTTCAATTAAAGCGTTTTGTTACCCACATACGAGTATAGGAGCTATAGCGAAAGATCATGCCACTGACTGTTACCATCGAAGAATAAAGTCTAGACATCCATTGGATGGTACTGATGATTTTACTGATTGACGCATACAGGTGACTTAGCATTAATGGGTATACAAGATTCAAAATGCACAGTGTAAGAATTTGGCGTCGTTTTCGTTGTGTGCTAGGCACGTCTCAAAAATAAAATATACAAAAACATTATACAGCTGTTTATTTGATTAGAACAAAAATAATGCTTCCACAGTAAGTTACCTTCTATTTAAGCGGTCGCTCATCACAGAGCTTTATCTGTTTTTGTTTGACGATTGAAACAACGCAGGATAACAAATGTTTCGTCTGGTTTCCTTGAATCGTGGTGAAATTCAAGCTGTTCCCATTAGATTAAGCCCTTTGTATGAAATGTCTGATTTAAATATACTATGTTAACTGTTTTACATTGATTATTCATTAGTTAATACATTTAACAACTGTAATGTGATGCTTGAACTTAAGTGTTATCCGGAGCTATGACGTACCTAAAATTCTACTTGACACTTAGGTACTACGAGTAAAGATGGAATTGGAAAAAAAAATCCGTCCTTCAGAGTAAATACGGAAACTGTTTTAGTCCTTATGTCCTAAACGTATCTTGTACTTTTTGATTTTTGATATCATCAATACTGAAAAGGCAGAAAAACGTTAAGTTTTTGAACGTTTCTATCTAAAATTTAAGTTATTTAAGTTGGAACAAATTCTACATAACAATACTAAGAATTCAAATTGCATTCCAATCTAAAGAAAATATAAATATAAGGTGACTTTAAATATGCATTAACACAACCTAATAAAATTTTATAGACATCATGCACACTGATAAATGGAATGCCCGAGCGTATAAAAAGTTAGCTGTGTATCTTATAAATAATTGAACTTGCAATAATCCACTAGGAATTTGTGCGCGAGGTTTTATAGGTTAACAACGATTTAACTGTAAGGCGTCCGTTTGGGAAGGCTTTTAGGCGTTTTTGACCTATCCGTACATTTAAAATGTAAGTAATTGGAAAAAAAAAGTAAGTAATTGGAGATTCAATAACCTCTGTTTACAGATTTGAGTCAAAAAAGTGCGATGCAATTAAGTAAAAAAAATTGCCAAAATACTTAAAACAAATCAAAAATGAATTGCGCAAAAATTTTCTAAAACAATAGACGAAAATAAATTGCGTTAATCAAAAGGACAGGATGTTTTCAACCTTGATATAATAATGTTTTGAAGAAGGAAAATATTACAAAGGATACCTTCTTTCCTTTTTTATTAGACTTGTAACTCTAATATAATGAAAAGAAAAGTTTAGATTTGTTGATGTCAATGAAACGGCTCTTGTTGAGAAAAAAGTAGCTCAAACATGTAGGTTTTGTTGCTTGAAATCAGAGAGCATAATGCGACTTTGCTTACTGAGTGAGACAAAGTAACTTTTAAATTATTTTTTTCGAATAGCCGCGAATATATTATTCAGCCTTGGGTTAATCATACAATTCGAAACAATCACACTCTATCTCTTTCCCGCCATTAGAAAGAGAGAGAGAGAGAGAGACAAAGACCAGCCCTTTCGAAGTTCAAATTTTGAATTCGCCCTCAAAGACAAATACGTTCGGAATTTCGTACTAACTAAAGAAATTTTGTAAAAAAAAGGGCGCGCTCGTATCCTGATAATTGTAAAAAGCTGATTTTTTAAACACCTAGTGTAATGAAACAGATCGATAATATATTATGAAAAAATACTAAGGTTAGAAAAGGAATAGGAAAAGAGTAATAACCGAATAGAATTTATAAATATTACTCGCTTTCTGTAGAAAAAATCCTGAATAGATCCATAAAATAAACTTTCACGTCCAAACTCTCAGAATTTTCAGCAATAACATTATATTTTTTTAGGTGATACATAGCTAACGTATAGTACTAAAGTAATAACCAGTATTTTCAATTGTGTTAGTATATATCGAAAAATATAAAGAAAACATACAAAATTAACGCATTTTCGCATCACATCGTCCAATCTAACAAGCGATTTTCAACCTTACGTAAAGTATCGTAAATTATTTTAGAATTGGGGTTGGACCGCGCCTTAGATAAATTTGGATAAATTTATAATTATTCCGTTAGTTATTCTGAAATAAATAAAAAAATAAAATAAATACATAAGAGTGATAAAAATTATATATTATTATATTAACAGCACTGCCAATAAACAATTAGAAAAGAAAGGCAACACCATAAATATACAGAGAAGTGTAAGGCAGGGTGATCCATTGTCACCAAAGCTGTTCACAGCTGTACTCGAGAGAATTTTCAGAAACATGGATTGGTTCAAGCAAGGCATAAACTTAAATGGTTCTTCCACTTACGTTTTGCAGATGACCTAGTGTTGATCGCAAACACTTCAAATGAACTACAAACCATGCTCATAGATTTAGTACTTGAAAGCAAAAAGGTGGGTTTGGAAATTAATATAGAAAAAACAAAAGTCATGACATTGAATGAAAAAAATTAAATCAGATTTAATAACCAAACAATAGAATATGTAGATGAGTATATCTTTCTGGGTCAGGTAATATCAACCAAAGAGCAGATGACAACAGAGGTTGAAAGAAGGGTAACAACTGCATGAAAGAGATACTGAAGCTTGAAGGAGATAATGAAGGATAAGCATTTACACATTAAAGTAAAATCTAAAGTATTTGAGTCCTGCATTCTACCTATGGATGTCAAACATGGGCACTCACAAAAATACAGCTCGACAATTTGATGACCTGTCAGCATTCTATGGAAAGAAGTATGTTAGGAATTACAAGAAAAGATAAAATAAAAAACTCATACATCAGAGAAAAAACTAATGTCACTGAAATAAGTGAAAAAATTAAAAAATTTAAGTGGAGTTGGACAGGTCACATGGTAAGAGGCCCCGACAAGTGGTGCAAATCAGTTACAACTTGGTACCCTAGAGGTAAAAACCGGAAAAGGGGCAGACAGTATAAAAGGTGGGAAGACGAGATTGTAAAGATGGCTGGCAAGCAATGGACGTCGTCCTCATATCGACGTTCAGAATATCAAATATTCAATATTGGTATATATAACTAGTTTTTATCACGATATATTAGTTAGTTCATCTGCGCATAATCTCGCTAAGTGCATGGTGCTACTTTTATTAGAAATTTTGATGCAGACATCAAAATTTCTGACGCTAACACAATGTGAAATAAGATACTCCGAAACATGCCCCTACTTTGAAAAACAAAGTTGTATTGAGAAGACTCACAAAATGTTGAAAACCAAAGCCATATTATAAAAGAAGTATTAGAATATATTAAAACCAGAGACTGCTCAGAAGTAAATAAAGAAGTACTTAATATTAAATATAAGAAATAAATCGAAAGATCTAAGTAGGAAATTCGAACGTGTTTTTATGAAATGCTTTTATATAAATGTACTACTTACTGCCTTCTACCACAACTACCATAAGTAACTATGGAGATTATTTTATGGACAATGGTCGAAATCGGTAGTAGAAGATACTGTTTATCAACTAAAAAATACAACTGTATTCTACTAAGTTCCAGATATAGAAACTATTTCCTCTTAAAATCAACTATCCTCTTATAACAAAATGTTTCAAGGAATGACCATAAAATATTATATCAAAGTAAAGTACTTTAACATTGTACAGATACGCAAAATAGAAAACCTTTATTTGTATTATAATGTTAGCACAAACTCGTTTAATTTCTACGTTCCTTTCTTAAAGTTAATTATCAATGTAAAAGGTTTGTTTCAACTTTGTTAAAAATGCGGAAGTAAATTACGTAATTATATGTTACATGAAAGCAATTATTCTGAAAATGTTAAGTATTTTATATCACAGCTCACAATATATTCATAATAGAAAAAGACTACTTGACGAACGTAAACTATACAAATGATGGAAAACAATATACTGGTTACTTAGAAGAAAGTATTTATAATAACATCGGAACCCGTTATAAGTGAAACATGTACATGGTACAACCTTTACCATTTAACTATTTCCTAAGATTAACTATCCTGCTACTAACCAACCCCAGCCTTAACAGTAATTATCTCAATTATATATTGCATGATGCAAAGTTGAGTTTTAAGTTTTTATACAAGAGATAATGTATATATAAATATAAATTATATCTTGTATATTATACAACTTGGATCAAGATGTCCAGATGGCCAGTGTTTGTGATTAAAGAAATAAAAACATCTCTCATATTCGGTAAGTAGGTCCTTATTACCCCCAAATGGGGCTTGTAGGTGACCAATTAGCGCTCTAGGGTAATAATGTAGCTATAAAAGCCCTAGGGCGGTAAGTAATTTAAAAAAAACACTTCACTCTTTCAAAAAGCTCGCGTACATCTAACCATCATACTGGCAATAGACATCATGCATTCAGCCCAATGACAAAAGAGGTCGCTTCGCTATTCAGCCTTGTCTTCGTATAAGTATAATAGTCATCAATTTTATTTTTGTAATGCCGGTTTTTTTCTACTTACCTCACAATCGAGATGTAAAGCAGAGTAGTTAGCTCGGGTGTAAGCATCAATTGCACCCTCGAACTATAAACCACCTAAATATCTCGGGCTGCAATTGATGCCTTGATACAGCCCTTGGCTTACGTTTTATTAATCTGTGCCTTGGCTCCTAATCTACTATTAATACAGAAAGTTTTCCTTTAGAAAAAATCTGAATAGAGTAAAAGTTTTAAAATGGGAACATAAATGGTAAAATTTTACCTTATTAACACACTATTAATTGAATTATTGAAGTTTCAGTTATTTTGTTGCTTTATTTCTGTTCAACCATATTTGAACGCATTTAAAATAATATTATTAGGCTTATTTCTGTTTAAATTTTAATCAAATGCCAACGAGTGTATACATGCTATAGGGTTCAATATACAGGAATTAATTTGATACAGTTCAATTAATTTTAGCACTGTTTCACTGCTCTAATTCATTTTCAGTAGTTATTCCAATTCTTGCTTACAACACAGACACAAAAATACTGCAAGTCCGCACCGGGCTACAGCGCGTGTGCTTCTGAATATGGCCCATGTGTGGACGGTTTGCTTGCATATTTGCCTATTTGATCCCTTTGATGTGCCTTGAAAAACTGACAAGGCCACGGTAATCCGTACTTGGTATTGGCCTTATTTATTAAATAGGCAAATAAGGCCAACAATTTAACAACTAAACTCTCGGTAACTAAAACACGGTAATCGTTTCCCAAATATGCCAAATACACAAATACAAATTAAGCCATGTGAAGTGCTGGCATAAAACATATTATCTAGCTTTTTATACTTACCTTATACGTGACCTAACAAGCATTTTTATTATTTTCTACCTGAACTTTGGGATAAAAATATAACTAGAGCTGTAAACACCGTTAAACTGAATATTAAACTTTGGCAACACAATCTTTGGCATTGCTACTATTTAGATGGGAAAGAAAAAACAAAATTATGGAGTCATTTTTCACTTAGGTTCCAGAAGCACACAAATAAATAAACTGTTGCGTACGTGCAGAAGGCATACTTATAAGCAGTATGGGCTAGCTGGAAATTCAGATCAATTGCTAAAAACATTTGGAGCGTTTCTTTTCTGGTATATCTCTGGTAATGTAAGTGATTCACTTTGATGGGTACAGTGCGGCATTTGCTTGTAATGTTGCAACTAACTTTAAAAGGTGCTGTAGCAAGTCCTACAGCTAACATCTCTGATAGACTAACGCAGTGCAGAGTTAACTAAAAGTTAGATATCTTTCACTGCGATTCTCACATAAGGACTAGGGTTGACTTTTTAAGCTCATAGTGGTTAAGTACGTGGATAGTTTACTTATTTGCCGGAAAACCCACAATTTAATATTATGAACTTATATGTATGGTTAACTATTTAAAAAAAACGGTATATTTTATTATCCTAGCAAGTAAGACTTTTTGCATTTACCAAACAGCATATGAATTCAGGAATCAACGATAATTTTAATATTACAATGAAAAAAAATATGTTTCAGTACGAAAACTCTTTGATGAATTAATTACCTAATCTAATTACAAATTAAACACGACATACTTAAATTGAATAAGGTTACAAGGTAGTATGAAGCTTTATTCGAGTAAATTAGTACTTATTTTTTGATAGGTAGGTACTAGAATATTGCACAGATTACTAAAAAATATTTAAAGATTATAAGACCAGGACAAACATTTATAAGGAAAAAAACCACTAAATGGGCGCTAAACTCACTTAAAAAAAAATAACAATACAATCGACTACAGGTGCACGGGATGATTTCAATTTCTCCATTGAATCAGGGTCCTAAAATAATCGATAAAATATTCGATCGATTCGGTACTTTAAATAATCGATCCTAAAAGTGGAACCTACGTTCCTCGTTACCCAAAAAATTGGAGCCTATTTTATAATGTTTATATCCCCTTACTTACTTGCAGTATGCAACGTAACCACATACAATACCTACCTAAATTTCTTAACCAGTGCTTTTATCAAGTGAACTAGCAAAGGAACTACTATTGTCCATACTTGTAATATATTTTGTCCGTAACAACAATCATTCTAGAATTATTTCGTGCGCATTGCTATTAGTAGAAATACGATAAGACAGTGGATGCCGAAATATTTTTAATTTCACTCTCGAATGATTAAGGAAAAGAAACATTGCTTACTGGATAAATGATAATAATTCGTAGCCGTGCAAATTTTATTAGGACGAATTTAACTGGTTCTCATAATCGTTTTTGCGCCACGAATGTTTTGTGAAAATCTATTATAGTATTTGTACCTATATATATACATAGTTCATAGTTCGTAGTAACTACGAACACCTAAGCGATTTTTTATTTATATGATGTGTAAGGCACAAAGCCTGCTTAGCAAAGACAATTTTTGTAGTTATAGATAAAAATTACACATTCTCGAACGAAATTGGAACCTGCGTCTTCCGACAATCCATGTCCAGGCGTTATGACTGCTTTTTATTAACTCAATAGCTGTTATACAAACTTTTAATTTTACATACACGCCCAGATAGAGGTCGACACATTTGTGACCTGTTCGGGGATCAAACCCGGCACCAGCAGTTAGAAATGTTAAACACTGCGCCAATCGGGCAGTCAGCAGGTTGCAATATAAAAAAATATTTTTATACATATATAAATAAAACTATTGTGAAAAGTTGTGTTCATGTTTAAGGCGGGAATTCTCGAATATGGTAATGTCGACCTCATGTAATTAGCACTAACGATATAAGTTTCGTAACTCAACAGTTGATAGGTTACCTTTCAGCTGTCGCGGCGCGATCATACGGTCAATAAGATTGCAGCAGCGGTGGTACCCAGAAAATGGCAGATATCTTATACCATCACAGACAGTATGCCATAAAACTGACTATGGCACCACCCACGACATACATGTATAGCGATTTCGGTGAGTACCTTTGTGTATCGGCTCCCTATATAAAATTGTTATTTTCTGTGTAGTAGTAGTGTCAATGGTTACAATACTTCTAAAAACTTATTACTTTATTACCTTGCAAGTCCTTAAATGGAAGCAAAAAAGGCCAATTTGTCTATGTCTCCACGCTACGTAAGGGACGGAAGCTTCCTAATCCGGTATCTGGAACAGACTTATTGCTTTCTAATGTGTGCAATGGAGCAGTATACTTGAGCTTCCGACAGGCCCACCTATACCTGTCACGCACAACGATCCTATTCTTAGCTCGATATGCAACGTAATAATATACCTACATTTTGGACTTCTTTGATATTAGAAATATATAAGAAAAACCACGTTCAGAAGAGTTTTTACTTCTGTATTATTTACATATACAGCAATAATATAAATACATCACTATTATTTAAAATGAAAATTGCGCCAATAACTATGTCGAATCAAAATAATGTGAAGAGGCAGAGTCACCTACGTTTGGGCATTGTTAGCTAATCTCTTGATATATATGGTCCTTGATGGTGCTAATAACAAGTTTATCAGATTATCATTTATATCAGAAATACATCAAAACACAATGTAGACCCGAAGCGAACTTTGTTTAAAATTCAAGACATCTGGGAGACCGGTTCGCTTGATTCGGATACTTTCTTATACACTATGATAAGGGAAAGTTGTTCACCTCATCGTAAGCGTAAGCCTATCCATAAACACAGTTCTATCTACATCTTAAGAGGATTGCATACCTCTTCTTTCCATGCTATAAGAGAAAACTCTTTTCAGTGATTTTTTTTCATGGAATCATGACGTTGTTTACTATGTCCGTACGTTTTGATTTTTTCAGTTTGTTAAGTTCTAAAAAAGGAAATTTATAATACTTTGAAATACTGAAAAAATTAAAACGTACGGGCATAGAAAACAATGCCACGATACCATGAAAAAAAAGAGGTAGAAAAGAGTTTTCTCTTATATCATGGAAAGTACTAGCTATGCAATCTTCTTAAAGCTTAAATATTATATCATTATAATATAATATCCATCACTGCACTCCTCGTAATGAGACGAAAGCTGTTAAGTCCGATTTGCCAAATAATTAACTTTTAACACCGCTCCTCTAAATTGTATCATGAATTGAATCATTGTTGCAATTGCAAACATTGCGCATAAAGCGTAACAAATTATTCACTTTTACGGGAACATAATAATAATAAAACATTAATATATTATATAACCTCATTAATATGACTAAAACTACTGCGTTAAGAGGAATTGCTTCAGCACCCGCGGCTACAGCTCTGCCAAGATAATTACCTCGCTCTAGCCAGAGGCGCATTTCCGCCCAATTAGTATTACGTAACCTTAATTTGATGTTGCGTATTATTAACCTTAACAATGTTAACGTTAGAAGTTTTAATCTAATAAGAATAGTAGATCAAGCCATACTGGATTAAAAATGCCTTTAATCTAAAGCTTTTTTTAGTTTATTTTAAACAGGGCTTTATTCCACAAGAAAATAAGAATATATAATTAAAGCGTGTAAACATTGCATTTATATTAGTTTAAAAAGAACAACACAGAGGTGCAAGTTGGTAGCCAACTACACGTAGCAGCAGCAGACGACGTGTCGTCGCTTCATGTCGCTGCAGTCATGATTTCGAACCCGACTGCAGACGGCAACTGCAGACGGAATCAACCGTTTGAAAAGCGATACGAAAGATTTAGTTTAAAAGCTTTTCAGTTATTTTACTAGGTAGATTGGTACCCGCAAGCGGCACTACTGCCGTGCGATTCTCTTAAAGAATACATCGTTGCATCTTTGACAACATCTGTTACGTCTTTGGATTACGCAATGGTGTAAAAATAAAAGCCCAAAGGTGCAATAAAAGAATTTACTTGAGACTAGATGTTGTTACATGGAAGGTCGGATCGGTAGTGTTTTAATAAAAGATAACTGTTAGAAAGCGTCAAACAATGTGACGCGCGAGTAGTTGCTCCTGCCTTTTGGAAGGCGTTAGGCCTGAACATATTCCCGGCCGTTGAAAGGATACCTTTCAACTCTTAAGTTCTTCCGCTGTCGGAAGTGGGCATAAACGTACTAAGGATCGGCGTACGCAGCCCTTAGTGGTTTGTACATCCGCGACGCTTGGTATCTGGTCTTGTCCATAGATGAGGCGCAGAACTCGTCCAAGTCTCCATTGAAGTGGTGAGGAATGGTCTTCTGCCAGCAGCACCATGTCTCCAACGGTCAGCTTTGATGCGTTGGTTCGCCATTTGGTTCGCTGCTGTAGCTCGGAGAGATATTCCTTTTGCCATCTTTGCCAGAAGTGCTGCCTTATCTTTTCGAGGCGTTCATAGCTGATTGTCCTTGCAGTTGCTCAGGTCTGGAGCAGGCCGCGAGCAGCGCCGTCAACGGACTCCCGATGATGAAGTGTCCTGGAGAAAGGAAGAGGAGATCGTTCGGGCAGGATGATAAAGGGCACAGGGGACGGCTATTCAGAATCGCCTCCACTTGTGCAAATAACGTTGAAATTTCTTCAAAAGTTACATGGCTGTTGCCAATAACACGTTTTATCAAATGTTTAGCCGACTTTATCCCGGCTTCATATATGCCACCAAAATGAGGAGTATATGCCGGAATAAATTTGAAATTAATGGATTGTTGACTTGTAAAATCAGACAATGGCTCTTGGCTCTATTTTATAAAGTCTGCTATTTCTTTTGAGGCAGAAACAAAATTTGTACCATTATCGCTGAGTATTTCCGTTGGTTTGCCTCGACGTGCTATAAACCTTCTAAGAGTCATAATAAATGAGTCCTTCGTCAAATCGCTCACAGCTTCGAGATGAACACATTTATAACGTAAGCATACGAATAAACACAAGTAGCATTTTATAACACGACTTCCACGACCCTTGTGATTAATAATATAAAACGGGCCGCCAAAGTCTAAACCAACAGACAAAAATGGATAATCTGGATTAATGCGTTGGGACGGTAAATTACCCATCTTAGGACACAGCGTCTTACCTCGTAAACGTCTGCATCGCACGCAGTTACTAACAGTGCGTCTCGCGAGATAACGTCCGTTCACTGGCTACACGGTTTCTCTCACTGTTGCTAACAGCAGTTGTGGACCGGCGTGCATATTATTTATATGTTCCCTTTCAAAATATAATTTAGTTAATCTATGTGAAGCGTGAAGCTTCTTTTCGTAAGTACAACCTGATGCCTCGATGCGACCACCAACACGAATTAATTTTTCATTATCTATAAACGGCGAAAGCGATAATATTTTACTTCTGCTGCTCAATTGTTTGCCGCTTATAAGTATGCGGTAGTCGATAGGTAACGATTGACCTTGAGCGGAAACGCATAGCGCATAGAATGACTCACGCATTTCGTCAGCTGTTAACGTACCTACGCGCTTATTGCGAGGATTTTTCAAGTTATATATAAATCTTTGAATGTATGCAAATGATCTCTGCAACCTATTGAGAGAAGAGTATTTATCAAAATTAATAATTGGCTCACTGATTATAGCCGTATGTGATTTAATTTCTGGTAAGGCTTCTAAACCGTTAGCTTTTAGTACTGGCCACTCAGATTCATTTTTGTGCAAAAAGCTAGGGCCTGTCCACCACAGGTCCATGGATAATAGATGTTTGGCATCTGCTCCCCTGGATATTAAATCAGCCGGGTTTGAAGTAGTAGGAACATATCGCCATGCAGATGGATCGGTTAATTCTATTATTTCACTGACCCGATTCGCAACAAATACTTTCAACCTTGTTAGGTCACTATTGATCCACCCCAGCACCACACTCGAGTCACACCAATGAACTATTCCTCCCGGCCGGTACCGAATTGACTCCACTACAGACTTGGTAAGTCTAGCGGCGAGTAGGGCCCCGCACAACTCGAGACGTGGTATGGTTGTGGGTTTTAGCGGCGCTACTCTGGACTTCGCGCATAGCAACCTGACAGTGACGTCATTATTAGAACTAATGGTTTTCATGTAGCAACATGCTCCGTAAGAGAGAGGGCGCCGATCGGATCGTATATTTTAAATGAGTTAGACATGATGAATCTTTTAGTTATAACTACACTACTATCATGTGAAAACCCCTTTATAGGAAAATGCAAGGTGTCACTCGACGGAGTCCACCCTAGTCCGAGAGTGCTCGATGATTCACTGATAGTTAAATGATCTCGTTTATTTATATCAGTACTATCAAATATTGATGAATAATTACTTTTGTATTTTCTGAGATTAAAACAGGCTGATTTTAATGCATTAAAGACTGAGCTTTGTATGTATTTCAATTGTTGGGGATCATCACAGCCGGTAATTAAGTCATCGACGTAGAAGTCCTTTTGGATGATGTTCTTTATAAGGTCATCATCGTGGTCCTCACTTACTTGCCAAAGACAGCGTGTACTCAGATAACTAGCGCTGGCTGTACCGTAGGTCAAGGTACATAACTTTAGTGTTTCAATGGGCCGCGAATCATCTTCTCTCCAAAGAATGAGCTGTAGATTGCGATCTTCTTCTTGTACTAACACCTGGCGATACATTTTCTCAATGTCACCCGTGAGTAGGTATTTGTATTGCCTAGCACGTAATAAAATGGAAAAAAGAGAATCTTGGATATTTGGGCCCACCATCAAAATATCATTAAGAGAGCATCCAGACGTAGAAGGGGCTGAGCCATCAAATACTACACGCGTCCGAGTAGACTCACTGCCTTCCTTTAGGACTGCATGATGACACAGATAATATGATGGACTGGAATTGAAACGATCGTTAGCTACAGCTAGATGCCCTAGTTCAGCATATTCTTTGATAAAATTAGTATATTCTATTTTTTGTGACGGATTTCGTTTTAACCGCTTTTCTAAGTTGATAAATCGCCTTTTAGCTAATAAATAGGTATCTCCCAGGCAATCAGGGGTGTCTTTTAGAGGTAATTTAACACAAAATCTACCTGCACTGTCCCTCGTTGTGTGAGTTAGAAAATGTTGTTTACAATATTGTTCATTTTCACTCAGCATTGATTTTGAGGGAACGTCTTCTAAGTCCCAGAACCTAGTGAGCATTTTATCAATGTTTTCATCTTGCGATTTTGAAAGTATAGCATGATTGCAGTGTGTGCCTTTGCTCGACAATACTGACTGAATAGAACCGGACACTATCCAGCCCAATTCTGTATTTCTTAGTTTGGGACTATTGCCTCCTAATCCTATAGAACATTGCTCGTTGCCTAAAAGATCCCAAAACAGGTCCGCCCCTATTAGAACATCTATTGGGCCTGGCTGATGAAACGTGGGATCAGCCAACTGAATCCCTGCAGGCAACTTTAGTGAGCTGATATTGATGGTTGTTTTCGGTAAACAACCAGTCAACTCCTTTATCACAAGGCATGGTAACATGACCTTGAAATCTGTGTTTATTGATTTGATTTCAACATTGCAACTTTCAACTACATTAGACGCAGTTGAATTTCCTATTCCTATGACCTTTAGCGAATCAATGGGATTAGTTTTTAAAGAAAGTCTAGTCTTAAGGGACTCTGAGATAAAAGATGATTGACTACCGCAATCTAAAAGAGCACGAACTTTAATCTTTTGTTGATTAAATGGATTCGATGCTTCAATCATGGCAGTGGATAACAAGACTTGAGTTGTATTTTGATTTGAATAATTGACAATTGTCTCATCTTGTTCTTCAACTGAAACCACATGATTGGAAGAGGAAGATGGACGATGGAGTAGGCTATTATGTCTTTGGCTGCACACGCGACATGGTCCCATGCGACATTCGCGGTCAGAATGACCCTGCCTTAGACAATTCATGCATAACTTAAATTTTGCCACATCCAACATTCTTTCATCTATCCCCTTGGCCTTGAAAGTAGGACAATCATAGATTCTATGATTTTCGTCAAAAATAATGCATGCGAAGCTAATGGCCTTCTTATTATTATTATTTTTCATATTATTATTATTTTTATTGCTGACACTTGCAAATGATTTGGTGATAGCATTCTGACCTTGTTTTTGATTGTTATTACTAGGTACAGAACGCATTGAGGGTATGGAAGGCCTTGTGTTATTGTAATCAGACCGGTTTCGATTTAAAGACTCGAGTACATCGGCGCGGTCTATCATGAATTTGTAAAACTGGTCCAAAGTAGGCACATCTCCTTCAATATTATTACGATATTCCTCCCATTTTAATAAAGTATTGCTGTCGAGTTTAGAATTTAGCATAAATATGATCAGCACATCCCATTTATCTGTCGGCTGCCCTAGGCCGGCTAAAGCGCGCAAGTTTTTGGTCACATAATCGACCAGGAATCTCAAAGATCTCTCAGTTTCGCGTGGAAGTTGCTTTATGTTGAACAATGAGTTTAAATGATGATTAATTAGTATTCTTTTGTTATTGTAGCGACTACACAATAACTTCCATGCTTCAGCATAATTTGTGTTGGAAACTTCAAGATTTGAGATGATCCTAGCTGCGTCGCCTTGCAAATACGATAGGAGATAATGGAATTTGTTAATTGGCGAAATACGATCATTATCATGAATTAAACTCTCAAAGGTATCTCGAAACTCTAACCAACGGAAATACGCACCATCGAATTTAGCTATTTGAATCTGTGGTAGCTTCAAACTAAGCTCCTGTTGATGATGATGATTATGATCCACACAACACGACACGTCAGGGGCAGAATTGCGACGTTGTTCGATTTCCTTTTATTTATTAAATATTTCGACCAAATTCTTGGCAGTGGCTATGTTTATTATTATATCGCGTTCAATATTTTCACGTTCTTCAATTTCGGTCGAAATATTTTCCGGATTTAGAACCTCTATTTCATTTTGCAAGTCATCAAATCTAACTGACAATGCTTCAAACTTCGCAAGTTTCAAATTTAACTCAGTTATTTGAATATTAGATAATTCCTCTAGGTCAGAAATACTGTTTAAATAATTTTTGAATTTAGTAATCTGTCCCTTAGAGGATACTCGTTTTATTAATAAATCTTTGTAACGTTGTTTATGTTCAAATATAGGTCAAAATATATATTAAATATAATGCATTATGTCAGATATTACCTTTATATTTTAATTTCAAACAAACTAGTAAGCTAAATTATCAATTATAAATGGCTCACGCTCCTCGTTTTGGTGTCACTTGCCGCACGGAAGCCTGTGGTGCACAATCAGCAGCGCTCGCAGCCGCCCGCCCTGCAACTCAGCACTCGCTGCCGGCCGCCCAACTGGCCGTCGCGCGAGCTCGCGTACTGCACAGCCCTTGCAGTACGTATGCACGTAATGGGCGCGTGCGTCGGTAATATGGCCTGGAATAGTCGGCAAAACACGCTAAAAACTAAGTTGTGAATTGATTTTAATCAATGATCAATGAGCTGAGAAAATTTTATAAAAAAAGATAGACTAGTTTATATTATTTAGTAGGTAGGTATTTGGAATGTATTTTCGCTGTGTAGTGCCCTTTCGCTTGGAATTGAAAGTAACCTGACAAATAATGTATAACTTGTAAAACGTGATTAAGATTACAGGTACGAGTATTTGTTGGTTGAAGGGCAAAACTTAAAGAAATTACTTTAATTGTCGAGAATTGCTTGTTGATTGAAAATATGAGAGCTACCTATACATAAAAATACTAGGTACCTACATAAAAAACTATGGTAAAATTTTCACTATTTGGAAGTTTTGGCAATATAGTTTGCACAAACAACTTAAGTTTACACAAATGGACTAGTAATTTGCGAAAGAAGATAGAAATTTCATTGAATTAATGACTACGTTATTAAATTTTCAATGATCGAAAATGTGAAATCTACCTACATAATAAAAAAATATAACGAAATTTGCACCTTTTGGACGTTTTTGCCAATATTATGCACAAAAACACTTTGAATTACACAAATGAATGATTGTTTTGAATAGGAAGATAGGAATTTATAGGTATTTTGGATGAAAATTGTGAATTGGAGAATCGATGACGACACTTATCTTGGGAGACGCGCTGACGACGATCGCTCGATGTGATACTTTAGAGGTGTCACTGCTCGGAATCTGGCGCTTATAGATGCTGTATGCTGTCCCAATATCTTCAATCCTCTAAGTGGTTGGCACCGGTAACTTTAGTCCACTACTGTAAGGCTCCAACTTTGCTTCGGAAATGATTTGTTGTCGCGGCAAACTTCTCCAAAATTTTAGGTTTATCGTGATGTTTTTCGCGGTTCCCCTTTAGTTCCCCTCATGGGCCACCATGTTACGTCTTTGGATTACGCAATGGTGTAAAAATAAAAGCCCAAAGGTGCAACAAAAGAATTTACTTGAGACTAGATGTTGTTACATGGAAGGTCGGATCGGTAGTGTTTTAATAAAAGATAACTGTTAGAAAGCGTCAAACAATGTGACGCGCGAGTAGTTGCTCCTGCCTTTTGGAAGGCGTTAGGCCTGAACAACATCCGTGAAACAAATGACGAGATTACAAGAAATGTTAGAAAAAGAACCTTCGATCAAGGGCGATATCTCGTAAAGTATTTGAAATCGATGAGCTCGTCGACGAGCGCATCGACGAATCATTAGAGAATCGCACGGCTGATCTGCGGTCGAGCGCAGTGACGTCTGCCTCTCGACGACGCGTCACTAGCTTCGTGTCGCTAACTACGAAGAAATACATAGAAGCCAGTAGTGTCGCTGCGACACGTCATTTGCTGCGGCTTCATGTAGCCGGCTACCAACTTGCACCTTAAAATCGAATCGTTCCCAACGGAATACCAGCGTTGGTTGTTTATAACCGGCACTATGCTGAGTTGGGACCGGCTTGTGTCAACGAAAACCAGTTCATTTTCTTAATTATGTTTTATTTCCTTTTTCTGTAACCTGTTTTTTTTGGCACAATAAAATTTATGTCTATGTCTATGTCTATGAATAAAACATCAACGGCCATACTTATAAACGCTGCTTAAATTTAAATGACGTCATTTAGTACGGTGCAGTACTGTTTTCATCCAACTTCCAAACAAAGGAAAAAAGGAGGTACTCAATTCGACGGTTTTTTATGTTTGTTACCTCATAACTTTTGACTGGATGAACAGATTCTCAAATTTTTTTTTTGTTTGAAAGCCGGTGCTTTTCGTGTGGTCCCATTTAAATTTCATCAAACTCAGTCCAGTAGTTTTTGAGTTACCCTCCAATAATTGTTATCCAAATTAATTGAATGAAAGTAGATTTAAAATTTTTCAAAATGTACTTGTGTAGTTTATAGTATTAAATAACACAATTTAAAGTAAATCAGCGTTTATATTTTTAAGTACAGCCGGCATCATTTAGATTTTATCATTCTCGAAATATTGACGGCTCCTTTGGCTGGCAGCTAGATGGCGGTGACTCTGCTTTCGAAGGGCGGGGTTCTAGATTCGGTCTCTAAGTTCCAGTTCTAGTATCCGGTTTCATTTTCCAGTTTTAATTTCAAGGAAAATTGGTACTTTATGTGTGGTGAGCAAATATATTTTTCGGTCGCGTCTTGGATGTTGATGATTATTATCATGATTATGTTATTGTGTGTCCATGCCTCGCTCACCACAGGAAAACCTTTTACGTAGGGTTCAGTTTTTAAACTTTTGTTGATAATTCATATTTTAATATGTTTTGATAATGCTAACTATATGATCTAAAGCTGCTGTGGTGAGTTGACGAGAAAATGGTTGGTAATTAATGGGCAATTAATAAAAAATGTTTCGCCTATTTTGATGATTTGATGATATCACCATTTACGGTGAATCCGTTCCCGTTGAAATCGATCCCGTTGTTAGAAAGGGTCACTGAAAAGCGTACAAAATAGAATTGACTTCCAAACTGAGTGTGAAATAACTTGTCGAAGTCGGCACCATGCGCACAATATTGTGATAATAGGTATACTTTTGAACTATGATGGTACCGACTTCAAGTTATTTCACATTGTTTAGATTTGAAGTCGGTTCCATTAATTAGATTTTTTTTTTGTCAAATGTCACTGTCACTAATAAATGTATCTTTTTCTCATGAACAATTGAATTTTTAAACACAATACACCAAACACGTCAAGTATTATATCATCCCCAAACCTCGAGAGCAATGAATCCGGGTCACTTAAAGAATGTTAAAAATCTCGGAAACTAAAAATGATAGGTTAATGCAATAAATTGTATTTAATAGACAATGTAATACTCCTTAAATGAAAGTAAAAAAAATATGAGTCACCATACATTTCATTAACACAAAATTACATAAAGAAAAAAACTGCTGATCTCTCCTTAAAACAAAAATAGGAAACATGAAATTTTTGAACTTTATTACGATTTTCTTGAATTTTAATACTTCGTATTGCCTCCTCGTGCTTCCATAACTGCGTTTACGCGGTTTGGCATGCTGTACACTCGAGTTCCTTATACGATTTTGGGGAATATTCTCCCATTCCTCTGTGAGAGCAATTTTGAGCTCACGAAGCGTGATTGGGGGAGGGTTTCGTTGTTTTACGCATCTGCCTAGCTCGTTCCAAGCATGCTCGATCGGGTTGATATCCAGGCTGCGCGCTGGCCACTACATACGAGTAATGTTCATCTCTTGAAGGTAGTCATTCACAATCCTACCTGTATGAGGTCGGGCATTGTCATGCATAAATATAGCATCCTCACCTAAATTGACCATAAATGGACCAACGTGATCATTGAGGATTTCTTCCACATATCTTTCGCTAGTTAAAGAGCCGTTTTCTATGATCACCAGCTCTGTGCGACTATCAGAAGAAATTCCGGCCCACACAAGTACAGACCCACCACCGTAGGCTACTTTTTCTTCGATGCATGCTTGCTTGAATCTTTCCCCTGGTCTTCGATACACTCTGTGTCTTCCATCGTGCTTGTAGAGCATAAATTTTGATTCGTAGGAGAACATAACTTTTGACCAATCTTCAATACTCCAATTTACGTGGCTCTGGGCATATCTTAGTCTTGAAATACGATGCCCACGCTCCAGTTTAGGGCCGTTTGCAGGTCTAAGGGGTTTTAAGTTAGATTCAGCAAGCCGACGTCTTACTGTCCATGCACTTGGGTTACTTCCTCCGAGGCGTCGAAACTGATTTGTGAGTTCAGTTCCTGTGAGAAAGCGATTTCGAAGCATGGTGTTCACCAAGTATCGGTCTTCTCGTGCTGTGGTACACCTGGTTCTGCCCGTTCCTGGTCTGCGTAGGTTAGAACCAGTTTCTTCGTAACGTCGGAGAACTCTTTGTACTGTTGACAGCGACACACCGACAGTCCTGGCTGTATCGCGCTGACTCCGGCCGGTTTCCAGCATTGTAAGTATTCTGGTGCATTCTTCAGGCGTAAGCGACATAATTTCAGCTTGAATAATGAATATAGAGCACTATCAACATGGTTTATGTACCCACATAAATGACAGATTACAAACAAAAGCAAAACCAAATGCTGTAATTTCGTAGTTCCATCTTCGAAAGTGGCCCTTTTTCAAATTTGATTTTTTTATGATATAACTTTACAATAACTAAGAAGTTTTAATACCTTCATTTAAGGAGTATTACATTGTCTATTAAATACAATTTATTGCATTAACCTAGCATTTTTAGTTTCCGAGATTTTTAGGATTCTTTAAGTGACCCGGATTCATTGCTCTCGAGTGTATATCAAGTTTAGAAAATGAATAGCAGAAGTAATGTATACCTATAACTTTCAAATATGCTTATACTACCCGCAACTAAGAAGTTTTTTTATAATACTATCGCAATAACCTAGATGTAACCTAAAGCACGTAGTGATTGGAATAAATATGAGGCATGTACTGGGACACACTAAAAACCTCGCAAACCCGCCAAAGCACACTCCGCGCTACAACCGTGAAGGGTATAAGGAAAAGTCTAACTAAACTACCAATAAACAAACTTAACCGAGTGGAGCTCGTGAAGTGATGCTATACGAAGTAATAATCGTACAAGGTGGCCCATAAATCTGTAAAAGGAAACATATAAATCCGTTAAAACATCCGCCCAGAGGCTGTCCGCGAGAATCCTGCTAAAACTAATATTATGTTTTACACATGGTAACACCGTATGGACGAACGTTGGATGTATGTTTTTCTCTTAGATAAGGCTCTATAATTATCAATAATATGCATATTTATTAGAAGTAAAACTCTTGTTTTTTACCAGTGTTTAAATTTATGTTCCGAAATAGGAATATAGATGGTAGCAGTACATAATAATAGAATAGCACTTACTCTTGAGCACAGCTGGAAAAACACATCAGTGCTTATACGATAGGTTTATAACTACTACGTGAGGGGATGGAGTTCAAGAATATTCCCACCGTTGATGGGATGCGAATCGTAAGGGGTGAAGAAACCCGACTTACTAAGTAGTATCATAAAATGGAAATGGATGATCTATATTTATACTAATATTATAAAGAGGAAAGATTTATATTTTCGTATTTTTGTATGTAATTAATAAACATAAAAACTACTTAATCAATTTTATCAAAAATTATTTTGCCGTTAGCAAGCTACGTTATCACTGAGTAACATAGGCTTTATATTATTTTCATAAAAGTTAGGGATCCGTATGAAAACGTTGATAATGTAACGCAAGGTGTGAAAAACGTACCAAAAACATCCTTATATCGCGTACGCTGCGCAAACTATTGACAATAGAGCGAAATGAAGTACTGCAGTTTTAAAAAAAAGCATGAATAGGTATTTACAATAGAATCTGCAATACTATATGTCCTACTATTACAGTAGGGTCACAATAACTGTTTTTTCAATTTAATATATGCTATAGACACAGCGAAAGATCCTTATATAGCGTATACTGCGTAAACTAGCAATATTATACAATAGTTTCAAAAAAGGATATCAATGTCTACAAAAAAGTATGCAATACCATATGTCTAATTATAACAGTTATGTCACTATAACTACTTTTCCGTGTTAAAATATGCAATATTAACGCCGGTACTATCTAGGTCACATGATTCGTTCCTTGGTGTTACTCCATATCTACTCTCATAATAAAGAGAAAAGATTTGATAGTATATTCGTAACGGATAAACGCAAAAACTACATTGATTTCTGCGAAATCTATTGTATTATTGGCCAAATATGGCGATTGGCGAGTCTCTATCCCTCTATAACGGTATAAATGTGTCTAATTTGAATACTGACTATTAATTTATTTTACTTTTAATTAAATAACTGTTTTTTAAACCTCTTAGTTTTTATTGTCTCACTGTAGATATAAAAAGTAGAGTATGGAGACCTCGAGGTAAAAGCTATCTTGGTCTTGGCAGCTTTAATACTCAGGACTCTACATAACTCCCTCGCTTCGCTCGGGTATTAAATCTTGATCCCCTCGCTGTGCTCAGGTCTCAAGAGTCCCCGTTACACTCAGGGTTTAATATGCCGCCCGGGACGCAAAACACTACTTTACTCCCTCGGTGCATAATCTACTATAATTACAAATGAAACAAGTATTAATGATACTTTATTCTAGAAATTTAAAGTTTAAGTTTGACTAAAATTAGATCATAATAATATAATAATATAATGTCAAAGTCAAAGTCAAAGTCAAAATCATTTATTCAATTTAGGCATCAAAGACGCACTTATGAACGTCAATTTTTCATTAAAATGTACTTTAAAGCCTACCGCCGCGTTCCAAAATACATAGAGCCAACCGAGAAGAAGCGGCAAGAAACTCGGGGCCATTCTTTTTATATAGATGTTTTTACAATGTTTTTACTTAGGTACTACAAATATTAGCTCCAGTGTGTTGCCTTACAAAAGAGAACATAATAATGGTATCAGTAGGGCAAGACACGCTACACTTTGACATCTTAGTACACGAGTAGATAGATCCTGGAGTGATCAGTCCCAAGCTGTTTTATCCTCCAAGTAATCCGAAATTTTGTAATAACCTTTTTGACAGAGTTTAGTTTTAATAGCAATTTTAAACTTATTAATAGGCAAATCTCGGATAACATTGGGAACTTTATTATAAAATCGTATACATTGTCCCATAAAAGAATGACTTATTCTGTGGAGACGCGTTACATGTACGGATAGCTTGTGCTTATTTCGCGTGTTGATGGAATGAGCATCACTCCTTTTATCAAAACTGCTAATGTTTTTCTTTACATACATTAGATTTTCATAGATAAACTGAGAGACAACAGTTAGAATGTTTATGTCTTTAAATTTCTGTCTAAGGGAAACTCTGGGAGCCAAACTGTAGATTGCTCGTATAGCCCTTTTTTGCAGTATAAAAATAGAATTAATATCTGCAGAACATCCCCAGAGCAGTATGCCATAAGTCATAACGCTATGGAAATAACTAAAATAAACGATTCTAGCTGTGTCTACATCAGTTAATAGTCTAATTTTTTTAACAGCATAAGCTGCTGAACTGAGCCTACTAGACAATTTTTTAATGTGGGGACCCCATTGCAATTTAGCGTCTATAGTAATTCCTAAAAAGACTGTTGACTCCACAAGGTCCAACCCTGTTCCATTCAATTGTATATTGGATTCTACTTGTCTCACATTTGGTGTCGAGAATTTTATACAATTAGTTTTCTTCTCATTGAGGAGAAGATTATTTGTATTGAACCAATTCACAACTTTAGCTAATGCATTGTTAACATCGTCATAGTTTAGTAACTGCCTTTTAATTTTAAATAACAGTGAAGTGTCATCTGCAAACAATACAATCTCGTTATTCTTCTCTACATAATAAGGTAAGTCATTAATATAGATTAAAAACAAGAACGGCCCTAGTATTGAACCTTGTGGAACGCCCATTGAGATTATAGAGCCGGGCGATTTTTTACCATTTATGTCAACCCTTTGAATTCTACCATTTAAATATGAAGTCAAAAGGTTGAGAGCCATGTCCCTAATACCGTAGTGTTGTAATTTCCTGACAAGTATATCATGTCGGACGCAGTCAAATGCCTTAGATAAGTCACAAAAAACACCTAAGGCATCTTGAGAGTTCTCCCAGGCATCAAACACATCTTTTATTAGTTCTATACCTGCGTCTATAGTAGAGCGATTCCTTGTAAACCCAAATTGATTTTTATGGAAAATTTTGTTTGCACTAAAATGAGTTTCTAATTGATGTAATATGATTTTTTCGAAAATCTTACTTAGCGTAGGTTAATAATAATAATTAACAAATTTAAATGCGACACAACATAATTATACTCGAACTATTGATTAAATAACTTAAGATCTAGACAAGAGTTCAACCACTAATTTTCGCGGTAGGATTCCCTGTGTTGCGAAAACTAGTTCTCTTCCAAGGATGCGTTAAATTAACAAACTTTGGCAATTCGGTATGTAAAGTTTTTTTTTGGTATTTTTTTTATATTTTTATTTCGTAGATTAGGTCATTATAAGAAACTAATTTCAATATTTTTGTTTTATATTCAGTAGTTATTTTATAATATTTTTTTGAAAATTTGAATCCTATGACGTCACTTTTTTGCACAAATATGTAGTTGCGTTGAGGAGCCAAGAAAAGCACGCGAGTAAAAAAAAATAAACTAGAACACTTGACAGTGACACCTACTAATTCGTAAGTCTCTATTCAATCAAAACAAAAGTGCAAAAAAGTGACGTCATTTAGAGGTCAATGAAAGTCGAATTATTTCATCGTTTTTTGTTAAAATAAATGGCATCTTATCGTTTTAAAAGGTCAGAGTAGAAAAATAAGGGTTTGTAACATAAAATCTCGAAATGGTTTCGGAATTGGCATAGGTTAATTTTTTTTAGCATACCGAATTACATGAATAGCGGAATTACAAATAAATTTACAATCAAATAATATGGTTGAGTACTTTGTTTTTGTTGCATTACAAATTGGTATTTATAAATGAAATTATTGCTACTATTATTACCATTATAATAATAGCAATAATTTCATACATAGAAAGATTAACGATTGAATTTACTGAATGATAAAATATATGTATGTTGGCAACAAAACTGTGTGGAATTGTGTCAGTATTAGCGTGTGTTATTTTACATTTTATGACCGATATCAAAGGATAGACATGAAGTGAGATTATGCTTTAAAAAAAAGAAAGAATTAATTGTTATTATATTTTTACATTATTGAAATATACGGGTTTACACATTGACTCGCAATAGCTCTTCTGTTCTATTGTAGTCTAGTTTGTATAAAAACTCTAAAACTGTCTTTTTGCATTTGTGTTTGTTATTTCTGTGTATGTTGAGTTCTTTGTTAAGTTTATTATATAGGAAACAGCCCATGACACTATAAGTCCTTTTCCCTATTCCCGTATTTGTTTTTGATACTGACCAGGTACTACTGATTAATATAAGTACATGTTTAAATTACTGTTTACTGTATATTCATCTGGTCAAATATCCTTTAGTATTTTAATTTTCAATAAACACTCCTAGCTAATACGAGGGGCTACAATTATCTTGACCGTTCCGCTCTTTTGAAGTTCACTTCAAAGGCATAAGTGGTGTTGTGAGCCCTTATAAATTGTTACGGAAATACATTTTACTTTCCTTAAGCCTGGTTTACTACAAATATGTAATAACATATAATACTTATGACCAATCTTGTACAAAACAAAGGAAATATAACGATATTTCCTTTGTTGTTCTTCTCTTCTCTTTTTTCTATCGTGACCGCCGACCATACATCATTGGTGTTTGCTTAGTAGTGTCGCGGACTATATTAATTGTAGCGAGTAAATATTAAAAATCAGTCTGTAAGGAAATACATTATTTTAAGTAATTTCAGCAAGTACCATCTGATTAAATTAATTCTGGTGGTATTTTGCGGAACTACTTTGAGAAAATGCAATATAGCAGAGAAATTGACTTTCAATCTAGCGCTCGGCGTGTCAGTATCGCTTAAGAATTCTTCGTGCAGAGGCGAAACGCGTGTTAAAATAGTAATTGTTTAATGGAGTTATAATATACAATGCTCGTTCGTATCTGTGTTAATAAGGGATGATGTAGGATTCTAATAGCGAAAGAATTTTTCAAATTGGTTCAGTAGTTTTGGAACCTATCCAATTCAAAGAAGCAAGTCTTTCTTCTGTAGATGTTGATGTAATGGGGCCATTTTTAAGTGAAGGTTTGCGTATAACACTCGTTGAAACTATGGTTTTATTTAGACTTTACGGCTGCTTGTTAAAACTCGTAGGTTAGGTTAGTCGTTAGGATACCACTATTTCTATGAGGTTAATTCAAAGGGTTCAAGATCACACACACACCTGTTTACACCTCTGCTAGTTTTTACTTTGATATTCCGTTGAGGATGTTACACCTTATTTAAATAAAAACTCTCATTTCAAAAATGAGGCACCGACATAAATTACAATAAGTTTAAAGTTAAAACGATTATTCGGGGTCGGCATAAAGTTCTATGCAATGATTAAATAGGTCCTTTATGAGAATGGGAACTTGATCTCGTGTACGTTGAACTTTAATTATTGAATTCGGTTGTCGGTGAATTCTGACGTGAATTGTCAAAGTTGTTAAACCTCGCTCACATTATATTCTTCAATATCAAACTTATGAAACCTATACGTATCTTTGAAACAAGGCTTAAGATGTTGTAACTAGTGCGAAACACAATCTGTGATCCAGTCAGTGTGTCTGAATATGCGCTTTCACTAACGTCATTTCCTTTGTCTGAGAACTGTAGCTACGGAAACTCGTAAAGATAATTTGTAATGGTTGAAAGTTATATCATTATACCAATCGTAACATCTGTTGCAATGAGAACTTGATCTCGTGTACGTTGAACTTTAATTATTGAACTCGGTTCTAGGTGAAATCTGACGTGAATCGTCAAAGTTGTGAAACCTCGCTCACATTACATTATTCAATATCAAACTTATGAAACCACTACGTATCTATGAAACAAGGCTCAAGATGTTGTAACTAGGGCGCAATACAATGAAGCTTCTGTGTATCTTTGAAACAAGGTTCAAGATGTTGTAACTAGGGTGCAATACAATGAAACCTCTGCGTATCTTTGAAACAAGGCTCAAGATGTTGTAACTAGTGCGCAATACAATGAAACCTCTGCGTATCTTTGAAACAAGGCTCAAGATGTTGTAACTTGTGCGTAATACAATCTTTGTTGAAGTCTGTGTCTGAATATGCGGGATCATTAACGTTATTTCCTTTGTCTGGGAACTAGTAGCTACGGGAACTCGCAAAGATAATTTGTAATGGTTGAAAGTTATATCATAATTAGTTATTGGAAAGTTTGGTTGTGAGCACATTTGATGTAATTGAACCTATGGGTTCACCGGCGGTTATTTTCTTTAAGAGTAGAAGCAACACATTTTTATTGTAATATCTATATATGTAGTTCACAAGTTGACCCGCCCGCGGCTTTGCTCGCGTGACCTCGGTATATGGTGGCTTTGAAATAAAAGTAACTGTTATTATTCAATAAAAATTTTATTTAGAAATCGTTTGACATTATAACGAATACTAAATGTTAAGTATAGCTTATCATAATATACTGATAAAACCAAATTTTAATCGGATAAGCCGTTTCTGAGATTAGCGTGCACAAACACAGACAGAAAAAAAATTAAAATAATTGAAAAAAATTTTTTTTTCATTAAATTTTTGGTATAAAAGTGGCAATAATATTGTTTCTTATATATCTCCCAGGTACAGACACGGATCCGTTACATTTTTATTATATGTAGTAATACTGTGCCTGTATTTAATTAGCGTATTGAGTACCGAATGACTAGGCACACTGCTGGTACCTTCTAAGACGGCTGACCACTAATGGCATACCTATTCCGAACTCAGGACTTAATACATAGAGAAAACCAGTTGTCTCTATATTTTAATATAATGAACTACGCAATAGATGTCTGCGTCTTATATGCCTTCAGCTGTATTGACTTTTTTAGTGCTTAGTGCACTAAAAAAGTCAAATAAGGTAACAAAATCTACTATTATAAATTTTGGAACCTCTAAAACGCGACCCCCCGGTTGCAAGGAGATTCATAGAAGAATCGTTATTTATAATTGGGAGTGTCAATGTTTGTGCCACATAGCCAAATACGTATTATTTATATATGTACCGAAATAAATATATTATTATGTTATTGTTCTGGATGTTACTGTTAAACTGTCCAATAGATGTCGCTCCGTCCCCGCAAGACGGTTAGTCAAATAGAGAGGTAAAATTCGATGCTCGGACCAGAACCTCGGTGGCCTAGTTGTTCAATGGCGTTTGACACGGAGAGTCAGAAGACGCGAGTTCGAATCCCGTCCGAGGATGGAATTTTTCTCTCTATAAATTTCAATGTTTGAGATCGCTAAAGCAGGCGTTAGTGCTTTAAAAAGTAATACGATAAACATGTTGTTTATGTAAATAAATATTAAGATTCTTTCGCTAGGATGAACTTAAAAGCTGGTTGAAATTCTAACGAACTCTCAGTTTCAGCGACTTTACGCAAAGTTCGTTGTATAGAAGTGGTAAACAAATAGAACTTTCTTTTATTTTTACATATTTGTGAAATTTTCTTCTTTGTAACTCCAAGAAAGTTTGGATTCTGATGGAACTTAAACTAGCCAATGTTGTACTCATAAAATGTTTAGGGAAGAAGTATGCAACAATTTCAAAGTTTATAAGGACTGAGGTACTTGCACAACAATATCGTAAATTAGTGCACAAGTGAACATAGAGTAGAATGTAAGTCAGACTTTGATAGATCGATTATAGGTGCACTCTTTATTGCAACACCATACAGAAAACAAAAAAAAACAAATAAAGAGACACGATAATTTCGACAAAAAACAAAAACGCCACAATGATAAACTTTAAATTAAGTGTCACACTGGGCGGTTTGATTGCTCACAGCGATCTCTTCTGGACGGCCATGCACAAATGAAATAGGGGTATAAATAGCAGCGCTGTATAAAACATTAATGATTAAAACACGTAGAAATGTAAACACATGTATAATTATGTATAAAAGTAGCTTAATAGTATTACAGGGTTGGCATGATACAACAAGTTGTTTTAAAACATAATTATGCTTAAAACAGTTTGAATTTAACGGTTAGTAGCAAAAATATAACGAGAAAATTGTAAATCAAATTTCTTCTTTTCTTCTTGACTTCTAGTTATACCAATCTTTTTCATTGTAATTTTCAAGCTAGCGCTGCAAGCTGTTACTGGCATTTTTAAAATAAAGAATAGTAGGCAACAAATGTGGGTGTAGCAGAAGAATTATTTGAAGAACGGAAAGAGCTGGTATCACTCAACAATTCCTTCATTCCAATAATTCAACCACAAGTGTGCCCCCAATCTTTTCACAAGTCCAACTAGTTCTTTCTCACATTTTCTGCCTATTGGTCTTCAGTATGATTTTTCTTTAGGGATCGATGTGAATTATTCCCAAATTACATGTATTTTGCATCCTGGAGGTGACATTTTTATATGGTGATCAGTCGCAGAATTAATAATGAAATTAACGTTTTAAAAAGAATGGCACTCGTATTTATAAAATTCATAACTCCCGTCGGTAAAGTCCTTAATGTCGACTGCCTTAATACAGTAATTCAATAGATTAGTGATTATAAATAAATAAATAAATAAAATAAAATTCATTTATTTCGAGCAACTATACCCATATCAGGCAATTACATTTTTTAAGGCAAACATTTCACATTACATAAAAATAAATCAATTCATTTCCTACAAAATCTAAGTCGAAGTCAAAATTCATAATTAAAATAATATAAAATTCAAAATTATAAAATAACAGTTACAATATTTTAATGACAATACACATATACATATATTAATAGCGATTGACACACGGCATCACCTGAACATGTCTGTTGCAGCATTGGCATATGTAGGGGCAGTCCAGCCTGTCGGCAATCTTCGCCAGATTCATTGCGTTTGAGCTGGACCGTACTCTGCGCACCAAGGAGATGCTCCGCCTGCGCATAGTCGTGTAAAAGCAGGCGGTGCGGACCTCCGCAAACATGCCCGAGGCGCTGCAGAACCGAGGCAGCCCCAACACAATCCTAAACGCATTATTGTAGAGAAAGCGTAGGTCGCCGTAGCACTTCTTAGTGTAACTAGCCCACAGGCTGTAGGTGTACAGCGATGTACAATAGGCTCTAAATAGCGTGACTTTCACTTCCATTGAACACCTAGCAGACCTGCGAGCTATCATGTTAGCTCGTATCGAGGGCGACCTCCGCTCTCTCTCAAAATCCTCATTATCACTTAGGCCAGGTGTTAGAATATGTCCCAAGTATTCAAAACCTTACCAAGATTATGACCCTTATGTTTAAATATAAATATTGGGGTTTCCCCTAATCACAGAATAGATTAGTAGTTCATAGGTCGTACAAATATCGTCGTATGTAAATTCTCCATCAGTATAGTCCAGAAGTCGAAACGAAAGTGTCGAAAAATTTGTCGAACATACAGGCTGAGTGTACAACGTTCAGTATGGATTAGAGATACGTAACATAAAAAAAATTTTATCCATTGATCGTTCCTTGTAAATATTTAACTGGCGAATTTTAAAAGATCTAGAAATGTAACATTATAGGTCTAATAAATTTAAAATAGTGCAATAAACTCAACAAAAAAACTCTTGCTTAAAACAATTTGAACTCTTTGTTTTAATAAAATGGTTTTTCCAAACTGTAGTGAATACAATGATTTACATGATTAACATATTACCGGATAGCAGGCTACTGGAGCACGAGAACATTCTTACTTACTCTGAAGTACCAAATATTCTTCTGTTGGAAGAATCTAAAGTATCGGCGTGCTAGCACTCCTTAAATGTTTCTTTGTTTGAAAGGTAACGCTTATAGTAAGTAAATTAACTGGATAAAATCAGACTTGCTTTGAGGCGATCAACATCACTGATTCATTTCACTGATCTCAGATACTAGCATAATACAACTATATCACCTTGTTGTTAAATCTATATATACTCGATATAAAATAATATCACTCAAAGGGAATTATTTAAGTTGCAGATTGATAATAATTTATCGCGTATTTTATTAATAATATAGTTTTAAACCACACGATAAGAAGTGATAGATGGAAAAGAGATCCATAGTAAATAAATGTTGCTTTAGGTCTTCTAAAGCTCAGCTGGCCACAAATAAGCTGGCTATCATCGTGAAAAAAAAAAGTAAAGAAACAGTATTTTACACAGTTGCTCAATCTGTACCAAGCCTACGTCACATCTTCATGGAATACTGTAATCACCTTTGGGACGCACCCGCTGAGTACCAGCTTTTGCGGGATACATACCAAATAAATATTTAAATATTTAGCTTTACGCCCTTCATCTCTTGAGTTTTATTTTTTGAGAATTTAATGTCATAACACGGGTGCTTTCACAAAACATTACTTAACTAAATACTGCATGAATAAGTTTATAATGGTACATTTCAACTAAAACTAAAGCTATAAAGCACTTAGTTCAACATTTCAGCCCAAGGCGGTCAGTGTTAACTATTGTACATTTTCGTGATTTTCAAGCTCGATGTTGTAACCCTTGACCCTTAGTTTTTGTATCAAAGTCCTTTATTTTTGAACCTATAGGTGTGAAAATTAGTATTTAAGTAGTTCGTTTATGTAAAAAAAATGGAGTTCGTTCGTAGTATTTTTAATGGGATGATTTCAGGGTGTGAAAAGGCGGATTAAACTTTGCATGGCCAATTCTTTGTTTTTGAACTTATAAGTTAACCTATATGTATAAAAAATTAATTTAGATACTTCGTTTAAAATTAATAAATTAGTTCTTAAATAATTTATTGATTCAGGCGTTACTTTGCGGAAATCCTTTATCAAAAACCATGTTAGAAGAAATATTTAGTGACGCTTCCGCTGAAAACTATGCTTATGACCGAGTTGCGCACCACCCTCCCTCCCGCATAAACTTTAAATAGGAAGTATATATACGAATAAACAACACAAAAAACAACCCCAATCAACCAAAAACGATTCCACACGTGAGAAAATTGCCGCTAATAAGACTATGTGCTCGCGAGGTCTACTGTTCACAGAACTTGTCTAATAAGTGCGTATTTTTAATCAATAAAATTATTATTGAAATATACGTACTGTTACATATTATTATTTATATATTAGGTATCATTCACATAAGTGGTTTGAAAATAATTCAAATAAAAATAGATACATCCACATAGACTTAATTATCTAGAAGTTCTTCTCTGCTTATACATATTCGTGATTTAAATGACAACACGTCTTATTTATTAAACTGCAGTAACACCAACTCATAGGTGACGATGGTCCCCAGCAACTGAAAACAAACAAATTTAATAATAATATATTGTAAACAGAGTTTTATTAAAATAATATATATGATATATATAGCCTTCAGAATAACAATCATATTTATGTTCAGTAATCAACTTTTAATGAGACTTTATACTAACTAAAACCTCATTAAACATTTCATTGAATAACCCTTTTGTAATAATGATTTTAATGAACTAACTTCATAATTATTTCGCTTGCCTCGCTAATATGATTATTAAAAGTGTTCGTTATTTAAAATCACTGAGAGATAGTTCACCACTTTCAAATAAAAATAGTAGCAGGTAGCAAATAAATATAGAGAATCATACTTATTCTCTGGTTATACTACTACTGCTCGCTTAACTATCATATTATTACTGGTGTTTTACAATGAACCTCATAAGTAAGCTTTAAATCTCTCAGCGAAATAGGGAGGCAATGTAAAAGCGAAATTTGAGTGATTATGTGGCCCGCAGGCTCGATGAAGGCTCCAGATGCGCTGGTGTCTTCCTCGACCTTGCAAAAGCCTTCGATACGGTGTCACGACCTATACTTCTTAGAAAACTGGAGCTAGCGGGGATACGTGGATTACCATTACAGTGGTTTTCATCCTACCTTTCTAATAAAAGGCAAAAAGTGTGTGTCGGAGGTGTATGTAGTGACATGGGAAGTATTAGTTTTGGCGTGCCACAAGGAAGTCCAGTCCTAGGTCCAACACTATTTTTAGTATATATTAATGACCTTTGCGCACTAAACCTTTATCATGTCAAAATTTTCACCTTTGCAGACGACACTGCGATTGTTTTCCATGGTCACAACTGGAATTCTGTCAACAAAAAATGCCAGCAAGGGATTGACATAGTTGAAAACTGGCTTAACAGCAACCTTTTGACACTTAATGCATCTAAAACTAAACTGATAGCATTTAGTATATCCGTGAGAACAGCACCATTCCAACCTCTTGTAGTGAAAATACATGATTGCAGAAATATTTCTAGCAATGCCTGTGACTGTATCACACTCGAGTCAGTATACTCTCTGAAATACCTCTGAGTTATCATAGACCAAAATCTCTGCTGGAAGCAACACATTGATACTGTCTCAGGCAGGTTGAGAAAACTTATGTTTATTTTTAAAAGATTGAGGTCTGTAGCAGATGATGAAGTAATACGGCAAGTTTACTCTTCTTTATGCCAATCAATTCTTTGCTATTGTGTGGTTGCATGGGGTGGCGCATTCAAATCATATTTGTTACCGCTTGAACGTGCTCAACGTGCTATTATTAAAATAGCACACAAGAAACCACGCCTCTACTCTACTGATGATCTCTATCAGGGCAGTGGATATTTAAGAGTTAGACAGCTTTACATACTATCTGTTATTTTAAGATACCATAAAATTGCTCCAAACAAGGTTATTATCTGCCGCAGACACATTCGATGGAAAGTTCCAACTAGACATTCTGAGTTCTACCGACGGACTTACTCTTGGACAGCACCGTACATATACACTAAGCTTAACAGACTTCTTAATATATTACCACTTACCCGATATAAATGTAAACAAACAGTTAAGCTTTGGCTATTGAATCTAAGCTATGAACAAAATGAACAGATAATCCAAATTGATAAATAATAACACAGATAAAATATATACTAATTAAAACACTTATAGTAGTTTAAACACTATACACACTATTTAAGATTTATTGATTACTAAATTGAAAAATATATGTGCGAGGATATAATTACAGAATAACAACTTAGATTTACAATAGTATATAATATAAATTTAATTACAGTTCAAAATGGAAATCTCTATTCATTTTGTATTGTTTTTTAAAAATCATGTTGCTATAAGTATCAATTGCGTAGGTAGTTATATGAAGTTGCGACTACACTGTTTAGAATGTCGGACTTTTACAGAATAACTTAAGTAATTTCTATATGTAACCTTAACAAAAAGTTAAAGCACATACTTGTAACGCAATTAGATTTAAAACCAATTTGTGAGGAACTGATCTCCACAACACAGGGAATCCTAGTGTGGAGACCAGGGCTTACAAAAAAATAAATAACTGAAACTGTATCATATTATGTAAATTTACTAGTTTTAATAATGTTGTAGTCATTATTGGTGGTTGAAATAAATAAATAAAAAATGTTCTTGAGATCCAGAGACTTACGAAAGTCATCGGACAAAGCCCAGAGGTTTAGCTAGGAGATAATTATGGTCGTGTGCAGGGCATATAGCATACAGAACTGATGGTCGATAGAACCGGAAGGTGATTGGAGACGGAAACGGTAAGCGCTGTTCAAAGCCTCTGCAGCGATACTAATAGCCGTAGTGTTACTGCTTGGGTGGCAGAACATCACCCAGACGAACGGTTACGAAACAGGTGTACAACTATCCAAAAAGATAAAGATAGTTTTGTCAAAAACATGTGTGGTATAGGTACTAAGTACTCAAACAAATATGCATTTATGTAGGTTATTCAAATAAACATTGTATGTATCAACATGTTTTGCCAAAAGTGGCGTACAAAATTTAGGATGAGATGGCATTATAAATATAATTTAAAACAGATTTTTATTCGCATGCAATCAACATACAAAAACAAATATAAAATGAAGTAAAATTCACTAATACATGTGAAGATTTTCCAAGAGAGCACAATAAAGTCAAATTACATTTAATATTCTTTGTTATTCAGAAAGTAAGCTATGCAGTAATAGCATTTTTTAACTATGATTTTCTTTAGCCTCTGTTTAAAAAAATAAAGGGGCAGGTTTTTAAAGTGTTCAGGAATCCTATTATATATATTAGGACCCATGCCGAAAATTGTATTACATTTAAATCCATACTAGGTGAATGACTTTTAGTGTTAGTCAAGTCTAGTGAGTGCGTGAACTACTCGGTAGTCGGGTCACATATAACGCTTTGCACAACAATGAGAGGTGTGATATTTTTTAACATTAAGTATGAGAGGTGTCACCGAATTAAAATGTTTTATTGACCTATGTATAAAAATATAAGAATAAAATCTTAATTTTAGGTAGCTTTGAAAGTGTTAAGACATTTAATGGCAATAGTTTGGAAACACTGGATAAAAATTAAGTAAAATAAATACCTAACCTTTCCTATACGTACATCTACAATAAAATATTTTAACTGTAGTGCTATATATTAAATGATCGGTTATGTAAACAACAAGTGTTGTTTACTACGAATAGTTTTCCAAATACTTCTATACTAAAGCCCTTTATATAGTATATCAAGTATTTTATCAACATGAAAATATTTTAATAATTATATAATAATACATAATATTGGCCAACATCCACACAAAGGTATAAGGACTTTAACCCTAAGACCTTTAAACTAGGTTGAGTCTGTATTATGGGAACCTGATGACAGATGTACATACTTGTATACATCAAACAGACATGTTCATGCACACACATTTTTGACCTGTTCGGGGATCGAACCCGGGACCATCGGCTCAGAAGGCAAGTGTGCTACCAACTGCGCCAAGCGGCCAGTCCAGGATGAAAACCATCAACTCATTATGAATAAATATCACAGTTTTCATCCCGTAAGTAACAATATGTTCAGTTACCTGTATTCTTGGTTATTATTGTAGTTATTAGCAAGTTATTCTGTATGCAGATATATTTCATTACCATGTTGTAAGTATTTAAGAAGACTCCTTTCGAAGTTACTTCGATAATATGATGTTTTCTAAACGGATTAATATTATAATTACGAACTAAAATCTTTTCTATACTTATTACAGTTTGAATTTATTAAGTAAAACATCATAATCATTACTAATCAGACAGTAGTAAAACAGACCCTCACCGTCAAAATCATAGTTCTAGTCACGAAGAAGAAGTCTAAGCCGCTTAGAGCCACTTTGATGTTGTTTATTTGCGCTATAAACCTCTCCACCTGAAATAAATTACTCGTAAGTTATAAGGTTTATCAAAAATATCAAAATTATAAAGGTAAGTAATATTTTTCCATCACTTGGATTGACTACACGTTTGCAATTTATAAATAAATTAAATAGTAAATTATAGTATAGTATCATCATCATCATCATCATCTCAGCCGTAGGACGTCTACTGCTGAACATATGCCTCCCCCATGATTTTCCACAAGGACCGGTTGGAAGCGGCCTGCATCCAACGTCGTCCTGCGACCTTCATCAGGTTGTCTGTCCACCGTGTCGGTGAACGACCTACGCTGCGCTTGCCGGTCCGTGGTCTCCACTCCAGAACTTTTCGGCCCCATCGGCCATCTGTTCTGCGTGCTATGTGCCCTGCCCACTGTCACTTCAACTGGCTAATCTTCTGAGCTATGTCGGTGACTTTCGTTCTTCTACGGATCTCCTCATTTCTGATTCGATCACGTAGAGAAACCCCGAGCATAGCCCTCTCCATAGCTCGTTGTGCGACTTTGAGCTAATCTATGAGGCCCATAGTAAGAGACCACGTTTCAGTGCCATAAGTCATCACTGGTAACACACATTGGTCGAAGACTCTTGTCTTGAGGCAATGAGGTATTTTTAACGAGAAGACTTCAAGAGGTTTCCGGAACGCTGCCCAGCCGAGTTGGATTCGACGATTGACCTCTTTCTCAAAGTAGGACCTGCCTAGTTTGACTGTCTGTCCAAGGTAGATGTACTCGTCAACAATTTCGAGAACTGAGTTCCCAACTAATATTGGGGTAGGTACAACATGGACATAATTTTCGTCATGTCCATGTTCATCTTACGACCTACCCGTTGGGAAACTCGATGGATGCCTTCGAGCGTTGTACTGAGGTCTTCCATGGATTCTGCCATGACTACGATATCGTCGGCAAATCGAAGGTGAGTGATGTTCTCGCCGTTAATATTGATGTATAGTATAGTAAATTGATACTATAATATAACATGGTATATTTTTAAGAGCAATATATACGAATTTTTTATATTTTACCAATTCATTAGCGACTTCAACTCGATATTTGACACTTTTTGTTGCTAAAGTCAGTTCGATTTTGTGAAAAAACCTTTTTTCTCAATTTTTTAGTGACCCCCCTATGGGATCCGGAATAATGGTATCAACAAGATAAATCAACATTTTTAGTTTTTGAAGTGTAACTCAAAAAAACTGCTTGACTGAATTTGATGAAATTTAAATTGGACCACCACGATAGTCTACTCCACCATACAAAAAAATAATTTTGGGAATCGGTTCCTAAATGGGGGAAAATACGCCTAACATACATTTTAAAAAAAATAGCACATCAACATATTGACCTCCTCCTTTTTTGATGTCGGTTAAAAACATGATAAAATACATAATATATAATTATGAAACTATGCAACTGTAGAAGTAAAAGAAAAATTATCAATTATGGTTACAAAAAACGGGAACAGAAATGAAAAACTTAAAAAAGACGTTTTGTTATCTCACAGAGAAAAATTAAATCGTATGGAAGGAGGAGGAATGAAATACATTATCACACAGAAATAACAGTTTTGTTTTATTGTTATAATCTTTGAAGCACGAAAGTATGAAAAAGTTAGTTAGTGTTTCGAAAATCATATAAAAAATACTTAGTAAAGGCTAGGAGATACATATATATTCATTTATTTTTATAAAATACTTTTGAAACTATTCCTTTTTATAGAATAAAAATCCTTTTTTTAATTTAATTTATAAAATAAAATTTTATATCTATAGTCAAAACTACACACAAAGTTAAATGGATAAGCAGATAACATGTTATACTAAAACAATTTATTATCAGTTAGTGGTGATGATTAAAACTGATGATAAATTTGTTAAAAATCGACATAGTGATACATGTATGTACCTACATGGATGGCAAAACAGTATCGATGTCGAATCGACAGACAAGTGTCAGTAATAAACAAGCCATGCATTTGAACGTGTGTAAATGAATGTGTTTTACTTAGCTTCCCTAAGTTACCGCAAATACTACACACAGATATGGAGCTTACCACTAGCTCCTATGACTATTTAACAAAAATAGGCTCTATGTAATGGATACCTCAACGTCAAAGCAGTCACTTGGCAGACCATACAATACCACCAATGGTAGTCGAGAGTTGGAATGGATCCTGGCTGCGAGGAGCAGCACCAACATCGTCCGCGCCACGAGGAATGAGAACGAGTAGTTGAAGTACATCGTGTGTTCTATTCCATGAAGTGTGCTAAAAATACATTATTTCATCAAGTTTATATTTTGTTTCATCAATGTTCTAAATGTCATACTTTACTGCAATCTGTTGTTATATCCATGTTCAGCCGTGCGATTCTCGTTGCATCTTTGAGAACATCCGTGAAACAAATGACGAGATGACAAGAAACGTTGGGAAAACAACCTTGTGTACAAGGGCGATATCTCATAAAGTATTTGACATCGGTGAGCTCGTCGACGAGTGCATCGACGAATCATTAGAGAATCGTACGGCTCTAAATCTGACTTTATATCTATACGTTGCGTTATCAAACTTCTTAAAACCTTACTTTACAGCATAACTGCAGCATCATTATTTAGGTTTCATCCAGAGATACTCAGAAGCGCCACCGCTTTATGGTGGATATTCCATTTACCCGGACGAAGCGATTTACTTCTTCGTTTATCATACGAACCGCTAGGGAATGGAACGCTCCCCTGAGTCAGTGTTTCCGGTTAAGTACGATATGGGGGGTCTTCAAAACACGAGTGCATAAGTATCTTCTGGGTAAGCGCGCTCCATCATCGATCGCATCATCACTTAGCATCAGGTGAGATAGTGGTTAAGTGCTACCCAGTTCGATATAAAAAAAAAATACTTTTGTATTATTTTATCACATGGATATTGGCAAGATGTTATATAGTTTCCAAGAAACATATGCTTACTTACCTGTATAATGATTAATAATTTTAAAAAAATATTAGTATGATAACATGTATGCTACTTACGAATAATCTTTAGGGTTTTTGTCCTGGCACCCGATAAAGTGTCCAGTTTGCGTTTTACTGTAAGAATATGAATGTAAGTGAGTACGAAATTTATATATATTTATATATATATATATATATATATATATATATATGTATTATGTGTTCGGTTATTATTTATTCTAAAAAACCTAACAAAAATATATATCATTACGCTACAACTCACTGTATACGACTACTGCAACGAATAAAATTATATATCTAGATTTATCTAAATAAAAAAAAACACAATTTTCCAAATTTATGACAAATTCCACACGTACTCACTTTAAACTATTAAATAGCTGCGTACAAATAAAGTACAAATTACTGCCAAAAGAAGTTAATATACACATTCCGATTTGTCCGTTGATCAATTTTACTAAGCGTATGATTTTCAGATACTGTACACGAAATGTACACGCTGAAAAGTGGTTCTGTGAAACAAAATATAAAGGTGCAAGTTGGTAGCCGGCTACATGTAGTAGCAGCCGACGTGTCGTCGCTTCATGTCGCTGCGACACGTCGTCGCTTCATGTCGCTGCAGTCATGATTTCGAACCCGACTGCAGTTGCATTTGAAAAGTGATACGAAAGATTTGATTTTAAAAGCTTTTCAGTTATTTTACTAGGTAGATTGGTACCCGCGAGGGGCACTACTGATGTGCGTTCGGGCGACAGTGTCGTCTGCCGCTCGACGACGCAACGCCTAGCTTCGTGTCGCTAACTACGAATGGTATTTCATGGAAATACATAGAAACCAGTAGTGTCGCTGCGACACGTCGTTTTCTGCGGCTTCATGTAGCCGGCTACCAACTTGCACCTTAATATGTTAGTACTTTGTCTTTACTTTGTTTTAAAGCGCAGTGTTGTTTTGAACTGACAGACGAACAATCGCTGCTACAGTTATGACTTGGATGCACCCATCCAAGTCATAACTGTAGTCACCACTGCTGCTGACATTTGTGGCGTTTTGGAGGGCACGTTAAGCCGTCGGTATCAATTTTAAGCCTTAGCACCGCTGCCGTTGTTAGATATGTCGGAGGCGTTCGTGTGGGTCAAAAAGAATGTGTGATGAAGTATGGACTATAATTTTTTTACACCACAATGGGCCCTATTATATACTCGGCCATACTCGTGCCATACCAAGAGGCAATACATACGCGAGGGGATTAATATTTAATTCCCGAGTGTAGCGAAGGAGTTATGTAGAGTTCTCAGTGAAGCGAGGGGTTAAAGCCGCCCAAGACGAAGACAGGCTTTATCCTCGAGGTGCATACTCTACTTTTAATACCTACTGCGAGACAATAATAACTCAGAGTTGTAAAAGAGCAGTTATATAGTTAAAAGTTAAATACAATAATGGTAAATATTCACATAGTAATATCTTTGGAAGTAACATTTTATGAAAAACACTGTTCTAGACATTCGCGGTTGTTAATTAAGTTATAATTAGTACTCACGAGATGTAGACCACGATTTAGTTGCTTTTGGAGCACCCGATATTTCGCTACAGTTACATGCACCATGTTCAAAATTATAACATTTTATGGAAGTTGTTATTATAATAACACCAAACATAAGAGCACGTAACTTGAAGCTATCTATAACGTGAAGTTGAAGTATGCCCTTGAATGCGCAGAGGATCTGTGCGTAAATTACGAATGCGCACAACATAACACTCCATAAGAGCGTTCGTTTAGCAATGAGGGCATTGGCGGTGTTGCTATTGTAGGCTCTTTAGTTAAATCGTTCGTAAAGCTTAATTTTGGTGGCAATAAAACTCTTTTTTAGCTTTTCGAACGCTGAACAAAATGAGCCATTAACGACATTTTCACCTATAGATTCCCAATTCGAACGCCCTTGTGAGCGTTTTTAGCGTTATTTTCGCCAACTTAGGGCTATTCGAATGCACTACTAAATAGTACAATCATTTCGTGTCTTTTTTCTTATTTTTCTTTATGCTGTCTCCGTACTATGGGTTTTCCTACAAGTAAAGTTCTAAATCCAAATCACTTTAGATTATGAGATTATTTACGGTAAATATACCACGATTCCTAGCCCGTCTCAGAGTATAACTAGTATTAGACCGATATTCGAGAAAGACGCTTGTGAATTTAGAATAAATAATTTCTTCTTACCTGTTTCACTGCATTTCTCAATAGTTCATTGTGGATACTTAAATGTTCAGTAACATAAATAGATATAACCATCACGAGTAAATCGTTGAAGCTCCAAATAAAAGTCGATTGTATGTTGAATATCTATAAAAGAAGGATGTTCTTAATGAGCCTTGTACGTCGTACGATTATAATACAAAATTTAAAGATGATTTGCATTCCATTATTGAATTAAGTTTACAATTGATTCTTTAAAAAATAAATTAAATTCAGAAAAAATACCCAATATTTTAGGACTGATGTTGATAAATTGTTAACCAAAAAAAACTGTATAACTCGTTTCACAAGCGAAGAAATTATGTAACGTACTTAAAATGTTTCTTTTTCAAAAAGTTCTGAATCAATTTTATTACAATTTATTCAATACCACTAGTTTCTAATCTATCCAAGCAAGTTTGGAAGTACCTATCCATATCTCACTACTTATAGCACTCATATATATACGCTTGTTCTTTTACCACGTTGCTTTACTTAGTTACACATGTAGTGTTATAATATGTATAGTTTTCTGTTAGAGTTTTTTTGTAAATTTTTTCTTATAAATTAATTTATAAGGATGTCAGTTTTCAATCAAAATGTATTCAGACAACGCTTATTTAGTAATATTCCTTGATAAACTAGATTACGACACATTGGACCCAAAACTCATGTTTATAAAGAGTTTCCGCACTTGGCTATAGGAAGAAATTTATGACCAGTGCTTTCGAGTTTCAAGGGACGACAGAAAAGGAAGAAAACTGGAACTACTTACTTCGCTTAGTACACCCTTCCACATTGTAAAAGATGTGTATTCAAAGATCCAAGGCATGTTGAAACGAAAGAAAGTTTCAGCAATGTTGTCAGTAGTGCAAGAGTATGCCACTGCTAGTCCATATTTGACTGACAAGAGGTGTTCAACTGAAAAACATCATTTATATTTTATTAAGATGATTTTTAAGTTAAGCCCCAAAGGATTTTTCGGTTCACTGGATATAATCCTTCTATTATTAATCGTCTTTCAAAATTAAATTCCAACAATTTTTTTTTATTATTAGCGGATCCTTTGACTATTTTCAAGAACGTTAAAAAATTTGATGAGCCTGCAAATCATAATACGTTTCTGTGAAGTTTTAGGTTTTAACTTGTTCAATTCCCTATCAATTTTACATAAACAAACATGATAAATTTTGAAAACCATTACCTTTTCAACATAATATTTAACTCATATTTGTACAGAAGGGACCATAATTTACAACTGTTAAGGACAGGGTCCATTTTATCACAAGTAAACTGTGTACTGAAGTATTGTGGTTCTATTCGAAATTTAAAACATATCAAGGCCTAAAGTATAACTATTTGAAGACCTATTTGTTTGTAGTTATCTACGTTATCGAATTCTGTAAGTTTATTACAACCAGAACGTGTAAAGACGAGTAACATTTTTTAAAAAAATGCCTTGTTTTTGGAATAAACACTATAAAAAAATATGTTTTTTTAAATTAATCGCTATGTATACAGCATTAGGTACATATACTAGATACGGTTTGATAATTCGGGCTAGGTATAAAAATGGAAATCTTTTTGAAAGACCGTTATTACCAAGAACATAGTCCTTGGTTTCTGTTAGTTTACTTACAATCGTCACAGAACGTCTTAGACGTCTTTTTTTCCCTGTGAGTACGTCATTATTATTAACATACATTAGCTTCACTCACGCGTCTTCTTTTTCATTCAACAAACCTCATTCAAAAAAGCATTATACCCTCGAGTTATCAAGTAGCAAGCGTTGCATCTCTCCTTTCAATTTTCTGTCATACCTTCAAACATTCGTTACTTTATCCTTCACTCCGTATACCTCATGAAAATAATTACATAAAAGTACGTACATACGTTAAAGTCTAACATAGGGGGCTATCTGCCTAGTTTTCATCGCTATATCTATAGATGCAGCAACTACAATAAGTATGAGTTGGATAGATGGTCTAAGCCATATATTTATATTATAAAATCACAAATAATGTAAATGAGATCAAATCCATACATACACTGTTAATATCTACTAAAAATCTTCCATGCTTCAGCTGTCTCACCATGGACTTGTTATTACGAGTTTGTCCCACCGGGCATTATAAAAACCCATTTTAGTAATTATCACCACTGTGCTACAGTTTTTTCTAGCAACAGTATGGCAGTAGGTATAAGGGCTCTCAATCAAATGAAATACCTATATAAACGTGACAAGAAGTCATGTTTCAATATGCAGTGTACTACGAAGAAATATTATTTCTTCGTAGGCAGTGTAGTATCAGGCGAATAGGAGACACTTTGTTAAACCGTATAAAAAAAATACTCCCGCACTATTATATATAGAATTCCCTGAGACGCGAAAGGCACGGACATATATTGCATTAGCACGCTATTCAGTCTTCCAAAAGATATGCTATGGTTTAAAGTATTATCAAATATATTTATTCATACCCAAAGCAGCTAATAGTATGCAGACCATAGTAATATTGCAAATCTTTGCAACATCTCTTGAAAACGGTGGAAGATCAGCCTCTATCTTCTCTACCTTAATCATTACTTTAGGCCAATGCAGTCCAATCTTTAGTAGAATTATCCATGATACTAAACTTGCAAAGTAGAAAAAAAAATTCGCTGCAACACACACAAAAATACTTTCAAACCACATTATAATCATTATATTCGTGAGGATCGGTTATTGTATATTGATTCAGAAGAAGACTTGTTCGAATGTCATCCAAGGATTAGATTGGACCTATTAAGGTTGGATCAAAACGTATTATGAGTTGGAAAGTGCTAAATCACAAATAAGAGTTACGCTAACATTGATTTGTTTTAAATTTCAGCATCCCCATAAGAAGTTAAATGAGATAGTGCATACTTACTGACATTTGTTAAAGATATTCCTCTCTTGAGGAGCCAATAAAGTGGCATGACGAACATCAAACATTGTCCAAATAAACTAATTGCATACAACACGGTGTAAGGAGAGCGCAGATTGAATCTGGAACGAGAAGATATACGGCCTTGCTTATAAACACTGCTTAACTTTGAATATTGTCATTTAGTACTTCGCACAACAATTTTGCTGTTCGCGGTACCTACTTATTTTTTTTAACATCCGTAATGTTTGCAGCATTTATATGTAAAGCCGTAATTGTTTAATTTTAAACAATATAGGAATGTTATACATACTATGAAGCACGTGTTAAAAATATCAATGAATGACGTCAGGCTTTTCATTGCTTTTTTAATTAGTTACGAGCTACGCCCCGCGATTTCACCCATGTGGTGATGTATGATGATGATGATACATCGGTCAAGCCGTTTAGCCGTGATTAGGTAGCAAGCATACAGATGGAGAGACAGTTACTTCGCATTTATAATATTAGTGTGGATTAGTATCTGCTCGCGACATTAACATTTTGTTAAAGTCCGATACATCGCGACCGGGGCCGCGGTATACTCCTGCCCGCACCGTGGCTGGGACTACAATCGTGTGTGTGTGGATTACCTCGACTGCGGCTGGGGCTGCGAAGAAGATCTCGGCCGGATCCTACAATGCGATCGAGATCACAGCCCTGGTCGGGTCTACAAGCATTACCGGGGTTTCCTTGGGACGACGCTAAAGCTGCCGAAGTAACGGCTGCGATGGGGTCGTCCAGGTCACCCAAAATATGCCTTGGACGGCGACGGGGGGAAGGAAGTGAGGATCGGTTATGTCAGTGGAGTAGTTCGCCGCTTCGACCACGAGGGGATACAAGTGGTGGGGAGCTTTGTCGAAGTAGCGGCGGGTAAAATCGCAGTGCAGTTCGGCGTTCCGTAAGTACCACGGAGCGCCCACTGTCCTGCGCATAAAGTGATTCTGAATCACTTGAAATTTGAGGAGGTCGTGTCTCTGAGCATTGGCAAACGCTACAGATGCGTAAGTCATGAGTGGGCGGATACAAAATTTGTAAAGAGTCGTCTTATTTCTAAGAGACATTTTACTGTCTTTGCCTATGAGGGGACTAAGACGACTCATAATGAAGGCCGTCCTATCGCGAACAATCTGGATGTGTTTCGCGAAAGTGAGTTGGCGATCAAGGGTGACGCCCAGGTATTTAGCCCAAGGGATGGGTTCGCCGAATAGGAATATGGGTGACGGCATGAGAGTCCGCCGGGTCTCAGTGAAGTACATTGCTGCTTTTTTGCTAGGATTTACTGCAATCCGCCATTTACGAAACCATGCACCGATTACGGTGATGGCCCGTTGGATGGCGCATCTCTGCCCGACCTTGAACCAGCCAGTAGAGTAGATTGCAGTATCATCCGCAAACTGAACAATCTGAACATTAGGTTCAGATCGTGGGATGTCGCTGGTGTACAGCGAGAAGAGAATGGGTACAGAGCCCTGAGTGACACCTGCGTGAATGGAATGCGGGGAGGAGAGCATTCTCTCGGTACGATAGCTAAACGTTCGATCCCTGAGGAAGTCTTGTAAGATGAGTACAAGATGGTCTGGTACACCCAGTTGGTACAGCTTGAATATCAAGCCGTTGTGAGAGACTTTGTCGAACGCTTTCGCTACGTCGAGGAAGACAGCTATGGTCCCTTGGGGCTTTGGTTTCTTATTGAAACCGCCTAGGATGTGCTCCGTTACGCGGTGCACTTGTTGGACGCAAGAGTGTTTGGCTCTAAAACCAAATTGCTCATCGGGAAGGAGGTTATTGGACCTAACGTGGGACCAGAGTCGGTTCACAATGAGCCGCTCGTAAATCTTCCCCAGAGAGCTGAGGAGACTTATGGGACGGTAGCTGGAGGGCTCGGCTGCCGGTTTGCCTGGTTTGTGAATACCAATGACAATGGCATGCTTCCAAGTGTCTGGGAAGGAGCAGTTGCTCATAGCCGCATTGAAGATGATAACTAAGAGATGGACTAGTGGGACTGAGGAGTGTTTAATCACCTTGTTGCTGATACCATCAGCACCAGAGGATTTACGGGTCTTGAGGTCCTTTATCAGAGACACTGCCTCGGATGATTTTACCGGTGGGAGGAGTGGGAGGTCAGAGATGGACATAGAGCTTTTACGTTCGACTTCAGATTCCACCGAATCGAGGTGTTTCTAGTCGACGTGATTCTGAGCTACGGCTGCCAAGCGCAGCTGTTTTATAAGCAACTTAGATAATGGGTGAGCGGTGAGTCAACCGCTTGCACGTTGCGCATGACCGTCACAATAGGCGGCCGACGGCGTCTTATACTATAACTGAATATATCTTTTCATAAAACTCACAAGTCAAACACTGTTTGGTTGTATGAGTATTTCTTAAGTATTATTATCAGTATTACGAGTATTATTAACAAGTGAGATGGTTTTTCATCAGAATCTGTTTTCATGGGTTGGCCCCTCCATGCCATCCATTTTAATAAAACCACTTATGTAAACAATTTTTAGTTTACTATTATTTTGTAGTACGATAAAGCAATTACTCACTCATACACACCCATATACAAGCACACCCTCACCCACCCATATATACACACACATCCTCACAAATACGCATATTTACTATTACATGTACAAGCGTGCATTGTTTTTTTTTACTTCACTATACTTTATGTTTAATGTTTAAAAACCACAACTACTATTTTAAAACTTTAAAACCAGTCTTTTAGAGATATGTCACTTAGATCCAAAATCCCAACGGAGGTCTTTGTTGTCTTTATTGCTAACTTAGCTTTGCCGTAGCTTTTCTCCGAGTACGTGACGCTCCGTGTACAATACAACAACGCGCTTATAGCGGTGTTGGGGCTGCTCCGTTTCTGCAGCGCCTCAGGCATGTTCGCAGAGGTGCGAACATACTGTTTCTATGTGATCATGCGCAAGCGAGGAATGTCCTTGGTGCGCAGTCTTGGCAACACCGTCTTAGCGATGATTGGACTCAGGATCGATTGTGCTTTCCTTCGGCATTGCTGCGATAGACATGTCGCAGTACCGATACCGAAGCGAAGGTACTGATTATTTATTTATTAGACATGGTGGTATTGGATTAAAGTAGAAACTTATTTATCTGACATTTTGTATTTCTTTTTTGTGATAATTTTATTTAATTTCGACATTGCTATTTTATTTTTGACATTTAATTTTTATTTTATAAACATTGGAATTTTGTAATTTTTGAATATTGCACAGAATTTATTAAAAAAATTGTATTTTGTAGACTTTACTCATGACATATTTTATTGTATAATAATTTGCATACTTTATGGGTTTATTTGCCTGAAATAAATATATTGAATTTGAAAATTTCAGATATTATAGATTTTATGCAGATACTCGTATTATGCCTTGAAATACTAGTGTAAAGCATAACTGCGTTCAGCCTTGCAATTCTCTAATGATTCGTCGACGAGCTCACCGATATCAAATACTTTATGAGATGTAGCCCTTGTACATAAGGTTGTTTTATCCAACATTTCTTGTCATCACGTCATTTTTTTCACGGATGTTGTCAAAGATGCAATGGTGTTTGCTCTTAGAGAATCGCAAGGCAGATATGAAACAAACTATAACTTGCAACAAACTGCCAGAAATACAGGATGAATGAAATTTGAAGAACAAACCTGATGATTGAAATTCTTTGATTCAAAATAAAATATCAAAATATTATTATCCAGGTACTAACCTGAGTCTGTCACTAGATGGATGGGAGAGTCCTGTTAAAGGAAACATCCCCATCACACGACTGCACAGCAGAGTATATCTTACTGTAGAATACAGACCACCATTTCCGCTCTTGGTCATTTGCAGACTGTCTTCTAAGGATTGTGATTTCAGGTTCTGCCACATTTTGAACATTGTTTTGTTTTTGGCCTATTAATGATATTCCAACTTTTCAAGATGAAGTACTATGATAATAAGTTACCAATCATTTAATCTGTAACAGAATAATTTCTAATTGAGAGTCAGGTATAGGTATACCTAGACTTGCAGAAATTGTTGAATCCACAAATCATTATATCAAACATATTATTCAGAGTTTTACGATTTGTGGTTGGTTTTCAAAATTACTCACTAATATAATAACTCGTAAATTTGCTTTATTAAAATAAAAATAAATCATTACCTACGACCAAATGTTTAAGAAATTATATTTATAGGTATATAGCTAAAAGGCGGCTATAAATAATACAGGTCCCATTTATAGAGCTAATAAAATCCCAAAAGCCAGCACAATACTGCAAGACCTCTAGACACTGCAAGTGACTACTCCGTGCATCGGGAACGTTTTGATTACAATATGATAGGCAGTAAGTACATAAAAATAATATACTTATCTATTTAACAGACAACTGTCGTTCGGTCTACCCGTGACCAACGTAAGTACATATCTATCTATATCCATATCTCGGGGCCGCGTGCTCCAACTACTTTTAAGTGAACATGTTCAAAACGTCTTGATAATTAATTTCAAATAAGACATGATTTAATCCATTTAAAATTGTTTAATTTCAACGGCTATAAATTAATATCCCGCCACGTGTCTCGAAATCATAAAGATGTTCCTCCAAAATATGAAGTATTTAAGTGGATATGTACCTAGTCCTTTTCTATACAAAAAACGTCTAAAGACAATGAAACGTCAGTACTTACTTGCCTTCAAGAAAGTATGTTAAAAAGGTAAGGCAAATTACAAAATCGGCACGGTACACGAAGACACATACACACGGTACAAGACGTCGACGGAAAAGCATCTTGAAACGAGTGGAAACTGCTCACTTAGGGAAATTGTGGAAGTGGGCATAGGAAAGCATAAAAGGCTTTATAATTCCGAAGTGTTTCATCAGCGTTTTGAAATATGTATTTACGTCACCTTTTTTTATTTTTTTACAACAAAATTGATATTTGATGGACGTGGTGATGTAGGTGTTGATGTTAGTGACGCGCACAACGCAGTACTAGAATATAAGATTTTTACGTAATTAAAATTCTGTATGCTTTATTTTTTAGCTCATACACACTTTTGACATAATTTAAGCAATTTACGTCTCGCCTCGCACTCAGTGCGAGATGTTGTTGAAACTATAGTCGGAAAGATCTGACTTTTTTACTTGAGTGAATCCCGTTTTTCATATTAAAAATAAAAACAATAATGTACAATACTTTGATGTTAAATACCTTACATGTACATAGCACTTACAGTATACCATACTCCAGGGTTGTACAAATAGTCCCTTTTCTTCATTTGTTTTGTATACTTGGTACAAGAACCCTTAGGTACAGTTAAACACAATAATTGAAGAACAAGAGTGGGTTCGTTCAAAGTCTGTTCCTTTCCTACCCTTTCTAAAGCTGGAAGGTATCTAAAACAACCCAAATAAAACACTTTCCTTTCACTCTGACACGGGTAGCTCCAGGCTAACGCTCCACAAATACTCGTATCATGTCACAACACGACTTGTTTACAATATCAGTTTTCTTGTTACAATAACATTGTGATATCGATGTTTTCATAGGAGCGCTACCATTCTGATAACATAACAATAATACCTCAGGGTTTGAAACGATACGTCCATAACCTGAATATAATAAGGATCCATATACCTTACGGCCCAAGGAAAAGTTTTATTTATTAAGATTTTTTGTTGGTTATTCAACCGTAAAGTCTAAGTCTCAAGGTGACAAGCGCAGTCTGCATTGCCATGCAGGATGTTGAACACTTGTAGTATAAAATTCTTAATCACACTGACCTCTTATAAGCGTAAGCGTGACGCGTAATATTAGCCATGCGACTTGTTCGTCTCAGCACTACAAGAGATAAAATAATGGTATAAAAAAACAGTAAAGCGAATGTTTTCTACCAATTTCCAAAAAAAGGAGGAGGTACTCAATTGGACTTCTTTTTTGTTGTTTTTTTTTAAATATTTTTTACCTCATAACTTTCGCATGGGTGAACCGATTCAAAACTTTCTTTTTTATGTTTGAAATCTGGTGCTTCCCGTGTGGTCCCATTTAAATTTTATCAATTCGGTTCAGTTGTTTTTGAGATACACTGCAATTACTGAATATAATGAAAGTTGGTATAATTTTTTTCAAATTGTACTTATTGAAGGACATACACATCGTTCGTAGGAGAGTATATACAAGTGGCTAAAGTTTTAATATTATTCAGTAGTACTTAAATGTAGAGCTTTTGTCTCTCTGATACTAAGTACTCATCTAAGTTTTGTTTCCTGAAAACATTCGCGGAAATATATTTTTTCTAACACCTTACTCTGTATTTACTTCTTAGTACACTCTGATTATAACGGGTCCGTGAAGGGAGTTATTTTAAATCACTATGACCTTTCGTCTTAATTTAACGCTCGCCGATAAAAAAATGAACGAGTTCATTGAATTTAAGGTACTGAAGAAGGTTGTATTAGAAAAGGTGGTCCGGTTTCCTGTTATGCTCATATACGAGTACGAACTATACAAATGGCACGAATATAAACGAAACATATTATACATATACGTATTCACACTAAGTAATACAATAAAATACGTATAGAGTCCTGTTATTATTAACATTATAAACGTGAAAGTTTATTACTTTTTACGCAAAACTAAAAGATGAAAAACTGAATGGATTGTCAATCATATTTGGTAGATATGTAGATAGAAAAGACGCTGGGATATTAGATAGGATATTTTTTCATCATCATCATTATCATCCATCACCACGGGGTTGTAACCACGAGGCGCCGCTAGTAATATAATAAACACGGTTGTAAAAACGTCATTCTCTCTGTTTGTTACATTTCCACGCCTAAACGACTGAACGGATCGTAATGAAATTTGGTAAGTAGATACTCGTAGTTTGTATCCCGCGGAAGGACGTAGGATACTTTTCATCATCATCATCTATCACTATGTGGGTGAAACCGCGGGGCGCAGATAGGTCTAATTACAATCATTGGTAGTGTTATTTAAAAGGTTATATTTTAAACCTTGTAATTAGCACTATCAGTGACCACATTAAGGTGACCCCGCCTCTTCACAGTACTTTGATAAATCATGGTTTCTGGTGTATTTTTTTTATTTAAAACGATATTCTTAATCATAATAAGCCCATTTTATTCCCACTGCTGGGACTCGAGCCTTCCTCTCAGAGAGAGGAGTTGGGCCATAATCCACCAGGTGGACCCAGTGTTGGATAGGTTAGTGGCCAACCCATGTCGAAGTTTTCAGGCCGCCCGAAGGCCTTCGATATAGCCTAACGACTCTTGTCTTAAGACAAACAACCGGAACCGACGGTTTAACGTGCGCTCCGAAGCACGGAAGCGCTCAGTTGAATAATGCCACTAGCGGTCCCCCATCCAAGTCCTGATCATAGCAAGTGTTGCTTCACTTGTTTATCGGTTAAGATCGCCAAGTCGAGCTCCACTTCAAAAACAATATTGATGTATTTATATTTCTGAATATGTTAATAATACAGAAGTAAAAACTCTTCTTAACGTCGTTTTATCGTCGTCCTATACTTAGTTATATTTCTAATATCAAAGAAGTCCAAAATGTAGGTATATTGTAACGTTGCACATCATGCTACAAAAGGATCATTGTGCGTGACAGGTATAGGTGGGCCTGTCGGAAGCTCTAGTATACTGCTCCATTGCACACGTTAGAAAGCAATAAGTCTGTTCCAGATACCGGGTTAGGAAGCTTCCGTCCCTTACGTAGCGTGGAGACATAGACAAATTGGCTTTTTTTGTTTCCATTTAAGGAGTTGCAAGGTAATAAAATCCAATAAAAGTTAGAAGTATTGTAACTTCTACTCAACAAAAAAAAACATTTTTATATAGGGAGCCCGACACAGGTCAGTAGAAAAGGGTGCCTTCCCAAATCCCTATACATGGGTCCTGGTTGGTGCCAGAGTTAGTCTGGTGGCAGTGCACGTCTGCATATTGCTGGGTACCACCGCTGCTGCAATCTTGTTGACCGCATGATCACGCAGCGACAGCTGAAAGGTAACCTATCAACTTTAAAGTTACGAAACTTATATCGTTAGTGCTAATTACGTGGAGTCGACATTACCATATTCGGGATTTCCCGTCAAGCAAACATGAACACAATATTTGACAGTAGATTTTTTGGTAATAGTAGATTATGCGCCGAGGGAGTAAAGCAGTGTCTTACGTTACGGGCTGCATATTGAACCCTGAGTGTAACGGGGATTCTAGTTAATCACCCCTACCCACCGCCTCTTCCTACTTTTATCGCATATTTATTGCGATGAAGTTCTACTTACTCGGGGCCGCGCGGTCTAAGTACTTTGCCAATACCAAGTACGGCTTACCGTGCGCTTGTCGGTTTATCGAGGCACATCAAAGGGATCAAATAGGCAAATATGCAAGCAAACTTTCCACACAATCCACACATTAGCCATATTCAGAAGCGCACACGCCGTAGCCCAGTGCGGACGTGCAGTATTTTGTGACTTTGTTGTTATTGAGACTTAGAATAACTTCTAAAAATTAATAAGAGCAGTAAAACAGTGCTAACATTACTAGAATTTACACACTTTAGTGTACACTCGTTGAATTTAGACACAAATAAATGCAATTAAAATTATTTTTACTGAGTTGAAATGTAATGAAGAAGATAAATAAAACATCAATAAATGGGATAATAGTGTGTTAATAAGGTTCAAAATTTACAATTTATGTTCCCATTTTAAAACTTTTACTCATATCTCAATTTTTTAGAGGAAATCGTTCTTTGGCTCTATAGTTGGAATTAAATCATATAATTTTTCTTTCTGTTTCTTTCTGACCTCCAGTATAGGTACTTTTAGTGGTTTTTGGATCTTCAAATTGTCAGAATCTCGTTAGCTGCTTATCTTATCTCTCATAACGAATACATATCGAAGCTAGAAGTCTATACTAGAAGTGGTAGCAAATTTACAAAAAGGTCTATCAATATTGTTAGTAATCAATCAATCAATCAATCAATCAATCATTTATTGATAACGCCAAGTTACAAGTCAATATAATATAACAATTAGTACAAATCGTACCTTCATCATTAATCATAATATATTATATATTATGATTAATGATGAAGTATAATATATATATCTACTTATATAATATATATATATATTATATATATATATATATATATATATATATATATATATATATATATATATATATATATATATATAATATATATAATATATATAATAATAATCATAAGGTATTAAGTAATTGAAACATGTCATATTATAGAAATAATCCAAAATTAATTATGAAAATACATTAGATTAAAATAAAACACAACGAGGAAGTAGGAACGAACAAGGTTCATGATATAAGGCATTCGCTTGTAGCTCATTGAAAATGAATTGAGTGGTTTTGTATTTACATTTTACCTACTTGTAAAATACTCGGTATACACCTGTACACACCTGTACACACCTGTATGTAAGTAATTTCAATTTGTGGATTTATTATGGATAATTTATAAAATAGGTAGTATAGGTTTTCAAAGTCTATTATACCGTTGTGATTGTATGTTTACTCCTTTTACACCTGCTTGAGAGATACAATTGGTCTTTGTAGAATTTATTTCATTTGTTATTTTTTTGTTGCGGTTCAAGTTTTAATGTATTTTTTTGGTTGACTTTACCTCCATAATTTGACTAAAAAGAAACAGATAACATAATAATAGAATAAAGGAAGATTTACTGGGTAACCAGTGTAAATTTACGCCGTTTACAGATATAAAATAGAACAAATAGCTGTTTTACTACGATTTTACTCCTGCAAACGTTTGCGGCGCGCGCGGAAATTTTTTAAATAGTGAATTGTCGCGCGCTTTTTCCTTTCGATTTGGCGCCAAAATATTTTTCTTTTTATGCTACTTAAAGGGTTAGCAATAAAAAGAATTATGTTCATTTGCTGTAAATAAATGTATATTACGATTAACACAACCAAAATATTATTGAAGAAATCCTGATTTTATTTTCATGCATACACTTACGTATATTGAAAGTGGCTATAACAGCGTAGTAAAATCCGAATATAGGTTTGTTCCACACATACATTTTACATGTTTTGCCAATACCATAATAAAATATCTAACACAAATATTAAATTCAGTCTGCAAGTTTTATCCTCAATAAAAAAACGTGATTTCAACATGATTTTTTTAATGTTATTATTTCAAATCGTTCTAGTTTTCTGCCAACAAATTCGTGATTATGATAGTATTGTGATTGGAAATTTGAGAAGAAGGGACCAAATTCCTTTAAACAGATACAGTAGGAGGTGGAATGGGCGCGACTTGAGTTATAGAAGAACTAAAGATATAAGAGACGATGATATATTTGATACAAGATATGAGGTGAGAGATTATTCACACGGCAGCGCTTTACGACTATTTATTACAATTGTAATAGTACCAATGACTAAGTATATCAATTTGAAAATCATTTTTTCAATTAATATCGTTTTTATAATAGTAGCATTAGACTTGCCCACTCGTTAAGCTCCCATCAAATCCTACAAGAAAATAAAAACTATTAGAATTGTATGATGACACTCTTTGTGCTGATTTCTTTATCCGCAAGTTATGCTTAAAATCATGTTCTATTAAGAGAACATTATTTAAAGGAAAAGGAAAGGCATTTCAAGATTGTCTGAATACTCAGCACTAAAATTCAGCTCGTAATATTTACGAATTCTACTTAACCACTTTGCGAGAAAAACACTTTGGTCTGAAATTGTTTTTTTTTTTAAATCAGAATCAGATTTGATTTGAGACCCTATATATAATTTATCTTATTACAAAATAAATTTTGAAATTATTAGGTTATGTATCTAAGTCTATACTTTTAACCAGCTTCCAAAAATTAATGAGGTTCTCAATTCGACTTTTTTGTATGTATGTTACGCGATCATTCCGCAGATTATGAATCGATATTGATGATTCTTTTTTGTTTGGTAGGTGATAATACTTCAGCGGTGGTGGTCCCATATTATAAAATTTATTTAAATTGATATAGCGCTTTTTAATAATTATTTATCATCAACATTAATTCTAAAAGGTTATGTTTAAGCTCCTAAGATTAGTAGCATCTTCATGAATAGAATGGAAAGCGGTTTAAAATTGTAGTAATTGTATATTACTAGTATATATTAAAAGGTTATCTGGAAGAGATAGTTTTTATCGATAAGACCGCCCATTTGTGCTCATAAAAAGTTGTATTGTAATGTATTGTATTATTAATACAAAATGTCAATAATTTGACATATAGGAACGTTTATCAAATATTAGCATGTGTAGATACTAACTATTATTTAAAAAAATACTTTTAATATTTTATTTTTTTGTGTAAACTTTTGTTGCCATTTCCCTCGGTGTTCTGTGTTGCCAACAGTGAGTTAGGAATTATTTAGTAGGCAATATCTCATTGTTCACAAGTTTGACTTAATGCGTTTTTCACTTACATGTAATATAAACTTTATTACATGCCTTTTAAAATATATTTAAATCGTAGAAGTAGTAACTTTAACTTAACTTTTGTAATTATGTAACAACGTAGAGGGCTCGTACAGATTGGCACCGGATTTACGGAATAAGCTAAAGTAAAAGTTGAAATACTCAAAACTTGCGTGTATTTTATTATACATGAGATATACATAGTATTTATTTAAAGATGACCTATCAGCGAGTTCGCTCACTTGGTCTGTGGGATATAAAGCCACAGTAATAAAATATTAAATGACGGTTTTCTCAGTGTCATTGTATTAAGTAAATACTTCCTAAAACCGTCCTCAAATCTACCGAAATTCGAAACTGTATAAATTTTGATTCCTACCATCGGGGTACTTTATGACAGCGGTCATATACGGCCCAGAACCTTCTACAGCCAGGTGCAGATTTATTGCACTAAAAGTAGGGTGTATTATTTGTCTCGAGTAATAAATTAAGAACATGATGTTATATATGATAAGATAAGGTATGCTACGGCATATCTTGTTTTAGACTGCGTTTTTTATAAAATTATTGTTAATTGTTTAATATCTGCTCTCACAGACACAAAATGAAGAAAAACTTAAAGAAGAAGCTCTAGATGATCTAGAAAAACTGCAACGAGAATTAAATTGGTTTCCACTTGATGATAATGGAGTTTAATTGCTCTTGGGAAAGTTTGTGAATGATTGGTTTTATTTAAATATTTATTTCTAATCAAAATTGTGGTTTGAATTTAGTACAGTCGCCTGCAATGAGATTTATACATTCTGTAATTTTCAAAACTATGATACATTACATTTTATTCTTTCTATTACAATTCTTATACAACCAGATTCACAACGAAGTTGTAATATAGTGAAGAGAAGTGTATAAAAAGTTGTAGTCTATATTTGCATCTGGTCGAAGTTCATTTTAATAATTATAAATATATATTGTCGAATCTTACCTTTACGACAGTTAGAGTATAGCTTTAGTGTCTTGGTGCAGATGGGAAAAGAACGAAGGCGCGGGAGAAGCAAAATAAAAGACATGAGGAGAGTATTAGTAAACGACTCCCGAAAACTTATATCTTTTATTACTGGCTGTCTGATATTTTTATTTAGTTTAGTTGTTTTTAATTGTCGAGTTAGTTGAAATTTGATCTGTTTTCATTTACTTATGCCTAATTATTACAATCAAAACTACAACTAAAAATATAAGTTTTTAAACTATCATGGTCATAGATATATTCAAATTACCAACGGGATTTTTTTTGATTTCGGCACTGTTGCAAGCGCCTTGATCACGGATGAACTACGTGATCGATGGCGATGGTGTGACGCACCCCTTGGAATTAAATTATACTACTCCGTATGGATTAAAAATGAAAACATACTCAGTCACGCGCATACAAAATTTCGAACACAACTGTTTCTTAGCAAGTGCCCTTTTATTGACATCAACAAATCTAAACTTTTCTTTACATTATATTAGAATTAAAAGTATAATAAAAAGAAGGAAGGAAGGTAACCTTTGTAACATTTTCCTTCTTCACAACATTATTATCTCAAGGTTGAAAACATCCTGTCTCCTGATTCTACATATATATAATTTACTCTATGCTCTTGATTAACGCAACTAATTTTTGTCTATTGTGTTTGAAAACTTTTGCGCAATGTACTATCTATATCTCAATGTTTTACAAAGAGGCTGGTCCAATGAGTTTAGCCTGAATTTCAACGAGCCCAGCTGAAAACTTTTGTTATCCTGGTTTGTGGCATTCGTCAAACAGAAACAGATAAAGTTATACGATGAACGATCGCTTAAATACGAGTAGAAGGTACATTGCTGTAGAAGCGTTGGCTTTTGTTCTAATAAATGAAACAGCTGTGTGTTGATTTTGTATAATCCATTTTCGAGACAAGCGTAGCGGATAACTAAAACGACGCCAAATTCTTGTACTGTGCATTTTTGAAGCTTGTATATCCATTAAGGCGCTGTCAGCTCAGCGCTTGGCTACGTTCAATTTCCTTTACTTGAAAGCAAGCGCATCTCGTAAAAACGTAAAATAATCATAAAAAAATAATGTGCACTTTTAAATACAAAAATAATACGTCAATGTATGTGTATTAAAAATTGCTACTTTATGATATGTGTTTTATGACAAACACAATTTTGAATGAAGAGTAACACTGCTTTAGAGGTGAAATTTAGTGGTATGGTTAATGTTTTTAATGTAACCTTGTATACAAGATTAAAAAAGTAATAATAAATTAAATATAAATCCAACCAATCGGTCAATTACTTGTATGATATAGGTACACACAGCATACCTTTGTCGAATAAAGACTGACCGGTATTTTGTACAAGCTCCTATGTAACTAGCAGTGCTCGTATGTTTTTATGTCAATAGGTTAGGCACGAGGCATAGGTGTTCAGCGGTAACTTATGTCTCTTACATATGCATTTCGTCGCTAGGCAGGTATCTAGGTATAAGCGAAAAGTTATTTCTGGACATCGTGTACAAATAATAAATATATTTTCATGACGTTCTGAAAACCTAAAAGTACAATTATAAATTTAATACCGACTTCCATTATATTTAGTTATTGGAGAGTATCTCAAACTCTGCTGAACCGTATTTGATGAAATTTAAATAGAACTACACAGGAAGCACCAGCTTTCAAACAAATAACTAATTTTGAGAATCGGTTCATCCAGTCGCAAGTTATGAGGTAACAAACATTAAAAAAATAAATACAATTTGAAAAATATAATACCGACTTCCATTCTGTTCAGCTATTGGAGTGAAACTCAAAAAGCACTGGACCAAATTTTATGAAATTTAAATGGCACTACACGGGAAGCACCAGTTTTCCAAAGAATTTTGTAAATCGGTTCACCAAGTCGAAAGTTATGAGGTAACAAACATAAAAAAAACAGTCGAATTGAGTACCTGGGTAGAAAAGGTTTTCATCACTTTATTAAGAATTATAGATTTTCTCGCTTGCTTGAGATCTAAATTCAGCAATAGCAAAAAAAAAAAACTCAATGTCTTTATGTACAAATGACATAATATGTTCACAGTCAGTTACACCAGTCTCAAAATTCAGTATGAATAAAACTTATAATATAATAACGATAATCGTATCGATCTGCGCTTGAATATCAATGAGCTTAAGAAAACTTTATATTTATCGTAAGTGAGATCAAATAAAGTTTATTTACTTTAAAATGAAATATTATTAAATGACTAGCCAGAAAGCCACAACTATTTTTATTATATTTATGAAGTTCAGATGTTTGTGTGATGAGTTTACGTGATCTCGCCTCCTGTAACGCTGGGAATCTGTTAAGTGTGGGAATATTAACGACATTAAAATATTATTAAGTAATACCTTTTAGAAAATATAACATTATTTTATCTGTATCAGTTTTTTACGATACTTAGTGACATGCATATAACACCATAGATAATATATACACTACTTATATATGCATAGTACTTCTAAGCGAAGCGAAGCCGAAGGCCGAGCATGCGTCTAAGCAAAGCGAGGCCGAAGGCCGAGCATGCTTCTAAGCGAAGCGCGGTCGAGTGTTTAGCCCACGAGGAAATAGAAGCCTTTCATGGCGAGGTCGAAGGCCCAGTTTTCGCTAATTTTATTTCAAAATGTCAATGATCTTCAATGCCCATGTAAAAACATAGGTAATGTTAATTATCATGAACATTACTATTAATACGAGTACTACTGATATGACATGCTACAAATAACCGTTTAATTTCCTTCGTAGACTTGGGTTTGTTATTATGAACTTGAGTCCAGGCAACCTCCACGCAGTGACATAATAAGGGTGCAACATTTTCCAAGAAGCTTAAGTGTCACAGTTAGCTGGAAAACGAATGACGACATCTCAAGCCACTACTTACTTTTAAGCAATAAATATATATATATATATATAAATAGGCTTATAGGCCTTTCAAGGGGACATTAATACACAGATTTCGAAGGTCAAGATCTTAATGTCATGGTAGAGATGCTTGCTGCAATTTGTTGTAACATTAGTAGTTTCAGCTCAGCTATAGCTATTCTAGGGGTTCAGTTCTGCTACGTATATACTAAACGGAAAATCTAATGATGATGTTAATAATTTCACGTAACTTATTCACCATTATTACAATGTTCTAGATGAAATCAATAGCTGATGTGCTGATAAGGAATATCCCTCAGGAATATGTTCTGCTTATAATATCATATGTGTTTTTAAAGGACGTTATATAATCTACATAATCCGAATTCCATCAAAATTCGTGTTGTCCTTTGAGAGTCGAGTAATTTCACTTTTCACGGACACGCGGGCACTTTCACATTCGAGGTATACCTAGCCCGCCCGGAAAAGTACCTTTGTCAGTTTTTCAAACGTGAAGCAGTAATACTACTGCTTCACATGGCAGGAGTTTTAACATGTTATATCTCAGGGTGACTTACTGAATTGCCATGCAGGGTTTGTACACTTAGGCGCTTTGCAGAAGACGGGGCGGGCCGGGGCGGTTAATTTCAGCGCGAACGATAGCGCAAAGGAAATTCTATACTACCAACGCACACAGGCGGCAAAAAGACCGCGTCGCGCCGCGCCGCCAGTGTCCGGCGGGCGCTGGCGGCGCGACGCGACGCGGTCTTTTTACCGTATCCGTAGCTACGTAGCGGTGAGGGCAGCCGCGGGCATCGATGGGCAGACGGCAGACGCGGTTTTTATTGCTTCGCGGTCAAAAAGACCGCCCCGACTCGACGACGGGGATTAAAATTATATAGATTAAAATTCTGATGGCGCTGATTTGTCATGGGCAAGCGTGATGACTAATATCAGGCGAGAGACTTGCTTCTTTCATCGCCAATTTACATCACCCTCCGTTATTCGTTCTCCTCTATACTGAGGGTCGTGACCTCCTCCACCAAGTATTCGATCTTTTACATTTGAGCGCCATCTCGATCTGTAACCGGCGGTTTGTAGAGCCTGAAATGAAATGTCGAGTACGGAGCGTATCTGGATGGACCAGCACATAGGACTGCGACCCCGAAATCTGTTTCCTTCTATTTTACCAGTGGCTATCAACATTTCTAAATTGTTACCATTTCTTCTATTCAATAAATTTTAATTATGATTATAAAATCGTTTTACATTTAATTGACTTTTTCGGTCTCGTTAAATAAAACTAGTGGAATTTGAAAAATTTAATACTGACTTCCATTGTATTACTTTGGTATAAATCAGTTGTTGGAGTGTAACTCAAAAACTACAAAACCTTTAATAACATTCACATTAAACCACAGGACAAGCACCAGCTTTCAAACAAAAAAAAGAATTGAAAGAATCGCTTCACCCAGTCGAAAGTAATGAGCTAACAAACATTAAAAAAAAATACAGTCGAATTGAGTACGTCCTCCTTTTTGGAAGTCGGTAGTTCAACAAATACCTTTACTATAATTATGTATCGGCATCAATCAATAAAAGAATGAATCGGCATTGGCAAAATTATGTATGTGCCCGCGCTTCGAAAGTATTACTCATGTATATATATTCGATGGTACTACTACTAACTACACTACCAACAAGGCCGACGACGCCGTCACTACATACCTACTACCAACGCACACAGGCGGCAAAAAGACCGCGTCGCGACGTGCTGCCAGTGTCCGGCGGGCGCTGGCGGCGCGACGCGACATGGTCTTTTTGCCGTATCCGTAGCTACGTAGCGGCGAGGGCAGCAGCGGGCATTGATGGGCAGACGCGGTCTATATTGCTTCCACCACGAACTTGCAGTAAGATGCCAGTTTTTAAACTATCATATATACTATAACGATCATGGTCGAAAACATTAGAAATGTTCAAATTACTAACCGGATTACTAACGGGGAGAACTCAAAGAAAATGTTAATGTGTAACTATCCCGTTAGTAATTTGGACATTTTGAATTGCAGTAAGAGCTCTTACCTACAAACGGCATGTTGCCAACGGCAGAGATAGCTGCTGCCGTCGACACGGGTCGACCGCAGTCGTCGAAACGTTGGCGGCAGCCGTCGATCTGTAGCGACACTTGCAGTTGTAGCGTGCCACGTCCGCCGTTTTGCAGTCGACTGCTTATAGTTCAAGAACGCACATACGTTGGATATTTGTAAAATTATTTCTGAGTATATCTAAATACTGTTAATAATTATTATTGTTCCTATAGGTAGTAAGTTACTTGCTTTTTATTTCAAACTGCAAACTTTGTATATTGAATAAAAAATATGGCAAATTATGTTGATCTCATTAAAGTTATAATCTAAATTTCCTATATCTTTTTTTTCCTTATCTCAGATCACTTCCTCTTTCTTGTCCGAATTCCTTCTCTTCGTTTCTTCAGGGAATCCATTCTGCAACCGACTCGTATACTATGTGAGCGGATGACGATCTTCAAAGTTAGAATGTCGACGGCTGCCGTCGACACGTCAACGGCTGCCGTCCACACATCAACAACTGCGGTCGACCCGACAGCTGCAGTTACCTCTGCCGTTGGCAACATGCCGCTCATGTGTAAAAGCTCTAAGATGTCAGTTAGGTACATAACAAAATAAAATTGCACATAGATATCTCTTACTTAAATTACCTTCATACAAATTAGCTGGTGTCGTCATTTATTTACAGCCATTGCATTAGTCTTTTTGGAGCATTAATAAATATACCGCTAGTTAATTTCGAATTAAATCAAAGTAGCTAAACTTTATGGGCTGTAAGGTCGTACAGTGGAGACAAGACAACAAAATACAAAGTAATTACAGTACAGTGGCAGCAGTTACGACGCCGTAAACCGTTGATAAGCGCCGTAAAATGCACGGCAAATTGCAAGGTTTATAATATTTCTTAAAAAACTACAATGTCAATATGCTGTTAATGTGGAATTTATGTTAATTTTTTTAAATTTAGTGTCAACATGAAGACTAAAGTTGATAAACTCATCACTATCTTTTTGGTTAGTGGCCTACCATTAAACTGTACTGAGACAACAATTTAACGCTGAGAACTGGTTCACAGTAAATAGTCTGTTTCGCTAAGTTATTATTTTCCAAACTAATATTAATTAACAATATAGTTTCACAATAGACAACTTTGTTAATTCAACAATATTATCAAGAAGATTCTTCTTCTTCTTCTCATCTAATTTGCAAATGAAGAAATAGATGCTGTCACATTGTTTTTGTGACCAATAACTTTTGTGAATTTACTTTCACTATACTTTTGTTTACTTTCAGCAATAAGTAACTTTGTTGTAAACTCACTCATACGAGCAAAAGTTTTGTAACACTGCGGAGGTTCTATATTCACTTGCTACCGTGCCATTCACATACATATTGCCACAGGATATCACAGCGATGGTACTAACCATAGTGTGTAGTAAGTCGTGTTATCTTGCCTTTTTCAATTCAAATTTCGACAGAGAAGGCGATATTATTCTTGTTTGGTGCCCAACTCTAGAAAGTAACTTATGGCGTGAGTCGTGTACGTACTGCCCACAAAATAAATGCCCACTTTAAGTGATTATTTAATGTTAGTATCTACGTAGTGAGTATAAGTCACTAACAGCAAGTTGTCATGGTACGAACATGTTCATACCATATGAATAAAAAAATGTAGCACCATGTGAACTCTGTTGCAGCAACAATGTAAATAGAGAGACATTGCACTTTGAAATAACATGAAAAAAGAAATGCTGCGCCATGATTAAAAGGGTTTGTTTAGGTGTAAAGTTTAAGAATAATACCCATCGCGTTAATTATTATTATTACCTAGTAATTAATATTTTCTCATCCTTTATTAAGCTATCTCTAAATTTTAATCTTAAATCTGTGCGTCGTTTATGAACAAGTAACGATGAACAAGTAAAAATCATACACTTAATTAAATGTGTGCGTTATATAATATAAGTATCGTAACAAAGATGGCACTAAAGCTAAATATATATTTACATTTCTGGAGCTCTCTAAAATGAAACAAATTCTGCGCCCGTTTTCCTCAGAAAGTCATTATGTAACCTAAATTGCGACGGAAATAAGCGGAATTACGTCACGGATTCCGAGTAACTAAATAAAGCTTAACGAAGCTGGACAGCCTTCCTGAGCTTGTAATACAGTGTTTAGTAGCTTAAAGAGTTTTTTTCTCACACTTGTTTAGAAAACGCTTTATATTTTAATGAAAACAATAGGTAAATGTGCTATTTTCAGTACGCAGCAATATAGCACGTCAGCAATTCCGAACACGACAATTAAATAATAGATAATGCTGGATAGTTCATTTTTATTTTAACACTTTGCGTCCTGGAAACGTAAATATTTGTGAGTTTCATTCATATTTCTTTTGTTTTAATTATCATGGTATAGGAAGGATTAATAAATATTGAGGCCACTATTAAGATGTGTAGGTATGACCGTGGTGAATAAGTTCGTTTAATGCTTCCTCGTAAAATGGAGCAAAGTCTCTACATAACCCTTTGTGTCCCAGACACGTATATATACGTCAGTTTCATTCATAAATCTTTTGTTTTAATTATCACGGTATAGGAAGGATTAATGGCAATTAAAACGGCCTCGCTTATTAACGATTCACTTGGAAGAAATACTTGCCTTTGCCTTGTACTTCCAATGTTTCTAGGCCATCAATTGCCTTATAGTAGGCTCTGTGGCGAGCCGTCGGTGAGTGGCGTGGCGACACCGTGGAACCCGGTTCTCCCTGGGGCTAAATGAGAACCCTGACTCTTGGCTTGCCTTAATTGGCTATCCGAGACACTCCAAGGGTGAAAGTGTTAAAGGGTATAACTTTAGAAGTAGCGCTTTTGTGAAACCGCAGCACACCTGTTGACACTCTTTAGCAGTCACCACCTGCCTAAATATTTAAGATCAGACTGAAATAGGCAGGTGATGTGGTCTCGTTTATAACTGTCTATCTCTTTTATCACTTCTAAGTTCATGTCAATAGTTTTATGTATATATATATTAACCATCTTACCCATTTTTGTATAGTTATATATTGATATACCAACTACCTACTACATTGTTTTATACTAAACATGCCTCAAGTATTGGCTACAGCCCCATACGACGGATGAAATCTGCCACACAGCCTAGTGTTTGCCTGGAACTGTCTGTTGGCTGACTATTTTAACACCAATCTGGCTCAGTTTATTTAACAGTTCCTTATTTTGTTTCATAAATTTCTTTGTCATAATTTAAGGTGGCATACATTCACTTATCCTTATAATAGTTACACACAATATTCTTTTGGCATTACTATTTTGGCACAATTTTAAAAGCATAACTACTTTAGGCATTATATTGATATTTCGAAAGCCTAAATTTACTTACGCATAATGATATTTAAGCATAATAAGGTAAAAATAAAGTTTTGCTAATTTTGTGGGGTGTATCCCACAAAATTTGCCTGTCGAAGCAATCCTGCAGGTCCTGTCAAAGCAATGACTTGCCGATATTTTTTTTTTAAAGTAAGCAACTGTCGAAGTAATGAACTTGTCGAAATTCAGCGGACCTTCATGCCTAACTATAATGCTTTATAACTTTATGCAAAACAAAATTAGGGCAAAAGCTATCAGCTTAAACTTTATTTATACTTGCTGAAATAGTATGCCGAAAAATAATTATGTCAAACGATGATTATGACAAAGAAAAAATGCGTAACTCGTTATGCCAAATCAGTTAGGACAAAAACTTTATGTGAAAAAAAGGATCCGTATTTAATAACCTAAGTAAAGCATTAACCAGCTTTGATAGCAACGCTTAGCATCCTCAATAATAAGGTCAATAAGGAACTTTTAAGCAACATTGTGTACAAAAACTTGAACAACATTGTACTACAATAACCGGCCATTAGAACGCGCCCCACGCACAATAATAATCACGTCAACATGTTGACAAGTAGACAGGATAATCAAATATTCAAACATAGATAACACAAATGAAAGTGTCTCCACGAAAATACGTTAAAATTGTATACAAGAGTCGCTTTTATAGTCATAAAAGTTTAGTACTTGTTTTGGATCATGACCGCTAACGTCGTCGAGACACCTATTGGTAAATCAAACCTACTCTATTTATTCTTTACGTTACATACAAAGGCTTTTATTTAGTTTCATGACTATTTTCATTATTTATATTATATGTATCTTATGTCTCTATCTATCTTATTATAACAGAGAAAGTAAAATACAAAATTATTTCTTATATTAAAATGCACAACTTTTGTAACATGTGTATTCTATTCGAAACGTTAGTATTTTTAAGTTATTCGTGTTCCGTGCACAGTTATATATACTAGTAGCGTTTTGCCGAGTGAAGGGCTCTGAGCTTGAAAAACAATATTATTTAATTATTAAAAATTACATTGTTATGTTTGTAATTTTGTAATGTATATAATAATCAAAATATTATACGCCCTCAGCCAAAGTTATGAACGCTGCTAAGATTTAAATAACCTTATTCAAAGTTAAGTAGACTTTATAACTAAGGCCCTTTAAGTTTACTAGGTACTTTAGTTTGTAACAACAAACTAAACTAAATAATGGAAGAATAATTTAATGTTTTGAAAAATATCCCGAATTCTATCTACTTTTCAGTGAGTCCAACATCAATTTACTTTTTAGTGCAATCTATCTTAGCCTTTTTGTCCCATAGACTAAATAACAAATAACATTTATGTTTCCATTATTTGAAATTAACATTAATGATGTATTACATACTTGTGTTCATTCGTATTTCAGAGATTTCTAAGGAGCTTGAAATCTTCAACTTTGGAGCATTGCTGTCGAAAAACTCTCGTCCGAAACAGAAGTGAGTTTTGCGGATTATTTTGAAAGTTTATGTTCTTTTCATAACATTTCGGATTAAAGTTTCCGCCAGTGACGAAATTTAGTGCCTTTGATGTTTTTTATTCATTGGCTTGACAATGATTTCATTGGATTGATAATGCTGTTGCTAGGTCTATTATATTGCAGAGCTTATATCCGTTATATTCTGAATGGCTCTGTCCTATTGTTGGACACATAATCTGGTTGAGTTTTAGTCTAGTTCATACAGTGATTCATTTGCTCAAGTGCCTGGCTGGAGTCTAGAGGCATAACTCTACCTCAAAGGTCTCAAGTAAATCACCGATTGACTGTTTAGGTATTATATATAATAAACTATCGGAATTGTTTCAAAACTAATAGGAGGTTATTTAAAAATAGGTTATAAAACTGACGATTAATACCAGCTGGTATCGTCATCAGGTGGTCGTCATCTTACTTGAACATTATTCTGGAACAAAAAGTAGCACCAATGTGTTATTCAAGTAATTATTCGTTTACCAATCTTTTTTTTAAAGTGACGAGATGGGCAAGCCTTACCCTAATGGTAAAAGTCAGATTCCCGCCTGCCCAAAATAGTTACAGTTCAATCCGTAAATATAAAATTTAAAGTTCTGCACCCCAAATTAAAGCTGCTTTTAAGCCGCGTTTTGACGGTAAGAGTTGACTGACGTAGTGTACTCTGACGGCCACACTGTTGGTACTTGTATCGTGGGAACCAGGTATCCAAGTGCACTCAGACAACGTGAAAAAGCATCTCTCAGGTCATCATAGGGGTGGCCATTAATGGTCATAGCTTCTTGATTCCATCTTCGCTTTTCATCTGGCGAGAGAGATTCACTTTGTTGAACCAATATAAATAAAGCCATAACCTAACTTTTATCATTGCGAAAAGTTTGTAATAATGATATATTGTACTGTTGTATGTGTAATTTTTTAATGGGGTTGTGTGTTATATACTTTAAAAAATGGCTGATAGGCTTGAAAACGGTCCTTTTTTAATTACTGAAAGCCGCTTTTCAAATCATTTATCAATAAATCTGCATTAACTTGAATGCCCAGCAGCCTTGCCCCCTACCAAATTTTAGGATATATACGAGTAAACTATTCACGTGTAAAGTACTATCATACTCGTAGTACACTAGAATGTAGGCTACTCTGTAAATGCACACTTATACAAGACACCTGTTATCGTTACCACGAATCTTTAATTGTAGTTTAATGCCCAGTAATTTCACATCGCGCTGCGACATTTGAAAGCTGCCATTCAACCTTAACCCCTTAGTACTTTTACATTTAATGTGGACATGTAGCAAAATTGGTCCCGTAGTTTTGGCAAGGAAGAGTACCAATCAGACAATTTTCTTTGCCCTTAATTGTGCGTTAATATCACGCACAATTAAGTGCAAAGAAAAAGAAAATTTGTGTCAAATCAAATAAAATTTCAGGAAGGATGACATTATTACAGTTATTAATAAAGGAAATATTACAAGATGGGCTTTGAGAAACAACAGTAAGTACTATCCATTTTTTTTTTGTTTCTAGTATATAATGCAATGCGTATTATTCTTTAAAACAATACGTACTATCTGCTTAATTGCTATGTTTTAAGTTCAGTGTACATTGAACTCAAAATACATTGACATCATTTCAACGCTATCAGATAACGATATGTCATGGCAGCAACACAACGTGTATGCCTAATAAGCACGAACTTTGAGAAAGCTGTATTCGTCAATATATTACAATAATTTGTTGGCTACAAAAACAAAGCGTCAATTTACATCAAGTTTAAGCTGAGTTTATTACTGTTACGGCTTGGATGGGTAACCGTTTTCAGCTGAACGCTTTTAGGGAACATGAAACTGTTTGATCTCGATAGTTTGTCTAGCAATATTAGCTTTAAAAGACTCTTTATCCCCTGTATAGTTCATAGTTTGACATTTTGTATATTAGCTAATTAAAATGAAAGTTTTTCAAATTGTATTCTTAGCTTTAGTTCCTTCACTTTCACGTTACTATACGAAATCCATATGATGAAGAACCAAGATGATGTGAAGAACCACGATAAGAAGACAAACGTCTTTTCATTCTGGTTCTTGCAAAAGGTCCTACTTGAGGCAGCTTTTTTTAATGCAATAACACATTTTTGAGATTATATTTATAGAGAGATTGGGAATACAAATTTTAATCTTTACTGCAATGTTTAACGACTACACAGAATTTTTAAACGATTAAATAAGCAGTAAATATCAGTTATTTATTTTTGAAACCCCGTCGCTATTTAGATTAGTAATGGCAAAAACATGTTTTAGAAGTTTCACCAGACAAAAATTCAGCAAAGAAGAGTGATGTACCCAAAACTCAATTGGCGGCCTTTCAGGCAGCAATGAAACTGCTTTTTATTTTGGGACAATCGATCGCGCTGAACCCAGTCCGGGGGATTTTAGAGAGAGACGTAGAAAAAATAAGGTAAGTTATTAATATCTTTCAAAATCTTTATTTTATTTTACAACGCGACGGGATACATATTGTTCACCTTTGTCTCCTCACGATACGTAGGTTGTTACCCTTAGCTTCTGGTCTAACTAGTTTTTAAAGAAGAATAATTTAGGGATAATTCAAAGGTCAGGTTCAGTTTAGGCGGTTAGTTCAACTCTTATACGAAGCTTGAAAATTTTCATTTCGTGATTCGGAAACATTCACATTATTTACAGGATGGTTGGGTACTACCCTGTATATTTTGTATGAGCTTAAAACAAACTTCTATCGTGAGGATGATCTTCATCTGTCGAACATCTGGAATCTAGTGTTACGTTTGTGTCAAAACAAAAACATTTCTAGTCCCGGAGTTGGAGCTGAAACAGTTAGTGCTGTGTGTTGTTATAAGACACAATGACAGTTCCAATAAAAGTAGTTGTGTCTTGCGTAATAAGTAAGTACGGAAGAGGGTAGACCGCTTCGTCTGCTCGTAAACATCACCCTCACCCGCTCGAAATTATTAAGTTCATACGTGATTATGGCGCTTGCATCAGTGCCAAATATCGGAAAAAATAACTCAAACAAAACATGGTCTTAAACATCACATATTTATTTCTCTTATATAATGAAAATATTTTTAATGTTTTGACCATACTAGTTATATATATATATATATCTTTACATAGTTATATACAATATAACTATGTTTAATACAAACTACCAAATCATGCGGTCGAATACAATAGTATATAGTAGTCAAACGCTTGATTTAGTTAGATATAAAAAATTAAACGTTTAACGGGATTGTCGATCCGCGGCAACATTTTCCAGTAAGAAATTAAATTGTGAGACTTTACTTATTCCCTGCGTGATTATAGTAGTCACAAACATAATATAGTAATCAAAGAAACAGTAGTCACCCACAAAGATGAAACACAAGAAGCTCTCCAACTCGTGCAACAGTTTAACAAATCAAAATTGTAATACACTTTTTACTTTAATCACTGTCCGTTACTAATTGCAGGCTTTTATCTGTTAAATTGTATTTACTACTTGATTACAGATTTACAATATGTTACTGGAGATTTCTACATTGCTTAATCGTAGGATTCGCGCAAACCATATCTTCAATTTTATGTTTATATTTTCTCAAAGGGAATCCTCTTACAATCGAAGCATTAGGTTAGTACTGTTTGGTAAGATATTAATACAATAGACAATAATATTGTTCCAGTTTAGTATATACATCCAGTTCCAGTTAAGAAAAGTGTTTGGGTTTATTCTCAGATTCGCACAGATACATATCGAATGATATCACTGACCGTGGTAGCATGTTAAAAATACCCTCGTCCACCCTGCCATATTAAGTTTAATGAGTCCATTCACCTAGTAATAACACTTGTTACAGTGCTCTTAACTACACAGTAATGCTAATCTAGTGCTTGGCACCACAGCACATAACATTATTTAGAAAATAAAGTCTTCTTTATTGTAAATACGCAGTACAGCGCAGTGCATCTGCTCCTGCCGGCCAAATTAAAACGGCCGTACAGAAAGCTACAGGATTATGTGACTTAATAATGTTACAGGTTACTTCGCTTTCTGCACGTCCACATGCATGTCGACGTTTCTGTTTATCCGCATTGGAACTAAATGGTCTAAACTGATGAACGATGTATCGAAATGTAACCTGGCTGAGTACATTGACCCTCGGGTCAAAACCAAGTGTTATATTGTTTGTGTCGTTACCATTGCATTAGCTATAAGTAAGTTAATTTTATTACTATTTTATAAGTTTTCGAGATTGTTAAAGTTAACAATTGAAAATCTAAAGTAATAGGCTAAATACGATTCAATACTATTTATTCTAATATCGAATATTCAAACACCGATTAGTGGTTATGATACCAGGCAGTTGTGACAACGTGATAAGCATTTTGACAGTGAAGTTAAAAATATTTCTGATTCTTTTCTCGTCAAAATATTGTTTGGTTTTAAAACAGAAGGAAAACAAAACAGAGATGTCCTTTTCACGCTGACAATCAATATAGCGAAGCGTCTCTGCTTTAACTAGCCAAATTGACTATCATCTGTCCGTATATTTGTTAGGGTGTTCGTTGGTCTCCCTGTACAGGTCACATTTTTCAACCAATCTTGACGAAACTTGGTATTTTTTATTTTATTTTATATGGAAAACAAACAGTGTACAAAACTAACAAAATAACCATATAAAAGACGAATTACCATTAACATGTTTTCGCATATACGAATAAGAAAAGTACTTGTTTGTCTAAATTACTTATAAAAGAAGTATATACTATAAGTAGTTATGAAACTAAACACGTATAACGAAAAATAAACATTATAAGTCTTTAGAATGATTAACAGTCAATAACTTGATTCAAACCAGGAGTCAGAAAGGACGCGCTTAAAATCGGAAGGTTTTAAGTCGAATAAGTCCAATTCGGGAAAGTCAACCAGTTTATTGTAGCTCGCTGCTGATCTATTGAAATATGATTTTTTTCAATACTTTGTGGCACTATGCGGAATGTATGTTTTATTATTTAATTGATTTAATTTGGCGTCAGCGATTTTTAATTGGGGGCGTACTTTTCCTTAAAAAGAGGCAAGTTTGCTGCAGCGCTATTTACCGACCGGTTTTGGTTAAGTTTGGTACTTTCATTAGATACCTGACTTTAAAGAAGAATTTCGAATATGAACATAATAGGTCAAGTGGTTTCTGTGATTGTAAAGTACTACGAAAAATTGCCGCTGATAAGACTATGTGCTTGCGAAGTCTACTGTTCGCAGAACTACTAGTATATAATGGTAGGCCATACAACACGCACATTTGAAATAAGCAATGAAGCTATTGAGGTATAATAAGCAATTGTGAATACACGAGGTGTGGTGCGTCAGCGCCCCTATTTGAGGAATAATTCGGTGTCGCCCGGTTAGACCTACATGTGGAAAAGTCCTTTATAGTCCGCAAATAAGCAGTTCATTGAGAAAACGCATTTGACGATAGTCCTCGCAAACATACTTGATCACACAGAATCAGTTGTACCTTCTATTAAATTCTAATTGAAGTTAGATCTCACCTTAGTTGACATCATGGTAAGATCCAACATGAACAATATTAGAACAACCAACAACTTCTACTAACAATATATTCTTATTTCCAGTTGAACATTTTTTGTCTGAAAATGTGAGGATTACGCATATAATTGAATGTCGTTTTGGTGTTGATATGTACGAAAAGTACCTTAAAAATCAGTTTCCATGGTTCTTTTACCTCGACGTTCCTGTTAGTATCCCAATTGGAATTATTCTTCAGGTAATCATTATAACTTTCTATGAAAATTTTAGAGCGTAAAATGTTATTCTCGAATGGGATTCGAAACCGCGTCTCCTAGTTTGAAGACACGGTTTCAATGGCCATGGCATGTCATTGCCACTAGGCTACTGATGCACCAGTCCAAAAATCGCCTCCGTCCACTTCGATCCACAGATCGGCTCTACATGTGGATGCGCGGATACCTTTATCTCCTCTTAAATCCACAATTGAGGAGATCCAATAATAATAATATTTTTCTATGCGACATGATTCTACAATCCGCTATCAAGGCCATTTCAGGTCCTTTCTTCTTTTTCTCTGAAATATTATTCTGAATACCCCCAGCTGAAAAATATTTTTAACTATTAACCAGTGTACAAGCATGGCAATGACGGGATCTTAATTTGAGATAGGTAATTTTGTAGCAGTAGTATAAAAAGATAGGTTCATATTATTTTTAAAACAGATTTGTGATTGGTATTGTTAGTATTATCCACCTGTGGATTTAGTAGAAAAAAGAAGTACTCACAGATCCACCTGTGTATTTTTGAGGAAAAAAAGTATCCACGGATCCGCCTGTGGATTAAAGAGGAGATATAAGCATCCGCAGATCCACATGTGGAGCCAAGCTGTGGATCCAAGTGGACGGAGGGCTAAAATCCAAATAGTCTTGAGTTTTTTAACCGCCGTATAAAGACGCAATGTTTCTTCAAAATTTTATAAGTTTGGCTTTACTAAGCAGATGTTAGTGATGTTAAGGATCTTAAGGTACAAAATTTATTGTTAAGTATCTATGACAAATTATTTTAATGACGTAATTCGTCATCGGTCTCTGCTGGCGAACATTCACAACTTGAATATGAAAATGTCCAACTTTGTCACGTGCAGTCACCATGACGCGTCGTCGTGCTGGCTGTGCATTTATTATGCGCTTTTATTATCATCATCTAAGTCGTACTACTACTGAAAATATGCCTCCCCCATAAATTTACAAAAGGAGAGGAAGAATGGAAAAGGCCTGCATCAAACGTCGCCCTGCGACCTTTATCAGATCGTTTGTCAACCTTGTCGGTGGATGACCTACGCTGCGCTGCTTTGGTGAATTGTGGAAAGTAAAATTTTAAGTTTTCCAGGTAATAAATGTGACTTCCACATTAACCTGGAGCTACGTGGATTTATACATCGTATGCATGAGCATTTATTTGGTATCGATTTTGGATCGAATCAACATAAAAATTATTGCGGCAAGCCAAAAGGTAATGTTCTATTTTTCACCTAGCTTCTTTGTGTCTTGTATAGTAAATATGTTAAAAAATACTCTGATTCTATACAAAATAGCTGCACCTTGTGGCTAATGGCCTATGTGTGGCCAATACATTTTATTGTAACATTTTTGCATAAGAACAAATATTTCACGGTGGTATTATATCGGTAGGGCTATTTTTTATTTCAGCTGCTAACAAATGTTGATTGAAATCGAAAAATAATGGCGGCTTTATGTCACTTTTGTCAGTTCCAGTCATTTTTGCTTACTGTAGTCGTCAAAAGTGACAAAGAGCAGTCATTTTTCGAAATCTCTATCAACATTTGTTAGCAACTGAGTTACGTAATAGCCTTGCAGGTCATCATCTATCAAAATTAGAAATGTCAAAACGATAAAGTAGTTTTGATGCGAAAGAGTAACATAATATATAGATATATACACTATGTCTAGATAGACATACTAAGTCGTTTTCTGAGGGCTTTTCATATTGTATTTATTTTTATTCAATTTATTGCAATTATTTAACGTTCTTTTACAAATCTCTTTGCTACCTTGAAGTAAAGAATACATTAGGTAAAGTTAAGATCATTAAATATCCTAAATATGTATCTGAGGTACACCAACACCTACTTTTAGTTGCCACTAACATTGATGATTAGATCCCTGCCTAAAATTAGTAACATGGCATATTTAATTGTTTTTCTGCAATGCCGTAGTATTTAAGCTTGCATTTCCGCTGAAGGAAATATTGCGAGGATATCTGTAGCACTTACAGTTTTTATAAAATGGTCCAGGACGTGAGGTTGAAAATGGCCGCTAATCGTATATTGTGGCATTTTCCTGCAGCTGTCCGAGCCAGTTGTCATCCCAGTACTAGCATGTTACTAGCTTACACACCATAGAGTGATACAGTGGTCAAAGGGCTATCCAATCTATTCATTACAAAAATGCACCCTGCAAGCGTATGAGCATTTTTATTTAATATCAAAACCGTCTTAACTCACGTAATTAGCCGACGTTATCGACCTAGGTTTCGGGCATGTCCTATGCCCATCCACAGGGAGTTTACGCTGCAAGATCGCGGCGACCACTGATAACGTCGGCTAATTACGTGAGTAAAGTCGGTTTTAATATTAAATAAATATGTGTCAAACTCACGAGAATTTTCAAACTAAAATACGAATGAGCATTGTTTATTTCTTCCAATGATAATAATTGAACTCTACTTTTACAGGCAGTATACATTTAATTAGAGCTTCATTGATCAATCGGCCCAACTTTCCCAGACATAAATGATTTCAATTGTTTCTGGTTAAGTTGGGCCGCTATGGCGCTGACGGCCTCAATCTGATAAAACTTATTTATATTTCAGCAATATCTACCATCGTCATATTGGCGATCGTTGCGTGAAGATTACAATAGAGCTACGCAGTTAGTTCGATCATTTGACGATGCTTTCAGCGGTATTGTATTTACGTGTTTTGCAAGCAATTTGTTCTTTATCTGTCTTCAACTATTCCATATTTTAGTGTGAGTAAATCAAATTTTATTAAGCTATCAATAGCCACCGCCTGTGAATTTACTCAGTGGGCCTAACACGAATAACCGCGTAAACGTAACGTATAGTATAGTTTACGAGATACAGTATAAACTGTAATTTATCTATGGCAACATTGACACAGATTACTCGTAGTTAGTACGCGGAAGCGTGACGGGTTGCCGCTTACGATACGAATACTTTTACGCAAATTGTTTGTGCTATGGCCTCTGATGTAAGAACTATGGAAAAATGGCTGTCACCTTAGACAGTATAGTAATTATTTGCAAGTGTGTGTTTTTCCGATCGATAAACGAAAGCTTATCAAATATCTGGTTGACATTCGTAATTGGTTGACATTTTCATGATTTATATTATCAATATTTTAACTATATAGTTTACATATTTCAGGCATGGTGTAAAGTTTAATCCAAATGAAGGGTGTCGTAGTAGTACAAATGGGTATGTATTATTATTTATTCTTTTTAAATTGTGTTTCACACTTTTTTTAGCGGACTAAACAAATTAGTCTTGTGCTTTACAAAGGCATAAGTAGGGCTGTGACCAACATGTAGAGGCTGGTTTGGTAAAAAAATATACGATAATTTATAAAAACGGAAACAATTTTGGATGAAAAGTATACATGTTAGATCTAATACAAAAATGGTTAAAAATGGTCGGCCTATTGACATGAACTATGATAAGGGAAACGGCTACGGGCGAGAATACGGCACCTGCCAATTTTTGTCTCATCACAAAATATTCAGGCAGGTTTTGACTTGCCATCCGTTAAACGGACTCCCGAAATAGCCGCCATTTTTGCGACAAAAGGGACAACGTTGGTGTGGATGACTAACGGGTGGTGGACATAGTTATCTAGTGTCAAGTAATACTTCAACCACACATTCTTTAATAATTCATCGACATGCTCGTCGACGAGCTCACCGATGTCAAATACTACGCCCTTGTACATAAGGTTGCTTTTGCAACGTTTCTTGTCATCTCTTAATTTGTTTCAAGGATGTTATCAAAGATGCAACTATGTTTGCGATTCAAGCGAGTAAACGTGAAACAAATGAAGAGATGACAAAGCAAAGGCGATATCTCATAAAGTGTTTGACTTCGGTAAACTCGTCGGCAAGCTCGTCGACGAATCATTACAGAATAGCAAGGCAGCTTGCAGACAGTTGGAACTACAGCGTCCGAAGAAGAAGTAAAAATTCCGAGTTATGAGTTACCAAAGTTTTTCTAATACTCAACCTAAGGGACCTAAGTGGGGCTGGAATGACGTGCGGAGCGATAGAGAGTGCATGCAGGGTATGGAGACGAAGGAGAATAAATAGGTGGCGTAGGGATTGCAGAGCGGCAACGAACTCAAAGAATAAGCACTATTGGAAATGCTTATTCTTGGAGCATCTAATCTTATACTATTATTTATTATTATTATAGGACTTTCCTAAATTATATTTGAATAAAATGTATTCGTTGAAGATAGCTTCCTTCTGGGATGAGCTTTCTTCGTCTTCCTATATTACAGAAAACCATTATTCAAATTTTGGTTGACAGTGCGCTAAAGCGCCAACAAAATTTTTATGATACATCTTACTTCTTTTGTATTTCACGCAAACCTTTTTATTCTTAATTTTCTTCTCAATATATATGCATCAAAGGTCGCACGGCCAGACACAATAGAAATTTCATTGTTATAATGACATCGACCCTTGAAGGGATATATATATATAAGTATTATTATTAACCATTAAAACACTCACATTAAGCTCGTAAGCACTCGTGGCGTGCGTGGCGTAGTGGCGTAGTGGCGTAATGGCGTAGTGGCGCAATGGCGTAGTGGTGTAATGGCGTAGTAGAGTAATGGCGTAATGGCGTAGTGGCGTTATGGCGTAGTGGTGTCTGCGCATTCGCTCTGAAGATGAGCATCGGACATGCTCAAAACCCGGGTCGACGTATTCGATCCTAAATGTGAGTGTTTTTCCGGTTAATAATAATAGTCAAATATATTTCAAACTTACGAGAATTTCGATATATTTATGTATATATAAATATAATTTACAAAATTTCAGACCGTTTAAAGGGCACGAGTATACACTGTACCTGTTGTTCTCCACTACATATTTATTCATAAAATCATTGACTATGTCCCTAATGGCCGCCAGTGTGAATACAGCCTCTATGGTACCAGCACCCGCGCTGTATAGCGTACCTGCTTCGACCTATTGTGATGAGGTATAATATAGCATTTTTGAGCAGCTTTTGTGAATTTTCGTTGTCATCGCAGCTAGTCGCTTAATTAAGTAACTTAGGTTCGACAAGCCATCTGCACATCACATCGACCCATAACTCTGACTTGACTGTCCTTGCGCCCACACTAGCACACACTAGGGTTCCTGTGTCGCGGGAGACATGGACACTCACAATGTCACATCACACCATCCAAGACCCAGCAGAAAACATTTCTGTTCATCACACAAATATTTGCCTCGGCCAGGGATCGAACCTGATACCCCACGTTTCGAAAGCAGGGCAACTACAAACTGAGCTGACGGAGCCATTGTTTAAGAACAGAAAAAAGTGATTTCAATATAAGTACATACACAGTTTTTTTATAGTGGTTCATCAAAGTGACTCTCTCTCTCGCCTGATGGAAAGCGAAGATGGAATCAAGAAGCAATTACCATTAATGCAGCCGTAAGCTGCACTAATCGCCACCCCTATGGTGACCTGAGAGATGATTTTTCACGCCTCGCTTGAAAGAGCCAGGGTCACAGCTGCAAGGAAATACGTACGCCGGCAAAGCATTCCACAATTTACTTACACGACAGAGCTAAGAACTGCCAAACTTTTTGGTTCGTGGTAAGAAGTTTTTAACAGTATATGGATGCAATGCTAGGCTGGAACGAGTTTTGGTGGTTATCAAAATTGTTGTCACAAGCACTTTCTGTTTACAATCAGATTTGGCTTACGCCCAGTTGAAATATTTTAACTATGTGTTATTGATCTTTTTCGCAGGTATCAAGGTTCATAACGCAAGTGAACGGGGATAACGTAGCTCTCAGTGGCTTGCAATTTTTTTATGTAACGAGGGATCTTATTTTATCTGTAAGTTTCCACTTACTTTGACACCACCAGCCATTCCATTTAGGAATGTATATTTTTGTTCATTATAAACACATTAATGTTTCCTTATATAAATAGAATCATTTAAATTGTTAAACTGTATGAGTAAGTTAGGTTTCTGAGATCAGATCCTTAATGTCCTTAAAGTTTTAACTTACGATTATTTTTATAAATACTATATATTTAATATACATTGATTTAATTTGCTGGCCAATTGAAGAACATCAAGAGCTAAGTCAGATATTTGTTTATACGTATAAGGTATACAGGAAAATTCATTCAAATACAAATTATAAGCATATATGAAAGTATTAGAATGCAACAATTTATAGTTACTAGAGAGATAATATTTATACAAGATGTTTATGTAGTAGTTTGTGCAAATAAAGTAGTAAAATGCAAACATTCTACATTTATTCGCAGCACGAGATCTGCGAGCGAGTCCATACAGCGTGCTCCCTGAATAGTGTACTGTAGTGGGATATTTTAAAGTTTCTTCAGTTTAAAATAACCTAGAGTACGTACTCTACTACATATGTACAATATAGTAATATAGACGCAGTTTAGATAAGAGTTGATGTAGTTAGATGTTTGATACATTTATTACTTACTGTATTTATACATAGTCGATATATTATATCATGTTATATTGTATTTTACAGATGGCTGGGATAATAGTTACTTACGAATTAGTTCTCTTACAATTCAGCGGTAACGGCGGAAGTCAGCAGATAAATCAGAATGTAACATATTAATTTGTTTTTTTTTCTTAGAAACTTTGTTACTTTGATAATTGTGAAACAGCATAAATACAATTTAAGCTAATATGAATGTTAATAAACATGTTTTCTCCGCTTATTTTGATGTTTAATGTTATGGGTTATTTTTTTTGTTATTTTATTTGAGGCCTTTTAATATTGGAGTGGTAACAAACTCGCAGAAATAATAAATACCATTTTTTTATTATATAATAAAAAATATAACTCTGCACGGTTTACTATATTTTTATTGGCATAGTATTTCATCACCAGGCATGATAAAATACTACGACATGAAATGCGGTAAGTTATTTTACAAAACAAATTCGAAATGATTTTCGCCATTGGAATATTATTATATTTTTACAATTTACATCAAGGTAAAAATTAGATAATGTTTATATAATTCATTACATATAGACAACTAATTTATATTTATATAAACGAGTGACTACAACAATGTAAAAAGAAAGATTCTTAAAAAAACCTTTCACATTTGAGGTTAAGGTTATAAGGTTAGTGTGTATGTATTTTTTAAGTGTATGTTAGCCTTTTTCTTCGCCATTTGTAGACCGATTCTCAAAATTCTTTTTTTGTTTGGTAGAGTATACTTACGAGGTGGTCTTATTAAAATTTCATCCATATAGGTCAAGCAGTTTTTGAGTTACATTCTAAAAACTGTAAAGTGTCACGCCTATCTTGCTGATATCATCATTGACGGTGAATGTCAATCGATCTCGTAAGTAGCAATGTTCACTAAAACGCAGATTTTTTTTTACCAAAAATGGAACCGACTTTAAATACCAATAAGTGTGAAATAATTTCTCAAAGTCGGTATCATGCAAAATTTACCAAAAATGGTACCGACTTCAACATATTCTTTCACACTTTTTGGTATGGTGTCGGTTCCATATTTTTTTTTTATTGATTATTTCGAAACATGGAGAGCGACGAGTAATACAATGTGCTCTGTTAGCGTCACAGAAACACTAAATAGTACAAAAAAATACTTCACATACATATCGCCATAGCCGCCATGTAATACAAATCACCTAGTTATATACCAATAAATCCGGTTGGATACATTATGGGTATACATACAATTTTCAATATTAATTTCAATGTTTTTGTTTGTATTTTGATTTGTCGTGATCCTTGACTTAAACCGACCACATTCGTTCATGGGTGAACTCAACGTTGACCAAAAGAAACCAAATCTACTGCACAATAAAACACGTCACTAGGAACAACTAAATTAAACATAACTCCAGTTCATGTTTATGTTTGAAAGCCTGAAGCTGCAGTGCGATTCTCTAAGGGTAAACATCATTGTGTCTTTGACAACATCCGTGAAACAAATGACGAGATGACAAGAAACGTTGGAAAAGCAACCTTGTGTACAAGGACGATACCTCACAAAGTTAGTGTTCGGGACGCCCGCGTCGATGACATCTCGCTTAGCACTGCGGGCGGCAGCTCGTAGCACTCGTGATGTTAAAGGTTGGTGCGGGGGGCGGGATACACTATGTTGCGTTGGCGCGTCTCGGTGAGAACCCTCAGCGTGATGGCTTGGCCATCAAGAAGTTCTGATATCAACCCGATTGAGCACGACTGGGATGAGCTGGGGAGGATAGTCAGATGCCGCCGACCACCACCTACCACTCAGGGCATTAAAACAGGCTGATAGAAGAATGGGAGAATATTCCCCAATATCAGCTCCGAAACCTCTTGTTCAGTATACTAAATCGACTCGAAGCTCTCAGCAGAGCCCGAGGGGGCCATACCAGTTATTAAAAATAAATAATGTAATAATACTTGTAAATGTTAATTGAATTTTATGGCGCTAAGCTGAAAATTGCTATTTTTATTGTTTTATCTTTGTTTAAACTTAAAAATGTTCATATGTATTATTTTGCCATAGTTTAAATGAAAGCTAATAAAAATTGCTATAAAACCTTTTTTAATTTAAATCTCTAACTTCTAAAGTTTAGAAAAAACAAAATTAAAGTGTGATACTAATTTTGCAAGCTAGTGTATATCATACATACACGAGTTTTTGTATGATTGAGTATAGTAAAAGATTTGAACCGATGGACATTAAATGGAGCCTAAACTAAACCAACAAAAACATAAACGCAATAATATGATTCGGTACAAAATTAGGCGTACCTAAATTACCGTACCTACATTTGAAGTTATTACCATGTATACCTCTTTCTTTGGAAGTCTTTTAAAGATATCTATTTATTCCCAGTCTGTTTATCGTTAACACGGTCGCAGTACTTCGAGCCGTTTCAAAAGAATCCGTACCAAAAGGAATGCCAACATGTCTGCGCGGACCTCAGCCCGAACGACCTGGAACCCGTCTGTATGATGTTCAGCAGGTACAAGAAAGGATACCAATACTTTGTGAACTTGTGTCACGCTAGACGTGCGATTTGCAAGGAAAATCTTAGTAAGTACTTAGGTAGTTGTACTACGGCCAATATTGTCCTGGTACCTCGCCGTCCGCGCTATTACCTGTGCCGCATAGACATAAATGCATCATAAATATCCGAAAACCAGCATTTCGGTTCATTGCAAAAAATATTTGCCACAGATATGATTCGAACCCGGGTTCCGCGCTTCAAAGGTAAGGTCACAACCAACTAACGGAGTCGTCGATTTATGCACCCTATAGTTTCATTTATATAGTGTTTATAGTTGTAGGGTACTTAGTGGTTAGCTTTCAGGTTTGACAATCTGGCGCTGAGCAGCCTAAGTCTTAGTGTAGCAGTCAAATGCTTAGTCTTAGTGTTAGGTTACATTGAACTCCGACAGCAAACCTTGAGAGCCAGTCACTACTCTAGGTCTAGTGTGATACCACCTTCGACCGCATCATCACTTACCATCAACTGGCATAGTCAACCAACACTAACATTATCAAGTAAATATGGTCTAGGCCTGTGTTGTAGAAGCGTTTGGTTGGTACTATCTGTATTATAAATATATAAAAATGAACCCTTATACCTCCTGGTCACGCTATAACTTGAGAAAAATAGAACAATCTCCTTTATTTCTCTTTGTTGTGTTAATTATTGTTAGGATAAGGTACTTATAAAAGAAAATCTAGAGAAGATGGGAGGTTATGGCGGGCCCGAAAGCTGAGCCTGCTACGCGAACGAAGCTGCGGGCAGTCGCTAGTAGATGTTTAAATTAACAAAAAAACTGTGCACATACAAAGAACATTCTTTAGCCCTTTTGCTAGTATTGCCTGTGTTAAGAGGGCTAGTCTCTGCTTTTAACCTTAACATTAATCAAAATACAATAAACAGTTTTTAAACTAACCTGTTGACAGATCAAATCAATAATCCACACTAATTTTGTACATTGGAAAGTAGCTGTCTATCTCTTTGTCTTTTACCTTTCAATAACTAAAAGGTATACGTTAACTTAACTAATATTTTTTAATGAAAATCAGTGACGATACGAGCAAGTTGCTCGCTTGATGTTAATCATGACGCTTGCCCACAGCAGATGCATAACCCTGCATGGCAATGCTCTGTGTTCATCACCCTGAGATGTCGAATCTCATGCCATGTAATTTCGCTAGAAACGTTGCCTTTTAGACAGAAACACAGTTTGAACACTACTACCTCACAGTTGAATAGCTAGGAAAGGTGTTTTACTTCCCCAGATGGACTCCCAAATTCCCACCACTAGCCACTACAAAGAATAAATACACAATCACACTCTTCATAAAGTATTTTAAACTAATGCACAATTTGGTATACAATTATCTTATATTCCGATCATAAAGGTGATAATAAATCTGATCTACGTGTGCCTTTTCTCTTGTTACTTTACAATAGTTGACACACTTTGATAGCACAGACTGGAATCAATTTCATGATACTCAATATCATCTTATAGATGTTGGGAAGAATAGCATATTATTTCACTGATCATATTGAAAGATTCGATAATAAAGGTAAGGTACCAGTAGCCTAAAGTAATTTCCAAGTCCAAGACATAGTCTATTGTATTGAAAAAAACATAGAGTTAACGAGAGCTTTTCTTGAAGCACTTTACTTATTAATTGATCAAAAATGCTTACAAAATTAATTCAGCGTCTGATAAAGGACTCTAAAAAGTTGTGAAGTCAGCAATTTTCAATTGGACAACTTTTAATAATTGAAATGAAAACGTTTTGCTTAAGAGGAAATTTGTCACTGACCTTTATCTTGATTCTAACATAAATCAATTAGTTATTGAAGTGTGATCCGTCTTTTTTTAGTCGAGATATATTTTTTTATAATAAAACCTAAAAATAAATGTACATGTGTAACGATCACGGCAATAAACATTCACTAGGAGGTAAGCTTCCTGTGCTGTCTTGTCCTGGCCGGTACCTCCGCATTTGTCAAGTCAGGTCCAAGCAAATTAAATTCCAGCCATTTCAGAGCAACAATCGAGAATAAGAACTTACACAGCAATAAATAGGCAATCGTTAATTGTCATTTCATAGTACTAAAATACACGCCAATAAAAAAAAAACAAAATATGTAGATACATATATATAATTTAGCACGTAAATATAATTGAACAGTCAATAACTATATGATTTAAAAACTGTCAATATATAAGAAAACTACGAGTAACTGCGCTTAGCGGCTTCACCTTCGCGGTGATGGATGATGATGAATTATATAAAGCGTATATTACTCAGGCTTAATACGAGTATATATATCTACTGGTAAAAGACTTTTTACTCGGTTATTTAGTTTTGGCGTTTATCCGTTCAACCAAACTATCAAATCTTTCCTCTTTATTATTAAAGTACATAAGGATTAACACCAAGGTACGAATAATGTGGCCTATAGTTTTACGGCATTCATATTGCATATTTTAACACGGAAAAGTAGCTATTGTGACATAACTGTAATAGTTAGACATTACGCATTAGTTAGACATGGACGCGTTTTGTGTATACGAATCGGAGCGTTTATCACGCACTGAAAAGATGACGAACGTCGTTAAATGTAACGTGTGTAGTATTGTGATTAACGAAATGTTGTCATACATTCAAAATAAAATGTCTGTAATTGACGAGGAAACCCTGGTGCGACTTTGTACATCATCTTTTTCCAAAGAAGAAATCGAGAAATCGAAATCCCTTTTGTTTGATTCTATTCCTAAGGACAGGATCAAAATTAAACGTAAGAATAAGGGCAAGGAAGGACGAGATTTAGCCGATATTATAAATATATTTAAATCAACGGAAGAAGATCTTTTGCCCGTCTACTGCGCAAGAGACCTGGATAAATTGCCTTGCCTTGTGTACGATCACCTGGACTGTAGCAAGCTCTTAAAAGATATCCAGCGAGTGCAGTGTGAGCTAAAGGATATTAAATCATCCTACGTTACCCAAAATCAACTCGCTGAATTGAAAACAGAGATGTTACGTGTGAAAAATGATTCGTCACCGCCGCCACTTCAACAGTCATCCGTGTGTAACGTTAACGTAAAGCGAGGAGCATGGGTAATGGACAGTGGTCACATAGGACACTCGCAGTTGAATTCGACCTTGAATACCAACAATAGTACTCCAAAGACATCTGAACTTGGCCAACAAAATATATCCCAAGATGGAGATATTTTAAATATGGTGAGGGTAGACGAGAGTTTAAATTTAAAGCGAACCTTGCATGAGTCATGTCTTGCACACAAAGCGGCGGCGGGCGATGACCTGTTAAAAAATCAGTATATACCGCCGTCTATATGCAATCAACAACGGGCACTGACGGTGACGTCATCTGTGAGTCACAGCGTCGAGACGATTCCAGGCCCTCACAGCCATACGACATTGGCTAAAACCCCTAAACTGATTAGTGAGGATGGCTGGCAAAAGGTTTCTAGACGTAGAAAATCTAATTATCGTTATCATGGTACTGCAGGTACATGCAGGGACAATGATGGAAAGTTTAAGGCCGCTGAGACACGAGTCCCGATATTTATTACAAAAGTGCATAAAGATACGATGGAAAAAGATATTAAAGATTACATATATCAAAAAACACAAGAAATTATTATGCCGGAAAAACTATGTTTTAATAAAGATAAGGGCCATAATGCCTTTAAATTTTTTGTTTCGGAGAGTAAAGTGTCAATGTTTTTAGATAACAAGTTATGGCCTCAAGGTATTATATTCCGACGCTTCATTAACTTTACGCGAAGCAAAATGAATGGTGAGAACACCGTATTCGGCCTGAAAACAGTTAATAATGGATAATATACTTGATTTTGTTTCTTTCAACTGTAAGAATGTCAAACGCTCCGTAGATAATATAAAGGAATTGTGTCTGACATCAGATTTAATAGCCTTACAAGAAACTTGGTTATTGCCTGATGATATTAATTTTCTGAGCGGTATTGATAAGGAGTACGGATATACCGGGACTTCAGCGGTAGATACGACAGCAGGTATGCTGAAAGGCCGTCCTCATGGGGGAGTGGCACTGCTATGGAAGAAAAGTGTTTTTCAAAACGTGTCGGTCGTTAAGTGCGATAATGCGCGTGTGTGTGCTATAAAGGTGAAAATTGAGCAGAGAACCTTCTTAGTATTCAGTATTTACATGCCTACCGATAAACCAGTGAATTTAACGGAATACACGGATTGTCTTGGGTTGGTAAGCGCTATAATAAATAATGAAGATGTTGAATCTGTCTATATGCTAGGAGATTTTAACGCTAACCCTAGTGCGCCATTTTATGATGAACTAAACTGTTTTTGTTCGGAAGTAAACTGGGTATGCGCGGACGTTGAGATGTTAGGTTTAACGTCTGATACGAGTACTTTCATAAGTGAAGCAAATGGATGTAGAAGCTGGCTAGACCACTGTGTCGTCACAAAGTCTGCCATGCCGACTATTGTTAACGTATATGTAAAGTATGACGTCATGTGGTCCGATCACTTTCCTCTCATAATTCGGGTTAAGTTAGATAATATTGCACCTAAGACATTAAATTACTGTAGCCAATTTTGTAATAAAGTGAAATGGGGGGATAGAAAAGTTGAGCAGATTGATTTGTATACTAATTTATGTAATGAAAAATTGAGATTGTTGGATTTTCCTAGTGAGTTTTGCTCGTGTAGTGACTGTAGTTGTAGTAACCAGGACCACATGCGTATTCTCGACAAAATGTATGAACAAATAGTAAATACGAGTATTTTAAGTCAATCGGCTTCTGTTAGTCATTCGACTTATCGTAATAGAACCAAAAAACCAGTTGCTGGTTGGAATAAATACGTAAGCGAAGCTCACGGGGACGCTAGGCGTAAGTTTGCGATATGGGTACTGTATAGTAAGCCAAGGTCAGGTCATGCTTGGAGTGAGATGCAAGAAAGTCGCAGAATTTTCAAATCGCGTTTAAAATGGTGTCAGAATAATAGCGAACGCCTAAAAATGGACATTCTGGCATCACACCACTCCAAGCATGATTTCCGTAGTTTTTGGAAGTCTACCGATAAATTAAACAGTAAACCGAGTGTACCTGTGAGCGTTAATGGCATAAATGAGCAAAAAGGTATAGCAGACTTATTTAGGAATCAATTTACTGTTAAGTCACCGTTAGGACCATCACAGTCAGAGAATGTGTGTAAAAGTCAGGGCAGTGAGTTAAGCGCAAGGTTTAAGGCATCAGAAGTGAGAACTGTGATAAAAGCGATGTCGCGTGGCAAGTCACCTGGCCATGATAATCTCAGTATTGAGCATCTCAAGTATGCGGGGAAGCATCTTCCTCGAGTTTTAGCGATGTTCTTTAACCTTTGTGTGGCTCATTCTTACTTACCTACTGAAATGATGCGGACTGTTGTTATACCAATTATTAAGTGTAAAACCGGTGACATAAGTGACAAGAACAATTATAGACCAATATCGTTGGCTACAATTTTAGCTAAGGTACTTGACAGTTTGCTTAACATTCAGTTTGACCAGTACATAAAAACCCACGATAACCAGTTTGGTTTCAAGGCAGGACTATCCACAGAAACCGCAATTTTATGTCTAAAGCAAACTGTCAAGTACTATACTAATAGACAGACACCCATTTACGCCTGTTTTCTTGATTTGTCGAGGGCCTTTGACCTGGTTTCTTATGATATATATATATATAGATATTTTCCTGTGGCAGAAACTAAACAGTATCTCAGTGCCATGTGAACTAGTTGAGATCTTCAAATATTGGTATAAAAACCAGGTCAACGTCGTTCGATGGTCGAGCGCGTATTCGGATCCGTACAGGTTGGAGTGTGGAGTGAGACAAGGTGGGTTGACCTCGCCAAAGCTCTTCAACCTGTACGTGAACGCACTGATTGAGGAGCTCAGTAGCACTCATGTGGGATGTCACATCGACGGAGTGTGTCTCAATAACATTAGTTACGCAGACGATATGGTGCTGCTGAGTGCCTCGGTCTGTGGGCTGTCGAAGTTATTAGGCATCTGTGAAAGATATGTACTGAGTCACGGTTTGGTCTATAATATAAGAAAATCCGAATGCATGGTCTTTCAGGTGGGAGGGAAGTATCTAGATAGAATACCACCTATCAAATTATACGGCACACCGCTTGAAAAAGTTGAACAAGTAAAATATCTTGGTCACTTGATAACCTCTGACCTGAAAGACAATGCGGATATAGAGAGAGAACGTAGGGCGCTGTCTGTAAGAGCTAACATGATTGCCCGCAGGTTTGCTCGTTGTTCGAATGAGGTCAAAATCACTCTTTTCAGAGCTTTTTGTACCTCTTTCTACACGAGCAGCCTGTGGCTAAACTATTCTCAGAAGCAGTACAGCGCCCTACGCGTTCAATATAATAATGCTTTCAGGGTTTTGTTACAGCTGCCACGGTTCTGTAGCGCATCAGGGATGTTTGCCGAATCGCGTGTGGATTGTTTCTATGCAACCATGCGGAAACGGTGCACATCACTGGTGCGCAGGATCCGGGCCAGCCCTAATAGTATCCTGAAGGTATTTGGTGAAAGGTTTGATTGCCAGTACTTGAACCAGTGCTCTAGGATTCACTTATTGACTATAAATAATACATAATTGACTTTGAACTATATTGACATTGAATTGATATTTTTTTTTTTTTTTTTTTATACATTTTTATTTTATTTTATCTTTAATTATTATTTTTATTGACATTTTATTAATGTACCTACATATTTTAAATTTAATTTAATGTATTCGGACTTACAATTTGACATATTATTATTTCAACAATTAGTATCAATGCAATGTCTAATGCTGGTTTATTTATTGACAATCTTATGTGCCTTCTATTATATCTTCTTATATAAATTATTAAAAATATTGTTGATCTGAATTGTGAATATTGTATGATCTGAGTTGGTCGAAATAAAGAATTATTATTATTATTATTATTATGGTATCCCTTACTTTTTGTAGACATTGATGTCCTCTATAAAACTGTAGTACATCACATTGCTCTATTGTTACTAATTTTCGCAATGTAGGTACGTGATATAAAGATTTTTCGGCGATACTATTGCATATTTTAAAATTATAAAGTTGTTATTGTGACCTGTTATAGTAAGACATATGGTATCGCAAAATTTATTGATGTTTTGTATAAAACTGCGGTACTTCACTTTGCTCTCATGTCAACAGTTTCCACAGCGTACGCGATGTTTTTTCGTATTTTTACACTTTAGGGTACATTATCGAAGTTTTTATACGAATACTTTACTTTATTTAAATTTTTTATAGCCTATGTTACTCAGTGGTATTGAAGCTTTCTAACGGCAAAATGATTTTTGAATCGGTCTAGTAGATTTTAAGTTCATTATTTACATACAAAAATACAAGTCTATCCTCTTATAATATTAGTATAGAGTATAGATACAGAAGCTTAACAAGTTCAGCATTGCCAGAGTAGGTATGTTTTCAAGTTTTTTAAATAGGGATGTACATGTTTAATGCTAATAAAGTGGTCGTAGGTACGAGTATAGAAAGTTTGCTCGATAAGCCGTTGTTTCAATCTTAATTTAAATGAATTTATGCTTAGCACCTCTGTCACGCTTGGCGGGAGCGGGTTCTATACAGTCGGCCCAATGACATGGGTCAACCTAGAAACGGGATACGGCTGCAAATTCTTCTACCCGACGTGTATTTTATCGAATTAAATCGACTTAAATTCACTACAGTAAATATGTACTAAATAGGACCTACAACGCGCGAATTCATACTGCTAGTTAGGTGCTATATGGCACAATACACACGGGTATTATATTATTCATAGAGTCCGGAAAAAAACTACAACTTTTTTATTAGATTAGAAATTAGAAATTATTTTATTTACAAATATATACATTAAAAACATGAAAACACACTTATACATAGCAATGGTAAGCTCTTACCTACTAACCTAATTATTTAAAAGCTTATTTTAAGCAATTTAATTTAACTTAATAGAAGTTCTCTCTGTACAGCTGCCAGAACCCATTCTAAGGCATGAAGCACATGTTAATATTTATATATTAATTGCAATGTACTCGTAGTACTTTAGAAAAAAATTCTAGACAACAGATTTCAACCTTTTATTTTCCATGTAGGTATTTGTAGTAATGTAATTATATATTGTAATACAGTGCTATCGGTTCACAACAGGACAGATACTTACTGCTTATTATGGGACAAATATCTGAAACTATGTTTTTTTTTTGTGAGAAGCGCTCGTAGTGGAGCTCGACTTGGCGATCTTAAGCGATCGAGAAGTTAAGCAACACTTGCTGCGGTCAGGACTTGGATGGATGGTGCTTCGGAGGGCACGTTTAGCCGTCGGTCCCGGTTGTTTGTCTTAGGACAACAGTCGTTAGGCTATGTTGAAGGCCTCCGGGAGGCCTGAAAACTTCGACATGAGTTGGCCACTAACCTATCCACCAATCCGCACTGGGCCCGCGTGGTGGATTATGGCCAAACTCCTCTGTCTGAGAAAAAGGCTGGGGTCCCAGCAGTGGGAACAAAATGAGCTGATTATGATGTGATGATTAAGATGTTTTTTTATGTTATATTAATAAGGCAAAACTATACAGGCTTTTAAGTATAAAAAAGCTTAGTTTTTTTTTTGCAATTTGTGACTTTTTGAGTACTCCAACGATGGTTAGTCCCATAGAAGTTTTTGATCAGTATTGGAAACAGGATCGGTTGGCATCAAAAATGTTTTTGTGTAAAATGGCTACTTTCTTGCTAACTGTAATTTTTTTTGAAAATCTGTGAATGGGGATCAAAATTCCATGAAAACATATGGAAAGTCTCCTAAGACCATTTTCGAGTAGCTGCAACGGATAAGGTACTTTCCCTTACTGCCCCGCTGAAAGTTTCCACGATATACACCATCGACACAGATTCTCTTACTAGGTAGAAATATATTAAACCAACATACAAACATCCAATCGACAGTATGATATTGGTTTTTAAATAAGAATTAACTACATAAACTGTGATAATGGTAGCTTTGTAATTTTGTGTACCAAGTTCGAGCGCAATTGTAATATATCACTAGTCGAATCACCCACGGTTACTCTCGCATGGCTTACGAGACAGAGAACACAAGTGCCAGAGAAGTATAATAATATAAATCTTGCGACATGTAGTCGATTTTAAAACATATATTAGACTCCTATGATTTTATTAATTAATTAATTACACACTACATACACTATGGTCCGTACCATTTTTAAACTTATGGATTAATTAAAGTAACATACATTTCAATGGAAACTTCATTCTACAAACAACACAGTTTTACATTACAAAAAGAATACTTTATATTGCTTAATCTAGTTACACTATTTTCCTTATTATACTGATATTAGCTAGAGCATCCGGTTGCAGACTCCTACCTTTGCCCTATTGTACTAAGTACGGCCTTCACAAGCTATTCGTTCCTATCTATGAATTTAGATCATAAATGTAAAACAATACTTTAGTATTTAAGTAATACAGAAACTGTATAATTTTTTTTACAATGTACTTATTCTTTGTTTCAGTGTTGCATCTAGTGCACCCAAGCCGTTGTGCCATGACAAACCAAGATTTCATATCAATCAGTTAAAAACACCAAATTACTCTCCTAAGGCAATGTATTTAATATAAGATCATTGTCCTAAGGAATAAAATATGACAAAAGGTCCAACGAAACTCTGGGTATTTACTGTGTAATTTTCTCCAATTTGTGGTCCCATGTTATAAATATGTTTTTATAATGTATAGTCTTTAGTTGCAGCTAGATTCGCTGCTTTCAATAATATAATGTCAACTTATTTAGTTCCATTTATAGTTTATAGTTATTTATAGTTATTAGTTTATTATTTATAGTCATGTATCTCACGATACTAATCCTATAATATATTCTTCAAGTGTTACACTTGAAGGGTTCACAGAATCTACAACACAAGAAATCATTACCTTGATGTAGGTTCTGTGCGATAGCAGACTTATGGAGGATCCCAATAATCTATCTATCCACGGTTTTCCTTACTACCGATAGAAATTTGACATAACTTCCATACAAATAGTGTCAAATATCTATCTCTAGTACGGTAAACCGCCGATAGATAGATTATTGGGACCGGCCGTAAGTAAATAGAAACGATACAAGCCACTGCTTTTTAACCAACTTCAGAAAAAGGTGGAGGATTCTTAATTGGACCCCATATATATTTTTATGTGTGTTTGCGGATAACTAAGTCGTTTATAAACTGATTTTCATAGCTCTTTTTTTTGTGTGATAGAGTAAACTTCCGAAGGGATCCCATTAAAATTTCATTAAATTCGGTGGAGCAGTTTTTGTGTTACACTCCAATACTTAACTGAAAAGTCTTTCGCCTATCTTGTTGATATCATCATTGACGGATCCCGTAAGTAGAAGGTAACTAAAATGGTATTTTTTTTTACCATATAATAGAAGCGACTTCAACATTTAAAGGTGTGAAATAACTTGAAGTCGGTACCATGCGCACAATATTGCGATAATAGGCACTTTTGAATTATCATTGTACCGACTTCGACAAGTTACATTTTTTAATATTGAAATCGGTTTTATCTACAGATAAAAAATTTAAGTAATGAATTGTTATTAGGTATTTTAGTTCGGAAACAAATTTTAAACTATTATTATTATTATATTAGTCGACCTATTTCACGGATTCCGTTATCCAGTCCTTTACAACGGCATAAGTGGGACTATAGCCAACACTGAGGTATAAAATATACAAAAGTGTATAAAAACAGAATTTGGGATGACAGTGACATGATTGTAAAATGTGATTTTACCAATAAATCTATCTATCTATCTATCTATCTATGTTTTACGAAAATGGGTAAAATGGCATGGATAATGATATGAACTTATTAGTGATAAAGTAGGTAGTGGGCTATGAACGATCTTATAATATTCTGGCCGGTGGTGACTTGCCACCCACTAAACTAAACGGGCCACCCTCGCATTTTATTTTTCATCCAGTCATTTAATGCGCTTATTAGCTCCCCCCCCCCCCCCATCCTCACATAATCCTGTCGTTCTAATCCTAATTCCCAAATAATCCTGATATAGCTAATCCGCCAGCAGTATTGCTTGTTTCGACCCCCCATGGGCTTAACTTTCAACAATCGTTCCGTGTCAGCTGTCCCTGTGGCTTACGGCTCTACCTTGATGAATCAGCGGTAAGTGATTATATTTTTATAATAAGTAAACGTTAATTAATTAGTCAGGCAGTCAGGACAGTTATTATTATAATTCACTGTGGTGGGCTTAGAAGTTATAGGAAACTTTTCAATTAATGCGCAGTTTCATTTAATCAATATTTAAGATATTACTTACAGAGTCAAATGTATTTTTATAACTGTAGACTTGTTTAAACTGTATATAATTACGCTTTAAAACCGGCTAGGACTCGCGTAATATTTGCCGGAAATATTCTCCGACCAGTTTCGAACTTATTTGAAGTTCTTCTTCTGGGAGTCACTCTTGTGCACAGCGTCGAGCGCGGGCCACAGCACGTAACTGGCGCTGCGACGGTCGCGCTGTATCTCTCAGATTTTTTCCGTCCGAACTGTCACTTACGTCAATGTCACTTTCAGTGTCACTGTCACTACCGTTTTTTAGTATATAGGGCTGTTGACACACCACACTAGTTGAGTCGACCTCACGGTTCCAGAGCTCCGAGGTCATCTTTTCAATGATCAACACTGGTATCCAGGCCGGCGGTATATTCCACCCACGATCCCGATTGAAATTAGGGTAACGTCTTATTTCGATGGCTTCTCGTACTTTAAGCGGGACGAAGAATTTCTCCCGCGCTAATATAGTCGCCTTATCGAACCGAATATAATGTCTGGCACCTGCGATCTGAGAGTGCTCTGCCCGCGCTGTGGCCCGCGCTTGCCGCTGTGCACAAGAGTGACTCCCAGAAGAAGAACTTCAAATAAGTTCGAAACTGGTCGGAGAATATTTCCGGTAAATATTACGCGAGTCCTAGCCGGTTTTAAAGCGTAATTATGAACATAACTCGCGATAGTAGTAGTAAGATAGAAAATCTTAAACTGTATATGTTTAGGACGGAGAGATGGACAAACAATTAACATGAAACACCTAACGGACATGGAATACATATTTTCAATGATGTTATATATAAAATTGCAAAAGTAGCCTGCCTATATATGCAAGCCAATTTTATTTTCAAATACGTTAAGATACTACGAGAGTACTTCATTTTGCTATGAGCTTATATTGACAACTAAAAAATTCAAAATGAATAACATATAATAAGATAAGAACAGACAAACAGTTGGCCGAATAGAACGAGACGGATCGAATCTTAACGGGTTCCCTGTACTACGAACCCCAAAAAAAGGTTTTTGATTAATAGTACTCCGATATACATGCTGATAAAAACTGACACAATTACTGATGACAAATACTGGGTCGTACCGTACTGCAACTGTCTTAGACAGGCGTATCGCTTCCGATCAGGCAAATTATTATTATATACACTATTTATTATAAATATACTATTGTTAATATAGTATATTTATAATAAATTTCTAGTTTTAAGGTTCTGGAATGGAGACCACGGACCAGCAAGCGCAGCGTAGGTTGTCCACCGACACGGCGGACAGACGACCTGATAAAGGTCGCAGGACGATGTTGGATGCAGGCCGCTTCCAACCGGTCTTTTTGGAAAATTATGGGGGAAACCTATGTTCAGCAGTAAACATCCTACGGCTGAGACGAAGATGATGATGACGATGATTTTTAAGATTCAACTATATAACTTACTACTCTAATATATATATCCTATATTAAAAAAGAGACAATGTGATTATTTTGTATTAATATTTCTTCTCAAATATAAGGAAACGCAGACTATGATTTGCCTCAGCGAAAAACTACTTAACGCAACGCTGGCGCTCGCATTTGAGACTAACACTGGTGCAGCAAGAATTCACTGTATTCACTGCGCCATAATTTACCATTGTTGTTCCAAAAGCAGTTTCGATCTGTTAATATAATAAATAATAATCCTAATTTTATATCCTGACATTACGTTTACCATCAGGCGATTTTCCTGCAACTATCTAAACTAATGTATACATATCATTCTCGAAGGTAAAGAAAGCCTCCTTAGAAATCTCGTAGTACTGTGCTACAAACATCTACGAGCATGTGCTACGAATCAGTTATTACAACGATAGCAGAAAATTTTAATAAAACTTGGTACGGTACACTTTTGAGTAAAGTACAATGACAATGAAAAAATATCATTCATAATAATTCTAATTATATATACTTTAATTATAAAAGTAGTTGCCTAATAACAGCCGTAGACTATAAAATCTACAAACTATTTTAACAAATTTCTCAAAAAAAAAAACAACAATGCGTGGTTCAACGTGCAATCAAACACTGGATTAGGCGTTCACACTATTCCAGTGGCGCTAGAATGGGCGAGCTGGAATGAAAAATAGACCGACATTTCAGTCATGGAATGCTGTACTGGAATAATGTAAGCCGGGCGTTATTGACGGTGAATACCAAGGGTCCCTATAAGGAGTGAAAAATGTTTTTTTACCAAATGAACCGACTTCAACACTAAAAAGTGTGAGTTACTTCTCACTCTTTAGTGTTATATTGTTTATAGCTCTAATAATTTTATTGTGAATTATTTCACACTTTTTAGTGATCAAGTCTGTTCAATTTTATACTAATCTTTTTTATGTACGAATTAGTTCTGCTCTATAATAATTCTATACATTTACTTTTTCAAAATATTTTATGATACTGAAATTGTCTGTTTGCTTTGTTAAAATTAATTTTGGTATTTTTGTATTCGTTAGGTAGCCAGTAATCTTAAAATCTAATCTAAAGCTTATTTCATATGTCTTGACCAGGATATAAAAAATAAGCTCTCAAAGGAGCCTTACTTGCGATGGTCTTGATAATTTTTGTTATTGCAAAAAAGCTTGTAAGATGTATATATTATTTTGTATACGTTTAGTGAGGCAGAAAAGTTGCGCGCCTGATGAAAAGCACTACGCCTGCCCGAGTTGCAGTCTCTCCCATATCTAGCTAAAGTTTTAGATGAAACCGCACTGCGCTTCTCACATATCATTGGCCTTCAGCGTCAGGTAACGGAGTTTAAGAATATTTTTTCCGCGACGAAGAAGCGAGAAAAACTGAACAAATATCGTTCCATTTGTTAGGATTGGGAGGTGACAGATAGAATAAGTTTCGGTGCGCTAAATCAAATTCAAAATTAAAACAACGTCCTATATCTTATATCTCTATATCAAGTCTTTTGTTTAGGCGGTGAGAAGAGAAAATAACGATTTGAATACTTTAACACTAATTTTATTAAGTGATTGTACGATGCCCACCCTGTGCCTTAACAAACAGCCCGTGGTGGATTCCGTTCAGTCTACACACAAAACAAAACCTATATATGTACAGTCCACGTTGAGGTCAAAGGTCGACCTTTTTTTTTTTTTTTTATTAACGTGTGGGGAATGCGTTTACACATCCCCGTCCGACCCGGGGGGGTTTGACGGGGTATGTCGGACTCGTCCTTTACGCGCCAACTGCACCCATAGCAGCAAGCAGACCATACCGACTAAACCACCACACGGTGTTTCTCCTGGCGCCTTTATATCGGGACAACGGGCACGCTATTGCAATCGTCCGAAGTCCCGGCAGCGTTGGCCCTCCCATGAGGACCCCATCCCGGATGGAGTAGGAGTTACTCCATCCCATCCATCCATCCTCACATGTAAGGGGCGCGCGGTAACACCGCGCGCGCCACCTCGAGGTCATAGATTGGTGGCAACGGACACCCCCGTATCCGTCACCACGACCTCTGTTATGGGGGATGGAGGAGAGCTTGATACGCCCTCCTCCTACGCCCGGGTCTTCGGGTGCGGATCGACAGAGTAGAGGTGATCTCTCTCTCCCTTTCCGCAGCCTCCTTCTGCGACACGACCCGTTCACAGAAGTCTAGGCCCGCGTTCCACGACCTTTCGCTTTCCACCATGGCCTTGACCAATGACGGAAGCGAGATGTCGTCCCCCACTACTGCGACGAGATCACGGCGCTCACTCTCCCAAGCTGGGCACTCCTCGAGCGTATGCTGCGCCGTATCTTCGTCACAGCTACAATGGTGACACTCCGTTGTCGGTTCTCTTCCAGCGATGCGACACAGGTACTTCCCAAAGCACCCGTGGCCCGTAAGGACCTGCACCAACCGGACGGTCAGCGACCCGTGCTCCCTATCCAACCAGTCCTGAAGGATGGGTCGGATAGCCTCAACAGTCCAGTGGCCAGCCCTAGGTTCGGCCAGCCGCTCCCTCCACCTCCCAATAAGGGACTGTCGAGCGCGGTTTTTCCACGCTTGCACTTCTCTTGGCGGGGGTATCTCGCCTCGGATTCGGTGCTGCGAGCGCCACTCGTACATACACGCGTAGACCTCGGCCTCCAAATCCCAGGGGGGAGACCCCGCCAATACGCACGCTGCCAGGTGGTGCGGTACCCACGTATAACCCCGACGGCCATCACTCTCTGAGATCTCCTCAGCAGGGCGACGTTTGCCTCCGTCAGGGCATCCACCCAGATGGGGGCCCCGTAAAGGGCCATGGACCGCACCACCTCCAAATACAGGCGGCGGCTGCTCGATCTCGGTCCCCCGATATTAGGCATCAGCCGCTTTAAGGCAGCGGCCGCCCCTATCAACCGAGGGGACATGCGAGTGAAGTGCTCGCGGAAATTCCACCTGCTGTCAAGGAAGAGCCCGAGATATTTAATCGAGGATAGAGATGTAGGAACCCCTAGGTGGTGCCCTGCGAGGGCCGTGAAAACACACAGCCTCCGACTTATGGAGCGCGACCTGGAGTCCCAATATCTCTATCCTGCCGACAACCAATGCCACCGTTTCCGTGGCAAGACGGGCAGCCACCTCAACAGTCTCGCCCCGGGCAGTCACCAACGTGTCATCTGCATAGCAGATTACGTGGGCGCCCGGATTGAGATTGCCCCGCAACACCCAGTCGTACCCAATGTTCCACAAGAGCGGCCCGAGGACCGATCCTTGTGGGACGCCGCACGACATTTCCCGCCGTTGCTCCTGACCTCCGCGCCTTAAGTACGAAATGTACCTCTCGGAGAGGTAGGACCCAACGATCCGGCAGAGGTAAGGGGGCACATCATGATACTTCAGCGCCTCCCCGACACACGTCCACGGCATAGAGTTAAATGCGTTAGCGACGTCAAGTGACACCGCTAGCATCACCCCGCCGTGGGCTGTCGCCTTATTTGAGAGGGTCCTGACACGTTCGACTGCGTCGATAGTCGAGCGACCCCCCGGAAACCAAACTGTTGGTCAGACAAGTTAGGTCCAACCTCTCCGAGGTGCTTCGTGAGCCGACGGGCGATGACCCGCTCAAAGAGCTTGCCAGCTTTGTCGAGCATCACGATCGGGCGATATGCGGAGGCGGACTCCGCGGGGCGCCCGTCCTTCCTCAGAAGGACGAGCCTGCCCGTCTTCCACTGAGACGGAAATCGTCCCGTCTTTAAACAGGCGTCGAGTAAGCGCCGGAACCGGTCCTTAAGGGTTCCGAGAGCGATAACTAAAGTGCGCCCGGGAATGCCATCTGGGCCAGGGGCTTTATTGGCCTTTAGCCTCAGTATGGCCGCGCCTAGCTCTCCCTGCGATATAAGGGGTATCTCGACATCCTGTTCCCTCTGCTCACCACCTCCCTCTGGCAGAGAGGCCATCGCTGGGGGCTGGTATTCCGCCCTATTCGGAAACAGAGCTGATACCACCTCTTCCAGCAATGGAGGTTCGAGTGTCTCAGTAAGTGGGGGTGCCCAAGCACGCATCTTCCCCCTGACCGTCTTATACGGGCGCCCCCACGGGTCGTGACTGAGAGTCTCGAGGAGCTCAGCCCTAGCCTGGGACTTGGAGTGGCTGATAGCCAGCTGCAGGGCGATTACCTTACCGCGGTAGGCCTCGTACAGCTGCCTCTCAGTTTCCACGTTCCGGCGTTGAGTCGGCAGTCGCCGATGTCTGGTATACTGGCGTCTGGCCCTAATGCAATCAACACGGAGATCAGCAATCTCGTCAGACCACCAGTATACCTGTCGCCTTGGAGGTCGAGGTTTCGCTCGGGATATGCCAGCGTCGCAAATTTGCGACAAGGCGTCTCGGAATCGCTCTGCCTCAACCTCTACCTCAACCGTTTCGTCCGGGAGGGACTGCCAGGCATGGACAATAGATGCCTCTACCAGCGCCTCTTTGTTCAAACTTCTTAAAACCCATCTAGAGGGATTCGAGGTGTTCCTTCTTGGACGACGATGAGTTTCAGAGCTGTGCGAAGACGCGGAAACATCAAAACGAACATAGAGATGGTCGGACAATGTCTCCACGTCCTCCAGAACCCTCCAACCCCTGGACACGACGTGCGACAGCAGGGGATGCAAACGTGACGTCTACAATAGAGCCCCCGTTATGTCGCACGCACGTGTTCGTGGTCCCTCGGTTAAGAACGGAGAGACCCGCCATCGAGACCCACTCCTCAAGAGTCTCTCCTCGCACGTCAGTCGCAGGTGAACCCCAAGCCAAAGATTTGGCATTTAGGTCCCCAGCGACTAGCACCGGACACGGTAAAGTCTGCCCTATAAGGGCTCCAACCGCGTCTAGGAACTGCTCGAACTCAGCGAGACTCCTGTTGGGTGAGAAGTACACCCCGATGAGGACCGTTCCCTTCCACTTGACCGCGGCGTACCCCCGGCCCCTCGCAATCACTGGAAGGGGTCCAGCAGCCTGCGAAGTGATGATAGTCACCAAGCCGTCCACGTCACCTACCCAGTTATTGTGGGGAGGGACGTAGTATGGCTCGGCGACCACTGCCACATCAATCAAACACTGTGCTATGGTTTGCAAGATGAGATCTTGCGCTCCGGCACAGTGATTGAGATTCGCCTGGAGAAAACGATGAGCCATAATCAAATTAGAAAATGATCATCGCCTCCTCACCTCCCTCGGGCTCGAGGGGGCAGCTGGATGCTTCTGGGGCCTTGGCAGCTGAGGCAGCTGCTTTCGGTCCCCGTTTTGGTTTGGGTGGATGGCAGGATTTGCTACCCAACCTGTGTTGCGCAGGTCTGTTCGCAGCTTTGCATAGAGAGCAATGAGCCGCAGACGCACAACACTTGACCGCCTTGTGTCCGGATAGACCGCAGCGATAGCACTCATCGCTACGGTCTACCTCTGCGGTGCACTGGACTCGAACGTGTCCAGTTTGCAAGCACCGGAAGCACCGCCTCGGTCGTGGTTCCAGCAGCTTGACCTGCGCTGAAGTCCACCCGACCAAAAGCCGTCCACCATTTCCCAGTCGCTTGGCAGCGGCCACCGGACAGCGCACGAATAGGGAACAGGTACCCTGGGAGTCTCTCCGCAACTCTCCATGGGTCACCGACTCTCCTGAACACCCTCCGCGCTGTACGATAGCAGCTACTACTTCCTCGGCGGAGACAGAATCGTCGAGGCCTGAGACTCTTAGCTCTGCACATTTATTTGGCCTGGACACGGTCACGAGCTCCTCGCCTAGCGTGTCCTTCAGTTTTTGGGCCAATGCATCCGCCTTTTCCCCACTATCTGCACCTGAAATCTCCAGAATGCAGGCACCGGTGGCCGCCTTGCGGAATCGTACGCTACTGATACCGCAGCTTGCGAGTTCTACTTTTTGGCGGGCTTCTGCAAGCACCTTGGCGTATGTTACACCCTTCTGTTCGGCACCTGGCTGAAGTTTTAGAACTATAGCCGCCGATCGAGGAGAGCGCAGCTTCACCAGAGCCGGCTAGCTCCTGGGCTTCGTGGTTGCCGCTCTGGTTTGCGACTGGGATGTCACCACCGTTGACGCCGTTGTCTTTGTCTTCGCCCCCCGCTTTGTCACTGTTGTCCACGGTACGTCCATAGACTCCGGTGCAGGTGGAAGAGGGCGGGGAGTCGCCTTCGGGGGAACGGCTTTTGCAGCCTTTCCCTTGGGGCCCGATTTAACCCGTTTAGGCTTCGGGGTGGCTGTAGATTTAGCCGGCTGTGGCTGTCTCGCTTTTGCCTCCGCGTTGCCTTTGGGAGTAGTCGCTGCAGCCGCAGCATTCTTCCTATCAGCCGCAAGCGGAGGGCGTAGTCGCTCCTCTGGGGGCAGACGTCCTTCTAGTGCCGCAAATCGAGCGTTCAGCATGCCGCCAACTTGCAGCATCAGCGAACGCTTCAACTCCTCCAGCTGTTCATCACCTTGCGGGAGTACAGGTTTTGACACCTGCACTTTTTCAGGTGACAGTCGTCGCTGGGATAAAGAGGCATGGCCACAGGTGACTCTTGCCACTTCCTTGCTAAGCTCCGCCATCTCCTTCCTCATGGACGCTACCTCTCCTTGCAGGCGAACATTGTCCGCTAGGAGTTTGGCGTTCATGTCAATGGAGGTCCTCTTAAGGAGGACTTCCGTCACCGCCATTATCGACGAAGCCGACTCCTTCAGGGCACGCTGAAGTGTGCCTTTCAGGTTCTTCGACTTCGCCGCTACTTCGAGTACCAACGCGACGTCGTTCGTGATGATGCGGTTGAGGGCTTCTGCCGTTTCGGCATCGTCCTCCCCCGCAACTTGCAGCCTTAGTGCTGCCCTGCTCACTGACGTTTCTTGAGCCCGCTCTTCAAGCATGAGCTCAGCCTCTTGCTTATTTTCCCTGAAAAATTCCCTTCGCCTCATTGGAGCACCCAAGCCATCCACAGGGGTGGGTGACTGGAATGCCCCAGACCGCGAGCATTCACTCTCACTGGAAGAGAGTTTAGGCGGAGACCCTCTCTTCCGTCTTTTCGCCGGGTTACCTGATCGACAACCGATCACGGGTGATTTTGCCGATCCCTCCGTCCTCACGCTCATGTCCGAATCGGACGCCCTCTCTAAACTCCTACCTCCATCGCGTGAGTCACTCCTCATCCTATCTCTTTCCACATCGCCATCCGTCCAGCAGTTCTTGCCCCCCCCCCAGAATACGAGGGGCAGAACTGACTTGGTATTGGGGTTCTTATACCCAGTGAGGGCATCCACAAGATAAAAATATCTTGTTGATGCCCCTACTACGTTTTCCACCTCGTTGTCCATACTGGCTTTTCGTGCAGTTTGTGCTGGATCCGGCCTTATGTCATAATAACATAATGACGGCTCCAGCCCATACCACATCAGCCCTCCCGGTAACTGTTCGCACCGCCGCTACCCAGGGTATCCAGGGCACCGGAGGCGACATTACCTTGGACCTGAGACACCGCTACTTAGCATAAGGCCAAGACGCTGACCAAGTCCTTCGTCAATGTTGTCCGACAGGGAGGCCGAGTTGACCAACCCTGTCGCACCGCTGGCCTTGCAGGCCTGCCGTACCACGGCCCGAAGGTCCACTGGGCAATCACACGCCCCTCTTCCTCACGGAGCCCATGACTGGGCCCGCCCGCCCCGTCCACTGCGCCCTATGCTAACTTCATAGGGACACGCGGAGGAGCTCACCGAGTCAGATCTTTCGCCAACGGCCAACAAGATCCCTCGAAAAGAAATTGTTGACCGCTGCCCAGGATGCACCGTCCCGAAATACTGCTGTTCCCCCGACATAAACCGTTTCCAAGGGGACCAGCAGCACTCGGGCACACGAGGAGGTAATCTGACGTAGCACCCCTCAAAGGTCGACCTAACCCAACTGCGAACCGTCGATTCGCGGGAACGTCACCAAAATATATATTATAATTAGAGGAGCGGGAAGGAACTAAGGGAACACGGGAAGACGTTCTTGCCGACCAGCCCCTAGCTGTTCGTGGTTGGTCCGTGGTGGGTTCGTGGTGGCGTCGATATCCGATCCCCGCTCGCAAGTCCAATGTACTTTTCTAGCACTGTGGTATGTATACCCATAAACAATCCGCTCCACACAATCACAACAAATATCACGTTACAACTCGGCGTATAACAAAACGATGTTCTATCGAACAGACCAAGCACGCGCCATTTTATTACATCTCCAAACCAAAAGCAAAAGTTAAAAGTAAAAAAGTGAGGTTACTTCTCGAGTGACTGGACAGGAGGTGTCACACAGACTATAGTGTGCAGCATTAAATTGCCACAGACTAATCAACATCGGTTCGTAACAGTGATTTTCGTGCAAAACGACCTCAGTCTAACTTGTGCTATAAGTACCCTTCACACATAAGCAAACAGAAATTATGCTTTGTATTTACTCGTATATCGATCTGTTTATTGGTATTTTTAATTGCAGAAAAGCAGCGTCTAATTGGAATGTGCCTAAGTAGTCTCAAAACCGCTTTTATGTCTCGGCAGAACCTTTTATTTCAGATTATAATTACCCGAGACTAGGGCTGGGACACATAATTTCGCAAAAAATAATAGAATTATAAAATGTGGGAAAGACATGGTGCAAAAATATTGTATGTTTATTATTAATGAAAATGTATACCAATCTATAACTTACGCCGTTTGTAGACGAAGTAGTATATTCCCTCCGTTGTCGGGATGCGAATCGTAAGAGATGAGTAGTAGAGGCATATCACCTAGTACTGACTGTACTAGGTGATATGCCTCTTGTACAGGAGGCCATCTTGGTTGGTACCACCGCAGTGTCATATATACTGCCACGAAGGGTACTGTAGCAAGTGAAATCACTAAGCGAAAGAAACTTAAAACCCAATGTCATGAGGTGACGAGCGCAGTACAGTGCCACTCAAAACCACACTTATAAGCAATTGTCACGGGCAAGCGTAGTGCTAAATACCAGATACACGACTTGCCTGCCTTGTCAAGAAAAGTGATTTAATAAAAACTTGATTTAAATTATTTTTTAAGGTCAATTTATTACTCACTTATATCAGTAATATACTTTGGGTTCAAGCGATCATTTACTTTTCCGAAATATTTTTCCTCTTAATAATTTCTGTATTTCACTGCACACCTTATATCCGTACATTTGCGAAAATTATAAAAGACTTAGTACATTCTTAATTATTACGGTTTTAAGCCGTATTATAGAAGTTCATGCGCGAAGACCAATCAATCGAGACCCAGATTAATAAGAGATCGTGCAGCATAGAGAGAGCAATCTGCCTTCCCGGATTTTACGTCTTGTGACCCACATTTTTTTTTAAATTCCAAGTACAGACTTTTGGACTGGAAGGATCTGGAGTTGAGACCACGGACCGGCAAGCGTAACGTAGGTCGTTCACCGACAAGGCGAACTGATGACCTGATAAAGGTAGCAGGACGAAGTTGGATGCAGGTCCCTTCCAAACGGTCCTTTTGAAAGTTTGTGGGGGAGGCATATTTTCAGCAGTGGACGTCTTACGGCTGAGATGATGATGATGATGAGCATAAAAACCAAAAGTTTAATTCGATGTTATAGGAAGACTGTACAAGAGGTAACCTCAGACTTTATTAGAGGCATTTCATCACAATTCTGATCTTCACTGCGGCCGTAAACCTGAAACATTAATTTGTTAAGTCTCGTGTTATAGTATTTTTTTACCTGCACATTTAAACTTAAAAACATAGTAATGTGAACATTACTGTACAAATAGGTATGGTACACCCCAGGCGAACTCATTAACAAAGAGTTCTACTACGAGTATAACTAACTTTACTTTACTAGCCGCTACTTTTTAAGAATTCAATGTATTTGTTTTATGTCAGTTCTGCGCTTTGCCAGGGTCTCCCCTTGTTCACAAGTTAAATACAGTATTTGAGTGCACTTAAGTTGTGCCAACACTAAGTTTGTAGATATTCAATACACGTGTAGAGGCTGTGTCTGACAGCGAACTTGAGAATATGTTTTTGGATTAAAAGCATTAACGGTTTTAATAATGAATATATTAGGTTCAAATTCGTTAAACCAAGAGCGTATAGTTATCGTTTTTACTAATGTAGATACTTAGCACACAATACAGTCTAGGTACAGTTGTTTTCAGAGAAATTGTTGAGCACTGTTAATTCAGAATTGACTGGATAATAGACTATTTTGTTTTTATCAACAAAATAGTCTATTATCCAGTCAATTCTGCGTGTTTTCTAAAGATTGTTTTAATAGTTTACTCTTGTAGTGGCTAAAATGACTAGACCAAGCGTGCGTCTGTAAACACGATAACTTTTTCGCAGTTTTAATTTGTATAAAAATAAAAGAAGCCACAAGGTCAAAATAAAAAATCTAGATATTTCTTTAGTTTAGTAAAATATCTTTTTCTGATTACAAAAAATATAGTAGTTGTCGCTCAAAATATTATGAAATCCGTAACGAAAAATTTTTTCCATATTTTATTTGCTATTTTTATCTTCAAGGTGCCTTTATAAAAAGTGTGCAATATTCTTAGTAGTCTTTTTCTAAACTTTTAACTTTTTTCCAAGTTTTTATCAATAACTGTGCGTCGAAAAACATAGGGTTTTACGGATCTTTGGCTTCAGGCAACGCCTTATGTTTCACAGCGAAACATAATTTTCTATCGAAAACCAAGATGTTCCGCGAGTTTATATCGGCAGAGACAAATCCTGTCTGACTTTAATAATAATAATAATAATAAATCTTTATTTCAGGTAACATAACCCATATACCTACTACAAAAATATATATTAAATTACATGTTTATTAACAATAGATAAGATTAACAAACAATTAAAGTATAATAATAGAGTATATATATATGTCGACGCGAGACCGACAAACTATTATAATAAAACTATTTCAATTATTAGTTCTTAGTGTTTCCCGATTTTAAAGTCATATTAAGATAGTTTTCACACGATCTTATTTTATTAGTAGGATTATAATAATTGTAAAATGGTATTAAGACAGTTTGTTGATTTCTGATCAATTAAGACTCGTGTGAATTTGCAGTCCACATCAATGTAAATAGAATAATTCCAAAACATAGTTGTTAAATTATCTTTCGATTAATAAACACCTAGTTATGTCATAAATCGTTAGTTAAATGCTTGGATTTTAGTTATTTCAAAACACATGGTTTAAAACAGGAAACAGTTTGTTGGCTTCCTGTTTTAAATGAAAATCATCAGTGATAAATCACAAAAAATATTTAAACATATTACAAAAATGTATCGTGAATTATTAAGTGCGAATATTTAAGTAGTGTAAAACCTAGTGGATAAATGTGATACTGACTCGAGCACTGTGCGGCGGAAAAGACAAGGCGGCCATGTTGAGGGCGGCCATGTTGCTAAGCAGAGTGCTCGTGCCTTGTGAATATTAAAATTATTATTTTTGGAGCCACTGAGCAGGAAGGTCTTGTGAGTACTCTTTTCTAATTACTTTGTTAAATTATAAGCTGCTAGATTATTACTTCTCATAATTGTAAATTTATAAAGTGTGTAACCTGTGCATATGAATAAGAATAGTGATGTAAAATCAACTTCTATGTGTTTTCGTTATTTGCAATGACTGACTCCAACGACTACGGGAATCGTGACGTCAGCTCTGCTGACGTCAGCTCTGCTGACGTCACCCTTTCTAAAAATTCTGCCGATGACATCAACCCGATATCAGAAGTGGGATTGCCACCCTCTTCTGCCGGACATTCTGATCTTGACAATGGAAATGTTAACGCTTCTATTAGCGGAGTCCCGGCGGAATTTTTTACACAAATGTTGCAAATGATGAAACACGTATCGGATCGTATTGCGGCACCAATTGAACAAAAAAGTAAAATCAGTGATGTATTCTTGCCGTCATACGATCCAGATGCAGACGTTGGAATACGTGAATGGTGTCAACATGTCACCACTGCCATGAATAATTTTAAACTAAGCGACAATGAGGTTAGAATGAAGGCCAGTAGTTTACTTAAAGGACGCGCTAAATTGTGGGTAGATAACTGGCTTGTTTCTACTACCACATGGCAGGAATTGCGTGATGTGTTGATTTTAACTTTTGAGCCAGAAAATAGATATTCTCGAGATATTGTTCGATTCAGAGAGCACTCTTATGACAATACTAAAGACATCGTGCAATTTCTGTCACAGGCGTGGGTACTATGGAGGCGTATTACAAAAGATAAATTATCAAATGATGACGCAGTTGAGGCTGTAATCGGGTGCATTGGGGATGAGCGTTTGAGAATTGAACTGTTAAATGCGCGAGCTACTTCCGTCCCCGAACTGATTTCAGTCGCGTCATCCATACGAAGTGTTAAACGTCAAAATCCAAATTCATCAAATATGCAACATCCCAACAAGCGCCCCCGATTTTCAGATAAAATATTGATTCAATGTCAAATATGTAAAAAGCCGGGCCACGACACCCGGGATTGCCGGTTGGGTAATAGAACTGAGAACCCTCAACCGCGTTATCAGGAGAATAAAAATAGTTCATTTAGCACTGACAGACCCACGTGCACATTCTGCTCAAAAGTAGGGCATACATATGAAACATGTTATAAGCGCGAACGTGCGGTAACTTCAAAAATAAATTGTGTGGGTACATCAAAACTGACTTCTATGTCAATTATTATTGGGGATTTAAAAATTCATGCTATATTTGATAGTGGGGCAGAATGTTCATTAATGCGCGAGTCAGTATCTGCTAAAATACCCGGCAAAAGAACTAACTCGGTAACTTATTTGAAAGGTATTGGCCAATTCACTGTTGTGTCGCTGACGATACTCACTGCGGTTTGTGTTATCGATGATTTGAGAATTGAACTACAATTTAATGTAGTACCAGATTATGAAGTATGTTCTGACGTCCTTGTAGGAATGAATCTCGTAGAGAACACAGGCCTCAGTGTACTTGTCACTTCTGGAGGTGCGATGCTGCACCGACAACCTTTAGTCAACCACGTGCGATGTCAAAGCGAAAAGTTTGATAATTTAGACTGCGATTTGACTGATGCTGGTCAAATTAATGAATTAAAAATATTGCTCAACAAGTATGAGCATTTGTTCATTCGTGGATACCCGAGCACAAGAGTTAATACGGGTGAGCTCGAAATTCGTTTGAAAGACCCTACTAAATATGTAGAGCGCAGACCATATCGGTTAAGTCCAGTAGAACGGGAGAGAGTTCGTGAAATCGTAAGCGAACTGCTAGAACATAAAATTATTCGAGAGAGTAAGTCGTCTTTCTCAAGCCCAGTAATTTTAGTTAAAAAGAAAAATGGCTAAGATCGCATGTGCGTTGACTATCGGGAACTTAACAAAAACACCTTACGGGATCACTATCCACTGCCTATTATATCTGATCAGATAGACCAATTAGCAGGAGGTGTCTATTACTCTACTTTTGACATGGCGGCAGGCTTTCACCAAATTCCAATTGCTGAGAGCTCTATCGAAAGAAGCGCTTTCGTTACGCCTGACGGGCTCTACGAGTACTTGGCTATGCCGTTTGGCTTAAGTAACGCATGCTCTGTATATCAACGTTGCATCAACAGAGCACTAATGCCCTTGCTAAATGCGGCTGATCAGGTATGCCAGGTGTATGTGGATGATGTACTCTCGAAATGTAGAGATTTTCAAGAAGGACTCTCCCGGATTGAACAGATCCTCGTTGCTTTGCAAGGGGCAGGCTTTTCTATAAATGTGGAGAAAACTGCCTTTTTCAAAAAGTCTATCGAGTATCTAGGCAATATCATATCCGACGGGCAAGTGGGACCTAGCCCGAGAAAAGTAGAGGCTTTAACAAAGTCGCCTATTCCGACAACGGCAAAGCAAGTGAGGCAATTTAATGGTCTCGCTGGGTACTTTAGACGATTCATTCCCAATTTTTCGCGTGTTATGGTCCCACTTTACGAGTTAACAAGAAAAGACGCCAAATGGGAATGGAATGAAAGACACGACGAAGCTCGCAATCGTATTATCCAATATTTGTCTACTGCGCCTACCCTTGCTCTATTTCAGGAAAACTCACCGATTGAGCTTTACACGGACGCAAGCAGCCTGGGTTATGGTGCCGTGCTGATCCAGATCATCGAGGGACGGCAGCACCCAGTCGCCTATATGAGTCAACGTACCACCGACGCAGAGAGCCGCTACCACTCCTACGAACTGGAGACTCTAGCGGTGGTGAGAGCTATCAAACATTTTCGGCAATACCTCTACGGGCGCAAATTTAAGGTAATTACCGATTGTAACGCTCTCAAGGCATCCAAACACAAAAAGGATCTACTTCCCCGAATCCATCGCTGGTGGGCGTTTCTTCAAAACTACGATTTTGAGGTAGAGTATAGAAAAGGAGAGAGGTTACAGCACGCAGATTTCTTAAGTAGAAATCCAATAAATGAGACTACAGTTAACGTTATGACTAGAGACACTCACTGGCTACAAATAGAACAACGGCGCGATGATATGCTGCGTCCGATAATAGACAGCATAACCACTAATAATCCAATCCCTGGTTATATATTGGATGATGGCATACTTAAAAAGACTCAAACGGATCCTGTACTCGGAACACGTAATGTAACTGTAGTACCAAAGTCATTCCAGTGGAGCATAATTAACTCTTACCATACTTCACTACAGCACCCAGGAGGTGAGAAAACTCTGCTTAAACTGAAGGAGTGTTACTGGTTTGACAAGATGAACACTATCGTTAGAAACTTTGTTGACAACTGTGTCATATGTAGGACATCAAAGGGTCCGTCTGGTGCGATTCAAGTACAACTTCACCCGATTCGAAAACCAACTGCACCATTCCAGGTAATCCATATCGATATCACAGGAAAACTTGGCACGTGAGACTCGGAGGGACGTGATGAGTACGTCATTGTAATTATTGACGCATACACAAAGTACATTCTACTTAACTACTCAAACGATAAAAGCCAGAGCAGCAGCCTTGCAGCACTAAAGCGTCTGATTCATCTTTTTGGAACGCCTATACAGATCATCGTTGATGGAGGTAGGGAGTTCCTCGGAGAGTTTAAAGTTTATTGTGACCGTTTCCACATTGATATACATTCAATAGCTCCAGGAGTAAGCCGAGCTAACGGGCAAGTTGAACGAGTAATGACTACCTTGAAGAATGCATTGACTATGATAAATAACTATGACACAGAGCATTGGCAAACTGCGTTAGAAGCATTGCAATTAGCATTCAACTGCACTCCACATAGGGTGACTGGCGTCGCACCACTTACTCTTATGACGCGAAGACAACATTGCGTTCCGCCTGACCTGCTAAGGTTAATCAATCTTGATGATGAAACTGTAGACTTTGATGCACTCGAACAACAAGTACACAATAAAATGGCGGCTGCAGGACAATACGAGAAACGACGCTTTGACAAAAATAAAGCTAAGATACGACCTTTTCAACGCGGAGATTACGTTCTAATTAAAAACAACCCACGTAACCAAACTTCTCTCGATCTCAAATACAGCGAACCATACGAGATTTTTAGAGTACTAGATAACGACCGCTATATGGTAAAAAGAGTGACCGGCAGGGGGCGGCCACGGAAGGTTGCCCATGATCAACTCCGGCGCGCACCACAGCCAGGCGATCAGACTGCAGCCGTGTCGACGGGTTCCACTGATGAAGACCAGCAGCAGATGACACCTCAGCCGCTACAGACATCTACTGCGCCAATACCATGTACCTCTCAAAACGCTCAGACAATGGATGCCTAAATTATCTGGTGAGTTCAATCCGTTTATATAATCATTATCTTTATACATCTGCAGCAAAGCTTTCAGAGAAACTAGTGGTTAGTTCCTCTTTACAGTTAGAACAAATGTTTTATTTTTCTCGTTCTCCTCCACTATTACAATTTCAGAGCCCCTGTGGACCACGGTCAAATAAAGGCCCAGACCACAGCATCGTCCTGCCTACTTCCTTTAGGGCCTCTGTGGACCACGGCGTACGAGACCGCCCAGACCACAGCATCATTCCCTAGCAATCTAATAAAGTGCCAAGACATGCGAAGATCTCTTAGGCTGTACGAACTATTTCTACTTTACTCCTTGTTTCCTATTCCACCACTATTGCCATTTTCAGAGCCTCTGTGGACCACGGTTTAATTCAGGCCTAGACCACAGCATCGTCCTGCCCACTTCCTTTAGAGCCTCTGTGGACCACGGCGTACGAGACCGCCCAGACCACAGCATCATTTCCTAGTGAGCTAATAACAACGTAAGAAAGTGTCAAAAGACATTCATAAGACTGTTTGAGTCTGATCAATTTTCTTTCTGTTTATTCCATTCCTTTATTTTTATTTATCCAGCCCTGTTATTTTAGAGCCTCTGTGGACCACGGTCAAATAAAGGCCCAGACCACAGCAACGGCCTTCCCACATCCTTTAGAGCCCCTGTGGACCACGGCGTACAAGACCGCCCAGACCACAGCATCATCTTTTCCAAAAATTTCAGAGCCTCTGTGGACCACGGTCAAATAAAGGCCCAGACCACAGCAGCGACCTTTCCACATCCTTTAGAGCCTCTGTGGACCACGGCGTACAAGACCGCCCAGACCACAGCATCATCCTTGTCTACGAGAACCAAAATGATGCAATTATGCGTGGAGCATTTGTATCGAAATAACAATAAACTTGTGTATCGAATGCGTGGAGCATCGGTATTACACAATTGTCTAAACTCGCTCACATTCCTACGTACACTATGCCAGTTGTTTGTTAGAAACTCTTTATCCATCCATTAATAATGGAAAGGTTTCAGAATATTGAAGTGCACTAAATGTAAAGATGTACCTACCTGTGCTGATAATAAGGTTATTAAAAATGCCAATCTTTGAAACCAAAACGAACATTTGTAATATGCTCATTTTTATCAGCCAGAGATCTAGGCATCTCTCATAAAAAAATAATTTAAAGAGAAAATGTTTTTTTAAATACATTTCAGATGACCCCGCGACTGGTGCAGAGCGCGCACCGTCCCGCAGTATGGCCGTGTCGACGCGAGACCGACAAACTATTATAATAAAACTATTTCAATTATTAGTTCTTAGTGTTTCCCGATTTTAAAGTCATATTAAGATAGTTTTCACACGATCTTATTTTATTAGTAGGATTATAATAATTGTAAAATGGTATTAAGGCAGTTTGTTGATTTCTGATCAATTAAGACTCGTGTGAATTTGCAGTCCACATCAATGTAAATAGAATAATTCCAAAACATAGTTGTTAAATTATCTTTCGATTAATAAACACCTAGTTATGTCATAAATCGTTAGTTAAATGCTTGGATTTTAGTTATTTCAAAACACATGGTTTAAAACAGGAAACAGTTTGTTGGCTTCCTGTTTTAAATGAAAATCATCAGTGATAAATCACAAAAAATATTTAAACATATTACAAAAATGTATCGTGAATTATTAAGTGCGAATATTTAAGTAGTGTAAAACCTAGTGGATAAATGTGATACTGACTCGAGCACTGTGCGGCGGAAAAGACAAGGCGGTCATGTTGAGGGCGGCCATGTTGCTAAGCAGAGTGCTCGTGCCTTGTGAATATTAAAATTATTATTTTTGGAGCCACTGAGCAGGAAGGTCTTGTGAGTACTCTTTTCTAATTACTTTGTTAAATTATAAGCTGCTAGATTATTACTTCTCATTATTGTAAATTTATAAAGTGTGTAACCTGTGCATATGAATAAGACTAGTGATGTAAAATCAACTTCTATGTGTTTTCGTTATTTGCAATGACTGACTCCAACGACTACGGGAATCGTGACGTCAGCTCTGCTGACGTCACCCTTTCTAAAAATTCTGCCGATGACATCAACCCGATATATATATATAAAGTAAATAGTTTTTTTTTTCATCCACAAGTGTTTGTGGACGAAATCGTCATTTGCGATTTTCGCTCTATTAATAAACGCTGTCTGATTCTATAATACGCTGTTTTTATTGTTTCGTATTAAAATTAAACATTTGTTTGTCTACAGATCCAATCTACATACGGAATCCGCACAAGCCATCAGCCAGTTCTTTCGTAGGCAAATGTGTGACGTTTCAAGAAGCTTTGAAAATAGTTTTCATCACGGGCCAGTGCTTTGGGTTAAACCCTGCCCTGGGTATCTGTGAAACTGATACTTCTAAATTAAGTTAATAATTATTCTTTATCTATCTTATCTAACCGGAAGAAAAGTTTTTACAAATACTTTCGTATTGATGTCGCAACCCTTCATAATTATTTGTATATAAGCTGACCCGGCCCGCGGCTTCACTCGCATGGCATATAGTGTGAATAAATTGAATTGCAGTAACAATTCAATTCATCCATACATCAGACATAGTGTTTTTAAGGAGTCGTAGAGTGAAAATTCAGAGTGGGTAGGACGTGAATGAATGCTGCATTACATTGAATATTATAGAAATTATTATATTATAGCTACCCGCGCCTTTGCTCGCGTAATTATAAAATTGTCTCAAAATTCATATTATTTTGATTTGTTTAGTTTGATGTGTAGCATAGAGATCAAGCTTCCATCTTGGATTTATGAGAAGGATCAAGATACGGTATAACGGTCTATAGTTGGGAGCTTCGGGCTTTATTCTACCGTGGCATTTCCCGAAGGATCGCAATAACCTTATTTAGTAGTTTGACAAAATGATGTTAAAGTTAAATAGTCACTTTATTTTTACAGGTTCACGTTTTGATCATGGAGATTCACTTACACCATGGTGATGACAGTTGGCCACTGTTTATCTGTGGTACTCTGCGTCATGAAATTCCTGAAAAAAGATACTCAATTTCCACTAGATTCTAACAGTATGCATGTTTTTCCTCATGATTCAGATTTTTGCTGATTATGTAATTAGATGTGTCTTATTGCCTATTTTATATGTTTTTTTTTGTTAAAAAGACTATTTTATTTCGGGTAAAAGCTTTCCTCATCGTAACGAAGACTTTGAATAATTGAATAACGTTTACGCACTCATACACGATGACATCACAAGTCCCGAGAAAACATTACTCAGATCAACTCATCACACAAATATTTGTCCCGGTCAGGGATCGAACCTTAGACTCCGCGCTTCAAAAGAAGGGCCGCTATTACTAAAAGTTATTTGAAATTCGAATGTAAGGATGCAATCAATTAAGTTTTTTTTTTTAATTTTCCTTTTCCTATTATTGTTCAAAATTGAGGTTCACCCTTGCAGTCTTTTATGTCTTTATTTTTAAATTAAATGAGCAAAAATTATGATTTTACCTGTATATAACCAAGCATTTTCCATATTGTAGTGAGGTGAAAACGTGTGCGTTTCATTCGGCAGCATAGTTATTCCGCGTCTGTACTTTAGGAATCCTTGTAACGCTCGTAAATTAAAACGTAAAAGTAAAAGTACAGGTGATGGTGTATATATAAATATTATGTGATATTGGTAAATAAAAAAATAATCATATTTAATACATACATAAGTAGGTACATGGAAATGAAAAACTTTGAAACATAAAAGTTACAGAGTTCACAACTCGTTTACATAACTCTAAATGAAGTGCACAAGATTTTAAGTACGGTCCTTTGTAGTCAATCTGTTCGTCCAGATACTTCAAGAGATACTGGTCTTCTCCGCCAACCTCACGCAACTTCAGAAGTAGTTTAGTCAAACTCTGTACAAATTTGTACCGAAAGTCCTTGAATTTAAGTTATTGTATTTATACATTGCGATTCGGAGACGAGATCAGATTTAATCCTTACTGGATACTACTAAGGGTACTTACAAGATATTTAGCTTTAGTAGCATTAGATACTTCTTGTTCTAAATACTTTAATTAGGGAAGTACTGCATTAGTAATGCTTGAATTGCCTTTGTTCTATCCCCGGCGCCCACCAAGCACAAGAGATCTCTGAAGAAGTGTTAGATGAATCAGTCAGTTTTTAAGTTTTTAACTCACAGAGCAGTCCGTCCCACTGCTACTGAGAAGCGGAACATAAGACGCGGTCCAACCGCAATTTAAAAATAATTTACGATGCTTTACTTAAGGTTGAAAATCGCTTGTTACATTTGACGATGTTATGCGAAAATGCGTAAATTTTGTAAGTTTTATTTATATTTTTCGATATATACTAACACAAATGAAAAAACTACTGGTTATTACTTTTGTACTATACGTTGGCTATGTATTACCTAAAAAATATTGTGTTATCGCTAAAAATTCTGAGAATTTGGAAGTTTATTTTTGTGGACCTATTCAGGATTTTTTCTGATGAAAGAGAGTTATATTTATAAATTCTATTCGGTAATTACTCTTTTCCTATCCCTTTTCTAACCTTTGTTTTTTTTTTCATAATATATATATTCGATCTGTTTCGTTAAAAAAGGTGTTTAAAAATTCTGCTTTTTACTATTATGAGGATACGAGCGCGCCTTAACGCTTTGAGTAGGTGTTGAATTGGACAAGCTATTAGTAAGAATGATTGAGTTGTAGTAATGTTAGGAAGAGTGCAAGAAAAATAGTGAGTATGGACCGTGAGGAAATGTGAAAGGGATAGCAAGATATAAAAAATGTTAGGAAAGAAAGAGAAAATAAAAGACAGAATTAAAATTAACGTCGTTGTTTTAATAACTCTTTACACGTCTATTTAGGATACGCGATAAAACGGCATTTTCTTATTTTAGTGGGCTGTAGTTTGTTAGGATAGCTGGCAATGACACAGCGCCTAATCAAAAAATTGCGTATACCTACCAAGAAAATAAATTCAGTACAAATTTATAAAATGAAATACTAATGCATATGAAATGTATGAAAAAGTCCACATTTAAATAAAATTAATTCATAACACCGTGCAACAATAATATTTTAGACAAACTAAAAAGAGAAGGTATCATTACTTATTACAAAGTACTTGTTAATTTATTTGCGTAATGACGAGCGTAGTAATTACTCAAAGGCACAAGAAACAAATCACGTGGCATTCGTTTTATACATACAACTACTCACTATCAAGAAAATAAGAGATAAGTAGAAAGGAATTGAATTAAAATTATTTAATATAATTAATTTATTATTATATTTATTTAACCTTAAATTTGTAAAAAATACAAGTATTAGATAATATTTATACTATTTAAATACATACCGTTCGGTACTAGAGATGTTAACTTTCCATTTTCTGCTATATTTTTATCGTCCACGCATATGTTATTTAAACTTTGTTTTTATGATAACGCTTAAATCGATCTGCAAAAATTATATTTTAAAACAACCCAAAATTTTGTATATGTCACAAAAAGTTACTGTTTTTGATGCATACACTAAATAGAAATTTATTTACGTCAATATAAAAAGTCAATTACACTTGCGACTTGTTCTTCTGTTTCATTAATATTGTATAGTTTTTTTACAAACCTTCCTACGTACACCGTACCTACTCACGTCGTAACGTGTAAGTAACCACAAGCAGATGTTATAGCCCTTGCAAACAAAATGTCAGCAACCAAAGTCGACCAAACTTGCCGCTACTTAGTACGTATTATGAAACAAGTTTTGGTATAAACTTTACCACGTAATGCTTAAAAAGGTTGCGACCGTAGAAAGTATCTAAATCATTTACATTTGAAGTATGTTTCAGTTATGCTCAGTTTCAGGATTTACACTTTGAACTTTACATTGAACTGTGTCGCCTTTAATTCCTGCTAGTTTATTCTTAAGTTATTTGTATCTGATACGATAGAAAATTCGTCATATATATTGTTGCCAGGCACAACATGCTTAATTCAAGTGTACGACAAGTAAAGTTGTACATAGATTAAAAAGTCATTTTTTACAGAGAGAACATTCTAAAAATAATAATTCTATCTTCATCAAACTTGAACCAAAAAAGTACAGATGGATGTTTGGTATTTGATTAGTGCTGATTGTATTCACTGCTTCGTTCTTCAGCCGAAACAAATTGTCGATCGGGATATCGACAACACGTAAGTCTCACGTCAATTTAACGCATTATTATTACAATATTATAATACTGAACGTTGTACCTATCTTCAATTTGAACACATAAAAGAGTTAAAGGGAGATAGCTATAGGGTAAACACGAATCGATTGCGTTACAAATAATCAATTGCGGTTAAAAAATAAACGTTTACACTGAATTAAATTCTATTAATGAGATAATAAGGTCATATTTTACTATCGGAACATAAACTTAAAGTAGTAAACGGGATAGTCAGGTAGCCGGCAGGTGCAGCCGACCAATCAGGGCACGCCAGCGAATGGAATGCCTCGGACCTTTTTGCTTGAGAGAGATCGGCGGTTACGCAGGGCTCAGTAGTGAACCGGGATTTTAAAAACGGCGGTCGCGCGCGCGTTTAGAGAGAAAATATACTTAAATTAGAGAGAGTGCTAACCCGAATTCTAGGAAGGTCGGTCGCGCGTGCGTTTGTTAATATTATATTAGAGAAGATATTTATTTAAATTAGAGTCAAGTGAGGTGTCTTCGAGCACTGGTTATGTAAGTGTTTCTTTAATTTTAACCTCTCAGCGAAACTCCGTGGGTTTTATTTTACATTAGACTTATTATTTAAATTTTAATATTTCAAAGCTTGCTGTTTTTAGTGATTATTATTAACGGGATAATTCCTATAGTTTATAGTCTCTTATAAAACCTTGTCATTTAAAACGTAGCAAAAATTGTCTAATAATTCACTATCATGCCAAAATAATTAAATAATTATTGTATGATAAAATGATTTACATATAATATAATATTGATTTAATACACAATTAATTAGATGTTTTCTAATATTTATGTAGTTAGTTTAAATCGAATTCTAGTATAATTTAGCATAGAAGAACATATTCATTATTCTATTATTAATATAATAAACCCTTCTGAGCTTTGTCTGTGAGTGATGGTATCTATTATGTACTTGAGGGGTAGAACAGTCATTAAAATTTATCGAAAATTGTTTGTTGTAAAGTAATATTTTAATGAGTGTTTTATTACTTCTGTCATAATCATATTTTTATTGTATTGTTCATTTTATTTCTTGTGTTTGGTTGAACCACTCATATAATTACACATTACATTATAATATATAATTTAAATTCAATTGGACGTGAATTAATATAATCCACGGATCTAAATGAATTTTAGGGAATGCTTACTCAATAAAAGTAATGATTTATTACTCTGAGGAGGATATAATAAATCATGAAAGTGTGACAACATAAAATTAACACAGCTTAAATTTAAGTAACATCTAGAAATAAGTAGTTACCTTTACATTTTTACATCATAAATTACACACCATAATTCATTTACCAAGATAAAAGGGAGCCTCGACATCATATATAATTGAATAACTGTAATTTCGTCTGTATTAAATTATTTGTATTGTGGCACAAGGGCTAAGATTAATGGTGTTAACTGGTCGATATTAAATCGAGATTATCCAGACGATATCAAAATAATCTTGCATGGTCGATGGGTTTCAATTTATTGATTATCCTATCGACAACCCTTGTGTCTAAATTCAAATTTGTTCATAAATAACAACACGCAAGTACACAACACTACTTAACAACAATTTTAAAGCTATTGGTTTAAGTCGGTAGAAATAAGGCTATTTGTACATGCCTTTCGATTTTAGTTTTTAAGAATTTAGTGCAGTACTTAAACCAAAGCTTGAGATTAAATCTCTGTAATAATAAAATTAGTAAAATACACCTTCTGTGTATTTAAATAAATACATATGAGTGGTTCACCAGTTTTCAGCTAGTTTAAGTGGGAAGTTAGGGCATTTAATAGGGACTGTGTTACATAACAAGAAACTTAGTTTGTATGCTCGTTATTTAGAGCAAAGTGCTAACAAGGGCGACTGCTTTTCGAATCAAGTTATTTCCCTTGCAAGTAAGAAGCCATAATCTTTAATTAGGTTTTTTATGTGTGAATGCACTTAATAACTTTAATCATTTGGTAAATAAATATGAACACAGACGCGAGTATAATCTTAAAATTATTAAATAATAAAATCCTGTCGAAGTTAAATAATATAACATTACTTTTGGAAATATCAAAAATATCCGAAATTGGATTTGATACTCTTAAAGTAATGAAGAGGAGAAAGTGACAAAAAATAATCAAACTTGTGGATACCCGATGACGTGCGCCGGAGGTTTCATGTAGATTTAAGTTAATAACTTTTTCTTTCAGCGTCCACGTGTAGATTTAATTAGATCTAAGTGTAGTTAGAAACATGAAACCATTAGTGATGGGCGATTGGGGATCTGCTTCTCTCTCCTCCGCGGTAAATTCCTATTTATATAGTTGTAATAATTGCGTTATTTCTTCGATTTGGGGGGGTGATAATTCTGTTTCTTCCAGAACACAGGAAGATCGTGAGCTGTTTGCCGAACTGTGGGTTGTCATGTAGATTTATCGTAAAGAATTGAATTATTTTAATATCGTCAATACTGAAAATACGTATTAAACTAGTAGTGTACTAGAGTAGGTACAGATGTGTAAATTTTATTCATTTGATTAAAATCGATACTTACTAGGACGTATCGACGTAATTGAATCTTTAAAGCAAGTAACTATTTACTGGATGTTTAACTTGAATTATTTTATTCCAAAATACAAATCATTCTTCTGAAGTCGACGAAATAATATTCAAAGTAAATTCAAGCGTAGTGAGGATTAAATAATAGATCGGTACTAATAGGTAAATTTCCAGGTTGAATTACGACTCAAAGTCTAAAAGAAGTCTTCGAAGGTTTGTGGCATGTTATTTTAAACTCACCATATCGGTTTTGTTTACATCCAACTGTTGTACTATAAAATTAAAATTATATTTTAATTAAAATAATTAACTTACTAAAAAAAAATATATATTTTGAATTATATTATTTCTAATATAACTATCATTTCTCAAGATGAAACGTTGTGTATGCTTAACCGATATGGGAAATCCTAATTAATACAATGGGTGACTTATTACTTTGCCAACATTTAATTTATTAACAGTAAATAATTACAAAGTCACTTATAGTATAACAAGGAAATACGATGAACTTATCTATCCATTTTGTTTTCAGAGATGTTTACATATATGTTTTATATTATCTTGCTGTATATTATAGTTAAGTATATGTTGACGTGATCACTACTTCTAGGTATATCAGCCGGAATACTATTGTATATCAAGGGAACTTATGTGCTTTTGTTTAACCAATTTCTTTCAGAGATGGTCATTGTTTATTTGATATTAATTTATATTATGTTTTATGGTTACACAGCTTTTTATAGGTATGTCAATGGAACATTATATTGAACTTTATTTAACTAATTTTCAGATATTGTCAAATCGATTAATTAAAACTACCTAATCTAGCGGAATATTATAAATATAAGTATGTTTGACGTATTCACCATTTGTTATAGATTTTTCGAAGGAGACTTATACATTTTACGGAATAGTTAATATTGTCCTACCTTACCTAAGTTTTACAGCGGGTGGTAGAATATTCACAAGATATTTTTAAAGTTACAGCAAATAAGGCGACTCTTAGGCGTCAGTGTGTTCTTGGCTTGGAATTTATTACTCTTACAGGAATGTATGGGGAATATATGGAATAGCCTTGACTTAATATATTGATCTTTAATCGATAAGCAATTAAGCGTAAATAGATTCACTTACGAGTTAGAAATTTTACGGGAGTATGGAGAAGTGTTGTTTTTAGAACTTTTCAGGGATATTTTTAAATTTTTCTCTCCGTAAGAACCGTCCTCGTACTTCAAGGAATATTCTAAAAAAGAATTTGCAAAATCGGTTCAGCTGCTCTCGAGATTTGCGCTTAGCAACACATTCAGCAATTCATTTTTATATTAGAGAAGATGAATAATTTTATAATACATTTTGTTGTGAGGTGTATAAAATACAAATGTTGAACATGCACTGCAAAATTATAGTAATTATAGTCTAGATATTAGATTGGTGTATTCAAGTGTTGTAATGTAGTTTTTTGCATGCCTTTTTACAGGTAGAACATGAAGTATCAATGTATATTGTTATCAACTGCATCTAGCAATCGGTTAATGTTCTTAAAAATCAATATATTTTGATTCGATTTGCTATTTCAAGATAATGGTAATTTCATTAACCGTATTATAGTTCATTTGTGTCAACTAAATTAAAGCTATATAACCTTGAATCTTAGCATAAAACTTTACCGTATTACCGCTTGTTGACGTTAAAATCTTTTTTTCTAAGCGTAAACATGATGCCAGGTCACGATCAGGTCTTGAGAATCATCAACAATCCGTAGCAATGTAAGATAGTATACAGGCTTAATTTAAGAACCACACATGCAGCAGAACTAAGACCTACCAGATAGAGCAACTCAATCAGGACCATAATGCCAACGTTTATACCCAGGAAGACTATTACTTTGTCAATGACAAATTCGTCAATTATATTATAGTTTCATGTTCTTACTATATAATATTTGTATTTGTGTAACATAAGGCTAAGATATTCATAATATTTACCCAGTATTTTTCATAATTGTTACTTCCGTAATTTTTTTTATATTTTTTGAAGAATAGAACGATAACACGAAAATCCTTAACTGTATTTTGCTACCTGTAGCTGAATTATATAACTAAAAATATGATAAGAATAAAAACTGTCCGCCGGGAGTTCCAGACGCCGCATGGGCACTCGCCCTGAAGATGAGCATCGGACATGCTTGAAACCCGGGTTGACGTATTCGATCCCTAACGTGAGTGTTTTGTCGGTAAATAGTAATAGTTTAATATGTGTCAAAATTACGAGAATCAAAATACAAGAAACAATAAAAAAATAACTACAATAAAACACAATAAAAAGATTAATATAAGCTTGACTTCTAAAGAATATTCTTTTCTATTAAACCCCCCGGAAGATGTAGCGCCATTGGTCCCAAACTGTTGCTACCTTTCCGATAAATATGACTTAATAAGTCATGGCCACAACTATTTAGCATAACCACACATTTTTAGTACTTACTTACCGACAGAACTAATCTGCGTTTGACGTTGAAAAACTGAAGGCCGCTGAGTGAAACCATATCACGTGCACTGGATCTAAAATCTGAAAACATAGAAATTGATTTTATTTACTTATTTCATGGGAAGCTGTAGGACCACGCAGCTTGCACTAACAAAATAGCATCTTAAATCAGCAAGCCAATTTGAGGCCCTCTTGTTTTAGAGACATGCATGTTTCATCATCCCTACATAAATTGTTAAATGTGGTGCTCGCGCTGTACACAACTTTTTTTTGTTTATATACGGTGTTAACAACAGACAAAGATAGCGTACGATGAAATCTAAGAAACTTGTGGGGGATACATAGGTTATTATTACGACTAAGGTTTGAGCAGTCAAGTCAGTCAATATTCTTGACCATTTACTGTTTGCGTCCCAGAGACGTACATATACGTCAGTTACATTCATAAATCTTTTGTATTAAATATACGGTGTGGGAAGGATTAAATACTATTTATATTAAAAATGTAATGTCTTATATATATACTTCTCAAAGTCAAAGGTAATTAATGGAACTGTTTGTAAAGCTGATATAAGTTTTCAGATTTATAATAAGCATCTAATAACTAACAGATTCCATCGTTATAATCGTATACCGTTTGAAAAGTCACGTTGTAACTATACCACCTCTCTCAAAAGAACGAACTACTCTCGTCATGTTTTGGCCAAATGATCGTCAACCCATACGCTATGTAAATATAACTAACCTTGGTTCTTTTAGAGTTGTAGAGACTTTCAAGGTAATTAATGTGTGCATATATAAGTAATACAAATTTTGTTTGTTTATATACGGTGTTAACAACAGACAAAGATAGCGTACGATGAAATCTAAGAAACTTGTGGGGGATACATAGGTTATTATTACGACTAAGGTTTGAGCAGTCAAGTCAGTCAATATTCTTGACCATTTACTCTTTGCGTCCCAGAGACATACATATACGTCAGTTACATTCATAAATCTTTTGTATTAAATATACGGTGTGGGAAGTATTTTGTTTGTTATATAAGATTGAGGGCCCCATCCATCGCCCACAACTATGAGTGCCATCCAATAACTGCACCCCCTTGGAGGGGTAGGATAGGTATACTAGGTTAGGTAGGAATGGTTAACTAAGTGTATAACAATAACCATTCAACCCTGCTTGATGGAATTTCAATTCTGTTGCACTAGCCTTGACTAGTATAATATTGTAGTAAAAGGACTAATTGTCCTAAGATTGTAAATTGGCACACAACAGTGGCCTAGCAATCAATACGATTATAAATCAGTGTTCTGATGCACTAGCCTTGACTAGTATTATTGTAGAGGACAAATTGTCCTAGGTTTGTAAATTGGCACACTACTGTGGCCTAGCAATCAATACTCAATACGATTATAAATCGGTGTTCTGTTGCACTAGCCTTGACTAGTAATGTAGTAAAAGGACTAATTGTCCTAGGTTTTTAAATTGGCACACAACAGTGGCCTAGTAATCAATACTCAATACGACTATAAATCGGTTATAGTTTTATACCTGTATTATAAATACAGTCAGATATATCTCCTTGCCTCACAAGATGAGATAAAAGATTATTATTTTGGGGTTCAACCCAATCTGGTTATTCATGATAATAATCAAGAACCATATCATACTGAGGTTTATTACAACCAAACTGTTTAACAGTTACAGAAAGTTAGTTTCATCTTGAAATAATAATTAGTTCTATATGTTTCATATAAATTATTTTCTCACATAAAACTTAGTATGTGTATAGTTTAAGAATAATTCATTCTATATTCACAAGTAACATCATGCTAGGGCTGAATAGTTTTATTCAGTTACTTGTATAATATCAGTTCTCCTTTCTAATATATAGGAACAGAAGGGTAGGAAGTGATTAAATGGATTAGGGTAGGAATTCAACCTCCCGCGATCAATTAATATTAACCCAACCATAATTCGATGATGTCGTGTATAATGTTTGTAAATGGTTCAATAAATAAATAACTCTTTGGCCGAAGAGCATCCTTTATCGAACCTATGTTCAGTGTGCGTAAATTTCTTAGCGACGTGTATAGTACATATGCTTGCAGTCGAAGCTTTCCAAATTAAGCAATCATGCGAGGGAGTTTATTAATCCCGGGGGTTGTGAGGCCCCAAAATCGCAACTAGCTCAACATTTATTACATAATTATAAAAGCACTCCAGTCTGATGAATTTATCAAACTATTGTCAGGTTAAATATATCACAATTTAAATACTAGAACGAATTAACGAAAGAAGGACGTAGGGTTTCATAGTTAAGTTCAATTAACAAGAATCTTATTTAATCAAGTCAAAGGCAACCAGTATTATCACAACCGAATTGATTATGAAATATGATTTCCGAGTCTTGGCACTCAATAAATGGTAATTGAACAGATACGCCTTAACTGCATTAACTTAATTATTCATCTTAAGAGACAGAATGATAACAAAGCTGGGCTGCAATACGTTACTTTGAAAGCAGATTACTTCCGGTCCCTGTACGTGATTGATGTACTGATTCGTAATGTTACTTAAAATTCAATTTGAACTTTAATACCATACCATAAAGTTTAAGTGTTAGTGGAGATATTCCGGGAAGGCAAAACAAGAGTGACGTTAGTATCATAATGTCAATATTTGTCATATGGTAAAATGTCACTTGAAATGTAAACGTATGCTGTGCATCTATAATATTACTAAATTTAAGTAGGTGTTTTATCATTTTAATTTTTTATATAATGATATTGTTTTCTTATAAACTTTATTTTTTTCTTTTTTATCTTACTAGCTGACCGCGCGTCCCGAATAGCAGAATAAGTAGTAAAAAATAAATAAATAAAGAATTGAATGTGTAACGGTACGAAGTTCGCCCGGTTAGCTAGTTCCTTGTTGGTAAACTTGAAAATCGATCCAATATTTTCTACAAATGCAAACGAACTAATGTAAAATCTTATTAAAATGAAATAATTCGTATTTCAACGAGTCAGTTTCTAGTTCGCCGACAGGAAAATCGAGGTGTCGCTGTTCATAAATTAATATCAAAATTTCGTAGAATTTACATGGATATGAATTTTCGTTGGGAAGGCTTGTCATTTGATTAAAGCAAAATCATTGTCCCGTAATAAATCGAGTTATTCAAGACGAGATAGACAGACAGTGGCTGGATTTGGTTTATAAAAACAATTGGTCTAAGTGAAGAATTTGTTTGAGGAAACGTTACCAACTAGCATCGTTTTTATGAATATACCGGCTTACCTGTCCACGGCTTCTAATCGAATTTTTTCTAAAATCTAAAAGGCTTTAAGCAGATCTACGATATGATCACTGCTATTGCTATCATGGGATTTTACGCAAAATTATTAACATCTTTAGTTTTTCTTATAACTTTAGCTTTCTTCCAATATAAGTTTCGTCAAAATCGGTATTATATGGTATATTTTATTTGTGTAAGTACAAACATTCATAAGCATTAAATAAAAAGCTGAGAACAAGCAACTAAGCAAGATAAAAAATATAAATTTGTAATGAAACATGTGTAATATTTAGTAATTTGTATACTTTTAACAGCAATTATGTTGAGCTATTGATAAAATGTAATATTAGAGTTTTGATAACTTACTTAAGGTAAACTTAAAGTTAAGCGATAGGACCGGGCATTTCTAGCAATCATTGAAATTTATAGAGAGAAAAATTCACATCTCCGGACGGGATTCGAACCGGCGTCTTCTGACTATCCGTGTCAGGCACCATTGACCAACTAGGCCACCGAGAATCTGGTCATCTCTGGTCATCGAATTTTAACTCTCTATTTGACTAACCGTCTTGCGGGGACGGAGCGACATCTATTGGACACTTAACAGTACCATCCAACTGAAAGAAGCATTATTTAGAAATACTTGAACTTACGCATTGACATCGCAACCCTTGTTATTTTTATAGTATTTCTTTTCAAAGCACTAACGCATGCTTAAGCGATCTCAAACATTGAAATTTATAGAGAGAAAAATTCACATCCTCGGACGGGATTTGAACCCGCGTCTTCTGACTGAGTTTTAGCAATCTTCGTCGGAATCATCATATCTCCTTTTAGATGTAACTATTCTAAAACTAAATAAACTAATAAATTTTAGTACAGTACCATGTTAGTGGTATGGTAAACGAGTATAATATTAAATTGAATTATTCCATAAAACATATTAGCATTGATGTCAAGAATAGATCGGGTAAACGTTTATATGAAGAAAATGCCAAAGATACAAAGACAAACTAAGCAGATAATAATCTGTAATATTATCGGATACCCATATTGGTAATATCGAATACCCCATAAAGAAAAAGCAAACTTCTAATAATCGAAACTAAGCAACTGAGCTACGCTTAAATCTATAAATTTCATAACCTAATTTTTTTATGATTTTTTTAAGCACAACACCTGGTACTAGCAAACCAGACTATTTTTTTTTATTTTATTTTATACCAATTTTATAGATAAAATTCTTATCCTCGGATAAGATTCAAACTCGCATCTTCCGAGAATCCGTGTCAGACTCCATGACCACTACCCATTGAGGCATTCATCAGTAGTATAAGGATGGAGCGCCATCTATGGAATACATTGAAAAGTTTTACCAGATGGAAAGAAGAGTTTTACAAACACTTAACTTTCGTTTCGATGGCGCAACTCTATATTATTGACACGATTTTTCGGAAGACGCGGAATTCGAATCCGGTCCGAGAATGTGTACTTTTTCCGGAAAAAAAGCATTGATATAATAAAATATATATTATATATAATCTACACGCCTTATTCTTCCTAATATAATAAAATAACTGATTCCTGAAACTCTTGTTACTTAGACGGCTTGAAGTGTTTGTACTTGTAATTATTTAATAACAATTGTGGTTCTACGCATGGCGGGCTGCTCGTGTTTGTATAGGAGATTTCTGTGCACCTGCGTGTCTTAATTGTCATGTTTCTCCTGATAGTTTCTTAAATTGGCATTTTAGAGGGGAAAATGATACCTTGAATATAATTTTAGCGTTAGTACTTTATAGTATATGTTTCGGCTTTGGTTCATAGCCGGCCTGCCTGCTGCCAACTCTCCTTGCGAATCTCCATAGTAGTGGACGTGCTCACTACATATCGGGTCTTAAGATTTTTAAGAGCTTTCGTCTATTCTGATCATCTAATGGGAGAATATGGAAGAGTCCTGCATACTTAAGCTAGATTGTGCAGCTAAATAACAATAAAAATGAATTATCATTTAATTTATTAAATATATTTTATTATAATAAATACTAAAAATATTATATAAATAATTTGGTTCGTACGGTCGTTTTTTATTTAGATTTTTTTATAGGATAGGTTGGCAAACGACCAAGCGGTAGGTCTACCATGAGTTTACAACGTTGACACCAATCGATGCTCGCTACCGACTGCCGCGAAAAAATGTATGAAAAAATGAACTGTGCCACCTTGCGGTCAATTGTAGAACTAAAATTGACAGCGAGTACACTAATCACAAGCTTAATAGGTAGGCGAGATCGAGTATCGACTATAGATGATATTTATGTTGCCAACTCATGGTAGAGCTACTGCTCACTTGATGGTTAGTGATACCGTCGCCCACGGACATCCGCAATACCAAAAGTCTCGAGGATGCGTTGCCGACCTCTTAGGAAGGATGCTAGGAAGAAAGATATAGAAGGGGTGAGGGTGGAGGGGTCATTTCTAAAATTGATTAAACTAAGCAAATTATTTTTTATTTGTCTCACCTTACCCTCCTCCACTCTTCTAATTTGCTGTACCGGACGGAGTGAACTATGCACCTACCTTTTTTATCACCGTTTTTAGTGCATTGCAATTCTTTGTGAATGAGTTCGTCCAGAGACGTAATGCCAACATACATTTTTCTACCCTGAAGCAGATATTTTGGCAATATTGCGTTCTAGTTGAAGATATGGTTATCAGCGAAATTACAGGCACATGAGACTTAACAGCTTAAGCTCTTATTTAAAAACGCTGCTTAAATTCGACGGCGAAGAAGATTACACTTTAATATACGGATTATTGCAGTTTCTTTAGATAATAGTATCCTTATGTTACTCCTTGTCCTTCGGAGTAAGTATTTCACCTCGAAAAAAAGGTCTATAGCTGCCTGTCGAATTCATAATTTAACCCTTTCAAACGCTATAATTCTGAACATTTTCTTAAAATGCACGTAAAAAATTAATGTATATGTTCCCAAACGCTCTTCATCAGATATTGACCGTCAATCTCGAAGTCCCAAATCAGCCAAAATTTTTCCTCAATATTATAAGAATTAGTTGAATTACCTTTTATATGCCGACTTAATCCGCTTCGTACGAAAGGTGCGTTTACATCGGCAATTTTACCAACAACTTGCTTCTGAGAAAACAAGCAAAACGAGTTCAATTATGGGCTAATGTAAATAGAGCTGAAATAATGAAGCATTTGTAGAGGTTATTTGTTTAAATTCAATAAAATAAAGTAAGTGAAATAATTTTAATTTTATCTATAATAAAATACCGTTCACTTTAATATCTTCAACGTCCAATTCAAATAAAAAAGCGGCATTTAGACAATGCGGGCGGAAGTCGCACTATTCGCACTAGTAACTTATGTCTAACATAAGTAGATGATGATAGTATCATAAACTATCTGGAATAATATATAGTTTATAATAGGATAGTTATATTCCATACGTCAGGAGCCGCGGGGACAAGCTAGTGATTGAAAGAAAAGGTTGTAATACTAAATCACCGCAATTATAATAATAATACCGTTTAGACACTCATTCCTCCGCACAGGGATCCCCTGTGTCGCTGGAGGCATAAACACACACAATAACTTATCCCACAAATATTTGTCTCGGCCAGAAATGGCGCTGTAGGTCCGCCTGCAGCATCATGCTGAGCCATAACCCTTTTGAACGGGACTGCACACGACACCGATCCATCTCTTTTTTTATGTTATTTTTAAGGTTGTGTACTTTGAATGTAACCTGATTTGTTCTTGATAGTAATTTTGTATGTTGTTGTGTTCAGTATCTGTTCAAATAAATGCCTTTTCTTTCTTTCTTTATTTCAGAAATCGAACCTGGGAACCTTTGAAGGCAGAGTCGCTACCAATTGAGCTATCGGAGTCACTCGTAATTTTATCGTTTCAAAAATCAATGCTTTTGCTTTGCAATTGTAATTACTCAATTATAGCTATACCGTGTTTGTATAATTAAATTAAAACACGTGGTAAAAATTATTGTATCAAAAGAGTATCAGGTTTAGATACGGATATGGTGCACGCTAGTTCATTTGCTTAATAGTGTTGCTTTAATTCACATGTGGATATCGTATAGACACAATAAAAATCATGCGAGACAGTCATGCGGGACTTCCCATAGAAGTGAAAACTATTCGAATTATGTTAATACACACAATCAACAACAATAGCTAGTCATGGACACCATTATCGTTCCTAAAGAAGTTTTAATTTTAAAACTACATTATTATTATATGACAAAGCGTATTAGGTGACGACGACACGAGTTTATCTATTTTTCTTCACCCAAAGACGTTACGTGATGATCACGCGATTTCCATGGTTTTTAATCAACCAAAACGCAACTGAAAAAGTATTTAATTCAAAAATCCGCTGTAGCCAAGGATCGAACTATAAGTCGCCCGTGTAAGTACACCTTGCGTCACTAGTAACTTGATCATATTACTGACTGATCCCGAAGATAAGGAAAATGACAGTCGCACTGATTGTTCTTCGGGACTTTGTAGGCAGCCGAAGTTAATATGATAAGGGATAAGTAACTGTAATCCCCTATCAAAGTCTGATATGAAAACCACTCGTGACTGGCGGGTCGATAAGTGCTTATTATGTCATCGTCTAATGACCAACTCGATCATACCCATGACAGTGGCAGGGTCTCCCAGAGGGTTAAACTTCTGCGTAACACTGCGCTCACTTAACGCCCTGCAGATTAATTTTTATTTTATCAAGAGATCAGATTGGAAAGTCATGCCCCTGATGTTCATTACATACATTTTGAAGTTCACTAATCAAAACTCCAGAAATCCTAGCGATATTATTTCATTTTGATCACAACAATCCAACTATAAGTACTAGACAAGAACCTGGTAATTAAGCTTGACTTAACAAGATAGCGTTACCTTTAATTATTTGTATACATAACACAAAGCTTATATAATACCTACGGATTGTCCGTTCGATTTTAAATTACGAGTGTGGTAATAGTGGATTTCAAAGAGAATCTCCATTGTTTCTATTGAATATTGTATAATGTTCAACGATCTGGAGCGCGGGTATTTCTTTTGGGGTTAATACAGCTCACCGGCCGCAGTGCCGGATAGGCTGACCCGGCTTTTAAGTTCACCAGGCCTCTATATGTGCCAGTGGCTGTCGTCGTGCGACTACAAACAGTATCGTAAGTCGATACTTAAGTAGTACTTTAGATATTGTATTTTTTTGTTTATATATGGAATTGCTTTAATAAGAGCAAGTCGCACATCTTATGTTACTATATCACTACGATTACCCATGACAGTTGCGGTGCCATACCGAGCTTACAACGGTAGTTTTACATGGCACTGCACTGTACTTGATACACTGCGGCAGAATATTTGGCACTGCAATGATACCGACCAACGTGGACTCTTGTACAAGACACCTACTACCTAGTAGGTCGGGTTTTATCGCCTTTTACGATTTGCATCACGATGGTGGAGAGAATATTCCGTCCCGTCTCTGTCTGATTGCGGTTGACGTACTCTGGAAAGTCTGGCCTTAAGTAGTTGCTACGTAAAATTACTGACAAAACTCCTTTTAAACAACAGACACCATTGAAATGTGTTCTATAACGATGTTCTTATATTAGACAAACCTCAATTTGTCTAATTTGTTATTGTCAATGCTACAGGTATTCATTTAAATAACTGTCGCCAATATAAGCTAGGTGAATACAAGTCAAGTTAATGAGGGTATTGTGTATAAACTTTGTGTTTAAATTATAATATAAATTGGTCTGTTACTAAATACCATATTTTTGGGATCGTATTCTTCGATCTTTTATTTATGATTTTCAATAACTAACATAAGGCCGGAGTAACATACTCCATATATATATACAGATAGATAGATAGATAGATAATTCTTTATTGTTACACCACTTAATATACAAAAATAACATAAAAGTAAAAGAAAGCTTAAAATAAAGTGTTACAATGGGCGGCCTTATCACTAATAGTGATCTATACATTGTTACTCTGGAATAATAATATAGGTATAGCTTTCCATTGGTTATTGTTTTTTTTTTAAATTTATTATATTAGTGTACAAGAGTGCGACACGTTATAGGAATTATTTGTTCCAGGTGTTTTATTTTCACTTTTTTGATTGGACCATCGTGAGTATCATCATCCTACTAATATTATAAATACGAAAGTTTGTGAGTATGGATATATGAGTGTATGTATGTGTGGATGTATGGATTTTTGTTACTCTTTCACGCTCAAACGTCTGAGGCAATTTTGATAAAATTTGATATGGAGGTAGCTGAAGCGCTGGATTTACATATACGATCCTTTTCATCATCATCATCATTATCATCCATCACCACGCGGGAAAACGTTATATGCTCTATGCTGTGCCCAAAACAGCATAGACAAAATAATAAGATCTCCGCCGTCAAGACCGTAATTATAACAGTTCTGTCAAAGCTTGTGTTATTTTCTGATAGCTTAGTCAAAAGCCAAGTAAATTTGACAGCTCGATACACTAGACGTGCTCGGCGACCGTCAAGAATGATGAAATGTCATGACAGTTTCTTTCCATGGTAATTAATTTTATATTTATATGTACGTAAGTCCTGTATTTTATTAATAATGTTTACTGATTATAGGTAGTATTTAAATTTACTCATATAATACTATTATAGAAATTGCGTTTGACCATGAACATATTTTATAACATTATGGCATAAAGGTAGATATGGCCTTGGAGAAGATAATAAACTACTGGAAATACTAATCCTGCACTGAGAAAAATGTCATTTTGAGATAACATTATAATATAGTGACGTTGATCCAAAATTGGTGCATTGTCTTTTATTATGATGATAATTGGTCAAAATTAAACTATAATAGAAAAGTGAAAGGATGTAATTGAATTGATTGGGTAAATAAGACAACATATGATTATTGTCACCATAAAAATTGGTCACATTAAATAATATTACTTTCTTCATACATTAATAGCACGTAATAGTAAATAATCCGCTCTCATACGAAGTTGAATGACAGTAACACTATTTAGTAGGATATAAATAATGTGCCAATCATTACAACCAATTTATTAAAACAAATTACACCAATACATTTCCAGATATGTGCATCGAATTTTTATATTTCGAATTTCTATCTTGGGTCCATTCTTATTCTTAGCATATATCAATGACTTACCACATATGGTTGAGGGCCTTGCTGACATAGTTCTTTTTGCGGATGATACTTCTCTGATTTTTAAAGTAGATAGGAAAGATAGAGAACTAGTTCAAGTCAACAACGCGTTAACTATTGTTTCAAATTGGTTCGCTGCAAACAACCTGCTTCTCAACGCAAAGAAAACGAAATGTTTAAAATTTTCCATGCCTAATGTAAGACTTATAGAGCCAAACGTATTACTCGACGGAAAAAAATTGAAAATTGACAAGGCAATAGTCTTTCTAGGTATTAGCATAGACTCTAAATTACAATGGGGTCCTCATATTGATGCACTATCTGGAAGACTGAGCTCAGCTGCATATGCGGTTCATAAAATTAGGCAATTGACAGATATAGCTACTGCTCGACTGGTCTACTTTGCTTACTTCCACAGCATAATGTCATATGGTATCCTGCTGTGGGGGTCAGCGGCGGACATAGAGACAGTTTTTATATTGCAAAAGCGGGCAGTTCGAGCCATCTACGAAATGGGTCCCCGCGAATCCTTAAGACAAATGTTCAAAGAAATTAATATATTAACTCTTCCATCTTTGTATATCCTAGAAAATATAATGTACGTTCGTAAAAATATAAAGAAGTTTAGAATAAATAGTGATATGCATAATATTAATACTAGAAATAAGGATAGGATAGCTGTATCTAAATTTAGACTCACGAAAACTAAAAATAAGTCCTTCTTAGGAAATTGTGTACGTTTCTATAATAAAATCCCGAAAGACATTACTGAGCTCACTGAAGGGAAATTCAAGTTACGTGTCAAAAATATACTAATGAAAAAAGCCTATTATAAATTGAGTCACTACTTAGAAGACAAAGATGCCTGGAAGCTTTCCACTTCTGCCTAATAGCCAACTATTGAATAAATTTGTTATTTTAATACTACTCATATGTAACCTCAATGTACAAAGACTTGAAAAAATAATGGCCCACGAGTTTCTTGCTGCTTCTTCTCGGCGGTGGTTCTTTTCCGAAGACAGCGGTAGAATCATTTAAAAATTTTGACGTTCATAAGAGTGTCTATGATGCCTAAACTGAATAAATAATTTTTGAATTTGAATTTGAATTTATATTATCTTTCATGTAAATTTATATGCAATCCATCAAATACCATTACAGAAACATCTCATTATAGAGTAAGCATTAAATTAATAATGATGTCATATCATTTTATGTGAATCACCTTAAATACGATTACAGATATATATACGACTGATATAAGAGTATGCATCAAAACTATAGGATGGTCTTACAATATTAGTGTGACAGCACGACAACTCCGCGAATCGAGCTGTCACAGATAGGTTTCGACTGCAGTCGGTGCAGTCGCCTGGTCTTGGAATGTTGTTTCGTAATTTTCTTTCACGTATGACTCAAAACAAACAAAGAGTAATATCTGATTTTAAGTAAATTTTCGTAACTTTTCATCATACCCAGTGACGTATTTAATGTAAATAGATTTCAACTATTTTGTGTATGGATTATTATTTATATTAAAAGGTACCTTCATAAATAAATTTCTTGAAATGCAGTTTTTATGGTAGCATGATTTCTATAGTGGCATGATAGAAATTTAACTCGAATCAGTGTGCAACAAGTTCAAGTTCAACATTAACACAGATGTGCTTTCACGCTACCGATTCAAGGACACATATCGATCAATCAAGTCATCGATTATTAATAGGAATACTAATACACAAGTGTAATATAATTGGTAGGACATAATTAATGGTATGAGGAAATCATTGATAAATAGTGGGAAAAATAATATGACATAACCCAGAATATGAGGAAAGTATACAATGAATGGTATACTATAACTGCATATATGAGAAAGTCATCGATTATATCTAGGAAATATAAAAGGACATAACTTGAGGTAAGAGAAAAGGAAACAAAAATAGTAGGAAAGACATTTAATTAATGTATGCTCATCCTACTTAAGCCATGGTGCCATGTCATCTTAAATACCGTTATATGGAGGATCCCAATAATCTATTTAACCACGGTTTTCCTTACTACCGATAGAAATTTGACATATCTTCCATACAAATAGTGTCAAATATCTAACTCTAGTAAGGTAAACCGGCGATAGATAGATTATTGGGACCGGCCGATAATCAGCAACAGTGGTATCATCGTACATTTGGTGACATCAGTATGCTTCCTACTTTAAGTGAATTCATCATACTTTAAGCTGAATTCACGTCATTTATGATTGCCATTTTTCTCAGTGTGCGCAGACGTAGTCGCGGACACCAGCTAGTCTTACACAAAATGAGAGCGATCAAACGCATGGCATTTATTACATATTAAGACAATTATAGATATTTATCTTTTCAAATTGAAAACAGAGTTTATTACATTCAGATGACTAAAGACCTTACCTTTATAATAAACAATAGATACTGGCAGATCACTCACTGTAAATACAAAACAGATTCTCATCCAGTTTAAAATAAATTCAATTGTAGTCGTACTGTATCAACACGAGCTCGTACTTCAGAACCGCAGCTGCCACCTGCAACATACACTATATTTATTGACAGTAAAGTCACAAATAGATTTCGTGATATCTAAAGCTACGTACTTCATGCAATTAACATCTTAATAGATTAACTTAAGAGATGTAATTAAACGGGTTGTTTGTGGTATTACTAAGGAACTTATTTAAATTCAGTGTCTTCTGACATTTTAAAGTTTTGGCGGCTTTTATTACCGTGAGTGCTTAGTCCCATTCAGTTTATAATTAAAATCATTTATTTCATAAATTTAGGTACAAAAGTATAGTATTTTTTATACAAGTACTATTTGAAAAATTTAATACCGACTCCCATTCTATCCAGTAATTGGAGTGTATCTCAAAACTAATCGAATTTGATGATTTTTAAATGTGACCACACGGGAAGCACCAGCTTTCAAACAAAAAAGAATATTGAGAATCGGTTCACCCAGTTGAAAATTATGAAGTAACAAACATTAAAAAAACAGTCGACTTGAGTACTTCCTCCTTTTTTTGGAAGTCGGTAGAAACAAAAAACATACAGTTCAATTGCGTACCTCCTTCTTTCTTTGGAAGTCGGTAGAAAAAGTACATAGTTTAATTGCTTTAGTGACTTTCAAACCTTACCGCAATAATACTTGCATGCTATTGCGATGGTACTCATGAGGTAATCTTACGCAACTGTTAAAAGAAAACATAGCACACAATGTGGGCGACTGGACACAGTTCGTCTACGAGTATTATAAAAGTGGAACTGGGGCCATTGCTGCAGATGTAGATGTTTAGTTCCGATGCGTGGGTCAATTGGTCTTTTTCTCTGTTTTTCATTAAATAGGCATCGCGATATAAGTAAAAAGTAAACATAATTACAGAAGGCATATATATAGACATAGACGTGGCTTTTATATCTAGATTTTAAAAAGTCAACGGATTCTTATGCTCTATTCTTATGATTACTCAAAAGCTGGTTGTAATTCTAACAAGTTCAAAGTTGCAATGACTTAACTAAAAGCTTGCTGCTTGGAATGGTTAAACAACAGACCTCGAGTTTTTGCACATTTGAAAGATCATTTTCTTTGTTACTTTAAGAAAGTTCAGTCACTGATGGAAATAATGTCATGTAGTTTTATACTCTTTTTTAATCAGTTTGTGGAATAAGTAAGCTACTGTTTTAACTCTCATCAACAGATGTAAATTACATTGTAATAATATATTTTTTAATAAATAGTTCAGTTATTATGTGTGTGTTATAAAGGCATTAGGTATAGGAAGTGCACTAATTGGATGAATGAGACTTGAGAACGAAATTAATTATTAGTGGCGAGATGTGCTCCATGAGAGAAATAAATGCATAACTGTAGATAAAAAGGTCATTCGACTCACAGCTCTAATCACGTAAGTCAATAGATTTTCTGCAGGTTTTTTCTTTTAGTTTCAGTTCCATTTGTGCGTGATACTGCGCTGCGGCATGCACATTAGTTTTTAGTCTCACCCACGTCCAACTTTCTCAAACAGTGTGTTTTATACAGTTGTTTTGACACATACTGAGTAGGAGAGGCTTCTTTTACAAGAGGCCAATTACATAGGTAATAAACATCTTGTTAAGTAAATCGGTTTTCTTGCATGATCTAATTTATATCCTGACAGTCAATTTAAGATAATGTAGAGATAGAGATCTTACATAGTTCTGGAAATCACTTTGATAGATTGTTAAGTAAATAATATAATATACTGTTATAAAAACTGACGTGGTTTTCACTTATTTTTAAGAAGAAATCAATACGGTATTTCATCTCACGTAATATTTGTCAGATAGGCAGATAGGGATCTAACAGAGTACTGGAAATCACTTTGATAGATTGTTAAGTAAATAATATACTGTTATAAAACTAACGTGGTTTTCTCTCATTTTAAATTAGAAATACGCGTAATATTTATCAGATGGGTCCGACTATAGTTTCGACCACATTCGGTGGTCATTTTCAAGGAGTGTTCGGGACGCCCGCGTCGATGACGTCTCGCTGAGCACTGCGGGCGGCAGCTCGTAGCGCTCGTGATGTTAAAGGTTGGTGCGGGGGCAGGATACACTATGTTGCGTTCGCGGGTGAAGCGCTTCATCAACTCTGCTCTTGCTATTTGCGAAAGTTGTCTCTCGCACAATAAACAACAAAAGAAGAATGTGAACTTTGCAGTCAATAAATATAATCTCACCTGAAGCAACAAGTTCCGATTCAAGCTGAACAGTCCCATTCCAGAGAGTGAAACATCGTCGTTTTTTAGTTGATTAATGAGTCTTTTTATCTGCAATATGTATATTATATGTTATCAATAATGAGATGAGCAAGTCTTTAAACATATTTCAGTTTGTTTATAGCAAACACTGTTACTCACAGCTTTAAGGTTTGTATGCTACTGTAACACTTTTTCACTGATTCAAAGATATATAATAAAATTAATATTAGAATTAAAATTAATTCTATAATCTGATTTCTTGAGTAATGTCTTCCAATTTAAACACTACAGCTTGAGCCAAAATATTTGGCTTTTTCTTGCTTTTCACCAAAGCGAAACAATCTCAGTAGACGTATATATTCTAGTATGTCACCCGATTGGTATCATACAGTGACCACGTCTATATGAAGCGTACCCTCCACATCTCGCCCACGTCCAAGTGTCCAAGTCCAGTGGTAAGATTATTGAAATTTGTGAGAAAAAAAGACTGTAGAAAAACTAAAAAACTAATAAAACTAACACACCAATAGCAAAAATAATAACATTGAATTTCATACCAAAACACTACAGTGCAACAATTTAAATTGAGGGGACAAACGCTCGTAGCCGACCTTGCTTATCAGTTCTGGACTGTACGAGATTCAGCAAACTTTGATGCTAGCTCTATTTGGATGAGTGACCGATAATAGCATTTTTAATGAAGCACTTCACAGGACACGTAAATCCGTCTGTGTATATATAATAACGAAAGATCTCATTTTCTAGTGACAATGGTTAAGACCACGTTGATATAGAGTATGAATTTGGTTACCTCGATGTTGTACCCAGATCCTGGACACCTATACAAGTTGGGCAAAGCTCTTTTAGAATGCACATGGACGTCGGATGCAGCTATAACAACACTGCAAGCTCTGAAGAGAAGCCACCCTAGAGATAGGAAGTAGTAGGCTCGGTTAATTATTGATCCTCTTTCATTTCTGAAACATAGGAAGTTTACAACTATTATTTCTCTATGAGCATGTAATGTAAAGAATTGCATATAATTTTATATACAAAAATGTACACAGCCGAGTCTGCGAGTGCCCTATGCAGAAGTGACCCAGAAGGTCACGAAACTGCTACAGATACTCGTGTACCTAGCGCGTAAGTTAAAAACTGACAAAATAATATTACTAAGTCCAAGATTTACAAAAATTTCAACCATGTAATGTATGAATTATTGTTACTTAAAGTGTTACATTACCAAAGTTACTAAATAAATATACTAGTAACTGACCGCGACTTCGTCCGCGTAGTAAGTTCGGCCTTTGGCCTCGCCATACCCTCCAATCTTGTCTTAATTTTTTTTATGTTATGACCTTGATTAGATATCAGACAAAGAATCATATAGCATGAAACAGAAACGGCAACCTTAGTTTTTTAAGTATTGCAGCTTATAGTAAAATAATAATTGAGATGATTGTTTACATAACTAGTTAAAATATCGCAGAAAACTTATTTTGTCCATTACTAAAACCCTCTTTTAGAACTGAGTTACAAAGTGACATTTACCCTATTCCAAAGAAAAGCTGCAAACAAATGAAGTAGAGATTATTGATATTTGACAGCAGTATCAAAGCCCCAAGCTTCTGATTGACCCGACGAACCAACGCCGCTTGCCGGACATACGCCTCTCGCAACCTCCGCCAGACCTGGACTTGAATGTATACATCTGTTCCGAGCTGTGGAATATAAACTAAGAGTTTTTTATAAACCAAAGTAACTTAAGTTCTCCTAGACATTGTACAGGAAAAATTCTTATGGTATATAAAATTCTTACAGGTAAAAGTGGTATATAGTAGTAGTAAGTAAGTAGAGGTCGTGGAGTTTGACAAACGTAATCAAGGTCTTTATTTCAATGCAAGCATTTGGTTCTGAATAAGAAGTATGTGATGAGCGGTGGAACAAGATTTAGGGCCATTGGCATGGCGTGTTACTAATTTATAAGTTTGGTATTAAATAAAATTTTAAAATAATTCTATTTCATTTTTTGAACGCTGACAAATAACATTCACACGATGACATTTAACAATCTCGAGAACAGCCGTGCGATTCACCAATGTCAAATACTTCGCCCTTGTAAATAAGGTTGATTTTCCAACGTTTCTTGTCATCTCTTCATTTGTTTCACGGATGTGAAACACATCTTTGACAACAGTCAAAGATGCAACGATGTTTGATTTTAGAGAATCGCACGGCAGATATGTATTTTTATGATTGATGGACTAGCATTTGACTACCTACCATTTCACTTGATTTTCAGTGATAATGCAGTCGAAGGCGGTATCACACAAAATCTACTTTACACTGTACTTAGCGACTGGCTCTATAGGACAGCTGCGAAAACATACTGGTGTGAGCACACCATTACATGTTTCGTGACAATTTTCTCAAATTGAGCGTCTTAATAAATAAGCATACATGTTCAACCTGTGTTAGCGAGACTTCCATAGTATTCAGAAGAAGCATCAGATTATAGGAGTTTCAGAGTAGGGAGTATGTATCTCTCATCATTGGTTACAATAAAAATGATAATTATAGATGATAGTTACCAAAAAACCAGCAACGCTCGTATTGATCCACGATAATCTTGTCACGTCGATAAACCGGTTTTAATAGGCACAAGGACTGTATTTTTAGATGTTTATCGTATCTTGTTTCTAGCATGGTTCTAACCGCGACAGCTATATTGCAGGCTGTCTTTTACCGATAAAGACACCGTCCTATTAACAATTCGAAATTGCAATGCAGTTTGAGTAAAATATTAAAATATTACGTACCCTTCGAACATCTCTAAATCTTTTCTCAAATCGTACCACATAGTTGACATACATGTTAAGCCTGTGGTAGCGGGACGCCAGGCCCATGCTAATAAGGATTATGATCAGATCCTGAAAGTTCCAGAGCAATGTGGCTATTTTGCTCATTATGAATATTGGCACTGCTAACCATAGTGTATATTCGTCTGTAAAACAATAAATACGAGTAACAATTTTATATTACATTTTACAGAACACAGTATTGCGAACATTACAGCTTCACGGTAGAAATAGGCATGGTGGCATAACTTTCCCAGACGAACTCATTCTCAAACAGTTTTACTGTTACTAAATATAATAAAGAAACTAATGTAAATGACAATTGGATGTGGCAAACTTTTCATTCATTTTCTCAAACTTGGCTCATGTTAAAAGGTAAACCTTTCCAAAAGATTAACTTTAGTATACGATTACTACAACTACTTACAATACCTATGTGTCTAAATATTTAATAAGATTTTTGCTTTAGGTATTAAAAACTAGAAACACGTTCGTCGAACAGATCCTGTAATATGTTAACTACAACATGTTAAAACTTTCAAGACATGTCTTGCAATCTTTCACAATACTTAGAAAAACCAATATTCAACTTACATGTATGTAACAGAAATCCGTGGGAGCTAATGATGTACCGGTAAAAGTATTCCTTAGGAGGTATATCAAATCCTGTTGCGGACATCATGCTCATCATGTGTTCTACTGCAAAACCAAAAAAATATAAGCGCATTTAAAAATGTGGGACATTCTTCTTCAAAGAACGTGCCTTTAGAAAATGTAAGAATATACGGGACAATTTGAAGCTTTTTTGGCACGTTCAGAAAAAGAGTTATGTGCTATATTAAACAACTTACAGGAGAGATAAAGCCTCCCGTCTGGTGACGCTGTAAATGCCGGTAGAAGCAAACAGCATTTAGTCCGTAAAACAAAAAAAGAGACATAACTTTCTTTTGTAATAAAAGTATTTTAATTTTAACCGTCTGTTTGTCTAAAGAAATAAATATTATATGATAAATCTTTGAGTCTGGCAACTACTACTATTGCAACGAGTTTATGCAGCCAGTGTTCTGAGAACACTTGTGCATGCTGGTGATATGGACGGTGTTTTATTTTGTGATATTATTAGTATGAGTAATTATTATTATTCCTTTTATTTGACATATTTCACAGGTTTCACCCGGTCCTTTATATAGGCATAAGTAGGGCTGTAGCCAACACTTAGAGGCCCGTTTGGTATAAAAATACTATGTAGTATAAAAACAGAAACATTTTGGATGGATGGTTACATGGTATATCTACGAGTATTACAAAAATGGGTAAAATTTTTGTTACTTGATCTTGCGTCTCCATCCCCAGAAGTCAAAGTCAATGTCAAAATCATTTCATTCAATTTAGGCATCAAAGACGCACTTATGAACGTTAATTTTTCATTACAATGTACTTTAAAGAATACCGCCGCGTTCCAAAATATATAGAGCCTACTGAGAAGAAGCGGCAAGAAACTCGGGGCCATTCTTTTTACATAGATGTTTTTACTTAGGTACTACAGATATTAGCTCCAGTGTGTTGCCTTACAAAAGAGAACATAATAATGGTATCAGTAGGGCAAGACACGCTACACTTTGACATCTTAGTACACGAGAAGGTAGATCCTAGAGTGATCAGTCCCAAGCTGTGTTATCTTCCAAGTAATCCGAAATTTTGTAATAACCTTTTTGACAGAGTTTAATTTTAATAGTAATTTTTAACTTATTAATAGGCAAATCTCGGATAACATTGGGAACTTTATTATAGAATCAACTAGTATAATAATATAATAATAAGTGAGTAAATAATAACAATAATAAACATCCAGCCAGACCACATTGTCCATAGATTAGAAAATACTGGTAGGTTAGTACCTACTAACTTGTAATGATATCATCTTTTAGGAAGTAAAGGTAATTCTAAACTTACCGCATGCGCAAGTTGTTACTAAAGAAGTAACAAAAATAACTCTTCTTCTTATTTTAACATCTGGAGGTAGATTAAATCCAGTTGATGTATTCGCTTTAAACCAAAGTAATGAGAGTTCTGTCCATGAAGTCACAAACTGCATTGAAAATATTAATGAAAACAGCGCGTTGCCGTAAAATATAGATCCTGATAGACGGCCTACAATGGCACCTAGAAAAAAGAAACGAGTACCTGTTTACACAAAATGACATGTTTTGTGTGGTAGTTAAAGTTATTTTCGTATTTCTTATAAGTACTTGAACTACGCTAACTGTTAAACGTAAAATCATTGCAATCGGTCATGCCATGAATAGTTGAATGTTTGAGACTTCGGCACTCTTTATGTACGAGTTCATGGCGTTTCAAACCGTGGCACACTCTGAAAAATATCAGGAGAGCAAATAATTATTCTTACGAAGATAATAGTAAAAGTAATTGATGATACGACTTACGTTACAAACGTTTACAAAAGTAATCAAGACTTTAAATAAAAAAAAAGTTAGTAAGTAAAGTATAATAATTTTAAGTAGATAGATATCTTTAAATGTAAAAAAACTATAACTGAGCCAAATCTGTACATTAAATATTTTTTAAATTATAATGGCGATGTACTTTGTTATCGATATAGAAGAAAAACATATTATATTGTTTAACATGTTTGTCTGTCTGTCTGCCTGTGCGTTGTAAGCGTATCACTCTGAAACTAGGAGACAGGTGTTGATGAAACATAATACACTGATCACTAATTTATTGATGAACATACAGGATATTAGTATCCCATAAAACAAAAGGGTCCTTCTAGAATTGAGTGTAAAAATTAAAAATGACAAGTAATTTTACTAAGAGTTGGATTTTATGCGATTTTCTCGGTTTAGTAGCTGAAAAGTTACTTACATTTTACAGCATATTTCACCGCTCTATGATATTAGAGTGCTAATAAAGACCGTGTCAAAGCCAAAATTTTTTGAGTGGAATATTAACGTCGGACACTCTCTAAAGGTTTATAGCAATGATAAGCTATTACGCTGTCTATTTTAAATTTTGGTGGCTCAGACTGCGATTGTGCGCAGCAGACCCTAACAGTTCATGGCTTCAGCTACTTCATGACTTTTTGTTTGTAATTGTCTTTTAAAATGAGTCCGAATAACATTTTTAGGCCCATATATACTTAGTTTTTTGATTAAATAGCCACTAGTCTTGTTACATTTGTGTAGTTTTAACACCATACTATAGGCGCGCGATTGGAATCATATTAGTTATATTTGATGAAAAATAATTTAATGTAACAAACCATTTAATTGCAAACTTCAGTTATTCCATCCATGCCACTGTCGCCGCGCCCATCTACATCCAAACAACGTGATTCCCCGTCACATTTTCTTCAAAATGAGCCAGATCCGGACATTATTTCAAACACGCAGAATATAAAATGTACAACAATCTCTATTCCTAATAAAACAAAAATTTTATATGCTTTTCTTTATTATAATTTTTCTCATAGTGGGTTAAAAGTAGAGTGTATCACTCGGGCGCAAAATATACTTTTAGCTCGGGTGACGTACTTAGGATCCTTCACTTCGCTCTGGATTCAAAAAAGCGCCCTCGCTGTAAAAATATTATTTTGCTCCCATAAGCTACAATCTACTATAAATTTACTAATACACTTTATACTATTATAGCAATTGCGTTTGATCATGTAAGTATTTTATGACATTTTGGTATAAAGATAGATATGGCCTTGGAAAAGACAATAAGCTACCTGAATAATAATCTAATCCTGCGCAGACGTAATCGCGGGCATCAGATAGTTATTTATGCTTTTACAACTGCCATATAGCAGTATAGTAGCTGTAGGTACATTAGAGTTTAGTTTTTTAATAAATTTTCATTGCTATGAAATATTATTAGCATGTTTTTAGAACAGACTAAATTTCTTAAATAAATCGTTATAAGCATTTGTGTTTATTAACTGATATACTAAAAACAAATGACAGTAAATTTAGAGCTTACTTGCTATTTCAGTTCTAAGCCGTCGATAAAATATTTTATTTACAAGTACAATTTGAAAAAGTTAAAACCGACTTCCATTCTGTTCCGCTATTGGAGTGTGACTCAAAAACTATTGGACCGAATTTGATAAAATTAAATTGGGACCACACGAAAAACACCAGATTTCAAACAAAAAAAGAATTTTGAGAATCGGAATTCACCCTGTCGAAAGTTATGAGGTAACAAACATAAAAAAATACAGTCGAATTGAGTAACTCCTCTTTTTGGAAGTCGGTAGATAAGAGGACACAAGCTTAACATGACTTTATTCTAACGAGTAGTAGAATTATAATTTACTATGTGAAATTTGTATGAAAATAAAGGACTATCGTGAAAGAGGCAACTAAAAGCCCCTCTCTGAGCTCAACTTCCGATACCGCAATCTCTTGTGGTTGATAGGTAGAAACTGGAGTTATGGCATTCAACTATCTATGGGATCTGCTTGCAACTCGAATGTCTCTATCATACAAAGAGCACAGAATAACATCCTAAGAAGCTTATCGAATGCTCCATGGTTCCTGAGGACTACTGAGTTGCATGAAGAACTAAAAATTAAAACAGTCAAAGATGAAATAATACTTTTGTCGGCTAAGTATAAAAAGCGGCTGAGCATGCATCCTAACCCATTAGCTACACAGCTAACTGCCGTCACCTATCCAAAGAGGCTACGAAGACAACACATCATAGGACTAGACGGAAATGATGTTTAAAGAAAAGGAAATGTGTGCATTGGATCACTCCTCCTACATGCCCAAAATAACACAACAAACCTGCTCATAGTCCAAAGACTGATCGCAGATAACAGACAAAACAAAAAAAAGCCCCTCTCTAACTAAAATTTTTCTAGTAGAGGGCACAATAGAGTAAGATCATCAAGTCATATTAAAATTATTATACTTACGTCCTCCTGAATTGTTATTGACAACTCCGCTCAGTAGTTTTATAAACTTCCAAATAGATGCTATTACTATAGCCAGTAGCGTAAGCAGCAAACTGATGCTCCATATAAAGTCAATATTAAATCCATAATCACAAATTCCAATAAAGCGAGCAATATTAAATACTGTTTTAATTGTGGGAAGAAATTGCTGAAAGTGTTAAAAGATCGTACAATAAAATGTCTTTTGAGGTCGTATTATAGAATGTTTAAATTTCAACTGCAGCCTAATATATCATCACAAACAACTTGTGAAATCTCAACTATATAACATATATTCATATCCATAGAATGCAAAAATTAAACGGTTGAATTTATGTTAAAGCTGTAATTAGATAGAAAACACTTTACTACAATGTACACGTTCACCAACAAAACAAACAATTTAAGCCATTCGAAGTTTACTATAAGTCCATCAGTTCAGAACTAAAGATATTTTTTCTTTAATAGTTATAATCTTGCATTTCGAATTATGAGATTTGTCACCTTTCTATACCGAGCATTTTAAGAGTCCAATTATGTACACTTTAAGTGTAAGCAGGTGAATTTCTGTTTAGTAGGTAATTGTAGCTATTATTGAGAGGCCTCTATAAATAAAGAATCAAAGAATCGGATATCAGCTATCTTGAACTGGCAACTTCACACATACTTTTATATATCTTTGAATAGACCTCGATCATTGACGGTGAAACAAAACGAACACAATAAAAGGATTTAATAAATAAATCCTGAAAATATATATATAATAAGGTAGAATAGATTAGTGGGAAGTCCTGACATTTTGCTAAAAGACTGGTAGACTGAGTCCCGGCACAGCAAAATTCTACGTGTGCTTCTGTAATCGAACGGTCTGGCCTAACTCGCAGGCGGAACCAGTAGTGACTGTTGAAATTTATTTGAATGTACACTATATACTGCTAGAAATGAGGCTGTGTGTTACATATTATCTTTGCATTACTTTTAATATAGTAAAGTTAGATAAGATAGCTATCCCTCTCGCACAGCGCTATCGCTTTAGATGTTAGGTAATATACTCTGTTTTTATCTCTGATCTGTTCCTTGCTTTTGTGTCTGTGGCTGCCATCACATAAACTAAACTCTTGTCATTATATTATTGACAATCTATAATTATATGAATCGTGTCTCATCGCCTGAATAATTATTATTTTATTGAGTGTTTCTTTGAGGAAATATATTGATATATATTTGCTTCTAATTTGTTGTGTTATTTCAATATCTAGTGCATCGATTCGTTCTTCGCCCCACTATCACCGACCTCACGTTTACAGTGACAACCACAGTAAATTTCCAGGATCGACCATGGTAAACACTTGAACTGATGTAACTGAAAGGACCTCTACAAATCCATAAATAATAGGTTTTACTTCAAACCTTCAGGCCTAGAACTTGTCGTACAGTAATTCATTACTTGATAAAAATATCGAAAGAACAACAATACTTTGTAATATATTACCATAGCTGAAAGGAGGGTCAATAGGTTAGTTTAAGCCACGAGAGGCCACAATTATTTTCAAAATAGGAGTCTTTAGCGAAGCACATACCAGATTCACATTGAGGAATAAGTATCTAGTTAAATAAGAAAAAATAGGCCACGTTAGCGCGTTTGACCATCACAACACACAACATCGTTTGGCCGGCTTACCTTGCCTGTCTATTCAATTGGTAAAAGCTTGTGGAGTGCAAAAAACTGACCATTAAAATAAAAAAATAAAAAAACTTGATTAAAAGTCAACAAACACTCACGTCATCCTTAACTAATATTTTGCTTTTCTGCAATTTCATTTTGGTTCTGTTTTCACAAAAGATACCTAAAAGTACAAAAAAAGTATGAAAAGTATCATGATAAAAATACTTGAAAGATAAAACTAAGTTCTGCACATAACAAGCGGTAACTAGTATTATCCGAAAAATAATCAGTGTTAATATCATTAACACTGTTTCGAATAGATCGGACATTAATTATACAATGTTAATTTGTAAGTGGTTTTAAGATGTATTAAAGTATTTAAGTGTGTACCACCCTTTATAATATACCCTTCAAGAGTAAGAGAAAAAATGTACAAAATATCACAAAAATCATTAAGGTTCATAAAGGCTCTGATAAATACCAAAGGGACATGGCAAGGGATAGTTTAGTGTAATTGAAGTCTTCACGTCCGCAGTATGAGGCAGTTTTCATGATGACTTTCTACTTCCTGTTAACAATATATAATTATTTCACTATAATAGAAACATACATTATAGACAAACTATTTACAGTAGGTTAAAATTAGCATAATTGTTGTATTATTAGATAAATGTATTTGACTCGTAGATGTTTTCTGAATTCACCGCAAGGTGGCATTGTTGACGATCATGGAGGGGGAGTTGTTCTACCGCCAAAATAATATAAAAGTAGTAAGCGTGGTGGATAGCGGCCAGGCTGGCTGAGTGCCATCTGCGCTCGCCAACCGTCCGGTGACGCTGTAAATGCCGGTAGAGGCAAACAGCATTAGTCCGTTCTAAAAAAAAAAGGATAGCGGCCAGTCTGTTCTCGTTAGCCGAGGTGAACACTAGGAATCGTTGAGCGTCGAATTTATGTCGGAACAACTATAAATATATAACTTTATTTAAAGGGATATGTTGTTGTACTTTAAATAAATAATTAGAATAATTTATACTTGTGGTTTAACATTGTTAAACATAGATGAATCGTATTAAATGCAAAGTATAGTGATTAGTGAATTATTGAATAAAATGTAAAGTACCAAGTGATTGCTCTGTCTTATTTAAAATATCATATTAAGGATTACATTCCTTATCAAGTATGCATATTACAGCGATAATGGTAATGAAATGTTACATTTCTTACTAACTAATACTTATTCTTTCGCTACGGGAATAATATGTTTAGTTTAAAAATTTTGCAAATATATTTAGACTGGTAGACTTGCGCGTGGCTTCACACTCTACACATATTGAATTATCTGCACCGTATTAATTAAACTAAATAACCATATCTTTCACGAGACTGTACCTTCGTGCTTAGTATACGTATCTCCACGTGTATTTATATTGCACCTTTAGATAGCGAATTGTTGTGGATGGAAAAGTCGAAAGCAGAAAGTTTGACTTTGGAACTTTGTTAAGACTACGTAGGAGACAAACATACTAAAAGTCCCGCCTCCACAGTGAGGTAAGCCCTATATAGGCGGAGCACAAAGAAGGTCCAGTATTTTTAAATTACCGAGTGGTGTGTTTCATAATATCACACGAGTGCTTTATCTACTCTCATTAATTTTAAGCAAGAAAAAAAAAATATAACAAAATTCAGTTGGTAGGTTACCTACAACAAAGTATATGAATGTCGCCAAAACCCAGCTAAGACACATGCGCTATAGCGGGTACTGCAAAGAATTAAAGGAATCTCCCCGATTATACTAAATTCTTCAACGTTTTTAACAGTATGTTAGGTTACCTACAACAAATTTTATGAATGCCGCTAAAACCCAGCGAAAACACATCCGCTATAGCGGGCACTGCAAAGAATTGATGGAATCTTCCCGATAATACTAAATTCTTTAACTTGCCCTGAATCATATTGACAGAACAAAAGTTTTTTAATAGTATGTTGTCAGAAAAAAGTTTTTTAATATGATTCCTCTTTTAAATTTCGGTATTGTGTTTATTTTTATTGTATCGTGTTTATGCCAATATAAACTCGTTTGGAAGTTTATGGTTATAACTTTACCATATGAGAGTAAATAAAAATATTTTAACACTTTCGCTCGTAGTACACTCACTCAAAACACTCTACCTGTCCACAGCCACTGATGAATGCTAGATCTTCAATGTCGTTCCCATAGACACATTGTAATTTTCATATATACAGTATTTTCATATTTACATCAATTCCGAGCACTATACACAATTACTGTATTTAGTGAAATCACGCGCCGCCATTTCAAAGTTGGAAATATTATCAGCGCCTATTAGGAAAATTAAAACAGATATCGCATGTTCCAAAACGATTACAAAAATATTTCAATAAGTAAACTACATTCGAGAGTTGTAAGAACATAAACAGACAGCATGAACAGACGTGATCACAATAATTTTATTATGATGATAAATTTTTACAAGCACACTTGACTTGCGTCCATTTATATTTAAAGTGTCGTATTCTAGAAATATGCTCAGCAGTAGTGAATCTTGACTTGAATGGAGATCTGACAGTTTATTTCGTACAAAATTTACTCAGATTCCTTAATGAGTGAAAAGCTTAGATTCACTCCTGAGCATACTTCTAAAATACGAACCCGCAGGAAATCATGTGCGTTTATTCTGCAAATATTTTTCGTATGTTTATAGAGAGTAACAATTGGCGGACAGAACACATACGGGTAGTCAGTAGATGCGGATTCAGATTCCATCCGATGTAATCGTACTCCCCTTTATTTTACAAAAATTGATTTTGCAAAAACAGGCGTTAAAAATGTACAATAAAAATTAAGTAGGATTTTTTAAATACGAACGTTGCTAAGTGTTTGCAAAAGCTTTCCTTTTTTATCGGATAAAGCTTTTCAAGTTATTGTATAAGTGCTATTTACACCAACACACAATAACTACGCGCGTAAGAGCGCACCTTCGCAGAGATCGCTAACGGCTTATGCCGGCATCTCAATGGCCTGGTAACATACCTGCTTACGTATCAGCTTGCAGTAAAGAATCAAGAAGCAACCAACTGTTCCCGAAATAACGATGGAAAAAGAAAACTATAGTACCTGTTAGTATTCATGGATATGTCAATAATATCAAACTTTTTACTAACAACACGCGCTTCTCTTCTTGAACACAGGCTCGGTTTAATAGCGGAACGCCTCAACATGGTTATGGTTAGACCTAAAACAATTTAAGGTATGGCCTGTAGGTACTCTGAAAATAAAAATGTTGGTGGTACCAATAAATTATTCAATTGTTTCCAGTCAGATTTTATCTAGTACTCAACAATTTTGTGTTAGCTGCCCCGATGGCTCTGTTCATGTCAAATGGCTATCCACTGGATCATCTTCCTGGGGCCAAAGTAGGCTACTTTCTGGGTATTATCAAATAATAATATTCTTGTTTTAAAATTTCACGTTAATTTGATACATATCATTGATTATTCACCAGCTATTATTAAGTATCAAAATACTTACGTTAGGGATCGAAGACGCTCGAATACTGTAATAGACCCGCACGTGCTAAGTGACCTATTTCTTATATAGTACTAATACTTCCCTTATACTTATCACAGCTGCAAAATTCTTGAAATCTCAGCTATCAAGGACTCGTCCACGGAAGTAATCGTGTCTTATCTTTGTTCACCATTTACCAAAGATACCCTGCGTATTGTCGTTCTTAAGAATATCTCTTACTGATTTGGCTGTCAGAATTTTATCAACCAAAGGTTAAAGACAAGAGTTTAACATTAATTTAAATATGGATTTGTAGAGGTCGACCTTTCAGTTAAGTACGATTATCTGATGTCTGCCTGATAAGTCAATCCCGGAAATTGACTAACGGCTGACGCAATCAACTCTGCTTGCGGGTCAAGACCAGACCTGTCAGTCACCTGCAGTGTATGTGTCCTCTCTGAGCCGGAACTGAGTTAGCCAGTCTTTTAGCAAAATGTCAGGACTTCGTTAACTGATCTTTAAAAATTATCATGTGTGTCAGGACTCTTGTCTACTGACTTGATAGTATTAAACCATCATTCAATTATCCTTTGTCAGGAGTACATCGACTGACCTTTCACATTTGTCAGAACATGTTGACTGATCTTTAGTTATAAATATATTGTATGATTACCTACAAAATCAGAGATCGCACCTTCGTCATATAAGACGGCATTCGACTCTTTTGTTACACGAGATAATGACAGGGACAAATCACATAAATTGATAACAGCAAATAGATTTAATCTCAATTAGCTTATTGTCCGTTAGGTATGAAATGTAAGTATGTGACCATAACTTCTCTAACTCAAAGGAAATCAACACCTATTTTATATTTCATAAATATTATTATACCGTGACCTTCTACGAGCACATATCAATAATAGTGAATAGTTATGCCTAAAGACTTCTAAACCTGGTAAATATTATAAAACTGTACTACGTCAATTACAGGATACGTTACTCTGGATCCAAGATATTTCCTAACTGTCTTTGCCTTAATTAAGGGGTTAGGGGGTAGTGATTATTCAAAAACAAGATAAGTTTCAGGAATTTACTTTCAGATTAAAATTTATATTAATTCAAGAGTTTGATTCTACAGTTACCCACACGTTTCACAAGCAAGTTTGTAGGATACCAAGGAAAAACGTGGAAAAAACCTTGGCCACTCTTTTCATATGATTTCGATATTATAAATATACATAAAATTTAGAACAATAGATCTATATCTAAGAGCTGGAAAGAACACACACACGAATAGTAATATCACGGCGAATTTAGATCGTAATTGTGACTAAACCAAAATATAAAGTAAAAATATAAACCAAAATATAATAAAGGTATTATAAAAGTAAAATTCTATTGATGAAATTGGAATTTGGACGATCTAAATTCTCCGTCTAGATTTAAAATTAACTTAACTTATAAAAGGCCCCCCCTGGACGAAGATTCACGATCCACTACACGTCACTGCACTTTATACTGTAATCACTTTCTTAGTGGAGCCTGGTGTCTCCTCTCGACTCTCGAGTTAGAATGTCGCGGCCTCTCACGCCCCCAGCTCTCACGAACAGCGGCAAGCCATCATAGCCGCGAAAGGCCCTGATTGGTTACACCCAGCCGAAGCAATACTGATCTATGTGATTGGATAATGGATAGCGCGTCGTTTCGTCCACTCACGTGGTCATTTGACCACGTGATGGCGGGCTCGATTTTTGGCGCCATTTAGTTCTGTAACACAACATTTACAAGTGTATATAACATGTGTTTGATGATTACATACGCCCTTAGCTTGGCATTTACCATAATCTCAGATCCAGGTATTTAAAGTGGCAATCTTTCCATATATTGCTATTGTGACAAGCCGCATCTCTTCAACATGAGAGCAGTTTATTTATAAGCTAACTCGCAGATAAATCGTTACCTATGTTATAGTTTAACTACGCTATAATTGATCTATGCTCAATAAAGATCATTATCCTTTAACATGCAACAAATGGTGTATTTTTGTAAAGTCACACGGCTTGCGTCATAAACATGTTTCAAATATCGTTCCAAAACGGTCCTCCATTGTTCTATTTCCGAATAGGGTCTCTCTATTGTAGATAATTCTTTTTAGACAGCGTATTGCATTTTATGACTGACCAGATGCTAGTTCTTTTGAAACGCGGGATTTCTTGCTTAAGTTATCTTTCACAAGAATCAAAAAAAAATATAATTGCCTTCCACATGTACCACTACATAACCACCCTTGACAATTGAGCGCGCAGAACTCGAGCGATTAATTTTCACTAATCTATAATCTCAACATAGCTCTAGTGATGTGCCTTATTTACCGCAATTTAATAATAACTAACCACCCTTGAATAAGAAAATTCCGTAACCACCCTTGACCTTACAAAGTTTCGTAACCATTATTTATTAACACAACAGCTTGACACACGATAATTAAGTTTAACGTATGGCACTTAAAGATCCTACCTAATTATTAAGTCCTGTTTATTATATTTTAATCATTTAGTAGTCTTTAATGGTCTCCCTTCGTAATACCTCGCTAGGTGTATCGCATTATAATTCCCTTTAACTACTCCAGTCTGTTCATCGGCCAACGCATATAGATTTGGATGTAATATTGCTGTAATAACATAAGGCCCTTCATACAGTAAATGAAACTTCTTTGTGAGCTTTTGCATTTTATCTGACCGTGGCAAAGTTCTCAATTTGACCTTGTCGCCAATATTGAAGGTAATGAGCTTATGATTTTTATTATAGGTGGTTTCACGCAAATTGGCTGCCTTTAGAATGTTTTCTTTCGCCTGCTCTCTAATTTCATCAACATTATCGCAACTCTCGAATCCTTTCTTTGATATATGCACATCACTTGATAACCTAGTAGATTCCCCGTTTATCAACTCCATAGGGGTAAAATTCGTACTTGTATGGACAACGTGATTGTAACAGCGCTCTATTTTCGGCAAAATATCAACCCAACTCTTGTGTGACTTGTGACAATATGTCCTGAACAACCTGCCTAACTCCCGATTTACGCGTTCTGTGGAATTTGGTCGCGGATTTCGTATTGAAGTATGGGACAACGAAATACCTAAGCTTGTCAACCCATGTTCCCATGCGTTAGACGTAAATTGTGCACCATTATCCGTTACTATGCATTTAATCTTTACTTCAGAGTGAAATTTTCTTATGCAAGCTAAAACACTCCTTCCCGTTGCTGTTCGCAAGGAGTAAAGTTTAATGTACTTACTGAACGCGTCTTGCACTACAAAAACATATTTTTTCCCAAATTTCCCAGTAGGTAGCGGCCCGTACAAATCCGCAAATACTAGTTCACCTATCGCCAAAGCTTTTACTGATTTACAAGGCCCTACTTCTGTCTTTAAACGATGTTTAGCTTTCTGACATATATCGCAGGCTCGTATTACCCTACATATTTCTCGCGACATCCGTGCAAAGTGGAACCTCTTCTTCATCAATGAATGGACTTTATACCTACCAAAATGACCTATTTCTTCGTGAATGTTCATTATTAACTCATCTCTAATGGCTTCCGGCACGACGACAACCTTTCTCCCCGACCCCAATCTCTTATAGAATAAAATGTTTTCATCCAAACTAAAGAGTTGCTTATCTCTAACTACCTCATTTGCCTTTGCGTCACTCAAATTACTTATTATGGTTCGCAATTCCGCATCTTCCTTTTGTAATCTCCCAATACATTTTAATTGTTCCGATATACGTTGCGGATTTTTCGTCTTGAACATATTAAGTTGAGGATTTACAACACGTGTTCCGCGACCCAATTCAATGTTCGGTATATACCTTGATATTGTGTCCGCTACGTTTGTTATTCCCGGCACGTGTTCAACTCTATAGTTGAAACGTCCCATAAAATGAACCCAACGAATCAAGCGCGCACCTAGCAACTTCCACGAATGTAAAAACGTCAAACTTTTATGGTCGGTCCGAATTATCACTTGTGCCCCCCTAAGATACGTTTCAAATTTAGCTAAACTGTAAACAATAGCATATAACTCTTGCTCAGAGACCGTCCAGCGCATCTCCGCATCCGTTAGCCCTTTACTACAAAACCCAACGACCATTGGGTCACCCTCTTCTGATAGCTGGTATACGACTCCGGCTATCCCAACAGCGCTGCTATCCGTTTGAACATAATATGGTTTATTTATGTCAGGATGTATTAACATCACAGTGGCTATAAATAAATCCTTGACTCGGTCAAAGACACCTTGAATCTCAGGTGTCCATTGCCACGCTATACCCTTTCTTAGCAATTGACACAAAGGTTTCGTCTCCTCCCCGTACCTATGAATAAACTTTCTAAAATAGTTTATGAGCCCCAAGAACGCCCTTAATTGTTTTATGTTTTTAGGGACTGGGAATTCTCTGATAGCGCGGGTCTTGTCTTTGTCTACCTGAATACCGCTAACAGTTACTATATGGCCCAACAATTTAACTTCAGTTTCTAAGAAACTACACTTTATCAAACTACATCGCATGTTCGCATCACGTAATCGGTGCAACACTTTATCTAGGTGTTCTAGGTGCAATTCGAACGTCCCAGATGTAAATACTACCAAATCATCCAAGTAATTAACTTCCTTTGTTACAATGGGACTTGAAGTCACTGTTGTCTCTAAACTATTGATGGTCCCTTCCCAGTCGTTATCTAAGCATGCTGTGCCAATCTTTATCTGTGTCCTAATACCTAAGTGTTCAACGCTCAGAACCTTATCTGGCCCACATGATATAACTGCTTTCATGCGATCTAGCCAATCATGCCCTAGTATCATAGAATATGGTAGCCTCTTTAAAACCATAACTGGTGTATCTACCTGGACATTACTTAACTCGATCGTGACAACAATAAGTTTGTTAACCCTTTCACTTTTCGATCCGAAAGCTCCTTGTATTTGCATTGAAGGTGTCGGTACCTCAGGCAAATCACCCATCTCCCTTTTAATAGAATCATATAAATCAACACTAATTGCAGTAATCTGACTCCCCGTATCGATTAAGGTCTTAATTTCATGATTATTTATTTTGATCGTAATCTCTGGCAACCGAGACAAGGAATGTACTATGTCACCATCTTCATAATAATCTGAATCACCTAATATGGTATACAAACCCCTTTCGCGATTGTTACATGTAATACACGGCCGCCCTACTTCCTCACAAACCAAAACTTCACCTTCCGTTCTACCTAACAATACCCCTACCACGTCTTCTATAGAGTTTTCGCTAGAGTTAAATTTATGTATAATAGGATACCTCATTCCATCTTCATTTTTACATAATCCTTTTCCTGGCCTCCAACCCGTCCTTTTCATATAATTATAAGCAACAATAATAGCTTTGTTTCGAGCGTTATTATCTACGTCGTTATCACTCTGATCATTCAACATGCCTCTAGCGTTATTTATTGTCGATTCGTCGAGGCTTGCACGTCCGACAACAATTCGTTTCCCTGAGCGAATGTACCTATCTCATTAGTTTTAAGATTTTCTACGAAGCCGACCCCCGGCCTACCTGTGTTTGAGGTAGAGTTAGTTTCCGTGGCCTTTTCCCATTTTAACGCGGGATACGGACGCTGGCGACGGTAATTATTTCTAACGTTACGTGGACCTCGTCCGCGACACGCATGATACTTACTCCTATCAACAGGTATTGTGTTCATGGAGTTTACGTGCCTGAACCCACCTCGTCCACGATTACCGCCTCTACTATAATTATTGTTGTTGATTACTGTGGGTTTATCAGTTGAACTGACTACAACATTCTGTTCTATATCTCTGATAAATTCTGCCGCTGTAAAAACTGAAATTTGATCTTTCCTAGTAAACCATAACCTTTGTATTTCTACTGGAAAATGCCTCATGACAGAGTTAACCATATCACTCTCACTCAACGGAATAGTTAATAACCTAACCGTATCAATTTGTTCCGCAAAATGCTCGCTCATGGACAACCCGGAACTCTCCTTCCATGTGGTGTTAATTAATTTATATTTAGCTCTTTCTTGTTGTCTCTGACCCCAGAAAGTCTTTTGAAAATCCTTTTCAAAATCAGGTAACGTTTCCCAATTATCACTATATAATTCTAACATTGTAAGTGCCGAACCTGACAAACAACCCGTAGCTATATCGATGGCACGATTTTGACCGTTAACGGAACAAATATATTTTTTTAATTTCTTTAAAAATCTCATAGGGTTTGTGTCGTCTCGTCCATTGAATTTAGGTTTGTCGATAGTAGGACGCATTATATACGTAACCTCCGAACTTGACCCAGGAACTGCTGAACAATCTAATAAATTATTTGCTCGCGGTAATGAATCATTAGAAATCGAGTTTAAACTTGTAGTAGCCATACTGACGGTTGAGTTAGTAGCGCGTTCCTGTTCTATTGTGTCTAAACGCCTCATAATAGACTCTACTTGAGAGCTTATCATCTGGAACCCCGACTGACTTTCTACGATTGCATTACTCGGTTCAGTCATACCGTGACTTTCATTATTTGTATTCGCATTTGAAACATGTTTACGACCACGCCTTTTCCCTCTAACAGCAGATATAATGATGCTATAAAATCCCACACAATACTATATATCACACAAACAAATGCACAACAATAAATAGCAAGCGGAATAAATATGCAATATTAAGCACAAGTCAAATAATACAAGTACTGATCTCCTCTGATGAATACTATATATTATATAAGAAAACAAGTTTCCTAGGTACTTGCCCTCCCATACACTATATTATCTCTACACGGTTAAACCTTATACCTTCATACCAACAGACAATAACCTGAACAACAATACGCTTATAACAAGGATCACTTAATAATTTAAAGGTGATGATGATCGTCTAGTAATTCTACGTTGTGTTTTATTCAATTCTACGTTGTGTTTTAATTTAATTTTAGTATATAAATATAAAATAACTCAGTTTCTCTTCTAGGGGTATGCTACACGCAATACTCTTTATTTCCTAGATCCTGGTCCGCGGCAACAACTGTAATAGACCCGCACGTGCTAAGTGACCTATTTCTTATATAGTACTAATACTTCCCTTATACTTATCACAGCTGCAAAATTCTTGAAATCTCAGCTATCAAGGACTCGTCCACGGAAGTAATCGTGTCTTATCTTTGTTCACCATTTACCAAAGATACCCTGCGTATTGTCGTTCTTAAGAATATCTCTTACTGATTTGGCTGTCAGAATTTTATCAACCAAAGGTTAAAGACAAGAGTTTAACATTAATTTAAATATGGATTTGTAGAGGTCGACCTTTCAGTTAAGTACGATTATCTGATGTCTGCCTGATAAGTCAATCCCGGAAATTGACTAACGGCTGACGCAATCAACTCTGCTTGCGGGTCAAGACCAGACCTGTCAGTCACCTGCAGTGTATGTGTCCTCTCTGAGCCGGAACTGAGTTAGCCAGTCTTTTAGCAAAATGTCAGGACTTCGTTAACTGATCTTTAAAAATTATCATGTGTGTCAGGACTCTTGTCTACTGACTTGATAGTATTAAACCATCAATTCAATTATCATTTGTCAGGAGTACATCGACTGACCTTTCACATTTGTCAGAACATGTTGACTGATCTTTAGTTATAAATATATTGTATGATTACCTACAAAATCAGAGATCGCACCTTCGTCATATAAGACGGCATTCGACTCTTTTGTTACACGAGATAATGACAGGGACAAATCACATAAATTGATAACAGCAAATAGATTTAATCTCAATTAGCTTATTGTCCGTTAGGTATGAAATGTAAGTATGTGACCATAACTTCTCTAACTCAAAGGAAATCAACACCTATTTTATATTTCATAAATATTATTATACCGTGACCTTCTACGAGCACATATCAATAATAGTGAATAGTTATGCCTAAAGACTTCTAAACCTGGTAAATATTATAAAACTGTACTACGTCAATTACAGGATACGTTACTCTGGATCCAAGATATTTCCTAACTGTCTTTGCCTTAATTAAGGGGTTAGGGGGTAGTGATTATTCAAAAACAAGATAAGTTTCAGGAATTTACTTTCAGATTAAAATTTATATTAATTCAAGAGTTTGATTCTACAGTTACCCACACGTTTCACAAGCAAGTTTGTAGGATACCAAGGAAAAACGTGGAAAAAACCTTGGCCACTCTTTTCATATGATTTCGATATTATAAATATACATAAAATTTAGAACAATAGATCTATATCTAAGAGCTGGAAAGAACACACACACGAATAGTAATATCACGGCGAATTTAGATCGTAATTGTGACTAAACCAAAATATAAAGTAAAAATATAAACCAAAATATAATAAAGGTATTATAAAAGTAAAATTCTATTGATGAAATTGGAATTTGGACGATCTAAATTCTCCGTCTAGATTTAAAATTAACTTAACTTATAAAAGGCCCCCCCTGGACGAAGATTCACGATCCACTACACGTCACTGCACTTTATACTGTAATCACTTTCTTAGTGGAGCCTGGTGTCTCCTCTCGACTCTCGAGTTAGAATGTCGCGGCCTCTCACGCCCCCAGCTCTCACGAACAGCGGCAAGCCATCATAGCCGCGAAAGGCCCTGATTGGTTACACCCAGCCGAAGCAATACTGATCTATGTGATTGGATAATGGATAGCGCGTCGTTTCGTCCACTCACGTGGTCATTTGACCACGTGATGGCGGGCTCGATTTTTGGCGCCATTTAGTTCTGTAACACAACATTTACAAGTGTATATAACATGTGTTTGATGATTACATACGCCCTTAGCTTGGCATTTACCATAATCTCAGATCCAGGTATTTAAAGTGGCAATCTTTCCATATATTGCTATTGTGACAAGCCGCATCTCTTCAACATGAGAGCAGTTTATTTATAAGCTAACTCGCAGATAAATCGTTACCTATGTTATAGTTTAACTACGCTATAATTGATCTATGCTCAATAAAGATCATTATCCTTTAACATGCAACAAATGGTGTATTTTTGTAAAGTCACACGGCTTGCGTCATAAACATGTTTCAAATATCGTTCCAAAACGGTCCTCCATTGTTCTATTTCCGAATAGGGTCTCTCTATTGTAGATAATTCTTTTTAGACAGCGTATTGCATTTTATGACTGACCAGATGCTAGTTCTTTTGAAACGCGGGATTTCTTGCTTAAGTTATCTTTCACAAGAATCAAAAAAAAATATAATTGCCTTCCACATGTACCACTACAATACGCCGCTCCGCAAACGCCTAGAAGATGAGCATCTGCTATGATCGAAACCCGGGTCGATGTGTTCGAGCGTGAGAGTTTTGCCGTTTAATAAAAGTATAATATTATTTGTCGTTATTAAAATTTTCAATTTAATTGGTTAAGTGGTTTTAGCATAAAGAAGTTACAGACATACATATTATACACATATTTTATAATCAAATTGGACGTCAACTTACGCGTTTATATTAAAAAACAATCTTTCGGCTTCGATCTTAATACTTTAGCAGTACTATTGCTTCAATTAGACTGCAATTAATATTATTTGCCGTAAAGTTCACATCTTAAATATTGACTTGTTCGATATATCCTAACTTGAATGTCTTCAAATAGATTTGGGTAGGTTATATATATGGGGATTCCATGCTGCTGGTCTCTTCAGAGATGTATAGGCGTGTTATATATCTTTTAATTTAGTTTCTTTTTTGTTTTTGTATAATATGTACCTATAGCCCTGTCTATAAAGAATATATCACCGGTATCAGGTAGTATTCTATTTCCCCTGACGAATTCTTTCCAACATTCTCATACTAAATAACATGTTATTTTACATGACACTTTAGTAAATGTATTTGTAATTGCACCTCAATTTGTTAGTTGCTATCGCAAGCTTCGTGATCTTGTATCGGGTTATTTGAAAAGATAACCACTATGTGTCATTGGCAGCATGTTTTTATTACAGCAATTATTATTGTAAAGTTTTCATTTAATGTTTGATACATCATTATTCACCACAAAATATTTAATGATATCAAAGAAATTATTTACTCGAAGAGCTTAGCAACTTTCCTTATTGTTCTCTTCTGATCAACAAGGATAAGCAACCCTTGGCATTGTCATGACTTGGATTAGTGATCAAAGGCATTTTTAACAGAACGCTTCCGTACTTTTGGGGGTAAGTTAAACCGTCAGTCCCAGTTGTTTTGCTTTGGACAACAGTAGATAGGGTATGACGGAAGGTAGGCTAGGTATGTAGTGAAGCTTGCCTACACTCTTTATACCTTTCGACTATGTTAAGCAACTTTTCAAAAATAAATAAATTCGTAGGGCTATTGACATGACCAGTGAGTAAAAAGTGAAATGGCTAGTAGCGAGCCTACGGCACCTACCAATTTTAGTGTCATATTAAAATATTCAGGCAGGTGGTAACTTGCCACCTACTAAGTGTCAAGGGCCATCTTCGTTGGTGACAAGAAGGACAACTTTGGTGTGGATGGCCAAAGGTTGTGGAAAGGTGTGCCGCAGTCTCACTAGAGCGCTGTTTCTTGTTGAGCGTTATGTCCTTTAACACCTACACATTGGAGCTTTTTGGTACTTGTTCTTGCGCCTCACAGACGGCCAATTATTAAGTCAAGCTGGGGTCAGGGGTCTTATTGCACAAAAATTGTGTTTGAGTTTGAAGGGCACTGTAGATAGTGAAACTAAACAGTCACATCTGGAGGTTACGACCTTATTTCAGGGCATCGTAGAACTTTAAAGCTTACATATATATATGGTGAGATATGATGTATTTCGATGTGACCGTAGCAAAGTTACCTCATCCAAAACCACCGGTGGCGGAGCCATGATATGCATACGACGCACGCTGCATGCGCAGGAGAGGCCGGAGTAGTCGTGCGCCGGCCTCGAATGCGTCTGGGTGACTGTACCTGCGCGCTCGCTCGGCGCGGGCGATAAGAGAAACTTGCATATCTGTGCGGTTTATATAGTAGGTAAAGATAACCATGCATCCCGATTAATTGCTTTTACTAATCTTTTAACTGAAGTATTTATTTCTTTCTCCAACGATCACTTTATAATAACTGGTGACTTTAACCTATCATGCGCTGGCGTGTCCTGGTCGTCATCGGGTCCGATATATACTAAACGTGGCACCATTGAACTACAAGAGGCGGCAATTAGATTAATCAGTGCTTGTAGTCTCTCCGGATTACGCAGTATAATCTGCATAAGAACTTCAGTAATAATATTTTAGATCTAATATTTAGCAATACTCAAATAGAAGTATCACGCTCTCGCTTTTCACTTGTTAAAAAAGAAGATATATTTCACCCCAGTTTGGAATTAGATGCGACTGATCTGATGTTACCCTGCCTCAAACGTTCACATTCAACCAAATTTTGCTTTTACAAAGCAGATTATAACAGTATTAATAACTATTTCTCCAATTTAAACTGGTACACTGCACTAGACGGCGACTCTATGGATATAGTAACCGAGCAATTTTATTCTCATCTTCGTAGGGCTATAGATGAACACGTGCCGAAAAAAGTTACTTTTAATACGGGCACGTATCCAATTTGGTACTCACGATCACTAATTCATATCATTAAAGACAAGATAAAAGCCCATTCTCGATGGAAAACACACGGAAACCCTCGAGATTATGACGAGTTTTCTATTCTACGAGACAGACAAAAGAAAATACAGAAAAAATGTTTTAAAACATACAAAGAACACATGCAACTACTTCTCAAAAATAATCCAAAGCGTTCGTTGTCGTATCTAAAATCGTTACGAGCCAATAATTCGGGCTACCCAAACACTATTGCATGGGGTGATAGAACTTTAAATACTGAATCTAAAATATGTGCAGGCTTTAACGACTTCTTTGAAAGCGTGTTCCAGAAACCTGCTCCGTCATATAACGAGTGCTTGCTTTCTTACCCGGAGTCTCAAGGTACAGTTCACAAATTAAGTATATCTGAAAGCACCGTTTTAAAATTACTAAACTCCATTGACGAAAACAAAGGTCCTGGCACTGACGGTATTCCCCCGCTTTTCATAAAAAAGTGTGCTTAAACCCTAACAAAACCTCTTTGTATTATATTTACATTGTCCGCCAACGTTTTTGGTATATTTCCTGAGATATGGAAGGAGGCAAGGATTGTGCCAATACATAAGAGTGGTTCACGAGGCCGTGTCGAAAACTATCGTCCTATATCTATATTAAACATATTTAGCAAAATATTTGAAAAGATTGTTTATAAAACCATTTGTTCAACAATATTTAAAGCTATCCCAAGTGAACAGCATGGCTTCATGATTAATCGCTCTGTTGTCACTAATCTTGCTGTTTTCACAAACTACGTCTATCGTAGCATGGATGAAGGGTCGCAGGTTGATGTGATATATACAGATTTCGAGAAAGCATTTGACAGAGTGGATCACATCATCCTGCTTCATAAACTCTATAATAATATAATAATAATAATATTTTTTTTTATTACCAAAGAATACACCGAGAAAATACAAAAGATTACCAAGAGAACAAAATTTTTAACCTTAATAAAATAAACTGGATTTAAACCAATATCTTAAATAATATAAGAACTACTTATAAAGGTTAACAGATTGCTTGAGAGTCCTGCACTAGGCGAACCTGTATCGCAGGACCCACGACCACTACTCTTAAATATCATGTTTATGGTGCGGAGAGTATGGTGTGATTGAGTGTGTAGATAATTACAAATACAGCGAACGGAGTGTATGAGGTGCGAGATTTGTTGCTGTGATTCGTAAAAATGCGTTTTGCGTGAGGTGTGTGAGTGTGTTTGTGTGTGTATGTGTTTGGGTGTGTGATGTGAGTGTGTGTGTGTTTGTTTGTGTTTCTATAGAATTGCTCAAAATGGTAGATGTTAGGTGACAATTTTCAGCAGATTCTCTGTGTCGTCATGTGTGAGTGAGCATAAGTATTTAGTTACAATTGCTTTGCATTCCCGTAATCTTTTGTCTCGAATATCACATTTTTTATTAATCTTATTGTAGATGTATGGAAATCTGAATTCTGGGAGACGCTGTGCAAAAGCAGTTTTAACGTGAGGTTGTGTAGCGCGAGGAAGTCGTCTCTTTGGTGATATGGAGGTAACTGAGGACGAACTTATTTTTTTGGACTATGCATTGGGGATACGAGGAGACCTTCATAGATGGCTCAGCTCGTACATTTACAATAGAAGACAAGCGGTAGTGATCGGCAGTGCTCGTAGTGACTTCAATACTATAAGCTCTGGAGTTCCCCAAGGATCAATCCTAGGTCCACTGTTATATATAGCGTATTTATTTGACATAAACGACAGCCTGATACATTCAAAATACCTTATGTTTGCAGACGATAAAAAAGTGTTCCTTAAAATAAAAACCGTCCATGATTGCGACAAAATTCAAAGTGATTTAAATAACCTGACTCGTTTTTATAAACGAAATAGAATCTCCATCAATATAACTAAATGTCTTCAAACAACTTTTACACGAAAAATAAAGGCAATCAATTACATATATTACTTTAATAACATCGCAATCCAAAAGGTTCACTCAGTGCGAGACTTAGGCGTTAGATAAGACTCGAGAATGATGATGGTTGAGCACATCGACACTATTATAGACAAAGCCTACAAGCAGCTGGGTTTCATCAAGCGAGTATGCAATTCTTTTAAAAGCATCGACTGTATTAAAGTTCTGTACTACACGTATGTCAGAAACATTTTAGAATACGCCTGCAGTATTTGGTCACCTTGCTATAATGTCCACATCCAGAAATTAGAATCCATCCAACATAAGTTCTTGAAATTTTTAAGCTTTAAAGAATTTAGGACCTTCGACTCATATACTAAAGTTTGCAAATATTATGGCATGGGTACGTTGGAACAAAGGCGACAACAATATGACGTTGTACTTCTACACGACATACTCTCTGGGAAAATTGACTGTAGTGAACTATTGACTAACATCGCAATACGGGTTCCAAATCGTCGAAGTCGATTTTCCACACCACTGTTGCACGTACCTAATGTACACACTAACTACGCTTGTAATTCTGTCCTCTGTCGCACCGCTGAAACTTATAATAAGCGTTACTCAAAACTAGATATCTTCCACTTACCAAGAAATGCCCTAAAAGTTGAGATAAATGACTCACGTGCAGACTTTATAAAAAAAAAATATAATGATTTAGTCAAACCCTCCCTAATCAGAATTACACATGCACACACACACACCCATATACTCACACACTCAATATACACTCAAGCATATAAATACATCATCCGCATAATTATTGATTTCCGTGTGCCACACGTACATAGTTTTTGAATACGTAAAATTATAATTATTTATGTTTTCAAATTTGTAATCACTTTTGGCCTTATTTTTATTTATATAGTTAAGAATTGTAATTAGTTAATATTTTACGCTGTTGATTGCAATAAATAAATAAATAAATAAATATATAAACTTTATACTCAGACTGTACTCAAACTGTAAACTGTAAACTTTGGTCTTAGTTCCAGTACGACTTGGATGAGCTAGGAGATACGGTTTCCATCAAGCGAATGATTTGCCTGCCTTTTCATCTCAGTACAAATAATACCACATATAAAGCCTAGACTTCAAATAATAACTACTAAATTTTAATTTGTTATGTCAAACAAAAAAATCTAAATGTTATGCATTTCGGCTGCGTGATAAGAGTATTAACAAAGTATATGTCTAGCACATATTTATGCGTATAGGTGTTATGTAAAAGTCATTTAACATTGTCAGTGTCGGGTTAAAATGGTAGATAATAGTCATTATAATGGGTCACTGTAGAGGTAAGTCAATTAGGACATTTGGCTCAGGAGTTGGGTAAAAGAATGGATGTCATATCATGCTTTTTATTAATTTAATAATTACTCATAGTAAACTATAATTTATAAACAGAATAATAGTAATAAGACTTTAATTAAATTATCTGTACTCTGTCCACACGGCTATTTATTGACGAGCGCGTGCGAAGCGTCTCTGCTTTAAATGGCCAAATTGACTTTCATGTGTTGTATGTTGGTCCTTCAATACAAGTGGAATTTTTCAATCAATCATGACAAAACTTGTTATGCATGTTCTACTTCTTGTATTCAATGTAATTTTTATCGTCAACGATTTTTGAATTGGGCACTTTTTTGAAACAGAGAGGAAGTTTTTTTCAATCTGTGTCTATGGAGGCTGTGATGTGTCTACGTTGCTTAGCTATGGTTTGATAGATTGGGGTAACTCAGTCGACATAGGCAGAGTATTGAAAATACAAAAGCGTTGTGTAAGAGTTATAAATAGGGCGTGGTTTGTAGACAGTTGCAGACCGCTTTTTAAAGCATGTAACATATTTCCTCTACCGTGTTTGTATATTAGAGGTGTTTGTGCCTTAGTAAAACAACAGCCTGTTTTTTATTAAAAACGTGGACAAATTTTACCCCCAAAAAAGAGTGAAATTTGTAAATTTACTTTATCAACCACCTGTTCCTTATATAAAAGGAATGTGTACAATATGTGCATAACTCTATATAATTATTTACCAGATGAAATTAAGGCCTTGGATGGAAATCTGTTTAAAAGTAAACTATCAGATTGGTCTGATTCTTTCAAATTGTTTTTACAATGTACAGGAATTTCAGGATTAGTGTGATCGATTTTTTAATATATAGACAGTATTAGATATAGACAATTTTCATTTACAAAGAATACACTGTGACTTATATTTTATAAGATCTCGACTTTGTACATGTGCTCTAGCAAATAAATTATTTGATTTGATTTGGCGCGGCGCTATTTACCGACCGATTGTGATAAAATTTGGTACCCACATTAGGTGACTTTAAAGAGGAGTTTTGAATATGCGCATAATAGTGTGGTTGTGATGTTTGAAAACTGGACCGTTATGGAAATTCGGCTAAATTCGGCAAGAACATTAGACACCAACAATTCTCGCAATTGATCAAGGTCTTGTAAAATTATTTCGCAGATAGGTATCTGAAACAGCGAAAATTTTCCGGTTTTAATGAGACTGTGCTTGCGAGATCTACTGTTTGCAGAACTTCAAGTTTATTTGATAAGGCAAATTTTTACATATTTATTAAAATATAACTAATAACATATACTCTGTATTCGTGCAAATTTTAAGCTAAATACAATGTTTATTAAGCTAAACACAGTATACATTATTTCTCCTGACCACGAAGTAAGAGCTTTCATATATATAATGAAATAATTTTATAGAACTATAATTTAAATAGTAATAAAGTATATAATTTAAATGAAATAGAGTCACCATACATTTGTAAGAAGTTCCTTTGCTAACTTATTAATAAATCTTAATTCCTACTAACAAATAAGACACGCAAGCCTATTTTCTACCGACGTCCAAAAAAGAGGAGGTACCTACTTAATTCGACTGTATTTTTTTTAAGTCTCATCATCATCATCATCTCAGCCGCAGGACGTCCACTGCTGAACATAGGCCTCCCCCATGATTTTCCAAAAGGACCGGTTGGAAGCGGCCTGCATCCAACGTCGTCCTGCGACCTTCATCAGGTCGTCTGTCCACGTACGCTGCGCTTGCCGGTCCGTGGTCTCCACTCCAGAACCTTTCGGCCCAATCGGCCATCTGTTCTGCGTGCTATGTGCCCTGCCCACTGCCACTTCAACTGGCTAATCTTCTGGGCTATGTCGGTGAATTTCGTTCTTCTACGGATCTCCTCATTTCTGATTCGATCACGTAGAGAAACCCCGAGCATAGCCCTCTCCATAGGTCGTTGTGCGACTTTGAGCTTTTCTATGAGGCCCATAGTAAGAGACCACGTTTCAGTGCCATAAGTCATCACTGGTAACACACATTGGTCGAAGACTCTTGTCTTGAGGCACTGAGGTATTTTTGACGAGAAGACTTCGCGAAGTTTCCGGAACGCTGCCCAGCCGAGTTGGATTCGACGATTGACCTCTTTCTCGAATTTGGACCTGCCTAGTTTGACTGTCTGTCCCAGGTAGATGTACTCGTCAACAACTTCGAGAACTGAGTTCCCAACTGATATTGGGGTAGGTACAACATGGGCATTAGATATAATTTTCGTCTTATCCATGTTCATCTTAAGACCTACCCGTTGGGAAACTCGATGGAGGCCTTCGAGCATTGTACTGAGGTTTTCCATGGATTCTGCCATGACTACAATATCGTCGGCAAATCGAAGGTGAGTGATGTATTCGCCGTTAATATTAATGCCAAGTCCTTGCCATTCCAGAAGCTTGAAGGCGTCTTCTAATGTAGCGGTGAACAGTTTCGGAGATATAACGTCTCCCTGTCTCACGCCTCTTTGCAATGGAATTGCCTTCGAACTCTGCTCCTGTACTCGGACTGACATGTAGGCGTTTTTGTACAAACACTTCAGCACTTCAATATACCGATAGTCAATACGGCACCGCTGGAGAGACTCAAGCACTGCCCACGTCTCGATCGAATCAAAGGCTTTCTCATAGTCCACAAACGCTAAACAAAGAGGCAAGTTATACTCTTCGGTCTTCTGTATAACTTGCCGTAGCGTGTGGATGTGGTCTGTGGTACTATAGCCTTTTCGGAAACCAGCTTGTTCCGGAGGCTGGAATTCATCAAACCTGCGACTGAGACGGTTCGTTATGACCTTCGAAAACAGCTTATAAACATGGCTCAAAAGCGAGATGGGTCTGTAATTTTTAAGTAAAGTGTTGTCACCTTTCTTGAAGAACAGCACCACCACACTTTTGTTCCATGCTTCTGGCGTTGAACCTTCGAGTAAGACGGTATTAAAGAGCTTCTGAAGGACTTTAGGTACCGGTGTTCCACCCGCTTTTAGAAGCTCACATGTGATACCGTCGTCACCAGGCGCCTTGTTGTTCTTAAGCTGTTTCAAGGCCATTCTAATCTCGTACAGGCTGATGTCCGGGATATCTTCGGTATAATGTCGGGTCAGTTTGGCTCTTGGGTCTTTGGCCGAGCTGCTAACAGGTTTAGCGACCGAGGTGTATAGCTGTCCGTAGAAACTCTCTACCTCTCCTAATACTTCTGCTTTGGTCGACGCTTCACTGCCGTCTTCTCTCTTCAGCTTCGTCAACTGGCTTTGCCCAATAGACATGTCTCTTGCAAACACTTTGGAGCCTTTTTTCCGCTCTATCGTCTCTTTAATACGGTTTGTATTAAAGATCCGGATGTCGTGTCGCAAGGACTTCCATATTCGTCTATTGAGCAGCCTATATGCTTCAGCATCATGCGAAGACTGCATTTTCAGTGAGCGTCGTTCAACCATGAAGATGAAGGTATCGTTGGAGAGTTTCTGTGGCCTATCTGTACGGTGGGGTTTAAAGTATTTGAAACCCACTGTATGGACAGTTTCTACTAACCTGTTATTGATTTCGTCCACTGAAACGATGTTCTCAAGGCAATCGAAGCGATTGGATAGCTCAAGTTGAAAGCTCTCGGGGTCTTGTATATGGGCACGAGTGGGTCGGAGCGTAGACTTCATCAGATGAGACCTCTCCAGTTGGATATTAATATTCACCGTGCCTCTTACCATTCGGTGATCACTACCGGTTTTAACCCTGTTGATCACGGAGACATCAGTGAATATTTGCCTTTTGGTGGTCATCAATGAAGTCAATCTCATTTCTCGTGGAACCATCGGGACTCAGCCAGGTCCATTTCCTGTGAGGTGGCTTCTGAAAGAAAGAGTTCATCATAAAGAGTTCCTCTTTCTCCAGGAAGTCGGCCAACCTCTGTCCCCTACGGTTCCGTTGTCCATATCCAAATTGCCCCACTTTCAACTCATCCTCGCTTCTCTTACCCAACTTCGCGTTGAAGTCCCCCATAACAACTAGAAAGTGCGTTTCAGAGGTATGTATGGCCCGACTAATGTCCTCATACATATCCTCCACCTCATCATCCGGGTGCGACTTCGTCGGTGCGTATACCTGAATGACCTTCAGCGAATATCGTTTGGATTCTCTGAGTATTAGGTATACGACCCTATTGGAAACGCTATCGATCTTAACTATGTTGTTAGTAAGGGACTTGTGGATGAGAAAACCGACACCACCTTGGGACTGTTGATCGCCCTCCCGGTAGTAGAGTAGGTTACCTTATTTTAGGTTTATCGTGTCCTCACCCGCTCTACGGACTTCAGATAACCCCACAATGTCCCAGTGTAACTTACTCATTTCTTCTTCCAGCTCATATACCTTCTCGTCTGTCCTCATCGTGCGTATGTTGTGTGTCACCAGGGCCAGTTGTCGTCGTTGGGGGTGGTAGCCAGGCATCTGCCGGGGATTCTTAGCACCCCCTGCCCCACCGTTACCGTGGCCGCTACCATAGCCAGGAATAGCGGGGCTGCCGGGGACTGGGGGCCTGGTTCTTTTTATCAAATCCATAGGGGGGATTTTGCCAATACTCGCCACGCTTGGCAGGCGGGTTGGCGAGCGCAGTTTTGAGGTTTTAATACTGGGAAGGTGCTTCTACGCACATACGGGTAGAGTTGGGGGGTTACTATTCTAAGCCGGTACCCCACGGCCTTTTTTAAGTCGGTTACCTCATAACTTTCGATAAGGAGAACCGATTCCTAAATTTTTTTTGTTTGAAAACTGGTGCTTCCCGTGTAGTTCCATTTAAATTTCATCAAATTCGGTTCCATCGTTTTTGAGATACATTCCAATAATCGAATGGAAGTCGCTATAATTTTTTTTAAATCGTCGGCCTAATTCGTTAACCAGCTAAGTCAGTTCTTGCCTAGTTTACAGGGCAAGGATAAACCTGAATAATATCTAGACCACTTTTTAAACAAAAAATTTAAAAATCCGGTTGGTACCTATATATTTTCTTGATATTTTAATAATATACACAGTACCATATCTTATACAGATCTCAGAAAAAATAGGAAAATAAAAATTAGCAGCTTTACGTGGAAAAAATATATTTAATTGAGGATTTAGCAGTTTTTATATACAAGTAACTCAAAATAAAAATACGATCCTTATCTAATTAAACGAATTTTATCACTTATTCTATTTATATTTATTATAAAAAGGAAACAATCACACTTCTTAAATAGAAAACAGTGCTACATCTGATGAACAATCTAATACCTAGTAAATAAACATTGTTAGGTAGGTACCTACTTACACGTTTAGTTCAACTTTTTATTTATATTGTTGACAGTCATTTTTTATGTTATCACTTAATTTAAGGCAATCAAAATAATAGGTAGGATCAAAAACACTATTAAAATAAACACTTAAAAAAGAACCGAAGTAAATGAAAGTCTATCTGAAACTTTGGTACTCATGAACCAACTTAATTTCTAATCAAAAAGTAAATCATCAGCATATTTATCATAGTCAGAGGGAAGGGTTTTTATTTGCTGCAAGTCTTCAGGTGCAACTGCGTGACTTCAGTAATCTCGCAAGATCTCCTTTGAGGCAAGCTTTGCCATTTATTCTTATAGCATGTTTTATAATAAAAGTTAACCCAAATGGAAGCATTTTTTTCGGCATTAAGTCCACCTTCTATTTTCGTTCCATATAAAACAGTATCAATTTAAATCCAAGAATTCGAGAAAAAAAAAACAAAAGTTGTGAACTTGTAGTTATTTTATAGCCTACACTGCCGAAACTATTGACAATAGAGCAAAGTAATGCAATACTATAGTTATATATATAATTATAGAAGACATCAATGTCTACAAAATATTTTGTAATACTATATGGCTAACTATTACTGTTATGTCACAATTACTACTTTTTCGTGTTAAAATATGTAATATTTACGCCGGTACAAACTAGGCCACATTAATCATACCTAGGTGTTAATCCATATTCAATCTAATAGTAAAGAGTTCCCTCTTTCTTTCTTTATCTTTTTAATTCTTAATCATTCGATTTGATAGTTTGTTTGTAACAGAAAAACGCAAACAATACATAACTAGTTCAAAAAATTCTTTCACCAGTCGAAAGCTGCGAGTATGTTAAACTTGAGTAACATACGCTATATTTGATTCGTCATCATCATCTATCACTGCGCGGGTGAAACCGCGGAGCGTAGCTAGTAGAAAAGTAGTCGAAATAAATGGTTTTGATTTGATTTTATTTGATTTGATTATAGATATTTAAGTATTGGAATAGTGGTGTTCTCGGTAGCTGTAATGTTCATGGTATCAGTGAAACCGACGTCATCGAATTGTATGAGCACCAACTCGTAAGTTATGATAGAACCAGCCATCTGGAACAACAGAACAATTACTTTAAATTAAAAATAACGGGTTTTTCTCTTTAGTAAAGGACTCGTACGTTTCTACATTTGCCACTTCTCTAGTTATTATAGTTGCATCAAGAGATATTTATATTCAAGTAATCAAAGTCAAATAAATTTCTCCGTCCCCGTAAAAACCGTCATGCCTGAGGGGCAGGATGGCAAAAGTTGGGCTAGCACAACTACAAATGAAACACCTAGACAAGAAAATGATCTTAATACAAATACAATAAAGTCGACCGTCTTAGATACGGTGTTGCTGAGCAAAGAAACTGAAATACCGAACATGACCCCGTTAGCGTAGTTGGTAGTGATCCCAGCTTTAAAGCCAGGAGTCCCAGATACGTCCCCTGGCCAGGAACGATATTTGTGGGGTTTTAGATGTGTGTGATGTTTTAATATATGTATCCGTGCCTCCCGCGACACAGGGAACCGTAGTGCCGTAGTATAACAGTGTGAACCATTTTAAACGAAAAGTTAATTTTAGTATATTGAGCTACTATTTAATAAAAATTATTATAACGATATTATTTTTTTACGACTATTGATGGCCTAATTTTCTTAGACCTTAGTATTTATAACTTATGAATAAAGTATCCAAGCCCATGTCTCTTAAACCGCAAAAAACTTTTCTACCTGTAACAGAATTGTTCTATTTAGATAGAAGAACCCCAGTCCACTGAGAGCGACGTAGTCCTTGGTAAGTTGGTTCTGCAGTCTCTCCATCTGAAACATGACAAGTATGGAATGATTATTTTGAGCATTTTACTTCCTGGCTTTTTTTGGATTGCTCTCCTCTCCTATGCTCACACTCCGACAACGCTGTCTGGAATATAAAATCAAAAAAAGCTCACTGCTACTATATGATACAAAAAATATATTAGTATACAAATATAATAAAGTAATGTATACATATTTTATAGCAGATATATTGTAATATTAAATGTAGTGAAGTTTAAATTCGTAGGAACGATCCTTTTAGTCTGTAATACAATTATTTTAAAGGGAATAGGGGAACATTTCTTGCAGCTATCGTTTGGATGATTACTGTTACATGTGAGCGAGTTTGTGTATATTTTGGTAGGTACTACCCACCCACAACGTATTATATACGAGTGCTAAGAGTAAAACAAACGCGATTATTGCGAGTTATGCTTCGAACTGTGGTATTTTTGGTTCATGTCATGTTTATAAACCTTGCTTAGTATATATAGTTTACATTTTAACCCATGCAATCACTAGTATTTATTGATTTGCCTTGTATTTCTCTAATAAGTGAATGGTATTTTTTATAAGAAATTGGGTGTAGTGAGGGGCTCAGTAGTGTTTTCAAACGTCAGGGAATTGCTGATCGTCTCTATTATGACCAAGAGCACAATTCTTGACGTCGCTACTAGCCACTCATAATCTCTCCACTAGTGGCTCCACGTAGTTGCAGTGTACGCAACGGCCACACCCCGGTAAACAAGTCGATCCGTGGGCTAGACCTAGTGGAGGGGGCTGTCTCCTTCAGCTAACTCGGGTGATCCCCCTAAAAGTACACGAAGTCTACATCGGTGCGGAAAGCGGGCACCGTCGATAGGCAACTGCTTCCGGCGACCGCGGCGATGGAGCAAGGTGATGTGATACGCCTTAAAGGGCGTCAGTCAGGATCTTTTATGATTGGCGGCCAATACACTGCATCTTTTCTACCACCGGTCGTACCAGGTAACTGGTCCATCGGGTCGTAGTAGAATGGGACGAGAGAGTGGGTTTGCACCAGCGCAACCGCTTACTCACTTTAAACAACTCACGCGCAGATGAACCTTGGCTAGATTATGGACTACGAGCAAAAGACCTATGGCGATGGGGCGATGGTGGTGGGAATTCGGATCACGGTGTGTCCGGTTCTTAGCTGTTTCCCTGCACATAGGCGGTCAGATGAGAGTGGTCGCTCCTGGATTCGACTGGAGCGGGAGGACGGGTTCGGCAGCACATCTGACGACTAAGCAGCCCTATTTAGGATCGCTCTGCTTACCCCTGCACAGGGGAGGAGCCTAGAAAAGGTGGCTCAAACATAGTCCGCTTCACCCTTCACCCAGATGGCAAACCGCGGTCATCGGGCACCGACTTAATCGCGGTCGAAAAAAGCAATGAAAATTTAAAAAACTTTTATTACAATCTTTTAATATCGCGACTTGGAATGTACGAACTCTTTTGGACAATCCCACTAACCTGTGCCCTGAACGGAAGACTGCTCTCATTGCTAGAGAACTGCAAAAATACAACATTGATATAGCTGCTTTAAGTGAGACTCACTTATCAGATAGCGGTGAACTGTGTGAAGATCGCGGTGGGTACACTTATTACTGGATAGGCAAACCCTCGCATGAACGAGCAAGTAGTGGGGTAGGTTTTGTTATTAAAAACAGCATCGTAAAGACACTCTTAGAAAAACCTAAAGGTATCAATGATAGACTCATTACTCTCCGACTACACCTCAGCACCAACAAATACCTTCACCTAATAAGTATCTACGCCCCTACCATAACGTATAGTGATGAAGAGAAATGCAAATTTTATGAAGATTTGAGAAACGTTTTAAAAGGTATACCTTCTAGCGATAAAATTATCTTATTAGGTGATTTTAATGCTCAAGTTGGCCCTGAACACCACGCCTGGAAACAGGTCCTTGGACGGCACAGCGTTGGTAAATGTAACAGTAATGGAGAACTGCTTTTATCTCTATGTGCAGAATTTAACCTATGTGTGACAAATACCTTCTTCCGTATGCCCGATAAATATAAGACATCTTGGATGCACCCACGATCTAAGCACTGGCATCTGATAGATTATGTCATTGTGCGCAGGGCTGATTTGAAAGATGTGCTTACTACCAGAGCTATGCGGGGCGCTGAAGGATGGACTGATCACCGGTTGATAAGGTCGAAAGTCCGCCTCAGCTATAAACCGCCTCGCCGAGCAAAGCATAAAATTCCAACACGGCTGGCCTTTGCGAAACTAAAAAACTCTTCTGAAACACAAGAAAAGTTTAACGCCGAGTTCAACTCAACATCATTGGATACTGTGGGCTTAATTGATGAACATTAGCGCTCCTTAGCACAATCACTTCACAGTGTAGCCCAACAAGTAGTCGGAAAGCCGGAAAAGAAAAATCAAGACTGGTTCGACGACTCTGATGTTGAGATCATGGCACTTGTCAAAGAATCAAGGCGTCTAATGAAAGTTTCCACGACCAGCCCTCAGCATAAAACTATTCAACAACAGCTCAAATCTAAGATTCGGGATCTCAAAGACCGTTGGTGGATGATGAAAGCGTTGGAATTGGAGCACCTAGCTAACATTAAACAAACAGGTCACTTTTTTCAATCCTTGAGAACAATCTTTGGCCCACGTTTTAAGAAAACTTCACCTATCTTCTCACTTGATAAATCAAAACGACTGACTGATCACAACGATGTGTTAAGCCGCTGGGTTGAACATTTCAGTGAAGTGCTAAACCCAGTTGGTCATGGGGCAGATCTCGCCTATATTAACGCTCTTCCAGCTCTACCTTCATCACCAGAACTGGATGACACTCCAACTTTTGAAGAATTTTTTGTTGCCGTCAATCGACTTAAAAATGGTAAAGCCGCAGGCTCAGATAGTCTACCAGCTGAACTCTACAAATATGGTGGCCCCAATGTTCAAAATAGTTTATTTGAGCTTGTGCTGCGAATCTGGGATACTGGCGAAATTCCTCAAGCCTGGAAAGACGCAACTATCTGTAAATTATATAAAGGAAAGGGTGATACCTCTGACTGTGGGTCATATAGGGGCATTTCGTTACTCAGTGCGGCTGGTAAAATACTGGCCCATATTATAAATCATCGGTTGGGGAAATTAGCTGAGCGCATCTTGCCTGAAAGCCAGTGTGGATTCCGTCCGGGCAGAGGTACGGTCGATGCTATCTTCGTCGTCAAACAGCTACAGGAAAAGTCTCTTGAACAACATCAACCACTTAATATGTGCTTTGTCGACTTGGAGAAAGCTTTTGACCGCGTTCCGAGATCTGCTCTTTGGATTGTTCTCACTAAAGCTGGTTGTCCTGAGAAGTTTGTTAACTTAGTGCGCCAATTTCACGATGGCATGGTGGCCAGGGTGCAACATGAAAACGACTTCACAGACCAATTTTCAGTAACCAGTGGCGTAAAACAGGGATGTGTGATAGCTCCATCTCTCTTTGCCCTTTACTTTGCCACCGTACTAAGAGATTCTTATAGCGATGCCACTGGACAGATATGCCTTAACGTCAGAACTGATAAGGGCGTTTTTGACCTGGGTCGATTAAGAGCTAAAAGATCGGTACAAGAGCTCTCAATTTTAAACGCCCTTTATGCTGATGACGTATGTTTGATGGCCAGTGATGTCAACAGCCTGCAAATCTTTTTGAACCGTCTAAGCGAGGCATGTCAGCGGTTTGGTTTGATTATAAGTGTCTCTAAGACCCAGGTGCTTAAACAACCTACACGCGGTACGACATCAGACCCAACGCCGATATCTTTAGATGGTAAAACGCTCGAGGAAGTATCATCATTTCGATATCTTGGTTCGATATATTCGAAACGACAACCGCCTTGAAACCGAAATTTCCTCACGGATTGCTAAGGCTGCGGCATCTTTTGGAATGTTACGTAAAAGAGTTTGGGACTCGCATGATCTGCTACTGCACACAAAGATTGCTGTGTACAAGGCAATAATTCTACCCATAATGCTGTATGCTACCGAAACTTGGTGCCTCTACAAAGGCGATATCAAACGCCTTGACACTTTCCACATGAGATGTTTAAGATCAATTCTTCGTGTTAGGTGGCAGGATCGAGTTCTAAACTCCGAAGTTTTGAGAAGTACAGAGTTAAGTGGCATAGAGTCCTTACTCATAAAAAGTCAACTGAGTTGGTGCGGACATCTTGTACGTATGGATGACTCCAGGTTGCCTAAAGCTGTATTTTATTTACAGCTGAAGGAGGGAAAGCGCACTCCTGGAGGCCAGTACTTACGTTACAGGGATGCCTTGAAGTGCCATCTCACCGCATGTGACATCCCGTGCGAGGTTTGGGAAGAGCTCGCGCAACAGAGACGAGAGTGGCGCAGCTCTGTTCATAAGGCTGTTAATAACTTCGAAAAGAAACGAATACAAGACCTAGATGCAAAACGCCTTATTATTAAGACCCGTCCGAAACCTTTCTATACCTACACATACAATGCTGATGGTCAGTTGCACTGTGCGCCTTGCAACAGGATCTTTAAAACTAAGTTTGGTTTTGCCAGCCATATACGCGCTCATAACCGGCGCTAGTCAGGTTCGCCGTTGACGGACACGTCAAGGAGGCCGATAAGAAATAAATATGTTTAATCTTAGTATCGAAGTTGAAGCGTCGTAGACTAGTTATAAACATAAATAAAATCCAAACATACCTCACCATTAAAGCTAGCAGCTTTACAGTCATATATGTACTTAAGAGCCTTCTTAGAGTGAACGTTGATGTCAGAAGCAGCCAGAACTACGCTGCTGACCCGAATGCATAACCAGGTTAGTGATATGACAAAGTACAAGCGTCGTAAGTTGGTGATGTGTTTGCCTTGCCTGAAAATATATAAAATATATGGTAAGGCACGGTACTTTACATAATATGTCTAATAAACAAGTACGAAGAAAGATGCACAAAAATACCTAAAACTTAAAAATAGAATAAATGTGCTTTAAATACATGATACTTTTATAATACTGACTTAACTTTGAATTTTTGATACCACCGAGGTTTATTAATCTTTATATTGGCCTTGAAGTATTAATCTTGAACTAGCATCATTGAAATCATTCCTTCATAACATAAATACTGAGTGAGAAGTAAAAACCTGCAATTGGCGTTGGCGAGTATAGAGCAGGTTCGCGTTTTCAGTTGTTTTATACATTACTGAAAACGTCAAAAGGTGCAGAGCAATCTAATTCATTCAGAAAACATTTCCTAATAGTAGAACTAACCAACTCCAAACTGATTAAAACACATATTTTTATTATTTTTATTGCCAAATTTCGAACAAATGATTCAACGAAATAAATAAAATTAAATACTAAGAAATAAATAACTCATTTATAAATAATTTAAAACAGACTGACTGATAACTTACGTTCACGACTTTCATACATTGAAATTTAAACATCTTTTAATGGAAACAAAACGCAAAATTTCAACTAAAGCTATGATTGTAGCTTTTGTTCAGACCAGAACATACATAATTTTATATTCGTGGAATGTACGTAACCAAAGAATAAATTAGTCAATACAATTTGAAGATAATTTGTTCGTAATGCAATATTTTTTTTTATTAACTTTTCATCTGATTCTCACTCAAGTAATCTGATCTTAGAATTATTTAAATAATCACTTGTTAGTTTACTCACGTTATGCCCAGAAACAGCTGCAAGCAGATAAAATAGAAGTTGCAGAAGCTGGACAGAAGGATCATGCTTCCTAAAGCACTGTCCATTTTGCGCACCAGACCTGCTTGCTTCACATATGCCTCTCTGATATTACGCCATAAATACAGTTGCAGTGCTTCATTTTTCTGAAAAAAAAATGTTTATATGTATCATGGTATATTATGAGTGACATGTTTAAACTTAATTTAATAATATATTTTTTTTATCATGACAATATTAAATTGTTTAATAATATAATTTAATTAAGGTGCTGCCAATTCATAATGTAGATAAAAACGAGGGGGTTTAAAGCAGTTTATCTCATAAGCAGCGATTTTTTTAAAGTTACAAAAATAATTTGTTTTTCTGAAACTTCTAAGTACACATTGACGGAATTAAAAACGTTATATTTTAACGTACAAGAGTACATTAAAAAAAATACAAACATACTTTTAAAACAGTTTTTCTCTTTATTCAGAATTGTATTTGTCATGAAACACATATCATAAAATAGCATTTTTTAACCCTTAACCACCTAACGGCGGTCACAGTGACTCCAGCGGTTTTTGTTTTTTGAATTATTCCGTTATTATGTGAGCTATGCATCTGTGAGTTCATCTACTTTAATCCCCCCCCCCCCACTCCTCAGTACGCACTGTGGGGTCCATCGCTTCACACGTTCATGCATTCAAAATTTACAGACAGGTAATTATATTTTTTTTGCGGTCGTGGTGATTGACCGCCGTTAGGTGATTACGTAAACCATAATAAAATCAATTTTTTTGAAGCTTCAGATGAAGAATCAGATGATTCATCATCTGATGATATTGTAGACTGTCCCACAGTCTGCAAACTCCGTCACTGACCAGATTGCCACTACCCTATCAATTGGGATACGCATTATATGTATTATACTTACATCTTTGGCCCGTGTAATAATAGAAGATGGCCATTACTCCTCTAAATTCTCTCTGATTTATATTCTTTTTTCTAGCAGTATTTGAAATCTAGCCAGTGTTTTTAAGGTCATGCTACGCAAACTGAGATATCAATACCTTTTATAACGGTGCCATGACCACACATGTTTTCGTTAGTATGAAATGTGTAAAATAATTTTCAACGCGCACCTTAAATCTTATTAATTTTAGGATACTAAAAACCATGAAATAGTTCAAAACTTTCAAAGTTCCAACAACTGCAGTTCGAACTTACCGATCGATAAAATTTGAGTCTTGAATTTGTCATACTTCGAAAAAACTGGCTACATCGATCTTTTGTCGATCATTGCAAGTAAGTAACAAAATTAAGCGACCGGTAGTCAAATTCGAAAAGCTTTTACGTTTATAACGATAATCCTAGCATGGAACTGTTAAATTAAGTTTGAGCTTGTCTATTTAATCGATTTTAAGATTGTTTTGTCAGCTTTGAAAATGACCTCGATATAGCTTATCGACAGGTGACGGTGATGGGGATATTGTTTAGTTGCGTTTGATCTTACTAATATTATAAACGCGAAAGTTTGTATTTATGGATAAATGGATGCTTGTTGTTCTCTAACGATCAACCGGCTGGCTCAATTTTGATGAAATTTGGCATGGAGGTAAATGGGGCACTGAATTAACACTTAGGATAACTTTCATCAACATCGTCATCATCCATTACCTACTATGCGGGTGTAACCACATGACGCAGCTAGTATTCAATAAAAATATAGACGTCGGCCTTTTTTTAATCGTAGAAGAGCGAAATTCTCGTAGAAATCTTCGAATCACAGAAGGACGCATTGTGGAATGCAAACAATTCGTAATAATCGATATACTGTTGACAATTTGACGATCGTTAAAGTCGTTAATATTACTTCCATACTTGCTAGGGGCGAAACGATTTTTTATCGATCTTAGCAACTCGACAAATTTAACGACTATTACGGTACTTGCACTACTGTGTCGCAAAAATATATCTATGTAATAATCGAACTTGCTCACAAAATTTTACGAGAATCGGTTGATAAATGCTATCTGTAGAAGAGAACAGCCGCATAGACATACATACGAAAGCATTTTACTCAAGCTATTGCAGATAAGCTTCTTTCGCTTCGCAACACGCGGGGTCGATAAATTGATCAAAACCATGTTTACTTACTATATCAGATATTCCTTTCTTTTCCATTGTACAGATCTTTGCCACGGATCGGTTCAGTCTATCATACCTGGAAGTGAGACCCATACTTATCAGCACGATCAGCAGATCCTGGACATTCCATAGAGCCGTACCTAAACAGCTTATGATAAGAACCGGGACAGCCATCCAGTCGGAGTACTCGTCTAGAAAATGAAAAAGATGGCCTTACATTATTGACATCAAAATATAGGGTACCGTGTTTATAATAAAACATACATTTTTAAATAGTGATTTGTTGAGCTGATCAAAGATTGAAGAGATGTTAACATTGCCACATATATAGCTATGATTTATTAATAAGCGCATACAGTGACCAACTGAAATCGGCAGTCATTTTAATGGGTCATTCGTCATGGATGACGTCATACATATAGACCCTAATGTTACTACAATTTTAACAGGTAGCGTTGGCCTGCAAATATACATATATTTAGATGTTATTTATTCAAGCAGTCAAAGTCATGTCACACTCACTTATATCACTTATATAACTAAACAACTATTCTGTCTAAGTCGCGTTAATAAAAGAAATGCCTTATTATTTTGTGCATACTTTTTAAGGGACGCTACGACTTTTTAATGTGATAACTAAAAACGACGGATGCTTTTTGACGTTATAACGGTTTATAAATCGATGAACGCCGCCTGTACCCACGAAAAAGCATGAATCATTATCCGTTCTGCCTGAGCCGATCGTGCAAGCGAGAGCGCAGAACAAGCGATAAAGATGCACGATCGGCCTTAACGTTTGCCTTGTCTTATGACGTTATCACGTCAAATTATTGTCCATAAACCGACTTTACAGACAACCATTTTTTATGATATGAGAAATCGGTACAAGCACGAAGCCTGGTGTTAAGTGCTAACCTCTGTCTATAACAGTTGCATTTCACACACACACACAAAAGACGAAAAGCACTGCGCCCGTAACCCAGAGACATTAAATTGCTAAGTATCATGTGCTTGTAATTTCACAGGTACTCATCAGAACACAGTATTGAAAACATTGTTGCTTCGCGGTAGAAATACGGTGTGATAACCTCCCCGGACGAACTCATTCACAAAAAGTTCTACTGCTACAGTTTTACTTCTTCAACTGTATAAGCATTGAGCAGTTTTACCACAAGTACAATTTGAAAAATTTAATTCCGACTTCCATTCTATTCAGTTATTGGAGTGAATCTCAAAAACTTCTGCACCGAATTTGATGAAATTTAAATGACTCACGCTGGAAGCACCAGCTTTATTATATATAGAATTTTGAGAATCGGTTCACACAGTCGAAATTTACGAGGTAACAAACATTTAAAAAAAACCCAGACGAATTGAGTACCTCCTCCTTTTTTTGTCAGTAGTAAACGTAGGGCCTCGTGTAAGGGAGGGTGCCTCCCTTATTCATACGTTGCCTTTACCTAACAAGACAACCGACGCCTTTCACTTGTCACTGTTCGCATCCTAAATCCGCTACTTGAGCTAGAACAGGGCGTCTAAATCATCTACCTGATTAAATTAATAAGTTAATAATCTAAAATTTAAAATATATTAATACTTTAAAATATCATTCTTATAAATGAATAAATCAATATGAAATATTACATACTTACTTCTTAAAATCATGAAACCATGTGACAACAAAGTATATCTCTTCAAAATTAGTTCGCGTGGACAATCAAAACCGACCAGAGAAATAATACTCATTATATGCTCAACTGTAAAAGAAATTTATTAGAATTTAGGTAAAAAATATGACATATTATAATATGAATGTTCGAGAACGTACTCGTAACGTAACAATAAAATGTAGTAACATTTCAGTGTATCTTTTGAAACCTGTTCAAAACAATATTATTGAACTGCCCAGAACACACAGGTGAATCGCAACTGGAACAAAACTTATTCGAAACTCTTAGTGTGAAGACACTTTCAGTCTGTTTCCACAAACGGCGAAATTATTATTTAGTTTTTTAGACAGTCAGATAACTGTATAACTACGTCTAACTGACTACTGACTAACTGTATAGCCAAGTCAGACAATAGGCTTTAATATATAATCCTGAAATATAAGAAGATGATATTGAAAATGTTATACATTTTTTTTATGTTATTATATATTCTGGACTGACCATTGAACTTCGCACCTATTTATATCTCATTTCATTTTTCCTTAAAGTAAACAACCAAGGCTCATTTATAATATTGAACTTGGCTCTCATTTTACATTTATGTTTTTGATGGGCTTAGTTTTTCCCTTGAATTCAAACCTATTGAGACATCTTTCTCAATCAGTTTTAATATGTCAAATTCACTCGAACATGATGACGATGAAGATATTATAATGTATTTATATCTTTGAAAAGCAAAAAGGCGTAAAAGAAGAGACATAAATTGGGAATAATATCAACTGTCGTATGTTTGTGATTGCTAAACAGTTACAAGCGAATAATAAAAAATATATGGATTGGTACCGTATGGGTAAAAAAAACAAAGGCTTTTTGTAGACAGAAAAAACGCGACACTAGTTTCCAGCAAGCCAGTTTCAATGCAAGTGATTTGAAATGCGTTTCAACCCAGTTTCATACTTGTTGCTTCGTGGTTTTCTACAAGATTAAACGACATTAACTCAAATCAAACTTAAAAGTAACCTAGAGTGGCAGTTTCATCATTTTTGCATTTTAACGTGTGTTCTGGGTATAAGTCCACATATAAGCTTTAGTAAAATATATTTTTGGATAAGAAAACAATATGTATTGCTATTAAGACTACTTAAATCATCATTACGTTCCTGCTGCAGTTATTCAAATCTTCGAGATTGAAGTATGGGCCATGATCCACCACGTGAGCTTTGTCCGAGTTGTGGGATAGTGATTGCCCTTAGTGGTAGAGTTTTCAGATCACCCAGAGGCTGCCATAATAGCCTTACAACTGTTAGCCTAAGACAATTACCGTTGCTCCGCACTAATCATACAGAGACATTAATTCATTCTCAATCACCTAGGAATTTATATTTGCTACAGTGCCGAAGTTCGAACTTAAATAATAATTTCCACACACGCTATTGCTTGTAAACAAAAACCTCAAATATCGGTAGTATACATCTAAACAGACTGAATCTGCACCAACTCTACCACCTATACTAATAATCTGCGAAAATTTAAAACCATTTACATCACAATAAGTTTTCTAAACACAGACGCTTACAACCATTGATGACAGTACTGTGGGATACCGGTGGCTAAAGTACCGAAGAAAACCTTGTAGGTCAGTGATGCCCTTCGCGAAATTGATCAACGCAATCACCAATCGCATCACAATGCCCACGTTGGAAGTACTTACTAATAGAATAAATCGTCATGAAACCGATGACCACGACCATCCTTCTCCTCAGCGACAGATCTGGTGGTATTTCCAACTTCATGACTCTCTCGACTGACACCCAGTAACTAGACAACTCGTACCATGACAATGACAGTCTAGAGCAGAGAATCAGAGAGCAGATGGATATAGCGTAGAAGAATGTCCCAGCTAGACGTGCTGTTACACTTCCTGAAAGAAGAGACTTGTTTTATTGCGGTGGCCCGCAGGTGCGAAAATATAAGGCGTAATCCAAAACTCAACCAAAGTCTTTAAGAGAAAAATTAGCAGCCCGCGTGGAGTATAAAGGGTGTGGGGAAACCTTCAGGAAATACTCGTTGAATTGAGGTCAAAACTTGTTTGTATTTAAATTTCATCCAGATCCCTATTGGGCCATTTCAATGCAAACATTTATATACAAAATTACCAATTCACTTATGCGTTTATTCACATAAATAATGTTGTCGCAAAGGATAACTTTATATACATATAGTTTCGCAGTTTCCTGCTAGCTATACGCTCGATGATAGGGGGGGGGGTAGATGCGGTTGAGCAGTTTCCTGCAACCAGAGAATAGGTAAGGAATAATTGGGATGGTAAATACCTGCGGAGGTGAGCTCTGTGTCTGATGAGTGCTGGTGACCGTGGGTCCTCGTGGAGGCGTCCTGCTGTCGACGGCGTGCAGAATGAGCTGAAGAACTATTGTCACTTGGTTCTAATGTTTGTATTGTCCCTTTGGGTTGTGCACTGGTTTACGCGGCGGGCTGAATGCGTGTGTACACACGTGCTGATTTAGGAGTAGTGTCTGGTTGGGCCGAACACACCCTGAAGGTCACTCGCGGCGAAGTCATTCGCGGTGACTCGTGCTGATATAAAATGGCGGTGCCATGCGGTTGCTGCGCGGCGGTACACGTCCGCCGGTCGCGAGTACAAAAAGGTGACTTTTTAGCTGACGCGTAAACGCGGGGCTGATATTGGCGGTTCCCGATTACGCCGTGCGGACGCGACGGCGCCGAAAAAGTGACTGTTTCCGCTTCCTTTCGCTGCTTGCTTGTCGCCTGACAGCTGCAGGACAGCGGCGGGGGAACGCGGGGGCGCGGGTGCGCGCCTTGAGGTTACGTCACGCTTTCGCGTGAACATATTCCCCACGCGGCAAAGCTGTGGTGTGGTGGTCAATCGACAGTCAGGTGGTCGTTCTTGATTTCCACCACTCGGGTGACGCCATCCCTTCATGGGTTCGTCTTGTGGCTCATGCGCCAGTGTAGAGGCGGCACCTGGTCGTCCACTATCAGTACCAGTTCCCCGACTTGAGGTGGGCTGGATCGGGGAGTCCGTTTGGAGCGGGTTTGGATGGTGTGCAGGTAGGGTTTGGACCAGGATCGCCAAAGGTGTTGGGATAAGGGTAGGACGAGCTTGAACCTTTTTGTGTGCAGAAATGGCTCGTCCTCCTACCGAATACTCAGGTAGGGCATTGAGCTGACGTTTTAAAAGGACATGACCCGCGGTGAGAAATTCAAATTCCGCGGGGTCAAAAGAGAGTGGGTTGAGAGGGCGTGCATTGAGCTTGGCTGCAATGTGCGCTAAAAGAGCTGAAAGTGTAGGTGCGATATTGTTATTGTTGGTTGCAAGAAAGTCTTGTATTTCCCTAAGTTCATTTCTAGCGCCTACATAAATTGTACCGCAATTATATCTAATTAACGTCGGTACACCGCGCCTAGAAACAAAACGCTGTAATGCCGCAAGGAACGCTTCCGTGGATAACTCAGATACCGGTTCGAGATGGACCGCCTTCGTGGCTAGGCATGTTACAACACAGAGGTAGCCTTTTAATAGCTTGGTGTTTCTCAGTGTACTGGATTTTATCAAAAATGGTCCAGTAAAGTCCGTCGTGACTTTGCTAAATACGGGCTGAACGTTTACGCGGTCGGCGGGTGAGTCGGCCATGTACGGAGCCTTAGTTTGGACGCGGAAACGTAAACATTGTATACATTTGTATACTGATAACGTCCAGAATTGCTGGCGCAAGGGTGAGTGCAGAATGTCAGCACCTAACTGACTTAAGGTGTTTGCGATGACAGTTTGTCGTCGTGTTGTGTGTGTGTGCTGATTCTTTGTGGGCTGAGTCGGTATTTGTTGGATGTGCCGTCCTAGTCATTGCCTAGGCGGCGGTGAAGGACGCGAGGTAGTGCGCGGTGGAGTACGACGGGAGTACACCATCTGGCCCGTATCAGGTGAGGGACGGCGCCGTGGTACCTCGCGCTGTTGTACCGGCAATAAGCGCACTGGTAGTGCGTAGTATCGTGTACATACCCGAGGCTTGTGACCCTTTACATTACTACATGGGTAGCAATGGTTGTCACCATAGTGAGGTTGCGGGTTCGATACCTGTTTGGGTCTTGGCGCGGAGCTGAACGGTCGTGGGTTCGAACCCTGCGCATAGCGCGGAGGTTGTGGGTTCGAAACCTGCTGAAGTGGGGACGAGAAGCGCGCGGGTATAGTCGCGGAGCCGATAGGTTGCAGGTTCGAATCCTGCTGAGCAGATGACGAGAAGCGCGCGGGTATAGGCGCGGAGCTGAGAGGTTGCAGGTTCGAATCCTGCGCATAGCACTGAGGCTGCAGGTTCGATACCTGCTGAGCAGATGACGAGAAGCGCGCGGGTATAGGCGCGGAGCTGATTGGGTGCAGGTTCGAAACCTGCGTATAGCACAGAGGCTGCAGGTTCGATACCTGCTGAGCTGATGGCGATAAGCGCGCTGGTATAGGCGCGGAGCTGATTGGGTGCAGGTTCGAAACCTGCGTATAGCACAGAGGCTGCAGGTTCGATACCTGCTGAGCAGATATTGAGAAGCGCGCGGGTATAGGCGCTGAGCTGAGGGGGTGCAGGTTCGAATCCTGCTTATAGCACTGTGGCTGCAGGTTCGATACCTGCTGAGCTGATGGCGATAAGCGCGCTGGTATAGGCGCGGAGCTGAGAGGGTGCAGGTTCGAATCCTGCGCATAGCACTGAAGCTGCAGGTTCGATACCTGCTGAGCTGATGATGAGGAGCGCGCGGGTATAGGCGCGGAGCTGATTGGGTGCAGGTTCGAAACCTGCGTATAGCACAGAGGCTGCAGGTTCGATACCTGCTGAGCATATATTGAGAAGCGCGCGGGTATAGGCGCTGAGCTGAGAGTGTGCGGGTTCGAATCCTGCGTACAGCACTGAGGCCGCAGGTTCGATACCTGCTGAGCTGATTTCGAGGGGCGCGCGGGTATTGGCGCGGTTATTACATCGTCATTGGTAGCTAATGACCATGTTTTTTGTTCTAATACTACAACGAGAATCACGTAATAGGCGTCTATTGTCCTTCCATACTGCTCGTTGTAGAATTCCTCCTCGTCGTCTGATAAACCTACGGAGTCTAAAATTATATAATATGCCGCGTCAAATCTATCGCGGATCAATTTTACGCCTGCGGCTCTGGCAGCGAATCCAGGGCTATAGCGCCTAGGTTTGCTTGACCTCAATGATAACGCTTCCAAATTAAGCTTAATAATAGCGATTTGTAACTGTCTAAATCTTGCTACCTGTGATTCAGAAGGCATCGTTAATCGTCGTAGGCGAAGTCAGGCACAAGGACGCAAGCAAAATTAAAAGGAAATAAAAATATTAAAGTATTTAATCGTAGGTGAAATTCCGCACCTCCTTTTTCGGAAGTCGGTTATAATAACGCCTAAATTAATAACGTGTGTACGAAACCTTATGTGAGCTGATGGTTTAATTACTTTATTAATTGAAACCTGTAAGTTCGTTCGGTACTAAATATTTAATAACTGCGCGGAACCCTAATTTACATATAAGTAGTTAACCCAATTATAAATAACATATGTAACCTAATTAAGTAGCATGTCTAAATGATTTATGAGTGTTGAATCACAACAGCTAATTACGTAATAATTTTCACGGAACTCCAAAATGGTGTGCGGATCTCTATTAGGTAAGGATATAGTTCTTGAAATAAAATAAATTGGGCTGAATTCCAGACGTTCGACTATGGACGAATTATGATTATTTAATCTCAAGAACACAAGCAAACCCGTCTAACAGTACTTAGTATAATTTTATAATTAAAATCAACAAAGCACCTGGCGTAGGTAGGTACTTAGCCTTAAGAATTTTAATTACGAACCTTTCTTGCAAACAATTAGTGAACAATCGTATCGGCAGTCGTTCCAATTAGTAACAAGGGTCAGTTTCGCTTGGCAATATGTTTGTTCCTAACGAGTGGAATTTTTTTGCTAGAAGCTTCGAATCGCTAGTCGGGTTAGTTTGGCTTGGCAAATCGCACTGCCGGTTCACTCGTCTAGAAGCTTCGGATTGATTTGTATGACGTAAGGGGATTTACATTAAATCAATATCTATAAGAAGTAGTTTGTAAATTAAATAAGATTGATATCCGATATTTGGGAATTATTGAGCTTAAATGTGGGCTGATTTGTATGACGTAATTTGGGTAATATTAAGTCAATAAAATGTAGTTTGTAAATTAAATAGGTCTGATAGGGATTGATATCCGTTATTTGGGAATTAAATTGAGTTTATTGTGGGCTGATTTAATGGACTGTATTTAAGGGATAGGGGGTGATAGCATTGGTTTATCCGGCAGCGAAAGAGATTATGTTGCCGGATATCCGCGCTCGTGGGAAATGTGGTTTATCCGGGTACCCGGTTATATCCGGATAACCGGATAAATCCGGCTCGAAGGAAAATATAGTTTCGCAGTTTCCTGCTAGCTATACGCTCGATGATAGGGGGGGGGGGTAGATGCGGTTGAGCAGTTTCCTGCAACCAGAGAATAGGTAAGGAATAATTGGGATGGTAAATACCTGCGGAGGTGAGCTCTGTGTCTGATGAGTGCTGGTGACCGTGGGTCCTCGTGGAGGCGTCCTGCTGTCGACGGCGTGCAGAATGAGCTGAAGAACTATTGTCACTTGGTTCTAATGTTTGTATTGTCCCTTTGGGTTGTGCACTGGTTTACGCGGCGGGCTGAATGCGTGTGTACACACGTGCTGATTTAGGAGTAGTGTCTGGTTGGGCCGAACACACCCTGAAGGTCACTCGCGGCGAAGTCATTCGCGGTGACTCGTGCTGATATAAAATGGCGGTGCCATGCGGTTGCTGCGCGGCGGTACACGTCCGCCGGTCGCGAGTACAAAAAGGTGACTTTTTAGCTGACGCGTAAACGCGGGGCTGATATTGGCGGTTCCCGATTACGCCGTGCGGACGCGACGGCGCCGAAAAAGTGACTGTTTCCGCTTCCTTTCGCTGCTTGCTTGTCGCCTGACAGCTGCAGGACAGCGGCGGGGGAACGCGGGGGCGCGGGTGCGCGCCTTGAGGTTACGTCACGCTTTCGCGTGAACAACATATTTAAATTACTCACTTGGCATGATCAATATCCAGATATATTATATTAAGTTATGTTACACAACGATCTTAACTAAGCAGTAACGTGAAATTATAGGTATGTAAATATATGCCTACTTAGGTTTCCTCACAGACCACAGACGACAATGACTGTGAAAATACCAATATGAATTAGCTATTTTGGATATGTAAGATTATTGACACTATAAATTTTGAACTTAATTTATATATTTATGTATATCAATAGTTAAATTAAACCTTGATGCCATGAGTATTGTACGCCTAATCATGTAGACTTGAACTATAGATATAATTCTAACACATTATACGAGGGTGAATCAAAAAATTCTTGGAATCAATATTAAAAAATGCAAAGATTTAAATAATAATATTTTATTTTTCTACATTATCTCCCTCCAATGCAATGCATTTAGAATAACGCGTTTCTAACTTCCTTATTCCTTGTGAAAAAAAAATATTTTCTTGACTCTCGAAAAAGTCCTCTACGGCAGCTATAACCGCGTCATTATCGTGAAATTTTGTTCCACGAATTTCCTCTTTTAATTTTGGAAATAAGTGAAAATCACTTGGGGCTAAGTCTGGAGAATATGGTGGGTGGTCAAGGAGATTGAAGCCAGCACAGCGGATTGCGTTGAGCGCAACTTCCGATCGATGAGCAGGAGCGTTATCTTGAAGGAACAACACGCCCAACGACAGTTTTCCACGACGTTTTTCTTTAATCGCTTCACGCACTTTCGGGATTAAATTTGCATAATAGGGTCCAGTAATCGTCTGGCCTTTTGGCATGTAATCAATAAAAAGGATTCCTTCACTATCCCAGAACACAGAGGCCATAACTTTGCCAGCGGTAGGAGCAACTCGAAATTTCTTAATGGATGGAGAGGATGGTCGTTTCCAAGACATGCTTTGTCTTTTAGTTTCAGGATCAAAATGGTGGACCCACGTTTCATCCATGGTGACAAGACGACGGCAAAAATTATCCGAATCACGCTGGAACATTTCGAGATTACGCTTGGAAATTTCCAAACGTCGCTTTTTGTTTTCGTCGGTTAACATTCGTGGCACCCATCTTGCAGACACTTTTTTGAACCCCAGTGAATCAATTAAAATGGATTGAACGCTACTAAAAGATATCTTTAGGATCTCAGCTATATGTTTTATAGTCATTCTTCTGTCTTCCAAAACCAGATTCTCAACCTTTTTGACATTTTCTTCTGTAACGGAGGTTGAAGGCCGCCCAGAACGCGGGTCATCTTTACAGCTTGATCTACCTCTTTTAAATTCAGCCACCCAGTACGCAACCGTAGAATAGGGTACAGCATCACCCCCTAATGTCTGCTGAATGTCCAAAAAAATTTCCTTCGTAGACATTTTTTTCAAACTGAGATATTTTATCACCGCACGTAACTCACTTTTATCCATAATTTTGACTTTTTTGACGTTGCACAAAAAAATTTATTACATGCGAACGAACTGACAAAAACAAGTGACAGTCTGCATAAATATAGTGTGATAGACACTCTTTAATTTGAATATCGAACTTGATCCAAAAAGGTTTCATATATATGCACTTCTAAGAACTTTTTGGTTCACCCTCGTATTAAGCATATTTTGATTTCATTCTTATGTCCAGAAACTAACATACAGATTTTAACAAACATATACTACGACTAGCTGCGCGTCACGGTTTCAGTCGCGTGGTGGTGGATGATGGTGATGACTAAAAGTATCCTAAGTCCTTCCCCGAGATATGACAAATCAAAAAACACAAAAATCATAAAAAATGGTTCGTCCGTTGAGTTAAGTTTGGTGTAACTAACACGGCTTTGTGTTATACATATATATAAATATCATCATAATCAGCCTATTTTTTCCCACTGCTGGGACTCGAGCCTTCCACTCAGAGAGAGGAGTTGGGCCATAATCCACGCACGCCCATTGCGGATTGGTGGATAGGTTAGTGGCCAACCCATGTCAAAGTTTTCAGGCCGCCCGAAGGCCCTCGACATAGCCTGACGACTGTTGTCCTAAGACAAACTACCGAGACCGATGGCTTAACGTGCCCTCCGAAGCACGGAAGCGCTCACTTGAATAATACCTCTAGCGGTCACCCATCTACCTCCTGACCGCAGCAAGTGTTGCTTAACTTGTTGATCGGTTAAGATCGCCAAGTCGAGCTCCGCTACGAGCGCTTCGCTATATAATATATAAAACATATAAGAACTTGAATAAGAAAAAAGAGCCATACTCACTATGCCCGACAATATCTACCGCCCATCCAGCCAATGCCTTTATGACCTTCCAAACAGCACAACTTTCCACGATGACCAGCCAAATCAGTAACAATATAGTCCACAGCCTCCAAATAATTCGTCTGGATCCCATGACCCCGAACCAGCACGAATATTTAAACACTTTCGTCATTACTTGGAGAAAGTCCTTCAGATAAAATTATTAAAGTTAAAGAGAATGTTCCGACAGCAAACTGGTTAGAGTAGCTCACCTATTATAATCATGCCGAGACAATTTTGGCTAAAGCTTAACTATAATCAACAAGCACAACTATCATTAAATTATTTACTAGCTGACCCGCCCGCAGTGTCAGTCATATACTCGTATGTAGGAATGGAACGTTAGAAGTAAGCATGATGATGGTGACGAAAAGATGGGTGTGAGAGAAAGGTACGATTAATGAGCGAGATAGAGCACTTGAAAGAAAGATGGCGAGTAGTTGACAAAACTGTTTGAAGACGGAGAGTATTTTTAAGAGAAAATTAGTAGCAGTGGTCCTGCGGTGTAAAATAAAAGGAAGAATCGGGGAAATAAAAAAGAGAAGATACATAAGACGTTTTTATTTACGACGGCTCCCCTAGCTTCCTACATATATATTATATCAGTCATCATACCGTCGGTTTTCGAAACCACATAGAAGACTAAACACACTATGTTCGTAATTATCATCATCATAATCTCAGCTGAAAGAGATCCACTGCTGTACAAGCCTATTCCATAGATTTAAGAAAAGACCTGTATAAAGCGGCATCTGTCTCACGTCATCCTGCAATCTTTATCAGGTCGCCTCACTTTATCGGTGAAAGATGTTCGTGGGGCTTGCCCATATAAGAGGCCACGTACCATAAGTCATCAGTTAGAGTATCAGACGCTTGGAATATTCAATTCGTCCCCTATTACCTTTTCTTTCCAATGTAATTAAACATTGCAAACATCATTATGCAAAATAAACTATTTATGAAAATAGAAAGCGCTTGTTGTTTGGGAATGTTTTAAAATCACATTGATTAATAACGGGAAATTTGTAATTGCATGTCGAAACAAATAACGCACAAGTTTTCTTTATTATTAATAACTAATTGTTAATCAAAATAACTTGTTTCACACGGAGTATCTCGTCAGAGTAAAGTCATTATAGATGCGACTACGAGCCAGCATACAAAATAACAATGCGCAAGCCCTCAATTTATTTAATTTTAAATAATTTTATTATTTAGTAGTTGCTTGATATATAAAATGTATGCCGTTTTATTCCGAGTGCATATTTTGCTGTGAGTATTTTATGATATAAATGTATTACATTTTGGTAAAGTAAATATAACTTGGAATATATTAATATGTGGATAAATACTACACATTCATAATTTAAGTTCACAAGAACTAACTTGAATAAAAACGGAATAACTGTCAGCCTTATGATTTATAAACACTGCATAAATTTAAATAACGACAGTTTAGTACTGCGCACAACATACATCATGGATTCGTCCAGTACTAATCGTCATATAAATAGCAATGTTCGTACGGCCGTTTTTCTTTAAAAGTTAGGCGTATTTTGCCCGTTCAGTAGCAAGCCATTCAGAATAGTTTATGTAGTTAAATAGTTAAAGTGACTTACATCATGATGAGGTTGTTTTGGTAAAATAAGTTCATTTTCAACAAATCCTTCTTTTGCTAACTTCTTTAACTTGTTTTCCTTTTTCGACATTATACTGTACACGAAATTATTATTTACGTTAATGTTACCAGGTAAGTGATAATTTTGTACTTTCAGATTTGGAATATAATAAGCTAGCAAATCTCTATTCCAAACGTGAGAATTACAATTTTCTAATAATCAATCACTCGCAAACTTTCGTGAACAATATATTAGTGTGAACGTGTGAAATCTATGATAACAGTATATGAAGTTTTTTTACAAAATTATGACTTTAAAATTTAACAAAATGTCATCTGATGTGAAATGGTGGTTGACACGTCTTGGGAAAATGTTTAAGATTCGACGCATATTGCAAATAATATTTCGTAATTTGATAATAGAATAATTTATGAAGTTGTGTCTCGTCTATTGGTAAAATGCAGGTACACATACTTGAGACACATTTTTATATCTCCGTATTATTATTTAGTTTTATAAAATTAGCCTTATATTGATTCCATTCAAAAAAGGTCAACATACGACGGTCGCTGTATTGGCACAGCCCATAATCACGCGAATTGATCGAACACATGAAGGTTAGTGCACACCTAAAACTTTTTGCATCTGCAACCGTCAGATTTTTCGTGGGTATTATTGTGTATTGAGTTGGGGTTGGTGATTGCGTTGACTCAGTAGACATGGCTATCCAAGCCAAGGCTACTGAGACACCGCAATTTGCGGTCCACAAAAGGAACGCAGGGGCCGCGCTGGCCGGCTAGGGAGGGGCCGCTCCTATGGGCTTTAGTTGCCAAGTTACTTGTATGTGCCGTGAACATTTATCTGTAAAATTCAAACTTTTACAAAGTGTATGGTGTGTACGTATGGATGAAGAAATTGATAATTTTATAGACCCTATAATAATTTAATGTTCTATTTTTTAAAAACATAGATGGGCCTCACACACCCTTATTATTACTATTACTATTATCTATTATTCCTATTTTATTATCTTAATGCTTCTTCTCTTGAATCTGTCTTTTCTCAATTGATTTAATTTGGTAATTTTTAAAACCCACAACAACAATCGTTACAACAAACTATCGTGTGTGTGTATCTCCGGAAGCTTTTAATACCGACTCGTTAGTGGCAATTGATTGACATCGCAGTAAGATTCATGGAAATAGGTAAGTAGATTAATGAATTGCTGTTTGTAATTGATTTAGTTCCGTGGGTTGTTGGACAAAAAGCCACAACAAAGTCAATGCTTCCTCTTATTTTGTCGGGTTACGATCAGCTTAATGAGTTTTTTTTATGTTACTTTGACTGACTGACTGACTGATTTTGAATGACTTTTTTGAGTAATCAGTCAATCAGTGGGCCTAGCACGAACATTTGCTACGTCAACGATAGGATAACATAAATTACGTTACACGTACGCACATTAACGTTCTAGGCCCTTCAGGAAAACAGGTACCCAAGGTACAGGTAAACAAGTATTACGGTAAATGGTATATTACATTTAGCTGTACCATTTACCGTACCTTAAATCCAGTTATGGTCAAAGATGGGCCTATTTTACTATATAATATCATTATTTTATTTGTTATACAAAAAAATCCTTTGTTTAACTTACCTAATTGGTAATAGAAAGTTTTAATACGCATAAATTGAGTTATGGTTGAGTAACACACTGCCAAAGGCTATTTATATAATAAAAAGACCAAAATCCTTGAAGAAGTATCATCTACTTACACGTAAATCAATTTAACGACTCAACTTTTCCATCTTCCGGTCTTAAGTATTAACTATTTTTAAGTTGAAATAGAAATTATGGTTATGCCTATAAATGTTAGTACTAAGTTTCTTTCACTCGTTAGGCATGTGTCTTGTGACCACTATCTCACTTGATGGTCAGTGACAATGCAGTCGCAGTTGGACATCACACCAGACTTAGAGTTGAGAGAAGGACAGTGGCCGGAACTCCCTGTTAGGTGCATAACGACAGATTGTTAAGCGTTCAGATTCTAGTAGGAGCAGGAATCAGACGTAGTCGTATTCATATAGTGACCAAAAAGCCTTGCGAGAGTTTAGTCATCATCATCGTCTTAGTCGTAGTACGTTTGTTAGAACGCTGTGGGAATATGGACATACAAGATGGATGCGAAGCGTGCGCACGCTTGCTGTTCCGTGGTCTCCACTCCATAATCTTGGACATAGTAGCCTCTCCTATAGACCTCCAAGACCGATTGGAAATGGCCTGTGCCAACTTCGTCCTGCGAACTTTATCAGGTAGTCTACCCACCTAGTAGACGACCTAGCATATTTCGCACAAGATGGATGCGAAGCGTGCGCACGCTTGCTGTTCCGTGGTCTCCACTCCATAACCTTGGACATAGTAGCCTCTCCTATCGATTTCCAAGACCGATTAGAAGTGGCCTGCGCCAACGTCGTCCTGCGAACTTTATCAGGTAGTCTACCCACCTAGTAGATGACCTATATAGCGTATTTCGCACAAGATGGATGCGAAGCGTGCGCATGTTTGCTGTTCCGTGATCTTTACTCCATAACCTTGGAAATAGTAGCCTCTCCTATCGATTACCAAGACCGATTGGAAGTGGCCTGCGCCAACGTCGTCCTGCGAACTTTATCAGGTATTCTACCCACCTAGTAGACGACCTATATAGCGTATTTCGCACAAGATGGATGCAAAGCGTGCGCACGCTTGCTGTTCCGTGGTCTCCACTCGATAACCTTGGACATAGTAGCCTCTCCTATCGATTTCCAAGACCGATTGGAAGTGGCCTGCGCCAACGTTGTCCTGCGAACTTTATCAGGTAGTCTACCCACCTAGTAGACGACCTATATAGCGTATTTCGTACAAGATGGATGAGAAGCGTGCGCACGCTTGCCGTTCCGTGATCTCCACTCCAGAACCTTCCGGCGATGAGTGAATTGTGTGTATGTGTGCATTCAGTGCATTTACTTTGCCAATGAACTTAGCCTTATAATAGTAAATAAGGATACCGTCGGCACTCACTCGTTATTATGTCGGTTTAAGTCCAACGACGTTTAGAACGATAAGATGTTCTTCTTCAGAGACTGCGAATGCTTGGTGATCGCGTCGCGCACTGCGCGCCTTGGCTCCCAGCTGCCGTAGGGTGCGGGTTGGCTCGGATGATAAGTAACTTAGCCTTTGTAACTCCACCAATATATTGAAATATATGAAGTTTTTACTTACTTTGCTGCTCCAGATGGTTATGAGTTTATATTTGTACTGAAATTCTGATTGCTGATTCGCCCAGAAGATGAGCATAATATATGCTCGAAACCCAATGAGCCATTTTCTAACGTGAGGTTCTGATGTTGTTAGATATTTTTAAATGATCAAGACGTACCCACTGAAAAAGACGCTGTGAAGGCTGCTATAACGACAATGTACAGTTGGCACATATTAGTACTTAGTAAATTAAACATTCGAAATTAAACAACATCATATGAATTTATCGCAAATATTTATTATTTGTAATCTTGACGATTGTAAAAAGTATTTTTTTCGAGTTCAAAAACAATTGAAATATTTCGGATTCTATATTGGTTGGAGACTGGCTGGTGACTGGGTTGGTAGGATATACGTATAGATGATAAGTAAGCTTTTGGAAGTATTTAAATAATAAAAATTAATATCTATCTCGCGTTGAGCCGGTCTACTTCGTTATGTCAGATATGCGGTGAGTAGAGAGCCAGTTCATTATCTACCTAAAGTAAGATTTGTTATAATATAGCTAAAACTTTTGATGGTTTTCTACTGCCGATGGTACGATTCCAAACTAGAGATTCAAACTTATATATATATGATCTAGGTGTATTTACTCTATAGGTAAACGTATTGTTCAGTAAATTGATTAAAAAGTTAACTTCTCGTAAGCCGTTTACCAAAGCCAATTAACAAATAACGGCAAGTAGAGAAGGTATACAAGTATGTTTGTATTTATTAAAATGGTGCGGCAATGCGTTTAAATTTATAAAAATCTTCGAGTTAAGGACTGTATTTGAAATTAGAGAATAATTGACGTAATAATGGGGACTAAGGAATAGAAATATGGATAGGTACTTACAGGAAAGGTCGCAATTAGTGTCACTTTCAGCAGTTCTAACGTCCAAAATGAATGTCCTCAGTGTTCGTTCGCTATTTGACAGTCTGTACACGATTGATAACACTTAAACTGCGGTATTATCACCAAAACCATAGGTATGTGCGGGCGCAGCGTATTTGCGCTCGGTGCGTGCGGAAGCGTTTCAATTAGCGCAGTCACGATTAGCGAGCGTCGCATCTGAGCGTTGTCACTTCACGGCGACACAATTGGAACAAAAGGCGGGAGCGGGTAGGGGTTGAATTAAGGAACGCAGACACACTATTACGTCAATATACTACTACATCGATGTAACAGCGAAAATTGTAATATGGCGCAACCAAAAAGGTATCTGAACATACTTGTACATGAGCTTATCACATATGCAACATAACGTTGAGAGGCGGGATAAGCTTTTATTTTTTGTTTACTAGTAAATTAACTATTACTATAGTTAGTGTAGTTGTAGTAGTAGGACTTTGGCAGAGTCCACCTGGGAAAACCACTCCTTTGCCATTTATTCAACCATGAAGCAGTAGTGTGCAGACATTATTGTATTTTGGTTTGAAGGGCAATGTTTCTAGCGAAATTCCAGGGCTAGCGATTGAGCATCGTATATCTCAGGGTGATGAGTGCAGCGCGGATTGCCGTGCAGAGTTTTGAAATGTTGTAGTTTGAATTTCTGAATGGTACTGAACTGTTATGGGCAAGCGTGACGCTGAACATAAGGTGAGCGATTTGCTTATCTCGTCACCTATTATCTACCGACTTCTAAAAATAGGAGGAGGTACTCAAATCGAGTGTTTTTTTATGTTTGTTACCTCATAACTTTCGACTGATTGAACCTATTCTCAAAATTATGTTTTTGTGTGAAAGCTGGTCTTTTCCGTGTGGTCCCATTTAAGTTTAATCAAATTTGGTCTTGTAGTTTTTGAGATACACTCCAATAACTGAATAGAATGGAAGTCGGTATAAATTTTTCAAATTGTAGTTGTCATAAAAAAACATGGCAAATTGTTTTATTTTCATCCAACACTAGCCGGCATGCCTGCAGCCTCGCCTGCATGTGTAGTTAACCTCAACAGTTACACGACATCCTAGCTATATCTACCCAGTAAGAGCAAAGATTAGGAATGTAAATATAAAAACAAGTGTTAAAACGGACAGTACCTTAAATTCTTCATCTTTCTTTTCACTGTACTTATAAAGAGAACGACTTTCTATATGCACTAACGTGGCTTAACCTTAATCATTTCTATATATTTTCTATTATTCTCTTAGGCATCTTCCAAGAATAAAGACATATATACGCGAACTGCCATTCACTCTGGAGCGAGCCACGTACAGTCGGCCGTATGAGAAGCGAAGGGTATTCATTTCGACACTAACAGTGTGCAACGTTTCATCATCATCATCATCTTAGCCGTAGGACGTCCACTGCTGAACATATGCCTCCCCCATGATTTTCCAAAAGGACCGGTTGGAAGCGGCCTGCATCCAACGTCGTCCTGCGACCTTCCTCAGGTCGTCTGTCCACCGTGTCGGTGGACGACCTACGCTGCGCTTGCAACGTTTAGTCCTGCGGTTTATCTATGGTCGTCGCAAAACAAAACGCTATCAGGATATTGTTCGTGTTGGAATGGAAAAGTTGCAAAACAAAACGCTATCAGGATCTTGTTCGTGTTGGAATGGAAAAGTCCCAAAACAAAACGCTATCACAATATTGTTCATGTTGGAATGAAAAATTTGATAGAATCAAGATTATAAGTATTAGAATAAAATGTCATTTCACCAGAACCAGCCACGGTTAAGGTCATAACCTCAATGTGTAATAAAAATTTCTCCAAGAGTCTAGAATAGTTATACCGTAGATTTTCAGACGTTTGGTTTCCTCTTGAGCATAATGGGGTTTTAATCCTTAATTCGTGCGCAGGAAGGCCGGAGGCAGTTAAGATATAATTAACTGGGTACGGTACATCTGAGTTTATCTTTTTATATATATTTAGTTACTTATTGTATGTAACTGTAGTAAGTAATCATTTGAAATGTAGATATAATATCTAAAATATAGAGATATATAGACTAACTGTGTTTTTGAAAAACAACAGTTCATATAGGTATATATTATATTACACTACACTATATATATTACACATATCGAAATACGAAAATATTGCAAATAAAAATATGAAAGGTCAGTGAAAGACTTAAAAAGAACAAAGGTATGTCTAACCACTCAGAACAATCGCTTTCAGATAACTAGTTCTTTCATATAAGTACACGAACACATCAGTGAAAAGGCAAATAAATACATACAAATACACACTGTACACGTAAGTGCGGCGGCCACGTTAACATACGAGAGTAACATTCTGCGTCGGAGCTAAAAAGGTAGGCGCTGTGCCTACCTTTTTAGGGTTCCGTAAACAAAGGCTAAAACGGGACCCTATTACTAAGACCCCCTGTCCATCCGTCTGTCTGTCTGTCACCACATCCAACCAATTCAATCAAGCGTACCGTATGTTTATGTCGGTTGTATAGGAGAGTTATATATAATGGTACAAAACCCTTCGTGCTCGAGTCCGACTCGAATATGGCCGGTGTTTTAGCTTGGTCCTTCAGGTCCGTATTATTGATTTGGGTCAACTTTACACAAATATAGCTTGATAACCACATTTGATGCTTCAGAACGTACCTTTGAGGGCTGTCATTACTTCCACAATGGAAATGTACCATACACCAAATACTTCTTTGAAGTTCTTGCCATACACAAAATTTACAATAGGTACAATAAACATAACGTATTCTTTAAAAAGTAAGCAACCTTTTGAAGCTCTCTTCTTGTTTCCATATAAGGACGTAGTAGGTTACAACTTAATATCATATTGTAACTTACGTACCCATATACATATAAAATGGTAAAGAGCAATTTCGTTTTGTCCCAATCTTAAAAGGGTGTGTTTTCCTTCTTTCCTAAAGTTTCATAAGCAATTGTATTCTTTTATGAATGTTTGAACAGGTTCGCAGGCAGGAACTAATATAACTTGCCAAACGCGAGTCAGACTCATCTGCCGAGGGTTCCAATATTCCGTGCCACAAAACAATATATATTTTTTTATGTATTCAGCCATAACCTACGTCCGACTTGAACATTGGGTATTTTAGTCTATTTGTAGTTTTACTTTAGTGTTTTCCTATAATAGTCCAAAACTTGACATATATAATATGTATAACAAATTGTATAGCACGCATTCGTGGGCATATAAGTTACTTAATTTATCTTTTATATATATAAATCAAATGCTTTTAATTAGTCTCGCTAAAAGCGGTTCAACTGATTTAAATATAATTACTTGTTGTTTTCTTCGCCCTGATACGTTAATCTGAGTGGTTAGAATAGATTTTTATCCACATTAATGTATATGATATTGTATTTTTGATGATGGTACCGTTTGTTCATATTGGTTTCAAAACCGCGGCGCCCAGCTAGTTCGCTTGCTAGTTTGCTTGAGGGATAATTACCTTCTGGATCCCTTTGTTTAATTCCTTCGTGTTTACAATTGCGTCTTTTGTTTCTCATAGTTCATTAAATTGGAGCGAGACTAACAACTATTGTCTATTCTGTGGTAAGGGTCCAAGGATCCCGTCCCGTCCCAAAAATTGCAGAGTTGTGTTATTTCTGGTCAAATATGTATGGTGTGATTTCGGAGCTTTATGGTATTTTAAACAGCGGGATAATTAAATCTGGGTTATTAAGAGGTTAATCCGATTTGTATTGTATGGCACGTAAATTGGAGATATGTTTCTGTGATGGTTTTATAAAGATAGTGTACTCACATCAGCGTTTATAACATCCGAAACAAGGAAACAAACTAAAAGTTTAATAACCCGACGACGGAAGTAAAGCCTGCACCTTACAGCGCATAAAATTTATTATTTCGGGTATTTAATTATTTTATTTGTGGCATTTTGATCGAACTCGAAACACAAATACGTACATATGTACTGTGGGGTTGCAAAATTTTATCTACCTGTGGCATATGTTAACATTTATATGTGGAGGTAGGCTGCAATAAATCAGTTGTATCGCCGACTCGGTGTTTTACTGTACGTGCTCCCGTAAAGTTATCATAGTTAACTCTATCTATCAAAGTCTTGCGATCACATTGATGGTATCACAAAAAAGCAGCCCGTCTTGCTGGATTTGTGATAAGACAATCTAAACTACTCGATGAAAGTGAAATCCCTATGCTACTATTTAATTGCTACGTGCGATCCCTTCTGGAGTACTGTAGTCCCATTTGGAGTCCTTCATACGGTGTGCATAAGAATCGGCTCAAACCTATACAAAAAAAAGACGTGTGGCATTTGGAGACTGCCGCGGTAAAGCTATTGCATAGCTGTTTTTATCAACTTATGCAATTATAATTATTTAACCAATGCCATCTAGAGGCGAGTTGCTGAACTAAAGATACAAGCGTGATATTTCAAAAAGTCATTTAAAGTTCTGCTATTCATCGATAGATGCCAAATCAACTTATGCAATTATAATTATTTAATCAATGCCATCTAGAGGCGAGTTGCTGAACTAAAGAGACAAGCGTGATATTTCAAAAAGTCAATAAAAGTTCTGCTATTCGTCGATAGATGGAGTCGGAGTGGGGGGTGTTAAGTTATTTTCGTTACGGAATTTCTGGATTCAGTCTCCACGCTCAAGGCCCGCGATAGAAGCTATGCAATAGCTTAAAAAATCTGTATCTTCTATCCTACTCTAGAAATCTTTGTCGATGTCTGGAGTCAAATACCTCTAGGCTTAATTATTTTAAAATGCCCTAGCTGGAACGTAGACGGAACGTCGCGGATATAGTGTATCTGCATAAGATCATTCATGGCAGAATCGATAGCCCAGAATTGCTCAGTAACATCTTATTTAGTGTGCCTCGCTCTAGCAGCCGTCTTTGTAACCGAACAACTTTCAGTGTTATCTCATGTCGAACTAACTATACAAAGTACTATCTAATATTAAGAATGTGTTCATTATACAAAGATGTATGTCACGATATTGACATATTTAGTACATCTACTAATGACCTAAAGAAATGTCTTTTTTCAAAGTTGTAACTAATTTTTAATAGTTATATTAGTTTTTTTACACTTTTGTATAATTATCGTTTAAGAGTCTTACATAACAGAAGCATGCTGTGTTTACCTTAAGAAGGTTGTGCACTTGTTAGTTGTTGATATATTTTATATAACGTTTTAACAGTACTATGGTACTGTTAAAACTGTCCAATAGATGTCGCTCCGTCCCCGCAAGACGGTTAGTCAAAAAGAAAGTTAGAATTCGATGCTCGGACCAGAACCTCGATGGCCTAGTTGGTCAATGGCGTCTGACACGCAGAGTCAGAAGACGCGGGTTCGAATCACGTCCGAGGATGAAATTTTTCTCTCTATAAATTTCAATGTTTGACATCGCTAAAGCAGGCGTTAGTGCTTTAAAAGTAAAACTATAAAAAATTACACAGTAGAGTAACTTTTTTTTAGTAGTAACAAACATTCATAATATACAGACATAACATTCTAGTCTACGTTCACTTGTGCACAAACGATCATGTTTTATGGGTACTTCGGTTCTCATAAACTTTCAAATTGTTGCGTACTTATTCTCTAAACAGTTTTGAAAATAAGAAAAGGTCTGTTTGTTTATCCACTTCTCTACAACAAACTTTGCGTAAAGTCGTTGAAACTTAGCGCTCGTTTGAATATCAGTTTGAAAGTTCATCTAAGCTAAAAAATATATATTTAAAAAAGTCGTGTTATTATACCATTTATAACTCAAAATTAAAAGGGTTTGAAATGCATATATATCATATTTTATGTTAGAACCAACGTCGTCACATATGCGTCGTCATTACTAGTAGGTAGGCCTCTTTTGCAAGAAGCTTTCTTGGTTAGTACCACACCAAAGTCAAGTATTCTACAGCAAAGCAAAAGGTATTCTAAATTGCAATACGCAAGAAATACTGTGTAATGAAGGCATTGCAGCAACTGAAATGTGAAACGGAGACGCACACCACAGACGCGCATCGACTGAGATAACGTGCCACCTCTTTCCTATACATACTATGACGTCACAAGAGATTAGGTACATCTACACGTGTGCGCCGCACGCACTCGCCCTGAAGATGAGCATCTGATATGCTCGGTGCCAGTAAATACTAGTTTAATTTATTCCTATTTCCTGAAGTGTGTAGATTATCAAAGTTAGTCACAAAACCGAAGCAATGACTTATAACGACGACAAATAACTGTAGTCTAGCTATTCCATACCCACTTTATTCTTTCGAGTCTTTCATGTTGTATTGTATATATCCTTGTTCAATTTCAATTAAAAGCCTTTACATTGTTGATTGTAGACAATAGGATTATCTAGTATTGGATACATTGTCATAGAATATGTCTCAATGGTGTCTGTAATTTAAAAGAAATTGTCTCAGCAGCCGTCTTATTGAAAAGTTTATTTAGTATGATAATAAAATATATACGGTATAAAATATAAAACGTGTAACTCCATGAGGGGACGGAGTTATGAATAAAAACTCCACTGTCGAGATACGAACTATAAAAGGAGATGACACCTGACTTTCTAGATAGTAGATTTGCGTGAGACTGTTTAGGCTCATATCACCGCTGTACCAGATATTCCTCTGCGAAGAATTACGCTGTGTTATGTACCTACTAGATCGTGAAATTAATAGTTAGGAACATTATTTGCGGGTTCATATCCCATCCTAGGATGTTAGTTTTCACTTTAACTTCAAAGTTAGTTTCACTAAGCAGCTAACGTTAGTGCTTAAAAGCTTATATGTATTAAAATTTCATTGGACCATTAAAAAGTACTTTTCAAGCGGATACGGTACCTACTAAGAGTATGTTAGCTTTAACTAGCTTAGCTTTAGCTTTAACTTAGTTTCTTAGGTTTAACTAACTTAACAACTTGTTAGATTTGACAAAAGTCAGCCAAAGTAGTAGTAGTAGACCAAAGTAGCCATTCGGCTCATATTTTTTTATACACAATGTGAATACGTGCACATATTTAATAGTTATTAAACATTATAAAGTTATATGAATGTAAGGTACTTAATTTTTTCCTCGTCGCCAAAATTTTGTGGTATACCATACTTAGTGATTCACCACGGTTCTAATTTGAGAACGCGTGCGTGCAGTGCAAGTGGGGGCACTTGCACTGCACGCACACAATATTTATATACTTTCACTTGTGTCACCTCTAGCGCCCAGTCACGAACACCTTTAACGCAAACTCTTTCCCCCGATCGTTTCCCCACCCTGCTTATTAGGAAATACTTAAGTGAGCGCAGCCGACCAATCAGAACGTAGCATAGTAATTCATCAATAGACTTACTCATATCTCATGTTAACGGATACATTAATAGATATAAGATAAACCAGGATAATAATATCATATATATATATATATATATATATATATATATATATATATATATATTAATTTTATTTAATTATACATATGTCATACTCAGACAAAATAAAAAGTCAAGACAGAATGTTGTGAACAGAGCCGTGAGGCCGGTTTTCTATGCATGTAGTGCGTGAATCGGTGTTGCCATGATAATTTAAATTACCCCATAAAATAACGTTATCAATTTAATAAAGTTATAACGTTTTTAGTTTTAATATAATAATAGGGTTCCTACATTAGGTGTCGGTAAAAAGTAGTGGCATTGGGTGGTGAAAGAGAAAAGATAAAGAGTTTCAGAAATAAAATTACTCGGTGTAACAGCTAGTTTTATTAAAAAACCTTTATGCTGAATCATTTTTTTTGTACGCTTGTCGTTTACTTTGCACTGATTTAGAAATACTTTCTAATTTGGCAATATGGTGGAATCTAATGTTTAAGTATTTCTCAATTACACACCGTATTAAATTAAGTTTATGTTCCTGCCCAGCATATTCATGTTTTGACTCAAAATTGATAAAAATCTGGTTGTTTCCAATGCATTTCTTTAATATGTTCAAGACAATAGTTTGGTGTTGGTTTTCTGCGGTTATTGCAATACTTTCATTCAATAATTTTCGAACAACTGCTTCACAAGTGACACAAATGTCAAAAAGATCCTTAGACGGGAAGCGAAGACCGCCTTTGTTTTTTAAACTAATGAGCTTGTGAAAATAAAGTTTCTCATCAGTCTGCAAAGCATCTAAACATTTAGAGCATTTTATGGTTTTAACCAGATAGTGCACTGCACTTCCAGATATGTAACCAATTATCATTTTTCTGTAGTCACCTTAATATGAATTGTCATGTAAACAACTGGCCCAATCAAATGATTCATTAACAATTTCATTAAGAAGTTGCAACGAAGAATTTTCAATGGTTTCTTCTTCTTCTTCGTGTCTATACGATGATGAAGTGCTATTTATAATTTTAGTTGTTGAAGTGCAATTAAGTATTGCTATGTGTTCTAAAAGAACACAATTACGTTTTGTAAGACATTTTAATTCTAAATGACATAGTATTTTTTGTAGCTTGCTTTAAACTGTCTCTCTGAATCTCCAAATGGATTAATTTATAAGTAGGTAAAAAAAAAACAGCCTTTTTTCATTTAATAAAAATATTTAAACACAATACAGATAACAGACGACTGAAGTTTGCTTTTATAATATGGTTATAATTCCACTCTACACACAACAACATTCAATATAGATACACTCTAAAAACAAAAGACTTCAATAGAAATATGGTTTATTTTTACAAAAAAACCTAACCGCTTTCAATATGAACGAAATTGAAAATCCAGTATGAAATAATATGAGTTCATATTAAAGGTATCAGGTTTCCAACAAAAAAATAATTGTAAAAAAACAAATCGGTTTATAAATAACGGACTTATGAGGTAACAAATATTTAAAACAATAGAACCTACTTACGAACCTACTCCTTTTAGATATCGGTTAAAAGTAAACTAAAAATAAAAAAGAATTGCCAATTTTTTTAATTTGCTTTCAAATGACGGAACCGGTTTTGTATAAAGATATTGCGTCGCGTGTCATACAATATTATATTTAACGAAAAGAACTAATTGAGAACCTACTTCTTTTTTTGAAGTCGGTTAAAACATGTTGATAAACTATTATAAAAACGTATTAACGTAACGTATATACTGAATATTAAGATTACCCAATAATAGGGTAAACCTTATAGGCTTTACCATGGCAACACCTTCTATGTTCCAAGCAATAACCTTTATTTTTATTTATTTAAAATATTGGTTTCCAAGTTACTTACGTGTGAAATGTGATTCCATCCCTCTTTTTATGTTTTGTAGTTTGTTTTATACACCCTTTCACGACACAATTCGGCATTTTGACTGGTAAATTTGTCGATTTACTTTACGTGTTGCTTCCACGCGCAGCGATAGTTCGACTGACGAGTCAAGGCATAGTTTCGTTGTGCGTGTGTGTGTGTAATTGTGTATGTACACGGCGAGGCGTAGTTTTACCGGCCTCACTTTTCTGTTCACAACATTCTGTCTTGACTTTTTTATTTTGTCTGAGATGTCATAATATAATAGTATATCCCACAGGTAACTTTTAAGAGGACTTTTGAATACGAGCATAACTGGTCAGGTGGTTTTCGAGATAAGGGTGTGAAGTACTGTGAAAAATTGCTTTTAATATGAATATGTGCTCGCAAAGTCTAATGTTCGCAGAACTACTACACTACACACTACTATTAACAGTTAGTATAACATAAGTTTACTTACTGGATATTTAAACAATTATTAATGAATGTGTAAATAAAACCCGTGCTCCAGAAGGATACTGTACAGTAGCAAATTTTCTTACAAAGCAAGCTGCATTTGAAGAAGATTTGATAGGAAATAAGACAATGTTGCAATTATTGATTTGCACGACTAATGTCAAAAAACAATATCGTCCAAAGCCAATGTCGAAAAATAAATGAGCACAATAATATTATTCTCTAATTTGCCTTAGCGTCGCTTCGTTCTGTAAAACAGGCCTTAGTTAACACTAACATCAATGTCACAACTAAAACAACACTTGTTAACTAATTCTATTATATACCATACATACATATATGTATGGTAATACATATATTATTATGTATGTATGGTATATAATAGACGGATGTATTTATTGTTTCGACTTTGCCGCGCAACTTACGAGTACGTGTCCAGCTTTGGTTCCAACATACTCTAATTAGGTTGTACAAATAAAGTTGTACGTATTGATAAAAATTGAATTAAAAATGATTCGACATAAGAAAACATCGTGTGAGCTACACGCTAGTCTGAGACATATCATGAGACTAACTCGATGGGCTGGATCCTTTCCAGTTGAGGGTTTAAATGATCCATACCCTAAACGGGTAAGGTAAGAAAAGTTGCGAGTACTCGTACTTAGTTTTTTTTCTGATGGGTATTATGAATTTTCTTACAGATACAGGCTTTGCCACACTGGATTCGTGGTCAGGTCGAAAACAATGCAGTCTGTATTATGTATGAATAACATTGTCGCTTAGGCAATCGGTCAGCGGTTCAAACAAGGAAACCGGTCAGCGGTGCTAGCAGGGTAAACAGCGTCACTCGCACATGACAGTCACCGTTGCCCTGTCCGCTGCCCGCCTGCCCACGCCCGTTGTCCGCCGCCCCCTGTCCACCTACCTGCTTGTACGCGTCCTTCTGTTCTCTCCGCGTGCAAGCACGGTCAGATCGCATATCTATACAAAATATAATATAGAGACCGAAAATGTTGTTCATACATAGTGCGGGCTGCGTTCAAATTGACCTGACCGCAGACCCCATTTAGTGTATATTACAATACAGTGTAGCAAAGCCTTTCTCCTTCACTAAGAATAAAGAAGAGGCTTGTGTTGAGCAATGGACGTCCTACGGCGGAGATGTTGACGATGATGAAAAATGAGAAGGTTAAATTCTAACCAACCCTCTCGTTGCCTGGTCTATCATTGTATCATCATCCATATTTGTCTCTAGCTTTGGCTTGTAGATCATTTAACTAAATCACAGAGAACAAACTTGAAATATTAGCAGATAATGTATTCTATGTTGTAAGCATATGCTAAGCTTAGCCGCCGCTAAAGCTCTTCAAGTCAGCTATTTTGTTAATGTCCAACCAAAATCTGACTCGGCTGGGTAGCGTTCCGGAAATTTCGCGAAGTCTTCTCGTCTAAAATACCTCAGTGCCTTAAGACAAGAGTCATCGACCAATGTGTGTTACCAGTGATGGCTTATGGCACTGAAACGTGGTCTCTTACTATGGGCCTCATAAGTAAGCTCAAACTCGCACTGTAACGAAACACTTTGCGTTCCGCTCAGTCCACAAATATATGGAAGCATAATATACAAAACACGAGCAAATGAAGCGATATTATTGTTGCTATCCCAAACAAAACTCCTATAACCTCAATCAAGCTTTGTTTCGAGAACCAATCGTTCCAAGAATTAATAACAAACAACCTGGATAAAATCAGGCTACATACCAAATTGAATGCTATTGTAATGGCAAAAGGAACAAAATCCCTTGTTATGAATTTGATAACTATGAAAATATATAATAAAGAATAGTCAGAGTTGTGTTATTGGCTAAGAAAGTCGCAGCCTCAAGAGATGATTCTATGATTGAGAGCCTATGATTAGTCGAAGCGACCTCAAATGAGCCTCAGCCGGCGTCAGTCGAGCTTCAGTTGATGATATATAAAGGACGTAAGTACTAGAGGGAAATTCATTATACATCAAGCAATCAGCAAGGAATCTACGCTTAGTACAGTGACACGTAATTATTAGTCTATTGGCTATATCGACCTAGTAGTTTCCATAGTGTTCGGATACCGTGAAATTATCGCGTTCGGGTTGGTGTTATAGTGTTGCGTTAAAGAAAATTTTATTTGTAAATTTATTGTAATGTGTGTTGATCGGTAAATCGAAAAACGAGTGTTTTTCGTAGTATAGACTGGAGACTAACGGTTCCATATGAAGGTATATACTTATCTTCGAGCCTGGGAATTGAGGCGAACCAGGAGTCGTATTCTTGCTCAGCAAGCGACTAACAGTCTCCTCTCATAGCTTTTTCTGGTATCGGTGCTCGGGGCTCGTCAAGTGTGTCATGTCTTATAGACCGGGTTACTGATACTAAGAAACCATTATGGGCGGTCTATCTTTATTATATTTTTTATTCGCACTTATTAGGTATAATTACCGGACCGGATTCAATCCCAAAGTCACAAATCGATGATGGTCCATTACACACCCGATCCTAGGATTTAGGTCTAAACGGGGGAGATCGACCCGATTTCGTTCTGTTAGGGAAACCAGCTAGCGGGATCACTCTGCTGTGCAGATTTTCCCTTCGGTAGGGAATGGACCCTTTGCTAAGGAGAAAGTCAACACTTACACGATTAAATGTAAATGTAGGACACGGGTCCCTAGTTTTGAATGACACTTTAGTTAGATTGATAGGAGATTGTAGGCATTATAGGATAGGAACGTTAGGGATTATTCAATATTCTTAGGAATTCTATTATAATTCCTATGAGCAACTAAATCTTGACTTGAAAAGTATTAATTTAAATTTACTATTTAAATGTATGACAAAAGGATTAATATATGAATAATCTTTTGATCAGTAGCAAACGTACAGTATAAATAACCTGAAAGCCTAACTTTATTTATTGCATTACTTTAGACTTTGGAATAAAACTTTAAATAATATAAAATGAAATATACAATTAAAATTAAATCATATAAATATCCAACCAAAAGTATCAGCTCAGAATAAATTGTCTGAAAGATATATTGTAAATGAACAACTATAGTACATAACGCTTCTATTCTTCTATTCTATTGAGGCTAATTGTTGATAACGTTTGCTAACGGCTAGAATAAAATTCGATCCGTGGATTTTCTAGAAGCTAAAAGTGCAGAGAGAGGTTTTCCAATTTGTCATTGGTAGATTCTATCAATTCTAGTTAAAGATGCTAGATATATTCAAATGTGTATATCTTAAGGACAAAATCTGTCTGATTGTTATAATTATCCAGTAAGGTCAAAATAAATACCTATCAAAAACATCAATAGACAAAGAAACTATTTCATAAAATGAATTACTATTATGCTATGATTACTTCCATGAAATAAATTATTCATCAACATAAAGCCTGGATGAAATACCATAAATCAGGATATAAAATATATGTCTTTAAAGTAAAACTGTGAGGCGATATCCGAAATAACATTGTAACATATATACCTAACAAATCTATTAGGAAGCAATATCTTGGCATTGAATTCGTATAGTGTGCGCCAGCGCCAGAAGCCAGGAAGGGATCTGGTGTGCGAAAGGGGAGCATTTGAGCTCAGTAAAGGTGCCTTGACCCTACTATCCGTGGTTGCAATTCCTCGGAAACACTTAAAGATTCCTTCCACTAAATTGCATTAGACTTTGTATACATGTGAAATTGTTAACAGTCTAATACAATTATATTAAATGAAAGCGTTCAAAATAACCAATCGTCTTAACCAAACATAACTAAGAAGGAGTACCTAGTAATAGAAAGAAATAACTATTTTTAAACGAAATTAAATGAAAGAAATTACAACAGAATATTCGACTATTATCAAAGTTATATAATCTATGTAGTATTAAAAAAATACAATATAGAGCAAATGGCTAACATTTAGAACCGAAAATAATAGTTCACTATATCTATTATGTTATATAGAGAATCTAAAGAAGCATAATTCCTACTGTAAACGGTAACAGTCAACTCTAAGTATAAACCAGAAATAGGTGAGCGACCTAAAGACAATAAAATATTAACCATTATATTTAGTAATCTACCAAAAACATTTTACTTGTTTCATTAGTTCTCCTCATCTTTAAGAATACTTATAGGAAAGTACTGAAAATGGTTTTGAAAACAACTCGACTCATATTCACTATCTTCATTGTCAAATCATATTAAGGTTTATATAAATGACTAGATAATTAGATGAGCTACGAGTATTATCCTAATCAAACCTACGTATTCTCTAAAGTAGGTTTAGGAACGAAATCATAAAAAGGAAATCTATAAAAATCATATAATTAGTTGATTACTTATTTATTTACAACAATTTAATTAACGTTTTATTATTCATATAGATTATTATTATTATTAGGTGTTAGTAGGACTTTATTAGGAACCTATAGTTCTAAAAACAGTATCTTTGTCTCAAGTCTTCCTGAAAAGAACTAGGTACTACGACGGTTTACAACGTTAGGGTCCTCCATAGACTAGACGATCACTGGCCGAAACAAATTAGATTAGATTAAATCAATAAATGTTAATAGGTAGAGGATTTTATGGGAGGCAAAATTAATTATAAGTTAAAAATGAGAGGCGTTACTACAGATTTAAGTTTAATTTAAATATAGGTTAGGCGAGATTTTGCATAAGGTGCCTTGGACCAGGATTGTCTAGAAAGTTAATTAGAGGAGGCGAACTTTTACAGCACAACGAGCTATGGAGAGGACTATGCTCGGGGTTTCTCTACGTGATCGATGTAGAAATGAGGACATCCGTAGAAGAACGAAAGTCACCGACATAATCAGAAGATTTGCCTGTTAAAGTGGCAGTGGGCAGGGCACATAGCACGCAGAACAGATGGCCAATGGGGCCGGAAGGTTCTGGAATGGAGACCAAGGACCAGCAAGCGCAGCGTAGGTCGTCCACCAATACGGTGGACAGACGACCTGACAAAGGTCGCAGGACGACGTTGGAAGCGGGCCGCTTCCAACCTGTCCTTTAGGAACATTATGGGGGAGGCTATGCTCAGCAGTGGATGTCCTACGGCTGATTATGAGAAATATGTATTTCATCAAAACGGCGGGGAATAGGTGGATGCCGGAAGAAAGTAGCCGTTTCAAGGGGCGTTCTATGGGACCTAGGTTCAGCAGTAGACGTTCACCGTCTGATAATGTAGAATAGGGATGTTGTATGTTTGCCTGCACTAACTTAAATAATGTAGTAGATGATTCTTTCTTTTTTTCAGATTTACCTTGAAGTCGGCTTACACAATATATTATTTGATTTCGTTTATTGTTAAAGTTTGTATATTGGTCTCTTCTATTTACTTAATATACATGAAAGGATTGAATATGAAACGTGCACGTGAGTTGACTTACCAAAATATTTTACCTTTGTCAAATTATTTATGCCCGCGACTTCGTCCACATGGAATAAAGTTATAGCAGTCCATCGGGAACAACCTACCCGTTAATTTGTGTTAAGAGGTACAAATAACTGGTACAATACAAATTACATTTCGCCTATTTATCATACATTAAGCTGTGTTTTCGTGTAGTTGGGTAATAATCATCCGCACACCCTAACTTTTACATTTATAATATTAGTGTGTTCATAAATAATTCATTACCATCATCGGTCATGACTGATGATGTTCCCCCATTTACTATAAATTATCTTTTGCTATCAGGTGATTTGGCTATATCACCGACTTATTATTCTTACTCATATGCAGGCCAGTGTTTGACTGTTATGAGAATCAAGCTTGAGGTCAGTGTCGATATGAAGGAAGGTAGAACTTAAAATAGCGCCTGTTCCTCAAGAAAATTTGTTAAAACACATCGTTCCGTTTTTAGCTGCCACTTAACCTTGAGTCTACTAGCTATAGCCAGGCGGGAATTAAAAAGTGATCTACAATCACGCTATAGATTTTTACAAGACGTTCGCTTTACCAGAAGATCAAACCTGACTGAGGTAGGATTCGAACTGATTGAGTATTAGAAAACCTGCCATTACATGATGCCCTGAGCTGTAGCGTAAACATCTTACGCCTATTTTGCAAACAACTTTAAAACTTTACCTTGTAAACGGACTTAAAAGGAGAAAATCTCAATTTTATACAAATAAGAATGTTTCATGAATAGTAATCGTACTAGATATTTAATGTTAAACCTGACCATGAAATATCATCACTGAAAATACTATAAAAAAATTACCTTTCTAACGCTGCATGTATATTATCATCACTCACGGTAATTAGGACACATAATTATTATCATATGCCATTTATGGTCAGACCTAAATCTAAAATGTATGGTCAGATACAAATTATTATATAATGTACTAGCCATTCTACTGGCGCGCGCGCAAGGACCCCAACCGCTTTCGGACGCGAAGCTTAGCAAAAAAATAATAAAAAATTACCCCACGTATTAAAACAATGATACTTCGGGTTTGGCTAAGTTTCTCGACATAAAACATAAATACTGATAAAATTGTACTGAACTAAGCTAACTAATGATGGTAGAAAAATAGATATGTGAGGGTTATTTAAGTGTGCGTCCAAAATGAAAATACCGGAAGTGAATTTATCCCCGAAATTTATATAGATTTTATTAATATTCTAGTAATTAAAGTACTGTTTAACCCTTTGAGTCCCAGAGACGTTTATATACGTTAGTTTCATTCATAAATCTTTTGTTTTAATTATCACGGTATAGGAAGGATTACAAGAAGATTTTTTGTTTTATAGTACAATACACTCATACATTTTTTCCCACAATAAGGCACTGAATGTCTTGTCTCCTCGCCTTGCCGCCGACCGTATGTCCCGAAATTACTTGTAAACTACAAGTAATTTACAAAACGCGCCGCACAATAAAAAAATATTACCAATATATATGGACGTAAGAAACACAAAAATAATCGTTATGATTTAAGCTAATGCCAATACTTCAAAAATTAACGTGGATACGTTTTTTCAGTTGTATACCAGCCAGAAACTTCTGCGTGATTGCGGCCGTAATGTCTGAAACGGTCACTTGAACAAATTTGGTCCCTAGAGTAAATTTTATTATTTCATAGTGCATTTTTAGTTAAATAAGTACACAAAGCACATACTCACTTGACATAAATGTTTACACGTATGCTAATTCCCGTTTTTCCTCTCTCTCTTTCTTCTTTTAACCTGTAACCGTATATGAAAGCGAGACCACAACGTATCTCTGCGAATCGAAGGCATTTCAAAGAGCATACATTTTATACTTATTCAAAATCATATCCCAACTTCAAATATTAAGTAAAATAACGTAAGTAAAATTATAAACCATATATACCTCCAAACATAAATTAAATTTGGCACCAAATTCATGCCAAGCAGGTATTGTGCATCGCAGTAGCTGTATTTCTCTTGTGATTGTCCATACCAGCGACCATAAATATATAATTAGAAGAGTCAAAACTTATCTAACAAATCTTTTTTAAAATTATATATTTAATATGTTTTTACAGGTGAAAGTATGTACAGTTTTGTAAACCTCATCTCAACCATTCTTCTGCATAGACTGGCCAAACAATGGCCAAAGCTAATCAAAGCTGCTACTGATATTGAACGCAGTCTTACTGATGTTATAACTCGTACAAGTGCTAATGTGAAGATTGCAGTTGTGTTGTCATACACGTTTATAGCGTTAGCCGTTGGTAAGTTTTAATTTTACCGAACACAAAGCAATAGAGTTTTAACATAAAACAGAGATGGATTGTTAACTATTATGTGTTAGTAAAGGTACAACGTCGACCAGAACAGAAGTGCTAGGAGAGGTCGAGAGTTTTTACGGACGTTTTACTCCTCGGTCGCTCAACCTGTTAGCAACTCGGCCTAAGACCCAAGAGCCAAGCTGACTCGACATTATACCGAAGATATCCCGGACATCAGCCTGTACGAGATTAGGATGGTCTTGAAACAGCTTAAGAACAACAAGGCGCTGTGTGATGACAGTATCACATCTGAGCTTCTGAAAGCGGGTGGAACACCAGTACTTAAAGCTCCTGAATTCCAAAAGCTGATGAATTCCAGCCTCCGGAACAAGCTGGTTTCCGAAAAGACTACAGTATCATACACCACATATACACGCTACGGCAAGTTGTACAGAAGACCGAAGAGTATAACTTGCCTCTTTGTTTAGCATTTGTGGATTATGAGAAGGTCTTTAATTCGATTGAGACGTGAGCAGTACTTGGGTATCTCCAGCGTTGCCGTATTGACTATCGGTATATCAAAGTGTTCAAGTGTTTGTACAATAACGCAGACATATCAGTCCGAATACAGGAGCAGAGTTTGAAGGCCATTTCAAAGAGGCGTGAGATAGGGAGACGTTATATTTCCGGAACTGTTTACCACTGCATTGAAAGACGCCTTCAAGCTTCTGGAATGGCAAGGACTCGGCATCAACATCAACAGCGAATACATCGCTCAGCTTCGATTTGCTGACGATATTGTTGCTATGGCAGAATCCCTGGAAGACCTCACTACAATGCTCGAAGGCTTCCATCAAGATTCCCAAAGGGTAGGCCTTAAGATGAACATGGACAAGACAAAAAATATGTCTAATGCCCATGTTGTGCCTTTTTTTTTGCGTGGGGAAAATGCTTTGGGTCGGGTCTTGAATCGAGTCGCCTGAATTTGAGGATTCTGCTACTGTGGAATGGTCAAGGGGCTTTGTCTTGACCCTCCCAATTCGATTTTGGCTGCCGGAGTTACGCGAAAGTATTTTAAATTAATATTTAAAGTTTCTGTAATTTCACACGAAAAACATGCGAATGCGTGAAACGGAACGCAATATCAGGAAATATTGCATAAATTTGAACGTCTGCTATGTTTATGTTCGTGAAACGAAACGTTTTGATCGCTATTTTTGAGGTTTGTGGTGTTTGACGTATGTGACGTTGAGTGAAAAGGTTTTTTAAAAAAGACAATTATAATAATCCGTGTGATTTTAGTGATGCTATAGTTGAATATTTGTGGAGGCGAGATCTATTCAAGCAGAAAAAAGATCCCTTTGTCGAGTTGATCAATGTAATTAACTATGTTTACAAAATAAAATAAATACTCCTACATAGTTTTGTGAAAATTATTTTCCTCCCTTACCCGCCCAGAAAACCGACACAGAGCACCCCGACTCCACCTATTCTTGTGGCTACTACCCCTAGAGTGTTTATAAATAATGCGGGAGCCAGAAGCTCAAGGGAGGTCCTGAAGCCTCTCAGCCACTCAGCCTTCCTTTCGCTACGGAGGTCGCCGGGTCGCTTCGCTCGCCAGCTCCCCCCTTCGCTCAACTCGACTTCGTGCGGCGAAGCAACGTTCAGGGGCGACCGCTAGAGCTTCTGGCGGGAGCCCACCCGGAGTCCAAGTCAGACCGGTTAGGTCGAAATTAGTGACAAATTCAACTCTGACCCCCCCCTCTCTCTCCCACCCCAAAATTTAGGAGTAAAAGTGTTAGTAGAGTAGACAAAATTATCTTTGATATTAAATTAAAAAAAAAACTACGCGGTTCCGGCAGGGGGAAATGGTAGGGGGGGGTTCCCTGCCTCCAACCCCCCCTCCTACCCACTCCCCCTCCCCCAAAGTTAAGTGTAAAAGTGTTTAAATAGAGTAGAAAAATTGATCTTTGATATTAAATTGAAAAAAAACTACGCGATTCCGGCAGGGAAAAATGGTGGGGAGGGGTTCCCCTCCCTCCCCCCACCTCCCTCCCCTCCTCCCCCCCCTAAATTCAGGCGACTCGATTCAAGACCTTACCCAATGCTTTTCCGCATACCCGCTCGCTGGGGAATGCGCGCGGGTTATGTCGGACTCTCATCACCGACTAAAAACCCCATGAAGTACTTCGGCAACGACTGCAAACAAGGCCACGGGTCCATTTGCGCACTTTCCGCAGCCCTGTCTTGCCGACGTCCGTTCATCGATGTTTCAGGGCAGACACACCTCGGAGGAGGGACAGAACGCCCTCCTCATACGGCTCCAGCGACGCACTGGGACAAACAGCGCGTCGCCGCCTCGGAAGGACCTCATGGTTGAGGGGCGCCAGACGTCCCCACGTCCGACGCCCCAGGCCCTCCTAGCGGAGACGGTGTGCGAGCTCTAATAGCTCGCCTCCGTGTCCGCGCCCTCCGGAGCGGGAGAGAAAGAGGATTAATCTCTCTCTCGCACTCTTCGGTTTCCCTCTCCGACATCACGTCCTTGCAGAAAGAGACCATCGCCTTCCATGACATCTCGTCATCGACCATCCTGGCTAAGATGGTCGGTAAGGAGAGGTCTACCCCCACCACTGCGATCAAGGATCGCCTTGATTCCGCTGCCACCGGGCACGCCCTCCAGAACGTGTTGCGCGGTTTCTTCCACGCAGCCGCACTGGTGGCACACTCGGGTTACCTCCCTCCGGGCCACGTTGCACAAGTACCTCCCGAAGCATCCATGTCCCGAGAGGACCTGTGTTAGCCGGAAGGTAAGCGACCCGTGGCGTCGATGGACCCACGTTTCGAGTACGGGCTGGACTGCCTCAAGAAACCTTGTAGCTCCAAATCCCCTCCGCCCATGTTGTGCCTACCCCAATATCAGTTGGGAACTAAGTTCTCGAAGTTGTTGTAATTGACGAATACATCTACCTGGGACAGACAGTCAATCTAGGGAGGTCCAACTTTGAGAAAGAGGTTAATCGTTGAATCCAACTCGGCTGGGCAGCGTTCCGGAAACTTCACGATGTCTTCTCGTCAAAAATAAATCACTGCCTCAAGACAAAAGTCTTTGACCAATGTGTGTTACCAGTGATGACAAATGGCACTGAAACGTGTTCTCTTACTATGGGCCTCTGAAGAAAGCTCAAAGTCGCACAACGAGCTATGAAAAGGGCTATGCTCGAGGTTTCTCTACGTGATCGAATCACAAATGAGGAGATCCGTAGACGAACTTAAGTCACCGACATAGCCTAGAAGATAAGCCAGTTGAAGTGGCAGTGGGCAGGGCACATAGCACGCATAACAAATGTCGGATAGGGGCGAAAGGTTCTAGAGTGAAGACCACGGACCAGCAATCGCAGCGTAGGTCATCCACTGACAAGGTGGACTTACGACCTCATAAAGATAGCAGGACGACGTTGGATGCAGGCCGCTTCCAACCGGTCCTTTTGGAAATTAGTGAGAAAGGCCTATGTTCAGCAGTGGACGTCTTACGGCTGAGATGATGATGATGATGAAAGGTGCTAGAGTATAGGCAAAAGGTACAAAATCATGAAACGTTGTATATGTGGCTTTCCTTGTCAGTCACCATAAGAGCCATACCATACCATAAGTCACATAAAGTTTTATTTATGCATCCATCACTTTACTACCTTGTTCATGTGACTGTGCCTTGGTTCTGACTACTTGAATAACAATATACTTGATGCAACAATAACTAGTAGTAGTTGTCTATTCATAATTATTAACTTGAAGAATGGCAATATTTTATATAATATTTTTTTTTTCAGTGGAACATTTCCTGTGGATGAACTTCATATTTAAGTTAGTAATGGCATGTTTAGATTACCCGGAGATTAACTTCGTAATGTATGAAAGTGTCTCCAAGATCTTCTACGAAGTTGTATTTGCAATACTCCCGTATAGCAATTGGTTGGGTGTTTTAGTACAGGTGAGCTGCTGTATCTATTTTATTAGTAGTCCTTTTATATGAAAATGGCATTTTGTAATGTATTAATTTGTTTCGTGATATCTGACGCTTGGCTAGGAACGCAAAATTTTGGATCGAGTGCTGAACAGAAAGGAAACTTTCATACTTCTGACTTAAGACAAATGTAAATATATATTCCATTCCTAAATACTAAAGTAGTTTAGTATTTAGGAATGGCGAATGTACAAAACGTACGAGTCTACTTATGAAGATGATGTTACGTATTATGAAGACTTCACCGCTTTCTGTTAGGATTTTAAGGAACTGACTAATATTTGAAAAAGTTCATCCACCGTTTATAAATTTTCCCTAAATTAACTATCACCGAATTCCTCAAAAAACTCATCCACAAGACACTTCTAGTGTAGGCGTATTGCTCATAACTTATTTTCGGGTATACCGATATAAATCAAAACATATAGCTCCGCACTGCAGCATTTCAGTAACTGCATTTGAGTAAACAGAATCTACAACTAATCCGTTGTTATTACGTTTGGACAGACAAACATACTGACAAGAAACTAAAAAAAACTGTTTTAGGTTCTAACACCTTTCTACATATTAACAAAAAGTGTTTTCCTAATTGTCTCTAAAAAGACATAAACAAGACATGTTTTACTGTAGGTATGTATAGATATATATTTACGGCCTTACTTATATACGTTGCTTAAATTCAAACTACATCATCTAGTGCAGCGCTGAACAATTTTGCTATGCGCACTACTAAATGACGTCATATAAAGTTAAGCAGCGTTTATAGAAACACAAAAGCACAAGCCTAAGGGCCTTACCTTAGACTGAGCGCACATTGGAGTCACGATAGTTTTAAGACAGATGTTCACGCGAAAGCGTGACGTCACCTCAAGGAATGCCCCGCGCCCGCGCGTTCCGCCGCCACTGTCCTGCAGCTGTCAAACGACAAGCAGGCGGCTGAAGAGCAGCGCAACCAGTCACCTTTTTAGAATTGAAGCTAGCGGACGTATACCGCTACGCTTACGCGTCGCGACCGCATGGCAACCGCCATTATCAGTCCCGAGTCACCGTGATTGACTTCGCCGCGAGTGACTGCCTAAATTAGCCCGTGTTTACCCGTAAACCAGTGACGAGTGGCCCAGACGCATTCAGCTCACGCGCACGCTAAATCCCGAGAACCGCTCTGCGACGCCGCGTTTCGCTACGACCCGGATCCGCCCCCAACTTTTACCGACGTAGAAATACGCGTACGCGAGTGCGGGAACCAGTGCATCCATAAGACAATACAAACTATAACTACAAGTGAACAGTTCGCACACCCCCTTCAGCACGACGTCCAAAGCAGGACGCCTCCAACGAGGACTCACGGTCACCAGCCCCCATCAGATCCAGAGCCTCCCGACATCCCCACGGAACCCAGGTACCTAAAACACACTCTTTCCCACTATCGTATAGTTGCAGGAAACTGCTCATCTCACAGACTTTCCTCACATAGACAAGTCTGTCTTAAAACTAAAACCAAATTGTTTTGCCTATAAAACGCCGCACATCTAAAACAAAACTGTTTTGACTACTACGACGACGCGCACCATCTGCATCAATTCTTTTTCAGTATCAAAATGGACTTCTTCGATGCTGTTGTTTTAAAATTACGAGTATACTTACATGAATTTGTCTTTTCTTTAGCCGACATTTCTCCCCATCTCACAATAACGACATGCATTGTAACCTCATCTCATTTGACTTTTTTAAATTGACATCAGTATATTCCTTTCACATTTTAATAAAAAGTACGGGCCTCTTTTCAACCTCGTCAATTATTTTTTCTACGAGTTCTTCGTCTGTTAACATGGTGTGATGTGTTTACACTCGGACAGGACTAAAAGAGAGGAGGGTACGTCACTAAACTGGTTTGTCTTTGATGTGCGCGCTCGCATACATTCAAAAAGGCATTGTAACCTCATCTCATTTGATTTTTTTAAATTGACATCAGTATATTCCTTACACATTTTAATAAAAAGTACGGGCCTCTTTTCAACCTCGTCAATTATTTTTTCTACGAGTTCTTCGTCTGTTAACATGGTGTGATGTGTTTACACTCGGACAGGACTAAAAGAGAGGAGGGTACGTCACTAAACTGGTTTGTCTTTGATGTGCGCGCTCGCATACATTCAAAAAGGCATTGTAACCTCATCTCATTTGATTTTTTTAAATTGACATCAGTATATTCCTTACACATTTTAATAAAAAGTACGGGCCTCTTTTCAACCTCGTCAATTATTTTTTCTACGAGTTCTTCGTCTGTTAACATGGTGTGATGTGTTTACACTCGGACAGGACTAAAAGAGAGGAGGGTACGTCACTAAACTGGTTTGTCTTTGATGTGCGCGCTCGCATACATTCAAAAAGGCATTGTAACCTCATCTCATTTGATTTTTTTAAATTGACATCAGTATATTCCTTACACATTTTAATAAAAAGTACGGGCCTCTTTTCAACCTCCTCAATTATTTTTTCTACGAGTTCTTCGTCTGTTAACATGGTGTGATGTGTTTACACTCGGACAGGACTAAAAGAGAGGAGGGTACGTCACTAAACTGGTTTGTCTTTGATGTGCGCGCTCGCATACATTCAAAAAGGAAACCGACAATCGTAAGTTAGACTTGTCGCCGTGCAGTTCTTGCAGGTATTAGACAATTTTGTCTATGAAACGTTTGGTTTGAACTGTGCGTGTCTATCGTGACTGAAGTCTGCGCTTAGCCTTAGGCTTGTGTACTTGTCTTTCTAATTTAGTGATTCATTTGTTTTTAAGCCATTTATTTTTTCTTTGATATCGGTTTGTTCACAATATGGAACACTTCAAATATACCGTTATTTACAAAAACGAGTTCTACCTGCGTTTTTGGTTTCATTAATACAATACAATACAAAAACTCTTTCTTGGCACCAAAGTAAATCTCAAGATGGGGAAATAACTTGAATAATAGGCACAAATGGCGGCCTTATCGTTAAAAGCAATCTCTTCCAGACAACCTTTACTTTTTTTCGTTCTGGAATTTTTGACCTTTAAGCAAATATCGTGGATGACCTGAGAGTCTAGTTTCGGTGTGAGTGATAAAACAATTTCAATTCATTTGAATTTATCTAAAAAAGAAAAAAAAAGAAAAAAAATGGGTACCGCATATATTGAGTAAGTACTGTATTACATTGCTCAACCGTCGCGATAACGAGGGAGTTTTGAATCGGGTTGTAACTTGTAATAAGATATGGATCCTGTACGACAATAAGAAACACTCATCACTGGTAGTGCTGGAACCTATAGGAGAACCGGCTTTATCCTGCCCCGAGCGAAATTTAACTCATAAAAAGGTAACTGGAGAGTGAGTTTGGTGGACCAGTGTTGGTATCATATACTACATATTCTCAGTTCTGGCCAGACGATTAAAGCAGATCTGTATTGTCAACAATTGCAAACCATGATGGAAAAGCACGCTATTCAAGAAGCGACAGGAATCAATGTTTCTAGTCCATTACAGCTTCAGGACAATGCTAGACACGCTGCACGATATATGGTCGTTAAATTAGAGGAGCTGCGATTGGAATGTCTAAAACACCCAAACCTTACTTCAACAGATTACTTGTTTTTCGCGATTTGGACAAGTTCTTGCATGTAACAAAAAAACCAATACCAATGGCTATCCATAGCGTCTTCAAAGGTTTTATTTATTCTCTCTCCCACAAATTTTTCAGCAACTGAAACAAAAAAGGGGGAAAGCACATGGACAATAATGGTACAAACATCGATTGATTAATTATATACTTTTATCTATTTTTTTCCATAAAAAACTAATTTTATAAGAAAGCACCTAATGTTGACTGCTTAAGCAATATTAGATATTAACAAATTACTAGTATAAGTTAAATTTATTAAACTGTTTTTGATGGATACTAAAACAAAATACATTTTAAGTTAGTGAATTCAGTATTTAAAAAATAATATAATTATAGTTTAAATAGAACAAGAGAGCGCCAAATGTTTCGCACCTAAACAGTAATCTGCAACTTGGATTTGTGTTTAGTTATGATCTGGGTTTGTTTTGGATATAATATATAATATATTCATAAGTACACTGGACCGCAAAAACGCGGCTCGGTTATGCGATAGTTTTAAAACCATTCGATCAATTATTTTAAATTAAGACAAGACTGTTTATTAAAATATAGGAACAGAGCTTCTTTTAAAATGACGAACTTCGGCAAGATTTCGAAAAGTGTGCTATTTTAATAATTGAAATTATTGAATTTTATTTTTAAGTATTTTGTCATCAGGTAACTTTCATACAATCAGTCTTTATTTGGAACTTAACTGATGTAATGGGAATGTGCTTCAGTATATATCTTTCTTCGTACTTTCAAGACTTGGGAACAATCATTAACTCCAAAAAACCGAAAGTGAGTAACAATTTTAGGTTTGTAACTCATTCTTCTTTTAGAAAATAAAGACATAGTGGAGCCTTGGTGACACTATCAAAGCGGTTGCAACGGAATCACCCGGGGGTTTTACTCCCACCTCTAACAGTAGTCACGTTTCAACCTTGCCATTAAATTTCGTACCACCACGTCAATATAGCAAGCTTAAAATAATAATGGATTACGATAGACTTATTGATGACGTAGTAACAAAAGTTTCTCTCAATTCACGTACTTCGACGTGACTTTTGACACTAAGTTTCATTGTGCGAATGACAATTTTTTATAATACCGTACTCCCTTCTCTTAAAGTAGTCATATTGCAACCTTACCATAAAATTTGGTTGACAGTCTTGTTTCGGTGGGAGTACGATAGTAAGTATAATTATTCTAAGCTTGTTATAAAAGGCCCAGAATAGGCCCTCTGGTCATTCATAACTGTTCAATTACGCTAAGGTTCTCGTCAACGCCTATATCCACTCATCTTTTATTTTATTTAGCTTAATGTAGGAATGCTCATGTTAGGTAGGAGCTCATGGTAGGAGCTGATCATGTTGCAGTGTCCATATCATTATATGCTACCTACCAAACATGCTGGACTTTATAGTCACCAGCTAGTCATAAAGTTAACTTAACGGAGTGGAGGATAAACTTTTAACGGAATGCTTCTGAGCTTCATAGCGGCACAAAGCCGTCAGTCCCAATTATTGCGTATCGTGGAGGCGTTTGGTCTGTAAGCTTACACACTAATTATTCCTCGTATGGCTTGGCTTAAGTACATATAAGAGTAATTTCTTTATCGCAGTCGTAATATCTTCTCAAGGCGAGATTCACGACTGGTCCTTCTGGAACACCGACATAAGGCTGGCTAATATAGACTGATTGCCAATCCACACTGAGTCTACGTTGCGGATTATAGCCCATTCTTATATCTGAGAGAAAGGCCCATATCCTAGCAGTGAAAACTCAATGGACTAATTTTAATATGATCTTACGAAAATTGGAGAAATTATAATATACCTGACGGAGAAGAGACCTCCATGAAGTTTTTTAAAAAAATGTTCATACGTCATATGTCCAAATGTTAATATTCTGTTCCAAATAAAACTCCACAAATCACTGATAGGTTTCGTGTATTCGACCGGTAGCGTAACGACGTCCCAGAGAGGTCCTTACTGTGCGGCGGCTTGAACAAGAATGCCCCTTTAGAACGGACTAATGCTGTTTGCCTCTACCGGCATTTGCAGCGTCACCGGACGAACGGACATCATGGGTGGCGAGTGCAGATGGCACTCAGCCAGATGCGGGCGCAGAGGGCGCACCGCCTAAGGCGAGCGTTGAAGACGCTTCGCTGCAAGGAGAAGAGTAGGCGACTTGCTCAAGGGCACCACTAAGGTACGGACCTCGGCTTGGGCCGTCACCAGGAGAGAGGGGAGTCGGAGAGAATTGCCCCGGTACATAAGTGTACCGTTAAAAGTGGGCCCTATGAATTTTTACTCTATGACTATTTGGAGAGAATCTAACCAAGACATTTTTTGCCTAGAACTCGCCGGCGAGCTCGGTGTTTGAATGTGTTTACCTGGTAATCATAACCTTGTGTACCTCGCCTACAGTCATTACCTCGGCCGGAGCCTACACCGTGATCGAAATCACTACCTTGACTGGGGCTACAAACTGAATTACCTCGCCTCCCCTCATTTCCGCGACATGAGTCCACACCGCGACCAGGATCGTCGCGTTGTACACTCATGCCTGTACTTTGGGTGGGGCTACGATCTCGGCCCTAGCCTACAATGCGATCTAGATCACAGCCCTGGTCAGGTCTACAACCATTACCGGGGTTTCACCCTTCCCGTCGCCAGTGCGACCGCTTTTATAGGTTACGGCGTACTTGCACGTGGTCGTTTTAAACGTTAAGATTGCAATACAAAGTAATGGCATACGACTTATTATTAATTGTACATCCTAATAAACTTAAATAATTTTGAGAATATATAATTATTAATTTTAATTGGAATAATTTACTGTAAACAATTTCAAAAGTATGAATCTAAGTTTTACAAATCAATTCAAATAATCAATTTAACAAATCTAATAGTTAAAGACTAACTATTGGCTAATTATTGTATCCGCGCCGATATACCTTATAATATTTGTCATCTAGATTAAAAAATATTTAAAAAAACTTAAAATCTATTCATCAATCAACAGCGTAGTCTAGAACTTTATATGCTTATCATAAAAATAGAAGATATGCAAAGTGAACATAAAATAAACGGAAGTAATTTGATCGTTAGAAATATATTGTTTAAATCGTCAGACAATCTCGTGTCTGTGTTCCAAGATACAGCTTTCGCTTACATCGTATCTCAATGTTAATAATATTGAGCTATACCGATTCCTTCTTTAACAACCAAAACTCTAAAATCTTCCTCCATTTCTGCTGAGATCTTACTTAAACAAAGTGTAACTGAATGTGACACAACTTTTAAATTTTCAGTAGTTAATTGCAAAGATATTGTAAGCAGTTTCAAAAGTCTAGATGCAAAAAAAACGGCAGACCTATGGGGTCTTTCTGTGAAGACCGTTTCTTCAATTATAGATGTCATTGCACCCAATCTAGCAGCTGTGTTTAATAGTTGTGTTGCAAGTGGTGTATTTCCTGACCTAATGAAGCACAGTAAAGTGGTTCCTTTATTCAAATCTGGTAGTACTACTGATCCAACAAATTTTCGGCCTATTTCTGTACTACCTACGCTAAGTAAGATTTTCGAAAAAATCATATTACATCAATTAGAAACTCATTTTAGTGCAAACAAAATTTTCCATAAAAATCAATTTGGGTTTACAAGGAATCGCTCTACTATAGACGCAGGTATAGAACTAATAAAAGATGTGTTTGATGCCTGGGAGAACTCTCAAGATGCCTTAGGTGTTTTTTGTGACTTATCTAAGGCATTTGACTGCGTCCGACATGATATACTTGTCAGGAAATTACAACACTACGGTATTAGGAACATGGCTCTCAACCTTTTGACTTCATATTTAAATGGTAGAATTCAAAGGGTTGACATAAATGGTAAAAAATCGCCCGGCTCTATAATCTCAATGGGCGTTCCACAAGGTTCAATACTAGGGCCGTTCTTGTTTTTAATCTATATTAATGACTTACCTTATTATGTAGAGAAGAATCACGAAATTGTATTGTTTGCAGATGACACTTCACTGTTATTTAAAATTAAAAGGCAGCTATTAAACTATGACGATGTTAACAATGCATTAGCTAAAGTTGTGAATTGGTTCAATACAAATAATCTTCTCCTCAATGAGAAGAAAACTAATTGTATAAAGTTCTCGACACCAAATGTGAGACAAGTAGAATCCAATATACAATTGAATGGAACAGGGTTGGACCTTGTGGAGTCAACAGTCTTTTTAGGAATTACTATAGACGCTAAATTGCAATGGGGTCCCCACATTAAAAAATTGTCTAGTAGGCTCAGTTCAGCAGCTTATGCTGTTAAAAAAATTAGACTATTAACTGATGTAGACACAGCTAGAATAGTTTATTTTAGTTATTTCCATAGCGTTATGACTTATGGCATACTGCTCTGGGGATGTTCTGCAGATATTAACTCTATTTTTATACTGCAAAAAAGGGCTATACGAGCGATCTACAGTTTGGCTCCTAGAGTTTCCCTTAGACAGAAATTTAAAGACATAAACATTCTAACTGTTGTCTCTCAGTTTATCTATGAAAATCTAATGTATGTAAAGAAAAACATTAACAGTTTTGATAAAAGGAGTGATGCTCATTCCATCAACATGCGAAATAAGCACAAGCTATCCGTACATGTAACGCGTCTCCACAGAATAAGTCATTCTTTTATGGGACAATGTATACGATTCTATAATAAAGTTCCCAATGTTATCCGAGATTTGCCTATTAATAAGTTTAAAATTACTATTAAAACTAAACTCTGTCAAAAAGGTTATTACAAAATTTCGGATTACTTGGAGGATAAAACAGCTTGGGACTGATCACTCCAGGATCTATCTACTCGTGTACTAAGATGTCAAAGTGTAGCGTGTCTTGCCCTACTGATACCATTATTATGTTCTCTTTTGTAAGGCAACACACTGGAGCTAATATTTGTAGTACCTAAGTAAAAACATTGTAAAAAAATCTATATAAAAAGAATGGCCCCGAGTTTCTTGCCGCTTCTTCTCGGTTGGCTCTATGTATTTTGGAACGCGGCGGTAGGCTTTAAAGTACATTATAATGAAAAATTGACGTTCATAAGTGCTTCTTTGATGCCTAAATTGAATAAATGATTTTGAGTTTTGAGTTTGAGTTTGAGTACTTTTGATCAACCCGTTTACCACGTTTGTAAGTAATACTTTTTGGACGTAAATATATGTTATCTTTGTATCTAAACTTTCGCATGTTGCCGATTTAGCCTAAAACAAAAGAAACCTAATTAGATAGGTGTTCAAACATCTTTTTTCATTCTAATATCACTCTACTATTACAAAGTACTATCACAGTTGATTGTAAGCAATCGTAGTTTCGCACCGCCCCAAGAGATGGCGCCACTAGTCACCAAAGGCTACATCGCTCTGACGAGATTCTCCGGGCACTAAACGATGGTCCCTGAATGATGTTGTACAGGCATGCTTGCTACATTACCCACACTAATATAATATTTTTGCAATGCAATTGCAAATCTGCCAATAAATCAACCGTTAAGTACGAGTAGTATAACTATATACTGGAGTGTCATTGAGTGTATGTATATATATACAAGCCTCCTGCTGATTTTTCTTTGAGCAAAGGATTTTGTGAAATGCTTCTTATGAGTCAATTCTCTTCTTATCCCTCACAACTTCATAAGATAAACATTTAAAGGAGTTTTTATTATAATTGATGTATAACGTTTCACGTTGTAGATCTAGGGGTGGGTGAATATAGCGTTGAACTATAGAACTCAAAACTATGCGTGCTACATTTATAGCTGTTATATTCAGGACTTAATAACCCACCAATGACTCCGCTCCCTTTCCCTAGCGGTGATATATCAAAAAATCCTTCCTTAGTTGACACTAACAACATAACAGACGTAAACTGCCAAAATTTAATGTCTGTACCTCAGCTGATATCAACGCAGAGTCTACTCAGCGTTGTTTGTCAGTCTTTGATTCTCTCCTTTTGTTACTTGATGACCACATTTTTATATTTTTCAGGACTGGGGTAAACTCCGACCTCGTTATTCACGTCTAGTGGTGCTACTAAATCTAATTAACGAACAATTGGCCCCATTCATCTTGTTGTCATCGCTTACGAACTTGTGTTTTATTTGCTTGCAGTTGTTCAACACTTTACAGTAAGAGCACTTGATAACATACTCTATTAAATATCTTATACATACTTTTGTGTACGTAGTAGAAAACCTTATTTCAAAGTTACTTTACTTCGTATGCGGTAATTTTAAACACAGTCAATGATTCAATAGTGTGGAATTATGGAATATTGAAATTTAACCCATGTCTCAATTACGTCCCAACAAACGTATTTCAAAGTAACGTCACGTCATATGCGGTAATTTTAAAAACGATTCAATGACGAAGTCAATGATTCAAGAGTATAAAGATATGCAATATTGAAACTTAACTCATGTCTCAATAACGTCCTAACGCTATATTTAAACTTAACCCATGTCTCTATTACGTCCCAACGCAATATTCAAACTTAACTCATGTCTCAATTACGTCCCAAATTGTATATTAATTAGAGCGTTTGTGTTAGCGTAGATCCTCGGAGGCTTATTTCAAGTCCAACCTTGTATTATTATCTTTTTACTATCGTATATCGTACTTTGTCACTACAAGTACGACAGTATGTATAAATATATGTTTGTTACTACAAATCGCTAAAACGGCTGGAGTTCATTTAACCTTAAGCCTTTTAAGCAAATTTACAAGCATTTTTTCTAGTTAACAGTAGTATTATACGTGCAATAAAAGTGGATACACACTTTAGACTAATACCCAACAATTTTGCTTGCAGTCAACCAAATGTTGGACACAACGTATGTGAACCGTTCATCTATGTTCACGTAGATAAGTAAGTATAAAGTATATCATAACTTAACCCTCCACACTCCTAAAATATAAAAACAAAGACCCGATGTTTTTATCGTGTCTTTTTTTTTGTTATAACTTTTTTACGATAGATCTGAACAGCCGTTCGATTCTCTAACGGCCGTTTTCAATATTCTATCTATCCACAGCCGTGCGATTCTCTAATGATTCATCGACGAGCTCGTCGACGAGCTCACCGATCTCAAATACTTTATGAGATATCACCCTTGTACATAAGGTTGTTTTTCCAACGTTTCTTGTCACCTCGTCATTTGTTTCACGGATGTTGTCAAAGTTACAACGATGGTTTCTTTTGGAACAAAGGGCTTCAATACCTTCTCAAGAATGGAATCTTGATATACTTATGCCGATGATTTGATACCTTTTCACAAAAGTATGTCTCAGTCACTCCTTCATAGCTAATACCCCACCAAACTATCACTGAGGTGGGATATTGCCCACGTTGCATTCTGTCGAATAGTTGGGGAGCTTCCTTAGAGCTTTAAACATAAATACGGTCATTTTGTATGTTAAAATGTTGCTCAATTGTAAAAGTTTTCTTTGCGCACCGCTTCAGTAGTTGTTTCGATTTTACCACCCTATTCTTTTTTAAATTATCAGTTAAGCATTGACCAGTACGTCTCTTATAGGCTGCAAGTCCTTAGTCATCTTTTAAAATACGCGACATGGTTCTAGGTGCTATCTTCATCTCTCGAGGTAAAATCTTTTGCTTTCAGACAGGATTTCTTCGAATTCTTTCCCTTACTGCTTTGACCACCATTTTCGTACATACACTACTTGGACGGCCAGATATTTTCTGTCACAAACAGAGGAGGTCTCATTGTACCTATTAATAGCCCGATACACAAACATTTTACTTATACCAAGAGTATGGAGGTTTTAGAAATTGCATTTGGCTCCACACCTACTTTGTATAATGCAATCACAGCGATTCGGTTCTCTTTATCCACTCCATTTAAATATTGCAAAATGGCATTGGCGCAAAAATGAGAAAACTCAATGAACAATTGTATAAAAATAACAGATTTTAAATTCATAGGTAATATTTTGTTTTTTTTTTAATTGTAACAGTATTTATGGCCAGACTTAGTTTATATTACTTACTGTTCGTCCGAATCTTGCAGTCAGGTAATGTTTTTTGTGTGTTACTATTTGATATGTGACTTTAAGATCTATAAAGTTTTTTTTTATATTCATCAAGCGCAAATAATAAATTGTATTTTTCAGTGTTACAGTAAGTATGTCTACGCATTATATGACGTACTACCTTTTCTCGTTCTTGTTCCTACTGGTTAAATCCATGCTATTCGCACATTTGGCCGCCAACGTTCACAAGTCAGCCTACAAATCCGTATTGAGCCTGTATGGTGCCTAGCTCTGAGTACAACCAAGAAGTAAGTTTATATTAACTTGATACATAAATAATTGTCTATCAGCTTCCTTATTCATGTTAACATACTTAATACACAACGTATTAACAAGATAAATACATAATTCATCATCATCATCTCAGCCGTAGGACGTACACTGCTAAACATATGCCTCCCCCATGATTTTCCAAAAGGACCGGTTGGAAGCGGCCTGCATCCAACGTCGTCCTGCGACCCTCCTCAGGTCGTCCGTCCACGGTGTCGGTGGACGACCTACGCTGCGCTTGCCGGTCCGTGGTCTCCACTCCAGAACTTTTCGGCCCCATCGGCCATCTGTTCTGCGTGCTATGTGCCCTGCCCACTGCCACTTCAACTGGCTAATCTTCTGAGCTATATCGGTGACTTTCGTTTTTCTACGGATCTCCTCATTTCTGATTCGATCACGTAGAGAAACCCCGAGCATAGCCCTCTCCATAGCTCGTTGTGCGACTTTGAGCTTATCTATGAGGCCCATAGTAAGAGACCACGTCAACATACCAACACATAATTATACGTATGCAATAAAACCGTTCAAAATTAATATTTTTCAACCTACTAACTACTACTAAATCGAGAAGGTTCTTAAATCGATACGTATATTTTTTAATATATTAACACGCATAACATTTGCAGAGTAGTCCGATTCTTTTTTGTTTGAAAGAGTAGGTAGTAAAGAAAAGAAAGAGTAGAGAGTAGTAGGTAGTAGGTATACTTCCGAGGTTGCTTACGGTTTTGAGATGCACTCCAATAACTGAAAAGTGTTTTATATCTTGACGGTATCGTAATTGAATGACAATCGTTCATTTTTGTAATTTTTTGTGATTGTCATTCACCGTCTTGCTTGTTGTGCTTGTATGTTATGCACATAAACTCACAATTCACATTGTCGTTCACAATCGTGGCCGTTATTATACAGCTAAATATTTTGTTGAAGGTGCAGCATTTTCAAATGCAACTACGGTATACAACTATCGGGCTGAGTGGTTTGTTGTTCTTCGTTAAGCGTAAAATCATCTTAGGAGTGAGTATTTTTATCTATATATATATATTGTAATAACTAGCTGCACTGCGCGGATGTTGCACGTTGTGATAGATGATGATGAGAATGAATCAAATATTTATAGCGTATGTTACTCAAGCATAATATATATTTATACTTGTGAAATAATATATAAATATATATCAATGTTTGAATTGGTTAAGTTTTACGTGTATCCGGTAAAAAAACAACAAAGACTCATATATCTTTCCTTTTTATTATTAGACTAGATAAGGATTAATACCAAGGTACGAATAATGTAGTCTAGTTTGTACCGGCGTTAATATTTCATATTTTAAAATAAAAAGCATTTATTGCGTCATAACAGTCATATTAAGACATATCGCTTGTTTGGCAGAATATTGACGCAAGTGCAAAATCCGCTTATTTAAGTAATGTATACAGAAATTCCTGAAATATACATAGTTTTTCGGTGGAACAATGATACAAATATAGTTTCATAAAATAACACCAGATAGAACCTATGTCGTTGTTCTTTCCGCGCTAAAATCAGTGATTTTTGGAACTACATTGCCGTATTGTTCAGTTACGCGCAAGCTGATGTGGAGAGTGGGCGTCTCAGCTCCTACAACGACGCACAGGTATTTATAACAAATTTGATTCTTAAAAATTTTTAACTTTTGGAGGAACAATGACATTTGTGTCTGCTAACATTGCATTGTGTTGGAGAAACAATGACGAAAATTTAATGTGTGTCATTGTCACTCCAAGAGCTACTAATTTATATTTACACTATTTATCGTAAATGTCCGTTTTGTCACTGTTCTTCCAATTAAGTAACTTTTTTTGGGTACTCATTTATGTCATAGTGCATTTTATTTTTCAGATAAATAAGCATGGAAAACCGTGGCCCAAAGTTGGTGAGAAAAGCCAATGAAAAAAAATAACAAGTACGCCCATCGACATACCTTGTAATGCATGTGAGTTTTTGACTTTTAACCCTTGAGTGGTGGCGCCTATCCACGAAACGTTAGTAATCGCGTGGGGAGCATTTTGCAGCCCATACATAAAATATTTACATTATACCGAAGATATTCCGGACATCAGCCTGTATGAGATTAAAATGGCCTTGAAACTGCTTAAAAACAACAAGCCACCGGGTGACGACGGTATCACATCTGAGCTTTTGAAAGCAGGTGGAACACCAGTACTTAAAGTCCTTCAAAAGCTCTTTAATACCGTCTTACTCGAAGGATCAACGCCACAAGTATAGAACAAGGGCATGGTGGTGTTATTCTTCAAAAAAGGTGACAGTACCATGTATTCCAAGCTGTTTTCGAAGATCATCACGAACCGTCTCAGTTGCAGGTTTGATGAATTCCAGCCTCCGGAACAAGCCGGTTTTCGAAAAGGCTATAGTACCATATACCACATCCACATTCTACGTCAAGTTATACAGAAGACCGAAGAGTATAACTTGCTTCTTTGTTTAGCTTTTGTGGACTATGAGAAGACCTATGATTCGATCGAGACGTGGGCGGTGCATGAGTCTCTCCAGCGGTGCCGTATTAACTATCGGTATATCGAAGTGTTGAAGTACTTGTACAATAACACCAACATTTCCATTCCATTTCCATTTCCATTCCATTCACAATTCCATTGCAAAGAGGAGTGAGACAGGGAGATGTAATATGTCCGAAACTGTTCACCACTGCATTGGAAGACGCCGCTTCTGAAATAGCAAGGACTCGGCATCAACATCATTGGCGAATATATCACTCACCTTCGATTTGCCAACGGTATTGTAGTCATGGCAGAATCTATGGAAGACTTCAGTACAATGCTCTAAGGCCTTAAGATGAACATGGACAAGACGAATATTATGTCATATTATGTCTAATGCCTATGTTGTACCTACCCCCATATCAGTTGGAAACTCAGTTCTCGAAGTTGTTGACGAATACATCTACCTAGAACAGACAGTCAAACTATAGTGTTTTTCCTTAACACAATAGAGATCACAAAAAAACTAATTTATACTTACTTCAGTCATACTTTATAATTTGAATAAAACCGTAACTACCTATTATTATTATTCAGTGTCTTGACTGTGTTTTTTTTTTCAAATCCCTAAAGACCCTATTAGAAAAAGGACGCACATCTACTTTCGAGCCTCTCTCTCGGCTCGTTTTTTGAGAAATGCTGCGCAGTCCAGTTTAGGTATAGGTTCATGGTAATACGTCACTTTGCTTTATTGTCAACTAGCTGGTGCCCGTGACTAATTAGAGCTAATTTCACCAAACTCTTATAAATCAGTAATTAGCTAATGCGTCGCTAAAAATAACAGAGATGTTTAATATTGCGCTTTTTCACCCGCGGGGTCATGGATAATGATGATGATGAGAAGTCTCTGATATGTTAATCAAGCACCTCATCTACCTCCACTAAATTTCTTTAAAATTCGCCCATCGTTTGAGCGTGAAAGAGTAACAACCATCCACACATCTATACATCCATACTCACATACTTTCGCGTTTATAATACTATTAAGAATAAGGATTAGAATTAGGACAGCATAGACTTATATTATAACTATATCTATATTATATATATATATATATATATATATATACAAAAATGAACCCCTATTTCTCCTGGCCACGCTATAACTTGAGAACGGCTGTACTAATTTAATTCATGTTTTATTAGATGTGTTCTAATACATTTTAGAAGGTTCTTACATTTATAAAAACAAGAAAAGACGGGAGGTTATGGCGAGGCCAAAGGCCGAGCCTAATAAGCAAACAAAGTCGCGGGCAGTCGCTAGTATATATAAAAATGAACTCCTATTTGTCCTGGTCACGATATAACTTGAGAACGGATAGAACAATCTCAATAATTCTTTTTTGTTGTGTTAATTATTGTCAGGAGAAGGTTCTAAAGTAAAACCAAGAAAAGATGGGAGGTTTTGGAAAGGCCGAAAGCCGACCTACTAAGCGAACGAAGTCGCAGGCATTCGCTGGTGGTCAATAGTTTCTGCAGCGTGTAAGCAAATATAAGGACATTTTCGGTGTTTCCTACTAATATTATTACCGCGAATGTTTGTGAGTATGGATGTGTGGATGTATGGATCTTTGTTACTCTTTCACGCTCAAACGGTGGTGCCAATTTTGATAAACTTTGGTATAAAGGTAGATGAGGCGCTGGTTGATTGATAACCACAAATGATACTTTTCATCATCATCATCATCCAACACCACGCGGGTGAAAAAGCGTAATATTTTCGGGGACAGCATAGACAAAATAACAAGATCTCGGCCAGCGTTAAGATCGTAATGATAACAGTACTGTCAAAGTTTGTGTCAGTTTCTGATAGATTAGTCAAAGTCGCGCTATCATTTTGACACCTCGACTACTAGACTGACTCCTCGACACTTTTGACACCTAGACGCACTAGACGTGCTCGGCGACCGTCAAGCGTGATGAATTGTAATGACAGTTTTATTTTTCCATAGTGATTAATTTTATATTTGTATGTACGTAGATACTGTATTTTATTATTAGTGTTTACTGAATTATTTACCAAGTGCTTAAATTTACCTATATAATACAATATGTATATAACCATGTTATATATTATGTGTTATATATTTTATGATATATTTATGCCATTTTGGTATAAAATTATAAATATAGATATGTAGTTTCGCAGTTTCCTGCCAACTATATGCTCGATGATAGGGGGGGGTAAATTGCCAACTATACAATTGTAGGAGTGGAGAGGATAAATACCTGGTTTACGTGGGGGGTGTCGAGAGTCTCTGGATCTGATGAGTGCTGGTGACCGTGAGTCCTAGGTGGAGGCGTCTTGCTGTCGACGGCGTGCTGAGAGCTGAAGAACTTTGTTCACTTGGTTATAATGTTTGTATTGTCCTTTTGGGTTGTGCACTGGTTTACGCGGCGGGCTGAATGCGTGTGTAAACACGGGCTGATTTAGGAGTGGTGTGTGGCCGGGCCGAACACACCCTGAAGGTCACTCGCGGCGAAGTCAGTCGCGGTGACTCGTGGTCATAATGGCGGTGCCACGCGGTCGCTACGCGGAACGCAGCGGTACACGTCCGCCAGTTACGACTATAAAAGGGTGACTATTTCCGCTTCCTTTTGCTGCTTGCTTGTCGCCTGACAGCTGCAGGACAGCGGCGGGGGAACTCGGGGGCGCGGGTGCGCGCCTTGAGGTGACGTCACGCTTTCGCGTGAACAATATGAATTAGGATCATAAGCTACTCGAAGTACTAATCCTGCGCAGACGACGTCACGGGCACCAGCTAGTTTATTATATAGTTGTACATGTTTTATGTATGTAAATATTTCCATGTAATAAAAACTTTTTAAACTAATAATTTATATTAAGGTTATCTGTCAATGTTTTTTTTTTCAGGTAATCGCAACCTTGATAACTTATGAGCTGGTCCTACTGCAATTTAGTTCTCAAGCAGAATTGGGTCCTGTAAATTATACAAAAGTTGTAACTTTGTACGATATTTGAAATATTATTTTATTCAGTAATAAATAGGATTTATTGCACAAACCATAGCTATTATTTAACACAACCTTATCTAGATCCAATGAACACATGGTTTTGCAAGGTAAACAAATGTGTGGAAAACGTATTGTATTTAATTGTACCAACCAGACTATTGCCATTGAAAAGGTGCATTAGTTAGGTTAACCGAACTACTGCTACTAGAGAGTGTTAATAAAAATTTAACTATAAAAAATTAAACTGGACTATTGTCACTGAAAAGTTGCACTAGTTCGGTACACCGAACTAACAACAGAACTACTGCTACTAGAGTGTTAATAGTTCGGTGCTTTGTATCAACCGGACTATTGCCCCTGAAAAATTGCACTATATATAACTAACAACCGAACTACTGCTACTACAGTGTTAATAGTTCGGTGCTTTGTATCAACCGGACTATTGCCACTGAAAAGTTGCACTTGTTCGGTCAACCGGACTGAAACCCGAACTACTGCTACTAGGACGATTGTACACAGATTGTATGAGTACTCGTTTGTAAAAAAAAGAACAAAAGTAACATTCCAACCAATTGGAACCCAAATTGTTATGCTTTATTAGGCATAGTAGATATTCCTAAATACCAAGTGCAAACTCATCGGCGTAAACCATTCATTTGTCACAAACACCTATCGTTCCTAACATAATAAAGAGCTCAAATAGATCGTAATAGGAGTTAGGTTAGACTACATAAGGAAATAGTATAGATTAGACGGAGAATTATTCAATTATATTCTAGTAATTGAATAATTTTCTCTTGCCTATATTTAAATGCTATAATCTACTCAATAATTGTGCCTGCTCTCTAGGTATTATTAACCCTATTTGGTAAGCTTGGAAATAAAACACACTTTTAAATATTCGAAGAATATTTATTTTTGAATCTAATCATTACTTGTTCGCTATAACTTACCTCTGGGCATGGTAACTTTTTACTTCGGGTAACTTTATAGTAGTACAGGTGAGCTAAAATAGTATGGAGAGAGACACATTAATATATAGATAGTTAAGAAACCCCATAATATTATGTATATACTCGTATGTTAGTCTGTAAGTTATATGTTTTTTTTATGAGCCTCTGGTTTTTTTATGTAATGTAAGGTACTATTGCTTGAAATAAAGATTATTATTCAACCAAATTCACGGCACCCGGTCCTTTACATAGGCATAAGTAGGGCTGTAGCCAACACTTAGAGGCCCGTTTGGTATAAAAATACAATGTAAGTAGTATAAAAATAGAAACATTTTGGATGGATGGTTACATGGTATATCTATTACAAAATAGGGAAAAATGGCATGACTATTGATATGAACTTATAAATGATAAGGAATATGTAAGACTATGGACAAGACTACGGCACCTGCCAATTTCAGTCTCATATTAAACTATTTAGGCAGGTGGTGACTTGCCACCCACTAACGGGCCCCCTTGGTGGCTACCATTAATGGTGACAAAACGGGGCAACGTTGGTGTGGATGGCTAAATGGTGTCGAGAGGTGTGCTGCGGTTTCACTAGAGCGCTATACCGGGGTTATGTCCATTATATTCTTATTAGAAGGCGTAAGTAGTACGCCTTCTAATGATGGTACAAGCCTATCATTTTCCCTGTACTACTTTATGCCTGTACGATGTTGTAATCTGCTATTTGCTTTGCCGTTGCCTTTGTCGCCCGCCTGACGAATTCGCCGATAGCATCCGAGCTGTCGTCCGTAAAGTATGTGCAACTCACTAAGTGTCGCGACAGTGGCACTACTGCGTGAGAGACGCTGTCTCGGAGCTTTGTGAGTTAAGAAGTTTCCATGACAAACAATTAAAACAACGAAATCTTTCTCCTTTCTTATTAGGATTAAATACCAAGATACGAATAATGTGGCTAAGTTTGTACCGGCGTTACAATTGCATATTTTAACGTGAAAAAGTAGTTATTGTGACAAAACTTTATTAGTTAGACATACGGTATTACAAACTTTATTTTGGAAACTGATGTTGGAGATAATATTATACCAAAAAATGGACCCTTAGCAGCAGGGATACGTAGATTTCACCTGTCAAATTTAAAATCAGTCGGCAAGTGTCACTCGCTGTGGACACTGAGTATGATCAAAATAAAATACCGTTTTGTGCGATTAGATGTGTAAATATAAGAGGATATCCTACTAATATTATAAATGCGAAAGTTTGTGAGTATGGATGTGTGGATGTATGGATGTTTGTTACTCTTTAACGCTCAATCGACGGGGCCAATTTTGATGAAATTTAGTACGGAGATAAATGAGATGCTAGATTAACACATAGGATACTTTTCGTTATCATCATCCATCACAACGCGGGAGAAAAAGCCTAATATTCTTGAGCACAGCATAGACAAAATAACAAGATCTCCGCCTACGTCCAGATCATATTGATAACAGTTCTGTCAAGCTATCAGAAACTGACTCAAACTTTGAGTTAGTTTCTGATAGCTTTGTCAAAAGCACGCTTTCATTTTGACAGCACGATACACTAGATATATGCTCGGTGACCATCAAGGGTGATAAAATGTAATGACAGTTTTTTCCATGATGTTTAATTTTATACTTGTACTCGTATGCACTTAGGTACTGTACTTTAATATTAGTGTTTACTGATGGATTTACTTAGTATTTAAATTTACTCATAATATAATACGATCAAAGCAATTGCCTTTGACCATGTAAATATTCATGATATGAGATCAATAACAGGTTAGTAGAAACTGTCCATACAGTGGGTTCCAAGTACTTTAAACCCCACCGTACAGATAGGCCACAGAAACTCTCCAACGATACCCTCAACCTCATGGCTGAACGACGCTCATTGAAACTGCAGTCTTTGGATGATGCTGAAGCATATAGGCTGCTCAATAGACGAATATGGAAGTCCTTGCGACACGACATCCGGATCTTTAATACAAACCGTATTAAAGAGACGATAGAGCGGAAAAAAGGCTCCAAAGTGTTTGCAAGAGACATGTCTATTGGGCAAAGCCAGTTGACGAAGCTGAAGAGAGGAGACGGCAGTGTAGCGTCGACCAAAGCGGAAGTGTTAGGAGAGGTCGAGAGTTTCTACGGACAGTTATACACCTCGGTCGCTAAACCTGTTAGCAGCTCGGTCAAAGACCCAAGAGCCAAGCTGACCCGACATTATACCGAAGATATCCCGGACATCAGCCTGTACGAGATTAGAATGGCCTTGAAACAGCTTAAGAACAACAAGGCGCCTGGTGACGACGGTATCACATCTGAGCTTCTGAGAGCGGGTGGAACACCGGTACTTAAAGTCCTTCAGAAGCTCTTTAATACCGTCTTACTCGAAGGTTCAACGCCAGAAGCATGGAACAAAAGCGTGGTGGTGCTGTTCTTTAAGAAAGGTGACAACACTTTACTTAAAAATTACAGACCCATCTCGCTTTTGAGCCATGTTTATAAGCTGTTTTCGAAGGTCATAACGAACCGTCTCAGTCGCAGGTTTGATGAATTCCAGCTTCCGGAACAAGCCGGTTTCCGAAAAGGCTATAGTACCACAGACCACATCCACACGCTACGGCAAGTTATACAGAAGACCGAAGAGTATAACTTGCCTCTTTGTCTAGCGTTTGTGGACTATGAGAAAGCCTTTGATTCGATCGAGACGTGGGCAGTGCTTGAGTCTCTTCAGCGGTGCCGTATTGACTATCGGTATATTGAAGTGCTGAAGTGTTTGTACAAAAACGCCTACATGTCAGTCCGAGTACAGGAGCAGAGTTCGAAGGCAATTCCATTGCAAAGAGGCGTGAGACAGGGAGACGTTATATCTCCGAAACTGTTCACCGCTACATTGGAAGACGCCTTCAAGCTTCTGGAATGGCAAGGACTTGGCATCAATATTAACGGCGAATACATCACTCACCTTCGATTTGCCGACGATATTGTAGTCATGGCAGAATCCATGGAAGACCTCAGTACAATGCTCGAAGGCCTCCATCGAGTTTCCCAAAGGGTAGGTCTTAAGATGAACATGGACAAGACGAAAATTATGTCTAATGCCCATGTTGTACCTACCCCAATATCAGTTGGGAACTCAGTTCTTGAAGTTGTTGACGAGTACATCTACCTGGGACAGACAGTCAATGTAGGCAGGTCCAACTTCGAGAAAGAGGTCAATCGTCGAATCCAACTCGGCTGGGCAGCGTTCCGGAAACTTCGCGAAGTCTTCTCGTCAAAAATACCTCAGTGCCTCAAGACAAGAGTCTTCGACCAATGTGTGTTACCAGTGATGACTTATGGCACTGAAACGTGGTCTCTTACTATGGGCCTCATAGAAAAGCTCAAAGTCGCACAACGAGCTATGGAGAGGGCTATGCTCGGGGTTTCTCTACGTGATCGAATCAGAAATGAGGAGATCCGTAGAAGAACGAAAGTCACCGACATAGCCCAGAAGATTAGCCAGTTGAAGTGGCAGTGGGCAGGGCACATAGCACGCAGAACAGATGGCCGATGGGGCCGAAAGGTTCTGGAGTGGAGACCACGGACCGGCAAGCGCAGCGTAGGTCGTCCACCGACACGGTGGACAGACGACCTGAGGAAGGTCGCAGGACGACGTTGGATGCAGGCCGCTTCCAACCGGTCCTTTTGGAAAATCATGGGGGAGGCCTATGTTCAGCAGTGGACGTCCTACGGCTGAGATGATGATGATGTAAATATTTTATGACATTTTGGTATAAAGATATGTATTGCCTCGGAGAAGGTAATAAGCTATTCGAAGTACTAATTCTGCGCAGACGAAGTCGCGGTCACCAGCTAGTATTACGATAAAGAAAATCAAGATATAGCATCTCAAAGACTCGAATGTCTTAGAAACCTAATTCAAATTCTACTTGACAACACTTGAAGTGGAATCGACGAAATTGGGTCCAAGGGCTTTTCTATATTACAGTTACTAAATAGAAAACGGATTTTTGAACGGGTTGAAATATTCAGATCACGTATTATGCTCAACCCCTGTGTCATTCGTGACGGACTACTGTAGACGGGAATGTTGAAGATTACCTTATTAATATGGCATCAATTCTTGGATTTCACTTAGTTTAATGCTTTTTATTAACGTATTGCATTCATGCATGTACAAAAAAGTCCGCAATGCTTTATGCTTACTATTACAGTTATGTCACAAAAACTATTTTTTCATATATTGATTCAGGCGTTACTTTGCGGAAATCCATCAAAAACGATATTAGAACAAAAATATTTAGTGATACTTCCGCTAAAAACAATGCTTTTGGCCGAGTTGCGGTGTGCACCCTCCCTCTCGCATAAATTGCAAACAGGAAGTATACTGAATAAACAACACAGAAAACAATCCAAGAACATCCACTTATTGTCAAGGACGGCGCCGAGATTTTTCAGCGTCGTGCTGACTGGAATGGAGGTTCGCCCACTACCATGGTAAAGCCTGCCGGAGACGCCCGTTGGGGGCCGTAAAAATATATGGCCTCGAACTTATGGACCGCCACCACCAGTTTCAGCCTCCAAATTCTGGCCACGACTGTCGCGACACCAGCAATGGGCAGAATCGCCTCCTCCGTATATGTTTTTCCACGGGCAGTAACCAATGTGTCGTCAGCATATCAAACGATGCCGACGCCACGGAGGTTAGAACCACCACGAAGCACCCAGTCGTATCCAACGTTCCACAAACGAGGGCCTAAGACGGAGCCCTGTGGAACGCCGCACGACATGGGACTTCATCCCTCCCCGTTCGTAGTCGGAAAGACCTCCTCTCTGTCAGAGAGATAGTCCCCGACGAGCCTTTGGAGGTACTGGGGCACTTGGTGGTGTTCCAGTCCCCCAAGTTACGGTTCAGCCCTCACTTAGGCCGAAGAAAGAAAGAAACGCCATTACGTGTAACCAAAGGTAATTTTATTTATACCTACATACAGAGGTCGTCAAATGTTAGACTTACAAAAATAATATTGTAACACTGAAATAACAAGCAAGCAGCGTTGACACCGGCTCCATAAATATAAACACAAATCTAAGTCAACTGTGCTTTCATTTCTGAAATATTCGTAGGTTTACAAACACACCTAACATAATAAATGAAAACAGCCAAACTTAGACCAAGTTTAGCTTCACATCAACTCGTATAAAATAGACTAAATAAACAAAGTAAACTTTTATGTCAATATTAATATTATAATATAGTGTCTTGATTTGATAGAAATGTTGCGTTCAGTATTTTTGCTAAGCCGCATACCGATATAGCTTAGGCTGGCTCAACATCTTAAATCAAAGATTCACTAATCGAATTTCATGACACCAAACAGAAACCTGGTCAATTCGCATTTTGATAGTTAGACCATTTTTGAAGAGTTCGTAGCGGAGCTTGACTTGGCGATCTTAACCGATCAACAAGTTAAGCAACACTTGCTGCGGTCAGGACTTGGATGGGTGACCGCTAGTGGCATTATTCAACTGAGCGATTCCGTGCTTCGGAGGGCACGTTAAGCCGTGGGTCCCGGTTGTTTGTCTTAGGTAGACAACAGTCGTTAGGCTATGTCGAAGGCTTTCGGACGGCCTGAAAACTTCGACATGGGTTCGCCACTAACCTATCCACCAAGCTGCACTGGGCCCGCGTGGTGGATTATGGCCCAACTACTCTTTCTGAGAGGAAGGCTCGAGTCCCAACAGTGGGAAAAAAATGGGCTGATTATGATGGTTATGATACTGTTTTATGTAAAATTGGGTGTGCTGTGCAGGGTTTAGTTCTGTCTATATATTAGACACACCCTACATTACACATTAAACTAGTACATACATGCGATCAAAATGCGAATTGAAAGGGGTTTTTCTCTACACAAATATCTATATAAAGTCTTACACAGCGAAACCCTAAATAATTATTGTTTGTCTTTGTTCCAGATCACACGTTAAAATTACACCCACTACTGTGAGAACATTGTTTTATGTTTTTTATAGGTGTTCAATAAAGTGTGTTTAAGATTGAACTTGAATTGAACATTCTCACACAAGTTTTTGACTAGAAAAGTTTGAGAGTTCATAATGAAGGGGAGTTTTGTCGATTGCTTTAGATTGACGCTTCTGATTGGAAAATATATCGGAATCATGCCCTTGACTGGCTTGAGACACTCAAGGGAAACTTTAAGGTAAATATTGTTTTGGACTTTTGTTAAATTTATGCACTTTTAGCAGATCTGTATTTGTTTGTAAGTTTAATCATTAATACTGCAGAAGTTTTATGTATTACATAGATTAGTAGATACTTGGCAATCAAATTCTTAACGCTATTGCACATAATCTTCGGTAAGAAATACAAATCTTGTAGTGGTAGAGTTTAGCAGAGTTAACCTGGGCCTTTACCAGTTATTCAACCGTGAAGCAGTAGCATGCTGAGTTTCATTAAAGGGCAATGTTTCTAGCGAAATTACAAGGCAAGAGATTAAACATCTTATATCTCAGGGTGATGAGTACAGTGCATTGCCATACAGGGTTGTAAACTCTTGTAGTTTAAATTCTAAATGGCACTTAACTGTTATGGACAAGCGTCAAACTTAACGAGCGAGTGACGTACTTATAAATATTAAAAATACAAAATTATTGATTATATTAATTATGTATTATATGCGGTTGCGAATAACCTCCAAAACAAACAAAATTAAAGTAGTTTGAGACTCCCGCGCTAGATAGGTAGTACGGTAGTACGACGTTAAAATGCATCAATTCAGGAGCTAACATCGGGAACTCCAAAATATATTTAATCGTGGTCTACATCCCGTGAATACTAATTATAATTTAGCATCAAATCAGGTTTATCAATTTCAATAGCAAATTCGTCTGAATGAATATAGGTATTAGGTCTTTGCCGAAGAAATTATGGATGTGTATGAACATTTTTAATATGATTTCTAAAGCACTGACGCCTGCTGTGCGATACCAAAATTGCAATTTTAGAGAGAAAATTTCACATCATCGGACAGGATTCAAACCCACCGTTTGAAACCGTGTCGGATACCTAGATATCGATCCCATAGAGAGTTAAAATTCGATTCGGCAAGCTTTGGTGTGAGGCCTGGTACACGTCGTTAATCTTTCGTGTTGTTTCAACGTAGGAACTCAAATTCGAAAATTGTACGAATATTCAGTTCATTAATAGTGCCTAAAACTACCAAAATTTTACAAAAAAAAAATATCACAAAACAAATGACTGAATATGAAATTTAAATGACCCGGCTTTCAAATATAATTTATAAAATTTCGGATTGCAGTCCGAAAATAATGAAATCTGAAAATGTTGGTTATACTCGTAGTATATCTAATTACATAGGCAACCTAACGCAGAAAATAAATAAATTACGTTACGGCAGCTGCACTGGACTATCCTATGTTTTAGTTAGTAAGTGTTGTGTTATTTTTCAGATTTTCATGGAAGTCTGGCTACAACGTTATATATTTGACTAGTTTACTCATGCTAATCTTTATTACTAGTGTTCAGACATTGAGCTTAATTAAATCAGGATTTGCATCAAAAAGATTTGGTATGTATATGGGTTTATTTAATATACCAACCTATATTATTTAAATTTAGTGATAAATCTTAGGTATTTACTTGTTTATTTTATGATATTCCGGTATTCGTTGGTAAATAAGATAATTGGTTAAAATAAAGTTATAATTCAGTTTTCGGTCTTCTAACATTTGGTTTTGGCACGTGCTAGCTTTTAAATACTTAAAGTTTAGTCTTAAGTTTTTACGTTAGTCTCAGGTACTTTTTATTGTTTTATGCTAGATAACCAGTACTTGTAACTTCATAACTAAGGCATGATGTTATATTAAATTAATTAAAATTATGTAAATTACAGGTTCATTGTTACTATATGGGGTTGCTCTCATACAATATATGCTAATATTTCGCTTTTGTCAACGTATTAAGGACACTGTAACACAGGTACAAAATTTGGAGAAAGTGATGCCTCCAGTAAAGAAACCACGATCTACTGTGAAATATATCAACCGATTCATGTGTTTATTCCTGCTTTTTAGTCTAGGTAAGTTTTGCATTCTCACTAAGCCCCATGGAAACATGTTAAACTTATTGTTAAGCTATTGCATAGCTTCTATCGCGGGCCTTGAGCGTGGAGACCGAATCCAGAAATTCCGTAACGAAAATAACCTAACACCCCCACTCCGTCTATCGATGAATAGCAGAACTTTTAATGACTTTTTGAAATATCACGCTTGTCTCTTTAGTTCAGCAACTCGCCTCTAGATGGCATTGGTTAAATAATTATAATTGCATAAGTTGATAAAAACAGCTATGCAATAGCTTTACCGCGGCAGTCTCCGAGTGCCACACGTCTTTTTTTTTGTATCGTTCAAAGAATGAGACGGGGTAATCCCACGGCTCATGAGAACACTCACCTATCTACTAGGTTACAGTCCTAGCTATAATTTTATGCTGCCGTTTTCGTGGCACTGCAAATTGCTCATCTACCCATGGTTTTGGTAAAACGGTCACATTAGCCTAGTAATTTCAGTTGCGTTCTGTTCTTCAAGTATACTCTGCTTACAAGTAGGATATGTTATATTTTAGGGTTCAGGGCTTTGTAGCAGGCGAAACAACTGGGCGAAAGAACCACAAAACCAATGTCTGATGATGACGAGCGCTGTACAGTGTCACATAGAACACTACAGTTCTAAGTGCTGAGTTACATTGCAATGGTTATGGGCAATCGTAGTGCTTACTACCAGGAGAATGACCTGCCCATCACATCACTTGATGGCACAATAAAAATAAATAAAATGGAATTGACCTTTATCAGAGTTTGTTATATACTAGACATGTGAGAGTAAAATTTTTGATAATTATCTTAAACGAGCTGCGCCGCTTTTTCATCCGCGTGGTGATGGATGATAACGATTGTTTAGTGTTTACCTTTCATGTCTTAATTTTAATGTTTTTTAGGACAATACGTTTCTTACTTGACGTTTTCAATTTATTTGACACACAAGTGTTATTTATTAACGGGAGACTCTGGCTTGTTGAAATCATACTTGATCCTTGTCCATGGTTGGTATGTCGAATATTTTTCGTTCTCATATTTTCCTATGGCTGTAATAGAGGTAAATATAAATCATACACTTTTATTGTAATTTTATTTTAATCATAATACACATAATATCAGTTCTTGAGTGGAGACCACGTTTAGGCAAACGGAGTGTAGGACGCACTGCGGCCAGGTGGAGAGACGACCTGCGGAACGCGTCTGGCAGTAACTGGATGCAGAGAGCTGAAGCCTGAGCTCTTCGGCGTACTTTAAGAGAGGGATATGTCCAGCAGTGGATGAATGTGGGCTGATGATGATACATAATATTAGGAATTCATAAATTTATATATTTTGAACTATAGAATCTAAGATACATTTTTACTCGTTGACTGTTTAGGAACGTCTGCGTCTTTCCAAAGAGAGCTGAGATATAATTTTTTGAAAATCTTGAATTTTGTGTTAAGACTATGCTAATCACTCACAACAGTACACGAACACTGTATGCAGGTACCCAACCTATCCTATTGGAGGGTACTGCTCAGCGAATCCCTGTACAAGGGCAGTGCAAAATTTGAACCAAGTGACATAAGGTGGTATATCCGTAACGTAGTAGCAGACATTCTGCTTCAAACAGTATAGTGCAGGTATGACAGTATGTAGGTTTGAAGGCACTGTACCAAATGAAATAGCTTGTGGAATTTGTGTTTGTTATTTGTTTAGCGTCATGTCCGCCATTTATTCAGATTTGTACTTAAACCTAGATGTACATAAAACGTACTTCTGGAATACAGCCCTAAAGGTGTCAAACTTAATCCAGTGCTGCAACTGTTATATAGACAGGTATTAAAGAGATAATTAACAGAGTTTCGTTACACAGCAGAAAATTCGTATTGAACATGAACGTCTCGAAAACTAAAGTCATGGTAATATCACACTCAACAAATTGAGTAGCAATGAGTACATAACATCTGTTACAAGTGCCACAGAATTTCTTTTAGAACATATGCGAAACTATGGGTCGAAACGGCGTGCAAGAGATTCATTCGGAGAAAAAGTATCAGGATATTTGCTGTTAAGACAGGTACACTTTATTATAAGGTCTAGTTATATGATACCATATTTTTGTATTTGTAGATCATTAAAATTCAAGCAACGATAACACTTAGTTACGTGGATGTTATTATCATGGTGGCGTGTTTCTATCTCACAAATCGGTTTAACAATTTTAATCAGCTGATCATTAACAAAAATAATATGGTAATATTCAATTTTTCTCTTTTTCTTATATAAGTGATTGTGTTTGTCCACTTTCTCTTAGTTGGTTAGGTGTTTATCGACATACTTTAATATTGACTACTAGTTACTTAGTTACTAGGCCATGCTCTTGATTCTCTCTCTCTCATCTCACAATGTTACCTTTCATCATATGACACTGCATGCCATCGACATATATGTATAAATGAACACATTTAATTAAAATTTGTACAAAGTCGTGAGTTTAACTGGTCATCATCGAACACAGCGTCGGCGATGCTGGTGCACTCGCCAGCAACTGCAACTATGGCATTGCCATATATACAGATGTATCGTAACTACTGGAGTTAGTTACGTAGGTCCTAAATATTCTCAAATTACATCAGATTGTGACCTCTCTGAGGGTAGAGGTTTCTAGACCTTTCTCGAAACTAGGATTCGTTACAGTTTGTTTTAAATGCAACTCCCACGAGAGTAAAAAATCGGTATACTGTGGCTTTATAAGTTAAAAAACGCCAATGTTCACAAAAAAAAAGATGCCACCTACGGTATATTTTACAGCGCTCATCTGTAATTTTTTTAGTAGTAGTTTCTATTAAATTACTTGATTCATAATTTTATAATACTCACATGGAGTGAGATTTGGCGTTGTTATAAATAAAATTACTTTGATATTTATTTTCGAGTAAAAGTTCTTAGTCTTCTGTTTTCTCCGACTACGCTGAAGCAAGTAATTTATTTGGCAGTATGTATGTATGTTTGTTTATCTGTTTCCATATAACTTATAAACTACTTATCATAATTTGACACATGATGTGTCGTTGGAAGAGTCTCGGTGCAACTTTTGAAAATAAACTTGTAGCGGATATTTTTATTCTTTCAGTACACCAAAACCTTCAAACCAAGCTGGTCGGAACTACAAGTACATTACACACGTATCTCAAAACTGGTTACCATCATCGACAACGATATCAACGCCATATTATGCCTTTCATACACTTCTAACTTATTCTTAATTTTCCAGCAAATGTACTTTATTATAAAGTGAGTATGGTTATAGCCTCTACTGTCACTGTGTGTCTACAGTTTCATAGCCTCATATTGCGTTAGCGATTCACTCAGCTATATAATTGTATACCACACCGATTCGAAAAGTATCTCAATACTCGTTCGTAAATTGGTAACGTTCGTCATTTCTTCCTTATGAATGTGCGGCGGGAAATGTTGTATGAAAATCTATTTCTGCCTCGCTAGCGTTCTTTTGTTTTTAGCAGCTAACATAAAAATACAAACGTCAAATAACAAAAAGGTTTTATATACAATAAAAAGAAAAATATCTGGGTTTTTGTATTCAATCTTGAATGAAATGAGGATGGCAACCATTTCTGCAAAAAGAACCATTTGCAATGCGATGCGGCAATTTGTTTTGTTTTTACTAAATTGATAGTTTAATTCGCTTTCAACTATTCTAAATAATTTTCCAAAATTTCATCAGATAGTGATAAGGACGAATTTATAATGATGAAGCCACCAGAAATAAAAAAATAAAGCTCAAGAGATCGAGTTGTTTTTGATTTCTGGCAAAATGCTGCATACAACAATTATTTACAAATTAAAGTAACTATTTCATTTTCCACGTAGGTGTAGTAAATCACTATGTATCACACGGGAGTACGTTATATTTCTTCCCTCGGTGTACAATGTACTATTACCCTAGTATAGCGTATAAGTTGTGGGCTGTCAATGAAATTATTGTTATTACGATAGTGTATCTATTCATTTACACAACAAAAAGGACATTGTCCATTTTCAACTAACCGTGAACAGGTTGCCCATCAATATTGTTAATAAAACAACTCTGATTTCAACAAAGTTACGATGCTGTGTTTTTGTATCAAGGCGTATCTATCAAAAGACAATTTAAATAACATCCTGTTTTATAATTTATTTCACATAACGTGATGCGAGTGACGTATCGGTAGAACGTAAATCCTCCATGCAATATCGCACTTCCGGCTTGGACATTACGTTTAATGCCGGCACTTCACATGGATATTTTTATTTGTGTATTATGTTATAATTCTATGAGTAAAACTTATTATTGTTTTAATTCATGTCTGGCTGTTTTTTTGTTTCACCGGCAGATTGATAACGATATCTGTATGACTACCTATATACTCGTATATCTAGATAAGTAAGTTCTTTTATTTTAGAATAAACATTTGTTCAGGCTGATAGAAAACTTTGGTTTATATTTATTTTTCATAGAGGTGAAGTCACGAGTGAAATCTGTATTACATATTTAATAAAACATTAATTTGTTATTTTATGGTATTTCAGTAAGCTGACTGGAGTTAATAACATTATAGAATCTTCTGGTTGCGCTGAAAATCACAAGTGAGTACTTATTCTAATTATATTATAAGGCAGGGAGTGGAGACCATAGGCTAGCAAGTGCAGCGAATGTCATCCATTGTCTAGGTGGCCAGATGACCTAGGACTACGTTGGATGTAGGCCACTTCCAAACTACTGTCCACGTAGCACGTCCTAAGAACGAGATTGTCATTTTACGCTTGGGTGTAGCTTGCTACATCTTGCTTAGAAAGGGACGAAACTGTGTCCAAAATGCGATATCGTCGCACTTGCTTACCGTCAAGTGATCTTCATGCAGGTTGTGCGACAGCCTGACACTACTCATGCGTACTAAAGTTTACAAGCTTACAGTATTTAATTTTAATATTAAAGGTCCAATAACAGAGACTAATGTTCAGTTCGTATATTCAGTCAAATTATTGAAAGTAATCATCTTCTAGAAGCTCTTTTAAGCTAAAGGACCCTAATGTAAGTGTTCAAGTTCACAATCAAATAAACGAATGGGCTGTTGTAAATAAAAATACCAGCGATCTGCATGAAATCTGGACAAGTTTAAAATCTAAATTTTCTATTATAAATCACGAAATCAAATGCCGGTCTGACATCAGGAAGAAGCAAGTCTGGGTGACCATTCAGATCATTAATCTGATTCGTCGAGTCGAAACGTAGATTCTACAAAACCAGCAATGTGACTAAGTACAAAGAACTCGACAATCAGATTCGCAGCAAAATTGTTGATCCCAACTGAGGAAGAAACGTTGAGAGGAGTACGTTGAAGAGGCGTTTTCAGATAACACACGGTGCGTAATGGAAGATTACGATCTAACTATAGGACCAAATATCTTGAAGTCTGAGGTACAGCGAGCGTTGCATAAAGCAAAAACCAGAAAAGCGCCTGGACCAGATGAGATTACTTGTCCTGAAGTAACTGGAACATGACAACATCGATGCACGGACCAGTATGTTTAACTTCATCTATGATGCTGGTGAAATGCCTGATGATTGGTTGAAATCTGTTTTAATCACCTTGCTGTTGCAGTGTTCAGATTTTAGAAAAAATTGCCTCATGTATTAATCTAATGCAGTCATGTATTAAAGTTATTCCTCTCAATAACACATGATCGTATAAGAGCTACATGTGATGCACAACTCGGGGTAAGCCAGTTTGGCTTTCGTTCTGGTATGGGGACGAGAGAGGCGCAGTATCCACTTAAGGCGCGCTCGTACCCTGATAATAGTAAAAAGCAGAATCTTTAAACATCTAGTCTAACGAAACAGATTGATAATATTGTATAAAAAAAGTACTTGGGTCAGAAAAGGAACAGGCAAAGAGTAATAACCGAACAGAATTCATAAATATTACTCGCTCTCTGCAGAAAAAAATCCTGAATAGGTCCATAAAAATAAACTTTCACGTTCAAACTCTTAGAATTTTCAGCGATAACACTATATTTTTTATCAGGTAATACATAGCTAACATATAGTACTAAATTAGTAACCAGCAGTTTTTTCAATTGTGTTAGTATATATCGAAATATATTAAGAAAACGTACTAAATTAATGCATTTTCGCATGACATCGTCCAATATAACATGCGATTTTCAACCTTACGCATCATAAATTATTTCCATCGCATCCAAAGCATCGTAAATTATTTTAAAATTTGCGTATAATCCGGAATTGGTATTGGAACTAATGTGCGGCGGTGGAGGAAAGTGGATGGCGAGCAGACGAACCCAGTCTCCGTACAGAAGGGTGTAAGACAGGGTTGTATTATGTCTCCGATCCTGTTCAACAATTACTCAAAAGTGATTGTCAAAGAATCGCTTGAAGATGTGAAGCACGGTGTCGTAATCAACGAGCAATTTATAAATAATTTACTCTATGCTGACGATACCGTTGTAATAAAGAATGTCGAACTGATCCGGACTATCAAGCAGAGAAAGGTCGCCTACCTCGGACATGTTCTACGGCATGATCGGTATTCTCTCCTGCAGACCTTCATAATGTAAATACCCGGAAAACGTAAATCGGGTAAACGAAAGATGTCTTGGCACCGCAATATCAGGAAGTGGACAGGGATTAAGACCGTGGAGCAATTGATCAGATTAGCGATTGACAAGGAAGAATTTAAGAAGCTGACTGTCAATCTTCAGTAATGGATTTCACTTAAAGAAGAAGAAGTAGCTCTTTTGCCGCAACAAATAATAATCTTCTATTAAAAATAAAAATCAATTGCTGATCTTTGGTTCGCTAAAACTCAAAAACGGCTCTACCGATTGTAACAACTATTTTTTGTTTTGTGCACTCTGATACAGTGGTGGGTAAATATAAAAAAGAAATCAACATCATCCATCACCACGTAAGTAAAACTGCGGGGCGCAGCCAGTCTACAATATTTTTTAATGAGAGCACCAATAGCCTTTAATGACTTTGTTGAGCACGACCATCCCATCGACCTTTATTCTAGCAGGTAATGTAACATTAACCAGGCTTATGGTACTATGCAATAAATTATCTAACAATTTTTTAAATCGAGCGGCTATGTACGCTTATCATCTACTTTTCTATTTGTTAAATTTATTTATCTGTTAATTTTATAGCATAGTTATTTGTTAAATCTAGCATCTACATATGTTTATAGTATTTCTTAATTATCTGTGGAGGCTTGTTATTGGCTTATCTTAAGCAACTTCATAACCTTATACTGTAATTATAGCTGTAAGCCCCCCAAATAAAATAAAATAAAAATAAAATAAATGTTATTTTAAATATGTGGCTAAAATAATACAATACATACAAAACATCTGCCGCCTTCTAATAAATTTTAAATCTTCCGCGATGCTTTTCTGGAGAGATATGAACTATTTTGTAGCTGACGATTGCGTGGACATTTTATAACGCATGTCATCATTTATTTTATTACATGCATTCGTCAAATGATGCCTCAGTGGACAGTAGGTTCCTTTTTAAAACCGATTTGAGGCAACCAGTGGACGCATAGTGAAAACACAGTCTAGTCTTAAATCTATAGAAGTCTATCGTTTCCTTCTTTTAATGTGCTCTTGCCATTTCAGATATGACTTGGTACCGCTAATCTTCAAATTTTACACGTTGATTCAAACTATAGTAAAAGCAGTACTGGTATCCTATTTTGCTGCGAAAGTCAATAGCACAAGCCGAATGTCTCTGATGATTTTGCACACTGTACCATCGTCTGCTTTCAATCGTGATGTATGTATGCCTATTTGTAATAGTAATGAGATCACGATATAATTATTGTCAATGTACGTCTTCCTTTCACAAAGACGGTAGCCGACCAGCCGTACCTATTCCAGTTATTTCTCAGTTCAGTTGTTCCAAAAGTTACTACTTAATACCAAGTGGGCCTCATGCGTGTACGATTTACATAATCGCCTCCAAAATTAATTGTGAACTTTGATATTCTTGGAAATCTTATTATAGAAAACAATAACTAGGTACCAAAACGATTTTCTTATATGCGATCAGATCATTTTTTAAATTTTCAGATGATAAGACTAATGACTCAAATCTATTACTCGAAAATAGGAATAAGTGGTCTGAATTTCTTTCTAATTACCAGTGGAATGATGCTGACTGTAAGTTTCTTTACCCTTATTGTTATATATTTTTGTTTACATACTACTAAATAATAACCATCATTAATATTGATTATCTAGAGTTAATATAAATAATAACTCTAGATCTATAATCAAGTATAGAAAGTTTTAACGACTCCCGTACCCGGTTTTTGAATAAGTTTTACCGCGACAAACTACATCCGTGGGCCACACCAGATAATACAAAAGTCTGAAGAGCATGTCGCAGAAACTGAAGACAAAAGTCTTCAATCGATGTGTGTTGCCAGTATGAGTTATTAGACTGAAACGTGATATACAGAACCGAAGTCATCGATATAAGTCTAAAAAAATTGCAAATTAAAGTAACGATATGCAAGCCACATCACTTGACGACAAATAACCTATGGGAAGAAAGGTACTCGAGTAGCTATCACAAACCATCAGACGTGTCGTTTATAGCAAATATATAGAACGAGGACTTTGTAAAAGGCAAAGGTTCCCATTGGGATGCAATAAAACTGGCAAATATTTAGCATTGAACAGGGGAAGCCTGTGTTCAGAAATTAACGTCTTCCAGCTTATGATGGCATTTTGTACATAAATTATAATAATTCTTACCTTTTTAATGTTTCAGATGGTGACGAAACTATTCACTTATGAACTAGTCTTAGTACAATTTTAAGATATAAAATGCCCAAAATCACCACCAATCGTTACAAAGCCTAGAAGAAACTCAATTGAATTTATCGATGATGTTTGTTATACGATTAAATTCGTTAATTGATAAACTTAGCATCTTAAATATGATTTAAAAAAAAATTATGCATGCAATGTAAAAACGCAGCCAATATTACTTTAAAAAGTGATTATATTTTTATTATTTACTAGGTATTGTATTTCTGAGGTTTGTGCGTGATAGTTGTAATTCTCATTTAAACTGGTTGATATAATAATATGTAATTAAAAGGTAAAAGTAACATAGAATAGAATAGAATAGAATATACTTTATTTGCTTGAATGTGAGTACAATAGGTGTTTATATTAGATTAGGTGCTGACACATTTCGCCAATTTAATGGCATGCAAAATCTTATTATATTATTAATTCACTAGAAATATCATGCAACATGCAACACTCAAATATAAATGACATACATTACAAAATTACACATTATTAAAGTAGTCATTCAGTGAGTAGAAACTGTGAAGTAGCAGCCAGGATTTTAGTTCTATTTTAAATTTAGCAAATGGCATTTCCTTAATATGATAAGGTAATTTATTGTATATTTTTATAGACATTGAGAAACAACATTTTTGGTAACGAGCAGTTCTGCAAGAATAATTATTTACTATTCGGTCTCTGTTCCTAGTATTTCGTGGGAAAACGTCACGCGCTTTCGAATACATATAGTTATGTTGCTTAACAAAGCACGAAATATCATATATATATTGACACGGTAGTGGTAATATTTTTAAATCATGAAAAAGAGGTTTGCAAGAATCTAAGGGTGCAGCGCCGCAAATAGCACGGATACATTTTTTTTGGGCTATAAATGCTCGTAAAAAAACAGTACTTCGTCCCCATACGATGAGTCCATACCTTAGGAGTGAGCCGACGTATCCATGATATGCCATTAGTGTGGTTTCTTTGCTCGTAGTTTTGCGTAAGCGTTTTAATACATACACATAACTATTTATCTTTTTACAAACTTTATCGATGTGCAGTTTCCAGTTAAGGTCAGAATCCAAAATTAGTCCCAGAAAATTCACGTGTTTCGGGCTTTCAATATATTGTCCATCATAATTAATTTGAAAGTTAAGTTTATTAAAGTTTAAATAATAGGTTTTATTAATATTTATTTTTAAATTATTTATGTCAAGCCATCTAACAACGGAATTAATTGTGTTGTTAATATCAAGTATATGATTGTTAATATAATTGTCATTTTTTTCCGATGTAACTAAAATCGAGATGTCGTCAGCAAATAATATCGAATTATAAGAAGTTACGTTTGTTATGTCATTTATATATACAAGAAATAATAAAGGACCCAAGACGCTGCCCTGAGGTACCCCAAACTTGTTTATTTTATATTCGGATTTAGAATATACAATTATCTTTTTGTTGTTGATTGATGTTATTTCTACACACTGTCGTCTATTTTGAAGGTAACACTGAATCCATTTAATTGCTTTTCCTCTAACACCATATTGATGAAGTTTGTTTAAAAGCAGTTTGTGTGATACGAAGTCAAAAGCCTTTTTCATGTCAAAAAACAAAGCTGTTGTTATAAGTCTCCTGTCTACATTTTCTATTATGTTATTAATTAAATTAAAAGCCGCTAATGTTGTGGATTTGTTCTTCTGGAAACCGTTTTGCTCCTGTTTTATGAGATCGTGTTTTAAGAAAAAATCATACAATCTTTTATGCATAGCTTTTTCGTATATCTTTGAAAGAATAGGAATAAGAGCAATTGGCCTATAATTTTCTAGGATATCTTTTTCACCTTTTTTATGAAGAGGCTTTATAATTGCTGTTTTTAAGCTTTCAGGAAATAGACCGTGCTCAAATGATAGGTTTATTAAATAGGCCAATATGTTACCAAGTTCTTCTTTGCAATGCTTGATAACTTTCGTAGCAATACCGTCCTCTCCTTCTGCATTTGTATTTTTGAGGCTGGCTATTATGTTTTTAACTTCAGTGGCTGACACTGGACTCAGAAAGATGGAGCCTGTGACACACTTCGCATTAACATTATATGCAGAGATAAGCTGACTGTTCTTTTTATTTGTATTATCTATGAAATAAGTATTGAAGCAATTTGCTATTGAAGCTGGTTGTGTTACAACTTGTTCTTTTATTTTTAACTTATCGATAAACTGAGGTGGGCCGATCGATTTGCCTTTAATTATATTCCATGAAGACTTACATACATTTTTACTCTTTTTAATTATATCCCTATTTTTTGCTTTTTGTGCTCCAATTATACATTTTTTCAAAAGACTCGAATACTGATTATAATTAGTTTTGGACTGTTTTGTTTTTTCTTTATAATATTTGAGGCGTAATAGCCTTTTATTTTTGCAACTTATTTTTAGACCTTTCGTTATCCATTTTACGTTTTGTGCTGCTTTCATCTTGATTTTGCGTATTGGGAAACATAATTTATACAACATTTTCAGTGAGCCGTGAAATATGTCAAAAGCCAAATCAGGATTATCTGTTTTATAGATGTCTTGAAATGACAAACTCCTGATAATTGTTCTAAATTTATGTAAGTTTTCACTTGAATAATCTTTCCTTTGCATATACCATGTACCTAAAGGTTCCTGCTTTTTGCATTCTGGAATGCACAATATCTGCCCTGTCTCGTGATCAGAAATGCCCAGAGGTATGACCGTGCCTACTGCGCCATCAACATTACTAATTATGTGATCTAAGCAAGATTCACGTCTGGTAGGTCTGGTAATGTGCATTTTCAAATTATGATTGCTTAGGATATCCGTCAGATTTTGAGTGTGTTTATTTATTTTAAGGGTGTCAATATTTAAGTCACCGGCTATTACTAATCTTTTTTTAGTAAATTTTTGCGTTTTATGAAGTAATAGTTCTAATTTACTGAAGAAATAGTTTAAGTCTGAATTAGGAGTTCGATAAATACAGATGATTATAATTTTGTAGGTTATAAGTTCAATGCCACAACATTCAAATGACTTTACAGTGGCGAAGTCTTTAATAAAAGCAAGTTCTCTATACAAAATACCTTTTTTAATTAATATACATACACCTCCCCTTTTTTTTTCTCTAGAGAAAAATGATGCATTATCATAATTTGCCATTTTTAACGTATGCTCAGATCCCGACTTCAAAAAGGTTTCTGTAAGGCAGATAACGTCTGGTTCATTGTTACTATTTTTTAAGTCCAATATTGTTAATTCTAAAATATCTCGTTTAGAGAGAACACTCGCGATATTTTGATGTAAAATTTTTATGTTTTTATCACAAGGTCCGAAAAAACTGCATCTTTTTTGTTGCGTTTGTGTTACAATTTATTGCCTGTTTACTTTTATCAATTACAGAAAAATAGTCCTTTATAGTGCTTTTGCAAGGTTTGACTTCTTTATCTCTAGCTGCTACCTCACTCATTTTAGATATGCATACTTTATTTATCTTCTGGAAATAGCATTCAATGGTGCCTTTCTTGCAGATTTCTTGCGATTCTACTTTACTCTTTGTACATAACGTATTTCTATTATTAAAATTTAAGAACTTCGTATCGTAATCCAATTGGTCAATAGTTGTATTTATTCTTTTACAAATTCTGATCATTTTAATTCTTTTGTACAATATTTTAAATTCGCTATCTACATTTAAAAATTTACATTTAGGGAATTTCTCACACATTGTTCTTAAAGATTCATTTAGCGTTACTTCTTTTAGATATTTATTCCAGGCTACGCCTAAAACGATGACATGTATATGCTTTGTGCGTTTTAAGATAGTTTCCAATTCTTTGTAGAGGTCGCTCAGGCTCTCGTCGTGCTCACCAACGGATAATATAACCTTATCCTTTTCATTTATTTTGTACAATTTTAGAGTTTTACAAATATCTTCGGTAGTCCCGTTTGGTTTAATAAACGAAGTAACTTGGTATTTTTCGTAGGGACTGTTCTGTCTCGTTAAAATAAGTTCCTTTGCTAGTCCCTTACACTGCGTTCCTCCAAATATGTAAATATTTCTTTGTCCCTCAGGATGCTTCTTTTGCTTTGTATTTGTATTTTCTGGGTCTTTCTGCATTGTAGTTAAATTTACTCCAGTCCTATTTTTGTGTACTGACTTTTTTTTATTTGGTTTTTCATTTTTATCCAGTCTGCTCGTATCTACAATATTTTCTATGGGCTCAATTATTGTTTTTACTTCTATTTCAGCAACTTTGTGGCACGGTATTTCAGTTTCCTGATCATGTTTAGGTTCGTTAGTCGGATCCAATATTTCTTGTTGAAATGACTTCGTTTGTGAAGTTCCTTGACTCATCCCAGTACAGTTTAGATCAGTACAGTTTAGATCATCCGATTCTAATGATTTCACTTGAGAAAGTCTTCTACTGATCTTCCTTTCAGAGCTCTTTACGTTTCGTCTCTTAGGTGTACTCATCGCTTCCATAAATAATTTCTTCCATTTGCTAATACACGTGTCTTTTCCCAAAATCTGTTTTTTTAATTCGGAATTTTCTACATTTAAATTTTCTATTTCTTGATGTGCCTTTTCTAATTCTAACTTCAAGGCCGAAATGTCACATAAAAGTTCTTCTTCTCTAATGTTTTGGTGTGGAGAGAAGTCTGGCAAACTATGAAGGTCGGAGTCATCAGCGCTAATCAAATCATCAGATTCCTCAGATTTATGTAACTGTGTCACTAATTTTCTTCTTCTTTGTGTGATGTTATTTGAGGGTGTCTGTGTGGGAGTATGTATGAGATTCTGTGTAGCTGTTTTGGTCTCATAACAGAACCGACATTTCCAATTGTTTCTCTTGGACTTGTCCATTATATAAAACCTAGTACATGACACCCCTGCACAATAAATATCAAAAACCTTTTTACAAGAGAAACAGCAAAGCATTTCCCTTGTTTTTATAGGTTTTTTGCACTTATAGCAACTATTTGTGGCTGTTGCTCCATCCATATTGTATTTCTAACAATATTTAACACACAAAATGAAATTTATACATGCAAAAAGACATTCAGCTATGAGGATTTGAACGCTGGGGCCAAACTTGCAAGTATATCGCTGCGACCACTGAGCTGCGTTTGTCTACAAGTTGGTAACGAAATTAGTGGCCGTATACAGCGTAAACTGATGTTTGAAATGGGTATATACGTTAGGTGTGAGTCATTTTTACTAACACTTCGCACTGTTTAGTCACTGTATTAAAATATGAAGTGGGTGGTTTTAAATTACACTAATGTATTTAGATTGTTTTAATGAAATTTTAGGTTTATTACTTGTTGTTGTTGTAGTATATTACTTGTAAATAACACTCTCTTTAGCACTTTGTTTATAATGTAGGTATCTTTGCTCACTTTGTTTTCAAATAAGTATCAACAGTTTTTTGGTAGTTGCACTTCTGTTTTAACTTAGATAACACTGTCTCTTAACAATAAAATATAGGTGAAAATATTACACCACTAAGATTACCAAAACATTACGATATAATATTTTTAATTAATATATTAACATGGAGCTAATAAGTTCGTGACGGCAGCGCCATCTCTCTCCCACTCTACATAATTATAGTAACAAGCGTGTGAGGGTATAAGTTGGTATGTATATAAGAACTTTTGTTTTATAGCGGTAAGTGTAGAATATGTGTGTATTCTAGTTAGTCAAATTGATTCAATTGTTTCAATTTTATTATTGTTGTGTTGTTATCTGACATAATGTCTAACTCCAATAGTCAATACTCTGAAAACCCAGGTGATTGGGTGGCTCCAAAATTATATCTAAAGTTGACTGGTTTCACCATCCACAAGTCCTTTTTTGATCGTACACACATTCCCTTTAGTGATCGACAACTATCTTGGGGTCCGCAGCTGACTGAGATCAGTCGGAAAATGTATGCATCAGCAGGATCACTCAGGAGATTGCGCAACATTCTGCCTACATCTACTAAAATTGCGCTAGCACAATCCCTCCTAATTCCAATACTAGATTACGCCGACGCTTCCTATCAGGATTTAACCGAAGACCAGCTTAATAAGCTTGAACTTTTACAAAACTTTTGCAATCGGTACATATTTGGCTTGCGCAAGTATGACCATATCTCTCTTTGTCGCAATACGCTAAAATGGTTACTTATTTGACGTCGCCGAGATGCTCATGTGTCTCCATCCTCTACAGTATCCTCTTTATTCCAACGACTCCTCCTTGCCTTATGGAACGTTTTACGGTCCTTCATCTTACTCATTTGCTCTCTCTTCGTTCTTTAAATTCACGCCAATTGCAAACCCCGGTCCAATCTTCGATGTACTATGAAAAATCATTCAAAAAACAAGCTGTTCGTTTACGGAATGTGCTTCCTGTTGTTATTAGACATGCTGACTCCATCACAACTTTTAAAGACATGGTAAAGAAGCATAGTTTAACTCAAAACTGCTAGTATTATATTATTTGTATGTATTATTAGGCCTATGTTCAGCAGTGGACATCGTACGGCTGAGATGATGATGATGGTGATAATGATGTATGTATATAGTATAGTGTATATATTTAAAATGGTATTATTTATAATATGTTTTTTTTTTCGTTAGGAATATGATAATTTATTAATAGCAATTTCATTTAAACATTACTTTATTAGTAAGTATTAAAAATTAAATAAAAAAATAATAATAATAACTATCTAATCTATAAGTTCCATGGTGGGGGGAAAAGTGGCCAAAACGCTGGCGGCATTACCACGCTGGCAATGCTAAGTTTTTGCCCGAAATAGGCGCCAGCATTTCGGTCACCCGACGCCTCAACCAAACGTTTCGCCAGATCCTTAAACAAGTTGAGAGCGGACGGCCCCCATGGGCCTAATTGTAATTAATATGTATTGTATTATGCTTCATTATAGGTATATATTGTATTTTTGTATTTATGCATTATATAATGTAGGTATATAGCTTTTGATATGAATATGTGCTCGTTTAGTTATAACAATAATTATTCTTACACTAATATGTCTTAATTTTGTGTATTTTTTTAATATTTTGTTCTCATTTTCGACGCTACTGCTGAAATACTATGCTTACGATTTATGTCCATGCAACGGTTACCTGTAAGAAATTGCTTTTAGCGATAAGGCTGCCCATTGTTCGACCTCAATTTTGTACTACATGTTTTTCTTATGTTGTATTGTACTTATATTGGTGTTCAATAAAGTGTGTTTGAATTGAACTGAATATATTTGAATGTGTAGCTATTATAATTGACCATAAATAATTATATAAATAAATAAATAAAGTGGTACACCTATCGAGACGAATATTTGTTACACTGTTCTTCCAACTAGCACGTTACCTGATATACACCACCTCTGGGTGGTGACCACTCAAACGGGAAACTAACTTATTATGGTTAGTTTAACAATTAATTTGCGTTAGTACTCCGTCGTAGGTGGGTAGTTCATAAATTAGAAGGAAAATCCTTAAATAATCTTCCTATAACATTTGGTATTTACTTTCTGAATTGGGGATCACTAATATTAGCAGAAAGTAAACACACCTAAACAGGTAGAATCATGCTGATATGCCCACCGTTTTTTCCTCCGTCGTAATAATTAATTTTATAAAATATTACTAATTAAAATTACAGGTAGTTGAAAGTTAAGAATTTTTTTAAAATTAACTTCCTATTACATTTGATTACCTTCGGTGTTTATTTTCTAAATTAGGGGATTACTGATTCGCAGAATGTAAACACTTCTAAATAGTATATATTGTAGTAGATCTTGTGTCTTGACTCAGCAGTAAAAAGTTTAAGGTAAATATAGAAGAAGGAAACAAAGGTTTCTTCTTCCCAACATTTACCGACTTTTACAAAACCTTCCAAAAAAACTTTCTACCTATTTTGACTCAGCAGAAATTTCCGACTGGAATTTGGAAGATAGATTATGATACGTGTAACCCCCCAAAATAGAAGAAGACTTGGAATGGCATTGTCGGGAAGTAAATTAATAAACGGTAAAAAAATGTTATTTAATCCATCCATGTTGAAAAGTAAAATTCCTACTGAGTCAATAGAGACGGTAATACCTTCCGTATTTCGGAAGGCCTTTTATCTCAGTGTATCTCGTACATAACAACCCATAAATTAAAATAGTGGTAAAACAATGGGCTTAGGCAATAGGAGAGTTACAAGAAAAATATTTATTTTGTTGATTATAGATCCTTATCTAACAGAAAAGTACAATTCTTACTCATAACATCACATTCATCCATACGGTACATTTATCTTGACTAGAACATATCAGTTTTAGCAGGATTCTCGCGGACAGTCTCTAGGCGGATGTTTTAATGGATTTATGTCTTTCCCTTCACAGATTTATAGACTACCTTGTAAGAATTTTACGTCGTATAGCATCACTTCACGAGCTCCAATTGGTTGAAGTGTTTTTATTGGTAGTTTGGCTTGATTTTTCTTTATACCCTTCAGAGTTGTAGCGCGAAGCAACGTGTTTTGCTGGGTTGGCGTGGGTTTTCGTCTATTCCAGTACACGCCTCATATTTATTCCAAGTCACATCTATGTTATTGTGACAGTATTATCAATTTGTTCTTAGTTGAGGGTAGTATGCATTTTTCAATGTTATAGGTATACATTACTTCTACTGTTTCTTAACTTGATATATATTTGGGATGATATAATCTACGAATAATATTCGTAGGATATAATGCTCGAGATTTATTTTGTTTAGAAATGTAATTTTTCATGAGAAAGAAATAAAATACATTTATTTTTAACAGTTAGTGTTATGTGTTAATTATTTTAAACTACCAACTGCTCGTGACTTTTTTTGCGTAGTAGGCTTTTCTTGGTTTTTCTTTCATAATAACCTTCTACTGACAATAATTAACAGAACAAAAAATAATTAGCGAGATTGTTCCTCCCCTTCTCAAGTTATAGCGTGGCCAGAAAAAATAGGGGTTCATTATATATAAAAGATAATAGATAAATAGATATCGATGCTACATTTCCCAAAACAGAAGCATTATATAGGTAGGTACTGTTGGATACCTCAGCTAGTGGGTGAGTGGCCTGTATCTTGGAAGACGTAGTAGTTAGAGCAAAAACTGCTGTTTTGATATTTCTGCGTTTTATTCTGTAATATAAATTAATAATTTTTACAATGAAAAACGTGTGCTTTAGCCGAGCCGTAAAACGGAAGAGAGACATCCCACGGTTTTTACAACTTGACAAACCTAATTATTCCAAGTGATTTATCAATAAATACATAGTTGTTGGGTTGACAACAGGTACTAGTTGTGAGCTAGCGCTGGTCTTCCATTTGGACGAGTTTGTGACGTCACGAAAGAACAACATCATGGTAAATAAGTAAATTTACTTACCATGATGTAAAGTACGTGAAAAAACCTAACACATAATCACGGTAATATTATCTATCAATATACCCGTGCCATAATTATTACCCAGTTTCTCATCAACAAACTACTTGACTCTAAAACAGACCACATCAGTTTTAGTTCATATAGCTAAAGTAATGTTTAATTAATACACGTTAAAATCCTAATAATAAAAGTCCCGTGCGAGGCATGGACACACAATCACAACCATGACAACATCCAAGACCCGACAAAAAACATTTGTGCTCACCACACATTTAGTATTTTTCCCAGTCAGAGGTCGAACTTAGTACCCCACACTTCTAAGATAAAGTCACCACTAACTGAGCTAACGAATCCGTCAATATTTCAAGAATGATAGAAGTTGTATGATACGGTCGTACTTAATAACGCTGCTTAACATTAAATTATGTTATTGAGTACTGTCATGGTACCTTTAGGGTGCGTTATAGAGGGTAAAGTGCTAAATATAAATGAATAAAAAGCAATATAAAAATGGTTTCGGGTTGGTTTTATTTTACTTTCCTATGTTAGAGATCCACATTATTGCTTTAATAAATGAATTACAGTTATAGATTGTTACTACAAAGGCTTCAAGTGGAAATAAGCCAATGGCTCCTTAAATACTTCATCGACTGGTAGGTTTCTGTAACTTTTTGAGCCTACGGATCTACTGCACAGCGCTAGCGTGCCAGGTACCGTTCGTGGTGGCAACTAACTGTTATCTAGCGAGCACTTAGATTTAGAACATTTACATATATTTCAATGAGTAATAAGAAGTTACTAGTTATTTACCAAGCTTTGAAACTGCGTATAGCCCAGAGGGACTTTACTGAAAAATACTAAAATGTAGCTGGTCTTGGATAGAAGGAAGTCAGCCTAGCCTAGTCGATGCCAGGACAGGGGATGGACGCCAGCCTGGTCCACCCTTGAATCAGGGTCTGTATAAGATTTGAGGGAGCAGCTGGCCTAACCTAGAGCTGCCCACTGGACTGTTGAGCCTGTCCGACCCGTCCTCCAGGATTCGATGGACATTTACCTTCCGGTTGGTGCAAGTCCTTACGGGCCACATGTGCTTTTGGAGGTATCTGTGTCGCATCGCTGGAAGGGAACCGTCCCCAGATGTCATCATTGCAGCTGTGATGAGGATACCGCGCATCATACGCTCAAGGAGTGCCCAGCTTGGGAGAGCGAGAGCCATGACCTCATCGCTGTGGTGGGGGATGACATCTCGCTTCCATCATCGGTTAAAGCCATGGTGGAGAGTGACAGGTCCATAGGTGATGGATACTGGGGTGTCCGTCACCTTTTAAATACCTCGTGATGGCGCGCGCGGTGATTCCGCGTGCCTCTCAAGAATGTTGTGGTGGAGTGACTCCTGCTTCATCCCACCGGGATGGGGTCCTCATGGGAGAGCCAACGCCGCCGGGGCCGCGAATGATTGCAGCAGCGTTTTCGTTGCCCCGACATTAAGGCGCCCGGAGCAACACCGTGTGGTGGTTTAGTCGGTAATGGTATGCTTGCTGTTATGGGTGCAGTTGGCACGTAGTTGACGACTCCGACATGCCCCGTTGAATCCCCCGGGTCAGGCGGAAATGTTTGACAAAGGCAAAAAAGGGTCTGTGTAAGATGCGCCCTGTGTAAGATTTCACCGGGTGTCGTCGCCCCTCGTAAGAAAGATGGAACGGACTAACCTTGCCGCTCCTGGTAGGTGTTGGCACTGCCGCAGTGATCTGCCACGCGCAACCTTTCTCTTCTTGCTGTTTGTGCTTTGCAGCAGCGGTGGGCGACCTCGGCGTTACCTTTTTGCCACAGCGTCACTCGTTTGCAGCGGTGTTTGTCGCCGACGGAGGACGACAGCACAGTATCGTAGATGTTATTCGATTATGCAATGCAATTTAGATTACGAAATGCAATCTTGAAACACCTAAAGTTTAAGGCATATGGTATAGGTATATGGGTTCCGATAAAATATATAGAACGTACCGTATTTTTCACATGCTGTTGCAAAATTCGAGCCTAAAGTAAATATGTAGGTAACTTACCCCTGGTAAACGCAGTTTATCTGCGGTGGACCACAAGGAGAAAAAAATACCTCTGGTACATTTAGTTTGACTATATTGGTAGATCACGGGCAGTGACTGCTATGTGTAAATAATATGATAAAAACCATAAATTACCTACACGTTGTAAACAAATTAACCAGATAGAAATCGGTTCAAATAACATATTTGAAACCAATTATATGATTGTCACGCGATCCAAAATGTATCATTACGGTGAGCACTACTTTAGACCAAACTGTCACATCTATTTTTACACAAAATAGTAGGTGCAATTACACCGTCTGGTTAACTATGAGTTAAAATGAAGAAATAAGTTCTCACCGTAGAAAGATCTTCGTTTGGCGTAAATTTAATTTAAAAAGTGTGTTTTTACCCAAATGTTATTTTTATACGATGATGTCGTCCGCGTCGTGTCCGACGACGGTGACCCTGGCTATTTACTGGCGTGTGCACGTGGTTAGCAAATCCAAACTTTGTCTTGAATACTCGGTCACAAGCCATGCAGTAGAGCTGTATTTTTGTACACATACAATATTGCCAAGCTAATAATTGGAAAACGGTTCTTTTCGTTCAGTTATGAGAAATTTAAGAGACTACAAGCTACCGCTAATATAATTGGTATATTGTACCAACGTTAAAGTTCACAAACAAAATCCTATGACTTTCAGAGTAACAAGGCCCTAAACAAATTCACAAGCCGTTATACATATATAAACAGGTACTTAAGCTGTGGGACGCCTTTTACGATTCTATACGACTTTTATTGCACCTGGTATTATTCTGGATTATGAGATAGGTGTCTTTTGTTAAATAACATGTATAACTTATAAAAATATAGTTATTTCAATTATCAAGTATATCAAGTGAGAAATCAGGCAAAAGGACTGAGCGACATTAAATGAATCAGTAATTTGGTTCGCTAATGAATTTCACATCGTGCTAAGTAATGTAGATGTTTTCAAGTGGTTTTTAGATTTTTTTGGAGATTAAGTTCTATATTTTTTATAAATGTAAAGTGAAATTTGTCCGGATATTGGATGTACGAATGGATTGATGTTAGTTACTCTTTCATACCAAAATTAACATAGGTATACCAGACGTAATAACTTACTATTTATTATGGTAATATATAGCCATTACTATGTTAGGCGGAGCCGCGCAGTGCAGCTAGTCAAAAGTAAACGTATCGAGTATTCATTAGTTAGAAAAGTAGGTATTGATTGAAACATGAACATGACAGTGTTATTAAATAGAGCCCTATTCTGTATTCAATGTTAGGAAATTTTGGTAACGTTTAATTATTTCTTTACTATTTTTTAGTCTTTTAGTTTTAGGGTTGTGATCCATTAGTACTGCAACAGTACTCTAAGCAAGAAAAAAACAGTACTAACACCGCAAACTTATAAGTGCTGTGTCACTGATCGTTTTAGTAGCTGTTGGAACAAAGATATTTTAGTTATTTAGTCATATTCAATATTATGTTCTTCTTTTTCTTGTTCGTTCTGAGGGCAACGAGGCCTGCACTAACGTCCCGCTTGAGGTGTTTTGTGCATTCCTCCCTGCTGGCATTTACGCTAGCCAGCCTATCTCCTTCACATAGGGGAATATATGGCCTTGTGTCGCTGTCACAACTGCTCCAGAATTGATTGAGATGTTGGATGAATAACAGTCGATGATGCTGATAGTGCTTCATGCGGTCTTGAGTGGACCTCCAATAATCTTGTTTTTGCGTTATACTTATTAAATATAATTAGAACACTGCTGCAACGCATACATGAGCGACATGAGAACTGTCATAGACAGGATGCACAGACATGAACTTGACAATCATGTTCACTATTTGCATTACATTTATAAAAAGGAAATTTAATCGGGTCGCAATACAATTCAATGAAATCAATTAAGTATAATGTCACTTCACCTGACTTTATTCTAGCTATTGCCTCTATTGATCGCAGGAAACGAATCACGAAGCTTTGTACTCACTGAAATCAGAATAGACCTCCAAGTGACCTAGTGAAGTTTATTGATATAAAACCAACCCCTGGTTATGTCAATCGGTGCCATAACACGCTTATCGTGAACGTAGAAACAACATTGACACACGTGAGAAAATAAATAAAAACTTTCATTAACTACACACTAACTGATCGTGTACTCTGGCCTTTATATACTATTGCACTTCTTACACTAGTTTAAATAAGCAAAGAGTTTGTCATTTACTTTAGAATACTTCACTGATTCAAACAGGTTTGTATTTAACTCGTATATGATAATCATCATCTAAAGAGCAGTTCATTTAAAACGAGTGTTAAATCTGTTAAAAATATCAAATAGTCACTGTCGCTTATAAAAATATAAAAAAGTCTTGTTCAAGAAGAAGTTCTTCAAGATTATTCAACATTGAAATTGAAATAACTTGAAATTGATTAAATATTATTTATATTGTAGTGAACATAGCCACGCGTAAACCACGAATCAACTAGCAACCATCTAAAAAATGACAGAAATAGAACAACGTTTTGACATTGAAATTAAGCAACTTTAAACGGATTAAATAGCGTATTATATATTACTAGCGACTGCCCGTGACTTCATTCGCGTAGTAGGCCGAAGATCGAGGCCGCGTCATAACCTGCTATCTTTTTTTTTGGTTTTTAATACAATAATTAACACAACAAAAAAATTATTAGCGAGATTGTTCCATCCGTTCTCAAGTTATAACACGACCAGGAGAAATAGGGGTTATATACTTAGATATATACGAGAGATTTTATTCTGACGTTTCTACATATGTTTTGACTTTTGATCGGCTCTAAACGTATAGAGCGAGTCGCCGTGCATATGACCGTTATCTGTCTTTCACAACTTTTGACAACATTTACATAAAATTTTAAAATTTTACTTTATATGTATATCTGTCGTTCTGTCTTTACCAGCTTCCATGGAAGTTACATAAATATAAAGACATTTTACTTGTGATTAACTCTAAACGTATTAGTGAGACGCCGGGCAAGTGAGTGTCGAATAACAAACAAACCGCGTGATGTGTTTATGCGTCCAAGATGCCGTAAGTTCCTAATGACAGATGCGCTGCCTGTCAAAGGTTCAAGTTGAAGTTTTGCGTCGCACTGCAGTACTGCAGTCTCACACTCGTATTTTTTATACAAGTAATAACTTGTTGATAAGTAATTTCTCAATGAAGTAATTCACGATAGTGTACTTCCAACATAAAATCTTATTCTATAGGCCACGTTCCGGTAAGCGCCGAAATCACTCGCACACTCATTCCCCTATAAACCCACGATCATCGTGAGCGAGCTCGTACGTCACCGAAAACGCTCACATCGCGACCACAACGCTCGTGGATCGAAGGTGAGTTTTCGCGGTCGTTGCGAGCTGTCACTCTCAAAACATCAAATAAATATAGGATTCTTTCGATTTTTGACAAAAAATTTGGCGCGCATTTCGCGACCACGTAACCGTTCCGTTTGGGTTGAAAGCATTGGTCCATACGCATAGTGCATAACCCTAGTGCATAAGCATTACATTGTTATGCATAAGCAGGTTACAGTGTGTTGTGTAGTTATGCTAGGTTTGCATTACAACCCCCCCCGAAGGGTTCCCGCATTGACGTGGCGGGGGGGCTCAGTAGCCGTGGCTTGGATGACCACGGTGAAGCCAAGAGGAACCCAGGGGCCGCGCCGGCGTTGGGGTGCGCTGGCCGGCTCAGGCGGGGCCGCTCCTATGGGCTTTGGCCGCCAAGTCCACATAGGAGTGGCGGGGTCCGGGCGCTTTGGCGCAGACTCGAGGACGGGGGTCTGGGCACTTTGGTGCAGGCTCGAGGAGGTGGGGTCCGGGCGCTCGGCGCAGACTCGAGGAGGTGGGGTCGCTGGGGATTATCCCCTGTGGCTAACGTAGCAGGCGGTGGGGCTACGTATCCGACCCACCGCAGGGAGACCACGGGCGTCCAGACACGGGGAAGTCTGGCGCTCTTTGTTGGCGGGTTTGGTCTCCGAAGTAGTTGCGGCATGCCATGTGTTCTGGCGTGCCGCGAAGAGAAGGGTTCGGCAACGGACAGCCACGGCGGGTTCGCGGTCGTGTGGAAAATCTGCGTTCCCGCCGAGGGCGGCAGTGACAGAACACCCCGGGGTTTTGGTGGGTATACGGACTCCCACATAACCACATACCTCCCCGTGATAGGTGGTATCCATAAAGGATTTCCCCGGGACATAAGAAAAAAAAAAGGTTAGCATTACAATGTAATGCTTATGCACTAGGGTTTTGCGGCGTAATATCTGGCTTGGCAGTGGGTGGGTACCTATCACGACGGTATCTTACACAAAATGTCTAGCACATATTAGGTCTGGCTCTCAATGTTCATTCTGACAGGATTAGGGCAGTTCCTAAACAACGACAAGTCATGGAGTAAAAATTAGAATGAGTTTAGTAACTATGAATGTTGGTTGGTAATAAAAATATATGTAAAAAAATCCATTATCTAGTTATTTCTGTATTTATATATTAAAAGTATTTTTAAGGAACCCTAATTGCTTACAGAAACTAACTATAGTCCAATCGAAAAGCAATAATCATTAGCGCAACAACTTGAAACAAATGATAGAGTTAAGCAAAAGCATTGTTTGTTCACCCATTTACGTGCACGCACGTCGACTGAACCATGGGACAGAAAGTGTTTAAGAGAAACCTTTCCTTTTGCATACCAACCAAACGTAAGTAGCATATTATACTTTTATTATAACACAGATTTCGGCTTAGTAACAATTGAACTAATCAGTCTTCTCTCACCCTCTTTTTGTAGTGGTAGGACTTTTGCAGAGTCCACACGTACCACGCCTTTGGCAGTTATTCAACCGTAAAGCAGTCATGTGCAATCAATGTTGTGTTTCGTTGATAGGCAATTTATGCACCGAAATAACAAGGCAAGGGGTTTAACATCTCAGGGTGACAGTGTAGTATATTGCCATAGAGAGTTTTGAACTCTTGTAGTTTCAAAATCTGAATGGCACTGAACTGATATGGGCAAGCATGATGCATAATCAGGTGAGCTACTCACTTGTCTCGTCACCGATTGACCTTAAAAAACCCAGATGTTAATAAATCTACCTAAGAAATAAGATGCCTATATATGCGGTTCTTAAATTAAGGAAATACCAGCGCAGTAAAAGGTATTCTGCCTCCTAACAATGTGTAGATCTTTCTGTGTTAGGTCTGAAAAATTCAGTCAAAAGAACTAGGACTATATAAATTAAAATATAATTCAGAGTGCAGTACATTGCAACATAGAATAAATTAAGTCTGCAGCTGCTTTATGCAATGAAGCGACGTGGCGGGCACGCGGGGTTGTAAGCACTACGCTTGCCTAGGACAGTTGCAGAAATGTAGTTTTGTGTTGGATTGTATTGCGCTCGTCAGCGCTCGTCACCCGAAACATCGGGTTTCACTTTCGCCTAGTAATGGTACCTGCTACAATGCCTTCACAAACTAACACTGTGGTGGTACCGAATAAGACGGCCTTTTGCACAAGAGGCCTACCACCTTGTATGCCGGGTTTCCTAACCTCGTACGAATCGCAGCCCTCCGGCAGAGGGAACATTCTTTAACACCGCCCTCGAGTTTAAAAATGTACGTTATAAACAGAACCTATATTTAATCAATACTGTCATCTGCGTTTTGTAATGAAGAAAACTGTAGCTCTACCATGAGTTGGCAACCTAAATGTCATCTATAGTCGATACGTGGGGTGCCTTCCGAGTGGCGTCAAAATCACTTTTAGCGCTGTGATCGCCACTCCAAATCAACGAAAGCGCCACAACGTAGACCTGTATAAAATCATGGATGACGTCACCAAGGACGCCATTTTGCGATTTTCCAACGACCACGCTACAAATTGAAATCACCGTGAGCAGTCCGTCAAAATTGACAGCTTGTTGATGTGTGCGTGATGCGTTAGCTAGCATCTGTCTATGTGTGCGTGTATTCCATGCCATGAGCAACGTGAGCGTGATTTCCACCCATTTCGAATGGCTGACAGATCTCACTTGTCAAAAGCGCGATATTGAAACGGAATGGAAAATAGTGATAATATCGCCAAAATCAGTGTTAAAGCGACTCTGAAAGCAAGGTCGATCTCGCCTATACCTATTAAACTTGTGATCGGTGTACTCGCTGTCAGTTTCAGTTCTACAATTGACCGCGAGGTAGCACTGTTCTTTTATTCATATATTTTTTTGCGGCAGTCGATAGCGAGCATCGATTGGTGTTAATGTTGTAAACTCGTGGTAGGCCTACTTTAAAACATTAAACGCAATTTCCAGATAACAAAGTCCAAGTGCAAAAAGTCAAAACAGAGACATTGGGAACGTTCCAGAAGTCACTAAGAGGTACACTTTTAATTGGTCAACTCTTCTCGTTGATGCCTGTCGTAGGCGTGTTTAGTAACAATGCAAGCAACGTCAAGTAAGTATTCAAACCCCTGCTCTATGTAAAAACCTCATAGAAGTACTTATTCTGTATCAAAAAACCATTCGAAAATAATTTGACACTTGTGTGGATTGCAATGGATGAAATTATGTAGCCAAAAACATAACATACGAGCTTAGAGTCTGTGCGAAAAGATAATCATCCTGCGAGTTGAGGTCGCACGTGTGCTGATTTACTATTTTAACCCGTGAGAAGGCGCGCCTAATGTTGTTACACGGATAGGCGCGCGCGAGCAAATAGCTCACACTACTTTAAATGCTTATATTTCTGCAACATTAGTATAATTGGCTATAAATGGATCCATAATAAATAAAACAACATTAATTTAATATAAAACAAGAGTTTTAATTAAAACTATGAAGAATAAAAGGAATTTCTACCTTAAATAACAAATTAATTAATTTTGGATCTACAATCTTTAGTAGTCTTAAAAAAATCCTGATAAATAAAAAACTGAAAACTAATTTTAATAATTTCACTCTTCCATGAGATCAAGACAAGTGTGCCTCTCAAAACTCATTGAACATATATACGTTATGTGATCGGTGCAGAGTAATTGCTTGCACGAAGTACATGCTTTTTCTAATGGACCGGATGAAATCCAAGGAAATAATAAAATAATTATAATAATAATAATTTATTTCCAAAATCATACCAGAAACCTATATAAAAATTTATACAATGTTTACATTTTTGTTGTCTTAAGAAATATAAAAGTTTCCTCTCTTCTCGTTTAGAATCCTCTTTCAACCACGAAGAAATTTTGAAGATTTTGTGCATTATACTGATCGTACATATTTCACGTGTGTTGTAGCTGATAACATAAAACATTAGCATTAAAATATGACTTTAGAGTTATGTACCCGAAAAATTTTTTTTTTATACAAATTAACATAATAATACACAAGAAAAACACAATAACATGTTTTATATGAAAAATAAATACTTACGCGAATGGGCGCGCGATGAGCAAATTGCCGCACGACAGTGCAGGCCTTCCACAAGTGCTTCACTGCGCGGAAGCAGCGGGACTGAGCGATGCGTGAATTGCGCGAGGGGAGAGGGGTTGAATAGTTAGGAAGGAACCTAGGAGCTAGGGACGATATGTGGTCAGGAACACCAAAAACTTTCTCAATTAATTTTTGTGTGAGCAAATTGCTCATAGCGCGCCTTCTCACGGGTTAATGCTAGTAAATTATACTGAAGAAAACTGCTGCTAATTTAGTGTATTCTGGTTTGATTTAATTGAATTATACTCGACAGTCGCGTGATGGACAGATAAAGGCTAGATTGGGCTGCCATAAAAAAATCTGAATGTGAGGGCGGGTCAGGGCCACACTTGTGACATGACAACGGACCAGACTGCGTGTTTGTACACAAACCATGTACAATGAAATTTTAGAAGTGTAGACGCATGGTGTCGATCTAGACTGCGTGGCATGGCATCGCATCATGCCACGCAGTCCAGTATACATGACGTACCGGGACACGTCACGAGGTGATCCATTCCTACTTCGTGTCTGTATCTGTGTCATCTGTCATACTTCGACACGTGTCATAAACGCACCTGGACGTCCTTGGTCACGTGGGCAACGGCGAACATCCTTTGAAAAAAAAACCGACTTTCCATGGATAGGCTATATGACAAGTAACATAGATGCGTGACAGTAGACAGACCAGCGTCTTGTAGATCGTAACTCTTTACATTGTCCTGTCGTTTATTATGTGCTTTCAGTGTTCGGAATAGATTGAATCGTTACTGCAGCTTGTGACAATTGTTCGCGTAACAAATGACGTCCATATTATCGGTACTGACTCGCGTTTCTAATACGGTCACGGAACAATGTTCGTCAAAATGTTACAAATGTGGACGCAGCTTTAGTTCTCCGTAATGCCACGACGGTTCTCTTTTTGCCCAGACGTTATAAAAGATACACATCAGTGAAAAGTTGTTCGATATCCCATTAATATAAAATTAGTTAGTCTGTTAGGAAATAAACGTTGATAATGAAGTTTACATTGGATTTATCCAGATTAAAATACAATCCATTCTTAAAAATACCCTCTTAATTTTAAAAAAATATTTTACAAGCAATTCATTTCATTTCATATTTTTAAGTTCTTAATAAATTGAAGTGCCTTACAAATTCATACCCCAAAAACGTAGTACTATTATTTATACTGCGCCAAGGGATACATTTGAAAATGTTTAGCCCCATTTATAAGTCTATTAAGTACAAACAACCCCTTATTTTGACCCGCATAGATATTTACCAATTATATTCAAACGAACTATCATCCTGCCAAATTTTACAATGATTTGCAGACTGTCTTTAAATATATTAACTGTTGACAGTTTATCCATAGAGAGATAAAAAGCTTTTGAGATTATTTGTATGGAACTATTAAGGGCACCACCCTTTAATCATCGAATACAGAACAAACATAGAATCACCTTTGCCTGTATACCTCTGAGACATCCTTTCCCTTGATCCAACATAAGTGTACTTTTGTTGCTGGAGACAAAAGATGAAGTTCAGACTTGAAAGCATAACAGGAGGTTTTATGATATTAATAGCTGAACGATGTTTAAATTCAATTAGATCTAATTGTTTCAGAACGCTTTACTGTACTTGAATTAACAAATACATTAAAGCACCCTACATACCTATATATTTACTCCTCTGTGAGCACTGTGACTGCCATCGACTGGTATGACACGAACAGGCCATCGAGTAGGCACTGAGTTGAATAAAAATATCTTTGCAGATTTGTCAAAACGTCGTGGAAATGTGCTTACTCGTTTCTTTCTTTGATTGGACAGATTTTTATGACAATAATGTGCTTATATCGAGCAGCTCATCAAGATACAACCTTGAAGGGAACAAGTAAGTTAATGCGAGTACGTTATATTATATACAATACAGATATTATTATGGTGAATATAATGATAGTTAATTTGAAAAGAATATTTAATTTTACTTTATTTTATATTTATTTATGTTATAACGCGCACGCGTTTTTAGTATTGTTGTAGGCGTGCAAGCAAACTTGCAGTGCAGGTAAACTCAGGGCCCTGAAACAGGGAGCGGATCAGAAGCGTGTATTATTTTTCGTTTTGAATAAGAAACGAGCCCAATGTATCGAATTCTTTATTCAACATAAGTATAATAATAATAATAATATAAAATAAATGCTTACAAAACATCGCATGCTACATCCACGCTCGTCTGTTATGAGGCTGTACATCTCACGGAAAGGGGGAGGTCGTGGCTTCCTCAATGCCAAGAACCTCCATAACTGTGAGGTGTCCAGTCTCAGAGAGTATTTCCGTAACACCGAGTGTGGGATACATCGCGATGTCATAGCAGTAGATAGGAGCCTCACGCCTCTCTCCTTGGCAAACGAGAACTGGCGTAAACCAGTGGTGCTAAGCATCGAAGACCGAAGAGACGTATGGAAGGGCAAAGAGCTGCACGGACGATTCTACAAGGCCCTAACAGGACCTGATGTAGACCAGCTCGCGTCAGTGAACTGGCTACGTTTCGGTGATCTGTTTGGTGAAACCGAGGGTTTTGTCTGTGAAATTGCTGACGTAGTTATCAAGACGAATAACTACCGGAAATATATTCTGAAAGACGGTACGGTCGACATTTGTCGAGCATGCCGCCGTCCTAGAGTGTCACTCAGACATATTATTTCCGGTTGTTCTCATCTTGCTAATGGAGAGTACTTGCACAGACATAACCAAGTAGCCAGGATTATTCACCAACAACTTGCACTTCAATACGGCCTTATTGAGTCTGAGGTGCCGTACTATAAGTACGCACCTATGCCTGTTCTTGAAAACGGTCGTGCTACGCTCTATTGGGATCGATCTATAATCACGGACAGGACTGTTGTTGCTAATAAGCCTGACATCGTGGTGATCGATCGATCTCAGCGCCGGGTAATGGTTGTTGACGTCACCATTCCTCATGATGAGAATCTCGTGAAGGCCGAGAAGGACAAGCTCAGGAAGTACCTTGACTTAGCTCACGAGGTGACCGCCATGTGGGATGTTGACGAGACGATCATTGTTCCGATAGTGGTTTCAGCAAACGGCCTTATAGCAAAAAGCCTCGACTAACATCTTAAGAGGCTCTCGCTAGACGGTTGGATCAAGAGCCAGATACAGAAGGCAGTAATCCTTGACACGGCACGTATTGTCAGGAGGTTCCTCAGTCTGCAGCCCTAACCACCGGTAGTTTGGGTCATGCTCCACTGCCGATGGCAATCTAGGATTAGGTTTTATATAATGTTTTTATTTTATATAGAAATATTGTAAAAAATGTAATTTTAAGAAAAAGAAATCAATAATGTGAATAATAATATTAATGCCCGTTTAGTGGATGGCAAGTCACCTATTTTAACATGAGACTAAAATTGGCAGGTGCCGTAGTCTCTTCCATAGCCCACTATCTTCCTTATCACTAATAAGTTCTTCTCAATAGCCTGGCCATTTTACTCATATTTGTAATAGTTATAAGTACCATGTTACCCTTCATCCAAATTTTTTTTCTGTGTTTTATACTCCTTTGTATTTTTATACCAAACAGGCCTCTAAGTGTTGGCTACAGTCCCACTTATGCATTTGTAAAAGACCGGATGAAATCCGAGATTTTGTTTTGAATAAAAGAAAAAATAATAATAATATAATAATATTAATATAGGATGGGGTTTTTGGCACTGCAGTGGTAGTCTACAGACGTACTCTAGTATCGATTTAATTAAATCATTGATTAAATCAAGGCATCAAATACGCACTTATTTACGTCTATTATTATTCAGCTTTTTAAGTTTTTAAAGTATACCTATAGGTACATTAAAAACATTACGAAAGAAAGATTAACCATAGAGATAAAGATCCTACCAAGACTACCAAGAAGAACAAGTAAGTAAACTCGAAGAATAATCTAAAGCTTGGACACTACTATCTTATCTATATTTCTAGTTTTATACGTGCGATGATCACTGTTTAACTTATTACTGAACATTATGCTATACAACTATACATTAAATTTTTAAAAGTGTACAAGGAAAGCAAAATGAGTTACACCATATCATATTCATTTAATTGTACAATATACTATTACAAATTTATTTAAATACATCTTTAAAATATTCGCAGGGACCTATTTCGTTTAGGTGTGGTTTAAATAGCTCGGTTTTGTTGAATGAAGATGGTGTCTACGTAACATAGCAGCTAAACCCTACAGCAATATAATATTATATTACACAGTGTTACAGCATAATCCTTATGATGTAATACTGAAACACCTTCCAATTATTTTAGTTAGAAACTGCATATCTTCGATCAACTTTTGATTATCGAAGCCACATAAAATTAGAAATGTCCAGTATTTTTTTTTTATATTACTGCATCAGTATTGTTCAGGTATAATAGTACCAGAAGTACCGAGCAACGCTTGCTGCAGTCAGGAGTTGGATTGTTGTGAGTGACCGCTAGTGGTATTATTCAACTGAGCGCTTCCGTGCTTCGAAGGGCACGTTAATCCGTCGGTCCTAGTTGTTTGTCTTAGGACAACAGTTGTAAGGCTCTGTCGAAGACCTTCGAGCGGCCTGAATACTGCTGAATACTTCAACATGGGTCGGCCACTAGCCTTATCAGCAAGCCGCAGTGGGCCCGAGTGGCACAAATGGAGAATTGGCACTAATCCGCCCTCTGAGAGAATGTCAGAATTCTAGCAGTGGTAACATAGTAGACTAATTATATACTACCTTTAGTTTTTGTGTAGTTCAGTTGTAGTGTTTGTTTTCTAGCACCCGTAATATTCTACGGAACATCGTGCATCACCATGGTAATGTTCTTCCAAATAGCGAGGCAATGGCCTATGCTGGTCCAAACTATATCGAGGACCGAAGATTTGGATCCGAATTTTGACAGACACTTGATGATGAAATGCCATGTTACCTGCGCTATAGTGCTGCTGTTTTCTTTGGGTTAGTTGCCTCTTAGTTAATGAATTGGTCAGAATCAGCAAAGGAAAAAGTTAGCGTGAAGATTTGATACCATATTTGTCCGCAGAAAATTTGGTTTGCAAGATTTATATAAAGGTTTAGGGAATCTGAGTTTTCAATGCCAGGTCTATAATAGAATCGGATCTGTCAACGTTAACTACATAAAAATATTATTATAAATAGTAATAAAGACTCATATTTACTTGAAATGTTAATGGTGCAATTGTACACGCAACATAATTACATATTCAGAGAATTTTCTTTGATTTACAAGCGGTACCGGACAGTGCTAGTCTTTTGAATTTGTTTAAAATCGCTATCTACATGTAGTATATCATGGGTCAAATTTTCTAGCACGTCAGTTAATAAGAATTGAAATGGATAAATAATTATCATAACGGTTTCTTAGATGAATACTCTTAACAAAAGATAATATAATTACTATAAATGGTCCATCGATACAATTCACATAGAAATACCATCTAACTAGTGCATGTTTTGAGTGTGTAGCTTTTACCACGTTACAGATTTTTTTATTAAATGTAGTTATCATTAAAATATAAATAACACATACGCTTAATCATTAGTTAATTATTGACATTAGAAATGTATTATCGTGGAGGCACATTTAGTTATATGCTTCGTTCATCAGTCATGTATTTTATAATTTATTAAGTATGGTTTGTTGATTTACATTCTTAGCCCAATTATTAAATATTTTGTCAGGTACTTATATCGTGTTGTAAATATTTTTGATAATTGATTTGAAATTTAATTAAAAAAAATATAAAAAGAAATTCAAAATGTCGTTCGCATATTGTGTTGTGTTTTTGTTTGTATCCATGCCTCCCGCGGCACAGACAATACTAGTGCGGGGGTATGAAAGTGTATTTTTTTTTTATTTAGGCCATGTAAAGTAATCCCATTACATTATTCCAGTTGAACACATTCTTTCATTGATGTCTGCATTCGCCGGCGCCGAAAACTGCTTCCCGAAAATGAGCACGTATGAAGGTTTTGTAACCCACTTCTACCCGTGGGTCTTCCGCGCTTTGCCATATTCTCCTATTTTGGGAGGCGTTACTCAGGTAAGAAGAAAAATAAAAAGATACCATATCATTTCTAAGCTTTGTGACAAATGAAATCACTCGGCCAATGCGACTCCAAAATCATAGTATGAATTTTCGTTTGAGCCTTTTTAATAAGAAACCTAAAGCAATGAGATATCTAATCTAAGTTGCATGTGTTTTAATGGATATTTTTACCCTTTGATAGATACACTGAAGGGTACTTACGTAAACTTTAAATTAGTTTAGTTAATATCGACGAACATTATGTAATATTATTTTCATATACGGATTTCAGTTTCTTCATTTCCAATCCACATTAATTTGGAACTTTTCCGACCTGTTCGTGATCTGTATGAGCTATTACCTCACCTCACGGCTCGAGCAAGTTAACAAGAAGCTTCTGGTTGCTCAAGGAAAGGTAAGTATTGTTCACTTTCACCCATACTCGGAATGTAAGTAGCAACTACTCGAAAATCGCACTGTGTTTCGGAGTTTCTCTTATCAATTTTGGTACCTCCACAGAATAACTAATAGTAGATCTGCAGTAACATACAAACAGTATGTGAAAAAGAATTCACCTCTCTAGTTCAAGACGGGGGAGGGACGTTAAGCCTGCTGCCATCATATCTCTAACGGCCGGTCCCAATAATCTATCTATCGCCGGTTTACCTTACTAGAGTTAGATATTTGACACTATTTGTATGGAAGTTATGTCAAATTTCTATCGGTAGTAAGGCAAAACCGTGGATAGATAGATTATTGGGATCCTCCGTTAGACAGCTTTGACGACATCCATAATTAGATATTTTACAGGACATTACTTAAACTCTATGCATCAGTAGACGTTAGTTTCATTAAAAAAATATATATTATGCGTAAACAGTACGCCGAGAGGTTTAAGCCAGAAACTATACTAAACTAGCACGCACACGGTTATATTTTACAATAGAGATATATAAGATAGTTGCGAGATTAGACCCATGGTTTATTTATGGAAATTTCAAAACCGAAATTTTGCTTCGGATCATAAAAAGTATCATAAAAATCTATTACTTTTTATTGTAATAAAATATATGCTAGTCGAAATGACCTGACAAAATCATGAAATTTCTAAAATATGTAGGAACAAAAGATTTTTACAGCAAAAATGCTTATTATGCCTGTCATTGGGCAATACAATAAAAGGCGGAGTTAGCTAGCAATGCACATGTGCAAAGCAAAACCTTTCTGTACTGAAATTTTGCTTTACCGATCTGAAATTTAAACTCGGTAGTATCTTTAGTCCACGTTTTGCAATAGGACGGTAAGAGTATCTCGTTCATTCACTCACGTAATAAAATATGATGTAGATAAAAAAACTGCCCCACGTCTTTTTTACCGACTTCCAAAAAGGAAGTTCTCAATTTGACTGTATTTTTTTATGTTTGTTAACTACATAACGGTTGGTGCTTCCCGTGTTGTCCCATTTAAATTTTATCAAATTCGGTCCATTAGTTTTTGAGTTACACTCCAATAACTGAATAGAATGGAAGTCGGTATTAAACTTTTCAAATTGTACTTGTTTTAGGACACAAAGTTTCATGATACCTGTTCAACAGTTTTGGAATAATATAAGTAACATTTCCTTCCTTCATCCATGGTGTAGGTAAGTTATTACCTACGCCATAGATGAAGGAGGTAATAATTCATCTATGCCTAAACTATATAATATGTTACATATTAACATGAAATTGCAACAATTTATATAAACCAGTAGGTTTCTATGTAACTTTGTTATTATTTCCGATTGACATTATGTAGAAAGAGAGCCTACTTCAGTCACAGACGTATTCTCCAGACACATATCAACTTCACGTTTCACTTAGCAGCAAGCTGAGAAACTCATTGAATTGCAGAATTGTATTTAACAGTGTAAATTCGCGGACATTCTAGAACAATTCGTATTTATCCTGAACTTCCCGGATATCTCCGGAAGTTTATACGTACGTGTTCGGTTCGTACATGTAATTGCACTCCCAGAATCAGACTTCAGCTAAGTTCTCTAAGTGCGGTTGTAAAGTTGCTTGATTCTATAGTACAAACTTTGTACTATAGAATCAAGCAACTGTATTAGTTGTTCTTTAAGAACAACTAATACAGCTCTTGCGGATTACTTACAAGTTGCAACTACATAATGACTATTTTAGATGTATTTAACCTATGACCGCGTGCTTAGTACAAAGTGATAAATTATATCTGATATAGGAACTTACTGGTAGAATAAATAAAAAGGATAGGTACTAGCGGTTAAGCTCTAAGTAAGGCCCAATACGGTCGTTCCTATCACTAAGATCCACTTTACATCGCTGTTAATAAGCAATGTTCTAAGCAAATTCGAGTATCAAAGATCAAAAAACGTGACTATAGTAACGGCATACGGTCGTTCCGATCACTGTGGTCTACACCGGGCCGCAAAGAATGCGGGTTGGTTACAAAATGCGTTTACTTTAAAATATTTGAGCAGTGAGTTTAAACTATTTATAATTGTCTATTTAATTAAAGTATAGAAGAAAGTCTCACCTTTTTATACTTATAACCAGTTTCACTAGATTTCTAACAATGTGCAAAAGTGTATCATAATACAATTTTTACACACTTTAGTATTTTGTATCGACTGCTAGGTGTTAATACTGCAGTGCAAGTACCGTAATAGGCGATAAATTTGTCGAGTCGCTAAGATCGATAAAATTAACTAATCGTATCGCCCCAAGCAAGTATGTAAGTCATATCGACGACTTATACGATCGTCAAATTGTCGACATTATATTGATTACTAGCGACCCGCCCCGGCTTTGCACGGGTGCAATGCTGATACTACATAATATACCTATCTACTACAGAATGTCCTTATAAACAACGTTTACAGCTTTTTTGTCATCACAACATGACAATGCAAACATATTTTGTTTATGGAATGTATGCAATGAAAGGCAGACTATCGCAGAATGGTGTTTATTATAACAGCAGTGTGGAACGTAAGTGTTGACAAATGAGGGTGGCAGTAAATTTGTAAAAACTACCTACATATTCAAAACATTACATTTTCCTCCTTCTAAGTATAAACATACACTTCAAATGTTAAACTAATAATAATGTCTAAAATAGCCATCCACTACAACTCATAACATAGGATAGCTTAGATGAGTGCATAGGCACACATTATATATTATGCCTACGAGAGTTGATATTATTCAAGTATGTAAGTATAGATAAACATAATTAACTTATGTGCTATTTTAAGTAATACAGATAGATTAAGCTAAGTAAGTACCTTACCTATATAATACATTACTTTCGGGTTATGACACGTGATCTTAATCTCAAACTGCGAGGTGTATATTGAGAGTGAGGCCGGTGCTGGGGCGTACCCGGATCGTTATCAACGTGATCAGCTTGTGGTGGGCATGCAGAGGACTCCGACTCGAGCTCGTCCACGTCATCGCCACCGCCACCGCGACCGCCGCCGTGAACCGCAATACCAGCTGCTTCGCGAATTCTAACGCGGCGCCCTTCTACAGCTTCGGAATCCGGTGATCGCGTTAAAGGAGTCGACCAACCTTCATTGAGAGTTTTTTTCTTCGAATCATATAAATCCGCCTGCGGTTCACACGATAAAGTATGTCGCGATTTTCTAGAAGTTTTGTTTAATAGTTGATCGATGTGTCTTTTAGAGGTACGATTATCATCGTTGGTTTTTACAACATACGAAACGGGCCCGCTTTGACCTACCACTACGCCCTCCTTCCACTTCAGATCTTTGCTAGCATATTCGCGCACGAGCACATTGTCCCCGGGCGCGACGTCTCGCGCTACCCCGCCGCGCCGCGCCTCCTGCACGCTCTGCGCACTGCGCACGACATCGCCCGTGTTGGGTCGGATCAGGTCTAGCCGCCCGCGTAAACGTCGTCCTAACATAGCTACTGCGGGCTCTTTTTGGGTTGTGCAATGCTCTGTATTTCTATAGGTAAATAAGAATTTACAAAGAGCCGTGTCATAATTTTCGTTTTCTACCGTTGCCTTTTTTAAAATTTGTTTTACCTGACGAACCACGTTTTCTGCTGCCCCGTTGCTCGAAGGGTGGTAAGGTGCCACTAAAACTCTTTTAATTCCATTCATCTCTAAATATGATGAATATTCTTTAGACGAAAACGGCGGTCCGTTATCGGTCACTATAGATTTAGGTAAGCCAAATCGAGCAAATATCTTACAAAAAGCTGTAATAGCTCACGTCGCGATGCGTATGTAACTTGGACCTCGACAAACCCTAGTGGTTTAATAATACCTCCAGTATATGATTTCAGAGTTAATGCTTTCTTATGTAACGGTAAATTATGAAACAATTCGTCATAACATGACTTTGAAATTGCGGAGAATTTACAACCAGTGTCCACTTCAAATCTTAGTACATGCCCCTCAACCGACAAATCTACATAATACGGATCATCTTCAATACCACATGATAAACTATAAAAATTCGCGTCATCGTCATCGGAATCAGAGTCAACTAAAAAAAACTGACCTTTACCCTTCCGTGCAGAGTCTAATTCATGACCACCTTCGTACTTACGGCACATCACTTTTAAATGACCTTTTTCACCACAACGATCACAACTATAAGCTTTGAAACGGCATCTCGCAGCTGCATGCCCATCCCTGCCGCACCGCGGGCAAGGGCTGCGCTGTGCGCTTGCCGCTTTTGTTGTCGCGGCGGGCCGGTCGCTTCCCGCCGCGCCCGATGATGTCGTGGCGAAGGTGCGGCGCGACCCACTCGCCGCCGCCGCCACGCGATGGATTCCTTCAGCGGAGGGCCCGGCGCCCCCGGTACCTCCATAGCCGCTCGTTACCGCCATCGCTGCGTGCCGATCAGCCGCCTCTAAAGCCAGTGCGAGCTCCACTGCTCGCTTATAATCCAATTCACGTTCTGCAAAAAGTCTGGATCTCATATCCTCTTGATGCAGCCCCGACACGAATTGATCTCTTAGATTGATCTCCAAGGAATTTGCAAAGTTGCACGTTTTTGCCAAATGCTTCAAACTCTGTAGATATTCGTTGACGGTCTCGCCTGTCGCTTGCTTTCTTTGCCTGAAAACGTGCCGTTCTGCGATTTCTGACCTTCGCGGTTCAAGGTGCTGCTTCACTATTTTCTCAAGTTCGTCAAAAGTCTTTGTTTCGGGTAAGGCGGGTGCACATAAGTCGCACATAAGCTCGTAACACGAAATTCCAACATGAGTCACTAAAGTAGCCACGTGCAGATTTTCCGCGATGCTATTTAACGTTATAAACTGTTTTATTCGCCTACAATACGCGTCCCAATTGTGAGTGCCTATCTCAAACACTTCTATTTTGCCTATAGGCATAATCAAACACTTAATGAGCGTAATATTCTAATTAAATCTCGGCTGCGCCAAATGGAATGTATGCAATGAAAGGCAGACTATCGCAGAATGGTGTTTATTATAACAGCAGTGTGGAACGTAAGTGTTGACAAATGAGGGTGGCAGTAAATTTGTAAAAACTACCTACATATTCAAAACATTACAGTTTAGAAGTTACTCTTGAAAGAGCGACATATAATTGACCATGAGATGAAAAACACTCAACGCTCAAATCTAACCGCCGCACCGCTATGTCCCTGCATTTTAAATCGGTAATATCTTCGGAAATATTCATTTAAATTACACGCTGTAAATGGCCATATTGATCTGATTGAATGGACAATGTATTTAAGGTACTTAGTTGGGTAAGGATTGCTTAAAATAACATCCTAAGTAAGCCATTTTTTTCCGTAAAATGTAAAGGAAAAAAAATGGATATTGTGGGTTATCCTTAAGAGACAGACATATATAATTGCGGACTTTTTTGTTGGCCATTTTAAGATGTACAATACTGTAGTACATTATTTTGATTTATCTCGTGGGGTTCAGTCAGCGTTTGCAATGTAAGCGCAAAAAAAAAAAGATTATTTAATACATCACATTAGAAACCTGTAAATTCATCAGTGTTTCTCTACAATATTATGTGTTAACAACATATAATTATTTCACTATAAAAAACATACATTATAGACAAATTAATTTCATTAGGTTGAAATTAGCAAAATTGTTGTATTATTAGATAAATGGAATGTATTTGACTCGCAGATGTTTTCTAAATTCACCGCAAGGTGGCATTGTTGACGATCACGGTAGGAGAGTTGTTCTACCGCTAAAATATTGTTATAAAAGTAGTAAGCGTGGCGGAAAGCGGCCAGCACCCCAAAAGGTGGCACTCTCATCTATTACAAAAGAGCTCTGCACTGTATCCCAATTGTTACTCCACCACTTAGAATACTTGAAGCCTCTGTTTGCTTTCTAGCGATGTCAGGTCATCAACCTGTCATCATAGCCTCATGCTACCTCCCCTCTGGTAAAGAACTATTACAGACAGACTTGGAAGCCCTCTTCTCTCTAGGAAGCTCCGTCCTTCTGATCGGTGACTTCAACAGTAAACATGTCATATGGAACTGTACTAGTAACAATAGTAATGGTAAAATCCTTGAAGGCTTGGTCAGCCACTTAAACTTTGATATTCTCTCCCCTCTGGAGCCCACCAGATATCCCTATGTTGACAACCAACGACCAGACATACTTGACATAGCACTTCTCAAGAACGTCACCCTCCGGTTGCGCTCTATAGAAGTGTTACACGAACTGACTTCAGACCCTGTATTGTTGAAATCACCGCTGCCAATCGGAAGGTTAAGGAAACGAACAAGCTGTCGCCTGCAGTTCCTTCGCTCCGAGCGAACCCGAAAGCGCCCGAATCGATTACATCATCGAGTCATAGCGCGCGCCCCACTCCTAATACGCCACTGGCAGCAACGCTGCAATTAGATTTTTTGAACACAGCTGCAGAGTCAAATACGAAACCAAATGAATTTAAAAAATCTGACCCCTCGGAATGGGTTGAAGTTAAGCGTCACCGTACTCGTCGTTCACCGAGCAACGTAACTCGTGGCACAGCTATTCCGGGATCATCTGTATGTTTATTATCAGCTGCTGAGAGAAAATCCTATCTGCATTTGTACTACGTTCAGACCGGCACTACACCGGAACAAGTTCTTGCTCACCTCAGAAACATTTGTACCGAAGATAACTGCTCGGTTGAGGCATTAAAGTCGCGAGGTGATTATCCGTCTTTTAAGTTAAGCGTTTCAACTAAGAATGTTGATAATTATTTAAAGCCTGAACACTGGCCAGAAGATGTCTTTATAAAACCCTGGCGAAATGGATTTCGTAAGCCACAACAGCAAACGAGCCAACAGAATTCAGTATAATACATATACACTTTTTTATCAGAACGTTCGAGGCCTTCGCTCGAAACTTGACGTTTGCCTAAAGTCGATTCTATTAGAATCAGCAAACATATTTGCGCTTACGGAGACTTTCCTGATGAGTAGCGTATGTGACGCAGAAGTGTTCCCTCCCGGGTTCTCGGTGCTGCGTCAGGACCGTGCTGGCGACACAGGATGGGGCGGTGTACTGCTAGCTGTCCGTGATCAATATAAAGTGCATCAGATAGTTGATGTCCAAGGCTATTCCAATGATATAGAGGTAGTAATGGGTATGGTAACATTTAAATCCAAGAAAATAATCTGTTGTGTAGTTTATGTTCCCCCTAGGTCGAAAGATGACAAATACATACAAACCTTTTCAGTAATTGAGAATCTTATTGATAAATATAGTAAGTTCGATGTATTAGTGATAGGCGATTTCAATTTGAACTCTTGTAGTCAAACTGTTAGATTACAATATAATTGTATGTTATCTTATTGTAAGTTAAAACAACATAATTCAATAATGAACAAATTTGGTACTACATTGGATTTGGTACTGAGCAATTTGGAGAGTGAGTACATTGTAGTGAGCGGTGAAGCAGACCCTATCGTTCCTATGGATAACTATCACCCTCCGCTTTTGGTGAGTATGCGGTGCGCGCGACCGACGTGGCCACGGGTTCCGTGTGAGCATGTGACGCAGCGGTCAGAGTCTGATGGTGAACATTTGCGGGAATGGAACTTCCGAAAAGCTGAGTTTCCATCTTTGTATACTGAGTTATTTTCTTTGCAATGGGATGAGCTATATACAATCTCTAACGTTGATGAGGCTGTTACTTTATTTTATGTTAAATTGAGTGCGTGCATAAATAAATTCGTTCCGTTAAAAAATAACAAGAACAATAGGTCAAAATATCAGTATCCGATGTGGTTTACACGCGATATAATCACTACTTTAAAGAACAAGTACTTCCATTTAAAAAAGTACAAGCAGTTCAATTTTGAGTTTAACCGTGAGTTATTTAAGTTTTATAGACAGCGAGCCAAAGAGCTTATCGATCTTGCGTACAAAGCTTATATACGACGAACCGAGTTAGATGTAAAGAAAGACCCAAAACAATTCTGGAAATTTGTTAAGGCGCAGCAGGATTCTAGAAAAATTGTTAACGATTTTGAATACGGAGGGCTTACTGTAAGTGGCCTAGATGCAGCTAACGCATTTGCAAATTACTTTAGTTCAGTATTTCTGCTACCTAATTCTCATTTATCTTCTCCTGACACCGAGCGCAAAGCGGCAGACTCCCAACCCCTGCACTCCTCTCGGATCGCAATTGAGTCGGTCAACTTAACAGACCTATCGGTAGCGATTCGCCGTCTGAAAGCCCACTCATCCGCTGGACCTGACGCCATCCCACCCTTTATATTAAAAGATTGTATGACTTGTTTTACGAAGCCGCTGCTTTATATTTATAACCTCTCATTAGCTTCAGCTACCTATCCAAAAATGTGGAAAATTTCTAGAGTAATTCCTATACCGAAGGAGGGTTCCAGATCAAAGGTGGAAAACTATAGGCCTATTGCAGTTTTGTCTGCATTTGCCAAAGTTTTTGAATCGATTGTCAATCGATATATCACCGAGCAGGTCCGAACTCAACTATCCGAAACTCAGCATGGTTTCAGAGCCGGCAAATCCACTGCTACAAACCTTATAAACTTCGTAGACTACACTGTTACTGAAATGGATCAAAACAGGCAAGTCGATGCTGCTTATTTTGATTATAAAAAAAGCATTCGATCGCGTACAGACTGATGTGCTACTTCAGAAATTTTCTAATTTCGGATTCGTACCTAGGCTGTTGCAGTTTTTTTCCAGCTACTTTGATGACCGCGTACAATACGTTGAACTCTCTGGTTTCCGGTCTGACCCTTATGTAACCCGTTCAGGTGTGAGTCAAGGTAGCAATCTTGGTCCAACCCAGTTCCTCATCATGATCAACGATCTGCCGAAGGTCATCAGACATGCGAAATGTCTTATGTTTGCTGATGATGTGAAACTGTACTTAGGTATAGGTAGTACGGAGGACTGTGAGGCGTTGCAGAGGGATATCGATAGCGTAGTGAATTGGAGTGAATCTAATCAGTTAGAATTTAACATGTCTAAGTGCAAGATCATGACATTTACTCGTGCACGCGCTCCAATTCACTTTAACTACCATATATCCGGTGTCCACCTGGATCGCGTCACACAAATCCGCGACTTGGGAGTGTCCTTAGATATGGAACTAACATTTAATCAGCACATAATCAACGTATGCAACAAAGCCTCGAAATCTCTAGGATTCGTTATGCGCCAAACTTCCAGATTTCATGATAGAAATGCTATAATTACGTTGTACTATGCATTTGTTCGTAGTAAACTAGAATACAATTCGCTTGTGTGGGATCCCCACGAGAAAAAATATACAGCTATGCTAGAACGGGTGCAAAAGAAATTTATGCGTTATCTGTACAAAAAAATGTACGGATATTATCCTTACTTATATCCGTCTTTGTTCGTCACCGGTATGGTAGGTGAGCACACGTTACAGTTGAGACGTAAGTGCGCATTATTGACGCACTACTATTTACTATTCAACGGTAAAATAGACAACTCGAGTGCACTGGCTCGCTGTTCACTATTCACGTCGAACCGGTTGGCACCGCTCCGGCGCGTACGACGTTTACTCGCACCACCACTAGTGCGTACGCGGACCGCTCAATACGCTCCCACGTCTCATGCTCTCAATTTGCTGAACTCTCTGATTGCTCAGGAACCTGATGTTGATTTGTTTTTTACAAGACTAAGTACGTTTGTAAGCTTATGCATAAATTTTTTAAGCAATTATGTGTCATTGTAGCTTAACTAAATTTAAGGTAAATATGTAAAACGGGCTTGCTGCATGCTTTGGTTTCATACTGTAAATGCAGCAAGCAACGAATTAAGAATAAAATAAAAAAATAAAATAAAAAATAAAAATAAATTAGGCCCCGACCCGACGGACATAACCCCTATCACTAGAACGGTAGTGAACTGGAAGCAACTGGGGGAATCCCTCCAAGCTATCAGTTCACCCGCTCTCGATAGAATCCCCGATGACATACAGACAGTAGAAGACGTGTCAATTGCGATCGAGGCTCTCAGTGACCACCTCCGCACCGCAGTAGGTGAATCCTCAAAGCAGGTCCAAGTGGCGGATGGTCGCCGCTTCAAACTGCCCGAGGGTGCGAGGAGGTTACTGACAGCTAAGAACGCCGCCACTAGGGCGTATGACTCGATGCCAACCCCAGAGAACAAAGCCACCATGCGCTATTTACAGCGTGCTGTAAGGAAGCGCATGAGTGAGCTGCGTGATCAAAGGTGGGACGACAAACTGTCAGAGATTGAGCCAACTCACCAGGCATACTGGCAGTTGGCTCGAACTCTGAAATCTGACGGACAACAGACAATGCCTCCACTCATTAGGCCACCTCCCCTCTCCATAGCGTTCCTTGACGAAGACAAAGCCGAGTGTTTAGCTGATAGCCTTGAGGCTCAGTGTACTCTAAATGTAGATCACGTCGACCAGAAACACCTCGATTCGGTGGAATCTGAAGTCGAACGTAAAAGCTCTATGTCCATCTCTGAACTCCCACTCCTCCCACCGGTAAAATCATCCGAGGATGTGTCTCTGATCAAGAGCTTCAAGACCCGTAAATCCCCTGGTGCTGATGGTATCAGCAACAAGGTGATTAAACACTTCTCAGTCCCACTAGTCCATCTCTTAGTTAGCATCTTCAATGCGGCTATGAGCAACTGCTCCTTCCCAGACACTTGGAAGCATGCCATTGTCATTGGTATTCACAAACCAGGCAAACCCGCAGCCGAGCCCTCCAGCTACCGTCCCATAAGTCTCCTCAGCTCTCTGGGGAAGATTTACGAGCGGCTCATTGTGAACCGACTCTGGTCCCACGTTAGGTCCAATAACCTCCTTCCCGATGAGCAATTTGGTTTTAGAGCCAAACACTCTTGCGTCCAACAAGTGCACCGCGTAACGGAGCACATCCTAGGCGGTTTCAATAAGAAACCAAAGCCCCAAGGGACCATAGCTGTCTTCCTCGACGTAGCGAAAGCGTTCGACAAAGTCTGGCACAACGGCTTGATATTCAAGCTGTACCAACTGGGTGTGCCAGACCGTCTTGTACTCATCTTACAAAACTTTCTCAGGGATCGAACGTTTAGCTATCGCACCGAGGAAACGCTCTCCTCCCCGCATCCCATTCACGCAGGTGTCCCTCAGGGCTCTGTACTCTCACCCATTCTCTTCTCGCTGTACACCAGCGACATCCCACGATCTGAACCTAATGTTCAGATCGCTCAGTTTGCGGATGATACTGCAATCTACTCTACTGGCTGGTTCAAGGTCAGGCAGAGATGCGCCATCCAACGAGCCATCACCGTTATCGGTGCATGGTTTCGTAAATGGCGGATTGCAGTAAATCCTAGCAAAAGTGCAGCAGTGTACTTCACTGAGACCCGTCGGAATCTCATGCCGTCACCCATAGTCCTATTCGGCGAACCCATCCCTTGGGCTAAATCTGCCAAATACCTGGGCGTCACCCTTGATCGCCAACTCACTTTCGCGAAACACATCCAGATTGTTCGCAATAGGGCGGCCTTCATTATGGGTCGTCTTAATCCCCTCATAGGCAAAAACAGTAAAATGTCTCTTAGAAATAAGACGACTCTTTACAAACTTTGCATCCGCCCAATCATGACTTACGCATCTGTAGCGTTCGCCCATGCTCAGAAACACGACCTCCACAAACTTCAAGTGATTCAGAATCGCTTTATGCGCAGGGCAGTGGGCGCTCCGTGGTACTTGCGGAACGCCGAACTGCACTGCGATTTCACCCTCCCCTCTATTACGCAGTATATGAAAGACTACTCCCGCCGCCACTTCGACAAAGCTCCCCACCACTCGAATCCTCTCGTGGTCGAAGCGGCGAACTACTCCACTGACATAACCGATCCCCACTTCCTTCCCCCCCGTCGCCGTCCAAGGCATATTTTGGGTGACCCGGACGACCCCATCGCAGCCGTTACTTCGGCAGCTTTAGCGTCGTCCCAAGGGAACCCCGGTAATGGTTGTAGACCCGACCAGGGCTGTGATCCCGATCGCATTGTAGGCTCCGGCCGAGATCTTCTTCGCAGCCCCAGTCGCAGTCGATGTAATTCACACACACACGATTGTAGTCCCAGCCACGGTGCGGGTGGGAGTATACACCGCGGCCCCGGTCGCGATGTATCCTCCGGCCCAGCAAATGGCTGCGGACGAGGTTACACTGGTTTTCTATGTAGTCCCAGCCACCATGGCTGTGGGCGAGGTACTTCACATTCTTATTGTAGCCCCACCCAAAGTACAGTCATGAGTGCACAACGCGACGATCCTGGTCGCGGTGTGGACCCATGTCGCGGAAATGGGGGGAGGCGAGGTTCACAAGGTTATGATTTAGTGGTAAACACAGTCAAACACCGAGCTCGCCGGCGAGCTCGAGGCAAAAGTTATGTCTTGGTTAGATTCTCTCCAAATAGTCGTAGAGTTAAAATTCATAGGGCCCACTTTCAACGGTACACTTATGTACCGGGGCGATTTTCTCCTACTCCCCTCTCTCCTGGCGACGGCCCAAGCCGAGGTCCGTACCCTAGTGGTGCCCTTGAGCAAGTCGCCTACTCCCCTCCTTGCGGCGAAGCGTCTTCAACGCTCGCCTTAGGCGGTGCGCCCTCTGCGCCCGCATCTGGCTGAGTGCCATCTGCGCTCGCCAACCTTCCGGTGACGCTGTAAATGCCGGTAGAGGCAAACAGCATTAGTCGGTTCTAAAAAAAAAAAAAAGAAAAGGAAAGTGGCCAGTCTGTTGTCGTTAGCCGAGTTGAACACTAGGAAACGTTGAGCGTCGAATTTATGTCGGAACAACTATAAAATCTGAGCACAAGTTGACTAAAATCTTTATTAAAAGGAATATGTTGTTATACTTTAAATAATTAATTAGAATAGTTTATACTTGTGGTTTAACATTGTTGAACAGAGAGAAATAGTATTAAATGCGAAGTATAGTGATTAGTAAATTATTGAATAAAATGTAAAATAATAAGTGAATGCTCTGTCTTATTTACAATACCTTATTAAGGAATACATTCCTTATCAAGTATGCTTATTACAGCGATAATGTTAAATGAAATGTTACAAATCAGAATTGGGATTACTCACGTAAATCTGTTTAAATTTAAACATTATTTAATTATTCCCAAACTGTATTTCATCAAGATGTTAGTTGCGGTCTGAATTTTTTTTTATAGAAAAGAGATATATCGCCCAATTAGCATTAAAAGCGTGCCATCACATGGATCTTGGGGGCTCGGATGTGCAACGTACGAGCAGCGAGGGATTCGCCATGCGAGGTACGAGACGCGAGGCTCCGCTGTGCGACGTACGAGACGTGAGGGCTCCGTTGAGCAAAGTACGAGACGCGAAGGCTCCGTCATGCGATGTAAGAGCCGCGATGGCTCTGGCATGCGACGTACGAGCAGCGAGGGCTTCGCTGTGCCACGTACGAGACGCGAGAAATCTGTTGTACGACGTACGAGACGGGAGGCTCGGCTGTGCGATGTACAAGACGCGAGGGCTCTGGCATGCAATGTAAGAGCCGCGAGGGCTCTGGCATGCTACGTACGAGAAGCGAGAGCTCCTCTATGAGATGTACGAGACACGAGAGATCTGTTGAGCAACGTACGAGACGCGAGGCTCCGCTGTGCGACGTGCGAGCCATGAGGGCTCTGCCATGCGACGTGCAAGACGTGAGAGCTTCGACGTGTGACGTGGGTGTGCAGTAAGTGCAATCCCGAGCGTTCTGAGGTGAGTCACCGCAGACGCGAGCGCTCTGTCTTGGATTGAGAAGAGACTACTCCAGAAGTGAGTTGTTGTTTAATATAACTGATGTTTTAAGTGGGGCCAGTTCTTATAATTATCATGGAAACTTGCTAATACTCGTAACAACATTGTGCCAGAGTTTATTCCGTCCTACAAAAACCAAAGTATAGCACATGGGTGCATAAAGTCAATATCTATTTATGGGTGTGGGGCGGAATCCGGAAATATTTGCGTGCCGAAAAGGCAGAAACTAAAAAGAAACTATTTTGTGTCATGGCTTGTTCAGGAAACATTCCTGCGTATTTTTTATGATTATTGATTTCTTTTCTACACACGTTGCAGTTCCTGGAAAAGTGGGTGGATTTCGGCGAAGTCTATTGTATTATTGGCCAAATATGGCGATTCGCGAGTTGGCGGGTTAAACGTACAGCTTTGTACAATTATCAAAACGGTAATGTGACTATCATGCTATTATCCACTCGATACATTGCATGAAATTGTGTTTGTGAGATGCAATGTGTTTATATACATCGGTTAAATATGTGCTTTCAAGGGTCATCGCAAGCTTTATCAATGTTAGTTTGATAAGGTCCAGCTTCCGAAACGGGCTAGTTGGGTATAAGACACATACAGGACTGTGTTATCATTGGTCGCATTCACACGCCACGGGTAATGGGTTTTTTTGCCAACAACTTACTTACGGAACTTACTGATTGTTGGTCTTCTCCAATTTGATAATTAAATGCTTGCAGTGCCCGCAGATGGGTCTTTTTTTTGTATATATCATATAGTTATTATTTTTTGAATGATATAAGAAAACCATACCACATGCACTTTGGTAAACAAAGGTTATTTTTGAATAAACGTGCCTATATGTTTGGGGTGAATCTCAAAATGATGATTTTAGTAAGGGAAAGAGAGCACAAACTGATGTTTGGTTCGTCATTTGATTTTGTCATGAGTCGGAATAGTACGGTGATAATGGCGTCTGACTCGTGGCCCCCTCAAACATCCTATGGAGTGAAGAGTTCGAATCTCTTTAGAGTATATTTTTGTATTTATTATTGTTTTGTAAACTCGCGACTGTATTTGTCGCGGGTCTCGCTTCACTGGTGCTGGTCGCCTGGGTGCCGTCAGCTGTGTGTGGTCGCGTGACGCTGTGACGTGCAGTGACCGGTACGGATGGTTTTTTCTTAGGTTGAGGGTGTATTAACATTTATGTGTTAAAAACGAGTGGAGTACATCGCGGTCGATTGCAAGATGGTTAATGTAAAAACGTTTTAACTGTATTTTCATTGTGAGTGCGAGTACATCGCGGTCGAGTGCTTTAATATAAATGTGCGCCGATATATTTGTGTTATTATTGTAAAACTAAGTGAATTTGGTTATCGCGGACGGACACGGTATCGGAGGGCTACGTATTTCTGTGTTTAGGTTAAGGACGGCCGTCTGGGTTAGGATAATTCTACGGTTGGCTGGATCAGCTAGGTACTTGCCACTGCGACACGACCCACGGATGGATTGGGAAGGTCACTGGAGCGAACACTGCTTCCCCGTCTTGACGGACCGAGGAGCCGCCTGGATGTTCCAGGCATTGTGAGTTTTACCCTTAATTTAATTGTCTATGTACTGTATTGTTTGTTACTATTGATTAATTAGCGCTACGTATCGTAGCCGATGTTCGCTGGAGGCGCTTATGGGCCTCGCCTCCCGAAGACCCGAGTAGGCTCTTCGACAAAACCTATTGACCCACGGTTGGGCCAAGGTTGGTTGATAACAATTATGTTTGCATTTCAGTTTTGTGTGATGTTCTCGAAACTGAACATGGCTGATAAATATATGGGAGAGGAACAGAGATACTTTCTGGAAATTTGACTAATAAAGTAATTTATGAGAGGTCTGCCTGCCTGGTCTTGCCCATTTCAATATACATATGAATAAATGGGGTGTTACTAGACTTGAGCATAATTAGATACGACCGAAGAGATAGAAAAATTTAAATACAAAGGATAATTGAAGTTATATTAAAATTATAGCTCTTTTTTTTAATAAAAACTTAGCATCACAGGTAATTTCGCAAGATAAAACCTACGTACAGGGGCTGCGAATTCAGGCGGACTCGCCCTGCGCATTGGCGCCCTTACTGATAAACGCTGCTTGGATCGTGAATCGTACAAACGGACCTGTGCACGTAGTTCTCGCCGAGTTGCTGTCAGGCTTGTACGTCACACGGTCTTAATACAAAGAATGGGAAAGTATTACATATTATATTATTTATGTTCAATACGTTGATAATATGTATACCTAACTTAAAATTGTAATCCTGTATTATTAGTTCTCAACCGACTGGCAAAAAAAAGAGGTTCACAATTTGTAGTAAAATTATTATGTTTATTTGTGTCAACGCATAACTTTTTGTGAAACTGAGTAGTTGTTTTCAAATTATATTCAGCACCGGGTATAATAGAATGGACTTCCATTATCTAACGGTTGAGCCCTGCAGTATTACTTGCAAATATGCACATACTATCCACTACATGTGGGCTTTTATGGCGGAATCTATATAGTGAAATTATCATTTTAAAACTCCACCATGTAGCACACGTCAAGTGGAACTGCTGCCTTAATAAGTTACCGAATCACTAATAAAGGTCCGAAGTGGCTTGTAGCAAAGAGGCATGGCGGGTAGGGTGGAACACTTTTGTATGAAAAAATTTTTTTTTCGAATTTCGAATTGGAATACCAGGTAAAAGTTGCATTATATAATTGTAAATAATACCCCTTAATTTGGAAGTTCTAGCTCAACAGCTTGAGCCCCCGCCATAGACTTGAAATTTCATTTTTTTAGTTTTTGTAGACATTTTGTGTAGTACACCCTATAAACCAAATAATAAGTAAATATAATATGTTATGCATTTAAATGTTAGAATAAAAGTATATTTTAATTAATAGAATCATTTATTTCAAAAGTAAACACAGGTTCAGAAAGTTATGTCTGTATGAATAACGTCATTTTTTATGGCAAAAATCCTTTTTCGTCTCAAACTTTGGCATGAGCTTTCGAGATGCCAATTTAGACTTTATGAATCCCTCTCTTCTTGTCTTATCGCATACACTTAGAGCTGCTTCTGTCACAACTTTTACTGATCTTTCCACAGCCTGGGTGTGGCAAGGTAGTCTCATAAATGCCAAAACTGCATCTCCTCCATTTTCAATTAGATCTTTTAGTTGCTTATCGGAAACATTCATCAGTATTGGGGGTTCGTATATATTTTGTTGCCAGTCAATCAAGTCTATGTAAGAACATGCATTTAAGTTCACTTTTGGTACCTCAAACATGCGCGAAACAGAATTTTTATTTACTTGACGAGCCTTTAAAATGCGTCTTGCAGCGAGTTCTCTAATGTGCTTACGTGAATCTGTTATCATACTCAACAACAAGTTTTCCGGATGAGCAAAGTAACTGTTTCGAATTAAAACAGGGTCCACTATCGCTAACAACTCGTCAGATAAATATCTAGTGCTGTTAATAAGCTTCCATAAATGTTTTGAACCATCTTTGCAAGATGAATGTGTTTTGATGGCAAACCAGACAGGGGCGTATGTTTTTACGACAAACGTGGCTAAAGTCACAAGATTTTGTTGTGGATTTTCCGTAGAAATATACAAACGCAGTATGCGATTAGCTCTTGTCAACCAGCGGGCATGGGATAGCTTACCTGGGCTTCTGTGCAATAAACCAGGAGGGCAGGATCCATTTATGACAGCAGTAGTAATTTCTTTGAAATATTTCTGGTCTGTACTGAGATCTGTTGATATTTGTGGAGGTAGTTCACCTTCTATCTTCTCAAAGTGGGCCAACGGTAGCGTCTCGCATGTCTCTAATGCTTTACCAATTTGACATGCAAATGATTTAGGTCCTGCAGTAGGGCCATCCAAATAGGTAAACAAATGCCTCAATGGCAACTCATTGGCGTGTAAGAGGCAAATTATCCATTGCAATGGTCGACATAGTCTATTTTACAAAAGACGAATCACGCCTCCCATTTTACCTTTATTTGTGTTTGTTCCATCACAGCCAACAGCCATTAAACTCTCTGGTGATATCTTTTCAGTCGTCAAAAAACTGTAGAAAGCTCTTTCAATATTTCTTGCACTGCCCGATATTGGAACCACATACCCAACATAAATAGAACCTGGTTCTTTTATAATCGAAATATGTTCCTCTTGTACAATCACTCTAAACCTCTTCGATCCTTTTAAAATAGTTTTAGCCGTCTTGTCTTTCCTTCCATCGAAATATAATGCTAGAATTTCTGTTACTCTTTCTTCTGTTAAAATTTGCTCGCGTACTTTCTGTCTTATTCTTCTTAATTTCATCCTGTCCACGACGTTAGTCGACTGCGCCTCAGAGTTGGCATCAGAAGTAGTACACAGAACAGATGATACTATAGCCGCCGCAGCTCGATCTGATACTCCGTATCTATCGCATACAGTCGTCAAACTATGAAGACAGGCATCCGTAAGCTTTATAGGCTTTTGATCCATTGTGCCAGCGGTGTTAAGACCATCTGCGGCCGACGAACAAGAAGGAAGGTCGACGTTAGAACTAACTTCAGATCTATTTAACCGATACGAAGAAGAGGGAATTTCTTCAATTCGTGTATTTATAGTATGCCTGATTTCTTGTTTTAGAACACGTAATCTTCTATTCTGCAATTTTTTACTCTGGATAAGATCCATTCTTCCTATAGCCATTAGTCTGTTAGTGCGTTGGTCTTCTAAAAATATTTGTTCCTCTTTTGGCACTTTTTTCTCTCTCAAACAAGTACAACTTGCAAATTCTTTACATTTACATGCAGCTATGTCAAAAAGCTTTCTACTTTGTACTCGGAACTCTTCTAACTTTTCTTTCTTAAGTTTCTTTAAAGACTTTTTCAAATTATAACACTTTGAGTGATAACTTTTTAGTAACTGTAACACTCGTTTGTGTGTGACAATTGGGATAGAAGATTTTATCCACAATTCTTCAATTTTTGTTCCAACTATGTCGGCAATTTCCAAAAACGTAGGTTCTTTTGTTGTATTATTCCTTACTTTTAAGTCTTGTCGAACCCATTCATAGAATTTCATTACATTTTCATACGTAGGTAGGATATTCTCTTTTAACTCTGCACTTTCACCAAATATCGGACATTGTAACTTTTGTCTCGTAGAAGTCATGTTGATACACTTAAAAAACGTAAATCAACAAGTATTCGTGAAAATAATTGACGCGCGACCTTTCACCTTGATACAATTATCGACACTAGTTGAAACAAAACACTGCAATTCGTAGATCGGCGCGTGCCGCCCCTCCGCTTCGTCCCGCACTTTGCTCCTCTGTCACAGAGCCAAAGTAAATAATTTGATTGCAACAGCTAGTTAACTATATTTGAATATGTTTTTGAATAAAAGAAACCTATTTTAATAAATTCTGTACTATTTTGTAGGCCGCGCAAATAGCCCCTAAATTAACGTTTTTTTAAATGTTCGATGTCTTGGCGGGGGCTCTTACCGTTGTCTCAGAATATTTATATTTCTAATGGAAGTAATTGATGACAATTGGCAACATAATACAACTATTCCAAATAAAAATTAGGAAAAAAAAATTTTTGTTCCACCCTAATGGCGGGTGTAGGGTTTTTGTTATGATGACATTGGTCACATTTCTCAAAAAAAAAAACGTTGGCGCAGTATCACATTCGATGACTGGTTTCCCAAAATTAGTAGTCATACAAAAGCTCTCGGTAGAGAGTGAGATATTCATTGTACAAAAGACATTGTCAAGCCTGGATTCGGTGTGCTCCTGGTATGGCTCCAGACTTAATTCGGTTCTAAGAGTGCCCCAGCCTATTCATACTACACGCACACACTGACCATTTTGGTCAATTTAATGATGGTAAAAAGGGGACTAAATATATATACTATTGGATAACATAGACGGGTTCACAGGTTTAGTTGTTGTCTGTGCGGTCCAAGAATACAATAAGTAACACCACTATAAATGTGTATGTTGCTGTGTTTAGTGTACCATATAGAGTTCTCTAGTAGACTTAGTTCAGCGGCTTCTTTAGGCTGTTGAAAAAAAATAGTGCATTAACTGATGTAGACACAGCCAGTGTGGTTTATTTTGATTATTTCCATATCGTTGTGACTTCTGGCAAACTGCTCTGGGGATTTTATGCAGGATGCAGATCTTAATTCTATTATCATTCTGCAAAAGAGGGCTATACGAGCTATCTACAGTTTAGCTCCCAGAGTTTCCCTTAGACAGAAGTTTAAATATATAAACATTCTAATTGGTTTCTCAGTTTATCTATGAAAATTTCATATATTTCAAGAAAAGTGTTAACAGTTTTGATAAAAGGAGTGATGCTCATTCCATCAACACGCGGAATATGCACAAGCTATCCAAACATGTGACGCGTCTCCACAGAGTAAGTCATTTTTGTATGGGACAATATATATGATGCTATAAATAAACTTCCCAATATTATCTGAGATTTGCCTATTAATAAGTTTAAAATTACTGTTAAAAGTAAACTCTGTCAAAATGGTTATTACAAAATTTCGGATTACTTGGAGGATAAGGATCTATGTACTTGTTTATTACGATGTCAAAGTGTAGCGTGTCTGCCCTACTGATACTATTATTATGGTCTCTTTATAAGGCAAAAATAAACGGACAATTGGTAAATACATAGTTAATTGGCATAAAATTTAAATATGTAAAAGACAAGCTCGCCGAGTTTCTTGCCCGATCTTCTCATTCGTGGTCGCGTTCCGATCCAGTTGTAGATTTAAACAAAAAAAAAATAAGATGACAATAAGTAAGTGGGGCCCGTAGGGCTTTACAAAATAAATGATTTGATTTTGATTTTGAGAAAAGTATCATGATATAAAAACATGTAAAGAAAGAAAGAAATAAGTTGTATTCCGGATAAATGTTCTCAACGCTGTTGCCACACCACTGTCAAGTAAAAAGATTTAATCGCAAGAAGTCGGCTGAGAAGTTCAGGGTTGCATTGAAAGGAATGGAGAGAGCTATGCTTGTGTTCGGGTTGCGCGACCGGAAACGAAATGAATGGATAAGAAGCATAACTAGAGTGGGTGACATGATGGCGAAGAAACAGTGGACATGACACGTTATGGTGAGAACGGGTGCGAGTCGATGGGTGTGAGTTCTTGAGACACTGGACTGACACAAGAGGGCAAGGCTACCCACCGCAGCGCTGGGTTGACGACATCAGGAGACACGCAGACCGGGACTGGATGCCCAGACTGGAAGCCGGGATTGGACGAAACAAGATCGACAGGAATGGAAAAAAGGAATAGGTTTACATCCAGGAATGGAGTACAACGAAGCCTTTATGAAGATCAAGATGACTAAATTATAGGTATAAAGTAGGAGATACACTTATAACATGGAAAAGGACATTATATGTCTTTATGAACGTAGAACTCACCTGTGGCTTGTTTTTAGATCTACTAGGTACTGACATTGAAAGTTCCTTTGATAATAATTTTAATGAAATTGGATAAATGGCTTAAGAGATGGTATCATTATTTAAAATTATGTCTACTCGTTGAATAATGATCGTTAAAATATATTAATACAATTATTATAACACATAATTCATTTATGATTGTTTATATATGGCTGATTAGGGTTAGTGTTGTTTTCGTCCATTAGTACTTAGCACGAGGACGTGCTGGTTATGTCAGGATGGACGAATGTTAACAACATATAATTATTTCACTATAAAAAACATACATTATAGACAAATTAATTTCAGTAGGTTGAAATTAGCAAAATTGTTGTATTATTAGATAAATGGAATGTATTTGACTCGCAGATGTTTTCTAAATTCACCGCAAGGTGGCATTGTTGACGATCACGGTAGGAGAGTTGTTCTACCGCTAAAATATAGTTATAAAAGTAGTAAGCGTGGCGGAAAGCGGCCAGTCTGTTGTCGTTAGCCGAGGTGAACACTAGGAAACGTTGAGCGTCGAATTTATGTCGGAACAACTATAAAATCTGAGCACAAGTTGACTAAAATCTTTATTAAAAGGAATATGTTGTTATACTTTAAATAATTAATTAGAATAGTTTATACTTGTGGTTTAACATTGTTGAACAGAGAGAAATAGTATTAAATGCGAAGTATAGTGGTTAGTAAATTATTGAATAAAATGTAAAATAATAAGTGAATGCTCTGTCTTATTTACAATACCTTATTAAGGAATACATTCCTTATCAAGTATGCTTATTACAGCGATAATGTTAAATGAAATGTTACATATGCATGTATCATACATGTAAACCTTGCTCTTGAATCATTCTATGTATTAAAAAAAAGCACTTCAAAATCCGTTGCGTAGTTTTGAAGATTTAAGCATACATAGGGACGGACAGACAGCGACAGCGACTTTGTTTTATACTATGTAGTGATACGAATTGTTTGCATTCCACAATGCGTCCTTCTATCATTTGAAGATTTCTATGAGAATTTCGCTCTTCTTCTACGAACAAAAAAAGGCCGAAGTCTATTTTTAATATAAAACTAGCTGTGCCCCGCGGTTACACCCGCATGGTGATAGATGATGACGATATTGATGAAAGTTATCCTATGTGTTAATTCAGTCAACCCATATACCGCCATGCCAAATTTCATCAAAATTGAGCCAGCCGTTCGAGCGTAAGATAATAACAAACATCCATCCATGAATACAAACTTTTGCTTTTATTATATTACTAGGTGTTATATATCTAAGCTTGTTGCTCCTACCTCCGCTTATTATCATGATAATGTATATCTACCTCCTTGTTTACAATAAATGTCAGTCTCAAATATATGGTGGTTTGGATTGCGCATCGCGTGCTAGTTATTCCCGAATAAAACACTAGGATCAAACGCAACTAGACAATATCCCGATTCCCGTCGCCTGTCGATAATCTATATCGAGGTCATTTTCAAAGCTGACAAAACAATCATTAAAATCGAATAAATAGACGATCTCAAATGTAATTTAACAGTTTCATGCTAGGGTTATCGTTATAGTCATAATAGCTTATCGAATTTGCCTACCGATCAATTTTGTCACGTACTTGCAATGATCGACACAAGATCGATATAGCCAGTTTTTTGAAGTATGGCGAATTCAAGAAACAAATTTATCGATCGGTAAGTTCATTATGCAAATAATACTGCAGATGTTATACGGTTTGGCTCGTATGTCAGCTCGTGGTGGATTTACAATATACTATAATGTGCACAAATTGCACAATATACTCCCATACACAGAGTGGTTATATGGTCTGTGCTCCCATATCTATAACCTATAACTATCAAAGTCTCATTTAGAGTAAATATAGAAACCTATCTATCTGTAAGTATAGACAAAAATTACATACGTACATTGATTGCAATACCAAATCAGAACAGAATTAAATCTGATGATAATGTTATTAAATTATTATATTTCGCAGTATTTGCCAGAAATGTTCTGGCGGAGTACTCGAGAAGAATACGGCAGAGCCACCCAGCTGGTGCGGAAGGTGGATGACGTCATCAGCGGGATTGTCTTTATATCTTTTGCTAACAATCTTTTCTTCATCTGTCTTCAGCTGTTTAATACATTGGAGTAAGTACTCGTTAGATATAATCTTAATAAAAAAACTCTAAACGTATTGAATAGCGGTCTAATTATTGTATTACAGTAATAGTACTATATATATATAAGCAAGACATGTAATTTGTAAATTTAAGTTGTATCTTTAGTCGCTACGTAATTGAAGTCAATATTAATACAATGTCATTTATAGTCCTTTTTCAATTATTGTAAGCGTCATATTGAATTGATTGTGTTATTTACAGGGATGGTATCAAAGGCACTGGAGAATGTAACAGCCGGGTAAAAAAGTAAGAAGATATAATTTATTAAAATATAGAGCGATGCTTCGTACTTATATTTCTTTTTCTATATATATTTATATTTTTTACATCCACACAAAGGTCTTCAGGTCTCAAACAAGGCAGATCCTGTACTATGGCAATCTGATAACTTTCATAAATATTTTACAGAACAACAGTCCTAGGCGGTTACGAAGGAGCGACCTACTTCCTGTTCTCTCTCGTTTACCTCATCTCGAGATCAGTGGCAGTGTCGTTGATTGCTTCTCAAGTCAATACAGCTTCTGATGTACCAGCTCCGGTCCTGTATGATGTGCCTTCACCAGTATTTTGTGTTGAGGTAATAAAACAAGTACAATTTATAAAATTTAATACTGACTTCCATTTTATTCAGTTATTAGAGTGTAACTCAAAAACTACTAAAACAAATTTTATGAATAAATTTAATTGTGACTACACGGGAAGCACCAGCTTTTAAAAAAACTAAGAATTTTGAGAATCGGTTCACCCAGTCGAAAGTTATGAGGTAACAAACATAAAAAAAACATACAGTCGAATTGAGTACCTCATCCTTTTTTTTGAAAGTCGATAGAAAATAAAGCAAAACAATGATCAATCGTGCCTAATTGACCATGTTTTGCCGTGCTGTTCAGTTTCGCATGCAAGTGTAGTAATTGTTATTACTTCACTGCACAAAAGCCAGACTGTCAATCGAGATGAAATGTTTACGTTACAAGTGATGACAGGCCATAACAAATGAAAGTGACATCATGACAAAATTCACAGCATCATGGGAGGTCACTTAGGTGATAATACTCACCTGGCGAGCTACCACCCAAGATTTAAAAGCTGTCGTTAAGTACCTAACGGAATATACCTACAGGCAGCGGTTCTTGAGAGCCACCTGCCATTTTAGATCTATTTTGCTATTACTTTCATTCTCAGGCAACTTCAACCGAACCGTCCATCTTATCATCATTGTTTATCAAGTCAGTAAACAAACAAAAAGATATAAAATATGTCAAGTATAAAAAACATACATTACACAATTTTGAGGATCAGGTAAAGTTCAGGTCTGGTAGTGCATCACCACACAAGGCACGCCTTGAGAGTCTGATGATGCTCAGATTGGTGGTAGTGCCACGCTGTAACCTCACAGCCGAATAGGCCGGCACGACCGAGGAAGTACCACACTCCCACATGACACCGACGTGAAGTAACATAGCTTGCTATTGCGTCTCGTCAGTTTGTAGAAGGTTTCGGAGGCCCAATTCCCCCCTTCCCCATTCTCCCTCTCCTTTCCCTCCTTACCTTTACCCCTTATATCTCTTCCTTCCTATCATCCTTCCTCAAAGGTCGACAACGCATCCTTGAGACCTCTGGTATTGCGGATGTCCGTAGGTGACGGTATCACTTACCATCAGGTGAGCCGCTTACTCGTTTGCCAACCGATCACATAAAAAAAAAGATAAGTAGCAGAGTCAGTATAGCTGGGGCCTCTGTTCAGTATTTATACCAATTTTTAATCAAGTCCTTAGATAGCTTTAAAACTGAATTACAACCGAAATGGATATCCGATAGACATTCTTTTATTTAAAAATATAGTTTTGAATTTAATACGCTAAAATTAATTTTATATAGTTTTTCAGCAAAATCACCAAAAAACCAGTAAGTATTTCAGCTGAGTATTAGAGGCCATAATCAAATTGTTGATTTCCATTTGGCTAAGATAATTTGAGCTCATTTTTTGAGATACAAATATTTAATAAATGTATTGAATCGATATTTTCCTTAAATTATTTATCTTCATTGTTTTGTAGGTACAACGATTCTTGGACCAAGTGAATGGAGAGAAAGTGGCGTTAAGTGGTCTACAGTTTTTTTGCGTCACACGCGGATTGCTTCTCACGGTAAGAATATAATTGTAGAGTTCTACTATATCAGCTTCACTATCAGCTAAAGTAAGGAATGGTACATGTGTTACCACAAAAATACACTAAAATTACGACTCACGACGACACACCTTTTCTATCAAGCTGGTTCAATGATATACTGCAGTAACAATCATCAAGAGTGTACAGCAGTGATTCTTATTAGTTCTTATATTCAATGCCAACTGTGATCTCCAGCACTCAAAGTGTGAAGATCGTGGCAAAATCCCACAATAAACTAGAATATAATAACACTATGATTGTACTACTTATTTATGCTGGGCTATTGGTTAATACGACCTATGCGTGTAGTTTACATCGTTACTGACTGATTTGACTATGTAACACCTTATCCCAAATCTATCCGTTTACGAAATACGAGTATTTTCATTTAATTGATTTATTATTTCAGCTTTCAATAGTTTTAATTGTCTACAGGACTTATTTATTCATTTCACGTACACCATTTGTTTTTGAGGTCATAAAACATCTTGTTATATATGTAAAAATCAAATAATAGTAGTAAGAAGACTTACACGTTTCAATTAAATTAAATATCTCGAAAAAGTTTAGATTTAGGATAGGGTGTTTCATAGTCAAATCAGTCAAAAACGATGTCAACTACACGCCCTGAACGGGAATAGGTAGACTTTACCAGACCTTGTATATTCCTGCGTCAGAATTCATATTAGACCGATACAATACAATGCTCTGATTTACAGTGAAAATAGTAATGTGTAATGATGTATTTTGAGTTTCTAATATATTTCATCTCAATCAAAAAAAAGTGCTATAGAATACTATAATCTTGCTCTGAAATATCAGAGCAAGATTGCAATCAATAAACGGTAAAGTAATCAACCAGCAATGGTCTTGAGTCGCATATTGAATACCTGATAAATCCAATTGATAAAGTTTTATTTTTTAAACATATCGCATGAAATCGAATGACAGGCTCAATTTGGCCAATTTAATTTAACAGGTTTTACTCGATCGTGATCTCAAGCTAGACTCTGTTAGTTCTAGACATTCTGAATTCATGACTGAAATTGAAAAAACATACAATGTCTTGTAAGAAATTTGAGGCGATATTCACTAAATCGCTAATTACGGTTACCCTGCCAGTGAAGCGCCCTCCAGGTTCAATCCCTGGTCCCAACGTTTAAGTGATGAGGTTGATGAGTATTTGTTCTTAGGTCTTTTATAATAGGATTGTATATGTCTATGCCTCCATCGACACAGGAGTTCCAGTGCTGTATTGTACAAGTGAGTAAAAGTCAAAAACAAATCAAATACTTTATTATATTTCAGGTTGCTGGTACCATCGTCACATACGAACTAGTGATGGTGCAGTTCAATTCATCGCCTTCAACTGCTTCTGTTGATTTATCGAACATCACTACTACAGCTGCACCTAAATAATGTAGTTTTTTAAAGTAAATACTTATATCAAATATATTAGGTGTAAGTAGAAGCTGCGACAGCACGAAATGTTACCTAAGATCTTAAGGTTACCTAGATATTATATGGATCGTTATGAGATGAGTGGCACTTAGACGTACGTAGCTCCCTTTACTTTTTTTAACCTTTTCAAGCTAGGCAGGGGGGGGGGGGATCCTAAATCTTTCTGCAAGTACTCGATCCCCCCTATCGAATTGGACTTAAACTAATATTAATCGTTAAAACACTGTGGAAAGGGATCGAATCCCCCCGGGACACTCGCCTTGAAGATGAGAATCTGAATTGCTAGAAACCCGAGTCAACGTATGCGATCCCTAACGTGAGTGTTTTGCGGGTTAATAATAGTTTAGTATATGTCAAACACACGTGAATTTCGACGTTGGTTTTTGTAGTGTATTTTTTTCTACATCTACACGGTTTATTATTATAAAGAGGAAAAACTTGTTTGTTTGAATTGAATAGGCTCCAAAACTACTAGACCGATTTGAAAAATTCTTTCACCATGTAAATCTTATTATCCCTGGTGAACAAGAATATTTTCAAAAATTTAGGTATCCGTATGAAAACTATGATAATGTAACCCAAGGGGTTAAAAAAAATACTTATAATGCGTACGTTGCGGTAACTATTGACATAGAGTAAAGTGAAGACGTCTACAAAAATGTCTGCAATACCATAATAATTATTAAACTTTTAAACTTCCGTCAAAATAAATACTTTTTTCAAGTTAACATTGACAATGGAGCAAAGTGATGTAGGTATTATAGAGGACATATATATCTACAAAAATGTCTGCAGTGCCATATGTCTAACTATTACAGTCATGTCACAATAACTACTGATTTCTGATGATACAAGACAGATGATGACAATGATACTTTCTGAATAACGATATCCCTGCGAGTATAAGTCTCTCACCGTTGTATCTGCAGAGACATGGCAGCTCGGTTGCGCCACCACGCACTCTCATGCGTAAAGAGCGCAGGGCGTAAACTGCGGCACGCCGCGCCAGTTTTAATGGTGTCATCCGTCGGCCCTTTGTCAGTGCTGGTGTCCCGTCAGATTTAGAACCATACGGACTGGTGCGGGACGATGGCAAGAGACCAGATGGGATGACTATCGTCCCGTAGGAGTTGGGACAGCCCCTGTTTTGGGATGCTACATCTGTGGACACACTGACGCCGTCTGATCTTCCTGGGACGATTGATCAGGCTGGCGCAGCCGCTTCTAAAGCCGAAGACTTCAAACGTTAGAATTATGTGTATTTAGACAGAATGTACATATTTGTGCTGTTTGGGGTCAAAACTTTAGGCTCGTGGGGGCTGTCCGCTCTCAGCTTGTGGATCTGACCAAATATTTAGAGAGTGACGTGACTGAAATTCTGGCGCCTACCTTCGGCAAAAAGTTAGCATTGCCATTCAGCGTGGCAATTCTGTCAGCATTTTGGACACTTTTTACCCTACCATGGGGCATAAATTAGTTTTTATTATACTTTTATTATTCTGTAGATATTTTTAGGTATTACATGAACTTTCCTATATATAGAAATATAGATACAAACCACCAAGCCCACAAATCGCCGAAGGGGTTAACAGAGGTGATGGAAAAAGGATGCATACGAAATAAGTGTTGCTCTTTAAATCATTCAAAGCTCAGCTGGCCACAAATAAGCTGGGTATCATCGCAAAGAAAAAGTAAAGAAACAGTACTTTACATAGTTGCTCAATTAGTACCAAGCCTACGTCGCATTTTGTGTGGAATACTGTAATAACTTTTAAAACCAAATAAATATTTTAAGTAAACATGCCGTTCATCTCTTGAGTATTGTTTTTTTCATGAATTTCATGATGACGCTTTTGCATAACAACAGTAGTTATAACTTAGTACCTACTGTTAAAATAACAAGCTTATAATGTTATTAAAACTAAATCTATATTGCACTTAGTTCTACATTTTAGCCCAAAGTGGTTTAAACTTTTGTATGTAATTCATTATTTTCAACATGTAAAGCTTAATATGGGCAAAGAAGGTTATGGCTTGAAATAATATCTCATCTTTATATTTAATGTGTTTCATGATGAAAAGTACAGTTTCAACTCTTGCAAACCAACTTCCGTTACCACTGCAGCAGTTTGAGCCTTCTACTACCTACATCTACCGTACGACGTACGCCATACGCCGTAGCCGTGCGCCCGGCTTGATAAAATGGCTAGCAGTGGCAAAGGCTTCAACACTAAAAAGTCTGATATAACTTGTCGAAGTCGGTACAATGCGCACAATATATAATATATTTATGTGATAATAGGTAGGTACTTTAGAACTATTATGGTACTCAAATAGTCATTTCACATTTTTGTAGTGTTGCAGTCGGTTCCAAATTTTAGTTTATTTTTTTATTAACTTTATTTTAGTTTATGTGAGCACTGATTTTTTCTGAGTTTGTCCCTTATGGCAAATTACCTTTTCTATTGTATGGGTAGGTATTGAATATTATAATACTATTGTATTACATTCATTAGGATGTCATTTTCTTATTATGATAAACATTTGTAAAACTAGAGGAAAAAGACAATCTTTCTTTTATTTAAGACATAACGTCGTCTTTAAGCCTTTGTACGAAAGAGATTAGCTCTCAAGAACAGCTGCCGGAAGGCACAGTGCTTAACAACAGATCCTAGTCATCCTAGTTAGTCTTTAAAAAAACTTCTGAAAAAGAGTAGACACAAAAATCAGATCTTCGCTAAAAATAATACAACCACTTATGGGAATGTCAATAGCCTTATGTCGGTCAGAATTACATAAAATATACTTGGTTTTTCTTTTATTAAATTTTAATATATCTCCTTAATACCAACATATCGGACGTCAAAACTAAAGGTGCAAGTTGGTAGCCGGCTGGCTACACGTAGCAGCAGCAGACGACATGTTGTCATAAGCCATTTTAAAAGTGATACAAAAGGTTTCCTTTCAAAGCTTTTCAGCTGTTTTATTAGGTAGATTGGTACCCGCGAGCAGCACTACTGATCTGCGGTCGGGCGACAATGTCGTCTGCCTCTCGACAACGTGACGCCAACTACGAATGGTATTTCATAGAAATACATATAAACCAGTAGTGTCGCTGCGACACGTCGTTTGCTGCGGCGTCATGTAGCCGGCTACCAACTTGCACCTTTAGGTACTCATAAATTATGCTACATCGTCATTCTAAACTAAAACGCTATTTGTGATACTGGTTCACCAGAAGGCCAGAATTGTCACCCGTTTTCATGCTAGGCTCACTGATAAGTCATAGTTTGTAATTTTATACGTCGTCGATACGATTGCGTTACACTTACGCATTTTTTCTTGTTCGACCTACATAACCTTCGTGTGTCCCGAATCCTACAGTATACATTCTACACTAATTAGTCAGATATTTAATAAACTTTACTCATATTTTTGGTACTAATTATAAGTTTTACTATAATAGTAATTTCAGCTGGAAACGGTAAGCAATTTCTACAACCACACCACACCTTTTAATATAATAGCTTTTGTAATTGCTGTGGGGTGTTGGTCGGGTAGACGGACAAAAGTCAAAGTCAAAGGTCCTTTTGTACATTTAGGTACAAAACCCGGACAAAGAGGCTGCGAACACATGTGGTTACTGATTTTGACCTGATAAAAGGAAGGTAATGTGTTTGACTGGTTTTTATTGACCTAGCGAGCGATGCGTCCCTGCTTTAACGGGCCAAATTGACTTTCAACTGTACGTATGTTTGTTAGGTTGTACGTCTTCATTTTAAAAAACGTGAACAAATTTAAACCCGTCAAAAATGAGTGAAATTTCTAAATTTACTTTATTAACCACCTGCTCGTCAGGATTTATATGAAAGAAATGTGTACAATAAGTGCATAACTTTATATAATTATTTACCAGATGAAATTAAGCCCTTGGATGGAAATCTGTTTCAAAGTAAACTATCAGACTAGCAGGTCAAATTGTTTTATAATGTACAGGAATTCCGGGATTATTGTGTTTAATTTTTTTTAATATATAGGTAGTATTAAATTTTAATATATAAAATTTGCTTGTCTACGAGCAGATAGAAAACATTGTAACCTATATTTTATATGCAAAGGTAATTCTCCAAACAGACGACAGACTCTGCAATATTCCTACTTCTAGAAAATGGAGGGTTATGCTAACGATCAATATGTAATCTATGTCAGAAATAATATATTAGCCCTAGTGTCAAGATCAAGAAGTGTCAATGTCAAGACACGACATTGGCGACATTGTGGAATACATTTATATGTAGAAGCCACAGAAGATACCGATACTGAGATCTGTGGTACCCGCAGGGCTATTATGTATCTCAGTTGCTAACAAAATGTTGATTGAAATCAAAAATAATGACAGCTTTTTGTCAATTTTGTCAACTCCAGTCATCAGCTTAATAACCATAGAATCCCTTGATAAAGCATAATTATATATTAGGGACTATTTTGTATCAATAAATTTATACGTACCTACCCATCATAAATCAATAGATATAGTATAAAACTTCTTCATTTTAATTTACACAATTTCCATATGTGTAAATGTGTCTTTCCTATTGATTTTAAATGGATTTAGTATTATAATATCAAAATGAACAAATATCGATAAACAGGGCAAATTGCTAACGCTTATGTACTTGTACCACACTCCAACGGTAGCCAAGCGACAATACTGTAAATACCGGCCGGTATGCTACCCGCTTTGTATGAATATGTTCGTTTATTCTACCCGCGTGGACGGGCGACAGGGTTGTTAATCTATGACTTCGTGATAACAATATTCCTGTAACCTTCGACCAAGCGTAATTCATCATACATTTTCTAATTTAGTTTTCCAGCTCTTGACTTGTCACTATGACAGTTTTCTGCATAAGAACAGACATACCGAGCTCTGTCATAGTTGAATTGTTTATGATGTAATGAATTGAAACCAATGATGATGAAAAATAGCATGTATAATAATTAATATGATAAATTTTGAATGTCACGTGTATTGTGCCAAGCAACGAGTATATAATATAAGTTCTTACTAATTATACGCTCGTAATTTTTATAATTAATTAATTAAAGTTAAAGCTAGAAATCTTAGTAGCTGTAACACAGAGAATCCTAGTACAGCTACTAACGACCCACCTGAGCGATAACCTGGAAAATATTATACGTACCTACCTTATTACTTAATTTTAGTTAAGTGTTTTTTTAATATTGAATATTTTTAATAAGGCTCATCAATGTACTAAATATGTAATGTCATATGAATAAAACACCTAAATAACAACTTTACTAACATTTTTGCTTACTGGTGTTGTCGAAAGTAAAATAAAGCCGCCATTTTCCAAGGTTTCAATCAAAATTTGTTAGCAACTGAGATACACAATAGCCCTGCTGATATAATTATTGTACCTAAGCTATCGTAGAGCCGTGTCGTGTCGTGACCTCTTCCTGAAATATTCTCAGACAAGCCGCATTTTGCTACTTCCTTATAGTGGTTCCATGGTGTAACGGTTAGCACTCTGGACTCTGAATCCAGCGATCCGAGTTCAAATCTCGGTGGAACCTAACCTTTTTGGCAATTTTTTTTTTTTTTTATTTGGTTATTACTTTAATAACATAGTCCGAAATTTATTTAGGCATATATTATAATGTTCAAAGCTTTTCCGATGTAATGTTGGGTAGGTACGCAAAATCATTGTGTATTAAAATGTTTCTTGAAATATTCAACTTTTTGGTATGTAATTTTATTGGTGGGTCCCAACGGGTTGTCATACCTGAAAAGCCTGTGGAGTGTGGAGAAACTTATATAATATATTATAATATATTTGATAAACTATTACTACTATCACACTGTGTAAACATGGGTGTTTTATTACCCAATTATGTACAGTTACATACAAGACTACATTACTATACTCATAAAATTACCGAAATAAACAAATGGCGGGATACGACGTGAATTCAAATACCTAACCAATACTTTTGGCGCTGTGGTAGCGAAACGCGCGTGTATAAAAATATTCTCTTTTTGAAATTTATAAAAAGCCTGCGTCTACTTGGATCCACAGCTTGGCTCCACATGTGGATCCGTGGATAGCTTTATCTCCTCTTAAATCCACCATTGAGGGGATCCAAAAATACTAATATTATTATATGCCACTTCGATCCACGAACGAGGGGATCCAAAAATGCTAATATTTTTATAGGCCACTTTGATCCACAAACGAAGGGATCCAAAAATACTAATATTTTTAAATGCCACTTGAATCTACAAACAAAAATAATAGTATTTTCACAATCCGCTATCAAGGCCATTTCATGACATTTTGGAGGAAAAAGAAGTATCCACGGATCCACTCGTGGATTAAAGAGGAGATAAAGGTATCCGCGGATCCGCATGTGGAGCCGAGCTGTGGATCTAAGTGGACGGAGGGCATAAAAATACCACGAATTGAGTTGTGAGAATGTGGCTGTTATTTTTTAGTCAAAAGTGAAAAAGAAACAGTAAAACTCATTCTTTATTGACCAGCGATACGTTAAATTTGAAAATTAAAAAGAAAAATAGAGATGACATGGAAAAGTCAATAGCGTCGTAGTAAGTCGTAGCGTTATATTTTCTTTGAGCAGCAATTCCGATGAGAGAATTCGCTCTATTCACTTGAAAAATTGAACTAGAGATCTCCAATCTGGTGTGTCGACGCACGAAGTGTTGATATTCTCACTTGTCAAGGAAGGATAGTGTTGAGAGAGATTTTAAAATTGATGATAGTGGATTTGGTCAATCGCCAAGGAATTGCCCACCGAACTAATCGTAACTAAATTAAATTCCTGATGTCATGACATGGTGTCACCCGGGGAACGATGTTGTATTATTATACTGGTAAATTGATAACAAACCGACGATATTGGTTTGTCAGTTACTCTTATCCTAACGTTGCAATCAAAGCGCGTGAGGCATATAATTCTAACACAGAAGAAGACATTGAAGGTATCTTATACGCTCTTAAACCCAGAGCTGACGCCTCCTTACAAGCCAGAAGTTGATTGAATCTCTAAGTGTGTAACTTGCCGAACGATCTGATCTTTAGGATATACAGTGAAGTATTGATACGCCAGGTCATGTATTTTAATATGCCAACGTTTATTTCTAAAGTTCCTTACATTATTTATTTTAGTTTGCGTAGATACTATTCTCAATAGATTATCAATGCAGGTAGTAAGTAGAACTTTTCAAATTCAATTCAAATTCAAATTGTTTATTGTTCTTAGACATCGTACATATAAATAAAGGTTACCCTGCCTGCTGCTATAGCGTAAGCTATATTGCAGCAGTCAGTGTCTTCCCCTGATAAGTAGATTTAACAATAAGCAAATATATAAACTAACAATAACTTAAATAATATAAAACAAAAAAACAAAAATTTGGCATTTAAGCTAGATAGTAGATATCTATGCGTATAAATACGAGTAGTATCTGTGAAATAATAAAACAATAAAAATACACAAAAACAATTGCTCAGGCCTGACATCACCTGTGCAAAGTGTTATCAAATATGATTGTACTATGATTTATTGATTGATTGATATGATTATAATATGATTTCAACCAATTTTTACGAACAAACATATTTTCAAGGAGTCATAATAATTCTTGTACACAGTCTTTTACAATATTTTTAATTTGTGTGAGGGGACGTTTTTTATTTTTATTTTGGAGTTCAGCCTATTATATAAAAAAAAAATTAGTTTTTTTTTTATTTAAATTTTATTTCAAAAAGTCAATACAATAATGTCTAAAAATAAAATTAGTCAAACAACCCGCCCCTAATTGTTCCCGGAGCAAAGGTCCCCAAAACACTGGCCGCATTACCCCGTTGAATAGCAATGGCCAATCTTTGCTCCAGGAAACAGCTGGCGCGGGGGTCACCACACTTTTCCGTTATCCGCTGGCCAATCTGTCGAATCAACACCCGGGCCTCGGTCGTATTATATAAAATAGGTTTTTTCTACCGATGTGATTATAATGCCTCCATGCCAAAGCACACTTGTAACTCGGAATAGGACATTTCACGATCCTCTTTTTAGTGACAGGTAGACATTACAAGTAGTATTACATTACAACATAATGGTTATTTTAAAACATTTTACGGAGTAAACCCAATTTCAAAATAAGTTGCAGTGCGCGTGGCGATGCTAGGAATCAGTGTTTTTTACAATTTTTGTCGTTTTTTAGAAATCTGTTTCATATTTATATTGATTGTAAAATAAATATTATTTTAAACGTAAAATACGTGGAAATTTTGAGTGTATAAGTAGGTCTGAGAATTGGTCAACATCTATTTCTCATAACTAAAAATGATATTCATGAGTGACCCCTAAATATTTTAATTATTTATTTGATATTTTTTTATTTTATTATTATACATTTAAAAAAACATACAAATTTAAATTTTTACCCTTCTACGATCAAGTTGAGTAAGTTAAGTTCCCAGTTTTGTTCATGGATCCAATCTATACGGCAAAGCAAAGTAGAAGCGTTGGTTGATTTGATTAGCTTAGCCAGTAGCCTGTTATATTGGTTTAAACAAGTAAGGCAAAGATAAATACTATCTTAAATATCTATACGTGAATATATTTGCCTCTCGAAGATATTATTTGAATAAAAGAATTAATTTATCTATGTTTCGTCAACCTGTCGGTTTAGAAACTATAAAAATTATTTAACTTTAACACAGTAATGCTTTTAGCACACTAGGTCAGTAAAATATCCGAGTGGTCGTTTGGTTCACGAATGAAATGCTTGCGTGTGTTAAGGACATACAGCGACATCTATTACGATTGTTTCGAACTTTTGAGGAGGTACACCGCCATCTATTGTAATCGTAAAGAACTTTTACGCACTCAACTCATAGTCCTGCTGCAGAATGGGGGAAAACGGAAAAAGCCCAACATTTGACTATTGTTGACATTGCCTAATTTTCCTGGATTTGTGCTTCTTCATGTTTTGACGTGTAATATTAACCTAAGTGTTCGTTATGGAGCACGAGTGTAAGCTAAGTGAACATAATCATGAAACCTTGTTTGTGTGTTTTCCTCATCATCAAACCATATAAACCATTGTCACGAATTTTATAATCATTCTCAATAGTTAGCATAATTAAAAGTTAGCTGTTTAGCAACATAACAATTACAAAAACCAGTACTATAACTTGTAGAGTAAGACTTTTATTAGGTCTGCCTGTGTAGGTAGCACACCTTCGCCAGTTATTACAGTGAATAGTACTGTGTTTCGGTTTGAATGCCAATGGTTCCAGTGAAATTGTAGAGCAAGATTTACCATACTATATGTCAGGGTGATGTAATCGGACCATTGCCATGCAGGGTTTTGAACTATTGTACTTAGTTTAAAATTCTGAACTGTTCGGGGCAAGCGTGACGCTTGCCACCAGGATAGCTTTATACGAGTATAATCGTCTCGTCTCCGATTGACAATACAAAGAAAAAAGCTGTTGCAAATGATTTCAGTTTTCTGCTCTATGTGGAAGTAGTATAAAATCGATTTAGCTACTGTTAAATGACTATTGCATAGGTATTGTATGGTATGGCCCGTAAGTATAAATGATAGTTTCCAGGGTTTTACCTCCTTGATCTTTTTCGAACCTCTCATGTTGTTTTTCTTCACGAGTTATGTTTTTTTTTTCTACCGACTTCCAAAAAAGGAGGAGGTACTCAATTCGCCTGTAGGTTTTCTTTTGTTTTTATGTTTGTTACCTCATAACTATGGACTGAGTGAGCCGATTCTCAAAAATCTGCTAGTGCTTTCCGTGTGGTTAAATTTCATCAAATTCGGTCTTACAGTAGTTTTTGAGATAGATCCAATAACTGAATAAAATGGAAGTCGGTATTAAACTTTTCAAATTGTACTTGTTATTATGAGGTCAAGGAACCGGTATGAATATAGTTTACCGAATACGGTAACCTATGCCTATAACAGATGCATTTCGCCACAAGTGACGAACTGCACCCATAACCCTGAGACATTAATGCGTCTGTAATTTCACCGCCATCTATCCTACAAACCGGTACCTACATAGTAATGCAAACATCACTGTTTTGTAGAAATACTTTTGCGGCAGTTCTTTCCTGGGCCACGACCTCGTTCATAAAGAGTTTTAATACTATTAATATGTTATGTGGGACTGGCTCCATATCACCAGATCAAACCGATTTTGCTTTGTTGCCGGGATTCCTTAAATTAGATGGTAGGCACCATTTTACAATAAGACCTTGTAATTTCATCATACGTTTTCATTTCCCATTAAAATATTCTTTGATATACCTTTCTATATATTGTATTAAAACTCATTTCAATTGCCCAGCGGATGTGTTACATTTGAAAATTAAAAAGGAAAAATATGAGATTGGCGGACTGAAGTCAACAGGTTAGAGAATAAAATCCAAAAAGCGAGGATCCTGATTAGATATCTAGCGAAGCGAAGATTCCTATTAAAACGAAGTGTTCATATTCTTTTGCATTCCTATTTTGATGTCAAGCGAAGAATGGTGCTGATGAGGGGTTATTCCACAAATACCCATTGACTATCCCTACAACTGATCAATGGGGATTAGTGAACTTGTGAAATTAAGGTCAGAAATATCTTGTGATGGGTATATGTGGACAAAAAAGTATTCACTATTCCCCATCGGTTTAAAACAAAATCCCCATCGGTTTAAAACAAAATCCCAATCGGTTGATAATTAAAATAATAAATACATTACAAACAACATCCATATTGTTTTATTATTTAAAAAGATAAGAACTCAAACACACTTATTTTTTAGTAATAGCCCAAGTGTAAATATTTAAGGTTTTAAATCTATTAATTATTATAGATATTATTTATAAATACCTCTATCTACTATTGAAATTAATATTATCTTGTAGCAAGTACAAACATGAAAAGAATTCAAAAAGTGATTACTAAGGAGATGAGAAATGAAAGAGATTTAATAACATTTAGGAGAGATTCATGTTGGCGCCACAAAAGTGGAAACTTGGTTAAGGATTCTTATGAACCTATTTTTAATATTCGTTGCTAAATAAAAAAATAGATTAGATCAAATATCGTCGCAATTTATTTATATGTAATAAAATTACAGTTTTACAGTAATTGATAAAATCACATATTATATTGTTCTTATTGATAAAAGCAATAAAAACATTATCTCTATACTCCTAGTACAAAACAAGACATTTATAGTATCTCACGCCCTCTTAACGCAGAGCTAAAGCCACTTTTGAAATCAGACCCTGACTGGGATGTGTGGTACCTGCTGAACGAACTGACCTTTCAGGACTTATAGAGAACTATGAATTCGCCATGTCATGCATTTTTGATCATTATAAATATATTTATTTCTAAAGTTTAATGTTTAATTCCTTAGGCTTACGTAGACAGGCACTATTCTTGATAGGTTATTAATGCAGTGTAGGTAAGAACGGTGTTATAAAACAACCTTCGTAACCATTGTTCTCGAAAAACATATCACTAGTAATATATAAAACTCAGCCTTATTTTTCATACAATAAAGTGCAAAGTATAGTTGTAGAAATATAAAGTAAAACGTAAAAATTGTTTTCCATCTTACTACAGACCTTAACTCCATGCCTACCGGCTATCCCAAAGGAGTGTGCAAACGACCCCTTTAAATTAGTTTTGTTTACTTAACCTGACCTCAGATTAATTAATACTAACAGTGCGCAGTGTAAAGGACAAATTGTGTCGTCCCGAAGGGCTGAAGTCTCGTTCCCAGTTAGATAAGTACAGTACAGTGGTACAGATTCAGTATCACATGTCAAGCGACGATAGTCCAGGGGTGATAAGGGTCGGCCATCCGTTAGACGGTCACGTGATCCATGAGCTTTCGGTGAAGTTAATATATTGAATCCATCCGGCATGGTGGTAGGGAACTTCTAGTGTACCCGCCTGGTCAGCTACATCACCGTCATTGAAATTTATAGAGAGAAAATTCACATCCTCGGACGGGATTCGAACCCGCGTCTTCTGACTATCCATATCAGACGCCATGATCATCTAGGCCACCGAGGCTCGAGGTCCGAGCATCGAATTTTAACTCTCTATCTGATTTAATCGTCTTACGGGGATGGACCGTCATGTTTGAAAATCTGTCGCTAATCACCTAACAGTATATTCCCGTAGCTACCCTTGAGGGTCAATTGATATTACATAGTGTGATACCACCTTCGACCGCATCACCACTGACCATCAAGTGAAATATTTGTCAAACACTAACGCGACCGTCCGCGCGTACCGTCGGTCGCGCTTGTCATTTGTATGAAAACTTACAGTGCTCGACCGACCGTACGCACGTGTATACCGTACGATCGGTTGTGCGTATCGTCAGGACCGATGGTACGCGCGGACGGCCGGACAAGCACTGAAAGCGGCCTAACTTATCAAGTGTAATAAACTACCTGCGCCCTTATTGTCTATCTTTACTGAGAATGGGAATGGGAATGTCTTCATTTTACATTTAAATTCCATACTGGGCAAAACCCTGCAAGCCTATTGGCTGGAACCATCAATGAGAATGAGAACATTTTAAATAAAGAATCGCCATGGCCTTACGGTGAGATAACATTCTGATTTTTTTTTATATAGCAGCCCAACCAATCCATTTATTATCCCCTATATAAACAATAATTATATTCAAGTGTGAACATTGACTCAATATATTATTAAACAGTATATCAGTAGCAAATTTTGGGACCGTAGTTAATTACCTATAATGAAATGATTTTTGAATGAAACTAACGTAAAGTAAAGTCGACGGGCAGATATGGGTAACAGTAAATTAGCACACACACGACCTAAATTCCAAGGACGCTGCGCCTTTTGCACGCAGACTCAAACAAAACAGCGTTCGGAAGGTGCCGGTTTATCTTATTTTATAAAAAACTTTTCTAATATTTTTTGAAGGGATAGGTTGGCAAACGAGCAAGCGGCTCATCTGATGGTAAGTGATACCGTCGCCCACGGGCATCCGCAATACCAGAGGTCTCAAGGATGCGTGGCCGACCTTTGAGGAAGGAAGAGATAGAAAGTGTGAGGGTGGAGGGAGAGGGGAAGGAGAGGGAGAACGGGGAAGGGGGGGTATCGGGCCTCCGGAACCTCCTACAAACCGACGAAGTGCAATAACATACGCTATGTTACTTCACGTTGGTGTTATGTGGGAGTGTGGTACTTTTCCGGTCGTGCCGGCCCATTCGGGTGAGGAGTTGCAGCGTGGCACTACCACAAGAAAATTATATATATTTTTACTTTACAGGAGAAACATTAATACCAATTATTAAGTCAAAACGCTTATGGAACAAGATTGTCTACACAACATATAACATACGTTGAGACATTGCGCCCTGCTGTTACACCCACATGGTGATGGATGATGATGATGATGACGAAAAGTGTCCTACGTGTCAATCCTCAGTGCCTCATCTGCCTCCACACCAAATTTAATAAAAATTGGCCCTGCTGTTTGTGCTTGAAAAAGTAACAAACATCCATTCATACAAACTTTCGCGTTTATAATATTAGCAGGATTACTTGTTCTGACAGACTGATTGACTGATCAAAGCAGAGCTTATAAACCTCTTGGGTTAATTATAAATTTGGGCGGTTGATGTTTTTTACTTTGTAAGCACCCAACTAGGAAGGCATTTCAAGGGAGTGAATTCAGTTTATTTGTAACTAGCTAGTGCCCGCGACGTCGTCTGCGCAGGATTAGTACTTCAAGTAGGTAGCTCATTATCTTCTGCAAAGCCATATCTATCTTGATACCAAAACGTCATAAAATGTTTTCATGGTTATATGAGAAAATTTAAATACGTAATATATCAATCAGTAAACATAAAAATACAGTACCGACGTACTCATACAAATATAAAATTAATTACCATGGAAAAACTGTCATAACATTTCATCACCTTTGACGGTCGTCGAGCACGTCTAGTGTATATAGAATAGCGTGCTTTTAACTTAGGAACTGACACACACTTTGACAGAACTGTCATCATTACTATCTTGACGTAGGTTGAGGTTTTATTATTTCTTCTGTGCTGTGCCCAAGAATATTTCTTATTTCGCTTTTTCACACGCGTGGTGATGGATGATGATGATGACGATGAAAAGTATCCTATGTGTAAGTATCTCATCTACCTCCATACCAAATATCATCAAAATTGCCCCCGCCGATTGAGCGTGAAAGAGTAACAAAGATTCACACATCCATAGTCACAAACTTTCGCATTTAAAATATTAGTAGGATTTCAGCAAGCTAGCTAATAATTTCGTAAAACAACTTCGTAATTATTTTAATGTAATCTGACCACCTAACAGACAATTTTTACAACTGCGCCTGAGAAGGTTACGAGGCACATTTTTCTAGTATTATTATTATGTATTATAGTATGGTATATATACTTTATATGGTATATATCGTATGTAAATATTATAAACAAACCCGACTGTGGCATAAAATATGTATTAATTATTAATGTCAATATATTTGTAAATGCATTTCATTTACATAGACTACATGATGACTATTATTAAGTTTTTACCTCATTACTCAAGGTGTTTTATCTCATCTCAGATTGCATATATTAAAAATCGTTCATACATTTATTTTCGTGTTAATTTTTCCCAACTCACCCCAAAGTTTCAACGATGGCCGTGGAAAAAAATAGATGCGCCACATCTTATAGTGATTTGGTCATTGTCCTTTGAACCCCACTCCACACCTTTCCCAGTTGTTCAACCGTGAAGCGGTAGTTTTCATACATCAATGTGTTTCATTGGAGTTAACTTTAAACTGATTTAATCGCGTGTAATTCATATCATTTTTACACCGACGTCTAAGTAAGTAAATATCTATTAATTAATCCATGAATATACTGGGGGCCTTGCAGCCTAAGTATACTTTGCCGACGTTATAAACCTTTTCATTAATGGTCACGAATAGATGATATTAAATATTTGTAATCGCGAAAGCCTAGCGACGACTTATGGCACTGAAACCTGGTCTCTTACTATGGGCCTCATAAGCAATATCAAATTCGAACAATGAGCTATGGAGAGGGCTATGCTCGGAGTTTCTCTACGTGATCAAATCAGAAATGAAGAGATCCGTAGACGAACGAAGGTCACTGACACAGCCAAGAAAATAATCCAGTTGTGACAGTGGGCAGGGCACGTATTATACAGATAAGATGGACAGACGACCTGATAAAAGTCGCAGGAGGAAGTTGGATACAGGCCGCTTCCAACCGGTCTTGTATGAAATTTGTAGTGGCGGCCTATGTTCAGCAGTTCCCTACGGATGAGGTGATGATGATGAATCGCGAAAGCCTTATAGATCATTATTACTACGTTTCGTTGAAAAGCAATGTTTCTACCGAAATGATAGGGTTATCATTTCGGTGGAAACATTGCTTTTGAAACATTGCTGTTATGATGAATAGTGAAACTCTCTCAATCTCAGCGTGACGAGTGCAGTGCTTTGCCTTTTGAACTCTGACTCAGTTCAAAAATTCAAAAGTACGTGCTTTAATATAAGTCGTGTAAAGTAGTAGTTGTAGTAGTAGACGGTAGGGAATTTCGTTTATGAAATTCACTTCAACGTTGGTATTAACTTTAAATTTTAAACTTTTACGGCCTTACTTATAAACTTTGCTTAACTTTAAATGACGTTATTTAGTACTGCGCAAAGGGAAAATGTTCTTCGCAGTACTAAGTGACGCTATTTAAATTTAAGCAACGTTTATAAGTAAAGCCGATAGTTTAAAATACTGAATGGCACTGAAGTGTTATGGGTAAGCGGGATGCTTAATTATAAGCCAGCACCTTACTCGTCTCGTCAAGTTATTATGTTATATTAATATTATTATGATCTAATGTGCAATGTTTAATTAACGAAATAATATGTATCGAGTATTTAAATTAATATAGTTTGTTTCCTTGATAGATATTCCTGAAACCCTTTATTATTATATATTTAACCCTTTATAGGTGATTTGTTTCTTTTGTATATGTGTTTATACAAAAGAAACAAATCACCCCCAAATTTTCAAGTGTCTCAATCCAGCGGCTTACCCAACTGTGGGGAAGCCCAAAATAAATAATAATAATAAATAATAATAATAATAATAAATCTTTATTCATTACCTTAGAGCTAAGATGGACATCATGTTCCTAATTCTAATCCAATCTAGTTATATATTACACTATGCCTGAACTAGGTAAACCTGTGTCTCAGGCGAAAAATGCTTACACATGTTTTGACCAATAAACAAATTAACACAATAATGAGTGAACAGATTACAACTTATAATATAAATAAATGTAATACTAATTTAAATAAATTATGGCTACGTGGTATTTTTAAATATATCTACATGAGTCATTTATCTAGGCCACTAAACACACAGCTTATAACTATTACATAGGTACAATTAATAACTCCTCGGTTTCCTCGTAAGTCATGTTGGCTAGGGCACTCAAGATGGTTTTCTTACAATTTATGAGATTCATATCGTATATATATAAATTGCGATTAAGTTTATTGTATAGATATGGCCCTAAGAACATAAAAAACCTAGTTGCGAAAGCATGCTTATTAGTTGCTGTGTTGGTACAGACAATGTCTTTGCGTCTTTTGTTAGTAACTTCAGTACTATAGGAAAGTGCTCTGTGTTGTTTTAAGACTGTGTATTGTATAAATAGCTGTCGAACTGTTAAAACTTTACAGGACTTATATAATAGGTTGGTTGGGTAGAGAAAGGGACGGAACGTGGACACCTTTAGGATCGCTCTTTGCGCTCTTTCTGCGGCTAGTATAAATGTTTTACAGGCTCCGCCCCAAGATGTTATACAATAAGTGATGATTGACTGACATAAAGCAAGATATATTTGCTTAACTAAATTCGTGTCAGCAATATAGCGCAGCTTCTTGAACACATATATTAATTTTCGTAGTCTATTACTCATAACTTCAATATGTTGATTAAACGATAATGTTTCGTCTATTATTACGCCAAGATATTTAATGTGGTTAGTAAATGAGATGTTAGGGCATTGACATACATTATCGCATTTAAGGTAATTGCAAGCGTGTGCATATATAAGTGGGTTAGTAAAAATGGCTGATCGCTGTTTTCGCATCGTGAATTTTAGGTATTTTGTTTTCTCAGCATTCAGCGTTAAAAGGTGACCTCGAAGCCAGCTGTTTACAATATTGAAGCCGTGTTGTGCCAGTTCATACAGCTGTGAATCATTACCTGCTGAGAAAAGTAGAGCAGTGTCGTCAGCATAGGATATTATCTTGCCGTTGGCAAGTTGAAGGTTGCATAAGTCATTAATGTAGATCAAAAACAGTGTAGGTCCCAGAATGCTCCCTTGTGGAATTCCAAAAGAAGCATTTTTTAAGTCAGAACTGACCACACTGTCTATTCTTACGTATTGACACCGATCACTTAGATAGCTGGTAAGAAGTTTAAGCTGGTTATCACGTACACCAATGTTTTCTAATTTTTTAAGTAAGATAGGGGTAGGTACGGTGTCGAATGCTTTTGCAAGGTCAAGGAATATCCCTATTGTTTTGTTCCCTTTATCAAGTTCATGTGTGACGAAATCAGTAAGTTCGTGTACAGCGTCCGCAGTAGATAGTTTTGGCCTGAAGCCAAACTGGTTCTTTGATAGAAGGGCTTTGTTTTCTAAATAATTAACTAATCTGTTGTTAATAATCTTTTCAAAAATTTTAGAAATGGGAGAAAGTAGAGATATAGGCCTATAGTTAGTTATATTTTCCTTGCTTCCTGACTTATGAATTGGGACAACAACAGCTTTTTTCAAACATGTAGGAAAAACACCCTCTTGCAAACATTTTTGGAAAGCAAGAGTTAACGGTCGTGCAAGGATGTGCTTGTACTTCTTAAGTATTTTGGTAGGAATATTATCCCAGCCAGTAGCACAGTCGTCCTTTAACCCCATTATAATTCTTTCCACTTCCGTACAGTCAATATCCAAAAAAACAAAAGATTGTAGCTGAGGCTGAGTGATTTCTATTGTAGGCGCAAACAATTGGTTTTGAATCTGCTCTGCTAAAATTTTCCCAATGTTAGTAAAAAATTCGTTACAACTATTAGCAGCTACTTCTGGTGAGGCATGTGATTTTAACAAACTCGAGGACGATTCACGTTGTTTTGCTGTGTATGTAACATTTTTTATGATTTTCCATATTTTTTTGGTGTTATGGCCAGCACCTTCTAATAAGTTTTTGTCGTACTTTATCTTAATATTTTTGAGAAGGCTGTTACAGAAGTTACGATATCTCTTGTATGTTAGTTGTAAAATAGAGTTATTTGGACAAGATTTAGCCTTCATGTGAAGCTTATCGCGATTTCTCATGCAGCGAATGAGTCCCGGAGTGATCCACGGCTTAATATTTAATTTTTTTTCTGCTTATTTTCACTTTTACAGTGTGTTTTCGTATAATTTGCTGAATTTCGCTTATTAGGTGTGACATACAAGATTCCGCGCTTGCTGAGTCATAAGTAGAAATGAGGTCAATGTTACATAAATCGTCTTCCAAGTTGTTGTGATTTAGTTTGAAGGTGCATGTTTCATTTTTTAGTTTAGGCTCCTCACGGCTAAGTATAAGTAAAACGGCTTTGTGGTCAGTCACAGATGAGTTTGTTACAAGGGTGATTGCAGGCAGGCTAGACTTAAGCATTACGTGGTCCAAGCATGAGCCACTTTGAAAAGTTGGTAGTGTGTGTGCTGGGAGTAAGCCATTGAATGAGCATCGATTTAAGTACTCCTGTGCTGGCCCATCACAACACCCAGGGAGGATGTTAATATTTATGTCACCTACAAGTGCAATATTTTTAAATGATAGTCTTTGAAGGTGAGAGTGCATTGACTCAAGAAAAGTGTCTACACTAAGATGAGGTCTATATACGGCTAAAATAGCAATAGTAGTTTCCACTTTCACTAATAGGCAGCTGCAATCCCGAACGATTAACTCTTCGACAGATATATTTAGATAATTTCTAGCATAAACTACTACTCCATCGTTTTGATTATGACATGTCTTAGTATAATAAGCTGTGTAACCTTCCATACAAGGCAGGTTGCAATTGTGGGAAGAAAGCCAGCATTCTGTAAGGATTATTACGTCACAATCAAAATTAAGCCGTTGTAAGAAAGTGCTGAAATTATTAATATTTTTGTGAATACTGCGAATATTTTGTGTTAATATAGTTAATGAGTTAGAATAAGCAGATATGTGTTGTATACAATTTTCAACATCGCAGGACGTAGACTCGGAAACTGAGAAAGTATCAAGATCGTTAACTATTCTATGAGACATAGTTGTTTAATATTAAGGCTAGACTTATAGTGAACGCGGCGCTCTTAGGCGCCTTCATAATCTGTCGAGTTAATGTACCTTTGTTCGGCTATTTTCTTGGCGGGGCAATCTGGGTCACCTGTCTTGTGATCGCTTGGCTTTTTGTAGCGCAGACAAGTTGCACATTTCGATGCTTGTTCTTTCTTAGTGCACTCAGATGATTGATGACCTAGATCGCCGCAGTGTCCGCAGGTGTATACATCCGCTCTGCAAGTCTTTGCTGCATGTCCATATTGTTGGCACTTAAAACATCTGGTCACAAAAGTAAAGTCTCTCACGGGACAGGAACACCAATTCACAAAGACTCTATCTTGAGTGATGAGGGCTTTACGAATAGTAGGAGAAACCTCTATTATGTAGTTGCACGACTCAGCACCCTTTCTTCCTGATTTGTGGCTCAGTTTGATGGCAGCAAGAAACTGATCTCGGGACATGTCTATTAATTTGTCGCACAGATTTTGTTCGTACATACATTTGTAGACCTCTCGCTCCTGCATGCTTGATGGTACTCCAATTACCACTATTCTTGGTCTGCGTCTTTTTGGTTCGTCGATAGTAAGCGCTGATGAGGACAGGTGAACTGAGTTTTTTAGTTTCTCAATGTCATCTTTGGTGTCTGTACTAATGATGACACCTCCATTTATGGTCTTCCGAAGTCCCCTTACATGTAACTTCATTTCTTCAGGGCTGATAATTTTCTGTACTAAGCTTTTAGTCTCCTCACTGGATTTAAGTTTATCCTTGGGATAAATCGCGACAGAGCTAAGTTGTGTAGGGCGGATGTAATTATTTGTGCTCTTTTTAACCATGTCGGCAAACGATGCTTTACTTGATGGTAATGAGGACTCTTCAATTTTTTGTCGCAGGTCATGCAGGCGCTCGGATAGATTTTGCCTATCTTTGAGGGCTTGTATATGTGCATGCGCTTGAATGGTCTTTTGCTTCAAAGCTTGGTATTCAACGGCCATTTGGGATGTACCATGGCCTACCTTTCTGCACAAGTTATTGATTTTAAGTTTTTGGTCTGAGTTGAGTTTGCCATCGGAGGCAATAGAGCATACTTCATTCAGGCATTGTTCAATGGTGTCCATCCAGTTCTGAATCTCCACCGTTTTCACGGCCTCAATGGGCACATCAATCCTGGGCGGGGGCGGCACCGGGGGCTGCTCGGCTCGGGGGGTGGGCGGTGGACTGCGTACTATTTTACTACTTCGCCCAAAAGGGCTATCCATGATGTTGTTTTGATGTAGATATAAGATCAAAACATTTCAACGACACAGTTTACAATTACACTGTTGGCATAACTTTTGCTGACTCTGAACTAGGTCAGATTGTGAATTTATTTATTAATTTGTGCAATTATTATACCGATACGTCCGTTCTCACCGAGAGTCGAGAGATGAGAGTTATGTGTTTGACTTGTACGTATGTCCGCTCGTACGAGTAACAACTCAACGGCTTAACCAATTTTGATAAATGATAAGACATTGGATTCGTTGCGCTGCCCTGCAAAACGCTTTATGGCAACAAAAAACAAACCACCTACCACGGAAAACATGACAGATAGTAAAAATGGCATAGAAGAAAATGATGCATAGTGAAACTGTTGAATTAGCATTAATAAAAAATAAGGAAAAAGACCAGTCAAATGCGGAACCACTACGGCTTTAAGGTTACTAATGTTTGGGTGCTTACGAATGTAGAAACGTTCAATCTTCTACCAACAAGCCATTCATCCAGAAGTAACAGTTGAAACAAGTACAACTAGAAAAATTTAATACCGACTTCCATTCTATTCATTTATTGGAGTGTATCTCAAACTACTAGACATAATTTGGCAAAATTTAGAACGGACCACACGGATATCTTGAGAATAGAATTTTGAGAATCAGTTTACCCAGTCGAAAGTTATGACAACATAAAAAAATACAGTGGAATTGAGTACCACCTTCTTTTTTTGGAAGTCGGTAGCAAACACATTATTAAGACAAAAATAAAACATAAATATTTATTTTATACAGCGACATTTTGTCTTAACTTTTAATATCTCTCATTCTCTTCTGAATTTGTATCAAAACCTTACAAATTATTTTACTTTTGCGCATCACACATATATTTCCCGCCCTGACCAGGGATCAATACCTGAGACCCCATGCTTTGAAGACAAGGTCACTACCATGCATACATAATCAGCTTTTTATATTCCTACAGCTGGGTCTCGAGCCTTCCTTTCAGAGATAGGAGTTGCACCAACTAAATTTTATACGGGCCGTCAAGTATAAATCATAAGGAGGTAGAACTTTGCAAACTGTCTATATTATATAGAGTCCTTTAGACTAAACAGGGCTCAGTGAAAGGGATCCTTTTGAATAGTACCTAACAAAGGTAAGATTTGATTAGAATCCAATAATATAGAACACGGCTCGATCAAAACCATTAAGGGCTGTGTAAATCCATTAATGGTGCCAGATGTTTGAATATGCATAATCTGACCTTTCAAGGGTTCATCGAGGTGAATTTGGAGTAGATCATATTATATTTGCCATCCCTTTGCGGGTAATTGAACAACTATTTTATTAATCGACTTCAAAATAGGGAGAAGTTTCTCAATTTGGCACGTATTTTTTTTTGATATGTTTGTTACGCGATTATTTCGTCAACTATAAGTTTGTATAATGACTAGCTGCGCTCCGCGGTTTTACCCGCGTGGTGATGGATGATGATGATAATGAATCAAATACAGCGTATGTTACTCAGGCAGAATGTAGCTTTATACTGATTAAAGGCTTTTTGAACTGGTTTGGTAGTGTTTGTGCTTCTATTAGAAACAAACAATGTTTCTTTTTCTTTTTGTTTTAATTGGGATTAAATGCCAAAATACGAATAATGTAGCTAAGTTTATACTGACGTTATTATTGCCTATTTAAACGTGAAAAACTAGTTATTGTGACATAACTATAATGTTGCAATTTTTTTGTTAAATATATTGCGCTCCGTCCCCATACGACGGTTAAAATTGGATAGAGAGTTAAAATTCGGTGCTCGGACCTCGAGTCTTGGTGGCCTAACTGGTCATGGCGTCTGACTCGAATTATAAAATAATTAAAATAAAATAGAAAAAAAGCCTTTAATCTCCCACAAAAATCTAACATAGTTGGATTAAGTAATAAGCTTTTGTTTAGTTATTATAGTGTAACTCAAAAACTGCTTGACCGAATTTGATGAAATTTAAATGGGACCACCTCGGAAGTATTACACTACCAAAAAATAATGTTTTTGAGAATTGGTCTACAAATGGGGGAGAAATCGTTGAACATACACAAAAAAATATTTATTACCTTATTTATTAATTATTTAGATAATTAAAAGTATTACCTCCTCATTTTTGAAGTCGGTTACAAATAGTAATTTACCAATAAGAACTTTTAGATACAGGTAAGTAGGTATGTCATTCCATGATAATTATAAAAATATAGGAAAGTAGGTAAGGGAAGTATACAATACAATACACGGCAGAAAGGCTGACGTTAAACACTAACGATAGGGTAAACTTACCCAATCGTTCGTGTTTAACGTAGGTAGGAACTTGTTCCTACCTATGACACAAGTAAAAATAAACCAAATACTTAAAACATAAATACGGCTTAAAGCTATTGTGACACTAATAATACGTATCTACTTTGCATAGGTTGCGTTTTTTGACTAAGTTCCTACTTTTTTCATAATAATATTTAATATCACGATATAGCTGTATGTAAGTATACAACATAGACTATGATTAAAAATAGCGCCATCTATTTGATCTATATAAAAGCACGTATCCATTTAGTTCTATTTGCTATCGTAGCTTCCTATATACTTTCCTTGCATTCCACCTGATATCACTGTCACACAATGGTTTGGCAACTAAATGATTTCTGTTTTTATACTAGATGTCACTGTTTAAGTTTTCCTAAGTATATTAGTTAAATCCACATGTGCATAGCTAGTGTTTCCTGTTTAGTGCAAAATATTTAACACGTACATAATTTTGGGGCAGAAGAAGCGCTCGTAGCGGAGCTTGACTCTGCGATCTTAACCGATCAACAAGTTAAGCAACGCTTGCTGCGGTCAGGACTTGGATGGGTGACCGCTAGTGCATTATTCAACTGAGCGCTTCCGTGCTTCAGAGGGCACATTAAGCCGTTGGTACCGGTTGTTTGTCTTAGGACAACAGTCCTTAGGCTATGTCGAAGGCCTTCAGGCGGCCTGATAACTTCGACATAGGTTGCCCACTAACCAATCTACTAAGCCGCACAGGGCCCTCGTGGTGGATTATGGCCCAACTCCTCTCTCTGAGAGGAGAATTTTGGGACTATGCTACCAAATACATGTTATATTAAGCTCGTTGATGTGGATTTTGCCTTAACAATTCAGTGCCATAATTTTATTGTAAACTAAAAGAGCTCATAACCTTGCTTGGCAATGCATCGAGCTCATCACTCTGATATATATGATGTGTAATGTCTAGCTCTATAATATTGCTGGAAACATTGCCATTCAAGTCAAAGCACAGTAATGTTTGCAACATTATACTGCTTGGCGTAGGTAGTACAGGCAGCAGGCGTGGTACATCCCAAGACAGACTCTGCTAAAGTCCTACCACTACAAAAGGAATACTACTTTTATGTGATTATGGTTAGGTATGTTAGTTTTTAGCGCTAAACGTTACTTATTGGGCCGTCATGAAAGATAATCACATAGAAAATACATTTTTCCATTAACGAATGTTTTAACCTTTAGGTATGTTAGTTTTTAGCGCTAAAAGCTATTTATTGGGCAGTCATGAAAGATAATCACATTGAAAATACATTTATCCATTAATGAATGTATTAATCTATTATGGTATGTTAGATTATAGCGCTAAACGCTATTTATTGGGCCGTCATGAAAGATAAACACATTGAAAATATATTTTTTTCATTAACAAATGTATTTACCTATAGTAAAATACATTTACATTAAAATTGTAAATGTATTGTAAGTACAAAGTCTTCAGGTTGCAAACAAGACAGAACCTGTACTATGGTACCTGCCGTGTGATTCTCTAAGAGCAAACATCTTTGCATCTTTGACAACATCCGTGAAACAAATGAAGAGATGCCAAGAAAGTTGAAAAACAACCTTATGTACAAGGGCGATATCTTAGTTATTATAGATTATAGTAGTTCGTCGACGAATCATTACAGAATCGCACGACTGATGAGTGACACACACTGACACAGGTCAAACATACATGTTCATCTAACCAATGTTTGCGTCAACCGTTGCGTTGTCAATTTCACTAAGCTTTTTCTTTTGGGGAAAACACGTCGAGTAAGAACTGAAGATACTCTTCAGTTTTCACAGAATACACGACTCTGACGTTTGCTTCCTCCTTCTCGCAGAAAGTGTTTGTATTAATCCCTCTCTTTTCACCTAAAAATAAAGAAAATTTACTACGTACAGAGAGAAGAAACCTTCTTTACTGTTTAATGATTAACCACCAAAAATGCGCATACGCATTTTGTACATATCTAATGTACAAAATGCGTACACAGGTCAAGCAAGAATTCATTAGTACTTTTGTCATACTCGTATGTTTACATTGCAAACCATTCATAGGGTTTGGGCATATGCAGTTGTTTTTTTTTTGTAGAAAATAATTAGTTATCATTAAGGCGTATTAGTTTTATATATGAGCTGCTCCATAAAGAAAAGATCTTGCAAGACGTATTTACTAGCTACAAGACAGCTCAAGTTCAACTAAGTGAGCATTACAAGACTGCAATTGAACTAACGGACCTGGTGGCTTTGAACGTGGAGTGTGTGGAGGCTCTTGAGAATAGTCACTCGAGCTGCCACATTCAACCACAACCAGACTGTACTAGCGCCCTCTCAATATTTCTGTCAAATCAAAACAGACCAACATTGATCACAGACACGGTCCCAGGCGGAGAGCAGTATGTCAGCTCTAATCCAGTTCAACCGCATAAAATCATGGTATTTTCAGACAAAATAGGTGTAGGCTTTGGTTCATTATTAAGTAACTCAGTGCAGTGTGCTGTGGAGAACTATTGTATGCCGGGAGCAACCTATGCTCAGATTGAAAAAACAATATTAAACTCAAAAATAGATAATAAATCAATAGTTGTTGTCTTCTTAGGTCATAGTTTAGGTATTGATAGAAAAGAGGTTATTACTAGAATAACCACTTTGTTAGAACTTAAGGCATGTAAAATAATGTTATGTGCCTTCCCTTATTCAGATTTATTGTCTGAAAAAGAGAACTTGCGCATAAACTCACTCAACACATTAATGTATAACTTGACATGTCGTCATAGTGACAAACTTTTATTTTTTGACTGCAATAAGTTTATTTGTAATTTTAAGTTGACATGGGACAGCATGTACTGTCCTAAAAAATCCAGACAGCTAATTGCTGTTGCCAAACATCGCTATTTTATCAAAATATTAACCGCTTCTCTGGCAAAATATTAGACATTGAACTTTTATTAGATAAACATAGATTTGATGTATTGGGCTTTACAGAAACGTGGCTAAAACCAGATAAAATGCTATTTAATGTTACATATTTTGAGGTAGCCAGTGCGTTCAACAGAATATCTGCTGAAGGGGGAGGGTGTATTATTCTTTGTAAAAGAAACATAACATTTAAGGAACGGTCTGACATAGTAGGTTTTTCTGATGAACGTGTCTGCGAAATTGCTTGTGCAGAACTGGAAAGTCATATATTATTGTGTGTATATCGGCCACCAGCATCTAATTTCTGTAATTTTATGTCCATAATGGAATGTGTACTCAAGAGATTAACTAAAAGCAATAAATCAATCATTGTATGCGGTGACTTCAATATTGATATTTTGGTAGATTCAACTGATAAAACTAATCTTATCTCTTTGTTTAAATCTTTTAATTTGAATTATTTGTTCAGTGAGCCAACTAGAGTAACCGACTCTTCATCCACCTGTATTGATAATATTTTTTCAAACTGTAAGACTACAGAAACATCAGTAATGGTGGGAGTTAGATCAGACCACAATGGCCTCGCTATCAAATTCGAAATCGGGAGAACTAAGAAAAATACCATTATCGAACATAGGCCGCTAACAAAGGGTAAACTAGAAAAGCTTAAACAAAATATAGAGTTGAAACTTAGTCTGGTGGAATTCACTTCTGAAGATCCACATGACATTTATAGTACATCATTTTCATTAGTAATTACAGAATTTAATGAAATCTGTCCGAAGAAAAAACTGCAGCTCAACGGTAGGTTATAATTTGGTGACTGGTCAACTAGAGGTATTCGAAAAAGTAGAGACATAATGTTTGTCAATATCACAAAAAATCTTTAACTTCTAGTAAAGATTTTCATGATTATGTAAAAAATTACTCAAAAGTTTTTAAGTCAGTATGCAAACGCGCAAAAGCTTTGTTTATAAGGGATAAAATTCGAAAATCTAATGACAAAATTAAAACAGTTTGGAAAACTATTAATACAGAGACCGGCAAAGGTAAATCTCTTAATTCAGAATATGTGCTAGAAATAGATAACCAAAAAGTTTCAGACCCAAGTCATGTTGCGAATTCATTTGAAAATTTCTTTTCTAACATACCACTAGAAGTCACCAAATCTCTTGATTCTTGCCTTTGTGTTGCAGTGGGCTTTCTGAAAGACAACTTCCCGCTCCAAATTCCTGAGTTTAGGTTCCGACATATATCTACTTTTGAAATAATAAAAACATTTAAAAGTTTAAACGTTAAAGCAACAGAGGATTTATGGGGATTATCCGTAAAAATGCTAGAGTCAATAATAGAAGTTATAGCGCCACATTTGATGATCATATTTAATTTATGTATTGATAGAGGTACATTTCCTGACCTAATGAAAATGAGTAAAATCACCCCTATTTTTAAATCAGGTAGTAAGGCCGACCCCTCAAATTATAGACCGGTCTCTGTGCTTCCGGCTTTGAGCAAAATATTCGAAAAGATAATGCTTCAACAACTCTTGTCTCATTTTAATGAACATAGGATGTTACACGAAAATTAGTTCGGTTTCACGAAAAGCAGATCAACAACAGATGCAGGAGTCCAGTTAGTCAAGCATGTGCTGGAGGCTTGGGAGAGCTCACAGGATGCCATTGGCGTATTTTGTGATCTCTCCAAAGCTTTCGACTGCGTAGAGCACCGCACTTTAATTTATAAGCTACACCACTATGGAATTCGTGGAGCTGCTCTGAATCTTGTAGAATCATACTTATCTGATAGGCAGCAAAAAGTTGGCATTAATGGCGTGACATCTTCTGGATCTTTGGTCAGAATGGGGGTTCCACAGGGGTCGATCTTGGGTCCGTTCTTATTCTTAGCATATATCAATGACTTACCACATATGGTTGAGGGCCTTGCTGATCTTTTTGCGGATGATACTTCTCTGATTTTTAAAGTAGATAGGAAAGATAGAGAACTAGTTCAAGTCAACAACGCGTTAACTATTGTTTCAAATTGGTTCGCCGCAAACAACCTGCTTCTCAACGCAAAGAAAACGAAATGTTTAAAATTTTCCATGCCTAATGTAAGACATATAGAGCCAAACGTATTACTCGACGGAAATAAATTGAAAATTGACAAGGCAATAGTCTTTCTAGGTATTGGCATAGACTCTAAATTACAATGGGGTCCTCATATTGATGCACTATCTGGAAGACTGAGCTCAGCTGCATATGCGGTTCATAAAATTAGGCAATTGACAGATATAGCTACTGCTCGACTGGTCTACTTTGCTTACTTCCACAGCATAATGTCATATGGTATCCTGCTGGGTCAGCGGCGGACATAGAGACAGTTTTTATATTGCAAAAGCGGGCAGTTCGAGCCATCTACGAAATGGGTCCCCGCGAATCCTTAAGACAAATGTTCAAAGAAATTAATATATTAACTCTTCCATCTTTGTATATCCTAGAAAATATAATGTACGTTCGTAAAAATATAAAGAAGTTTAGAATAAATAGTGATATGCATAATATTAATACTAGAAATAAGGATAGGATAGCTGTATCTAAATTTAGACTCACGAAAACTAAAAATAAGTCCTTCTTAGGAAATTGTGTACGTTTCTATAATAAAAAATTCCGAAAGACATTACTGAGCTCACTGAAGGGAAATTCAAGTTACGTGTCAAAAATATACTAATGAAAAAAGCCTATTATAAATTGAGTCACTACTTAGAAGACAAAGATGCCTGGAAGCTTTCCACTTCTGCCTAATAGCCAACTATTGAATAAATTTGTTATTTTAATACTACTCATATGTAACCTCAATGTACAAAGACTTGAAAAAATAATAGCCCACAAGTTTCTTGCTGCTTCTTCTCGGCGGTGGTTCTTTTCCGAAGACAGCGGTAGAATCATTTAAAAATTTTGACGTTCATAAGAGTGTCTATGATGCCTAAACTGAATACATAATTTTTGAATTTTGAATTTTGAATATTAGAATGTAACCTGCCGATGTTCATGAGCGAGAAACTATGGCCTGCAGGGGTCATATTTCGTCGATTTGTGCATGTAACCGCAAAGATATTTGACGGTGTGCTTAATACACAGCTAAAAAGACACGTAAAGCTTCACGATAACCAGTTTGGATTCCGACCCAAATTGTCCACAGAGAGTGCTATACTGTGTTGAAAGCATACGGTCAAATATTATACGAATAGAAAGACACCAATATACGCGTGCTTCCTCTATTTATCCAAGGCTTTTGACCTCGTGTCCTATGATGTGCTCTGGAAGAAGCCAGAGAGCACGGACATACCGCGGGAGCTAATCAGTGTACTACAATACTGGTACGGGAACCAAAATAATAGCGTACGATGGGCGGGTGCGATGTCGGACTCTTACCGGCTTGAGTGTGCCGTGAGGCAAGGTGGCCTGACCTCGCCCACGCTTTTTAACCGGTATATTAACGACCTGATCGTGGCGCTCAGTGGTCAGCATGTCAGATGCTATATAGACGGAGTCTGTGTCAACAATTTGAGTTATGCCGACAATATGGTGCTACTGAGCGCGTGGATCTGTGGACTGAGAAAACTGCTCGGTACCTGTACGGAATACGCTCGTGGTCATGTGCTGAAATATATTGGCGAGAAAAGCCAGTACATGGTCTTTCGGGCTGTCGGTGTAGAATGTCCTATAAACAAGCCACCTGTTCTACGCAATGGTGTTCCCCTGCGCCGAGTGGGTCAAATTAAATACCTTGGGCATGTAATTACGGAGGACCTGAAGGACAAAGCCGATATGGAGCGGGAGTGGAGGGCACTGTCAGTGCGGGCCAATATGATAGCCCGCAGGTTTGCGCATTGTTCAGTTGATGTGAAGGTCACGCTCTTTAAAGCGTATTGCACGTCTCTGTACATGTGCAGCCTGTGGGTGGACTATACGCAAAGGGCCTACAGTGTCATCCGCGTCCAGTACAACAACGCGTTCCGGGCGGTATTGGGGCTGCCTCGTTTCTGGAGTGCATCAGGCGCGAACTGACTGCTTTCACGCTACTATGCGTAAGCGTGGTGCGTCCCTGGTGCGCAGGGTGAGGAGCAGCCCCAATGCCGTATTGGCCATGATTGCCAGAAGATTGGACTGCCCGTATATCCGGCATGGCTGCGGTAGGCATGTCGCACTTCCAATGCCGATTAGAATATTATAATTTGTTAGTAGAGATTTGTTTGTTATATATTGTTATTATTGTTAAATTTTATTTTTATTTACACTTATGACTTGATTAATTTAATAACAATACTAGTCAGTATTGTTATTAAATTGATCAAGTCATATTGATGATATTTGCTAACATAAGATAATTTTTGACATTTTATTTTTTTGGTTTATATTTATATTTGATTGTGATTTTTATGTGCTTGATTTTATTTTAATGAGTCACGTTACTCGAAATAAACAATTTTGATTTTGATTGATTAGTATTATAGTAATATTATAATAATAAAAAACTTAACAACACATACACATCGACGAAATTTAACCCGAATCAACAAAAGAGTCGTGTTAGGTAATTGGGTGATCCAGTAATAGTTTGTGTGTTCATACTCGTAAATAAAAAATAAGACAACTTAAGAACTTTTCAGGAGAAGTCCTTTATAAACGTCTGTTTAAAAGCAAAACGTATTTTAATAAATTTATTAATGCATTTTTCAGTTTTTAGTTTTTTTGATGATAAAGATATTATGACTAGTGAAAAAGTAATATTATGAGTAATAAGACAATTAAATTATTTATTTGAAGCATCTCTTACCACAAATAATAATATCGTTCTTGGAATACTTGTACTCCTTAACAAGGTCCTCCTTTAAGAACATTGTGACCACAGCTGGATCTAAAGCATGCCATTTGTCACTTCTTTGCAAGGCGACCTTTTCAAACTTGTTCTGTGCCTTGATGATGTCAGTCTGAATAACTCCAAGTACATTCTCTCGCCATTCCTAAAATAACAAAAGATATGCAGATCGTAAAAATACTAAATGAATAAATATAGAAAATGCTTTCATGTTAATAAGATACTCAATATATTAACAAAGCTGTGACGCAAAATAGTTCTTCAACCTTTGATCTTCGATTTCAGGGCAGTAGGCGATACACATCTGTCTGGGTAAGTGTACCAAGGAACATCCCTGACGATTTCTGGCAGTATCGCGATCCTTGGCGAATACATTGATTGAGGATGTGTTTCCCGACAGATACCATCTTGGAGTTTCAAATTGGTCAACACGCACTTTTGTCTACGGGGAGTCCTATGGCTATTATATCAAAATATGAAATAAAGTCATGTTACCTCTGTTATATACAATTTCATTGAACACTTACTCTGCTGAAATCCAGGTACTGCATAACTTGAGAGAAGGGAAATATGGTTACTTTGTCCGGGGTCGCGTTTTGGACCACTATGTGGTACGCTTCCACGTCCATGTGTGCATTGAACTCAGGTTCTGGATACGCTTCACCTGGAATTCAAAGAGAAATAAGAAAGCTTTAGACATTATTATTTCTGAATTTTAATAGGATACTCGAGGAGCATTCAACTTCAACATTGCAAGCTGGGAGACTAAAAAGAAAGCATGGCCCTTATTTTTCTTTAGTTGATATATAAATATTATTATCAATATTATGTAATTATTATTAATATCAATATTATATATTTATGCAAAAACTGCATATTGAGTATTTTTACAATATGACATCCCTGTATTAATGCATCAAAGGTCGCACGGCCAGACACAATAGAAGTTTCATTGTTAAAATGACATCGACCCTTGAAGGGTTATGTGCTACTTATATTATTAACGCTATATAAATATTCGGCAAAATATTCAAAAAAACTTAAAAAACATCAATGACTGATACCAAGAATTAGTTGAAGTTTTGCGCAAAACAAACTGAAAAACTATTGGTATTTTGCATAAATAATTTAAGTCAATATAGTAATTCCTTATTTTAATTAAACTTTATTCGTGTACAAATTTAAAATAAAATATGAAATAAGACCTACTTGACGATATTATATATTTAACGAAAGGAATCTTTGAAATTGGGTCACAATTTGCGAAAGAACCGCGTACACATAAAACAGCTAAATTAACAACAAGCCGGAGATTGTTCATCCATTAACTCACCACTTTTTGTGAGTAGGCGTAATTTATAACAGTCTTCTAAAAAAGCATGAGAAAAGAATAGGATTAGTATTATATGATTTTTATATATTAAGCACTAACGCCTGCGTTAGTGCTTAGACACAAACTGTCGGTAGACGCAGGTTCAAATCTCGTCCGAGGATGTGCACTTTTCTTACTAAAATTGCAATGTAAAGGAAATTATGTTCTCAATTGAGCTGGTTTTTTAGTGATATAGTCTGAATACATGGCTGGTAAATTAAATCTAGTTTCCTTATAAAATTTTACAGTAGACTTACTATGAATATGTCCAGCTCCAATGTATAAATGCTTCAGTCGGCTTAAAAATTCTGGGTCGGTTCTGATAGCCAGAGCAATATTCGACAAAGTACCAATCGTAATCACAGTCAGATCTGGAAAATATCAAGAAATGTTTGCTGTTATCTTGTATCCTGACCATTTCAATAACATCTTAAATTAAATATCTTGATTAGGGATGACAGTTCAGCCGTGTGATTCTCTAATTATTCACCGGTGTCAAATACTTAATGAGATATCGTCCTTGTACATAAGGTTGTTTTTGTGTTTGTCAACATTTCTTGTCATCTCGTCATTTGTTTCACGGATGTTGTCAAAGATGCAACCATGTTTGCTCTTAGAGAATCGCACGGCAGGACCTACGTAAATAGAGCGAATGCTGTTGTTCAGATATAGTGACGTTTGTACGCCGACAAGGCCGTACAAATGTCAAGGTCGAGCGCTTCCGTGCGTCGGAGCCGTCTGTACCAGTTGATGCCATAAGACAAACAGTCGTTAGGCTATGTCAAATGCCTTCGGGCGGCCCGTAAACTTTGACATAGGTTGGCCACTAACCTATCCACTAAGCTGCATTAGGCCCGCATGGTGGATTGTGGCCCAACTCCTGTCTCTGAGAGGAAGGCTCAAGTCCCAGCAGTGGGAACATAATGGGCTGAATATGTTCTGTTCGGCTGTCACTAACTCGAATACTCACTCGTAGCTTTTGGCAAAGGTAACATACCGTGAAAACTTTCGCTAGGTCCTCAGATAAATAAACCAAAGGCTAGGTCTAACTAACATGAAAGTCAGCCGCTATTATTGGTCTAGAATGTGACCACCTTCAGCCGGATCATTAATTAGCAAGTAAGAGTAGGCAAGCGATAGCCTATAAAACAGTAGGGATTTTTTCACAATTTTGTATTCTTTGTAATCTTCTGAATACAAAGTCGTAATTTAATTTTAATGAAGGCTAGCAGCTCTCCGCGGTTTCACCCGCGCGGTGATGGATGATGATGATGATAAATCTTATATAGCCTTTGTTACTCAGGGTGACTGTAGATTTCTAATGGTAAAAGAACTTTTGAAATCGGTCCCGTACTTTTTGAGCCAATTCGTTACAAACATACATACAAATCTTTCCTCTTTATAATATTTATAATAGTATAGTTACGTGATAAAATCCGTGATCTACTGCTTTGTCTTTGGTTATACCAACTTAGTAATCAGAATCTCCTTAGTACAAATGTACAGATTTCTATTTACCTACATTACAGTGTAAAAGCTATTTGATAAGAAATTCCCGAGTTTATTTTAGATAGTGGCTCTATTTATTTTGGAATGCAGCGGTGGAATCTTTGAGAATCTATATAATCTTGACGTTCATAAGAGTGTCTTTTGAGCCTCAAGAGATTGCAGAAATGAATTTTGTTTGTTTATATTATGTTTCAATTTGACGATACCGTGTCTGTACTCCCACAAATTCAAATTTACTATTTTAAATAATACTTGGACTTGAGCTGGAATCATGATATCGAACTACAAATTGTTTATTATCCTTGAAATGTGTGTTTCGATGCACGTTTTTTATCTCTTGTTCTTGGTCTTATCATAGAAGTAGCAATGAGAATCGTATTTTGTAATGAAAAATACGATTCTTCTTGCAAATGTATGTCGTCTTATACGCAGTGATATGGAACAGTGAACTTTAGACGTAGTACTAATAAATTACGGAAATGAAACGTAATCGTATCGTTGACTTAAAACAAAAATAATTCAATAATTAGAAAGTATAATTTATTTAGTATGTTTGCAGCATAAGATAACTGATACAGTTTGTACACACAAAGTAGGGAAGTTTTTTTAAGCTTCCCGGTCTTCACGTTGAGGCCAAGTATTTAGTATTTTATCGCAAATTATTCGTGCTAGGCCGACTGGGGTGTTAGATTAATCTCATTTTACTGTAAATCTAACCTTGATAAGTTTTTGAAAGCCGTATGAGAGTGTTAACAGCACTTTCTTCCTGAGCCGGTACAAGATCGGTATACACGTCGCCACTATCACCTAGGCCATCTATTCCATAATAATTTGTGGTTGTAGGAGTAGTCACTATTGACTTTTTGCAGCCTCTGTAGATTGGTACCTAGAAAAGTATTTCATAATGATATAGGTACTCCAATAAATTTTTGGAAACATAGTCAAGAAAAAAGTGACAACTTCGAATAACTAATGTTGACTGGCAATGTGGAAGTAAAGAGATCAAGAGGACAAAGTCCAATGCATTGGGCCGACCAGGTCGTGACCTTCATGAATGGTTATTCATTTAGGTCACCACCCTAATCATTCAGGAATACGATGAAAGGGGAGAAGAAGGAATTTCAATCAATTTTAACTAATCGATTTTATGCTTCGTAAGACATGCAAAACAGATCGTAATTAATAGTTGTTTTGGAATAATCGTTCGGTGTTCCAGCACCACCAAGTTGAAAAGGCGATACTAAATGTGTGACAATTACCATCAGGCAGTAACCTGTCCCTAAAGTCCGGTTTCAACATATTAGTACAAAAATTTATAAAAATATTTTTAATTCTCAATTCATGACTAGAGACGTCATTTAATCGCTTGCTCCGTACTAGCAGCTTGCTAGGATCGACAGTTTTGTACTTATGAGCCACAAATTGGCGCTATAACTAGTTTTACAAGTCCTCATCGTCATCTTGACATTGACAGAAGACGTCAACATTCGATATGCTAGTCTAATTTGTTCGCTATGGTTTGTAACGAAAACGATTCCCTACTACTGCTCGATTGGCAACATAGATTGCTTAATATGGTCATGCAGCCAAAAAAATCATCGTTTCCAGCGATATCGTAACCATATAAAGTAGTATCCAATGCGATCATAGCAACTGCCAGTCTTCTTTTTGGCGAAGAAATTGTTCGACCGCTACTTCCTGCTGTTGTTTTTAGTGAATACATAAGTGCCAACGCTTCCTATAGTGACGAAAAGTACAGTGTTAACCTTAGTTCGCCATTGTCATAAATTCTAGTTTAATTAAAAAATAAATTAAATTATAGGTAAATTTAATTTGTGTGCTGAATTCCCGACATTATTTGGGTTCGCTCATCTCATTCTTCAATCTCATTGCTGGTACCTACTAGCTTTAAGGGTGCTTGATTGATGACGGTTAAACTATCAGTTCATCTTCAATAGCTAGTCATAGTAAGCGGAATAATTTTGAGAAAACTAAACTTACGTCTTGTCTTCCAGCAACTTTCAATATTTTCTGATTATTCAAGCAAACATTGTCTTCGACCGTATTACCATTGGCTGTGGTAACTGCTACTAATTCTGGCCTGATAGAAAAAGGCAACAAATCAATATTACTTTGAAAATTAAATTATTTGTTTTGTTAGTTGGCGACAAGAAGAGTAAGCCACTCGTCTGACGTTAAGCGTCACGCTTGACTCATCACTCACAAAATTTTAAACTATACAAAGGTTCAAAACTCTGCAAGGGGTACAATGCTCTCGTGACTCTAAAATATAAGATGTTAAATCACTTAGATGGTAATAATGCTGCAAACATTACCCTTCACCATAATATAGGTAGTAATATTTGCACACTACTGCTTCACGGTTGAATAACTGGCAAAGATGTAGGAAAGTATCTTTAGTCGGAATCTGCAATAGTCCTACCAAATCGATACAAGAGTTATACTAACTTTAAGATATTACACTCTTGCTGGTTTTTAACGTAACCAACTTCTTTTTCTATATCTTAACCGATGCCATGTCACCCGCATCTATTCGAAAATAGGAATGAAGATAGAAAGAAGAAACATAGATGATATATGATAGCAGTGATGCCATGTAGGGCAGTTAGGGTCGGGGTGTTGTATGTTGTGTTACAATGGTTGTTTTACCGAAGTGGTTGTAACGTGAGTGTGTTATCGGTTAATAAAAATAAATAAATAAATAACAAAATTTAAATTATTAAGTTAAAATTATTTTTTTACTGTTTCCGAAAAGGCTATAGTACCATAAACCACATCCACATGCTACGCCAAGTTATACAGAAAACCAAAGAGTATAACTTGCCTCTTTGCTTAGCGTTTGTAGACTATGAGAAGGCCTTTGATTCGATCTAGACGTGGGCAGTACTTGAGTCTCTCCAGCGGTGCCATATTGACTATCGGTATATCGAAGTGTTGAAGTGTTTGTACAATAACGACAACATGTCAGTCCGAGTACAGGAGCAGAGTTCGAAGGCAATTCCATTGCAAAGAGGCGTGAAACTAGGAGATGTTATTACATCTCCTAGTTTATCTCCGAAACTGTTCACCGCTGCATTGGAAGACGCCTTCAAGCTTCTGGAATGGCAAGGACTTGGCATCAACATCAACGGCGAATATATCACTCACCTTCGATTTGCCAACGATATTCTAGTCATGGCAGAATCCATGGAAGACCTCAGTACAATGCTCGAAGGCCTCCATCGAGTTTCCTAACGGGTAGGCCTTAATATGAACATGGACAAGACAAAATTTATGTCTAATGCCCATGTTGCGCCTACCCCAGTATCAGTTGTGAAACTTAGTTCTGGAAGTTGTTGACGAATACATCTACCTAGGACAGACAGTCAAACTAGGCAGGTCCAACTTCGAGAAAGAAGTCAATCGTCGAATCCAACTCGGCTGGGTAGCGTTCCGGAAACTTCGCGAAGTCTTCTCGTCAAAAATACCTCAGTGCCTCAAGACAAGAGTCTTCGACCAATGTGTGTTACCAGTGATGACTTATGGCACTGAAACGTGGTCTCTTACTATGGGCCTCATAGATAAGCTCAAAGTCGCACAACGAGCTATGGAGAGGGCTATGCTCGGGGTTTATCTACGTGATCGAAGTAGAAATGAGGAGATCCGTAGACAAACTAAAGTCACCGACATAGCCCAGAAGATTAGTCAGTTAAATTGGCAGTGGGCAGGCCAGATAGCACGCAGAACAGATGGCCGATGGGGCCGAAAGGTTCTGGAGTGGAGACCACGGACAGGCAAGCGCAGTGTAGGTCGTCCACTGACAGGTGGACTGATGACCTGACAAAGGTAGCAGGACGACGTTGGATGCAGGCCGCTTACAACCGGTACTTTTGGAAATTTTTGGGGGAGGCTATGTTCAGCAGTGGACGTCCTATGGCTATCTGTATACTATTTACCCGACGCTCCCCTGGATAGAGTTAATGAAATTTGTGACTTAGGACTGACTTTAGATAGCAAACTTGACTTTCGAACACACATAATGAATATTTGCAAAAAGGCTAACAAAACACTTGGTTTCGTTATGAGGCTGGCTTCTCAGTTTAGCGATGCGAGAGTAGCTACAGTTTTATATAACTCGTTCGTCCGTAGCACTCTTGAGTTCGGTGCTGTCGTCTGGGATCCTTACGAGACCAAATACTTCCTTATGATCGAAAGATCACCGTAAGTTTGCGCGGTGGCTGTACAAACGAGCCTATGGATATTATCCCTTTTTATATCCATCCATTTTCGTATCGGGTATGGTCGGCTTCGGCACACTAGTACTGAGGTGGAAATTACTGCTTCTAGTGCATTATATTTCTATATTTCACAATAGGGTGGCCAATCTGACTATTTTAAATCAGATGGAATTGCAAGTGCCGCGTCGCGGTGCGACAGTTGCGCCGCGCTGTGCGCCGCGGTCGTAACGCGCCCACCGCTCGAGCCCGAAAGGTGCTCGGTGACATGCGTTCGGCTCGAACATGTTGATTTGTTTGCCGACGGACTAGGTACGTTAATTAAACATGCCTATATATATTTGAACATTTATTTTAAACTTTAACTTAATAAACATAATTTTATTAATATTTTGTATTTGTTCTTTGACTTTGATTTATATTATTTTATTGTTGTTATTCTAATTTTGTATTGCTTATTATGTTAACATCACTAATTCTGACTTCTGCTATATAATTTTATTTAACCTTCTTAGTAACTATAGTAGGTATACTTGATGCTTTATAAAAAATGTACCTACTTACATAAGTTCTGATGATGTATGATATCTGGTGTTTTGGAATAATTCTGTTAGCCACATCGAATGACTTGAATAAATAAATAAATAAATAAATGGCTGGGATGACATTATTAATTTAAAAATAATAATAAATTTTAGTTTGATATGACTGTGTCAAACTCACAATAGTTTAAAAACGTTAAAAATTTTAAGCCTGTTCAAAATATATACTAACTAGCTGCGCTTAGCGGTTTCACCCTCGTGGTGATGTTTAAACAGTCGTTAAGTTTTCTAATTATCTGCGCAATTCTTTAATTTTTTTCGTAAGGAATTTCTACAAATTATTGGAAAACTTGAAAAAAAGAATTATATATTGACCAGGGGATATAAGAATTCATTTTTATATTTGGTAGAGATAGAATGTGACATACCAAAAGAAAGATATGTCAAAACCATGAGAGTTTCTGTCCTAGAAACACTAAAAAAGGTGGAGTGACGACTTGCAGAAGATCGAACCAATAACTACTCGAGCATTGCCCTAGTTTCATTACAGATTTCTTATCTATACTAAATTGCGGTAGGTCTACTCTGACTGGCTATCCTACCGTTAAAGTTGTCATTTATGTAGCACAAACAAGACACTGATAACTGACTGTACGACGAAGCGTTTTTGAATTATTGGCGATAACTGAAGATACACAAATATTCTCAAATAGTTCGTCATTCACAAAAGTCAACACAGCATAATCATCAAATTTTACTAAATTTTAAGTAATACTTTCTACTACCAGTTCTAGCTGCTTCCCACAGTTTGGTGATGAGTGCGGTGTTGAATTATGTTAAAAAGTTAACCTACTCTCTTGAAAAATACCTTAATTTTTAGGAAATATTATCTATATTCTTACCAACTTTGATAACAATCCGTTAGTCGCTTTAAGTCGTATTAAACATATAATTAAAGTGATTTACTGTTGCATTTATTACAAGCTGCGCCCAACGGATACACCAGCGTGGTGATGGATGATGATGATGAAAATTATCCTATGTTCTCTATCTCCTGATTAAATTTCATTCCGTTCAGCCGTTTAGGCGAAACCAACTCACTTTTGAATTAGGATATTAATAATATTAAATCGTATTATACATAATACAGTATGGATTAAAAAATGGGTTATTTAGTAGTTCATCATACGTACCCATCATAATGTTTTTCGTATAACAAAGCCAGAAATATAGCCATTGCATCGTCTCCGCCTGCATCATTGTCTATGACGAATTTGGCTTTCATTTTGGTCTCACTGAAAATAAAGGAAAATGTAAGTCGTTAGATATAAATTCAATCACATTCATAGTAAATATTAGATACATTTTTACAAGAGGATTGCGGATTTGACCTTCGTTGTGGGTATCACCGCTCTGTAAGAATAATTATTGCGAAAGGTCTCAATGCTTACCAATATATGAATTACCAAACAGGGTAAGTTAATATTAGTATTAAGTTTTGTAAGGTAACCAAAAACGGTCTTTATTTAATGTATATGAACACTAATAGATGACTTTAGCGTCCCTGTCATCAATCCTTGAATCAGCGGTATCGTTTGTATGTGCCCGACATAGAGGAAACTAGCCTCTTTCCTCTATTTCCTCTATGGTGCCTGATGAACAATACCAGAGATACCAGTGAGCCTAGCACAAATAACTGCGTAAGTGTACCGTAACGTGTCGTTCACGTAAAACAGTACAAACTGTCATGACGTATCTAGTGACACAGATAATTCATAGTTTGTGCGTCGAAGCGTGACATGTACACGCTTTCGATACGTATACTTTTTCGCAAATTGTGCTATGGTATGGTATAATTGCCTACCGCCGTGCGATTCTCTAATGATTCGTCGATGCGCTCGTCGACGAGCTCACCGATGTCAATACTTTATGAGATATCGCCCTTGAACAAAAGGTTGTTTTTACAACGTTTCTTGTCATCTCGACATTTGTTTCCCGGATGTTGTCAAAAATGCAACGATGTTTGCTCTTCGAGAATCGCACGGCTGGTCGGCACATTAAATACGTCCCGTTAGAAAAGAGCGCACTCTGCAACGTGAGCTCTTATTTTAATAAGTTCGATTGAAAAACAGCCATGTAGGTAGTTCGCAAGGACATAACGGGGAAAAGTACTTTATTTCGTGCCAGTTAGGTTTGATTTTACAAAAAAGCTATTCTAGTTTTATTGGATGCCAGGTGTGTGTCACGCGGACGACGTTTATAGTTTTGATTTTGTAAATAACTCGGTAGACATTGTTGATGGCGCCCAATAATTTGTTTTGAAGCTGTAGTAGGTAAGTATTGCAGTGCTATGCTTAGAAATATAAAGACACTGTGTTAATTAATAACATTAAGTGTAAGTTAGTTTGATATTAAATGAGTACGTTTAAATTTTACGAGAGTTATCAAACAAAAGGATAATACTTTTAGATAGTATGTGATTTTTAAAGCACTAACGAACCTACCCGCGTCTTTGGACAATACGACACGTGTCAAAAGGTAAAAAAAAAAATTTTTTTTACACTTGATAGGCTAGTATTTGACCACTGTCTCACTTGATTGTCAGTGTGTGATGCGGTCGAAGGTGATATCATATCGCACTAGACCTAGAGTAGTGACTGGCTCTCAAGGATAACTGCAACTGCTGCAAGTGTGTTGAGGCGAACACACTCGCTTTTTAAGGTAGTGGCAATATACAAGCCACCATAAAAATGTTTTTTTTATTCATGTCTGTTTTGTGTGCGATACTGTTTGTTATCACTGATGGCTACACTGATATTTTTTACGCAAAAGACAAATGTGACATTGACAGATAATTGGAAGCAGTCAAGCTTGTGTCAGCCATTATTGCGCGAAAGTGGCGTTTTCAGATTAATATTTATCCAGTTAGATGTTGTTAGATTTTGTCTAAAATGGTTAGGTTTCCTGATTATAATCATTTTCTAGGCATACAGCAAAAAAAATGGAAAAAAAAATCTTGTTGTTATTTGTTGTCCCAAAATTAATAAATAAAATAAAAGCTATAATAAACAAGAAAATTATTGAAAATTACTGAAATTTACAGCAATATCACCACTTTGGTATGGACAAAGGCAGAAATATTGCCATGTCAATATTTACAATTTTCCACCGTGTCCAGCAATTTTCCGAGTGAAAAAAATTATATAAATCATTTAAAAATATCTTTGTTAACATACCAAAATTTCGTCTTCCTACCACTTCCGGTTTTCTCGGCCTTATAAAGGGTTAACATTAAACATTTTTTTTTGTTTAGGCGGTTTGTAAACGTTTTGTTACGAGAAATGCTCGTAATGTAAGTTGAGACTGTTAAGATGCAGCCGCGAGCGTTCTGCACTCTCCTTGAATAACACCTCCGGTTCTGGTTGTAACTATATTTAGAAAGATCTGACCTAATACGTAAGTAGTTTCAGTTTATAGTCTTAAAAATCTTGAAAAACGTCATTTTTTTCCTCTAAAATTGCAATATTAGAATGATATTTATTTCCGTTTGCTGTTTATGATGACAAACACCGTGTGATTCACTAACGCAACATTTTACTTTATATATTGGCTGCCTAGATTAAAATCTTTGTCAGTCGAACGCGATCAACTTTATAGTTAGAAATTTACTTACCCTAAACTTAACGTTACAAAAAAGTAAAGCCAACTACTGGTAAGTAGCAGTATAGCAGTATATCAGTTACAGCAGCGTATTTGTCGAAATTCACTATACAAGCGCGTTGATCTTGATATATAAGACATTATCAATAATTAGATAAGAACTAAGTGAAAATATTGTACTGTACATTGTTATATATATGTATTATTTATATATATATATATATATATATATATGTACTGTATATTGTTATAAGAATTGAATTGACTAAACGGTTAAACATGTAGATGATATTATCATTTAGAGAATAATTTACTTAGAATTTACAAGAAGGTTATTGTATCGCTAATTGAATAACAAGTCGCACTTCGTTCTACCACAGACAAATGATGGACTGTACTGAATTAAAAAGTTTTTAAATTAGCGGTTCTAATATGTTACCTTTTCGAAAACTATTCGGTTTAGTCCCAAGATTATTTTATAATTTACAGTTTGCGTTCTATACTTGCGCTCGCAGGGGAGCTCGATTTGGCGATCTTAACCGGCCAAGAAGTTAAGCAACGCTTGCTACAGTCAGGAGTTGGATGAGTGACTGCTAGTGGCATTATTCTACTGAGTAATTACGTGATTCAGAAAACACTTTATGCCTTTGGTCCTGGTTGTTTGTCTTAGGGAATCAGTCATTAGGCTATGTCTAAGCCCTTCAGGCGGCCTGAAAACTTCAACATGGGTTGGCCACTAGCCTAGCTACCAAGCCATATTTGGCCCGCGTGGTAGATTATGGCACACTCCTCTCTCTGTCTCACAACTACTCACGCCTAGTTTGGCGCTTAGATATCGAAAAATCAAGACATTTTTTAAAAGAATACCATATCTTTAATTTTCGTTATTACTATCTTTACATCTTTATAATATAAGCTTCAACAACATAGAGGCTAAACCGCCTATTTGGCGCTTAGATATCGAAAAATCAGGACATTTTTTTAAAAGAATAGCATATCCTTAGACGTTACAAACTTGACATCAAAAAAATTGACATTTAAAAGGCTTTCCACAAATCCGGTGAGGTTCTTCCAGAGAATCCCCACTCGGCAGTAACATGAATGATATGAAGAAGTCACAATTAGCCACTTTCCAAAGCACAATCCTCGATATTGTATCAAGTATAATCCTTCATTTCCTTTTACCATTTTAATAATTCATGAAGCAACTTAATATATTGTTAATGGCAATATCCAGAAACGGAGGCAGTGTAAATGTGTGTGCCATGTGTTTTGCTAAGCTGTGATACAATGCCCACCTTAGGCAGGTCTGTAGAGATGGAATTAAGTTTTCTGTCGTTTACCTGAAAAACTCTGGCATCTTAAAACCCTGAACCGGTAGGAAAAAGTATAAGTACACAATTTTGGCAGTTGATGCCTTTAACGTTTTAAGCAGCCAACTAAGGCAGTAATTTGGAAATTTCACACCTCTCGGTAGAATCTAGAGAAGCCGCTGCCGGGTTAACTATATGTTAGTAGGTAGATTGTTATATAATTATGCCCACATATTGTACTGTAACAAATTCAAGCGGCTACAGAAGACATAGCCACTGACATTTAGCGTAGGTTTAGTAATATACCTTTTTTTTTGTCCCGGGGAAATCCTTTATGGATACCACCTACCACGGGGAGGTAGGTGGTTATGTGCGAGTCCGTATACCCACCAAAACCCCGGGGTGTTCCGTCACTGCCGCTTTTGGCGGGAACGCGGGACAGATTTTGCACACGACCGTGAACCCGCCGCGGCTGTCCGTTGCCGGACCCTTCTCTTCGCGGCACGCCAGAACACATAGCGCGCCGCAACTGCCTCGCAGACCAAACCCGCTAACTATGGGCGCCAGACTTCCCCGTGTCTAGACGCCCGTGATCTCCCTGCGGTGGGTCGGATACGTAGCCCCACCGCCTGCTACGTCAGCCACGGGGGATAACCCCCCCGCGACCCCACCTCCTCGAGTCTGCGCCGAGCGCCCGGACCCCACCTCCTCGAGCCTGCACCAAAGTGCCCGGGCCCCCCTCCTCAAGCCTGCGCCAAAGCGCCCGGGCCCCACCTCCTCGAGTCTGCGCCAAAGCGCCCGGACCCCGCCACTCCTATGTGGACTTGGCGGCCAAAGCCCATAGGAGCGGCCCCGCCTGAGCCGGCCAGCGCACCCCAACGCCGGCGCAGCCCCTGGGTTCCTCTTGGCTTCACCGTGGTGATCCAAGCCACGACTACTGAGTCCCCCGCCATGTCAATGCAGGAACCCTTCGGGGGGGAGGTTTAGTAATATACCTAGTAAACTCCTAATCCTCCTCCTAAAAAATAATGCATAAGATATATCTCGTTTTATACATACATACTTATTATTAACATACTTATTCTACGAGTAGTTAGTCCAAATGTACTCAAGTACATGTCAGCTTGATAACAGTTAGATAATGAGTTGGGTATAACTATACGTATAACGGTATGCGATAAGAGAATACTTCTAACGTTTTTTTGTTTTAAATATATGAAAGCATACACCTTTACAACAAATGAATAATGATAATTAATACGTTTTACGTCAAAGAAATCGAAAAATATATCTAGGCCAACTTTATGCACCTTATTGATACGTTAAGCCATAATGAGTCCAAACAAGATGGATCATGTTGAGTATTTGAAGATTTTCAGCTCAATCAGGTTGCCTACAATACAAAATTTTAGCAACAAATGAATAATGACAATTAATACGTTTTTCGTCAAATGAATCGAATAATATATCTAGGCCAACTTTATACACTTTATTGATACGTTAAGCCATAATGACTCCAAACAAGATGGATCATGTTGAGTATTTGAAGATTTTCAGCTCAATCAGGTTGCCTACAATACAAAATTTTAGCATCAAATGAATAATGACAATTAATACGTTTTTCGTCAAAGGAATCGAACAATATATCTAGGCCAACTTTATACACCTCATTGATAGGTTAAGCCATAATGACTCCAAACAAGATGGATCATGTTGAGTATTTGAAGATTTTTAGCTCAATCACGTTGCCTAAAATACAAAATTTTAGCAACAAATGAATAATGACAGTTAATACGTTTTTCGTCAAAGGAATCGAAAAATATATCTAGGCCAACTTTATACACCTTATTGATAAGTTAAGCCATTATGAGTCCAAACAAGACGCAGCATGTTGAGTATTTGAGGACTTTCATCTCAGTCAGGTTGTCTACAATACAAATTTTTACGTACTGGTGGTATACAAGTACACTAGTGCATACAAATCGGAATACAAAGCTTGACTCGGAAAGATATATAATATATAATCCTACGAAAGAATAAAGTGAAATAAAAATAATATGGACTTGATCACTTTGACTGTGAACTCTCTGTCTTCAAACATTAGTAATAAATTTACATGCCACTAACTCAACAATAAATAAAACACTTTATATAGGTCACAGTTCACTCACAATAAATGTGTCTATTCACACAGTATGACCTACTCACCTAAATAAGAAAGTAGCACAATAGACAACAAGGAACAAAATTAAACACAATGCAACAATTGCTTTAAAATATTGCCTCATATTCTTTCACGATCCAAAGACCAGGTTGCCAACCACAATTTTAAGATCAAAACGTTTTTATCAGTATCAACAATAGCTAACACACGTACCTTCTGCAACTCAACAACACACACAAAAACACAAAGATAGTCAGTATTTGCATATCAAATACGTTTTGTTTTGAGCACTGTCGGAGTAAGACTAATAGAAAGATAACTATACATGTATACCAGGCTAACTAATTTGGTCTCAAACGTAGACTCTGCGATCATCGTCATAGATGTTGGGCCTCTTTAATTTAGGCGTCACTTAACCAAGCTATTGGTATAGTAAAATAGATCGAAGTGGAGCACTAGAATAATTATTTATAATCGTATTATGCTACGTTATTAATTTATATATCAGCAACTATACGTAGTCGTATTAGTTCTAAGATATTTTGAACGCGTTTTCCTGTACCTACTTTCGGTTTGATAGTGGTTAGAACACGGTAATAGATAACATTACCATGGTTAGAGTGTTTTTTTTCACATTAAAACGAACCACGAAATGTGTATTGCGTCTAGAACTACATAAGCATCCCAATTATTAGCATAGATAAAAACTAGGAGTATAGGGGCGAGCTTAGATTATATCACAGAATTCGCCCTATTTGCATAGACTTTAGATATGTATGGATTATATAAACACCTCTTATATAATAATCTGAGGGGTTGAGGTAAACCCAATGCATCTATGAGGTTAACTTAGAAAAAAAAATCTAACTATATTTTTGTTAGGTACAACTGACATAAAAAAACAATAGTCAATAAAAAACTATAATAAGAAAAAGGAATTATATTCTGCCCGTTAGGAAAAAGATTGCCACCAATGTATAAATAAAGTCATTGAATATTTATCACTGGTCTTAGATTAAAAAGATACTTTCAACAAAATAACTTTCTCATTGTACTTGATTGCACTCAATTTGATAACGTTTTTACAATTGAAATATCAATGCCGCTTGCAAGCACCTACTATACACCGTGCCATACGGATTGCAATAAAGTTCGTTGACCTCGCTTCAGCCGCTATGAGTGCAAATGAGTGTAACTTAAAATGTTACCTAAATCAATCACAAGTATTTTGATTCATCAACGATTTTTATTACAATTGTACATACTCGTAGTACGAATACACGTGACTTATTTTCATGATCTCTATACGTATAGGCCGATATTTTGTAAGATGTAGATATATCGCGCTTAGCTAGTAACTTTTTTACTATTCTACTTAAAATTAATAAAAAAATAGGCATTACAACAGCTTTTGTGACACTTACGAAACTAATTCCTAAAAATAATACAAAACGCGAGTTATGCTACTTTAGCTTGAACATTTTGTTACGTCAAACAACAGAGATACGTCACCTTCGGTCACAAAGTCGTGAGGCGAGGCTTCAAGGCCAAAAAGTCATAAAGGTCAACGTACTTTATTGGCAATGTCACGGGCTATAAATCTTGATACGCTAAACCATTTACAACTGTTGTTGATTTCTATACTTTTGAGTGAAATCATTCGTACTTTCTTATGAGCCCAGTTTACCAATGCGTCAACAAGCAATTTACAAAAAATGGCCAATATGTAGAAAGTAAAAGATTAAGATGAGAGATACTTTGACATCGGTCTCCTCAAGAAAACGCGCATAATAAATAATGGTAATCAGACTTACGATTTACGAGATATCACAATAGCTGTAGAAACAAAATTATTCAAGTGATTCAAAATGATCTACATATTTGTTTACAATTAATATTGTTATACGCACAGTGAGGCGTTTATGTACGACAAAAGAGAAAATACTAATGAATACATTCTAACATTATAATCTTTAAAAATGTAAATATGTGTGCATATTATTATAGTTAGTTCGACACTATCTCTAAACAAATGTTGATTAAATTCTTTAGGTAAACTGATATGGATGGTATACTAAAAAGAATTTACCATATAACGGAACCGACTTCAATACTAACAAGCACAATTTGAAAAAAATAACACCGACTTCCATTCTATTCAGTTATTGGAGTGTAAATCAATCACTACTGGACCTAATTTGATGAAATTTAAATGGGACCACACAGGAAGCGCCAGCTTTCAAACAAAAAAAGAATTTTGAGAATCGGTGGCCCGAAATATCGAAAGTTATGAGGTAACAAACATAAAAAAACATACAGTCGAATTCAGTACCTCCTCCTTTTTTGGAAGTCAGTAGAAAAATGTGATACATTTAACTTTTTGAAGTCGGTACCATGATAGTTCATCAAACCTTTTATCATAGTATTTATTGTGCCCACGGTATGGACTTCGACAAGTTATTTCACACTTTTTGGTATTAAAGTAGGTCCCTTTTTAGGTATTTTTTTACTATTTTTAGTGACCCTACTTACGGGATCAATTGTCATTCACCGCCAATGATGCTATCATCAAGATAGGCGTAACACTTTTCAGGTTTTTTGAGTGTAACTCAAAAACTGTTTAACTAAATTTAATTTAATTTAAATGGGACCTAAGTGGCGTGCAATTGGAGAGGCCTATGTCCAGCAGTGGACTGCTACAGGCTGATGATGATGATGATGATGATGGGACCACTTTGGAAGTAAACACTACCTACCAAACAAAAATAATTATCTAAATCGGTTTACAAATGGAGGAGAAATCGGACAATATACACAAAAACATACACACGAACATATGACCTTCTCCTTTTTGAAGTCGGCTAATGACACATAGGTAAGTGGCCGGGCACCTGAAACATTCCCGTGTTTCGGGAAAGTGTAAGTGCTTCCGGTGTGATAATTTAAAAACCATTCAGCTCTTATCAAAATATATAAATACTTATTTTCGTAACGAAATAAAATGGTTCGCTCCTAATGACTCTCTCTGTGGTCGTTTCCTCATGACTGAGGATCGTGGTCATCGGTGGATGTGGATGGTGTACACCGAGATCGTATGATCTGCTTCCATCGGTGCCTATCCATCGCGTCTCTGACAACTGAACAAAACTCGATTGAAGAAGGCTTTTTCAAGTGGTCGCTCCATCTGGCAGATCAGATGCAGAACATCCCCAGAGCAGTATGCCACAAGTCACAACGCTATGGAAATAACTAAAATAAACTATTCTAGCTGTATCTACATCATTTAACAGTCAATTTTTTTTTAACAGCATATGTCGCTGGAACGGAGTCTACTAGATTTTTTTTTAATGTGGGGTTTAGCGTCTATAGTAATTCCTAAAAAGAACGTTGACTCCACAAGGTCCAGTCATCCAATCCAATCTAATTGGTGTGGTGAAACTTCCACAGACGAACTCGTTCACAAAGAGTGCTCTTTAATTAACTGTATACAAGCTGTAAGTGTTATACAGATTTAGAACGGTATTATAACTCTAGCTTCTGAAAAATATTGGTAATGTTCTGTTTAGAATATGCTATATGGAGGATTACTTCCGGCAAAGTAAGTAAATATGGGCCGCGCGGACTAAGTACCTACTTTGCTTCCGGTATTATGGACTGTCAAAAATGACAATACATGTAGATTTAGTCCGATTCGAATCTATAGCAATAAGTAAATAATAGTAAGCAATTTATTACAAATAAGCTTAGCATATATAGAAATCTTAAGCATATATTTCGGGAGGTATATCAAAAATATTTTATATATAATTAAAATTGTATATAAAAATTATAACATATTTGTGTCACAATATTTTTGTTACGAAGCGAGCACATTTATCAAAAACTATATACCTAAATTACAGGCATAAATACTAAAATAGACTACATACCTATTATAATTCATAATACAATAAAATGTAAATGTATAAAATAATACCATTTGAAACTATAATACAACATGATTTAACTTCATACATACTTAAATACGTCAAAATTTTATAATAATTAGCAGTTGTGAGTTAAAGAACTTAATGTATTATAACTTGACAAGCCATGTTTATTCGTCTACTTTTAATCAACATCAGCCAAATTATTTCCTGTCAGCCATCAGTTTTGGATTCTAACTATATTTTAAACTAAATGAAATAATGACAGTGGTTTCGTTGTATATATACTGTAGTTTATTAGAAGTACACGAAGAAAAGTATAACCTACCAAAAAACAAAGACGTACACAGTTATAATCTGAAAAAAAATAACAAATTGTTCAAACCTAAAGTAAGACTAATAAAAGTTCAAAAACAAGGAATATTGAATAAAATATGTATGTTTAATAAGCTACCAGTAGCTATAACAAAATTACATACAGGTGATTTTAATAGGAAAATAAAAAACTACTTTCAATCGCATCCGCTTTATTCTGTTAATGAATTTATGGGCATGCGTCTAACAGAATACTTATTTTTGTAAAATAGTATAGTTAGAATCAACTCCTGTGATTTACTGTTTATTTAATATATTGTTAGATATTTAGTTTCTTTGACTGTACTGTGATGAATCCCGAGACATTTATATAAATAGTCCAATCCAATTTTAATCATAATAATCATCATAAACATAATTAATTGACATTTATTGTATGTAGCTTCTAAATAAGTATATAACACGTTAGATGTTTAATTGCATTGAGATTCTCAATACAATTAAATCAATTATTATTGAGAGTGGACGGTATAAATGTCATGGGTCAGATCCATATACATACTGATTTAGGATACCGTTTAAGAAATGTAATTTTATATATGACGTGCCTAGTATAACGAACACTAAGGTCAATAAATAATTCTAATTCTAATTCCAACTATAAAATTCAATATTTACTTCAATTATTAGCATCTGACGTTCAACTCTCTCGTGATACTCCTCTTGCCCCTGATGCAATAAATCTAGATCTTCGCCAATTATGGGGGCCCTGGAGGCCGCATCCCATAGAGCACACACTTCCAGCGTATGGAGAGCCTATCCTACAACGCCTCACATTCGTGGCAGGCTGGGATCCCTTCCTGTTATGCGATTTAGTAAACTTACTTTCCGAAGCATCCACACCAACCGGAAGCCAATGCCCTGCCTTACCACCTCCAAAGGACCGAACGGATGGCTTCCAGTGTACACTGCCCAGAGACTGGTAGAGTCAGTCTTATCGTATTAAACCTTATCTTAGAATTGGCTTGCGGATATGTTCCTGATAATAATGCAATATGGTTCTAAACGGACGTAACACTACATCCCTGTGGAACCCCGCAGGAAACGCGACAGCGCATCAAACCGTCGCGTCTTTCCACCAAGATCCCGCAGGCCTGGAGGTAGTCACCCAAGTTGCATAAACACGTGTCTTGTGGTATACTACTACCCAAAGCTTTTTGTCTTCAAAATTACATTCTCCTACGCGAAAAACCTTAGCAATAGACAATGGTACTACACTGTACATGCAGACTTTCACTAAGATTTTGAGTGATTATATTTCATGGAATCACATATTTAATTAAATGTTTAGAAAGCACGATTTTAGTGCAATAATGAACTTCAATACAACAAGGCGCAGCCTCAGTTCTATCTTATATCTAACTCCTTGAATTAAACAAGAATTTCATGCAACTTTGTTGTCATAGAACTGTTGACACAGGAGTCTTGTTTTGGAGTCCAAAAACTGTTCTCACTACCTTTATTATGCACTAGATGTTAGTTAGTTCAAGTAGCTTATGCTACTAGTTTATTTAAGGCTGATTTTAATGAAAAGGGAAAACACGCTCTAATAACTGCGTTCGCCGGCGCAGACACCCGCGCACAATCGCAATGAAGTAGATGCCATTTTATCTACGTTACCATGAGCATGTAAGGAATCAACGTTGATTACAGAACCGCAAATACTGGTGGCTGCTATTTTCAAATAATTCATTAACAAGGATGCAATCCTGCCGAAGATTCCTCTCAACCGAGATGCAAATTCTTATCAGGGAATCAACTTACCCCTTTCAATTTCAGAATATTTGTCAGTGTTAGTCATATAAAACGGCATCTGTTTGCAAATTAGTTGTAAGGTGACTTTGTACGCCAATAAATATATGCAATTTAAGCAAGTTTAAAGTTTTGTCCTTTGATATATGCTCCAATGTGATTCGTGGTAGTAATATGCGGTATAGTGATTTGGACGGGTCTTGTCTATAGAATGATGAAAGTAAAGCCGGCCTAGTGTTATCCAAAGATAATTTTTTAAACACTTTTTGTGTGTGTTATGGTTAAGCAGTAACGGCCTTTCAGATCCCAGGTGTACTATCTGCGCTGGTAGTAGAGGTATATCTCCACCTGCTACACACACAGCCTCCAAACCTAAAATTTATAATCGTACTACAATGGCTTCCTGATAAGTAGTGTACATATATCCAATAATATATCAACTTGCAACCAAGTTTTGCTTTTGTGTGTCTTCTGTTTTATACCCCGCCAACTTTCTTCAATCGGGGAACTCTGGCTTAGGCCCGTAATATCAATCGCCGCTTATCTCAGAATTCAACTAAACGAAGCTAAAATTTAAACCAAACATGAAACCCATCTCCGAATTTCAATGTCATATCACTATTCGATTAGCTAAACTGAGTTTAATTATTTTAAACGTAGCAACACTTGTCAAAATGTGCATTATTATCGCTCAGTTGTGTAAAAAAATGACGACTATGGCACACGGCACGGCGTCAGATTTTATTCGTAGATAGTATCCTTCAAAGAGAATTTAATCACTTCGTTTATATCCATAAATATAATGTTCTGCTTTCAAGTCTAACGAAAAATTCAAGGCCAAAAGCCATACAGCTGATGAAGAGTAGCCATTTTGTTTTTACTCTGGTTTAAATTTTACTTGTCAGTTTAACTAACTTCCCTTGACCGATTAAACGTTTTGATGGTTGAAACTCACATTCATAGATTAAATGCCATTCATATTACGAAAAATCCATAAATATATAAAGATGGATTAAACATCATGTTCATGTCATCAGTCATGGATTTAACTGCGGATGATATTACGGGCTTTAGCGGTTTAACGTCCACCTTTTAGTTTATTGGGCATAACGTGTTACTTCTCGTGACTTTTAAACTTTCATTCAGGTCTTATTACACTACTACGGATATATATGGAACAGGCCGTATTCTATAGCTGTACACCACAAAAACCATAAATTGAAATATCCATTTTAATATTTTTTACTTAAAGAAATACACATGTACTAATAAATAATGCTGTTTTCGTTATAACAAAATGCTGCACGTTGACAAAGTGATATACCGAGTGGTTTTTTTAGAAGGGCGTTCATGGCCAAGGCCGGAACCACGAGAGTTAGAGAAAAATCGTGAAAGAAAACATACCCTCGCTCTATAAGAAAACAATATCTGCATATTTAGTAAATTTTTAAATATTTTCTTTTACCACTTTTACCACTTTTAGCATCTTATTAGTTAGGTAAAATTAAGATATAAAAATTTGTAAAATCCGATTTCCTTTCATTTTTAGTAATACATTTCTTTACGAAGATTGATCTTTATCAGCAACAGAATCCATTAGTTTAATAATACAGGATGTCTTGTTTTTTTTTGAAAAATCATTCAGCTCGATTTATGTCAAAAATAAAAGATTTATAAAAAAACTAAATAGGCAGATATTGTTTTTTTATAAATAGAGGGCATGTCTCCTTTCACGATTTTTCTCTAAATCTCGCGATTTCGGACTTGGTCATGACCGCCATTCTCAAAAAACCAGCCTGTATATTGTTGTACATCTAATATTATGTTTTTTTATTTTCACAAACTTTCAATTCCGCAGAGAATACATCAAGTAGTAGTGTCTTATAATGTTCTTCTTTTATGGAATATACCAATCTTGTATTTGCATCTTCCGATCCTAGCAGGTTTGATGTTAAACCTCTTTCAGAATCTGAAATAAAAAGGATTGATGCTAGGTTAACCAAGTAGAATAGTCTTATTGATTTGTTTTCGTTTTGGGGTTTTTTCGGTTTTATTAATCACATAATCGACTGCCTGCTCCTTCGTTCGCGTGGCAGGCTCGGCCTTCGGCCTCGCCATAACCTCCCTCAACTTTTCTTGGGTTTTCTTTCATAAGAACTTTCTCCTGACAATAATTAACAACAATAAGATTGGTCCATCCGTTCTCAAGTTATAGCGTGACCAAGGGAAATATGGGTTTATTTTATATATATAAATAAAGAGGCTAAAGAATCGAAATACACGATTCAATTACCGTTATTGCAAGAAATATTTGTATTTAGACTAAGTAGAGCCAACATGCACTAACTGATTGGCTCTTGAAGAAGAGTAGTTTTGAAGAAAATTACTTATGTTTCTATATTCTATATTCTAGGCGCATAAGACGCAATCATGTTAAACTCTGATTTAGCGATAATTAATAGAATTATTACCAGTTTTGAAATTTTAAAATAAGCATTGGAAAAAATATGTTAAAAACCAGTTTCTTGATACATAAGAGCAAAGACGAATAAACTTGATGTGATTAATAACATAATGTATCTTTGTTTTATAGTTAAATAAACATTTATTTTAAATGTTTGACTAAGGAAAAGTACCATTGAAATTTTAAAAATTTATAAATTTTACGTTAAAACACCCGGTGCAACAAATAATCAACAAACAATCGGCGTCACCAAAGATTTAACAGCCGGTCCCAATAATATATATATATATATCATCGGTTTACCTTATTAGAGATATTGGAGACTATTGGACACTGTTTGTATGGACGTTAGGTCAAATTTCTATCGGTAGTAACCGTGGATAGATAGATTATTGGGATCCCCCATAAGTCAAATTTACGTCCCAAGTGGTGGGTCCAAATAAAAAGTCCATTCCGTTGGAAAATTTACACACATTCGCCATGAAACAACCGGTAAAAAACGCTTAGAGAAGCTATAGTTCTACGAATTTGTAGGAGTTCTGGTCTAGGTTTTGAGACATTTCAGTGTCTCCAAGAATACGGACAGCGCGACGTTGCAGTCAATCGATATATTTTGTTAGAATGTGACCCATTAAACGTACCTAATAAAAAACTAAAAGAAATTTATGATATTATAAATAAAAAAACGTTATTACATACATAATATATACAAAATGTTAACTAAAAAGACAAATTTAAAATATTGCTTTTGACAACTGCGTGATACAAAATACAGATGCCAGTAAAATAAAAATGCTGATATAAACTGCCAACACCGGTTCCTGTCTAGTTTATTACTATATTAATGGTTTTTATTATAATGTCAGTGGAGCCAATCAAATTGTTTTGTAGTGAGTGCGTTGGACCATGCTATTAATAGCGTTTATAAAATATATTCTAGAAATCCATAACCTGCTACAAAAAGGTATATAATATTGTTTGCTGTTTCATAACCAGTTACTAAAACGTTTTAGTTTCTAATTTGAACTCTTTCTTTACGATTGTCAGTAGAAATGCTTGACCAGCTAAGAAAAAATATTGTTTGCAGTTTTATAAACAGTTAGCAAGCATATTAAGTTTCATAATCAGGATTCGTTACATTTCATAACTCTCACCAGCTTCGAGAAAACACATTTTTTACTATTCCAAAACCATTATTAAACACAGATATTTCTTATATTTAGATAATTTAGAAAATCTAAGTGTTCATCCACTTTCATAACCAACTTAGTCATTCGTCATCAGCTTAGTACCATCGAGCTGATCCCGATGATGGAAGCAGGAGATATTTTAATATTTGATATTCGTCAGAATATCGACTCGTCTCTACAGTTACCGTTTTTGTAATTCACGCAACCCTATCTGGTCGTTGAAAAAACGATATTCTTATTTCTCTAGGCGTCACTTACCACATAAATGTATATTGTTTCTTGAATACTTGTACTGGTTAACCAGATCCTCGGAAAGCGTAATGGCTGCTGCAGCTGGATCTAGCAAGGTCCACTTTTCACTGGTATCAATACTCAACCGTTCAAAGCTGTTTAAAGACTGCATAAGAGGGGTATTGATAGCCCCTAGCACATTTTGACGCCAGTCCTGTAATTAAAAACTTAGGAAATAACAATTTGCCATATGTCTGTAGTATCTACAATTATACATTAAAACGGGATACAAACTCTTGTGAGACTTTCGCCAATTGGATAAATCTGCGAAAACGGGACAAGCGTCGCTTTATCAGCTTTTGCGTTATCTGCAATTATTCTATACGCTTCTGCATCCATCAGTGCGTTGAACTCAGGATCTGGATGTTCCTTAGCTGTAAATTAAAAAGGAACATTTTCCCACTATATTGAATTGATATTGTCATAAAAACACCGGTCGGAGTAATACTAACGACCATATACGAGTAATCACGTGAGTGTTTGCCAGTTTACCATTTATTGAATTTGCTATTGAATTTTTATCAAAAACTAAATGTGTACAAATGTTTTTCGTACAATAAGTATATTTTTCAAACAATACGAAATCTACTTCCACCGCGGCTACATCTACGCTTACAACTCTAAATACACTAACACGTTTATTGAGCAAGCGAAGCGTCTCTGCTTTTTCAGATTTTTTGTTTTGACTTACATTTGTTCGTATGTTTGCTAGGTTGTATGTTGGTCTTATTGTACAGGTCGCATTATTTGATTAATCTTGACGAAACTTGGTATGCATGTTCTACTATTTAATATATATTTTGTAGTCAGAGGTTTTGAGTAGGGAAGTACTTTTCCTGAAATGGGGAGAATTTTGCTGAGACGTTATTAACCTACCGATTCTGATAAAATTTGGTATATGGTATACACATTAGGTGCCTACCTGTGCAGTCATTACAGACCAAGGCTTGGTAGTACTTCATTCAAATATGCGAGATATGTATATACAGTTAGCAGATTAGTATTGTAAACTTTCTCTCGCATTTTCATGAGGCAAACATTTTCGTTGGCAATGGTATTTCGCTTTAATTCGAATGTGCGGTGGTGTTGAGCACGTTGAATTGAAGGATTTGTTACTTGAAGAGCTGTTTTTTACAATTTTTATGTTTTTTTAACTCGACTATGATTGATTTTCAAAGGTATTTAGTTGCTAGTGGCTAAAACTAAATAGCAATGAAAATCCATACAACTTTGCTGGCGCCTTTTCAAGTGGCGTGGTAAGATCGACTTTACTCAAGGAAGGTGTCAAAATAATAATCACATTACATGTATTTTTGAGTAAGTAATATCTTATTAACGTTGTAAAAAGTATTGTTTAAACTTGGTGCGGTCTTTTGTTTTGATTTGGTTGTCATTTGTGAAAACAGTCGTGAGGCTATGTCAGAGGCGGCCAAGCGATTTGAAAACTCCGACACTCCTAGCTGATACCAAGGCTATCACCCAAGCACAAGGTGCGCTGTTGGACACATGACCAAGAAAAAAAAATATTCGCAGCATTACGAACCTAACAGATAATTAAACTTACTCATACAGTTTTACCCTGAAGTTTTAGACAAATATATATATATATATAACATAAGATCGAATAAATATACTTTGTATATGTCCAGCCGCAACATACAGCTGAGCTAGTCGTCCTATAAACCCCGGGTCCAGCCTCTGAGCCAACGCAATATTCGTTTGCGGACCGATTGCCAACACCACTAGTTTACCTGGAAAATAATGCTGCTTTAGAGAACTTAGGGCATCATCATCATCATCTCAGCCTTAGAACGAACATAGGCCTCCCGCATAATTTTCCAAAAAGACCGGTTGGAAGCGGCCTGCATCCAACGACATCCTGCGACATTTATCAGGTCGTCTGTCCACCGTGTCGACCTACGCTGCGCTTGCCGGTCCGTGGTCTCCATTCCAGAAACTTCCGGCCCCATCGGCTATTTGTTCTGCGTGCCATGTGCCCTGCCCACTGCCCCTTTAACTGGCTAATCTTCTGGGCTATGTCGGTGACTTTCGTTCTTCTACGGATCTCCTAATTTCTGATTCGATCACGTAGAGTAACACCGAGCATAGCCCTCTCCATAGCTCGTTGTGCGACTTTGAGCTTACTTATAAGGCCCATATAGTAAGAGACCACGTTTCAGTTTTCAGTGCCAGAAGTCATTTCTGATAACACACATTGGTCGAAAACTCTTGTCTTCTTGTATATATATATTATGTAGGTATAGGTACATTTAAATTATAGAGTGATATGCCCTAAGTTCGAGAAAGAGGTCAATCGTCGAATCCAACTCGGCTGGGCAGCGTTCCGGAAACTTCGCGAAGGGTTCTCGTCAAAAATACCCCAGTGAATAATGAATCCCTATTTCGCTGGTCACGCCATAACTTGGGAACAACTTTACCGATTGTGATGGAATTTGGCAAAGAGAAAGATTATATTCCGGGAAAGGACATAGTATTTTTAGACTTTTCATGATCATCAGTATCTATCACCACGCGGTTGAACCCGCGGGACGCACCTACTATAATACATTTTTGTATTCAATCAGCCCAGAACATATTTATCTGATATTTGGTAAGTATATATAGATGCTGCGCTTGAATAACACATAGAGTGGGTTTCTTAAATCAACGCAGGTAAAACCACAGGCCGCAGCAAGTATTATAAATCTGAGAGTATGTTTGTTTCTAGGCCTATCTGAAAATCAGCGTTCAGATCTGCTGAACATTTTGTGCTGACATAGGCCTTTTCAGCATCTACTAACTATCGGATTAGAAATAAGTATACTCTCAGATTTAAGGTTTTATTTTTATTATTAGCTCCTATTTTAAGTATTTTTTAAATTATTATATATTTTCATTGTGTAGTTATTAAGCTGAATAAATGTATTTTTTTTCTTTCTTTATTTCTTCTTTTTCAATCACGCAAAAACGGCTGAATAGATTTGAAGTGCCAGGGATTAACACATAACGGACGGGGTTAACACTACGCGGACGCTACCGCGAACGAATACTAGTATTAAATAAACGTAACTTAAGGTTATAAACTTAATCTGACATTTCATAATTTGTTATAGGTATATCAGTAATACTACACCAGACACTATAAATAAATTTTGCTATAAAGGTATTGGAGTTTCCGTTGAAATATTAGAGGCTTTATTGATTGATCTTGGACCTTATCTGTTTGATTTATATATCGAAAGAATAAAGTCAAATACCTCCTACACCCGCATGGGGGGAAGGGGGCTGGGAGTGTTTAAACTACAACTACTTTTCCTACACATTCCTTGTGTCACGGGAGGCATGGGCATATTTAATAACGTAATAATAATTGTTTATTAGCAAGTAATGTAGGTTTAGTGCACCCGTATGCTCCCAAAACCAGGAAAGAACCCCTAGAAGCCCGAAAACTATCGACCAATTACGCTGCTGAGCACCCTCTCGAAAACTTTCGAGAGGTTATTGCTCCCGCATTTGACACCACATATTGCACCGCGCGAGGAGCAATACGGGTTCAGGTCGGAGCATTCCACAACGCTCCAGCTAACACGGATCATCAATGAAATGGCCACATGCCACAATAAAATGGAATACGTGGTAGCAGTGCTGCTGGACATGGAGAAGGCCTTCGATCGCGTATGGCACGAAGGCCTGCTATACAAGCTATCGAAGAGCCCGACACCGAAACAGATCTACGCTGTCATCAAGACCTTCCTAACAGACAGACGCATACATACCACAAGGCAGCTGCTTATGTCCAATACTCTACTCATGGCACACAAATGACATTCCACTAGTCGGCCATGCGAAACTCGCCCTCTACGCAGATGATGCTGCCTATTACGCCTCCTCAATTCGGACCGAAAATGCTGTTAAAAGACTGCAACCAACCCTAGACGCCCTGCCAGAATGGCTTTCAAAATGGCGAATGGCAGTAAACGTCGACAAGACTCAAGCCATCATCATAGGACGTTCAACCCTGGCAACAAGATTGAAGCTGATGGACAAAGAAATCCCATGGTCCCCGGTGGTGAAATACCTCGGGGTCGAAATAGACAGATTAGCATAGCATTTAATCATCACGTGAACACCATTGTAGGAAAGACGAAAGGAGCCCGTGCAAGCCTAAGACCAGTCCTACGATCCAAGCTACCACTCCGGGTGAAAATCGCGATATACAAGACCTACATCCGGCCCCGACTTACGTATGCCGCCCCGGCGTGGTACGCTCAACTGTCAAAAACCCAAAAAAGAAGGATACAAACGCAAAAGAACCAAGCGCTCCGTGCTATCGTTGACGCGCCGCGCTATGTCCGAAACTCAACGATAGCACGCGACCTCAAGATAGAAAGCATTGAAGCCTTTGTAAAACGCCTCACGACGAAGTTATTCGCCACAGCGGATGCTTCAAGACACCAGCATCTAAAGGGCGCCCTTACACACTAGACCACCTAACGTACCTGGACAGAGGAAGATGAATCCAACATCACGCATGCTCGTCCCACGGGTGGACGAAGAAGAAAATGAAGATGCAAGGGCGGATCCGCCGGTGGTCGCTATCGCGGTCGCCGATCGGCTCGCTGGGCTTCCCCTAGGGCCACTAGGGGTCTTACCCGGTGTGCCTGACTCGCCCCGACAACAGGGACCACCGGTTCGTGGAGAAACCCGAGTAGCCTAAACACCCAATGACGCGCTCATTGTAATGAGCGAAGACGAGCTAGGGGCAGAGGGCACAGCCCTGACCCCCTTTCCCCGTTCAACACATAGTTTTGAACGAGAAGAAGACCCGTGGCTAGTGCACCCGTATTTGCGATGACTTTCTATCAAACTTGGGACCTCTTACGTTGAAGGCAAGGTCACTTATGTTAAACAAAGCCGTCAACATGTATTTAAAAGCTTTTTGATATAAATATTTCAAGTAAACACCACGTTTTTGGCTTGCGTTAATGTGAATGTTATATAATACCAATTATAATTTAATATGTATAACGTTAGCAACACAACGCATGTCGGTACAGATATTGATATTTTAATGTTATTACCGCAGTACTATGAAAAGTAATCTTCTCAGACCATTTGTTTCCATGTATACGTTACTTATGTACTTTATTAGACATATGGTATCGTAGAATTTGTTGTATATATTGATATCGTCTATAAAACTGGAGTATATTACTTTGCTTTAGCTCACTATGTTAGCATACGTGCAGCGAAAACAATTGACATCATTGCAAAGCTGTGAAAAAAATACGAAAAAAATCATTATATCGCGTGCGGTATAATGATTTTTTTGGTATACTTTCACATGGTTACATTATCGAAGTTTTCATACAGATTTATAACTATTTTGTAGATAGTTTATAGCTAAATGTTTATCAGGGATAATGTGGGATTCTAATAATGAAAGATGTTTTTAAATCAGTTCTGTAGTTTCAGAGCCTATTCAATTCAAACAAACAAACAAACAAAAAATCTTTCCTCTTGATGTACAAAACGTGTCTTTCTTTGGCTTTTTTTTTTTGCTGAATCTAAAACACCTAATATATCGTCATACAAGCGTACAGCATATTTTATACTTCACACCAAGTTTGATTTGTTTATAGTGAGAATTCAAAAGTTAAACAACAAATAACAAAACCAGTATCAGGTGCGAGTTAGAATCGTTCTTAAAGGTCTCTAAAAATAAAAGAAAACCATTTTTGTTGTTATATACGTAATACATCATAAATGATTCCGATCTTTAGTACGAGTCCAGCGGGCTCTTCATCTAATTCGCTATACCTAAATATTTGTTCGAGAGTTCTAGCTGTATAAGACTCTGATGTTTCTTTTGCACTCCAAATGAACAAAGCAAGTGCGAACCGTGCTCGCGCTTTAGTTCTCAAGAAATAAATAAATATTTTTTTGTTAAATACATAATGCAATGCAATTTTATTATAGTTTTTATAATTTTTTGAACGAGACCAGCTTGCACTTGGTCGATTTTATATTCTCTACCTTCATATTTTTTGGAAAGTTCTATAAGGCCGACGGCTGCATGTTGCTCTTGTGCACCAATGGATTCTATATTGGTATTGTTTACGTTGTCACCAATTCCATCATGACCAAAGAAGAAGTCTGACGCTACTGGTGTTACAAGTGCTTCAGTTGCTCCTCTGTAGATCAAAATCTAGAACACAAAACAACTTCCCAACAAAATAGTTATTTTTTACTTATTCATCTCCATCCACTTCTACAACTGATTTATATTATATGTGACTGTGAAGCAGTAACTTAAATATTATTGTGATTTAAATGATCGATTGACTGGATTTAATATCTTAGGTTAAGTGTTAGCTGAGGAAGGCCGGTCCCACTCATGATGGTCTCTAACCAGCTACGTCAAAGGCCATGTTGTTCTTAAGCTGTTCCAAATTAATGCTAATCTTCTATAGACTGACGTCCAAGTTATCTTTGATATAATTTCTGAACTGCTTGGTTCTTGGGTCTTTGATCGAGCTGCTTACAGGTTCTACGACCTCCCTTAACACCTACCTGTTAAATTTTCAGTGAAAATGTATGTTTTTCGCAAGAGGTGTTTACCATAATAGAAATGTATTTTGTATGGGAGGCCATTCATGATGGTCTCTAACTAGCTACGTCAAAGGCCATGTTGTTCTTAAGCTGTTTCAAATTAATGCTAATCTTATATAGACTGACGTTCAAGTTATCTTTGATATAATTTCGGGACTGCTTGGTTCTTGGCTCTTTGACCGAGCTGCTAACAGGTTTTACGAACTCCCTTAACACGTGCCTGTTAAATTTTCAGTAAAAATATATGATTTTCGCTTAAGAGGAGTTTACCATAAAAGAAATGCATTTTGTATGGGAGGCCAAGCCCACTCATGATGGTCCCGAACTAGCTACGCCAAAGACCATGTAGTTCTTAAGCTGTTTCAAATTCATCCTTATCTTGTATAGACTGACGTTCAAGTTATCTTCGATATAATTTCGGGACTGCTTGGTTCTTGGGTCTTTGACCGAGCTGCTAACAGGTTTTACGACCTACCTTAACACCTGCCTGTTAAATTTTCAGTGAAAGTATATGATTTTCACTTAAGAGATGTTTACCGTAATAGAAATGTGTTTGTATACTTACATCTCGTCTGCCAGTAATATCCAAAAACCTCTGACTGTTTTTGTAAACTTGGCTTTCGTTGACATTTCCATGTGTCGTTGTCAACGCCACTACTTCTGGTCTGAAAATAAAAAAAATATGATAGCAACAAGTACTATTTCGTACAACGTAGACGGAGCACCTTTTCCCCGCTTACAACCTACAAGTACTACCTACATACTCTTACTTGAATAAGTAACAGATACAGACAGATATTTATAACTAATCTCACCCGTCAAAGTATCTCTCATAGAGAATACAGATGGCAATGGCCATGGCATCATCAGCCCCGCCATCATGGTCAATAACCAGCTTGAGTTTTGAATGAACGGCTTTTGCTTCATATCTGAAATAAATGCAAAATAATTTAATAAACGACGCTTATGTCAAAAAAGATTCGCCAGGCATAAAATAATGCAATGTAAGAAAGAATAAGGTATTCTCGAATATTTTCTGACTCTCCGTGTCATACACCTTGACCAACGAGGCACCTAACCGTAGGCAGGTATTCGTTGTTCTTGTTGTTTGTAACCGTAGTATGAGGACAGAGCTTATAAGGTATGGTGTATGTTATGCTATTGACAGGTTAACAGAAGTCATTACAGGGCTAAGTATAAAATCAGTCTAAAGTAACGCACACACGTGCAAGTACACACACATCATCAATTAAAACTAATAAAAAATGCTAAAGTAAGTATTGATAGTTTGTCTTTCTCTCATGAAGCAACGAAACAACCACGAGAATGTAAACTGTTATTAATATGTACATATACAAGATATGGTATACAATTTATTGATCAACCCAGAATATAGAACACGTGTAGAACCATGGTTCTAAGCTATGTCTTGGGGGCTCTGGGTTGTACTGCAACTGTCGTCGTTGACGATTTCCTTAATTAACCACTTGATATGACTGACTGACTGATTCATCAACGCAGAGCATTGTAGCCGCTGCATACGTAACGAAATAATACCTCGGACGGGACGTAAACGGGACGGAGAGTGAGGTAAGTGCCTCGTCCCCGTCCCGTCCTTGTCTTCGTGACATTATGCTCTTTCATATACATTTTCTATGAAACGAAATTTCCAAAATTACCCGTCCCGTCCCATGCGTATGTATGTATAAAACTCGTAACATATGCAGCGGCCTTAAGCGTGCGTTAAATCGCTAGCCTAGGTTCATCCCCGAGCGATTACGCTGGCGGGTCAGCTAGTATTATGTAAGTTTGTTCTATTATGTTAGGATATAAACATAATTGAATTTATCCATTATTCCATTTAGATTTATCCATTTAGTGTACAATAAAAAATAAAGTATTTCTATTAGCCATATCTGTCCATTATTTAACATTTGCGAGTAGAAAATATAGGGTGATCTAAATGCACTCGAAATAACTGATTATAAGAAATTTTCAGAACAATTAGTGTTCCGTTCTTTCAAATGTGCATGTTATTTTTCATTTTACATTATAAAATATCAAATCAAATCTTGTCAAAAAGAACATAATGTATCAAAAAATATGCAAGCAATTTATACCAATTTAATTTTATGACTAGGTAAAAATTAACCTATACAATATTTATATAGCACTTACCCTATAGTTAGTCCTCCAATAATTGTTAAAAATAATAAAATGTTCTGGATCATCTTGTTTATCTCACTCTTCGCTATCCAAATTATTATAATAATTTATTTCAATGATCACTTAATTAATAAATTAATTTATAACAGCTTTATTATTTTATAAATTAGATATCTTATCTTAGTCAATTAAATTACACAGCTATTAACTGATTTCTAGATTTTTATCGTAGATAACAATTTGATGGGCTAAAGATTATTTTTTTGACATCACTCCGGGAGTTATACGGCCTTACTTATAAACGCTGATTAACTCTAAATGAACGGTAAAAATAAACGGTGCTGATGACATGGCGCGCTCGTATCCTGATAATAGTAAAAAACAGAATTTTTAAACACCTGATCACACAGATCGATAATATATTATGAAAAAAATACAAAGGAATAGGAAAAGAGTAATAACCGAATAGAATTCATAAATATAACTCTCTTTCAGCAGAAAAAAATCCTGCATAGGTCCACAAAAATAAACTTTCACGTCCAAACTTTTTTATAATAATGAATTTTCAGCGATAACACTATATTTTTTTTAGGTAATACATAGCCAACGTATAGTACTAAAGTAATAACCAGCAGTTTTTTCAGTTGTGTTAGTATATATCGAAACATATAAAGGACACGTACAAAATTAACGCATTTTCGCATTACATCGTCCAATCTAACATGCGATTTTCAAGCTTACGTAAAGCATCGAAAATTATTTTAAAATTGGAGTTGGAACGCGTCTTAAGTTAGGCCGATACTGACAATTTGTATGCATGACGAACACAATACAATGCAATTAATCGTCTACTGTTTAATTATCATCGCATTTTGATATTAAAATAGATAAAAAGTTTATAACATGATACACCAGTCGTGCCAGTCCTTTGTATTTATTTATTTATTCAGTTAATTGGCAATAAATAACGTGCACTGATCTGCTGGTAATTATTTTTATAAATACTGGCAAGTAAAACATTGACTTTAAAAACACGATACCGTTTAACCAGACGCACTCTCACTATGAGACTCGAGTGCTAGTGTTCTGCTAAATAGAGCCAGGTTTTTTGTTCTAGCGTTATCCTTGTAGCTTTATTATGCCAATTCATAATAAAGAGTTTGCCATTTTGGACGGAGTGCTTGACGTAAGCAGCATATATTTAGTGGCCGGACTAGCTAAAATATATATAAGGTTGTTTTCCTAATATTCTAGAAGATATTGATTTGATAAAAGAAAACATGTCTCATTGACGTAGTATAATAAATAATATATTGTATAATTACAATTTTCTTAAGAATAAAATGCAGATGGTGGTGTGATATAACGGTTACGAAGCAATGTGAAATAATGATTTTAGATTATTTTTTTTACCGTAATATTATTGTTGAAGTCGGTACCATGATAGTTCAAAAGTACCACAATATTATCACAATATTGAGTGCATGGTACCGACTTCGACAAGTTATTTTACACTTTTCTACCGACTTCCAAAAAAATGACGAGGTACTCAATAAGACTGTATTTTTTTAATGTGTAAAGGAAATTTGAATGTTTTTTAAATCTATTACTTTGGTAAAAACCAGTTATTGGAGTGTGACTCAAAAACTACTAGACCGAATTTGATGAAAACTAAATGGGACCTCACGGGAACCAACTTTCAAAATTTTCAGAATCGGTTTACCCAGTCAAAGTTATAATTATTTTTTGTTTGAATGCTGTTGGTTCCCGTGTGGCTGGCTAGCCTGCATTGTTTTTTTTAGTGTTGAAGTCGGTTATATTAAAAAAAAAAACACTCTATTTAGTGACCCCAATCAAATTAGAATCAATTCCGTCAGTAGTAGTACTGACGGAATTGATTGTCATTCTACGTCAATTACGATATCATCAAGATATGCGAAACACTTTGCAGTTGTTGGATTACAACTCAACAAGTACAATTTGAAAAATTTTATATCGACCTCCATTCTATTCAGTTATTGGAGTGTAACTCAAAAAGTACTTGACCAAATTTCTTGAAATTTAAATGGGACCACACAGGAACCACCAAAAATTTGAGAATTTTGAGAATCAGTTCACCCAATCGACTGTTATGAGGTAACAATATTTAAAAAAAAACAGTCAAATTTAGTACCTCTTCCTTTTTGGATGTCGGTAGAAAACAGCTTGAGCAACTTTGATAAAATTTAAATGGCACCGCCTCGGAAGTATACTCTACATACAGAAAAATAATTATTTAAATGGAACTACACTGTAACAAAACTGTGCTTAATCATACATAAAAAATACACGCGTCGAACCTTCTCCTTTATTTAGAAATCGGTTGAAAAGGGGTCAACCTTGGAATGAGAGATAATAAGCTGAATTTTCGTATATACAATGCGATTAAAATAAGAATAGGACGGGCTCTCGGCTAACTTCACTCATATAAGTACGGTCAGCAGAACAAACTTAAAAATAGATTAATTTTAAATGAATGACTAAAAATCGTTCATTTCATAAAATTTATATATTTATAAGGTTGGCAGCACAGACGCAGTGTTGCAAAAGTTTCCGATTTATTGGGAGATCTACTGATTTTGGTCATTGTCTCCCGATATCCTGATTTAGCAATTCAGTATCCCGATTTTTGAATTATCATCTAATGTAAAATAATATTCATAAATAAACATGGAAAATAATATTCTTCATACGGCAAAACTAAAAGATCTTGAATAAATGAATATATTATAAACATAAAATACTCTTGTTTTATTCCGAATAAAAATCTCCCGATTTTTAGATGGCAAATTTAACGAATTTAATTTTTCAATTTTGCAACACTGGTGAGACGCCATCTTGATTTGATGACACATGTCTTATTTATCCGTCAGTGTACTACGCGACACGTTTCCAAGTGCATTTTTATGTTCTTACGCCCTTTTTGTTGATAATTTGTTTTTGTTGATTGTTTAATTTGTTCTACAATGAGCAAAAGAGGTAGTGTTTTACATCGGCGATCTCGAGAGATTATATATATAGAGATATTATATTATATAGAAGAGAAAAAACGTGCCATTATGTTGTTGGACCAGTTAAAACAAGCAAGAATTGTACCAGGGCCAGATGGCAATATTCATATATTGCGTGATGAAAGTTTCATTAAGCATTTGGAAACTGCTTCGAAGGTAACCGAGCGAGTGACTTTAGCCACTGGTATTAATAAAAATACAGTGAGTCGAATTCGCCGTGAACAGAGAATAGCAACAGAAGCAAGCACAAGCAAAATAACGACACCTAAGAAGAAACCACGTCAAAAGAAAATTGTGTGTGATAGTTTTGAAATATGTGCGCTGGGCAACATAATAAATTCTATATATACGATGAGAAAAGAAATTCCTACACTAAAGAAAATTTATGCAGCTGCAAAACAAGATCTTAATTTTCCTGGCAGGTTGTCTACTTTGAGAAAAATTATGATTGAGTCGCTAGGCTACAAATTTAAAAATTGCCAGCGTAAGAGATCGGTATTGATTCAAAGGCCAAACATTAAAGCCTGGCGCGCGAAGTACCTGCGGCGTATTCGAGCAAATGATGCATTGGAATCAAACAAAAAACCAGTAGTGTTTCTCGATGAAACTTGGATCCACGCACATTATACTGTGAAAAAGTGCTGGCAATCTGCAAGCGCGGAAGGTGTAAAGAAAAATGACAGTGTTGGACGTCGTTGGATAATAACACATGCCGGTACCGAAGATGGCTTTATCGACGGGGCATTGCTAATGTTTAAAGCGAAACAGAAAAGTGGCGACTACCACGATGAAATGAATGTTGAAAATTTTATAAAATGGGTGAATGAAAAACTAATCCCGAACCTTCCCGAGACCTCACTTGTGGTAATGGATAACGCTCCTTATCATAGTATGGAGGAAACGAAAGCCCCGAACATGAGTGCTAGAAAAGTGCAGATGCAGGAATGGCTTACACAAAACGATATTCAATATGAGCAAACATTCACAAAGGCTGAACTTTATGAATTAATAAAAAAAACAGGCCACCGAAAGATTACACAATAGATAACATATTTAGATCGCATGGCCATGAAGTGTTAAGACTGTCACCCTATAATTGCGATTTAAATCCGATAGAATACATCTGGCATTTGGTAAAACGTAGAGTGGCAGACAAAAATGTTGAGCAATTAGAAAGCGCAATCGAACGTCTGACACTTGAGTCGATCGCATCAATCACGAAAGATGACTGGAAGAAAGAAATAAACCATGAAAAAAGGATTGAGAAAGACTACTTCGAAAGTGAATTAGTTGAAGACGATGACAATGGCCCATTCAGTTTCATTATAAACATAGGTGACAGTAGTAGCAGCAGCAGTGATGATGACGACGATTACGAGGAGTCTGATTCAGTTGGGCATCAGGACATGAGTGGAATTGAAGAGCTGAGCGATTAAAATTAAAATACGTACATTCACTAAATAAAGACAGTTCAATGTGTTTCTGTGTTTGCTTTAGTTTACCTACCTATGATTCGTTTTAGACTAATTTTTTCTCTACCTATCAGATAAAAAAGTACGTGCTATTACAATATAAAACAAGCCAATACTTTTTAACATTGCTTTTTTTGCACACTATACCAAGTTCCCGTAGTGACGTCACAACATGGCGCTAGGCCGGTCCTATTCTTATTTTAATCGCATTGTACACCTTTATTTTTGCGTTCTTAAAATTGTCTCATAAGTCTCATAAAATCTAGTGTGCGTGATAAATTATTCAAGGTCAAAGTAAAAAACATGTTTTTGGGATTATCACGGTTCTATTGCTTCAATATTATGATCATGGAACGAAACATCTGTTATAAAATTGTATAACATAAATCATCATCATCATCATCAGCCTGTAGCAGTCCACTGCTGGACATAAGCCTCTCCAATTGCACGCCACTTAGGTCTACCTTGCGCTTCTCGCATCCAGTTTTTGCCAGCCGTCTTGCGCAGATCGTCACTCCACCGTGCCTCAGGACGTCCTACACCACGTTTGCCGAGACGCGGTCTCCACTCTAGAACTCGTTTACCCCAACGGTTGTCGGTTCTACGGCTAATATGGCCAGCCCGTTGCCACTTCAGCTTGCTGATCCGGTGGGCTATGTCGATGACCTTGGTTCTCTGACGGATCACTTCATTTCTGATGCGATCCCTCAGAGAAACACCGAGCATAGCCCTTTCCATAGCCCGCTGAGCGACCTTGAGCTTGTGGACCATTCGAGCCGTCAGTGTCCACGTTTCGGCTCCGTATGTCATGACGGGTAGGACGCACTGATTGAAGACTTTCGTCTTCAGGCACTGTGGAATCGGCGAAGTAAAGACTCGACGTAGCTTCCCAAACGCTGCCCAGCCCACCCGAATTCTTCTATTCACCTCGTTCTCAAAGTTGTTTTTTCCCAACTGCAATGTCTGCCCGAGGTACACATATTTTTGAACAACTTCGAGAACGGCGCCGTGTATCGCAATCGGTTCCGGTAGAATATGTTCGTTGAACATGACCTTGGTTTTGTCCAAGTTCATCCGTAGGCCGATGCGTATAGAAGAGTCAGCCAGGTCATTCAGCATCTGTTGCAGGTCCTGCAGCGTCTCTGCCACGATGACGATATCGTCAGCAAATCGCAAGTGAGAGATGTATACGCCGTTGATATTAATGCCACGTCCTTCCCAGTTCAGCGTCTTGAACATATCCTCCATTGCATTTGAAAACAATTTCGGGGAAATAACGTCCCCTTGTCTCACTCCTCGATGCAAAGGTATGGGACTTGTTTGCTGAATCTGTACTTGGACGGACATGGTGGCGGTTTTGTAAAGACATCTCATCACTTGGATGTATCGCCAATCTATCTGGCAACGCTACAGGGACTCCAGAACAGACCAGATTTCAACCGAGTCAAAGGCCTTCTCATAGTCCACGAATGCTAGACACAGGGGCTGATTATACTCTTCGGTCTTCTGTATAATCTGCCGCACTGTGTGAATGTGGTCTATGGTGCCGTATCCGCTCCGAAACCCAGCCTGTTCCGGTGGTTGGAATTCATCGAGTCTACGCGCAAGACGGTTCGTGATCACTCTTGAAAACAGCTTATAGACGTGGCTTAGAAAGGATATGGGTCGATATTTCTTCAGCAGGGTCTTATCTCCCTTTTTGAAGAATAGGACGACCACACTCCTACTCCACGCCTCTGGAGTTCTCCCTTCGAACAGGACAACGTTAAAAAGCTTCTGGAGCTCCCTCAGTACGGGTTTACCTCCTGCTTTTAGTAGCTCTGTTGTAACGCCATCCTCTCCAGGGGCTTTTCCATTTTTAAGCTGTCCAAGAGCGATCTCGATTTCGCCAATACTGACTTCTGGCAAGTCTTCGGTGAAATGGCGTAACATGGTTTAACATAAAATTGTCGACAAATTTTATGTGAAACATTTTGCCACGTGCTCAACCGCTTTAACGATAGAATGCGGTGGTCACGCAGCGTTCATCGCCTGAATTTATATTTATATATATATATATATATATATATATATATATATATATATATATATATATATATATATATATATATGTGTGTGTGTGTGTATACTCGTACAAGTTCTTTTTCAAATTTACTTTGAATAAGTTAATATCGATATAGTTAATAATAGCTTTAAGATACATAATTTTAAAACAAGAATAATATAGACAAATTTACACATTATTTTTCTATATAAAATTAATGTTTTTTTTACATTTGATAAACAAGCACAGACCACAGAGAGACCACAGTCTCACCTGATGGAAAGTGATGACGCGGTCGACGGTGGTACATGCTTGCCTAAAGGGTACCTATTCCCTCTGTATTTGAAGACTCCCAGATTGTATATGTCAGGAAATATAGATATGTGTTATTAATGAACATATTATTATCAATATGTAAATTTTTGTATATACAAAGTATTAACAGCTGACAAATGATACAAATTATGCTTAATTCAAGGTAGTAGGTATTATAGATAATCACGGTTGACCTTACATTACAGTACGTAACGCTGAAAACTATTAGTACTACAAACTATTGTAGTAAAATGTCAAATTATATTAATGAATCACATATATTTTCCCTTCTAAATACTAGAGAGTTGTTAATTAAGTTAAACCTACTAGCTACAAGTTAAGACAATCAAGAGTTCTATATTTTCTGTCGACTTCCAAAAAGGAGGAGGTACTCAATTCGGCTGTATTTTTTTGATGTTTGTTACGTTATAACTTTCAATAGGGTGAACCGGATCTCAAAATGTTGTTTGAAAGCTGGTGCTTCTCATGTGGTCCCTTTTAAATTTCATCAAATTCGGTCCAGAAGTTTTTGAGATACACTCCAATAACTGAATTCGGTATTAAATTTTTCAAATTGTACCTACTTGTTACACGATTTCTTTTTCCATAATATACGTAGTATATTTTTAATGGTGTTAGGTTATAGTTAATGTTCCTGTATTCATTGTAATCCACGCACTTAAGTCTCACTGAGATTATAATATAATAATTTTAAATATTTTTTCATGAAAATTTAGTTTAAATTATCTCGCCTTTTTCTTCAAAACTATTATTATTATTAAAAGTTGGTAGATTTGTCTTCACACCAAACATAAAGTTGAACTAAAACGAACCAATTTTAACAAACGCTGTTTTGAAACACGTCAAATACTAAACTAAACTAAATACCCTTCGGCATGAATATAACCGAAGTCATTTCTTGAGGTTTTCTTCTTGTTTATTTTATGTTTATCTAAAAACATATTACTTAAGTACTGTGCATGTATTTACTACAACAATTTCAGATAAGAGATAGTTTGTATGTTTTAATATTATAAGTAATGGCGCTACCACACAGATACTATACAAAGTAATAGATTCATGAGCATGTCACCTTATGTTTCTTATATTTAAGTATATGTTACATATTTTATACCTGTCAAGGAAGTATATTGATCAATATACACTGGACCGCAAAGAAAGTTGGTAGGTTATAATAAACACGAGTTTTTAAACATATCAGGTAGTTAGAGTTTAATAACTATCGTGAGTATCACACACTATATCAGTGCGCGACGCGATCTCCAAGCGTGAACACTCCCTGAAGAAGAACGTCTTACACGTTCGAAACGTCGTCGGACTTAAACCGACATAATACCAAATGAGTGAAGCCGGTATCTTTATATTAGTATAATATCAGATAGTTTTTAAACGGTCTGCCCTCTCGCTTCTGTGACTGGGTTGTTGGCTTCCTACGCGAGCACACCATACGCGTCCGTTGTGACGGTTATACGTCGCGCTCATTCCAGGACAATGCTGGACTGCCACAGGGGTCCGTCTTATCACCCACACTGTTTGTCCTGCATATCAATGATGACGACGATATGTCACTACTGGTGACATTCATTGGTACGTAGATGAAAGTACTGTCCACGGTCGGTACGTTGGCCGACCAGCAGTGCAAGTACCGTAATTAGTATAATAATATAATAGTCGTTAAATTTGTCGAGTCGCTAAGATCGATAAAAAATCGAATCGCGCCTAGCAAGTATGGAAGTCTTATAGAAGAAATATACGATCGTCAAATTGTCGACAGTATATCAATTATTACGAATTGTTTGCATTCCACAATGCGTCCTATCATTTGAAGATTTCTACGATCATTTCGCTCATCTACGATCAAAAGAAGGCCGAAGTCTATTTTTTTTATTGAATGCTAGCTGCACCCCGCGGTTACACCCGCATGGTGATAGATGATGACGATGTTAATGAAAATTACCCTTTGTGATGATTCAGCGCCTCATCTACCTCCATGCAAAATTTTATCAAAATTGGGTCAGCCGTTTGAGCGTAAGAAAAAGACAAACATCAATTCAACCATCAATACAAACTTTCGCGTTTATAATATCAAATGCAACTAAACAATATCCCCAATCCCGTCGCCTGTCGATAAGCTATATCGAGGTCATTTTCAAAGCTGACAAAACAATCGTTATAATCTATTAAATAGACGATCTCAGTAGAGAGTTTCTACGGACAGTTATACTTCTCGGTCGCTAAACCTGTTAGCAGCTCGGTCAAAGACCCAAGAGCCAAGCTGATCCGACATTTTACCGAAGATATCCCGGACATCAGCCTGTACGAGATTAGAATGGCCTTGAAACAGCATAAGAACAACAAGGCGCCAGGTGACGACGGTATCACATCTGAGCTTCTGAAAGCGGGTGAAACACCGGTACTTAAAGTCCTTCAAAAGCTCTTTAATACCGTCTTACTCGAAGGTTCAACACCGAAAAACATGGAACAAAAGCATGGTGGTGCTGTTCTTTAAGAAAGGTGACAACACTTTATTTAAAAATTACAGACCCATCTCGCATTTGAGCCATGTTTAAAAGCTGTTTTCGAAAGTTGCCTCTATGTTAAGCGTTTGTGGACTATGAGATTGATTTGATTCGATCGAGACGTGGGCAGTGCTCGAGTCTCTTCAGCGGTGCCGTATTGACTATCGGTATAATGAAGTCCTGAAGTGTTTGTACAAAAACGCCAACATGCCAGTCCGAGTACAGGAGCAGAGTTGGATGGCAATTCCATTGCAAAGAGGCAGGCAGTGAGACAGGGAGACGTGATATCTCCGAAACTGTTCACGGCTACATTGTAAGACGCCTTCAAGCTCCTGGAATGGCATAGCAGAATAAATACAATGCTCGAAGGCCGCTATTGAGTTTTCCAACGGGTAAGCCATAAGATTAACATGGACAAGACGAAAATTATGTCTAATGCCCATGTTGTACCTACCCCAATACCAGTTGGAAACTTGTTTCTCGAAGTTGACGAGTACATCTACCTGGGATAGACAGTCAAACTAGACAGGTCCAACTTCGAGAAAGAGGTCAATCGTCGAATCCAACTTCGCTAGGCAGCGTTCTGGAAACTTCGTGAAGTCTATCAGAAGTATCTATAATAATCAGTAGTAAAAATACCTCAGTGCCTCAAGCCAATAGTCTTCGACCAATGTATTTTACCAGTGATGACTTATGGCACTGACGTGGTCTCGTACTGTGGGCCTCATAAGTAAGCTCAAAGTCGCACAACGAGCTATGGAGAGGGCTATGCTCGGGGTTTCTCTACATGATCGAATCAGAAATGAGGAGATCCGTAAAAGAACGAAAGTCACCGACATAGTCCAGAAGATTAGCCAGTTGAAGTGCCAGTGGGCAGGGCACATAGCACGCAGAACCGATGGCCGATGGAGCCGGAAGGTTCTGGAGTGGAGACCACGAACCGGCAAGCGCAGCGTAGGTCGTCCACCGACATGGTGGACAGACGACCTGATAAAGGTCGTAGGACGACGTTGGATGCAGGCCGATTCCAACCGGTCCTATTGAAAAATTATGGGGGAGGCATATGTTCAGCAGTGAACGTCCTACGGCTGAGATGATGATGATGAGACGATCTCAAACGTAATTTAACAGTTTCATGCTAGGGTTATCGTTATAATCGTAAAAGCTTATCGGATTTGTCAACCGATCGCTTAATTTTGTTACTTGCAATAATCGACAAAATATCGATATAGCCATTTTCAAAGTATAACGAATTCAAGACTCAAATTTATCGATCAGTTAGTTCGGTACTTGCACTGCAGGTTCAATACAAACCGAGATTGCAGAAAATAGACGGAGTATCCTCGCTAAGGTTGTCAGGATACTCGACATCATTTCTCTTAGAGTACGGGCAGCTTGGTCGAGTTTAATGCCAGGAAGACTCCAGGTGTGCGTTTTCGGCAAAAACATCTCCGTTTCTTCCTCTTCGTTCTCTTCAGAATATCACCTTAGTTAGTTATAGTACAGAATACTGTAAACACCATAGGCATGGAAATCCATAGCAACCTAAACAAGCGTGACTACATCAAGAGTGTTATCAAGTCGCTTCCCGAAAACTCGGAATCTTGAACAGAACGAGGCTTTTCTTGACACTTATCAGCGTTTCCTGCTCTATAAAACTCACGCCCTTGTGTTGAAAATTGTAGCCACCTCTGGGAAAAAATCATTAGTTCCAGGATTTGCTCAACAGACTGCAACGTCGCGCGGTCTGAATTATTAAAGACTCGGAAGTCACTCAACGCACAGAACGCACAAATGAGCAGAGGTACAGATTTTCTACGCGCTTTCTACCTTTTGTTTCATGGTGCATGTTCTGAGGAGCTCTTCAATTTTATTTCGTCTTTTCTATTCCAATAACGAACTACTCGTTCCGGCCGAGCATGGTATCCATCTACTGTTAACATTTCTAACCATAAACGTTTATATCAGGCGAGAGGATGTCACAAAAGACCATAAAGAAAAAAACTCCATAACTACTAAAGATCTGGTTAAGATAGACAAACTTTTGAGTTCAGATGCGAAATAGAAATCGTAATATTGAAGATAACGGTGAGCACTTTGTGAACAGTTGGAAAGAACGATATAAGTTTGCAGGGAACCTGCTGATGACTGGAGAAGAAGAGCTGCAGTTCGAACTACATACTGTGTGTTAGGAAAAGCAAGTCTGGCAGTAGACTGACGTACGCTGATTATGATGATGATAAACATTTTAAGACAAAATCTTTAAAAGTTCTATATAAATACCTTGTTTATAAATTGAAACTCTATAACTACCTGTTACTCATGTAACATAATTTCAAGAAAAGTGTAGATTGTTCACATCACTTTTATAAGCCCAGTGTTGGGTGATCTTATCTACATACTATCATAGGAAAGTAAAGGCTATTATACTAGATAAGAATAGTAGGAAGTCATTCTAAAATATCCTTACTATTAACTCACGTTGGTAGTATAAATAAAGGCTTTTCTAGATGTAAAGTATAGTTACGCCTAAACTAAGAAATCTTTAGTTTAATTCTCCATGAAGTGAACTCAATTGTCATTATATGCGTTATACGAATTTGGATTTTAGTGTGAACAGAATAAGAACGACCAGTTTAAAATAAAATAGAATTTAGTTTGCTAGTTTAGTTTGGAATTCTGCACAAGAGCATTACTTCCATTATTATGTACATTATCTACTACTTTGTTTCGTGTTGTCTATTTTATGTATTAACACAACATAAGAACAATAAATAAGAGCAAATAAGAGGATAGGTACACTTTGACATGTTTGCATACCGATATACCGATATTTTGCATTTATGCAGTCATAATTTATAATCTATATTATAAAAATGAACCCCTTTTTTGAGAATGGCATTCATCTTTTTTTAAATGTTTTCTTATACTTCTTAGAAGGTTCTTCCAATAAAATAAACTAAGAAAGATTGGTTATGGCGAGGCCGAAGACCGAGCCTACTACGCGAACAAAGTCGCGGGCCGTCGCTAGTCTATATATATAAAAATGAACCCCTTTTTTCCTGGTCACGCTATAACTTGAGAACGGATGAAGCAATCTCCTTTATTCTTTTTTGGTTGTGGTAATTATTGTCAGGAGAAGGTTCGTATGAAAACAAGGAAAATATGGGAGGATATGGCGAGGACGAAGGCAGAGCCTACTACGCAAACGATGTTGCAGGCAGCCGCTATTTTATAATATTTATATAATGGCAGAGAAAAGGCTCCAAGGTGGTTGCAAGAGACATGTCAAGCTGAAGAGAGAAGACGGCAGTGTAGCATCGACCAAAGCAGAAGTATTAGGAGAGGTAGAGAGTTTCTACGGACAGCTATACACCTCGGTCGCTAACCCTGTTGGCAGCTCGGTCAAAGAGCCAAGAGCCAAGCTGACCCGACATTATACCGAAGACCGAAGATATCCCGGACCTCAGCCTGTACGAGATTAGAATGGCCTTGAAACAGCTTAAAAACAACAACGCACCGGGTGACGACGATATCACATCTGAGGCCTTATTGCTCTTAAAGCAGGACTTCTAGACAACTGCCCGGTTTATTCGTACCATGACAACTTTAAAAAAGGCCTGCTCAGGCATACTATTTAAGAACCGCAGAAAAATCGTTCACCTGTTTTTTCGTATGGACTCTAGTAAACATGTCGCTCTAAATTCACTCAGTTTATCAGCTTACAAACGTCTAGGCGTCTGCAATGTTGGTTATAGTAAATTGTAAGAATGCCAGAGACAATATTATCCGTTCACCTTTGAGAAAACAATATTCAATTATTTCACCAAAATGAGCGTCATGGTATGATTTCATTCAAAACTGTTTATGTCAGGTTTAAGAACTGCATGGAACTTGCATGGTTTTTACGAAGCTGATAGTAAGGCCCTTGAGCTTCTGAAAGCGGATGGAACAACGGTACTTAAAGTCATTCAGAAGCTCTTACTCGAAGGGTTAGTTAGTACCTTCGGACCGATAAAAGTCAATTTGGCCAGTTTGCTTTAAATAAGACGCTTCGCTCGCTCGGTCAATTACTATAGTGTAATCGTGTTTTACGGACGTACATATGAGCTCTTCTTGTAGGATTTGCACAACGGAAATTTTTAATTCACAATGATGCTTTATCAAAATTACGTATAATAACTGTTTAGTACTAAAATCACACTACACTCTCATATTATGAAGGTTATAGTTTGTGAGTGTGTTACTTCTCCACGCTCAAATGGCGAGACCTAATTTGACGTAATTCGGTATGGAGGTAGATGAGGCGCTGTATTGTACACATAGGATACTTTCATCATTAAATGATATCATATTTGAAAATACTACGTAGGCGTAATTTATTTAAATTAGTATTACCTTAGTTTATATTATATATAAGTTGTAATTTGTTAAGTTATCGCTTATTTGTATATTATTGTGTTAATTTGTTTATTAGTTCAATAAATTTGTAAGCATTTTTCGCCTGAGTCACAGGTTTACCTAGTTCAGGCATAGTGTAATTTATCATTAGTTGGAATAAAATTAGGTCCATAATAGGCTTAGAGGTAAGATGGTCCACCATCTTACCACAAGTAATGAATAAAGCTTTAGTATTATTATTCCCTTTATTTAATTTTGAACACGGATTTCACCCGGTCCTTTACAAAGGCATAAGTGGGGCTATAGCCAACACTTAGAGGCCTGTTTGGTATAAAAAAATACAAAGTAGTATAAATAAGAATTTATAGAATTTGGGATGACGGTGACATTGATTATCTATTACAAAAATGGTTTAAATAACTTGCCACCCGCTAAACGGGCCCCCCATAAGTGCCACCATCAATGGTGACAAAAGGGGCAACGTTGGTGTGAATGGCTAAAGGGTGTCGAGAGATGTGGTGTGGTTTCACTAGAGCGCTACTACCGGCGTTATGTCCTTTAACACTTCCACCCTTGGAGCTTTTTGTTACTTGCTCTTGCGTCTCCACCCCCAGACGGCCAATAAAAGCAAGCCGGGGGTCAGGGGTCTCATTTAGCCCCAGGGAGAATCAGGGTCCGCGGTGTCACCACTTACCGACGGCTCGCCACAAAGCTGCCCCTGCGGTATTATTATTAATATTTTTTTTTTCTCGGATTTCATTATTATTGTTACCATCTTTTATCTCCACGTGGGTGTAACCGCGGGATGCTATTCACACTAATATCATAAACACGAAAGTTTTTGAGTGTGTTTGTATGTTTGTTACTTCACGCTCGAACGCCTGGACCAATTTTAATGAAATTTGGTGTGGAGGTAGATGAGGTGCTGAATTAAGACATTACATTCAATACCACCCGGGTGTAACCGAGGGGCGCAGCCAGTACTTGTATAAAGAATCAGCAAAATTAGTACTTAAGTCGATTTTAATGTTTTCACTACGATAAAATTTAATATCAATATCTGATGAATAAACAGATATAGCGCTATCTGTAGGTAATCTGCAATGCTACAGTGATTGGTTGGTATAATTCCAAAAACAAACGTGAATAGGTAAGCAACTAGTAATTTTTAAAATTAAGGTAACTACTCCAATATTTTATTACTTATCAGCTACAAACGAGGTAACGTTTTTTCAACTGACTTACAAATAAAAGAGGAGGCGAGTATATTTTTTTATGTTAGATCACGCACGATTTTTTACAGAGTAGTCTGATTTTGATAAATCTTTTTGGTTTGGTAGAGTATACTTCTGTGGTGGTTTCATTTAAGTATCATCAAATTCAGTTTAGCGGTTTTTGAGTTAGAGGCGAATAACGGAAAAGTGTTTCGCATGTCTTGATGATATAGTAATTCGATACGGATACGGTGAATGACAATCGACCCCGTACGTAGCAAGGAGCACTAAAAAGAATGAACATTATTTTCCAAAAAATAAACGTCAACTCTAAAAAGTGTGAATTATAGTATATTTATACTGATGTAAATGAGTGTTTTATATTGTAGGTTTTAAAGCACGATTTGTCTGACGCCATGAATACCAGGCCATCGAGGTAACCGAGCCGAGCATTGAATTTAACTCTATATGATTTTAACGGTCCTATGGGAGCGGAGAAACATTTATTGAACAGCTTCACAGTGTTATCCAACCGAAAGAAGAATTTTTATAAATACTTTACTTTTGTATTGAGGTCGCAACCTTTCATAGTTTTTATTATATAACTGCCCGCGACTTCGTTCGCTCAGTAGGCTCGGCTTTCGGCCTTGCCATATCCTCTAATTTTTCTTGCTTTTTTTTCATTAGAACCTTCTCCTGACAATAATCAACATAACAAAAAAGAATTAGCCAGATTGTTCTATCCGTTCTTAAGTTATAGCGTGCCCAGGAAAAATAAGGGTTAATTTTTATAAATATATATTTCTTTTAAAGCACTAACGCCTGCTTGCCCACAAAATATTTAGGGACTTTAATTTTGCGATGTCATTGTCGTGAAGAGATCTAGAGTAGATAATTAACAAATCGCAGTTGTTTGGCAGTGAGATTATGTAGGTACATCATCATTTACACTTCTTTCGCAGTATCCCGCAGTTTGAAGAGCCGCCGTGCGATTCTCTAATGATTCGTCGATGCGCTCGTCGACGAGCTTACCGATGTCAAATACTTTATGAGATATCGGCCTTGTATACAAGGTTGTTTTTCCAACGTTTCTTGTCATCTCGTCATTTGTTTCAGGGATGTTGTCAAAATACAACTATTTTTGCTCTTAGAGAATCGCACGGCAGTAGTTGTTTTGCTCATGCCTCAAGGAACTGTAGTAAACAATACCAGCACAGTTACACTCACAAGCAGTTTTTTTTTAAACTCAACTTCCATTTGGAACATGGTTTGGGAGCCTCCTTCTTCTATGTCCAATCAGTGCAACAGACGTCGTTTTGCACTTTGGGCAGTTGTTGCCAACTAAGTGGATACACAAACAGTGTGTGCTTTTGTTTGTTTACTCGAAAATGTATTAGTTATACTTAATATTTATTGGGTATTTCAGCAATTCCAACATATTGATTTGAAAGTTTATCTACACTTCTGTAATAATATTATAATGAGGAAAGATTTGTTTGTTGGTTTGAATTGAATAGACTCCAAAACTACTGGTCCGATAAATGCTTTCAGCATTATAATCCTACATTTTCCCTGATGAACATGGGCTATATAATATTTCAAAAAGGTAGGGATCCATATGAAAACTTTGATAATGTATTCTAAGGTGTGGAAAAAATACCAAAATAAATTATACTATCGCTTATGCTGCGGAATTTGTTGACCATATAATTTTACTCTATGCCATTGACTATAGAGCAAAGTGATGTACTACAGTTTTATAAGACGTCAATATCTACAAAGAAGTCTACATTACTATATGTCTATCACAGTTATGTCACAATAAATACATTTTCATTTTGAAATATGCTATAGTGACGCTGATATAAACCAGGCCACATTATTTGTTCCTTGGTATTAATCCTTATCTACTCTAAAATAAAGAGGAAAGATATAATATTATTGTTTGTTTGTTTGTAATGGATAACTTGAACGATTCAAGCGATTCTTTCACGAGTATAAAGCTACATTATGCCTGAGTAACATACGCTATATTTGATTCATCCTCATTACCATCCATCACCACGCGGGTGAAACTGCGGAGCGTAGCTCGTACTTCATATTCTTAATTTGAAGGTACATTAGATACAAAAGTGTTGCGTTTGGATAATAAGTAGGTGCTGATAGTGATTGATAAAAACAAATTCAATGTCACAATTTCAAGTTCAAGCGGTAAGCACTTTGAGTATTAGACACGCTCTTATCTTAGCTCTAACTAGAATAGAAACGTTGAGGAAAATTTATAATACCTGTTCGTGCAACATTGCTCATCAACCTTCTCATCGTCACGATACTATATAATTTTAGAGGTCACGGATGCTGTTTCATTACAGATGTCTCGAGGCTATCAAATACTATTTATTGGTAAAAAAATAATACCAAGATCTTAAGGAATTGACTTCGTCACCAAAAAGTGCGAAAAAACTTAAAGAAGTCGGTACAACGTTGTTCATAAGTATCTATTATCACAATGTGCGCATGGCACCGACATCGACAAGTTATTTTACACTTTTTGGTGTTGAAGTCGAATTTATTTTTCGGTTAAACATATTGTTTACTTTTTTTACTTTACTTTACGAGGATCTGACAAGGAGAGTAAAACTATTATAAATTGGTTTCCCAGAGATCAAAAAAAAAACGAGGAAGACCATTCAGAAGGTAGGAAGATGATATTAATATTGCGGCGGGACCGCTATGGCCCAGGATAGCCCGAAACCTAGAAGACTGGAAAAGGTGGGAATAGGTTTTTTTTCCGAATGAGGCAAATTAAAAACTATTTTCTGAAATCTAAAACAAAGCAGATTGTTTTAAATCTACCTCTAGTGTTTTATTTAGTCACTTCTACCCCCCATACCCCTAGTAATAGACGCACCGGTGTGCTGGTATTATTATATTGTTACAGCGCAGGTTTATAGCCGTACCACAGACGTGCGTGTATCATGCGCGTCTACCAGTCCATCGAGACCGCATTTTATATGATACTGTATAGCATAGAAGCGCTCGTAGCGGAGCTCTACTTGGCGATCTAAACCGATCAAGAAGTTAAGCAACACTGGCTGCGGTCAGGAGTTGGATTGGTAACCGCTAGTGTCATTATTCAACTGAGCGCTTCTGTACTTCGGAGGGCACGTTAAGCCGTCGGTCCCGGTTGTTTGTCTTAGGACAACAGTAGTAAGGCTATTTAGAAACTTCGGTCACTAACCTATACACCAAGCCGCACTGGGCCCGCGTGGTGGATCATGGCCCAACTCCTCTCTCTGAGAGGAAGGCTCGAATCGCAGCAGTGGAAACAAAATGGGCTGATTATGATGATGAGGATAGCATAGAGAAATCAAGCTACCATCTTGGATTTATGTGATGGATCAAGATAAACAGTTAATACTTGAAAGCTCCAGGCTCGATTCTCTATACAATTCATCATCATCATCAGCCTGTAGCAGTCCACTGCTGGACATAGGCCTCTCCAATTGCACGCCACTTAGGTCTATCTTGGGCTTCTCGCATCCAGTTTTTGCCAGCCGTCTTGCGCAGATCGTCACTCCACCGTGCCTCAGGACGTCCTACACTACGTTTGCCGAGACGCGTTTTCCACTCTAGAACTTGTTTACCCCAACGGTTGTCGGTTCTACGGCTAATATGGCCAGCCCACTGCCACTTCAGCTTGCTGATCCGGTGGGCTATGTCGATGACCTTGGTTCTCTGACGGATCACTTCATTTCTGATGCGATCCCTCAGAGAAACACCGAGCATAGCCCTTTCCATAGCCCTCTTTACAATTCTTTATATTCAACTTAATATCAAAATATATGTAGTTTTTAAGTTATTAGTGACCATACATACAGTCAGACATTTTTTCAAAAACGTCTTAATCTTATTCAGTAGGTAATTTTACGTCTTCTGACCCACATTTTTTATCTGTCTTCCAAGTACAGACTTTTGACCTCTATACTCCTTTATTATAGGTATAGTTATATTGCCACTCTATTTCTTTTTTAGGGTTTCGTACCCAAAGGGTAAAACGGGAACCCTATTACTAAGACTTCGCTATCCGTCTGTCACCAGGCTGTATCTTATGAATCGTGATAGATAGACATGAAATTTATACCCAATATGACGTAGGTGTTTCTGTTGCCGTAATAACAAGAAATACTAAAAAACCGGCCAAGTGCGAGTCGGACGATATTTATAGAAAATAGTACGGAATCCTTCGTGCGTGAGTCTGACTTGCTCTCGGCCGGTTTTTATTATTAGCTCATCAAAGATAGAGAAGAACCTTTACGCTCCGACCTTCAATAATTTTCCGATTGTTAAAGGTTAAGCGGAAACATAAATATGCAATAGTATTCAACCAAGGAAATTTCAGGAAATTAAATTATGGATTAATTCCGTTACATTCTCAGTAAAAAAAATTCTTCCTACATTACATCAGCTAAGAAAACTAGACTACCTACTCACAGACAAGCAGGCGTGTGCATCACCACAATTTGACCAAAAAGTTAGGTTAAGGCACCGACGCACGTCTGCATTATATACCTACGTATGATATTAATAATAGTGTAGGTAATTAATCCCCAAATCTGTGGGTAAGGACAAAACGGTTGTAAATAATAGACAATGGTGTCAATCGGCAATCATTCTCGAATATAAAAACATATATAAATATATATATTTTATAGCATTTCTTATTCTGTTCATGCTAAAATCCAAATTAGCATAACATTTCCGAATGGCAGCACTAAAATTGGAAATTTATCTTCATTAATGGCATAAATGGTCGCCATTTATCACGCTTGGTGGCGCTGCGATCAACGGAGACCTGTCAAGTCAAAAGAGTTTTGTGGATGTTAATATACTACAATTATTTTAAAATTTAGATGCTTACACCAACTCAGAATAATCTTAATAGTAATAATAAAATTTAGTTATATGTATTAGTTAAAAAAATTTGTATATAATATAGTAAATAGTTAGTTAGTTTAATATGTTCCCCATGTATGTATATTTGTTGAATGTAATAAATTAATCGTAAGTTTTGAAAATCTAAAAAGTTGAAAAAAGGCACGGACCCTGGAGACTGTGGAGTAAAATAAAAAAAATAAATAAAAAAATATTTAGATAGTACTAGACAGGTCTCTACATACTGCAGCATCTGGTGGGTATTTTTAGAACTACACAGATTAGTCCTCACGTGCCTTGGTGTTACATGAGTTCGGATTTTATTGTTATCAGAATAAGGGTTACCATAGTTAAATTTTAGTTCGCTAGTTTGAACAAGGGAATTGGTCGCTACCAATGTTTGGTAAGAAACGTGTAGCTCTGGCTGGTTCCAACACGTCGCCCCACTAATTTACTAAGTTTTCCCGATAACCCCATCAAAATGTCGGTGGAGTGAATAGGATTATAATTTTGGAATAAAAGTAAGTAGGTACTGCAATTAAGAAATATGCGATTTAAATAAGTCATTTATATACCTATGATACCTTTTTCTACCGCAAAGCAATAACGAACTGAGTTCTGATTTTAAAGGATATTGGTGCCGGTCAAAATAAAAGCACTTTAGACCTAATAACATAAATATGGGGGCAGTGCAGTTCGCCACACGTCATTATTAATAGCTAGTTAATAAAATTAGCTTCATAATTTTTGCCTATGCGACATCTATCAACAATACCTAGAACCTTCTGGAACGAAAGCAACCTATCTACGTACCATGTTTTTATGCTCCTATGATGATTGTTTTAGTGCATTAAACTTCTAATAGATGTCACTATAACCATTTTGCTATATTTCTATACAAGCTATCGCTGAGAATGTATTAATTTAAACGTGTATAAAATATAAAACGCCACATAGTTACTATGTTATCTGGTTTCGATCGCCCGTGACCTACGTGTAAGGATGCTCTGAAGGGCAGTTACCCTTCCTATGAGTGTGAAGTATCACTCCAAAACAACGAATCCCAATGCAATGCAGTAATTATTGTAATTGTTCTTGATGCTAATTCAATTATTGTAATCCTCATCATCATCATCCTAGCAATTTCTCGGTTGCATCCGTGACTTCTGGCAAAAAGCCCGGAGTCTGCTTTCCTGGTTTTACCTCGACTTCAAACCGTCTTCGGCATCCCTAATGAGACCAATGGCACGTATATCAGCAATTCCTGGATCTACCCAGTCTGCCGGGCCCAGGCAGAGGCGGTAGAGCAAGATATTTGTTTCCCACGTAACCAGCCTGTTTCAATTGTTTAAAACCTACTTCCTACTAATATTATAAATGGGAATGTTTGTATGTATAGTTTTATGCATGTTCGTTACTATTTCACGCAAAAACTACTTAATGGGTTTTTACGAAATCTGGTGTGGTCATAGATGAGGCGCTGGAATAAGATGAAGGATAGTTTTTAATCATCATCATCATCCATCACCACGCAGGTGTACTAGGGCCCAACTAGTTTGTAATAATTATTTCTTACGTTAATTATTTTATATTATTTTGATGTTTTACCGTGACCATCACAGTATCTACTAAGTTATAAAAAATATGTTTTGCATTTATGTATACCCTGCTCCTGAAAGACTTAAAATACTTATTGTGGTGGGGAATAAGGAGGGGAAAAGACCCCGCGGTCGATCCCCAACCAGCAGCCTTATTGTTTATCTTTACGGAGAATGGGAATGGGCTTCATTTTGACATTTGAAACCCATTCTGGGCGAAACCCTGCAAGCATATTGGCTGGAACTATCAATGGGAATGAGAATAAAGTGACATTTCATTTTCATTCAAGTTATACAATAAGGCGGCAGATGGAGCGACCAAGTAAAACATCCTTCCTCAATCGAGTTTTGCTCAGTTGTCAGAGACGCGATGGATAGGCACCGACGGAAACAGTTCATAAGATCTCGGTGTACACCATCCACATCCACCGATGACCACGATCCTCAGTCACGAGGAAACGATCACAGTGAGAGAGATACCCTGCTCTAGGGTCCGTCTCTGAGAAAGCAGTCATAGTCTAAATTTATGCGTTTGAGGCTTGAATATCGTCGAAAGCTTGCAAGCTTAGCGTTTTATTGCAATAATTTAAGAGTATGCAATGGAGTTACCTAATTCTGCAATATTCTTTTAACCATATGACTATTTTCTTGGATCCTGTGAAGCGGTTGTATCATGTCATCTATACTGCATAATAGTAACCAATATTATAAGAAGAAAAGATTTGATAAATTTAATACCGACTTCCATTCTATTCAGTTATAGGAGTGTAACTCAAAAACTACTGGACCGAATTTGATGAAAAAACACGGGAATACCTCATAACTTTCGATTGGATGAACGGATTCTCACAATTCTTTATTGTTTTCCTTTTCATTAATTCTTTCTATTTCTATTCTAATAAATGTTTATTAATTAGAATAGAAATTCTCTTCTAGTTCATTAATTCTATTCTAATATTAATTCTATTCTAATTCTTTAAATTTCATCCAGCTTAATTAATTTTTTTTCAAATTCAGTCCAGTACTTTTTGAGTTAAACTCCAAAACTGAAAAGAATGGAAGTCGGTATTAAATTTATCAAATTGTACATGTTTTGTTTATGTTTTTGTTCAGACAACAAATTTGTACTATTACCGTGACATTATTTGTATTATTACCTATTTTTAATAATTAGAATAACTTTATTTAATAATTATATACTTATAATAATTACTAATAGAATACAGAATACTATAATTATTCATTGTAGTTGTAATTGTTAATGTAGCGCCCAACCCATAGCATCAAACTGGGTCATCCTTAAGTGGTCCAGTTACTGTACGCTTACTGAATGAGTTCGTCCGGGAATGAACTACCACCAAACCTACCTATTTTACCGTGAAGAAGTAATATTAGCAATACTGTGTGCTGGTTTGAATGGTGTGGGTGCTGTTGAAATTACAGGCACATGACAGTTAACAACTAAATGTCGCAGGGTTAGGCTCAAGGTTTATCACTTGTTCTAGGTAGGTTACTACTTTGACCCTGTAAGCCCGGGTTTTTTAAGGAATAGGGTTACGGTAACCTCTGCCTGTCGTAAGAGCCGACTAAAAGGGGACCCTAAGAGCTCGGGTATAGTTGAGGGTGGGGCCCTAACTATGTCATCAATGAGCTCGAGGAAGACGGCGTCATGATGTGGCGATTGACACCGTGCCATCTTTAGAATAAAGAGATGCGAAATGCTCTCAGAGTCGAGCCAAAGGGCAATATGTTTTGATGGTCCCAGCGCGTTCCTATGGAGACCCTGGGGTCATCAATAAGACATCGAAAAAGGCCACCGAGGGGGTTTTAGTGGAAAGTTCCACATGACCCGGACGCTCCCCATAGTGTCCGGGTATCTAATAAAATTTTCCCTCCGTAAAAAAAAGGTAGGTTACTACTAATACCAGGTGGGTCTCATACTAGTACCATCTGTATATAATTGTGCTTATTACCCTGAGACCAATGTCTCCAATTGCGTTGTTGCCGAATGAGACTTAAAATCCAAGCTTTTAAGTCTCATACGGCAAGTAATTGATATTCCTACAGTGCATTTAAAATGGTAACCATGGAGGATATGACCATGATTCAAGGCAATATATCTAGTACTACAGTGGTACCAAATAAGATGGTGCATATGCAAGAGATTCAGGTCTTTTATTTAGGAAGTCAGTCGCCTCTTTTGACTTGTATCCCGACTGTGGGTGGGTAATTCTTTTTGAGCCATGTCATTCTTATTAAAATTAAGAAAAACGTTATTTTATTTTGAAAAACAAATACATTTTGAAAGTGAAATCATCAAGCAATAGACTGCAACTAACTAGCACTAAACAAACATGAATTATTTATTAAAAAATACAATATGCTTACTTAAATATCAGTTTTTACTTAATATCTCCAAATTAATACAGCGGCCAAAATATAATAAATCATTCATTTGTAACAATCAATTTATAAATAGAATTATATTTCTATGCGTAGTTCTTGTTTGGATCACCTGTCTTCGAATTCTTCAAAGTCAGACTGAAAAATAAAAAAGCTAAAATAAACAAATTACTACTTCGCTTAGAAGTACTTATACCTATAGCTATAGCTTTAGCTTTTTTAGTATACCTATAGCTTTGTCGATTGATGACGCTCCTTCCCCTAAGGGGTTTTGGATAATGAGACTGAGAATATCGCCACTTTAACCACTCAGACGGGGGTCTCGGTAGCTTAGATACCAGCAACTGAGAGGATGCAAGTCCGAATCCTGCATAATTCTGATTTGAGGTTTTTTTATGGGATGGGTTGGCAAATGTGCAAGCTCAAATGATGGTAAGTGATACCGTCGCCCACGGACATCCGCAACACCAGAGGTCTCAAGAATGCGTTGCCGACCTTTGAGGAATGACGATAGGAAGGAAGAGACAAAAGGAGTGAGGGGGGAGGGGGAATGAGAGGGAGAATAGGGAAGGGGGAATCGGGCCTCCGGAACCTCCCACAAACCGACGAACCACAATAGCAAGCTATATTACTTCACGTGGGTGTTAGGTGGGAATGTGATACTTCTCCGGTCGTGACGGCCCATTCTGCTGTAGGGTTACAGCGTGGCACTACCACCGAAAAAATCTCCTTGAAGAAATAAAGGTCAACCTCCATTTCTACTAATATACCAAAATTGGATAGAATCAAAAAAATAACATACCTATATACGTAACAATATATATTTACAAACCAGAAACAGTACTTTTCCAGACTGATTCAAAGTGATACAGTCAATGTTGTGTGTGTTCGTGAACGCGCCCACTGTGCAGACTGACCACGTGCAATTCATCAGATTAATCATGATCCTGGCGCTTGCAATAGTGCCGAAACACAAGAAATTCAAACAAAATTTACACGATAAACAAATTTGGTTTCCATCGACTTTACATGCTTGAAACATGTCAAAAACAACCGAGTTGTTAAAAATAGTTGGACTTACAATTATACATACTAAGTATAAAGTACATATTTAAAGACGCTTGATTAGGGTTCAGTCAGTCGGTGTTTTAATTCAAAGATCCCGTGGCGATCACGAACAGAGTTTAGTTAGTAGAGTAGTTATAACCATTTCTTTTATACACACCCTCTATTCACGTATTTGCAATATACTAATTTTACAAGCTGCTTCTTAAACGTGAAATAAGACCTTGAATTTTTTTCCGAGGATTGTACTCTTTTGCCTTATTATTTTTTATTTGTAATGCATTTACGCAAGCAAGACGAGAAGTAAAATTCATGTTTAGGAGAGAAAACAAGCTGGTACCCGCACATCCCGTAACCCAAGACTCTGAAACCATTTCTGGCATTAGGTTCCACTAAAGCTTAATTGATAAAGATATATAACGTACCCAGTAGGTATAAAACGAACATTTGCATTACGAAATCGTATATCGAATATTGACGTATACGTACAGTAGATACTGTGAGTTACTGTACTCCAGTTGCAAAGTACAAAGTAAGTAAATATCTACAAGTAGAACGTATTCCCTACTAGGCGTTGATTCACGCAGGTTTGGCGCGACACGCGTGTAGGGATGTCAACATCGCCACAAAACAAGTACACATCGCATCTCCGTTTTGTTGGTAGCACACCTACGCAACAGATGCAACGATGTTTGCTCTTAGAGAATTGCACGCCGGCAAACAATGACATTTAAAAACTGCCAACCATTGTTTTCGTTGTTAGGCTTTGACCCTATTTTTTTGTAGTGCGACATCTACTTTAGTGTTTCTATATTTAGAACTTTATTTGTAGTCCCATACTTAGTTAATTAATGGTTAGTAAATTTTATAAGCGAATTTAATTAACTAAATATACCTGATGATAAAACCACCATTCCCGCGACTTTTCCGTTGATAAATCTGGAAGCAGGTCACTTAACTCTGGCGCATCAGGGTTTATCTTTATATGGTTGAAGGAATTCTGTAACAAAATAATGTATTACTGACAGACTTTATACCGTAAAACGAATATACCTACTCGTAATTATAAGGTGGGCAAACATCCACACAGTCTTCCGGAATCGAGCTAGGCGAGTGTTGAGGATTTATGCTTCGCGTGATGGTAACAGCCAGTCTAGATAAAGATTACGAAACCGCCTGTTAGCTGTCAAGAATCATCTAAAAATTGGGGGGCTATGTTTTAAGTTTGAGAGTCATTGGCTATGACAAGCGCAATTTTTATGATTTTGTTTTATGTGGTTATACTCGTATCAGCTGATGCATTCAGATTGTAACTGTTTTAAGTAAACTGAAATTCGCCAAAACCTATCGTTTTCTTTGATGAAGGAAGCCCTGAGCACACTTTAAAACAGCGAGCCTGTAATTTGCTAACCTGATGACTGAAATACATAGTTATGGAATGGATCTATGTATATTTTACACATCCAAACACAGGTCAAACAGACATGTTCATGCACACAACGTTTTACATGTCTGGGTCGAACCCAAAACAAGCGGCTCAGATGGCGGGGTTTACTACCAAATGCACCAACCAGCCATACATTATATATGGACGATATTGTCACAAAAATTATGACATAAATAAAGTAACCCTATAGTGTATACTATATTAACAAAAATAACTAAGGTAATGATTTCTTATACTTTCGCAATTCTTATACATTGAAATAAACAACTTTAAACATGTTGAATCGCGTATAATTTTAATTTAATTTATCCCGACGTTTCAACCACTTTTCAGTCAACATGGCCAAGGGTAGACTGTAACTAATATATTTACTGTATATAAGTCATATTGATTAATTTGTCTAAGAGTAGTGCTCTCAGACAAATCAATCACTAGTTAATGTTAAACTCAAACAGTATACGAATTGGTACTACCTATATTTATATATTTTATTATTATTTATTGCATCACTTTATATTGATCATATTTGTTATTTAAGTATTAAGTACTATGAAATATGTAAACAACTATTAATTATCTACTTAAATAACCCGTACAATGTTTATGTTTCAATGCATGGAGGAATCATGCTGTTCTCGAAAATACAAACTATTATGTTTAGTTTCGGGAACAACAATTCCAACACTTAACTGTATCCAGCTGCTGCCGTATTGTTTAAAAATAGTTTTTTTATGTGTCTCTTAGTTGTAAGGCTTGATTATCTAAATAAAGTTTATTTATTATTAGAAGGGAAGTCGGTAAAAAAAAAAAAATCTATTCAGGGGTCATTCATAAGTCGTTTACGTTAGTGTGTCCTCGAGGAGTCAACCGTTGTTATAGTATTTCCCCCTAGTATTTCGACGCATCGCACGGAACACCATGGTGCCTGTCGAAACGAGAAACATTTACTTGTGAAACGTCGTCAAACTTAAACCGACATAATACAAAGTGCAGTAGTAGTAGAGAATCTAAATGTATTGTAATGTATGTGGCATAATTTGGCCCAAAGTGTTTATATTCGACGTGAAATAGACTTTCAATAACAAAATAAGACGATGATTTATAAAGAGTAGGGTTTTATCTTCTTCTCTTGTCTCGTCTCGTCTTATCGTTATAGTCTTGTCTTGGCTTTGTTTTGTCTTGTCACATTGATTTCGCAATACGTCGTATTGCACACAAAAGTTCAACCAGTTCTTTATTTAAATTCGATTTTTATATACCTAAAATCTCAGCAGTGGACGTCCTACGGCTGAGATGATACCTAAAATTTATTATCATAAAATCTACGCTCATGCTTCACTCACACCCTTATTATTAGGACATGCTTTATATGACATAATGTAGACACTAACACGTTGTATATGGAAAAATTATAACCGCCTTATTATAAAACTTAGACTAGATAGGGGAGGGGGGGGGGGGGGGGGGGCAAGACGGGGTAGCGGGCATGACGGGGTACCTGGTTTTACCGGCGAACCGATCGACCAATCAGAATTGCTTTAGCGCGTGTCGCTGCGCCGCCATGTTGCCAATCAGTCGGTGTATTTAGTAAACAATGATCGCACGCGTGTTTTATTTCGTGACAAAAAAACTGAGTTTTGACACTTTACTTGTGATTTTTACAGTTTCGTTCGGATGTGAAATTCACGTACATAATAGCAGTTAAGATTTATCTCAAAGTTAAAAAAGTGTGCTAATGATTAAACTATCAGGTAAGAACTTGTTTGTCTCACTAGCGAACATAGCATTTTTACAATGAAATTTTATATTTCATTTGGTATGAGAGGGCAAGATGGGGCATGGCTATGAATAGGTGTACCCCATCTTGCCCTCACTAAAAATATAAGTTATGATAGTTCTTTAATGTGTTTATTTATTTTATTTTAGAATGGTGAAAACTTACAAAAAGAAAACAAACAGAGGGGAATGGTCGGAAGACAATATGAAAAAAGCGGTGGATTCTGTTATAGAAGGAAAAATGGGATACCTGCTGGCAGCAAAGACGTTTTCTGTCCCGCAGACAACTTTAGAAAGAATAGTGGCTATTGCTCGTAGAAACCTGGAAGGCCCGGAACCTACAGTTACTGCCAATACAATAAAGGTTCCGTTAGGCCCCAAGAAGCAGGTGTTTTCTAAAGACGAAGAGAAGGAGCTTTGTGACTATATATTGGACATGGAAAGCCGACTTTATGGTCTTATCACCAAAGACTTAAAGCTTTAGCTTACAGCTTAGCTGTAAAAAATCATCAAATTACAGCGTGGCTTCGCAGCAATCCGGGAATGGTTGTTACTGTCCGTCAAGTAGCAGAAATTTTTGGAAAAGCCTTCATTCAAGCATCCACGATGTCAACAGCTGTTAATGGCTTCAAGAAATGTAGAATTTGGCCGTTTGATCCAACAGTCTTCTCTGAAACTGACTTTGCACCTTCTTTGATGACAGATATTCTACAACCCTTCTACACCATAAAAAATGCCCAACAATGGGCATTTTTTATTTTTATTTAATGGGCAGTAAAATTGATTTTGTTTAATTTTACTAGATTTGTGTGTCTTTTAGTTTTGACGTGTAATAGTGATGGATTAAATTAAACAATATAAAATTAAACAAAATCATGAAACATTGCATGTTTTCCTCATCGATCGCCTTAGAATGTTTTAGTAATGCATCCACAGGATTACTAGAACGGACTTAGAAAGGACAGTGGCTTAATGAAAAAATTATGAATATAAGAAGAATGTGGATGTGAAATGAATCTGACTGCTTGAATGGAAATCGAACTTGATGAAACTATACATATTTAATTAGATAACTTGACGGAAAAAAACAAAAATAATTCAGTTTAGTTGTGACCACAGAGCCAAGATATTTTTTCAAGATTGCTGTATACTTATAAACTCCAATTCGCATAGCATAACATATTCAAGACGGGTCCTCCTCTCAGGGAGAGTAATATGGGTCATAGAAATAGACTAGATGGCCAGCCTTAGACTCACAAGTCTAAGTTCCTTTGACGAAAACTATATAATGAAAGACTAAGTACAGTATAGCTTATCAACTATTGTCCTTAACCGAAAATATTCTCTGAAGCACGAAAGTTTACGAATTACTAGATTTCTCCGCCTGGAGACTTGTTTCACTGTCACTATCATACATTCCAATCACAAAAATATCATACCAAAATATGGCTCATTTATAGTCACCAAAGGTGGAGGAAAGCAGTTAGAAGACTTCAGAAAAGTCACGGTTCTCAAAAATGAGGAAACGACTGAGGTGGATAGTCAGCAAAGACATACTTAGGTATATCAGTGAAGATGCCTGCTATAGCTTTTGAAATGAGTTAGTGTTTGACGTTCAAGCAGCCCTTTATTATTTGCTTATAATAAACAGGCTGAAAACAAATTTACCACCTTTACGTATCTCTGACCTAAAATCAACTTATGATAAGAACGCTATTTTACGATAATTATCAGGCGAAAGACGTCCACTGCTGAATACAGGCCTAAAAAGCCAAGAAGAAAAACACAGGGCTACCCCTTTTAAATGCCAGAATAAACGACTATTTACTAAATGCATGTATCACAGTATAATTGATTAAAGTAAATATTATATAAAGACTGACGAACTTGAAATGATTAGTAGTATGTCAAGCTCTACTGTTTTTATTATATTTTACCCTTTCGGGATCTGATTTACTATTAGTCTAAAATTCATGTAAAACGGACATATTGTATCCTCATATGACATAAATATTGTCCTTACTTTAGTAATTTTTAAACTTTCGCGATGTGAACACATATTTATTATAATATTAATTGGGCTTAAGGCTTTGCAAGAGCTAATTTTTAAGTATTTGAGCGGGTGAAGCACTGGCCGTGACAGGACCAAGCTTGCGTCTGTAAACACGATAACTTTTTTGTAGTTTTAATTTGTTTAAAAATAAAAGAAGCCACAAGGGTAATTTAATTTATTAAATTACCTTTTTTCTGATTACAAAAAATATAGTAGTTGTCGCTCAAAATATTGAGAAATTCGTAACGAAATATTTTTTTCTGTAGTTTTTATTGTGGAATTTTTCTTCAAGGTGCCAGATAAATATTGTACAATATTATTACATAATTCTTTTTCTTTAATTTTAACTATACACTGTATTTTTCCAAAGTTTGTATTAATAACTGTGCGTCTAAACTGTGCGACGAAAAACATAGCGTTTTACTAACCTTTGTCTTTGGGCAGCGCCTTAATCGCGTTTTAAATAACGCGATTAAGTCCCGTTAATATAATATAAATATGTCCTTGCTCTGTCTTCTATTATATTTTAAGCGTTAGCTAGTGGTTTTACTTTTTATGAAAATGAAATTTCCGATGAGCTTATACAGCAAATATACTGCAAACAACACCTCGTCTTCGGCAGAAGACGCAATGAGCGAGAACAGAGTATAGAAACCCTAGGTTTGGATATTATGTTTGAAGCAGGAACAGGCTCTTTTCAGTTTGAACTCTACCTCAGATTTGGGCTTACAAACTTGAAAATAACATCATGATGAAATCCACTGCGAATTTTTAGGACACTTTCAAGTAACCGTCTCTTTTAAATACTAATGATGTGTTATCAAAACTGTTCTTGCCATCTAGTCGCCATTCTTACGTTTCGGCTGCTACTTTTGACTGCATTATTACTGACCATCTAGCTAGTGAGACAGTATTCAATCTCAATGTAGACCCAGTGGTCTACAATGGCAACTGGCTCATAAGGACACCATCAGGTGTTTTAAATCTTGAGGGTGTTAGGCAGGCGGGCACCAGAAAGTGCCCTAACACCTTGATGTGGACTTCGTCGAGACGCTGCCTGCACCGTAAGTTCAAAATCAGGGTTTGATACAGCGGCCGTCGATTTGGTGGCCGGTCCCCATTACTCCTAGACTGTCATCGCTCCGTCACCTCTAAGGAGCATTGTTGAGTTTGGGCCAAAAATACTTACATTTATTGCTTTGCCAGGTCTTTTTATAAGGTTTCCTGGAAATGTTATACGCCTTATCTTCAAAACTTTACTTCTGTTGATAAATAAACATTAAAATCGGTTCATCTAACGAATATTGTAATAAAAAATCTTTTAATGGATTGATAAGGTACTCTTTCACGGTAAAATTACTTAACTATTTTAGAAGCACATAGCTCGTTTGTAACTTAGAGTAACACATATGTTACATTTTTGCTAAAAAGCAGTTCGTGCCCAAAAATATACCCACATTTTTTCTAGTTAGCAAATCAATATATACAAGAATCAGTCTTCATTGAATGACTGACAGACAATGCACAGCTGAAACCGCTGATTGTAGATACTTGAAATTTGGAGAGTATTCTTGTCTCGGTGGGTACAAGTGTACTAAGAAAGGGTTTTTCGATATTTAACTCTAATGGGTGTAAAAATGGGTAAAACCGTTTGTGTGAAAGTCCTTTGTTTTAGAACTTATAGGTGTGAACATTTGTAATTAGTTAATTCATTTAAAATATAAAAAAAATTCTGTTAATATATTTTAACAGGGATGACTTTGCTTAAGGGGTGAAATAAAGGATGAATCATCCTATGGACAAACAAAAAGGATTACATAGCAAATATCCCGTTTCTAATGTTAATGATAGTTTAAAAACTTATATTGCTCACTGGTACGGGCCAGAATGTGTACTTAGTAAAACATTTATCGTGTAGTATTTATCTTAGTAAACATCGTGCGCGGAAGGAGTATGAATGTTTAGATGAGTCCTTAACTTTTCTTGTTAGACTTATCAGAAATCATACATACTTCAACAATCCTACATCTTTGAGTACCGGTCGAAAGGTCAACCCCGCCGTTTTTAGGGTTCCGTACCCAAAGGGTGAAACGGAATTTTATTAGTAAGACTCCGCTGTCCGTCCATGTGTATTTCTGTCTGTCTGTCTGTCTGTATATCTGTCTGTCTGTCTGTCTGTCCATCCGTCTGTCACCAGGCCATATCTCATGAACCGTGATGTTAGACAGTTGAAATTTTTACAAATGATGTATTTGTGTTGCCGCTATAACAACAAATACTACCGTTCAGTACCATTATCTATAAAAACGGCAAAAAACCATGTCTGTTGAGTGGGAGATTTATAGATAATGGTACTTCGTGCGCGAGTCCAACTCGCACAATATTGAAATATGCAATAGTAACGTACCTCGGTATTAATCCTAATCCGCGGATCGCAGCTAATAGTTTAATAAGGAAACAAATAAATATGGAATAGGTACGTAAATGTTTATTTTTTATCCTCATTTATACAAAATTAACTATTTATACCTGGCCTTATCTTCAGCTTGCGCATTTCTTGTACTGCTGGTTTTCTATTGACCTAAAAAATAAATTTCTTTGTTGGAAAATTATAATAGTTGGATTAACAAGTACGATTTGAAAAATTTTATACTGACTTTCATTCTATTCAGTTATTGGAGTGTAACTCAAAACTACTGAACCAAATTTGATGAAACTTAAATGGGATCACAGGGGAAGCACCAGCTTTAATACAAAAAAATAATTTTGAGAATCGGTTTACCAAGTCGAAAGTTATGAGGTAACAAACTTAAAAAAAGATACAGTAGAATTGAGTACCTCCTTCTTTTTGGAAGTCGGTAGAAAATATGTCGTGTCTTAGACTAGTGTAGCACCCTGGGCCCAGGTACAGTGATGGCTTGATATATGGTCGAAAGTAACTGATTGCAGAGAGACAAAGACCAAACTTTGCAGCACACTTTTGCGGAGGTATATTTTAATCATTGGTGAGTGTAGATTGTTGATGTAGCCTTCGATAGTGGCAAATAACCTTAACAACCAGCTAACCTTAACTGCTTTAAGTATCAGTAGAACTCTTCATGAACGAGTTCGGGGAAGTACTGTTATCATACCTATTTCTACCTCAAACCTAGGTTATTCAAACCTCATATAACCTCAATAACTCATACCCTCATAACCACAAATTAGGTATAGTCGACTATAGTGACCGGTTTTGTGATCTTCCAAGCCACGTCTTCAAGGCGCGGACGAAGTGGCCTGGAACCTGGAATTCGCCGAAACAATCGACTATACCTACCGCGTAAGTTTCGTCAAAATAATAACCATTTCAAAATAGTTGTCCATGTTTACACACATTGCAATTTCACAATTACAATTCACGAAATTTTAATAAATATTAAACATACAAAACAATCTTAGATATTTTTTATTACCTATATGATTTTATAGCACTGACGCCAGGTTTGGCTTCGATCCATTTACAGTATAAAAGTGCATAGTCCAAAAATGCCATCGCATGCATTGACGATGATTTCAATGTCTTTTCAGAATGGATCATTCACGCTTTTATGGGACATCTAAATACAGCAATGCTATTCCTGGGGATGGTTTCATGAGTAGGGGGAAGTGGGGCAGATTCATACAAGGGGCACCGTCATACACTATAGATATCTGTTGTTAGGAGCGCATTAACTGAACGACTTATGCGTGTACGCGTGACTTACTTATCTGTGGGTTGGCTCACGGAGTTTGACAGCAGTCGGTTTGAAACTCGCGACGAGGTGACACGGAACGTGATTCGGCCACGCGTAAGTAATTTTATAACCTCAATTTAAACATCTTTATTTTAATAAAAGCTTTTATCTAGATTATTCCGTACTGTTTTATTTCAAAGATAATAGGATCAAGTTTGTGAATTGATACGTGAATAATGATAAATATGGTTGGTTTTTTTATAGGAATATTTCTATTTCATTTTCTTTTGATGGGGTAGGTTCATACAGCAGTAAGCGGGGTACATTCATACTGTATGAATGTGCACATTTTTATTTAATTTTTAGAATTGAAATGATATCGAATTTTGTTTTACAGAAAAAATATGGTCAGAAATTACAAAAAAAAGGGAACTAGGAGTGGAGAGGTGGACGAACAGGCAATGTTAAAAGCTATCGCCGAAGTTTGTCAAAACATAGTTTCTTTAAGGAAATTAGCAGGCAAATATGGAGTTAATGCACAAACACTACAAAGCCGAATCAAAAAGTTCCGCAAAACACAAGATAATGATAGCGAAAATCGTGTGTTTGAATCTAAATTTGCATCGCAGCAAGCTTTTACAAAATCAGAAGAGGATCTATTGAATAAATATATCTTAGAATGTTCTGAGATTCACTATGGACTGACATGTATCCAAGTTAAAAATCTTGCATATAAATTTGCTAAGGCCAATGAAATTAAATAAATTTGTATTTCCAGACGTCAAAGACGAAGGATCAGTAGATCTATCAGATATAGTTTTGATATTACCGGATCCTAAATCAGCTAAGACAGCTAGGACTGCTAGTATTTTAAGTTTTAACAAAGATCTCTCTTTTTATAACGTCCATTAATCTAATTATTGTTTAGATAAGATACTTTCCAAGTCATTGAATGTTTTACATTTAAAAATCCTCATGATATATGTGATAACTCTTGAAATTGTTGATTATTGATATGACTAATACACAGAAAGAATTATATTACTTAATTTTAGGACATAGATATTTAAATACGGATTTGACTGATCTAAAAGACTGTTAGGTTAACTAAATTCCTTTAGTGCCATAAAAAGAAAAACTACCTACATTTATGTTATTCTCTTTTTTACTTAGTATTTCTTGATTATTACTTAGTATTAGTTGCTCATAGAGACTAATTGCTTTTAATTTCGAGAACGTTGTGTTTGTATATTTTTATTTTGATAAATAATTAAAAATTTCTTGCTTAATTTGTGTATTTTTTCACATGTATGAATCTGCCCCATAGCCTGTATGAGAGTGCCCCGCATGTGGGGTACATTCATACATTTCTAAACATTTTTTTAAACTTTTATAAAAAGTCTCACATGTGTATTTACACAAATGACATGTTTTTGATACAAAGTCAGATAGTTAGAGTACCAGTTTTTAATGAATCTATACAGATATTGATGCCAGAGAAAACTCTATAAGACGAAATAGAAAAACTGTATGAGGCTGCCCCACCTTCCCCTAATACCTCTGCAAGTGACTCTGGCGATGTCAATAGTCCGCTTTTTCCTTTCAGTACTGAATTCAGAAATGCCAACAGAAAAGAACCTCAAAACATTAGGTCGTGGCGCCATGGTCGAAAAGTTGAAACTACAGACAATGCAAAACTGAATTTGGTATCATGGTATGACAATAAAATAGTCAACTTGCTTTCTGCATTTGTGGGCAGTAAACCAGTTTCAACTAAAAACAGATATTTCAGAAAAGAGAAAAAGTACAATGATATACGATCACCCCAATCAGTTGATATTTATAAGCATATGGTGGTATAGATTTATTAGATTCTTCCCTTGGATTATAGAGGATCAAAATACATGGTTGACATGAAAGCAGTCAATTCTTGGTTATTGTGGCGACGTAAGAATGATGTTTGTGTCAATGATTTCAAATTAGCCATTTCGGAACATTATTGCAAGGCTAGAAATAGTAATAGGAAACGTCGCAGGCGTAGTAATCCTGGTACTCTAGAGCAAAATGGGCACACCTACAATGAGCATGATAGGCACGCCTACAACCAGCAGAATGGTAGAGATTCACCGGATCCACCCAAGAAAAAAACAGGAAAGCATCAGCAAAAATTCAAGATCTTCCTTTGAATTCAGTGCGCAAAAATTGATCATTTTCCGATTCATGAAAACTTCAACTGTGTCAAAACAATTGTATGTGTTGCTCGTCTAAAAAATGTAAGGATTTTTTATGTTTCAAAGAAAAGACAAACTGTTTCAAAGATTTGTCGTTATAAAGTATTTTCTGTGCATCGGAAGCCAAAAATGGCATTTGTATCGATAGTCGTTAATGCATACAAAACCATTTTTGGCTTCAAAAATTATTTTCCAAACTAATTAATGTATTTTTTTTATCTAATTAGTTCAAATAAAACACAATATAACATCAAGATATTTTTTTCTGTCTTCCTTGATAATTCATAAAACAGTGGGTAAATTTTGTCACTGCAAAATAATATGAATATAAGAAATTTGGAAACATACAGAAGACCTTGAAATCTACGGTCCTTGTCCTTCCATTGTACATTATACCTAAGTATAACAATAATTATAGGAGAAGGGTTCAGACATGCTTTTTACCTATACTATTAAATACCTTACTAATATAATATACTATTAAACAGAAAAATAAAAATCTAAAGTAGGCAAAAATATATTAAAAATATTTATCATACTCGAAAAATACAATTAATTTAATTAATGTAGTTTGCAGGTCTGGACTAATTCCTTACTTTTTAGCACTTAAACTATTGGAAATGTACCAAATTAAATACTAAAGGTAACATTACAATAGATTTTGGTTAGTCTCTTTGATTTAATTTGTATCATATATATGCAATAAACAGTTTAATTTATTTATAGTTCCCTGTGTCGCGGAAGGCATTGTAACAACCCCCCCCAATTTTTAATTTTTTTTCTAATATTCGTTTTGACCAATGATCGTCTAGTCTAGGAGGACCCTAACACTGTGTACCGCTGCTGTAACCTTGCTCTTTTCGGAAAGAATTGAAACAGAGAAAACTATTCAGAACTATAGATGCCTAGAGAAACCAATAGCAACGCCTAGGTATTCTGATATTACTATGGATAACTTACTACTACATTACTGAACTGCTAGTTGATAACGAAAAATTGCGATGAACATACTAGATTGCAAATACTTAGTTCTTACAGACTGACTGACTGAGCTGATCCTAGATTTCTAGCTTATGTACTTGATTTGACTTCTAATCGTGGAAGATATTAATCATCAATATAAGTTTCTGAATTTAAGGTCTATGTTATTTGGCCATAGAACATAGAAACAGTAGGATATTTGCAAGTTTTACTATATAATTATTAGCTTGCAAAAATATCTGTTAAATATGATAAATCAGTTTTGATTAGTAAACAACTCCATTAAATAATATCAGATATACCCATGATTTTCGTTATTATTAATAACAGTTATAAACTTGTTAATTATATAACTAACTTTCTTTATAGATTTATGTTTGTTGCTATGAACATTTAGCTGTTGATAAGATTGATATAATCTCTTACAGACTAAATGTCTCTATAATATATACTATTTGTTTCGTTTATGAAAACTGCTAGAAAATAAATAACAAAAGTAAAGTAAAACCTCGCTTTATATGCGCTTTAGAAATCTTTTGTGATCAGTAGCTACTACGCTGATTATCCAATTCCTTTAGATAAATATTATCAGCCACTATTCCCTGAATAGTTCAATTGTTCAAGTTTAATCATTTACTTGTTTACTGAAGCAATATATGGGAAATAATATCAGTGACTTAGAGAAATCTCTAGACCCTTGTTTGTGGTTTACAAGAATTCTCAAGGTGCTGCATTGCTTGACCAAGTTTGATAAGATTTACCACATACATAAATCTCCTTTTTATACGAGATTGCTATACTTAGATTACTAGTGTTTTACATGACATGCCATCTATTGAACCATTGTAGGAAAAGCAATTATTTTAAATACTTAAGTATTAGCAGAATCTTTGTTGTATTGGTTAGCTCAATACTAGCAGCCATATATTTATTATGATGATTATTATAATAGTTAGCTTTACTTTGCCGAGTAAATTATTGATATATAGTATAGATATAGTGATAGATATCTCTGCAATTTAAAGATATAATATATTTTATTAATTTTCATATTGTAAGTAATTAGTTTGATTTTTTTTAGATTTGCCGTAGAATTCTAGATTTATTATGATTTAGGAAGTACGATTCTTGGCATGTTCAAGGCTTACAACTCGAATGCTGGATTAAGAGCTGCTCTTTACTGTGACACAAATGTTCTCCATCATGCCAAGAACCTCTTCTATTTACCCCAAAATTAGTAAGGCCTTACTAAGTCCGTTTGGTAGTTTTCCAAATGTAGAGTTTGCGTCTATAAGCGATTACAATCTTATTTATCTCTTCTTAATAGTATTATTTATCATTACGAATTATCATTTGATTCTAAATATTACATTTGATATTTTCAGCAAATAATTCAATTGCTATAATTTATTACCGCATTCTCATGCTAGAATCAGAGTAGACAGTCTAACCCAAACTCAAATACACGGACGCGTAACAAAAATGTGTTCCTCACATTAATAAAATATTGACTAGAATAACTGCCGAATGGTAGGCATTAAAACGTCGATGTATCACTAGCCTTAGTCGCAGCGAAAATTGGTCGATGTCATTTCAGGAAACATTCCGAGCAATAATCTTCGATATATTTCGATCATTTCACAGATACGTTCCTGACTCAATATATAGAACTCGCGCGTAGTATTCCATATTCGATCACGATCAAGCCGATGCAGGAAGCACCATTATATTTGAATAGCAAAATTCATACCTTCTTTTTGGCATCTACAGCACTAACTCATTTTCATCATCACGTCGGGGTCACCAATGAGGACACCGGAGGGAACACCGATGCGTACCTAGATACTGGCAGCGAACTCCAGCTGTGATCCTTGCCACTGTTACTAGCACTGGAGAAAGTGTTTCTCTCTCGTAATTTAAATGATACACGTGTGTTGTCCACCTAAATATAATCAATCTACATAAAAAAACCCTGTCCGAATCGCTGTCATAAAAACATCATCTAATTTTAAATTTGAAAGTGTCAAACAAAAAAGTAAAAGTTAAAGAAACTCTTTATGTACAGCTTGGAGTATGTATTACCTACAAGGAGATCGTAGCGAGTCGTCACCACACCTTTGTATGGCTAAAATATCAATGGTACTTATTTCATGGTAATTGTATTAATTTTGCTTAAATCTTTTATGTATTTAAAGAATTATAACATTTCATTTTCCTTGAAATCACTTATCAATACTGTTTGAGCAATCGATTTAAATGTTTGCTACATCGAATATCTTGGTAGCTTAAATATTATATGCTGCTTATCATTTTCAGTATGTATAATCTTGCTATAAGAAATACCCGACCTAACATATAAATCTTCTACTTTTGATTGCCTAAATTTCATCAATATTTGTTCATACCAAGATACTTTTTAAATGTCTCTATATTTGTGAATCGTGACGGAATCCTCATCCAGAGCCTGTTCCGTTACAGCATTGACAAACACTATAACACATAACAACATACAAGACCAAAAAAAGAAAGAGGTACAATAGCTTTCAATAGTTTCAATTGCAAATTGTAAATATTTAACAGGTAAGTTTTATATGTGCGTCCGTAGCTAGTGATACCCTAGTTTATTATCGAGTAAGCCATCGATGTATACAAAAGTCGTTTTAAAAAGTGTTGAAAAGTGTGTTATAAGGTAACTTCCCTAAGGTAAAGGCCCTTCCCTCCGGGACTCTGACCAGTACAGACGTGTCTAACCACTCTCTATTCGAATTTTCGCCGAAAATTATTCACAAATAGTCATTTAAATAAACTACATAAATTAGGCGATCATAAGCTACGTGGAAGTATCATTTGCACACATCGGCAACGCGGCACAACTACAGGCTACTCAACGTGTGTCTACCCATACACACACATGCGCTAATGTGAGTGTACAATATTATTTTAACCAGTGAGATACGCCGTGCATACAAGAACATAGCCAGAGTTCTACTTAAATTGGACGTACAGCTGCTTACGCTCTGAGTCGCCGAAAGTCACCACTCTGACTTGACCTCCGCTGCATTGAAGCTCGTGTTCACATCTTTGCGTTGCTGATCGCCTGGTACTTTTTTCTCGTATACAAGCAAGTTATAATGCCGCTAAGACGCACCCCACCTTCATCGCCCGCGCTCACTTTGAGCGCCGCTACGCCGCCGACGCCTTCGGGGGACCCTGCGCCGCCAGCGCCGCTTTCTGCACCCGTCTCATCTCTGACGGTGCCTTTTAACCAGCAACTCCTACACTCTTCATCAGAACCGAGTCTTAATGTCACTCTTCGAAGAAAAAAACAAGCGCAGAGTGATGAATATAAGTTAAATGACTTTATGGAGGAGATGAGATCAATGTTTTTGCTTTTTAAAGAAGATCAAAACAAAAGGGCGGATAGGCTATACGCTGCTGTTGATGACTTACGTATATCGGTGGATTTCTTGGGAAAAAATCTGGAGTCGGCTCAGGCCAGGATTGTTGAATTGGAGGCTATACGACAAGCAGACGTCCAGCATATCAAAGTTTTGGAAGATAGATTGGACGCTTTAGAGCGAGGCTGTAAATCATCTTGCTTGGAAATTAGAAACGTTCCAGTGGCCCCTTCGGAGACAAAATCTTCCCTTGTGGACAATTTAATTAAGGTTGGAGAGGCCATTAAGGTTTCCATTCAAAAGAATGATATAAAAGATATATTTCGCATTAGATCTAAAGACCCAGCCAAAAAAACAATTATAGTGGAATTGTGTTCTAACTTGCAAAAGGAAAATATAATAAATAAGTACCGAAACTTTAACAAAGGCACACTTAGATTAACCACGGAACATCTCCGCATAAGTGGCCCGCCGAAGCCAATCTTCGTATCAGAGAACCTTACTGCAAAAATGAAGAGGCTTTTCTTTTTAGCCAGGGACTATGCTAAAGTTAATGATTACAACTTCTGCTGGGTATCGCATGGAAAAATATTTCTTCGTAAAAGAGAGAATGGGCCTCTAATTCGAGTGACCAGTGAGTTGGACCTAGAGAAGTTGCAAGTTCAGAAATGACTAGGCTGTGGTGGTATGTTAGAAAAGTGGTGTCTTCGCACCACTCTCCTTCCTTATTTTATAAATTACGAAATATTAATTAGGCTTATGTTCACAATACTTGTTCGCTTTTATACATACTCACTACTTATAAACTCATTCACAGACACTAACATACACACAAAAACTACTGAAGCTCAATCTTTATCAACAAATTACTGCTCGTATTTAAAGCATTGGCAATGCATTTACATTTTAGCTTTGCAATCATATGTTTTTGCCCAATTGTTCCTTTCTCAATGTTACAATGGATGATATAAATCGCCTGATAAATGATATAGAACAAATATCTGTTTCAGACTCTGCTATATGTTCACCAGAAGCTGTTGATAATTTTATATCTAATACTAACAACAGTTTAAACGTCCTTCATGTCAATATTAGAAGTATAAACTGTAACTTTGATAGTCTTCAAATCTTAATTCATAGACTTAGCGTAAGGATTGATGTCATTATTTTGTCCGAATGCTGGTTAAGCAAATGCCCTTATATACCCGAACTTCCTGGTTTCGCTTCCCATCAATCTGGTTTTAAGAATCAAAATGATGGCGTTGTAGCCTACATTAGGAAGGATAAGATATACACTATTATTGAACCAGTCTTCAATGACGCTAATTGTTTAATAATCCATTTTTCGAATAAATTAGCTGTTGTGGCTTTATATCGATCGCCTTCATATAAAAATTTGAACCCCTTTTTTAACAGCTTGGACCTCATTCTGACCTCTTTAAAATCGTTCAACTCTCTAGTTATGATTGGAGATCTGAATATCAATATCATACCTTCAATGACTGACTCTAGTGTTGAAGAATACCTTAATCTAGTGGCGTCACATGCACTCCTTCCAGCTCATAATTATCCGACTAGAGAGGAAAACTGCCTTGATCATGTAATCGCTCGCACTCCCTTTAACGACAAAACTTTAGTCCTAGATACAGTGATTACCGACCACAACCCTGTTCTATTTAGTTGCAATTTACACATGGAAAAAGAAGCGTCTCCAGCCATACCTCAAAAAATTTAGACATTGCAGCAATAGTCAAAGATCTGACAAACTTCGATTATTCTTCTATTTTATATTCTAAAAACCCAAATATAGCTTCTGAAATTTTTGTTCACATTATATCGGACATTATTAGTAAACATACTCGCTTAGTTAAAATTTCTAGCAAAAAAAGGTTACTTTAGCCATGGATTTCTCCAGGCCTTTTAAGATGCATTAGAAATAGAGACAAGCTCTATAAAAAATATAAAAAGAACCCAGGTAACTTAACCCATAAATTAATCTACACTCGCTACCGTACCTTCTGTAACAACCTACTAAAAAAAATAAAACGTGAGTACCATCAAACTGAGTTTCAGAAGGTTAGAGGAAATCCAAAAAAGGCGTGGAGTATGATTAATAAAATTGCCAATATAAACAAAAAACCAAGTTCCGCAAACAATCTATTAAAAATTCACGATCTTTGTCGGTTGATTCGGTGAATACCTATTTTGCCAGTATTGGAGAAATTTTGGCCTCCAAAATCAGCTCTCCAATTAAATTAAATACTTCTAACTACAACTCAAATCCTGCTCAATTTACCGGTAAGCCTTGCCCACCTTCAAATTCTATGGTATTATATACGGTTGAATATGATGAAATTCTTCATGTAATACACAGTCTAAAAGACAATTGTGCTCTTGGCTGGGACGGTATTTCAACGTCTATTATCAAAGCCACCAAAAAGGTACTTACTCCTATTCTATGTCATATTTTCAATCTCTCCTTTACTACTGGCGTGTTCCCACAAATATTTAAAAAAGCTTTAGTTCATCCTATTTTTAAGAGTGGTGATAGGGACAGTGTCTCAAACTATAGACCCATCTCTGTGCTAACAGTTATGTCGAAGGTTTTTGAAAAGATTATCAACAAGCGCTTAGTGCAATTCCTAAATCAGAATAAAATCCTCTCCGAGAATCAATTTGGATTTAGAAGTGAAAGATCCACAGACGAAGCTGTTTTGAAACTCTCGGAAACGGTGATTGAAAATTTTGACAACAAGCTGAAGACTATTGGTATCTTTCTGGATCTCTCAAAAGCATTCGACACTGTCTCTATCCCTATTCTTCTTTCTAAACTTGAATGTGCTGGCATTAGAGGAGTTGTGCAAGACCTGTTTTGCAGTTATCTTAGCCATCGGACCCAGCAGGTTGTGATAGATGGTATTCATAGCCGAGAGGAACCACTTAGCTATGGCGTCCCACAAGGTAGCGTCTTAGGACCTACGTTGTTTTTAATTTACTTAAACGATTTATGTAACCTATCCATCCCAAATTGTAAATTAATAACTTATGCCGACGATACAGTTCTTCTGGTTCATGGCCACAGCTGGGCAGAAGTGCGGGAGTTATCTGAGAATGCATTAAGGATTGTTATGAACTGGTTATGTTGTAACTATTTAACTCTTAACCTATACAAAACTAATTTTATTGCTTTTGCTCCCAATGTGACGGGTCAACCAACTGCTTCCTTTGAATTACACGCTCACCTGTGTGATAATAGCACAAGTTCTACAATCTGCAACTGTATTTCTTTAGATCGTTCCTATTCCATCAAGTACTTAGGTGTTATGATTGACAGTGCTATATCATGGAAGCACCATATCACGTATATGGTGTCTAGAGTGCGGAAATTGATTTATGTTTTTAAAAACCTCAGAGATATAGTTGACTTCCAATACTTAAAGACAGTTTACTATGCTCTTGCCCAATCCGTTATATCTTACTGTATCACTTCGTGGGGTGGTACCGGAATATCGAATATGTTATTATTGGAAAGGGCACAGAGAGCTGTACTCAAAGTCCTCTCCAAAAAACATTTTCGATTCCCAACTACTGAACTGTACGTGCTATGCCAAGTCCTAACTGTCAGGCAACTTTATATCCTGCATACGGTATTAAAGAAACATACACAACTACCATTTGATCCGACCCTCATGTATACCAAACGCAGATACGATTTGGTCTGTATCACTACAAAGAAACGGACAGCAGTAGCGCGCCGACATTATCAATGTATTAGCTCGATGCTGTACAATAGATTAAATAAAGAATTGAACATTTATCCCCTTACTACATATAAATGCAAATCAAAATGTATAAAATGGCTTCAGTCATTATCATATCAAGATACTGAAAATCTCTTGATAGTATTGAAATAATTAGCTTCACACACACACACACCTACACACACACACACACACACACACACACACACACACACACACACACACACACACACACACGCGCGCGCGCGCGCGTAAACACACTCTTTTATTTTCAACTCACAACTTTCCTCTCTGATTCAAACATATATTTTTGCAAAATTTTATTTAGTTTTGTAACCTTATTTATAGATATTCAATTATGTGTATACATACTAGAAATTGAATTAACTGTAAACATTGTTTTTAATAAGGAACTCTCTGTACGATTTCTCCGGAGGAGGGCGTTGACATCTGCGACACAGTTATACACTTCTGCAGATGTCATCGATTCTCATACGTTAGTAGCTTAATAATGTTATGGTTCCAAATAAATAAATTTTATTATTATTATTATTTCTTTAATTCAAAACAAAATCTCGGATTTCATCCGGTCCTTTACAAAGGCATAAGTGGGGCTGTAGCCAACACTTAGAGGCCTGTTTGGTATAAAAATACAAAGGAGTATAAAAACAGAAAAAATGGTGGATGAAGGGTAACATGGTACTTATAACTATTACAAATATGGGTAAAATGGCCAGGCTATTGAGATGAACTTACTAGTGATAAGGAAGATAGTGGGCTATGGAAGAGACTACGGCACCTGCCAATTTTAGTCTCATGTTAAAATATTTAGGCAGGTGGTGACTTGCCATCCACTAAACGGGCCCCCCATAAAGGCCACCCTTTTGTCACCATGAGTGGTGACAAAAGGGGCAACGTTGGTTTGGATGGCTAAAGGGTGTCGAGAGGTGTGCTGCGGTTTCACTCGAGCGCTACTACCGGCGTTATGCCCTTTAACACTTCCACCCTTGGAGCTTTTTGTTACTTGCTCTTGCGTCTCCACCCCCGGACGGCCAATTAATTATTATTATTATTATTACTTATGTTTGAAAACACTACTGTTGCAATATTGATCCAAGTTTGTTACATACGTCATACTTACCATGCTGTTGAAACCCAGTTGAATTTGTCGTCAATTTTCAAACCTAGGTGTGTTGTTTTACTACATTAAGTGGCTTGCAGCTACACTACGAATAATAATAAGACTATGGTTTTTTTATTCCTCGTATGTTTTTCTCTTTTATGTTTTACTGTAGTTTACAAATAAACAGTGTTTTATCTATCTATCTATCTAATTTTAACATGTTTAGTAAAAAAAACTGTTCACCCTTTCTACGTACGGGATCGATTGTCATTCACCGTCAATGATGACATCATCAAGATAGGCGTAACAGTTTTCAGTTTTTGGGAGTGTAAATCGAAACTGGCTTGAATTTGGTGAAATTTAAATGGGACCACCTCGGAAGTACGCCAGTTATTTCACTTGCTACAGTCCACATCGTAACACAGTATTGCTTCGCGGTGAAATATCTGATACTGCGGTGATTCCAACCAAGACGGCTTCTTGCACAAGGGGTACCTTGTAAGTCGGGTTTCCTTGCTATCTTACGGTTCCCGTCCCAGTTATGAAATATTATTTCACTCCGTCGTCTCATAGATATAGTTTGATATTAAGAAGTCATTGAAACTGACGTTTCAAACTGAAACCAATTTTATAATTTTTCTACCGACTTCCAAAAATGGAGGAGGTACTCAATTCCATGGTATTTTTTTAGTTTTGTTACCTCATGACTTTCGACTGGGTGAACCTATTCTCAAAATTAAATGAGACCACACGGGAAGTGCCAGCACTCAAACAATTCTCTTCTCAAAATTTAAAGAATTTTGAGAAGAGAACGGAGTGAAATAATATTTCATAACTGGGACGGGAACCGTAAGATAGCAAGGAAACCCGACTTACTAGGTACCCCTTGTGCAAGAAGCCGTCTTGGTTGGAATCACCGCAGTATCAGATATTTCACCGCGAAGCAATACTGTGTTACGATGTGGACTGTAGCAAGTGAAATAACTGGCGTACTTCCGAGGTGGTCCCATTTAAATTTCACCAAATTCAAGCCAGTTTTGATTTACACTCCCAAAAACTGAAAACTGTTACGCCTATCTTGATGATGTCATCATTGACGGTGAATGACAATCGATCCCGTACGTAGAAAGGGTGAACAGTTTTTTTTACTAAACATGTTAAAATTAGATAGATAGATAGATAAAACACTGTTTATTTGTAAACTACAGTAAAACATAAAAGAGAAAAACATACGAGGAATAAAAAAACCATAGTTGCACAAAAGGCGGTCTTATCGCTTAAAGTGATTTCTTCCAGTTAACCTTTGTGTAGAAAGAATAATATATTCAGGGACAGTGGTGAATAGTATCATTGTAAGTATAGACGATAATGAACACACACATATTACTAAACTGATAAAAATAAATATAATATATATTAATACATACATTATATAATATAGTGTAGAATATATACTGCCTAATTCAAATAAAATACACACAATACACATTTATATATACTGAAATAATTAATTTTGTAACAAAAACAATTCATCATGAAATAAATGATTACTATTATTTATATTAATTCACTGAGTACAATCTTTACCAATAAATACTTCATCGGTCTTTCTGGAACCATTCTCCGGAATCCACTGTACAAAACTCGCTCGTTCTTTCCGTCATATCTGTGAAAACACACATAAATAAAATTTCTACTGCTTTTTATGCGAAGAAATGGTGAGACGATCAAGTGATGTTAAGCACTTTGCTTGTCCGTAACTATTGCAGTTTAGGGCTTTGGTTTTGGTTATCTCTAAAGTTATAGTAATTACTAGTTCTTACATCTCTTCAGGTACAATAGTTTCACTGGGTACAATGCACTTCACACATACATTACACCACGTATCTATAGCATATATAGCTACAGCTACGCGGCATAATATCTGGCAATGCAGTGGACCAAGAGGGTTTCTTATAAGATTACCATTTGCAGCCCAACAGCGGAGAGAATATTCCTTTACACCAGCAATTTAGCCAACGAAACAACTGAGCCAGTCACTAACGCCCTATACATAGCTCTACAGATGAGGTATACTATTATGAGTCTTCTCTTAATATATATAATATAATAATAATATATTGTTTATTTCAGGCTGTCAGTACCCATAACACATACATAATTACTAACTAAAACATACTAATACAGCACAATAAAACGAAATAAGTAATTCCTACTGGTGTAGGTATACGTCGTTTTACTTCCTGTTTTGCTCTGGTGGACAGATATCCAGAACCTATAAATTGGACAGTATACATTATCAGACATGCATTGCAGTATGCTATTATTCGATCTTCGTATCCTATCCCAAAAGGACGCAATACGAGATCGAATAACTGCGAAGAAATCAGGAACCCGTGCATCAGAGAACATGGCCGACGCGCTGCAAAATCTTGGGTTTTTCATAAGGATGCGAAATGCGTCATTATATTGCACCCTTATGGTGCCGTATGCTGATCTGGTGTACCTTATCCAAAGCTGATAGCATTGTACTTATTAGGCATTTTAAATTAACATAGGTATCATACATTGATTTAGCTGAATCTTTCACTAGCTGCTGATCCCAGTGTATCTACACAAATATAGTACCGGGACGTAGACTAGGTTTAGTAACTGGTACAGTATACGTGGTAGCAGCTCTATTTATTTGAGAAAATAAAAAAGTAAATGTTGTTTTCAAAAAAGTTACACAAATTTTTATAAGCTTTTAGGAACTAAGTAAGTAAAACTTATGACGTTATATGTACGTTGTAGGTCTCTGCACTAGAATAACCCTGTTTCACAATTATTGTAGCCCGGAGAATTTCTCGAAAGCTTCTGTTTGTTCTGAAGTGAAACTTAGTTATTTCAGCAAAAATGTTTTACTTAAATCATAATATGGTTACGACTGTAGGGTTCGTTGTATAGATGCAAGTAGACGTTAACGTAACAGTTATTTATTGAACACAAAAGGAGTCACTTGAAACACTGTTCACACTTTAAAAACCACTCAATCAAAAGGAGTCACTTGAAACACTGTTCACACTTTAAAAACCACTCAATCATAAGCTTCTACACTCTCTGTGTCTCTTAAACGCATGTAGCCGTCCCTTTTACACACCATTAAGAACATTATACATTGCAGTGGAATATGACCATCTCTTTCTACCCCGCGTATAGCCATGCTTATCACACATTTCTGAAACATTCAAATAGGTACTAGTAGTCTCTTTCATATAGCCGTCCTGCCACACTCTTCTGGAAGTTTCCAGAGACACGATCGAGTATACTCGTCTCTCTCTTTCGCACACATAGGCGGTCCTTCTCACACACCTTTGAGAATGTTCTGGAGACCGGAGGGGTATAACTAGGCCTGAAACGGCCTGAAAACGGGTTTTCAGGAAATAGTGCCATGTAATTGCTGGTGTCCTGAAACTGCCTGAAAACATGTTTCAGTCTGCTGAAAACGGTGTTAACTTGGAGTAATTTATGATTAACTGCTGTGTTAGGTATTCCTCTGAAATGCCCTACAAACGTGCTTCAGCCTACTGAAAACGCCTATAAGTGACGGAAATTTAAATAAAATGTTTCTTCTAATTTTTTTGACCTGTTTCCGTAACAATATATTTATTTAACAATTTACTAGAATTTATTCTTACATAACATATTTTTACAATTTATTTGTTAGCTCCTACCATACATCTACGGGTACATTGTTTTATCCAAAGATCTAATGTAGGTTATTATGGTCAGAAACAAAAAATATGTAACATCATTTCACCAGCGTACTAGGTTTAACCTGTGTTTCGCTGCCAAACGACTTCCCTAAACAAGTGGCAATTAATGCATAAATCTATATACATAAAACAAAGTCTAGTTAGTTATACCATTCATAACTCAAGAACGGCTGCACTGAATTTATTGATTTTTGTCGATCGTTTTGTCATATCTCGGGAAAGGATATGGGATACTTTCCATCATCATCATTATCCATGACCACGAGGGAGAAATCGCAGGGCGCAGCTAGCCGTTCAACTTTTGTGATTGTTGTGTTTTTGTTTTGTTATAATAATATAATATAATAAGTTTATTGTTGACAGAAATTTACATACGAGTCTTAGTTCTAAATTAACAATATGATTTGTATTTTTAAACATAAGAAAAATTTGACGACCCCACACTAGGCTCAAGGCCTGTGTCGTGGAGGCCATATAGATTTATCAGTTTTTAAATTCATAAGAGGTATCCGACTAAGTGATATAAGTAATATTATAACAAATTGGAACTCGTTACATTAATTATGAATTAGTGGGTTCGTATGTGTGAATTTTTAATAAATACAATAACTCGGGGAAGGACATAGGATACTTTTCATCATCATCATCATCCATCACCACGCGGGTGAAACACGGGGCGCCCGCTTACTACGCCCTACATATGAAACAAGTAAAACAGAGGTGAATTAATCAATGGCTGGTGTGGCAAGAGCATGTCCCGCGCATAACCTCAAAGCTCTCAGTGACAACGCTACTGTTACGGGCATACGTAGGGTTTATCAGTGGCTGAAGAGCTCATCACTTGACAACATAAACACTATTATACCATCTAAAAAACTGGCAAACACATGTCGGCAAGTTTAAACTAATATATGAAACTTTTACCCACTTAATGCCCAAATTATCAATATGCCCGTAAACGCCAGCTCCGTTCTCTTGCTCCCTATGAGGGAATTTGATAGCAGACTTGAGCATGCCCATGGCTGGTCTGACCAATGTGTGGCCTGGAAGAATTGGCTCGGCCTCTGGAAGATGGCTAGCGTAGGACGGAGCTCCCAGGATCACTGATGAATCGGACCCAAACATCGCGAAACGCCTCTGAAAGAAGACCATTAGCGTGTCAGTGGTATTATTGTCATGACCAGCTATATTTCAATTTGACTAATACTAGTAACATATGAGTTGGCATACGTTTATAGCACAGTTAACAGCATATCATAATCAAATAATGCTATAGAATGACGCTCTAGTTTAGCTTAAGGTCTTTTCTACTGACTTCCAAAAAAGAAGAGGTACTCAATTCGACTGTATGGTTCTTTTTTTGGTTATGTTTGTTACCTCGCAACTTACGATAGGGTGAACCGATTCTCAAAATTATTTTTTTGTTTGAAAGCTGGTGCTTTCTGTGTGGTCCCATTTAAATTATCATTACATTCGGTTAAGTAGTTTTTGAGTTACACTCCAATAACTGATTAAAATGGAAGTCGCTATTAAAATTTTCAAATTGTGCTTTTTAAGGTCCCGTAACTCAAAAGGAAAATATATGCCTCTTTCACGCTTATGCTATTTCAGTTTGCCCATTGTACAAAAACTTAAATTGTTAAAATTAATGAAAAATTTCACGTCGATTTAATTATTGTCATTGATAAAATAAAATTCAGAAAAACCTTTTTAACACGAAAAACATATTATTGGCAGAATGTCTGGAACTTTACTATGGTGATACACTATGATAGTTGTGATACCTACCAAAACAAACAGTTACATAGATCAGAAAACATAAGAAAACTCTTACCGTATCTCCACTTCTTTTGTAACTTCTTCGTTGACTTTCCGCTCTTCGATTCTGTAAGAAATAATACATTCATAAGATATAAAAATAAAAATTATAAGTATGATCATAAGAAAGCAGGCTTTTTCCATACCAGTAGTAGATTTTCACTAGGGCTAAAATATTAACTGAACAACTCACTGCAATATGCTCTAGTTGTTCCTGAATGCTGACCCCATCGCAATGAAGAGCGCTCTGTAATTATTCATTGTTTGCATTATTATTCTGTAACTCTACTAGTTTATTTCAATATTTGACTGTACATAAAAGCTATTCAGATCAATAATCCAAACTGTTTTGTTGTTCAGTAATTATACTACTAAACAATGATTATTCAAACTCTATACCAATGTCAAACTTCATTTAAGCACCAAAGGGTGGTGTAGCAATCTAACACACATATAGAAATAAGTAGACACAATAACAGAAAAAGTCTTTATTAACACACCACTCTAATTTCCGTTATGTCGTCGGTAACGTATATTGAAAAAGGAATTGGCACAAAATGCGATCCTAACGAACCTACAAAATATAATCTTTTCTCTCAAAATATTTCCAAAATTTCGTAGAGATTAATATTAAGTTCTGAGGCTGTTTTAAATTTTACTGGCTTTATCACACTATTAATGTAAAAGCAAAAATTTGTGAGTGGCTTTGTATGTTTGTTACTTCTTTACGCTCAAACGGTTTGACCAATTTTGATGAAATTTGGTATGGAAGTAGATAAGAAGCTGGATTAACACATTTGATACTTTTCACCTCTGTTATAATCATCCATTATCAGGTGTAACCGCGGGGCCCAATTAGTAGTAAATTTTTAAAACAAATTTGTATTTATTCATATCCTTTGACCTTGCGAAGGCTTTTGATAATGCTACCATTCTCTACCTCTAAGCAAACTAAAAAATATATGCAAAGAAGATATCCGCATAAGCTTATGTAAACTACTGTACTACATGCAAAATGAGACTTAAACCGTCTTATTATAAGACGTGAACTAGATAGCCCTGAGTTTAAACTATAATTGCAGCAAACTTCATAATATACAAAATTACATTAAATCATGGTTTAAACTCAAGACTATTTTTCGTCCACGTTTTATATTATGGCATTGTTTTTATTGTATGGAGATCCCCTACTGATTCATATTATGTATTGTAGTTATGTTGGATTAGTATCTTTGATCTGCTGAAATTAATATTAATGCAACCACTGATCCGCGTAATTCAAACAAGTAGTGATAACATTAATTTAGTTAACTGTGGAATCAACATATTATCCAAACTATATAGTTTTTTCATTTTTATCAGTTGTCATAAACATAATGCAAACTTTACAGAACTATTTAATCTGACTAGAAAACACACTAGTTTCGTATACCCAGCGCGTTGTAAAGCGTTGTGGTACCTGGCTAAGTCATTTGAATCTATTTTATGTCCCGCCTTCCTTGCAAAAATCCAACGGCACTCCAGCTCATATCGCGAACTTCATGATCGTTCCTTTTTTATCAAATCTTTGTGCTTATTCTCTACCAGGAAATACATTCGAGCCGGCCCAAAGGCTCTCATGTTACAGTAACTAAAGGAATTAAAATCATCTTTAAAAATGTTTTCAAATATCTCTATACGAAATACACATGAAAGAAACTCACAGCCAATATCACAAAGACCGTAATAGTATCCATTTCATGATCCCTTAACAAACTATTTTCATGATATCGTATATTTTCTCCATTATATTTTTAATGTGATTTTAAAGCCAACAGTCGTGAAATTGGTTACAATAGTAATTAAATATCTACAATCTACGATAACTCATTCGCTTTTCACTTTAAATTTAGATATTTTATGTTGCAGTTGGAAGTTTAAGCGCGTATTTTGATAATTTATTGATAGGCAAACCTTCATAAGGATACCACCGAGCACGAAAAAATAGTGGGCACTACATATGGATGGGTGACAGCATGTCTTTTTGTCTTGTATAGATATCTATCGCTAGACTGCGTTGGAGGTACTCGGGCGGTTACAGCTCTTCTCTCTGAAAGGAAAATCGTGTATTAGCAGTGAGTGTGTCGGGGGACAGTCGACCTGATAAAAATCGCAGGGTGACATGCGATGCAGGTCAAGAATACCGTACCTACATATAATATGACATATTTTTAATATTTTTTTACAATCACGTAGACTGATAGATGTCGACGTCCCAAAAATATTTTCTTTTATAATTGCTGTGTACTGCCTTTCGGCCACGGAGGTGATGAAATGTGTTTGTGAAGCTTAACTACACTAACCCCCAAAAAAGAGGATAAACATGTTTATCTATAAATTTTACATGTTTAGAATGCTATTTGCTATATATAATGCTATTTCTCCTACTCACGCTATAATTTGAGAACGGATTAGGGTTTGGGAATTCCCGACAGTTTCAAAGTCCCGGGACTCGAGACAGTCTACATTCAAAACCGAGCCTTCAGAAAAAATAATAGTATTTTTAAGTGACCTAAGCCTTTTTCGAAAAATTTTAATACAATTAATTTCTGCCGAAAAGCAATTTTTTGTATAAATCAACAATGATACTCGTACATTGATAACCGAAATTTAAATCTTAATAACTTTAACGTTGATTATAGTCTTAATAATTGTTTTTTTTGTTAGTGAAAAATCATACTAATTTATAATAACTTCATCTAGTCATTCATATAGTATCTAATCATTGCAACATTGTTAATTCTTATATTCATTATAATTACAACATTGTTAATTCTCATAATCGCATTTTTTTTCTTTTTCATCCGCCGAGCGTCGGCATTTCTACATCACGTCAATAAAGTGATCTTTAAAAATTGATAGATATATTTTATTGACAAAAAAGGGCCATTTTTACTGACTTAGACAATCTTGACTCGTCTCGAGTCTCGACCAGATAGTCCCGAGACTCGAGACACTAAAATTACGAAAAGATCCGGTACTTTGAGACACGAGACGTCCCGGGAACCAAACCCTAAAACGAATGGATCAATCCGGGTTCTTAAACATTACATTAAAAAAAACAATAAATGATGAAAGGTTATGGCGAGGCTGAAGGCCGAGCTTACTTTCGAACGAAGTCGCGGGCAGCCGCTAGTAACATAAACATTAAAAAAAATTTGACGTCGATGTGTCATTGAATTAGTATAATTTTTCGCTAGTTTTTTTCAGGATATGCTGTAATGTCTACAATAAATATTTTCGGTAAATCCAAACATAGATCACGCATGTGTGAGATTTGTCAAGATGGAGGGCGTTGATCACTACTACATTAAAAGGTTTCATAGCATAACACACATGGTAACACGCAGATGTGTCATAATATATACTATGAAAGAGATCGATGATTATAATATGAATTTAACTACCTGTCTAGCTACGTATTCTACTAAGGAATGAAGGAAAACACAGAAGTAACATTAATAGCATTATAATAGAACCATATATTTTACCCGAGAAACACAGTGTTCATTTTAATATTATTATATAACACGATACAGATGTCCTAGTACTAGGAAAGTATTTTATAGGCACACTATAAAGGAAACAAAGCAAATATAGACACATTTAAGAGATACCATACACAGACACAATACATAGACATACAGAAGTATTTATAATAAGAGATATAACACTTAACTTTCGGCAATCAGGAGGTCTTGATGCAACAGTCACTTGTAAAGAAAAAGTAAAGGAGGCACGGCAATTTTTATTTTTTTTTTATTTTTTTTATTTTTTTTTTTAGAACGGACTAATGCTGTTTGCCTCTACCGGCATTTACAGCGTCACCGGACTGTTGGCGAGTGCAGATGTCACTCAGCCAGATGCGGGTGCAGAGGGCGCACCGCCTAAGGCGAGCGTTGAAGACGCTTCGCCGCAAGGAGAGGAGTAGGCGACTTGCTCAAGGGCACCACTAAGGTACGGACCTCGGCTTGGGCCGTCGCCAGGAGAGAGGGGAGTAGGAGAGAATCGCCCCGGTACATAAGTGTACCGATGAAAGTGGGCCCTATGAATTTTAACTCTACGACTATTTGGAGAGAATCTAACCAAGACATAACTTTTGCCTCGAGCTCGCCGGCGAGCTCGGTGTTTGACTGTGTTTACCACTAAATCATAGCCTTGTGTACCTTGCCTCCCCCCATTTTCGCGACATGGGTCCACACCGCGACCAGGATCGTCGTGTTGTGCACTCATGACTGTACTTTGGGTGGGGCTACAATAAGAAACTTGAGTACCTCGCCCACAGCCGTTACCTGGGCCGGAGTCTACATCGAGGCCGGGGCCGCGGTGTAGACTCCTGCCCGTACCGTGTCTGGGACTACATAGAAAACCAGTGTTACCTCGTCCGCAGCCATTTGCTGGGCCGGAGGATACATCGCGACCGGGGCCGCGGTGTATACTCCCACCCGCACCGTGGCTGGGACTACAATCGTGTGTGTGTGGATTACCTCGACTGCGACTGGGGCTACGAAGAAGATCTCGGCCGGAGCCTACAATGCGATCGGGATCACAGCCCTGGTCGGGTCTACAACCATTACCGGGGTTCCCTTGGGACGACGCTAAAGCTGCCGAAGTAACGGCTGCGATGGGGTCGTCCGGGTCACCCAAAATATGCCTTGGACGGCGACGGGGGGGAAGGAAGTGAGGATCGGTTATGTCAGTGGAGTAGTTCGCCGCTTCGACCACGAGGGGATTCGAGTGGTGGGGAGCTTTATCAAAGTGGCGGCGGGAGCAGTCTTTCATATACTGCGTAATAGAGGGGAGGGTGAAATCGCAGTGCAGTTCGGCGTTCCGCAAGTACCACGGAGCACCCACTGCCCTGCGCATAAAGCGATTCTGAATCACTTGAAGTTTGTGGAGGTCGTGTTTCTGAGCATGGGCGAACGCTACAGATGCGTAAGTCATGATTGGGCGGATGCAAAGTTTGTAAAGAGTCGTCTTATTTCTAAGAGACATTTTACTGTTTTTGCCTATGAGGGGATTAAGACGACCCATAATGCAGGCCGCCCTATTGCGAACAATCTGGATGTGTTTCACGAAAGTGAGTTGGCGATCAAGGGTGACGCCCAGGTATTTGGCAGATTTAGCCCAAGGGATGGGTTCGCCGAATAGGACTATGGGTGACGGCATGAGATTCCGCCGGGTCTCAGTGAAGTACACTGCTGCACTTTTGCTAGGATTTACTGCAATCCGCCATTTACGAAACCATGCACCGATTACGGTGATGGCTCGTTGGATGGCGCATCTCTGCCTGACCTTGAACCAGCCAGTAGAGTAGATTGCAGTATCATCCGCAAACTGAGCGATCTGAACATTAGGTTCAGATCGTGGGATGTCGCTGGTGTACAGCGAGAAGAGAATGGGTGAGAGTACAGAGCCCTGAGGGACACCTGCGTGAATGGGATGCGGGGAGGAGAGCGTTCCCTCGGTGCGATAGCTAAACGTTCGATCCCTGAGAAAGTCTTGTAAGATGAGTACAAGACGGTCAGGCACACCCAGTTGGTACAGCTTGAATATCAAGCCGTTGAGGCACGGCAATCTCAGATATTGGCTTATATAGCAAAGTCTGCCGCCAAGAAACTGTCCCACTACTATTACACCTCCCGCCATAACCAGTCAGAAACAAGATACTACCCGCCAAACCAAAATAGCCTATCAGAAATCAAGAGGATGCTACGTCACTCGCTACAAATTAAACGAGATAGTAATTCGGTGTGGCATTTGCTAAAAATAATACTAATTACAGTTCCGTTAACATTTAGATATAATATGATTAATACGAGTAATTCAGCTAATTTACACAGTTTACGAATTTTCATAAATATCTGACAAATACAATTCTAACACATACCTAGAAGATACTTGTTCATGTTTACTCGTGACTTGAAGACACGTTTTATATACGTGTGTGTGTTCAAGTTTGAGTTTCCCCAAACATAATTATTAAAACGTATATTGTTTATTTGGGTAAATACAGACTCAGAGAATTCCCGTATTTAGTCTTACACAAATTGAATGTAAAAGCGGAACGTGGGATGAACGGGTCAGTTAATTACCTTTAGAGCAAACTGACGGAAACGTTTCTAATGAGTGATGACCGATAAAGTAGATACTGTGCCGATATTCAGGTTTTGAAGGCTTGAAATTAAGTCTTTTTAATGAAGTTTTTGGCTCGTCCCTGAATAGTTGAGAGCTGCTACATTGCCACGCAGTTGGGTACATTTTGCTTGAAACAAGCTAAACAGCTCTCCGATGTAACATATTGTCGCACATTCAAAGCCCAGTTTCTTGGCAGCTGAGAGCTTCTAAAAAAAGATACACCTAGGAGCTCAAGATTATAGACTAACAAAATTTGCTTATAACTTAGAACTATACCTGTCCAGGGACTGAACCTGGGACCAGGAGCTCCGAAGGGAGATTGGCCAGACATGTCTCTCAGCATGTGATCGATATCAAGCACGCGTCCCTAGAGGCAAGCTGTTTGATGAAAGATTGCTCATAAGCCTAACATGCCAGACCCTGTCAATTTCAAGTATTTTCAGATGTCCAAAGAATCGGCCAGTACTCTAAATTTCTCAATGACCGAGCTCCAAATAAGTGGCATATGGAAATAAATCCTTCATAGGCGAATTTCAATGAAATCCGCATTAATTCGCCAGTCGCAAAGGAACTCCTCAGTTTTAAGGTTTATGAGTTTTTTGTCAGGATATGTACCATGCTCTTATAGAGAACGGATGTGCCTGACATGGGTCTTTAGTTGGCAATGCCGGCATGACTTCCTTTTAAAGGCCGGCGAACCAGCAGGTATCCGCAAAGAAGTTAAAAAAAGAAGAAGTTAGATTCAAATGACTCAGATATACAAATTTAATCAACGTTCATATTAGAGCCTTATGTGTGCACAATGCTGAAATTTCATATTCCTTTGAATGTACACCTACTGGCCTTGTTATGTGTTAAACCTACAGATATAACTGTAATTATGCAGAATATTAGAAGTATTTACAAAAACTAAGATGACTTACAAGCTAATTTGAGTTTATTTAAACAGGAATCGGATATTATTGTACTTACAGAATGTGGACTTACTCAGAACAAACAAATTCCGTACCTTGCGAACTACAACTCTTTTATAACTACGTTTTATCTTAACCAAAACGATGGGGTTACTACTTACATAAAAAATACACATAAAGCTATGTGGTGAGGCGTGTAAATAGCCTACACCGTGTGTACTTGCGTACGATTATTTTAAAAGAAATCAATACCTAAAAAAGTATGGCTGACCATGGCGTTTGATAAACCCCCTGAAAACACAGATATATCAACACTGCAGTAATAAATATGCCCACGTACCTGTAGACCATCCAAGTTCACCCACAAATCCTTCAACACGGGATTTACAGCAGATTCGCGTTTCTTCGGTATGCTCTGCCTGTGATGGTGGCCGGCCGGCGACACCGTGATAAAATCCGTAGAAATACAATTTTGTGTCGTCGCTCCCTTGATGATTGCTACACTATATTGTACACTGCACGTAGGTATATGTTATCCGACATACTTAAAGTTATTTCAGGAGAATATACATCATAAATAGCGAAAAATATTAACGAGCCGTGGCACTTGTCTTGCGTAAATCTTCCAATCTCATGCGTGTTATAATAATATTGAAGGTGGATGTAAATAATTTCAAACCACCCTCCATCTGATATCATACATTAAAAGGCAAGCCCTTTGGCCAATCAGTGCCTCGGTTACTAGAGCGTATTCAATCCTTGCGATACTGCTAACGCTATCTCTTCAGACTGTTAGTAAACTAAAACAGCTGACAAGATGCGTGGGCACTGCGATATATATACCTTTCTTAATTTGAGGGTTTATCAACCACTATTATGTAATGAATGCGAAAATTCTATAATTACAGACTCATAGATCTTTAAGCAATACAGAGAATAATATTAAATGTTTTTAAAATTTAATAAAAATGCATTGATGCTTTACCACTATGGTTAAATAAATAAAACTAATACATGCGTCTTGTCTACAAATAAATATATATAAAACAGTTTTCTATGTATTTATATCTATAAATACACAATTCAACACTTTCTGCTGCAAGTGCTGAATTGTTTATAAATTCCTTAGACGCACACTTAGAAAATATAAAAAGATACGAAAACATTAACCTAGTAAGGGACATATATATAAATACTTTGCCTAAATCAAAAGAAACTAGTCTTAAAAGAAATAACAGATTACACTACTTCAACATGTTATCCATGCATGGATAACATGGCTTGCCTGATGCATAGCTGTCATCATACATACACATTTATTAAAATAAATAAAAGTAAGATCTAAACCGTACTTGCAGTTCTACAAACTACTGTTACTGACCATTCTATGGTCCTATTAAACCTTTCTTTAATTACAGACAAGAAATGTTGCAAGTCAAAAATAGTTGTTAATTATGAAAATGCACTGAAAACCCTGTCTGAACAAAACCTTGTCAATTTACTTAAACTAAATGATCCTAATATTATAATATGTAAACTGTTAATAACTATAATACAAAAATGTCTTAGGGACAACAAAATAACTAAAACTATACGTATACCTCGGAGTAAACAAATACTAAACTCCTGGATTACACAAGGCATCCTACGCTGTATCATAATGAGTAATAATATGCAAAAAAAAAAACTACATACTGATTATTATAATGTAACACTAAAGATAACCCATACAAGATATAGGAATTATTGAAATAACCTTATACAAACACTTAAAAGAAAATATAACAAAGAACAACTCAATAAATCTACAAAAAGCAGCAAAATCTTATGGAAAACTGTAAATGACATGACTAATTATAAATCTGCAAAGACTCCGAATAAAAAGTTACTTGATACAAAGGCTTCACATAAGGGGGCAGTAAGTTTTGTAAATTCATTCTTCTCTAACGTAGGCAAAACTACGGCTGAAAGTATCACACAACAAAATATGATTAACAACTATTCATCTTCTTTAGCTTTTACTCTACCTTATAGTCAAGTCTCATCATTTACTCTCTGGAAAACAGATTCAACAGAACTCCATAACGTGATTATGGGTCTTATGTCTGGCAGTACACCTGGTATTGATAATATACCTACAAAATTTAAAACCTATCTAAGCATATTTTATCCCCGATTTTACGTCATCTAGTAAATCTATGTTTTATTAACGGAATTTTCCTTATCTTCTTAAAAAGTCGATTGTAACCCCGATATATAAAAGTGGAGAGAGGGGTAACGTTAACAATTACCGACCTATATCCGTATTGCCATGTAATAACCGACTTTTACTATATCTGAATAACTGAAGCAGTATTGCAAGTTTAACATAATTTCGAACTCGCAATACGGTTTCAGAGAAGGACTTTCTACTGATGATGCTATTGCAGCAATCTCTGACCTTATTTTGCAACAAGTTGATAGTGGAAAGAAGTGTCTGGGAGCATTCCTTGATATTGTATCTGTAGATATACTTTTAAAAAAGCTGGAACATATCGGAATACGAAGGGTTCCGCTAGCTCTTTTGACAGACTATTTATGTGAATGTAAGCAGTGTTAAAATTGGTGAAATTGTTAGTGATGATGAGACCATTAGTTATGGCGTGCCTCAGAGGATTGTACTAGGGCCGACTCTATTCCTGGTCTAAGTATATGATCTTTGTTACCTTAAAATAGACTATGCCAAGATCTTCTCTTATGCTGATGATACTGTTATCGTCTTTACCGGCACATCGTAGCACGACGTTAAAAAAATAACCGAGGTGTGACTATATAAAATATCTCAATGGCTTACCCTAAATTTACTAAACCTAAATGTCTCTAAAACGAATATTATGACCTTTGCTATATATAATAACAGTACCATATATATATAACAGTAGTATACCTAATATTGAGTTTAGTTTAAAAAACACAAATGTAACTTTATTGACTAAATCTAACATCAATAAAGTGTCAACAACAAAATTATTAGGTATTATGATCGATCAACGTCTGTCTTGGCATGCTCACATTGAACTTCTGATGAGTAGGGTTTGTAAATAGATTAAAATTCTACGTAATGTCGCACCAAGAGAATTAATCAACCAAATCTACGTAACTTTAGGACAATCAACTCAAAATTATTGCATACCAGTCTGGAGAGGAGCTACCAAGACAAAGTTCTTGGAACTTCAAAGAGCACAGAGAGCTTTAATCAAAGTGATGTATTTTAAGCCCTACCGATACTCTACAAATACACTATATCGAGATTCAGGACGACTATCAGTCAGGAAACTATATATCCTAAATGCCGTTTTAAAGTTACACAGATCTCTAGAGTACAATCCTAAAAACCTAAACAAGCGAAGAAGAGTTAGAGTAGCCCATAAAGGTACTGCTCAGACTCAGTTTGCATCGCTTCAGTATACCATGCAATTCGCTTACATCTACAATGCTATACATGTTACTTTGGATATTTACCCTAGGAATAACTTTAAATTCAAAAAAAATCCTTAACAAATATCTATTTTGTATATGAAAAAACGGAATTTACTCACGTACAAAGAGTCAGATCTTTCCGACTATAGTTTCAACCAACTCCGGTGGTCTTTTTCAAGGAGAGTGCAGAACGCTCGCGATTGCGTCTCGCCTCGCACTACTCGCACTCAGTGCGAGGCGAGACGCAATCGCGAGCGTTCTCCACTCTCCTTGAAAAAGACCACCGGATGTGGTTGAAGAATATCTATTGACACTTAACTACGAGGAAACTAAAAAACTTGTAAAAGTAGTTTCGTAACATTCAGTTAGGCACACACAAACTACACACACATACATACAATCACTCACACCTTCCTGGGTGCTCCTAAAATACTGTTAATCAGAAGCACACACACTCCACACATGTCCTAATACTTGAGCTAAAACATAAGTTTATAATCTAACTTACCATATGTATTTTAACTTAGGTTACTAAACTTAACTCACTTAATTTGTTAACTTTTTCAAGCAATCATCGTGCACTTACCAATTCTATATATCATGTACTACGGAAGAGCGAGACCCTTTAACACAGGTGGTCAACGATCACCACTGTATCGTATGACAAGTTCATATAATGATCTTTTCAATTGTATAGACTTATTTCATGAACGTGTGGGTTGCTTTAGGAGGTATGTATTGGACCTTCTTGGAGGTAAAGGCAGCGACCAATAATTGGTCTAATTAATTTAATTTAATTGTTTTATTAGTTAATTGGTTTAATTAATAATAATTAATAAAGCAGTACAAGTCCGTGAACAGCATCACAATTATTGTGATGCTGTTCACGGACTTGTACTGTTTTATAGCTAATTCAGCTCATAACAATAGGAAGTTTCAATTATAGTTTACTATTCTCGAATAATGTAAAATAAGCTTATAATGTAACTGCATACTTATATTTTTGTATATTATCATACTTATCTTCATTTTCATACCATATTGTATTCTAGCTTTTTGAATAATTTACACTGTTTGCACGTCAACAACTTAAACCTCATAACCTCATAACTTCTTTAAGAAATTTGTGGTCAACGAAGTTGGTCTCACACTTATTGTAATCTAGAATTTAAACATTTATATATAATTTACATTGTGAAACTGTTAGTTGGTCCTTAAAAAAAATTAAAAAAAAAAATTTGGTATTTTCATACTTAAAAGAGCGTTCTAATCCTATAAAATGTATCATATCATAAGTTTAAGTTTACTGAAATAAGTATATTTGAGCCTTCAATGAATAGTGGTTACTTTAAAACATGTTCCTTCATGGATTGGTTTCTTTAATAAATATTTAATTATATAATTTTACTTGGTAGCTAAATTGTTACCAACAATAAAGACTCAATAGAATTATATACCGCGATTCCTGCGTTTTGAGGATACTACTTGATAGAAAGAAATTAACATAATAATGAAAAGAGATATTACTTCGTGTTTGTTACTTATTTATAGGATCCTAACAAGATTGGGTAAGATGGTTTTTATAATTTCATTTTAATTTCACAGACATTCAGTCCTATACAGTTGTTTCATAGTCACATCATATACCTAATTAGTTTTAATGGTGATAGAGCACTTTTCGTGTCCGCCTGGCTAACTACCACACTCAATTTTGAAAAGTTGTCGCTTATATCTAACCTGCACCTTACTGTGTGTTCCGACAGCTGTCCTAGAGAGTCAGTCGCTATAAGATCTAGTGTGATACTTACCACTTTCGATCGCACCATCACTGACTATATCAAGTAAGATAGTAGTCAAACACAAGCCAAACAGGTATAGGTTGGCCGTTTATCTTAGTCCTCGCCTGTGCGGTACAAGGGCGCGGGGTATGACGACAAAGAGGACTTAGAGAAATGCGGGCAGCGGGGGCGCTTAGTGTGATACACACGAGAAGAAATGCGCCGAGATTGTTCCTAAGATTAGTGACGTAGTGGTCAGCTGTAAAGAAATTAATTTATTATATACAATTAATATTATTTTTTTTAATGAAAATTAATTGACGACGATACAACATTTGAACGAACTTACTATGTATAAGCAGGTAAGTTAATAAAACATTTGGAAATAAAGGATTGTACTATTTATTAAATATGAATCAGTCACATATGTCCATCAAAACCGGTAGAACTTGATTCTTCACTTTCGAAGCAGTCATCATTGGAATTGTTAGAGTCGTCATGAGTGTTAATAATACAATCAACAGCATCATCCCGAATTCCATCATGTTTGCAGTACTCTTCCTCAATTTCAATTACGTGGTTAACGCAATGCGTCCACTTCTCTACGAAATATGAGGCAAATATTCCCTGTAATATATTAATGGCCCAAATTAGAGTACATACTTTTTTGTACTAATTATACCTTAATATCAACCCAAACCAACTCAATAGGGTTCAGGTCTGGGTGGTATGGAAGCAAACGCAACATTTTTAATAACTCTTCAATTTTGTATATATCTTCATTTTCTGTCTTTTTAATCAACTTTAATAAGTCAGCCTTTCTAAGCTCATCATCAAAAGTCACGTCATGTCATCGTTACCACGAGTGCAAAACTGCTTTGGTAGAAGTCATATTCGGCTTTTTTTCGTCTCAAAACGAATGGTAAACTGCGTTATCCATCACGATGAGTTAACTTGTTGGTATATCAGCTCTTTATTTATTAATTTACTGAAATTCATGAAAATCGTGATAATCCACTGTTACACATTTGGATTTTAATATCACAAGTGATCCGTCTATAAATAGGTACAGTTTGACCTCCACAACATACGATGATCAAACGGTCCCTTTTATCAATATGAGATAGCACGCCATGTACGTTCTTGGATTTCCAGAACTTTCAAACGTTATGAGACACATTTACATAAGTTCCGTCAAGATATAAAATATGTCTTCATTCTCTACGAAATTGTTTAATAGTCCTTAGATATTTCCACCTCCACGATGTCATATTTGGCTGTTCAATAAGCAGTTTCCTTTTAGAACCGCATTTCTTGAATTTAAAGCCAAGGTCATGTAACAACAGCCTTAAATATTCCTTCCCTTTCGCAGTGTAATATTTTCTTTTCTCTAAGTCCTGCATTCAAAGTTTGCAGAGTAGCATTTTTTTATTATTTATTTAAAACTGAGTGACTTTTCTCGTAACTACTCCTTTTGTAATATCTTCTATTTCCACTCTTTTTCTGCGAACCTGTGTTGATTTTTTCGGTGAATTGAATATATATACCTTTCAATAATTTCCCTTGTACAATTCTACATACAGTCTTTTCCGATAGCCCGGTTCTGCTACGGTTTTGCTTAAATGTATGTGTTGTAGATCCATTTTCTTGCTTCTACAATATTAATATACGTTAAAATCCATATGTTTGCACTGACTATAAACTTTATGTCTGAATATCTTTCGATTTATCTGGAGAATCTAATCTCATGTGTATCTCTCACAAAGCGTCCGCGACAATGAACATGTGTGATCGCTACCCGCGTAGCAATCGAAATGAGCTATAACAAAAATGCGCCCACCGCCCGCACCTCTCTCAGTCCCCTTTGTCGTCATACCACGCAGGCGAGGACTAGATAAACGGTCAACCTATCAAATATATAACATCTCTGGCTGAGTGCCTTCTGCGCTCGCCAACCGTCCGGTGACGCTGTAAATGCCGGTAGAGGCAAACAGCATTAGTCCGTTCTAAAAAAAAAAAAAAAATATATATATAACATAGTATACTGTGCACAGCACAGGACTCAAGCTATGCTATCATTATTCACAAAAAATACAGACACATTATTATTTATTAACCCTTTAAGTAGCTTAAAAATAAAAATATTTTGGCGCCAAATCGAACGGAAAAAGCGCGCGTAATTCCAAGCAGGTGTAAAAGGAGTAAACATACAATCACAGCAGTATAATAGACTTTGAAAACCTACACTACCTATTTTATAAATTATCCATAATAAACCCACAAATTGTCATACAAACATATACTCTAATGCTAACCAAATAGATCTCAGAATCGTAGGCTGCTGCCTTTATTAAATTACGGGAATTGCTCACAAAACCATAATTAAGAGGATTATAAGCTTATTCTTAGGTTTTTACCTCGAAATGGTACTTACTCACGAAAACAATACACTAGCATATGCACACCTGCGAAAGTTTAAGAGATATGGTATCGTCGCCCATTGTTTTTTTACTAGCCTACTGATAACCAAAATTATTTATATTTATAGAAAAATAAATTATTTTGGTTATCAGTGTACCTATGTAAAAATGATTTCTAGGTGCTTATTAGTATATAATATATACTAATTTTTACATAGGTACAAAATGATTTCTAGGTGCTTATTAGTATTAAAAAAACATCTAATAAACCGAAATGTATTCTATATTTGAACAGTTAACGTTTATGTTCAGTCCTAATATGGGTTTTGACTGCGGTACACCGGTGTACCAGCGCCGCTTTGTGCAATGTATAGATTTGGCCACCGGTGTACCAGCGCGTGTTTATAGGTTAAACTTTCTAATGTATAGTAGAGTTTTTATTAATACAAAAGCGTGTATTAAATGTATTGCTCTTACAAAACGAATGTGTTTTCAATTCACATGTTTCAAGAGCCTAAGGTATTGAAATAAATTAGAATAATTTCAGCCTTTGGAAACTTTTTCAGACTTCGGAGACCAAGAATTGATTTTAAATCAGAAAATACATTCCAAAGTTCGTTTTCGAAGTCCAATTGATGCAAATCTTTATTGAACCCCGATGACATATCCAATCGGAGAAAAATATACCTAAAGCTGATGAAATAGAGTACATTTCCAAGTACAAATTTATAACGTTATGTGATTAAGCATTTGTGGTTATCACTTTATCACAGTTCATGAATTTCAGATAGCTACGTCACCTTGCACCCTCCTTGACTAAAAATGTATTTATACCGAGAAATGTCTGTTCATCTGTTTAGTAGGTAGTTATTTTTGTATTAAACAATACAAAAACCCCCCTTTTCTGTTTCGAAGCATAGAGAAAATATGTTTATTATCTATGTTTAGAAGTTACGCGGTCGATGCTATTGTACCAGCCGTGCGAATAATCCATCAAAGGTCGTTGGTCGTCATAGGACCAGACACAATAGAAATTTCATTGTTATAATATAACGACTCTTGAATTGATGATACGACGAGCTCGTCGACGAGCTCACCAATGTCAAATACTTTATGAGATATCGCCCTTGTACATAAGGTTGTTTTTCCAACGTTTCTTGTCATCTCGTCATTTGTTTCACGGATGTTGTCAAAGACGCAACGATGTTTGCTCTTAGAGAATCGCACGGCAGACAGAAGGGATGACATACGTAAAATCATCATCATTCATCGGTGAAACTGCGTAATGATTCTGATAGAGCCTTACATTACTTAAGTATTTAAACCATTTATATACCAAATATAAAACAATTAAATTATATTGGTAGATTTTTAGTATATCTTACTATTTTAAACTTAATAAGTATACTAGTAGTTCTGTGACCAGAAGACATTGCGAGCACTAAATTTCTTGTTATATAAAAACGCCGATGGCCATACAATTCTAAGGAATCGTATAATCTTGACTGGCCGGTTGGCGTAGTTTGTAGGACTCCTGCTTTCTGAGCCACTGATCCCGGGTTCGATCCCCGGACAGGTCAAACATTTGTGTGCATGAACATGTCTGACCTGCGTCTGGGTGTGTATATGTGTAATATAGTCATGCATATCAGTCATCAGATTACCATTAGTACAGCCTTCGCCTAGTTTGGGACCTTGAAGACCTTAGTGTGGATGTTAAAAAAAAATTTATATCAAATTTCATCACGTTTTACTCACCGCATACAGTCGTAGTAGTAGTCGTCGGAAATCTCTTCTTAAGGAACCTTAAAAAGGAACCAACTAGTTCATTGAAACAAAATCCATTTTGACAGCTCCTATAGAAATTCATAAATTGAGTGTCTATGAGAGCCTGAGGTAAAACCCGCATAACCAGTTTACAGGCAATCAACTCGTTAATAAGAAAACCCGAGGGAGTAGCTAGCTAGATTATAAAATTACTTTATGACGGCTTCAGGAGGTGTTTAATTGGCCGCACTTTAATACTTGTCTGGCCTTGAAACGTAAAATTTTCAGGAGGTAGAATGAAACCGTTGATTAAATTGTGGGTAGACGAAAAATGGTTTGAATTTCTCTTACATTTGAGATGAAGAAAATGTTGGTTAAGATACATTATTTATGTGTCTATCTACATACTTTATACATACTTCTAGATGGATTAATAAATACTACCGTCGCAGCGTTATTAGAATGTTAATCTTAGAGATAAAACGAGACTAACTCGACTGCAACAGTCCGTTTTAGTTACCATTTACGTTGCAGACAACGTCAGATATTCTCTTACTAGCTGCGCCCTGCGGGATCTCTCGCGTTTTCAAGGATTATCAACATCATCATTTTCAGCCAGAAGACGTCCACTGCTGAACATCCGTGGAGCGAATTTCAAAGACAATAATTATTAATGCATTTTTATGTATATTTGTTAAATGTAATAAATTAATCGTAAGTAGTGAATATCCCAAAAGTAGAAAAAAGGCACGGACCCTGAAGTCTGTGCAGTGTAGTTTTAAAAAAAATGCATTTTTCTAAGCTACCATTACAGGTACTAGGCAAATGCGATAGTGCATCAGTTTACATTATTTCAATTACACTCGTAACATAAAACGCTTAAGGCTATCTTAGTGAAGTCACTCACATACATGTTAGAGCCTATACTAGGTGCAATTATCAAATATTATATTATGCAATATAAAATATAATGGTTTATTTTTAATCAGGCTAGTAGTTCTACAGATGAGCGCGTTACTACAAACAAAACACTGTTCTGTCTATTAAATAAGTATAGTATACTAGCTGGTGCCCGCGACTTCGTCTGCGCAGGATAAGTACTTCGTGTACTCGTATTATCTTCTTCAAGGTCATAACTATCTACATGCCAAAATGACATAAAATATTAACATGGACAAACGCAATTGCTATAGTAGTATTAGTAAATTTAAATACTGAGTAAATCAATAAGTATACATATAATAAAATAATGTACCTACGTACATACAAATAAAAAAATAATCACAACGGAAAAACTGGTATTAAATTTCATTACTTTTGACGATATTTGTGTTACATTTCATCATACCTTTGACGGTCATCGAGCACGTCTAGTGTATCGAGCTGTCAAAATGATAGCGTGATTTAGACTAAACTATTAGAAACTGACACAAACTTTGACAGAACTGTCATCATTACGATCTTGTCGTAGGCGGAGATCTTGTTATTTTGTCTATGCCGTGCCCAAGAATATTACGCTTTTTAACCCGCGTGGTGATGGATAATGATGATGATGAAAAGTAGCCTATAAGCTATTCCAGGCTATAATTTATCTCTGTGCCAAATTTCATCCAGATTTCATCAAGATCCGTTCAGCCGTTCTGCCGTTTTTGAGTAACACATATCCATCTATCCATCCATCCAAACTTTTACATTTATAATTAGGTACTATAGTAGATCCAACCGTTTATCCTCTTTTTGACAGATCTAATTTGTCAGTTAAAGTGTTGTGACCAAGTGATTATAGTGGACACGATTTCGATTCATTTTTCTATCGAGTCTGTGCGGAAAGAGAATAGTCCTAGGAATGGCGCCATGACCATGGCTATTGGCCATCTAGAAATACGTCAGCCAATGGGGAATGTTGAAAGGGCGTGGACAGGCCGTCATGGCATGGCCATCTAGAAACGCATCAGCCAATGGGAAATGCTGACGCATTTCTAGATGGCCATGCCCAGATGGCGAGGCCACGCCGTCCGGTTACACCCGTGTAGTTTCCAAGGTAAGCTATCAAATTCTGAGTTATAAGTTTTCACTTCTATCGGCAATTCCTATGACTGCCAATTTTTTTGTCTATGGGTAAGCAGTAGTATTTTATCAAGGTAGTAAAACTCAATGGTCCACCGCCGTTTTGTATTTGTCACTGTCACTCGCAACAAGACGCCCGTGCTAGTAATTATTTGCTGAGTTTTATATTGGAACTATAAAATGCCGAAAGGATCAGTGCTGAAAGGACAGACGAGAGAAATGGTGATCAAGCTTCGTAATTACTTTGAAGCAGAGTATCAAAATGGCGGCCCGCTTTTACCATTGTCGCAAGTGAGAGAGCGCGTTGCGGCCGCGTTAGGTATTAGTGCATCTACGATTACAAAAATTACTACCGAAGCCTACGGAACAAGCGGCATGCAGGAGAATAAGCTTCGTACGCCGAAGAAAAAACGCCAACCACGTCGTGTGACTTCGGTTGACAACTTTGACGCAGACGCTATACGCCGTCATATATATAACTATTACTTACGTAAAGAAGTTCCAACACTTAAAAAACTTGTTGCTTCTTTGCGTGAATGTGATTTGTTCCGAGGTCAAAAATCGTCATTGGTAAAGGTCTTGAATGAAATTGGATTTACTTATAAAAAATCGGACAAACGCAAAATATTGATGGAGCGTCGCGACGTAGCTTTTGCTCGTTGCGAATTTTTGAGCGAAGCCAAAAAAATTACAGATTGGTCAAATGTTGTTTTCACTGACGAAACTTGGCTGAATGCGAACCACACAGTGTCTAAGAGCTGGACTGATGACACCGCTGCTTCCACTACCTCAGTACCGATGGGAAAAGGAGAACGTCTAATCATTTGCCATGCAGGGTCTGTGAAAGGATTCATGCCAGATGCTTTGTTGGCCTTTAAATCCAAAAAAACAGTTGAGTACCACGAAGAAATGAATTCTGAGGTTTACGAAAGTTGGTTTAAGGAAATGGTACAATCATTGGAAGAACCGTCAGTTATTATTATGGATAACGCATCCTATCACTCACGCCAAATTGATAAAATGCCGACCCAGGCCGACAAAAAACAAGTAATCATTGACTGGCTTCAACGACATGGTGAAAATGTTGATAACTCCTTACTAAAAGTACAATTACTAAATATATTACGAACAAAAAAACACTTCCCAAAACGATATGTGATCGACGAAATAGCTGCAGAACATGGTCATTGGGTTCTTAGACTTCCACCCTATCATTGTCAATACAATGCCATTGAATTAATATGGGCTCAAGTTAAAGGACACGCTGCTAGAAATAACACAAAACCCCCATTCACGGCAAACAAAATGGTAAATTTATTAAAAAATGCATGTGTGAAAGTAACTGCGGAAAGCTGGCAAAATGTAATTCAAAAAACACAAGAAACTATAATGGCAGATTGGGATAAACACGTGGCGATAGATTATATGAGTCAACAATTAATTATAAATGTCGGCAATAGCTCGAGTGACAGCAACGATGAATCTGATTTTGATTAATAAATAAATAAAAATAAAAGATTAGATTTCGTTTGCTTAAATTGGAATTGGGGTTGCTCAAACTTTACTATTTTCTGGTACCAAACGGCAGACTTTAATGTCTGCCATCCCCAGCGAGCAACACGGAAGGGAGTAGCCTTAGCTAAAAAATATTGTTCAAATCTTTCTGTCATTTCTTGCGGGAGGGGAAGTTGCACACTAGCGCAAAGCCGCACTATTACATACAAAACATACCTGTACCGATCCATTGCCGATCATACTCACACAACCAAATCACTAACACATAAAAAATAAAGCACCATTCACAAATCTAGCCCCGCCCTCACCCCACAGTATATTATCAAACTCCATGGTCCATGCGGACTTGTACTTTGACAGAGGGGAAACGCTGTGTATGCCTACTCCCTTCCGTGTTGCTCGCTGGCCATCCCAGATTTAACCGGTAACAGCTTCGTCAAGTATGACTTGTACTTGTAATCATCATAGTCATCATAACCTTGTTCTTTTTTGGATATACACCAGGAGATAAACACGTCTTCAAATAATGCTGTATGTTTTCCTGAGGCGCATCAATATAACGGTTTTACATAAAAATAAATCCGATATTATGTGCCGAGAACGGAAAACACCCGTGTAAAAATAGTTCATAAACAATATCGATATCTCAATCGTAACTTCGTAACATCACTATGTTGATAGCCATAGAACGTAATTTTTTAAAAACGTTTGTTATTTTATGGAATTTATAAAAAAACTACTGCACTTATGGACTCATTTTGTGAAAGATGATTATTATACGGGATCAAGGAGCAAATTTAAGCAGTTGTCATATTTTTAAAACCTCGCATTTATAAGTTAACTTTTGCGTAACATCGTCATGTTACGTTCTATTGGTGCTGTCAAAAAGAGGATAAACGGTTGGATCTACTATAGTGGGATACATTTGTTGCGATGCCTCGTTTATCTTAGGCGAGTAATCAAAATCGATCGATTTATGGAGCCGTTTTTTTAATCAGTTTTGTTATGATGTGATGACATTTGTACACGACTCAAGTTAAACTACAAATAATAAAAGAGATGTATGGTCAAGTAAAAAAATATATTGCCGCTGTGATTGTAAGGAACATGTCCTAGGCATTTAATAAAATTGCATTGTATAACACTGGGTGAACGAATTTAGAAACTGGCATGTATGTGTGTATAAATAAATAAGTTATTATATTTATTATTATTATATTATATTTTTCAATAATTCATATCTGTTCGTAAGTCTCGAAGAAATCGCTCTGAGTGCTGCAATACGTGAATTATTTATAGGGACTAGTTCGTTATTTTATCCGAGCTCGAATGCACTGCTTAAGTTGTTTCGAACGTGACAGTTTGCTTTGTGGGCAAATTATGTTCGCTGTTCTAACTGACCAATCAGCTAATCCTACTAATATCAAAAACGCGAAAGTTTCTGAGTATGGATGTATGGATGTTTGTTACTCTTTCACGCAAAAATGGCGAGGCAAATTTTGATGAAATTTGGTATTGAGGTAGATGAGGCACTGAATTAACTTATAGGATACTTTTTATCATCATTATTATTCAACCACGCAGGTAAAAAAGCGTAATTCTCTTGGGCACAGCTTAGACAAAATAACAAGATCTCCGCCTAAGTCAAGATTGTAATGATGGCAGTTTGGTCAAAGTATGTGTCAGTTTCTGATAGCTTAGTCAAAAGCACGTTATCATTTTAACAGCTCGATAAACTAGTCGTGCTCGGCAATCGTCAAGGGTGATGAAACGTGACACAAATACTGTCAAGGGTGATGTTGAATGACAGTTTTTCCATGGTGGTAAATTTTATATTTGTATGTACGTAGGTACTGTATTTTATTATTAGTGTTTAATAATTGATTTACTTAGTAGTAAGTTAAATTTACTCATATATTACTAATATAGCAACTGCGTTTGACCATGTAAATATTCTATGACATTTTGGTATAAAGATATATACGGTCTTGGAAAAGGTAATAAGCTAGAGGAAGTACTGATCCTGCCGAGACGAAGTCACGGGCACCAGTTAGTTATAATTAAGATGTATCTCAACATCTTTGGCCAAACGTTTGGTTGAGGCGACGGGTGAGAGGGTTGCTGGTGCCTATTTTGGCCAAAAGTTAGCATTGCCATCCAATGTGGCAATACTGCCAACATTTTGTCCACTTTTCTTTGGGGCTTATCTATGGTATGGTGGGTTTTTTATATTAGTTTTATTTCCTCTTTATTATTTTAAATTTTGTATAGATAATAAAATTGTCATACATATTGCATTAACATGATTTAAACAATAATTTATTACCTGAAAACTAATTTCCAAAGGAATATAATGCTTAAATGTAGATGAAAAGCTCCTTTATTAGCAAAAGCAGTTTCACCTGAGTCGACTGGTAAACTAACCTCATACTAACCGACGTGATGCTTATATGTAGATGCCATGAAATACTAATAAAGAGACCATCATGGATGTGCCAAACCATAAAAAAAACAATTAGAATATTTTCACTTATCATTTTGGATCATCATCTCAGGTTTTGATAGACAAAAACTATTTTAGACTTCATGTTTACCAATAACCATTCAAATTTTTTGAGAACTACTGCTGGTTAAAAATTCTATTATGTGTGGTCATTAGTCTATCCGCCACGCCCGTGCAAACAATTAGCATTTTGTTCATTTCGTTGAATTTAATTTTGAATACAACCCCTATACGAGTTTTCGTATTACTAGATCACAACCATAGTACAAATACAAATAGTTAAATATGCATAAAAGTTTCATTATATATTCAAATCCATAGACTCCCGCTAGTGTGAACTGTGTTTCAGGAATCAGCTTCTCTTATCTCATCATCTCTCTCATCTCTTATCATTCTCTATCTAATTATTTAATGGGTAATTATGTCACATCTAACATATTCATAATCCGCCCTTTATGTTCCCACTGCTGGAACTCAAGCCTTCCTCTTAGAGTTGGACCATAACCCTGCAAGCGGGCCCAGTGCGGATTGGTAAATAGGCTAGTGGCCAACCAATGCCGAAGTTATCAGGCTGCCCAAAGGCCTTCGACATAGTCTAACGACTGTTGTCTTAGCACAAACAATCGGGACCGACGGTTTAACGTGCCCCCAAAGCATGGAAGCGCTCAGTTTAATAATGCCCCTAGAGGTCACTCATCCAAGACCTGAGCCCACCGAGTGTTGCCTAACTTGTTGAAGTCGAGCTCTGATACGAGCGCTGCATCTCCTTCATTAATAAGCGTATAAAGTGAGTGTGATAATGATAACTATATATTTAAAAAAATGTGCCAACATCTATTCGTTCATAGTCTAATGTTTTTAACCAGGTAATTACTATGCGTTTTGACCGACTTAAAAAGGAGGAGATTGTGTATGTATATTTAAGTGTATATTGGCCGATTCCTCCCCCATTTGTGGACCGATTCTAATATTTTTTTGTTTTGGTAGAGTATAGTTCCGAGTTAGTTCCATTTAAATTTGATAAAATTCGGTCAAGCAGTTTTTGAGATACACTCCAAAAACTAAAAGTGTTACGCCTATCTTGATAATATCATCATTGACGGTGAATGACAATCGATCCCGTAGGTAGCAAGAGATACTAAAAACGGTAAAAAAAATGTTTTACCAAAAAATGGATTCGCACTTTTTGGTATTGAAGTCGGTTCTATTATTGGTAAATTTTACGTATTTTATTATATTTTTGGCTTAATGGTCTTCATTGAGCTTATTATATAGATGAGGAACAATGACTCGTCTGTTTTTGGGTGAATTTTGATTTAGAAGTAGGTACAGGACATCGGTAGCGCTCATGCCATCGAAGCACGAGGTCCGAGGTTCGAACCCTGCTTCCGACTATATATTTGTGTAACGTTTGTTTTTGGGTCTTGGTAGTCGTGATGTGTTATTGTATGTCCAATGCCTCCCGCAACACAGCGAATCCTAGTGCGGGGTATGAGTGTGAATACTCAATAACATGTATTATACAATGTATAAAGTTATAATATAGATACTCTACGGAAATATGTTTTTTATGTCAATAACAATGGTTTTATAGCTCCATGTTAAAACTGCATCGACAAGTTTTTGGGGCGTGCTGCTGAAAGCAGGAAGTTTGCGAGCGCATAAACGCCCTGACGTGACATTTAAAGTTTTAGAACGTTCAATTTTACATCTAACCTATAAACTGGTCTCGTTTATATAAATTTATAGGATTTTTATACGAAATGGCGAGATGAAATTATGATATATGACGGGAAGTCTCATATTTTCCTATGAGATTTTCATTGTCGCCCAGAGCTGAGATCTTGCATGGCTCTGCAAAGCACTCGTCAATCGGACACTCTGTTTCTTTCGTGTCTAGTTCGTTCACCAATTGTTTGAAAGTGGAATGTCTTCTTCTGCTGTGGTACCCACTAATGGGGGATCCCAATAATCCATCTATCCACAGTTTTCCTTACTACCGATAGAAATTTGACATAACGTCCATACAAATAGTGTCAAATATCTAACTCTAGTAAGGTAAACCGGCGATAGATTGATTATTGGGCCGGGCCGTAAGGGCCGTTTAATAATCTATCTATCTACAGTTTTCCTTACTACCGATAGAGTTTTGACATAACGTCCATACAAATAGTTACATACTCTAGTAGGGTAAACCGGCGATAGATAGATTATTGAAAACAGCCGTAAGATTCTTGGAGGAATCATATCACTTGTATGTATTGTATGATTTATGTAACTTTAAGATATTTGAGATTTAGGAGGGTAGTAATAAAAATAAGCATCATAGCTGGTATTTCAGCTCACATGAAATTTCATAGTAGCGTAGTGTAGGACGTCTTGAGGCACGGTGGAGTGACGATCTGCGCAAGACGGCTGGCAAAAACTGGATGCGAGAAGGCCAAGATAGACCTAAGTTGCGTGCAATTGGAGAGGCATTTGTCCAGCAGTGGACTGCCACAGGCTGATGATGTTGATGATGATGATGAAATTTCATAATAAATATTGTCAGAAAAGTACATTCTATAGGTATTTAATTACCAAAAAAAAACGTTCGAAATACACAAAAATACGTTGCCGTTACTGAACACAACCACCGAAAAATTATCCAATAAAGTTTAATCACTACTGGCTCAACATATAAATTAACTTGCTCCTCTCCGCGGTTTTACCCGCGAGGTGCTGGACGAAGATGAATCTTATATAGCCTGTTACTTGTTACTCAGGGTAAATGTTGCTTTCTAATGGTGAAAGAACTTTTGAAATCGGTCCAGTACTTTTTGAGCCAGTTACTAACATACTTACATACAATTATTTCTTCTTATCTAATATTATATTAGTAAGATAAGATATAGATTATTTTTTGTGACCTGTAGTACCACCATTCATAAATTGTCGGCAAACTCTCATCTAGGGTAAGCTTGAAATTTAAGACAAAGTTTTAAATACTCTAGAAAAAGACCGTATTTTATTTCTTTTACACTAACCGAGAACTTATCTGCATATTTCATATCTGTTGTCTACATTAATCACTTAGGTTTCGGTAGACAAACAGTAGTGCTGTAGTTATATTTATTAAAGTATATTTCTAAAGTTTTTTTGTTTTTGTAAGTTACCTCTATCCTTAAATAGTTACTCTACCTAATAAAACAATAAATATGCTTGATCATAATATACACGTCGACATGAGAACTCCTTTTTTGAATGTTTCGTTTCTCTGGTTAGTTCACAAATAGTATGACCACCGTAATAGTAATACATTCCGTCAACTCTATATTTCCATATATATATATTTGCCATAAACGTCACGTTTATGGCATATAACAAAAAATCATAGACTTATAAAGTTCTTGTGCTTGATGTGCTTAATAATATTATCCTCAAGTTGATGACGTAATACCTCGACTTGACCTTGATTTTACCTTAAAGTAGTATCTCGAAAACTTGAACTAAAATACCAATGTGGAGGTAGATTTCGAGGTAGCCACTAAATCACTTAACTCGAGTTCGAGTGAAGGATGTTTGGAGTAATATTTAACGATGTGAGAGTTAGTATTAGGTAGCATGCCAACAATCACATACCAACCCACCTTATGTGTAAGATAAAATGTATTTAAAAAAAATGTATCCTCAAGTAACAGACGTCCAGACACAGACCATTATTAACAGACTTGCGGCTGATCGCGCCGTGATCGTTCAATGGTGCTTGAATTATTTAAGATTTTATTACATACTTTACTTTATTGCCTTAAAATTATGCACATACCATATGGACATCAAAACAATATAAAACTGTTCTGTCTGGGTACTCTAGAAATTTAACTGGTCTGTGAACAATGAATACTATAATTTTTATAGTCTCAAGTCGCCTCTTTGTGAATTATCTGACTGACTAAACCGCATCCCAATAGTTCTTTGATTTTTTCAAAGAACTATTAGGCAACCAGTGTGAATTTATGCCGTTTACAGATACCAAATAAGTTCAATAGATATTATACTATAATTAAATTACCGCGTATACATTTTTTATCGTTGGAAATTTGCGGGGTTATTCCGCGAAATGTTGCGTTATTTTTTTATCACAGAAAGCTTCAAGGGTTAATATTGTTTTCTTGAATTTTTAAATATAAAATAACCTAGTCACAACAGGATAGTTTAGACAGTTCTCGAGGAGTTTTCATCATTTGTGTCAATTAGACTGTAGGGTAAAAATACAAAGATATCGGAAAAAATCAGATCACCAGTCGTCGATGCAGCTTTTTCCAAAATAAGATAAGTACAAAGGGTAAATAGGATAACTCATTACGATGCAATGCAATTGCACTTTTGCACTTTGCGACTTCCAAAAATGAGGAGGTACCCAATTCGACTGTATGTTTTTTTTATATGTTTTGTACCTCATCACTTTCGATAGGGTGGACCGATTCTCAAAATTATTTTTTTGTTTGAAAGCTGGTGCTTCCCGTGCTGTCCCTTTTAAATTTGGTCTAGTAGTTTATTAACTTACACTCCAATAACTGAATAGAATGGAAGTCGGTATATAATTTTTCAAATTGTACTTGTAGATGAACTGTATGGCTTACAATATACCAGATTACACATTAGATTAGTCTGGACTTCGATAATTTGAAATTATATTAGTAGCTAATGATATTTTTTATAACGGACAGGATTACATTTGAAATTAAAAATATATTTATTGCTAGAATATATGTATTTTTAATAACGTAGATTCTACCTTCGTCGCATTGGTAGGTAGTCGTCCTGCAACAAAAAAATGTTGTTAAATACTATACAAAATTATTATTATTTATCATCCACTGGTGGTTGGATGCACCCTGCATCGAATATCAGCCTGGGACCTTCATCGGTCGTCTATTCACCTTATTATCGTTAGATGACCTACGCTGCGTTTACCGGGCCATGATCTCCATTTCAGAACCTTCCGGCTCCTTCGGCTATTAGTCCTATGTGCTACGAGCCTTGCCCACTGCTTCTTCAACTTGCTTATACTCTGAGATACCTTGGTGACTTGAATTTTTCTACCGATCTTCTCATTTCTGGTACGATCACGTGGAGAAACCCCGAGCACGAGCCCTCTTAACATCACATTCGGGGACTTTGAGTTTATATTTATATGAGGCCCGTACTAAGGGACCACGTTTCAGTGCCGTAAGTCATCTCTAGTTACAGACACTGATCAAATACTTTTTTGTTTAAAGGTGTTGACGTATTTTGGACGAGAAGACTTCGCACAGTTTCCTGAAAGCTGCCTAGCCGACTTGGATCCGATGATTAGGTAACCTATTTCTCGAAATTGGATCTGTCTAGTTAAACTTTTTTCCAGATTAATAGCGTCGTTAATTAATTTTAATTTCGTTTACTAAATGCACCCGTTGGATCGATTGGGGTTTAATATGACCATTATATATCTATATATCTTTACATTTCTACAGGATAAAAAATACATAAAAGTATCTGCACTAATAAAAACACTACCAAAATCTGCTCAGGTTTCTGTTCAGAACCCTGTAATAACTTAATTAACTTTCAAAAAATTAAATGCTAACTTAATTATATTTACTGTAATTGTAATGCTTAATTTTAAAACGCTTTATTGGGTGGTTTCGCGAAGAATGACTAAATTAATGCATTTCAATCCCATTGATGTTGTTTATGATAAGAAATATCTATAATCATGAGAAAATTTTGTATATAAATTATATAAAACTTTAAACAAACTTACTTGATTAAAGTACCACCACTTTCTTCCAAAGAATAGCTTAGCACCAGATGGTTCTAACTCGTTTATTGCCGGCGCGTAAGGGTTAATGTTCATGTGATCACCATCCATCTGAAAATTTCAATCTGAAGTTAAATATAAAATTGAAAAAAAAAAGTTGAATGTAGTCTGCTGCTGCCCCGGATAGATAAAATCTTCTTGTCTTTTTGCATATAAATCCTAATAAATGAGAACAGATTATCACATACTACTCTTCTGTATTTAGACTGTTTACCAATAAATAATAATGCTTACTAGCTAATTTGTGATCCAATTATAATTATATAGTTACACGTAAAAGATGAAATTTCAAAACAGTACAGTAAATTAAGGCGCTGTCAACTCAGAAATGGAATTCCTTCAATTTGTTTTACTTGAAATCAAGCAAGCGCATCTTATAAAATACAATATGCGTAAAATCGTACAAAAAATCATAAATAATAATGTTTACTATTCAATAAAAATAGTATCCATCAGTATGTGTATTCAAAATGGCTAGTTTATGATATATGTTTCATGACAAATACAATTGTGAATAATGAGCAAAACTATTTTAAAGACAAAATAAAGTGGTATGTTTGATTTTTTATTAATGTGTATGTTAAAATATGTTTTTAAGTCGGTCAATGTCTACTTAAAAGTCTTAGAAATGTTATATTACTTTTTGTAATTTTAAGTAAATCGCTGCTTATGAGATGAACTGCTTCGAAGCCCTTCATTTTTATCGTCGTCATGAACTGACAGCACTTTAAACCGGGCTTTTATTCAAAGTAGGTGACGAATGAATGATGACTATTGAATGGTTAAAGTAGTTTAATTTTCTTTACAGGCCCTAATACCAATATGGAATAATATTAATTGAGTCCTGACTTGTGCAGCAATAATACTCAAAACAACAGTGTGTTTGTCTTTTAAGTAAGTACTAAACAAGTTACGAGTTAGGTAACATTCTCCGAGAATAAAATTGTAAGTATCACAATGTATCGTTTCTATTTGCGTAACAACACAATAAATAATGAAACGTAGGAACATTATACAAAACTGCGAGTCGGGTAACAGCTATCTTGAAGAGCAATTTATAACGTTTCACGATAAGAATTCAGCGTGGAATTACGTGGAGGCAACTGAACTGTGATCGCTTTCGAATGAAATATTTCATTTTCAAAGATTTGAATCACTGTAAATTGCTTTAAGTAAAATAGCAAGGGAGATAATATATGCTCATCACTGTAATTGGAATTTAATGTAATGTAATGGACTTTATTGTAACTGTGAGAGTTAGAAAACGATATTTATAAGTTTATAATATATATTATACTATTTCTTTTTTTTCTCGGATTTTATCCGGTCCTTTACAAAGGCATAAGCGAGGCTATTACCAACACTTAGAGGCCTGTTTGGTATAAAATAGACTATGCAGTACATAAACAGCGTTTGGTGAAATGGTATATATTGCAAAAGTTGGTAACATAGTAGGGCTATTGACATGAACTCCCAATTGAAATCAATTCGGAAATGGCTATTGACGAAACTACGGCACCTGCCAATTTTAGCGTCATGTTAAAATATTTTGCAGGTGGTGACTTACCACCAACCAAACAGACCCCCATAAGGGCCACCATCAATGGCGACAAAAGGGGCAACGCTGATGTGGATGGCCAAAGGGTGTCGAGAGGTGTGCTGCGGTTTCACTAGAGCGCTACTACCGGCATTATGCCCTTTAACACTTCCACCCTTGGAGCTTTTTATTACTTGCTTTTGCGTCTCCACCCCCAGATGGCCAATTAATTTTTCCGCATCAGGTTTACGCTATACAAAAGGTTTATGAATGGAGGCTTGCTGATTCGGACGAATTAAGGCAAAACGGAGGTCAGAGGTCTCATTTATCCCCAGGGAGAATATCATTAACTATAATATTTGTTATTTAATTATTATTTTATAATTCATTATTAATTATAATATTATTATAATTAAAAATAATATCCACGGTGTACATTATTATTATTAATATTAAATAGACGTTTACAAGCATAGGTCACAAAGTCGGCATCATTGTACCAGTCTCTGTTATTTGGGGTTGGTATAGTGCGACTTTTTTCTTTACCTATTCTCCCCTGTCGACCGTCATCAATTAAATTCTCTTTTGTTTGTCACGTCTCTTACAGAATCCATCCATTTTGTCTTTGTTATACTTGTACCATTCCATCTTTGTACCTAGATTAGATAGGTCATGTCCCGGAATAGCTGCAACTCATAGCTCTCGGTTATGTGAAAACCAATACCATTAGTTGCTATGACCGGTACGTTTTGTCAGTCCAATGAAAGAAAGACAAAAAATTCAGTACCATATTAGCTTAGTTGCAGGTAAGCTCACAAGATCTTTTAATTAGTTTGGGTGACGTTGCGTTTCATATGCGGGATACATTTAAGTAATATTTCAACACTAGCCCCTTCATAGCATCCCTTTTTATTCAGACATGAAAACAATTCTAAACTCGGGTATTAAAGTACATTTCAAGACAATTCCATACAAAGCTTTGGTTATTGAAAATCTAAAAAATAAGTGCTAGTAAATATATTATTCGGTATTTTCGGTACTTATAGAAATTCTCCACAAAAATATATAAAACTCTAAGACGGGAGCGAAATGAAGCAAAGCTCCTGCTTTAGCCTTCTATCGTAGTCTGCGTGGAATCTACACACAAATCTTTTGTGCGGACCACAAACTTACAATCAGAATTCAGAACTAAGGTCTAGGTAGTATTTCAAATACCAATTATGACTCAGAAGAGTACCATTTTAAAGACAAACCAATATTTTTTCTTCAAATGCATCAGTATTAGAGTTCTAAGTACTAGAAAAATGTCCATATTGTTATAGGGTGCTTACATAAAGAAACAGGTTTCCGGTGCATGCGAGTCTGTACGGGTCGGTACTGATCGGTGCAGGTATAATATTCCCATGTTATCATATGCGGTCAGTTATAAAGGAACAGGTTTAAACTTGTCGGTACCGACTACCTGTACTGATCCATACGAGTTTAAGCATTTGCCGGTGTAGTGTGTCATCTTCTGTCGTCGTGAAAATGGATGTGCATTGCGAAATTTTTAATAACATTGATATTTGCTAAACCACCTATGTGGAACAAAAGACATAAATTACACAGCAACAGAAATGATAAATATTGGAAGGAAATTAGCTTAGAAATGAAACATGATGGTAAGCAACTAGAATACATTTTTTATTCCATTATATTTAATTCATTAGTGTACAACAATCGGTTATGCGTGAAATACTTTACAAAAATGTTTCTGACGGTTGTTGCTTAATTCGAAGGTGGACCCGGATTTTGATTGTGCCATTCTTGTCTTACTAGTTGAACAGGAGTTAAGTGCCTATCAAAACCCTCTTTGTCAATAATAATATTATACAAAACATACATGGTTATCATGATTTTGTCAGCTAATTCAATATCTGTTTCAATATACTTACTTACAAGATAGTAAACGCCATTTTGAATATATTCTGCCAAATGTACATTACACTGTTTTTTTTGCTCGAGATAATCGCTCATTGATATTATGTTGCTCCTCTGTTAATTCACGGCCTCCAAAGGGTTTTAATAAATATGTTTTTAATGGATAGGCCTCGTCAGCTAAAAATACATAAGGAGCAGATACTTGAGTACCTGGTAAATAGTCGGGTTCTGGAATATCAATTTGTCTCTCATTAAAAAACCAACACAAGTGTGAACCTCTAAAGGTGTCTCCATCACTTTGTTTACCGTATCGTGGGTTCGATTCCCACTCACCACAACAGTTTGTGTGATGGGCCCGAGTATATACTGCTAGCTTTGACTCTTGATTTTTATACAAACCTAAATGGTGTGTTTTGTTACAGAAAATAAAATAAAAAAAAAGTGGAGGTATCTCACAGGTCCTTTTCTTACATTTATAATGAACACTTTCGAAGAGAAAAACATCATCGTCCGAAGAACTCGAAGACATTATGGTCACTAAGAACAGATTTACCGGTTTCTATATGTAGTTTAATCGGTACCTATCAGTACCGACCCGTACCGACATATCGGGACCGAAAAACCTGTATCTTTATGTTTGCACCCTTACGCTGCAACGTCACAAACCACGGTTAGTCTAATTGTCAATAAACTAAACTTACATAATGGTTCCACATCCAATTCTGCTTGTACTTGTTTTTGTGTATTGTATATGGGTTTCCAGGATTGTCCTCAGATTCAGACGATGTTTCCTCGCTTTTCGCGTCACTTCCAGAACAGACGATATTGTCGAGCTCAGCGTCACTATCCCGTTTCTTAGATTTTTCATAATTCTTGTCTCTATCTCTGTAATTTGATTTGCTTTTTCTTCTGAGGTCATTGGGATCCTAGATAAGCATTAAGAGATATTAATAATTCTGTATTGTAAACACAAAGTATATTTAAGTAACATTAAATCTCCTCAAATGTTAGAAAGAGGAAATATTTGATGTTTTGTTGTTTGGCATGGGTAAACATAAAAAAAATTAAACTGATTTAGAAAACTCTTTCCCCAGTGAAAAGATTAGGTAAAATTTAAATTACTTGGCTAATGCCTTTTAGACTAGATTGTTATTTGATGTAGTATCTATGAAAAATGGGACCCCATACATAAAAAAAACATTGCAAAGATACATTATTCTTAAGTAAAATGGGCTATATTTATTTCATCATCATCATCGTCCATCATGCTGCGGTTGAAACCGCGGAGTGTAGTTGGTATAAAATAAAATTTAAGAAAAATGTGTGTTTGGTTACCAACTTAACTAAATACTAGGTGACAATCTCCATCCATCGTCTATATATTCGAGTTAGTACAAATCTGTCCGCTAGACTTCTAACACCTGTTAGCTTGGACATGAAGGATACTTTAATTTATTCTAAATATAGTGATTTTACGGCAAGCGATGACATACAGAGCATCCTTGCAATTATATTTCGGATAATACGATTTATCTGTCATTCCATATCATCAACGTCATCTATCAGACTGGAAGTCATAAATTTAGCTATATACAGTTTTAACATATTTTCAATTTAGGTAGATACAGGCAAGCATTTTAATCCCTTTCCCGATTAAAATCTAACTATCTCTTGCAGATTATAAATGAACCATACCTATATATCCGTATCTAAATCGTCAGCGTAAGTCAGGTTGTTGACATTATGATTATATCTGACATCTAACCTGAGCCTTACCGGTGTGCTGCACAATAAGGTCATTTACTACGTAGGTATTAGACAGATTGGCAGAGATGATCCTACCCTTCCTCACGTGACAGGAATGCCTGTAGCTTCCAGACACCTCAGAGCCCCATCTATCTTAGATAGCGTGAATACCAAGAAGCGATGATTGCTAATGATGAGTAATGAGACTCGGCTGTCGTAGCTTTCGTTGAAGGTGGTATCACTCTCTGGTGTCTTTCTTACTAGCTCCCATCTTCAAGATTGAAAACCTGTCACTATGCACCTTATAGTGTCCAGCAGTTATCCATGAGGGCCATTCGACATTTTAAATGTCTAATGTACTTCAACCGCAACACGTCTTATCAAGTAACAGGCTGACGGCACAATTACATTACGCATTATTCTTGTAAAAAATGGCACCGTGCAGAGAAAATATTACCATATCAGAAGCCGTAGCACAAACAATTGGCCAAAAAAGTGTTCATATCGTAAACGTCAACGTGTCACGCTTCGGCGTACGGCGGACCAACTATGAGCTATCTGTGTCATAGTTGCCCTAGATAAATGACAGTTTATACTGTTGCTCGTGACCAACACGTTACGTTACACGAAGTTACACTTACCCAGTTATTCGTGCTAAGTCCACTGGGGCCTTATTCACTATGATTCAGAAATGGATTGTGGCGTGTTAGGATATCTTCAAGAAATTCTCGTGGATTCAATACAAATTTACTATCGTTCTTTGAAGATATCGTGCCTGTATGGTCATAGTGAATAAGACCCCTGTTGAAATTTGTGGAGAAAAACCAAAAAATGAACACTAGTTTATGTACTCTTCAACGTGCCTATAACAACGTGAATATAAGTATTTGGTTGTGATGAATATAGAAAAAAATGCTTCTCATAGTATTATCTACCTACTATTTTTATAAGATAATAACCAGGACCAACGGCTCAACTTGTTCCTCGAAGCATGCTCGGTTAAAAATGTTAGCAGCGAGCCGTGACCCATCTAAGTATTGACCAGAGCAAGTTGCAGCCGTAGTCATTGAATAGTTACACATAACTACTTGTAGTATAGCACTTTGGAATAGAACAAACTTTTTTGACCACAGAAAGTTGCAGCCGTAGTCCTTGAATAGTAACACTAAACAAGGTTAACAATTAAGTAAAATGAGTACTAGTGGACACTATTATGCTGATTTGGAAGGTATAAAGCCTTTATATTTTTGAGTCGTACAGAGTACACTCTTATTTTATCATCCTTATGCCTGTTTCCACCAACATTTTAGGTAACACCTAAGCCAGTTAGGCAACACTTAGTAGTATAAAAACATTTTTATACTACTAAGTATTAGGTGACATCACGTAAATAGGCTTAGGTGTTACCTAAAATGTTGGTGAAATCGGGCATTAGTATCTCTAACTGTGGAGCTGAAACGCAGCGGGGCTTAGCGTTCTGAACAGATTAACAACAAGCTTGCTCCGGTCATGACTTAGATAAGTGACCGCTACTGGCTGTTTCAACTGAGCGTTGTCTTGCTTCGGAGGATACACCCATTGCCAGTATCCATATTTGGATATAGGAAATGCCACATCTGTGGCGATCAGTCCCGGTAGTTTAATTCAATACTACACTTGCTAGATTATGTTGGAGGCATGGGTGCGGCCTGAAAACTTCAACACTAACACCACTAGCATTTCATCAAGACACACTGGCACCGCGTTGTGGAATGTGCTAGAATTCAAGATGATAAAAATGATACTTATAATATAAACTAAAATCTCATAATGTTCAATGTGCTCAAGTAGATACACACAAAATCAATTGTCTTTTTCTGTTTATTCTAAGAGCTAATAAAATAGGTAACAGAAAATATTTAAATGAGTGTTATAAAAGATATTGTGCCTAAGACTTCCATAGGCTCTATTGTGGTTTCTGTCTTGTGCTGGCATCACAGTTCTATTGGGGGGAAGCACGGCGTCGTACACGGCGACGGTAGTGACGTCTGAGCCGACGAGCCAACAGAGCGCGCGCCAATTGGCGTATACGTCGCCCCCGCTATATAAGGTGAAATTAAATTAGTTATCGAATAAAGTAATTTTGTAGAAGAAAATTGAGCAAAAAACTACATTAGTAACAATTCGCTTTGCAAGACCTTTAATTAAACTAGCGAACTATAATCTATATTTTATTTAATGATACGTGTACCATAATTAGGTACGTATGACAACGCTGGGTATCATGGTGTCATTGGCATCCTGTATTTTAGGTAATTCGATCATAAAGGGCGAAATTACGCACATTTGAATATATATATATATATATATATAAATATAATCATATTTTTCGAGTTATCATTTAAATGTTGTATGAGTTTGAACAGAATAAAAACTGTAAATAACAATTTACTAAAATATAGGTTTTAATTTGCTAGTTTAGTATGGTGTTCTGTACAAGTTAATTGCTACTATTGTAGTGTTGAAAATGAAAGGGACTAGAATATTACAGAATGGCCGATTTGCAGAAGAGTACATAGTGTAAATCACCCAGTACATTTTATATTCTATGAATACTGGTAGTGTGGTTGTAATAAAAACCAGCATCAAAATTGTGAGTTTAACTCTGCACTAACCTAAAACTCTTCGACCCTTGTCTCGCCTATACACGAGGAATCCTCAGAAACGTTAGGACTCTCGTCGACTAGCGTTCGGCACGACATGCCTCCTGCACCTCTACACGAGGCATGTCGTACCAAACGTGTAAAAACCGTTCGGCACGGCATGCCTCCTGCACCTCTACACGAGGCATGTCGTACCAAACGTGTCTAAACCGTTCGGCACGGCATGCCTCCTGCACCTCTACACGAGGCATGTCGTACCAAACGTGTCTAAACCGTTCGGCACGGCATGCCTTCTGCAACTCTACACGAGGCATGTCGTACCAAAAGTGTAAAAATCGTTCGGCACGGCATGCCTCCTGCACCTCTACACGAGGCATATCGTACCAAACGTGTAGAAACCGTTCGGCACGGCATGCCTCCTGCACCTCTACACGAGACATGTCGTACCAAACGTGTCTAAACCGTTCGGCACGGCATGCCTCGTGCGCTTCTACACGAGGCATGTCGTACCAAACGTGTCTAAACCGTTCGGCACGGCATGCCTCCTGCACCTCTACACAAGGCATGTCGTACCAAACGTGTCTAAACCGTTCGGCACGGCATGCCTCCTGCACCTCTACACGAGGCATGTCGTACCAAACGTGTAGAAACCGTTCGGCACGGCATGCCTCCTGCACCTCTACTGCGTGTATTTTATGCAGTAGTTAGGGCGGTGCACACTGCATCGCTTCCGTAAGCAATTTTATAGCGGAATTAAATATTTCCTTTTAATAACATTCTATTAATATGCATTTCCGTGAAGCCTGTCAATTATTGTAGGTCAATCTGAGAAATGTTTAACGTAGATAACTAATATGATTTCACCCTACATTTTCCTTGTTTTACGTCACGTAAAATCGTATTATGAACGTAATGATTTTTATTTGATAATTTGATTACTAGTTACCAAACTTGTTCATGGTTAGTAACACAGTATATGCTTAAAGTATTTTTTTAAATTAATTCAACAACCTAGAACATGATGCATAGCATATCTATTACTAGCCCATTCAGGGGTCGATTCGACTAATTAAATTGCAATCGAACCATAGCTGAACGGCGACTTTTATGCGTTTTCTTATTCTGCTATTGAATAACAGTCCAGCTGCAGTTACGATTCTATTGACGTCAGCGATCGATCAAAACTTTATGTTCTGCTAACTCGATAGATCATGAACGCGTTGTTAGCAAATATTCATTTATAGTAGTAACAAACATAAAATTATTTAAAAATAGCGTTTATGTTATGTTTGTGTGACGCTACAATCCAATTTGTCTGTAGAAATAGTAGAATGGCTTTTTGTCAAAGTATCGAACGACAACCGGAGTTGTACTGCAGTTGCAGCGGGATAGGTTTTTGAACGTTGTGAAATAGTAGAATTGCCCTCCTGATCCTACTGCTGAGTAGGCCTGCTTAGAGAAGTTTATGGGCTGTAATTAACCATGCCTAGCGTGGGTTGGCAGGCAGATTAGTGGACCCTATCAGAGTTTTCAGACCGCTTGAACGTTTCGTACATTGCCCAACGACTGTTGTCATATGCCAACAACCGGGTCATGAACTCTGAACAACGGAAGTGCTCATACATTAGACATGTCACTTGTGGACATACTGCAAGTAGTGGCCGCAGCAAGGTTAACGTAGTTGTACAGTTCAGGTTGGCTAGGCGAGCTCCGGTACGAGCACTTCGTGACTAAATAACGTAAACATTCACACACACATTGACACATCACATTTACACGTAATTAAATTAAATTCTTCAGACCACAAACTAGACAGAGCCTGTGCTAATGGTAGCCTGATGACTGGTAAACATAATTATATACATAAACACACCCAGAAACAGGTCAATTAGACATAATATTCATGCGGGACCAAAAAAAATACATTGTTACTATATCCATGATAAAACTGATCAATAATATATTTGGGACTTACTTTGCTATCTTCTGCGAGTAGTTCATCCAAGCTGAAATATAATTCGGCAAAGTATAAGATTATTTATTTATAATAATAATAATAACTATGTCAAATAAAAAGAATAATAATAATAGTGGTGAGCCGTCGGTGAGTGGCGACACCGTGGACCCATATTCTCCCTGGGGCTAAATGAGACCCCTGACCTCGGCTTGCCTTAATTGGCCGTCTGGGGGTGGAGACGCAAGAGCAAGTAACAAAAAGCTCCAAGGGTGGAAGTGTTAAAGGGCATAACGCCGGTAGTAGCGCTTTAGTGAAACCGCAGCACACCTCTCGACACCCATTAGTCATCCACACCAACGTTGCCCCTTTTGTCACCATTGATGATGGCCCTTATAGGGGGCCCGTTTAGTAGGTGGCAAGTCACCACCTACCTAAATATTTTAACATGAGGCTAAAATTGGCAGGTTTCATAATCTCATCCATAGCCATTTATCTTACATGTATAAGTTCATATCAATAGCCTTGCTATTTAACCCATTTTTGTAATAGATAATCCATGTCGCCGTCATCCCAAATTCTGGTTTTTATACAACATTGTATTTTTTTATACCAAACAGGCCTCTAAGTGTGGGCTACAGCCTCACTTATACCTTTGTAAAGGAACGGATGAGATCCGTGAAAGAAATGAAATAATAGTAATAAGTTTATTCAATCAATCAATCAATCAATCAATCAATCAGTTTATTTCAGATAAATTACAATCCATAAATAAATACCTACATTATTACATTCTATCATTAATTAGTGCTTAAATTAAAATTAAAAATCATTCAGGAAAATGTTACAGATTAAATGTAAATATATGTTATCTGTATAAGTATATGTCTATTAAAGTTATGTTAAATACATGTTATATTATGGCATACCTACATAAAATGACTACTTAGTACTAATTATTAAAATTACAAATTGCAATTTAAAAAGTAAATTAAAAAGTACAGAAATATAAAATTACATTAGAATATAGAATATAAGAATATAATTAGAATATAATATGTTTGTTTTAATTTATTTTGCGTAACGACGCAAAGGCAGCACATGCAACTTAGTTAACTGTCTAACAAGAGGACCATCTACCCTATCGGCCACTTCTTGCAGATAGCTGTTGCCACTGTCGCGCGTCCGCCGCATCAGGGAGGCCACTCTCTTACGCATGATTGCTGCGAAATCATCGATGCGTGCCTCAGCGAACATACCTGATGCGCTGCAGAAGCGCGGCAGTCCCAACAGCATCCTAAAAGAGTTGTTATATTGGACACGTAGGGCGTTCAAAGCTTTTTGAGTAAAGTTGATCCACAGGCTGCAGGTGTAAAATGATTGACAGTAGGCTCTGAAAAGCGTCAGTTTTACCTCTGTTGAACACCTGGCGAACCGGCGAATCAACATATTACTTCTAACTGCAAGCGCCCTACGTTCCCTCTCTATGTCCAAGTCATCGTTGAGGGAATCAGTGACCCAGTGCCCCAGGTATTTAAAGTGCGAAACCATTTTAAGCGGGACGTTAGATAGCTTAACCTCAGGAACGCATGGATAGTATTTTGCGCCCGCCTTAAACTCCATTAATTCACTTTTCATGGCGTTATACCTGAGGCCATGAGCCTCTGCAAAACGCTCACAAATGCCAACCAATTTACGAAGACCACTAATTGAGGGGCTCAGCAACACCATGTCATCGGCGTAGCTAATGTTGTTTATAAATTGACCACCTACTGAGCAGCCCACCCTGGCGTTGCTGAGCTCACCAATCAGGCGATCAACATATAGGTTAAACAGCTTTGGTGAGGTTAACCCCCCCTGCCTCACCCCACACTTCAACCCATACGGATCCGATAGCGAGTCGGCCCACTTCACCACGTTGCTCTGGTGCCCATACCAATATCTAAACAACTCGATTAGTTCCGCAGGCAGTTCCGTGTCCTCATATAATTTTTTCCAGAGTTCTTTGTACGAAACCAAATCGAAAGCCTTCGATAAATCCAGAAAGCACGCGTAAACTGGTGTTTTTCTATCAGTGTAGTATCGGACAGTATGCTTGAGACAGAGAATTGCTGCTTCAGTAGAGAGTCCAGATTTGAAGCCGAACTGAGCATCGTGAAGTGTGATATGTTTCTCAAGTTATTGCTGACAAAAATTTCAAATAACTGAAGTTCCTCTTTTGTGATATTACTACGATGACATCAGGAGTTATTGTATTTCCTGATTCGCCAAATTTGTAAAAAATACAATGTAAAACTAAATAAAGTAGCAAAATTATAGAAGTATTTTATAAAGTTTAAGTGATCCCCGACAAAATGAACTCATGTAGATCTACACTATCTACACTTCTACCTTTTTTATTTTGTCTGAGTTCTACACTAATATTATAAAGAGAAAAAAAATATTTGTTTGTTTGAATTGAATAGGCTCCAAAACTACTGGATCGATTAGAAAATATTTTTCCCCATTACAATCCTTAATTTTTTCTGATGAACATAGGCTATAGAATACTTTCAAAAAATGAGCGATCCGTATGAAAACTTTAGTAATGTAACCCAAAGTTTTGAAAAAATACTTATAATAACCTAATATCGCGTAAGCTGCGAAAACTAATAACTATTTAGTCTATGCTATATGATCAGCGTCACCCGGCTATCACGCCAAATGAGCCGCGCCACAGCGGCCTGGTTGCGGAAAAGAGCCAGCCCACCAAGTACCAAATAACAAGTAGTCTATGCTATTGATAATAAAGCAAAGTTACCTATACTACAGTTTTAAAGAAGGCGTCAATATCTACAAAAAGTCCACATTACCATATGTCTAACTACTATAGTTATGTCACAATAAATACTTTTTCATTTTGAAATATGAAAACGACTTTTTCGATTCAAACAACTCTTTCACTAATTTAGAGCTATATTATACCCGAGTAACATACGCTATAAGTATTTTATTCATTCTCATCATCGTCCATCACCACGCGGGTGAAACCGCGGAGCGCAGCTAGTTATGGAAAAAAACAAATGCTTATTCTATCCCGAAACTATTACATTTACACATATTTTCTTTGCACTTAAAAAAGGCGCAAGGTTGCACGCAAATCCATTTTTTTTTCATTTCTTGTTTGAGCCACCCCAAGTTAGTTCAAATTATGCACTTACTCGTCTAAAACTTCACTTGCATCATTGTCTTCATTTGAATCCTGAAAAGAAATTATTTCATAGTTCGACACACTATCAAGAAAAAAATATCCTGAATCATTATTATTAACACTATTTATCGCAAGTATGAGCTTTGATAATTATAAATTACCTGATTTTCAATATGGTTTTTTATCACGTTTCCTTTACTGAAAATTAGAACAAGACGTTTAAATTCTACATATTAAAGTGTATAATACAATAATTATATGCGCCATTAAAATAATCTTTTGTCTATATAAATTTAAAGTAGAAAAGTATAAGTAAAAAAGTAAAAGTAGAAAAAGTACAAAGTATTTAAATAGCCTGGCATAATTCTTACATGACTCCAAGTTTCGGAGGATCTATCTCAATGATAATCTGAAAATAAATAAATAGTAGTATAGTATGGATACAACCCGGTCACAATATCTTTGCACCTGACCTCGTGACGTCATATCGGCGGTCTGGGTACGGTGTGAAAAAAAGTTTTTTCGAGAAATGTGGAGGTAAAAATATTACTAACCTTTTCAAATAAATTTATTATTGATGAAGGGTTTGTTATTAAAAATCAATAATTTTGATTACAAAAACATTTATTATTAAACTCAGTCAATATAAATTATTGACTCTATGCCTGACATTGTATCTTCCTCACTCTCACTTTCTAAACTCTCCGAACTTTCAAGATTAAATTTCTTGATTCGCTGTGTATTGTTTTTCCCATGACTTCAGTTTAACAGCTACAACAATTTTAATAACAACCAAACCAGTCCAAACTTAACACTAAACAGTCTAAACTTAACAATAAATATTAAAAAACAAAACAACAACAAAATTATCGGGACGTGTATCGACAACGAAGATGCTGACCGTACTGTCGCACCGGGGAGTGCGCGGAGAGGTGACAGGGGAAGCGGGAGAGGCACCGCATTCCAGCGAGGTGCACAGATATTCTGACCGGGTTGTATATAAATAATCGGTTTAATACAATATTAGCATTAATGTCAACTCTTGCCATTTAGATCTATATTTTTCCAATTTATGTGCATCATTGTATGCACTTGAATTAACCCTACCTCTGTCGTGGAAGTAAATTGTGAAATGCTCTTGCAATTTCCTTGCAGCTATGACCCTGGATCTTTCAAGCGCGGCGTGTAAAAGCATCTCTCAGGTCATCATAGGTGTGGTATTTAGTGCAGCTTACAGCTGCACTAATGGCCCTTGCTTCTTGATTCTATCTTCGCTTTTCATCAGGCGAGAGGGAGTCACTTTGATGAACCATTATATAAAAAAACTTATAACTGGTAGAATTTTTTATAAGTTAAAGATGAGGACAGAACAGATGGGCAAACAAATAAAGACTGACAGAAGTGGTGAGATGGACAGAGAAAGACAGACGAATACACAGATAGACAGATGGACAGGCGGACAGACAGAACAAGCAACTAAAGCTATTAATAATTATTTTACAAAACAGGTACTTATTTACCAATGGACGATCCCTGTAAAATGACCATGTAAGATGAATTAAAAAAATACATTTCTTTCTATTAAACAGTAAAATATGTTGTTACACAAGAACTCACATCTTAATTCTTTTCTGTTTTCTTTTTTGTATAGCTCTTTTTAAGGCAGCCTGAAAAAAAAATCAATAAATGTTTGAAACAAATAAATCAAAGACATGGATTTACAATTGTTAAAGTAAGTCATTCAATTTATTTGTTACCATAATATTATTTGCTTTTCTGAAATTCGAATATCGTATACGATCCCGTGTTTTGCCGTATCTGCAAACAAACATAAATGTTGGTAGTTCTTATTTTGTTTATAATGAAATCCACATGGTGCAACACTTACAATGACAATTCAAATTTGCCGCGGTCCGTTTTGCGATAATTTTGCTCACAGTGCTATCGTTTACCAAAGCTGGTCCGAGACAAATATCGCGATTTTGACAGCTCGTGGCACTGTAAGCGTGTTTTTAATTCGGACCACAGTTGTAGCAATAACGAACCATTTGCGCGCGAAAAACAAATTCATAAAAATATCGTGCATAGTGTGAAGGTTAACTATGTGGTGTGTGGATTAAAAAGAAATAATGGAATGGATGGACCGATTTTTACAACTTTTACATCAAAAAGAAGGGACACCAGTAAAGACATTGTAGAACAAAACAAACACCTGTCACTTTTGACAGAACGCTCACGACGATTATGGTGTAGAGCATGGTTCATGTTATCGTCAATATGGCGGCAGTTAAGACGTCATCGATGACGTAGCGTGGGCCATCGTAATCACGCTCACGGTGAAAGGGACCGACTGTTATCGCGCTAATAGCGATTATGGCTCAATTGGGACCGTACTGATTATTGTATTCAATTGTTGGTAGTTTTACATCAGTTTAGTGAGCACAATGTTACATGTCGACTAAATTTGCACTAAACATACCCACAATTGAACAGAAATGGCAAATTAAAGAACTGTCATTCGCAAGTGTTGTACGAATGTGTAGTTAAGCAAAACAGAATAAGAACAACCTTAATTTTCTAAAGTAGATTTTTGTTCAGTAGTTTGGTGTTCTGCCATGCGAATCTCTAAAACATCGTTGCATCTTTGACAACATCCGTGAAACAAATGACAAGATGACAAGAAACGTTTGAAAATCAACCTTGTGTACAAGGGTGATATCTTATAAAGTATTTGACATCGGTGAGCTCGTCGACGAATCATTAGAGAATCACACGGCTGAACTTGTGAATTGTGGCCAATATCTATAGACCACCTACAGTAAACTACTGGTGTCATTTCTAACTTAGCCGTACTATGATTATTTCGAATACGTTATGTTTATCAATTCTAGTAAATTAAAAGACGGGGGCAAATCATTTGTTCATAGACTTATTCGCTGTTCTATACAGGGTTATTGGTTAAGTCGACCTATTCCCGTTAAGGGCGTGTAGTTTACATCGTTTCTGACCGATTTGACTATGAAACACCCTGTCCTAAATCTAACGGACTCAAAATATATCAATTTTATTGAAATGTGTAAGCTTATATTACTACTATTTGATTTTTACATGTAAAATAAGATGCTTTATAACCTCAATAACCAATATTGTAAGTACGTAAAATGAATAAATAAGTTGTTGTAGATGATTAAAATTTATAAAAACGAATACTTATATAATAAAACAATAAAATTGAAAACGTTTCGATTTAGGATAGGGTGTTTCATAGTGAAATCAGTCAGAAACGATGTAAACTACGCGCTCTTAATGGGAATAGGTCGACTTAAACAATAACCCTGTATACACAACAGCTTCGAAGCATGTACTGCTTCGAAGTTCGCTATATCTGGTGCTGGTACTGCTAAACCTACTAAGACTGATACTTACAAAGGATTCCACATAGTGTTATAATCACCTAATTGTTTCTACCGGGGGACTACGTATAAGGATTCTCTGGTTGGTACCCTGACTCCTAATTCACGTGGGTGACTCAACCCCAATATAATCTTATATATTTCAATAACGTGCAGTTTTGAGTAATAAATTGTGGAAGAGTGACAGAGACAGCCAACTTTGAATAATATATAACTATGAATAAAAGACGTACGATTGAGCGTATTTGAGGCATGTTATGGTTTAATGTATACCGTTTACCACGTTAAAAATTATATATTTTTAAAATTTGCTTTTTACTCACGTGATACCAAGGTTATCCAGATTTCCATACACAGCAGCGCCGCCAAAATCTCTCAAGGGATACTTCACCGCAGACTTTAGCATACCCTTGGCAGGTCTTAGCAGGGTGTGTCCAGGTAGAATCGGTTCAGCTGCAAGCCGATCTTCTGGGTACTGAGGCACTCCCAAAATGGGCTTATGTCCGGAGTAACGACGCACAAAGTTTCTTCGCTACGGTAAACAAAATATATGAGTTGTTACCTATGCAAGACTTTATTACAAAAAAAAAAACTAAATAGGTAAGGAAATACATCATCATCATCATCATCTCAGCCGTAGGACGTCCACAGCTGAAAATATGCCTCCCCATAATTTTCCAAAAGGACCGGTTGGAAGCGGCCTGCATCCAACGTCGTCCTGCGACCTTTATCAGGTCGTCTATCCACCGTATCGGTGGACGACCTACGCTGCGCTTGCCGGTCCGTGGTCTCCATCCCAGAACCTTCCCGCACCATCGGCCATCTGTTCTGCGTGCTGCGTCCTGCCCACTGCCACTTTAACTGGCTAATCTTCTGGGCTATGTCGGTGACTTTCGTTCTTCTACGGATCTCCTCATTTCTGATTCGATCACGTTGAGAAACCCCGAGCATAGCCCTCTCCATAGCTCGTTGTGCAACTTTGAGCTTATCTATGAGGCCCATAGTAAGAGACCACGTTTCAGTGCCATAACGAGAAGACTTCGCGAAATTTCCGGAACGCTGCCCAGCCGAGTTGGATTCGACGATTGACCTCTTTCTTGAATTTGGATCTACCTAGAAACCTAGAACCTAAAATACTCTATTTTGGTTTTGCAAAGTTGTAACTGGGTACTTATTAAAATTGTCCAAGTACATTGTAAAGCTCAATGAAGATAACCTGTAATTATTATTGGGTAAACGAAACAAAGTACGAGTAAGAGTAACTTATCTGTTGTGGCAAAATTTAGTACCTCTTGTATATCATATTAAAAGTACTCAAAGTTAAAAATGGGTACGGTTTACCTAGTATTTTATCACAACCGCAAATGATGGTACCGGGTAAAAATACTACATAAGTGTAAAAAGGACGGATGTCACTTTTTTTGCGCCGCCTACTGAAATTTCTCTTTCTCAGTACCTTTCAAGATAGTAAAAAGGTACACGCTCTCACCGCGGGATTCAGTTGACGCTGCCCATTTAGAAACACACGACATTCTAAGTGAAAACTTTTTTTTATTCGGTAGAGAATGTTTGCATGATAAGATTTTATAACATGGTCGTGCTTATTTGCAGTGATTATGCTGGATGGACTGTAACTTACTATTTTGTCATTGATGATGATTATGATTAAATAGAGAAAAGAAATAGGTAGTAATTCGCTTGTTTCGAACACCAAACTAAACTAGCGAACTAAAATATATTTTTAGTAAATATGTGGTAGTTCTTAATCTGTTCATGCTTAAGTCCAAATTCGTATAATGCTTGCAAGTGACAATTCTTAAATTTGCCGTTTCTGTTTAATTGTGGGTATGTTTAGTGCAAATTTAATCGTCATGTAAGTTCGTGCTCCCTAAACTAGTCTAAACTGATGTAAAACTACCCACATTTCAATAGAATAATCATATGTTAATTATAATTTAATTTAATTATAATTTAATTTAATTTAATTAAATTATAATTTAATTATAATTTAATTATAATTTTATAATATTATTATTAATTTAAGTTAGTTAAGTTTGTAATGAATAATGAATAATAAATAATGAATGTTTAGAATTATCATTCTAAGTGTTACTCGAATGTAGATTTTAGTACTAACATAATAAGAACTACCATAGTTTAGAGAATTTTAGTTTAGTGTACGCACAAGCGAATCAGTACCAATAGCTGATTAAAATTTAATTAAAATTAAGAAGATTGCATACCTAGTACTTTCCATACTAAAAGATATAACTCTTTTCTAAATCTTAACATTGCCCGATTTCAGTGATTTTTTTCATGTTATCATCACATTGTTTACGATTTGATTTTTTCAGTTTTTTAAAGCCGAAAAAAGGAAAATTATAGTACTTTGAAGTACTGAAAACATCTAAACGGACGGGCATAGTAAACAATGTGATGATTACATGAATAAATATCACTGAAATCGGACAATGTTAAGAGGTAGAAAAGAGTTATTTCTTTTAGTATAAAAAGTACTAGCTATGCAATCCTCTTAAGCTGGTCCACACGATAGCTCTATCTTAAGAGTTCAAGCTAAGAAGCAGATAAAGATTTCAAAGAAATTTACGTAATATAAGGTACACGTTTTCCAACCATGTGTAAAATGTATAAGATATTTCATTAACCTTTTTAATATAATATCTAATATTTGCATATTTATATTTACTGTGGAGTTTTAGTCACAGTGGCGACCTTTCAAGATAGCAGTTACCTACGTAACTTTTACGTAATTAATAAAACAATTCGTTTTATCAGGTTTGTTCGGTCGGTTATAATGTTTCAATCCAGTAATTTGATTATTTTATTTTTTATGCTGTCTTAAATAACTATTTCTTGTTCTCGTATAACCTTATAAGTATATTTTATTAAGGCCAATAATTTTATTTTACCTATTATTAACAGCAGATTTAGTTTTAGAGGAAGATGATTACACTTACCAAAGCTTTCTCTTTCTCTGCTGTATGTTGCTGTAAAGAAAATGCATTATTCATTTTATTACACAACTTTAATTTTTTGTATATTCAACTTTGCAATATACATTTTATTACACAACTTTTAATTTTTGTAAATTCATCTTTGCATTTTATTACACAACTTGAATTTTTTGTATATTCATCTTTGCATTATTCATTTTATAACACAACTAAATTTTTTGTATATTCATCTTTGCATTATTAATTTTATGACACAACTAAATTTTTTGTATATTCATCTTTGCATTATTCATTTTACTACACAACTTTTAATTTTTCTAAGTTCACCTTTTTTAATTTCATAGTGATAGTGACAAAGAGTCTTATCTTGATATCTGTCTCGAAATTGTTCTACAAATTATCGCTATACAGCTTGAAGCTAAGATTATACATTTTTAAGGAACTTCAATTCAACTTAACTTAACTTGAAACTTGTAGTTGAACTGCTTCCAGCAAGCTTAATATTTCCTCTACCGTGATAATTAAAACAAAAGATATATTAATGAAACTGACGTAAGTTAACGTCTCTGGTAGAGGAAAAGCCAAGGCCTAACGACTGTTGTCAAAAGTCAACAATCTTGAACAAAGAAATAATTTGCCTTTCGATGCAAGAAAGAGTTCAGTGAAAAATGCTTTGGGATCACTCATCCACGTAGTATTTGATTAAACTAAGTTAATAGTTACAATCTACTGGGCTAGCTATGTTACAAGACCTTCTAAAGTAGAACTACTTAGAAGGGTGACTATGTTGTCATGGATGATAACTGTTGCTGTTTTACTGTGAATGAACCACAAATTTGGTTTTATTTTTAAATACGCACCATTTTCCAACAATTGAAATATTGAAACCAAAAGAATATTCCTTTCATACAAATTCTCAAATAATCATTATCATAATCATTTTATTGAACTTAAGAATTTAAACGCTCATAAACACGTGAATTGTTATTAAATTACTTCATGAAATGACAGTATTGCCGTCTTAGATTATAATATACACCTCCAGATTCCGTATTCAAATACAAAACACAGCGCCCAATAAGGCTACGTTCCGGGAAACGCCGAAATCACTCGCGGCGTTCGTACACCCATTCCATGACCGCGATCATCGTGAGCGAGCTCGATACGTCATCGATGACGTCACCGAAAACGCTCACAACGCTCGCAGATCGTAGGTGGGTTTTCGTGGTCATTTGCGAGCTGTCACTGTCAAACATCAAATGTATTGGATTCTATCGATTTTTGACAGAAAATTTGGCGCGCTTTTCGCGACCGCGTAACTGTTCCACTTGGGTTGAACATTGCAAGCATTCATTCCAACCGGAACGCTAAACCGGGGCGCGACAGTTGTGAGCGTTAACGGTGCTTCCCGAACCGTAGCCTATGAAGCCAAATTTTGAGCTAGTGTGGGTAAGCGCTGCCAGTCGTGAGTGTAATTACGTACCACGTCTACGTCTGTGTAAGCGATGCGTGTAATACCATTGCATACAGCTACCCTAAAATAGGAGGAGTTATAAATTATTCGATAATAAATATTTTCAAACATTTTACATAAAACGGTAATATTCGTTTATATGTGAGTTTAAATAGATGAATTTACAAATACAAAAATATTTATATATATATATATATAAATATATATATATATTTTTTAAAGATTTTTCCTTATTTTCTCTATCTATCTAAATATAGTTTTTTTAAATATGGCTCCACTATCAGTTTTCCTATATTATTTTCGTGATAGCGGCGGTATGCATGTTCAGGTTGATCGAAGTTGGAAAATTCAAATGAAGATGAAACTACTTCTGACTACCAGCACACTGTAAGTATACAAATTTTCTGAACAATACATTCATCCCCCTTTGTTTCGTAAACCAATTAGTTTGTTGAAGTCTAATTTTTCTCCACTGCATAGGCTTTCTTTGCAAGGTGTGCATTTGATCTTACGATTTAATTGTCGTACCTACGCCGCAGCCCGCTATGTAACCTACGATTTGTCTATAATACTCTTGAGAGGTTGATTGATCAAATAAGTTACATAAATCTTCTTTTTCGTCATTATGATCTTCACTTGAACCTTAAAGAGCATTGATCTCTTCATCTACCTCGTCAAATCTTCGTGATTTTGCGTAGAGTTTATTGCATTGATTGCTGAGGAACAATTAAGTACTGCAATATCTTTCAGTAGCACACATTTTCCAGTTACAGTAATTTTCATATCCATCATCATTTTCAGTTTCCTGTATGGCATAGGAGCTTTTTGTATTTGTCCTCTCAACTGTCGTGGTTTAGGATTGTCATTGAGTCCTCCATGCATCTGAATAGCCCCGAAGAACAATTCAAAATGATCCTGGCTAATCTTATAAGTAGATATGTATATTTTATTGGTAATATTATATAGGTAAGATGCCAACAGTCACGTAGAGAATATAATCATAATAGAGTCAATAATGTAATAGACACCTTTTAAGGAACAGCTCCTGATCTAATTCTTCGACGGCCACTTTCTGTTACGTAAGTCTGTGACATGGAAGTGGGCTGAACATATGGACGTTTTTGGTGTTGGTTTCCACCAAGCTTTATTTCGTGTCTGTCTTATTATGTCAGTCCAACGCTTAGCCACAACGGGTTCGGATTTTTAATCTTATGAAAGTACAGATATAATTGTAGAAATAAATATTTAAACTCGCGGTATAAGGTCGGCGAAATAGTCTTTTCGTAACTCGTTGTATGAAAGTTATAATAATATATACTTGGTAATTTTATTAATATCTGTTTTCATCTGGGTGCTTTTGATACCATAAAAATGTGACATTTAGAAATATAAAATAGAAAATGGTTGTCTATAAAGTCGGTTACGGACGATAATTTTACATGATAACGTCATAAGACAAGCTGAAAGCTTATGCCGATCGTGCCTCTCTATCGCTTCTTTCGTGCTCTCGGTTGCACGCTCGGCTCAGGCGGAACGTGGCAATGAGTCATACTTTTTCGTGTGTGTCAGAGTTCATCGATTTATAAAACGTTAACACGTCAAAAGTTAAAAAAGGGCTTTCATAATTTTTAAATCTCGGGATTTCAGTTCACCAAAATAAGTCAATCTAATGAAGAAATTCGATATGTTGCGAGATATTGTTTAAGTAGAAACTAGCCAAGTGCGAGTTAGACTCGCATACCGCGGGTTCCATAAATGAAGAAACTATCTAACATGATTGCTCTATCTAAAAGCAAAGTACAAACTTAACTTTAACGTTCGGTCCCTAGATAACATTATTGCACCAACCGCATAAGTCAATTTGCTATAATAAATTAGCTTATTTTGTTATGAAACTACATATTTACGGTTATCTGATATTTTCTTTATATGTGCTGTAAGACACATCCTTCAACATTTTCATGATTTTTGTTCAACGGGAAGTACCCTATTATAGGTTTTGATTCAATTGTAAATTGCGAAATATGCAAAAATATGAGACATAAGCAGTTTGATATAAATTTTAACTCGATATCTTTACGCGTGTGTGATAAAAAGGGTCTTGACAGACAGATAGAAGGACAACAAAGTGATCCTATATGGGTTCTTTTTTCATGAGTTACGGAACCCTGAAACATTTTAATCAAACGCTTTTATCACCTTACGTTTTTCCTGGATTGTGACGTGCTTCCGCCATGAATGTTCGTTGATGTCGGGCAAGAGCCAACGAAGGCAGTTGATCGAAGTCGCCAATAGTGGCGACTTTTAACTGGAATCAATTTACGTAAGCGTACTAGGAATCTGGACGTTTATATATAATCTAAGATTGCCGTTTTATTAAATTAATTGTCACTATCGAAAATAATCAATAAAAACTTACTGGCCATTCTTTACAATAAAAGAGTTTTCATAATTTTAAGATTTACAAAAAGACAGCAGAAATAGATTACACCAAGTACTTTGTATTTAACACTAACTCTTATCTTAACAGTGAAATAAAAACAAAGTCCAATGCTAAAATAATTATATTAGCTGACCCGCCAGTGGCTTTGCTCTTCGAACCTCGAGGTAATGGCTTCGATCACCGGATTGGACAGTTATTGGTTTTTTTTCTGAGAAACAAAGGTTTCCTCAATGACAGTCTGGAGACTGGAACAGTGCCCCATAGATGGCAATGGCTCGCCTCCTGTTACATGATCACATGGCCAAAATTATATATGGCGAAACGTAGGCGTTGAAAACACCGCTGCTTAGCTTTCGAGGATTAAATAGATAAAAGTGTCGATTCACCCAAGATCGTTAGACTGATGTTACTGCCCTGCAGTTTCACCTCCGTGGTGATGGATGGTGATGATGAGGAAAAGTAATCCATTAAAATACCGCTGCTTACCCCTTCTAGGATTTATAGGCAAAACTATTTGTTATGTTCTGTTTAATAATAACCTGTAAGTATTGCGGGCGATTCACTCAAGACCGTTACACTGATGTTTCACCTCCGTGGTAATTGCTTGACTACAGTCGGCTGAGCAACAAAGATGGATGACATTTCGGCCGACTCCGGCCGGGTGTTATTTTGTCTATGCTGTGGCCAAGAATATTAGGCTTTTTCACCCGCGTGGTGATAGATGTTTATGATGATGATGATGATGATAAAAGTCTAGCCTATGTGCTATTCCAGACTATAATCTATCACTGTACCAAATTTCAACCAGATCCGTTCAGCTGTTCTGCCGTGATTGAGTAACAAACATCCAGATACTCATCTATCCATCCATCCATCTAATGTTTCACATTTATAATATTAGTGGGATAATACTATAACCCATTCTAGGTGTGATACTTTCTTGGCATACACGATCTTGCAGAGAACACATAGAAAAACATTCAAAATAAAATCACATAGAATCTCCTTGAGAATGAGCATCGGATCATCGGACATGCCGGAAATCTAGATAGGTCGATAACGTCAGCGAAATACGTAAACTTCAGTTTTAATCTAATATACATAAATAGAAGTGTACCCCTACTTCTCCTGGTCACGCTATAACTTGAGAACGGATGGAACAATCTCGAAATTTTTATTTAGTTGTGTTAATAATTATTGTCAGGAGAAGGTTCTTATGAAAGAAAGACCAAGAAAAGATCGAAGGCCATCGCGAGTCTGAAGGCCGAGCCTACTACGCGAACTAATTCGCGGGCAGTCGCTAGTATATATATAAAAAAAACGAGCCTCTACTTTTCCTGGTCATGCTGTCACTTGAAAACGGCTTTACCAATTTTGCTATATATATTTTTTTTGTTGTGTATTAGTAATTAAAAATAAAATAAAATAATAATAATAATAACTATCTAATCTATAAGCCCCATTGTGGGGGGAAAAGTGGCCAAAACGCTGGCGGCATTGCCACGCTGGATGGCAATGCTAAGTTTTTGCCCAAAATAGGCGCCAGCATTTCGGTCACCCGACGCCTCAAACAAACGTTTCGCCAGATCCCTAAACAAGTTGAGAGCGGACGGCCCCCATGGGCCTAAAGTTTCGACCCATTTTTAATTATTGACAGGAGAAGTCAAAGTCAAAGTCAAAGTCAAAATCATTTATTCAGTTTAGGCATCAAAGACGCACTTATGAACGTTAATTTTTCATTATAATGTACTTTAAAGACTACTCGCCGCGTTCCAAAATATATAAAGCCTACCGAGAAGAAGCGGCAAGAAACTCGGGGCCATTCTTTTTATATAGATGTTTTTACAATGTTTTTACTTAGGTACTACAAATATTAGCTCCAGTGTGTTGCCTTACAAAAGAGAACATAATAATGGTATCAGTAGGGCAAGACACGCTACACTTTGACATCTTAGTACACGAGTAGATAGATCCTGGAGCGATCAGTCCCAAGCTGTTTTATCCTCCAAGTAATCCGAAATTTTGTAATAACCTTTTTGACAGAGTTTAGTTTTAGTAGTAATTTTAAACTTATTAATATGCAAATCTCGGATAACATTGGGAACTTTATTATAGAAACGTATACATTGTCCCATAAAAGAATGACTTATTCTGTGGAGACGCGTTACATGTACGGATAGCTTGTATTTATTTCGGGTGTTGATGGAATGAGCATCTTCTTTCAAGAGAAGGTTCTTATAAAAGAAATATCCATAAATGATGGGAGGTCATGGTGTGGCCGAAGGCAAAGCCTTCTATACGAAATAATACGGGGACATTCGCTAGTATCAAATAAATATGTCTCCAAATCACGAGATTTTCATACAAATATCAGTACTCCAAATTTTTAAAAAAATATAGTTCAGTGACTTATTATTAATTTTAGTAATTACGAGATACCTTTGAAACTTTATCTTTAATTAAACGATTTCTTTTGACGCTGTTTGCATGTTAAGCTCCCGTTTTGTGCTGCTCAATGCCTTTTAGTTAATGAACTTTTGATACTTACTAATTAAAGTAAATACTTGGAAGAAGTTTGTTTCAATAATTATTAGTAACTGAAATAATTGGCAAAACGGTAAAATTTCAAATTCATTCAAAATAATTTGTAAACTGTAGACAAGAAATTTTAATTTACGTTGTAAGAAAATTTATGAATTATTTTTAAAAGTGATTAAACCCACTTGTTTTGTATTTGTTCGCTCGTATTAATTAACTAAACATTAATTAATTACTTTGTGATTTTTCGGTACGAACCGAAAAATCACAAAGGCATACTTGTTCGTGTACTTGTGTTCCTCATTTTTCTGTATGCCGCCGAAACGTGCAATTTGCGAGAAATCGAACAGAAAAAGGTAGACGCTCTGGAGATGTGGTGTTGGAGACGAATGCTAGGTGTATCATGGACCGAGCTTAGAACTAATGTCTCAATACTGGAAGAACTCAGTATCAAGGAGCGTCTATCAGCAATCGTACAGAAGCGCATTATGACATTCTTTGGCCACGTGTCGCGAAGAGATGAATCATCTATCGAACGGCTGGTTGTGCAAGGCAGGGTTGACGGTCGGTCACCAATGGGATGGACTGACCAAATCAAGAACGCAGTGGGTGGATCCATAAGTGAGTGAACCAGGTGTCATCCTGGTTCACTCACTTATGGGTCCACCTTGAGGCGAATAACATCTACCCCCAATACCAATACTACACGACGGCCACGACGTTCCGCCATCTCTCTGTGTTGGCTGAGAAGAAGAATTAACTACTAGGTTGATATTGTTGACTATGTTTTGTGAAACACTAAATAACTTTCTATAATAATGGTTGGCAATCGTTTCGGCCTCGTCCTGAAGCCTTCTTTAGATTGTCGAGTGCAGCACGTTCGTTGTTGCATCATGCTTCTCAATGATCCTGAAGAAAGATTTCAGACGAAGCGAAAGAATTATCGATCGTGATATCAACAATGCCTTAGTTTCACGTCGATCCCGGTTTATTATTACGATATTAATATTAAATAATATATTATTTGAATGAATTTACTTTTAGTAAATAAGTTTTACTAAAATTTAGATACTGACCTTATAGTAAAATATCTATTTCGATAGAATATTTTTATATCTTTAAAGAAGTCCACATTTTTTTTTTCAATAAATCAATGCTAGGCTAGGCTATGCATGATTTCTCTCTACGTGAAATATACCGTAGAGTATTTGTATCCGTGTGTTACCCGTAGAGACTTAACCCACCAGGGTACACGCAGAATAGATAGCCGATGGGACTGGAACATTCTGGAGTGGAGACCACGGCAAATACATGGTAGGTCATCCACAGGCAAGGTGGACAGGTGGTCTGATAAAGGTCGCAGGACGACGTTGGATGCAGACCGCTACCAACCGGTCCTTTGGAAAACATTTTGAAGGAGACCTGTGTTCAGCAGTGGGTGTTCCATGCTTGAGATGATGATGATGTAGAAACTTTCTATCAATAATTAAAACTCAAGTCTCATCACAGTTTTCCATACATGACAGTAATTACATTATTTATTTAAATGGTCATACTAGATATAAAACCTATTCTTGTTTATTAACTCTTTCTTTATACAATTTTCATACAACAGTCGGTACCATGATAGTTCAAAAGTACCTATTATCACAATATTATGCGCATGGTATCGACTTCGACAAGTTCTTTCACTTTTCAGTGTGTTCTTTGAAGTCGGTTCCATTTTTTTGTAAAATAACATTTTCGCCCTTAATATTTTTTGCGGATTAAGGGATCGATTGTCATTCACCGTCAATAAGGATATCATCAAGAAAGGCGAAACACTTTTCAGTTATTGAAGTGAAACTCAAAAACAACTTGCCGAATTTGATGAATTTCTTTATTTGATTATTTCTCGATCGGGATTCAAACCCGCGTCTTCCGACGATCCGTGTCAGACGCCATAACTACTAGGCCACCGAGGCACAAGGTCTGAACATCAAATTTTAACTCTGATCTGATCTGATTTTGGCCGTCGGGTGGGAACGGAGCGACATCTATCGAACAGCTTGATCATTATCCAACCGAAAGATTGTTTTTTCAAATACTTAACTTTTGTATGGTGCCGTGGCGGTGCCGGCTTAGAATAGCACCCCCCCAACTCTACCCGTGGGTGCCGTAGAAGGCGGCTAAGGGATAACAAATCAGAAGGTGGGCAGCAGCACCTTCCCAGTCAAACACACACAAACTGCGCTCGCCAACCCGCCTGCCAAGCGTGGCGAGTATTGGCAAAAACCCCTTCATGGATTGGACAAAAAGAACCAGGCCCCCAGTCCCCGGCAGCCCCGCTATTCCTGGCTACGGTAGCGGCCGCGGTAACGGTGGGGCAGGGGGTGCTAAGAATCCCCGGCAGACGCCCGGCTACCAACGACGACGACTGGCCCTGGTGACACACAACATACGCACGATGAGGACAGACGAGAAGATATATGAGCTGGAAGAAGAAATGAGTAAGTTACAATGGGACATTGTGGGGTTATCTGAAGTCCGTAGAGCGGGTGAGGACACGATAACCCTGAAATCAGGTAACCTACTCTACTACCGTGAGGGCGACCAACAGTCCCAAGGTGGTGTCGGTTTTCTCGTCCACAAGTCCCTTACTAACAACATAGTTAAGATCGATAGCGTTTCCAATAGGGTCGTATACCTAAAACTCAGAGTATCCAAACGATATTCGCTGAAGGTCATTCAGGTATACGCACCGACGAAGTCGCACCCGGATGATGAGGTGGAGGATATGTATGAGGACATTAGTCGGGCCATACATACCTCTGAAACGCACTTTCTAGTTGTTATGGGGGACTTCAACGCGAAGTTGGGTAAGAGAAGCGAGGATGAGTTGAAAGTGGGGCAATTTGGATATGGACAACGGAACCGTAGGGGACAGAGGTTGGCCGACTTCCTGGAGAAAGAGGGACTCTTTATGATGAACTCTTTCTTTCAGAAGCCACCTCACAGGAAATGGACCTGGCTGAGTCCCGATGGTTCCACGAGAAATGAGATTGACTTCATTATGACCACCAAAAGGCAAATATTCACTGATGTCTCCGTGATCAACAGGGTTAAAACCGGTAGTGATCACCGAATGGTAAGAGGCACGGTGAATATTAATGTCAAACTGGAGAGGTCTCGTCTGATGAAGTCTACGCTCCGACCCACTCGTGCCCGTATTCAAGACCCCGAGAGCTTTCAACTTGAGCTATCCAATCGCTTCGATTGCCTTGAGAACATCGCTTCAGTGGACGAGATCAATAACAGGTTAGTAGAAACTGTCCATACAGTGGGTTCCAAGTACTTTAAACCCCACCGTACAGATAGGCCACAGAAACTCTCCAACGATACCCTCAACCTCATGTCTGAACGACGCTCATTGAAACTGCAGTCTTCGAATGATGCTGAAGCATATAGGCTGCTCAATAGACGAATATGGAAGTCCTTGCGACGCGACATCCGGATCTTTTATACAAACCGTATTAAAGAGACGATAGAGCGGAAAAAAGGCTCCAAAGTGTTTGCAAGAGACATGTCTATTGGGCAAAGCCAGTTGACGAAGCTGAAGAGACAAGACGGCAGTGTAGCGTCGACCAAAGCGGAAGTGTTAGGAGAGGTCGAGAGCTTCTACGGACAGTTATACACCTCGGTCGCTAAACCTGTTAGCAGCTCGGTCAAAGACCCAAGAGCCAAGCTGACCCGACATTATACCGAAGATATCCCGGACATCAGCTTGTACGAGATTAGAATGGTCTTGAAACAGCTTAAGAACAACAAGGCGCCTGGTGACGACGGTATCACATCTGAGCTTCTGAAAGCGGGTGGAACACCGGTACTTAAAGTCCTTCAGAAGCTCTTTAATACCGTCTTACTCGAAGGTTCAACGCCAGAAGCATGGAACAAAAGCGTGGTGGTGCTGTTCTTCAAGAAAGGTGACAACACTTTACTTAAAAATTACAGACCCATCTCGCTTTTGAGCCATGTTTATAAGCTGTTTTCGAAGGTCATAACGAACCGTCTCAGTCGCAGGTTTGATGAATTCCAGCCTCCGGAACAAGCCAGTTTCCGAAAAGGCTATAGTACCATAGACCACATCCACACGCTACGGCAAGTTATACAGAAGACCGAAGAGTATAATTTGCCTCTTTGTCTAGCGTTTGTGGACTATGAGAAAGCCTTTGATTCGATCGAGACGTGGGCAGTGCTTGAGTCTCACCAGCGGTGCCGTATTGACTATCGGTATATTGAAGTGCTGAAGTGTTTGTACAAAAACGCCTACATGTCAGTCCGAGTACAGGAGCAGAGTTCGAAGGCAATTCCATTGCAAAGAGGCGTGAGACAGGGAGACGTTATATCTCCGAAACTGTTCACCGCTACATTGGAAGACGCCTTCAAGCTTCTGGAATGGCAAGGACTTGGCATCAATATTAACGGCGAATACATCACTCACCTTCGATTTGCCGACGATATTGTAGTCATGGCAGAATCCATGGAAGACCTCAGTAGAATGCTCGAAGGCCTCCATCGAGTTTCCCAACGGGTAGGTCTTAAAATGAACATGGACAAGACGAAAATTATGTCTAATGCCCATGTTGTACCTACCCCAATATCAGTTGGGAACTCAGTTCTCGAAGTTGTTGACGAGTACATCTACCTGGGACAGACAGTCAAACTAGGCAGGTCCAACTTCGAGAAAGAGGTCAATCGTCGAATCCAACTCGGCTGGGCAGCGTTCCGGAAACTTCGCGAAGTCTTTTCGTCAAAAATACCTCAGTGCCTCAAGACAAGAGTCTTCGACCAATGTGTGTTACCAGTGATGACTTATGGCACTGAAACGTGGTCTCTTACTATGGGCCTCATAGATAAGCTCAAAGTCGCACAACGAGCTATGGAGAGGGCTATGCTCGGGGTTTCTCTACGTGATCGAATCAGAAATGAGGAGATCCGTAGAAGAACGAAAGTCACCGACATAGCTCAGAAGATTAGCCAGTTGAAGTGGCAGTGGGCAGGGCACATAGCACGCAGAACAGATGGCCGATGGGGCCGAAAGGTTCTGGAGTGGAGACCACGTACCGGCAAGCGCAGCGTAGGTCGTCCACCGACACGGTGGACAGACGACCTGAGGAAGGTCGCAGGACGACGTTGGATGCAGGCCGCTTCCAACCGGTCCTTTTGGAAAATCATGGGGAGGCCTATGTTCAGCAGTGGACGTCCTACGGCTGAGATGATGATGATGATGATGAACTTTTGTATTGCTGTCGCAACCCTTCATAATTCTAATGGGTTGGAATCCCGTTGGAGAATGTGAATTGTTCTCTCTAAAAATGGCAATGTTTGGTATCGCTTTAAAATCAAATAATACAAATAATACGATATTTCTCTTAGAAAACATGCTACTATTCCTGGAATTGCGAAATAATTGTATGGTTAAACTTTCAAGACATTTTGGCCTGAATTTCACAGACAAGTTAGTCTGCTATAGGATTGGTCTGTACACGAACATTCACTTTGACTTTCGGGAATGCACTCAGGAACAATGTTGCCAAGTTTGACTGATATTAATGGCAGCGCATCCGTGCTCAAGTGCTCAATGACGTACCACTGAGCAAGACACATTAGAACAAGTTGGGAGTTCTGCCTGTTCTGTCTTGATTTACTAACGGTTTTATTTGTTATTGTATAATACATTCCTATAAACATATTGCTACTTACGGGATGAACACTGTGGTATTTATTTTAATGAGCTCCCGCGATCATGGCGCTTACAAGTGTCGAAATATCAGGAGCTCATTAAAATAAATACCATAGTTTTCACCCCGTAAGTAGCAATATATTTATTGAAAACAACCATGAGAGTTTAAAAAGTGCTTAATACATTCCTAGTACGAAATAAATCATGTGAACGATTCTTTAATAAACAAGGTTACCTACTTACGGTTATACGAGAATCATATGCCACTGAATAAATACCATATTATACATACTTAACAGAACCTTCACATTTTACTTCGTTTTAAATGATGCTAATCTCCAAACGGACTGTATATTATGGACAATAGTAGCGTTTTTCCCTTGAAGTTTGAGCTTCATGAACGCTCAAGCGTTTTCAATAGGTTCGCGACTGTTCGCGATGTAATTGAGTTTATTCAAAGTCGATCACTACGTCATCTCTTGATGGCATCGTAAACTAAGAGGTTTTGAACAACTGTGATAAGTAATAAACAGCGTGTAACAAAAAGGTGTAGTAAAACTAAATTAATTTATATATAAAATTAATTAACACTATCACTACATATAGTAAAACTGTAGAGGTCGAATATCTGTACAATAAAAAAAAATCTTAAAACCGAGTCAGGGGTAAAAAGGGCTCTTGTAAAGAGTGAAATCGAACAAATTTATATATTTTTAAAATTTTTTGTTTTTCTTTTTGTCTGTCTGTTTGTACGGGCTAATCTCCGAAACGGCTGGACCGATTTAAATAAAGTGTTGTATGGTAGTAGCTTATATCCCTGGTCAACATAATAAGATACTTTTGATCCCGCTAAATTAAAGAGTTCCCGTAGGATAGTTAAAAACTGTAACTAACCGTATCCCGCGAGGCCACGCGAGCGCAGCCGCTGGCTGGTCAGCTGATTAAATTATGAATGTCGATGTCAGGCGGTATGCCTCGGTGGCCTTGTATTCATGGCATCTGACACGGATTTTCGGAAGACGCGGGTTCGAATCATTATAACTAGCTGCGCCCCGTGGTTTTACCCGGTGGTGATAATGATGAAACTCCAAAAATAATATACTTACTCTGAATATAATCAATCTCTTTGCCTAATTTCATCGAAATCGGTAAAGTAAAACTCAAGTTATGGCGTGACCAAGCGAAATACGGATTCATCTATCTACATAAAAAAGTCGTGTTAGTTACACCAATTATAGCTGAAAACGGCTGGACCGATTTTTATGATTTTTGTGTTTTACGATTTGTCAAATCTCGAGGAAGGACATAGGATACTTTCATTTCATCATCCATCACCACGCGGTTGAAACCGCGAGACGCAGCTAGTTTATATTATATAGAATATTGATACTGATTGTTACAAAAAGTGAAACAATGGCATTCTGATAAATAATATTTTCTATAATACAATTGTTGAAAACATACTCAATGAAATTGAAATACTTCACGTATTATTGTGGAATAATACGTGGAGTATTTCCATTTTATTGAGCACATAAAAATAGTTAAATGTTATCCAGTTTCGCGCTGCTTACCATGGCTGTATTTGTAGTTGTTATTAAGACGTAGGTTTGGCTTACAAAGTATATTATGTAATTACATAATAGAAGTTTATGCTGACTGTCATATAATACCTAATTATGTGCAGTTGCATACACTACTTTATTTAACCTCATGACATTTTTGCTACTAAAGTTAAATCCAACAAAATATTACTCAAATTCGAATGTACGAAATAGCGCCAAAATGGAAAAAAGTCTTCTTCTTCTTCTTGTTTGTATGGCTTGTGCGGCGTAACCACAAGTTTGCGAATATCAGTAGAAAAAGCCTGTTATTAGTCTATTGGCTCGGAACCAGCGCGTTGCGCGCTCACCACAGATAATGTGTACTAAAATTGAATTGAAACCTCCTTGGTCGGGACACATTGTACTTTAAATGTTTTTTTAGGAGAATGATGCTTTAATTTATTTTTTTAATTTTCTTAGAGAAGTATGTAAATAAAATATGCCAATAAAAGTCTGTATATTCATTTCATAATTAGAATATTACCGAATGAGATTATATAAAGTATATTATGTAATTAAATAAGATACTTTTACTAGAAAAGAATCTAGAATCTAGAAATCTAGAATTCTAGAAAATCAACTGTTTATACATAATTTTAAAAGTTCTTTGGAAATATACTTAGTATGATAAAAGTCCCTATAGAGCCGCATGTCGAAAGCTATTCTTGCCTGCTACCTATTAGCTATTAAGCTGTATACCTATATAAGAACAAGCTACATAAAACATGTTCTAATATAACTAAAATAATACGTTAAATAGCAAAACTGTTGCTACTACACTTCATAGGTATGTTCCTTATTTGGAATTGTTCAAGCATTACTCACAAACTAAACTTTAAATTAGAAGTGCCAAGTATAAATTGCGATATCTCGAGCCTCATGACTTTATATCGGTTTCCCGAAAGTCAATCTATGCGTGGGAATGGTAACAAATTGAAGTTACTCGGAACTAGTGTTACCATGTTGATAATATATTTTTCCGGATAGCCTGCTATTTTAGCTAAAGTTATTATGCGAAATAAAACAGTTCTAAGCGTATAATTTTATTTATGCTAGTTCGGTAATTGAAAATAATATATTTATTCAAACCTTAATGTTCACCTCATTTTACTCATTATTGAACTCGTGATAACCATAGAAGTAAGAATTAATTGACAGTATTTGATCGCATGAGCATAGTTAATTTTACCTGATTGCGGTTAATCCCAAAAGAGGATTTGTGAACTGTACGTTCGTATTTATGTATGTATGTATATGTCCATTTGTATGTCCACTCGTAACTATTCAACAGCTTAACCGATTTAGAAAAATGACAGGTCCGCAATTTGTCGTGAGAGCATGAGTATTTCTGGGTGTATAATAGAGAAATACATCTACTCACAAATGTTTGCTCCTGCCAAGAGAAGAACCCTTTTTTATGGTATAGGTTAGCAAACGGGCAAGCGGCTCACCTTATGGTAAGTATACCGTCACCAACGGACATCCGCAATACCATAGCTCTCGAGGATGCGTTGCCAACCTTTGAGGAAAGATGATAAGAAGGAAGAGATAGAAGGGGGGGGGGAGGGTGAACGGGGGGGGGGGGGAATCGGGCCTCCGGAACCTCCCACAAACCGACGAAATGCAATAGCAAGCTATGTTACTTCATGTCGGTGTTATGTGGGAGTGTGGTACTTCTCCGGTCGTGCTGGCCCATTCAGCTGTGGGGTTGCAGCGTGGCACTTCTACGAAAAAACCTGACGTCGCGCTTCCTAGGGTGATAACCTAAACTAACGAGACCAATCCTAAACAAAAATGTACTTTAAAAACACACGTATCCCTTTCCTTATTAAGTTGAACTGATGTCCTATGCTCAAACTATTTTGATGGCGACCCTCGCGTCTGGGAGCTTATGTTTATTTATCGTTAGTTCGAATAACTTTAAAGGAAAGTCACTACTCTACTTCAATGCAAATATATCCAGGTAATGTATACATGATATACATAAAATATATAACGAGCCGTTGTTATTTGTGAACATTACAGTGGTTTCTAAACGAAAGCGTTCTATTTAAGGTGCTGCCATATCACGATGTCGATAAAAATGAAGGTTTTTAAAGCAGTTTATCTCATAAACAGTGATTTAATAAAAACATTTTAAGACTTCTAAAAACATTGACGGAATTAAAACTTATTTTAACCTACTAGAGTACACATACATTAAAAAAATTGCAAACTAACCACTTAATTTGACCTTTAAAGCAGTTTTTCTCTTTATTCACTATTGTTTCTGTTATGAAACACATATCATAAAATAGTCTTTTTTAATACACATACATTGACGGATAATATTTTTATTTAAGTGTATACATTATTTTTTTATGAAATTTGTATGTTTTTTCGCCATGCATTTGCTTGATTCCAAGTAAAGGAAATTGAACTTAGCCAAACGCTGAGCTGACAGCGCCTTAAGAATAGAGTCATATCATAATCATTCGAAACGTCAGGAATTTACCTATGTTCAGTTGCATGCAGAATTTTTTTCAGGTAGACGTAGATAGTTAGTTTCGAAACTCAATGACTCAATTCTCCCTGTGAGTAGTTAGCCGCTGTGGTGAGGCTCGATTGGGTGACTTTAGTATTCACCAGAGGTATGGGACACCCTTCATAGGTGTGGGACCTTGCAAGCAGCTAACAAAGAATCATCCAACTCTTTCTCACTCATTTGACCTCATTAAGGAGAGAGGAGGCGGCCTAACCTCTTTGCCGGTCAAAAGATAATAGGTCTCGATAATTGAAAGCTAACAGCCTAAAGGACCGATATTTTTATAAATTATAAAAATATTGATAACTATTAAATATTTTATTTATCAACTTTTATGGAACAAAAGGTAATTCGGATTTGCAAACCAATGCTTCTTACTAACTTATTTTAGAATATCTATGGTATTTATGTATCTAGGAAGTATCCTATCTACTGTTTCTAGCCACGTCGCTAAGGCCCCTTCTGTACTCCCCTATAGTCGTTTTATTCAAACCACTTCTGAATTAATAAGATTAGACGTTCACTCCATCGTCGGGCGTTACACAGAAAGCTAAAGAATGTAGAACGGCTAATATGGCGTCACTGTTCTTACATTAAGTTAAAATTATTCATAACAAGCTGCGCCCCGCGGTTTCATCCGGACGGTGGTGGATAATGATGATGATAAAAAGCATCCAATAGTATTTCAGTGTCCATTTACCTATATACCTAGCTCATGTTGTAATATCTATGATAACGCCCTTATGTCTCTTACGGCCGTTTCAATAACCTATCTATCGTCGGTTTACCATACTAGAGATAGATATTTGACACTATTTGTATGGGCGTTATGTCAAATTTCAATCGGTAGTAAAGAAAACTGTGGATAGATAGAATATTGAAAACGACTGTTATATTATAAAGGGGATTTTTTTTTGTTTCTTTGTTTTGAATAGGCTCCAAAACTACTTAACTGATTTGGAAAATTCTTTCATCATTAGAATCCTACATTATTCCTGATGGTCATAGGTCATAGGAGGTTTGTACGAATTCGGGGAAACGTATGAAAACTTCGATAATATAACACAAGGTGTGAAAAATTTCCTTATAATATCGCGTACGCTACGAAACCTATTGACAAAGAGCAAAGTGATGTAGACCTTTTTAGAAGACAATGATGTTTACAAAAATGTCAGCATTACCATGTCTAAATTTTAATGTTATCTCAAAATATGATTGTGTGTAATATGTAGTATTCCAAGACTTACACTTGGAATTGTGTAGTATTAAGTAGTATAGAAAATTCTCAGCAAATTCATATTTATATTATTTAGAACTTTTTTTATAACCATTCCAAATTCTTCTTATATTCCATGGGGTTTCCTATCGCGCTTGGTTGGCACGAACACGTAACAAGTTTAATATAAAATCGATCTTGAGTTAACCCTACATGCCTGTCAGATGTTTAATCACATTTAGATTGTAGTGCAGTAAACAATGTTATATTTTCTAAAAAAGCCTGAGATTGATGAAAAAGTTTGAAGTAAATCTTGAGGCGGACAAACCACTGTACCTGACATCTTATTACCAATTGTTTTTAAAGTATTCTAGATGTTTGTAATGCATATTAAGAAAAAGATGAAAGGTGAGTGCGTACTGAAAAAGGTCAACTGCCGACCGAAAGAATAAAAAGGTCGCGTGCGAGCGAATGAGTCCGAACTTTGAAAGTCGCATCTTGTCTTATAAATCAATTTAAGTAATTAATGAATTAGATTAAAATATTTTTTTTACTGAATTCGAAATAGGTGGAGGTTCTATGTTCGACTGTATGTATATTATTGTGTATTTTAACAGATTTCTCCCCCATTTGTTGGCCGTTTCTCAATTTTTTTTTATTTGAAAGAGTATAATATCCGAGGTAAAACTAAACTAAAAATCGTTTCACCTATCTTTATGATATCGTCATTGACGGTGAATGATAATCAATACCGTAAGTAGCAAGGGTAACTAAAAAGGATAAGAAAAATGTTTTTACCTAAAAATGGAACCGACTTCAACCATAGTACATAGTACAGTTAAACATAGTAGTAACTACCTCTTATCAATTCAACAAGTTATTTCACATACATATTAGTGTTGAGGTCGGTTCCATTTTACGAACTAAAAATTTTATACAAATCCTTGATAATATTAAAAAAAAATTTACGCTAGTAAATAGTTTACTACACCTTATATAAAAAAAACATAAAACTTCATTATTATAACATGATCACAGCCGTGTTCGTTGTGGAGAGATCCTTTAATAAGGTTGTTAGTCATTATGTAATTTCTACGCTGAAATACTGCCCGGCAAAATGTGAGGGTTTATATTATATATACCTACTATATATATATTTAGGTAACCCCTTCGAAAATAGATAGACATTATCCCTGAGTAACATAGCCTATTTATATTATTTTCAAAAAAGTTAAAGGATCCAATGTAACCCAAGCGGTAAAAAAAATACAAAAAACAGCCTTATATAGCGTACGCTTCGGAAACTATTGACAGTTAAGTAAAGATATGTACAACAGTTTTATAGAAAACATCAATATCTTGAATAAAGCTTGCAATTTAATGAATCTTACTATTACAGTTATGTCACAATAAATACTTTTTCATAAGAAAATATTCAATATTAACGCCGGTGCAAACTAGGCCACCTTATTTGTACCTTGGTTTTAATCCTTATCTACTCTTATAGTAAAGAGGAAAGATTTGATAGTTTGATTTTTTATGTCGCTCTTATATCCACAACTGTTATTTTAATACTCTGTGTAGGTGTACGCTCTTGCATATATCAAAGTTAAATGGTAAAACCGGCAAACACTCACGTCTATCATCTAGTCGTCATACTCCGACCGGTGTTCGGGCAGTACTGATGCCCATCCTCATGCAGTGAGGGCCGCTAGTCGCGCATTCGCTTGTTATGACAATATTGCATATATCAATTGTTATTTGGTCATTTTTACAACAGAACACTTTTAGGTTATAATAGATCTCCAGACAGCTCTAAATTGAAAAGTTATAACATTAATATAAACTAAAATAAATTGTCCATTGCAGTAGTGGTCATTATTTCTAAACATATGGTTATGACAGCGTTAAATTTTCTCATTAAGTTTATAATCTTTTACATCTTTAAGATTTTATTTTACAGAAGCCTTTGTTATTTTTATTGTAAATAAAACTTGATTAAAATTCGAAGAACTACTCTTTTAGTTGTATTTGAAATCTGTTAAAATAACGCGCAACCTGTAAAAGACAAGCCTCTTTCAAGTATTTTAAATTATTTATTAAATGTCTGAAACATCACACTGTATGGCATGTGGTGTAGTGGAAGATGTTCAGCACGATTTGATGTTTTCGAAACGAAGCGCAACGGTGCATGAAAAATTATGTCTACGTTACTGAAATATATAAAAGTCTCCTTGCTTTTCCTTGTTCTGATGAGGCCAGTATTCTACTCAAAATGTACATGTTCTTTTATGGCTTATATTTACGTATTGATTTGTATTACGGTGGTGACGTTGTCTACATCTTTCCAAACCTTCATGTGAAAGTAACGATGATAAAAAAAATGCTGATTCGCTTTGCAGGGACTAAGATTGGAGGCAAAGTGGCGTACTTACATGACTATGCGTTTCAGTGAACTCCTTAATTTCGTTAAATTCAGTGGTGCACTTTAGTAACACTGATTAGTAGGACGCATAAGCAAAAATCCATCTCAGTAAAATACCGTCGTAGTACCATAAGTTAGGCCTCCGTTTACAATAACAAAGTGTTAAATCTACTGCAGCAAGTGAATATAATTATTAATTATTTGAGGGCTAATGGCACATTTAAGGTTAAGCTGTGATAATACAAAACATTTTTCTGTCAGTCTCGTGTCAGATCTGGAACTATTGATCGTAATTTAGAGCCGCGGAGGATTTTACAGAATACTGTTGAAAGAAATTGTCATTAAATGAAATTTAAAGAAAATATTACTTAAAGTTTATGAGTTGTCAGCCTCAGGAGCATGTCTCATTTTTCACAAGGTATTTTTGATGACGCGAATTCGGAGTGTAATCAAATGAGAGTCAAAACAGAGATAAAAACGAAATAACGACCGCCTTGTGAAATTTATTAATTTATAAAAAAATACCTATTTTACGGAAATGGATTCCATTTACCTGAATTACAGTTTGTTTGATATACCTACTATATATTAAAGTTCAGGAATTTTCCACCTAAAATAAAATGGTCACTTACAAGAAAGCTGCGTCAGGACCAATCGGTGCTCCATCATCGTTAAGCACCCCATAAAACGGTAATAGACAAGTGAATGAACGAAATGTAAGAAAAGGACGTGATCAGCTCATTTTTAGGGTTCCGTACCCAAACACCCAGCCACCAGGCTGTATCTCATTAACCGTGATAGTTAGACAGTTGAAATTTTCACAGATTATGTATTTCTGTTGCGGCTATAGCAACCAATACTAAAATACAGAATAAACGAAATTTTTGCTCGACATAAATAACGGCAACAGGCGACGTTTAAAATATTCACAGAATATTCAGTTATCTATTCACTTTAATAGTACGGAACCCTTCGTGCGCGAGTCTGATTCGCAATTGGTCAGTTTTATTAGGTAAACCTAAAGAATACTGCACTATAGTACAGGTATAACCATAATTCATAAGAACAAGGCGCTGATTCTGCAGTATGAATGAATTGGTCGGTTATAATAAATACGATATTTTTTTAAACATATCAGTAAGTTTTTTAAGGTCTGCCCTCTCGCTTCTGTGACTGGGTTGCTGGCTTTCTACGCGAGCACACACTTCCACGCTAAAGGGAGTATTGAGTAGAAATTTTACATTTTAGCAAATTGATAATTTTAAATAAATTTAATGTTCCCCGGTCATTACAAACGCTGTTTCACGCGATGTAATTCCGATATGCATATGGATCAACGTGCATGGATGAGAAGCAGCGTTTCTGTTGATTTTTAATCATATTATTATAAAAACGAATTACTAAACTATTAATGATGATAGTTATCTTATTTCACCCGTATATGAATATTTTATGCAGAAGGAAGCACAATTATAATCACCAATTCAGTGACCAGTACCATCCTAATATTAAATTAAATCATTATGAAATCGATTATTTTATTTTACCGTTTCTATTAATGTATAATGTTTAGCTTAACACAGTTATTGATATAAGGCTCAGCACGATAATAAAGTTGCACGAAATTACATTCATTAGAAATGCATCGTCTACCTGCTTCTAAACAAGAGATAAGTTAATTGTTCAATTTTAAAAGATCGGCTAAGTAATTATTGAAATAGGCCATATTAATTGTGAGTCCTGAAAAACATTTACATGTTTAGTATGTTAGTTACTAATGCAACATATTACTTATTTATGAGGCAGACGTTATCTATATTTAATATTATAAAGAGAAAAGATTTGTTTGTTTGTTTAATAAATAGTAATAATAAATAAATTTGAATTCATCATTATAATCCATCACCACGCGAGTGAAACCGTGGCGCGCAGCTAGTTTGTCTTTTTTTTTTTATTTGAATCTAGCTTGAGCGTACAAACAATACGTAGTTAAATTCTCCTATTTCATTAGATATAATTGGTAGAGTCGAAACTGTAGCCATTGTGTAAGTGTAGCCAGTGTGGTGTCAATTGTGTAAGCATTCTCTTAACTGAAAATTTCTATATTATGGCAGTACTTATTTTGTTTAAACTAAAACCCAAATTAGTAGAACACTTTCGAATGACAGCACTAAAATTAGATATTTCTCTTCAACTGTGCGTATTTTAGACAGTTTAGTCGTCACGTAACTTGGTGCTCGCTAAACTAACCTAAAATAACCTAAAATAACCCAAAATTTAATAGAATAATCCTATTTTTAGAAATGTCATTCTAAGTGTTAAATGATTTTGGATTTTAGCGTTAACAGAATAAGGACCTGATATGCTATCAGAAGTCAGTTATTTAACTGCTGTTTTGTACGAGTATGAGTCACGTGGATGCATTACTAAAACTTGCTAACACGATTGACGAAAAAAAGCAAAAATAATGTTTTATGGATTAGACACTTCACTTACCACCTGACACTCAACTGATCACCATTGTGAACATCAACTTGTAATAATCCACCACTATTACACGTCAAAACTTAAAAATCAACACAAAAGAACATTTAGAACATTATAATAGTCATTGTTGGCTTTTTCTCGCCATCTGCATGTTCAAACGAGCAAAACTAATTATAATAGCAACACTGTTTGTTTTTGCCTTAGTGACGTCATACAACGTATTGGCCGCCATTGAATAATGTTAAAGTTTGAACTATAAACATAGTTTTTTAGTTTAGAGTTCTTTAAAAAATATTTAAAAATATGCCTAGTGTGTATTTCGGCCTAGTCCTGATTAATTTAACGTATAATAAAAAGAAAGGTCAACAACCCTATTTCTGAAGTATTCATAATGCCTAGGAAAATCGTTACCTGGATTTATTTTACTTACCTACATAATTTGAGTGGTTAATGCTACAAAATTCCATTATTTTCTTGGGCTAATTTACGTATTATTTCGTATTTTCTTTACAATGTTGCAGTCATGCAAGTTTTGATATAATCTATATTAGCGGCTGATATAGAGACCATATTTATCCTTCAGAAACGTGCTATTAGAGCTATATACGAAAGGGGTCCCCGTGAATTATTGAGAGATTTATTTAAAGAAATCAATATATTAACGTTGCCTTCCTTATATGTATTTGAAAATATAATGTATGTTCGTAAAAATTTACATAAAAGTCAGAGTTAAATAGTCATCACCACACTTTTAATACCAGAAATACAAATAGGATAGCTGTACCTAGTTTTAGACTTGCGAAGACTAATAAGTCATTCCTATGAAGTTGTGTGCGTTTTTACAATAAAATCCCAAAGCACATAACTGAGCTCACAGAGGGCAAATTCAAGTTGACTGTAAAAAAACGTTTTAATAAAAAAAGCTTACTATAAAGTTCGACATTATATAGAAGATAAAGATGCTTGGAATACTCCACTTCTGGCAAGCTGGCTCTCTGTCACCCATAAAATATAATATTTGTAGTACTTAAGTAGAAACATTGTTAACATCTATTTAAAAAGAATGGCTCCGAGTTTCTTGCCGCTTCTTCTCGGTGGGCTCTATATATTTTGGAACGCGGCGGTAGAGTCTTTAAAGTACATTATAATGAAAAGTTGACGTTCATAAGTGCGTCTTTGATGCCTTAATTGAATAAATGATTTGACTTTGACTTTGACCACCATAATACATTTTTAGTTCGGTAGTTTAGATTTATTGAACATGTGAATCGCTACCCTTGTTAAAGTTTAATCTCACCGCATTTCTTATAATGTTGATCAGGCCCACAACGGCAGTGTTTCGAACTTCATCGTTTGATACATGAAGATAGTTCTGGAACAGAGTATTAATAATTGTAATTTTGCACTACATTATATTTAAAATAAAATCATGGAGTTTTATATAAATATAATTTTCATGTGCAAAGAAGATTACTTTCAATTTTCTACCAACTTTATAATTTTTTTTTATGTTTGTTACCTTTTAACTTTCGACTGGGTGGACCGATTCTGAAATATATTTTTTGTTTGAAAGCTGGTGATTCCTATGTAGTCAAATTTAAATTTCATCAAATTCGGTCCAGTAGTTTTTGAGATACACTCCAATAACTGAATAGAATGGAAGTCGGTATTCAATTTTTCAAATTGTACATGTAAAATTAAATATTTCTAGCAATATCTTTTGTAGAAGTTTCGAAAAATTTCCGTACGATAATGAGAATGAGAGGAAGAATTCCGGACTGTTAAAGTTACTAAAGGTTAATTGACAAAGCGAAAGAATGGTATTTATGAAGATTTTTTGTATTCAATTCAAGCCATAACCAATTTGTTTCTTCAAAAATGTTTAACTAATGAAATATCATAAATCATAAATAAATCATAAATCATTTATTGGTAATAACTATTACACGTCATTGTTTCACATATGAATAACACATACATTTATATAGATAATACTTTTCGTATAGATGACATTATACAAAATTAATTATTTAAAAATTATTTATACAAAAGTTATTTTAGGTTTACGTTCAGTCATATATACTTATATATGTACTGAAATTGTTAATATATATGAAAGAAAAAGTCAAAACATAATAATAATTCATATACTGATCACAGTAATTGAAAAGGTCAATCGGTCTATTTTAACAGTTATATAAAATAATATAATTATTTTGAAATCAAACATTGAATATATTTACAAATACGAACATAAATGAAAAATATGGTTTACTATCTTCCTCATTAATTTATGGCTTTATAACCAAGGATTATTTTTTACGATTATAATAATCCTTTCTATTACTAAACTCCTCGAAGCTATAGAACGTCTGCTCGATTAGCCAGCGTTTCAAGCGAGTTTTAAAACAACTGAAGCTAGGCGCTGTGATGATGTTCTCTGGCAGCTTATTATACACCGTTGGGCCCATGACATGAGAGGTTTTGTTAGATTTCGTTAATGTGTGAGCTACATAACTGAATTTGTTTTTATTCCGGGTGTTAAACGAGTGTACATCACTGTGTTTCATGTAACTCCCCTGATTTGACCGCACATATACAGCAACCTGGAATATAATAATCGCTGGTAGTGTAAGTATACCCAACCGCTTGAAATGCGGGTGAACAGAGGCGCCCTGTGGGATCTTTGCGATGACTCGGACGGCGCGTTTCTGCATTCTGAATGCTCGTAGCCAGTCTGCAGCCCGCCCCCACAGCTCCGCGCCGTACTGGAGCAGTGAGTGCACTGTTGCAAAATAACAAGATCTCACTGTCTCAGGGGGAACCACTCTGGCGACCCTACTCAGCGCGTAGCACGCACTCCCCAGTTTGCTACATAATATATTTATGTGACTTTCCCATTTTAGACCCCTATCCAGTGAGAATCCAAGGAAAGTAGTAGACTGTACCTGTGCAATCCTCTCTCCATTCATAAATACCGTCAGAGGTCTCGGTGACGGTCCCGACAGGTAAAAATGAATGAAGTGAGTTTTAGTTAGGTTGAGAGCAAGACCGTTTGTGCGAAACCATTCAGCGAGTTGGGAAGAGGTGGTATTTAGCTTCTGCTCCAGAAGATCCACCGAAGGCGCAGTGACTACCGCAGCCACGTCATCAGCGTACATAAATATTTCGGCAGCGGTGATCGCGTCTGGTAGATCATTAAGGAGCAGGGAGAACAAGATGTTCGATACTGATGACCCTTGTGCCACTCCCATCACCGAGGTTAGTGGTTCAGATCTCACTGCATCAGCACCTCCGACTACTACTTGCGATCGGTGCCGCATCAGATCTGTCAACAAGGCACATGACGACCCGCTTACCCCGTAGTACTGTAACTTTTCAGCAAGTATGACGTGGTCAGCGACGTCAAATGCCTTCGACAGGTCACAATATATTATGATGGCAACTTGCTGTTTTCTTATTTCTTATTCTATCGCCTTAAAGATATCGCTATGTTTACGAAATCTCGCGAATAGCTCAGGTGTAAAAAAGCATTAATTATAGTAACGTTATAAACACATAACGTACGTTTTTTATAGGTAGTTTGTATGAGTTATAATAATTATTGTCTCCACAGTAGCGCCGCTACTCGCTATCTTTATCCTTTAAGAGTGGATTCGTGCATTTGTGCATTTGCCATTCTTCTAATAAGTAAGCTAAATATGTTATTTACTTTTTGTGAGATTTATTTTCAAGTAGTCAATTTCAAGTCTTAAAAGTAAGTTACTTAATCTGTCCGAATCAGCAAGCCTCATTCGAGGCAAGTTTCATTCATAAATCTATTGTTATTTTTTGTCCTGATGCGGACAGATTAAGCAACGATTTTAATTGTATAGACTAGCATTTGCTTGAAGTTAGAAATATCAAAGGCTAGAATTAGCCTTAGCCGAGTAATAGTCACCATTTCCTTTTATAAGCAATGAAAACACGTATTTTTTTGTTTTTATTGCAAAAGTGAAGTTGTATGAAAATGACAAGTCTAAAATGTGAAAAATCTATTGTGCTGTAAAAATTAAAATCCATGACAACAACCTAATAAAAGTGTAAAAAGATACGTCTAATTTTGATAGGGTTATGCTCAGACAAAATAAAAAAGTAAAGACAGAATGTTGTGAACAGAAAAGTGAAGCCGGTAAAACTACGCCTCGCCGTGTACATACACAATTACACACACACACGCACAACGAAACTACGCCTTGACTCGTCAGTCGAACTATCGCTGCGCGTGGAAGCAACACGTAAAGTAAATCAACAAATTTACCAGTCAAAATGCCGAATTGTGTCGTGAAACGGTGTTAAAACAAACATCAAAATATAAAAAGAAGGATGGAATCACATTTCACACGTAAGTAACTTGGAAAGCAATATTTTAAATAAATAAAAATAAAAATAAAGGTTATTGCTTGGAACATCGAAAGTGTTGCTATGGTAAAGCCTGTAAGGTTTACCCTATTATTGGGTAATCTTAATATTTCATAATTTCAATTCATTTCATAATCTTAATAAGTAATCTTATATATGTTACGTTAATACGGGTACGTTTTTATAATAGTTTATCAACGTGTTTTAACCAACTTCAAAAAAGAAGTAGGTTCTCAATTAGACTTTTCTTTAAATATAATATTGTATGACACTCGACGCAATATCTTTATACAAAACCGGTTCCGTCGTTTGAAAGCAAATTAAAAAAAATAGCCAATTCTTTTTTTTATTATTAGTTTATTTACAACCGACATCTAAAAGGAGTAGGTTCGCAATTAGGTTCTATTGTTTAAATACTTGTTACCTCATAAGTCCGTTATTTATAAACCGATTTGAACAATTATTTTTTTGTTGGAAACCTGATACCTTTAATATGGACTCGCATTAATTTCACACTGGATTTTCGTACATATTGAAGGTGGTTATGTATTTTTATAAAAATAAACCATATTTCTGTTGAAGTCTTTTGTTTTTAGGGTGATCTATATTGAATGTTGTTGTGTGTAGTTAGTATGCGGAAAGTTATACGAGATGGTCGACCAGTCTTTGTCATAACGCGATTTTATAAACCAGTCGTAGAAGAAAAATGCAAAGCAGGATTCATAGGTACATTAATAAATATTGAAAGTTTAAAAGCGCTTTATACGAAGTACATAGAAAATGAAAAAAGGCTGTTTTTTTATCTACTTACAAATTAAACCAGGATCATTTGGAGATTCTATTTACGTATATTAGGATGCATGGAGGGTTCAACGATAACCCTAACGTAAGACAGTTTACAAGCAAGCTACAAAAAATACTAGGTCATTTAGAATTAAAATGTCTTACAAAAGGTAATTGTGTTCCTTTAGAACACATAGCAATACTTAATTGCACTTCAACAACTAAAATTATAAATAGCACTTCATCGTCGTATAGACACGAAGAAGAAGAAGAAACCATTGAAAATTCTTCGTTGCAACTTCTTAATGAAATTGTTAATGAATCATTTGATTGGGCCAGTTGTTTACATGACAATTCATATTATGGTGACTACAGAAAAATGATAATTGGTTACATATCTGGAAGTACAATGCACTATCTTGTTAAAACCATAAAATGCTCTAAATGTTAAGATGCCTTGCAGACTGATGAGAAACTTTATTTTCACAAGCTCATTAGTTTAAAAAACAAAGGCGGTCTTCGCTTCCCCTCTAAGGATCTTTTTGACATTTGTGTCACTTGTGAAGCAATTGTTCGAAAATTATTGAATTAAAATATTGCAATACCGCAGAAAATCAACACCAAACTATAGTCTTGAACATATTAAAGAAATTCATTGAAAACAATCAGATTTTTATCAATTTAGAGTCAAAACATGAATATGTTGGGCAGGAACATAAACTTAATTAAATACGGTGTGTAATTGAGAAATACTTAAACATTAGATTCCACCATATTACTAAATTAGTAAGTATTTCTAAATCAGTGCAAAGTAAACGACAAGCGTACAAAAAATTAATTCAGCATAAAGGTTTTTAAATAAAACTAGCAGTTACACCGAGTAATTTTATTTCTGAAACTCTTTATCTTTTCTCTTTCACTACCCAATGCCACTACTTTTTACCGACACCTAATGTAGGAACCCTATTATTATATTAAAACTAATAACGTTATTACTTTATTTAATTTATAACGTTAATAATTTGATAACGTTATTTTTATGGGGTAATTTAAATTATCATGGCAGCACCGATTCACGCACTACATGCATAGAAAACCGGCCTCACTGCTCTGTTCACAACATTCTGTCTTTACTTTTTTATTTTGTCTGAGGGGTTATGTCATTGCTTACATAAACATTAACTTTAGTAAGTGACGTTCATTGCTCCATTATATAATAAGATTGTACGAGTATGTTGAAGTATTCTATCGTCAAGTAATTACTTCGTGGAGAAATAACTTAGCAACAAGTAATTACTTGTTTATAAAAAAAAATTAAAAAAAAGCAAATGAAAAATAATGACAAAATAAAACCTAACTAGCTAAGTTGGTGCCAGAACTAGGTTTAATTAACAAATACAATTTGAAAAAAATAATACCGACTTCCATTCTATTCAGTTGTTGGAGTGTACCCGTAAAACTACTAAGCCGAATTTTATCAAATTTAAATCGGACCACACGGGAAGCACCAGCTTTCAAACATAAGAAGAGTTTTGAGAATCGGTTTACCCAGTCAAAAGTTATGAGGTAACAAACATAGAAAAAAATACAGTCGAATTGAGTATCTCCTCCTTTTTTGGAAGTCAGTAGAAAAATACTTGTGTCACAGTTCACACCATTGATGTCAAGATATAATACTAGCGGCCGATCACAGGCTCAGTTTTTCGTCAGCCCTACATTCAGCCAAAAACCGTCTTAAGAAAAAGTACAATTTGAAAAATTTGATACTGACTTCCATTCTATTCAGTTATTGAAGTGTATCTCAAAAACTACTAAAGGGAATTTAATGAAATTTAAATGGGGCTACACGGAGAGCACCAGCTTTCAAACAAAAAAATAATTTTGAGAATCAGTTCACCCAGTGGAAAGTAATGACAATGAAAAAAAAAATATACAGTCGATTGAGTACCTCTTCCTTTTTTGGAAGGTAGAAAGGTAGAGGGTTTAGGTAGAAAAGAACTGGAATAGTATGAAAACATAAAAAATCTTACTTTGACGAGTGTCGTTAGTTTGCTAAGTATTTGAGCCGGTGTTTTTGAGCTGCTCTTTTCTTCAGACATCGCATTGACGTGCATATTATTCTGTAAAATAAAATAATAGGTAGAGTCTGTACTAAAAAAGAACCGATAGACGTTTTGGTGAACTAAAATTCATATTTTATATGGCAGCATAATCCTTAATGGTTATATAAAATATATATCAAAATGAACCCCTATTTCTCCTGGTCTCCTGGTAACTTGCGAACGGATGGAACAATTTCGTTCAAGTCAAGTCAAGTCAAAATCATTTATTCAATTTAGGCATCAAAGACGCACTTATGAACGTCAACTTTTCATTATAATGTACTTTAAAGACTCTACGTTATTTCTTTTGTCGCGTTAATCAGGTTCTTATGAAACAAAAGCAAGCGAATATGGGAGGTTATGGAAAGGCCTACTACGCGAACGAAGTCGCGGACATTCGCTAGTTATTAGTACAATAAAATATTTACTACATATAAGTTGTTTTTAAACGATACAAATAGAATAGTTTGTACATAACAATTTTAGATGCAAATTCTTGTTTCATACTTTTTAGGGCGGGATTATTTAGTAGTATAATAGTTTTTGAACGTTTTACTATATCTCTCCAATGGCACGCTTGACAAAATTATGATATACCAAACCCTACCTTCATTTTTAAATCCTTTTTTTATGATATCACACATGTAAATAGAGCGATATTTTTTTGTTTATAACTTCGTGCCCCCTAGAGCTCCGCCATATTTCATTTAATGTGACGTCACATAACCTATAATCAGCGGATAATCAAGACGCTACCAGAGTCACCTCGTTTGTCAAATTATGATAAGCAGTTAAGAAGTTGTGAGGGAACAGATTGACATTACATTCATACGAACATACACACTTACAGGACAAAACATTGCCCTTTTTTTTGCTTCGCCGTAGTTGGATAATAAACTATATCTACTTTGTGTAGAAAGTAAATTACAAACCATCAAAGTCACGGAAAGGAAAACAATAATGTTAATATTCCACATAATGGCACGCTAAAATTTATATTTCATAATAATAAACGAACTAAAAAACAAAAAGTTATCTCCCTCTCATACTACTGGTTCAATAAAATGACAGACATTAAAGTTTTCTCATCAGAATAAAGTGCTATAATAACAGTATGGAGTGATTTTATATTCGTCGCGTGCCACGCCTGCCTATTCGCTGTTTTTCATAAATCATCCCGGAAGAATTGCTGAGGTTATATACTCGTATTACCTACGCCTGTAACACTGTTCTTAGCTGTATTATGTATTGATTGTTTTATATGGAGGTATTCAATAAAGAGTAGGTATATCTACCTCTTCTTATACTGTATTTTTTGTATTATAAAATCTAATTATAAGTGACGAAACGCTGTTCCTCTGCTGGTAAGAGTCACAGCCTGAATACGAAAATTGCAATGCAAATCAGATCACTAAGAATTAAAGTACTTAGTGGTATTGCACTGTGTTCGTTATTATGAGACAGCTATTTCATTCACATTCGTCCAGTTTACTAGTTTCCTATTTTACTAGTTGTGACAATAGCAATATACCTACCAGGACTTATCACCATTCAAAAGTGTCGACCAAGCGGATTTCCAGATTAGGGATTCGCCATAAGTGTCCCCGTCTACAGACGCTGTTGACTCGGCCTCCACATCTTATACTGTGAGTGTGTAAGTGTAGTGTAGTGTGTAAGACCATTGTTTTCATAAGCAATCACGAAAATACTTGTCAGTGAGTGTGTGCGTTACTTCTTCACGCATAACAACTGAACTAATTTTATTAAATTTGGAATAGAGCTTTTAGTAGATTAGAATTTTTTATTGTACTTTTCTTCCAAAACAATAATTCTGTCGGATAGGCATTGTACTGGTGCATTTGCCGGCTGCGGATACTACTATAGTTTGAAAGTTAGTAAAAGTTTTAATTTTGTTAGTAAAATGTAAATACATTATTGGCCATAGGTATACGATACTAAACTTTGTTAGTTAAGGGCTGTGGATTTTGATATTAATTAAATAAATTTATATAATCTATTGAGCGGACACAATCGCATTTCAGTTTTATTAAAAGTAAGTTTTATCGTCCTTACTGCATTTATACTACGCCAACGTCTCACATTGAGTTCAAACCGTGAAATAAGTTTTACAATGCAAACTGCTCTTTGCATAATGACGTTTTACATAAGGCGAAATAAAGTCTGAATAGAGTTATGCTTGAGAACCTCTGCTTATTTTGAATTTTATACTCTCGGTGAAAGTATTTTTTCAGAGAAGCTCATTGTGGTTTTAAAAAGTATTTTAATTTTATATCTTCTAAAACATTGTCATGTTGATTCGTTGACGCACCTGAAACCGCAAACATTTAAATAACAAGGTTATTATTTTGTTGCTAATTTTAAAATATGATACTTAAAGAGAAACTAAAGTAACTAAAAAGCCATTACATAACATGATCTATACTAATATTGTAAAAAGGAAAGATTTGTTCGTTTGTTTGAATTGAATAGGCTCTGAAATTACTAAACCGATTTGAAAAATTCTTTCTCTATTAGAATCCTACATTATCCCTGATGATCATGGATAAAATGATTTCAAAATTAATAGGGATCCGTTTGAAAACTTAGATAATGGTAGTAATTCGCTTGTTCAGAACACCAAACTAAACTATCGAACTAAAATCAATTTTTTAGTAAATTATGGTAGTTCTTATCCTGTTCACGCTAAGTCCAAATTCGCTTAATGCTTGCAAGTGACAATTCTTAAATTTGCCGTTTCTGTTAAATTGTGGGCATGTTTAGTGCAAATTTAATCGTCATGTAAGTTCGTGCTCTCTAAACTAAACCAAACTCATATAAAACTACCCACATTTGAATAGAATAATCATATGTTTAGAATTATCATTCTAAGTGTTACAAGAATCTGGATCTTATCGTTAACATAATAAGAACTACCATAGTTTAGAGAATTTTAGTTTAGTGTACGCACAAGCGAATCAATACCAATGTAACTAAAGATTAAATATAAAGCAAAAAAAAAATTTGCATATAATCATACTAACTGCGCTCCGCGGTTTCACCCACGTAGTTATGGATGATGATGAGGATGAATCAAATGTAGCGTATGTTACTGAGGCATAATGTAGCTCTAAACTTGTGAAAGAATTGTTGGAATCGGTTAAGTAGTTTTACGTGTATCAATTACAAACAAACAATCATATATATTTACTTTTTATTATTAGAGTAGATAAGAATTAAAACCAAGGTACGAATAATATGGCCTGGATTGTACCGGCGTTACTATTCCATACTTTAAAATGAAAAAGTATTTATTGTGGCATAACTGTAATAGTTAGACATTATGGTAATGTGGACTTCTTTGTTGATATTGTATTGACGTTTGCTATAAAACTGTATTACGTCACTTTGCTTTATTTTCAAAAGCATAGACAAAATGGTCAATAGTTTCCGCTATGAAGACTTTATTGACATTTTCCACACCTATCGAATCGAAGTTTTCATTACGGTTCCCTAATTTTTTTTTAAATATTAAATAGCCTAATGTTCATCAGGGATAATGTAGGATTCTTATAGTGAAATATTTTTTCTAATCGGTCCGGTAGTTTTGAAGCATATTCAATACAAATAAACAAATCTTTCCTCTTTATAATATTATTAGCGTAGACGTGTAGATAACATAATATAAAAAAAAATGATAATTCACCCCATGGGTCGTTTTCCTCATGTCTGAGGATTGAGACCACCTCCACCACCCTTTTGTTGGCCTTCTCATTCTTCTGTTACTGGATATATAAAGAGCATCGTAGACGGTGCCACCAGAGAAGTGCGATTTTAGTCTGATGAGATCATCGGACTACAGCCACGTGATCCGTTGTCCACTTTGTCAGTAACGATTTTTTTGAAAAGACTTTCAAAATTAAGATTCTCAAGTTGACGCGTATGTTTTTTCATGTATGACAACGCATAACTTTTTACAGAGTTTTCCGATTATGATGGTTCTTTTGTTGTTTAGTCTACCAAACCATCGGTGTACTTCCAAAGTAGTCCCATTTAAATTTCACCAAATTCGGTCAAGCTATTTTTGAGTTACAGTTTCGCCTATCTTGATGTTATCGTTATTAACGGTGAATGATATTCGTTCCCGTAAATAGCAAGGGACGCTAGAAAAGTGAATTTGTTTTACCAAAATTGGAACCGAAATCAACACTAAAAAGTGTAAAATAAGTCCACGCGCACAATGTTGTGTTAATAGGTACTTTTGAATTATCATGGCACCGACTTCCAACACGTCATTTCACACTTTTTAGTGTTGAAATCGGTTATATTTATGGGATTTTTTTATAGCTCCGTATTAACATCAAAACTGTCTAAAGTAAAGTAAATTATTAAAAACAATTGTGAAGAATACGCATAAATTAAGGTAAGGACTTGAGCTAACACTTCTAAACTTCAGAATCGATGATTTGATGCGATAATGCTGACTCTGTCAAGGTGTTCGCAGCATCTTCAAACCCCACATCTAAAAAGTATTGATGTAGATACTGTCGAGTAATGTGTGTCCACGTCTAGTTTCTTAACTAGATAATCTAATACTATAGATATTTAATTATTGCTCTTGTAATAATTATTTAGTGACTAGCTGAGCCCCGCGGTTTCACCGCCTGTTGATAGCTGATGATGATGATGATGAAAAGTATCCTATGTCCTTCCCTGAGATATGACAAATAAAAAAACACTAAAAATATAAAAACTACTGCAGCCGTTCTTGATTTATATATGGTGTACCTAACACGAATTTGTTTTATATAATATATAGATTATTAGTTATATCTTCAATTACAATTCACCGTAAACAGTGACTCAAATGCATTACTAAAAGTTTTATGGGGAACTAGCTCATGCTAGGCCGTTCGTTCTGGTATTAAACGGTTCAATAAAAACTTTACTACAGAACTTTGACCGTGCGCCGACCACGAACTAATATTCATCTTATTGTTATTCCAGAGTCTCATCTATCAACATGCCAAATTTTGATCAAAGTTGGCCCAGTTTACCCGCGTGAAGATAGATGATGATGATAATGAAAAGTATCATATGTGTTATTCCAGAGTCTCAACTATCTACATACCAAATTTCATCAAAATTGGCCCAATTCACCCGCGTGGAGATAAATGATGATGATGATGAAAAGTATCCTTTGTTTTATTCCAGCGCCTCATCTACCTCCATACCAAATCTCATCAAAACTGGGCAAGCCGTTTGAGCGTGAAAGAGTGTCCATACGTTAATAATTTTAACAGGATTATGATTAATTATGATTACCTAAGCATAATACCACAATCAAAGCATAAGTTTCTTCGGCGGCCCCTTTAGCTCTGTTAATAGCAGCCCTACCTTCAATAGGTCGAATGGGGGATGCCACGTTCGATCCCTGACAACCTGAATATTTTTGTGATGAGCAGAAATATTTGTTATTGGGTCATGGGTTTTTGTAATGTGTTTATATGTGTGCCTCGCGTGACCTAGTTAGGACTCACAGGGATACCTAGTTCGAGGTTATGAGCAAGTTAACGACTTTTTTAAAAAAAAAACGATATTAAAAAATATTTAGTGACACTTCCGCCAAAAAGAAAACAATGATTTGGCCTATTTGGGGGTGTGCACCACCCTCCCTCCCGCATAAAATGCTAATAGGAAGAATACAAAATAAAAAACACACAAGAAACCCCAAATAAACCAAAACCGATTCGACACGTGTTTCGCCTCTACTCGAGGCATCCTCAGGAGATGTTGACTCGTCGAGCGCTAGACCGACAGTCAGCACAGTCGCTAAATATTTCTTAATATTGTTTTTTGATAATGGATTTCCGCAAAGTAACGCCTGAATCAATAAATTATCTGTTTTTTTTAATATAAAACAAGTACAATTTGGAAATTTTAATACCGACTTCCATTCTATTCAGTTATTAGTGTATCTCAAAAACTGCTAGACCTAATTTGATGAAATTTAAATGAGACCGCACGGAAAGCGCCAGCTAACAAACAAAATCAGAAGTTCGAAAATCAATTCACCCAGTCGAAAGTTATAAGGTAACAAACATAAAAAAATACAGTCAAATTGAGTACCTCCTCCTTGTTTGGAAGTTGGTATATAAAAAGATAATTCCTATTGCTGGTACGCGGGCCTTTCTTACATTGAGTTGCACGGGCCATATTACGCGAATATTTCAAAACTCTAAGAAATACAAATTTAGAAAATTAAAAAAGTACAATTTGAAAATTTTAATACCGACTTCCATTCTATTTAGTTAATATAGTGTACTTATCTCAAAAATTACTAGACCGAATTTGATGAAAAATGGGACCACTTGCATTTTTCTTTCCATCATCTCTCTGCTAGAACTTGAACGACATAAATATCAAGACATGAATTAAAACTCAACGGCCCGTGTTCTATCTTCATCTACAGTTGAAGACTGAAGCTAAGGGCTCTCATGCCTTTTCACGGTCAAGAATAGAGCTTATGTTATGGATTCATGAAGCTTGTTAGCTATGTTTGTTTTCTTTGCAAGTATTTTTTATAATTGACTAGTTGCGCCCCGTGGTTTCACCTGCGTGGTGATGGATGATGATGATGAAAAAGTATCCTATATGCTACTCCAGCGCCTCATCTATCTACTCGTACATACCATATTTCATTTAAATCAATTAAGTAGTTATTGCCTTAAAGAGTAACAAACATTCATTATTTCCCATTATTAAAATGGATATACTCGTAGTATATATATATACTCATAGTTATCCTTTACAGATAGACATATGCCAGCGAAAACTTTTCTGTAGACCTATACAAGATACACAATTTCACCATACATAACTTTGTTGTATAAAATTTTGTAACGAAAACGTTGCATAAAGTCTTTGAGATATACTCAAAGACTTTATGCAACGTTTTCGTTGAAAGCTCTCAGATGGCTTATTTCTTTCCGACATATCCAACAAATATCATTATATCTTAGTTAATGTATATAAAATTGATAAATTATATACTAAAACTTTCCTTTCTAAAACATTCTATCCATTGGTGAAATCAATATGAAAATCGATGCAGTTGTTTTTGAGTTGGTCGCGAACAGACAGACAGACGCGGCGGAGGACTTTGTTTTGTAAATATTGGCCAGAATTTTAACTTCATTGCTCTTGATGGTCAGTTACGATGTGGTTCAAAATGATAGTGTATACTTATAGTAAATAATTGCAATGGAGAATTGCTTGCATGCTAGTGAATATACCGTTACGCGATTGAAGACAATTTTTACGATGTACAGCCAGGCGAGTTTTTTATGCTATCTAGTGACAAGACAAAAAAATGATGTGCTTTAAAAATCATATTATAAAAATAAATGGTTGATATTTTAAGTGTAATAACTAATAGCATTAATCATTTACCTAGAACTCCTTTCTTGACTCTATGCTTTCCGAAGAGGACAATTTGAGAGCCTTCAAATCAAAAGAGGTATCAAATTCAAATCAAACTTTCGTCTAAACTACCGTACGACACCATTGTATTACATTAGATAAGATCATCATCATCATCATCATCATCTCAGCCGTTGGACGTCCACTGCTGAACATATGCCTCCTCTATAATTTTCCAAAAGAACCGGTTGGAAGCGGCTTGCATCCAACGTCGTCCTGCGATCTTTATGAGGTCGTCTGTCTACCGTGTCGGTGGACGACCTACGCTGCGCTTGCTGGTCCGTGATCTCCATTCCAGAACCTTCAGGCCCCATCGGCCGTCTGTTCTGCGTGCTATGCGCTTGGCTCACTGCCACTTTAACTGGCTAATCTTTTGGGCTATGTCGGTGACTTTCGTTCTACGAAGAAATAATATCAGGAAAAGTAACTAACTGCCTTAAAAAAAATGACCCAACAAAAGTCGTGCTAAATCAATAACATCGTCTACGCCGCTACGACTCAGCTGTCATATTAGACGTTGCAGCACGTGCGTGGACCAATCCCTGCTTTCCTTCCGAAATTTAAACCAATCACCGAACATGTCTATTTGTAACCTCGGAAGTAATTCGTATTTGGAATCATACGTCGTTTTGGTTTGAAGGGCCACTTTTTGTGTGGGATTTGTTCTGAGTTATGCTTGCTGACATTATTTATTCATAGCTTTCGTTCTTCTACGGATCTCCTCGTTTCTGATTCAATCACGAAGAGAAAACCCGAGCATAGCCCTTTCCATAGCTCGTTGTGCGACTTTGAGCTGGTTGATCAGTTAAGATACGGTCATACGAAAGTCTATAAAGCATAAAAACAAAATTTACCAAAAAATGGAACCGACTTCAACAACTGTGGTCAAACTATTCAAAAGTAGTATTTTTTATTTGAATTTTTATGCGTAGTTCGGAAATAAGCCACTTGACTAGACACGGGACGGGTTAAAACGACTTTCATTCTTTTTAGTGGTGAAGTTGTTTCCGTTATTTGGTATTTATTTTTATTGTTTGTTTTTGAACTGTGGCAAACATACACGGATGCAGCATTGACTAATTTAAAATATTTGACATTGAATTCAAAATTTTATTTGATGATCGCGCAAAGTAAAGTCTATCTGCCGATACAAGCGCTTTTTAAGTAGGTACATATCGAAGTCTTGACAATCTTCCAGATTAACTCGCGAATATTGTTTACAAACAATCTTGCGTAATCCGTGGTACAACGTTATTGTGTGAAGTAACTAGAAAAATACGCGAGCAATTGTCACAACACAATACAGACCTAAAAATGGTAAAAATCACTTACAAAAAACGTTTACCAAAAAATTACGAAAACGTATGAAATACGAGTAACTTGTTCTAGTCGGTACCATTTTTAACATTTAGTTTGGTAAAAAATTTTTTTAACCATCTATAGTGACCCTCGTTACTTACGGGATCGATTGTCATTTACCGTCAACGATGATGTCATTAAGATAGGCGTAACTTTCAGTTTTTGGAGCATAACTCAAAAACTGCTTGACATAATTTGATGAAATTTAAATTGGATACTTCGGAAGTATACTCTACCAAACAAAAATATTTTTGAGAATCGGTTAACAAATAGGGGAGAAATCGGCCAATATACACATAAAAAATACATACACACGAACATGTAACCTTTGTTTGGTTAAAAAAGGATAATTCATATATACAAGTAATACAATAGCTTTGTATTTGTAAAGTAAATTTGAAAAGTATCTTTATAATACTAAATATAGTACTACAAATAGTAAATGCTTATTTTTATAAATATTATCATACATTTTAAGTTTATTACTACTATTATCTACAGAATATTTCATTATATATTTCATTCATTATATATACCTATTTCGGTAATGGAACACGGAATGTGTTGGTATGTAACAAATATACAACAATCTAACTAATAAAATAATGAATAGTTACAAAACAGTTTGATGCAGTCTTAAAATACTTTGGAATGTGCTGTTATCTTTGGTAGCGTAAGTATCTTATCTAATGTATCAGTTATTAGGCGGAAATACTTTTGAACCAAAGCTACCCATAACGTTTCCTGGAGGTGAATAATTGGCCACTACGTAAAACTGTCCTTCTTTGGTCTTCGCATACCCCACTCCCAGTTCTTTAGTATCTTCCCAAACAACTTGAGTAAAATGTCCAGAATCCAAATTAGTTGGTTCTTTGCCAAATCTGTGATTTTTTATCTCACTGTACCATTTATCGACCGGATCTCTTCCGGAGACAGTGAAGTTAGGGTCTGAAGACCAGGCGTAAAATATGTTCTCGCCATAATCATTCTGGTCTCTGTGCTCAGTCTGCCCTTTTTTTGCTAAAGTTTTGGCCCACTCTTCAGCATATTTGCATAACTTCTTGTTTAATTCAAGTGGTGGTACTCCATGTATTCTTCTATATTCATTGTGTGCTCTGAGGAATTCATCTTCAAACTTTTCCCCTGCTATTGACGCTGATTTGAATTTATTGACTAAATCAGATGCAATATCTCCAAAGTTTTTGCTACTTCTTTGACTTGGTGATTTAGGTGAAGGCGGTCCCATCGGTGATTTTGGAGATGGAGGTTCTAAGTTGTTATTTGATGTTCGTGATGAAGAACTGTAACTAGATCTACTATAATTGGATGCGAACTGCATAGCTCCAGGTGGAAAGACGTTTGTAGAAAACTGGCTTGAATAGTTTCCTGGAGGATAGTAGTTTGCCACGACATAGAGCTTCCCAGATTTACTCTTAGCACTGCCAACTCCCAGCTCTCTGGTTGATTTCCAAATGATTTGTGTAAAGTGTCCACACGTCAGGACCTCGGGCTCTTTTCCAAAAGAGTAGTCATTGATTTCACTGTACCATTTATCTATGCAGTCTCTTGCCCTTACTTTAGTGTTTGGATCTGATGACCAGCCTGAGTATACACTTTCTCCATAGTTCTGGTTGAGGCTATATGCCATCGAATCTTTTTTTGCAAGTTCGTCGGCCCATTTCTGTGCGACTTTGGTGATGTCTTTATTAAGAACAAGAGGTGGGACACCATGCTCCCGTCGATACTCATTGTGGACTTCTAATGCTTCGTTTTCGAATTCTGACGACTTTGAACCGAAGAGTTTACTCTGAAATTATATGAAAAAAGTTTAAAGTATTTGAAACATTTTAGTTCTGAAAGGAAATTTTGGTGAATTTGGCTTAATAAGGATAGTAAATCTTAGTATTTTTGTAAAAAATAAGGCTTTGTAATAATAAGACATTATCTGTATTTTTTGCTAATTGGGATTAAGTGCTTAATTTTTATAGTTTAACTGTTTGTTGGAATCCTTATCGTCAGTGATTTCCGCCATTAAGTGATTCATTTCTGTTATTCATGGTCACAGTCATTGTACACTTTGCCTTTGTTTGTTATATTCTCGTTGGATTACTGTATACTGATACTGATGAGTAACCGGAAAATGTATAATCTATCTAGTTAATACTTTTTCCTGGACTAGCAAATAAAAGTGGAAATTAGACAACTTGTAACGGAGAACATCTATAATAATTTGATAATATCCTACTTTCAATCAAAGGAAATACTATGTTATAAATGAATCCGCAATTAGAAGAACTTTTTAACTCACTACACTTATAGAAATATCCAAATAATACAAGAATTAAAGAGTTTCTAAGTTCATTCACCAGGAATAATGTTGGTAGTTTTGGTTACATAGGTAGTTAACATAATTTAATACTAGTGCTTCACTCAAGAACAAGCTAGAAAATAAAGCTAATACTCGAATGCGTTATGATTTACAATATTAGATTCGAGTATGATCAGAGAGACTAAGATCGGCATAGTTCAAAAACGCTATATTGAAATAAAAGTATGATAAGCTACAATTTTGCAACCTTACTGTAAAAACTGAAGATTAAACATAACGACGGACTATACTAGACGGACGACAACGGAATATACATGAGGTATTTGATCCCAAAAACGTAGTTAATACCTCATCAGCTGGACGACCCAGACACAATAGAAATTTCATTGTTATATTGACACTCGACTGGTGAGGGGACAGTAGAACATAGATCGACAAATAGATAGATCTTAATATCACAATTTATTGAACACCTTGAAATAAAACCATCAATACAGTTAAACAGCTAAAAACAGTGTTATATAGGTTTATAATGCGTCTTGACCGAACCAATTTCACCTCGCCTTGTGTATAGCATTGTGTTATAATGATTAGGCAGGAAGGAGGGTGCGTTGGAGAGCGTACTTCATACGTACTGCTTGTAGCTTGTGATTTCAATTTTTTAAATGATGAGCAACATCTTTCAAGTACACTAAACGTTAGAAGATAAAAAAACGATATTAAAAAATATTTAGTGACACTTCCGCTGAAAAAAAAAACACACACACACACCGCTGAAAAAAAACAATGATTTTGGCCTATTTGGGGGTGTGCACCACCCTCCCTCCCGCATGAACAACGATTCTATTGAATCGTTTTTGTTTTTGTTATTGTTTTTTTTGAGCGGAAGTGTCACAATTATTAAATATCGTTGATATTTTTAAATATCGTTTTTTGATAATGGATTTCCGCAAAGTAACGCCTGAATCAATAAATTATCTTAGAAGATAAGTTTTAAATCATTGTATTCTCTTATGTTACCGTTTGACAGGTCAATGTATTATCTTATGTTAGCTCTGTTTGGTTGTAAATTGTTGTGTCTACTAATGATTAACCTAGTTATCGTTTTATAAGTAAAGAATATATTATATAAATATAGAATAAAACAAGAAATCTATTACATAAAAGGACTGTAAATAAAACTAAAATAGGATAACTAATAATTTCAATTGTAAGTAATTTCAAATGCAAATTTTTAAGATATTTATGTTTTATGTTTATTACTGGTGTTTATGTTTAAAATAAGTAACTAAACTTAATAAGCGTAAATTTCATATACAAAATTAAATTAATTTCTTTTAAATTACATATACTTTAATTGCATTGTAGGAGGGCTTTCGACTACAACACTATTGAGATAATTTAAAATTAGAAAAGGGTCGTATTAAAGTCTTCACATGTATAAATAACGATTAATTAATAATGCTTCCGAATGAATATTACACTCTAAACTAAACTTTTTGCTGCTTTTCTCTTTTATTTTTTTATTTTTGATATTTAGGTAGTTGTACTCTTAGACTCAAACGGCTGGCCCAATTTCGATGAAATTTGGCATGGAGGTAGACGGGGCGCTGAATTAACACATAGGATAACTTTCATCAACATCGTCATAATCACCATGCGGGTGTAACCGCGGCGCGCGGCTAGTATTAAATAAAAAAAACTAGACGGCCTTCTTTTGATCGTAGAAGAGCGAAATGCTCGTAGAAATCTTCAAATGATAAGACGCATTGTGGAATGCAAACAATTCGTAATAATCGATATACTGTAGATCATTTGATGATCGTATAAGTCGTCGATATCACTTTCATACTTGTTAGGGGCGAACTAAAATCGATCTTAGCGACTCGTCAAATTTTATGACTATTGCGGTACTTGCACTGCAGGGTCTAAAGTTAGTTGCGAGTTCCTAATGTAAAAACATATCAAATAATCACTAACCGACACATTGTGGCTCCGTATTTTTTATGAAATAAACGATAACAGCTAGTACTTACGCCGATAACAATGCTGACAAATGTAAAACTTTTGTTTGTGACTCCACGCAAACAGGGTATAGATTAGTATAATTCTATGAAACTAGAAAACCCTAGTTATCGGTAATCCTTTAATCTTACCTACAGTGGTAAAGAGCGTAAGTTTGTATGTTTGTAAGACCTTGTTAAGATAACTGTAAAGTAGATATGACCAGTTTAAATAAGTATACGAGAATGATGTAACGATGAACATATATGTATTAGAAACGTTATTTATGTGGGTTGTCTATTGTTTGCCCGAAAAAATATAAGCAATAATACTAATATGCCCGAATTTTACTTGCCCGAATTTCATTTGCCCGAATGGTTTGTTTACTATAAAAGTTATGTGACATACTCTTGTTTGCCCGTACATTAGATTCCATAATGATACGAGTGCAATACGTATTGTTATCCATTTTATTAATTGCATTATATTATTTAACAGAATATTTCATCGCCGTACAAAATTAATTTAAGCGATTAAGGCAAAGGGCTTTCTAGCACTTCGCCGGCCGCTGCCACGGCACGCTCGCTTCGTTCGCTTGGCTCGTGCGTTGTTTTTTTATGTTCTAACTTAACCTAACCTAACCAAACCTAAACCTATTGATCGTTTAGTTTAAACCTATTTTTTTCTAAAAGAAATTTCAATGACAAATGATGTTATGGCATATGATAATTATGACTTGCAATGATGATAACAAATGATGTTATTGAAATTGACTTTATGGGGTGTGATGTGGAACAATGTTTCTAGCACGTGACTAATATAGTAAGCAATGAGTATGACATATGAAATTATGAGAAACAATATTATGTCTGTTCACCAGTATAGCAGATGAGATTCTGGTAAGTGGGTGTATGCCATTTATATGCGATATTTTTTTAAAAATAATATTCACTAGTGTTTGGCTGCTACGAGTATCTCACTTAATGGTAGGGGATCATGCGTTCGAAGGTGGTATCAGACTCGACTTAGAATAGCGATAAGCTCTTAAGGACAGATGACGGAACACACCTATTTTTGTTAGTGTTTCGTGACAGGTTTCCAAACTTGATGGTAGAGATGGTAGCCAGCCAGGCGTCACTAACAAATGATCCACCATTATGCGGTGAATTTCATCATCATTGTTTATTCATCGAAAGATAAATCCCTAAGTATTGAGCAATCCAATCCTGTCAGATTAGAGGCCAACCATCTTTCAGCTGGGATAAGCATCACTACGAATTTCACTAGATACGATCAGTGATGATAGTATCACACTAGATCTTGTTAGATGACTAGCAGGTATCCCTGAATAGACAAAACAAGAAAACAAAAAAAAACTTTTTTTTTGTGCTTATCGACAGGTTTCCAATATAAAAAGTGGTAGCTAAACAGGCGAGAGCAAAAAAGTCCTTCACCTTTTACTGTGGATTTCACCTATATACTCTACACTATAACACAGTATAAGCATGTATATACTATGACTATAACCTTAAGCCTTTGGTAGGATTCAACTGTCAGACAGACTTGACTACTACTATTAAGCTTTAATTGCGCTTAATAGTAGTAGTAAGTAGCTTAAAAATAGCTCTTTGAATATTATTAACTGAAAACACAAAAATATTTTAATCTATGATAGTACTAAGTTCTTAAAGCGATTAGTAACCGATATTAACTGACGTAATAAGCCGAGTATGTAGGACTCGACCGGTTTTGCGACGTCCGACGCGGCGACCGACCGCGTCCGCGGTACTCCCTACGTGCAACGACGTACTCCGTGAAGAAGCGGCTCTAAACGCCGCGAAACCGGTCGAGTCCTACATACTCGGCTTATTGCGTAAGTTAAAATTGGTTACTAATCGCTTTAAAATGTGTTCAACTTACGAAATTTTTAAACAAATGTTAGCTAATCGTTACAGTACTAAGTTCAGTACAAAATTTGTAACTTACTAAGAATTTGCAACTTGATAATATTTTGGTGGTCCTGTTGAATACAATAACCAAATCAAATTCAAGGCATGATTTGGTAAAGACCATATTATTTTAACAAAAAAAAGGGAATTAGTTAATTTTACGTTAGGTAAATTATAATATGAAATTGCATTAACTAAACTAAAAATTGAAGAATATCCAACACACTGTACTTCTTTATAAATTAATAACTTAATTGTTTGCTGCAGTTGTAAAAATAGTACGTCCATTATAACTGACTAATAATCATTTAACGACATGCACTCGGAAAATACCTTGAGATGGCTGGGAATAGCAGTAAGCAATAGAGTCTAGGGTACTTGAAAAATTAGGGTCAATTTAGTAGAGATGAAACTAGCTCTATGAGACTTTTAATCAAGGGATAAGCATGTTCAGCTATTTCAAGAACAGTTTAGTAGTTTCAATTAACGTTCATCAATTGTTTGTCTAAAAATAAACAAAAACTGGATGATGACACTCAACTGATGACAAAGGTTAGATATGTTTTAGATTGCATTCTACCAAACTAGAATGATTTTAAACCGAGAATTTAGTTAAAATTTTTCTTTACATGTTTCTTTTCCTTTTGGGATTATAAGAGTATTTTTCTTGGTGGCATTTTAAACTAAGCTAGTAGTTATTTGATAAATTAATCATTGATATCATTTTGTGTATAGCCCCGTGGTTCCTGATTCCTTCGACTCGTCTTGGGTTATAAATTGTTTACATCTATAAACATTAAAATGAAATCGAAATGAGATGATGGCAAAAATAATTGTGTACAAACTTGTACCTTAGTTCTTATGTAAGATCAAAATTTCATGTTGAAACGAAAATGTTTTGTTTCTTAGTAAAGTTCATTAAACTTTGGGGTCTTGTGACGGTCAGGTTTGCAATGTCTGAAGCCATCATGCAACATAATTAACATTATAATATTAACATGAGTATGTAACTATACTATTATTTACATTGGTACTGATTCGCTTGTGCGTATACTAAACTTAAATTCTCTAAACTATGGTAGTTCTTATTATGTTAAACCTAAGATCCATATTTGTGTAACACTTAGAATGATAATTCTAAACATATGATTATTCTATTCAAATGTGGGTAGTTTTATATGAGTTTGGTTTAGTTTAGAGATCACGAGCTTACATGACGATTAAATTTGCACTAAACATACCCACAATTAAACAGAAACGGCAAATTTAAGAATTGTCACTTGCAAGCATTATACGAATTTGGACTTAATTATGAACATAATAAGAACTACCTCGATTTACTAAAAATAGAATTTAGTTCGCTAGTTTAGTTTGGTGTTCTGAACAAGCGAATTACTACCATTATTATTCTATTTTTTTTGTTTTATTGTCTACTAACTTTCATGTTATTTTAAGAAATAAAATGATGGTTTAGCTTTTATGATCAAATTACGATATGGTCATCAATATATTTCTGTTTTACGCACAGTAATATTATCATTTATAAGTTCTAGCATGATAATATTTAGGAAACAATAACTTAAGACTCGAATTATCTTTGAGATTGAGGAAGTTTGTATGCTCTTCACACAAATTTTATTTGAGACGAAATTGAAACATAAAATTTCGAGTGTCACAAGCTGGCAACTTATACCCTGGAGTCTCCTGGCAAAAAGTTTCCGTGTCAATAATACCAATAAAAACTAAAAAAATAAAAATCTTTTCTTATATGTGACTAAGTGAAAATAGATAATTTCTGCCAGATACGAGTAGGTACTAAACGTACACGAAAAATGCATTAATGTAGAGATACCGATTAAAGAAAAGATAACGTTGCATCAGAAATACTTGAAAACGAGTGGGCACTTAAAGAACTATAATATATTATTATGATTTTGTCCTAAAAGAGCAGCCAACCAATATTTCCATACAAATTGCTTGTACCTGCATATGGCGTTATATAAATATTTATTTGAAGTTTGTACAGAAATTGATATTTGAGATAAAAACGATGAGGTTGACGAGGAGACGATCCTGGTATTTATTATAGAAAATAACTTTTCGCAGATATTCCAAGATATCCTTATCGTTATGTCCAAAAATTTATTGATACCGACCACAGAGTATAAAACTAAGACTCGATCATAGCCTACTCACTACCGTTTATCAGTGGATAAACAACATTCTAAATAATTAGTTAAACATGAATGAATATGAAAATAAGTAGCTCAAGTACCCAATACATTTACCAAAATAATACAATAATAGAAATATATTATGAAGATTAACTGAATCAAATAACAATATGCTTAGCATTATTATTTTATATTGTGACTTGTTGGCGGCAGTAGCTGGAGGTTGTAACACTCGGTGTACACGACATCTAGGTTTCTATAGCAGCATAAATTGAAAATGCTCAATATTAGTCCTTCAATGTGAAAATAATGTCAAGAGAGAATCACGTGCAAACTTAGTTTGTTCATAATTCCTCTCCCCTTTTCATATTACTAATGTGATGGACCTCACCTACAGAGAAATTTCCTCTATGAAAAGTAAAATTCTGCAAATTGTTCCAATTATTTTTAAGCTTACAGGCACTTTAAATTTAAAACTATTAAAAATCTCGTATCCATGCACATTGAAACCCGGAAAACACTCGTATTCTAATATAAAACAAAAACTACAATTCGGCGTCCACTTCCGTCTAAATTTTCAATATTTCGAGTGTCCAAGAATTGCTTACGAATATTGTATAGCAATAATAATCGATAAAGCCCTGGTACAAACTAAATTTAATCGTTATGATTCAAGACATAATTCATAGAAACACGCATAGAACTTATGACAATTAATCAAACACTCTCCACATCACTTATTATCATAAAGAAAAATTTACCATTGTTTCTCACGCCAATCGCTGTCTGTTAATAAAGTCACTCGTCGAAATTGTCTTTTATAAACGTCAATTTATGCAATGAAAATTACTGACACGACGTCCCTTGTTCACTCCACGCGAGATCCTGGTCAATTCTCGCGTCCTAATTTTATCCACTTCAATTTGTTATCACGATAACATGTACCCTACTATTGTGACGAATGCCGATAACGATTAATCGTATGTATACTTAATCGAGGAGCATTGAATCAGAATGAAGTCAACTGAAAGGAAAAACATGTTTGATCATTTATGTTAATCCATAATTTCCGGCAATTTTGATTTCGTATTGATAATATGCAGTTTAATTCTATAAATGTAACATGATCTTTTATTTCATGATGATAAAATAAACTTTAATTATATATCGCGGTGTGGAGTTGAATGTTCTCTTCGCCGTCGGTATGAGAATCGCGTGAGGAGAGGAAACCCGTCCTATTACGTGTTAGGCCTCTTGTGCAACAGGCCGTCTTAGTTGGTACCATCGCCGTGTTGTGCACTCGGAATTCTTGCCGGAAGGTCAAATGGTAAATAAATAATATTACTTCAACATTATACGTTATTGTATGTTGGTACATTGTACGGTGTTGAAGAAAGTAAATTCTGCGAAATTATTTGTGGAAAGAAAATTCTTGGAATAATTATCTTCATACGACGATAATGCACTTTCGAAAAAGGACATTATTGTTTGTAAACGATTTATTGACCAAAAACTTAACAAATACCATAGTACAACCCCCTTATTCACCAGATACGGCTTCAGCCGACTTCTTTCTTTTTCTTAAACTCAGATTACTTTGTAGTGCCCGTTTTCATTTGCTAGAAGATATAACAGAGAACAGAAATCGAATCTTAAAAGCGATTTTTTATGATTGGATTAATGGCGGATATGTTGGCGTAAGTTTAAAATTTCTGAAGGAGCATAAATTGAATGCGATAAAGTTGGATTACTAACATTTTGTGTATTATTGATCTTTTTCCGGTATTTTTTGACAGAGTAGTATAGTATTATTGTGAATAAAATAAGATATATAAGATTTTCACACTTCATAAACATAAAACTTATAGACCTGTCATAGTAAACTGTTTTAATCAAGAAAACTACAAGAAACTAACAAGGACATAGGCTTTTTTATTTTAATTAGCAAAAAAATATGATTGATTTATTACACATTTTCGAATTTGCATTCATACACAGCAGGCATGTTTATTTTTCTACAGACTTCCAAAAAGGAGGAGGTACTCAATTCGACTGTAAGTTTTTATGTTTGTTACCTCATAACTTTCGATAGGCCGATTCTCAAAATTCTTTTTTGTTTAAAAGCTAGTGTATCCCGTGTTGTCCGATTTAAATTTTATCAAATTCGGTCTAGTAGTTTTTGAGTTACACTCCAATAACTGAATAGAATGGAAGTCGGTATTAAATTTTTCAAATTGTACTTGTTCAAGACTCTTATGCTTAAGCTAATATAAAAACATGCGAGACAGTCTTTGGGCATTGCCGATAGGAGTGGAAGCTAAGTAGTTAGCGCGAGTTTCACGCTTTTTGTTCACCCAAAAAGTACACATAATAATATATACACAGTATACATATAGTACATGGAAAGCGTTCGGTGACCAAAAAGATACCATCTTTGGTATCTTTTTTCTTCTTTAGTGTATGCAACACTACATCGTATATAAGTACCACTTTGGTTAGCTAGTAAAATTAATAAGTGGCCATCTTTTCACGTGGCAGCTCTCATTGTAATTTATTATACAAAACCTCTACTGCTACGTATAATCCACTTTTTGAGCTCATTAATTAAATAAACATATTTGATAACACAAAAATTAAGAAATATTTTAGTATTTTGAATCACATCACTTATTATCGTAAAGAAAAAGTTACCATTATTTGTCACGTCAATCGCTGTCTGTTACTAAAGTCACTCGTCGAAATTGTCTTTTATATACGTCAATTTATGCAATTACCATTTTTAACTTTTCTCGAGGTCCTTATTTTGCCTAAAATTGTGTCTTATATTTTGCAGTGATACGTGAACTGTGAAATGAAAACCTAAAATATAACCTCCCTTTTGCTATGCCGTAGTTGGGCAAAAATGTAATAAACAAGATCGCTGTAGATACGACATTTAAAATATCCTTTTTAATAGATCAATAATTTAAAGTGATATCACCTGACATAATTACCACAAATTACCCTGCAGATTTGCTACAGTTGATGTTTTATAACGTTGCAAATTTTCTTGAAACACAAAGGAAACTCTAAATGTACTGCAAAACAATATTGCTTATTCACACATCATAATGAAATTTTAAAATCACTGCACAGTTCACGCTACACATTCCCACAATGGCCGTGGTATAATAACACAATTTTAGGCTCCTATTGTATAAAACAATATAACATGAGAACGGTAGAAATTCACGCATACTCCAGTATAATAGAGATTCGCGAACAATGAGAGCAAAAAATGGAAATACGTGATTTTACCAAAAGTAGATATAACACGTATTCTGTACAATATAACTAGTCATATATGACGAATGAGCGTCATAAAGTTAAGGTTTCGTTTCCTTACGACGAATCTCATTATAGTTATTTTTTATTTTTTTTTGCTATGGTGCATTAGTTAATTCTACCAATAAATTTCGTTAAACAATTAAAATGTGTGACTACTGGTTTTAATAATATTAGTTTCAGATAAAACCATACAAGTTTGCGATCTCTACCTGTAAAACAATCTTGAAATATTAGTGTTTGCATAGGTTGACGCTTAGAATACAAATACAAATATGGTTTTTGTGTCATAATTTTTTTACTACAGTTTTATTACTAAATGACTCTTAAGCTAGGCTGGTGACCTGAATATAACAGCCATTATATATAGCAGTACGGGGAAGTACTGCCACTGCCACCATACCTATTTTTACTTCGAAGCAGTAATATTTCGTATTACTGAGATCTGGTTTGAAGGAGTACCGGTGAAATTACAAGCACATGAGACTTGACAACTTAGTGTCTGAGGGTTATGGGCGCAGTATAATTCGTATTTTTTTCATCAAAATAGGCGTTAACATTTTAGGTTTTGGAGTATATTTTATTAACTCGGAAGTATACTCTACTAAACAAAAAAGTTTGGGAATCGGTCCACAAATCGGGGAGAAATCGGTGAATATACACAAAACAAGTACAATTTGAAAAATTTAATACTGACTTCCATGCTATTTAGTTATCGGAATGTATCTAAAAAACTGCTGAACCGAATTTGATGAATTTAAATGGGACCACACGGGAAGCACCAGCTTTCAAACAAAAAAATAATTTTGAGGATTGGCTAGCTCAGTCGAAAGTTATGAGGTAACAAACATTAAAAAAAATATACAGTCGAATTAAGTACCTCTTCCTTTTTTTGGAAGTCGGTAGAAAAGTCATAGAAGTGAACTTAAAACCTCCTTCTTTTGTGAAGTCAGTTAAAAGGCCAGATCCTTCCATGTTTGACAACATCTGTTCATGTTAATTGTAAGGAAATTGAAATTTATCAATTATTACTCATGATGAGATTACATTTATGGTATTATGACGTTGATCGAGCGAAGCCTCACAGTTTCTAGATTGGCCACAAATGCTTTTATCTGTCTGTCTATCGGTTCTCGCTTACGAGTCGCATTTTAACCGATTTTGACGAAAATTTGCATTGATCAAATTTTTAGTAGACCACGTTTTTTTGTGAGGGGGAGGCGATGGAGAGCAAAAGTGGGGAAGTTTGCTATAGCATTGTTCATAGAGGCATTTCAATCTAATTTGAAAGGCGTACTTAGGACCATTCTACACAAGATGTTGCGACCAAAATTTCAAAAGGGGGTGTGAACAGGGAAATGTTTGCTGAAGCGTTATTATATGGACGAATTTCATTTTATTTTTATTTTATACCCACTTATATCAATCAGACTACGCAGTCCTTTTCGCTTTCACGAGACGAACCCGTAGATACCAGATTCGACCTCCTAAGACCAAAGGAACGCATGTATATTCGCTAAAACGAATATCCCTATTTTTCTTAAAAGTCTACATAGGTAAAGTCTATTGGAAAATTCAAGCACCTAAGAAGGCTGTTTTCATAACTTAAGAGTTTTGAAAATATATATACTCGTATATAATTATACTTTTCATTTTCCTCTGGCTTAACAAAGCCATTTAAGGATAGCTTTGTAAAGTCAGAGGAAAGAGAAAAGTGTTGGTAATTGCATGGCTAAAAGAGCTCGCAAAGACTACTGTTCTCACAGAACCACTAGATATTATTATGTAAATGTCGTCTTTGTTTTTTCTAGTGGCTTCTCACGATGAGACTTCGGCCAAACATAGACTAATCATAGATTGTTCGAAATAGAGTTATGTGATATATTATATATTATTCTAAAGAGTTATTGATGCATTTAGTATTATTTTTCCTAATTAAATTTCTATCAAATTTTATCTCATCAATCAAAGGATCAAGGATGAAAACTCAGAAACAAAAGCGTGATTTTTTGTGGAATTCAGGAATTTAAGTGGATAATATCTCTGTGGATAATATTGCAGTGGTCCACCCTTTGGATTAATGTAATTCTTCTTCTCAATCTAATGTTAATACTAGTTAATCTTATTCATTTGACAATGACATTTTACGTTTGATTATTCAAAGTTTACCACAGTTTGATATTAGTAAAAAAAAGACGTGTGGCACTCGGAGACTGCCGCGGTAAAGCTATTGCATAGCTGTTTTTATCAACTTATGCAATTATAATTATTTAACCAATGCCATCTAGAGGCGAGTTGCTGAACTAAAGAGACAAGCGTGATATTTCAAAAAGTAATTAAAAGCTCTGCTATTCATCGATAGATGGAGTTGGAGTGGGGGGTGTTAGGTTATTTTCGTTACGGAATTTCTGGATTCGGTCTCCACGCTCAAGGCCCGCGATAGAAGCTATGCAATAGCTCAAAATACCGTTAATAATTAACGAATCTTACGATGCACTAATCTACACCATATAACCATAATATTCTATATCTATACACTAATATACTAAGGCCACTTTCAGTCCTCGACCGACCGTCCGCGCGTACCGTCGGTCGCGCTTGTTATTTGTATGAAAACTCACAAGAGGTTGCAGCGCTCGACCGACCGTACGCACGCGTATACCGTACGATCGGTTATACGTATCGTCAGCGTATTGTCAGGACCGACGATACGCGCGGACGGTCGGGCGAGCACTGTAAACAGTCTTATACGAATAATGTTATAAAGAGGAAAGATATGTATTTTTGTATGTGTGAATCCAATAAACTCAAAAATTACTAAACCAATGTCAATATTCTTTTACTATTAGAATTTTACATTAATATATCTGAATAACATGGCCTATACAGTATTCATTATCGTCATCATCACCATCCACGCGGGAAAAACCGCAGAGCGCAGCTTGGTATAATAGGCTTTGAAAACCTATACTACCTATTTTATAAATTATCCATAATAAATCCACAAATTTGTCATTCAAACATATACTCTAACGCTAACCAAATAGATCTCAAAATCGTAGTCCCACTCGTTATCAGAACAATATGGTGGCTTCCTTTATCAAATTACGCGAATTGCTCACAAAACCATAGTATAAGAGGATAATGAGCTTTTTCTTAGGTTTTTACCTCGAAATGGTACTTACTCACGAAAACAATACACTGGCATATGCACACCTGCGAAACTTTAAGAGATATGGTATCGACGCTCATTGTTTTTTTTACTAGCCTACTGATAACCAATATAATTTATATTTCTATGTAATAATGATTTTCAGGTGCTTATTAGAATTAAAAAAACATCTAATAACCGAAATGTATTATATATTTTAACAGTTAACGTTTATGTTCAGTCCTGATATGGGTTTTGACTGCGGTACACCGGTGTACCAGCGCGGCTTTATGCAATGTATAGATTTGGCCACCGGTGTACCGGCGCGTGTTTATAGGTTAAATATTCAAAATAATTAGTCTAACACTACAGAGATAAAAAATATTATAATTTGAATGAATGGTTACTTTGTTATTGAGTTTGCTGAAATGCCATTAGTTTGATGTCGGTTTCAAGTTACTGTTTCTGAATCTGTATCAAGTAATTAATTATTTTAATTATCTTTTAGCGTCGGCGTTTGTTAAAAGAATTTTAATTAGTATTTGAACTTAAACTGGAGTGTCATGAACACAACGTGGTTATTAATAACTATAATTTTACTGTTTTTTTTCTCTAAATATAATAACGGTAGTGATAGATTGCAAGTAAAGACAAAAAGTACAACAAAACATATTTATATTTTTGTATATACAAAAATTTAACCCTTCAAGGGTCGATGTCATTATAACAATGTAATTTCTATTGTGTCTGGCCGTGCGACCTTTGATGCAATAATTATGTTTTCAAATCGGACTTGTGGTTTCATAGATTAGCATGTTTGTAACAAAAAAAACCGTATTTTTATATTAGTACAGATAGACTGCACTATAATGAACATAGATTGAAGCTTCTAAACATAACCTTTTTTTCGATAGAGTTAAAACTATAATCCTTTATTGTATGGAAATCCCCTTTGTTTTTTTCGTGGATGTGTACTTAAATATCATAATATACTTCGTGGTTCCAGCACAGGTTTGCAAATAGGCAAGTACCAGATTTTCGTGACAAATCGAAAGCTTTTGACATAGACAATATTGTCCTAAGACAACTACGGGGCTTACGTCCCCGTTGAAGCACGGACGCACTCCGTTGTATATATATATATACAACTCCTCTATACCTACGGTCTCCTGACCAAGTAATTTATTACACCTCAGTATGCTTAGTCAGCTATGGAGAGGGCCATGCTCGGGGTTTCTCTACGTGATCGAATCAGAAATGAGGAGATCAGTAGAAGAACGAAAGTCACCGACATAGCCCAGAAGATTAGCCAGTTAAGAGGATTGCATAGCTAGTACTTTACATGCTAAAAGAGAAAACTCTTTTCTACCTCTTAACATTATCCGATTTCAGTGATTTTTTTTTTCATGGAATCATGGCATTGTTTACTATGCCCTTACGTTTTGATTTTCTCAGTTTTTTTAAGTCCTAAAAAAGGAAATTTATAGTACTTTGAAACACTGTTTTAGCATGGCAAGTACTAGCTATGCAATCCTCTTAAAGTAGCAGTGGGCAAGGAACATAGCACGCAGAACAGATGGCCGATGGGGCCGAAAGGTTCTGGGGTGGAGACCATGGACCGGCAAGCGCAGCATAGGTCGTCCACCGACACGGTGGACAGACAACCTGATAAAGGTCGCAGGACGACGTTGGATGCAGGCCGCTACCAACCGGTCCTTTTGGATAAGTATGGGGGAGGCATATATTCAGCAGTTGACTTCCTACGGCTGAGATGATGATGATGCTTAGTCGAACTGTTTAAAATGACTTCGCAAGCTCCACTGCGAAAGTTTCATGACTTGAAAGGCATCTTATACACTAAAAAAGTTCACTGTTACCACAGTGTCCAGGTGATCCGTCAGATCCTACGTTTCTATCAATGGATGCGTAATTGTATTTACTCTCATAATGTCGACTCTTATGCTTGTACACTCAGACAAAATAAAAAAGTCAAAATAGGATGTTGTGAACAGAGAAGTAAGGCCGGTTTTTTGAACATGTAGTGCGTGCATCGGTGCTGAATAATTCAAATTCAATTAAAATTAAAAAAAATAAATTAAATGAAAATTTAAACTTTACGTGTTGCTTCTAGCCTTCGAGCCGCGATAGTTCGACTGCCGAGTGAAAGCGTTTTGTTGTACGTCTTGTTTGTAATTATGTATGTACACGGCGACGCGTAGTTTTACCGGCCTCACTTCTCTGTTCACAACATTCTGTCTTGACTTTTTTATTTTGTCTGAGCTTGTACTTTTGCTAGTCCTCAAGCTAATTATTAAATACATATTTATGGTTGCAACAAATCAATTTTGTGTTCAGGCAGTCAGAGTTAAGTCACAGCCACATTGATAAAATCTGTTAGTCACTGTCCTGTCTAAGTCACGTTCTAGTAAAGCAGTGGAGACATTACTAAAACTTCCAAAGTTGATTGTCGAGGCAGACCGAAATACGTTTCATAATTTTGTACATTTTGCCTACATTCATGGCACATTACGAACACATAACGGTTAATACTTCACCTGTATACGTCAAAACTAGAAGAAACACTAATCTAAACAAAGTAAACTAAACTAATGATAGTCATGTTAGGTATATTCCCGCTATCTATCTGTACATACATTGCTTACAAAAAACTTACGTCTCGATACCTTACAAAGTTTGCTTCAATGAAATCAAACCTTATTTCACAATCTTTTAATGACTATAATGATCACCTCCATTACGTACATACTGCAGGTATACCAATTTGGTCAACAACCTCGAGTTAGCGTAATTACAGCAGATAATTAGGATTGTCATGGAAAATAAACTAATCTATACTTATAACAAAGAAGTAGAAGCCAAAAAAATGTACTTGGAAGAAAAAAAAAGAAATGGGTCAGAAGATGTAAAATTTTCTACTAAAAAATATTATGACTACTGCACTAGTTATTAAGGCAGATAATAGTCAAACGCTAGATGTCAATTTCATTAAATTAACCCGTAAAGCTGCCTTAGCATACCTGTATGCCAAACAAATTTTCGTAAAGCCGATTCGGCATACATGTATGCCAAGGCCAAATCAAATAAGAATCCAATTAAAAATGTTATCTATTCATATATACAATAGATTTCAGCTAATGTTTTGTTTTTTGATGCTGTAAAGGACCTGGAAATTTTTTTTACACAACAAATTATCATTTGAAAGATACTAGATCGGTAATATCAACGAAAAATCGACAGTCACTTGTTTTTTTGCGGGGTTCTTGCAACTCTGGTTTGCAAATTTAATGATAGTCACTAGGTTAAAATCACCAATAATATTCTCAAATCAAGTGTTATTTTGTACCGTGAATTATAATATACTAACTGACGCGCCAGCGGCTTCGCTCGTTTGGTCATGGTGTAGTGGTGGGAGCGCCGGTTTGGGATTTCGAGCTCCTGAGTTCAATAACCGGGTCGGACCGCTATTGGGCTTTTCTGACAAAAAAAATCTCAATAGCAGTCTGTAGTCTGGAACCTTGTAGTGCCCTGTAGATGGCAATAAGCTCGCCTCCTACTACATGGGACAAAAAAATTGTATCCCACTGGCGAAACGTAGGTTAACGTTTCAAACACCGCGGCCACCCCTTCAAGGATGTAGGTGTGGTGATTTGTTATGTTTTATTTAAAAATAGCATGTATTTCATTATGTGTAGTACATAGTGCTCTAGGGGCAGTATTGCATAAATAAAAGTACTAGTTCCATTCTTAATTATAATTATGTATACACCTCTACTCCCCTACCCTGTAATACACGCACCGGTGTGCACGTTTTATTTTATTGGTATAGCGTAGGTTATTAGCCGTACTACCTTTCCTGCGCGCTGACCATTTAATCAAGACTCCAGTTTTATATGGGACCATGTAGCAAACAGAAATCAACTGCCATCTTGGATTTGTGTGACGAATAAAGATAAAAAGTTTAAAGTTGGGAGCTCAGGGCTACATTCTATCTATAAACCTAATTTCATCAAAATCTGTGTGGTAGTTTTCAAGTTATGTGTGATCATACAGACAGACAGACGGACATTTTTATCAAATACGTCATATTTTTGTTCATTAGGTAATACGTCTTCTGATCTAGATTTTTTAAAGTACAGACTTTTTGCTTCTGCTTCTTTAGCATATGTATAGATATTTTCAAATGGTAAATGGTGTATGTATGTGAAGCTACAGGCCCATAAAAAATTCGACGGTGAAAATATAAAGAATAGAACACTAAAAAAAAATTACAAATAATGTTATTTTTAAAGTCATTCACCTCGTCACAATCGTCCTTCTCTCTTGTAATTTATTGCACGACGGGGTCAACACGATTTATAATATGACGCATTTTGTAAATGCATATTATGTACGTATCTACAAATGCATATTTTTACACTTTATACAGTAAGCCGGCGTTGTTAACTCTGTTAGTAACAACCCTACCTTTAAATCGCGGGGTCTCAGGTTCGATCGCTGGCCGGGGCAAATATTTCTGTGATGAACAAAAATCTTCTCGGGTCTTAGATGATGTGATGTGTTTTGGTGTGTATCCATGCCTCCCGCGACACAGGGAATTCTGGTGCGGGGGCATGTGTGTGTTAACGGTTTTTTTTTATAAAAAAACATATATAATAACTACTGCACCAAATAATCTAATGTTCTCTTGGTTTTACTACTTACTGAACTTGACAGCTTAATCCTAATATTATTCGAATACCATTATATTCAAAATTAGTTATCGCCTAAGGAGTTTTTCCTGTCGTCTTTCATGAGTAGGATGCATGTCTAAGGTAATTCCTAGCTAGACCCCAATACAGGAAGGTAGAGAAATATCGCCCCATGAAGGGTAGAACTATTCAAGTAGACTCTCTTGAATAGTTCTACCTTTGGAATCGTACTCTCTACTAAGTAGAGAGTACGATTCCAAAATCCAAGTGAAATAGCTAACTACTATATTCTTCTAATACCTAATTATACCAAACATGTACATACTTAATTATCCCTTTAAATTTTTTTGCTCGCGTAATTCATGAGTAGGATGCATGTTTGTTTGTACAAAAACGCTTACATGTCAGTCCGAGTACAGGAGCAGAGTTCGAAGGCAATTCCATTGCAAAGAGGCGTGAGACAGGGAGACGTTATATCTCCGAAACTGTTCACCGCTACATTGGAAGACGCCTTCAAGCTTCTGGAATGGCAAGGACTTGGCATCAATATTAACGGCGAATACATCACTCACCTTCGATTTGCCGACGGTATTGTAGTCATGGCAGAATCCATGGAAGACCTCAGTACAATGCTCGAAGGCCTCCATCAAGTTTCCCAACGGGTAGGTCTTAAGATGAACATGGATAAGACGAAAATTATGTCTAATGCCCATGTTGTACCTACCCCAATATCAGTTGGGAACTCAGTTCTCCAAGTTGTTGACGAGTACATCTACCTGGGACAGACAGTCAAACTAGGCAGGTCCAACATCGAGAAAAAGGTCAATCGTCGAATCCAACTCGGCTGGGCAGCGTTCCGGCAACTTCGCGAAGTCTTCTCGTCAAAAATACCTCAGTGCCTCAAGACAAGAGTCTTCGACCAATGTGTGTTACCAGTGATGACTTATGGCACTGAAACGTGGTCTCTTACTATGGGCCTCATAGACAAGCTCAAAGTCGCACAACGAGCTATGGAGAGGGCTATGCTCGGGGTTTCTCTACGTGATCGAATCAGAAATGAGGAGATCCGTAGAAGAACGAAAGTCACCGACATAGCCCAGAAGATTAGCCAGTTGAAGTGGCAGTGGGCAGGGCACATAGCACGCAGAACAGATGGCCGATGGGGCCGAAAGGTTCTGGAGTGGAGACCACGGACCGGCAAGTGCAGCGTAGGTCGTCCACCGACACGGTGGACAGACGACCTGATGAAGGTCGCAGGACGACGTTGGATGCAGGCCGCTTCCAACCGGTCCTTTTGGAAAATCATGGGGGAGGCCTATGTTCAGCAGTGGACGTCCTACGGCTGAGATGATGATGATGATGATGCATGTCTAAGGTGATTCCTAGCTAGACCCCGATACAGGAAGGTGGAATAATATCGCCCCATGAGGGGTTAATCTGTTCTAGTAGAGACTTCAATTCCGGAAACCAAGTGAAGTAGCTGACTACTATATTATTCGAATACCTAATAATACCAAACATGTACATACTTAATTATCCCCTTAATATATTATGCTCGCGTAATTCAGGAGTAAGATGCATGTATAAGGTAATTCCTAGCTAGACCTCAATATTGGAGGTGGAAAATTGTACCCCATAAGGGGTAGATCTGTTCTAGTAGAGACTTCGATTCCGGAAACCAAGTGAAGTAGCTTACGACTGTATTATTCGAATACCTCATATTACTGATCATAAATACCTAATTATCCCTTAAGAAGATTTTGCTCGCGTTATTCATGAGTGGGATGCATGTATAAGGTAATTCCTAGCTAGACCTTAATACTGGAGGTGGAAAAATGTCGCCCCATAAGGGGTAGATCTGTTCTAGTAGAGACTTCGATTCCGGAAACCAAGTGAAGTAGCTTACGACTGTATTGTTCGAATACCTCATATTACTGATCATAAATACCTAATTATCCCTTAAGAAGATTTTGCTAGCGATATTCATGAGTAGAATGCATTTATAAGGTAATTCCTAGCTAGACCTTAATACTGGAGGTGGAAAAATGTCGCCCCATAAGGGGTAGATCTGTTCTAGTAGAGACTTCGATTCCGGAAACCAAGTGAAGTAGCTTACGACTGTATTATTCTAATACCTCATATTACTGATCATAAATACCTAATTATCCCCTAAGAAGATTTTGCTAGCGATATTCATGAGTAGAATGCATTTATAAGGTAATTCCTAGCTAGACCTTAATACTGGAGGTGGAAAAATGTCGCCCCATAAGGGGTAGATCTGTTCTAGTAGAGACTTCGATTCCGGAAACCAAGTGAAGTAGCTTACGACTGTATTGTTCAAATACCTCATATTACTGATCATACATACCTAATTATCCCCTAAAGAAGATTTTGCTCGCGTTATTCATGAGTGGGATGCATTTATAAGGTAATTCCTAGCTAGACCTCGATATTGGAAAGAGAAAAAATGTCGCCCTATAAGGGGTAGATCTGTTCTAGTATAGACTTCGATTCCGGAAACCAAGTGAAGAATTATAGCTGACTAAGTTGATAATCTATAAAACTAAAATAAAAATTTATAAGGCTGGTAGCAGCTGGCTGTGAAAGGCCGATGACCGTGCTTATTTACGTAACAAAGAATACAATTAGCTTGAGCATAATACCAAACTGAAGTAGAGAACTATAATCTAATTTCTTTTTACTATGGTAGCTCTTATTTTGTTAATACTAAAATCCACATTTGAATAACACTTCAAATCACAATTTTAAAAATTTAATATTATTCTATTCAATTATTGGTAGGTTTAGATGAGTTTAGAGCACAAGAAGTTACATGACGACTAAATCTATGTTAATACCAATAAATCAACACATAAACGTCAAATTTAAGGATTGTCTTTAGCAAGCGATAAATGAATTTGGATTTTAGTACGAACAGAATAAGAACAACCATGATTTGCTTAAAAGTTGATTTTTGACCACTAGTTTATTGTGTATTGCACAACTAAATTACTAATGTACTTTTTTAATTTAAAAGATTTGTAATGTATTTTATTATCTTCTTCAATACGTTTTCGCATAATTCTTACAGTCATTTAACTTTTCTTCTAAATTTAAAGCAAGTTATTAAGTGTAACTTCCTACTCGTAACAAAAAAAGTGAATTTATAATACATTTTATCTTTCGAATTTCACCGAAGCTTTTATTCCAGAAGTATGTGTTAATATTAATCAACTAGTTTTTAATACATTTTCTAAGTATTACAGTCATTTTCAATTTTCATCGAAATCGTAGTACCTAAACCTTATTTTTATGGAACACGTCGATAAGATTAGATATGCCGATTACGCATAACTTGTATACATAATGAAAGTACATTGTGTACATGTACTTTATTAGCTACTTCATTGAGCTGTACACTTTCGAACTAGAAAAAGTTTATATTGACATAAATTTTACTTTAGATAGGTATTTGTGGCATTGTTGTGTGGCAATTTCAACTAAACTGCCGTGCGATTCTGTAATGTTCGTCGACGAGCTCATCGACGAGCTCACCGATGTCAAATACTTCGCCCTTGTACATAAGGTTGTTTTTCCAACGTTTCTTGTCCTGTCTTTATTTGTTTCACGGATGTTGTCAAAGATGCAACGATGTTTGCTCTTAGAGAATCTGTCGTAGTGAGTCTGCCGTGCGATTCTCTAAGAGCAAACATCGTTGCATGTTTGACAACATCCGTAAAACAAATGACGAGATGACAAGAAACGTTAGAAAAACAACCTTGTGTATAAGGGCGATATCTCATAAAGTATTTGACAAGCTGCTCAACGAATCATTAGAGAATCAGACGGCATATTACAAGAATTATTTACCTAATTATTATGATAGGCAACATGACTTTAAAGCCTAAGCTGTCTTGGAAATCATGGCAGAGATATTCGGGTGGTCCTAGAACTCCAATACTAACTGACTCCTAACTCATCCACAATAAATTGCACTAGAATGTCATTAAATACAAAAAAATCACAGTATAATTATTTTAGATTTGAATGTGCCACTACTCCTCCATACAGATAAATGTCATTACCATCTTGACTAGTTTTATCCATGTTTATTTTGAGGTAAACACGCTGGTTCAGTTAAATCAAAACTCAACATAAAACCTTTTATGCACAGATTTAAACAGAAACATGAATTGAGGCGTCATTAACGCGACCAGCTAAAGAAATGCTCACAGTAACTGCTTGTAAGGAATTCACAGTCATTCGACTATTATCTTCAGATAAATAAATTACATAAACACTTGTACTCACGATACGTGAACATCCGGGAAGGACACACGGGGTCTTCATTATGCAATTCTTAAACGACACTATGTAACTCTTTATTTTTAATCAAAACAGAGAAAGATTGCTTCTGCTTGATTTGTATTACGCTCGACTACATCCGAGCTGTCTCGATACTCGTTTGTATATTTGGAGATAACGCTGTGAGATGGCTGGTGTAAGGGATGAGCGGCGAGCGAGTTCAAAATCTATATAATGCAACGGACGTTTGCAAAATTAATTGAGAGAAAGTCTTCAAATGTGTAGTTATAAAAATCGTTTTATTAGTTTTGACATTCTTGTGAGTTTATTTTATAACTAACTTCAAAAAATAAGGTTTCTCAATTCTACCGTAATTTTTTTTGGTGATAGAGTATCCCTTTCCACCCGGGGTAGTGATTTTTGACGAATTTCCGCTTTTCAACTTTATTATCATAATAAGGTAGGTAAAAGGAAACGCTCAGATTATTTTAAGATTTTTATTGTACCTAGAAGTATTATTTCCAAGACCTAGACTTAAAAGTACCGTCAGGAACTTTGTGTTATTACAATGTATTGGTGATGGTGGTACCTGATTTACAGGGCACTCCAGTTCAACTTGTTTTGAAGGCGATGATGGTGGATCTTCGGCTAAAGTATTTTCTAGAGCTCTTTCAAAAATCTCATCGAAGCCTATTGGTGAGGGTAGTTGAATATTTTCCACTTCATCATCGGACACACCTGCATCAGACTCTTCGTTACAGTCCGGAATCTCTTCTAATAGCAGGGCTTCAATTAGAGCAGTATTCTTAGAAATATCCATCTCAATGGCTAAAACAATAAAAAAATAGCTCAGAAAAAATAATAAAAAGAAAAAAGAATAATGTTTGATAAACCAAAATACCTACTTCATCGAGTATGTGTATTATCAAAGTTCATGATTTTTTAGACTAAAATCACCTGACGGTACTTTTAAGTCCTCATCAGTTTTTATCAAATATTCTTATAAAATAAAGTGATAATATGTTATACCAGCTTTTATAAATGTACTCCGTGATATAAACAACGTAATTAGTAAAAAAAATAGTACTTACCTATGATATTCTATTTATAAACATTTTACAATTACACCGCACAGTAAAGTGAAAAAATGTCCGACCTGCCGTGCGATTCTGTAAGAGCAAACATCGTTGTATTTTTGACAACATCCGTGAAACATCGACAAGATGTAGATTTCGTATTCACAAACTTAGTAATTGACAACTTCTACTGCAACGATGTTGAGCGCCAAGGGCGAGCCTCAAATTTGACATTTGTTGTATGAAATTCGTATTCTCTAGTTCAAACATCGGCGAAACATCGTCACGTGACCTCGCCTTTGCGTACATCTTCGCCTTTACTGTCAATTTTATCCGATGAAGGAAAAACTTATAGAAGCATTCGTAAAGCTTGAAAACAGCCCAACGCCGATTACGCTGCTGTGGGCGGGGCATACGCATCGCACTGCGAAAGATTTTAGTTTGCCCATAGCCGGCAATATGATGGCTGTTACAAAAATTCATGGAAAGCGATCTCGAGGCCGCAGCCCGATGCGTTGGTCTGACCAGATTCGCACCACCCTAGACACATCAGTATACGATGCGCTGCATGTCGCCGAGGATAGGGGAAGATGGAGTAAAATCATAAAGGAGAGACTGATGGGAGGTGGGGGTCACGACCCTCAGACATGAGGAGCACGACGCCAGGAGGAGGACAAAAATTCAAATGAAAGTGATTTGTCTCTTAAAATTGGCTTCTTGCATGTTGAAATGGTGTATAAATCAATTAAAGGATAAATAACAAATGAATGGACATTGACACATACAGGCGAGGACAGATACTTTAGGTATTTTATAATAAAATATAACTTTATAATATTATAATAATATCTCTGATTTCTACAACATGAAAATCGAAGACTGTAAAGTTATGAAAAGAAATGGAAACCGAGAAAAAAACCATCTATTTGTTGGGTTAATTTTAAAACGACGAAATCAATCAAAATCTTTGAACTTACCTATAACATCTCTCTTTTTGCGTCGAGCCTGCCCACACCCGTTCCGACTGTTGTGATTAAATAAATATAATAATGGACGTAACAATGTTTTTAAATCATTAATTTACATACACAAAATACAGACTTATTGTTTGCATTGCACCACATATTCATAAAATATCCGGGATGACGCAGCCACTGCAAGCGAGAAAGAGATATGACGAAAAACACACGGTTTATTCATCCCAATGCTGGATGAAATAAGGTCTACTTTTAATTGGTAAACATTATTAATTCAATCCGTACGATTCTTTAAGGAATTCTTCATCGTTGCGTCCGTGGACGAGCTACCGATGTAACATCGGAGACATCGCTCTTGTTGACAAGGATGTTTGTTTTGGTATTCACTAACCATAAAGTCATCGTGGTCGATGTCTACGTCGAGCGAGCTCACCGATGCTTCGCGGATGTTGAGTGTTGGGAAAGCGATCTTCATTTTATAAACCGGTAAATTATTATCGTCTGGTATTTTAAGCTTCTGTTTGTTCCATATACAACTAAATCAAACATTATTATTTAATATCGAGTGATAAACTAATGTCACAACGTACAATTTAAAGAAATATAACCATATTATCTTTTATTTTGTTTAAACGACACGAGTTAACCTTATTTACGATTTGTAGTAAAATAAACCCTATGTTTATTTAATGTTAGTCTATGCCTTATATCATATATACTCTTTGCCTTAAATAAATGTCACTAGCTCTTGTCAGTCAGATGAAAAATAAAAAATAAAACGTATATGTGTGACGTCACCACTGACAAACATTATACGTGACGTTTGTTTGTTGAAAACATAGATTATACTATATATATGGTTGAAAAACATTTGATTTGAACACAAACCGGAGAATTTGGAAAAGTTATGGAGGAACCTATTTCTGAAGCAAGTAAGTGAAACACTTTTCTTGTTTTTCTGCTGTTATATTCCTTTCCATTCAAACGTTGTCTCGAAGATCTCTTCGAGACAACCTTCGAGCTTTGATCGATCAGACCGCCTATTGTTACACTGTTCTAAGCTGTATAACTGTATGATTGTTTAATTTTAAGGTGTTCAATAAAGATTATATCTATTTATCTATCTATTAATTTGGATATGAACTAGTTACTATAATGTAAAACGATTTTTTCAATAAATTGTTACACAACTTCTTGTGTCACGCAATGCAGCACTTCTGCAACTCAAATGGAAAGACTGGTAAAATTCATGGAGACCAGGATGTGGCTAGCCACTCGACATGCACGGTCGTCAAATGCTTGTCACCGCACTAAAGGGGCATGGGGCTAGAAAATGCCATGGTGCTCAATAGTGATGTCAGCGGATGTATTAAAGAATGGCACCAATGGAACAAGGTTATTTTAATATATATATGTATACAATTTTAAAAGTAAAAATATCTTATTATTGCTGCAGATCATATGCCTCATTTCATCAACATTTATAGTTTCTACAATATTGGGATCTGTAAGATTATATAAGTTTTTAATGTAACAGTAACGTTTTCGCGAAAAAGCAACGTTTCTTTATTTAATTTGTCTTCATTTGATACCTATTGTAGTTGTTTCCAGCGAAGTTACAGAGCAAGAACTTCAAATAATATTCTAGGAAAAAGCGCAGTGCATTACCATGCACAGTTTATTGAAGTTCTGTACCCAGTCCAAAATTCTGAATGGCGCTGGACTGTTATGGGCAAGGGTGACGCTTAACATCAGGCGAGCGGCTTGATAATATATCGATCATGAGAGATTTCATAGTCCAACTTGCACTTAGCCGATTTTCTGGTGGTTGTGACCATAACTTTTTTGTGGGCTGAATCTGTGCCTGCTAGCTGCTCCCCACGGTAATACCCGCGCATAAAGAGGATCTCCTTTTCCTATAATAATATGTTCTTTTCTGTGCCACTTATATGCAAAATTTCATCATGAACGGTTGATTAGTTAGGGCGTGTGGTCTTGGTGTAGTGGTGGAAGTGCTCTTTTGGAACCTCGAGGTCCTGGGTTCGATCCCCGGATTGGGCAGTTACTGGGCTGTTCTGACAAAGATATATATTTTCAATAAAAGTCCGAAGTTTTGAACAGTGCCCCGTAGATGGCAATAGGCTCGCCCCCTATAACATAAGACCAAAAACATATCCGGTGAATCGTAGGAACAAATTAAAACACCGCTGCTTATCCCTTCGAGGATATATAGGCGAATGTATCAATTCACTCATGACCGCTAGACTAATGTTTCACCTCATAGTGATAAATGCTAATAATGATAAAAGTATCCTTTTAAAACACCACTGCTTAACCTGTCGATGATAATATATAGAGGAATATATTTGTTATGTTGTGTTTAAAAACAGCTAGTAAGTATTGCAGGCGATTCACTCAAGACCGGACTGATGTTTACCTCCGTGGTGATGGATGATGATTACAATATAATCTATCTCCTGGCCAAATTTCGTCGAAATCGGTAAAGCCGTTCTTGAGTTATAAATAGTGGGTAAAATACAGTACCTACATACAAATACAAAACCATGAAAACAAGAACTGTTATTAAATTTCATGACCCTTGACTGTATTTGTGCTTTTTCACTTTAGTAGAAAACCCGAAATCATCAAATCAAACTTTGTAGTTCGTTTTTGGGAGTAGGCATTCAATGTACTTCTCTGTCAGTGGTGTCGGAATCTCTCGAATACAGTCGGCTTAACAAAATAGATGGATGACATGCCGACTCTGATGATGATGAAAAGATCAATCTATGTGTTAATCCAGCGCCTTATCTACCTCCATACCAACTTTCATCAAAATTAGCCTAGCCGTTTGAGCGTAAAAGAGCAACAATAGGAGATTATGCACCGAGGGAGAAAAGCAGTGTCTTATGTCATGGGCGGTATATTGAACCTTAGTGTAACGGGGACTCTTAGGTTAATCCCTGAGCACAGCGAGGATAAAGATTTAATTCCCGAGCGAAACGAGAGAGTTGTGTAGAGTCCTGAGTGAAGCGAGGGGTACAAGCCGCCCAAGACGAAGTCAGGCTTTATCCTCGAGGTGCGTACTCTAATTTTCATACCTACTGCGAGACAAAAAACGCAGAGCTTTAAAATAGCAGTTATTTCGTTAAAAGTAAAATACATTACTAGTTAATATTCAAATTAGACACATTTGTCCCGTTATAGAGGGACTGAGTAATATCTTTGGAAGGAACATTAGGTAAAAGGAAAACACTGTTTTAGAATTTCGCGGTTGTTAACTAAGTTATAATTAGTACTCACGAGATGTAGACCACGATTTAGTAGCTTTTTGAGCATCCGATATTTCGGCATCATGCACCACTTTGAAAAATAAAATATTTTATTAATTAAGAATTATTATTAAGAATCAGTAAGAACTCATAAAAAAACAATAAGATTTAATCAATAATAAAAAATAATTTTCAGCCATTGCGCAACAACAACGCTCAGGGCGTCGAAATTTTCAGCAGTCACCAGCAGCTTCAATACGCCAACGTGCTACCACTCCACGTCGAAGGCACAGGTTTCCTCCAGCACAACGACGTTCCGAAATGGCAAGCCTAACAGAGAGGTTCATTGCCATTGAAGAAAGGCGCGTAAGCAGAGTTAATGTCTGCCAGAGCCCATGAAGCGCATGCACTGCGACAGCAAGCTATGGCTAATGCCATAATCCAGCTGTCTCTAACATGGTCACAACATGCAGCAATGATGTATTAAGGATAATGCGCACAACATTGTGATAATAGGAATAGGTACTTTTGTACTATCATGGTGCTGACTTCAACAATTAGTTATTTCGCACTTTTTTGTGTTGAAGTCGGTTCCATTTTGTGGTAAAATTTTAGTTCTTATTTCATTTGTGTTTAATAAATCATAAATGTCAACGATTTGGGATAAAGGAAGAAGTTTCAACAATGATATTAGCCAATAGTGTGTTACTATTAGAGCAGTTAGTGGTAACACGGACAAAAATTTTACTCGTGTTACTACTGGTAGTAAGACTGGTAGTAACACGGGTAAAGAATCGAACAGACACTTCAATTATATTTACCTCTATAGATGGAGATATATATAGATATGTTTTTTTATAATTGAAGATTGTAATGGTTTAAGTTTATTTTACGTATATAAATTGAATTTTATAAAACCGACTTGGACTTACAAAAAAAGGAGTAGGTACTCAATTCGACTGTATTTTTTTTAATGTTTGTTACCTCATAACTTCTGACTGGGTGAACATATTCTCACAATTATTTTGTTTGAAAGCTGATGCTTTCCGTGTGGTCCCATTTAAATTTCATCTAATTCGGTTCAGTAGTTTTTGAGATACACTCCAATAACTGAATAGAATGGAAGTCGGGATAAAAATTTTCAAATTGTACTTGTTTATCTGTATAGATAGAGATATAGATGTTTAGACATATTTTTTTATCATCGAAGCTTGTAACGATTTCAGTTTTTTGTACGTATATAAGGTTTTTTTTTATTTTAATTATTAAAACGATGATTATTGTTGTAGTAAACATATTTTATTTTAACTCATACCTACACATTTAAAAAAGAAGTGGTTTTGATATTGATTTTTCTTTTCGTTCACATTTACTCTATTTCTTATGAGCGCTCAATATGGTATACCTCTACCCTTCAGGTCCACAAAGTTAAATTCCCAAAATGTTATGCTCATAAAATTGTACTTTCTATGTTGAACTAACAATCAAACATGTTGGATTTAGAATCCTAATATTTTGAGTCTTAAAATGTTGTAGTGCCACGCCGCAACTCCACAGCTGAATGGGCCGGCACGACCAGGGAACTACCACGCTCCCACATAACACAGACATGAAGTAATTTAGCTATCGCTATTGCGTTTTTGTGGGATGTTCCGGTGGCCCAATCCACTCCTTCTCTTTTCTTCCCCTCCCGTCTCTCCACCCTTCCCCCTTCTCCCACCTTCACTGCTATTCCTTTAGAGGTCGACAGCGCGTTGGCAACGCCCTTGGTGTTGCAAACGTCTATAGGCGACTGTGACCACTCTTCAGCAGGTCGCAAAGTTTCCGGAACGCTGCCCAGCCGAGTTGGATTCGATGATTGAACTCTTTTTCGGATTTTGGATCTGCCTAGTTTGACTGTCTGTCCCAGGTAGATGTATTCGTCAACAACGTCGAGAACTAAGTTCCCAACTGATATTGGGGTAGGCACAACATGGGCATTAGACATAATTTTCGTCTTATCCATGTTCACCTTAAGGCCAACCCGTTCGGAAACACGATGGAGGCCATCGAGCATTGTACTGAGGTCGTCCCGGATTGGATTCTGCCATGACTACAATATCGTCGGCAAATCGAAGGTGAGTGATGTACTCACCGTTGATATTGATGCCAAGTCCTTGCCATTCCAAGACTTTGAAGGCGTCTTCCAATGCAGCAGTGAACAGTTTCGGAGATATAACGTCTCCCTGTCTCACGTCTCTTTGCAATGGAATTGCCTTCGAACTTTGCTCCTGTACTTGAACTGACATGTTGGCGTTTTTGTACAAACACTTCAGCACTTCAATATACCGATAGTCAATACGGCACCGCTGGAGAGACTCAAGCACTGCCTACGTCTCGATCGATTAAAAGGCCTTCTTATAGTCAAACGCTAAACAAAGAAGCAAGTCATACTCTTCGGTCTTCTATATAACTTGCCGTAGCGTGTGGGTGTGGTCTATGGTACTATAGCCTTTTCGGAAACCGGTTTGTTTCGGGGTCTGGAATTCATCAAACCTGCGACTGAGACGGTTCGTTATGACCTTCGAAAACAGCTTATAAACATGGCTCAAAAGCGAGATGGGTCTGTAATTTTTAAGTAAAGTGTTGTCACCTTTCTTGAAGAACAGCACCACCACGCTTTTGTTCCATGCTTCTGGCGTTGAACCTTCGAGTAAGACGGTATTAAAGAGATTCTTTTGAGAAAGACTTTAAGTACCGGTGTTCCACCCGTTTTCAGAAGCTCCGATGTGATACCGTCGTCACCCGGCGCCTTGTTGTTCTTAAGCTGTTTCTGTAATTTCTAATCTCGTACAGGCTGATGTCCGGGATATCTTCGGTATAATGTCAGGTCAGCTTGGGTCTTAGGTCTTTGGACAAGCTGCTAACAGTTTACCAAGAGTATAACCATCCGTAGAAACTTTCTACCTCTCCTAACACTTCTTTGCTCTATCGTCTCTTTAATACGATTAGTATTAAAGATTCGGAAGTCGTGTCGCAAAGACTTCCATATTCGTTTATCGAGTAGCTTATATGCTTCGGCATCATCCGAATACTGCAGCTTTAAGGAGCGTCGTTCAGCCATGAGGTTGAGGGTATCGTTGGAGAGTTTCTGTGGCCTATCTGTACGGTGGGGCTTAAGAAGAAAGAAGGGTAAAAGAACTTGGAACCCACTGTATGGACAGTTTCTACTAACCTGTTATTGATCTCGTCCAATGAATCGATGTTCTCAAGGCAATCGAAGCGATTGGACAGCTCAAGTTGAAAGCTCTCGGGGTCTTGAATATGGGCACGAGTAGGTCGGAGTGTAGACTTCAACAGACGAGACCTCTCAAGTTTGATTTTAATTTTCAATATGCCTCTTACTATTCGGTGATCACTACCAGTTTTCACCCTGTGGATCACGGAGACATCAGTCAATATTTGTCTCTTGGTGGTCATAATAAATTCAATCTCATTTCTCGTGGAACCATCGGGACTCAGCCAGGTCCATTTCCTATGAGGTGGCTTCTGAATGAAAGAGCTCATCATAAAGAGTCCCTCTTTCTCCAGGAAGTCGGCCAACCTCTGTCGCCTACGGTTCCGTTGCCCATAACCAAATTGAAAACTTTCAACTCATCCTCGCTTCTCTTACCCAACTTCGCGTCAAAGTCTTGTAAGTATATTATTATATAGTTACTTTCTATCTCCTTTATTTTGCTTAATAGGTAAAAAATAGCAATACTATGATACCAGTCATACTTAAGTGACGACGCATTATATTACAAGTACATAAATTAAATTGTATATAAGGGACTAAGGGTAAATGGTGCTTATGTGCTTTTATGTTTTTCTACACTATAGCGTACTCCAAAATTTTCTGTGTGGTCTTCGAAATGGCCAAAAATACTAGCTTTTCAATTTGACAGTTAAAATCGACGATAACGGCGAGGATGTTGGCAAAGACGAGATCACGTGACGATGATTTCACCGATGTTTGCAATAAGAGAATACGAATTTAATACAACAAATGTCAAAATTTACGCTCGACCTTGGCGCTCAACATCGTTGATGTGGAAATTGTCAATTTACAATTTTCCAAGTACGAATACTTCCGAGTAGTTCCGACAGTATGCTAGTATGTTTGTTGTATGCATAAATTTTACTCCTAGTGGTGAGATACTAAAATCGATATTTCCAAAACCGTAAAATAGTGTTGCACTTACCAGTTTCTATAAACAGCAGGGAATATTGGAAAATATATTAATAATATATGATAGATTAGTAATGCCTTACCTACATTATTTTTGCTTCCAGCTGCAATAAAACAAGTTTTAAAGCTAATTTTGTTTCAATTAGCTCTACAATAGGTTTAGTAGTAGTTAATAATACATTTTTAAATTAAAACTTATAAAAACTTCAAAAGCTTATAAAAAAATTAAATAACGATATCTATTAAACCATTCCTGTAAATCTGTTTTAGGTTTGTGAAACACCATTATGTATAAATAGTTCGTACAGCTCGGCTTTGCGGAATGAAAATTTATTTCCAAATGCCTGTCTACAATTGCAAACTGCAACATGATGTTTAGGATTATCTTTTTTATTTCTCTTAGCTCGGATATCCGGTGGTGTCATAGATGGCTTTCAAACCACCAGTTTGCCGCCTAGCCTAATTACCCTTAGGAATTTGTCTTCTGATGGCACCTTTTTATCTTTCCAATACTAGAAAGCAGATAAGAATGGATTATAAGTTATTGTCTTAAGGACACCTCGTTATTTTGATATTTTTTTTACATTAATTTTTTCTGCAAGGCTATTATGTATTTCAGTTGCTAACAAATGTTAATTGATATCTTGAAAAATGGCGGCTATAAAGGTTAAAAAATGTTAGATAGATAGAGCCGCCATTTATTTCAATTTCAATCTATATTTGTGAACAACTGAGATACATAATAGGCCTGCAGAGTACAAGATTGTAAAATAAATTGTAAATTCTTTGAAACTTTCTAATTTGACGTGGTGGACAAGTGCATTATTTTTTACTACAAAATGTAAATAAATATACGTCATATAACCTGGTTTCGTTTTTGCCATTGCTTGATATATCCACTCTGTCCGAATACATATATTTCATTTCATTTCACTCTTATCACTATTGAGTAGATTTTCGATTTCATCCAGGCCGAGCATGTACATTGGCTAGTCAAGTTCTAGCAAAGAAGCAAAAGGTGATGCATTATGTGGCACCGGAAGTTTTTTTTTAATAACACGATAGACATTCAAATAAATTGTTATTCAGTACAAGTAAGTATAACTTGCATGTATTTTTATTAAAATCTATTTGCCAGACTGATCAAATTATATTCAACATAGTTTTACGTTTATTTTTTTTTGCATTTGACTCAATTACTCGTAGATAAGTGATTCTTAAGGTTACTTTTTAATAAAACAAAGACAAACTCTTGTTGTTCGGCTAAAATAAAAGATTTTTGATTATTAAATTTTAAAATTAAAAGTATAATCATCTGTTTATCACTCGCTATTACTTACGAGTAATAATGTATTATTTTGCCTTATAAGGGGCAAACAAAAGCTGAAAACACCAGTCGATAATAATTTACCGGTTTATAATGAAGTTCGGTTTCCCAACACTCGTACCATCCATGAAACATCGGCGATGACATTTCGCTTAATGAATACCAAAAGAATCATCCTTGTCAACAAGGGCGATGTCTAAGATGTTACACCCATAAGCTCGTCGACGAGCGCAACGATGAAAAATTCTTTACAGAATCGCACTGCAGTTGTAACTCGCTGTTCAAATTTCTCGACAATGTCGCGCGGTAATACAAATAACGCGCTGTGATTGGCTTACGGAAACGGTACTCTAAAGGAACGGCAGTTGTTGTTAACATAAAGTTATTTCGTACTTAAGTTATTAGACGAAAAATGTGGAGGAACTTCTTAGTACCGTAAGGAGGGAAAGGGGTATACTTCCCAGGTTGTCCCATTTAAATTTCACCATATACGTTCAAGGAGTTTAGGAGTTACACACCAATAACTGAAAAGTGTTTCGCCTATTTTGATAATTTGATGATGTATATCATTGACGGTGAATAGCATCGATTCGTAAGTGGCAAGGGTAAAAAAAGGTTTTTTTTACTAAAAAATGGAACCAAAAAAAAATAAAAAACTAAAAAAAAAGTGTGAAAAGTGAAAAAGTGTGAAATAACTTGTTACAGTCGGTACCATGCGCACAATATTGTGATCATATGTACTTTTGAACTATCATGCTACCGACTTCAACAAGTTATTTCACACTTTTTGGTGTTGAAGTCCGTTCCATTTTTTTATCAATAAATGTAATACTCGATGGAGTAGTGTGATGGTTATCAATATAAAATTATAAAAAATAATTTTATATTGAAACTTTTGACTTCATAATCACTGGATTGATGATGCTGTCACAGTTTACAATATGAAAATAATACTTAATTAAGAATGTAATTAAATTGGCTCTCCAGAACCGCTGCCGGAACAGATCGTTAAATGCTAAAATGCGTATAAATATACTAATGTAATAGCCACAATGACCTTCTATACGCAGAAGGTCATTGAACAGCCAACATAATATATGGATTCCCTCATGGGTTCACTTACGCCAAGCTCAAGCTCGAGATGGAATCTGAACTTGCAACTAACAGATTAGACTATGATTAAATAGATATATAGATAGAAAACTCTTTATTTGTACACTATAGTAAAACATAAAAGAGAAAAACATACGAGTAGTAAAAAAATATTTATAAGGAGTCTTAAGATTAGTCATAGTCTTAGAATTAGTCCTAAGCTACGAGTATCTTGGGTTCAGAATAATATTTTTTTATGGGAAAACATTGAGATCATGCTAATTGAAAATTATATGATGAATTTCCTTACACTACCGCCATATCTCATGATTTGCTCCAACTCCTTATCTACTTATACTTTTGTGTACTCATTCCTATAGACGCGAGATTGTTTGAAAATAGGTTAGGATATACGTTAAGCAGATAACGTAAAAGAATTTACGATGTAACGTGAAAACCTGAGCCAATGTTTGTATAAAACGTACGGCCTTGGTGTCATCATTGATACAAAGAGGCTATTTTAATGGTCGTGGATTAAAATGATATATACGGGCGCTGATGATGATGTTGTAGATTTAGGATAGCTTTTGTTTAGAATATCATAGCTGTAAACTAAAATCTTTTTGTTGGTATTACCATTAGGTCTTATCATTAGATAGGTGACCATGGAACAAGTTTTAGGGTTCCACAGAGACGGTCATCACGGTTCTTTCTATCCGCATCTAGGCAAATGCATGTTGGCGGCAACTTGTACACGAAATAAAGTAGGGAGTTGAAATTAGTACAGAATAATAATTTAAATCGTTGGAGGGGTTTTGCCAATACTCGCCACGCTTGGCAGGCGGGATGGTGAGCGCAGTTTTGGGGTTTTTGACTAGGAAAGTGCTGCTGCCCACTTTCTGATTGTTATCCCTTAGCCGGCTTCTACGGCACCCACGAGTAGAGTTGGGGAGGTGCTATTCTAAGCCGGCACCCCACGGCTAACGGGATACATAGCACGCAGAACAGATGGCCGATGGGGCCGGAAGGTTCTGGAATGGACAACACGGACTGGCAAGCGCAGCGTAGGTTGTCCACCGATACGGTGGACAGACGGCCTGATAAAGGTCGCAGGACTATGTTCAGCAGTGAACTTCCTACGGCTGAGATGATGATGATGAATAATTTAAATAATAATTGTAATAATAACGCCGGCAGTAGCGCTCTATTGAAACCGCAGCACACCTAGGCTCTCGACACCCTTTAGACTATCCACACCAACGTTGCCCCGTTTGTTACCATTGATGGTGGTCCTTGTGGGAGGCCCGTTTAGTGGGTGGCAAGTCACCACCTGCTTAAAAAATTTCAACATGAGACTGAAATTGGCAGGTGCTGTAGTCTCACCCATAGCCCTGTAACTCCTTTATCACTATTAAATTCAAATCAATAACATTGCCGTTTCAACCATATTTATAATAGATATATCATTTCATCATCCATCCATAATGTTTTTGTTGTTTATACTACTCGTACTTTGGATTTTTTTATACCTAACACAGTTTTGGCTACAGCCCCACTTATGACTTTTAGAACCGGAAGAAATCCGTGATTTTTTTTTTAAATAAAAGGAATAATTATTAATAATCTTGAAGTATGAGTGTGTTAACTATAATTGAATATACTACTATACTAATATAATATATATATTTATTGTAGCTCAAACGATATGGAATATTAAAAATGTTTATAGTTAAAAACGGTTCCGATTTTGTTATACAAATAGCCATTTGACTTCGTATTCTCATGCGATATTGTTAAAATAAACTTTGCTCACTATACATAGTCCGCCTTTTGCCTTATGTAATACTAGCTGCTCTCCACGGTTTCACCCGCGCGGTGATGGATAATGATGAATCTTATATAACCTATGTTACTCAGAGTGAATGTAGCTTTCCAATGGTCAAAGAATTTTTGAAATCGGTCCAGTACTTTTTGAGCCAATGCGTTACAAACATACATACAAATCTTTCTTCTTTATATTATAGTATGACTTAGGAGGAAGACAAACGATAGATATTTTATTGTTACTCTAGCTAGTGGTATCAGGTGAAGAGCAGAACAACTTGTGTCCTAATGGCACTTTTCACGAACATACACAGGTCTTACAACTTGTATATTATGAAGCATGAACAATGAAGAAAGTAAACAATTATTTCGACAAATTTTGTTTTTTTTTTAACAATTTCACACTTTAAAAGTGTGAACGTTGAGAAATGTACCAAAACAATAAAAATAACTCGAATGATATGTAGCTATATTTTAATTAAATAATTACGTCATTCTGATTTCCCTTATTATAGATTAGTTCTATAATAAGGGCTCTGTGAACCGTAGACCTCGCGAGAATTTTTACATGGCTTAAGCTGAATAAATATTCAACATGTCAAAAACAAAACCCTTAAAAATTTATCATCATCATGTCATCCGTAGGACGTCCACTGCTTCCCCACAAATTTACAAAAGGACCAGTTGGAAGCCTTAAAAGCACTTTAAAATTTAAAATCGATTAATTACCAAAAACAGAAAAGACAAAAAGCAACATTAACCAATCAAAAATTTAAGCAACACTTACTGAGGTCAGGAGTTGGATGGGTGACCACTGGTAGCATTTTTCAATTAAGCGCTTCCGTACTTCGGAGGCTACGCGTCGGTCACGTTTGTTTTTCTAAGTAGGTTGGCCATTAGCCTTTCCACCATGTCACACTGGCCAGAGTGATGGATTATTTTTTGAGGGGGGAAATACTGTCCACTTCCCTTTCACCGCGGGGGTGACGAAAGGGGGTATGAGGGGCTCAGACCCACTAAAACCCCCCGTGATCAGTCCTCGAGCGGGACAGGGCTCTGGCATTAACCATCTCTCTCTGTGAGAAAGGCTCGAGTCCCAGCAGCGGGAACATAATGGGAAGGGGAAGGAGAGGGATAATGGGGAAGGGGGAATCGGGCCTCCGGAACCACCCACAAACCGACTGAAACGCAATAGCTAGCTATGTTACTTCATGTCGGTGTTATGTGGGAGTGTGGTACTTCCCCGGTCGTGCCGGCCCATTTGGCTTTGGGTTGCAGTGTGGCACCACCACTGATAATAATGATCTGGGCCGTTTTAAGCTCTGCTTGGCAATGCATTGCGTTCTTCAAACTTTTACATGATTGTCCTCGCACTCTTCAGTTAAGCGTTACTGGAGTGGTACCTTCCAAGACAGAATTCCGACCCCGAGCTTTGTTTTTATTACTTACCTATTAAAGTATATGTAGATTATTATGAATATCTGTATAACTTTGAAAGTTGGTAAGCTTCTGAAGATATAACTTTATAAGTAGCGGTTTCGTATGAGCCCAGAGGGATGGAGCACTTCCGTTCAACTCAAGTTGAATTAAAACTTTGATTTAATGTTCACTTGAGCCGTTAGGGCTCAGAAAGTGATGGCAAGTAATGCATATATATATATATATATATATATATATATATATTTGTGCTGCACAACCAGTTCAAATGCTTACGATTATTTATTTTTGCATAATGTAATGTATGTTTTATTTTGGAATGTTGATGAAAATCTTTAACCAGTTTATTTCGTTCATATTTATCTCTTCTTAATTTTTTCCACATTACTGAGCACCGTGATCGTCAAACAGTGAAAAAACAGACAAGAAGGAGACCTAGTAACTCATTCTGTACAGTTTGTTCAATGTTTCTTTTTATTGATTTCTTGGCAGGTACATTGATTGCCTGTATAAGAGATAATAGAAGAAGGTAAGGTGAACGTTTTTTTATCTTTTCCGATACCTGAAACTTTATAATAGTAATTATACAAATGCGTTTGATGTTGGCTTTTTGGAAAAAATTCTGGCATTACAGTCACATGTATAGAGTGCGGGAAAACGGACGTTACATCAATGAATATTTCCAGTTGAACCAAATTCCATCAACCCGCATAGAGCAAAAAAGAAGTATAATTTTATAACAGCATCCGTGACATCAAAGAAATTATTGAAATAGGTACCTTTAAAGATGTCTAGATTAAGTAAGAAAAATATTTTATGCTTCTTTATTAATGTTTTTCCAATAGTTTAATCATCATCATCATCAGCCTGTAGCATTCCACTGCTGGACATAGGCCTCTCCAATTGGACGCCACTTAGGTCTATCTTGGGCTTCTCGCATCCAGTTTTTGCCAGCCGTCTTGCGCAGATCGTCACTCCACCGTGCCTCAGGACGTCCTACACTACGTTTGCCGAGACGCTGTCTCCACTCTAGAACTCGTTTAATCATGTAGGTATATAGTTTTGTATTTTGAGTTGAGGTGCTGGGCATAACAGTTACTTTGGTATTTGGAGCGAGCCCGTGTATAAACGTTATTACAATGCAAACTGCTTTGGTTATTAAAGCTGTTTAGCTGACAAAGCTCCTTGTCTTCGAAACTATTCACATTAACAAGGATTTGTATTTCTGTCTGAAACCCCTAATAAAGATATAATTACCTACTTGATTAATATAAAATAAATAATAATGGTTATATTGAATACATAGTATCCATACTAGCTCCGCTTCACGGTTTTACCCAAATAGTGTCGGATGATGATAATGATGATGATGAAAAGTATCCCAAGTGTTAGTCCACTACCTAAAGTATTATAATATAATATGGAACAACATCCACACAAAGGTCTTCAGGTCCCAAACTAGGCAGAGCCTGTACTATGGTAATCTGATGACTGATATACATACTTAAATATATACACACCCAGACACAGGTCAAACAGACACGTTCATGCACTCAAATGTTTGACCTGTCCAGGGATCGAACCCGTTACCAGCCGCTCAGAAGGTAGAGGTGCTACCAACTGCGCCAACTGGCCTGTCAAGTGTGTATTAATATACCAAATTTCATGCAGATCTATCACCACGCGAGTGAAACCGCGGAGCGCAGCTAGTTTAGTATGATTTAAGTAACGGTGCCTCTTCAATCAATGAAAGTTAACAATCAGCCGTCTCCGTACTCGTCTATATCCTTGGCGAGGCGAAAAAGTTCAGCGGCACTCGCAATCCCTATGCACCGCCTGATATATCGTAGCAATGATTTCTTTCTGCGACTAGCGCGTTTCTTTCCTTTATAATGAGTAGCTCTAAACCTGATCTAAAATATTTGTAAGATTATTTGTAAACCTATAACATTCCCACCTTTTCTAAAACTTCTCAGTATATCCATCAATCCATTTTAATGACAGCGTCATAAATATAAACCCTTTAAATGCCAGCTTCATAATTGATGTGAGTCTGCGTGAGGGTACGATTTAACAAATTTGATGGTTGTCTGCTTATGAGAATGAATTTCTGGGACGTTAGTGCTTGTGAGTGCTCTTTCAAGTGTGATATTGGGTGACATCTAAGACATTATTTTTATTGGAAACTTTATTTATGTTGAGAAGATTGCTTTTATTTTTATAAGATATTTTCTATTTTAGTCACTAGATAACAGTCATATTTGAGTAGACTGACCGGTTGGCGCAGTTTGTAGCAACCCTGCGGCCTGAGCCAGAGGTCCTAGGTTCGATCCTAGGAAAGGGCAAATATTTATGTGTCTGAATATGTCTGTTTGACCTGTGTTTGGATGTGTATATGTATGTAAGTCATAATGCTATCATAATACAGGATTTGCCTAGTTTGAGGCCTGAATGAAGGCCCGGGGATTTTTTTTGGCCAACTTGTATTCTTCAAGTGGTCCCCCGAACACGCTCATTTGGTTTGTCGGTCCCTCTACCAAACACCCTATATAATAAAATAAAAGAAATGGTATTTGTCATATTTGGTGGACAAAGCACCCATATTAGTACATCTCAAAACTCTTCACTGTATACTTTTAACCAAGCGCAGAAACTTAACTTAAAAAGAAAAAAGTAACAACTTCCTGAATCGCGATTAGGAAATTTACACGTCACAGTTAAGATATAAACAATATTCAAGAATTGACTGTTATACAGCTCTCCTTCCGTCAACAACACGTGGTTCAGAGGAAAGTAGTTATATATTGGATAGAGGCGCTTCAGGGGTGAAAGCAACTTATTTAGTCCCGAGACGGGACTCGGTGCCATTAGTTCGAGGGACTATTGTAGGTCTTTAACCCGCGGTAAACACTGAATTTCATTACGAATACGAGGAAAGTAAAAATAAAAAACATAAAATAACTAAAGAAAATGTTATTGAATTTTATTTTACATAAATCAACAGCTTTGGTAAGAAATTTATTTAAAGTTTATGGTAAAATAAGAGCAACTAATTAAAGATGGTGAAACATTTTTCCGGGTATGTTGATATTTGATATTTTCTGGGTACTTGAGTTTTTACTGTATCCAGGGACTCTTGGGTGAATGTTGGAGTCATTAACATTTGTCTATTTTCTTCAGCTGTTACAGCAATATTTTTTCGATTGCACCGGATATTATTTGTGAAACTCCTCGGTTGTGGAGAGTCAGCCCAATGCAGACTTATCATTTCTGTTACACCGTGTGAAATCTTAGTGTTATTATACATTGACTCTTTTATGTAGTCTGTTTATGTAGCTTCTTTACTCGACTTCTAACCTCCAAGGTATTTAATAATAGTTACATCGGCACCAGAATCGGCTAGCAAAGTTGCCGATGTTCTGCGAATACAGTGACCCGAATATAAATTTGAGTTTGGTAAATTAAGGTAAGTGGCTAGGGTATCTCTTTAGGAATACACGAAATCTTGTTTTTTTTTTCAATAATTGCCACAAACACTTTCCTTATGATAATTTATAAAAAAAAGGTTGTTTCTATACTATTTAGTCGCAATTTTACCATTTTATTCAGAAATTAATGTTTAATAACAAAGTTCGGTCAATTTTGGGTTTAGTGACACGTAACTTCACCAGAATTTCACTAGTTCGCTACTTCTGAAAGCGCCACTTAGCACCAATATCAACACTACCTACCCTTACCTACCACTAGATTTATTATATGCGAATAACAAAAAAAATGCTCACCTTCATTACTACGTATTTTTTTTTCAGGCACTTGTTGAAAACTTACGATTCGGTCAATTTTAATCTATCAGATTACAATTTAATGGTTTCCTAAACTTGTGTCTTGTTAGTTCTCGAAACCCTTTAAACGTTCATTGTGTTTAGCACAAAATGTTGTCTTTAACATAGAATACACACTCCATATTGTTGAAGGTTTGTAAGTCTTTGATAATTTGTTGAAATGTATTATCAAAACGTTTTCATTACTTTTCTGCGCGCCATTTCATCAAATGGTCGTACGATTTTAGGTATATTTGTTTTGATTTAGGTAGTAAAAGGTTGTTCACACTGAAATAGTCTCTTCTCTTAAGAAACCAGATCTCTTATCTGAATAAGATGAACTCACTGTGTTAATACAAATCTCTACCATACGTAAGTAACAAAACTCTACATCTCAAAAAAGGACTGCCCACTGTTGGGTCTGAGCCTCACATATCGCTTCCGTCACCTCCGTAGTGAAAGGAAAGTGGACAGCATTTCCCCTCTTAAAAAAGGTCAATAGAAATGTAAAAACAGAACTGTTATTTTTATAATTTGACATCTGTCAGCTGATAACGATTCTCCCAAGGGCTAAAAATATTACTTTCAACCCACTCCTTAGGCAAGTTCATACTTTCCGAGTATGAGTCATGACAATGCAATTACATCTATTTGAAACTTTCGCGAATCAAATTCATGTTTTAAAGTAATATCGGCACTTTTCGCGTTCACATTTGGCATTTAATTCTAGTTGCATAGACTATGGTCACGAGTACGCTTTAATCAAGTTGCATCGACTATTATCACGACTAGATGAAGACTAGAAAAGACGATCGATGTAACTCGATCGAAACGTCGAGGTTAGTCAAAAATATGTTTGATAATAATCTGTGCACAAAAAAGGTCACGATCTTAAAAAAAAATTTTATACAGGGTGTATTAAAGTCTGCGGTTACTGACTTTCGGTGACTAGTTCAGTTCCAGAGCAGTTCAGTTCCGTACAGAAATATAAAGTTTATAACTCATGAGAATATTTTTAGCAACCTTCAAGCGAATAACATACTCGTCCCGCCACTTGATGTGAATAAAATAGTCACTGGGAACGAAGATTGCTTAGAAGATTGGGTGAAAAAGTACTATATACTTATTATATTTTACATTTAAATACACCTTGAAATGACCCTGCCTTTGAAGTCCGAGGCCCAGGTTTGATCCATAGCTGAGGCAAATATTTGTGTTACACGGGGATAGAAATATTACTTCATCTGTCGACCCACACTCAATAGAAATTTTATTGTTATATTGACAACCGACAGGTGTGAGGATATGTACACGTTATTATTCTAAAATACGTCCTACTATAAAGAGAACAATCTTTGACAGAATCATCTTGTCATTGCAAGTGAAATCTATAAAACCAAACTGCCTCAACAAGTTTACTAACAAACTAATATCGGCCACTCGAGTTAAGATCCTAAATAAATCAGGAGAGGGCAATTTCACTCCCATTAAGGGTTAATGAGCATCTTGGCCCGACTCGAGTGTTGCCGCTGTGATATAGCGAAGTAAAACAATGCTGATATTTGTTGCAATGTTGTGAGCGGATGAGATTTAGGGAGATGATTTATTTTATGAACTGTGATGCCGTTGTGTTATAAGAACATCTAACTTTTACTATTTATTTTAAAGTAAACAGAAAGACTCAAATATTAAAACAAGTGTGTACGTAAGTATTCTTAAGGATTAGGTCTCAACATTTTCGTCCTTTTCGAACATGATTGTACAATATTATTAGTTTTAAATTACTTACAAATTCCAATAAGCAGAGCGGCGCATTAGACCCCGAAAGCCCACCTCACTTCCAGAATGAGGCCTAAATATTGGATCCGGGTGTAGTGGAGACCGGGACCACGTGTGCCTTCCTGGATGCCGCAGGAAGGTCGGTCCATGTTAATGTTTTTAGGATATTTTCTTCCCGGGAGAACTCGCGCCTTTAAAACTTACGCGAGCACTCGCGTGTAGAGCATTTTCCTCACGTTTTATAAATAGCCAAAAAGTACATAAAATAAAGGATATCTGTTTATATTAATAGTAATATATAGTAAAACAATCATGTAAAATCAAATCAAGTATTTATTTTTAAACTATAATTTTTTAATAACAAATTTAGGAACAAAATTGGCATCTCATAACTGCACATTCGAAATAAACTTAAAAAAAATTACTTTTATTAAAAAAAATTAAGTAATGAGTTACAAAGTATTAATTAATTAACATTTTTTATACTATAATTTTTTAATAACAAATTTAGGAACAAAATTGGCATCTCATAACTGCACATTCGAAATAAACTTAAAAAAAATAACTTTTATTAAAAAAATTAAGTAATGAGTTACAAAGTATTAATCTTCATCATATGCACGAGCTTTACATATATCGCATAAAGTAATAGCATGTTCTGTACATAAAAAATGTTTACATGTAAAACATGTCTTTTTTGTTTTGCGATTTTTACGCCTTGGACAGATCGCGCAGATACCATCTGGTTTTACAGCCTCTGAAACTCCAGGTTCATCAATAAATCGTTTAGTAATTTGCTGAAGAGGATAGGAAAGGTTCTTCATGGTTAATCTTCTATGTATATATGGTTGCGTTAAATTCAAGGCTAATTCCTTTAGGTATTGTCTCCGAGAAATATTTTTTTTTGTATTTTCTTTGTAAATTATTTGGCTATTTATTCCGGCAATATTTAGGATAGAAAAAAATAATCTAAGGGGCCACCTGCATGCTACTCGAGCCACTGAATATTCTTCTTTCAGTCTATCAACTACATCCACTCCTCCTTTAGTTTTGTTGTAGAAAGTGACGATTTCTGGTTTCACGCTATCACCTGAGGCTAATAAAGTCTATTCCCAGGTTGAATAGGAAAGATCTCACCTTCATCTTCTTCCATAGACGACTGCTCTGTATCAGTATGATGATCGCTGTGTTCACTCTCTCCGTCGCTTTCAATAATATCAGCCCTAAAAGCCTGGTCCTCGATGTCTTCGTAATCATCTTCTTGAAGCCAAGCAAAAATTTGATCTTGTCTTTCCATCTGTAAAAATATTTGAATATTAATTTTGTACACTGCATAATACAGGGTTATTGGTAATTAGACCGGATCCTTTTAAGGGGTGGTAGGGAATGCCATTTGCAACAATATGACTGTACATTGTGATATCCGGAAATGAATCATTTCTGTGATATTCTTTTTTTTTATTTTTTTTTGGAAAATCCAGTTTTACCACTTTAAAATTCAATAAAAAAAAAAAGTAATCAACCGATTTCAATTCTGTTCGCAGTTTTAGAGAAACCTTGTTACAGCTCTTAATAATAAACAATAATATCGTACTAATGTAGATCCATCCAAAAACTAGAGGCTTTTTCATAATTTTTATTTGATAATTTTTGTAAGATGCTTTACAAAAACCTTTATTTTCTCTACAAAAACGATAGTAAATTAAGTCTGCATTTTATTTAAAAAACATCTACAAGTCTTTAGCTATCCAACGAGGTAAAAAAATTAGCACTTTATTACACAGTTGCAGAAATAATGCGATTACAAAAGGCCGAGAAAGGAATGAGAATAGTCCATGAGAAGTAGCTATGGAAGAAATACTTTCTTAAGGTAACTTAATTTCTTTTAAAGAAATAAAAGAGTAGATGTAATTAGTCTGTATTTATTATTTTTACAGTTCGTTCTCAAAATGTGAGCCAGAATTTTGAATGCAGAGACGCATACGTCTGCGTAAATTGCTTTTAACAACACTTGTATTTAAATTAATTTTCATTTTTTCTGCTGCATTTATTATGCGCTGTTTCAGTTCTTCGATGGTTGCCACAGGTCCAAGAGTATCGTCGTACACCAAGCTTTTCATGTGACCCCATACGTAATAGTCGACGGGAGTCAAGTCGGGACTTCTGGCTGGCCACGGAATGGGTCCTCCTCTGCCAATCCACTTATTGGGATACTGACGATTGAGCCACTCACGGACGCTCAAACTAAAATGTGCGGGGCAACCATCATGTTGGTAAATCATGTTTCTGCGGGTTTCAAGGGGTACTTCACTGAGTAGCTCATAAAGTTCGTTTCTCAAAAAAAATTCATACGCTTCACCATTGAGGTTGTTGGGCAGAAAGAAAGGGCCGATCAATTTATTCTTAATAATGCCCATCCACACATTAACGGAAAACCTTCTTTGTGATCCTTGTAATCTTTTCTTGTTTGGGTTACCGTCATCTTTCGGGGCCCAATAATGAATATTATGATAATTTGATATTCCATCCTGATCAAATTTGGATTCGTCGGTCCATAAGATTTTTAATAAAAAATTGGCATCTTCCATATCGGTGTTCAACATGAATCTGCAAAATTCGACTCTACGTGCAGGATCTCCGTCTTGGATAACTTGTACCGGAGTCAAATGATACGGGTGAAGTCTTGAGCGGTGCACTGTGTTCCATACTTTCCATTGCGACATGCCAAGACGTCGTGCAATGATGTTTGTTGAAGTCGTAGGATCTTGCTCAAACATGCGAATTATCTGTTCCTCTTCATCCTAATAATAAATACGAGATCATCCAGCATCACTTTGTCGTCTTTGAACTTGACCAGTTTCTCGTAGTCGCCGGTACACTCCGTCAAATACACTCACATGGGGTAAACGGCGCTGTGGAAATCGAGACTGATACTCCGTTCGAGCATGTGTAGTGACGCCGTTGGCAAAACCATAGCAAAACAGTATGTCCGCATACTCTTCGTTTGTGAACTCTCGAAGCCGAGGTAGATGGTCGTGGGATTCCGCAGTCATGATCAGATCCTTTAGTACAAGCCAAGTCGTCGGGTAAGCAATCAATCAAAAAGTCCAGTTCACTAGCCAAATCACAGAAAAAGAAGTTACACAAGTCCAATAACGTTATCAAGGTCGAAATTTAATCGTAATAAAGGGTTGCCAAAGAGAGTCTGAACAGTACGATGCGCTTGAGCAAACTGGGTTCTCATTGCTCGTTCAACAAACATAAGCGAGAGGGAGACGGCGCATTCAACATGGATACCGTTGTCTAAAACCCTTTCTCGGAATGTCTCTACCTGAGTCTTTGTTATCGCATTATTTCTGCAATTGTGCAATAAAGTGCTAATTTTTTTACCTCGTTGGATAGCTAAAGACTTGTAGATGTTTTTTAAATAAAATGCAGACTTAATTTACTATCGTTTTTGTAGAGAAAATAAAGGTTTTTGTAAAGCATCTTACAAAAATTATCAAATAAAAATTATGAAAAAGCCTCTAGTTTTTGGATGGATCTACATTAGTACGATATTATTGTTTATTATTAAGAGCTGTAACAAGGTTTCTCTAAAACTGCGAACAGAATTGAAATCGGTTGATTACTTTTTTTTTATTGAATTTTAAAGTAGTAAGACTGGATTTTCCAAAAAAAAATAAAAAAACAGAATATCACAGAAATGATTCATTTCCGGATATCACAATGTACAGTCATATTGTTGCAAATGGCATTCCCTACCACCCCTTAAAAGGATCCGGTCTAATTACCAATAACCCTGTATAACTATTTGTTATCATTATTAAACAATAAAACAACAATAAAGCTTTTTAATTAGGTATAATATCATTTTTAAATAAAGGACCAACTAAAAAATAATACTTACGTTATCACTCGCGCGATGAGTAAAATGCCGCGCGACAGGACCCGGCCGAACAAACCACCTCTACTGAGCGACTGGTACACACTAACACAAAAAAACCGTTATGCGCGGGTCCAAGGAAGTATAAAACTCAGCTATTGGGCGAACGAGGTACGTACGCGCGTTGACACATCAATGGCGCGAATTTTAAATCTACCGTGAGGGAAATGCTCAAAGCGCGAGTGCTCGCGGGTAATACGTATTCTTTGACAACATTGACCGGCTACCTTTTACGAATCTATACGTATGAGCCATGAACAAACTATAGTTTTAGCATTTAAAGGTAAAGTTTGGTGTACCACAGGGAAGTGTTCTGGCTCCACTGCTATTTGTTATATATATATATAAACGATCTTCCGAGAACCATAGGACGTCCTACGATTTTATTTGCTTACAAACTTACAGTACAGTACCTTTTATAAGAAATTATATTTTTTGCATGAAAAATGAAATTAATTGCTCACAACATAATGTCATAAATTGGTTGACATCAAAGAATCTAAAAATTAACCTTTTAAAAACCCATAATCATAATTAATTGCATACCTCATTATTAGGTGGTTATATATGGTGTTCCATACTCATTACTTTTCCATATATTCTATATATTTTCTTGTGTACCCATATGAGCAATAACTAAATGAATTTGAATTAAAAAGATATAAATATACAAATACATTCACATTTGAGAAACGAAAGACCCGAGTACCCACATATCTGCTCATGACATATAAGTATTTGCCCCAGCCGAGGTATGAATTTGGAATCTTTAGCTTTGAAGGCTTTCATCTACGCTTACGAGGCCGTCATATTAGGTAGGTAAAATATAGGTAGGTTTAAAGATATAGGTTTTAGTGTGCGAGTACATATTGAAGCTTTTAACTTATGGGCGTTCTTCTATCTCCAAGGTTTAGAAAAAAAAATAAAGCGACTGTATGGTGCTCACATTGAAAATGAATTTTATCACCGATGTTTAAAAGTCATTCTTGTTATTATGTTACCATTATCAGAAACTACTCTATAAAAAACGCGGGAAAAGGCTAGTCTGAGAAGGTAATGATTAGCTTTGAAAAATATTGTGTTTTATCACGTTTACAAAACTATCTTATGCTTCACATATCTACTTCATTTCAACACACAGAGACGTTCAAGACCCCGTTTGACATGCTAATCTCAGAATAGACATTCTGCATTTCCTTTGAAGATCAGGAATATATCGATCTATATACACGAGGAAGTAATAAAAGGTAGGCAGTAAAGTTATTCGATATCAAATGTTTATTACAATGGGTAGCGCTATAAATTGTGTACAGGCATCCGCGAACTTCGCAGTTTGGCATCGCAATGACTTGTGGAGGCTCGTGACGCAATGAAATATATCCAGTATGGGTAAAAAGTACAATCAGCAAAATCTACTTTGCTATTTAGGTGGACAAGACAAGAAAAAAAAAATTACGTTCTAACCTTATTAGGGCTATGGTTGAAAAGGACATAGATATATATTACAAAATTGGTAAACTTGCAAGGGAATAATATGTTGTTTATGAAACAGATTTTACTACCGTAAGCTAGTTTAAGAATTTACGTCCTTTGATTCATAGCAATAAAAATCTCTTATATTCAAATTAGGAGAAACAGAAAAATAATTATAATAAGGCATATAATAATATTATGTTCAGAATGTTGATCGGCAACAATGGTATTGTTATTAATTTATATAATAGTAATAGATAACTCTATGCACAATAAAAGTGCACATATCTCAATTTTACACCAAACATTTTCCTTTATAGAAATTAGGAGTCTCTCGCATGTATCATGGAATAGGTTTATTGATTAAATGTAGGTTATGTTTCTGATATCACTGTTCTGTCAAGACTAATGGTGCGAAATATGTAATGGCCCTACAAGGTAGATTGCAATGTATCTCTGCAATTTCTTAACTATCCATCGTCGTTACTAAAAACCTTCCGCATCATAGTCTATACTTTAACTCAATATAAAAATAAATTAGAGCATAATGTAATATGATACCTTGTTTGAGTAATATAATTAGAAGCTGCTGAATACTATTGGAACCTTAATACTAGCTTGACTTAAGAGTAGACACAAAAAAAAACTTGCCAAGAACATGGTCCCACATCAAGTAATTTTCTTAGGCATTTTTCAAATAACGTTTTACCAATATCACAGTTTATTTTCAGTGATAGTAATTGCAATAGCTCTCAATGATAGCGGCGGAGACACATTGCTAGGCGCTTAGCAAGATATTTACAACATGAAGTGTTTGCAACCAGACGAGCACCATGCAGTGCCCTATTACTAACTATATATATATATAATTTAACTGAACCGTCTACCATGTTTAGTTAGTTAATTTAGTATTAGTACTCATTGCTTATTCCTTCCAAAAACCTCTTCATACATTTCTAGGTGAATTGGTGATGGTGAAGCAATAGTGCGAATTAAACTGCAAGTTTTTTCGTTAAACGTATTAGGAAGTAAGTATTTTCTATTTAATAAATTTTTTTGTATTTTTTCTTATTCATTATTTTATAAGAAGAAATAACAAGTCCTTTGTCCTTACTGGACAGTTGTTACCTGTTTCTGCCTTCATATTATTGGGATCAAGACCTTGATAAAGAATTTTGTTGTTCATTACATTTTTGGCCTCGCTTTTCCACTGTCTATCAATTTTGTATACAGACAATCGGCAGTAAAACTTTTACACTGTACCAATATTTTCTGCAGACTTTCACGCAATATAACTGAACCGCCGCCGTAAAAATACGCTCTACATATACACACATCTGAACATAACTCTCGTCTCAAGAGAGAAGGATAGATTCGAACTTATTTCTTGCCTTTTATTACTTTTCAAACTTATCTCATTCTTTTATTTCAACTGTTATACTTTAACTTAGTTTTTCTCAAGGCGTTTTCCAATTGAGTAAAAAGAGGTTTAATTAACATTTCACACTTTACGAAATATCAAACATTGTTTATCGATACCAAAATCAACTTCTTCAATCAATCTTTTGAGATGGTGAAGAACCTTTTGATGATGTCTGAATTCACGACTTCAAAATGCCGTTCAAATTAAATGACGACCCGTAAAAGAAAGTAGTTTATTTTATAATTTTTGAATTTCGATTTTGTCCTTAGAATATATATTATATTACAAACCACATAATATAAAATATCGATCAGCGTAAATAGAATTTAATTTTAAAGATATATAAATTATATTATATTACATATTCAAATCCTAAAGTCGACAATCGACACAAAAATGGTCTTAGAATTGAATACATTGACCGCCCCTTTAATTATTTTTGTATAACATAGAGAATATATAACATTTTAGGCCGTTTTTTTCTGTTCGTACATTTGGTATTCTTTTTTGTAGCCGTTGATGTCATTTATAAAACTTTAGTAGATCACTTTGGAATATTTTCATTGGATTTTTCGGCGTAACCATTGGATAATTTCGAAAATTATTCGGTGGTAGAGCCACGCTGCAACCCCACAGCCGAATGGGCCGGCACGACCCGGGAAGTACCACACTCCCACATAACACCGACGTGAAGTAAAATAGCTGTTTGTTGCGTTTCGTCGGTTTGTGGAAGGTTCCGAAAGCCTGCTTCCCCCCCTACCCCATTCTCCCTCTTCTTCCACCTCCCCCTCCAACCTTTACCCCTTCTATCTCTTTCTTCCTATCATCCTTCCTCAAAGCTCGGCAACGCATTCTCGAGACCTCTGGTATAGCGGATGTCCATGGGCGACGGTATCACTTACCATCAGGTGAGCCGCTTGCTGGTTTGCCAACCTATAACATAAAAAAATGTTATTTTGACATAACTGTAATAGTAAAATATATGGTATTATAGACTTTATTTAAATAGTTTCTGCAGCGTACGCGACAGAATATATTTTCTCGTATTTTTTTCACTCCTTTGGTTACATTATCGAAGTTTTCGTACGGATCCCTATTTTTTTTTAAATATTATATAGCTTATGTTGCTCAGTGATAATGTAACTTTCTAAGCGCAAAATAAAATCCAGAAGTTTTTAAGTTTATTATATACAAAAATAGAAATCTTTCTTACTCTTTACATTTTTATAATATATTATAGAAGAACAAGTACAGAAGTATAGATAGCGATCGTTTCATCATTGTGTCAAAATTTTATTGTCGTTTTGTCGATATTTTATCGTGTAGACAAATTTACCTGACAAAAGCTGATAGCGCTGCGTAACGGTATTATAGATGCTTTGTTTAAGCCTAACGTGCTATAAAAATAAGGTTTCTTCTTTATCGGTACATTTTCTCAAACATTTTTGACAAATGCGCGGATAATCCATCCAAGAAGCAAGACTTCACTTTGTGAGGGGACATACTTACAGGAGTGTTTTTTTACCGTCGAGAGAAGAGAAGAGAGAGAAGAGAAACCCGACTTCCTAAGTAGTAGACCTCTCGTACAAAAGGTAGGCTGGGTTGGTATCACCACAGAGGCCGATAGTCTGCTCCGAAGCAATAGTGGTCAAGCGTAAGTGTTAAGGTGTGAAGGGCACTGCAAGAAATAAAATTATTGGGTGACAGATAACCAAAAACCAAAGTCTCCGCCGGGTGGTGAGCGAAGTCAAATTCAAATTCAAAAGTTTTTATTAACAGACAACATTGATCCATTTGGGCTAGTAAAGAAACTACTACTATTCGTAAAAAAATATATTTATGACGTCGTGTACTCACGAGGCATCTCGTGTGGAATCATAGTTCGCTCCTGCGAACTATGATTCCACACGAGATGCCTGTCTCAGAACAGGCGCTCTCGTGTCCTCTGCTATGACTTTCAGGATAATGTTGCTACTCTCCCGTTCTCTCCTCACAAGTGACGCTACTTTTTTCCTAATGACGGCATGAAAGCAGTCAGTATGAGATTGAGTGAACATTCCGGAGACACTGCATAAACGGGGAAGCCTCAACATTATCCTGAAAATAATATTGGATGCGTAAGGAGTTTAAAGATTTTTGGGAACAGCTGATCCACAGACCCTGACAATACGCCTTAAAGAGCGTAATTTTAACTTGGTCTGAGCAGCGAACAAATCTACGAGCCAGCATGTTCCCGCAAACCGCCAAAGCCCTACGCTCCCTCTCAATATCTGCATTGTCTTTAAGGTCGTCGAATATAATATAACCCAGATATTTAAATGAGAACACTCGATTTAGGTTTGCACCGTTCTGGGTTATATGCAAGATGAATTCTGGGCATTTACCAGCAGCCTTAAAAACCATGAACTCACTCTTCTTCACATTATATACGAGTCCATGCGATCCGGCGTAGGTCTCACAAACCTTTCACATCTTTCCATTTGCACTTGCAGTTGGGCCCAGCAACACCGTGTCGTCCGCGTTACTAATGTTATTGACAGTAACACCTCTGACACCTGGCATTCTACACGCAGAACATTGCCACACGAAACAATTTTAATTTGTCTACATAAAGATTCTATCCTAATAAAAAACAGGCTACGTCTCACCATTCCGACTCATTCAATCCTTTAAAAACTCAACTAAGTATAGTATATCAGCTGGCCGATGTTAGCAAAGGCAACATTGTGCTCGAGAATTATTTCAAGTGTTTGAACTGTAGCTGGTATATCGATATGAAATATCGCATAGCCAATTGATATACGAAGCGCTCGTTGCGGAGCTTTGCAAGTGGTTCTAAAACTATTCAACTAGGTTATGCAAAGCTTGTTATAGTCGCTACTTGGATAGGCGACTGCTAGCGGGATTTTTAACTGACCGTTTCCGAGCTTCGGAAAGCACAAAGACTTCATTAGAGCCGTCTGTATTAAAACAACTGTCCTACGACCACTTCTGTAACTTTAAACGTTCCAACACTTATACTCCTTTTTTATGAGATAGGTTGGCAAACGAGCAAGCGGCTCACTAATGGTAAGTGATACCGTCGCCCACGGACTTCCGCAATACCAGACAGTTAGAAGATGCGTTGCCGACCTTTGAAGAAAGAAGATAGGCAGGAAGATATAGAAGGGGTGAGGGTGGAGGGGAGGGGAAAGGGAAGAAAAAGGAGAACGGGGGAGGGGGGAATTGAGCCTCCGGAACTTCCCACAAACCGACTGAAAAGCAATAGCAAGCTATGTTACTTCCCGTAGGTGTTATGTGGGACTGTAGGAGTGTGGGAGTATGGCATGGCTATGGGGTTACAGCGTGGCACTACCACCGAGAACTTTAACTACTGTAAGCTGTAATGTCAGTAAAGTGTTAAAGCAATGAAAATTACCACCTGCTTGATAATATTATATTATATCTCACGCAACCCTAACTGAAAGTAAGTCATTATATACCAAGGATACCTACTAATACAATTCTGAGTTTATTTACAACTCGCCACGTAATAATGTGATTTGAATAACAAAACTCACAATTTTTTTGTATGAAAAACCGTTTTAGAAGACAAATATTAAAATTAAAAATATATTATATACAATACAATAATACTTTAATAAAACCAAATAAAACAAATACAATTTGAAAAATTTAATACCGACTTCCATTCTATTCAGTTATTGGAATGTAACTCAAAAACTACTGAACCGTATTTGATGAAATTGACCACACCCACAAATGGGAACACACGGGAAGCACCAGCTTTCAAACAAGAAAATAATTTTGAGAATCGGTTCACCTTATCGAAAGTTATGAGGTGAAAATTATAAAAAAAGTACGGTCGAACTAAGGACCACCTCCTTTTTGGAAGCCGGTAGAAAAGAAAATAAAAATAAACAAATATTTGTTTTATTTAGTTTAGAAAACGGGCGGCCTTATCGCTTTTAGTAATTCCTTACAGGTAACCGTAAGATGATCAGTAATTGATATATTATTATAACTAGCAACTACCCGCGACTTTATTCGCGTAGTAGGCTCGACTTTCGACTTCGCCGTAACCCTCCATCTTTTAAAATACTTAGCGAAATTGTTACTTTCGATTACGTGTGATGCGATGACCAAGGGAAATAGAGATTTATTTTATACTATACTAAGCCCTCAAGAGTCGATGTTTAACGATTGCCTGCGACTTCGTTCGTGTAGTAGGCTTGGCATTCGGCCTCGTCATAACCCCCAATCTTTTCTTGGTTTTTCTTTCATACGAACCTTTTCCTAAAAAGCTTCTAAAGGTTTTTTATAGTAGTAGGTACCAAAGCCGACTTTTCAAAAAAGGCCTTCTACTGTTTTACTAAATTAATCAGTGAACTTATCGTATAAACAACATTTATAAGTAGATATATAAATAAAGAAAACCTGTTACCCTAAACCAATATCAGCTTATCTTTGACGTAAATAAATAAGGTCTGACAACAACAAACATCCATAAGCTCAGTAAAACAGAGAAAGTTTGTAGGCAAACAAATAGCTTCCGTCTGTGAAATAAATGAATTGTATTAAAGTTTGTAGTTTTTGCTCAAAACAATCACTTGTAATTGTGATCTTTTTTCTTTTAAATTTTGGTATTGATGATTTTCAGCGCCAAAGCCGACACCTTAAAACAAAATTGATCGGCAAAATGCACGTATTTTCCAACGCCGGTAAAAGCAAAACTTAAAAAACCTGAATTTGGAATTTTGCGCATACCATGAAAAAAATTACTATGTATAACTATTTTTTTATATAGATTATAGGCGTATAACGTTTGATCACACAATACTAATATATAAGACGAACACTTGGGATCAGCACCGGTTGATGCGGTAGAAGATTTTGGTAGCAATTTACTTGTGCAGAACATCAAACTAAACGCACTAAAATTTATTTGTTAAGTAAATTAAGGTAGGTTCTATTCTGTTCACCAATGATAGAAGGTCATTGACAAGAAATGCGTGACACAAAACTTGTAGTGAATTGTGCAAGTACAACCCGGTCACAATATCTGTGCACCTGACCTCGTGACGTCATATCGGCGGTCTGGCCACATTTCTCGAAAAAAAAAGTTTTTTCGAGAAATGTGGAGGTAAAAAAAAATACTAACCTTTTCAAATCAATTTATTATTGACGAAGGGTTTGTTATTGAAAACAATAATTTTGATTACAAAAACATATATTATTAAACTCAGTCACTATAAATTATTGACTCTATGCCTGACATTGTATCTTCCTCACTCTCACTTTCTGAACTCTCCGAACTATCTTGCCCTAGTGATATTAAAAGTTGTGTGATGTTGTCATCTGCTAGATGATCCTTTTCCCAGTATTCTCGCTGTAGTCTCTCCACGTGATTCACTTCTTTTTTCCAGTCAGCTGGCGTAATTGACTTAATCGCATCTTTTGTAAGTTGTTCTATTTTCTTTTCCGATTGGTCAATGTTTTTATCTGCTATGACTTCAGTTTAACAGCTACAACAATTTAAATAACAGCCAAACCAGTCCAAACTTAACAGTAAACAGTCTAAACTTAACAATAAATATTAAAAAACAAAACAACAACAAAGCGAAAATATCAAAATTATCGGGACGTGTATCGGCACCGAAGATGCTAACCGTACTGTCGCACCGGGGAGTGCGCGGAGAGGTGACAGGGGAAGCGGGAGAGGCGCCGCATTCCAGCGAGGTGCACAGATATTCTGACCGGGCTGTAAGTAAGGTCTCAATTTTTCGAGTATCAATAAGTTATTATTATATTAATTACATTATCAATACGTTTATGTTTCATTCTATAAAATGCCAACGGTAAGATCCTAGACTCACTTGTCAATGCACTAGAATTTGATGTCCTCTCCCCTCTGGAGCCCACAAGATATCCCAACCAGGAACGACAACGACTTCCTGACATACTTGACATTGCCCTTCTTAGGAATGTAAGCCTCCGCATATGCGCCGTAGAGGTGTTATACGAACTCGACTCTGACCACCGCCCAGTCATCTTTCGACTCGGCCCTGACCCGACTGACTCTATCCCTATCACTAAAACGGTCGTGAACTGGAATCTTTTGAGGGAGTCCGAGCGATCAGTTCACCCGCTCTGGATAGGATACCTGACAGTATACAGACTGTTGATGACGTCTCCTTGGCGATCGAAGCTCTCGGTGACCACCTCCGCACCGCACTAGGTGAATCCTCAAAGTAGATCAAGGTGGCGGATGACCGTCGCTTTGAACTGCCCAAGGATGCGAGGAGGCTACTGACGGCCAAGAACGCAGCCACTAGGGCATATAACTCGACACCAACCCGCGAAAACAAGGCCACCATGCGCTACTTTCAGCGTGCTGTGAGGAAACGCATGAGTGAGCTGCGTGATCAAAGGTGGGAAGACACCAGGCGAACTGGCGGTTGGCACGAGCTATGAAATCGGATGGACAGACGACTATGGCTTCCCTCCTTAGGCCCCCACCCCTACCCCTAGCATTCTTTGACGATGAAAAGGCCGAGTGTTTAGCTGATAGTCTAGAAAATCAGTGTACTCTCAATGTAGACCACGTAGACCAGAGTCACCTCTATACGGTGGACTCTGAAATCGAACGTAAAAGCTCTGTGCCTATCTCAGACCTCCCACCCCTCCCACTAATCAAATTTTCTGAGGTGGTCTAATCCATCTCTTAGTCAGCATCTTCAATGCGGCTATGAACAACTGCTTTTTTCCAGACACCTGGAAACATGCCATTGTAATTGGCATTCGTAAACCAGGCAAGTTGGCCTCACTGCCAACTAGCTACCGCCCTATCAGTCTCCTCAGCTTCTTGGGGAAAATATACGAGCGACTCATTGTGAGCCGACTCTGGTCCCATGTCAAATCCAACAATCTGCTTCCTGACGAGCAGGTTGGCTTTAGAGCCAGACACTCATGCGTCCAACAGGTGCACTGCATCACGGAGCACATACTCGAGGGCTTCAATAAGAAGCCAAAGCCTCAAGGGACAGTAGCTGTCTTCCTCGATGTAGCGAAAGCCTTCGATAAAGTCTGGCACAACGGCTTGATCTACAAGCTGTACCAACTCGGTGTGCCAGACCGTCTTGTACTCATAATACAAGACTTTCTCAGGGATCGTAGCTTTCAATACCGCGTAGAGGGACAGCTCTCCTCCCCTCACCCCATTCACGCAGGAGTCCCTCAGGGCTCTGTACTCTCACCCGTCCTCTTCTCGCTGTACACCAGCGACATCCCACGATCCGAACCCAATGTTCAGATTGCTCAGTTTGCAGACGACACTGCACTCTACTGCACTGGCTGGTTCAAGACCAGGCAGAGAAAGTCGGTCACAAACGCCCTGCACCATGTAGAAACATGGTTCCGCTAATGGCGTATCGCTATCAACCCAGAGAAAAGTACAGCAGTGTAAGTACACTGCTGTACTTTTCTCTGGGTGTAGTTTGTAGGGTGAAAGTTCACGAGAGTGCTGGTCCACGGAAACCGCCAGAATCCATTATGTATTTTGGCGAACCCATACCATGGGCTACGTCCGCCAAATATCTAGGCGTGATCCTTGACAGGCGACTCACCTTCGCCAAACACATTTAAAGTGTTCGCAAATGGGCAGCTTTTATCCTAGGTCGCCTCAATCCCCTTATATGCAAGAGTAGTAAAATGTCCCTTAGAAATAAGGTGACATTTTACAAAACTTGCATTCGTCGGATCATGACCTACGCGTCTGTACCGTTCGGTGATGCTTCAGATAGGCACATTCATAGACTTCAAGTGATTCAAAATCGCTTTACCCGCAAGGCAGTAGGCGCACCGTGGTACTTACGGAACGCTGACCTCCACTGTGACCTAGAACTCCCCTCTATCGTACAGTTCATGAAAGACTGTTCTCGCCGCTACTTCGATGCGGCCCCACACCACCCCAACCCACTAATGGTGCAAACCGCTAACTACTCACACATCAGATCCATACTTCACCCCGCCACGCCGCCGCCCACGACACCTCCTGGATGACCCGGACGACCCCATCACGACAGCTCTTAGTTCACAGTATCACAGTAGCTCTAGTAGTTTATTGTATTGTTGGCCAAATATGGTGAATCGGGAGTCAACTGGCAAAACATTGACGCAAGGGATCGAATTTCGACCCGCAAACTTTTGGCGGGTAGTGCAGATCGTAGCGGCAGAGCGTGTCCCGCCGTGCGATTCTGTGATGATTCGTCGACGAGCTCACCGATGTCAAATACTTTATGAGATATCGCCCTTGTACATAAGGTTGCTTTTCCAACGTTTATTTTCAGCTCTTCATTGGTTTGACGGATGTTGTCAAAGATGCAACGATCTTTGCTCTTAGAGAATCGCACGGCTGTTCAAGATGGTACCACTTCTCTATCTGTAATCGTATGGTTGATTGTTCGTTTGTCCACACTTTTTCAGTTTTTGGCTATCGTTTTATATTATACCAGGTCGCGCCTTGGCTTGCGTGGCCGCGCGGGTAATGTTACCTCCAAAATAAACGTAACCTATAAGTACTCATTATAATATCAACTATCTACCAGTGATAGTGCCGTTGAAATCAGTCCAGTCTTTGCGGAGATTATTCAATTGTAGTAGTGGAAGCACTGCTTAAGCATCTCTGAATAAACCAAGGGTTCGATCCCTGGGTCGAACAGCTGTTGGGTTTTTGTAACAAATAAATTATTAATAGCAGTCTATAGTCTGCAACAGTGGGCACTATGCAAAACACTGGGCATAGGTGGCGTTATGATTAAGTGAGTCGAATCATCAATTTTCCTTTAAATTATATCATTTGAATAATTTAAATATAACACACTCTCGAGATAGTCGAAAAATAGATTATTGTGTTTATTTAACTTTTTATTTGTATATATATGGTTATATATGTGTTATACTTAACTGTATAACAACACAGTATTGTTCCAAAGTTAATTTATTATCAGTTTATTTAAAGCGAGTTTTAAGCGAATCGATCCAAGGAATAAAATTTTCCAAACAAACTTTACCACCCTCTTTATCCTCCTAGGGGTTTATATTATTAGATCAGTCTATATGTTATTACAATATTCAAATATTTTACTTTCCAAATTTAAATAAAATCGATATAGTGGTTAAGGCGATAGGTGGTAAAAAAATATTCACACACACATTTTTTTGCATTAATATATTACAAACGCCGATACAAACTTTCATTCATATACTCGTATCAACCTCTCCATGCCCTTTTTTACGACATCAAGACTATGTCAAATTATTATTATTGACGAAGGGTTTGTTATTGAAAACAATAATTTTGATTACAAAAACATATATTATTAAACTCAGTCACTATAAATTATTGACTCTATGCCTGACATTGTATCTTCCTCACTCTCACTTTCTGAACTCTCCGAACTATCTTGCCCTAGTGATATTAAAAGTTGTGTGATGTTGTCATCTGCTAGATGATCCTTTTCCCAGTATTCTCGCTGTAGTCTCTCCACGTGATTCACTTCTTTTTTCCAGTCAGCTGGCGTAATTGACTTAATCGCATCTTTTGTAAGTTGTTCTATTTTCTTTTCCGATTGGTCAATGTTTTTATCTGCTATGACTTCAGTTTAACAGCTACAACAATTTAAATAACAACCAAACCAGTCCAAACTTAACAGTAAACAGTCTAAACTTAACAATAAATATTAAAAAACAAAACAACAACAAAGCGAAAATATCAAAATTATCGGGACGTGTATCGGCACCGAAGATGCTAACCGTACTGTCGCACCGGGGAGTGCGCGGAGAGGTGACAGGGGAAGCGGGAGAGGCGCCGCATTCCAGCGAGGTGCACAGATATTCTGACCGGGCTGTAAGTAAGGTCTCAATTTTTCGAGTATCAATAAGTTATTATTATATTAATTACATTATCAATACGTTTATGTTTCATTCTATAAAATGCCAACGGTAAGATCCTAGACTCACTTGTCAATGCACTAGAATTTGATGTCCTCTCCCCTCTGGAGCCCACAAGATATCCCAACCAGGAACGACAACGACTTCCTGACATACTTGACATTGCCCTTCTTAGGAATGTAAGCCTCCGCATATGCGCCGTAGAGGTGTTATACGAACTCGACTCTGACCACCGCCCAGTCATCTTTCGACTCGGCCCTGACCCGACTGACTCTATCCCTATCACTAAAACGGTCGTGAACTGGAATCTTTTGAGGGAGTCCGAGCGATCAGTTCACCCGCTCTGGATAGGATACCTGACAGTATACAGACTGTTGATGACGTCTCCTTGGCGATCGAAGCTCTCGGTGACCACCTCCGCACCGCACTAGGTGAATCCTCAAAGTAGATCAAGGTGGCGGATGACCGTCGCTTTGAACTGCCCAAGGATGCGAGGAGGCTACTGACGGCCAAGAACGCAGCCACTAGGGCATATAACTCGACACCAACCCGCGAAAACAAGGCCACCATGCGCTACTTTCAGCGTGCTGTGAGGAAACGCATGAGTGAGCTGCGTGATCAAAGGTGGGAAGACACCAGGCGAACTGGCGGTTGGCACGAGCTATGAAATCGGATGGACAGACGACTATGGCTTCCCTCCTTAGGCCCCCACCCCTACCCCTAGCATTCTTTGACGATGAAAAGGCCGAGTGTTTAGCTGATAGTCTAGAAAATCAGTGTACTCTCAATGTAGACCACGTAGACCAGAGTCACCTCTATACGGTGGACTCTGAAATCGAACGTAAAAGCTCTGTGCCTATCTCAGACCTCCCACCCCTCCCACTAATCAAATTTTCTGAGGTGGTCTAATCCATCTCTTAGTCAGCATCTTCAATGCGGCTATGAACAACTGCTTTTTTCCAGACACCTGGAAACATGCCATTGTAATTGGCATTCGTAAACCAGGCAAGTTGGCCTCACTGCCAACTAGCTACCGCCCTATCAGTCTCCTCAGCTTCTTGGGGAAAATATACGAGCGACTCATTGTGAGCCGACTCTGGTCCCATGTCAAATCCAACAATCTGCTTCCTGACGAGCAGGTTGGCTTTAGAGCCAGACACTCATGCGTCCAACAGGTGCACTGCATCACGGAGCACATACTCGAGGGCTTCAATAAGAAGCCAAAGCCTCAAGGGACAGTAGCTGTCTTCCTCGATGTAGCGAAAGCCTTCGATAAAGTCTGGCACAACGGCTTGATCTACAAGCTGTACCAACTCGGTGTGCCAGACCGTCTTGTACTCATAATACAAGACTTTCTCAGGGATCGTAGCTTTCAATACCGCGTAGAGGGACAGCTCTCCTCCCCTCACCCCATTCACGCAGGAGTCCCTCAGGGCTCTGTACTCTCACCCGTCCTCTTCTCGCTGTACACCAGCGACATCCCACGATCCGAACCCAATGTTCAGATTGCTCAGTTTGCAGACGACACTGCACTCTACTGCACTGGCTGGTTCAAGACCAGGCAGAGAAAGTCGGTCACAAACGCCCTGCACCATGTAGGAACATGGTTCCGCTAATGGCGTATCGCTATCAACCCAGAGAAAAGTACACTGCTGTACTTTTCTCTGGGTGTAGTTTGTAGGGTGAAAGTTCACGAGAGTGCTGGTCCACGGAAACCGCCAGAATCCATTATGTATTTTGGCGAACCCATACCATGGGCTACGTCCGCCAAATATCTAGGCGTGATCCTTGACAGGCGACTCACCTTCGCCAAACACATTTAAAGTGTTCGCAAATGGGCAGCTTTTATCCTAGGTCGCCTCAATCCCCTTATATGCAAGAGTAGTAAAATGTCCCTTAGAAATAAGGTGACATTTTACAAAACTTGCATTCGTCGGATCATGACCTACGCGTCTGTACCGTTCGGTGATGCTTCAGATAGGCACATTCATAGACTTCAAGTGATTCAAAATCGCTTTACCCGCAAGGCAGTAGGCGCACCGTGGTACTTACGGAACGCTGACCTCCACTGTGACCTAGAACTCCCCTCTATCGTACAGTTCATGAAAGACTGTTCTCGCCGCTACTTCGATGCGGCCCCACACCACCCCAACCCACTAATGGTGCAAACCGCTAACTATTCACACATCAGATCCATACTTCACCCCGCCACGCCGCCGCCCACGACACCTCCTGGATGACCCGGACGACCCCATCACGACAGCTCTTAGTTCACAGTATCACAGTAGCTCTAGTAGTTTATTGTATTGTTGGCCAAATATGGTGAATCGGGAGTCAACTGGCAAAACATTGACGCAAGGGATCGAATTTCGACCCGCAAACTTTTGGCGGGTAGTGCAGATCGTAGCGGCAGAGCGTGTCCCGCCGTGCGATTCTGTGATGATTCGTCGACGAGCTCACCGATGTCAAATACTTTATGAGATATCGCCCTTGTACATAAGGTTGCTTTTCCAACGTTTATTTTCAGCTCTTCATTGGTTTGACGGATGTTGTCAAAGATGCAACGATCTTTGCTCTTAGAGAATCGCACGGCTGTTCAAGATGGTACCACTTCTCTATCTGTAATCGTATGGTTGATTGTTCGTTTGTCCACACTTTTTCAGTTTTTGGCTATCGTTTTATATTATACCAGGTCGCGCCTTGGCTTGCGTGGCCGCGCGGGTAATGTTACCTCCAAAATAAACGTAACCTATAAGTACTCATTATAATATCAACTATCTACCAGTGATAGTGCCGTTGAAATCAGTCCAGTCTTTGCGGAGATTATTCAATTGTAGTAGTGGAAGCACTGCTTAAGCATCTCTGAATAAACCAAGGGTTCGATCCCTGGGTCGAACAGCTGTTGGGTTTTTGTAACAAATAAATTATTAATAGCAGTCTATAGTCTGCAACAGTGGGCACTATGCAAAACACTGGGCATAGGTGGCGTTATGATTAAGTGAGTCGAATCATCAATTTTCCTTTAAATTATATCATTTGAATAATTTAAATATAACACACTCTCGAGATAGTCGAAAAATAGATTATTGTGTTTATTTAACTTTTTATTTGTATATATATGGTTATATATGTGTTATACTTAACTGTATAACAACACAGTATTGTTCCAAAGTTAATTTATTATCAGTTTATTTAAAGCGAGTTTTAAGCGAATCGATCCAAGGAATAAAATTTTCCAAACAAACTTTACCACCCTCTTTATCCTCCTAGGGGTTTATATTATTAGATCAGTCTATATGTTATTACAATATTCAAATATTTTACTTTCCAAATTTAAATAAAATCGATATAGTGGTTAAGGCGATAGGTGGTAAAAAAATATTCACACACACATTTTTTTGCATTAATATATTACAAACGCCGATACAAACTTTCATTCATATACTCGTATCAACCTCTCCATGCCCTTTTTTACGACATCAAGACTATGTCCTTTTTGATTGTCTAGTCTATTTTTGTGGTTACCATATTTCATCAAATCCGTTCCTAGGTTAGGCGTGAAAACGTAACCTTGTTTGGACTTCAAAACGAACTTTCATCCCATCACAGGTCGAAATTTCAAAAACGCTCTAACAAATAAATATTTATTTTTATAGTATTACTTTTTAAAGCACTGACGCCTGCTTTAGCGATCAAACATTGAAATTTATAGAGAGAAAAATTCCATCCTCGGACGAGATTCGAACCCGCGTCTTAATTTAGGTTAGTCAAATAGAGAGTTAAAATTCGATGCTCGGACCAGAACCTCGGTGGCCTAGTTGGTCAATGGCGTCTGACACGGAGAGTCAGAATACGCGGGTTCGAATCCCGTCCGAGGATAGATTTTTTCTCTTTATAAATTTCAAAATATTTATTTATATCACATCAAGTGCCTGTACAATTTCTCATGATTATATCTTCGACATTGACAAACTTCCATACAAACTTTCATCCCCTATTTCAACCCTTTTAAACCTTTTTTCACGATAAAACGTAGCCTATGTCCTTTCCCGAGGTCTAGTTTATTTTTGTACATACTTAATTTCATCAAAATCTGTTCCGGGGTTAGACGTGAAAACGTGACTTTGTTTAGACTTCCATACAACATTTCATATAGGTACGCCATTCTATCCCTTTTTTCAAGAGTTTTCAAAAATACTGTCACACATATTTAATTCTTTCATATCAAGTGCCTAAATACAATGCTTCATGACTTTATCTTCGACAATGACGAACTTCCACACAAACTTTCGTCCCTTATTTCTACCCTTTTACGCCATTTTTCGCGATAAAAGGTAGCCTTTGTTCAAATTCTCATTTATATTGTTTCAGTGGATTAGGCGTGAAAGCGTTATATACAGACAGACTGTGGTGTTGGAATGATAACACTCACACAATTTTTATCTTTAAGTTCATTCTCACAGTTTAGTACAAAAACGAATTATGTACTCGTAAGTACATAAGAAGGTGCGTAGAAAAGTTAAACTATGTAGGTAGGCGCGAGAGGCATTCGTGTCGTAGATGCGATTGTAGTACGATCACTGCCGGCCGGCCGGGTCGCAGCTAGCGATAAGGAGCAGTCACGACGCATACAATTTATTTCACACAGCCTTGTAATAATAAATTCTTGATGGGTTGATTGTTGTTTACTTGATTATCCTGCTGCAAGACAAAGTAACCTTTGCATTTACAATATAAGTAGGGAAGGGATTTATTCGTCACATGAGTTAAGTTCGATGCTGGGACGAATCGCCTTATATATATATTATAATATGTACTTTTTCTCTTTAAAATTACAAAGTTTGATCTCACTATGCGAGCGTTAGTGCTTTAAAAATAAAGCCCGAAAAGAATGTCTTTACTTTCTATTCACGACGAGCGAATTTACTAGCAGGATTTATTATTTACAGAGGGTGTTTAGAAAATAACCCATTCTAAGTGTTCAGCTTTCTCTCTTCAGTTTTACTTCAACATAAATGCCGCCCACAAGTACAGAAATACTGTAAGGGAGCATTGAACTTTGTAGATTTTGAGCCGTTTAATAAATACACATCAATCATTTTGTACCAATAAAACATGACAGGCGACTGCGGCTTTGCTTATCTTAAAGTAAACGAACATTGTTTTTGAAACTAATTTAGAGCAGTCGGATAGACAGCACATTGGACTTTAAGAGCTTACTTTTACGTTTTTCACTTTACTTTTTTACAAGTTCAAACTAGCACACAGATTGCATATATCACTCTGCTATATCCCTAACATGCAAACATGTATGTGCTTTTATCACCATGATATAAGATTTATTAGTATATTATAAATATAAAATAGCTGAATAAACAATAAGTATTAATTGTGTAACGCTTACTTATACAAAAATCAGTAGGTTAGTAAGTAATATTTACTAACTTATATAACTTATATACGTATATTTCGAAAATAGGAATAAATTTTATTTATTAGATACCAAAAGATGGAACCGATTTCAACACAAAAAAAGTGTGAAATAACTTGAAGTTGATAGTTCAGAAGAACCTATTATCACAATATTGTACGCATGATATCGACTTATTTCACACAAGCTATTTCACACCTTTTGGTGTAAAAGTCGGTTCCATTTAAAATTAAAAAAAAACACCAATCTTAAGGACTCTTGCTACTTACAAGATCGATTATCATTCACCGTCAATGATGATATCATATACATATAGGCGTTAAACTTTTCAGTTATTGGAGTTTAACTCAAAAACTGTTTGACCGCATTTTGTGAAATTAAAATGAGACCACCTTGAAAGTATTCTCTACCAACAAATAATTTTGAGAATCGGTTCACAAATGGGGGAAAAAACGGTGAACATACACAGAAAATACTTAATTTAAATACAATAGTCTTTAAATTTAAGTAACACAGTCGTCGTTAAAACATAAACAAACAAATAACAAGGTACGGCGCTAAGACAGAACAACATTATATAGGTACAAGCCGACTAGCATATACCTACTCGTCTAACGTATACATTTGCAATCTTTAAATAATATTATGTTACGGTTAATATGTGTTGAGCAAGTAGTTTTTTGAATACGTTAAACAAGCTATTATTTTTTATAACTGAGGGTATTTTGTTATATAAGTGCGCACCGTCAAAAGTAATCATTGTTTTGCCGTAATTAGTGCGAGTCTTTGGAAAAAATCAGAAAGCTTGCGCGTCGAGTGCAGCGGTTGGAAACATTTTGTCGCTTAGTGAAGTGCAGGTTTGTGTGGACATTATTATTTATAGCTTTTCTTATGAAGATGCAAGAGGTATAATTATATAATTGTTTGATGATGTTCATTAATGTTCATTCTTTGTAGACTTTTTAGAACATGTAGGATAATCGTAGTTAAATAATATTTTTATTATTTTAACACCTGCAGTTTGTGGTCCTATGATGAACGAGCACAAGTAAATGTATAATGCATGTCATTAAGAAGACTATGCAGGGAGAATATACGGAGTAATCAACGAAGCAAGAACAACTCTGCAAATTACCTGAATCTGTCTCCCATGTAATATTCTGATACTCTAAACACGCCCGGTGGTTTATGAGCGTGGTTATGGATAATGATGATGATGATGATTAAAAATATTCCTTGTATTAGATCCAGTGTCTCTCATCTATCTACAATCCTTATTTCATCCAAATCTTTTCAGCACTCATTAAATAAAAAATAACTATGCAATTTTTACACATAAAATTTTATAATAATGTTTATTTGATTTATTTCTTAGACAGTAGGTACTTACAAAACATTGGGCTTATTATATAAATATGCACTGAATCCAATTGATGAGATAGTTGGTGCCTGTTGTAGTAATAAAACTGTATCACAGGCAAATACGCCTTAGTATTTTGCAATGCCACTGAGCTGTTAAAGAGTTATACGGTTTGGTATGTTTATGTTGCGGCCTAGTAATATTAGTGTGATATTTATCACATAAGGCGCTCGCAGCGTTGCTTAACTTGGCGATCTTAACCGATCAACAATTTAAGCAATGGCTGCTGCGGTCAGGAGTTGGATGGGTGACCGCTAGTGGCATTATTCAACTGAGCGCTTCCATGCTTCGGAAGGCACGTTAAGCCGTCACTCACGGTTGTTTGTCATAGAAAACCAGTTGTTAGGATAATATGTCGAAGGCTTTCAGGTAGCTTGAAAACTGCGAACTTCGACATGGGTTGGCCATTAGCCTGTCCACCAAACAGCACTGGGCCCGCGTACTGGATTGCCCTACTCTTCTTTCTGAAAGGAAGGTTCGAGTCCCAGCAGTGGGAATATAATAGGCTGATTGTGATATGATATAAAAAGAAAGCAAAATTAATATTTGAAAATAATGTCTTGAAAATGAATAACTGGTTTACTCGACAGTTGATTATTTATTTATGTACAAGAAAAAGTTTCAATAGAACGTTTTGAAAATGCTTTTAATACTCGTACCTTTATTAAATAAGTAAAGTAACTTTATATTTAATTCTCTTTTCAGTTCACGTCATGCATATTGATTCTGTTAGCCAGTCGGACATAATTTCATTATCAGAATTCATTTAAGGCATGTAATTCACTTTGTGTAGTTCATTTTATTAAATAATTTAATTAATGCATTGATTTCGAACAGAATATTTACAAAATCCAAATAACCAAAACACTGACCGAGCATTTTTAACCCGAGACGCAATAACTCAATTTTGACAGGAAAAAGCCACCATCGCGGGGTAATTTTGACCGCATTTCCATTTTCATCGTGCATACACCACCGACTACAATACTGGTCGTTAGAACGTTGGTAATGGTAGGAAATTACCTGAATCGTGATTTATAACAGTATGGTAAAGGGATTTCTAAGACATTGAATTAAACAAGAGCCGGAATTTATCCGGACAATATGGTTTAGTAAGTAAGCTGACAACATTACTGTTTATGTAAAATACAGAACAGTTAATTTAAAACAGTGATAGGTAACTGAGTTATAAAAATGGTGTGATTAGCGACAAATTATTGTTATGCTTGTAACTCAATAAACTGTTTTTTTACTCAAAATAATTGTTCATAACACTAAGTAAATAAGTTACAAGATCAGAATTCCAGAAAGATGCTTAGTTTTGAATTTTGATTTTAGTGAAGGTTTTACTGTAATGCAATACAACATTTAATCAAGTATATTTCTGGAATACAGCCCTAAGTGAAAGTTTCATAATGCACTTAAAAATTAATGAAACTATTAATGTACTAGCTATATACGGTAAACCCGCGGTTATAACCTGCTTGGTGATGAATCATGATGATGAAAAGTATTCTATATGTTAACGTTACTCGTTGACTCGCGATTCGCCATATTTGGCCAATAATATAATAGATTTTGCAGAAATCAACCAACTTTTCCAGGAACTGCAACGTGTACAATAAATGAAGTCATATTTAAGTAGAACATTTCATTTGCTGTCTTATAAAACTAATACCGTGATTAACAAAACTAGCGGCAATTTTTTGCCGGAAACGAAAGCAATGTACTGAGCACATCTCTAGTGCTTTGTCGGCCCCCAACAATAGACGCCGACCTCTATAGACACTAGTTAATCTTTTTCTGAAGCTCCAACCACTGGATTGAAAGTAATGCTGGCATGTTTTGATGAAATTGCAAAAGTTCGTAATTTAGGCTACTCGTCGATATTTTTTCTTTTGGTCTGATTGTTTTGTTAAAGTAAATGAAAAACTGTATAAAAAATATTATAGGCGAAAATTAATAAGATCAGGGTAAAACATTAGTATTTAGCTAAAAAAACTAGCCAAGTGTGAGTCAGGCTCACGAATCCTTCATGAAAAAGAAATCAAAGCTCTTTACTAAGTGCATGACGAATTCGATTAGCGTTATATGTATATATTATAATATATTTTTTAGAACAAAGCAATTCTAATAGAGCATTAGGATTTTAAAAATATTTTATAGGATACTGCGCCCCACGGTTTCATCCATGCGGAGACGGATAATGATGATAAAAGTATTATAATGTGTAATTTGCACACCTCATTCATTTACACACCAAAGGTATATGACCTCTGGTTTAAATAAAATTAGTTCCATTTTAAATCTGTTCTAAATTCTAGCGTGATTGAGTAACAAACCTACATCCATCCAAATAATTGCTTTTACAATATTAGTAAGTAGTAAAGTATAAGAAGTATAGCCAATCGGTAGAAGCGATCTTGACGCCTTTCAGTTTTGTTTCAGCAAACCTTTCAGTAGTCCACATCAGAAATATCCAAGAGTTTGTACTACCGTTTAATCAAGAAGGGTAAATAAGACAATCATATCGAGTGCGGCGCAACTCTGTAAAATAACATAATACCTCCGCAATCTTATGTACTTAACGTTTGCAATTTATATTTAAATAAATATCATAAAATGTCAAAAGTTTCTTAATCCTCATACATAGTATAATACTTTAATATTCTTATAATAATCATTTAATGGGTTGGCCATTAACCTATCCACCAACCCGCACTGGGCCCGCGTGGTGGATTATGGCTCAACTCTTCTCTCTGAGAAAAAGGCTCGAGTCACAGCTGTGGGAACAAAATGGGCTGATTATGGTTATGACTCATTTAATTTCTAATTATCATTACATGATTATCTTATTCTTAAATGACATGTTTTCCATTTTGTAGTTAAGAATATGACTGAACACGTAATATTTTCAGTTATGAACCATAAATAATTACACCTAAAATATAACAGTCTTATAAAAATAACTAGAGAATGTAACTAAAATAATAAAAAAGGATATTAGAATGAAATAAAAATATAAGTAAATAAATTATATAAAATAATATGACCAATTTAAAATATCCCACTACGGACGACTTTCTTATATTGTTTTTATTTTAACAAGGATATGCCTATAATTTGCTTGTAATAAACTCTTAGCCAGTTCTCGGTGGCTTAGCGGTCATGTCACCTGACACGGATTGTTGGTTCGAATAACCGCGGTATGTGTAATTTTTTGGCTCTAAAATTGCAAATCCTACAGAGCCTGTTTCTGTTCAGTCAGAGTTCTTGGACCTTAAAACGCATTTGATTTTTTATTTATCAGACTAGTGGCATTCCGCAGTGTCATTTGCGTAATAATGGGTGACGTTGAAGTTTTTTTAACAACCCCTGTATTAAGCAGAACAAAATAAAAATAATAATTCCAATCGGTTTAGCCGTTTCCGAGTATTTGGGAGACTATCGAACAGCAATTGATTTAATTTGATGTGTAAGAAAATACTCGTAAGAAGAAAACGAAGAAAACAAAATACAGCTTTGGTACAGATAACTCATAGTTTGTACTGTATACGTCAACGAAACGATCACATTACTGTTACGCAAATGTTCGTGCGAGTCCCACAGAAGTGCGGTTGTTTCGTAAATCCATAGTAGAGATGGATCATGGTTGTAAGATCACGATTGAACCCCAGAGTGAGTCTTGTTAATGTGTATTGCGAACTGGGTTACTCTATCAAGTAAACTTTGCTAATCTGACTGGAGTACTTAACTACTTATCTCGAACTACTCGTTCTGGCCTAGCATGTCATCCACATACTGCTCAAAACGTCTTACCACGAACTAAAAAGTTTGGCAGTTCCTCTGTCGTGTAAATATATAATGGAATGCTCTGCCGGCGTTCGTTTTCCCATGCCGCTATAGCCCCGGCGGGTCCTCAAGCGGGGCGTGATAAGGCATCTCTCAGTTGACCAAATTGATGCTTTCGGCTGCATTTATGGTCATCGCTTCTTGATTCCATCTCCGATTTCCATTAGTCGAGAGGGAGTCACTTTGGTGAATCGTTATAAGAAAGTTACTGATCTTTCCTTAGTGTGTGTAGTTTTAATAGAGTATTAACTCTATTAAAACTACTACTGCTACTAACTAACTACTACTACTAATAGAGTTAATTAAGCATAATGGTCTGAAGACTCACTAAGTAGTAGGACACTTCTGTTAGCGTCTCACTTGGTGGGTATCCTTGGTACCACGGCAATGTCAGACATTTCCTTCCTCAATACGGCAATGTTAATAAAGCACTGTGTTAAGGTTGAAGGGCACTACTTCTACACTAAAAAGTGAGAAATAACTTGGTTAAGTCGGTACCATGATAGTTCGAAAGTATCCTATTATCACAATATTGTGTACATGGTACCGACTTCGACAATTATTTCACACTTTTTAGTGTAGAAGTCAGTTCCATTTTATGAAAAAAAAATGTTTCAACCTTTTTAGTGATCTAGCTACTTAAGGGATACACCGTCAATGCTGATACGACGGGTTCCGGGCTAATTGTATTAAGCGACACTCTGGTCGATATAGACTTTTAATCAGCGAATTTTTCTGCAGCGTTTGAGCTGGGTTTGGCGACGATCGGAGCACTTTTTTGTCACTTAATACAACCGCATTTTTGGGCCACTTTTGGACTGCAATGTATGAAGTGACACAAAATATTGACAAATTTAGGATCTGTGTACTTAAGCTCACTACCAAGTACCAGACAGTCGTTTAAACAATTTTTCCTGGAGCAAAAAATTACAGGCAACGTACGTTAAAGCATGTAGCCTTATAAATATATAAAAATGTCGCGTCATACAATTAGCATCTTTGTTAAATTCTTATCCAGTGTCGCTTAATACAATTAACTTTACTTCATTATTCAAGTTGGATTACAAATAATTTATTGAAAAAAAAAACTAGTTGCATAAACTAATTAGCCATACATTAATAAGTTTAAGATAAGGTATTTAAATCAATGAGCTTAAGTTGGAAATATGACCAACTCTTTGATTAAATCCCTTAGCTTAGAGCCATTATTCGCATGCCTAGGCGGTTAAGTCATTTAGCTTGGAACAATAAATAATAAACCTAGGTGGTTTAGTCATTTAGCCTGGAATAAGAAACAACAATCATAGGCGATTGAGTCATTTAGCCTTGAACAAAATAAGTTAAATATTGGTCATTTTGTATTAAGCGACATTTATCTTCGTCACTAATAAGAATATTAGAAAAAAAAATCCAATTATGGGGAATATGCTATAAAAATAGTAGTGTCCTTTTTTTATAAAAATAATGCGATTTGCTAATGTTACCTTTTTTTTCTAAAAATCGAAACCTTAAACTGCTCTGGTGTAGGCAGCCATACAGGCACCTAAAACTGCACAATAATAATACCTATATTTACTCTTTTTTACTGTGTATATAATGTATTGATTAGCAATAAGGGTGGCACATTCTTTAAGAAAAAACCCTGTATAAAAATTAAGAATAAAAAAAGTTTAAAAAATGACGGTTAATACAAATAGCCCGGAACCGGTCGTATCATCAAGACAGGCGAAATTATTTTTATTATTTAAGTATAACTCAAAAACTGCTTGACCGAATTTGATGAAATGTATGATATCGGTACTGATTCGCTTGTGCGTACACTAAACTAAAAATCTCTAAACTATGGTAGTTCTTATTATGTTAATACTAAAATCTACATTCGAGTAACACTTAGAATGATAATTCTAAACATATGATTATTCTATTGAAATGTGGGTAGTTTTACATCAGTTTAGACTAGTTTAGGGGGCACGAACTTACATGACTATTAAATTTGCACTAAACATACCCACAATTAAACAAAAACGACAAATTTAAGAATTCTCACTTGCAAGCATTATACGAATTTGGACTTAAGCATGAACAGATTAAGAACTATCACATATTTACTAAAAATAGATTTTAGTTCGCTAGTTTAGTTTGGTGTTCGGAACAAGCGAATTACTACCATCACCACGGAAGTATACTCTATCAAACAAAAAAGATCATTAAAATCCGTTCATAAACGACGAAGTTAACCGCGAGCACGCATAAAAAAAATACGATTGAAATGAGAAACCTACTCCTTTTGCTGAAGTCGGTTAAAAATAATTGAAATTATACTACCGATGCTTGATTGAAACATTCGTAAGTATAAGATATTTTTATAATGGGTTTGTCGCAGTGTCCGTTTTTGTCATGACAGTGTTCAAATGGTCCTATTATATATTCCTACAGAATGTGTGGTTTTCCAAATTTCGCAATTCTGTCGTACAAAAACGTATACGCAAAATATTCATAAGTGTACAAGCAGACAAGCAGCGACATTTTGTTAGTCATGCTCATAGCAGTATATAACAAGTTGTGCGCTGGTACATGGGACAGGAACGAATTACAAGCCAAAATTCCACCCCCAGAGCCAGGTCTTGACGATGACGTAACACAGTTCATTTATGTAGCACCTATTAATTTATCTACACCAAGGCACAAAAACATTTTGACTCAAAATGAAGTAACAAAAAAAATATTATTTTTAAAGATAAAGTATCCATATGACTGACTAGAATACAGCTAAATGAACTGACCACGTCTGTCCACATCAGCGAATAAAAAGTGACTCACCGGATGTCCGACTCGAAAGGCAGATGGTGAAAGACAGGTGAGTTCAGCCACCACGAAATCATAACAATGGATGACCCAAGTTGAACCCTTTTTAGATCTTTCTATAATCCGAATACTGGAATATTTTTTTTCTACTTTAGTTAATTGTCAAGACGAGTAAGTTGTGCGTCTGATGCTTAGCTGCTAGATGCTGCTTTCCCGCGACCATGCGCAAGCGGGGCGCATCCTTGGTGAGCAGGGTACGGGCCAGCTCCTACATTATCTTGAAAATGATCGCTAGCAGACTAGACTGCCCTTTTCTCGGGCATTGCTGTGACAGGCATGTTGCAGTACCTATGCCGGAGAGAAGGTATAATTAACACTGAACCGACATTAACTTTAACTACATTATTTGTGATTTTTATCTTTTTTAACTTAATGTAATTAATTTTAAGTAAGATGTATATAAATGATTATGGGTGTAACTTACCTAAATATAAATAACATTGAATTGAATTTAGCAATATGCTTGCTTGACAGTTGCAGTGCTATCCAGAGTTTAGAAAAAATTGCGCAGCTCTGTACTGCGCTCGTCAGTCTGAGACATAGTGTTACTAGACTAGAGCCCAGTAATTTGATTTATTACAGTGCTCTTCACATCCTAACACAATAATGCTTGCTCACTATTTTGTCACCAGCGACAAGTGCGTTGGATGGGCGCGCCTGTGAATGGTAGGCTTTACGATTCACGCCTTGATGGTGGAGGAAATATTCTACTTGCGCCCTCTCGGCCTTAAATTTAAGCACATTTTTTATTTATTGCGGAATCTATGGTATGCTAGTAGATATAGTATATGATATATAAATATTACATACAGTTTTAGGCACCATAACTGCCTCAGTGGGTAAGGAAAAACCACAGTTCGTCCACTGCTGCTGGTCTGCTAATGGATAACCTAACTGGCCCTAGGTAACAAAGGGCATACAATTAATAAATAATGTTACTCACGAGTACGACAGACTCCACGTTAAAACGAGCTAACCAACTATCTTCTTCTTCTAGGTCGTTGCGTCATGGCTGAGGGTCGTGGTCATCACAAGTGGTGTTTCCCACTAAGATCTTCCATTCTTCTCTGTTTTGAGAAAGTTGGATGGATGCGTGAATGGTGGATTTACGCGCCTGTTTTACAGTATCGGTCCATCGGGTCGGCGATCTTCCTGTACTTCTCTTTCCTTTTACGTGGCCGACCACTATCAGCTTTCTAAATTGTCCAGCTTCCGCCGTGCCCCGTAACCAAAGTACTTGAGAACCCTACGCATACGTCTAGTCGGCTAGTCTATAACCAACCTGCCTAAAAGTGCTCTGAAAGTTAAAGTATAAGCTACTTATCTTATCTTATGAACGTTTTAAAAATTATTATATATAATCTTCCTTTTTTACTAACATGTGGGGAATGTACTTACACATCCCGCCAACCCGGGGGGATTCAACGGGGTATGTCGGACTCCTCCTTTATGTACCAACTGCACCCATAGCAGCAAGCAGACCATACCGACTAAACCACCACACGGTGTATCTCCGGGCGAATTCATATCATGACAACTGGCACGCTATTGCAATCGTCCGAGGTATCTTTTACTTCCTGCATCAAGGTTTCCATTGGCCTACGCAATGGTGCGTCTTCCAAAAACGTGGCCAATCGCGACCACAATCAAACCACTTTAATTTTAGGGTCGTCCAAATTACTAACAAACAAATTACAAGCTACGAGTAAAACACTAGTCAGCCCAGCTATTCAACAGTAGTGTATTTCAAGAATAATTATTTTACTCAAATCGTCATTACAAGAACGCCATTCAAAGCTATTTTCGCAAGTCAAGCTCACAAACTAAATGGGGGTGTCATATGCAAAACTCTAATAATCGCAGACTATCAATGCGCCTGAGATCTAAATTTACTGTGTTTTGTTATGCATTCGAACAATCAATATATTGCCGGAATGGTTCTCAAAATTGCGTTCCTGTTTCGAATATTATAGTTTTATCTAGAAAATGCCGAAATATGTTCATTTCATTTCAATGATAACATAATCAAACCGTGTATATATTGGCTCTATTGTATAATATGAAGTTTCATACATTATGCATGTAAATACGTACAGCAAGTTATGTTATTGACCAATATAATAAGAAAAGAGACAAGAATATTGTTATCTTTTCGTCGTAAACGTCTTTGTGGGATGAAATGGAAAAGGTTTCTGTTGTATGGAACAGAAATTGAAATATTTTCTTTTTATAATAAAATTGGAGAAACTAGTTAATTATACTTTGAATTGTTATCTGTCTTATGATACTTTTATCCCATAAAAATGCACCTGTGACACAGATAATAAATGTATATAATAAAAAAGTGTATATGTAAACTATGTTAGTTATTTGTGTCATGCAGCGACAGAGTAACGGACACTGTAATGTTATTACCGTGTAACGGATCAGGGATATTTTTTGCAAAGAGATAAATGACTGGATAGTGACGCAGGACTTTTCTCTTCGGCGAGTGTCGCTATCGCGAGAGTTGTTTCTCGCTGGAGTGAAACGCCTTAACGAGAGGTCAGGGGTCTCGCTACTCGTCCAAGATGCCGGCGTAAAAACAGGCATCAAGAAACTGACAGAATGGTTAAATGACAATGCGGGCGATATGACATAAATAGCACTTCATTTAAAACGCAGCACTACTCTTCGTAACGTCTATGCTCCTACTGTCGCTAATGCTGGAGGCTCTTCTAAGAGCCTGCTTAGTTGGTTGCTAGCCATTGGTTGCGCTGATTCAAAAACAAGCAGCCATAACCTGCTTTAATATTTTACCAGGAACCATCGTTGTATTTTGTACTAAACAGTAAATATGAAACTGCTCAAGTCTAGTATTATTACGTAACTCGTAACTATGGTACAGCCAGGTGTGCCTCAGAAGATAAAGTAACCGAAAATAATAATACTGGTGTGACGTTACCTACTATTTCAAACCACACTAATTCAGACACAAATGAAATTTAGGGCTGCTTTAGTAGTTAGTATACATTTTTAATTATTATTATTTTTATATACCTATATTATTATTTAATTATTAATATAATTTATTTAGTGGTGTGAAAATAAATACCTACAGACAAATCAGATTATCTATGATCTTAATTATTAACAAATCTATTTCAAATACATCATGAAATAATAGTTATATTATCTAGAATTTTAACTAATTTACCTGAACAAAAAATAAAACATGAGCACAGATCGCTGTCTGCAAGTAAGGTGCCCAGAAAGGTGGCAACATTACCTCGTTCAATAGCCAAATGTATTCGTTAACTACGTTATATGCGATCTATTGGTCACAACATCAACTAATCGTTTGAACAACTACCCATGGATATAGAACCCGAACGGTCGATATATGCAGTATCCCTAACCAGGGATTACACACTTATTCCATTTGAGTATTTTTCCCGCCTCAGCCGCTGCATACGCACGTTTTATGCACAGGAAACATATCTTTATACCTACTAAATTTACGTACATACGTATTTTACTTTAGATAAAGTAAAATCCTCAACTTGACTGTCTCCTTCGAGCCTACCTAACCACAGCCCTCAAGATTAATAATCTATCAGAAAGAACTTAACGCTACTTTCCTGTAGCAGACTTTATAATAGTAGCTGTTTAAGGTCTTTAATACCGTAAGTCAGTTCAATTAGAATCAAATTGCTCCATAAAATAGGAAACTAAGCAAAGTGAAAAAGATTAATATTGCACAGCTCAAATACGGTATCCAGAGTGTTAAAATATGCGCCTTCTTAGCTGAAATTTCATGGCTGAAATCATTCGCAAAAAAGTTATATATTTTACATCTAAGCATTTCATAAAAATGAAAATTACCTCCTCCGTCAGAGTTTCTACATTATGAATATTTTTTTCCGCAGAAGCCTCTAATCCAGCCAGCTTTTTCCAATTCCATTGAAGTGGATTTATCGAAACCTAAAAAATAACGAAGCCAACCTGAGGTTCGTGAACACCGAACTTTTTACCGGCACTAAAGATGGTGTATTTCTGTTTTCATCGAACTAGGTATTGTGGCCTTGGTTACTTTAATATTATGTACGGCTTCTAGAATATACTTTTTATAGGATAGGTTGGCAAACGAGCAAGCAGCTCACCTGATGGTAAATGATACGCCTACGGACATCCGCAATACCAGAGGTATCGAACATGCGTTGCTGACCCTTGAGGAAGTATGACAGGAAGGAAGAGAAAAAAGGGGTTAAGTTAGAAAGGGGAGGGGGAAGGAGAGGGAGAATTGGAAAAAGGGGAATCGGGCCTCCGGATTTTCCCACAAACCGACGAAACGCAATAGCTATGTTACTTCACGTCGGTGTTATGTGGGAATGTGGTACTTCCCCGGTCGTGCCGGCCCATTCGGCTGTGGGGTAACAGGGTTGCACTACCACCGAAAAAACTAGATAGCAATGACTCTTGTATTCTATAAGCGTTTCATTATATTCTAAATAACAGGTATAATAATGCAATTACAGGCAGTTGAGACTTAATAACATAATCTCTCAAAATTACGAGCGCCGTGCATTTCGTCACTTGTGATGAAGTTTACTAGCGGAGCCTTATGCTAATGTCGCCTTGTACTCATATAAAAACAATCATAAAATTGACACTTTATATAAGTCACTAGCAAACCCTGCAAACTCCGTTTCGCCACCAGATGGCTTCCTTTTATGTAACATTTCGTTTGGCGCCATCTACTTAAAATATTGGTTTGTAGTACATGCTATGTATCAGAGATGGCGCTGTATGTTAAAAAAGATTTTCCCGCTTTTCCTTTTTTAAATTTTCCTGAATTTTCTTTACTATAAACCTCACGGAGCCCGAGACCTTTCGAACAAATGCAAAACCGTGGAAATCGGTTCGTGCGTTCTGAAGTTATAGCGTCAGGAAGGAAAACCCGACTTATTTTTATATAGTAGATTTATTATAGTGAGTTCTCGTAAAGAGAAACATTACGAGTCTAAATAAAGACTAATTTAATATGTTTTACACATATTAAGTCTTTATTTAGACTTGAAGTGTGGTTCAACCTAAGGACCTGGAATTCATGGATTTCATAGGCAGATAAATATAATTACTCGTATTATAACCAAAGTTGAGCGCTCACCATTGTGATACACGCACGATATATAAAACGGCTTACAGTACAGAGGAATAACATACAGTACTTACCTGCTTAATGTAATGATAGTCGTACCTACCTATTTATTCTAAGTGCCTACCTTATTAGTTAATTGGGTGCTAAATAACAATAGCCATGTATGTATGTATATATGCGTAAGCACGAGTACTTAATGTGAGAGTAGTAGATATAGATAGCGTATGCGATGCGGCGGTAAACTGTTGGCAGTTTGACTGCGTACATTTTGATATGTGCTCAAGAAACAATACTGTTTTTATCACAATTTAGGAAACATGTTGTGGCCCTGAATATGACCTTTTAAATCGGTTGGCCGCAATATTACACAGTAGCTTACGCATCGATTAACATCACCCTAACTGTATTTGAAAAAAATATTTTATAAATATCGTGACATCGTGAGGCGTATAACTTCTGCCGTGCGATTCTCTAATGATTCGTCGACGAGCTCACCGACATCAATTACTTTATGAGATATCGTCTTTGTACACAAGGTTGCTTTTCCAACGTTTCATGTAATCTCGTCATTTGTTTCACGAATGTTTTCAAAGATGCAACGATGTTTGCTCTTAGAGAATCGCACGGCAGACGTGTAAGAGTTTATGCCCTTCAAAGTACAGCTGTGTGATTCTCTAAGAGCAAACATAGTTGCATCTTTGACAACATCCGTGAAACAAATAAAGACAGGACAAGAAACGTTTTTAGATTTAGTTGAAAATGCCACACAACAATGCCACAAACACCTATCTAAAGTGAAATTTATGTCAACATAAACTTTTTCTAGTTCGAAAGTGTACAGCTCAATGAAATAGCTAATAATGTACATGTACACAATGTACTTTCATTATGTATACAAGTTATGCGTAATCGGCATATCTAATCTTATCGACGTGCTCCATAAAAACTTAACCAACTCACCAAACTTAATACATGACGATCACGACCACTCTGTCAAGAGCGCAACGAAGAAGAAAAAGAGAAGAACTATATTTACGTAACTCTGGTCGCCCAGGCAAATATTTCATTATTTGGAATGCGAAAATAAACATTAAATCATTCTTACCAATATCCGACAGGAGAACTTGTAAATCAATTAGATTAAAAAACCTTTGGTTACTGTTAAACGTCTGTTATAAAAGACATTGACAGTAAAGTATACGAATTGACAGAAGTATACTGCCGTGGAATTCTCTAAGAGCAAACATCGTTTTTTTTCTCTTTGGAGGGTATGTGTGTTAACATCTCACCAAATAAGCTCTTCTAAATTTATAAAGTTTTAATTATAAAAACCCATTGTAGGGTCATAATTTATGCTTAGTTTAGCATAACAGAGAGCATACTTCACCTGCCATAATCATTATTTCCTGTAACAGCACTATCACCATTGTTCACTATCTATAATTCAATTCACTAATATAGACACAGAATTTTCACAATGGAGGCATCCCAAACTTTTCTTGAAGTGATGGCTGCCCTTAACAAGAGGATGGACCAGTTTGAAGGCGAACTGCAGAAAACACCCCCTGTCGCCAATACCACAGGCACCTTGGCAGCAGATTTTGCAGCATTCAAATCATTCACTGCAGAAGTTATGCGTGGATTTCAGCATCAGATGGGGTTACTGGCACGGAATCTGGATAACATCGAAATGCATAGTCGGCGAAAAATCCTCCTGCTCCATGGGATAACAGAAGAAAAACAGGAAGATAAAGCTGTGGTTGTTATGCGGGCAGTCACTAATCACTTGCATGTGAAAGACTTTAGTTTGAATGATATTAATCGCTGCCAAAGAATGGGCCGCGCCACTACTGATAATCCCAGGCCTGTCTTGGTTAAACTGAAGGACTTGGATATGCGGAACAAGTTGTGGTTTTCAAAAACCTCATTCAAGGGTACTGGTATAACACTGTCCGAGTTTCTAACCAGGTCTAGACACCAAGCCTTTATGGAAGCAAGACAACGAGTGGGTATTGCAAAGTGTTGGACAAAGGACGGCTTTATTTATGTCATTGGGCCCGATGGTACTCGTCACCGCATCTGCAGCCTTATCGAACTACAAAATGTTGTACCGGCGCAAGTGTCGGGAACTTTGAAGCCAGCTCCTGCTGCAGGATCGAAAGAGACAACAGCGGCAACATCAAAGTCCAGGCGGGTCGCTGCAGCATCATCTCGAAAGTAGGAATAGGTACATATTTCATTGTACATAGGTATAGTTCATTCTCAATAACCCAGTCACTGTAAAATCGCTTGTCTGGTTCCTCATTGCATATAAATTGTCTACCCTACAGACCAAATATGTACCAAATATGTACTACGTAGTCTACCCACTTCCTTGTCTAATTAGTTGCCTTTGTTTTTGAGTACCCAATTTCAAACATGTAAATTATGTTCCACTTTCAGTTCAATTCAATTCAAGTCAACCTCTTCTTCATAAATATTTGTTGACGTTACTAAAAATTTGACAGAAGACAGTTTTTTTTTTCTATTTATAAGGACTCTTAATGAGTTGTACATTTGTCATTTGTCACGTAAAAATATTAGTTGATATGTCAAGTCCGTGAAGTCGAAGTAACGACGACTTAAGTAGGTTTTTAATTGTAATCTTGTCCAAGCGAATGTTATAAAACTTTGAATATCCATTACTAAATTTGTAGGAGAAATCATACATTTTACTTTTACTTTTATATTTGTGTTATAGTTATAGAGAAGGTAATAGCGCTCTCGTCCACATAGTCGGCAGATGGAGTATGCGTAAGTATGTAGTAGTACATACATTTTACACATAGTTAAGAAATTATATATTCTTAGTTTATATATAAAATATTTATTATTATATAATTGTATATATCTATATTAATAATATTAATGTAATATGTCGAATAATCAAGATAGTAGCAGCACCAGTGACGAATATCTGTCTTTCTCTTCCAATGATACTTTTAACAGTGGAAACGATAGCTTTGTAAGCATTCCTACGCTAAGTGATACCTTAGCGGCTCAGTTCTCTGATGTGCCTAAGAATTTTAATGTACTCCATATAAATGCACAGAGTATTCCGGCTCATTACCCTGATATGCTGGCATCATTTGACAATACAAATGTTCATGCTATACTAGTCTCCGAATCCTGGTTGAAACCTTGTCTCCCGTCCACCTCTTTCTCTCTCCCCGGTTTCATACTTATACGTAACGATAGAACCGGCAGCGTTGGCGGTGGTGTGGCTATTTATCTACGTTCTCATTTTCTGTACTCAATAATAAATATGTCACCACAGCCTCCGCCTTGTGATGCCGGTGAACATCTCTTTATTGAAGTTTTACTTTCACACACCAAAATTCTTCTCGGAGTCTACTATAGCCATTCCATAAGAGTCAATTACTTCGCATCTTTTGAAAAGATTTTAGAAGATCTTATTCCATCTTATACCCATAATATAATTATGGGAGACTTTAACACGTGCCTTATAAAAAAAGACTTTCGTTGTGCGAATTTGGAATCCATAGTTAATTCTAGCAACATGCACATTTTGCCACTCAACCCCACCCATAACTTACCAAATTGTAATCCCTCCCTTTTGGATCTTATTTTTGTATCATCCTTACACCATGTTGTTAAACACGGACAATGTTCTGCTGATGCTTTTTCTTATCATGACCTCATCTTTCTGTCGTATAAGGTACGTCCTCCTAAACCTAAGCCTAAGATACTTCTGCAGCGCAGCTTTGGTACAATTGACATGGAAAAACTTCGAAACGATGCTGGTGAAATAGATTGGGTACAAGTTCATAGCGCCAATAATATCGATGACAAAGTATCCATATTTAATTCCACTCTTACACAGCTTTATGACACCCATGCTCCTTTGCGGGCCATAAAAATAAAACACCTTCCTGCACCCTGGTTGACTGAAGACATAAAAAAACTAATGCACAAAAAAGTAGCAGCAAAGTCTAAGTTAAAGCATTGTTCTAATGACGTGAATAAGCAAAAATATATTAAATCTCGAAATCGCTGCAATAGAATGTGTAGGGATGCTCTACGTCGCCACATCCATGACTCAGTAGATAATGAAGATCCAGCTAAAGTCTGGAAGTTCTTGCGATCATTGGGAGTAGGGAAATCACGTCATCATTCAATTCCGCAAGATTTAGATATCAACTCACTCAACCAACATTTCTCTTCGTCATCCAATGTAAATTCAAATGACAAAATAGCTACTTTGACTTATCTCTCTTCTCTCCCTACTCTTGATCACTCACCTTTTGTTCTGAGTCAATTCACTGCATGTGATGTTAAAAAGAGCATACTATCAATATCCTCCAATGCAGCAGGCGGTGACGGCATCAGCCGAAATATGATTGTTCTTATATTGGATGAAATCCTCCCTATCCTATGCCATATATTAAACAATTCTATTTTGGAGGGCACCGTACCATCTTGCTGGAAAGAAGCTCAAATCATCCCGCTTCCCAAGAAATCTAATCCTAAGTCCTTCTCCGAATATCGACCTATTTCTATTCTTCCTTTCCTATCAAAAGTCTTGGAGCGCCTAGTACATAACCAACTCAGTTCCTTCCTCAACCAAAATATGCTTCTTAATCCACTCCAGTCTGGGTTTCGAACCGGCCATAGCACTGTCTCTGCACTTGTCAAAGTAACTGATGACATCAGACTAGGTATGGATAACAGACAGCTTACCATACTTACCTTACTTGACTTTAGCAATGCTTTTAATTCCGTAGATTTCGACATCCTCCTAGCATTGCTTCGCTCTATAAACATATCTCCATCGGTAATTGACTGGTTTCGAAGCTATCTATTTGGGCGACGCCAACGTATTCGCATTCAGGATACTTTCTCTTCTTGGTGTGAAACAAATGCTGGCGTTCCTCAAGGCGGCGTACTGTCACCTCTTCTTTTTGCCGTATTTATAAACTCTATATCTTTCTTTCTTACTTCTTCCTACCATCTCTATGCAGACGATCTTCAGATATACTCTCAGGCTCCACTAGATCACTTAGCAGATGCTGTTGATGAGGTCAACGGCGATTTACTTCGTATAGCTAACTGGAGTAGATCTCACGGACTTACAATAAACCCAATAAAAACTCAAGTTATCATTGTTGGAGGCTCCAGATTAGTATCGAAGATTGATTTCACAACTCTCCCCGAAATCGTATTTGGTGGTATATGTGTGCCTTATAGCACTCAAGTTAAGAACTTGGGAATAATCATGGATAACTGTATGTCTTGGCAACCACAAATCCAATCTGTAGCACGAAAAATGTTTGCATCAGCAGCCTCCCTTAACAGACTGCGTAACTTTTTACCCACTGCTACCAAAGCTGCACTTGCACAATCTCTCCTTTTTCCCATTCTTGACTATGCTGATGCCAGTTACATAGATCTCACAGAGGACCAGCTTAACAAGCTGGAGCGTCTACAGAATCTCTGTATTCGGTTTATTTTTGGTCTGCGAAAGTACGACCACGTTTCCGAATTTCGCTGTAAACTTAAGTGGCTCCCTATACGCCTTCGCCGGAATTCTCACATCCTCTCTATTCTGTATAACATATTGTTTAATCCTTCTACTCCCTTTTACCTAAAAGAACGATTTAGATTTCTCCAATGCTCTTCTTACTCTCTTAGGTCATCAGAAAACTTACTTCTAACGACTCCTGAACATTGTACTATATTCTACAACTCTTCATTCACAGTCCAGGCAGTTCACCTTTGGAATGCCCTCCCTACTAGTATCAAACGCGCGCAATCGCTGAATAGCTTCAAAGCTCAAGTAAAAGACTACTATCTCTCCACGTTAAATGTTAATCCCTGACATAATTCATTGATTGATATTATTTTATATTATTGATATTTATGTATGTGTAAGTATATATGTTCATGTATGTTTATAGTATAATATATGTATTATATTATTATTACGTGTAGGTAAGTGTAAGTATTGTTATATTTAAGTGTATTTTTATTAATTTGAATTTTACCCTTTTATCTAGTATTATCTAGTGTTACATCTGTTTCATATAATACTAGGTAATAATATATTTCTTCGTGATGTTGCACCACCGTCCATGTCAATCATGTAATCGCTATCCATCCAAAGGTTGTCTGGAAGAGATCGCTTTTAGCGATAAGACCGCCCATTTGTGCCTACTATTTAAGTTGTTTCCTTATGTTGTATTTACTTTGGTGCAAATAAAGAGTTTTTGTATTGTATTGTATCGTTGCATCTTTGACAACATCCGTGAAAAAAATGACGAGATGACAAGAAACGTTGGAAAAGCAACCTTATTTACAAGGGCGATCTCTCATAAAATATTTGACATTGTCGACGAGCGCATCGACGAATCATTGGAGTATCGCACGGCAGACTTTCTTTCATTCATCTGCTCTTTTTGTAAACGCGTTCATACCGGGTAGTACTGCTACCATAAATATTTCAAACATGAAGCAATATGTTCGCATTACTGTGTTCCGGATTGATGGGAATGATTGCTGGTGAAATTACAAGCACATGGGATTTAACAACTTAATATTTCAGGCTGATGGGCGCAGTGCAGTTCTTCACTTGTGACGAAATGCATATGTTACCGCTTAACAATAGTTGCGCCTAGTGCTTATACCATCTTCTAATGATACCTATCTTTAATGACAAAATATAAGATGTGACTTTGGTACGGAGTAGGAAGGAAGACGTATATACTCCATGAAGAGTCATCACATGAGTTGTCTGCTCATGGTAGATAGAACCTTGATAGTAAAAACCTCGATGGAACCTTGAACAACGAGAAGACTATTGGACGTTATTGTAATACCACATAATTTAAATAAGAATATAAAGTTTACGCCTACACTGCGTGAAAATAAGGGGCAACATATTGATATTTTTTTCTTTACTACTTCGAAATGTAAGCAATAACGTGATCCTATTTACATTTTTCTTATATCAAATAAACGTCAAAAAAAGCATAAAACTGGGACCATAAAGCGGCTTATCTAAAGTTTCTTATTCCAATATCAGACCAGCGGAATCGGTATCAGATGTAATAGTCGAAGAGGGGACGGTAATTTTATTTCTATTTTGAATACACTATTCAATGAAAACTTATGTAACTTAAACTTATGTAATGTTACAGCCGTTTAGAGCTCTATTGCATGGTATCATCAATAGTGCCTACACTAAATAAGAAAAATAATAAAAAAACTTTAGAGCTGTAGTTTTATGTAGCACTAAACTGCGCGCGTGGGACCTGAGGGATAACTCTACTACTACACTACTACTAAAAACTATGACTGGTCATTTGACGCAGTTGGTAGCACCCTTGCCTTCTGATTCGCTGGTCCCAGGTTCGATCAAAAGATGGTCAAACATTTGTGTGCATGTCTACATATCTGTTTGACCTGCGTCTGGGTGTGTATATGTATATCAGTCATCAGGTTACCATGGTACACACTCTGCCTAGATTGGAACCTGAAGACCTTTGTGTGGACATAGTAAAATAATAATACTAAGAATATTATCAGACACAAGGTATGACCTGCCAATGTTTCATGACACTCCAGCGAATGTGTTCATAATTATAATAATATAATAATAGGGCTAAGAATTAAAACAGCTCTTGATACTCCCGTCTCACCACTTTTCTGTGTAGACACAGTCTCTGCCTATAGAGCTCGAGCTGTCCTCCATCAATTATACTACCAGAATCCTCTTCTCCATAGAGCTAAGAGATGTTCCGTATATAAGCACTAAATTCAGAATCCTCGATTTGTTGGCGTTTCGTTATCTAAGCGACTTTTCTATGCCAATCTAATCATGATCTTTTTTTTAAATTTAACACACCCGCAGGTTATTTCAAAAATGAGGATTGTTAAGAAAATACGTTTTATTTGGGAGCGAATGAAAATGATCTATGAATATTTAAATATTACACTTGTTTTTTCACGTTGCAGTGTTTTGTGGAAGGAACATATCTAGTAGTAATAGTAACTATCCCATCTGCTTCACTACTATCAGAATTTTTCCATTATTAATTATTTCCAGTATTAGATTAAGGTAGGTAATACCATTGTCTACACAATCTCAATAAAAGAAGTTGACGGTAAAATTTGAAGCTATTTAGTAGTAAAGGGAAAATGAAGATTTATAAAGAGACCAGAACTACAAGACAGCGACTATTACAAAGACTGAGAAAGTATTAAGTAAATTAATTATGCCTATTACATGAACAATCATAAAAAAATAGTACGAAAGTGTTCTAAATAGTATAGTATACAAAACTTAAGTAAGTCCTTACTCGAAGTGAAGTCAACTCTTCTTCTAGAAGGGTGAAAATAATGATAAAATATATAGTAAGTCAGTAACTGGCAGAGGCAACTCCCTAAATTGGAAACAAATCAGGTCACCAGGCTAACTGCCTTGTCCCCTTTTCAGTGGTGTTATGTGGTCAACTGAGCGGGGATTGACTCTTTGAATTCACTCTAGTTCATTATTATATAATGTCATGCTCTCATGAAGATATTTTCAGGTGGACGTTAAAGACTATTCCTAAATCAAGAGTTATCAAACAACTTTGAAAACCAATAAAGGACAGGGCTGATGAGATTTTTTACACCTAACTTTTTAATCTTATTCCTTCCTCTCCATTCCGATCCCGAACTACTCGTTCCGGCCTAGAATTGCATCCATATACTGTTGAAAACTTCTTACCACGAACCAAAAAGTTTAGCAGTTCCTACGTCTGTCGTGTAAGTAAATTGTGGAATGCTTTGCCGGCGTACGTATTTCCTTGCAGCTCTGGGTCTTTCAAGCGGGGCGTGAAAAAGCTTCTGTGAGATTATTATAGAGGTGGCGATTAGTGCAGCTTACGGCTGCACTAATGGTCATTGCTTCTTGATTTCATCTTCACATTCCATCAGGCGAGAGAGAGTCAATTTGAAGAACCATTTAAAAAAAACACTAGAAAAGATGATAGCGGTGAAAACGCTAATAATTGGTGTGAAGATTCTTGAAAAGCCTGTTGCCATTTTAATAATCGTATGAGACATCACCTCTGTCGCGGAAGTGAGACAGTGGTTTAACTGTATACTCTCAGTAGGAGGTTATATATTTTGATACCAGCTTAAGTTTACTTAACTTCAACTTTTTAGGTGGTGGCCCCATGTGCAAGAGACCTCCTCAGTTGGTAGCGCCGAAGTGGCAGATATTCTTCCTGCAACAAACTGTGTTATGGTTAAGGGGACCATATCAAGTGAAATTAATGGGCTAAAGAGACAGTGCAGTGCGCCTACTCATGACAGTGTAGCACTGCAACTGTGGCAGTTAACATCTAGCGTAAGCTCCGTCATTTGATAGCATAAAACTAAAAATAAAGAGAACACGTAAAAATAGAGGCTGTTCGGTCAATGATAAAAATCGCCTAACATATTATAACATGGGCTTTTGAACATATTTCTTCAGACCAATGGTAAAAAAACGAATCTAATGACGTTGAGAGATTGGACACGTCGAAAGTTGTTTGCGTATTTCAAAAGCGCATTAACGTGCGATTCTCTAATGATCCGTCGACGAACTCGTCGACGAGCTCACCGATGTCAATTCCTTTATGAGATATTGCCCTTGTACACAGGGTTATTTTTCCAACGATTTTATCAAAGATGCAACGATGTTTTCTCTTGAGAATCGCACGGCTGCATATAAAAAGATGTGTTATGTGGACCGGTATCAGCTACATTGTACAAGCTGCGCCCTGCGGTTTCAGTTGCGTGGTGAAGGATGATGATGATGATGATGAAAAGTATCCTTTGCCCTTCCCCGGAATGTAATCTATTTCCTTGCCAAATTTAACTTCGACCTGTTCTGCCATTTAGGCGTGAAAGTGTAAAAAACAAACAAGAGTACATTCGCATTTATAGTATTAGTAATGATGTATTTTTCTCCGTGACGTACATTATGGTACAAATGCGTAATGTTTGTGATTACCGCTGAGGCGCCATTGATACCCGAGCCGTTAGGTAAGGATCTTAACAGAGCCGAGGACGGTAATCATCAATACACACGTGTATCTTACGACGTTTTTTCAACACACTTGTGAGGATAATAATAGATAAAAAACATTTTTGATTAATAAATAACTGTTATTTCAACAGTAAAAACGATTTGTGAATTGTTTTCCGCAAAGGCGGTAAAACTAAATCAGGTTTACTGTGCACGCGGGGATGTAAGGGGCGAGCCAACATCTTTTGACCCAAGTCAACCTCATCTGCACGCGGTGCATCCTGCTGATCGACGAACGAGGCTCTGACAACCGACCAATGGCGGTATACCCATCCCAACAGGCGTCACTAAATGCAACAGGCCGGTGACGGGCAGCAGCGTCACCGGTGCGAGAAGCTACGCCCTGCGATCGCCAACCCACCTGCCCAGCGTGGCGATTACGGGCAAATTCCTCCAATGCAGGACAACAAAAAGCCACGGCCCCTAGTTCCCGGCGGCCCTGCTATTCCTGGTCATGGTGGCGACCATGGTAACGGCGGGGCGAGGGGTGCTAAGAATCTCCGGGCTACGGGAGGCCACCACAAACAACTGACCCTGGCGACGTATAACGGACGCACGCTACGGCTTGACTCGCATCTGGCGCAACTCGAGGTGGAACTTGGGAAAATTAGGTTGCACATACTGAGTGAAGTCCGAAGAGAGGGGGAGGACACCTTAACCCTAGAATCGGGCCACCTTATGTACTTCCGAGAGGGAGACCAACAATCCCAAGGTGGCGTTGGGTTTCTGGTAAACAAGTCCCTTTCTGACAACGTTGTGGAAGTGTCCAGTGTGTCGAACAGGGTAGCGTACCTTATTGTAAAGCTCACCGAGAGGTATAGCCTCAAGGTGGTGCAAGTGTATGCACCGAACTCGACACACTAGGACGATGAAGTGAAGGATATGTTCGATGACATATCGAGGGCCCTCCACTTCACTACAAAGACCCAGTACACCGTTGTCATGGGGGACTTTAACGCTAAAGTGGGAGTACAGAATTTCAGCGAATCGGTAGTAGGATGCCATGGCTTTGGACGCAGAAATCATAGGGGGCAAATGCTCGTCAACTTCCTCGAACGGGAGGGGCTCTTCTTGATGAACTCTTTCTTTAAGAAACAGCCCCAAAGGAAGTGGACGTGGCTAAGCCCCGACACTAGGACTAAAAATGAGATTGACTTCATCATGACGAATAAAAGTTACATATTTAGAGATGTCTCCGTGATCAACAGGTTCAATACCGGTAGCGATCACCGACTTGTCCGAGGCTCTCTGAATATCAACTTCAAGGCGCAACGTGTCCGTCTGATGAAGTCCAGGCTCCGACCAACACTGCTCCAAACCATTGCAGGATCTGAAACATTCCAGTTAAACCTTGAGAACCAATTCGCTGCCATGGAAACCACCACAGACGTAAACCAGAACCTCGAAAATGTGACTCGGACGAAAGTCTTCAATCAGTGCGTCCTACCCGTCATGACATACGGAGCCGAAACGTGGACACTGACGGCTCGAATGGTCCACAAGCTCAAGGTCGCTCAGCGGGCTATGGAAAGGGCTATGCTCGGTGTTTCTCTGAGGGATCGCATCAGAAATGAAGTGATCCGTAAGAGAACCAAGGTCATCGACATAGCCCACCGGATCAGCAAGCTGAAGTGGCAGTGGGCTGGCCATATTAGCCGTAGAACCGACAACCGTTGGGGTAAACGAGTTCTAGAGTGGAGACCGCGTCTCGGCAAACGTAGTGTAGGACGTCCTGAGGCACGGTGGAGTGACGATCTGCGCAAGACGGCTGGCAAAAACTGGATGCGAGAAGCCCAAGATAGACCTAAGTGGCGTGCAATTGGAGAGGCCTATGTCCAGCAGTGGACTGCTACAGGCTGATGATGATGCACGCGCATCTAACAATGGCGATCAGCCATGGACTCAACTAATGAATGTACATGTTTATTTGTACTATTTAACATGATCTTTTTATCGAAACTTTTTTAAGAACAAAGCAACTCGACCAATAAAATTAAAAAAATACCTTTATAACTCACTTGTGAATAAAAGCAATGAAAAAGGCACAGTTTGATTACAGGTGTCGCTATGTGCCTAATTGCGGTGAAATTAGAGCCACTATATGCAAGCGTGTTGAAAAATATATTATTATTTATGTCTAGTTAAAGGATATTCCCTCCGTCGCGTCGTCGGCATGCGAATCGTAAGAGACGGGAAAATCTGATTAACTAGCAAGTAATTACTGGGCGAAAGATATTCAAAAAAATATCCCACAGGTCCCACGCGTGCAGTGCAGTGCTACATAAAACTACAGCTCTAATTGGCACTGCAACTGTCATGGGAAATGATTGTGTCAAGCACAAAACTTGCCCGTCTCTTCACTTAAAAACATTTATAAATCCTTATGACCCAAATGAAACAAATTGGGATGAACGAGCATAAAATGTATGTAGTAAGTAATGAGCTAAGGGTCGCCGAATAATATAAGGTATAGCATAAGGTCGAATAATAGGTAAGTATTGTGAAGAAAACTTAGAGTATAAGCAAGCTATAAAGCGTGCGTATCGCTCCGGCCCGTTTGTGCCGATCGTAAGCAATGGCATATACATACTTGTCTATTGTGTGGCGCTTTATTAGATGATTATACTACTAACCGATGAAAATAAGTTACAATTCCTTTTATTTTGCTTTCAGGTATCGTTTTTACACCCTGACGCCGCACATTCACCATCACATCTCAAAATTACTCGTATTGTTTTGCGACAGTGCTGTTCATACTTGTGCTTACGGTTCATACTTACTAATGCGAGCTCTATAGCTTGCTTATGTATACTCTAAGGAAGAAAATGTGTTAATGTATAAGAACTTACATGAATTTTATTTACTTTATCTTATTTTCCGCATACGAAACTGATGAAGAAATTTCAATCCATAGCCATCCTTTCCAAGTTCGCATATAACTAGATTTTGAAGATACCTACTCTTTTTTTCTTTGAAGATACTTTGTTTAGTCCACCCTCGAAAAAATTGCACATATATTTTAAAGGATTTCGTACTAAATCCTGTTTTAGGTAGCTTTTTAAACTGGAAGTGGCAATAAATCCTTACGTTTTGGTACGCAGCCAAGCTACCGGTCTTGGGTCCAAATGGACTATTTTTATAAGCTAAGTTTTATAAAAATAAGTTATATAGGTAAAAGAAAAAATGTTTAAAGTTTTCAAAAATGGTAAACACAATTTGTTCCCTAACTTGTAACTGTAATGAGGCCGAAACACAGCTGTCGTTCATACTTTTCTAACACATTTACATTTTCGAAACAATTCGCATACCTATTAAGGAGGATATATAATATATATGGATATAGAAGGATGATCACATCGGATCCGTAGGTGATAATTGTTAAAATGTACAGATTATTCAGGATACTATTAATTAAAAATTTATTCTTATACTTATATTTGACAGTTGTCTGACTAAAATATAGGTTCACATTTAATATTTATTATTGATTTGCTCATAAATTGCCCTTGACTTGAAAATTCTAATTGACGTACGTTCATCACACTAGGACAAAATCCACGCAAACATTCAGTTAGCGGGTAACACGCTAGAGAACGTTGAGAGATACAAGGTTTATATATCTTCTCAAACGTCGTCGACTGTCCCTTGTTGCTATCTACGAGTATATGATGGGGATCCAGACACCTGTGCGCACTGTCAGCCGTCGTAGCTATTTAAAACTTCACGCTGCGTTCTGTACCACCAATTACCGCCAAAATTCATAACTTGTACGGGTTGCTAAAATTTTTAATACTATTCATTCTCCGCAGGTTGATTTATTCTGTACTAGCTGACCAGCGGCTTCGCTCGCATGCTATCGCGGGATACGGTAATTACAGATTTTTATAATTAAAAATGCCCCCGGTAAATTAAAGAGTTCCCAAGAGTGGGATAATTCCCACGGGACTCTTTAATTTACCGGGAACAAAAACATAAAAGTAAGCTACCACCATACGAAATTTCATTTAAATCGGTCCAGTCGTTTCGAAGATAGCCCGTACAAATAGACAGACAAACATACAGAGAAACAAATAACTCGAATATTGAACGTATTTCACTCCTTACATCCCCTGACTCGGTTTATAGCATATTTTTCACTGTACAGAAATTTGACCTCTACAGTTTATAATATGTAGTAGTTTTTACATCCCTCGATTTACCCCCTTACGTCATCCCTGACAAAAATATTGAAAGCATTACTATTTATTTTATATTACCTATCCAGTTATCAATTTTCATCACTGTAGCTCCCAAAAGAAAGAACTTTTAAAAAAACATTATCTCCCGTTTCACCCCCTTAAGTCATCCCTGTCATGACCAAATGCTAATTTTCACCACTGTATGTTCGGAATCAAAAAACTTTCCATACAAACTTTTACTCCTCCATTTCACCCTCTTAAACCACCACTATCCATAAAAAATAGGCCTTAATTTTTTATTTTGAATGACCTATCCAAATACAAATTTACACAACTATAAGTTCAAAAACAAAAGAGTTTCATACAAACGTTTTCACCCCTTTTGACCCCCTTAGGGGTAGAATTTCGAAAACCCCATTCTTAGTACACCTCTACGCATCAAGGACAATACAATCCAAAATGTCAAGTCTCTACGATCAGTGGCTTAGGCTTAGGACATCTTCTTTTATATACGAGTATATATAGATGCGGCGAAATGGTTTCAAAGCAATAATCAGCCACGATTACTCCAATTTATAATTTTATATGGAATATACTAGTTAGAGATTGGTTATGTTATTAATCTATAACTAAGTGTTTCAAATTATCATACAATTAATTGGTTTCCGTAGTGTTGTGGCGCTTTATACTGTCATATTGTTAACTATTTTTTCTAAATTTGAAAACTGTTTTTGGCTTAATTTTTGTAACTATTTGTGTATTGCTTTTTTTAATTTCTAAGCTGTTTGTTTTCCTGAAAATTAAAATAATATAAATATTATAATAACTATGATTTATACTTATCTTATAAAAACACATAATTTTAATAATACCCCAAATTAAACTTAGTACTTAACACTTCATTTAAATTCATGGACACGTTAAAATAAATAGTGCAGAGTCTATTTATTTTAACGTGTCTTAAGCTGTGCATATAAATTAAACAGCTTTGAACGATAATTAGGTAAACTTGTATAATACATTGGGGCCTGCTTTTCCACAACGCGATAAAAGAACGTCTTTATTTAACTAACTTATATATATATATATATATATATATATATATATATATATATATATATATATATATATATACATATATATTATATTTTTTTTTATTACATCCCATTATTACATACAAGGCGTCCCAAAAGAAAGTCTATATTTATTTAGCATATAAGGCCTGTGTTCACCAACACATCTTTAAACTGTAAATGGACGTTTAATTCTTAAATGACCGTCTAGCAATATTTTGCTGTTCACCAAGCAGTAACTATTGATTTAGGGGCCGTAACCGGCTGTTTAAGTTAAACGATGTCTTCGACCTTGTTTAACCATTGGTAACGTGTTCGATGACTTTGAAGATATTGAGCGAATTTTACGCGCACCCAGTTTTTTCCAAAGTGGACACAATTATTTAGAAGAAACTGACGTAAAAGCATTCGTTACAAGATTTCGTTTATACAAACATAGTGCCATAGAATTATGTGATTTAATTTAAAGAAAGTTTTAATATCGTGTCATTCATAATTACTTCAATAAAACACTTGAATTTTAGATTTAAATTACCACGAAACAACTCTGACGCCAACAATACAAACACATGGAACTTCGAATCGAACTTTGATATAAAAAAGGTGCTGAATTAGAAATACATACAACTTGGGAACATACCATTGACTTATCAAGCATTACATTTTGTAGTATATTACTATTACCTTACCATATTTTCATGTAGCTCGGGTAAATGTAAATGGTACAAGATACGCTACCATCTTTTCAAAGTAGTATTATATCATTCATTCATTTAAGACTCATTCGTCCAAAAACGCTCGACTAGTTAAACATTGATGCTGAACACCAAAAAAACGCGACACGTTTAAACAACTTTCAGTTTAAGGGCTAAGCTAATTAGGTAATCAATGGTTTAGTTCTAGTTGGTGAACTGGAGTTCACCAACTAGTTTAGGCTGGAGCCTAAATATAATAATATATAATAACTAAGTACATATAAACTTTCTTTGAAATACCTTAATTTATTTAATCCATCTAAGTTATTTTAAAAGTAGATTATACACATAATTTTATAATTTCATAGTTCTAGAGGGAATTAAGGTTTTTATTAAACTAGCTAAGAATGGTTTTACCCCATTTATTTCATCGGTTAGCTAGCTTTAATCGAGTCATCTTGAATTAAGTTACGTAGTTAGCAAACTATCAAGACCGGTTCATGTTAACTGAAAATGAAGCAACAGACACTCCGCTTAATATTTACAAAGCTATGATGTTAATTAGAAATGGAATATTTTAAGTGAAATGATTCTACTTTGTACCTTTGCTTTTGTACTTATAGAATGATTAACTAAATACGTATAGTAATATTTGCACCAGCAGTTCACTCATTTGGGAGATGGGTTAAAAACTATTCTCTCGAGTGGCAGAATATCGTATGGGGTAAAAAAGCTCTATTTTGTATGTGGTATGTCTCTTTTGCAAGAGTTTAGCATAGTAGGTATATACCGCATTGCAAGATTTTTTTTATCCAAACACTTATTATGGAGTTTGTCATATCGATACTTAATATATAGTTAGTATTCCCAGTAGTAGCTCTAGACCACTGGTGTCGCGTATGTCCGTGAGTGACGGCCAGCCGTGTGATTCTGAGCAAACATCGTTGCATCTTTGACAACATCCTTGAAGTAGTAATCGACAATGGACAAACAACCTTGTCAACAAGGGCCATAACTATTATTTCACATCCGTTGAGCTGCAAAGACGAAGCATTCCAAGAATCAGATGGCTGTTTAGCCGCCTATGCAATTTTAATGGGCGTAGAAAGCTTACAAAAACGTATCATGCATTGCACTTGTAATACATTGCACTGAAATGCAATGCAGCCCAAATTATTATTTACTAGCTGCTCTCCGCGGGTTCACCCGCTCGGTGATGGATGATGATGATGATGAATCTTATATAGCTTGTGTTACTTAGGGTAAATGTAGCTTTCCAATGGTGAAAGAATTTTATTGAAATCGGTCTAGTACTTTTTCAGCCAATTCGTTGCAAACATACATACAAATCTTTCCTCTTTATTATATTTTATATAGTAATAATAGATAAATTATCTGCTATTGATTCAAAATGACCCCTACTCTTATCTTATAACCGACCTCGATCGTGGTGGGCACAGAATAGGTGCTAAACGGCCAATCCATCTGTCAGGATACTGCTAATTAATATAAACTTATTTTCAAGGTAGTCCTGCAATTGTCATTGTTCAGTATTCAATAATGTTATTAGTAAAAAGTGCATACATGGCAATATTTGTAATGGCAATAATTTTAAATTCCCGCCTAAAAAGAATTTTTTGACACTTCGAAGTGTCATACGAGTCGAACCATTGTCGTTACACAGTACAGTTCGTTTTTCGAATCTGCCTTTTTCGTGATAAACCTCCGCGTCGTTAATCCATTAAAATTGCTCTCGAGCTCGCTTGCCTAGTCGTAGAGGCAGAGCCATCTCATATTTCCGCGCAGGAGTGAAATTCCATAACTTCAGTGAGGCGCTAGAATCTATCAAACTTCGAAGGCACCCGATGGTCAGCGGGCTACCACACTACACTGCATGACCGCCGCTGCTACGGGTAACGTAAGGACATATAGGTGAAAGGGCGCCCTAGTAGCTTTTCGTCTTACATCCCTAGGCAGGCTTAGAATTCCTATCGGTGAGTCTCTTCTTTCGTCATACTAATTCTCGAAAACTCTAAGTATAACCTACAGTCCACTATAAATCTCGCACATTATTTTGGTCTTCGAACCGTATCTAGTGAACAGTTCCTGTTTTTTCGTTAAATTTTCGTGTATAAGTATGTAAAATACCCTAATTACATTTACCGTAATTTTTGTAAATTCCGAGGGTGACATGCAAATCGTAACTTTTTTCTATGAAGGTCAGTCATATATTTTCTCGCAAACATTCGGTATAAATTATTCATTCATTCTATTCTTTTGTCATTTCTTTTAAGATTAATAGATAGTATAGACACCTCTCGACATCAAACTGTACTGAGTAACTGTCTCATTTGCTCTTTTGCATTCACTCATATTTTGTACACACTGGTCTGTGGAACCAGTCATATTTCTCGTCTATCGTTCGATTGTGCTCCGTTCTGGTATAAACAATAAACATTGCAATAACCTCAAATAATTTTCGTTGTCGTCAAGTTTGCAATTTGTTTGTGTTATAGTGTAATCAGTGATATAAATATGAGTGACTGTGAAATGCCATCGTTAGCACAAGTTGACATGAATCGCACGGCGAGAGACTATGCAATAATGCGCTTGGAATACTTTGCCGATTGCGACTGTGTTTCAATTAGCTTACAAGATTTGCATGAAATAGAAAACCAATTTCACGATGCTCAAGTCAGAATTCTTGCCCATCTCGATAAGATGTCGCGTAAGGACGAAATGTGTGTGACCTTTCACTTTGAAGAAACTGTTGGGAAAGTGAAAGCGCGAATATTAACAGCTGAGCCCAAATGTAAAATACCAGCGATAGACCAAGTGAAGGCACAGTTGCCAAAGATAAACATTAGACCATTTGATGGAAAATTAGAAAATTGGGTATCATTCATCGGGCTGTTTAATTCACTAATTCATACAAGAAATATAAGTGATGTAGAAAAACTGCATTATTTAATGGTAAGTTTAGAAGGTAAAGCTTTAGAATTGATAAAAAATTTCCCTCTCACAGAGAAGAACTACAAGGATGCTTATGAATTGTTGCATAAACACTTTGACAATAAAAGGCACATAGCAACTAATTATTATGAAAAATTAATAAATTGCGAACCTATAAAAACAAAAAGTGCTTCAGAACTTGAGAGGTTGCATAGAGTATTTTCTGAAAATTTGGCAGTGTTAGAAAAGTATTCCCTGCCAGATGCTAACTTCATGTTATTTCATTTACTTTGGACAAAGCTAGATAGGTCAACCCGGGAAGCATTTCAACTTGATTATAATAGTGATGAAATTCCTAGGTACACTGAAGTACAAGATTTTATTGAAAAACAATATAAGGCCTTACAAATGTCAAATGTAACTGTCAATAATAAACCAGCTGTTGTTTCAAAAACTTATCAAAGTAAGTCAAAGGCATCCCTGGTAGTTGCAGATTCTACATATTGTGTTTTTTGTTCTCGCAAGCACCACAGCCTCACATCATGTGAAGGCTTTCTAAAATTAGATCCAACCTCTCGTTTCAATTTTATAAAACAAAAGGGTCTTTGTATTTTATGTTTTTCCAACTCCCATAGAGTAAAGGCTTGTAAAGCATCGTTTCGTTGCAACATGTGTAATTATTCTCATAACTCACTGCTCCATTTAGAAAAACCTACTCAGCCAATACTACCTCAGGCATGTGATAACAAAAGTGGCCAGGATAATAAAAATGTGGTGCTGACATCGGTGAGTAATGGTAGCACAATACTCTTTTCTACGGCAAAAGTGTTAGTACGTGATAGCACTGGCAACTTTCAACCAGTTAGAGCCCTTCTGGACTCTGCGAGTGCATGTAATTTCATTAGTAAGGATTGTGCTACACGGTTGGGACTCGACATCAACCAAAACTGTCAGTTGGTGAGTGGTATAGGTCACTCAGCTGCTGAACCTCTTGGCTCACTTGTATGTGAGATGAAACCTATAAATAAAAATTTATTGTCAAATTTTAAATTTGAAGCTTTAATTTTGTCATCGATTTGTGCAGACCAACCTTCTCGTTTTATAAATTCATCGAATTGGTCCCACATAAAACATCTGGATCTTGCTGACCCGGAATTTGCAAAACCAGGCCCAGTAGACATGTTGCTTGATGCAAGTATTTTCGTTTCGTGTTTGTTACCTGGGATCAAACGTGGTCGACCAGGACAACCTGTTGCATTAAACACATATCTAGGATGGGTTTTGATGGGTGCTTGTGATGGAACTGGTCCATTACAATTTTCTCGTTCTCGTGGCACTCCACAAAATTGTTTTTTCGTTACTAATGCAACATTGGATGAATCTCTCAAGAAATTTTGGGAAATTGAAGAAGTGAATCCTAAATCAAAATTTTTGTCAAAAAAGGATGAACTTTGTGAAAAATATTTTGTCGAAAATCATTATCGCAATGAAGATGGTAGATTTGTCGTACCTCTACCTTTTGTTGAGGTGGAAAATAAACCAATTTTCCATAACTCTCGTGATATTGCTCTTCGGAGGTTTTCAGCTATCGAACGGCGTCTACAGATGAATCCTGAATATAAAGAGGCTTACATTACGTTTATGGAAGATTATAAAGCCCGTGGTCACCTTGAAGAGGTAGAGCCCCCCTCTACTAAGGATGGAAACTTTTTTTACATACCGCATCACGGTATCCTGAGGCCTGATTCGGTCAGTACTCCGCTGCGCGTGGTGTTTGACGCTAGTGCTAAGGATGCTTCAGGAATATCTCTAAATGATGTTCTGATGCCTGGACCAAAACTACAAACTAACATCTTTGATGTTTTGTTACGCTTTCGATGGCATGCGGTAGTATTTACCGGTGATATTCAACAGATGTATAGACAGATTTTGGTTCCAGATGAGGACGCACAGTACCAGCGCATAGTATGGCGTCCTACTACTACTGAGCAGGTCCATGATTACAAACTCAAGACCGTGACTTATGGCGTTTCCTCAGCTCCATTTCAGGCACTACGTACCATGGCTCAGCTTGCCATAGAGGCTGCTGAAGAATACCCAGCTGCCTCTACTGTGCTGGCTAAGGACATCTACGTCGATGACATTGTCACTGGAGCTGACTCTACTACAAGTGCTCTACAACTCAGACATGAACTGTCGAAAATATTGTCGTCTGGTGGTTTCCATCTCAGAAAGTGGACCTCCAATTGTCCAGAATTTTTAAAGGATATCTCTCCAATAGATTTGTACTCTGAGACTTTTAAAGGCTTTGAGGAACCAACTGATGTATCCGTAAAAATATTGGGACTCTTATGGCATCCTCACTCTGACACATTTGGATTTAAAGTGGCCGATAATGGTAATCGTCGTTGCACTAAACGCATAATTCTGTCAGAGATCGCTCGAATCTATGATCCTTTGGGGTTTCTCGGACCAGTGACATTCTATGCTAAGTACCTCATGCAACTTCTATGGACCATAGGTGTCGCTTGGGATGAAGATGTGCCAGATAACATCAGCTCAGAATGGTCCCGCTTTAAAGAGCAACTCTCGTCTTTAAAGTCGGTATCGATTCCTCGCCGGTTGATATGCAATTTTGTCGTGTTGCAGCTCCATGCGTTTTGCGATAGCTCGGAGCGCGGTTCATGTGCGATGTGCTACATTCGTGCAGTTGACGCAAAAGGCGCCTGCTCGGTTCATTTCTGCTGTGCAAAAACAAAGGTCGCTCCAATCCGCAAACTGTCCATCCCAAGAATGGAGCTTCAAGCAGCTGTTTTACTGGCTGACTTGATCAAAGCTGTCACCAATGCCTTGGAACCATTTTACCATTTTGATAAAATTTTCGCTTGGTCCGACTCTACCGTGGCACTATCATGGATAAAGTCTTGCCCATCGAAATGGAAAACTTTCGTCGCTAACCGCGTGAGCCACATCCAAGAAATCGTGTCTCCGGATTGCTGGGGGCATACCAGCACTCTGTCGATGCCCGCAGATGTCGGCTCTCGTGGGGCACTCCCTGCTGATCTTGTGCGATGTGACATGTGGTGGCAAGGCCCCCCATGGCTTGCAGAGTCAGAAGATCAGTGGAGTCCTTCGTTCCATGCCTCTTCCACTCTTGCGGATTCTGAAATGCAGGAAGAGCAACGAATCTTTAGTCTTTTGTCCACTGTCGAAGTCAACATTGTTGACAATGTAATAAATAAATTCTCGTCGCTTTCGACCTTGAAGCGAGTTCTATCTTGGTGTTTTCGATTCTACCATAACGCCAAATCGCCTCTGCATAAAATTGTCGGGCCTTTAGAGGTCAAAGAAATTCAAGATAGCTTCATGTTCTTGATTAAACATGCACAACAGGTGTCATTCGCTAACGAGATTTTTAAACTCAAAAATGGCTCTGCCAACACTCTACCCAAGAGCATGCGCAAACTTTCACCCTTTCTTGATCAGGCGGGTTATCTTAGGGTGGGCGGTCGCCTGGCGTTTGCCAAGGTCGACTTCAACGTGAAGCATCCGCTATTATTGTCACGTGATCATCGGTTGACTTCGTTGATCATTCAAGACTACCATGATCGCTTCATGCATCCTGGAGCTCAAACCCTTCAGCATTTGCTTGCGCAAGATTTTTGGGTACTTTCGCCAAAAAGAGCCATTCGTACCATCGTTTCTCGCTGTATTAAATGTTTCCGAGCGAATCCTCAACCCGTTCCTGCACCTCTTATGGGAAACTTAACGTCTTTTCGAGTCAATCAAATCAAACCGTTTTCGTCTTCTGTTGTTGACTACGGAGGACCTTTTGATATCGCCTTGGGTCGTGGCCGAGGAGTCAAGACCTACAAGGGATATATTTGTGTGTTCGTTTGCACTTGCACGAAAGCAGTACACATCGAATTGGCCTCAGAGCTATCAACGGACGCCTTCTTAGCGGCGTTGAAAAGATTTATCGCTCGCCGTGGTCGGTGTAGTCGAATTATATCTGACCAGGGTAGAAATTTTGTTGGTGCTAGTAACTACCTGAATACTCTCATGCAAGACGCTGCTTCTTCGCAAGAGATTGAATTTTCATTTAGTCCTGCTGGCAGTCCTCATTTCAACGGGTTGGCCGAGGCCGGTATACGCGCCGTTAAAACCCACCTGACTCGTGTTTTGGGAAATCAGCGATTGACCTATGAGGAGTTTTATACGGTGTTATCGCAGGTGGAAGCTATGTTGAATTCTCGCCCGCTTACTCCTATTAGTTCGGATGCGAACGATTTAACTGCCTTAACCCCTGGTCATTTTCTAACGATGGAACCATTGTCAGCTCTACCTGAGGAAAATTTCCAGAATCAGCAGATAAGTTCCCTTCAACGTTGGAAATTAATTCAAAAAATGCACCAAGATTTTTGGCATAGATGGCACAATGAGTACATCCACACGTTGCAACAGCGAGCCGAGTGGAACAAAAATCGTGATAACATTGCGATAGGCACTTTAGTGCTTATTGTAAATGAACAAACGAAACCCCTTAAGTGGGCTCTAGGAAGAATAGTAGCTCTACATCCAGGAGCAGACAAAATTTGTAGGGTTGCCACGGTAAAGACAGTGACTGGGGAGTTCAAGAGACCGGTTGTAAAACTCTGCCCCCTACCTGTCGCACTCTACAGCAACTAATACTTTGATTTATGTAATTCTCGCTATCACTAAATATTGTTTTTTTTTGTTTATTATCTGCGCGTTAGTATAATTTATAGCTTATCAATTCAAATCCAAAAATATATAATACTTTATTGTATAATCAACACAACCTTTCGTCTTTTCGTAAATACGTTGCATTTAGGTGGGCGGAATGTTCAGTATTCAATAATGTTATTAGTAAAAAGTGCATACATGGCAATATTTGTAATGGCAATAATTTTAAATTCCCGCGTAAAAAGCATTTTTTGACACTTCGAAGTGTCATACGAGTCGAACCATTGTCGTTACACAGTACAGTTCGTTTTTCGAATCTGCCTTTTTCGTGATAAACCTCCGCGTCGTTAATCCATTAAAATTGCTCTCGAGCTCGCTTGCCTAGTCGTAGAGGCAGAGCCATCTCATATTTCCGCGCAGGAGTGAAATTCCATAACTTCAGTGAGGCGCTGAATCTATCAAACTTCGAAGGCACCCGATGGTCAGCGGGCTACCACACTACACTGCATGACCGCCGCTGCTACGGGTAACGTAAGGACATATAGGTGAAAGGGCGCCCTAGTAGCTTTTCGTCTTACATCCCTAGGCAGGCTTAGAATTCCTATCGGTGAGTCTCTTCTTTCGTCATACTAATTCTCGAAAACTCTAAGTATAACCTACAGTCCACTATAAATCTCGCACATTATTTTGGTCTTCGAACCGTATCTAGTGAACAGTTCCTGTTTTTTCGTTAAATTTTCGTGTATAAGTATGTAAAATACCCTAATTACATTTACCGTAATTTTTGTAAATTCCGAGGGTGACATGCAAATCGTAACTTTTTTCTATGAAGGTCAGTCATATATTTTCTCGCAAACATTCGGTATAAATTATTCATTCATTCTATTCTTTTGTCATTTCTTTTAAGATTAATAGATAGTATAGACACCTCTCGACATCAAACTGTACTGAGTAACTGTCTCATTTGCTCTTTTGCATTCACTCATATTTTGTACACACTGGTCTGTGGAACCAGTCATATTTCTCGTCTATCGTTCGATTGTGCTCCGTTCTGGTATAAACAATAAACATTGCAATAACCTCAAATAATTTTCGTTGTCGTCAAGTTTGCAATTTGTTTGTGTTATAGTGTAATCAGTGATATAAATATGAGTGACTGTGAAATGCCATCGTTAGCACAAGTTGACATGAATCGCACGGCGAGAGACTATGCAATAATGCGCTTGGAATACTTTGCCGATTGCGACTGTGTTTCAATTAGCTTACAAGATTTGCATGAAATAGAAAACCAATTTCACGATGCTCAAGTCAGAATTCTTGCCCATCTCGATAAGATGTCGCGTAAGGACGAAATGTGTGTGACCTTTCACTTTGAAGAAACTGTTGGGAAAGTGAAAGCGCGAATATTAACAGCTGAGCCCAAATGTAAAATACCAGCGATAGACCAAGTGAAGGCACAGTTGCCAAAGATAAACATTAGACCATTTGATGGAAAATTAGAAAATTGGGTATCATTCATCGGGCTGTTTAATTCACTAATTCATACAAGAAATATAAGTGATGTAGAAAAACTGCATTATTTAATGGTAAGTTTAGAAGGTAAAGCTTTAGAATTGATAAAAAATTTCCCTCTCACAGAGAAGAACTACAAGGATGCTTATGAATTGTTGCATAAACACTTTGACAATAAAAGGCACATAGCAACTAATTATTATGAAAAATTAATAAATTGCGAACCTATAAAAACAAAAAGTGCTTCAGAACTTGAGAGGTTGCATAGAGTATTTTCTGAAAATTTGGCAGTGTTAGAAAAGTATTCCCTGCCAGATGCTAACTTCATGTTATTTCATTTACTTTGGACAAAGCTAGATAGGTCAACCCGGGAAGCATTTCAACTTGATTATAATAGTGATGAAATTCCTAGGTACACTGAAGTACAAGATTTTATTGAAAAACAATATAAGGCCTTACAAATGTCAAATGTAACTGTCAATAATAAACCAGCTGTTGTTTCAAAAACTTATCAAAGTAAGTCAAAGGCATCCCTGGTAGTTGCAGATTCTACATATTGTGTTTTTTGTTCTCGCAAGCACCACAGCCTCACATCATGTGAAGGCTTTCTAAAATTAGATCCAACCTCTCGTTTCAATTTTATAAAACAAAAGGGTCTTTGTATTTTATGTTTTTCCAACTCCCATAGAGTAAAAGCTTGTAAAGCATCGTTTCGTTGCAACATGTGTAATTATTCTCATAACTCACTGCTCCATTTAGAAAAACCTACTCAGCCAATACTACCTCAGGCATGTGATAACAAAAGTGGCCAGGATAATAAAAATGTGGTGCTGACATCGGTGAGTAATGGTAGCACAATACTCTTTTCTACGGCAAAAGTGTTAGTACGTGATAGCACTGGCAACTTTCAACCAGTTAGAGCCCTTCTGGACTCTGCGAGTGCATGTAATTTCATTAGTAAGGATTGTGCTACACGGTTGGGACTCGACATCAACCAAAACTGTCAGTTGGTGAGTGGTATAGGTCACTCAGCTGCTGAACCTCTTGGCTCACTTGTATGTGAGATGAAACCTATAAATAAAAATTTATTGTCAAATTTTAAATTTGAAGCTTTAATTTTGTCATCGATTTGTGCAGACCAACCTTCTCGTTTTATAAATTCATCGAATTGGTCCCACATAAAACATCTGGATCTTGCTGACCCGGAATTTGCAAAACCAGGCCCAGTAGACATGTTGCTTGATGCAAGTATTTTCGTTTCGTGTTTGTTACCTGGGATCAAACGTGGTCGACCAGGACAACCTGTTGCATTAAACACATATCTAGGATGGGTTTTGATGGGTGCTTGTGATGGAACTGGTCCATTACAATTTTCTCGTTCTCGTGGCACTCCACAAAATTGTTTTTTCGTTACTAATGCAACATTGGATGAATCTCTCAAGAAATTTTGGGAAATTGAAGAAGTGAATCCTAAATCAAAATTTTTGTCAAAAAAGGATGAACTTTGTGAAAAATATTTTGTCGAAAATCATTATCGCAATGAAGATGGTAGATTTGTCGTACCTCTACCTTTTGTTGAGGTGGAAAATAAACCAATTTTCCATAACTCTCGTGATATTGCTCTTCGGAGGTTTTCAGCTATCGAACGGCGTCTACAGATGAATCCTGAATATAAAGAGGCTTACATTACGTTTATGGAAGATTATAAAGCCCGTGGTCACCTTGAAGAGGTAGAGCCCCCCTCTACTAAGGATGGAAACTTTTTTTACATACCGCATCACGGTATCCTGAGGCCTGATTCGGTCAGTACTCCGCTGCGCGTGGTGTTTGACGCTAGTGCTAAGGATGCTTCAGGAATATCTCTAAATGATGTTCTGATGCCTGGACCAAAACTACAAACTAACATCTTTGATGTTTTGTTACGCTTTCGATGGCATGCGGTAGTATTTACCGGTGATATTCAACAGATGTATAGACAGATTTTGGTTCCAGATGAGGACGCACAGTACCAGCGCATAGTATGGCGTCCTACTACTACTGAGCAGGTCCATGATTACAAACTCAAGACCGTGACTTATGGCGTTTCCTCAGCTCCATTTCAGGCACTACGTACCATGGCTCAGCTTGCCATAGAGGCTGCTGAAGAATACCCAGCTGCCTCTACTGTGCTGGCTAAGGACATCTACGTCGATGACATTGTCACTGGAGCTGACTCTACTACAAGTGCTCTACAACTCAGACATGAACTGTCGAAAATATTGTCGTCTGGTGGTTTCCATCTCAGAAAGTGGACCTCCAATTGTCCAGAATTTTTAAAGGATATCTCTCCAATAGATTTGTACTCTGAGACTTTTAAAGGCTTTGAGGAACCAACTGATGTATCCGTAAAAATATTGGGACTCTTATGGCATCCTCACTCTGACACATTTGGATTTAAAGTGGCCGATAATGGTAATCGTCGTTGCACTAAACGCATAATTCTGTCAGAGATCGCTCGAATCTATGATCCTTTGGGGTTTCTCGGACCAGTGACATTCTATGCTAAGTACCTCATGCAACTTCTATGGACCATAGGTGTCGCTTGGGATGAAGATGTGCCAGATAACATCAGCTCAGAATGGTCCCGCTTTAAAGAGCAACTCTCGTCTTTAAAGTCGGTATCGATTCCTCGCCGGTTGATATGCAATTTTGTCGTGTTGCAGCTCCATGCGTTTTGCGATAGCTCGGAGCGCGGTTCATGTGCGATGTGCTACATTCGTGCAGTTGACGCAAAAGGCGCCTGCTCGGTTCATTTCTGCTGTGCAAAAACAAAGGTCGCTCCAATCCGCAAACTGTCCATCCCAAGAATGGAGCTTCAAGCAGCTGTTTTACTGGCTGACTTGATCAAAGCTGTCACCAATGCCTTGGAACCATTTTACCATTTTGATAAAATTTTCGCTTGGTCCGACTCTACCGTGGCACTATCATGGATAAAGTCTTGCCCATCGAAATGGAAAACTTTCGTCGCTAACCGCGTGAGCCACATCCAAGAAATCGTGTCTCCGGATTGCTGGGGGCATACCAGCACTCTGTCGATGCCCGCAGATGTCGGCTCTCGTGGGGCACTCCCTGCTGATCTTGTGCGATGTGACATGTGGTGGCAAGGCCCCCCATGGCTTGCAGAGTCAGAAGATCAGTGGAGTCCTTCGTTCCATGCCTCTTCCACTCTTGCGGATTCTGAAATGCAGGAAGAGCAACGAATCTTTAGTCTTTTGTCCACTGTCGAAGTCAACATTGTTGACAATGTAATAAATAAATTCTCGTCGCTTTCGACCTTGAAGCGAGTTCTATCTTGGTGTTTTCGATTCTACCATAACGCCAAATCGCCTCTGCATAAAATTGTCGGGCCTTTAGAGGTCAAAGAAATTCAAGATAGCTTCATGTTCTTGATTAAACATGCACAACAGGTGTCATTCGCTAACGAGATTTTTAAACTCAAAAATGGCTCTGCCAACACTCTACCCAAGAGCATGCGCAAACTTTCACCCTTTCTTGATCAGGCGGGTTATCTTAGGGTGGGCGGTCGCCTGGCGTTTGCCAAGGTCGACTTCAACGTGAAGCATCCGCTATTATTGTCACGTGATCATCGGTTGACTTCGTTGATCATTCAAGACTACCATGATCGCTTCATGCATCCTGGAGCTCAAACCCTTCAGAATTTGCTTGCGCAAGATTTTTGGGTACTTTCGCCAAAAAGAGCCATTCGTACCATCGTTTCTCGCTGTATTAAATGTTTCCGAGCGAATCCTCAACCCGTTCCTGCACCTCTTATGGGAAACTTACCGTCTTTTCGAGTCAATCAAATCAAACCGTTTTCGTCTTCTGTTGTTGACTACGGAGGACCTTTTGATATCGCCTTGGGTCGTGGCCGAGGAGTCAAGACCTACAAGGGATATATTTGTGTGTTCGTTTGCACTTGCACGAAAGCAGTACACATCGAATTGGCCTCAGAGCTATCAACGGACGCCTTCTTAGCGGCGTTGAAAAGATTTATCGCTCGCCGTGGTCGGTGTAGTCGAATTATATCTGACCAGGGTAGAAATTTTGTTGGTGCTAGTAACTACCTGAATACTCTCATGCAAGACGCTGCTTCTTCGCAAGAGATTGAATTTTCATTTAGTCCTGCTGGCAGTCCTCATTTCAACGGGTTGGCCGAGGCCGGTATACGCGCCGTTAAAACCCACCTGACTCGTGTTTTGGGAAATCAGCGATTGACCTATGAGGAGTTTTATACGGTGTTATCGCAGGTGGAAGCTATGTTGAATTCTCGCCCGCTTACTCCTATTAGTTCGGATGCGAACGATTTAACTGCCTTAACCCCTGGTCATTTTCTAACGATGGAACCATTGTCAGCTCTACCTGAGGAAAATTTCCAGAATCAGCAGATAAGTTCCCTTCAACGTTGGAAATTAATTCAAAAAATGCACCAAGATTTTTGGCATAGATGGCACAATGAGTACATCCACACGTTGCAACAGCGAGCCGAGTGGAACAAAAATCGTGATAACATTGCGATAGGCACTTTAGTGCTTATTGTAAATGAACAAACGAAACCCCTTAAGTGGGCTCTAGGAAGAATAGTAGCTCTACATCCAGGAGCAGACAAAATTTGTAGGGTTGCCACGGTAAAGACAGTGACTGGGGAGTTCAAGAGACCGGTTGTAAAACTCTGCCCCCTACCTGTCGCACTCTACAGCAACTAATACTTTGATTTATGTAATTCTCGCTATCACTAAATATTGTTTTTTTTTGTTTATTATCTGCGCGTTAGTATAATTTATAGCTTATCAATTCAAATCCAAAAATATATAATACTTTATTGTATAATCAACACAACCTTTCGTCTTTTCGTAAATACGTTGCATTTAGGTGGGCGGAATGTTCAGTATTCAATAATGTTATTAGTAAAAAGTGCATACATGGCAATATTTGTAATGGCAATAATTTTAAATTCCCGCGTAAAAAGCATTTTTTGACACTTCGAAGTGTCATACGAGTCGAACCATTGTCGTTACACAGTACAGTTCGTTTTTCGAATCTGCCTTTTTCGTGATAAACCTCCGCGTCGTTAATCCATTAAAATTGCTCTCGAGCTCGCTTGCCTAGTCGTAGAGGCAGAGCCATCTCATATTTCCGCGCAGGAGTGAAATTCCATAACTTCAGTGAGGCGCTGAATCTATCAAACTTCGAAGGCACCCGATGGTCAGCGGGCTACCACACTACACTGCATGACCGCCGCTGCTACGGGTAACGTAAGGACATATAGGTGAAAGGGCGCCCTAGTAGCTTTTCGTCTTACATCCCTAGGCAGGCTTAGAATTCCTATCGGTGAGTCTCTTCTTTCGTCATACTAATTCTCGAAAACTCTAAGTATAACCTACAGTCCACTATAAATCTCGCACATTATTTTGGTCTTCGAACCGTATCTAGTGAACAGTTCCTGTTTTTTCGTTAAATTTTCGTGTATAAGTATGTAAAATACCCTAATTACATTTACCGTAATTTTTGTAAATTCCGAGGGTGACATGCAAATCGTAACTTTTTTCTATGAAGGTCAGTCATATATTTTCTCGCAAACATTCGGTATAAATTATTCATTCATTCTATTCTTTTGTCATTTCTTTTAAGATTAATAGATAGTATAGACACCTCTCGACATCAAACTGTACTGAGTAACTGTCTCATTTGCTCTTTTGCATTCACTCATATTTTGTACACACTGGTCTGTGGAACCAGTCATATTTCTCGTCTATCGTTCGATTGTGCTCCGTTCTGGTATAAACAATAAACATTGCAATAACCTCAAATAATTTTCGTTGTCAAGTTTGCAATTTGTTTGTGTTATAGTGTAATCAGTGATATAAATATGAGTGACTGTGAAATGCCATCGTTAGCACAAGTTGACATGAATCGCACGGCGAGAGACTATGCAATAATGCGCTTGGAATACTTTGCCGATTGCGACTGTGTTTCAATTAGCTTACAAGATTTGCATGAAATAGAAAACCAATTTCACGATGCTCAAGTCAGAATTCTTGCCCATCTCGATAAGATGTCGCGTAAGGACGAAATGTGTGTGACCTTTCACTTTGAAGAAACTGTTGGGAAAGTGAAAGCGCGAATATTAACAGCTGAGCCCAAATGTAAAATACCAGCGATAGACCAAGTGAAGGCACAGTTGCCAAAGATAAACATTAGACCATTTGATGGAAAATTAGAAAATTGGGTATCATTCATCGGGCTGTTTAATTCACTAATTCATACAAGAAATATAAGTGATGTAGAAAAACTGCATTATTTAATGGTAAGTTTAGAAGGTAAAGCTTTAGAATTGATAAAAAATTTCCCTCTCACAGAGAAGAACTACAAGGATGCTTATGAATTGTTGCATAAACACTTTGACAATAAAAGGCACATAGCAACTAATTATTATGAAAAATTAATAAATTGCGAACCTATAAAAACAAAAAGTGCTTCAGAACTTGAGAGGTTGCATAGAGTATTTTCTGAAAATTTGGCAGTGTTAGAAAAGTATTCCCTGCCAGATGCTAACTTCATGTTATTTCATTTACTTTGGACAAAGCTAGATAGGTCAACCCGGGAAGCATTTCAACTTGATTATAATAGTGATGAAATTCCTAGGTACACTGAAGTACAAGATTTTATTGAAAAACAATATAAGGCCTTACAAATGTCAAATGTAACTGTCAATAATAAACCAGCTGTTGTTTCAAAAACTTATCAAAGTAAGTCAAAGGCATCCCTGGTAGTTGCAGATTCTACATATTGTGTTTTTTGTTCTCGCAAGCACCACAGCCTCACATCATGTGAAGGCTTTCTAAAATTAGATCCAACCTCTCGTTTCAATTTTATAAAACAAAAGGGTCTTTGTATTTTATGTTTTTCCAACTCCCATAGAGTAAAGGCTTGTAAAGCATCGTTTCGTTGCAACATGTGTAATTATTCTCATAACTCACTGCTCCATTTAGAAAAACCTACTCAGCCAATACTACCTCAGGCATGTGATAACAAAAGTGGCCAGGATAATAAAAATGTGGTGCTGACATCGGTGAGTAATGGTAGCACAATACTCTTTTCTACGGCAAAAGTGTTAGTACGTGATAGCACTGGCAACTTTCAACCAGTTAGAGCCCTTCTGGACTCTGCGAGTGCATGTAATTTCATTAGTAAGGATTGTGCTACACGGTTGGGACTCGACATCAACCAAAACTGTCAGTTGGTGAGTGGTATAGGTCACTCAGCTGCTGAACCTCTTGGCTCACTTGTATGTGAGATGAAACCTATAAATAAAAATTTATTGTCAAATTTTAAATTTGAAGCTTTAATTTTGTCATCGATTTGTGCAGACCAACCTTCTCGTTTTATAAATTCATCGAATTGGTCCCACATAAAACATCTGGATCTTGCTGACCCGGAATTTGCAAAACCAGGCCCAGTAGACATGTTGCTTGATGCAAGTATTTTCGTTTCGTGTTTGTTACCTGGGATCAAACGTGGTCGACCAGGACAACCTGTTGCATTAAACACATATCTAGGATGGGTTTTGATGGGTGCTTGTGATGGAACTGGTCCATTACAATTTTCTCGTTCTCGTGGCACTCCACAAAATTGTTTTTTCGTTACTAATGCAACATTGGATGAATCTCTCAAGAAATTTTGGGAAATTGAAGAAGTGAATCCTAAATCAAAATTTTTGTCAAAAAAGGATGAACTTTGTGAAAAATATTTTGTCGAAAATCATTATCGCAATGAAGATGGTAGATTTGTCGTACCTCTACCTTTTGTTGAGGTGGAAAATAAACCAATTTTCCATAACTCTCGTGATATTGCTCTTCGGAGGTTTTCAGCTATCGAACGGCGTCTACAGATGAATCCTGAATATAAAGAGGCTTACATTACGTTTATGGAAGATTATAAAGCCCGTGGTCACCTTGAAGAGGTAGAGCCCCCCTCTACTAAGGATGGAAACTTTTTTTACATACCGCATCACGGTATCCTGAGGCCTGATTCGGTCAGTACTCCGCTGCGCGTGGTGTTTGACGCTAGTGCTAAGGATGCTTCAGGAATATCTCTAAATGATGTTCTGATGCCTGGACCAAAACTACAAACTAACATCTTTGATGTTTTGTTACGCTTTCGATGGCATGCGGTAGTATTTACCGGTGATATTCAACAGATGTATAGACAGATTTTGGTTCCAGATGAGGACGCACAGTACCAGCGCATAGTATGGCGTCCTACTACTACTGAGCAGGTCCATGATTACAAACTCAAGACCGTGACTTATGGCGTTTCCTCAGCTCCATTTCAGGCACTACGTACCATGGCTCAGCTTGCCATAGAGGCTGCTGAAGAATACCCAGCTGCCTCTACTGTGCTGGCTAAGGACATCTACGTCGATGACATTGTCACTGGAGCTGACTCTACTACAAGTGCTCTACAACTCAGACATGAACTGTCGAAAATATTGTCGTCTGGTGGTTTCCATCTCAGAAAGTGGACCTCCAATTGTCCAGAATTTTTAAAGGATATCTCTCCAATAGATTTGTACTCTGAGACTTTTAAAGGCTTTGAGGAACCAACTGATGTATCCGTAAAAATATTGGGACTCTTATGGCATCCTCACTCTGACACATTTGGATTTAAAGTGGCCGATAATGGTAATCGTCGTTGCACTAAACGCATAATTCTGTCAGAGATCGCTCGAATCTATGATCCTTTGGGGTTTCTCGGACCAGTGACATTCTATGCTAAGTACCTCATGCAACTTCTATGGACCATAGGTGTCGCTTGGGATGAAGATGTGCCAGATAACATCAGCTCAGAATGGTCCCGCTTTAAAGAGCAACTCTCGTCTTTAAAGTCGGTATCGATTCCTCGCCGGTTGATATGCAATTTTGTCGTGTTGCAGCTCCATGCGTTTTGCGATAGCTCGGAGCGCGGTTCATGTGCGATGTGCTACATTCGTGCAGTTGACGCAAAAGGCGCCTGCTCGGTTCATTTCTGCTGTGCAAAAACAAAGGTCGCTCCAATCCGCAAACTGTCCATCCCAAGAATGGAGCTTCAAGCAGCTGTTTTACTGGCTGACTTGATCAAAGCTGTCACCAATGCCTTGGAACCATTTTACCATTTTGATAAAATTTTCGCTTGGTCCGACTCTACCGTGGCACTATCATGGATAAAGTCTTGCCCATCGAAATGGAAAACTTTCGTCGCTAACCGCGTGAGCCACATCCAAGAAATCGTGTCTCCGGATTGCTGGGGGCATACCAGCACTCTGTCGATGCCCGCAGATGTCGGCTCTCGTGGGGCACTCCCTGCTGATCTTGTGCGATGTGACATGTGGTGGCAAGGCCCCCCATGGCTTGCAGAGTCAGAAGATCAGTGGAGTCCTTCGTTCCATGCCTCTTCCACTCTTGCGGATTCTGAAATGCAGGAAGAGCAACGAATCTTTAGTCTTTTGTCCACTGTCGAAGTCAACATTGTTGACAATGTAATAAATAAATTCTCGTCGCTTTCGACCTTGAAGCGAGTTCTATCTTGGTGTTTTCGATTCTACCATAACGCCAAATCGCCTCTGCATAAAATTGTCGGGCCTTTAGAGGTCAAAGAAATTCAAGATAGCTTCATGTTCTTGATTAAACATGCACAACAGGTGTCATTCGCTAACGAGATTTTTAAACTCAAAAATGGCTCTGCCAACACTCTACCCAAGAGCATGCGCAAACTTTCACCCTTTCTTGATCAGGCGGGTTATCTTAGGGTGGGCGGTCGCCTGGCGTTTGCCAAGGTCGACTTCAACGTGAAGCATCCGCTATTATTGTCACGTGATCATCGGTTGACTTCGTTGATCATTCAAGACTACCATGATCGCTTCATGCATCCTGGAGCTCAAACCCTTCAGAATTTGCTTGCGCAAGATTTTTGGGTACTTTCGCCAAAAAGAGCCATTCGTACCATCGTTTCTCGCTGTATTAAATGTTTCCGAGCGAATCCTCAACCCGTTCCTGCACCTCTTATGGGAAACTTACCGTCTTTTCGAGTCAATCAAATCAAACCGTTTTCGTCTTCTGTTGTTGACTACGGAGGACCTTTTGATATCGCCTTGGGTCGTGGCCGAGGAGTCAAGACCTACAAGGGATATATTTGTGTGTTCGTTTGCACTTGCACGAAAGCAGTACACATCGAATTGGCCTCAGAGCTATCAACGGACGCCTTCTTAGCGGCGTTGAAAAGATTTATCGCTCGCCGTGGTCGGTGTAGTCGAATTATATCTGACCAGGGTAGAAATTTTGTTGGTGCTAGTAACTACCTGAATACTCTCATGCAAGACGCTGCTTCTTCGCAAGAGATTGAATTTTCATTTAGTCCTGCTGGCAGTCCTCATTTCAACGGGTTGGCCGAGGCCGGTATACGCGCCGTTAAAACCCACCTGACTCGTGTTTTGGGAAATCAGCGATTGACCTATGAGGAGTTTTATACGGTGTTATCGCAGGTGGAAGCTATGTTGAATTCTCGCCCGCTTACTCCTATTAGTTCGGATGCGAACGATTTAACTGCCTTAACCCCTGGTCATTTTCTAACGATGGAACCATTGTCAGCTCTACCTGAGGAAAATTTCCAGAATCAGCAGATAAGTTCCCTTCAACGTTGGAAATTAATTCAAAAAATGCACCAAGATTTTTGGCATAGATGGCACAATGAGTACATCCACACGTTGCAACAGCGAGCCGAGTGGAACAAAAATCGTGATAACATTGCGATAGGCACTTTAGTGCTTATTGTAAATGAACAAACGAAACCCCTTAAGTGGGCTCTAGGAAGAATAGTAGCTCTACATCCAGGAGCAGACAAAATTTGTAGGGTTGCCACGGTAAAGACAGTGACTGGGGAGTTCAAGAGACCGGTTGTAAAACTCTGCCCCCTACCTGTCGCACTCTACAGCAACTAATACTTTGATTTATGTAATTCTCGCTATCACTAAATATTGTTTTTTTTTGTTTATTATCTGCGCGTTAGTATAATTTATAGCTTATCAATTCAAATCCAAAAATATATAATACTTTATTGTATAATCAACACAACCTTTCGTCTTTTCGTAAATACGTTGCATTTAGGTGGGCGGAATGTTCAGTATTCAATAATGTTATTAGTAAAAAGTGCATACATGGCAATATTTGTAATGGCAATAATTTTAAATTCCCGCGTAAAAAGCATTTTTTGACACTTCGAAGTGTCATACGAGTCGAACCATTGTCGTTACACAGTACAGTTCGTTTTTCGAATCTGCCTTTTTCGTGATAAACCTCCGCGTCGTTAATCCATTAAAATTGCTCTCGAGCTCGCTTGCCTAGTCGTAGAGGCAGAGCCATCTCATATTTCCGCGCAGGAGTGAAATTCCATAACTTCAGTGAGGCGCTGAATCTATCAAACTTCGAAGGCACCCGATGGTCAGCGGGCTACCACACTACACTGCATGACCGCCGCTGCTACGGGTAACGTAAGGACATATAGGTGAAAGGGCGCCCTAGTAGCTTTTCGTCTTACATCCCTAGGCAGGCTTAGAATTCCTATCGGTGAGTCTCTTCTTTCGTCATACTAATTCTCGAAAACTCTAAGTATAACCTACAGTCCACTATAAATCTCGCACATTATTTTGGTCTTCGAACCGTATCTAGTGAACAGTTCCTGTTTTTTCGTTAAATTTTCGTGTATAAGTATGTAAAATACCCTAATTACATTTACCGTAATTTTTGTAAATTCCGAGGGTGACATGCAAATCGTAACTTTTTTCTATGAAGGTCAGTCATATATTTTCTCGCAAACATTCGGTATAAATTATTCATTCATTCTATTCTTTTGTCATTTCTTTTAAGATTAATAGATAGTATAGACACCTCTCGACATCAAACTGTACTGAGTAACTGTCTCATTTGCTCTTTTGCATTCACTCATATTTTGTACACACTGGTCTGTGGAACCAGTCATATTTCTCGTCTATCGTTCGATTGTGCTCCGTTCTGGTATAAACAATAAACATTGCAATAACCTCAAATAATTTTCGTTGTCGTCAAGTTTGCAATTTGTTTGTGTTATAGTGTAATCAGTGATATAAATATGAGTGACTGTGAAATGCCATCGTTAGCACAAGTTGACATGAATCGCACGGCGAGAGACTATGCAATAATGCGCTTGGAATACTTTGCCGATTGCGACTGTGTTTCAATTAGCTTACAAGATTTGCATGAAATAGAAAACCAATTTCACGATGCTCAAGTCAGAATTCTTGCCCATCTCGATAAGATGTCGCGTAAGGACGAAATGTGTGTGACCTTTCACTTTGAAGAAACTGTTGGGAAAGTGAAAGCGCGAATATTAACAGCTGAGCCCAAATGTAAAATACCAGCGATAGACCAAGTGAAGGCACAGTTGCCAAAGATAAACATTAGACCATTTGATGGAAAATTAGAAAATTGGGTATCATTCATCGGGCTGTTTAATTCACTAATTCATACAAGAAATATAAGTGATGTAGAAAAACTGCATTATTTAATGGTAAGTTTAGAAGGTAAAGCTTTAGAATTGATAAAAAATTTCCCTCTCACAGAGAAGAACTACAAGGATGCTTATGAATTGTTGCATAAACACTTTGACAATAAAAGGCACATAGCAACTAATTATTATGAAAAATTAATAAATTGCGAACCTATAAAAACAAAAAGTGCTTCAGAACTTGAGAGGTTGCATAGAGTATTTTCTGAAAATTTGGCAGTGTTAGAAAAGTATTCCCTGCCAGATGCTAACTTCATGTTATTTCATTTACTTTGGACAAAGCTAGATAGGTCAACCCGGGAAGCATTTCAACTTGATTATAATAGTGATGAAATTCCTAGGTACACTGAAGTACAAGATTTTATTGAAAAACAATATAAGGCCTTACAAATGTCAAATGTAACTGTCAATAATAAACCAGCTGTTGTTTCAAAAACTTATCAAAGTAAGTCAAAGGCATCCCTGGTAGTTGCAGATTCTACATATTGTGTTTTTTGTTCTCGCAAGCACCACAGCCTCACATCATGTGAAGGCTTTCTAAAATTAGATCCAACCTCTCGTTTCAATTTTATAAAACAAAAGGGTCTTTGTATTTTATGTTTTTCCAACTCCCATAGAGTAAAGGCTTGTAAAGCATCGTTTCGTTGCAACATGTGTAATTATTCTCATAACTCACTGCTCCATTTAGAAAAACCTACTCAGCCAATACTACCTCAGGCATGTGATAACAAAAGTGGCCAGGATAATAAAAATGTGGTGCTGACATCGGTGAGTAATGGTAGCACAATACTCTTTTCTACGGCAAAAGTGTTAGTACGTGATAGCACTGGCAACTTTCAACCAGTTAGAGCCCTTCTGGACTCTGCGAGTGCATGTAATTTCATTAGTAAGGATTGTGCTACACGGTTGGGACTCGACATCAACCAAAACTGTCAGTTGGTGAGTGGTATAGGTCACTCAGCTGCTGAACCTCTTGGCTCACTTGTATGTGAGATGAAACCTATAAATAAAAATTTATTGTCAAATTTTAAATTTGAAGCTTTAATTTTGTCATCGATTTGTGCAGACCAACCTTCTCGTTTTATAAATTCATCGAATTGGTCCCACATAAAACATCTGGATCTTGCTGACCCGGAATTTGCAAAACCAGGCCCAGTAGACATGTTGCTTGATGCAAGTATTTTCGTTTCGTGTTTGTTACCTGGGATCAAACGTGGTCGACCAGGACAACCTGTTGCATTAAACACATATCTAGGATGGGTTTTGATGGGTGCTTGTGATGGAACTGGTCCATTACAATTTTCTCGTTCTCGTGGCACTCCACAAAATTGTTTTTTCGTTACTAATGCAACATTGGATGAATCTCTCAAGAAATTTTGGGAAATTGAAGAAGTGAATCCTAAATCAAAATTTTTGTCAAAAAAGGATGAACTTTGTGAAAAATATTTTGTCGAAAATCATTATCGCAATGAAGATGGTAGATTTGTCGTACCTCTACCTTTTGTTGAGGTGGAAAATAAACCAATTTTCCATAACTCTCGTGATATTGCTCTTCGGAGGTTTTCAGCTATCGAACGGCGTCTACAGATGAATCCTGAATATAAAGAGGCTTACATTACGTTTATGGAAGATTATAAAGCCCGTGGTCACCTTGAAGAGGTAGAGCCCCCCTCTACTAAGGATGGAAACTTTTTTTACATACCGCATCACGGTATCCTGAGGCCTGATTCGGTCAGTACTCCGCTGCGCGTGGTGTTTGACGCTAGTGCTAAGGATGCTTCAGGAATATCTCTAAATGATGTTCTGATGCCTGGACCAAAACTACAAACTAACATCTTTGATGTTTTGTTACGCTTTCGATGGCATGCGGTAGTATTTACCGGTGATATTCAACAGATGTATAGACAGATTTTGGTTCCAGATGAGGACGCACAGTACCAGCGCATAGTATGGCGTCCTACTACTACTGAGCAGGTCCATGATTACAAACTCAAGACCGTGACTTATGGCGTTTCCTCAGCTCCATTTCAGGCACTACGTACCATGGCTCAGCTTGCCATAGAGGCTGCTGAAGAATACCCAGCTGCCTCTACTGTGCTGGCTAAGGACATCTACGTCGATGACATTGTCACTGGAGCTGACTCTACTACAAGTGCTCTACAACTCAGACATGAACTGTCGAAAATATTGTCGTCTGGTGGTTTCCATCTCAGAAAGTGGACCTCCAATTGTCCAGAATTTTTAAAGGATATCTCTCCAATAGATTTGTACTCTGAGACTTTTAAAGGCTTTGAGGAACCAACTGATGTATCCGTAAAAATATTGGGACTCTTATGGCATCCTCACTCTGACACATTTGGATTTAAAGTGGCCGATAATGGTAATCGTCGTTGCACTAAACGCATAATTCTGTCAGAGATCGCTCGAATCTATGATCCTTTGGGGTTTCTCGGACCAGTGACATTCTATGCTAAGTACCTCATGCAACTTCTATGGACCATAGGTGTCGCTTGGGATGAAGATGTGCCAGATAACATCAGCTCAGAATGGTCCCGCTTTAAAGAGCAACTCTCGTCTTTAAAGTCGGTATCGATTCCTCGCCGGTTGATATGCAATTTTGTCGTGTTGCAGCTCCATGCGTTTTGCGATAGCTCGGAGCGCGGTTCATGTGCGATGTGCTACATTCGTGCAGTTGACGCAAAAGGCGCCTGCTCGGTTCATTTCTGCTGTGCAAAAACAAAGGTCGCTCCAATCCGCAAACTGTCCATCCCAAGAATGGAGCTTCAAGCAGCTGTTTTACTGGCTGACTTGATCAAAGCTGTCACCAATGCCTTGGAACCATTTTACCATTTTGATAAAATTTTCGCTTGGTCCGACTCTACCGTGGCACTATCATGGATAAAGTCTTGCCCATCGAAATGGAAAACTTTCGTCGCTAACCGCGTGAGCCACATCCAAGAAATCGTGTCTCCGGATTGCTGGGGGCATACCAGCACTCTGTCGATGCCCGCAGATGTCGGCTCTCGTGGGGCACTCCCTGCTGATCTTGTGCGATGTGACATGTGGTGGCAAGGCCCCCCATGGCTTGCAGAGTCAGAAGATCAGTGGAGTCCTTCGTTCCATGCCTCTTCCACTCTTGCGGATTCTGAAATGCAGGAAGAGCAACGAATCTTTAGTCTTTTGTCCACTGTCGAAGTCAACATTGTTGACAATGTAATAAATAAATTCTCGTCGCTTTCGACCTTGAAGCGAGTTCTATCTTGGTGTTTTCGATTCTACCATAACGCCAAATCGCCTCTGCATAAAATTGTCGGGCCTTTAGAGGTCAAAGAAATTCAAGATAGCTTCATGTTCTTGATTAAACATGCACAACAGGTGTCATTCGCTAACGAGATTTTTAAACTCAAAAATGGCTCTGCCAACACTCTACCCAAGAGCATGCGCAAACTTTCACCCTTTCTTGATCAGGCGGGTTATCTTAGGGTGGGCGGTCGCCTGGCGTTTGCCAAGGTCGACTTCAACGTGAAGCATCCGCTATTATTGTCACGTGATCATCGGTTGACTTCGTTGATCATTCAAGACTACCATGATCGCTTCATGCATCCTGGAGCTCAAACCCTTCAGCATTTGCTTGCGCAAGATTTTTGGGTACTTTCGCCAAAAAGAGCCATTCGTACCATCGTTTCTCGCTGTATTAAATGTTTCCGAGCGAATCCTCAACCCGTTCCTGCACCTCTTATGGGAAACTTACCGTCTTTTCGAGTCAATCAAATCAAACCGTTTTCGTCTTCTGTTGTTGACTACGGAGGACCTTTTGATATCGCCTTGGGTCGTGGCCGAGGAGTCAAGACCTACAAGGGATATATTTGTGTGTTCGTTTGCACTTGCACGAAAGCAGTACACATCGAATTGGCCTCAGAGCTATCAACGGACGCCTTCTTAGCGGCGTTGAAAAGATTTATCGCTCGCCGTGGTCGGTGTAGTCGAATTATATCTGACCAGGGTAGAAATTTTGTTGGTGCTAGTAACTACCTGAATACTCTCATGCAAGACGCTGCTTCTTCGCAAGAGATTGAATTTTCATTTAGTCCTGCTGGCAGTCCTCATTTCAACGGGTTGGCCGAGGCCGGTATACGCGCCGTTAAAACCCACCTGACTCGTGTTTTGGGAAATCAGCGATTGACCTATGAGGAGTTTTATACGGTGTTATCGCAGGTGGAAGCTATGTTGAATTCTCGCCCGCTTACTCCTATTAGTTCGGATGCGAACGATTTAACTGCCTTAACCCCTGGTCATTTTCTAACGATGGAACCATTGTCAGCTCTACCTGAGGAAAATTTCCAGAATCAGCAGATAAGTTCCCTTCAACGTTGGAAATTAATTCAAAAAATGCACCAAGATTTTTGGCATAGATGGCACAATGAGTACATCCACACGTTGCAACAGCGAGCCGAGTGGAACAAAAATCGTGATAACATTGCGATAGGCACTTTAGTGCTTATTGTAAATGAACAAACGAAACCCCTTAAGTGGGCTCTAGGAAGAATAGTAGCTCTACATCCAGGAGCAGACAAAATTTGTAGGGTTGCCACGGTAAAGACAGTGACTGGGGAGTTCAAGAGACCGGTTGTAAAACTCTGCCCCCTACCTGTCGCACTCTACAGCAACTAATACTTTGATTTATGTAATTCTCGCTATCACTAAATATTGTTTTTTTTTGTTTATTATCTGCGCGTTAGTATAATTTATAGCTTATCAATTCAAATCCAAAAATATATAATACTTTATTGTATAATCAACACAACCTTTCGTCTTTTCGTAAATACGTTGCATTTAGGTGGGCGGAATGTTCAGTATTCAATAATGTTATTAGTAAAAAGTGCATACATGGCAATATTTGTAATGGCAATAATTTTAAATTCCCGCCTAAAAAGCATTTTTTGACACTTCGAAGTGTCATACGAGTCGAACCATTGTCGTTACACAGTACAGTTCGTTTTTCGAATCTGCCTTTTTCGTGATAAACCTCCGCGTCGTTAATCCATTAAAATTGCTCTCGAGCTCGCTTGCCTAGTCGTAGAGGCAGAGCCATCTTATATTTCCGCGCAGGAGTGAAATTCCATAACTTCAGTGAGGCGCTGAATCTATCAAACTTCGAAGGCACCCGATGGTCAGCGGGCTACCACACTACACTGCATGACCGCCGCTGCTACGGGTAACGTAAGGACATATAGGTGAAAGGGCGCCCTAGTAGCTTTTCGTCTTACATCCCTAGGCAGGCTTAGAATTCCTATCGGTGAGTCTCTTCTTTCGTCATACTAATTCTCGAAAACTCTAAGTATAACCTACAGTCCACTATAAATCTCGCACAGTCATGGATGGGGTTGGCACTTACAATCAGGCGCAAAAAATGCCTATCACGTTACTAATAGTAAAAAAAATAAAACGTCTTGGATATTAATCATAAACAAATTACGAAATTAAAATTAAAAATGAGTTGTTTTTATATGTAAATAACGATTGATACCATGCGCTCATCATAGCCACTCCTAAAGTACGCCACACATAGTAGCTTTCTGCGTGCCGTCACTACTAGCCATAAGTAAACTATCGTAACTTAAATTAGCTGAAGGGGACTAAATATGACTACTACCGACTAAATATGATCCCACTAAATTATTTATCTACTTCTGTAGTTTACTCGTTATTATAAGTTTCGTCTAGTTAAGTCTATATTATACTTTATAAACTAGTAAGTAAGACACAATTTGTATCGGACAACATACCTTTTACCTATTTCCCTACCTCTTATATAACAGATTTATTTATTTATTTTATTTTATTTATTTATTTATACAAAGAGAATACATATCGATTGTTAATGTTGTCTTAAAACCAATGTTAGGTTTATCTAGACAAACATCAGTTCTTAAAAACTTATATTCGTCAGCTAAATTACAAAAATTACTTATCGTTATATACAAAATGGTCTAAATATATTTACTAAAATCTACATGAAAGCATCTTTTATAAAAACATAACATAAAATACATACTAACAATTCAAGTAAACAATAGTACCTCGGTATCTCAATTTTTGCTCGCAGGGCGCAGCGCACACATAAAGATAAAAATCGGTCAGGGAGCTGGCTGAGTAATACTTATAGCACAGCTACAGCTGACAACGGTACACACACATGCACAGTAGCATTCTCTTACATAGAGGGAAGTAAAATATAAGTGTGCGCGTGCGCTTTACAAAGAATGCTCCATATATGCGTTACAAAGAAAATGTTTTTTTTAAATAGTTTTAATGTTTTTTTCTGTAGCTTTATTTCTTACGTCCATTGAAAGTTTATTAATTTAATCCGGTAATAAGTAATGTAATATTCTTTTACCATACACATTGCAAAATAAAGGTTTTGTTAACTTTTTCTTGGAAATATTATGAATTTGTTATGGGCTTGTAAGGTCTATATTTCAGTCCGAAAGAATTGTTCGGTTATAATGGTATATTCAAATTTTTTTGTGAATTGGAATAATTCCACAGAAATTAAAAAGCCCCGAGGGATTATCCGTATTTTTTTGTTTTATTATCTTCGGAACTATAAGCTTTATCAGTCTGTATTGGATATTATAAAATTGATCAAGATACGTTAGGTACGTCCGTAACTGGTCAATACTGCTAGCACAATGTTTGCAATTCAAATATGTCATTGTGTTTCATCATTTTGATTAACACGATCTCTCTCGTTTTAACCTTGCAGGATTACATTTAATTGGAAATGACTAGCTGATAGTCATTTAAATGAACAATAGAAACCACTGGCTTTGGTTAACTCCGAATATCAGGTGTTAAAGTTGTCATTATGACGTCATGATCTAAGTCTAACTACGGGGACGTACCTTTGTTGTACATTTTAATTGCTATCCACTTTATACATACATAAATAAATTACTGGCTACGGCGTAGCTCGCCGTAGCTTGAGTATTATTACGTAGCTAACGCTACGTATTCCTTGCTACGACCCTAACAACTTTTTTAATATTATTATAAATTGTTTTATATTCTTCTACATGGAAGTAAAAAATCAGCTTAGGGGATAAGATACCGATATCTGTCTGTGAAGAACATGATTGGTGAAATTTAAATGTTTATATAACTTTTCTTTAAAAACTGAAAATAAAGAGATTTTTACCGGGAACTTTTCTCTAGCAGTTGTGAACTTATTGGAAGTTTTACGTCTGAGGTTCACTGTTGTACACAGTGGCAAGCACGGGCTAACGCATGTTATATTTTAGTTTATATACCTCTGTCTATCCGTTCTGGGGTGTAAATGTGTGATTTAGATGAAATTAGGATTAATAGATATTTATTGTGCTACTTTTTATGCATGAAAAATGCTCTTTCTAGATGGGTAGTAGCCATTTTATATTTAAATCTTTAAAAAAGACGAGGCGGCCATTTGTTGGAATGATGTTAAGCGACACGCCTATTTTCACTGTACTCGTACAATGGTAGTGACAGAAAATTTGCGTTCAATATAATTTAGTCGCAGAACCGACACAGCGCACCCGATCTCACCTAGTCTTGTCGTACCTACCCTTAGGCCTTTATTAATAAACGTTGCGTAAACATAGATTAGGCGTAACATGCTTTGTCTTGCTTTCACGCGTGACATTTACTGCAAGCGAAAAATTGACAGATAGATGTAACTACTCCGGGGTTACTACAAGTTTATTAATAAGGCCGTTAGAGTATATTTAAAAAGCACAGGAGCAAATAATTTTTTGGCCACGAAAAAACAAAACTTAAAACGGTCTGGTTATCGTAAATCATAAAATCATAACTGTATTCTTGTAACATGCATATAGCCACAGACTACGAAAAATGACGAAATTAAACTTACTCGTATAATAAAATGACGGTTAAAACGTGATAACGTAATTGGCCATTTTTACAGAAGCCACAGAGTACAAAAAGTGATTTTCAAATGCAGACTTAGTACAACAGAGTACTAAGTGTCCCTACATGGGTGTTAAGCCGGGAACACAACAGGTGCTTTCGAGTTTTCAAGCCATTCGGTGGCGGAGTCTCGACACAGCCGCACGGTTTCAGTTCCCGAGGTCGATCGTTAACGAAATCAGAACTTTGAAATTCGAATTGTATTTTTAACTAGTGATTTTAGTGCTTGTGTAAAAGTGGTGATAATTTTAGCGCTGAATTGCGTTGGTGTTTTTAGCAGTTGGAACTTTGTTGGGTGTTGGAGATGGACTGCTGAAATAACTAAGGTAAAATTTACCGTTATTTACATGAATGTGTTCATGAATATGAACTGTATGAAATATGCAAGAACCTTTGGCTTTATTAATGTTAAGCCTAATTTTTAGTTATTATATAAAAGCTATTGGTTTTCTTTACAAATAAATTAGTAATATAACAACTGTGAACCTGTAATTTATAATTTACAGTGTAGTGTTTTCTTCATAATATTTTTAAACCAGTAATAAGATGAGTATTGTTGACGAGATCTTAAAGTCCCGAAAAACAATTATAAACTGTACGCAATTTTACTCGAGTAAAGAAATAATGACAGTTTTATAAAAAAAATATGTACTGGTTATATTAAATATATATTTTATTATCAAGAATGTGGTCTGAACAATTAACTATTTTTGGTAAAGCAGGATCTACTATTTTTTGAGAAACTTCTTTATATATATTTAAATAACTCTAAGAAATATTTACGCGACGCTATAGAAACCTTCTTGCGTTCTTTATTAAACTAGATAATTGTAGTCATTGACTTTTGTGATACGGGCTTTATTCTCAGTGTAAGAAGTATCGGACATAATGGATTATCTTTATGAAAAACCGACATCTTCATAAGCCTTCCGAATGAAGTGCTCAGTTTAAAAACACTAGGGTCAACCTTCCATTTAATTACCGACGTAAGGTTTGCTTAGATAGATAGTTAGATAGATAACACTTTATTTAGACACCACATTATACTGACTTATTTTTCTCATAAGCCCTTCAGGCTTCTACAGTCTTTAATGTTAAGTACAATTAATGTTATTTTTTGTAAAAAAATTGCAATAAATAAATAATAATACTCCTATTATATTATATGAAATTAAAATTATTATGACATCTTAAAAATATTTTTTCCATTTAAAAGAATAATAAATATGCACCTCAAACACACAATAGTTTAAACCATTTTATGGTTAATTTTTACTACAATTAAGAACTTGTCAACAATTTGCCACATAATTAATATTATATTGTCACGTCATCAAAGGTTTTTTATAATTTATATTTAAACGAATATTTAACAAAAAGGACCTCTGGATTATTTAAGGCCGCTGCATACGTGTCGGGTTTTTCTACGGATGACAAAGGACGGGAAGTTTTGGAAATATCGTTTCATTGTAAATGTATATCAAAAAGCTTATGCCACGGAGACAAGGATGGGAACGTGGCACTTACATCACTCTTCGTCCCGTTCACGTCTCGTCCGAGGTATTATATCGATAAGTATGCAGCGGCCTTTAAAAAGCTCTCTCATAATATTTTAAAGTGATCTTTGTGTCCCCTTCATAACTAGATCGTTTTGCCCGAAATGACTCACTTGTTTAAATAAATACAATTATCATCATCATCTCAACCGTAGGATGTCCACTGCTGAACAAAAGCCTCCCCTATAGATGTGTGAAAAAATATCCCAGTAATATGATAGAAAAAATAAGATTTTGATTGAAAAAGTTAAATATAATTAAACATCGTTAATCGATTAAATTCGCTTAATTTTTTTTAAACAGCATAAATTTAATAGAGATTATGGTTGGCAAATATCACCTGCTTGGGCTTTAGTGATAAAGGTAATAAAACCCCAAAGCCAGCACAATACTGCAAGACCTCTGGACACTGTGAGTGACTACTATGGGGACTACATGGTTTAACGTTTTGATTTAAATATGATAGGCAGTACATTAAAATAATCTCCATGACTTTATAACAGACAACTGTCATCCAGTCTAAATTTAAGTCTAAAATTGTTCGAAACATCAGGATAAAATTATATAAAATAATACGCGTATTAATCAGTTTAAAGTTGTTTGATTTCGATGTAAATCGCGAAAGCCTAAGAAATCTAATTGGATATGTAATACATTAAGTAATTGTGTTGAAATATAAAAATACAGCTCAAATACTTAAACAGAGAAAACGTGAAACAATATAACTGACAAAACTTGATAAAACTTTTTAATTAAAAGTGTTTCATCTGGAAAGTTAAGCGTTTTAATTAATTTTGTTCAACAACAGAATAAATTGGCTGATAGACTGCTGTCGTTTAATGACACTTATATAAGTATTTCTTGATTAAGAGAATATGATTACCATACTATTTTGTACATATTTATCAAATCCTTAATGCGTTGTATATGTCAATTAAATAAGTGTTAGGATTTAATAAAACATATTATAAGAATAGCCTAAAATTATATCGTTTTAAAGAAATCATTTTACAAAAATTTATGTCTGATAAAGCTGTTTGTTCAAATTTAAGTAATTTTGAGCTATTATTTAGTGTATTTATATGTGATATCTCAAATTGAAATTTAAAAAAAGAAATTGGCCTAGCAGTATTTTACTTATGTTTTATTAAAATAAAATAAATAAATATAATCTATGTACAAAGTTACGGATTTAAAATAAATCTATATATTACAATAAAACTGATTCAATAAAATATTTCTAAATTATAAATAAAAAAACGCATTTAAATCACTGATTACGGGTAGAGTGCCCAAAAAGCTGCCAATGTTACCTATGTTTTTTTTTTATCTCTAAATTAAATATAAACCTACAACCAAAACTTTGGGCCGAGCACGAAAATCTGCTTATGTGTAACGTTATCGTATCGTTTACGTATTCAGTACAAACTATGAGTTATCTGTGCTACTATTGTACTAGATAAATGTCAGTTTGTACTAAATACGTTAACGATGCGATTACGTTATACTTAAAACAGATTTTCGTAATCGACCCACTGATCTATAAGCTTCATGGTAATGAGTGGTCAGAATGCTGGCAGTATTGCCACTTTGGACGCCATTTTTTTGGTCAAAGTCGCCTGCATTCCATTCACCCGTCAACTCAACCAAATGTTTGGACAGATCCCTATATAAATTGTAAGCGAACGGCCCCCATGGGCCTAATGTCTCAACCCCTAACGGCACAAACATGACTGTACATCTGGTCTTAATACACATATTTATAACGTTCCACGTCTTCTCTTATAGTCGCGGCAGTACTTATTCCAAATAAGCTTGCTCCAAATAGGCTTGCGTTGGAACAATAAAACCAATGAAAATACCTATTCACTCGCGACGTGAAAAGTTAAATGTTGTATCTTGCGGGGGAACATACTCAGGTAATGAAGTTCACTGTGTCACGTTACGTAAGTGTCAGTGAAACTCTGTCGTAAAAGTGTTATGGAAATTTTCAGCTATAACTTTCTGTTTAAACAATCGAGTGACGAGACGGTAAATAAGCACTAAACTTGCCCACGACAGTTGCGCTGCCAGCCATAGCTTAAAACTCCTCAAAAGTTAAGCGTAGCTCTGTACTGTGCTTGTCATCATCATCGTCATCTCAGCCGTAGAACATCCACTGCTGAACATATGCCTCCCCCACAAATATCCAAAAGGACGTCGTCCTGCTATCTTTAGCAGGTCATCAGTCGCTTGCCGGTCTATGGTCTCCACTCCAGAACCTTCCGGCCCCATCGGCCATTTGTTCTGCGTGCTATGTTGCTTACCCACTGCCACTTGAACTGGCTTATCTTCTAGGCTATGTCCTCATTTCTGATTCGATCACGTAGTGAATAACATAACCCCGAACATAGCCCTCTCCATAGCTCGTTGTGCGACTTTGAGCTTGCTTATGAGGCCCATAGTAAGAGACCACGTTTCAGTGCCATATTTCATCACTGGTCATATTAGTCAAAGACTCTTGTCTTGAGGTTTTGTTTATGTTGCCCCAAAATGTTCAGTCCCTTACACTCTTGCTTCAATGCCCTTACTTGCACTGCTTACACTCTAACACAGTAATGTACTCGCCTAAAAACTTCGTAGTTTTTCACTTCAGCCTTTTGTCTCTCCGTACAACCCTAGAAAGACACATATTTGCTCGTAACTTGAAAACTCACAGGTTGTACGAGTATCAAACTGTAACACACACACACACAAGGCAACTGTATTCACTCTATGTCACTGTGTCACAGTGGCACTTTATGTACGTAGAATCAAAACGCTTTGTGCATTGGTGAGTTTGCGCCGGTATTCAGGGCTAGAATAAGGTAGCTATAACAAAGTATTCCGCCTTGAACATTGTGCATAACGAAGATCATAGTGCAATAGCATTTGTAACATACAAACAAGAACACTCTTCCAGATTTTAAGAAGAAAACGAATGCTTTCTGATTTTTCTATTAATAATATCGGGATTGGTATATTTTACTTGAAAAGCAAATAAAATTAAATTAATTTTACTCTATAGTAATGTATAGCCTACTAATATTATAAACGCGAAAGTTTGTGAGTTTATGACTACGGATGTATGGATGTTTGTATCTCTTTCGCGCTCAAAAGGTGGGGCCAATTTCAATGAAATTTAGTATGAAGGAAGATGAGGTGCTGAATTAACGTAGAGGATACTTTCATCATCTTTATCATCCATCACCACGCGGGTGAAAAAGAGTAATATTCTTGGGCTCAGCATAGATAAAATAACTGCCTACGTCAAGATCGTAATGACGACAGTTCTGTCCAAGTTTGTGTCAGTTTCTGATAGCTTAGCTTAGCACGCTATCATTTTGACAGTCCGTTACACTAGACGTGCTCGGCAACCGTCAAGAGTGATAAAATGTAATACAAATACCGTCAAAGGTGATGAAGTTTAATGACAGTTTTACCATGGAGATTCATTTTTTATTTGTATGTACGTAAGTACGAGTACTACATTTTTTTAAAGTTTTACTGATTGATTTACTAAGTATTTAAATTTATTCATACAAAACTTCATCAGGATAGATGAGAAGATATATGAGCTGGAAGAAGAAATGAGTAAGTTACACTGGGACATTGTGGGGTTATCTGAAGTCCGTAGAGTGGGTGAGGACACGATAACCCTAAAATCAGGTAACCTACTCTACTACCGGGAGGGCGACCAAGAGTCACAAGGTGGTGTCGGTTTTCTCGTCCACAAGTCCCTTACTAACAACATAGTTAAGATTGATAGCGTTTCCATTAGGGTCATAAACCTAATACTCAGAGTATCCAAACGATATTCGCTGAAAGTCATTCAGGTATACGCACCGACGAAGTCGCACCCGGATGATGAGGTGGAGGATATGTATGAGGACATTAGTCGGGCCATACATACCTCTGAAACGCACTTTCTAGTTGTTATGGGGGACTTCAACGTGAAGTTGGGTAAGAGAAGCGAAGATGAGTTTAAAGTGGGGCAATTTGGCTATGGACAACGGAACCGTAGGGGACAGAGGTTGGCCGACTTCCTGGAGAAAGAGAGACTCTTTATGATGAACTCTTTCTTTCAGAAGCCACCTCACAGGAAATGGACCTGGCTAAGTCCCGATGGTTCCACGAGAAATGAGATTGACTTCATTATGACCACCGAAAGGCAAATATTCACGGATGTCTTCGTGATCAACAGGATTAAAACCGGTAGTGATCACCGAATGGTAAGAGGCACGGTGGATATTAATGTCAAACTTGAGAGGTCTCGTCTGACGAAATCTACGCTCCGACCCACTCGTGCCCGTATTCAAGACCCCGAGAGCATTCAACTTGAGCTATCCAATCGCTTCGATTGCCTTGAGAACATCGCGTCAGTGGACTAGATCAATAACAGGTTAGTAGAAACTATCCATACAGTGGGTTCAAAATACTTTAAACCCCACCCTACAGATAGGCCACAGAAACTCTCCAACGATACCCTCAACCTCATGGCTGAACGACGCTCATTGAAACTGCAGTCTTCGGATGACGCTGAAGCATATAGGCTGCTCAATAGACGAATATGGAAGTCCTTGCGACACGACATCCAGATCTTTAATACAAACCGTATTAAAGGGACGATAGAGCGGAAAAAAGGCTCCAAAGTGTTTGCAAGAGACATGTCTATTGGGCAAAGCCAGTTGACGAAGCTGAAGAGAGAAGACGGCAGTGTAGTGTCGACCAAAGTAGAAGTGTTAGGAGAGGTAGAGAGTTTCTACGGGCAGTTATACACCTCGGTCGCTAAACCTGTTAGCAGCTCGGTCATAGACCCAAGAGCCAAGCCGACTTTTTACCGAAGATATCCCGGACTTCAACCTGTACGAGATTAGAATGACCTTGAAACAGCTTAATAACAACAAGGCGCCTGGTGACGACGGTATCACATCTGAGCTTCTGAAAGCGGGTGGAACACCGGTACTTAAAGTCCTTCAGAAGCTCTTTAATACCGTCTTACTCGAAGGTTCAACGCCAGAAGCATGGAACAAAAGCGTGGTGGCGCTGTTCTTCAAGAAATGTGACAACACTTTACTTAAAAATTACAAACCCATCTCGCTTTTGAGCCATGTTTATAAGCTGTGCGGTTTGATGAATTCCAGCCTCCGGTACAAGCCGGTTTCCGAAAAGGCTATAGTACCATAGACCACATCCACACGCTACGAAGACCGAAGAGTATAACTTGCCTGTTTGTTTAGCGTTTGTGGACTATGAGAAAGCCTTTGATTCGATCGAGACGTGGGCAGTGCTTGAGTCTCTCCAGCGGTGCCGTATTGACTATCGGTATATTGAAGTGCTGAAGTGTTTGTACAAAAACGCCTACATGTCAGTCCAAGTACAGGAGCAGAGTTCGAAGGCAATTCCATTGCAAAGAGGCGTGAGACAGGGAGACGTTATATCTCCGAAACTGTTCACCGATTGGAAGACGCCTTCAAGCTTCTGGAATGGCAAGGACTTGGCATCAATATTAACGGCGAGTACATCACTCACCTTCGATTTGCCGACGGTATTGTTGTCATGGCAGAATCCATGGAAAACTTCAGTACAATGCTCGAAGGCCTCCGTCGAGTTTCCCGACGGGTAGGTCTTAAGATGAACATGGACAGGACGAAAATTATGTCTAATGCCCATGTTGTAAGAGGTATTCAAATTATCAACGATGAGTTCATCCGTGATCATGGCGCTTGCAACAGTGCCGAAATATCGGAAACTCATAGAAAATATACATGGTAATTATCCCGTTGATAATTTGAATACCTCTTATGTTTGTTCTACGGCCTCAGAGGCCGTACATTAAAATGTTTGTCATTTGTGCAATGAACGTTATGCGTGGAACGCGGGAAGTATAAAACTTAGCTATAGGGCAAACGAGTCACGTAGGTACGCACCACGCTGCTAAAATTATTACTGCTATTTAGCGTGAGGTAGATGCTCACCCTCCGTCCACTTGGATCCACAGCTCGGCTCCACATGTGGATCCACGGATACCTTTATCTCCTCTTTAATCCACAGGTGGATCTGTAGATACTTCTTTTTCCTCTTAAATCCACAGGTGGATCCGTAGATACTACTTTTTCCTCTTAAATCCACAGATGGATCTGTGAATATTTTGATTCCTTTTCAATCTACCTACTCAATCAGTTTTACGCTTGATAATAATCATTGATGACATCAGACGTCACGCAGGTCGTGATTAGATGATAAAAGCTCAAGGCCGTAGAGATTAGAGGAGATTGGAGGAGGCCTACATCAGGAATGGTTATGAACAGGCCGCTATAGAATAGAATAGATGCTCATAGCGCGATACATAATGAGATGTTACTTGGAATTCATATGATTCTGGGTTAACACATAAGCTACTCGTATTTTAATCCAAACTCGAAAGATAGAATCGTAGTTATTTCACTTTATGGAGATAAAATCAGGCATAGTCGATATTAACAAAGAAAGTAAAAACACATAAATAATAGTAGATAGCTGTTTAATAAAATTTATCATTTCGAACGCAAGTACAAAAAAATAAAGGTTTGTTTACAATAACCAAATCGTAAAACCATGTCCCTTCTTCCTTTTCATAAAACATGAAATACTTTTACCGTCATCTTATTGATAACGACACGTCGTCCGCCATCTTTCGAAATATCTTTTGACATGTCATATATTTGGACGGGGCGTCATATTTTCAAAAGACGTCATAAATACATTGTGATAAAAGGGTTTGTAGTCTGACTGGAATTAATTTCACGTTCATCATTTTCTGGTTTCTATCAAAAATAAATCAGGTTCACTTCTTTTTTGTATCTATAATACCAGTAAACTGATAGCAAGAACAAAATGTACCTTCACACTATACAGAGTGGATTTTTGGGACAGTAAGGTAACTATACATACTTATCGCTATCGTTACAGCAAGACATTCCTGGAAGATCATTCATAAGCTTGTGATATATTCTAAATGCACGTTTTGTAATAAATGTTGAAGTCAGCGAAAAAAATTATAATACATTGAAATATATTTAAATGCCAGTTGATGTAAGAATCAAAAGTCTCTGCGGGACCAACTGAGGTTTGAATTCTGGAAATGTAAGTGATCATTAAAAAGTTTACTCATGCCATTTGTACGAAAAACTTAACTCGAATTAACATTCTTCATAAATGAAGCTATTCTCAAAATATGTTTTACACTCCGGACTATTTTTAGTCCCCATTTGATAATAAGATGGTTAGATTGAATATAATGCATGCAGGACTAACCAGTGAATGATTACTATTATTATTATACTCTTGATTTCTTTATTGTCTTGGATTTATTATTATTATTATATTATTATTGTTATTTTCATATTATTATTTTCTTATTATTATTTTCTTTTTTAGTAATGTTTTTAATAAAATGGCAAAAATTTAAAATATAAACAAATTGTTTCAAATGTTTTTCTGGATTGCTTCAGATTATGCTTATATTTGTTGTTGTTTGTATTTATTGAAAAAATTGAACTTAATATGATGTCTTAAAAACTGGTCAAAAAATGTAATTCATTTTTATTTGTAATTGTACATATCTACTTTAATTTGTGAACCCCTCGTTTATATTACTGCGTGTAGTCGGTACCTATAATTGTGTTAGCATTTAGTAAGAGTCTGTTATGAATTGTATTTATTGTAATTGTCTTAATGTATAACATGTTGGTACTCAATAAATAAATTTAATAAAAAAACAGTTTTTTTGATCCATAAATGAAAAAGTTTTAACTATTTATTATGCATATCGATCGATATATATGATAGATAATAGTTAACGTATTGTAGCATTTATTTCAGTGTCTATGTTTTTTAGAAAATCTGAGAATGCAGTTCCGAATATTTCAAAAAGTTATGGCAGGTCTTCTTGAAATGTTTTCCTGTAACAATAACGTTTATTATGTACATCAATCATCATCTTCTTTCTTATATAATTTTATATAAAAGTACAGTGTACGTTTTCACTAACATTTATGGTAACACCTAGCAAAATTAGGTGAAATTTTTAAACTACTGAGCGTTACTTACTGGCTTTATCACCATCATCTCAGCCGTAGTACGTCGACTGCTGAACATATGTCACCCCCACAAATTTCCAAGAGGACCGTTTGGAAGCGGCCTGCATCCAACGTCGTCCAGCTACCTTTATCAGGGCTTCAGCCCACCTTGTCGGTGGACGACTTACGCTGCGCTTACCGCCGTGGTCTCCACTCCAGGACCTTCTTCTCCCTTTTTATTTCTATCTGGCTTAGGTATTCTTAAAATGTTGATCAAAACGGGCATAAGACAAGTAAACGACACCTAATTTATTACTTCTAAATAGTTTTAAGCGTATTATTACCTTTAAACTATTATTATTTAAACATTAAACAGTTTCATTCAGTTTTCATTGCTTCTTTTTCCGTACTAATATTATAAAGAGGAAAGTTTTGTATTTTTGTATGTAACAAATACACTTAAAAACTACTGGACATATTTCAAACACTACTTGTACCGTTAGAAAGCTACATTAACACTGAGTAACATAGGCAAAATATTTTGATTCATCATCATCATCATCATCCATCACCACGCTGGTGAAAACGGCGAAGTGCTGCTACTCATTTATACACCGTTACGCTTGTTATAGTTAAACTTGATATTGGTGAGGCTACATTTACAGGGCATTAATATGGACTCAACCTTTCGATGGATAAGTTATATAAATATTCTGTCTGATGGAATCAGCCGTGCGATTCTCAAGGAGTTCTAAGAACTAAACTTCTGAAGAATGAGTTGTCGTTGAGACCTTCAACGAGCTTACCGTTGTCAGATAAGAGATATCGCCCGTGTTGAATTTTCCACCGCCACCGCCATCTCGTCGACGTTTGACTGATGTCGAAGATGTAACGATGTTTTCTCTTAGATAATCGTACTGCAGTTCTCCTGCACGAGCAGTTCTTAAATATAAATAGACAATTGACGGAGGTATCTATGAGTCGTGTACCGACGAGATTGACGACCCGTTTTAGGTGGTGGGTCACAAACATTTCCCAGGTTCGCTATATGTGTGGTTTGCAAAAATGTTTGTACACGGCCTTTGTCACACTGGCATCTATCTATTTATATGCCTTTCTGTGATCTTGTTACTTCGCTCCTTCACTACTTTCTTCGATTAACCCTTACTTGAGTAAGACGTGATGCTTCAAACCGCTGTTTACTTTTATTAAATTGGTCCTAGTTGGTAGCGAATGATAGCGTCTGAATAGCAGTAGGTAGTACGACCCTTAATTGTGCCTATTTACACGTACATCATATTATGTAGTACCTAAATATTTTTAAATTTTGTTCTACGTTCTATGAAGACTGCAGCAATACTAAAAATAAGTATAAAACGATAAGAGTCTTAGTTGATTTTTATGGCAGTTTTATCATTTCGTAGCACTACAATGAATCCTTATAAGGTCGTTCTGTCCGTCCTTACCTTATTTCTTATTTACAGCTTAATAACTTCTAAAGTTGATCAAATCAAATCAAATAATTAATTCTGTACTAGCTGGCCCGCCAGCGGCTTCGCTCGCATGGCCTTACGGGATACGGTTAATTACAATGTTTTAACTATCCCACGGGAACTCTTTAATTTACCGGAATTCAAAGTATTCTATATGTTGACCAGTGTTATAAGCTACCACACTACAAAATTTCATTTAATTCGGTCTAGTCGTTTCGGAGATTAGCCTGTACAAACAAACAGACAAACAGACAAACAGAGAAACGAATTTGCAAAAAAAATAAATTTGTTCGATTTCTCTCCTTACATCCCCTAGGCTCGGTTTTTGGCACATTTAGTCATTGTACAGAAATTCGACCTACAGTTTGATTATATGTAGTGAAGTTATAGGCCTACGGGGGCACTTGCGAACTTGTTTCACACTTTGCACCATCCACACACGGTACTCCGGTGCCCTAGCAGAGAGAGTTTGTACTTTGCTAACCTGATCACTGATATACACACTTACTATACAATATATACACAGGCACAGGTCAAACAGACATGTTCTCACATAAATGTTTGACCTGACCGGGGGTCGAATCCGGAACAACGGGTTCAGACGGCAGAATTACTACCAACAGTGCTAACCGGCCAGTCTGACACTAAATTCATATAATAATATATATAATATATAATACAATGAAAATATTTAATAATAGGGTCTTACCCGTAGCCCGTCAGATATAACAATAATGCGAAAAAATGTAAAATGGTATGATAATTGGTATGAAAAAAAATTGTTAAATATTTTGAAAAATAAAATAATTTTTAATTCGTAGGCAACACTAAAACCCTATAAATAATTTGATAATAATAGCTGTGTGTATTAAATATAAATTTTCGAGACAAGCTTCATTACCCTGCGTTCAGGAGGTTTGGCATTCGATCAATTTCGGGTGTCGCTCACTTTGAATTCTTAGCGTTCATAGGCATTTCATTTTCAAAAAGTATTGCAGGCTATCTAGCTACGTAGCTCTAAGACATTACTTACACTAGCTACTGTTTGATACTTCGGCAACGTGGAAAAAGGTCATGATTACTTCCAAAAAAAAATCCTGTTTATTAGGGCTCAAATTTACCCAGAATGAACACATATATGTAGGGTTTTTTATGTTAGTCGTTGATGAGATTAGTCGCTCGCCTGATGTTAATAATCACATTTGCTCATAACAGCTCATGCCATTTTGAACTTTAAACTACACAAACTCCAAGAGTTCAAAACACTGCATGGCAGTGAGCGCTCGTCACCCAGATATATAAGATATTAATTCTCTTGCCCTGAAATTTCGCTGAAAACATTCCTGTTCAACGAAACACGGTAATGTTTTACGGTAAACTTTAGTGGTACCGACTAGGACGGCCTCTTGCACAAAAGACCTACTACCACCTAGAAAGTAGTTTCCTCGTCTCTTTGATTCGCATGCCGACGGCAGACGAAATATTCTTCAGCTACGACCCTTTGCCACATTGCCTTTTGTAAACATTTTGGCATTCTGTGCCTACAAGTACCTACGTCCGACGTATAGTTCGAATATTTACTTATTCAATTTGTCAACCAGAAACCGCACTTTCAACGTACATTGTGCACGAAAGGATCGTTAAATTGTATTATGTACACTCGCACCATATGTACAATAGTGGTACATTCGTGTTAGTTAAACATTAAGTCTAGAATGGGTAAATTTAACTTTTTTTTTGTTTCAGCCGCGTGATGATAGATGATGATGATGCAAAGTATACTATGTCCTTAACCCGGAATATAATTTACATCGTAGCCAACAGAAAAAAAGTTCCTAATTTTTTGTAATTTTTTTGTTTTTGAGTGATGAAACATTATTATATGTCTTTAATAAAAGTATTTACTTGTGTCATCTTTAAACACTTCTGCCATTTAACCGGAAGATTATTCAAACTTTTGCGATAGAACCTGGACTCTACAAACTGTGTGAAGACATTTAGTGCTGTTCCCTGGAAAGAAAAAAAAATTAATAGTGGTCGTCTGGGGTGAGATCCGGCGAGTATGGGGGACGACGGATATTTTCTAACTGAAAAAAAACCAGAATAGATATACAAATTTTGGATATCTATTTTGTACACGACTGTACCTGCGCAAACCTTTCACTACTGACGCTCTTCAAGTCTCATCTTTCGTGGCGCGATATATTCCACGTCAGGACTCGTATTCGAAAATTAGTCTTACTTTCGCTGTCCATCTTGACGTTAAAAACTGAATGTTAAAACAATTGAAAGACAAAACAATCAAACGCCTCATTTTCTACCGACTTCCAAAAAGAAGGAGGTACTTAATTCAACTGCTTTTTAACGTTTGTTACCTCATATTTTTCGACTGGGTAAACCGATTCTCAAAATTCTTTTTTTGATTAAACGCTGGTGCCTCTCATGTGATCCGATTTTATCAAAATCGATCCAGTAGTTTTTGAGTTACACTCCAATAATTAATAGAATGGAAGTCGGTTTAAATTTTTTCAAATTGTACTTGTTTTAAATTTAGAATGTTGTAGTTTTCGTGTGACAAAAGTTTCACTCTGAAATGTGACACTATGAAGGTTTAGTTTTAATAATAAGTGGCTAGTACGTTAAATCGGCAATTTTATATTTAAAACCCTATTATTAGATGAAATAATGAGCAAAATATTATGTCTGTTTTTCATCAGAGTTATAAAATCAGCGGTTCATAGAAGATAATATTTTCTTTACAACCGCTAAATTATCTCATTTTATATTCCTAGACGTTTCGTTATAATGTAATCCCCTGTTACTCCAGAGGGTTCATTGGAACAAGACCTTTGTTACGTCACGCCGCCAAGACCCAACATCAGCTATGATAAATGAGAACTTGCTTAATCCTTTCAGCTAACCGCATTCAAAATCCAAAAATTTGCCTACCTCACCTATATCTATCCTTTTCCATCCTACAAACAATATTATCTATCTCGCTCTGTTTGTCTGATTGATGATAGCGGTTTGCTGTACCAGTTTTTGCTTTCCAAACTTTTTGTTTTGTGGTGATTTTTGAACGTGGAAGGTCGAAGGTTGCTTGGATTAAGAGGGATTAGAAAGTTTGCGAGCTGTCGCAAATAAGTATCTACCTTAAAATATTATGTTAAAGGTTGACAAACTACAGTACTTACCTACTTACTTACAGTACTTACCTAGCTGTAAGAATTATGTAGTAATTTTTATTATATTCTGTGGGCAGGTCTTAAGTAGGTTATTCTTCTGTATACTATTTAAATGGTATCCTGCCTGTTCACCGACACTCAATTTATAAGTTTTCGCTTCACAACCAACAATTGCCAAAAATATGAACTTTTAAATCATTATTTTACAAAACGAGGTTTAGCAAATGGTAAAGTGACATCTGACGAAGGGATCATTTTATTTGTATTTATTTAATAATAACTTCACTACTACTTTATATTTATTTATTTATTAACATTTTATATGTACTTTACTTATGAAATTTTTGAAATGTTATAAGCCTGTTTTATTAATGTGTGATTCGATAGTTTTCAAACTATATACCTTTGTTACTTTAAATCAAAATTTTTATTGACAAACAAAATCATTAATATTTATAACATTTACTTGTTAATATTTGGTTAGCTAATAATTACTAAAGGTGTTTTCCTGAATAATTTTCTTTCTTCTCCAATATTCTGGCGATGCGTTTATCCTAACATTTTTTTATTCATTTTCAGGGGCGCCTGCCATTTTTTCTTCAATCTCAGACGAGTTGCTAGACTCACAGTGTATGAAGTTGGTTGAAGTGCGAGTAAAATAGTGTAGAATACTTTTATTAAAAACAAAGTAATGAGTGATTGTGGCTCCAACTCTAGATTAGGTTAGGTTTGAACTGCGACAAAACTCCGCGCAAGCTGACCGAGCGAAGCGAGCGTGCCGCGGCAACGACCAGAGAAGCGAGCGTGCCGCGGCAACGGCCAGCGAAGCCTTGAGAATAAAAATAACTCTAAATAACATCATCTCCCAGTAAATTCACTTAAATTAATATACTTGTATAGAAATTACAGAATCAATTACCAACCGATAAAAGCCTTTGAAAAAAAGATAAACACGACAATCTGAACAACTTAAAGTCTATTCAGACTAATTAGCTGTATAAGTCAGAAGAATTCACTTACACTTGCACAAACTATACAGACCCTTTTGTTTTAAGGGACAAGGTTAAATTTACGGTAGCGTGATAACAAGATAACATTCACGGAACCTTTTCATCGTGGCTTGAATGTCAATTGAGGGTAGCAGCATTTAGGCTAGGATATGTGTTTAATTAAAAGGGAAGGTGACTTTGAGGAAGGAGTAACAAGCGGTTTGGTTGAAGGTATGGTTACTAAAAATTAATCGGTTAACGTTTGTCTTAATTCTTGTGACAACAGTGACAGCATGGATCCATGATGAACCTGTCACGTCGATAAACCGATTTTTGATACATCTACTAGCGCTCCGCTGTATCACCCGCGCGGTGATGGATGATGATGAAAAGTATTCATGTCCTTCTCCGAGATATGACAAATTGAAAAACACAAAAGTCATATAAATTGGTCCAGCCAGTTCTTGAATGAACTTGATGAAAATGTAATGACAGGTTTTTGCATGGTGATGAGTTATTTTTTAAGGTAGCGTGTTTTATTATCAGTAATAAATGATTCATCTACTTTAAGAACAAAGTATTTTTTTCATATAATAAAACTATGTAGCAGTTTTATTTTTGTAATTAGAGCATAACATTTTATGGCATGTATGTTGCACGTATATTGTCGAAATATGTTTTGACAAAAATTTAATTTCGAAATATTGAATACTGAATAAAAATTACGCCTATACAAAATGAAACTTTTACAAATTACACATTTGATGTTAAGATTTAATACATCACATTAACAATAAAAATATCATGAATATCTATGTTTTGAACTTGTCATTACATTGAATAACCCTTGCCTGTATTTGTGCCTATTGACTTTCACAGCAGTAAACGCGAAATCCGTCAAACAAAACTTCGTAGGTTGTTTTTGGAAGTAGACCTCCAGCTCGCCGTCAATAGACCCATAAGGCTATTATGTATTCAGTTGCTAACAAATGTTGATTGAAATCGAAAGAAATGGCGGCTATATGTAATTTTTATCAGCTCCAGTCGTCAACTTTCTAACATTTTTACTTACTAGAGTTATCAAAACTGATATAGAGCCGCCACTTTTCAAGACTTCAATCAACATTTGTTAGCAACTGAGATACATAATAGCCCTGCCGGTTGTATCATCAAACTAATTTCATAAATATCAGTTAGTAATTTCTTCGTGGTGGTCGATAACTATTAAACTGACAGCCTAATTCCAATTAACCTTCTCAAGTAGGCTGTATTAAGACGCGGTCTAACACCAATTTTAAAATAATTTACGATGCTTTACGTAAGGTTGAAAATCGCATGTTATATTGGACGATGTCATGCGAAAATGCGTTAATTGTGTAAGTTTTCTTAATATATTTCGATATATACTAACACAATTGCAATAAACTGCTGGTTACTAATTTAGCTATATGTGAGCTAAGTATTACCTAATAAAAAATATAGTGTTATCGCTGAAAATTCTGAGAGTTTGGACGTCAAAGTTTATTTTTATAGACCAATTCAGTATTTGTTTCTGCAGAGAGCGAGTAATATTTAGGAATGCTGTTCGGTTATTACTCTTTGCGTGTTCCTTGTCTAACTTAATCTGTCCGCATCAGGACAAAAAATAACAATAGATTTATAAATGAAACTTGCCTCGAATGAGGCTTGCTGATTCGGACAGATTAAGTAACACTAGATGTTTGAAGATTCTGCTTTTTACTATTATCAGGATACGAGCGCGCCTTAATAGGAGTACCAATAATGCTTAACATACATAATGTTTTTATCACTCACTCTAGCATGATAATTTAGTGAATAGTTAAGATAATAGTGAGTGTGTATCTTTTTTTTATTTCTCCACGTAGTAACGGCTTAATAGATTTAGTTGAAATTTGCAATGGGATCATTTGTACACTGGCTTTACACCCTTTTATCCTAGGTATAGCCTATCCTTGGAAACTAGCCTGCTCCTTCCAGTATTTCCTTCTAAAAAAGGTTCACGTTAGTTATGTAGTTAATTCACTGTGAGTCATGGGGTGCAAGACACACATTAATATAATAAATTGCTTATTAGTAGATTAGTAGCCAAGGCTGTAAGGCATCAATTGTAGCCCGAGATATTTTTTGCAGTTCGAGGGTTGTAAAATTGATGACTATTATACTCATACGAAGACAAGGCTGAATAGCGACATCTTTTGTCATTGGGCTGAATGAATGATGTCTATTGCCAGTATGATGGTTAGATGTACGCGAACTTTTTGAAAGAGTTAAGTGTTTTTTTTAATTAATTACCGCCCTAGGGCTTTTCTAGCTACATTATTACCCTAGAGCGCTAATTGGTCACCTACAAGCCCCATTTTGGGGCAATAAGGACCTACTTACCGAATATGAGAGATGTAAACCGCCCTAAGGCTTTTCTAGCTACATTATTACCCTAGAGTGCTAATTGGTCACCTACAAGCCCCATTTAGGGGTAATAAGGACCTACTTACCGAATATAAGAGATGTAAACCGCCCTAGGGCTTTTCTAGCTACATTATTACCCTAGAGCGCTAATTGGTCAACTAAAGCCCCATTTAGGGGTAATAAGGACCTACTTACCGAATATGAGAGATGTAAAATATATTTTTCTACAATTCTTAAACGTATTGCTTTGTTTACCATTATTTTCAAAATATTTCAACCTTCTAACACTTATCGCGCTACAGAGGGGATGAAAATCAAGTCCGCTCTAACGAACTCTAATAATAATTAATATCAAACATTATGCCATAACTTATAAAATACAATTACAAAGTCACATTATTCATTAGTCAATTTTCATGTTAAATTTATCACTAAAAAAGTCAGTTACATTATAATAACACTTATCAATAAGTAATTGATTTAATTTATTCTTAAACTGATAATTATTTAATTCTCAAATAGATTTAGGTATTTTATTATATATATTACTGGTGCCATACTAAAAACACTATTGTATTTTATATGTTTCTGAGCAGTTTTAGAGCTACCTACGTACAGTTTTGTAATGTCTCGCCTGCAACGAGTATTAGTTGATGCTTCAATATGAGTATTAAATCGGTCTGGGTTGTTATTTACAAATGTTGCTATTTCAAAAATATACAGTGAAGTTAATGTCAGAATTATATGTTTGAGAAAGTATGGCAGCTTGCAGCTATCGTTTTTTTTTAATTGTATATGGATGTATGGAAGTATGGATGTGTGGATCTTTGTTACTCAGTAACGCACAAATAGCTAAGGAAATTTTAATGAAATTTGGTATGGAGGTAGATGAGGCACTGGTTTAACACATAGGATACTTTTCATCATCATCATCATCATCATCCATCACCAAGCGGGTGAAAAAGCATAATATGCTTGGGCACAGCATAGACAAAATAATAAGATATCCGTGTACGTCAAGATCGTAATGATGACAGTTCTGTCAAAGTTTGTGTCAGTTTCTGTAAGCTTAGTCAAAAGCCAAGTCAATTTGACAGCTTGATACGAGTACATTAGACGTGTTCGACGACCGTCAAGGGTGATGAAATGTACTGACAGTTTTTTTCCATGTTGATTAATTTTATTTTATTAATACAGACTGTTTACTGATTGATATACTAAGTACTTTAATGTACTCGAATTTGACCATGTACATATTTTTTGACATTTTGGTATAAAGATAGATATGCTCTTGGAGAAACAATAAGCTACTCGAAGTACTAATCCTGCGCAGTTGTAGTCGCAGGCACTAGCTAGTACTACATAAATGATAGTTTGTACTGTATAAACCAAAATTTCTTTCGTCCTTCGGGTAGGTACCGTTGAAACAGTACAAAACCCTTTGACCTAATCCTGGGCGTACGAAGTAAGTGCATTGGTACCTCGACCAATCATCACTACATATAATAAAACTGTAGACGTCGAATTTCTGTACAATGAAACAAATGCTAAAAACTAAGCCAGGGGGATATAAGGACTGAAATCGAACTAATTAGTTTTTTCAATTTTTTTGTTTCTCTGTCTCATCGTCTGTTTATTGTATTGTGCGTGGTGACGGCCGCGATCCGCATAAAACTGTACAAAAATATTCAAAAAATCAGTTTGCATTTTGTTTCATATGCACAATTAGTTATTTGACATCATAACATTACATTTCTAGTATATCAACCCTAGTAGGGACTTATACCCCTTACACCGTATAAACTATCTCCACTCTTATTTCACTCAAATCCTTTCCACTACCACCTGAAAAATGTAAAAAGAGAAGAGAGCATTATAATTTAACTCTATGAATGAGAGCTCATCCGGGGAAGAACTGTCACTATACATTTTCTACTGTGAAGTAGTAAAGCTCGCAATATTATGTTCTGCCGTGCGATTCTCTAATGATTAGTCGATGCGCTAGTCAACGAGCTCACCGATGTCAAATACTTTATGAGATATCGCCCTCGTACACAAGGTTATTTTTCCAACGTTTCTTGTCATCTCGTCATTTGTTTCACGGATGTTGTCAAAGATGCAACGATGTTTGCTCTTAGAGAATCGCAATTACAGGCACATGACACTTAACTAGTCAGTGTTTTATGGTACGATCAAATTGCAGTTAGTCACTTGAGGCAAAATGCCGGATCAATATATTTAAGGCAAATATAACCACTTAAAGTTACGTAGGCCTCGTGCTTGACCGTATCCTAAAAACAATAATATTCAATCACAGTTTGTGATTTCTCCTTTAAAATGCTAATAATATCTGATAAGTTTACTTAAGCATCAAACATATATACAAGTTTAACAATAGCACCAGTTTAAGGCAATAGGTGCTGATTGGCGTGCTTACGGCACTTCGTTACACCCCCGGCATGTCGTTCCGGCGACAAATGGCTTCATCAGCCCTGTTATAAGGAGGACCTTGGAAAAGTACTGTCTTCGTCGTAAACGCGTAAAGGTTAGCTGTGAGACTGTTTTGGAAAGTTTCTGTGGCATTTGTTGGTTTGTTTTAGTCTGGAACGAGTTGTTTCTAAGAATAGTGAGAGTAGTAGAAGAATAGGGAAGTTTGAAGGTCTATAATAGATATTTAAGAGCAGTAGTGAATATGTTCGTCAGGGGTACTGCCACCACACCTATTTCTATCATAAAGTAGTATTGTCTCGTGATGTGATGTAAACCAGTCAGTCCTGACGAGATTATTAGCAAACGTTACAAAGCCAAGCCAAGACTTGTGTTTTGGCTTTTCAGTGCGTAACTTTATTATTCTCGTCATGTCATGTCGCCGCTTATCCGCACACGCCGCCATCTCAATGAGCTCCTTGTTACCAGCACTGATTGTGATTTATTTTTTGACGATTGGAGAAACATGATCTTAGATATTAGGAAATATTGTGAAAATGTACCTGACCAATGGAATAGTAATGTAAGAAGCCCCGACAACTCATTTGAGGTTGATAACCTTACTTAATTTCATGACTGGTCATCAATCTCAAATGAATAACGAATAATTTGTATTTACATTTATATTGTTTTTATGACTTTGTGAATTATTTAGTATGTGTTTCATTGTACTTTTGTTTTTTTTTAAATTTATTAATATTAATTTTAATAATTGTGATTTAATTGTAATTGTCTTTGAATTGACGTTATTAGATCAATAAATAAATAAATAAATAAGACATTCATAAACATTTCATCTTAAAGATTTGATTTTACTTCAAAATTTCCTTACTGGTTCACCTGTAAATTGAGGTAAAATACGTTAAGTCCTATTCTAATAGCTTGTATAACTGTCAATAACCTAACCTTGTTTCACGGTAAGTCTAGACCGTTGATCATCACTAATGAAGTTTTGTGGACACAATCGATGGAGAACCAATAAAAACTGACATAAACAAATAACTGAAAACATTGAAGGGCATGTCTCTTTGTATTTCGAATCGATGTTGTAATGGACAAGTTACCGTTATTTTGCCTTTGCATTAATGGTTATTATAAAACAGTCTAATACTTAGTTTTAAAAGTTTGGTTACTATTCAATATTTATTCATTTTTCCAGCCAAAGTGATTTTTTAGAAAACAATATCTACTTGTAGACTATACCTAGTCTGTTGGCGCAGTTGGCAACCCTGCCTTCTGAGCCGCTGGTCCCAGGTTCAATTCATGTACAGGTCAAACATTTATGTACACGAACATGTCTGTTTGACCTGTGTTGGGTTATGTATATGTATACGTATATATATGTCATGAGATGACCATCGTATAAGCTCTGCCTAGTTTGTGACCTGAAAACCTTGTGTGGATGTTGTCCCTCATCATTAGTATATGCAATATACGCTTGTTTTGCAAATGTAAAATACATTTGTCAAGCAGAAGCAAATGAAAAGCTACAATGGTTTAATTTGAAAGTTATGTTTAATTTATTTTACTTATATCTTTGGAAATTGTAACGCTTTACCGTAGTGTAATCTAAATAAATTATGTTTCGTCTCTTTCTTTCACTATCACATTTTTACCTTGCCTAATAAGTTAACAAACCACAATAATAACGTAGTCTATTAGTCTTTCTAAAAGTTTGAATACTTGATCGTGACTTGACTGATTTTTTCCTTGGAAATTGGAGTCGTACTTTTGTACATTTGCCCTTCCAAGTTATTTAACTAAATATTTTAATTTGTACCTTGTAACATTTTGATTCAAGAAGTCAGAGTCAAGTTACAGCCCGACAAATAAGTCTACCATTAAGTTACGTACTAGTAAAGCGGTGGATAAATTACTAAAACTTTCTAAGGTTAATAAGGAGGAAACCACAAAAACATGCTATCATGATTGTACGTACACATTGCTTATACTCGTCTATCGTAACCATAGAAGAAATTGGTTCGAATGATGATCGTAACGAACACTCCTCCACTAATTTAATTTAATTTTAATTTTTAATTTAAAAATTTATTTAATTAAATTAATTTAATAATCCTCCACATATACTCGTACCGAATACTATACAACAATGCTTGTTTTGGAGATAATTATATTTTTTTCCGTTTGGGGTTGAAACTTTTGGTTCTTAAACTAGTCTTTCAGACGTCTCAAAGAAATTACAGATGACCAAAGAGCTGGTACTTATCTCGGACAACGTATCAGCCTGTCTATTCAACGAGGTAACGTTGCCAGCTTTTTGTGCACTCTACCCGTAGACAGGGATTTTAATGCTGTTTTATCTGTAATATATATATAATTTAGAAATATTTTAGTGAATTAGTTTTATTGTAATAGGTAGATTTATTTTATATCAGTAACTTTGTACTTATACAGAAATAAAATTATCTGTAATATATATATATATATATATATATATATATATATATACATATATATATATATATATGAATGCTGTTTTGTCTGTAATACACATATATATATATATATATATATATATATATATATATATATATATACAAAATTTAGAAATATTTTAGTGAATAGTTTTATTGTAATAGGTAAATTTATTTTATATCAGTAACTTTGTACGTAGATAAAATTTATTAACTTGTATGTGTTATAATAAATTTTCTATACAACCTCATAATCTGTGACTATTACACATCAAATCTCAAACACACAAATCTAGGAAAATTAAACATAATCGATATAAGCGATTGTTGAGTTTTTTCCCGACAGTTCTAAAGAATTGAATATAAAATTGTGCCAGTTGAATTAAATAGCGAGCATTACAACCAGACCACGCTTCAAATTGTTTTTTTGATACATTTTTAAGCACTAATGAATTCTCACATTATGATACTTCAGAGTATGTTTAGTTTATACCTTGATAGGCAATATTCCGAAAGTTTTACTTTTTAGAATAATAATTATACAAAATCATTCTATGAATCAGACTTTTAGTTGATCCTTATGTAGCTAGTTAAACCTTGTCAATTAATATGTTTACAAATCGATTTTAAGCAATATAAGTAATGAATAACCCTCAATTTAGATCTTATCCTATTAAAACACTACTAACAGGCAAATTTCTTCAATTGTAACCCTTTTCGTTTTTAAATGGTTAATTAAAACTACTACACAACACACAGGACACACTAAAACCAAGTTAATAACCTAAGTACCTATCCGCTTCAACGGAGTTGTTGTAATTCAAATATGCATTAGATTACGGATGCCTCACAATACTTAATCATGTTAATTGTGCTAAATAGAAATGTAGAGAAAGGAATGTAGGCAAAAGACACTCCGACCTCCGTCACTCCACTATGTACTCAGAATTGACAGAAAGATATTATCGGGCTGATTAATGTTTAGTAAAGTATTAGGAGTTTAGTTCCTAATTTATTTTACACTAGTTGTGTAAAATAAATTAGAGAACTAAATACTAAAAACGCGGTTTCATCCGTGTCCTCCCACGAGATATAATTTATCTCTTGGCCAATTTTTTCGAAATCGGTTTAGTCGTTCTCAAGTTAAGACGTCACCAAGGGAATTAGGGATTCATTTTTATAAATATATATATATTAGCTGCGCTCCGCGGTTTCATCCGCGTGGTGATGGATGACGTTGATGATGAATCAAACATAGCGTATGTTACTCAGGCATAATATAGCTTTCTACTGGTGAAAGATTTTTTGAATCGGTTATCTAGTTTTTGCGTTTATCCGTTAAAAACAAAAAAAATATTTCCACTTTATTTTTAGAAGTAGATTAGGATTAACACCAAGGTAGGTACGAATAATGTGGCCAAGTTTGTACCGGCGTTAATATTTCAAATTTTAACACGGAATAGAACTTATTGTCTCATAACTATAAAAGTGAGACACGGTATTGCTTACTTTTTGTAGACATTGATGTTCACTATAAAACTATAGTACATCACTTTGCTCTATTCTCAATAATTTTGGCAGTGTACGCAATATAAGGATTTTTCAGCGTAAGGTATTATTGCACATTTTAAAATGTAAAAGTAGTTATTGTGACACTGTAATAGTAAGACATACGTGGTATCGCGGACTTTATTGTAGATATTGATGTTTTCTATAAAACTGCGATACATTACTTAGATCTATTATCAATAGTTTCCACAGCGTACGCGATATAAGGATTTTTTTAGTATCTTTTTCACACCTTGGGTTACATTATTGAAGTTTTCATACCTAATATCATTATACCATATCATAATCTTAGGTAACATATCATATTCATTGAGGATTTCTAATATTTTTTATTATTTTTTATAGCCTATGGGTACTCAGTGATAATGTAGCTTCCTAAAGATAAAACCTTTTTGAAATCGGTCAAGTAGTATTTAAGTTTATTCGTTACATACAATATTAAAAGAATATAAGTTTTAAAACTGCCATGCTCACAAACATTAGAAATATTAAAATTATCAACGGGATAATTACCATGTATATTTTACCATTTCAATTCAGTGGTACGATTGTGTAAAAACAAAAACAGTAATAGTCCCAAAGTTCGAGCTGATACGGTTAGTGTTGTGTATCGGGATAAAACAAAAATTAAGCTCCTGTGCTCGCATTTACAAGTACGGAAGAGGGTAGACCGTCTGCTCGTAAACATTCACCCACCCGCAATTCCTCAGTTCATCCGTGATCATGGCGCTTGCAACAGTGCCGAAAAATCGGAAACTCATAAAAAATATACATGGTAACTATCCCGTTGATAATTTGAATATTACTAAAATTAAAAGAAATCTAATAATAAAAATCTTTCCTCTTTATAATATTATAAAGTATATCTACATTAATATTATTAAGAGGCTATGTCGCTGAGCGATCTCGTTGTGCAGCCAAAATAGAGTTTACAAAACATTTATGTTTGAAATGCGTTATTTTCAAGTACCCTCCTTAATAACCCATCAAGTACAAAGTTCGTAGCGTAGTGGCACTTAGAACTTCTGCTATTTTTTGAATTGCTGTTGTTTCTTCCTTTCAAAATGGATGCTGAAGCATAAGTTTGTTCAAAAGATTACGCTACTGAAAACCGGAATAAGCCATTGAAAAATGTGCAGTAAGTTGCTCCACTGTTACATATGTGATTTCTGAAAAGATTTTTATAATTAAATAAATATCGAGACAGGCAATTTCCGTTAATAATGTGAATATTTCTAATATAATAATTGCCTTCCTTATATGTATTTGAAAATATAATGAATGTTAGTAAAAATTTACATAAATATAACTTAAATAGTGATCACCACACTTTTAATACTAGAAATACAAATAGGATAGCTGTACCTAGTTTTAGACTTGCGAAGACTAATAAGTTATTACTAGGAAATTGTAGGCGTTTTTACAATAAAATCCCTAGACACATAATTGAGCTCACAGAGGGCAAATTCAAGTCGACTGTAAAAAACGTTTTAATAAAAAAGTTTATTATAAAGTCCGACAATATATAGAAGATAAAGATGCTTGGAATACTCCACTTCTGGCAAGCTGTCACTCTGCCACCCATAAAATGTAATATTTGTAATACGTAAGTAGAAACATTGTAAACATCTATATAAAAAGAATGGCCCTGAGTTTATTGCCGCTTCTTCTCGGTAGGCTCTATATATTTTGGAACGCGGCGGTAGAGTCTTTAAAGTATATTATAATGAAAAATTTACGTTTATAAGTGCGTCTTTGATGCCTAAATTGAATAAATGATTTTGACTTTGACTTTAACGACATAATACATAATACAATCCTACATATAAACATAATAAGTACTAAAATTGTTCATCTAACTTTGATGGAATATAACCATTTTGGAGCTATGGCCTATCTAATGATGAAAAAACATGTAATTGTATGATCCAGCCAAAGATTATATTTATGCATAAAAATGATTGCCATTAATTGAGAACTTCCTTTTTTTGAAGTCGTTTAAAGGTACGGTTAGAGTTGAGAACCGTCTCCTCTTTATTGAAGACCATTACAAAACCTAGACAAACACATTTAATATTAAACTATACTAGAAGACTAGCTGAAAAGAAATACTGTTTTCTTTACATGAATATTAAATATTAATGTCCCGGGAGAGACGGAATAAAAGAATATACTCTGCACAGCTCAGTTGCCAGAAATTCCAACACACATCGTAGATTCTTGTGCAAGAGTCCTTCTTGTTTGATACTACCGTCAATTTTTAAATCAATCAATATAAAACTACTGTGTGAAGATTTAGAAAGCGAATTGTGAAGTAAATAAGACAACAGGGCGAATTTAACTCACAAACTGTAAGTATCATAGTACGCAGTGCTGTGCCATGAAAAACTTCAGCTAAGCTTTGAGTGTCAGTGCAACTGGCATGAGCAGGCATAGAATTTGTCTATTTCATCGTGTCAAGATACTCAAAATAATAAAACGCTTGTGCCTTATGGAGTCTGCAACTGCTTTAACAGATATGGTTTTCTATTCGGTATATATTTGAGTATATTTAACATTTTTATAAAGTTTACAACAGCCACATATTTCCACACTTAAATAAATGAGAAAAGTGGTCTTCTCTTCACTTTGGTATAGCTAAGCATTTCAAAAAAAGACACATATATAGGCTAGACACATATGCTTAAAACAGTACCTTACTCGCGGAAAATATTCACTGTAAAATAGCGTCGGGTTGGAGGACACTATCTATATTCAGGACCCGTTTTGATACTTTAGCTGATATCTTGGTTATAACTTTCATATTTAATATCAATAAATACATACATACATGATAGCGCCAGCCTGAATAAAAATTATTTCATTTAAATAATTTACATAATTATTTGAGCGTTAATACAATTTTTACCAATTATTATCAAGCTCAAGACATTTCCTGGTTTTCTTAATTAAATAATTAATTATCACTGTAAACACTTTATATATATTTAGAGTAAATTGATTGTATAATCTGATAGACTAAGATGATTTATGTTAAAATTAAAAGGGATGTTTGGACTCTATGTGCAAGCGTCGCACTTGTTTGCCCCTTCATAAGTCCCTATACTCGTATAAGAGCCGTAAGCGAGGGCGACACATACGACAGGGGATTCTGACTTGGACTTTCACAGAGAGAACAACTCGAAATAAATAATTTAAACTACACCTGCAAGTTTACAATATTTACCAATAGACCTCTCCAACATACATACATACATATCGAAAATTATGCGGGAGGTCTATGTTCAGTAGTGGACATCGTACGGCTGAGATGATGATGATGATGAAATCCTTTACATAAATAGGTTTACGTCTAGTAGCTTATTTATAGAGATATACATAGAAAAAAGTTTTCTCAAATATCCCTCTTTCTGGTGTGGTCAAATGTTAATATAAATAATCATATTAATTGTTGTTATAGTTTTAAGGAACCTAACATTTATCCTTCCTTTGCGTCGTTGCACCCACATTTGTATGGCTTTGCTCTGAACAGATACTCGGGCAAAAAGTTTACATTCAAAGCGCGGTTGGTCACCCTAAACAAATCCTTTAAAAATACTAACAGAAACATGTTTCTCTAATTTCAACGGGCCCATAAAACAAACAACAAAAATAAACATCAAAAGAGAATAACGTAGAATCAACACAAAACAATCATAAAACATTTCTGTAAAAAATACGATATCTTAACAAAATAGAAGAAAAAGTAGCTTTTTATCATTTCGTACAAAAACATTTCTAGGTAAGGTAAGAAAAACTTAGGATAAAACTGAAACTAAGAAATAAAATTTGTGGCAAATGATACTTTTGAGAATTGTTTTTGTAGTAAAAAAGTGTAAAACATTAGTATGAACAGTCTCATCATTTAAAATCTGAATAATAAAACAATTTGAAAGTGTGATTGGTTATTAAGTAACCGTAGTTCCCGTGACATATCATAACGTACGTAATTGTTTTTATATGTTCTAAAGTAATTTAAACTATCGAAGCTGAAAACATACAGACTCCGGATGCGGAGGCTTGCTGGAGACGGTTTTTCTGTATTGTTCGAATTAGTATCAAAGACTGCACACATAACTACTTCACACCGCGCCGAATTGTGTTTCTCTGATGTCTGTGTGTTTTCAGCTTTAGGCACACACACTTTCGTACTGCAGGAGAAGTTTGGAAATAATAATTAGAATAAAAATAAATATATATGACCCATTCAACAAAACTTGCCACCAAACTGTGAAATATACTGACTGACCGGTAAAAAAAATAAGTATACAATCATTATATTGTCGGAGTTTGTACAAATATTCTATCGTTTAAACAGAACGTCTGAAAACTGATGTTGCGAATTATGTGTATCAGATAGTTCAATTCTCAAGGATTCATATCCACAGTACAAGGTACTTCTAACTAGGGTTTTTTGTACCTAAGTCATAGCAGTTATTAAGAGTGTTACGTACTAGTTAGTACGTACGAATTAAACTTTAAACTTCCTTCAATGTTTGTATCGACCCTCACAAAACTTTTGGTAATCCTTTTCGCCATTAAGACTGTAGACTCGATCGGCACACCACGGATAGAATCCTAAGGCAGTTAGTAGGTACATAACCGCTGCTAAATGCGATCTTTAGCATATCGCGTGGGTTGCCCGCTCTATTTAGGGAATCCAAACACGGCCTCGGAACGTGAATATAAATGGAGGCTTAATGACAAATCTATTCTGAACGGAATAGGGACGGATTTTATAGAGTAGTGCAGATTGTATGTAGCAAAAGCTTTTTGTTGAGTCGAAAAAGTTGGGGTATGTGTTTGATTTGTTGGTTGGTTTTGGTATATTTTGATTTTTGACTTTTCCCCGTAAATAGAACGTTTTGTTTGAATGTCTGTGGCGCACTAACGTTACACATTTATATGCATTTGGTGTCACACTAGCGCTATTGTCAGACCGTTTTAATTATTTGCTCCTTTACCTCAGAGATGACATAGAATACAGAAAAGATTTGCCACAATACTAGCCGACGAGGTTGGCGAAGTGGCAAACCTCTAGGCCAAAAATTATAAAAAAACCTTGAACAGAACTCCTGACATCACGTGTAAGTTTTATACAATTGAATGTTGAGTAAGCTGAGTAACATATTAAAAGTCCACCGCAAGCCTACACTCGTTAGCGCTCCAGTTCAAAACTCCAAACTCCACCCTAAACGAGCTTACTTACTTAAAACCTCTAGAACTTTAATGGAGTTTTTAAGTGCTGAAAATAAAGTTTTAACTTTGTTTGAATTCTAGAATGCGGTTTGCACGTTCTTCATTAGATTTTGAAGCAAAGTTTCCGTGATAGTTGAACACAAATGTTTTTCATTAATTAGTTATTGGAATTGATGATGTGGTGGTTGAAGAACACCCATTCGTAAGGTATTATACGCTGAATCCAGATATCTGTTTCACGTCAGGTGCCAATCAAGTAACACCCTTATTGGGAACCGTTGCAGAAACCAAGTTAGCTCAAACTATCCCGTCCGGGTCCGTTAATTTTGAAGCTTAATTTGGTAAGTTTGGATATTACAAAAGTTGCACAGTTACTATCTGTGTGAAAACCGCAGCAGTTCCGATTAGTTCTTAAGTAAACAGTTCCTCGATTCTCCAACATTCGGCAGTGCTATATGATTATAACTGTTCTCTCAAGTACCCTTTATTAATTTATTTAAAGCGTCTAGTGAATCTTTACTCGTATTCCTTTCCCAAGTGGCCTCTTGTGCTCTCTTGGTTGACACCACTGCAGTATAAGATGTTATATATTATAATAGTACATATGCATCATGGTGTTAAGGTTAGCCTTTTAAAGGACATTAAAGTTTTTAGTGCCACGCTGCAAACCCACAGCCGAATGGGCCGGCACGACCGGGATAGTACCACACACCCATGTAACACCGACGTGAGTAACATAGCTTGCTATTGCATTTTGTTGGTTTGTGGGAGGTTCCGGAGGCCCGAATCCTCCTTTCGCTGTCCTCCCTCTCCTTCCTCCTCCCCGTACACTCTCATTCTGTCTATCCTTTCTCATAGGTCGGCAACGCATCCTAGATACCTCTGGTATTGCGGATGTCCGTGGGCGACGGTTTCACTCACCATCAGGTGAGCCGCTTGCTCGTTTGCCAACCTAACCCATAAATCACGACTTGGAATGAATTTTGTTATGTCTGCTGAGCCGCATCTGCCACCTCCTCCTGAGTATGGTTATGACATGGCAGGTGCAGCCATCGGGTGCAGTTAAATAATACGTCAGTCTAGGGTACTTTGTAATAAACGAGGTAAAATTAAATTAAATTGTTGATTACTTCAAGTGCTCTAACAGCTCACCATCCTTATAACATTAATCTTATCAATTCAATCACTTAACGATAGATCTACTTTCTATCCCGGTTTTGTACTTGGCATCGAAAGCTTTTTAAACTAATACGGTATGCTTATTGCGTCAGCTCCATTTAGCTGTCGATAGCGACCCCAGGCCATAGCACAAACAATTTGCGAAAAAGTATTCGTGTCATAAGCGTCAACGCGTCACGTTTCAGCGCACAAACTATGAGTTATCTGTGCCACTGTTGTCCTAGATAAATGACAGTTTGTACTGTTTGATGACACGTTACGTTCTTCTCTTCTCAGTTATTTCGCTCTTGACAGAGCGGTCGTGGTCATCATGTAGTTGTGGTGGATGCAGATAAAGTGCGCCTCACGAAGTCATGCCATGTCACGCTACTCGCAGTCATGCACTCAAGCAAGGGACCTACGTTACGTTACACTTACGCAGTTATTCGTTCTAAACCCTGTACTGCTTTCGATTTGGATTCCTTGCTAGTTTTAGTGATACGAAGAAATGTTTGTTCTCTGGTTTGAGAATTCACACAAAACAGGGTATCCTCAAGTGGAGAAATGACTGCGTGAACTTTATTATTTCCTATTCCTACTATAAATCAGTGAATAATAATAAGTCTTACGAAATTCCGACTTACATCGTTCGCGTACATTCAAGAACATAACCATTTAATCCATCACAAGCGCCCCGAGCACCTAATTACGTAACGAGCAGGTGCAGCCTGCGGTACCTATTACCGTATTACTAGGTATTACAGTATACCGAGTATTCTGTGAATTCTTACTTACTAGTATGGGTTTATTTTTAATTGTGTCGACTTAAGTAGTGTGCAATTGTATCAACATTAATAATAATGTGGGACAATATCCACACAAAATCTTCGGGTTCTAAACTAGACAGTTCCAGTACTATGATATTCTGGTAACTAATATACGTACTTTTATAGATATACATACCCAGACACAAGTCAAACAGACATGTTCTGAAATGCTTTGCCTGTCTAATGATCGAACCAATGACCAGCGGCTCAGAAGGCAAGGTTGTTACTAACATTTTATGTAATATTTTTGCTTATTAAAGTTGTCAAAACTGACTTGGAGTCGCCATTTTTCAAGTTTTCAATCATCATTCGATTGTAACTGAAATACATACAAGTACTCGTATTACGTTTGTAAATGCCCTGCAGTTACGCTCGATCTCTCCAGCCGTGCGATTCTGTAATGATTCGTCGATGCGTTCGTCGACGAGCTCACCAATGTCAAATACTTTATGAGATATCGCCCTTGTACATAAGGTTGTTTTGCCAACGTTTCTTGTCATCTCGTCATTTGTTTCACGGATGTTGTCAAATTTGCAACGATGTTTGCTCTTAGAGAACCGCACGGCTGTATACATACTCTAATCTGTGGCTCAACCCATACGAGGATAACGTAGTACGGAGGGTGGATGGAAATATTCATACAATTTCGTTGTTTTTTTAAAACGTTATAAGTATTTATTTATCATTGATTGAGCTATGCATATACAAAAATAAAATTATAAAAATAAAAAAAATTAAGAATCCTCTGACAGAAAATAATATATCATAATCATATGCCATTTTGTTCCCACTACTGGGACTCAAGCCTTCCTCTCAGAGAGGGGAGTTCAGCCATAATCCACCACGTGGGCCCAGTGCGGATTGGTGGATAGGTTAGTGGCCAACCCATGTCGAAGTTTTCAGGCCCCCCTCAACATAGCCTAAGGACTGTTTTCCTAAGACAAACAATCGTATGTACAAAAATAGTACGAAATACCCATATTGAGGAAGTTGTGAAAAAAAATTATGTGTAGCCATTTCGTGGTGGCGGCCATCTTAGATTTAAAATGTATCATAGTGTAGTCTAATACAGTCAAGGATTTTCATTTGATACCCCTATTGAGGGAGTTGTGAAAAAATATGTAATCTGCCATTTTGTGGCAGCGGCCATTTGGACCAATTTTCATCAAACATAGCTAAGAACACTTCCGACTACTTCACCAACCAAACAAAATCGGTTCAGGAGCAGCTATGATGCCACAGACACACACACCACCAGACACGTCAAACTTATAACAACCCTTTGAATTAGAAATACGGGATTACTTACGTAATATTTATCGGATAGGTCCGACTATAGTTTCGACCAAATTCAGTGGTCTTTTTCAAGGAGTGTTCGGGACGCCCGCGTCGATGACGTCTCGCTTAGCACTGATAACACCCTGTCATTTTTGCCTGGATTTGCCTGGGTTAAAAATATAATAATAAAATGTAGTAATGCAAGAAAATGGTTATGTTGCTTATAAAGTACGAGGTAGATACCTACATAAAGTGGTTTTCCTTTAATTGATTTCATCATTCTGGTATTTATGTGAATACTGGATTGAATAAAGCGTCTCGTACGATAGATGTGTAATATGTTGATATTGCAAGAAAATATAATGTAATAAATATTACTTTTATTTTATAAAATTAAGAAATATCGTTATATTATTAATGTTCAATTACTTTCTTTTTGTATACCGACCCAATTACAATATAGAATTATTTGTGAATGTATACATTTTCTTAAATAAATATACTTTCACACTTTTTCTGATAATAATACTTGAAATTTTGGTTCTTCTTATACTTTACTATTTATTTATTTAAATTTCCAAACAAGTAAATACACATTGTTCTTAGTAGGTAATGTCTTAAAACCTAAGTGAGGTTTGTTTAGACACTGAGTTCTCGTTAAAAACTAAGTATAATATATATATAATAAGTACAATATTAAACTATATGTAAATTATTTTCGTTACGCGCATTCTAGAAGTAGCGGGTAGGCATCTAGATGCAACAAAAAATACGAGTATAGTACTACTAACCTAGCGTTATTACTGATTATTACTTTAAACTGTCTAGTAAGTATATTCTGGAATATCAGATGAAACTATATGATAAGCATAACGCTATTGTTCTTACCATAAAGTTAGATACCTAGCATAAATTAATCAACTAATAATAATAATAACAATAATCTGGGGTGGAGACGCAAGAGCAAGTTACAAAAAGCTCCAAGGGTGGAAGTGTTAAAGGGCATAACGCCGGTAGTAGCGCTCTAGTGAAACCGCAGCACACCTCTCGACACTCTATAGCCATCCACACTAACGTTGCCCCTTTTGTCACCACTCATGGTGGCCTTTATGGGGGGCCCGTTTAGTGGATGGCAAGTCACCACCTGCCTAAATATTTTAACATGAGACTAAAATTGGCAGGTGCCGTAGTCTCTTCCATAGCCCACTATCTTCCTTATCACTAATAAGTTCATCTCAATAGCCTGGCCATTTTACCCATATTTGTAATAGTTATGAGTACCATGTTACCCTTCATCCAACATTTTTTATGTTTTTTATACTCCTTTGTATTTGCTATACCAAACAGGCCTCTAAGTGTTGGCTACAGCCCCACTGATGCCTCTGTAAAGGGCCGGATTAAATCCGTGAATTTGTTTTAATAAAAGCAATAATAATAATAATAGCCTGTTAGCTGTTACTCGATGGGAGTCGGGGCTTTGGCTACATGCTTTGCCGTCTAAAAATGTTGGAAATCTTTTGGACATCAATACTTTCCGAATAGCCGTATCCCTACGAGTAGGTGCCCCTTGCCAGGTCCCTCACCGTTGTGTCTGCGGTGAAATGGTGGATCGGTTCGGCCACTACGCACTCTCATGCGTAAAGAGCGCGGGGCGCATACCGCGGCACGCCAGCTTGAATGATATCATCCGTCGGGCATTTGTCAGTGCTGGAGTCCCGTCAGTTTTGGAACCAAACGAATTGATGCGGGATGACGGCAAGAGACCAGATGGGATGACTATCGTCCCGTGGAAGATGGGACAGCCCCTGGTTTGGGATGCTACATGTGTGGACACACTGCCGCCGTCTCATCTCCCTGGGACGATTGATCGGGCTGGCGCTGCCGCGTCTAAAGCGGAAGACCTCAAACGTCATAAATATGTGTATTTAGACAGAATGTACATGTTTGTGCCGTTTGGGGTCGAAACTTTAGGCCCATGGGGGCTGTCCGCTCTCAACTTGTTTAAGTATCTGGCGAAACGTTTGTTTGAGGCGTCGGGTGACCGAAATGCTGGCGCCTATTATGGGCATAAACTTAGCATTGCCATCCAGCGTGGAAATGCCGCCAGCGTTTTGGCCACGTTTCCCCTCACCATGGGGCTTATAGATTAGATAGTTATTATTATTATTTAATTATTTAATTACTAACAATATTGGTACAAATAACCTTATACTAATAATAATTAAGTAGACATATATACTTGAGGATAGTACCTAAAATAGAACCTTACAATACGAGCCTACGATATACACGTTTGTATCATAAATACAATGTTGATTATATGAAAAAAATATTAATCAATTCATTATTACTCAATACTTGTATTTGTATTGCTAAGGACCGCGATCCATTAGGGTTCTTTGTCAGTAAATTGAAATCTCAAAAAGTACAAAAAGAAAGTCTACAAAAAGTACATACGGACCTTTGATAAAAGCCTGTAAATAAGATAAAACCAATTGACCTGAATAAGCAACGGAATAAACTGGTTACATACAGGGTGTTTGGTAGAGGGACCGACAAACCAAATGAGCGTGTTCGGGGCCCACTGGGAGAATACAAGTTGGCCAAAAAAAGTCCCCGACACCCCAATTTTTTTTAACTAAATCAGTTAGTTAGCTCTGTTTTGTATCCAATTTTGCTTTGCGTGGCCTGAAGGTGTATTAGAGACCAAATTCAACTAAAAACATCCGGTCTAAAACAGATTTTACAAATGTTATGGTGGTAAATAGGTACAATTTCGAAAAAAAGGGAAAAAATCACAAAAAAAAGTTAAGCATATTGGGGAGTCGGGGATTTTTTTTTGGCCAACTTGTATTCTCCAAGTGGTCCCCCGAACACGCTCATTTGGTTTGTCGGTCCTTCTACCAAACACCCTTTATTATTATTTCATGGAATGAGATTGCCATACACTACACTCAAGTTTTCCAAGACTGACACAACCTTCAGCAATAAAGTATATTATCACAAGCAATATACAGTCTGGGGGCCTACTCCCAACTTTTACGAAACTATCATAAATCAGGAGCGTTTTGTAATAAGCTTAGAATAATCATACTTACTATCGTACTCCTACCAACACAAAAGGGTCAACCAAATTTATTAGTAAGGTTGCAATATGACTACTTTAAGAGATTACAGTACGGATCTTCAAAAATTTGACATTGGAACAATGAAACGTAACGTCAAAAGTCACGTTAAAGCACGCGAATTGAGTGAAATATTTGATACTACGTCATCAAAACGTCTATTGTATTATATTGTTATTTTTTGCTATATTGACGTGGTGGTAAATTTAATGGTAAGGTTGAAACATGACTACTTAAAGAGATGGGAGTAGGGCCCGTCTTCCTTTGGCCCTTAGCTGAGATATGAAGAGCTTTGTGCGATTGTGCTGGTATTATACACCTTGTATGCAGAGCGCGTTAGCATAGTACGTTTTAGTAGTCGTGTCGATCTACGTCATGCTCTACAGAAACTTGCAATAATAACAACAACAGGAAATAACTACAATATATAACAATAGTTATTCGCACAACGAAATGTGAGTACTTTGCGATGTAATTACTATAATTTACTGTAATTTTACAAAGAGAGAAGATTTGTGTTTTTGTAAGGTCAACCGAAGCAAGTGTGACAGTGAGGTTAGTGTAACAAATTCAATTTACGCGTCATATTTATACACATATGTATACATTTGCAGACACATTTTCGCATGTATAATATGATTATGCTTAAATGTAGCTGAGGCAATTGTGACATAAATTAATTGAAAGTCACATCACTATTTCTCTAATCTGTCGCACTTGCCCCATTACGATATAAATCTATTGCTGCAAAAATTGACGTTTCTGTGATTACAATAGAACATAAAATAGGTTAGCATTATTAACATCGCATTATTTTTATCAGAAACTACTGGCAATAACAAACTAAACAATATAATAATGTTCACTGTTACACTTGCCTCATTGTTGGGGCAAGTGTGTCAGTCACCAACCTTCATTCGTTTTACTTACTTATGGTTACAAACTACAAGGAGCAGTATTAAATGTTCAAACTAATGTTTTAGAACAAAAATTCTTCATATAACGTAGACATAGGTATTCAAAGTCAAACTTTCGTAGCAATGATTTTATGTCACATTTGCCTCGGTTTACCTTATGTTGATCACGAATACACTCAAAAACTACTATATTTCTAAAAATATTTCATCTGAGAATGCTATACAATATGCCTGAGTAGGGTTTTTATAGATAAGGGTTAGGGGATAGGTTATTTTGATTTATCATCACCAATAGCCATCGCCACGCGGGTGAAAACGCAGGGCACAGCTAGTTTTGTATAAAACTATTATAATCGTATAAGCCCTCTCGTCTCTTTACTAAAACTTAATGCGGAATCTGGCAATGTTTTTTTTTCTACTCGTACAATCAGGTGACGAAACGCGATTACTAGTGCAGGTGCACTAGTAATCGCGTGAAGCTTTTAAATTAATAGTCTCAAAATCCTTTCGCACGAACATTTTCATTATAAAGACACTGACAACAGCCAATATTTAGAAAAATATCAGTAATACCTTAAAAAGAGAAAAATGACCTAAAAACAGCGCACCTTTATAAAATGAAGAAAATAGGTATTTGCTGTTTCTCTAGCTATCTTCCAGCTATTTTAGGAAAATTTATTGGAAAATTTAAACTTTACAACGTAGTTTTTTTACTGAACTGACATTGATGAACTATCTGTGCCTGCTTACAACAACTGTGGAAGCAACAGCTATCTCATCCACGCATTACCCACCTAACCAAGTGATTATTTAAAACATACGAAACCAACTTCAATATCATCATAATTTCATCATCATCATGACTTTTTTATATTTCAATTTTTAAACGTTACTTAAGAGTTTTCAACTATTTAATATTTAAAAGGAAAAAAAATACAATATTTATTTTTCAAATCTGACCTGCTACAGTAAAATTTACTACAGTCAAACACTTCTCCTTTTTTGAAGATGTTTGAAAATTATGTGCTAAATCGTTATGAAAGTTTTGGTTTATGCTCGTATAAATACTCGTAGAGGAATAAATCCATCCAAATAGACATACTTTTGCATTTGATTTCTTAGTTTGATTATTGCGGATTAGTTATATAATTTGTTTCAGTACGTTATATTTTAAGACAACTTAAACCTAAACAAACGACATAAAACTTAAAAATATATGAACCATGGCTTAAACTCGGGTCTATCTTTAGTCCACGTTGTATAATATGACAAAATTTGTTTATTCCAATATACGCCATATTGTATAAACTTAAACAATTTATTTTCCTTTATTATTAAGGTTTTAAAGCGCTGACGCCTACTAATTGACTACTACTAGCGAAACCAAATTATGAAAATGTATGTATGTACCTACATAATTAGATCACATACCGTCGGACGAGTTTTAAAAATTGCCCAATATGTTATAGGTAAAGATCACAATATTTGAATTAAAGATAGCTAAAATTGATTTGATTTAAGTAGCGTAGATTTCCAATTAGTCTTTTTGCTGCACTTTCATTTTTCATGCCATAATAAACGAGTTTTGGTTGGTGTTAATAAATTGTATAAAAATAACATTTATGGGAGTTGTGTAACATTTCTGTGGTTAAACAAAACTTGCCGTATTTACCTTCACGCTAACATAGACGTCCGTAATAATTCAAACTAAGTTGCCCCTGGAGTGTTGAATGTTATTTTATGGCAAGTTCATGCCATTAGTCGTAACATAAAAAAATTAAAAGAAATAGGGAGAAAAAGAGCTCTCGTTGTAAAATTCTCTTTATACAGTTTTCTACCCGTTATTTAACGCATCATTAATACTTATTGTTTCGAAATTATTGTCCTAACTAAAACACTGAGTCTTGGAGTTACTAACGTCCATTTACTGAACAGGGATAATATTTAAAAAAAACAGTTCTTCATTCACTCGTTGCAATAGTGTCAGTAAAAATCCTGGTACAAATTTAATTAGTCCAAATAATTACGTTGTTGTTTAGCTAGAGTTTTTAGGCTTTTAGGTGGCTGAATGTACGAACACACGGTACCGAGCGATAACTGGCCATTGAGCGGCTTTTCTTGAGTCACCGGCCAACCGCATGTACCTTTTTTGTCCCGGGAAAATCTTTTATAGATACCACCGCCCCCGGAGGGAGCACAGTGGTTATGTGGGAGTCCATACCCACTTAAAACCCAGGACTCCTCCAAGCGCCTTCAGCGCCTTCGCCTGTTCAGACTACAGGAACGTTTCGGCAATGGTGTGCGGTCTCGGCGACGCTGATCCCCCAGCAGAGGATCCCAACCTGATGGGTTTAGAGTAGAATATGCTCTAGCCCCGTCTTTTTGACGGGCGCACGAAAATACCGCGCACGCCGCCTCGGGGACAACCGTATGTACCTACAAGCCTTTTCTAATATATTTGAAAATTGGTACAAAATTGGTGACAGTGGTCACCAATTTTGTCCACCGTCTACCGACCACCGACTACTGAACAGTGGACTTGCGTGATATGAAGTGTTTTGGAGAGTGAGTTTAAATAGACTACATAATACGGCGTGATTCAAACGCTGACGTGACGACACGTTTAAAGAACTAGTAAACTTAGTTTTTATGTAGTTCTGCTGATAGTGTATTTACGATGGATCGTTGCGACCCATTATTAGCGATAGAGAATTCAGCAGATTCAGATTAGCGGCGATATCCTTATTATCATCTAGGTTTCCAGGAGATCTGGACCGATCAGCTTCGATTATGGTTCATGCACCTTGAGGCAATTTGTCCCACAGTGTCATGCTGCTACAGCTTTTAGCTGTAAAATTATGTTATTTAAACCTTACCATGATTACTACTTGGATGGGTAACCGATAGGGGAATTTCCTACTGGGGCCTTATTCTGACCAATGAAACACGTTACGTGGCGCCGCACGATATCTTCTACGAATGATAGAAAATTGTAATAATTTCACGATCATCCCTTAGAAATAATGTGACGTGCCGCGTTAAGTGTACCGGTCAATTGGTCAAAGCGCCTCTGAAACACAGAAGCGGTGTCTGAGGCTAAGGCCTCACTTCCATGTTTCAGAGGGCAGGGTAAACTGACCTGTCTTCTAATAGGAAAACAGATATTAGACCCTATCGGAGGTTACGGCTTTAGCTGAAAGCTTAATCGGTCCAAACGTATAGTTTGACTGAGCGCGTGTCAGTTTATGACTAATACAGCTCTATACCGTATTATATTTATATAATAATATATAGTATATTATTCATACTATAGGCCGACCGCTTTAGTGAGTTCTTACCCACGGGTTACAGGGGCGCGGGGGTACAGGGGAGGATGTGGGAGATATACATGAGACTAAATTCTCAAAATTGTAGAAGGATGTTTTGTGTAAAGTAACCTTCATACATTTAAATTTTGGTATACAAATATCAAGTCAAACAGGGAAGTTGTCTTCTTAGAAAAAAAAACATAGGTTTGTTTACAATGTAAAATCTAATCAAATTAAACGAAAAGCAGAAGCTGTGTTACGTTGTTAAAAAAGCAGACTATTAACCATAGAGAATCATGTGATTTATTTAAAAATAAAAAAGTAGGATACTGAGACCTGTAAATAATAAATAAAACTAATACCACGTTGACCACTATGGCGTTGAACTTGTTGTCTCCTGTGTGCTACTGTGTACGTAACGCGCGCCCGCCGCCCGCACCTCTCTCGGTCCACGAGTCGTGGGCGACGACTAATTAAGGCGCGGTCGTACCCTGATAATAGTAAAAAGCAGAATCTTTAAACATCGAATGTAACGAAACAGTTCGATAATAATCTATGAAAAAAATACTTAGGTTAGAAAAGGAACAGACAAAGAGTAATAACCGAACATAACTTATGAATACTACTCGCTCTCTGCAGAAAAAAATCCTAAATAGCTGCATAAAAATAAACTTTCACGTCCAAACTCTTAGAATATTCAGCGATAACACTATATTAAATTTTAGGTAATACATAGCCAACATATAGTACTAAAGTAGTAACCAGCAGTTTTTTCAATTGTGTTAGTATATATCGAAAGATATAAAGAAAACGTACAAAATTAACGCATTTTCGCATTACATCGTCCAATATAACAAGCGATTTTCATCCTTACGTAAAGCATCGTAAATTATTTTAAAATTGGGGTTGGACCGCGTCTTAAAGCGGTCTTTCTTATAGCTGGTACTACTGAAAGTATAATTGTTTATTGCAGATTGTATTTTTTTAACAAGGTTTATACTCACCTATATTATGATGTAGCACAATAAACAAAAATAATTAACAATCAAATTGTGGTTACATAAAGCTGTTTTGCACTTGTAAGACACAGAAAGTGCCAGCGTGGGTGTGTTGTAGGTGGGTCGTGAGTATTTGTCGCTTTAGTAAATTATTATGATACACAATACGTGGGAGCGAACATATCTTATTCAAATAACGGCAGAGTGCGTATGCGTACAGAACAATGACAGTTAAAAACATAGTCGTCGATTATTCCCAGTATAAACATCCTAACGATTACATAATTAGTTCGTAGAATAGACACATCCTCTTTCTAAACAGTACGCTATTATGACGGCCTCGGTAGACTAGTTGCCCAGCTTTCGAAACGAAAGGTCTCTGGTTCGATCCCTGGCTGGTGTAAATATTTGTGAGCGCCAAAATTTTAAGCCTCGGGTCTTAGATATATGTGGATTCTTTATGGTATGTAAATGTGTGTTTCCATGCCTCACGAGACACAAAAAATGGCGCATTTATAATATTGCAAATAAAATAAAAGAAAGAAAACATATTTATTCAAAACACACACATCACATTACATATTCTTCACATTAGAGGAACACAATACACTTAAATATTAAACACATTACACAATTCGGTATGTAAAGTTTTTTTTTGGTATTTTTTTTATATTTTTATTTCGTAGATTAGGTCATTATAAGAAACTAATTTCAATATTTTTGTTTTATATTCAGTAGTTATTTTATAATATTTTTTTGAAAATTTGAATCCTATGACGTCACTTTTTTGCACAAATATGTAGTTGCGTTGAGGAGCCAAGAAAAGCACGCGAGTAAAAAAAAAGAAACTAGAATTTACTTTGACACTTGACAGTGACACCTACTAATTCGTAAGTCTCTATTCAATCAAAACAAAAGTCCGCTCGTGTTGTTAGATAAAGTTTTACTTCAATAGTCACACAGATAATAAAATGCAAAAAAGTGACGTCATTTAGAGGTCAATGAAAGTCGAATTATTTCATCGTTTTTTGTTAAAATAAATGGCATCTTATCGTTTTAAAAGGTCAGAGTAGAAAAATAAGGGTTTGTAACATAAAATCTCGAAATGGTTTCGGAATTGGCATAGGTTAATTTTTTTTAGCATACCGAATTTACACATGTAGAAATCGACGCGGTGCTGTGTGTGTCATGAACATGGGTCCCGACTCAGCATACGACTACGGACAGAATCCTTACTCACTGATTGTCAGCTTTACGATTCAATTCATTTCGAACACTGAAAGCACAGAATGTACGGCAGGACAATGTACCTACGGAGTAACGATCTACTAGCCGATTTAGTGTAGATGCTGGTCTGTGTACTATTACACAATTCAGTTACGTGTTACGTTACGAGCCGATCCATCGAAAGTCGGTTTTCAAAGGATGTTCACGCTATTGTCTGCGTGACCTGTATGTTTCTGTATCGTTAACGCCAAACGACAACTTCAAAATGTATGGCGTTGACATTGCCTGTGGAAAAGTCTCGTGACGTCATGCTAAGTTCGTAGACACATTTTTGTCTGTGCGTGTGCGGAAACACGCCTGTTTGAATTTTGTCTACGCCTGCAGGAGACGTCCACACTTGCGTTTATGACTCGCGCCGAAGAACGCCAGATGACACAGATACAAACATGGAGTAGGAGCGGATCATGTCGTGACGTGATCCGGTACGTCCCCCGCCCGCATCGCGCCCCCTCCTCTGCGCGCCGCCTCGCTCCTGCGATCTAGCGATGGCATGCCACGCAGTCTAACTCGGCACCATGCGTCTATACTTGTAACATTTCGTCGTACATGGTTTGTGACCGTATCAGCACAACCTAGACCGTCTACACTCAGCGTAACATTTCTTGTACGATGTCACGTAGTCCGGTCCGTTGTCAGGTCACAAGTGTGGACGCACCCTTACTGCAGCCTGTGACAATTGTTCGCGTAACAAAAGACGTGCACATTATCGGTACTGACACGCGTAATCTATCGGAGAAGTTAAGAAGCTTTCAAACTGTTCAACCACATTCGCAACCCTTTCAAAACTTCATATAGGTATTTCAAGACTTGTACTCTCTTGTACATAGTGACCATTTGACGTGAATGGTTTTCAAGGACATATCCTGAGTCGTTTTTCTATGCCAAATTCCATCAAAATCGGTTCAAGTGTGAAAGCAGGACCAACAAACGGCAAACACACTTTCGTAATCAAAATATTGTTATTATTATATCTTTTTTGTATTATACAGCGTTACTGGTAATCAATTAGCATCCTGTTAAGGGCATTTTATATACATCAAAACAAACAAATTTTGTTCTAGAACTTTTCCCAAAACTAAACAAATATCTAAAAAAACATTTTTTAAGTTTTTGTGATTCTCTCTTACATTTCATCAACTCTACATCGCAGCCACTTCATTTATCTACGTGTAGCCATGCATGTAGTTAACAGCACGTCGTAGCGTAGCACAGCTATGACGACCTTGACTTGCCGCGTCTCAACCCCTTTCTTACGCTGCCGTCGCGTCGCCGCCCTCTCGCCGCCGCCGGCTGGGGCTTGTCCGCATTGCGCGCGCGCTTTTTACATAGCGCTAATTATGTTTAGACCGGTCAAATTGATTTTTTAAGTTATGTATGGTAGAAAAAAATATGAATTTTTGAAAGTCGTAGAACAAAAGATGTGTATACCATTCCCACTCTAAAAAGCTTATTTTATTCACTGAAAACAGTTAATAAAAAGACCTTTAAATCACTGTTTTGGTGTTTGAATTTAGAACACACCAATATATTCGACCTCCATCTCAATGCTTATACATCTTCCTTATGCAAAGAATAATCGACATAATATAGTATTGTTTTGATGTACAGAATATGCTCTTAAAAGGGTGCTAATTGAGTAACCCTGTATATTGATGTATTATTACGAATTATTTTGTTACTATATATTATTATATTATGTACTATAAATGTATGTATTATAAAAATACAGTAAAAATCTAGTTAGCAGTTACCAGTAACTTAAGTTCAATGAGGCTTAAACCGGGCTCCAAACTTGAATAGTAACAGAAATGTAATCAACATCACGTCGTTTGCTTTTCAAGACTTCAATATAAAAGTTAATATACTTGTACCAGTGAAAAGGTAGAACTGTCTGTAATTGTCTCGAGAGTGATGAAGGAGGATGGTGAAAAAGCGATCACATTGACGTCGCTACGTAATTGTGTGCTTTAGGGAACATTCACTCCGTCGAATGTTCGTTTGCTAACCGAACATACGAAATAGATCAAACTTGTTTTTGAAAGTCAGTAATGCGATTCTGTGTAATACGATGCCATTCAAATTTGAAGTAAGTAAGGGCGTTTATTTTTACTTATTTATTATATTTACTTACTGTTATATTATACATTCTGTAAATGCTCTATTTGACCTTGTACCTAGTTACTCCTAGTTTACTTTAAAATGCTCTTTGTGGAGGCTTATAATTGGCTTTTCTTTACATATGTTGTAAATCATATTGTAATAATAGCTGTTAGCCCCCTAAACATTAAAAAATAAAATAAAATAAGAAACAAAATATTTTAATTATTATTATTTTTTGATACGTCAAAGTAGGTCCAGCCCGAAAACCATATTAACTAAATATCATTTATTTTCAACACATTTAAAAAAGTAGCAGATTCTCAATTCGGCTGTATTTTTTGTGTATACGTTACGAGGTTTATTTGCCATAAAACACAAAATTTAATCAATTATTATATTCTCTTTTACTACATCTTTTAACCACACTCATTGCAACTTTTGGAATCCTAGTATGTTTCCCGAGAAAAATATAGTATTATTGGCCAAATAGGTATGGCGACTACCGAGTCTACGGGTTTAATGCATATAATTGTTTATAGTAAATATAATCAAACTTTTGCTAGTAAAAAAATTTAATTATGTATAGATACATATTATATATGTATACATTTTATATATGTATAGATACATATATAAAATACATTTTAGGTACTTAATACTTTTTCAATAGCTCAAGTTTAGTATAAAACAATGTACCTAAAAAGGGAGCACTGTGTTTAAGTATGATAGAAAAGAGGATAATAATATTATGAACACGAATAATAGAATCTGTTCAGAGGCTATTGGATCTCCAGCTTTCTTTTGTAATGAATGTTCGCATGAATGCTCCCGGTCGATACACAGCGTAATTGTCTACTCGGTAGGCGGGCCAGGAAATTCACGAGTGATCGATCGATGAGAAACTCTCGGTTTTAATGTGGTGTCTGAGATTGTGATTCGACACAAAAACTCGAAAAATAACACTAGTAATGTGTTTTCTGTATTAATAAGTGCTAATGTTATTGACACCAGAAATCATCAACGGATTCTTAAAGTAAGTTTGTCATTTTATTTACTACTACTGCAAACATTTTAAAGTAACATGACGGATCAGTCGATTACGATATGATCATCACCATCATCATCTCAGCCGTAGGACGTCCACTGCTGAACATATGCCTCCCCCATACGATATGATACAAAGTCAAAGTCATAGTCAAAATCATTTATTCAATTTACGCATCAAAGACGCACTTATGAACGTCAATTTTTCATTATAATGTACTTTAAAGACAACCACCGCGATCCAAAATATATAGAGCCTACCGAGAAGAAGCGGCAAGAAACTCGGGGCCATTCTTTTTATATACATGTTTTTACAACAGCATAAGCCGCTGAACTGAGCCTACTAGACAATTTTTAATGTGAGGACCTCATTGCAATTTAGCGTCTATAGTAATTTCTAAAAAGACCGTTGACTCCACAAGATCCAACCCTGTTCCATTAAATTGTATATTGGATTCTACTTGTCTCACGTTTGGTGTCGAGGACTTTATACAATTAAATTTCTTACGTTATACGAGGCATAAATATAAATGCTTGTCCCAAAACTTGCAAACCTCACTGTAACTGTTCAACTAAGTCAAGTTAACTATTTTCCGCTATTTGCGTCAGCTGCTAGTACAATCTTCAACTGTTTACTTCTTTGTTTTGGTGTATCTAAGAGTTGACTTAGAACAGCAGTGATTAGACCACGTAAGAAGCATTTAGTCCGTCTCAAAAATCAAGATCAAGATTAAGGTTGACACTAGCTGTTATCTATCAACTTGCACCAGGCCTGCATGATGGCGTCGAAGTTCGTATTCCAGCAGCATGAGTCTAATAAAGTTTGATTATGCTAACCACCGTTACACCCGCTCATGAATGTGTGGACAGTGATGCGCCGGTACACCATGCGGTGTATTTCCAACCTTAACATAGAAAAGCATGCAGTTTCCTCCCTACCACCTACTTCCTACTTTGTATACCACTGTGGTTACATCCTTAGTATCTAACGAAGAGGGAATCTTCCTGCTAGAGACGAAGCAACTTGACTGCGACGTGGCAGCGCAGTGGGTAGTGTACCAGCCTTCGGAGCGCGGGTTCTCAAGTTTAATTTAGCTAATACTTTCCTATTCCTTATCTAAATTCTCTTAATACTCGTATCTACGTCTTATAAAATAATAGAAAAACAGCTTTATATTAATAAATCTAGCTGATCCGCAGAGTAGCTATTTGCTCGTGTAGTCTATGGGATACAAAGATACATAACCAAAATAAAAATTAATGATGAAAAATGTATTTTAAAGACCTACTGCCTTATTTGTGTAATGGTGGAAAGTGTTTGGAATCTTGAGGTCCTGGAATGGATCACCAATTCAAACTGTTGTTGGGATTATCAGATATAGACATTCTCAATAGCAGTCTCGAGTCTAGAACAGTGCCCTGTAGATGTCAATAAGCCTATTAAATGGGACCAAAACATATCTGAAAGTTAATCACCCTGTTTAAAATTAAAAGACAAAAATAAAAAACAGAGAACATAATAGTATGGAATGGAATGCACCTTGATAATCCATTTCGTCCCGTTTGGTTTGGAAAATTAATTAATAGATGATGATGATGATGCATTACCCTAAGTGCATGCTCCGGAGATGAACTATATATATTTTATTATGTACGTCACACATTATATTGAGTTACACAGTTGAGCTATCGGAAATTCTGTCCGTGATTTTTATAAGAAAAAAATTTCAAATAAGTTCGGAAGTACAAAAGAAAATTTATTTATACCACAAATCAAATCATAGCGCCCAGTCACATCTAATCAAAAACGAAAAAGAGGCTAGTTCATCTTTTCCCCTTCTATACGTCCTCGAGTTCCCCTTATAAGAAGGCATAATAAAAGGAAGTGGATTATTATTTCCGTTCAAATATATTGGGTAGGTACCAGAAAAGGATATCGCTTGGAAACGTGACCATTTTGTTCTCACACTTGGGCAGTACTTTAAGTATACACTTATTACGTATACACGTGGGCCTTCAAAGAATTACTGCATTTACATAATATGTATTGTAATTGTTAAGTAAAGGGCACAGTAATAGCTTAGGGACCTTCTAAAAAGCCTATTCCTTTCTTAATCCTTTGAGTACCATTGACGTAAATGTACGTGCGTTTCATTAATTAATCTTTTGTTTTGGTATATGTAGGGTTAAAGGTCAGCAACGCATCCTTGAAATCTCTAGTGTTGTGGATTTCCGTGGGCGACCGTGACCACTTACCACCAGTGCACGTTTTCCCCCCTCTCTATAAAAAAGTCGGTTTACGGACAATGATTTTACGATAACGTCATAAGACAAGCCGAACGCTTTAGCCGATCGTGCCTCTCTATCGATTGTTCCGCGCTCTCGCTTGTACGCTTGGCCTTGGTACGTGACTACGTAACGTGACACTGAGACGTTCATAGATGTTCTTATCATCGTAAACTTATGATATGTGATTCACAATTGTTATCTCTGTATATTAAGAACATAATATAATAACTTGTAAAACCTATTCAAACGCATAAGTAATGTATTTATAATATAATAAACTTATCGCCATCTTAAAACCAACTGCAGGATACCATTAGGGCTCTCAAACTACGCCTACACCTGAGTCAAAATTCAGGGGAATCCATTTTATGAATAACTCTCAAGCGGTTGCTGCACTGGTTCCGAAGTTTCTAGTTAAGTTTGAATGCCTTCGAGTGTTGCCAATTACGAAACTAACTGAAAAATACAAAAAACACAATGATAGTAAGAAGCGTTTATACGTTGAAGCGTTTATGATAGAGAATAAAATATCAAGTAAGACCCTTTTACGATTCGGTAGTAAAATAGAAATCATATTAAAGTCTGAGTCGAAATTGTTGATTCAAATGTCTTTTAGTAATATGCATATTTTTATATATTGTGCGAGCTTTCACAATGTTGAATACTACGTTTTTGTGCTAACTTGACCGGGCTATTGGACTCACGTGACAATAGCCAGAAGATTTTCCGATAATTTTTAAAGTTATTTCTGAAGTTTTGTATTAATAAAATGGGATTAACATGATACGATCGTGGTATCGACGATCGTATCATTTTTGACAAGAAGATAATTGAAGCATTCTTTAGGATCTTAAGTGCGATGCGTGGTTAATGTAATCTAACTATCTGATACCTTAAGAGGATTGCATAGCTAGTACTTTCCATGCTAAAAGAGAAAACTCTTTTCTACCTCTTAACATTGTCCGATTTCAATAAATTTTTTTTTCATGGAATCAGACATTGTTTACTATGCCCGTACGTTTTGATTTTTTCAGTTTTTTTAAGTTCTAAAAAAGGAAATTTATAGTACTTTGAAATACTGAAAAAATCAAAACGTACGGGCATAGTAAACAATGTGATGATTCCATGAAAAAAAATCACTGAAATCGGACAATGTTAAGAGGTAGAAAAGAGTTTTCTCTTTTAGCTTCAAAAGTACTAGCTATGCAATCCTCTTAACTGAGTCATCATCTCCATGTCAATGGAGAGATGCGACTGATGATAAACGTCATTTGCCTTTGGTAGTTGATAGTGTGTGTGTTTATACTAAGCTAGCTGCTCTCCGCGGTTTCATCCGCGCGGTATGGATGATGATGATGATGAATCTTATATAGCCTATGTTACCCAGAGTAATGTAGCTTTCCAATGGTGAAATAATTTTTGAAATCGGTCCAGTACTTTTTGAGCCAATTCGATACAAACATACTTACATATAAATTTTTCCTCTTTATATTATTAGTAAAAATAAAAGATTTAACTTTGTTTTCCTTAAAATGGACCTAAAATTAATTTGTTTTTCTACCATTCATGTCCTCTTTGAAAATGTACCTGTATAGTATTGAACCAGAAATAATATTTAACCGTATTACGTACCACGTATTCGCCAAGTGCTTTATACGTCATGAAAGCCCCCGAGCGATTTCTAATTAAGCCAATTAGTATCTGTCGGCCTATGACTGATCTCTTTTGGAATCAGTCGACGCTGAGGGTTTTAATGATTCATTTCAAAAATAGGTTCTATTAAGTATATGACTAATTGGTTTGAGCTGTATGTATGCACACACATTCAGTGGCAGATTATAGGACTTATATAAACACAAAAGCTATCTCTAGCTTGCAGATTAAACAACATCTGTTTCTAGCTTAGCCGACTATGCACTAGATATATTCAACTTCTAGGAGAACACGGAATTATGAATTTTGGGTTCTTCATCTTTCAATTTAAATTTAAATGCTTCTAAGTATAGGTTAACATATCTTAACACTTATCAGCTTATGCTACGGCGATATTGATTCCTCCTGATTGTTTGATTATGATTCCGGTTCTGGGGTGTAAATTTCTTCCTGTCACCACTAAAATTGCTCTAGTTCAATCTCTTCTACTCCCAATTCTAGCTTACGCTGATGTCTGCTATCCAGATCTCACTGAGAATCAACTAGATAAGCTTGAGCGTCTTCAAAACTTCTGCATAAAATTTATATTTGGTTTGCGCAAGTATGATCACATATCTCAATATCGATCAAAGCTCAAGTGGCTCCCTATACGTCTTCGCCGGAATGCTCACATACTCTCTCTCCTTTACAATATTTTGTTCAATCCTTTGACCCCGCGCTATCTTAAGGAACGTTTCAATTTCCTTCACAATGCCAACGTTCTCAATCACATTGTAACACTTTATTTTAAGCTTTCTTTTACTTTTATGTCATTTTTGTATATTAAGTGGTGTAACAATAAAGAATTATCTATCTATCTATCTATATTGTCTATACTATTATAAAAAAGACGTGTGGCACTCGGAGACTGCCGCGGTAAAGCTATTGCATAGCTGTTTTTATCAACTTATGCAATTATAATTATTTAACCAATGCCATTTAGAGGCGAGTTGCTGAACTAGAGAGACAAGCGTAATATTTCAAAAAGTCATAAAAAGTTCTGCTATTCATCGATAGATGCCAAATCAACTTATGCAATTATAATTATTTAACCTATGCCATCTAGAGGCGAGTTGCTGAACTAAAGAGACAAGCGTGATATTTCAAAAAGTCATTAAAAGTTCTGCTATTCATCGATAGATGGAGTCGGAGTGGGGGGTGTTAGGTTATTTTCGTTACGGAATTTCTGGATTATATATAGCTATGCAATAGCTTAATAATAAATCGGTCCAGTACAGTATATTATAAAGAGGAATGATTTGTATGTATGCTTGTAACAGTAACAAAAGTAAAAGTAAAAGTAACAACAGTAACAGTAAAAAAAGTAATAAACCGATATATAAAATTCGTTCACCATTGGAAAGCTACATTCACCCTTAGTAACATAGGCTATACAAAGTTCATCATCATCATCATCATCCATCACTAGCTGCCGCGGGTGAAACCGCGGAAAGCAGCTAGTTCCTCATATTATTGTCTGTCATGGTTATATAATGTTTCACTCCATAGAATAACAAAAGCACCATATATATATCGATCTGCAAGCTGGTATCCGCGACGTCGTCTGCGTAGGATTAGTAATTCGAGTAGCTTATTATCTTTTCCAAAGCCATATTTATCTATCTACTCGTATCTATCTTTATACCAAAATATCATAAAATATTTACATGGTTATATGAGTAAATTTAAGTACTTAGTAAATCCATCAGTACACACTAATAATTAAATACAGTACTTACGTACATACAAATATAAGATTAATCTCCATGGATTAAACTGTCATTACATTTAATCATGCTTGACAGTATTTGTGTTACATTTGATTACCCTTGACGGTCGCCGTGCACGTCTAGTGTATCGAACTGTCAAAATGACTAAGCTATCAGAAACTGTCACAAACTTTGAGAGAAATGTCATCATTACGATCTTAACTGAGGCCGAGATTTTGTTATTTTTTTTATGCTGTTCTCAAGAATTGTACGCTTAATTACCCGCGTGGTGACGAATAATGATGAAAAGTACACTATAATCAGCGCCACACTATTAATCCAGCGCCTCATCTTCCTCCATATCAATTTTCATTCAAATTGGCCCCGCCGTTTGAGCGTGAAAGAGTAACAAAGATCCACACATCCATACATCCGTAGTCACAAACTTTCGCGTCTATAATATTAGTAGGAAGTAGGATTGATCTATCTATGGCTCGTTTAAAACTATACGCCAATAAACTTTTACTAGATATTACCCATTAATGCATACGTAAAAGTGCGAAAAAGTATGCCAACACACAAGACGAAGATATCAAACTTATTTAGATGTAGGGTTGAATATTTGATAAAATTAACTAAACTGAAATTGTAGGTAACGAAAATCTTAAACATTCAAATCCTAAGCATCGCATCCAAAGCAATTTCATCCTAAGCAGCAAATATAATTTACACACAGTTTCACTTTTTTCAGTGAGTGTATTGACGTCTTTAACCGTCATTTCGTTCTGCCGTGCGATTCTCTAAGAGCATCGTTGTATCTTTGACAACATTCGTGAATCAAATGACGAGCGACTGAGAAACGTTGGAAAAGCAACCTCATGTACAAGGGCGATATGTCATAAAGTATTTGACATCGATGAGTTTGTCGACGAATCATTAGAGAATCGCACGGCTGAGCATCATGAACTTTGGGAGATAATTATTACCGAAACTATAATAAGATTTTAGACGTTTCCTATAGCAACATGTTTGTCGTTTCCTAATTTGAGCTAAGGCTCGTTTGAAAATACCTAGTGTTTGTTTTTGCTGTATACAAGTCCTACTCATGCACGTGTGAGATTTGTCATGATAGAGGGCGTTGATCACTACTACATTAAAAGGTTTCATAGCATAACACACATGGTAACAAGCAGATGTGTCATATAGGTACCCAAGAAACACAGTGTTCATTTTAATATTATTATATAACAGGATACAGATGTCCTAGTACTAGGAAAGTATTTTATAGGCACACTATATCAGAAAACAAAGTAAATAAAGACACATTTAAGAAATACCATTCACAGACACAATACATAGACATTCAGCAGTATTTATAACAAGAAATATAACACTTTCGGCAAGCAGGAGGTCTTGATGCAACAGTCACTTGTGAAGTAAAGAAGGGTCGGCCCAGTGGTCTTCTTTTCGCACACACTACTGTATGCGGGAGAGGGGGTCAGGGCTCTGCCCTCTTCCCCTGGCATGTCTCCGCCCATAACTATGGACGGGTCCTAGAAGGGTCGGCAATATGAGATATTAGATTATATAGCAACGTCTGCCGCCAAGAGACTGTGTACCATCACTATTACACCTCCCGCCAAACCTCATAACCAGTCATAAGCAAGATACTACCCGCCAAACCAAAATCATCATCATCATCATCAGCCTATAGCAGTCCACTGCTGGACATAGGCCTCTCCAATTGCACGCCACTTAGGTCTATCTTGGGCTTCTCGCATCCAGTTTTTGCCAGCCGTCTTGCGCAGATCGTCACTCCACCGTGCCTCAGGACGTCCTACACTACGTTTGCCGAGACAAACCAAAATAGCCTATCAGAAATCAAGAGGATGCTACGTCACTCGCTACAAATTAAACGAGATAGTATTTCGGTGTGGCATTTGCTAAAAATTATACCAATTACACTTCCGTTAACATTTAGATATAATATTATTATAAAGTAGTAATTCAGCTAATTTACACAGTTTACAAATTTGTATCAACATCTGACGTATATAATTGTAACACACGCTGTTAGACATCTACTAGAGTTAGTGAAAATGGTTATTAAGGTATTATTTACTTTCACAGAAATACTCACAATTCCCGACCATAGTAGTAAGTAATTCGATAACATGACTCTGGGGAAATAATACTGGTTTTTCCTCTACTTTTATTAACTTAATAGAGCTCCGAAGAAAACTATTTATTTTCTTTTTCTGTCATCTAAAATGATGTAGCAGATGATATGGGTTCTAACATAACAGAAAGTAAATGAAATTATAACTGAGTTAAAGCTATTATCGGAGTTTGTCTTTTTTTCTTAGAAAGAATATATGCACATTTATATTTATGCGGTTTCGCTCGCTTGGTCTTGGTGTGGTGGTGAGAACGCCGCTTTGGGATTTCGAGGACCTGGGTTCCATACCTGGGTCGGACCGTTATTGGGGTTTTCTGACAGCAAATTCTCAATTGCAATCGGGAGTCTGGAATATTGCCCCGACAATGACCATAAGCTCGCCTCCTATTACATGAGACCAACATAATATTGTCCCTCTGGCGACGTAGGTGTTTCAAACTGCGACGGTGTTAAAATATTTTTCTTTTTTAATATATTTCAAAAACATCAAATTCTTTTTCAGTAGGTAATTTTCTGTCTTCTGACTCTTTTTTTTTATTTTCTTCCAAGTACAGTTTTTTGGCCTCTACTCCATTATCAGCCGACAGATTAATACATTTTTTTATATAAGACCTAATTTAAGAGAATGTTTCTCGTTAATAAATTTACATTTTATCACTTACATCTGTGTAGCTGGTGTGTGTGCATCTGTGTGGCTATGTATTTTGGTAAATATTTATTATAATTTAATTTTATTCAGTCAATATATTTCAAACTGCCATACTAGTCCTGACTGGCTGAAAGGTTCATCAAGGAGTGCCAACCTTTTTTTTAACTTACGTGGTAGTATAGTCGAATATCTCGACCGGTTTTGTGACCTTCCGGCCACTACTTCATGGAGTAGATAGATAGATAGATAGATAGATAGATAGATAACGCTTTATTGTACATAAAAAAGTAGATACATTTAATATACTATATTATTAATACTGTTGTACAATGGGCGGTCTTATCGCTTATAAGCGATCTTTTCCAGACAACCTTTGGATGGAGAAAAAATATGATACACGAATAGACGGCAGTGTATTTGAAAACAACGTCAAAAGTAAACCTAAATAATATTTAATTTGTTACGCAAGGCTAAAGTACTGAAACCACACCGCAAGCATTGACCTGAATAAACACCGCGCCACACGAGGCGCGCCGTCAGCAGAACTTGAAGCCATTGACGTCAATCGGAGGCTACGTGCGCTTCCGCTGCATCGACCTGGCATTCCTTGATCCAACTTTGATCATTGATTCATTACTTTAGTTTTACTTAGAATAATTATTTTATATTGTAATTTTTATAATTAAATTTTATTCAATAAAATCATTTTTTTGCAACCTCCGATTGCTGCCCACGTAATTGGCGCAGTCGGTAGGATAGCTGTAAAATAGAGTCAAGTGAATAGATCACGGGCCCCGCAGCTATCACGAACCTACTGGGAGCGGCAATCTGGACGGAATCAGGACATAGATTCGGCGAAAAAAAATTTGTAAGTGCTTTGAATCTTTCTCAGTCCTTACATTCCTACTGATAATCCTTTACCGTATTTTACTTACTGCTATTTCTTTTTCTGTGTAACTGTGTATTTTGTGTGACTTTCTTGTCTGTGCATTTTATATGTTATTTTTAGCTTATGTCTTAAGTAGAATAAATATTCCAAAATTTTCCATCCGAGAGAATCGCGGACTGTTAGGTTAAGTAATAGTAGTAGATCTAGTAGTAGTCGCCTTAGTGTTATAGACGAACATAGGAATTTAGAAGAGCTTACGATGAGTTCAGACATAGATACGATCTATAAATCACTCAGACTATTACCGGAATTCGACGGCAACCCGCACGTGTTAACGCGTTTCATACATCTATGCGACCAAATAGTGATAGCACATTTTAATACTGAAGCAGGGCACGAGTTACAAAACTTGGCCCTCATCAATGGTATTTTAAATAAAGTAACCGGACCCGCGGCTAGGTTAATTAACGGGAACGGTATCCCCGAAAACTGGCAGGGTATTAGAAGTGCTTTAATCAACAACTTTGCCGATCATCGAGACGAGACCGCGTTGTATAGCGATTTGTCCCTTCAAACCCAAGGGTCTAGCACCCCTCAAGAGTTCTATGAACGGTGCCAGAACCTTTTCAGCACGATAATGACTTATGTGTCCCTACATGAAAATATCGGTAGCACTATCGAATCCAAACGTGCTCTTTATAGCAAACTTACACTTCAAGCATATTTGCGAGGTTTAAAAGACCCATTAGGATACAAAATTCGTTGCATGCGCCCTAGTACAATGGAAAAAGCGCTCGAATTCGTTCAGGATGAGCTCAATACTTTGTACATCCAACAACGAAATGAAGGTAGCTCTAATAGGAAAGACTTGCAAACCCCGCAGAGCCACAATCCGCCCCCGCACAACTTTATGCCAAAATTCGGTATCGGTGCCCCTATAAGGCAACCACTTTTTAGCATGCCTGGTCCGTCTCGGCAACAGCCAATGCACCCTCATCCAGCACAAGGCTGGAGACCACCCTTTCAACCACACATGCAACAACCACGTGGTCCAACGCGTACCCAGCAAATAATGCGCGCCCCTCCACAGAACTATAACCCACAAAATAACGCGTTTAGAATGCCGAGCCAGCCACAGCAATCCTTTAGGTTCGGTAATGATCAGCCCCGTCCAATGAGTGGCGTAAGTCACTTTGTACCGCGAACCTTACCACCGACCCTACATGACTGGCGAAAATCAGGTAATCCGCCCCCGAGTAATTACTTTAAGACTCGCGAAGTAAATTTTAATGAATTTGACAGTGATTACAATGACTTTAATTACGAGTACGACTATGGGTATTTAGACTACGACCAACCATACTGTACTTACGACTACTCTGAATATCTGTACTATCAGGAGCCATACTCTCATTCAGAGACCGCAATAGTAGAAGAGGTAGATCAGGCAACCACTGGTGCTACTTCATCAAGTGACGTAAATTTTCGGACGGAGTCGAATTCCGAAAAGCAAAAATAGAAGTCAACCTTCACATACAACGGCAGCTGGGGTATATTCAAATAAGTAACCCCCCATTAAAACTACTTATAGATACAGGAGCTAATCAATCTTTTATTAGTCCTGAAGCTGTCGAAAAATATTTTAGTAACATCCCACTCAACTATGACCCTTTTGAAGTAACGAACGTGCACGCAACCAGTAAAAATAATTATTCCATCACATTGCCCTGTTTCCCTGAGTTCTTTGAACCAGGCGACATAACTTTGTTCGTGTATAAGTTCCATAACTACTTCGACGGACTGATAGGACTGGACTTGTTAGATATTTGGGGTTCTAACATAGATCTAAGAAATAGACTACTAAAGACCCGTAATGCGCATATTCCCATTCAAATGTATGACTCACGAAATGCAAGTCTTTACGAGGAAATCATTCCGGCTAACTCGTCCAAGTTACTAAGGTTACCAGTAAATACGCGAGACGGAGATGTGATAGTAGAAACGCAAACCATCTGTAACTGTCTTATAACAGAGTGTGTAACAAATGTTGTGAATAATTGCGGTTGGGTTGAAGTTACTAACTCTACAACAAATGACGTCATCTTTTCTATGGATAGGCCAGTAGAAGCTGAACTGTTTAACTTAGAAACTGAAAGTACTGAAATTTTATCGGACCGTGCTAATGAAGTCGTTTCTCGACTTCGAACCGAACACTTGAACGCGGAAGAACGTGCTAATCTAGAACGTCTCTGTGCTAGCTATGCTGACGTTTTTTATCTTGAAGGCGAACCATTAACATTCACCAACAAGATAAAGCATAAAATCAGAACAACTGATGAAATTCCAGTACATACTAAAACCTATAGATACCCGCACGTTCATCGACAAGAGGTCAGAGATCAAATCAGTAAGATGCTCGAACAAAACATAATTAGACCTTCGGACTCTGCATGGAGCTCCCCGATTTGGATTGTACCCAAAAAAGCGGACGCATCTGGTAAGGTCAAATGGCGCCTTGTCGTTGATTTTAGAAAAGTGAACGAGAAAACAATTGATGATAAGTACCCCATTCCCAATATAACTGACGTACTTGACAAACTGGGTAGGTGCCAATATTTTACAACTCTTGACCTGGCTAGTGGATTTTATCAGGTCGAAATGGACCCTGAAGATAGACACAAGACAGCTTTGAACGTCGAGAATGGTCATTACGAGTTTTTGAGAATGCCAATGGGCCTCAAGAACTCTCCATCAACTTTTCAACGTGTGATGGATAACGTTCTTAAGGATCTGCAGAACGAAGTTTGTTTGGTGTATCTGGATGACATTATAGTGTTCAGCACCTCGCTACAGGAGCATATCCTGAACCTAGAAAAAGTCTTTAAAAAATTACGCGAATCTAACTTCAAAGTACAGATGGACAAATCTGAATTCTTGAAGTTAGAAACGGAGTTTTTAGGGCATGTCATATGTTGTGAAGGTGTTAAACCGAATCCCAATAAAATCCAAGCTATCAAAAATTACCCCTTACCTAAGACCCCAACAGAAATCAAACGTTTTCTCGGTCTACTTGGCTATTATAGAAAATTCATTCCTGACTTTGCACGTGTGACTAAACCACTAAAACAATGTCTTAAAAAGGGTTCAAAAATTGTATTTGATAAAAATTATACCGAGTGTTTCGAACACTGCAAAACGCTGTTAACAAACGATCCTATCTTACAATATCCGGATTTTACAAAAGAGTTTATACTCACTACAGACGCGTCCAATGTTGCTATTGGTGCTATACTATCACAAGGTACTGTAGGCTCGGATAAACCGATTGCCTATGCCTCAAGGACTCTAAATTCAAGTAGTTACATTCACTTGAATTTAGAGTCCTATATAGTACCATAGAAAAAGAACTTCTAGCAATCGTGTGGGCCACCAAATATTTCAGGCCATACTTGGCCATACCAAATTATTACGGATCACAAACCCCTACAATGGGTTATGAACCTCAAAGAGCCGAACTCGCGACTCACTAGGTGGCGCTTAAAGCTTAGTGAGTATGATTTCACTGTCATCTATAAGCAAGACAAGTTTAACACTAACGCCGACGCATTGTCAAGGATCGAAGTTAACAATGAGGAGCTTATGTCAATAGTAGTTAATACATCCGAGAAGGCACTCACACTAGATGACTCTAGGACCGTCACTGCAGCAGACGCTGATGATGACTCTAGAACAGCTACTGTTCATACTGATCACGAAAGTCCCATCCTAGAAATTCCAATCTCAGACGACCCTCTCAATAGATTTACTAAACAACTAATTTTTAATGTAGTTGGCGATATCAAGGGTAGGCCGGTCATCACAAAGCCATTTGAAACTAACACGCGAATATCTATTCAACTATCAGAAAATAACTTAGAAGAAGATGTTATCGCTGCCATCAAAGAATACGTTCATCCTAAAATTAAAACGGGCTTACTAATCAATCCACCTTTAGCTATGTACAAAATCATCCCCATCATTCAGAAAACATTAAAAAATTCATCTATGAACCTAACACTTACTAAAAATGAAGTAGAAAACGTTAGAGAGTACCTTAGGCAGCAGGAGATAATTAACAAGTATCATGATGGGAAAACTAATCATAGGGGCATTAATGAGTGCTATCTTGCACTGTCTCATAAATACTATTGGCCGAAAATGCGAGAGAACATTACTAAATTTATAAATGAATGTACTGTTTGTGGACAGGCAAAATACGATCGCAATCCAATAAAACAACAGTTCAAGATTGTACCACCGACTACTAGACCATTCGAATTGATTCACTTAGATGTATTGACTATTCAGAGTGAAAAATTCTTAACAATAGTAGATGCATTTTCCAAGTACGCCCAAGCCTATCACTTGAGGGATGGTACGGCAGTCAGCATAGTTCAAGCACTACTCAACTTCAGCACGCATCATTCTATACCTATTACTATTGTCACTGATAACGGCACCGAGTTCACAAATCAACTAATCGCGGAATTTGTTAGAATTCATCAAATCCATCATCACCGGATAGCACCCCACGCACCCAACGAAAACGGGATAGTAGAGAGATTTCATTCAACGATACTTGAACATCTCCGTATCTTGAAACTTAGCCACAAATCTGAATCCGTTATTAATCTAATGCCTTACGCTATTCTAGCCTAAAATAATAGCATCCATAGCCTTACGAAATGCAAACCAATTGAAGTAATTACCGGACATTATGATCCCCGCGACCCATTTGACATTGACGTCTCATCTCAACTATTACAGCAGTACACAATAAATCATAAAGCTAAGATGACTTTGGCCTATAACACTATACAAGAACTCTCTAATACCTCTCGTAGAGACCTAACTGAAAATCGGAATAGGAACCGGGAACCCGAAGCTGAGTATTCCCCTGAGCAACAGATTTTCGTCAAAAATCCGTTTGCTTCGCGCCAAAAACTAGCTCCCCGGTACACGCACGACGTTGTAATGGCTGATCTCCCTATTCATATATATACTAAGAAAAAGCGAGGTTCCATTGCAAAAACTAGACTTAAGAGAGTTCCTAAGTCAGCCACATTGTTGCAGAGTGCTCCTGATGTTTCATCTCCTCCTGCGACCAGCTCTCATGCAGGAGATAAGACTTGAGAGTCTTGACGACGGCCCTGGCATCTTACCTTTCAAATTACCACCACCAGCTAAAATAGTCTCCCATTACCATTCCTTTCTACAACATGTTAATCTTATGAATATAAGAGACAAGATTAATTCAGTTAACTCACAGTTAGATAGTGTTAGCCCTGACCTTCACAATAAAACTAGGTCTTTATTTGAACCCCACACAAATTTCCTCAGAAATAAGCTTGATAGTGTTTTAGAACAATTGGAGACTTTTGAAAGTCATCGTGTTAAAAGAGGGCTCGTTGATGGTCTTGGGTCCGTTATTAAAAGCATTACAGGCAACCTCGACTACACTGATGCACTAAATTATAACCAAGCGTTAAAATCTCTTCAAAATAACGAGGATAAATTATTTACTGAACTTAACAGTCATGTTAGTCTATCAAAAGATTGGACGAATCAATATTCGAAAGTCATAGATAGCATAGTAGATAATCAGAATAAAATATTAACACTTGTAAATAAAATTAACGAAAGTGAAGCTACTAGAGATACCGATTTAATAAAATACGCACATCTGGCACAGACTCTTATTATACTAGGTGATAACGTAGACTCTATCTCACAGGAACTTCTTAAATTACAGAACGTCCTAGCTTTTATTAGGGCATCCACAACGCATCATTCAATATTAAATTTGTATGCGATACGCTCTATGATAAGCAAGTTGAGCTCGCTTTATGGCAGAGACAGAGTAGTAGACTTAGATACTAGAGAATATTTTGATATTATAAAACTAGGTTCATACTACGTAGGTGATGAAGTAGTTATAGTCTATAAATTTCCTATTATTCTATCATATGTATTTGAGTTATATAAATTATCTATTGTCCCGAACAAATACCACGAGATCCTATCTCCTCCATATCCCTACCTAGCCCTCCATGAGAAAGATTTCAGGTACATAGTGGCAGAATGCCCGAAGACCAGTAAATGGTACCTCTGTGTGGAAAAACAGAGCCTCAAAAGCCGAACATCCGAAGACTGCATTATGCAACTCATCGACACGCAAGAAAGAAGTGCCACCTGCAGCCCTACTCCTGTAGCCTTGGAAATACCTGCATATGAAGAACTAGACGAGAAACACTATACGCTCAGTTTTTCCGCTCCAACAAAAGTCCATCTATCATGCGGTCAAGACCTCTACAAAACACTACTGGGTAGCTACCTCGCTATAATTCCACAGCAATGCTATCTAGAAACACCACACTTTACGATCTCTAACACTAATGATCGTTTAAAGGGACAAGCTATGAAGATAATGGACCTGCCTAATATAACTACCACCGCTCAATCTACCATGTCTACTATGAAACTGCATTCTATTAATCTGGATAACCTTCATGCAATAAACACGAAGATCTCGCAGCAGCAGCCGATCAATCAGAGTAAAGAAATCAACTACAGCATCTATCATACTACCATACCAATGTATGCAATTATAATAGGTACTTGTGCGTTAGCCAGTGCCCTGTACTATCGCAAGTACAACGCAGAAGCTCAGAAACCATCCGCAACCACAGAACGAGAAGAGCTAGAGCTACAAGAAATCTACACCTTGCCCACTACTACCAGAAGGGTTGCTAACGATCAACCCCCAGCTCAATTTACGACAAAAGTCTTCAATACTCGCTGTTCTACGGGGAGAGGTGTTACGCAAGGCTAAAGTACTGAAACCACACCGCAAGCATTGACCTGAATAAACACCGCGCCACACGAGGCGCGCCGTCAGCAGAACTTGAAGCCATTGACGTCAATCGGAGGCTACGTGCGCTTCCGCTGCATCGACCTGGCATTCCTTGATCCAACTTTGATCATTGATTCATTACTTTAGTTTTACTTAGAATAATTATTTTATATTGTAATTTTTATAATTAAATTTTATTCAATAAAATCATTTTTTTTGCAACCTCCGATAGCTGCCCGAAGCGTCAGTCGTGCAGCAGTCACTTACCTACGTGACCAGAGTCAATGTGGGACCGACATCAGACCGGAAAGCACCTATCTAGCAAAAAAACTATAAATCATGCGATAATAAGTTACAATTTAATTTCGATTGTCAGATCGTAGTCTGATTCATGTTTTGCCACCCAGCCGTGCGTTACTCTAATGATTCATCGTTGCGCTCGTCGACGAGCTCATGACAAATACTTTATGAGATAGCGCACTTGCACACAAGGTTTTTTCAACGTTTCTTGTCATCTCGTCATTTGTTTCACGGATGTTGTCAAAGATTCAACAATGTTTGGTCTTGAATTGAGGATGAGAATTGCATGGCAGAACTTTAACTGCAGAAGTATTTCGTGGTTTACGTGTTAAGACGCGGTCCAACCCCAATTTTAAAATAATTTACGATGCTTTACGTAAGATCGCTTGTTAGATTGGACGATGTAATGCGAAAATGCGTTTATTTTGTAGGTTTTCTTTATATTTTTCGATATAATACTAACACAATTGAAAAAACTGCTGGTTATAACTTTAGTACCATACGTTGGCTAAGTATTACCTAAAAAAAAATAGTGTTAACGCTGAAAATTCTGAGAGTTTGGACGTGAAAGTTTATTTTTGTGGACCTATTTAGGATTTTTTTCTGCTGAAAGAGAGTTATATTTATGAATTCTATTCGGTTATTACTCTTTTCCTATTCCTTTTCTGACCTTTGTATTTTTTTCATAATATACTATCGATCTGTTTCGTTACACTAGGTGTTTAAAAATTCTGCTTTTCCTTTAATCAGGGTACGAGCGCGCCTTAAGAGAATTGCATAGCTAGTACTTTCCATACTAAAAGAGAAAACTCTTTTCTACCTCTTAACGTTGTCCGATTTCAGTGATCGTCACATTGTTTACTATGCCCGTACGTTTTGATTTTTCAGTTTTTTTAAGTTCTAAAACGGGAAATTTATAGTACTTTGAACTACTGAAAATATCAAAACGTACGGGCATAGTAAACAATGTGATGATACCATGAAAAAAAAATCACTGAAATTGGACAATGTTAAGAGGTAGAAAAGAGTTTTCTCTTTTAGTATGAAAAGTACTAACTATGCGATCCTTTTAACACACATTGGTTTTTGAATCTCTATCGCCCATTAATTTAACTTTCCACAGTGCCTTACACATCGTTACATAATAACGCTTACGCACTATTGCGTCCCGGTAGAATATTCGGCAGTGAAGTACTAACCAAGACGGTTGCTTGCACAGGAGGCCTACCACCTCTTAGGTCGGCTTTCCTGTGTTTTTACGAGTTGCATCCTGACTGTGCACGGAATATTTTACGCCGTCCCCTCACGGTAAAAGCTATGCGGATGCTACGACCAAAACTATTTCCATACTTCAACGAAACAAAAAAATAAAACGAAATTTTACACATAAAAATGTAGCATCACAAAAACGGCTGCACATATGGGTGAGCGCCAAAAATGAACAAACGAATGATTGAACGAAATTCCCATGTGTAATGGCTTTTGTGTATGTTTACAATGGCCAACTAATAAAAGTTCAATGGTGTATTCCATTACTTTTACAATTAGTTTCAATCATTGAAATTTTCGGAGGTATTACATATTTTTAATATTATTTTGTCGAGTATCTTGGCCGATTTCGTGACATGTCTGGCGTTCAGTCTAATTTTATAATTTTTGAGATGCCCTTTTTCATAACTGACTACACAGAGTTTACTATCTCTTTTGTTTATTTTATCAGGAAAGCAAGCGAGACCCACCTGGTGTTAAAAGTTCACCTGTCGATAATAGATGCATTTCGGTGTGTGAATTACGCTATAAAAATATGTAGTGGCAGCTTGGAAGATATTATGGTTGTCTATATACAACAAATTGTTACTGTTTAAACAAGTCTTAAGTCTGTATGGACATATGGTTTTCAACATTTTAATAATGCAACGCTTTCAGAATAAGGTACTAAGGGGAATAGTGAACGCACCTTGGTACATAAGGAACGACGATCTCCATCGGGACCTTAGAGTAGAGTTCGCCGACAAAGTGATACAAAACTATCCAGAAGCTCACCAATATCGGCTTCATCATCGTGTGAATGTTGAGGCAGTTTTACTGCTCGACCACACGGATGTAGTAATAAGACTAAAGAGAACAAAACCGTTCGAATCAGTGATCAGTGCTTGTATATTAGTGTAATGTAGTTAATGTAAGTACTGCTTCAAAGAACTTATGAACATAGTGTCTTCACCTTAAATAAAGACAATAAGAAAAGTGTTACTGGACACATTCTTACGTATAGTGAATACAATTACTTATTAGCCCTTTTAGGCTAGATTTTAATATCAATAGGGTGCATAATATTTGTATGTTTCATTGGCAAAAAAAACTGTGTGAATGAACATTACTGCGACCGTAAGGCCCTTAATGTCTCAGGGTTACTGAGACATTAAGGGCCTTTCTTATAAACGCTGCCCCATATGACGTTATTTAGCAGTGAAGCAAAATTGTTCCGCACCGCACCGTACCAAACGACGTCACTTGAATTTAAACAGCGCCCAGCCAGCGCCAGCGTAAGTAAGGCCGTGAGTCGGTAAGTCTCATATGCCTGTAATTTTGCTGGCTTCCATACCTTCATCCAGAATTTCGAACATTAATTGCTGTCGGGTAGAAAAAGGTATAGACGCGGTACTTCCCCGGACGAACTCATTCACAAAGAGTTACTGAACTAAAAAAGAACTCTGACGATTTGTCAGTGCTGATGCGGTGGAAATTATACTCTAGACTTTCTAGTCTAGAAACCTTCAAAACTTAGATTGGCAATCGATTTTCAAAGATATTTTCCGGAACACTACGTTCCGAGTTTAGGTGATCTTTTTACAATTTTCAGGTTGGTAGCTACCCAAGTTTTTTAATGTCATTAGGAGATGGTACAAGCACGATACCTACCTGGTATTAAGTGATAATCTTTGCCTAGAACAGATGCATTATGGGTAAAAAGTGTCGAACTACACTGCGCTCGTAACCCTGATACATTAAGTTGTTAAGTCTCATGTGCCTGTAACTTCACCGGTACCCTTACCCTTTAAACCAGAACATGTTATTGCAAACCTTATTGCTTCGCGGTAGAAACAGGTAGGAATGGTGGTAGTACTTCCCTGGACGAACTCATTAAAGAGTTTTACTGCACTTGTGCAAGTTATAGGTACTCCACTCAACCAGGTTCTTTAAGGTCTCAATGGTCAATTTAACTCGCAGTAAGTTTTTTTTATTTTCATTCATTTTGGTTTGTAAAATTTTAAAATTTTCTCCTTTTCCAGGCTGCTATGTCAAGCACGATAACTAGTTTCAACTAAACTAATTTACGCTGTGAATGATTAAAGTTCTATATTTCATTAATTACATTTAATACTGAATTCAAATGTTATTCGATAATAATTTGACTTAAACGAGGTTCATTATTCATCAAGTTAAGATGGTTCGTTTCACATAGAGCGGAAAATCAGAAGTTGTATTTTTTTATATTGTGCCGGGCGTATGTATTCTATTATAGTATTTGCGATTACCATAGTTTTTTACATTATATCTTTAGAATTAATAACAAAAATGTGCCCGATATTTCTTTATCCTACTCCTGTTATATTATGATAAACGTGAAAGTTTGTGAGTATGGACGTATAAATGTATGGATGTTTGTTACTCTTTCCCGCTCAAACAGCAAAGCCAATTTGAATGAAATTTGGACTGGAGCTAGATGAAGCGCTGGATTATCACATATGATACTTTTCATCGCGGGCGGGTAAAAAAGCGTAAGAGTTTTGGGCACAGAATATAGACAAAATAATAACTCCGCCTACGTCAAGATCGTTATGATGATAGTTTTGTCAAATTTTGTGGCTGTTTCTGATAGCTTAGTCAACCTCACACTGTCATTTTGATATTTCGATACACTAGACGTGCTCAGCGATTGTCAAGTGATCAAATGGAACACAATTACCGTCAAGAGTAATGAAATGTAATGACAGTTTTTCCATAGCGACTATTTCATATTTTTATGCACGTAATACTGTATTTTATTGTTAACTGATTGATTTACTAAGTATATACATTACTTATATAATACTATTAGCTACAGGAATTTTGCGTACATATTTTTTAACATTTTGGCATAAAGATAGATATGGCCGTTTAGAAGATAATAAGCTACTGTGTAACGCCCCCCCTACCCTATTTTCTTTTATCACCTATATACCCTATATAATCCTTGTCACTGCACTACTACTGTAATGACTCCCTAACCCTTAATATCCTTAATATCCTTAATATCACCTGTCACCATTTTAATCTAATCTTTATAAGTAATATTATTGTGATCCGAAGAATGAATATGGCCAAATAGATCGTTTAGTGTAGCTGGTAGGACCGTATGTTGTGATCGTAAAATAACCCTAGAACTTTTGAGGCGTTTAAAACTAATCCTATCTTCCTAATCGTAGAACTAAGTAATATACTAGATTACGCAAAGCATACCTACAGATTTCACCCTGTCTACCTGGCGTAGATGAATGGAAATACTAACTGTTTACTTTGATGCTTAGGTACTGACAAAACTCCCTAGACCTTTTCTTTAACTGTACTGAACCCCCTCAATTTGTTATATTTAAATTAAGAACGCAGCAGAACTCATATCCGCTATATATTTAGATATGTCTAACCATCGTTTGCATAGTTCACGTTAATGAAGAACAAATCCACAATTGCATTGTAGCATGTCTGACCCAAAGATACCTACGTAATGACGTAATGCCGCTTTCTATAAGAGATATCGCACTATGAAAGTAAATTAGCAAATGTACCGATTCACCCCAAACGTATATACTTATTGAATGAAGTTGTCACGCGAAATATTACTATCTAACGAATCCTAATCGACGCTTTGTATGATATTAATGACCTGCGTATATGAAGGCTATATCTAGAAGATGTCAGTTTGAATGTCTACTAGGTATATCGCTACTACAAGTGCAACCTAGTACCTTACTTGAACTATATGCGAATCACGAAATATATATATAAAATGCCTGCTAAATAAAGCGAAGCAGATATTATAGGTAAGTGTACCCATCCAAGTTCCATTTCTACCCTATATGCCAATTCACCCTAAATCTAAATATACGTATACCATTAGGTTCTGAATATTTTCTGCATAATAAATATTTCTAGACATAGTTATGTTAACTGTGAAATGTTGGAATAGCCCCAGTGAATCAAAGCTGGCAGTCTTAAGCTAACATGTAGGTACTTATGTTGAACTTAGTTTCAACGTAATAATATGAAAACTAATTAACGTTTGCAGTGTGAATTTGCGGCTATAGGTCCAAGCCCCTCCTTCGCTTGTGACTGTAACGGCTCTACCCAGTGATTTTGGACACCGTTTCCACCGCTTACAGGGTATTGTGGGAATGCGGCATAGATCTGTGACCCCAACCTCGTCACAAATAGTAGAAATTCTTCCGATTTAATTTTGGACTTTCTTCCTCCGCCTATGTACAAATATATACATACATATACATAGAATATATTTATGTATATACGCACATTCTTGAATGAAGCTAATATGAACACTAGAGAGGAGTTCCAGGTGTTAGTCGGTCAGTCTCTGTCTCAAAAGGGGAATAGAGGACTTAATCTTTTATCAACCCTAAGTCTGTAGTGAGTCGGTCTCGTGACTATACCAATATTCACACGCAGCTTACTTTACTTAATTTCCAAGCAACATTCATTCGCTGGTTTAGGTACAGAAGAGGCGCGGTACTCTTTGACGCAAACCACTCCATCCATCAATTCTAATTCATTGCGAAGCTTCCGTATACTAACTTTACCTAGTATATGAAAGCCTCTATAAGGTCCTAGAATACCTAATTACCTAGCCCTATAACGTATTGCCTATTGGAACTTAGCCTTACTAACCTCCGACTAACTAGTTCTAACTATGTTTAATTCGATTAGCCCTAACAAATTCGTCTCTAAAGGTACGGGTATGGTCGTCTCCTTCTACGCATTATTAGTTCGATCACGTATTAGTTTATACTTTTGCCGAGTCTTACTACGTTCGAAACCGGACTTCCTACTCTGACAATTCCGAGTTTTGCCCTCTGAATGTTTCTAGTTCCCAAGGAAGATCTTACTCTTACATTACCAATTATGAATCTTTGCCGAATGAAGGATTCATTATAATTGTGCTATGAACACTTCTAGTGCGTGGTAAATTACAGTCAAACTGAAGAAGATAACGTCGCTAACCTTTATTGGTAGATCTCGTTATAGGTGTACTATGAACGCTTTAGTCCAGGTAAAATTTATAGCCAAACCTGAAGAAGATAACGTCTCTAGCCTTTATTGGTAGATCTTGTTATAAATGTACTTATGAACGCTTTAGTCCAGGTAAAATTATAGCCAAAACTGAAGAAGGTAACGTCTCTAGCCTTTATTGGTAGATCTTGTTATAAATGTACTAATGAACGCTTTAGTCCAGGTAAAATTATAGCCAAAACTGAAGAAGGTAACATCTCTATCCTTTTTTGGTAGATCTTGTTATAAATGTACTAATGAACGCTTTAGTCCAGGTAAAATTATGGTCAAAACTGAAGAAGGTAACGTCTCTATACTTTTTTGGTAGATCTTGTTATAAATGTACTAATGAACGCTTTAGTCCAGGTAAAATTATGGTCAAAACTGAAGAAGGTAACGTCTCTAACCCTTATTGGTAATAGAGGTGAGTTACTGGGACTGCTTATGCTTGCCCAAGTAGTGACGATAATTCCCCGAGATAAAGTATTCGGGTAGTTACTTTAGTTTATTTTGTATGATACCTTTTTCCTAACTCTTTAAGTTACATTCGGTACGGCGCGCAACAGTCGACAAAGTCTAATAATGTGTTAACTCCAATAACACAAGGATTATCCGCTAAGAGTCGTCCTAGCAAACTCGTTAGTTAACTAAACCCTCGTTGCGTCTAGTTTTATTGTCGGTCTAGGTAAGCCCTAAATGCAAAGGTTAAACCTTAGTTTTATGTAATTTATGCCACGATTGAATTATTTATTATTTGTTTGATCATTTATTACTTGTTTGATTATTTATTACTTGTTTGATTATTTATTACTTGTTTGATTATTTATTATTTGTTATTAATTCGATTTGTCCTACTGCCCTGCCTACAGTCCTAAATGAGATTTCCTATGCTTTCTAGCGGTGTGTATATATGCAAATCTGGAGATAAATCTCACATTTACATTTAATTGCGCATGTGGACTTCACCCGAGCACGAGGAAACCACAAGTACGTATATTACAACTACTCTGGAAATATCTAACAGCAAAACCCTAGCCTATCGGTCCCTGAAATGTTCCTATTCTGCTATGGTGTGTTAGAACTAGAGATAAATCTCACATTTAAATGCGCATGGAGAATCGCCTCAGCTCAGGGATCTCCAAGTAGGTGTTTCTAACTAATCTGGAAACGTTCAGGCGTCACCCTGATACTAGCCTAGACTCCCTACATTTTACTCTGCAGTGGTTGACCGAAGTCCGACGATAAGGGATACTACAGAGCAAAATAGCCCTACGGTTTCATTAAGACAGCCCCCACTGCAGCTAACATACGGTATCTCGGCGCACTGGGCCGAAGCCACGGGCATCGGAACACTTGCCTTGAACCTCCGAGACCTTCTTATGCTAGTTACAATGGAAGAAGGGGACGAAAGTTGTTCCATTAAGCTGGTAACACAACTTCGGGCCGGTCCCACGGTACTCCGCCTAACCCTAACTCGCGGAAACTCTAATTACGGACCGTGCCGTTGCCTACACTGGGAATAACATGAATTTGTACCATTCTATAACATATTACTTACAACAACCCCCCGTTTATGAAGCTGATAACCTCTAGAAACCCGCTAAGAATTTAGTGCGTGTCATTTTATCGCAGTGGTCAGTGATCACAACTTTAAAATAACGAACACTCCTACCTCCCACAATGTACACTACCGCGAAGTACGTTTTCATGAAATTCACAGATTTGTCATGGCTAAGTGTTGCTGGCCCGGCCTCTCGACCGAATCTCGCTGCTATGCGATACCAGCTCGACGAAAACCACAACGCCTATGCGTTTCACGAAAACACACTTATATTACAACCTACCGCGAAGTACGTTTTTATGAAATTCACAGATTTGTCATGGTTAAGTGTTGCTGGCCCGGCCTCACGACCGAATCTCGCTGCTATGCGATACCAGCTCGACGAAAACCACAACGCCTATGCGTTTCACGAAAACACACTTATATTATAAACTGACACGATTCTAAAACGCCATTTCTAACGAGCAATGTCATTCTCCCCGACCAGACATAGTCCGAATCGCGATAGAAAAACATAGTTCAAGGCCCTTTTACGTATAACAGGGAATGCCCAATTATCAATAATAAAGCCGAGAACTCTCAGAAATGCCCCCCCACTAACTTTACTCTAATGGTACAAACTCACTAGGTACACGTCTTCCTACAACGATGGTACGAAAATTAATGATCTCGATTTCTCTCAGACTGTCTCGCATGTCAGCTCAGTAGGCTCCCCCCAACTCCCTTCACATCACTCCACTCGACCAATCGGACTTTTTTTCCACTACGAACAGGTTTTGCTCTAAATCGGCGTGGCGCTGCTATCGCACTACGCGGTCTTTGTCAAATCCAACAGAACTGTTTAATTATTTACTATCCATGCCACCGATCTAAAGTAATTCTAAAATAATTATATTCATTAATAATGTTTTCCACAATTTGTTCATACTCGGTCGGGAATATCCTATTTCTGCACTTACAGCATTTGAAAACATCAACTTCCTTATTCCCGCCCGCCATGATAGCTGACGTCACGCACAACAGCCCACAATGGCGGACAGCCAAAACGTCGTTTTCGTCCCAACAATGACTTTGTTTACGAAACCCATACACCAGATACTTGATAATTCTTTTATGAATATTTAATTCCCAACTGTAATCAGTTTACATCAAAATAATAGATATTTCACGCATTACAAACACTTGGTTTCGTCGACATACTTTGATGAAGTTTATTTTTCCTTCTGACTAGATTTTTGAGGGTACTTTGATACGCGCCCGCTTGGCGCCTCATTTCCGAGAACAGATAAGCGTACCATTTGTTTATGCCTACTTGTCTACTCATGCGTAACGATTTCTGTTTATCAGTTTGTCTGTCTTTTGAATATTTGTCTTATAAAACTTGACTTTCAAAGAACTACCGATTTCGTCTAGGTACTATTAATAATACTATTAATTGATATCAGTTATTTTATATATTTCATACATTCTGATGTTAGAGGAACGGTATTAATTAATTTATTTGTAATAAACGATTAGTTGTTTAACTATATTTGTGAACGTAACGAAACTCTCATCCGAAGGTTCGGTTCGTTACAATCAACCCCCAAAATTTACGCAGGTGCTATAATTTATACATCCGAAGGAAATTTTTCACACTTTGTTAAAATATTCACAAATATAGAACTCTTGACAAAATGATTATCTTACTAATCTTTCAACAATGTCGATCTTAATCTATTAACGTTGACTTCAGACAATATGATCGTGTGTATGTAAGTGTTTTGAACCAAAAGCGAACGTTAAATTATTTGGGTTAGTTTTGAGTGTCTTATGTATTGAGCATACTCAGATTTTACCCCTCACAAGGACAACCAAGACTGGGTAGGGAAGCGTGGTTGTGAGGCACACTCGATCCTAATGATACACTGTGAGTAGGTCACTACGCAAACCAATTTTTCGTTTGGCAGTTATTACCCCCAAAATGCCCTCCGCAGACGAGGTTTCTTTAATAGCTACGGAGCACCAACTGTCCATGATCGCAACATCAATTCCACTCAAAACTAAGTCCAAGATAACAAAATTCTGTTTTGGGGAATGAATAGTGTGGGGAATATGGCGCTCTCCGCTGCGTGTAAGTATAACTCTTTATGAAATCAGCCACCACTGATGCGCATTGTCATTTCGACTTAACCTAACACCAACATTTCTCCTTCATAAAGAGTCATTGTAAGTGTTGTGTTTGTCTGACTCCGAACGTTAATGACCGCTTCTAGCCCAGGATGTTGATGTTTCGCTTAGGCCCTCTATACCTCTATTAACATACTATCACACACATGTCATCACTCTCCTTTTCCACATCACCATATTTATATTCTTTCTTTCGCATTCGTCACTCACAGTACGTCAACTATCACCGTGTAACACGCCACCTTAACAACGCATCAACCCAATTAAGCAAGAAGCTGCAGATCTATTGTCTTATATTTACTTGTCTTGCCTACAATCATAGTTAGTGATTCTAGTGTAATCTTATTTTAAAATTATTGATTGCAACTAAGCCAACCCCCAGAATTGATAAGTTTCGCATATTGCCGCAATGCGGTGCAGACTGCACTACATTAATATTGTTTTATTTATTTATTTCATTCTTAATCTTTTCTCGATAGTTTAAAATTAAACCCCCTTCCAACTCTTCGCTCCTATCTTAATCAGGTTCGATTGTATACGAGAACCAAATTTTTATAGTTACTAATCTATCTTATCCAATTTTTCTGATATGATTATCGTTTTTGTCTTTCTACGTAGATTTGCTTGCTTAATAAGCTTTTCATACTGTCCTATATTTTTAGGGTAAATGATTTTAGTAAAAGCTAGTAAAGCTAGTTAAGCTAGAAAAGTAGAGCCCATTTACAATAGAAACGAGTAAGACCGGCAAAAGTCACTATAACCTGCAGACCATACTTGCGATGATGCAAGTCAAGTAGACAGTAGAACCTACAACAGCTATTATAATTTGTAACTAGCAGTATTTGTCCTTTGTAAGGGAACCCGGTCCTTAATAACATTAAGAATTTAATTTCATCATTAAATTTAGTAACCTACATATTAATCTAGAGTCTCCAACCTCATTTCTAGTTTGTAGGAACATAATCGTACAATAAAAGATCGATCGATTGAAAGACATAATATTAGATACCTCTTTCTAATAAGTATCAAAAAATTGTTCCTTTTTTTTTTCAGGAAAGACCGCCATCACTCCCCACCATCTACGCATATTCTTGTCTTTTCAACTTCTTCTCTCGGTAGTTAGAAATTGTCTTAACCTTATTGATAGCTTCATTACATTATTAATATTCTCATTAATCTCTTTAAAAATAGTCACCTTTTCTCTTAGTCTTTATATTTTTTTTTTCATGCAAAAAGAAAATTATATCCGTAGATGGGTCTTTCCCCTGACCTCCAATAAATAAAACACACTTTGCATTATATTATTATTTATGTTTATTATTGTTTATTATTATTTTTATTATTATTTCTCTTTATTATAATTTACAATCATTCTTATTCTATTTGTTATACATTTCAAAACGTTGTTTTTTTTTATAATTATATAATATTAGATAAATATTTGACAATAAAGGAACTTACTAGCTACACCTTAAATACATCTAAGATACAAAGGAAAAAGATCAAATTCGATGATAACACTTATTTTCGGTATATAAATCTATATCTCTCACCGTAATCATACCTACTTCCTTTCCCCCGAATCAACCCCAACCTTTTCATCACATGTTTTTTTTTTTTTTTTCATTTATAATATCTTGCTAAATGGATTGTATTAAACTTCCCCCTTTCTTTATTCGTTTTTGGATCAACCAGTATGTACACGTTCTTATAAGGATTCCTAGCTATTACGTAAGGTCCCTCATATAGCGATTCAAATTTTCTAGTAATTTTTTGTTTCGCGTCTGACTTATTTAATCTTCTAATTTTGACGAAGTCTCCTATTTGGAATTGAACAAGACGATATCTTTGATCGAATTTTACCCTTCGGTTCTCTCCAGATTTTCGCAAATTAGCCCTTACTGCTTCCCGAATTTCCTCAATGTCTACTCTAGTTTCTTCATAATTTATATTGGCGTCTATTGATAATCTTGTTGGATGCCCATACATCACTTCACAAGGCGTATATTTAGTACTTTCGTGGAAGGTATTGTTGTACAGTTCTTCGATTCGAGGCAATACAGTCACCCAACCTCTATGATTTGTCCTACAGTAGGTTCTGAATAGACGGCCTAATTCCCTGTTCACCCTCTCGGTTGTGTTAGGCCGTGGATTTCGTACCGTGGTATGAATTACTTTTACTCCCTCTTGCTGCATTGTTTCGTTCCAGATGCGACTCGTGAATTGCGATCCGTTATCAGACATTATAGCTTTCGGTTTGATTAACTCAAAAAACTTCCTTACTCTGCCTAAAACCGCATTAGAGGTCGCTTTTCTAAGTTCATAAAGTTTTATAAATTTGCTAAACGAATCTTGAAGCACGAGAATGTAGTTCATGCCAAATAGTCCTGTCGGCAACGGTCCGTAAAGATCAACCATCACTAGCTCTCCTATATCATCAGTCACTATTGGTTGACATGGTCCTACTCTCTTGACCGTCTTTCTTCAGCGTAAACGTTAATGGGCTACAGTATGGAGTACACGTTCTACTGATGATTCCCTGCTCCTCCATTTCTCTCAATTTCTCTCCCATTTTCTCGCGGTATGCGTACGGTATAAGGTAAGTTCTTTTAATTATAGGTATCTGTGTCTCCATCAAAATTTGATGCTGATAACAGTTTGCTCTCCCTAGCTTAGGTACAAACAACTTCTCGTATTTTTTTAATAATTTCTCTAATTCTTCATTATCGTTTCTTACTTCAATTACGTTATTATGATTTACTTCTAGTCCTTGATCAAAAAACTCAATTAAGTTATTTTTTCCATTGTTTTTAATCAACAACCCTCTTTTTTCTTTCTCTAGGCTAATTGTTACTTGATTCATTTTTTAACCAATCAAACCCTAAAATTATTTGGTTAACTAGCCCTGGTACTATCACACACCCTACATCCAACATTACCGGACCTAAAGCTATCGGCAGTAGCACTATGTTACGGATCTCTACACTCTTATGACCCACAGCAGTCTTAATATGAAAGGGTTTAATTGGCATTAAAGGTACGTCACAATGTCGCCTCAGCATCTCCCAAAACTCCCCCGAAATACACGTCAGGTCACTACCCGTATCTACCAATCCCAAAACCTTGTGATTATATACCTGTAAAGCTACTGTACATTTGTAATCCACATGGTTTTCTCCTTCTGTCTCCTCTTCGAACACAGACTTTACTATTGGATGCTTAGCTGTCTCCCCCATTTCTTCCTGTATTTTTAATTTAAGAACATCCACCAGCTGTTCAAGGACCTGTATTTCTTTGAATTCAGTTCGACTATACGCTAAGCCTTCCTTTTCCTTACGATCGGTTAATCTGCCTACTAGGGGTACTCTAAGCCCCCTTTTATTTAACCCTAACGTCTGACCCGGTCTCCAACCCATATTTTTCATAATAAGTAACACTACGTCCCCTGAGGTTGAGGCTGATTCGGGGCCTAATACTTCAGCCTCATCTAGTTTAAAGCTACCGCCGGTGGTGCTGACTCCACAATGACTTCGTTTACCGCTGCTTTATTTCTGCTCTCTACTGGTTTCTGCCACCTTCGGTAATCTTGTTGAATTTCTTTCCTTTTCTTCCCCGCTTCCTTATTTGGCCCGTTTGTAGGATAGTTACGGACTTCTTGTTTATTAATGTCGTCCATACTCCTGAGATATTCCGCTGTCTCTATAATAGTGTTTATTTTGGAATTAATCCAGCCCTGTTGAATATTCCTAGGATAGTGCCTTATTATATCTGTTAGTAATTGTTTTTCAGGTATATCAAAAGTAAGCATTTGCGCCTTTCCAGTTAGTTGCAAAAAGTGATTTAGCATAGTTGGTGTTTTGTTACGATCCCAGCTTCCTTGTACTAGAGTCCTCCGTAGCTCGTTCTGCTCCTTATCACCCCAAAATGTTAATAAGAAGTCGGTTTTGAAATCTTCTAATCGCTTCCACCGTTTACTGTATATTCTCGCCCAATCCCTTGCGCTCCCAACTAAACATTCCTGTATGAGCTCTAGTTCTTTCCCTCTCTTAGAACCTTTCCTTAGGTAACTTTCCAAATCCTCAAGGAAGGTTACAGGATGCGTTTCTGATTTATCTCCAAATTTAGGTTTCTCTACATTTATATTTGATATATTGTAAGTTATGTTCCTACATTCCATTTCGTTTAGATCTCTCTTTCCCCCTGCTGTGGATTTAGTATTTGCGGCCGCAGTCTCTTCGTGGTTTTCGCCTATCTCTACAACTCCAGCTCTTGATGTACCAGTTGAGTGCGGATGCGTACGCTCATTTACTTCTATGTCTGTATTCGTTACTCTTGGTTCTTCCGCGATTTTTATTAGGTCTTTTGTAGTTCTCACTTCGTCATTTAAAGCATTTATTTTGGATGATAATACGCCTATTGAACGTCGCATTATTTTAAACATTGCTTCGACCTTCGAACCTTTATTTTCATTTGCCCTGGAACTTGGTTCAACCCGCCTCATACGCTTAGGAATTGAAACTCTGTGTTCTTCAGCTAAAGGTTCTATTATAGCTGTCGTTTCCTCAACTTGGTTTTCCTCTACTTGTTCTATATTTCTATTGATTTCTGTTTGCTTAACTTCTACCTGCCGATCTAAGGAACTCTCCCTTCCTATCTCTTTTTGTTTCTTATTATCATGCCTGAGCCGCTTAGAGGTAGAACGACTAGACTCTTCTGATGATATTTCTGTATATCTAGCCGGAGGTTTTCTTTTCCGTCCTGTCCTTTCCATTTTCCTTTTTCTTCTATTTTTTTTCGTTTCAAAAGTATCACTATTTTAAATTTGATTAGTATTTTTTTTCTGTTGCTTACTAAACAAGAAGGCATATGTCATCACCTCCAATTTCCTCTTAAATTATTAGTGATGACTTATGTCTTCTCCTTCTCACACATTATTCCCTATACGCATTTTATCTGAGATTCTTTTTTTTTATATTATTCTGTACCGCGTTTATAATTGACTTATATCATAAGCAAACAGTTATTTTTCCCTAATATTGAATTTGCATTGGTCGTATTAATGTAACCCATTGTCATATTAATGTATACTCCATGTTTCAGCATATTAAACTAGTCCCTAATTATTATCTATTGCGTTACTCTATCTCTCTCTATCCTAAACGAACCGTATAACTTTACCATACCAAACCTACCAAAACAAATGAACCAAATAGTTTTCGAACATGAATGTTCAATGTATTTCAATTAATTAATTATTATTTATTTATACATATCCGAAGTTTTAAACCCTCTCCCTTTTACACAGCAGCAAATTGTGCGATAAAACGCACTTTCTATCAGATCACAATAACTCTCTAATAAATATAAAACAGCAAACCCTATATCATACAACCTATTGATAAGTATTAACTTTTTTTTTTATTTTAATTTAAAATCTTTATTTATAAAACAAATCTTAAAAGAACTAAGTGTAGTAGTAACCGAAGAAACTCATGTACGAATCCTGGTCACGGTAGTACCATATTGTAACGCCCCCCCTACCCTATTTTCTTTTATCACCTATATACCCTATATAATCCTTGTCACTGCACTACTACTGTAATGACTCCCTAACCCTTAATATCCTTAATATCACCTGTCACCATTTTAATCTAATCTTTATAAGTAATATTATTGTGATCCGAAGAATGAATATGGCCAAATAGATCGTTTAGTGTAGCTGGTAGGACCGTATGTTGTGATCGTAAAATAACCCTAGAACTTTTGAGGCGTTTAAAACTAATCCTATCTTCCTAATCGTAGAACTAAGTAATATACTAGATTACGCAAAGCATACCTACAGATTTCACCCTGTCTACCTGGCGTAGATGAATGGAAATACTAACTGTTTACTTTGATGCTTAGGTACTGACAAAACTCCCTAGACCTTTTCTTTAACTGTACTGAACCCCCTCAATTTGTTATATTTAAATTAAGAACGCAGCAGAACTCATATCCGCTATATATTTAGATATGTCTAACCATCGTTTGCATAGTTCACGTTAATGAAGAACAAATCCACAATTGCATTGTAGCATGTCTGACCCAAAGATACCTACGTAATGACGTAATGCCGCTTTCTATAAGAGATATCGCACTATGAAAGTAAATTAGCAAATGTACCGATTCACCCCAAACGTATATACTTATTGAATGAAGTTGTCACGCGAAATATTACTATCTAACGAATCCTAATCGACGCTTTGTATGATATTAATGACCTGCGTATATGAAGGCTATATCTAGAAGATGTCAGTTTGAATGTCTACTAGGTATATCGCTACTACAAGTGCAACCTAGTACCTTACTTGAACTATATGCGAATCACGAAATATATATATAAAATGCCTGCTAAATAAAGCGAAGCAGATATTATAGGTAAGTGTACCCATCCAAGTTCCATTTCTACCCTATATGCCAATTCACCCTAAATCTAAATATACGTATACCATTAGGTTCTGAACATTTTCTGCATAATAAATATTTCTAGACATAGTTATGTTAACTGTGAAATGTTGGAATAGCCCCAGTGAATCAAAGCTGGCAGTCTTAAGCTAACATGTAGGTACTTATGTTGAACTTAGTTTCAACGTAATAATATGAAAACTAATTAACGTTTGCAGTGTGAATTTGCGGCTATAGGTCCAAGCCCCTCCTTCGCTTGTGACTGTAACGGCTCTACCCAGTGATTTTGGACACCGTTTCCACCGCTTACAGGGTATTGTGGGAATGCGGCATAGATCTGTGACCCCAACCTCGTCACAAATAGTAGAAATTCTTCCGATTTAATTTTGGACTTTCTTCCTCCGCCTATGTACAAATATATACATACATATACATAGAATATATTTATGTATATACGCACATTCTTGAATGAAGCTAATATGAACACTAGAGAGGAGTTCCAGGTGTTAGTCGGTCAGTCTCTGTCTCAAAAGGGGAATAGAGGACTTAATCTTTTATCAACCCTAAGTCTGTAGTGAGTCGGTCTCGTGACTATACCAACATTCACACGCAGCTTACTTTACTTAATTTCCAAGCAACATTCATTCGCTGGTTTAGGTACAGAAGAGGCGCGGTACTCTTTGACGCAAACCACTCCATCCATCAATTCTAATTCATTGCGAAGCTTCCGTATACTAACTTTACCTAGTATATGAAAGCCTCTATAAGGTCCTAAAATACCTAATTACCTAGCCCTATAACGTATTGCCTATTGGAACTTAGCCTGACTAACCTCCGACTAACTAGTTCTAACTATGTTTAATTCGATTAGCCCTAACAAATTCGTCTCTAAAGGTACGGGTATGGTCGTCTCCTTCTACGCATTATTAGTTCGATCACGTATTAGTTTATACTTTTGCCGAGTCTTACTACGTTCGAAACCGGACTTCCTACTCTGACAATTCCGAGTTTTGCCCTCTGAATGTTTCTAGTTCCCAAGGAAGATCTTACTCTTACATTACCAATTATGAATCTTTGCCGAATGAAGGATTCATTATAATTGTGCTATGAACACTTCTAGTGCGTGGTAAATTACAGTCAAACTGAAGAAGATAACGTCGCTAACCTTTATTGGTAGATCTCGTTATAGGTGTACTATGAACGCTTTAGTCCAGGTAAAATTTATAGCCAAACCTGAAGAAGATAACGTCTCTAGCCTTTATTGGTAGATCTTGTTATAAATGTACTTATGAACGCTTTAGTCCAGGTAAAATTATAGCCAAAACTGAAGAAGGTAACGTCTCTAGCCTTTATTGGTAGATCTTGTTATAAATGTACTAATGAACGCTTTAGTCCAGGTAAAATTATAGCCAAAACTGAAGAAGGTAACATCTCTATCCTTTTTTGGTAGATCTTGTTACAAATGTACTAATGAACGCTTTAGTCCAGGTAAAATTATGGTCAAAACTGAAGAAGGTAACGTCTCTATCCTTTTTTGGTAGATCTTGTTATAAATGTACTAATGAACGCTTTAGTCCAGGTAAAATTATGGTCAAAACTGAAGAAGGTAACGTCTCTAACCCTTATTGGTAATAGAGGTGAGTTACTGGGACTGCTTATGCTTGCCCAAGTAGTGACGATAATTCCCCGAGATAAAGTATTCGGGTAGTTACTTTAGTTTATTTTGTATGATACCTTTTTCCTAACTCTTTAAGTTACATTCGGTACGGCGCGCAACAGTCGACAAAGTCTAATAATGTGTTTACTCCAATAACACAAGGATTATCCGCTAAGAGTCGTCCTAGCAAACTCGTTAGTTAACTAAACCCTCGTTGCGTCTAGTTTTATTGTCGGTCTAGGTAAGCCCTAAATGCAAAGGTTAAACCTTAGTTTTATGTAATTTATGCCGCGATTGAATTATTTATTATTTGTTTGATCATTTATTACTTGTTTGATTATTTATTACTTGTTTGATTATTTATTATTTGTTATTAATTCGATTTGTCCTACTGCCCTGCCTACAGTCCTAAATGAGATTTCCTATGCTTTCTAGCGGTGTGTATATATGCAAATCTGGAGATAAATCTCACATTTACATTTAATTGCGCATGTGGACTTCACCCGAGCACGAGGAAACCACAAGTACGTATATTACAACTACTCTGGAAATATCTAACAGCAAAACCCTAGCCTATCGGTCCCTGAAATGTTCCTATTCTGCTATGGTGTGTTAGAACTAGAGATAAATCTCACATTTAAATGCGCATGGAGAATCGCCTCAGCTCAGGGATCTCCAAGTAGGTGTTTCTAACTAATCTGGAAACGTTCAGGCGTCACCCTGATACTAGCCTAGACTCCCTACATTTTACTCTGCAGTGGTTGACCGAAGTCCGACGATAAGGGATACTACAGAGCAAAATAGCCCTACGGTTTCATTAAGACAGCCCCCACTGCAGCTAACATACGGTATCTCGGCGCACTGGGCCGAAGCCACGGGCATCGGAACACTTGCCTTGAACCTCCGAGACCTTCTTATGCTAGTTACAATGGAAGAAGGGGACGAAAGTTGTTCCATTAAGCTGGTAACACAACTTCGGGCCGGTCCCACGGTACTCCGCCTAACCCTAACTCGCGGAAACTCTAATTACGGACCGTGCCGTTGCCTACACTGGGAATAACATGAATTTGTACCATTCTATAACATATTACTTACAACAACCCCCCGTTTATGAAGCTGATAACCTCTAGAAACCCGCTAAGAATTTAGTGCGTGTCATTTTATCGCAGTGGTCAGTGATCACAACTTTAAAATAACGAACACTCCTACCTCCCACAATGTACACTACCGCGAAGTACGTTTTCATGAAATTCACAGATTTGTCATGGCTAAGTGTTGCTGGCCCGGCCTCTCGACCGAATCTCGTTGCTATGCGATACCAGCTCGACGAAAACCACAACGCCTATGCGTTTCACGAAAACACACTTATATTACAACCTACCGCGAAGTACGTTTTTATGAAATTCACAGATTTGTCATGGTTAAGTGTTGCTGGCCCGGCCTCACGACCGAATCTCGCTGCTATGCGATACCAGCTCGACGAAAACCACAACGCCTATGCGTTTCACGAAAACACACTTATATTATAAACTGACACGATTCTAAAACGCCATTTCTAACGAGCAATGTCATTCTCCCCGACCAGACATAGTCCGAATCGCGATAGAAAAACATAGTTCAAGGCCCTTTTACGTATAACAGGGAATGCCCAATTATCAATAATAAAGCCGAGAACTCTCAGAAATGCCCCCCCACTAACTTTACTCTAATGGTACAAACTCACTAGGTACACGTCTTCCTACAACGATGGTACGAAAATTAATGATCTCGATTTCTCTCAGACTGTCTCGCATGTCAGCTCAGTAGGCTCCCCCCAACTCCCTTCACATCACTCCACTCGACCAATCGGACGTTTTTTCCACTACGAACAGGTTTTGCTCTAAATCGGCGTGGCGCTGCTATCGCACTACGCGGTCTTTGTCAAATCCAACAGAACTGTTTAATTATTTACTATCCATGCCACCGATCTAAAGTAATTCTAAAATAATTATATTCATTAATAATGTTTTCCACAATTTGTTCATACTCGGTCGGGAATATCCTATTTCTGCACTTACAGCAATTGAAAACATCAACTTCCTTATTCCCGCCCGCCATGATAGCTGACGTCACGCACAACAGCCCACAATGGCGGACAGCCAAAACGTCGTTTTCGTCCCAACAATGACTTTGTTTACGAAACCCATACACCAGATACTTGATAATTCTTTTATGAATATTTAATTCCCAACTGTAATCAGTTTACATCAAAATAATAGATATTTCACGCATTACAAACACTTGGTTTCGTCGACATACTTTGATGAAGTTTATTTTTCCTTCTGACTAGATTTTTGAGGGTACTTTGATACGCGCCCGCTTGGCGCCTCATTTCCGAGAACAGATAAGCGTACCATTTGTTTATGCCTACTTGTCTACTCATGCGTAACGATTTCTGTTTATCAGTTTGTCTGTCTTTTGAATATTTGTCTTATAAAACTTGACTTTCAAAGAACTACCGATTTCGTCTAGGTACTATTAATAATACTATTAATTGATATCAGTTATTTTATATATTTCATACATTCTGATGTTAGAGGAACGGTATTAATTAATTAATTTATTTGTAATAAACGATTAGTTGTTTAACTATATTTGTGAACGTAGCGAAACTCTCATCCGAAGGTTCGGTTCGTTACAACTGGAAGTACTAATCCTGCGCAGAAAAAGTCGCTCGCACCAGCTAATTTTTAATATTACTGTCATCTGTACATTTGCTGTAATATATGTAGTTTTTCGAATTGTATGTAAGCTAGCGCTAAGAAATTATAACTGACAAAGAGATGGTGCGGGCATCCAGAGCAGACATGCTCACGGAAATGTGTTGGCAAGCGGTGGCGTGTGTGGCGGGTCGCCATCTTCCCTCAGAAATGGTTGAGGAAGGCGATGGCTAGCACATGCGTCAACTCGTGAACGGGTGCTGTATGCGGGCATTGGTCTGCTGTGAATGCTTGCACCAACTCAGAATAAAATGTATCAATAACTTTAAGTGTATTATGTTATATGTATGTTGTATGAGTAAAATTAAAAAAAGAAAAATATATATGTTCCTCATGTATGTATTTTGTTGTATGTTATAAATTTATAAGTAAGTTGTCAAAAATCTGTAAGTTAAAAAAAGGCACGGACCCTGGAGTCTGTGGAGCGTAGTTTTATTAATAAAAAAATAAAAAATAAAAATTACTGTCGGTCTAGCGCTTGACGAGTCAACATGTCCTGAGGGTGCCTCGTGTAAAGGCACAACACGTGTCGAATCGTTTTTGGTTGATTGGGTTATTTTGTGTGTTGCTTATTCTGTAGGACGGAGTGTGATTTACGCACGGCCTCTCGCACCGCACCTCATACCGCACTTCGACTGAGACCTGAAAATGTGTTCTGCGCAATTTACGTGCCGCGATCTGTACCTTAGTGTTGTTGTAACTGTTTTTAGTGTATTGAGGTCCTAAATAATAAGTTAATTTAAAATCACTATACTTCCTTTTTACATTTTATGTGAGAGGAAGGGTGGTGCACACTGCATCACTTCTATCAGCATTTTTCCAGCGAAAGTATCACTAAATAATTATTACATTATTAGTTACACGTTCTATTTATTGTCCCGGGTACTCTTTAACGGGATATGGACTATCGAAGATTTTTGCATTTACTAAAGTAAAGGGTGTTTTTTAGAGGTATACACATTCAAAATGAAATTAAACAAACGAAAATGATAGTAATGTGTAAGAAAATTTAAAAGGTTATTTTAAGCTTTTATTGAGTCAATATGATTTTGAGCATTATGAGCACCAAGGCTAGGTCGTATGAAAGCGCAATCGTAAAGTCTAATTTTCGAAAACTTTGTCGAGCTACTCGGGTTGTATATCGGCAATAAAAGGGGAATTTAGACTTTCAAATGGTCCAACATTTCTGGTTTATCAGCATTGACTAGCGGTTTTACATACGAGTATCTTTCAAAGAAAATTATCTAAAGGTGTGATCACGTCGACGGGTTCCGGGCTAATTGTATTAAGCGACACTCTGGGCAATATAGACTTTTGTACATATTTGAAATTAGCAAATTTTTCTGCAGCGTTTGAGCTGGGTTTGGTCCGATTGGAGCACTATTTTGTCACTTAATACAACCGCATGATTAGGCAAATTTTGGACTGAAATGTATGAAGTGACACAAAATATTGACAAATTTAGGAACTGCGTACTTAGGCTCACTACCAAGTACCAGACAGTCGTTTAAACTATTTTTCCTGGAGCAACAATTTACAGGCAACGTACGTTAAAGCATTTAGCCTGACCTTATAAATATACAAAAATGTCGCGTCATACAATTAGCCTCTTTGTTAAATTCTTTTTTGGAGTCGCTTAATGCAATTAACTTTATTTCATTATTCAAGTAGGATTACTAACACTTTATAACAATTTAACTAAAAAAAACAGATGCATAAACTAATTAGCCATACATTTATAAGTTTAAGATATCGTATTTAAATCAATGAGCTTAGGTTGGAAATATGACCAACTCTTTGATTAAAGCCCTAAGCTTAGAGCCATTATTTGCATGCTTTGGCGGTTAAGTCATTTAGCTTGGAACAATAAACAATAAACCTAGGCGGTTTAGTCATTTATCCTGGAATAAGAAACAATAATCATAGGCGGTTAAGTCATTTAACCTGGAACAAAAAAAGTTAAATATTGGTCATTTTGTATTAAGCGACATTTATCTTCGTTAAAAATAGGAGTATTAGAAAAAAAAATCCCATTATGGGGAATATGCTATAAAAACAGTAGGATCCCTCTTTTTAAAAAAAATGCAATTGTCTAATATTATCTTTTTTTTCTAAAAATCGAAACTTTAAACTGCTCTGGTGTAAAGTTTCTAAAATGTCGGTTAATACATATAGCCCGGAACCCGTCGACATGATTGTGAAGGCTAGTTCACAGGTCCATTACGAGATATTATGCGTTTACCAAATGTTTTCCGCATAAACGTGATGGTGCCGGCTACCGCCCACTGTGTAATATGTTGCGCCTAGTTATTGTTCTCTTGTTGAAACCAAAGCTCGGTCTCATCAATGCCATTCAACTGAGGTACGTAGAAGTTGGCAATCATATTTCTGTAGTGTTATCCAGTTACAGGTACATTATGCAGGGCCTCGTTTTAAAAAAAAGGGCCAATGATTCCACCTGCTCATAGAGAATGATGTAATGTGGCAAAATGTGCTGACTACAAATCAACAGTCAACTGTTAAATTGACAGTCTGTCTGTAGAAACAACCAGTCAGTTTAAAAACCAAACCCCCTAAAACAATCTTTATATTACATGCACCCTTCTCTATTTTTAAATATAACATACAAAGGTGTTACGTAAAGTCAATCAGTAAATATTTACATGATGTTAATAATAATCCTAGACTGTCGTAAATTTTATAATATAATACTAAACAATGTAATACCAAAAAGTGTGTTACTTTAATTTCCCAAATGTTCCAAATGAAACGAACCACGTTGACGTTGTTTTGTAATTAACCAATCATGTTTTGATTATTCTGATAGGCATAACGTAACCATTCCGTGTTGGATACCGCGATTATAAATTTAATTTTGTTAATACCAGTGACATTCTGCAGGCATTTTGTTAGCATAAGTTTATAACAGATTAACATAAATTGAAATGAATGAATTAATGATTCATATCATTTCTTTATTCATATTATGGTGATGTTTTTTGGTTAACAAGCATCGCTTTTTTCAACCGACTTCCAAAAAGGAGGAGGTACTTTTTTACGGTACGGTTGTTTTTTTTTTGATGTTATTACCTCATAACTTTCGATAGGGTGAACCGATTCTCAAAATTATTTTTTTGTTTGATAGCTGGTTCTTTCCGTGTAGTCCCATTTCATCAAGTTTGGTCCAGTAGTTTTTGAGTTACACTCCAATAACTGAATAGAATAGAAGTCGGTATTAAGTTTTTCAAATTGTACTTGCTTTTGTAGCTAAATAATGGTTTCTTAGTGCCATGATTAAAATGTAGACTCTCGTTGATAGTCAACATCTAAAGACAGTCGTGATTTAAGAATAAAAAAACACATTAACCCACATGCATGCCTCCGTACTAGGATTTCATGTGACTCGGGAGGTACGTGGACACACACAGTGCCACATTACAACATTCAAGAACCGACAACAAACATAAATATATAGATTGATAGATAGATAGATAGATAACACTTTATTGAGACGCCACTTTATGATTTAATATTAGAAAAAAGTAGGTGCAACAATAGGCGGTATTATCGTTTAGAGCAATCTCTTCCAGATAACCCATAGTATCTGCTTATCAGAGACATTTGCCTCGGGCTGGTAACGAACCTAGGACCACGCATTTCGAAGGTTGCTTTACTACCAACTGAGCCAAAGGTGCCGTCAATAAAGTGCAATTTGAAAATAAAAACAATAGTATTACAACGTGCTCTATTTTTAAACGACTTCAAAAAAGGAGCTTTCTCAATTAGATCGTATATAAATATATTTTTTTGTGTGTTCGCGGATAACTCCTTCTTTTATGAACCGATTCTAAAGATTATTTTTGTTTTGTTTGGTAGTTAGGTATAGTATACTTTCGAGGTGGTCCTATGTAAATTTTATCAAATTCGGTCCAGTAGTTTTTGAGTTACACTCCAATAACTAAAAAAATATATATTGTGATGGAATTTACATTGACGGTAAATAACATGGATCAAAGTAAAATAAAAATAGTAAGTAGCAAGGGTCACTAAAAAGAGTGAAACATTTTTTTACCAAAAAAACGGAAACAAGTTCAATATTTAAAAGTGTGAAAGTAACCATTCTTAAGATTTTTTAAATATAATATGCTACTTGGGCAATATTTCGGTGTGCCAATAGCACTGGCAGACTTAGTCATTCTACAAAAAAAACAATTCACTATTCTAAATGTAGGGGTGCTATTCTTTAGTACATAATAATTCTAAACACACTATAAGCATCCTATATGCATCAGGAACGTTTTAATTTAAATATGATAGGCGGTATTTAAAAGAATGTCATAACTTTTTTTTATTTTTATTTATTTATTTATACAACGCATTACATTACAAATTTCACAAGCTACTTTCTGCCAAACTGCTGGGCAGTTTGTCGGCAGATGTTACTCTCATTTTCTTTTACTTACGTAAACCTTATACATAGTTATACAGATACCAACTTAAATATTTTATTGATACTAAACTAGTGCTATAAATCAATTTCTAAACGACTATTTTAAAAACAATGTATCGATTATAGTAAATTTTAGTTAAGTACATTTACCAGACATAGACAATTCCATTTAAATTTAAGTTGTAGACTTAAATTTAAATTACATTTCTATTTTCCACTGTACTATTTATGTGTTGTAGATACAATTTCTTTAAAGCCTTCTTATACATGTACTTAGTTCTATCTTTAATTTCAAAATCTTCTGGCAAATCATTTACTAATCGAGGCACAAGATATTCCCTGGTGCGTCTTCCGTAAACGTTATATGCTTTATAATTATGTACTAATTGTGGCTTGTCCGCTTTGCGGGTAGCATAGCCAAATGTTCTTTTTTCTTTAAATTTATTATTTTTAAACTGTTGTAACAAAATAAGGTAGTTAACTTTAATATCCACCGGTAATACCTGACATATATTAAATAATTTAGAATATGCCTTATTTAAATCATCTTTTGTTTTTTTTACTAACTAATCTTTTAAGAATTCTCAACTGAATATTTTTAACTCATTGCAAATACGTCGGAAACGTGAGTCCGTAACTGATAACAGACTCAACTAGCGCGTGGTACACACTATACAGAGTGCCTCAGCTTAGTATATTACACAGCTGATAAAATTTACATAATATTATTCTGAGTTTATTATTAACGTTGTTTATGTGTTAATTACGTTAACGGCAGTTAGAAGATCGAAAAAAAAACCGAAATGAATTAATATATTTAATTAATTAAAAAGAATAAAACTAATTTACAATTATTTCCTAATGAATAACCATTCCGCTTCGAAGTAGGAATATGGAATGCTTATTCTTACAAATAGATTTAACACGCAGTGTCCGATTGACGTCATTGCTGCGTCGGCGAATTTAATGTGTTCAATAATTATCGGTGCATCTGCAACGTCGGCGATCTTCATATAGTAGACCTACGTAATTCCTCCACCCCTAGAACGGCGACTATTTTAGCACGTTGAGTGAAAATGTTGCCGGAATAGTGTCGGGATCTTCCTTCTTCATTAGTGCTGTTGGGGGTTTCTGGTCCGTTTTCGTAGGTGTGTTACATCTGCACACGTAGCGTCGGGTCACTAGTATGATAGTGAGTACAGCTGCGCTCGATAGTACTACGTAGAATGGTATGGTTGTGTGGTAGAAAGCATCTGATTTCAAATTGTCCACACGTAAGGAAGGCTGGATCATTAGTTTTTCTTGGATGCTGTGCAGCCCTTGGAGGTCAATGGAGTTCAGTTTAACATGGGTAGCTAGGTTACTTTGTTTCTCCGCGTCGTAGGGGATGTTCATCAGTTTGAGAGGTTGATCTTTGATCTCATCATTGTCATTTGAAATAGTGAACTCTTGTGATTTCAGGTGACATCCAGCGGGTATCGTAGCGAGGTAGCTTCCTTGCAGCATCGAGTAGTTCTTCTGGTTACAGTTGAGTTGTACCTTCGTTTTATGAGGGAAGGACAGAACATAGTGTTGATCGTCAAGTTTCTCCAGAGCTTCTCTCGTCAGGGTGACTGTCGTGAACTGGCAGGATTCCTGGATAACTTGATTGTGAATCAGCTCCTGGATGCAGTCAAATTTGGTTCGTATCTGGTGAGCGATTCCTTTTTCACAGAGATACCATTTTTTCAGCTTCGGGCATTCTGCCTCTATGTACATGAACGTCATCTCGTTAGTTGCTAGGAAGGGGAAGGAGGGGATAAGAGCCTGAGCGTGTTTGTTAGGTACTACTGATAATCTATAAAAATCATAACTATCCGTAGAAAAAATTGGAAACTTAAAAATAAAAACTATCTGCTTATTAATATAATACGATCCAGGTTTAATGATATCGTAATATTCCCTAAGTTCTAAATCTAAAATGTGCTCTCTGCCATAAATTAATTTAAGTTTCGCAACCATTGACTCTAGTGTCTCTATATCTATAGTCGAATGGTGAGTACTAGAAGCTCGTATAAAAGCTAAGCTATTTTCTATCCTAATTAACTCCTGAGTTAAGTCCTCTACGTTTTCGCTTATAACTTCTAAGAGTTGAGCGAACTTAGCATACTTAATTAGATTGTTTTCTCTGTATGCGTCACTCTTCAGTATCAATTCTAAAGTAGAGTTGATTTTATATTCGTTACTTACTATCTGTGCTATTACGTCATTATGTTTGCACATCCACTCCTTACTCATACTGATATGTGCGTTGAACTCATTTACTATTTTATCCTGATTGGTTTCTAAAGTTTTAATTGCGTCATTATATCTTAACGCATCGGCGTGATCTAGGTTTCCGGTTAGGCTTTTTATGATTGAACCTAATCCGTCTACAAGACCTCTTTTGACTCTATTGGGCTCTAATGATTGTAATTGTTTTAAGACATTGCCAAGCTTGCTAGTAAGATAATCTATTTGAATTTCGTACAGTGAGTAAGTGTCGTTAGTCATTTGCTTTTGACAGTTTAGTAACTGAGTCTGTAGTGAGTTAATGTTATTTTCAATGTCATCTAGTTGAACGTACTGTAGAAACGTATGATGATGATTTGTAAGTCTCATAAGTCCGAGTTTGTACGGCAAAAGTCCTGGTCCATCGTCAAGGCTCTCAAGTTTTATCTGCTGAGGTCGCGTCATTGGAAGGATTGACATAAGCAGAATCCTGTAACAAATTGGCTGCTTTAGGCACGCGCTTAAGTCTCGATTTTGCTATGGGACCACGCTTTTTCGAAGTATAGATGTGGATTGGCAGGTCAGCTAAAACTGTATCTTGAGTATATCGAGGGGCGGTCTTTTGTCGATTGGCAAGAGGATTTCTTACAAAGACTTGCTGTTGAGGTGCATATTCCTTCTCGGGTTCTCTATTTTTATTTCTGTTCTCGATTAGTAAAGTGCGATTAGCAAGTGATGAGGAATTGATAATATCGTAAACTTGTTTCATACGGTCTCTATGAACTTGGGTATACTGTTGTAACAGTTGCTGTGTTATGTCAATGTCATTGCAGTCTCTAGGGTCAAAATGTCCGGTCAATAAGTCAAACGGTCGGCATCTTGTAAAGCTATGTATGGAACTGTTGTAGGCAATAATAGCGTATGGCATGAGATTTACTATAGGCTCGTCTTTGTGTTGTAATTTTAGAATTCTAAGATGTTCTAAGAGTGTGGAATGAAAGCGTTCAATATTACCGTTGTCGTTAGGTGAGTGAGCTAATATTTTATGATGATTGACCTTATGGAGTCGTGTAAATTCCATGAACAGCTGATTGGTGAACTCAGTTCCGTTATCAGTAATAATAGTTATAGGAACACCATGGTGGGTACAGTACTGTAAAAGTGCTTGCAATATGCTAATAGCTGTTCCGTCACGCAAATGATATGCTTGGCCGTATTTGGTGAAGACATCTATAAAAGTGACATATTTCTCACTTTGTACGGTGAATAAGTCCATGTGAACAATTTCAAAGGGCTTAGTGGATGGTGGCACAATATTAAATTGAGGTCTGACTGGGTTTCGGTCGTATTTTGCTTGTCCGCATATGGTACACTCACTTATATATTTTGCTATTTGGTCTTTCATTTTTGGCCAATAGTATTTGCGAGACAAAGCTAAATGGCACTCAGTGATTCCGCGATGGTTTGTTTTACCATCGTGATAATGGCGGATTATCTCTTGTTGCCGAAGGTACTCCTTAACATTTTCTAACTCTACTTTTGCTAAGACAAGATTCATTGATGAACTTCTGAACTTATCTTGCAAGATCGGAATTATTGAATACATAGCCAAAGGAGGATTAATTAAGATAGCAGTTTTGACTTTCGGATTGACGTACTCTTTAACTGCATTTACTACGTCACTCTCTAGGTTCGACTCTGATAGTTGAATACTTATACGTGTGTGCGTGTCAAACGGTTTAGTTATTATGGGCCGTTTTTTCACGTCACTAACAAGGCTGAAATGTATCTGTCTGTTAAATTTGTTAAAAGGTTCGTCTGTAATAGGGATCTCTAGTATAGGATTTTCGTTGCTGGTGTGCACTGTTTCTGTCGAGGAGTTCGCTTGATGAGCAGGTAGCGAGTTGGATGGGTTACCCTGTATGGATTCAGATGGAATGCCTAATATAGAGTTTAATTCTTCGATATCTTCGAACAATGTCCTAGACTCTTTAGTATTGATCTCTATACGAGACAAGGCATCAGCGTTAGTGTTATTTTTGCCTTTTTTGTATATAACGGTGAAGTCATATTCACTAAGTCGAAGTCGCCATCTTGTGAGACGTGAATTTGGCTCTTTCAAATTCATCATCCACTGTAATGGTTTATGGTCAGTCAAGATTTTAAACTTCCGTCCGAATAAGTATGGTCTGAAGTATTTCGTGGCCCAAACTATAGCCAATAGCTCCTTCTCAATGGTACTGTAGTTAAGTTCGCTATCATTGAGTGTACGAGATGCATAAGAGATAGGTTTATCGGCTCCTATGGGGCCTTGTGATAAAATGGCACCTATAGCTACGTTTGAAGCGTCAGTCGTTAGAATAAAATCTTTGTTGAAGTCAGGGTATTTGAGTATCGGGTCATTTGTCAGTAACGTCTTACATTGTTCAAAACTTTTGACATAGTCAGGGTCAAAGGCAATTTTCTTACCCTTTTTCAAGCACTGTGTCAAGGGTTTAGTGATACGTGAAAAATCTGGTATGAATTTTCGATAGTAACCTAAGAGACCTAAAAACTGTTTAATTTCTTTAGGAGTTTTAGGCATCGGATACTTCTGTATTGCCTCTATTTTGTCAGGGTTAGGTTTCACACCCTCGCTGCTAATAATGTGACCCAAGTAGGCTGTTTCCAGCTTCAAGAACTCGGACTTGTCCATTTGTATCTTGAAGTTGGATTCCCTGAGTCTTTGGAACACTTTCTCAAGATTCGTTATGTGCTCCTGCAGTGAGGTACTGAATACTATTATGTCATCCAGATATACCAAGCAGATCTGGTTCTGGAGACCTCTGAGGATATTGTCCATAACTCTTTGGAATGTGGAAGGTGAGTTCTTCAATCCCATTGGCATTCGGAGGAACTCAAAATGACCATGTTCCACATTGAAAGCGGTCTTCTGAATATCGGTGGGATTCATTTCAACCTGGTAGAAGCCACTGGCCAGGTCCAGGGTACTAAAGTACTGACACTTCCCCAATTTGTCCAAAACATCTGCTATGTTAGGGATAGGATACTTGTCATCAATGGTCTTTTCATTGAGCTTTCTAAAGTCAACTACTAAGCGCCATTTTTGTTTGCCCGAGGCGTCCGTTTTTTTCGGAACTATCCATATTGGTGAGCTCCACGCGGACTCGAAGGGTCGAATAATGCCTTGAGCTAACATTTTATTGATCTGGTCGCTAACCTCTTGTCGATGTACAAAAGGGTACCGATAACTCTTTGTGTGAACCGGTATTTCATCGGTTGTTCGGATGTGATGTTTTATTTGGTTCGTGAATGATAGATTTTCACCTTCGATATAAAAAACATCCGAATATTTCGAGCAAAGAGCTATCAAATTAGCCTTTTCTTCTTCGTTCAAGTGGTCAGTACGTAACCGTGAAGTAACATCTCGTGCGCGGGTCGACGGTAGCTGCGTACGCGTGCACTCGGTATTAAATAATTCCGCGTGAGCTGGCCGATCGAGCGAGAATATTATATCGTTCGGTGTCGGGTTCTCGACTTCTAAATAGCCGCGATTATTAGTGACAGTGGTAACACATTCATGAACTATGCAATTACAAAGGACTTGCTCCGTAATGAAAACATCACCGTCACTAGAATCTACGGGGATGCGAATTACTTTAGAAGTCCCCGCTGGTATGATATCTTCGTACAAGTTCACATTACATGAGTTGTACATCCGAATAGGGTTCACAGCGGTCCGTGTTAAAAGTTGACCTTCTCTCAAATCGATTCGGGCCTCCCAGTTACTAAGCAAATCTAAACCTATGAGCCCGTCGAAATAATCATGAAACCTGTATATAAAAAGTTTAATACTATCAGGTTCACTGAACTCTGCAAAACACGGTAAAGTAATAGAGTAATTATTTTTACTTGTCGCGTGTATGTTGGTCACTTCGAATGGATCAAAATTGAGAGGATATTCTGAAAAATATTTTTTTACGGCCTCGGGGCTAATAAAAGATTGGTTAGCCCCAGTGTCTAAAAGTAGTTTTAATGGGGGGTCTGCAATTTGAATATAAGGCAATTGCCTCTGAGTTTGAAGGTTTAATTCTATGTTGGTTTTGGTGAATTCGAAACCACCTGAAAATCCTGTTCATCATGACTAGTTCCTGCCTGTGGTTGATAATCGTCAGATACTTGGTTGTTAAAAGTCATGTCATGATAAGTCGAGTCACAAGCGAAACCGGTGGCAAAATCACTATAGTTATAATCAGTGTCGTAATTGTACTCCGGTTCGTAGTAATTGTAATACGAGTCATTATGAGCCGCGCATTCATTCATATGCATTTCGCGCGATTTAAAATAATTAGACGGAGGTGGGTTACCATGCTTATTCCAATCATGTCCGGTAAGCATTTTAGTAGGGGGCAGCGGTTTAGGAGTGAAGCGCTGAATTCCGCTCATAGGCTGAGGGCCTTGAGTTTGGGGCGGAACATTTCGGGGTGAAAACGTTACTACGTGGGTTATAGTTAGGCGGCGGTGCAGCGAACATTCGTTGCGTATTAGTTGGCATACGATATGTGTTTGGCTCAGCAAATTTAAAAGGTTGAGGCGGGGGCCGCATGGGGCGCATGCCTACAGGTGCGGGCCAGGCAGGCATCGGCGCCTGGAAGTTCTGAGGTCGCGGTGGCATATAAGGTATAGCGGGAAGCGCGGATGAGACCTTAGGGGTCTGTGAATTTCTAGAGCCTTCGTTTCGCGATTGTAAGTACATGATGTTAAGCTCTTCTTGGACATATTCAAGCGCCTTCTCGATTGTCGCAGGGCGCATGCATCTAATACGAGAACCTAAAGGTTCTTTAAGACCGCGAACATAAGCCTGCATTGTAACCTTTTTGTATAATTCACGCTTCGCCTCTATAGTAGTGTGTATAGGCTCGTGTAAGCTTACATATGTCATAAGTGTACTGAACAGAGTTTGGCAATGGTCATAAAATTCTTGTGGTGATTTTGTGCCCTGTGCAGCTAAAGAAAGGTCATTGTACAGTGCCGTTTCGTCACGCTGATCCGAAAAGTTATTTATTAACGCAGTTCGGATACCTAGCCAACTCTCTGGTATGCCGTTAGAATTTATAGTACATGCAGCGGTTCCAGTTATTTTATTTAAAATTCCGTTCAACAAACATAAGTTGGAAAATTCACTTCCGGCCGCGTCACTTAGGTACTTAGTCGCTAATGAGTCACAGATTTTGACGAAACGTGTGAGCACGTTAGGGTTGCCATCAAAATCCGGGACAAGGCGGAGGGCCTTGAAGATTGTGTCCGGGTCGTGAGACATGTTTAAAATTGAGTTATCTATTTCTAAATTATCTACAACTATATCTCTATTACTATCTACTGTTCGCTGGCGGGCCTGGCGTGATTCAGGTTCCCGCGAACTAGAGGCTCTGGGATGGTAAATCTTGAAGGTTTAAGATTCAAAAGGAGCAACACACGAGAATAATTCAAGTGTACTTACATATATTTCATCTCTGGTTTTCCTCTGTGAATCGATTGCTAGATTCTCCTCTGTCCTGACGCTGGTCCGTAAGTTCAGATATCCAAAACGGTGCTTGACAGTCACCCGGGAGTTTTATCGTCCTGGTTATCGATGTGAGATGGAGTCCTGACGTGTTCCCGTGGATATCCTACCGACTGCGCCAATTACGTTAACGGCAGTTAGAAGATCGAAAAAAAAACCGAAATGAATTAATATATTTAATTAATTAAAAAGAATAAAACTAATTTACAATTATTTCCTAATGAATAACCATTCCGCTTCGAAGTAGGAATATGGAATGCTTATTCTTACAAATAGATTTAACACGCAGTGTCCGATTGACGTCATTGCTGCGTCGGCGAATTTAATGTGTTCAATAATTATCGGTGCATCTGCAACGTCGGCGATCTTCATATAGTAGACCTACGTAATTTGTTCTTTCCACGAAAAATTATTATCTATCGACAATCCTAGATATTTAATTGTAGGTACTTCTTCCAGGCTATTACATTTACAGTTATTCTTATTCATATGCAGGCAGGTATATGAGTGACCCGTTATATGTATATTACCTTTTATGTTTTTATTGTACGGAGAGTATAAACGAATGATTTTAGTTTTATTTATATTTAAAATAATTCCATTATCGTGAGCCCATTTTAATATACTATCGAAGTCTTCCTGTACTTTCCTTTGTATCGTAACTTTATAACAGACTAGCGGCTCTCCGCGGTTCCACCCGCGCGGTGATGGATTATGATGATGATGATGATAAATCTTATATAGCCTATGTTACTCAGGGTGAATGTAGCTTTCCAATGGTGAATAAATTTTTGAAATCGGTATAGTACTTTTTGAGCCAATTCGATTTAGCCCGTTTAAAGTTGTACCTATTTACCCCATACAAACTTTTACCCCAGTATCGTTTTTCTATAAAACCTTTAATAGAGATGTCACAATATGATGCAACCATACAAGTGTTAGTATTATTATTTTCTATTTATAATACATATTTTATTTAGGCTTTTGCCATTCTTATACATTGAAAATAAACTAAACAACTTTAAACAGGTTGTACCGCGTATAGTTTTATATTATTTTATCCTGACGTTTCGATCATTTTTCAGTGAACATGGTCACCGGAAGACTGGACGACAGTTGTCTGTTATACAGTTATGAAATCATTAATAGAGATGTTACAATATTATGCAACCATACAAGTGAGTTCCAGTGCGAGGCGAGACGCAATCGCGAGCGTTCTGCACTCTTCTTGAAAAAGACCACCGGATGTGGTTGAAACTATAGTCGGAAAGATCTGACTTCTTTACGTGAGTAAATCCCGTTTTTCATATTAAAAATGTATACAAACCACGTTAGTTTTCATAATAAAAGAGTTCTACTTTACTTAAAACAACTTCATAAACCACTGAAAAAAATCAATATACTATACGTCTACACAACCTACGTATTCGTTGCTTGAATCAATGAGGATAAATTCGCGAACAACTGGAATATCAAAAGCTTTCCCGACCTCGACAGTATTGTTTGGGTTGCGACTCAAATGAGGCGTAAGAATCGGTAACTTACAGCCCTGATTGTATCTGTTCGGTTCTGCCTATTTGGACCTTTTGGAGAACTTTGTTTGTGATTAGTTTGGAATGAGATGTTTTTGGAACTCTGTTCTTTTCTTAGATTTGTTCTGTTACATTCCATTATTGTATTAGTAATTTACTAGAGTTCCTTCGATTTATCGTGGAAGTAGATAGCTTTTAGAGATAGGTAAACTGTGTGATAAACTTGTTTACAATCTTTATTACCTTACAAGACGTACGTAGGTATACCTGCAGGAGTGTTTTAGGAAAAATTGGATATACATTTCCAATTTTTCCTTAATACTACTATAGGTTACTTAATTAGGCTTTATTATTTTACAAACCTTAAGTGAAAAACGTATATAACTAACTGATAGTGAAAATCACATTAAAATGCCTTGCATGGTTTAGGAGGAGATAGTGAATACAGACTTACACACAAAGGGAAAACCGACCCAAACAATTATCGTCCTATAGCCCTGTTACCGGCTGTGTCTGGCTGTGTCTGGGAGTTCGAAAAGGCGATGAGTAATCGCGTCTACTCATTCTGTGAAAAATATAAAATCTTTAATGATTGCCAAAACGGGTTCGTAAACAAAGGTCGACAACTCTGGCCGTCTACAAGTACATGCAGGAAGTGTTCAATGTTTTAGATAGAAAGGAGTACGCGGTAGGTATACTACTAGATATGACGAAGGCATATGATAAGGTCCTGTTCAAAATACTATTAAATAAACTATATGGCGTAGGGATTCGCGGCATAGCATTTGAGTGGTTCAAATCATATTTGAAAAATCGAGAACAATTAGTAGAAATTGTACATTATAATCATATAAATAATACCATTGAAAATGTCCGCTCTTGGATGTCTGATTTTTTTGATATACATAAACGACCTGCCTAAATGTATTAAAGAGCATTGTGTTTGTTTCGCTGACGATGTCTCCCTCCTAACTTCGACAAAGAATAGCATGAATGTACATACCAAACTCACCACAATGCTCCAACAAACTACCGACTGGATGCATACACATAACCTTGAACTCAATCTCGCCAAAACAAAAATCATGACTTTTCACCCGTACCAAAAACCATCACTTGATTTGAATTTTTCATTTCACGGCACAAAATTAGAAACAGTCAAAGAATTCACTCTGTTAGGAATAAAAATTGATACCCACATAAACTGGCAATCACATATTATGAAACTTAAATCAAAACTTTCATCTCTCACGTACGCCCTTCGCGAAATCAAAAAGACAACTGATTTGAAAACTGCAATTGCAACATATTATGCGAATGCCCATTCAAGAATAAGTTATGGTATCGTGCTATGGGGTAACAGCAACGCTGCGAGCGATATATTTATAATGCAGGAAAAATTCATCCGGATTTTAGCAAACATAGAACAGCTCGATAGTTGCAAACCATATTTTATAAAATTCAAAATTTTAACCATGGCATCGGTATATATTTTCGAAATTTGTAAGTTTGTACGCAATAACCCTCATTTATATAAAGCTCGGCAAGACATAAAAACTCACATTACGCTTCGACATTGGAACCGGTTATTGTTACCCAAATCCCGGCTGCAGACGCACTCGTCTAGTACTTTACCGATGTCAGTAATTATATACAACAAAATACAAAACCAACTTGATTGTGAACAAAATGACAAAATATTTATGGCTAAACTAAAACTATTTCTACAAAACAAATCATATTACTCAATAGACGAATTTTTGAAAGATAAATAATATAATTACGATATATTTAACTATTGACATTTAAATTATTTCTACCAATATGTTACAAATTAATTTATATTTATATAACCATAATTGCGTCTTCCTCTCTTCTAAATTTGCGGTGCCCGACATAATATAAGACTTTATGTACATTTTTTTAACACCTTTACATTGTATATGGAAGCAATAAAATATCTGAATCTGAATCTGGAATAAATTAACTATGTATACAGACACACACGGTAAACAACAAGGAACTTGATGAACCGACTGCGGCGAAGCTCAAAAAGAGGGTTATTAGATTGACCTGTATGTATATACGTACACAAATCAAAAAACGTTTGCGATCACTTTATATCTTTATCACTTTTAAAATCGAAAATATATTTTTTGTTATTGATGCTTCATGACAGCAGACATGTATAGAGTAATTGCTATTGATAGAATTGTCAGACCATTCCGTGTAAACAATGGACACCAATTTGTACTGGTCGATAATAATGCGCCCGCCCATCGAGCTCAACGAGTCAATGCTGCACTCCGAGAATCCGACTTCACAAGGTTAGACTGGCCTGCCGGCTCGCCTGATTTAAACCCAATAGAGCACGCGTAAGATGATCTTAAGAGAGTTTTTGGAATAGTCAGCCACGTCCTCAGACAGTGCCAGAGCTCAGGAAAGGCGCTATTCGAGAATGGGACAGGTTACCCCAAGATACCTATGCTGGATAACTTGTTTCTCAGCATGCCCAGAAGGATCACCGCATATGTTCAAGCCAGGGGAGGAGTTATATTATATCGAATATAAACCTTTTATTAATAAATTGTTGATAAAGTTCAATTTAAAAAATTAAATTCAGCTTAGCGAGTGATCACAATTTTTTTTGATGTGTGTATATCTGTTCCTATGTCGGCTTAAAACTACTCAACGGCTTTATTGATTTTGATAAATTATTTGAGATTATTTGCAACAGTGTCACAACTATATAGATACCCGACCGCGGTGAAGCCCAAAAGGTGGACGGATTTAATGGGCCTTAATAATATTAATCACGCGGAATAATTATTTCCGTAGTCGTACTAAAAAAAAATGTTTTCAGGCTTTATACAATGTAGGGTAGGACTTTCAATCGACATCCAAAAAAGAAGGAGTTTCTCAATTAGTTCGAAAAATTTTTTTTTCTGTTTTCTTAAGTGCGTCACCTTTTATTCTATACCTTTATTTGAAAGCTGTTGCTATTCATGTCATACGATTTAAATTTGATCAGGATCTGACTTGCAGTTTTTAATAATAATCATATATATTTTGTATACTAAAATGAAATCTATTAAAAATTTTGTTAAAATTAAAAGCAGAGAGCTTTTGTTTTTAATTGACTGGGACAAATTGTGTAATGGGTATAGTGGAAGTGATCAAATATAGATACATATATATATATATATATATATATATATATACATCACGCTATAACTCTTGCGTCCACCCTCAAAAAATCCCATAGTAATACTGCGTCCACCGACTTACTGCGTCCGGTATACGGACGCAAGATTATTTTCACCTCTAATTACCACCATTCTATAGCTATAGGCATTGGGTACCTATAGCAAAAAAACCGTTGGGACGCAAATTCACCTCCAGAATATTTGGACGAGTATAATGCAGTTCACCGATTGTCCGCTAGAGTCGCTGCATCGGTGTATATTTTTTGGGTGTATATTTTCGTACACATAGCCGATAATGTTGCGTCCACCTCCAATGCGACAATGCGACGTTGCCACTTCGTACAGTGCGCATAGTTGCCCTTGGAATGAAATGCGACGTTGCCGCTTGGGTGCGTTGAGGCTATGAGATTTGCCGCGTGCGACGATTGTTTGATTCTGCTCGTGAACTTTGCGGACGCTGTAGTAATCCGTACGAAAGAATGTGATTATAGTATATTATGATACAAGTGAGCTATGTTGCTTATTAGACACGAGGCTGTGGGTTGCAGCCCGAGCCGCAGGCGAGGTCATAAATCAGCCGAGTTTTTAGTAAGCAAGTTGCTCACGAGTTTTTACACATTTTTTCAACACAATTGCAAGGAAAAAAGAAACATGTAGGTATTGCATAAATCGTTTAACTATAAAAAAATTGGTGAATGAACGATTTTCAAAACAACATTGGTATCAATTTTATTGTTGGTTTTGGGCTGAAAGTTATTTTTTTCATCCAGAGTTGTTTTACCAAACATAAATAAGTATTAGAAGTACTTTGAATTTATTTTAGTGCCTACCAGATGTTGCCTATTATACAATTTTATTGTTTGTTTTGTTATAAATCCGTTTTTTATCCAGAATCAAATAGTCAAAAAAGTAATCAAGTATTAGAGTTACTCTCACGGTATTTTAGTACTAGACGATGCCTATTATATAATTTTAGTGTTTAATTTGGCCTTCTTGGTGGTGTATGGTCTGGTATATGGTACACACATCAACATGGTCTAGGGATATATACAACTTTTTTAAATAACATAGAAAGTAATGGCCTTACATAAAAAAATATTGATGACAGATTATAAAAACATTATTAAGTTTCTTTTTTAAATTCAAATTTGTATATAAAAGGTTTTGTTTTAAGATGAAATTCGCATTCATTGATTTTCTTCTAAAGAAGTAAATCTTCACGAACTTCTTACTTAATTAAAACTCCACAAATTTCTATAAATCTTTGTCAAACGCTTCTCCGGTGTTCATTTAATCATGCCACGTAGACACTTGACCAGGAACGAAATGTTAAGAGCAGTGGGCATTATTCAAGCTGGAGCTACCCAAATTGCGGTTTCTGTAGCCATGAGGACCAGTCAGAGCGTTATATCCAGGATTTGGTCACGTTATTGTGTCACTTTGGTGGGGGAAGTGGTGGAACAGCACAGAGGACCTCAACGCATTACAACACGTGTACAGGACCGCTTCATAGTAAATGCTGCACGAAGTCAACCAAATGGCAATTGGTTCAAAGGGCTATTACAATGGGCTATTGCACACGAAAACTGGAACCATTCTCAATGGTCACTTGTGCTTTTTACTGATGAATCTAGGTTTGGATTTCATCCTGATTCGCGAAGAGTACGCGTTTGGATAGAACCTGGACGTTGGAATCGACTGCAGCACCCACAACAAGTTCATGCATATCAAGGTGGCACGATTATGGTTTGGACAGGAATTCGTCTCGGCGGTAGAACAGACCTCGTTTGGATACAAGGCAATATGACTGCTCTAAAATACCGAGATGAGGTGCTAGAGCCTGTAATCTTGCTCCACAGTCAGCAAATGGGACAAAATTTCCAGCTAATGCACGACAATGCCCGTCCACATACGGCGCGTATCGTTACAAGTTGGTTACAACAGCATGATATCCAAGCTTTACACTGGCATGCACAATCCCCTGACTTAAATCCTATTGAGCATGCCTGGGATATGCTTCAAAGAAGAGCTCTTAGGAATTTCACTGAAGATATTGTGCATGAAAACCAGCTTCTCTTGCATCTTAGCAGGACTTGGGACAGTATTCCACAACAGGATATTGACACCCTTGTTTGAGTTTGCAGAACCGCTGCAAATCTGTCAGGAGAGTCTAAGGTGGATCCACGGATTATTAATTTTAAGTTTTCAACAATTTTTATAAAAAAATTGTTGTTTTGTTTAGGTTTTGATGTTTCAAAAATAAAGTTAAGATTGAAATTTTGTCTGAGTTTTTCCTCTTCTAAGTTTTTTTTAAATTTAACTTTATTTAAAAGTTTACTATCAGATTAGATAGGCTATTAAACAAGGTTTATTTTAAGGTGTAGGTGTTAATAGAATTGCAATTATTTAGGTTTAATTGAAATATCCCTAGACCATGTTGATGTATGTATTAAAGTTTTTATCAAGAATTATTTTACCAAATATAAGAATTTTAACTTTATTTTAGTACTTGACGTTTATTTCAAAATGCGCCTAAGGTTGATAAAAAAATAACTTTACAAATTGTACATTTTATAATTTATCGTTTGACAAACGATTCTTTTTTATACATACAATACTTATCAAATGTTTGAAATGAAAACCCTTTTTCTCACTTTATTATTAAATAATTTTTATGTACAAACAAATCATTAATACATCATATAACCCATAGGTTGCTAAAATGTAATATTAATTAAATGTAATGTGATAATAATTTTAAAAGGTGTGTTTCTGAATGATGTCCTTTCTCTCTAATATTCTGGCGATGCGTTTATCCTTGAAAACACCCTTTTTATTATTTTTTGCAGGTAGAGACAATTTATAAAGTCGGTTATGCAAATAAAATAGTGTGGAATCACACTGATTTAAAAAAAAGGAATGAAAGATTATGGCTCCAACCCTAGGTAAGATTATTTTTGTAGGTAGTTGGTAGAGTGCACAACAAATATTACCTACCCACAAACTACTCCACATACTCTTTAGAGTTTAGAGTGAAACTTTGTAAAACGTGAATATGTAAAAGAAACTAAGTATGAAATAAAAATTGAACAAAATAGGACGCGAAATTAATATTATGTACTGTAGACGCAACAAAAGCATCAGTATTGATTAAAATATATAAAAAATATACGCTAGGACGTGAAAATGTACATGACGTAACAAATGTAGCAGAATAAATGGAGTGTGAATATCCCCAACTTTTAACTTTTTATAAATACAGGACGTACACGAATATGGCATATAATACAGAAGTCAACATTTATATTAAATTTTGTGATAATGACAGTGGAAATGGTGGACGCCATAAGTCGGTGTTTCAGTAAGGACGCAATTACTATACCGTGATGTATATATATAATATAAAACTATCTTCTACATCTTTTTACCCCGAAATTGCATAATTATGATTATATGAATGAAGCTGCTTGCTGTGCTGATGATTACATTATTGATCAAATTCAATTTCACACATGCCTTTGCCCATAAATTATAAAAATACAATAGGATCTTTGAAAAGAAATCCTATGACTTTTGGGTGGGTTTGGTATATTTTTAATATTTATGTTATGGTTAGAAGGGCGCAAGTAAAATTACTTGGCGAAAACCCAATGTATCGCGGTAATTTTGGTATGTAAATGATGTGACCAATGTACGCATAATTTAAGTACTATGTATGCTCTGATATCACTTGTAACAACCCCCCCCCCAATTTTACTTTTTTTCTAATTCGTTTTGGCCAATGATCGTCTAGTCTAGGAGGACCCTAACACTGTGTACCGCTGCTGTAACCTTGCTCTTTTCGGAAAGAATTGAAACAGAGAAAACTATTCAGAACTATAGATGCCTAGAGAAACCAAAAGCAACGCCTAGGTATTCTGATATTACGATGGATAACCTACTACTACATTACTGAACTGCTAGCTGATAACGAAAAATTGCGATGAACATACTAGATTGCAAATACTTAGTTCTTACAGACTGACTGACTGACCTGATCCTAGATTTCTAGCTTATGTACTTGATTTGACTTCTAGTCGTGGAAGATATTAATCATCAATATAAGTTTCTGAATTAAAGGTCTATGTTATTTTACCATAGAACATAGAAATAGTAGGTTATTTGCAAGTTTTCTATATAATTATTAGCTTGCAAAACTACCTGTTATATCTGATAAATCAGTTTTGATTAGTGAAATAATATATAAACAACTCCATTAAATAATATCAGATATTTGCATGATATTCGTTATTATTAATAACAGTTATAAACCTGTTAATTATATAACTAACTTTCTTTATAGATTTATGTTTGTTGCTATGAACATTTAGCTGTTGATAAGATTGATATAATCTCTTACAGACTAAATGTCTCTATAATATATACTATTTGTTTCGTTTATGAAAACTGCTAGGAAATAAATAACAAAAGTAAAGTAAAACCTCGCTTTATATGCGCTTTAGAAATCTTTTGTGATCAGTAGCTACTACGCTGATTATCCAATTCCTTTAGATAAATATTATCAGCCACTATTCCCTGAATAGTTCAATTGTTCAAGTTTAATCATTTACTTGTTTACTGAAGCAATATATGGGAAATAATATCAGTGACTTAGAGAAATCTCTAGACCCTTGTTTGTGGTTTACAAGAATTCTCAAGGTGCTGCATTGCTTGACCAAGTTTGATAAGATTTACCACATACATAAATCTCCTTTTTATACGAGATTGCTATACTTAGATTACTAGTGTTTTACATGACATGCCATCTATTGAACCATTGTAGGAAAAGCAATTATTTTAAATACTTAAGTATTAGCAGAATCTTTGTTGTATTGGTTAGCTCAATACTAGCAGCCATATATTTATTATGATGATTATTATAATAGTTAGCTTTACTTTGCCGAGTAAATTATTGATAGATATCTCTACAATTTAAAGATATAATATATTTTATTAATTTTCATATTGTAAGTAATTAGTTTGATTTTTTTTAGATTTGCCGTAGAATTCTAGATTTATTATGATTTAGAAAGTAGGATTCTTGGCATGTTCAAGGCTTACAACTCGAATGCTGGATTAAGAGCTGCTCTTTACTGTGACACAAATGTTCTCCATCATGCCAAGATCCTCTTCTATTTACCCCAAAATTAGTAAGGCCTTACTAAGTCCGTTTGGTAGTTTTCCAAATGTAGAGTTTGCGTCTATAAGCGATTATAATCTTATTTATCTCTTCTTACTATTATTATTTATGACAAAGAAATGCTTAAATGAAATTACGAATTATTATTTGATTCTAAATATTACATTTGATACTCTCAGTAAATAATTCAATTGCTATAATTTATTACCGCATTCTCATGCTAGAATCAGAGTAGACAGTCTAACCCAAACTCAAATACACGGACGCGTAACAAAAATGTGTTCCTCACATTAATAAAATATTGACTAGAATAACTGCCGAATGGTAGGCATTAAAACGTCGATGTATCACTAGCCTTAGTCGCAGCGAAAATTGGTCGATGTCATTTCAGGAAACATTCCGAGCAATAATCTTCGATATATTTCGATCATTTCACAGATACGTTCCTGACTCAATATATAGAACTCGCGCGTAGTATTCCATATTCGATCACGATCAAGCCGATGCAGGAAGCACCATTATATTTGAATAGCAAAATTCATACCTTCTTTTTGGCATCTACAGCACTAACTCATTTTCATCATCACGTCGGGGTCACCAATGAGGACACCGGAGGGAACACCGATGCGTACCTAGATACTGGCAGCGAACTCCAGCTGTGATCCTTGCCGCTGTTACTAGCACTGGAGAAAGTGTTTCTCTCTCGTAATTTAAATGATACACATGTGGTAGAGAGTAAAATATTCCTTGCACATTTGTTCTCACCTTACATCAATCTACATAAAAACCCTGTCCGAATCGCTGTCATAAAAACATCATCTAATTTTAAATTTGAAAGTGTCAAACAGAAAAGTAAAAGTTAAAGGAACTCTTTATGTATAACTTGGAGTATGTATTACCTACAAGGAGATCGTAGCGAGTCGTCGCCACACCTTTGTTTGGTTAGAAATATCAATGCTGCTTATTTTCATGGTAGTTTTATTAATTTTACTTATAACTTTTATGTATTTAAAGGATTACTCAACATTTCCTTTTCCTTGAAGTAACTTATCAGTTCTGTTTGAACAATCGATTTAAATGGTTAATACATAGAATATCTTGATAGCTTAAATATTCTATGCTGCTTATCATTTTCAATAAGTATAATCTTCCTATAAGAAATACCCGACTAAACATCTTAATCTCAATATCACACATTAACGGTTTCTTCTACTTTTGATTTTCTAAATTTCATCAATATTTGTTCATACCAAGATACTTTTTATGCCTCTATATTTGTGAATCGTGACGGAATCCTCATCCAGAGCTTGTTCCGTTACAGCCAACCCCCAAAATTTACGCAGGTTCTCATAATTTACCGAAGGAAATTTTCCCATCCTCCATATATTCAACTTCACAAATATAGTTCCACCAAAACTGAACGTGTGCTTATTCTAATTTGTTAAAATTCGTTTTCAAACAAGGTTGTGAGTACGTGAACTCACTAGTGGAGTGTATTTAAAAGACCGAGTTAAAAATAAATTTACTGTAAGGGTTGATATATCCGATCTTAATGTCTCCTCCATGAGTAAAAATGACTTCTCACAAGGACAATCTGAAATAACGAAAGGGAACTAGTATTGTGCCAAATTGTGCACCTAGTCAATTCGAATAATTCAGCATACGTGCTACCACCCAAACCAATTTTTCGTTTGGGATCGAGTATGTGGAGTAGAACCTACGCCACCCTTTATTACTCCAGATCTCGTTAATAGCTAACAAGCAATAATTCTCCATGGCTGATACATCCCTCTTCAAATCAAACCAAACAAGCAACCGCCTAATAACTCGGTGAATGTAAGTGTAATGGCTAAACATTGGCTACCTGTAAAGTACGAACTCTTTATGGAATAATTCAGTTGTAAATACTGATGTGGTGTCTTCTGACCTAAACCTATCTCCAATTTGTACTCCATAAATCATTCGTTGAATAGTGTGTGTCTGTCCGAAAACAAAACTTAACAAATCGACTCCAGTCGGTATTGTCGATTCATAGAGGCCCTTCAATTCAATAAAATTCAATACTAACTCTGTCACACGCATCTCTCCCTGGCGCCATTAGTTCTTCCATCTCTTCCCATCACTTTATCATAACTTAAATCTCTCTTCTCTTACATTGCCCTGCATACTGCCTAAATAAACCTTCAACCCTTTTGTCTGGTGTCTACGAATACTCACGATTAATAGTTTTTATCAATTGAAATTTCAGACTTTTATTTCTATAAAATGCCCCTTTACATTATCATATTTTTTTTAAAAACCCTATGTCAAAAATAAAAAAAGCTGTAACAAACCCCGCCCTGATGAGGTCTACGCCCGCTCTTTATTAAATGATTGTAACATCTTTGTTTAATTATAATAAAGTTTTATTAAATATTGTAATAAAGTTTTATTAAATATTGCTGTACCTTGGTATTTTTATTTTATTTTTTTTGATTTTCCTAACGCTTTCCATGTATCTACTTCATTTGAAGAGAATCCTTAAAATTGTGATTCCTAATATTATCATTTTTTTTTTACCTTGTATTTGTTATTCTGTCTAAACTTAATTCATTCAATTTCACAGTTGCAAAATGCACGACTTTTTATTACATAATCATTTTGCAATAATAATGTTAAATATTGTTTAATTATAAATCAATACCTGAAACCGATTTTTATTAAAATCTAAACTATCTGATTACTATTATATCTTATATTATTATATATCAACAATAACAATCCCGCTTTTACAAATCCTTTCTATAACTTAATTAACCAACGCATTCACCTAAAACAACATTGTGTCTTTCTATCAATAATCTTCATTGGCGCACAGAACATCTTCAAAATCAGCTCAGTAGATCAGTCTGAATAAAATAACAACTCGACATACCTAACTCTAACCAAATCATTCGCTTTTACATGTACTGTCTACCGCAATCCCCCAAACATGTTTTCATGTCATTTCCATTGTGGTCTATGTACCTACGTACATATTTTTTTTTTAGCTATATATATGTACCAAAATATTTACTCAAAGGTAACTGCTCAAAACGTTACTCCAGAAATAGCTGCACAGTATTTTCCTTCTGCTATAACTTTTGATTTTCGGTTTTGAAACTAGGTTATTGATAATGTATCCCTATGATAGGTACCTTCCTAAATTTCTGACATTATTCCTTTCCATGAACAATTGCATCACCCCTTTCCTGTTCGATACAAATCAAACTCGACTAATTATGAAGGTAATCTGTCAATTATAGATACTTCGTTCCAACAAGATATACCTACAATAGCCCTATAACTTTTTCCTCTACATGCTACTCATAACTATAAAATGAAACTCGTTACGACTGTTTATTTAGTTAGCAGGGAAACGCCCTGTATACATAAACAATATTCTATTTACCTTTTCTTTTGCTTTTATTAACGCCACCTATCGCTTGTTGTCAATATTATACGCAAACGTCAAACACACGAATGTCTCTCTCTTTTTTATTCCATTTCCTGATCTCTACTATCGATAACTGTTTGGTCTTTTCTTTAATGTAATCCATAAATTACAATTTATTACGCTAATCAATAATAACACTCTAATACTAACAGCTCCATAGTCACTACAATATAATAAACAGTCCAACACACCCCTGTGCTCAGCTTTCCCCATTTTCCCCTTTCTTCGGACTATAGTTATCTATCAACCAAACTAACGACACGCCGTGAATTAAAATACTCAAACAATAGATGAGGACTAATAATAGGTTTAGGTAATAAAAGGTTTTAATAAATTTAGGTCTCAGAAGAACTAGTAAACTAGTGGTATCCCGTAACTTGAACTTGCGATGTAGGTATACTGAGTATTAATTTAATTTGCTACCCATTATGTTTTTCCTGAACATTATCGATTAGAAAGATTTAGATGTAATACCGACTATTAAATTCCCGCAAGCCTACCCATTACAAGGATATAAAATGGTAATTTGTTTATATTTCTATAACCCAACAAATGGAAAAACAAGATATTTCGAATATTTCTATGCTCGACGTTTGCTGAAATATGACTAGATTGATAACGGCCTATAACTAATAAGTTATTTTTCATAATTTCATTTCTACCTAATAAATTGAGGACTCTAAACGGAATTTATATTTAATTTAATTTCAAATGTACGAGTACAAGCAAAAGAACATAGTTGTGTTTATTTCCATTTGTCTTTGTTATTTCCAACCCCCATCTTCTACAACCTTCGTAATCCATTTGCATCAAACCTTGGTTACTTGCAAGTAATCAATTAGTGAATCGCAGATTAAATTTTATTTTTCAATTCTTTTGTAATATTCCGAAGATCTCTTCTATTTCTATTTCTCTATCCACATATTTGTTATTACGAGATCATGTGTACGCTGTGCTGTCACTGCGTGGTTACTCAAATTTCTCCAAATCTCCATGTCATTTCCCTAGCTACATCTTCCATGAATTTCAAAGCAAAAATCAACAAGACTGTTTTTCCGGTCCTCGAATAACCCTGCACTAATGTATGCGTCACGGCTATTAATGTACAGAAATCCTTAAACTTTGTCATGTGTGATAATGTGTTTGATTTTGAATAAAATTTATATTCATCACGTCATTATCATAACTACACTATATCTGCCAATGTCTTTGTAACGCATTACTGAAAGATATCTCTCAAAGTATCCCATTACGATTGTTATACGAAATTTTAAGTCTTAACAAAGACGCTCCTTGCTATTTAGAATTAAAAATCATTGACACTTCGCGGTCGCACAAACATGTAATCTTTTAAGTAAGAATTTTTACGACCGCTACCCGAATTTTAATACTATATAGGGATCCTAAATTTCTGTGATTGTCTTTAATTACTTCCCTTTTTTTTTGTTCCCTAAATAAAATATAAACCTCGAATATCTACAAAGTATTGTTATTAAGTTTGCGCTTTTATAGATATCTTGATCACAGAATCTCAAAGAGCTATGGACATTTGTTGACCACAGGTAAGTTCTTATTCCATCTTATACCTAATCATACCGTTTATTATATCTATAATAATATATAACTTTAGCATTTAAATTATAGCTAGGTATATTAAACCTTGAACATGATTTCTATTTGTTACGAACTCTTTGGATATCCACGTATGTGCTTATGACAGATAGTTAAATATGTCGCTGTCAAAATAAAGGAAATAAAGTTCACGTCAAAAATATGATTTTCGCAAATTCTATGCACGTTCGCTGTACTTTAATTGTAATTATACTGTAACTCTATTTATCGTAGCATTTATTTACGTTTATCTTTGCAGTGTCCATGACGAAATCACTTCAATTTGCGAACAAATGTAGGCAGCGCATGCACGATACATTTGCCCAACAACTCCGATTGATATTCAACAACTATTTATACCTACATATTATTATATACATAGGTATATATATTCCTACGAAACTACACTCCAGCTATCTGGCAAGGTATGTATTTATAATGCTATTTGGACTTGTTCATCTCTGCTTTGCTCCAACCAAACATCCTTTTTCCCTGTTCATATCTACATACTTCCTACAGATTATACCTACATAGAAAGTACTAGTGTATTATGTACATACTTATCGTATTTTGTTACAACTGAACATTTCATATTACATTACCTAGCTATGTCGTCAAACTCTTTGCAGGCAAATAAATAATCCAAGCAACATGACTCAATATTGATTTCCTAGTTGCATACCCATCATATACCATAAACACCTCCCTTTTATATAGATTCCAATAAACATCTATAAAATACCTAGGTATTAATCACCAGAACTCTTCTTTACGTGAAACTATAGTAAAACGTAGTGTTTATATTCTCTTTACACTATGACAGCCCTCAGTGCCACATTCAAAAGTAAAAGCAAAGAACTCTTTTGTGTTTACCTTTCTGTAAAGTTTTGTAGCCTAGGTAACCTAAATGTTGATTGTCATGTCATTTTGATTGATTTTATTATTGCTAACATTATTCTTTTTCTACCTTTGTTTATTTATTCAATAGCAATTTTAAGATAGGTACCTAATTGCTCTGAACAAAGCTACAATAGATTTTCTCATATTTCTACGCGCCCTGATATACAACCTTCGGTTAGTTTTAGATTATTGAGGAAATAACTGATTCTATATTTTACTCATTATATGTTTATGTATATTTTATAGTTTTCCATGAATTCTAGATCCCTGCCCGCCGACTGCGGTGTTGCTATAAACCACAGTGAAACCTGACAAGCTCTACAGCTCACATAACCCACTCATCATTGATTGATAGGTACGCAAGTTTCGATATTTATTTAGTTAGTATCCTAAAAAATATTTTCTAGGTACTAATATTACAAACACGACGTTTGTACGTAAGAATGAATGTTTGCTTCACCATCCCTCTTAAACAGCTGCGCCAATTTTGATGAAAATTGTTACGAAAGTAGATGTAGCTTTGAATTTACATATTATAAAATACTCTTCCTCATCATTATCATCATTATCCTAACAAGGTACCTAGGTACTAGTATTATAAACGCAAATGCTGGTATGTCTGAATGAATGTTTATTACACCAGTCCTGGCTAGACTAATTTTGATGAGATTTGGTATAAAAATAGATGATACTAGATTTACGCATAGATAACTTTTTATCATCACCACCATCATCAGCTATCTCCATGCGGGTACATCCGCGACCGCAACTAGTAATATATAAAATGAACGTTTGTATATTTGTCTGTTGTTCTGTAATAACCTCTCACTTGATTAAATGAGTTCCACAATTCCTACGATTTTCATGGCATGGAACCGGTTTTTTTTTATATTGCCCTAAACTCTAATATAGTTCTACTAGTATATAGTATATAGTCTACTAGTATTCAATGACCGAAATTGACGATGTATACCGAGTTCAGATTTAAAATGTAAGGTTGTGTATATACTTTGCGCGTACTACTTACATGTCAATTATGTTACATAAGAACATAAATACATACATAACTATCAACATCCAAACAATTATTATTGTGCCCTAAATAAAAGTTTCCTTATTCACTTTGATTTACATAATGTTTGTTTTTTTTTTCCATTATTTTTAATTTAGATAGATAACCCGGCTTTGCTCACCATTCCCTAATTTTCCCTATTATATTTGCAGATCTCGTCAAGACGCACTACTCGACCAGCCGCTTCGCCCCAAAGCTTCTGAAATCCGGCGCTCCTCTTCAGCCTGCCTACATTGTCAAACTTTACCAGCTTCATTCCGAAGACTCATCACTACCTAGCTATAATATTGGTTTTTTATACTTAAATTCGACGCTTACTATGTTTGTCTATTAATTCTGCATAACGTTGATTTATTTAACCTTTACGAATAACTATACAACCATCTGACTTGTCTATAAGAATTTTCACAACGCTAAGCATCTGAATGGGAAATTCAACCCCCCAATGTTACGACTAAACATATTTCAACAAAACTTCTAACAAGACTTATCATCGCTCAATTAAAGTTGCGCAACTTTGCATTTTTTTGTAATCCTATTTATTTCCTTCGCAAATGCAATAGAAGTAATTACGTATGTAGATTTTTGCTATCATTTAATTACCATAAATTTCATCGGACAAAAAGGTAAGCCATTTATTAATATTCACACATTTTTATATTCTTAATACTTCCGAACATAACAAACACCGATTATATACAGACATGTCTACGATCTGCGCTGTATTTTGCTGGTTACAAATGTAATCCTTGTGATGCAAATGCAGCGACGGCACTTCAACATGTTAGAAACTCTCTTCCTTTCCTAACACTATACAAGAACTCTTTCAGTACTCTATAACGCAATTCTTGGCTCCCAAGTGAGTTTCAAAAGTCGTTCGATACTAAAAGTGTTCTTAAAACCTTCGGGTCACTTTGAGTAGAGTTCGATACTGACTATTTACCGTGTGCTTCCAGGAGAGTATCCTAGTCGTAAACACAACACGCAATCTGCCTTTCGAATGATAAGTGTACTTCTGGATTCTAGAGATCGACTATGGGGTACATGTAAATGACAAAGGTAGTTGCAGACTTTACATACATGAAACTTGCATACAACTTATCTTTCCCTGAATATCATTTAAGCGCTTCGTAGTAATCAGTATTTTAGTAATATTCCTAAAAAAGCATATCCGGCTTATTTATTTCTTAGTTTATTGTAGAAATCTACTACGGTAGCCTAGAACAACAACATCATCACCTCATTATAGTATTTAGCCCTTTAAAAATCACCTATTGCAATAGCATCTCTGTATCAATAAAATCCTATCCATTTCACGCCAACAAATTGTGCGGTTGACCGCAACTAATTCCTAGTAAAACTTCCGTAGTAACGTTATTCCAATCCTGGTCACGGCACCAAATTGTAACAAAAACCCAATTTTACTTTTTTTCTAATTCGTTTTGGCCAATGATCGTCTAGTCTAGGAGGACCCTAACACTGTGTACCGCTGCTGTAACATTGCTCTTTTCGGAAAGAATTGAAACAGAGAAAACTATTCAGAACTATAGATGCCTAGAGAAACCAAAAGCAACGCCTAGGTATTCTGATATTACGATGGATAACCTACTACTACATTACTGAACTGCTAGCTGATAACGAAAAATTGCGATGAACATACTAGATTGCAAATACTTAGTTCTTACAGACTGACTGACTGACCTGATCCTAGATTTCTAGCTTATGTACTTGATTTGACTTCTAGTCTTGGAAGATATTAATCATCAATATAAGTTTCTGATTTAAGGTCTATGTTATTTGACCATAGAACATAGAAATAGTAGGTTATTTGCAAGTTTTCTATATAATTATTAGCTTGCAAAACTACCTGTTATATCTGATAAATCAGTTTTGATTAGTGAAATAATATATAAACAACTCCATTAAATAATATCAGATATTTGCATGATATTCGTTATTATTAATAACAGTTATAAACCTGTTAATTATATAACTAACTTTCTTTATAGATTTATGTTTGTTGCTATGAACATTTAGCTGTTGATAAGATTGATATAATCTCTTACAGACTAAATGTCTCTATAATATATACTATTTGTTTCGTTTATGAAAACTGCTAGGAAATAAATAACAAAAGTAAAGTAAAACCTCGCTTTATATGCGCTTTAGAAATCTTTTGTGATCAGTAGCTACTACGCTGATTATCCAATTCCTTTAGATAAATATTATCAGCCACTATTCCCTGAATAGTTCAATTGTTCAAGTTTAATCATTTACTTGTTTACTGAAGCAATATATGGGAAATAATATCAGTGACTTAGAGAAATCTCTAGACCCTTGTTTGTGGTTTACAAGAATTCTCAAGGTGCTGCATTGCTTGACCAAGTTTGATAAGATTTACCACATACATAAATCTCCTTTTTATACGAGATTGCTATACTTAGATTACTAGTGTTTTACATGACATGCCATCTATTGAACCATTGTAGGAAAAGCAATTATTTTAAATACTTAAGTATTAGCAGAATCTTTGTTGTATTGGTTAGCTCAATACTAGCAGCCATATATTTATTATGATGATTATTATAATAGTTAGCTTTACTTTGCCGAGTAAATTATTGATAGATATCTCTACAATTTAAAGATATAATATATTTTATTAATTTTCATATTGTAAGTAATTAGTTTGATTTTTTTTAGATTTGCCGTAGAATTCTAGATTTATTATGATTTAGGAAGTAGGATTCTTGGCATGTTCAAGGCTTACAACTCGAATGCTGGATTAAGAGCTGCTCTTTACTGTGACACAAATGTTCTCCATCATGCCAAGATCCTCTTCTATTTACCCCAAAAATAGCGAAAATTGGTCGATGTCATTTCAGGAAACATTCCGAGCAATAATCTTCGATATATTTCGATCATTTCACAGATACGTTCCTGACTCAATATATAGAACTCGCGCGTAGTATTCCATATTCGATCACGATCAAGCCGATGCAGGAAGCACCATTATATTTGAATAGCAAAATTCATACCTTCTTTTTGGCATCTACAGCACTAACTCATTTTCATCATCACGTCGGGGTCACCAATGAGGACACCGGAGGGAACACCGATGCGTACCTAGATACTGGCAGCGAACTCCAGCTGTGATCCTTGCCGCTGTTACTAGCACTGGAGAAAGTGTTTCTCTCTCGTAATTTAAATGATACACATGTGGTAGAGAGTAAAATATTCCTTGCACATTTGTTCTCACCTTACATCAATCTACATAAAAACCCTGTCCGAATCGCTGTCATAAAAACATCATCTAATTTTAAATTTGAAAGTGTCAAACAGAAAAGTAAAAGTTAAAGGAACTCTTTATGTATAACTTGGAGTATGTATTACCTACAAGGAGATCGTAGCGAGTCGTCGCCACACCTTTGTTTGGTTAGAAATATCAATGCTGCTTATTTTCATGGTAGTTTTATTAATTTTACTTATAACTTTTATGTATTTAAAGGATTACTCAACATTTCCTTTTCCTTGAAGTAACTTATCAGTTCTGTTTGAACAATCGATTTAAATGGTTAATACATAGAATATCTTGATAGCTTAAATATTCTATGCTGCTTATCATTTTCAATAAGTATAATCTTCCTATAAGAAATACCCGACTAAACATCTTAATCTCAATATCACACATTAACGGTTTCTTCTACTTTTGATTTTCTAAATTTCATCAATATTTGTTCATACCAAGATACTTTTTATGCCTCTATATTTGTGAATCGTGACGGAATCCTCATCCAGAGCCTGTTCCGTTACACACTACAACTTTACTTAATCTAATCAACTAATAAAAAATAATCAAATTAGGTTTTTATAATGTTTTAATTTTATTGCATTAATAATTTTAACAAATAGTATAAAAGGTACATACTTAGGTAGGTTACATATATATATATATAGGTTATACATACGAAGGTTTTTATTATATACTTATTCCTATTCTGTTTTTGAGCTAAACGCAATTCAGTGACAATTTTAGTTAGGTTTCGGCCTCCACTGTGTCTGAGTGGGATTGGTTTTATAATTATCCTTAAACTGTGACTTAATGTCTGATTAGGACAGATGTAAGAACCAATACCTCCTTAAGCCCTTTGACTCTATGCTTATAACTTAATTGGCTAAAGCACTATATGTACTTATCAAATTATACGTCCAACCTATGACACTTTACAGTCTACACTAGTAGCGCAATATGTTAAAATGAGTACTCTAAAAGGTTACTTTTTTTTAATAATTAAAATAAAACTACAATGCACAGACTCCAGGGTCCGTGCCTTTTTAACTTTAAGATTTTTGGCAACTTACGATAAATTTATAACATACAACAAAATACATACATGAGGAACATATGATTTTTTTTTGTTATACTCGTAGTAATATTCTTATTTTGTTATTGGACTTTTTTTTTACATTAACTCATACATATAACATAATAAACTTAAAGCTATTGATACATTTTATTCTGAGTTGGTGCAAGCATTCACAGCAGACCAGTGCCCGCATACAGCACCCGTTCACGAGTTGACGCATGTGCCAGCCATCGCCTTCCTCAACCATTTCTGAGGGAAGATGGCGACCCGCCACACACGCCACCGCTTGCCAACACATTTCCGTGAGCATGTCTGCTCTGAATGCCCGCACTATCTCTTTGTCAGTTATAATTTCTTAACGCTAGCTTACATACAATTCGAAAAACTACATATATTACAACAAATGGATTAGTTAACCAGAAATAGGGGAACAAAAGGGGAAAAGAGGGGAAAAACTGAGATTTACATTTATTGTGAGCCCTCGTTGCGCACTTTGCGCTGAAGCAGGGCCTCCATCACCACGCTGTTTCGATCCCTGATTGCCATCTTCAGGTTATAGCCGTAGATGGTTTGTTCGCTCGCAACCGTCGCTTGCCTCACAAACCGTCCGATGGCATCATCCTCGTCGTCGGCGTAGTAGACAAAGGTCCTCGTGTGCCGGGAAACCGCAATGACTGCGTGCGGGACGCTCTCGTGCAGCTTCATTTTGCCTTTAGGTTTAATCACCGCGACTGACTCGTACGTCAGTCCCCAAGGTTACTTTAAATAAAAATACCAATTCACAAAACATTCCTTTATTACTTACGTGCGTTTTATAGATGATTGGATATTGTAAAATTTTCTGCATTCATATTTATGAAGTCTTCTTTCGTCTGCGTAACACTCGTAGTTAATGGAAGGCGCCTACTCGCATGTTTTTATATTGTGATATCTTGCATTTGAACGCAGTGTAAGTGGTGATGGAATGTTACAATGGTCAATGTGGAAACATGCTTGCCTAGAATATATTTCTTCAGTCTGTACGTACCGTACTTGAAGGCTCCTTGATTTTATCTATCGTAAAACACAGACGCTGTTCTATACATTAGCCGTACGCATTATGAAGCTAGCATTATAGCGATTCGTGCGTATTTACGGAATATCGACCACCGTGTTCTTGTGCGTATTATTGTCCGATAAAAGAAAGGATCAAAAATTGTTAAACGATTCATATGCAAAATTTTGTACGTGTCACTATTTGGATGTGCGACGATTAGAAGCTCATCTGAGTGCTTCTGTGCTTGGCATCCACTAATTTACACTTTTTATTAAACTATGTTGGGGGTTTTCCATTCAATTTATAACGTGTGGAATATATGCAACATATTAAGTTTCATACAGTAACTCTACAGAAAAAAATAAAACGCACTAAATAATATCTAAAAATAAATTGCATATATATTTATCCTGATTTCAAAGTGTATATTAATTTTTAATGTAATTTGTTTTATTTTATTATAAAGACATGGTAGTTTACCATCCAAAAATTTCATGTAAATTGACATTGTAAAAATATCTAGATCTTATTTCACTTATCCATTACTAGCGACTGCCCGCGAAAATTAGTTTCGTTCGCGTTCCATCTTTTTTTTTTTGTTTCTTGCATAAGAACCTTCTCCTTACACATCCTAATCACATGTATAAGTATTACCTAGATCCACAAGGCTTAAATAAATCATTGATTGATTGATAACAATAATTAAAACAACAAAAAAAGAATTAGCAAGATTGCTCCATCCGTTATCAAGTTATAGCGTGACCAGAAGAAATAGGGCTTCATTTTATATAACATATACCAGCCCAAAATCATTTCCGATCCTTTTGTCTACCTTATAAATTATTCGTTATTCAAGCAAATCATTCACCTCAAACCGAGGGTCCCGTAGTTAGTACAAATTGAATCGGGCCTGAGTTGTTCTAAAGACATTAAGGGTCTGATTCTATTAGAGTTGCCGTCCTGAGTGAACATCAACATTGGTTAATCATGTATATCAGAATGTAATTGAACAGTAAACAATCTTGTAAGATCAGCTAGTTTTTCTTGCTTGATCTTGATGCCATTCAATACTTTTATTTTGATTTAATGTTCACATAGACAGATATGCAGGCAGACAAAGTGCAGCGTATGCTTAGTACTTATGATCCAGAGCTCTCGTATGAACCCTAATCCGTAGACTTGCCAGTCGCCATATTTGGCCAGTAATATAATAGATTTCTCAATCATACTACTTTTCTAGGAATTGTGACATTTTAAATGGTAAAACGGTTATGAGGTTATTAGGTACACCGTATACATTTAATTACCACTATTAGTTACAAATATAATATTATATATTATTACCTACGCACCCACCTAATACGGTTACGAATCAGGTACACCGTATACATTTGGTTACAACTATTAGTTACAAATATAATATTATATATTATTACCCACGCACCCACGAAATACGGTTACGAATTAGGTACACCGTATACATTTAATTACCACTATTAGTTACAAATATTATATTATATATTATTACCCACACATCCACGTAATACGGTTACGAATTAGGTTCACCGTATACATTTGATTACCACTATTAGGTACAAATATTATATTATATATTATTACCCACACATCCACGTAATACGGTTACGAGTTTGGTACACCATATACATTTAATTACCACTATTAGTTACAAATATAAAATTATATATTATTACCTACGCACCCACCTAATACGGTTACGAATCAGGTACACCGTATACATTTGATTACAACTATTAGTTACAAATATAATATTATATATTATTACCCACGCACCCACGTAATACGGTTACGAATTAGGTACACCGTATACATTTAATTACCACTATTAGTTACAAATATTATATTATATATTATTACCCACACATCCACGTAATACGGTTACGAATTAGGTTCACCGTATACATTTGATTACCACTATTAGTTACAAATATTATATTATATATTATTACCCACACATCTACGTAATACGGTTACGAATTAGGTACACCGTATACATTTAATTACCACTATTAGTTACAAATATTAAATTATATATTATTACCCACACATCCACGTAATACGGTTACGAATTAGGTACACCGTATACATTTAATTACCGCTATTAGTTACAAATATAATATTATATATTATTACCCACGCACCCACGTAATACGGTTACGAATTAGGTACACAGTATTCATTTAATTACCACTATTAGTTACAAATATTATATTATATATTATTACCCACATATCCACGTAATACGGTTACGAATTAGGTCCACCGTATACATTTAATGACCACTATTGGTAACAAATATAATATAATATATTATTACCCACACATCCACGTAATACGGTTACGAATAAGGTACACCGTATACATTGAATGACCACTATTAGTAACAAATATAATATAATATATTATTACCCACGCACCCACGTAATACGGTTACGAATTAGGTCCATCATCATCATCATCATCATCATCAGCCTGTAGCAGTCCACTGCCTGACAAAGGCCTCTCCAATTGCACGCCACTTAGGTCTATCTTGGGCTTCTTGCATCCAGTTTTTGCCAGCCGTCTTGCGCAGATCGTCACTCCACCGTGCCTCAGGACGTCCTACACTACGTTTGCCGAGACGCGGTCTCCACTCTAGAACTCGTTTACCCCAACGGTTGTCGGTTCTACGGCTAATATGGCCAGCCCACTGCCACTTCAGCTTGCTGATCCGGTGGGCTATGTCGATGACCTTGGTTCTCTGACGGATCACTTCATTTCTGATGCGATCCCTCAGAGAAACACCGAGCATAGCCCTTACCATAGCCCGCTGAGCGACCTTGAGCTTGTGAACCATTCGAGCCGTCAGTGTCCACGTTTCGGCTCCGTATGTCATGACGGGTAGGACGCACTGATTGAAGACTTTCGTCTTCAGGCACTGTGGAATCGGCGAAGTAAGGACTCGACGTAGCTTCCCAAACGCTGCCCAGCCCAGCCGACTTCTTCTATTCACCTCGTTCTCAAAGTTGTTTTTTCCCAACTGCAATGTCTGCCAGAGGTACACATATTTTTGAACAACTTCGAGAACGGCGCCGTGTATCGCAATCTGTTCCGGTAGAACATGTTCGTTGGACATGACCTTGGTTTTGTCCAAGTTCATCCGTAGGCCGATGCGTATAGAAGAGTCAGCCAGGTCATTCAGCATCTGTTGCAGGTCCTGCAGCGTCTCTGCCACGATGACGATATCGTCAGCAAATCGCAAGTGAGAGATGTATTCGCCGTTGATATTAATGCCACGTCCTTTCCAGTTCAGCGTCTTGAACATATCCTCCATTGCATTTGAAAACAATTTCGGGGAAATAACGTCCCCTTGTCTTACTCTTCGATGCAACGGTATGGGACTTGTTTGCTGATTCTGTACTTGGACGGACATGGTGGCGGTTTCGTAAAGACATCTCATCACTTGGATGTATCGCCAATCTATCTGGCAACGCTGCAGGGACTCCAGAACAGACCAGATTTCAACCGAGTCAAAGGCCTTCTCGTAGTCCACGAATGCTAGACACAGGGGCTGATTATACTCTTCGGTCTTCTGTATAATGTGTGAATGTGGTCTATGGTGCCGTATCCGCTCCGAAACCCAGCCTGTTCCGGTGGTTGGAATTCGTCGAGTCTACGCGCAAGACGGTTCGTGATCACTCTTGAAAACAGCTTATAGACGTGGCTTAGAAGGGATATGGGTCGATAGTTCTTCAGCAGGGTCTTATCTCCCTTTTTGAAGAACAGGACGACCACACTCCTACTCCACGCCTCTGGAGTTCTCCCTTCGAACAGGACAGCGTTAAAAAGCTTCTGGAGCTCCCTCAGTACGGGTTTACCTCCTGCTTTTAGTAGCTCTGTTGTAACGCCATCCTCTCCAGGGGCGTTTCCATTTTTAAGCTGTCCAAGAGCGATCTCGATTTCGCCAATACTGACTTCTGGCAAGTCTTCGGTGAAATGGCGTGTCAACGTGGCTCTAGGATCATTTTCGGGATCAGGTCGAGATGCATGCGATGCGTATAATCGGCCATAAAAGTCCTCCACTTCCGAAAGGACTGCCGGCTTCGAAGCAACGACTTCTCCACTAGCTGTGGTCAACTTCGTCAGGTGGCTTCTTCCAAGAGATTGTACGAACACCTTTGACCCCCGATTCTGCTCGATCGCTCTTTCGATCGAAAGAGTATTGAAGCACCGGAGGTCGTGTCGTACGTTCTTGTTGATCTCTCTCTTTAGAGTCCGCTTTTCTGACGAAGTGATGGGTGGGTTTTCACGTCGTTCCTTCATTAGCCCCAAAGTCTTTTCTGAAAGCTTGGACTTCTTGCCCTTACGCTGCATGTAACAAAATCTCGTACCTTCTTCCCTGAGGACCCGAATTAGGTCCACCGTATACATTTAATGACCACTATTGGTAACAAATATAATATAATATATTATTACCCACACATCCACGTAATACGGTTACGAATTAGGTCCACCGTATACATTTAAATGACCACTATTGGTAACAAATATAATATAATATATTATTACCCACACATCCACGTAATACGGTTACGAATTAGGTACACCGTATACATTTAATGACCACTATTAGTTACAAATATAATATAATATATTATTACCCACGCACCCACGTAATACGGTTACGAATTAGGTACACTGTATACATTTAATTACCACTATTAGTTACAAATATTATATTATATATTACTACCCACACATGCATATAATACGCAAAATAAAATACATGATCTCATAAAAACGTATATAGTAAAGGTTTTTAAAAAGACAACAACAATAATTGCTGTTCAAATCTGCTTAAATAGTAACATTAACATTTACGAAAATTTAGATGTCGGAGTTGTGCTGCGAAATGTGTGCAAACTTAATAACGGTTTTATTTGCTAAACTAACTTTCTAACCAAGTTTTATTCTGCAAGCAAGCAAGTTGCAGGTTAAGTTAATTATCGTTGGAGTTTATTGTTCATCTAACTTAGTAGTATAAGCACATCAGTGTGCTAGACATTCTACTGTTTTCGTTAATTATGTTTAATTAGTAGTGCTCAAACATAATTAGATACATGTTAGATAGGAGTCTGTGCAAACAGAGAACCACCGTAAAACATTCAGATGAAAAACATCCAGATTATGTACGGCAGCCTAATCCAGTCATCATCTGTTCCATCACGCATCTGTCAAGTGCGAATTATAGTAAACATTGTTGATTTTAATAATAATAATGTTCAATTTGTTAATGGTCGCCATAGCGAAGAAAAAGTGCACATGGGAATGATATATTGCGAGAACGGATGCGAGTCGATGGTCGAGGTAAGTTCTTGAGATGGAGGCCTAGGGCCGACACAAAAGGGCGAGGCCGCCTACCGCAGAGCTGGGTTGACATCAAGCGACACGCAGGCCGGGTCTGCATGCACTGCGTACAAGATCGGCAGGAATAGAAAAAGGGAAGAGGCCTACATCCAAGAATGAAACACAACGAGGCCCTCATGATGATGATGATGACAATTTGTTTACAAGCCTATTCTAGCTACATCTGTCCCATTACGCAACTGTCAATTGTGAATTATAATAAATATAGTTTAATTCAATAATAGTAATGTACAATTTGTTTACAAGCCTAATTCAGCTGTCATCTGTCCCATTACGCAACTGGCAAGTGTAAATTTAGACTCCATAAAAGTATAAAACAGTACAAGCATTAACTTTATTTACCTATTTTATTTACCAGCAATTAAACAGTTAATTAGTTTTATCAGACGCGCGACCCCTTTTCCGGGGACGCTTCTCTTTTTACACATACTACCACATCTGTATATATGAAAAAGGTTTTAATACAATAATTTTATTATTCAACAGTATTAGAGCATAAAAATGGGGATCGTTGCAAACAACCAAACAACCAAACCAAAACAATTGTCGATCGAGATATCTTTGGATATCTCGATCGACAATTGTTTTGGTTTCGCGCGGAAACCTTCACGAGGAGACGCCGAACCAATTTCCGTGATATCGATAACACGTAACGTTGATCTGCAAGGCTATTATGTATCTCAGTTGCTAACAAATGATGATTGAAATCTTGAAAAACAAAACTCCAGTAAGCAAAATAGTTAGTATGTTGATCACTGAAGCTGACAAAAGTGACATAGAGCAGGAATTTTGCAGATTTCAATCTACAATAGTTAGCAACTGAGATACATAATAGCCCAGCTGGTTTAATTGTTTCAAAATTAAAATGAACGTGAGTTTCAGGGTTAGTTAGGGCGGTGCCTCACGTCCTATTCCTGAAAAATGGGTCTATCTACCATATAGACGAGTACAGGATAGTCATCAGGCTTAATATCATGTTTATAATGTTCTACGGAGCACGGAAGCGATTAGTGGAAAATATCAATAATGGTCATCAATCTAATTAGCGACGCAAGGTAATATTAATATATTAGATCAAATGAATGGGCAAGCTCCAAGAACTCTTCAAGCGGTGTTTTAGAAGTGTTTTTAAGGAATGAAAGTCTTATATATTTCACGATATGAGACCTACGAATAAATAATAAGTCTTTTTATTTGTAGTATAAACGCAATGGAAGTTAATTATGTTAATTAGCTACTCAGTGCACATCAACTGTAAATAACTATGTGTAAACCTTAAAGCCTTTTGCAGGCGCCAAACGATTCATTTGGTGCGTACAGTCAGGCACAACAGCAAGTATTCGTTCAAATGGGTTCGAATCAGATATTAAAATAAACTTTACAATTTATATGAAGTCTTGAATAACAAAATAAAAGTACAGTATATTCCATTTGAAATAAGGCCTCCAAAATTCAGGGCAGGGAAAACTTAACAACCTTACAATTCGATTTCTAATTCGATTTTCTCTTTGTTACTCAGGGTGAAAGAGTTTTTGAAATCGGTTTAGTACTTTTTGAGCCAATTCGTTACAAACATATATTTGTATGTAAACAACTTACATACAAATATTTCCTCTACAAATCAGACCTACAAATCCTGTAATATGTTTTCGTTTTCTAAAAGTCAACATGTCTTTGACTTTAGCCCCGCACTATGTCAATTTCAACTCAGCCATTAAACCTGTGTTTTTATTTTATTGTACATAAATATAGTAAAGATAATTTAGTTTTAAACTCTTCATCTTAAACTAATCAATTGCTTCATCATGAGTCGAAGATCAAACACGAACACAGTTATTCTGAATTTAAATAACACTATTGGTAAATAAAACCTTATTAAAAAAATTAAGTTACGATGTGTATGATACTTTATTATTTAAAAAAATGTTTATTAAATCTTGATCAAATTTAAATGGGACCGCATGAGAAGGAAACATTTTCAATTAATAAAAACTCATGATCGGTTCACTAAGGGAAAAGTTCCGAGGTAACACACATAAATATATTAGTATTGAGAACCTCATCCTTTTTGAAAGTCAGGTGGAAATGATACTTGAAATAGAAAAACCTGTGCAGCTGATTCTACCCAATAAAACCCATTTGGTACAAAACCAGAGCGTGCGGTGACGGTAATTGGTGCTTGGCTGCACCGTTACAGTCTCTATTGGATTTTGTACGACTACGACTAGGAACTCGACTCAGTATTATTTTGTATTATAAATTCTATTCTTTATTAGACTATCCTCTTATCTTTCTATTTCTATGTACAAGCAAAATATATAATAAACTGAAAAGTTGACGTATTTCTTAGTTGTTTTATAATTTAATGTGTTTCGGAATATAAGGCAATTTTTTTATTTCATTATTAAATAGGCATGTATGGTTAGTAACCTTCAATTGACCGTTACCATAACTTTATTTGATAGTCATCATCAACATCGTCTTCATCGGCCGTAGGACGTTCATTGCTGAACAAATCTATGAACCCCCTATAAATTCCCAAAAGAAGTGTTTGGAAGAGGCCTGTATCCAACGTTGTGACAACGAGACGAAGCGAGACTCACTTAACCCAATATACATGTCTCTTGTTACCAGATGGAGCCTCTTTTCCGGGTAGGTAACATATGTTCGCTTAAGCTTTTCTGAATCCTGAAATAGCGATAGAGCAAGCGGGATTTGTCAAGGGACGAGGAACAAGAGAGCAGATCCTAATTCTTCGACAGATAATTGAAAAGTCTAGAGAGTTTAACATTTCACTCTATATTTGCTTTGTAGACTTTCACAAGGCCTTTGACACCGTAAAATGGCATAAGTTATGGGATGTATTGTTACAAATGGGAGTACCTAGCCACCTGGTTTCGCTCATACGCCGACTTTACGAGGACGGAACTGCGACGGTTCGAATAGACGACGTTGACTCGAAAAGCTTTCACACACATGCAGGTGTTCGGCAGGGGTGCATACTATCTCCACTCCTGTTTAACATATATACGGAGTATATTATGAGAATTGTTTTAAAACGGTGGGACAAGGGCATTTCAGTGGGAGGTCGGAAAATATCCAACTTGAGATACGCCGATGACACTACTCTTCTCGCTCAAACAAAAGAAGATATGGAACACCTGTTGACACGTTTAGAGACAACAAGCCTCTCCTTCGGACTTGCGATCAACAGAGACAAAACCAAGATGATGATCGTGGACCGAGCTGAACTGAATAAACCTGACATCTCTGTGATTGGCAACTGTGAGATTGTTCAATCCTACGTGTACCTCGGATCCACGATCACGAACACTGGGGGCTGTGAGGACGAGATTCGAAGAAGATGTGCTATCACAAGATCTGCCGTTGATAAGCTGAAAAGAGTCTGGTGCAACCGAAATATCACCAAAGCCACGAAAATCCGCCTAATGAAAACTTTAGTGTTTCCGATATTTCTTTATGGCGCAGAAACGTGGACGGTTCACCTCAGAGACCGGCGCAAAATCGATGCACTTGAAATGTGGTGCTGGCGGCGACTGCTGCGGATCCCTTGGACAGCGTTTCGGACCAATATCTCGATCTTGGAGGAACTAAAAATCAAGGAAAGATTATCGTCGACTGTGCAAATACGAATCCTCAAATACTTCGGACACATTGTTCGAAATAAAGACTCCATGGAACGACTCGTGGTCCAGGGTCAAGTAGAAGGCAAGCGGTCACGCGGTCGATCACCTACGCGTTGGACAGACCTCATAAAAGCTGCAACACAAACGTCCGTAGTCCAAAGTACCCGTAACGCAGAAGACCGCAATGGATGGAGGCGCATCGCGAGGGCTGCATTATCTAAAGAAAGGGCATCGTCTTCAACCACGACCACTCTGTCAAGAGTGAACGACTAAGAAGAGAACATATGTTCGATTACTAAAATATATATGGACATAAAAAATAACAACTTATGATATACCATTAATTTCGTATACCATATATATAATATAATAAACCTTTGATCGAAATTCAAAACAAATACATAACTTTAAATGAAAACCATCCATAAACCATACATTCATGTGATATACTTAGCAAATGAAATAACTATTATAAAAAATATAATCACTACATATACTTACGTTTTAATCGAATTTTAATAAATATATATATTGAAACGTCGAAACCTATTAATATATTTCAAAAAATAAACAAAAATGCCTGATTAAGACAAAAGAGCTATACTCTCATACACCAATTATTGCAATACGCTGATCAGTGTTTTGTAGTTCTTACTATTGAAGGTAGGGACTATTATTTAATATGGTACAAAGGCAGTTAGCATAAACAAGTTCTGAGGTTTTATTTATAAATCCTAACCTAAATCAGTATAATTTATCTGCAATCCTCGCTTCGCTAGTCATCGTACATATATAAGAATGCTGGGTGTACCTCTGAATTTCGACAAGATCAATACTTCGTCTAGTCGCTTACTTCGAAAAAACATACTAAAGCCAGTCATTGCTTTGACAGGACATATTGTTATGTTCGACAAGAATTTTATCCCAAAAGTACTGCAATATATCTTTATCGAAGTGTAGGTTATTCTAATTCTTGCGTTTTACCAGTCGCTGCCGCGGCACGCTCGCTCGGCTCGCACGTCGTGTGGTCACCATTCAACCTAATGCTCCTCTTCGATACGCTCGTCGTCGCACCTATCGTGACTTCGCCTTAGACTAGTAATGAAAACTGAATACCATTAACCCTCTCAAGATCGCCGATGACAAATAACATATTAAATAGTAGAACCAAGTTTTGTCAAGATTTGTTTCTAAGTGTAGGTATTAAAAATCGTTAAAACAGACATGCTTCGTTTGTTCGGTAAAAACTCAAATCTACTACTCTGGGAGAGAATGCAATCTTAAACAGGCATCATGATTATCACCAGGTCAATCACTTGCCTCTCTTTTCACTGACTAATATAAAAAGCTACTTATACGTATTGTTCCCATTTGCAATCTGTTTTTCTCTTCTTCTATGAACATATTTAACCACACACGTTCAGATCCTGAAAAAGTAGGTTGATTTCTGCAAAATCTATTGTATTATTGGGCAAATATGGCGAATCGCGAGTCAACGGGTTAAACATACTTTCATCATTTTGTTAACGGAATTATACCAAAATGTATGTATGTCAAATCGTTTTTATATAGAAAAAAAATATGATACTTGAACAGTATGTAATATTAGCAGTATATAAAATTATAGTATTACAGTTGATCGATATATCAAGTGCTGGTATAGATTTTAAATTATGTAACAACTATAACGTATATCAAATAAAAATTATATCAACTGTCCGTTATGTCAAAAGTCTTTTATATCCAGTGAAGGGTATTGAAATAAAAATCTGTAAAATTCATTTCGAACAACAATCACGCACTCCTTTTTTCCGCTCTATCGTATTTGAACGTTATATAAGTTATTTACTTGGTTTCCCATGAATAGTTACATTATGGAAAACACCACATGCAATTTTATAAATTATACAAAATAAGTTAATTTTGCCTACATCTTAACTTGATGTTTCCAGATCCTTGTTGAATACAAAAATAAAGTTAACAGCTAGACGTGACAGTACTTATTATTAACTTAATTATTCGCATCAATTTATCCTAATTTTAATTATTAAGTACGCGTGAAACGGGTAAACTGTAGTTGAATAAATTTCAGAACTTAATGTACGCAGTTAAATAATATACCCTTGTCGGAAATATCGACCAATTAAACCTCGAGGAGTTATTTGCACAAAGAGTATGTATGTCGAGTATATTCTTTCAGCAAGCAGTTTGTATCGAGTATTTTTGCGCAATGAAGTTGCATAAGCATTGAGATGGAGATCGAATATATTGCTGTGTTCTTAATTCAAACACCTTCTGAATCTATTTCTGCTTCAGATTTATTAAATTAGTTACATATTTTGTTAAATTACCGCTTCTATACTGGAAAACTCCTGCATAATTTTTGTGTTACTTTGGCCTTTACTGACTAACTGGAAGTGGGTATATTATTGTAAGATTAGGTAATTATATAACAACGTTCACTCATATACCCCAGATATGTCTACCATTATACAAATTATACTATATTACCTTTGTACCAAAATGTCGTAAAATATTTACATGGTTATATGAGTAAATTTAAGTACCTCAATCAGTAAACACTAATAATATTAAAATATAGTACCTACGTACATACAAATATAAAATTAATCACAATGGATAGAACTGCAATTACATTTCATCACCCTTGACGGTATTTGTGTTACATTTTATCATGCTTGATGTTTGCCGAGCACGTCTAGTGTATCGAGCTGTCAAAACGATAGCGTGCTTTTGACTAAGGTATCATAAACTGACACTAACTTTGACAGAACTGTTATCATTACGATTTACGTAGACCGCGATCTTGTTATTTTGTGTATGATGTGCCCAAGAGTATTACGCTTTTTTCACCCGCGTGGTGATGAATGATGATGATGATTAAAAGTATCTCTATATATAATCATCTACCTCCATACCAAATTTCATCTAAATTGGCCCCTGCCGTTTGAGCGTGCAATAGTAACAAACATCCACACATCCATACATACATACTCACAAACTTTTGTGTTTATAATATTCATCATCATCATCATCAGCCTGTAGCAGTCCACTGCTGGACATACGCCTCTCCAATTGCACGCCACTTAGGTCTATCCTAATTTCTTTCTTTATAATATGTCTTTATAATATTAGTAGGATTATATTCATGGTTTTAACTGAATACAGAATACATATTGTGATTGTGAAAATGTGACAGGATTTAAAATGTACCTACAATATATGTGAAAAACTGTAAATAAGTAACTAAATAAATAACTACTTACAACAGGCAAAACACATCAGACTTTTTTGGTATGATACTAATTTTTTGACATTTATTTATGTATTGTTAAAAAAACATTTCAAAAGTTTTTGAAAAGATTCATTGAATGGCTCTGAATTCTGATGCATCTTACGGCGCTCCACTATTACCACTATGGGTTACAGCCTAATGGGCCGGCACATCCGGGGAAGTACCACACTCCCACATAACACCGACGTTAAGTAACACACCTTACTATTGCGTTTCAGTCGGTCTATGGAAGGTTCCGAAGGCCCAATCCACCCCCTTCCTCTCTCCTTCTCCTCTCCACCCTCACCCCTTCCATTCCTTTTAGAGGTCGGCAGCGCGTTGACAACACCCTTGGTGTTGCAAACGTCTATAGGCGACGGTGACCACTTTCCGTCAGGCGGGCTGGCTGCCTGTCTACCTAATTTAGCAATATAAAAAAAGAATACTTAACTTATATTAAAATTAAAAAAGTTTTTTATTTATGCTAACGTTTGACTTAATCAGTTATGGTGTAGTCGAAGGTGGCACACTAGAAAGCGTTATATCTCGATACTGTGGATTTCCTCACGACGTTACTCACCGATAGCTAGGTTAATCCTGCCCACCCATTAAACCCTCCATTAAAGCATTCTGCCACTAAAGTGGAACGAGAGCTTTACCATCTACTCCAGCTTGGGTTTCCTATCATCATTTAATATCTTAATATTGGTTAATTTACATAAACTAATACAAATTGATTGAATTATTTTTATACATAAAAATATAGTTTTACTTTTTAATAGAGAGTTAAAATTCGATGCTCGGACCCGAACCTCGGTGGCCTAGTTGGTCAATGGCGTCTGACACGGAGAGTCAGAAGATGCGGATTCGAATCCCGTCCGAGGATGGAATAAAAATATACTGTAACATGACAAAAAATTAAATTCAAAATAATTTGTATTCAAGCAAGCAATTTTAATAATTTTGCAGGGTGCCAAAAGAGCCGGCTGCATTTCAGCGCTGGAGAACGGAATATTAATTTTGAGCAAGAAAATTATAATACAAATAAGCTAACTCTAGCGACGGCTAGCTAACTTTAAGAGTGGGAAAAATCTCATAAAAGGAAAATGAATTCCACTTAAATTCGCTGTTTGTTACAAACCTTTGAAAAAGTAATCTCACTCTAAAAATTTAAACACAACTCTACTTGTAAAGTAAGACTCAAGTCGCGAGTAATCATTTCAAAGACCTTCCGGTCTTATTTTCATGCTTATTATAGATGTCGATATTATACATCTAGAATAAGTATAAAATTAAGAATGACTATTGGTATATACTTATAGAATTTATAATTGTATAGAAATAATATTGAAGAAGTTGATGAATATATATGTATTACTTAATATATATTGTAGTTACCAGTAGGGCTATTAAGTATCTCAGTTGCTAACAAAATGTTGATTGATACCATAAAAAATGGCGGTTTTATGACACTAATGTCAGCTCCAGTTATCAACTTACCAACAATTTTGCTTACTGGAGTTGTTAAAACTGACATAGAGCCGCCATTTTTGCAGATTTCAATGAACATTTTTAAAGAACTGAGATACTTAATAGCCCTGCAGATGTGTCGTATATAATGTGAGTATATAACATCAGTATATAACGCCGTGAGTATATAAATTGAAAACATAACGTGAGTAAACAACGTCAGTATATAACATGAGTATATAGGCCTTTATTAATAAACGTTGCGTTAACCTATATTAGGCGTAACATGCTTTGTCTTGCTTTCACGCGTGACATTTACTGTAAGCGAAAAATTGACAGATAGATGTTTTAACTACTCCGGGTGTAAGCCAAGTTTATTACTAAGGCCGCTAGAGTATATAGTGCGAGTATATAACGCGAGTATATAACGCGAGTATATAACGCGAGTATATAACGCGAGTATATAACGTGAGTATATACCGTGAGTATATAACGTGGGTATATAACGTGAGTATATAAAGTGAGTATATAACATGAGTATATAACACGCCACTACATGTGATATTTGCCAAAAGTTCAAATCAACTCCAGCAAATTTCACAGTTTGGCCATGTGACTTATTATTCTTCTTCTTAGTCGTTCACTCTTGACAGAGTGGTCGTGGTTGAAGACGATGCCCTTTCTTTAAATAATGCAGCCCTTGCGATGCGCCTCCATCCATTGCGGTCTTCTGCGTTTCGGGTACTTTGGACTACGGACGTTTGTGTTGTAGCTTTTATGAAGTCTGTCCAACGCGTAGGTGATCGACCGCGTGACCGCTTGCCTTCGACTTGACCCTGGACTACGAGTCGTTCCATGGAGTTTTTATTTCGAACAATGTGTCCGAAGTATTTGACTTATTATTAGTCATCGCGAAACAATCCTTAATTTCATAGATAATTTTGTGTCATTTGTTCACTTGCCATGAAGATTGTTTCTCCTTAGTTAATATATTGGCTTCAATAACATGAAATATCACTAACACGTTTAGTACCTCTTGTGGTTTACCTAACAGTCGCTGTTTCAGAATGCTTACACAACTTAGAATACATACGCACGTAGGTAATCTATACAACACAACAGAACTATGTTGTACGAGCGAGTGACAATACAACAATATGTCGTCATTGTATGCTTCACTGATCTGTATCTTGTCGTATTCGTCTGGAATAACTGTACATAAAAGCTACGTACTTACCTATTGTTATAAAAAGATATTGGCGTTTATGTTTTGTTGTATGAATGATTAGTTTTTGCCCAAGTTTCAGTCGTAGTCGTTGAATATTTAAGATAAATTTGAAAACTTTATTAATATTAGGCTCTTTTTGACCCAAACCCATTTTCGGAATCCCCGTTTTTTTGTTTACTTTTCAATGTCAATCTCTTTTTTATTTTGAAATTTCACGTATCGCTGGTTAATTACGAATAAGTTTTTAATTAAATTATTGTTTTATAAAAAAATGGTACCGACTTCGACAAGTTATTTCTCACTTTTTAGTGTAGAAGTCGGTTCTATTCTTAGATAAAAAAATATCTCACGAATTACTGACCTTGCTACTCTACACCGTCAATGATGATATCATCAAGATATACACACGCGAAACACTTTTTAGTTATTGAAGTTTAACTCAAAAAATGCTTGACCAAATTTGATGAAATTTTTATGGGACCACCACGGAAGTATACTCTATCAAACAAAAAAATAATCTTCAAATCGGTTCATAATTGACAAGTTTATCCGCGAACCCACTAAAAACATATATACGGTCGAATTGAGAAACCTCCATTTTTTAAGACGGTTATAAATACAAATGTATGTATAAGAGTTTTTAACGAAAACATGGATTGATTCGAGTATATACCTATATCACTATAATAATATGTAAATGTTTTGATAGATGGAGGTTTGTTACTCAATCACGCCAGAACAACTGATCGGGTTTGGATGAAATTTGGTGTTTTGATAGATGAAGCGCTGGAATAAGACAAAGAATACAATTTCATCATCATACATCACTAAGTGAGTGAAACCGCGGGGCATAGCTAGTTATAATATAAATACATGCATAAGTTGTGAGTAAGTGTAAGAGTGAGTAAGACTGTTTGTTACATCCTCATACTAAGAATGCTCAAAATGTTTGGGTGACAATTTAAAATGAGATAGCTTATTCCACGCTGGTGAAGTCACGGACAGATAGTAGTAACGTAGATAATATAGATATATAAAAGTAAGATAATACCTATACTGTAATATATCAGTTGCCCTTTAATCTATCAAATAATAAGTTAACGTTAATATACAAGATAATAATATAAACAAGACAAGAGTCTTCGACCAATGTGTATTACCAGTGATGACTTATGGCACTTAAACGAGGTCTCTTACTATGGGCCTCATAGATAAGCTCAAAGTCGCACAACGAGCTATGGAGAGGGCTATGCTCGGGGTTTCTCTACGTGATCGAATCAGAAATGAGGAGATCCGTAGAAGAACGAAAGTCACCGATATAGCTCAGAAGATTCGCCAGTTGAAGTGGCAGTGGGCAGGGCACATAGCACGCAGAACAGATGACCAATGGGGCCGAAAGGTTCTAGAGTGGAGACCACGGACCGGCAAGCGCAGCGTAGGTCAGACAGACGACCTGAGGAAGGTCGCAGGACGACGTTGGATGCAGGCTGCTTCCAACCAGTCCTTTTGGAAAATCATGGGGGAGGCATATGTTCAGCAGTGGACGTCCTACGGCTGAGATGATGATGATGATGATGATGAAACGTTTATATTCTTAATACTGTTACGGTTACTTAATACACATTTAAAAAAGTTGGCGATCACTTTGAAAAATCGGAATCTTTTTTGTTACGGTAGATTATTTATGATTTCGTCTTTTAAGTTGCTATTGATTGAATTGTCAGATCATTCCGAGTAAACCATGGGCACATTTGTACTGGTCGATGATAATCCTCTTCACCCCCCGCGCTCGCAAGGGTAACAGCTACTACTGTTCGCTCCGCAGTTAGTTAAACTTCATTGCAGTAAAAAGTTAACTTCTAGTAGTACGTTATACACGGATTTGCAGTTATAACAAAGACAGTGATAGTGGCGTTAAACAGAATCAATTTGTGTGAGTGGTTTGGAAGATATTAGCAAAAAACTTTCCAAAATATTTGCTAACCGCCCCGTGATTTGAACTGTATTTGGTATAACTCAGTGTGCTACGACGGTGAGTCATCGCAACCGTCACCGTGTGTGCAATCCCCACCACTGCTGTTAGAGGTGCCTCCGCGCCCGCGCGCCGCTACAACACCCCCGACCCCAGTCGGCCGCTCGGCCGGGTCTGAGTCATCGCCGGCAGCGCACCCGCGCCCGCGCACCGCTACCCCCGAGCCCTGAGAGACCGGTTCGAGCCTGAGAGCCTGAGAGTCAACGACGCGGCGATCAGCTGTGCGTATTTTGATTATTTACGTTTCAGGGAACCCACCCGCACACCATTAATAATGCATTGTGCAGCGTGTTGCGGTGATATAATTGCACAGGAGGAATGTTATTTGACCTGTACATTACAAAGTTGTCATAAGTTCTATCACCTTTTGTGTACCGGGGAAAAGAACACAAATAATTCCCCTACTCAGTCGTGGATCTGCCCAGAGTGCCGTTGTGCCACAAAAAAGGGAGGCGACAATAGCCTTACCCCTGTAGGCGCCTTGAAAAGAATCAGAGACATGAATGTAACGGTTCGCTCGAAAGTTCCGCGGATCCCCGCTGAAGAATCAACAACGATAGATGACACTCAGGATGTTGCCAGCGAAATTCGTGAACTACGAACGGAAATGACTAAGATGAGGGAGCAACTAACAAAATCGAATTTACTTCTTGCATCTTATGAAACCCAGCTGAATAAATCGACGTCGATTATTGCAGATTACGAGCAAAAACTCTCTGTATCAGTATCTGTCATTGTCAACTACGAGAAAAAGATAGAGAAGTACGGCGACCAAATAGGAAAACTTATTGAAAAGCTCAAAGACTCCGAGTGCGGCTCAGTTCTAGTCTGCCCACCATTAACCTCAGATACTCCCAGATCTCAGCTCCCGACGAGTGTTCCGTCATCTAAAAATAAGATACAACACACAGCTACTAAGTCCTTTCATATTTTGGATGCAGCTCATCATTCAAACCGTAGCAAGCAAAAGAGAGGTAAGCAGTCGGATCACTCAGTAGAGACCAGCGTAGCTACGATCGAAACTTCGACTTCAACGAGTGTAAAACAACCGTCACAGGAAGCGAATACACATCGGGAATCTCAAACCTCAGGTGAAGATAACGATGAAGATAACTGGACGGAAGTACGTTATAAGAAAGCGCGCCAGCCGATATCGCTACGCTGCGTAGCCGGGCCTACGGTGACTACGCTTAGGGCGGCTGAGCCACGTAAACACTTCCACCTTTGGAATATGTTGTCGGATATAGACGAGATAAAAACTTATTTAAGTGAGTTATGTCCTCAAAGAGCGATCACAGTCGAACAATTAAGGACATCACAAAATTATAATTCGTTTAAGATTGGAGTCCCAGAAGATTGCTATGAGAAATGCTTTTCCATAAACGTCTGGCCGGAAAATGCTCGTGTGAAAAAGTGGATTAATTATAGAAAGCACAAAAGTGTGTCTGATGATAAAACGTTTCGACATGGACTCGGCACTCAATGAGCCGTGTACCGAAAAGCAGCTACCAACTAACATTTTTTATCAAAATGTAAGAGGCTTGAAAACGAAATTGTCAGCTTGGCAAGCCAGTTTACTAACGTCCGACCATTTGCTGGTAGCCGCTACGGAAACGTTTCTCGATAGCTCCATAGAAGACGCCGAGGTGGTGCCGGATGGGTGGACTCTCTTACGTAGAGATAGAGGATCCAGGTGCGGGGGTGTCTTGCTTGCTTCTAGACCTGGAGTGACAATGACACGTCGAAAACAACTGGAGTCAAATTTAGGAGAGGACCTCTGGGCGTGTGTCACTTACCGCGGTATCTCTTATATTGTATGTGTGGTGTACATCAAACCGAAGGCTAACTGATGCCACCTATATGAATTTATTTTGTAATATAGAATCTTTTTTATCAGCTTCAAGACACAATTTCTTTGTATTCGGGGACATTAATATGAATAGTGCCTCCAACGATGTTAAAAATTATTATTGTTATTTTTTAACGTATTGTAACTTGGTCAACTACAATACAATAGTGAATTCACATGGAGGCATTCTCGACGTAGTATTGGCGCAGGAGTGCGTTGAATCTGAGTCGCAGAGAGTATGCGTGCGCGAGGCTGCCGAGGGGTTTGTCGCTATTGATGCACTGTATCATCCCGCGCTTGAAATATTAGTCTCTCTCCGATCGCATAGTGGCACGGGCGTCCGCTTGCAGCCTAGTAATATAGATCCGTCACGTGACTGGAACTTCGCGAAGATAGATATGGCGCTCTTTCTATCATTGCTCGAAGAAACGTCGTGGGCTACAGTTCTGGAATGTAGCGATGTTTCAATGGCCACAGACGCTTTCTATGATATATTGTACAATTTATTTAATGAGTCAGTTCCTAAAAAAATTAGGCGAAAAGCAAAATCTAATAGATATCCAGTATGGTTTGACATAGAAATAATAAAAGACATAAAGCTCAAAACTAAATTACATAAAATTTGGACGAGATCAAAATGTAGTACGGCATACAAACAGTTTTCGGATTTACGTGCTAATCTTAAGTCGCGCATTGCTCTAGCATACAAATCTCATATGGCGTGCATCGAAGAAAACCTACAGCAGTGTCCTCAACACTTTTGGAGGCATATACATAGTCTTCGGTCTAAGGGAGGCTTTGAAGCCCGGGTCTCATATAACGATAGCGTCTATAGCGGAGTAGAGGCCGCAGAAGCTTTTGCAAACTATTTCTCCAGTGTCTTCCAAGATGATGTCCCAGTACTAGATGCAAGCTCATCCTTGGAATCGAGTGTTCATAGCGGTTTCGTCTCTATACCGGTAGTATCACCAACAGACATCGAAAGCGCTATCAATAAGCTAAAGTCGAGCAGCTCTCCAGGCCCCGATAATTTTCCTAGCTTTGTTCTTAAAACAGGTAAAAGACATTTTGTTCTTCCGCTGTATCATATATTTAATCTGTCACTTGAAAATGGGAAGTATCCTAATAACTGGAAACTGTCCAGAGTGACGCCTATCCCAAAGAACAATAAAAAAACGTTAGTCGAGGAATACCGGCCTGTTGCGATTTTGTGTGCGCCAGCTAAGGTTTTTGATTATATTTTACACAGCGAAATATATAGACAAGTTAAGCAACATATAGGTGAGGAACAACATGGTTTTAGGCCAGGCCGCTCCGTAAATACGAACCTATTATGCTTGGTGGACTTTATTTCTAGAGCTATGGATCGTGGGTCGCAGGTTGACGTTATATACTTCGACTTTCAAAAGGCCTTCGACAAAATTGATAATGACGTTTTATTGCAAAAGCTTTCGTCATCTTTTGGTTTTTCTCCGAGGCTTTTGAATTTTTGGGCGGACCTTATGAAAGATCGATGTCAATATGTTAGGCATGGGATATACGAATCAAGACCGTACCATACCAGATCTGGAATAATACAAGGTTCAGTTACCGGTCCGTTATATTTTCAGATGATGGTTCATGATCTTCCAAAAGTTTTGTCATCCGCTCAGTGCCTTTTGTATGCCGATGACCTCAAACTCTTCGTTGAAGTAAAATCTCTTAGCGACTGTATTCGCTTACAAGACGACATAAATAGTGTATATGAATGGAGCGTGAGGAACAAGATGTACTTTAATTTCGGTAAATGCAATGTAATGACATTCGATCGGAAAAGAGATCCCATTCATTTTGACTATAAGTTAAACATTACGACCATACATCGAGCAAATGCCGTGAAAGACCTGGGAGTGACGTTTGACCGCGGCTTGACTTTTCACGAGCATGTGTCTGATCTCGCGAAAGAGGCGTACCGGCGACTCGGGTTTGTACTTCGGAATGCGAAGGATTTTGAAAATCCGGAAGTCATGAAAACCCTTTATAGCGCGTTAGTTAGGAGCAAGCTAGAGTCGGGTGCATGTGTCTGGAACCCACATCACGTTACGTACACGCGATTGCTTGAGAAAGTCCAAAAAGCTTTCTTAAGGGCATTGTACAAAAAACATTATGGGTACTATCCTTTCCTGTACCCGACTAAGTTTCTGCTTGGCCAGCTCGGCTATAACTCGTTAGAAGTAAGGAGAACATTAGACCAGCTCACTACATGCGTCAAGGTACTCAGAGGAGCAGTAGACTCTATTGAGCTACATGACCTACTGTGTGTGCTGTTCGTGCCGGATAGACCCGGGGTCCCGGTGAACAGGCGAGGCCGGCTGCCGAAGTTGTTTCACGTGGAACAGTGCCGAACTCGGGCTCGCACAATGTCACCGTTAATTCGCGCTCGCAACCACTTCAACGCGCTCCTGACCGCCAATACTGATTTTGACATAATTGTTGATAGTTGGAAAACTGTTATATCTGTTCTTAGGATATATTGTGAAAACCTCACCGACCAATGGGACAGATCGATTGACATTGTAGAGATTCATGATGATTATTGAAGTTTGACATTTTATAATTTTATATACCATTTATGTTGACATTTTATAATTTTATGTGGTATATATTTGATTAATTTTAATTTTAGTTTCTATTGACTTCTTAATTAATTTAATGACTTGTAATTGTATTTGTTTTTAATCTGGTGTAATTAATGTGAAATGAATGTAAATGTTTGTGAAGGCGTTTTTATCTCAATAAAATAATAATAATAATAATAATACCGCAGGGGCGGCTTTGTGGCGAGCCGTCGGTGAGTGGCGACACCGCGGACCCTGATTCTCCCTGGGGCTAAATGAGACCCCTGACCCCCGGCTTGCCTTAATTGGTCGTCTGGGGGTGGAGACGCAAGAGCAAGAAACAAAAAGCTCCAAGGGTGGAAGTGTTAAAGGGCATAACGCCGGTAGTAGCGCTCTAGTGAAACCGCAGCACACCTCTCAACACCCTTCAGATATCCACACCAACGTTGCCCCTTTTGTCACCATTGATGGTGGCTCTTATGGGGGGCCCGTTTAGTGGGTGGCAAGTCACCACCTGCCTAAATATTTTAAGATGAGACTGAAATTGGCAGGTGCCGTAGTCTCGTCCATAGCCCACTATCTCCCGTTCCACTAATAAGTACATATCAATAGCCCTGCCCATTTTACCCATTTTTGTAATAGATATACCATGTAACCATCCATCCAAAATGTTTCTGTTTTTATACTACATTGTATTTTTATACCAAACGGGCCTCTAAGTGTTGGCTAGGTACAGCCCCACTTATGCCTATGTAAAGGACCGGGTGAAACCCGTGAAATATGTCAAATAAAAGGAATAATAATAATAATAATGCGCCCGCCCATCAAGCTCAACGAGGCGATGCTGCTCCCCGAGAATACGACATCACAAGGTTAAATTGGCCTGGCGGCTCGCCTGCCTTATACCCAAAATAGCACGCGTGGGATGCTCTTAAGCGAGTTGTTTGAAACCGTCAGCCCAACCCCAGACAGTACCAAAACTCAGGAAAGCCGCTATTCAAGAATGGGACAGGTTACCCCAAGAAATGCTGGATAACTTGATTCTCAGTAAGCCCAGGAGGATTGCCGCATGTGTTCAAACCAAGGGAGTAGTATATTAAGTAATAATAATATATTAATTAGTATATATTAAGTATATTGAATATAAACATTTAATTAATAAATTGTTGATTAAGTTCAATTTAAAAAATTATATCAACTTATGCTAGTAATCACAAACTTTTTTTGATGTGTACGTGTTTTTAAATCACGTCAAAACGAGAGCAAATTTCTAGAAAGAAATTTTTTATTAGACATCCTCGGACAGGATTAAAACGCGAAATCTTCCGACAAACTGTATCAGACACTTTCGTTTTGATGTCCATACTCTTTCTTCCCTTCTTTATTTGAACTCTTAATTAGTTTTGGGGTATATTTTAAATGCTCAAGCAAGAGAATTTACTAAATGCAAATCATTACTGGAATGCACTTAACCCTTTTCCTTTGAAGCAGAGTGCTTCTAAGTTATTCATTTATACCGTTTCATTTTAGCCGTGACGTCGTCAAGCTAAGTGTTATTGCTCTAGGTGGTATATTCGGCCACGTAGGGGATCAAAGCAGTAAAACCCGAGAGTTTGTGCCTAAACTTCCCTTAATATTATGTTAAATAACTTAGCCGAAACTGTTGTAAAACTGCACTAACATTTACGGTTAGCACGAAGTGTTTCTTTGACAAAGTTTGTTATGGGTGCGGTGAGACGGTTAACATGCTTGAATAATTTCTATGTAGAACAGATTCTTGATAAGTCAATATATTATGGTATATAGTATTTTAATTAAACTTATTACTATTACTTATTTAAAGTTATTATAATAAATGCGATAGTTTCTGGTACTCATCCTGAAACAAACATATACACATGTTTGTTTCAGGATAAACAGTTGTTGTTTGAACAGTTGTTCAAATTCGCAACGAACATAACTTGGAACCCGTCATAAAACATGACAACGTTATAGCCGGAGAAGGGTTTCTATATGATCTAGTTATTTTTCAAGCGGGTGGAGCTGTGGGGTAGATCTGGTTTAATTTATACTTCTTTAGTAAGTTTATAGTTTTAGACATATAATTGAGAAACTTTGCAACTATAGAGAAATATACATTATAGACAAAATACCTCAGACGCCATGACTGCTAGGCCACTGACGCATATCGTCCGAGCATCGAATTTTAACTCTATAAGTATTTTTATTCTATAGTATTTTATCCATCGCGTCGTATGGGGACGAAGCGACATCTATTGAACAGCTTGACAGCATAATTCTACCGCAAGAAGAGTATTTTTCAAACACCTAACTTTTGTATTGATGTCGCTTTCCTTTATTTTTTTATTATATATGAGTTTTAGAGCATTAACGCCTGCTTAGCGAGTCAAAACTTAGCAATTTTTCAAAGGAAAATACGCAAAATGTGGGTTTGAATTCTGTCCGAGGGTATCTACCTCTACCTCTCTCTAAAATCAAAATTAAGGATTTATTAAACATAATTAAGTAGTTTAGTTTAGTAACACAGTCAATTAAATTGCCATCTAATAGAAGTATATAAACTAGCCTAGTTTTTCTTTGCAATTAAATTTCATGGTCTTCCTTAAATTTTAGATGTATATTTATTTTAGCAAGATTTGTTTCTTAGCCCTTCAAGGATCGATGTCATTATAACAAGGAAATTTCCATTGTGTCTGGCCGTGCGACCTTTGATGCATTATAATCGATCCTTTCGATAATTATCATAAAAATACAGGTTGTCCGTTTTTGGTTTTGATTCCCTGCTCACCATCAAATTATTTTTGCTGCAGTGATTTGAATGCTTTTATTTCTAAAAATGAAGAAATTTTTCCTTTGAGTACAATTTACTAATTTTAAAATGTTTTATACTTCCCTGTGGGGAAAACCAAACCAAAAGGTTTGGTCTACCTGTATATAAAAAAGATACATACTGCGTGACATGCGACGTGCTAAAACCTTCCTGATTTTCATTGGAACCCATGAAATAATACCCGTGCATCAAGACATAGCAATGTTAATAGAAATAAATAAACACAGTAATATACACTTAACATCAAGCTAAAAAACTACAAACATATATCTATAAAATTTAATGTAGGTAATATAACTGTTAATGGCCCGGTATTTGTGACACATCACAAATCAGTTTCAAAGCTATCCTTATTCGCAACCTTTAAACGTCAGAATAAAACAACCGGATGTTATGCTGTTAAAATTTCAGTAGATACCATCCTAATGCTATGATAATAAGACATCAATTATAAATTTCCTGTTTCGAATATCTTCTAAAGATCATTATTATTTAAGAGCTGTGACCTCACCCAATAAGGGTACTAAGAGTAGATTTTACAACGATTCATTAAAACTATTGGCAATTAATAGAATTAAAACAGTGTTTACTTGTCATTTGTATGATGGGTATAAAGAAATAATGTATTAACTGTATTCATATTTAAGAGAAAACTAGCGAGCTACTTTGGAACGCATACTTTCAATTGCTTTGATAAAAAGTTGTATTTACTTTCAATAAAATTAATACGCTGTTTATCAAAAATATTATTATAGGGCACAAACTTCAGTAGCTTTACAGTATAGCTTCAGTTATGAATATACGAGAAATTCCAATTAAGTGAAGTAGTTTATAAGTCTACACTAACACGGCCTAAACAAATTGTAAACTTTATCCATAACTTTTGTTTTGTTTGACAGAATAACACTGCCGAAAGTATTTCGATATAGGTACTCGTATTATATTAGGGAAACAGAGCATAAGCAGATTTAGGGTAAAAGTTATTATTGTTTGGTAAAACTACTTTTATTTGGTGAATGTACTGTCGGCGACGACGGGCATCCTTCAAATGTGTCGAGAGATAACGCTAAATCAAAACGAGTATCATTCCATGTTCGAGGCATGCTTGAGTAATTTTAACATATGCAGCGCACTACTTTTCATTTCCGGAAGAAGTATGAGTCATAAATCTATCCATTAGTAGAAGGGCTCAGTCAAGCGATTGTCTAAGAGCAAACATCGTTGCATCTTTGACAACATCCGTGAAACAATGACGAGATGACATGAAACGTTGGAAAAACAACCTTATGTACAAGGGTGATATCTCATAAAGTATTTGACATCAGTGAGCTCGCTGACGAGCGCATCTACGAATCATTAGAGAATCGCACAGCAGATTGGGTTGGCGGATATACTCGTACCTACTAGTGGGCATTTCAAAAGCTTGAAAGCTTTTGAAATGCCCACACGGCTGAAGCCGTGCGATTTTCTAAGAGCAAACATCGTTGCATCTTTGACAATGCACTAGCACGAATAAGTGCGTAAGTGTAAGGATACGTGTCGTTCACGTGAAACACTACAAACTGTCATTTATCTAGGGCAACTGTAACACAGATAACTCATAGTTTGTACGCCAATGCTTGACGCGTTGACGTTTGCGATACGAATACTTTTGTAAATTGCTTGTGCTACGACCTCCGGTGCCCGTAAGCCTAGTGACTGAAAATAGTAGCTAAACGTGTCCCTCTGCCTATGCTTTGAAGTGATAACGTTTTAAATCGATGAACGCTGGCTGCATCAACGAAACAGCATGACTTATTGTGACGTTACGCCTGAGCTTAGGCCGATCGTGCCTGTCGCGCGGAACAAGCGATAGAGAGGCACGATCGGCCTTAAAACCGGCCTTAAACCGACTTTACAGACAACCATTTTTTGAACAGGACATCACCCGCCCAATAAGTGAGTGAGTAACCGGGGGGTTAATATTTCTGTGATGAGCCGAAATGTTTGCAGTAAGGTCTTAGATGTTGTGATGTATTTTTTTGTGCCTGTGCCTCCCGCGACACGGGGAATCCTAGTGCGATGTGTAAAACGTTATTAATATTATTTCGTTACCACGACACATCTAAGTTCTTATACAACACGAGCCCGCGATTCCTGCCGTGTAGTGATGGATGATGATGATAATGACTAATCAAGTTTAGCCTAGGTGTGTGACTCAGGAATATTGTAGCATTTTATTGGTGCAAGTTTTTTTTGGGTAAGTATGTTTTTGATGATGTGTTTGTTTGGTATCGGTAAGCACTAATGCTTTAAAAACCATATTATAAAAAAAAAACCATAACATCTTTCCTCTTTATGTGTGGATGTGTAAGATGATTTGCAAGAGTGGGATATAAATTTATAATTGTTTAAAATACTAGTACACTAATTTATGGATGGCTTAATTTTGTTTTCCCCTTACAGCATAATTTGAAATCAATGTGTATATTATATTTATAAATCATTTAGTATTATCCGCAACAGCCCTACTATTTTATAATATGCACGTGTATGTAAGAAACAACACAAAATCTTTAGGAGAAATACCCCATTTTTCTTTATGACTAAAGACACAATATCACTAATATTACAATACCGCTGTCGCCAAACGAGCGAAATTGGCTGTTTTCCTCGACGGCACGCTAGGCCAGTCGCAGAGCCGAAACAATATCGAATGAATTATTGACGACAGCCGAATCCGGCTCCAGCTATTGTTAGTAAGTTACTATTATATCGGTATTTCAGTAATAATGCCTTGCAACTTGTTCTTGATTACTTTGAGTGGGACATAAATAAATTGATTATGTCTCCAATATTTACGTTGTCATGACATACAATAGTTCATGTATGACGTGGGAGTACATTACTTGCCTCTCAATATCAAGATTTTTGTGTAGCCCAATAAAATTGGGAGCCCTTTGTCGCCAAGATGAGAAACGTCAAAGGTAAGAAACCCAACTTACACAAGAAATACAATATAATACATCCAACAAAAGTCCATATTGGTTGACACACCACAGTGCCAAATATACTGTCATGCGCTTCTCTAATGATTCGTTGTTGCGATCGTCGTCGAGCTCACCGATGTCAAATACTTGAGATATCGCCCTACAAGGTTAATTTTACAACATTGCTTGTCGTCTCGTCATTGTTTCACGGATGTTGTCAAAGATGCAACGATGTTTGCTCTTAGAGAATTGCACTGCTGATTTGAAGCAGTAGTAGGAATGTATAAGTGCTCGTTTCTACTAGATCACAGAGTTTAAGCATACTTGCTGCGGTCACAACTTAGATGAATGACTGCTTTTGAATATTTTAACTGCACGCTTCTGTGCTTTGGATCAGATGGCACGTTATGCTGTTAGTCCTAGTTGTTTGCCTTAAGAGAACTGTTGTCAGACATTAATGTGTCCGCATCAGGTTTACGCTATAACAAAAGATTTATGAATGAACTGGGGGCTTGCTGATTCGGACGGGTCAAGGCGGCCTGAGAACTTCAACACTTAGGTGGCCACTAGCCTAGCGACCAAACCGCATCGCGCCCACGTGGTTTTCAGACATAAGGCATTACAGCAGATGCTCCTTTATCTAAGATGAAGGCCCGGTTTAATTTTTTTTACCTACCGTGTTAGCGTTTAAAATTCACTGTGGCAAGATATATCTTGCTAGTTTCATTCTGGAGTCTCATTTGACGTGAAGGAGTCTCAAGAATCAATGCCTCAAGGTTACAACAGACTGCAGTGCAATATGACACAAAACTTTTTTAGAATAAATCTACAAAATGTAATCTATAGTATGAAGAGTAAATTTTGTAGATTCATCACGTTACTTCCGTTCCATTGTGATTAACAAGTACAATTAGAAATTAATACCGACTTCCGTTCTGTTCAGTTATTGGAGTGTAACTCTATAACTACTAGACCAAAATTTTAATGATACCACACGGGAAGCACCAGTTTTCAAACAAAAAAAAAGAATTTTGAGAATTGGTTCACCCTATCGATAGTTATGAGGTATAACAAACATTAAAAAAATACAGTCGAATTGAGTACCTCCTCCTTTTTGGAAGTCGGTAGAAAACAAAAAAAATGTGTACAGATAGTATAAGTATATGAACACTGAACTATGGATACAGTTGAGTACAATGTGCACTCAACTATATCCACTCCTTGAAATGTACTCCTATATATATTATGTACACACATTTCACGATTGAAATCCTCTTTGACAATAAATACGAATAAAAACAGAGTTATTATAACTGCAATAAAGCGTTCAACCATTTTGGGTTTGAAGGAGAATTTAGTCAAAAATACTCTTCAATGCAGCTTACACGATATGAACAAACAATGTAATTAAACGTCTCAAAAGTAATCACCAAAAAATACAAAGCTAAGAAAACGCACTTTAATTTCGTTGTAAAAATGTTGGGGGACTGCTCGCGCACTTTTTTTATTAACATCGTTGAATTAATAACAATTTTACGACAGTCTTTAAATTTTATATTGCTTTTCTTTGCTTTATGTCCCATTATAAATAGACCATTTGTAAGTAAATTAGAGGAAACATGTTTATATACAGACACATCTGCTGAAAACCGACTTAAAAACATGAGATGATTATTATATAGTAGTTAAAATTTATTTTGTGTAGTGGATTTTTACAGAATGAGCCTTACTTCACGGTTGCATAAGTAACAAAGGTTACCTTTGTTAGTTATGCAACCGTGAAGAAGTAGTGTTCAAACATTACTGTTTCGTTGAAGGGCAATGCTTACAATAAAATTACAGCGCAAAATATTTAATATTTTATGTTTCAAGGTGACGAGTGTTATATGAGTGTAATGTAGTCCATTGCCATGCAAGGTTCTGAACTCTTGTTATTTATGATTTTGAATAGCACTTAACTGTTGGGCAAGCGAGACGACTTCATTCACAAAGAGCTATACTCTTGGGCAAGCGTGGCGCTTAACATCAAGCGAGTGAGTTGTATGTCTCGTCTTCGATTGACATAAAACATACTTATGACTTAAACTAAGGAGTGTATGTTCTTATTTATTTATTAACTAACCGGCAAATCAATGTTTATTTAGAGATCGAATACGTCGACTCGGATTTTAAGTTGGTCATCTAGAGGGCGAGTGTGGAATGCGAGCTTAACTTTACACTTCCAAGGAGGTTTTACTGCAGGCCTAGACAAAAGATGTTTCTGTTATCGTTAAAACGATAACTCCAAAATAAATGGCGTTAATATTACCTGTTGAAAAGTCACGTGACGTCTCGCTGAGGTTGTACGAGTAGATACATTTTTGTCTGTAGCGTGTGTGGAAACACGCCTGTTTGAATTTTGTCAAGGCCTGCAGGTCGCCTTGATTGGTACCATCGCAGTGTCAGATATTCTGCTGCAAAAATGCGTCTTATTGTGTTACGGTATGAAGAGCACTGTAGCAACAGACATTTCTGGGCTAAACGGACTCTAACGGACGTCTTAGGGTGACAAGTGCACCCTAGTGCCACACAAAACTAAAGTTCTAAGCTACGGTACTGCAACTGTCATGGCGAGCGTAGCGCTTAACATTATACACACTGGATCTTGTGGCCCTGTCACTTGATAGCTAAATACACACACAAATATTATGAATACTGTAAGATATAATTAAAATCGTAAATATTCGTAGACGACGCTGCAGACTTTTAATAAAAAACTACATATACTTTTTATTAAACTGCCATATACAATCGCTATATTCTGAAATTAAAAACCCATAAATAACTTTAATTTTAACTTAAAAATTATTTCATTAGTTATAATAACTTATTATAACAAATGAAATAATAAATATGTTCGTATGATTGTATTGATGATCGTATTATCGTAACGAACTCGTAGATGATGCTACGCTAGGCTGTCTACGTCGTAGCAGAAGCTACGAGTACAACAAGTTTGCGGAATATTAAATCAAAAAAGTACTGATAAAATTTACACAACTGTTAATTGAACTATTTATGGAAAAATGACTGAATTATAGGTACTTATAATAACTTTGAAACTCAAAATACGATTTTACGCATATGAACGAGCTGTTTTATATAATATATTTTATATTTCGTCTTTACTAACGTAATGAACTAACGGAATTTTATTCTTGTAGAATAAAACCGTGTTTAAAATAAATGAAAAAAAAAACAACTTACCGAATTTCTTTTTATTCTTTTATTCATATAACTTCTCTCTGTTTCAAGCCAACAGAAGATAGTCTTCTATTCTCTAGCAACAAAACTATCGCCATTTTATATGTGTTTGGGATACGGCACAAACACTAAGCCCACCTGGTGTTAAGCCGTAACTTCTACCTATAACAGATGCATTTCGTTACAAGTGACGATCTGCACTACGCCCGTAACCCTGAGACATAAGTTTGTTAAGGCCCGCTCGTACCCTGATAATAGAAAAAAGCAGAATCTTTAAACATCTAGTGTAACGAAACAGATCGATAATATTGTATGAAAAAAATACTTAGGTTAGAAAAGGAACAGGCAAAAAGTAATAACCAAACAGAATTCATAAATATTACGCGCTCTCTGCAGAAAAATCCTGAGAAGGTCCATAAAAATAAACTTTCACGTCCAAACTCTCGAATTTTCAGCGATAACAATTTTTTTTTAAGTATTACATAGCCAACATATAGTACTAAATTAGTAACCAGCAGTTTTTTCAATTGTGTTAGTATATATCAAGAAATATAAAGAAAACGTACAAAATTAATGCATTTTCACATTACATCGTCCAATCTAACAAGCGATTTTCTACCTTACGTAAAGCATCGTAAATTATTTTAAAATCGGGGTTGGACCGCGTCTTAAGTCTCATTCATACGCCTGAATTTTTTAGAGCACCCATATTCTACAAACCAGAACACAGTAATGTGAACTCACGGTTGAAATAGGCACAATGGAGCCTTCCTCGGACGACACTCATTTACAAAGAGCCCTATACTGCTACTAAACTCTTGTTTGATGTTGCAGCACAATTTTCCTTATCTTTGAATGCAATACAGTACTATTTTACAGTAATTGCCAGAATTATATAAAATCTTATTTAAATTAACACTTATTTGTACATCTAACTTTATCTCCTTTGAGTTAGATACAAGTCAAAAACAAATTTATTTAGACCAACTTTAATACAATCCCAAACAATTTAAGGGTAAAGCGATTATTTCGATGGCAAAGGAAATTTTGAATAAATTCCTTAAGATTACTTTATTTCAAAGAATACGGTCGGAGTCAACGACAGATATTTTTTATTTAATTCGTTACTCGTTATCTGTTATTATGTTATACCTCAAATAAAGTCTATCTTCTGTCTATCTATACTTGTCTATACTTATAATAAAGGAGGATACTCCAAACAATCTGTACTTAGAAGAAAAATAAAAAAATGTGGATCAGAAGACGTAAAATTACCTACTGAACAATGAACATGAATGTGGCGTTTTTGAAAAAAAAATGTCTGTATTTCAGTCTGTCTGTCTGTATGCCTACGCATAACTCAAAAACTGAATCACAGATTTTGATGAAATTTGGTATATGGATAGAATATAGCCCGGAGCTACCAACTATAAACTTTTTACATCCCTGGGGATGTAATGTCTTGCTTGACGTCGATATTGCGTGATATGTAATTGGACATTATGGACATTGTCGAGCAGGTGGTATGAAAAATATTTTATACTTCTTATTGGCCGTTAGATTAGAAGGCAGTACGAGTAAAATTTTTGTGATTTAAGATTTCGCAGTGAAACGCTTTAAACAAAACTTACATCGTTTTGTTAAAACAGTCAATTTGTCACTTTCACTTCTTTCAATCAGAAGAGCAAATGACACGGGCACGCTCCAGTGAATAATTCTTTGAATACTTTTTCTAGTTGCAAGGTCAGACCTGTCCGTTTTCATAATAGAATTTTACGAATCCGCAGTCGAGAGTTTCGTGTTTTTTTGGTTTGAAAAGACAAATATTTCGTCTATAAATGTTGTGAAATCAGTCTGCGTATTAACCCTTTGCGTCCCAGAGACGTATATATACGTCAGTTTCATTCACAAATCTTTTGTTTTAATTATCACGGTATAGGAAGGATTAAGCTCAATTCTAAATCATAACTGAACTTATAATAAAAAAAAACAATTTTAGAAACTAAATAACATCCAGAAAGTATTTCTCGTGACTATTATTTTGCAAAGCACGACGATTAAGCTGTGCCGGTTAAATAACATGCAATTAAAAAAGTTATATCCACTTTTTTATTAAAACTGGAACGAGTTGATTTCGGTACCGTGCCTTGCACTTATTACAAAGTGATCACAAAAAATCAGTATATGATAATTTATATATGTTTATATTTCAGAACATAGATACCGACTGAATTTGTCTCTTATGAAAAAAACTCATTTTTTCTTGCAGTGTACTATGATTAAAGTAAATATTTAAAAAGTTACATCCAATAATTAATGTGGATTTGTCCCCCGTAGACCAAGCGAAGCCGCGGATGGGCTTGTATCCAGTTAATTTGCTTCTAAACATGTCAAAAAATAATCAATATTCCACACATTTTTAAACACGACATATGTAAAAATCAACGTGCAGGTCCGCACGGGTATCTTCTTCTTCTTCTCTTCTTCCTCTTTATCCATCTGTCATGATCTTCCACCAGCGATTTTGCCAGTCACCACAAGTTTCTCGAAGTTATCTCCTTCCTTTGTCGATGTGACCGAAATATTGTAGTACTCTTTAAGTTATTACGTTATTCTAAATCCATCCAATCCATCACAAAGGTAAGACAATAATTATATATTTCCATGCTTATAATATTATTATTACTATGTAGGTTTTGTAAGAAAAATATAAACTTACTTACACATCTCATATAAAAGTATTTTTCACGCAAGTTTCGAGTTTCATTGTCAGTAAAACTTAATATTTATATTATAAATGGGATTGTTGCCGTGATGAAAGTCTTTAGTTTTTTAATATATTTTTAATGTATATAGTGTCGTAAGTGCTATGATCTCGGATTACCTATGCAGTTCACCTGTGATTATAACGTTTACAACAGTATTGCACCATCATCTACACAAATCCAGCCTTTATAATCATTTCAATTTTGCCGGTTGTAACGTGAAAAATAATCAAATGCTGGCGTATTATATCTCTGTAGCAAAGTTTTAATAACACTCACAAAATGCGTGACCCAAAAAAAATCTCCAACATTTTCCGACAACTCCTACAAAAAGTATCCTTCGGTCGCCCTTAGCACCAAAATTATACGCCCGCATCACAAGACCCGTAATCAGTCAGGAAAGGATCCAAATCAACAACTGTTGAGGATCAGTCACCCATAAAGATAAAATGAAAATAAAGGAATCGCTCGAACGTGCAGTCATTGTGCGAAATGTTAAGTGGTATTCTTTCTTTGAACTTCGGAAGAAATGAAGATTCGAAAAGGGACAGCATGACACCTTGTTAATGAAAAGACTGTTCCAATAGTCGTGTTGAATGAAATATGGACCCGTTTTAGTCAAGTGTCTATCATGTTCCAGCGTAATTAGGTTGTGTAGAATTAGATTGGAGGAAGTTAGATGTTTTTTAAACAGTTTCGGAGCGTCCTTACAAGGAAACTACAGTGAATCCTTTCCAAGGCTGTAGCTCAAATAATTTGCGAAAATGTATTCGTATCATAAGCGTCAACGCGTCATGCTTTGGCGTACAAACTATGAGCTTTCAGTGTCACAGTTGCCTTAGATAAATGACAGTTTGTGTTGGTTGTTTCACGTGAACGACGTTCGCTTATTTTTTTGCGCAGTTATTTGTGTTACCCCTTGTTAGTTCCAGGATTGTGCCTATTAGGTGAGATACTTTTGCAAGTATATTTTTTGGTGAATACCAAGACATATTGTATTCTTCCTTAATGATATGTGGCACTGTATGAAAAGTGAAATTACTGGGCAAATGTGACTTAACATTCTCGCGTATAGTCTTGCGGCATAGTTGACATAGTCTCGCAGCGGAATTTTGAAGATTCAACGTCTGTGTTGTATTGCAACTATTACTAGCTGGCAATATAGTTTTTTAAAACTATGTCAGCGTTTGACCTTTATGTACAGTATTTATAATTGATGGTCAGTGATGATGCTATTAGTAAGAAGAAGTCACAGATTTTTCTTAGATGTCAAAGTGGCGTAGGCTTAGCGAAGTTTTGGGAACATACAGGTTATTATATGTATATGTTAATGGAAATGTATGAAATCCGTCATTGTTTACAATTCCTAAGAATATTATGTTGTCTAAAACCGCTCGGAAATGTGTGCAATAAATAATATTACACACATTTCCTAAATCTATCTAGTAACTCTATAAAAATCGTAAATAACAATCGGAAATGTATTAGATTCAAGACATCAATTGGTACGTGGGATACCGAAGCGAGGGGATGATTCCCAAAAGTGCTGCGTTATATCAAGGATTCATAAACGAATCATTGGTTATATCCTTATGCAAGTTGTAGGTTAGCCTAATTCTGACGTCACCATTCAATATAACGCTCCTCCCCGTTGCGCTCGTCGACCTATCGTGACTTTGCTCTGACTATATAGATACTCCACTAGATAATCCTATGAATGTCTCACCGACAGCCCTGATTCTCAGTTTAACTAGGTACTTAGTCTTTATTCAATTTATTAACAGAAAACATTAGCTTTAAACATTTCATAGTACAATATCGGAGTTCCAAACAATATCTAGAAAATGTACCAATACATTTTACGAACAGAAGATCTCCTAAAAGTTCCTACGTAAATAACCTTTTACTTACACTAATATTGTTTCTGTACCTATACTGTATACACACACACACTCACACACACACACTCACACTCACACACACACACACACACACACACACACACACACACACACACACACACACACACACACACACACACACAAACAAACATGCCTATTATGATCACAAAAATGCCTCGTTTATTCTTAATCGTTGTTTAAATTCACAAAACAAAATTGTATTTATATAATTAACCCTTTAGGTAGCTTAAAACTAAAAATATTTTGGCGCCAAATCGAATGGTAAAAACGCGCGAAAATTCACCATTTAAAAAATTCGCAGTTTGCAGGACTAAAATCGTAGTAAAACAGCTATTTGTTCTATTTTATTTCTGTAAACTGTAAACAGCGCAATTTTACACTAGTTACCCAGTACATCTTCCTTTATTCTATTATTATGTTATCTGTTTCTTTTTAGTCAAATTATAGAGGTAAAGTCAACCGAAAAAATACATAAAAACATGAACCGCAAGAAAAAAAAAACAAATGAAATAAATTCTACAAAGACCAATTTTATCTCTCCAGCAGGTGTAAAAGGAGTAAACATATAATCACAACGTTATAATAGAATTTGAAAACCTATACTACCTATTTTATAAATTATCCATAATAAATCCAAAAATTGTCATACAAACATATACTCTAACATTAATCAAATAGATCTGAAAATCGTAGTCCCACTCGTTGTCAAAACAATATGGCGGCTGCCTTTATCAAATTTCGGGAATTGCTCACAAAACCATAATCTAAGAGGATTATAAGCTTTTTCTTAGGTTTTTACCTCGAAATGGTACTTATTCACGAAAACAATACACTAGCACATGCAATGTTGCGAAAGTTTAAGAGATATGGTATCGACGCCCATTGTTTTTTTTACTAGCCTACTGATAAGCAAAATAATTTATATTTCTATGTTAAAATGATTTCTAGGTGCTTATTAGTGGGTATAAAAAAAACATCTAATAAACCGAAATGTATTCTATATTTGAACAGTTAACGTGTATGGTCAGTCCTGATATGGGTTTTGACTGCGGTACACAGGTGTACCAGCGCCGCTTTGTGCAATGTATAGATTTGGCCACCGGTGTACCGGCGCGTGTTAATAGGTTAAACTTAAAACATAATAATAACTTATAATCAGATTTTGCAACTATATATGAGCTAAGTATCATGTATATCACAATAATTATACCTTTGTTTTGGAAGGAGGGCGTTGGTACGCCATACCACATGTTAGCCTTTGGGGTCACTGGTGAAGAGTCGGGGGACTCTTCGTCGGCTTGCACGACCCCACACATCTGAGGAGTGCCCTTGGTGAGCAAGGGCACCCCTTCACAGGCGCTGAGGCCCGGTTAAGATCAATCCGGGCCTACCGCTGGGGCGAGATTGTGAATGCCAGCGCAACCCAATCTCGCACCATCTGGCGGAGGACTGCTCACGGGGGGTTTTAGTGGGTCTGAGCCCCACATACCCCCTTCCGTCTACCCCCGTAGCGGAAGGGAAGTGGACAGCATTTCCCCCCCTCAAAAAAAAAAGTTTGGGTACCAATGAATTTCCTAGGATTTACTTTTAACTTCACAGTAGTCTGTAACTTAGTAGAACTGTCTCTTAGCTATGCATATATTGTAAAAGTGTAAAGTTATTTAAGTTTGTAAACAATATTAATAAATCATTTCAATCATCATTACATTTGCGAAGATATATGTGTATTAATTTTTTTTTGAAACAATATTTTAAACTTTTCTAGCCTCGGAATAGGTATACCATTGTTGGGTTTTATTTATTATTTTCATTTACATTTCCGACAACATACATTTAGAAGTAGTGAGATGGCGATAACCAGACTGATATATCTCTTATTTGGCCTCAAAACCAGAAAAGAAAAATAAACGTTGTTTTTATACAAGTGGTTTGGAGTACACTGTGTGTTACATCTGCTCTGTATTGTATATTGGCTTGTTTTGGTATAAAATTTTCATTTTTCCAGTTTCACTTTCGAAGTTCATCCCTCAAATTAGTGAAAAGTTGTTTGGTGTAACATGTTATAACTTATAACCACAATACTTTTTATGCTACAAAATCTTCTCCTTTTCGAAAACCAAGCAGTAACTTGTACTAAACGCGATAACATAGCTAAGTACAAAATTTCAATATTGCCGTGAGCTAGTAAGTAACATCTAAAGTTTAACCTACTATACCTGTTAACAATCTCTGTTATGTTGAGCTCGTTAAGTGAGGCATAAACGTATTAACGTTAGCTCCGAACGTGAAACTTATTACAAGTTGAATCTGTTTACCTAAGAGCTATAATAAATACAGGATGGATATTTGAGCAGGCAGTAATAGGTCACCACTCCGTTTTAGTGCTTGAAACCGTTTAGTTGTAAGGTTTCCACCATTTTAATGCTATAATTGGAGTCGTAATAGTGAAATGTCGGAATTATCTATATAGAAATGAGTATGAGCTCTATAGTTATAGGTTTTTATACAATTGAAGAGATGGACAAGTTTGCGCCTGATAGTAAACGCTCCGCTTACCCGTGACTTTTGCAGTGCCACCCAAACGGAGCAGTAGTAGTAGAGGTAGTTAATAACTGAAACTTTTCGGCTTTTTATTTTTATATTACTTTTTAGTTCTCCAAAGTCGCAAAATTATAAACTGTTTTCCTATCAATTTCTTAATAAAAACCATTTTAAAGATATCATTGAACACCATTGATTCACACATCCTATAACTTTGCATAGTTATTATTTTACATTTATAATTACTCCTAACTGACTCACTGACTCGTCAGCCTAAGCTGATGGGGCTTCTGACATTTTGGTAGTTGATGACTTTTAGTATTGAATGTTTTTTTTGAAATTTTGACCCCCTGGTGAAGATGGAATAACTTCGGAGATGTTGAAGGCCGGCGGTAAACCTGTTTTGCGGGAGCTCCAGAAGTTATTCAATTCTGTTATAAGCTGCGGGAGGACTCCGGAGGCGTGGAGCAAGAGTATAGTAATTATGTTCTTTTTGATAGACGACAAAACCCTTTTGAAGAACTATAGACCTATTTTACTCCTGAGCCACGTCTACAAGTTGTTTTCGAGGGTCATGCCAAATCGTCTGGCAAGAAGACTTGATGAATTCCAGCCTCCTGAACGGGCCAGGTTCCGACGAGGGTTTGGCACCATATACCACATACACACAGTTAAGCAGGTTATACAGAAGTCCGAAGGGTATAACCAGCCACTGTGTCTTGCATTCGTGAACTATGAGAAAGCCTTTGACTCTGTCGAAACCTGGGCTGTTCTGGAGTCTCTGCAGCGTTGCCAAGTGAACTGGCGATTCATCGAGGTATTAAGGTGTCTGTATGACGCCGCAAATATGAGTGTCCAAGTACAGAACCAACAATATAAACATATCAAATTGCGGAGGGGAGTTAGACAGGGAGATGTTATATCTCCGAAACTGTTTAACAGTACCCTGGAAGATATGTTTAGGATGTTGGACTGGAAAGGTATGGGCATCAGTACTAACGGAGAGCACATCAAACACCTTCGATTTGCTGATGATATTGTCCTTATGGCGGAGTCGCTGCAGGAACTGCAATCGATGATGTCTGGCCTAGCTGATTGTTCACGACGCATCGGTCTCGCCATGACGGTGGATAAGACTAAGATCATGTTGAAATTGAACAATTGAAGCCGCTGGCAGGACAGATAGGCATACCAATAAAACAGTATAATTGTATACTACATGCGTCAATCAGTAGTATGTATATACTTTTTCTCTGAAGAAAAATATCTCAAGATGCTGCGGTACTCACCAAGAGTCTCACTACGAAGCATATCACCTGATCAGATCTTACCTAAAGTCAAAAGACTGATTTTTGGAGATCTGCTGAAACTGTCTGTGCTCCTTAACGTTGCGATATATCGATTTCAGTAGATTAGTTACTAACATTGCTATTATTATCTACGGCTTCTGAATTGTTTAGTTCATAACTTCTGTGTCTCTAATTAATTGATAACTTCTGAATCTTTAATTAATTACAAAACCATCCGAATTCAATTTCAAATATTCAATAACATTGAAACCTCTTGAGTATTATAAAGCTATGTTTTAGTTAAAATTAATTTAATTTCACACAATTTATTTCGTTGTTGTTTTTGCTTTAGAAATTTGAGAATACGGATTTAGCCTTTACGATCCATAAGCTCATCAATCAATGTATCCATTAAATAGTTATCTATCTATCTATCTATCTATCTATTTATCGATCTATCTATCAATCTACCTCATTTATTTTTATTAGTAAATTTATTTTTATCAACAAGAACATGGCATAAAAAAGCTATAATAACTTGTCAGTGTCGAGATGACAAGAAACGTTGAGAAAGCAACCTTATGTACAAGGGCGATATCTCAAAGTATTTGACATCGGTGAGCTCATTACAGATTCGCACGGCTGATGTATATGATGGTATACTATTTTAATATCTAGTTCATCATATACATATGATCACTTGAATCTAGGTCTTTGTATGTGATTATCTTATTTATCGTAAGAAGTGTGACGAGAAACCAAAGTGACAAAACAAGCTAGTCGTATGCTCACTTGTTTATACTTACTAGCTCAAAATGTGAGTAAAAATGTATATATAAGTATATATAGATATATATTTTTGTAATTAACTAGGTATCTATTTTTGTGTAAGCTAATGGACGTTATACGTAATCTGTACTCTATAAGTTCTATATATGTTTTAGATTTATTTCGGGAAACTTAAGTATAGCCATAGCTTTGAATTCATAATAAGGCGTACGATATCGTATTTTAAAAGGTCCTTGACTTCGACTCTTCAAGGGTGCTTCAAATGGCTCGCTCTTGCTTAATTGTATGTTAAAGGACATTAATAATGCTGAACAATTCTTGTGAAGGGGCGTTATAAGCATTCTGCTCACACAAAGTTAATTGTGATATTGTATCAGCGACAACATAGTGTCTCAGGTGTATACGTACCTAATTAAATAATCTGAATGTTTTACTTTTATATATTTATTTCTAATAAAATGTTTACAAACCAAGATAAATACTTAAATAACAAATTTCTATTAAACGTGTAGTGTAGTTAGGATACTGTGGTACCTAAGACTTTTAAGTACCACACCTTTGCCATTTATTCAACCGTGAAGCAGTAGTATACAAACATTACTACGTTTCGTTCAAAGGTGTCTTTCTAGCGCAATTACAGGTGAAAGATTTATTATCTCATACCTCAGAGTGACAAGCGCAGTGCATTGCTATGCAGGGTTTTGAACTCTTGCACCTTAAAATTCTGTAACAGATGCATTTCCTCACGAGTGACGACCTGCATTGCGCTCTTAAAGCTGAGACATTAAGTTGTTAGGTCTCATGTGCCTGTAATTTTGTCGGCAACCACACCCTTAAAATCATAGCACAGTAATGCGAACGTTACTGCTTCACGGTATAGAAATATATTGTGTCAGTAATCACCCAGACGAACACATTCAGAAAGAGTTCTATTGCTCTAATAACTAGAACTATATTAGAATAAGCATAAAAGTGCCAGTTGGTAGCCGGCTACATGAAGCCGCAGAAAAAGACGCGTCGCAGTGACACTACTGGTTTCTATGTATTTCTATGAAATGCCATTCGTAGTTAGCGACACGAAGCTAGCAACGTGTCGTCGAGCGGCAGACGTCACTAACCTCGACCGCAGATCTTGTGCCGTTCGCGGGTACCAATCTACCTAGTAAAACAACTGCTAAAACAAAGCTTTTAAACTAAACCTTTCGTATCGCTTTTCAAATGGTTGATGCCATCTGCAGTTGCCGTCTGCAGTCGCGTTCGAAATCATAACTGCAGCGACATGAAGCGACGACGTGTCACGGGGACACGTCGTCTGCTGCTGCTACGTGTAGCCGGCTACCAATTTGCACCTTTACACTCCTAATGTTTATTGTTTCTGTCACCCTTAATCATTATAAAATTCCAATGAATACCAAGGTATTGGTTAAAAAAAATCTTGAAAAAAATCTAGTTATTTTCTCAGCTGAACCATGTTTATAAAATAAATACATTTTACCTTTTTATATGAGTGGGCACGATCCTGGGTTCAACGGTATAATTTATGATCCAGTTTCCGCTAGACATCAGAGGTGTCTCGACGTGCCAAAGATAAAAGGACCTCTACAAAATTACCACTTAGAGCAGATTTTCTTTTTACAAACGTGACAGAAATCTTTTATGATAAAAACTAGATCGTTAAGCAGGTATTTCGATGTGATCATTTATCATTATGGTCAGAAAAATTTTATTCATTTTTCTTTTACTTACGATTAATGTTTGTTTAATATTGTTATCTCGTAATGCCATTTTTATTTATCTTAGCAGTTTCAAAAGTTACTTTTTAAAATAATATTCACTTTCGGGCGGCTTCAAACAAATTTGCGACAGATTACATTTTAATCACTAAATTTACAAATACAAAAGTTTGTCTGAAAGGCACTGACACTGACGGCTCGAATGGTCCACAAGCTCAAGGTCGCTCAGCGGGCTATGGAAAGGGCTATGCTCGGTGTTTCTCTGAGGGATCGCATCAGAAATGAAGTGATCCGTCAGAGAACCAAGGTTATCGACATAGCCCACCGGATCAGCAAGCTAAAGTGGCAGTGGGCTGGCCATATTAGCCGTAGAACCGACAACCGTTGGGGTAAACGAGTTCTAGAGTGGAGACCGCGTCTCGGCAAACGTAGTGTAGGACGTCCTGAGGCACGGTGGAGTGACGATCTGCGCAAGACGGCTGGCAAAAACTGGATGCGAGAAGCCCAAGATAGACCTAAGTGGCGTGCAATTGGAGAGGCCTATGTCCAGCAGTGGACTGCTACAGGCTGATGATGATGATGATGTCTGAAAGGCTGTTGTTTGCGACTTCAGGGATTTAAGTTGCGACATCAGCAAGTTGTGATTGTCGTTTGAATGGCAAAAGCGAGTTAAGTAGGAAGTTGTTGATTAAGTTGAGCTGAATAGATCGCGATCCTATTTTATTGGCTAGTCCAGTGCGAAGTAGACCCCTCTCTCGGTTCTCCCGCTTTGCGCCAACTTAACTAGCCGTATGTAGACAGGTGAGTTTAGTACAGTCCATAGATTTGTAGACAAGCAGTGAGTAAACGAAAAAACCGACGCGACTAGTCTTCTTCTCCAAACGATAACTTATGACTACTTACTCGCCTACGTTTGGACGCTACTTACAACATACTTGTTATTTAACCAACGTATTTGTTAACTGGCTACTGTACTTATTGATGTGTAAATCGGGCTTTAGATTGAACAGTGGAGTTGTTTGTGTGACTCTGACTATTTGAATAGGAATCTCACTCGGTGCAACAATAATTAGTGTTATAACATAATTTTACTTGTGATTTGCGAATGTACGAACGTAGAAGCCCGCTAACACAAAAAAATAACAAAAAGCCTGCAATAAAAACTAGGAGTCTTGAGACTGTTTAGAGACATTTTTTGGTAAATATCACGCGAATTTTAGTCAATTCCTAAACTATAAAAATAACTTTTACAATATTTTATTTACATATTAGGCAGATAACAACTTGGCTGAAATGACATATTCTAAGCCTATAAAATATAGTTCAAAAGACGATTTCGTGCACATGTTATTTCAAAAACTTGAATGATGACCAACCACCAACTTTAACTTACTGTCCGTAATTTCTGCTCTTAGCTATTGACAAGCGTCACTTTACAGCGATGCTTGTACTATTGAACTGCCTGTAAAGTCTAATTCTGTCTGTTTGATCTAGTTCTCAACCGCAGTTGTATAGCAATTACCATCACTGTCATATGGCTGTGCCATGGCTTGCGAATGTTGCATCTGAAGTCCCTGCTGTGCGATTCTCTAAGAGCAAACATCGTTGCATCTTTAACAACATCCGTGAAACAAATGACGAGATGACAATAAATGTTGGAAAAACAACCAAAACAAGCGCGATATCTCAAAGTATTTGACATCTGTGAGCTCTTCGACGTGCACATTGATGATTTATTACAAGAATTCGATTCTGTAATGATTCGTCGACGAGCTCACCGATGTCAAATACTTTATGAGATATCGGCCTTGTACTTAAGGTTGCTTTTCCAACGTTTCTTGTCATGTCTTCATTTGTTTCACGGATGTTGTCAAAAATGCAACGATGCTTGCCCTTAGAGAATCGCACGGCAGTATCCGGCCCTGACTACTTTTGACATACTATTATCATAGTTTCAAGATTATGATAAAACCTCAAACTAAAGTTGACAACTGCTAGACTGGATAATCAATTATTTGAGCTATATTTTTAAGGTGTTTAAATATTATACAATTTCAATCCTTATGGTCTAATTTGGAGTTTAAAACATTATTTGATATATCATTAATACCCCACAGTCATTAGAACCAAGCTGATACGCATTTCGTTAAAGTGCTAAGCACCTTTTTTGTGAAGAAGGACTTTCGAAAACGTACAGGGTTTTAAGTCGGAACCGAGTGTAATGGACGTAATAAATCTCTTGGCATGAGGAAATATAAAATGTAAAAAGAAATTTTGCTGATAGAGTTGTACTGGGTGAGGGTTTAGCCGTCTGTTAAAATTTGAAGCCAAATTAATAGATTTACTTAATTTAATTTATTACTTAATTTTCTTAATCACGTTTAGAAACAAACAATTTTGCTGTCGTGGTTTGACAATAACAAAATAATACTCAAACGGCAAAACATTAGTTTTAATCGATCGACTTTTGCTCATAACAATGATTGCCGAGATATGGGTAAACTGGATGACCCTTGCTTCAACCTAGCTAGATGAAATTTCCAAAAATTCATCAACTTATGAACTTTAAAATTTTGTGGTCTCAGTGGTTAAGCTGTGTTGATGAATCAGTAAGTTATTCGTGACAAGTAATTATTTGTACGAGTGTATGTAAATATAAAAAAAAATAAACCAAAAAGGTTCAATTCTTAATAAGTGCAATAAAAAGTATTATTATTATAGTAAGACACGTTAAGGTTAATATTCAATAAGTCCGATCTCGATAGGATTGCAATGCATTTGTACTCTAGCTTGATGTTGAATTACAATCGAGTAAATTATGACAATTATTTAACATTAATATAGCTAGCAGGGTAGCACTGAGGAATTGGAACTCTGCAGACCCTCAGCATTGGAAGTGCGGAATCTCCTGAGTCGCTAAACAGAAAAAAAAACACCAAAACTGTTGGGATGACAGGAAGGACTGTAAACATGCGAAATCCATGTTTCCAACCCTAAACAAAAATACTACGAACTAAAATACTACGATTACAACGTCTGTACCTTCGCCTAATGGTGGGCATTATCACTGGTCACTGTAATCTGAATTACCAGTTGCACAAGATTTGAGCTACGGACAGCCCACTATGTAGAGGCTGTCTACAGAAGGACGAGACTGTGGAGCATGTATTGCTGCACTGCAGGGCTACGGAAGATATTAGGGCAACATCATATCATTCATACAACATCTCCAACTTCACTAGAGCAGTTGTCCCAGAGACCCAAGGCAATACTCCGCTATCTAAAGGAGTTAAGCTCCCTTGAGTAAATGCTGGCAGGGGGGAATGCACAAAACACCCCAAGCGGTACGTCAGTGCAGGCCTCATCGCCCCCAAAACGAATAAGAGTATGAATAAGAGTCCGATCTCGATAGGATTGCAACGCATTTGTACTCTAGCTTGCTGGTGAATTACAATCGAGTAAATTATGACTATTATTTTACATTTATTAATATAAATATTCGCATGCCAAAAATTATTTCCAGATATGGAATAGAAATGGATTAAATTTAGATTCTTAGGTAATTTACTATTATAAATAATAGATAGAATGGTGCTCCATCAACATACAACATTGAAAATAAACAGAGACAAATCGATCCTCGTAATGGTTTCTCGGTGACCTAGTCATGGCGTCTGACACTGGCTATAGTCAAAGTATACGGATCCCGTTCTTATATACATTTTCAAAATATGATGTTGGAGAGGGTAACCTGATGTTAGGACTCGCTAAAGACACTACGCCGTAAACACTTTCACAGGATTCAGATAAATCCAGAAGACAACTTTGTAAATTATAAAATACTAGCTGACCCGCCAGCGGCTTCGCTCGCGTGGTCTCGCGGGTTACAGTTTTTTAGCTATCCCCGGGATCATTTAAATTTAGCGGGATCAAATGTATCAATACTCAATACTCATTAATTTATTGCAACACATGTAGCGACATGCAAGTCTAATTTAATATTTTTTTATTTGTATAACATATATTATGACCCTATAAGGGTATGGCAACAGTAGGAACGGAACGATCTATCTTAATTTCATTCAATTTAACATTGAAAAATTCGTCTAAGGTATAATAAAATTTTGATTCGAGTAATGATTTTAAGTTTTTAATAAAGATTCTAAATTTCTATGTGTTTGGCAGTTTATGATTTATTTCTATAGCCATTGAGTTAGGGCCGGATCTGTACATTTCTAGGTTGTACTTTGGTTTTATCATTTATTTTCAATATGTCTATATTGTGATCTGATATAACGTGGTAGGTCAGCATATTTTTGGAATATATATGGGTGCTTTTTTACAAATTTGCAAAGTTCTAGTGTATAAATACATACTAAGGATAGAATTTTTAATTTTATAAAATATTGTTTATGGAAGTTTGGTATATTTATGTTTGGTGCTTTTATATTTGCAAGTATGCGAATGCATTTAATGAGCGATAGAGAGGTCACTGGCGTCTACACTGTTTCCCCATATGCCATAACTGATCCACAGATAAGCGAATCCGTGGTAAGCAGATATAGTTGTGTTTTGGTCAGTGGCTAGCCTTATTTCCCGCAATGCGTATGATAATCCTATATGTTGACCAGGGATATAAGTTACCACCATACAAATTTTCTTTTAGATCCGGCATCCGGTCCGGCTGTTTCGGAGATTAGCCCTTACAAACAGACAAGAGACAAACAGAGAAATAAAAGTTTGAATAATATCTAAATTATTTGGATTCACTCCTTACATCCCCCTGACTCGGTTTCTAGCATTTTTTTCATTGTACAGAAATTCGACCTCTACAGTTTATTTTATGTAGTGGTAGTGATTTATCACACCAGCCTTTTGTACCATTAACATGGGCGATATCTTATAAATAGACGTTCCTAAGACTAGGTTAATGATAGGCATTCTAAAGGATCGGCACACACCTATCATGTGGTAGCCATTTTAATGGAAATGAGCAACACAAAGCCATGTTAGTGAAAACAGGATGTTGAAAGAACTTGCGAAATATGTATTCATAATAATGATATGCACACATCAATGTCTTCAGGACGCAAACTAAGCAGATCATGTACTATGGTAATCGAAAGACTAATATACATATTTATATACATATACACCCAGACACAGGTCAAATTGAAATCTTTATGCACTTACCTGGACCAGCGGCTCAGAAATCAGGTCGCCAACCAGCCAGGCTATTAAAAAAGTTTATAATCTTCTCCTAGCTTACAGACGTGAAGATTTGTGTATGTACAAATATATTATGTTTTGGTATCACTTTTGCGCACGTACTCAGAGTTTGAATGTTGTGTTGTGAAACATTCAAACTTTGTAGTTTCTAGGTATAAGGAATCCGAAGGCTAAGCACTGAATATATAATAGTAGGTGGCTGAAGTAAACACCAAGATGGCTAATTCAAGGCTACCTTATTAAATTATCCCTACCCACATTTCATTATCTCCGTCTACCTCCATATGTAATATTAACAATCCATCTTTCCCTTATTAAAACAAACTAATTTTGACACCAAATGTACTCGTGCATCAATCATTAACATCGGATATCTTAGACATAAACCATGACCCATAAAGAAGGGTAGTGTTAGCATGTTATCATTTTCAATGTCCATGTCTGATACTCATTTTTAATTAGGTAGGTACATTATTATATACCTCTTTCTTCCCAGAAGGGGCAATAAATTACAAATTATATAAAATCAATAGGTAGGTTAGAATGGAATAAAATAGAATAGAATTATTCATTTGTGACATGGTACTCGTATGTATACACTTACAAAAGCATACAGGATGGTATAGTCAGTATCAGCACAACGTATGTCTTTGCCTTATTCGGCGTACAAATACTAGATTAGAATTTACATAATAACAATTAACATCAAACATTATGTCATATCTTATAAAATACAATTACAAAGTCACATTATTCATTAGTTATTCATTGATGTCAAATTTATCACTAAAAAGTCAGTTACACTATAATAAGCCTTATCAATAAGTAATTTATTTAATTTATTCTTAAACCGATCATTATTTAATTCTCTAATACATTTACCTACATTTTATTAGTACTTCATGATTTATATAAAATTGTTCATAAAGCTTACCGGTACTGTAGGTCACTATATGTATCGACGTAGGGTAATAGTTTATGCGATATGTATTCTATAAAACTAGCCGGATATTTAATACATCTCTATAAAAATTGAGAAAGGGAATGTAAGACTAAATGTGGGCATTCAGCCGACATGCATTAAAGTTATTACGTGTTTTATCATCATTATGCTGAGATGTGTGTCAAAAGATTTGGCTCAAAGAATGTTGAACCTTTCTTGTCCTTTTGAAGTCACTTTACTTACGAGTAATTTTGGAATTTGTAAGGGTTATATTATATAGAAAGCCTGCTTGGCTGGCAACTAACCTCGAAAATAAATATGTGTTTCGATTAGTAGTAGTCATAGACTTTAGCTGTCCATGATAATCAAATTATACTAATTCTATCAAATGAAAATACTAGGTCCAGTATCTACCGCCTTCGACCGACATCTTCACTGGTGAAAATCTAGTAGATACATCCGTGAAAAAAATATATTCAAGGAAAATGGAAATTATATATATAGAAAATTAATCTTAATCACATGAAAAATATTAGATGCAGAAATAAACCTATTATCTCCTTTGTTACAGATGTCAGAGAAGCAAATCTAGAACTAAAATGATGGACGCGTTCAGTGAAACCTGTCACATTTACGAAATAAGATGAACAGGCGACTAAACCATGACATTGGGTGACTGCAACAATGCATGAGCTAGAGTTCTTCCATCTTCCTACAACAGACGCTTTTGACGCACCAGCAATATACACAGATTGGGAATTGCTAGTGAATTACACTGTAGTGAGTAACAGCAGTGAAGTGAATGGAACAGTGAATAGTGAAACCGAGGAATATGTGATAAACAATTGGTGGGCGTTGGTGGCGTTATTGTTGGTGCTTTGTACAGCAGCAGGGAATGTGCTTGTGTGCTTAGCGATATACTTGGAAAGGCGACTGCAGAATGTTACTAACTACTTCTTGATGTCGCTAGCGATAACTGATTTGTTAGTCGCTATACTTGTGATGCCTTTGGGGATCCTGACGTTAGTAAAAGGTAAGTCATATTTATTGGTCAACTTATGTTTCTATTTTCAAATAGTAGCTTATAATGTGTTATAGGTTTCGTGGTTCGGGAAGGGACTGTAGAATTAAAGTGTTTTATGCCTTTTAAGATAACTGTTCCGTTTGAAGAAATTAGTTGTAGGAGTCACGTAACAGAATAAGTACGAAATATGTAGAAATTATTCATATCAGACTATTAATTATTACATATTAATAACATTATTAGTATATTGTGTTTAGTGCGGAAAGAAGGTTATTGTTAATAAGGTGGCAATTTTCCATCGAGCTAAAAACAGGAGCAAACTATAGTCCCGAGTTTGTTACTTGTCCGCCATGTGCTGATAAATTAATAATAAAATAAAGAGAAATAAAATTGACTTTGACTTTACTAAACTTGACTTTGACTTTGATTGAAAATCAGTACCAGGAAAATTTCAAATGCCCCCAACTCGCTTAGCACGAGCGTGGTTTTTGCGTTTTATAATTATATGCATGCCTAAATGAATGGAACAAATTATATCTGGCAAAGAGTCTATGCCTTAACAACCATCATGATTTTATGTAAACAAATAAAAGCAAATTGTAAATACATATTATGATTTGTAATAGCTGGTTAACAGACACATCCTAACAATCTACTAGCATTTGTCTGTTATTTTTATACATATCGGCTTTACTAATAAACCTTGCGTAAACATATACTAGGCGTAACATCCTTTGTCTTGCTTTCACGCGTGACATTTACTGTAAGCGAAAAATTTACAGATGGATGATTTAACTATTCCGGGTAAAGCCAAGATTATTAGTAAGGCCGATAGTTGTCACCAAAGAAGTAGCGGCGTATCAAACTCATTGCGCGTACCTTTTTTAGTGACACTAAAGTACTCGTAGTTGAATATGAAGCATAAATACACTACAACGGTTTATTTTCTAATATCGCACGGTTTCAGAAAGCGAGGTGATAGCTTACTTTTACAGTATGTACGCAGACTTATGCAGTATGGTTGGTATTAAAAAATATTATATATATTTTACCTTTTAATCTGTCCGAATCAGCAAGACTCATTCGAGTTAAGTTTCATTCATAAATCTATTGTTATTTTTTGCGCTGATGCGGACGGGTTAATATGTCAAATATATGTCAGGTTATTTGTTAGAGATTTATTTTCATGTCATTAGGCTTCAGAGCACGAGCCCCGACTGGTTTTAAGTGGTAATCTTTGCCCATAACAGTCGCATTTCATCACAAGTGTCGAACTGCACTGCGGCGGAAATCCTAAGACATAAAGACGCGGTCCAACCCCCATTTAAAAAAAAAATTACGGTGCTTTACGTAAGGTTGAAAATCGCTTGTTAGATTGGACGATGTAATGCGAAAATGCGTTAATTTTGTACGTTTTCTTTATATTTTTCGATATATACTAACACAATTGAAAAAACTGCTGGTTATTACTTTAGTACTATACGTTAGCTAAGTATTACCTAAAAAAAATATGGTGCTATCGCTGAAAATTCTGAGAGTTAGGACGTGAAAGTTGATTTTTGTGGACCTATTCAGGATTTTTTTTGCTGAAAGAGAGTTATATTTATGAATTCTATTCGGTTATTACTCTTTTCCTATTCCTTTTCTAACCTTTTTATTTTTTTCATAATATACTATCGATCTGTTTCGTTACACTTGGTGTTTAAAAATTCTGCTTTTTCTTTAATCAGGGTACGAGCGCGCCTTAAGTCTCATGTGCAATTTCACCAGCAACAATAGCCATCAAACCGGAGCACAGTAATATGAATATTACTGCTTCATGGTGGAACTAGGTATGAAAGCAGTGCTTCCCCGGACGGCAGTAGAAATATTTGTGAATGAGTCACAAATATTTCTACTGCTCTTATATGATTTACTGCAGACACATGAATTATTTTGTCTACAAAGTTCACTCAGTCACTGTCAAGTGCCTTCCCTTGATTTTAGTCATCAAGCCATGTTACGAGATTATCAACTTAACATTTTCTAAGTTTCCAACAGCTGTACGAGCAACTGTTAAATTAATTTTAAAGATAACTTTGAACAGTAGGTACCGTTCATAATAAGTAGAACCATTTATCATCGCTAAAGAACATCTGTAGCGCATTTTTAAATGTTACCACACGCAAAAGCCTGTAGTAACATTTATTAAAGGTTTTCGGCAAGATAATGAAACGTACGTAACAATTTTTTTATCTCAATCGGTGACGAGACGAGCTAGTCGCTTGCCTGATGTTAAGCTTCATGCTTGCCCATAATAGTTCAGTGCCATTCATAATTTGAAACTGCAAAAGTTCATCAAATTCTGAATGGCATTTTGATCAGTGAAGATGTCTGTCGAAAGCGGTAGATACTGGACCTAGAATTTTCATTTGACAGAATTAGTATAATTTGATTATCATGGACAGCTATAGTCTATGACTACTACTAACCAAAACACCTTTTTTAAGGGTAGTTGCCAGCTAAGCAGGCTTTTTTATATAATATAACCCTTACAAATTCCAAAATTACTGGTAAGTAAAGTGACTTCAAAAGGACACAAATGAAAGGTTCAACTTTCTTTGAGCCAAATCTTTTGACACATATCTCAGCATAATGATACAAACACAGTTTCATGGTATCAATACCATGAAACTGTGTATGTCAAAAAGAAAAACAGCAATGTTTTCACACTACTGCGGTGACGGTTGAATAACTGGCAATAGTAATTCCCCCAGGCGGACTCTGTACAAATCCTACCGTTGGAAGACCATTGCTTAGTTGTCCGGCTGCTTCAGTAGATTAAGCAATCCTTGCAGTATTCACTATATCAATGGATGACCGATGAATGGAGACGTCGTCCCCAGTTGTTGTCTCAGACAGGACAACAATCCTAAGGTGCTGTCATATCATGATGTCGATAAAAATGAGGGTTTTTAAAGCAGTTCATCTCATAAGCAGAGATTTAATTAAAACTACAAAAATAATATGACATTTCTAAGACTTCTTAGTACACATTGATGGAATTAAAAACATTTAGAACATACTTGAGTACATTAAAAAAATATCAAACATCCCACTTGATTTCACTTTTAAATCAGTTTTTCTCTTTATTTTATATTGCAATGGTCATGAATCACATATCATATAGTAATTTTTAATACACATACATTGACGGATTATTTTTTTATTTAAGAGTGCACATTATTTTTTATGAATTTTGTAAGTTTTTACGAGATGTGCTTGCTTGATTTCAAGTAAAGAAAATTGAACGTAGCCAAGCGCTGAGCTGACAGCGCCTTAACAGTCATTGCAAGACTTCGTTGTCAGAAATATCGGATTCTAGGAACTACTTATATTTGCCAATCCACTTTATTATTAAATTAAATTAAAATATTAAATTGAATTATTCATTAAATTAAATTAAAATATTAAATTGAATTATTCATTAAATAAAATTATTAATATTATTATATTATAATTAAAAAACTAGTTGAACCGGTGCACACTAGTCAAACAACTATATTTTTGAACTAACTTTTAATCAGCAATCAAATTAGTCTCGTAACGGTTAGAGTGACTGTGGCTGCCCTACAATTTGTTGCCTTATATGTCACGAATTGTTTTTATTTGTGAATTATTATATTTAGTGATCAACCATACATTATTAATTATTATTGTTTTATTTTGTTAAACAATGTGTTTTGAAGCGTTCTCTGCGGAACTGGACCGCTCGCAGCGGAGCTTGACTTGGCGATCGTAACCGATCAACTGTGGGCGTGTGCTAGTGGCATTATTCAACTGAACGCTTCCGTGCTTTGGAGGGCATGTTAAGCCGTCGGTCCCGGTTGTTTGTCTTAGGACAATAGTCGATAGGCTATTGTTCAAGGCCTACCGCTGGCCTGACAACTTCGACATGGGTTGGCGACGAGCCTATCCACCAAGCCGCAATAGACCCGCGTGGTGGGCTATAGCCCAAGTCCACTCACTGAGAGGAAGGCTCGAGTCCCAGCAGTGGGAACATAATGGGCTGATTATGTACTTATGTAATGTTTTTAAGAAAATTATAATAAAACATGCACAATACAGCGAGAACTCAGTGCAGAAGTTATGACCCCAACATAAAATATGAAATATATAACACCAGTTTGCAGCTTTCTCAACTTAATAATGAAAACTTACATAAATTCTTATATTTATTATTTGCACTACAATGTTGTTTTATCTCACGTATTATGTATTATATATATATTTGTTTTATCTCACATATTAGATATGTATCCGTACATTACTTTACAAAATGTATGTGTTAATGAATTATTTTCATAAAAGTAGGAGGATTAAAGCCGAACGTTGACTGTTATTTGCTAACTACTCACGTACCGATTTCGTTATTATCAGAAGTGAAATATTCCTTTGAACTGTAACTTACAATAATATGCTTTTTATTAACATATTACAGAAAAAATCTTATACATACTGTATTATAGTAAATTTCAAGTCCGATTCTTTAAATACCGGTTAACCTAAAAATAACGAAAGAGTGTTGTAGATAACTCTCAATATCTTGTTTTTACGCTTGTTCTATATGTATATCTATTTCGTAAGCTGGAGGGCTACTCTCAAAAAAGAAGTAAAAAGTTTCGTTTAACAGATTTTGGATTTTCTACTATAAAAGTGAAAGAGGGCAAAAACAGTCAAGGGAGATGAAATTAATGTAATGACAGGTTTTACATGGTGATTTTTGTATTTAGGTAGATTGTTTTATTATTAGTATTTACTGATTGATCTACCATATGAACAAAGCATTTACTAATAATTATATATAAGAGTGACGTAATTGTTATAATTTGAACTATATGTTATGTTATGTATATTATGTTATTACTATGTATTTTAATTTCTAAAATAGTAGTTTATGCAACTGTCATATAATAGAGGGTATTAAAACATGAGTGTAATTTTTTGTAACTCGCCTGCGGCTCGTTTCAAAATAAGGTTACACGAGTGTTTTAATACCTAATTATATGCAGTTGCATACACTACTTTATTTAATCTCATGACATTTTTGCTACTAAAGTTTTATCCAACAAAATATTACTCAAATTCGTATGTACGAAATAGCGCCTAAATGAAAAAAAGTCATCTTCTTCTTCTTGTTTGTATGGCTAGTGCGACGTAACCACAATTTTGCCAATAATAGTGGAAAAAGTCTGTTATTGGTCTATTGGCTCGGAACCAGCGCGTAACGCGCGCAGCGCGCTCACCACAGATAATGTGTACTTAAATTGAATTGAAACCTCCTTGGTCGGGACACATTGTCCTATAATAATTAAAAAATTGTTTTAAAGCATTGTTTTGTTAGGAGAATAATGCTTTAATTTAATTTATTAATTTTTCTTAAAGAAGTATGTAAATAAAATATGTGTTTCATATCATAATTAGAATATTACCGAATGCGATTATATAAAGAATATTAAAGGATTACGATTTATTACATTTATTTTTTCAAATTACACATTATGATGTTACGTGTTAACTATTTCATCATCAGTTTAACATTAAACACTAATCATATCACTCTAACTTGTCATTACATTTTATAACACTTGTCTGTATTTGTGCTTATTCACTTTTACAGCAAAAATCTAAAAATCCGTCAACCGAAAATTTGTAGTTCGTTTTTGGTAGTTGTCCTCCTGTATCTTACGCACCCAGTTTGTACACGCATCACCATCCACGCGCTGACAGCAAAAATAACTGCTCAGTTAGTTTGACAAATCACTCGAGGGTTGTTTTAATTGGTTTACGAAACGATGGCGGAAGTAGAAGTTTCAGCGTAAAGCGATAAGAAAGCCTATTACTCTAAAACCTTACACCTCGAAACTTAAAGCAGATTCAATTTAAGATTTTCTAAGTTTAGTTGCTGATCGTTAAATAAAAAATTAGTTAGATTTAATTTTTACCCTTAAAGAAGGCAATGTTCGTGAATGAATTACATCAGTAGCTGTTACTATAATTTGAATTTGATTTTTATTGGTAAAATAGTTCGACTAACTACATCTAGTAGTCGGAAATTATTTTTAGTTTTTGTTATAAATATTTAGGTAATACAATCGCATATATATGGAAGATATTATCATCATCGCCTTGGGTCTGCTGCTAGATATACACTCAGTTTCTGGAATGTTTGTCTAAGCCTTGATTAGTTGACTAACTAAATAATACACGCTCATTGGTCAACGGTATTCTATGAGGCGATATGTAACCAATCAGCGGTCAGTATTCCGTCCGCTAGCTAATCTAACATTGACAAAAGTTTGATTAGTGTAGAGAGTGTAGAGTTACACTACAGCAAGTATCAGTTCAGATCAGCACCTTTAGCTAGTCGTTGTTCTATCTGGCTGCAAATTAGGTTTTTACCGGTAGGGGGTTCCAATATTTCTTGCCTAGATGAAGTTTCCATTCAAGAACTATTATATCAGTGAGTATCGATAATCTTACTAATATTATAAATGGTAGTACAATTGATGGAGGAAAGTTTATAGGCACAACGTTATGTTCATTAGCACGCGCTCGCCGCTATGCGTGACTTCCAGATGAAAAATCTCATATTAGTTCTAAACTGGTCGGAGAAAATTTCCAGTAAATATCACGCGAGGCCTAGCCGTTTCTTGAAGAATATTAGGCGATTCGGGTGTTTGTACTCTGTACTGTGCTGAAATAACAATATGGATGAGGATACAACTTGGAATGATGATAGTTTATATTTAGGATTAACACATGGGTTATTTTTAATAATAAATACGGGATTACTCACGTAATATTTATCGGATAGGTCCGACTATAGTTTCGACCACATTCGGTGGTTTTTTATCAATGAGTGTTCGAGACGCCCGCGTCGATGACATCTCGCTTAGCAGCTCAGTAGCTTAAAAGTAAAAAGATCTCACTACGTCCCCTCACATACCAGCAGGCGCTTCACCAGCTACGACGGTCAAGAGGGTTCTCACCGAGACGCGCCAAAGCAACATAGTGCATCCCGCCCTCCGCACTAACCTTAAACATTACGAGCGTTACGAGCTGCCGCCCGCAGTGCTAAGCGAGACGTCATCGACGCGGGCGTCGCGAACACTCCTTGAAAAAGACCACCGAATGTAGTCAAAATTATAGTCGGACCTATCCGATAAATATTACGTGAGTAATTCCGTATTTCTAATTTAAAATGAGTGATCACCACGTTAGTTTTTATAACATAGGTTATTTTATCCTAGATAAAAATCGTGTGAAATAACCATATTTTTAGGCGGGTGCAACCGCAAATTGCAAAGTAGTAAGTAAAAAGAAATTTCCTTATTCATTTATTAACATTCCAATACAAAATAATTAATAAGTTAAAAGATTACATGCATGAAACATGAACAATGCCGTATGCGATATATGCAATGAATAATGCATGAAAAATTAACAATATTGTATGCAATGAATAATGCCTTCGGATAACGAACGCAGAGCCCTCTGGACCATTAATAATACAACTTATTTGCCACTGCGAGAGTCTTTAATAAAAATATCCGCTGAGACTCAAACCCCGCCTGACGTAAGGCATTAACTTTACCGAAGTAACCACCCTCAGGGATTATTGGATAACTTGCAAGAAAAATATTTTTCCTCGTCGACAGTGGCATTCGTTTATTGGCTTTAATTAACTTTGTTTTTTCATATTTTTGGGATGGATTGCCCAGTTTACTTTATAAAAATATGCGTCTTTTAGAACCAAGGAATTAAAAGAGGAATTACTTTTATTTTATGTTATGATCTTTAAGATGTTTCTTGGTTAAAAATACATTTTAGACTACAACATTTGGTAAATATATATTTGCAATATTTGTTCTAAGCTTGATGTGTGTGTGTTACCCAAAACTTTACGAAACCAGTTGAAGTACGCGACTGTACCATGTCAGTCAAAATAATATTTAAATGGATAAGTACAATCGAATGCATTAAGATACATTATATTTTACGAAAATTTTAACAAATAAGTTATTGGTATTTGGTTTTATTGCCTCCATAAATCGTACAAGTTGTAATATAATATTTGTCGGAGAATCGAGCCCGACGGCAGCCCCACTACAGCCGTGCGATTCTCTAATGATTCCTCAATGCGCTCGTCGACGAGCTCACCGATCTCAAAAACTTTATGAGATATCGCTCTTGTACATAAGGTTGTTTTTCCAACGTTTCTTGTCATCTCGTCATTTGTTTCACGGATGTTGTATAAGATGCAATAAGAATCGCACGGCTGTACCTTCTAGTACATGCCCACTGAGTCCTGCTAAACACCTAACTGCGACATATTTATGTTGTTAAAAAAATAATTAACATTATTTTGTTAAGTGGGTGGCGATTAATAAAAATATGTAAAAAGACAAGCCCGCTTAGTTTCTTGCCGGATCTTCTCAGTCGTGGTCGCGTTACGATCCAGTTGTAGATTTATGAAATAATAAATGAAATATAACAATTTGTAAGTAGGCCTATAAAAAATAAATGATTTCATTTTGTTATATTTCTAATATTTTAATAGGTTATTGCATCCTGTCAGTTAGGCTATAATATGTTTTTTTTATTCTTCCACACTGAAGACTCTTTGGTCCGTACCTTTTTTAGATTTGGTTTGTTTTTTATGAGATTCTTTCTCCAAACATCACAATGAATATTTTTAAGCTATGGTGGAAAATGTTTAAAAACTAAAGTGAGTCCATTTCTTTAAAAACGTGAATTGTATTGCTAGTGAACATTATTTCTTAATTTTTATACTCATGTGTACACTATTGGCCAGAAGTACCGACCTCAGGTCCCTGTCCTTTTTAACATAGCCTTCATGATCTCCTCATTTCGGTCTTTTATTTCCATTTTGAGATTATACTCTATGGTTCGATATTCGGATGTTTTTATTGCCCGAATCGCCAATAGCGTCCGAGCTGTCGTCTGCGAAATACGTGCAGCTGCCTGAGTGTCATGAGCGGGTAGGTAAGTCTCGCGTAGTTACTGTTATGTATTCTGTGATGTGGAGGCGCCGTTATGCGAAAAATTCGCACAATGGTTTTTAGACGTAGAGCGGTGAATATGGGATCACACTGTTCATAATAATAAAAAAATATGTATTTTTTTTCTTTTACATTCATGGTCTCAGTATAACAGTTCTGTAATGTACCGGCGCCATCGTGTTTTCTGTCGCACTATAGCTCTTTCGGGGATTGATGAATATGACACTGTTTTAAACTATCACGGTTGTTCACTAAATCATGTTCACACCATGGTGCATGTAACTGCGCTGAAATATCGGGAGCTCATTCCACAACCTTACCACGGTAAATATCCCGTTAATAATCATATAAATATTGATGAATATGGTTTTATAATAATTAAAAATTTATATTTATTTTTCTTATTCTTTCACGACCTGTTATTGATTCTAAACCATTCCGTTCAATAGTGTGCACTTACTAACAAAGGCCTAATATTATTTACTTTAAATAAATACAAGATTAGTAATCTACGTCATATCAAATAATGTGTCACAACTATTTCGAACGCAAATTACGAGGGTAACGTAGCTTGACTGAACCTTTTGAATATTAATCACACTTAATGAAATTTTGTAGACACAATCTAGACACTAATTATATCTTGGCTTCGGTTTAGTCAGTTCATGTTAAATTATATGTTATGAAATTAGACAGACTTAAGAAGACGCAATTTTTTTAAGTGCATGTGAATATATTACGACGGATTTTATATAGTACAGGATTGCAAAACTAATGAATTATATTATTTTAAGCTATATAGTGTGAGTTGTGAGTTCCCTTCTTTCGCATATTTTTTTTGTCATAACTGATTTGACAAAACGAGTTACGCATATTTTTATTGTCATAATCATCATCATCTCAGCTGTATGACGTTCACTGCTGAACATAGGCTTCCCCATAATTTTCCAAAAGGACCAGTTGGAAGCGGACCTCCATTCCAGAACCTTCCGGCCCTATCGTCCATCTACTCTGCGTGCAATGTGCCCTGCCCACTGCCACTTTAACTGGCTAATCTTCTAGGTTATGTCGGTGACTTTCGTTCTTCTACGGATCTTCTCATTTCTGATTTGATCACGTAGAGATACCCCGAGCATAGCCCTCCCCATAGCTTGTTGTGCGACTTTGAGCTTATTTATGATGCCCATAGGAAGAGTCCACGTCTCAGTGCCATAAGCCATCACTGGTAACACACATTGGTGGAAGACTCCTGTCTTGACTCTTGTCATAATCATAGTTTGACGTAATTGTTTTTGGCATACTATTTCAGTTAGCATACATATAGTTTGGGCAAATAGTTTCTGCCCTTATTTTGATTTGCATAAAGTTATAGGGCTAAACATATAATACCTCTAATAGTTATTAGGAATAAAGATCCAGGTACACCTCTGAATTTTGACAAGTTCAATACTTCGACAGTAAAGTTACTTAAATATGTTACAAGTCGTTGCTTCGGCAGAACAAATATTCGATAAGAATTACTCCCACAGAACGCGGAGTATCTACGCGTAGTCAGAGCAAAGTTACGATAGGTGCGACAACGAGCGAAGCGAGGAGGAGCGTTAGTTTGAACGGTGACCACAAAACGCGCGAGCCGAGCGAGCGCAGCGAGCGTGCCGCGATAAAGGCCGGCGAAGCGTCAGAATCTGGCTATACATCGATAAGGATATAACAATAACCATAAGGATAATAGTCAAAAGTATTGAACTTGTCAAAATTCAGGGGTACACCTTACAAAATTACCAAAACTTTAGTTTCCCCTCATTATGCTTAAATATTATTATGCGTAAGTAAATTTGGGCTTTGAAATAGTATTCTTAGCAATTATTATGCTTAATCTAGTTAAGCTTTAAAAATTGTGCCAAAAAATGTATGGATAAGTGAATGTATGCCACGATAAGTTATGACAAAAAATATATGCAAAAAAATAGGGTATTGTTAGCTGTACCCTACCCTGTACTATTACATTGAAGAACGAAAATCTTACAATTTTTGTTTTGTTATGCGGCGTCCTAAGACGAGTAAGGCCATCCTACCATGTAATTTTGCTGTAAACATCGCCTTTCAACGAAACACACTAGTTAATGTTTGCACACTACTTCTTCATGGTTGTATAACTGGCTAAGGTGTGGTGCTTCCCCAGATGGACGTTGCCAAAGTCCTACCACTACAAAAATACCATACACATTAGAATACTGCTACAGTATACACGACAGAATTTACCTCTACAAAATTAATCCTCAAAGTCATTGTATTATCTTAACTAAATTGGTAATCAGTTCCCAACAACATAAGGCGGTGAAATTTCCAATAAATAAAATTTCCAAAGCTCAGATAATTTCACAAAGGAAAAGTGGGGTGGCGGTTACTTAATTTAATTTAAGGACCGTAGATCATACCATAGATAGGCTAGGAGACTGTAGTCACATAAAGTAGGGTCAATAGAATCGAATGAGCTTTCTTCTTTCGATTTTTTCTTTTTTTTTTTTCTTCATTCTTCATTCATTGACAAAATAATAAAACAGTTATAAACAAATACAAACTTGATGTGTATATGTTAGTTCAGGGGGTAGAAAAGGCTTGCCAATTTGGCGGTCACTGGTTTGAATTCTACTTCAATTGCAATTTTAGAGAGAAAATAACACATTCCGTGGGGATTTCAACCTCCGTCTACCGACGATCCGTGTCAGACGCCATGACTACTAAGCCAACGAGGCATACCGTCTGAGCATCGAATTTTAACTCTCTATTCATTTATCGAGAAATACGAGATCACTCACGTCATATTTATCGGATAGATACCAACTATATTTTCTAAGCGCTAAGCGAGTCGTCATTGATGCGGGCGTCTCGTACACTCCTTGAAGAACACCGCCGGATATATTCGAAGTTATAGTCGCATATAACCGATACCTAAATACTCGTATTACGTGAGTAATCCCATATTTCTCAGTAAAAAATGAGTGCAAACAACGTTTTAGTAACAAAAACTCTATTTGATTTTAATCGTCGTATGGGGATTATATCAATTTTGAGATTTCAATGCAGGTAACAACAGCCGTGCGATTCTGTAATAACTCGTCGATGCGCTCGTCGACGAGCTCACCGGTGTCAAATACTTTATGAGATATCGCCCTTGTACATAAGGTTGTTTTTTCAACGTCAACGTTTCTTGTCATCTCGTCATTTGTTTCACGGATGTTGTCAAAGATGCAACGATGTTTGCTCTTAGAGAATCCCACGGGAGCACGTTGACGGGGTACTGTTCACTACTTGACCTACTACTAACTCACCTTAATCTTGAAACCCTATTAGCAAAGCTTTAGTAGCCGATTTTGTGACCCAGTCGCAATGCCAGGTGCAGTGAGCTATTTTTGCCTGCATCATCACTAAGCATCAAATGAGAGTAGTCAAATGTTCGTGTATTTATTACCTACTAGCTACACTCCGCGGTTTCACCCGCGTGGTAATGAACGATGATGATGAGTCAAAATATATCGAGTTACTGGTAATCAATTAGCATACTGTTAAGGGTAATTCTGTACATCAAAACAAACAACTTTTGTTCAAAAATGTTTCCTAAAACTAAATATATTTCCCAAAAAAAAATTTTTGTTTTGTGATTCTTTCTTACACTTCATAGCTCAACATCACATCCACTTCATTCATCTACGTGTAGCTATATACATGTAGTTAACAGCGTGTCGTAGCGTAGCACAGCTACGAAGATCTTGATTTGCGCGGGAGGCGCGCCGCCGGCGGCCGGGGCTTGTCGGCATTGCGCGCGCGCTTTTGGCATAGTTTTAATTATGTTTAGACCGGTCAAATTGATTTTTTAAGTTTTGTATGGAAGAAAATATTACGACGTTTTGAAAGTCGTATAATAAAAGATGTTTGTTTTGATGTACAGAATATTCTCTTAAAAGGATGCTAATTGATTACCAGTACCCCTGTATAGCCTACCTTCATAAGGGATAATATAGTATTCTAATGGTAAAAGAGTTTTTAGTTTTGGGGAATATTCAAGTCAAACACATAAACAAAGAAACAAATCTTTCCACTTTATAATATTAAGTATAGATAAAATACCTGTTCACGCCAAAGCGTGACGTCACCTTAAGGCGCACCGCGCCCGCGTGCCCCACCGCCGCTTCGCCTGCAGCTGTCATAACTAGAAGAAAGCGGCTGCGGAAGGAAGCGGAAATAGTCACCTTTTCGGCGCCGTCGCGTCCGCACGGCGTAATCGGGAACCGCCAATATCAGCCCCGCGTTTACGCGTCAGCTCAAAAGTCACCTTTTTGTACTCGCGACCGGCGGACGTGTACCGCCGCGCAGCAACCGCATGGCACCGCCATTTTATATCAGCACGAGTCACCGCGAATGACTTCGCCGCGAGTGACCTTCAGGGTGTGTTCGGCCCAACCAGACACTACTCCTAAATCAGCACGTGTGTACACACGCATTCAGCCCGCCGCGTAAACCAGTGCACAACCCAAAGGGACAATACAAACATTAGAACCAAGTGACAATAGTTCTTCAGCTCATTCTGCACGCCGTCGACAGCAGGACGCCTCCACGAGGACCCACGGTCACCAGCACTCATCAGACACAGAGCTCACCTCCGCAGGTATTTACCATCCCAATTATTCCTTACCTATTCTCTGGTTGCAGGAAACTGCTCAACCGCATCTACCCCCCCCCCCTATCATCGAGCGTATAGCTAGCAGGAAACTGCGAAACTATATTTTCCTTCGAGCCGGATTTATCCGGTTATCCGGATATAACCGGGTACCCGGATAAACCACATTTCCCACGAGCGCGGATATCCGGCAACATAATCTCTTTCGCTGCCGGATAAACCAATGCTATCACCCCCTATCCCTTAAATACAGTCCATTAAATCAGCCCACAATAAACTCAATTTAATTCCCAAATAACGGATATCAATCCCTATCAGACCTATTTAATTTACAAACTACTTCTTATAGATATTGATTTAATGTAAATCCCCTTACGTCATACAAATCAATCCGAAGCTTCTAGACGAGTGAACCGGCAGTGCGATTTGCCAAGCCAAACTAACCCGACTAGCGATTCGAAGCTTCTAGCAAAAAAATTCCACTCGTTAGGAACAAACATATTGCCAAGCGAAACTGACCCTTGTTACTAATTGGAACGACTGCCGATACGATTGTTCACTAATTGTTTGCAAGAAAGGTTCGTAATTAAAATTCTTAAGGCTAAGTACCTACCTACGCCAGGTGCTTTGTTGATTTTAATTATAAAATTATACTAAGTACTGTTAGACGGGTTTGCTTGTGTTCTTGAGATTAAATAATCATAATTCGTCCATAGTCGAACGTCTGGAATTCAGCCCAATTTATTTTATTTCAAGAACTATATCCTTACCTAATAGAGATCCGCACACCATTTTGGAGTTCCGTGAAAATTATTACGTAATTAGCTGTTGTGATTCAACACTCATAAATCATTTAGACATGCTACTTAATTAGGTTACATATGTTATTTATAATTGGGTTAACTACTTATATGTAAATTAGGGTTCCGCGCAGTTATTAAATATTTAGTACCGAACGAACTTACAGGTTTCAATTAATAAAGTAATTAAACCATCAGCTCACATAAGGTTTCGTACACACGTTATTAATTTAGGCGTTATTATAACCGACTTCCGAAAAAGGAGGTGCGGAATTTCACCTACGATTAAATACTTTAATATTTTTATTTCCTTTTAATTTTGCTTGCGTCCTTGTGCCTGACTTCGCCTACGACGATTAACGATGCCTTCTGAATCACAGGTAGCAAGATTTAGACAGTTACAAATCGCTATTATTAAGCTTAATTTGGAAGCGTTATCATTGAGGTCTAGCAAACCTAGGCGCTATAGCCCTGGATTCGCTGCCAGAGCCGCAGGCGTAAAATTGATCCGCGATAGATTTGACGCGGCATATTATATAATTTTAGACTCCGTAGGTTTATCAGACGACGAGGAGGAATTCTACAACGAGCAGTATGGAAGGACAATAGACGCCTATTACGTGATTCTCGTTGTAGTATTAGAACAAAAAACATGGTCATTAGCTACCAATGACGATGTAATAACCGCGCCAATACCCGCGCGCCCCTCGAAGTCAACTCAGCAGGCATCGAACCTGCAGCCTCAGGGCTGTGCGCAGGATTCGAACCTGCACCCTCTCAGCTCAGCGCCTATACCCGCGCGCTTATCATCATCAGCTCCGCAGGTATCGAACCTGCAGCCACAGTGCTATACGCAGGATTCGAACCTGCACCCTCTCAGCTCAGCGCCTATACCCGCGCGCTTTTCAATATCAGCTCAGCAGGTATCGAACCTGCGGCCTCAGTGCTGTACGCAGGATTCGAACCCGCACACTCTCAGCTCAGCGCCTATACCCGCGCGCTTCTCAATATCTGCTCAGCAGGTATCGAACCTGCAGCCTCTGTGCTATACGCAGGTTTCGAACCTGCACCCAATCAGCTCCGCGCCTATACCCGCGCGCTCCTCATCATCAGCTCAGCAGGTATCGAACCTGCAGCCTCAGTGCTATGCGCAGGATTCGAACCTGCACCCTCTCAGCTCCGCGCCTATACCAGCGCGCTTATCGCCATCAGCTCAGCAGGTATCGAACCTGCAGCCACAGTGCTATACGCAGGATTCGAACCTGCACCCCCTCAGCTCCGCGCCTATACCAGCGCGCTTATCGCCATCAGCTCAGCAGGTATCGAACCTGCAGCCTCTGTGCTATACGCAGGTTTCGAACCTGCACCCAATCAGCTCCGCGCCTATACCCGCGCGCTTCTCGTCATCTGCTCAGCAGGTATCGAACCTGCAGCCTCAGTGCTATGCGCAGGATTCGAACCTGCAACCTCTCAGCTCCGCGCCTATACCCGCGCGCTTCTCGTCATCTGCTCAGCAGGATTCGAACCTGCAACCTATCGGCTCCGCGACTATACCCGCGCGCTTCTCGTCCCCACTTCAGCCGGTTTCGAACCCACAACCTCCGCGCTATGCGCAGGGTTCGAACCCACGACCGTTCAGCTCCACGCCAAGACCCAAACAGGTATCGAACCCGCAACCTCACTATGGTGACAGCCATTGCTACCCATGTAGTAATGTAAAGGGTCACAAGCCTCGGGTATGTACACGATACTACGCACTACCAGTGCGCTTATTGCCGGTACAACAGCGCGAGGTACCACGGCGCCGTCCCTCACCTGATACGGGCCAGATGGTGTACTCCCGTCGTACTCCACCGCGCACTACCTCGCGTCCTTCACCGCCGCCTAGGCAATGACTAGGACGGCACATCCAACAAATACCGACTCAGCCCACAAAGAATCAGCACACACACACAACACGACGACAAACTGTCATCGCAAACACCTTAAGTCAGTTAGGTGCTGACATTCTGCACTCACCCTTGCGCCAGCAATTCTGGACGTTATCAGTATACAAATGTATACAATGTTCACGTTTCCGCGTCCAAACTAAGGCTCCGTACATGGCCGACTCACCCGCCGACCGCGTAAACGTTCAGCCCGTATTTAGCAAAGTCACGACGGACTTTACTGGACCATTTTTGATAAAATCCAGTACACTGAGAAACACCAAGCTATTAAAAGCCTACCTCTGTGTTGTAACATGCCTAGCCACGAAGGCGGTTCATCTCGAACCGGTATCTGAGTTATCCACGGAAGCGTTCCTTGCGGCATTACAGCGTTTTGTTTCTAGGCGCGGTGTACCGACGTTAATTAGATATAATTGCGGTACAATTTATGTAGGCGCTAGAAATGAACTTAGGGAAATACAAGACTTTCTTGCAACCAACAATAACAATATCGCACCTACACTTTCAGCTCTTTTAACGCGCATTGCAGCCAAGCTCAATGCACGCCCTCTCAGCCCACTCTCTTTTGACCACGCGGAATTTGAATTACTCGCCGCGGGTCATGTCCTTTTAAACCGTCAGCTCAATGCCCTACCTGAGTATTCGGTAGGAGGACGAGCCATTTCTGCACACAAAAGGGTTCAAGCTCGTCCTACCCTTATCCCAACACCTTTGGCAATCCTGGTCCAAACCCTACCTGCACACCATCCAAACACGCTCCAAACGGACTCCCCGATCCAGCCCACCTCAAGTCGGGGAACTGGTACTGATGGTGGACGACCAGGTGCCGCCTCTACACTGGCGCATGAGCCACAAGACGAACCCATGAAGGGATGGCGTCACCCGAGTGGTGGAAATCAAGAACGACCACCTGACTGTCGATTGACCACCACACCACACCTTTGCCGAGTGGGGAATATGTTCACGCCAAAGCGTGACGTCACCTTAAGGCGCACCGCGCCCGCGTGCCCCACCGCCGCTTCGCCTGCAGCTGTCATAACTAGAAGAAAGCGGCTGCGGAAGGAAGCGGAAATAGTCACCTTTTCGGCGCCGTCGCGTCCGCACGGCGTAATCGGGAACCGCCAATATCAGCCCCGCGTTTACGCGTCAGCTCAAAAGTCACCTTTTTGTACTCGCGACCGGCGGACGTGTACCGCCGCGCAGCAACCGCATGGCACCGCCATTTTATATCAGCACGAGTCACCGCGAATGACTTCGCCGCGAGTGACCTTCAGGGTGTGTTCGGCCCAACCAGACACTACTCCTAAATCAGCACGTGTGTACACACGCATTCAGCCCGCCGCGTAAACCAGTGCACAACCCAAAGGGACAATACAAACATTAGAACCAAGTGACAATAGTTCTTCAGCTCATTCTGCACGCCGTCGACAGCAGGACGCCTCCACGAGGACCCACGGTCACCAGCACACATCAGACACAGAGCTCACCTCCGCAGGTATTTACCATCCCAATTATTCCTTACCTATTCTCTGGTTGCAGGAAACTGCTCAACCGCATCTACCCCCCCCCCTATCATCGAGCGTATAGCTAGCAGGAAACTGCGAAACTAATACCATTTTTATGTGACTTGGTGATGGTACGGGCAAGTTTGTTATGTAATGCGTCACGCTTACCCAAAACAGTTAAATTGCATTCAGAATTTTAAACGACTATTATAAAACGAATATTATAAGAAATAGTTACACTTCCGCTAAAAACACGTTTTTAAATATTCACAATACGTTTTTAAATATATCTTCTAATATCGTTTTTGATAATGGATTTCCGCAAAGTAACGCCTGAATCAATAAATTACATTAGTTCAATGGCAATGCACTGCAATCATCATCCTGAGATAAACGATGTTAAGTCCCTTGCCCTGTTATGTCATCGGGAAAATGTCCCTTCAATCGGAATAGACCGAAAACAACCGCAACCGAAAACACTACAAGTCATACTAATATTATAAATGCGAAAGGTTTTGAGTACCTTACCTTAGTGTGTTTGTATGTTTGTAACTTTTTCACGCTGAAACTGCTTTTGCTGGTGCATGATTGCTGCTGACAAATTTTGATGAAATTCGGTATAGAGGTAGATCAGGGCACTTTTCATCACCCTCATCCATTAGCACGGGTACAACCACAGGGCGCAACTACTGGTTGCTTAACTACCAAAGGTGTAGTACGAGTACTTACCCAAGCGGACTACAAATATAGGTTTTTGTTTAAGTAGTTATTATAGTCTGGATTCACATGGAATCACGCAGTATGAATATAACTCATGATGTCGCGTGTGACATAAGTCATAACATTACATTAAATTCTTTTTAACAATCTTTTAAGATCCGTAGTGCGATGTAAACTAGATTGTATCATTCTTTCAAACCAGATTTACTATATATTTACTTACGAATAAGAAAAAAATCAGTTTAAATAATTATTCATCAGTTTTTATAAACTAATTATTAAACAAATATTATAATATATTTCGTTATATATAAATTTATTTCGTTAGATAAAAAAAAGAATTACCAAAATCTGAAAAGTTATGCGTAATAATACATAAAAAAATAAACTTGTCGACTGGAGAACCTCCTCCTTTTGTTTCGGAAGTCGTTTGAAAACAATATCAATCTAAAAGCGCACCGGAGATTGTCATTTTTCACGGAGCACTGGCCGTAAACCACCACTTTATAGTGCCGGTGAATTAACCTTAAAACCTTTATGGAAAATCCTTCTAATTCTTTTGTGTCCCTCCTCTTGAAGATGGCAGTCATATACTCAAATACTTCTTGAAGACAGTTATCCCAGCCTGCAGCGGTTGATTGTGGTTGACGGAAAAAAACCTTTTTTTGCGTCGGGAAAATGCTTTTACGCATACCCGCTCGCTGGAGAAAGCGCGCGGGTTATGTCAGACTCTCACTACCGACTAAAAACCCCACGATGTACTTCGGCAACGACTGCAAAAAAAGGCCACGGGTCCTTTTGCGAACTCTCCGCAGCCCTGTCTTGCCAACGTCCGCCCATCGATGTTTGAGGGTCTGCACCCACGTCGGAGGAGGAACAAAACGCCCTTCTCATACGGCTCCAGCGACGTAGCTCGCCTCCGTGTCCACACCCTCCGGAGCGAGAGACAAAGAGGATTAATCTCTCTCTCGCGCTCTTTGATCTCCCTCTTGGACATCGCGTCCTCGCAGATAGAGACCAGAGACCTCTCGTCATCGACCATCCTGGGTAAGATGGTCGGTAAGGAGAGGTCTGCCCCCACCACTGTGATTAAGGATGGCCTTAAATCCGCCGCCGCCAGGCACGCATCCAGTACGTGCTGCGCGGTTTCTTCCACGCAGCAGCACTGGTAGCACACTGGGGTCACCTCCCTCTGGGCCACGTTGCACAAGTCCCTCCCGAAGCATTCATACCCCGAGAGGACCTGTGTTAGCCAGAAGGTAAGCGAACGAGGTTTCCAGTACGAACTGGACTGCCTCAAGAAACCTTGTAGCTCCAGCTCCCCTCCGTACTCCGTCGCATCCGTGCCAACGGAAAAATATACCTAAATTAACATGCTTACAATGTAAAATTTTAGTTTTCAACAAGCTATAGAGCTTTAATATAAAAAATGTCCGCATTATAGTATTACCTAAATTATGTTTTATTGCTGAGGTCTATTACATTTGATACGAGTAGTCGTTATGACTAATAACATTTATTACAACTCGCAACCACTGCCAGTGTGATGAGTCATAACTACGGGAATAATTATATTCTGGAGAGTCATGAACTTGAAAAAGTTTGCCGTGAGCATGTCAGAACGTGCTGATGATAGAGCTCTAAAACTGTATTACATACAGAACTGTTTCTTGAAATCCTTCCTTAGATATTTTTTTAAGATCAATGACCACTGAACAAAGGCGACAATAGTATTCTGAATTATCTTTATTTGTAGATAAATTGTTTTCTGTTTGAAAACATTATTGAAAAAAATATTTTGTTAAAGTTCATCAACGTTGCACAGGTTAAAATGGCTTAAGTAAATTACGAAAATATTACACCTGATACAAAAAACCATTACTAGCATTTTACATTTATAAAATAGACCCACTGGATGATAATGATATCCCATATGGCTGAACCGAAAAAAAATCTTCTATTTGTATCATATTTTTAACCTAATAAATCTACTAACCAAAGCATTATAAAATGAAAGAAAGAATTAACTATAAATAAAACTAAATTTTTTAACGATCACTAATCTCGTGCAAAATTGTACACTTACTTTTATAAACTATTTTTGTTTTGTTATAGCTTGGACGTCATTTATTTACCTCTTTCTCCTTTTATATAATACTCAATTATGTTTTTTTAGAAACTAAATGACGCATTGGATTTCTTAATTTATTTTCGGTCTTAAAGTAGTTTATTCACTCTTCTCCTTGGCTTTTTAAGTACTTCTTCATAACTACTACAAAACTTTAGTTGACATGGCCATTTACACACGGTCATGCTTGCACACTATGGCTTCTCCGCAAAATATCTGGCACTTGCTGCAGTGCCAGATCAGCTCTTAGATCTTGTAGTATCTGCGGTAGGCAAAAGAAATAATAAAATCTCGTTCCTCATGTAAAAGTTTGAAAAAGTGGCCTTCAGCTTCTGGACCAGTATCTCTTATAATAATTAATTTGCTTAACAATTTATTAATTAAGTTACATAACTTCGTTAACCTCCGGGAAGTAACGGTTTTGATGGACAAACAAACAATTAAGTTTTAATTGCAAGCACATTTTTCTAGTGAACTCAATTAAAGTTAATTGGAGCCTGCCAATTATTAATTTGTATTTTTTTTATCATTGGGTTGGGTTTATCGGTATCTTCGTCCGGAAGCTTACAGCAGGATCTTGAGTTAGTGAAAATTGCTTAGATAATACATAATATTAATGATTCGAACTTTTAAATTAACGTTTTAAAGCATATTATTTTATTTAATATGACAGTTTGTAGAAAATTTCGTCAAATTGTACGTTCAATTGTATATTTAGTAAGTGTCCAGAACTAAGGCGTTGATGAAAGCGTTAGAAAATTGTACAAATATGTAGTAAACAATATCCACCTTATTTTAATACGTGGACAACATATAGTTCTGAGTTTAAACTATGGCTTAATTTTAGATGAAATTCTCTTAAATCACAGGTTTAAATTCTAGCCTATCTTAAGTTGACGTTTTTTAATAACACAGTATGTGTTATTTCGAAGAAAAAACATCAAACTAAGAATACCAAATTAAAACATACGAGTACATAGTTAGCACGTTACGTTCCCGCTGCTGGAACTCAGGCTTTCTTTTCAGTGGGGGGAGTATAGGCTATAATCCACCATGTGGGTTCAGCCTATATATAAAAAAATCAAACCACTCGAAGGCCTCGTATATAGCCTTATGGCAGTCGTCTTGTGACAAGCAACTAAGGCTGATGGCTTCCCGTACCCATCCAAGCATGAAGAACCATCAACATACAAATTCATTCAATCACATCCTCACTCACTCTCTTGCAATTTAAATAAAAATGAAATAACGTTTATAAAATAACTAATACGTGTCCTGGGAGACATGGAAACACAAACTAACAACAACTCAAAATATAATGGCAAACATTGACGCTCATCACATAATTGGCTTAGGCTAGGATCGAACCTAGGACACCGCACTTCGAAAGCATAGTCATTACTTACTGAGCTAACGGAGCCTATGTATAAGCTGGGTCGCTACCTACTGAGCTAACGGAGTCTCTGGATAGGCTGGGTCGCTACCTGCTGAGCTATCGGAGCCTATGTATTAGCAGGGCCGCTACCTACTGAGCTAACGGAGCCTATGTATAAGCAGGGTCGCTACCTACTGAGCTAACGGAGTTTATGGATAGGCAGGGTTGCTACCTACTGAGCTATCGGAGCCTATGTATTAGCAGGGTCGCTACCTACTGAGCTAACGGAGTCTATGTATAAGCAGGGTCGCTACTTACTGAGCTAACGGAGTCTATGGATAGGCAGGGTCGCTACCTACTGAGCTAACGGAGCCCATGGATAGACAGGTTCGCTACCTGCTGGGCTATCGGAGCCTATGTATTAGCAGGTTTGCTACCTACTCAGCTAACTGAGCCTATGTATTAGCAAGGTCGCTACCTAATGAGCTAACGGAACCTATGTATAAGCAGGGTCGCTACCTACTGAGCTAACGGAGCCTATGTATTAGCAGGGTCGCTACGTAATGAGCTAACGGAGCCTATGTATAAGCAGGGTCGCTACCTACTGAGCTAACGGAGCCTATGTATTAGCAGGGTCGCTACCTGCTGAGCTATCGGAGCCTATGTATTAGCAGGGTCGCTACCTACTGAGCTAACGGAGTCTATGGATAGGCTGGGTCGCTACCTGCTGAGCTATCGGAGCCTATGTATTAACAGGATCGCTACCTACAAAGCTAACGGAGTCTCTGGATAGGCTGGGTCGCTACCTGCTGAGCTATCTGAGCCTATGTATTAGCAGGGTCGCTACCTACTGAACTAACGGAGCCTATGTATAAGCAGGGTCGCTACCTACTGAGCTATCAGAGCCTATGTATAAGCAGGGTCGCTACCTACTGAGCTAACGGAGCCTATGTATTAGCAGGGTCGCTACCTACTGAGCTAATGGAGCCTATGGATAAGCACGGTCGCTACCTACTGAGCTAACGCGTATGGATATTATTAGTATCCTTGTACGTGTATATAGTTATTTCGATCTCCCGATGAGAAAGAGTCTGTGTTTGATTTACAAGTCTGTGTAAATGTCTGTAGGATCTAGAATGAAAACGAGTATATTCTGATTTCAATGCGGGTTTTTATTTATTTGAAAGCGATAAGGTTCTTTGCCATCAATTATTAGCTCAATCGATTTTTGTATTGATTTAGTACTTATATTTTACTATATTTATGATCCAATTGTTAGCATGTAAGAAATGGATGTCGTCTATTTATGTTTGCCTGGTCAGTTTTGAAACAATTTTTTTCTTATGGTTGTGGTTAATATAAATATCCAGATATTTTTATTTTAGATAGTGTTATTCATATACCTTTTTTTTACTATATTATGTGGTTGATAAATCGGTCAATCGGTCAATCAATAAACTTATGACGTACTAGTTACATCCCGTGACTTCATTTGTGTAGATTATGGTTATCGTCAACTCAAACGACCTGTAGAATAAGGATAATAAGTAACCATAAGGTTAATCGTATGTAAGAGCTATCTATATTTCAAATTTTCTCCAAATATGTTCACCTGCTTTTGTGATTAGTGGCAAAATACAACACACTTTAAAAACAGTATTTTTCGCCTTTCTAATTGTATTAGGCGTAGGGAGGAAAGTTACAAATAAACTAAGCTTAAAATTGAAGGCCTTACACGTTTAAAGAGATTTAAAAATTCCGTATTAATAAACGCAAATCCTTGAGAACCATCGAAAGCAAGTCTAATTTTCCGCCCTTACCCTTATAAATTAACCGTTCCCATTAATCAGCACCCTTGCGTGACGCACAGATATTAATCACCCCGTGTGCCAGTGGTGATAGCACCTAGGTCATGTTGGATGTCTAGGTCAAGATACTCATGATAAAACCTAACTCTAATGGGCTTTTGTGCTTTATTATTGCTGCCAACAGTTAGGAGCTCTCATGAGGATTTATATACCATACAAACGCAATAAGATCATTCAACACTCGGCATTATAATTTATTAAGAAAAAAAACACCTACAGAGACCGCAGCACATTTGACACAACCATTTTGCGAAAAAAATATTCGTATCCTAAGCGTCAACACGTCAAGTTTCGGCGGTCAAACTATGAGTTATCTGTGTCACAGTTGCCCTAGATAAATGAGGGTTTGTACAGTTCCACGTGAACGATACGTTACGTTGTTATACTCGTACTTACTTAGTTATTCGTGGTAGGCCCCTCGCCAAAAATGCAACAAAGCAACAGGTAAGTGGAGACTTAAACGACATCTGCAAGTCCTCAGAGGTGGAAGTACGGAACCTACTTTGTCGCTACACTGAAGTAGAACAACAGACTATGTGGGATAAATAAAAGGACTGCAAACAAGCAAGACCTATGTTTCCAACCTTGAACAGGAACACTACAAACAATCTGCTGATGGAACTGCAGCGAAAAGACCTGCGACTTTTAGTAGGTCTTATCACAGGCCATTGCAACCTAAATTATTCTTAATACCTTCACAAAACTGGTGCAACGGACAGTCCACTGTGCAGAGGATGTTTGCAGGAGGACGAGACCGTGAGGCACGTGCTGCTGAAGACGGAAAATATACGGAACACAACCAGACTATTTGAAAATCAGTATAGTTCTAGATTATCATCGGTTAACATACCACCAACATCACTGGAGCAGTTGTGTGAGCGACCCAGGGCCATACTCCGTTATATAAAAGAGTTGGGATGGCTCGGGTAGAGGCTGACGGGGGTAATGTACAATACACTCTAAGCGGGACGTCAGTGCAGGGCTTATCGCCCCCACTTTGAACAAGAACAAGAACAAGTGGTAGGCTCAGAGCTTAAGCTGTTTGTAGGTAGCTACAATACTTAATTGTTGTAGATATGCATATTCATGGTTAAGTGTTTTGGTATGTTGTACGGTGTAGATTTAAACAAAATCATTGTAAGTGTTGTAAGTATTTACACATACACGTATTAAGAGATTGAAAAGGTACAACCTAGCCTTTGAAAATTAACCTATCTATAAGTTTATCAGATCACATAATATCATTTGTGAAAATGGAGATACTCGTAAAAGGTTTAATGTATCTTTATACATAAACAAGAAATTATTTTACGTAGAATCAATAGTGACAATGTTAGTATGAATACTTAGTATAAGTGCATATATATATATATATATATACTATCGTCCCGTGGAAGATGGGAACCATTAATTATCAATGAAAAAGCATATAAACATTATGAAAACCAAAATAATTTTTAATAAATATAAAATAAAGTCAAAATCAACTAATTATATAAGTCACATTATTAACATTTAAAAACTCCTCAAAGCAAAAAAAAGCCTTGTCACGAATAGATAATGGCAACTTATTATAGATAAGTGGTGCTCTACAGAATACACTTTTTGTCATCATGGATGTTTTAATATTATGAGGGTATCGCAAATATTTCACTCGTCGGCTACTAGGATCATATTGTGATACTGTTCTTTGATACTTGAAAATAATAAAAAAGCAACAAATTAGTTTACGGAGAATCAATAGTGATATCTACTGTTTATGTAAGATACATAAAACATACTACAAACACAAACACGGTCACACAGTTAGTAAGGACAGAGGAACTGAAAAAGGTCACGGGACGACGTTGGATGCAGTCCGCTTCCAACCGGTCCTTGTAGCAATTTATGTGGGAGGCATATGTTCACCAGTGGGCATCATATGGCTGGAATGATAATGATGAGCATCTGAAGATCGAAAACTTTCAAATAATAATGACCTCACTACGAAGTCGACGCTTCAACTCATCAACACCTTTAGAGGAATCGCACCCCTACATGCAAGACCTCCTAACGCACCAGGACAACGCCGATCGAAGCCAACATCCAGAGAGCTCGTTCCACAGGTGAACGAATAAGAAGAAGATGAAGATGCAAGGGTGGATTCACCGGTGGTCACTATCGTGGTCGCTGATCGTCTTGCTGGGCTACCCTTAGGGGAACTAGGTGTCTCAACTGTTGCGGCTTGATTCGCCCCGATATACAGTGGCTGCCAGTTCGTGGAGAAACCCGTGAAGACCTCAGTACCCAAAGACCCATCCATCGTCATGAACGGAGACGAGCAAGAGGCAAAGGGCAAAGCCCTGACCCCCTTTCCCCGCTCAATATCAAGCTGAGGCAGAATAAGACCCAAGAGAAATAAATGTCAGTATTTACCGTGCGAATTCGTTTTATTTTTAGGAAGACTAGAACAAGGAACATACAGTCCACAAAGTAGCAGAACCGTAGTCTTTATAAGTAAGATTAAAATATTTTAATTACGAGAAATTAATCCTTCATATACCGTGATAATTAAAACAAAAGATTTATGAATGAAACGGACGTAAACGTACGTCTCTGGTACGCAAAGGGAGGAGTAAACCAGCTCACACAAACACTAGGGCTACTGTGTTATTTGCTTAAGATAATATAAGCATGAATTATTATTATTATTTTTATTCAAACAATTTCACGGATTTTACCCGGCCCTTTACATAGGCCATTTACCGGCCGTTTCGTATAAAAATACAATGTAGTACTCGTATAATAGCAGTAATATTATTATCATTTTTTATTTATATTTTCTCAGGAGTGAGATAGAAAGTTGCATGTGTCACACGAGAGTAAAGTGAATTGTTTCTTGTGTCCTCAAATTCGTAGGATTTTAACTAAGAGCTACGCTACGCTCGTGATTCAATTATAAACGCCTAGCTCAGGATGCAAACTCAGCACTCGTAACTTTTAATTCGTTTACTCCATTTGGGAACAAAGTTATAGAAGTTCCTTAGCTGTCGGTATGCAAATCGTAATAAATATATAGTAATATATAGTGCACACAAGATCTCTTACTCGTATTATACCTTTACATAACATTGTCAGCTGGCCCACTACAGCTTGGTGGATAGGCTAGTGGCCAACCCATGTCGAATTTCCAGGCCACGGTCTTCGACATAGCCTAAAGACTGTTGCCCTAAGAAAAACAAACGAGACCGACGGCTTAACGTGCTCTCCGAAGCATGGAAGCGCTCATTTGAAAAATGCCACAAGCGGTCACCCATCTAACTCCTGACCGCAGCAAGCATCGCTTAACTTGTTGATCGGCAAAACTCCCCAAGTCAAGCTCCGTTGCAAATGCTTTCTTTCTACTTTAGCAGGCGTGCAAATATTTGATTTTACAAAGTAAAAATTAACTTATTAATAATTGATTAAATTTATTGTGTTAACAAAATTATATTTTTATATCACGAATTCGGTAATACAAAATATTATTATGTCATAATAGATATGAGACTTCTTGAAGTAATCGTGTGTAGAATGTAGCTCAGGATATGTGCGCAAGCAAATGAATTCATTGGGCGTGTGTGACTCCAACATCTCTTGTATATGGGTTTGGGGTGAGAGTACACAATGCAGCGCTACGCAAAAGAAGAATGGCAAACCTCTAGTGTGTTTTGGGTACCCTACATAGACGGACCCACGAGAAATGAAACCATGCAAAACCAGTAGTCCTTAGTAAGACTAAAATATTATCAAATTGTACCATATTTTTGTAAGTTGGGGTTTGAAAGTTATCAGCATTGATATATTTTCTAGGTTAGGTTAGATAGGCAGAATTCGTTAGCTTAAAATATCTTGGGATTTTCAAAAGAAATCTATCGTCATAGAGAAACGGGTGCTTGGCATTAGGTATCGTTATCGTAGATATGGATGCAACTACTTATATTTTATGTGATAATATGATAAAACTAAATTGAGAAATGGCAAATGTACAAAACGTACGAATCCAACAACAAAGGAAATAACGATTGGTGTCACTTTGCCATGTCATTTCTACTTTATTGGCACAATATACGTAGTATCAAGAAAGTTGTATAGTATCCTATAGTCTATGAACTGAATAGCGTTTCGTTATTACCCACAAGCATCTTCTGCGTATTAATTTTATTGTTTTACATTTAGGTTTTCTAATTTTTCCCAACTGCTAATTAAATATAAATATATGAATTATTTGCATCTACTAATAATAAATAAATTTGGCATAGTTTCATTCTCCGTGGGTTTCATTCTCAGTGGGTACCCAGATGACCATTCTCCTTTGAGCTCTAAGCTCTGGGTGACACTTCAACTGTCTTGGATCTGTGTAGTTAGCGTTAGGATACATTAATTCTATGGTAGTTATTTCCATCTGGTGCACGACAGGGCTCCTATCTTTACTTGATAAAATAAAAAAGCGACAACAAAACTCTACCCTCCAATGGCAATCTTTAACTATTTTACAGTTCATGTTTTTGGACTTGGCTTTTTAAGAATTAACTTTGGAAACGGGATATTTACCATGTATTGTAATTTATTGTGAGCTCTCGATATTTCGGCACAGTTGCATGCCCGTGTTCACGAGTAAACTCGTGTTCAGTCGGTTACTTGTTAACATGGCGCATGCAACTGTGCCGAAAGATCGAGAACTCACAATAAATTGCAATACGTGGTAAATATCCCGTTTTTGAAGTTAATTCTTGCATTAGTGACCGTGTCAGTTTAAAACTTAAATGGCTTTTCAAAAAGTTTTTGTAGTTAATTGACTACGAAATCAAAGATTTCTATTGTGCTTTTGGCACCTTACGGATAATGATTATAACTTTGACCGGTACTACTCGCTTGAAGCGTCTGTATTTAAAATTTTAAGCCAATATTTGCATTATTTTTTGTTCACCATTTTATTTTGATTGTTATGTAAAGTGTTTGTGAATAAAATCAATATTCTATTACAGAAATCTACCCGTATCCTCGATCGCTTAACCTTAACCCGTCGTAAAATGTGTTCGAAAAGCCAAATTGAAAAAGCTAGACAAAGGAAATAACAACATTGCGAGTTAACCCGAGTTTGTTTGGTTTGAAAACAACCGGCTGAGTGGAATTACTTTGAATGTTAAGAACTTACACATTGTATCAAATGAGTTGATCATCGTTTTACTAGCTTAACTAACAACAGCTTAACAAGCACATACGTAATGTCACAGCGAATGCATTGTGTTGACCAGTTTTTACATCATTGACGTTTGATATATAAATATTGGCTATCCTGCCGTGCGATTCTCTAATGATTCGTTGGCGAGCTCGTTTGCCAAAGGTGCAACGATGTTTGCTCTTAGAGAATCGCACGGCTGGTTTCTTCGGGAACCTATTTCAGGCAGCAGTCTCGTACAAAACAGCCGTGCGATTCTCTACTGATTCGTCGACGAGCTCATCGATGTCAAATACTTTATAAGATATGGCCCTTGTATATAAGGTTGTTTTTCCAACGTTTCTTGTCATCTTGTCATTTTTTTCACGGATGTTGTCAAAGATGCAACGATGTTTGCTCTTAGAGAATCGCACGGCAGGTTTGACACAATACTGTCATGCAATATTGCATGCAATGCATCTATATTTAACTATAACAATCACATAAATAAATGTTATTTTAAAATCTTTTTAACACTTCCTCTACTGTAATTCATCATCATCATCTCAGCCGTAGGATGTCCACTGCTGAACATGGCCTATGTTCAGCAGTGGACATCCTACGGCTGAGGCCTGAGGCCCCCATGATTTTCCAAAAGGACCGGTTGGAAGCGGCCTGCACCCAACGTCGTCTTGTGACCTTCCTCAGGTCGTCTGTCCACCGTGTCGGTGGACGACCTACGCTGCGCTTGCCGGTCCGTGGTCTACTGTAATTAATTAATACAAAAGATTTATATTATAAATTATTTTACAATACACGCGGATCTTAACATAATCTAAACGGATTCCGGAAACGGATCGGATTTATTTCCTATAAATAACAATTTTAACGAGAGTAGAATATACTGTTATCAAAATATTCTGGAAAGATAGACATTTTGATAACTTATGGAATCTTCTAAATATTGAATGATGAATAAATGATGAATATGAATCAAACTGACGTAAATTAACGTCGCCGGTCAGAGAAAGGTTAATTTTACGGATTTCATCCTATGTTTTGCAAAGCCATAAGTCAACATTTGGGACATGATTAGCAAAAATATACGAAGTTGTATAAAACCAAAAAGATTTAGGATGAAGGTTAACATAGTAAGTAAATCTATTACGAGTATTCGAAGCGAACAAAGCATCTCTGCTTTGACTTGTCTTTCATCTGTCCGTATGTTTGTTAGGTTGTTCGTTGGTCTTCCTGTACATGTCGCATTTTCCAACCAATCTTGACGAAACTTTGTATGCCTGTTCTAAAATTAAAATTTTTAAAAATGTGCTTTTCCGAAAAGGGGGGGAAGTTTTCTACGGCGCTGTTTACCACCTTTAATCCTTCCTATACCGTGATAAAACAAAAGATTTATGAATAAAACGCACGTAAATAGGACGCAAAAGGGTTAATAAAATTTGGTACACACATTCGGTACCCGACTTAAAACAGTAATTTTGAATATGAGCATAATAAGTCAAGTGGTTTCCGAGATAATAGGTTGTGAAGTACAGCGAAAAATTGCCGCTAATAAGACTATGTGCTCGCGCGGCCTACTGTTCGCAGAAATATCAGTAAAGTAGGTAAAATGACAGGGCTATTGACGTGAATAATTAAATTAAGGAAAATTACTGTAGTAGAGACTACAGCACCTGCTAATTTTAGGCTCATCTTGAAATTTGTATGCAGGTGGTGACTTGCCATCCAGTAAGCTGATTATATATATTATTATTATTAAGGGCCGCAATTATTATTATTATAATTCGCAATATCACAGTGCGTACATAAACGGTATAATATACCAGTATTATTTAGGTTAACCAAAGAGACGCAGGTGCTAGAAATGAGGGTACATTTATTAACCCTGCAAATGCCAACGCGGATGCCAATCCGACCTGACAGAGCCACGGTTATGGCCACGCGTGAAAATGGGATGTGATCCAAATTGTAATCATTTTTATTGCAGTAATAAAAACCTTTATAAAAGCTTTTATTTACTCACCTGCATTATGAACCTACTTCCTTTTGTAACTACTTCGTGCAATCTCTGTTTTTATATATAACTTTTTAAGTCATTTATTACTTTCTTTACAGTCCCACCATCTTATCTGTTCAGGTGACAGCGTCGCTAGTGGATAATTTGGTATTGCAGCCTAAGAAATTCACCAAGAAAAAGGAGAATCAAAACATAGGGCAGTCTTTCAAGCTACTCTTTAATTTGCAAATTCTGCAATTATAATCCTACTAACATTATAAACGCGAAAGTTTGTTGTATACATATTATGTATATTTTAGTTCCAATTTTGCCCACCTGAACAGATAAGTTGGTGGCACTGTACGCAGTTCTGGATAGTTTTTTTTTATTAATTAATTACACACTACAGACACTATGGTCAGTACGAGTACCATTGTTAAACTTATGGATTAATTAAAATAACATACATTAATTTGAATAGAGACTTCGTTCTCCAAACATCACAGTTTTACATTACAAAAAGAATACTTTAACTTATCTAGCTTAATCTAGTTACAATAATATTGTCCTTATTATACATATTAGCTAGAGCATCCGGCCGCAGACTCCTGCTTTTGCCTATTTGTTTTGCCGTTGCCTTTGTCGCCCGCCTGACGAATTTGCCGATAGCATCCGCCGATAGTTCTGGATATGTTTGCTTCACTGACTAGCTTGCCTAAGCTTGAGGTTGCTGGCTCCCGGATAAGCGTTGGACTCTCATCTATCTCCACCTCTCAACTATCATCGCTTCAAAATTGTATCTGTTTAATCTTATTTTAGTCTTGATAAGTACCACTGCAGTGCCAGATATTGTTCCTCAAAGTAATAATGTGAAATTAGAAAATCGGTAGACTGTGGGTATATCTATGTCCTATGCAAGAGAGTTTACTAGACGAATGTAACTTAAAAACAAAATCATTGCCTCCTGGAAATTATGGTTGCACTGCAACTCCTATGGAAGTGTGAAGTGAAGTTGACTATCAGACAAACTTGACCGTCTTGTCTCTTACTAGTATACAAAGATCTCAAAAATGAACCCTTATACCCACCATAAAACTGAAGTGGCCAATTGCCATAACCCGCATACATCTGGTACGTATCGAATTTTGTAGAAAAAGTCCCATTTGCAAAGACATTACGGTTGGCTGAGAAACCCCACATCATTTCCTTAGAATAGCTACAAAATGCTAAAATATCTACGCATGCAGCACCCGTTTCGCATTGCTTAAATTCAAATGAGACAGCTGGAAATAATGGGTTGCTTCTGAAAGCAGTTATCTGCCTGTCGTCCACGGAAGACTGAAGTTGATGGAAACGGTGGCATGCGCCCCCAATTTTCCTCAAGTATTATTAATAGTAGTCAAAATAATCAATTACTTTAAATTAACTAATATTAGTAAAAACAAAGTCGAAAGCTCGGATTTAAAACTATCGATGGTATCGAAAAATACCTCATATTAAAGAATCTCAAATGAGATGAGAAGCAATTAGGGTGTTTATACGAGTATATCAATGACAAGGCTTGTCAGTCATTTAAAAATATAAAACAGGCGTTTCCATATATTTCTCATATTCCGTGATCTCCCAAACAACTGCAATATTGTCTGAGCGTAGATCCATTGCAATTTCATGCGCTTGGTTATTCCAGCACCATTGTGTCCTTTGTGATTAGATTCCAGATTTGCATTGGAATGTGTTATTGTTATAACACTTATGTGTTATAGTTTGCTTGTTATATATTGAGATTACAATTCTATGCACATGTTTATAATGTGCAATAAAGAATAAGCCTTATCTGCTAAACAAAAACAGTGATTGTTTACAACAGAGCAATTTTAGAGAGAAAATACATTCATTCTCGGACGGAATTCAAACTAGAATCTTCTGACAATCCGAGGCATATGCTTTGTATACCTAATGACAAATTATGTCACAAAATAATTGGCCGAGCGAACAAAGCGACTCACTTTCGAGATTGGTAAAAAAATGCTTTTGTCCATCTGCCAGTCTCGCCTAAATATTGTATTTATCAACCAATTTTGACAAAATTTGGCACAAAAGCCCCCTGAATTATTTAGTTTTCTAGTATGTCGCAATTTTTGATTGAGGGGAAGGGAGAATTAGGGGGTAGTGGGGAAATAGTGGGGTTGGTGGAAATAGGAGGGTTGTGAGGAAGTTTGCTTTAGCGTTTTATATCTACGGATTTCTATCAAATTTACGAGGCAGACTAAGGCCTAAATGTTACACAAGGTATAACCTACGGTCTGTAGCTGTGATGAAGACACGGCGCAGCATACGCTCGAGGAGTGCTCAGCTTGGGAGAGCGAGCGCCGTGAACTCGTCGCAGTAGTGGGGGACGACATCTCGCTTCCGTCATTGGTCAAGGCCATGGTGGAAAGTGAAAGGTCGTGGAATGCGGGGCTAGACTTTTGCGAACGGGTCGTGTCGCAGAAGGAGGCTGCGGAGAGGGAGAGGGAGATTACCTCTACTCTCCCGATCCGCGCCCGTAGAGCCGGGCGTAGAAGGAGGGCATATCAAGCCCTTCTCCATCCCCCATAACAGAGGTCGCGGTGATGGACACGGGGGTGTCCGTTGCCGCCAAAAGACCTCGAGGTGGCGCGTGCGGTGTTTCCGTGCGCCCCTCAGGAGTGCTGGGATAGAGTGACTCCTACTCCATCCCACCGGGACGGGGTCCTCATGGGAGGGCCAACGCCGCCGGGACCTCGGACGATTACAATAGCGTGTCCGTTGTCCCGATATTAAGGCGCCCGGAGAAACACCGTGTGGTGGTTTAGTCGGTATGGTCTGCTTGCTGCTATGGGTGCAGTTGGTACGTAAAGTACGAGTCCGACATACCCCGTCGAATCCCCCCGGGTTGGGGCGGGGATGTGTAAGTATATTCCCCACACGTTAATAAAAATAAAAAAAAAGGTATAACCTACGGTGGGAGTTATGGTTGGGAGATGGGTGAGTAGTATCTATATAGGGCGTAGTCTAGAGTCTATAGTATAGGGAGATGGGTAGAGTCTCTTCTACTCTCTCTCCAGTATAGCTAGGTTGGTTTAAAAAACTCTTTGCAAAGCCAGGAAAAGAGGAAAGTGTCGGTTATTGCATAGTTATAAGTGCTCGCATGGTCTACTGTTGTCATAGAACCACTAGTATATAAAATACTTACAACAGTGCTCGGAACTACATCACTATTAATGTACTGCCCTTAGAGAGTTGCTCTAAGGTACTGCCATGCAATTCTAATGATTCGTCGATGCGCTCGTCGAGCATCTCACTGGTGTCAAATACTTTATGAGATATCGCCCTTGTACACAAGGTTGTTTTTTCAACGTTCCTTGTCATCTTGTCATTTGTTTTACGGATGTTGTCAAAAATTCAACGATGTTTGTTCTTGAGAATCGCACGGCTGCGCCTGTCTAAAAGTATCATAGTTCTCGATTAACATACAAACACGCGTACCCACAAACATTTGTTCTTATAATATTAGTATGATTATTAACACCAATCAATTTGATAGAGCCCTATCAAATTGCTTGCACTAAAACAATATATAAAACATACTTTTGTTAGTTTTTTTATTTAAATAATTTCGAAATTATTCCACTTCGCCTAGTAAAAAAATATGTGCCCGCCGGAAGCTCGCAGACGCCGCTGCGCAATCGCCCTGAATATGAGCATCGGACATGCTTGAAACCCGGGTCGACGCATTATATCCCTAACGCGAGTGTTTTGCCGGTTAATAATAATTATATACATATATTAGTTTAATATGTGTCAAACTCACGAGAATCAATGAGGCATTCAATACAAAAAATATGTTTTGTTTAGGCGGTGTATCTGGAGCAAAACCCGGTACTTAGTTTGATAATGAAAAGATTACAAATGTACGACGATTAGAATAAAATTATTAAAATTGTGTGACACTTATTGACTTATAATTATGATTGCTAACTAGCCAGCTGGCGCAGTTGGTAGCACCCCTGCCTTCTGAGCCGCTGGTCACGGGTTAGATCTCCGGGCAGGTCATACATTTGTGTGCATGAACATGTCTGTTTGATCTGTGTCTGGATGTGTATAGGTATAGTATGTATGTATATCAGTCATCAGGTTGTCATAGTACAGGCTCTACCTAGTTTGCGACCTGATGACCTCGAATGTGTGTGTGGATGTCCCATATTATTATTACTTACCTTTCTATTCATAAGCGTTTACTTTTTTTTCTATAAGGAGGGAGGGGCTGTATGTTTGTATAAAAGAAGTCCTATCGTTTTATAAAAGTAGTTAACTAGAAACAATTTTGTCTGGCAAATTCTCTTGTTAGCCATAACTACGACGACATCAAGCGCAAAATATAATATATATATAATAAAAGGAAGGAAATTGACTCCATTGACTCATTAATTTTCTTTTGGCCGCTATATCCTAAGTCCACGGCACGATATAATAGCTTTTGTATCGAGTTTTATGTTCATTAGATATTGAATAATTGTAAATGTTTTCTTGTAACAGCTTTCACAGAATAATAATACACATACATACATTCGTAATAATGTAAACTTGCGTAAATTTTACCCACACTACACTGCAGCGTCAAAACGTTTGAATTAGACGTCGCTTTTGGGCACGGTTGACACATACGTTACTTTTTATGACGGCTTTTCCTGTAGAAATAAACAATAATTGCGTAAATAGCCCGCTATACAAATATTTTAAACCGAATATATTTTCTCGTCCTATCGGTCCTAATGAATGACCGACCAAAAGGTATTATACCTCAGTAGTAAATACTACACCGTATTTCGCAATGTAGTACTTCATAATATTGATCTTGTTTCGTCTGATATTGTCCGATTGCTATGTCGGCTTAATTTGGCAAAGCCCTTGGGGATTCGGTAATAATTGATCGGGTGGTAATTAAAGCCAACATGGCTTCGTTATTGTGGATAGCACACCAGCCTGGGTATTTTGTGTCGGTATCAATTTCACACATCTGATGAGGGGTTTAGTGGTATAAGATAATAATTACTTGTCATTAACATAAATTATTTCCATTGGAATAATTAAGATAGTGTCCGTTTTGACAGGTGTTCTATGTAATTTCAAAGAAAGTTGGAGCACGCTGTTGCGATAAACTTTTTGTACAGGTCGTTACATAAAAAACTAACTGTATTGGATATTCACACAGATAGGAAGACATATTAACAGACTAGCTGCGTGAAACCGCTGGTTTCACCCGCGTGGTGATGGATGATGATGAGGATGAATCAAATATAGCGTATGTTACTTAGATATGATGTAGCTCGTGAAAGAATTGTTTGAATCTGTTAAATAGTTGTACGTGTTACATATCGGTAACACATTGAATCTGCTGACGCAATTCACTTACATATGAATTGCGCAACGCGGTAAAAGCGAACATGAGGCGCCGACGCAGCACAACGTGAGCGCGGCCAACACGTACGCCATTCGCCCCGTCACCCGACTTCATGTCACTCTTGGCTCCAACTTCGACTATTAGACACATATATACTAACAATTAAATCAAATGTAATATGTGTAACTTTTTTAAAAAATCCTGTAAAACATTATTTTTTTTTTGCATCCTCTGGACTCGCTCAACTTAATTTACGTGTATCCATCCACAAAACAAAAAACCAATAATATCTCTTTCCTGTTTATTATTAGTGTAGATAAGAATCAATACCAAGGTATTAATAATGTGGCCTGGTATTCGTATCATTTGATCGGCCACAGTATATAGAATACTACGTATACCGGCGATACTATTGCATAATTCAAAATGAAAAAGTATTCATTGTGACATAACTGTAATAGTAAGACATATGGTAATGTGGACTGTTTTGTAGATATTGACATCTTCTATAAAACTGTAGTACATCACTTTGCTCTGTTGTTAATAGCATAGACTAATATTATATGGTCAATAGTTTGCGCTGCGTATACGATTATAAGAACTTTTTTTTGGTATTTTTTCCACACCATGGGTTACATTATAGAATTTTTCATACGCTTATTTACTTTTTTGAAAATTTTATATATTCTACTACTCATAGTACATAAGAATTAAAAAATTCTGCATTTCTTGAATTTTTTTTTTAATTTTCTTTTATTTTTGAACGAAAATCTAATTATGCTTAACAGTGACATCTAACGGATATTTTGGTATATGTAAAAAGTTGAAGTGATTCTTCACATCGGTCATTTTATTTCAAAATGGCGTCGGAGGAAGGAGATGCAGCCGTGCGCTCACGCATAAGTAAGTCAATCTATTGGAATCTTATCAATTTCTCAATAATTTTTAGATTTTGAATAATTTGTATGTAATTAATACTTCGAGATGTAGATACACAGTGTTATTTTTGCGTAAACATAAATTACGTTCGAGTAACCTTCATTTGTTTTTCTATGCCCTTTGCAAAGAACAAATGTAGGTAGTTAAAGTTTTGATAGTTTTACTTGTACTGTACTTTGTGTAGTACATTGGAAGATATTTTCAAATAATTACGAGTATATATTTTTCAGGCTTAACCGATAATGGCAAAGTTGTAGCGCTAAATGATTCCGAATTAGACTACTGCGACGATGATCCAGAGTTTTTTCCCCGCAGAAGTGATTCAAAGAGCGAGTTATCACGAGACTAGTGAGTCCAGCAGCTCAGACGAAGATGTTTATGCTCTGGCTCCTCCACTAGCTTCTCCAACGCTGTCCGACAGTTCCTCATCGCAATCTCGCTAAAGAGGACGTGGAAGAACAAGACGTGGGCGTGGACGCGGATTAGGTCGCGGGAGTGGGTCAAATCTTGCCGAAGAAAGTCTGCAGACTCAACCGTCACCTCTATCTATCCGACAAATTGCGATCAGAAATAGCCAAACGAATGATGGCGTGCAAGACACGTGGACAAAAAACACATTAGAACCCGATATTAACGATTTGATGCAACCAGCTTACATACATATCGAAACTCAAGATTGGGAGTGGCATAAGTTCTACGATCAATATATCGGCGATGCAATTTTGACAATTATGGTTGACTGTACCAATAGAATACACATTTTGCAGACATGCAGATTGATGGAGCTGACTGTGAGGGAACTAAAAACATATATAGGAATTACTATGATAATGTCAGCATTGCAGTACCCTTAAATTGATATACTGTACTGGTAGGACAAATGGAAGGTTCCTATTGTTGCTATGGCTATGATGAGAAACCGGTTTTATTTTATAAGGTTGCGCCTAAAGTGTGTTTATGATGCTGAAGTAACGACTGAACAAAAAAGGCATAAAAATTGGAAAATACAACCACTGTTTGATAGAGTTTTGAACGGTTGTCACTAACAAGAGCGGCCAAAGGATATGAGTATAGACGAAATGATCATTCCTTTCACTGGAAAATGTTCAATACGCCAATATTGTCCAAATAAACCAAATCCCGTTGGTCTGAAAGTGTTCGTTCTTGCTACACCACAAGGTGTAGTTTGTGATATAGTGGTTTATGAAGGAGGTACCATATTCCCAGAATTGGTAAGCCAGGGATTTGGTTTAGGCTAATCTGCAGTCCTACATTTGACTCGTACTTTGGTTCCTGGTCATTTTTTGTTCTTCGACCGTTACTTTACTTCCACAAAATTGTGTGATGAACTTTTGAGGCGTGGGTTCCATGGTACAGGCACTGTGATGAGAAAAAGAGTTCCTAGAACCTGCATTTTGACAGAGGAAAAACTGTTTCGTAAAAGCCAGAGGAAGTAGTGAAGTTAAAGTAAGAGAAGATGAGAAACTAGCTGTAACAATGTGGCTTGACATCAAGCCTGTTTTGATGATGTCGACTTGTTATTGTGATAAAAACCACGATGAGTGCGAGCGATGGTCCAAAAAAGACAAGAGGTATGAAAAAGTAAGAAGGCTTGAAGTGATCAAAATGTGTAACCAGAACATGGGCGGAGTAGATCTCACTGACCGAATGCTTTCAGTTTGCCCATCGCGTAATCAAACAAGAAAATGGACCATTTAAGTTATCTCACATCTTTTTTATCTTGCTGTAGTTAATGCTTGGTTACAGTACAGAGTTGTTAAAAGAGAAAAAGGTACAGCAAAGAAATATATTGTGCAGATGAGAGAATATAAATTGGATTTGGGTACAAAACTTGTGACAGATAACGAAGAAGAAATTGATGGTGGTCCCGTAGGAGAAGAGTACGAAGAGCTTGAACCGAAACATAAAAAGCGTAATGTTCTTATAAAACCGATACCCTCCAAGGAACGCAGTACAAAAGCAGCTTTACTCTTACCGAAATATGGTCCGAAACAATCGCGCAGTAGGGCAAGCGGATGTGACAAGAAATCCACAGTTTTTTGTAAAAAGTGTGATATTTACCTTTGTTTTAGGCCAAATCGAAATTGTTATACCAATTTTCATGAGGGTAATGAGTAGTATTAGTATATACGTTTGATTTCTCCTTTTTTGATCTCTACTTATGTTCCTAATTTACGAATGATTAGTACATAATGTTTATTATTAGTTCATTTATGTTTCTTTTGGATAATGATATTTAATTTTGATAATTTTGTTTGAGATAATGTTTATTTTTGTTTCTATTCTTAGATTTTTTTAATAAAAAACCAGTATATAACAGATTGTTTCTTTTTTAGATTATAATCATTTTCAAATAATAATTTATTTTCCAAAACTATTCAATGTCCTATATAAATGACATAGTGATATTGTCACTTTTTACTTTATAAAGGACATAGTGAAAAACTAACTAATTTTCCGAAAGGGTGAGATTTTTTTCACTATTTTTCCGATACATTTTAGCCGGTTAGGAATACAATACTAAAGTTTCAGCAATATACTATACAAAAAGTATCTCTGGTAGGTAGGAGGCTATTGTTCATCAGGGAAAATGTATGATTCTAATGGTGTAAAAATTGTTCTAATCCATCTAGTGAATTCGCAGCCTAGCCATATCAAATAAACAAACAAATCTTTCCTCTTTATAATATTAGTGTAGATGGAACGACAAATTAACTGATCTAAAGACGGTCGAAGTTCGAAACTAAAATGATGCCCTTTTATTATTATCCTATAAGGATCATCATCATCATCTCAGCCGTAGGACGTCCACTGCTGAAAATAGGCCTCCCCCATAATTTTCCAAAAGGACTGGTTGGAAGCGGCCTGCATCCAACGTCGTCCTGCGACCTTTATCAGGTCGTCTGTCCACCGTGTCGGTGGACGACCTACACTGCGCTTGCCGGTCCGTGGTCTCCATTCCAGAACCTTCCTGCCCCATCGGCCATCTGTTCTGCGTGATATGTGCTTCTGGGCTATGTCGGTGACTTTCGTTCTTCTACGGATCTCCTCATTTCTGATTTGATCACGTAGAGAAACCCCGAGCATAGCCCTCTCCATAGCTCGTTGTGCTTCTTTGAGCTTATCTATGAGGCCCATAGTAAGAGACCACGTTTCAGTGCCATAAGTCACCACACTGGTAATACACATTGGCCGAAGACTCTTGGCTTGAGGCACTGAGGTATTTTAGACTAGAAGACTTTGCGAAATTTCCGGAACGCTGCCTATAAGGATAAACATATTAAAATAAAATACATGATTGTATTTTAAATAATGAAATTTTCACCATGAGGAAATGAATTTAAAGAATATCTCGCTGCCAGTGGAATGCGAATCGTCAGAGGCGATGAAATTCATACTACAGTTCTGAGCTCTGGTTGACACTTCAACTGTCATATGCAAGCATAGAGCTTACTATGAGGCACATTACTAAAGCCCATCTGTCACTTAATTGTATAAAAAATACTCTTGAGAGGAAAGCCCGTATCTCAGCAGAGGGGATATACAGTTCAAATTAAAACTATGTTAAACGCTAAAAAAAAGTTTTTGAAGTTGTTATTTCTTCAAATCCGTAACATCTGGAGGGGATCAAGCTGATACTATCTTAATGTTCTTACTGTAACTAGTTTATTGATAATATCTATCATCGAGCTTACTACAAAACAAACAATAATATCAACAGATACAAGAAATTAATTACAAAACTTCACGAACTAACAACTTTGAACACAAGTGGGGCGATCGATCATGCTTTAATTACAGAATTGAGCAACTAATGCTCCGATAACCTAAGGTGTGGAAGAGGTCAGAAGCACAATCGTTAATACATAACACGCATATGCATTGTACGTACACCCCCGAAAGAGTTGATAAAGGTGTAAGCATGCATATTTGGCTTGTTGTGTTTTTAATTCGATGTTATAGAAGCGCATCCTATTGGCATCTTATCCCTTTGTCAGTTATTACAATATCCACGAGAGCGTTATGGTGTTTTTAATATCGCAATTTCAAAATTTTTGGGGCCATTGATATACAACCTATGGAGTTTGTAAGAAACTAGCTGCGCTTCGCAGTTTCACCCGCGCGGTGATGGATGATGATGATGATGATTCAAATATAGTGTTTATTACTCAGGCATAATGTACATTTCACTGCTGAAAGAATTGTTTGAATCGGTTAAGTAATTTTTGCGTTTCCATTACAAACAAACATGATGTTGAATGACATATTTCTTCTTTATTATTAGGATGAAAAATGAATTGTATTTAAAAAAAAAAGTACTTATTGTGACATAACTGTAATAATTAGACATATGGTACTGCAGACTTTTTTGTAGATATTAATGTCCTCTATAAAACTGTAGTACATGACTTGCTCTGTTGTCGATAGTTTCCGCAGCGTACGCGGTATAAGGCCTTTTCGGCGATACAATTGCTTATTTTCACTGTTTAACTTAGAAATATACAAACGAACGAGTCAACTAATAAAGTAAAAAAAAAGCGCACCTAGTCAATTAAAATTTCTTTCTCGTATTGTCTAGGACGGCAATTGAAAAAAACACAACGAGAATCTACCGAAACCGATCATAAACTGTTTTCCAATGTTTACAAATGGTTACAAAGTAAGAAGTGTTAATCTAATCAGTGTTGCAACGATTATGAGGTCAGCACAAATAAACGAAATATAAATTACTAAAGTACTATACAATAAAGTTTTATGATTCATGAGATCTTCTAATATAAAACTTTCTTCAAGTGAAGTATTTTTTGTCTCATCAATTTGATATTAAATGGCCTCTGAAATCTTGAAGTTTATTCTCTTATATAATATATAATTGTATTTAATATCAAGTAATGTCACGGACAGCCGTGCGATTCTCAAATGATGATCGTCGACGAGCTCACCGATGTCAAAAATTTTATGAGATATCGCCCTTGTACATAAGGTTGTTTTTCCAACGTTTATTGTCATCTCTTCATTTGTTTCACGGATGTTGTCAAAGATGCAACGATGTTTATTCTTAGAGAATCGCACGGCAGGTCGTACGCATGATCTTTGTGACGCCATAGTTTCAGGGCCTCCTAGACATTTTGCGTAGCACTGCGCTTGTTTCCCCAGTTTTGTTTTAGAGCCTCATTAAAATAATTTTGCAGGCTATGGAGTGTTATTCAAACCTCTTACAGAGTAGTCCGTGCACAAAACTGACTGTAGAACATCTAGTACTGTGGTATCAACCAAGACGGACTCATTTACAAACGAGCAACCATCTAGCAAGTCGAGTTTCCGTTCATTTTACTACTTGAGTGACATGAGCTTGAGGTAAGTCATTCGATTTGTGCGCCACGCCATGAATACTGCAACTAAAAAAAATGCTACCAAAAAATGGAACTGACTTCAATATAAAAAGTATGACATAACTTGTTGAAGTCAGTACGATGATAGTTCCAAAGAAGAGTACCTTTTATCATAATATTGTGCGCATGGCACCGACTTCGACAAGTTATTTCACACTTTTTGGTACTGAAGTCGGTTTAATTTATAGGTAAATTTTTTTTTCACCATTTTTTGTGACCGTTGCTACTTACGGAATCGATTGTCACCGTCAATGATGATAGTATCAAGATAGACGCAACAATTTTCAGCTTTTGGAGTGTAACTCTGAAACTGCTTAACCGAATTTGATAAAATTTAAATGTAACCACCTCGGAAGTAAACTCCACCAAACAAAAACAAAGTTTAAGAAACGGTCCACATATGAAGAAATCGATTAACATACACATAAAAAAACATACATACGCACTTATAACTGCCTCCTTTTTTGAAGTCGGTTAAAAACACTAAATATCGTGAAAATTCACCTATATTGCCACTAACTAGGGCTGATGTGTAAGTATTCATTGAATGGATGTCTTACAACACGACGTGCATTATTCAAACCACGTTGAGTATATAATCAAATTTAAAATGTCTAAATAAAAATCAGATAACATACAACATTAAATACATACAAGTACATCCTATCCTTATAATATTACATATAGGAAAGTATATATTTGTATATTTCATGAATGTTCGTTAACACTCTGATACTTTTGAACGGATTAAGATTAAAATTTGGAATGAATAAAGGCATTACTTAACACATAGGCTAATTTCATCTCGATTCAACTGGTTTTCAAAAATTGCGCTAAGCCTTAAACTTACCGTTGTCGAAATCTGCCATAGTCGCTGAACAATATTTTCAATGCTCTAATCTCAATTATTTGATTATAATGTGCATTCATCGATCTGTTTTCCTGCTCCCATTATGCATGTATGTGACATAGTCAGTGATTTTAGCAAGCAAAAGGACTAAATAAAATTACTGAATTTTAAAAATGTGTCTTGGAAGTATAAGCTGAGCCTAATACTGCGCAGAAATCTAAAAATCTAATTATAATATATTTAAAAATAATTGATTAGGTACATTATTGTATGATAATGGTCAATCCCAGGAAACATTTTAGTTTCAAATAAGGAAGTATATACGATCTGAAATGATTAACAACTTTACTTTCAAAACTTCAAATGAAGAGGAATTCGAGAACAATTCAACCTCAAAGCAGGCTCCGGCAGAGGTGTTTCAAACAGATTAACAATTCAACAGACCGTGTTCGTAGCTTCTAAAATGTCTAATGTTTCACAAAGCAACCTTCTGAAATCTCTAATGTTTCACAAAACAACCCGAATGAAACAAATGGTTATTCCACGATATATAGCTACGGTAATTTCTAGCGGATTACTAAGGTCTTTATCGCGATATATAAAACGCAACAGTATTACAACTTATAAAACTAATAATACACGTGGTAGGTTTTTCACAAAGAGAGTTTTGATGTGTACCATTACTTTTTACTCTTTACTTTTTCACACTTAATTGATCTAACGGATGAGCGAAGGTAAGGTTAGGAAGTAGAGCCAGTATAGTACCAAGTAGTCCATACTGACTTTCGTATGGTTTCCATTCAATGAATGAGACTGTTCCTTATAATCCCACGTATAGGCTAAAAGCTATCTAAGAGATATAATGGCAATAGACTTTTTCCCTATTACATGAGATCTTCTGCGATGTAATAAAAAAAATTGAATAGCGGGGGATCTTCACTTCTCCATAAGCTTGAATACAAAGGCGAACGTTATGTAAAAATGCGTAAAGCTTTAAATGAGATAATACATGTTCGTCTAGCTCCTTAGAATTTTATATTAGATTTAATATTGAGGGTTTTATTAAACGCAAACTTATCGCCACAGTCAATCCAATTTGGCCGAATGTTGAGGTTGGAGGAATTTAATTTGATAAACTCTGCGTGATCAGATCCGATATTAACACAGTAAATGGTTTATAGAACTGACGCATAGAGATTATGGTGATCATAATCAAATTCAGTTATGATTTACTAATGCTTTTTCATAAAATCTTTCTATTGATTCTTTTTATTAAATATATATGTTTGAGAGAGTCACATGCGATTCCGTTTTAAAAAGTATAATTCACATTTTGACAGGACTTAAAATAAGCACAAAAAGGTTGGCATTGCATTTCTACATTATTCAATAAAATACTGGATAAAACCACCTGTCTTTCAGCTAAACTTAAAATTTAAAATTAAATTTACTCGTTTTAGGGTTCCCAGTGATAAAATAACTCCAAAGATCGTTTTGTCCTTCTAGCTGTCCTATGTAATTATTTTTTTAAGAATTATTAACGCAATTAATTTAATTTAAAGGTGGCCCTCGTACATGGGAAATGGTGAGAAGTTTCGTTTTCCTGCGCTGCATCATTTAAAGTACTGAATAAATCTTAAACAAAATAAAACTGCATCTAAAATGTCTATGTACTAAATTGGCCCCAAAGAACGGACGGTTTTAAAAAATCATATTTAAAATATTTGAGTAATATATTTAAATACTCAATTAAAGTTTATTTAATTAAAATAGAGAAAGAAGTAAAACTTATTTATATATTTTAAGATGTGTATTTTTTTATTTTTTTTTTACTGTTTAACTTACGCGGAAGGTATAGACCGGTAACAGTACTGGCACTGACGCCCTGCCGTGCGGTTCTGTAATAATTCGTCGTCGAGCTAACCGATGTCAAATACTTAATGAGATATCGCCCTTGCACATAATGTTGCTTTTCCAAGGTTTCTTGTCATCTCTTCATTTGTTTCACGGATGTTATAACGAAACTGGTCTAGATACTCAACTACATCTAACGCGTAAGACAAAACATCAAAATAACATTTGATATGTGTATTACTTACAAACAAAACCGTGATATCTAACAAACTTACATAGATTTGAGTATAAATATGATGACTATTGATTCAATATATACCACTAAATGTAAGTTTTAACAGACTATTAATATTTCAAAGTTGTGCTACTGTATAGTTTTTACTGTGCCACCTCTCGTAGCTCTTATATTTTGCAGACGAATTTATCGCTTCGTTTTATATTAATATGAAAGGCATAGTAGCGTAATGGCAGTAATATATCTTTATGTATATTACTTTTACTGTATGACTTGTAATGCTGGATATTGTGTGAAAATAGTCTTTATTATTATTGTGTGTTGGCGAGAAACTTAATAAAATCTTGATAATTATATATTCTTGTGTCTAAATATATTATATCCGTGTCAAAGTCGGTCCATTACAAGAGTGTACATTTTTAAGTACACTTTTTAACATTTTTTTGATTATTTTGTAGTCTTCTATATAAAAGCGAAAGGTCACTCACTCACTCAATCATCACGAAATCTAAGAAACTACAAGTGCTAGGAGTTTCTAATTTTGCATGCGGGTTCTTTTTAGGACGTAGGTGCTCACTGACACGGAGAGTCAAAAGACGCGGGTTCGAATCCCGCCCGAGGATGTGAATTTTTCTCTCTATAAATTTCAATGTTTGAGATCGCTTAAGAGTCCTTACGCTTTGCTCGCCTGGTCAAATTTAGGCATTTATCGGAGCGCGGCGCACACCGGAGCACACCGTGCTCAAGGTCGGTCGGTCAATGACGATGGCGCATTAATAAAACATTTTGATCCTTTTTGCTGTGTTAGTTATTTTTGATATATAATATTGATTATGTGACATGGAAAACTTATTTCTCATCTTTAGTATATCACGTAAAAGTAAAGTTAAATACCTTGGCGTTACTATTGAATTACATCATCATACCTACGCCAAATAGGTACTATCTTAGGCTACTTAGGGTACTTTCTTAGGCTATTACGGTACGTTGGCATAACTTCGATTTATAAATGTATATTATTTATAGATCTAGTGTAAGTACATTACATTTGAATTGTATACCTTCTATGTGCGTAAATATCTTGACTCAATATATATGTAGCTGCTAAGTACCTACACAAAACAAATAACTAATAATTTTTGTTTTGTGGCTCAAGATATATGTTATTTACAACACTGTTATTTACCTTACTTTAATGTATTATAATTTTAGATTTATGTGAATATAATTGGAAAAAAAATACTTGTTGCAATATCATTCGCATTATGTATTAAAAACGCTAGTACGAAAAGGTAATAAGATATATAACTCCATACAACAAATACAGATATAAAATATAATAAAAAACATAACATCCATATAAACATCTTATATTTCTTATCAAATCAGTAGACGGTCAAGACCTGGAGGCAATTATTTTCAATTACAATTTTTTTTTAAATTTCAAATTCGAGTCTTGCCTATGTTAATTTATTTCTCAGTGGCATAGATCGCTCCTTTCGAGTGTCAATTATTTCGGGTAAAAGACACTTGTTGTAAAAATGTACTAATTTTGATTCCATCTGTTTGGTCCAAAACTCATCATCTTTTATTATTTCCACAACCATTAATGGAAAATCTTTGCCTTCTGATTTGCTCCATAATAAATTGATAATATACAATCCGACGACCTTCATCACGTAATTCCGGCTCTGGTGCTATTTCTACCGCAATATCCTGAAAAAAAAGTTATACATAAAGCTCATTAGTATATAGTTTAAATACCTTCTGTTACAAGACAAGACCTGGAGGCTGTCGTGAAATTAAAATAAGTACGTAACTTACCCTTGTTTAGTTAACTACGTCGTTTTACGTTACCATAGGCATATGCGTGATTGTTGTCGGAGTACTAACTCTGACTGGGATCTCATTAAAAGACAAAGAAGCACCCGCTGCTAGTATTGTTGCCTGAAAAAAATAGAGTTAATAAAATAACAGCGAGGTTGAATGTGACATGAAAAGAAAAATCTCAATAAACGCGTTCTAAAAAAATGTTAAGTTTTTACTCTTACTAAGCTGAGTAAATAGTCACAGAATTCACCCTATTTACATAACTAAGTACTTAAATAATAATTACTTGTTCTGGTATGATGGTACCCATACCTTCTAAGGACTTATTCACTGCGACATCGACAGTAGGTGTTTGCTATAATAAACAATATTTTGGTATTAGTATCATAAAACCGACCCGATTACAAAAATAATATAACTAAAGAAACCATTACTTTTTAGCTTGTTTAGTCAATTTAAGTTTTTTGCCAAACCATTTTTTTTCTTTTAGCGCATCCAAATATTTTGGACTTTTTGGCTTTTGCCATTGTATAAAAGAAATTACGATCTGGAAATAATAGTTAACATAAGTTAGTTTTACAAAAGAGCGTGAATTAAAAGTATCGTTTTTAATAAATCACCTTTATAATAATAAAAATATACTCACAGATCAAGACGAATCGGTCATGCTATATTTGCATTGTCCAACGTAGTCGCGGCACGTGTAGAGCGCGCGACAAGCAGCGATACGTCCTATCTACGCGAGCGCTAGACGCGAACTGAGGTGCCAGGTTTTTTTTAGAACGGACTAATGCTGTTTGCCCCTACCGGCATTTACAGCGTCACCAGACGGTAGGCATTGTTTTCCGTAATTTATAGGTCATTTTTTAAAAATTGTATAAAATACATTTGTTAGGAAATAGTCGCAAAAATGAAACTATTATTATATTATATATTATTATTCATTCAATCTGTAACCCAACTTTTGCATATTTATTTATAAGATAAAAATTTTTATTATGTATAAATAACGAGAAATAGGAATGGTAATTTCGAGCCAAAAGCGCCGTTTTCATTCCCTATTTACTCAATTATAATGTATGCAAATACCAAAATGTTATTACAACACTCAATTGATGGGAATAATGATTGTTTTCGTAATATTTTTGAAATTATAAAAATAATCAGTTTTGTACTTTAAAAAGACGCGTGAAATCACACTGACCTATAAAATTTCTGAAGACATGAGTTGCAAAAAAAAATGTAGCCACGTGTCGGTTGTTTTATTTACAGTTTTGGCTAATACACTCTATTGAAAAAATGTAAAACTTTTTTCCTACACCTGTAAATTATTTTTATCTCTTCTACCTGAGCAGTAACAGTCTTGAGAAAAGGCATATAAAATGGTTTAGCTAGAATAAGGGTTCTTAGCAGGCGTTAGTGCTTTGAAAAGAAATACTTTAAAAAGTTTCGTAAGCTCAGAAACATCAATTAAATTACGTAGATACTACAATAACATAGCTCATTTGTGGTAACCCACAAACAGCTTTGTAATTATATCACGTTAAGTAAGTGGTCTATGATTAATGGTCTACTTTGACGATTCTTGAGTTTGTAAATGCGTCGAACTTGAAGTGGTTGTTTGAAAATCTCACCTTACTAATATTATAAATGTGAACGTTTTGATAAATAGAGGTTTGTTTATCCACGACAATCTCAGCATTCTTCTCCGTCACATTTCGAGAGCATCTATTATCTTTCTCTTACGGTCCAGGTTTCGGCAGTGTAATGAAATATGAGAAAGACGAGAGCTCTTAGAGGTCGGATTTTTGTGGCCTTGGTATATGTCAGTTTTCGCACACTTTCTTCAGATTGTCCATGGCTAACCTCGAAAAAACTATAAAACGTAAATTTTATTTTATTTACTAGTATTAAAACGGCAATTTAGTACACGTGCGACCTTAAATTCTATACGCTTTTCTTTTTGCACAGACTCTAGCTTTGTAGGAAACCCTAAAAATGGCAAAGACAATTTCATTGGGGACCTGAGACAACGTAAAGTAAGGGAAATCTTTGTTCTGCAACTGCTCTAGTAAAATTAAGCCACAAAATAATACTTGGTATATAATATTATAGTGAAGTTAATTGGTATTAAACCATAACAGAGTATCAAATCAAGTGCCTCTTGAATATGAGGTGAGAGAGTTATCGGTAGGTCACAATCGCTCCTAGAGATAGCGGCGAGTTAATTGGAAAACTAAAAGTGGTTGGGAATCAATTTGGTATGATTTCGCAAATTGGTTTTGACGAATTTTCATTGGATATTTCAGCAATTTTAATCGGTGATTCCGCTCTTTATTAGGCCTCTTCTGTAAAAATAAATTCCGGTTGGTTCTACCGCAAGCTATCCAAGCAATTTGTGACTATTAGTCGGCGCAGGTTCAGATAGTATTATGGTAAGTGATTTAATGGTCCACAAGCTCAAGGTCGCTCAGCGGGCTATGGAAAGGGCTATGCTCGGTGTTTCTCTGAGGGATCGCATCAGAAATGAAGTGATCCGTCAGAGAACCAAGGTCATCGACATAGCCCACCGGATCAGCAAGCTGAAGTGGCAGTGGGCATATTAGCGGTAGAACCGACAACCGTTGGGGTAAACGAGTTCTAGAGTGGAGACCGCGTCTCGGCAAACGTAGTGCAGGACGTCCTGAGGCATGGTGGAGTGACGATCTGCGCAAGACGGCTGGCAAAAACTGGATGCGAGAAGCCCAAGATAGACCTAAGTGGCGTGCAATTGGAGAGGCTTATGTCCAGCAGTGGACTGCTACAGGCTGATGATGAAAGTGATTTAATGAGCGAATGGACTAAGGAGCTAAGAACAAACTTAAATTTGTACCCGTTATTATTAGTTGTAGTTCTTATAATCTGGGGAAAGAAAATCGTCACGTTCCTTAATAGAGTAAGAACATTTAAATACTGACCACGTTTAATTCCTCCGTAAGTTGACTGGTACGTTTGTGAATTCGGTTAATATTTATTAGTGTCCGACTGAAACTGGTGTCTTCCTTCCTTCAGCCTTGCTCTCTGTTTCGGCCGTAACCGAAACTGAAACCGATATAAACTTAAAATATTTAAAATTTAATCACAACGTTATTATTTTCATGGCTTTGTGCATTTTGCTTACACTTGTGCGCCATTGCCAACACAAAACGGTTAATAATCCACCGCTATAACACTATTACAAGCTAGAAGAAATACAAATCTAGGCAATTCAAACTAAATCAATATTATCCATTGTAAGGGTTTTTGATGGCGGGCCTATAGAGTTGGTAGGAAAGCATCTTGTAAGTGATATATTTTGTAACAATGAGGTGTGTTTTGAAAAGGTCTGAATAAATGTCGATAAAATAATGTCATGCCCCGAAATATGCGTGGGTAGACGTCAGCACCCTGCCTGCGTAGTCAGAAAAAAGTCCTAAGGACGTGGTGCGTTTGTCAGCTTGTAAATTATATCATCCATACATACATAATACCACGCTAGCATATCTGCGAAAGTATCAAGATAATAGAGAGATCATGTATTCGCATAATGATATTACAAGAGTGCTATGGCCATAGCAGAATTCGTACTGTGAGCGTCAATACCTCACGCTTCGGCATACAAACTATGAGGTGTCTGTGTCACAGTTGCCCTAGATAAATGGCAGTTTGTACAGTTTCACCTGAACATCACGTAACGTTACAAACTATTCGTGCTAGACCCCCAGGACACCTTACGGCCGATCCCAATAATCTATCTATCGCCAGTTTACATTACTAGAGATATAAATATGTGACACTATTTGTATGGACATTATGTCAAATTTCTATCGGTGGTAAGGAAAACAGCCGTGCGATTCTCTAATGATTCGTCGATGTGCTCGACGACGAGCTCACCGATGTCAAATACTTAATGAGATATCGCCCTTGTAAATAAGGTTGTTTTTCAAACGTTTCTTGTCATCTCGTCATTTGTTTCACGGTTGTTGTCAAAGATGCAACGATGTTTGCTCTTAGAGAACCGCACGGCTGTGGGTAGATAGATTATTGGGATCCCCCTTTAGTCAGTGTTTCCTCCCTTCCGTAGGCCGTAACATAGGAATTCCAGCAAGAGGTTAGTAGCTGAGCCACTTTTTCTAGGAATTTTATAATTTTTGTCTCGAATATTATACTTACGTATATGACGCTGTATCTTTTACGTAATCGTTGTGAAATTAAAATCGATATTTTAAGTACCTTGAGTAATTTCAGAACTCATGTAAGTAATTGTACCAAATCATTGACTCATTTATTTTACCAATATCAGCCATCCCAGCTTAGGTACGGTTTTAAAAATTGAGTGCACCTTGACTTTTATAATATTGTTATGTTTCGTTATGTTTAAATATGGTATTTGGTAAATACATTTAGTGTTTTTCTTAGCTTCTGCGAAATTTAGAAATAATCTAATAATAACAAAAGTTTGGTGCTGTCCTTGATAGATGAATAAAAAAGTTTAGTAATTCATCATAGAGAGAATACCACATCATGAGGAATTTTACTTTCTAGATTTCATAGATATATTTTAAGTGAAATTTTGGCAGTATGTCATGAAGAACACCAATTTAGTGAACACGGATTAAAGTTCTACCTCAGACTGGGCCTCCGGGGCAGAAATCGCAGCGTGGTATTTAGGAATATTCTTATGATTGCTACGAAGAAATAATAGTCAGGAACTGTAACTGCGTTAAAAAAATGACCCAACAAAAGTCGTGTTCAAGTAGGCGGGGCTTAAAAGTCGTGTTCAGTACGTCATCAGTCGGACATTTTTCTTGCAAGCGAGCACACTTCAAATCTTCACGTACTTTTTCATTTTTATCATTGTGAACTTCAGTTGTGGATCATCATGACAGCATTCGTTGTGAAGTGGTGCAGAAACAATACACAATTAAATTGTCCAGGGGTCACTTTTGATAGTAAAATATAGCAAAATTATAATTATTTAAAGATGTTCAAATACGTTAACAAATCGAGATGGTCAATACTATGCAAAATAAAGTCAGTCAATTTTTATTTAATTTTGGATTTATTTTTCTCTTCAGGACTAAATATTGAAATGTATGTAATGTGCAATGGTTTTGCTTGTTATGTTTTATTCTCGCTTGCTTGCCGATTCAATGCGGCAAAATAAGCGCCTAGCTGCACTTAAGCTATAAAAACAAGAGTATGACTGCCTGTGAAAACCAGCATAGTTATACTACGTTAATTTTGACTGAAAACAATAAAATTATAGATAATAAAAATTATGGACCATGTTACACAAAACTGTAGTACCTACCTACCAGTTGGTACAGTTAGTACCTACTGTTTTTTTTAAATTATGTTATATCATCATCAGCCTGTAGCAGTCCACTGCTGAACATAGGCCTCTCCAATTGCACGCCACTTAGGTCTATCTTGGGCTTCTCGCATCCAGTTTTTGCCAGCCGTCTTGCGCAGATCGTCACTCCACCGTGCCTCAGGACGTCCTACACTACGTTTGCCGAGACGCGGTCTCCACTCTAGAACTCGTTTACCCCAACGGTTGTCGGTTCTACGGCTAATATTGCCAGCCCACTGCCACTTCAGCTTGCTGATCCGGTGGGCTATGTCGATGACCTTGGTTCTTTGACGGATCAATTCATTTCTGATGCGATCCCTCAGAGAAACACCGAGCATAGCCCTTTCCATAGCCCGCTGAGCGACCTTGAGCTTGTGGATTATGTTATATAAAATATCATATTTATCTTTTTATGCTGATGGTTTGTCCCGAAGAAACATCAACATCTTTAAGAGCCTTTATTATGCGCAGCACTGCGCGAGTTTAGGTATTTTACATTAGCGAGTTACTTACTAGCGCGCCCTGCGGCAGTGGCCTTACCGCTTGAGCAAAATAGTGCGCATTAATATTTTGGATTAATATTTTTTTATCTTCTTTGGTTTTTATGGCACAAATAGACGTAGGTCAAAAAGGTGAAATAAAATATCACGCAGGACACATTTTATTTTTAATATCGACATTAATTAACATAATATGATAATTATTAATCAAGTTCATGTTATCTACAAGAGCATAGACTAGAAAAAAGTAAGATTTAACTCATGTACCTACCAAAAAAAGATGAGAATAGCAAATAAAACAAGCATCAAATAGTTCCTGTTACCAGTTTCTGTATCCAGCATCAGGTCCTGGTCACCAGCTAGAAAAAAAGTATCGCGAAGACGATTCATACGATCCCAAACACGGTGTGTCTGCTATTAACCATCACATAGTTCCTGCTACCAGTTTCCGGCTCCAGCATGGATTCCTGGATACCAAGTATAAGCATAAGAAATTTAATAAATCAATACTCGCCACTCAATATGTCATTATAACAATGAAATTTCTATTGTGTCTGACCTTTGATGCACTAGATGTCATATACAATTATTTGTTAGAATCCCACTTAGAAATGTTACCTCAATAAGTATCAGGAAGTTTTGAGCGCACTAATATTTAGTTGTGTAAGTGCGGGCATCAAAGCGATACGTTCTCTGACCTCTCTTTAAGAGGCCTCAGCCGCGTCTGACGATTCCTGACTGGCGCGACCGGTTTTATGATTGATTTTAAAAACGTGTGTGTGTAGAAACCGCTCGGCAATAACAAACTAATAAACAATTTCTAAATGTAGTCTGTGGAACTTGAACTTGTTAATCAAATAATGTTCTATTACATCAGGTAAGAATAATTGACGTAATATACTATATCAATAATTATTATGTGACCATTCAAAACACTAAGCAAAAACGCAAAGTGGCGCTTCCAAAGCGTTTACACTCTAAAGATATACTACAGACAATGAACAATAAACGATTGCCTACAGTTGGTATGTAATATAGGTACAGATCGCGCGGCGAGAGTTTGGCTTTGACCGTTATTGCGCAGAAGTCAAAAATTGGGTATCACAGGGTGGCTAGAGGGACGAAGGACTCTTGTCTCTCTCTGTCACATCGAAGACGAGGGACTCTTGTCTCTCTCTGTCACATGGCGCGACAGTACCCATGCGCAGTAATCCCCTCCACCCGAAGGTCAAAGCCAAACTCTCGCCGCGCGATCTGTAACTATATAGCATTAAAAAAACATTTCATTGTTTGGTCAAATTAAAGCACGTTTAATTTTTCAAGCTAATGAAAATTCAACCCTCTGCAAATTTTAAAGAGGTTTAGCTGAGTTGCTAATTAATTTGTCAGTTATATCAACACAGTGCTTTCTAAAGTAATTCTATAAATTGATTGAATTTTCTAAATTGATAATAAAGGTATTCTGTGCCCACTGAAAAAAATTCCAGCTGGCAAATAACGACTTGTTTTTTTTTGGTAAATTGTATAATCCTAAAATGTTTCATAATCTTTCTTTACTACATTGCGAAGAATCTCTTCTTATGTCTTCTAGACAAAAACTTAATAAATTAATCATATTTCGCGAGACATACGAGATTTACGATTGATTTATTATTAAGTTGGTCCAGTCCACTTGTTGCATTACATCGTCCACGCCACTGTGACTCTGCTGTCATTGTAGACGTTGCAGCACGCGCGTAAACCAATCCCTGTATTTGAAATCATACGTTTTTTTATATTTGAAAGGCCACTTTTTGTGTGGAATTTGGTCTGAATTATGCTTCCTGGCATTATTTCTTCGTAGAATGTGAGATTCAATAGCTACCACCTTCAAGTTTAAAAATGTGTGTAAATAACTAAATATAATATGTTCATATAAATCATAATGTTCTGATCTATCCTTACTATACTATTACTATGCTATACTATAACTATATGCTATTCTAGATTTTAGACTTTCGCGGTTGTTAACTACATTATACTCGTAATTAGTACTCACGGGATGTACACCACGATTAGGCGGGTTTTGGAGTTCCCGATATTTCGGCGCAATTACATGCATCATGTTCACGTGTAGACTCAACCTACCCGTCTCAGTCTAACCGTGAACATGGTGCATGTAACTGAGCTGAAATATCGGGAACTCCAAAACCCGCCTAATCGTGGTGTACATCCCGTGAGTACTAATTATAATGTTGTTATTCTAGATTTGTTGTTCTACAAACTCTGTCCGAATCATCACTGGTCAAGTGAGATAGGGAGTCAAATTTAGCCCATTCAGCATTTTTATGTAGTTTTTCGTTTTCATCATCATTCAACCGCGTGCTGATGAATGATGATGAAAACTCATATGTTTATTCAAATGTATCATCTATCTACTTAACGTAATTTTTTGCAAATTCGTTTATCATTTCTGGCGTGATTGAGTAACAAGTTTTCATCCGTCCAAACATATTAGTAAGACGAGTAAGTTAAAAATACCATTATCGAACATAGGCTGCTAACAAAAGGTAAACTAGAAAAGCTTAAATAAAACATAGAGTTGAAACTTAGTCTGGTGGAATTCACTTCTGAAGATCCACATGACATTTATAGTACATTATTTTCATTAGTACGTACAGAATTTAATGAAATCTGTCCGAAGAAAAAACTGCAGCTCAACGGTAGGTTACGATTTGGTGACTGGTCAACTAGAGGTATTCGAAAAAGTAGAGACATAATGTTTGAGTTATATCACAAAAAATCTTTAACTTCTAGTAAAGATTTTCATGATTACGTAAGAAATTACTCAAAAGTTTTTAAGTCAGTATGCAAACGTGCAAAAGCTTTGTTTATATGGGATAAAATTCGAAAATCTAATGACAAAATTAAAACAGTTTGGAAAACTATTAATACAGAGACCGGCAAAAGTAAATCTTTTAATTCAGAATATGTGCTAGAAATAGATAACCAAAAAGTTTCAGACCCAAGTCATGTTGCGAATTCATTTGAAAATTTCTTTTCTAACATACCACTAGAAGTCACCAAATCTCTTGATTCTTGCCCTTGTGTTGCAGTGGGCTTTCTGAAAGACAACTTCCCGCTCCAAATTCCTGAGTTTAGGTTCCGATATATATCTACTTTTGAAATAATAAAAACATTTAAAAGTTTAAACGTTAAAGCAACAGAGGATTTATGGGGATTATCCGTAAAAATGCTAGAGTCAATAATAGAAGTTATAGCGCCACATTTGATGATCATATTTAATTTATGTATTGATAGAGGTACATTTCCTGACCTAATGAAAATGAGTAAAATCACCCCTATTTTTAAATCAGGTAGTAAGGCCGAACCCTCAAATTATAGACCGGTCTCTGTGCTTCCGGCTTTGAGCAAAATATTCGAAAAGATAATGCTTCAACAACTCTTGTCTCATTTTAATGAACATAGGATTTTACACGAAAATCAGTTCGGTTTCACGAAAAGCAGATCAACAACAGATGCAGGAGTCCAGTTAGTCAAGCATGTGCTGGAGGCTTGGGAGAGCTCACAGGATGCCATTGGCGTATTTTGTGATCTCTCCAAAGCTTTCGACTGTGTAGAGCACCGCACTCTAATTTATAAGCTACACCACTATGGAATTCGTGGAGCTGCTCTGAATCTTGTAGAATCATACTTATCTGATAGGCAGCAAAAAGTTGGCATTAATGGCGTGACATCTTCTGGATCTTTGGTCAGAATGGGGGTTTCACAGGGGTCGATCTTGGGTCCGTTCTTATTCTAAGCATATATCAATGACTTACCACATATGGTTGAGGGCCTTGCTGACATAGTTCTTTTTGCGGATGATACTTCTCTGATTTTTAAAGTAGATAGGAAAGATAGAGAACTAGTTCAAGTCAACAACGCGTTAACTATTGTTTCAAATTGGTTCGTCGCAAACAACCTGCTTCTCAACGCAAAGAAAACGAAATGTTTAAAATTTTCCATGCCTAATGTAAGACATATAGAGCCAAACGTATTACTCGACGGAAATAAATTGAAAATTGACAAGGCAATAGTCTTTCTAGGTATTAGCATAGACTCTAAATTACAATGGGGTCCTCATATTGATGCACTATCTGGAAGACTGAGCTCAGCTGCATATGCGGTTCATAAAATTAGGCAATTGACAGATATAGCTACTGCTCGACTGGTCTACTTTGCTTACTTCCACAGCATAATGTCATATGGTATTCTGCTGTAGTGGTCAGCGGCGGACATAGAGACAGTTTTTATATTGCAAAAGCGGGCAGTTCGAGCCATCTACGAAATGGGTCCCCGCGAATCCTTAAGACAAATGTTCAAAGAAATTAACATATTAACTCTTCCATCTTTGTATATCCTAGAAAATATAATGTACGTTCGTAAAAATATAAAGAAGTTTAGAATAAATAGTGATATGCATAATATTAATACTAGAAATAAGGATAGGGTAGCTGTATCTAAATTTAGACTCACGAAAACTAAAAATAAGTCCTTCTTAGGCAATTGTGTACGTTTCTATAATAAAATCCCGAAAGACATTACTGAGCTCACTGAAGGGAAATTCAAGTTACGTGTCAAAAATATACTAATGAAAAAAACCTATTATAAATTGAGTCACTACTTAGAAGACAAAGATGCCTGGAAGCTTTCCACTTCTGCCTAGTAGCCAACTATTGAATAAATTTGTTATTTTAATACTACTCATATGTAACCTCAATGTACAAAGACTTGAAAAAATAATGACCCACGAGTTTCTTGCTGCTTCTTCTCGGCGGTGGTTCTTTTCCGAAGACAGCGGTAGAATCATTTAAAAATTTTGACGTTCATAAGAGTGTCTATGATGCCTAAACTGAATAAATAATTTTTGAATTTTGAATTTTGAATTTTGAGCTGACGCACCAGCAGCTCCGCTAACTTGTTTTATGGCATACAAAGACATAGAAATAAATTGAAGTAACAGCGGGGAATAACTAAACAGAAGAATTTATATCCCAGGTAAACTCTCCAAAAAAATCCTTCCTGAGTGGATATAGAAGGAATCAACTGCCAAAATTTCAATTTTGTAGCCCTAGCTGTATGGCCAGTAAAAAAAAAAAAATTTAACTTCGCACTAAATTTCCGATCCAATTTTTTAAATAATATTTTAGGGTCACTTACTGAGCATAAAATCACACAAGTACAAATTGAAAAAATGTAATACGTCGGTATTAAATTTCTATTCTATTCAGTTATTGGAGTGAAACTCAAAACTACTAGACCGAATTTGATAAAATTTAAATAGGACCACACGGGAAGCATCAGCATTCAAAAGTTATGAGGTAACAAACAAAAAATACAGTCGAATTGAGTACCTCCTCCTTTTTTGGAAGTCGGTAGAAAATGCTGTTATAAAAATAGCTGTTATAGCTATTTTTACAGACCTATGTAGGCTCTTCGTTGATGAGTCATTCAATCAGTCAGAACAAGTATGCTCTGTGCAGCAAAAACCGGGCCGGTTATATATAAAATTACACTTGCCTATGTACTTTTAAAATATTCGATCAATCCCACTAAACCACCGGTTTTTTAAAACAACAAACATAATAATGAAAATATATATTTAAAAATAGATTTGCATATACATATAGTGTACATAAAAGAAATTGAATGTAGACGAAAATTTTAATGAAATTTATGAATTTATCCCGCTTAAAGTGGCACTATACCTTTAGTTACAGCGGTACAGTACGGCACTGTCCCAGGATCATATTACTTCAAATTCGCTGGACTTGGCAAACATCGATTGGCCACTAATGATGGCTAGAATGTTTCGGTTTGTTTGTTGTCATAAAAGGTTTGTATTTGGGTGAGACAAGTGCGTGGGACGATAAGGCAGCGTTTGTATAATGGAATATAGTTTCTGATTACAAAATCAGGTTACAAACAATAGTTCAAAGAATTATCAAATTGATGCAATATAACAGCCTTGCGATTCTCTAAGAGCAAACATCGTGGCATCTTTGAAAACATCCGTGAAACAAATAACGAGATGACAAGAAACGGTAGAAAAACAACCTTATGTACTAGGGCGACATGTCATAAAGTATTTGACATCGGTGAGCTCATCGATGATCACAACGACAAATCACTAGAGAATAGCACGCCTGAATGAAGTACAAACTACTAATTTCTTTCTTCGCTAATTTTGAGCGTCAGAATAACCATGAGGCACTCAATGCCAGGTGCAAATGTGTGTGCTATGAGCATAGATGTTTTGTTCCTGTCGATGGATATTCTTAATGTTATAATGTGAGTCCATGCCTTCTGCGACACTGGGATCCTAGTGCGGGGCATGAGTGTGTGTACAGGTGACATAATTTGGAGCAAGGGTGCTTAAAAAAGAAAGTTTGAAAGTTTGTGTTTGTATGTTTATTACTTCTGCACGCTCTAACGGCTGGACTTTGAAGTAATTTAGTAAGTAATATTCTGACTCTGAAAATGCTCAGACCTGAAGAAAATGCTATTTTATAATAAAAACTACACAAGGCAAACACAAACTTACCAACGTTAGGAAAACCTTAAAAACACCTAAACTTCATCCTGAACTTACGTTAGGGGGAAAATAATGCAAATAATTTAATTTATTAGATATATAGACTACTAGCTGCGCCCCGCGGTGTTACCCGCATAAAAAGTGTGTCCTTTTCTATCCCACATGTATGCAAAATTTCATGATAAACGGTTGAGTAGTTAGGGCGTGAAAGCGTTACAAACAAAATATATAATTTATTTAACAAACAAACTCTAGGTGACCTGCCAGTGACATTGCTCGCTTGGTCTTGGTGTAGTAGTGGAAGTGCCCTTTTGGAACCACGATGTACTGGGTTCGATCCTCGGGTTGAACTGTTATTCAGTTTTTCTGAGCAAGAAAGATATTCTCCATAAATGTCCTGAGTGTTGAACAGTGCCCCGTATAGATGGTAGTAGGCTCGCGCCCTATAGCATGAGACCAAAACATACCTATCCGGTGAAACGTACGCGTTTAAAACACCTCTGCTTATTCCTTCGAGGATATATAGGCGAAAGTATCAATTCACTCAAAACCACTAGACTCATGTTACCGCCCCGCATTTTCACCTCCGTGGTGATGGATGATGATGATGATGATGATGATGATGAAAGTATCCTAATAAAACACCGCTGCTTACGCCTTGGATGATACCTATTTAGGCGAAACTATTTGGCGTGTTTAAAAACAACATCTAAGCATTGCAGGCGATTGACTCAAGACCGGACTGATGTTTCACCTCCGTGGAGATGGATGATGATGATTATGAAATGTATCCTATGTCCTTCGCCGGGATATAATCTATCTCCTTACCAAATTTCATCGAAATTGGTAAAGCCGTTCTTAATCCATCAAAGGTCGTTGGTCATCATAGGGCCAGACAGAATAGAAATGTCATTGTTATAATATAACGACTCTTGAAGGGTTAAGTAATAAATGGTGGGTAAAATACAGTTCCTACGTACATACAAATATAAAATTATTCACCATGGAATAAAACTGTTATTACATTTCATTATCCTTGACTGTATTTGTTGCTTTATTCGTAGAAAACCCGAAATTAGTCAAACCTTTCATAGTTCCTTTTTTGGGAGCTCTTCAGTGTACTTCTCTGTCGGTAGGGTCGGAATCTCACGACCACAGTCGGCTGAACAAAAAGATGGATGACATGCCGACTCTCTCGCCGAGCACGTCTAGTGTCTCGAGCTGTCAAAATCATAGCGTGCTTTTGTTTCTTGAGTCAGAGTTTTGACTAAGCTACCAGAAACTGACACATCTTTGACAGAAATCTATTGAGAGAAGATAAGTCATTATTACGATCTTGACGCAGGCTTGTTATTTTGTCTATGCTGTGCCCAAAAATTAAAGCTTTTTCACCCGCGTGGTGATAGATGATGATGATGATGAAAAGTATCCCATGTGTTAATCCAGCGCCTCATCTATCTAAATAGATGATCTCCATAACAACTTTTATCAAAATTGGCCCAGCCGTTTGAGCGTGACATTTATAATAGTAATGATAGTGATGATGACTACAAAGTACCTTTTGTTTTGTCCGCAGGATATTTCCCGCTGCCAGCAGTATACTGCCTCACCTGGATTTGCCTGGATGTACTTCTCTGCACCGCTTCTATCATGCATCTCTGTACCATCAGCGTGGACAGGTAAATCAAATTTGAACATGCTTTCTTAAATTGCCTATGCATTGAATATTACCGAACAAATTAGTAATTATTTACAGATGTTTTTAGTTTCAATGGGATAGGTTGGCAAACGAGCAAGCGGCTCACCTGACGGTAAGTGATACCGTCGCCAGGGACATCCAACACCAGAGGTCTCCAGGATGCGTTGCCGACCTTTGAGGAAGGATGATAGGAAGGAAGAGATAGAAGGGGTAACGGTTGGAGGCGGAGGAGGAAGGAGAGTGAGTATGGGGAAGGGGAGAATCGGGCCTCCGGAAACTCCCACAAGCCGACGAAACGCAATAGCAAGCTATGTTAAACGTCGATGTTATGTGGAAGTGTCGTACTTCCCCGGTCGTGCCAGCCCATTCGGCTGGGGGGTTAGATCGTGACACTACTACCAAAACATACAATAAAAAATGTGACTCAAAATAAAATTATAAACACAAGGTACAAAAAAATAATAATAAGAAGTCTGTATATTATTATCAGTGGAGCAGTTTGTGTATTTGGGCTCAATGATCACCAGTGATGGGGGCTGTGAACGTGAAGTCATACGTAGAGCGCAGATGTCAAAGACTGCAGTAAAACCCTTGTCTTCTCTATATTTCTGTATGCTTCCGAACCATGAACTCTTAAGGCTCGCGTACGGAACAGGATAGACGCGTTTGAGATGTGGTGTTGGCGCAAAATGTTGGGGATACCATGGACAGCGCATCGCACCAACGTGTCGATACTGAATGAACTCAAGATCCGAACTCGTCTCTCGACTAGATATATGCGTAGGGTTATCAAGTACTTTGGACACGTGGCACGTCGGAAGCCGGATAATTTAGAGAAGCTGATAGTGGTCGGTCACGTGGAAGGAAAAAGAAGTAGAGGAAGATCACCGACCCGATGGACCGATACTGTAAAACAGGGGTCAAATCCACCATTCACGCATCCATCCAACTTTCTCAAAACAGAGAAGCCTGGAAGATCTTAGTGGGAAAACCCACTTGTGATGACCACGACCCTCAGCCATGAGGCAAGTACGTACATGAAGAAGATATTAATATCTACAGTATCGTAAAACGAGTGGTCCGATTTTAGGGAGCTTAATATAAATAATAATATAATAACATAGTACAAAATTCACACAAGGTGTTCAGATCCCAAACTGGGCAGAGCGTGTACTATGGTAACTTGACTGAATACACCATAATTATATTCGTATACACACCCAGACCAGATACAGGTCAAACGGACATGTTCATTTGGACACATTCATACAATTGTTTGACCTGTCCGAGGATTGACCTCGGGGCCAGCGGCTCAGAAGGCAGATATCTAGCTACTGCGCCAACCAGCCTGTTTTATTCCAACGTCCGATTATACAAGATGGGTTTAAACTCACAACCCAGTAACTACATAATATGTAAACCGATATTAATATCGGTTTATATTATTATGTAGTTATGGACGCACTGAGCGAAGCATCTCTGCTTTAACTGACCAAAATTACTTTTACTTGTCCGTATATTTGTTAGGTTGTTGGTTTGTCTTCCTGTAAAGGTCGCATTATTCAAGCAATCTTGACGAAAATTGGTATGTATGTTCTACTATTTCATTGAATTTTTTTGTCGTCTTTGGTTGTTGTTATGATTTTTGCATAGGGAAATATTTTTCTTAAAATTCGGGGGCATAGCTTCGGCGCTATTTACCGACCGATTTAAAAAAAAAAATCTATACACATTAGGTACCTGACTTTCATAGATGAATTTCGAATATGAGCATAATTGGTCAAGTGCACTAAGAAAAAAATCTTGACGTTCCTTTTGAGTTCATCCATTCAAAATGGGAGTAGTTCTTTCCCCTTTTCCTTCCAAATGAATGTGCCATATTACTTTAATGGTTAAAATGGAGGGTATGACTTGTCAGTTTTAGGAGGAATAGAATATGTAGTTAAGGGGGTAATATTGGTAAGAAACTATCGGGTAGAATTTTTTTCGTAAGTATATATCTTTATTGTAAGGATTTTCCTTCTGAGTCAAAAAGGACGGATCAACGGATCAAAATCAGATGGATCTATTTCTGGTTTCCGAAATAATAAGATGTGAGATACTGCGAAAAATTGCCGCTAGTAAGAGTATGTGTTCGCGAGGTCTACTGTTTGCAGAACTACTAGTATTTAAAATAAAGGTCAATAACCGAATAATAATGGAATAACCGTTAAATTTTCAGAATAACATAACGACATCAAACATTACGTAAAATGCTAATATAGTTTTATTATATCTGAAACTTAAACGTGCTTAATTATACATATGGATCTATACTATAACAATGTATAAAACCTTAGTGTTCGGGAAACATTAAATTGAGTTTGACTATCATAATAGTTGAAATAGTGATAAAGCCTATATTGTAGAATTAGAATACTAATTTCGAAGCTTGACAAAATAACCTATTTCATTCTATAAAATTGAGTTTACCCTTTTACATAATTATGTGATAGTTTTAGCCTTATAACACAGTGATGAGCACAGTTATGTCCGTTGAAAAACTTCCGCAGTGAGTTCTGAGTGACACTTCGACTGTCATGGGCAGACGTGGTGCTTAGCAGCTGTTTTTTTTGGATTTTTTGTACCTCTACTGCAGAGGTACAAGAACTACTACTACTACTACAAAAAACTCTGTTAGCCAATGAGTTAGTGTGGTTATCCCACAAGTACGGGACGTCTTCATAAAGGGCCAAAACTTCGCGTTCTTCAATATATCTGCTATGATATAAAACTATAAATAGTTACAATTGTAACAGTATTTATGATGAAATAACCGGGACCACAGACTAACACGTAGACTCCTCAGTCGCTATATTTAGCCAATAATACAATAGTTTTCTCAGAAAACATACTAAGATTCGAGGAAATGCAACTTGTATCGTTACTATATGATTAGTTCGTCTATGTCGTCTTCTCCATACAAACATTCCTCTTCTACAACGCGGTCACATTAACTCGACGCATCGCTGGAATTCGGGTCCCCGCCTGGTTCCCCCGCATTCCCTTTTCTCGTCCGGCAAGTGTCAGTACGGTCAGCATCTTTATTACCGATACACGCGTCGATAATTTGGCTAATTTTACATACGACTACATTCCTGTCCAAAAATGCCAAACAAATAAATATTAATTGGGTAGCCATACAACAAATGTGTGTTTTTCCTATTTTTATTCTCAATATTAATAACGGTAACAATTAGACACCTTAAACTTTCACAGAATATGTAATTATATATTACCTTTCAAAATAAATAAATATTTTTTATTAATGTAACAAACTTAATTTTTACTCGATCTAAAGGCCACTTGGCCGGTTTTTTTTGCACACCGTACTTGAGCGCCAAAATGACGTCACATGGTCAAGCGTCTAGTTAATGTGACCGCGTTTTACTTATGATTTTCTCTCTGGTTCTTGACGTTAGTGCTAATATTTAACCAACTTCAAAAAAGGAGGAGGGTATATGTTCGACTGTAATTTTTTTGTGTGTATGTTCACCAAATTCTCCCACATTTGTGGACGAATTCAATTATTTTTTTGTTTGGTAAAGTGTACTTCCGAGGTGGTCTCATTTAAATTTCATCAAATAGTCCAGCAGTTTTTGAGTTAACTGCAATAACTGAAAAAGTGCCTATTTTGATGATATCATCATTGACAACGAATGACAATTGATCCCGTAACTAGCGAACGTCATTAAAATGGGGGAAATATAATTTTACCATAAAACGGATCTGATTTCAACATCTAAAAGTGGGAAATAAGTTGTCGAAGTCCGCACAATATTGTGACAATAGCACTTTCGTGGTAACAACTCCGAAAAGTTATTCCCCGCTTTTTGGTTTTGAAGTCGGTTCCGTTTTTGGTATTTTTGTGTGATATAGTTATTGACAACTACCATGTCATTAAAGCTTTTTCGGTTAGTCCTGATTTCTTGCTGGTCGTACATTAGGAATTAGTTTGTCCAAAAACACAACATACGAGTAATATGCCAGTAGACAAATCTATGTCAGGTGACGCTAAAGATATTCTGACTAGACACTTGTTTATGATTTATTTTATTATTTCTATTGTATTAGTATTTAGGAAAATTGAAATTTAAATAAATAAAGAAATAAAATTACGAAGCTTAGAGAACTCTTATTCTTTACAAAACATATTTTCTTATGTTATATTTTCTTCCTATTTGTTTTTCAGAGTTGACTGTTGCTTGATTAACTTAGAGGTCGGTGAGCAGGTGAAAAACAACTTGAAACTGTAATTTTCTACAGACTTCCAAAAAAGAAGGAGGTGCTCAATTCGACTGTTTTTTTAATGTTTGTTACCTCGTAACTTTTGACTGGGTGAACCTGTTCTCAAAATCCAAAAAGTTGTTTTCTGAAAGCTGGTGCTTACCGTATGATCACGTTCAAATTCTATCAAATTCGGTCTAGTAGTTTTTGAGATACACTCCAATAACTGAATAGAATAGAAGCCAGTATCAAATTTTTCAAATTGTTTTTGTATAAAAAAAACTAAAGATACAATATATACGGTCTGTAATTACACTTTAGCATGAGTGTAATATGTTGACTGTAAACCTAGTATGGGTAATAACAAAAACTTATTTGGTACCGTCAATGTGTAAAGTTATTTCCCTTGTTACAGATATCTGTCCCTACGGTATCCAATGAGGTTCGGCAGGAACAAAACCCGGAAACGAGTCACCGTCAAGATTGCCTTTGTTTGGATATTATCTACTGCAATGAGTCTTCCACTGAGCCTGAAGTATTCTAAGGTATGTTTTATTGTACTATTAAACACCATAGCGGTATTAAGTGGGTGTATTTATAACTATTTACTTCAGAAATATTTATATAATTTTTACGGGATAGTTATCATGTACGGAATACGGACACAAATAATATAAAAGTAATAAAAATAATAATACATTTGATCAACAGTTTTAACAATTCTTATTCAGCAGGTATAGATGATATAACTACAAAAAGTATCAAAATTTGCGTGTTTAGTTTAAGTGAAACATCGTGATATATCTTATAAAATACTTCTCATTTCAATATGGAATATTCATAGATGTATTAAAAAATCGAATCCATCAAACACTTATAAAAAGCGAATCGTTTAATATAGATAGTTACAAACCAGTAATATTAATACAAATAATGTCTAAAGCTTTGAAAAATTCATGTAGAGGAGATTACAAGAGTTCACGACCGAAAATAAAATACTCAAAAATAGACAATTTGGGTACCGGTAAAATAGCTTTACCTCATTGGCATGTTTCTATTTGATGAAGCTCTTTACCGAAACTGTCAATGAGAAAGCGTCTGTTACTGATATCTTCCTTTCAAAGCATTTGATTACGTTGCTGTTATACAAGGTGTCTCAAAAGAAAGTTTATATTTATTTAGCTCACTGCGTGAATGTAACGAATCTAAGTAACGCGGGGGTTATGCCATTCGGTAGCCTGGCTTTTGGGAATTCAGTAGCTATGGAGCGTTTCTCGGGAGCAGACCGCGCATTATGCGTGCGAGAGTTTTACAAAAACGGTGATTCTGCGACTGCTTACGTCAATTAAATGATGCGCCAAGCATTCCTCTTATTCAAAATGGGTCAAAAAATTTGAAGAGACCGGTACAAATCCGGGCGGCCAAGTTCATCAAGAACGGTAGAAAACGTGGAGAGTATTAATCAGTCTGTTCGTGACGATCCGAATCTGTCGATACTTTAAATACGCATAGATCATCATTATACCGCATTTGGCACAACGATCTAAAGCTGAACCATTACAAAATTCAATTGTTTCAATAATAAGAATCTTCTACGCGCTACAGTTGCCGGATCACCATTTTTGTATAACTCTCGCACGCACAACGCGCGGTCTGCTACCGAGAAACGCTCCATATCGACTGAATTCCTATGAGCCAGGCTACCGATTGATATATCCTCGCGCCTCCGGACTCGTTGCGTTCACGCAGTAAGCTAAATAAATATAAACTTTCTTTTGAGACACCTTGTATTAACTGAAAAGATATTATTATGGTAGACGAGGAAAAGCATATTGATGGAGTTAAACTCATAATGGACAACGCAACAGGCTTCCTAGGCAATAAAATTGACGCAAAATTACAGTGGGGTCCTCATATAAATGCACTGTCTGGGAGACTCAGTTCTGCTGCATATGCGGTACGTAAAATAAGAGAGCTAACAGACGCTTCTACGGCGCGGTTAGTATATTTTGCATATTTCCACAGCGTAATATGGGATATTGCTATGGGGTTCAGCGGCTGATATAGAGACTTAAGTTACTTAGTTTAAAACACTATCTGAGTAGTAGAAAGCAATTAGTCGAAATTGCATAATTTTGCGAATTGCGAATCAGAAATATGGAGATCCGTAAAAGAGCGAATGTCACCGACATAGCCCTGAAGATAAGCCATTTAATATGGCAGTGGGCAGGGCACATAGCACGCAAAACAGAAATTTTATTTTTTATTTTTTTTTATTTTCAATAAGCATACATTTTTATTACCTTATTCTAAATTCTGCCAAACTGCAGAACAGTTTGTCGGCAGATACACTCTCATTACAACTTGCATGCTATTCTCTATAATATAATTAATATAATTAATTCTCGCATTTATAAACAAGTGACTACTTGTTTATAAATGCGAGAACTTATTACTTGACAATAGATTTTCAACATACAATCTTATTGTGAAATGAATGTTACATACTAAAGTAAATGCATTACATAACCCTGTCAACATTGGATGTATCTTTTTACACTTGTATTAGGTTGTTGTCATGGGATTTCAATTTTTGCAGCATAATAGATCCTTTACAGTTCAGACTTGTGCGCGTATATATTTTTGTTTTACACAACTTCACTTTTGCAATAACAACGAAAAATTTAGATGTTCTCTAATGCTTTTAAGTAAATCAAAATGGTGACTATTAGTCGGCTAAGAACTCTCGCCTTTGATAGTTCTAATTTCAAGCAAATACTATTTTATATTCTATAGGATTAAATTCGTTGCTAATGTAATTACTTTTACTTAAGCAATTACAATGCCGTATGAGTCTTTTTATAATAAAAGTAGGTAGGTAGTTAAGCAGGTACTAACTAAAATGTAAGTATGGAATGTTCAATGCCGCTGTTCACATATCACTGTTATGTATGTTACATGTTATTCCTTTTCCGTTTTATTTTCTAACATTAAGCGTTTTAATGCCTTTTTAAAACCAGGTTTTGTAAAATACATATCAGTAAAGTTCTGTGGCAGCTTGTTGTACAATAGTGGCACTTTGTATCTGTACATTCGTTCACCGTAGTGGTTTTGAATGTAATTCGTTTCTATAGTAAGCTGGGGTTTAGATGCTTGACGGGTAGAGTAATGGTAAGTTCTAGGTATTTTATACATGTCATTGCAGTAATGTTGCAACATAATTATGATGGATTCAGCAGTGGAAGTTCTACGGCAGAGATGATGATGATGAAGCTAAACTTGCTTTTGTAGTCTAAAAGAATAATAATAACTTATTATTCTTTTTTCTTTTTAATAATAACTTATTATTAAGGCATAATATTATAATTGAAAGACTAATGTAAGTTATTCATAGAGAATTATGACAATAATGATAAAAATGTACAAACCTAAAAATAAGAACTTACAAGTGTAATTTATATATGTATGACTTTTTATTGTTTTAACTTACTTTCGAATTATTTCTTTTATGACATTGTGTTTTAATAATTTAAGTCCAACTTATAACTTTATTGTTATTACTACCTATAACAATAATGTATCAAATAATAATGAATTAGAATAATGCAAGAATTGTTCCAATATTTGCACATCATTTTATTTATGGTGTTGAATATACTCGAACCATGTACCTACTATTTTAACTACAAATATTTTAGACTATTCTGGCATTTAAATAAATTTAAATTTGTATATAACTCAAACCGAATAAGTTTGAGTTTGGGATAGTTATGTTGTGAGTGGAGGCTGATAAGTTTTTGGCGATTACGAGATTGTTACGGCGCTATTATTATTATTTATTTCAATTATGTTCACGGAATTCATCCGGTCCTTTACAAAGGCATAAGTGGGGCTGTAGCCAACACTTAGATGCCTGTTTGGTATTAAAAAATACAAAGTAGTATAAAAAAACAAACTTTATGATGGATGGTGACATCGTATATCTATTATAAAAATGGGTAAAATGCCAAGGCCATTGATATGAACTTATTAGTGTTAAGGAAGATGATGGGCTATGGAAGAGACTACGGCACATGCCATTTTCAGTCTCATTATAAATTTCTGGGCCGGTGGTGACTTGCCACCCACTAAACGGGCCCCCCATAAGGGCCACAATCAATGGTGACATGGTTGGTGTGGTTGGCTAAAGGGTGTCGAGAGGTGTGCTGCGGTTTCACTAGAGCGCTACTACCGGCGTTATGCCTATTAACACTTCCACCCTTGGAGCTTTTTGTTACTTGCTCTTCACCGTCTCCACCCCCAGACGGCCAATTAAGGCAAGCCGGGGTCAGGGGTTTCGTTTAGCCCCAAGGAGAATCAGGGTCTGCGGTTATTATTATTATTTTATTTATTTCATTATGTTCACGGATTTCATCCGGCCTTTACAAAGGCATAAGTAGGGATGTAGCCAACAATTAGAGGCCTGTTTGGTATACATATACAAAGGAGTATAAAAAACAGAAAAAATGTTGGATGAAGGGTAACATGGTACTATTACAAAAATGGGTAAAATGGCCAGGCTATTGATATGAACTTATAAGTGATAAGGGCGATAGTAGGCTATGGACGAGACTACGGCTCCTACCAATTTTAGTCTCATTTTAAAATATTTAGGCAGGTAGTGACTTGCCACCCACTAAACGGGCCCCCCATTAGGGCCACCATCAATGGTGACAAAAGAGGGAACGTTGGTGTGGATGGCAAAAGGGTGTTGAGAGGTGTGCTGCGGTTTCACTAGAGTGCTACTACCGGCGTTATGCCCTTTAACACTTCTACCCTTGGAGCTTTTTGTTACTTGCTCTTGCGTCTCCACCCCCGGACGGCCAATTGAGGCAAGCCGGGGGTCGGGGTAATACGAAACGCAATAAAAAAATAAAGCTAAATTAAGAACGCACTTCTTTCATATTTACTAATAAAAGCGGGGAACCAATTAACATGCAAGTTAGCTTCACGGAAGCTCATGACAGTTCCCGTGTTACCCAGCCGTGCAATTCTGTAATAATTCGTCGATGCGCTCGTCGACGAGCTCACCGATGTCAAATACTTTATGAGATTTCGCCCTTGTACATAAGATTGTTTTTCCAACGTTTCTTGTCATCTCGTTTTTTATTTCATGGATGTAGTCAAAGCTGCAACGATGTTTGTTCTTAGAGAATCGCACGGCAGGTCTCTAATATACACTGTACCGAGATCTTCACCTAGACACCACTGGCATATCAATTTCACTTGTCCTTCAATCATAATATTACGGTGAGTGCTTTTTCGGTTTAGCTACTAAGACCTACAGCAGAAAAAATGGCTTCGTGGTTGTGCACACCCAAGACGGACACTTGTGGAAGAGTTCAAACCGAACTTGTTATACCTAAACAAATGAAGAGACGGGCAAGTCGTTCGTCTAACCTTGTAAACACCTTGCCTACCCATTACAGTTCCAAAACCACCCAAAGATTGAATAAAGTGGGTAGTACTGGCTCGCAACGCAACTACCTTGCAACACTGGTCTTTTTGCATCTACAGATGCTCTTCACACCTTAAACACCCAGTAATACTTTAGCGCTTAACGCTGACGGCACAATATCTGGTCCTAAGGTTGTACGGTTGTACCAAAAGAGGTTGACGCTCTCTGCTCACTCGTCATCAGGGCCACCGGTATTGCTACCGACCAGCCGTGCGATTCTCTAATGATTCGAGCTCACGGATGTCAAATACTTTATGAGATATCGCCTTTGTTCATAAGGTTGGCTTTCCAACGTTTCTTGTCATCTCGTCATGTGTATCACGGAATTTGTAAAAGATGTTTGCTCTTAGAGAATCGCACGGCTGAAAGTGCTGAGAAAACGACATATAGTCAAAACTTCGTAAAATCTTACTGGAAAAGTTTTCATAGCCGGTGTCAAATTCAGTACTTTGAAGCTTATAACTTTTTGAGTTCTGATCTCAGCTGCTCGATTGTCATGTCGTTGGTTGCGAGTCCGGTGGTACTCCATGAATCTGCAATATAAGAAAGTACTTTAGTATAAAATGTATACAACTGACAGTAAAAAAAGTATCAAAAAATAGAGCAGGCTTCTAGATTAAAAAGTGTGAAATAACTTTCACACTTTTTAGTGTAGAACTCGGTTCAATTTTTTGCAAAAAAAATATTTTCACCCTTTTTGTTGACCTTGCTTCTTACGGGATACAACGTCAATGATGATATCATTAAGATAAATCAACAGTTTTCAGTTATTGGAGTGTAACTCAAAAACTGCTTTACTGAATTTGATGAAAATGATATGGTATCACTACGAAAGTACACTCTATCAAACAAAAATCATCAAAATCGGTTCATAAACAACGAAGTTATCAGCAAACATACATAAAAAAATATACGGTTTGATAATTAAGCTACACCCTCCTTGTTTTGAAGTCGGTTAAAAAAAATGTCATTTTCAAAATTTCCGTGAATGCAGACTTTTACCGCAAGACGCTACTGCCTTCTAATTCTTCTTTTTTCCATGGTGGATTTGCTGGCCTCATACGATTTACATTCCGAAGGTGTTAGAAAAATATTTAACCCGTAAAGCTGCCTTGGCATACCTGTATGCCAAAAAATATTCCGTAAAGCCGCCTTGGCATACAGGTACGCCAAGGCCAAATCAAATAAGGATCCAATAAAAAATGTTATCTATTCAAATATACAATAGATTTTAATGTTTTGTTTTTTTGATGCTGTAAAGGACCTGGAAAATTTTTTGACATAACAAATTATCATTTGAAAAATGCCAGATCGGTAATATCAGCGAAAAAGCGACAGTCACTTGTTTTTTGCGGGGTTTTTGCAACTCTGGATTGTAAATTTGTTGTTAGTCGGGAGCTCACTAGGTTAAGCTCGCTGGGTAGACCAGTACTTGAAATGTACTCGTATATAAAGCGTAAAATATACCGTCCGTTGGAGAAAAAGCAAATATCATAAATCTCACCACTAAACTCTATACACTTCTACTGACTTAAAAATAGTATATTTAATAATACGTACTCTAATAGACACTGTATGTTTTGGGTTCTGATTATTAGTTAATAAATAATTGCTGATATGTGTGACGAAAATAGATGAAGTATATGTGGTACAAATATAAACGTGGGCGTTCACTAGTGATTAAATATAGTATAATAGCCTTTTCAAGTTGTATAATACTTATTACTGAGTCTAATTATAGTTTGGGAAGTTTGTCAGAATACACAAGTTTTCATACAACCAAGCACTACACTTGCCCATGACGGTTGTACATAGTAACGCTCAAAGCTAAAACTGACTGTTTTGTGTGGCACTGTACTCATCAACCAGAGAATGGTTTTTAACTTTTTTTGCATAGACACATAACCTGTATCACAACTTGATCTTTAATAATGCATACATTGCTCGATGAGATGGGAGGACAATGCCGTTCTAGATTATAAAATTAATGTTTTAAATGTACTTCGATTAAGTATAAGTAGATTTTTAAAAACCTTACAATTTGGCAGTAGACTCAAAGTAGGTACCTGGTAGGTAGGAGTACCTTGTAGATTTGTTGAAAAGAACGAGATACTCTTGACAAACCACTAATGGCTTATAGGCTGTTTTTAAGTGTACGCAAACTTATGATAAGACAAAAAAAAAAAAAAACTCTCTCGCCTAGTAAATATCACTTGCTACAATGCCCTTCAAATCCTACACAATAATGCGCTAATGCGTCGCGATAGGTAACTGCGGTGATACCAAGCAAGGCGGTCTTGACCAAGACTATCTTGCAAGTATTTAACTCCATCACCATCACGTCCTTCATAAGCTATTTTCATTCTGAAGCCCAATCCATCTAGCTGTCAGCGTGAAGAAGTAACAACATGGACATGCACACTCACATAGTATACTAATATTAATGTAAAGTTTGATTATATTTTATGGAAAAGGTTAAGCGAAAAAGACCAGCACTAGTCGGACCCAGTGAAGGCTCTCTCAGTACTTCCTATCACCTCTGCCTTGAGACAAACCAAAGACATGCATGGAAGGAGTTGGACAAATGCTTTTCTCAAACATTTAAGATGAGCACGATTTCCAGCAATGAAGTACAATAAACAATAATAAAACAATATTCAATAATACTTATAGCCACTGGTGACAGGCGTAGGCGATGAAAGAAAAAGCGATCATAATTTAACATAAATAATTACTTTCAATTCTTTAAATACGTACATGATTGATTGATCTACTAACGACCGTTTTCATTATTCTATCTATCCATAGTTTTCCTTACTACCGATAGAAATTTGACGTAACGTCCATACAAATAGTGTCAAATATCTATCTCTAGTAAGGTAAACCGACGATAGATAGTTTATTGGAAACGGCCGTTAATAGCATAAGATTAAACCAGCATTTAAAAAAGCTCAATTCCTCTTTAAAAATACGTTCCTCAATCAAATCCCTTTCGATGGTTTACTTTGTATCTTTCCCGTTTCTAATCGCTTTCAAACGAGCACTTTTAATCTGATGCCCGAGTTTAATAATCGTCTCGGTGAACCTTTACCCAACTTTAAATGCTGTTTAAGACGCTACGGATTTCATTTAACTATAGGTTGTACCTAGTTTAAAACTCCAAAATTTATTACCATCTATTTTTGGTGGTAAATACCTAAATACAAGAAAATTTGAACGTACAATTAAACTAAAACCTAATCTCACTGAGTGATTGGTTCAATTTGAAGACATTGTTTCAAAGGCTTGAAATTCAAATAATTATACTGAAATATAATCGAGGTGTTTATACGACTCGGCAATTTATCAGAGGGATTTGCCTATAAATAATCATTACTTACTGATGCTTACTATAACTACATTGAATAAAATTATAGCTGAGTATTTACTTTTGTTTGGATGTTTTCTTTTCTTTATATAGTACGTATCTAGACGGTTGTTTTTCAACTGATGGTTTACTGTAACATCATAGCTTCGAAAAGAATTACCCGATAGCAATGTACTTTAATTTACTTTGAAAGCATTTTAACGAGGACATACTTAGCATATCTAATATATGTGGCTTCATGCGCATCCATCAACGGATTGGAGATAATGTTGAGCTAGAAACCACTTATTTGACATCAAACGTTTGAGCTCTATTTAGAAATGTGTAAATTGTATAACGGCTGAGATCATGTGATTCTTGCTATGAGGGCCCCGTTAGCTGAGTTGGTAGTGCCTTCGAAGCGTGGAGTCCCCGGTTCGGTCCTTGGACGGGGCATATATTTTTTGTGATGCAGAAATGTTACTTCTCGAGTCTTGGATGTGTGTGTGTGTATACATGCCTCCCGTGGTACAGCTAACTATTCTACAGGATCTGCAGCTATCTATCATACAATTATTTGTTTACAGAGAATCAATTTTTTGCCTATTTGTACCTACATGTTTACATTAAAAAAACGAAAAATTAAAACCCTTTATAAGTATACTCTACCAATCAAAAAGAATTTTGAGAATCGGTCTACAAATGAAGGGAAATCGGTTAACATACATTAAATACATGCAATCGTTGAAACCACAACCAACTTCTTTTTTGAAGTCGGTTAATAAAATGGTAATGAATGAACTGATTTCAATCAAACATGTCTGAGAGCCCTTTCTTAAAACATTTTATGGATATGATATTAACTTAAAAATAGATGGTTGTTTCGGAGCTATATCCCACAGACAGAATGTAAGAGAGGGACAGACAAACATAGATTTCAAACTTTAAAAAATCTGAACAACATACTCAATATATACTTTCTCGTTAGTGACGAAAACAAAACATACGTTCCTTGAGAACGTTCTTATCCATGAATACCTCATTTGTATTATGTTATTTTGCTTTAGCCACAAGTGTAATTTCTTTCCGAAAAACACTACCTTTCCCAAAGGTAATCTAGTTTAGACCCACTAATGTAGACGTTAGCCTTATTTACCTACTTGTATACAAGTAGGTAAATAAATAAATTACAAATGTAACATATATTAAACAAACAATTTTATAAGGCTAACGTCTACCTCAGTGGGTCTAAATTAGATTGCCGTTTTATTCAGGTCCGGTCAAGCCGGCCTCCTCTGTCCGACGAGTAGATTCGATTTTTCCCGAAAGCGAACAAAAAGATTTTAATTTTACGGTCACTTAGCAAAGATCGAACGTTTTGGGTCGGCGAGGGCTATAGAAATTCCTTGCGCGTCGTTTCTGATGATTTCGTCTGGGATGAGATGAATCTACCTACTCAAAGTCTGGATCAATCTTCATACCAGCATTCATGTCAGATTTAATAGACTTTTTACAGCAGGTATTCGTTCATACTTTAGAAAAATATTTCTCTTAAGTAATAATTGTTTCCATAAATCCATCACGCCTTTATACCTCCAAAAAAGATCGAGGTGTATAAATGCTTATATTTCACTACTCGTGTTCTTATTCACATATGGGCTTAATTATGTAGAAGTGCTAAACTTACAAACAAATACACAATTCTATAATTTTATTTGCAAAAGGGCATTTCTGTAAGGCAATTTTTCATAAACGCAAAACCTACAAACGCTAAATTTGCACATTTGGAATAACATTTACTTCTAGGAGTTTTGAAATTACTAACAGTTCACCTCTCGTCCTACAAGTATACTTACTATAAGTTACTCGATGTTTTCTTAAGATAACGGCTATTGTCACCCAGGATCGATCCTTACCTCCGTATATATAAATGTTACTGGCGACTACTTACTTACTTTACTTACTACTTACTTGGCGAGCTACAACCCTCGATTTTGATACATATTTTTCCACGAAGCAGATAACAATATGTTCATACTTTCGTTGAGAGCCATTTGCCAATGTACGTTTAGTGTGACGTAGTATGATATTTCTTTTGAACGTTTCATCACTGAACTTAAAGTGAGATCGCGGCCAAACGCTACTCTAACGATTTACATAATCGATAGAGTAGCGTTCGGCCGCTATCTCACTTAAAGTTCAGTGATAAAACGGTCAAAAGAGATATGATACTACGTCACACTAAACAAGGACTCAAACACGTGGGTGGATAATGGAATTGTATAGTTATAGTAAAAACAATTTTTTAACCTTTCCATTGCGCAACTAATATTTTACAGGTTCATTAAATTTACTACGCCCCACGGCTATGCCCACAGGGGAAGTATACACTGTACAACCTTGGTCAGGGTGGTCATATATTTTGTAAGACACCTCCTTTGTGGAAATGCAATATCGATCTAGAGCGAGTTCATACTCCAACGCGCACTTGGCCGATTATCAGGTGGCTGTGACCACAACCATTTTTGAGGGCTGGATCTGCGCCTGGCTGGCACATGCGGCAATTCGTGAACGGGCGCTTCCTGCAAATACTGGTCTACTTTGAATGCATATACCAACTCAGAAAAAAGGATAGATTATTTAGTACATGTATTTAAAAAAAACACTATACCTCAGGGTGACGAGCACAGTACATTTAAAGGTTATGTTCTCTCTGTCTGTCAATACCTTTATCTCAGGAGCGCGTAAAATCATCGACTTTTAATTTAAAATAAATAAATGGATCAACGGTTTCTTTCAGCTGTAAAAAAACTTCAAACTTGTAAGTCAACACGATCATAAGATATGACCGTTTATGTATAATTTTAAATATTTTGCGATTTAAAAAAATAATCAAAACCTCAACCTTTATGAATATTTTGCTATTTCAAAAGGTAATCAAAACCTATAAGTGACTTCTCAGTGACCTAGAATCATGAAATTTGGCAAGAAGCGATGTCTGAGCCCATGTAAAGAAAACAATCTCAAAATTTTAAATATTAGTAAATATATTTTAGCAGCTAGTAAATATATTTACTAGTACAAAGTTCTTATTTGAGGTTGTTGCAATACATGTGCCCAGGGAACGAACAGCAAAATTAAGTTAGCCTTTAATCTAGTTTGTTTTTAGTAAGAGCGTATTCTCAATGTATGTGCATTTTAGACTCGTGCACCAAGGGAACTCTTGGTGCACGAGTCTAAAACGCACTTGTCTGATTTATTGTATTATTTAAATGCATTTTTTTTTCTTTTAACATTCTTATTGTTGTTTTTATTCTCTTTCTAGTAACCTTAAACAAATCATGGCTTATACGAAACTTTTCATAAAAACTTCTTGCATATAAATATATTGACATAAAAGGTAAAACGAAAGTTTAAGCCGCTGAATAATTCATTTCCATAGTAAAATTTCAATTTGCAGTTATACAAAAATTATGTTTTTTGCAGTTAGAAAATGTTCCTTGACTTTTTCGGTTGAATCCCAGCTTTGTAGCTTTGCCCTGAGCTTTTTAGTGTTAATACTGAACTTCCTGTGCCCCAGTCAAAAAAAACATACGCCTTTATTTGTTATAATATAAATAAGGCTAAAAAAATTATAATGCTTATATAATTTAACCAAGCTATAATTAGCAAAAGCATTTTATTCGAATTAAGCATTGTAATATTTAATAACTTGATGCAATCAAATAATTAAAGATATTCAATTTTCGGTTGGTTAGATCAGAAAAGTTTATAGAACATTTTAATCGTTCATCCCAAGACTTTTCATAATAATTTTAATCATGAATTTTGATTTTCAGATCAGTTGACGAAATGCGCAAATTAATTTCGAGATTTGAAATAATTTGTCAATTAGCTCAGAGTGGAATTAAATTGCTTACGTAATTGTAAACTCAGGCTTTAGTTGTTAAGATTGTTCTATTAAAATAATAATATTATGACGATTACATAAGTAAGTATTTTGTCCATCTAGATTATTGGAAGTGTCAAATATATATGCGACCAGTCGCTCTTTCACTTTACAATTTATTAAAATAAAAGCTTTTTTCAAATAAGTTTATTACTTATACAAGTGGCATGATTTTTATTAAACTTTTGTATAAAGTGCCTCAGAATATTGAAGAAGAAAAGCACGTTCAAAAAATAAGTATTAGGTATGGTTTTAATTTATTAACCAATACTAACCATATGTATTTCCAAACCTCATATATATACTTATATATATAATCTGAATCTCGGAAATGGCACCTACGATTTTCATGAAATTTAGTTTGCAGGGGTTTCGGGGCGATAAATTTATTTAGCTAGGTTTCAATTTTAGAAAAAGTCGTTTTATCCTTGTATGAATGAATGAAAAATAATGAAAAACTGTAACAAAACTATTTTATCGACACAGCAACATTAAAGCTACATGAAAATAGATGGCGTTGTTATGCAACGTGAAGCTGAAAACAGGTCAGGTTTCCCAAAGAAATCATTATTCGTTCATCATCATTATCATGATCACAGCCATAGGATGTCCACTGCTAGCATAGGCCACCGCGGCGCGCCAGGCGGTTGGAAGCGTCCTGCATCCAACGTTGTCCTACGACCTTTATCAGGTCGTCTGTCTACCGTGTTGGTGGACGACCTACGCTGCGTTTGCCAGTCCGTGGTCTCCATTCCAGAACCTTCCGGCCCCATTGGCCATTTGTTCTGCCTGATATGTGCCCATTATTCGTTACTTTAAGTAAATCATTGAGGCTAGACAAAACAAATATTTGAACCAAAACCTATTTTGATTACAGAGTACTTACCTTATCTTAGGTTATATAGATTTAGTCTTAGTCCTACATAACTTAGCTATATATCAAATTCCAATTTAGACAAATACCGAGTCTCTAGTTCATTAATGATCAAGTAGAGTTCCATTAGTATGACTACAAATTAAACAACAGAGCTCCTTTGAGCGACATAAGAGGCTTTCCAATTGATTTTCAAAGTATGTCTTTACCAAATTAATCGAAGGCCAAAGCGTCTTGTACTTTACGTGTTAGAGCCTGCCTCTGTAATTATTCAACTCAAGTAAGTGTGAATTGGAAAGGTCTAAAAACCTTTCCAATTCACACTTACTAAAAACTCTACATTTTTCAATTAACCTACATGGAAGTTTGGATGTTTGTTACATAATCACGCAAAAACGGTTTAAAGACACACGACGTCGAGGCGCGCAGCTATGAGCACGTTATACATAATTTGTAATATTATATCTAGCTACGAGGACTCGTAATGGACAAGGCAATAGACTTTCAAGGCATTAAAATTGACGCAAAATTACAATGAGGTCCTCATATAAATGCACTGTCTGGGAGACTCAGTTCTGCTGCATATGCAGTACGTAAAATAAGAGAGCTAACAGACGCTTCTACGGAGCGGTTAGTATATTTTGCATATTTCTACAGCGTAATACCATATGGGATATTACTATGGGGTTCAGCGGCTGATATATACCATCAGCTGAGACCATCTTTATCCTACAGAAACGTCCTATTCGAGCTATATACGAAATGGGTCCCCGTGAAACTTTGAGAGATTTATTTAAAGAAATCAATATATTAACTTTGCCTTCCTTATCTGTATTTGAAAATATAATGTATGCTCGAAAAAAATTACATAAATATAAGTTAAATAGTGATCACCACACTTTAAATACTAGGATACTCCTAATAGGATAGCTGTACCTAGTTTTAGACTTGCGAAGACTAATAAGTAATTCCTAGGAAACTGTGTGCGTTTTTACAATAAAATCCCAAAACACATAACTGAGCTCACAGAGGGCAAATTCAAGTTGATAAAAACGTTATAATAAAATAAGTTTATTATGAAGTTCGACATTATATAGAAGATAAAGATGCTTGGAATACTCCACTTCTGGCAAGCTGTCTCTCTGCCACCCATAAAAAGTAATATTTGTAGTACTTAAGTAGAAACATTGTAAACATCTATATAAAAAGAATGGCCCCGAGTTTCTTGCCGCTTTTTCTCGGTAGGTTCGATATATTTTGGAACGCGGCGGTAGTCTTTAAAGTACATTATAATGAAAAATTGACGTTCATAAGTGCTTCTTTGATGCCTAAATTTAATAAATGATTTTGAATTTGACTTATTATGATATATATGAATATATATATGATATTAAATCAACTAAATTTGAGGTTTTGAAAGTGAAACATAGTTTAATTTTTCATTAGTACGTTTTAGCAACGGTTACTAAATCTGATTATTGAGAAGCTCTTTTGAGATATTTTTATTAGACTACGAATAATCTAATAAAGATTTACAAAGTCACGGGATGAAAAGGAATTTGAGTCGTTCATCGCAAAAAATCCAGTCTCGAAACTTTTATATTTCAGACCTAATTATATATCGTCCTTGTAATTATATTTTAACAAAAGAATGTGTTAGACGGGGCATCATATTTTACTTTTATATGACTTAAAATTTCATACTAGGTATGTCTTACTGTACGTCAATATTTTATTACGTTTTGTGTTGTGGCGTCAATTTGGAAATTACATGTCTACATGACTAATGCCTTCACTGGTGAAAATTTCGGCCTAGTAGCAGTAGTTCGGTTGTTAGTCCTAAGAAATCTGAATCTGAGAAAATATTTTTTTAGTAGTCAACCGAACTACTGCTACTAGAGAGTGTCAAAAGATCGGTGATTTGTACCAACCTGACTATTGCCATTGAAAAGGTGCATTAGTTCGGTCAACCGAACTAACAACCGAACTACTGCTACTAAAGAGTGTTAATAGTTCGGTGCTTTGTATCAACCGGACTATTGCCACTGAAAAATTGCACTATTTTGGTCAATCGGACTAACAACCGAACTACTGCTACTAGGCCAAAATTTCATAGTTTGAAGTGTAATGTGACAGTTGAGAAGATCTTCGCCCAAAAGATTACGGATTACTACTGTAATATCTTTACGGATCACGCGTTTTTATTTCTGCCCATTAAAGCCTTTTTAACCCATCTGAATTTTGTATTAAACCTCATCTAAGAATTGGCCAGCGGAAGTGCTAAATTTGAAAATTAAAAAGAAAACTATTAGATCGACATGGAAAAGTCAATGGAGAAATAAAACCAAAAAAGCGAGGTTAAGGTTAACGATTAAGGATCAAGCTAAACGAGAATAGGGTTGCAACACTATCAAAGATGTAAAATGTTCACATATAAACTTTTGCTGTGGCTACTCAAACCAGCTGGCACACTGGATTAACGAGACTGGCTTGCCAGAGAGGAGCGCGTTGCTGGGGATGTCGCTACTTTAGAGTGTTTGTAGGGGGTAAGTAATATATGTTCGATTCATAAAATACATATACACATAAGAAATATAAACTTATGACATACCATTTATTTCGTATATAATACATATAATATCCTAAGCCTTTGATCGACATTCAAAACAAATAACAACAAAAGAAAACCATTAATAAACTATAAATTCATGTGATGCACTTAGCAATTGAAATAAGTATTATAAAAAATATTATCACTGCACATACTTCTTATTTAGTCGACTTTTAATAAACATATTTAAAGAAACGTCGAAACCTATAAATAACAAAAGTAAACAAAAATGCCTGACTACGATTGATAACCTGAATCTGGCAAAAAAAATTCTAAATCATCGTGTGGTCACCATTCAACCTGACGCTCCTCCTCGCTTCGCTCGTCGTCGCACCTATCGTGACTTTGCCTTAAGCTAGTCATGAAAACTAAATAACATTAAACATACTTCCATCATTTTGTTAACGGAATTATATCAAAATGTATAGTATGTCAAATTATTTTTTATATCGAAAAAAAAATATGATAATTGAATAGTATGTAATATTTAGTAGTATACAAAATTATAGTATTACAGTTGACCGATATATCAAGTGCTATTATAGATTCTTAATTATATATACAACTATGTATTTTGTTAACGGAATTATATCAAAATGTATAGTATGTCAAATTATTTTTTATATCGAAAAAAAAAATATGATAATTGAATAGTATGTAATATTAGTAGTATACAAAATTATAGTATTACAGTTGACCGATATATCAAATGCTATTATAATTCTTAATTATACAGGGTTATTGGTAATTAGACCGGATCCTTTTAAGGGGTGGTAGGGAATGCCATTTGCAACAATATGACTGTACATTGTGATATCCGGAAATGAATCATTTATGTGATATTCTTTTTTTTTATTTTTTTTAGGAAAATCCAGTTTTACTACTTTAAAATTCAATAAAAAAAAAGTAATCAACCGATTTCAATTCTGTTCGCAGTTTTAGAGAAACCTTGTTACAGCTCTTAATAATAAACAATAATATCGTACTAATGTAGATCCATCCAAAAACTAGAGGCTTTTTCATAATTTTTATTTGATAATTTTTGTAAGATGCTTTACAAAAACCTTTATTTTCTCTACAAAAACGATAGTAAATTAAGTCTGCATTTTATTTAAAAAACATCTACAAGTCTTTAGCTATCCAACGAGGTAAAAAAATTAGCACTTTATAGCACAATTGCAGAAATAATGCGATAACAAAGACTCAGGTAGAGACATTCCGAGAAAGGGTTTTAGACAACGGTATCCATGTTGAATGCGCCGTCTCCCTCTCGCTTATGTTTGTTGAACGAGCAATGAGAACCCAGTTTGCTCAAGCGCATCGTACTGTTCAGACGCTCTTTGGCAACCCTTTATTACGATTAAATTTCGACCTTGATAACGTTATTGGACTTGTGTAACTTCTTTTTCTGTGATTCGGCTAGTGAACTGGACTTTTTGATTGATTGCTTACCCGACGACTTGGCTTGTACTAAAGGATCTGATCATGACTGCGGAATCCCACGACCATCTACCTCGGCTTCGAGAGTTCACAAACGAAGAGTATGCGGACATACTGTTTTGCTATGGTTTTGCCAACGGCGTCGCTACACATGCTCGAACGGAGTATCAGTCTCGATTTCCACAGCGCCGTTTACCCCATGTGAGTGTATTTGACGGAGTGTACCGGCGACTACGAGAAACTGGTCAAGTTCAAAGACGACAAAGTGATGCTGGACGATCTCGTATTTATCATTCGGATGAAGAGGAACAGATAATTCGCATGTTTGAGCAAGATCCTACGACTTCAACAAACATCATTGCACGACGTCTTGGCATGTCGCAATGGAAAGTATGGAACACAGTGCACCGCTCAAGACTCTACCCGTATCATTTGACTCCGGTACAAGTTATTCAAGACGGAGATCCTGCACGTAGAGTCGAATTTTGCAGATTCATGTTGAACACCGATATGGAAGATGCCAATTTTTGATAAAAAATCTTATGGACCGACGAATCCAAATTTGATCAGGATGGAATATCAAATTATCATAATATTCATTATTGGGCCCCGAAAGATGACGGTAACCCAAACAAGAAAAGATTACAAGGATCACAAAGAAGGTTTTCCGTTAATGTGTGGATGGGCATTATTAAGAATGAATTGATCGGCCCTTTCTTTCTGCCCAACAACCTCAATGGTGAAGCGTATGAATTTTTTTTGAGAAACGAACTTTATGAGCTACTCAGTGAATTACCCCTTGAAACCCGCAGAAACATGATTTACCAACATGATGGTTGCCCCGCACATTTTAGTTTGAGCGTCCGTGAGTGGCTCAATCGTCAGTATCCCAATAAGTGGATTGGCAGAGGAGGACCCATTCCGTGGTCGGCCAGAAGTCCCGACTTGACTCCCGTCGACTATTACGTATGGGGTCACATGAAAAGCTTGGTGTACGACGATACTCTTGGACACAGGCAACCATCGAAGAACTGAAACAGCGCATAATAAATGCAGCAGAAAAAATGAAAATTAATTTAAATACAAGTGTTGTTAAAAGCAATTTACGAAGACGTATGCGTCTCTGCATTCAAAATTCTGGCTCACATTTTGAGAACGAACTGTAAAAATAATAAATACAGACTAATTACATCTACTCTTTTATTTCTTTAAAAGAAATTAAGTTACCTTAAGAAAGTATTTCTTCCATAGCTACTTCTCATGGACTATTCTCATTCCTTTCTCGGCCTTTTGTAATCGCATTATTTCTGCAACTGTGTAATAAAGTGCTAATTTTTTTACCTCGTTGGATAGCTAAAGACTTGTAGATGTTTTTTAAATAAAATGCAGACTTAATTTACTATCGTTTTTGTAGAGAAAATAAAGGTTTTTGTAAAGCATCTTACAAAAATTATCAAATAAAAATTATGAAAAAGCCTCTAGTTTTTGGATGGATCTACATTAGTACGATATTATTGTTTATTATTAAGAGCTGTAACAAGGTTTCTCTAAAACTGCGAACAGAATTGAAATCGGTTGATTACTTTTTTTTTATTGAATTTTAAAGTAGTAAAACTGGATTATCCAAAAAAAAATAAAAAAAAAGAATATCACAGAAATGATTCATTTCCGGATATCACAATGTACAGTCATATTGTTGCAAATGGCATTCCCTACCACCCCTTAAAAGGATCCGGTCTAATTACCAATAACCCTGTATATACAACTATAACGTATATCAAGTAAAATTATATCAACTGTCCGTTATGTCAAAAGTATTTTATATCCAGTGAAGGTAATAAACTAAAAATCTGTAAAATGGATTTCGAGCAACAGTCACGCACCCGTTTGTAAGTCACTTGGGCGAGGTTAACTAACACTGCTGGTCCAGAATATGATAATCAATTAAAGTGATGGCATACGGATGTCCGCTGAAGTGTATATAATCCAGCTGAAAAATTATTGTTTATTATATCTATATTTAATCATTATAAATCATTTATTCTGTATAGGCCTACAGAGCTACGAATAAATTTTATTCGTAGCGATGGGGGCGCTTACAAATTGTCATTTTACATTTATTTTTCTTAAATCTACAATCGGAACTACTTATCGGAACGCGACCACTACTGAAAAGATCCGGCAAGAAACTCAGCGGGCTCGAGTTTCTTTTTCTATTTATTTAGTGTAGGAACTATTCTTGATAGTTTAGCTATGTAGTGTAGGTCAGAAGGGTAATTTATTGATTCAGGCGTTACTTTGCGGAAATCCATTATCAAAAAAACGATATTAAAAAATATTTAGTGACACTTCCGCTGAAAAGAAAACAATGATTTTGGCCTATTTGGGGGCGTGTACCACCCAAATAAAAAACACAAGAAACCCCAAATAAACCAACACCGAGTCTGTCGGTCTAGCGCTCGATAAGTCAACATCTCCTGAGGATGCCTCGTGTAGAGGCGAAACACGTGTCGAAACGGTGTTGGTTTATTTGGGGTTTCTTGTGTTTTTTATTTTGTATTCTTCCTATTATCATTTTATGCTGTAAGGGCTGTAACACGAAACTTCAATATACACAAAAAAATTGGAAAATATGTAACTAATGTGGAAAGTCCTGATATTAGAACTTTTTGCTGACACCCTACAAACTGTTTTTGGCGATGAAGCACCTTTCAAGACTACTATTTATAGTATTTATTTATTATTCATTGCGGTAACTTTTAGTGCGCCATGCTGCATACTTTGTTCGATGTGTGAACATGAAGTGACGCAGACCTTACTACTAGAACAAATGGGGTTAGAAGTGCTTGCGATGGAACTAAATCAATCACAAAAATTATTAAATCAGAATATATTTGTATCGTATGATTAATAAAGCACTTACGTCTACTTAGCGATACTAAACATAGCAATTTTAGAGAATATATTAAATAATTTAATTTGTAGTTACTTTAATAGTTAATTAGTGTGTAAAAGTTAAGTGGTCGGTCCTGATTGTTGTTTAGAACAACTGTAGTTAAGCCATGTTAAAGGGTCCAGGTTGTCTCAAACTTCTACACTATTGCTCGCGTGGTGGACATGACCTGCTCTAAAAGATTATTAGATAAGATGGCTAATATACATATTATATATTGTCTAAAAAAGTATTTTCTATCCGTATATCAATATTATTTGTACTAGATACGCCCGCGGCTTTACCGGTGCGGATAATAATAATAACACAAAGAAATATATGTTTCATGTTTTTAAAATAAGGTATGAGTATGCTAGTATGCGCACTCCTAATAACATTAATCTTAAGCTAGTGGAGATAAGCCAGAACATACAGACTAAATCAATATCCCATATAAAAATAAACAATAAAACATTCATAATAAGTAATTTATTTATAAGTTCGATATAAGTTTCATGGGATGCGTTTAGTAAAAAGTTGTTTGATTTTGATATTGACAAAAGGACACATTGCAAATTTATATCCACTCTTTTACGCGTTTTAGTTTATTTATATATTTATCAAGTAGAAATTTGTATCATTTTTATTTATTTTGTGACTGAATTACGTTAAATTTATATAAATTAATTATTAATTTATTTTATGATGAAACAGTTGGAGCGGTCCTTATATAATTATCCAGTCTTAGTCTACATAATTTTGTACGAAAATTAAAGCTGCCCTAAAAACCTTAATCTTTAGCTACGAGCATAATGAGACGGACCCGTCACGAAATATTTAATTAAAAGAGGCTATAACTTATTGTTTGTTTCAAATTTTGCTGCCGAATTATTTTTTGCTAAACAATTTTATTGCGAGCGTTAATAAACATTGTTTTGTTAATCTCTGTGCAAGTTATAGAATAATGAAAATATTGTTCCTATCGCGGTAAATATTTCAATTCATTTAAAATTTTGAATTTAATTCATGAACATGTTAATAATGTATACCGGGTTACTGGTAATCAATTAGCACCCTGTTAATGGCATATTCTATACATCAAGACAAACCACTTTTGTTCTAGAACTTTTCCCAAACTAAACAAATTTCAAAAAAAAAAATTAAGTTTTTGTGATTCTCTCTTACACTTCATAACTCTACATCGCATTCACTTCATTCATCTACGTGTAGCCATGCATGTAGTTAACAGCGCGTCGTAGCGTACCACAGCTACGACGACCTTGACTTACGCGGATGGCGCGCCGCCGGCCGGGGCTTGTAGGCATTGCGCGCGCGCTTTTTACATAGTGTTAATTATGTTTAGACACCAATTTATATAGCTCTGGGTACTGTACATTACACATGTTATCACTTATTTATTTTATATATTTTTATGGAAAATTAACAATTGCAACATAGTAAAAAATAGCTAAGTTGATACAGAAAGGCAATTACTGTATTATAACGTACGAACAATCTGACAAAGAATACCTACATGCCACCTGTATATATTTCTAATTTAAAAACATAATAAATCAAAGAAAATGTATTTACTTAACAAAGCAAAGAGGGCAAAAATGTGATTGTTCGCTAAACATATGTCTATAGATGTAATAATAAATCCCTATTTCCTTTGTTCACACCACAACTTGAGAATGACTTTACCGATTTCGATGAAATTTGTCAAAGAGATAGAGTATATCCCGGGGCACGAGATAAGATAGTTTTCATTTTCATCACCCCGCAGGTGAAACCGCGGGGCGGAGCTAGTAATTAATAACTTACTAAGTAACATTAAAATGCATTAATCGCAGATTGCATTCATGCTCGTGTTCTGATTCGCGTACAGATTCATCAATTATTTTCTACTACATGCCAGTATGCTTAATTATTAAAAGATAGATAATAAGTTTACGAACAATTTGAAAAAAAAGTGCGCTTCTTCGTCCTTTCTGATATCACGTAATATTACAACTTTTTGAGTAATCAATCATCATGCGTGTTGAATATTATCTAAATAATATTCAAAAATATAATTATAATTGTCCATACACTACACACGTAAGGAGTGTAATATGTTGATCAAAAATAAAAATAATAATTTTAAAATTATCTGTATCTGTTAAAATTGTTCGTTCACGGAGTGTTGCAAAAAAAATGGTGGCCACGTTTGTTTCCAAAACCGGCCATGTTACGACTATTCCTCTTGAGGGACAAAGAACGTTTAATGCAGAATGGTATGCTAGCATTTGTTTGCCACAGGTCGTTTCTGAACTCCGTAAAGAGAACTGCAACCGCCGCATCATCCTCCAACACGACAATGCGAGTTCTCACACCGCGCTCAGAACAAAAGAGTTTTTAGAGCAAGAAAACATAGAATTATTAGACCATCTGCCGTACAGCCCCGACCTAAGCCGTAATGATTTCTATACTTTCCCTAAAATAAAGAATAAATTGCGTGGAAAGAGATTTACATCACCTGAAGAAGCTGTGGACGCCTACAAAACGGCTATTTTGGAGACCTCAACTTCCGAATGGAATGGTTGTTTCAATGATTGGTTCCATCGTATGGAAAAATGTGTCAAATTTCGCGGAGAATACTTCGAAAAGCAATAAATACATTTTTAAATACGAGTAGTAATGTTGTGTCACTTCCTTGACTCCCGAAATTTTCAGTGCCGCCCTCGTAGTACTTGCCGAACACGACCCCCCGGTCGTGCCGGCCCAGTCGAATGTGGGGTTATAGCGTGGCACTACCACCGAAAAACGTTTGATGTAACGTTTCGAAAGACCATTATCATCATCATCATCATCTCAGCCGTAGGACGTCCACTGCTGAACATATGCCTCCCCCATGATTTTCCAAAAGGACCGGTTGGAAGCGGCCTGCATCCAACGTCGTCCTGCGACCTTTCTCAGGTCGTCTGTCCACCGTGTCGGTGGACGACCTACGCTGCGCTTGCCGGTACGTGGTCTCCACTCCAGAACCTTTCGGCCCCATCGGCCATCTGTTCTGCGTGCTATGTGCCCTGCCCACTGCCACTTCAACTGGCTAATCTTCTGAGCTATGTCGGTGACTTTCGTTCTTCTACGGATCTCCTCATTTCTGATTCGATCACGTAGAGAAACCCCGAGCATAGCCCTCTCCATAGCTCGTTGTGCGACTTTGAGCTTATCTATGAGGCCCATAGTAAGAGACCACGTTTCAGTGCCATAAGTCATCACTGGTAACACACATTGGTCGAAGACTCTTGTCTTGAGGCACTGAGGTATTTTTGACGAGAAGACTTCGCGAAGTTTCCGGAACGCTGCCCAGCCGAGTTGGATTCGACGATTGACCTCTTTCTCGAAGTTGGACCTGCCTAGTTTGACTGTCTGTCCCAGGTAGATATACTCGTCAACAACTTCGAGAACTGAGTTCCCAACTGATATTGGGGTAGGTACAACATGGGCATTAGACATAATTTTCGTCTTGTCCATGTTCATCTTAAGACCTACCCGTTGGGAAACTCGATGGAGGCCTTCGAGCATTGTACTGAGGTCTTCCATGGATTCTGCCATGACTACAATAGCGTCGGCAAATCGAAGGTGAGTGATGTATTCGCCGTTAATATTGATGCCAAGTCCTTGCCATTCCAGAAGCTTGAAGGCGTCTTCCAATGTAGCGGTGAACAGTTTCGGAGATATAACGTCTCCCTGTCTCACGCCTTTTTGCAATGGAATTGCCTTCGAACTCTGCTCCTGTACTCGGACTGACATGTAGGCGTTTTTGTACAAACACTTCAGCACTTCAATATACCGATAGTCAATACGGCACCGCTGGAGAGACTCAAGCACTGCCCACGTCTCGATCGAATCAAAGGCTTTCTCATAGTCCACAAACGCTAGACAAGGAGGCAAGTTATACTCTTCGGTCTTCTGTATAACTTGCCGTAGCGTGTGGATGTGGTCTATGGTACTATAGCCTTTTCGGAAACCGGCTTGTTCCGGAGGCTGGAATTCATCAAACCTGCGACTGAGACGGTTCGTTATGACCTTCGAAAACAGCTTATAAACATGGCTCAAAAGCGAGATGGGTCTGTAATTTTTAAGTAAAGTGTTGTCACCTTTCTTGAAGAACAGCACCACCACGCTTTTGTTCCATGCTTCTGGCGTTGAACCTTCGAGTAAGACGGTATTAAAAAGCTTCTGAAGGACTTTAAGTACCGGTGTTCCACCCGCTTTCAGAAGCTCAGATGTGATACCGTCGTCACCAGGCGCCTTGTTGTTCTTAAGCTGTTTCAAGGCCATTCTAATCTCGTACAGGCTGATGTCCGGGATATCTTCGGTATAATGTCGGGTCAGCTTGGCTCTTGGGTCTTTGGCCGAGCTGCTAACTACAAACTAAACAAATTTCAAAAAAAAAAATTAAGTTTTTGTGATTCTCTCTTACACTTCATAACTCTACATCGCATTCACTTCATTCATCTACGTGTAGCCATGCATGTAGTTAACAGCGCGTCGTAGCGTACCACAGCTACGACGACCTTGACTTACGCGGATGGCGCGCCGCCGGCCGGGGCTTGTAGGCATTGCGCGCGCGCTTTTTACATAGTGTTAATTATGTTTAGACACCAATTTATATAGCTCTGGGTACTGTACATTACACATGTTATCACTTATTTATTTTATATATTTTTATGGAAAATTAACAATTGCAACATAGTAAAAAATAGCTAAGTTGATACAGAAAGGCAATTACTGTATTATAACGTACGAACAATCTGACAAAGAATACCTACATGCCACCTGTATATATTTCTAATTTAAAAACATAATAAATCAAAGAAAATGTATTTACTTAACAAAGCAAAGAGGGCAAAAATGTGATTGTTCGCTAAACATATGTCTATAGATGTAATAATAAATCCCTATTTCCTTTGTTCACACCACAACTTGAGAATGACTTTACCGATTTCGATGAAATTTGTCAAAGAGATAGAGTATATCCCGGGGCACGAGATAAGATAGTTTTCATTTTCATCACCCCGCAGGTGAAACCGCGGGGCGGAGCTAGTAATTAATAACTTACTAAGTAACATTAAAATGCATTAATCGCAGATTGCATTCATGCTCGTGTTCTGATTCGCGTACAGATTCATCAATTATTTTCTACTACATGCCAGTATGCTTAATTATTAAAAGATAGATAATAAGTTTACGAACAATTTGAAAAAAAAAGTGCGCTTCTTCGTCCTTTCTGATATCACGTAATATTACAACTTTTTGAGTAATCAATCATCATGCGTGTTGAATATTATCTAAATAATATTCAAAAATATAATTATAATTGTCCATACACTACACACGTAAGGAGTGTAATATGTTGATCAAAAATAAAAATAATAATTTTAAAATTATCTGTATCTGTTAAAATTGTTCGTTCACGGAGTGTTGCAAAAAAAATGGTGGCCACGTTTGTTTCCAAAACCGGCCATGTTACGACTATTCCTCTTGAGGGACAAAGAACGTTTAATGCAGAATGGTATGCTAGCATTTGTTTGCCACAGGTCGTTTCTGAACTCCGTAAAGAGAACTGCAACCGCCGCATCATCCTCCAACACGACAATGCGAGTTCTCACACCGCGCTCAGAACAAAAGAGTTTTTAGAGCAAGAAAACATAGAATTATTAGACCATCTGCCGTACAGCCCCGACCTAAGCCGTAATGATTTCTATACTTTCCCTAAAATAAAGAATAAATTGCGTGGAAAGAGATTTACATCACCTGAAGAAGCTGTGGACGCCTACAAAACGGCTATTTTGGAGACCTCAACTTCCGAATGGAATGGTTGTTTCAATGATTGGTTCCATCGTATGGAAAAATGTGTCAAATTTCGCGGAGAATACTTCGAAAAGCAATAAATACATTTTTAAATACGAGTAGTAATGTTGTGTCACTTCCTTGACTCCCGAAATTTTCAGTGCCGCCCTCGTAGTACTTGCCGAACACGACCCCCCGGTCGTGCCGGCCCAGTCGAATGTGGGGTTATAGCGTGGCACTACCACCGAAAAACGTTTGATGTAACGTTTCGAAAGACCATTATCATCATCATCATCATCTCAGCCGTAGGACGTCCACTGCTGAACATATGCCTCCCCCATGATTTTCCAAAAGAACCGGTTGGAAGCGGCCTGCATCCAACGTCGTCCTGCGACCTTTCTCAGGTCGTCTGTCCACCGTGTCGGTGGACGACCTACGCTGCGCTTGCCGGTACGTGGTCTCCACTCCAGAACCTTTCGGCCCCATCGGCCATCTGTTCTGCGTGCTATGTGCCCTGCCCACTGCCACTTCAACTGGCTAATCTTCTGAGCTATGTCGGTGACTTTCGTTCTTCTACGGATCTCCTCATTTCTGATTCGATCACGTAGAGAAACCCCGAGCATAGCCCTCTCCATAGCTCGTTGTGCGACTTTGAGCTTATCTATGAGGCCCATAGTAAGAGACCACGTTTCAGTGCCATAAGTCATCACTGGTAACACACATTGGTCGAAGACTCTTGTCTTGAGGCACTGAGGTATTTTTGACGAGAAGACTTCGCGAAGTTTCCGGAACGCTGCCCAGCCGAGTTGGATTCGACGATTGACCTCTTTCTCGAAGTTGGACCTGCCTAGTTTGACTGTCTGTCCCAGGTAGATATACTCGTCAACAACTTCGAGAACTGAGTTCCCAACTGATATTGGGGTAGGTACAACATGGGCATTAGACATAATTTTCGTCTTGTCCATGTTCATCTTAAGACCTACCCGTTGGGAAACTCGATGGAGGCCTTCGAGCATTGTACTGAGGTCTTCCATGGATTCTGCCATGACTACAATAGCGTCGGCAAATCGAAGGTGAGTGATGTATTCGCCGTTAATATTGATGCCAAGTCCTTGCCATTCCAGAAGCTTGAAGGCGTCTTCCAATGTAGCGGTGAACAGTTTCGGAGATATAACGTCTCCCTGTCTCACGCCTTTTTGCAATGGAATTGCCTTCGAACTCTGCTCCTGTACTCGGACTGACATGTAGGCGTTTTTGTACAAACACTTCAGCACTTCAATATACCGATAGTCAATACGGCACCGCTGGAGAGACTCAAGCACTTCCCACGTCTCGATCGAATCAAAGGCTTTCTCATAGTCCACAAACGCTAGACAAGGAGGCAAGTTATACTCTTCGGTCTTCTGTATAACTTGCCGTAGCGTGTGGATGTGGTCTATGGTACTATAGCCTTTTCGGAAACCGGCTTGTTCCGGAGGCTGGAATTCATCAAACCTGCGACTGAGACGGTTCGTTATGACCTTCGAAAACAGCTTATAAACATGGCTCAAAAGCGAGATGGGTCTGTAATTTTTAAGTAAAGTGTTGTCACCTTTCTTGAAGAACAGCACCACCACGCTTTTGTTCCATGCTTCTGGCGTTGAACCTTCGAGTAAGACGGTATTAAAAAGCTTCTGAAGGACTTTAAGTACCGGTGTTCCACCCGCTTTCAGAAGCTCAGATGTGATACCGTCGTCACCAGGCGCCTTGTTGTTCTTAAGCTGTTTCAAGGCCATTCTAATCTCGTACAGGCTGATGTCCGGGATATCTTCGGTATAATGTCGGGTCAGCTTGGCTCTTGGGTCTTTGGCCGAGCTGCTAACAGGTTTAGCGACCGAGGTGTATAACTGTCCGTAGAAACTCTCGACCTCTCCTAACACTTCCGCTTTGGTCGACGCTACACTGCCGTCTCCTCTCTTCAGCTTCGTCAACTGGCTTTGCCCAATAGACATGTCTCTTGCAAACACTTTGGAGCCTTTTTTCCGCTCTATCGTCTCTTTAATACGGTTTGTATTAAAGATCCGAATGTCGTGTCGCAAGGACTTCCATATTCGTCTATTGAGCAGCCTATATGCTTCAGCATCATCCGAAGACTGCAGTTTCAATGAGCGTCGTTCAGCCATGAGGTTGAGGGTATCGTTGGAGAGTTTCTGTGGCCTATCTGTACGGTGGGGTTTAAAGTACTTGGAACCCACTGTATGGACAGTTTCTACTAACCTGTTATTGATCTCGTCCACTGAAGCGATGTTCTCAAGGCAATCGAAGCGATTGGATAGCTCAAGTTGAAAGCTCTCGGGGTCTTAAATATGGGCACGAGTAGGTCGGAGCGTAGACTTCATCAGACGAGACCTCTCCAGTTTGACATTAATATTCACCGTGCCTCTTACCATTCGGTGATCACTACCGGTTTTAACCCTGTTGATCACGGAGACATCAGTGAATATTTGCCTTTTGGTGGTCATAATGAAGTCAATCTCATTTCTCGTGGAACCATCGGGACTCAGCCAGGTCCATTTCCTGTGAGGTGGCTTCTGAAAGAAAAAGTTCATCATAAAGAGTGCCTCTTTCTCCAGGAAGTCGGCCAACCTCTGTCCCCTACGGTTCCGTTGTCCATAGCCAAATTGCCCCACTTTCGACTCATCCTCGCTTCTCTTACCCAACTTCGCGTTGAAGTCCCCCATAACAACTAGAAAGTGCGTTTCAGAGGTATGTATGGCCCGACTAATGTCCTCATACATATCCTCCACCTCATCATCCGGGTGCGACTTCGTCGGTGCGTATACCTGAATGACCTTCAGCGAATATCGTTTGGATACTCTGAGTATTAGGTATACGACCCTATTGGAAACGCTATCGATCTTAACTATGTTGTTAGTAAGGGACTTGTGGACGAGAAACCCGACACCACCTTGGGACTGTTGGTCGCCCTCCCGGTGGTAGAGTAGGTTACCTGATTTTAGGGTTATCGTGTCCTCACCCGCTCTACGGACTTCAGATAACCCCACAATGTCCCAGCGTAGCTTACTCATTTCTTCTTCCAGCTCATATATCTTCTCGTCTGTCCTCATCGTGCGTATGTTGTGTGTTACCAGGGCCAGTCGTCGTCGTTGGGGGTGGTAGCCGGGCGTCTGCCGGGGATTCTTAGCACCCCCTGCCCCACCGTTACCGTGGCCGCTACCGTAGCCAGGAATAGCGGGGCTGCCGGGGACTGGGGGCCTGGTTCTTTTTGTCCAATCCATTGAGGGGTTTTTGCCAATACTCGCCACGCTTGGCAGGCGGGTTGGCGAGCGCAGTTTCTGTGTGTTTGACTGGGAAGGTGCTGCTGCCCACCTTCTGATTTGTTATCCCTTAGCCGGCTTCTACGGCACCCACGGGTAGAGTTGGGGGGGTGTTATTCTAAGCCGGCACCGCCACGGCGAGGCGCCATTATCAAAGTCGGTTATTTCATTTTGGACCTTATCACGCCAATAAATTTTCTTTCTACACGTGTAGCGTATACGCGTTGCCACATGTGTAAACATAGTCATATGTATACATATAATATATGATTCTAAAAGTCGGAGTTTTCAATTGAATAGTAGGATTTTCGTCTTTTGAATAAGCATATTGTTTCTTAGGTACTGTCACTATAGTCTACAACGACATTCGATAAAGCTGATGTCTTTGGATAGTTCGATCGACACAGGAATTCAACAATAGCTCGTTATCGATGGCCAGCTTTATAGAACACAAAGCCGAACAATTAAATTAATTGAAACCATTGACATTTTCCTCAACAATTCATTGTGTCGCACTCGATGGGCCATGGGCCTGATGTCGTAGGCGTTTGATATAGCTATGAACGAGATTTAAAGTTTTGTGATGAAATTGTCTACGTATTTATTAATAGCTTTGTACACTTTGGCAAAGTGAATTCAATAGACTGCTAACTTATTTCATTCACAATTCATATTATTTATAAATAAAGCATTTTCTGCTCACTTGTAATTTCGTTGAAATGTCTTCACTTAATCTATAAGAAAGGAGCCTTTTTTCTTTTAAGCATACTTATATTATAAAGGCGAGAGTTTCTGAGTAAGTGTGTTTGTTATTTGTTACTTCTTAACAGCCGAACGGATAATTTTTTATGAAATTTGATATGGAGGTGAATGAGGTGCTAAATTAACATAGATTCATTACTTATATATATATTTTATCATATTTTCATCACCATCCATCTCTACGCGAGTGTAAACGCGGGATACAGCTAGTCTATAATAAATAAGAATCTATTACTAAATTATTCAAGTTAATAAATCATTTCCTTTCGTATATCTTCTATACATATTATAAAACTGTAATTAAGCCAAATCTGTATATTAAATACTAGCTGCTCTCCGCGGTTTCACCCGCGCAGTGAATGATGATGATGATGAATCTTATATAGCCTATGTTACTCGGGGTGAATTTTTGAAATCGGTCCAGTACTTTTTGAGCCAATTAGTTACAAACATACATACAAATCTTTCCCCTTTATAATACTCGTATTATATAAAGTATAGATTATTTGAAAATGATAAGCGACGTATGTTTTGTGCTATATATAGAAGTCAATAATACATTTTTTTACAATTTTGTCTGTATATGTATTTCAGTTTCGCGCTTGCACTCGGAAAGGAGGCATTCACGTTTGTTCGATCCGCAATTAATTCAATCTTAATCTTGCAAAAAGTTAACTAATAACAGTGATATTTACATATTTTTGTTGCTGACGGATAGGTGGTTGCAGTGACGTTCAGTCCCGATAAAATACACAAGTGATCGCAAAATAATTAGCGAAAAACTGTTCTAAAACTGTTCAAATTATCGGCAACGGTCTCTTAGCGCCTGGACCTTTGCACTGTGCGTAGTGTGTATTGGCCCCGCTCGGTATCGTTCGGCGTGCGTCGGCTCTGAGTCACCGCATCGCTCGTCGACTGCACTGCTCTACGAAATTTGTCAATTGCGTAACGAAAGGATTAGAATGAGTGAGCACCTAGCGAGATCGGATTCGTTATTATCGGCCTACGAAGCACAGCTTAAACACTATGATTCTATCATAGTGGAATATAATAAAAAACTCGCCCGGTCGACATCGATTGTTGAAAACTATGAGACAAAGATAGAAAAAAATGCCAACCTAACGGAAAAATTACTTCATAGACATAATAAATGTGTGTGCAGTCAGCCGTTGCCTGTAACCGTAGATACGGACGAGCTCCTGTTGCAGGTACCGGCGACGTCGAAGGAATTCCATGCGCCCTCTGCTGCCGCTCTATCTCGTTTGCCAGACCGCACTAGTCAACAATCGTGCCTTACTAAGGCAGATAATTTAATTGTTTCCGCCCCAAATAACATGTCACCAATGACCGTGCCAAATACAGCCACTCCTGGACACCCATTACAGAAAAAAGGTGCAAAGCCTCATAGAATAATTTCGAACAAGGAGGCGTCACCTGAGGAAGGAGCTTCAGTGATGTCTCAACCCACTACTGCTGATCAAACATGGACAGAGGTTCGACATAAGAGACCGCGCCAGTCCCTATCGCTGCGTTGTGTCGCTGGGCCTGCTGTGACATCACTAAAAGCGGCAGAGGCGAGAAAACATTTCCATCTGTGGAACATGCTGTCTGAAGTTGAAGAGGTAAAAAAATACCTAAACGAGCTATGCCCGCAGAGGATTATCACAGTTGAACCGCTGAAGACCTCAAGGCATTACAACTCCTTTAAAATTGGAGTTCCGGAAGACTGCTATGAGAAGTGCTTTTCGGTAAACGTCTGGCCGGAAAACGCCCGGGTCAAGAAGTGGATAAATTATAAAAAGCAGACACTTACTGGCCCCTTGGCGAACGTTCAAACATTTTGTGGAGGAGTCGGCGCATAGCGTGCCGCGCACCGTCGAGCTGTCCCAAATCACCGTCTTTTATCAAAACGTCAGAGGCTTAAAGACGAAGTTGCCCTTATGGATTGCCAGTATGTTGGTCTCTGACCATTTGCTTGTTGCTGCGACGGAAACTTTCCTCGACGGCTCAGTGGAAGATGCCGAGGTGGTACCGATCGGCTGGACCCTACTGCGACGAGACCGGCCTTCTCGATGTGGTGGCGTCTTACTCGCTGCGAGGCCCGGGGTCACCATGCATCGAATACAGGACCTCGAGTCAGAACTCGGAGAGGACCTATGGGCTTCCATCACTTACCGCGGTATTTCTTTTATGGTATGCGTAGTTTATGTTAAGCCAAAAGCACCTGATGCCGTTTATATGAATGTGTTAAATAAAATTGAATCTAGTTTAGATACTATGAATGAAAATATATTTATTGTTGGCGACCTTAACATAAATAGTATGTCAAATAATATTAAAAATTATTACTGTTATTTCTTGACATACTGTAATTTAACTGAACACAATGACATTGTTAATTCCCATGGAAATACTCTCGACGTAGTGTTGGCGCGGGAGCGCGTTGAATCGCGGCGGGTATACGTGTGCGAGGCAGACGGGTTCGTTCCCATTGACCAGTTGTATCATCCGGGCCTCGATATAACCGTGACTCTTCAATTTCATGATAACAAACCCGCGCGTCTCCAGCCGAGTACTATGAATGCTTCACGTGACTGGAACTTTAATAAAATTGACGTTGCACAGTTTCGTTCATTGCTTGAAGAAACTTCCTGGGCACCGGTCCTCGAGTGCGATGATGTTTCTGCTGCATCAGATACTTTTTATAATATTATTTACGAATTGTTTGATTTGTCAGTGCCTAAAAAGAAAAGGCAGTCTACTAAATTTAATAAATATCCTGTTTGGTTCGACGCTGACATAATTAGGGATATTCGGTATAAAGGTAGATTGCACAAATCCTGGTTGAAGTCTGGTTGCGTCGCAACACGTAAACGGTTTTCGGATCTACGTGCCAGTTTGAAGATGCGTATCGCTAAAGCGTACAAGGCTTATATAATGAGTATTGAGGAAAAGCTACAACTTTGGCCGCAATGTTTTTGGAGCCACGTACATAGCCTTACATCTAAGGGTGGTTTTGAGCCCTGTGTCTCTTATCAAGGGAAGTCGTGCACTGGGGTAGACGCAGTCGAAGCGTTTTCTTCTTATTTTTCTAGTGTTTTCTTGGATGAATCACCGCAGCTAGATAGTAACTCATGCTGCGATAGTGGAGTCGCAGGCGGTTACGTTAGTATACCTACATTGTCACTTCAAGATATTGCGCTCGGTGTCAATAAACTAAAGTCAGGTAGCTCACCTGGACCGGACAATGTGCCTAGCTTTATTCTGAAGACGTGTAAAGAGCACATAATTATACCATTGCACCATATTTTCAATCTTTCACTTCTAAATGGCAAATACCCCGCCCAGTGGAAGTTATCCCGAGTGACTCCTATCCCTAAGAGTAGTAAAAAGACCTTAGTTAATGAATACCGTCCCATAGCAATACTGTGTGCACCGGCGAAGGTATTTGAATACATACTAAATAAAGGGATTAATCGGCAGGTACGCCAGCTGCTGGGCGACGAGCAACACGGTTTCAGAGCGGGGCGTTCTGTAAACACAAACTTGTTGTGCCTGGTTGATTATATATCTGATGCGATGGATCGCGGCCTCCAGGTCGACGTGATTTATTTTGATTTTCAGAAAGCTTTCGATAAGATTGACAATGACATGCTGTTGCAGAAAATGTCCGCCATTGGTTTCACCCCTGGTCTCCTTGCCTTTTTCTCTGACTATATGCGGGATCGGCGTCAATTTGTGAGGCATGGATGCTATGAATCTAAACCTTATCATACCAGATCAGGTGTAAGCCAGGGCTCAGTTCTTGGCCCTCTCCTCTTTTCCATCATGATTCATGACCTTCCTAACGTTTTAAGTAACGCCAAGTGCCTTTTATATGCCGACGATCTTAAACTCTTTTTAGAAATAAATTCTTATAGTGACTGCCTCAGCTTACAGAATGACATACATAAAATATTTCAATGGAGTATGACAAATAAAATGCAATTTAATCAAAATAAATGTAATGTTATGACATTTGACCGCAAACGAAATCCTATTCATTTTAATTATATTTAAAATGACTTAGTTATAAATAGAGGTGCTGGTACGAGTATTAAAGATCTGGGGGTAACTTTTGATCGTGGCTTGACATTCCATGATCATGTTTCGAATCTCGCTAAAGAGGCTTACCGTCGTCTAGGATTTGTGTTGCGTAACGCCAAGGATTTTGAGAATCCTCAAGTTTTAAGAACTTTATACAACGCTCTGGTTAGGAGTAAGCTTGAGTCAAGTGCCTGTGTATGGAACCCGCATCATGTCACTTACGCGCGGATGCTTGAGAAGGTCCAAAAGGCCTTCTTGCGGTCACTATATAAGAAGCTCTATGGCTATTATCCTTATATGTACCCGACAAAGTTTCTTCTTGGGCTGCTCGGATACAACTCTTTGGAAGTGAGGAGGTTGCTGGACCAGCTGACTACTTGCTGCAAAGTGCTCAGAGGGTCAGTTGACTCCCTACAGCTGCATAACTTATTATGCACGTTGAACGTACCAAACAACCCCTGGGTTCCTGCGAATAGACGCGGTTGAAAACATGACCTATTCCGCACAGATCAAAGTCGTACTGTTGCACGATCTATGTCTCCTTTAATTCGTGCCCGCTGTCATTTCAATGCGCTCCTTTCCGCTAACACTGATTTAGATATTTTTTTTGACAATTGGAGAACTCTTTTAACACACTTTTTGACATACTGTGAAAATTTGTCTGATCAGTGGGACAGATCCCAAAAATGTGATAGTTCATTTGATTTTGACGATGTTTTTACTGATTTATGACATTAATATTTTAATTTTCGGACTTTTTAATTTGATTTATGGATTAATGTATTTTCTATTTGTAATGTATGTGTTAAAATTTTTAATTAAATTGTGTTTGATGATGATTTTGTGACATAAATGTAAATGTGTAATTCGTTTTTATGTCAATAAATAAATAAATAAAAAAAATAAAAAATGTATCTCTTGTACTCACATCACTCTGAAAGTACGAAACACATTTTGACAAATTTGACACGGTGATAACTAATATTATGGTGTAACATACAGGATATTTTTATCGCATACAACGAAAGGGTTCTTCTTGATTAGGGGATGAAAGTTAAAAACATAAGTTAATTAACTACTTGACAGATTTTTTTAAAATTTTCCCTGTTCAGCAGCTAAGTAGTTAACTTAAATTCTAAGTCATGTTTCTCTTCATGATTTCAGAAAGCTAAAAATATCGTGTTGAAGACTAGAACTTTGTGTAATGGTAAACGAGATGCTAATTTCGTTATCAATTGCCAAAATTACAATGGCTTAGGCTGCGCAATAATTAAGCATGTAACACGTATTTTTCATTTTTGCCTATCTACAGATGGTGTGCTCTAAAGTTCAGATATTAAAATATATGGCAAAAAAATATTACTCGTTCACACGAAACATGGTAAAAATAAACTACTAAACTTGGTAAAAACCAATAATACAATACATGTTGTTTATAAACACAACATAACAAATCGCCACGCCTATATCGGATACGCAGTATTTTAATAATATATTATAATCCTGGAAGGGTTAAGCATGTAATAGGGGGTGAGCCTGTTGCCAACTACGGGGCACTGTTCCAGACGTCGAACTGTTGAGAAATTATTTATCAGAAAATACAATAACTGTCACCTCGTCTGTTCACCTTGTCGACGGACGACCTGCGCGGCGATTGCGGTCCGTGGTCTCCACTACAAAACCTTCCGGCCTCACTCAACTTTTGTCTACACAACACTACAGCTTTTGTCTAGCTACTACTATTGAATAAAATACTTTTCAGTGAAACTTAACTAACTTAAATTAGCACTTCTAGGATTTAAACTTACACTAGAAATGTACAGTTGTATTTATATGTTAAATAAAGATAATTTGAAATTGAAATTGAACTGAACATTTTAACCGGTTCCCTAAATTGATTGATTTGTGTATACATCTTCAACTATGGTGATAATAATATTTTGTATGCTCAATAATGTATTATATCAGAAAAGCGGCGCCGTCCCAAGATACGGTTATTTAAAATCCCCGTGATATAGGTATGAAATGAAGGGACTTGACGCGTAAGCAAACGATAAAGTGAGTGACTTCATATCAAACCCTATATTCTGACGGATCTAATACTTCTCTGCAACCACCTTGACATGGGCATTAAGTTTGGTTTATAAAAAGGTGTTTCAAAGCACAATATTTATATTGCAAGCATATGACCGTCTTCTTTATTTTCAGAATGCAGACTCGGTGCTCATTGGTGGTTCCTGCATGGTACCTGATCCTCTCTACAAGGCAATCGGCTCCATCGTATCCTTCTATATACCTCTCGGTGTGATGCTGCTTACTTACGCACTGACTGTGCAGCTTTTGGCACGACAGAGGAAGGGCCTGGGTGCTGGCTGGACTCCTGGATGGCTAGCTGGAGGAACTACAGTAGGTAGGTGTACTGTTTGTATTTGCTTGTCTACGTCTAAATAAGGAGGAATTTCATTGGGATAGTTAGTCGTTAGCCGAGTATAAACTTATATATTATATGGCTTAGTGTGCCATTTGAAGCACGAAGTCTGTCCGCCTGTCCGTCTGTCATTCCACTTCTGCCGTGCGATTCTCTAAGAGCAAACATCGTTGCATCTTTGACAACATCCGTGAAACAAATGACGAGATGGCAAGAAACGTTGGAAAAACAACCTTGTGTACAAGGGCGATATCTCTTAAAGTATTTGACATCGGTGAGCTCGTCGACGAACGCAACGACGAATCATTACAGAATCGCACGGCTGTCCTCGACATTACTGACATCTGAGACAGGAGTCAAAAGCTAGCCCATATTTAACAACACAATAATATAATATAAATATATCGATAATTTTCTTGCCAATTAGTAAGTGATATGTAAATGATAATTTATTTGCAAGAAATATGGTACAATTATGCTCTTAATAAAGTCAAGTGTTAATAAAGTCGTCCTAGCATATTTCATCAATCTGACACGCAAACGTTTTTATTCATAATTATAATAAACATTAACACAATCAATTCGTTAGATTCATAATAATACATGGTACATGTTAGATATTACATTCTAATTCATTACATTGCGTCACAATAATAATATTTCACCTGACTATGAAAAAATATTATAATGTGTGAAACGAGTTATATTTTTATAACCTTTGCTGTGGTACTGCAGCTGCAGACATTCAATATCCGATTTTTGAATTCTTTGAATCAGAGTAAAGCTTACCCAAACTACAAATTAGATACATTCAGTTGAATAAAAGATCTATGTTCAAGAATAAAAACTCCGGTTTTGAACTGAGTCTAATTTTACGCACTATATTTAAAAAAAAATTGCCAAGAATATTTATTGTTCTTGACCAAAATATTGTTGTAATCTTAGAGAGAAAAATTAAATAACCTGAGAAGGGATTCGAACCAGTTTCTTCTGACTATCTGTGTAAGACGTCTCTATGCGACGGTTAAAATTAACTAGAGCGTTAAATTCGACGCTCGGGGAGATCTCCTCGGTGGCCTTATAGTATTGGCGTCTGAGACGGGATGCAGGAAGACGCAGGTTTGAATCCCGTCCTAAGGATATGTTAATATTTTCTCTAAATTACAAGTTATGGTTTCGATAAGCAGATATATATATATATATATATATATACCTATAATTGACAACAAATTGGCAGGATTGGCGAAAAAGACCTTATAAATTATGATTTAAAGGAAATACAATTTTGCAATTATAATTTAGTTGATACAAATTATAAATGAAACCATGTGTCCAGCACTCAATTAACATCGTGGTCGTTCAATAGACGCCCACTATGAAGAGTGACATCAACTACTTGGGCGGTTCACTTTACAAAAATATTATTTATATTAAAATAAGCCAAATTACTTGCGAACAAAGGACGTCATTAAGAAGGGTAACGTTTATTTAATTTGTTCCGAGTTCAACACCGTTTTCACTCCTAAAATAACCTAGATTATTATAATATTGTTTCTTGCCTTTTTCATTGTAAATAGATAACTTTACCGTTCCCTTTTATTTCCTCATACTACTATAATTATTACAAATTACAATAGAGGTATAAGGTATGATTAAGTACAGTAAGGATAAAAAAGGGTATTAGTCTGTTATACGATAGTTATGAATTCGATAAATTTTGAAATGCATCACACTAATATAAAATATGGTATATAGTGATTATCTTTTGAATGTTTGTTACTCAATCATGCAAAAGCGATTGAATGTATTAGACGGAATGGAAAAGGTTTATACCCGGCATTAAAAAACAGACTTTCTATCCCAATTCAATTGGTAGTTCCCGAGTGGTCACGATTGCATTACCCCACGCTCATAAAATACTGGTTATAACTTATAAGTACTTTCGATTCTGCTTTACATTCATTAGAACAATATTATATCATACGAGCATTCATTTTACAGTAAAATAAAGCCCATTATGTTTCTACTATTGGAACTGAAAAATCTTCAGAGATAAGAATACTCGTACGACCAATAAGCACCAAGCAGGTCCGTTGCAATCTAGGGGATATGCTATTCGGCAGTCCTATGGCTATATTACAGAAGTACGTTCAGTTGTGAATCTAGCCTAAAATTTGAGATAATCCAATTTTTGTAAAGCATTTACTGTCTTATCGTCACTCAAGAAAAGATTAACAACTGAACCTCTTTTTGGAACACTGGATATCGAAGTTTTAAGGCTGCCCGAAGCTGTAGGTACATGTTATATAGCCTAACGAATGTTTCCTCGAACGAAATGTATCGAACACCACATACGAATTATACGAACAAGCGTGGGCCCGCAGTTGCCGCTCTATTCGGTGCCCCATGTTTGATATGTTTCGATGTAATCCAGAAGAAGAGTTCTTGGACGTAGAAGGAAGTCGTGTCTGCCTAATATCCGAGAATGGACCGGAATCGGAAGTTCTTGCGGAGCTATTTAAACTCGCCAAAGCCCGGGTTAGATATACGAAGCAAACAGCCAGCCTTCACTAGTTGGAGAGGCACTAGAAGAAGAACATGTAATACAACACGCGTGAGCCCGTCGAGAGAACGCACCGCGTACGTCCCACATTTCGTGTGCTGAAGCCGACCTACGTGCCCTCTCAAGCACGGCAGCGCTCTAGTAAAAATGTCACTAGCTGTCACCCATCAAAGGCGCAGCTAGGGTTGCTTAACCTTGGTGACATGTTGAGAACGATAAATAGCTACGCTGAGAGCGCTTCAAGATAATCTATTTGACGCCAAGAGAGACAAAAGTTCGGAGCTATTTCGAAATATTTGTTATTTTTAAATATCCATATATTTTACTTGTACTGTGAACCTATCACAAATAACTGCGTAAATGTGACGTACCGTGTCGTTTTCGTGAAACAATACAAACTGTCATTTATCTAGGGCAAATGTTGCACAGATAACTCATAGTTTGTGCGCTGAAGTGTAAAATTTTGACGCTTTCGATACGAATCATTCAGAAATCTTCGCAAATTTTTTGTGCTACGGTCTCTGAAATGGTACCGGGTTTTATGATACGTAAATAACCAAGTAAGTTATGGTTACAAATGGTTAAAACGACATTAGATTCATACATTTCTTTTTTGCATTTATAATCTTTATTAGGATAAAATTTTAGTTAAGTAGTTATAACAAAATCTAGCCTTATTATGTTGTAGTTCGAGTGACAGATGTTTCCTTTCATTGTGTATAAGGTTTAATGTTCCGTAAAGTGTATTTAATATTACGACTTCTTCTTTGCTTGTTTTCGTTATAATGTAAACATAGCCACAGACGTAGCTGAGAAATGTTTCTAGTAAAATATCTCCAAGATTAAATACCACTTAGTGTGGGGCAGGCTTAAATTGAAATCGTTCAAAAGCCTTGATTTTAATGTTGGAAATGAGATGGTACGAGTTATTTATATCTAAATATTTGGCTTTTGTTATTAATTTTGTTTATTTGTGTGGGTTGTTTTAATATTTTTATTGATTTTTTTAGAGTAGGTAATCTGTTAGTGTCTCATGTTGTTTTATTTAAATACAAATGAGTAGTTAAATGATGTGTTATGTTTATATAATATATAATGAGTAGTTCAATGATATAGTAGATATGTTTTTACATTAAAAATATTTTTAAATAAATTATAGTTATTATACTTGCTGATAGCAAATCCCCGTATTAAATTAAACATTTACAAAAAGTACTTTTATCCCATATATATAGTTTACTCTATGCTTTTATCTTCATTAGTATCTAATGTCAGAAAATATTATTTTCTCCAAACAAATTTTACGGGGCGACAGATAAACTGACAGACGTCATTTTAGCATACAGATATTGGAAGGGCCGGACATGCCCTAGTGACATTTAGTTTACTCTAGGTCCTCTACTCTTATCCTTTAATCTATGTTTCTGTTCAGCGAATATCCTAAGAAATAATAATTTATTGGATCGAACTAAATATTAAATAGTTTTTTTGCTAAATCCTACAGAATCAAATTGGTTTACCAATTTACCAGTTTTATTAAATTACCTACATGGATAGCGTAAATATCGACCAAGGAATGCATCAGGACATATCTAAACATCATGCTGGATATAAAATAAAAGAGACACACCTGTTTTTGTATTAATACACAACTGATGTCTTTTTCGCGGATGTGAAATCGTAATGGACCCATGACATTTTTCATCCTTTATTGTAATATACACCCTATTTGTATAATTACCAAAAAAAAAAAATGGGCGCTACAAAAGTGTTAATACATTGTAGATATGTAGTCAAAATTTTTTATTACTTCACAGTGAAATAATTATTAATTGTTAAAGTTTTCGAAAATTCCATCTAAAAGTATGGACACCATCTTAACAAAAATACTACATGCCTATGTACAACTTATTAATGAAAACACATGATTCGCGTCAGTGAAAAAATATCTCTTTTACTCTTTCTTACACCCCCCACCCGAGCGTTCGGTGTGAAAGAGATTGTCGACTTTCGGCTTTCGTTCGTTCGTTTTCAGAAGAAACAAAGGCCGCGCGGTGGCAGGGTGGAGGGTGCGGGGTTGGTCCGGTGGCCAGGTCTAACGAGCTAGGACGCGAGTTTGCCGAATGTTATGAATGAATGATACATTTCTATGTAGGGGTGTTAAGTTTCATGCATAAACCGCGCGCATGTAGTATATCTTAATGATTGGTGGAAATGCCTAGATTAAAATTTGTAGGTGTGAATCAATCTAGACGTTTGACCAAATATTGATGATTATGTGGGATTTTTTTTTTAAGTAGTTTTAAATTTTCTTCCCATGTATGTATTAAGTACCAGCAGCATATAGTGCTGTTTTTTTTTTTGGTAATTATACAAATAGGGTGTATAATCGTGCGATACGTAAATAGAAGTAAAATCGTAGGAAAAAAGAGAGACTAAAATAGAAACGGCTACTACGCAATATGTTTGCTTTGAAAATAAACTTGACAAAATATACCAATCCATTTTACGTGACGTAAGCCTTCTTCAGCAAATATCAGTAAAGTGCGGCACGGGACAAGATAACCTGTCTGTTTACTTTGATATATGAAACGGAAAGGCTTTCATCGGATTAATATTTGAAGTGGCACCGGATATGACGCTATTTCCTCACTTGGCGTTTTTTCTCTAAGATTATGGCTCTTGGAACAACATCCACACAAGATCTTCAGGTTTCAAACTATACATAACCTGAACTACGGTAACCAATTACCTTACATAGACAGGGAGAACCTGTTAGATCTAAGGTACAACCGCCCTAGCCTGGTTACGAACATCAGCCAGGAGTTGTTGTGCAAGCAGCGGAACCCAATGGATGTTGCGTATGCGCTGAGGGCAATATACCCCGGTATATTCCTCGGCTCCCAGTATAAGGTCCCTGCGCCTCGAGAGTTACACGGGAGCGAAAATCCTCAAATTCCTTCTAAACACGTTCTTCCTGGTCAACACTCAGCAGGAAAAGGAAACCCTGACCAGCCAGGGCTATGAAAAGGGCGAAGAATCACACACCCTTACCATTCACGAGGCGCAGGGACTGACGTACGAGTCAGTCGCGGTAATAAAAACGAAAGGCAAAATGAAGCTGCACGAGAGCGTCCCGCACGCAGTCGTCGCGGTTTCCCGGCACACGAGGACCTTTGTCTACTACGCCGACGACGAGGATTATGCCATCGGACGGTTTGTGAAGCAAGCGATGATTGCGAGCGAACTAACCATCTATAGCTATAACCTGAAGATGGCAATCAGGGATCGAAACAGCGTGGCGATGGAGGATTGCTTCAGCGCAAAGTGGGCAATGTGGGCTCACAATAACCTGTAACTAGCGTTAAGTTCTCATATAAGTGGTGTAAAAATAGTAACTGACAAAGAGATGGTGTGGGCATTCAGAGCAGACATGCTCACGGAAATGTGTTGGCAAGCGGTGGCGTGTGTGGGGGTCGCCATCTTCCCTCAGAAATGGTTGAGGAAAGTGATGGCTGGCACATGCGTCAACTCGTGAACGGGTGCTGTTTGCGGACACTGGTCTGCTGTGAATGCTTACACCAACTTACAATAATCTTAATTGTGTTATATGTCTAATACATATAAAACAATTAAGATTATTGTTAATAAATTTAGTATATAATATAGTAAATAGTTGTTAGTTTAATATGTTCCCCATGTAAGTATATTTGTTGAATGTAATAAATTAATCGTAAGTAGTGAAAATCCCAAAAGTAGAAAAAAGGCACGGACCCTGGAGTCTGTGGAGGGTAGTTTAAAAAAAAAGTACAACGGTAACCTGATGCCTGATATACTATACACATTTATACTTAAATATATATTTACATCTTCTTTTTCCTTAATCATTCTCTCATTACTCAGGATCGTGACTCCTCTGTTGCAGTTTGTTTACTGTTTCTCTCTGTCATCATGTTCATATACATCGAGTTCTGTTGCTGGCCTGAGCCATCCTCAGAACTCGATGTATATAAACATACTCCATGTAGAGCTGTGCTGAAAGGTATCTCCAGCTGTTCCGATACCTCATCCGTCCATCGCTTAGGGCTTCGTCCTCTTGGTCTTTTACCCTCAATTTAGCCAGTTAATATAAGACGCTCAAGACATCATCATCATTCATCATTATCAGCCGGAAGACGTCCACTGCTGAACATAGGCATCCCCCATAGAACGCCACTTGAACCGGCTACTCGCTTCCTGCATCCAGCGATTCCCCGCGGTTTTAACGAGGTCGTCGGTCCACCTAGCGGGGGCCAGCCTACACATCGTCTTCCGATGCGTGGTTGCCACTCGAGAACCTTTCTTCGCCATCGGTTATCAGTTCTACGAGCGATGTGGCCTGCCTATTGCCACTTTAACTTGCTAACTTTGAGAGCTATGTCGGTGACCTTAGTTCTCCTACAGATCTCCTCATTTCGGATCTTATCACGCAAGGAAACTCCAAGCATAGCCCTCTCCATTGCTCGTTGAGCGACTTTAAGCTTGTGAATGAGGCCCACAGTAAGGTACCACGTCTCAGTGCCATAAGTCATCACTAGCAACACACACTGGTTTTCAGGCTATGGGGTAATGGGGACGAAAAGATGGATCGAAGCTTCCCGAACGCTGCCCATCCGAGCTGAATTACGCGCAATGGACTGCCAGTTCAGCAAGCTAGGACAGTTTAGTAAAAAAACTGCCTTGCTATCCTGAGCTGGAAAAACTGGCCTCATGTAGCCTGGGCATTACAGTATGTATAGGAAGTATTACAATGTATTTTACAGTGAAATGGCACTACGATGAAAAGTTTTAGGGCATACATTACAATAATCATGTAAGTAATGGTTTAAGATATATCTGCCTGAAATTTATGAACATAAACTGTTTTATGTCTAAGTTATCTGGTAGATCGAACTTATATACAAGTATATAGATCATGAAGTAGACTTTCTTTTTAAGCGTTTAATCGAGTATCAAAATTTGTTATAGCATCTAATACCAATAAAAACTTTTTTTATTACACATAAAATATAAACCAGCCAAAATTATAGATAATATCACATTTTCCCTATCAAATAGCCATTGTATGTTATAATAATGTTTATGTGATAGGCGTTGAATGGCCCGAAAGTGGGTCACCGATGGGACGGCCGATTTATAAGGAAGGTTAATTTTATGTGACATAAATTGTTGTTAGTCTGTGGCCCACTTTCACAACTATGGGCGAATCATTTGCGTAAGTGACACTTCGATAACGTATAACAATTAAATTGAGTATAAATAATAATAAAATAATATGGGACAACATCCACACAAAGTCTTTAGGCTCCGAAGTAGATAGAGCTTGTGCTATAGTAACCTGAGGGTAAAAATAAACACATTTTTACATCAGTCACGGACGGCACCATAAATTTTATGCGGGAAACATTTGGTGAACGCATAATTTCGCGTAATGGACCTGTGAACTAACCTCAACAATCTTTCATCATGATCAATGACTTTCTTTGGGGGTATATCAAGTCACTAGTCTATGCTGATGTTGGACCATTTGAAAGTGTAAATTCGCTGTGTTATTGCTAATATACGAACCCAGTTGCTCGATATATCAAGTTTCGGGATTTAAGAACATAAGAGCCATATCAGCCCTGTATGACCCTCTTATACGAAGTCAGCTCGAATATAACTCTGCATTGTGGGCTCCACATGAAGCGAAATACACTCTAATGTTAGAACGGATACAGAATAAGTATACAAGGTTCTTGTACTTAAGGTTGTATGGAGTTTACCCAATCTATCCTCTAATGTATCCAACCATATTCGTTCTGGGCATGGTTGGATATAATAAATTGGAAGTAAGAAGGAACTGGGCGCTCGCATATTATATGCTAAGAGTATTCCGAGGCGTTTTGACAAATCCGGAAATATTGTGTATGATGAAGTTGTGCGTGCCGGACGGGTACGTGGCGCGCCGGCGGCGGCCGCAGTTGTTCTCGGTCCCCCGCGGTAGAATTAACTTACTTGCTAAGAGCCCATTGAATCGAATGTTCCAAGCATTAAATCAAGTTGCAAAGAAAATAGACCTGTTTGTGTGTTATATTGTAGAATTTGAAAAGGCGATATTGTTTCATTTATGTTATGAATTATTTAATAATTGAAAAATTGATTTATTGACTACTCTAATATAATGACATAATATATAATCTAATTTAATCTAATCTAAGGCATGTATAATTATTTAACTACTTGACTAATTTAATAATTGTAATTAATTTCTTAATATGTTAACTTGTAAACTACACTATTGTATTAGGTTTATCCTGTAAAAATAGTTGTAATGAATGAAATAAATAAATAAAAAAAAAATTATGAAAATTAGACTTCACGATTGCGCTTCATTCGATCTAGCCGTGGCCACCGTGGCGCTCTTATGCCTGAATTTAAACAATAATGGCATAAAATTACTTCTTATACAAAACTAATATTATACACATTGTCATTGAAGCCAGTAAATTGCCTCATTTGTGTATTGCCGTATATTATCAATTCATCAATAATTATTTTCACTATTACTGTATATGTTTCGCAAATCCTTGTGACATGTTTTATGTCAGCCAAATAAGTTGTTAAACATCAAACATAATGTTAAAACTTATACATATTGACGCGTTTCAATACATTGGTAAAACAACTCGCTTGAGAACATCAAAACAAACTAAACTAGCGAATTAAAGTCTCTTTTTTAGTAAATTATGGTAATTCTTACTGTAGTCACAGTAAAGTCTAAATTCGTACAACGCTTCTGAACGGCAGTTCTTAATAACAATTTTGTTGAATTGTGGTTGTGTTTAACGGAGATTTAGTCGTCACGTATCTTCGTGCTCTCTAAGCTGACGGTAAAATAACCATTGAATAGAATAATCACATTTGTAGAATTGTCATTGTCAGTGTTACACGAGCATGGATTTTAGTATAAAAAGAAAATAACTTACATAGTTTATATAATTTTATATTTAAGTTTGCTAGTTTAGTATGGTGTGCTACGCATGCGAATTGCTCACATTGTCAAACAGGTCATTTAAAGGTAGGACAGACAGAGACACAGACAGATGAACAGAGAGACATATAAACGGTGAATGAAGCCTTAGTAATAGTTTGGAACGATAATAACGAACACAAACTCAAAAATCATAACCTTTCTTCTACACTACTTTCAGTATGTTTGTTGACTTGTTGAGATCATGACTATGGGTTCCGACCGTTTCCGTGAAAATCAGTGACTAAGGATTCTGTCCTTAGTCGTATGCCGAGTCGGGACCCATATTCATGACCCGCACAGCATCACGCTGTTGTTCATACGTGTTTTGTTGTTCATAATGTACTTATTTGTAAGTATTTTGTTTTTTTATTTTTAATATTTCATATGTCTGTAATGTAGATAGATAGATAGATAATTCTTTATTGTTACACCACTTAATATGCAAAAATAACATAAAAGTAAAAGAAAGCTTAAAATAAAGTGTTACAATGGGCGGCCTTATCACTAATAGTGATCTCTTCCAGGCAACCTTAGGATGGAGAGGAAATACAGGAATAACAAGACGGGGCGTAATATAAAGATAAAGGTACAATCAAATCAAGACAATAATACATTACTAAATCAAATTAATAATAAATTATAAACAAGAAAAGAAAAATATCTACTAATACATAAAAATACACTAATACATATTGAAATATATATAAACATATAATTAATTCATTGATATACTTACATAATATATATATATATATACACTACAATACAATATACTTCCATACATATATTTATACAATAATTCTTTGATGTATTATAATCAAAACCGAAGCTCACACGGGTTAAACTAATTGGCGAGATAGAAACTTTTTACTTGGCTTTTGAAGGTCGACAAGGATTGTGCACGCCTGATAGTAACTGGTAATAAGTTCCATAAGCGAATAGCTTTCACTGAAAAAGAGTGATCATAAAATACTGTGCCATGCTGAGGCATACTGAGGGCAAGATTTTCTGATGACCTAAGATTGAGAACGTTGGCATTGTGAAGGAAATTGAAACGTTCCTTAAGATAGCGCGGGGTCAAAGGATTGAACAAAATATTGTAAAGGAGAGAGAGTATGTGAGCATTCCGGCGAAGACGTATAGGGAGCCACTTGAGCTTTGATCGATATTGAGATATGTGATCATACTTGCGCAAACCAAATATAAATCTTATGCAGAAGTTTTGAAGACGCTCAAGCTTATCTAGTTGATTCTCAGTGAGATCTGGATAGCAGACATCAGCTTAATCTAGAATTGGGAGTAGAAGAGATTGAACTAGAGCAATTTTAGTGGTGACAGGAAGAAAGTTGCGCAGCCTTTTTAAAGCGCCAGCGGTGGCGTACAATTTGCGACTAGTAACTTGTAGCTGAGGAGCCCAACTTAAGCAATGATCGATTGTCAACTCTAGATTTTTTAAAGATGTACTATAGGGAATAGGGACTCCATCAAAATGAATGGATGGAATCGTTGACAAGTCCACCTTTGAGATTAACTGCGAACTTCCCACAACCATTACCTGCGTCTTGCTATGATTTATTTTCAGACCAAATTGTATGCACCATGTTGTGATGCAATTTAAATCAGCATTTATAAGGTCTACGGCTCCAGAAAGCTGGTCAAGAGGGGCTTTAGAGTAGATTTGTAGATCGTCTGCGTATAAGTGGTAGGAGGAAAAAAAATTATTTGAGATTGAATTAATAAATATTGCGAAAAGGAGAGGAGATAAAACGCCGCCTTGTGGAACACCTGCAATTGCATCACACCAGGAAGAGAACTTCTCTTCTAGACGGATCCGTTGCCGGCGCCCAAATAAATAACTGTGAAACCAATCGAGTACCGTTGGAGATATGTTAATTGAGCGTAGTATGGCTAGAAGTATGTCAAAGTCAACTGTGTTAAAAGCATTACTAAAATCTAGTAATGTGAGTATAGTTAAGTTTCTGTTGTCCATGGATAAGCGAATGTCATCAGTGATCTTCACGAGAGTGCTTACTGTGCTGTGGTCAGGACGAAAACCGGATTGGAAAGGATTTAGTAGGTCATGAGAGGATAAATATTTGCTTATTTGGCTGTGGACTAGGCGCTCAAGAACTTTTGATAGAAATGGGAGAATGGATATAGGGCGATATTCAGTAAAAGATTTGGGATTGGGTTTTTTGGGTAAGGGAATAAGTTGTGCATCTTTCCAGATAGTGGGATAAATGCCGTTTGTCATGGAGTTATTAAATATAAGGCAGAGAACAGGAAGGATGATGTCAAGGATGGGCACTATCATATTGCGACTAATTCCATCACCGCCTACAGCATTGGAAGTGATCGACAATAAGCTCAACACTCGATTAAAAACAAAAGGAGAGTAGTCAGGAATCGGTAACGTTGAAAGATAATTAATAGTATTAGATTTTTCAGATACATCAATAGGAAGCACTGAAGAGAAATAGAGATTGAGAGAATCTGTGAAAATGTTTATGTTGTTAGGGATACTATCTTAAAGAGATTTACCAATTCCAAAAGACCTTAGAAACTGCCAGACTTTTGCTGGATCATCATTATCGACTGATTTATGAATATGGCGACGCAGGGCATCCCTACACACCATATTGCAACGATTTCTGGACTTCACATATTTTTCTTTGTTAGAGTCATTAGGGCGGCATTTATATTTATGTCTAGTACTACATTTTTTGCTCATTAATAATTTAATGTCATCTGTAAGCCAAGCAGCTGGACGATGCTTTAGCTTGATGGCACGTAATGGAGCGTGCTTATCGTACAATTGAGTAATCATTGAATTGAAAATTGCAACTTGGTCATCGACTGTTACAGCGTTGGTCACCGGGGACCAGTCTATGTTGCTAGCATCTTGTAACATTTTTTCTTTATTCATACCACTAAAATTGCGCTGAAGAATTACTTTGGGTTTAATTTTTGGAGGTCGATATTTATACGAGAAAAATATTAGGTCATGATATGAGAAATTGTCAGCAGAACATTGACCATGCTTAGCAACATGCTGTGGAGAAGACACTATACACAAATCAAGGAGGGAGGGGTTATAATAATTGGGTGCATGATGAGTGGCACTAAATGGGAGGATATGCATGTTGCAAGATTTAATGATCGATTCAAAGGAATGAGTGCGGTGGTCTTGCTTGAGGAGACAGGTATTAAAGTCTCCTAAAATAATGTTATGGCTATATAATGGAATAAGATCTTCTAAGATTTTCTCAAAAGATGAAAAGTAATTGACACTTGAGGAGTGGCTGTAGTAGGCTCCAAGCAGTATTTTGTTATAAGATAAAATTACCTCCACAAACAGATGCTCGCCGGCGTTGGAGGGTGGTGGTTGAGGCGATGTGCTGATCACAGAAAAAGGAATATTTGACCTTAGGTAAATAGCCACACCACCACCTCTACTACTCGTGCGGTCGTTGCGTATGAGGTGAAAACCGGGTAGTGAGTACAAGGTAGTAGGAAGGCAAGGTTTGAGCCACGTCTCAGAGACTACTATAGCTTGAATATTTTTGTTAAGGAGGGATGCCTGCATATCAGGATAATGAGCCGGAATGCTTTGCGCGTTAATGTGGACTACGTTAAAGTTTTTAGGTACATCAGAAAACTGAGCCTCAAGAGAGTCGGCAAGGGATGGTAAGCTTACAAAACTGCCATCGTTTGTGCTACCATCGGAAAGTAAAGATAATAATGATTGGTCGCTATCACTACTTGCATTATCATTGAATAAATTAAGCATAATATAAATATAAAATAATATATATAAATATTGTAATAAATACTAACTATATAAAATATTTAAATATGTAAAAAATACAATTACTTATAACCAAAACTATCAAAAACTCCACCTGCCGGGAATTACAATAATTAATTAAACAAAACAGAATAAATACAAAGAAAAAAAAAAGGGACAACAGTATGTACATACATTAATTTAAACACAATCACATAAAGACAAATGCTTCACCGCCGCGGTTTCCATCCATTGACACACTTGCCATACGTTTATGACATTGACGTGACAATGACAAGACAAGCATTAAATACGTATGAAAACTAACCTACCGTACCGCTAATTCTTTGTAAATAAAATTATCAAGTAACATTTGTGGGTGGATAAATGATATAGTTAAGAACAGAAAAAAAAGGGTACATACCGAGGAATCGGTACCTCGGCGGGCCGCAAATACAAAATAGAACTAAAAGTGAAAAAACAACAAAACGGTGCTACTTCTTGCTGCCTGAAGGGGCTTGTCGACTTTTCGATGGCGGTGCCGTGTCCCTGGCTCTGGTGGTGACAGTAGCTGTACCTGCAGTCCTAGGCGCACTCGACGCGGCAATCTTATCGAGCTCTTTGAGATTGCTAATCCGATGCCGCACACCATCGGTGCCAAGTACAAAAACAAAGCCATCCCTTTTCCAACACTTTTGAATGCCAAATTTCTGGCGGGCAGCCATGAAAGTGTCGTGACGCGGTTTTGTCAAGAACTCTGACAGCGTGATATTGGACCCTTTCAGCGATCTTACCGCTCCAAATCCTATGTTTGGCATCAAGATCACGTATTTTGAATAGAATAGGTCTGGGTTTGTCAGGTGCTGAAGCACGGCCCATCCGATGTGAGCGACTGATGTCTTTGCTGGAAAAATCAGGAATTTTCATCTGACTAGTTACCAACTTCACCACTACAGAGGTAGTATCTTCATCTCTGGTTTCTGGGACACCGTGAAGGAGAAGAATCTTTCGTCGCCCTCGCATCTCCATAGCATCCTGTTGCTGCATAACCAGGCCTGCTTGATCTTGCAGGCAGCGAAGTGCAGTCATTATAAATGTACGGAATGCAGTAAAGTCCGCTGACAAGACTGCTACAGTTGGTGAAGAAGATGCTGCTTGAAGCTCACCTTGATAGGTGTCCATTCTCTGAAGGAATAGACTTTGTAGTTCAGCCACACTTTGCTGTAGGGTGTCCATTTTGTTTGAGTTGTGAACTCAGTATTTTTCAATAGTGACAAAAGTGTTTTGTGATAGTGCCACAGTATGGATAACAGACCCCGGCAGGTATTGCAGATTATATTTTAATTATACATATGTTTTAGGTTATTCAAATGTTATTTACTATATTATTTCAATTAATTAAAATGAGAGATCTTTTTGTAAGTGTTTTACTATTGCCTACCCGCCAAAGAAAAAGTAATGTAATGTTGTGTGTGTCTTTAATAAATGCGTTTTTCTTTCTTATTGCTTTCTTTCTTTCTACCCCAAATTTAAATTTCCCGAGTAAAAAAGTGCCAATCTTCTCTACAACCATTTGACCAAAATGCGGTACTTAGTTCCACCAGCTACCGTTACTGAATATTGCCAGACCGTTGCTAAAAGCTATTTATCTTAAGTGAAAGTGATTTATTATTTTGGCGTTCTCGCATTGATGATCCTACATATTTTATTGGGTTTTATTACCCATAACGTAAATCTTGAAGATATTACGATGCGCATTTTCCAATTGCCTCTAGTTTATTCGGTAAGTCTTGAGATTGGTCGTGAACGGGGCAACATTCGAACACCTTCTTCTTTTCATCTAGAAAATCTTAGTCTTTTTATTTATTTTGCAAATCACTATTACGTTATTGAAATCAAACTATGCAATTTTATAGAATATAACATCGTTGGTCAGGATCCAAACCTGCTATTTCTGACTAACCATGTCAGATATGATCGAGAGGCCACAGTCTGTTAATCAAATTTATCCCCCTAATCTTTTAATCACATTTATCCCTCGTATCTGTTAACCCTTTGCGTCCCAGAGACGTACATACACGTCAGTTTCATTCATAAAATCACGGTATAGGGAGGATTAAGCGTCATGTATGAATTGAACGCCATCTATCGAAAGCTTTTTTAGACATATACCTGGACGGAAACGGAAAAGTTTATTAAGCCCCTAGGGGCTATATAACTGAAAAGATAAATATATACCCCCCCCCACACACACACACACATACATACACACACACTCACCATCAGACACACATACACATACACACACACACACACACACACACACATACCGTCACACTGACACACAGTTAAACAAACATTTTTTTCTATTAACTTTTTATATTTATAAGATTGTTTTTATGATATTCTTAGCACTTGGGGGAAAGAAAAAAATACTTTTAAATTGGTAATATCTGACCGTGGGACCCAAGATGTTATTAAAAATGTGCCACTTATACGTATATGTACCTACTTTTTAGTTTCCATAAAACGGAGGGCTCTGGCGTCTGAAATACAGTTTCATTACTAGTTCAGGTGTCATCAGTTCCTACCATACACATTACTATTTACATTAAGGTGTATACTTTATTATATCAAATAAGTAGTCCTGTAAATTGTTAACATGCCCTTTTATTTAATGTCAATAAACTTCTTATTATTTACATTTATTATTTACCTATAAGAGTTTTTAAAATACGTATTCTCTCTAACTCTATAAAATTATCGCTCAAAATGCTTAATTGTAAAAAAACTTATATAATTCATCAATATTAAACTTTACCTTTTTTTGCAACCTTTTTTAAAGTGAAAGACATGTTTAAACTGGGGCTCCACACTGGGCTCGCGTACTGACTCATGGCTGATACTCCACTCCACGAGAAAAAACCTGTGTCCTAGTAGTAGATATGAAATAGACTAATAACTGAATGCTTATGATTTTGCTCACCTATACAATAAACTTATAAAAGCAGGATGAAATACAAGTTAGACTTCTTTCCACGAAAGAAGTCCCGCGGAAAATTAGGGGAACTAATTATAAATGTTTACTAACTGCTTCACTTATGTATGACTACTAGCGCCACGTCTATGGGACATCTTTCGTGAAACGGACTCTACATTTAATTTTAAGCCAGGAGCGAACACTTGTTAAGATTAAATCCAAAGTTGAAATTAAACAATAACATGCCGAATCTCCCGAGTTTGATTCAAGTTACAATTCCTCTTAAGTACAAAACGAGTTCATAGATAATACAACAGTTACTAGAGCAAGCTGGGCGTTATTGGTAGTAACTGATATTGCCCACACTGTGGCTTTGAAGTGTATGCTACCAGGCTAATCTGTTTAATCGATCACAGTCGAAATCCAATTCAATTATGTATTCCCTCGCACCGTTTAAACGACGTACTTGATTCTCGAAATTCAATCAATAAGTTTCACGATTAAAGTTCTAAAATGTTTGGCAAATTTTGTTAAGTTAAGATTTATATTTGCGAGGAATGTAAGTTGAAATCTTCGCTTAATTTTTAGGGGGTGTTTTACAAACATAAGATAAAGTTTTGTCTGTCTATCTTGTTATATAGATAAATAGATAACTTGTTGAGATTTACACTTCATCAACTGACTTCAAAAAAAAGTAGGTGGTTCACATGTCGACGCGTATATTTTAATGTATTATGCACCCATAACTGTATATAGAGTAATCCGATATCGACAGTTCTTTTTTTGTTTCACTTTCCAAGCTCTGTTTTGCGATTCTCTAATGATTCGTTGACGAGCTCGACGATGAGCTCACCGATGTCAAATACTTTATGAGATATTGCCCATGTACATAAGGTCTTTTCCAACGTTTCTTGTTATCTCATCATTTGTTTCATGGATGTTGTCAAAGATGCAACGATGTTTGCTATTAAATCGCACGGCTGAGTAGCACTGTGAGTTTCATGGGAAAGCCTACGCCGATTGTCAATGCTAAATACTTGCTCTGCTATCGTTAAAACTATATAGTAATCTAATTATATTACTATAAATAAATATATAGTAATATAATCTTCGGTAGTGGCTACATACTAAGTATATGTCAAACAGCTTCATAACTCATCTAGTAAGCTAGTGGCGAAACACAAAAGTGTATCATTTATACACACACTACATTGAAATTATGTATTATTGCTAACTCTTATTAACTGTAATTATTACTAACTGGCTGCACCCCAAGGGTTTCGCCCGATTGGTGAGGGATGATGATGATGAAAGCATCCTATATGTTAATCCACAGCCTCATCAATCTACATCCAGTTTCGATTCCGTTCAACCGTTGTGGCGTGATTGAGTTACAAACATCCTGCCATTCAAACCTTCGCAAAAATATTATTAGTAACATATAATATATAAGTACATGCTTTTTTACAGCACGTCGGCCTACTTGGAGAAGGTTCCTTGGTCCTCTAAGCGGAACCCCTCAGCATTCAGCCACCTCCACAGAGACAGAACTGCCACCTATAGACACCAGAGATTTATGGATTCAGGATTCTAGGTAACTTTGCGATTGGTAATCAAAACGTGTAAAGTAAAAATATAATTAATGTAACTTATTATGAAATTAGTCCCTTTTTCTAAATTGTAGTTGAAGAGTTCACCCTAAGACTTGCGATGAAAATGGCGTTTATTTGTGCTTTGCTTTTGTTGTTCTTTTGGTATTGTGAATTTTAGTAGCATGTTAAATAGCATGTCTGTTAGAAAGTGAATAAACATTGACCTTGTATGTATATACAAAGTATATCAAAGACTTTTTAGTTATTTATCTAACACTTTTATTTTCATTCGCTAAAATAACTTAAAGAGATATTAAGGACTGTTTCCGTTCTTAATATAATGACCACTTCTTAGGCAACGAGGGGATTTCTGTTTATTCTTCTTTTAAAGTGTAGACTGGAGCTAGTAGCTATGTTTAAGCCCAGACTCTGTTACCAAACATGAGATATATTTCTTTACGACTCACGATAAACCCATATACAGAGACCTCCACGGTTGATTTTCTATTCAACTTAAAGCACACGGATCAACCAAATTTTGCATTTTCAAGAGATGCAAATATATTCTTTAAAATATATCCAGAATTTTAACTCACATCTTCTAGGTTACCATGTCAGACACCATAAACACTAGACCGCCAAGGCAGTACGAGTAAGCAAGTACGAGCATCGGCTCGTACTTGCTTGTACGTAATGTATCTATATTGTATTAATCACGCAACTTTTAACGCAACTATAGTCTAAGATAATACAGGAAACTGGTCATTGTAATTGGCATGAGCAAGTTTGGTGAATATCATCAGGTTAACTTTCCTTAGTATTGTACTTTTACATATGTCATATTCGGTAAGTAGGTCCTTATTACCCCCAAATGGGGCTTGTAGGTGACTAATTAGCGCTCTAGGGTAATAATGTAGCTAGAAAAGCCCTAGGGCAGTAAGTAATTAAAAAAACACTTTAGTCTTTCAAAAAGTTCGCGTACATCTTACCATCATACTGGCAATAGACATCATGCATTCAGCCCAATGACAAAAGAGGTCGCTTCGCTATTCAGCCTTGTCTTCGTATGAGTATAATAGTCATCTATTTTATTTTTGTAATGCCGGTTTTTTTCTACTTACCTCACAATCGAGATGTAAAGCAGAGTAGTTAGCTCGGGTGTAAACATCAATTGCACCCTCGAACTATAGGCGCCCTCGCTACGCTCGTGCGTCTAAATATCTCGGGCTGCAATCGATGCCTTACAGCCCTTGGCTACTAATCTACTAGAATTTATGAAAATACAGCATAAAAATGTAAAACTGTAGCGTAAGGATAATCTCCCAGCACTTAAGTTCAATTTGCCCACATTTAATACTGAATTCCAAGGCTCGTGCACTACTTTAACAAATTACTGGAATGTTTCACTGCATAATAACACTTTCAGGAAAGAGAGTTATTGAAATTTTTAATTATAAAACTTCAAGCGTATCTAGGACGCCTAGGGGGCAAAAACATATTTTGTATAATGATTCTCATATTCAGTCTTTTATGAATGATCGTATTAATTGATCTCATTATGGTCAGGTGCGCAATTAGCTGAGAGCTTCGCAACATATTATAGTTTCATTAAATTACTCCTAACTAGCAGCGCTCTGCGGTTTCACCCGCGTGGTGATAGATTATGATGAATCAAATATAGCGTATGTTACTCAGGCATAATGTAGCTTTCTACTGGTGAAAGAATTTTCAAACTGGTTATTTAGTTTCTGCGTTTATCCGTTACAAACAACCTATCAAATCGCATGCTCGTGAAATAATGGTTTGAACCGGTTCAGTAGTTTTTACGTGTCTCCATTACAAACAAACAAAAAATCATCTATATTTCCTCTTTATTATTAGATAATAATTAATGCCATGGTACGAATAATGTGGCCTTGTTTGTACCGGCGTTACTATTTCATATTACAAAATAAAAAGTCATTATTTTGATATAACTGAAATAGTTAGACATATGATAATGTGAACTTCTGAATAGATAATAAAGTCTTCTATAAAACTGTAGTACATCACTTTGCTCTATTGTCATTAGTTTCAGCAGCGTACGCGATATAAGGATTTTTTTGGGGTTAAATTATCAAACTTTTCATACGGATCCCAAACTTTTTTTAAATAATACAGTGAGAAAGTTTTTCTTATCTGTCCAGTAGTTTCGGAATCTATTCAATTCAAACAAACAAATAAATCTTTTCTCATTGTAATATTAGTGTAGATAGTTATATATAGAGAATATAGCTGATATTATGCAAGATCCTCGCTGAGGGATCGGTACTCAATAAGTGCTGAAATGTCATTACGGAGAAAATGAGCAAACAATTTTATTTAACAATTGGTAACTGTTAACTGCTGGTTTCTGCTGCGTGTATGTTCATTTATATATTGATTATATATACGAGCCACTCTCTTTACTGAAACTTTTACTTGCCTGGTGGAATAAAACAGATATTTTTTAAAGTTGAGCCAAGGAAGATTTTCTGGCTGATTCAATTTATTTATTAAGTTCGATTATCAATTCGCACGCAATTCAGAGCGCGGTATTAAGTATGGTTTGTGTGGAAGTTACACAACCCTCTTGATTACTTAATAATAAACGTAAACCAACACAAAACACATAACGACACTTTTACTAAAATAACAGTCATTAAATAGAATCATAATAAACGAACTAAAAAAAACAAAAACATACACATAGTGAATTGTAAAACTTAAACCCACACATTGGTGAATTGAGAGGTTAAATTAGTTTTAAATATCTGGATCTTTTTGACGTTTCAATTTGTTGCACCTCGTTTTCATACAAATTACTATTCGAAATATTTTTGTGGATATAAAAATAGCCTTAGTATCATACAGGTCACTAGCTTCTAATATACTTTTTTTATCAAATCTGTTCAGAAGATTAGACGTGAAGAGACATTATTTTGTTTTGTATTATATATTTGAATAATTATTGTACGTTTTAAAAGATGATTCAATAATTATGCTATTGAGAATCGAATTGAGAACAATGCCACTCTCATTAATACAACAGAGAAAATGCTCTTGACCCATATAATTGTCCTTAAATCCGCCACTGTAACATAAAATACAAGGTTTGTAACACGCAACCTAAACATTAAACGATTCTATGAATTGTACCATTGTGGATTTGTTTTGCCTGCATTGTGGTGTTTTGTTGTAGTTACTTGGAATTGACCGAGTGTTTACATAAAGTAATTATTTTATATATTATATTACAACCCGGTCACAATATCTGTGCACCTGACCTCGTGACGTCATATCGGCGGTCTGGGTACGGTGTGAAAAAAAGTTTTTTTCGAGAAATGTGGAGGTAAAAAAAATTACTAACCTTTTCAAATCAATTTATTAAAGTTGGGATTTCTTTTTTTACAGTATAAAAACTGTTGATGATATTTCGTATTGCGCAAATGTCAAAATCATCTAGTTCGATGCGTTTTTTGTACTGCTTACGCTTCTTACCCGGTGTCGATAATTTTGGCTCTGGGTGGGTTTCTAAATTATTACTAGTACTTGGAGTCGGACTAGCGCCCAGCGAAGTAGTTGGTTGTACTTTGGCTTCATTTTTAATTTTCATTAGAGTCCTCTAGAGGACTCTAGCTTTGATATCCCAGTTGCAGCACAGGTTCGTTTCACCACTTGGTCTATAGGTATAGTGTACTGTTTATTTGCTTTCTCCGATTCAAAAAACTTGAGCACTTTCAAGATTAAATTTCTTGATTCGCTGTGTATTGTTTTTCCCATGACTTCAGTTTAACAGCTACAACAATTTTAATAACAACCAAACCAGTCTAAACTTAACAGTAAACAGTCTAAACTTAACAATAAATATTAAAAAATAAAACAACAACAAAGCGAAAATATCAAAATTATCGGGACGTGTATCGGCAACGAAGATGCTAACCGTACTGTCGCACCGGGGAGTGCGCGGAGAGGTGACAGGGGAAGCGTGAGAGGCGTCGCATTCCAGCGAGGTGCACAGATATTCTGACCGGGTTGTACTTGCTACACACTGCGGTTTCACTCGTGTCGTGATGGATGATGATGAAGATGATGAAAAGTGTCCTATGTCCTTTCCGGGATATAGTATTATTAGGAATCAGAAGTGAAAACAGTTTTTAAAAAATACATATGTAATTTAACTCTACACTAATTAACCAAAACAACACAAATGTACACTAATAAAATAGTTTGACTAGAAATGACAATAATTGAATAGGATAGGCTAAGCAAGGTGCGTCCGCTCGGTACGGAGTATCAGGCAGCTAAGAGCGCTCTCTTCGAGTTTTGCTCAGTTATTAAAATTTACTCGCATCATTTGTTGCGCGAACCGGAACAGATAAAAAAGACCGCTGTTTTTAATATATGGCCAACTTCCTAAGTACAGCACTTGTGCAAAAGGCCGTCTTGGTTGGTACCACCGCAGTGCCATGTTAATGGTATTTTTTTTCATTGCGCAATATCACAGCAGAATATCTGCGAAGGGCTCTGGAGCAAGATAGTTACTGGGCGAAATATACTCAAAACCCGATATCTCAGGTAAAGAGTACAATACAGTACCATGAACTACATTTCTGGGCTCTGGATGGCACTGCAGCCCGAATGTAAAAAACGTAGTGCGAAACGTAGTGGGAAAGCGTAGTGCTTACCACCAGCAACACTCAGTACTAACCAATTTTTTTCTATTGGTGTTGATAGTTGAGCCAATTGCCTTATTTTCTATTCCGGACCATGTAAATAAATCATGCCATAGGTATTCAATAAACAAAATTCCAATTAAAACAATTCTAAATTAAGACAATTTCATTTTAGTTCCTAGAGACCATATTAAACTTTTCTTCCAATTACCACAGCCACTACCCATCTGTTTCCAGATAAAAATAAATTAAAATGGATGATAAAATTAACTCGGTCATTTTAATGGACGGTTGCATTTGAAGTACACTCGAAGCCGCAAACGTTTACCTCTTACCACAGAATAGATAGTACTTAGCTACCTAGCTTGGTTTTATTTACCTCACTTTATCTGCAACAGACAGTAGTTGTAGTGGTGCTCCAAATGAGAAATGTGGAACGAAATGTTTGTGTATTGGCAAAAATGGAATGCAGAATCGAAATGCAAAATACAATAACATAATATAAATGTTCCATATAATAATTTCTGAACACGGTGATAATAAAAACAAATAATCTACAAGTATTTCGAAATAGTAGTATGATCAGTTTTATAGCTGAACGTGGTTTCTCGTAATAGGTTACGAGTTACTAAAATGCAGATGATTTGACGATGATTTTTGACATTTTGAATGAAAATTGAGAAATGAATTGAAATTTTATTGCTTAGTTTATGAGTAAATGTCAATTTTGAGAGCGTTTTTTTATACTTGTGAGAATGATTTTGACTACTATCTTATCTGCTGATTAGTGACGATGCCGACGAAAGTGGTATCATACTAGATCTAGAATGACTGTCTTAACAGCTGCAGAACACACTGTTAGGTGCTTAACTATAAGTTTTGAATCTAAGAAGGTGTACATAAGACAGGTCCCTACTATCATGCTGTGGATTTCATCACGATTTTACTCAATACTTTTCAAAATGTATCTGTGAGATAGTCATATTTTACGCGGATGATGGCGCAAGGCGCAGCTCGTAATGTAATAAAATACAACAAACTAAGTACCGATTAAACCACACGTTAAAAAGGAAGAGAAGAGTGTATTTTTAAAGCTGTAAAAACGATTCGACAGCTTTCCTAGATATGCATGTGGGGTGAAACTAGGGACAGACCACCGTCCGTGAATCCCAAGTGGCCTCAACCGAGATTTTTGCCTTCATCGCGTTAGTTCTTAGATATAATTACATAAACAAATCGAAAGTTCTTAGATATAGTAAGCAGAAATCAATGATCATGTTGAGTTTTTTAAGCTATAAATCATAAATCATTTATTCAACTTGCGAGAAAAGGTATACAACATTTTGAAAACATTGTGGTCGAAAATAGATGGCTTGTTCGGCTATCTTCGCTTAATTAAGCATGCAAGGGAAGGTATACAATAAATTTAAAATGTCACTACAATAATAATTAATAATAATATCATAAATAGTATAATAATTAATAATATATCTCAATCCATGTCATAATTTACAAAATGGTTTTGTAAAAAAAAAACTATTTTACATTTTTATGGTTTATAAATTCATCAATCGTATAATAAGCTTTTTCTGTTAACAATTTTTTTAGGGCACTTTTAAAAAAAATCATGTTTTCTTCAGTACGTATTATACATAACAAATCGCTTTTTATTTTACTTACTTTAACTGCAATCTTCGTAATTTGCTAGTGATTTGATTTATGTTTACGCGTAGAAAATGTTATGGCAAATTTACTTGCGCTCGGCCTTTCGCTCCTGCAAAAGGTCACAACGCACTAAAAAAATACGTTGTCTCTTTACATTACCTCCCATTTGTTTTCTTGTCGTATTATTTTATACTCACTTAGCTTATTTTATCTTCTCCCGACTTGAAAAATAGTGTTAGGTTTTACGCCTCACGTACGTTATGTAAACTATACGAGGGAATTGATCTGGTTGCCCTTCGAGAGATCGTATCTTTTTACATTGTGTATGGGAAACGTGGTGTATCTCGTGTTCCAGATCATTCACCTGATCTTTTTGTTAAGACATTCGGAAAAAGAAATTAGAATTGAGCTTCTGAACTGCTTCCTTGTAGATTAAAAGTGATTTTAAGCGCATATGCCTATTGTAATGTGCATGAATTTGGATAAGTGAGTCATTGTTTTTCGATGAAAGCCGTGCTCCGTGAAGCGGTGATAACTAAGGAGTACTGATGATTATTCACCGGCTGACTGTCACCAGCTTAAACCTTACCTGCAGCTTGAGATTTTCGTGAAGAGATATAATTACTTTTGTACTTATATATAATATAATAATATACTGACCCTGATTGACTGAATGATTTTTTATACAGAGAGGCTACGATCTTAAAAATTTGGCCTTTTGTAAACAGAAGAGTTATACAATTTTCCTGCAATGTATATTTTTTACTTAATTTTGATGTACAAAAACTGTGTAGCTAAAATATTTAGTAATCCATCAGCATGTTGTCCGAAAAGCCTGTTAAAACCCAAAGCATTTTCCATCATTTGAATTACAAATTTTATGAATGAGCCCAACTGATCTACTGATTTTATTGTAATTTGTGATGCCGTAAAGTGTGTGGGTAAAAAGATTGCAAGACTAATTTTCATTATTTTCTTTAATGTATATAATATAAATCTATAACATTGCATGATATTTATTATTTATTTATTATTAAGCCGTTATTTATAATAACGACATTTCACGCATGAAATATTGCATGAACAATGTGTAACTTATTGATTTATAATTTATAATTTTATGGATCTTGATTGCTTGCGAAAATGATTAAATAAATACAATATAAAATTTGGCTGTTTGATACGTAATCATCATTACCTAAGTCGATTTCGTGATTACTTGCACAAATTAACAATAATCGTATTTCCAACAGTAATGAAGTATACTTAAGGTATAATATTTTATCATATTTCATAAATTGTACCAATATAATAAAGCGGAATATTTTCGTTCATTTAAACGCGCTATATCTGGAACTACCACTCGGAACAGCAAAATCGATTTTTGTATATGATATTCAGATTCATAAGAAATAGTATCGGTCGTAGCCTGGAAAACCCGGGTATTCCCGTACGGCGTAGCTAGTATTTTATAATACTTAAATAATTACGTCACCTAGGACACAAATACATTCAAGTTGAGTTCATTGCGTACTTGTTTGTGATCAACATTATATTATTCAAACCAGCTGAGTGATTCTGTAATGATTCGTCGACGAGCTCGCCGACGAGCTCACCGATATCAAATAGTTCGCCCTTGTACATAAGGTTGATTTTCAAACGTTTCTTGTTTTCTCTTCATTTGTTTCACGGATATTGTCAAAGATGCAACGATGTTTGCTCTTAGAGAATCGCACGCCTGATATTTTGTTAAATCTATGCGCAAAATGTCCCTGAATTAGGTAAATCGGCGAAAGTTAAAAAAATTCCATATATTTCTATTTATCATCTCCCTATAAATTTTTTATAAAATATAAATTATTGGTGGCATTCTTTAGCAATTACGAGCTAGCTTAATACTAGCTTTGTTTTGAACTATACACAAATAAAAGTTATATTTTTTCTCAATATTTGATAAATTTCTATACACAAATACTGATTATTAATCATAAAAACCTATTGCATAATTTTCTGGCAGCATTCGGTTATTCTCGGGATCGAAAGTATAAATAGTATTGAATTTCATTCCATTCCTAAAAGTGGAAAAAGAGGTAAAATTTAAAAGTATACTTTTGTAAAAGAATAAAAGTATTGAAAATACCTCGTTTTCAAAGTAGGGCCGTAAGAAGTTAGGAACTACGATCCCTTTATAGTGCTCGAAAACTCTCGGATCCGCTTGTTGAATTGATTTCATCATCATCATCATCTCAGCCGTAGGACGTCCACTGCTGAACATATGCCTCCCCCATGATTTTCCAAAAGGACCGGTTGGAAGCGGCCTGCATCCAACGTCGTCCTACGACCTTCCTCAGGTCGTCTGTCCACCGCATAGCCCTCTCCATAGCTCGTTGTGCGACTTGAATTGATGAATTGATGAATTTGAATTGATTTGCGGAATCATATTTTATTCAGTACATGATATTTCATCGTGTGTACCATAATATACCTTAATTACTACTTACCCTTAGTATAATTTAGCTGGTTCGCTAAAGATTCAGGCGTGAAGTAATATTTATCAGAGCAAAAGTTTCACCTGATATGTTATACTACCTACCTTACTAGGCTAGGCATTATGAAGTCTAAAAAAATAGTTAAGACTTACTAAATTCCTAAACAAAAGCAGTAAAACAATATCTTATATTAAAACAAATACCTACCTACGTCCCAGTTTACCCGACGTCATACCGTTTATTTCATATTCAAAATAGTAAAATTGGCCTTCAGCGCTACAGTCAAACGTTAAAAGCAATAATTACAGATAAGATAATAGGTATTTATTTATTACTTTAAATGTCCATAGCATCACCTGTACGTGTTTAACTAACCATGCCTTAAATGTCTATGTATATATATTTATAACCATGCCTATATGTATAATTGTTGATTGTGCATTATTGTTTCATGTGGTTTGTCTGTGTAGTCCTCATACATGTGTTGTGTTGCACAGCGAGCCTGCTCCGTCTGCAATGTCCGCACTGCACCAGTTTGGGGCAGAGATGTTGCGCCTATCTCGCGGCTTGGAAGCTTCTGCTGCGACCAAACCACAACTGAAAGGGTATACAATTGGCATTATTTGTTGGCTTTAAGCTACGGCTACAAAGTCCTCTTTACTGTTTCATCTCGTATCATTCGCAGCAATGCCACATCATGAACCTCATAATACAATTCTGTTACAGGACAAACATATCGGAGAAAGGCGGAATGCTTACACCCGGCTCCGTGAGTGTATCGTCAAGCTCTCCTTCATCTATGCTTCAAGACAGGCGAAGGCCGTCTTCGACGTGTGATCCAAACACGCCCATGCATAGACCAAGAAGCGCATCAGACGATGAATGCAATGATGGTCTTTTAGCACCTCCTTTAACTTCAAAGTCCCGGAGCTCCGAAGATGGTCTGCTTCTACCACCTCCTTGCACGTGTCCATACTTTGGACATGCAGAAACTGCGCCTCCTAGGCGGACTACTGAAGTAATCATAGTCCCTGGAGGTGATATTAGTTGTAATGGCTATACGAGGAATAGCAATACAAAAGACGAACAGTCTACTCCGTTCTTCAGAAGGTCGAGTCGAGGTGCCTCGTCTATGGTCACTTGGGATGAAGCGAGGCGTTTCCGAAGAGGATCTAGTTTCGGTGGGGCGCGTACTACTCTTTCTACTCCAGTTCGTAACATTCGTCCTCAGAGGTCAATAAACAGACCTCTACAATCAGTAACAGCCACGCCTCAGAGACAAACTCCAAGAGCCCATCATTCAAGGAACTCCAGTGTCATATCTAGAAACTCGTCTCGTCACGGCAGGATACTACGGTTAGAACAGAAAGCGACAAAAGTTTTAGGAGTAGTATTCTTCACGTTTGTGGTTTTATGGGCACCGTTTTTTATCCTAAATATGGTGCCTGCAGTGTGTTTAGAATGTGAGAAGCGAATCGCTCATTGGGTGTTTGATTGCGCATTGTGGTTAGGGTATGCGAGTTCGATGGTCAATCCTATATTTTACACAATCTTTAATAAGGTATTCAGACAGGCTTTTAAGAGAGTATTATTGTGTCAGTATTGCAAAGCCAGAAGGTAGCCGGCTCCCTGGGAGCGCGTTCGTCCGTCCTCAGACCCAGGTCTTGGAGCGCTCTCAGTGAACCGAAATGTAAATGTAAGATCTCAGTTCGTTTGAACACACCAAAGAGCTTTAATGTACGCTTTTAGATAATTTACGCGCCAATTTTAGATTTAGGTTATGTTTGTAATATTATAATTTAGACTCGCATTTATTTCAGATGTTAAAAATATATGGTGACATATCCTTTCTCACTGTAGCCAGATAAAATGATAATGAACATCGCACAAAAATAAAAAGTAGGCACCAAATTTAAGACCAGTATTTATTGCTCTTCTATGTGATATACTGTATTATAAATTACATTACGTAAGCAAATCTTTTGTAAATTGGTATGACATTTTTAAAGTATCCATACCTGAGTAAACACAATTTATTACTATTTAATTTTCCACCCTTTACCCACGTACAATGTTAGTACCTCCAGTCTATAGTACAAGGCAAACGACTTGTGAGAGAGCAAGAGCGCTAACATTTTTATTTTCGATTCAAACAATCGAACAACGTATTTCAATGAATTCCTTTTTTAACTAAACTTTATTTTTAACTGTTTAACTTTTTTTCATATTGAACTTTTTGATAGCATGACCTCATCAAAATGATGTTTAAATTCGCATCTCTTATTTGTGTTTATAATCCTTTCGAATGAGATTAACATATCGTTCTGGGATTATGTAATAGTCTTATAGAACTTATAGTCTTGGCCATCACGTGGTTTTCAGACAAGTTTCTCAGACATTTGTATTTTTATAGGCATGTAGCCTATAGAAATACAAAAGTCTGAGAAACTTTTCAAGGAGTATATATATTGTATAATAAGAAAATTGAGGAACTAACAGGAGTCAATTCTTGTCAAGAAACATTTTGATATGCGTATTCACAATAATTTAATTATAGTCTCGGCACGTTACTTTCACATAAAACATACATTACATTAGGGTACATTAAAACGGATTTGTTTATGGCAGAGAGTAAATTGTCTCAGAATCAATAATAGTGTTAAATTTAAATTATTTACGAAGCAAAAATAATGACTGTTTCAAATACAACCAAATAATTCCACTTTCCTTCTGTAGGTTATGAATAGGTATAGTCATAAGTAGCTTATAAATACAGTAACGGCCGTTTTCAGTATTCTATCTATCCATAGTTTTCCTTACTACCTATAGAAATTTGACATAACGTCCATCATCTAGTAAGGTAACCCGACGATAGATAGGTTATTGAAAACGGCCGTTAATCATTGATCATAATAGACTAACGGCCGTTTTCAATAATCTAACTATCGCCGGTTTACCTTACTAGAGATAGATATTTGACACTATTTGTATGGACTTTATGTCAAATTTCTATCGGTAGTATGGAAAACTATGGATAGATAGAATATTGAAAACGGCCGTTAGGTAGTGCAGTGACACAATTGGGGAATGCAACGCGTATCGTCGTTTACTTTGGACTATAAATAAACTTTCGTGAATTCTTTTTCATGAATTATACCTTTATTTATTTGAAGTAATAAAATTAGGCTGTTTAAGGAAAATTGTATGAATACATAATTGATAATGAAGATTTGATCCTTATTTAAACAAATGACTTCATTTGTAAGACTGATCGTTTTCCCCAAATATTACAGCATTTTAGATGGCATCCGTGCTGATAGCTTATCTTTTAATTTGTCTAATTGAACCATTTATTTTCTGTCCTACGCTTTACTTGTTACATTAGCCTTCCACCCGGGGCTATGGCTAAGAGATTGCGGAATTTATAGCGTCCGTTATAGAGCGGTGCCAATTCAAACTTTTATATAATAAACGATTACAGCGATTCGATTAGCACTTAATAACGCGATCACCTAAAACTGTTTAGCAAATCGATTCCTTTCTATTGTTGCAAGATACCAATGAAAATTTTAAAGCTCACAGCTTCCTTCCTACTAATACTACAAAACGCGAAAGTTTGTGAGTATGGATGTATGGATGTGTGGATCTTTGTTACTCTTTCACGCTCTAACGGCGGGGGTAATTTTGATGAAATTTGGTTTAGAGGTAGATGAGTCGCTGGATTAACACATAGGATAGTTTCCATCATCATCATCCATCACCACGCGGGTGAAATAGCGTAATATGCTTAGGGCACAGCATAGAGAAAATAATATGATCTCCGCCTACGCCAAGATCGTAATGATGTTCTGTCAAAGTTTGTGTTAGTTTCTGATAGCTTAGCCAAAAGCCAAGTTAATTTGACAGCTCGATACACTAGACATGCTCGGTGACCGTCATGAATGATGAAATGTAACACAAATACGGTCAAGGGTATGATGAAATATAATGACAGTTTTTTCTCATGGTGATTAATTTTATATTTGTATGTACTACGTAATGTATGTGTAAATACAGGACTTCCTGTATTTATTATTAATGTTTACTGATTGATATAAGTATTTAAATTCAAACATTTAATATTATTATAGCAATTTCGTTTGACCATGTACATATTTTATGGCATTATGGTATAAAGATAGATATGCCCTTGGAGAAGATAATCAGCTACTCAAGGTACTTATCCTGCGTAGACGTAGTCGCGGGCACCAGCTACTATTCATATATTTATTTACTGCTTGACCCATCCGCAGCTTCGCTTGTGTGGTCTCAAGCACAAGGGTTTACATTTTTAACATGGAATTCTAAATATTGTGCTAGCATAAAAGTAGCCTTTGTCACTCCTTATAATATCAACTATCTGCCAGTATAAGACTCGTCAAAATCGGTGCAACCGTTTCAGAGATTAGCTGCAATTAACAGACAGACACACTGACATAAATTTAAAAAAATTGTTTTATTGTTGTACATATAGATAAAAAATAAAAAAAATATGAATGATAAAATCATTCATATTGGTTTATCAAAAATCAAGTCTATAAAATCGATATACTCATTATATTATATAATACCTTACTAATACCGAGCTTAAAACATCTACACTGGGAAAAAAATGGGTCGATTTATCGGCAAAGTAGAGCCGTGTAAGCCCGGTACTGCAGTTGCAACCGCATTAACGTGGTAAGGGTTGGTGGGTTTAACTGACACGGTTACAGCACACACACGGTTCAAATACATAGTACGTGGCTATCGCTGCCAAGTTTGTTTAAGCATACAGCTCGTTGGATCATGTGTAACACACTTATTCTACCGTGTTTGTTTTGCACACTAACCAATGCGCTGTGTCAACACCGCTCCGACAACCGTCTTAAAGCGTAGCCGTGTATTTTTGCACGGCTACGATTTTCAAAATACTGGGAAAATATTTGAAACGGTAAAGGTAACCGTCTATACTAGCTAACGCAACCGTGTAAGTGAGTGACGTAGACGTTTTATAGATCGAGCCGTGTACACAGTGCTTCAGACGGCTGCCAAACGCGACTGGTGCAACCGTTTACATGGCTATAGGAATTGTAGCCGTGCTTAAAAGCCGTGTATTTTTTCCAGTGTACAATCACACAAATAGATAATTAATGGTTACTTGCATCACCGTCTGTCAGTTACATTTAAATACATTTATTTTAAAAACAGATATACATCACTGACTTGAGAACAATGGTAAACATAAACAATTGTATCCTCCATTCTTATGAATCCAGTAAAATTTAGTGCGTGAAGATTAGCCAAATGCTAAGTCGTGTTATAGCGATTTTACTCCTACGAGTTGCAGGTTGACAAACTTGAATGTGATTGTCTTTTATTTTTCATACGTTAGACAAATAAAGAATTGCATCGGCGTTAGTATTAAGTAAGTATCAGTCGTGCGATTCTCTAGTGATTCGTCAACGAGCTCGTCGACGAGCTCACCGATGTCAAATACTTTATGATATATCGCCCTTGTACATAAGGTTGTTTTCCAACGTTTCTTGCCATATGTTTGCTCTTACAGCCGTGCGATTCTCTAAGTGCAAACATCGTTGCATCCTTGACAACATCCATGAAACAAATGAAGAGGTGACAAGAAACGTTGGTAAAACAACCTTATGTACAAGGGCGATATCTCATAAAGTATTTGAAATCATTACAGAATCGCATGGTGATTATTAATTATAATGGCGGATACCAAGAATCTATTTATCCACAGTTTTCCACACTGGAGATAGATTTTTGACACTATTTGTATGGATGTTAAGTCAAATTTCTATCCGTAGTAAGGAAAACTATAGATTAGAAAACGAGTATATAATTAGGATCGGCCGTAAGAAAACAGTGCTGACATAAAGTACAGAGTGGAATATGTTTTTATTTTAGGTTCTAGAGTTAACCACTACTTTCGGTTTAATAATTAATATTCTCTACCCAAAGAGAACCATTATATTACACAATAATGTAAAGCGAAATAATAAAAAAACTACCTACTTAATTTTACCAGAAATTTGCGTTCGCAAGTACCGCCTGCCTTAGATACTAATCAAAGGCAGGTAGTACTTGTCAACGCTCATTCCTAATAAAATTAAGTAGTTATTTTTTATTTATTTTGTGATTAAAGTTATGGAATGCCAATGCCAGCACAACACCATAGTAATGAGACCGATGACAACACTGCAAGATCTCTGGACACGATGTGTGACTTCTGAGTATATAGGGATCATTTTGATTAAAATATCATTGGCGGTAGATAAAAATAACTTCATAACAACTCTTTATCTAACAACGTATTGTAAGAGATGTAGGGAATAACAAGTACAATTTGAAAATTTTAATACAGACTTAGACAGAATTTAAGACAGCTTTCAAACAAAACAAAAATAATTTTGAGAATCAGTTCACCCTATCGAAAGTTATGAGGTAAGTAACAAACATAAAAAACATGCTATTTGAGTACCTCCTCCTTTTTTTGAAGTCGGTAGAAAAAGTGTAAAATACACATTTTTATCTTTTTAAGAATTTGAATTGCTTTAATTTGGATTTTAATGAAGTTATAGAATTGTAAATAACACAAGATAATACTTTTATCAGAAGGTTCAAATTGGTACGTAAAATATTGAAGCACACATTGTATAATCTCCCTACATATATATACCTATCTATGTAGCGAAAGTAAATATACTAGATACCACCTAGGTTTAGTTTAAGAGTCGCGTCAGATTATGAAAAAACATAGAATATATTCAATAAGTAGTAAAGTATCACTGAACGGTAGTCAAAGTGTTTTAACTGACATGGTCACTAATGCAAGAATTAACGTTAGAAACGGGATATTTACCATGTATTGTATTTATTGTGAGCTCTCGATATTTTGGCACAGTTGCATGCGCCATGTTCACGAGTAAACTGAAGTATCTGCGGGTAGGTGTTGTTATGAGCAGACGAAACGGTCTACCCTCTTCCTTTCACGTTTCTGCCGTTCCGGCTTATTACCAATGACACAACAGTCACTTGAAACTCGGTCTAAGTCTCGACACTATCTGAGTCTCGAGTCTATCTGCTCGCGAGCTTTTTTCGGAAAATCAGAGTCAGATATCGTGACTCATAATAATAACTTCTCGCAGATACTTCAGTTTACTCGAGAACATGGCGCATGCAACTGTGCCGAAATATCGAGAGCTTACAATACATGGTAAATATCCCGATTCTAACGTTAATTCTTTAAATTTCTGATTAGATTCATAGTTTTATTTATAGTTTTTTCTTTAGTTGGTTTTATCATATTATTTAGTCATATAGTTGGTTTTATTAACTAAAAGATCCTTCATTCGCTTTTAAATATATACATACTGGATAGTCTTGATTTTATAATGAAAACATTCAGTTACTGACAAGAATTTTCCTGTTTTTATTATATTACTTATTTTTAATGTCCTTGTTTCATTTTAATGCGAATATTTCTCAATAACAAGCTTTCTTATGTGTAATTGGTATTAGATGAAATATCTCTGTAAGATTTCTAGATGTCCATCGTTTAAATAAAAAGTAAATATAATCTAAGGCAGTGATGAACCATGTGGAATTTTCAAAAAGTTTCAAACAGTTATACTCGTAGGTTGAAAAATTTGCTACTACGAATTTGGCTGATACTAGTGACTATTTCAGCTGACCACTTACGAGCTTTGCAAGGCACTATAAGCAAAGTAAATATCTATTAGTAGAACGTCTTCCCCACTAGCGTTGATTTCAGGTTTGGCGCGAGACGCGTGTAGGGATGTCAACATCGCCACAAAACAACTGCAAGTCGCATCTCCGTTTTGTTGGTAGCATACTTAAGCAACATTAAACAATGATATTTGAAAACTGCCAACCCCGAATGCTCTGGCGGCAATCACGTAATGATCGCCGATAAACCTCTTCCGCCTCCACCCCCCGCCTCTTTCCACTTTTATCGCCTACTTATCGCGATGAAGTTCTACTTACTCGGGGCCGCGCGGTCTAAGTACTTTGCTATAAATCCCAATCCAAATATAAAGCATAAGCTGTCTGTCTCAGTGGGCCTAGCATCAAAAGTAGCGTATTGTTGACCTATAGACTACAAATATATGAGTTATTTATGCCACAGTTGAGATAAATTATTACAGTTTGTACTATAATCATCGACCGTACGATTACGTTACACTTACGCAAGTCTTCGTGCTAAGGCCATACTCGTAGATGTTGCTCAGTACGACAGCAATAACGCAGATCTTTGGGTGGTCTGAATATTCGAACACTAAGCTTGGTCCACATCTTATAATGAAAGCCTGTGTACCCGTGGTGATAATACTGGTGATATAAAAATCGTTATCATTTAAAGGCTGAATGATAGTATTTTAGTTCCTACAAGATGATAATTACTCGTAAAATTATCTCGTTTCGGTGACTTGTAAGCTATCTTAGTTAAAACTTTCATAAGCATTGGTCACTGAAATATTTCGTTGACGGTTTAACTTACACAGTAGGTAGCGATCCAGAAGGTGATGGAACCGGTTATAATACAATACTTTACAGTCGCTGCAATAAGATGTATACATTCTAGTTTTTCAAAAGTGTCTTAGTATCTAATTTCATAAAAAATATACGTCAATATTACTCTAAAATATTAATCTATTAATTATTATTTTTACTATTGGTTCTTGGGGTCCAGATGCATGCGCAGTAAAGGAGCTGTCCAGACGCATCAAAGACATTACAGGTGACTAAAGAGCTGGTACTTACCTCGGACAACGTATCAGCCTGGCTATTCAACGAGGTAACGTTGCCAGCTTTTTGGGCACTCTACCCGTAGACAGGGACTTAAATGCCGTTTTTTTATCTGAGTTATATATATATACAATTTAGAAATATTTGAGTAAATTAGTTTTATTACCTATTATTATAATTATTATTAGGCTATTGCATAGCTTCTATCGCGGGCTGAGCGTGGAGACCGATTCCAGAAATTCCGTAACGAAAATAACCTAACACCCCCCACTCCGACTCCATCTATCGATGAATAGCAGAACTTTTAATGACTTTTTGAAATATCACGATTGTCTCTTCAGCAACTCGCCTCTAGATGGCATTGGTCAAATAATTATAATTGCATAAGTTGATAAAAACAGCTATGCAATAGCTTTACCGCGGCAGTCTCCGAGTGCCACACGTCTATTTTTATTTAATTATCATCTAATAATGTTATTTATATTATTTACTTCTAAACATAATTCTTATGTATTTCAAATGTTTTAAAGAAATGTATCCTATCGTATCTTAGTTAAAAACTTTGTGAAATATACGCATTACTGTGGCAGGCGACTGGACCTACCGCTTAAGGCGCTGTCGGCTCAGCGCTTCATTTTCCTTTACTTGAAATCAAGCATGCGCATCTCCTAAAAACGTAAAAAAATCATAAAAAAATAATGTGCACTCTTAAATAAAAAAATAATCCGTAAATGTATGTGTATTAAAAATTGCTATTTTATGATATGTATTTCATAACAAATATAATAGTGAATAAAGAGAAAAACTGTTTAAGGTAAAATGAAATGGTATGTTTGAATTTTTTTTAATGTACTCTACTGCATTAAAATATGTTTTTAATTACGTCAGTGTGTACTTTAAAGTCTTATAAAAGTCACATAATATTTGTATTTTTAAATTATCGCTGCTTATGAGATAAACTACTTTAAAAACCCTCATTTTCATCGACATCATGATATGACAGAAACTTAAGTTAAGCCTAAAAATAATATTAAAATTAGTAAGCTATCTCGCGAAAAAGATTCATCTTTAATATCTATTATTTTAGTCATAAGCCAGTGCTTTAATATGTACTTTATCCTGGTCGGTGTATGCTGAAAGCCTTAGAGTGGTCTGTAAACTCTGATACTACATAAGCTAGACAAAAGCTTTGACAAGGGGAAATTTTTTAATAGTCATAGGTTGTACAATAAAAAAGAATGGTCTAACAAAAACTTGCACATGCCACTTAATTTAAAAGTCAATCTTTGAAGACTTCAAAATTTCATTTATTTATATTGGCTATTTAACATCAAGATCTATTGAAATAAAATTAAAACATTTACATATAATATGACTAGTAAAAGCGATGTCTGTGAATGTTAAAATATCAAAACGTTTGACAATTTTATTATATACTAGCGACTGACCGCGACTTTCTTTGCGTAGTAGGCTCGGCTTTCAGCCTCGCCATAACCTCACATATTTTTTTATTTTTTTTATGTATGAATCTTCTACGAAGTATAATTAGAAAATATTAAAAAAAAATATTGCCCTTCCCCGCCCTGTATACACCGGCGGGTTGTATAGCCAGCCTTTAGGCTACATTGCAAAAAGCGCAGCATCTTTGAAACTGTCTACACAGTATAACGATTTATTTAAATATTTTTTGTATCTATTTGTTAATTCTTAGGACAAACACGATGTTCTGTCGAGGGTTTCTATTTGGAAAAAAATGTATCAGAAAAATGTATTACTTGATGCATATTATACAAAAACTTTTTAAACAAGTAAGTACTAACAATAGTCAGGGTTATAAAAATTTGATTAAAATCGTTTCAAGTTAATGTTTTTTTTCTTATTTTTATATTTATTACCTTAATTTATGGATTCAGGCGTTACTTCGCGGAAATCCATTATCAAAAAACGATATTAAAAAATATTTAGTGACACTTCCGCTGAAAAAAACAATGATTTTGGCCTATTTGGGGGATGTGCGTTGTTCTCTCACTGTCGGTCTAGCGCTCGACGAGTCAACATCTCCTGAAGATGCCTCGTGTAGAGGCGAAACACGTGTCGAATCGTTTTTGGTTTATTTGGGTTTTCTTGTGTGTTTTTTGTTTTGTATTCTTCCTATTAAGCAGTTTGTGCGGGAGGGAGGGTGGTGCACACCCCCAAATAGGCCAAAATCATTGTTTGATTATGGCCTATTTGGGGATCATTACAGAAACATCATTCTTTTTTTTCAGCGGAAGTGTCACTAAATATTTTTAATATCGTTTTTTGATTTATTTCCTTATTTTTTGTTTTTATTAATTGAAATATTCTCATCGCCCTTCATTTGAAAATTCGTTCTTTACAAAGTAGGTGCTTACTCTTACCTCTAAGTAATATAATAGTATTTACTAAGCTATATATAATTTCTATGTTTGTATATAAAAGTAAATATGACAAAAATTACCAATTTATTATGATGTTGATGGAGTAGATAGATGTATAAACATATCTAAATATGTAAATATTAATATAAAATGTTACAAAAATGTGAAAAAGGTAATTTAAAAAGCAATAAAACGATTCGATCGTAATTTTGTAGTTTTTTTCCCTATCCAACTATGCCTCATTACGTCATAGCGTCAAAAAGAAGTACTAGGTATGTTAAACAAGTAAACATTTTATTTAAACCGCATAACTCTATTGAAACATGACTGCCGAAATGCCTCTCTTCTAGTTTATTGGTACACGGGAAATAAACGGTTACATCAGTAAGTAACGTATGTGTTATTCCAAGTCATAGTGCCATACCATGTTAAAAATAAAATCGATTCGATTCTTTACGATACGATTGGTACTTACAAAATTTCTGAATTAGAGGCATTTTTTTCTTTTTCGCCCTGGAAAGAAAATTATTTTAATAAACATGTTTAGCTTCACATGTATCATGTTTTTGAAACACCAATCACTGCGGCCACTCTAAATCTAGGCTGAGTTGTTTTTCAATGTAAACTTACATGTGACTGACGAAATTTAGCGCTAGGATCAGCCGTGCGATTATCTAATGATTCGTCGTTGCGTTCGTCAACGAGCTCACCGCTGTCTCACTTTGAGGTATTGCCCTTGTACATAAGGTTGTTTTTTTTTCACGTCATCTCGTCAATTGTTTCACACATGTTGTCAAAGAGGCAACGTTGTTTGCTCTTAGAGAATCGCACGGCATCTATGGTATTGGATAGGGCATATAAGGTGTTGTACTTCGGCTAATTGTAATGATATAATACCCTATGAAAATACCGCTCCTAAAATTGACCGAGCAAGCAAAGCGAGCAAAGCGTCTCTGCTTTAACTGACAAAATTAACTTTCATCTGTCCGTATATTTACCAGAATGTTCGTTTGTCTTCCTGTACAGATCGCATTTTTCAACAAATCTTGATGTCACTTGGTATGCAAGTTCTACTATATGATATAATTTTCGCAGATTCTCTAATTAGTATTGTACACAAGGTACAAAATCGTTCTATCAATATCTGTTTCCTGTTAATTGCAATGATTTGCATACAATCAATTCTTTGTTTTCTTACAGAACCATCATTCTTTTTTTTCGTGAATATTTACGTACTCGTAACATCTACAAATTATATGTTAAGTAGTGTATCTGAGTTAATTAAATATAACTACCCATACTACCCATGTATTGTTTCCCTTGGATCAATGACAGCATCACAATAATAATATATTACTAGCTGCGTTGACCTGCCTGGTGATGGATGATGATGATGATAATGAAAAACATCCTATGTTCTACTCCGGGATATAATATATCTCCTTTCCAAATTTAATTACGATCTGTTTAAGCGTGAATGCAAAACAAAAAAACTCACAATTATATTAGTTAGGGTGTATACATTTTCGAGTATATCTATACATAAAAAGTGTACTTTGTTATCGATATAGAAACCAAAAAAATATTATTTACAATTTTTATCTGTCTCATCGTCATCATATCAGCCGTAGGACGTCCACTGCTGAACATATGCCTCCCCCATGATTTTTCAAAAGGACCGGTTGGAAGCGGCCAGCATCCAACGTCGTCCTGGGACCTTCATCAGGTCGTCTGTCCACCGTGTCAGTGGACGACCTACGCTTTGCTTGCCGGTCCGTGGTCTCCACTCCAGAACCTTTCGGCACCATCGGCCATCTGTTCTGGGTGCTATGTGCCCTGCCCACTGCCACTTCAACTGGCTAATCTTCTGGGCTATGTCGGTGACTTTCGTTCTTCTACGGATCTCCTCATTTCTGATTCGATCACGTAGAGAAACCCCGAGCATAGCCCTCTCCATAGCTTGTTGTGCGACTTTGAGTTTATCTATGAGACCCATAGTAAGAGACCACGTTTCAGTGCCATAAGTCATCACTGGTAACACACATTTGTCGAAGACTTGTCTTGAGGCACTGAGGTATTTTTGACGAGAAGACTTCGCGACGTTTCCGGAACGCTGCCCAGCCGAGTTGGATTCGACGGTTGACCTTTTCTCGAAGTTGGACCTGCCTTGTTTGTATATATCTGTCTGTATATACATTATATTGAATGCGCTAAACTCTGAAACTACGAAACCTATTTTGATGAACTTTGACACAATGATAACTTATATTATGGTGTAACATAAGATATTGTTATTCCATATAAGGAAATGCTTCTGGAAGGTACAAGAATGAAAAAAGTGAAATACTAAACGGATTTTATATAATTTTCTCTGGTTAGTAGCTATTAGGTTTACTTAATTATAAGCCATATTTCAGCTTTCTACAAATATCAGAGTGCTACAAAAGACCGTGTTGAAGACTAGGTTCTTTGAGTATAATAACAAAGTCGAACACTGTAATGGTTGATATCAAGGATAAGCTTATTTCGATGTCAGTATGTTAATTAATAAGCTATAAGCCAAGGGAGAGGCTAATACAAAGCTGCCTTATTACTGCGACGACCCTCATTTTCACGGTGGCATTATCGGAAAAGTCAAAGTAAGTACACTTGTAAGGAAACTGCTCAGCTGGCTTTGTCCTTTAGAACAAAGTGAAATTACATTTTTCTTTGTACGAGTACTTACTGTTGTAAAGGTCATGTCTTAGTTCTCTAAAAGATCTATTAAGGATTCGTGAACATATTCATTTGCCCTTAAAAGGATCCCGAAAAAGGTAATGGAGGGCTAGATTTACGTTATGCTTCCAGTATTAAATGAGATAATTACTGATATACACTTTTTATAGTAGGTATTACTTTTTAAAGCACTAACGCCTGCGTTAGCGTTTTCAAACTTTGAAAAAGAAAAATAGTATATTTCATTACAAGTAGGGAAAGGCTGTCATTGCAAAGAGTTCGACAGTCGGAGCAAGTTGCAATGACGGTTCCGCACGTGTACTGAACGACTATTTTTAATACAGTTGCGAAAAAATGAAGCAATTTAATAAAATAAACTCGCAAAGAAAATTTCTGGAAAATGGCGCCAACCGTAGAATATAAGCAGAGATTTTTTTTCCTAATCCATTCTGGTAGGCAAAGGTAACTATGCTCATACAACCAAGTATTCAGTAGAATTTTTTATTGATATGAAAAGAAAATGAAATTTAATGAGATGAAATGAAATGAAATCTAACCTAACTCATTCAATCAAATCATTACATCTGATATTGAAACAAATTAGTAGCTTCTTTTTAGAAATATACGTATTTGCATGAATCATAAAAACTTCTATGATTATTTTGGTAAAAATTTCATGGTTGGTTTTTCTTTTTAATATACATTATTTTGGCAATTGGGAAAGAGAACGCACGAGTTCGGGAAAGGTAAAAAAAAGCACGAGTATGTAATAGCTCACATCCCGAACGCTATACGTCCCTGCAATACGCCACTTTATTTTGAGCAACTGTATTAAAAATATTTATATTACAAGGGTTGCGATGTCAATAGGAAAGTTTAAGTATTTCTAAATAATGCTTCATTCGGTTGGATAGTACTGTCAAAGCTGTTCAATAGATGTCACTCCGTCCCCGTGTATGTCCGATAGAGAGTTAAAATTCGATGCTCGGACCCGAACCTTGGTGGCCTAGTTGATCAATGGCGACTGACACGGATAATCAGAAGACGCGGATTCGAATCCCGTCCGAGGATGTGAATTTTTCTCTCTATAAATTTCAATGACTGATATACACGTTGAGAAAAACGATTTTACTTACACTCGTATTTATAATCAAGTATTTACTTGTTGCTTAGTAATTTCTCAATGAAGTAATTACTTGAAGATAGATTACTATAAAATGTGGTGTTGCAATAAAGAGTTTATCTATCTATCTATCCACTTCAACATAAAATCTTATTCTATAGTCGACCAATAAACGTTTCTTACTAAAGTAAAAGCTTAAGTAAGTAATGACGTAACACTATCAAAACTTGATGTATCTTTTTTTCACTTTTATTAGGGTCATGGGATTTTAATTTTTACAGCTTAATAGATCTTTCACAATTCAGATTTGTGTGCGAAAGTAATTTTTATATAACTTCACTTTTGCAACAAAAACGAAAAACTTACGTGTTCTCATTGCTTAAGTAATGGAAATTGTGACTATTACTCGGCTAAGAATTCTAGCCTTTGATAGTTCTAACTTCAGGCAAATACTAGTCAATATAATTTAAAACATTGCTAAAGTAATTACTTGTACTTGTTATACATACGGAAGTAATAAAAGAATAACGTCATTTAGTACTGCGTACTATTAAAGTGTTCGGCGGCGGGCAGTTGTTGCTTTCTATGTTTAGCGACAGTAGCGAGTATAGATGTGTGCGCGCAGGGATGCACACACGGAAGCTCGCACTCGCGCGCTGGTGCTGGGATTGCTGAGATAGCAATACATTTGCTGAATACTTACAACGTGAAAAAAGTAATCACTTGGTAATTCTCAATACCATTATTGAAATTTAAGCGGCGTATATACACAATAAATAATGAAAGGTAAATGTTTACAAACCTCATCCGACTTTTATAGAATTAAAGACTAGATTGTATACAAGGTTAAAATTCAATTTATCAGAAAGCTTTATAATAATGACTGGTACTACAACAAGTACTTATTCATATATTTTGATTTTGAAATTATATATTTGTTTGTTTTAATGGAAACTATTTTAAATCCATGAAATACTTTGCGAAAACATGAAACAGTTTGAAAGCAAAATTAAATGTGGCCAAATAGTGCCAGTAAAAACAGAATTAAAAATGCGAGTATCCAAAAATATAAATTTATTATTATTGCAATAAATAAATATCCAGTTGGTTTTTGAGAAGGGCGGCCATGGCCAAGTCTGAAACCACTAGAGTTAGAGAAAAATCGTGAAAAGAGACATGCTCTCGATTTATAAGGAAACATTAACTGCATATTTAGTTTTTTATCTTTTACTTATGACGGAAATTGACCCGAATTATTTTTCAAAAAAAAAGACATTTTGTATTATTTAACTAATGGATTCTGTTGCTGATAAAGATCAATCTTTGCAAAGAAATGTATATGTTGTATACGTTACACTTAAGCAGATTTTCGTGCTCAGCCCACTGATCGCATATCACAGAGTGCTGCGTGGACGATCCCAGCAGGCCTAGACAAAGTAACATTCTCTAAGCGCTATCGCTAAGAGAAAAGTTAAAAAATGTATGAGATTGACATAAGGTACCGATATATCACGTGATCATCGAAAAGGAATAGACAATTGGCAGACAATGTACAACAGTTATCTCTTCGTTAAAACGAAACGCTACCGTTTCTATTCCGTCAGACGCTAGTCCATATAAAGGCCTAGACAAAACGCCATTTTGACAAGCGACAACGCCATCTATTCTATTCGTTTGATCGCTAGGTTAGCGGTCTCCGAGACCCTGCAGATAACGCTACAAAATGGCGATATTTAAGTCAGCTGACGAACGACGTGGTGTTTTGTGTTTATAATTTTGCGATTTATTCAAGATGCATGCTTTAAAATTGATGTGGGCTGCGCATAATGAAGAAATATGGCTTAGAAGGCAGGCAAGAAATAAAAATAGGCAGTATTTGGAGACAGTGAGAGATATGCCCGATTTGCTTTTTAGAGAGCGGTTTAGATTAAACAAGTCGACATTTTGGCAGCTATGTGACGACTTACGCTCACAAACTACACTAAGGGGTTCAAAAGAAATACCCCTAGAAGTTAAGGTGAGAACAAAAACAAATGATAGCTATAACTAATACATTTAATTATATACTTAAATTAAAATCAACACAAAGTTATGACATGAATTGATATGTACTTTTCATATGTACCCTATTATGAAGTCTAATGGTAAGTAGATTACAAATGTGTCACTTTTCTTTCAGGTACTTTGCACCCTGAGCTTTTTAGCTACTGGGTCGTATCAAAGAATTGTTGGACTTTCGCAGCATTTGTTGCAACGTACAGCAAGTAGGTGCATACGGGAGGTGGTAGATGCCATAAATGAAGATAATTTTATTAATCGGTGGATTATCTTTCCACAATCAACACAAGAAAGATCTGTGATAAAACAAGAGTGAGTGATAATGATAACCTATCAAGCAAAAGAAACTAACCTTATTTCTAGAACCCCTATAAAACTTAATCAAGTACTTATTAGTACATAATTAAAAATGGCTAGCATAAAATAATCATGTAAATTCAGTATCCTATACCTATATAACTTATATTTGTACATACAGGTTTCAAAGAAAATTTTATTTGCCGGGGGTCATAGGTTGCATTGATTGCACCCACATAGCCATTGTGAAGCCAAATGACAGCGAGCATGTGTATTTCAATAGAAAAGGATATCACTCTATTAATGTTCAAATGGTGAGTTTGACAATTAACCACACATGTTGTAGTTCCTGCCAAATATGGCAAATCACTATTCAACGGGTTAATACAATTTTACGTAGGTATATATTTGATATATAACCTATATGCAAGCATGTTGGTGAGAAAAATCTACAGATTATTAGTAACCTTCACTATACCATGCAGTTAATGTTAAGATTTGTACTGTTTCCTTGGACCAAACCAAAGCTAGTCTCATTGCAAATGATATGTGATGACTCAATTATTGTAATACAATTTGAAATAGTATATCTAGCTATCTGGCTGAAACCTCAACAGACTATAAAAGCTTGATTTGTGTGTTTCACTTACAGATTTGTGATACTACATTAAGAATAAGAAACATAAATGCCAAATTTGGTGGAAGTACACATGATTCCTTCATATGGTCCTCAAGTCTTATAGAGCCATACATGCGTCAACTTCATCAAAGTGGAGAACAAGTTTGGCTTCTAGGTAAGGATGAAAGTCTAATATTACATAAGTATTTGTTGTATTTCTAAATAATGAGACATGTAAGCAGTGTATCCGATGGTAAGCATCATAAGTCATAACAGTATAGCAATTGAAAAATTGCCCCAGACTACTACTGTATTATGCTCATTTGCCCTTGTTATAGTGCTCTTTAAACCTAAACACAGTAATTTTAAAGTACAGTATGGTACTGCGTATATGTAGGTAGGTACTAAGCCTTAGATCTGGCACTGATGGTACACACCAATATGGACACTGGTGGAGTGTACCATGTGTAAAAGTTATCTGAGATAAGGTAATAAAATGTATGCATTTGTTTCAGGTGATTCTGGATACCCACAGAGAGCATGGCTTATGACGCCAATTCTAAATGCTGCTCCAGGGTCACGGGAGGAGATTTACACAAGACGACATGTGCAGGCCAGAAACTGTATAGAAAGGTGCTTCGGTGTGCTCAAGTCACGGTGGAGATGTTTACTGAGACATCGCACACTACATTATCAACCCCATGTCGCTAGCAAAATTATTCAGGCATGTTGTGTACTGCATAACATTGCTTTGAAGGCACGGATACCACCTCCACAAGATATACTTGAGGATAATGATGATGATGATGCAGCCCAGGTGAACATCTCCACTGCTGGTAATCAAAGTGAGCTTGTTCAAGGCAGGGCTGTCTTGAGTGGTCTAGTCAATAGGATATAATAATGATGACATTGAAATAAAAATATATACTGCTTTTTTATACTCAACAAATATATTTATCAATAAGTAGGTAATCTTTTGCTCTGTATTATACTACACTACACTTAGCATATAGATACCTATACACACACCTTTGAACTGCCTTAATAATACTGGATTTATCATAGATAATAATCTTAGCATATTCTTAAAGTAAGTTACTCTGCATGAGTAAGAACAATAATCACATTAAACATTGTATAATGGTCCTAACCAGTGTGCACTGTAACGTGACTGGTACTAGCAGTGGAATCCGCTACAGCGTGGTTAGTATATTTTTCATACTTCCACAGCATTATGTCATATGGGATATTGCTATGGGGTTCTGCGGCTGATATAGAGACCATCTTCATCCTACAGAAACATGCTATTCGAGCTATATATGAAGTGGGTCCCAGTGAATCTTTAAGAGATTTGTTTAAAGAAATCGATTTATTAACTTTGCCTTCCTTATATGTTCATAAAAAATCTATAAATATAAGTTAAATAGTGATCACCATTCTTTTAATACTAGGAATAAGAATAGGATAGCTGTACCTAGTTCTAGACTTGCTAAGAATAATATTTCATTCCTAGGAAATTGTGTGCGTTTTTACTATAAAATCACGAGCTCACAGAGGGAAAATTTAATTTGAGTGTAAAAACATTGTCTTAAAAAAAGCATGTTATTATAGAAGACAAAGATGCTTGGAATACTCCACTTCTAGCAAGTTGTCATTTGTCACCCATAATACGTAATATTAGTAGTACCTAAGTATAAACATTGTAAAAATCTATATGAAAAGAATGGCCCCGAGTTTCTTGCCGCTTCTTCTCAGTAGGCTCTATATATTTTGGAATGTAGCGGTAGTCTTTATAGTACATTCTATTGAATAATTGACGTTCATAATTGTGTCTTTGATGCCTAAATTGAATAAATGATTTTGACTTATTTTGAAATTGTTATTATTCCCTTTATTTAAATTTTTCACGGATTTCATCCGGTCCTTTACAAAAGTAACAAGTGGGGCTGTAGCCAACACTTAGCAGCCTGTTTTGTATAAAAAATATAAACATTTTGGATGGATAATGATATGGTATATCTATTACAAAAATTGGTAGGTAATATGGCATGACTATTAATATGAATTTATAAGTGATAAGGGGGTAGTGGGCTATGGACGTGACTACTACACCTGCCAATTGTAATCTCATCTTAAAATATTTAGGCAGGTGGTGGCTTCCCACCCACCAAACGCCCTTAGAACCACTATCAATGGTGACAAAAGGGGCAACGTTGGTGTGGATGAATAAAGAGATTGATAGGTGTGCTGCGGATTTACTAGAGCGCTACTACCGGCGTTATGCCCTTTAACACTTCCACGCTTGGAGCTTTTTGTTACTTCCTCTTGCGTCTCCACCCCCAGACAGCCAATTAAGTCAAGCCGGAAGCTCATTTAACCCCAGTAATCAGTCTTATCTATAGTCTATGTTAATCTATTTAACTATTCTTAAACTTTGCAACATTCTTGCAACTTTTAATAATACATATTCATTTGAACAGCATTACAATACAGTGTCTCTGCATACCTAGATATACATAAATAAAAAGTAAGGCATTGAACTGTCAAAGGCAAGCGTGACGCTTAACATCAGACAAGCGACTTGCTCGTCTGATGTTAAGCGACGAAGCTCGTCTGATGTGAAAGACATAAAAAATAATTTAAGGCATTCTGTCTAAAATTTTTTGAGCAATATCGCCTAAAAGTTGTAGAATCCGGTTCGTACCAGCTGCCAACTCAAGCCTGCTGGACTCCACTCTAAGTCTGTCCATTTCTCGCTCGTGTAAATTATGCTCGCGCAATTCTTCTATTTGCAAACGACGCAGCTCTACGGCAGCAAACTCGCTCGCAGCGCGGTCGAAGGGTGTTTGTGCCCGTCTTCTTCGTCGCAGGGGGCCCGGTGCGTCCATTGAGTCTTGCGGTAATGGTTGGTGGGTTGATGTCGTGGTTGGAGGCTCTCTTCGACGACTATGTTCTGACGGAGCAGTCGCCAGTATCGAAAGCGATTCGGCTTCTAATTGGGGTGGTGGTGATGGCGTCGGTGAAGAAGTATCTGTAAAACAATGTTTAAAAATTAAATATCTAAAGAAGCTACCTATCTAAAGAAGCTAATAATATTTTAAATAAATATATAATGTAGTAGTATAGTTATTGATAGGTTTAGGTTTTGTCGCGTATTTTAGAAGTGACGAAATGTTCCGACTCCGTGCCACTGTTTATACAATAAGCAAACTATTTTAGGAAGTTACCTATTTAATGTTTTTTGAGTTATTTGTGTGAATATGAGAATAGTGTAAAAGTTTTGGTTTTATCATATTATAAGAGGAAACAGGAAGTCTTATGCCTGATGGCAAGCGTCACATCTTCGCATACAGTAGGTATACCACCCAGAACATAGATAAGATTTTATAAGACTTAACTGCATTCATAACTACTAAAAATGTAGTTGCTTTGTTCGTCATAGTTCTATTTGCTGCAAGCAGGCAAGGAAATGTCTTCCAGTGCAGTGACACTGAACAAGATGGAATCTGGCTCCACAAGAGTGGGTACCCCATTCGGTTAAGAACATATTATACCACTGTACCTGCAAATTGCACATGAGCAGTTTCACCAGCTTCAACTGCGCTGGCTTCTTCCACATTTGATGGATATCCCATTGACTGGTCATTTGGTATCTGAAAATAAACCGATGCCAATATTATGCTTGATATTATTAGGAGTTCTGATAATATTACTAAAATATGAATGTGTTACTTGTGAAACTGAATGTACATAATACAGATTATAGGTCCATAATGTCCATCTTAGCTCTAAGATAATGAATAAATATTTTATTATTTTCTACCAACTACCAAAAAGGAGGAGGTACTCAATTCTACTGTATATTTTTTATTGTATGTTTGTTACCTTATGAGGTAACTCTCGATAGGGTGAACCGATTCTCAAATTTTTTATTTGAAAGCTGGTGCTTCCCGTGTGGCCGCATTTAAATTTCATCAAATTCGGTCCAGTAATTTTTGAGATACACTCCAATGACTGAATAGAATGGAAATCGGTATTACATTAATCAAAATGTAGGTACTTGTTATTTCACTTATGCCTTTGTTTTACAAGTTGCCTTAAATAAATGTAGGTACATGGTAAACTTGCTACTACTGAGATAGGTTTTAGAGAAAATGTATGTATATTTTATAAACAATAAGTGTGGTATTTTGTTCACAATTTCTACAATATTATGAAAAATTTTGCTATTATTAAAAAATAAATAAATTTACTATTGAGCCCATTGGTACTATATCTGATTTTATCTATAGGTAATATAATATTATAAAGAGGAAAGATTTGTTTGTTTGAATTGAATGGGCTCTGAAATACCCGGCCGATTTAAAGAATTGTTTTATCTTTAGTATCCTACATTATCCCTGATAAACATAGGCTATATATTTTGATATTTGATTTTATCATCATCCATCATCATGTGGTTGAAACCGCGGAGCGTAGGTTGTATTCTATACTAAGCTAACAAAATTTGTATAATTGAATAACAATAAACATACGTTAATGCCTCGCTCTACTATCTCTGCTTGGCCAGCTAATGCAAGCAATCCCATAATTGCAAGCACTCTTTCTTCCAGTCTGCTTAGAGAGAGTCTGCTGCTGGGGCCACCACCAGTGCCATTTGCATGCCTTCTTATTTGTAATGCTTTCTTTTTTGTTTTTGTCTTCCAGTCAGACCAAACCTTTAAAGTGGAGTTGTGCATAGATTAAAAGCAATTAAATAAGTGCAAAACAATCACATGTGCAAAACTTAGATATGCTGCAAGCATGCCAACCTTTTTCCATTTATCAGTGTCCTTATACACTCCACCACCGACAGAATTGAGCATTTGGACCAACTCATTCCACATACCATCGGCTCTTATGCGACCTTGAGCCCCCGGTTGGGGCCTAGCAATATCTCCATTTCTAAAAAAACAAGAGAACAACAAAAGTATTGTTTAATGATGACGAAATTGTTTATATTATGTACCTACAGCGGCTCATCGTAAGGACAACAATGGTGCCTTAGTAACATTCGTAATGCATCTTTCTAGTCTAATATTTAGTTCTACATAACTTCCTGCTTCTTTCTTTACTTTAAATAACACAAACGTTGTTAATTATTAAAAATATAGAAAACAAAAAACATACTTCTCCATAAATTCGAGTATAATCACGAACTGTTCCGCACTTGCTCGTCCTCTGGGCTCCATTGCTCAAAAGTAAATAGGATTTTAAACCACTAATATTATTTTGAAGCTAATATCTATATTTATATATCACAATTACTTTTTTTCACAAAACACTTAGGTATCATACGATACTAAAAAAATGTTCAAAACAGACACCTTTCGCGGTTCAAGTTCTTCTTCTTCTTATTATCAGTTGCGAAATGTCTGTTTGACATTTCGCTACGCTAACCATAGAGCATTATAAACTTTTAGCGCACGAACGAAGAGAATGAGCGTTCGCCGCGAACGTGTGACGTTGTCTACTAATCTCCTAGCGCAAACGCTGAAGCGTTAGCGACTGGAGAAAGAGAATCGCTATGAAGCGATGGCATCTTGTCTAGGCCTACAGGCGGTACTACGAATATGCCAGATTGTGCAGTTAGCCTAATTAGGTAATAGACACATAGGTAAAACGATTGGTTCTCCACCGCCTGGTAATCTCAAACCTAAACACATATGAGCTTACTTTATCTTGCACACTACTACTTAGAGATAGAATATTTGTGTATTGCGCATGTTGGTTGAACATCATATGTATATATAATATATATCATTATTACTAAAGCTATTATTTCTATGACTATTTATTAACTGATGTTAAACATCTATATGTACCTACCTACCTGCACAATCATAAACAACTTAATCATAAAACCATCAAAATACGTTTCAGCTGACGCACATTTCGTCGTTCAAATAGGAAATGAGCATAACTCGGCGACGGGATATTTATTATCTGTTGTCGCCACGATTTTTACGAGGAAATGAACGGCAAAAAGATTTATTTTTATAGTTATAACATTTTGGCAGTTAACAGGACAGAACGCTTTTTTGTGTACATGGAATGTATTTATGTCCATAATTATATATAATTGAAAAGTAATGTAAAAAATAAAGTAGTCTAAGTTTTTTTAAGATGTAGTAGTAGCAGTATCGCCAGCTTAGCTAAATCAAAATTTGCTATTTTTAAAGATGGTAATGAAATATTTAGAATTTAGGATTCAGAGACCCACGTTTTCTGTCTAACCATGTCAAAGCGGAGCACCATATCACCCCTTCCATGGATGTAATTTAAAAAAATCTCCCTAATATTTTGAAGTTAGGTATGCATAAACAGGATTTAATCGCTCTGATAAATAAAATAACAAAAATCATATTAATCAAAAATAATATATCGAGAACATATGTGAGATCAATCATATATCATGAGTTTTTTTTAAATCTTTCCGTTCAGTCGAAAAAAGGTTTTCAAGTAATTCGATAAATGACGCTCCGACTCCGTACGATAGTTTGAGTAACGTAAGAGGATAAAAAATACCGTCAGACTGGGGCCTTGGTGGCCTAGCGGTCTTGAAGTTTGTGACGCAGTTCGAATTCCATCCAATGATATCAACACATTGCAAAGTATGCAATGTGTTGATAACATGGTGTAAAGTAAGATTTGCCACAAACCCTTTCGCGGGTCGGGTATAACACATCTGTACAATAGCAAAAACGTTTGTAGGTCGGTTGTACAGATGTATACAATTGAAATAATTTAGTGAATGAAATTCAAAGAGTGAGTGCTAAGCAAGGTACTGATTACAAAGTACGCTCGAGCCTACCAAGCACTTTATATTTTATTTCATCGGTAATAGTCGAGCAAATCGCTCGCATCAAGCATCACTCTCGCCTATAACAGTGTAGTGTTATTTAGAATTTTAGCCTACAACAGTTCAAAACCCTACATGGCAATGCACTTAAATAATCTTAAATCTCATTACCTATCATTCTGCTGGAAACATTTCCCTCCAGTGAAACAAAGTACCTAAAGCTTGCACACTACTTCTACACGGTCCAATAACTGGCATCGGTGTGGTACTTGACTGGCCAGTTGGCGCAGTTTGGTGATACCTGCTTTCTCACCGCTGGTACCAGGTTCGATCCCCGGACAGATCAAATATTTGTGTGCATGAACATGCCTGTTTGACCTGTGTATGGGTGTGTAACTATATATATACTGTATGTATATCAGTCACCAGTTAATATCAGTTACCATAGTACAGGATCTGCCTAGTTTAGGACCTGAAGACCTATTATATATTGCTACTTCCCCAGGTAAGTCATAAGTCCTACCACTACAAAAACGCACTTGACGTCGCATTTTATTTCGTTGCAAAACACCTGTGAATTTGTTAACAGAGTCTTGCATGTCTGATTGTTAGATTGGCTTCGTAGTCTTTTTAAAATGATTAAGTTATTATTATCTCCGCTCATAGTCACGATCATAATGCAGTCTTAATAAGAAGTAGCTGTCATAGATAAATAGATAGAAAGTTATTTATTGCACAAAACTGAAAGTAGCATTTTCTTCCAGCTAACCTTTGTGTGATATGGAAGTGTGTTTGGTAGTGATTTATTTAAAACTTGAGAGTTTCTATAAAACAGATATTTTAAGTAGAATATTAATAAATAATAAACTATTTATATACTATAACTTCACATAAACATATATACACACATATAAATAGCATACATATATAAAAACTTAAAAATAGCTTTATTAGGTTTATTATTTTGCAAGGAAATGTAATGTTGATAAACTTTGGATTTGAAGGTTTCCAAGGAAGTTGCTTTGCGAATTTCAACAGGAAGAGAATTCCACAACCGAATTGCAGTGACTGTAAAAGAATAATTGTAAAAAGTTTTGTCATAGCCAGTTGTAATTTTTATCATCAGGTGAATGACTCTTTGACCTCAGTCACTTGATCTAATAATAAAAAATACTCCATGCTTTATCCAAAATAAGCCAATGATAATCCTAAAAACAACAAATTTCAGACCTATCCGCCTACAATGTCAAGTTTACATAATATTTCGGCTTCGCACGCCGGCAAAATGTCACTGTAAATACATTTTAAACCCTGTTTTAAAACCCTCAAGCACGTTTCAACCCACATACCTAATTAATCATACGAAACTCTTGGGAGTGGAATTTAGGAAGCTCATACAGTACCTAATCTTTATTATAATATTCTAAAACAAATAACATATCATCCTTTTTCTACCGACTTCCAAAAAAGGTATTCAATTCGACTGTTTTTTTAATCTTTTTTACCACATAACTTTCGATAGAATGAACCGATTCTCAAAATTCTTTTTTTGTTTGAAACTGGTGTTTCCCGTGTGGTTCCATTTATATTTTATCAAATTCGGTTCAGTACTTTTTGATTTACACTCCAATAACTGAATAGAATGGAAGTCGGTATTAAATTTTTCAAGTTGTACTTGTTTTTTGCTTTTATTTAGGGGTTTTAGCCGTCCAACGACTGTGGCGTCGATTCTGTAAGCATTCTCTTAACTAAAAATCTCTAAAATATTGCAGTACTTATTTTGTTTAGGCTAAAATCCAAATTAGTATAATACTTTCGAATGACAGCACTAAAATAAGATATTTCTCTTCAATTGTGGGCATATTTTAGACAGTTTAGTCGTCACGTAACTGGTGCTCGCTAAACTAACCTAAAATAACCCAAAATTTGAATAGAATAATCCTATTTTTAGAAGTGTCATTCTAAGTGTTGAATGATTCTGGATTTTATTGTTAACAGACTAAGGACCACCATAATAAACTTTTAGTCCGGTAGTTTAGTTTAGTTTTTTGAACATTAATCGCTATCTATGTCAGTCCCATATGTTCTACTCTTAGATCTATACTTAGCAACTTTATTCTTCTTTAGTGATGCTAAATACGGATTGATATAGAAACCTAGGTTTGAAGACTTTTTCCAATTTCTTATATAAACCAAATCCCAAACAAAGTAGAAGGTACTCAGGTCGACGCGTCTTATTTTAAACTTCTTCCTAAACTTGAGAACATCTTCATCGTTCTCCATCGACACGTATATTTTGTTTATGTATGATCACGCAAATTTTTTTACAGAGTAGTCCGATTTTGATTATTCTTTTATGGCTTGGGGGAATATACTTTCGAGGTGGCAATTTCATCAATTTCGGTCAAGCGGTTTTTGAGTTACATTCCAATAACTGGAACGTGTTTCGTCTATCTTGATGATATCGTAATTTAATGACAATCGATCCCGTATGTATCATGGGTCTCTGAAAAGGATGAAAAAGTTTTTTACCGCAACAGATGACTTCTACACTAAAAGTGTGAGAATCGTCGAAATAAGTCGGAATCGGTAACATGCACTCAGTACTATGAAAAGCTACTTTTGATGCTATCATGGTACTGACTTCAATATGTTATTTCACACTTTTTAGTGTTGAAGACGGTTCGATTTTTGATAAAAAAAATGTATATGGTTCATTTAGCTCAGCTGATAATGATCCTACCTTCGAAGCACGAGGAGGTGGAAGCTTCGATCCCTGACAGGGACAAATATTTGTGTTATTGTTATATTATGCGTTTTTGTGCTTTCATCGACACATGGAATCTTAGTATGAGTATACATAGCTGGTTACTAGAAATATAATATACTAGCTGCAATTCACGGTTTCACCTGCGTGGTGATGAATGATGATGATGTTGAAAACTATCCTATGTGTCAATCCAAAGCCTCATCTATCTCCATACCAACTTTTATCAAAATTGGCATAGCCGTTCGAGCGTGAAAGCACAACAAACATTCATGCATCCATCATTCCATCCATCCAAACTTTCACATTTATAATATTAGTGGGATAGTGTTCTGGTGCTGACGTATATTGTTATTCGGCTTATAGTTCTTGGTTGGTCCCATAAATGGACTCAAACTTTCATACATATGATACATTTGTCATTCCTCAAAATAATCAAAATAATACATTTAGCACAAAATGCTATTATTATTCAAGTACTCAGAGTCAAGTTTAGGCACATAAATAAGTCTATCATCAATTCACTATCCTATCTAACGTTCTAGTAGAGCGCTGAATCTATTACTAAAACGTTCTAAAGGGATGATGAGGAAAACACTCTAACAACGTTTCATGGCATTATACATTTTGCCTACACACGTGCACCGAGCGAACACTTAACAGTTAATAATCTGTGGTAGATTATTAACTGTTAAGTGTTCGCTTAGTGTACTTACACTTCAAAACTTCACTAAAGCGCTCGTAGCGGAGCTCGACTTGGCGATCTTAACCGATCAACAAGTTAAGCAACACTTGCTGCGGTCAGGAATTGGATGGGTGCCGCTAGTAGCATTATTCAACTGAGCGTTTCCGTGCTTCGGAGGGCACGTTAAGCCGTCGGTCCCGGTTGTTTGTCTTACAACAGTCGTTAGGCTATGTCGAGGGCCTTCGGGCGGCCTGAAAACTTCGACATGGGTTGGCCTCACTAACCTATCCACCAATCCGCACAGGGGCCTTACTATGAGCTCTTAAAGCAGGACTTCTAGACAACTGCCCAGTTTATTCGTACCATGACAGCTTTAAAGCAGGCCTGCCCAGGCCTACTATTCAACAACCGCAGAAAAGCCGTTCACCTGTTTTTTTCGTATGGACTCTCGTTAACATGTCGCTCAAAATCCACTCAGTTTATTAGCTTACAAACGTCTAGGGGTCTGCAATGTTGGTTTTAGTAAATTGTTAAAATTCCAGAGACAATATTACCCGTTCACCTTTGAGAAAACAATACTCAAACAGTTCACCGAAACGAGCGTCATGGTATGATTTCATTCAAAACTGTTTATGTCAGGTTTAAGAACTGCACGGAACTTGCATTGTTTTTACGAAGCTGATAGTAAGGCCCCTGGGCCCGCGTGGTGGATTATGGCCCAAACTCCTCTCTTTGAGAGGAAGGCTCGAGTCCCAGCAGTGGGAACAAAATGGGCTGATTATGATGATTTATGACACTTGAAAACTCAATGATAGTCAAATATACATAGTAGAAAAAAATTAAACGAAATCAATGAAAGTCATCCAAAGTGAGATGTTACTACAAATAATTAATATAACAAATGAGATTAAAAATTCGCTGAAACCTTTGAAATATTTTTTAGTTGAAGCTGTGTTTCAAGACTTCGTTGAAATCAATGAAGAGTAAGATTATTTTGCTTGAATATTTTAATAGCGTACCGTAAAGATTAAATTGAAATAGCTATAACTTTAACGGTTTTCGGACTTTGATAGGCTTCTGCTCGATTTATATTAAATCTATCTTTGAGATTTTTGTATAATTTTGATAAAACAAGATTTAGGATATAAGTTTTTAAACTATCATGGTCACAAACATTACAAGTATTCAAATTATCAACGGGATAATTACCATGTATATTTAAAAAAAACGATATTAAATGACACTTCCGCTGAAAAGAAAACAATGATTTTGGCCTATTTTTTCTTTTTTAATTTTGTATTCTTCCTATTAGCATTTTATGCGGGAGGGAGGATGGTGCACGCCCCCAAATAGGCCAAAATCATTGTTTTCTTTTCAGCGGAAGTGTCACTAAATATTTTTTAATATCGTTTTTTGATAATGGATTTCCGCAAAGTAACGCCTGAATCAATAAATTTTATGTATATTTTCTGAGAGTTTCCGATATTCCGGCACTGTTGCAAGCGCCATGATCACGGATGAACTGAGGAATTGCGGGTGGGTGAGTGTTTACGAGCAGACGAAACGAGCGCCATGATCACGGATGAACTGAGGAACTGCAGGTGGGTGAGTGTTTACGAGCAGACGAAACGGTCTACTCTCTTCCGTACTCGTTTGCTATGCGAGGCACCACTACTATTGTTCGCACTGTTAGTTTTTTATTTATCTCGACACACAACACTAACCGTATCAGAACTTTGGAACTATTACTGTTTTTGTTTTTACACAATCGCACCACTGGATTCCAGATATTCGACAGTTGAAAACCATCCTCACGATTTACATTTTTGAACTTTCTGATTTCAATCGCTTCTCTGACGAGTCTTATCGGGAACTCACAGAAAATATACATAGTAATTATACCGTTGATAATTTGAATACCTCGAAAAGTTAGGATGTTGGTTTATTGCTAAAATATTGCGAAATAAATATTTAGTAAAGAAATTATTGTAACTAAAATACCTGATATACATTATATCAGTAAATATACTTAAAAAATGCATTTTTCAGTAACAGGGTGGTTTCACAAAGAAGTGTTTCACTTTCGAAACACTTCTTTTTAAAATTTTCACGTTTGATTTTGTTAACGCGATCTTCTAAGGAACTTCTGAGTACATCATATGTAGCCAGATGCCCCAAGATCATTTAACCAAAGAGAAACCCGTGATAAAACACTTTACGCACGGAATGCCTGTCGCAACTCAGGACTTCGTGTACCTATACGGCGTATGTTTGAGTCTTACAATAAATCATTTTAAAGTATAGACATTTTTGCTTGTTCCTTAAATAAATTCAAAAAGCTGCTCTTTGTATCACTTCTAAAAGATGACCTTGCACTGTGCTCGTTAACATAATAATAATTGTAGCTTGTCTGTTATACTGTTATGAATGTTGTTTCCAAAAACGAATAGAATTGTTTTCAAATATTTTTATTTGTTGTTCATTTGAACCGCCTTACACTTATGTATATGTGGATGATGTTGTGGACTACATTATTAATAATTTTATTTTGTACTTAGATGTAAATAATATGTATAATGTAGTTGTTTATTGTTCCTATATCAATAAAATAAAAATAAATGTGTATGTTATGAGAAAAGATTTCACGTTCTAACGAATTTATAGGCTCAAAGCATGTCTGACTCCGATCATTGCACTCTGTGGAAAGTAAAAATGTAGAAATTAAAAAGAGGAATACATCAAACACCCACTATAGATGCTATATAGGAGGATACCTGGAATGGAAATGGAACTTTCGTATTTTACGAAAATTCACATAATAAACCTTTCTAAATCTCAGACCCTACGGCAAAGAGATATTAAGCAAAAAATATTAAGCTCACCTCAAATATTAGATTAGGCCAAAGAACGTTCAAGGGGAAATAAATTGTAGGCAAAGAGACACTCCATTATTTCCCTTTGCCACTGATACAGACGAGCTGCTTTTTGTGGCGCGATTGATTTTCTATTTTGTCCGAATTTTAACCTAGAGAGCTCCTGACTATCATCAAATTTGCAAACCAGAGTTGCAAAAACCCCGCATAAAAACAAGTGACTGTCGATTTTTCGTTGATATTACTGATCTGGTATTTTTCAAATGATAATTTGTTATGTAAAATTTTTTTCCAGGTCCTTTACAGCATCAAAAAAACAAAACATTAGCTGAAATCTATTGTATATTTGAATAGATAACATTTTTAATTGGATCCTTATTTGATTTGGCCTTGGCATACCTGTATGTCAAGGCGGCTTTACGGAATGTTTTTTGGCATACAGGAATGCCAACGCAGCTTGACGGGTCAATAAAATACTAAATTAAATCAACGTTGACAAACTCACACTAGCACTACGATTCCCTGTATAGCAGAAGGCAGAACTCATACACGTTAACGTATCATGAACATCTTAGATCATCCAAGAACATTTTTGCTGAACAAAAATATCGACCACGGTAGATTTGGTATTTTATTGCTTCTTCAATATGGATGTAGAAAGTCGCCATAATATTTTTTTAGAACATATTATAAACCCGTTATTATTTGTGTATTTAACACTAATTAAATTTCATCAAGCCGCTTAAGCTATGGGATGATCTGAACAATTTGACTACATGCCAGATTTATTCATAAGCTAAAAAATATTCCTAAAAATAATTGGATGGAACTATTGCATTATGAAATGAAATGAAATAACTTTATTACGGACTGTGACATCCATAACAATACCTACATAACAATAATTAGTACAACAAATTATTTACTTATAAATTAAACTAGACTAAGTGATGGGAGTGTGGTATGCTCTCCACGTTTTGTGTAGCGGGCTGGTGTCCCACTCTCTGACAGCGGTGACCAGGGAGTTGTGTGAGCGGTAAAGGGCAGTGCGCGCGGCCGCCGATCGGCTCCGGAGCAGCGCCGGCCAGCAGGGCGCGCGCCCCGCGGCGAACATCGCGCTCGCGCTGAACCACCTGGGCAGCCGGAACATCGCGCGCCACGCGTCGTTGTACTGCACCTTCATCTCTCTCATGGCCGCCTGCGTGTGGTTAGTCCACAGCTCCACCGTGTAGACGGTGCACTGGTGACTGGTGCAGTAGCTCAAAAATAGCTGGGCCTTCACGGAGCTGCTGCAGCTAGCGAAACGTCTGGCCAGCATATTAGGGCGTACCGCAATGGCACGCCTCTGCCTTTCGATATCCGCTTGGTCGGATATTTTTTTAGATTATGTGTTTACATAACTTCTTTAGTTTTTTTAATGATTGCTGATCTACTTTCACTTGATGATATACCTCGTGAGGGGCTTGACTATGCAGCTTTTTCTGAATGTTTGTCTCTCTCAATCTCATTCTCAAGATCTTATCAGCTTATTTTCATGTTTCTACTCTATAGTTTATTCTATCTCGTAACGAGAGGCACAATTCATGTGCTTGATGACGTGCACTACGTCTGCTCATATTAGTTACAGTACCATCCGCAGCTTGAAGCTGATGAAGCTGATGTTTAGCGAGACACTGCACGGCACTCTCTCTTTCGCATCAAATTCAATATTATTTCTCTAGATATTGAATTTGATTCGATGGTGGTAGGCTTGCGTTTTCTAGGCTCATTTCAAAAAGTTTGTGCCTTTTGTACCTTAGTGTATATACATTTACACTCGCACACTATTGTTTTGTGGCAGAAAGTCTGTAACTGCAGTAGTGTCAAGTGGTTTTTATTGATATTTCAGTTTCAGTAGTTGTACAATCTAGAAAATAAACCTACCTACTAAAAATTGCTCGTCTATAGTCGCTTGCATTATCCGAGGGAATACCTTTTGCTCAATAAACTGGTAGACCCTTAGTAAATAACGAAATTCATATTTAATCGGTTCTTACAGGAGGCTGAAAAGCGTAAAACATCTAGCTATATTGGAGCATTTAATTTTGCGGACTTCGGGGTGGATTAACTCAAATGTTTTCCCTTGACGGGAATTATTTAAATAAGCTTTTATAAAGATAAGTATATGATGTGGATGTAGGTTTTTAAATTGACAGTTTTAATTTAAACAACCCAGTCAGATAATTGTTGGTTAAACTTTTACAAGGCAGCAAATAAGACCTCACAAAGTCCATAATTCTAGGATATACATTTCTTCATACAGTTGTTTCAGTATTTTCAGTAGCTCTTGATTGAAATGAGAAACAGCCATGAAACTTACAAAAACTAAACATTTTGGACCTGCATTGATTACAGCAACAGCTGTTTTCTAAAGCTTTTTCCTTACACAATTCAATGATTTCATAACATAAAAAAATAATAGCACCTTCAAAAACGAACGAATAAATATTTAGTGACATTTCCGCTAAAAACAATGCTTATGGCCGAGTTGTGGTGTGCATCACCCTCCCTTCCGCACAAAACTGCAAACAGGAAGTATACAGAATAAACAACACACGTAACAACTCAATCAACCAAAAACGATTCGACACGTGTTCGCCTCTACACGAGGCATCCTCAGGAGATGTTGACTCCCCGAGCGCTAGACTGCAGTCTAAATTGCTTTTAGTTGCTGCATTGTTAGCGGAAGTGTCACGAAATGTTTCTTCTAATATCGTTTTTGATAATGGATTTTAGCAAAGTAACGCCTGATTAATTAAATTATCTAATAGCACCTTCCCATACTATTTTTCATCATTTACTTATATATTAAATACATTTGCAATATTATTCAGAGATATTCGGATACTTACATCCAAAAACGGGATTTGAACCTGAGTAAAAAAATTATAATCAAATGCATGGATGAAACCCTCTGGGTAAAAACCAACCCAGTCCGTAGCTCACCCGCTATCACGGTGGTTTTTGCCTGAGTAATTCTTGCTTTTTTAGAATATTGTTATGTACTAGATTTCGCCTGCGACTTGATCATTGTAGAATTTGATTACGTAGCAATCTTTTAAAACTACGTGTTTAATAGGAATAATATGCTGCCATCTAAGAAGGACAAAGTGACAAAACAAAATACATATTTTTACGTTTATTTATAGTATTTCTTGAAGGTTTGATTTCGGGCAATAAATATTGAGGAAAATGAATTTATTCCTGCATGTGACTATCACTAGGGTCTAATAAACTGTGTCAGATTTTTCGGTGTATTGATACCTAAGTTAATTTACTTTGAATTTATCATGCGGTACCACGTGACTTAGATATACGATTTATTTTCTAGTTCTAATCTTCATAAACAAGTACGACTTTGTACTCTTACACAGTTGACACACTACCACGATGATAGATATCGGTTTTCAACAATGTTTTCGTTTGGATCTCTGCCAGCTGTAAATCCGTATTTATCCGATTCATAGCTCACCGGGACACGGAAGGGGATGTTTTGTCCCCGAAAATATACAACTAGAATGGCTTGGGAACTGATACAAAACAATTATTCTTATTTTAGCTGACGCCTGTAAAGTTCATATATGTACTTACATTTGTGGGAAAATAATCCAACGTAAAACAAAAGTAACAGAGGGGACCTATGCAACATTTTATTTTAAACAGTTATGTTCATCATGTTGTTACTACAGCATGAGTTTAGCATAAAAATGATTCCTCGTGATCTAACTGACTTCCAAAGGATACTTTTTACCGAGTTCTAGTAGCTTATTAGAAAATGTTGGTGTTATAATAGGGTAACGAAGAGGGTAAAATTATTGCATTCACATCAAGAACACTCTTTACTGAAAGCAATTTTAACTGAAAATATCAGTTAAAAGCGGTGATGATAAAGAATGTTAGTCAAAAATAAATTATTAGAACCACTGCTCATCCACAATAAGTTGCTGGAACCCATGTTAATTGCAACCGTTGTAGCTGGAAACCACAAAGCTTTGGAAGCGGCTGGGCAATGCTTATTCTCCTTCGGCGTCTTCGGGTTTTTATATACACTGTAGGGGTACAACAAACAGCAGCAAGTAATTGAATTTTATTTTTAAATTATTTTTTTTTAAATGATCGAGTGCGCGAAGCGAACAAAGTCTCTGCAAGGACTTGCCAAATCTGCTTTCATCCGTCCGGATGTTATTACTTGCATAGGTACAGGTTACAATTATGTAGATTATTTTGGTGGTCGACGTTGTTTAATTGGAGGGGCATTCCTTCGTGCAGTGCCATCTACCGGTTAATTATGATAACATAATTAATTTTAATAAAATATCAGAAGAAATTTTGTGTTTGCGAAGTCTGCTGTTCGCTTGTCTACTAGTAAATTATAGTCTGATTCGATAATTTATTTTATCAAATGCCATCCTTAAAAATAGGTACTTTTACTGCCACAGCTGGTTAAAGGTAATTTTAATAGAATTGAAAGCATATTTCGACATAAATACTGTTGTAGCGCGTGAGCATAAACATTATTTTCCAATCAAATCAAAATATATTTACTTGCAAGAGCATCGGTAATGCTAGTAAAGTGCATAAATATGGGTCCAAAATTTGTCAGTATTTCGTAAGTTCCATGGTTGTTCCTCCTTTCCACTATGAGCTACATACTGAAACAACTGTATAAAGTATATTTTATAACTGTATAAAGTATATCCTAATATCTGATATGAATATGCAGCAAAAATTTCATTTATATTTATTTAATTAAAAGTCAGCAGTTCTTAGAGGCAACGGAAATAAACAATATAAATACTATATCAGCTACGCGTACGAGCGAGCGATGTCATTTACATCTGCTCTTATTGGCAGCCATACGATAGTAAGTACCCAACTCATACTAATGATTTATATAAAAAACGGTAGTGACAGTGACACTGAAAGTGACATTGACGTAAGTGACAGTTCGACGGCAAAAAATCTTACAGATACAGCGCGACCGTCGCAGCGACAGTTACGTTGTGTGGCCCGCGCTCGCCGCTGTGCACAAGAGTGACTCCCAGAAGAAGAACTTCAAATAAGTTCGAAACTGGTCGGAGAATATTTCCGGTAAATATTACGCGAGTCCTAGCCGGTTTTAAGCGTAATAATGATTTATGTTTTTAAATGCATAACAGACACAAACCTGTCAGATCCAAAATAACTCCTTACGTAATAGTAGATTATGCACCAAGGGAGTAAAGCAGTGTCTTACGTCATGGGCGGTATATTGAACCCTGAGTGTAACAGGGACCCTTGGGTTAATCCCTGAGCACAGCGAGGGGATTAAGATTTAATTCCCGAGTAAAGCAAGGAAGTTATGTAGAGTCCTGAGTGAAGCGAGGGGTTAAAGCCGCCCAAGACGAAGACAGGCTTTATCCTCGAGGTGCATACTCTACTTTTCATACCTACTGCGAGACAATAAAAAGTCAAAGTTGTAAAAGAGCAGTTATATAGGTTAAAAGTAAAATACATTAGTAGTTAATATTCATATTGGACACATTTGTACCGTTATAGAGGGACAGAGTAATATTTTTGGAAGGAACATTTTATGGAAAACACTGTTCTAGACTTTCGCGGTTGTTAACTAAGTTATAATTACGAGATAAAAACCACGATTTAGTTGTTTTTGGAGCACTCGATATTGCGGTACTGTTACATGCACCACGTTCAAAATTATAACATTATATGGAAGTTGTTCAAAATAACACCAAACATAAGGGCACGTAACTTGAAGCTATCTATGACTTGAAGTATAGTATAACCTGGAATGCGCAGAGAGTCCGTGCGTAAATTACGCATGCGCGTTGCTATGGGTTACGCTGCGTAACCCATAGCAATGCGGCGCACAACATAACACTCCATAGGAGCGTTCGTTTAGCAATAAGGGCATTGGTGGCGTTGCTATTGTTGGCCCTTTTGTTAAATCGTTCGTAATGCTCAATTTTGGTGGCAAAAATAACTCTTTTTTAGCTTTTCGAACGCTGAACAAAATGAGCCATTAACGACATTTTCACCCATAGATTCCCAATTCAAACCCCCTTGTGAGCGTTTTTAGCGCCAACAATTTTCGCCAACTTAGGGCTATTCGAACGCACTACTAATAGTACAATCATTTCGCGCCTTTTTTTTTTTTTTCTTTATGCTGTTCCGTACTATGAGTTTTGCTACAACTAACGTTCTAAATACAAATCACTTTACTCCCCAGGGAGTTTCATACAAATTTACAGCCCTGCGTATGTAATGCCTAGCTTTACGTAGAGATTGCGTGACATGTAATAGAATATTTTCGAGCAGGTGGTATGAAAAATAATATGTTCGATTGTATAGATGTAACAGCTGAACAGATTTACGGCTAGTTTGTATACCCTATATATCCACGGTTTTCTTTACTAGAGATATAAGTTTGATTTGATAGAACTATCGGAAACCGCCAATAGATAGCATATAGGACTCGGTAATTTTTAATATTCTTATCTAACTCGGACTACACAGGTAGTCGTTGTAAACACGGGCGAAGCTGCGGGTTTTCTATTGTTCGTTTTTTTGTTCATCATCATAATTCAGTCTAAATTACTTCTAAGATTTCAATGGAACACAACAACGTAAATGATAATATTCCAAGTAAATCCTAAGGTTTCGCAATTATAATTGGATCTTTGAAGGGACGACGCCATAATTAAAGCATGGCTTAACTCGGCTGAGACCCCAATGGGAGGTTCGGAGTAGAGACCGATGAGGTACTGCGGGATCAGGCGTTGTGTTTGGAGATTGTATGACGATATGTATTATTTATGGCCAATATGGACATACTCATTACTAATATGATTATTAAGATACATTACTTGTAACTATCTTAAATTACTCTTATACTATTAATGGGAAAATCTTTGAGTGGATTAGGATGTGAGTGAGTGAGAGAGTGAACATATAAAAACGTAACACGGGTCACCAATCCCTTACAAGGCCTTATTGTTGAAAATACCAGCTCAATTAAAATAACTAAATTAATTAGAGTTTCAAAACTATCGTGAGTGTCACACATTATACAAATATAAAGATACCGTCTTCACTTCACCGGCTACCGACTCAAACCGACATAATACCAAGTGAGTGAAGCCGGTATCTTTATACTAGTATACGTTAATTCATGTTTAAATTTATTACAGCAATATATAGAGCAGATAATATTTACATATTCCTTTCTACATCAAGATGGTTCTGAATTTGTTATTACTCAATTGTTCTTGTCCGCAACCTATTTGTAAAACAGAAGTACTTACCTACCATTAAACATAAGCCTAAACTTGGGTACACGTGCGGCAAATCGGATTAACCCTATAAACACTCAATTATATTCACATGTATATTATTAGATATTGTTAGTCTTCATTCTCGTACCTTGTCCTTAATGATTATTTAGTACACGGTCTGAGGATTACTGAGGTTTTTGTTTCTTATAGATAATAAATACTACTCCTCAATACTATTTTAAAAACTAAAACTATGGGACTAACATACTTCCCATCAAACTCATAGTTCTTCAGGCATCGCTATATAAAAAATCAGACACATTGTCGCTAAGCATTTAAAAAACATAAATAATTAGTGTGAGTTGGGTACTAACTATCGTATGGCTGCCAATAAGAGCAGATGTAAATGAAATCGCTCGCTCGTACGCGTAGCTGATATAGTATTTATATTGTTTATTTCCCTTGCCTCTAAACACTGCTGACTTTTAATTAAATGAAATAGTTTTCCTGCGTATTCATATCGGATATTATGAACACTGAAATCATTAATTTTACCTCAAATAAAACTACTGTCTGGGAGACATAATGCCGTATTTATACACAAGTAATTATTTGTCGCTTAGTTATTTCTCAATAAAGTAATTACTTCACGATATAATGCTTCAACATAAAATCTTATTCAATAGTCGGGCGATAAACATAATCATAAATCCAGTTTGTTTCCACAGGTGGGACTCGAGCCTTCCTCTCAGAGAGAGGAGTTGGGCCATAATCCACCACGCGGCCCAGTGCGGATTGGTGGATAGGTTAGTGGTAACCCACGTCGATATTTTCAGGCCTCCCGAAGGCCTTCGACATAGCCTAACGACTATTGTCTAAGACAAACAACCGGGACCGACAGTTTAACGTGCCCTCCGAAGCACAGAAGCGCTCAGTTGAATAATGCCACTAGCGGTCACCCATCCAATTCCTGACCGCAGCAAGTGTTGCTTAACTTGTTGATCGGTTAAGATCGCCAAGTCGAGCTCCGCTAGGAGCGCTTCACGTTACTAACTAAAGTAAATATCTAAGAAGTAATGATATAAACCTATCAAAATTGGATGAATCTTTTTACACTTGTACTCGTATTTAGTCACGGGATTTCAATGTTTACTGCATAATAGATCCTTCAGTTCAGATTTGTATGCGAATGTCATTTTTATACAACATCACTTATGCAATAAAATTAAAATATGACGTGTTCTCATTGCTTAAGCAAGGAAATGTGACTATTACTCGGCTAAAAATTCTAGTCTTTGATAGTTCTAACTTCAGAAAAATTACTAGTCTTATACGAGGGTGAATCAAAAAGTTCTTAGAAGTGCATATATATGAAACCTTTTTGGATCAAGTTCGATATTCAAATTAAAGAGTGTCTATCACACTATATTTATGCAGACTGTCACTTGTTTTTGTCAGTTCGTTCGCATGTAATAAATTTTTTTGTGCAACGAGTTGCTAAAAAGTCAAAATTATGGATAAAAGTGAGTTACGTGCGGTGATAAAATATCTCAGTTTGAAAAAAATGTCTACGAAGGAAATTTTTTTGGACATTCAGCAGACATTAGGGGGTGATGCTGTACCCTATTCTACGGTTGCGTACTGGGTGGCTGAATTTAAAAGAGGTAGATCAAGCTGTAAAGATGACCCGCGTTCTGGGCGGCCTTCAACCTCCGTTACAGAAGAAAATGTCAAAAAGGTTGAGAATCTGGTTTTGGAAGACAGAAGAATGACTATAAAACATATAGCTGAGATCCTAAAGATATCTTTTGGTAGCGTTCAATCCATTTTAATTGATTCACTGGGGTTCAAAAAAGTGTCTGCAAGATGGGTGCCACGAATGTTAACCGACGAAAACAAAAAGCGACGTTTGGAAATTTCCAAGCGTAATCTCGAAATGTTCCAGCGTGATTCGGATAATTTTTGCCGTCGTCTTGTCACCATGGATGAAACGTGGGTCCACCATTTTGATCCTGAAACTAAAAGACAAAGCATGTCTTGGAAACGACCATCCTCTCCATCCATTAAGAAATTTCGAGTTGCTCCTACCGCTGGCAAAGTTATGGCCTCTGTGTTCTGGGATAGTGAAGGAATCCTTTTTATTGATTACATGCCAAAAGGCCAGACGATTACTGGACCCTATTATGCAAATTTAATCCCGAAAGTGCGTGAAGCGATTAAAGAAAAACGTCGTGGAAAACTGTCGTTGGGCGTGTTGTTCCTTCAAGATAACGCTCCTGCTCATCGATCGGAAGTTGCGCTCAACGCAATCCGCTGTGCTGGCTTCAATCTCCTTGACCACCCACCATATTCTCCGGACTTAGCCCCAAGTGATTTTCACTTATTTCCAAAATTAAAAGAGGAAATTCGTGGAACAAAATTTCACGATAATGACGCGGTTATAGCTGCCGTAGAAGACTTTTTCGAGAGTCAAGAAAATAAATTTTTTTCACAAGGAATAAGGAAGTTAGAAACGCGTTATTCTAAATGCATTGCATTGGAGGGAGATTATGTAGAAAAATAAAATATTATTATTTAAATCTTTGCATTTTTTAATATTGATTCCAAGAATTTTTTGATTCACCCTCGTAGAATTAAAATAGTTGCTTCAGTAATAACTTTTACTTAAGTAATTACTATTACTTACTTGTTTAGAAATGCGGCAGTTAGTTCTGTTATAAATACGGTTCGTAAAAGGGAATTGACTACGTTAACACAGTCCGGTTTGCTACTTTTACTATTTACACAGCTTAATGTCATACGGATTATTTTCGTGGGGTTCAGCTACTGATATAATAGCTACGAAGAAATAATGTCAGGAAGCATAACCCCGAACAAATTCCACACAAAAATTGGTCCTTCAAACCAAAACGACGTCTGATTCCAAATACGAATTACTTCCGAGGTTACAAATAGACATGTTCGGTGATTAGTTTAAATTTCAAAAGGCAAGCAGGGATTGGTCCACGCGCGTGCTGCAACGTCTACTATGACAGTTGAGTCATAGCGGCGAGACCGATGTTATTGATTTAGCACGACTTTTATTGGGTCATTTTTAAAGCACTTACTCTTCCTGATGTTTTTTCTTCGTAGTATAATAGCGACCATCTTCATTCTGCAAAACGATGCTATCCAAACGATATATACGAAATGGTTACCCGCAAATATTTAAGAGATGTATTTAATATAATCAATATAATAACGTTATCTGCCTTCTATGAGCTCAAAAATATTTTGGAAAATTAAATGGTAAGAAAGATACAAGACCATTTTTGTATACCTATCTAACACTAAATTGATTTAGTATTAATTTTTAGTGCAACCAAATTGGATCCCTCGTGTTTGCGATATTACAAAGTAAATTAGTAAATATGGAAGAAAAATCAGGTATACGGAAAATCTACCTAATGAAGTTTCGCGCCAAGCTGGGACAAATACTGCAGATCGTGTAATAGATGTCATCTGGTGACAGGGCCTTTTGCTGTAGAGGAACCTTGACATATAAGTGCCATGGCCTTTTCTAGTACAACCGAGAGTCAATTCTCACAAAATGTATTACTTAGTTTCCCAAAATATAATCTACGTTTACATGAAGCTTTCCTCAATGACAAGAATGGATCGAGTCTGGTCAGAAGACGACCCTGTTATTTGTACTATCAATGATGATAATATGGTACAACATCCACACAAGATCATCAGGTTCCAAAATAGACGGAGCCTGCACTATGGTAACCTGATGACTGATATACATACTTATATATACACACCCAGCCACAGGTCAAACAGAGATGTTAATGCACACACATGTTTGACCTGCCCGGGCTGCGTTCCAGCAAGCTTTAGACCAAATAAAGTTAGTTTAAGATTTTATCGAGCGTTGCTAAAACGTCTTTTACCATTATCTTAAATATTTATTAACTTTTTTTGTGAATTTTCCCTTTTTCTCCGATATTGTACCTTATGAGTTAAAATAAGATTCTCATTATCAAAACGGGAAAATTCACAAAAAAAAGTTAAAAAATATTAGGGGGTCGGGGATTTTTTTGGCCAACTTGTATTCTCCAAGTGGGCCCCCGAACACGCTCATTTGGTTTGTCGGTCCCTCTACCAAACACCCTGTATATATATCGTATGTGTGGACCTGCAGAACAAGCAAGCGGCGGAGAGAAATAGTCTTTCCACCGTTTTTATCCACCTGTCAGTAAACATAATTGTCTTCTCCACCTTACAGAGCACGGTTACCTGGGAAAGAGATAAAATGTTTCCTTTCGTATTATAAAACGTTTCTCGTAGGCAGTATGTCCTGCTCTAGAGCATGGACTCCAGCTATAGAGCACGGACTCATAGAAACGTGGATATAATTCTCTCCGATTGACATAACACGGAGAAAGGTTATCATCTTCTTTGAAGGTGGTCGATTAAAAGTTTATTTCCATTTAAAAACGACTCGCGCATATTATAACAATTATATTTTGTAGCAGTAAATAGAAACAATGAAAAGAAAATTACACCGGAGAGGTATATCCGAGATGCGACTAACCCTGTCGATTACCCAGATAATTAATTTAGGTACATATTTCAGATCAACAAAGAAATGGTGAAAATGGCGTTGTATATATGTGAGGACCTTAATAATGCATTGCCACCTCGAAACCATACGGATGGTTTGCCGGTGCATATCAAGGTTATTATTGTATTACTTTCCTGTCTACATTCTGTGAAACATCTGAGTAAAATAATTATTATTTGTTTTTACTCTACAATAGGTCCTCACTTCCATACGCATAATGAATCGGTTAACAAAATAGGATACTACGTATGGATATCACACGCTATACTCTGTTCAAATGGCACCTACGAAGTACAAACCATAGAGAACGCTACTCCCGCCGTCTATCCACGTGAATAAACTAGCCTTTGGCGTTGCCGTGTTCGCAAGGGAGATAAAATGACATGGTGGAATATTTTTTTTTCTCTCCACGGGGAGAAATAGTCTTCTACCCGTGCTAGCCCTGCTGAGGCCGAAAAACTGTGCCTCTTAGGCCAAATATATTATGTATAGTGTCTAAGGCTAGAGTAAAAAAAACTGTCCTCCTATATTCCTTTAGTAACATTTTATAGAAAAATGCTAAAAACTTTAAAATATAAACACCAATCAATGTCACGGACCCATTTGTTGTCTGTGAACAAAAGCAAAATAAAAATAAGTACTACTAGTAAGGAAAATAAGCGAAGTAAATAGATAAGACGGTTGAACACTTTCGATGGCTCTCTGCACACAAACCCACATCTTTTCGATAACTATTAGTTTTCGAAAAGCTCCGAATGTTCACGATTGCTGGTATTGATGCGTAAGAAATCTATTTAACTTATTCATAACATTTGTTTAGCCGTTTTGCTCATGAAAGTATCAACATAGATTTGATTAACATGTATGTAGTGATATTATCTATATCAAAGCTCATCCGCTTTTGATATGGATGTTACCCATCACGCAAATTATAAGAAAACCTACACATAATATGATGTTATGTTATGAGCTATGGAGCTATGGAGCTATGGAGAGGGCTATGCTCGGGGTTTCTCTACGTGATCGAATCAGAAATGAGGAGATCCGTAGAAGAACGAAACTCACCGACATAGCTCAGAAGATTAGCCAGTTGAAGTGGCAGTGGGCAGGGCACATAGCACGCAGAACAGATGGCCGATGGGGCCGAAAGGTTCTGGAGTGGAGACCACGGAGCGGCAAGCGCAGCGTAGGTCGTCCGCCGACACGGTGGACAGACGACCTGAGGAAGGTCGCAGGACGACGTTGGATGAAGGCCGCTTCCAACCGGTTCTTTTGGAAAATCATGGAGGAGGCCTATGTTCAGCAGTGGACGTCCTACGGCTGAGATGATGATGATGATGATGTTGTGAGAGATAGGATAGGATATATAATAAAACCACTGTTCGCGCCGTCTTCTTCATATATGTGAATACAGTGTTCACAAGATCGCGGCATCCATTCATTTTATCCACTCATTCCACAATATAGACTAAAACTACGTGTTACTTTTATCACGATTATATCTAAATAATGTAACACTTAAACAATCTGCTAACAAATCTTAAAACACTATTTTTTATTTGTCCCATAACGAACAACCAATCTCCGCCATAAATCAGGCGTTCAGAAACATCACTCTTAAACGTTATATTATCTCTCTTAAATAGCATTCGCGCTCCGGTATTATTTAAACCGTATTATAATACGTTTTTACACCATTTTTAAATTGAATATTGATTAATGATCGATACCTATATTGTGACGGAATCGTGTTAATACAAACAATGATAGCACATACAATAACTTTCATCTGCAGTATTCGCAGAGCAGGTATCAATGCTACTCAACGCCTGATTGAATTTACTGGATTCATGCAATATTACTTCAACAATAAGGGCAAAGAGTAAATAATCATTATAGCGCGCTATGCTTTGCATACAGCGGAGCTTACCGTTCTCAACTGATCAACAAGGTAAAGTAACCCTTGCTGCAGTTACAAATTGGATGGGTGATCGCTCGTTGCATAATCTTATTTAACAGAACGCTTCGGTGCTTTGGATCGGTCTTGGTTTCGTCTCAGGGCAAAAAGACAAGAGCCAGAGTCCTAGAAGTGACAAAACAACGCGCTGATCATGTATTAGCTTGTGTTTAACTGAATTGAAAAATAACTTAGTTCTTGTTTATTTTACAAAGGGCTGCCACCATACACGTGTAGGGTTTTACTCAGTAATGGACGGATATCTATGCAAAATTGACCAAAACATGAGTAATATTTGGTAATGGCATCCATGGCTATGTAAATGGATGACGCATCACAATTAGAATTAGACAGAGGAATTCCACACTCGTAGTTTGGTTGGATAGAATTCCGGCAAACCCGCAGGATACATGTTCAAATCCCGCCCGAGGCCGTTGTTTTTTTGTGTCTAATCTGTAGAAGATTAATGTTAGAACATTTTTCGAAGAGTTTCCGTGAACAGCTCAATTTCCATTGTAACTTAACTGACACCAAACGGTCCCGACAGGCTTATTCATCAATCGAGATCCTTGCCAGAAATAGGGCAAAACAATCGATTCCCCTCCGAGAGGGCTTAAGGAAATGTGCCACTGCCAATAACTCGGTTTCCGTTGACTCATAATTCATTCGCGAACTAGCGCCCCTTTTTGATTTATATACTGATATCGATGGAGCAAGACTGACGTAGTGGGTGGACTTATTAATAATGTACTATGTCGAAATGAAATGTGGTCTAAAAATCAACGCAGTAAGAAAACTTTATACTTTGTATGTAAGCTAGTGTAGTTCGATGAATCACGTGAAGTAAGGAATGGTGTTTGACTTAATATAGTCTTATGTCGAAATATAATGTGTTCTCAAAATCAACGCAGTAAGAAAACTTTATACTTTGTATGTAAGCTAGTGTAGTTCGATGAATCACGTGAAGTAAGGAATGGTGTTTGACTTAATATAGTCTTATGTCGAAATATAATGTGTTCTCAAAATCAACGCAGTAAGAAAACTTTATACTTTGTATGTAAGCTAGTGTAGTTCGATGAATCACGTGAAGTAAGGAATGGTGTTTGACTTAATATAGTCTTATGTCGAAATATAATGTGTTCTCAAAATCAACGCAGTAAGAAAACTTTATACTTTGTATGTAAGCTAGTGTAGTTCGATGAATCACGTGAAGTAAGGAATGGTGTTTGACTTAAAATAGTCTTATGTCGAAATATAATGTGTTCTCAAAATCAACGCAGTAAGAAAACTTTATACTTTGTATGTAAGCTAGTGTAGTTCGATGAATCACGTGAAGTAAGGAATGGTGTTTGACTTAATATAGTCTTATGTCGAAATATAATGTGTTCTCAAAATCAACGCAGTAAGAAAACTTTATACTTTGTATGTAAGCTAGTGTAGTTCGATGAATCACGTGAAGTAAGGAATGGTGTTTGACTTAATATAGTCTTATGTCGAAATATAATGTGTTCTCAAAATCAACGCAGTAAGAAAACTTTATACTTTGTATGTAAGCTAGTGTAGTTCGATGAATCACGTGAAGTAAGGAATGGTGTTTGACTTAATATAGTCTTATGTCGAAATATAATGTGTTCTCAAAATCAACGCAGTAAGAAAACTTTATACTTTGTATGTAAGCTAGTGTAGTTCGATGAATCACGTGAAGTAAGGAATGGTGTTTGACTTAATATAGTCTTATGTCGAAATATAATGTGTTCTCAAAATCAACGCAGTAAGAAAACTTTATACTTTGTATGTAAGCTAGTGTAGTTCGATGAATCACGTGAAGTAAGGAATGGTGTTTGACTTAATATAGTCTTATGTCGAAATATAATGTGTTCTCAAAATCAACGCAGTAAGAAAACTTTATACTTTGTATGTAAGCTAGTGTAGTTCGATGAATCACGTGAAGTAAGGAATGGTGTTTGACTTAATATAGTCTTATGTCGAAATATAATGTGTTCTCAAAATCAACGCAGTAAGAAAACTTTATACTTTGTATGTAAGCTAGTGTAGTTCGATGAATCACGTGAAGTAAGGAATGGTGTTTGACTTAATATAGTCTTATGTCGAAATATAATGTGTTCTCAAAATCAACGCAGTAAGAAAACTTTATACTTTGTATGTAAGCTAGTGTAGTTCGATGAATCACGTGAAGTAAGGAATGGTGTTTGACTTAATATAGTCTTATGTCGAAATATAATGTGTTCTCAAAATCAACGCAGTAAGAAAACTTTATACTTTGTATGTAAGCTAGTGTAGTTCGATGAATCACGTGAAGTAAGGAATGGTGTTTGACTTAATATAGTCTTATGTCGAAATATAATGTGTTCTCAAAATCAACGCAGTAAGAAAACTTTATACTTTGTATGTAAGCTAGTGTAGTTCGATGAATCACGTGAAGTAAGGAATGGTGTTTGACTTAATATAGTCTTATGTCGAAATATAATGTGTTCTCAAAATCAACGCAGTAAGCAAACTTTATACTTTGTATGTAAGCTAGTGTAGTTCGATGAATCACGTGTTTGACTTAATATAGTCCTATGTCGAAATATAATGTGTTCTCAAAATCAACGCAGTAAGCAAACTTTATACTTTGTATGTAAGCTAGTGTAGTTCGATGAATCACGTGTTTGACTTAATATAGTCCTATGTCGAAATATAATGTGTTCTCAAAATCAACGCAGTAAGAAAACTTTATAAGTACTTGGAATACGTAAGTTGGTGTAGTTCGATGAATAACGTGAAGTTAGGAGCATACTGATGTCACGACAATGTACAATGAAACTACTGTAGCACTAATGCTACAGAAACTACTGCTAGAATGAGTGATAAAAATAATATGATAATAGCAGTATAATAATAGTTAAAGTATGTCCGTACATTTGAAATTGGCGTTTTATAAGATATAAGTAAAACTAAATAAAATAATATTTTAATCAATCGAAGCAAATACCATTATTATCTGTTCATTATTCACTTTTGCCATTTTATAAGTTGCCATTGCCAAAAAAGTTGTGGGAGCAAGAATCAATAAAAATCAGTGAAGGCGGTTTGGACATTCCCATCAAAATAATTTCTTTTCCTAGCCAAGAAATTGTTAAGTTGCGAAATAAGTGGTAGTCTGTTAGAGAAGGGTCTGGGGAGTATGGTGGGTGTCGGTGACATTCTAATCGCAGCTATAGGGGAGCTGCTATGTTATACTATGTTATAACATAGCGAAAATATCCATAACGAAAACGTTAGAACCAAATACTGTGTTTTCTTTGACAGTAGCTTTTGCACACATAATTATCACTTCGATCAGCCGTGCGTTTCAAAGAGCAAACATCGTTGCATCTTTGACAACATCCGTGAAACAATCACGATATGACAAGGAACGTTGTAAAAACAACCTTGTCAACAAAGGCGATGTCTCTTAAGTATTTGACATCGGAGAGCTCGTCAACGATCGTAACGAAGAATCATTAAAGAATCACTCTGCTGTTTCGGCACCATTGGTGCGAATATAGAACTCGTAAGTAACGCGATATTAAGTTTCCATATTGTGAACAGACAGATGCCAATATAAAAATTAAATTACGTAAAAACAATTGAATCACTAAATTCGAAGCACAGATCTTTAAATCTATCTATACATTTATAATAAAAATGTAATGGATCGCTGCCTATACATGAAAGATATATGAGAAAACATATTATGGGGACTTTTTTATAAACGAAATTAGGATGAATAAAATTATTGTTAGAATTATTGTTGTTTATCTGTGCGTTTATGAACGGTAATCTCATAAACTGCTTTTCCGATTTAATGTGGTTTACACTAATATATTGTTGTAAGCTTCACTAACATTTAGTGTTTGTTTCATGTCAATCGTTTCATAAATAAAAAAGACGTGTGGCACTCGGAGACTGCCGCGGTAAAGCTATTGCATAGCTATTTTTATCGACTTATGCAATTATAATTATTTAACCAATGCCATCTAGAGGCGAGTTGCTGAACAAGAGAGACAAGCGTGATATTTCAAAAAGTCATTAAAAGTTCTGCTATTCATCGATAGATGGAGTCGGAGTGGGGGTGTTAGGTTATTTTCGTTACGGAATTTCTGGATTCGATCTCCACGCTCAAGGCCCGCGATAAAAGCTATGCAATAGCTTAAAAGTTATTGATATTTAAAGAATAACTCTCTGCCGCTGGCGGGTCAACTGCGAGTAGTTTGATAAATTTGTATTTCCTAGAAAACAATATACTGCACTAAGAAATCCAAACATTACATACATTCCGGTAGTAAGTACATATTATAGGCAAAATTCATTTTTAGTTAGAGCTAGTAAATCATTCAACTCGTTGGCTAGGTCTAATAAATAGGTTGACCTGTTTTACACGAAAATAAGTAAGCTGAAGGGCTTACTCAGTGAACAATTTTTTAATATTTAAATATTATGACTTAATAATATCATACATTTATAACTTATATTGTGTTAGTATTTTGGTGTGTATTGCGATTTATATTTCTTTCTATTTTATTTTTCTCTAGGTGTCGTCTATCTTAACTGTTTAATTATTTCTATTTAAATCTTTTATTGTATGTGGAAACTTTTAATTGGCCTTCTCATATTATGTAACATGTATGGTTGTTTAGTATATATCCATTTTTTTATCTGTAAGATAGCTGTAAGTTTTCCAAATATTATAAAAATAAAACAAAAAAAAACGCCAGATATTTGAGATCAAGTGGTCAGTTCGACAAAACACCGTAAACGTATATAATAGTAAGATCTAATAAGTTTACAGGAAGGCAAGACAAGAAATCATTATTATAATCTTAACTACGCAATCTGTAATATGGCGACAATGAGTCCTATTTAAAATGGAATTAAGTTACGGAACAAGCACGAGACCCATTTGATGTTAAACGGTAACCTCTGCCTATAAGAGATGCATTTCATAACAAGTTACTAGTGAATATTTAGTGATTAGATCTAACATAAGGTTTATGAGATGGCTGAAATAATTTAGATCAAAAAAAGCTAAGAAATTCATTGCAAAACTTGCTTTTATAAATATATACACGTAATTTTTATAATTACCAAAAAAACAGCACTATATGCTGCTGGTACTTAATACATACATGGGAAGAATATTTAAAACTACTTTAAAAAAAAAATCCCACATAATCATCAATATTTGGTCAAACGTCTAGATTGATTCACACCTACAAATTTTATTCTAGGCATTTCCACTATTCATTAAGATATACTACATGCGCGTGGTTTATGCATGAAAGTTAACACTCCTACATAGAAATGTATCATTCATAATCATTACATTCGGCAAACTCGCGTCCTAGCTCGTTACTACATATTATTATTCATTCTGTGCGCTCGGGCATTCTCGCAAGACCTGGCCACCGAACCAACCCCGCACCCTCCGCCCTGCCACCGCGCGGCCTTTGTTTCTTCCAAAACGAACGAACGAAAGCCGAAACTCGACAATCTCTTTCACACCGAACGCTCGGGTGGGGGGTGTAAGAAAGAGTAAGAGAGATATTTTTTCACTGACGCGAATCATGTGTTTTCATTAATAAGTTGTACATAGGCATGTAGTATTTTTGTTAAGATGGTGTCCATACTTTTAGATGGAATTTTCGAAAACTTTAACAATTAATAATTATTTCACTGTGAAGTAATAAAAAAAATTGACTACATATCTACAATGTATTTACACTTTTGTACCGCCCATTTTTTTTTGGTAATTATACAAATTACGTGTATACATAAATTATAATAATATTGATATTATAGTAAACTTGTTAGAGATAGGCTACCATGTTAAACATAGACAGACGGAAATAACCACGTTATTACCTTAAATCAGTAAACACAATGAATTTAACAAATGCTTCACCCCTATTTTTAAATCAGGTAGTAAGGCCGACCCGTCAAATTATAGACCGGTCTCTGTGCTTCCGGCTTTGAGCAAAATATTCGAAAAGATAATGCTTCAACAACTCTTGTCTCATTTTAATGAACATAGGATTTTACACGAAAATCAGTTCGGTTTCACGAAAAGCAGATCAACAACATAAACATAGACAGACGGAAATAACCACGTTTTTACCTTAAATCAGTAAACACAATGAATTTAACAAATGCTTCACCCCTATTTTTAAATCAGGTAGTAAGGCCGACCCGTCAAATTATAGACCGGTCTCTGTGCTTCCGGCTTTGAGCAAAATATTCGAAAAGATAATGCTTCAACAACTCTTGTCTCATTTTAATGAACATAGGATTTTACACGAAAATCAGTTCGGTTTCACGAAAAGCAGATCAACAACAGATGCAGGAGTCCAGTTAGTTAAGCATGTGCTGGAGGCTTGGAAGAGCTCACAGGATGCCATTGGCGTATTTTGTGATCTCTCCAAAGCTTTCGACTGTGTAGAGCACCGCACTCTAATTTATAAGCTACACCACTATGGAATTCGTGGAGCTGCTCTGAATCTTGTAGAATCATACTTATCTGATAGGCAGCAAAAAGTTGGCATTAATGGCGTGACATCTTCTGCATCTTTGGTCAGAATGGGGGTTCCACAGGGGTCGATCTTGGGTCCGTTCTTATTCTTAGCATATATCAATGACTTACCACATATGGTTAAGGGCCTTGCTGACATAGTTTCTTTTTGCGGATGATACTTCTCTGATTTTTAAAGTAGATAGGAAAGATAGAGAACTAGTTCAAGTCAATAACGCGTTAACTATTGTTTCAAATTGCTTTGCCGCAAACAACCTGCTTCTCAACGCAAAGAAAACGAAATGTTTAAAATTTTCCATGCCTAATGAAAGACATATAGAGCCAAACGTATTACTCGACGGAAATAAATTGAAAATTGACAAGGCAATAGTCTTTCTAGGTATTAGCATAGACTCTAAATTACAATGGGGTCCACATATTGATGCACTATCTGGAAGACTGAGCTCAGCTTCATATGCGGTTCATAAAATTAGGCAATTGACAGATATAGCTACTGCTCGACTGGTCTACTTTGCTTACTTCCACAGCATAATGTCATATGGTATCCTGCTGTGGGGGTCAGCGGCGGACATAGAGACAGTTTTTATATTGCAAAAGCGGGCAGTTCGAGCCATCTACGAAATGGGTCCCCGCGAATCCTTAAGACAAATGTTCAAAGAAATTAATATATTAACTCTTCCATCTTTGTATATCCTAGAAAATATAATGTACGTTCGTAAAAATATAAAGAAGTTTAGAATAAATAGTGATATGCATAATATTAATACTAGAAATAAGGATAGGATAGCTGTATCTAAATTTAGACTCACGAAAACTAAAAATAAGTCCTTCTTAGGCAATTGTGTACGTTTCTATAATAAAATCCCGAAAGATATTACTGAGCTCACTGAAGGAAAATTCAAGTTACGTGTCAAAAATATACTAATGAAAAAAAGCCTATTATAAATTGAGTCACTACTTAGAAGACAAAGATGCCTGGAAGCTTTCCACTTCTGCCTAATAGCCAACTATTGAATAAATTTGTTATTTTAATACTACTCATATGTAACCTCAATGTACAAAGACTTGAAAAAATAATGGCCCACGAGTTTCTTGCTGCTTCTTCTCGGCGGTGGTTCTTTTCCGAAGACAGCGGTAGAATCATTTAAAAATTTTTACGTTCATAAGAGTGTCTATGATGCCGAAACTGAATAAATAATTTTTGAATTTGAATTTGAATTTGCTTCGTTTAACGCAATTATACGCAACCTTTATATTGTTGAATAGATATTTGGTAAGTAAAAATAAACTTTCAATATGAAACTTTAAACCTAAGACACTCTTACAACTTGTACAAATGTGACATTTGATCACTCTATGAAATAGAATCAGATAGTTCACCAACGTTATTTTTGTAATCCATTTTCTTCTTTCATATTTGTGTTGTTAAGCTGGAGTTTTTCAGAGAAATGTGTTTTCTACCTTTACTCAATTTTCACAGCTTTGAGAGTCCTCGAAGAATCCTTGATCTTTATGTATACCTCGTTCCCTTCCAACCAATCATGTTTCACAATATAACGGGAAGTACGGAGAATATCAATACGAAAACGAATTTCATGTAATACATATCTACTCGTATCTATCTGTTCAGTTTGAGTAGCTACGGCGCCGTAACAAATATTGAAGATAGCTGAACAAATAGTTATAAGGATTACGTTGTTTGCTCGATCTGAAGACACATATGGTTGCTTAGGCGAGTGAATGTTATACATTTTATAGGAAGAGTACCTAGAACTTTCAAAGATTAAATCTTTTAAAACAAGAAGTTTAGCTTCTGAGTGCAGTAACTCTTTTACAAAGTCAGTGGGCAAACAAGATCTGATGTCTTAAAACACATTTTATGTTGTCAAAGTGTACCACCTAACTGTTTCTCCCATTACCATTATACATAGAGGATCAAACTAAGTAAGTAGTTGATTCTAATAATCTGAAACATCTCTGAACCCTATAACAACTATTTTTATCTAATCTATAAAAATCAACTTTTCAATTGACTGAACTGAAATTTAAATATAACCAGATTGGAGATGGACGACCTATCAAAAAATTACAAGACCCAATAAAAAAGTATGCGTACTACGTACCACGTAATTTTATTCCGCTTATATTAATATGATAACAGATACATTGACCACCAAATTTAGTAAATTACCACCAAATCCTAACACCCCAATTAGCGTACTATGAGTATAGTGCTAATATGCTCTGGGGAAAAGTTGTTTAAGGGGTAATCCCCCTAAACAACATTTCATAGAGCATCTGTCAAAGCAAAAAAACATGCATAGGTGCGACGACGAGCGAATCGAGGAAGAGCGTTACGTTACTAAGAGAGAAGAGCGTAAGTTCCCAATGTTATCCGAGATTTGCCTATTAATAAGTTTAAAATTACTATTAAAACTAAACTCTGTCAAAAAGGTTATTACAAAATTTCGGATTACTTAGAGGATAAGACAGCTTGGGACTGATCACTCCAGGATCTATCTATTCACGCTGGAAGTGTGTGCTGCATGGGGCCCGCAGCGGCACACGCTTTCAGCGGAAATAGGCGGAGATCTCTCCCTGCCGAGCGTGGTAATTTCCATGCTCGGCAGCGAGAGATCGTGGCAGGCGGTGGCCACCTTCTGCGAAGCGGTGATGGCGCAGAAGGAGGCTGCGGAGCGGATCAGGGAGAACGATGTCCGAGCTGATCCACTCCGGCGCAGACGACCGGGAGAACGGAGGAGACGGTTCGCACGTCTCCTCCCTCCCCCGTAGTGGGGTCACTGGCGAAGAGTCGGGGGACTCTTCGTCGGCTTGCACGGCTCTACACGTCTAGGGGGTGACCTTGGTGAGCAAGGTCATCCCTTCACATGCGCTGAGGCCCGGTTAAGATCAATCCGGGCCTACCGCTGGGGCGAGATGGTGATTGCCAGCGCGACCCTGTCTCGCCCCACCTTGGCGGAGGACTGCTCACGGGGGGGTTTTAGTGGGTCTGAGCCCCACACGCCCCCTTCCGTCACCCCCGTGGCGGAAGGGAAGTGCACAGCATTTCCCCCCTCAAAAAAAACAAAAAAAAAAAAAAAAAAAAAAAAAAGGATCTATCTATTCGTGTACTAAGATGTCAAAGTGTAGCATGTCTTGCCCTAATGATACCATTATTATGTTTTCTTTTGTAAGGCAACACACTGGAGCTAATATTTGTAGTACCTAAGTAAAAACATTGTAAAAACATCTATATAAAAAGAATGGCCCCGAGTTTCTTGCCGCTTCTTCTCGGTAGGCTCTATATATTTTGGAACGCGGCGGTAGTCTTTAAAGTACATTATAATGAAAAATTTACGTTCATAAGTGCGTCTTTGATGCCTAAATTGAATAAATCATTTTGACTTTGACTTTGACTTACTGAGGCCGTAGCACAAACAATTTGCAAACACGTATTCGTATCGTTAGCGTCAACGCGTCACGCTACGACGTACAGTATACGTGTTGTCTGTATCACAGTTGCCCTAGATAAATGACAGTTAGTACTGTTTACGTGAACGACACGTTACGTTACACTTACGCAGTTATTCGTGCTAGGCCCAACGGTGACTACAAAAATACGCGAGCCAATCGTTGTTTTATTTTAGTGATTATTTAGCATTTTTTTGACGTTCATCATCATTTCAGCCGTAGGACGTCCACTGCTGAACATATGCCTCCCCCATGATTTTCCAAAAGGACCTGTTGGAAGCGGCCTGCATCCAACGTCGTCCTGCGACCTTCATCAGGTCGTCTGTCCACCGTGTCGGTGGACGACCTACGCTGCGCTTGCCGGTCCGTGGTCTCCACTCCAGAACCTTTCGGCCCCATCGGCCATCTGTTCTGCGTGCTATGTTCCCTGCCCACTGCCACTTCAACTGGCTAATCTTCTGGGCTATTTGACGTTATTAATTGTTAATTAAATTTATTGATAAGTTGCTATTTTTGGTTATGAGTTGTGCTATATTTGGTGATAAGTTGCTATATCTGGTGATAAGTTAAACATAAGCCCATCACCACTATTTAACGTCCGATTCGTTTAAACTAATCGTTACGTAAGTAAACTGTTTACGCTATCACCTGTAACAATCACGTATTGTAGCTAGGGCAGGTAAGCTAGGGTTTGGAATAGCGTGCAGTTTACACATAATAGAGACGGCGTTTCCGGATTACCTATTGGGGTCAGACGTGCTGCGCCTCCGACACATCCGGGACGTTATTGTACCGTTTATGGTACGGTATTTTGGCGTTTTAGCAAATGTTTTATAAGGCCTTCAAATTTATTAACTTATTACGAGAGTCCGTAGTTCGATTGCAATGTTAGACTAAATGTACCGGTGCAATTATTTTTGGTCATGGCTCTATCTATTCTAACTGAAAAGAAACAGTATTAACCCGCCGCGTGTCGCGTGTACACCATGTGTACGTACAAAAAAGTAGTTACCCATGTTGCGCGGATAGCTGCTAATGTACACATGTTTTATATATCTGCTTTGTAACTAATTTTGTCAGATCAAATGCACTCCACCGGTATAAACTTGCTTTTTAATTGGTCAATCTATTCAAGTGTAGTATTTTTTATCTGAACTTTTATGCGTAGCTCGGAAAACACCAAAACAAGTAGACACTGGACGGATTCAATGCACAATAGACTGGACAACCATTAACTAGATGTATGTTGTAAATAAACTAGAGCAACCATTATGGCGACAGGTACAATCCTAAGAAAAAATAAAAAGTTTAAATAGAGGAGAATCATAATGCTGTTTTTGATATTCTGTCTAAATGTTTTTTTAGTTAATTGTTAGAGATGTACAAAGGCAGGTTTAATTAAAATGCTTAAAAGAGTCTTAAATTTGTTTCTGACTTATGTTACTTAGTTGTGCAATCACAAATAATAAAATAACAATTTTATTTATTGCTGTTTTGTTCTGCAATTTCTAAATCAATGTATTAAAAGAAGAATTGGTATAATACTTAAAAGCATTACAAGAAAGTTTGTTTCTAAAGTTACAAGCTATTTACGTGTGCGAAATATTGCCAACATGTCAGACATCTATGATTTGTGAGTAAACTTCTAGTGTGAAACAAGAACGGTAATTTATAATGCATTTCTATTTCCAAACTAGTTTAAATTATTAAATTTATTCGAAAATAGTTATACATTTTAAATGCACTTTGCTAAATTGTCCTCAAGAGCATAGAATTGCTCTTCAGCTACTTTAGTAAAAAACTTCAATGATCCCAAATGTAATATTCAGAACAATATTTCAACTTGTATCAAGTATGTAAAGTACTTGAAATGGCTGAACCAAAGAAGTTTTTGAACTTAGTCTTTTTATTAAATAATAAAGAAATACTTACATTATTTTTATTAATATACCTAAATAATCAAGGAATTCTACTATCTGTGTGTGTGAGTGAGGCACTATACATGACACTATATAATAACAAGTACATTTAAAAAATTTAAAACCGACTTCCATTAAATTACTTTGTTAAAAATCAGTTATAGGATTGTGACTTAAAAAGTACTGCATCGAATTTGATAAAACACATGAGACCACACGGGAAGCACCAGTTTTCAAACAAAAATGAATTTTGGGAATCGGTTCACCCAGTCGAAAGTTATGAGGCAACAAAAAAAATACAGTCGAATTGAGTACCTCCTCTTTTTTAGAAGTCGGTAAAAATAACTTAGTAATTAAAAACCTTTACGCGATAGTGATTCAAGTAGGTATACATACATATAAACGTATATTGAACACCGTCAATACAGCGTGACGTGTAAGTACAATACTTTGAAACAAATAAAAACTTTTTCTATCAATTTGTATTAGGTATAGCTAAATAGTGTACTAGCTGTGCTCCGCGGTTTTACCCGCATAGTGACGGATGATAATGATGCTGAATCAAAATATATAACCCGCAGGCCTTTGTTCTGGTAATAGAAGGGCAGATATACTAGCTAAAGAAAGATCCAAAAAGCAGGGTAGCATTGAGGAAATATAACTCTACAATAATTGTTGAATCTATTGAGTTGATGACTACTTGTTGTTGAATGACAGGAAGGACTGTAAACATGTGAAATCCATGTTTCCGATCCTAAGCAACTACGAACAAATTACTACTATTACAACGGCAGGACTTACGCCTAATGGTGGACATTATCACTGGTCACTGTAATCTAAATTACCAGTCGCACAAGATTGGAGTAACGGACAGCCCACTATGTAGAGGCTGTATGCAGGAGAACGAGACTGTGGAGCAAGTGTTGCTGCAATGTAGCGCTACGAAAGAAATCAGATCATAAACAGGGTTACTGGAGGTCCACTCCAGACCGCAAGAAGCATCATCAGCATCATCGACGGTTCTTCATACAACATCTCAAACTACACTGGAGCAATTGTGCCAGCGACCCAAGGTCATGCTCCGATATGTGAAGGAGTTAGGCTGGATTGAGTAAATGCTGACAGGGGGGAATGTACATAACACCCCAAGCCGGACGTCAGTGCAGGCCTTATCGCCCCCAAAACGAATAAGTCCGCTACTCAGGAATAATATATGTAGCATACTAATGGTGAAATAAAAAGGATGGTATTTAAAAGTACTTCAATTTATTCCCATTTCATTTACCTAATTTTGCCTGTGTTCCACCAAATATACTGAATGTGCACCAAAATATGTTAATTAAAATATGTCATATCGAGCATCTATTTAACAACTGTTGCAAATTTGTAAAAAATAGTAATACACCTAATTTTAAAAACAAGCATTTATTTTTTTAGTTTTACTTCAGATAATGCACTGCAAAATGTATTTGAATCAAACACCAATTAATGTCCAATGTAGCTTTATTAATAAAAAATGCTAACCTAACCTATTTTGTGTAACATTCAGGAATATTTGGTGCACGATCAGTATTTTTCGGGGAAGAATAAAATAGTTATTGTTACAATAGAATATTTGCAGCGCACTACAATAAAAAAGTGTTATATCTTGATGTTAATTTGGAATTTGTTTGATGTAACATATTTTGTTGGCCGAGTAGTTTAATTATAGTAAAAAAAATTAAACGGGTTTAAGATCAATATTTTAGAAATGCATACATAGATGTACCTTTAGATTTTTGGTGAACATAAAAATATTATCCAAATAAAAATACTTTAATATTTATTTGGCATCGCTGTATAGTTAGATTGAATACGGTAATGCGAAACAAATCTTACCTCTTTATTATATAAGTGTAGAATTAAGCAACAATTGTAACGAATTTTAATTAATTATAAAATCAATACTTTAAAATCGCTTTGATTTAATAGCAGCATTAAAACAGGCCACTGGTCTGTTTTAATGCTGCCCGATAAATATCGTACAGCTTTCTGACATCATCTGTTTCTGGTTGAGATTATACTATAATCACCTGCCAGAAAACGTGGTCACTGGCAAAATAGAAAATCTTAACAAAAATATTTTAAAATGATAATGGTAGCTTAAATGCAAATAGTACTTTAGAATGACTCTGTTAAAATCTGAAAAATTAAAAGGCTTCGAAACACCCAAAAATAATCACGATGATGATCAAAATCGATTGAGTTTCAAGTAAGACGCCAATGTGTAGTCCAACGTTTCCGATGGCTATAAATCGCTTCAAGGCCTAACCCTTCCGAACCCTTGTCCCAATGTAAGACAGTAATAGGCCATTAGTGGTAATATTCGAGTTGACGATCAAATAAATTCACTTTTATTTAGTGCGGGAAACGGCGCTGTTGTTTTTGTCGTCATTCCACATATAGCGATGCCATGTATTTTTTAGTAGTTCTGATTGCCTATACAGTTTTTTTTATCCTATACATTATATTTGAACAAGTGCTCTGATGCCACATTTCGTTGAAATATAAGTGTAGAATTCGAACAATGATACCGACTTCCAATAGATTAGTTAGAATCTAAGATATCGTGAACAGGAATTTTAAAAGCTGTCAAGGATAATCAATAACATTGCCGTAGGGTTTTCATTACTCATTTTGTATTTTTAGCAAGAAAAATTACATATCTTCGGAGGGAATCTTAACCCATATTGGAATACTTTTGGTTGCATATTGATTTGTATATACTTACTTTAATCCGTTTACTCACCAGTCGTCATATTTAGCCAATAATACAATAGATTTCTCGGAAATCATACCACTTTTTTAGGAATTGCGACATGTATGGTAAAAGTCAAACCAATCTAATGGAGCTCATATACGGACATCAATTTTAGCAACTATTGCCGCAATTGTATAATTAGCCGTAAGAAAAACTATAAAAATAAACCTACACTCTGAATAACCTATTGACTAAACAATTGCTTCAATTGTTACCATAATAACGCTCAATATGGTCAAACGTGTACTTTAATGTATATAAATTTCATAATTTTAATATAAACTTTCAAACAGACTTAATTAGTGAGATTTTTTTAGAGTGGTTGTAATAAAATCTCATCTTCAGAAAGCTACAGTTTCTGAAGTTACTAAAACACCATTAGGTATCTACAACTATTTTCAATAAGCACTTAAGTACGGAAAACTATAGATAAATAGACACTATTTATCACACGACTAATATGTACTTTGTTTCGACTATAATGTTATTAAAAAATGCAGGTAACAATAAAATAATATCTTTAAAATAAACTAATTTGTGACATTATAAAAACACCTATTCCAAAAATAGCAGTACTACGTAATAAAAACTGAAACTCCCTCGGATTAATACAGTAAATCTGGTTACAATATTTTAAACCAGTTTGTACAAGGTTCACCCCGGTGGAAATCGATTGTTTAACCTCAGGCTTTGGAGCAAGTGCACTAGAGCATAAGGTTGGGTTGTAGAGTTAGCTTTTCTGGTTTATATTTATTTTTCGAAATAATTTTCCGATTTTATTATGGTAGATGGTGCTAAGAAGAAGACACCAAGAACAGTCACTCATAAATCTCTTACAATGTTGTTTGAAAGTAATGGGTGACTACCTTATAACTGCATTAACATCATTTTTTTTTTTACGCAGAGTTATCCATTATGGATACTACCGGCCCCGGGAGGCGCACGGTGGTTATGTGGGAGTCTCTGCCAGAAGGGCAGCATACCCACCAAACCTCTGCGGTGTTCAGTCACTGCCGCTTTTGGCGGGAACGCGGGGCTGATTTCGCACACGACCGCGAACCCGCCGCGGCTGTCCGTTGCCGGACCCTTCTCTCTTGCAGCACGACAGAACACTTGGCGTGCCGCAACCGCCACGGGGACCAAGCCCGCAAATGGACCCCAGTCTCCCCCGAGTCTGGGCGCCCTAAGTCCCCCTACGATGGGTCAGGTGAGTAGCCCCACCGCCTGCTACTTCGGCCGCAGAGGATAGGGACAGCGGCGCCTCTCAATACCGTCAGTCCTCTTCCCCTGCGACCCCACCGCGTCCGCCATCTAACGGTGGCGGCCCCGTCAAGGCCGCGGAAGGCAGGGAGAGCGGCTGACCGTAACACCGTCACTCCTCTCCCGCCGCGGCCTCTAACTCTCAGCCGCGGTGCCGCCCATACGACACCGCAGCCCGCCTCAGTTGCAGTGGCGCCCATACACCACCGCTACCTACAGTGACCGCTCCCGTGTGGACTTGGAGGGCAAAGTCCATAGGAGCGGTCCCACGTCGGGCCCGCCAGCTATCACTGGCAGGCCCATTGGTTCCTCTTAGCTTCACCGTGGTGACCCAAGCCACGTCTACTGAGCCCCTACTTAATTTGACTTCTGATATTATAAAGGTGCTTGCTTTATACTAAGAAGATGATCCATTAGAATGTATGTTAACTACTAAGTACATAGCTATTTATGTTATTATAAGAATTTATAAGTAAATAAATACAGACAGCTAGTCAACCATTAGGTGACAGGCAATTTGCACATCGTAAGGGACGACCTTGGCGAGTAAGGTAAACCGAATCGGGAAGCTCGAGACAACCAACAGAAGATCGCAGTAATGTTTTGCGATTTATTTGAAACGTTCGTATCGCAGACCTTAAGATTATTGGAGCCAAGTTGAAATACTATGCGATTCACGGCACATCTCCGAAGTCACTCACAGACTGACATGACCGATCAATGTCAGGTGAGTGGGTATGGGAGAATAAATCAGATCGGTAATGGTAAAATCGCAGGCAGGTAAGATCAGAGTAGTGTCAGATTCTTCCCCTATAATATATTTTTTCCGTTCTACGTAATGACTTACCTGAGTGTCGTGACGGATATTTATAAATATAAGTACAATGATGATGTCGCCGCTGTCGTAACCGCATCAAGATTAGAATCGTGATACCAAAGGAGTGAAGTGGAATTAGGAGAAGTGGAGTTGAAGTGGCAAGGGAACTTCGGTTGCCTCGGATTGGTTTTGACTATATGGGCTTATTTCGAATATTATTATAGCATTACTTTTCAAAGCACTAACGTCTGCTTTAGCGATCTCAAACATTGAAATTTATAGAGAGAAAAATTCACATCCTCGGACGGGATTCGAACCCGCGTCGTCTAGGCCACCGAGGCTCTGGTCCCAGCATCGAATTTTAACACTCTATCTGACTAACCGTCTTACGGGGACGGAGCGACATCTATTGAACAGTTTTGATAGTACTATCCAACCGAAAGAAGCATTATTTAGAAATACTTAAACTTTCGTATTCACATCGCAACCCTTGTGATTTTTATAGTATTACTTTTCAAAGCACTAACACCTGCTTTAGCGATCTCAAACATTGAAATTTATAGAGAGAAAAATTCCATCCTCGGACGGGATTCGAACCCGCGTCTTCTGACTCTCCGTGTCAGACGCCATTGACCAACTAGGCCACCGAGGTTCTGGTCCGAGCATCGAATTTTAGCGGGTTCGAATCCCGTCCGAGGATGTGAATTTTTCTCTCTATAAATTTCAATAATTATAGCACTTTATATGCTTAATAATCTATAGGCAGCAAAAAATTATAGAACTTCTTAAAAAGGCTCCTCATAGAAAAAGGCCTTACGAATAAGCTTTCTACTCAATGAAAAATATTGAATATTAATTAATTATATTAATAAATAAAATTTAGCAAGTAGTCCAATGTATATAACTATAATTCCATTTATTATAATTGAAATATACGAATATTTGGTTTGTCCCTAATATCATTCAATAATTAACACTTTTGTTTTGCAATTTCTTTTTAATATAATTATTCTTTTAACTTGACATCAATATTTAATTTTTCATAATAATATTATATTAGATTAAGAATGTTGCACACCTCTACATAAGGAACATTGTGTAGCACTTTTATTTATTTATAACAACTTTTTAAAACCTCCATTCTAATGATTTTTATTTGATTTGATAAATAGCCCGAAAGAGTTAATAGTAGATTAGTAGCCAAGGGCTGTAAGGCATCAATTGCAGCCCGAGATATATATATAGTATATATCCTATATTTCCAGGGTGCAATTGATGCTTACACCCGAACTAACTACTCTGCTTTACATCTCGATTGTAAAGTAAGTAGAAAAAAAACGGCATTATAAAAATAAAATTGATGACTATTATACTCATACGAAGACAAGGCTGAATAGCGAAGCGACCTCTGTTGTCATTGGGCTGAATGCATGATGTCTATTGCCAGTATGATGGTTATATGTACGCGAACTTTTTGAAAGAGTGAAGTGTGTTTTTTAAATTACTTACCGCCCTAGGGATTTTCTAGCTACATTATTACCCTAGAGAGCTAATTGGCCATCTACAAGCCCCATTTGTGTTTTTTTAATTACTTACTGCCCTAGGGCTTTTCTAGCTACATTATTACCCTAGAGCGCTAATTGTTTACCTACAAGCCCCATTTGGGGGTAATAAGGATCCACTTACCGAATATGAGAGATGTAAAATTAGTTACTTCAAATACAAACCTCGCGATCAGTCGTGCTGTACCTATTTGTGAATATTCTAGAGCCGGTACCGTCGGGCTTAAAAGGCAATCTGTTCGGAATTGCCGTGATGTGCGTTCGAAGAGATATTTTTGAGAAAACTTTACTCTTTTCGTTGTAAATAATGGAAATTGACGTAAGTTCCCAACCGCGTCACATCCGACCTAGGCCACAGAGGCTTACCGTCAGAACTTCGAGTTTTAACTCTCTATATGATTATTTTAACCGTCAGTTTAAATCGGGACGTGATCTATCCTTTCTAAAATTGCATTTTTGGTATCACTGAGTAGATGTTACTGCTTCAAAAATCAAATTATCACTACCTTGTATATGATTTATCTGTATAGATATATAATGCATAATATTTCATATTAAGCCATGTTCCACCACCCCCCTCCCCTTCCCCCCATTCTACCTCTTCTAAGGCTACCAATAAAGCTCATGAGAGCCGTTATTTTATTATTATTTATACAGTCTATGTTATTTGGGCGAAAATAAAAAAAAAAAGATCAACTCTCAGTTTAATAATGGAAATAACGGATGAAAATGAAAAGAGTTGTAAAGGATATTCTTTTAGGTTTGGTTTTTAAACTGGCAGTATTGTTTGTAGTGACTGTCAATTTGACAGTTGATAGTTTAGTTGTAGTCAGTACGTTTTGCCATTTTATCATGCTTTATGGGTAGGGGGAATTATTGGTCCATATTTTATTGAAGACGATGCTGGCCTGAATATTACCATCACTGGGGAGTATTCTAGAACCGTGCTTGCTCACTTCTTCGCAACTCAGTTGAATGGCATTGATGTCACAGAGCTTTGGGTGCATATTCATAGACTAAAATATATACAACAAGATGGCGCAACATGCAACACAGCAGAAGCTTTCATCATCTATTTATTACGAGACGCATTTGGTGAGTGCATAATTTCGCGTAAAACCTGTGAAGTGTAGTGTAGAGTAGTAGAGGAATCAATCACACTGTTATCTCACACCTTTAGATTACTTTTTTTAGGTTCTGTGAAGTCGCTAGTCTATCATTTATGCTTATAAACCAGAGACCTTGTATCATTTGGAAGTTATTTGTCATTTTAGTTTGAAAATTCTCGTGAGTTTGACACATACTTATTTAATATTAAAACCGACTTTACTCACGTAATTAGCCGATGTTATCGTCCTAGGTTTCAGGCATGTCCGATGCCCATACGCTGCAAGTTTGCGGCGGCCACCTAATAACGTGAGTAAGGTCGGTTTTAATATTTAATAAAAAAGTTAAGTGTCATGTTATTGCTGTATAAACTTCGCGATTGAGTTTAATTCATTCATATGCCTGAATATTTTGATTCATTTTGACAATTGTATTTAACACTAATGGCATAAAATTATCTATTAAATAAAGCTGATAAAGTCATTACCATTCTATGAATGTGTTTTATTTCATTGTGAGTTTGCATCTCTCCACACCCATCAAAGCATACTTTGTGTCGAAGCGCTGCCTGGTAGCAGAGCTCGACTTGGCGATCTTAATCGATCAACAAGTTAAGCTACACTTGCTGCGGTCAGGACTTGGATGGGTGACCGCTAGTGGCATTATTCAACTGAGCGCTTCTGTGCCTCGGTCCCGGTTGTTCGTTTTAGGACAACAGTCGTTAGGCTATGTGGAAGGCCTTCGGGCGGCCTGAAAACTTTAACATGGGTTGGCAATTAACCTATCCCCCAAGCTGCACTGGGCCTGCTTGGTGGATTATGGCCCAACTTCTCTCTCTGAGAGGAAAAATCGAGTCCCAGCAGTGGGAACAAAATGGGGTGATTATCATACTTTTGTTATGATTAATAAAAAACACTTTCCTCATCTTTCTTAAGTAACATTTTTCCTTTCCAATAAAACGTAATACGCTAAGGCAAGGTGCCCACATCGAAATGCTGATGGCGAAACATTTCCATTTCAATTTCGATTCAATTCAGGTGCCTATTGATAACTCTTCCAGCCGGAATGCATTTGCTTAAAAGCCTCGAACAGAAGTAATATTTCAGTACTATCTTGGTTGGATATAACGGAATGATGCCTAGTGATGTGCCGTTGCTGAAAATTTGATATAAAATATATTAAGCGCTATATTGAAACAAAGTTTGTGGCTGACATCTCGGAAACAATGCACTTTAGGGCAAAACTTATTTTAATCATTATTATATAAACACAAATTTCGCATATTGTATTGTTTTATAACTTGTTTTGTAAAACTTACCGTTTACTAATTACGACCCATGTAATGATGTTTTTTTATTTATTCTATACTTTAGAAGTAATCAGACGAGATAGAAACACCAGTTCATTAAATGGGCCATAAATCGTAAACAGTACATTTAACATAAAAGGTTATTTTCAATAAAATATGCAAAATTTTAATTTCTATAACATACAAACTCGTATTTATTGCCCTAGTGCATAGTTTCAAGTATTTTATGCTCAGTAAGTGATCCTAAGCCTTGTTAAAGAATAAAATTGGATCAGAAATTAAGTGCGAGGTTAAATTCTAATTTTACTGGCCTATTAGGCCGCTCTTATAACATCAAATTGGGAGAACATAGAACCGGCGTATTCTGAAACCGGGACTAAACAGCGATGATTTAATACCGTACAATTTATGACCACTGGCTCCTGACAGTTTACACTAGCTGGGAAGCCTATAGCCTGGTACCTTTTATGTCAATAGGAACTAATTTTATTTGTATTTACAATATTTAAATCCTGAAGTTTACGAGTACTTCTCAGTAATCGTGGTAGCAATTGCAATGTTATAAAATATACGCGATATTACCCGTTCTAAGTTATTTAGTTTCAATATAAGTATTAATATTGTTAGACGTATAGCAATCTGGAATCATTGGTGTACTGTATAGCTGAATACATTTATTTTGTAACATTTGACATTGTTATTGTGCTTGATTACTTTTGTCTATTATTTTGTTTTATATTTAGCAATGTTGTTGTTACAAATAAATATAATTTCATTTCATTTTATTTTAATGTGTTTAATAGCGACCGAGAATCATTTACAATTTTCAGATTTACATATCATATACTATTTATTATATTTTACATATCTTAAATCTAATATTTGCACATACAGTGTGTAAAAGGTATAGTAATACTAAAGGTGTGCATATGTACCTAGTCAGGATTCACACGGCAAAGTATGAAAATAAAAATCGCTTATTTTTCATACAACGTCATAAACGTATTATTCTTTTTTGATAGTCCTGTTAGACATGCCTATTCTTGGAGTTCATTGGGGTCAATAAGCTGTTCACCTCCGTCTCCCTACCCTGCATGCACTCTCTCCCCGTGCCGCATCCCAGCCCAGGCTTGCTCGGCCCCCTTGTTTATCTAGACCTTATGTCTACGTTTATTTATTTATTGAGATATGCCAACAGCACACTTATTAAACATTTACACTAGATACATGTTACACTGGGTATAATCATACCTCATATACTGATATGTGCACCAATTACAGGCATATACAGCATACACAACAGTGTAAGACAGTATGAGTAAGGAATTATAATTTTAAAACATAAAATTACATTTAATTTGTCAGGTTGAGGTCTGAGAATGTTCGACGTCTACTCGAAATAGTCTTTTTATAAATACATCATCATACGTTCTGGAGGTTATTGCAGTCTTTGGCCTAGTTTTTCAGGGATGAACCTGCTTGAGTATTAAAACATGTTTGATAACTTGGAATGTTTAGTACTTTAGTTTTAGTATTACCACACTTTTTGTTACACGCTGTATGTATATATAGCATATATATGCTATACTTTATGAATGTGTTGACGATCAGCGCTGAGAAAATAACTATTGCATTAACAATTTGAAATGGATAATATATTATTTCCATAAAAAAACTCAGTTATAATATACTTCATAATAATATCACAAATTTATAAAATAATGTTTCAAAACGACTAGACATAAACAAAAATATCCCATCTGACTTTCTCCTCCTTACTCCGGGTTATTCCTCCCACCGAATTTCAACCAAGTTTGTTCACGACGAAGCCTATTTTGTCTTTATGGGGTTCTAATAGGGTTTTTTATAGTAATCCGATAAAGGCAGATGTTGTATGAACGAGGAACTTTATTGTAAAGTTCCGAATAAATACCCACTTTTCTTTAATATTGGAAAAGAAATGGATACGAAATATGAAAAAGATAGAATTATATTAAGTAGATTGCGTGGTAAATTCTATCACAGCTAATAAGTAGCAGGTATTTTTGAATGTAGTAATAGTAGCCTTTACGCTTTGGAAGCGCCATTTCGCATTGCTGAGTTTTCGAAGGGTTATTGTCAGAGTCACTGATGAAATAAAACTTTAATGGATAAACAAAATCGACAGACATTTTCGAATTGTTTATTTGTACTCGTATATTATTGCTGCGCGGTTTCTACACACACGCTTTTGATATATATTTTAAAATTTTTGTTCTCATGACCGATCGATAACTACTTAGGTACGCAAATACGGTTTTATTTTAAGTTTATCGCAGATTATGTGATAAATGTATTATAAAACTATAACTGAGCCAAAGCCATCCATTAAATATATATTCAAGTTTATAATCGAGGTGAATTTGTTGTCGACATAGAGGTCAAAATGTTATCAATTTTTGTCTGTCTGTCACTTGTACGCGTTTTTTACTTAAGCTACCAAACAGATATTGATGAATCTTGACACAATTATATCTAATATTATGGTGTAACATATTATGGCGTAATGTAACTGCATAACTCTTCATTAAGAATTGATTAGATCTAGCGCCAGTTGCTGTAGCTCGTGCTCGCCTCTGTGTACAACAGAGACACCAGGACGAAGAGCTGCAAATAATTTCGGCACTGGTAAAAATCACACGAGTTCTAACTGGATTTGAATTAATTATGAAAAAACTCGCAATATTTTTGTATCTCGAATAAAGCCTCATTTTCACATTGCTTATTCACGTGCCTAGCAGGAAACTTCTATCCTAAAGAAAACAGACGTCAAAATAGACACACAATTTCCTAACATTACTTTCCTTAACCAAATATTAGGTTCGAACGAATTAAATTAAGTCACGATTCTCGTAATCATGTTCTTGAGAAAACACAGTCGTACGTGTCTGAATTAAGGTTCGTTTTAAGTTTTTAAGGGTTGAATTTAAATATTTACTGCGGATAATGTATACTTTGGTTTACTGTATTTATATTGAGTGCCTAGACTAGAACACATACCTGCGTGTTTTATTTAGGTATAAACAGTTACAAGCTGCTAAAACTCCTAAGAACGGATTTATATTTATAATCGTTAGTTGACTCCGAAAGAGATTTTTAACTGTGCTCTTCCCGGCTTCAGATGGCATGATTATTAACCAAGTCACAACGAGCCTCATAATCATTCTAGCAAGAGAAAATGACAATGGAATGATTATAGTGGTACGTATACTATATAGGGTGTTTGGTAGAGGGTCCGACAAACCAAATGAGTGTGTTCGGGGGCCCACTTGGAGAATACAAGTTGGCCAAAAAAAATCCCCGACCCTCCAATATTTTTTAATTTTTTTTGTGAAAATTTCCTTTACTCCGAAATTGTACCTATTTACCACCATAACATCTGTAAAATCTGTTCAGACCAAATTCAACTAAAAACATCCGGTCTAAAACAGATTTTACAAATGTTATGATGGTAAATAGGCACAATTTCGGAGAAATAGGAAAATTCACAAAAAAATGGGGGATCGGGGATTTTTTTTGGCCAACTTGTATTCTTCAATTGGGCCCCCGAACACGCTCATTTGGTATGTCGGACCCTCTACCAAACACCCTGTATAGTCGTAAACCATTTATTTTCCCCAAAACCCAAAAGAAACATTTTGAAATTATTTTACTGTATTAAAGTAAAGTAGCATTGTAGGATATGAAGGCATCTGTGTTATTATTACACGGTCATGTGATGATCATATTCATGTAGATACGTAATCAGGTGTTCAGAGTGCAAATAAAATCTTACAATGTGACAGGATGGAGGAAAGTGTTAATTAAGTCGAAGGTTTTGCTGTAAACGGTATGCTTTTAGTAGTGTGGATTATGTCTAAGAGACGTAAGTACTGCCTACAAATGTTGAAATGTGTGTTTAATTGAAAGAAATACGCAGAGATTGATATTATGGTTTGGTAAATGTTAAAGATTTTGTAGCTAAGACAAGGAAACGTTCAAATATAAATGGCATTGGCATACCTGTATGCCAAAAAACATTTCGAAAAGCCGCCTTGGCATACAGGTATGCCAAGGCCAAATCAAATAAGGATCCAATTAATCCAAATATACAATAGATATAGACCTGGATTTTTTTTTACATAACAAAATATTGAAAGATACCAGATCGGTAATATCAACGAAAAAGCGACAGTCACTTGTTTTTTTGCGGGGTTGTTGCAACTCTTGTTTGCAAATTTGATCATAGTCGCCAGCTCACTAGGTTAAGAGAGAAAAATTCACATCTTCGTATGGGATTCGAACCCGCGTCTTCCTACAATCCGTGTCAGACGCCATGACCATAAGGCATCGAGGATCGCCGGCCGCGCATCGAATCTTAACTCTTTATATGACTTTAACCACCGTAAGGGAACGGAGCGACATCTATTGAACAGCTTAACAGCATTACCCAACCGGGAGAAGAATAATTTAAAAAACTTAAAATCATACCTAAAGTTCCATTCTCGGACAGCGATCCTCGGTGGCCTAGTTGGTCATGGCATCTGACACAGATTATCGGAAGACATAGGTTCATACCTCGTCGGAGGATGTGAAATTAATTTAAAATCGCAATGTTTGGTATCGTTAGGCAAGCCTTAGGTGCTTTGAAAATCATATTATGAAAATTATAAATATGTTTTGAAAATGAGATAGGTCTTTATACTCTAGGTTTTACTATCCGCCAGCAGTAATTAATAAGTATCTATGTCTTCTCTAGGCAGTAGTTAGCTCTTAGCACTGAGTTCAAAGCAAGTGATCTCATCACATAAGCGTACAAAGGGAGCCTACGAGTATATGAGGTTTACTCATTCTGTGTGTCAACGTAACCTAGATAGCCCCTAACAATCAAGGCTACCAGGCAGCTTGTGTAGAAGAATAACTCCAAAACTTTCCGAATACTTTTTACAACCTGCATGATGGATTTCGGTTCGATGGGTACGGTTGCTGGTTAAATAGTTAATAATAAGTTAAAGTATGTGCATATGAGATTTAACAACTAAACATATCAATCACATATCATCAGGTCGATGGGCGCAGGCAGTTCGTCAATAAGATTTCTAGTCTTCGTCGCCTAAACCATAGATGTGTTATCCTAGAGTATTCTAGCTTGTAAGAGAATAATCTGTGTCTATATTTTACCTTACAATATAATAAATAAATAATAAATAAATATTCCACAACTATCACACAACGCCATCTAGTCCCAAGCTAAGCAGAGCTTGTGTTATGGGTACTAGACAACTGATAAACATACTTGTATATTTCTAAATACATAAATATTATAAAAAAATTACACCCAGACACAGAACAAATGATCATGCTCATTACACAAACATTTGTCCTGGGTGGGAATCGAACCCACGACCTCCGGCATAGCAGTCAGGGTCACTAACCACTAGACCAACGGGCCTGTCAATATTATTATTTTATAGGGATCTTTTGATTTATTTGACTAGACATTAACATTTTACAATGTAATTGTTTTTGCTATCGCTGATTTCATATTACTAGATGACTCTGCAGCTACTCGTATTTTAAAGAAAGGACATTGCTTACAATAAAGTTTATATAATTATCCAATCATTGTAACCTTGATATGAAAGACAATAAAGATTTGATAAGATAAGTTAGTTAATAAAGTTTAAGATAAATAATTATATTTAATTATTAATATTATAAATATTAAATTTAATTGTGTACCTTTAATTTGAATTTAAGTAAAACACTTATATTACTTACTTACACAAAGTATTCTTTTAGAACTATAGTGAATTTTGGATAAAATCCTAATAAATTAATATTTTAATTAAGCTCCCCATCACTATATGCTACTAGGAGTTTATTTAATTATATATTTTAGGTCTTACTTTCAAAACATAGATCTTTATTTTTATCTCGAGAGTCTATTTTCCTAGTATTGGTCGAATATTTTAAAGTAGGCGCATTTTTTATAACGGACCCGCTTTCTTTACGGCCTAGTGTATATATACTTAATGTTGTGATGTGAACATGTATGCGTAGTATGACAAAATGAAATTGAGTTACTATGTACGTATGTGCTTATACATTTCTAGTTATATTTGTATTTTGTTTTTAACTACTTCTTCTTCTTCTTCTAGTGCCTGTTCAACTAGTGAAGGCTGGCTGTCAGCTCCTTGTTTTTAACATTTGTACCGAAATATTGTGCTTATAATTACTCTGCACAAGTTTTCTGTAAGAAATTACTATTAGCCATAAGACCGCATTTTGTCTAATCTTAACTTTATACATGTGTTTTTACCTTTTACTTAAATTTGGTGATCGTATTTGAATCTGAATAATCAAAATAGTTACTTCATGTTAGTCTTCTAGATCAGCTCTACATGATATTGAACAGGCAATATTTTCTACAGTAAATACAATTTAAAGTAGGTAATAGGTTTTATACGTAATAAACTAAAAATACATATACCATAGTTTGTTAGACATTGATGAGAAAAGGGAAATATCGGAAAAGTAGGATCTAACTGTACAATTCGCGTAACAACTAAAAACGAATAATAAAAAAACAATGAAAGTCGGGTCATATAAAAAAATAGATTAACTCAATAGAAACAAGTTCGTAAATATTTTATGTAATATACATATTATATTTATTTACAAAAAGTTTTACCAATTTAATATAAAGCCTTTTTTGACTATAATTCAGGCTCAGTAGGTCGCTTGTGCGAATTATATATATAATTCATTGTCTCTTGTGGAATATATGTTCTTAGAGCAAGTGCAAATGAGATAAGCGTATAAAAATATATTTAAAACATTATTATTGTAATTTTTAATATACTATATATTTCCTACATCTAGTGATACTTTAAAAAAAATTCAATGTACTTATAAATAATCACATTTTCAAATATTTAAGTACTTTATGGAAATATAAAATGTAACTCACTTGCTTGTATTTTCTACCGACTTCCAAAAAGGAAGAGGTACTCGATTCAACTGTTTTTTTTTAATGTTTGTTTTCTCATAGCTTTTGACTGGGTGAACCAATTCTGAATTTTTTTTTGTTTGAAAGCTGGTGCTTTCCGTATGGTCCCATTTAAATTTCATCAAACTCGGTTGAGTATATTTTGAGTTACGCTCCAATGACTAAATAGAATGAAAGTCGGTATTCAAATTTTTCAAATTGTACTTGTGATGTTTTACAAAAGGGTTTATATTTTTTTATGTTTATCATATTTTATATTTAACAGGACTTTCGCAGAAGTTTAGAGTGTAATAAAGTAATTTAGGAGATATATAAGATATATAGGAAAAATCTATAAATCCGTATTTCCATTGGTCACGCCATAAGCTAAAACGAATTAACCGATTTTATTTAAATTTGCATAATGGTCGCAATAGCGAAGAAAAAGTGGACATGGGCAGGACACATTGCGATAATGGATGCGAGTCGATGGGTGAGGCGAGTTCTTGAGTGGAAACCCAGGGCCGACACAAAAGGGCGAGGCCGCCCACTGCAGCGCTGGGTAGACGACATCAGGCGACATGCAGGCCGGGACTGGATGCACCGGGCACAAGATCGCCAGGAATGGAAAAAAGGGAAGAGGACTACAACCAAGAATTGAACACAACGAGGCCTTCATGATGATGAAGACTTAAATTTGCATGGAGATCTATCTCCATGCAAATTTAAGTGGGATATAATAGATTATATCCCGGGGAAGGCCATAGGACTTCATCATCGTTATCATCATTCACTGTGCGAGTGAAGGATTAGTACTTCGTGTAGCTTATTATCTTCTCCATAACTATCTTTATACCAAAATGTCATAAAATATTTACATGGTGAAACGCCATTGCTATAATAGTATTAGTAAATTTAAATACTTAGTAAATCAATTAGTAACCACTAATTATAAAATACGGTACCTACGTACTTAAAAATATAAAATTAATCACAATGTAAAAAACTCTCATTACATTTCATCACCCTTGTCGGTCATCGAGCACGTCTAGTGTATCTAGCTGTCAAAATGATAGCGAGCTTTTGACTAAACCTGATACAAACTTTGACAGTACTGTCATCATTATGATCTTGTTTTAGGCGGAAATCTTTTTATTTTGTCTATGCTGTGCCCAAAAAGCCTTTGTGCTATTCTAGACTATAATCTATCTCTGTGCCAAATTTCAACCAGATCCGTCCAGCCGTTCTGCCGTTATTGAGTAAAAAACATTATTCATATATCAATAAATGAATATCATCAAATTCACATATCAAACTTTCACATTTATAATATTAGTGGGATGATATACGGTGGATTGTTTTGGTTTTATTACACACACATTGTTGACATGTTTATTGTCACCCAGATCCTTATACAATAAAGATTTTTTTGAACTTTGACATTACCTGACAGTAAAAGTAGGCACTTTACCTCCTACCTCTGGATTTTCATATTAGCATCGTTAAAGCCAATTTTGTCTTTAATGAGAGGCCAGATGGTCAAAGGTGACCTGTATTGAAAGTTCGGGTTCGAAACAAAGTCGATAGGAGTGCCCAAAAACTTTTAGCACTTTGTATCGGCGAACCTTTTTAACCCTTGTTTCAAATTTGTTATTTAATTTAAGAATTCTGAAGCAGAAATTCACCAACCTAATTGAAATGTCAAATACCAGTTTTAGTTCATCCATAAATGTATATTATATTCACACATAAATTCATGTTTACACGTAATTTAAACAAGATGTATTTTGTATTAATTTTTATAAATTAAGTTACGTAATAATTACTTAATTAAGTAGTAGGGGTACCTCATGAATTGACTGATCTACAGAGAGGAACGCATACGTTGAAACTTGCCTTACCCTATTAAACTGATACAGAAATGAACGGATTTTGGACCGAACCGTGACTCGTGATTAAAACTACATTCATTACGATAATCGCAAGAAAACTATGCAATGGTTGACCCCAGGACAAACGCCACAAAAATGTCCTAAAGCTAAGCCTCTCCAAAGAAACGTGATGGTAACGGTTTGCTGGTCACTTCACATTTCGCACCACAAATAATTTACCATTTTCCGACGTTGTGATTTTCTAAATTATGTAAGACTAGCTGCGCTCGTGGTGATGGATGATGATGAGAATGAATCAAATACCTATAGTAAGTATCCTAGTAGTTAATAGAATCGGTTAAGTAGTTTTACGTGTTTCCATTACAAACAAACAACACTCATATATTTCCTCTTTATTATTAGAGCTGATAAGGATTTAAGGATTAATACCAAGGTTCGAATAATATGGCAAGAGGGTCTAGCACGAATATCTGCGGCAGTGTAACGTATCGTTCAGGTGAAACTGTACAAACTGTCATTTATCTAGGGCAACTCTGACACAGACACCTCAAAGTTTGCACGAACCGAACCGTGACATATTGACGCTTACAGTATGAATACTTTTTCGCAAATTGTTTGTGCTAGGGCCTCTGGTTTGTGCCTGCGTTACTATTGCATATTTCAAAATTAAAAAGTATTCATTGCGACATACCTATCATAGTTAGACTTATGGTAATGTGGACTCCTTTGTAAATATTGACGTCTTCTATAAAACTGTAGTACGTCATTATACTTTATTGTTAATGCCATAGACTAATATAATAATACGGTCAATAGTTGCTGCAGCGTACGCGATATAAGGAAGTTTTTTGTTAAATTTTTTCACACCTTGAGATACTTTATCGAAGGTTTCATACGGACCCACAACTTATTGAAAATATTCAATAGCCTATATTTATAAGGAAAAATGTAGGATTCTAATGGAGAAATAATTTTTCTAATCGGTCCAGTAGTTTCGGAGGCTTTTCAGTTCAAACTAACAAACATAGACATAGACATAGACATAAATTTTATTGTGCCAAAAAAAAACAGGTTACAGAAAAAGGAAATAAAACATAATTAAGAAAATGAACAGGTTATCGTTGACACAAGCCGGTCCCAACTCAGCATAGTGCCGGTTGTAAACAACCGACGCTGGTCTTCCGTTGGGAACGGCAGGTGACGTCACACACGGACATAATACACTGTGCGTGATTCAACAACAACAATACCATACACTCTAAATCCATTTATAAAATATATCATATAACATACACATCATTAAAATTAGTTATGAAAAAGTTTGACATAGTCTGTGGAGACAAACGCTAAATACCCACTGTTATCTGTGTTTAAACTGGTTCAAAGTAACTGTTAAAGACATACTATCACCATTATAATGGTCTGTGACATAGTCTGACATAGTCAAACAAACAAATCTTTTCTCTTTTAATATTATAGTGTAGATATCACACAGCGAAATCATTTTGAATTTAGCTTAGCAAGCGTTCTAGAGAGATAACAAAAAGAGAGTATTAAAAAAAATATTTTGTGGTGACTAACCGGGCTAATATGCGAATTATCGAGTTGCCTTTCTTTAACTGTTTTTGCCACGAGATCTTATGTTATGTCGGCAGAACCTGTCACATTCTGACCAACAGCCGTGCGATTCTGTAAGAGCAAACATCGTTGAGCACATCGATGAATCATTAGAGAATCGCACGGCTGATGATTTTGAGCTGTTTGTCTGAGTCAAAGAATCAAAGAAAAAATATCACGATACTGTACCCGTTCTTGTTCTTAAATTTTATCATTATTGATTAACTTACATACATTACACATATTAACTAGATCAATACACAATGTAATATAATTATTGCGATATACATCACATAAAGGGACGAGTAAGCCCGCGCTAAGAATATATCTTATGTCGTGGGCAGCTTCTTCCTTCAATATCTCAATATTACCGTGAAGTAATAGTGTGATAGTAAGTTCTACTTTATTTACCAATTAGTATTAGAATAGGTTGTGTTTTAATCATGTCGTGTCAATAGTAATATTTTACCTATTTTTTGTAATATGTATGGGGGAGAGGGGGGCACTCTAGGACACTTTTTACTCAATTATTTTTAGTTTTTTCAGTTTTAAACGAAAATGATGTAAAATTACTAGAAAAACTAAAGCAATATTTTGTGTTTCAGAAAAAAAATGTAAAATAAACATATTACCGAAACATATTGTTATTTTTTAAAAACCTTGACATCGTCCTAATCTACCCCTCATAGGGAGGCAGCTTAGGACTTCACTGGGACAGTATAGGACTAACAATTTAAAAGGCCAATTTAGGGAGTCAAACATACTATTTATTAATAATTTGAAAGTAGGAAGTACTACCCAAGTTTAAACGGGGAAAAATTGAATTTAAATGTAAGCATTGCAGCAGTTCTTGACGTGCTTCCAGCATCATTGGGTGGTGGCCCATATCCATAATGGATATGGGCCATTTATCCTCCTTTTCAGGAGGATGGTTTTTTCTTTAAGTAATTCACAATTAAAGTGTTTTCATACTTTTCTTCGACTTTGCCTACAAATGCCAAAGATATTTTGCTTTTTGTCGATGAGCACTGAATTAGGCAAAAATCACCAGAATAGATATTTTCCATTTTGGCATCTTTTATATGGGACGTTATATTGTCGTCTTCGTCTGTTAAACAGCAATCCGTGTCACTGTAGATAATAGTGAGTATAGTCATCGGTAGTATCTGTTTCAACATTTTATATAATTGGTTTGGCTTTCTTAGCTTTCTGTTTAGTTATTATGGTTTTAGCTTTTCGGAGTCCTAATTTCCCAAGTCTTTTTTGTCTTTTAAATATGCTGTTAATTATATATATATATATATATAGTTAATTTATTTATATTTATTTGTATAGAGGGGTACATTAGGACATGTCCAAAAGTGCCCCCTGTCTTGTGTCCTAATCTACCTCATGCCCCTTGTTGCAAATCTTAAGACTCATATTGCAAATTAAACATGGTATTACGTTTTGAAAATGAGCTTATTAAGTGAAAGTGTAACCAAACATACCCAAAACATATAGTAACTTATCATTTATGCACTATTTTAGCCAAAAAATACTTACGTTTGCGGGCGAAAAAATATGAAGAACAGGTTATGAATCAGTTTGACAGCTGACATTTCGTTAAATGACATCTTATGGTATTGAGTGATAGTGTTGCCACTTAAATGCTTAATATCGTGATAAAAAAATGTCGATGCTTTTGGAATTATCTTCATTGTCCTAATCTGCCTCTGTCCTAAACTGCCTCCTTCTCCCCTACCATGCCACCTTAATCTCAAATCTTTGTGTTTTATATATCATTGTACATTTTTATAAACAGGCCTCTTACTATGCTTCAGCCACTTTTATACGTTTGTAAAGGGCTGGATGATATCTATAAATGAAATATCATAATATGTGATGTCCTATATTATCATATGACAACATCCATACAGGTCTTCAGGGTCTCAAACTAGGCAGAGCCTGTAATATGGTAACGTAATGACTGATATCCCACTAATCCCACTATCCCACAAATCCCACAATCCTACTATCTCACTAAACCCCCTAATATTATAAATGTGAAAGTTTGGATGGATGGATATGTCGATGTTTGTTACTCAATCTACTCAATAATAATAACGGCTGGACGGATCTGGTTGAAATTTGGCACAGTGATAGCACATAGGCTACTTTTCATCAACATCCATCACCGAGCGGGTGAAAAAGCCTAATAGTGTGCGTCACGACTCTCCACGCAATGTCATAGGTTAGCCGCCTTCAGAGGTAGTTTCCATTACGCAGCTACTAAATGCTGGAATAATATCCCACCTCCGGTGAGGAACCTGCAAACTGTACTTAGTTTTAGACTTCATTTAAAGAAGTATATTACTACACACCAGAGTAAGGAGGAAACGCTCAAACACGATACGAGTGCAATTTGAGTCAAATCAACTTGAAATACTTAGTATTTAAAGTTGTGTATTGTATTAAATGTTATTGTATTTGCGTTATTGTAGTTGTATTGTTATATGTTATTGTATTAAAAAGCAAGAGACGATAAAGGGGAATGTACTGTATAGCTTAATTATTTATATTCATTTTGTATTCTGTTTTATTTTAGGAGGTTATTATAGTTTCATTTTTTCTTTTTTGATTTTTAAATAATATTATATTCTGTACTGTGTGTATGCTGGTCCGTGATTTCACCAAATGGCTCCAACGGAAGATCAGCGCTGGCGAACAGCTAGTATTATGCTGAGTTGGTGCCAATTTGTGACAATTGCATGTTTTGTGCTATTTTCTTCTTCTTGTAATACATTTACATTGTAATGTCGCAAATAAAATATTTTCTATTCTATTCTATTCTATTCTATTCTAATATTCTTGGGCACAGCATAGACAAAATAACAAGATCTCCGCCTACGTTTAGATCGTAATGATGACTTATGTACTTATATAGAGTTCTGTCAAAGATATGCCAGTTTTTGATAGCGTAGTCAAAAGCACGCAATGATTTTGACATCTCGATACACTAGACGTGTTCAGCGATAGAGTCGGTATGTCATCTATCTTTGTTGTTCAGCGGACTGAAGTCGAGCGATTCCGCCATCACCACGGAGGTAGAACATCAGTCTAACGGTATTGAGTAAATCGCCCCCAATACTTACAAGTTCTTTTAAAACACAACATAACAAAATAGTTTCGCCTATATATCCTCAAAGGGGTAAAGCAGCGGTATTTTAATATGATACTTTTTCTCATCATCAGCATCCATTACCACGGAGGTGAGGCGGTAACATCAGTCTAGCGGTCTTGAGTGAATCAATACTTTTGCCTATATAATCCTCGAACAGATAAGCAGCGGTGTTTTGAACGCCTACGTTTCGCCATATATGTTTTTGGTCATGGGATCATGTATCAGGGGTCGAGCCTATTGCTATCTACGGGGCAATGTTCCACTCTCTGAACTGTTATTGATAAAATCTTTCGTTCTCAGAAAAACCCAATAACTGTCCAACCAGGGGATCGAATCCATGACCTCGAGGTTCCAAAACGGCACTTACACCACTAAACCAAGATCAAGCGAGCGAAGCCGCTGGCGGGTCAGCTCGTATATTATATATGTATACAATCATACATGCACACACCCAAACACAGGACATGTTCATACATACATATGTTTGATCTGTCCGACGATTGAACCCAGGAGCGACCTCTCAGAAGGCAGAGTTACTACAAAAAGCTGCCACTGGTCAGTCAATCACAATAACACACCACATGTTTCGAGAACATTTCTATTTAAAGGTAGGAAAATTTGAAAGGCATGACGACACGCAGCGAAAACTTAGTATATCATAGGATCCCGTAGTCTCAAAGAATCCTTCAAAGTAATAAAAAACTAAATAAAGTCTAGCTCTTTTTGTAGTAAGTAATTTATATTTTAACTACCTAAGCATTAAAATTCAAAGGTGAACTAGAAAAGCGCTTTATTTCGTTGGAACAATGTGAAATTCTAAAAGCGTAACTCTACATTTAACTTCGTAACTAAATTGTCGCTCGGACATTTCTAATGGAACGAAAAAGACAACTATTTTCTCCTAAATTAGTATATAGTAGAATACCTACTACAAATGCCTAAATAATAATGGCTTCCAATAAAGGAGCAAGTCTACTAGAAATTAACAAAGTAATGAATAATTACAGTGAAGTTTTTTACTTTCGAAATTATACAGTTTGGTTTTTGCTAAACAATCTTCGGTGTTGGTTCTGCCGTGCGATTATCTAATGATTCGTCGATGTGCGCTCACCGATGTCAAATACTTTATGAGATATCGTCCTCGTCACAAGGTTATTTTTCTAAAGTTTCTTGTCATCTCGTCATTTGTTTCACGGATGTTGTCAAAGTTGCAACGATGTTTGCTCTTAAGAGAATTGCACGGCTGAAAATGATTGAATAGTAAACTGTCAAACGGTCCGATGGATTAGCTCTCTCAGTTTATTTACAGTTAATCATTACTAATATTATAAAAGCGAAAGTTTATAATTATGGATGTATGGATATGTATGTTTGTTCCTCTTTCATGCTCAAACGGCGCGGCCAATTTTGATAAAATTGGGTAAAGAGGTAGATCCGGCGCTGGAATAACACATAGGATACTTTTCATCATCATCATCCATCACCACGCGGGTGAAAAAGCGTAATGTTCTTGGGCAACAGCATAGATAAAATAACAAGATCATGTTATTTTGTCAAAGTGTCAGTATCTGATAGCTTAGTCAGAAGTACGGTATCATTTTGACAGCTCGATACACTAGACGTGTTCAGCGACCGTCAAGGGTGATGAAATGTAATGACAGTTTTTTTCATTGCGATTAATTTTATATTTGTATGTACGTAGGTACTGTATTGTATTAGCGTTTACTGATTGATTTGCTAAGTACTTAAATTTACTCATATAAATATTTTATGACAATTTGACAACGTCTAGTGTAGACGTGTTCAGCGACCGTCAAGGGTGATGAAATGTAATGACAGTTTTTTTCATTGCGATTAATTTTATATTTGTATGTACGTAGGTACTGTAATTTATTACCGTTTACTGATTGATTTGCTAAGTACTTAAATATACTCATATAAATATTTTATGACAATTTGATATAAAGAAGAAGATAATAAGCTTGCACATTGGCAACCTCTCAAGTCTCAAGTTTAAGACTGGTCTGAAGAAGTCATCTATTTTTCAAAATTTTAAAGGTGGTATACCCTGAGCAGGCATTAGCAGTTCTGATATTATAAAAGCGTAACTTTGTATGCAAGTATGTTTATTCAACCAGAACGGCTAAGCAAATTTGGATGAAATTTAGAGTAAAATAGCGTTATATTTCGCCAATCTAACTAATTAATCTTAACTAAAACTAGTTAAGCTTAATTAGTTAAGCAGCTAGTCCTACATCAGCTATCTATTATAAATCCAAAAAATGTAGTATCCAATGCCTGAACAAGCAGCGAATGCCTGAACAGCGCAGTGGAAGAGCACACAAAACTACAACTTAAAAACCTGGATGCCAATTTCAAGGACTCACAGGCGCACCTCTTATCCGCTTGTCTATTTTACTAAGAAGGAAAACACATTCTATATTTTCCGGTCCTCATTTGCTAAAGACGCGCGTGAAATATTTTATTATGTTTTAAAATTAATATGTACGCTATAGGTACAGACAGCTGTTCCATCCATTTGCATAGATTACCCTCAGTTAAATGGGAATCCCACGGGAACAACCGACTTGATTACGCCAACGCATCCCTGGCGTGGGGGATGATTAATTTAGAATAAGCGTCTTGTTCAGGGACAGGTTCAGGATGAAAGGGGAAGGGGTCGTATTTAGCCATTTAACTTAAAAATATTATTATTAGCAGCCAAATTATTAACAGCCGTGCAATTCTCTATTTCGTCGTTGTGTTCGTCGACAAGCTCACTGATGTCAAATACTTTATAAGATATCGACCTTGTACATAAGGTTTTTTTGCCAACGTTTCTTGTCATCTCGTCATTTGTTTCACGGATGTTGTCAAAGATACAACGATGTTTGCTATTAGAGAATCGCACGGCAGTAGTTACCATGTATAGTTTCTATGAGTTTCCGATATTTTGGAACTATTGCAGCGGTCAACCCCCTTACGTACTCGTTTCTTATGCGAATTTATAGAAAATAGAAAATATACATGGGAACTATCACATTAATAAATTAAATATTTCTGATATTTGTAACACTAGCTACGCACCGCGGTTTCACCCACGTGGTGATGGATGATGATGGGGATGAATCAAATATACCGTATGTTATTTTTTATAATGTAGCTCTAAACTATTGAAAGGATTGTTTGAATCGGTTAACCACACACGTTGCAGTTCCTGGAAAAGAAGGTCGATTTCTGCAAAATCTATTGTATTATTGGCCAAATATGGCGAATCGCAAGTCATCGGGTTAAATAGTTTTACGTGTCCATTACAAACAAACACACTATCATATATCTTTCCTCTTTATTATTAGAGTAGATAAGGATTAATACAAAGGTACTGGTACAAGGACATAACTCTTATAGTTACACATTATGGTAATGTGGACTTCTTTGTAGATATTGACGTCTTCTATAAAACTCTAGTTTTTTTCACTTTATTGTTAATAGCATAGATTAATATTTTATGGTCAATACTTTCCGCAGCCTAGGCGATATAAGGAGTTTTTTAGTATTTTTCTACAGCTTGGGTTACATAATCGAAGTTTTCATACGGATCTCTAACTTATTTGAAAATGTTATATAGCCTATGTTCAGCAGGAAAAATGTAGGATTCTAATGATGCAAGAATTTTTCTAATCGGTCAAGTAGTTTCGGAGCCTATTCAATTCAAACAACAAAAAAATCTATCCTCCTTATAATATTATAGTGTAGGTAGATTAAATTTAAAAAAACGTTTGAGGGTGCTCAGAATGTCACTAACGGTATTATGATCGTTAGAAACAAGTACGTGCCCTGCATTTCCAATGTGATTTTCGAGATTCAAGTTCTGCGTGGTACTGCACTGCATGAGTCACCAAAAACTTGATGTTTAGTCTCATTTGCTTATTTTATTTACTGCTTTGAGGCGTCATTATTTTATATTAACAATAATTTTGAAAAATACATTATAATGAATAAACAAATTTAAACCAGCTTCATTTCTTTTTTAAATAAATAAACTATAAAAATATATTTATTCGTATTTGCACTTACTTATTAAAATGGATATACTTTTTTGTAGCTTTTATAGATAGTTTCTTGTTAACGAGCGAGCGAAGCGTCTCTGTTTTAACTGGCCAAATTGACTTTCATCTGTCCGTATGTTTGTTAGGTTGTATGTACGTTTTCATGTACTGCAGGGCTATTATGTATCTCAGTTGCTAACAAATGTTGATTGAAATCATGAACAATGGCGGCCCTATGTCAGTTTTGGCAACTCCAGTAAGCAAAAATGTTAGTAATTTGATCACTGAAGCTGACAAAACTGACATAGAGCGGCCATTTTTTTCGATTTCAATCCAATTTTTTTAGCAACTCAGATACATAATAGCCCAGCAGGTCGCATCTTTCAACCAATCATAACGATACTTGGTATGCATGTTTTAATATTTTTTTTATTTATTTTGTCATCAGGGGTTTTGAGGGGGACCTTTCCTAAAAAGGGGGGAAGTTTGCTGTGGCACTATTCACAGACCGATTTTGATAAAATTTGGTACACACATTGGTTACCTGACTTTAAGGAGGAATTTGGAATATTAGCTTAATTGGAGCATTTTAATCACTTGATGTTTCTGAGATGTTGTAATTAAAAAGTGCGAAAAGTTGCCGCTATACTATGAGCTCGCGAGATCTACTGTTTGCAGAATTACTATTATTATAGAATTACTTTTTAAAGCACTAACGCCTGCTTTAGCGATCTCAAACATTGAAATTTATAGAGAGAAAAATTCACATACTCGGGCGGGATTCGAACCCGCTAAAATTTGATGCTCGGACAAGAACCTCGGTGGCCTAGTTGGTCAATGGCGTCTGACACGGAGGGTCAGAAGACGCGGGTTCGAATCCCGTCCGAGGATGGAATTTTTCTCTCTATAAATTTCAATTACTATTATTATTTTAGTTTTGGAAGTTCTTGGTTTGAAGTGTAATTGTATAATACTTTTACTTGTTCCTCTATAGAGGTTGGAGACTTCGTAGCTGTAATACATAGAATCTTAATACCGCAGCTATAGAACCTGCTAAGTGTTTAATAGCTGTATTAAGTAAAGAGGTAAATCCTCAGTGCGGTTTTATCAATAACTATGTATTATCCCCACAGCATCTCCCCTTAAGCCGCACCTAATTGTGATTGATTGATGAAACAATTAGATAAGGTTTAAATGCTCAAGGCTCAACACAATGAGGATATTTGACCTTGTTTACCATTAATTAACCCTTTGACTTCAATGGGTATGGAGAACTATTATTTACTCCATGAGCCAACATTCCGTCACACTCAAACAAAAACTGTTATAATTTTTAGTGTATTTTCGAACTTGTTTTCGCTATAAACTGAAAATACTACTGTGGGTCCTCCTATGTCTATAGTTGACCCAGCTCTATCACTAATGAAATAAAATCACTGTAGATGTATATCCGATTTGTATTGTCCAAACATTAACTTAATTACAATTTTAGTGTGCAGTGTAATTGCTCTGCGATACGGGAGACGACTGACGGCGGAGGGGGGCGCTCGGCAGTCGCTCTACAAAAATGCATAATTGCAATTTGTGTCACTACAATATTCCCCCCTTTTTTTAAAAAAAATATACAAATATTTTTGAATATAGAGAACAAAACAATAATAGTACAACGAAACACAACAAAACGTAAGTAAGTTACCATGCTAGTACACTCGACGCGATAAGGTATGACGCATCATGCAACGTAGAGTAACACTGAGTACAAAACACTGGGCTGACGATTACCTATCTACTCATGCAAGTACACGACACGTTACGTCACGTCACTACTGCGGCTGGTATCCTGCGGGACCAACAGGCGCGGGGTTCGCGATACTCGCTACCGCTGCTGGCGCTGCCCCCGGCTGGATTACATGCACCTGTGGCGGAGATGCGCTGGCCATTATTTGTTGCCGTAACCACGATTTTACCCGGCTTTGAAATTGTCGCCAAAGAACGTACAGCACTACTACTATCAGGAAAGACGTTATCACCATCATTAAAATAGTCTGCTGCGACATGTGCGCCTCAACCTGACTTCCACTTTGAGCTATGATAATTTGCTCTTCGCTGTTTTCTTTACTTAGTGTCTTTCCCATTATGAAAACTAAGTATAAACACCGTGCACAGCTACTTGCAAGTACAAAAACATATAATGAATAAAATTCGCAAAACCCCGTTATAAATATGTTACTTGTTGCGTCATCCTCATTTCGTCAATTTTACAATAAATCATGAACTTCCTAATTTAATTAATTAAAATTACAAAATCATGTAAGTAATATGATACACGGGTACACCATAAAATTCTCATAACAAACAAAAGTATACGCTGCTACGCGGTCTACCTTATTCGTCTTTGCTGAGTTATCATTTCGCAAGCGTGCAGTTTTGTAATAAGTATGTAATAGTTATAACTAACATGCTTGTGAAATAATTACATTTGCTGATCCGTAACTCATAATAACATATACGTATACATATTATATAAGTTGCACCCTTATTATTTACTAAGTAATACAATGATATTTTTCGTTCTTTGTAAACCTATCTAAATATATGACTTATATTATCTACTCGTAACGTAAGTAAGTATACATAAAAAATCGTTTGTAAATACGATACACATAACGTAAACACTTAACTTTATTATCGCTTACACTCTGAACTAAGATATTTCGGGTACATTCAATATCTACTCATAATAATCTAGCTTATCATATAGTATGTTCAACTAATATGTACTAAACTTAACTAACGTTTCGTTTAGAAAGCGAGACGGTATTTTTACAATTCGACCACTCCTGGTAACCTTGGGCGCTGCATCGTTATCGTCACCTCCTGTACCTTTTTCATTATGCTGTACAGGGTTTGATGAGCTTCTCTGCGTATCGGTTACGTCATCGTCCTGGAGTACATATGCCGGTTTAAGACGATCGATCGAAATGCGCGCTATCTTATCATTAATTCTTAACACGAATACCTTACTCCCTCGTTGTACGACACGGTACGGACCGTTGTACGTCGGTTGAAAAGGTTTTCGTACGGCATCATTTCTTACAAACACAAAGTCAGTTGTTTGTAGGTCAGGATGTACAAATATCGAGCGTGAACTTTGTTGCAATTTAGCCACAGGTTTGTATTTCCGGATAGTATCCCTAATTCTTTCGACTATCGTTTCTGGTTCACATACGGGCTGTTTGGTGATGTCAAAAAACTCACCGGGCAGTTTTAACGCTTGCCCGTAAACCATTTCCGCTGCGCTTACTCCACAGTCTCTTCTGATGGCTGCGCGTAATCCTAACATTACCGTTGGCAGCTCTTCCACCCACGATGTCGAATCCAGCCGGGCTGCTAATGAGCATTTCAGAGATCTGTGGAATCTCTCAACCATTCCATTCCCTTGTGGGTGATATGGAGTAGTGCGTATTTTCTCCACTCCAAAGTAACGCATCAGCCGAGTGAACAAGGCTGATTCGAACTGTCTCCCTTGGTCACTAGTACAGCGACGAAAAATGCCGAAACGAGATATCCATCCTTCATACACAACCTTGGCAACAGTATCCGCAGTTATATCTATAACTGGGAAAGCTTCAGGCCACTTCGTACATCTGTCGATCATAGTTACTACGTACCTATAGCCTTGAGCTGAAATAGGTAAAGGACCTACTATATCAATATGGACGTGTTCAAGTCTGCCACACGATGGAAATTTTTGCAATTGTGACATCGTATGCCTTTGCACCTTAACACGTTGACATCGTAAACAAGTCTTAGCCCATTTACCAACATCGCGATTCATGCCTGGCCAAAAGAACTTTTGACTTAACATTTTGCGTGTTGTACGTATTCCGGGATGACTTAAATTATGCATACTATTGAAAACTATTTTTCGAAAAGATTCCGGTACATAAGGTCTAACATAGTCAGTTGATACATCACAATACACTCTTTTATCGCAACCTGGTAAAGTTATGCATTTCAACTGAATGTTATTTGATACTTGCCCGTTCGTCACGTAGTCGTCGCGTGTTTGCGCTTGTGCTAACGCTGCATAGTCGACAGTTGTCGGACACTCGATAGCGTCTATACTGCGACTTAGTGCATCGGCAACTTGATTATTGCTGCCCTGTACGTATCGAATATCCGTCGTGAATTCACTGATGAACATTAGTTGTCGGGTCCGTCTAGGTGTTTCCTTGTCGGTACCTACTTTCTTAAATGCATAAATTAAAGGTTTGTGATCGGTGTATACTGTAAGTAATCGTCCTTCATGCAGGTTTCTAAAATGTAGAACAGACATGTATATGGCTAATAGTTCGCGATCGTAAGCAGAGTACTTACGTTGAACTGGTGATAATGCCTTGGAGAAATAACCTAACGGCTTCCATGCGTTGTTGACATACTGCTGAATTACCGATCCAACACACGTGTCCGAGGCATCAGGCATAATAGCTAGCGGTGCATCCGGTACCGGGTGGAACAAAGTGCAAGCGCTTTGTAAGCTGTTTTTGCATTGTTCGAACGCTATATCGGATGTTTCAGTCCATTCTATTTTTGTCTTATCGTTCTTTTTAGAACCCTGCAAGTACCTATTTAACTCTGACTGATATGATGCGGCTTTTGGAAGGTGTGAACGATAAAAATTAACCATACCCAAAAATCGACGTAACTCTGCAACCGTCTGCGGTTTCGGGAATTCTTTTATCGCTTTAACTTTTTCTTCCAAAGGTCGTATACCCTCAGTCGATACTTCGAAACCTAAAAATTCAAGTTTCTGCTGACCGAAACAACATTTTGACAAATTTATCGAAATACCATACTTATTAAATCGTTCGAAAACCATTTCAAGGTGGCGTTGATGGCTAATACTATCCTCACTAGCAATTAGGATATCATCTATGAAACAATAAGTAAAATCGAATCCCTGCAAAACAACAGTATCCATGAAACGTTGAAAAGTTTGCGATCCATTACGTAAACCGAAATTTAATTTTTTGAACTCAAATAGGCCAAAACTTGTTATTATTGCGGACTTCTCCACATCTTCCGGAGCGATGTCAATACAATGGTAGGCTCTGTTTATGTCAATCCGAGTAAGTACCTTATTTCCTGCGAGCAGATACGTAAAATCTTGCAAACGTGGTATAGGGTAGCGATCCGGCTTAGTTACAGCATTTAATTTACGGTAGTCTCCACAAGGTCGTAACTCACCATTTTTCTTTGGTACAACGTGGAGCGGGCTGGCCCATGGACTCTTAGACGGCTGGCAGATACCCATCTCCTGCATGACAAGGAATTCTTCTTTTACCTTACGATACCGGTCCGGCGGCAAGGGTCTTGCTCGCGCGAACACTGGTGGGCCGGTAGTCTCAATATGATGGTATACCGAGTGCTTCGACGGCTCCTTGAAAGATGCGGGTTTAGTTATATCTGGATATTTCTGTAAAAGTTCAAAATACGGATGTAAACTGTCCACAGTATAAATAGGCGGGTCGCAATGGTCCACTATCGGCGCTATAACACTTAAACTAGTCACTTTGTCTATCAGTTTACGTGCACTAATATCTACTAATAGTTTATAATGTTCTAAGAAGTCGGCACCGAGTATTGGTTGCTTAACGGCGGCAATTACAAATGTCCACCGATAAGGCCTTCGCAATTGCAAATTAAGCACCATAGATTTTGTACCGAATGTCCTTATCACTGTCCCATTCGCGGCGTAAAGTTTATAGTCCGAGCTCACATTGTCATTAAATAGTTTTTTACTTACGGGTAAGACTGACACATTCGCACCTGTATCCACTAAAAAATTATAACCGCTGTTACTGTCGGTCACACAAAGACGGTGGGAAGGCGAAATTGTGCAGACATCCACCATTGGCTGCACCTGGGCTAGTTTCCCGACTCTTTCCAAGCGCAAGGCTTTACGCATTTATTCGCACGTGCCTTGAACCTAAAATGATAAAAACATAGCCAATCTGGGCTTCTCGGAGAACGTCGCTGCGAAGTACTGCGTGCACGTGAAAATGAGCGATCGTTGCGGTTGTTCTCATTGCGCGGTCTTGACCTTGATCTACCCCTGTCTATATCGTCAAGTCTGGCATTGATTTTGGCAATTTCGGCCATTATTTTATCACTTCCGCTGGATGAGACCTGTGCCACTTCAATGACATTTGCAGGCCGAATCGTCTCCAGTATCTTGTCGGCTATAGCAGCTAAACTTTCCGGGTCAATAGAGTCTGTTACCGTTAATACCGCACGTGCTGCCTGCGGCAAATGGCCTTGCCACAGCATCAGCAGGGTCTCGTCTGGAACCTTACCCCTTGCGAGGTCGCGCATCCGGCGAAGCAATTGAGACGGTTTCTGCTCACCCAACTCCATCTCACCGATTAATTTTTGTAATTTTCTCGTTTCAGATTCTTCAAAAATGTGTAAAAGTCTACTACGCAATGCATCGAATTTATGACTTGCCGGTGGGTTTATTAACACATCCGTTACCTGTTGGATAGCATCTTTTGTTAGTTTTGACACGACGATATTAAACTTTGCTTCATCCCCCAGCTTCTGCGGTGACAAAATAGCTTCCGTGCGAATGAACCAAACACGGGGCTGGTCCGTCCAGAAGTCTGGTATTTTTGAACTGAGTGTAACTGCAGCTAAATCAGGTTTTTCATCTGTTCCAGAAACTGATATCGCAGGACTGGGTACGTTGACAGGTACAGTCGCGGTCGCGTGCTGTAGTTGTGGCATACTGGGATTCATTGTTGCTTGCGTAATAATTCACAAAATAAAACAAAACACGTGCCACTAAATGTCTGGGGTCACCAATGTGGGTCCTCCTATGTCTATAGTTGACCCAGCTCTATCACTAATGAAATAAAATCACTGTAGATGTATATCCGATTTGTATTGTCCAAACATTAACTTAATTACAATTTTAGTGTGCAGTGTAATTGCTCTGCGATACGGGAGACGACTGACGGCGGAGGGGGGCGCTCGGCAGTCGCTCTACAAAAATGCATAATTGCAATTTGTGTCACTACACTACCAAGTGGTCGTTTCAACTAACATCTGGCAACTTACTCTAATGACAAAATTTGATTTTATTGATAATAATATAAAACGAAATAAAACTTATGCCGTATTAAAATATGCAATGAGAGAAAATATATTCTCGCACGGAATTCGAACGTCTTCTGACTAACCGTGCCAGACGCCATGAACCGCCAAGTATCGAATTGCTTAAAAAGCTTTATCCAAACGATAAAAGAGTTTTTACAATCACTTAACGTTTGTAATGATTTCGCTACGCAGGCGTCAGTTCCTTAACAACTTCGCTAAATAGGTGTTATTGATAAAAAATCATAAATAGTGTTATAAAATATTCTGAACTTGCAGGACACAAATAAAATATTCTTGAAATTATTTCTAATACACAATAAGTACAATATAAAAATATTTTATTTGTCACATAACATTCTAAGTAGATCTTCAAAGTTTCTAAGAGGTATTAAGACGGCTCGGGGCGTCTCGCCGAAAATAATGTACGTAATAAATTCATATCAAAGTACAATCAGAGTCTGTCAGAAAATATACTAAGGGTTTTCAAGAAAATACTTGCTCGAGCGTTTTGTTGTTACACGTAATGCAAGTTTAAACGGACTTAGTTTTGCATGGAATCAAACTTTAAATTCACTTTTAACCTTCTTTTATCAACCGCTGAATGTAATGTACCTACTGTATTTGCATTTTAATATTCATCTTATTAGTATTACTATTGCAGATGTTTGAATTGATAGAGGTTTTTTCACTCAATGCCTCACTCACGCCATGACTGCCGAGGTGCTGGAACAACACATAGAATTTTCATCATCTATCGAAACCAATCGGATGAACCCGCAGGGCACAGCTAGTTTTATAATATTGTAATAATACAAGTTTCAAAATAAAAATATACTTATAAGCCCTCTTTTTTTCGAACGGACTAATGCTGTTTGCCTCTACCGGCATTTACAGCGTCACCGGACGAGTGGTGAGCGCAGATGGCACTCAGCCAGATGCGGCGCAGAAGCCGCACCGCCTAAGGCGAGCGTTGAAGACACTTCGCTGCAAGGAGAGGAGAAGGCGACTTGCTCAAGGTCACCACTAAGGCACGGACCTCGGCTTGGGCCGTCGCCGGAAGAGAGGGGAGTCGGAGAGAATCGCCCCGGTACATGAGTGTAACGTTGAAAGTGGGCCCTATGAATTTTCACTATATGACTATTTGGAGAGAATCTTTCCAAGATATATTCTATAAGCCCTAATTTAAGGTGGGTAAAAAGCGGCCAGCATACTGGCTGTAAGGCAACGCTGGATGGCCACGCCTAGCTTTAGCCCAAAGTGGCGCCAGTTTTCTGGTCACCAAATGTTTTCCCAGATCCCTACTTAAATTACATAAAAGTTTCTAGTTTCTGGTTCGGTCGTCTTGATACGAGTGATGAACTGAAACATGTATTACAAAATACCAATAAAATGACTTATCTACAAGTAATACGATGCTAGTTATAATAACCTATTTGAGAACGTGTGAGCTGAGAAAACTAATCTAATCATAATTACGTATTTACATACATAATAATATGAATAACAAATAGGTTATTCTAGTCATGTTCACTCTATTTAGGAAAGAAAGAAAGAAAGAAAACGCATTTATTCAAGACAAACACAACATCACATTACAGACAAAAGAAATAATAAAAATAAAAAACAAAATACTTACACATACATTATAAACAAGAGAACCCGTATGGAATACAGCGTGATGCTGTGCGTGTCATGAATATGGGTCCCGACTCTGCATACGACTAAGGACAATCCTTAGTCACTGATTTTTAGTCGCATTTCTGATATCAAGTCAAGTCGTATTTCTGATACGTGTAACTTAATTTGTAGTTACGGCTCAATATTTTCAAATTCTAACAGCTCTACATATTGGCCGTTTTCAATATGAATAAATTAATACATTGATGCAAGTATTTATATGGGTACTTATTTTCAATTTGATAACTTTTATTTTATTCATATCAAATCTAATTTTTCCCATATTCATTTCATCTCAATATAATTCATTGAAACGTTTCATGCGTCATATATATTTATTACCTAATATAAAATACCATCAAAGATACCGTCTTCTCCACCGACATAAGCCGATTGAATGACAGACAGATAAAAAATGACAAACAAATAAAAAACCTCTCGCCTCGTCCGCGGAAATTCTCGAGGAATTCCCGGAAAAGTGAAAAAGGTAAAAGGTACGTATGTATGAAAAGAGATTTCGAGAGGCCGGATCAAGTGCGCCCCTTACTTTTGTGAAGCGCTAAAGTTAACGAATTAAAAACTGTAGCGTATTTGATAGAATTAATTTTATTAACAGTGGAGATCATAACCAATATTATAGTTAAACCAGTACGACAAAAACAACTTCTTAGCTTGAATGGATTTTTCTTTTTTAATCGGTTATTCAAAAACAATCACAAACTGCTCCATAAGATTTTGATTGCTATCAGTTTTTTTACTGTTTTTTATTACTATTATGTTTTGTACTATTTATTAAGGCGCTGTCAGTTCATAACTTGAATTCTTTCAATTTCCTTGACTTGAAATCAAGCAAGCGCATCTCGTAAAAAAGTACAAACATACATAAAAAAATAATGTTTACTATTCAATCAAAACAGTATCCGTCAGTGTATGTGTATTAAAGGTTTAATTACAAAAACAAATGTGAATAAAGAGAAAAACTGTTATGATGGTGAAATTAAGTGTTGTGTATATATTTTTTATGTACTTTTAGTTAGCATATGTTTTTTAGTCCTTATATAAGTATAACTTGAATTCTTTCAATTTCCTTCACTTGAAATCAAGCAACCGCATCTCGTAAAAAAGTACAAACAAGTCAAACATACATAAAAAAATAATGTTTACTATTCAATAAAAACAGTATCCGTCAGTGTATGTGTATTAAAGGTTTCATTACAAAAACAAATGTGAATAAAGAGAAAAACTGTTATAATGGTGAAATTAAGTGTTGTGTATATATTGTTTATGTACTTTTAGTTAGCATATGTTTTTAAGTCCGTCAATGTGTACTTAAAAGTCTAAGAAGTGTCTGATTGTTTTTCGTAATTTAAGTAAATCTCTGCTTATGAGATAAACTGTTTGAAACCCCCATTTTTATTGACATCTAGAAGTGATAGTACCTTAAGTGAAGATTGTCTCATTGTATGACATCCATATTTGCTTTGTGAATTATCATGGTTAAAGGTCTAACATACACAACTATATTATTATGCATGTGAGTTGTTCGTTACATTGTACGTTCTAAGCATTTTTTTCCTTTGCAGTTTTCTCATTCGCAATTTCTAAAATAATAGAATTAGAAATATTATGTAAGATTTAAAAAAAATGTAATCTACTAAGTAACTGCTACCACTTTGTGTTTTGGAATCATTTTCATTTTACTTGATATATTAATAAAAATAATATCATAGTGAAAATACGTTACCTACCATGCACTACCAATAATTAATACATAAACTTTAAAGTAGTTAATAAATCTTTAATCAAAATTTAAATTTACTTAATTAACAACATTTAAAACAAACTTTCCAAAAAGATTTTTTCGAAATCGACGTGTTATAAGTTTATTTTTTAAATTGGATGGGTCACTCTACATTTCTTTCGTTTAAACCTGTAAGTTTCACCATTAATTTCACCAACGTGATCGAAAATAAGAGTTTGGTAATCTAGACGATATCATAGTCTCAAGGGATTCAATAGTAAAATAATATATATAGGTATTGAAAACTTCATAATTTTCAGAGTAGACGTTTTGTTTTTACAACTTCTGTTCAAAACTACACAGCTACGATTTTCTACGATAAACCCGTTGAAAAGCGCGAGCAAGAAAGATGCAAAATAAATAGGCTTTTGTGGGTCGTCCAAGTGGCGGAAAACCTATCGAGCGCCCGAGGTACCGCTGGAACGACGAAGTTCAAAAATATCTCCGCGAACTTCAGGCCGTCAACTGAAACCACCTGGTGGTCTATATCTGGTGGACACTATGTGTCAGAGAATAAGATCCACTTGGGATCGTAGCGCCACTGCAGTAAGTAAATAAGTGGCTAAATATAATGTTTAAACATTTTTAGAAATTCAAAGTTATTGCGAAGTCCGCTGCAGTCGTCTACTCTCCATTCAATTGAGAGGCTGGCCAGGTTCCTTCAATGCTACTGGCCTGTTGTTTTGTATAGGGGTGAAGCGTAGACCATTAAAGCAGAGCTCCGTAAAAAAGTAGAAGCTTTTGAATTGTAGTTTTACCGTCGCATGCTTCGCATCAGTTGGACGGATAAAGTTAAGAACGAGGAAGTTTTGGGCCGAATGGAAAGGAATCTCAAACTTGTCCGGACTGTCAAACAGAGAAAGATCGCCTACCTCTGACATGTTCTACGGCATGATCGGTATTCCCGCAGAGCATCATGATGGGAAATGTTCCCGGGAAGCGTAAATCGGGTAGACGAAAGATGTTTTGGCTCCGTAATATCAGGGAGTGGACTCCAAGATCGTGGAGCAAATGTTCAGATTGGCGCCAACCTTTAGTAATGGAGAGGCACTTAAAGAAGAAGAAAAAACTTCATATTTATTGCGGTTGCCCTGTGCAGAAGAGCAATGTGGATCGAATTTTAGTCGCATTGAGCAACACATTATTAAGGGACGGAGTGGAATATTTGCTCTACCATCGGGATGCTGATCGTAAAAATCGATGAAACCCGACCAACTATGTGATAGGCATCTTATGCAGGAGGCCGTCTTAGTTGGTACCACTGCAGTGCCAGATATTCTCTCGCGACACTGTAGACTGCGCGAGCAGCGGAGCAATCAAAATTACTAAATGGTACTGCAGCTGTCATGGGCAAGCGAAGTCTCGACTAGCCCGTTTATTAAATAATTTGAACTAGGTACTTTAGGATTAAATTGGTACTTCACAGGAATGGTCGGATTCTTTTTTTATAAGTGAAGTTAATTGTGAATATCTTTTATTGTTACTGTTACCGGACTTAAATTTTTATGTAATAATTGTTACTGCTAGTGATTTTGCCTGCCTGAAATAAATTTACAGAGATCCTCCAGAAACGACTAAATACTAAACTAAAAATAAAGTTACTACTACCTTATACTTTTAATAAGCACCTGAACAGAACACTTCCTTTTAAAAATAAAACTCCTATATAAAATATACCATTACTTTAAAGGCTGGGCCAACCCAAATGCGTGTGCGTTGCAGCGCAGCGCATTGCGTCGGATGTCACACCGGCCAGTTGGTCGTGATGTGCCGCGCTGTGCTGGAACGCTCTGTACATCTGCCGTTTTTGCGACCACAAAGTTATATTGTCTTAGTTTTCTGATAAAGGATAGTTGGGCAGTGGCTCATCTGATGACGAATTGCTGCTGCTCGCGACTATACACTAAACACTTGTTTTCGGACGAGATCCATTAACTTTTCTTTAAGTGATTTTTTTTCATGCAATCGACACATTGGTTGCTGTGCCCCTACGTTTTGATATTTTCAGTTTTTTAAAGTTCTATAAAATAAATTTATAGTACTTTGAAATACTGAAAAAATCAAAACAAACGGGCATAGCAAACAATGTATCGTATGCATGAAAAAAAATAATCACTGAAATCGGACAATGCTAAGAGTTAGAAAAGAGTTTTTTTCTTTTAGTATGGACAAGTACTAGCTATGCAATCCTCTTAATTTCCACGTCCATTTTTGTTTTTGAATACAAATCACAGGTTTCGTGCTGCGAGGTGTCGCACAGAGCTGCATGTCTACGCGCATAGTCGTCAGCAGTGTGACAAAATTGCTATTAAGTTAGTAAAATACGAGTACAACAATAATATTTCATTATTTGACATGTTTTAATTGCTATGATAATTTAATATATATAATAACAATAATAACAAACATTTTATACAGAAAAGAATACATTGATACCCAAACTAGGTGAGACCTGTGGTATGGCATACCAATGCCCTCCGCCGGACATACGAGTAAAATGAACTTACATCATTATGTATACATAAGGTTACAATACAATACCATATTATATAAAATAAATTACAAGAGAGATAATTAATTTAGGTGCACAGCTATATCAATTACCTCCCATATTAAGTGAATGCTGCGCGTACTTAAGAATATGTGTTTATTAATGACCGTGTATGTGTGAATGTCAGTTTGTATAGTATATGTATGTGATTATTGTGTATAGGGGTGTGTTGTAGAACATTTGGTGATTGACAGTGAAGGGATTCCATTAAACTATGATATACAATAAAGCTGTTGAGCGCTGCGTTGTGCTGCATGCGGTTTGACCCACGCTTAACCCTTTAGAATACAATTTTATGATAAAATTGTTTCCTAAATGCCGTATATTTGTTGTTTTACAAGTTGTTTAATATTTTAAACATCAGGTGGCAAAAAATTAATGTTAAACTTTATCTGTATAACACATAAATTCCGCAGCAGTCCTAGCAGTAAACCTATAAAATAAAGCTCTACCCACAAATAACCCACAAATTGCGGTTAAAACTATATTTCTTCATTGAGGTCCCCCACTAGGTCCGAAGTATCGCTTAAGTTCTTGTCTTACACCACTCTTCCAGATACGTCCCTCGTGTACTTGAGTCCCTGAAAGCTAAGAAGGGACAAAATTCTACTTTTCGACGACCAGTGAGAATGTTTAGGGTTAACACACACCAATCAACCCGGCACCGTGTCCTCACCGCCTCGCCTCGGCGTTTGCCCGCCGTCAACGCTGAGGTGGTACCGGTACGGAATTGACTAGTATGCGTTGAAGTATGAGTTCTGTACAAGGAATACAGGACGGCTCGGGTTGAGGCGAGGCAGATGCGGTACCGGGTTGATTGGTGTGCGTTAACCCTTAGGTACCTTTCATTGTGGGCCGCCCCGCTTCGAATATACCTATGTACCTTTATTCGGAAGCGTACCTGCCTAATGCGCCATTAATCTTGTTATTCGCGTCCCTTTTATGTTTATGTAAATAATACATACATTGCGTGTGGTGTTTTTAAATGGATTTTAATTTTATTTGCTATGTAATTTTGTGTTGGAATTCGGCCTTAATTTAATGTCTACCTACGCGTTATTGACACTGGCAAAATTTATTGTGAATGAATTGCGGAGCGACGCTGCCTACCTGCAACTTATTTAAAGAAATCAATATAATTATTAACGTTGCCTTCCTTATTATGTATTTGAAAATATAATGTATGTTCGTAAAAATTTACATAAATATAAGTTAAATAGTGATCACCACACTTTTAATACCAGAAATACAAATAGGATAGCTGTACCTAGTTTTAGACTTGCGAAGACTAATAAGTCATTCCTAGGAAATTTTGTGCGTTTTTACAATAAAATCCCAAAGCACATAACTGAGCTCACAGAGGGCAAATTCAAGTTGACTGTAAAAAACGTTTTAATAAAAAAAGCTTACTATAAAGTTCAACATTATATAGAAGATAAAGATGCTTGGAATACTCCACTTCTGGCAAGCTGTCTCTCTGCCACCCATAAAATGTAATATTTGTAGTACCTAAGTAGAAACATTGTAAACATCCATATAAAAAGAATGGCCCCGAGTTTCTTGCCGCTTCTTCTCGGTGGGTTCTATATATTTTGGAACGCGGCGGTAGACTCTTTAAAGTACATTATAATGAAAAGTTGACGTTCATAAGTGCGTCTTTGATGCCTAAATTAAATAAATGATTTTGACTTTGACTTTGACTTTGACTTTGAAGTGTGGTACGGTGATTATGTGTTTTTAAAGTGAGTAATAAGTGATCGTTTTAAAAATACTACACAAACTAAAATCCCTACGGTAAGTACAACCAACCTCATAATACTATATATACGCATTACCTATTTCTGGAAATTTTATAGAGAGGTATTTAAAAAAGCACTAACATTGCGTTCCTATAACAATGTATGCACATTTTGATTTATGACGTATGCAATTTAATTTATTTAATTATTCCTATAAAAACCTATATTTGTATATTAAGTTAAACATTGATCGTCACAAGTTTATTTGTTTTTTTTTATTTTAATTTTACGAGGTATTATTACCTACTGAAATCAGAAATATATTAACCATACCTAATTTTAGAGAACGAAGAGTCCTCTAAAAGACAAAAAAATCTCATTTTAAATATATCTAAATATCTAATAATCTAATTTAAAATAAAAAAATCTCATTTTGTAGTTATATGATAATACCTCACTAGAAAATTTAGTAGGTACCTATAGTAATAATGTTTGCATACCTGAACGGTGGAATGTGAAGTACTTTTTAACAACTTTTGTTTTTACTCATATTCTGGCAAATAAATACATTTGAATTTGAATTTCAATTTGACTAATAAGTCGTAATGTGATTTGTTACGCTTGTAATAAAAATAATACCATGACAAAAAAATGCCTCATTTGCCTTCCTTTTTTGGCCGGCTTATTTATGTATTTGACTGCACACCTTCAAGAGCTACCACTTCTCTTGTTAAAAAATACGTATTACATTCTTAATTATTTAATTATTTTCTCGTTAGGTATATCTTCGTGACTCGAATCGCACACCTGTCATAAATTCCAGTAATATAAAAACACAGACTATTTTAATCATCAAATAAATACTTAACTCAAATGAGAAGACAAAAACAAACGAAATCTTTACAAACCCAAAAAGCACCATGAATTAGCTGGACTCGAACCATGTCAACATCGACTATTGTAGCGCACACACGCAGTCTGAGCCACCGATACACGGGAGGGGACAGTGAAATTATGCTTATCATTAATATTAACCATAACTGAGTGACCTTGTTATTCTGCTCATAAAACCTAGTCTTCAACACGGTCTTTTGTATCACTCTAATATCGTAGAGGAATGAAATTTTTAAGTAGGCCGAGCACGAAAATCTGCTGAATGTAACGTTATCTTATCGTTGACGTATTCAGTACAAACTATGAGTTATCTGTGCCACTATTGTGCTAGATAAATGAGAGTTTGTATTAAAAACGTTAACGATGCGATTACGTTGCACTTAAACAGATTTTCGTGCTCACAGATAAATAGAACATAAAAATGTATCAAGTAGTTGATTTCCGTCGTATTTTTAACTATTATTCCAGAAGAACCTTTTCTTTATAAAGAATAAAAATATTTTAGTGTTATCAAAATCTTTTTAGTATTCTCAGAGTGATGCGTGTACAAGGTACAGACAGATAGACATACAGACAGACAGACAGAATTGTAAAAGTATAATTTTGGCTTATATTTATATAAATAGCAAAGTACATCTTGATAATAATTTAAAAATATTTTACGTACAGATTTGGTTCAGTTACAGTTTTATTATAATATATATATATATAGAGTGACTTTCTTTATGCAAAATATTATAACATATTTTGATTTTGACGGTTTAAGTAGATCAGTTGTCGTAGAAGTTAAAGTAAGAGGTCTACTTGGAAAAGTGTTTTACGAAAGATTAAGGCATCCCATTGTACCTATCGTCAATTTGAACACATAAAAGAGTTAAAGGGAGATAGCTATAGGGTAAACACGGATCGAATGCATTACAAATAATCAATTGCGATTAAAAAATAAACGTTCACACTGAATTAAATTCTATTATTAAGAATATAAGGTCACATTTTTGCTTATCAAAGCATAGAGTAAAATGGTCGGGAGGTCGGCAAAAACAGGTGCAGTCAACCAATCAGGGCAGGCCAGCGAACGGACGCTTGCTTCAGAGATCGGCGGTTACGCAGGGCTCGAGGAGTGTTAACCCGTTTTCTAGGAAGTTCGGACGCGCGCGCGTTTGTTTAGAAAATATTCTTAAATTAGAGTGTGTACGGGGATTCTAAAAACGACGGTCGCGCGTTCGTTTAAAGGGAGAAGATATTTAAATTAGAGTCAAGTGAAGTGTAGTGTCTTCCAGGGCTGATTATGTAAGTGGTTCTTTAATTTTAACCTCTCAGCGAAACTCCGTGGGTTTTGTTTTAAAATTAGACTTATTATTTAAATTTTAATATTTCAAAGCTTGCTGTTTTTTAGTGATTATTATTAACGGGATAATTCCTATAATTTTATGGTCTTTTATAAAATTTTGTCATTTAAAACATAGCAAAAAATTGTCTAATAATTCACTATCATGCCAAAATAATTAAATAATTATTGTATGATAAAATGATTTACATATATTATAATATTGATTCAATACACAATTAATTAAATATTTTCTAATATTTATGTAGTTAGTTTAAATCGAATTCTAGTATAACTTAGCATAGAAGAACATATTCATTATTCTATTATTAATATTATAAACCCTTCTGAGCTTTGTCTGTGAGTGATGGTATCTTTTATGCATTTGAAAGGGTAGAACATTCATTAAATGTATCAAAAATTGTTGTTGTAAAGTAATATTTTAATGAGTGTTTTATTACTTCTGTCATAATCATATTTTTATTGTATTGTTCATTTTATTTCTTGTGTTTGGTTGTATCACTCATATAATTACACATTACATTATAATATATAGTTTAAATTCAATTGGACGTGAATTAATATAATCCACGGATCTAAATGAATTTTAGGGAATGCTTACTCAATAAAAGTAATGATTTATTACTCTTAGGAGAATATAATAAATCAAGAAATTGTGACAACATAAAATTAACACAGCTTAAATTTAAGTAACATTTAGAAATAAGTTCACATTTTTACATCATAAATTACACACCATAATTCATTTACCAAGATAAAAGGGAGCCTTGACATCATATATAATTGAATAACTGTAATTTCGTCTGTATTAAATTATTTGTATTGTGGCACAAGGGCTAAGATAATGGTGTTAACTGGTCGATATTGAATCGAGATTATCCAGACGATATCAAAATAATCTTGCATTGTCGGTGGGTTTCAATTTATTGATTATCCTATCGACATCCCTTGTGTCAAAATTCAAATTTGTTCATAAATAACAACACGCAAGTACACAACACTACTTAACAACAATTTTAAAGCTATTGGTTTAAGTCGGTAGTACAAGACTGTTGTAGAGGTCTTTCGATTTTAGTTTTAAGAAATTAGGGCGGTACTTAAACCAAGGCTTGAGATTAAATCTCCGTAATAATGAATTAAGTAAAATACACCTTCTGTGTATTTAAATAAATACATATGAGTGGTTCACCAGTTTTCAGCTAGTTTAAGTGGGAAGTTAGGGCATTTAATAGGGACTGTGTTACATAACAAGAAACTTAGTTTGTATGCTCGTTATTTAGAGCAAAGTGTTAACAAGGGCGACTGCTTTTCGAATGAAGTTATTTCCCTTGCAAGTAAGAAGCCATAATCTTTAATTAGGTTTTTTATGTGTGAATGCACTTAATAATTTTAATCATTTGGTAATTAAATATGAACACAGACGCGAGTATAATCTTAAAATTATTAAATAATAAAATCCTGTCGGAGTTAAATAAATATAACATTACTTTTGGAAATATCAAAAATGTCCGAAATTGGATTTGATACTCTTAAGGTAATGAAGAGGAGAAAGTGACAAAACATAATCAAACTTGTGGATACGCGATGACGTGCGCCGGAGGTTTCATGTAGATTTAAGTTAATAACTTTTTCTTTCAGCGTCCACGTGTAGATTTAATTAGATCTAAGTGTAGTTAGAAACATGAAACCATTAGTGATGGGCAATTTCGGATCCGCTTCTTTCTCCTCCGCGGTAAATTCCTATTTGTATAGTTGTAATAAATGCGTTATTTCTTCGATTTGGGGGGGTGATAATTCTGTTTCTTCCAGAACACAGGAAGTTCGAGAGCTGTTTGCCGAACTGTGGGTTGTCATGTAGATTTATCGTAAAGAATTGAATTATTCTAATATCGTCAATACTGAAAATACGTATTAAACTAGTAGTGTACTAGAGTAGGTACAGATGTGTAAATTTTATCCATTGATTAAACGAGACTTACTAGGATGTATCGACGTAATTGAATCTTAAAGAAAGTAACTATTTACTGGATGTTTAACTTTAATTATTTTATTCCAAAATACAAATCATTCTTCTGAAGTCGACGAAATAATATTCAACGTAAATTCAAGCGTAGTGAGGATTAAATAATAGATTGGTACTATTAGGTAAATTTCCAGGTTGAATTACATGACGACTCACAGTCTAAAAGAAGTCTTCGGAGGTTTGTGGCATGTTATTTTAAACTCACCATATCGGTTTTGTTTACAACCAACTGTTGTACTATAAAATTATATTTTAATTAAAATAATTGTCTTACAAAAAAAAAATATAATTTGAATTATATTATTTCTAATATAAATATCAATTCTCAAGATGAAACGTTGTGTATGCTTAACCGATATGGGAAATCCTAATTAATACAATGAGTGACTGATTACTTTGTCTACATTTAATTTAATAACAGTAAATAATTACAAAGTCACTTATTGTATAACAAGGAAATACGATGAACTTGTCTATCCATTTTTTTTCAGAGATGTTTACATATATGTTTTATATTATCTTGCTGTATATTATAGTTGTGTATATGTTGACGTGATCACTACTTTCTAGGTATATCAGGCGGAGTACTATTGTATATCAAGGGAATTTATGTGCTTTTGTTTAACCAATTTCTTTCAGAGATGGTCATTGTTTAATTGATATTAATTTATATTATGTTTTATGGTTACACAACTTTTATAGGTATGTCAATGGAACATTATATTGAACTTTAATTAACCAATTTTAAGAGATTGTCACATCGATTAATTAAAACTACCTAATCTAGCGGAATATTATAAATATGAGTATGTTTGACGTATTCACCATTTGTTATAGATTTTTCGAAGGAGACTTAATCATTTTACGGAATAGTTAATATTATCCTACCTTACCTAAGCTTTATAGCGGGTGGTAGAATATTCACAAGATATTTTTAAAGTTACAACAAATAAGGCGACTCTTAGGGGTCAGTGTGTTCTTGGCTTGGAATTTATTACTCTTACAGGAATGTATGGGGAATATATGGAATAGCCTTGACTTAATATATTGATCTTTAATCGATAAGCAATTAAGCGTAAATAGATTCACTTACGAGTTAGAAATGAACAGGGACCGGAAGTAATCTGCTTTCAAAGTAACGTATTGCAGCCCAGCTTTGTTATCATTCTGTCTCTTAAGATGAATAATTAAGTTAATGCAGTTAAGGCGTATCTGTTCAATTACCATTTATTGAGTGCCAAGACTCGGAAATCATATTTCATAATCAATTCGGTTGTGATAATACTGGTTGCCTTTGACTTGATTAAATTAGATTCTTGTTAATTGAACTTAACTATGAAACCCTAAGTCCTTCTGTCGTTAATTCGTTCAAGTATTTAAATTGTGATATATTTAACCTGACAATAGTTTGATAAATTCATCAGACTGGAGTGCTTTTATAATTATGTAATAAATGTTGAGCTAGTTGCGATTTTGGGGCCTCACAACCCCCGGGATTAATAAACTCCCTCGCATGATTGCTTAATTTGGAAAGCTTCGACTGCAAGCATAAGTACTATACACGTCGCTGATAAATTTTCCCCACACTGAACATAGGTTCGATAAAGGATGCTCTACGGCCAAAGAGTTATTTATTTATTGAACTATTTACAAACATTATACACGACATCATCGAATTATGGTTGGGTTAATATTAATTGATCGCGGGAGGTTGAAGTCCTACCCTAATCCATTTAATCACTTCCTACCCTTCTGTTCCTATATATTAGAAAGGAGAACTGATATTATTACAAGTAACTGAATAAAACTATTCAGCCCTAGCATGATGTTACTTATGAGTATAGAATTAATTATTCTTAAACTATACACATACTAAGTTCTATGTGAGAAAATAATTTATATGAAACATATAGAACTAATTATTATTTCAAGATGAATCTAACTTTCTTTAACTGTTAAACAGTTTGGTTGTAATAAACCTCAGTATGATATGGTTCTTGATTACTATCATGAATCAATTGAGTATGTATCTTGATGTCTTCCGTAGTCAGGTACCCGGCACTGATAGAATATCGAGTGTTCGCTGTTGATACTACGGTGTAGGCGTACACTTGGGACCCTTTCGTGTAAATTCTGGCTCTGCCTGGTTGCGGGGATTAATTGGGATCTTATTCTTTGATGAATGCGTGTTATTATTGAATCGATTGAATAACTATGGAAAACTGGTATAACCAGATTGGGTTGAACCCCAAAATAATTATCTATTATCTCATCTTGTGAGGCAAGGAGATATATCTGACTGTATTTATAATACAGGTATAAAACTATAACCGATTTACAGTTGTATTGAGTATTGATTACTAGGCCACTGTTGTGTGCCAATTTACGAAACTAGGACAACTAGTCCTTTTACTACATTACTAGTCAAGGCTAGTGCAACAGAACACCGATTTATAATCGTATTGATTGCTAGGCCACTGTTGTGTGCCAATTTACAAACTTAGGACAATTAGTCCTTTTACTACAATACTAGTCAAGGCTAGTGCAACAGAATTGAAGTTCCATCAAGCAGAGTTGAATGGTTATTGTTATACACTAAGCTAATCATTCCTATATCTATCCTTTCCCCTCCAAGGGGGTGCAGACATTGGATGGCACTCATAGTTGTGGGCGATGGATGGGGCCCTCAATCTTATATAACAAACAAAATTTTTATTACTTGTATATGCACACATTAATTACCTTGAAAATCTCTACAACTCTAAAAGAACCGAGGTTACTTATATTTACATAGCGTATGGGTTGACGATCATTTGGCCAAAACATGACGAAAGTACTTCGTTCTTTTGAGAGAATTGGTATAGTTACACCATTCACAAATAGATTTTCCCAAAGCAATATTCTGTCGAAATTCAACGAATCAAAGTTATATTTCCGCAGATATTCGAGAGCGCAATATAAAATTCCATCTTACACAACAATGCTATGACTCAAACCGTTTGTACGACGACTGGATCTCTACATCTACAACAGCAAATATTTATTCTGAGAATTAGTGACGTGGTATTTTGTTTAATTGTCCGGAAGGTTCGAAACTGATTTAAGTTTTGTATGTTTTTTTTCTTTAAAAGTATTTTATACTGGTTAGAGCGTTTCAAAGCGAAACTAAATTGATTTACATACGTATATGCGAAATAATTGGTTGTATGTATTTCGGTTTACGGACGATAATTTTACATGATAACGTCATAAGACAAGCTGAACGCTTAGACCGATCGTGCCTCTCTATCGCTAGTTCCGCGCTCTCGCTTGCACGTTCAGCTCAGGTGGAATTTGAAAATGAGTCATACTTTATCGTGTGTGCTGTACACACGATAAAATTCGGCAATCATGATGTTGCAAGACCTTATTAAATCCATAAACGAATGATAGAAAAAATACAATAAGGCTACCTGCATTAATATACTTTTGAGACAACCAAAGTGGCATTTTACAGTAAATAATAGCTTAAAAATCATCACGCTCATATATATTATATATCTGTGATCGCATTTATAAGGTAGATTGTGCACGGTAAGAATTGCTCCCGCTCTATATAATGTTATTCCCATCCGATCTGCAAAGCAAGTGAATTTCACAACTAGTTGCAAAGTAAAGAAATGAAATTTAACTATGCTACCAGTGGCCATATAAAATATTCTATTTACTTTTCGCAACCATCGCAGGTAACTGCTAAGTTTCACATTTTACTGTAATATACGGATAAAATTTAAAATGTAATGGATATTTTAATAATCTCGCTATAATCTTAAACAAAGCTATTCTAGATATAATTACGAATGTAAAGTAAAATACCGGCTATTATCCGAATCTAAAAGCATCACTATTGCGAATTTTCAAGATTTCCGAGCCTTTGTCAGTTATTTTACGGAAAGAAGTATTTGGAACCAATCGTCTTTGTTCCATTCTGTATTTTTATACGGACTTGTGTAAGGAGGTGTCAGTCGTTTGAGGATCAATACCTTCATTTTCGTCAACCAAAATTTTACATCAAGTTGACTAAAATTAAATTAAATTTCAGGAAGAAAAAAAAATATGTATGTGTTTTCATTTTATATGTATGTTTTTACATTTCGCAATTAGAATGGTATAAAATATGCTATCTTTACAAATTTTTTGTATTTTGTATTACCACTGAGCTCTTAATCGAGCTTGTATGCGGTTTGGCATGTTTGAAAGCACGTGCTGGCAATTATATAAATCGCCATGTTTTTTAAATTATCAAATTATTATATTCTGGCTGGCGCTGCCGCGTCTAAAGCGGAAGACCACAATCGTCATAAATATTGGTATTAAGACAGAATGTACATGTTTGTGCCGTTTGGGGTCGAAACTTTAGGCCCGTGGGGGCCGTCCGCTCTCAACTTGTTTAGGGATCTGGCGACACGTTTGGTTGAAGCGTCGGGTGACCGAAATGCTGGCGCCTATTTTGGGCAAAAACTTAGCATTTTGGCCACTTTTCCCCCAACAAATATGTATTTAAGTTATCGCATGCTTTATCACCGATAGTCCCGCATTCTTTGCGGCACAGAGTTATATACAGGATGCATTTTGCAGCGGCCGCGGATAGCTATATATCTGAAACTATGTGGAATAGCGAAAGGTACTCAAAAGAGTCTTCGACATTATTTTGATGAAAACTAAAACCGCATCATAAAAGTTGATTTCGGCGTTTGAACCACGGGCAACAAACGCAAGAAATAAACAAGTTCGATTTAAAAAAACATTTTTTTATTGCACTATGAATTCTGGGAAGTAATGACATACAAAAACCGTCTTAAAGAAAATAAAAGTAGGTTTTCAATAAACTGCTTCATGTTACAAAAGGAGATCTTTAATTCATACCTACATTAACTTACTACTACTTACTTTTTCAAAATAATGCTTCTATGTACTATATTTATAGGTTTAGTCAGATTTATTATTTTTTCCAATTACTGAACCACAAATGGTGACAAGATGTCAGACGTGAGCGAAAAGGAAACGATCGTCACGCAGCGCCTAAGGAAATGGTACCACACGCGTACTAATTGAAAACGTCGCGACTGCTTGTTCCTACTTATAATGAATTTCTACTTATAATGATTCATTGCCAAATGTATGGAGAATGTTAAGCATGTAAATTAAGTCTTAGCCCAGCGGTAGAGCGGTCTCATTGTGTTTTAAAAAACACTTGCACAAAAACACTAAGCACTAGCAGAACTAGCAATATATATTAAAATAATCCCCAATTTTCCACCTCGCGTCGCTTGCTCAAAGCCACAATGTTGCAAATAAAGACTCGAGGCAAAAGCGGTAAAAGATAAATACGTATCATAGAGGTGGGTTTTCTGCTGAACACCAGAAGTAAACGAAATACTTACTTTGTAATGTAGATTTATTGGGGTTCAGATAAAAATATTATTTAAGTATGTAAGTAAATGAGAAAACAGCAAGCAGTGATCAGTGATTATTACGAGGTAGAAAACTTGTTTACTAACTTTAGGAGGACGTGCTGATTTAATTTTGTTTAAACTTTTGAAATCAAATTACAATAGAATAAAAATTATTTTGTTTAATTAAACTACATCCAATACGAACTTGCGTTCCCTTGATCATGGTCTGCGTTTTGGCTGATGTTGCAATTAAAACTTGCAAGTAGCTTACCGAGTTCGAGACTTATTTCAAGAGTTTTGATAAAATCGATCATTAGCCGCCAAAATAGTTGTACAAAATTCGATCGAATAATGAATTATTCGATATTTTCAATAAAGTTCTTTTAATTATTTACACTTTAAGCTTATTATTAGTATCATAACTTTGGTTAATTGACTAATTAAAACATTGTAAGCACCAAATATCTTCATATTTGCCTAGGCAGTATTTGGTAAGCTATGTTTATTAAACTTTGCCATTTCTTATAGGTCAAGTATTTTTTAAGTAATTAGCTTTTTGCAATTACTGTCTCCACTTCGACTACCAACTACTTTAGTGAACAATATACGAGTACTACTATTTATAGTCAACATCCAATGAAATATTACTGAATCAAGGGACGATTGCTGAAGATGGCTGGCTAAGAAATATGCAGAAGCAGTTCAGCTGTATATTAATTAGTTATGTTAATAATAAGTTTAAAATTATTAATAAGTGTAGTATCTTGAGTATCTGTGACCGCAGCCGGTGTGTGTCGGGTTGTCTGTGGCCAACTCTCTTCCGCCTCTTGGCCCTGATCTATGGTACCTGATTTAGTGAGCTGAATAAAGCTTGTAATAATAAATTACATGGTGTCGTTTTACTTCAACTACACGGACAGGACTAAGAGTATAAGTTTAAAATGACTATTAAAACTAAACTCTGTCAAAAAGGTTATTAAAAAAATTCCGATTACTTGGAGGATAAAACATTCAAAATAATATTAAACAGTCAAAGTAAGTGTAGCGTGTCTTGCCCTACTGATGCCATTATTAGAGGAAAGTAACCAAATATGGAATACCGTTTTGTTTTTTAGGCATAAAAGAAACAAATATGAAAAATCAAAAACTTTTAATGGTAATTATAAACAATCATATATTTAGTTTTTATATGGTAACAATCTTGTATTATCATTATTAAGTATGGATCTAAAATTTCAAAAACAAAATTGTCATAAAGGTATCTAATAATGGAATAGGTACCCCAAATATGGAACACTAGAAAAACTATCAAAAATCAACCTGGAATTTATTGTATCATACTTTTTAGGAACTTTGGTGAAATTAAACTTAACTTAAATTATTTGCGAAAATCACAAATCCAGGTTGATTTTTGATAGTTTTTCTAGTGTTCCATATTCCACAAATCCACAACAATCCAACTCTGCACCAGCGCAATCAACATGTGCCCAGAGCCCGCACATGAGACATTTGATCCAGGTTTCCATAGTCCATATTTGGACCCTATGACCTGTCCATATTTGGAATTTATAACTAATTCAAATTTATATTCATACATTTATACATAACAAACTAGCCTATAAAATTGCTTTAACACTTTCAAACAAACATGTATACAATACAAAGAAGCAATAAACACAATACTATTTGCAATATCTTTACGAAAAATACTCAATATTTACGTACCTGAGAAAGTTTTCTCACAGCGACAAAACAAAACGCTCTCACCATGGACAAAGGACTCGCTCGACTGACACGTCGAAACCTATACACGCGTAAAGTGATTGAAAGAGATAGACGATCGCAGCTCCTGGCGTTTAGGAATATTTGTTTGCGATAAATGCCGGTATCCCAAATTAGAGATACTATTCCATATTTGGTTACTTTCCTCTATGGTCTCTTTTGTAAGGCAACACTGGAACTAAAAATAAACGAACATTTGTTTTATACATTAAGGAAATTGGCGATACATGCCGGATCTTCTCAGTCGTGGTCGCGTTCCGGTCCGGTTGACGATTTAAGAAATATTAAACGTACCTAAAATGACAATTTGTAAGTGCCTCCGTAGACCTATACAGATTACAGCCATTCATTCTGATAATTCATTTCATCTCATTTCAAAATAAACACTTAGCTGTTTCGTGTGTGGTCTGCAGGAGCTGAACCAAATAAATTTAAAAAATAAATTCTACATTTATGTTCTCGATTACAAAGATCTATATAAACCAAGACAGTTCTTGCCTAACAAGTCTATTCTCTTTCAATAGCTTACAGAAAAACAGTTCAAAAATAAGTCAGTCAAGTAGTGGTAAAGGTGACTCACATCAGTCATCATTTTATTAGATCCAAAAAGTAATGACAGAATATAAAGTGAGGTTCCAAGTGTTCATCATCATCATCATCTCAGCCATAGGACGTCCACTGCTGAACATAAGCCTCCCCCATGATTTTCCAAAAGGACCGGTTGGAAGCGGCCTGCATCCAACGTCGCCCTGCGACCTTAATCAGGTCGTCTGTCCACCGTGTCGGTGGACGACCTACGCTGCGCTTGCCGGTCCGTGGTCTCCACTCCAGAACCTTTCGGTCCCATCGGCCATCTGTTCTGCGTGCTATGTGCCTTGCCCACTGCCACTTCAACTGGCTAATCTTCTGGGATATGTCGGTGACTTTCGTTCTTCTACGGATCTCCTCATTTCTGATTCGATCACGTAGAGAAACCCCGAGCATAGCCCTCTCCATAGCTCGTTGTGCGACTTTGAGCTTGTCTATGAGGCCCATAGTAAGAGACCACGTTTCAGTGCCATAAGTCATCACTGGTAACACACATTGGTCGAAGACTCTTGTCTTGAGGCACTGAGGTATTTTTGACGAGAAGACTTCGCGAAGTTTCCGGAACGCTGCCCAGCCGAGTTGGATTCGACGATTGACCTCTTTCTCGAAGTTGGACCTGCCTAGTTTGACTGTCTGTCCCGGGTAGATTTACTCGTCAACAACTTCGAGAACTGAGTTCCCAACTGATATTGGGGTAGGTACAACATGGGCATTAGACATAATTTTCGTCTTGTCCATGTTCATCTTAAGACCTACCCGTTGGGAAACTCGATGGAGGCCTTCGAGCAAGTGTAAACAAGTGAGTACAAGTGTTACCCTATCAATAATTAGGCATTTGAGATACCACTTACCAGTACAGAAATGTAACGTTCTGGGACCAAATTGGTTATGTTAATCGAGCGCCTCATCTACTCGTACCTTCATACCAAATTTCATCAAAATTGAGCCGTTTGAGCGTGACAGAGTAACAATGGATCGATTTGCAGTACTCCTTTCACTTCACTTAATCTGAAATGTGAAAATTTGATTTGTTCTCTAATTAGCGTAGAAATATTTCCTAGAGTGATAGCAAAAATAATCAAATTAGCTGCGTTCAGTGTGGTGATGGATGATAATGATGATGAATCAAATAAAGCCTATGTTACTCAGGAATAATGTGACTTTCACCTGGTGAAACATTTTTTTTTCATTGGGTTAGTAGTTTTTGAGTTTTATCCATTTCAAACCAAACAATAAAATCTTACCTCCTTATTATACTAGTGTAGATGAACGATAGTTTAAATATTTCTACTTTCAGTAATAAAACTCTTGGAAATATGTTTAAAACAAACTCAATTTAGCTACGTCCAACGAGAACCGTGGAAAGCTCGGACACACAGATAATCAGGAAGACGTACTCAAGATATGAAAGAATCAGGTCTCTGTTGCAAACTGTACGCAAACATAATAACAACATAAACACTGACTTGTTGAACACCATATAAACATAATTCAACAACGCGGTCAAATATATATACCTATATATATATTTGTAATTGAACAGCAATACGTGAATTTGAAATAAAATTATAAAATTAAATAATAAATGACAAGAAATCAGGAGAAAAAATAAAGGAGATAAGACTCGTATTTGATTTTGGCCTGGTATTTAATAAAATGTCAAGGATAACAGCAACTTTTGAGATGGATTAAGACCCGAGAGAAAAACTAAATAGGTAACTAACTTAAAAGGTTACTTAGTGAAAATTGCTAGTGATGATTTATTGTATACATAAAATAATGACTTTTTGATTACTATATTTACCCGTCAAGCTGCCTTGGCATACCTGTATGCCAAAAAACATTCCGTAAAGCGGCCTTGGCATACAGGTATGCCAAATCCAAATCAAATAAGGATCCAATTAAAATGTTATCTATTCAAATATACAATAGATTTCAGCTAATGTTTTGTTTTTTTGATGCTGTAAAGGACCTGAAAAATTTTTTTTCATAACAAATTATCATTTGAAAAATACCAGATCGGTAATATCAACGAAAAAGCGACAGTCACTTGTTTTTTTGCGGGGTTTTTGCAACTCTGGTTTGCAAATTTGATGATAGTTGGGAGCTCACTAGGTTAATTGATAGTATTTAATTTTATTGCAAATATTGGTTAAGGGGAGCACCGGCCTTTTTGTCCAACTAAATGTTTAAGGGGATTTCTAGAAGAAGGCATGTTTCATACATTTACGTCATAACGAGTATTTTCAGCCCAGGTTAAGTCTAGTTTTTGTGCTTATTACATAACCACTATTGTTTTGTCTTCATATTGTTTGCTAAAATATTTCGCGTACTGTGATTCACAAATCCATGTTTTCAATTTAACCTGTAGATGGACTCTGTAGTCCTTTAATCATTTTGAACGTACCCGTTCTGGTATCGGTTCAGAGGATTTTATAAGCGTACTGGATTGAAGAAATTTGCTGAGTTTTATGGGGTTTTCCAAGTGTCTTTCTCGGCGATAAATTCTTTGAATAATCGTTGGCCCCGAATACGTTAAAATTATTACTTTACCGAGATGAAAAATATGAGTTGAAGTTTTGGATTATTAGGGAAAGAAGTTACCTTTCATTTGCATTTAGCTACGAGTATTTTATGTTACCTGACGAAAGTGCTTAGGCTCGGGTTGCATATTAATTATGTATAATAATATTTACTAACTTACTATTAAAATTTTGACTAAGTGTTAGGAATACGACAATAAAACGACATCAAAAATTATGGTTTTATTGTTATGAGCCGGAATATTTTTGAGTTGATAGAAAATAATGCCTTTATCACTTATGTGTAATTGAAGTAATTTAAGAAAAAGTTGTAAACAGCATTCCTAAAGAAAATATACAATTTACATAAAACAACGATTCTTTTTGCGGAAAGCGCAGACGAAAACAAGAAATAATACTCGTTCGGGGTTTATCTACGTGATCGAATCAGAAACGCTGTTGAAGGAAGGACAACAAAGTTGGATGCAGGCCGCCTCCAATCAGCCCTTTTGGATATGGGGGAAACCTACTTTCAGCAGTGAACGTCCTACGGCAGATATGATGATGATGATGGTTATTACAACTATACTTTTCCGCCTTTACAGTTTTTCCACATTACATATATTGGACATTGTTATAAAAAAATCAAAGTGATTAAAATAACCACGAGCAACATAACAAATATTAAAATTATTACATGGAATAGTATGAATTTACATAAATGTATCATGAGATAGTGCGCTGAAATGTCGTTTAAAAGTAACATGACATTTCTGTACTTTATTCCCTACCTGAAAAGTCAATGCAAATAAAATAAAATTATATCATAAAATAATATAAAAGACTGTATCGTTTTCAGAATAGTTTTAATAAACTCACCTCTGTGAATATATATTTTTAAAAAGGTACCAAAATAACCCTGTTCAAGTAACAATGATGAATGAGCAACAATAGGCACAGACATGCCGCTCGCCTCAGCTTTTGTGCCGCAACAATGCACTTACTGTGGCAAAACAACGCGTAATGAATACCGGAGATGGCACGGCTTCGGAGAAGATGCGATTTGTCGTAGAAAATAAACGTAGAAGCACTTTTGCGACGCAAACCGCGAGTTACAAAATATATATTTCACTAGTTTGCAAAATAAAGTTAGTAAAAATATGAATGCTCACACAATGCAAAAACATGATTCAAATGATTACCAATTACAACTTTCTTACGATGATCCTGAGTCATGATGAGGTTAGTAACGACTTAGAGCGAGTCCCCATTAGTGCGTTGCGTCGCGTCGTCGCAACGGGACAACGCATTGTATGCCACACCTGCGTTGCGTTGACGCTGCACGCCGTCGCAGCTGCGTCTCAGTTCACCCTTCGCAATGGATAGATACAAACGTGTTTCGTCGTCGCAGCGGAGCTCCAACAACGCAGCCGTTGAAACGTCGCGCGCGACGACGCAACGGTCTAATGGGGCATGTCATAAAAAATATATGGAAACCGTCGCAGCGACGACGCTGCGTCGACGCAACACGCGAGCGCAACGCACAAATGGGGCCTCGCTCTGAATGGAAAAGGCAAAATCGTGACCAGTGACGTGTAATTTGTGAGATTTTAAATTTTAAGAGATTGCTATATTCCTATATTATGTATAAATAACGGGTAATGGCAAGAAATAAATACTATACATGTTGCAAAATAATAAAAAGGAGTATTAAGTAGGTACCTAATAGCTAGCCCGAGTAGGTACTGCTACGCTCCCTTGGAATATGCACAATAATCTGTAACAATGTTAACTTGATTAAATAGTTATTACATGCTTACCTATTGCCTACAGGTAGATACACTAAAGTAAGAAGTTAAATAAATATGCATTAAACTACGTGACGTGCAACATCTATAAACATTTTTAAGGATCAAATAAAAAAATGATATCTAAACATATAATACTGCACCACACTTTTTTATTGTCCCTTAAATGCTTTAGGTTTATGTATTTTTAAATGTATTTATGTTATTATATTGGTATTTATACCTATTGGTTACGTATTTTAATTGTTGGGTATGACACTTTTCGAGTACATGGTAATAATATGATATTACAAGAGTACGTATTGTTATATGCTTTTTGTATTATCTCGGTAGGTACGTTATTATTATTTTTCCATTGTTTTTTTATCCATGTTTTAGTTTATGTTTTAAATAACGTGCTCAAAATGCAAAAAAAATAATGTCGATGAATTTTAAATATACATTCCATCCTAAGGTTGCCTGGAAGAGATTGCTTTTAGCAATAAGACTGCCCATTGTGACAAAATTTATACAAAATATAAAAAATATAACATATTTTATATTTTTGTAATTATTACAATTAAGTTCTCATATTGTTATGTTTTGTGAACAATAAAGTATAATCCATCTATCTATCTACTCGTATCTAAACTGTAAAATGGAAAAAAGATTGGAACTGAACTACCAAATATTATAACTTTTCACACGAATGTCAAAGACGCCTGCCATCGTGCGTCCGTCGTATATTTGCCCGTTCACCATACCTCACCATGTGCATTTTGTGCACCCCGCCACACCATCTCTATAATTGGCTACTTTGAACATTACGTCTTCACAATGAAATAAAAACTAAGCCTTTATTAAACCTACAAAAAGACACGCGCACTATTGCACATTTCCATAGTTGCTTATTGATTTTTACCCGATAACTCATGTGCATGCGGTACTCCACTTATCTACCTGCGCCAAGACTAAGGATCTCCACATTACCCAATATTTTAAATTGGTACATTTAGTGGATTTCAAATAATAATTACCTACACAGAAATCACTACATAGTGCTAAAACTAAAAGCAATCAGAATCCACCTTCAATGGTACTGTTCAAATAAATCAAAAGGGTAGCTTCTGATGCGAATATTTACATACTAAGCTATTTAAACTCAATTGTTGTCGGCGAAATAAGCTTATTATTACTACAAACCATTACACAGCTGAATGTGTTATTATTCTGCTCAAAAAATCTTACCTTCAACACGTATTTTGTAGCACTCCGATACCATGGAGTGACAAAACATAGCTTAAATGTTTAAAAATCCGTCAAATAATTAATTTACTTCAAAGTTTTAACTGTCATCATGTATCACGTATAAAACGCTTTATGGAATCAAAATAGCCTTAATAGTAAGAAAATCCATTGTATTAGTAAGCACTATGTCAAGTTTCATCAAAATCTGTCTCGTAGTTTCAGAGTGATCTGCGTACAGAAGAACTGACAGCCTGACACATATTATAAATAATTAAATAAAAAAAATTTTTGGCTATATGGATAAAAATTGGTCGTTACAGTTTTATTATAGATTATATTTTTTTAACCAGAACATCCAGTCCTTTTGGAAAGTTATGGGGGAGGCCTATGTTCAGCAGTAGACATCCTACGGCTGAGATGATGATGATGAACTAGAACAAAATGGAACCTAGTTTTAAGCTCGTTCTTCTCGGTACGTGCTACATCAATATTGGAACGCTGTAGTAGATTTATTCATAATTCAAATTAGAAAGAGCGTATTTGATGCCTAAATTTAATTAATGTTGATTTTAAAACAAACAAAATTAATATTATGCTTAAAATTGCAAGTCGCAACATTACGGGCGACCTTAAGCTGCTACAACTTGGCCGCAGTTTTTTCCTGGCACCGTTAACAGATTAAATTCCTTTTGTTGCGCGACGCTTTGCATTTGTGTTCATGTTTTTACATCGGAAGATTGTAATGAAAAATGTTATAGGGAAATTTCAAGGACAACATTTTGTATGAAATCGACTGAAGAGATTGACAATTAGTTCACGTGATGATAAGCATTAGTCCTGCAATGCAATTCTCTAAGAGCAAACATCGTTGCATCTTTGACAACATCCGTGAAACAACGACGAGATGACAAGAAACGTTAGAAATCAACCTTATGTATTAGGGCGATATCTCATAAAGTATTTGGCATCGGTTAGCTCGACGAGCTCGTCGACGAATCATTAGAGAATCGCACGGCTGCATTGACAGATATAATGACAAATGTAAAACAAAGTGTGGATGTATGGATGTTCGTTACTTAATCATGAACGGCTAAATAGATTTGGATGAAGTTTGATATGTAGATACTTTATGTTCTAGAATAGTAAATATAATACTTCATCATCATCCATCACGACAAGATAGTGTAAAACCGAAGGGCGCAGCTAACAATATATAAATTTATAGCACTTATACCTGTTAAGCAAAAACCAGAGAAACTTCAATAAAAAGACACATAAATTTAGTGTCTCGGACAAGAATCAAACCTGCATCCCCTGTGTGTGCCTCGACCAGATTCCATAAAGGCAACTAAGCTCCCTGGACTCCACTCAGAGTGTTGAAATTCGCAGTTTCAACAACATATTTTTCTCTTTAAATATTTTATTACACTTATTACTTATTATATTTCATATATAACCTTTACTGAGATTTTAACTGATAAGACAAGAAGTACTTTCAAGTAAATCAGTGATCATGCATATTTGCAGTATATTATACTTTAGTAGTCGAACAAATCATACTTTCTAAAACATTGTTTATTATTTCGTGACAAGATAATTATAGTTACATAACAGATGTTACCTTGCCAGCTTACCTATATCGGTCTTTTCTTCAAACGCTTAAAGTCATCGAGTTAGAAATTATAAAAGTCTTCTCTCGCACCTGTCACAAAACTGTCCCTAGAAAATACGAGAATAGCTAGACTCAGCAAAGTAAACACGCACATTATCTCGACTTAGAGTAAGCAAGTGCAAAAAGGATTACTAAGTTGAGCCAATAACTCGGGAAACTTTTCCCATATATTCTCCAGTTCTCTCGACTGAAAATATTTTTCCCTCAACAGGCTATTCTTCGCACGCGTGGGAAGCTTTCCAAATGTTAGGATTTAATTGAAGATCTGACGTGGCAATTTCTATCTTATCTCAAAGCTCATAGGAAAATGTTCAATATTTCAATGTTTCAAATAATTTAAACCTTTGAATGAAAAGTAGCGTTCTGAGTTCGTATTGCTTTACTTTGTATTTTGAAACAATGTAATTTAATATCGGACCTAAATAAGAGCCTAGACTTAGTCTAGTGCTGTTTCTACAATTTATTTGTATTTTTACTAATACTCGTATATTTTTAATAAGTTATAGTACATAAACTTCCAAACAACTTCGAGTACCACTCCAGTAATGACAACTAATCCCAGAAAACGTTCATCAAACGATCACAAACTTTTTTTTTGCAAGTTTGTAGGCAGTCAGATGTGTTGAAATTTGAGATGAACCAGCTGAGCTTATCAGCCCTTTTAGAAGGTCCTTCAATGAGTATTTGAAACTAAATATAGAATACTAACTGCATTATATTACTCAATGAATATTATAACCACCAAGCCACAAGTTATCAGGCATCTACTACTTGCGTACTACGGCTGTTTCTTAGATGATAGTATTATAATATCGTACAAACGCAAGCAGTTTTTGAATAAAAATAACATATTTGAAAAATGAAAACCAAAAAAGCAGTTACTGTGGGACAGTTACTGTTTACGCGGGTTAAGCTAAATTATTCTAAAAAATAACTGATAATTTACATTCCGTCCAATATACAATAACGTAATTTTGTTACCAAAACTGATGTGTTGGAAACTATACAATCCGGTCATGACAGTGCAGGCACAATAAATCATCATAATTTCTTGTCACGACGTAACAAAAGAACGATAATAGAAGTATACAGGGTAAAAATGAAATAACTTTTGTGCTGAAATATTTTATCCTAACGAGGTTTGTTTTATAATGCTGATGATGATGTCATGATTCAGTATTTTAGCAAGGTACCATAAGCTTTAGAATTTTGTTACTCATTAATATTCAGTAAATAACATACTTCTATAAAAGACTATCTACACGTCTATCAATTCCCACTTCCGCTGAATCCGAAGATTCCGGCTTTTGGTGTGCTAAAAATAATATCTCTGTGTTCGGTAAATAAAGCTAGAATTTTTGTCATTGGCGGGATAGAGAATATAGCTCTAAGTGGAAAAATAATGAGATTCCATACTAAACCCGTTATAAATGAAAACAGTTTCTTTGATAGTTTGTTGCCTCATGTGAAGAAAGTGAGACTTCGTCAGATCACGTACAACTATTATATTTCTATCTATAAAGTTCCTTTTTATTTTCTTTTAGTTAGTGTATGTCTTGGGGTTAGCCACTATCCTTAATAAATTAGGTTTATAACTGAGTGTAAGTAGTAGGGAGTACCTACTACGTTATAACAGTTTTCTAGTATTGAAATTAAACAACTTAATACGGATTAAATTGCGTACAATTTTATATCTACTATATAAAAATAAGTCGGGTTTTCCTTCCTGACGTTATAACTCCAGAACGCACGAACCGATTTCCACGGTTTTGCATTCGTTGGAAAGGTCTCGGGCTCCGTGTGGTTTATAGTAAAGAAAATTCAGGAAAAATCTAAAAAGATAAGCGGGAATTTTTTTTCACATACAGCGCCATCTCTGATACATAGCATGTACTACAAACCAATATTTTAAGTAGATGGCGCCAAACAAAAATGTTACATAAAACGAAGCCATCTGGTGGCGAAACGGAGTTCGCAGGGTTTGCTAGTCCATTATATATTTTCCGAAGTTTTGTACAGTCGCCTGCAATATGATGTATACATTCCATAACCTTAACAAAACCATGATCCAGTACCTACTACATTTTATAACAATGTAGGATTATTTTAAACATTAAGGTAATATAAATCTCTTCATTTTAGAATAATTATAGTGCTTACTTTTACAAAAATGAATGCTGAAGTACTTGTGAAATGTATACAAGGTATTGCAGGCGGCTATACACTTTTCAGTGAACATGATCAGGGGTAATAGTTCACTAAAAAGTATACTAAACGTAAATAAAATAATATACCATTTAATCCGTTTGAATTTGTTAGACTTTAATGTATTATAATCACTTAAGCCTTAAAAATCATTAAGTTTTCTATAAGTTACACGATTTATCGATTCCTTATTCGTATCATTATAATCCAAGGACACGTTTACAAGGTCAGTTCCGCTTCAATCCCTGCTAACAGCCTGTTTCCGCGATGAGTAATGATGCAGACCGACGGGTATAAATGCGCCCGATCAATTAGGCGTGCTTCTTTTTGCCATTCGTTTTACCTACATTTGACTTTGACAGACAGTACTGACGATTGGTTTCTGTTTCTTTTTAGGCTTTAGAGTTTAATTTGATATTTTTATAATATGTTATTTTGAAGTCTTATAATAGCGTGTTAATTATAAATTAGTAAGTCTTATAACATCGTGTTAATTGTAAATTAATTTAATAGTCAAAGTAAAATAAAAATACTACTTATATATATACATATATTTTTATGACTGGACTCACACTTAGTCTATAAGTCTTGCTAGATACTTGGCGTTCTGACTAGTAATTAATAAAAGGTTTAATATTCTAAGGGTACCGACCTAGTGTCTGTAGTGTATAGGAAAGAGGGAGGAGGTTTTAGTCCGTACACACTGGCTCTCCCATCCCCGCTGGTGGACTCGGACATAACCTCAGAGATACTGCTCTTCTGCGATATACATAAAGAATTTCCACCTCCAGAAACTAAAAAAAAGGTTAATTTGATACTGTCTTCTAAACATATAAAAGTCATTGAGCTTTTCCATCCGTGCGATTCTGTAAAGAGCAAACATTGTTGCATCTTTGACAACATCCGTGAAACAAATGACTAGATGACATCAAACGTTGGAAAAACAACCTTATGTACAAGAGCGATATCCCGTATAGTACTTGACATCGGTGAGCTCGTAGACGAGCTCGTCGACGAATAATTAGAGAATCGCACGACTGCTTTTGAGTTTGCATAAGTATAAAGTAGTTTTTGAAATTACTGCATAATAAAATGTATTACGAGTTAGACGGGTATGTGTTTTAATAGTATCACAGGAGTATGTTAGTACCTACCTAGTTATGTGTAGTTCTATACACTAATACTATCAAACAATGGGATTGCACGTAGTAAATAAAAATCAAAGTTAAAAGCGTAAATAATCGTAAACTAAATTATACAAGTCTTTTATGTTGCAACTGTGAAATTGTATAGCATAGCAAGAGGTGTAAAATTTTCTTATTATTCACTGTGTAACGTCTCATTTTTCATCCGTGCCTTTCCGACTTTTGGCCAAATCCGCCACACAAAACGTCCCCATCCATACGTCAGTGTCATCTGTTTATGACAGCTGACGTTCTGTCAGATTCAATCGACTTCGTGGATGACGGGCGGACGCGATAAGACGCGATCGGCCATTCCAGCTAATCCGAGGGGGCGGGGGTTATGTCAACCGGTAGCCTGGCTCTTGAGAGTTCAGCCGCTATCATAGAGTAAACTTTATATATGGAGAGCCGCTATGGAGCTTTTCCCGGGAGCAGACCGTGCGTTGTGCGTGCGAGAGTTCTACAAAAACTTTCTTTTAAGACATCTTGTAGTCCGCAACTCAAATTTAGACAGCTTTTATAACTAAGGCGCATTAGGTTTTAGCCATATTCTTCGTCATCAGGTATTAGAGTTGTAGTTTACTCTATGCGACCATTGACTATTTTCTCTGAGATCGTGCCGACGCGGTCAGTTGGTGAGAAAAGAAAAATCTAACTCAAGGCGTGGTGAGACAAGCGGCGCCAACCAGAATCCAATATCATCTGCGTGGAAGCCGTCGCTGCCTGTACTACACGCCACTGGAGAACGGATTCCTGGTTACGCAAGTATCTGTCAAAAGTTCACCACGTGCCATGCAATTTTGAGGTTCAGAGTCTAAGTCCCTATTCTCAACCAAGCTTTTGTTTATAGGCATTGTGCTTCACTGCGCCGGCGTTTGCAGGTGGAGCCCTGTTCCTCGCATTCCATAAGGAACCTCAGACTGGCGGAGTTGCGTCTCGAAAGTTGCCTAATTTGAACAGCTAGGCTAATAGAATACAGTAACTAAGACACTGAAACTAAGACACTGAAACTAAGACGAGACTTTCTGTTGTTGACAGGGTACCTAGAGGCGGCATACGTCTATCCGTATTCCGTTTGTTAGCTGCGGAGATTTTCAACCCCGCATAGAAACACTGCTCACCGGCAGCAGGCCTGGCGCGCAGAGCTACTGACTCTGCCGCACCACACATACTGGAGTTAACCCCTCTGCTGCAGAACCAGTAGACCAGCGTGGAGCCGTTTGCCTGCCCCCACCGCCGTTCTACCGGGTATTGGTAGCTAGTGGATTCCTTCTGCTAGCTATCCTCAATCTACTTTTGTACTGTCCATACTAAAGTATTAAAACTAAAGTCTACACATTAATACTGGTCGCAAGTAGTGATTATGTAGGTATAGAATCTCACCCCTGAGACAAATCTTTGTAAAACTTTGTGTGATTGTAAAAGACAATCTATATCTGTAGTCGTGGCCTTCAGCCTTCAACCTCAGGGAAGGTACTCGTCTACTAGCCAAGGCGCCCGCTCTTTCTTACCTCATAAATATAGGCTAGTAAAGGGGTACCTACCTGAATTTAGCTACCTAAGTTAGTACCTAACCATTAATGTAATTCACGACCTACTAATGGGTCAGAGGTGTGCAATGTAAACGATGCTGGTCAAATAAAGCAGATACGATGAGAGTTTGAGTTTTCTTTCACCGTCTACGCCACCCTCTTCAGATGAAAGGTTACAACTGCTACTATACATTTCAAGCTATTAGAATAAAACTTCATATCCATAAAAAAAAAGTTATAAAAATGGCATGTCCCCTAAATTGAAAATTCCGTTATAAAATCTTTTGGTACTTAATATTAATTTTGAAGTTACCCTATAACGCAAATAATTATAACATTAGACATTAGATAATACTATAACACAAAAAGTAATAAAAAAAAGTGTTATTTGATTTGATTTGATTTGATTTGATTAACAAAAACTTAATTGTGTGTATAACGTATCTTGTTATGAAATTAATAATTCTAATTTTAAGATATGACACATAATATTCATTCCATGAGAATAATTGAAAAATATGAAAATGTTTGTATTGTATCATAAGCTTCAAAAACAGTTTTATTGACTTAGGACTAACTTATCTATCTATAATATAAAAATGAATCGCAAAATGTGTAGGTAAGCGCATAACTCAACAACGCCGTGACCAATTTGGCAAATTTTTCTACATGTTTGTTGAAGTCCAAGGATGTTTTTTTGGTTTTTTGAGAAAAATTCGAATAATTGCCGGGAAAACTCTAAAAACAGCACTTTTCTTTTTCCCATACAAACGTTTTCTAACTAAAATGTAGAGTCAATTTGAACTTTATTGCACTCACTGTTGTCTAAGCAATGTAGGTGTGTTCCTAACGTCAAAGAGTCAATTTGCACTTTATTACCGCTGCACAAAATTTAAATTCAATCATATCTATCAAAACAGTGTGCGTTGGAGGATCTAATGTCACGTTCCGAAACACAACAAAAGTGATAATATCGCGAACCCGACCTAATTTAATAGTCCCAAAATGGAAGAGCTGTAGATCATTACTTTTTACATTACTGATTTTCAATTTGGTTGGCTTCGCGATATTATTTTTTTGTTTTAGTTTCAGCATAGACAAAATAACAAGACCTCCGCCTACGTCTAGATCGTAATGAGAGCTTATTTTCTGCCAATATATTTCTGTAAAAGATGTGTCAGTTTCTGATAGTCAAAAACAACGCAATGATTTTGACATCGTGCTCGGCGATAGAGTCCGCATATCATCCATCTATCTTTGTTGTTCAGCCGACTGTAGTCGAGCGATTCCGCCATCACCACGGAGGTGAAACACCAGTTTAACGGCCTTAAGTGAACCGCCCGCAATATTCATATGTTATTTTTAAACACAATATAACCAATAATTTCGCCTATATATCCTCGAAGGGGTAAGCAGCGGTGTTTTCAACGCCTACGTTTCGCCATGCATATATGTTTTTGGTCATGTGATCATGTAACAGGGGGCGAGCCTATTTCCATCTACGGGGCACAATTCCAGTCTCTGGACTGTTATTGAGAACATTTTTGTTTCTCAGAAAAACCCAATAACTGTCCAACCCGAGGATCGAACCCATGACCTCGAGGTTCCAAAACTGCACTTCCATTACACCAGACCAAGCGAGCGAATCCGCTGGCGGGTCAGCTAGTTTATCAATATAAATGTTTATGACAAGATGAAAGTACACAAATTGATACAACTAAAATTCTCAAACTAGGCAAAGCCTGTAACGCGGAGACCTACATACGATTTGATTTTACATGATTGATTGCTTCGGATTAACAAATAAATCGTTATCGTTAATAAGTTATATAAAATAATTTTTTTTTACCAAAAAAATGGAACCGACTTGAACAATAACAAGTTCAATTTGAAAAATTTTATACCGACTTCCATTCTATTCAGTTATCGGAGTGTATCTCAAAAATTACTAGACCGAATTTGATGAAATTTAAATGGGACCACACGGGAAGCAGCTTTCAAACAAAAAAATAATTTTGAGATTCGATTTACCCAGTCGAAAGTTCGAAAGTCGAGATAACAAACATAAAAAATACAGTCGAATTGAGTACCTCCTCCTTTTTCTGGAAGTCGATACAAAAAAGTGAAATACTTAACTTGTTGAAGTCGGTAACATGATAATTCACAATTACCTGTTATCACAATATTGTACGCATGATGCCGATTTCGAAAATTTATCTCATACTTTTTGGTGTAGAAGTCTTGTAAAACAATGTCTTTTCACCAATTTTCACAAAAATATGTTCCATTATAGTGTGCTTTTTTGAGTACTCGTATGTTCACAGGCATGTACGTAAGCAGCAAGGGTCATAACCCATGCAGCTTACGGGATCGATCGACATTCACAGTCAATGATGATATCATCAAGATAGGCGTAACACTTTACAGTTATTGGAGTGTAACTAGAGGATTCAATCCAGGGATAACAATTCCGATCCGAGTTACACTGTGTACTCAAAAACTGCGTGACCGAATTTGATGAAATTTAAATGGGACTACCTCGAAAGTATACTCTAAAAAACAAAAGAAAAATTTTGGGAATCAGTTCACAAACGGGGGAGAAATCGGTAAATCAACACAAATAAAGACCTCCTCCTTTTTTGAAGTCGGTTAAAAAGATGATAAACTTTTCGCTTTCCGTTTTTCTTGTTAGATTATTTATAACATTAATAAAACTGGAGTGGCCGTAAATTCTGCAGATTGGAAATATTTTCAATTGCACGCCACTTAGGTGGTTAGGTTAGGTTACTAGTTAGTTAGTTAACCAGGTTAGTTTACCACTTAGGTTCACAAAAGCCTATCCGTTTGTCTGTCTTTCCGACCGACTTTACTCACGTAATTAGCCGACGTTATCGACCTAGATTTTAAGCATGTGCGAACCCCATTCTTAGCGAGTTTACGCTGCAAGATTGCGGCGACGATAATATGGGCTAATTACGGGAGTAGCAAAATTCGGTTTTGACATTTAATAGCTATGATCGCTTATTATGAGCATAATTAAAATATCAAAATTTTAAAGTATGTTCTCTACTAATGGAGGATCCCGATAATCTATCTATCCACAGTTTTCCTTACTACCGATAGACTTTTGACATAACGTCCATACAAATAGTGTCAAATATCTAACTCTAGTAAGGTAAACCGGCGATAGATAGATTATTGGGACCGGCCGTTAGATGTACTTATACCTTAGCTAGAAGGTGAAATGCGCATCTGAACCTTAACATTGCAGAGGACAGCAGTAGCTACTAGATTCTTCGAAAGGCTAAGTAGTCGCCATATAATAAATCGTCACATACACCATCACCACACAGATCTACACAACAACAAACACATGCACACGCAAACATACATTTTCACTCACACACGCACAGCCTTACACACATGCAACACATTCATACACGTGCGTTTACTCTTGCATACACGTGTGCAAACTTCGCCATACTTTATGTTTGATATGAAAAAATACATAATGCAGAATATGTTTCTTTGAATGTTTAGTTTTTACTGAAAACTTGTGAATGAACATATGTTACTTAGATTCATAATCCCAAAAGAGGGCCGTTGATGTGTATGACACAGTGTCTTACTAGTGCAGATATCAACGAATAACTAGAATGCCTACAGTAGTAACAAATATATTTTAAATGTAGGATAATTATAATTTCAAGCTAGTATACTTTAATTTTTAGTAATGCATTTCTTTGCAAAGATTGATCTTTATCAGCAAAAGAATCCATTAGTTCAATAATACAGGTGTATTTTTTTTAAATCATTCGTGTCGATTTCCGTCAAAAGTAAAAGATTTAAAGAAAAACTAAGTATGCAGTTATTGTTTTCTTATAAATAGAGGGCATGTATTTCTTCACGATTTTTCTCTAACTCGTGGTTCTGGACTTGGTCATGACCGCCTTTCTCAAAAAACCAGCCTGTTTAAATTACAAAGATGTCAATAAAACCATTGTTATTATTAATATTAACATGATTGTACCTTAGTGAATATATCTAGGTGAATATGTACATTAAAAGTGAAAACTTGTTTAGGAGCGTTGAGCACTTTTTGGGTAAATAAAATATGGAACTGGCGTCATCGTCACCGAACGCTTTAAGCGCGTTGAACACTTTTTGGGTGAACAAAAATCATGAAACTCGTGTCAACATCACCAAACGCTTCAAGTTACTTAGTGTTTTATACTAACAATGTTTCGAAAGCTCTTATAAATGTAATAAGCATGCATAACAGAATTCAATGAAGCATCGCCGTAGTTTTACCCAACACCTCGGGAAGAGTCCCCAGCTCATACACTATTCATATACTCGGCTTGCGGTGACGGGGTACGGTAATGGAGGAATGGCCTATATTGAAGAAAAATATAATTTTAAATTCTAATGAGAGTTAACCAAATATTTTTTAAACCTCACGCTGAAAGAGCGATCCGTTTTTTAGTTAAACTCCTTGTATCCCTTGTATATATAACAGCAAAGGGCTTTTTGGTTGGAAAATCTAAAGCAACATTGCTAATTTGATTTGAAAATACATTCACGAGTTTGTATGAAAACGCCTGTTCAGCGAAACAAAATTTAACAAGAGATACGAAAAGATAAACGTGGCATTAAATGAATCACTCCATATCACACTACATTCCATTTATACGGCGAAAAGTCCGTTACAGCATCTATTTTAGTATTTACGGTACGGTGAAATAAAACGGTATTAATAAGTCTATGAAATAATATAGGTTAAAATATAAAAAAGTCTCTTCGTCTATAACCTCCATTTTGGGCTTTCATGGCAAACTCCACAAAATGCTCAGGCTCGGTGGCATTATATGGGCTTCTTGTTTAATTATCTTATTTGTTCGTAGACTAACTTCTCAATACCCCGTTATGGTAAATGTGATGCAACCTTAGATAGTAACACACTGGACCTAGAAGAAACTGACCCCAAGGACAGGTGCAGCTGGAACATACTGATTCAGTTGCTTAGAAGGAGTTTTAAGAGAATGTTGAAGATGGTAGATTGCTATGGCAGCAACAGGATGTACCTACAATGTCTTGGATATACTAACGATATTATTTTCACTGGAACCTATAACCTGAAAGATTCAACCTACGCAACCACCATACGACAGCTGACTCATACTTTCCTGATTTATTATCGTTAATATTGCGAATCTTGTAAATAAAAAACAACTAGGTATCGTATATTCACGTTCCGAACAACAAACACAATATCTTCACAGCATTCGCTACAATATTGTGTCCACAGCATTATGTCCAAGGGTTTAAAAATAAAAGGCGCGTCGTCCATAACCTCCATTAGGGGCCACCCACAAACTCTGCAAAATGTGTACTTGGTTTCGATCTGTTGCATAATTTAGGCACGTTTTGTTTGGTATTTTAGTAGCGGAGATTCAGTATAGGAGAAAGCAGTAAAACCAGTGAAATGTGTGTCCGTACAATATTCTTAATGTTATCCTTACCTTGCGAATCTCGTAGAGATGGGTAAAGTTTAGTATAGTCATCAATCAAAGTGCCACTGATGTAGATATGACAAATATTCTATCTACAAGCATGTAGTGAAGCACAGTTATGTTAACGCCCATTATTATTTTATCCTATGATTAACTGCAAGGATAATTATCATATGTAAGGATATTTATTGATAATATTTTATTCTTACTATAATCATAATAACAATCAGCCCATTGTGTTCACACTGCTGGGAATCGAGCCTTCCTCTCAGAGAGAGAGGTTGGCCCATAATCCTACCACGCGGGCCTAGTGCGGATCGGTGGATAGGTTACTGGCCAACCCATGTCGAAGTTTTCAGGCCGCCCGAAGGCCTTCGATATAGCCTTACGACTGTTGTCCTAAGACAAACAACCGAGTTCGACGGCTTAACGTGTTCTCCGAAGCACAGAAGCACTAAGTTGAATAATGCTACTAGCGGTAACCCATCCAAGTCCATCCATCCAAGTCCAAGTCCGACCACAGCAAGTGTTACTTAACTTGTTGATCGGTTAGGATCGAACTCCGCTACGTCTGCTTCATTCTCACTACAATCCTAATTAGCTGCAAGTAAAGAGGAGTATGAGCTATAATCCACCATGCGGGTTTTTAGGTGGGTTGAGGGTTCCTCGTCTTCCTAGCGTCGTTTTCCTCATTGCTGAGGGTCATGACCCCTTCCACGGATCACCTTCTGCCGAACGAAGTCTTTCCACCTTGACCTATCTTCAGCAGCGTGTATCGCACTGTGGACTTTACTGTCAAGTGCGGTACGAATTTGGTCCGACCAGCGCATTGGACGTCTTCCCCTTGGTCTTTTGCCTTCCAACTTGCCTGTGATGAGAAGTTTCTCTAGGTTTTCGCCTTTTTTGCGTGCTATATGACCGAAGTACTCGAGTACTCGTTGGAGGCATATAGATGACAACCTAGTGGTAATACTCGTACTTAATTCCTCGAGTATCGACGCGTTCGTTCTTCTGGCTGTCCAGGGGATGCGCAACATTTTCCTCCAACACCACATTTCGAAGGCATCTACGCGTTTTCGGTCGTTTGCCTTAAGCGTCCAAGTTGCAGCCGCATATAGGAAAATGGAGAACACTAGGCTTCTAACCAGGTTTTTTTTGTTTTTTTTCCTGATATGTCTGTCCTTCCAAATTCCGGCTAGTTGGGTCATCGCATTTTTTGCAATACCAATCCTCTGCCGCACTTGGTCTCGCAGGAGCCAGTGTTGTTAATGTTGGAGCCCAGGTAAATGAAGTCCTGTACGTAGTCTAGTTGTAATGTCCCTCTGTGCTCCAATTTTTTGGTGCCGTCTATTACCATTGCCTTTGTCTTGGACTTGTTTATGTGTAGGCCGAGTTCATTGCTGACTCTTTCCATTCTGTCCAAGAGGGTCGTCATTTCCGCTTCCGAGGCAGCTAATAGGGTTGTGTCGTCGGCGAAGCGCAGGTTAGTGAGCCTTACGTCTCCCACACTCACGCCTCCTTCCCAGCCCTCATTATTCATCAGCGTCTCATTAGACGCACGATGGATGAGATGGAGGATGTACTCCCCGTATGCGTTGAACAGAATAGGAGAGAGTATACAACCTTGCCTCACGCTTTTGTGAAATTTGAAAGGATTGGATGTTGTCGTGTTTATCCTTACTACGCCCTGGCTGTTGTAGTACAAGGTCTCAACAAGTGCAATAAGGTGGCGCGGTACCCCTAGCTCCGTCAATACCCTCCATAATTGTGTCCAATCCACACAATCGAATGCCTTGCTATAATCGATAAAACACAAGATTACGGGTGTGTCTAACTCATAAGATTTTTCAATGAGCTGTCTGATGTTTAGTATGTGTTCACGAGTGCCTCTGCCCTTTACAAAACCTGCCTGTTCCTCGGGTATTTGCCAGTCTATGAAATGTCTAATGCGGCTATTTATTATGTGTAGGCAGATTTAACTTGTATGTGAGATTAGTGCCAAGGTAGAGGTAGAATTGTAAAGGAATTACAGCAGATTCTGTCCAGTCTTCCGGCCATTCACCCGTCCGCCAGACAGTATTACATATAACGAGCAGTACATCTGTGCCCTTGTTGCCCATCGGTTGGAGTACATCTGCCGAGATTTGGTCTGGGCCTGGAGCTTTCATTGTTTTGAGCTTTATCATCGCGGCCGTGACTTCAGTACGTAGGATATCCGGCTCAAGAGCCATTGACCTCCAGTCTGTTTGACGAGGTTCTGTAGTTGTCACTCTAGAGTCCTTGTACAGTTGTTCGTAGTAGATTCTCCACCGTTCACTAATTTTGTCCAGCTCATGCAATACTTGACCATCAACGTCTTCGATTATCCAAGATTTAGGTTTTTAAAAAGATCTGCGGCTTGGAGCTTTCTGGAGTGCGATTTTTTTGCAGATACCTTCAATGAATAGGTTCTTATCTAGGCGGCATTGTGCATCTATAGTTCGACAAAGATGTGAGTACTCAAAGGCGACTTCAGGGGTTTGCAGTCCATTGATCTTAAGTTCCTTTCTTCTTTGAATAAGAGTCCATGTGTTTTTGGATATGTAACACTTCTTTTTGTGGTCTGGTGTCCTCGTCTTCCTGATTTCTTCGAGAGTTTCATTGATAAGGTCTTTTAGATGTTGCCATTGTGTATTTGCATTGGTTCGAATGGATGGTGATTTGTCATTAAGTTTTGTCTCGATAGCGTTATGAAAAACTGCCTGTTCTGTGATATCTAGGTTACGAGGTTTCTTCTGTGGGATATTACGGGCTTTCATGCGGAGTGCAAAATCCGCAACAAGTAAGTTGTGGTCTGTTCCACACTCGGCTCCGGGGAATGTTTTGGTGTTTCTTACTGAGGACTTTCATCGACAGTTTACTAGAAAAAAGAATAGTCTATCTGATTACGGAATCGATCGCCGGGAGATTTCCACGTGTAAATTCTACGGGAGTGGTGTTGAAAATGTGTGATTAAGATGCTGCGGTTCTTGTCTACACAAAAGCTTATAAGCCGCTCGCCTCGCTCGTTTCTTTCGCCTAGTCCATACTTTCCGACGTTCTGACGGATATGGTCATCTGGTGCAGTATTGCTGACTTTGGTGTTAACGTCACTAAGTATGAGGGTAATTTCTCGGGTTGGCATGTTATTGAACGTATTTCCAAGCAATCCATAGAATTCTTCACATTCTTCCTCAGATGATTGTGCTGTAGGTGCATATACCTGTATGATGTTTAAGTTGCATGGCTTGCAGTTCAGTTTTATAGTAATGATTCGGTCTGATATCGGGTTGTACCCAAGCACACATTTATTTATTTTTGGCGGTATTAGCACGCCAATACCATGTGTGCTCGCATCGTCAGCACCCGAGAAATAGAACATGTTTCCGGATGTTGTGGTGAAGTCTCCATTGCTGCATATGTGTGTTTCGCTGATGCCTAGGATGCTCAGGTTGTGGCATTTCATTTCGCTTTCTATTATGCTGAGCTTGCCTGATTTATTTTATCCTCTTACGTTCCAATACGACGTTGGTCGCGTATTGAGATCTTGATCGCAGAGGTCGTGTCACCAGTAGCATTTCTCCCTACAGAGGCCTGACAAATCGTCTCCTCGAGAGCTTCGGTAGTCCATTTCACACTAGCCAGTCCGCGGTACCTGGGTAGCGCCGAGCGTTAGTCGGGTGGCATGACAGATCTTTATTCGTTCTTAGTACGTCCATTAGGGGGGTTTTCTTGGGAATGAGATAAGTGGTGGGCTCCCTCGTCCTTCCACTCTCAGTCTTTGAGAGGCTATTTACTTCCTCACGACCACTGCTGCCGCTTCGAGCGCTGGGTGGCTACGAATGTGTCGGGTTAGTTACCGCCGCCCAACGCTCGGCGTTGACTGTTTAACGAACGGCTAGGTATCTTCCTGTTCAACCCTCCTCCTTTCTCATCCGGGCTTGGGACTGGCAACGGCGGGTTGAGGATACGTTTAATCAGCTCTGGAAACGAAGTTTTCATATCTCTAGAAAACGTCCGGAACTCAGAATAGAACATCCGTTATCTACGGTTTCTTTAAAATACTGGAGCACTCAATTGAAAGGATCTGATGGTAACTATCCATTTAGTGATCGTAGTAAGGCATTGCTGAAGCCTATTTAAGTTCCTATTTCAAGTTTGCTTTGCTCTTGTAAGTGAGATTATGGGACGAAGTCTAACATTTATCATATCGCAGTGATGACCGCAGTGCAATACCGTACAAAACCTTATGTTCACCTTGGTATTTCCCACAGACATTACAAAAAGCAATGCAGAGTACTTTAAGTAATATGTTTTTATATATAAGGTGGAAATATGAGGGGGAATAAAGCCTGTAAATAGTACAGTTTTGTTATTCATTTGTGAACGCATAATATACGGTGAATAATTAACGTAAACCAAGAATAGAAATGGACCTGAAATTGAGCCTGGCGTGTTCCATTTGGCTGCACTCCTATTTTAACTATGAATCTAGTAAAAACTAAATTCTTTGTAAACTCATTGTTCGCGAGGTATCACTGTATGAGGGAAATACAGCTGCTATTTAATTTTACACGCCTTATAATATTAGTTTCACAAACGGAGATGCATAATTAACATACTCAAAAGCCTTGCTTACACAAAAGAAGATCTGCATCTTAAGATTACTCTCATGCTATAAATATGTGTAATAAGTTTAAAGCTAGCGTCAACTCATGACGAGTGTTAGGTTTCTTTGGACCTAAACGCGCGAGCCGAACCAGCTAAGCGAGCCCGCCGCGGCAGCGGTTGGTGATGCGCCAGAAGAAGAGTGTTAGAGAAGTTAGTTTGCTAGTATTAGTTTATGTGTTAGCAATTGAAAAAGTGGGATACATCCCATTTATTGAATGAAGATATTTAACATATTATATCTTAGGGCGACAAGCGCAGTGCATTGCAATAAAGGGCTTTTGAACTAGTTTTAAAAATCTGAATGGCATTTAACTGTTATGGGAAAGCGTGACGTTTAACATCAGGTGGGCGACTAGCGCGTCTCGTCACTAATGGTTATAAAACATAGGTCTACAAAGGATATTCACACTCATTCTACAGTCATTGTAGTTGTTAATCATACTAATGGATTTTCGAATGAATAAATGATGCAAACATCCATTACATTAACGAGAAAACGTGAATACGAACCTACAGAAAAGCTTTGCTGTTCTGGTAGAGTCCAATCGTTTAACCATTTGTGTGCATGAACATGTCTGTTTGATCTGTGTCTGGGTGTGTATATGTATATAAGTATTTAATATCAGTCATCAGGTTACCATAGTACAGGCTATGTCTAGTTTGGGATCTGAAGGCCTTTGTGTGGATGTTGTCCCATATAAAAAAAAAAAAAAAAAAAACCGTAATAAATCTGGCAGGTATGAATACTCGCACGTATTTGCTATATATGTATAAGTATCAAACTTGTTCAAACTATAGGTAGATAGAGTCTCTTGGTAGAGATCGCTATGAGCGAAGAGAAAACCTATTGTGACATTAAATTTTAAGCTTTTCATTGTTGCATAATGTTATTTGCCAATATGATCGTATTTCCTTAGCGTAGTTTTTTGTTTGTTATGTTGTGTACTCTACTGTTGCAGTTAAGAGTGTATTTATACAAGGAATTTGTAAATTGTGTGAAAATATGTTTTATCTTTATGACCCCATATTTACTGCTCCGCGGCTAAGAACAATTTTGCTTCTGAACGCACGACGGCACCGCAACATAGGACTGAATATATAAGAATAACTGCGCGAGACATACGTACCCACTTAGAATAGGTGCTGTGATGTAGCGACGCCGTCTTCGCAAAATGGTTCTTAGCATTGAATATGGGTTCATATTTATAAAAATAGAAGCATTTTTGTATTAGTTTCATGAACAGTTAACTAATGCAAACTACCCCATTCAACATTGTGCACTAATTACCAAAGACCTTTTAAATCTATCGATCTATATATCTATCTTAAAGTTTGAATAAAATTCACCATTGTATTAGCAGACAATGTTAATCAGAAGGCGTGAGTTCGAAACCCGAGAATGACACTTTTCTCTAACATTTCGAAAATTGGGATCGCTAAACAGGTGTAGGTTCTGTAAAAAGCATATATAAAACCTGAGAAGGGTTGTGATACTTTGAAAGTTGTGGGTTTGTCATACAATGGTTTTCAAGTAAGTTGATAGATGGCGTACAGCCCATTTACGACGAAATATATAAATTTAACCCTGGGATGGGTGACTCGGTCCGAATACTTAATTTTCTTTTCAAATTAACAAAATTTCCATAAGCTTAAATTATAGAAAAAATTAAGCAAAAAACGCAGAATGCAGGCTTTAGGACTAAGCAGAAATTACGAACGTGATATTGTATCATTAGCAATAACTGCAAATTTCGTGAAATTGACAGCTTGACAGCTCGTAACCACTAACTTTCTTAGACAGCTAAGCTGCCTGATGTTTCTTTAGGTGAATTATTGTCAGTCGATCATAAGCCAATAATGTCCAAAGTCCAAATCAAATTATTAACGTTGATTTGTGAATGTCCTACGTATAAAACATCGAACATCCAAATTACTTCAGTTCCATTACGAATTGGATTAGAAAAGTGAAGTTTGATAAATCATAACATTCTTTTTCCATTTACTTTAAGAACCTCGACTTTGAATAATTGAGTTCATTACAGAACCCGAAGGGAATCGAAGTAGAAATATCCTGATAGGAATTACAAATGGAGAAATTTCGGTCAAAAGGCTCAGTTTGCTCGTAATGAGACGTTTTAAGTAAATATTAGATTGATTTGGAACATTCAATCAAGTATTTACGTGTCAATATTTGATATAGACCACGTCTTCCTATGGCCAAATACTTGTACCTATAGCATGTACCACGAAGATGTTATATGCTACTGTGAAAGCTAGTGATAAACATGGTCGTTGGGTGTTGTAGTGTCTTAGACACTGTGCCCACCTAAGCAACGCGACAGAAACGTGATTATCCTTTGGCATGTGGCATGACTAGCACGACATTCGTTGGGGTTCATCGAATGTCCACCCGGACAAGCTAGAAACATAATAGAGTACAGCGTGTCTGTGAACCTAGCATAACAATTTCCAGAATCTCAAATTTTTTCGAAATTTTAGTATCATCCTCAACCTATATATATAAAAGAAGATGTCCTGACTGACTGACTGACAGACAACGCATAGCCTAAACAACTGATCGTAGAGACTTGAAATTAGGAGGGTGTTGATTGGTCCTTGATGAGTAGAAGTGTACTAAAAATCGGTTTTTAGAAATTCGACCCCTAAGGGGGCAAAAGGGGTGGAAACGTTTGTATGAAACTCCTTTGTTTTTGAACTTATAGTTGTGAAAATTTGTATTTGGATATGACATTTAAAACTAAAAATGTTGGACTATTTTTTTTTTTGATAGTGGTGTTATATGAGGGTGAAATGGAGGGGTGAAAGTTTGTATGGAGAGTTTTTTGTGGTTAAAAATTAGCATTTGGACAGTTCAAAGTGATGATTTCAATATTTATTGACAGGGATGACTTAAGGGGGTGAAACGGGGCATATTTTTTTATCTAAAGTTCTTGGTTTTTGGAGCTACAGTGACGAAAATTGATTAATGGATAGGTAATTTAAAATAAATAGTGATGCTTTCAATATTTTTGTCAAGGACAACTTAAGGGGGTGAAACGGGGGATAATTTTTTTTCAAAGTTCTTTGTTTTTGGTGCTACAGTGATGAAAATTGATAACTGGATAGGTAATTTGAAATAAATAGTGATGCTTGGAATATTTTTGTCAGGGATGATTTAAGGGGATGAAACGGGGGAATATTTTTTTCAAAAGTTCTTTGTTTTTGGAGCTACAGTGATGAAAACTGATAACTGGATAGGTAATTTAAAATAAATAGTGATGCTTTCAATATTTTTGTTAGGGATGACAAAAGGATAAATTTTGCATGGTGGTAGCTTATATTGATCAACATATAGGATACTTTTGATCCCGGTAAATTAAAGAGTTTCCGTGGGATAATTAAAAATCTGTTTTTACCGTATCCCGAGAGGCCACGCGAGCGAAGCCGCTGGCGGGTGAGCTAGTCATCATCATCATCTCAGCCGTAGGACGTCCACTGCTGAACATATGCCTCCCCCATGATTTTCCAAAAGGACCGGTTGGAAGCGGCCTGCATCCAACGTCGTCCTGCGACCTTCATCAGGTCGCCTGTCCACCGTGTCGGTGGACGACCTACGCTGCGCTTGCCGGTCCGTGATCTCCACTCCAGAACCTTTCGGCCCCATCGGCCATCTGTTCTGCGTGCTATGTGCCCTGCCCACTGCCACTTCAACTGGCTAATCTTCTGGGCTATGTCGGTGACTTTCGTTCTTCTACGGATCTCCTCATTTCTGATTCGATCACGTAGAGAAACCCCGAGCATAGCCCTCTCCATAGCTCGTTGTGGGACTTTGAGCTTTTCTATAAGGCCCATAGTAAGAGACCACGTTTCAGTGCCATAAGTCATCACTGGTAACACACATTGGTCGAAGACTCTTGTCTTGAGGCACTGAGGTATTTTTGACGAGAAGACTTCGCGAAGTTTCCGGAACGCTGCCCAGTCGAGTTGGATTCGACGATTGACCTCTTTCTCGAAGTTGGACCTGCCTAGTTTGACTGTCTGTCCCAGGTAGATGTACTCGTCAACAACTTCGAGAACTGAGTTCCCAACTGATATTGGGGTAGGTACAACATGGGCATTAGACATAATTTTCGTCTTATCCATGTTCATCTTAAGACCTACCCGTTGGGAAACTCGATGGAGGCCTTCGAGCATTGTACTGAGGTCTTCCATGGATTCTGCCATGACTACAATATCGTCGGCAAATCGAAGGTGAGTGATGTATTCGCCGTTAATATTGATGCCAAGTCCTTGCCATTCCAGAAGCTTGAAGGCGTCTTCCAATGTAGCGGTGAACAGTTTCGGAGATATAACGTCTCCCTGTCTCACGCCTCTTTGCAATGGAATTGCCTTCGAACTCTGCTCCTGTACTCGGACTGACATGTAGGCGTTTTTGTACAAACACTTCAGCACTTCAATATACCGATAGTCAATACGGCACCGCTGGAGAGACTCAAGCACTGCCCACGTCTCGATCGAATCAAAGGCTTTCTCATAGTCCACAAACGCTAAACAAAGAGGCAAGTTATACTCTTCGGTCTTCTGTATAACTTGCCGTAGCGTGTGGATGTGGTCTATGGTACTATAGACTTTTCGGAAACCGGCTTGTTCCGGAGGCTGGAATTCATCAAACCTGCGACTGAGACGGTTCGTTATGACCTTCGAAAACTCAAAAGCGAGATGGGTCTTTAATTTTTAAGTAAAGTGTTGTCACCTTTCTTGAAGAACAGCACCACCACGCTTTTGTTCCATGCTTCTGGCGTTGAACCTTTGAGTAAGACGGTATTAAAGAGCTTCTGAAGGACTTTAAGTACCGGTGTTCCACCCGCTTTCAGAAGCTCAGATGTGATACCGTCGTCACCAGGCGCCTTGTTGTTCTTAAGCTGTTTCAAGGCCATTCTAATCTCGTACAGGCTGATGTCCGGGATATCTTCGGTATAATGTCGGGTCAGCTTGGCTCTTGGGTCTTTGGCCGAGCTGCTAACAGGTTTAGCGACCGAGGTGTATAGCTGTCCGTAGAAACTCTCTACCTCTCCTAATACTTTTGCTTTGGTCGACGCTACACTGCCGTCTTCTCTCTTCAGCTTCGTCAACTGGCTTTGCCCAATAGACATGTCTCTTGCAAACACTTTGGAGCCTTTTTTACGCTCTATCGTCTCTTTAATACGGTTTGTATTAAAGATCCGGATGTCGTTTCGCAAGGACTTCCATATTCGTCTATTGAGCAGCCTATATGCTTCAGCATCATGCGAAGACTGCATTTTCAGTGAGCGTCGTTCAACCATGAGGTTGAGGGTATCGTTGGAGAGTTTCTGTGGCCTATCTGTACGGTGGGGTTTAAAGTATTTGGAACCCACTGTATGGACAGTTTCTACTAACCTGTTATTGATCTCGTCCACTGAAGCGATGTTCTCAAGGCAATCGAAGCGATTGGATAGCTCAAGTTGAAAGCTCTCGGGGTTTTGTATATGGACACGAGTGGGTCGGAGCGTAGACTTCATCAGAGACCTCTCCAGTTTGACATTAATATTCACCGTGCCTCTTACCATTCGGTGATCACTACCGGTTTTAACCCTGTTGATCACGGAGACATCAGTGAATATTTGCCTTTTGGTGGTCATAATGAAGTCAATCTCATTTCTCGTAGTACCATCGGGACTCTGCCAGGTCTATTTCCTGTGAGGTGGCTTCTGAAAGAAAGAGTTCATCATAAAGAGTCCCTCTTTCTCCAGGAAGTTGGCCAACCTCTGTCCCCTACGGTTCCGTTGTCCATAGCCAAATTGCCCCACTTTCGACTCATCCTCGCTTCTCTTACCCAACTTCGCGTTGAAGTCCCCCATAACAACTAGAAAGTGCGTTTCAGAGGTATGTATGGCCCGAATAATGTCCTCATACATATCCTCCACCTCATCATCCGGGTGCGACTTCGTCGGTGCGTATACCTGAATGACCTTCAGCGAATATCGTTTGGATACTCTGAGTATTAGGTATACGACCCTATTGGAAACGCTATCGATCTTAACTATGTTTTTAGTAAGTGACTTGTGGACGAGAAACCCGACACCACCTTGGGACTGTTGGTCGCCCTCCCGGTAGTAGAGTAGGTTACCTGATTTTAGGGTTATCGTGTCCTCACCCGCTCTACGGACTTCAGATAACCCCACAATGTCCCAGTGTAGCTTACTCATTTCTTCTTCCAGCTAGTGAGCTAGTAGTTATACCTGATAGTTATTTTGAAAAGTTTACCTATTTTTGACAGGAAAAATCAAATTTAAAATACATAATGATAAAGCTTCATACACTAATCATAATCAGCCCAGTATGTTAACACTACTGGGACTCGAGCCTAGAAGTAAGGCTATAATCCATTACACGGGCCCAGTGAGGCTTGGTGGATAGTCTAGTGGTCAACCCGTGTCCAAGTTTTCAGGCCACCCGAAGGCCTTCAACGTAGCCTAACGACTGTTGTCCTAAGACAAACAACCGGTACCGACGGCTTAACATGCCTTTCGAAGCACGGAAGCCCTCAGTTGAATAATGCCACTAGCAGTCACCCATCCAACTCCTGACCGCAGCGAGGGTTGCTTAACTTAACATTGTTGATCGGTTGAGATCGCCAAGTCATAAACGAAGAAAAATGCGAAAGTGTTTTGTGTGAATTTTTAATTTATATACGGGTGGTACTATAGGGTGAAGCCAGTTAACACATTATTTCAATTATTTAATATCAGGGATGTAACTATAGAGATCTAGGGAGATGCCAATCCTTGCGCTGAGTACAAAACCTTGTGTCGCAAGCAGCGGCCGTATTCCACGATTCAACGTACTCTGTTTAGCTTTAGCAAGTTCAATATCCACTGTGGTTATAAAACTTAAAATTTGAATATTCGTAAGTACAGAGCAAGCATTGTAAACTGTGTACAATGTACTCATACATGCAATATCGCGACCGGCGTTCAGTCACAAAATACAAATGTTGCGAACCGCCAAGAGCAATGTGTTCTGTTTTTGGGCATATTGCTGCGATACCGGCCCCGCCCTCTTTTCATATCTCTCTTTTTTTTCTTAGTTTGTGGCTGTTACAATAACGTTGAAATTATTTATACATAGTATTTTAGAAACAAAAATACCTACATATAAATAAAAAATTGTATATACGTAAGATAAATTAACCTCTGTCCTTGTGCGAGCAAAAAATTCAAATGAGGCGTTTCAAATATTTGCGTTAATTTCAGGAGATTTCCATTTAATTGGGATAAAATGTGACCTATAGGTATAAAGTAACTCTATATCAAATGTTATAATTAAAATCAGTAAAATCGCTTCATTGTTATGAAGTAAGAAACATATTGACATCCTTTCTAACTCAAATAGAATCGTTCGCATTTATTACATTAGTTTCATAAATAATAATTCAATAATTGCTTTAACCAATCTTTTATTCACTCGTTCCTAACAATCAATTTCAATAGAAATCAGTAGACCCAGCGCTTTTTAATCTAAAATTTATTTCTTAGAGATCTATAATGGAGAAAGTTAAGAGTTGAACAAGCAATTTTATCTAATGGAATCACCAACAACTCACTTCTATCTGTGACCTTTTATAGGAAAAACAGTCTTCCATTCAATTATCAAGCAATTTATTATACACTAGCTTCTGCACGCGACTTGTCTACGTGGAATAATTTTACTGCGTATTTCATAATAATAATATCACATCCACACCTACGCTTGCTAGTAATTTACAAGCCCGAGCAAGTGAAGCGAGCAAAACGAGCGAAGCGGCTTTAGCCAAATTGACTTTCATCTGTACGTCTGTTTATTAGGTTGTATGTTGGTCCTCCGGTACAGATCGCATTTTTCAACCAATCTTGACAAAACTATGCGTGGTCCTGATCGTTATAGGTTTTTTTCAGTCGGCGGTAAAAAGGGGGGAAGTTTGTTGCGGCGCATATTTACCAATTTACGAACCGATTATGGTAAAATTTGGTACACATATGAGTTACCTGACTTTAAAAAGAAACTTCGTATATGAGCATATTTGGTTGCTGAGTTGTGAAGTACTGGGACAAATAACTGATGATAAGACTGCGCTCGCGAGCTCTACTGCTCGCAGGAACTACGAGTACTAGGTAGTTAAATATTTGCTATAATACACGGGTTGAAACCATGCGTATCCTAGATTTATAGCCTCGACATGGGTTAGAGTAACTATTTAGAGCCATGTGTACTCTTCACAAGTGTATATGCGTGGGGCGTGTGGTGATTGATATTATAGGCGTCAATAAATAATGTTCAACACTAAGTTCACAAATGCATTATTTATTTGGCCACAGTCATAGTTCTACGTATAAATAAAGTTTCAGAACGTAATCTTATTTTATATTAATTAAAAAACCTTTTATTTCTTCCAGATGCTAGCTTACGTAGTTAGTAGTAAACTAGTATTGTTATTATTCCAAGATTTATTGGTTTAATAATTAGTGTTTAGTAGTTTTATAAAATAATAGAATTTTTTGATATATATATATATATATATATGTATATATATAGTGATGTAGTGAAATTAATCTGTAAGAACCCCTCTACAGGTAAAGGCCTCCTCCAAATTGAGCCAGTTTTCTCTGGATTGCGCTGTTTGTGTCCAGTTTGGACCCGCTGTGCATCCTCCCATCTGTTGCAAGGTCTTCCGTTCTTTCTTTTGCCCACTGGCCACTGGCCCCCCTCCATTCTGTCACTCTTTTTGTCCACCTTTGATCCTGCAGGCGTGCTATGTGTCCGGCCCACTTCCATTTTAATGTAATAGCTGGTGCTAAATTGTCTGTTGCTTTTGTGATGTTACGTATTTTTGTATATTTTATAAATATAAAATACAAAAATATTTTATATTAATAAACTATAAAATATACAACGATAACAATGCGAAGGTACACAGTTATAAAGTAGGTAAATAAGTATCAAATCATATTGTATCAAAACTTTTCATTTTAACTTTTGAAAGTTTCATATTGGTCTAAATAGATTTTCCAATAGATTTATTGAAACAAAGAGTTTATTTAATCAGCACCACCAAGCGGAATCACAATTCTTGCCATGGTGGCTAATGAAAAAAAAAATTGATTAAATGTAAGGTTAGTATTAATGTAAGGTAATCATTAACAAACATATCGAAATATGTACAGCTGTTTTGGAGTTACCTTCCAAACGTGCGCAAACATAACCAGAACGTAATATTAAATCTACAAAGTACGAATCAGGCTTTTATGTACCACCAGAAGGTAATTTAATCAAGGTAAGTATGGTATTTACGAAATAAAATATATTTTACTACATATTTTGGAATTTTAAGCGTGACTGGACTGAGTCTGAGCTTAAAACACATCATCATCATCTCATCATCTCATCATCTCAGCCGTAGGACGTCCACTGCTGAACATAGGCCTCCCCCATGGTTTTCCAAAAGGACCGGTTGGAAGCGGCCTGCATCCAACGTCGTCCTGCGACCTTCCTCAGGTCGTCTGTCCACCGTGTCGGTGGACGACCTACGCTGCGCTTGCCGGTACGTGGTCTCCAATCCAGAACCTTTCGGCCCCGTCGGCCATCTGTTCTGCGTGCTACGTGCCCTGCCCACTGCCACTTCAACTGGCTAATCTTCTGAGCTATGTCGGTGACTTTAAAACACAATTTATCTTATATTTTAGTGCCATAGGTGGCAAATAAGAAAACGGGCCGCCTGATGAACTGCTTTGAAAATGACTTTGATTTACTTTCTGAAGAGCCCCATGTTGTTGCTTTCTGAAAATACGGCAGCAGATAGCAATTCCACATATTTCTGGTGTGAGGCAACAAATATCACGCACGCCGGTTTTATTTATTAATGTTGTTTTACGTGGTTTCATGGTTATCTGTAAGAGATCGCTACATTCTGACCCTTAATTATAAGTTTTGCATAATGTTTTCTTGACAAAATTATCTTGTGTATTGTTTTTGGTGTTACTATAGTGTTTATCTATCTATGCTATGCCTTCGGGAAAATATTTAGTTATATTAATTGTAATTTGTTTAAGTAATTTTTTAGGTTTGTAAATGTTTGTAACGTTTTTATGAGCTCACTGGGGAATTGTTCCAGCACCGAGTGTCGTCAAATCTGAAACTGTGTAAAAAGCTTTGTGTTTTAAAACATAAATAAAAAAACACAAATCCCTCTAAGCTGACGCTGGAGTATTGTCCAAGCGCATCTTCCAAGCCCGAGCCCGAGTGAGTTTTTGCTACTGGTATTTCTTATAATTTACTATGCCGAATAACAGAATGAAAAGACGGAGCTGCCGTCGTGCCTTCATTTTCATGAGGTTGTTGTCATTGAGAATGGGTGTCACATGGGCACGAGAAGGGATTTTAAACAGAAGCGCGTACACGGCGCACTGTTCTACATAATAGACACGGACCATAATCAATATCAGCATAAGCTTAGATAAAACTAGACACGCATTATAATATGCTGAGATCGACATTAAGGTACGGTCTAGCATTGTATAGTACATTCAACTTATTAAAGCAGGTCGGTACACCTTCTTCCAAATGTTGCTCGAAGCGCAGGCGGCTATCCATAATTAAACCTTAATTTTTATATGCAGAAACACATTTATTAGTACTATTATGTATGAAAACCGGAGGGTTATGATTAACGTTGTCTGACAACTGCTTTTTAGATCCCACAAGTAAATATTTAGACTTAAAAGTAATCAAAACCATGCAATTAGACGTAACTTGTTCATACTAATAACTACTACTTATACATAAATATGCCGTGGCGGTGCCGGCTTAGAATAGCACCCCTCAACTCTACCCGTGGGTGCCGTAGAAGGCGGTTAAGGGATAACAAATCAGAAGGTGGGCAGCAGCATCTTCCCAGTCAAACACACACAAACTGCACTCGCCAACCCGCCTGCCAAGCGTGGCGAGTATTGGAAAAACCCCTCCATGGATTGGACAAAAAGAACCAGTACCCCAGTCCCCGGCAGTCCCGCTATTTCTGGCTACGGTAGCGGCCACGGTAACGGTGGGGCAGGGGGTGCTAAAAATCCCCGGCAGACGCCCGGCTACCACTCCCAACGACGACGACTGGAAACGCACTTTCTAGTTGTAATGGGGGACTTCAACGCGAAGTTGGGTAAGAGAAGCGAGGATGAGTTGAAAGTGGGGCAATTTGGCTATGGAGGTTGGCCGACTTTCTGGAGAAAGAGGGACTCTTTATGATGAACTCTTTCTTTCAGAAGCCACCTCACAGGAAATGGACATGGCTGAGTCCCGATGGTTCCACGAGAAATGAGATTGACTTCATTATGACCACCAAAAGGCAAATATTCAATGATGTCGCCGTGATCAACAGGGTTAAAACCGGCAGTGATCACCGAATGGTAAGAGGCACGGTGAATATTAATGTCAAACTTGAGAGGTCTCGTCTGATGAAGTCTACGCTCCGACCCACTCGTGCCCGTATTCAAGACCCCGAGAGCTTTCAACTTGAGCTATCCAATCGCTTTGATTGCCTCGAGAACATCGCTTCAGTGGACGAGATCAATAACAGGTTAGTAGAAACTGTCCATACAGTGGGTTCCAAGTACTTTAAACCCCACCGTACAGATAGACCACAGAAACTCTCCAACGATACCCTCAACCTCATGGCTGAACGACGCTCATTGGAACTGCAGTCTTCGGATGATGCTGAAGCATAATATGCTTATAAGGATAATGCTAAGGACTTCCATATTCGTCTATTGAGCAGCCTATATTATAAGCTGCTCAATAGACGAATATGGAAGTCCTTGCGATACGACATCCGGATCTTTAATACAAACCGTATTAAAGAGACCATAGAACGGAAGCAAAGGCTCTAAAATATTTGCAAGAGACATGTCTATTGGGCAAAGCCAGTTGACGAAGCTGAAGAGAGAAGACGGCAGTGTAGCGTCGACCAAAGCGGAAGTGTTAGGAGAGGTAGAGAGTTTCTACGGACAGCTATACACCTGGGTCGCTAAACCTGTTCGCAGCTCGGTCAAAGACCCAAGAGCCAAGCTGACCCGACATTATACCGAAGATATCCCGGACATCAGCCTGTACGAGATTAGAATGACCTTGAAACAGCTTAAGAACAACAAGACGCCTGGTGACGACGGTATCACATCTGAGCTTCTGAAAGCAAGTGGAACACCGGTACTTAAAGTCCTTCAGAAGCTCTTTAATACCGTCTTACTCGAAGGTTCAACGCCAGAAGCATGGAACAAAAGCGTGGTGGTGCTGTTCTTCAAGAAAGGTGACAACACTTTACTTAAAAATTACAGACTCATCTCGCTTTTGAGCCATGTTTATAAGCGGTTTTCGAAGGTCATGACGAACGGTCTCAGTCGCAGGTTTCATGAATTCCAGCCTCCGGAACAAGCCGGTTTCCGAAAAGGCTATAGTACCATAGACCACATCCACACGCTATGGCAAGTTACACAGAAGACCGAAGAGTATAACTTGCCTCTTTGTCTAGCGTTTGTGGACTATGAGAAAGCCTTTGATTCGATCGAGACCTGGGCAGTGCTTGAGTCTCTCCAGCAGTGCCGTATTGACTATCGGTATATTGAAGTGCTGAAGTGTTTGTACAAAAACGCCCACATGTCAGTCCGAGTACAGGAGCAGAGTTCGAAGGCAATTCCATTGCAAAGAGGCGTGAGACAGGGAGACGTTATATCTCCGAAACTGTTCACCGCTACATTGGAAGACGCCTTCAAGCTTCTGGAATGGCAAGGACTTGGCATCAATATTAACGGCGAATACATCACTCACCTTCGATTTGCCGACGATATTGTAGTCATGGCAGAATCCATGGAAGACCTCAGTACCTCGAGTTTCCCGACGGGTAGGTCTTAAGATGAACATGGACAAGACGAAAATTATGTCTAATGCCCATGTTGTACCTACCCCAATATCAGTTGGGAACTCAGTTCTCGAAGTTGTTGACGAGTACATCTACCTGGGACAGACAGTCAAACTAGGCAGGTCCAACTTCGAGAAAGAGATCAATCGTCGAATCCAACTCGGCTGGGCAGCGTTCCGGAAACTTCGCGAAGTCTTCTCGTCAAAAATACCTCAGTGCCTCAAGACAAGAGTCTTCGACCAATGTGTGTTACCAGTGATGACTTATGGCACTGAAACGTGGTCTCTTACTATGGGCCTCATAGATAAGCTCAAAGTCGCACAACGAGCTATGGAGAGGGCTATGCTCGGGGTTTCTCTACTTGATCGAATCAGAAATGAGGAGATCCGTAGAAGAACGAAAGTCACCGACATAGTTCAGAAGATTAGCCAGTTGAAGTGGCAGTGGGCAGGGCACATAGCACGCAGAACAGATGGCCGATAGGACCGAAAGGTTCTGGAGTGGAGACCACGGACCGGCAAGCGTAGCGTAGGTCGTCCACCGACACGGTAGACAGACGAATGAAGGTCGCAGGACGACGTTGGATGCAGGCCGCTTCCAACCGGTCCTTTTGGAAAATCATGGGGGAGGCGTATGTTCAGCAGTGGACGTCCTACGGCTGAGATGATGATGATGATGATGATGATACATAAATATGATTTATATCTTCGAGGTACCTATCTTTGGAGCAGTCTGAATGCTGCGCCGTTATTGGGGTCCCGCCCTGCACGCAAACAGCGTTAATTTCACTCTAGCCGACATTTGAGATTAGCAATACAGTTTTCGTTTATGTACATAACAAATAAATAGTTTGTCTCCACATTCTGTGTTTCATTATTAGGTGTATATAAACATCAAGCAGTAAACCTTCACATAGCGGATAGCCCATTCCGACAAATGTTTTTTATCCTCATTAATTTTCGAAACTGCGAGATCTGTATCCTGAGAGTGAAAACAGAGATAAATTTGTATGTAAGAATATATTATGTGATATTGTCAATGTTTGACACAAATTATGATATTTGTACAATATGAATAAAATAGGGCCAAGGATTGATTCTTGAGGAATACCTCTAAGATTATTGGCGCGTGAAGAGGAAGTTAATTTGTCTGAACCTGTAATTTCAACAAATTGAGATCTGAGATGAAAATTATGAAATCTTACAGTACTTGTATCAAAGCCGAAAGTTAGCTTGGATAAAAGCAGTCAAATATTTGCATCAAACGCCCGTGAAAACAATATGTATAAATTTCCCCGTCGTAGAAGTAAATCTGCTACGCAATATAGCAAAAATGTTCATGGGATTCCTTGTACATGCTGACACATCCTCGTTGTTTACACCACGCAGGCTCTTTTGACTCAGTAAGCGTATGCACGATGTCATTATCGGTGCGATATGGCTCGCGTTTCCCTTACCTCATACTAAAAATGATTCCAGGGATCAGTAGTGTCCGTTCTAGTATATCTAATTATAATAATAAACTCCCCACCTCGGTTCGGACAATAAAATGTCGTGCTACCGTCGCACCCACACGATGTCATTTAAACGACTTATAATCATTTTGCCTTAGTTTCTGGACGTATTCCGTACCATTTATTTACTACGTAAGTGAGCCTGATTCTGGAATATATATTTTTAAATGGCGGTCAACGTAGCATTTAATAGCGTATATTAGCTTGGTTCTGAGGTAGTTTTTTTTTTATGGGATAGGTTGGCAAACGAGCAAGTGGCTCACCTGATGGTAAGTGATACCGTCGCCCACGGATATCCGCAATACCAGAGGTCTCGAGGATTCGTTGCCGACTTTTGAGGAAGGACGATAGGAATGAAGAGATAGAAGGTGTACAGGTTGGACGGGGAGGGGAAGGAGAGGGAGAACGGGGAAGGGGGGAATTGGGCCTCCGGAACCTCCCAAAAACCGACGAAACGCGATAGCAAGCTCTGTTACTTCACGTCGGTGTTATGTGGGAGTGTGGTACTTCCCCGATCGTGCCGGCCCATTCAGCTGGCATTAAAGCGTGGCATTACCACCGAAACATTTTGTAAACGGCATTAAGTAGGATTAGCAAATGTGGTGCCGATGTGATTTTTGTGAAAGCTAATTTTATTTTCAATGGCAGCTTCCAATAAGTAGAACTAGATGGAGAAGTACTCCGGCAATTTATCTATTGCATTTTCTGTGCTAATGAAACAGGTGTAGCTTCTCGTCAGCGATGGAGGAGGGATGCATGACTGTTGTTCGAAATTCATTTTACAGATTTTTATTTCAATACCCTTCACTGGATATAAAAGACTTTTGACATAACGGACAGTTGATATAATTTTATTTGATATACGTTATAGTTGTTATATAATTTAGAATCTATACCAGGACCAGATAATCGTTTAACTGTGATACTTTAATTTTATATACTACTAATATTACATACTCTTCAAGTATTATATATTTTTTTCAATATAACAATGATTTGACATACTATTCATTTTGGTATAATTCCGTTAACAAAATTATGTAAGTATGTTTAAAGGTATTCAATTTTCATGACCAGTCTAAAGGTGTCTACATACGATGCAACCCCGAACGCAAAATGCTGTAGCAATCTGCTGTAGTCGCGGTTGGATGCACTCTACACACGTTGCAGCGGCGATTACAATTGCATTCTGCGTTGGATCGCGTTGGTTCATTCAGCGTGCACACGTGAATGAAAATGGCTCAAATGCTGTCCAAATATTAAAAAACGGGTCTTGCAATTGCCTTCGCTGAGTTTGCTGAACTATACCTACTGAGACTGAGAGACAATAAACATTAATTTTTACTTTGAACATTAATAGATGAACAGCAAAACTACAATATATAATGCCTATTTTATTTATATATTTTATAGCTAACCTACGATACAAGAGAAATCTTAGTGTAGGTTTAGCTGTAATTGTATTTAAATGTTTTACAAGCCAATTATTAATAACTTACATCTTTAAGATAATTTAAGTTAATTGTAAACTTGTATATTTTATGGAAATAAAAAATATTATTATATTATTATTATATTATTATGTTATTTAATAATTAAAATCATTATTTCTAGTCTAGAGAAAATTGGACAGGAAGGAACAATGGCGTGTCAATTATTTTCACAAAGAAAAAAACATCAGCTGCTAAGAAAAGTAAAAATACGCCATAACTATTTTATTATTTCACAAATGTGGCAAGACATTAATAGATTTCTGAAATTCTGATCAATATAGTTTTTTCTGTAGTATACATTTTTGCATCTATTTACATACGAGTATTTCATTTAAGAAAATTCAGAGCGACGCTAGCCACGGGCGGCGGCACGATCGCGACTGAGCCCAGATTGCATGCAACCGCACTACTCACGTTACAACACGGCTTACAATTTGCTGTAACAATCTGCTGGATGCTAGAACGTACGATACAACGTCCAACATGTTGGAAGAGAGTCACAACACGCCTACATACGATACAATTTGCTGGATCACAGCAGATTGCTACAACATGTTGCATTCGATATAGCATGGTGTGTAGAGAGCTTAAGGGAAAGTTACGATAGATGCGACGACGAGCGAAGCGAGGAGGAGCGTTAGGTCGAATGGTGAACACACAACGCCACACGCTAGAATTAGGTTATCAATCTTAGTCAGGCATTATTGTTTACTTTTTAAATATATAAATAGGTTTCGACGTTTCATTATATATGTTTATTAAAATTCGATTAAAAAAGAAGTATGTGCGGTGATTATATTTTTTATAATAGTTATTTATTTATTTATTTATTTATTATGAAACACCAACAGTATACATATTAACCTTATTTAGATACTAACATTGTATTTTAATATATTATTCTGATATGTATACCTTTTACAGGTGTTTACAACATTCGCTGTTAAATGAGTGGTTAGACAGAAGATAATAATAAAATTAAATAAAATAAAACTAAGAATGTTTGGTACAATGCAATAACAGTGAGCACAGATCTAGTAGGTATACACAGTGTCTAACTTAATCAATAAATGCAGTGCACACTGCATCCTGCAAATTATTTAACAATAAACATTCTTATGATTTTATTATAAATATAACTAAATTTTACATGATATTTTTATTTTAATACAAATTAACAAAAAAAAGTAAGAATAAACAGAACAAAAATAACTAAATTATATATTGATTTTAGGACATGCTTACATTTAGGAACCTAGATAATTTACTCCTGAACACATTCAATGAGTCGTGAAAGATGTCAAGATCATTCGTGGAAGTATTTAGTTCATTGTATGTACGGCATATCCTCAGTAGAGGAGAATTACATCCTAAGTTTGTTTTGGCTAATGGGATTTGAAAAATTTTTGAGATTTGCTGGCGTGGATAATGGTAAGGAACGTATAAGTAAATGTAATTTAGAATTGCGGGACAATCTGTGAAACTATGAATTGATTTGTGAAGAAAGATAAGGTCACGAAATTTCCTTCTGTCACGCAATTTATGCATTTTAAAGAAAGATAAACGATTTTCGTAAGGACTTCTATGAGAAATTCCAGAACAAGAAAAGGCCAAAGATCTAGTGAAGGCTCGTTGAATACTTTCGATGCGCTGAGAGTGCGATGTGTAGAAAGGACTCCATGTCACGCTTGCGAACTCTAGATGACTGCGCACCATGGAGTTATATAGTGAAAATTTAGTACGATATGATTTGAAATTTTTAGTATTACGTCTTATAAAACCAAGCTGTTGAGCCGCTTTTTTAACCACCGACTCTATATGCGCTTTAAAAGTCAATTTACTATCAATTAAAACTCCCAAGTCACGCATTTCACTAACCTCCTGCAATGAAACATCATCTAAAGTATAAACCGAATTTATAGTGTTTTTCTTGCGGGTATATTTAATATAATAACATTTTTTGACATTAAGGTGCATTTGGTTTATGTCACACCATTCATTTATATGATTGATGTCGCTTTGAATAAGATTCATATCGGCATCACCTTTAACTACTTTGTAAATTTTGAGGTCATCTGCGAATAATTTAAAATTGCAATGCTTTATGTGCATAGTAATATCGTTGATGAATATCGAAAAAAGGATAGGTCCCAAATGTGATCCTTGTGGAACACCTGATTCAGCGTAATAAGTTTCCGATTCGTATCCATCAACAAACACTACTTGTTCTCTTTTTTTTAGATAAGACCGAAACCAATTTAGAACAGATCCATGGAACCCGATGCCTTTCAGCTTCTTAATTAACAAGCAATGACTAACTTTGTCAAACGCACTGCTAAAATCAGTATAGACTGCATCGATTTGATTTCCCTTATCAACTTCTCGAGACAAGTCTGAAACGAAGCTAACAAGATTTGTTTCAACAGAGCGACCTTTCAAGAAACCATGCTGATGTTCTGATAAGAGGTGGCCAGAGTGATGAGAGATTATCGGACATATAAGTGATTCGAACAATTTGGAAAAACAAGACAAAATAGAGATTGGTCTATAGTTCGTTACGTCATCAGCGTTGCCTTTTTTATGAAGAGGTATAATCTTGGCTTTTTTCCATTCATCAGGAAACTCTCCTAGCAACATAGAGTAATTCATTATGAGTGTCAGTGGGAACGATAGTGCAGAGGCACAACGCTTGACTAGGAGAGGTGGTATGCCATCGGGACCAGGTCCCTTGAGTATATCTAATTGCCTAATTTTGTTGAAGACGTCACGTTCTGTAAATTTTATTTTACCAATACAGTTATGCTGATATTTATAGTAAGGTGCACAAATGTCACGTCCATTTGATGTGGTGTTAGTATGGGATGTAAAAGCCATAAGATAATTATTGGCGAACAGGTTAGCTATGGCTTTACCAGTGTTAGCAGTTTTTTCATTCATGTGCATTTCTGCGGGGAAAGAAGACCGCGCTTTCCGTTTGTTTATTATAAAGCGCCAAATTTTTTTTGGATTTTTTACAATGTCTTCCTCCGTTCTCCGGAGGTAATTCGAATGTAGTGTGATGAACAACCGATGGCTACGTTCTCTTAAAATATTGAATTCTATCAAGTCACGAGGGTTTTTATATTTACGATATTTTACTCTTTATTTGTTTTTTTCAGCCAGTAATTTAACTAAGGAGTTATTAAACCAGGGAGGGAATTTGTTTCTAATGTACTTATATTTAGGGACAAATTTATCGATAACTATCCCTAATATAGTGTAAAAGGATGATACCATTTCGTTCACTGATTTGCAATCTTTAAAAACTTCTATCCAATCTTTGTTTTTCAGATATAATGTAATACCATTGAAATCTGCTTTATAAAAATTAAATTCAGATGACGACTTTGGACGAAGAAACTTCAGTTCGTAATTTGGTAATGTGAGTGATAAGGGGGGATGCTTACGATCCAGTTTACTCAAGCAATCAAGTGGTGCAGTTACAGAAATATCTGCCACTGTACTAATAACAAGGTCTAATAATCTATCATCTTCGTTGTGAATATAATTAAATTGATTCATGTTTGACATAGATATGAAATCAACTAGTGCATTGCCTAATATATTACTGTAGTTAGAAGGAGTTATTAAATTATTACATTTGGTCCAATTTATAAAAGGTAGATTAAAATCTCCTAACAGTAAAACCTCATCAACTTCGTTCACAAAATTATTAGCGTTATCCAAGAAGGCACTTAGTACTTCTATTTTAGCAGGAGAGGGGATATACACAGTACAAATAGCTACTTTCTTAGTATTTTTACCAGCACCCATTTCCACTAGTACCCAAACATCTTCGCAACTTGATTCCCATGTCTGTAGACGAGTGGACTTGAATTTACTTGAGACTGCAATTAACACTCCTCCACCGTCTTGTTTTAAAGGAGTAGTAGTGTCAGAGCATACACGATCTCGTCGATGCACAACATAACGAGAATCTATAAATTCACTGCTGTTGATGCTTGAAGTCAGCCAAGTTTCAGTAAACGACAATATATCATAAGAACTTTGCAGTATGCTATTAAATATGTTATGTGTTTTTGTTCTCATGCCACGTACATTTTGATAATAGATAGTAGCCATTTTTATATATAGTTGACGCAGAAAAGTTTACTATTATATATATAAGTTATCACCCGGTCATTGTGAAGAACGTACTGTCCTCGGTACGTATTTGGAGCGCCGGGCTAGTTTCGTCTTTTCTTGTGTAAGTTGTTGTGGTGTTCCAAACAAACTTGTATCCAAGCTCCTTCGCTTTCCTTCGGACAGCTGCATGAAGATACTTATTAGCAGGGCTTAAGTGTTCAGATACGTAAATAGGAACGCCGTCCCCTCCAAGCCCGAGATGATGCGTGTTCATTTTATCACGAGGGTTATTCTTATTGAACCTCTGAACACCAGCTAGCATGTTGTCACGCAAAAGTCGGGTTCGTAATTTCAAGATTATCGTGCGTGGCCTGGTACTCTCCTTGTTTAATTTTGCAACTCGTGATACATGAACGATATCTGTTTGAGAAATAGGATATTCTATCTTCATTGCAAGATGCTCTACTATTTTGAGAACATTTTCAGAACGACTCTCTGGCACCCCATTTATTACACTCGCGCTGGTGCTGCTCTACGAGGTTTAGTCGACCATTAAAACCCTTCTCTAGTTCTACTATCTTCGATTTTAGTTCAACGTTACTTTTCTGAAGCTGGTCTATGACTATAGATTTATCTTCGAAACTTTTCTTTAACTCTTCATAGCAATTATTGAAAAACGTTAGCGACTGTTCGAAAGATGAAACTTTATCACCAACGTTTTGCAGCTCCTTTGTTATGCTTTTCAATGCGAGCGTCATTTCTTCTCTTATAATAGCGCGAATATCTCTGTTGCTTGAGTCGAGGGCCTCATCAGGAATGTCATTAGACGATTTACGGCGAGGCTTTGCCTTAGAGATATTACGCTGGGTAACATTATCTGAGTCGCATGGGGGCTGAGCCACAGAACTGACTGGTGTGCTGGTGCCTTCAGGCTTTGGCTGATTGCAGACAGAACATTTCCAATTTTTTATCTTTTCCGAAGAGAGTGTGTTAAAACGTTTTACGTTAATATTGCAACATTCCAGATCAAATTTCGAGTCACAAATAGAACACATCATAAATTGATTATTCTTGATCTTGCTCTGACATCCTGCACAAGTTGTAGACATGGTGATGTCCAATATATTAATGCCAGAAAAAGTAAGGGTCAATTGTTTTTTAATATTTATCAACGACGAATCGCAATCCAATGCAAGCTAAAGTACGCCGATAACACGGGCATAGAAACTGCCAGTTAATCAGCGGCTTCACTACGCGAGCGCCACAGAATACGTAGCAGTAGTCGAGGCGATCGCGTTTGACACTGACACAGTGACGACACGGATCCCGATGCGTTTCCAGCTATCACAGAGTCGACACAGTGCACGCATTAGCTCACGACTCACCCTCGTTATTTGAATGGCTAAGTATATCACATGGATTTATAATTTATGAATGGTTTTCTTTTGTTGTTATTTGTTTTGAATTTCGATCAAAGGTTTATTATATTATATGTATTATATACGAAATAAATGGTATGTCAGAAGCTACATTTCTTTTGTCTATATGCATTTTATGAATCGAACATATATTAATTACCCGTAATAATGTCTCTCTCATCTTAAAAAACTGTCTTGACGTTGAATCGCAAGTAATTCTTGTCCAATTAAAACTTTTCTCGGCGGTGATACCCGTAGGTATCTATGAGCAGGAAATTAATATAACTTTTTAATTATTAGGAAGTGCAAGGCAAGTGCTTACTCATCTTCAGGCCATAATGGAGGGATGTGTGTTACGATGTCAGGAATGTTCAACGTATCAGGAACTTTATACTTTTTGTTTTAGTTAACATTAAAGTTGAAAGTAAACTTTTGTTTTTTTTACCTATTTAGTGATGAGATGGGCAAGTTGTTTGCTTTACGAAAAGTATCACGCCTGGTAATAAAACTTGCAGTGAAGCCCAGGCAAGCCCCAACAAAGTTCTGCGTAGCACTGCACTGCTCGCATCACACCACACACATGATACATTGCTTAGCTGCATCAGCAGCTGCTTAGTCTTATTTGCCATTGGCAAAGTATCTCAAATGCGCGAATTTTTGCCAACGGTCCCAGTGACATTGGCATTCAAACCCAACAAAAGTAATGCTTACACAATACGAAGTTTCGAAGCAATATTTCACACAGTGGTGGTTATATCCACAAGGGACATGGTAAACGACTAGACTATTAATACCAGAAATATGACGAAAGTTTTTTTTACAATAATGTTGGTGGAATCATGTGGTTTATGCATTTACCAAGTTAATCTAAATAAAATAGTTACATCGAATGAGATTTACAAACAAAACACAGTTAAATGTATGTTTCCAGTAAGAAGAGGTCACTGTTGTTTGACCGGAGTCATGTTCTAGTAAGGCAGTTAATGTGCATATGTATAATGTATATGTGTATAGCAAAAACTTAAGAGGTTGACAAATAAACACTTTATAGTTTTGTACAAAAACCTGTATTGTAGAAGCCTACTTGTTAAATTTCTAATTTGATAAATTTTACAAAAACAGCGATAGCAATATCGAAAGTTTCTCCGACGTTGTTTTAACCCGTTGACTTGCCATTCGCTACATTTGGGTAACAATAGATTTCGCAGAAATCAACCTACTTTTCCAAGAACTGCAACGTGTGTGGTTAAGGATTTTGCTCACTCTGATGCAGCCATCATGGGCACGAGTTCCAACAATTTACAACCAGTCGACCGTATAGTCCAATCATTAAGTGGTCTGACTTTGCAATAATTCCTCTGTTGCTGAAACTTTGCAGTATGATAAAGTAATGTTTATACATAATCCAAAAAAGAAACTAAAAATATTTTATTTTCTTTTTCGAATACAAAACCATGGTGGCGTGATAGGAATGTAATTTAGCATATAAAGAAATAAAAAGAAAAGGAATTTGACAGAGAAATTTTCCTGAACAAGTGTTCAGGACAACAAGTGTGCAAATTAGGGTTTTTTAAAGTTTGTGCCTCTTTGACATGAAAATATTTCTGGATTCCGTTGCATACTTAAACATATTTATATAAACGATAACAAAGAAATTTCAGACAGAAGAATTTTCCACCGGGTGCTAAAAGCGATTTTCAAGGTGTTTTTTTAACATTACTTTATCATACTGCAAAGTTTCAGCGACAGAGGTATTGTTGCCAGGGTGTACATACAAATAATTTCCTAGTGCAACAGGCTAGTAGTCACATTTCACAGTCACATTTTTTGGTATTACAACAAAAGATTACGTAGATGTCCTAACTACTTTCATTTGACAGTATTATACATTGGTAGAAATAACATGAGAAACAACGCAGTTGCATCAAATACCAAAGATTGCGGTATAAAACTTTTCAAACCCACGGCTATACTCACACATCTAAATTACTGTTCAAATATTCAACACAGTTCTAAGCTGTAGTATAAAATGTAGTTAATGGTTAATAAACAGTCGTTAAGGCATTTTTGTGTGAGAAGTGCCAGGTTTATGCGTTTTATGACGTGACGAATATATCATATTCTCAGTGGTTGCCCTCTCAGATTACGGAATAAACTTCTGGTCCTTTAAAAAGTTTGGCAGCTCGAGTTTTATCTGCTCGAACCTCTCTATCTATATGGTAAAGTAAATCGACTATAACTATCTGCACAAAAAGAGTATACTTAATATATTTTAATACGAGAATAGTGGCTTTAATCAAGTCCGCGCGTAAGCAGCCATGCGATTCTCTAATAATTCGTCGTTGCGATCGTCGACGAGCTCACCGATGTCAAATACTTAAGAGATATCGTGTTTGTACGTAAGGTTGTTTTTCCAGCGTTTCTTGTCGTCTCGGCGTTGTTTCACTGATGTCAATGATGCAACGCTGTTTGCTCTTAGTGTACGCTCACATAAATAGGTGCCAGGCTAAGCGCCTAGTGGCTCGCTAGGTTGGCACCTAGCGAGCCACTAGGCGCTTAGCCTATATAATAAGCATAAGAATGAGTTGTCGCAAACGAATGTACGTATTACCGCAGCGTTGTTAACACCGTTTGCGCCTCGCTGTGGCTTGCCGCCAGGCGGCTATCCAAGCGTGTCTGTCTTTTCCAGGATACATTCCGCAGCAAAATGAATAACAAGTTAATTAGTGCAGTTTTTGTAAGGTAAACTTTATGGAATTTTAAGCATTAATTACATAAAATGCAAATTATCTTTCAAAATAAAAAAAAAACAGTAAAATCATTATAGTATTACTTTTTAAAGGACTAACGCCTGCTTTAGCGATCTCAAACATTGAAATTTATAGAAAGAAAAATTCTCCTCGGACGGGATTCTAGTTGGTCAATGGCGTCTGACACGGAGAGTCAGAAGACGCGGGTTCGAATCCCGTCCGAGGATGGAATTTTTCTCTCTATAAATTTCAATGAATGAGTAAAATCATTTGTTCAATTTAGACATCAAAGGCGCACTTGTGAACGTCAATTATTCACTACCGCAGCGTTCCAAAATATATAGAGAGTAGAAGCGGCAAGAAACTCGGGGCCATTCTTTTTATATAGATTTTAACAATGTTTCTACTTAGGTTCTACTAATCTTACATGAGTGACAATACAGAATGACAACTTGCCAGAAGTGGAGTATTTCAAGTATCTTTGTCTTCCATATAATGTCAGACTTAATAATATGCTTTTTTAATTAAAAAGTTTTTTACAGTCAACTTGAATTTTCCCTCTGTGAGCTCAGTTATGGGTTTTGAGATTTTATTGTAAAAACGCACACAATTTCCTAGAAACGACTTATTAGTCTTCATTGTCATCATTATCAGCCGGAAGACGTCCACTGCTGAACATATGCCTCCCCCACAGAACGCCACTTGGACCGGTTAATAGCTTCCTGCATCCAGTGATTTCCCACGGTTTTGAAGAGGTTGTCGGTACACCTAGCGGGGGGCCGGCCTACACATCGTCTTTCGGTGAGTGGTCGCTATTCGAGAACCTTTCTTCCCATCGGTTATCAGTTCTACGAGCAACGTGGCCTGCCCATTGCAACTTCAACTTGCTAATTTTGAGAGCTACGTTGGTGACCTTAGTTCTCCTACGGATCTCCTCATTTCGGATCTCATCACACAGGCAAACCCCAACCATAGCGAATTTAAACTTGTTAATAAGGCCCACAGTAAGGGACCACGTCTCAGTGCCATGAGTCATCACTGGCAAAACAAACTGGTTGAAAAACCTTGGTTTTTCGGTTCTGACGTAATGGGGACGAAAAGATGGATCAAAGCTTCGCGAACGCTGCCCATTCAAGATGGATTCCTCGTGCTACCTCCTTGTTGAAGTTGGACCTTCCTAATTGGACAGTTTGTCCAAGGTAGAACTCGTCTACAACTTCGAGTGTATTGTTTCCAACGATTACCGGTATAGGTGGAACATGGACTTTGAACATGATTTTCATCTTATCCATGTTCATCTTAAGACCAACCTGTTGGGAAACTCTACTGAGGTCGTTGAGCATGTTGCTGATATTCTCGAGTGACTCCGCCATTATGACTATACAAAGCAAAACGAATGTTATTGATGTATTCGCCATTAATGTTGATGTTACGTTAGTGAACAGTTTCGGAGAGATGACGTCTCGCTGTCTCACACCTCTCTACAATGGAATTTGTTCCGTACCAGAGTGCTGTAATTGGACTGACATATAGTGGCTTTGCTGTTTATACACTTCAACGTTTCGAAATACCTATAGTCAATTTGGCATCGCTGCAAAGACTGCAGCACGGCCCACTTCTCATAGAGTCAAAGGGTTTCTCGTAGTCCACAAACGCTAGACACAGTGGCTGATTATACTCTTCAGTCTTCTTTAAAATCTGCCTCTGTAAAATCTGTATGAATGTGGTCTACGGTGCTAAAGCCTTTTAGGAAAGCGGCTTTTCAGGAGGCTAGAACTCTATGGAAAAATACTTTACTATAATAAGCTTTCTATGTGCTCGGTGTATCAAATGAATAAAATTACTTACCGGTGATTATGTTTGATTCATTTCATTCATTGTTGCATTTATCGCCAATTACATAGCAATTCACCATCACTGCACACTAAATATTACCTCTCGGAATAAATACAACAACGCAAGCAGTTCAAAAGGGTTTTACTGTCTTTATCAACATACAACGCGCTCACATTAACTAGACGCTTGACCATGTGACGTCATTTTGGCGCTTAAGTACGGTGTGCAAAAAAAAACCGGCCAAGTGGCCTTTATTAAGATTGAGTAAAAATTGATTTTATTTAGGTGAGGACTTCTTTTATCGCAGTGGAAAAACTGTTTACAATATTGCGTATTGCGCAAATGTCAAAATTATCAACCACAATTGTTTTCTTTGATGGTTTGCGCTTTTTGCTTAGTGTGGACAATTTTACTTCCCTGCTAGTATTTGGAGTACTGCTAGTATCGTTACTCATACTGCTCGAACTAGCTCTTGGACTAGTGTCGGGAGAAGTACGCGGCGATGATACACATGCCATTTTAGCCTCTTTTTTATCCGAGTAAGAGTACTTTTTGATATTCCAGTTGCGGCACAGGTACGTTTTTCAACCTGATCCACCGGTATGGAAAAACGTTTATTTTTCTTCTCATTCTTTTAACAGTTCAACAGTTAATATTCAACAATCAACAGTAACAAAAAACTTAACAAAACAATAATCAAAACAAAAACTGTATAACAAAAACAGAAAACAAGCCACATTTAGGAAAAAAATTAGCCAATTATCGACGCGTGTATCGGTAACAAAGATGCTGACCGTACTGACACTTGCCGGGTGAGAAAAGGGAATGCGGGGGGAAGCGGGCGGGGACCCGCATTCCAGCGATGCGTCGAGTTAATGTGACCGTGTTGTAATTCTTACGGACACCACAAACGTTGTGTGCCAATGCCATTGATGGCAAATGGAGGTAAGATACATACACTTTGTCTCGCTCACACATTTGAATATATACCTACGTTTTCTCACTCTTGCAATTATATTTTTAAAAAGCTGGTATGTTTTCTATATGCTTCGTCTAGGTTTGAAGCGTTTGAAATTCGAGCCATAGACTTTCGAGAGGGCTACCCTCGAGAATCCTTGATCCTATTAGTATACCTCGAGCGTAGACGGAGACATCCCTTTACGACCTCGAGTGTATGTGAATGATACGTTATTGGTTCCATCGTATCACTCGGGTACTTCCGTGGCTGAGTTGATTAGGCAACTGACAGTGTATCCTTGCGTGAGAAAATATTCTGATGTTACTGTTGTAAGCGATAATTTATTCAATTAAATGACAATATAGGAAGGTCGAACGCTTGATGTACGTTTGCCCATGATAGTTGTAGTATCACCCAGAGCTAACAGAGTTATTAGTAGTATAGTGTTGCGTGTTACTTTACTTTTCTCGTCATCCCTAGACATTGGTTGTTCTATCTCTTTCGCATAATGATTCTCTTGTCCACGACACACCCTAACACCGAAATGACTATGCACTATTGTAGAACTGCGGAGGCACCAACCAAGATGGCATCCTGCATAAGAGGCCTACCACTAAGCAATAAATCTAATTTAGTAAATTTAGAGAGTTCAGAGGTTCAGAGTATCTTGAAATTTAAATGTAATAAAAATGTACTTAAAATGAGAAACTAGAAGTGTACAAAACTAAATGAATTTTAACGCCTCAAGGAGTCATATTTCGTAATGCAAAACTTAATTTTTGCTACGACAGTGAGAAGCAATCTCAGAAGTAAATTGTGGCGACTCAAGAAAAATATTTACTCTTTTATTTTAATTTTTAGATAGAAAAACTTATAACCTGTCTTAGGATAAACAGTCTTACTAATAACGCTGCTTAAATTTAAATAATGTAGTTTCGTACGTTGCAGAAAAAAAATGCTGAGTGCAGTACTAAATTAAGTTTAGCAGCGTTTATAAGTAAGGCCCATATTGTCTGCCTTAAAAATTGCAAAATTTTGAGAGTAAAATATCTCGGACTAGATTCGAACCCGCCTCTTCAGACAATTTGTGTCAGACGCCATGACCACAAGGCCACCTAGGCTCTCCGTCCGAGCATCACATTTAACTCTCTACTTGATTTTAAACGTCGTTTGGGTACGAGGTGACAACTATTGAACAGCTTGACAAGTTTTATCCAACCAAAAGTTATTACAAACGCATAACTTTCGTATTGATGTCGCAACCCTTCATAATCTTTGTTATGCTTTTATAAAGCACTATTTGGCAATTTAACAGGATTGCATAGCTAGTACTTTCCATACTAAACGAAAAAACTCTTTCCTACCTCTTAACATTGTCCGATTTCAGTGGTTTTGTTTTCATGTAATATTCACATTGTTTACTATGCCCGTACGATTTGATTTTTTCAGTTTTCTTATGTTCTAAAGAAGAAAATTTATAGTACTTTGAAATACTGAAAAAATTAAACGTACGGGCATAGTAAACAATGTTATGACTACATAAAAAAATCACTGGAATCGGACAATGTTAAGAGGTAGAAAAGAGTTTTTTTTTCTTTTAGCATGGAAAGTACTAGCTATGCAATCCTCTTAATAGAGGAAAATTACATATCCTCGGACGTGATTTGAACCCGCATCTTTCGACAATCCGTGTCAGACGCCATGATTGCTAGGCACTGAACCTAGACGTGCCACTTCAGGATATAAAAAATGAATTCATCATCAATTTCATCTCGCATTTATGTCTTGAACTTTCTTGATGTCGTATCGTAGTGTAGCTCACAATATAAGTACCCGATATAATACTTTCGATGAAACGTATAGTTAGGTATGTACCCTTTATTTTTACACTTTTTGTGATTGTTTTGAGAGTAATTTTTGGACTTTGTACATTCACTGAACATGTATTAATTTATTACGCACGTCGCCATCTTCTTCTTCTTCTTCTTTATAAATGGCTCATATGTTGACTAACAAAACTAATTTATGAAATGTCTGATGTCAAACGTCAATTTCTGACATTGACAAACCGTAATACTTTTTAATTATTATTTTTTGATTCTTATGATTTGTACATTTACCAACTAGTAATATAGGAACAATTTTATTATGTTTTACTTGTGTTGTGAGTATGAAATGGAAAAGTTTATTTACATAGATATATGTTTTCTATCTTTTTTTTTTATTGTTAAAATTTAAATTAAGTGTAACTACGTATTACTTTGTGTGATTTATATATTTTTCTCTGAAAATCAAGCTTTCCGTTATGTAACGATGACAACCGGTGGGTAGAGAAGCAAACGCGAACAAATAACTTAGGTTTTTATTGCTACTTTACTATTTATATAGTAATTTTATTAATTTTTATATATTTTATATAATTTTATTTTATTTTATTTTATTTTGTACGAGTATATGGCTAGCGATGATAATGAAATGTCTGACACATTTTTAAGTTTTACATCTTCTGGTGATAGCAATGACGACAGTTTCGTTAGTATTCCTTCTCTGTCTGAAAATCTAGAAGCCCAATTCTCTGATGTTCCCAAAAATTTTAACGTAATTCATATAAATGCCCAAAGCATTCCGGCTCATTTTCCTGATATGCTGGCGTCTTTTGATAACAAAAATATTCATGCTATATTAGTCTCCGAATCCTGACTTAAGCCTTGTCTCTCTTCAGTCTTATATCCACTACCTGGTTTCCGTTTAATTAGAAATGATCGTACCAATGCCCCTGGTGGTGGAGTAGCTATCTATCTGCGTGCTCATATTCCCTTCTCAGTAGTAAGCACCTCAGCTCAACCTCCACCCCCAAATAACGGCGAACACTTTTTTATTGAAGTCCTCCTCTCCCACACCAAAATTTTTCTCGGAGTCTATTATAGCCATTCCTCACGTGTAAACTACTTTGACTCTTTTGAAATGATGTTACATGATCTCACTCCTTTATACAGTCACACAATTATCATGGGTGATTTCAATACATGTCTTATTCAAAATGACTATCGTTCCACCAGACTTAGATCCATAATTAATTCAAGCAACATGCACATCCTCCCTTCCACAGCTACTCACTTCTTCCCTAACTGTTCTCCTTCGCTACTTGATCTTCTTATTGTATCATCAATACAGCATGTTGCTAAGCACGGTCAAATGTCTGCCGATGCGTTTTCTTACCATGATTTGATATTTTTGTCATACAAAATTCGTCTTCCTAAACCTAGGCCTACTATTATTCTGCAACGCAACTTTGGTGGCATTAATGAAGAACAGTTCCTTGCTGACGCAAAGAAGATTTATTGGTCTCCTGTTATGGACGCTGAATCCACTGATGAACAATTATATATATTTAATACTATAATAACGGGACTCTATGATATCCATGCTCCACTAAGACGTATTAAAATAAAACATCAACCAGCGCCGTGGCTAACTACTGATATCAAATCACTCATGCACAAAAAAATCGTTGCTAAATTAAAGTACAAGTTGTATCCCGATGATTCCCATAAAGAAAAATATGCTCATTCACGGAATCGCTGCAATAGGGTGTGTAGAGATGCACAACGTCGCCATATTCATGAGTCCGTAGAAAATGAAGATCCAGCTAAAGTCTGGAAGTTCCTCAGGTCGCTTGGAGTCGGTAAATCACGCCAAAATTCTACTCCTAATAATTTAGATATTGATTCCTTGAATAAACACTTCTCTTCATCTTCCAATATAATGGATTTAGATAAAAATATAACGTTACAACGTCTTTCTACCATTTCAACTCCTGACCATCAACCATTTTTCTTTAGTCAATTTTCCGCTTGTGATGTGAAGAGGAGCATATTGTCTATCACTTCTAATGCAGTTGGAACAGATGGCATTAGTCGAAACATGATAGTTCCTATCCTTGATATTATACTCCCTATCCTTTGTCATATCCTAAACAATTCTATATCAAATGCTACAGTTCCGTCAATATGGAAGGAAGCAAAAATTATTCCCTTACCGAAGAAACTCAATCCTCAATCATTTTCTGAATACCGTCCAATATCCATACTTCCTTTTCTGTCCAAAGTCCTTGAGCGTCTAGTTCATCAACAATTACACTCATTCCTTATTCGTCATCAACTTCTTAATCCTTTCCAATCTGGTTTTCGAACTGGGCATAGTACAACAACGGCTCTAGTAAAAATTACAGAAGACATTCGTTTTGGAATGGAAAACAGAGAGTTAACTTTGCTGACTTTGCTTGACTTCAGCAACGCATTTAACACCGTTGACTTTAATGTCCTTCTCGCTCTACTTCGCTCCATTAACATATCTCCAACGGCGATTGACTGGTTTCGCAGTTATCTGTCTGGTCGCCGACAGCGGATTCGCCTTGATGAGTCTGTGTCCTCTTGGTGTGACATTACTGTCGGTGTGCCTCAAGGCGGCGTATTATCTCCTCTTCTTTTCGCAATTTTTATAAACTCTATATCTCAACGTCTTTCTTCTTCCTACCACCTCTATGCAGACGATCTTCAAATTTACTCCCAAGCCCCACTTAGCCGTTTAGTTGAAGCAATTAATATGGTAAATAATGATTTATGTTACATTTCGGACTGGAGCAAATCATACGGCTTACGAGTAAATCCACTCAAAACCCAAGTTATAATTTTGGGCAGTTCACGGACTATTTGTAATATAGATTGGGACAGTTTACCAAATATTTTCTTTGAGGGTGTGAAAATTCCATACAGCAAAACAGTTAAAAATCTTGGGATTATTTTTGATGAATGCCTAACCTGGATCCCACAATTGGAAACCGTTAGCCGTAAAACGTTTGCTGCCGCAGGTTCACTCAGAAGACTGAGAAACTTTTTGCCAACAGCCACTAAAGTTGCGCTTGCACAGTCTCTTCTGTTACCGATTCTTGATTACGCAGACGCCTGCTATTTAGACCTTACGGAGGACCAGCTTAACAAACTTGAGCGTCTTCAAAACTTTTCAATAAGGTTCATATTTGGCTTGCGCAAATACGACCACGTTTCTGAATTTCGCACTAAGCTCAAGTGGCTTCCTATACGACATCGCCGGAATGCTCACATCCTATCTCTTCTCTACAATATTTTATTCAACCCTTCTTCACCCCAGTACCTTAAAGAGCGTTTCGAATATCTTAATGCCTCTAATTCTCTTTGCTTACGGTCATCAGAGAATCTTATGCTTAAATTCCCTCCACACACTACCTCGTTTTATGACCGATCGTTTTCGGTCGAAGCCGTCAGACTCTGGAATGCATTGCCACTTGATACCAAGCGAGCTCCATCCTTAAATGTTTTTAAAGACAAAGTTAAGGATCATTACCTGTCGTGCTAGTATAAGCTCCATACGTGTAAACATCGTATTTATATGTTTATATATATTTATATATATAAGTATATATGTATGTATTTTTGTATGTATATATTGTGTAAGAACATATTTATTATCTATATTGTATATAATATTGTAGATATTTATAAATATAATTACTATGAACTATATTGTACACCGCCATCCCTTGTCAAAACTTGCTCCTCTCCATCCAAAGGTTGTCTGGAAGAGATCGCTTTGAGCGATAAGGCCGCCTATTGTTCACTAATATAAGCTAAATATTTTTAATTTTGTTTTAGTTTAAGGTGTTCAATAAAGAGTTTATCTATCTATCTATCTATCTAGTGGCAGTGGTAGGAGGTGAACCGTCTGAACGACGATCTTTACTCTCTAGTTAATTTTAACCGTCGTATGGGGACGGGTGGTATTTTAAAACTAAGGTTAATTTTGCGTTAATTACGAGTAAGACGGAATTAATTTGAGACTTACGTGTCGTCAATATCACGGTCGAAATTTGTTTCGGCTTCGTCCGGAAGCCTTCTTTCGGATCATTGAGTGTGGTGTGCTCTTCTCATTAATTATATCGTGATGTCAACAACGCGCAACTTCAGCCGTCTTATTATTTCAAATTTATTTATTTGAATAATTATGCTTAGACAAAATAAGCAATTAATCCTCTAGGTCAAGTCTAATATTTAAAAAAGTATAATAACAAATAAAGTAATTTTATTTCGAGTATCATATGTTAACACAGTAAATAATGACGAAAAGTTGTTCTCCGGATGGCATTTACATTACCACACAAAAAATTACTATGTTTGCGCGCAGTACTAAACAAAGTAATTTAAAGTTACATAGGTAACTCTTTTCAGTAAGGCTCTTTTATGAAAGTTATGCATATGTTTTAAAATTCTAAGCCAAACGGTCCACAGAAAGCCTAACACCTAATTTGCCAGGTTCCCTCACTTCTAACGATTTGCATGCCGATGATGGAGAGACAATTCACTAACTCAGTCCCCTCGCGTATAATTTCTTATTTAGTTCAATTCTCCCACTCGATATTGTGCGCTTAAATTGTTATACTGCAACTATTCCATCCTAGGGATGTGGGCTATTTATTGCCAAAACTGCCTACGTGCCGATTACATACAATAAAATACACGACTCGTCTTCTATAATGTTGCCATCGGCACTTCACAACTGCTGCAGGTTGGCCAGCTGCCCGATGAATCATTTTCGATCTTCCAATTTAAGAATTTCAACCTTAACTATAATAATAATAATAATTTATTTCATGACATTATTCTATGAATATATGTAGCACGACATCTATTGTACATAATTAAAACGTGATGGCTATCAAAGTTAACATTATGCCGCAGAACCCTAAGCTAGCCTAGAACCCTAGCTGGGAAGCTTGTATTATAGGGATCTATGATGCTCGTTCACTCGTGAATACCACTAATGTTTCCTTCTTGCTACACTTGATTATGTCTATGTACTTTTTTCATCGTAATTAGTTAAGTATACCCAAGCTAATGACGGGTAGTATCAAACTTGTTTAAATTTGACAGCATCTTCGTTGCCGATACACGTCCCGTTAATTTTGATATTTTCGCTTTGTTGTTGTTTTGTTTTTTATGTATATATATGGAACTTGGTAAAGCAAAGGGTGGCAGATAAAAACATTGACCAATCGGAAAAGAAAATAGAACAACTTACAAAAGATGCGATAAGTCAATTACGCCAGCTGACTGGAAAAAAGAAGTGAATCACGTGGAGAGACTACAGCGAGAATACTGGGAAAAGGATCATCTAGCAGATGACAACATCACACAACTTTTAATATCACTAGGGGAAGATAGTTCGGAGAGTTCAGAAAGTGAGAGTGAGGAAGATACAATGTCAGGCATAGAGTCAATAATTTATAGTGACTGAGTTTAATAATAAATGTTTTTGTAATCAAAATTATTGTTTTTAATAACAAACCCTTCATCAATAATAAATTGATTTGAAAAGGTTAGTAATTTTTTTTTACCTCAACATTTCTCGAAAAAACTTTTTTTCACACCGTACCCAGACCGCCGATATGACGTCACGAGGTCAGGTGCACAGATATTGTGACCGGGTTGTAGTTATGCTTTAAAAATTGTGCCAAAAGAGTTATGCCAAATGAATATTGTGCATTACTATTATTAGGACAAGTGAATGTAAGCCACGTTAAATTTTGACAAAAAATATGCATAAAATAGGGAACCTCATTTGATATCACAAAACTTGGATGGTATAAATCTTAACCGTACCGATTTTACGTCGTTCTTACTGTTTTTTGATTCCATTCTATTAGCAATATCAAAAATCAAATCCAAATAAAACATGACCGGATCATGATTTAAAACAGAATAAACATATAAGATGTGGAACAGAAGAACAGAGTGTGGTTTTAATACGAATAGTTTACAAGAAAGTATTCGTATCGTAAACGTAAGCAACTGAAAAACGCGCCCCGCCTCGTCGTACAAACTATTTACCTATTTATTTGCCAAAGTTGTGCTAGATCGTGTACTAAATGAAATGGCTTTACAACAAAGAAACAATTAAGTTACACTTATACATATACTTACTAAAAGAAATCTCACATACCGGTGGCCTTAACAAAATTCTTAGGTGTTCGATCACAAAGTTGTAACTATTAAAATAATCTTTCCAAGGTCATTCCATCGATATTAGGCCCTAGTTGTTATGCCACACGCAGCCCCAAGCCTTTAGCTATCCAATCTCGTGACAGCGAATCCGGCGAACGGCATTAGTATGCCGAAGCCGTCTCCAAGATAATTTTCCACTTTTCTACGGCAAAAAGAGATTTGCCGGACTGGCCGGCTGTACTTATTAACTCTGCGCCGACAATGGCTATTTAGAAACCCTTCGTTCTTGATTGAATTGGGTCATATTTGTAACAAAAAATATGTCATAAATTGGGGCAAGACAAGGCAAAAAGCCTGTTGGTGAACTAAGAATAGTGATTGAAACAAAGATACACCATGTGTGCTTAATTTTTGAGCTGGTTCATGCTTGGAGGCCCATCACGTCTGCTGTGTATGTGATGAGGCATATATACTATAAACATTTTAATATTTTATTGAGCTTAGGTCTTTTTAATAAGGATAATAGTTCTTTACTAAATAAACAATTAACAAAAAAATATTCAATTCCTTTCACACTGTTCGAAAAACGATTATTAAGTTTTGAATTATTTATTTATTTTGATGGAAAACAAACAGCTATAATTTATGTTATAGAATAGAATATAGATTATAGTAAAAATAAGCGTAATTAGTTTTCACCTATAGACAATTTCCAGCCGTAGTCCACTCAGTTAATGATTACATTGTGTATTCAAATTTAAACGTTTTTTTTTTTAAATTAGGTGAATAAAAACACAGTACTCAAATATTATAAGTAAAGTAAATACTAAGTTAGAACATAATACATGGAAACTCATAGAAATCCTAAACGAGATATGAAGTAATAAAAAATACATAAAGGATGATGTGGTAGTAGTTTTAAATATGAAAGCCACATCTTGATCAAAGAACAAAAATTGATCTAATAATTAAGAATATATATGTACAGGAACTCTTTAAAGTGATTTGATGATAATACTTATAAAAACTACCTATACCTAATGAAAATAGGTTGCACACGCATTATCTCTGAAAAAGTTTCATCTAGCAGTAAATAGGTCTACATTTCTAGAGTAGCTATTATTAAAATTTATATTTTTATATTATTATACTTTATATTTTATTAGAATTATACAATTTAAAACTGAACTGAATATTCAGTTTTTCAAAACTATTTAGGTCTACTAAATAGTTCACTAAATAGTTCTTCAACTAAATAGTTTTAATAAATGTATAACTACATATTACTAATTTATTTATATGAATTTAACATATATATAACGTTGCTCACCTCTAATTAGTTAACTTCAGATGTCCTGTTATGTCATAAGTCCATACAACAAGAGTCAGGTACCAGTATAGACAATTCACTTTTAGTGTTCAACATTTATTATCTCTTTTCGCACAGTTCAGCTGTCTATGACACAGAAAGAGCTAGCCCTAGAAATTCTACGTATTCCTTAACTATCTTCCACCGAATTTGGCCATCAGTGAGATATTCGTCAACCGCTAGTCTACTAACTATAATTTAAAAAGATTTTTTATGAGAACAAATACGGCACTGTAATCATAGTAATCCTTTTGTACATAGATGAAATGCCTCCAACCAAGCCACACTTTACGACAAATAACTTTTAGTAGCAATAATAATCCCGCACTCAAACCTGGCAAAAGTGCGTAAAATAAAACTACCTTACAAGGTTACTGTTTAGGTGCGTGAAATAAAACTTTTCCCGCTAAATAAAACTCCATTATCATCAAAGACCATCTTATAGCTTATATCTGCAGCACTTTATACCAATAAACCGTTCGCATATAAACGTCGTGCCAACGCCATCTTGCGTCGATTACTTTAACGTAGCTCTAAAGTTTCACATTTATGGATGTGTAGTTTACATTATTTTGAAAATTACGCAGTTGTTGCATTGTTTTCGTCGTTTCGACGGTCTTGGCTGGGGATGTTCCTTATCGAGACTTTTTTCAAATTGTGGTGACTCTCGGAATGTTCAAAATGATGATGAGGTGCTTGAAACATCAGCATCACATTGCCGTCGTCGTCGTCGTCGTTGAATAAAATGTCGACTCCTGCCAAGAGCAGAGTTATTGTACAAAAACGGAATTAAACGCTTTTTCTGGCAAAACATGCAACTCAGAAATCTTGTTCGAGTTTTTCAAGTTAAGCTTTTTTAGGCCTCCCAAACGTAATAATCCAAAATTCATCTACCTTGTTCACATTTTTACCAAATGCATATAGTGTCTGGACAATATGTAATTTATTTGGCCGCTAAACCACGACATATATGGATTTTCATACAACTTTTGCCGGCCGCTGCTCGCTTATATTGGGCCAGCACAGCAATTTAGATTTATCTCCAGGAAGGTTGTCAAAATTATGTTCAAATTTCCAAGAATATTTGAGAAAATGTTATTTATATGTTAAGACCTAATATAATTACTATAGAAGATATGACTTATTTAAACATGGTGTGTTATACATTCGTAACCCACTCTAAAGCCGCGAGTAACGGAATATGAGTCAATAAGGCTGTCCCAGTAACGTATATATAACCACTTTAAAATCCTGTTACAAATATTGCATAATGAAAATAATAAAGAGATCGCAGACATACACACATACACAGACACACTCTCAGACGCACACATCCCCTCTCTCTCATACAATCAACCTACACAAACACATGTGCTACTCGTAAAATATGTTCCTTTATCAGTATAATTTAGTTACGCTTGACCCCTTATATCTTGTTTCCATATCATACGAGTATTTTAAATGAAAATATACATTAAGCTGACTCTCCGACACGTGCTTCTGGAATTTACCTTGAATTTAAAGCGACTCATTAATGTAGGTACCCGTTTTCATATAATTTGCTGTAACAACAGTAGCAACGAGATACTCTTTGATAAATTAGCATTTTCCTTATTAGTTACGTGGTCTTATGACAGTAGGTAATTATGTTTGGTCGAAGCGTAGCGGGTTAGGAATGATGAGGCAAAGTACTTGTAATGACAAATGTTTTGTTATTTATTTCTCTTTCTTACTTCAGCCCATTGGAACCATAGTAGTGTTATTTTTAAAATAGTGTGCTAACATGTTAGTTTACGTTTTTGTATGTTTTCGTGAACTTTCAATAGGTAATTTTGAATTCACTGAATAACAATAATATTATTTATTTTTGAGGCGAAGTAATGCTTTGCAATTCCCTTCCGCCACAGAGGAGATGGAAGGGGGCGAGTTCGACTCAGACCCACTTAACCAAGCACTTCTCCGCTATTATATATATATATATATATATATATATATATATATATATATATATATATATATATATATATACAATAGCGCTCAAATGCTCACCAAGGTCACCCCCAAGACGTGTGGGGTCGTGCAATCCAGTGGTCAGTCCCCCGACTCTCTACCTAAAATGGCTAAAATGGCAGCATTGCGACGCAATGCTATGCTAGCTTTTTGCCTCAAGTAGGCGCCAGCATTTCGGTTACCCGTGGCCTAAACCAAACGTTTAGCACGATCACTATGTAAGGTCAAAGCAGACGGCTCCCACGGGCCTAAAGTCTCGACCACGAACAGCACAAACATGTACATTCTGTCTACACATAATATGTTTTGTTTGTTTCCGGAAACTTCGCGAAGTCTTCTCGTCTAAAATACCTCAGAGCCTCAAGACAAGAGTCTTCGACCAATGTGTGTTACCAGTGATGACTTATGGCACTGAAACGTGTTCTCTTACTACCTCATAGATAAGCTCAGTTGTTCAGCAGTGGACGTCCTACGGCTGAGATGATGATGATGATGATGTTTTGTTTTTAAAAGTATTAGTATCTATTTTTTTATTATAAATGAGTCTGTAAGCGCAACCGAGTTGGCGAAAATGGAATAAAACGGATTGTGCATTTGTCACTCTTACTTGGAGGTTGTGTGATAAGCTAGTACGGGGCACGGAAGGAACCCCAGTCCTCCCCGGAAAGTACTCCCGGGGCCACGTCCGGTCACCGGTCAACCGGTCTATCAACCGGCACTATAATGCTTTCCGGGATTATCATCCGTAGGCGGGACAGCCTCCCTTTGGGTGGTTAGCCCAGGTTCGGGTCCCCTACTGAGTAGCGGGCGGTCAGCGGTTAGCCGTTACTCGGGGTATCCCTGACTACCTATGTAGTGCGCTTAACACTAATCCTGTAAATACCTATGTTTAGGAACTTTTGAGATATTCCGCTTTGAAATTATTAATTATACATTTAATTAAGTATACTCATTAACTGTTAAGTAATACCTTATGAAAGAAAATCTATAACATAATCAGCCCATTTTGTTCCCACTGCTGGGACTCCAGCCTTACTCTTAGAGAGAGGAGTTAGGCCATAATACACGGGGGCCCAGTGCGGATTGGTGTATAGGTTAGTGGCCAACCCATGTCGAAGTTTTCAGGCTGCCCGAAAGCCCTCGACATAGCCTAGACTGTTGTCCTAAGACAAACAACCAGGACCGACGTGACGTGCCCTCAGAAGCACGGAAGGGCTTAGTTGAATAATGCCACTAGCGGTCACCCATCCAAGTCATGACCGCAGCAAGTATTGCTTAACTTGTTGATCGGTTAGGATCGCCAAGTCGAGCTTCGCTACGACCGCTTCGCGCTGACGATGGAGTAAAAAACCTGAAAACCAAAAAGTACGGAAAATTTGCATTTTCCACACAATTTGACTGCTTGAAAAATGCTTATTTTGAGCACATGAATTATAAAATTATTTCATATACAACGTTTGACATAATTATTGTATCCCTTGTTTTCGTTTTACCTAAACACGATTGCCATTTCATTTGTCACAATATTATTTGGCCTTTTTCAAAGATTTCTTTAATATCAAAACCGACTTTACTCACCTAATAAGCCGACGTTATCGACCTAGGTTTTGGGCATGTCCGATGCCCGTACTCAGGGAGTTTACGGTATACAATATACAAAGAATAACATTTTGGTACTTTATGATATGGTAGCTTTAGCTCGCTTCACAGCTCGCATCCCTCGCATTCTTGATTGGAAAACGTATCATTGTCTACCTACTCACTTTTCTGTGTTATTACAGAATTCATTATTTAAGCCGCTCCTGTTTCATCACTGCTCCACTATTACAGAGTCTACGTCAAAGCTTGGGTAACAGTTACGCCCACAGAATATTTCACGGAGATTGGAATAGTTTAGAAGTTTAGCACATTTCTGCAATTATTAAGAAATTAAAGCTGTTTTGACAACATTTTCTTTTTAATAATACATATCATATTGTCATTGTGGAGGATTTCAAGGATGAAACGGCATAATATGTTTAGCCTATATGTAAGCCTCTTCAGCTGTATTGGTTCACAGTTTTATCAATATTTTATTTTTATTCCTTCCTATTATTAAAAAGATATTGGACTTCATCTGGTCCTTTATAAAGAAATGAGTGGGGTTAAGCCAACACTTAGAAGCCTGTTTAGTAAATAAAAGAAAATAAAAAATACAAAATAGTATAAAAACAGAAACATTTTGGATGGATGGTTATATGGTATATATATTTATTAAAAAAATATTTAAATGGCAAGGTTAATGATATGAACTTATTAATGATAAGGGAGATAGTGGACTATTATATAACACTTATTTGTGTTTGCAGATACAATGGATGAGTTGACTTGACTATGGCAGTTTGGCGTAGTTATCCCTAGAGGTGGGTGAAGCGGTGATTCGGTTCGCTGACCTTCCGATTGGTGCAGGTGCTTTCCAGACACGGATGTTTCGGAAAGTACGTATCGTATCGTGTGTGCGGAATGGGTCCCCCAGCGGCACACGCTTTCAGCGGGAATAGGCGGAGATCTCGCACTTCCGAGTGTGGTAATATCCATGCCCAGTAGCGAGAGATCGTTGCAGGCGGTGGCCACATTCTGCGGAGCGATGATGGCGCAGGAGGCCGTGGAGCGGATCAAGGAGAACGATGTCCGAGCTGTTCCGCTCCAGCGCAGACAACCGGGGAAAAGGAAGAGACTGTTCGCATGTCTCCTCCGTAGAGGAGTCACTACGGAGAGCGAAGCGAATGGCAAAGAGTCAGAGGAGCAAGATCATTCCTTCAAAGGCACTGAGGCCCGCTTAAGATCAATCTAAGGGCCAACAGCTGCTGGGGCGATATTGTGAACGCCAGCGCGACCCCATCTCGCCCCCTCCCCCCCTTAGCGGAGAACTGATCACGGGGGTTTTAGTTCCGTCACCCTCGCGGCGGAAGGGAAGTGGACAACATTTTCCACCCTCAAAAAAATTTGTTAATACATCTCTGCCTTTTGCCCTGCCATCCACTGGTCCCGGGTCCGGTCCCTGGACAGGTTTAATATTTGTGTGCATGAACATCTTTGTATTACCTGAGTCTGGGTGTGTAAATGTAAATAAGTATGTATTTCAGTTATCAGGTTACATGCTATGTCTAACTGGGACCTTGTCCTAATTTTTTGTGATTCCGTAACACTGGGCTCTCACACTTGGCTTATCTAACTTTGCACATTCCATTTCAATGTTCAGTGGTTAGTACATTCACGTACTTTCCACGATTTATCGCTTGCTTTATCTTACGATATATCGCAACAACATGCTACAATGTTTATGAATTGTGATCTTTTTGTATGATGTTTTATGTTCCCATTATATCTTTATCACGGTCATTTCTCGTAAGATTTTTGTAGAAGAATAAATGTATGTTCACTGTTGTTATTATTAGGACAGCATTACATATTATCTATTACGCTACGCTTGTTGGGTATTCACGTTTGAATTTAGTAATTTAAAATAAATAAAAAAAACCTATTTCATATTTAATCGCATTCAGTAACTCAGTTGTAAGTTGGATATAATATAACAGCTCTTTGTAGACCCAATTGGGCACAGCACAATGAAGAGAGGAGCATTCTAATATATATTAACCACACACGTTGCAGTTCCTAGAAAAGTGGATTTATTTCTGCGAAATCTATTGTATTATTGGCCAAATATGGCGAATCACGAGTCAACGGGTTAATATATTCCATCAAAGTTCATTGGTCATCATGCGGCCAGACACAATAGAAATTTCATTGTTATAATATAACGACTCTTGAAGGGCTTACTTAGATAAAGGTAATATTGCACAAGAAATAAATTATTGTTATATCACGTATTTTAAGAATAATTCACAAAAGCAGCTTTTCGTGATTCAATATCCTAATAAAAAAGTTATATAAACTTTCAACCCCGTCTTAGTCAGTAGGGGCGGCTTACCCTGGTGCTGCCATCTTTATCTAAATTGAGTTCCTCATGATGAACGGACTATTTTCTTGGAAAATGCTAATCAGTCCAACAATAAATCAGTCGGACAAAAGCAAGTCTTGAACAACTAAGTACATAAAAACTTGTGACATTTCATTCTAGTTCTTGACCTTTCAACCCATACTAGCTATTTGTTATACGGAAAATAAAACGCTGATATTATCGCTATTATGCAGGTTACGAGCGCTCATTCTTTCACAGGTTTTATATTGTCTGGCAATTTATTAGGCCATTTGTGTCTATATGCTGGCAAGCCCGTTCTAACAAGAATTCTCTATTGTTACATTGCACGTTACGATATTAAAATAGCACATTCGATACAATGTGTATAGTGTTTTAATGTGTTTACTGCCGTTCGTATCCTACGAAAAAATTATAAGTCTATTTCTTCGTAGTTCGTATACACTACGTTTTACCTTCACATATTGTTATTAATACAAATAATATAACTGACAAAACAGTATGAAACTATAAGAACAGTATACAGGGTGTTTGGTAGAGGGACCGTCATACTAAATGAGCGTGTTCGGGAGCCCACTTGGAGAACACAAGTTAAAACAAAAAAAATCCCAGACCCCCCAATTTTTTTTTATTTGTTTTTTTTTGTGAATTTTCCCTTTTTCTCCGAAATCATACCTATTTACCACCATAACATTTGTAAAATCTGTTTTAGACAGGATGTTTTTAGTTGAATTTGGTCTCTATACACCTTCAGGCTAAGCAAAGCAAAATTGGATACCTGGATTTTGAATTGGATTCCAATTCAACTAAAAAGATCCTGTCTGAAACAGATTTTACAAATGTTATGGTAGTAAATAGGTACGATTTCGGAGAAAAAGGGAAAATTAACAAAAAAAAAGTTTAAAAAATTGGAGGGTCTAGGATTTTTTTGGCCAACTTGTATTCTCCAAGTGGGCCCCCGAACACGCTCATTTGGTATGACGGTCCCTCTACCAAACACCCTATATACTGTTGTTGGACAATATCGTTTAAGACAGTTTATTTTATGTCCTTAACGAGAGTGATCCCTAGAGGCATTTCAACTGCGTGCTTCGGATGGCACCTTATGCCCTCGGTCCTTGGCAATGTTGAAAACCTCTGAAAGTGTATTGAACTGATCAATGCCTTTTTGAATTATACAAAAAGACTGTGAAATAATGTGGAAGTGTGCCTCTTGCAAGACACTACTCCTTAGCCGTGGAAGGGAAATCGAACTGAACAAACGTGCACATAAACTCTTAGACTACTTAGCGATCCCATCGGGAATCCCTTAAAACAAATTTTAAAATTTTGAGTTTGATTCACATATATAACTACCTACTTAAAGACGTGATCTAGACGCACAGTACGTTATTCTAGAGGAAACTGTTTTATCACTTTATCTAAGATCTATGATATCGTACATATATGTATCGCTGAAGAATATCAATAATAATAAACTAGATTGTATGTAATAATAGATGTTCCTTTACGTTAAGAACTCAAATGGTTGTTACCTTGAATCGATAACAATAATCAATCGGACTTTAAGTACTTACTACATTAACAATTTATAGATGTACACATGAATTCTGCTACTAAATATAATCGTTATCCAAAAATGAATCGTTATAATGAATAGTTGACGTTCACAATAAGTCTAAGATGCCTAAATTGAATAAATGGTTTTGACTTTGACTTTGACATAACAGTACTTACTCATATTTACACAATACAATACAATACAAAATGGTGTGAGACAGGGCGGTTTATCGTCACCGAGCCTATTCAACCTGTACACTGACAGCCTGATCCGTGAGCTCTGCAATGCCCGTGTCGGCTGCTCGATTGATGGTGTAATTGTTAACAACAGCAGTTATGCAGATGACATGGTGTTGTTGAGCCCATCGATCAGGGCCCTCAGAAAGCTCATTGCGATCTGCGAGCGTTACGCGGAGGCTCACGGGCTCAGATACAACGCCATTAAAAGCGAACTCGTAGTGTTCAAAGCGGGATCGAAAACGTACGACTTTGTCCCGCCAGTCACACTAAGCGGAAGGGTCCTGAAACGAGTCCAGCAGTTTAAGTATCTGGGCCACTGGGTGACCGAGACGCTCGCAGACGATATTGATATGGAAAGGGAGCGCAGGGCGTTGTCAGTCAGGGGCAATATGCTGGCCCGTAGGTTTGCACGATGCACTGCACAAGTGAAAGCTACTCTTTTTAGAGCTTACTGTCAGTCTTTCTACACGTGCAGCCTATGGGTCAAGTACACGAAAAAGTCCTACAACGCCCTGCGAGTCCAATATAACAACGCCTTCAGGGCGCTGATGTGGCTGCCGCGCCACTGCAGCGCATCGGGGATGTTCGCGGACGCTCACATAGATGGATTTGTAGCGATCATGCGCAAGCGAATCGCGTCCCTGATGCGCCGGGTGCGGGGCAGCTCCAACAGCTACCTGCAGCTGTTCGCCTGGCGGATGGATTTGGACTGCCCGATAATGCAGCACTGGACAGGTGTGCACATCGAGCACTCCGGGTCCAAACCGAAGTTTAGGTTAAGATAATTAAATTTTTGTTTATTTATTGTATTATAATTTGAAAATTTTAATTGAATAATGATATATAATTTTGTAATTTTAAATTTTAATTTGTAATTTTAACATAATATGGACATTGTCTGAAATAAATGAATATTATTATTATAATACAATACAATACAATACAATACAATACAATACAATACAATACAATACAATACAATACAATACAATACAATACAATACAATACAATACAATACAATACAATACAATACAATACAATACAATACAATACAATACAATACAATACAATACAATACAATACAATACAATACAATACAATTCAATACAATACAATACAATACAATACAATACAATACAATACAATACAATACAATACAATACAATACAATACAATACAATACAATACAATACAATACAATACAATACAATACAATACAATACAATACAATACAATAATACTTTATTGAACACCAAACTTATAAATGAAAGAACTAAGAGTAGTTTACAAAACAGGTTGTACAATGGGCGGCCTTATCGCTATAAGCAATTTCTTACAAGCAACCTTGGGATGGATAGTAATTAATATAAATTTGAATAGGCGCATAGTGGTGTAAAACGGTAATAATTAAGTAATATATCTTAGTGCATGGATCATTTACAAAATATATTGTTTACTCAGACACAATCAAATATATCCATAAATAAATAACTTATATATAAACAAGATAGGTACATATATAATAGTATGATATATACAATATAATACATACATACAATACATATCAATATATATATATATAAAATACAAAGATACCTACTGTAGGATTAGTTAGTAAATAAATAAATTAGATTTACAATGTTATACACAAATTAAAAGGTAATGACTAGCAGCCTTCAGACATGTAATGCTTCTTTACCATATTCTTGAATACATTAATTGATTGAGCGTGTCTTATACTCGTATCAACGGGGAGATCATTCCACAGACGGGCAGCTCGAACAGTAAACGAATTTTGATAGAATGTTGTCTAGGAAGTAGGGGTTTTCAACTGTCGGGTACAGGAAGAACGAAGAGAAAGAGCATTAGAGAGATGAAGAAATTCAAAACGTTCTTTAAGATAAGATAGAGTCGGAGGGAAGAACAGAATAGTGTAAAGAAGGGAAAGGACATGTAAATCCCGGCGACGTCGGATGGGTAACCAATTGAGCTTAGACCGGAATTCAGATACATGGTCATACTCGCGCAGGCCAAATATGAATCTGATGCAAAAAATTTGTATGCGTTCTAGCTTATTTAATTTCTCCTCAGTTAAGTCAGGATAGCAAACGTCAGCGTAGTCAAGGATTGAGAGGAGGAGGGACTGTGCTAACGCGGTTTTGGTGGCAGTTGGAAGAAAGTTACGGAGTCTTCTTAGTGATGCTGCTGATGCAAAAACCTTTCGACTGACTTCAGCAAGCTGAGGTTCCCAAGATAGATGACTGTCAAGATAGACACCCAAGTTCTTGACCGTTTTGCTAAAGGCTATAATGTTGCCGTCTAAAATAACTTGTGGGAGGCAGAACCAGTCAATCTTGGATATCATTCTGGAACTTCCAATTATAATAGCTTGCGTTTTTAAAGGGTTTATGTTGAGAGTAAATCTTATGATTTACTCCAGTTAGAGATACATTATAAGTCTTTATTTATTATATCGACAGCATTGCTTAATTGAACTAAAAGGGCCTGTGTATAAATCTGTAGATCGTCTGCATAGAGATTATAGGAAGAAGACAAGTTTTGAGAAATATAATTTATATAGATAGCAAATAATAGAGGGGATAATACGCCGCCCTGAGGAACACCCGCAGACGTATTGCTCCAAGTAGATAGGTTCTCAATGCAAATACGTTGACGGCGCCAATACAGGTAAGTACGAAACCAGTCAATAACCGTTGGAGATACGTTAATAAAGCGCAAAATTCCAAGTAAGATATCAAAATCACGTTATTAAAGGCATTACTGAAGTCAAGTAGTGTAAACACGGTTAGTTGCCCATTACTCATGCCATATCTGATATCATCAGTGATTTTTACTAAACCGGAGACAGTGCTATAATCTGGACGGAAACAGATTGGAATGGGTTGAGGAGAGCGTTCCTGTTGAGGAAGGAGGAGAGTTACTGATAAACAAGTCGCTCTAGTACTTTAGATAAGAAAGGAAGAATGGAAATAGGCAGAAAATCAGTATAAGAGGATGGGTTGGCTTTTTTAGAAAGTGGGGTTATTAGTGCTACCTTCCAGGCTGATGGAAATATGCCTCTGGTAATCGAAAAATTAAGTATGAAACTGATTACTGGGATTATTTCATCAAGGGGGTAGGATCATCTTACGTCCGATGCTGTCACTACCTACTGCGTTGGATGAAATAGAAAGTACGCTTCTTTTAACGTCACAATCGGTAAATTGATCAAACATAAAAGGTGAATGGTCGGGAGGTGGAATGGAAGAAAAATAATTCAATGTTGAAGTTTTTTTTAGTCTATCGAATTCGGCAGAAGAGGAAAAATGTTTATTTAACACATTAATATTAAGATTTATTTGGGAATTGTCTTGACGTGATTTTCCCACTCCCATGGACCTAAGAAACTTCCAAACTTTAGCGGGATCACCATTTTCTACTGAATTATAGACATGTCGGCGTAGCGCATTCCTACAACCTCTATTGCAGCGATTTCTAGCCTCTACGTATTTTTCTTTACTATAGTCAGATAGTCTGTTTTTAGCCCTGGTCTTGGCTACTAACTTTTTTCACATTAGATCTTTTATGTCGTTTGTGAGCCAAGGTGAAGGTAGATGCATTAATTTGACTGGTCACACTGGGGCATGGACGTCAAATAATTTTGTAAGTGCGTGATTGAAGCTTTCCACTTTGTCGTCCAAGGAAAGTCCATTTACAACAGCTGACCAATCTAGTTCCCGTGCATCGTTGCGTAAACGTTCCAAATCCATACCACCGAAATTACGTAGCAGAAGAACTTTGGGTTTTGACTTAGGTGGACGAATCTTGTAGAAGAGGAATAGCGAATCATGGGCAGTGAAAGCATCTGCAGAACATTGACTATGCTTGCTAACATGCTTTGGGGAAGAAACAAGAATAAGGTCAAGAAGAGAAGGTGCGGAATTTGGAAAGTGGTGTGTGGCATTAAGTGGCAAGATGGTCAAGTTGCTAGCTCTAATTAATGACTCAAAAGTTAATGATCGCGAATCACGTTTTAGCAGACTGGTATTAAAATCACCCATGATGATGTTATGATCATAAGAAGGTATGTAATCTTGCAGAAGTTGTTCAAAAAATAAAAAAAGTTTATGCGGCTGGAAGGACAATAGTAAACACCAAGCAATACTTTAGCGTGAGAAAGGATAATTTTAATAAGAAGGTGTTCACCAGCGTCGCTTGGAGGAGGTTGAGCTGATTTACTCAAAACGGTGTAAGGAATATGAGCACGAAGGTAAATGGCAACACCACCTTCTACTCTACCTGCACGGTCATTGCGCAAGAGTATAAATCCAGGAAGTGAGTATGAAGTAGTAGGTAGGGAATGATTTAACCAGGATTCCAAAACTAAGATAGCGTGAATATTTTTATTATCGAACGATGCCAGCATGCCCGCGTAATGAGTCGGAATACTCTGCGCATTTATATATAGAACATTGAGATTTTTAGGGACATCACTGACAAAGCATTCGATACTGTCTGAAAGAGTGGGTATGCTACTAAAACTATCGCTGCTGTATATTCTGCACTGTCACTATCACAGTGTTTATATAACATTAAGTAAATAAATAAGTACTAAGTATATAAAATTAATACAATAAATATAATATTGTATGATATACAATTGTGTTTGAGTAGGTATATTATTTTCTAGTAGGTATATTATTTGCCCCTCACCTGCCCATCGTGTTAACATATTCAATAGAAGGGAAAAGAAAAATTTTAATATACATCAAACTTTACAAATAACCTATAAATAATAATCTAATATATATTAGTTATATTGTAGTTTTTATAAATAAAAAAACAAAAATATAGGTAAGACATACTTGCCTGCTTTTTCTAGTCGGTGCGAACCATTATAGTCTTCTACTTTTCTACTTTAAATTAATGAAAGTATAATACTTACAAAAAATTTAAAAACCAAATATATGATTTAAAAAAAACAGAGCTAACGAGATCGGTAAGATCAGTAACATAGGAAAAAAACAATCTGAATCTCGCTTTTCAATATAAAACTCTTATATTTATACATTTTTTTCTTTTTTTGCTGGACTACTAAGTCACTAAAATTAATGATTAAATAATTACAACTAAAATAAAAGATGCAAATCAAGAAGCCAACTAAAAGATTTTAAAGCCAACTTCGACTCTGTGATCTGTGTCACCTGTCTGTCAAGTTTCGTGTGTCACTGTCAAATTCAGCTCGGTGACAAACAAATTTATCTATGATGACAAAGAGTTTTTGTTTTAGAAACATGGAAACTTTCAAAATAATAAAAGATGTACAAACAAAACAATAGGCGACAGTGGCAGGATTTTACATAAAAGTGAAATTTCGAGGGTACCAACTTTAAGAAGTTTGTTGAATTACCTTGTATCAATATCGGTACGTGGGAAGAAATAAAAACTACCTACAGATACCGACTAAACAAGAGCAGGTACGCAAAAGTACAAGTACAATGCGATCACTTCCTCAATGTCACAGTTCGTCTGGTTTTCGATGGCCCGGCGGCCACAGTAGACTCCTTCACTGCTTCCGTCATCACGGCAGCTAGTTTAGCGGTTTCCTTCAGCATAACCTCGTCAAGATCGCCAAGGCAATTGATACGGCGCTGAGCCCAATCAGGTCCAATGATAAACACGGATCCTTGTGTCGTCCAGCATTTCGTGATACCGAGACGTGCGCGAGCTGCCAGAAATACGTCGTGTCTTGTCTTTGTCAAAAATTCTGATAAAGTTATACCCGAAAATACAGAACCCTTTAACATAGTTTTGGATGACCATATTTTGTCGCGAATTGTCACGTCTCGAAGCTTGAAAAGAATTGGGCGTGGCCTACCAGTACCAGCAACACGGCCCATCCTATGGCATCTGCTGATGTTCTCTGTTTTGAAAATGTACGCCTCTCAATACCGACAGTCCTCTTGCCCTGCGACCGCACCGCGTCCGCCATCTAACGGTGGCGGCCCCGTCAAGGCCGCGGAAGGCAGAGAGAGCGGCTCACCGTAATACCGGCACTCCTCTCCCGCTGCGGCCTCTAACTCTCAGCCGTCGTGCCGCCCATACGACACCGCAGCCCACCTCAGTTGCAGTGGCGCCCATACACCACCGCTACCTACAGTGACCGCTCCCATGTGGACTTGGAGGGCAAAGCCCATAGGATCCCCACCTCGAGCCCGCCAGCTATCAGCTATCACTGGCAGGCGCATTGGTCCCTTTTAGCTTCACTGTGGTGACCCAAGCCACGGCTACTGACCCAAAGGCAAGGCGGAAACCTTAGGTGGGGAGGATGTCTAACCACTGCTCCAACTGCTTCATAGTTGGTTGGTGTCCCATGCAATGAGTTTATCAATACTGCAGGAGCTTTGTATATTTTACTGAATATTAATGAGACCCTAAAGCTTCCATAATAATTAAATAAAATTTGTGCTCTTTGTTTGCTATGAATTGTTTTACTTGTGGAAAGTCTAAAATTTGATTCAAAAACTCACTCAGGGGATTTTTTGAGCTCGACTGAATTAAGATATTGAAGTTCATAATCACATCAGATTTAATATCGAATTGTTTATCACTATTTTTCATTAGTTCAAGTGCTGATTTATAGGAATTACTTATGTCAATTTCAGTTAAATTAAATGGATATTCTTTTTTATTCAATGCTGGATCTGTTGTGATAGTGACCACTTCATGCCCTCTCTTTAATAATTCAATAGTCAGCGCGCGAAACACTACTTGATGACTTATCGATGGCATCGGATACACTCCTAAGATACGAGCAGGATCGACACCCGCCGTATACATTGCCAGAAATAAAACTAATAAAAAAACCCGTGGCATTTTTCAAAGAGTATAATAAAAAACTGAATACTCGTATACATTGTAAGAAATATAACTCATAAAAATATCCGTGTCATTATTAGAAAAAAAGAGACATTACATATACTATTCAGTTATTGGAGAGTAACTCAAAAACTACTTGACCGAATTTGATGAAATTTCAAAGAAGAAACACCAGCTTTCGAACAAAATAATAATTTTGAGAATCGGTTCACCTTATCGAAAGTTATGAGGTGACAAACATAAAAAAAAACAGTTGAATTGAGTACCTCCTCCTTTTTGGAAGACGTTAGAAAATAATATAATACTGAACATGTACCGCGTTTTATAAGAACGGCAGTAATTTTATCGAACCATTCTTTGTTTTGTGAATTAAAGTATTTTATCATCATGATTTTATTAATACTTCATTGATCAGAGTGTGTCTGTCTATGATTATTTTTTAAATTATTTGAAACCAATTAAAGCTGATCCATGAATATTTAATATCGTATTCTGTACAATATTATATTCTGTTTATTGGACTGCTACATCTTAATCAATAATCTTAAATAATCTGAGCGCTTCATACTTTTCCTATCCAGGTTATTTTCTCAGTTAATATCAAATTGCGTTTCCAATAATGATAAAACACTCCACGCAGACTGTTACATCAAGATCATGAAGCTAAACTACAAGCCGATGTCTTTGCAAACTGATAAACTATGATGTACATGTTTCTGCGAACTTTGTTATTTCGCAGAGCACTTCAACAAGATTGAGTGTGGCTTCGAAAAACATTTGGTGAGCGTGGGTGTAAGTGGTTGTTTGGGGGAGGCACATGAGCATACCACTTGGCGCCTACGTAAGGTGTTGTTTTATGAAGACAGGTATAGATCACTAACCTTATGAAAACGTTATGTGAGCGTAGTAAATATAATTATTATGAGCAATTGCACAAAAATAAATGCTTGCCCTACTCGGCACAACACATTACCTTGCGTGTGATAAATTTGATTATAGCAAATACCTAAACGGTTTGTTGACCGATTAATAACGAGTACTTTAATTACTTAAATTTTATTATTTTATTATACCTTAAGTTCATATCTTTGAATTACTAAATTCAATCTACATATTCTTAATATTAATAATATTTAATTTAAACTTAGCACTACTATGTTAGAATTGAAATTGCTAAAAATGGTATCTTATTAAAATTGTCACAGAAGATAAAATAAGAAATTACATGACATGTCATGATTACAATTTAACTTAGTTGTTTATACAAATGTTTAATATATGGTCTTTTGTAGTAAAAAATCGGATAAGGCATATAACTCATATGAGTAATGAGACTCTGGAGCACACTTTCCTAAACACAGATCTAGGAAGGGACTCCTATTCTAGATCCGTGATCCGAGATATTTAATAATCTTGAGTTTTTGCATCGGTGCTCAAGGTTTTAAAGTGTAGCCTAAACTAGAGTCCTTTAAAGAGGTGTTTGGTGCATCTCTCAGTCGACTGGAGAGCTTCGAGCTTTGCTGAGCCGTCGCAGATGTGAACAGTACCTATTCCATACATAAACAAACAATTGTCACGATATAAATTATTGTCTTGCCTTTGCAAGGGTGTTTATTTATATAAACTTAACTAAACGCTTAATTAGAAAGACTATGTCTAATTAACGCCCGGATCTCAAAATGTTAAACTTTGGCTAAACCTATCTGTGTAAAACGAGAAGCAGTTTTTAAGGCTCAAAAGAAACGCTTAAGGTATGTAACATGAAACCAACCGAGTCATGCGACCCATATTTCTTAAAGCTAAACATAATGCTAACCTGTTGCAAAAAAGAGACACGCTTTGTTGTGACGCTTTGTAAATGAGTAGACTAAGAAGTCTAAGTCTAAGTTTGCATCATTTTAGGCTCAAGTTCAATCGTTGAACCATGGTCTCCAGTACCAGCTGTATTGTAGCTCCACTAGTATGTGCATTGATTCTATAAGCTTTCTAGTTCCTGTGGTAGTCTTCTGCATACTTAAAAGTACTGCGCTTTGTCAGTAATTGTGATGTGCAGCAAGACCAGCAATGTAGAGAGCACGGACCTATGAGGAACATTTGCAATGGTAGGATCAGACGAAAAGCCGACAACAAGTATATGTAAAGATGTGTCCTAAAGTAAGTGTGATGTATTTAAGCAGTATGATGGAAGCTTGCTGTAGGCCAAATGCCTTTGAGCTGTCCCAAGGACGGCCTCTTCTTTACAATTATTGTTGATGGGTTCCCTTTAGACGTGAGCTGCGTAGGCAAGGAGGCCTCTTGTGTACGTTCTTTGGTGATATTCATATTGTTAGTTATTGGCCTCAAGGTAAGCCACGCCATTCTAGTGTACCGATTTCGGTGAAATTCATATTGGTAGCAACTCGCTTGTATAGAACATTAAACTTTACTCAAATTAACCATACCAGGATCACAAAAAATTTGAAGCTCAAGTTCAAAGGATTTCCCTGCTTTTTCCCCAAATACCATTAAGCCTACTGGTTTTATTGATGTCTAGATAGAGTTCAGAGCACTCTGAGAAACAAGAAATATAAAAAAATGTCTGTAACTTAAGTACGTATCATGCTATGTCCATATCATAACGGTATTGGAACAGCGCAAAAACAGCTGGTAACAGCTATTAATAATTAGTTTTTTCAGGAATCAATGAATCATCGTGAGTATGATAAATTGAATGAAATTGTTACCCAATAATCATTACGTAGCAAAATATGTTACAATCAAAAGACCACATATGTCGTAGTAGTCGGTTTTTAGACCGGTATGCTGTTTGTCAATTTTCTACGGGCGTTTATGTCATAGGGCGTAGGTATCTTATTTAGGGTTCTTGTGCTCTGTTTTTATAACCAGCACTCAATAAAGGAGTTTAGTTTTTTTCCTACGACTCCGTTACATCAAGAGGCAGCCACCTTGCAGTACTCCTAGGTACGTCACGCATCGTCAGGAAGTTCCTCACTTTGCAGCCTTGGTCCCATGTAATAAGGGGTTATTGTCATCTATGGGACACTGTTCCACACTCCATACTGCTATTAAGAATTAATTTCTTAGAATCCCAATATCTGTTCAACCCGGGGATCGAAACAAGGACTCTGAGATTTAAAAACGCTTCCATCACTAAAACGAGACTAAGCGAGCGAAGCCGCTGGCGGGTTAGCAAGTATATAATATACTTGTAAGTGTATAATATATAATATATATAGTGTAGATGTAGATATATAAATATATATAATCCGAATCTCAGAAATTTAAGCCAATGATAAACTGCTACAATATCAGGAGCCAGCAGCCAGGGTCATCAGATTAAACAAAACTGTTTTTTAAATCTACTTGACTATAGATGGCGTTGTTAAGCAAAACTAAGCCAGTGTGTGTTTGGTTTGAAACTAGTCCAAGAAAAATCAGTTGTTTACTTACGAGCAAATTTCGGTTCCAGGGTAGCGATTCTCATTCACTCGGAAACGATTCCGAGACGGAAATGGTCTATCCGTCTCTGTCATCCTAAATGTAGATGACAGAGACGGATAGACAGTATCCGTCTCCGAATCGATTCCGAGTGAATGAGAATCGCTACCCAGGTAGGTACTCTAATATGAAACTCAGAAACGACTCCAACGATTTTTATGCAATTTAGTATGCAGGGGGTTGCGAGGCAGATAAACCTATCTAGCTAGGTTTCATTTTAAGAAAACATCGATTTATCCGTGTTTGCAATGAAAATGGCACTAAAAATGCTACAAAACAGTGTTTTACCGTCACAGCAACACTAAAGCTACTTGACAATAGATGGCGTTGTTAAGAAACATTAAGCCAATATAACTGGTCAAGTTTCTCAAAAAAAAACAAGTAAAGCTCGGTCATCCAGATACTCATTGTTTAAATGAGTAGAGTCCGAAAAAACATTTATATGTATACATATTGAGAAAACAGATATGGAGGTTACATAATCCAATATAAAATTCACGTTGCTTGTCTGATTGTCCGTGGAAACGTCAATAAAAGTCATAATTAAGTATTACTATTGGCAACATTGGAAATGCTACAGAAAGAACATAAACAGAACAGTGCTTTGGTGAACTACAAAAGTACTATAAAAGTAACATACCTAAGTATAAATAAAAATGCGAGATAAACCGATCCAGCTAGGTTTTATTTTCAGAAAAAGTAGTTTTATCCGTGTTTGCAGGCAATGAAAAACTGCCACAACAATGTGTTTTACCGACACAGCAACACTAATGCAAAAATAAACTTTTAAGGCTTAAATAGTCAATAGCGTGAAAGTTAGATACGTACATATTTATTCTGCTACTTAATATTATAAAATTTAGGTACAAGTCCTTATTTACTAAATCGTTATGCTTACTCGTATTTACATCAAAGTCAGTAACCAAACTCAACATACTTAAACAATTTTTTTTAACCTTAATAGAGTTATAAAACTTACTCGAATCGCATTTTTATAATTAATGCTGTTTAACTTTAATCCGTCTATTAAAACAGAAGGCAACAGTATAATACAAAGCTGTGAGTATTAAAGCTATGGCTACTGCTAAAAATATGACGACGTCCAGCATGAGGTATTCACTCCAGGACATCTGTGCTGCAGGACCGAGGAGGTGTCGGGATCCCTTGTGTCGCAGCACGTGTTCCACCCACCACGCGGCGCGCTCGATCGGCTTCTCCGGCTGGTCTTGCATTAAAGCTTTCAACTTCTTTATGTTTTCTTTATAGCTGGAATATAACATGACGCTTTGTTAAAACAATATTGTTTACGTAGATAGTGCTTATTAACAATTTATTTTTCTTACTACCAAATGACGAGCCATGCAAGTCATGTGCCTGAAAAGCTTTTTTTGTTCGTTGGTAAGTGCATAGCTTGAGCGATTTCGGTAATACTATTTAAGTACAGTCCCACCATCTTATCTGTTCAGATGAGAGCGTCGTTAGTGTAGAATTTTGGTATTGCAACCTAAGAAATTCACCAAGAAAAAAGAGAAACAAAACATAGGGCAGTCTTTCAAGCCACTCATTAATTTGCAAATTCTACAAAGAATCCTACTAATATTATAAACGCCAAAGTTAGTTGGTATGTACACTGTAGTTCCAATTTTGCCCACCTGAACAGATAAGTTGGTGGCACTATATTCGTCATTGTCCAAGGAAAAACAAATTGTAAATGTTGTTCGCAAATTCAGGGTATTTGGGAAGAACTTAAAATGTTGCCTTTTGGGTCAACTAGTTAATGGCATAAAAAGGCGAGACAGGCAAGTTCACCACCTGATGTTACCTTGGATCATTAGCTACAGTATTCACAGCCTTCACCAAATCTTCAGCAACCATAGTGTAAGAATCAACCTCCACTCCGATACCAAGCTCTACATATTTATTGACGTTGTACCATTGATCAGACATTATTGGTATTCCAACCAGTGGTACTTCAGCATCAATGGCTTCATCAGTTGATTGCAAACCTCCTTGCATCACAAATAATTTTATGTTTGGGTGACCTGAAACAATAAAAATTAATTTGTACAACAGTAGAAACAAGTTTCGCTTTTATGACGTTTATGTTCAACGTATATTTGTTAACGTTAACACTGAATATTTATTTTACTCGTATATCTTTACTTTCTTTTTTTTCGTATATCTGGCACACATATATAATATCTACCCTAAAATAAGCTCAATTGTATGGTGCAACGGAGCTGCTATTCATGTATTTTGTTAGTTACTTGACCCCTAGTTACTTGATTAATATAGTTTTGCTAATTACTGGCCGGTTGGTACAGTTGGTAGCAACCCTGCCTTCTGAGCCGCTAGTCTGTTTCTCGTGTCTGTCTGTCTGTCATGTCTGTTTGACCTGTATTTTTCTTAACATGTAAGTATATCAGTTAACACGTTACCATAGTAGCCTACCATTGGTAGTTGTTATTCGTTTTGAGAGCTTGTGTGGATGTTGTCCCATATTATTATTATCCTATTACATTAATTTCATAGATTACATCCGATCTTTTATAAAGGCTGGCTGGTGGGGCTGTACTCAAAACAAAGATGCCGGTTTGGTATAAAATATACAATGAAGTATAAAAAAGAATGGTACTCATATCTTTTACAAAATGGGTAAAATGATAATGCTATAGACATGAACTTATAAGTGATAAGGGAGATCCGGTTATGGACGAGACTATTTAGTCCAAGGGAGAATAATGTACCAATAATTATTAATAAATTATTATAATAAAATTGGTACATTATACGTAAGTTAGATCACAAGAAAATGATAATAATAATTAAAAATTATTATTTAACAATATGATAAACGAACTGACAAGAGTCTTCGATCAGTGTGTGTTACCAGTAATGACTTATGGCACTGAAACGTGGTCTCTTACTATGGGCCTCATAAGTAAGCTCAAAGTCGCACAACGAGCTATGGAGAGGGCTATGCTCGGGGTTTCTCTACGTGATCGAATCAGAAATGAGGAGATCCGTAGAACAACGAAAGTCACTGACATAGCCCAGAAGATAAGTCAGATAAAGTGGCAGTGGGCAGGGCACATAGCACGTAGATCTGATGGTCGATTGGTGGGAAAGTTCTGGGGTGGAGACCACCAATACGGTGGACAGACGACCTGATAAAGGTCGCAGGTCGACGTTGGATGCAAGCCGCTTCCAACTGGTCCTTTTGGAAAATAATAGCGAGGCATAATTATGTTCAGCAGTGGACGTCTTACGGCTGAGATGATGAATCGCTTTGTTTGTGTTTCACAGTTAACTTTTCAATAATTCATGAATAATTTCAAATACATTAGTACAAGATTACCCTACTTCATAATTAACATAAAAGCCCTCACTCGTATGACTACAAAAATTGGTTGAAACTTGGATTACTAAAATATAAAAAAGAAACTAATAAAGTTACATACTATGTCATCGTTATTTTATTTCCTTCATAAGCTGTAGATACGGGGGGTGATAGAAAGAAACGTATAAGTGAAGTTATATAACATATTTGTTTTACATGTCTTACCCAAAAGATCCCGTTGTGGAAACCATTTCATCACTTTTACATTATTTGGTATTCTATCCAAACTATCCCCGTCAAATTTCCACAAAATATCATAAGGAATCTTCGAAAACGCGTCCAAAAATGCATCCAAGAAATCTTTTTCCATAAGTGATACTCTGACGTTGGTTCCTAAACTGACGTAAACAACTCCTCGAGAAGAACTGTCCAAGTATGATTTTAAATCCTGAAATAATAATTATATAAAAAAACATATATAGCTAACATATGAATACTTTTAAAGATATGTATATTGTTCTATTTTGAGTATTTTTTTATGTATACGATAGGTAGCCGATAAGAGTTATAGACTGTATACAAAAAAGTAGATGGGGCAAAGTTAATAAAGGATATGTGCAACTCACCAGCTCGGCCAATGGGGATTACAAGTCGATATTAAAGGCCACCTAAATCTATAACTGATTCGCTAGCTTTACGCCCCCCACTAGTCAGTATAACATTAATATGCAGCGTCATGGTGATAGCACAAATTATGATATTTCTTGATTAATTATATAAACAGGTGCTGGGGTTTTGTTCTTGGTAATTTCGGCACGAATGCCCGAAAGTTTATAGAAAAACTATGAGATATGATTTCGAAACAGAAAAATTTAACCACTCTCAACGACAACGAAAAATGACAATGACCTCGAAATTTTAAAATCACTGTGATTAAAAAGGTTTGCTAGAAAATGTTAAAAAGTACCAGTACCAGAAGTATTATGATGATTTCAGTCGAAATTAAGGACTCTTTAGGCCAAAGTGAACATATATGCTGTCTGATATATCATTACATTGCAGATTATACACACATATGGTTATAAAATGCGTTGACATTCGGTCATTTATATTTAATGAAATTTAGGTAAAAGTATTCAATTAATCACACCTCTGGTAGTTCTTTCCTTGGTCGTAAATGGACAGCTCCCATATATACTACACCGGGCGGAACTGGACGGTTCCCATCGAAGATAGGATGACAATTTGCTAATAACAATACTAAGTACATTCTTTTTTAATTCAGCCACAGTCGGTGTGTCCGGTCCAAATCGTGATTTAAGCAAGTTATTATCAATCCTCTCGCCATCTTGATCAAATCTCCAAAGCTGATATTCTACAAGTAGCTCCTTAATCTTGCCAATAATGCTTAGATTTCTAAATTTGCTTCGGAACATGTATGGATGTATTAAAGGATGTCTAGCTACCGCTCCAACTGTTTCATAGTTAGTAGGTGTTCCATACAATGAGGTTATCAATACTGTAGGAGCATTGTATATTTTACTAAATATTAATGGAGTATACCCTATACCTTCCATGATAATTAAATCAAATTTGTGCTCTTTGTTTGCTATGAACTCTTTCACTTGTGGAAAGTTGAACATTTGACTAGAAAACTCACTAAAGGGATTTTCTGAACTCGATTGAATTACGGTATTGAAGTTCATGATCACACCACGTTTAATATTAAATTGATTATCACTATTTTTCACCAACTTATGTATTAATTTATAGGAATCACCGATGTCGATTTCAGTTAAATTAAGTGGAGACTCTTTATCCTTGAATTCTGGATCTGTTGTGATAGTGACCACATCATGTCCTCTCTTTAATAATTCAAGAGTTAGTGCTCGAAATACTACTTGATGACTTATGGATGGCATCGGATACACTCCTAAGATACGAGCAGGATCGACACCCGCCGTATACATTGCCAGAAATAAAACTAATAAAAAAACCCGTGGCATTTTTCAAAGAGTATAATAAAAAACTGAGTAGTTTACCGCGTTTTATATAAGCGGCTGCAATTTTATCGGATTAATCTTTTGTTTGTTAACAAAATTTCTGTATTATCATGATTATATGCTCATGTTATATCATTGAATAAAATTAATTCTTATCATCGTACAACTTATTGTATTATGAGCAGAATAGCGTAACAGTAGCTTGGTATAAGTATAATGTGACCTACTCAAAACTGAAACTTAAAACTAATTTTAAGATATTTGTTTGCTGCGCCTATCCTTGCTTTATTTCAGGACAACTCAGGATAAACTCACCAGCATGTGCTGGTGATCTTCAAAACTACGATTTTGAGGTTTTAGAAAAGGAGAGAGTTTACATGCAGATTTCTTATGTAGAAATCCCATAAATGTGACTGTAGTTAACGTTATGACAAGATACCCACACTGGCTGTAAATAGATCAGCAGCATGATGAAACGCTGTGTCCGATAATAAACAGCATGACCTAATACTCCAATTCCTGCTTATATATTGGAAGATGGCATACTTAAGAAGACTCAACCAAATCCAGTCTTTGGAAGACATAAAGTAACTGTAGTACTGAAATCATTCCAGTGGGGCATAACGAACTCTTATTATACGTCACAACAACATCCAGAAGGTAAGAAAACTCTGCTTAAACTGAAGGATAACTCCTTACAACAACCTGAACCTGAACTCCTGAAAACAAAATGAAAACAAAAACAAACAATTGTTAGAACTATTTGTTTTGTTGACAACTGTTTCGTAATTATGTAGGTCATCAAAGGTATACAGTTAAGGTAGATATAATTATTCCCATCCTGTGTCATATCCTCAACTATTCTATATCTAACAGTGCATTTTTTTCGATATGGAAAGACGCGCAAATTATTCTTTTGCCAAAGAAATTTAGCCCTAAATATCAATCTGAATTTCGTCCTATATCAATCCTTCTATTTCTTTCTAAAGTCCTGGAACACTTTATCCACAACAACGTCCTGCCCACAGCACAGTTACTGCCTTAGTCAAAGTAACAGATGACATTCGATGGTTAGTTATCTGTGCTTACTCTCCTTGACTTCAGCAACGCGTTTAATACCGTTGACATTTGCTCTAAGAATATATCACCAACTATAATCGATTTTTTCCTTCACAATTATCTGTATGGGCGTCAGCAAAGGGTTCGCCTTTAAGATTCGTATTCTTCGTGGTGTAACACAACAGCCAAAAAGTGGCATTCTCTTTCCTTTACTATTTGCTACTTTCAGTAACTCTATCTCTCTCTATCTATCAGACGAAATGCAGATTTATTCTCAGGCTCCTTATGATAAATTGGTAGTATCTATTCAATCAACTAACGTTAATTTAATACGCATATCAGAATGGAGTCAGCAGTATGACCTGCGAGTTAACCCAATCAAAACGCAGTTAACAATACTAGGCAGCTCCCGTATGCTAACCAAAATCGACTGCCTTCACGCACCTCTAGTAATTTTTAATGGAGTAACAATACCTTTCAGTAAAGACGTAAAGAATCTTTGAATAATAATGGATGAATCACTTTCATGGTCTACAAATACAGTCTGTTAGCCGCAAGCTATATACTTGTGCTGGGTTAATGAAGCGACTGCGGAACTTTCTTCCGGCTGCAACCAAAGTTTGCACAAACTCTTCTTCCACCAACAGATTCATGGAGAGTATGGAAACTCGTCTACTTGCGGACGAGGCTTATATGAACCACTTCGGTGCTATCATAATGGCAGCACGATTGTTAAAGGGAGGTGAAAATGTCATCATCGGAGACAGAGAAAATCTCTTTGATATAAGGTGCAGCAGTCCAAAATATTTTGGCAACCATCGGCCAATAATGGTTGTACACGCACCGGAATTGCATAAATATACATTCGTCAAGATCACAGTATCACTCTCTAAAGCTAGATAAGTACACAGGCGCTGTAATACCTAAAGCTCTCCCGAACCTTGGTGAAGAATGCCTTTTCCTTTGTGAGTACAAACTCACACAAGAGTAAAAGGCATCCTTCACCAAGCAATAATATGGAACAGGCTTAGGGTCGCGCATTTTGACTGTGTCTATCTAGACGAGGGAAAAGCGTCCCGCATGCATTGGTTGAAGTGTCCCGCCGCTCAACCAGCATCACTACATAGACTACAGCTCGGACGCTATCCGCAAATTCCACAGGCGGGCGATCGAAACGACATCGGCTAAAATACAAAACTATATCCTGGAAATGGCTATAAAAAAACCAAAACTCGGTGGTCGGGGAGGCGATGATTGACTCCATGCGCTCGAAGTTGGTTTCAGTAGCTTTTGTTTTAGTTGGTTGCATGTAATTTTAAAATAAAGTATAACAGAAACTAATATATAACAAATTAATTTAAATAAAACAAAAATGTTAAAATTTTAGTGATATATTTTTAGGTATTTATTCGTTTCTAGTGTGGTTCTGAGGTATGAAAGACTAGTATAAAAACAAAAAAAAATTAAAATATTACGTATCATGATCTTGCTATATTCATATCAGAAAATTATCGAATTAGCGCAACATGATTATGCAGATGTTTTTTTTTATAATTAGTATGTCATGAAGCAGTGTCATTATTAAAATAATTATCATCGTGAGTATATTACAATATAATAATTATCTGCTTGAATTAAAGCTTGAAAATTTATAAATTTATTACACAAGATTTTTTTATAGAGAAAAATAAATTTACCATTTAATAAATGGTTTTTTTACCAACTTCAACAAATGAGGAGGTTATTATGTTCGATTTTATGTTTTTTGTGTCATAGATTTCTCCCCCATTTGTGGACCGATCCTTACAATTCTTTTTTTGTTTGGTAGGGTATCCCCAGTATAAGTAGTACTTAGGGTCCCATTCAAATTTCATCAAATTCGGTCAAGCAATTTTTGAGTTACACTCCAACTGAAAAGTGTTATTTATGCCTATCTTGCTGATATCAACAATAACGGTGAATGACAACCGATACCGTAAGAGTAGCAAGGGTCAGTGGTCACTTAAATTGGATAAACAAATGTTTTTACCAAATATTGGAACCGACTTCAACACCAAAATGTGTGAAATAACTTGTCAAAGTCAATACCATGCGCACAATATTGTGCTGATAGGTACTTTTTAATTATCATAGCATAAATCATAATACACACAATTATTGAACATTTCATTGTTTATCTAGAAAACCTTAAAAAAATTGTTATGACTGTAAATGGTAGAATTAAAAAGATAATATCAAGACCGATATTTAGACATTACAACTACACGATGTTTTTGGATTTCTTATAATAAAAGTGTTTTCATACCACCTGCTTGAAAATATCGAATTACATATCACGCAATATCCTCTTTCGTCGGATCCGCCACAGGAAGCGGTCGTGTCAATTGTGCTCCGTTAATAGTTTACTCAAAATAAAGCTATCTATCGGGTGAGTGGAATATTCTGCCTTCCCTGACGAACTACTACGAATCGTGTTGAAGTTAGAGCGATACACCTTATACAAAAGTGTTAGGAGCATATTGCTATTTCGTGTACACACGCATCTAAATACCGCTCGCTGCATTAATTTCGTCACGCATACCCACATCAAACTAATTAGTGCGTGCAATAGGCCTAAGTTGCACTAATTACAATCAGCACAACGAAACAATGATTGGGAAAGTAAATCGTACTCCACCATCAAAATCGAGTACCCCAACGCATAGACATCATTTGTCTGATACCGAATCTACAGATCCTTCTCAAGATATCCAGGATAAGAAACAATTGCCGAGCCGGCCATTGAGTAGGAGACGCGGGGCTGCCAACGCTGCTGTTACTGAAGAAAAATACGACTTTGCCTCTTTTAGGGATGAGATGAGACAAATGATGTCGGAAATGTTTAAAAAACAGAATGATACGCTTGACAAGCTAGAAAATCGGTTAACTGCGCTGCACGCTCAAGTCAAAACATATATGAAGGACATGACGTCACGTATAGATCAATTTAAGCAAGATTTAGGGAACAGCCTAAGCTTTCTTACGGACCAAGTAAAATACTTTGAAACACAGATTAGTGACTTAGAGTCGGAACGAAAGAATATGTCGAAACAAACTGCCGCATGCCAAGAAAAAATAGACAATGTCGAGCGTTTTTCTCTAAAAACTTCTGTCGAAATAAGGAATGTACCCAAACAACCTAATGAGTCCAAAGAAAATTTATTTAATTCATTCCTAAACATGGTAAGATACTTGGATGTTTCTTGTGAGAAGAATGAGATTAAAGACTTGTATCGCTTGCCTGCCAAACCTGACTCTTCTACTTCAACCGTAGTTGTTGAATTCACAAACATATGGTCCAAAACTTGTCTGCTAAGTGCCGTTAAACAGAACAGAAAATCTAGATCAGACCAGCTCAACTCAAAAAGTCTAGGATTTGTCGGGCAAACAATGCCTATCTACATATCGGAGAGACTGACCGCGAAAGCAAAGCGCTTACATTTTCTAGCACGGGAACTAGCCAAATCTGATGAGTATGCCCACTGCTGGGTCACCAATGGGAAAATATTTCTCCGAAAACGAGACGGAGCACCATTTATTGTAGTAAAAGATGAAGCACATATTCACTCATTGAGAGGACATAACAATACAAAATGACTAACTTACCTAGCCAAAATCACGTTTGTCCACTGCATGAATTTATTTGTAATATCACGTAATTTTAAGCTAGTTTTACGCACACTAATGTATAGTCGCACATTATACACTTACAAATCTCTTATAGAGTTTTTAACACGATACACATACACATCAATTACATTAACGTCCTCACTGCACTCCATACAAACCCGTACTAATACTACTAATCGTCAGCACAGTTTAACTCGTTATGGCAACAAAGCGATACCGATAACAAACATCAACTGTACTTTAGCAAAACGTAAAATCCACAGCTACTCTTACTTAATCTGTACACACAATGTATTAACTCTGCCCACGGGCGCGATAATCAGCTGTTATGTTAAAAATAAACGTTCCTTATACTGTAATGAACCCCAGTGGTCGCAAAATTGTATTATAAAATGTATTTTAAATACGAGTTTATATATAATAACAGCTACTGAACACGATGACATCACAAATATTAGTTTAAGTTGTTACTCACAGATACTTACATATTTCTCTCTTTTAGACTTCTTTATATTCCTTTTGGTTGCTCTTTTTGTATTTTCACAGTATTTATTAAATAATATTAATGATGGATAATGTATCAATAATCGTAAATAATATCGACAATATATCACCGTCTAGTTCACAGTATTGTAATCCAGAAGAGTGCAGAACATTAATTCAGTATCCGGATAATAAGCTTAAAATCTTACATCAAAACATTAGAAGCGTAACATGCAATTTTACAAATTTCTTAGTGCTTTTATCTAGAATAGCAATATATCCAGATTTGATAATCCTGACAGAATGCTGGCTTGCGTCAGCCACATTTATACCTCAAACAGCTGACTACATAACATATCATACTAAGCAGCATAAAAATCAAAACGACGGGATTATTGTCTACTGCAGGGTTGGTCTTAAATGTGAAACGATTGAACACAATCTTCGCGATGCATCCTGTATCATCACGAAAATCAATAACTGTACTATTTTGATTTCAATTTATCGCTCTCCTTCATACTCCAACATTGCAGACTTCCTCGAATCACTAGAAGATTTATTAACGTCGTATAAAACGTATAATAATGTCATCATAGCTGGCGATATAAATATAAATATATTATCTAATGCTGAAAAGGTAGCATCTGAATACTTAGACCTTCTAGCTATGCATGGGGTTCTGCCTGCACATACACTACCTACAAGGGAAAAGAGTTGTCTGGATCATTTTATGTTACGAGCTACCTATGACTGCCAGACTCTAGTAATACAAAATACGGTGACCGATCATTACACAATATTTTTAGTCATTGATTTAAAAGGTAACAAAATAAACTCTTCTAAATCTGTAACAAAAATAAATTATCAAGAAATTTCAAATAAAATTAGTAGCGCTGATTTTTCCAACATATACAATACTTCAGACTGTAATTACGCTACAGTTAACTTTATCGACATTTTATCACAAATAATTATGAAAAATTCTCTAAATTTACTGATTCCACGAAGAAGGGTTACAAAAAAGCCATGGATTACAATTGGTTTAATTAGATGCTTAAAAAATAGAGATCGTATGCACTTAAAACTTCGTAATCAGCCTAATAATCAAACACTGCAACTTACCTATAAACGATACAGAAATTTTTGCAAAGCCTTACTAAAAAAAACTAAATCTAATTATGAAAGAGAAAGACTGAAGGTAGCCAGCAACAGCAATAATCTTAAAAAAACATGGGAAATTATCAATGAAATTACATACTACAAAACTAGCCCAAAACTATGTCAAGATCTCCTCAAAACTGGTAAGACTGCAGAAGAATCTGTAAATGCTACTAACAGCTATTTCGCAAACGTTGGTAAAGCTCTAGCCGCCAAAATAACACCAGACATTGACTTAGCTGGACAGTCACAACAAGGCAGTATTCAAAACTCTATGGCTATGTTGGACACAGATGTTTCAGAAATGTCAGCACTAATAAGCTCTTTAAAACTCAATTCTACTGTTGGTTGGGATAACATTTCCTCTAATATTTTAATTCAGAACAAAGAAGTATTATCTCCTGTTCTAACACACATAATAAATCTGTCGCTACACGCTGGTTTATTCCCTAAAATTCTCAAGCATGCGATTATACTTCCGCTGCATAAAGGAGGAGATAAAAAAGCGGTTGGAAATTATAGGCCTATTTCAATACTTACATCTATTTCGAAACTCTTTGAAAAAGTTATTAACAAACGTCTGGTAAATTATATTGAAAAAAATAACCTTCTCTCTCCCAACCAATACGGGTTTCGTGGTGGCAAATCAACTTCTCATGCAGTTCTTACTTTAACAGAATTTATAGTTCACAGTCTTGATAATAAAAAGAAGACAGTGGCTATATTTTTAGACCTTTCAAAAGCGTTTGATACGGTATCGATTCCGCTGCTCCTTTTTAAACTACAATCATTCGGAATCAGAGGAACTCAGCTTGACCTTTTTGAAGACTATCTGCACGGAAGGACACAAAGTGTCAAAATAGGTGACTACATTAGTGATCCTACTCCCATAAACTGTGGCATCCCGCAAGGAAGCATACTGGGTCCAACTCTCTTCTTGATCTATGTAAATGAACTCTGTAATTTGACTATTGATCGTGGCAGTGTAATAAGTTATGCTGATGACACTGCTGTTATGGTTCAGGGAGAGAGCTGGGCGGAAGTTTTTCAAACTGCTCAAGCAGTGTTTAATAATATATCAACGTGGCTTAGAAACAATATGTTAACCCTAAATATTGAGAAAACGAAGTACATTACATTTTCAGTCAGAAATTTACAAGAGTCAATGGACTCTTATTCCCTCCTTGCTCACACAAATTCTTTCTGTCAAGATACTAATAAGTCTACCTGTAAGTGTCTTGCCATTCACAGAGTTGACTCAATAAAATATTTAGGTATCATCATTGACGATAAGCTTTCTTTTATACCACATGTAAACCTAGTTACGCAACGTGTCAGAAAGCTCATTGCCGTCTTTAGAAACATTAGAGATTGTGCAGATGTTGAAATCATTAAAATGCTATATTATTCACTTTGTCAATCGTTAATCACGTACTGTATAACATCTTGGGGAGGCACGAACATCACTTTCTTACTTCCACTCGAAAGAGCACAAAGAGGCATACTCAAATGTGCCACCAAACGCCCATATAGATATCCCACTGCTGACTTATATAATGAATGCAGGGTACTGACAGTGAGACAATTATATATACAACATTTAATACTGTTACAACATTCAAGAGAAAAATGTCAATCTGATCAATCCAACATCAAGCGTAATACACGTCATGTATGCAACATTCCTAAATGTAATACAATGTTTGCAAGAAGATTTCCTAGTGTTCGAGGACCTTATCTATACAACACTATAAATAAAGACACAACATTAACTAGTCTTACATCTTTTGGGTGTAAGAAAACTGTATTTAAAAAATTGTCTTTACTAAGTTATCTTGACACAGAAAACCTACTAAATTATATAGTATAATAATAAATATTTCCACGAAAATAGCTCCCTTTCCTTAAATCCTTCTTCCTTCCTCTCATGCACATATACTAACAACTCACTAATACACAATTACACTTACATTCACAATACACTAACACACACAATACACTTACATAATAAGCACAACATATCTTGTTTGTAGCTTTTATATAAGGTTGGTACCTATTGTTACTTATATTACCTAAGTTATTAAGGCATTTTTTTCCTGTTACTCCGACGAAAGAGTCCTGGGTTCTATAATACGGGTCTCGAGCCTAGTTTAGAAACCAGGTGCTCCTTTACATTTATTCTGTAACCTATATGTTTGACCTTAATAAATTTATTATTATTATTATTATTATTATATGGTTAATTACAGTTTTCTAACTATCCCACGGGAACTCTGTAATTTAACGGGATCAAAGGTATGATATATGTTGACCAGGGATATAAGCTACCACCATACAAAATTTCATTTCAATCGGTTCAGTAATTTCGGAGATTAGCCCGTACAAACAGACAAACATAGAAACAAAAATTTTAAAAAAAAACTTAATGTTAACAATATATATAATAATATCAACGTAAAGCAGGGCATTACATCCCCGGGGATGTAATGTTGTATGAAACTCCCTTGGGTGTAAAGTGATTCGGATTTGGAAAGTTAGTTGTAGGAAAACTCTTAGTACGAAGACAGTATACAGAAAAAAAAATAAAAAAGGCGTGATTGTGTGGCAGTGTTGCAAAAATATAAAATATTATTAGCTAAACGTTTTAGCTACATATTTAGCGACTTTTTACTACTGACAAGGTTAAGTAAAATTACAGCAAGTTAATAAGTAATTAATATTATTTTTATACCCACTTCCATTTCATAGCACTTGTTTTCTGACTCCCCCTGACTCAGAACTGCGGTTCTACAAACGTGTATTGTTACGAATCTGGATGAAATCCAAAGCGAGACTTATCAGTGAACAGAACCAATGTGCATTGTTTGTCACTTGTTATCGAGACCATGAAAGTCACTTGCCACGATTGCCACTTCGTAGCGCTAGGACTTGTAACGGTCTGCGAGCATGAAGATCAACTTTATGCAGTCGGCTTAGCAAGGTTTGGTCGCTCACCAGCAGCTGGTGGCCCACCTTGAGCCTTTGCACTAGTTGCGTGGCTGTGATATTGGGTTGTCTTCTGGTGACAATTTAGAGAAACCGATCATATTTCTGAGAGGTAACACGATATTTACCCGTGTGCCGTTATACCACATCGCCATCAGCGTGATAACGTGATCACAGCTTGGATATCACATTTATACTTGTGCCCAGAGCAGCAGCGGCGACGTATTGAATAGCACCGTTTTCTAACATGCCAAAAGCTCGTAACATTTAATCATGATTCAAATAATGGCATGGCATAAAGCTCAAAAGCATACAAGAATAAAACAAACTAATCCTTTTCTACCGACTTCCAAAAAGGCGGGGGTACCTAACTCGACGGTATGTTTTTTTTTATGTTTGTGACCTCATAACTTTCGATAGGGTGAACCGATTCTCAAAATTATTTTTTGTTTGATCACTGGTGCTTCCCGTGTAGTCTCATTTAAATTTTATCAAATTCGGTCCAGTAGTTTTTGAGTTACACTCCAATAACTGAATAGAATGGAAGTCAGTATTAATTTTTTTAAATTGTAGGTACTTGTTTCTTCAAATAACGCTAGAAAATCCATAAAAAATAATGTGACTTCTAAGAACCCGTAATTTAGTAGTACCTACTAAGATGATACTATGACTATGTACTGTTCTTTGTAGTTTTCATTGGTTTCTCATTAAAATTTGAAATTACGAAAGAAGAATAACAAGGTTTCAGGTATATAAACTTTTAAGTAAACTAATTAAGATTTTAAGGCGAAATGAGTCCCAAATTTCATGATTTGACTTCGCGAAAACTGTGTTTTTCGACGTTTAAACCTAATAACCGAAGTACGAAAAAAAACAGAGTGTTAATTGAATATACGTCCTTATGAAGTATGGGAGCCAATACACGATTGAGCAAACTTGGCTCGATAGAAAAAATCAGCAACATTCCCTAAATTTTGCAATTTTTCTTACGTGCTTCGTGGGAAAAAGCATTTTTGTTCAACTATGGGCAAATATATATCAATTAATTTATCATATTCGAATTTCCAATGAAATTTACTAGTGAACTATGGACTCCTTTATCATTAAAATTTAATTACTTGATTGTACGGAATAAATATAAAAAGTATTAGCACGTATTTAATTGAATTTTCGCATTACATCGTCCAATCTGATAAGCAATTCTCAACCTTATGTAAAGCATCGAACATTGTTTTAAAATTAGGATTGGACCGCGCCTTAAATAATAAAGCCAAGTTTGATTTCGAAATTACGTAGGTATCCCTAGACTTTGTTGATGTGTGTATATCAGAATATCATATTTATATTATTTTGGTATGTTACTTAAGTGTATTGGTATGTTTTTAGGACAGACTAATGTTGCTGCGTAATGACTAAATTTTTCTACTGCATCATCTACATTTACATCATCGGGCTGGGGTGTGGTATTTAGAGGTTTTTTCAACGACTCCTTTACTCCAGTTGTTAGTCCGTTTGCATCCGAAGAGTTTCAGGTACGATCTTTGACTGGAGCAAGATTTTCATATAAAAATTTTAAACAGAAGTCATTATGTTTCTATTACCTATCTTTACATTATAATAAAACTGTTACTGAGCCAAATCTTTATAATTTTTTTTATTTTATTTATTTACCAAATTATAAGTACATACATATTAGCAGTAATATAACATAGCATTCATAAACCACATAGGTTTGTACATAATGCTGTTGTTTAGTCTGCAAAATAGTCAATATATGTTGAATAAATAACAATCTGAACTCTTACACTGACTTATTAGATATATATAACGTGAGATATCATTACAGGTTCTAATATTATATAATTTGCCATGGAAGCTTCATACGTGTCTATATAAATGGTAAGAATCTAACTTAATCATACATCTAAGAGGGTGGTATACGATATACAAGCTTGTTTTGACTGTTGACCATGGGCTACGAAGATTATGTATTTATCTTCGTAGCCCATGCGATATCCGCTAAGTACCAAGTTATATAATCAACATTCGATGTGTTGAAGGAAATAATCCTTGAGTTGTGTAGTTTTTAATCGATATAGAAATATATGTATTACTATTTTGTCTGCCTGTCTGTCTGTCTATTGTACACAGATCATCTCTCTATGATATCAGAATACTATAAAAGACTGTGTTGAAGACTGGGTTTTAAGAGTAGAATAAAAACGTCGAACAGTCTGTAATGGTTAAAAGCAAGGATAAGATTATTTCACAGTCCACTTCCTGTGTCGGTGGCTTAGGTAGTGAGCGTGTCAGACGCTGTGTCTAAACACACTATGCCGAAGGTACGCGACCGAAGTTCGGCATGATTACGCCTGCAATGCTATTTGAATTACTGACGACACACTATGCCAAAATTACGTTGCGTTATAGCGTACAGCCTAACTTTAGTTGGGCGTAAGTTCAGCGGCAACTTATTCCGTAACTTGTTCTGTAAGTTTGGCACTAATGGTGTGTCATATCAGCCGAATACGTCGGAACGTAAGATCAGCCGCTGAACTTCAGTCGCGTACCTTCGGCATAGTGCGTTTAGACACTTACAGTCAATGGTTCATCGTTTCGAACCATCATCTTTTGCCACAAAAGAAGAACAGTAAAACAAAAATAGGAACAAACCATTTATTAAACCATGCTTTGCAAAAAGGTTACTTTGTTTTCCTCTATAGTGTAATAATTTTATTAATTTTGCAAGGAGATAATTATTTTACGTTGAGCCATTTCATTGTTTGTAGGTTTTTAAACTTTTCATTAGTTTTTGGAGAGAGTCGGTAAAACGTTTTGTACCCTTATTTATTTATTTTGCGATAAAAATAGACCGTACTGTTATATAACTGGAATTTATGGGTGATAAGCGCGCGAATGGAGTCACACGAAAAATATTTTTTATTGTAAATATGTAACACGTATTTTTAGTTTTGCTATACTGTCCTACTAACTACAAATGTTGAAAAGTTCAGAAATGTATATGTTTTTTGGCACGTTTAATTCAAAATTGATAAAAATAGTTGCAGATTGTATCCGTAATTTTGGATTGTTTCCCAATAGTGGCAAAACCCAAAAAAAGACTTGATTTTATGCACTTAAATGTGTTAAACAAGCGGTATGTCTTTAATGTCCGAATAATATCCTATATCTTAAATAATAATGGATGTGTGGATGTTCGTTACTCTTTCACGCTCAAACGGCGAAGCCAATTTTGATAAAATTTGGTATGGAGGTAGATGAGGCGCTGAATTGACACGTAGGATACTTTTCATCATCACCAAGCGGGTGAAAAAGCGTTTTATTCTTGGGCACATGATAGACTAAATAACAAGATCTTGGCCTACGATAAAATCGTAATGATGAATGTTGTCAAAGTTTTGTCAGTTTCTGATAACTTAGTCATAAGCACGCTATCATTTTGACAGCTCGATATACTAGACGTGCTCGGCGACCGTCAAGAGTGATGAAATGCAATGATAGTTTTGTCCATGGTGATTAATTTTATATTTGTATGTACGTAGGTATCTTATTATTAGTGTTTATTAATTGATTTACTAAAAACTTTAATTTACTCATTTACTAATGTAAATATTTTATGACATTTTGGTATAAAATTTAATTGGAAAAGATAATAAGCTACTCGAAGTACTAATCCTGCGCAGACGACGTCGCGGGCACCAGCCAGTACAATGTAATCTCAAAATGGCTATATAAGACCAAAATGAAGAGATCGTGAAGGCTATGTTAAAAAGGACAGGGCAAAGGCGTGAACCTGAGGCTGGTACTTCTGGCCAATAGCGTACACATGAGTATACTATTAACAGATGTTGTTCACTAGCAATAAAACTTAAAAATGAAAAAACACATATAATATACTTACGTATTTAAAAAAACCAAAAGGATTTACTTTAGTTTTTAAGAAATTTCCATCATAGCTTAAGAATACTCATTGTGATGTTTGGAGAACGAACCTCCATTAAAATGTAATATCTTATAATAACAAATCATATGTAAAAAAGGTACGGACCAAAGAGTCTGTAGTGTTGAAGAATAAAAAAAATATAAATAGATTATATGATATCACCATCCAGTCTTTATTTTAGTAATTGAAACAGTTAGGAAACAAGACCCGCATGGAAGTTTTACAAACAATCATCTAGTCCTCAAACAATCAACTCAAACAAGTCTATGATTACGTTCGCGAAAATTGTTCAAGAAATACAACTTATTAACGAAGCGACCGTGGATTTGATTGTTTAAGCAATATTACTAAATTGATTTGCATGGAATCCGCATCCACAAATATTATGTTTGGATATCCATTGCTCTTTGAAGGCACAACGAACAAAAATATTAACTAACTTTGTGACATACTTTTAATAAAGGTTATTACGAAGAGTAACAGCGAAATACAATATTTTTTGTGTTTATATTGATGAAATATATGAATTGTCTAAAGTCCCCAATTAATAAGTTCAGCACTAACTAGTTATAACATCGTGGACGAATAAGTTAAACGGACAAAGAAGTTCTTTGTCCGAAGAAAGATTAAAAGATAGACAGACAAACATTTGTCTGTCTTTCTCTCCGTTAAGACCCTTTCCATCATAAATGTTTGGCAAAAAGCGTAGTCTTTGAGGTACACTAAAACAAAAGAAGAAAGAATTATTGGGATACCCTATATTAAAATTCGTATTAGCCTAGCGGATCTCAGAGATAGAAACGACCACAGATTTATAGTTTTGACATTAAAGTAACGTGTTGTGGTTAAGCTTCCAAACTTGACTCTTGAGGGTTTGCTGATGAACAGTGACAAGTTAACTGAACGAGAGACATCGAGTTTGATATGTATGGTGAAGTTTTTGAAGACAAAGAGACAAAAATTATACATTCTCGGATGGAATTCAAACCCGCGTCTTCCGACAATCCATGTCAGATGACATGTTGATTTTATCCATCATATGGGAACGGAGCGACAACTATTGAATAGCTTGACAAGCTTTATCTAACCGAAAGAAGAGTTTTTAGAAGCACATTTGTAAAAACTCGCTGCCGAACGAAGTGTTTGTTAAAACTCACTAGAACTCGTGAGCAGGAAAAAACAAATAGATCTTAGAGACAATTATAACCTTAACGTTTACAGTACATTAAGGTAAGTATATTGGCTTATACTAGTCCACCAGGATACGAAAAGTTGATTGAGAAATCGGCTTGTTATTACATTGTAGGCCTCATTTTTTTTTTGTCCCGGGGCAATCCTTTATGGATACCACCTACCACGGGGAGGTAGGTGGTTATGTGGGAGTCCGTATACCCACCAAAACCCCGGGGTGTTCCGTCACTGCCGCTTTTGGCGGGAACGCGGGACAGATTTTGCACACGACCGCGAACCCGCCGCGGCTGTCCGTTGCCGGACCCTTCTCTTCGCGGCACGCCAGAACACATGGCGCGCCGCAACTGCCTCAGAGACCAAACCCGCCAACAATTGGCGCCAGACTTCCCCGTGTCTGGACGCCCGTGGTCTCCCTGCGGTGGGTCGGATACGTAGCCCCACCGCCTGCTACGTCAGCCACGGGGGATAACCCCCCGCGACCCCACCTCCTCGAGTCTGCGCCGAGCGCCCGGACCCCACCTCCTCGAGCCTGCACCAAAGTGCCCGGGCCCCCCTCCTCGAGCCTGCGCCAAAGCGCCCGGGCCCCACCTCCTCGAGTCTGCGCCAAAGGCCGGCACGGCCCCTGGGTTCCTCTTGGCTTCACCGTGGTGATCCAAGCCACGGCTACTGAGCCCCCCCGCCACGTAAATGCGGGAACCCTTCGGGGGGGGATTGTAGGCCTCCTGTCCAAGATACCGTTTTGGTTGATATCGCCGCCACAGTTCTACGAATCAATAATGCGCAAACATTACTGTACTGTATGGGTACACAAAAAAAAAACGAATGACTGGGGTGCCGTCAGTGCTGCCAGATCGAAAATTGGGTTGCGCACTAAGATATTTGCAAAGAGCACTAAACATGAGATTAAGAAAAAAGCAGTAAAATGAAAACATACATTTAATCAAAGAAACCATTACTAAATAAACAAAGAAATAGTATTTATTAATGTACCTACATTGATATAGGTACATTATAGATAAACTCCACTCTGCAATATGTACACATCGCTTTTGTATCATCACCGGCCACAGGTTTCAACCATTGCATAATTTTTTTCCATTCAATTTTATACCTATGTTTATACACTTTACAACCAACAAACCAACGACAGGTAGGTAAGAACCTTAATATTAGGCGATTCCGCGATTTAGAATATAGATATAGATAGACAATGAAAAACAAAAATAAATGAGTACTATGTTCAAAAATGAATTGTTTGCCTACTAAGTGAAGACCACATCACACGGTAGAAAGTAGCATAGTTCTTATAGGGTCGGAGCCTAAAAAAATCACTAGATTTTCCACTAGGCACTTAGCTCTTAGATACGGCACCAAACACGCCAAAAAAGCACTAGATCTAGTGCCGAAAGCACTAAAATGGCAGCATTGGGTGACATGCGCAGTAGTTTTAATGACTAGGCCCCGTTACCCCAGATATCCGTTTTATAACCTACATATACGAGGCAGTTACACTTTTAAACCATTCTTATATTTTAATATCTAGCTCATCCTACTCGCTTCCTTTGTAATAAAGATATTGAACGTCGGTCGCTCATATGAAAGGTTACTACTAATATCCAGATATTAGTAGTAACCTTTCATATGAGCGACCGACCAGAATATGAACTTTTATACAAACTGTCGTATCTTGGTGTATGCTGCATCAGCAAAGATTAGCCTTGTTCCACTTGTAAACTAAGTACGCTCTTCTTTCAGAGGGCCACTTCCACAAAAAATACAGTTCGTAACGACTAGCTTGCCTAAGGAGCCCTGTGGCGCCCTCGTGATTGCTCCCGAGTGTTACGACCTGCGCCCGCGTCAAAAGTTTGCGCCGAGTTGGGAATAAATGGCTCTTGTGCCATACCTATAGAGAGTTAAGAGACGAAATTTTTGTCAGAGATAGTTGAAAACCAAGAAATCTGATACGTAAACATTAATGTGAAATGTATTAGTAAAATGTTATGTTACACGAGGACAAACTTGACGTAGCCGAAAAAATCAGAATCGATATGGAAAAAAATTGTAATTTAAAAATTTTACATTAATACCTATAGGTTTTTTGCGGTAATTAAATAGTAAAAACACATATCTATCTAATTACATTCAAATATTTGAATTCGTAGAAGAAACAATATCATAAAAAAAACTTGCAATCTGACCACAAAAATTAAGTTTTATCAATAAATAATGCTTACCAAGACAGGATTTTGATTTGATATTTATAAATATTTTGAATGTCTAGAACAGAAATATTATTTTTACCTAGTAACATATGCTTAGGTTATTAATAATTACATAAAAAATAAGAGCTACTTTGAAATTTCGGCCAATAATGATTTTTTTTTCAACTTGGGGGCCCATTTTCTAGACTTAGACATGGTGATTTCCAAAAATTTTTTTTTTTATGCAATATAAATTTTCTTGTTGGTTTTTTTATTTTATTGGAATACTTATTAGAAATTCCACAAACCAAACTAGGTTTCAAAGAATAATTATATATCAGAAATATTTAATAAAAATTACAAATTTTGAATTTTTAGTACAAGCGAATTTAACTGTCACGTGACTTTGATTTTTTATCGATCCTGACATGATATGGCGTATTTATCATATTCTGAGTGGGTGTAATTACTTGACAACATTATTTCTGTGATATTTTACAATGTAAAAGTATAATCTATTCAAAATAAAGCAAATTATAACCAATCATAACAATGAGAAATTAGCTTACCGAGTGTTGTCGATTCGTGACAAATTTATATCGTGTAAATTTTGATGTCAGAACTTAAATCACTATTTACAGTATTCCTTACACATTCACGATCATATTCATGTTTAATTTGTATCAAAATCATGAGTTTAACACGATTAATTCACTAAAAACTATAGCACAAAACATTCCTCAACGCCAAACACAGATGAAAATATAAACATTGATTATATATTTTTTTTAAAGTTCACAGATAGAATATGTCCGTCTGTAGTGTTGCCATAGAAAGAAAATATATTACGCTAAAGAATTAAACTCTATGGTTAAACATTGGGATGACTTTAAAAAATAAACAAAAGAAAAACGCGCGTGACACTTACTTGCAACAATTGTTGCGCCGACACTTTGGACCTCAAAAATCCTTGCAGTTTTGTTGCGCGGGCAAACTAGACTAATATCCAGATATAAGTAGTAACCTTTCATATGAGCGACCGACCAGAATATGAACTTTTATACAAACTGTCGTATCTTGGTGTATGCTGCATCAGCAAAGATTAGCCTTGTTCCACTTGTAAACTAAGTACGCTCTTCTTTCAGAGGGCCACTTCCACAAAAAATACAGTTCGTAAGTCGAGATCAGATCACAACTATGCTGTTTTACGAGTATTTTAATCAATTTGTGTAAATTGTGGTGAAAGTAACCCAGTCTTTAACTGATCAATTAGTTATTCAAACCTTGCTGCGGTCGCTACTTAGATGGGTAACTGAAATTATGATATTTTTTATGTATATTTTTTTTCATTGTATTTAAGTGTTATGTTTACCAGTAATGATTTATGGCATTGAAACGTGGTCTCTTACTATGAGCCAAAGTGTAAGCTCAAAATCGCGCAACATGCTATGGGGAAAGCTATGCTCGGGGTAGATCTACGTGATCGAATCAGAACAGAGAAGATCCGTAGAAGAAAGAAAGTCGTCACCAACGTAGCCTGGAGAATAAGCCTGTTAAAGTTGCAGTGGGCAGGGCACATAGCACGCAGAACAGATGGCTGATGAGATCGGAAGGTTCTGGAGTGGAGACCATGGACCGGCAAGCGTAGGTCGTCCACCAACAAGACGTATAGACTAGCCGATAAAGGTCGCAGGACGACGTTGGATGCAGACCCCTTACAACAGGTCCTTTTGTAAAGTTATGGGGAATGCCTATGCTCAGCAGTGGATTTCCTGCGGCTCTGATGATGAAGATGAAATAAGTGTATAGCGCGGCTATCAAATATTATGACAGAGCGCGCAGTACACGGGGCGTTGCAGTTGGTTGGAAGAACAACAACTGACCTTATATTCCTGGTTGGTGAGTAAAGCTGCGTAACCCAATCCTTGATATTCTGGAACCTTCCGGAAGGTTCCTTCTGGATGGTTCCATAATATTCAGCGTGTCTTCAAACGGTAGTGTGACTGTATGCTGATCGCTAGGCGCGACGCGGGGAAGCGTAGGCTTCAGCTTCCTACTGGATCCGGGTACCTTGCGGTGTTTGCACTTGGTACTTGCAAATGCGGTGCGTGCAATGCTGAAGCGGGTCAGACACAGACTGCCCAAGGGCAGCGCTTCTCGTCAAACCATACAAAAAAACAAAACAGAGCATTTGTTGTTCATAGGCTGATGAGAGGGACAGGAGTAGGTGTGTGAAAGAATCATAAAAGAGCATCATAAGTGGCGTTAACAGTGTGTGTCGTGAGAGAAATTCCTTTACATACACATACCCGCTTACTAAGGTAGCGAGCGGGTTGTGTCGGACTCTCACTACCGACGAAAATCCTACAAAACCCTACGATGTCCTTAACAACAATTACTGCAAACAAGCCCAAGAGACCGCTTGCGATATTCTCCGCACCATGTCTTGCCGACGTCCGCCTGCTGATGTTTCAGGGCAGACCGGTCTCGCGTATAGCTCCTCAGATAGCTCCATCTTAGCTAAGATAAGTAAATAGGTAAGTGAAGGGACATGCGGTAACCAGGCCGAAAGACTATAATTGTGACGACATCCATTATTAATTATTTCTAAATATTGTCATCCTTTTGTTTATCTATTTCCATATTTTATGTGAGTTTATTCCCTCTATATCTTTTGGTATTGAGTATCATACCCAAAACCACACTACTCCCTTCAAGTCTTAATTGGTCTTCCACATAATATAACTGTTATTGTGCTTATGGTGTAAGTATGGGTATTTCTTATGGTTTTAGAACACGGTTTATAGGGTTAGTATTTTGTAGGGTCATTTTGTAGTGGTTTGTTTCTCCTTCCAATTGATAGCTCGCACTATCTACGGATATGAGATTTTATCAGTTTTTATTGCGCCAGTACGTAGCTAAACTTAAACAACAAAAACTAGTATTCGAGAAATGTATTAGTTAGTAAATTAATAAGAGTCTTGTATGACTTATGGTGATTATTTTAATCAAAGGAATTATCATTTTCTTATCTTTTCCTCGTCTATACTTAATTATATATTGATGAAAGATTTGTTTGTTAGTTTGTTTGAATAGAATAGGCTCCGTAAATACTGGACCGATTTGAAAAACTATTTCTCTGTTAGTATTTAACGTTATCCCTAATGGACATAGGCTATACAATGATCTCAAAAAGTTAGGGATCTGTATGAAAACATCGATAATGTAACCCATAAAGTAAAAAAAGTCCTCATATCGCGCACGATCCAGAAACTATTGACAATAGAGCAAAATGATTTACTAGAGTTTTATAGAAGACTAGAATATCTTCAAAAAAATCTGCAATACCATAATGTCTAATTATTACAGTGATGTCACAATAACTACTTTTTCATATTATAATATGCAATATTAACGCCGGTACAAACTGGGCCACAATATTTGTACCTGTATTAATCCTTATCTATATATACAAAAGCGAAAGGTCACTCATCGCGAAATCTCAGAAACTACAAGTGCTAGGAGTTTCAAATTTTGAATGCGGGTTCTTTTTAGGACGTAGGTGCTCACTAAGACGGGGTTTTATGAAATTCTACCCCTTAGGGTTTTCTTTGGGGTTGATAGTTTGTATGAAACTTCGTTACTGCGAGTGCTAAAAGTTTAAAATTTTTCATGGGGGTTCTTTTTAGGACGTAGGTGCTCACCAAGACGGGATTTTATGAAATTCAACCCCTAAGGGTTTTTTGGGGTTGATAGTTTGTATGAAACTTCGTTACTGCGAGTTCTAAATGTTTAAAATTTTGCATGAGGGTTCTTTTTTTGGACCTATGTACTCACTAAGACGGGATTTTGTGAATTTCGACCCCTAATTGAAATCTGACCCATTGAAATCTGTAATTCCGTATACCGCAAGGCCACGCGAGCGATGCCGCTGTCGGGTCAGCTAGTCTACTCTAATAATAAAGAGGACGGATTTGATTGTTTGTTTGTTTGTAAAGGATAAAGGCAAAAACTTAACCGACTCAAAAACTTCTTTCACCAGTAGAAAGCTACATTATGGCAGAGTAACATACGCAATATTTGGTTCATCATCATTATCATTATCCATCACAGCGCGGGTGAAACCACGGAGCGCAGCTAGTAGAAAATAGCTTGACACGTGTTATGTCATGATGACATACACAACTAAACATAACACAAGTCAGCGAGACTACGTGTTATATGAGTAAAAGATAAAAAAATGACTTCCTACGAAATTGCATTACAGAACAATAACATAATTTATCACAAAACTTTTTGCCCATGATTTCGGCCTCAGTTCGTACTGCATAAGCACAGTTGAGTCTTAATTCTGTTACACACGTTGCAGTTCCTAAAAAAGTAGGTTGATTTCTGCGAATTATTGTATTATTGGCCAAATATGGTGAATCGCGAGTCTACGGGTTAATCTTATTCAAATTATTGTATAATGTAAAATTACCATTATATCATTTACAATATTCGTGGATGCAATTTCATGGCCCCTATAACCTAGTTAGTTGTGATCTTCGAAGCAAGAGGTTACAGTTTAGATTCATGTCTTCTTCAAGCTTCTTATCTTCTTAAAGAGCAGAAAATTTGTATATATGATGTGTGTGGCTATGCCTCAGAAGATCAAGGAGAACGATGTCTGACATGTTCCAGCGCAGACGACCGGGGGAACGGAGGAGAGTTCGCACGTCTCCTCCCTCCTTCGTATTGGGGTCACTGGGGAAGAGTCAGGGGACTCTTCGCCGGCTTGCATGGCCCTACACATCTAGGGAGTGACATTAGTGAGCAAGATCATCCCTTCACAGGCGCTGAGGGATCACCGGGCCTACCGCTGGTGAATGGTAGTGCAACCCCATCTCGCCCCTACGTGGCGGAGGACTGCTCCCGGGGGAGTTTTAGTGGTTGGTAAGCCCCACATACCCCATTCCGTCACCTTCGCGGCGGAAATGAAATGTACAGCATTTCCCTTCAAAAAAGGCTTATACGACTCTACTCACTGATATGGCATTTAATTTAAATGCCATTGAGGTATTGAACAACTAAATAGAATTTTCATTAAATAATATCTAAATGGCCGAGCTTTGCTCGATTTAGATGCGAATTAATTAATGCTGAAATATGAATAATATTTATCGTCATTCATCTAACTAGTTGCCATTAATGGCGTTGTTAAGTAACACTAAGCCTATTAATGTTTGGTTAGATATTTTGTTATTGATAAAACACGGATAAAACTATTTTTTCTAAAAATGTCGAATGCCTCGAAACCCCCTGCATACTAAATTTTATGAAAATCTTTGAAGCCGTTTCCGAGATTTAGATTATATATATATATATATATATATGACAAGAATTGGTCGTTTAAAGGTATCATATATTTATATCTTATTATTTTTTTGATCTCTCTCCAGGTGGCGGATCGCTTGAGCAAGGTATTAACTCGATGCGCATATTGCACATTCCAATATTTTGGGCAATCTGGCTTAATTTCCGTTCCTCCAGGCTTTCTTCGTTCGCCTGTCGTCTCTTCAGTTGCACCAGAATACCCAATACATTATTGTTGCGATCCAAAACGAATGCCGTTTTAAATCCAACGCTACATAATATTGATTCTTTCAATTGGGCTAACTATAAATTTATGTTCCTCCAGGCTTATTTCGTTCGCCTGTCCTCTCTTCAATTGCACCAGAATCAAGGTATTTTATCTATATAAGCGCCTGGATATTTGAAACTGAATAAAAAAATATCAAGGAGGCACAAATTTTTCAAATTTGTTGTGTCTTGTATTGTTGCATATTCCTATCAAACATTTAATTTCATTAATTACTTCTAATGTACAGACTTTCACACATCTACCTTTATTTTTACATGAAGGAAAGATAAGAAAATTATAATTGTTTGATTAAAATTATCATGCTGTAAGTTATATAAGACTCCGTTTAATTTCACGTGCCTACTATTTGTGCCACTTATATTTGATAATGTACTCGTTATCCATTTTGCTTTTAACAATTTATACGGCAGGAGTCGATCCAGCTCGTATCTTAGGGGTTTATCCGATGCCGTCGATAAGTCATCAAGTTGTTTTTCGCGCGTTGACTAAGGAATTAGTTAATAGAGGGCATGAAGTGGTTACCATTACACCAGATCCAGCATTTAAGAACAAAATTACACCACCAAATTTGACTGAAATAGACATAAGCGACTTGTATAAACAAATGCTACAAATATTGACGGACAACAGTACAACAGAAAAATTTGAAACGAAGCGTGGAGTTATAATGGATTATGATACTATGCTACAACCAAGTGATATACATTCTGTGAGCATGTTTGTCAATCGTATATTTGACTTTCCGCAAGTAATAGAATTAATTGAAGACCGTAATCAAACGTTCGATTTGGTTATAATGGAAGGATTTGGATATGGTCCTTTGATATTTAGTGATATATACAAAGCTCCTGTAGTACTGTTTTCTTCGTTGTTCGGAACGGCAACAAACTATGAAACGGTTGGAGCGGTGGCAAGGCATCCCCTACTACACCCATACATGTTCCGAAGTAAGATGAGAAATCTGAGCATAATTGAAAAGATTAAAGAACTATATTTGGAATATAGGCTATGGAAATGGGATCATGAAAATGAAAATCGGGACAATAACTTTCTTAAATCTCGGTTTGGACCTAATACACCCAGTGTTGCCGAGTTAAAAAAGAACGTAGTATTGTTGTTAACAAATATTCATCCTTTATTTGATGGCAATCGTCCTGTTCCACCGGGTGTAGTGCGTCTCGGGGCTGTACATCTGCAACCAACAAAGGAACTACCACAGGTACAGGTTTTCTTTTAATATTAATTTTGTTTTCTTGGGTCCCAGAACATCAAAATATTAATTAAATATAGAGAATGCATGTTGGTCATCGTTCCATTAGTTTCGTACATTTAATTCGGTTTTAGGCCAACTTATAACAATGTTTAAAAACAATATTTCTAAGCACGCATTGTAATATTTTTTGCATTGAATTAACAACGTTCTGTTTATCTGGTTACAGATGAAAGACCATATTTTGAAACAGTAGATTGTACTTCGTTAAACTTGTAGGTACATACTAATATTTAAAAAAACTTACTAACTTTTGAGATTATAGTTTTCTCGTAGTAAGTAGTCATACCAGTATGGTTTAGGATATATAAGTCATAGATATCGGTTTTAGATTTGATATCGGTCATAACTGACAAGTGTAACAGACACCTTTTTTATTTATAAAAGAAAATATTTAAACCTATTTTTCCTGTTATTAATAAGCTCTGAACATTGACACCCATATGCTGTACAAAATGTACAGGTTTCGGGTATATAAATAATTTTGGTTATGACCTAAATACCCTGCTGAACCTACTTACGGATGCACAGATAGCAAAGTTACAACATTAAGTTTGGAACTCTAAAACGATAAAAATCGCAGCATTCGGCAATAAGCACGTAGCTTTTCATAATAGAGAATATTTGTTAAGGAAGATTTTTAAAATTACATAGTTACTTTCAATGTTTGTAAAACAACAGCATCACATATTAAAAATAATCTGCATTATTTTATTCTTACATATTTTAAATATTTATTATTAACAAAATATTACTGTATTCAATATATAAATAAATATTTAAACAAATGTTTAAATAAACATTTAAACAAATATTTAAATAAATATTAAATAATTTAAAAAATATCAAATTTTATAATTGTTGAATAAATTTCAGGATTTGAAATCTTACTTGGACAACTCTTCTCGAGGCGTTATTTACGTGAGCTTAGGCACCAACGTCAGGCCATCCTTCATGGACAAGGATTTCCTAAACGCGTTCCTAGATGCTTTCAGGAACATTCCTTATGACATATTATGGAAATTTGATGGTGATCATTTAGATGGAGTACCAAGTAACGTTAAAATTCAGAAATGGTTCCCACAACGCGACCTTCTGGGTAAGTCCCAAAACGAATTGACGTACGGGATTAATAATGCACAGTACATTATTTTTGAAGTAGTGTAGTTCCGCACAGTATACTTATTTTTTAAATAAAATAAAATAATTTAAGTGTTTTCTTTGTCCTGTTTTTTACTAATACTTGTCAAAGTCAAAATAATTTCTACAATTTAGGCTTCAAAGACGCACTTATTAACGCCAATCATTGATTTATAATGTACTTTAAAGACTCTACCGCCGCTTTCCAAAATATATAGAGCCTACCGAGAAGAAGCGGCAAGAAACTCGGGGCCATTCTTTTTATATAGATGTTTACAATGTTTCTACTTAGGTACTACGAATATTACATTTTATGGGTGGCAGAGTGACAGCTTGCCAGAAGTGAAGTATTCCAAGCATCTTTGTCTTGTATAATACTGTCTGACTTTATAAGCTTTTTTATTAAAACTTTTTTACAGTCAACTTGAATTTGCCCTCTGTGAGCTCAATTATGTGTTTTAGGATTTTATTGTAAAAATGCAGACAATTTCCTAGGAATGACTTTTTAGTCTTCGCAAGTCTAAAACTAGTTACATCTATCCTTTTTGTATTTCTAGTATTAAAAAGGTGTGATCACTATTTAACTTATATTTATTTAAGTTTTTACGATCATACATTATATTTTCAAATACATATAAGGAAGGCAAAGTAATATATTGATTTCTTTTCATCTTAGAGATTCACGGGGACCCATTTTTGATATAGCTCGAATAGCACGTTTTTGTTGGATAAAGATAGTCTATATAACAGCCGCTGAACCCCAAAACAATATTCCATATGACATTACGCTGTGGAAATATGCAAAATATATAATAAACGCGCCGTAGAAACGTCTGTTAGTTCTCTTATTTTACGTACCGCATATGCAGCAGAAGTGAGTCTCCCAGACAGTGCATTTATATGAGGACCCATTGTAATTTTGCATCAATTTTAATGTCTACTAAGACTGTTGCCTTGTCCATTACGAGTTTATAACTCCATCAAGCGTAACGTTGGACTCCAAATATGGAAGAGTAGGCAAAGAAAACTTCAAACATTTTGTCTTTTTTTTTAAATCAGAAGTTAATTATTAGTTGAGAACCATTTAGAGATACTAGATAGAGCGTTGTTTACTTGAATTAGTGTGCTATCTTTTCTATCTACTTTATCCTATCTACTTGTAACGAATATTATTTTAAAATCTCATTGTTACTGGCTGTTCCCCGCAGTTTCGATAGAAAAAAGTATTATTTTAGGATCTTAAGAAATAAAATACTAAAATATGAAAAAACATTGCCTACGTGCCAATCACTACAGTCAATGGGTATAATATGCTATCTCCATTCAAAATTTTATCCAAATCCTTTGAGCAGAGGCAGAGCCGAAGAAGTTACACACATCAATCCCTCAGAAACTTTCACATTTATAATATTCAGAAACTTCGAAGATGTTATGCAACCTAGAAATAGCAGTTTATTTATCATCTATACGGGCATATTTATTAAAAACTCTATGACAAAAGTATGTTCTTTCAATTGATGCAGAACCATCCGTCTTACTCAGGGTTGTTTTTATTGTTCCAGGGCATCCAAACATAAAGCTGTTTGTAATGCAAGGAGGTCTGCAATCGACTGACGAAGCGATTGACGCTGAAGTACCACTTGTCGGGATTCCTATGCTGGGTGATCAATGGTATAACGTCAATAAATACGTAGAGCTCGGAATTGGTGTGGAGGTTGATTCTTACACTATGGTGGCTGAAGATTTGGTGAAAGCTGTAAATACTGTCTTGAGAGATCCGAGGTAATAACATTTAAAATTAAATAATAAGTAACATAAACATTTGAAAACACAACCCGAACGGTTCCTTGGCTTAACTGAACCCATGTGACTTTTTTCCTTTAAATCAACAAAGTATTGGATCTAAATATAAGACACTCATCTCTTTTGGTGAGACTTAACACATAACTGACAAAGTTTGGATGTTTTTCCAACTCTTCTAATGCCTTCAGAGATGTAATGATGTAATAAAAGAAACAGTAAAATATCACATATTATGTAACGAGTAAATAATTTTCATCTTCATTTTGCCAAGTGTTAATTATTTTATTTCAGTTATAAAGCAAACATAAAGAAGTTGAAAGCTATAATGCAAGACCAGCCGGAGAAGCCAATCGAGCGCGCCTCGTGGTGGGTGGAACACGTGCTGCGACACAAGGGCTCCCGACACCTCCTCGGTCCTGCAGCGCAGATGTCCTGGAGCGAATACCTCATGCTGGACATCGTTTTAGTTTTAACAGTAGCCGTATTTATTATACTCATAGGTATTTACTACATTTTAACTGTCGTATTGAGTTTAAGAAAATCTGTTAAGATGAAGAAGCCCTAATAAGTAATATTATTTATAGATCTCCAAACTTTAATTAAATAGGTAGAGTATACTTTTGTGGATTAATAATTTAAATAAGTAATTAATATAATAACTGATGGTTTGTATGATAATAAATAGATAATAATTATTGAGATAAAACAGTATATTAGAATGTCTTAAAATTACTTGTAATTTATAGCAAAACTAGTCGTTATTTAAAAATTGCCTGAGTTTAATTTATTGACCCTTTTTCATAATAAAATTATTGATAGGTAAGTACTTATATAGTAATTTATTTTTGCTCAAGAAACATTGGAAGATACGATAACATTCTACAAATACGACTGGCCTTATTAATAGCTTAAGTTTTCACTAGGCTACCTATTCGGGTAAAATGGATCTAAAGGCAGGAGGGCAGGCAAAGGAGTGTTTCTAAAACAAGAATACTTTAAAACACACGATGAACTTATAAAAAAGTAGATTATATTACTTACAAGCGACTGCCCGCGACTTCGTTAGCGTAGTAGGCTCGGCCTTCGACCTCGCCATAACCTTTACTTGGCTTTTCTTTCATAAGAACCTTCTCCTTACAATAATTAACACAACAAAAAAAGAATTAGCTAGATTGTTCCATGCGTTCTCAAGTTATAGCGTATATATATATTTATATGTATATATATATATATATATAGTTTACATGTTTATGTTACAATATTATACACTAAATTGTTTATTATAAGTATAACATACTTTATGCACCGCCTACCAAGTATATAAATGAATAACCAAAAATAAAATATACACATATTTATTTACATAAACATAAAAGAGTTTGAAACGGACTATGATAAGGAAGCGCTCGTAGCAGAGCTCGACTTGGCGATCTTAACCGAGCAACAAGTTAAGAAACACTTGCTGCGGTCAGGACTTGGATGGGTGACCGCTAGTGGCATTATTCAACTGAGTGCTTTCGTGCTTCAGAGGGCACGTTTAGCCGTCAGTCCCGGTTGTTTGTCTTCGGACAACAGTTGTTAGGCTATGTCGAAGGCCTTCGGGTGGCCTGAAAACTTCGACATGGGTTGGCCACTGACCTATCCACCAATCCGCACTGGGCCCGCGTGGTGAATTATGCCAATTCCTCTCTCTGAGAGGAAGGCTCGAGTCCCAGTAGTGGGAACAAAATGGGCATGATCATGATGATGAATGTAGTACAATGGAAGTACTGCCGATAAAACATATAACAAATTCCTAAATCGTCATTTATTAGTATCAGATAAAAGTTTGTGTATGAAAGTTTTAAGGCGCGGTCCAACCCCAATTTTGAAACAATTTACGATGCTTTACGTAAGGTTGAAAATCATTTGTAACATTAGACGATGTAATGCGAAAATGCGTTAATTTTGCACGTTTTCTTTATATTTTTCGATATATACTAACAGAATCGAAAAAACTGCTGGTTATAACTTCAGTACTATACGTTGGCTATGTATTACCGAAAAAAATATAGTGTTATCGCTGAAAATTCTGAGAGTTTGGACGTGAAAGTTTATTTTTGTAGACAAATTTAGTATTTTTTTCTGCAGAAAGAGAGTTATATTTTATGAGTTCTATACGGTTATTACTCTTTTTCTATTCCTTTTCTAACCTTAGTATTTTTTTCATAATATATTATCGATTTGTTTCGTTACACTAGGTGTTTAAAAATTCTGCTTTTTGCTATTATCAGCATACGAGCGCGTTTTAAGTACAGTTAAATAGGGTACGGACAGTACTCTTAATTAACACAGCTCAACGAGTCAACCGCTGTCCTGTCCCCCAATTGCGATAAAAGTAAGCAAAAGAAATTATGGTATTGTTGCACTCTAGTATAACAAAATAGATCAAGAATATACATATAATAAAAATGTAACGGATCGCTCTCTGGACATGGAAGATATATAAGAAAAAATATTATTGGGACTTTTATAAACGAAAATAGAATGAACGAAAGGATTGTTAGAATTTGTGTCTGTTTGTTTCTTTTTAGATTGGACGATGTAATGCGAAAATGTATTAATTTTGTATGTTTTCTTTATATTTTTCGATATATACTAACACAATTGAAAAAACTGCTGGTTACTAATTTAGTACTATATGTTGGCTATGTATTACCTAAAAAAATATAGTGTTATCGCTGAAAATTCTGAGAGTTTGGACGGGAAAGTTTATTTTAATGGACCTGTTTAGAATTTTTTTCTGCAGAGAGCAAGTAATATTTATGAATTCTGTTTGGTTATTACTCTTTGCCTGTTCCTTTTCTAACGTAAGTATTTTTGTCATACAATATTATCGATATGTTTCGTTACACTAGATGTTTAAAGATTCTGATTTATACTATTATCAGGATACGAGCGCGTCTTAACATTTAGTGTTTGTTTTATGTCAATCGGTTCATAAATAAAAAAGTTATTGAAATTTAACGATTAACTCTCTCGCCACTACACCAAGACCAACCGAGCGAAGCCACTGGCAAGTCATAAAAATAAAAACAAAACAAGACAAACCAAACACAAGAAATCCCAACACTGATTCGGAAAAAGACAATATGAGGTTCGGTAACAGAGCGATTGACTAACGTGCACGCTCTTTAATACACACTTATATACACACACACTTACACACACACACACACAGAAACATATATCATATATCCCGTTAAATTTACATTAAATTGTAAAGATGCATTTGATCAGGATCACCAAAAACATAATATTGTCTTTACTAATCTTTTATTTCCAAAATATAGCTCTGTCTGACTAGCTAGTGTTATGTTTATTCCGTTATTTCAGTCCTCTTCTATATTTGTACTGACCCACAAGTGCCTATTTGAGAGCCTCTTAACCCTTGAAATGTCTTACGATATATAATTTGCGAACCAGTCTTCGCAAAAACCCCGTAAAAATCCGCCATTTAAAAAATTGCGCGCGCTCGCGGTAATTTCGTTGTAGCAAAATATCTATTGAAGCAACCTACTACAAACTAGCATCCAGTACATTCTCTTTGATTTTAGAATTAATCATCTGTTTCGTTTTAGTCAAATCATAGTGGTAAAGTCAACCAGATAACACAACAAAGAGACGACATAGGATTAAAATAAAAAAAAATAATTACTTCTACACAGACCATAAAAATCTCTAGAGCACAAGTTAAAGAAGCATTCAGACAGCAAGCAGACAGACAACGATATTTTGGACTTTAAAAACTATCAATAAAATTTTCCAAAAAATTTTGTAATAATTTTCATAAAAATATGAACTTACATACCAAATAGTGCTCACACTTGTCATCAAGACTTTCCTTAGGTTTTTTTACTCGAAATGGCAATCATACTACTAGTACTTTTCACTACATAATAGGTACACTAGCAAACACGTACTTGCATACAATTCAAAAAAACAAGTCACTGTCGTTTTTTTGTTTATATTCCCGATCTGGCATCTCTCAAATGATAGTGTTACGTAAAAAAAACCAGGTCTTTTACAGCATAAAAAAACAGGTGAAATCTATTGTATATTTGAATAGTTAACATTTATAATTTGATCTTTATTTGTGTTGGCCTTGGCATACGTGTATGCGAAGGAGACTTTTCGAAAGTTTTGTTTGGCATACAGGTATGCCAAGGACACTATATGGGGTCGTTATACTAATAAACTCCTGGGTGACACTGCAACTGACATAGACAAGCGTATTGAAAGCAAAACAAGACGGACAAAACCTGCGCCTGTTGGCTTACCACCAGGTTACCGCTATTCAAGTGTCCCTTATTGCATACAAAATAATAGTATAAATAAAAAAACCATTTTAATGATATCATAAATTATTCGTAGGTAATTCTAATTGAAATAATTATCTGAATGCTAAACCTATTGATAAAATATAATCGTTATATTATGCTTTAGAACATGACATTATTCGTGAGCCACGAGTGATCGACACCTGCTTACTTTATCTTTAAGCATGGTTCACAAACTAGTCATTAAAAGAGTTTTCTTGACTGAATGGTTATACGGGTGCGTTGGCTGTAGCCAGGCGGGGGCACGAATGCGCCCGGCCTTCCTGATACAACCTAGTGCTGACCTCAGAAAAACACGATCTAAAATGATTAGATCCGGTCTACCGATCCAATCCATATTTAGGGTACAAACTCAGTGTCATAGATAGAAGTCGATGGAGATATAGGTCAGTAGGCTAGTATCTACCACACTGTACACGTAGTCTCATGGTATACACTGTAATATATTTATGGATCATGTATTTTCTTTCACTTTCAATTGAATCTTTTTTTTGATATAGCTATATATTTTCGTATTAAACCTCATCTTGGAATTGGCCAGCGGATGTGTTAAATTTGAAAAAATAAGATTGGATTGACAGAGAAAAGTCAGGGGTCAACGAAAAATCAAAACAAAAAACCAAATGCGAGGATTCTGGTGGAAAATTGATGCAGGTCATAATTCTAAGTGAGAGAACAGAAAAAGTGATTTTGTTGGTGCTAATGGACACAACTTGACCTCTATATAGAGAGGTCATGTTTCTTTCTCATATCTATCTTTTTTATGGTATGTAGTATATTTCTTGAGCATGATGTTGAATCACACGGTTAAAGGATTTGTCACACTGGACGCGGTCTGCGGTCTCCGGTCCGGTCAAACACAACGCACCTTTTTTTTTTTTTTGAGGGGGAAATGCTGTGCACTTCCGTTCCGCCACGGGGGTGACGGAAGGGGGTGTGTGGGGCTCAGACCCACTAAAACCCCCCCGTGAACAGTCCTCCGCCAAGGTGGGGCGAGACAGGGTCGCGCTGGCAATCACCATCTCGCCCCAGCGGTAGGCCCGGATTGATCTTAACCGGGCCTCAGCGCCTGTGAAGGGATGACCTTGCTCACCAAGGTCACCCCCTAGACGTGTAGAGCCGTGCAAGCCGACGAAGAGTCCCCCGACTCTTCGCCAGTGACTCCACTACGGGGGAGGGAGGAGACGTGCGAACCGTCTCCTCCGTTCTCCCGGTCGTCTGCGCCGGAGTGGATCAGCTCGGACATCGTTCTCCCTGATCCGCTCCGCAGCCTCCTTCTGCGCCATCACCGCTTCGCAGAAGGTGGCCACCGCCTGCCACGATCTCTCGCTGCCGAGCATGGAGATTACCACGCTCGGCAGGGAGAGATCTCCGCCTATTTCCGCTGAAAGCGTGTGCCGCTGCGGGCCCCATGCAGCACACACTTCCAGCGTGAAACACAACGCACCCTGCACTATGTATGAACAACATTGTCGGTCTCTAAACATTTTGTATATACATGCGTTCTGACCGTGCGGGCACGCGGATGGAACGCAAGGACGCGTACGTGCAGGCGGGCAGCGGGTGGCGCACAACGAGAGCGGGCAGGCAGGCAGCGGGCAGAGCAACGGTCAAGTAACGGCGAGGCCAGTTTGAGGAAACAAATAACAAATTCCGCTGTTTGCCCTGTCCGCATCGCTGACCGATTGCCTGACTGACGATGTTGTTCACACATAATGTGGGCTGCGTTCGATTTGACCGGACCGGAGACCGCAGATCGCATCCAGTGTGACAAATCCTTAACAGTAAAGAGTTCGATACTAACTATATATCTCCAGTATAAAGCACTGTGCTAGACAAAAGGGACTAAATATTAAAGTGTCGGTAGTAGTGACAGTAGACGTGGTGTAATACTCAGAACTTCAATGCGCACGCGTGGTGCATGATGTCGGGCTAGAGACTTTATTTTTTCTATCGAATATGTGACACGTTTTATATGTCATGATGACATACACAATTATACATAAACAGGCCAGCAGAACTATGTCTTATATGATTCATTGTAAAACAATTCAATAATTTGTGACGTCTTACGAAATTAGTATTATTTCAATAAATTATGTTATTCAAATAACAAAATGTATTACAAAACATGTAAGATATTTTTGGTCATGATTCCGGTCTCAGTTTATTCTGCATAAGCACCGTTGCAGCTTGATTCTTGATTGATTGAATCTCAAATTTTTACGTAATTTTACATAAATAAGTAGTTACGCATTTAAAACAAAATTTACATAATATCATTTACAATGTGTTTGATGCCTGGGAGAACTCTCATGAATGCCTTAGGTGTTTTTTGTGACTTATCTAAGGCATTTGACTGCGTCCGACATCATATACTTGTCAGGAAATTACAACATTACAAAACTACGGTATTAGGAACATGGCTCTCAACCTTTTGACTTCATATTTAAACAATAGAATTCAAAGGGTTGACAGAAATGGTAAAAAATTGCCCGGCTCTATAATCTCAATGGGCGTTCCACAAGGTTCAATACTAGGGCCGTTCTTGTTTTTAATCTATATTAATGACTTACCTTATTATGTAGAGAAGAATCACGAGATTTAAAAAAATAGACTATTAACTGATGTAGACACAGTTAGAATAGTTTATTTTAGTTATTTCCATAGCATTATGACTTATAGCATACTGCTTTGGGCATCCCCAGCAGATTCTGCAGATATTAATTCTATTTTTATACTGCAAAAAAGAGCTATACGAGCGATCTACAGTTTAGCTCCCAGAGTTTCCTTAGACAGAAGTTTAAAGACATAAGCATTCTAACTGTTATCTCTCAGTTTATCTATGAAAATCTAATGTATGTAAAGAAAAACATTAGCAGTTTTGATAAAAGGAGTGATGCTCATTACATCAACACGCGAAAGAAGCACAAGCTATCCGTACATGTAACGCGTCTCCACAGAATAAGTCATTCTTTTATGGGACAATGTATACGATTCTATAATAAAGTTCTCAATGTTATCCGAGATTTGCCTATTAATAAGTTTAAAATTACTATTAAAACTAAACTCTGTCAAAAAGGTTATTACAAAATTTCGGATTACTTGGAGGATAAAACAGCTTGGGACTGATCACTCCAGGATCTATCTACTCGTGTACTAAGATGTCAAAGTGTAGCATGTCTTGCCCTACTGATACCATTATTATGTTCTCTTTTGTAAGGCAACACACTGGAGCTAATATCTGTAGTACCTAAGTAAAAACATTGTAAAAACATCTATATAAAAAGAATGGCCCCGAGTTTCTTGCCGCTTCTTCTCGGTAGGCTCTATATATTTTGGAACGCGGCGGTAGTCTTTAAAGTACATTGTAATGAAAAATTGACGTTCATAAGTGCGTCTTTGATGCCTAAATTGAATAAATGATTTTGACTTTGACTTTGACTTTGAATGTTCGTGGATTTATTTTGACGTTACCGTTTGTAGTAGTAACTTCCGTTTTATCTTAGTGTCAAATGATTAGATGTTTGAATTCACTAGACGGAAGATAGGTGATACTGTCATAAAAACTTTCGTGAGAACTCATAATTAAATGGTTTACCAATTAGTAAATACAGTTTATTGAACTCGATTTTCAGCTTGCTGTGTGTTATTTTTCAAAATAAACATGTTTTTTTTTACATCAATGGATTTGGAATGGATTTGTGCTATTATTGAATAAAATTGTTTGTTTACTTTAGAGGAGGAAGGATGGTCCTTCAAGATTGAAGTTATAAACTTTAAAATCCTGGTATTTTCTGCCTCTTCTAAAAAGATTCTGTGATAATAAAAATGTATTTTTCAGGCATAACCTAAAAAAATACTTTTTGTTTTGGAAATCTGAAATAATATATTAAACCATACATACCGCTTTACAGGAGATTCTTGCCTGGGATTTAAAAGAAAATCATTAATTATAATAATTTTAACCTGGTCACTCTTATTCGGACCAGTCCTTAGAAAAATCTTCGTTTCTAGGTCTATTATTACAAGTGCTCTCCATTTTTCTGAGTTGAACTCCTCAAAGAGAAAGATTTGTGATCCTTATCTGAGGCCTTGGTGGTCTACATCTTCTGTGACGAAGAACACCCGACTTCCCTCATCGGGACTTGAGGAAGCTGTCGGTCCTCGTCTGTAACCTTTGTGAGCGGAGAGTGACTGACTAATTTTCAATACGTAGTAAGTGAAGAATGCATACACTCCATCATCAGGACCTAAAGTTAAGTTTAGTCAAGTTGATGATGATAATGAACCAAAATATATAGTTTATGCTACTCAGGAATAATGTGTCATTCTAATGGTGAAATAATTATTAATTTTTATTTAATTAATCGTTAGATTTTTAGTTTAATTGTTACAAACATACAAAAAATACAAATCTTTCCTCCTTAAACTATTAAGTAATGACTGATAAAAACAAGACAAGTCGTAAATATAACAGGTGCATCTCCGTAAAATAGGCAGTCAAATGAAACAGAACCAGCAAGCAATTAATTTTACAGTGTTTTTATTTATTAACATACCTGTTACATACTAACATAACTGTATAGCTCTATTATGAAGAAAAGAAAGGAGGGCTATTTATTCAAAAGTATTGTTTCAAATGTAAAATAATAATAATTACTTTAATTGACCAAGCAAGCGAACCAGCCGAAGCGTCTCTATTTTATCTGGCCAAATTGACTTTTATCTGTCCTTATGTTTGTTAGGTTGTTCGTTAGTCTTCCTGTACAGGTCGCATTTTTAAACGAATCTTGACGAATAAAATTTGGTACACACATTAGATACCTGACTTCAAACAGGAGTTTTGAATATGAGCATAATTGGTCGAGTTGTTTCCGAGATAATATGTTGTGAAGTAGTGAAAAAATTGCTGCTATAAAGACTATGTGCTGGCGAGGTCTATTGTTCGCAGAACTACGAGTAATAATAATATCGGTTGGATCAAGGACCAGAGACTGAAGGCAGTACTCCTTGACACGGTACGTAAAGCCAGGAAGTTCCTCAGTCTATAGCCCTAGGAAGTTAGGGTCGTGCCCTGACGGGGACAACCTAGGTTTGGGTTTTTTTTAAGTTTTTTTGTTCATAGAAATGTTATAAAAGAGTAATTTTTACATTAATAATAAAAGAAAATAAATAGCGAGAATCACATTTATCATAGTTATGATAGTTATAATATTTGTTATTATTACGTCGGTTAGTGGAGACACCGTGGACCCAAATTCTTCTTCGGGCTAAACGAGATCCCTGGCCGTCAACATTTTTTTTTAGTTTCGTGAGGAGGACATCCTTTATAGATACCGCAGAAAAGCAGTACTCTAAGGTTATGTCCGAGTCAACCGGCGGGAATGGGAGTGCTAGCATGTACAAACTAAAACCTCCTCCCTCTTTCCTACACACTACACTATAGACACTAGATCCGTACTCTTAGAATATTCAACTTTTTTTTAAGTTTATTATAAGTCTGATAATTATGTTCGCCAATGATGGCTGCTCAGCCATAAATAAATTACAATCAATTACTTATTACTTTATACGTTATCTGTCAAAAATAATTATATGCGCTACTTTAAATATATTGCGGAACCTGACAAAATAATCTGTAATTAGGTATAAAAATAAACTGACATCAATAATATGTTGAATATATATATTTATAAGACATATTTGTTTCTCATTATTAACGCTAATGTTATTTAATTCAGATAATTTTAATGTGTTTACCGAAATATGGTATTTTCGCTACGGACGAAGCTATTTACACTATTTAAAATTTAAGAACCCAATTGACAATATATATCTAAATCTGAAAAATAGTTTATCCTTTTGTACGACGTTCCTACGTCGGCACCCTAAATTACTATGTAAAAAAATGATAAAGACACATTTATCCCGGGTAAAAATTGTCCATAACCGTTTTCTGACTATTTGTTACCACGTGGCTAAGAATCATTAAAACTTGTTAAGCGGTATAAGAGTGAGAGAAGTATAAACAATCTACAAACCAACATTCACACTTTCGCATTTATATTATTTTTAACGACTAGCTAAATAGTTAACTAAAATAAAATTTCAATTAATGTTTAAAGGCGGACGTGCCAAGCCTCTTAATATTTATTTATCTGTAGATAATATACTGCAACATACTTTGATTAAAATTATCGATTAATATAAAATACATAACAATGTCTGGTATCTCGCATTATTGGTTTCGTCTTTTTTTTTCACAATGTCACGGTTCTTATTATCCCTTTTGTTATTTACAATTTATAGTGCAGTTGATGTCAATCCTGCTCGTATTTTAGGAGTGTATCCAATGCCATCGATAAGCCATCAAGTTGTATTTCGAGCACTGACTCTTGAATTAGTTAAGAGAGGGCATGAAGTGGTCACCATAACACCGAATCCAGCGTTTAAGAACCAAGATTCACCGCTCAATTTAACAGAAATAGATACCAGTGAGTCGTATAACATAATGCTTGAAAAGCTGAAAGATGCATTTGCAACACAAATAGTTGATATCAAGCGTGGCGTTATCATGGATGTGGATATGATGATTCAACCGGGTGAACAAAATCCTATGAGTGAAATTGTCAATCAGATATTTGACTTCGATGTAGTAAAGCAATTGATTGAAGACAAAAGCCAACATTTTGATTTAATTATAACGGAAGGTTTAGGGTATGGTCCTCTAATATTTAGTAAAATATATAACGCTCCTGTAGTATTATTCTCCTCGTTATATGGGACAGCGACAAACTATGAAACAATTGGGGCGGTTTCTAGACATCCCCTACTGCACCCATACATATTCCGAAGCAAATTAGGAAATCTCAGCCTAATTGAAAAGATTAAGCAGCTATATAAAGAATATAAATTGTGGAGATGGGACCAAGGTGGTGAATATGATGACAATAAGTTTCTAAAATCTCGGTTTGGATCTGAAACACCCACCGTGGCTGAACTAAAAAAAAATGTGGTGCTGTTATTAACGAATTCTCATCCCATTTTTGATGGAAATCGTCCAGTTCCACCTGGTGTAGTGTATCTTGGAGCGGTACATCTTCAGCCCCGAAAAGAACTACCACAGGTATGTATTATTTTTTCTTCTGTATTTATAAATCATAGTTTAGTAAAGCATTCTTCAATTTTATTATAAGACACGCACTTATGCAAGCTTCTTTTAATAGATATTATTTTATCGAACCCTTGTTTAACAGTTGGTCTACTACTATTGACTAAGGTCAAGTACTTCTTGATTAAGCTCAAGAAGTACTTAATACAATTGGTGAAATAAACGTTACAGAGCCAAGATAGGAAGCAAAATCTTTTAAAGTAATGTAATGAATATGATTATGTGTTCACAATTATTCTGGCGATAATTTGTCCTATAGATGACATGTTTTAATTAGCCGTCAGAAAAACGAGTAAAATATGTAGAGTGTAAACTTGTGTTGTTTTCAAAATTACCTTGTTGATATTTTTCCAAAGGAGAAAATGGGTTTCATAAAAGTTTAGGTAGCCGACTTATGAAACGTATCGTCCTACAATAATATCTTTCCATACAATTTTAAACTTAGCAATTCGTAGTAGCTCTTATGTCTAGTTCCAAAATGAGTTACAATTCAGTGCAAGGTAAGCCAACGTCGATTTAGGCATTGACGTGGAAAAACTGTAGTGTAAATATAGTAAAGCTTTTGCAACTGTGATCTTGAAGTTATACCTACGAGCAGTAATAATACAACTTGATTTAAGGAGTGGACAGAGGCATACATATATAGTTATGACTTATATAGAATAGTACCGGGTCGGACTAACTATTTTAGAACCGAATTCTTCACGGTCTTCTCATAATCAGCGAACGTGTTGCTTTTAACAAGAGATTTACATTTTACAAGCTATTAGTAACGACTTAGTCCACATGGAATACGGTTTTCGCAACCGGGTACTATTCATTAAATCAGGATAAAAGTAGCACATGTATATCCTGGATATGAGTCATGTCCATATCAGTTTTACATATATAATGTGGAGCAGTTTCAGTGAAACGTAAATAAGAGAAAAAGATCACACTGAACAGACACAATCACTCACTAACAAACTTTCGTAAATATTATATTCCATGTGTAATGTTTCTTAAAAAACAAAACCGACATCACTGACGAATAGTAATGTGTTTTTTTTAATATTTTAACATTGACATGTTTTAAGGATTTAAAATCGTACTTGGACAATTCTTCTCGAGGCGTTGTTTACGTCAGTTTGGGAACCAATGTCAGGCATTCTTTCATGGAGAAAGATTTCTTGGATGCATTCCTAGATGCATTTGAGAAGATACCTTACGACATATTATGGAAATTTGATGGAGATCAGTTAGAAAGAGTGCCAAAGAATGTTAAAATGCAGAAGTGGTTCCCACAACGCGACCTTTTGGGTAAGTTGCAGCCAAGTAAAGATAAATATTAAGGATGACCCCATATAACAAAAACCGCGTGTGAGGTGGTGTTAAATATATTTATACTACACCTGGTCAGATAAAGCCTTATTGCTATGATGCCACTAGAATTAAGAGAAACTCGCCAAGCAGCTATTGAGGACCAATTACCCAGCAAATTAAATAATAAATAAATATAACATTTATATACGAGTAGTAGACATTGGCGATAGCGGCAAATCGCACAATATTTTTGAGTATTTTTTACTCTCTTAATAATAAGGTGTTTATGTCCTACAGTACTATTATTTTCCTCGTATGTATAGTATAGAACACTATTTATCCCTTGGGATAAAGTGTAAATAACAACTCGTGTGTATTAAGTCTAATTACACCACCATTGGTAGTCGCAAATAATAATATGAATGGGCAATTTTATGGTTCCAGATGGAAGGATGCCAGCATAATTGGTTATTTAAATAGCTACCTTAACCACGATAACATGTATGGGTACTATTGATAACAAGCTAGATATAAACATAGCTAACAAAACTAATCATAATAAATAAAGTTTTGTTAACAAGTTTTATAGATTAATCTAGGCTATTACTTTTTATTTTATACGCTAAAATATGGGTAAATTGCCAGCTATTTTGAAAAAAGTATTCCTAACAAAATCAAAATTAAAGCTACATTACTTTTATTTAAATAAACACCATCCCACGCGACTTAAGAAATATGTGCAATACAACTAAGATTTAAAGGCTTTTCATACAAAAGACGAGGGGGTTTAAAAAGGATATCAAGAAAAAATAAACTAGGCATAATATTAAAACAGCCCTTAACAATGAAACAGGGCCATCAGCGCGTCCGTAGTACACATGATAAATTTTTGGCGTTTCAGGTCATCCTAACATAAAACTGTTTGTAATGCAAGGAGGCTTACAATCAACTGACGAAGCGATTGACGCTGAAGTACCACTTGTTGGAATTCCTATACTGGGAGATCAATGGTATAACGTCAAGAAATACGTGGAACTTGGCATTGGAGTGGAGCTTGATTCTTACACTATGGTGGCTGAGGATTTAATAAAAGCTGTGAATACTGTCGCCAATGATCCAAGGTTAGAACTGAAGCATTAAGTTTTCATGTGTTTTAGCTAAATTCTTCGCAATAGGATAAGAAATAAATGTCACAAGTTGTAATACTAAATTATAAAGATGATATAGTGCGTTTCGAAGACGTGAAAATTAATTGTTAATAAACATTCTGATAGAAACTGCTACTCTGGATATGCTGTTATTATACTGATGTAATGTTGATGTGAACAATCCAACTGACTATTTACAATATCTTGAGCACAATATGCTAGTAGTAGCAACAGTATTTTTCTCGCAAGTAGATCAAAGCCCAAATGTTTATTGGCTTATGCTGTCACTTGTTATCGTCGAACAGATCGAGCAAAGGATTAAGAAAAAAGATAGTGCAGATTATGTGGAATGTTTGTATTAAAAATATAAGCCATTGAAATTAGCTCCAACACAGCTAGAGCAGTGTGTGAACAGGACATACTCGCAGATGACTTACAATACCAAAGACATTACAGAACGATACTTTCAATATGAAATGGTTAATTCCAAGCTTGTCATAAGCTGAAAATATCATATTGCGTGTGATTATTTTAGCCAACTTTTGCAAATTCCACCTGGGGTAGTACTACATCTGTAGTGCACAAACATTACTGTGTTTCATTGAAGGATATTGTTTCCAGTGAAATTACAGGAAAAGAGGTTTAAGATCTTACATCTCAGGGGGACGAACGCAGTGCATTGCCACGCGGGGTTTTAGACTGTTGTAGCTTAAAATTATAGGCAACCGTGATGTTTAACATCAGACGAGCCACTTGGTCATTTCGCACAGAGTAAAAAATCATCTCTTAATGCTCCAACTCCTCCTCGACTTGCCTTATAATATGATGCTTCTGAAGCCTCGATTTCCAGCGTTCAGCAGATTCCTTATTACTTATGGATGGTCTCATCTCAGTTTCGATAATCATGAGTATTGTTCCAGTTACAAAAACAACATAAAGAAGTTGAAAGCTATAATGCAAGACCAGCCGGAGAAGCCGATCGAGCGCGCCGCGTGGTGGGTGGAACACGTGCTGCGACACAAGGGATCCCGACACCTCCTCGGTCCTGCAGCGCAGATGTCCTGGAGCGAGTACCTCATGCTAGACGTCTTTATTGTCATAACAGTAGCTTTAACTATTATTTTATCGGGTTTCTACTATATTATAGCTTTGGTTTTGAATTTCAAGAAACATGTAAAAGTTAAGAAACATTGACAAAGATTTGTTCAAGATCTCTATATTATCTTAAGTTAGTATTGTGTAGTAATAAAAAGTGTAAGAAGTTAGTACAGTTATAATATTTATTATTGTAACACTTGTCCATATGTTTTGTGTATTATACAATTTAAGACTTTACCATGCTATATATTGGTGTTATTATACTAATCTTTTAATAATCATTTAAAATTTATAGATATTATATAAAAATTGTATAAGTGGTTATTTGTTATGTAACTAATAATTGGGTCCATTTAAAAAAAACTTTTTGACCGTTTGATAGCCGGTATAGTTTGACAGCTGCTGATTTCAACATATAATTTTAAAGAGCCTGTTGTCTGCGCTTGCCTCACATTTATAATTACTTTAATAAACATTTATAATTTTAATCACATTTATACTCGTTAATGTCTTGCTAGGGTGTGCTTTGTCCACAATTATTGTTTAGAGATTCTACGCTTCTTAGTTAAACTGTCGATACTAACTAAGGTTAAGCGAAGTGCCCAAAGTAAACTAAGCAAAAATATCATGTCCGAAATGAAGACAACATTCTTCACTGTTATGGTCGCCAGAAAAAACATATAACCAAGTAAAATTTGTTGGTATCGTTCAAATATCTCTTGGTAGTATAGGTATTTTGTACTACCTACGTCATGAGCCGACTGAGTTGTTTTTAAATGACGAGGATATTATAAAAAAAGTTAGAGAATGGCACAATGACAATAATAATAATAAATTATAATAATTTATTTCATAATTTTAGCACTTACATAGTTTTGAAACTTATATAATATGACTAAAATTTTACACAAAAAAATGTTTACGTGTCTGTCGCCGAACTAGACTCATTGCCTGTGTTTCAGCATACAGCGCCCTTCCCCTATTTTTTCTCATGAAGCTAGCCTCATATAAATTACTAACAACCTTAAATATTTTTAACTTAAATCTTAGGCATATTATTAACAATGTAAGTATATATCTATACGAATGTACTGTTAACTAAACTTAAATAGATTAGAACGTTAAATACCCAAAATGTTGAAAAACAGTTAAAAATTTTGAAAATGTATGTTATGAAACGTATGTGTGGGAACTCATAATACATCAAAATATATTAAAGCTAATATCAAAACGAAAATACAAGAGGGTAGAAAAGGAACATATTATAAGTAGAAAAGAAGAAAAAACCGTTGATGGTTATCATGCAAAATTAAGATTGTAGAATTATAGAAATTGTTTAGAAGATGTGGTGAATGCAATACGTAAAAGAATATGTAAGGGATTTGGTGCATTCAAGATGTACAAAAGTATGTGGGTGTGAAACATAACATCTGAGTTACCTGTAAAAACTAATAATAGAATAACTATGACATGAACAGTGACAGAAGTAGATAAATCTATATTTAACATGAGAAATTTAGAGTGAAAGGAGTCAAAATTAACGTACGTAACTTTATAAAAGCTGGAGTAAAAATTGAAACAACAATTCTCTTAAAAATACTTTTGATAACTATTAATTTGTGTTCATTATTTATCCGTAATTAAGAGAGTTATGTACAATATAATGTTGAAATCTTAGTAAAACATGCATGACAGAAAATAATTACGGAGTAAGTAAAACGGAGTAATACGGAGTAACTAATGTAAACACTACTTGATTAATAATTTAATTACCTTTTGTCTTTTTATGTATATTAAATATGTCTCGTTTTGAAAATATTTATCTTATAGGTAAATGTAAAGTTTCACTGCTGTTACTCTCTATATGTTTTATATATTGTTATTTCATTATTGGTTCTATACAAATGTTTATAGTATTTATTATATTTTTAATATCTCTCTACAAATATATTATTTTACTGCACCGCTACAATTTTTCTTGCACCTTCAGGATGACTGGTAGAAAATGCTACTTAGCATTAAGTCCTCCTTGTATATTTGTTTTGTGCAAAGAATAAATAAATAAATAATTGACACGAACATCATAAACGGCTTCATAACGGCTCATCTTAATGTTTACCGATGTGAAGTTGGCAACTAAAGTTAGCCAATCAAATAATTGTGGTATATTTATAACGGTAGAAGCCAAAATACTAACTAATGATCTACAACTCAAGTTAAACTTTTTTTTAACGTATGAGGAATGCACTTACACATTCCCGCCAAGTACGGAGGGATTCGACGGGGTATGTCGGACTCGTCTTCTAACGCCAACTGCACCCATAGTAGCAAGCAGACCAGACCGACTAAACCACCACACGGTGTTTCTACGGGCGCCTTGATGTGGGGACTACGGGAACGTTTTTGCACTCGTCCGCGGTCCCGACGGCGTTGGCTCTTCTATGAGGACCCTATCCTGGGATGGAGCGGGAATCGCTCCACCCCAGCATCCATGAGGGGCATGCGAAAAAACACCGCGCGTGCCACCTCGTAGTCTTTAAATGGCGATGGCCATGGACATGGACGAATCTTCGTGTTCAACCAGGACCCTTCACCCGGCTCACTGAGTGCGGATCGGGAGAATAGAGGTTATCTCCCTCTTTCTCTCAGCAGCCTCCTTCTGCGACACGACCCGTTCGCGGTATAGCCCGGCGTCCCACGACTTTCACTCTCCTCTATGACCTTGACCAATGACGGAAGCGAGTGTCGTCCTCCAATACGAGTTCATATGTGACGAGTTCATGGCGCTCGCTTTCCGTAGCTGGGCTCTTCACGAGCTTATGCTGCGCCGTATCTTCGTCGCAGCTACAATAGTGACACTCTGTTGTCGGTTCTCTTCTAGCGATGCGACACAGGTACTTTACAAAGCACCCGTGGCAAGGTGCAAGTCCTTACGAACTTGCACCAACCGGAAGGTAAGCGACCCGTGTTCCGTGTCCAACCATTTATGAAGGACGGGTTGGACAGCCTCAACAGTCCAGTGGCCAGCCCTAAGTTGGTCCAGCTGCTCCCTCCAGCACTCAAGAAGGGACTGTCGAGTGCAGTTTGTCCACGATTGCACTTCTCTTGGCTGGGGAATCTCCCCTCGGATTCGTTGCTGCGAACGCCACTTTTACGTACACTAGTAGACGTTGGCCTCCGAATCTCAGGGGGAGACCCCGCCAATACGCACGCTGCCTCATTGGAGGTGATACGGTCACTACGTATGACCCCGATGACCATCACTCTTTGCGGTCTCCTCAGCAGAGCGATGATTAATCCTTCAAAGCATTCACTCAGATAAGGGCCTCATAACGGGGCCATGGACCACACCAACTCCAAATACAGGCGGCGGCTGCTTGCTTTTGGTCCTCCAATGTTGAGCATCAGCTGTTTTAAGGCACAGCCGCCTTAATCAACCAGGGAGTTAAGCGAGCGAAGTGCTCGCGGAAATTTTACCTGCTATCATGAAAGAGCCCAAGATATTTAATCTTGAGGACTCGACTAAGATCCGGTCTTCATCGAAAGGGATGTAGGAATCTCTGGGCGACGCTCTGCGAGGGCCGTGAAAATACATAGCCTCCGACTTATCGGGCGCAACCTTGAGTCCCAACATCTCTATCCTACCGAGAACCAGTGCCACCGTTTCCATGGCAAGACGGGCAACCACCTCGAAAGTCTCGCCCCGGGCAGTCACCAACATGTTATCTGCGTAGCAGATTGACATTGCCCCGCAACACCCAGTCGTAACCGATGTTCCACAAGAGCGTCCCAAGGACCGAATCCTGTGTGACACCGCACGACATTTTCCGTCGCTGCTCTTTGGCTCCGCGCCCTAAAAACGAATCTCGGCTCTCGGCACTTCATAGAACTTCAGCGCCTTCCCGACACACGTCTACGGCATAGAGTTGATTGCATTGGCAATGTCAAGTCACACCGCTAGCATCACCCCGCCGCGGGCTGTTGCCTCGTTTGAGGACCCCCCAGAAACGCTAAGTTATAACCTAGTGTAGGTTATTTTAAGACACTAAACTATACGACCGCCTGACAGTATTGTAACAATCTATTTCTTTCATATCTTTCCTTCATGCCATCCAAAGACGAGACAATTGTCTTTGATGCCTTCTGATAGCGGTTGCCGTGCACCATAGTTCATTGCAACATTATGATACCCGTTAAAATTAAGTTAAACAAAACTTCTCGATATTTTTTACCAGCTCACTTAATACTGATGCATGTTTTGCAGCATTGTGGCCCTTAACTTCACACTTATCCACGCATTGTCAATTGTCATTAAATAAACTACACCTTATATCATTATTATCATGTGCGTACATTTGATTGATACTATTAATAATCTACAGTCTAAACTGATAATTTGTAATCTATGTCGAATACGTGTATAACCAGCATAACGATTCGTGGACTGCGAGTGATCGATACCTGTATAATCTGTCTATAAGCATGTCTGGGGGCTGAACTATTCCGTAAAGTAAGGATTCCTGGTGTCTAAGCTGGGCGGTGTTAAAGAGGCGACATACTGTTGGTAGGTTTCTTCTGCACGAGACCCATCGTCAACAGTGCCAAATATTCTGTTTCTCTGCTTAGAAGTAGAAGATATAGCTTCGTGTACGACCTACGATCATCATCATCATCTCAGCCGTAGGACGTCTACTGCTGGACATATGACTCTCCCACAAATTTCCAAAAGAACCGGTTGGAAGCGGCCTGCATCCATCGTCATCCTGCTATACCTTTATCAGGTCGTCAACCTTACTTGTCGGTCGTCATGGAGAGCCTAGGTCGTCCACCGATGATTTTAGGATAATAAATAAATGTTTATTTTCTTCAACTTAGTTTAAAAGATTACATAAATGAGCAGGGGTACTCTTTTAGACATATAATGCCTGTGCCAGAGGACCCCGTAGGATGAAGCAAAACTTAATCAGTAAGGTTTGGTACTGAGCTGAAATTTCTTGAGATTCTGGACGAAACATCAGGAGTTATGCGTAGTGCTTGACGTCAGATAAGTGACTTTTTATAATCAACTCATGTATTAAATAAATCACTCTTGGTCATGTTCTAGACATTATAATACAAAAACCTAATTTACTAGCGGTGCACGGCAACCTTCACATGGGCACAGTTTAAAGTGGCAACAAATAAGATACCTTTTAAAATCTTCAACAATGAGAAAAATGAAATATTTTCCTGATAAACTTTTATGAGTTTTAGGCTCAGATACGCGACTACAGTAGTGCAACTGAGTATAAAACTAGACTTAGCAGCATTATCGAGTCGTTAGTTTTCACTTTCTATTTCTATGTAAAAAAACGTTTACTTAAAATCGTAGACTAGGGCTGGCCGTTATATAGTTTATTTTCCAACCCTGCAAAGCATAGTGAATGAGCATGGCCCATTGACTTTTCGTCGAAATACAGTGTTCTAGCAGTGCTAATATAATGGACAGATTATGGATTGTGCAATATAATCTTGATATTCTTATTTTTTGGTATATATAGTTAGGTTGGCAAACGAGGAAACGGCTCACCTGATGCTAAGTGATACCGTCGCCCACAGATATGCATATAATGGTACCATTAATGAGTAAGTCCTACTTACACTAGGATATATACGAGTAATTTATTTATAAATTTATCTTTGGTCCTTTCTTTTTAGTAAATTATGAGACACAATACGTTTACAATCTAAATGATGAACCTGGTATTAAGTAGTAACCTATGCCTAAAACAGATGTATTTCCTCACAAGGAATGAACTTCACTACGCCCGTAACCATGATGCAATAAAACAATACAAAATTATAATACTTTTTTGTCATTTCTTTATTAAAAATATGTTGCAATATAAATATCTTCTTAATTTGTTTTAGTTTCTTACATAGATGTACTTAAATAACGTTTTATTTCCTTAAAATAATACCACGATGTTTTTTTTTATTTTTGTATTAAGACACTGTTTTACATTTTTTTTTAATTATATAGCCCTTGGGGCAGTGTTTCTACTCATATAATTTAAAAGCCCCCGTAATAAGTTTTAGAGCGGACATTATATTAATATACAACTTTCTTGCTATCCGCGCTGTAAAAAGAAACTCTCCACCCTACTATGCAGCAATTTCAAACTGTACCTTTTTCACTATAAAACATCTATTGACACGGTACATCATTTGTAAAAGTAGCGGCCGAGCTCGCATCTGAATAAGGTATAAAGTCCTTAGTCAGTGTATCCTATTCGTAATGACATTCAGAATAGTTCACACTTTCAAAGTTGCTCAGCGAGCTATGAATAGCGTTACACGCGGTATTTCCCAACGGGGTCAGATCCGGAACGAAGTTTTTATAAGAATAAAAAATATCCGCGAATATAAACAAACCAGTAATATGAGGAACTGTGAAGTCGATATATACGAGTACGCTGGGCTGCTGGTAGCGACTGGAGAAAAAGATTTTATGATCAGTCTAGCGTGCAATACTAGGTGCCAAAGTCCAGCAATTTTTTAATGTGGTCTGATACTGATGATGATTGGTGATAAGAAACAGAACCCATGGGCATCACTAAGAAGATTTCGGTGTTAAAAGCATATTATATATTATAATTTAATGAAATCTGAATTGTTTAAGAACTTTTTTATATTAAGCACATGTCAATCCCATCATATATTCTATCTTATATATAAAAATTAACCCCTATTTCTCCTGGTCACGCTATAATGAGAAAAGATGGAGCATTCTTGCTATTCTTTTTTTGTGTTAATTATTTTCAGGAAAAGGTTATTATTAAATTCCACCAAGAAAATCAAGCCAAGAAAACATGGGAGGTTATGCCGAAGGCCGAGCCTACTACGCGAACGAAGTTTCGGCCAGTCGCTAGTACATATAAAAAATGCGTTTTTATAAATTCAGAGTTGTAAATAGTCTGGATTAAAGGGTTATATATATTATTTGTATATTTTTATGGTGCGTAATAGTACTTAGCACTCTTGTGCAGCCAGAATAATATTTGTATTAAAATTCCTTAAACACGGATTTCATGTAATCCTTGTTCAAGGGACGGCGCTGTACCTGAAACACTATTTATAAACATAGATCAGCTATTTGACATACGAGTAAAACATATACATATATTTAAAACGTGATAGAGATAAAAAATAGTTACAAAACAACACACACCTCCGCATGAACCTAAAAAAACGCACACTGCTTCTGAAATGAATATTTATCTGTAGATAATAATATTCTGCAACATAGGTAGTTTGATTAAAATAATCACGATAATATGTATAAAATGAGTTACAACGCCAGGTGTCTACCACAATCCTTTGCCTTTTACACAATGTCACGGTACTTATTACCCGTTGTGTTTCTTACAATTCTTACTGCAGGTGTCAATCCTGCTCGTATTTTAGGAGTGTATCCAATGCCATCGATAAGTCATCAAGTTGTATTTCGAGCACTGACTCTTGAATTAGTTAAGAGAGGGCATGAGGTTGTCGCCATCACACCGGATCCAGCATTTAAGAACAAAGATTCACCGCTCAATTTAACTGAAATCGACCTAAGCGACTCATATAGAGTAATGCTTGAAGTTTTGAAAAACACCAGTTCAGCACACAAAATCAAAACTAAACGTGGAGTTATTATGGATGTGGATACTATGCTTGAATTGAGTGGAACAAACTCTATGAGCGAAATCATTAATCGACTTTTCGATTTCGCTGAAGTAAAGCAATTGATTGAGGACAAAAACCAAAAATTCGATTTAATTATTATGGAAGGAATAGGGTATAGCCCTTTAATATTTAGTAAAATATTTAACGCTCCTGTTGTACTGTTCTCATCGCTTTTTGGGACTGCAACTAACTATGAAACAGTTGGAGCGGTAGCCAGACATACGTTGCTTCACCCATACATGCTCCGAAGCAAGATATCAAATCTCAGCATAATTGATAAGATTAAGCAACTTCATATAGAGTATATGCTATGGAAATGGGACCACGGGAACGAGATGGTAGACAATAATTTTCTAAAGTCTCGGTTTGGATCAGATACACCGACTGTTGCTGAGTTGAAAAAAAATGTGGTCTTGCTATTAGCAAACTCTCATCCTATTTTCGATGGAAATCGTCCAGTTCCGCCCGGTGTGGTATATCTTGGAGCTCTTCATCTTCAACCAAAAAAAGATCTGCCACAGGTACGATACCTACCATTATTTAAAGAGTTTTTATTCCTGAGCAACAAGCTGGAATTAATTTAGGGACAGGCAGTTTTGTAAGACTTTGATAACTTTTAGATACATTTCTTCCATTATCTAAGCTAGTATTTGGCCTCCATTTCTCGTAAATGCTTTGCTCTTTTTAAGTTGCCCGCTTGGCCAGACAGTTAATTCAATACGCACAGATAAGCAAGGTAGCTTAGATATTAATCTCGGTCCGTGATTGTATTTTATCTACCGACTTCCAAAAAGAAGGAGGTACTCAATTTGACTGTATTTTTTTATTTTATGTTTGTTACCTCATAGCTTTCGATAGGGTGAACCGAATCTCAAAATTCTAATTTCATTTGAAAGCTGGTGCTTCCCGTTGGTCCCATTTGAATTGCATCAAATTTGGTCCAGTAGTTTTTGAGTTACACTCCAATAACTGAATAGAATGGAAGTCGGTATTACATTTTTTTAATTGTTGTTTAAAAATAGATAATGAAATGGAAATTAATGTCACTGTTTTTTAAGAAATATTTAGAAAACCTGGGGGCCGATTCCACTAACTAACTTGCAATCGGGCCGTAGCTGAACGGTGACTTTTATACGTTTTCTTATTCTTTAATGAACAACAATCCAGATGCAGTTACGTTTCTGTTGACGTCAACGATCGATCAAATATGTATAGGTATTCTGTTAACTTGATTGATAATGAACGCGACGCTAACTCATATACGTAAATAATAACGTTTAATGTATATCAAATATGTACTAGTATTGAAGATGACGTTCCTTTCTCATTTGTATCTAAATATAGGAGAATAGCTTTTTGGGTAATGATAGAATAACAACAGAAGTTGAACGAGTCGAACTGCAGTTGCCGCGGGATAGATTGTTGAACGAATGTTGAACTTTGTAAAATAATAGTATCGGCCTCCTGCTCGGATGCCATTCCAGTTCATTTCTTTAACTTAAGTGTAACTTCTAGCCAGAAACACCTTACTACGTTATTTGTTTTTTTATTTGGTACTAGCGACTGTCCGTGACTTCGTACGCGTAGTAGGCTTGGCCTTCGGCATTAGGCCTCGTCATAACCTCCCATATTTTCTTGGTTTTTCTTTCATAAGAACCTCCTGACAATAATTAACACAACAATAAAGAATTGGCGAGATTGTTCTATACGTTCTCAAATTATAGCGTGACCAGGAGAAATCGGGGTTCATTTTTATTTAGACAAGCAACTGCCCGCGACTTCGTTCACGTAGTAGGCTTACCCTTAGGCTACGTCATAACCTCCCATCTTTTCTTGGTTTTTCTTTCATAAGACACAACAAAAAAAATTGTGAGATTGTTCCGATCTCAAGTTATAGCATGACCAGGAGAAATAGAGGTTCATTTATATATATATATATATATATATAGATTTTTGAACAATCAAATCATCATTATACTTTAAGTCATATAAATAATATTTTTAACCTCTGTACATAATTCCAGGATTTAAAATCATATTTGGACAATTCTTCCCGAGGTGTTGTTTACGTCAGTTTAGGAACCAATGTCAGACATACTTTCATGGAGAAAGATTTACTGAATGCGTTCCTAGATGCATTTGAAAAAATTCCTTACGACATACTATGGAAATTTGATGGAGATCATTTGGATAGAGTTCCGAAGAATGTTAAAATTCAGAACTGGTTTCCACAACGTGACCTTTTAGGTAACTAACAAACAAGTGAAGTTATGAGGCTGACCATACATTGAAATAAAATGACTAGCGCAGAACTTAAAAGGTGTGGGAAGAAAGTAAAGGCCGGGACGGGAAGATATTGAATTTAAATGTATCTTGCAATTTAAGCTGAGAAAAGTTTAAGAATTAAGATTGGAAGTGCCATTTAAACTGATTAAGACGCGGTCCAACCCCAATTTTAAAATAATTTACGATACTTTACGTAAGGTTGAAAATCGCTTGTTAGATTGGACGATGTAATGCGAAAATGCGGTAATTTTGTACGTTTTCTTTATATCTTTCGATATATACTAACACGATTGAAAAAACTGCTGGTTACTACTTTAGTACTATATGTTGGCTATGTATTACCTAAAAAATAATATAGTGTTATCGCTGAAAATTCTGAGAGTTTGGACGTGAAAGTTTATTTTTATGCACCTATTTAGGTTTTTTTTTCTGCAGAGAGCGAGTAATATTTATGAATTCTGTTCGGTTATTACTCTTTGCCTGTTCCTTTTCTAACCTAAGTTTTTTTTTCATAGATTATTATCGAACTGTTTCGTTACACTCGATGTTTAAAGATTCTGCTTTTGACTATTATCAGGGTACGACCGCGCCTTAATCATTCCTATACCGTGAAAATTAAAACAAATGATTTATGAATGAAACTGACGTATATTTACGTCTCTGAAACGCAAAGGGTTAATACAATTGGTATTTTTATTGTTTCAAAATCCAAGTTAGAAATAAAAAAATCATCGGTACCTTCTTAGTAGCTACAATATGGTACCTGGTGGTATTATATTAAGTTTAATTATAAAATATATTATCACCCAACGGATATCCAACAGTCATAAAATGTTAATGGCAACAATTTAAAACATTTTTTTTTTTTTAAATTATTAATTAATAAATTTAAAATTTAAATTTAAATTTAAATTAAAAAATATTTTTTATATTAAAATTCAATTTTAAAATTTAAACCTATCTAATAAAAATTAAGAATCATCAAAATCGGATTTTGTCGTAACTTAGTAATAGTTAAATAGGCAGTTGTGCCGTCGGACATGTAAAGTATACGCGTTGACAACAGAACATCATCCTTGAAAGTCCGTAAAAATCTAAATTGAGAACCCATTTCCTTCCATATCTTTTTCACGCCCTGTCCGTATACTAGTCAAAATGTCTAGAAATATTACCTATTTCAAATCTATCATATTAAAATTATTTCAAAATCTTGTCAGTTGTAGTATGATTCATCATAATCAGCCCATTATGTTCCCACAGCTGGGACTCAAGACTTCCTCTTAGAGAGAGGAGATGGGCCATAATCCACGACGCGGGCTCAGTGCGGCTTGGTGGATAGGCTAGTGGCCAACCCGTGTCGAAGTTTTCAGGCCACCCGAAGGTTTTCGACAGCCTAAGACTGGGACGAACAGTTTAATAATCGTTCCCTCCGAAGCACGGAAGCGTTTAGTTGAATAATGCCACTAGCGGTCACCCATCCAAGTCCTGACCGCAGCAAGTGTTGCTTAACTTGTTGATCGGTTAAGATCGCCAAGTCAAGCTCCGTTACGAACAGTTCGATTTTAGATTTCGATTTTGCGATTTAAGTATGATTATGAATATTATATGTATAAACAGAATAATAAAACATAATATAAAAAATAAATTATAACTGAAAAGATCTAAATACCCAAACACCACTTATAAAAAGGGGTTAGTGTCAAAATCCCTATAAGATTTCCCCGTTAATGGGGAAATTGAGACATTTAGTCTCATAATCCCCGTTGGAGTTGCAAATTCAAGTTATTGGGCATTTTGAGCCTTAAAATCATATTATTTTACATTACTCTTATCCTTATTATACTTATAAAAAGTAATAAGAAAATTCCAGCTCTTCGACATTGATCGAAAAATCCCCAGAGCTCTCGGCAAAAATATCAAGTTGATTGATCTAAATGGCTTAAGACCAAAGCATATTAGTTTATAATAAAACATATTAATTTAACTATGAAATATGCGTTGGGACACGTTGGATGCAGGCCGCTTCCATCCGGTTCTTTTGGAAAATCATGGGGGAGGTCTATGTTCAGCAGTAGACGTCCTACGGCTGAGATGATGATGAAAAATATATCTGCGAAATCGTAATCCACGTAATTAAATAAGAATTGTTATTACATTAATATTTGAAAAAGATTGATCCCAAATTTTTGCCTCTGTTTTTTGGTATTACTGTACTTTCCAGGTTTATTGTTCCAGGGCATCCGAACATAAAGTTGTTTGTAATGCAAGGAGGTCTGCAATCGACTGACGAAGCGATTGACGCTGAAGTACCACTTGTCGGGATCCCTATGCTGGGTGATCAATGGTACAACGTCAATAAATACGTAGAGCTCGGAATTGGTGTGGAGGTTGATTCTTACACTATGGTGGCTGAAGATTTGGTGAAAGCTGTAAATACTGTTGCTAATGATCCAAGGTAACATCAAGTAATTAGCTTATCTCATTACCTTGAAAATCGCTTTAAATATAATTAATATTTTTAAATTGTTAAATTCGTATCTATGATGCGTTTCATCTATCAAATTGTTTGAGACAAGCGAAAAATAAACAAGTACAATTTGAAAAACTTACCACCGAAATCCATGCTATTCAGTTATTGGAGTGTATCTCAAAAACTACTGGACCGAATTTGATGAAATTTAAATGGGACCACGCGGGCAGCACCAGCTTTTAAACAAAAAAATATTTTTTCAACACACCGACTGGAAAATGGATTCTTATTGAACGGTAATTATAATTAAAGTGCAGCGTATTTCGAACGCATGCTTTTTAATTTTCATTCCCGCACGAGTGCGAAAATGAAATTTAAGTTTTTTAAAATGAGCTTATACTTCTAACCTTGAAATTAAAAAACTTTTTGCAAATAATAAAACTGTATTCGTCAAAATACAATACAAAACAATTCCATTTTAGCAAATAATTCATTCATATGATTTATATGTATACATCAGATTAAAAAGTTAAAAAATAATAGCATTTTAATAGCAAAACTCTACACAACATTTATATTCGGAGGATTAATACGCGCGTCGTGAGAAGTGCGAAGCGTGCTAACATAAAGAGTTTGATTATGTGCGAAACTCAGATGCGAAATCTCTTTGGTCTCATTTTATGTGCGCGCATGTTTGCAAACGCGGGAAAATAGAAAATTGCATTTTCTGCTTTTGCTCTTGGATTTAATGCAGAACAGAAAGTTAAACTTTAATAGATAATTATTATTCTATACATAAATTCTACGCTATTTGTGGCTATTTATTATGAAAAATGTCAGCTTCTACCAATGACGATGAAAACGAACTCAACAATATGATACAATCTACGCCACCAGAAATATTATCTAAAGCTCAAATTGCAAGTGAAAGCTTGTTGCCATGTAAATCTAAAGATAAGTACATGATTGCCTATGAAAATTTCTTAGTATGGATAAACAGCAAAAACGCCAATTCGTTCTCAGAAAACGTATTCATGACTTATATTAACCCGTCCGCATCAGCGCAAAAAATAACAATAGATTTATGAATGAAACTTAACTCGAACGAGTCTTGCTGAGTCGGACAGATTAATGAACTGGCTAATAAATACAAACCTAGTATAAGTTTGTGGTGCGTTTATTTTATGTTGAAAAGTTCGCACCAAAAATGGCGTTGATATCAAATCATATTCAAATTTGACTGCGTTCTTGAAGAGACGCTCAGATGGATTTAGAAGTCAAAAGTCCAAGTGCAAATGATGTCGAAAATTTCATCAAAGAGGCTCCAGATAACCAATATCGTGCAACAAAGGTCAGTTGAAAGAAATAGTATTCAGTGCTTATTTATCCAATTAATATTATTTTACGTTTATTACTTCATAAGTCGAACGACCCAGACACAATAGAAATTTCATTGAGTATTCGTGTAAATAATGTTTTTTTTTGTTCTTGTCAGGTTGCGTTAATTTTCGGCTACACCGGTGCTTGTTAACGTCAGGAATTGAATAAATTTACAACAAAAGATATTGAAAACCATAGATCCATGCTTCTGGTCAAAATACTTAACACTAAAAACAAAATTACGCGCTCTTTATTTCTCTTTATTTTACGGTCCATTTTACGATATCGTAAAACAATATGAAAATTTACGATCGAAAAAAGTAAAGAGTGACAGATTTTTTCAAAACTATCAAAAAGATAAATGTACCCAGTCAATGCATGGGAATAAATAAGTTTGGTGCCATGCCGAAAGAAATCGCAAAGTTTCTAGGTATACCAGATGCAGAATCATATACAGGACATAGCTTCAGGCGAACGTCAGCCACATTAATGGATGATTCAGGAGCTGATTTGCTTACGTTAAAGCGCCATGGTGGGTGGCGCTCCAATGCAGTGGCAGAATCGTGTGTAGAAGACTCTAAACAAAATAAAGCCAACATATGCACCAGGATAACCCAGGATATCAATTTAGAACCAAAACCAAAAAAAATATGTCCAGAACCGCTTCCTTCAACGTCCTTCGATGTCAAGACTGATTTAGTATCTGCTACTTATAATAATGATGAAATACTTTTTCTTACTCCCTACGAGAACAATCCGCAATCTTCAACATTTACTCAAGTCACCTCAGAGCAAAATAATGATGCATTTAATAGCAAAGCGTTAAGGCGCGCTCGTACCCTGATTAAAGAAAAAGCAGAATTTTTAAACGCATAGTGTAACGAAACAGATCGATAGTATATTATGAAAAAAATACAAAGGTTAGAAAAGGAATAGGAAAAGAGTAATAACCGAATAGAATTCATAAATATAACTCTCTTTCAGCAGAAAAAAATCCTGGATAGGTCCACAAAAATAAACTTTCACGTCTAAACTCTCAGAATTTTGAGCGATAACACTATATAGTGTTATCGCTCAAAATTCTTTTTTATTTAATACTTAGCCAATGTATAGTACTAAAGTTATAACCAGCAGTTTTTTCAATTGTGTTAGTATATATCGAAAAATATAAAGAAAACGTACAAAATTAACGCATTTTCGCATTACGTCGACCAATCTAACAAACGATTTTCAACCTTACGTAGAGCATCGTAAATTATTTTAAAATTGGGGTTGGACCGCGTCTTAACCTATAATTTTACCAATTGTAATTTTACCAATTTTTAATAATTGCATGATGAATAAAAAATACTATGAATTGAAGTTTTTTCCAAGCAAGTGTGTTCAAAAACGTCTTATGAAACTCGTGCGCGTTGTTTATTACAATCTCTACTCCATTTAGGCTATAGACTAAAACCCGTCTCGATTGTAATAGACAACTTCGCGCACTTGTTGCATAATTTACCTACTATTGAGAATCGGTTCACCCAGTCGAAAGTTATGAGGTAACACACATAAAAAAAATAAAAAAATACAGTCGAATTGAGTACCTCCTCCTTTTCTTGGAAGTCGGTAAAAAGGGTACGTTAATTCGTCTAAAAACGCCTACTCTCGAGAATAACTATATAAAACTATAAAATTACGAGTTATACTAGCTTTTTATTCAGCTACAGCTACCCTTTGCCAAGCAAGACACAATAATATGTTCTTGTCCAATCATCTTATTACAATATTAGTAATTACCTATTTCTTTACATATTTGAATAAATTTCAGATATTAGTTACAATTATTATTGTATATTAATTAATATTGTAATTCCAACGTTGGTTCCAATAGCTCCTGGAACCGAATCACCTTCTACGTACATTAACTTATGTTACATTATTATATATTATATTACACGCTTGCCGATGTGTCACGCTTGCCCATTACAGTTCAGTGCCACTCAGAACTTTAAATTACAAGAGGTAAAAACTCTGCATATCAATGCACTGTAAGACTAATAAGTAATTCCTAGGAAATTGTGTGCGTTTTTACAATAAAATCCCAAAACTGAGCTCACGGAGGGAAAATTCAAGTTGACGGTAAAAAGTTTTTATAAAAAAGCTTATTATAAAGTCCGACATTATATAGGGTGTTTGGTAGAGGGACCGACAAACCAAATGAGCGTGTTCGGGGCCACGCAAAGCAAAATTGGATACAAAACAGAGCTAACTAACTGATTTAGAGCTTATAGAGTCTAAACATCCGGTCTAAAACAGATTTTTACAAATGTTATGGTGGTAAATAAGTACAATTTCGGAGAAAACGGGAAAATTCACAAAAAAAAGTTAAAAAAAATTGGGGGGTCGGGGATTTTTTTTGGCCATTGGCTTGTATTCTCCAAGTGGGCCCCCGAACACGCTCATTTGGTTTGTCGGTCCCTCTACCAAACATCCTGTATAGAAGACAAAGATACAAAGATGCTTGGAATACTCCACTTCTGGCAAGCTATCTTTCTGCCACCCATAAAAAGTAATATTAGTAGTACCTGAGTAGAAACATTGTGAACATCTATATAAAAAGAATGGATCCGAGTTTCTTGCCGCTTCTTCCCGGTAGGCTTATATATTTTGGAACGCGGCGGGAGAGTCTTTATTTAAATAATTGAATAAATTATTTTGACTTTGACTTTGACTGTGCTCAATACCCTTAAGATGATAAATCTCTTGCGCTGTAATATTGCTGGCAACAATTTCCTTTATTGAAACACAGTAACGCTAGCACACTACTGAAACTAGCGAATAAGATTGAATAAGGTGTGGTAGAGTCGCCTGCAATATTTGTATACATTCCACAAAGTTCTAAAGTAGTGAATTTATCGTATCATACTTTGCCTTTTTTTAATGGACATACAACAATATTATGTTGAGCAAGAAAATAATATAAATAAAATTGTTTTAGAGTCCAATTGTTGTACATTTTGATGAAATTAGATTTAGAGAAGATATTAGACTAGACTGAGACACTTTTGATTATTATAGAGTGCATCTCTCTTCTCTCTTCAGTCGTTCCCTCATGGCTGAGGATCGTGATCATCACGGCAGCAGTTTAGAGCTGACAAACTGTCTCAATCGGCTTCGGCCATCTCCACCGCGGCGTAAAAGCGGGACGTTGGTGTTTCTTTAAGATGGTCAGACCACCTGGTTGGTATATATGTATATATATATGTATATACATCTTATTGCTGGCAACTGTATACTTCCCAGGTGGACTCTGCAAAAGCCACTACAAAGAAGATATATTGACATTAAAGATATATTTGTTTCAGCTATAAAGCTAACATAAAGAAGTTAAAAGCTATAATGCAAGACCAGCCAGAGAAGCCGATCGAGCGCGCCGCGTGGTGGGTGGAACACGTGCTGCGACACAAGGGATCCCGACACCTCCTCGGTCCTGCAGCACAGATGTCCTGGAGCGAGTACCTCATGCTGGACGTCGTCATAGTTTTAATAGTAGCGCTAATTATTATTGTGTATTCTATTTTCTATATATTAGCAAAGATACTGGGTTTGAAGAAAAATCTGAAAGTTAAGAAACACTGAGTTGCTGTGATTAAATTTATAATCTACCTACTGAAAATTGAGGTATACTTTTATTTAACGTTAGATGTTTCCCATATAATAAATGATATGTTTTAAAATAGCAGAGCGGCTTCGCTCGCTCGGTCTTGGTGTACGGGTAGAAGCGCCACTTTGGTCCTGTTTGGAGGGTTCGATACCTGGGTCAGACAGCTATGGAATATTCCTACAAAGATTTTTTCAATAGCAGTCTGATCAGCGTGTCTAGAACAGTGCCCTATAGATGGTAATAGGCTCGACCCTATTACATTGAACTAAAAACATATCTACACTGAGAGAAAAATAGGTAGCCCTAATATTTAACATAATAGGGTTTTGTCGGACAACGTAACGCGTCTAGTACCTACAACCGAGTGCGCTAGGTACTACATGTTTTTTGTTTTACTTACTTACTGGGTTAATATTAACGTTACACTTTAAGGTAAGGTTTACCTATTAAAAGGGTGTCTAACTGTTAACGTAACGCTATGTTCAACATGTAATACCGAATAATTAAGTATGAATAGAATACGTAATAAAAGTTTACCGTAGCGACTAACGTTAAAAATACGTATCAAAACGTCAAACGTTACCATTGATATCTGTTTAAATTCATATAATTTTTAGGTTAGAATTACTTAATTTATTTTGTATCACTGTCCTAGTCTGATGACTTGAAAATACCTGTTGTGTGTTATCATATACGTTGATGAAAACTGTTACGCCACAATCCGTAATTGTAACCGTGTCCATTATAGCGGTTAATTTGGTAATACGTAATTGCACCATGGATTCGGCTACATATCAACCTAGCTAATAGATTGTGGTAAAGTAGTGTGTTTGTAATTGTTACCTAATAAATGCTTTTCAAAAACCCACTCGATAGGTCGTGTGTACCTTTTGAAGTATGAAATTACCTGTGTGAAACTACGTGCTACGTACCTACGTTTTAAAACGTAGGTACGTAGTACGTAGTACAACTCTGTCGCGTATACTTAACGTAAAAAGTAGGTATTTAAAATACCGCTGCCTACCCCTTTGAGGATGTACAGGCGTGACGATTTGTATAGTTGTATTTAAAAAACTTGTTTAAAAAATATTCAGTGTAACTAGATTCTAGTGTATCGACCAAATGTTACCACATCTTATTTAAAAACTATTTTCTGATATTTATAATAAAACCGAAAATCTTTATATCTACCGTGAAACTTACACACGCACCGGTGTCTTGGTTCAATATTATTGTTCCCGATAGGTAGGTTTTTAGCCGTACCATAAAAGTTCATGCGCACCGATCAGTCAATCGCCCGCAGTTTCATATGAGACCGTGTAGCATAGAGAGATCAAACTGGCATCCAGGATTTATGTGACGGATCAAGATAAAAAGTTTACAGGTGGGGGCTCCGGGGGTCTATTCTATTCATATATAAAATTTCATGTAGTAGCTGTAGTTTTGAAACTAGCCGATTTCCGATCCACATTTTGATTTTTATAAGGTTTAGGGTCACTTACTGAGCATAACATCACAACATGCTGACAGATCCAGGTGCTTCAAGCGCTATCTTGAATAAATTTTAGCCAACATCTCGGAAACTATGCGCTTTAGGGCTAAAGTGATTGAGTTTATTACACACTGTAGGAAATAAAATTACGCAATTTTTATTTCTTGTAAACTTTCTTGTAAAAGTTATCTTTTACGATTAATGTCAATATTTTGATACAATAACTGCTGAAATATTAGATGACTGAACTTTGACAACTGCAGATTATATTTTTATAAAGAATTACACCCCCACTAGGGTGTTATAAGAAAATTGTTGTGAATTAATAATATGTAGTAAGTAAATGAACTCAAACGCATTTAATAATAGCAAAATATTTCAATATCTAGTGTAAAAAGCTATGTAATTGGAGACTTCTTTAGAAAACAAAGTTGTTTTAAGTTCAGTATTAATTAAACCCTTTCTTGTAAAACATCAGCTGTGCTTAAGACACAGCTGGTACCCTAGTTGTATATTTCAATACCCACTACTGCTGCACTTGCCTTTAAGGTAGATCAATTTACAAGGTTATAAATCAGCTCTGCTGCTTGTCCAGTATCAACGCCTGCTCTTCTTCATTGAGCAAGCATTCGCTCGCATAATCTCTATTGTTATAGCGTAGGTATATATTGAATAGAAAGAAGATCTTGACTTGGCGAAACCGAGCAAGAAGTTAAGCAACGCTTGCTGCGGTCAGGATTTGGATGGGCTAGTGGCATTACTCAACTGAGCGCTTCCGTGCTTCGGAGGGCACGTTAAGCTGTCGGTCCTGGTTGTTTGTCTTAGGACAACAGTCGTTAGCCGCACTTTGCCCGCGTGGTGCATTATAGCCAAACTCCTCGAGGAAGGATCGAGTCCCAAGAGTGGAAACAAAATGAGCTGATTATATTGAAGTATATTGAATAAACTACAAAATAGTTTTTGGCTGTTAAGTAATATTTTGAAAGTATTATTTTGAAAAACCAAACAATAACACGACTCTAATGTGTAGTGTTATGGTTCAGTAAGACAATACAAAAGGCAGAAGACATGTTTGTTGTTAGTATAAAGCTACGAATAAATATGATTATTCACTCGTAGGTATAACCCGCGGCGTATAACTCTAGCTCTGAGCGAAATGTGGAAGGGATAGCTGCGCAGATAGAGAGAAACAACAGTCCCTCGTCTTCGATGTGACAGAGAGAGACAAGAGTCCTTCGTCCCAATTTTTGACTTCTGCGCAATAACGGTCAGAGCGAGAGTTATATGCCGCGGGTTATAGAAAGATAGGAAGGATGCAGACCTATTTTTATAATCTCAGTTTTATAGTGATAAGCTTGTTGTTATGGTGATATTTTATCTATCTATATAAGTGATCCTTCCTATTTGATAAAAAAAGAAATTGGACTTGGCTACTATCGCAGTAATTTAATTATTTATTTTGATCTTACTTTATTCATTCTTATAATATCATTATCTTTATTTCTTTTTAATAATCTTTATTTCCCGGAATTCTTCCGGTCCTTTACAAAGGCATGAGTGGGGCTGTAGCCAACACATAGAGGCCTGTTTGGTATAAAATATACAATGTAGTACAGTATTTGGTATGAATGTGAAATGGTATAGCTATTGTAAAAATTTGTTACATAGAGCTATTGACATAAACTCTTAATTGATAAAGGAAATAGCAATTGATGAGACTACGGCACCTGCTAAGGCGTTGGTTCTAAAGTAAGAAATGAAAACTCATAGTACGGAGAAGGCATACAGAAAAAAATAAAAAAGGCGCGATTGTACAATAAGGCAGTGTTGCCTAGTAAGCCACTATTTGGCTTTATAAGGCAATAGCAATATTTAGGATTGATTTAGCAAAAAATATAAAATATTATTAGCTAAATGTTTAACTACATATTTAGTACTGTGTAGTAACAACTTTTTACTACAGACAAGGTTAAGTAAAGTTACAGCCAATTAATATGTAACTAATATTATTTTGATACCTACTTCTATTTCATAGCACTTGTGTTCACTCATCTACATAATACATATAATTATAAACGTGAAAGTTTGTATGTATGGATGTATGGATGTTTGTTACTCTTTCACGCACAAACGGGGGGGCTAATGTTGATGAAATTTGGTATGGGGGTAGATGAGGCGCTGGATTAACACATAGGATACTTTTCATCATCATCATCATCATCATCCATCACCACGCGGGTGAAACCGCGGGGCGCAGCTAGTAATACATATTTCTGAACGAACATTATCTACGGCATACATCAATTTATGCAGACGTATGGTTCTTACCAAATACCCATGGAAGTGTTGGATTAAATCGGAAAGCATGAAAAATATTATTTCCTTATTCCTAAAGAATCAGAACCATCAACCTCAATCGAGTATTATGTTGAATTAATCTTGATGAATAAACAATACGTTTTAAAGTGAACTTGAGTTTGTATTTCACACTTCAGCCATATTTCAGGGTATGAAATTTTTAACATTCTAACCTGTTTAAAAGTGTTTGGCCATTTATAGTTCCATTGATTTGGCAACACTGCTATAGGGAATAGGTTTGTTGTACGCCGCGTTGCTATGGGTTACACCGCGTAACCCATAGCAACGCGGCGTACAACAAACAAGGCGTGTAACTGTGCCGAAATATCGGGAGCTCCAAAAGCAACTAAATCGTGGTCTACATCTCGTGAGTACTAATTATAACTTAGTTAACAACCGCGAAAGTCTAGAACAGTATTTTCCATAAAATGATCTTTGCAAAAATATTACTCTGTCCACCTATAACGGTACAAATGTGTCCAATATGAATATTAACTATTGTATTTTACTTTAAACTATATAACTGCTATTTTACAGCTATGAGTTTTTATTGTCTCGCAGTAGGTATGAAAAGTAGAGTATGCACCTCGAGGATAAAGCCTGTCTTCGTCTTGGGCGGCTTTAACCGCTCGCTTCACTCAGGACTCTACATAACTAATCAAATATCAAATATACTAATAATTATATATAATAAAGAAATATTAAAAATCCGAGAGTCCCAAGAGTCCCCGTTACACTCAGGGTTCAATATACCGCTCATGACGTAAGACACTGCTTTACTCCCTTGGTGCATAATCTACTATAAACACTTACTAACGTACACAGTTTGACAATGAAATTATTTCGGTTCCTATTATCTTCGACTTCTTACAAATTAAAAATGTTTACCCTTTTTAGTGGACCTTGCTACTTATGGAATCGATTGTCATTCACTGCCAATTACGATATCATCGAGAGGAAACACTTTTTAGTTATTGGTTCAGTATTATGGTATTTCAGTTATTATCAAAAAGCGCTTGTACGAAATTGATGAAACAAACTGGGAAACTTTAACTTTAAATGGGACCAACACTGAAGTATACTCTGCTAAACAAAAAAGGTCAAATTGGGACTAATCTGTAAAAAGTTATGCGTGATAATACATTTAAAAAAATGTACACGTCGACTTGAGAACCTCCTCCTTTTGTTTGGTTGAAAATATACGAAACACGTACTTCTGCCATCGAGTGATATTTGGTGCATCAGTACCTTAAAGTAGGTACATCGAAACGGACCGTGCGCACAGAATAAGCAATAGTACTCCACCGTGCGTGAGCGCTGCGTATGTGTGCGGACGAATCACGCCGTAAGCATGAATCTTCGTTTTTGTTATCTGTTAAGGCGCGGTCCAATCCTAATTTTAAAACAATTTACGGTGCTCTACATAAGGTTGAGAACTGCTTACCAGATTTGACGATGAAATGCGAATATTCATTAAATACGTGCTAATACTTTTTTATATTTCTTTCCTAAAATCAAATGATTAAATTTTAATGATAAAGGAGTCCATAGTTCACTATGAAATTTGCTTCGTTGGGCATTCGAATATGATATATTCATGAAATATATTTGGCCATAATTGAATACAAATGCTTTTTCCCACAAAGTACGTAAGAATTGCAAAATTTAGGGAATGTGGTTTTTTTCTATCGAGCCAAGTTTGCTCAATCCTGTCTTTGCTCCCATACTTCTTATGCATGTGTATTCAATTTACACTACGTTTTTTTTTAACTTCGGTTATTTTTAAGCGTCGATATATATCGATATATATATAAATATAATGAATGATATCGATATATATATATATATATAATGAAATTTGGTCGTAATCAACACTCATTTCGCCTTAAAACAGGTAGCATTAAATAAAATGTATTATGTACTTAAGGCGCGTTCCATAGCAAATGTTGTGCAGACTGATATTTAGAACCTATCATCGCGTTATTTCAAGGACATTAAAAAAAATTAAATTTTAAACTCATGACAATCTCCAACATTATATAGTTAGATAGATAGATAATACTTTATTGTTCACAAAAACATAACAATATGAAAACTTAAATGTAATGATTACAAAAATTGTGTCACAATGGGCGGCCTTATTGCTAAAAGCAATCTCTTCCAGGCAACCTTAGGATGGAATGTATATATTTAAAATTCATCGACATGGGCACGTTTTTAAAACATAAGTAAACATGGATATAAAAAGCAATGGAAAAATAACAATAACATTATTACATTACAACAATTACATTAACAGCGAGATAATACAAAAAGGATATGACAATACGTACTCTTGTAATATCATATTATTACCATGTACTAGCAAAGTGTTATACCCAACAATAAAAATATGTAACCAATAGGTATAAATACCAATATAATAACATAAATACATATATAAATACATAAACGTAAAGCAATTAAGGGACAATAAAAAAGTGCAGTGCAGTATTATATGTTTAGATATAATTTTTTAATTTGATCCTTAAAAATGTTTATAGATGTTGCACGTCTAATTGAAATAGGTAAGGAATTCCACAGGAGGGTGGCTTGGACAGTAAATGAACCATTGTAAAAAGAACTTGAATGTGGAGGAATCGCAAGAACAAGATTTTCTGATGACCTTAGTGGGTGTGAAGGACAGTTAAGGAAGTTAAAGCGTTCTTTGAGATAGCGCGGATATGAAGGATTAAACAAAATATTGTATAGAAGGCAAAGAATGTGGGTATTCCGGCGAAGACGTATGGGGAGCCACTTGAGCTTATTACGGAATTGAGAGACATGATCATATTTGCGCAAACCAAATATGAATCTAATACAGAAATTTTGAAGTCGCTCAAGCTTATTAAGTTGTTCCTCCGTTATATCTAAGTAGCAGGTGTCAGCATAGTCAAGAATGGGTAGTAACTGGGATTGAACTAGTGAAATTTTAGTGGTAGTAGGAAGGAAGTTACGCAACCTTTTTAATGATGCAGCAGACGCAAACAGTTTACGACTTGTTACCTGCAACTGAAGATCCCACTTCATACAGCAATCCAAAGTTAGCCCCAAACTTTTCACAGACTTACTAAAAGGAATGGCAACTCCACCAAAAACAACCCCCGGAAGCGTTGCCCATTCCACCTTAGATAACAATCTTGAACTTCCAATGATGATCGACTGCGTTTTTACAGGATTTATTTTTAATCCAAAGGCTTTGCTCCACTCAGATATTCGATTAAGGTCATTATTTGTGGTTTGAATAGCTTCCGGTAATTTATCCAATGTGGCCTGGGAATATATTTGTAGATCATCTGCGTATAGGTGGTACGAAGAAGAAAGATTATGGGAAATGGTATTAATAAATAATGCAAATAAAAGAGGTGATAGGACGCCGCCTTGAGGAACGCCTGCAGTCGTATCACACCATGAAGAAAAACTGTCTTCGAGGCGAACACGTTGTCTGCGTCCGTATAAATAACTATGAAACCAATCAATCACCGTTGGAGATATGTTAATCGAGCTAAGCAATGCAAGGAGAATGTCAAAATTTACAGTGTTAAACGCATTACTGAAGTCTAACAAGGTAAGTACAGTAAGTTGGCCATTGTCCATACCGAAACGAATATCGTCTGTGATTTTGGCGAGAGTTGTAACTGTACTGTGCCCACGTCGAAATCCGGATTGAAGCGGATTGAGGAGATCATTATTGGAGAGGAACTTGTTAAGTTGGTTGTGGATAAGACGCTCGAGAACTTTGGAGAGAAAAGGGAGTATAGAAATAGGGCGGTAATCAGAATGACATTTAGGATTAAGTTTTTTAGGAAGAGGTATGATATGGGCGTCTTTCCAAACAGAAGGAAAGACTCCAGTGGTAATAGAATTATTGAAAATGCAACAGAGGATGGGAAGGATAGTATCTAGGATGGGTACAACCATATTACGGCTAATACAGTCATGGCCGATCGCACTAGATGTGATAGACATAATGTTCTTTTTAACATCACAAGCAGATAATTGATTTAGAATAAACGGGGAGTAGTCAGGAGCTGGCAGAGTTGAAAGATAATGCAGTGTATTATTTTTATCTATGTCGCTAATATCAGACGAGGAAGAAAAGTAGAGGTTGAGCGAGTTAATATTTAAATCATTTGGAATTGAGTCCTGTCGTGATTTACCAATTCCCAACGTCCTGAGAAATTTCCAGACTTTGGAGGTGTCCTCATTTTCAACAGATTTATGAACATGGCGACGTAAAGCATCCCTACACACCATGTTGCAGACATTTCGGGCCTTGACATACGCTGCTTTGATTGTTTCGGTTGGTTGACGTTTATATTTATACTTCGCAAGAACCTTTTTATGAATCATGATTTTAATGTCATCAGAAAGCCAGGGGGCGGGTAGGTGTTTAAGTTTTATAGCACGCAAGGGGGCATGCTTGTCGTACAGTTGCGTTATGATAGAATTAAAAATAGCTACTTGGTCGTTCACAGTCTCGGCATTAATTACAGGTGACCAATCAATCCTCTGAGCATCCTGAAGGAATGCTTCCTTGTCCATACCACTAAAATTACGCTGAAGAATGACTTTAGGCTTTGGTTTCGGAGGACGAACTTTGTATGACAGATAGATTAAGTCGTGATACGAGAAAGCATCAGCTGAGCATTGACCGTGCTTTGCAACATGCTGGGAGGATGATACAATGACTAGATCAAGAAGCGAAGGAGAGTAGTTTGGAGAGTGGTGAGTGGCATTAAGCGGGAGAATATGCATGTTGCACGAATTAATAATGGATTCAAGTGAAGATGAACGTTTGTCATGCTTGAGAAGACATGTGTTGAAATCACCCATAATAATCGTGTGATTGTATGAGGAAATATGATCTTCTAAGATCTTTTCAAACTCAGAGAAGTAATTGATGTGTGATGAGGGGCTATAATAGGCTCCAAGTAATATTTTATTATGAGGTAAGAGTACCTCCACAAATAGGTGCTCTCCTGCATTAGAAGGCGGTGGCTGAGATGAGGTGCTAATTACAGAGAAAGAAATATGTGACCGAAGATAAATAGCTACCCCACCCCCAACCCTATCAACGCGATCGTTGCGAATGAGATTAAAACCAGGCAGAGAATAGGAGATGGAAGGTAGGCATGGTTTGAGCCATGTCTCTGAGACCACAATAGCATGAATATTTTTACAGTCAAGGAAAACCTGCATTTCTAGGTAATGAGCCGGAATACTCTGCGCATTTATGTGAATCACGTTAAAATTCTTCGGTACATCAGAAAATTGTGTGTCGAGCGTTTTATAAAGCGATGGAATACTAACGAAACTGTCATCACTACTTGTAGAAGAGTCAGAAGGTACAGAAAAATACTGCTCACTATCACTGCTATTACCGTTATCAAAAATGCTCAACATAATAATACAATATATAAATACTTAACAATATAAAATATATATAATATACCTAATCAACAATAGTAAGATGTTTACACTTACTAAATTAAAAACTAACTTATCACCTGCCAGTTGTGTATAGATTAAAACAATATACTTAATGATTAACCTCTACCTAAATAATGTAATATAAAAACTTAATTAGAATTCTAAAAATATCGCAGCAGTCAGTGTCGCGATACAATACGTAGAAACCACAGAGAGCCAAAAAAAAAAAAAATTGTATATGTAAAAAATTATACTGACACTGACAGCTGACAGACATGAAAATCAAGCAAATGGTTATCGCATAGTCTGTGGAATTTAACAATTTGTTTGATTGAGCAAAGAGAATATAATACTAGTTGAATTGAATACTGTACCGAATTGACGGAGTAACAAAACAATACAGGCGCTTATTTACTCTTCAAGGGTCGTCTAGATTTGGGTGCCGCCGCTGGCTCTTTAGCAGAGACGGGTGCAGGCTTCGGCACCTCCGTCAACCCGATCTTTTCAAGCTCTGCAAGAGAGCTGATGCGGTGTCGTTGTCCGTCACCACCCATGATGAATATAAAGCCATCCCTTGTCCAACATTTATGAATACCGAATCTTTGGCGAGCCACCATAAATGCATCATGTCTAGACTTAGTCAAGAACTCCGAAAGCGTGAGGCTCGACCCCTTCAAGCAAGCCTTAGCGTACCAGACCTTATTTTTTACCTCTAAACTACGGAGCTTCAACATGATAGGTCTGGGCTTATCAGGAGCAGATGCACGCCCCATCCGATGACAGCGGGTGATCTGTTCTTCAGAAAACTCAGGCAATTTCAATCTAGTAGCCACTGCCTTGACTACTACTGCAGCAGTGTTTTCGTCCTTGGATTCATCAACACCATGGAGAAGAAGCATCTTGCGCCGACTACGCATCTCCATACTGTCCTGCTGATGTACAAGCAAGGACAACTGATCCTGAAGGCAGCGGAGGGCTGTCATAATGAAGCCTCGGAATGCAGTGAATTCAGATGCAATATTTGTCACATTTGCTGAAGGTGCTGCTGCATGTAGCTCATTCTGATATGCGTCCATGCGTTGCAAAAATAAAGATTGTAGTTGAGCTACTGACTGTTGCATGGCATCCATTTTGAATTGTGTTGAGTGATGTTTGAGAACAAAAAATAACTTACAAGTGTTTGTGTAGAAAGGATAACACTCCCTGGCAGGTACTGTGTATTAGTCTTTAATTGAACATCGAATTTATGCACATAAGAAGCATAAATGTATTATTATTAAATAAATTTTATAAGACACTTTCTCTAAGATGTTTTATCCACGGCTACCCACATGAGGCACATAGTTATTAATATATAAGAAATTAGTTTCTAAAAATCTACTGAAATTGGAAAAGAAACACCGATTCTTTTGCATCTCCACATGAACTACAACTACTGATGGATTAACCGTTAAAAATGTATTTCTTACAAGATTGAAATTTTTAAAAATACCTATTTAATATAATTTTTAAACGACTATTCAAAAATCGATGAGAATTTTCGGCAGAGGAAATTCTAAAATTCGTTCGCTGAGGAATGCGCCTTAAGGCTTAAGCATGAATCATATGCGAAAAAGAATGCATAGCGCCAACGTAAGAAATTTGAAAATGCATCACGCGTCGTTCATACTATGATTTATACTACTACTACTTCAAACTTTGAGTTAGGTACATATAGCCATTGTTGCGTTTGATGAGTGATACTTAGTTTGTTCCAGCCGTGCGATTCTCTAAGAGCAAACATCGTTGCATCTTTGACAACATCCGTGAAACAAATGACGAGATGACTAGAAACGTTGGAAAAACAACCTTGTGTACAAAGGCGATCTCTCATAAAGTATTTGACAACGGTGAGCTCGTCAACGAGCGCATCGACGAATCATTAGAGAATCGCACGGCTGTTGTCTGAATTCAGTTGTTTATGTCAGCGATACTTAAGTGTATCGCTGACACAAACAAATGAATTACACTTACGCAAATTTCCTTGCTGGGGCCACTAGTATTGAGCACGTTCCAGGTGATGTAGGTTTTGCTACGAATTTTCAAAATTGCGCAAATAGATCGTATTCGTTGCGTTCTAAAAACCGAAAACAAAACATTTTTACTAAGGAATGTCTGGTACAAATTTGACTTTACATAAGTAAAATTATTTACTTAGTGTAGAAGATAAAAACGAGATTGTTAAAATATACCATTCAGCCCAATTTCATTCTTGTGTTATCGACCATCAGATGCAATATTCGGTACAACATACATAACATTTGAGTTTGATTTCAATTTGAAGATGTGTTACGAAATCTGACACGAGTGTTTGTCAATCTGACGACCATAAATATTTACAAATTTTTGATGCAAATTTATGAGGCGTTCTTAAAACCCCGTCTGGAATAATAAAAATAGTTACAAAAACCTGTTTTTTTTTTTCTTGAATGGAATAGAATAGATTTGGGAAAATTAACAAAATTATCACAATTAATATCGGCTGGTACACACTAAATAAAAACATTATATATACATCACCAACTATACAAACTTCCGCTTAATATTATTATTTCAAGTTTGATTAGATAGATGGCATGTGTATATAAACCATATTATTGTGAACATCAAGTGATAAACACCTACTTTTAATGTTGTATCACGTAAGTGTATTTATTATTTATGAAGACATATTTTAAAAATAAATATATTATAAATCACAAAACTACACATAAATGTCGGCTACATATGTAAAAATACAATCTATCTAACAACATAACATTTTAATACTACAAAGTGACAAGTGTATTGTTAAATCTCTATGAGATACAGAATATAAGAATATAAGATATTTTTATACGTATCATGATGACTTACAGTAATTAACTCCCAACAATATTATGATATTTTGACTAAAATTATCGCACGCTTTAAATAAAACTCTCTTTTGTTTCAGATAAGTCTTTTCATCGAACATTTTGCAAAATGTCAAGGTTTATACTTACTGTGTTATTTGTTACAATTCATACAACGGCAATGAATTCTGCTCGTATACTGGGAGTGTTTCCGGCGCCATCGATAAGTCATCAAGTTGTGTTCAGAGCACTGACTCTAGAGTTAGTTAAAAGAGGACACGAAGTCGTCACCATAACACTTAATCCCGCATTCAAAAATAAAGAATCTCCGCCTAATTTAACTGAAATCGATATAAGTGACGCCTATAAATTTGTGGCCAGAACTACGAAGGGTGACAGTCTCCTCCAAAAAATCGAAATGAAGCGTGGAGTTATCATGGATGTCGATGTCGCGCTTCAACCGAGTGCAAAAAATATTTTATCTGATCTGACCAATCAAATATTTGACTTTGCCCAAGTGGATGAATTGATTGGAGATAAGAACCAAAAATTTGATTTAGTTATAATAGAAGGATTGGGATATACTCCGTTGATATTTAGTAAAATTTACAACGCTCCTGTAGCTTTGTTCTCCTCATATTATGGAACTACTACAAACCATGAAACAGTTGGAGCGATTTCTAGACATCCCTTATTTTCTATACACCCAAACCTATACAGAAAAAAATATTAAAAATCTAAGTGTAATACAAAAAAATTAGCAACTTCATGAAGAGTACAGGCTGTGGCAATCGGAAAAAGAGAACGAGATGCAGGATAATAATTTTCTAAAGTCTAGATTTGGATTCGACACCCCGACTGTTGCTGAACTCAAAAAGAACGTTGTGTTGCTATTAGTAAATTCTCATCCTATTGTAGATAGGAATCGTCCAGTTCCACCCGGTGTCGTCTATCTCGGTGCTGTACATATGCAGCCAACGAAGGAGTTGCCTCAGGTTTGTAAGTTTTTGTATTATCTGTGTTTAATTATCTGTGTATTTTTCGATCTTACTATTATTATTTTTATGTTATTAGAAAACGGTACAAGCACTAAGCCCACCTGATGTTAACTGATAACCTTTGCCTAGAACACATGCATTTCCTCACAATTGACAAACATTGCGCCCGTAACATTAATTTTGATAAGTCTCATGTGCCTGTTACGAGTATTTCGCCGGCAAACATACCTTCAAACCAAAACACAGTATTGCAAACTGATTCACGGTAGAAAAAGGTATGGTGGTGGTACCTCGGACAAACTCATCGACAAAGAGTTCTCTCAGACTGCTCAGATCTCTCGACCGACTCGATCCGAAGTAACTTAGTACAAGTCGGTCACACGCAAAGAGATTATAGGTACAATCCGTATCACCACGCTAGCGTTTAATGTTTCTTTTGTCTATTACCTTTCTCTGAAATAGCACCAAGTTTGACGATAGTATGTATAAATACCTTTTTACAATAGATCAAAAGCAAAAACGTTTAAAATAATTAATAACCTGCTTATTTTCAAGCTTTTACTTTTTTATCACCTGTTAGGTTATTGATTACACATGACATACAGGCGGACGGTGAAGGCTTAATAAAAGGAACCTATAGTCTCGTCCGGAATCCTAATAAGAACTAAATCTATACCTAATGTTTGTTTGGCAGGCAACTCTATTTAATTCTGTAATTATTAATAAATTAAAATAAAAAAATAGACTGCGAAGCAAACTAAAAGTAGGCAAACAAAGTTTTGCATTGCGCAATAAACCGTCGGGGGCAGCATCTTATTTTAACTGAGCATTCAGATAGTAACACAATTTCAAATTAAGTTATTTCCGGCAATCAATTATTGAATATTAATGAACATATTTCTTTAGGATTTAAAAGCATACTTGGACAATTCTTCTCGAGGCGTTGTTTACGTCAGTTTGGGAACCAACATCAACCCTTCAGTTATGGAAAAGGATTTATTGAATGCATTCTTAGATGCATTTGAAAAGATACCTTACGACATATTATGAAAATTTGATGGAGATCATTTGGATAGAATACCAAAGAACGTGAAAATTCAGAAGTGGTTCCCACAACGTGATCTTTTGGGTAAGTAGGTGGTGTATGAAAAATACTAGGACATAAACTAGTATTTAAAGGAAACCTCAGTTTACAAATGGCTTTAGTATGGCTTTAGATTTAAAGTAATATTTATAAACTGAAGTTACTTTTGGATACTTTGATTAGGGTGGTGATTTTTAATCACATATTATGGTCATGATGTCGCTGCTGGCTAAATGATGACCGACAAGTTTCAAAATTTTATCCATTAGGTGGTGTTTATAACAATTTCAATGTCCTAATAAACAATAAATATTCAATTTCAAATACAGTGAAAATGAAAATAGTAACCTACGGATTTGAAAATGACCAGGATCTACCTTTATTTTATTTATTTAAATAATACATATGCGAATTCTTTTCACCAGTGACAAAACAAAATACGACTTTTTGGCGATTTGTGACTGGCTGTAAGCCATCTTAGTTGTTCACAAGATGACGAAAAAATCCCTCCGGCAGGCCTAGACAAAATGCAAACAGGCGTATCTCCGCACACGCTACAGACAAAAATGTTTCTACGAACTTAGCGCGACGTCACGTGACTTTTGTCAACGCCATACATTTTGGCGTTGTCGTTTGGCGTTAACGATAACAGAAACATCTTTTGTCTAGGTCTGCTGGTTATTTAAAAGACTTTTAGTACGGTCTCCTTGACTACCATCTGATAACGCCTTGATGTAGCTTAGCTCACCGTTTCTGGCAGACGATCTCCTTCCCTTCGCTGCCAGGATTCGAAACACGAACAAAAACGCTCTTCTTAATTTTTAAGTAATTGTATTTTCTTTTTTTTTGTATTTGCTTTCTTTCTCTCTGTGACGTCGTAATTTGAGTTACAATAAAGAATTATTTTTTTCAGTGCATCCAAATATAAAACTAATTGTAACGCAAGGAGGACTTCAATCAACTGACAAAGCAATCGATGCTGAAGTACCATTAGTGGGAATTCCAATGATGGGTGATCAATGGCTCAACATCAATAGATACGTGGAACTCGGGATCGCAGTAGAGGTCGATTCTTATACCATGGTGGCTGAAGATTTGGTAGAAGCTGAAAACACTGTTGCTAACGATCCAAGGTAATATCAAGAAATCAACTTGCCTATCTCGTCTGATTTAGCATAAATGCAAAAAGCCTATGTATAGATGTGTCAACTATCATCACAAAAGAATCAAAGTCCTGATAGACAGACTGACTGACAGACAACGCACAGCCTAAACCGCTAGTCGTGGAAACTTGAAATTTGGAGGAGGTTTTTGTCTTGGAGGGTAAAGGTGTAATAAGAAAGGAATTTCTGTAATTAAACCCCTAAGAGGGTAAAAATGGGTATAAAACGTGCAATATTTCACGTCCGGCTTGGATATTACGTTTAAAACATATATCCAGCCGTGCGATTCTCTAATGGCCGATCCCAATAATCTATCTATCGACTGTTTACCTTACTAGAGATAGATATTTGACACTATTTGTATGGACGTTATGTCAAATTTCTATCGGCAGTAAGCAAAACTATGGTTAGATAGATTATTGGGATCCGTCCTAAGAACAAACATCGTTGCATCTTTGACAACATCCGTGAAACAAATGACGAGATGACAAGAAACGTTGGAAAAACAACCTTGTGTAGAAGGGCGATATCTCAAAGTATTTGACATCGGTGAGCTCGTCGACGAGCGCATCGACGAATTATTACAGAATCGCAAGGCTGATAGCACTTCTCGGAGCGCCTTTGACGTTTATGGTTTCACATACAAGTAAAAAGCTATCGTGCCCACGCGCTTCAAGTACCAAACTTTGCTTGTTGTGTGTGGAATTGATGTTATGGCAACACACCCAACAACGCCACTACTCCACTCTGTCATTAACTTCACTGTGATAGCAAAAATAATATAATCTGATAGGTAACGGCATTGTGGATAGGTTGGCAGATTATTGCGAGCCAAAATTCAAAGCAGGCATATTGACCACCATCTACTTAACATATGAAAAAATAGCCTTACCAAACATTTGGATACAAAGTTATTATAATATTCTGTTACGTTTTGATATAACCTAATAAACCTTTAACGCAATAATACCTAAAGTATCTGTACACACTATTTGAACTATCTGAATTTTTAACGCTCTCTTTACTCGCTTCGTAACGGCCGCCGGTATTACAATCGACCGCCGTCGCGAAAGCGTCGAAAAAGCGTTAAAAATTTAATACTTAAAATAATTCCATACAAAAGTCTTCATTAGCGGTGGCCAATTTAATTATTCGAATCTTTCTGATTTCTGCCCTCAGCTTCAAAATGTATACGTCGTTAGTTGCGCCCGCGGCGGTACTCGACGGCACTGCAATAAAAGACTAGTACAAATTTTATACACCCAACATTAAAAAACGATTTAAAATAAAAAATTCTTCAAAAATTCAGTAATATCCATACATTTGGTCATTGTCCTTTGGAGTTGATTAGCGGCAGGACTCATTCTCTCACGGCCAGTTTTATGTAGCATACTCACGTATAACCGCTCCAACTAGCCTGGATAGTTAAGTGCCCGCTTCCAAGTTAGTAAACAACATTGTATACAGAATTCAGAAATACTGTAAAGGATGGTCAAATATCATCATGCGTAGTAGCGGACAATAGCCAGTAACTTAAGCTCTATAAAAATATAAATAACTCTAAGACGCGGACGAAGTCGTGAGCAAAAGGCAGTGGATATATAATAATACTAAAGTATCCACTATAAAGCGTAATATTTTATTATGTAAACTAACGTGGTACTAACGTTTGTACACATTTTTAATCAGTGCGAGGCGAGACGCAATCGCGAGCGTTCTGCACTCTCCTTGAAAAAGACCACCGGATGTGGTTGAAACTATAGTCGGAAAGATCTGTTTTTTGTACGTGAGTAAATCCCGTTTTTTTCGTATTAAAAACGCGTAATATTATATATTAATTATTATAAATAAAAATAAATAGAAAATTATTACTAACAGTGAGAGACAAGGTAGTCAAGTTTCGAGGTAGGCGAAATGCGTTTTTAAAAACTAAAATGAAAATTAATCTTATGTGTTGCCGATTCGGAGGCAAGAAATATAATGAATTAAAATACACTAATTATTAATGCAGGATGGCCTATATGCTAGATCAGCTTATATCTAGTATGCATCGTTAGCGTCTGGGTGATCATTGTGAGAATGCTCGCTCAGCGCTAATCGAGTACAGAGGGGTGAGGTACACACATAACGTCTCCCCCCTCAAGAGCGAAATTATCGGGTTTATTAGTTTTTAAATTTTCCCGATGATTTCGCGAAAACATGAGAGTACATTTTTTTCTTAAAAGTAAAAAAATAGAAAGTATAAGGCTTAACATTCACACACATATCGATACATAAAATAAGCAGTCACTTGTAAAAACCGAATCACTTTTGGCACTATTCACGAATTCACTTTGTTTCAACGCGTACGCCATGTACTTCAGTTCGTCCAGGTTAACTTCCTTCATGTTTAGTGCATGTGCACCGGATAGCTTGGGGCTTGAGTGCATCTGTAGCAAAGGCAATTTGATAATAGGGATTTGTTCTACGTCCTCGTGCATCACATAGGTATTGTGATAATGGATTTTGATGCCGGCGACTTCAACATGGCAGGGCTCATTCAGGGTCATCATATATGTACCAAAAATAGGATGTCTGGTAATGTCATCTTCTCATTTTTCTATAAGTGTGGTTCTCAATCTGGAGTAAATGATCCAGTTAGCATCATTTTTTTGCTGTAGCTTAATGTCTTCCATCAATATCGATTGCTGTACACATCTAGAGGTATTTTCGTACTCCATAAGCTGCTCTATACATGTAGACTCCGCATACAAAGCTCGATTGTTGTCGGTGCAGAGGAAGTGATCCCCAGCGGCGAGTGCGCGACAGGGTTGCGCAATCGGTAAGTAGCTGATACCTTTCGCCAAAAGGAAGAGGTGTTCGGGGAATATGGTAAGTGTAAGGTTTTCACGTTCATGGTAAATAGGTAGGGAGTACATTTTAAAATAGTTATAAGTTACATTAGTGATAAGAGGTATATCCATTATGAACGTTATCTGGTTTTTCTTAATGTAAGATTTGACACTAATCGATTCTTCAAGTTTTACTAGGTTACTGTCTGTAGGTAGATATAACAAATTTCCATATTTGGATATGGACTTCAGATGAAACAATAATTCGGTAGAGTTAACAATACTTTGATGCAAAACTGAGACTTTACTTAATGCTAAGGCAGTTTCAATTTCACTTATTTTAATAAATATAGTCCGAAAGTTACTTATAAATAAGTTGAACAGTCCTAGTAGATACGTAGAAAATACCCAATTTTTCTGTGTAGCTAGTTCTCTGAACATTATTTCAATCTTTTCTATTTTATTACCTAATGTGAAAACGTTACTATTCATGGTTTCAGTATTATTAATAACACCATCTAGCATTTTAGAAATTAATGTTATTTTATTGGACACAATAACCTGATTATCACTTAGTTGTGTAGTAAGTTTATCGTACTTGAGAGCATCGGCATGATCTAGGTTGCCTGTTACAATTTTAATCAATGATCCTAATGGATTGATTAATCCTCGGCTGAATCGTTGCGGAACGAGCTGTCTATATTTTTCTATAGTAATAAAACGTAAGTATTCTACGTGAGTTTTAAGTGCAACGAATTCTTGTGGATATGTTTTATTTTGTGCCAATAGTTTCGCAAATGTATCATATTCAGATGTAATGAGCTTTAAATCTGTATGAAGTGGATCGAGTTTTATTACTTTAATTATAGTCCAATTATCAACTTGTAGATATGCATCTCCTTTCTTTACCGGCAGGATTCCCGGATTGCCTTCAAGTGAGCGAAGCTGAAGGGCCTGCAACGGAGTGGCTAGTATCAGGAGCCACCACCTGTGGAGGACGTTTTATATTTTTTATTGGTACTTTGGTCTGTCTTTCACCTACTTGAATGGGTACAATATTTTTACTTGTGGGACCACCTACTTTAGCTTTTCGATAACGGGGCTTATCTTTACTGTTTCTTGTGTTTACTACTTTCGCAAAAATTGTATCTCCTGTACTAAGCTCAATATCAGCTTCACCTCCTCTTTTGTTTCTTATCTTTTCTTTAGTGGTTAACATCTTTTCAGCTATATGATTGTATAGGTATTTTGTTCGTTTTGCATGGTCTTTTACAAGTTGTTGTATATATTTCTTTTCAAATTCCACGTTAAAGGGGCTATCAGAATCAGTATGTCCAAATACTGTTTCAAAGGGGGTAAGGTCTGTAGCTGAGTGGACAGAATGATTGTATGCGATAATGGAATAGGTCATCACCGATGCAGCATCTGTGCACTTCCTTTCATACTTCGCAAGACGGTAAATTTCTATAAGCGTTGAATGGAAGCGCTCAATGAGGCCCATTGAGTTTGGATTTCGCGGGGTACCAATATGAAGGTCAATTTTGTGCAGGCTTAAGAATTCTTTTAGCAATTCATTGTTGAATTCCGTGCCAGGATCGGAACTTATTCTTTTTGGGGTTCCATAAAAGGAAAAGTATTTTGTTAAAGCTCCAACAACCTCAGGGGTTGACCTATTTGAGATTTCGATGGCTTGTCCTAGTTTGCTGAAGGCATCTATGATTGTTAGGTAGTATTTGCCTTCAATGGTGAAAATATCTATAAAAAGTTCCTGAAAGGGAGCATCTTGGGTTTGCGTTAACTGTAAAATCGGTTTAATAGGCTTACGGTCATATTTCATAGTTTGGCAAGACTCGCAAGCATTGATTATGGCTGTTACGGTCTCTTGCATTTTTTCCCAGTAATAATTTCTTCGGAGTCTCATTAAAGTCTCCTTTATTCCACGGTGGCATTGTTTACCGTCGTGAAATTTCAGAATTATGGCTCTTTGTTCATTTTCATCTTGTACACAAATCACGCGTTGTGTACATTCAATAAGTTTTACTAAGTCTTTCTTAAATAATTCTATTACTACCTTGCCAAACTGTCTTCTATGCTCGCTTTCTTCGAAGTATATGAAATATTTAAGCTTAGGAGTGATATACTCTTTTAAAAACTGTTTAACAAGTTCATTATTACCTATAGGCATAAATACTTCTAAAACTTTTTGTTTGTTGCTCGATATATTTTTAACTTGTAATTCATTTTTGAACCAAGAGAACACTCGTATCTGGTTAGGTTTCGTGTCAATTGCTTCATGCAAGATAGGTATCCCGGTGGGTTCTAAATCTGCAGTTGAATGGATTGTTTGAGAATTATTAGATTCAGAGGGTGACCTAATCGGGTATTCAGGGGATGATGTATTAGGGTATTCGGCAAGTTTTACTGTGCTTGTAGCTGACAGGGTATCAGAGATATCTGTGGGAGTTGCCGTGGCACTTTCATCAGATATAGTAATAGTAGAGGAGTCATTACGGGTTCTCTTTTTATTCACAAACTGTTCAATCTCTTTAACTATGTCGTCAAGTTTTGTCTGTAAATCGTTGTCAACGTTAACTTGCATGGATTGTCCTTTATCATCAGAGTCAAGTGCATTTACCTTTATTCGAGATAAAGCGTCAGCGTTCGTATTTTGTTTGCCGTTTTTATAAATAATCTCAAAGTCATAGTCTTGTAGTCGTAGTCTCCATCTAGTCAGTTTACTGTTAGGGTCCTTTAGCGAATTTAACCAAGCTAAAGGTCTGTGGTCTGTATATATAAAGAACTTTTTGTTCTTTATATATACAGGGGCTTGAGTGCATCTGTAGCAAAGGCAATTTGATAATAGGGATTTGTTCTACGTCCTCGTGCATCACATAGGTATTGTGATAATGGATTTTGATGCCGGCGACTTCAACATGGCAGGGCTCATTCAGGGTCATCATATATGTACCAAAAATAGGATGTCTGGTAATGTCATCTTCTCATTTTTCTATAAGTGTGGTTCTCAATCTGGAGTAAATGATCCAGTTAGCATCATTTTTTTGCTGTAGCTTAATGTCTTCCATCAATATCGATTGCTGTACACATCTAGAGGTATTTTCGTACTCCATAAGCTGCTCTATACATGTAGACTCCGCATACAAAGCTCGATTGTTGTCGGTGCAGAGGAAGTGATCCCCAGCGGCGAGTGCGCGACAGGGTTGCGCAATCGGTAAGTAGCTGATACCTTTCGCCAAAAGGAAGAGGTGTTCGGGGAATATGGTAAGTGTAAGGTTTTCACGTTCATGGTAAATAGGTAGGGAGTACATTTTAAAATAGTTATAAGTTACATTAGTGATAAGAGGTATATCCATTATGAACGTTATCTGGTTTTTCTTAATGTAAGATTTGACACTAATCGATTCTTCAAGTTTTACTAGGTTACTGTCTGTAGGTAGATATAACAAATTTCCATATTTGGATATGGACTTCAGATGAAACAATAATTCGGTAGAGTTAACAATACTTTGATGCAAAACTGAGACTTTACTTAATGCTAAGGCAGTTTCAATTTCACTTATTTTAATAAATATAGTCCGAAAGTTACTTATAAATAAGTTGAACAGTCCTAGTAGATACGTAGAAAATACCCAATTTTTCTGTGTAGCTAGTTCTCTGAACATTATTTCAATCTTTTCTATTTTATTACCTAATGTGAAAACGTTACTATTCATGGTTTCAGTATTATTAATAACACCATCTAGCATTTTAGAAATTAATGTTATTTTATTGGACACAATAACCTGATTATCACTTAGTTGTGTAGTAAGTTTATCGTACTTGAGAGCATCGGCATGATCTAGGTTGCCTGTTACAATTTTAATCAATGATCCTAATGGATTGATTAATCCTCGGCTGAATCGTTGCGGAACGAGCTGTCTATATTTTTCTATAGTAATAAAACGTAAGTATTCTACGTGAGTTTTAAGTGCAACGAATTCTTGTGGATATGTTTTATTTTGTGCCAATAGTTTCGCAAATGTATCATATTCAGATGTAATGAGCTTTAAATCTGTATGAAGTGGATCGAGTTTTATTACTTTAATTATAGTCCAATTATCAACTTGTAGATATGCATCTCCTTTCTTTACCGGCAGGATTCCCGGATTGCCTTCAAGTGAGCGAAGCTGAAGGGCCTGCAACGGAGTGGCTAGTATCAGGAGCCACCACCTGTGGAGGACGTTTTATATTTTTTATTGGTACTTTGGTCTGTCTTTCACCTACTTGAATGGGTACAATATTTTTACTTGTGGGACCACCTACTTTAGCTTTTCGATAACGGGGCTTATCTTTACTGTTTCTTGTGTTTACTACTTTCGCAAAAATTGTATCTCCTGTACTAAGCTCAATATCAGCTTCACCTCCTCTTTTGTTTCTTATCTTTTCTTTAGTGGTTAACATCTTTTCAGCTATATGATTGTATAGGTATTTTGTTCGTTTTGCATGGTCTTTTACAAGTTGTTGTATATATTTCTTTTCAAATTCCACGTTAAAGGGGCTATCAGAATCAGTATGTCCAAATACTGTTTCAAAGGGGGTAAGGTCTGTAGCTGAGTGGACAGAATGATTGTATGCGATAATGGAATAGGTCATCACCGATGCAGCATCTGTGCACTTCCTTTCATACTTGGCAAGACGGTAAATTTCTATAAGCGTTGAATGGAAGCGCTCAATGAGGCCCATTGAGTTTGGATTTCGCGGGGTACCAATATGAAGGTCAATTTTGTGCAGGCTTAAGAATTCTTTTAGCAATTCATTGTTGAATTCCGTGCCAGGATCGGAACTTATTCTTTTTGGGGTTCCATAAAAGGAAAAGTATTTTGTTAAAGCTCTAACAACCTCAGGGGTTGACCTATTTGAGATTTCGATGGCTTGTCCTAGTTTGCTGAAGGCATCTATGATTGTTAGGTAGTATTTGCCTTCAATGGTGAAAATATCTATAAAAAGTTCCTGAAAGGGAGCATCTTGGGTTTGCGTTAACTGTAAAATCGGTTTAATAGGCTTACGGTCATATTTCATAGTTTGGCAAGACTCGCAAGCATTGATTATGGCTGTTACGGTCTCTTGCATTTTTTCCCAGTAATAATTTCTTCGGAGTCTCATTAAAGTCTCCTTTATTCCACGGTGGCATTGTTTACCGTCGTGAAATTTCAGAATTATGGCTCTTTGTTCATTTTCATCTTGTACACAAATCACGCGTTGTGTACATTCAATAAGTTTTACTAAGTCTTTCTTAAATAATTCTATTACTACCTTGCCAAACTGTCTTCTATGCTCGCTTTCTTCGAAGTATATGAAATATTTAAGCTTAGGAGTGATATACTCTTTTAAAAACTGTTTAACAAGTTCATTATTACCTATAGGCATAAATACTTCTAAAATTTTTTGTTTGTTGCTCGATATATTTTTAACTTGTAATTCATTTTTGAACCAAGAGAACACTCGTATCTGGTTAGGTTTCGTGTCAATTGCTTCATGCAAGATAGGTATCCCGGTGGGTTCTAAATCTGCAGTTGAATGGATTGTTTGAGAATTATTAGATTCAGAGGGTGACCTAATCGGGTATTCAGGGGATGATGTATTAGGGTATTCGGCAAGTTTTACTGTGCTTGTAGCTGACAGGGTATCAGAGATATCTGTGGGAGTTGCCGTGGCACTTTCATCAGATATAGTAATAGTAGAGGAGTCATTACGGGTTCTCTTTTTATTCACAAACTGTTCAATCTCTTTAACTATGTCGTCAAGTTTTGTCTGTAAATCGTTGTCAACGTTAACTTGCATGGATTGTCCTTTATCATCAGAGTCAAGTGCATTTACCTTTATTCGAGATAAAGCGTCAGCGTTCGTATTTTGTTTGCCGTTTTTATAAATAATCTCAAAGTCATAGTCTTGTAGTCGTAGTCTCCATCTAGTCAGTTTACTGTTAGGGTCCTTTAGCGAATTTAACCAAGCTAAAGGTCTGTGGTCTGTATATATAAAGAACTTTTTGTTCTTTATATATACAGGGGCTTGAGTGCATCTGTAGCAAAGGCAATTTGATAATAGGGATTTGTTCTACGTCCTCGTGCATCACATAGGTATTGTGATAATGGATTTTGATGCCGGCGACTTCAACATGGCAGGGCTCATTCAGGGTCATCATATATGTACCAAAAATAGGATGTCTGGTAATGTCATCTTCTCATTTTTCTATAAGTGTGGTTCTCAATGTGGAGTAAATGATCCAGTTAGCATCATTTTTTTGCTGTAGCTTAATGTCTTCCATCAATATCGATTGCTGTACACATCTAGAGGTATTTTCGTACTCCATAAGCTGCTCTATACATGTAGACTCCGCATACAAAGCTCGATTGTTGTCGGTGCAGAGGAAGTGATCCCCAGCGGCGAGTGCGCGACAGGGTTGCGCAATCGGTAAGTAGCTGATACCTTTCGCCAAATGGAAGAGGTGTTCGGGGAATATGGTAAGTGTAAGGTTTTCACGTTCATGGTAAATAGGTAGGGAGTACATTTTAAAATAGTTATAAGTTACATTAGTGATAAGAGGTATATCCATTATGAACGTTATCTGGTTTTTCTTAATGTAAGATTTGACACTAATCGATTCTTCAAGTTTTACTAGGTTACTGTCTGTAGGTAGATATAACAAATTTCCATATTTGGATATGGACTTCAGATGAAACAATAATTCGGTAGAGTTAACAATACTTTGATGCAAAACTGAGACTTTACTTAATGCTAAGGCAGTTTCAATTTCACTTATTTTAATAAATATAGTCCGAAAGTTACTTATAAATAAGTTGAACAGTCCTAGTAGATACGTAGAAAATACCCAATTTTTCTGTGTAGCTAGTTCTCTGAACATTATTTCAATCTTTTCTATTTTATTACCTAATGTGAAAACGTTACTATTCATGGTTTCAGTATTATTAATAACACCATCTAGCATTTTAGAAATTAATGTTATTTTATTGGACACAATAACCTGATTATCACTTAGTTGTGTAGTAAGTTTATCGTACTTGAGAGCATCGGCATGATCTAGGTTGCCTGTTACAATTTTAATCAATGATCCTAATGGATTGATTAATCCTCGGCTGAATCGTTGCGGAACGAGCTGTCTATATTTTTCTATAGTAATAAAACGTAAGTATTCTACGTGAGTTTTAAGTGCAACGAATTCTTGTGGATATGTTTTATTTTGTGCCAATAGTTTCGCAAATGTATCATATTCAGATGTAATGAGCTTTAAATCTGTATGAAGTGGATCGAGTTTTATTACTTTAATTATAGTCCAATTATCAACTTGTAGATATGCATCTCCTTTCTTTACCGGCAGGATTCCCGGATTGCCTTCAAGTGAGCGAAGCTGAAGGGCCTGCAACGGAGTGGCTAGTATCAGGAGCCACCACCTGTGGAGGACGTTTTATATTTTTTATTGGTACTTTGGTCTGTCTTTCACCTACTTGAATGGGTACAATATTTTTACTTGTGGGACCACCTACTTTAGCTTTTCGATAACGGGGCTTATCTTTACTGTTTCTTGTGTTTACTACTTTCGCAAAAATTGTATCTCCTGTACTAAGCTCAATATCAGCTTCACCTCCTCTTTTGTTTCTTATCTTTTCTTTAGTGGTTAACATCTTTTCAGCTATATGATTGTATAGGTATTTTGTTCGTTTTGCATGGTCTTTTACAAGTTGTTGTATATATTTCTTTTCAAATTCCACGTTAAAGGGGCTATCAGAATCAGTATGTCCAAATACTGTTTCAAAGGGGGTAAGGTCTGTAGCTGAGTGGACAGAATGATTGTATGCGATAATGGAATAGGTCATCACCGATGCAGCATCTGTGCACTTCCTTTCATACTTGGCAAGACGGTAAATTTCTATAAGCGTTGAATGGAAGCGCTCAATGAGGCCCATTGAGTTTGGATTTCGCGGGGTACCAATATGAAGGTCAATTTTGTGCAGGCTTAAGAATTCTTTTAGCAATTCATTGTTGAATTCCGTGCCAGGATCGGAACTTATTCTTTTTGGGGTTCCATAAAAGGAAAAGTATTTTGTTAAAGCTCTAACAACCTCAGGGGTTGACCTATTTGAGATTTCGATGGCTTGTCCTAGTTTGCTGAAGGCATCTATGATTGTTAGGTAGTATTTGCCTTCAATGGTGAAAATATCTATAAAAAGTTCCTGAAAGGGAGCATCTTGGGTTTGCGTTAACTGTAAAATCGGTTTAATAGGCTTACGGTCATATTTCATAGTTTGGCAAGACTCGCAAGCATTGATTATGGCTGTTACGGTCTCTTGCATTTTTTCCCAGTAATAATTTCTTCGGAGTCTCATTAAAGTCTCCTTTATTCCACGGTGGCATTGTTTACCGTCGTGAAATTTCAGAATTATGGCTCTTTGTTCATTTTCATCTTGTACACAAATCACGCGTTGTGTACATTCAATAAGTTTTACTAAGTCTTTCTTAAATAATTCTATTACTACCTTGCCAAACTGTCTTCTATGCTCGCTTTCTTCGAAGTATATGAAATATTTAAGCTTAGGAGTGATATACTCTTTTAAAAACTGTTTAACAAGTTCATTATTACCTATAGGCATAAATACTTCTAAAATTTTTTGTTTGTTGCTCGATATATTTTTAACTTGTAATTCATTTTTGAACCAAGAGAACACTCGTATCTGGTTAGGTTTCGTGTCAATTGCTTCATGCAAGATAGGTATCCCGGTGGGTTCTAAATCTGCAGTTGAATGGATTGTTTGAGAATTATTAGATTCAGAGGGTGACCTAATCGGGTATTCAGGGGATGATGTATTAGGGTATTCGGCAAGTTTTACTGTGCTTGTAGCTGACAGGGTATCAGAGATATCTGTGGGAGTTGCCGTGGCACTTTCATCAGATATAGTAATAGTAGAGGAGTCATTACGGGTTCTCTTTTTATTCACAAACTGTTCAATCTCTTTAACTATGTCGTCAAGTTTTGTCTGTAAATCGTTGTCAACGTTAACTTGCATGGATTGTCCTTCATCATCAGAGTCAAGTGCATTTACCTTTATTCGAGATAAAGCGTCAGCGTTCGTATTTTGTTTGCCGTTTTTATAAATAATCTCAAAGTCATAGTCTTGTAGTCGTAGTCTCCATCTAGTCAGTTTACTGTTAGGGTCCTTTAGCGAATTTAACCAAGCTAAAGGTCTGTGGTCTGTATATATAAAGAACTTTTTGTTCTTTATATATACAGGGGCTTGAGTGCATCTGTAGCAAAGGCAATTTGATAATAGGGATTTGTTCTACGTCCTCGTGCATCACATAGGTATTGTGATAATGGATTTTGATGCCGGCGACTTCAACATGGCAGGGCTCATTCAGGGTCATCATATATGTACCAAAAATAGGATGTCTGGTAATGTCATCTTCTCATTTTTCTATAAGTGTGGTTCTCAATCTGGAGTAAATGATCCAGTTAGCATCATTTTTTTGCTGTAGCTTAATGTCTTCCATCAATATCGATTGCTGTACACATCTAGAGGTATTTTCGTACTCCATAAGCTGCTCTATACATGTAGACTCCGCATACAAAGCTCGATTGTTGTCGGTGCAGAGGAAGTGATCCCCAGCGGCGAGTGCGCGACAGGGTTGCGCAATCGGTAAGTAGCTGATACCTTTCGCCAAAAGGAAGAGGTGTTCGGGGAATATGGTAAGTGTAAGGTTTTCACGTTCATGGTAAATAGGTAGGGAGTACATTTTAAAATAGTTATAAGTTACATTAGTGATAAGAGGTATATCCATTATGAACGTTATCTGGTTTTTCTTAATGTAAGATTTGACACTAATCGATTCTTCAAGTTTTACTAGGTTACTGTCTGTAGGTAGATATAACAAATTTCCATATTTGGATATGGACTTCAGATGAAACAATAATTCGGTAGAGTTAACAATACTTTGATGCAAAACTGAGACTTTACTTAATGCTAAGGCAGTTTCAATTTCACTTATTTTAATAAATATAGTCCGAAAGTTACTTATAAATAAGTTGAACAGTCCTAGTAGATACGTAGAAAATACCCAATTTTTCTGTGTAGCTAGTTCTCTGAACATTATTTCAATCTTTTCTATTTTATTACCTAATGTGAAAACGTTACTATTCATGGTTTCAGTATTATTAATAACACCATCTAGCATTTTAGAAATTAATGTTATTTTATTGGACACAATAACCTGATTATCACTTAGTTGTGTAGTAAGTTTATCGTACTTGAGAGCATCGGCATGATCTAGGTTGCCTGTTACAATTTTAATCAATGATCCTAATGGATTGATTAATCCTCGGCTGAATCGTTGCGGAACGAGCTGTCTATATTTTTCTATAGTAATAAAACGTAAGTATTCTACGTGAGTTTTAAGTGCAACGAATTCTTGTGGATATGTTTTATTTTGTGCCAATAGTTTCGCAAATGTATCATATTCAGATGTAATGAGCTTTAAATCTGTATGAAGTGGATCGAGTTTTATTACTTTAATTATAGTCCAATTATCAACTTGTAGATATGCATCTCCTTTCTTTACCGGCAGGATTCCCGGATTGCCTTCAAGTGAGCGAAGCTGAAGGGCCTGCAACGGAGTGGCTAGTATCAGGAGCCACCACCTGTGGAGGACGTTTTATATTTTTTATTGGTACTTTGGTCTGTCTTTCACCTACTTGAATGGGTACAATATTTTTACTTGTGGGACCACCTACTTTAGCTTTTCGATAACGGGGCTTATCTTTACTGTTTCTTGTGTTTACTACTTTCGCAAAAATTGTATCTCCTGTACTAAGCTCAATATCAGCTTCACCTCCTCTTTTGTTTCTTATCTTTTCTTTAGTGGTTAACATCTTTTCAGCTATATGATTGTATAGGTATTTTGTTCGTTTTGCATGGTCTTTTACAAGTTGTTGTATATATTTCTTTTCAAATTCCACGTTAAAGGGGCTATCAGAATCAGTATGTCCAAATACTGTTTCAAAGGGGGTAAGGTCTGTAGCTGAGTGGACAGAATGATTGTATGCGATAATGGAATAGGTCATCACCGATGCAGCATCTGTGCACTTCCTTTCATACTTGGCAAGACGGTAAATTTCTATAAGCGTTGAATGGAAGCGCTCAATGAGGCCCATTGAGTTTGGATTTCGCGGGGTACCAATATGAAGGTCAATTTTGTGCAGGCTTAAGAATTCTTTTAGCAATTCATTGTTGAATTCCGTGCCAGGATCGGAACTTATTCTTTTTGGGGTTCCATAAAAGGAAAAGTATTTTGTTAAAGCTCTAACAACCTCAGGGGTTGACCTATTTGAGATTTCGATGGCTTGTCCTAGTTTGCTGAAGGCATCTATGATTGTTAGGTAGTATTTGCCTTCAATGGTGAAAATATCTATAAAAAGTTCCTGAAAGGGAGCATCTTGGGTTTGCGTTAACTGTAAAATCGGTTTAATAGGCTTACGGTCATATTTCATAGTTTGGCAAGACTCGCAAGCATTGATTATGGCTGTTACGGTCTCTTGCATTTTTTCCCAGTAATAATTTCTTCGGAGTCTCATTAAAGTCTCCTTTATTCCACGGTGGCATTGTTTACCGTCGTGAAATTTCAGAATTATGGCTCTTTGTTCATTTTCATCTTGTACACAAATCACGCGTTGTGTACATTCAATAAGTTTTACTAAGTCTTTCTTAAATAATTCTATTACTACCTTGCCAAACTGTCTTCTATGCTCGCTTTCTTCGAAGTATATGAAATATTTAAGCTTAGGAGTGATATACTCTTTTAAAAACTGTTTAACAAGTTCATTATTACCTATAGGCATAAATACTTCTAAAATTTTTTGTTTGTTGCTCGATATATTTTTAACTTGTAATTCATTTTTGAACCAAGAGAACACTCGTATCTGGTTAGGTTTCGTGTCAATTGCTTCATGCAAGATAGGTATCCCGGTGGGTTCTAAATCTGCAGTTGAATGGATTGTTTGAGAATTATTAGATTCAGAGGGTGACCTAATCGGGTATTCAGGGGATGATGTATTAGGGTATTCGGCAAGTTTTACTGTGCTTGTAGCTGACAGGGTATCAGAGATATCTGTGGGAGTTGCCGTGGCACTTTCATCAGATATAGTAATAGTAGAGGAGTCATTACGGGTTCTCTTTTTATTCACAAACTGTTCAATCTCTTTAACTATGTCGTCAAGTTTTGTCTGTAAATCGTTGTCAACGTTAACTTGCATGGATTGTCCTTCATCATCAGAGTCAAGTGCATTTACCTTTATTCGAGATAAAGCGTCAGCGTTCGTATTTTGTTTGCCGTTTTTATAAATAATCTCAAAGTCATAGTCTTGTAGTCGTAGTCTCCATCTAGTCAGTTTACTGTTAGGGTCCTTTAGCGAATTTAACCAAGCTAAAGGTCTGTGGTCTGTATATATAAAGAACTTTTTGTTCTTTATATATACAGGGGCTTGAGTGCATCTGTAGCAAAGGCAATTTGATAATAGGGATTTGTTCTACGTCCTCGTGCATCACATAGGTATTGTGATAATGGATTTTGATGCCGGCGACTTCAACATGGCAGGGCTCATTCAGGGTCATCATATATGTACCAAAAATAGGATGTCTGGTAATGTCATCTTCTCATTTTTCTATAAGTGTGGTTCTCAATCTGGAGTAAATGATCCAGTTAGCATCATTTTTTTGCTGTAGCTTAATGTCTTCCATCAATATCGATTGCTGTACACATCTAGAGGTATTTTCGTACTCCATAAGCTGCTCTATACATGTAGACTCCGCATACAAAGCTCGATTGTTGTCGGTGCAGAGGAAGTGATCCCCAGCGGCGAGTGCGCGACAGGGTTGCGCAATCGGTAAGTAGCTGATACCTTTCGCCAAAAGGAAGAGGTGTTCGGGGAATATGGTAAGTGTAAGGTTTTCACGTTCATGGTAAATAGGTAGGGAGTACATTTTAAAATAGTTATAAGTTACATTAGTGATAAGAGGTATATCCATTATGAACGTTATCTGGTTTTTCTTAATGTAAGATTTGACACTAATCGATTCTTCAAGTTTTACTAGGTTACTGTCTGTAGGTAGATATAACAAATTTCCATATTTGGATATGGACTTCAGATGAAACAATAATTCGGTAGAGTTAACAATACTTTGATGCAAAACTGAGACTTTACTTAATGCTAAGGCAGTTTCAATTTCACTTATTTTAATAAATATAGTCCGAAAGTTACTTATAAATAAGTTGAACAGTCCTAGTAGATACGTAGAAAATACCCAATTTTTCTGTGTAGCTAGTTCTCTGAACATTATTTCAATCTTTTCTATTTTATTACCTAATGTGAAAACGTTACTATTCATGGTTTCAGTATTATTAATAACACCATCTAGCATTTTAGAAATTAATGTTATTTTATTGGACACAATAACCTGATTATCACTTAGTTGTGTAGTAAGTTTATCGTACTTGAGAGCATCGGCATGATCTAGGTTGCCTGTTACAATTTTAATCAATGATCCTAATGGATTGATTAATCCTCGGCTGAATCGTTGCGGAACGAGCTGTCTATATTTTTCTATAGTAATAAAACGTAAGTATTCTACGTGAGTTTTAAGTGCAACGAATTCTTGTGGATATGTTTTATTTTGTGCCAATAGTTTCGCAAATGTATCATATTCAGATGTAATGAGCTTTAAATCTGTATGAAGTGGATCGAGTTTTATTACTTTAATTATAGTCCAATTATCAACTTGTAGATATGCATCTCCTTTCTTTACCGGCAGGATTCCCGGATTGCCTTCAAGTGAGCGAAGCTGAAGGGCCTGCAACGGAGTGGCTAGTATCAGGAGCCACCACCTGTGGAGGACGTTTTATATTTTTTATTGGTACTTTGGTCTGTCTTTCACCTACTTGAATGGGTACAATATTTTTACTTGTGGGACCACCTACTTTAGCTTTTCGATAACGGGGCTTATCTTTACTGTTTCTTGTGTTTACTACTTTCGCAAAAATTGTATCTCCTGTACTAAGCTCAATATCAGCTTCACCTCCTCTTTTGTTTCTTATCTTTTCTTTAGTGGTTAACATCTTCTCAGCTATATGATTGTATAGGTATTTTGTTCGTTTTGCATGGTCTTTTACAAGTTGTTGTATATATTTCTTTTCAAATTCCACGTTAAAGGGGCTATCAGAATCAGTATGTCCAAATACTGTTTCAAAGGGGGTAAGGTCTGTAGCTGAGTGGACAGAATGATTGTATGCGATAATGGAATAGGTCATCACCGATGCAGCATCTGTGCACTTCCTTTCATACTTGGCAAGACGGTAAATTTCTATAAGCGTTGAATGGAAGCGCTCAATGAGGCCCATTGAGTTTGGATTTCGCGGGGTACCAATATGAAGGTCAATTTTGTGCAGGCTTAAGAATTCTTTTAGCAATTCATTGTTGAATTCCGTGCCAGGATCGGAACTTATTCTTTTTGGGGTTCCATAAAAGGAAAAGTATTTTGTTAAAGCTCTAACAACCTCAGGGGTTGACCTATTTGAGATTTCGATGGCTTGTCCTAGTTTGCTGAAGGCATCTATGATTGTTAGGTAGTATTTGCCTTCAATTGTGAAAATATCTATAAAAAGTTCCTGAAAGGGAGCATCTTGGGTTTGCGTTAACTGTAAAATCGGTTTAATAGGCTTACGGTCATATTTCATAGTTTGGCAAGACTCGCAAGCATTGATTATGGCTGTTACGGTCTCTTGCATTTTTTCCCAGTAATAATTTCTTCGGAGTCTCATTAAAGTCTCCTTTATTCCACGGTGGCATTGTTTACCGTCGTGAAATTTCAGAATTATGGCTCTTTGTTCATTTTCATCTTGTACACAAATCACGCGTTGTGTACATTCAATAAGTTTTACTAAGTCTTTCTTAAATAATTCTATTACTACCTTGCCAAACTGTCTTCTATGCTCGCTTTCTTCGAAGTATATGAAATATTTAAGCTTAGGAGTGATATACTCTTTTAAAAACTGTTTAACAAGTTCATTATTACCTATAGGCATAAATACTTCTAAAATTTTTTGTTTGTTGCTCGATATATTTTTAACTTGTAATTCATTTTTGAACCAAGAGAACACTCGTATCTGGTTAGGTTTCGTGTCAATTGCTTCATGCAAGATAGGTATCCCGGTGGGTTCTAAATCTGCAGTTGAATGGATTGTTTGAGAATTATTAGATTCAGAGGGTGACCTAATCGGGTATTCAGGGGATGATGTATTAGGGTATTCGGCAAGTTTTACTGTGCTTGTAGCTGACAGGGTATCAGAGATATCTGTGGGAGTTGCCGTGGCACTTTCATCAGATATAGTAATAGTAGAGGAGTCATTACGGGTTCTCTTTTTATTCACAAACTGTTCAATCTCTTTAACTATGTCGTCAAGTTTTGTCTGTAAATCGTTGTCAACGTTAACTTGCATGGATTGTCCTTCATCATCAGAGTCAAGTGCATTTACCTTTATTCGAGATAAAGCGTCAGCGTTCGTATTTTGTTTGCCGTTTTTATAAATAATCTCAAAGTCATAGTCTTGTAGTCGTAGTCTCCATCTAGTCAGTTTACTGTTAGGGTCCTTTAGCGAATTTAACCAAGCTAAAGGTCTGTGGTCTGTATATATAAAGAACTTTTTGTTCTTTATATATACAGGGGCTTGAGTGCATCTGTAGCAAAGGCAATTTGATAATAGGGATTTGTTCTACGTCCTCGTGCATCACATAGGTATTGTGATAATGGATTTTGATGCCGGCGACTTCAACATGGCAGGGCTCATTCAGGGTCATCATATATGTACCAAAAATAGGATGTCTGGTAATGTCATCTTCTCATTTTTCTATAAGTGTGGTTCTCAATCTGGAGTAAATGATCCAGTTAGCATCATTTTTTTGCTGTAGCTTAATGTCTTCCATCAATATCGATTGCTGTACACATCTAGAGGTATTTTCGTACTCCATAAGCTGCTCTATACATGTAGACTCCGCATACAAAGCTCGATTGTTGTCGGTGCAGAGGAAGTGATCCCCAGCGGCGAGTGCGCGACAGGGTTGCGCAATCGGTAAGTAGCTGATACCTTTCGCCAAAAGGAAGAGGTGTTCGGGGAATATGGTAAGTGTAAGGTTTTCACGTTCATGGTAAATAGGTAGGGAGTACATTTTAAAATAGTTATAAGTTACATTAGTGATAAGAGGTATATCCATTATGAACGTTATCTGGTTTTTCTTAATGTAAGATTTGACACTAATCGATTCTTCAAGTTTTACTAGGTTACTGTCTGTAGGTAGATATAACAAATTTCCATATTTGGATATGGACTTCAGATGAAACAATAATTCGGTAGAGTTAACAATACTTTGATGCAAAACTGAGACTTTACTTAATGCTAAGGCAGTTTCAATTTCACTTATTTTAATAAATATAGTCCGAAAGTTACTTATAAATAAGTTGAACAGTCCTAGTAGATACGTAGAAAATACCCAATTTTTCTGTGTAGCTAGTTCTCTGAACATTATTTCAATCTTTTCTATTTTATTACCTAATGTGAAAACGTTACTATTCATGGTTTCAGTATTATTAATAACACCATCTAGCATTTTAGAAATTAATGTTATTTTATTGGACACAATAACCTGATTATCACTTAGTTGTGTAGTAAGTTTATCGTACTTGAGAGCATCGGCATGATCTAGGTTGCCTGTTACAATTTTAATCAATGATCCTAATGGATTGATTAATCCTCGGCTGAATCGTTGCGGAACGAGCTGTCTATATTTTTCTATAGTAATAAAACGTAAGTATTCTACGTGAGTTTTAAGTGCAACGAATTCTTGTGGATATGTTTTATTTTGTGCCAATAGTTTCGCAAATGTATCATATTCAGATGTAATGAGCTTTAAATCTGTATGAAGTGGATCGAGTTTTATTACTTTAATTATAGTCCAATTATCAACTTGTAGATATGCATCTCCTTTCTTTACCGGCAGGATTCCCGGATTGCCTTCAAGTGAGCGAAGCTGAAGGGCCTGCAACGGAGTGGCTAGTATCAGGAGCCACCACCTGTGGAGGACGTTTTATATTTTTTATTGGTACTTTGGTCTGTCTTTCACCTACTTGAATGGGTACAATATTTTTACTTGTGGGACCACCTACTTTAGCTTTTCGATAACGGGGCTTATCTTTACTGTTTCTTGTGTTTACTACTTTCGCAAAAATTGTATCTCCTGTACTAAGCTCAATATCAGCTTCACCTCCTCTTTTGTTTCTTATCTTTTCTTTAGTGGTTAACATCTTTTCAGCTATATGATTGTATAGGTATTTTGTTCGTTTTGCATGGTCTTTTACAAGTTGTTGTATATATTTCTTTTCAAATTCCACGTTAAAGGGGCTATCAGAATCAGTATGTCCAAATACTGTTTCAAAGGGGGTAAGGTCTGTAGCTGAGTGGACAGAATGATTGTATGCGATAATGGAATAGGTCATCACCGATGCAGCATCTGTGCACTTCCTTTCATACTTGGCAAGACGGTAAATTTCTATAAGCGTTGAATGGAAGCGCTCAATGAGGCCCATTGAGTTTGGATTTCGCGGGGTACCAATATGAAGGTCAATTTTGTGCAGGCTTAAGAATTCTTTTAGCAATTCATTGTTGAATTCCGTGCCAGGATCGGAACTTATTCTTTTTGGGGTTCCATAAAAGGAAAAGTATTTTGTTAAAGCTCTAACAACCTCAGGGGTTGACCTATTTGAGATTTCGATGGCTTGTCCTAGTTTGCTGAAGGCATCTATGATTGTTAGGTAGTATTTGCCTTCAATGGTGAAAATATCTATAAAAAGTTCCTGAAAGGGAGCATCTTGGGTTTGCGTTAACTGTAAAATCGGTTTAATAGGCTTACGGTCATATTTCATAGTTTGGCAAGACTCGCAAGCATTGATTATGGCTGTTACGGTCTCTTGCATTTTTTCCCAGTAATAATTTCTTCGGAGTCTCATTAAAGTCTCCTTTATTCCACGGTGGCATTGTTTACCGTCGTGAAATTTCAGAATTATGGCTCTTTGTTCATTTTCATCTTGTACACAAATCACGCGTTGTGTACATTCAATAAGTTTTACTAAGTCTTTCTTAAATAATTCTATTACTACCTTGCCAAACTGTCTTCTATGCTCGCTTTCTTCGAAGTATATGAAATATTTAAGCTTAGGAGTGATATACTCTTTTAAAAACTGTTTAACAAGTTCATTATTACCTATAGGCATAAATACTTCTAAAATTTTTTGTTTGTTGCTCGATATATTTTTAACTTGTAATTCATTTTTGAACCAAGAGAACACTCGTATCTGGTTAGGTTTCGTGTCAATTGCTTCATGCAAGATAGGTATCCCGGTGGGTTCTAAATCTGCAGTTGAATGGATTGTTTGAGAATTATTAGATTCAGAGGGTGACCTAATCGGGTATTCAGGGGATGATGTATTAGGGTATTCGGCAAGTTTTACTGTGCTTGTAGCTGACAGGGTATCAGAGATATCTGTGGGAGTTGCCGTGGCACTTTCATCAGATATAGTAATAGTAGAGGAGTCATTACGGGTTCTCTTTTTATTCACAAACTGTTCAATCTTTTTAACTATGTCGTCAAGTTTTGTCTGTAAATCGTTGTCAACGTTAACTTGCATGGATTGTCCTTCATCATCAGAGTCAAGTGCATTTACCTTTATTCGAGATAAAGCGTCAGCGTTCGTATTTTGTTTGCCGTTTTTATAAATAATCTCAAAGTCATAGTCTTGTAGTCGTAGTCTCCATCTAGTCAGTTTACTGTTAGGGTCCTTTAGCGAATTTAACCAAGCTAAAGGTCTGTGGTCTGTATATATAAAGAACTTTTTGTTCTTTATATATACAGGGGCTTGAGTGCATCTGTAGCAAAGGCAATTTGATAATAGGGATTTGTTCTACGTCCTCGTGCATCACATAGGTATTGTGATAATGGATTTTGATGCCGGCGACTTCAACATGGCAGGGCTCATTCAGGGTCATCATATATGTACCAAAAATAGGATGTCTGGTAATGTCATCTTCTCATTTTTCTATAAGTGTGGTTCTCAATCTGGAGTAAATGATCCAGTTAGCATCATTTTTTTGCTGTAGCTTAATGTCTTCCATCAATATCGATTGCTGTACACATCTAGAGGTATTTTCGTACTCCATAAGCTGCTCTATACATGTAGACTCCGCATACAAAGCTCGATTGTTGTCGGTGCAGAGGAAGTGATCCCCAGCGGCGAGTGCGCGACAGGGTTGCGCAATCGGTAAGTAGCTGATACCTTTCGCCAAAAGGAAGAGGTGTTCGGGGAATATGGTAAGTGTAAGGTTTTCACGTTCATGGTAAATAGGTAGGGAGTACATTTTAAAATAGTTATAAGTTACATTAGTGATAAGAGGTATATCCATTATGAACGTTATCTGGTTTTTCTTAATGTAAGATTTGACACTAATCGATTCTTCAAGTTTTACTAGGTTACTGTCTGTAGGTAGATATAACAAATTTCCATATTTGGATATGGACTTCAGATGAAACAATAATTCGGTAGAGTTAACAATACTTTGATGCAAAACTGAGACTTTACTTAATGCTAAGGCAGTTTCAATTTCACTTATTTTAATAAATATAGTCCGAAAGTTACTTATAAATAAGTTGAACAGTCCTAGTAGATACGTAGAAAATACCCAATTTTTCTGTGTAGCTAGTTCTCTGAACATTATTTCAATCTTTTCTATTTTATTACCTAATGTGAAAACGTTACTATTCATGGTTTCAGTATTATTAATAACACCATCTAGCATTTTAGAAATTAATGTTATTTTATTGGACACAATAACCTGATTATCACTTAGTTGTGTAGTAAGTTTATCGTACTTGAGAGCATCGGCATGATCTAGGTTGCCTGTTACAATTTTAATCAATGATCCTAATGGATTGATTAATCCTCGGCTGAATCGTTGCGGAACGAGCTGTCTATATTTTTCTATAGTAATAAAACGTAAGTATTCTACGTGAGTTTTAAGTGCAACGAATTCTTGTGGATATGTTTTATTTTGTGCCAATAGTTTCGCAAATGTATCATATTCAGATGTAATGAGCTTTAAATCTGTATGAAGTGGATCGAGTTTTATTACTTTAATTATAGTCCAATTATCAACTTGTAGATATGCATCTCCTTTCTTTACCGGCAGGATTCCCGGATTGCCTTCAAGTGAGCGAAGCTGAAGGGCCTGCAACGGAGTGGCTAGTATCAGGAGCCACCACCTGTGGAGGACGTTTTATATTTTTTATTGGTACTTTGGTCTGTCTTTCACCTACTTGAATGGGTACAATATTTTTACTTGTGGGACCACCTACTTTAGCTTTTCGATAACGGGGCTTATCTTTACTGTTTCTTGTGTTTACTACTTTCGCAAAAATTGTATCTCCTGTACTAAGCTCAATATCAGCTTCACCTCCTCTTTTGTTTCTTATCTTTTCTTTAGTGGTTAACATCTTTTCAGCTATATGATTGTATAGGTATTTTGTTCGTTTTGCATGGTCTTTTACAAGTTGTTGTATATATTTCTTTTCAAATTCCACGTTAAAGGGGCTATCAGAATCAGTATGTCCAAATACTGTTTCAAAGGGGGTAAGGTCTGTAGCTGAGTGGACAGAATGATTGTATGCGATAATGGAATAGGTCATCACCGATGCAGCATCTGTGCACTTCCTTTCATACTTGGCAAGACGGTAAATTTCTATAAGCGTTGAATGGAAGCGCTCAATGAGGCCCATTGAGTTTGGATTTCGCGGGGTACCAATATGAAGGTCAATTTTGTGCAGGCTTAAGAATTCTTTTAGCAATTCATTGTTGAATTCCGTGCCAGGATCGGAACTTATTCTTTTTGGGGTTCCATAAAAGGAAAAGTATTTTGTTAAAGCTCCAACAACCTCAGGGGTTGACCTATTTGAGATTTCGATGGCTTGTCCTAGTTTGCTGAAGGCATCTATGATTGTTAGGTAGTATTTGCCTTCAATGGTGAAAATATCTATAAAAAGTTCCTGAAAGGGAGCATCTTGGGTTTGCGTTAACTGTAAAATCGGTTTAATAGGCTTACGGTCATATTTCATAGTTTGGCAAGACTCGCAAGCATTGATTATGACTGTTACGGTCTCTTGCATTTTTTCCCAGTAATAATTTCTTCGGAGTCTCATTAAAGTCTCCTTTATTCCACGGTGGCATTGTTTACCGTCGTGAAATTTCAGAATTATGGCTCTTTGTTCATTTTCATCTTGTACACAAATCACGCGTTGTGTACATTCAATAAGTTTTACTAAGTCTTTCTTAAATAATTCTATTACTACCTTGCCAAACTGTCTTCTATGCTCGCTTTCTTCGAAGTATATGAAATATTTAAGCTTAGGAGTGATATACTCTTTTAAAAACTGTTTAACAAGTTCATTATTACCTATAGGCATAAATACTTCTAAAATTTTTTGTTTGTTGCTCGATATATTTTTAACTTGTAATTCATTTTTGAACCAAGAGAACACTCGTATCTGGTTAGGTTTCGTGTCAATTGCTTCATGCAAGATAGGTATCCCGGTGGGTTCTAAATCTGCAGTTGAATGGATTGTTTGAGAATTATTAGATTCAGAGGGTGACCTAATCGGGTATTCAGGGGATGATGTATTAGGGTATTCGGCAAGTTTTACTGTGCTTGTAGCTGACAGGGTATCAGAGATATCTGTGGGAGTTGCCGTGGCACTTTCATCAGATATAGTAATAGTAGAGGAGTCATTACGGGTTCTCTTTTTATTCACAAACTGTTCAATCTCTTTAACTATGTCGTCAAGTTTTGTCTGTAAATCGTTGTCAACGTTAACTTGCATGGATTGTCCTTCATCATCAGAGTCAAGTGCATTTACCTTTATTCGAGATAAAGCGTCAGCGTTCGTATTTTGTTTGCCGTTTTTATAAATAATCTCAAAGTCATAGTCTTGTAGTCGTAGTCTCCATCTAGTCAGTTTACTGTTAGGGTCCTTTAGCGAATTTAACCAAGCTAAAGGTCTGTGGTCTGTATATATAAAGAACTTTTTGTTCTTTATATATACAGGGGCTTGAGTGCATCTGTAGCAAAGGCAATTTGATAATAGGGATTTGTTCTACGTCCTCGTGCATCACATAGGTATTGTGATAATGGATTTTGATGCCGGCGACTTCAACATGGCAGGGCTCATTCAGGGTCATCATATATGTACCAAAAATAGGATGTCTGGTAATGTCATCTTCTCATTTTTCTATAAGTGTGGTTCTCAATCTGGAGTAAATGATCCAGTTAGCATCATTTTTTTGCTGTAGCTTAATGTCTTCCATCAATATCGATTGCTGTACACATCTAGAGGTATTTTCGTACTCCATAAGCTGCTCTATACATGTAGACTCCGCATACAAAGCTCGATTGTTGTCGGTGCAGAGGAAGTGATCCCCAGCGGCGAGTGCGCGACAGGGTTGCGCAATCGGTAAGTAGCTGATACCTTTCGCCAAAAGGAAGAGGTGTTCGGGGAATATGGTAAGTGTAAGGTTTTCACGTTCATGGTAAATAGGTAGGGAGTACATTTTAAAATAGTTATAAGTTACATTAGTGATAAGAGGTATATCCATTATGAACGTTATCTGGTTTTTCTTAATGTAAGATTTGACACTAATCGATTCTTCAAGTTTTACTAGGTTACTGTCTGTAGGTAGATATAACAAATTTCCATATTTGGATATGGACTTCAGATGAAACAATAATTCGGTAGAGTTAACAATACTTTGATGCAAAACTGAGACTTTACTTAATGCTAAGGCAGTTTCAATTTCACTTATTTTAATAAATATAGTCCGAAAGTTACTTATAAATAAGTTGAACAGTCCTAGTAGATACGTAGAAAATACCCAATTTTTCTGTGTAGCTAGTTCTCTGAACATTATTTCAATCTTTTCTATTTTATTACCTAATGTGAAAACGTTACTATTCATGGTTTCAGTATTATTAATAACACCATCTAGCATTTTAGAAATTAATGTTATTTTATTGGACACAATAACCTGATTATCACTTAGTTGTGTAGTAAGTTTATCGTACTTGAGAGCATCGGCATGATCTAGGTTGCCTGTTACAATTTTAATCAATGATCCTAATGGATTGATTAATCCTCGGCTGAATCGTTGCGGAACGAGCTGTCTATATTTTTCTATAGTAATAAAACGTAAGTATTCTACGTGAGTTTTAAGTGCAACGAATTCTTGTGGATATGTTTTATTTTGTGCCAATAGTTTCGCAAATGTATCATATTCAGATGTAATGAGCTTTAAATCTGTATGAAGTGGATCGAGTTTTATTACTTTAATTATAGTCCAATTATCAACTTGTAGATATGCATCTCCTTTCTTTACCGGCAGGATTCCCGGATTGCCTTCAAGTGAGCGAAGCTGAAGGGCCTGCAACGGAGTGGCTAGTATCAGGAGCCACCACCTGTGGAGGACGTTTTATATTTTTTATTGGTACTTTGGTCTGTCTTTCACCTACTTGAATGGGTACAATATTTTTACTTGTGGGACCACCTACTTTAGCTTTTCGATAACGGGGCTTATCTTTACTGTTTCTTGTGTTTACTACTTTCGCAAAAATTGTATCTCCTGTACTAAGCTCAATATCAGCTTCACCTCCTCTTTTGTTTCTTATCTTTTCTTTAGTGGTTAACATCTTTTCAGCTATATGATTGTATAGGTATTTTGTTCGTTTTGCATGGTCTTTTACAAGTTGTTGTATATATTTCTTTTCAAATTCCACGTTAAAGGGGCTATCAGAATCAGTATGTCCAAATACTGTTTCAAAGGGGGTAAGGTCTGTAGCTGAGTGGACAGAATGATTGTATGCGATAATGGAATAGGTCATCACCGATGCAGCATCTGTGCACTTCCTTTCATACTTCGCAAGACGGTAAATTTCTATAAGCGTTGAATGGAAGCGCTCAATGAGGCCCATTGAGTTTGGATTTCGCGGGGTACCAATATGAAGGTCAATTTTGTGCAGGCTTAAGAATTCTTTTAGCAATTCATTGTTGAATTCCGTGCCAGGATCGGAACTTATTCTTTTTGGGGTTCCATAAAAGGAAAAGTATTTTGTTAAAGCTCCAACAACCTCAGGGGTTGACCTATTTGAGATTTCGATGGCTTGTCCTAGTTTGCTGAAGGCATCTATGATTGTTAGGTAGTATTTGCCTTCAATGGTGAAAATATCTATAAAAAGTTCCTGAAAGGGAGCATCTTGGGTTTGCGTTAACTGTAAAATCGGTTTAATAGGCTTACGGTCATATTTCATAGTTTGGCAAGACTCGCAAGCATTGATTATGGCTGTTACGGTCTCTTGCATTTTTTCCCAGTAATAATTTCTTCGGAGTCTCATTAAAGTCTCCTTTATTCCACGGTGGCATTGTTTACCGTCGTGAAATTTCAGAATTATGGCTCTTTGTTCATTTTCATCTTGTACACAAATCACGCGTTGTGTACATTCAATAAGTTTTACTAAGTCTTTCTTAAATAATTCTATTACTACCTTGCCAAACTGTCTTCTATGCTCGCTTTCTTCGAAGTATATGAAATATTTAAGCTTAGGAGTCGATTTCCGGTATATACACGTAGGGTAGTTTTAAGCTAGGATCACAATTAATTTCTATGTCCTGTCTTTGGTCGAGGCCAGTACCTGAAAAGGAGGGGTCTGAGTTACGTCATCAGTCTCGTCTTGTTGAGAGCGTTCGGAATATTGTTCAGAGGGAACCACTTCAGTCATCTCGTCATACTGCTCGTCACAATAGTCAGGATAGTAATAGTTGGGGTCATAACATTCCTCGTCTATGTACTTAGAGTTCAGAGCTAACTCATTAAGTTTGAACCCGCTGGGATAATTTTGTTGAAGCGGTGCCGTTTTCATAGAGACGTCTGTGGACTGATAATGCGGTTTCTGAATATTTGGTCGATAGCCGAATGGTTGAGGTCTATACCCAAACTGTTGCGGAGCTGCAGGAGGACGATAGCCAAATTGCTGTGGGGCCGTTGGAGGCCGATAACCAAATTGTTGAGGGGCCATTGAAGGCCGATAGCCAAATTGTTGGGGAGCCATTTCAGGCTTGTAGCCAAACCGCTGTGGTATCATCCCGAAATTTTGCGGTTTATAGCCGAATTGTTGTGGAACAGGTGGGCGATACCCAAATTGAGGTGGTCGATACCCAAATTGAGGTGGTCGATACCCAAATTGAGGTGGTCGATACCCAAACTGTTGGTTAGGTTGTTGGCGGAACCCTGAATGTTGTTGAGTTTGTGGGCTTCCAAAACTAAATTTTGAATTGTTATTGGAAGGTAATATAGGCCTATAACCAGTAGGGTTCTGTGGCACACTAAAACCGTGTTGTAGAGTTGGCTTAGCTGTTTGAACCGAATTGCCATACATCCGATTACGCAAGGTGTATTGTTCGTGGAAGTTCACTTCCTCTAAAACAATACTTAAGGCGGCTTCTAAGCTCGCGGGTGCCTTCAACCTAACTATACGCACCAATACGTTCAGTGACGTATGGTTGTAAATTGCAATTTTGGCGATTTTAATTTCGGCGTTACTCAATGCGTTAACCTTGGATATTAAAATTGACCGGACCGTTTGAATACGATTGCAAAATTCTAAATACGTTTCACTGGATTTAATTTTCAAACTCTCTAACTCTATATTTATACATTCCTCACTACGAGGGTCACCGAAATGCTGTTCTAATAAGGCCTTAAGTTCAGACCAACTCGCAACATCCTCTCGTTCCGATAATAGGGCAGCTGCGTTATCAGTTAACCGACTCGTAACGGCGTGGTAAACGTATAAATTTTGCTCCTCGTTGTCACGGTACCTTTCAATCACATTAATCGCATTTACGTAAAAACAAATTAAGTTGTCTAGTGTCTCCTCCAAAAAGAGGGATTAATTTTAATATATCGTTTGGTATAGGTACTATACGCGGTTGTTCTTTCATTTTTGCACAGAGTTATAAAAGTTTAGACACACACAAAAATACAATTATAATATAACACAGAAAAATACACAAAAACAATAAAAGGCACAAACACACACAATTAAAACAGTGAGAAACAAGTAAAATCAAAATTTGTATAATATAATTAACCAAAAAATTATAATTTTTAAAATTGAAAATTTATTTATCTATTCGATGAATGTACTCGCTGCTGCGAGTACGCAAAATTTTCTTGGGTTTTTTGGAGTATATGTAGTCTCCGGATTGTTGACGTGTGCACTTGTAGGGTTTGTAGAATAAAAGTAAGACAGGTACTCTTGGTTGATATTATAATGATATACTTTATGATTGAAAGGCTGATACAAAATATCTAAATCCAACAATAGCAAGGTAGATATGTACTCGTACACAACGTCGCGGTCAGCCGCTGTTAGCGCGATTAAAACTGGTTACGGTTACTGGTATGTAGTGGGGAGTCACCCCGCCCGATGCCGACGAGTTTCGCGTAGATATCTATGGCGTGAACATCCTCCGCGGCGTTGAAAGCTCCGACTTTCAAAGGGTTTTCTGACTTCCATCGTCGGTATTGCTTGGAACAGATATAATGTCATGGTCGTTTGGTGTGGATAATGGAAGAAGACACATTTTATTAACAGCTCTTCTAACTGTGCCCTTAGCTGTATAAACATCTGCCACCCGACAGACTCCATCTTGACCTAAATGGCGTTTTGTGACCCTGCCCATACGCCAGTGTAGAGGCATAAGGTTGTCTTCTTTCAATACAACGAGGTCTCCTACTTGAAGGGCCGGACAGTCCTTCTTCCACTTGGTTCGGTTTTGTAGCTCTGCCATAAACTCCCGGCGCCATCGTTCCCAGAAATGTTGCCGGATCAGCTCTATACGTTGATATCTAGTCGGCCTAGTATTGTTAACAAGTAATGAAGGCACTGACATTAGAGGTCGGCCGATTAAGAAGTGCCCTGGAGTTAAAGGATTCTAATCATTTGGGTCTGACGAGATAGGAGAAAGTGGACGGGAATTTAGGATTGCTTCAATTTGAGTGAAAAGCGTTGCCATCTCCTCAAACGTCAGGGAAGCGTTTTTTGCTAAACGTTTTACATGATATTTCGCTGATTTTACCCCCGCCTCCCAAATGCCCCCGAAGTGGGGGGAGTAGGCTGGGGAGAAAAAGAATCGGATGCCCTCATTGGCTGCGAAGTCCAAAACTGATTGATGGCTAGACCGTATGACTCTACCCAACTCATTGTTTGCTCCTACGAATGTTTTACCATTGTCGCAATAGATTGCGTGGGGTTTACCTCGACGGGAAACGAATCTGCGTAGACACAGTATAAAAGCTTCCGTTGTCAGATCGCTTACAACCTCCAAGTGTATAGCTTTAACGGCTAAGCAAATAAATACGCATAGGTAGGCTTTTGTAATCCGGTTACCTCGTCCCTTTTTCGATGAGATCATAAATGGCCCAGCAAAGTCGATCCCACAGGAATTAAACGGAAAGTTTTCTGTTACTCTTGCGCCTGGTAAGTCACTCATTATAGGCTGTACAGGCTTGCCTCGCATACGGGTACAAATAACACATTGTCTAATAACTGTGCGAGCCAAATGTCTACCACCTAAGGGCCAAAACTTTTCCCGAAAACAAGCCAACATTTGCTGTGGGCCAGCGTGAAATAAACGAATATGTTCATGCCTCATCAATAGTTTAGTTAATTGATGCTTAGCATCTAGTAATATTGGATGTTTTTTATCATATTGGAATTCAGACTGTGTCAATCTACCGCCTACTCTTATAAGTCCATTTGCATCAATAAATGGATTTAAAGGCAACAACTTACTCTTATTATGCAGTGGTTTGTATTGATTAATATTCGTAATATCTTTAGAAAATGATTCTAATTGACTGAATTTTAATAAAATTGTTAAAGAATGATCAAGCTCGTCTGTGTTTAAAGGTCCAGTTAATTTTACGGTATGTTTTTTGCAGTTATTTGCAAAACGTAAAACATACGCGTAAATTCTTTTCAACTTTATATAATTTGAATGATTGTCGAATAAAATTATTTCTTTTTTATTTTCATGTGAAGATTCATTGGTCGTTAGTAACGCCTTTACTTCAGGCAGCGTATTAGACGGAGTGGTGTGAGGTTGAATAGGCCACTCCAAATAATTTCTTTTTAAGAACGCGGGCCCCTCCCACCATAATGAGGCTGACTGCAAATTTTGCGGATCAATGCCCCTGGAACACAGATCGGAGGGATTACAAAATGTTGGACAATGTTTCCATTCAATCCCTTGAGTGATGTCATTAATTTTATTAACTCTATTACGCACAAATGTGGGTAAAACCTTTGTTTGAGTTTTTAACCAACCGAGAACGACTGTAGAATCCGTCCACATATATTTTTGCGTTACCTGGCATGGTATTGACTGTAAGACTTTAGAACACAATTGAGCGCCTAATAATGCTGCACATAATTCCAAACGCGGAATTGTGAGACATTTTATAGGGGCTACTCTTGTTTTGGCACATAGTAACTTTACTGTTACGTTATTTTCGTCTATAAAAGAACGCACATAGCAACATGTTCCATACGCCTTTTGAGAAGCATCGACAAAAATATGAACTTCAATTTTAGCGTCAGTGCATGGGTCTATCTTGGCACACAACACATGACGTGGTAAGGAAACCTGCGACAAGTAATGTAAATTGTTTACAAATTTGAACCATCTTTTAGCAAATTGTTGAGGCACTAGATCGTCCCAGTCTAATTTTGCACTCCACAAGTTTTGAAGTAAAATTTTAGCCTTGATAATACAACAAGAGACTAGTCCAAGGGGGTCAAATAGTTTGCACGTCGTAGAGATTATAATTCTTTTCGTCACTTTAGCGTTGACATCAATTTGACTAGGATATTTTAAGCTATCCGATTTAGGTAACCATTTTAAACCTAAAATAGTGGCATCGGCCTTAAAATCAAGGCAGCAGGATGTATTCGCATCGTCCTGAAGAACTTCTGGACAGTTTGTGCGAAATTTGCGCAACGGAAACCCAGCTGAATTTAAAACGCTGGTCACATTAGAAAATATATGTTTTAACTCATTTTCTGTGAAACTGCCTGTATTTAAATCGTCCATGTAGAAATGAGATTTAATTGTATTGGCTATCACTTCGTCTTCACATTCAAGTGCTAGTTGAATGAGACAACGTGTACTTAAAAATGGAGCGGACGCGGTACCGTATGTGACAGTGTTAAGCTGATATATTTTAATTAGCTCGTCTGCATGATCCCTCCACAGAATAAGCTGCAGGTGACGCTGCGATTTATCTAACAAAATTTGCCGGTACATCTTCTCGATATCTGCGGTGAGTACATACTTATACATTCTAAAGCGAATGAGAATAGAAAATAAGTCACTTTGAACCACCGGCCCTACTGCCTGCATGTCGTTCAGGGACTTGGATGAACTCGTTTTTGCCGAAGCATCGAAAACTACCCGTAATTGTGTGGTGTCACTATGTTCGCGAATGACACAATGGTGAGGTAAATAACATCCAAAATTAGGCCTTGCAATTTCATTAAGATGACCCAAACTGGCATATTCTTTTATAAATTGGTTATATTGTTTCTTAATGCTTGGATTTTTATTTAACTTGCATTCCATAGCTAAGAAACGTTTCATTGCCATTGGAAATGAGTTGCCAAGTGCCTGTTCAGGTACTTCCTTTAGAGGCATCATGACCGAAAACCGTCCGTCTGACAAGCGACGGGTATTTTTAACAAAATGAGACTCACAAAATTGCTCTTCTGGTGAATAAATATTGGTATCTGATGGCAATTCTTCAACCTTCCAGAATTTTTTAATTAAATCATTAGTGTCTTGAAGTGGCACAGTTGAATTATGTTGCATAAAATTGCAATTAAGTCTATTATCATGACGTGTATTAGTTTGCCCGGAAGGACCAGCTACTAACCACCCAAATGAGCTTTCTTGTAGAATAGGCTTATTTTCCCCCAACTGAATTTTATTTGAACCGACGATATCAAAGAAGTGGTCGGCACCCAACAACAAGTCTATTTCTGAAGGCATGTAAAACGAAGGATCGGCCAAGGTTATGTTGTCTGGTATTCCTAACCTATTCACATTTACGTATTTGTTAGGTAAATTTCCAGTAACCTTAGGAATCACAAAACAGTTAATATGTCTGCTAAACGAACCATTACGAGACTTAACCTTGATCTGACAGCGTTCCGTAATTGGACAGACTACACCATTTATACCTGACACATTTAACGTTTTAATATCATTAGACTGCAGGCCCAACTTCTCTTTTAGGTTATTTGTGATGAAAGAGGATTCACTTCCACTATCGAGCAACGCACGAGCAATATAATATTTTTTATTTTGTATATCCATTACATGTACCTTTGCCGTACACAGTAGGACTTGCCCCGAAGTGATGGCTGATAAGCTAACGGAAGCGTTTGAAACTTCTCTATTTTCTGTAGGTACTTTGTTACTCTTATGTAATATAGTGTTGTGTCGATTCTTACAAATACGACAAGATCCTTTCAGATTACATTGGGAGTTTGTATGACCACTACGAAGACAATTAGTACACAATTTGTGTTTGGTAACTTCGTTAGTTCTGTCCTCAATGTTCATAGCTTTGAATTTTTGACATTGATAAACAAAGTGATCTTGATTACAAACTGGACAGATTCTATTAAGCGAAGTTTGCGAAAATGTTGCAAAAGTTTTTGTGGACTTATTATCTCGATAATTATTATTATGAGTAGGTTTGATTTCAAAATTACGGCTACAATTGGCTGATTCTAAAACATTGGCTCTATTTTCCAAAAATCTTTTAAACTCATCTAATGTAGGCAGATGAGATATTCGACCTTTGTGCTCTTCCCATTTACTACTTGTTTTAGGATCTAGCTTTGCTGAAACCAAAAATATGACCAAGGGGTCCCAACCATCAGTCGGAACCTCCAATACATTGAGTGCACTTAAATTTTTATAAACTTGATCACTCAAATACCGTAAAGCCTTGAAGGATTCCTTTTGAATTATATTGATACTTACTAAAGCATTCAAATGGTTATTAATCAAAATATTCTTATTATTAAATCTATCACACAACGCTTTCCATGCAAGTTCGTAATTTATCGCGGTAAACTCCAGCGACCTTATTACGACACTGGCTCCAGACTGCAAAGAATTCCGTAAGTAGTGGAATTTACTAATCGGTGCAATAGAATCGTTATCATGTATTAGTGTCTTAAAAGTGTCTCTAAATTCAAGCCACTTTGTGAATGAGCCGTCAAAACCGGTAAATTTATTACTGGCAAATTAATAGGGTTTGCCATATTATTATGATGGCAACAATTAGATTTGACCGACCCTTCCGAACCGTTTTTCTCTTTATTTTTGCCAGAAAACAAATCTATAAACTCCTGAGCTAACGCAATTTGCGTATAAAATTCACTCTCAGTAGTGTCTCTTTCTAATATCTGATCATCCAAATTTTGAGAAAGTTCTTCAATTTCGGTTTGTGTTCTGTCAAAACTAGACATTAATTCTTGTAGTTGCGTCAACCTTAAAGATATTTCTCTTATCTCTAAGTTAGACGCATTTAAAACGTTTGATGGTTGGTACTTTTGCAAGTGATTTTTAAATACAGTAAGACGACTTCTATACCCTGCACGTTTTCTAACTAACGACTTTAAATATTCCTTTGCATCAAGGTTACCAGTATCAATATTTAACAGTGGTATAGGGCTTTTCGACCTCGAAGTCGTTTCACCGTCAGCCATTTTTAATAAACAATGAGTTAGGTAAAATAAATTAAACGGTTACTAATCTGGTATACAGTACAGCAATCAGCAGCTCAAAGTCTCTCGCCGCCGCCGAGCTCGTCAACTGCATAGACAGCGTGCGAAGTACACACACAGCGCTGCGAAAACCACACACGAGCCGGCCGCTGGCCGCCGCCGAGCTCGCCACCCGTGCAACCGCGTTCGCGGGCACAGCTACGCACCGTGCGGGCGCCTAGCGCTTGCACTTTGCACTGGAAATGTTTAGCATAGGAATGTTGGAATGTGTCGCAATAAATGCTACTTTACAATGGTACACTTTACCTACGAGAAATAAATAAGATACAAGCAATATTATTGATTATTAAACCAACAATGAAGTAATAAGTAAGTGTAAATATACTGTATAAAAGTATTTATGTCTTGTTTATAGGTAATGAAAAGATAGAAGATAGGAAGCTTCGGAATAATTTCAATTAGGTATTTTTATGTGTAAGCGTGATGCAGTTTTTTATTATGTATAGCACTGAGCATAGGCTTATATAGTTTTACTTAGCATAGGTTTTATTTACTAGAGCTAGATATTTGGTTGAGCTAAGTTGAGCAGTTGCGTTACGAATTATTTGTGCTAGTAGGCGTAACCGCTTACTTAAGTAAAAGTGTTTACTGTATATGGCTATGCAGCTAGTAATTTAATGGCATATTATATAATGATACAAATATGATTAGTAAAACAATGCGAAGATATAATAATCTGATTATTGTCTACTGACGAAACAAGGCTGTGTAGGTACACAAATTGAACAGAAAAGATACGCTTTTAGCTCGATATCTTCCCTGAACGTTCGAGATAGCTTGGCAGTAGCACCCGCTTAGCACAGCAAATAGAAGTGGAAAGTAGGTTATGTAGAAGGAATAATAGGAACGGGCTTACTTCTTTATTGTGAAGACCGGCGATCAATGCGTAGAATCCATCACAGGCCACAATAACATAACATTCCAGTCCGTTATCCTTGCAATTGTAGTCACGGTCGCCATTATGTACTCGCTGCTGCGAGTACGCAAAATTTTCTAGGGTTTTTTGGAGTATATGTAGTCTCCGGATTGTTGACGTGTGCACTTGTAGGGTTTGTAGAATAAAAGTAAGACAGGTACTCTTGGTTGATATTATAATGATATACTTTATGATTGAAAGGCTGATACAAAATATCTAAATCCAACAATAGCAAGGTAGATATGTACTCGTACACAACGTCGCGGTCAGCCGCTGTTAGCGCGATTAAAACTGGTTACGGTTACTGGTATGTAGTGGTGAGTCACCCCGCACGGTGACGACGAGTTTCGCGTAGATATCTATGGCGTGAACAATGAATATACCATCAAAAACGATTAAGTTTCAAATCATCAGATGCATATAAAATATTAGTTAAACACGATATTATATTAAATTTATGTCAAATCTAAAATTTCGTTACTCTATGTAAGTTTCTTTGTAGTAACACTATTTCTTATCGCTTAGTTCTTAGTACTAATAACCAGATAACGTGCTAATGAGAGAAGACTTATCACATTGAACACTAAATTAAAACGGGGATTTCGGGAAGGATGGCAAAAAGTTCAACTTACCAACCGACTGCTACACCCATTGTTGCACACACACACCCGAGTTTAGACAAATTTATTTGTTTCGTGGATTTGCTCTACTATTGTCCCACTACAGGCAAATTTTGACACCCGTAATAATGTAGGGACGTAGCTTATACGAGCAAATCCTGTCCGCAGCGCCAGTCAAGTTTCGAGGTAGGCGAAATGCGTTTTTAAAAACTAAAATGAAAATTAAACTTATGTGTTGCCGATTCGGAGGCAAGAAATATAATGAATTAAAATACACTAATTATTAATGCAGGATGGCCTATATGCTAGATCAGCTTATATCTAGTATGCATCGTTAGCGTCTGGGTGATCATTGTGAGAATGCTCGCTCAGCGCTAATCGAGTACAGAGGGGTGAGGTACACACATAACGAGGTACTTTTGTGGATGCAAAACATTAAAAACAACCACAAATACTGTCGCTAGTAACTCAAGTAGTATTATTTTGTTCTTATTATATATTTTGAGTGCTGACATTAAGAAAAGATCAAGACAATTGACAAATTGACAGTATGGAAATAATTATCTATGCTGCATCATAAACCGCTCAAATATATAACTGCATAACTAGCATATAACTGGTACTTATATACTGTACAATATAACTTGTGTGTATAATATAATCAAAAAGTATACCTCAGAGTCTCAGATATACAGTATACTTAATGATTATATTATACACAGAACACCTTTTAATATTAAATAATTAAATAGCGTAGCCAAAACTAAATCGCTGTTTTGAGCATATTAGTTTGTCGTACCAGTCATATTGTTATAGTTGTATAGTACAGTATATAAGTACCAGTTATATGCTAGTTATGCAGTTATATATTTGAGCGGTTTATTATGCAGCACGGATAATTATTTCCATAATGTCAATTTGTCAATTGTACTAATACTCTGAGACTCAGAGTAATGATCATAGTGCAGTTCGTCTTTTATGACGAAATGTACAGGTATAGGCTACCGCTTAACACCAGGTGGGATCCGTGCTTGTTCCGTAACTTAAACATAGATAGATAGATAGAAAAATCTCTATGCCCAAAACTAAAAGTACTTAGGCGACTTAATGCGTATTAGCATTTTCTTCCAGCTAGCAGCTTCTAACCTTTGTGTGAAATGGAAGTGTGTTTGGTATTGCTTTATTATAAACTTGAGAGTTTCTATAGAACAGATATTTTAGGTAGAATATTAATAAATAATAAACTATTTATATACTATAACTTAACATAATAACATTCATATTATATACACACATATAAATAGCATACATATATTTAAACTTAAAAAATAGCTCAATTAGGTTTACTACCAAACATTAGTACTTAGCAAAAGTAGGTTACTAAAAGCTACTTTGTCTTCTAAATTTCAAAGTTTATTTTATTTCAGTTATAAAGCAAACATAAAGAAGTTGAAAGCTATAATGCAAGACCAGCCGGAGAAGCCGATCGAGCGCGCCGCGTGGTGGGTGGAACACGTGCTGCGACACAAGGGATCCCGACACCTCCTCGGTCCTGCAGCGCAGATGTCCTGGAGCGAGTACCTCATGCTGGACGTCGTTATTGCGTTAGTAATATTCATTACTGTTATTATTATAGCCATTTGCTACATGATTAACTTGTTATTGAATTTAAATAGACGTGCCAAATTGAAAGAACACTAAGTCAGAGTGAATCTAATTATCTAATTCATAAAACTGTGGAGAAGAAAATGTCTGTTTCATCAGAAATGTTTTTAAAAATACCTATCAGAGGTATGCGAAATAAGCAAGCATTGCACGCTATGAATAAATAATAAGTCAGGAAGCATAACTCACAAAAAATCCACACAAAAAGTGGCCCTTCAAACCAAAACAACGTATGATTCCAAATACGAATTACTTCCGAGGTTACAAATAGACATGTTCGGTGATTGGTTTAAATTCGGAAGGAAAGCAAGGATTTGTTCACACGCGTGCTGCAACGTCTACTATGACAGCTGAGTCGTAGCGCCGTGGACGATGTATTGCAACAAGTGGATTGGACCAAGTCAATAATTCAAACTATGTTTTTTATTTGTGCTTTTTTATATCGGTTACTTTTTAAAATTCAATGAACTTTATGTCCCGCGAAATATGATTAACTTATTAAGTTTTCGCCTAGAAGTAATTATAAGAGACTCTTTCTTCACAATGTAGTAAAGTGAGACTAAAAAAAATCGCTTATATTTAATATTCGTTATTTGCCTGCTTGATGTTTTTGAGTGGTCTTAGAATACCTTCATTATCAATTATTTTAGAAATGCATTGTGTAGATATTAATGACAGATTTATGAGCAACACAAGTTACACAACACTTAAACACAATTAAGGAAACAGCTTTTTACAAGAGTTGACAATGAAACACGGTCCGTCATTAATATCAAACGTAAACTCCTAATAGCAGTTACAGTCTTTCAGGACACACGTTCTTATATACTCGTAATAATCATGCATTTATCTGTTTGTTTTGACTAAGCTACAAACTTCTCACTGCCTCATCACATACCTACCCTACATACCCGTAAAATATTTATGCATAACTTTACCCATACGTACTTACGAGCCCACACATGCACTCACACACACAAATACACACTCACACTTACCCCCGCACAAACCCATGAGTTCCTTAATTATTATGAATTAAGCATTTAAGAATAAAATATATTAGATTTAGCAGCACAGTATAGCCTAGATATTGGAACTTAGTGTTAAAATATATATTAAATAACTATTAATATATTAATTACTACTATATTAGACATTATTTAACCATTTCTCAGTATTCATTATAGACTATAGCTTTTAAGGATTGTACTGTAAAATAAATAGATAGAAGAATTGGGTTAGCTTGGAAGAAGTACTGGGGATTGAAAGAAGTAATGAAAAACAAAGAGATTAACATAACAATCAAGAGAAAAGTATATAATGTTGCCATTCTACCATGCCTCATATATGGATGCCAGACATGGGCTCTAAGGAAAGAAGACGAAAACAAACTAGCCGTGTGTCAGAGAAAGATGGAAAGAAGTATGTTAGGAGTAAAACTATCTGACCTAATAAATATTAAAATAATTACACTAAAACCAAAGTAATAGACATAATTAAGACTACTAGAACATTAAATTGGAATTGGGTGGGACATATATGCAGAATGGATAACGATAGATGGACAAAGAAAGTTATAGAATGGATACCGAGAGAAGACAAACGAAAAAGAGGAAGGCCAAACAGACGATGGCAAGATATTTTCATTCAGAGACATGGGAAAGAGTGGATTAGGTTAGCAAGAGACAGAAATTTATGGTCGAAACTGGGGGAGGCCTACGCCGATGAGGCGACACCTGCACATTTTGATACTTGATACCTAATTAAATTAAATAAAGCTATACTAAAATACATAAAAATAACAAAGGCTATACTAAATATTATATATTTAAAATTAAAATAATATGTATTAAATTATTAAATAAAGTAATTGTATTAATAAATAAAATGTAATCATACAATCAAATTTAAAAATGTTATAAACAAGAAATTGAATTTAATATGTCATGTATGAACGAAATATTTGTGTAGTTGAATAAAAGGCTTTTTTACTTTTACTTTTACAGTATTCATTAGATATGTCACACAAATTGACTACATAATGTCACAGTATTAAGTATAAACTTAATAATTAATTCATTCGATAGGTAATTAACGCACACATGTATAAATATGTCTTGTCATGCACGAACTCGCGCGTCACATACTTATCCTTTGTACAATCGGTTCTTGTGTCGGGCTCCCAAGTACTGGCTTAGCCTAGTTTGGGGCCCTCAGGGAAAGTGAGTTAGGGCTCATATTAAGTATTTAAGCTTTATTATGTTAAGTATTTAAGTTATACTGTATATACCTTAATAAGATGTATTGAGATTGGTAAATAAACATTATTATTATTATAAGTAAACCACTTCAAAATTTGCAGAGGATGATTTTTCATTACCTTGAATAACTAAACGTATTTTAATTCAACCCAGCAATGAACTATTTTTAATGCTATATCATGCAACTGTAGGTAATTGTTTATAACTGTTAATTGTTTTTTTTCTTAATTTTCTGTAGTATTTCTTAGAAATGTTGATGTTTTGTTCGGGACGAATCATAAGCATAAAAATGTTTAAAATAAGATTTGATACACATAATAACATAACTAAAAAAAGCAGTTGGTACTTCCTGTACAAACTGGGAGGTACTGCAGTTTCGTGTAACATGGTACATATAACAATATCTTTTAATTTTTTTTGCGTCCAAATAACCGGATTTAGTATATAATGCTGGTTTTCACAGGCATCTAGTCATACTCTTTTGTTTTTCTAGCTTAAGTGTAGAGAGGCGCTTATTTTACTGCATTGGATCGGCAGAGAAATGAAAATAAAACAAAATAAGCAAAATACATTGCTGTTACATTTCAATATTCAGTTCAGAAAAAAATATATACGTTAAATCAAAAATAGACTGACTCTATTTTGCATAGTATTGACCATCTAGGTTTGTTGACGTATTTGAACATCTTTGAATATAATTATAATTTTGCTACCACTTACTAATAAAAGTGATTCCTGGACATTTTAATCTTGTATGGATCCTGCACCACTTCACAACACATGCTGGCATGATGATTAACAGCTATAGTTCACAATGATAAAAATGAAAATGTATGCGTAGATTTGACGTGCGCTCGCTTGCAAGAAAAATGTCCGACTGATGACGCACTGAACACGACTTTTAAGCCCCGCCTACTTGAGCACGACTTTTGTTGGGTAATTTTTTTAACTCATACATTTCCTGACTTATTATTTATTCGTAGATTGCTCGTCTTTTACCGGGTTAGAAAAGACCAATAGTGTCAAATTTCAGAATGAACTTTGGAGAATTGTTGATCTGAAACAGATAAGTAAATAAAAATATAAAGTATGCAGGTAAATAAAATGTAAAAGATACTTTAAGCTTGAATTATTATAATTTTTTCCAAGTCGCACTAGGCCCGCGTGGTGGATAATGGCTTGACTCATGTCTATGAGAATAAGGCTCGACTCCCAGCCAGTAGGAAAATAATGGGCTGATTATGATTATTAATTTTATTTAAGCTTTCATATTGTATGGTGACTTTATTCAGCCTCTCTATTGGACTTTTTCTATATCTTTACACGATTAAAAACAACACTTTATTACGAGCAGCATGAATATGACGAATCCTACTTCCTACTTCCTACTATCCTACTATAATATTATAAACGCGAAAGTTTGTGAGTATGGATGTATGGATGTGTGTATGTATGGATCTTTGTTACTCTTTCACGCTCAAACAGCGGGACCAATTTTGATGAAATTTGGTGTGGAGGTACATGAGGAGCGCCTCATCTACCTACCTATGATTAACACATTGGATACTTTTCAACATCATCCTCATCATCCATCACCACGCGGGTGATAAAGCGTAATATGCTTGGGCACAGCATAGACAAAATAACAAGATCTCCGCCTACGTCAAGATTGTAATATTGACAGTTCTGTCAAAGATTGTGTCAGTTTCTGCCGTGCGAGTCGCTACGAGCAAACATCGTTGCATTTTTGACAACATCCGTAAAACAAATGAAGAGATGACAAGAAACGTTGGAAAAGAAACCTTATGTACAAGGGCGAAGTATTTGACATCAGTGAGCTCATTACAAAATTGCACGGCTAATAGCTTAGTCAAACGTTTATCATTTTCACAGCTCAATACACTAGACGTGCTCGGCGACCGTCAGAGGTGATGAAATGTAATGCCAGTTTTTTTCCATTCCATCCACAATATACCTATTAAGCTACTCGAAGTACTAATCCTGCGTAGACGTAGTCGTTGGCAGCAGCTAGTATGACAATAATCTTAATCGTGGTTCACAAGTGAGCTCCTAAGCAATACTGAGCCTAGCCACACCCACTGCGGCGAAGTCATGGCCGACACGACAGGTGCATGGCCGACTTATATTAATCAAGAGTTAAATAATAAAGCTAGAATAGAAGTTTAGACATACAATTAGTAGTTAAAGTTAGTGAATTAAAGATGCGCAAAATACTCGTTTTGAAAAACCTGAAACTCCAATACCTTTATAATGTTTTTACTCTTCGACATCATATGACTATGTATTATCTCTATATAACTACGAGTATGTACTAAACAAGGAATTATTATTATTGAATCATTTATTTCGAAACACATAGGAATCATTTTACAATAATAATTAAATTCACTCAAAAATACAACATTACTGATTACAAAAACGATCAATGTCAACCAAAAACAAAACAAATTAAAATATATTGATATCATTATATTAAAATTAAAATATTAAATATATTATAAATAAGGATATTATGATTAAATATATAAAGTGTCATGTTGTCAGTGTCATGTCATTGAAATTAAACATTATAAATCAATTAATTAGATGGTTAATGGCAGACAACAAGTACTATATATATAAATGTATAGGGAGGGTTAATAGATCTCATTAATTATGACGAAGATGGACCATGCCACAATGCATGATGTATTCACAGTCCATCCAATTTAGAAGATAAATTATTTGAAATATGATATAAATCTTATATTTTATTTTACTACAGTCACTATGACAATATTAAGAACGCTTCTAGAATTGAACTCTGGTGGGTTTGCTGATGAACAAGAAAATATTAACTGGATCTGAGCGATTGCAGCGGCCATAGACGTCAAGAATAGATTTTGTAGTACCTACATGTTGGTCTGACGCTTCAAGACCAAAACTTTTAAGGATTTGCTGAAGATCAGGGAAAATGCAACTAGATCTCAGGGATGGAAACAGGCAGTCTTCGAGGTTTGAAGTTAAAAGTGAAATAGATCTCGTTGAAGGAAATTTCCACCGGCCGCTTTATGGTAAGTAGCATTCCGCATTAGGTTCAATTCATTTGTTCATCACTACTCGTAGTTGGTGACCGCGACTACGTCTGCGCAGGAGTAGTACTTTGAGTAGCTTATTATTTCTCCAAGGGCATATCTATCTTTATACCAAAATGTCATAAAATTATGTACATTGTGAAACGCAATTGCCATAATAGTACTCGTATATGTGTACATTTAAATACTTAGCATATCAGTAAACATTAATAATAAAATACAGGTCTTACGTACATACTAATATAAAATTAATCACCATGGAAAACAACTGTCATACCGTCAAGTATTTGTGTTACATTTCATCACCCTTGACGGTCGCCGAACACGTCTAGTGTATCGAGCTGTCAAATTGACTTGGCTTTTGACTTTTGATTGAGCTTTCAGAAACTGACACAAACTTTGAAAGAACTGTAATCATTACGATCTTGACGTAGACGGAGATCTTATTATTTTGTCTATGCTGTGCCCAAGCATATTACGCTTTTTCACCCGCGTGGTGATGGATGATGATGATGATGAAAAATATCTTATTTTTTAATCCAGCGCCTCATCTACCTCTATACCAAATTTCATCAAAATTGCCCCAGCCATTTTTTTTTTCGCTTTTTCGCTTTACATTTTCGCTTGCAGTAAACGTCACGCGTGAAAGCAAGACAAAGCATGTTACGCCCTACGAAGAAATAATAGTCTATTTCTTCGTAGGTTACGCCTAATCTATGTTTACGCAACGTTTATTAATAAAGGCCTAAGAGTCTGCCGTTGCTAAGTAATACAATAAATTATAGTTTTGTACCGATTGCCGTGCCCGCACTGAAAAGCGATCTTTATCGAAGATTTGTATACGATATTTTTCCTATAGCTTCTATATCAGTTCATATCAACCGAGGTAATTTGTCTAGTATACTAGAGTACACATTTGTCCACGGTACTACAATTTGTATCAATGATAGACGGATAAATTATATTATCAGGATGTCAAGTTAATGGTAGGACTATTAATAAGTTAGAAGTAAGTAAGACTGCTGTGATAAATAGCTTCTAGATCAGTTTTGGCTTATTGGAATCCATTTATTTTAGGCCGAAATCCTTAAGGAATATTGGGTAGGAGTGTATTATGGAGAATGAGTGTATTTAATTCAAGATGTGTAGAGTCTTTTTTAGTAAGACTAACTTGGCTACTAGTACATATTGACATATTTGAACTATATAATAATATGATGAATATGTATTATAGTACTATTTAGTCTGTAATGTAATATATTACCTACACTAATAAGATTACCTAGCTGAATGCCTAGCTAGTTAATAAGAAATAAAAAAGAACATCAGAAATATAAATAAAGTTATAATGATAAGTAATACATGACCTGGCGGATAACACTTCACCACAAGTCCACACACACACGTTCCATCAAAGGTTCAGTTAGATTCTGGCTTATCTGAGGCTTCAGTTCTGGGCTCAGAGAACACGGGGTACCCCCAATAGTTTATTTTATACATCAGGGCCAGAGTACTCATCAAACCAACACCTCACCCTTAACTCAAGGTTTCCAGGGAATATAAATACTTCCTGTCTCGACACACCAAATTGGAATCTTCCTATAATATTTTGTTCATCGGACGAATTCGGTGATCCCCTCTCCTCCCAAATCCAAATTCCAAATCACTCACGTCTCCTCTGTGTCATTCCATCATTGTTCTCCCATTTTTAAATTTGTCACGTTGCAGGTCAGTATCAAAATAGTTTTTAAATATACAATACAAATAAGGATTATATGCAATGAAATGAGTGTATGATGTGATTAGAAATTATATTACAAGTCTTATAAATATAATAATATATATAACATTATCCTATATAATATAATTTCATGGTTACCTTTGCCCAAATTTAGTCGTCAATATTTTGTATAAAAGAAGTTCAAGCTCATTAATGGCATATATACAATTTAAGCGCTCTTTACAATAATTGACTTAGTTAATATAATTACATCATATTTTATCTCATAATAAACAACTAGTTCTTCATCCAGTTTTTATCAGCTAAATCTGAATTCATCTGAACGAATTCCAGGTTCTTTACGAATGGATAAAACATTGTTTAGTATCCTTTAAGATTAATGAGGGCTAAATTATTACAGATATTGACTTATACAAACCAATACCTATTATTTATTAATAATAAAGGGAACTTCAATATTGTTCGAGTACGACTAAATTAAAACATAAGTTTCCCATAAAAGACCGAATGTTTTTCAAACTTGGTAATAATACCTTAATATAAATTCTGATCGCATTCCTCACTAGTCAATTGGTTTCAATAGCTCATCACTCGCCAATATTGTCTGGTATATATCTCACGGCACGTCTGGGGATCATTCCTATCTATATATACGTTCATATTGACCTATAAACGGGTCTGTAGATACACATACACATATCGTGGCAGGTGAAATTGATACACACATGAAACATTCCTTCCCTAAATACAAGGCTACGGATGGAAATGCTCCGTACTGTAAACGACATAGTAAATAACTAGTATAAGTTTAAGATTGATATGTAGGTATACATACGAGTATGATTGAATTCTAACACCCTCAAATATAGGAAAATTAAAACCGACAATGGCGGAATAATTTAATTGAAACTGGAGATTCTGAGAGGGCTAGTGAGCTTTTATATAAGTAATGTGTATATATAGGGTGTTTGGTAGAGGGACCGACCAACCAAATGAATATAAACCAGTTGCCTTGATGGCTCAGTACAAGAGCCAAACTGACTCTTTATTGAGGACATCCCAGTCATCAGCCTTTTTTTACTCCTTGTTAATACTACTATGTAAAGATATGGTTAAGTATTAATTACGAAATTTGTTCCTACCGAGGGAGGACCTGGTGACTTGTAATACAGGATTTTTACAAAACCTACATCAAGCACCAGCTCTCACAAAGTAGCCTAATTGAGAAATTATATACCTACTCGTATACATAAACCTGATTAGCATAAGAATCTTTGTGAAGAGAAATAAATAAATGTTTATGTTTATTATTATGTTATATCAGCCTATACGAGATGATTTCAAACAGCTCGAAGTAATGAGAAGTCACGAGGATGGAAATTTTAAGACATATCTTATGAAAGCAGGTACTATAATTTATTCCATTCCGTCATACTTGAAGTTACTAAGCGTACTTACAACGTGGGGCAGAAGAGCAGTGACACGCTTCTTCAAAAAAGGTTACACCATCTTGTCGAAAAGCTACGTACTCGTACATACACATCTCGCTTCTGAGTAATTTTTATTTGTTAAGAACCGTATCCCTCGTAAGTTTGATAACTTCCAGTCTATATAACAAGCTGTTGGTTCTCGTAAAGCCTGGAGCAATATGTTCTTTTCTGGTAGCAATATAGACCAAGATCGGTGCGCTCCGCCAAGCTATATAAATGATTGAAGAGTATATGGCCATCGTATCCAGCGTTTGTGGACAGTGAGAAAGCCTTTCATGCAATTAAAATCTGGGTGGCACTGCTGTCGCTTCAGCAATGTTAAATTGGTAAAGGTACAGCTGTCTAAGCGCTGAAGTGCATAGATAGAAACTATATCGATTCGATTACAGGACCAGAGACATGGAGACGTTATCTCTTCAAAACTGTTAACGAACGCATACTGAGTACGTTTTCGAACTGGCCTTGGCCTGAAATTGATCCCGCATTTTAACAGAAATGACGAATCTATCGGCCACCTTTGTTATGCTGACAATAAAATTACGACAGAGTCGTTTGTTAATTCTAGTAGATATAATTGTCAGCTACCTCAGTAGAAATATTCCGAACAGCCAATTTTGTCCTTCAATTTACATTCACGAGACAAAGACGAGTATGCCTCTTTGACAAACCGCCGGGTTGAGAAGGTCAAACTAATTTCGACAAATAGGACAAGTGAGAATCAAACACAAAGTAGCCGAAAACATATTTCAGCCCGCACGTTTCTAAACTATGAAAAATAATGAAACATGTTATTAGGCATTCGGCGCAACAGTATAATCTCATCGCTATGGCTCAGGCCTTCCTTTCAGAGTATGGGCCATTAACTAACACATAGACCCAGCGTGGTTTGGTAGATAGACGGGCCCTAGTGTCGAAGATCACAGGCTATCCGAATGCAGCAGGTTGGAATGGAATGCTCTAGGTTAAACATCCTTGTAAGCTTGTTCATCACGACAAGACAATTCCTCTGCGAGCTCTTCAACTCTTAAAATAACTACATTACTTTATAATGAATGGTCATGATACAAAAAAAAACCCGACTGATGAAATGAAATTTATGAGATTCGAATGAATATTTTAGAAATGAATAATGTAAATGACTGTACCTAAAGATATGCAAACATAAAAAGCAAATTGGACAGAGAGCCAGAGACAAATAAGCAATATAAAGTTGTTTCATAAATTAATATACGTTAACCTACTCTCGCTGACTTGATTAATAAACAAATAGATGCGTTCTACTAAAATAACGCTTTTTTTCAACACAAAGTTATATTTCTCAAAGTAAAAAGAGACACGTGATAGCCACCCTATCGCGAAACGGGCATACTATTTCATTTGCGATTTCATATTACCAACATGGTGAGGGTGTATTCAAGAGTCAGCTATTTAGTAACCCGTATCATAAAAAAGTACAATTTGAAAAAAAATATACCGACTTCCATTCTATTCAGTTTTTGGAGTGTACCTCAAAAACTACTGGACCGAATTTAATAAAATTTGTATGAGCACCAGCTTTCAAACATAAAAAGAATTTGGAGAATATGTTACCCTATCGAAAGTTATGAGGTAACAAACATTAAAAAAAAACAGTCGAATTGAGTACCTCCTCCTTTTTGGCAGTCGGTAGACAAATACACTCTTACATACGCCATATTCTTAATCTAAATATTTAAGTTAATCTCATTGTTAAATAAGTTAAACACAGCATCCATTATTTTTTATGTCAGGCAGGGATAACATATATTTATTGAAATAAATTTATGAATGATCATATTAATTAAAAGAGTAAGAGGTTTCCTTAAACGCTCAAGTCTAGTCATGGTCAAACTCTTTTCTAAAGGCGCCAATAATATATGATTAAGTATTAAATGACTTTCATAACTGTTTGTTAAGCTGCTTATTCTGGGAACATGCTAAATATAACTACATTATAAATAGATAAAATAAATGAATAAATCTTTACTCAATACATTTGAGCTAAGATACATCATGGACTTTATTCTAATCCAATAACCCGTTGACTCGCGATTCGCCATATTTGGTCAATAATACAATAGATTGCGCAGAAATCAACCTACTTTTCCAGGAACTGCAACGTGTGTTGTCAATGATAATTACAGTATGCCTGAATGTATCAATATCAGCATAAGTCATTTTTCTAGGTCACTAAACATACAGTTTATAACTATTACTATTAACAGATTATAACAATTACTATTAACAACTTATAACCTGACCTGAAAATAACCTGAAAATGTACCTGACCAATGGAATAGTAATGTAAGAAGCCCCGACAACTCATTTGAGGTTGATAACCTTACTTAATTTCATGACTGTCATCAATCTCAAATGAATAACGAATAATTTGTATTTACATTTATATTGTTTTTATGACTTTGTGAATTATTTAGTATGTGTTTCATTGTTCTTTTGTTTTTTTTAAATTAATTAATATTAATTTTAATAATTGTGATTTAATTGTAATTGTCTTTGAATTGACGTTATTAGATCAATAAATAAATAAATAAAAATAAATAAATAAATAACTATTACTAAATCCTCGGTTTCCTCGTGAGTCATGTTGGCTAGAGCACTCAAGATTTATACTTACATACAGCTGAGTATTTCTGGCATGTACTCTATGGGCCTTGCACGAGCGTTAGTGCAATTTTTTTATGTCAATCGGTGACAAGATAGCACGGTCAAGAGATATTATAGATATATATTTATTTATATATTTATATCCTTATATATTTAAATATTGATTTATTTATTTATATTTATATTTATGTTATTATATACTAGCTGACCCGGCAGCGGCTTCGCTCGCGTGGCCTCGCGGGATACGGTAATTACAGATTTCAATTAGGGGTCAAATTTCACAAAATCCCGTCATAGTGAGTACATAGGTACAAAAAAGAACCCCCCATGCAAAATTTTAAACTTTTAGCACTCGCAGTAACGAAGTTTCATACAAACTATCAACCCCAAAAAACCCTTAGGGGTTTCATAAAATGCCGTCTTAGTGAGCTAGGTGCTAAAAAGAACCCGCATGCAAAATTTGGAACTCCTAGCACTTGTAGTTTCTGAGTGAGTGACCTTTCGCTTTTATATATATATATTATATATTCTTCATCAAGCATCACCCTTTCCTATAACAGTTTAGTGCCATTCATAATTTTAAACTGCAAGAGTTCAGAACCCTGCATGGCAATGCACTGCGCTCGTCACCCTGAGATATCAATACATCTGTAGAGGTCAAACCTGTTGTACGGGCTCATCTCCGAAAAGACTGGACCGATTTAAATGAAATGCTGTATGGTGGTAGCTTATATCCTTGGTCAATATATAGAATTAATTTTGATCACGGTAAATTAAATAATTCCCATTAACCATATCCCGCGAGGCCACGCGAACGAAGTCGCTGGCGGGTCAGCTAGTAAGATGATAATTCTCTTGCCCTGTAGTTTCGCTGAAAACATTGCACTTTAACGAAACACTGTAATTTTAGCACACTACTATTCGACGGTTGAATAATTGGTAAAGGTGTTGGACTTCCCCAGGCAGACTCTGCCACAGTCCTACCACTACAGCCGTGCGATTCTCTAAGAGCAAACATCGTTGCATCTTTGAAAACATCCGTGAAACAAACGACGAGATGACAAGAAACGTTGGAACAACAATGTTATGTACAAGGGCGATATCTCATAAAGGATTTGACGGAGATCGTCGACGAGCGCATCGACGAATCATTAGAGAATCGCACGGCTGAACCAAAAGTCCTACCACTACAGAACATCTTCGTATAGTAACCATATAACGTATTTAGTATCACAGTTTATGCGACTAAACGCGGCGCGTTTACGTTTACGATAAGAATACTTTTTCGCATATGATTTCGTGCTACGGCCTCTGTGCCCTTGTTTAATGTAAAGTGATAAATGGTCTATACGTCCTATGGAACGTATCTATTAATTTTAAATTTGTAAGTCGCTGTGATATTTGACTCCGAGTATATTGAGATTCTACTGGGGTTGGTTGTATCTTCTAATTTAGTAATCAAAGCCTTGTCCATAAAAACTTTATAAGATCCTAACTGAAATAAGATGAAAATAGATGTAGCGTAGATTGAGACACTTCTTTTTTTATGTTATCAACATGGATAAGTCGTTCCCGTAATGGTAAGCGTCACGCCTTCGGACAATGGCAACAATGTCATTTCTTTTATTTATTTGGTCCACCAACAGTACTTATTTTACATGTTGACAAGTCTGAAATTTTATGGTGAAAAAAAATTTCAAGTTACATTCGGTGCAAGTTGCACCTAATATATTTTTCATACCACCTGCTCGAAAATGTACATGTATATCACGCAATATCAACGTAAAGCAAGGCATTACTTCCCCGGGGATGTAATTTTGTATGAAACTCCCTTGGGATAAAGTGATTAGAATTTGGAACGTTACTTGTAGGAAAACTCTTAGTACGGAGACAGCATACAGAAAAAAAAAGAATAAAGGCGCGATTGTACTACGAGTATAAGTAGTGCGTTAGAATAGCCCTAAGTTTGGGAAAAAACGATAAAAATGCTCACAAGGGCGTTCGAATTGGGAATCTATGGGTGAAACTGTCGTTTTTGGTTCTTTTTGTTCAGCGTTCAAAAAGCTAAAAAAGAGTTATTTTTTCCATCAAAATTGAGCTTTACGAACGCTTTAACAAAAGAGCCAACAAAAGCAACACCATCAATGCCCTCATTGCTAAACGAACGCACCTAAGGAGTGTGATTGTTGAGCGCCTCGTTGCTATGGGTTACGGCCCCTCTCTGGTTGAAGTTACGTGCTGCGATCTGGTGTTTGATGTTATTCAACTTTCATAAAATATTATTATTTTCAACGTGGTGCATGTAACTGTACTGAAATATCGCGAGCTCCAAAAGCAACTAAATCGTGGTCTACGTCTCGTGAGTACTAATTATAACTTAGTTAACAACCGCAAAAGTCTAAAACAGTGTTTTTCATAAAATTTTCCTTCCAAGGATATTACTCTGTCCCTCTTTAACGAGACAAATGTATCCAATTTGAATATTAAATATTAATGTATCTTACTTTTAACTAAGTAACTGCTACTTTAAATCTCTTAGTTTTTATTGTCTCTCAGATGCACCTCGAAGATAAAGCTTGTCTTCGTCTTGGGCGAGTTTAACCCGTCGCTTCACTTAGGACTCTACATTACTTCCTCGCTTCACTCGCGAATTAAATATTAATCCCTGAGCGCAGCGAGGGTCCATGACGTAAGACACTGCTTTACTCCCTCGGTGCACAAAATACTATAAACTAACGCATTAAATAGCAAGGATTACTAAACTTCTTAAAGACACTTAAGAGCACATAATAATTTCATAGCTTTTATCCTTGATATTATTATTTATTGGGGCAGGTACGAGCTTCTGATAAAAAACTACTTCCATACATTTTGATACACACTTTAAATTCCGAGAACCCGGTTCTACGTAAGCATTCTCCATCATCACGCAATTAAATGCACAGACTATACTATGGTAAGCACTTTGCTTTTTTATAACAGTTGCAGTGCCTGCTTAGAACTGTACTGCACTGCATACGTCATCCCAAGACATTAATCTATTTCACTTGCTACAGTACCATTCACACCTACACAGCCTAGGTTGCACACTTTTGCTTCGCGATAGAATATCAGTAGGCCTAGCACGCGTCGGAGAGAAATAGTCTTTCCACCATTTTTATCCACCTTTCAGTGGAACGAAATGTCTTTTCCGCCTTATGGAGGATCCCAATAATCTATCTATCCACGGTTTTCCTTACTACCGATAGAAATTTGACATAGCGTTCATACAAATAGTGTCAAATATCTATCTTTAGTAAGCTAAACCGGCGATAGATAGATTATTGGGACCGGCCGTTATAGAGCACGGCAACCGGGGAAAGTGATAAAATGTTTCCCTTTGGCGTTTCTCGAAGACAGTATGTCCCTATTTGGCTACTCCCGCTATACAGCACGGACTCGTAGAAACGTGGATATAATTCTCTCCGATTGACATAACAAGGAGAAAGGTCTATCACCTTCTTTGAAGATGGTGGACACAAGTTTATTTCTATCCAAAAATGTCTCGCGCTAATTATAATAACATTTTGTAACGGGAAATGGGAACAATGGAAAGAAAATTACACCGGAGGTATATCCGAGATTTCACAACCCCTTCGATTACCCAGATAATTAATTCAGACACATATTTCGGATCAATAAAGAAATGGCGTTGTAATGCTTGAAACCATACGAATGGTTTTCCGGTGCATATCAAGGTTATTATTGTATTACTTTCCTATGTACATTCTGTGAAATACCTAAGTTTTAGAATTATTATTTGTTTTTACTCTACAATAAGTCCCCACTTCCATACGCAATATATAATATAATGAGTCTTAGTAATCGAAATATAATACTACGTATGGATAGCACACGCTACTCAGATACATTTGTTACATTTGCTTTACATGGTACCTACGAAGAACAAACACAGGAAACGCTACTCCCGCCGTCCATCCACGTGGATAAACTATCCTCTGGCGTTGCCGCAGGGCCTGCGGTACTGGTACCTGGTACCTACTAAGACAACCTCAACAACGAGGAAAAAGCGTAATTGGCTCTAATAAATCGGAATTCCGATCCTCTTTCGATGCGTATCTCGACAGTGGAGAGAATTTCGATTTATTTCGATTTGTTCTACTATTGAATGGACACGGTCTTCATTATCACACACAACTCAATTTGAACATCAACAATCGTTAAATATTTACATAAGCGGCGGGTTAACTCCGTCTTATTTTCATTTAAGACATCACGCCTTTACGTTTCTAAATGAATCGCCAAAGATGCCTAAATACCCATACTTCACCTATTCCATAGTCCAATTATACATAACCCTAAAAGTCCATAGCGTTCCATACAGCAATAAAATATATTGGTACGTAATACGCTTTTCCATCTGCAAACGGTTTTAAGAAAATCGCTTTGGTACACCCAAAAGAACTCCAACAAGTTAATTAGGGACGATGGACTGTGACCAAGACGGGCATTAAGAAGATTTATGGTCATTATACTTTTGTTTCACAAATCTTTTGGACCTTTTTAATGAAATACCTTGCATTTAATGAGTTTTCCATTCTGCAATTTATATAGTAAACCAGATACGCTGGCGATATTGAAAATTATAATAATAATTACGAAGAATATTCAAAGAAGCAACAATGAATAAACCTGAAGGTTAATAAATATAAAGTTAAAGCCAGTTTTCAAAAGTTGTTGGGTACCAGTAGATTTTGATCACGTAGATTGAAGTATGGATTAGGATAATGCCAATTTATTTGTGCGACTTAAATGGTACAGAAGCCCTTGTAGTGGACGTAGCTTGTCATCATAACTGATCAACAAGTTTAAGCAACCACTTCTATGGACTAGACTTGGATGGGTGACTAGTGAATTTATTAACGTGTCGGTCATCGGCCATTGGACCCACTGGTTTGACTTACGACAACAGTTGTTATGTCAAATGATATATTAATGGTATATCTATATACTCAGCAGTTTGGATAAAACCATTCGTGTCTTACTAGAATTTGTAAATTCACTAGGATGGATCAAAGTGTTGTTCCATCCTAGTTTTAAACAACGTAATATACAAATGAAAATAAATGTGCTAAAAGTCACAATAACATATTTCTGACCAATTATATCCCAATGAAGTGAATTTACAAATTAACAAATTAAAGAACACATTTGGCACTCTTTTGGACTATTAAAAGATTGCGCTCATATATAATTTTAGCAAAACACGAAAGCATGAGAAGTTATCACAGCAGACATTGTGAAAAACAGTCAGATGTAGATAGAAAACAATATAAACCCATTCTAAGAAAGGAGCTGAATGAGATTAATTAAGATAATATTTTAAAATGACCTTTTAATTACTGAAGTAACCGAGAAATGGAAAAAGCGTTGAAAAAACCTTAACGTATTTTTGCCTACGACCGATGAAATAAAGCTTATCTTATTTAAACGATTTTTATCATCGTCACCATCAACCAGCATTCGATGAGCTGTGCTGCGATTAGAGGAACTTGGCAGTTAATTCCATGTCATTGTAACGATCATGGGCAAGCATAGTGCTTAACATTAGGCACACAACTTGCCCATCTAGTTACTGAGGGGCATAAAAATCTGGAAATAGTTTCCGGAAGAAAATGAATTTTGAGGGCCCTATAGATTTGTTACACTTTGCATGGAATATAGTCTACCGATGTGGATGTGATAAATGTGGCCCTTCAGCCCAATTAGTGTGCCTTTAAAGCCCAATGCCAAGTGGCTTTTTCGATATCAAAGAACACTGACAATTCTGGACGTATGAAAGAAGCTTGCTATTCTTTTCTAAAACGCATCCATACTGATAACTGACTTTATTGATCTCCTTGAGCTATAGAATAAAGTTGCTTTCCTCTATGACTTGGATGAGTTTGACTTTTCTACTAGTAACTTTGGCTGCTACTTCGATTCTAAGGCTTAGTTCAGATTAAATCAGATCCTTTGACTAAAATAGTTAATAAATTAGCTGGTTCCTACGTAAAATTGCGAGGATTTCTAGCACGACTAAATAGGAATATTTCTAGATGAAACTTTGATAAAAGTTTCATTCAGTGCGGATTCTGATGAATTCCACGCTGGTAAGTTTTCATCTCCTTACTTTTTCGTCGCAAAATATCTCGTTAGGTTTCATTACTTCGAGAAGTGGCATTATGATTTAATTTAATCTTTTGTTTAATACAAAATGTACAATTAAATATGTACTGGGAGATACTTGTCAATTTAAAAGTCGGATTGTTTTATATTGTCCTACATAGATGTTATAAAAAATCTGATTTAGTGTAAATAGAGCTTTTTTAAAATGTTGTTAGGAAATGGTACAAACATGAGTACCTGTTTAATGATTCGTCGATGCGCTCGTTGACGAGTTCACCGATGTCAAATACTTCATGAGATATCGCCCTTGTACACAAGGTTGTTTTTCCAACGTTTCTTGTCATATCGTCATTTATTTCACGGATGTTGTCAAAGATGAAACGATGTTTGCTCTTAGAGAATCGCACGGCAGATGTTAAGTGGTAACCTCTGCCTAGAACAAATACATTTTCTTACAAGGGACGAACTGCACTGCACCACTAAGGTTCTCTCTCCTGGTTTCACACATTCTTTCTTTTACTTTGTTTGTTCTTATAACGATCTTGTTACCAAGAATATAATAAGTGGTAGATAGTATAGAATAAATATGATGGTACAATTGTAAAACATCGAAAAGCTGAACTAAAAGAAACACATGGTTAATTAATTGAAAATAATAATATCGAAACGAATACTGAAATAATATGTTAGATAAACTTAAGTTGTTATTGCTTAAAGTGATCTTTGAGTGGAGAATAATAATGGTAGTACAAAAAAGAAACATTCGCAGTAATCTATACTAATATAATAGAGGAAAGATTTGTATGTAAGTATGTTTGTAACGAATTGGCTCAAAAAGTACTGGACCGATTTCAAAAATTATTTCACCATTGGAAAGCTACATTCACCCTGAGTAACATAGGCTATATAATATTCATCATCATCATCATCATCCATCACCGCGCGGGAGAAACTGCGAAGAGCAGCCAGTTGCATTAAATGTTAACAAACAATAATTTCTTAAAAAAACCTTACCGACAGACAGGCAATGAAGGCTTCTGCTAATTTAAGATACTTATTTGAACCCCAAAAAATATGAAGAAGATGTAAACTGTTTAAAAACTAGAATGGGTTTATTTTCTCAGATCTCAATTTCATATTTTTTTTTATCTAGATGGACAAAAGAAGATGGAAGTGTTTCTTATATTATTCCTGGCAGTAGCCATGGTGGTCTGGAACCGCTGATCGCTTTTGTTGAACTCACACAATACAAACCATTTGTGTAACTACGTAACGAGATTTGTATAATCTCGAAATAAATGAAAATTCAAATTACAAATCCTGAATTCCAATCAACATTTTATCTGGTATCAAACGATGACAATGGTGAATGAAAATGGACATAACCGAATATAATGGAATTGAATTGAATCTCGCCCTGCGGGTGTGTGACTGAGTAGGGGTTTAAATTATTTTGAAATAAGTTTCGAGTCCCACGCTAGCAACACAGCAATCCAAATAATACTTATTTGTTATATAAGAGTGCAAAGTTGCTTTTTAACCTCGTAGAAGTCTAAAATTGATTATTGAAAGATACGAAAATTTGAATGCTGAGCGTTAGCGAGGGAATCAAGGGAAAAAAGTATTTATAGATGACATATGTTTTAGCAAAAAATCAATGACGAAATTGAAACCTACACATACATTTCTTCATAACCATTTATTGTAAAGTGTTATGTTTCAAATCTGTTTTAACTGACTTCAAAAAAAGGTGGAGGTTTCTCAATTCGATCGTATATGAAATATCTTCGTCGTTTATGAACCGATTTTGATGATTGTTTTTTGTTTGATAGAGTATACTTCCGTGGTGGTCCATAAAAGTTTCATCAAATTTGATCAAGCAGATTTTGAGTTACACTCTAAAACTTAAAAGTGTTGATTTATCTTGATGAGTTCATCATTGAAAGTAAGTAAGCCGAACAAATTGCAATCATAAATTATCTTCTCATTGTTGTGAATTTGAAAATGAAAGCACTTGTTTCGCAACTGCACACATACAGACACTGATGTCAAAACTTATAATATCCCTCTTCAAGAGTCGGAAACTCATTTTTTATCCACGCGTCATTGGCGAAATCGCGGTACCCCGCACAAGACAAATAAATAAAAAAAAATGAATTCAATTTGATGCCTAAATTGCAATAAAAGATTTTGATTTTGACTTTGACTTTGACTTTGACTTTGGCTTTGGCTTTGACTTTGACTTTGACTTTGACTTTGACGTTCACTTTGAGTTTGGAGGAGCAAAAAATATCAGCAAAATGGTGAACGAATATTAAACAATTTCTTCTCTTTTTCACCTTTGCGTTAACGAGATTGTCGCAATTCCGCCAATGTCACGCGGGTAGAGCACAACGGAAGGAAGATTGGTTGGTGGCGGGTAGAATGATCGGAAACTTCTGTAGTACTAGTACGGTACTTTGTCGATCGATAAATTCGATACATCGATATAAGGGTTTTAACGATTAATATAATCGAATTAGACATTTTATAATTATTAAAACCGATTATGTCAACGTCGATTCGTCGAATTTATCCATGTCATAAATACTCGTATGACATGTCGATAGATATTGTAGACGTCTAGTTTATCGTTCGTCAAAGTACCGTACTTGCACTGCTGGGTCGTCAATTTTGCATGTGAGTATACAAGTATTTATCTGAGGACAAAACATACACAAGACTTAATTATACAATTTCAATTACGGTATAACGTGTCCATAACCGCAGTGCGAGTGTCTGTCAGACAGTTGGTGTCGGTCAATATATTTAGCGCCCGTTTAGTTTTGTATACTACAATTTATAGATCGGATAATGTGGTCCAATATCAGATGCCACGCATTGTTTGCGGCCTCACCGAACAGGTGCGGTTTCAACTAATTAAGCGCACACACATGAGCCAAGTGGATAAGTTATAATTAGGTAGTCTGTATATCTGCATGCATTTTGGACGATAAACTATGAGGATCAAGAGGTGAAGAAGTGGATTTAGGAAAAAACCGTAGCCTTGAGTTGACCTTGCGCATATTTCTTATTCACTAGTTAGTATGTCTACTCAACTTAGCATATCAGTGTTGGTGAACATGTTTTTATAGAAACACTCACACAATTGAAAATTATTAACGAAAACTACTACTAATGCTTAAGTTATAAAAAACAACTTATTTTTATTTATTTATTTTAATTCTTTATTGCACATTAAAATGTACAAAAGGAGGACTTAATGCTAGGGCATTATCTACCAGTCATCCAGCAGCGGAAAAGAAAATGGTTGTGTGCATCAATGAGGGGTAATATTAGGGAGGTATGAAATATACAAAAAAAAAACAGTCGTAATAAAACGAATACTTTGTATACTATACATAATTACATTACATATAAATGTAATATATACAATATATTACATTTATATTATCACTGGGCGGCAGCGAGATCGAGACGTCAATGACGCGGGCGTCCCAAACACTCCTTGAAAAATACCACTGGATGTGGTCAGTGTGGAACTATAGTCGAATCTAACCGACAAGCATTATGTGAGTAATCCCGTATTTTTCAGTAAAAATGAGTACTTAAGTTGTGGGTGACTTCAATATGTGTATTTTAAAATATATTTATTACAATTCCTCTCATTTATGCAACAGTGGCATAAATATAATTTTGAATAAGCAGACATGTCGTGGGCACATTGCATAATCCGCCCATTAATAAAACGCCGGCATATTGAAGAATGCTTATATTAATTAATTTCATTTTTTACATATGCAGGTTAAATAAGGCTTCTTTGATGTTTCGATATTTATTAGGGCCATTATACAAACGATGGAGCCATTAAGTCTACTAACACACGTATGAACCGCAATGTAAGTGAACATGAGGTGGAATCATTTTTCTGGATCAGTTGATACTTATCACATTGTCTTTTTTTTAATGGAAGTGCCTGGTATTACGTTAAATATATATGTACATCAGCGCTAACTTAGGAAATTAAATTATATTACAGATGTAAGGGCATACAAAACTAAGGTTTCGGTGACAAGTGTAATACGACGCATATCGATTTAGACTTTACATCGCACTGGCTACTTTAGTATACATTTCCATCGTGTGAATCACTTTTTTAAGTTTGTCACCATTTTTGTCTGACAGCTGGTTCTTTCCGTGTGGTCCCATTTAATTTTCATCAAATTCGGTTCAGTAGTTATTGAGTTACACTCCAACAACTGAACTTGATAAATTTTATCAAATTGTACTTGTTTAAGATTATATTTAGCTTTGAATATTTAACCGCAGTACCTCGAAACACAAAGAAAATCGCCTAGATAACTAACCGAATGGTATCCTAGAGAAAGAACAAGACAGCGAAGGAGACCATATCAAAGATGGAGTGACGATTTAAAGAAGATACAGGAGTATTGTGGAGTAGATTATATAACAACGACAAGTATTGAAAGAAACTGAAGGAGAATGCGGAAGCAAAACAAAATGCGTAAAAACAACTCAGGTAGCCGCCCGTTGTAATAAAAGTTGCATGGAGATAGAGGTGAGTCGTATTTTATATACCGCCCATACGACACCGCAGCCCGCCTCAGTTGCAGTGGCGCCCATACACCACCGCTACCTGCAATGGCTCCCATTTAAACTTGGAGGGCAAAGCCCATAGGAGCGGTCCCACCTCGGGTCCGCCTGCTATCGGCTATCACTGGCAGGCCCATTGGTTCCTCTTAGCTTCACCGTGGTGACCCAAGCCACAGCAAGGCGGAAACCCTCGGGGGGGACCTGCAGTGGTACCTACCTTTTGTACATTCTAACTTGCAAATTATTCCTAGAAATATAATAATAATCAGGTTTTATACCACATAAAGAAAAGATATTTTAATTTTGAATTTTATCTTACAGACTTAATTTACAACTTAACTTCAGTAATAAAAAAAATGTTTTTTTTGTCATGTTCTATTACAATATTAAGTTTATTTTAGTTGGCTGGCAAAATAACAATAAAAATTAAATTAAACAAAATTAACAGTCAAATTGAATAAATTGTCAATGATGATCACTTCAGGCTAAGAAAATAACTTTTATACAGTTTTAAACTGGAATGTTCTCAACTCTCTTTGTTTGCACTAAGAATATGCAAATTGAGTCTCATTAAGTCGCAGGCAGGCTAATGAAGACAGAGCAGCGAGCTTGTTTTCTGAGATAAGGCGCTTACAAGACCAGGTGACCTGACTAGCACAAGAAACCGTGGAGAGGAGTTCGTTAGAATTTTGTTATCATTTACGTTGTTTACAGCTAACTGATAGCTACTGAGTCGTACAACTGTAATGCTTCTTACATGTAGGTTTTTTGAACGACTTCCATAAAGGAGGAGGTTCTCAATTTGACTGTATTTTTTGATGTGCATTATCTCAGATCTTTTTATGAATATAACTGATTCGATTCTTTTTATTTGAAAGCTGGTGCTTCTCGTGTGCACCCCTTTAGACCTGATAAAGATCTGGCTTGTATTTTTTTTATAAGTTTTAGTTATTTTAAATTTTATCTTAAAAAAATATATTTAATAATAAATATAGTATTTATATAATTTATAAAATGTATATAAAATAATAATTTATTTAATAATTATTATATTATTTGTTACAAAATTTACTATAATCTATATCTATATCTAAGTACAAAGTTACTGATATAAAATAAATCTAACTAAGACAATAAAACTAATGAGGCGTCTGGACAGCTCCTTTACTAAACGCCGTGCATCTGGACCCCAAGAATCAATAGTTTCAACCCCCAACGGAAGAAAAATATAATTATCTCCAAGACAAGCATATTTTCACAAAATTAAATTTAACTCTCTTTATTATTATATATATATATATATAATTAAACATATTAAGATTAAACAAATTCAATTATTAATAATATAATCTAAATATATATATATATATATATATATATATATATATATATATATATATATATATATATATATATATATATATATATAGATTTTATATATATATATATATATATTTAGATTATATTATTAATAATTGAATTTGTTTAATCTTAATATCTTTAACAATAGAATGGAAGTCGGTTCCAAATTCAGCAAATTATATATTAGACTAGCATATTTTACGCTAAAATAAACCGAGTAGACATCTTTCTCGAGGCTGATGTAACCTTTATTGCGAAACGATGTTACATTGATTTTTTATGGTATAAAATGAGTCTACGTATCTACTTATAAATGAGCAATCTGTTTGAAAACTCTCGTGATCTTGATACATATTTATTTAATTCGATACTAATTGACTTTACTCACGTAGGTAACAATAATTAACAATTCACTTACTAGCTTGATAGTCATAGAATAGTTAGCCGCTCACGCGTTCAATGGTGTTGCGTTCGAGTGGTGCTCGGCTCAGACGCACTTCATGTTGACGTGCTGAAAACATAAGAACATCAACAACAAAGTGATAATGGAGACATTCTGATAGCTAATAGTATCTCGTGCTTTATTGATCGTTGTTTTTAACCGACTTCAAAAAGGAGGAGGTTATATGTTTGATTGTGTGTGTTTTTTTGTGTTTGTACACTGATTTCTCCCCCATTAGTGGGCTGACTCTCAAAATTCTTTTTTTGTTTGGTAGAGTTTGAGTACACTTTCGAGGAGGTCTCGTTTAATTTCATAACATTCGCCTAAGCAGTTATTGAATTATACTTCAATAACTGAAAAGTATTACGCCTATCTAGATGATACCATCATTAAATGTGAACGACAATCGATCCCGTAAGTAGCAAGGGTCACTAAAAATAGGGAAATAAACATTTTTTACCAAACAAATTTACCGAATTCAACACCAAAAAGTGTGAAAAAACTTGTGGAAGTCGGTACCATGCGCACAATATTGTGCTAATAGGTACTTTTGAACAATAATTGTACTGACTTTAACAAGTAATTTCATACTTTTTTGTGTTGAAGTCGTTTCCATTTTTTGGTAAAAAAATGTTTAAAATTATTCATTGTGTTGACTTTCAGTACAGTATTACTTGGTATTATAATTTTATTTTTTTAACCTCGGTTATCTCCGCGTGGTGATGAATGATGATGATTAACATTAATGAAAAGTATTATATATCCTTACTCGGGATGTATTAAACCTCCTTCGTAAAGTTCATTATGATCAGTCGTTCGTGAAACCGTAACAAACCAAAAAAACACAATTTCGCATTTATAATATTAAGTTAAGATGGAATCTCCACTTCGCCTTGCCAAGGTGCACCTTTTGTGTCTGCATCCATTGTTCTAATGAGTTCTTTGAGGACGGGCATTAGGCGAGTCAGTTGCATCTCAGCGCCATTTATTTAGTCTCAGTTAGAGCGATAATTTATAGAGGTGCTCTGTTATTGTATTTTTTACAAGCGAGCGTCAATACATGTATTCGACTATAAAGATTCATATAATTCAACTTGACATGATTTATTTTAGGTGACATAATAAATACTGTATATCTTATTTAATATATAATATAATTATATGCCTTATTATGAAAAATACACGACGATAAACTAATGCATATTTGTTTCAACTGTAGTCTTAGAAATGTGATCAGAAAGCAGGAAAAAAATAACCAATATCAATGGATTTTCCTACATTTGTGTTTCTATTAAATTTAACGCGTACCTTATATTGGTAATTAACCGTTAAGTGTGCGTTACGTGTAAAAATGAGCAAATTTTATTTTTATATTTTTTCTCGTCAATTGTCTTATACACTTTTAATAATGTATCTACTGCTTTACTAGAACGTTCTGCCCCTGAAATCTATTGCGTTAAACACCTGACACATATCCAATGCTGTTAATTTATTCGTGAACAACTGGTTAAACTGAATTGGTTGTTGTTTTGAACAATGAAAACAAGCTTCAAATGAATCTGTGAGGATTGTTTTTGTATCGTTCCCACGCGATGTAGCCATTTGGTGAAACTTTTTTATACTAAATATTTATATATTTTTAATTCAGAATATATACATGGTCTAAGACTACGTCATTATTGTAATGATATGAAATTTGTAAAACTTAGGGCCAAGATATGAGCTACGTAGCATAAGTACTGAAATACGCATATTTCAAACTATTAAACAATAGTTTTTTTTTTCTATTGTTATATAGTATTGCCAAAATATATTTTGAAACTAGTTAATAGTTAATCAGAATTCTGCCTGCACAAGCAAACCTATGTCTCATCACAGTACTACACAGATGTGGGAGAATATGGAACCATTCCAACAAATAAATGTTATATTCAATATTGAGATTTTTCTATCGCCGCGCAAAATAGCTATCCCACAGAAAGATTCAACAGGATACAAAATGTGTTTAACCCTTCATATACCGTGATAATTAAAACAAAAGATGTATGAATGAAACGAACGTAAATTTACGTCATTGGTACTCAATTAAAAACTGGATTAGTCGTGGGTATATACTGTCGGCAGTCCACATTTTACCCAAATCCGTTTAACCATTGCAACATGAAGAGAAGACAGGCATAAATAACAGAAAACCTAACAAACTTTAATTTGTATAGTTCTACAGATTTTAAAATACCAGCAGCATCGTTAGCGATAACAAAGAGTATGAGAACAACTATAGTTCAGGATGCCCAGTCGGGATCCCTAATTTTCGCATAACTCTTTTGTCCTCTTTTGTCGCATAACTGATTTGGCATAACGACTTACGCATATTTGTTTTTGTCATAATCATAGTTTGACATAATTGTTTTTGGCATACTATTTCAGTAAGCATAAATATAGTTCAGGCTAATAGTTTTTGCCCTAATTTTGATTTGCATGAAGTTAAAAGGCTTATTGTTCATTCGTCTAACAGTTATTAGGCATAAGTATCCGGTGTTTCTCTGAATTACGATAAGTTCAATACTTCGACAGGTGCTTACATAGAAAAAACATAGTTCGAGAAGCCATTGATTCGTCAGAACAAATATTCGAAAAGAATTACTCCCACAGAACGTAGCAGATTATCTAGTCAGAGCAAAGTCACGATAGGTGTGACGACGAGCGAAGCGAGAAGTAGCGCTAGATTAAATGGTGACCACACAACGCGCGAGCCGAGCGAGCTAGCGAGCGTGCCGCGGCAGAGGCCAAGCGAAGCGCCAGAATTAGGCTATACCTCCATAATTATTTTAAAACGCAGCACTTTTGGGTTAAAATTCTTGTGGAATATAAGTCATGTAGAAGCAATGACTTGATGATATAATTATATATTTTTACGAAGTAAGCGATTTGTCAAAATAGTGAACTTGTCGAAATTCCACCCCATAAAATTTCCAAAGTATATTTTCCCTTATTATGCTGAAATATCATTATGCGTAAGTGAATTTAGGTTTTCGTATTAAGTAGGTACTTCCCCGGGCGAACTCATTCACAGATAGTTCTACTGCACTAATAACGCTTCCATCCGCACTTAGCTCCCCTAACATGGATCCCTTGGGGGATTCATTTGGACTGGGACATATACTCGTATATTGACGCTAGCTTCACGATCTATATCAGCTTACCTATGATAACATTTACAAATCCGTCTTAAACAGATGCGTTCACAAAGCAGAACGATAATCTAATAAACGAGGTTTAAATGCTAGTGGCTCCCGCCTGCGGGTAGAGGCTCACCGCAAACGTTTGTCGACGCGTAGCGTGAAATCAGATAATGTGCGGACATTTACCGCATTATGCAGACCCATAACTAGAACGTAATCAAAATATGGGCATTTAAATAGTTTCGTCACAAGTTCTGATACTTCAGCTATAGTTTGAAATTGTTATATTATTTGAATTTATTAGTAATCTTGTACGAATTTTACAAGCTACATAAGTAGTAAGTAGTTTATATTGACATTAATACATTATGGTTTAAATAGGTCAAGAGGAATTTGTAATGTGTCAATAAAGAAACAATAATTCTCCGTATTTATAAAACAATCGGGTCTTGAAGGGTCTTTTTTACTGTGCGGATACGCTAAGGAGGGAAAAAGGGCTTGGTCGCTAATTAACCACATCGCTTCATTGGTACAAAAACTATAACTAACATATCTTACTTACATCTCATTGCTTGCAAAAATATATGGTTTTTGGGCTTTGTCAGACAGAGGTGAGGCCAATATGTTTTTACATATACCAACGTATACCACATACAACATACTCGTATATACCAACAAACGTCGGCAAATACGAAACACAGCGAGAATAGTTTAGTTATTTCCATATCGTTCGTTCTGCAGATCTTAATTATATTTTCATACTGCAAAAAAGGACTATGTGAGCTATCTACAGTTTAGCGCCCAGAGTTACGCTTAGACAGAAGTTTAAAGATATAAACATTCTAACTGTTGTCTCTCAGTTTATCTATGAAAATCTAATGTAGGTATGTCAAGAAAGACATTTACAGTATTGAAAAAAGGAGTGATGTTCATTCCATCAACACGCGGAATAAGCACAAGGTACCCGTACATGTAACGCGTCTCCACAGAATAAGTCATTATTTTATGGGACAATGTATACGAATATATTATAATAAAGTTCCCAATGTTATCCCAAATTTGCCTATTAATAAGTTTAAAATTACTATTAAAACTAAACTCGATCAAAAAGGTTATTACTACATTTCGGATTACTTAGAGGATAAGACAGCTTGGGACTGATTACTCCAGGATCTATCTACTCGTGTACTAAGATGTCAAAGTGTAGCATGTCTTGCCCTACTGATACCATTATTATGGTCTCTTTTATAAGGCAACACACTGGAGCTAAAAATAAATGAACTTTTGTTAAATACAGTGGCGATAAAAAAGGAAGTAGACAAGCCCGCTGAGTTTCTTGCCGGATCTTCTCAGTCGTGGTCGCGTTCCGATCCGGTTGTAGATTTAAGAAAAATAAATGTTAACTGACAATTTGTAAGTGCCCCCGCAGGCCTATAGAAAAAAAATACCAAACCAGCTCTTCTTACGTCAGCGTTTTGGAAATATTTCTCAGGAGAAACAATGATAGAAAGGCCCAACTTGTAAGTTTTGTTCAAATGTTGTATCCAGATTCTTGTCTGTATTAGTGTGAGTGTAAGTATCATACGCACTATCAATATAATGATGCACTTCTTGTGTGCGTTATCTCTCATTTGTTTGTACATCCTTTTCATCGTCTTTGCGAACAATCAACGCTCTGACGGCACTCACGTGATAATTGCCAGCAAGCGTCCTCCGCCCCCACCCACCGCCTCTTCCCACTTTTATCCATTTTATCCCACGCCTATTTATCGCGATGACTGGAATGGAGGCTGCGCGGTACTTTGCTTTTGGCAAGTTCTTTTGATGGCGAAGCAAGCGGTATTGAAAGGAAAAACAACGATGTGACACAGTGGAAATCTATCTATCTATCTTAGTAAATTGGATCTATAAAAATATTTTATTATATCCAATAATAATTTCTAGAAAAAAAGATATTAAAAAATATTTAGTGACACTTCCGCTGAAAAGAAAACATTGATTTTGGCCTATTTGGGGGCGTGCACCACCCTCCCTCCCGCATAAAATGCTAATAGGAAGAATACAAAATAAAAAACACAAGAAACCCCAAATAAACCAAAACCGATTCGACACGTGTTTCGCCTCTACACGAGGCATCCTCAGGAGATGTTGACTCGTCGAGCGCTAGACCGACAGTAGTACGACTTGACTGTCGGTTTGATAATGTATTTCCGCAAAGTAACGCCTTAACCAATAAATTAATAATTTCTAGGTAAAACTAATAAATGAAAGAAGTGAATCCTTAAGTATTTTGATGTTGTGACTTTATGCTACTATTGAAATACGATCATCGTAATTGTTAGTTAGGACCTCGGATAGATAAGCGTTCCTATTATTCCTAGTGAGTATGGAACCCTAAAATTTGGAGTTTGTTTAGGTAAGGCTTCGGCTTTACGCAAACGTGAAAACATTCTGAAACTTTCACAAGGATATTTGCAAAGTACTAGCACGGGGCAACTTTGCCAAAACCTCCAAATTATATTCTGTAACTTTTGAAATGTTCCCTATTGAAATTCGGACTTAAGTTTATGGACAGGCTTTTGCAACAATTTAATCTAAGGTAATAAAAGAAGGTTTTAACTGATTAATTTTAAAAATGGAAGTCTTTTCGTTTGTTTGTTTAAAATGTGTTTTACTACATAGTTGGTCATTTTAATTTTATACGTCGTTCATCACACAAGGGCGTTTAAACTAGATCGTTGTTTCGATACGTACCTACCCGAGTTGTCAGACCTGAAACTTCCGACTTGGTTTACGACTATTCTCTTAAAATAACAGGCAATGGCTTATCGTGCCCTCTAAAACACGGAAACACTAGTTTCAAAATGTCAAACTGGAGCAAGGTTTTCTTGACTTATACTTGAACGGTATAAAACTAGGCATGCTAATTCTATAGGCACTTCATTTTTCTTGTCAGCTGTAGTATAATTAGATTAATCAATGATACATAAAAATTACCAATTTCGAACGCGTATATAGATAAGCTACTTCCAATACGTCTCCGATAGCAGAGACGACCTAGATTTAGTATTTCTAGATGGTAGACTTTTAAAATTAGCGCTTTAAAACCTCTCAAACAATGATACTATGAGTAACGTAGGATCTCTAAGTTAATGCGGATAAAATGTATTAAGGACCCTCGTCCTTATCGTCATGCTCGAGTGACTTCCGGACGCCCCACAATTCTTTTGTTTAAACTTTGTTTTCAATTGATTAAAAGCTTTACAAAACACTTCAACAGAATATAAGCCGCGAGCAACTGTTTCGAAATATCTACGTTATGGGAGATTTACACGGGTAACAAAAGCCGCATGGCGAAAATCGTCGGGCCAGCAATTCGACTATGCTGGAAGTGTGAATTAAAGTCGCAAGCTCCAAAGTAGACAAGTAGCCTACTATATAGGCCTCGTGGCGACAGTCACATGCGGCTGGTAAATGAAAGCGACCGAATAAATGGTCACTTACAAGCAATCACTCACCACATGCACATTAACTACGAATAAAAACAATCTGTAACTTTTTCGATACCGGCACGTACTCTATGATTAAAAACAATTACAATTTTGATACCGGCACATATTGACCAATATTTTCGAAGAAATTGATTTAGTCGCTTGCGATTTCAGTCAACTGTAAATGGAGTGGTGATGCGGCTTTGCGAGGTGATTGAAGGCGATGTGAAGTGACTAGCCGCGCGGTTAAAATCGACTAGTGTGAATTCCCCATTAGTTAGCATAAATTCCCAAATGACTAAGTCAATCTAATCAGAACTTTGCTCACACAAGCGAAGTTTTAACTCGATCGTGTAAGCATCCCCTGAAGACTGAAGCCTCACCCGCGGTTCCCCACGATTTCAGTTAGACTACACTAAAATCGTACTTGTTAAATCGATCGTTATTTATGCGATTAGTCACATAGATAAAGTTTAAGCAAAATTTAAGCAGTTAAGCCAAATAGCACTCCAACAAGCAAATTTTTGTTACGCCTATGTAAAAACTTTTTCAAGATCCGTATATACAGAAGCTAAAATTATAAATGGTATTTTTTTATGGTTGGTTTGTTTTTTCAAAAAAGCACCGTAACGATGTATGGGCGTAAAACATAGCAATTATTTTTTTAACTTTCGCGATTTGAACACATGTTTTAAATTTTTATCGGGACTTATCACGTATTATTTAATATAGGTAAAAATAATGAATGGTACATATTTTTACCTATATTAAATAATACGTGATAAGTCCCGATAAACATTTAAAACATGTAAAACATAGCTTTGAGAGATCCCTTGGAGTAATCTACTACAGTGTACTACTCGCACAGAAGAAACTGTGAAGTGCTGCTTGCAAAATATAATTTCGAAATAAGCAGTTGGAATAATAAATAAATATGTATGTTTTAAAAATCTATATACGCGATGAATCTCTATTCCCTTGATCATCGCATCACGTATGAACGGATGGAACATTTTCAATTTTTGTTTTTGGACATTTAATTATATCTATATATAATTAACAGTCCGGTCCAGTGTCAGAAGAAGGTTTTTATGTAAGTATAATCAAGAAAATACGGAAGGTTGTGGAAACACAGTATTAACTAGTGTTGTAATGACATAATAAAAAAACACTGCGATATTATTTCGCTCCATGCTGAGAAAGCATAACCAGTCATCAAAACTTTGGCGTAACTCAACATACGTTTCGAAGGAAAAACATAACATTTGCATATGTGTTACGTTACGTCTGAAAACAAATTCTGGTTATCTGATGAATTTTCTTATGAATAATAATTCTGTGTGTGGTTATTTTGCTAGAAATGGTTATGAAAATTAAAGCTTTTATTTGAAAAGCCCTAAAATAGTTTTTGGTATGTATTACTAACGAGTGTGTGTGCGCTTTGTTAATTAACTATGTACCCTAAATTCTAATGAGTAATTTATATTTGACTTCACTTACTTATTTGAGTAATTATAAAATGCAAATGTTTGGATGAATGGATGTATGCTGCTTAACGCACTAGAACAGCTTAACGAATCTATATGAAATTTGTAATGTAATTACATTTGGTTCTGGATTAACAAATGGGATACTAAACTTTTCACTATCATCTTCACCATCAACCACTACCACGCAGGAAAAACAACGGAACACAGATATTGAAAATTATAGAGAGAAAAATTCCATCCTCGGACGGGATTCGAACCCGCGTCTTCTGACTCTCCGTGTCAGACGCCATTGACCAACTAGGCCACCGAGGTTCTGGTCCGAGCATCGAATTTTTACTCTCTATTTGACTAACCGTCTTGCGGGACGGAGCGACATCTATTGGACAGTTTAACAGTACCATTCAACACAGATAGTAATTAATAATGGGTTCATTGATACCTATTCTATTATTGCTATTATGTAGTGCGTTCGAATAGACTCCTTGTGAGCGTTTTTAAAAATAACGCTAAAAACGCTCACAAGGGGCGTTCGAATTGAGAAAAATTTATGTGGGTGAAAATCTAGTTCATGTCTCTATATGTTCAGCGTTCGGAAAGCTAAAAAAGAGGTATTTTTGCCACCAAAGAGTGCAATTTTCGACCCACGTCCGGAGCATGGTTGTTTGTGATCGTTTTTTGACAGCTATGTATTTGACAGCATAATCATGCGATTTTAGGTCTTATACTCAGTTGAACGTTCGAATAGGGTGTGGGAAAAAGTGGCAAAAGTGGCAAAAAAAACGTTTTTGAGCTTTACGAACGCTTTAACAAATGAGCCATCAATGACAATGCCACCAATGCCCTAAAAGCTAAACGAACGCACCTATGGTAAAGATGTTTCTAGCTCCTTACAAGTATAGCAAAGGCATACTTACACTGACATAACATTACATAACACTGCGATTTTGTTAATCTTAACCAAAGGGGTTACTTTCTTCTATACGTTGTTGCTAATCAAACAAAAATTCACCCCCTCTTTTGGGTAGAAATCGGGAAATATCAATCCTAGGAAAATAATAGTAAGAACCAAAACCGTATAAACTTTTCTTTAATTTAATTTGTAGTAACCATTTTTGTGTGAAATTTAAAAGCAAAAGAAAAGAAGTTTAGCAAGGGAACCCTATAAAGTTTTAGTTATGAAATAGTTATCGTATATATTTTCAAGCAGTGCTTAAACTTCAGAATTACCTCCGTAGTAAACCCACCGTTCTTATAACTACAGTCCCTAAGAGACCCGTCGTAGATTCTGCTGTATAATAAACGGCGCATCCGAGACATTTAAAATTCGCACAGTAACTAAGGTCTGATTTTTATAAATTGTGTCCTATATTGTTTAGGTCTTATAGGAAAAGGAAGAGGAAAATGGCATATCTACACTAATATTATAACGAGAAAAGATTTCTTTGTTTGTTTACATTGAATAGGCTCTGAAACTACTAATTTAAATTGAAAAATTCTTTTACCATTAGAATCCTTCATTATCCCTGATGAACATAGGCTGTAGATTATTTTTAATAACGTTAGGGATCCGTATTAAAACTTCGATAAAACATCCCAAAAAATGTGTGTGAAAATAGTACAAAAAAATCCGTCAAAGTGGAAGTCAAAATCATTTATTCAATTTAGGCATAGAGCCTACGCAAAATATATACGAGAAGAAGCGGCAAGAAACTCGGGGCCATTCTTTTTATACAGAATAACTATAGATGTTTACAATGTTTCTACTTAGGTACTACAAATATTAAATTTTATAGGTGGCAGAATGACAGCTTGCCAGAAGTGGAGTATTCCAAGCATCTTTGTCTTCTATATAATGTCGGACTGTATCGCCAATTTCTTAAATGATATAACAAATGTTTGCTTATTTTGAGCTCCAGTGTGTTGCCTTACAAAAGAGAACATAATAATGACATCAGTTGGGCAAGACACGCTACACTTTGACATCTTAGTACACGAGTAGGTAGATACTTTTTTTTTTGTCCCGGGGAAATCCTTTATGGATACCACCTACCACGGGGAGGTAGGTGGTTATGTGGGAGTCCGTATACCCACCAAAACCCCGGGGTGTTCTGTCACTGCCGCTTTTGGCGGGAACGCGGGACAGATTTTCCACACGACCGCAAACCCGCCGCGGCTGTCCGTTGCCGGACCCTTCTCTTCACGGCACGTCAGAACACATGGCGCGCCGCAACTACCTCAGAGACCAAACCCGCCAACAATGAGCGCCAGACTTTCCCGTGTCTGGACGCCCGTGGTCTCCCTGCGGTGGGTCGGATACGTAGCCCCACCGCCTGCTACGTCATCCACAGGGAATAATCCCCAGCGACCCCACCTCCTCGAGTCTGCGCCGAGCGCCCGGACCCCTCCTCTTCGAGCCTGCACCAAAGTGCCCGGGCCCCTCTCCTCGAGCCTGCGCCAAAGCGCCCGGGCCCCACCTCCTCGAGTCTGCGCCAAAGCGCCCGGACCCCGCCACTCTTATGTGACTTCGCGGCCAAAGCCCATAGGAGCGGCCCCGCCTGAGCCGGCCAGCGCACCCCGACGCCGGCGCGGCCCCTGGGTTCCTCTTGGCTTCACCGTGGTGATCCAAGCCACGGCTACTGAGCCCCCCCCCCGCCACGTCAATGCGGGAACCCTTCGGGAGGGGAGTAGGTAGATCCTGGAGTGATCAGTCCCAAGCTGTTTTATCCTCTAAGTAATCCGAAATTTTGTAATAACCTTTTTGATTTAGAGTTTAGTTTTGATCGTAATTTTAAACTTATTAATTTGCCTATTAATCTCGGATAACATTGGGAACTTTATTATAGAATCGTATACATTGGCCCATAAAAGAATGACTTATTCTGTGGAGACGCGTTACACGTATGTACCGGCATCATCATAAGAAGTTATTAATCCTTATCTACTCTAATAAAAAAGGAAACATCTGATTGTTTGTTTGTAATGAATAAACGCAACAACTACTCAACCGATTCAAAAAAATCTTTCACCAGTAGAAAGCTACATTATGCCTGAGTAACATACGCTATATTTTATTCATCTTCATCATCATCATCATCCAACACCACGCGGATGAAACCACGGAGTGCAGCTAGTCATTTTATAAAAATAACAATGGTGGGAAGGAGATCATGACGTTCAGACATGAGGCTCACGACTCAAGGGATAGGATGTTTCAAATAGGATAATCTCTTTAGCTAATTTAGCATAATTTAATCAGTCCTTGACAGATGTTATTTTATAACTAGATGCACCCCGTGGTTACACCCGCGTGGTGATGATGATGATGGTGATGGTGAAAAGGACTATGTGCTAATCCAGCGCCTTATTTACCTCCAAACCGAACTCATAAAAATTGGTTCAGTCGTTTGAGCGTAAAGAAGTGACAAACATACAAACACACACACACGCAAACTTTCAGCTTTATAATATTAGTGTGACGTTTTTTATTCTTGCTTGGTTTGACTGCTGCTGCTTGCTAACTTGAGCAAAGTTTTTTTTAATCTTCTGTATTAGAATTATAATTGTATTACATTTTGTTTACACTTGATAGACTAGTGTTTGGCCAACTATATCACTTGATGGTCAGTGATGCGGCGGTCGATGGTGGTATCACCCTAAACCTAGAATAGCAACTGACTCTCAAGGACAGCAGCCGGAACACACTTTTAAGCGGTTCAGGGTGGTAGCTAGCCGGGCAGACGCCAGAAGTGCACTACCACCAGGCTGTGGATTTCATCACGATGTTGCCTTTAGCGGAAGCTCAGTGAAACTGCCTGAAAAGTAGCCTGAGGTGGGGTTCGAACTCGTGGACACCTAATGCCGGCTGACGGCCGACCCTTGTTACCCCTAGACTGCCAGCGCTTGATGTCAGTGATAATGCAATTAATAAGTACTAGCGACTGCCCGCGACTTTGTTCGCGTAGTTTTTCTTGGTTTTTCTCTCATAATAACTTTCTGCTGGCAAGAATAAACGCAACAAAAACATAATTAACGAGATTGTTCCATCTGTTTAAACCTTATCTTATAGACATATAGACAATCTATGTTCGCATTGTTGTCCAGATGGTAAGCAATCTCAAGCAACTGAAATGTAGGTAGGTATCATTATTTATAGCTACTCGTAACAACTACCTCAATACGTACTTTGCGCATAGTGCTTCATACCAGTTAAATGCAGGCCAGTCTTATGTCTGACACGTGTTTGATGCTGATAGCAAAGTAAGTAAATATACCTATAAGAAGATGAAGTAGAACGTCTTCCCTACTAGCGTTGATTCACGCAGGTTTGACGCGAGACGCGTGTACGTATGATGTCAACGTCGCTACAAAACAAGTACACATCGCATCTACGTTTTGTTGGTAGCATACCTACGCAACAGAAAACAGCAACATTTAAAAACTGCCAACCCCGACCGCCCTGCCGGCACTCACGTAATAATTGCCGGCAATCGTTCTCCGCCCCCACCGCACCGCCTCTTCCCACTTTTATCGCCTATATATCGCGATAACTTTCTACTTACTCGGTGCGCGCGGTCTAAGTACTTTAATGATATACAGACGGTATCGTTGTGTATTTTCCACTGTTAATTTAAACTGCTATACTGTCCATACCGTAACTGCGAAAAGGAACTAGTTTGAAATGAAAACTTGTAAGATTTTTCCAGGAGGACATGGATTTTTAACAGGAAATGGTCACGGTGAGCAGCAACTTTGGAAGTTACGGAATTATTGAACACTGCAGATTTTTAAGGATTTATACTTCTGAAACTTTACCCATATTTCTCAACTTTCGGCAGGGTAATGCAAACTTTAAGACCTTGTAAAGGAGAAAAGTTTACAGGTTATTTAAAAAAGTATTGAAATTTAACTGAGATAAGTTTGTACCATGATTTGAATGTATTATGACTTTACGATCTATGCAGAGCGAATCAGTCATTAAGTGAGAACTAACTAGACCTTGACCGGTTTTTGAACGCTGAATCCATGTAGAGAAGATCTGTGTAACGCACATAAAACAGATAAAGTGGATAACTCGATGTTGGTTTGCGTTTTCATTTAAGCCGGTTTCTGCTGAATTTTATCGAATTCGTTACAGTTACCATGTATCGGATTTTGTATAATATGTAGGAAGAAAATGATGTTCAGACAGATATACCATAGAATTAAGAATCACTATAGTGATATCTACGTATATATTGTATTGCTCGCAGTATTTGGTTTTTTTTTATTATTTACTAGCAACTTCCTTCGCGTAGTAGGCTCGACCTTCGGCCTGGCTATAACCTCCCATCTTTTCTTGTTTGTTTTTATAAGAACCTTCTCGGGACATTATTTAAAAAAACAAAAGATTTTGCGAAATCAGTAGAGCCGTTCTCAAATTATAGCGTGAAAAGGAAAAATAGGGGTTTATTTTTCTACCGACTTCCAAAAAGGAGGAGGTCCTCATTTAGACTATATTTTTTTCATGTTTGTACCTCATAACTTTCGACTGGGTGCACCGATTCTGAAAATTATTCTGATAAAAAGCTGGTGCTTCCCGTTTGGTCCCATTTAATTTTCATAAAATTTGGTCTAGTAGATTTTGAGTTACACTCCAATTACTGAATAGAATGGAAGTCGGTATTAAATTTTCAAATTGTACTTGTTATATTTATATAGATGTAGTAGTAGTATTTAGTTTTAAAGTTGTATTAATCTGAATGAGTATATATACTACAACTGCTCATAATAGGTTGTAATGTGTTGTCCCACTACTTACACTGTGTTATAACCTACTCTAATACTGTCTAGAATTGCTACTACCCCTAGAAGCCTACACTAAAAGAAAATAAAATAAACTTAAAGATAATTAAACATTGTAATACGAAACGTAAGCGATACGTGATTGTAGAATTTTCTAGTGGTATCCTTCGGTGTATAACTGGATTTTCTTCACCTATCGGCCGACATACACCAAGCTATTCCATTTCATTTGGGACACCTACTGGGTCCGATTTGATATCTTGCAGAAGGAGGATATTTTAAAAGGTATCCTCTGTTTTGTCAATTTCCAACATTCACATCAGCGAGAACCTTTTAAAAGTCTCTTATCGGAATCCGAGATCTATTTTTAATTTAATTATTTTTAATCTTTCGGGTCTTAATCCATCATCAAGTAAAGCAAGCTTATATAAAAAATTACCAAAAATGGAAACAACTTCAACACCAAAAAGTGTGAAATAACTTGTCGAAGTCGGTACTACTATCACAACATTGTGATAGTTAATTTTGAACTACCATGGTACAGACACTTCTACAAGTTATTTTACATTGGTAATGTTATTTATAACCGGCCCGCTTGCTTTACTGCTCATTTTTTTATCCACACAAGTTCTTCAGATCCCAAACTAGGCAGAGTCTATACTAATGGTATCCTGATGGCTGATATACATTATACGTCCAGACACAAGTCAAACGTACATGTTCATGCACACAAATGTTTAATCTGCAGTGCAGCTCAGAAGGGATCAACCAACTGCGCCAACTAACCTGTCAATTTAAAGTATTTAATAGGTCAAAGGTTTTCTGTACAAAAACCCGTCTCGGTTACAACACGAGATCGTCATCTAACACGTGTACCTACCACGTCGATACAAACTCAGATCAATTCCTAACACAGTTTTTGTGCCCCGAAGGGCATAAAAGATTTCTTTTCTTCAGAACTTCTAAAGTATCCATATTGAGTGTAATCCAAAGTAAAAGATCTTGCATAATGAATTTGGATTTCCTAAGCCTCCTGAACTTTTCTCTTCAAATCTACGCAATTCCCTTACGGCCCGGATAAGTCAAGTAATCTAGGGATATAAGACATTTCGACGACAAGAGCGGAAAGTAAGTAGTGAGTAACTACTTAGCTATTAAAGCTGGTAATATATTAGTTGATCTTTTTACTCCGTGGTAAAAACTATTATTCGTTTTACAAGCTTTTTAACTTGCATCTTTCTTACTGTCTGTCCAGTTCAAAATTTGTAAACAATTTTTATTAACAAGCATACTAATATCTACTACATATTCATTTATAAACATCCCGACTTTACGCGTGAGTATAGACTATTTAAATTAATCAATAAAAATTATATATTTGAAAACTAATTTATTACTTAATACAATATGAAAATAAAAACTAATACAAATAAGCGTAATTAATGTATTTTATTATCTGGATGTCACTATTATGATTAAGTATTATGGACCATTATAACTTTTTCTTTCTTACATATAAGATCTATATTGTATTAATACTTTTGTTACGGACAATGATCCATTTTTTAGTTTAAAGTTTTAAATAGAGCGAACGACAGAGCGAGATAGGTGTACAGTATATCGCTCTCTCTTTCCCGCACTAATTCATACACGCTAGGTGAGCGGCACGCTAGTTGCCAAACATTGTAAATCCTATATATAGTAGCTAAGTTAGAAAAATTCTTGCCCACCATATACACTTGTACCTAAGTCTAATTTTAAGAAGAAAAACTGTATTTGAAGAAATAAAACGCATGGAAAGTGAAGTTTAAGAAAACCTTTATTGAAGAAACCTTCATGAACCTCATAAACCTCACATTTTAATGGTCCTTCGAAAGCGCCGGATGTCTGCAGCCAGTATTTGAAGACGAGAAACGAACAAGGATATACCGAACACGCTCATGTAATCCAAGTTCATGCTGAGCTGCACTTCGGGAAATAACGAGAAAATCTCTACAGCGGCGTGTGTGGAACGGAAAACGGCAGATCAGAACGAGGGACTACCGAACGCGTCCCCACGATCTGCCAATATCACCCGCATATAGAGGACTACAACGTACGGCGGACCAGATCACGGGTTTTCATTATAACCCGGGGGATCGTGGTCGTCATCTGAGTTTGTGAAGATCACCCAACGGTGCTACTGCAACGGGTTCTTCGAGGTAGAAGAAAGAAGATCACCGAACGGTGCGCCGTGTGATCGAGTGAGAAGATCACCCAAAGGTGCCACGTGTCGACGACAGGTGGGGGGTAAGACTTGGTAGGGCAGTTAGGGTTGTTAGGGCTGTTAGGGTGCTAGGGGGTTAGGGACCATAGGGGCAGTCAAGAGCCGAAGATGCCGACGACAAGAAGCCAAGCCGCGGAAGAAAGGGCACCAATCCTGGTGCATGAAGACTCTCCCGCGTCGCCGTCCGCGAACAGCGTCCCAGTGGACCCGCAGTCCACCGCGACTACACGCGTCGGTACAACCGCGAACGAGGTAGGGATGACGCGAACGGTACCGCGTCTCACCGAGCACGTTGTAGGCGCGACAAGTAGGGCAACGCGCGCACCGTCGGTACGGTCTCATAAATCCACAGCGAGCGCAGCGGGTCGCATTCGTCAAGCCGAGCTGGAAGCCGAAGAAAAACTCGCGGAAATTAGACGCCAAGAATTACAAATACAAGCGACTCTTATAAGAAAACGACTTGCATTGGACGTCGCAACCATACGCGAAGAGACAGACAGAGATAGCATATGTCCCGAGGAAGCAGCCGAAACGGAACAACGCGTCAAAGAGTGGTTGCATCACAATCAGCCACGGGGGGAGCAACCCGAGGACACGGAACAAGAAACGAGTGCAGGAAGATACCCATCACTTCCACCGACTACGAGGGAAGGAGTTACGGGAAGGCCAACGGTATCAACACACAACCGTGTTACGTTCGAAGAGGCGCGGAGGCCCAGGTCGCCTACGCCCAACAGACCGCGAGACAGAGACATAGAACATCTAGCGGAAGCCTTAGAGCGAATGGCCCGAACGCGAATACCATCTAGGCAGACTCAGGACTTACCAGCGTTCAGTGGAGCCACGGGTGAATGGTTACCTTTCAAGGCGGCCATGCGAGAGTCAACCGGCATGCACAAGTTTTCACCGGCGGAAAATCTCGCACGGCTTAGAGCGTGCCTACGAGGCGAAGCACGCGAATGCGTATCGGCGCTGTTGTATACAGCAGCCGAGCCGTCTATCATAATGCAAACATTGGAACAATGTTTCGGTCGACCGGAAGCAATAATCGACAAAGCGTTAGACGACATTAAGAAACTACCACGTTTAGGTACGTCAGCGACCGAGTTAAACGGTTTCGCGATTAAACTGCAGAACATAACGACGACTATTATGTGCATCGACGAAAGGGGTTATCTACAGAACCCGATGCTAGCTCGACAGGTCACGGATAAATTAACGCCGCATATTAAGTCAAGGTGGTGTGATTACGCGTCCGAATACGGAAACCGATCGGAGCCCGAGATCGTCACCCTGTCACGATTCCTAATGCGCGAGGCGGACCGAGCAATTAGATATACCTACTCGTCGACCACAGCCACTACGACGGCCACGAGAGGTGCCGTATATAAGCACACGGAACAACGACGAAGTAACGAGCGAAGCAAGGGCGCGAACGTGTATGCTACAACAGACGATACCAAGAAAAGGGTATGTTTCTGCTGCGGAGCCGAACACGATACGAACAAGTGCCCGAAGATCGCCGCAATGCCTACATCCCAACGCTGGGAGTGGGCGAAGGAAAGTCGCACATGTTTCAAGTGCATGAATAGTAAACATAGAAGATTTCACTGTAAAAGTAAACACTGCGGGGTGGGAGAGTGTCGTCAACCGCACCACGCACTGTTACATATGAAAAGCAGCGAGTCCGTCAACGCAGCGTCAGACGATGACGTCATCGCAGCGACGGCGCGATCAGCTAAGGATAACAAGGTGTTATTGAAGGTCTGTCCAGTCATGATCAGAGGACCCGACGGAAAAGAAACACATACATACGCGCTACTTGACGAGGGATCAACTATCACCCTTCTGGACCGAGAGATCGCCGAAATGGTCGGAGCACGGGGCCCGACACGAGCGCTCAACATCCACGGGGTAGCGACCAGCCAAAGGGAGCCCGACAGTCAGTGCATAAAAATCGAGATAAGAGGCCAGAGCGAGAAAGAATACCACCCAATAAACGCTCGCACCGTGAATAGCATAGCCCTAGGTTCGCAGTCGGTTAAATCCGAGTGGTTACAGCACTCGCACTTACGCGACGTAAATATCGAACCTATGTGCTACGATGAAGCCAAACCACGGATACTTATCGGGGCGGATAACTGGCACTTGATAGTAACTCGAAAGCTGTTGACGGGAAAGATGAATCACCCGGCTGCATCGCTCACTAAGTTGGGGTGGATCGTACACGGGTCGGTACCTAGGAGTCTTATAAAGCTAGATAGCGAAGCGGTACTACATATCAGGACGAGTCAATACGACGAAAAACTCGACGACCTCGTAAAAACTCACTTTGAGCTAGATGCCCTAGGCGTGTCTATGAAGAGACGAACGTTAGAGCGAGAGGAACGTGCGAAAGAGATATTCGAACACACCGCTAAGAAGGTAGGCGATCACTACGAAGTAGGTCTACCATGGAAAACCGATGACGTTACTATGCCACCGAACTACGACATGGCATTAAGTCGACTACGAAGTATCGAACGAAAAATGGATAAGTCACCGCAATTTAAGGCCGCTTACACCGCGCAAATGGAAGGTTTAATACAGAAGGGGTACGCAGAGCGATGCGACGAGGATCACGAGGGCGATCAGCGATTATGGTACCTACCGCATTTCGCCGTAACGAACCCACACAAACCTAACAAAGTCAGGCTAGTACACGACGCAGCCGCACACAGCGGGGGTGTTTGTCTGAACGACGCCTTGCTCGACGGACCAGACTTATTGCAATCCTTACACGGCGTGCTATTCCGTTTTAGCGAAAAACCGATAGCAGTCACCGCCGACATACGGGAAATGTTTATGCGAATAAAAATTCGTAAATGCGACCGAGTCGCACAGCACTTTTTGTGGCGCGGAGACGAGCGTAGTCAGCCACCCGAGAAGTACGTGATGACTTCAATGATATTCGGAGCACGAAGCTCGCCGTTTCTCGCGCACAGCGTAAGAGATAGAAACGCCGACGATCATAAAACGACTCACCCACTCGCCCATACCGCGATCACGCACAGTCATTATATGGACGACTGGGTTGATAGTTTCGACTCAGAGGAAATAGCCGCGCGAACGATACGAGAGGTGCAAGAAGTGCACGCGGGGGCGTCGTTCGAGCTAGCAGGTTGGAATTCGAATCAAGAACATCTGCTATCTCACATTCCCGACGTCAACAAAGCGAGCGCGCCTAAACAGCTGGGGGCGAGCGCACATCCGCACGAGAAAACGCTCGGCATAATATGGGCGCCTAATACGGACGAACTAGCATTCAATACAAAAATGCCGCGTGTACCGGACGACGTGAAAAACGGGAATCGAACCCCCACCAAGCGCGAAGCGCTAGGCGCCGTGATGTCAATATTCGACCCTCTAGGTCTACTCAGTCCGTATACTATCACGGCAAAAATAATGTTACAAGGACTCTGGAAGAAAAAGGTCGAATGGAACGACCCGCTACCATACGAAGAAGCGACCGTATTTCGCGAATGGTAGGAGGACTTGAAATTTATAGCTAACTTACATATACCGCGGTGTTACGATGTAAGTACGGAAATAATGCGCGTGCAGTTACATGTCATGAACGATGCCAGCGCACAGGCTGTAGTAACGGCGGCGTATTATCGCTTCAGCAGAAGAGATGGGAGTGTGCACGTCATGTTGGTGGCCGGCAAAGCCAAAGTCGCTCCTATGAAAGCACAAAGTATCCCTAGGTTGGAACTACAGGCGGCACTTATGGGTGCACGGTTAGCGCGTGACGTCATCGAGGGACATCGGCGTAAGCCTGACGAAGTCATAATGTGGAGTGACTCCAAAACGGTGCTACAGTGGATACGGAACGATACGACTCGATACGCGCCATACGTCGATCACCGGTTGAGCGAGATTACCGACTTAACTCGCGCCGAGCAGTGGCGATGGTGCGACACCGCGAGTAACTGTGCGGACGACGCCAGCCGACCCGGCAACAATCAATTACGCGCCACAGACCGGTGGTTCACAGGGCCCGCGTTCTTGTACGGACACGAGGATGACTGGCCGCAGGAGAAAATCGCACACGAAGAGCACGCCGAGGTATTCACTACACACGCGAGCGAGTTCACACCGTTGTTAGATATAAAACGTTTTTCGAGTTACGAACGCGCGGTACGAGCAATGGCGTACGTTTTAGTGTTCATCGAAAAATGTCAAAAGCGAAAGTCTTTTCTCGCGCTCGAACATATCGACCGCGCCGAAAAAACATTAATAAAAGAAGCTCAACGCGAAAGCTTCCCGGAGGAAATAAAGAAAGTCGCGGCCGGAAGGAACGTAGAAAGACAAAGCCGGCTATACAGGTTGGACCCGACGTGTAACAAGGATGGCCTACTATGTCTACATGGGAGGATAAACGCGGCTACAGTACCGGAGGAGATGAAATCTCCCCCTATACTCGACGGTGCGCACCCGCTGACTCGTTTACTAATAAAACGTGAACACATACGTAATAGTCACGTAGGTCGCGAACAAATAGTCAACAACTTGAGGCAACGTTATTGGATATTGCGCCTACGACCGTCGGTACGGTCAGTAGTAGGAAAATGCGCGTTATGTAAACTACGTAGGGCGGCGCCGGCGGTACCGGTCAAAGGCGACTTACCTAAGGCTAGGTTGACCGCATACAGCAGGCCATTTTCCCGGTGCGGTATCGACTGCTTCGGCCCTATGTGGGTGACGATAGGCAGACGAAAGGAAAAACGTTGGGGCATGCTATTTACCTGCATGATCACTCGCGCGGTACACATCGAACTCGTCGCGAGCCTGAGTACGGATTCGGCAGTGTTAGCCATGCGCCGAATGGCGTCCCGACGCGGATGGCCGGAGTTAATATTTTCCGATAACGGTACGAATTTCAAGGGGGCCCAAGTCGAGTTAGACAAAGCTTTCGAGGAGTGGTTACCCGCGCTACGAGACTACGCATTAAGTCGAAGAGTACGGTGGTCATACTCGAACCCGGGTGGACCTAATGAAGGGGGTGTTGGGAAAGGCTTATTTCCTCAGTGAAACGCGCCTTAAAAGTCGTGTTGAACGAACGGTCACCGAAGGAGGAGGTACTAGCTACCGCGCTTACGGAAATCGAACATACTATAAACGCGCGACCTTTGACGCACGTAGCCGTTAGTCACGACGACGCGGAAGCTCTGACGCCGAACCACTTTTTACTGGGGACCGCGGTCGGGTTACCGCATGTAGGTACTTGCGACGTAGCGGATAGGCGACTATGGCGCGCCTCGCAGGCGTTAGCGAATATGTTCTGGGCTAGGTGGATAGACGAGTACTTACCTACCTTAACTCCCCGAGGAGACGTACGTAAAGATTTTAACAACATAAAGATAGGCGATGTAGTCCTAATAGTCGACGGTTTACTACCACGTAACGTTTGGCCACGGGGCCAAGTAAACAAGGTTTATACGGGACCGGACGGTATAGTAAGAAGTGCGGATGTACGGACGAGAGGGGGAGTCTTCAAGCGACCGGTGAGGAGGCTCATCGTCCTCCCGACTGAAGAGGGGCTTCGCAGTGCTGCGCCGGGGGGAGAATGTTACGGACAATGATCCATTTTTTAGTTTAAAGTTTTAAATAGAGCGAACGACAGAGCGAGATAGGTGTACAGTATATCGCTCTCTCTTTCCCGCACTAATTCATACACGCTAGGTGAGCGGCACGCTAGTTGCCAAACATTGTAAATCCTATATATAGTAGCTAAGTTAGAAAAATTCTTGCCCACCATATACACTTGTACCTAAGTCTAATTTTAAGAAGAAAAACTGTATTTGAAGAAATAAAACGCATGGAAAGTGAAGTTTAAGAAAACCTTTATTGAAGAAACCTTCATGAACCTCATAAACCTCACAACTTTTATAATAATAATTCATTTTATTTCTAAAGTTATATGATTATTAACGGGATATTTACCGTGGTAAGGTTGTGGAATGAGTTTAATTTTAAAAATAAAAGTCCGCGTTCAAAATGTGTTCAAAATACTATAAGCAGTGATACAGTGAGTGTGTTTTGTCGGGACTTAGGATCGAGTTCGAGTTCCAGTGATAACCGTAGCAAAAGACTAAGAAAGAGGGTAGATCGTTATGTCTGCACCTAACTTTTAAACTATTTGACCAACCACCCGCATTCTTTAGTCTTCCCGTGAACATGGTGCATGTAACTGCGCCGAAATATCGGGAGCTCATTCCACAACCTTACCACGGTAAATATCCCGTTAATAATCATTTTATTTCATCCGACTGACCTGAAACCTGCACATCTGTCACCAGTTTGGTGACTGTATAATATGCCTGTTCTATATAATATGCATATGTGCCGGGCCTGGTCTCGTTATGGAGCTGAAGGGTGGCCACAGGAACTTGTCAATCATATAACACAACATATCCTCGTCGTATTCAGTCCCCGCCACAGTCAAGGATTTTACGTAAACACGGCATGTTACGAGGATGGCCATAGCTAAGGTACATTTATAGTCTGTAGCGATTTACCGAACCATGTCGATTGTAAAGGAATCACTTCCTATGTTCTAGACGTAAGCATATGATATAATTCAGTACTCTATAAAAGCTTGTCTAAAAAAACAACTTTTTAACCAAAAATATACTACACTGTTTTCTTTTCAGTCTGAACGTGGGATATGTGTGGTGCTCTCCATCACCTGACCCCGGAGATCTTATACAAGTTTGAGGCAAAGCACTCAAATTCAATAGACTCTGCGGTTAAGATATGATTAGTATTATCTGGGTTGACTTGAATAACTCGACATGACTACCTTTGATTTTGTTCATATATTTAGTTTTGTGTTACGTTGAGTTCCGACATGTATTCGATATGTTACCTACTTTTCAGACTTCGCACGCACAAAGGAGATATTGCAGGATTTTAAGTATCATATTAAATATTTTAAACGATCCTTTTTCTCTTAGCTCAAAGAAGAATTCCATTTCCTGACATAGCTTGAATCTGCGACCGGCAGAATCCCTACTTGCAACTCCGCTCCACAGAACGTCTCGTTTGTAAATAACTCCTTTGCAGTTAAATCGGTACGTTTGTGGAAGCAGCTTCTGTCTAACATAAAAAGAGCCTCACCTAAGTACGCTTTCAAAGAACCAGTGCGTGCCTTTATCTTCTAAAAGTTGCTAAGCCGATAACATGATTGTCTCGTGTACATGTTGCATTATATTTTATTATTTAGGTACCACATAAAAATATTTATTGTCAATGTGTTAAGGTCACCGACATAGCTCTCATAATGCACAGAGGTAATGGACAGGCTACATCGCTCGCAGAACTGATAACCGATGGGGAAGAAAGGTTCTCGAGTGGCGACCACGCACCGGAAGACGTAGTGTACGCTGGCCCTCCGCTAGGTGGACCGACGACCTCGTCAAAACCGCGGGGAATCGCTGGATGCAGGAAGCTAGTAACCGGTTCAATTGGCGTTCTATGGGGCATATGTTCAGCAGTGGACGTCTTCCGGCTGATAATGATGATGATGATGATAATATTATAGTTATCTATTTTATATATACAAAATAATATATAATATAAAAATGGATATAAAATATATGATAGCACAGAAGGTATTAATTTTATTATGAGTGGTTTATTTTTCTTTGTTGTATATTTCATACCCCTCATTAATGCATGCAACCATTTTCTTTTTCGCTGCTGGATAACTGGTAGATAACGCCCTAGCATTAAGTCCTTCTTTTGTACCATATGCTGTGCAATAAATCATTTAAAAAAGGTATGAAAGAGCTCAACTGTACAAAAAAATTACCAAATTACATTAAAATGCAAAGTTAATCATCCCGCAACAAGAAGAACACCACATACCTAATACAATAATTTTATTTTATGTAATGTAGCAAAGGGTGATGAACGTCGTCGTCGTGTGGTTTAAATTCAGGTTTAAATCATTTGTTCGATTCAGGCATCATTTAAGTTTTAAAATTTTTCACCTATTTTTATGCTTACTTATATGTTTGAATCATCCCACGTCATCCTCGTTCTAAAACTTGTTCAAATCAATCTCTAATAAATTTCAGTCATTTAGTACTTTTCCCAAACCCTATTTTTATGCTTAATTATATTTTTGAATCATCCCACGTCATCCCCGTTCTAAAACTTGTTCAAATCAATCTCCAATGAATTTCAGTCACTTAGTACTTTTCACAAAACCTATTTTTATGCTTAATTATATTTTTGAATCACCCCACGTCATCAACGTTCTAAAACTTGTTCAAATCAATCTCTAATAAATTTCAGTCACTTAGTACTTTTCACAAAACCTATTTTTATGCTTAATTATATGTTTGAATTACCCCACGTCATCAACGTTCTAAAACTTGTTCAAATCAATCTCTAATAAATTTCAGTCACTTAGTACTTTTCACAAAACCTATTTTTATGCTTAATTATATGTTTGAATCACCCCACGTCATCAACGTTCTAAAACTTGTTCAAATCAATCTCTAATAAATTTCAGTCACTTAGTACTTTTCACAAAACCTATTTTTATGCTTAATTATATGTTTGAATCACCCCACGTCATCAACGTTCTAAAACTTGTTCAAATCAATCTCTAATAAATTTCAGTCACTTAGTACTTTTCACAAAACCTATTTTTATGCTTAATTATATGTTTGAATCACACCACGTCATCAACGTTCTAAAACTTGTTCAAATCAATCTCTAATAAATTTCAGTCACTTAGTACTTTTCACAAAACCTATTTTTATGCTTAATTATATGTTTGAATCACCCCACGTCATCAACGGTCTGAAACTTGCTCAAATCAATCTCTAATAAATTTCAGTCACTAAGTACTTTTCACAAAACCTATTTTTATGCTTAATTATATGTTTGAATCATCCCACGTCATCAACGTTCTAAAACTTGTTCAAATTAATCTCTAATAAATTTCAGTCACTTAGTACTTTTCACAAAACCTATTTTTATGCCTAATTATATGTTTGAATCAACCCACGTCATCCTCGTTCTAAAACTTGTTTAAATCAATCTCTAATGAATTTCAGTCACTTAGTACTTTTCCCAAACCCTATTTTTATGCTTAATTATATTTTTGAATCACCCCACGTCATCCCCGTTCTAAAACTTGTTCAAATCAATCTCTAATCAATTTCAGTCACTTAGTACTTTTCACAAAACCTATTTTTATGCTTAATTATATGTTTGAACCACCCCACGTCATCAACGTTCTAAAACTTGTTCAAATCAATCTCTAATAAATTTCAGTCACTTAGTACTTTTCACAAAACCTATTTTTATGCTTAATTATATGTTTGAATCACCCCACGTCATCAACGTTCTAAAATTTGTTCAAATCAATCTCTTATAAATTTCAGTCACTTAGTACTTTTCACAAAACCTATTTTTATGCTTAATTATATGTTTGAATCATCCCACGTCATCCTCGTTCTAAAACTTGTTCAAATCAATCTCTAATAAATTTTAGTCACTTAGTACTTGTTCACGCCAAAGCGTGACGTCACCTTAAGGCGCACCGTGCCCGCGTGCCCCACCGCGGCTTCGCCTGCAGCTGTCATAACTAGAAGAAAGCGGCTGCGAAAGGAAGCGGAAACAGTCACCCTTTTGTACTCGCGACCGGCGGACGTGTACCGCTGCGTTCCGCGCAGCGACCGCATGGCACCGCCATTTTTCTATCAGCACGAGTCACCGCGAATGACTTCGCCGCGAGTGACCTTCAGGGTGTGTTTGGCTTGACCATACACTACTCCTAAATCAGCACGTGTGTACACACGCAATCAGCCCGCCGCGTAAACCAGTGCACAACCCAAAGGGACAATACAAACATTATAACCAAGTGAACCAAGTTCAGCTCCTTCAGCACGCCGTCGACAGCAAGACGCCTCCAACGAGGAAGCACGGTCATCAGCACTCATCAGACCCAGAGCTCCTCGACACAGGTATTTACCATCAATTATTCCCTACCTATTCTCTGGTTGCAGGAAACTACTCAACCACACTTACCCCCCCCCCTATCATCGAGCGTATAGCTAGCAGGAAACTGCGAAACTATATTTTCCTTCGAGCCGGATTTATCCGGTTATCCGGATATAACCGGGTACCCGGATAAACCACATTTCCCACGAGCGCGGATATCCGGCAACATAATCTCTTTCGCTGCCGGATAAACCAGTACTAAAACCCCCTAATTCCTTTAATACAGTCCATTGCCAAGCGAAATCGACCAGTATAGGCACGTTTCAATAATGACATGACAACAAGGCAATAACCTATTCATTCGCTTATCGTTGTTCGTTTGACACTCGCGCGCCACAGAATAGACAATAGTACTGCAGGCGGCCGCGTTCACGCGCCAAGAATACATGAGAGTTGCTCAAATTCCTAACGGATTAGTTTTACGGCGATTGATAACGGTGTTTTTAGTCACGCTGTGTATTCATTTACTATTGTTTGCAAGAAAGTCGTAAATAACATAACTAAAGGCCAGGTACTTTGTTGATTTTAATTATAAAATAATACTAAGTACTGTTAAAAGATTTACTTGTGTTCGTGATTATCATGAAATAATTAATGTAGGTTAATTGTTTACATATAAGAGATCAGCACAAAACGTCTTAGGGTCCCGTACAGAATTTACGTAAATAACATAACGAAATTTACGGAATATAATTAATTAAGTAATTAAACCATCAGCTCATATAAGGTTTGGTACAAACGTTATTAATTTAGGCGTTATTTTAACCGACTTCCAAAAAAAGGAGGTGCGGAATTTCACCTACGATTAAATACTTTAATATTTTCATTTCCTTTTAATTTTGCTTGCGTCCTTGTGCCTGACTTCGCCTTCAGACGATTAACGATGCCTTCTGAATCACAGGTAGCCAGATTTAGAGAGGAACAAATCGCTATTATTAAGCTTAATTTGGAAGCGTTATCATTGAGGTCTAGCAAACCAAGGCGCTATAGCCCCGAGTTCGATGCCAGAGCATCGGGCGTAAGATTGACCCGCGATAGATTTGACGCGGCGTATTATATAATATTAGACACTGTTTATACAGCAAGGCCACTATGTCAGTCCGATTACAGGACCAGAGTACGGAAAAAATTCCATTGCAGAGAGGTGTGAGACAGGGAGACGTCATCTCTCCGAAACTGTTCACTAACGCATTGGAGGATGTTTTCAAACTTTTGGACTGGAAAGGATGTGGCATCAACATTAATGGCGAATACATCACTAACCTTCGTTTTGCCGATGATATAGTTATAATGGCGGAGTCGCTCGAGGATATCGGCACCATGCTCAACGACCTCAGTAGAGTTTCCCAACAGGTTGGTCTTAAGATGAACATGGATAAGACGAAAATCATGTCCAATGTCCATGTTCCACCTATACCGGTAATTGTTGGAAACGATACACTCGAAGTTGTAGACGAGTACGTCTACCTGGGACAGACTGTCCAATTAGGTAGGTCCAACTTCGACAAGGAGGTCGCACGAAGAATCCAGCTCGGATGGGCAGCGTTCGGGAAGCTTCGATCCATCTTTTCGTCCCCAATACCTCAGAGCCTGAAAACCAAGGTTTTCAACCAGTGTGTGTTGCCAGTGATGACTTATGGCACTGAGACGTGGTCCCTTACTGTGGGCCTCATTAACAAGCTTGAAGTCGCTCAACGAGCAATGGAGAGGGCTATGCTTGGGGTTTCCCTGCGTGATAAGATCCGAAATGAGGAGATCCGTAGGAGAACTAAGGTCACCGACATAGCTCTCAAAATTAGCAAGTTGAAGTGGCAATGGGCAGGCCACATCGCTCGCAGAACTGATAACCGATGGGGAAGAAAGGTTCTCGAGTGGCGACCACGCACCGGAAGGCGTAGTGTAGGCCGGCCCCCCGCTAGGTGGACCGACGACCTCATAAAAACCGCGGGGAACCGCTGGATGCAGGAAGCGAGTAGCCGGTCCAAGTGGCGTTCTATGGGGGAGGCATATGTTCAGCAGTGGACGTCTTCCGGCTGATAATGATGATGATGATGAGACACTGTAGGCTTATCAGATTCCGAGGAGGAATTCTACAACGAGCAGTTTGAAAGGACAATAGACGCCTACTACGAGATTCTCGTTGTAGAATTGGAACAAAAAACATGGTCATTAGCGCCCCCTCCGTCACCAGCTCAGCAGGTATCGAACCCGCAGCCTCAGTGCTGCGCGCAGGATTCGAACCTGCACCCTCTCAAATCAGCGCCTATACCCGCGCGCTTTTCAATATCAGCTCAGCAGGTATCGAACCTGCAGCCACAGTGCTATACGCAGGATTCGAACCTGCACCCTCTCAGCTCCGCGCCTATGCCCGCGCGCTTCTCATCATCAGCTCAGCAGGTATCGAACCTGCAGCCTCAGTGCTGTGCACAGGATTCGAACCTGCACCCTCTCAGCTCCGCGCCTTATCCCGCGCGCTTTTCGCCATCAGCTCAGCAGGTATCGAACCTGCAGCCACAGTGCTATTCGCAGGATTCGTACCTGCACCCTCTCAGCTCCGCGCCTATGCCCGCGCGCTTCTCATCATCAGCTCAGCAGGTATCGAACCTGCAGCCTCAGTGCTGTGCGCAGGATTCGAACCTGCACCCTCTCAGCTCCGCGCCTATGCCCGCGCACTTTTCGCCATCAGCTCAGCAGGTATCGAACCTGCAGCCTCAGTGCTGTGCGCAGGATTCGAACCCGCACCCTCTCAGCTCCGCGCCTATACCCGCGCGCTCCTCATCATCAGCTCCGCAGGTATCGAACCTGCAGCCTCTGTGCTATACGCAGGTTTCGAACCTGCACCCAATCAGCTCCGCGCCTATACCCGCGCGCTTCTCGTCATCTGCTCAGCAGGTATCGAACCTGCAGCCTCAGTGCTATGCGCAGGATTCGAACCTGCAACCTCTCAGCTCCGCGCCTATACCCGCGCGCTTCTCGCCCCCACCTGCTAAGGTATCGAACCTGCAGCCTCCGCACTATGCGCAGGGTTCTAACCCAAGGCCTTTCAGCTCAGCGCTTATACCCGCGCGCTTCTCACCGTCAGCTCAACAGGTATCGAACCCGCAACCTCCGCGCTATGGTGACAACCATTGCTACCCATGTAGTAATGTAAAGGGTCACAAGCCTCGGGTATGTACACGATACTACGCACTACCAGTGCGCTTATTGAGGTACAACAGCGCGAGGTACCACGGCGCCGTCCCACACCTGATACGGGCCAGATGGCGTACTCCCGTCGTCCTCCACCGCGCACTACCTCGCGTCCTTCACCGCCGCCTAGGCAATGACTAGGACGGCACATCCAACAAATACCGACTCAGCCCACAAAGAATCAGCACACACACACAACACGACGACAAACTGTCATCGCAAACACCTTAAGTCAGTTAGGTGCTGACATTCTGCACTCACCCTTGCGCCAGCAATTCTGGACGTTATCAGTATACAAATGTATACATTGTTTACGTTTCCGCGTCCAAACTAAGGCTCCGTACATGGCCGACTCACCCGCCGACCGCGTAAACGTTCAGCCCGTATTTAGCAAAGTCACGACGGACTTGACTGGACCAATTTTGATAAAATCCAGTACACTGAGAAACGCCAAGCTATTAAAAGGCTACTTCTGTGTTGTAACATGCCTAGCCACGAAGGCGGTCCATCTCGAACCGGTATCTGAGTTATCCACGGAAGCGTTCCTTGCGGCATTACAGCGTTTTGTTTCTAGGCGCGGTATACCGGCGTTAATTAGATATAATTGCGGTACAATTTATGTAGGCGCTAGAAATGAACTTAGGGAAATACAAGACTTTCTTGCAACCAACAATAACAATATCGCACCTACACTTTCAGCTCTTTTAACGCGCATTGCAGCCAAGCTCAATGCACGCCCTCTCAGCCCACTCTCTTTTGACCACGCGGAATTTGAATTACTCGCCGCGGGTCATGTCCTTTTAAACCGTCAGCTCAATGCCCTACCTGAGTATTCGGTAGGAGGATGAGCCATTTCTGCACACAAAAGGGTTCAAGCTCGTCCTACCCTTATCCCAACACCTTTGGCAATCCTGGTCCAAACCCTACCTGCACACCATCCAAACACGCTCCAAACGGACTCCCCGATCCAGCTCACCTCAAGTCGGGGAACTGGTACTGATGGTGGACGACCAGGTGCCGCCTCTACACTGGCGCATGAGCCACAAGACGAACCCATGAAGGGATGGCGTCACCCGAGTGGTGGAAATCAAGAACGACCACCTGACTGTCGATTGACCACCACACCACACCTTTGCCGAGTGGGGAATATGTTCACGCCAAAGCGTGACGTCACCTTAAGGCGCACCGCGCCCGCGTGCCCCACCGCCGCTTCGCCTGCAGCTGTCATAACTAGAAGAAAGCGGCTGCGAAAGGAAGCGGAAACAGTCACCCTTTTGTACTCGCGACCGGCGGACGTGTACCGCTGCGTTCCGCGCAGCGACCGCATGGCACCGCCATTTTTCTATCAGCACGAGTCACCGCGAATGACTTCGCCGCGAGTGACCTTCAGGGTGTGTTCGGCCCGACCATACACTACTCCTAAATCAGCACGTGTGTACACACGCAATCAGCCCGCCGCGTAAACCAGTGCACAACTCAAAGGGACAATACAAACATTATAACCAAGTGAACCAAGTTCAGCTCCTTCAGCACGCCGTCGACAGCAAGACGCCTCCAACGAGGAACACGGTCACCAGCACTCATCAGACCCAGAGCTCCTCGACACAGGTATTTACCATCAATTATTCCCTACCTATTCTCTGGTTGCAGGAAACTGCTCATCCACACTTACCCCCCCCCCCCCCTATCATCGAGCGTATAGCTAGCAGGAAACTGCGAAACTAGTACTTTTCACAAAACCTATTTTTATGCTTAATTATATGTTTGAATCACCCCACGTCATCAACGTTCTAAAACTTGTTCAAATCAATCTCTAATAAATTTCAGTCACTTAGTACTTTTCACAAAACCTATTTTTATGCTTAATTATATGTTTGAATCACCCCACGTCATCAACGTTCTAAAACTTGTTCAAATCAATCTCTAATAAATTTCAGTCACTTAGTACTTTTCACAAAACCTATTTTTATGCTTAATTATATGTTTGAATCACACCACGTCATCAACGTTCTAAAACTTGTTCCAATCAATCTCTAATAAATTTCAGTCACTTAGTACTTTTCACAAAACCTATTTTTATGCTTAATTATATGTTTGAATCACCCCACGTCATCAACGGTCTAAAACTTGCTCAAATCAATCTCTAATAAATTTCAGTCACTTAGTACTTTTCACAAAACCTATTTTTATGCTTAATTATATGTTTGAATCACTTCACGTCATCAACGTTCTAAAACTTGTTCAAATCAATCTCTAATAAATTTCAGTCACTTAGTACTTTTCACAAAACCTATTTTTATGCTTAATTATATGTTTGAATCACCCCACGTCATCAACGTTCTAAAACTTGTTTAAATCCATCTCTAATAAATGTCAGTCACTTAGTACTTTTCCCAAAACCTATTTTTATGCTTACCTACTTCATGTTTGGATCATCCACGTCATCTTCGGCATATAACCTAAGGTAACGTAAAGGTGCCATATACACAAAAAATGTTCTTGTTATGAGACCCGTTACAAAATTTTAAATTATAAAACAATTATAATAATGTCTATCGAATACGAAACCCTCATAGAAATACGAGTATAATTCTGATATTTGGAAGGTAATTGCTTAAATATTTTAATTTCAATGTTATTAGATGTTAGATTAGCAATAACACATTTTTAGCTAGTAAGTATATCTTTCAATTAAATCATTAAGAAATACGTTAGTAAGTGCTTACTTACTTACGTATTTCTTAATGATGTGGGCCGAGCACGAAAATCTGCTTAAGTGTAACGTAAACGCATCGTTATCGTATTCAGTACAAACTGTCATTTATCTAGTATAATAGTGGTACAGATAACTCATAGTTTGTACTAAATACGTAAACGGTACGATAATGTTACACTTAAGCAGATTTTCGGGCCCACTGGAGTCGTAGAATTTGTTTTTAGTTTGCAGTTGTTCTTATTTTCTGCTGACTTTGTAGTGTTGTTAAATTATTATGAAATCTTCGTATGACTTGTAATTAATTATAATACTTTATACACATACTAAATTGTGCAATTGGTACAAGGTAACAGCTTAATAGGCATTTTTATTATAACTGTATATATCACTGACTCCATAGCCATAATTATAATAATATAATAAAAATAATATTTGATTCATATAATAACTTCTGTTACATGTTTACAATAAGTTACAGTTTGTTTTATAATAGCAATATAGAAATAATGTATTTAGACATAATTTCCACACGGCTAATACAAGTACTTGACATAAGTTCTATTGTATGTATCCAATTAATATGTATTATTTTAGAGAAATAAATATCTTAAGCCATATTATAATGAGAAAGTAACTAAATGAAATAGTGATAATATGGTCCAACGCAGATGACAAACAATCAACCCCGGCCTCAATTAAAGGATTTTTATTTTTTTTCTTTCTACTGTCACCATTGGTTATTGGTTGTTGAAAAACTATATTAATAATAATAATATTATATAATAATATATGGGACAACATCCACACAAAGGTCTTCAGGTCCCAAATTAGGCAGAGCCTGTACTATGGTAACCTGATGACTGATATTACATACTTATATATGATATTAAATACTTATATACATATAAACACCCAGACACAGATCAAACATATTGAAAGTGCATATTTTAAAATTATTAGGCAGTTTTCCAATAACCAATAATAGTGTCACCTCCAGTAACATTGTGCAACTGCACGCTTATTGCTGGGACACATTTTGCCATCGGCTCTGGTCATTGTCTTAGAACAGTAAGGTGTGGCAATGTCGGAGGATTTTGGGCGGTCGAAAAATTCTGATCCAAAAGATGATCTTCAGATTATTCGCAAGCCCGCACTGAGCTCGAGTGAGCGATAATTAAGCTATGGCTGAGTATAATGTATGCGCATGGAAGACTCATGCTAGGTAGAAATTAATAGGAATACCAGACTGCAAAGTTATTTTCTATGTTATCCGGTTATATGGTAACTTTTGGTAAAGTAATGTAAGTTGTAGTCCTCTTTAAGTTTCAGTAGTTAGGGATCGTAACACAGTTCAATCCTAGTACACTGTCAAAATGTTTTTACTAGTAATTTAACCAGAAATGGATTCTATCATTTCTTTCAAAGTATTATAAATATTGCTTCTGTAACACTCCATGTTACGCCATCTATGGACGGACCGATTTTAACTTCATCATCCGTGTAGAGCCCAAATGAATGGCCTGAAACCAGTTGAAACTTTTGCATTTTTGTCACTGTCACTTTGTAACTCCTTCGTTTAGGCAGAGATGGCGCTATTCAGCAACTTTAATAATTAAATAAGTAATTAAACCGATATAGCCACTAATGCAAGAATTACCTTTAGAAACGGGAAACTCTTGTTTAATAGTAAACCACAATATTTAATTATAACTGACCTAACCGTGATCATGGCGCATGCATTGTGTCGACATATCGGGAGCTCAAAATAAATTAAATACATGGTAAATATCCTGTTTCTTAAGTTAACTCTTATAATAACTGAAGTTTACAATAATATTATATTGTGTACAAGATTACATATGATGACTGATAGAAATTGATATTTCTAAAAGAGGATATCTTGTGAATTAATTGATTAAATAAAAATAAACGCACGTTTAAATATTGTTTTAGTAATAGATAGGCAGGCAATAAGATTAAAAGCAGACTTCATTCAAAATTAAGAGGTTCAATAACTATACATATTTTTATAATTTTCATCATACGACTTATCCAAGAAAATCAATGAGATTTATATCAGAAAGGATATCGTTCGCCACGTCTTTAACTGCTGGACTGACAATGTCAGAGATTTCATCCTGAAAAAGAAAAAAAGTTTTTATTTAATATACAAAGAGAGAAAGACATATATACCTACTAAGCAACGAACAGCGTTCAGGCCCGTATTTCAGAATTACGCTCATCAGTAAATGCATGTGTAAGTACCGATGTGTTTAAATTTTATTTGGCATTTACTCTTAGACTACCACTTAAGTCAAGATTCTTAACTAAGCATCTTACTGGAATATCGGCTTTAGAGAGCCGGACGCAAAGTACCTTCCAGCCGTGCGATTCTCTAATAATTCGTCGACGAGCTCACCGATGTGAAATACTTTATGAGATATCGTCCTTGTACATAAGGTTGTTTTTCCAACGTTTCTTGTCATTTCGTCATTTGTTTCACGAATGTTGTCAAAGATGCAACGATGTTTGCTCTTAAAGAATCGCACGGCTGGACGCATATAACGCACTATTCTCAATTGAATGATAATGGTATAAAGATAAGTGACAATTAGTATCAACAGTTAGTATTTATTTCACATTAAGCGCTTCCGTACTTAAAAGGGCATGGCCGTCGGTCCCGGGAGATATTGTATAAAGACTTAGGACAACGGTTTTTCAAGAATATAGCCGTCAACGACGTCATTTCATGTTTATATATTTGCTAGTGAAAATGAGGCGTTTTCGTCTGGGAAGAAAGCCCACGCCATAGAAATTGTAAACTTTAGCCACGTTAAACGGCTATGTTATGATATGTTATTACTAGAAGTAAAATTATAATAATAGTTGAATTACCCATAGCTTTAATGTAATTAATTAATCACCCACTTTATGAGCCATATACCAACAAGTACAATTTGAAAAATTTAATACCGACTTCCATTCTATTCAGTGTATTTTAAAAACTACTGGACCGAATTTAAATGGGACCACACGGAAAGCACCAACTTTCACAAAAACTATACTGGGCCGAATTTAATCTGTCCGAATCAGCAAGACTCATTCGAGTTAAGTTTCATTCATAAATCTATTGTTATTTTTTGCGCTGATGCGGACGGGTTAAATGGGATATCCTACACGGGAAGCACCAGTTTTAAAACAAAAAAATAATTTTGGGAATCGGTTCACTCAGTCGAAAGTTATGAGGTAACAAACATAAAAAACATACAGTCGAATTAAGTACTTCCTCCTTTTTTGGAAGTCGGTAGAAAACGGCTTAACAGACACACGCTCTAGTATTAAACTTCACTTGGCAATTATTTTCTTTACTTTACTGTGCCCTGCGGCCCCATCAACGTAAAACATTAATACGTAACACAAACATTCTTCTAGGATAGTCTATGCCATGTTTACCTATGTTCCATCACCATCAATCACCATATAACCTTAAACACCAGTTAATATTTCACCTACAAATTTTTCATTTCTTGCAAAGTTTTATGCTCACTCACACAACTGTTGACATTAAAATATGTAATTATATAACAAGTGCAATTTGAAAAATTTAATACCGACTTCCATTCTATTACTTTGGTAAAAATCAGTTATTGGAGTCTAACTCAAAAACTACTAAACCGAATTTGGTGAAATTTAAATGGGACCACACGGGAAGCACTAGCTTTCAAACAAAACATGAGTTTTGAGAATCGGTCCACCCAATCACAAGTTATGAGGTAACAAACATAAAAAAAAAACAGTCGAATTGAGTACCTCCTCCTTTTTGGAAGTCGGTAGAAAAACATTAGCATTTGTATCCCGATCTATAAATGTTTCATTCATTAGATCGCATACTTAATGTTACTTTATGCCGTTTACAGATACTTAATAGCTTCAATAGATATTTTCATATTTCGACAGTGTATTTCTTGGCTTCTTCGCAGAATATAAAAAGAAACTGCTCAAGTAACCATCTTTTTCTATCATCCTGTCTTTTAGTCACTTTTTATGACATCCAAAGAGTATAAAACTTATACATTCAAGGGACTTTAATGGCGTTTTTTCATTTAAAATTACCTCCTTATTCGGCTATAAATCAACTAGATACCTAATGTAGAATACATTATTATAGTTACCATCCAGAACTCTGCAAATTCGAGTATTAGATTTCTCAAGAATCGATTTACAAAATCGTCAACCGTTGGATTGTTGAACATGCCCCTGATACTGAACTGGAAAAAAGTAAACAAATTAGATTTTTGTTGTCCAAGCGTTTTATGTAGCTACCTACACAAAAGGTTTTGAAGTGATTGAGTACTTCAGTTAATATTCAGTATACCATGATACAACCCTGTGCCTCGCCCAGCACAGTGGCAGCTAGTTATAAATGAGCCACATTTTAAAGTGGCTCAGATTATCTCAAATTAAACCATCAGGGGTTCTCAAAATGGAGTACGCGAACCCTAGAGGTTCGCCATTTGACGGCAGGGGGTCCGCCACAAGATTTAAGACTGGCAGGCACGTTGCGACATAAACAAGCACACCCATCACATTAATAATAAAAAGATTTTTTTAGCACCTTATTTGTTATCTTTAATTGAATTTAAAACATTTTTTTCAATAGTCAGCTTTAATATTGTATTGGGGGGGGGAGAGGGAAGCTCTTATAATCAAGCTATGGTTCATTCAAGTTTTGGTTCATTTAAGTTTGGGAATAGTAGCGCGAGCTAATTGTTTTAGGGTTTTGTAAGAAGACTACGGGATCCTATTTCTAAGCATACGGAGTCCGTCTCTTCTGTCTTTATTAGATCAACATACTAAACTACATTTTTAGTTTAGTCATTCGGTGGTAGTGCTCTGTAACCACACAGCCGAATGAGCCGGCACGACCGCGGAAGTGCCACACTCCCACATAACACCGACGTGAAGTAACATAGCTTGCTATTGAGTTTCGTTGGTTTGTGGGAGGTTACGGAGGTCCCGCGTTCCTCATTCTCCCTCTCCCTCCCCTCCCCCTCCACCCTCACCCCTTTTATCTCGTCCTTCCTATCATCCTTCCTCAAAGGTCGGCAACGCATCCTCGAGACCTCTTGTATTGCGGATGTCCGTGGGTGAAGGTTTCACTTACCATCAGGTGAGCCGCTTGCTCGTTTGACAACCTATCCCATAAAAAAAAACTCATAATACAAATATTAGATACAAAGTGAAGCCCTGCCTGCTGCTTTAGTATTCACTGTGTTGCAGAAGGCAGTGTCTTCACGATAATGGGTAAGATTATAAATATATATAAATCTATGGAAAAAGTAATAAAGTGAAGTACAGGTGTGGGATTACTTATAACTAAACATAGAGTTATGTCTGTACATATGTGTATGTAAATAATTACACAGAACATGCCACGAATAATTGCGTAAATGTAATGTTACGTATCGACGAGAGAAATGTCACTTATCTATGGCAACTGTGACACAGATAACTGACAGTTTGAACGCTGAATCGTGACATGTTGAAGCTTACGAGACGAATACTATTCGCAAATTGTGAGCTGTGTGTATTGTACCGAAATTGTATCGACATTTTTTTTATTTTATATTGTAATTTATTATTTACTATTATGGAATTGAATTTATTTATTTGACGAAATAGTTTGATTTTTACAATTGTTCGAAAGAAAACATGAGTAAGTTATTTTTTTATTGTCGAGCTGTAACAATATTTTTATCTATTTATTTTATTAAGTAATATCCTATTATTACATTGTAATAACACTTAAAGAGATTATAGTTCAAGTTTTTCTCTATAGAAAAAAAAACAATATTTAATACTGAAAAAAGGTTATTCCTAAAATATAGTATTTCAAAAAATAATTAAAAGCCTAAATATAGTGACCAAGTGTGTTCACTAGTATGAGGAATTAGTACCGGCGTGCCCGTGAAACATCAAGGCCGGTTTTTATTTAATAAATGAACATTAATAGGTACACACAGACTCTCCTTAGTTTTAAACTTTATTACTTTATTACCTGAATATCGTCGAGGCCGAAATCAAGACGAAGTTCATTAATGTTCAAATATAGTGCAAGGAGACCCAGCCTTATGTTCACATTTGTGTCAATCCTGAGCCAAGGTTTGACCACAGTAATCCTGAAATATGAAAGAAAATTTAACTCTTTCTAAAAATCATCCATTTTATCAGTTTTATAGAAATGTTTTGTTGACTATTGATAAAATCTATCAGTCTAGACCATAGCTATTTATATGACTGAGAGTCCAAATGGCCAAATTATACAAAGTATAATGATTAAACAGTAAAAAAAAATATTTATAAGTGAGTCCTTTTCATCCTCAATCGCCTTAGAAAGTTTAGTAATACCGCTTTACTAAGATGAGACAATATCTTGACAAATAGGACTTTAATGTGAGTGTAACTTACCTATTTCAATAAAAATCTGAGTCGATGCATCAAACAATTCTATTTCATAAATGAAAAATATGAACGCCATATGAGTTTGTTTACAAAAAACTCGAGAAACTCGACAGTAATATCCCTACATAATATAGGTAGGTATAGTTTACCACCCAAATTGGATCTTCTCATCAGTTCATAATCTAATAATATGAACAAATTATTACATTAGCATAAAGACGAGCCTTAACAAAGTTATAGCCAGCTTCCTAAAAAAAGACCCTTTTGGTTAGAACGATTTGTTGCACCTTTGTAAAGTCAAAAAGCTACGACTCGTAAACAAAACGAGTCTCGTTTCCCAGTTATCATTGTGTGCATTTTAAATGAGAAAAAGATAGAAACTTACTTGCCATCACCTTTTCCAAAAACAGCCAAACCCATAACATCTACCAGCAAATCGTAACCGCCTGAAATAATAAATTTACAATATGATAATGTTATACTTAACTCACATTGCGGCGTGGAAGGGACGTCATGTATTTTTGCAGCAAAGTTGTAAAGCGCATTTTGAATCTTTACCAATCATTGTTTGGGTTACGCAATGAAGTTAAAGTTCAGACATTAACAGCTGTAACACAGGCACGACGCCGTGCGATTCTCTAAAAGCAAACATCGTTGCATCATTGACAACGTCCGTGAAACAAATGACCGGATGACAAGAAACGTTGGAAAAACAACCTTATGTGCAAGAGAGATATCTCGTAAAGTATTTGACATCGGTGAGCTCGTCGACGAGAAGGTTGTTTTTCCAACTATTTTTTGTCTTCTCGTCATTTCTTTCACGGATGTTGTCAAAGATGCAACGATGTTTGCTCATCGCACGGCTGTTGTCCTAATTGTTACCTAAGTACCACAGTTTTGCGTTAAATAACTAAATTACTCAGTTTAATTAGAGGTATAGTTAGGAAATATGTAGTGTTGTGAACTGAATGAACATATTATATATTATTATATAAAATACACCTTACAATTTTGCACTTTAACACTTTCGCTGCACTTGTAACAAAACTTAACTTTGTTAATGTGTCGACACAGATTAGTGTGTCGAATAGTATGTTCACTGAATTTTATTCTACTTTAACTTATAAATTTAACGAACAACTTTAGTTCTAAGACTTAGAATATCCTAATCTTAGTATGAGTTTTGAAGCTCACAATATCGACGTATCGATGTACATCAAAATAACGTGACAATTTCAAGCGTAATTTTCAGTAGTGAACCAGGGAGATCTTATAGATGTATTTACTGTATAGTCCAATATAATAATTATAATAATAATAATTTATTTTATTTTGCATAAATATATTACATTTTATATAATGAATCCATAGGCTCCCGAACTAGTTAAAAACTGTGTTTCGGGTGCCAGTGGCTTCTCCCATCTAGATTTATTTTAATATTTTATGCTTACAAATACATATAACAAACATATTTTTGTCTATATAAACACGCATATATATATATATATATATATATATATATATATATATATATATATATATATAAACATAAAGCATAGTCTATATAACTAAAAATATAAAACACATGGAACAGCATACATAATGGTTAATAAATGCTAAGCAAAAATGTTTTGAAATTAGATAAAACACGCTCATTTTATAATATTTATTTGAGGGTGTGTTGGGATGTTAGTGTAGTGTATATGTGTGTGAATGTATGATTAAGTGTATATCATCTCCGTCAAAGCACCCAACTCAAGTGGAGTAAAAGTGGGTTGGAGGATATTTGTGTATGTTGTGTGAAGGTGTGGAAGTGTAGGTATGAAAGTGATTTAAGTATGTAAAGCAATGTTTGTGGCGTTTAGCACTCCGTACACTATGTGTAACGTTGTGTGCACCGGGCATTGCGTGTGATATCACTTAAAACTCATGGTTAGACAACTTTAAATTATGTCTGTGAGAAATAGGAAGAGATACAAAATAAGCTAGATGCGTGTAGGGGCACGATACATGCGACGTGAGCGCAATTCACTATTATCGGAAAAGGCGCGCCATGCGCTCAGTAGGTCTACCACGAGTTTACAACATTGTCACCAATCGAAACAAGGATCGATTGCCGCAAAAAATATATGAAAAAAAGAACAGTGCCACCTCGCGATCATTCGTATAACTAAAATTGACAGCGAGTACGCCAATCACAAGCTTAATAGGTAGGCGAGATTATCGACTATAGATGACATTTATGTTGCCAACTCATGGTAGAGCTACAGTTGCCCCACCGCGTTTGTACAGATTATCTGTACTTCATAATGTAAACTTTTTATTTATATGTAATTCTGAATAATCGACAATATTAATGGTGATCACCGAAATGTTATAATTGTATTCACCCATCACAGTGGGCAGACAGAACACGTATATAGAAGAAATAAGGGCGCACATAAAAACCTAGATAGGTGACGTGCGCCACGCGACCAGTTAACACATGAAGAACCCCACAATGCGATATGCCTATTCACTATATTAAACAACAGAAGTACAATCAACACTTGAATACTAGGAAACATAGTAAAAGTTAAAAAAGTAAATAATTAAACTGCACACAGCGCATAAAATCCATTATAATGACCAACGTCTACTACGACTTGGCAAATGTCATGTATAGTCGATACTCGATCTCGCCCTATTAAGCTTGTGAATGGCGGACTTGCTGTCAATTTTAGTTCTACAATTGACCGCAAGGTGGCACTGTTCTTTTTTTCATACATTTTTCGTGGCCTCTACTATGACTTGGCAACATAAATGTCATCTATAGTCGATACTCGATCTCGCCCACCTATTAAGCTTGTGAATGGCGTACTTGCTGTCAATTTTAGTTCTACAATTGACCGCAAGGTGGCACTGTTCTTTTTTTCATACATTTTTCGTGGCCTCTACTATGACTTGGCAACATAAATGTCATCTATAGTCGATACTCGATCTCGCCCACCTATTAAGCCTGTGAATGGCGTACTTGCTGTCAATTTTAGTTCTACAATTGATCGCAAGGTGGCACTGTTCTTTTTTTCATACATTTTTCGTGGCCTCTACTATGACTTGGCAACATAAATGTCATCTATAGTCGATACTCGATCTCGCCCACCTATTAAGCTTGTGAATGGCGTACTTGCTGTCAATTTTAGTTCTACAATTGACCGCAAGGTGGCACTGTTCTTTTTTCATAATTTTTTTCGCGGCAGTCGACAGCGAGCATTGATTGGTGACACTGTTCTAAACTCATGGTAGACGTACAGGCACCCAGTGACACTTGCCCCATCAACACGAATCTTGTATTACGTATCGTTTATCAAAATTGGTTAAACCGTTGAGTAGTTACGAGCAGACATAGGAATAGCCATTGTATATTTAATTAATTATATAATTAATTATTAATTATTAATATATAATTAATTATTAATATATAATTAATTATTAATATATAATTAATTATTAATTATTATTATATTATTATTTGTTCAAAAAGTTTCACGGATTTCATCAGGGATTCCGGTCAGCGCGCTCGAGTGGGACGGACGTGCGCTCAAGTGCTCCCCGAGAATATTCCGATCGGCCTAAAAGTGCTTGCGCTTTTAGTGCCGGTTACCTGTATCGTTTCGATTGAAGAGGATTCAGTGTTGGACTTCGCTAATAGTGGATTTTCTGTGTGCAGATTCGACGTCAAGCCACCGCTTCGTGTACCGTTCGGCGCACGGAGGCGTTCGGCTCGGCTCGGCTCGCGTCGCGGAAGAAGCGCGCTCTTGTAAGAGCGCTTCGACACATCAATCGCCTATTGTTCATTGTCTAATCAAAACCGCTCTTCTCAGAGCGAACTCTAGTTTCGATTTTTAATTTTTCAATTCAATTTTCAAAGTCGAGTCAAACAAATCCACGCTTCACGTGGTCTTCTGGACGATCCTTGCGGTGTTAACGCCACCCAGTTGGGCGCGGACTCGGTGCGTCAAGCCTTTCCCTCCTGAGCGTGGGAGGGAACGGCTAAAACCGGACGGGCCTGCCTTCACCGGCCTTGGGGTCTCCCCTCGCCGACGGCAGGTATCTCCTTCCCACCCTACCCTATCCTACTCTCCTATTCTCTGGGCAAGTGTTTGGTTGGAAGCCGGGTTTTACTCGGTCTTCTCTCCTCGCCCCCGGAGCAGCTAGGGCCTCGCGTTTAGGCACACATCCCTCTGCACAATAAGACTGGCAGAGGGCACACAGTAGGGACACCTAGGCACTCACTCTCCCGCCTGTACCCGGCGGGAGTGGCATTCACCCCTCACTCGCATCTCGAGTATTCCCCTCGAGATGTCTCTTCTCTCTCCCTCCCCCGCTATGAGCCTCCCGCAAGGCGTTTCGCCTCAGGCGTTCGCCTCGTGGGTCTCAAACTGCTACCCGGACATGCTGTCCGAGTATCTCCAGTCCAATAGGGACTTTAAAGAGAGACCCCGCTTCACGGACTCTCAAATTCCCTCCTCCGGCTCCCTCCCTCCGAGGGCGCCCTTCGGTTCTTCGGCGTTCAAGCCGTTAGATAGCCCTCTCTCCCCTGACCCTGCGCCCTATGCGCCCCGTGCTCCCCGCGCACCTCTACCACCCCGCGATCGTTCTCCAGTCCTTCGGACTGAGTACGAACGCGCCTACGACTCGGCATCCAACTCGGAGAATGAGATGGATGTAGAGTTCTCCCGCTCCCGCGCTAACTCTGTTGGCAACATCTCCAACGACGGGTTCACTACCGTCGGAAAGAGAAAGCGCGTCCCCAAAGCCGCCTCAGAGGCTCCCTCCCCGCCACCCAAAGCGGCCTGCACCGCCCCGGGAGCGAAGCCATCAGGCTCTCTCGCTCCCGCCTCCCGCGACCCTCTCGCTCACTCCGATGCTCCCGCAAGCATCGCCGCGTCTCAACGCGACGTCTCCTCTCAAGGAGCGTCAGTTAGACGCGAGAAACCGCCGCCGCCTCTGTTCCTTCAGGACAAGGCGAAGTGGGACATGGTCTCACGACTTTTGACGGATCGTAAGATCCAATATACCAGCGCCCGCTCAACCCAACTGGGTATTAAAGTCCAGGTGCCTACCCCAAGCGACCATAGGGCATTAACCAGGATTCTCAAAAACGAGAGTATAAGTTTTCATACCTATGCTCTCGAAGAAGAGAAAGTCCTACGCGTCGTCATACGCGGTGTACCTAAGGAGGTACAAACTGATAGTGTCCTCGCCGACTTGAAGGCGCAAGGCTACCCCGTCCGCGAATGCCACCGGATGTACAGTGGCAAAGATCGCAGGCCCTACGACCTACTATTGGTCATCCTCAATCGCACGCCAGAGGGCAAAGCGATTTTTAATGTCAAAACGGTAGTGAACCTCTCGGGGATCACCGTTCAACCCCCATTCCGAAACCGAGCGCCTGGCCAGTGTCATAACTGCCAATTGTACGGGCATGCCGCCCGATTCTGTTTCGCCCGCCCGAGGTGCGTCAAGTGCCTAGGGGATCACGGGACAGCCCAGTGTTCTCGCACAAGGGACTCGGCAGACCCACCTAGTTGTGTCCTCTGCGGCACACAGGGACATACCGCCAACTACCGCGGTTGCCCTAAGGCACCCCGCGTATCAAGTGGGCCGGCCAGGAGGCCTATTCCCCCTCCTCGCCCGGTCACTACCCGCTCACAAGGGAACGGCCCTAAGCCTAACCTTACCCCCGCACCGCAGGCAACACCTGTTGTACCCGCGCCCGCGCCCGCGCGCAACGCTTGGTCCAAGCCCTTGAGCATGGTACAAGCAAGCGCCCCCCTCACCCCCGCCCGCCCGCAGGCCTCTGTCAGCGCGCCGGCTCCTAAGCCCAAACCGCCGCTCGCTAGGCCTCCAATGGCTGGGCTCATGGACGCCCCAGGTCAATCTGACCTGGCAGCCGACATAGCCCTTGTCATGGACTACGCGATGGTCATAGACGTGGACGAAGTACGTGCATTCGCGCACAAACTTCGTACTGCCACAAACGACCAAGACCGCTTGCGAGCCACGCTCACACACGCGGGTCTAATCAGCGCAGTGAGGCGCTACGCCCTCCCCAGCGTTTCTTAGGTATCATCCAATATGGATAGTACACCGAAACGAATTAAACCCCACTCAGTCACCGTAGCGACTTTCAACGCTGACGGCCTCTCTAGTCAAAAGGACGAAGTTCACGAATTTTGTAAGACCCATCAGGTCGATATTCTATGCGTGCAGGAGACCTTTCTGAAACCAGGTACAGCGAACCCTAGGTTTGCAAATTACCGTTTGGTTCGTAATGATAGAGTGGCCACCCCAAAAGGTGGCACTCTCATCTATTACAAAAGAGCTCTGCACTGTATCCCAATTGTTACTCCAACACTTAGAATACTAGAAGCCTCTGTTTGCTTTCTAGCGATGTCAGGTCATCAACCAGTCATCATAGCCTCATGTTACCTCCCCTCTGGTAAAGAACTATTACAGACAGACTTGGAAGCCCTCTTCTCTCTAGGAAGCTCCGTCCTTCTGATCGGTGACTTCAACAGTAAACATGTCATATGGAACTGTACTAGTAACAATAGTAATGGTAAAATCCTTGAAGGCTTGGTCAGCCACTTAAACTTTGATATTCTCTCCCCTCTGGAGCCCACAAGATATCCCTATGTTGACAACCAACGACCAGACATACTTGACATAGCACTTCTCAAGAACGTCACCCTCCGGTTGCGCTCTATAGAAGTGTTACACGAACTGACTTCAGACCACCGCCCTGTATTGTTGAAATTAGGCCCCGACCCGACGGACATAACCCCTATCACTAGAACGGTAGTGAACTGGAAGCAACTGGGGGAATCCCTCCAAGCTATCAGTTCACCCGCTCTCGATAGAATCCCCGATGACATACAGACAGTAGAAGACGTGTCAATTGCGATCGAGGCTCTCAGTGACCACCTCCGCACCGCAGTAGGTGAATCCTCAAAGCAGGTCCAAGTGGCGGATGGTCGCCGCTTCGAACTGCCCGAGGGTGCGAGGAGATTACTGACAGCTAAAAACGCCGCCACTAGGGCGTATGACTCGATGCCAACCCCAGAGAACAAAGCCACCATGCGCTATTTACAGCGTGCTGTAAGGAAACGCATGAGTGAGCTGCGTGATCAAAGGTGGGACGACAAACTGTCAGAGATTGAGCCAACTCACCAGGCATACTGGCAGTTGGCTCGAACTCTGAAATCTGACGGACAACAGACAATGCCTCCACTCATTAGGCCACCTCCCCTCTCCATAGCGTTCCTTGACGAAGACAAAGCCGAGTGTTTAGCTGATAGCCTTGAGGCTCAGTGTACTCTAAATGTAGATCACGACGACCAGAAACACCTCGATTCGGTGGAATCTGAAGTCGAACGTAAAAGCTCTATGTCCATCTCTGACCTCCCACTCCTCCCACCGGTAAAATCATCCGAGGTTGTGTCTCTGATCAAGAGCCTCAAGACCCGTAAATCCCCTGGTGCTGATGGTATCAGCAACAAGGTGATTAAACACTTCTCAGTCCCACTAGTCCATCTCTTAGTTAGCATCTTCAATGCGGCTATGAGCAACTGCTCCTTCCCAGACACTTGGAAGCATGCCATTGTCATTGGTATTCACAAACCAGGCAAACCGGCAGCCGAGCCCTCCAGCTACCGTCCCATAAGTCTCCTCAGCTCTCTGGGGAAGATTTACGAGCGGCTCATTGTGAACCGACTCTGGTCCCACGTTAGGTCCAATAACCTCCTTCCCGATGAGCAATTTGGCTTTAGAGCCAAACACTCTTGCGTCCAACAAGTGCACCGCGTAACGGAGCACATCCTAGGCGGTTTCAATAAGAAACCAAAGCCCCAAGGGACCATAGCTGTCTTCCTCGACGTAGCGAAAGCGTTCGACAAAGTCTGGCACAACGGCTTGATATTCAAGCTATACCAACTGGGTGTGCCAGACCGTCTTGTACTCATCTTACAAGACTTTCTCAGGGATCGAACGTTTAGCTATCGCACCGAGGGAACGCTCTCCTCCCCGCATCCCATTCACGCAGGTGTCCCTCAGGGCTCTGTACTCTCACCCATTCTCTTCTCGCTGTACACCAGCGACATCCCACGATCTGAACCTAATGTTCAGATCGCTCAGTTTGCGGATGATACTGCAATCTACTCTACTGGCTGGTTCAAGGTCAGGCAGAGATGCGCCATCCAACGAGCCATCACCGAAATCGGTGCATGGTTTCGTAAATGGCGGATTGCAGTAAATCCTAGCAAAAGTGCAGCAGTGTACTTCACTGAGACCCGGCGGAATCTCATGCCGTCACCCATAGTCCTATTCGGCGAACCCATCCCTTGGGCTAAATCTGCCAAATACCTGGGCGTCACCCTTGATTGCCAACTCACTTTCGCGAAACACATCCAGATTGTTCGCAATAGGGCGGCCTTCATTATGGGTCGTCTTAATCCCCTCATAGGCAAAAACAGTAAAATGTCTCTTAGAAATAAGACGACTCTTTACAAACTTTGCATCCGCCCAATCATGACTTACGCATCTGTAGCGTTCGCCCATGCTCAGAAACACGACCTCCACAAACTTCAAGTGATTCAGAATCGCTTTATGCGCAGGGCAGTGGGCGCTCCGTGGTACTTGCGGAACGCCGAACTGCACTGCGATTTCACCCTCCCCTCTATTACGCAGTATATGAAAGACTGCTCCCGCCGCCACTTTGACAAAGCTCCCCACCACTCGAATCCCCTCGTGGTCGAAGCGGCGAACTACTCCACTGACATAACCGATCCCCACTTCCTTCCCCCCCGTCGCCGTCCAAGGCATATTTTGGGTGACCCGGACGACCCCATCGCAGCCGTTACTTCGGCAGCTTTAGCGTCGTCCCAAGGGAACCCCGGTAATGGTTGTAGACCCGACCAGGGCTGTGATCCCGATCGCATTGTAGGCTCCGGCCGAGATCTTCTTCGCAGCCCCAGTCGCAGTCGAGGTAGTTCACACACACACGATTGTAGTCCCAGCCACGGTGCGGGTGGGAGTATACACCGCGGCCCCGGTCGCGATGTATCCTCCGGCCCAGCAAATGGCTGCGGACGAGGTATTACACCTTCATATTGTAGCCCCACCCAAAGTACAGTCATGAGTGCACAACGCGACGATCCTGGTCGCGGTGTGGACCCATGTCGCGGAAATGGGAGGAGGCGAGGTACACAAGGTTATGATTTAGTGGTAAACACAGTCAAACACCGAGCTCGCCGGCGAGCTCGAGGCAAAAGTTATGTCTTGGTTAGATTCTCTCCAAATAGTCGTAGAGTTAAAATTCATAGGGCCCACTTTCAACGGTACACTTATGTACCGGGGCGATTCTCTCCTACTCCCCTCTCTCCTGGCGACGGCCCAAGCCGAGGTCCGTACCCTAGTGGTGCCCTTGAGCAAGTCGCCTACTCCTCTGCTTGCGGCGAAGCGTCTTCAACGCTCGCCTTAGGCGGTGCGCCCTCTGCGCCCGCATCTGGCTGAGTGCCATCTGCGCTCGCCAACCGTCCGGTGACGCTGTAAATGCCGGTAGAGGCAAACAGCATTAGTCCGTTCTAAAAAAAAAAAAAAAAAAAAAAAAACCGCTTTTTATTGACCGCGAGGTGGCACTGTTCTTTTTTTCATACATTTTTCGTGGCCTCTACTATGACTTGGCAACATAAATGTCATCTATAGTCGATATTCGATCTCGCCCACCTATTAAGCCTGTGAATGGCGTACTTGCTGTCAATTTTAGTTCTACAATTGATCGCAAGGTGGCACTGTTCTTTTTTCATAATTTTTTTCGCGGCAGTCGACAGCGAGCATTGATTGGTGACACTGTTCTAAACTCATGGTAGACGTACAGGCACCCAGTGACACTTGCCCCATCAACACGAATCTTGTATTACGTATCGTTTATCAAAATTGGTTAAACCGTTGAGTAGTTACGAGCAGACATAGGAATAGCCATTGTATATTTAATTAATTATATAATTAATTATTAATTATTAATATATAATTAATTATTAATATATAATTAATTATTAATATATAATTAATTATTAATTATTATTATATTATTATTTGTTCAAAAAGTTTCACGGATTTCATCCGGTCCTTTACAAAGGCATAAGTGGGGCTGTAGCCAACACTTAGAGGCCTGTTTGGTATAAAAATGCAGAGTATCAAAAACAGAAAGAATGTTGGATGAAGGGTAACATGGTACTTATAACTATTACAAAAATGGGTAAAATGGCCAGGCTATTGAGATGAACTTATTAGTGATAAGGAAGATAGTGGGCTATGGAGGAGACTACGGCACCTGCCAATTTTAGTCTCATGTTAAAATATTTAGGCAGGTAGTGACTTGCCATCCACTAAACGGGCCCCCCATATAGGCCACCATGAGTGGTGACAAAAGGGGCAACGTTGGTGTGGATGGCTAAAGGGTGTCGAGAGGTGTGCTGCGGTTTCACTAGAGCGCTACTACCGGCGTTATGCCCTTTAACACTTCCACCCTTGGAGCTTTTTGTTACTTGCTCTTGCGTCTCCACCCCCGGACGGCTAATTAAGGCAAGCCGGGGGTCAGGGGTCTCATTTAGCCCCAGGGAGAATCAGGGTCCACGGTGTCGCCACTCACCGACGGCTCGCCACAAGGCCGCCCCTGCGGGTATATTATTATTATTATTAATATTATTATTATTATTAATATTATTATTTTATAATATTATTATTATTAATATAATTATTATTATTATTATAATTAATTATTAATTATTAATATATAATTAGTTATTAATTATTATTATTATAATTATATAATTAATTATTAATTATTAATATATAATTAATTATTGTATATAGGTGTATATTACTATTGTAAATAAATAAATAAAAATAAATAAAAATAAAAATATGTCAAACACATTAACCCATTGGGCTTTGCCGTAGTCGGTTAAAAAAACGTTATAAATGAAAACGTGCTTACCAACTTCCACATCGATAACCGGTATCTGTCCCTGTATTTGCATAGCGTACCGCCGGAAAATGGCAGATATAGTGGTCACAGTGACTTCGGTCATTTCGAATGTGCTCAGTTGTGACACAACTAAGTCATTTATCTCTGCACGTGCTCTGAAACATTGCATTTATTTAAATGAATAAATTATATGACTTGCACAGTGATAAATTAGAGAGATTCGTAAGGTTTTACGTGAGTTAGTTTTGGGGTACGTACTAAGAGACTACGAGACTCCATCGGAGTCAACACTTTTCTTATCTAAGAAGCTGTACTAGTTGTTGGTTACTAGGTGCTTAAAGCTCGTCCACATGGCTAGCAATTGAAGTAAATATTATTTTCATTCGCGAATTGAACATCCAGCAAACGAAACCATCACCGGAACTTTTTTATGGGATAGGTTGGCATACTAGCAGGCGGCTCACATGATGGTAAATGATCACCTTTACCCACGGACATCCGCAATACCATCAGAGGTCTCGGGGTTGGCCTTTGAGGAAGGGTTTTTTGAACTTCTGTTTACTTATTATTGTATACAATACTATATACAACATATTCAATATGGATTTAGTCTGTAGGCAGCGTTGTTGCCACGAAAGAGGAAACAAACGAACAACAATTTTTAATAGAATGGCGATCACATTAATTCGAATGAGTTAATCCAAATTTTTTTTATGTCATTAAGGGACAATTCAGGTAAGTTATGCGCTTTATGGTAAGCGCAGTGGCACTCAGAGTTTAAACTGTAGTTTTGGGTACTACTAAATTGGGCTCGTCACCACGAGGAATTGGTGTTTGAGCCTCTATCGTCCAGTAATTTACTTGCTGCAGTGCCCTTCACGTCCTAGCACAGTAATGCTCGAGCACTATTGCTTCGCGGTAGAACATCTGGCACTGCGGTGACACTAACCAAGACGACCTTTTGCAGAAGAGATCTACCACCTAGTAGGTCAGGTTTCCTCGCCACTTACGATCTTTCCACCGTAAGGATGCGGATACTCTGTGCTTCACGACGATTTGCCAGAGCGAGCTTTTATTTAATTTTATTTTGTTAACTTTAATGAAGTCGAAACGGAATGGTCAATTTTAAGCAGTACCTTTAGCAGAAAGCACCTAAGGTATTAAGAAAACAGTAACATACCCAGGAATGGGTATGGTATCATCGTCAGCGACAACGTGCTTGACGTGGAGTGGGTCTAGAATGGGTAAGTCATCGGTGCCTGTGGCCATAATCTGTCTGAAGTCTTCCAATGCATTCAGAATGAGGCTCTCTATGGCACTGTTGCGTCCAACATCTGAAATTTAAAATGTCATATTTTAATTTATCATCTCCAAGTAAAAGTACTCCGTTAAAAGCGTTTATATCTCACGGGTGCGAATTCTGATGTTTTTTCCCGGGGTAATCCTTTATGGATACCACCCACCACGGGGAGTAGGTGGTTATGTGGGAGTAAGTATATTCACCAAAACCCCGGGGTGTTCCATCACTGTCGCTTTTAGCGGGAACGCGGGAAATCTTTCGCATACGTCCGCGAACCCGCCGCGGCTGTCCGTTGCCGGACCCCTCTCTTTGCGGCACGCCAGAACACATGCCGCAACTACCTCGGAGACCAAACCAGCCAATGGACGCCAGAATTCCCCGCGTCTGGACGCCCGTGGACCCCTTGCGGTGGGTTGGATACGTAGCCCCACCGCCTGCTACATCAGCTACAAAGGGTAGGGCAGCGTGTCGCCATATGGACTCTCCCTCCCGCCCGCGATCCCACCTCCTCGAGTCTGCACGGAGTGCCCGGACCCTGCCACTCCTGTGTGAGTTGGCAGTCGAGTGAACCCCAACGCCACGCCGGTGCGGCCTTTGAGTTCCTCCTAGCTTCACCGTCGTGGTCAAAGCCACGGCTACTGATTTCGACAAGTTCAATACTTTCACAAGTCGCTTACTGCGAAAAAACATAGTTTGACTAGTCATTGCTACGACAAGACATATATTCGACAAGAATGTTATCAAAGTGCTGCGTTATATCCTTATCGAGGTGTGGGTTAGCCTAATTCTGGTGCTTCACCTTTCAAACTAACGCTCCTGCTCGCTTCGCTCATCGTCGCACCTTTCGTGACTTTGCTCTGACTAGATACTTTGCTTCGTTATGTGGGAGTAATTCTTGTCGAGTATATGTTCCTTCGAACCGATGACTTGTCAAACAATGTATTTTTAAAGAAAGTGACTTCGAAATAATGAACCGAATACACCGTTCCGGCTTTACCATTCTGTACCTGTATACGACCACGGCTTTGAGTAACCTAGGCAGGCATTTATGAACGGTAAAAGAATAGGATATAATGAATACTTACTGCTATTCCTGAAAGTTTCTATTATCTGTTCGGCGTCCAAATGAGATCGCATGGGCAAAGCTGCGACGCCCAGAATTGCAGCTGCAAATATCCACTTGTGAATCATGGCTAGCTAAAAAAAATATACAAGAACAGATTGTTAAGACTACTGTAGAGTTGTTAAGTTCGTTTAGTTACGATCCTGCCGTGCGATTCTCTAAGAGCAAATATCGTTGCATCTTTGACAACATCCGTGAAACAAATGACGGGATGACAAGAAACGTTGGACAAACAACCTTATGTACAAGGGCGATACCTCATAAAGTATTTGACATCGGTGAGCTCATCGACGAGCTCGTCCACGAATCATTAGAGAATCGCACGACTGCATATCATTGAGCAAGCTCGTGCATCAGCGCATCAATTTGTTTGTGTTTTTTCGTCAATAAACCAGTTTTAGTCATTCATCCACTGCTTTACTAGCATGCGACTTAGAACAACGGTTTAATAATACACTTATATAGGTAAATTACTCTGACTTGACTCATAAATAGTATTTGTATAAACATCTCACTTGACGCAACTATATATATTTATATAATTAACTTGAGAAATGCTATAACTCTAGGAGTTAATTTTGTAAAGAAGAATAAAAGCAATAACTTTTTCATGAATATAAAGGGAACGAAATTCAAACCAACCTTTAAAACAGTATTTACACAGAAAAAATACAAGTACAACAAAACAGTAGAATCTGAAAGTAAAATCTATTGAGTTGTAGAATACAAAAATGTAATCGGGAGGAACATTACTAGTAATAGTGCAGTAGAATACAAAGTGTAATCTATCGGAGAGGAATAGTCGTAACATGAAGGTATAATGCTGTCATTGGCATCTTGCTTTGTAGTTTGAACATAAAGGGAAGCAAGTACTCTATTTGTTTTTTTTTCGAATGGACTACTGCTGTTTGCCTCTACCGGCTTTTACAGCGTTACCGGACGGATGGCGAGCGCAGATGGCACTCAGCCAGATGCGGGCGCAGAAGGCGCAATGCCTAAGGCAAGCGTTGAAGACGCTTCGCCTCAAGGAAACGAGTAGGCGACTTGCTCAAGGGCACCACTAAGGTACGAACCTCGGCTTGGTCCGTCGCCAGGAGAGAGGGTGTCGGTGAGAATCGCCCCGGTACATGAGTGTACCGTTGAAAGTGTGTGTCATCATCATCATCATCATCTCAGCCGTAGGACGTCCACTGCTGAACATATGCCTCCCCCATGATTTTCCAAAAGGACCGGTTGGAAGCGGCCTGCATCCAACGTCGTCCTGCGACCTTCCTTGCGAGTTCGTCTGTCCACCGTGTCGGTGGACGGCCTACGCTGCGCTTGCCGGTACGTGGTCTCCACTCCAGAACCTTTCAGCCCCAACGGCCATCTGTTCTGCGTGCTATGTGCCCTGCCCACTGCCACTTCAACTGGCTAATCTTCTGAGCTATGTCGGTGACTTTCGTTCTTCTACGGATCTCCTCATTTCTGATTCGATCACGTAGAGAAACCCCGAGCATAGCCCTCTCCATAGCTCGTTGTGCGACTTTGAGCTTATCTATGAGGCCCATAGTAAGAGACCACGTTTCAGTGCCATAAGTCATCACTGGTAACACACATTGGTCGAAGACTCTTGTCTTGAGGCACTGAGGTATTTTTGACGAGAAGACTTCGCGAAGTTTCCGGAACGCTGCCCAGCCGAGTTAGATTCGACGATTGACCTCTTTCTCGAAGTTGGACCTGCCTAGTTTGACTGTCTGTCCCAGGTAGATGTACTCTTCGAGAACTGAGTTCCCAACTGATATTGGGGTAGGTACAACATGGGCATTAGACATAATTTTCGTCTTAAGACCTACCCGTTGGGAAACTCGGTGGCGGCCTTCGAGCATTGTACTGAGGTCTTCCATGGATTCTGCCATGACTACAATATCGTCGGCAAATCCAAGGTGAGTGATGTATTCGCCGTTAATATTGATGCCAAGTCCTTGCCATTCCAGAAGCTTGAAGGCGTCTTCCAATGTAGCGGTGAACAGTTTCGGAGATATAAAGTCTCCCTGTCTCACGCCTCTTTGGAATAGATATGCCTTCGAACTCTGCTCCTGTGTGTATGACTATTTGCAGAAAATCTAACCAAGATATAATTTTTGCCTCGAGCTCGCCGGTGAGCTCGGTGTCTGATTGTGTTTACCTGGGAAGCGTTATCATGACCAAAGATACGTCGCCCACAGCCTTACCTCGGCCGGAGCCTACACCGTGATCGGAATCACTACCTTGGCTGGGGCTACATGCTGAATTACCTCGCCTCCCCCCTTTCCGCGACCTGAGTCCACACCGCGACCAGGATCGCCGCGGTGTACACTCCTGCCTGTACTTTGGGTGGGCTACAAATAGAACCTTGTGTACCTCGGCCACAGCCATTACCTGGGCAAGCAAGTACTCTGTAGTACTACTTAACTATAAGTGATGGCAAAGCCACAGAAAGACACTGCAAGAGTAGCAAACGTCACTTCCACTCATTATCGTGTTTATTTTCTTCTAAACTGTATCATATGCCATGGCTGCATCAAGTTTGCATTTTAATACCGTCTTGAAACATAAATCAGGACTCTAAAGAGTGCTATAGCGTTACCAAAAGTATAAAAATCATAATACAACCTAATGAAAAATAATATAAATAATTTGAAATGACTTACCTTTTCGAAATCAATCCCGCCACTAATCTGGCGTTATCAAATTATCTTCGCTTAATTATTTATTTATGATAAGTGATTATCAATAACACACTGTTAACATGTAGTTATTCGATTGGAACATGTAAGATAATGTTTGGGGTATGTCATTCACGTGAACACTTGGATCCCAATCGAATCACTAAGGAGACGTCATTGTTGCATGTTTTTGTTTCACCTTACACGTGGTCACGGTAATCATTACCGTGACGTGGTTGTTCTTGTAATTATGGCTGTAAAAACTTCTTGCTGACTGTAAAAACTTCATCGATTCTTAGGGTCATATAATTTTCTTTAATACAAAGTTAGTATAAAAATTAAATGACAGGTGTCTAAAGCAAACCTACATTTCATGATAAAAAACATCTCTCCAATGGGGTCCAATCACCGATTTCGGCCACGCCCCTTTGCTTTAAAAAAAATGTATGATCCTGCTCATATAAACGATGATATATCGAGTTTGGGCACCGAAAGAAAAGGACATCGGCGTTGTTGTTAGTAATCTATATCTATATATACATAGCTTCACAGTTGAGCCTAAGGTCTTAAACGAATAAAACTGTAACTGAATGTACATAAAATTTTGTGAAAATTATAATTAAGGCGTATTTTGGAATCGATGTGGGTCAAAAAAAAAATGTTTACAAATTTTGTCTGTCTTTTGTACACGCATCACTCTAAAACTACTATACAGATGAAATTTAGCACAATGATAACTAATTATGGTATGTGCTATAGGATACATTATGTGTCAATATATGTATGTCCTCGCAGTACTACGCTCTCATTACATATGCAGTGTTTAATTGGTTACTTGCATGGTCACCCGCAGCGTGTACGCCTTAAGTGGTTCGATAAGCATGTTGGTGTGCCTCAAGGTGGCGTCCTATCTCCTTTCTTATTATCTTCCATCTTTAAGTTAAAAACCAACTGCTTCTTCTTGCGCTTGCTTGGATTGAAAATGTAATTCTTTTTTTTGTTTTTTTGTTTATTTTGAAAAGTAATGTAGCTGTATTATGTTAATTTGGAATTAGGTAATTAAAGCCCTTGGTAAAAGTGAAGTGAAACACTTGAACTAAAGTGAACATTGCACCAAACTAAAATTGGCCTGGATGTTGCTTCGAGGGAAACTTCGAGTTGATAAGGCTGGTGGTATTCCTTTCTCTCCTGCCCTTAATTATCTACCTTTAAAGAATCACCTAAGTCTGAGGTCAGTACGTGCTCCGCTCCAGGAACTGATGTGAGTTGATCTATATCTTATTTTGATGTGATATCCTGTAGGCTATTGTAAGAGAATAATTCCTTGTAATCGAGTATATAAATGTAGGAGTTAAACTTTTGAATCCAGCAGCCGGCAGACTCTAACCTGTATAAGTCTTTCACTGCAGAGTTTACAGGCTGATTGAGCTGGCCTTCTACGGTAGTTATTGAGACATAGGTAACTGTAATAGTAGAACATATGGTATTGCAGACTTTACTGTAGATATTGATGTGTTCTATAAAACTGTAGTTCATCAATTTGCTCTAATGTCTATAGTTTCTGTAGTGTACGCGATATAAGGATATTATTTGGTATTTATTTCACACTTTGGGTTACATTATCGACGATTACGTACGAATCACGCAACTTTAAAACTACCGCACAGATTTCGATGAAATTAGGTATGTGGCTATCTATGTACCAAATTTCATTTCTTGCATTTATTTTTAATTTTTTTTGTATGGCTCGTATTATTTTTTTATTTACAGGTCGCTAGCAGATACTTGTTGTTGGCACACGGTTAATTCTCCGTAGTTGATGACTCTAACCAAATATACACACATCAAAAGAGTCTAAGCAACATGTACTAATTTAAATTGTATGATGGTTCTTCACATTATAAGGTTTGTATTTTATTATTTAAATATTTTTTAGGGTCTTACCCGTTGACTCGCGATTCGCCATACTTGGCCATTAATACAATATTAGATTTCTGATGTAAAAATAACAGCTCTTGTCTTCAATAGTTCTTTTAATAACATACATAAGAAACTAAACTTATTTTAACAAAATAAATTTCTAATGAAAAATAACTTATTGAGAAAGAATTGGATAATTTAATACAAGGTATGGCCTCCTCTGCTGTTCAGAACTTGTCGGCCTTGATTATTCATAGAATTAATGAAACTGTTTACTTAAACAAGATGACTTCATCTTGCAGCAATCGCTCCCAATGGAGTTGTAGCAAATCCTTTAGCTGCTGTTGTCACTCCGTCCAAGTCCTTCAAAACACATCTCTGGAGCAAGTCACATGCGTGCCCGATGGAGTTGAGGTCTGGCGATTGTGCAGGCCAGGGCAATACCCGGACGTTCTCCGTTGCCAAGTACTAACTAATTCACCAAGCTGTATGCGAACGCGCATTGTCATGCATTAACGTAAAATCGGAGCCAAAGTGCAGTGCAGTCCATCTATTTGCACAAACGTGCAAATAGATGGACATAAAGTATAAGAATATTCTCAACTTAATTTTCAGCGTACATGTTTCCATTTACAAAAACGAGCTCAGTTCGCCTGTTCTTAATATTATAATACCCGCCCATACCATAACTGTTAAGCCGTTGTATGGATGAACTTCGTGAACGCACCTGAGCCCGTCAGTATTTCCGGGCCGTCGGTACACTCTCACCCTTCTTGTATCAGGCCTAAACCCGAATCGCAACTCATCGGAAAACATAATTTTATCCCATTACTCCTGGGTCCATGTTCTGCGTTCTCTACACCATTCAATTCGACGAGCGCGATTCCCGTGACGTATCGGCGGGCACCTGATTGGGCGTCGACTGTACTCATGCAGTCGATTTCGCACAGTTTGGGGACTTACAACACCACTTGAATTCTGTAGCCTCAAACTTATCTCTCGAGCGGTTAACATCGGCTGGCGTCATGCTATCAGTTGTAGTATGTACCGGTCTTGCCGAGTGTTTGTACTCTTTCCACGACCTGGATGCTGTTCAGCGGGGTCTCCTGTATTATTGTAGCGCTGCCAAAGACGACAAATAACGCTTTTATGAATACAAAAATACGATACCTGAGATTGATTTATTCCTTGCAACATCACTACAGCTCTTTGCATTTGATCTGCTGTCAAATGATGTCGCTCAATGATGTAAAGAAAGTCTCACAATCCAAATTTGTCGCTAACTTTATTCAAATCGTTGGTAAAATTATAAAATCAAGACTAAACGTAGCAATAAAAACGCACTTAAATTCAAACAAATTCTACATACGCAACATAATCGAAAAGTTTTTTTACAACCAGCCAGTATGTCATCAAAAACAAAAAAGTTTACATACCTGCACATTGAGTGACTAAAGACTTAAAGATTGACTAATATAATTAGTAAAATTTGTGACATGATGCATGTTGCTTAGATTTTTTTGATTTGGTACTTATAAAATTTAACTGGCTGACTCGCTAGCAGCTTCGCTTGCTAGGTTTTGGTATAGCGGGGAAAGCGCCACTTTTGAATATCTAGTTCCTGGGTTCAATACCCAGGTAGGACAGTATTTTGGACAGTTTTTTCTGACAAATAAATTCTCATAGTACCTAGTCCAGAGTCTAGCATTGGTTTTAAGTTGTACCAAAGAAGCTCATGCGCGCCGCCCAGTCAATAAACACCCCAGTTTTATATGAGACCGTGTGGCTTTGAGAAATCAAGTTGGCATCTTGTATTTATGTGACGGATCAAGATGAAGTATATAATTGGGAGCTCCGGGCTCTATTATAGAATAGATACAAAAACACAAATACAGTAACAATAGATATCTCTTGATGTCAATTCTAGAGTTTAACAATAAAACTACAATTACATACTTGTAAATAGCCTAACCCTTATTTGTTTCTGAATTGTTGAGTGTAAAACGCTAGTTGTCAATTCATTTGCTGTAGATTTAAAATTGAAATAAATTATAGTATAATAGTATCAATTCATCGCCAAGTACTCCTCCACTGCACCTTGCCATTGCTCATGATAAATGGCTCTCCGTTCCCTAAAACAAGAAAGCTTTCCGAAAGTTAAAGCCATCTGCCATCCAATTTTCAAATAAATAAATAAAAAACACAGATAAAAATAAGAATCCAATGAAACAACTTGGCAATTATTTACACAACAGTTTAATAATAAATTAGCCAAACATAACAATAACAACTGGCAAGTTATATCTGTAAATTATTCTGAGATATCAAAGAGGGCCAACAGCAAAAGGTACGTATTCAATTGTCGAAAGTAATGACGTAGATTCGTCTTGTTTACAAAATTTCATTAGCGATGTCCAAAGCGATAATCTCGATGAGTTCATTGATTTCCGCCTGTAAAAGATGAATAAGTAAAAATTAATAAATTGTATATCAAAGACCAACATACCAGGTAAGAGTTTAGTAGCAATAGAACTCGTTGTGAATGAGTTTGTCTGGAAAAGTACTGCCATCACATACCTATTTCTAGTGTGAGCAGTCACGTAAAGCGCAGTTCGCATTACTGTGTTCTGTAGCTCTACCATGAGTAGGCAACATAAATATCATATATACTTAGTCGATACTCGCTCTCGCCTACCTATTAAGCTTGTGATTGGCGTACTCGCTGTCAATTTTAGTTCTACAATTGACCGCGACGTGGCACTATTATTTTTTTCATACATATTTTCGCGGCTGTCGATATCGAGCATCGATTGATGTCAATGTAGTAAACTCATGGTAGGCCTACTGGTGATAACAATTAAATATCTCAAGATGATGTTCGATCTGTTATAGGTATTGGTTCATATGAAATAAAATCTTTTCATAAAAAAATACCTAAATAAAGTTTTCCTATACATGTTATATGTACTTATAGATATATTCATATTGTATGGACGGCTTTTCTAGATATCACCCAAGTTTTACTAAAATAAATTACTTACAGCAAAATTATTAAGAGTCGAAGGGATGGTCGAACCCAGGACGGTGTTGATTTTGTTTGAGAGATCCCAGTTCTGGACCTTCACGTCCAAATTAGACTGTAAACAAAAACAATGGTTACTTTAATCAAAGAACATGAATATTGTATGAACATTGCTTAAATATTTAACATACGAGTAAATCATAAATATTCTATGGACATGTATTCAAATTAGAATGAATAATAAAGTTTACAAAGTTATTTATTTTTCATTCGCGTTATTAACACACAACCTTAGATTAATCATTGGTCTCGCTCTCGCTTCGCGCGCGGAGACTAATCATTAATCTAAGCACACAACCTATAAGTATTTAATTCCCGATGATAGACATAAATTCTCATATTACATACATTTCCATAATGCAATCAAATGGTTAGACCTTCTAAAAAAAATACAAATCTAGATCCATTGGCCTTTATTAATAAACGTTGCGTAAACCTATAAAACCGTAACATGCTTTGTCTTGCTTTCACGCGTGACATTTACTGCAAGCGAAAAATTATTGAAAGGTAGATGTTTTAACTACTCCGGTAGTAAGCCAAGTTTATTAATAAGGCCGATTGTGTTTTGGATCGGTTGGATAGCTGTGTCAAGCTATTCTATGGATGTCGCTGCGTGAGATTTAAAATTCTACGCTTGGACGGTAAGCCTCGGTGACCTTGCGTCGCACACGGGTTGTCGGAATCCGAGGGTGTGAATTTTTTTCTTTAAATTTGCATTGTCAGTAGCTGTTTTTTTATCTGGTCTGCTCTTTTTCTATTTACAGGTGTAGGTCTGGTAAACCAACGAGTGTAATCTCGCAGCCCTGCTTACACAAACGTATGATATGCGAAAATAATGGCTAGGACATAAATTGGATTTGATTGATTCGATGATTGGACAGAATTTACGTCGTGCCTAGTTTTCTGTTAGTTCACAAAAAGTTTGAAAGGTCACTTTGCCGTCACTGATACAAGCAATAGCCAGATCATAAAGATTATCAACTATACGGCTGGTTCTAATCATTGGTTAGTAAACATACTTACTTCAATTCCGCCGAGGCTGAAATTCATATTTATACTCCGGATGGAGATCCCAGAGATGATGCCAACACTGACGCGGATGTCGCCGACAAGGCGCACGTTGTTGATGTTAAGACTGGAATGCAAAACAATAATTTATATGAATTTGGCGGCTGAATTATCCACGTACCTAGATTGTACGAATGGTGGACACTACCAATGATACAATGATACAATGACTTTATTTGTCTATGAAATCTAGGTGTACATAACAGGTGACAATTTTTTTTTAGTGCTCTAGATTCTACCTTATAAGGTTTATAGACTTTACATTTCAGTGAGAACAATATATCACTAACAATGCTCTAAATACTACATAATTTTATGGTTCTATGGTCAATCTAAAACTTATGTTAGACTATTTCAATACAAATAAAATAAAATTATACAAATTTCAATTTCAACTGATTAATGTCATAAATTATTATCATCTAAATACATGTTTACATTATAATATGCTTTCTTAATTAACAAGTTATTGAGCATATTTTTAAAAATATTTATACTTTCTTCACACCTTATATATACTCTTGGAGCCATACAGAACACACTTTTACTTAAGAATGCACTCGTTGATGGTAGACTGCGTAATTTACCCTCCTGTCTGCTACCTACAGGCCACATTACAAAAAGATCAGGATTTGATTTGACAAACAAAGCAATCTCACTAATGTAAATGCAAGGGAGGGTCAATACCTTTAGCTGAATGAAATGAGTTTTGCATGAATCTTTCTTTTTTAATCCGCAGATCGATCGAATGCATCGCTTTTGTGCTTTAAATGCCTTTTCACGGTCAGTAGAGTTGCCCCAAAACATTACCCCATATCGTAGAATTGATGCAGCGTGTCCATAATAAGCCGTAAGTAGAGCCGGATAGCTTGAAACTTTTCGAAGTTGAAAGAGCGCATAAGCAAATTGATTTAATCGTTTGCAGATATTATCTATATGAGGTTTCCAAGTTAATTTACAGTCAATCGTTAAACCCAAAAAGCGAGTTAGTTCTATTTGGGATATTGTTTTTGGTCATATACACAGTAAAAGTTCAATTGGTTGTTATGTATTATTCTGAAATGCATTAAGAAAGTCTTATGTACGTTCATATTTACCACATCAAATACCAGTTAAATTACTAGTTGGTAAGGGTTCTAGTGTCAAGTGTCCATCTAGTTGTGACGAAGATGTAGTACCTTAGCATTATTGTGAAGATCATCGATATTGTCTGTTAATTACGTCAGTGGTTAATTACGCGGTTTTATGGTGGTAGTGTCACGCTGTAACACCACAACTGAATGGGCCGCTACGACCGGGGAAGTACCACACTCCCACATAAAACCGAGGTGAAGTTACATAGCTTACTATTGCGTTTCAGTCGGTTTGTGGGTGGTTCCGTTGGGCCGAGCCCCCCTCCCACTCCACCCTCACCCCTTCTATATCTTCCTTCCTCAAAGGTCGGCAACACATCCTCGAGACCTCTGGTATTGCGGATGCTCGTGAGCGACGATATCACTTACCATCAGGTGAGCCGCTTGCTCGTTTGCCAACCTATCCCTGTCAAAAGCTAAAAAAAGTGTTTTGTAAAACATCGTGAAAATGCCCTCAATATGTTTGAAACAATAATATCTCTTCAGCAGTGCAAGTACCGATCTTACCGATCGATAAATTTGAGTCTTGAATTCGTTATACTTCTAAAAACTGGCTATATCGATCTTGTGTCGATCATTGCAAGCAAGTAACAAAATTAAGCGATCTGTAGACAAATTCGATAAACTTTTACGATTATAACGATAACCCTAGCATGGAATTGTTAAATTACGTTTGAGAACGTCTATTTAATCGATTTTAACGATTGTTTTGTCAGCTTTGAAAATTACCTCGATACAGCTTGTCGACAGGCGACGAGAATGGGGATATTGTTTAGTTGCGTTTGATCTTACTAATATTATAAACTCGAAAATTTGTATTTATGGATGAATGGATGTTTGTTATTCTCTTACGCTCAAACGGCTGGCCCAATTTTGATAAAATTTGGAATGGAAGTAGATCGGCGCTGAATTAACACATATGATAATTTTCATCAACATCGTCATCATCCATCACCATGCGGGTGTAACCGCGGGGCGCAGCTTCAATAAAAAAATAGAATTCGGCCTTCTTTTGATCGTAGAAGAGCGAAAGGCTCGTAGAAATCTTCAAATCACAGAAGGACGCATTGTGGAATGCAGACAACTCGTAATAATCGATACACTGACCGCAAATTGACAATCGTATAAGGCGACAATAGGACTTCCATACTTGCTAGGGGCGATACGATTTTTATCGATCTCAGCGACTCGACAAATTTAACGACTATTACTAGCACTGCTGAGTCGGTAAATAAGTAATCCAACAGGTGTTCCTTTTTATGACGCGAATTGATAATTGTTAATATCTGCATAACTGATCTGTATGATATATAGATTTTTTTTAATGATTGTACCATATGTAAAATTATTTAATTACAATTTCTTATCTGATAAAATAATATCACCTACTGTTAGTTATTTATTAAAATCGTAATATATAAGTAGGTAATAAACAACATTCTGCGTTTTATCGCAAATCACGGTATTTTTCGATTATCGATAAATTACATTTCGATATTATTGATAAATTTATTAGAGAAATTATAATGATTGATGGTTGTTCTAATTAGATGAACATAAAATATTAGGGTTTTAGGGGGATCTACCTACTCGTGTATTCCGATGTCAAAGTATAGCGTGTCTTGCCCTACTGATACCATTATTAGTCTCTTTTGTAAGGCAACACACTGGAGCTAAAATAAATGAACATTTGTTAAATGCATTAAGTAAGTGGAGATTAAAAAATATGTAAAAAGACGATGAGTGTTTTGCCGGATCTCCTCAGTCGTGGTCGCGTTCCGATCCGGAAGTAGATTTAAGAAAAAATAAAAGTAATTTGTCAATTTGTAAGTGCTATACGAAATAAATGATTTGATTTTGATTTTTTATTTTGCTTATGAACATTTGATCTACGTTTTCTTATAAATTATAGTATATAATATATATATGATAGTAATATAATATTTTCCTTCCTTTATTTATATTGTCGGGGATCCGGGTGAAGTCACCCTGTCCTTGGCTCTGTCTGAAAACCAGCGCTGTCTCATGTTTACACATGCGGGGCAGCAGTATGCTGAGACAGGGCCGTTTTGACATCACAATATACTCTTATGATTCTGTGTATAAGTTGTATTTGTTAATTCTAGTCTTACTAATTACTGTTTTTGTCTCTATTTGTGTGTGTGTGTGTGTCAAATAAATGTGTTTCATAATTTTTTTAAATTTTTTTATAGTACCTAAGTGATCCAGCTTTGCTCGATTTAGATACAAATACAAAATAGCAACACATGTTCCGTGAGAATATTTTCACCGCGATACAGGATTTTACAATGCGACTGTTACGCCATCTAGTTTGAACGAACAAACTGTTGTTTTTCATTGCCTGAAAACACGGATAAAATGACGTTTACTAAAAATGAAATCTAGCTAGGTCGATTTATCGCTCCCTGCATACTAAATTTCATGAAAATCGCTAAAGCCGTTTTCGAGATCTAAATTACTCGTATATAATACAAGAATTTGCTCGTTTTTAGTATTAGATATGTATGAATGGAAGATAAGAATTCATGTATGACAATTCTACGAAAGTGGTTTAACTTAATATTTTATCATAAATAGGTTACCACGAAGAATAAAACTTAAGCTGTATTTTCCCCCTTAGAAGTGGACTCGTTCGTTTGTACATTTGCCTTTCCTCCAGTTAATTATTCTATCGTTGTATTAAGTGAGATTCTTATTCAAATAGTATTATAATTGTTAATACTATTATTTCATCAAAGTCATGTTCAAGTCGCATAATTAAGCTTGTCACTAACATATTCTCCGTTACAAGGATGCTATCAGACAGAGAGCGGTCACGCGTTCTCTTTCTATGTAACGTAATACAACACAACGAAAGCAAAACTGACCGCGTGAACGCGTGACCGCTCTCCAGGCGCGGATCCAGCCCACAAAAAAGGTTGTGGTCACCCGAAAATCAGCCAAGTGCGAGTCGGAGCATGAACTCTCGATCGATATAGTATCAAGTCGCTCGCTTGATGTTAAGCGTTACGCTTGTCCATAACAGTCCAGTGCCATTCAGAATTTTAAACTGGGTAAAACACTGCGCTTTTTACTCGGGGATATAAGATGTTCCTGCTCTGTAATTTCGCTGGAAACAACTAAGTACAAAGGATATCAAAAGATGCCAAATTAAATTTAAAAGATTTCTTTTTCGCGAAAACGTAAATTATTTCTCCAATGGATATCCAGGTTTTGTATATTTTATTAAGGCATTGCATATAAAACGTCATCGGCCTGTCGAATATGAAAGTGATGTTTAGGGTTGAGGGCATGCCCATCGTGCCCACAACGGTGGATCCGCGCTTGCCGCTCTCTGTCTGATAGCACCCTTAGTTACGTTCTAGTAAAGCAGTGGATACATTACTAAACCTTTCTGAGACAATCAACGAGGAAAACACAAAGCAACGTTACATGATTTTGAATACTTTGTCTTTACCCGCGCACCATTACAAATTCTAACAGCTAATAATCCACCACAATTACACATCAAAACTCAAAGAACGACAAATCTTGATAAACTAAATCAATGATAGTCATTGTAAGGTTTTTCCCGCTATCATGAATACTTTACGTAATGAATACCTAGGTACATCTATTTACAAGGCTTCACGGACACCTGACATTACTTTTATACTTCAATATTTAATTATCTATTTTCATAGAATGAGAAGAAGTTAATGAACGAATGAAGCATTTGTTTAGACATTAAAATTTACGATTGATACTGATCACAAAAATTAACGCTTTTTTGTCCTTTTTATTTGGTCTCTACTTCTTTACATTTGCCATTCCTCAAATTATTTATGTAAATATTATATTTATATTCATTATATTTTAAATTTATGGTTTTCATCGTGCTAGATTTCCATTTCAAGCAGTCAGAGTCAAGTCACAGTTACATAAAAAAGTCACTGTCCTGACTAAATTCATTCTAGTAATGAGATGGATGGTTTATTAACACTTTCTAAGACAGTTGACAAGGAAATCGCAAAACAATGTTTCATGATGTGGTTCACTTTGCCTACACTCATGCACTAGTACAAACACTTAATGGTTAATCATCATCATCATCATCATCATCATTATTATCAGTGAAAGACGTCCACTGCTGAATATAGGTCTCTCCCAGAGAATATCACTAGAAACGGTTACTTGCCTCCTGCATCAAGCGGTTCCCCGCGGTTTTGACGTGGTCGTCGGTCCACCTTGCGGGGGCCGGCCTACACTACATCTTCCAGTGCGTGGTCGCCACTCGAGAACCTTTCTTCCCATCGGTTTTCAGTTCTGCGAGTGACGTGACCTACCCATTGCCACTTCATCTTGATAACTTTGACAGCTACGTCGGTGGTCTTAGTTCTCCTACGGGTCTCCTCATTTCGGTTTTACCACACAGGAAAACCCCAAGCATAGCAATCTCCTTTGTTCAATGACCGACTTTAAGATTGTTAATGGTGCAAACAGTAAGGGACCACGTCTCAGTGCCATAAGTTATCACTTGCAGAAGAATAGCACTTAAGATACTTTTTATCACGATCCCACGGTTACTTTCCGAAATACGCGATAAAATTATCAAACGGACAAAGTCGCCAAAAGTAGCTTGTACCTAAAGTGATATTAAATATTTGGCGACGCTTTCGCTGAATAATATATGTTAATTACATATTACGAGTATATAATTGAGTTACTTATATACATTGTAATTTGTATTTGTACTTTTCAGCGGAAGGTACGTTAGATATTTCTTATATCATTTTAATATGGATTACCGCAGCAAATTAACAACAGAATGAATAAATTGGTACTTAAAGAGTTATGAAATTAAGCATACGCACCTCCCAGCGGCAGAAGCTGTATATTGTTCTCCGAAGAGGGTAACGGTAGTTTCAGCTTTCCCTGAAAATTTCAAACATAACTTTAGAAACCTATATACTTGTACAAAAAACATATACAAACAAAGCATGTATGTTCCAACTTCTAATAATTGTTATAAAGTAATTAGTTATTTAATATTAATTATATTTTTTTTATTATTCTTATTTTTAATTACGTTCCAACTCTTCTACTAGTAGACTTTGTTCTAGGACATATAGGACGAAAATTCTAATTTCCATACTAATATTCTCTGTTCTAATGCATATAAGACGAACTTTCTAATTCTACTACTAATATAATTTGTTATAATTTATATAAAACGACTTTCTAATTATTATACTAATATTGTTTGTTCTAGAACATATAAGAAACGATTTTAAGTAAGTTCGTCTTATAATATAAGAGTAAGTAATAGAACAATAGTACATTACTGCAGAATCCAGTAAGTAAGCCTTCCTGGCCAAGTATGAGTTAACCGGTTATATACGAGGCCAGGATGGCTTTCTTACTGGTTGAGGCTTGTATAATGTTTTTAAAAATAAACGAAAGTTTTTGCTAATTCGGTCTCAGCTTCTAAATCAGGAGGAGTGCCATCTATTTTTATGAATCAGATTCGCTTAAACTATTTTTTTGGGATTATATATTTGCTCACGCGGTAAATTTATACAATAATTGTCGCAATTGAATGTAAAATCCTGCCAGTCTTTGTTTTTTTTTTAACTAAAAAGTTTACGCGCGACTAGCGGCCTTCGCTGCTAGACCACGCGCATGTAGAGCGCTACTCGCGGCCTTCGCTGCTAGACCACGCGCATTTAGAGTGCGACTAGCGGCCTTCGCTGCTAGACCACGCGCATTCAGAGCGTGAATAGCGGCCTTCGCTGCTAGACCACGCTCTCCATGAGGATGGGCATCAGTACTGCCCTAACACCGGTCAGAGTATAACGTCTAGATGATAAACGTGAGTGTTTGCCGGGTTTACTACGACTAGGAGTTCTCACAGAAGTTTTTATGACAATATAACATACTTTGTTCTAATACATATAAGAAACCTTTTCCAAAACACTCGAAGCCATTGTGGTGCTTCGGAAAGCTGAACTAAAATGAGCTGAGCTGAAATGTCAACATTGTATAAAACTTACCAATAGTAGTCGCAATCTGAGGGAGAACAATGTCGAATCGGAGGCGATAGGTGATGATGCTGAAGCTTAGGTTGTTAATAACGATGTTGCTGAGACCGTTGAAGAGGAAATTCTCGATTACACCAGTTGCACTGAATATACTGAAACAAGATATGCCGCTCTTTGGTACTAAATTGGAATTATTATACTTAACAACTGTATGTCATGTAGCAATTTTGTTTTTGTTACATAACATACAGGCTACATGACGTTTAGGCTGTATTATTTAGAGTGCTGAAACCTGTGTTCTGCCGTTCCACCACGGGGGTGATGTGAACAAACAATGTCAAAAAGTAATACTCTTTAAAACGATTCGTAATCTTCTTCTTTCTTATAAATAAAAATGAATAGCTGAAATGTATGTACACGCATAACTTCCGTACTAATTTACCGATTTGCATTTTTTTTTATTCGGTCTGATACAGTGAAGGTTTACAAATAAACATTGTCAATATCATTCATCACCACGCAGGCAACGGGGAGCAGCTACTATTTTTATAGAAACCCAGCATTATTCATATTCTACAAATAGAATATAAATCTACTTCGGTTATATATTTATTTATTAATTTATATGGAAAACCAACAGCTAAACATTAACGGCCTTATTAATAAATTTGGCTTACACCCGGAGTAGTTAAAACATCTATCTGTCAATTTTTCGCTTGCAGTAAATGTCACGCGTGAAAGCAAGACAAAGCATGTTACGCCTAATCTATGTTTACGCAACGTTTATTAATAAAGGCCAATGAGAATAATTACTTAATTAGATACAGAATGCTTATTATAGGTCTTCACGTATAGACTTATAATAATTAAAATTATAAATGTGAACACTAATGCGAACACCTTGATTTAACTTAACTGCAAACAGAAAATAAAAAATAACTAGAAAGTAAAAATAAATTAATTATGGGTGTCAAAAAAACTATCGCTTACGGTGCGTCTTGCCTTGGGGTTCTACTCGCTCGCACTATATACGAATTCTGCCTATAGATTGTAGCGGATCTAGGGACTCGGATAAGAGAATTCGCTCTTAGCGACTTCTGTGGAACATTGTAGTTAAGTTTGTTCAATAGTTCAGAACAGTCTATATTGTTGTGCATGAGTTTCAATATATATAGATAGTTATGATTATTATTATCGGTTATTATTACAGTGGACAGCGTTCCGGTAACTTCAATACGTCTTCTCGTCAAAATACCTCTGTGTCTCAAGACAAGAGTCTTTAATCAATGTGAGCTACCAGTGATGACATATGGCACTGGAACGTGGTCTCTTACTATGGACCGCATAAGTCGCACAAAGAGCTATGGAGAGGGCTATGCTCCGGGTTTCACTACGTGATCGAATCAGTAATGAGGAGATCTGTAGAAGTACGAAAGTCACCGACATAGCCCAGCAGATTAGCCAGTTAAAGTGGCAGTGGGCAGGGTACATAACACGCAGAACAGATGGCCGATGGGGCCGAAAGGTTCTAGAGTGGAGACCACGGACTGGAAAGCGCAGCGTAGGTCGTCCACCGACAAGGTGGACTGACGACCTGATAATGGTGGAAGGACGACGTTGGATGCAGGCCGCTTCCAACCGGTCTTTTCGGAAATTTCTGGGGGGGGGGGCTTATGTTCAGCAGTGGACGTCCTACGGATGATGATGATGATGATGATGATGATGATGATGATGAATACAGTGGAGACATAATAGGATTGAAAACGAAAGGTTCATATGGTTGAACTACGGTGGTATTGCTACCACTAATTAGTTCTTTTTACATGATTAGGGTTAGGCCTATCTAGTGTTAAACGGTAACCTCTGCCTATAACAGATGCGTTTCGTCACCTGCCTGCACCCATGACCCTGAGATATAAAGTTGTTAAGTCGCGTGTGCCAGTAATTTCACCGGCACCGATGCCCTTCAAACCAATACACAGTAACGCGAGCATCACTGCTTAGTGGTAGAAATACTATGGTGGACAGTACTTCCCCGTAGGAACTCGTTCTCAAAGAGTTCTACTGCTTTTTTAATTAGAAAATCGGGATTACTCGCGCTCACGTAATATTTTCAAATTCGGTGGTCTTTTTCATAGAGGGTTCGGGACGCCCGCGTCGATGACCTCTCGGTTAGCACTGTCCGATAACTATCCGATAATAATTACGTGAGTAATCCCGTATTTCTAATTAAAAATGAGTGAAAACCCCGTTAGTTTTTATAACAAAAAAGTTCTACTGCTTCTGTGAACTGTGTAAATCTAGAGATGCGAGGTAAATAATTAAAGCTTAGAGTTAATTATACATGTGTGAACTTACACTGAGACAGGCAGTTCAACAGTACCGCTGTCATTTTCAATGTTTACGGGATCGAGACCAGCGTCCTTGATGGATTGGGAAAGGTCCTGGATAGCACTGGCGATCGCGTCGGTGACCAGACGTTCATTTTTCAGATCAATTTCTGTAATAATAATAATAATTTTAGTTTAGTTTAGTTTAGTGGATGGCAAGTCACCACCTGCCTAAATATTTTAACATGAGACTAAATTGGCAAGTGCCGTAGTCTCATCCATAGCCCACTATCTTCCTTATCACTAATAAGTTCATCTCAATAGCCTGGCCATTTTACCCATATTTGTAATAGTTATAAGTACCATGTTACCCTTCATCCAACATTCTTTCTGTTTTTTATACTCCTTTGTATTTTTAAACCAAACAGGCCTCTAAGTGTTGGCTACAGCCCCACTTATGCCTTTGTAAAGGACCGGATGAAATCCGAGATTTTGTTTTGAATAAAAGAAATAATAATTTTATTTAATAATGTTATAGACATGTTTGGTACAAACAATATTTGTGTAAGTAGGTAGACATAAGGCAATGCACAATGTTATTTTTAACTAATAACATAGTTAGCGTACCCTTGGGAAGCTTTGCACCCCGCACTAGGTCTCTTTCGAGCCTGTATAGCAGGGTTACAGATACTCGCCATGGCCACTCCAATCCATGCACTCGTTTGTGTCTTGTAACGTAACGTCGGTACATATCTATGTAAGCAGACAACTAAGGTATGAAATTTAATCATTACCTATTTTTCAACACTAGTGATGCATTTGTACAAAGGGTCTTATAATATAAATCTAATAGATGAAAATCGAAAACTATAATACTATCGTAACCAACGATCTTATAATCGTTGATCGTAACAATCTAAACTATAAAAAAGAAAATAATATATGGTAGGTACCTACTAATGCTAATGTATCTATTCTTATGATCTAATGGATTTTAGTAGTTATGTGCGCGTGAAGGTATGTGTGAAGTATAATGTGTGTGAGTGTATGCATTTGTGAGTTTGGTCAGTTTTGTGTATATGTGATCTTGTGTTACTAGTAAAATAATGCAATGTAAGTTTGTTCACAGTGTAGTGTAATTTAATCAGTTGGAGCTATTAAAATCTCAGTTTCATCATAACTTAGATGTAACAAATGCTTTGTTACTACTTCAGTACATTTATGTCTGTTTAGTTTTCCTATTGAGATGACTCTGCTTAAGCGATTGTAAAGCACTGGTCCCATACACGAGAAACTCTTCCAACCAAATTTTGTTCTCATTTTTGGTATTTTGAACGGTATCTCTTTTCTTCGCTTATTATTTCTTTCTTCAAAGTAGCTGCTATCTACAAGTGTATGCTGTCTTAGAACTATGGATTTAACAAAAAGCTGTCTGACTGTGAGAATAGAACAGTGCTGGTATAGTTCTCTCGTCGGAAACCGTCTTGGCTTGAAGCACATAACCTTAAGTAGGGCTCTTTGTGATCTCTCCAGGTTAATAAAATGTGCTGGTGCCGCAGCTCCCCATACTGAAACACAGTAGCCCAATATTGATTGCGCTAGGGCAATGTACACTGTTACTAATGATTTATAGTCCAATATATGGCGTAATTGTTTAAATATATAGATAAGCTTTCGAGTACGTCCAGAGAGATGTTTAATATAATCATTCCATGTTAGATGTTTGTCTAATATAACACATAAATATTTTATAGTCCGGGTTGGAATTAAACTTGCACAAAAACAATATTTATTTGACTGCATGTTGCTGAGTGCATTTTTAAATCCAGAAGATGTCAATGTTAATATTACCTATCAAAATAATGTTAGGAAAACTTTTCAACCTCACCAATATGTCATTTAGAGATTCAATAAAGTTGGTGGCTTTTGAAAAGCATGCAGGGCGATATATAGCAATGATAGCCAATTCACGACCTACATTCACAACAACACAATTAGCTTCGGTTAGAATCGACTCTTCAGATATGACGTTAGCTAAATTATTCTTATAGTATACGATGACGCCATCATTCTGGTTGTAGAGGTTTTTCGTATACTGGACGTTGTATCCTGCTAATTGAGAAGGGGTATAATATTGATTGATCCAACATTCCATGAAGATAAGTAGGTCCATATTAAAATTAATTTGATTAAGTAGAACTATGAAATCGTCATAATTTTTATTTATACTTCGTATATTAACCGCAGCAACTGTCACATTTTTACTGTTTTTTGTAGTCAAGTATTTTATACAATCCTCTGGTTTATTTATGACGTAGAAGTTTGAGACATTGACGCTGTCAATATCTACGGCTATTTCATTTAAATGTGCCATGCTATAATGCCGAAACATAGTGTTAAAACTTCAGAATTGCTACTAAAATGCAAACATGATAAGCAGGATCTATTAAGTTGATATTCTATGACTTATTTATAGAAATAAACGTGCACTATTGCGTATTACGTCCGTTCGTAATATACCTATATTATTTTATTTTGTTTTCTCTTCGTTATAACAATATAGAAATTTCGCTATTGCAACTTAGCCAAGCTAAAATTTCATTTCATAAACGCGTACATTTTTACAATTTCCAATAGGGTAGTTGCCACTGTCAAAAATAAATTACAATGTAATGTTAACTTAATAGAAGTTGAAGTTAACAAATTATTTATTATGCATTGGATTTACTTTATCTTAAATAAACAAAATGTGTACAAAAGTTCTAGAAGTCACATGACCTCAAACGGAAGTAGCGGCGGAAATGATGTCATAATGGCAAGAACATGATAGTGTGCTGCCTTATCAACAGATTGAGAATCAAGCAAGTGAAAAACGCACCTAATATTATTGCTTTAAAACTTAACACATACTAGGTCAAAGAACCAACTGTCGCTCCATAAACACGGTTATTGCCTCAAACACAAATAATAAGACTTTACTATTGAGCATATCTTTATTTGAGGGCACTGTATATTATTATGTATACAGTTTCGCTATGTATTAAATTTACTCTATCTGAACCAAAATGAATTTGACGTGTAAACAAGTTTATGAATAAATTAGTATTTGAGTAAGTTTGTTATACCTTTTTTATATTAATTAAATACCTAAAATAATAATATTCAATAGTAAATTCATTTTTCTTGTTATCATTATTGTTACAAAATTATAGATTTCGGATTTTTCTTTTTTATGAATGAAAAAGGGTCTTGACAGAAGACAGACGAACAACAAAGTGATCCGATAAGGCACTATTACGGGTACGAACCATCGCTGCTCCTAATTTCTGATGTATTATGGCGCTCTGCTGCGAATAAACCCGTGTCTACATGTACCCTAGTTGTCAGTCAGTAACTTAATAAGCTTATATCTTATTACGAGTACAATATACCTAAAGTCACATGTTGTAATTGAGTTTTAATAGCAATAAAATTGTGAAGGAACATTATTATGAACACTAACGTGGTTTATACACATTTTTGATATGAAAAACGCGAATCAATTACCTACGTAAATAAGTCAGATATTTCCAACTATAGTTTCAACCACATCCGCTAGTCTTTTTCAAGGAGCAGCAGAATGCATGGAGTGCAGAATGCTCGTGGTACTACTAGATCGAGGCGAGACTTTGTCTCGTATGAGGTGTAGTTGAAAATATCTGACTTATTTTCGTGAGTGATGCCCGTTCTCTATTAAAAATGTGAAAGAACTGTTGTATGAACAGAACCAATATTAATAATTGCTGCAACTGCGCATACCGAGGGTTCCGTATATACTTTTATACAACACTTTTATACATACAAGCTAGTCGCACTAAAGCTAAATAAAGCTTTAGTGCGACTAGCTCTTGGAAACTTTTTGTATTTCTTATATTACTTCACAATTTCTATTTAGCTTACTACATTGAAATTTATAGAGAGAAAAATTCCATCCTCGGACGGGATTCGAACCCGCGTCTTCTGACTCTCCGTGTCAGACGCCATTGACCAACTAGGCCACCGAGGATCAGGACCGAGCATCGAATTTTAACTCTCTATTTGACTAAGCGTCTTGCGGGGACGGAGCGACATCTATTGGACAGTTTAACAGTACCATCCAACCGAAAGAAGCATTATTTAGAAATACTTAAACTTTCGTATTGACATCGCAGCCCTCTATATAAATTTCATGTTTGAGATCGCTAAAGCTGGCGTTAGTGCTTTAAAAAGCAATACTATAAAAAAAAATTAAGCTTACTGCTTGTTTATATTAAGTACCATTATTACAAAAGTAAAGTAAAAAGTGATTTGAACCAAATCTGTTCATCAAATTTTGCGTGATTGAGTAACAAACATCCAAACTTTTTTAAAACAATTTTTTTTTCGGTGGTTGAGCTTCGCTGTAACCCCACAGCCGACTGGGCCGGCACGACCGGGGAAGTACCGCACTCCCACATAACACCGACGTGAAGTAACATAGCTTGCTATTGCGTTTCGTTGGATTGTGGGAGTTTCCGGAGGCCCTCTCCCATTCTCCCTTTCCTCTCCCCCCCGAATCTTTACCCCTTCTATCTCTTATTTCCTATCATCCTTCCTCAAAGGGCGGCAACGCATCGTCGAGACCTCTGGCATTGTGGATCTCCGTGGGCGACTGTATCACTAACCATCAGGTGAGCCTTTTCCTCGTTTGCCAACCTATCCCATAAAAAAACTTACACATTTATAATACAGTGAGATTTTCTAATGTTCATGGACCACTTACGTGTGTTAAACTTGGGCAGAGCACTGATGCCTACGACGAAGAGGGCAAAGGCGAAGATGATTTTCATATTGGATTATTATTAGCCTGAAAATATGAAATTCCTGTTAGGTACATATTACTTAACTACAAAACCGGTTATCTTATATAACAATTATTTTTGACGTAAAGACTCTAAACTTTGCAATTTTGGAGAGAAAATGCACATCCTCGGACGGGATTCGAACCCGCGTCTACCGATTGTCCATGTCAGACGCCATGCCCGCTAGGCCACCGAGGCATACTGCCCGAGCAACGAATGTTAAATTTCTATCTGATTTTAACCATCGTATATAACAATAAAAACCAGTATAAAACAGGAAAAATGCAATTATTTCTCGCTAAACAGGCGTTACATTTTGAAAGTCTTACAATTAAAAAAAAAATACTATTTTCATATATTATTTTTCATATATTAATCAGACTATTGTTATTTATGTTGATATTGCTGCTATTCAGTAATGTAGCGTTAGTAGCTGACATCTGACGACACTAAAATTGTGAATACTAAAACTCTTTTGTTTTATGAAAGAACGAGGATTTTCCATTTGTGCAGCCGTTTCTCTAATGATTTGTCGATGTGCTCGTCGACGAGCTCACCGATGTCAAATACTTTATGAGATATCACCCTTGTACACAAGGTTGTTTTTTTCTTCGTTCGTTTCTTGTCATCTGGTCATTTGTTTCACGGATATTGTCAAATATGCAACGATGTTTGCTCTTAGAGAATCGCACGGCAGTTTATACTCTCGCCATAGACACAATGTATATTTCTGTAATTGCATGAAATCTATTCTATTGCCTTATAGGCAATTCCTTTAAGGTATTTAATGTAAATAAATGAACATGCATTCACTAACGGGAACATAAAACCCACATATACTCAGATACAAATTATTATTTTATAAAGAAACTCATTCAAGAACTAATCAGGTCACAGTATAAAACTAAAGATGTGTTTATCAGAATCTAAACTTTTTAGAATTTATTTAATAATGCAGCCAAGTCTCCGGAAATAAAAACAAATTGCAAAAGCTTTGTGTGAACTAATAAATGCGCGGGTGTGGAGTTTCGGATCAGGCACAAGACTTACACATCTTAAATTATTATCATAGTTAAAATAATATAACTTTCACATCACGTTCCAATTATTATTATGTTCCAGTTATATTGATTAGATCGCCTAATACATAATACACCACAATATGTAAAATATTAGGTACGATTAATTAATGTCGAAATAAATATTAATATTAATTAAATAATAATCTATCTTGTTATTCTTGTTATGTATTTGTAAAAGCCCACTTTTATATGTTCACACTGCTTACCTCAAACAAATCACCTGATAATGGAACGCTTTACAAACTGGGTGCTATAATTATTTTAATCCCACTTTTATACATTTATTATTATTCAATTGGTGATAAAAAATCAGCTTTGATTGAAATTACGTGACATTATCATGAAAATTATGTGATAAAAATGTTTAATACTGATTTTGGCAATCTACGTAATAATCGAATGCCTTATTATTATTAGCTGGTGATACCTGATAAACCTTATCGAAACGTTACCTTGTGTATTAGGACTACCCACGAAGTTACTCGTATCGTGTAACCAAAATAAACGCTCTGGTTTTTCTTTAGTTAATTAGCATATGAAAATAAAGTTATGTAGATCGAGCATCTCTAGACATCATTCAAGAAATCAATCTCCAGGTTTTTGAAAGTAAGTACAGGGTACAGCGATTTATTTTAAATAATTAAATGTATCATTTTATGACATTCGAAAAATGTTATGTACCAAATTTGATTAATAAAGTAATTTTATTTGTATATATTTACAGATTGGCTGCGCGTACCACATCGACTTATCTCGCATTGAATTAGCGTATACAGGGTCTGGGGTTACTGGCGAATAGTCGGGGGACTCTTCGCCGGTTTGCACGGCCCTACACGTCTAGGGGGTGACCTTGGTGAGCAAGGACATCCCTTCACAGGCGCTGAGGCCCGGTTAAGATTAATCCGGGCCTACCGCTGGGGCGAGATGGTGACTGCCAGCGCGACCCTGTCTCGCCCCACCTTGGCGGAGGACTGCTCACGGGGGGTTTTAGTGGGTCTGAGCCCCACACGCCCCCTTCCGTCACCCCCGTGGCGGAAGGGAAGTGCAGAGCATTACCTCCCTAAAAAAAAAAAAAAGTTCGAGGATCGACTGCGGTTCGTTGACATTGCATTTAATGTTAGGAGAGTGGTGTTGAGTCTATGTTATGCAAAGACAGTATGGTATGCTCAAATACTCTGATCTTCATATCGACCGGAAAATTGACAACCCTCGGCGTAGACGTATTACGTATATAGTTACGTACCAAGCTAATCAGCACCTCTTGGAGTTAGTAAATGAGCAGGGATCTACCTCTCTGTGGGCCGAGGGCGAAAATGTGCTTAAGTGTAACGTTATCGTATCGTTTACGCATTCATAACAAATTATGAGTTATCTGTACCGCTATTGTACTAGATAAATGCCAGTTTGCACTAAATACGTTAACGATGCGATTACGTTACACTTAAACACATTTTCGTGCTCAGCCCACTGTAGGTTGTATCTTCAGAGGCTAAAAGAGAAGAATGTGGACTACATATAAAAATGATAATGATGAAGTAGTGAAGTGACTGTTTTATTGTGGACTAGTCCGATTATTCTTAACCACACACGTTGCAGTTCCTGGAAAAGTAGGTTGATTTCTGCGAAATCTATTGTATTATTGGCCAAATATGGCGAATCGCGAGTCAACGGGTTAAACTATATTCTATGTTTATTTAATATACATTTTAATAACTACTTTAAAATTAATTGGTATCGTCATCGAGTAGTTGCCAGCATATTATTTATACATATATTTATCACTGAATTACGTTATCTTTCATTACCTTGAGCATACTGGTTGATTTAAATATCGGCCTATTTCCTTACATAATTCTAAGAAAATAATAATAATATTATAAAGTTTTTATATAGTCATATGTTCCTTGCTTTGTTTACTCTATTTATAGTATTTTTCTGTATAGCTCTTATAATCAGCGACATTGTCTTAATTACTAATTTTGCCGCCGTTACCTCTATAATGGCCAGGTCCTAGATTATAACCACAATCCAATAATTTAGTTGAAATTTGCACATGAAATAGTTTTATAGCGTTAACAGATTGCCCTAATAAAAATTCTATCATATACGGCTAATAAGGTTAGGTAATGTATGCTACTTATACACTATTACATTCTGTAAAAGTAATTAAATCATCTTAATTGTACTCACAAACAGTAAAAAATAATAAATTCAGTTAAGTTATTTGGGTGTACTTGTGAATTTCGAGAAGTTCAATACTTCGATAAGTCGCTTACATAAAACATATCGCCTCGAACATAGTTCGACAAGACATTGCTTCGGCAGAACATATATTCGACAAGTTTTTATTACATAACATTTTGTATTTAAAGTTCTTTGTTTTTGATCTTAAAGGAGCGAAAATTTGTATACAGGGTGACTGGTTGAACACTTTACATATTGATATATAGTGCTCAGTACTCGATTCTCGTTCTAATTAAGAAAAAAAAATAGGTGCCTAATATTTACCTAATTTAACTTTAATTGTCTACTCAAAACAATAAACATGGTCACTCGCGGCGCGCGTGTAGTAATAAAAGCGCGGCGCGGCCGGGCGGGCGGCCGACGATCGCGGCATCCTTTGGCGGCGCGGGCGGCACGGCCCGTTGGGTCATTAACCCCGTTCGGACGCAGCTTGATTCCTTTGAACGCGGCGCGGCGCTTTGGGTCATTAACCCCGTTCGGACGGTGTCCATAATTTTCGAGTTATAGCACATTCATAGAATGAAGGTTTCCTCTGTAGTTTAACGGTATTTTTTTAATTTTATTTTTTTAAACGTTTCATGTGACCATGAATTATCATGTCCTTGTTTATGTAAAGTGTTCAACCAGTCAGTCTGTATATAATAGTTCGTTTAGAATAAAAATGGTATTTCTTAATATTTTTGAATGGGTCATCCTTTTTTCTTAAGGATTGTGTGCGGGTATTGAAGCTGCCGCTACTGTTTCTTTACAATTTTTGCTTAAGCGAGTCGAACTATCCGCAATGTTGGAAGACTTCTAGAGTCGCTCCAATCCCCAAGGCGGGCTCCGGCTCTGATGTGTCTACTTATAGATCTGTTGCGGTGCTCGTTGTTTTTGGTAAGATTTTCGAATCTATTTTGGATCGTCGGATTGGCCAGCAGGTCAATTCTGTTCTAGACGACTGCCAGCACGGGTTTCGTAGGACACGATAGACCACAACAAATCACGTTAATCTAGTTGATTATGTTGCTGCAGAGATGGATGCTGGTAAGCAAGTTGATGCGACATATTTTGATTTTTGGAAGCATTCGATTTGGTCGATAATGACATTTTGCTTTTTAAATTAGCGGAAATAGGGTTCACACCGCGGCTCCTAAAGTTTTTCTCTTCATACCTGAGCAATCGGAGACAGTATGTTCGAGTGGCTGGTCATGAATCTGGTGAATATTACAAGCGATCAGGGGTGAGCCAAGGTAGTACTTTAGGGCCGTCTTTATTTTTGATGATGATAAATGACCTGCCAAAGGTTATTAGCACTGCGAAGTGTCTGATGTTCGCGGACGACCTCAAACTATTCCTAGCTGTTAATGGGGTGGATGACACCACAGCCCTACAGAGAGATATAGACGCTGTGGCTGAGTGGACTGACTGTAATCATTTGCCGTTTAACTCTTCGAAATGTAAGATAATAATTTTCTCGCGCTCTCATTCTCCTTTGCACGCTAATTATTCCTTGCATAACACTCCAATTGATAGATTTAAGGAGATTCGTGACCTAAGGCTGACAGTGGATAGTAAGCTGGAATTTAGAACGCACTTAACCACAATTTTCAAAAAGGCAAACAAAACTCTTGGTTTCATAATCAGAGTGGCTTCCCAATTTAATGTCACTAAGGTAGCTAAGGTGCTCTATAACTCGTATGTCCGAAGTATCCTCGAGTTTGGTGCGGTGGTTTGGGATCCCTATGAAGCTAAATATTCGCTTATGATTGAGAAGATCCAACGAAAGTTTGCACGATGGTTGTACAAACAAACGTATGGGTACTATCCGTTTTTATACCCGTCGTTGTTTGTGTCAGGTATGGTTGGTTTAGACACGTTGGTTCTGAGGCGGAAGGTATTCATTGTGGTGCATTATTGTTCAGTTCTGCACAATACTGTGGACAATCAGGCTGCTCTATATCGGATTGCACTGCGGGTTCCGAGAGAAGTCGCGCCGAGAAGGATGCCGCGACTTTTGACGAGACCTTCCGCGCGTACCCGTCGCGCCCGTAATGCTCCAACTGTACGTGGTCGCATTTTACTCGGTGACATGCTCGTTCAGTGTAATGATGTTGACATATTTGCTGACAAATTTATTAAAATTATAAACAATGCATATGCATATTTAAATCTAGTTTACTAGAATTATTTTGTAACATTTTATATTTTATATCTATGTGTTTTTATTTTTTCTGTGTGTAACTGTATTTATATCTATGTGTGACCGTACGATATTATGGTGTCTTGGCATTAGCTGTAAGCCATTCTGTATTGAATATCTAAATAAATAAATAAATCCCTTTCAAAAATATTTAGGGTAATAATAATTATTTATCATAATTATTTTAGGGTGATGAAAAGGAAGATTATCTACGTTGTACAGAAAAATTCTTTGTTTTTGAACTTAGGTTTGAAAATTTGTATTTAGATAGTTCGTTTAAAATAAAAAAATAGTGTACCTTAATACTTTTGATAGAAATGACTTAGGGGGTGAAATGGAAGATGTAACTTTATATGGAGAATTCTTTTTATTTGAACTTTTAGTTGTATAAATGTAAGTACTATTTTTACCTACCTTTAGCACCTACCGGTACCCTACCTTTAGTACAGGTACCTGTAAACTGGCCGTCGGCCCAAGCTAGAAGGTATGCAAACACTCATAGTATGTACTACCAGTACGTTATTCTATACATTTTATTTATGAGAAAATATGTAACGTGTAAGACCTGGGAACCTGGGATTTGGCTCTATTGTGAAAATTTGTATTTAAATATTTCATATTATTAAGGCCAATATTTTAATTGAGGCCAAAGGAGAAACAGTCTTTGTGTCACGCGTGAACAATTGACCCGAAATAAACTTCCGTTTGGATTTAAGATGGCAGGTCCCAATTAGGATTTGTTTCGCGATGACTGTTAGTAAGTGCAAGGGACAAACTCTGAAATTAGCTGGAGTTGATTAGCGGCAGGAGTGTTTCTCCCACGGCTAATTTTATGTGGCATGATCACGTAGTGGTTGCTTCCAAATTAGTGAACAAAATTGTATAAAGAAATACTGTAAAGGGCGGTATCCACATGAGCTTTTCTCAAATATCACACTTAGTGACGGGCAATAGCATGAACATAGCTCTATATTGTTACAAAAATGTATAGATAACCAGAAAAAAAACTCTACGCGGATGAAGTCATGAGCAAAAGCTAGTAGTTAAAAAAAAAAAAAAAAAAACAAAGTAACTAAACAGTATTAAACAAAGTCGTGGGCCGGTTTTCGTACATGGTTTGGTATTAGGTATTATGCGTGATGATACCTAAATAATACGCGTCAACTAGAGATTGACCTCCTCCTTTTGTTTGGAAGTCGGTTGAAAATGGCACAAACTATATAGTTATATACGAAACGAGTCCCGCGAATGTTTGAGAGATGTATTTAAAGTAGCCAATATACTTAGTAGCAAGTTTATACAACATACTTTGCCTTGCATGTATTTGCAAATATAATGTATGTTCGTAATAAAAAAAATTACATAAATATAAGTTAAATAGTGATCACTACTCATTCAATTCTAGGAATAAGAACATGATAGCTGTACCAAGTTTTGGACTTGCGAAAACTAATAAGTCGTTCCTAGGAAATTGTGTGCGTTTTTACAATTAAATCTCAAAACATATAACTGAGTCTACAGAGGGAAAATTCAAGTTGACTGTAAAAAACATCTTAATAAAAAAGGCATATTATAAAGTCCGACATTATATAGAAGACAAAGATTCTTGGAATACTCCACTTCTGGCAAGCTGTCATTCTGCCACCCATAAAATGTAATATTAGTAGTACCTGCCTAAGTAGAAACATTGTAAAAATATATTTAAAAAGAATGGCCCCGAGTTTCTAGCCGCTTTATCTCAGTAGACTATAAGTTTTGGAACGCGGCAGTAGAGTCATTAAAGTACATTATAATGAATAATTGACGTTCACAAGTGCGTCTTTGATGCCTAAATTGAATAAATGATTTTGACTTTGACTTTGAAATGAGACGGTCACTTTGTAGACAGCGTTGTTATTTTTTTAAGTAGGTTAGTAAGGTACATCCATAATATTGTACAAATAGGAATTTTGTTATTGTGCTTGGGATCACCTTGAGATATGTAGGTAACTACGTTTTTAAAATTATCATAAAATCAGTAATTTATGATAATGTTGTTTATATATTGATCGGTGTGTACGTGTTTAATGATAATCAAATTGACGGCATTTTTTTTTTGTACCTGTGAAGTTATCATTTATCTGTCCCTGCTACTCCGGAAGGTAAGCGGGGTGTTACTGGGTCAGTACCAAATACTCTTACATGAGCAAGTACTACAACTGAATAAAAACGGGAACCAATTGACCACCAATGTTAGTAAACTACTACCAAATCAAGTTTAGAATGGTTCTGAAACAGGTTAAGAATAACAAGGCGCCAGGAGAGGACAGAATTACGGCTGAACTTCTGAGAGCGGGTGGTAGACCGATACTTTTTAGTCCTCCAGAAGTTATTAAGTTTTGTGATATTCGACGGCTTTTCTTTAAAAAAGGTAATAAAACCTTTTAGAAGAAATATAGGCCCATATCGCTCTTGAGCCACGTTTTCTAGCTGTTTTTGAGATTCGTTAAGAACCGTCTCGCACGCAGGTTCGATGAGTTCCAGCCTCCTGAACAAGTCAGTTTTCGACGAGGCTTTAGCACCGTGAACTACATACATACGTTATGGCAGATTAAACAGAAGACTAAAGAGTATAATTAGCCTCTGTGTCTAGCGTTTGTGGACTACGAGAAAGCCTTCTGTTATATCGAGGCGTAGGCGGTGCTGCAGTCCTTGCAGCGATGCCAAATTAACCATAGGTATATCGAAGCGTTGAAGTGTTTATACAGCAAGGCCACTATGTCAGTCCGATTACTGGACCAGACTACGGAACAAATTCCATTGTAGAGAGGTGCAGGATTGAGGACGTTATCTCTCCGAAACTATGTTCAGCAGTGGACGTCTTCCGGCTAATAATGATGATGATCACTACCAATTCCTTACAGCCAAATGAGTGTTCTATTACTACCTAAACAAATAAACTACAGTTCTGAGCTCTAGGTGGTAGTGCAACTGCCATGGGCAAGAGTAATGCTTACCATCAGGCGCACCACATATCCGTCTCTGCACTGGGTGAGGCGCATCCCTTCTCGTCCGTATGTATAAACTTAGATCGTGCGATTACAGTACTTAAGATACTGTTTCATAATGAGGGGTATCTGAACACGAGTGTGTGTTTAAAATGCGAGCTGTAGACGAATTAACAAATTTATTATACATAACATAATTATCATTACATATATTGCTAAATTTCGTTATTGTGTTTATAAAATGCGCCAGTTTTAATCGTTTTGAAGTTCATATTGGAATTCTACGATATGAGTGTAGATAATAGTTAAGGCCATGTTAATAAAACCCTGGCCCTATTTCCGAGGGTGAGCTGGGCGCAGCAGTGCTTAGGATGCAGGCAAAAAACACGGCGCCCGGGCCTAATTGTATACCAGGCCCTCTCCTTTGAGTACTTAGGACCGCGTGTAAAGGCAATATTGGGTAGGTGTCTCAGGGAGGGGAGTTTCCCCAAAAGATGGAGACAATGCAAGCAAGTCCTACTGAGAAAGGAGGGACGAGCATCGTACTGCTTGACGAGTTCGGCAAGCTGCTGGAGAGGGTTGTCGCTGCCGACCTCGTCAAGCACCTCGATAGGAACGGACCCAACCTGGCCCTTAACCAGTTTGGATTCCGCAGGGGTCACTCGACGTCAGACGCCATCTCCTGCGTCCGCGACCTCTCCGAGACAGCGTGCTCCAGTGGTGTCGTATATAGGTAAAATTAAATGACAATTACTGAATTATGACAAAGTATCTAAAAAAAATTTGCTGTAGGAAACCAACCACAAACAAAACATTATCTGGGTACGCATTTTATTATTTTTCGCAAAAAGCACTAAATTTATATGAGACCACTTCTGAAGTATTATCTACCATGCTCTGTTTATTAAACGAACGCAGTGCTTTGTATTTAATATCATCATTGTTTCAGAGAAATATGGGCCAAGTTCACAACGTGTGGTGATGCAGTCCAGCGGACAGGCTAGTTGCCTTCTTCTTGGTCGTATCCAAGAAGTCGTATCATGAGACTGAGGTACGTGATTTTGGTGTGTAGTCTGTGCCACCGTTTTTCTCCAGCTCTCTCTATCTTGCGCCATTTGAATCGATGATTGCAAGGTGGCCCCTGTTGCCTCTTGAGTGGTGTGTGTAGGGAGCGCTCTCCGACGCGATGTACACACACCACTCAAGAGTGCTCGAAGCTTTCTGCAGGTTACCTAACCTTTTGTAAAATTCAAGACAGTGGTATCGATAGCTTAACATGCCATCACTTGAAAATGACATCTAGCCAATCCCATCTACAAAGATAACGCGAAATACTTAGCTAGGCAAAAGTTGAACAATTTAAAACAATAAGTCTACGAGGGATTCAACAGTAGTTCATAGTATGATTATACGAGTAGGTCTCTTATCTATTAATTTATGAACGACGTCATATATTGATCGATAAGAAGTGTATCGTTCTTATGCTTTATGATGTTTTGAAAGATAGCTTGACATCTATATAAATATATATGTAAATATTTTGATACAATTAACAAAAGATATATTATCTCTATCGAAGGGTATCTAAGATTTTTCACACCGATGTCTGTCTTTCATAGTCATTGGTTTCACTATAAAAACAGAAGTTAGTTATTAATTTTATTAATACTTTCACGATTATCTATCCAACACCAAGGTACTTGAGCTTTTAATATATTATAATATAATTAAATGCATTCACGCACATTTAAACACTGACGCACGGAGTCAGCCATTAAGTTATTTTTTGTCATAGATTATCATTTGAAATAGAAATGGTCTGTTAGCTTTTAAGGCCTTACGTCCTTGTAGAATTTTTGGGTGTTTACTTTCTAAATACTTCTAAATATTTTCAATCATTAAGGGGAATAAACTTAGGAAAACATTGGCTGTGAAATGCTACTAGAGTTTAATTGATTACATCAGTCGTACTATAAGGCATACCGAGTGTTCACGCCAAAGCGTGACGTCACCTTAAGGCGCACCGCGCCCGCGTGCCCCACCGCCGCTTCGCCTGCAGCTGTCATAACTAGAAGAAAGCGGCTGCGGAAGGAAGCGGAAACAGTCACCTTTTTGTACTCGCGACCGGCGGACGTGTACCGCTGCGTTCCGCGCAGCAACCGCATGGCACCGCCATTTTATATCAGCACGAGTCACCGCGAATGACTTCGCCGCGAGTGACCTTCAGGGTGTGTTCGGCCCGACCAGACACTACTCCTAAATCAGCACGTGTGTACACACGCAATCAGCCCGCCGCGTAAACCAGTGCACAACCCAAAGGGACAATACAGACATTATAACCAAGTGAACCAAGTTCAGCTCCTTCAGCACGCCGTCGACAGCAAGACGCCTACAACGAGGAAGCACGGTCACCAGCACTCATCAGACCCAGACCTCCCACGTAAAGCAGGTATTTATCCTCTCCACTATCATCGAGCGTATAGCTAGCAGGAAACTGCGAAACTATAATTTCCTACGAGCACGGATAATTAATTAACAATTGGTCCATCGAACCGAGATAATTAAAAGAACCGGCACCTTAATATCTCATTCGACCGAAATATGGTGTAAACAAACTATATTTTCCTTCGAAACGAGATAACGACCCAGTGAATATCCTTCACTTTCAGCTCTTAATTAAAATTCCCTTTAATACAGTCCATTGCCAATATCAGCCCGAAGATCAGCACGAGTTAATTCCCAAATATCGAATATTAACTCAAACTTCATTTTATTAATTTAATTTAAATCCCCTTACGTCATACAAATCAATCCGAAGCTTCTAGACGAGTGAACCGGCAGTGCGATTTGCCAAGCCAAACTAACCCGTCTAGCCACATTTCACGAAGTACGCTATCATTGTTCGTTTGACACTCGCGCGCCACAGAATAGACAATAATACTGCAGAGTTGTTTGGTTTGAAATTCCAAACTCGTTAACGATAACGTTAATGAGGCGTTTGTTTTTATGATTGTTAGCTATTGTTTGCAAGAAAGTCGTAAATAACATAACTAAAGGCCAGGTACTTTGTTGATTTTAATTATAAAATAATACTAAGTACTGTTAAAAGATTTACTTGTGTTCGTGATTATCATGAAATAATTAATGTAAGTTAATTGTTTACATTTAAGAGACCAGCACAAAACGTCTTAGGGTCCCGTACAGAATTTACGTAAATAACATAACGAAATTTACGGAATATAATTAATTAAGTAATTAAACCATCAGCTCATATAAGGTTTCGTACACACGTTATTAATTTAGACGTTATTTTAACCGACTTCCGAAAAAGGAGGTGCGGAATTTCACCTACGATTAAATACTTTAATATTTTTATTTCCTTTTAATTTTGCTTGCGTCCTTGTGCCTGACTTCGCCTACGACGATTAACGATGCCTTCTGAATCACAGGTAGCCAGATTTAGACAGTTACAAATCGCTATTATTAAGCTTAATTTGGAAGCGTTATCATTGAGGTCTAGCAAACCAAGGCGCTATAGCCCCGAGTTCGATGCCAGAGCATCGGGCGTAAGATTGACCCGCGATAGATTTGACGCGGCGTATTATATAATATTAGACACCGTAGGCTTATCAGATTCCGAGGAGGAATTCTACAACGAGCAGTATGAAAGGACAATAGACGCCTACTACGAGATTCTCGTTGTAGAATTGGAACAAAAAACATGGTCATTAGCGCCCCCTCCGTCACCAGCTCAGCAGGTATCGAACCCGCAGCCTCAGTGCTGTGCGCAGGATTCAAACCTGCACCCTCTCAGCTCAGCGCCTATAACCGCGCGCTTTTCGCCATCAGCTCAGCAGGTATCGAACCTGCAGCCACAGTGCTATACGCAGGATTCGAACCTGCACCCTCTCAGCTCAGCGCCTATACCCGCGCGCTTTTCAATATCAGCTCAGCAGGTATCGAACCTGCAGCCACAGTGCTATACGCAGGATTCGAACCTGCACCCTCTCAGCTCAGCGCCTATACCCGCGCGCTTTTCAATATCAGCTCAGCAGGTATCGAACCTGCAGCCTCAGTGCTATGCGCAGGATTCGAACCTGCACCATCTCAGCTCCGCGCCTATACCCGCGCGCTCCTCATCATCAGCTCAGCAGGTATCGAACCTGCAGCCACAGTGCTATACGCAGGATTCGAACCTGCACCCTCTCAGCTCCGCGCCTATACCAGCGCGCTTATCGCCATCAGCTCAGCAGGTATCGAACCTGCAGCCACAGTGCTATACGCAGGATTCGAACCTGCACCCTCTCAGCTCAGCGCCTATACCCGCGCGCTTTTCAACATCAGCTCAGCAGGTATCGAACCTGCAGCCTCTGTGCTATACGCAGGTTTCGAACCTGCACCCAATCAGCTTCGCGCCTATACCCGCGCGCTTCTCGTCATCTGCTCAGCAGGATTCGAACCTGCAACCTATCGGCTCCGCGACTATACCCGCGCGCTTCTCGTCCCCACTTCAGCAGGTTTCGAACCCACAACCTCCGCGCTATGCGCAGGGTTCGAACCCACGACCGTTCAGCTCCGCGCCAAGACCCAAACAGGTATCGAACCCGCAACCTCACTATGGTGACAACCATTGCTACCCATGTAGTAATGTAAAGGGTCACAAGCCTCGGGTATGTACACGATACTACGCACTACCAGTGCGCTTATTGCCGGTACAACAGCGCGAGGTACCACGGCGCCGTCCCTCACCTGATACGGGCCAGATGGTGTACTCCCGTCGTACTCCACCGCGCACTACCTCGCGTCCTTCACCGCCGCCTAGGCAATGACTAGGACGGCACATCCAACAAATACCGACTCAGCCCACAAAGAATCAGCACACACACACAACACGACGACAAACTGTCATCGCAAACACCTTAAGTCAGTTAGGTGCTGACATTCTGCACTCACCCTTGCGCCAGCAATTCTGGACGTTATCAGTATACAAATGTATACAATGTTTACGTTTCCGCGTCCAAACTAAGGCTCCGTACATGGCCGACTCACCCGCCGACCACGTAAACGTTCAGCCCGTATTTAGCAAAGTCACGACGGACTTTACTGGACCATTTTTGATAAAATCCAGTACACTGAGAAACACCAAGCTATTAAAAGGCTACCTCTGTGTTGTAACATGCCTAGCCACGAAGGCGGTCCATCTCGAACCGGTATCTGAGTTATCCACGGAAGCGTTCCTTGCGGCATTACAGCGTTTTGTTTCTAGGCGCGGTGTACCGGCGTTAATTAGATATAATTGCGGTACAATTTATGTAGGCGCTAGAAATGAACTTAGGGAAATACAAGACTTTCTTGCAACCAACAATAACAATATCGCACCTACACTTTCAGCTCTTTTAACGCGCATTGCAGCCAAGCTCAATGCACGCCCTCTCAGCCCACTCTCTTTTGACCACGCGGAATTTGAATTACTCGCCGCGGGTCATGTCCTTTTAAACCGTCAGCTCAATGCCCTACCTGAGTATTCGGTAGGAGGACGAGCCATTTCTGCACACAAAAGGGTTCAAGCTCGTCCTACCCTTATCCCAACACCTTTGGCAATCCTGGTCCAAACCCTACCTGCACACCATCCAAACACGCTCCAAACGGACTCCCCGATCCAGCCCACCTCAAGTCGGGGAACTGGTACTGATGGTGGACGACCAGGTGCCGCCTCTACACTGGCGCATGAGCCACAAGACGAACCCATGAAGGGATGGCGTCACCCGAGTGGTGGAAATCAAGAACGACCACCTGACTGTCGATTGACCACCACATCACACCTTTGCCGAGTGGGGAATATGTTCACGCCAAAGCGTGACGTCACCTTAAGGCGCACCGCGCCCGCGTGCCCCACCGCCGCTTCGCCTGCAGCTGTCATAACTAGAAGAAAGCGGCTGCGGAAGGAAGCGGAAACAGTCACCTTTTTGTACTCGCGACCGGCGGACGTGTACCGCTGCGTTCCGCGCAGCAACCGCATGGCACCGCCATTTTATATCAGCACGAGTCACCGCGAATGACTTCGCCGCGAGTGACCTTCAGGGTGTGTTCGGCCCGACCAGACACTACTCCTAAATCAGCACGTGTGTACACACGCAATCAGCCCGCCGCGTAAACCAGTGCACAACCCAAAGGGACAATACAGACATTATAACCAAGTGAACCAAGTTCAGCTCCTTCAGCACGCCGTCGACAGCAAGACGCCTACAACGAGGAAGCACGGTCACCAGCACTCATCAGACCCAGACCTCCCACGTAAAGCAGGTATTTATCCTCTCCACTATCATCGAGCGTATAGCTAGCAGGAAACTGCGAAACTATAATTTCCTACGAGCACGGATAATTAATTACCACCGAGAGTTGCCGGGGATCCTGGCCAGGGTACTTTGCACATTTGTGCAACGTGTAGTAAATCTATATGTATAAAAATAAACACTATCTCTCCTGGTCACTATAACTTGAGAACGGATGCAACAATCTCGCAAATTATTTTTTTGCTGTTGTTTCTTACGAAAGAAACCCCAATAAAAATGAGAGGTTATGGCGAAGCGAACGAAGATGCGGGCAGTCGGTAGTATTTAATAAAAATATGTACGTGTACGAGTATGTGAACAATTACTTTTTATGTGACACATTTTGCACAAATCTGAATTCCGATGACAGGAAATCATATATTCCAATTTCAGAGTATTTTGTGGTTCACAAACAAATAAAAATTCAATTTTTTTTCAGATGACAAATAATATGAATGCAATAATTTTGGCTTTAACAATGCTGGCTGGGGTAACAGAGCCCTGCCAGACTACAACAAGCTTCAGAATCAAGATGCAGGAATGGATATTGATATGCTCCATCCCGAGGCAAATCCTGAAGGTATTAACCGTTTTTAGAAACCACTAATATCTCTCATGTGTTCTAACATGTGTTCTTAGTATAAAAACACCGTATATAGCCTAAAAAATGGTGATACTTACCAAGGCGGGATATTGCACAAAAGGTCTTCCACCTAGCAAGATGAGATCCCTCGCCACTTACGATTTCCAACCTTACAGTGGAGGAGGTGATCTTTACCTCCGTCTCCTCCTTATCCTCGATTATATACTCGACAAGTGAGATTTTTGTAGAATTTCTTTTTGCGTTTCACACATATTAAATTATTAATTAAACGGAATTACATACATTACACGGAAGAGGTGGAATGCAAGTATATCAGATCATTTACTTCAGGACGAGTACGAGGCGGTATCTGCAAGCAATGCAGCAAACATACGCTATTGTTTTGTCGGATACTTAATAGATTAAGGCGCGTCCCATAGCAAATACTACGCAGACCCTGATGTTTAGAAGTTATCATCACGTTATTTTTTAAAGGAGATTAAACAAAATGAAAAAACATGACTATCTTCAACATGTTCTCTAAAATGTACATGTTTAAAATATGGTTTATAGTAATTATTATCTAAGTAATTATATTCTACACCCGACTGAAACTGAAAAAAAAACACTGACTCCTTGCATTTCCAATTATACTCCAACTTGTTTTGAAATTTGGTTACACTAATGGATTAACCGTTAAAAAATATTTATTACAAATGAATCAAATTTCAAAAAAAGGACCTATTTTTTAAAATCTAAAAATTCTGAAACCGATGAGATGTTCAGCAGATTTCACGGGGCAGTTGGTAGTCACCTCTTAAAACTGTTCAGCGACGAGAGGTAGAGAGGCGACTGTCGATTGCTGTCCAGAAACAGATTGTGGAGGTCATTCACTCAGGCATGCGCCTTAATTTTTTATTTGTTTAAAAGTCTTTACAATAAAAAGGAAATTTATGAAATTGAAATACTTATTTTGAATTTATTTATCATTTCAGTATTTGCCAACATAACAGCTGAATCGTATGGTATTACTAGCAACATAGAGAAAGAAATTCAAGGAGCACTAGAAAATCTGAATGATCCTTATGAGTTTCATGACAAGACTGAAGTTTTTGAAATTAATGAGTAAGTATTCATTTCACTTGTATTATATTTGGTCTATATATTCTATTTGATTTTTACTTAAGCATCCAAAAAGTCTGTACAGCGAAAACATTTTGATAAAAGCCTGGTCATCAGTGTTAGGGACAGAATAAGAACGGACCGTATATCGAACCCCTTCTTGATACCCTTCTGTGCCAGCGACCCAGGGTCATACTCCGTTATGTAAAGGAGTTGGGATGGCTAGGGTAGCTGGCGGGGGAAATGCACAATACACCCCAAGCGGGACGTCAGTGCAGGACTTAGCGCCCCCAATCAGAATAAGAATAAGAATAAGATACCCTTCTGTCTGTCTCTGTACTTATTGTGTTGTTGCCATCTCACTCAAGGATTGCCAAATTTATTGCCTTCTCATAAACATCTTGTTTAATGTTTTACTATAGTGTAGGTTATCTATAGTTTATCATTTCCACTGCAAGGAACTGAGATAATAGTGCTGAATCTGTACATGACCATGTAATTTTATTACAGTGTTGCCTAAAGCGGTATCGTTGTAGCGGCGGGTAATTTTAAAATTGTTGCAAACACTCGAAAATGTTGTCATTATCATACAACCCAAACTGAAATAACAGTATGTTATTGGTCTTGGGGTTATTTGTTTAGATGTAATTGTATTATATTAGTTAATTGTATTATGTTATGTTATTTAAGATCAAACAAATTAGTTTGTATCTGATGAAGGTGTTAAGTATTATCGTTTTTGAAACCATAAAATGGGATGGACTCGAGACTAGAAAACTAAAACAGAGATGATAACAAGTAATTTTTTAAATTCAAGATAGATTTGATTGAACTTAGCGTATGTGATAATAATAAGGGAAATATTTTCCAGCTACTGATAGCATAATTTAACACTATGCGGGCCCAGTACGGATTGGTCGATACGCCAACACTAGTCGCAGTTTCAGACATGGTTCTACAACCGTGACTGACGTCATAATGTGACCTCTGAGTAACCTCAAGGAAGCGCTCAGTTATAAATCCCAATAGCGGTTGATCATCCATCTAGGCACTTTATATATATATATATATATATATTATATATATATATACCCTAGTTCGTAGTGACCTTGCCTTCGAAGCCAGAGGTCCTTGGTTCGATCCCTGGTACAAATGTTTGTGATTAACAGATATATTTATTCTCGTGTCTTGAATGTTTGTGATGTGTTAATGTGTGTTCATGCCTTCCGCAACATAAGTGTATAAACGTTATATATAGGATATTTGGTAGAGGGACCGACAAACCAAATGAGCGTGTTCGGGGGACGACTTGGAGAATATAAGTTGGCCAAAAAAAATCCCCGACATCCCAATTTTTAACACGCTCATTTGGTTTGTCGGTCCCTCTACCAAACACCCTGTATGAAAAATATTAATTATAAATGCTCGTTTCACCATAGTTAAACCATAATAATAGCTTTCTACCGACTTCAAAGAAAAGGAGGAGGTACTCAATTCGACTGTATGTTTTTTTTATGTGTTACCTCATAACTTTCGACTGAATAAACTGATTCTGTAAAATTCTTTTTATGTTTGAAAGCTGGTGCTTCTCGTGTGGTCCCATTTAAATTTCATCAAATTCGATCTAGTAGTTTTTGAGATACACTCCAATAACTATATAAAATAGAAGAATATAAATAGAATAGAAGTTGGTATTAAATTTATCAAATTGTACTTATTTAACTAAACGGTTACTAATGGCAAGAAGCGAATCCTGCACGAGTGGTCCTGAATAAAACAATTGAACTAGTAGTTCTGCGAACAGTAGACCCTGCGAGCACATAGTCTTATCAGCGGAAATTTTTCGCAGTACTTCACAACCTATTAACTCGGAAACCACTTGACCAATTGTGCTCAAATTCGAAATTCCTCTTTAAAGTCAGGTACCTAATATGTGTATAAATTTTTTTCAAAATCAGTAGGTAATAGCAAGGCAGCAAACTTGCCCCCTCAAAATCGACGACGACAAAAAATATATTATTTAGTAGAACATATATATAAAAATAATATCATATATAATAAATGTTATTATATTATACCAAGTTTCGTCAAGATTTGTTGAAAAATGCTACTTGTACAGGAAGACGTACATACAACTTAACTAACATACGGACAGATATAAGTCACACACTGTTTAAGACTTTCGCGGTTGTTAATTACATTATAATAAGTACTCACGGGATGTACAAATCTGCCATAGCTGAACATCTACTGGGCTTAGGCCACTGGATAGAATTTCACAAACCACAAGTCTTATCCACGGAACGCCACTATGTACCCAGGTTGGTGAAGGAAGCCATCGATATCACCAAATGTCCATATTTCAATCGTGGTGATGGGTTCCAACTTGCCAGTGCGTGGAATCCAGTGGTAGGTTGTCTAAAAAGGATTAACAATCGTCCAAAATGTGATCAAAACAACATTCGCAGTGATATAATTAGTGTGTATTGTCGAGACTTAGAATCGAGTTCGAGGGCCAGTGGTATCCGTAGTAAAAGAGCGAGAAAGAGGGTAGACTGTTTTGTCTGCTCCTAATAACTTCGAACTTTCACATCCACCCGCATCTTCAGTCTACCCGTGAACATGGTGCATGTAACTGCGCCGAAATATAGGTAACTCCAAAACCTGCCTAATCATGGTGTACATCCCGTGAATACTAATTATAATGTTAGATACAAGTCAATTTCGCCAGTTAAAAAGATTAAGCAGAGACGCTTTGCTCACTCGGTTAATTATATTACTACTTATTCTAAATAACTGTTTCAACATTTTTAACCAAATAATTTAAGTAATACTTAAAGAAAAATCTCTAAATCTCATATTGTAAATTGAGCGTATGACCCTACGACCCTAGTAGCATTCCTCGCTGAATTTCCATATCTATAACTCCTTAATCTGGTTTCCTTTTCAGGCTAGTCTCAATAATAGTATCTCTGGTCGATATCCATCTGGCTGGACATAGCCATCTTATCATCGACACCCTGAGGGTCAGGTTGCTGATACCTTTATATCCGCGTATCACCTTTAAGTTTATTGTACCTAAGATCTTCCTGAATATTGGTAAGAGATTACGATTAAACAGAAACTATGATAACAAGAAAACAAACTAAAAGCTTAACTACGTAAACTACGGAAATAATTAGCTAACTGATCTATTTGATGGTTAGCTGCGGGTCTGGTTAAGAGTTGACAGTTACGCCACCAAGAGCCTTCTGAACTGAAGATAGCCCAGGATTGCTGCCGAATCGACCTTACCTCGGGATTGAGTTATCGGTGAAGGTTACATAGGGTTTTCAGCGGAAGTGTCACAAAATATTTTTTAATATCGTTTTTTTATTACATAGGGTCGAAATCCATGGCATGGTGGTAGGGGACTTTATTAAGCCCGCCTGGCTAGCTACCACTTCTAAGATTGTAAATCTGTTGCTAAACACCTAATGGTTTGTTACGGCTGTCATTGAGAGCCACTCGTTATTCTAGTCTAGTGTGATACCAACTTCGAACACATCGTTACTGATTAACAACTGAGATATTAGTAAAATACTAGTGTATAAAGCGTAATAAAAAACCTTTAAGGAGCTTTAAATTGTTTACAGCGATACACCGAGGTTGCACACTTAGACGTTAAACAAACCTGTTCAACTGTGGTGGACACTACTGCTTCAAGACAGAGTATCTAGCGCTCCAGTTTCACCCAGTCATGATGGTTTGACTTGAGTGATCGTACTTTGTTTGATGATAAGAAACGTTTGTATTGTTCGGGTGTTTTTAATCCGTTGTGTACTACTACACCTCCATGATACATGGAGTTCCAGTGAACAGGATGTTTTATTACATGTTAGTAGCCAAATAGACTTATCAAACAAAACAGAACTAATAATTTTTGAATAGAATAAAAGTTGTAATAAACAAAAGTTACTATTTTTTAGCAATAAACATCTTATTTATTTTTACAGGTTATTTGTCTGCTACTATCATCAACGATGATGCAAAGCTTCATAGTAGAGTCATTGGACAGTAAGTTAAATAACCGTACCTATTTAACTAATATTTTAAACGAGCAATTCTTGTATATTCTGGATCTCGGAAACGACAGCGATTTTCATGACATTCGGTATCCAAGGGGTTTCGAGGCGATTCATCGATCTAGCTCGGTTTCATTTTCAGAAAATATTGTTTGTGTGTGATGGATGCAGGAAGACAGTAACCGCTCCAAGTGGCGTTCTATGGGGGAGGATTATGTTCAGCGGTGGACGTCTCACGGCTGATAATGATGATGATGATGATTATTGTTATGAATCAAACCACTTATGCACTAATCATGTCCCTTATCTATATTTTTTTTTGCAGATTGTCAATAATCAATAGTAGTATTGAGGGTAGAATGACCATAGGAGCTATTACTAAGAGGATCACTAACCTCACTATTGACCTCAAGATTGGAACAATAAAGGTAAAATAAATTATTATTGTTATTAAAACCGAATTTATACAAAATATTGACCTTCTGATTTGTTCATAGACACCACTATAAAACTTTAGATCTAACGTAACGTTATCTTTTAATCGACACCTTAGAAAACTATACACCGATATTTTATTATAACACTACGAATATTTCGTTCGTCATATACGATATTCTATTATCAAATTCATGGGTTTGATAAAGGTTACTTGAAAAACGTGGTGCTGGTACTAAAACAAATTACAACAAAATGCATTCCTTGAAATCAATTCAGCTTCTTTATATTATTTTCAGTCAACCCTAGCCGGCCATATAGGAAGTCTCGACATCAGCGGGGTATTGACTGACATATTCACCGATATCATTCCTCAGATCCTGAGAAACTCATCTGTAAGTATCTACATAATCATTAAACTGTAGACACTATCCATTGCTCCTTAATCCAAAAACGTAAACGAGTACGTACGCTAAAAAACCTGACAATGTATATTTCCTGTTTTCTATTAGTGAATCGCTTTCTCAATAGAAGATGTGATTGTAAAATAGCTGCCTATGCTAGCCCCACAGTTTTTTCATCAATATCAATCAGTCAATCAATTTTATAAAGGTGAAAGTTTGTGAGTAGTATGTTTGTAACTTCTTTGCGCTCAAACAGCTGGACCAATTTTATTAAATTTGGTGTGCAGGTAGTTGAGGCTGTAGATATAAGACATAAGACTTTTCATTGTCTATCACCACGCGGGTAACACCGGGGGGCTATTATTCTTCTAAACTCTGTTGTTTAGAATTACTATAGAGTTTGTTTATATTTCACAGAAACAAATCAACAAGGCGTTGGAAGATATCATCCTTAGGCTTTATAAAGAATCTTAATTTTAGAAGTATACTTTTTCATTGTTACTCTATAGTTTAGGTTTTTTGTATTAGATTTGTATCATTTTTGTATTTTAGTACGTATATTAAAAATACAGTAATTATATTTAAATATAATGTTTACTTGGTTTCGTTTTACTTTTGGCTTATATTTATATACCACCCCACATATCACTGCTCTTGGACATCAAGGACGCCTGGTATAAAAAGCATTGCATTCATTACCCGTAAATTCTGATAAGTATATTATGCTTTTTGTTATACTAAGTACTGATGTACTAATAACAATTTACTGATAAGATAAGAAATATATAAGTGATAACAAAAGTAGATTAGAGATACTTTATCTTATTCTTACTCTGATTGGAGCCAATAATTCCTGCAATGACGTAGACGTAGTCGCTTATGGTGTATTGTGCATTTCCCCCGCCAGTCTTCACCCAAGCCATTATTCCAACTAGAGCTATAGTGATGCTCTAATAGTCCAGTTGCGTTCCGTATATTTTCCATAGACATGCACTGCAACAACACGTGCTTTAAGGTCTCGTTCTCTTGCAAACATCCTCTACACAGTACACTATCCGTCGCGCACGTCTTGTATAGATGATAGTTAAGGTTGTAGTAACCTGTGTTAAGGCCTACTAGTAGGCGTGGTCATGTCGTGTTTCATGTGTTCAAGATTGGAAGCATTGAATTTGCTTGTTTGCATTTCTTTTTATTATCCCACGTGTTTTGTTGTACAAATTAAATCCCGTACTACCATCACTAAGGGCTTGCAGAGATTATGTAAACCGCTATTTATTTGTTTCTTTATTGCGGTTTTGTTAGGGTATCTGTCCTATTCCCTGATCATGAGCCGTGGCCTTTTGTCCATGTTACTAAAATCTTGTATCTGTTTGATATGTTTCATTGTGCTGCGTCACACTCAGCTATCACTCTTGACCTGGTTACTGGCCTTTTGAGTCCATAGACGGCCGCCACGCTATGCACGGTATATAGTAAGTAGTATTTACTTTACATAAAAGTAGTTCTTTCTTGATTCTAGATTATGATGCCTACCTCGCCTCTTTAGCTTTTGCTGCTAACAGTGAGCCCATGGCCACCCATTGCTGCTTATGTTGATGATGTGGTCTTTTTCAAGGTCTTCGAATCTGACATATCCAGTTCTGGTTAGAAATATCCGACACCTGATCCCACTTCTTGCTCCGTCCGTGTGCATGTATGACGGTGGAAAACCATCCTTAGCAGTCTTCTCAGTAACCAGTTCATACCTTTTATACCTATATACACTTTAAATACTATCAACACAAAATTTATCAAAGGAAATTTATCAGTTTGAAAGAGATATTTTCGGTGGAAACAAAGTGGGACAAAGCTCTAAAGAAGACATATTATAGATGTTTTTATTTCTTTATTTCAATTTATGCATGCAACTTACAGACTGAAATCCAACACATTACATGGCGCAATTAAGCTAGGTCAGAAACAGTAACCTACCGTATCATGGACTATATCCAGATCTGGATTTTGTGTTAAAATCTTATTAATATAAGTGATAGCTCTCGGGGTAGGTGCATTGTGTGCTTGTACAGTGTGAAGGCCGGGGGCAGTGCCAACAAGCGGTGCAGTCGGCGCGGGCCGCGCTCTGCGTCGGCGCCGCGCAAGTATCCCGGGGGAACGTGCAGGCGCAGGTTAGCTAGCGTGCGAGGGCTGTACAAGTAGCATGTATTATACATGGGTAGTAACCATATTTTTTACAGATATAGCGAGCAAATTTACGCAGTATTCTTTCAATTATTAATAAATATTTTATAAAGACCACAGTATAGTATCTAGTTAATACGTCTTTGGCGTCATAGTCCGACGAATTTATTTTCCAACTTTGACTCTGCATATGTGATCTGGGCAAAAATTATTATTTTCTCAATATTCATTACAATATAAGTTGCAAGCTACAAATTACTGGAGACTGGCCACCGTTTTCATGAAACATAATGTTTTACGCATACATTAGTCTAGCTGCGCTCCCCGTCTCCGCCCACTATCCCGTTAGAACATTTTCCATTGATAAAAAGTATCCATTGTAATACCAGGGGGTCTGGACTGGACACTGGAGGACTGTCACTTAACTCGACCTGACTAACTCAATTCGATCCTGAGCGTCATTTCGCCACACTCAGCTTTCGCTTCGCTACGAAAGACTTTCTATGTACGCATGTATATATGTACTATTTATGTATGTGCCTATGCATATACGCTATTTAATGCAGTCTTTCTATAGGTTTTCTGTAGGTATTTCTGTCTGAAAAGCTCCTTTATGTAAAAGCTACTCCAGTCGGTTACGTTCTAACGTAGCATCTTTATGACGTCAATACTCTCATAATTATGTTATTCGTTCTGCTAAAGTGACGTATTAGCGTAGGATTGCAAATGTGATGATTTCGATAAAAGTAACAAACATCCAAACGTACTTTCGGACTCATTACTTCTATATTTCATACCTATAAAAACTAGCAATCCTTGTATATATGTATACATATAATATGCGTCTCGAAAACGCCTCCAACTATTTTCATGTACCTACCCAGGGGATTTCGGGGGCGATAAATCGATCTTCAGGTTTCATTTTCTGAAATCGTTGTTTTATCCGTGTTTTCAGGCAATGAAACTGCTACAGTAACATTATGGCCATCAGCTTAAACAACAACTAAACTGTTTTACTGACATAGCAAGACTTAGACAATAGATGGCGCTGTTAAGCAACAGTAAGCCAATGAGTGTTTGGTTTGACGTTAGACCAAGGTTTTGTTAAAAATGGTTTACTTTCGAGCAACGCTCAGTCATCCAGGTACTTGTGATATAATCTACGAATAACTAACTCATTATTTATTCAGAGGATATACTCGTAATATATATGTAGGTACCTAATATAATATGTAGACAATAAAGCTACTACAGCTGAATGTATTATTTAAGCTCAATTGCCTGACCTGTGATTAAAGGTTATAAGAGGTACAAAAGAAAACATGTTAATAAAATTAAAATATTTATTACCCTATCACAAAAATTTAGTTTATTTCCCTATTACACAAACAAAGTTTTACATGCATATAATTTAAAACATGTTAAATTACTTATTATTGCGACATATTAGATGTAATTAACACTAAAAATCAAAGGTATCTCACCCATATAATGTTTAATTACGTCTACTGTATGTATTACGTCTATGTATACTGTATCTACATACAGTCGTCTTCATAAGTGCAGAAGCAATTGTAATATTTAAGGATCGTATTATTATTAATAATGATACCTACAGTACAGAGACATTGGTAGCGATTCACTTGTAAGAAAAAACTAAACTAAACTACCGAACTAAAAATGTATTATAGTGGTCCTTATTCTGTTAGCAATACAATTTAAAATCATTTTCAACACTTAGAATGACTTCTAAAAATAGGATTATTCTATTCAATTTTGGGTTATTTTAGGTTAGTTTAGCAATCAACAAGTTAGGTGATGACTAAACAATCTAAATATGCCCACAATAAATGAAGAGAAATATCTAATTTTAGTACTGTCATTCGAAAGTGTTATACTAATTTGGATTTTAGCCTAAACAAAATAAGCACTGCCATAATTTAGAGATTTTTAGTTAAGAGAATGCTTACAGAATCGACACCATGTGTCACACCGTCATGTAGTGACGTATGAATGACACCTTGAGTTTCCTGATTCTCGATTCTCTATGGAGCTAAATGAGACCCCAGACCTACGGGCTACTCAACAGGCCTTTGGGGTTGAAGCCGTGGGGTGGGAGCAAGTAGTAAATACCCAATGGTGGAAGATGTAAAAGCTATAGTGCCAGTATAATAATGAAACTGCACTATACCCCCCTATCCGTAGCCCTTTTACTCGTAGTCACAAATACTGTAATGCTTTATCGAGGTTTGATATGTGGGTCGTCAGATATGACCTATCAAGATGACTAATAAGCTAGTTGCCATAGCCTTATACCACATTCATGCCATATTTTATACCATATATGACCTACCCATAAAATTCAACGTAAACAGTTCCATTCTTTTAACATTTAGCAAATTAACTGTTCGGTCTTCGGTAGGTTAAAATGTTTACACCAATAGCGTATATTTGTCTTGGCAACGGCTTCATTAATGTAAATGCAAATGCCTTTGTAATTTCCGCGCGCTATCCGTATAGGCGTATAAAATGTTTATGATAATTGCATACATTATAATATGTATTTTTACAATACACGTGAGTAGATAACTTATGTAATAATCTTCATAATTAGCCATTTTCAATGCAAGATGGCCATAAATGAAAAAATAATATCAATATTGTTTTTTGTAAAACTGCTACCGTATTATGAACGCGACTGTACTGATTACTAACTAAAATAATGCTAAAATTATTCCTGCGACTGCTTCATTGATTCGGTGCTGCAACAAAATAAAATAATATAACAAGTGACAGTAGGTAAGTAGTGGCCATATAAATAAATAGAGTTAATGCACGGTTTTATCGATATAGACCTTTTATAACGCATGCTACTGAGCCCAATCGTGCTTCTTGGAAGCATCTTGCACGTATTTAATTCCAGATTATTTGGATCAAGTGGTCATGTAGGCAATAACTTCTAAATATATAAATAATAGCTCCAAAACAAGTATTCCATCTTTATGTTGTGCCTTTACACTGCTGACCTGGCCATCACAAGACTCCCGAGGTCTTGGTTTTAAAAAACTGAGCCAAGAACTGATGAGATTTTGCTATTATGTCTTAGTGTTTCTTGCATAATGGTTTTTTTTAAACAAAACTCCACAGAATGGGTCCGTGACTTTTTCAACATAGCTTGATTTTTTTATTGAGATAACAAATTTGAGACGTACATATAAATCATAATTAGGGAACAAACATTTTTTTTAGTGTTATTATAACAAGACATTTATGTTCATATTAGTAGTAGTATTAGTAGTAGTATATATATATATATATATTACAACTAGAAATAATGATTAAACTACACTCTAACTACTACTACATGTTTGTTCTAAGATGGTGTGAGCACTCGTCGCAGACCAGTGTCCGCAGGCAGCACCCGTTCACGAGTTGACGCATGTACTGGGATATACTACCTACCATGTGTCCTAACATGGTGCTGAGTTGATTATCATTTAACTGCCAAAATTATAAGATGTGACTGCTAAACCAATACTTATAAATAAATATTTTCTTTAAAGAAATAATTTAATACAATTCTGGCAGCCGCTGTGTTTATATCTATCTTGCAGATCTTTTTGGACTTATAATGATCATGACTGAACTGATCTCTAACAAATATTATCAAAAGCCATATCGCAAAAACACGCTTTCTAATAAAAAATACATTCGTTTCAGAGCTACGATACCGCATACAAACAGAGACTTACACACCCCAATTACTCTTGTGCAAATAAAAATGGTCAAGCAAATAGATATGACTGACTGATATAATGACTTATTCGCAATAAAGCTTTTCCACGACGATATACGAGTAAATATCGTCAGATATTGACTTAACACCGTCTTTACTCGCAACTTTCGGTTCAGCGTCGTCGAACCGTCAGGCGGTCGACTCGGCATAGATTAGTCGATTATGAGGCAAGTATAATAATCTTTGTCGAACTGAGTCGCTGTCGAATCGAGTCAGTGTTGTCGAGTCAGTGTTGTCGGGTCAGTGTTGTCGAGTCAGTGTTGTCCAGTCAGTGTTGTCGGGTCAGTGTTGTCGAGTCAGTGTTGTCGAGCCAGTGGTGTCGAGTAAGTGTTGTCGAGTAAGTGTTGTCGGGCCAGTGTTGTCGAGTCAGTGTTGTCGAGTCATTTTTGTCGATATGGAGTGCGTTTGTTACTGTGGATCACAGGCACATCGTTCCCGTAACCCGCCAGCAAAACTTATAACTCGCAAGCAAAACAATAGGCATTATGAAAGTAGTACTTACAGAAAATATGTTGAGAATCTGAGGAATAATATCAGTAACGATGGTGGCTAGAAGATTCGTGGTGTTGACGTCATTAATGTTGCCAACCAATGAAGACTGTAAAAGTAATAATAAATAATTTACATAAGGAACGTTGCCGATTTTTGCATAAGTATAAGGTATAATAAAATTTGGGCCAGGGAAACAGGTAATTTTTAAATAGTTTAAAAAACAACAAAATTTTTATTATGAGTGTTTAAGGTTTACGTCACTAGTTAGATATGCCATATTTAGTGGAGTTTGTCTTGACGTCTCAACTGATTAATAAAGTACCTAAATGTTTCTGTGGTCACTGCTTGGATGGGTGACCGCTATTGGCATTTTAACTTATTTACGGACTTACGTGCTGCGTAGGGCACGTAAGGGTTTAAAAAATGACCCGTTGAGAATTGTCGTAATCCCGTCATATAAATTGTAATTTCAAATTGTAATTGTAAATTCAAATAACAATTGAAAAATATATATTCAAAATTATCTATTAAATAAATCACATAAGTGTTTTAATGGCATGGACCCTGGTGTATGTGTGGATCAAAAAAAAATCGTCATTCTTACATGAAATGATCCAAAATTAAATATCGTCGTCAAATCGGTGAGAGATCGAGTTAGGACGTTTACTGTTGCCGTGCCATGAACGCTGCTGTTTTTGATGATAATTCTGCAAATATCAATAAAATTAAAACTATAACTATGAAAAACATCAGACAATAAGTAGCTGACCAAGTCTACCGTGCGATTCTCTAAGAGCAAACATCGTTGCATCCGTGAAACAAATGACGAGCTGACAAGAAACGTTGGAAAAACAACCTTATTACAAGGTTATATATAAAGTATTTGACATCGCTGAGCACGTCGACGAGCGCATCGCCGAATTATTAGATGATTAGAGAATCGCACGGCTGCTATTCGACTTTTGACAAAGGCGCGGATTGTGAATCAAAGTTAGACTAGACAGTCTATTAACAATGTTTATTTTTTTAAGATTCGTGTTTGTACACTTCGCTTGTTCAGATAGCACTTTTTGTGATCACCTAGCTAGGTATCACCTTCAAGATTGAAAAATTGCCAAGCACCTCACTACATGTAACAGCGCTATTCCTGAAAGCAAGTTGTTGTTCTGAGTAACACAACTGTACTATTTTAAACCGTATCATCACCGATGATCAATTTTAAAAAGATATTTTATTCTCTTAATAATATATATACAACGCGGTCACATTAACTAGACGCTTGACCATGTGACGTTATTTTGGCGCTCATGTACGGTATGCAAACCGGCCAAGTGGCCTTTATTAAGATCGAGTAAAAATGTATTAAAAATTAAGTTTGTTAAATGAATAATTTTTTTTATTTATTTTGAACGGTAATATACAACTACATATTCTGTAAAAATTTAAGGTGTCTACCTGTTACCGTTATTAATTAGCCAAATTATCGATGCGTGTATCGGTAGCAAAGATGCTGACCGTACTGACACTTGCCGGGCGAGAAAAAGGACTGCGGGGGAAGCGGGCGGGGACCCGCATTCCAGCGATGCGTCGAGTTAATGTGATCGCGTTGTATATGCAAATAATTGTGTGTGTTTAAGTCATGAAAATATGTTAGTGTTTGTTACCAGTCGAAACGTTTCCGTGTGTTTTGATCGTCCTTACATCGTGGGTCTTTATTTACTGAGTAGTTTCCGAACGAAAACGATATTACTTTCAAACCAGAATCGCCGCAGGTGAAAGCTAGTTCTAAATGTCAATTTAAAATTAAATGTACACAGCTTTGAACTACAAAAAAACTACATAAACTACTACGTACCATGTACATTTAAGCCAGACTTCAATTCAAATCTAGATTAGTAAATACTCCGTAGTTAATTATTAAGGAAAAAAACAATAAAATTAAATGTGTTTTACTCACTGTCCCTCTAAACGGCCACATATTCTGAATCCCATAATATTTATGTGAAACGTTAATGAATCTGTAAAAGAAATAAATACTTCAATCAATTAAATATAATTTTCCCATGAAACGGGGGCTCATAGGGTTCCCTACACAAAGGGTGAAACTATGCCCTATTACGAAGACTCCGCTGTCCGTCCGTCTGTCCGTGTGTCACCAGGATGTATCTCATGAACCGTGATAGTTAGACAGTTGAAATATCACAGATGATGTATTTCTGTTCCCCCTCTAACAAAAACTACTAAAAACCGGCAAAGTGCGAGGCGGACTCGCGCACGAAGGATTCTGTCATGTCTGTTCAATGGAAGATTTATAGATGGTATAATGTACGAATGGTACGGAACCCTTCGTGCGCGAGTCCAACTCGCACATGGCTGGTTTTTAAGATAGGCACAGTCAAGATCTCAACTGTATCTACACGTTTGTTTTTTGAGAAGGTCAGTGTTAACCAAGTTCAAAACCACGACAGTTATGTAAGTTACGAGTCATGCCATGCATACTTCAAATAACTTCGAAATTGGTAATAGAAAAAATCCGATATATAACACGCGAGATAGTTCTTAAAGCATAATCTGAGCTTAAATTTACAGTTTCTAACTGCAGCAATACATGTGAGTCGATTAAGGTGAAGAAACCTTCACTAAACCGATTTATAATAAACTTGACTATCCCATAGCAAAAAAACACACTCTCAATTTCAGATGAAAATCCGCGTGGAGATCGAACTACTGATTTTGACAGGCAAATATTTTCATACAGCTTTTATCTTCCCGCTCTTCATTTGGGACTTAAATCGTTACACATAGATTTTATTTATTTCAGGATATAATTATTCAGCACTTATAGGAACGGATACATTAAAACTTACGTATGTCAATCACCAGTTCCTTCAAAACGAGCTTGTACGTGATTCGAGGACGCAAGGGGTTCCACAGGTTGATGTTCAAAGTCTCGGTGTAGAGGTTACTTTGGCCTTTCACCACAACCCCACGACTGGATGCAGCTATTGATATGCCACTGAAAAGGTAAGTAGGTAAGTTAGAGAAATTATCTAAGAACTTATCTTTTGAAATGATTCAACCGAACATTTCGTACGTGTTCAGTTACACAATATTAAATTCATATTAAAAAGAAAGCTGTACAAATACAGAAGCAGAAATATCCATATCTTATAAAAACAATATTGAAATAACGTGAACACTTTTTGTTGTTTTGCAATTTTATTGACGTTATCCATACACTAATGATAGCAAACCTCCGGTAGGAGATGACACCGCAAGAAGAAGAAGATATACACTAAATATTAATAGTTTTTACCCGACTGCGGTGAAGACCAAAAAGAACGTTACTTGTTTGAACTCTACTTATGTTTGTAAGTCTGTTTCTAAGTACACTCGTAACTACTCATCGGCTCTATTGATTTTGGTAAATGCGATTCGTCATTAGATTCCTCTTTTTTATAGTATTACTTTTAAAGCACTAACGCCTGCTTTAGCGATCTCAAACATTGAAATTTATAGAGAGAAAAATTCCTATATATTAAACTGTCCAATAGATGTCGCTCCGTCCCCGCAAGATGGTTAGTCAAATAGAGAGTTAAAATTCGATGCTCGGACCAGAACCTCGGTGGCCTAGTTGGTCAATGGCGTCTGACATGGAGAGTCAGAAGACGCGGGTTCGAATCCCGTCCGAGGATGGAATTTTTCTCTCCATAAATTTCAATGTTTGAGATCGCTAAAGCAGGCGTTAGTACTATAAAAGTAATACTATAAAAATTACAAGGGCTGCGATGTCAATACGAAAGTTTAAGTATTTCTAAATAATGCTACTTTCGGTTGGATGGTACTGTTAAACTGTCCAATAGATGTCACTCCGTCCCCGCAAGACGGTTAGTCAAATAGAGAGTTAAAATTCGATGCTCGGACCAGAACCTCGGTGGCCTAGTTGGTCAATGGCGTCTGACACGGAGAGTCAGAAGACGCGGGTTCGAATCCCGTCCGAGGATGGAATTTTTCTCTCTATACATTTTAATGTTAGATTCCTCTTGATGGTGAAATTGAGGCTGGATACTTAAAATCTCGGATGCCGGAGAAAAATGACTAAATGACGGCTTTTATACGCTTTAATGGAGCCAACTAATTATTTCTGTCGTAGGGTTTTTAAACATTTAGTTTGTTTTCTATGGCGTTATTTGTCTGCAGATAGTGAAAAGCGTATTAATTAAAAATGATCCCAAAGTTTGATCTTTAAACGAAAGACAATTTGACGTTCTAAAGTCTAAATCTAAATACTTACTCGCTCAATTCCAAATATATATTTTGTTCAGCAAGTTCAATCGGATCGGGGATGTTCTGTAAAGCTTCATCGATTATATGTTTGATGTTATGTGCGCTGTTTAATGCTTCTTCTTCTTGCTCTTTATTAGCTGTGGCTGGAAAATATAATTATAAGTAATTTGCTAATACTTATTTAGCATCTAAGCGCAGTTTCTTCCAGCGACAGCAAAATCGCAGTAAAAACACTCATATCCCTGACTACTAGGATTTCCTGTGTTAAAGGCAGACATGAACACACAGAAAAAAAAAATCACAACACCCAAGACCCAGGAAACATACATTTCTGCTCATCACACAAGTGTTTTCCAGACCAGGGATCGAACCTAGGACATCGCGCTTTAAACCTGGATCACGACCTACCGACTTCGCCCTAAGTTCACTAAGGGTGAATTCAGAATTGGTAATGAAATGAAGAAGACGTTCTTCATACGTTCATCATTACATTACCAACTCTGACTTGGTGAGAATAATCCTTTCAATATGTATTATATTTTTGTACGTACCAGGGAAGGAGATGAATTCGCCGGTCACCACATTTACAACAATATCTTCATGGGGAAGTTTTCCGTAATCAGGAAGGCCATTAGCTACTGCGACCACGAAGAAAACCATAAAAACAGGACCCATTTTGTAAACACCTGAAAGTAGTAATCAACATATTGGTAGGTATTCTTGAGAGGAAAAGTTTTGCGGTGCCAAACACTGTTTGAACTAGACAACGTAGAGAGGCCCACAAGGTAAACTGAAATCGGTCAGAAACAAAATTCAAACAAAATTAGATCCTAATGTAAATATTAATTAATCAAACTCCATAACATTTTAAAAACACTTTACAAATATGTTATATTTAAACACAACTGTAAACCATTTGAATAACATCATAAAAACATTTAAATACTTAGTCAAGAAGCAGAAGAACTGCTTCAGTAGTTATAGATTTATCGAGAAATTAAAATAATAAGAAACATTTTAATACTTACACTTTTGTTTCAATTAATAACTATTTTGTAAGGGATGACAGTCTCTACAAAATGACTATCAAATAAGGTCTTATGAAATTTTAATAAATATTATTTACATATTATTTTTACTTAATTTTTTTATGTACCTTGGTTGTGTTGATTTGAAGACAAAACACAAGACTGTAGATATATGTTACCATCTTTGAGCTTTATATACTAACAGCAAAGTTGATCAAATGTTAATCTACAGATGCCAATCTTATTATTGTTTACAACTCCGTGACAAGACAATACAAATAAATCCTAGTACCTATAAAACCCTTCATTATCTACCATCAACTTATCAACAATAGGACATTGCACTTGGGAAACGTCTGTGCCTTAAGTAGTTATTTTGTAGACAATGTCCACCTAAGACCGACCATTGAAAAAAATCACTAAGACGATTAATCCAGAGTAATCTTCCTGCATTTCAAATTTCATTTCAAATAGCCATAACGTCTTGCGTGATTGATACAAAATGAACAAAATATAAATACTCACGTTTAGAAGCTTCTGCTTAACTAAATGATTGTTTATCTTATAGGTCAGTTGTGTATTACTCAATTATTATTATAAATAACCTGTATCTGTAACTGGGGGGTGAAGAATGGTAGACTGAAGTCTTCATAGCACAGGGAAACCTAGTTTGGTTTCCAGTAATCCACACATGCTATCAAAATAGAACAAAGTACTTACTCCTTTTAAAACTTTATTACACTAATCAGTGATGTCATGTTAATTAACTTAAATAACTATTAGTCGTGATAAAAGAAGATTATTATTATTCATCATCATCATCATCATTTTCGTATCAGCCGTAGGACGTCCACTGTTGAACATAGGCGTCCCCCAAAATTTTCTGTAAAAACCGGTTGGAAGCGGGCTGATCACGTAGAGAAACCCTGAGCATAGCCCTCTCCAAAGCTCGTTGTGCGACTTTAAGCTTTCTTCATGAAGCTTATAGTAAGATACCACATTTCAGTGCCATAAGTCATCACTGGTAACGCACACTGGTCAAAAACTTTAGTCTTGAAGCACTAAGGTATTTTGGACGAGAAGCTTCCGGAACGCTGCCCAGCTGAGTTACTAGTTAGTAACTGCCTAGTTGGATAGATAGATAACACTTTATTGAGACACCGCATTTATGACTTAATAATAGATAATAAAATAAAAAACAATGTTTAAAACTAGGTGCAACAATGGGCGGTCTTATCGCTCAGAGCGATCTCTTCCAGACAACCCATTGGACTGTTTGTCCAAGGTATTCAAGATGTACTCGTTAACAACTTTGAGAACTGAGTTCCCAACTGATACTGGGGTAGGCACACCATGGAAATTGGACATTATTTTTGTCTTGCCCAAGTTCATCCTAAGGCTTACTCTTTGGGAAACTCTATTGAGGCCTTTGAGCATCGTGCTGAGTTTTTCCATTGAAGACTGCCATGACTACAATATTGTTGGAAAATTGAAGGCTAATGATGTACTAGCCGTTAATATTGATATCGAGTCTGTGCCATTCCAGATGCTCAAAGGCATCGTACAATGCAGCGGTGTAAAGTTTCGGATATAAGACGTATGTCTCACGCCTCTGTGCACTGGAACTGCCTTTGAACTATCTGTACTCTCTCTCTACTCCTGTACTCGGACACTGTGATATACCAATAGTCAATACGGTACCGCTTGATAGACTCAAGCATTGCCCACGTCTTCGATCAAATCAAAGGCCTCCTCAGAGTCCACAAACGCTAAACTTAGAGGCAAGTTATACTCTTCAGTATTCAGTATAACTTGCTTGCGTGCTTGTGGTTGTGGTCTTTGATACTATAGCCTTTTTGGAAACAGGCTTGTTCCGGAGGCAGGAATTCATCAAACCTGCGACTGAGACCGTTCGTGATGAACTTCGAAAACAGCTTATAAACATGGCTCAAAAGCGAGATGGGTCTTCAATACTTAACCGAAGTGTTGTCACCTTTCTTGAAGAATACGACCACCATGCTATTGTTCTTTACTTCTGGTATTAAACCTTCGAGTAACACGGTATTAAAGAGCTTCTGAAAGACTTAAGTACCTACCAGTTTTCCACCCGCTTTCAGAAGCTCAGATGTGATACCATCGGCAACCGGCGCGATATCCGGGATATCTTCAGTATAATGTCGGGTCAGCTTGGCACTTAGGTCTTTGGCCGAGCTACTAACAGGCTTAGCGACCGAGGAGTATAACTGTCCGTAGAAACTCTCGACCGCTCCTGACACTTTCGGCATTGGTAGATGCTACACTGCCTTCTTCTCTCTTCAGCTTCGTCAACTGGATTTGCTCAATAGCCACATCTCTTGCTTACACTTTGGAGCTTTTTTTTCTTTAATTCTTTATTGCACATAAAAACATATAAGGTATAGGTATACATAAAAGTAACTATATGTACAAATGCGAGCTTAACCCAAAAAGAGTTTTCTTCCAGCAAACCCTTCTTCTGCTCTATCGTCTCTTTAATACGGTTGGCATTAAAGCGCCAGATATCGTGTTGCAAGGACTTCCATATTTGTCTATTGAGCAGCCTATATGCTGCAGCACCATCTGAATACTGCGGTCCCGTCGGTCCCGGTTGTTTGTCTTAGGACAACAGTCATTAGGCTATGTCGAAGACCTTCGGGCGGCCTGAAAACTTCGACATGGGTTGGCCACTAGCCTATCCACCAAGCTGCACTAGGCCCGCGTGGTGGATTATGGCCCAACTTCTCTCTCTGAGAAGAAGGCTTGAGTCCCAGCAATGGGAACTTAAAGGTAGAGACAAACTCAGCCCACGTATGCAACGTGGGAGAGTTGGTGTGCACACTTGTCCCGTTTATACGACGCAAATGACTGGTCATTTCTTCAGGTGCTGTAGTGTACAATGATTTCCGATTCTGAAAGTGAACTTGAGCACGATTTATAATGTTAAAGAAAAAGAGTTAAAAAGAGAATACATTGGGTTCATGAGATAATAAAGAAAGAGAAAGGTTTGGGGAATACCATTTATTAGTAGAGAAATTGGAATCCATTCTCAAATTCCTTCATCCAATATTTTAGAATCGAAGCGTACAATCCCAACGTCTATTCGTGACTGATGCGCTGCGTACGTAAGTTCTAAAAACACACTGGTTTACTGGTTACGCGTGAGATAGCGTATGATATCCCCTCCACCTTCCCACGACGATCTGGATTGACAGATCTAACGGGACCCATTTGACAGCGTTGCGTCTGATTCATCTGTTTGCATAAAAGAGTCTAATGTCGTATGCGTTGCATACGTTGCGCACGTGGGTTCAGTTTGTCTCTATATTAATGGGTTTATTATGATGAACATAATAAAAGAGGCAGGTTAATTTTCTATCTTCATGGAATTTAAGGTAGGGTATAGGATACGAGTAGTACCTTATTTGCCATCGTAGACATTGGTTACATACTGCACATGTTCATAGTAGTTCTAGATATTTGTATTTCAAAAAAATTATTAACTAATAGTCTGGATATACTGGTCAACGATGCCATTACGTCACACTTGCGCAAATTTCCGTGCTAGGCCAACAGCTGTACTTATAATTTTAAAAAACATTATCCGATGCTACTCATACAAATAACGCAAAAATAAATATAATTTTGCGACGTTGATGACATTCGTGCACGCACACTTTTAAAGCCAGCTATTCTTTATCTGAGATAAAACTTCTTTTAACTTATTAGTGAGTTGAAGTAAATTATAAATACTGCAGTATTGTGCATACATTTTACAATGGCCCAACTAAAAATAACATGAGCAATAACCTGAAAAATTTTTTTAGATATGTTGTACTTGACACGCCTGTCATGTATCGCTAGCCAGCTAGTTTTGTATATTATTGCATAGTATAGTTTCCGTTTACGGTGATAGTGCCACGCTGTTACCCCACAACCGAATGGGCTGGCACGACCGGGGAAGTAGGTACCACACTCCCTCATAAGATCGAGGTGAAGTAACATAGCTTGCTATTGCGTTTCAGTCGGTTTGGGGGAGGTTCCGGAGGCCTGATTCGCCCCTCCCTCTCCACCATCACCTTCTTCTCTTCCTTCTTATCTTCCTTCCTCAAAGGTCGGTAACGCATCCTCGAGACCTCTGGTATTGCGGATGTCCGTGGGCGACGGTATCACTTACCATGAGGTGAGCCGCTTGTTTGTTTGCCAACTTATTCCATAAAAAAGTTAGATAATATTAATCTAACCTTTTTTTTCGCCAGAATATAAGAGCAGTAGAATTAATGTGAATGAGTTCGACCAAGGTAGTACGGCCACCATAAATATTATTATCGTAATCTAAATGTTAGCAATGCTGCAGCCACATGAGACTTAAAAACATCATAATATGTTTTTAAGGCTCATTTGCCTGTAATTTCGTACATGTAATGTGGCAGTGCAGCTCGTAACTTGTGACGAAATGCGTCTGTTCTAGGCAGACGTTACCACTTAACATCAGGCAGCCTCGTGCTTGTACCTTTTCCTAACAACATAATAAAAATAAACTATAATAATAAAGTAATTATCGAAACCGTAGTTAGTAATTTCCTAAATAAACAAGTTTTTATGATTTCATACTTAAAATAAAAAAAAGATTAAAGTCCAATAAAATTTTAGATTGCTACATTTGTTTAATACACCTCTTTTTACCGATGCCCCGTTAAAACAGTGACGAAACATCAACAAATCAAATCAAATGAAAGTACTCGATAATATCTCATTGACTAGATGAATGAAAACAGCAATCTTATATACAAGCATTTATTTTCATAATTAAACACAAATTTTTGCAAACATTCAATAATGCAATCATAGCACTAATTACGAATAACTTACACGGAACTTTTGTTTGCTATTAGTATTTAAAAGATTTAAGGTCTGTTTAACCGCTTGCCGATAAAATACTTGTTATTTAGATATGATAAAATTGTTCAAACGTCTACAATAAACTCTTAAAAATTCACTATAATATGAAGCGATTCCGGTTATAATTATTTATTTTATAGTCTCAGGCATGAGATAATTTAAATACACATACACATATTTTTGTAGCTATGCGACGTGATTTGAACTTGTAACCTAAGATCACCGTCCAAATTGACAACTGACAGCAACGAAAGTAAGTATAGAATTTAGTATCGCTTTACAAGTATTGGCATATTTCATCATTATGTAATATGACTATTTTATCTGCGATTAGAAACATACTTGACAAAGTATCGTTAAATAAATTAAAGTTAAATATATTTAAAACGTCATTTTATCTCAATCAACACACGTACAAAAGAAATCAATATCTTGATTCGAGAGATAGTATTTTGTGTGGCGTGTATGGGTCAGCAAAATTAATTGTACACGAATATCGACCAAGAAATGAGTTATAACGTGCTGCGACAAAATATGCATCACCCATCTAACAAATAATTTATCGAACAGTGGTGAAACAGTAACATACAGAAAAATAACAACGCCGTATTAAATGCGTAGGCCTTAGAATGTCGTGTCCCTAACGCTTAAGTTTTAGGCCTTTCTTCATACATCGAGTTATTTTACATAAACGAAGAAATAACTAAAATAGGGTTATTTTAAAACCAAATAAATAACCTTCTGCGTACAATTTCGTAAATGACATGGGAAAAACATCAAAACTCTTGATCTAGATTCCCCTTTTGCTCTTTCCTTCTCCTTTCCTTTCCTGAACTACATTTTTTTTACATTTAAGCAAACGGTTTTAAAATAACCCAGTCTAGTACATTTTATACATTATAGCCAAGCGAAATTCGAATTTGAAGCGGAGAAATATTTTTAACAAATAATGACTATAATGGAAAATGTGGTAAATAAATTTAATTTATATTTTACATTGTTTTACTACTATTTACTATTACGATAACAATAATTAAACCTTCAAATTGGATCTAGATTATTATAACATATACACAATAAACTGTACAAATAATAACAGATATAAATCTAATGTAAACTAAACATGAATTTATAATAAACTAATTATAACTAATATTATTAATGGCGCAATATTTAAAAATTTCGCATCAAGAAAAATGTATAATGTAATATTTACTTGTTAACAAATTTACTGCGGAAGGCTAATATAATAATAACATTTAATCTGTATTTGTATAATTATATAATATTTATATTTTACGGTGCAACCACATAGTCGTATCATTGGTTTTTTGTTAGAAAGAAATCATGAAAATAAGAGAAGAAATCATGCAACTATTATAACGACTACTTTGCCCACGCCACAAAACTGCAAGGATTTTTGAGGTCCAAAGTGTCGGCGCAACAATTGTTAAATTCAAATTTTTAAATTACAATTTTTTTCCACATCAACTCAGATTTTTTCTGATACGTCAAGTTTGTCCTCGTGTAACATAACATTTTACTAATACATTTGACATGGATGTTTATGTATCAGATTCCTTGGTTATTCAACTATCTCTGACAAAAATTTCGTCTCTTAACTCGCTATAGGTATGGCACAAGAGCCATTTATTCCCAACTCGGCGCAAACTTTTGACGCGGGCGCAGGTCGTAACACTCGGGAGCAATCACGAGGGCGCCACAGGGCTCCTTAGGCAAGTTAGTCGTTAAAAATTGAAAATTCGTAACATGTATTTGTCTAAACAAAAACATACAATGTGTGAGGAAATTTTTCAAAATCATTAAAATTTCAAACAGTTTTGGTTAAAACACAATTTACAAAGTTACGCATAGTGTGGTTGTCCCCTATAATGCTTGAAATATAAATTGAAACATAATTTCCTTCTTTATTCTTTACAATCTCATTTGGCACTACGCGACTATCGTTGGCCTTATCACAAAGTACTGTATAATTCCAATGAGGTATCATGATATGACCGATCCATTAATCAAATTCTGTCACATATTGTTTTACCTTGATTATAATAATCAGTCAATTATAAGCAAACAGATTGGATGTAAATAATAAATCAAGTTTAAATCGCTATGCTCAGGTAGTTACTGAAAAGTACCTTCTTTGAATAGGTAAAGCCCGTTGCAGACTGTGCGCAGTAGTTTATTATACTAATTATAGCACTGGGTGAATGAATATGCACAGTTCCTATGTCAAAAGTGTTCACATTTATGATGAAAATGTCATGGAGAACGCTCAGTAGCTTTCGCATCATGTGCATGGTTAAGAAACTCAAGTACATAACATTGCTGGGTGTCAACAAACACTGTAAGCGTATTTGTTTATGCTTACAGTAATAATTTTGCTCTGCAGTGTTTATTAATTGCAACAGCAGTTAATTAGATCTTGCAAAAGATATTAGCTAAGTTGTAATAATAAAAGAAGTTGAAGTTTAAATTGACTTTGTAAAAACTAGTACTGAATCTACCCGCATAGCATGTCATGATATTATTTTTGAATTTGATATGATTATATTATGGTGCCAGATCAAACTAGTTTGCAAACTACTACGCGCAGTGGAAGAAAGTATGGTAATCTGCAAACGGCTAGCTATCAAGGTTTACCTACAATATGTCTTCGATACAAGGAGCTCCAGGCTGCTTGTAACCACCACATGTAGTTGCTATACGCCTAAACAACAATTAACAATTATTTTTGTTTATACAGCGTGCTTTATGTCAATCCGAAAAATTACTTTCACCGCTGATTTAGTAGATGTAATTGTTATTATATTGTTTATATATTATATAACTTTTTCATTGTTACCATGTGTAGGTCACACCATGATATTATCCCTCATTAAGATTATAATTTGTTAACTACTAAAAGAAATCAGTGCATGACAAGAAGTAACGCATCATCTACATCTACGAATATTTCCTAGATTAGTGTATCAATATATATAAAAGTGAACAAGAGGCACTCTATAGGTTTATATACGCAGGTTAAAATAAGCGTAGTTCTTGAAACATTGAATTATGAAATATAGTTCGTCAATTTTGAATTTGATACCGTACGAGTTCCACATAGACGAGATCTTAACGATAGCTCTGTTCATCTCTGGGCAAGATAGCTTCAAATATTTCACGAACTATATACATGTTGAATACTGTTCCTATATTAGATTATACTAACATCAGCGAACGAAGATCTCATACAGACAAGACGTCTGTATCAATATATCTAATAAGAGAAAGTAACAAAAGCAAGAGATTCTATAATTACATTTAGCGTTTACTAAATCTCATAAGGTATCGTCTTCCACAACAGGTTATAGTTTTTATATACCTTTAATATAGGTACTCATCCCATCAGCCCTTTCCCGTGTAAAAGGTACAACGGGTTCCTACCTTACACTAACATTCATTATAATATTTACAATAAAGGTACTATTGTACCAAGTTGAAAACTGCTGTCACAAAGAGTGTCATACAATGTTTATCATGCGTATGCGATCAGACAGAAATAATCATAGACACTTTTGTATAAACATAAGGTGAAAACAATCTAGTTGTTTACTGCGTTGGTAATCTTGACAGATAGTGATTACCATTTTGTTCGTAATGTATCGTACGTACATAGTGCGACGCATTTGATAATTTCTGCAAATAACACACATAAACACTGAACGTTTAAGTTTACAAGTCGAATAATTTGTTAAGTCCATAGTTCATAAACACCAATATTCGAAAGCTGAACCGCTGGGCGCTACATTCTCTAAACTAGACGTACCTAGTCGATCTAAATACATAATGTAGGTACTAATTTGTACGCACTAACACGTTTAGTATACTACGCTCTGTACATCTTTCATCGTTGCAGCCATGTTGGATCAGACATAATACCGTTGTCCTTTTATTAACACACAATTTCTCACCTAATTTCTTTGCATCATCATATTTGGGCTCATTTCTGTCCCCAATCGTTATCTTTAATCTCAACATAGCATGGGCGTCTCTGAAGTCCACGAACCATTACACATGTACAACTTTCTAATATTGGTCCGCTACAGAGTTGTGAAATGATCTAGCTTATCTTAACTTATATTCTAAGGCTAGAATGAACTTAAACATCTCCTATGCCTTTGCGTGATATGTATTGCGTTAGAGGCGCGTTAAAGCTAACATTTTATCAATAATATTTCATCTACGTTTTCCTAACACCGTACATCATCGACTCTTACATTAGGGTCTTTGGAAAGCTTATAATATGCTTTATGATACTTAGTATTAACGAAGACAAAGTTTACAATTTCGTAAATATCGTTACTGTCATCTGGCAGAAGTATTCATTCCTACTCACGAAAGATATGTAGAGACTTATCATCTATGACGAAATTACGAGTACGTATTCTATATTTTTAATAACAAGTGATATGTTGTTGGAGACATCACTCCTTGAAATATAACATTAGTTTTATTAGACGATAAAAATATTACACAGCTCATATCTTTTTATCGAACTTAAATGTTTACATCACGAACATCAAATGGACTTAGCGCAATATAACACTCAAGGTGGCTTACAAGTAAAATGTACATAACTATACATATAAAAAATAAATTGATGATAAAATATTTCAGAGTTTTATTAACGGCAACATATAAAATATATTGACTCATATTACTAATTTATTACAACTGAATACGTAAGGAATTTTAAGATTGAACTGTATTTGCCACTTATATATTGAGGGATGTTTCATGTGATGTACTTGAAGAGCCAAGTGTGGGGTACTCCAATAACACCCATGCCAGTTAAGATGGTAAAGGTAATGCTGTCAAAGGATGACCATTTTTCTGACGCTGCATTTGTGCAGTTTCTTGGAGGTTCTGGTTTACCTGAAATTTACAAATTACCATGTAAATCAAGTGTGTTTATGAATATCAAATACTAAATACACCTGCCAAATATAAACAGTACAATTCAACTGCAGAAGACTCAATTGCATGATCTAAGATAATTCATCATTTTTAATTGTACATGTTTTGGTTCCTTTTAGTAAGCTTTATGTCAAGTTTTGATGATGGCTGTTTTGATTTGTTCCTTTATGATAAACTTTATACTCTAAATATATTTTTCTTGCTTGTGCGTCTATATATTACACGAGCTGATCCACCGGCGGCTTCGCTCGCTTGGTCTATGCGATGCACGAAGTCACACAAATAAATTCAATTCGAGAACAAAATAAAAGGCATGAACTGCCTACATTTTAAGTTAGTAGCCCCTGCGTCGATGCAAAAGTAATTATATCCAAATAGGTATTTTTTTTTATCAAATCAAATTTATTTATTTGTTAGAGTTTTGGGTAAATATAAACAATAGTAGCTAAGTTATTAATAGTTCCAACAAAATTCTACCTAAATAGGCGTACAAATATTAGTACAATGTAGTTACAATATTATTGACAATAGAAAGAAAAATTGCATACAGAGTTTTAAATTACGTTACCGTGACAATAGATAGCAAAAATAGCCATAGAAATCCATTGCATACATAATTTATATAATTATATAATTGTCATTTCTTTTTCTTTTTAATTAAAATAACAATTCATTAATGTCAAAGTAATTAGGTACCATGGCAACAATAATGCTGATAAAGGTACAGATATATCTAAGGCGTAGCAACCAATTAATATTTCTATCATTTAAGAAGACTTTGACCGAATAATAACATTTATCGATTAAGAAGTTGAAAATTGATCTGTTAAACAATTTTAAGCCTTCAGATTTGCATTTGTCTGGTAAACGTATACAATATACAATGCGATTAAAATAAGAATAGGACGGGCTCTCGGCTAACTTCACTCATAAAAGTACGGTCAGCAGAACAAACTTAAAAATAGATTAATTTTAAATGAATGACTAAAAATCGTTCATTTTATAAAATTTATATATTTATAAGGTTGGCAGCACAGACGCACTGTTGCAAAAGCTTCCAATTTATTGGGAGATCTACTGATTTTGGTCATTGTCTCCCGATATCCCGATTTAGCAATTCAGTATCCCAATTTTTGAATTATCATCTAATGTAAAATAATATTCATAAATAAACATGGAAAATGATATTCTTCATACGGCAAAAGTAAAAGATCTTGAATAAATGAATATATTATTAACATAATGCTCTTGTTTTATTCCGAATAAAAATCTCCCGATTTTTAGATGGCAAATTTAACGAATTTAATTTTTCAATTTTGCAACACTGGTGAGACGCCATCTTGATTTGATGACACATGTCTTATTTATCCGTCAGTGTAATACGCGACACGTTTCCAAGTGCATTTTTATGTTCTTACGCCCTTTTTGTTGATAATTTGTTTTTGTTGATTGTTTAATTTGTTCTACAATGAGCAAAAGAGGTAGTGTTTTACATCGGCGAGCTCGAGAGATTATCAGCAATGTTGATAAGTACTTCGAGGAAGAGAAAAAACATGCCATTATGTTGTTGGACCAGTTAAAACAAGCAAGAATTGTACCAGGGCCAGATGGCAATATTTATATATCGCGTGATGTATTTGAAAGTTTCATTAAGCATTTGGAAACTGCTTCGAAGGTAACCGAGCGAGTGAGTTTAGCCACTGGTATTAATAAAAATACAGTGAGTCGCATTCGCCGTGAACAGAGAATAGCAACAGAAGCAAGCACAAGCAAAATAACGATACCTAAGAAGAAACCACGTCAAAAGAAAATTGTGTGTGACAGTTTTGAAATATGTGCGCTGGGCAACATAATAAATTCTATATATATACGGTGAGAAAAGAAATTCCTACACTAAAGAAAATTTATGCAGCTGCAAAACAAGATCTTAATTTTCCTGGCAGCTTGTCTACTTTGAGAAAAATTATGATCGGTATTGATTCAAAGGCCAAATATTAAAGCCTGGCGCGCGAAGTAACTGCGGCGTATTCGAGCAAATGATGCATTGGAATCAAATAAAAACCAGTAGTGTTTCTCGATGAAACTTGGATCCACGCACATTATACTGTGAAAAGGTGCTGGCAATCTGCAAGCGCGGAAGGTGTAAAGAAAAATGACAGTGTTGGACGTCGTTGGATAATAACACATGCCGGTACCGAAGATGGCTTTATCGACGGGGCATTGCTAATGTTTAAAGCGAAACAGAAAAGTGGCGACTACCACGATGAAATGAATGGTGAAAATTTTATAAAATGGGTGAATGAAAAACTAATCCCGAACCTTCCCGAGACCTCACTTGTGGTAATTGATAACGCTCCTTATCATAGTATGGAGGAAACGACGAACATGAGTGCTAGAAAAGTGCAGATGCAGGAATGGCTTACACAAAACGATATTCAATATTGGCAAACATTCACAAAGGCTGAACTTTATGAAATAATAAAAAAAAACAGGCCACCGAAAGATTACACAATAGATAACATATTTAGATCGCATGGCCATGAAATGTTAAGACTGCCACCCTATAATTGCGATTTAAATCCGATAGAATACATCTGGCATTTGGTAAAACGTAGAGTGGCAGACAAAAATGTTGAGCAATTAGAAAGCGCAATCGAACGTCTGACACTTGAGTCGATCGCATCAATCACGAAAGATGACTGGAAGAAAGAAATAAACCATGTAAAAAGGATTGAGAAAGACTACTTCGAAAGGGAATTACTTGAAGACGATGACAATGGCCCATTCAGTTTCATTATAAACAAGGTGACAGTAGTAGCAGCAGCAGTGATGATGACGACGATTACGAGGAGTCTGATTCAGTTGGGCATCAGGACATGAGTGGAATTGAAGAGCTGAGCGATTAAAATTAAAGTACGTACATTCACTAAATAAAGACAGTTCAATGTGTTTCTGTGTTTACTTTAGTTTACCTACCTATGATTCGTTTTTAGACTAATTTTTTCTCTACCTATCAGACAAAAAAAGTACGTGCTATTACAATATAAAACAAGCCAATATTTTTTAACATTGCTTTTTTTGCACACTATACTAAGTTCCCGTAGTGACGTCACAACATGGCGCTAGGCCGGTCCTATTCTTATTTTAATCGCATTGTACGGGTATTGCCAAAAATAAATATTTATTGTAAAGTATAAAGTTTTACCGATTTTTTTTTAAATAAAACAAAGTAAAAGTGTGTACGCAAGAAAGACAATAAATGGAATGTGGTATGAGCCATTGCTAGGTTCTGACGCGCACGCTCGCGCCATCTAACTGGTGGCAGCTATATAAGCTTAACTTTGCTACCTATTACAAGTACAGACGTTGTTTTTCAGCTCAAAAACCTTGTCATAAATAATTATTTTAAGCACTTCAATGCAATGATTTGAAAAATAGCTTAGTTATTAATAATAGCTTAGTAAAAAACAGTCAAGTACTTAGTTTACTTTTAGAACTATCACTGTTTCTCCATCCTGGTAATGTTGCAATAAATCTATTAAATATTGAGGTAAAACCCTTTTTTATAGGATAAATATGGTTTATGTGAATTTATACTCGTAATAATCGCTATTTACTGTGTCGACTTTCATCAAAATATGTCTTGTAGAATCAAAAAAGATAGAGTGAAACAGAGCACGTAAAAGTAGATAGACAGACGATAATAAAATTATGAAAAACATATATAACTACGACTATAATTTTCAAAAAACATGCAATGAACAGATTTAGCTTCGTAACCGTTTTAATAAATGTATAGATCAGTTATAAATATTTTTATAAAATAAAACGGATGCTGTTTTTATGACTTATTGGAAATAAAAACTGCTAAATGTAACACCTTAACATTTTTAGAAGAAACGTGACATATTAACTTGTTGCTGCTAAGCCTGATTTAAAATCAGTTATTTTTAAATCAAAAAGTCAACTCAAAGTCGCATAACGAGCTATGGAGAGGGCAATGCTTGAGATTTCTCTACGTGGTCAAATCAGAAATGAAGACATCCGTAAAAGAACGAAAGTCATCGACATAGGCCAGAAGATTAGCCAATTAAATTGGCAGGTTCTGCCGTGCAATTCTCTAAGAGCAAACATCGTTTCATCTTTGACAACATCTGTGAAACAAATGACGAGAGGACAAGAAACGAAAAAAGAAGAACGTTGGAAAAACAACCTTGTGTACAAGGGCGATGTTTCATAAAGTATTAGACATCAGTGAGCTTGTCGAGGAGCGCATCGACGAATCATTAGAGAATCGCACGGCTGTAGTGAAGACCACGGACCGGCAAGCGTAGTTCGTCCACCGACAAGGTGGACAGACGACCTGATAAATATCACAAGACGCCATTGGATGCAGACCGCTCCCAACCGATCCTTTTGAAAAATTATGGGGGAGGAATTTGTTCAGCAGTGGACGTCCTACAGCTGAGATGATGATGATGTTTTTTGAATGATTGAATTAATTTATTTGTTACAAATACACACTACATACAAAGAAAAGTATATAGGAATATAGCCAAAGTCAAGGTTAAATTGAAGCAAATCAAAACAAAACGTTTTACGCTATTTTTTAAATTGTAGCGATCCAAAATAATCCTACCCTCTTTACTCAACTAAGTAAAATTGACTTACTTGTAGCAGCCATCAACTGTGGCAAATACTTCTGCCAGAAGGCGCATTCCTTAACCCGGGCTCCATGACCCACAGAACTAGAGTTCACGTCTAGAGATAAGTATTCTCTATCTGCTGCAGTGTGGGGAGGCCAGTAGACATCCATCTCTCCACTAGGGTTTTGCGATGGATTTCTGAAAAATTACAATGTTTCTGTAAAGCATTTTCTCTTAAAGAAAGAACTGAAAAAAATAATTAATAAAACTTTACAAAGTGAAGAATTTTTAAATTATTTTTTAAATTATGTATTACAATAAATGTGTACTTTGAAAAGCAAAAAATAGTTACAGTGCCGTTATTCGTAAGAATATTATAAATATTTCAGTATTTTTGTTAGTTTGTATTTTTTCTATCACGACAAACTACTATTGAAACTGGGCTGGGCAGAGATTAATCTATACAAGCATAGATATATAATCTCGTAAATCTCTAATGATTCATCGACGAGCTCGTCGATGAGGTCACCGATGTCAAGTACTTTATGAGATATCGCCCTTGTACATAAGGTTGTTTTTCTAACGTTTCTTGTCATCCCTTCATTTGTTTCACGGATGTTGTCAAGGATGCAACTATGTTTGCTTATCTAGTTAACAATTTTACTTTATAAGTTTGAAAAATTAAATTAATATCAATTTTGTTTATTTATGATTTACTAGCTGCGCTCCGCGGTTTTACTCGCGTGTTGATGGATGAATAAAATATAGCGTATGTTACTCAGGCATAACGTAGCTTTATACTCGTGAAATAATTGTTTGAATCAGTTAAGTAGTTTTACGTGTATCCATTATAAAGAAATATTCAGTCATATAATCTTTTCCCCTTTATTATTAGAGTAGATGAGGATTAATACCAAGGTACGAATAATGTGACCTGGTTTCGTCACTATTGCATATTTTTATAGTATTACTTTTTAAAAGCACTAACGCCTGCTTAAGTCTCTCTGACTAGTCAGAAGACGCGGGTTCGAATCGAATTTTTCTCTCTATAAATTTCCATGTATTGTATATTTCAAAATGAAAAAGTATTATTACATACCCGCTTCTTGCAAAATTAGCCCAATATCTCATCAGTCGTTTGCTGAACTCCACCTCTTCCGGAGAATAATTCTTCCCAGGATTCAGAGGTTCTCCGAAAACATAATTTATTTCGTCAGCGTGCATCACGCCCGTCCATGAAGGCCACGGGTGGTTCTTGCTCCTGTGTTTATAATAGTACGTATAAACTTTATTCCCAGTTTCAGCGTAACGGAGCGCAAACTCGTTGACGCCGCATGTAAAGTGGTAGTCTCCTACCATTTTGTCAAGTGCATTCCTGTTTTTGACAGGGTCATCAACATTTAACCAATCAGTGTATTCAAAAACTATCGCCTGCCTCCCTACTTCATTGACGTAAGGGTTCAGCTCTCTCACAGCCTGAAGATATTGTTCTCTTGTTATTCCAACATTCTCTTCTTTGGGAAATAATTCAGTTAGATAGTAAAGAATAAAGTAATAACCTTCCTCAGTATTCGAACCCATTAAAATATTTGTCTTTTTAAAGTTTTGGTGCACGAGAGCGCGAGATGGCATCTCATCTAGGAATGCACCATCAATAATAGGGACAAAAGGAAATTCGCAGATTCCAAGAGTACCCCACTCGTTATTAACTAGTTCATCTGCACTCTTCTTACGTAAGCATTCAATCATAGGACCCATGTCTGTTCTTGAATGTGGACAGTGAACAGCTTCTGCTAAACGGATACCACGTAAAATACTCTCTTCTCTAGAAATGATGGCCCATGGTACAGTCGCAGAGCCAGACTGCATTATAGCTTGCGAGAACAATGTTCTTGACAGTGGTGATAGCAGGTGTAGGGAAACTGATGCAGCACCAGCTGATTCTCCAAATAAGGTTACATTGTGAGGATTTCCTCCAAAATAACCTATATTATCTTTCACCCATTGCAAGGCCATGAGCTGATCAAACATGCCCGCATTTCCAGGTACATCTGGAGTATCAAAGTACAGGAATCCTAATGACGCTACCCTATACTGCATCGATACGTATACAATTTTTTCTTCAGATACAAGGATTTTAGGATCATATATATCTAAAGTGGCTGTTCCTGAGTAGAATCCACCTCCGAATACCCAGAGCATGACAGCAGCATTTTTGGGACGGGGTCTTGGCGTCACTATGTTTATATAAAGACAGTCTTCCTGCATATCCGTGTTTGGATTCCACATCATTGCTCCAGGGAAATCTCCAAATACCGTGTCGATTATTTGGACGCATGAATGGGGCAGTGTTGTCGTATTAAGTATTTCATCACCCCAATTTTCCACAGGTCTGGGATGTCTGAATCTTAAGTCACCGAGTGGTTTTTGAGCGTAGGGTATTCCGAACCAGGCGTCAACTTTTTTCCCGGTTGCAGCTGTGAGAGTGATGCCTCGCACTCTTCCTTTTCTAGTTCGAATGATTAGAGGGTCATCCTCGTCAGGTCCGTATGGGTCTTTATGGTTTGGCATAGGATGAGGTTTTGGCTCGTCGGCCATTAGCTCTTCAGACCGTTCATAAAAACGATCATCGTATTTAGATCTCTTGGAGGAAGATTCTGCGTCACTCGCTCGTTTTGAGGAGGTTTCGTGATCCTCTATGCGAGGAAGGATGGTGTCAAGTTCAGGGTTGTAGCGCACGGCCTCGCCATGGCCACGGTAGGGCTGAGGAGGCGCCGGCACGGGAAAGTGCGGCGGGTGGTCAGGCGCCCGGTGGCGCGCGCGGTGCTCGTGTGGGCTGGCCAGCGCGCGCGCCGCCAGCGCCGTCAGCGCCGCCAACACCACGCGCATGCCGCAGCCGCAGCCGTTCCCACAGTTATCACCTAGAAAATAAACAAAACCCTCTACATATATGCCATTTCACAAGGTATATTAGTTTGACTGGCCGCTTGGCGCAGTTGGTAGCAACTCGGGACGAGCGGCTTAGAAGATAGGGCCTTCTGAGCCGCTGGTCCCGTGTTCGATTACGGTGTGTTTATGTAATAATTATAATTATAATTATAATTCTCATTTACTCCGTCTGCATGACATTGACAGCGAAACCTAAGCGTAAACAGGATGCTGAGTGATTACGTTATCTTTTAAAATAATAAGTATGCATATTTTAATTAGGAAATAACATTTTTATTGATTACAAATTTAGATACTCGTATTTAGATTACCTACTGGATATGGTAGGTACATTCTCATTACCAGAGAATAAAAATTGTTTAAGAAATACCTAACACAATCGAATATATCGATGCAAATCGGTAATATTTCACACAATTAGGCTTTCGAGAGATATCGATTTTCCTTGATATAGTTGACAACATGTCAGCATATTATTAACAGAAATTAATAATTTATATATATTTTTACTATTTATATACGTACCTAAAATTGCCTAAAGATGTTTAAGAATATGATATAGATTTAAAAACTGATGTCCTGTGTGTCACTTCACTTCAGCTCTTTTCATTCTGATACATTGGTAGGAGTATGGTAGTTCTTATTCTGTTTATACGAAATTCCACATTCGTGTAACACTTGGATTGAAAATTCTAAAAATATGATTAGTCTTTTCAATTGTGGATAATCTTACATAAGTTTAGATAAGTTTAGAGAGCACGAACTTACAAGAAGATTATATTTGCACTAAATATACCCACAGTTGAACGGAATGGACAAATTTAAGAATTTTTATTTGCAAGCGTTGTACAAATTTGGACTTAAGCGTGAACTTAGTCTACTTTAGTAAGAAATGCCATAATTTACTAAAAATAGAGCGTTGTACAAATTTGGACTTAAGCGTGAACTTAGTCTACTTTAGTAAAAAATGCCATAATTGACTAAAAATAGATTTTAGTTCGCTAGTTTAGTTTGGTGCTCTGCACAAGCGATGGCTAACATTCTCGTTCGCCCGTTAATTACATTTATTATCCTTCAACACAGTATTACATATAATATGCATTACAGTATTAAATGCAATATAATACATACAACATAGTAATGTTTACGCACTACTTCGCAGGATGACTCCTGGTACTGCAGTGGTACCAACGAAAACGGTATCTTGGACTAGAGACCTTCAAACTGAAAAATTTAGGGTCTTCTCACTTTTTAAAAGTATCAAATCCAGCTGGTCGGGGTATTAACAAGTCCGATACAAAGGTCATGGATATAAAGGTAGTAAATGAGTTCCTGTATTCATGAGCCATGTTGAGTAGTCAAGGATGATGTCAAAGGAAAATTTGGCTACGCGCTCAACGGCTAAATCTGCACCGAGTTAACTCACAAAAATCTAGCAGAGCAGAAAAGTCTCCAACATATGCAAGAAGAGTGTTATATGCTAACGTTGGTATTTTCTATAAAATCTTGAACGATCTTAACAGTAGACAGGAAAAAGATATAGACGCCTTCAAAATGTGATCCTGGCGGAGAATGTAGCGTATTTCTTGGCCCACTAAGCGGTAAAGGGTTGATGCGTAAATGTTTCTAGAGTTAGATAACCAACAAGTCAATCGTAATCCAAGTAAGCTTCATAACCTGGTCAAACTGGTTGTAGTGGGATTGGAGGATTGGTTTATTGGAGGTTGAGGAGGAGGAGACGTCGAGGGTAGCCGCTGGTCTGGTCAAGTGAAAGCTTTCAGACGACTTCCTGACAACACTGCTCTGAGACAAGCCAAAGACCAGTTTGTATAGAAGAAGACCGTCAAACACTTCACTCTAACCTTCCAACACGGTCCGACCTTCATATATTAAATTTACGACGCAGAAGCAGAACAATAGAAGTAAAGTCTAACGTTGCATTAAAATAAGTGTTTTTGGATACAGTTTAGTAGAAAAAAAATAAGTCAGTAAAGTATAACTATATCTTGGAATGACGAGCGAAGCGCAATGACAAAAACTGTCATCATGCGGCTATCGGGTAAATAAATTACTGGTATACCTCAAAAGTATCGATTATTAGTTTTTTTACTTATATGGGTAGGTACTTTACAAAGAAGTGTCAGCCCTCAGTGTTCGTCAACTATTCATTCTACACGCAAGCTTAAAGGCACATACACCGAAATCATATTCCACCAGTAAACGTAAACTGTCATACTATTTCTTCCTAGGACGAATACTGCAGATATTGCTCGCAGAATGCCATTGGTGTCATTTCCTTTTACTTATAATAGAGTTCTTGATCACTGTGACATCACTCCATGCTCACCAAGTGAAGCTAAGATAAAACATTGCACTTGGCTTCACTCAGTCTCATATGAAGAGACTGACAGTTCATTAATTCCAGTATTATAACATTAAGTATTTCTGTTCGCATAACATTACACAACCACAACTCATATACACATTCACTCCATACTCATACTCTTTCTCTTTACATCATACATATGTAAAGTAAAGCAATTATTCTGTAGAATGGGAAATCATAATTTTAACCAAAAATTTACGGGATATCCAAGACACAGGCCGCGTCTAGTTTGGAACCCAATATGCAACTGTATTTAAGATAAATTTTATATTATAACAATTTGTAATGTATGTAATAACAAGTGTTTCTAGTATTTGTAATCAATAAACAATAAACTTTACACAAAGAGCAATAAAGGGAAAAACATTTTAATCCCAGTAAGGTTCCAGCGTACTGTCAAATATTGACAGCACAGCCCGAGCGTTCGGTGTTTGCCCCAAAATGTTTACAGACAAACACTGGGTAGATATTGCTCTCTGGTCAGCCGATATTGTGAAATAACAGGGGTTTTCGTATCGGGTGTCCGTGGCTGAATAAACAGTACTACCAGGAAAAAGGAGGTACTCTATCTTTTTCTATGTTCAAATAACACAGTTTACAAAAAACATGCGCATTTTTAATTTATATCTTTAGTGTTCGTACATACTTAGGTACATCATCATCTCAGCCGCAGGAAGGCTAAGGGATAAATTTATGACTTACATCTGAAGAATATCTGATCTAGAATATCTGATCTGATATTAATTTATCTTGAAATGTCAAGTATTTTTAAGACTTAATACACTTAATAGAACCGACTAATAAACGCTGTTTAACACGAAATATTATCATATAATACATAGTAAGTAAGTAAGTAAGTAAGTAATGCCGAGTATTTCTATCACATGCTTATCAAACGTCAAAAACAGAACTATATATTCGCTTTGTTTTGTGCTAAATGAATATAAATCTACACAAGTGGCCGTAAATGTTTCACATTGTGAATTCGTTATGAAACTTTTATACAGAAAGCACATCAGAAATATCTTAATTAAGAGTCTAATTATTAGTCTTTTGTAATAAAATGTAATACTTTAAAACCCAAACCGGTTATTCTCGACTGTAACCTAGTTCAAAACAATACCTGACCTATTTGAAAATGAACATCTCTAATAAACAATACTCCTATCCAATTGAATTGAACTGGGAAACCAATTAATTACCGAGGCATTGTAGTTGAACAATAGAGTTCCGCAGCATTCACTGTAAACAAAACGCCCCTCGACGACTGGGGATGCGCAATACCGAAGATGGAATATAATGAAAGCCAGTTGCCTTCATTTATATGTATAAAGACTTGTCCTGACTGCCTGACTGATTTGTCAACACAGAGCTTAAAATACGCTGGGCTAGAAACTTGACTTGGCAGTTCATGCCTTTTCAACCGACTTCCAAAAGGAGGAGATTCTCAAGTCAACGCGTTTTTTTATTACGCATTATGTTTTACAGGAATAGTCCAATTTTAATAATTCTTTGATCTGATAAACTAACGCGAACAACCACAGTAAAATATTCTTAAAGTTGTTTTCGATCGATTATTTTTCATTTTCAGATTTCAGATTCACAAAAAGATTAAGAACGTGTCTAGTTTCACAAAATCGTTAGACAAAAAGATACTGTTATGTTTACAAACATAACAATGTGTTTCAAACCGAAAGTGATTACTAGCGGTCGGTTTCAATAATCTTTATATCCACATTTTTCCTTACTACATATAGAAATTTGACATAACGCCCATAAAAATCGTGTTAATCGACGATATATAGGTAACTGAATCTTGTCGTTATACGTTCTCAGATAATTAACATTTTTTAGCATATTTTCAATCCTACACATATCCATATAACAATCCAACACGTACCAAGCCCACAGCTGCTAAAACTAGGGACTAGACTACATTAGATTTTATTTTTATTCGATTGTGATTGATCGCTAAAGAAATATGTAAGGCATTCCTTTCTTTTCTCATCAAAAAAGCCGTCGGAATCGCAGCAGCAATTAAAACTCAAGGGCAGTAGGCTGATAAGGCCGTCTGTCGCATTGGCTCGACTTATTGAATTGCAAATAGGCCGTATCTGCAGCCGCGACCTTCAACACGCGATGCGGCGATATCGCCACGATCCGCTTCCTACGGTTCTAGTGCTCTGGTCATCCACATATCTTTGGGTTTTCTTTTACTTCATTTAGAATTAAGTAATTTCTAAACAGCCATCGAATATGGGATTTTACTACTTGACTTTCTTGATGACTGTATTGTGCAACATCATTAACCTTTGAATTCAGTTTCAATTTTGGGATCATCATTTAATGTTGATTTTGTAATCTTTTTTTTTTATCCTTCTATTATTAACAGTTGCAACGTCCCAAATTATAATTTAAAATTTGTCGACATAATGTTTAGCCTATTCATATTTATTTTTGATTCCTTAGGTTTTATTCCATTGTCATGTCTTGGGAAACCACCTTAAGATTCTCGTTGTTGGGATACGAGACTTCCTCTCAAACAAAGGAGGCCATTAACAGCCTGACAGAATATTTTAATTTCGAATCAGTCAGGAATTTCAGTTGACTACTAATTTTATTCGATACATCTATTCATCGATTCATGACTTGTTTTATGCGCTCTAGTAACGCCGATAACTTGCAAAATTGAAATACAAAAATATATTTAAGACGCTTATCAAGGATTTCCAATTGATATGCTCCTAGCATAACTCTGTTGCATAACTAACAGTCATCTTCTCCATACAAACTCTCTTGTTTAGGTTATAACGCTACAGATTGGTTCAATTTTTTTAGCCGAAATATCTTCGATCGTTTTACTGATTCATTCACGCTTGTCTTGTATATATATGTTTATTTTGCTTTCATCCATCCTTTTTCATGTTTAATACACTCCCGTCACTTCACTACATCTTGATTCATTCAAAATATTATCTTTTATCACAAGCAATGATCTTAATTGATTTAAAACGTGACAATATATTTGTTTACTTGTAATCATTAGCCATTTACCAATTTACTCCTTTTTGTTATTTAGTGATTGTATTTAATTTCAGTGGCATCATTATGTTAAATTGGTAAGTGGTACACTACGCTGATAAACAATATCATCATTGCAATGAAAATATTTTCTTTTGCTACAGTCAGAATCTCACCAATCAATTCAGACCAGAGAGAGATTTGGTGAAGGTTGGGCTGATATTAAATAATTCAAAACATACCTACAACTAAATATTATTTATAGTTCAGCAAACCACTGTCTGTTCTTTGCCATTTCTGCTCAATTGGTGGATCATGCAGGTTCCTCCCCAATACATTTTTCAAGCTATATCTTTGAACTTATTCATTTTCAAAGACTTTAATCGGATAATATCAAAAAGTAAAAAAAAAATATAAGATTTAGACCTAAATAACGAGTGGAATACGTCTTTAAGGCGTCACATTTTCTTACCAGTACAGGAAAGCTTTATTCCCATGCGATATTGGGGTAATGATCCCATGATGAATGGATGAATGAGGATAGGGCCTTATGATCTCATAAGGCTCTTATCATTCCACATGTGCGTAATAATAAAGAACAGCCATAGATACGTGAGCAACAGCATTTGCCCGCGAATTACTAACACTCTCCTTACTATAAAAACTACCATACGGATGGAAAAGAACACTGGCTGAAAACTGTTTGTTGTGCCTTTTGTGGCCAATGTGGTGTACGATACGTATTCCAGCAAATGATAATGTAAACAAATCACCATAATAGCGTTACAATATATATTTATAGCTTACCAATATACAGTTGCCAGTACTAATGGTAAAGTCTCGTAGTTCAGTTAACAGATTTGCCCAGCAAAACAGATACATCTATGGATGATCCAAATATGCCTCCCCGCTTGCAGTAGGCAGCAAGCTTGGAATGCTGCCGACATTTCACCTATGAATATCTACGAGCAAGTTGAAGGCAAACAACTCAAAATAAAATCAGTAGGCAATAAATAAACAGTAGATTAGTGCTTTAAAATGATGTGGATGAATTACTCAAATGTTTTGAAGCTGGTAAATTTTTATTCATTATGATTAAACGTTCAAAGTAACACCTACCACCTCAAGGTACTGATCAATAATTACAATTAGCGAATATTGGACACGTAACCCGCCAATAAGTGTGCCGCAGAAGGGTGGTGGCTCAAAACGAAATTTATGGCTGATTTTATATCCCACTGAAGCCTATTACTTGCTGGAGGATTCTGGTGGCTAGTTTACGAAGACCTCCGTGAATTGACCACGTGTTTGGGTCAACCAGGAATTTGAGGTAATTTCTTCATCTTAAATAAAAGTTTTGTATGTTTAACTACTGATAAAACTTAATATAGACCGTTGTAAAAATTTACCATGGTAGGTTTTAACTGTTTTTCAAGATTTTGATAAAATAAGATACCTATGAGATCAGTATCAGATTTGGTATCCAGATGGCATTGCAAATGCATTGCCATCTAGATACCAAATTATCTGCGCAAATACAAATACTTTCATGTTTTAACTACAGGGCAGCCGTGTTCTTTTTGCGGTCGGGCCCTATTCATGTAGGATTACTAGTTCACTGGATTTTTATATTGATTGCTATTTTCGTCTTTCATAAATATTGGAGTTCGTGAAGAAAAATTATATCCGTCTTGTTTATATCTTCTTCTTTAAGTGCCTCTCCATTACTGAAGGTTGGCAGTCAGCTTCTTAAATTGTTCCTTGTTAAGCGCCGATCTAAACAATGGCTCCGGTCTTAATCCCTGTCCACTCCCTGATATTAGGAAGCCCAGACATCTTTCGTTTACCCAATTTACGCTTCCCGGGTACATTTCTTATCATGATGGTTTGCAGGAGGGAATACCGATCATGCCGTAGAACATGTCCGAGGTAGGCGACCAATCTCTGTTGACCACTTCTGATTATATAAAAAACGACATTAGTACCGATTATACGTATTACAGATTTACTATCTGGGCTTTTGCTTTGAATATTTTTAACCAGATCGCATAAGATTTACGCTTTGAAATATATTATAGGTAGGTATGTACTCGTGTGTTCCCAAAGTAGAAGATGAAGCAACGCTTGGTCACCTTACACGACACCAGGTGTCTCACTACACTGGTCATATTCCGACGCCAAGCCAGAGGTTTGAAACTTGAAGTATATTTTCCCGGCAGAAAATTACTAGGTGGTGACGAGGGCAATCGACGACTTCGTAATCTTATAAAATAGAGTTTACAACGATGCTGCACTGCTGGATGTAGTGGATGAGTTTCATTTCTAATGAATTTGTTATTATATTTATAATATATATTGTGTTTCAGTTAATTTGGTAATCGATTTATAATAATGAGGTGAGCAGAACGACGGCCCGAGTTCAGTTGGTAGTGACCGTGCCTTCGAAGCTCAAGATCTCAAGTTTGATTCCTGGCCAGGGACAATATTAGTGTGATAAACAGAAATGTCTGTTCTTGGGTCTTGGATGTTGTTCTGAGTTCCTGTGCGTGTTCATGCATCCCGCGACATTGAGAAACCTAGTGCCGAGGTATGAGTGTGGAAACGATATTATTATATTAGAATGGGCTAAAGATACTGTCCAATGATTTAAAACATACAGAAATGCCATGTAAGCTGAAATAAATGTCACTAATAAAATATACGTATTATGTAATAATTTATGGACACAATTAGTACAAAGTAAGAACAATGCATATTACTATAATGATTGTTCAACGGTTATTACTAATGACTACTCTTGTTGCCGAGAATCTATTTCCAGTGTATTCATTTGACGTTAACTTAGTTTGGCTTTTGCTTAGACTTAGACTTTTTGGTTTGTACATCTATCTACATTTAAAAAAAATGAAGATTACACTAAAAAAATGCACTCGACTACGAATATATAAGCATGAGAATAATGTGTATATACACACCTGGCACTATCTTCGTTCCGCCATGACCGCTGCTCGCGGCGGTTGCTGCGTGAATGTGCACTCCTCTTCACATCCTCCACGGAACCCACCTGAAATAAACAAAGTTAGAAGTTATAATATCGTTAAGGCTTTGACAAACCGTGAGCGTGGCGGGGCGCGACGTTGGCGCAATGTCAGCGCGACGTGTTGTTGGCGCGTTTTACTATGGAAAGCATAATGTAGCGTTGTACAGAACACGCCACGCTAACGCGGAGTCTAGCGCGTTAGCGTAAGTAAGCGCGAAAAGGACACGCCACGCTAACGTCGCGCCCAGCCACGCCCGCTATTGTAAGCCTTTAACATTTTTGCTTAGTATGTTTATATTTATACAAGATAAATGCCTTATCCTAGATTTGATCAAGATTATTTATTTTTCGATGTATTTATCGTTTTTGTTTTAAAATTTAGGATCTATCTGAAACTGTTGAATCTCAGAATTGCTGATTGAGAAAAGTGAGGCTCCAACTAAAAGTCAAAAGGAAGTTTTATAGTGACATACTAAACATGTCAAAACAACAAAAGTGTTTTTTTTTTCAAAACGTAGAAGTCATCGATTATTTAAAACTGAGCATTAGGTACACTAGCAATTTAAACCGTGTATAAAAATGTTTAAGCAACAGGAAAATTTTATTTGGTAACAGATTGTCTACGGTTATTTTTAAATAATGAAACGTTAAAATAAAAGAACAGTAAAGCGAACATTAAAAATTGTATAAAGTATTTGCGTAGATACGTAGACACAACCCGAACCCTTTCAATCTATACTTAGACTTTCAAGAGGATTTTCAGAGATTCCACGTGCTAAAACTGTACTAACCGAATGTCGACCACTACGTACACAAATGGCGAGTTTTCATTTGGCCTTTGACTACTACTAGGTATATACTTGCAGGGTAGGGATGTAGTAGACGTGTTTAGGGGGAAATAATTGACCGAGCTAGCGAAGCGTCTCTGCTTTAACTGGCCAAACTGACTTTCATCTGTCTGTATGTTTGTTAAGTGGTATGTTGGTCTTCCTGTGCAGGTCGCACTTTCTAACCAACCTTGACGAAACTTTGTATGCATGTAGGTACTTATTAGTCGTGGGCAGAGCATATCTTGCATATTGTTCTTGCAACATGCAAGATACGCAAAGCAAGATATGATTTGCCGACCACTTGCCCAGCAACGCTCAACAATTGCTAGTAAAATCATAGACTATATCCTGACAATTTAACATTTGAAACTGTGAATGTTGTTAAATTGAGATAAAATAATGAGTGTTTAATGTTTCATTCCTAAATCTTTTGTTTTAATTATCACGGTATAAGAAGGGATAAAGGAGTAATGCATAGTTTATTTATTTTAAATTTTTGGCAGATATGACAAAATATTTAGGTCTCGGAGGTGTGAACCATTCGCTTCCTTGTAGGGCTGTTTGTCCGTGTGACACCCCAAATGATACTCGTCAAGGAAATACACAATAAATATTCCGTTTCTACACTAGCTGAGGAGTAAAAGGATTTTTCCTGTCATGTTTTAAGATTTTTCGGTTTCTTAATATAAAATGTGATACTTGCCAGTCTAGAATTAAATGTTATCAGTGATACAAATAAACATTGTCCATCGGCGTTACCTACATCGGCCTATCAAAATTACTCCCTATTATTACTATACTGACAGTTACTCGTATATAACATAAACATAATCAGCACATTACGTTACTACTGTAGGGACTCGAGCCTTTTTTTCGGAAAGAGGAGTTGGGCCATATTCCCAGTGCAGCTAGTTGGATAGGTTAGTGGCCAACCCATGTCGAAGTTTTCAGGCCGCCCGAAGGCCTTCGTCATAGCCTAACGACTGTCGTCCTAAGACAAATAACCGGGACCGACGGCTTAACGTGCCATCCGTAACACGAAAGCGCTCATTTGAACCATGCCACTATCGGTCACGCATACAACTCTTGACCACAGCAAGCGTTGCTTGACATTGTTGATCGGTCGAGATCGCCAAGTCAAGCTCCTTATCTCCGCTTCGTACTCGTAAATAATTACTTTAAATTTCAAAGTTAGCCAATAGCCCCTCTGGACTTTCATGGGACTGTAACTTCATCACAAACCAATATACTGACTGAAGGTTCAGTTCGAAGTTACCGTGCCTGTTTGCTAGGGGTCCATGGTTCGATCCCTGACCGAGGCTAATATATGGAAATAAGTGTGAATAGAAGAAATGTTTGTTTTCGGGTCTTGGATGTTGGAACGTGATGTTGTATGTATCCATGCATCCATGCCTCCCACGACACAGGGGATCCTAGTTCGGGTTATGAGTGTGTATGTGTGTGAGTGTGTAGTTGTATACGATATATGTTCAATTCAAATATAAGTTTATTTCACAAGTTTTTTTTTTATGAATTGTATATTCTCATCGTTACAAATTAAGTCTTGTCTTTTTAGGATTCCGTATCTCAAAAGGAAAAAGGAACCCTTATAGGATAACTGTGTAGTATGTCTGTTCAACTATATGTCTGTCCGTTTGTCTGTATGTTAAGACCCTTGTCTCAGCGACGCGTAGAGGTATCAAGTCGAAATTTATATCAAATATCCCGAGCATTTGATATATCTACGGTCTCTTTCAGATGTGAAAACATCATGCTTATAAGACAACACGATCTATAGATATTTTTTTTTTTTTTTTTTTTTTTTCGGTTAATTATATTACTTTAATAAATAGCTGTAAACCATTCCATACTTTGGCATATTTATATAATAAGGGGTTTTTTACCCCTTACTTACTTACACCGATTAATAAGGAACCTATAATGAAATAAGAAGTTGAGAAGTCAAGCAAATGACACAAAAAGTTTGTTGAAGGTCGAACGACAGGGAACAAGTGAACGATGAAGAACGGTGAACACATTTGGGGCTCGACGCACGACCTACTGGGTCAAGTTCATTATGTTATTTTTACAAGAATAGATAGTTGGGGACTGGGGTTGTCGTGAGGGGACTTATCCGTTTTTTGTGGCTTTCGGTTGAAATAATATCACATCCCATGTGTTAACACTTGACAACTTTCAATTAATAATTTTATGAGATTTGTCATATATTCCGGTTTACCTTTATAATATTGATTTTATGTTTAGTCATACATAACAATAAATTTAAAGTTAATCTCGTATTTTTTTAATCATTTGCGATTTATAATGGAATTAAAATCTATAGGGTACCTCTCGTTGACCTAGAATCATGAAATTTGGTAAGAAGCAATGTAGCACATATAACGGGAAAAATCTGAAAACCGGAAATATATAATGTAGTTTGAACAAAGCGAAATTACTATTACAAAATGATTATTTGCTGTCAGCGCAATAATCGTGTATAGGTATCAAACGGCAAAGTTAAGTTTGTCCTTTTACCTATCACCTCTTTTACTTAGAGCAATAATGTTAGATCCTTTTTAATGTACGGAACCCTCAGTGCACGAGTCTATCTCGCACTTGGCTGATTTTATTTTATTCCACTAAATTAACTTTAGAAATAAGAAAACATGGGAAATGAGGTTACATGATTTGGTAAATTTTTAATTTTCATTTTTCATATAATCTTCTTCTTCTTCGTACATTGTTACGAAATTTGAATATCATGACATGACAGAGATGTTAAAGACTGTAGTAAAAAAATTGCCATTGTGCCGCAGGCATTGGCCACACTTTCATTTAAATTGGTGAGCTGCTGACCTTACCAAATAAAATCACATTCATTCATTCAATTTAGACATAAAAGACACACTTTTGTTTGAATGTTTATCTATCTATACAGACAAATAACTATATATGACTGTTTGTCATTCTGAAGTAACAGCTTTACACTAAATTTATATGTAGTGCTTACATAAAAAAAAACATTTAGAACAAATATATGTGTGTCTGTTAGTTCCGCCTAATCTCTGAAACAGCTGGACCAATTTTAACGAGACTCATTGGCAGATAGCCGATGTTGTAAGGAGTAACTTAGATTACTATTATTTCATCATCATTATTATCATCCATCACCACGCGGGTGAAACCACAGGGCAGAGTTAGTTATTAATAAATGCATTTAAATAGTTTTTAGTTTCATGAATAACAAATAAATTAAAAATAAATGTTTTGGGCCCTTCAGGCCCTTATTATGTGTGCCCCTCAGGCTAAGTATAAAATTTTTAAAGTGCCCTTCAAGCCTTCACCAGTATTATGTACTTGGCAGAGGTGGAGTATCACGGCCGTGGCAAACGCAACATTTATGTTTAGCTGTTTGAACCTTGAGGCACGGTAATATTATCTATAAATATTACCGTGCTGGAGATCTACTACCAAAAACGAACTAAGTTTCGTTTGACGGATTTCGCATTTTCTACTTTGAAAGTTAAAAAGCACAGATACAGTCATATCATCACCCAATGTCAGGCTTTTTTCATGGTAGTTGCAGTTCATATACATGAGTAATTATGTTCGTATCAATCAGTTAAGGCGCGGTCCAACCCAAATATTAAAATAATTTACGATGCTTTACGTAAGGTTGAAAATCGCTTGTTAGATTGGACGATGTAATGCGAAAATGCATTAATTTTGTACGTTTTCTTTATATTTTTCGATATATACTAACACAATTGAAAAAACTGCTGGTTGTAACTTAAGTACTATACGTTGACTAAGTATTACCTAAAAAAATATAGTGTTATCTCTGAAAATTCTGAGAGTTTTGACGTGAAAGTTTATTTTTGTGGACCTATTCAGGATTTTTTTCTGCTGAAAGAGAGTTATATTTATGTATTCTATTCGGTTATTACTCTTTTTCTATTCCTTTTCTAACCTTTGTATTTTTTTCATAATATACTATCGATCTGTTTCGTTACACTAGGCGTTTAAAAATTCTGCTTTTTCTTTAATCCGGGTACGAGCGCGCCTTAATACCTACTAATAAAACACACTACCTAAAACATTTTTTATTATGAATAAACTATTTACGCATATATAAGGTACTGCTTAGCAATTGGTATAGTGTGAGCATGTATATATTTGATGACAATTTGACATGTTATTTGTTGTAAATTATGTTCTAAACATCATCATCATCATCTCAGCCGTAGGACGTCCACTGCTGAACATAGGCCTCTAAACATGTTTTTATAATAATGTTATTCGATTCCAAATAATATGAAATTACTATTTACGTACATACGTACCTGCTTAAATAAATGAAAATTTGACGAACTACATATTTATGATGTTAAGATTTCATAAATATTATCAGCAGCTGTCATTACATTTCATCACCCTTGACTGTATTTGTGCTTTTTTACATTCACAGTACAAAATGCGAGATCCGTGTAACGAAACCTCGTAGTTCGTTTTTGTAAGTAGGCCTGCTGATACCCTGGTAGACTCATTTCTACAGCAGTTGTATAACATAGCAATAAAGGAAGCTTAGTTAGTTTTTGTAAGTAGGCCTCCTGATACCCTGGTAGACTCATTTCTACAGCAGTTGTATAACATAGCAATAAAGGAAGCTTAGTTAGATTTTGTAAGTAGGCCTCCTGATACCCTGGTAGACTTATTTCTGCAGCATCTGTATAACATAGCAATAAAGGAAGCTTAGTTAGTTTTTGTAAGTAGGTCTCCTGATACCCTGGTAGACTCATTTCTGCAACAGCTGTATAACATAGCAATAAAGGAAGCTTAGTTAGTTTTTGTAAGTAGGCCTCCTGATACCCTGGTAGACTCATTTCTACAGCAGTTGTATAACATAGCAATAAAAGAAGCTTAGTTAGTTTTTGTAAGTAGGCCAACTGATACCCTGGTAGACTTATTTCTGCAGTATCTGTATTACATAGCAATAAAGGAAGCTTAGTAAGTTTTTGTAAGTAGGCCTCCTGATACCCTGGTAGACTCATTTCTGCAACAGCTGTATAACATAGCAATAAAGGAAGCTTAGCTACTGTCCAGTTTCACTATACTTAGAGTGCGCGTCCTCAATCTTAGCACTTAGCTGATTGCATCCATGACGAACGAAACATTGTACCACTGCTTTTATTATTATTATTATAATGTCCACTCGATTTAATGAAAACGTCTTGTATTTGAGCCATCACATTAAAGTTGTAAGGGGTCAAAACTGCTTAGGTGTGACAATTTGTAAATGTATTACAAATTGTTGTCCGTCACGAATATGTGAAATTATTATTGGTTTTAAGTATTTATAAGTTCAATTATATCCATATTCGCATATACCAAATAGACTTATAATATGCAAGCTTAGAATACCAATTGACTGGAGATATGAAAGTTTCAAGATTCCACTCCTTGGCACTATCAAAGTGGCTAGCTGTCTACTTACAGTTCGGGTAGTTGACGCAGCGCTTACGTTTCAAGCAAGCGGTCTGTGAGGTATCCAAGCGCTGACTGATAGAGGTCGCCGCGTTGCTTCAATAGAAACTGATCACAAGCTGTCTATCGCGCAAAGTGAAAACGGTCGGCGCGTGGACTGCTGGGTGCCTACTAGATTTCGTCGCGTGGACTAAAAGCAGTCGCATTCGCTTAAGGCTGTGTTGGAGCAAGTGAGCTAAGACCTATATACGTACACCGCTGTCGCTGTTAATAAAGATACTCGTAGTTTACCTAAACTCGTGTTTTCCCATAACTGTAGGTATCATAAAACTTACACTAGCTGTTTTAGAGGTTATGATATGTCGCTGTTATAACAACATTGTAATTAGTCGATGTTATAAAAATATGTATCGAAGTATAGACCTAAGTTTTATTATAATATAAGCTTATTGTCTAAACGTTGACGTTTTGTTAACATATTTACATTTATTATCAGCAAAACACATACTTATTTTACCCTTTTCCCATACAGATTTGCCTAATGAAGCACAAATTATGCACGGTCACACCGGGTCACACACTGGACCGCAAAACTTGGAGGTTTTATACATTACTAGCGGCCCGTCCTGGCTCTACTACGGGTACGATGGACGACTTAGTAGGTATACTTGTATATAGTTATTATGTATATATCTATAGTTCTCGGTTGTTGATATCACGGTAGAGTCTGTGCAAAAATGGAACTGTCGTGGCCTTACATGGACAAAAATCTACATGAATACCCCAGTGGATCGTTGTTTGGGGAGCCAAGTGGACAGACTAGTGAACTAACATTTTCATATGGTAATTTCATATGGATTTTCATATGGCAGCACAATTCAGCCACCGTCAAGTATGAACTTGGAATAAAACTATAAAACAATAAGAACCTTACTTATTATGAACTTTAAATGACGTTATTTAGTACTGCGCACAGGAAAAATGTTCTGGTACTAAATGACGTTGTTTAAATTTAAGCAGCGTTTATTAGTAAGGCCCTAAATTAGCAGTAATTTTACATCATCATCATCTCAACCGTAGGATGTCCACTGCTGAACATAGGCCTCCCCCATAATTTTCAAATAATTCTGGAAGCTTCCAGTCTGCATCCAACGTCGTCCTGCTACCTTTATCAGGTCGTCAGTCCACCTTGTCGGTGGATGACCTACGCTGCGCTTGCCGGTCCGTGGTCTCCACTCTAGAACCTTTCGGCCCCATCGGCCATCTGTTCTGCGTGCTATGTGGCCTGCCCACTGCCACTTCAACTGGCTTATTTTCTGGGCTATGTCGGTGACTTTAGTTCGTCTACGGATCTCCTCATTTCTAATTCGATCAATTAGAGAAACCCCGAGCATAGCCCTCTCCATAGCTCGTTGTGCGACTTTGAGCTTGCTTATGAGGTCCATAGTAGAGAACACGTTTCAGTGCCATAAGTCATCACTGGTGGTAACACACATTGGTCAAAGACTCTTGTCTTGAGGCACTGAGGTATTTTTGACGAGAAGACTTCGCGAAGTTTCCGGAACGCTGCCAGCATTAAAATAGTAAATTAACAGCAATTTCATTCAGCTATTTTATTTGCTAGTATTAAAAGCGTAAATTAGCACACTCGCGACCTCGATTGATAGGACGCTTCACTTTTGGTACAGAATCTATTGGTACATCAGACTGGTCACTTTGCTGTCATTTGATAGTCAGTGAAGATCCAATAGTAGTATAAAGATGTAGAATAACGACTGGGCCTTATGGCGATGTTAGTTTTTTTTTTCGAACGGCCTAATGCTGTTTGCCTCTACCGGCATTTACAGCGTCACCGGACGGGCGGGCGCTGTCAGTTCAGAGGTTAAATTATTTCAATTGAAAGCAAGCGTAAAAATGTACAAAAATTCATAAAAAAATAATGGTCACAATTCATAAAACAGTATCCGCCAGTGTATGTGTATTAAAATTGCTACTTTATGATATGTGTTTCATGACAAATACAATTGTGAATAAAGAGAAAAACTGTTTTAAAGGTGAAATTAAGTGATATGTTTTATATTTTTAATGTACTCTAGTATGTTGAAATATGTTTTTAAGTCTGTCAACGTGTACTTAAAACTCTTAGGAATGTCATATTATTTTTTGTAATTTTAAGTAAATCGCTGCTTACGAGATAAACTGCTTCAAAAACTCTCATTTTTATCGACGTCATGAATTGACAACAACTCAAAGACAGATTTTACGTGCTTAGTGACAAGTTTACAATTCATAGGTATCTAGTAATTAATTGCCGTAACCATGACGATCTTTATAAAACTCCAGCCTTTTTACAACAAAGTGAATTTTGTACATACACCTCCACTATAAACATTACCCTCTATGCAACCTATTTTAAAACCCCACTTTCCAATGTTCCCATGCTTTCAGCTTTCGCATGCAGTCGAGCAACTAGGTGAAAGCTTAGACTGGGAGGTACCTACATATTTAGTTACAATACTTTAACTATTGTGCATCACAAAATGAATATAAGACGATAAAATCTAAGGTATTTGGTGGACTTAATACGAGATAGATGGGTAAATTGTTCGGCTGGTGGTAAGTCTCGCGCCTGCCTATGACAGTTTCCATGCGTAGCAGATGCTTTAAAATTCTCAGTGCACTGCGCTTGTCACCTCAAGATTAAGCTTATGAGCCCCATCCTGCAGAAGTTTCACTTGCTACAGAGCCCTTCAAACCCCTAACTTAGTGCACTGCGCTTGTCACATCAAGATTAAGCTTATGAGCCCCATCCTGCAGAAGTTTCACTTGCTACAGAGCCCTTCAAACCCCTAACTTAGTGCACTGCGCTTGTCACCTCAAGATTAAGCTTATGAGCCCCATCCTGCAGAAGTTTCACTTGCTACAGAGCCCTTCAAACCCCTAACTTAGTGCACTGCGCTTGTCACCTCAAGATTAAGCTTATGAGCCCCATCCTGCAGAAGTTTCACTTGCTACAGAGCCCTTCAAACCCCTAACTTAGTGCACTGCGCTTGTCACCTCAAGATTAAGCTTATGAGCCCCATCCTGCAGAAGTTTCACTTGCTACAGAGCCCTTCAAACCCCTAACTTAGTGCACTGCGCTTGTCACCTTAAGATTAAGCTTATGAGCCCCATCCCGCAGAAGTTTCACTTGCTACAGAGCCCTTCAAACCCCTAACTCAGTAATGTTTATGCACTTCGAGGCAGAATATTTGGGCCACGATATATTTATGACGTTTGAGGACTTTGAGGTCTTCAGCTTTAGTACCAGCGGCGGATTTTCTACATAAATGTAATCTGATCTAATTCTAGTGCTGTAGAACTATTTGTGTATGAGTTCGTCCGGGGAAGTACCACCTCGTTTTAACCTGAAGCAGTAATGTTCGCAATACTGTGTTCTGGTTTGAATGGAATGGGTGCCGGTGAAATTAAAGGGACATGAGACTAAACAACTTAATGTCTCATAATTACGGGCGCCGTGCAGTTCGTCACTAGTGTCGAAATGTACACCATAATCAAAAAACACCAGGTGGGTCCCGTGCTGGTGCCGTGCCCTTGTTTTTTAAATATAATGCCTAAATAAATGTTTAATATTATATTCACATAGTCATCACCTAGCTGCCCCCCACGAGTCAACTAAGATATAGGGGTAAAGCTATGTGTTGATTCTGGATGTATTTCACTCCAATCCGTTGAGATGTTTCAGCGTGAAGAAGTAACAAACTAACATACTAACAAAGTTTTAAATTTATTATTAGTATGAATAGCAAAAGTGATATACCGTGTGTTATCGTATTTTAATATATCACCCCTTTTAAGTCTCAATCAATTGTATCCTTAATTTAAGTTAACAGTAATTAGTTATCTGAACAGTGTGTAAAAACATTAATTAATATTTAAAGTTACAAGTACTTGAGTTGACTTGAGCGAGTTGTGGCGCCATGTTGTAGGGGAAAGGGAAGTCGAAGGGTTCTCGCATTGACGTGGCGGGGGGGGGCTCAGTAGCCGTGGCTTGGACCACCACGGTGAAGCAAAGAGGAACCCAGGGGCCGCGCCGGTGTTGGGGTGCGCTGGCCGGCTCAGGCGGGGCCGCTCCTATGGGCTTTGGCCGCCAAGTCCACATAGGAGTGGCGGGGTCCGGGCACTTTGGCGCAGACTCGAGGAGGTGGGGCCCGGGCGCATTGGCGCAGGCTCGAGGAGGGGAGCCCGGGCACTTTGGTGTAGGCTCGGGGAGGTGTGGCTGACGTAGCAGGCGGTGGGGCTACATATCCGACCCACCGCAGGGAGACCACGGGCGTCCAGAAACGGGGAAGTCTGGCGCCCATTGTTGGCGGGTTTGGTCTCCGAGGCAGTTGCGGCGCGCCATGTGTTCTGGCGTGCCGCGAAGAGAAGGGTCTGGCAACGGACAGCCGCGGCGGGTTCGCGGTCGTGTGCAAAATCTGTCCCGCTTTCCCGCCAAAAGCGGCAGTGACGGAACACCCCGGGGTTTTGGTGGGTATACGGACTCCCACACCACCTACCTCCCCGTAGTGGTATCCATAAAGGATTTCCCAGGGACAAAAAAAAAAGGGGGGGAAAGGGAAGTGCCATTTTTTATGATACTCGTACAAGCCGTTGAAGTTGTTACAACGTTATTTTTAAGTCGGTCTTATTTTGGATTTTGTTACGAACACATCTGTTTGCAAAGTGTGAAGTGTTTCACTTTTCGAATATTGAAGGATCCACTTTCAATATTCGAAAAGTGATTTTGGGTTTTATTCGTCTTACAATACGTGTCAGTTTATATTGGTGTCTAATATGAATAGGTGAAAAACTATCTGTAGTGATTATGTTCTCCATCAGTTCCAGCCTACACCAACAACATGGTAAGACCGTGAAAGCATGTTAAAGCATTGGCAGCGGGTTGAACAGCTGAAAGCCCTAAAGTGTTCGAAGGGTTTGTGGAGCCTTAGCAGCTTGCACTTTAGACTTTTATGGCTTAAGAGAAATCATTTTTAGATATTGCTGTTACTCGTATTACGAGTATGTAATGCATTCTAGAGTATGAGTGACCTCTGAGATGAGTATGAGTACCTACCAGTATATAAACACAACCCTTACGTATAGAATACATAGCGTAATACACATTGTTATTATAACTAACCTGTATTGTTTTCTTTTTAACCGACTTCTCAATTCAACTGTTTTTTTGTTACCTCATAACTTTCGACTGCGTGAACCGATTTTGATAATTCATTTTTTAATTGAAAGCTGGTGCTTCCCGTGTGGTCCCATTTCATATAATTTATTTGTGTTAATACATACTGTAATCAAATTCGGTCAAGCATATTTTAAGTTACACTCCAATAACTGAAACGTGTTTCACTATAAAGGATGATTTATTTTTAACATAAAACTGGGACCGACTTCAGTTGGGGAATGGACCTCGAGGTTTATTAATAAAGTAATTCCTGGAACCACAAGCCACGTGATTAGTAAGAACACTTTTGATAAAATCTATTTTGAGAAAACTCATTACGTGATACAAGCTATGATCAATCCAATTATAAAGATCCGAAATGAGAAAGTATTAGGTATGCATTTTTATTAACAAAAAATGGAACCAACTTCTATACTAAAAAGTGTGAAATAACTTGTCGAAGTCGGTACCATGCGCACAATATTGTGATAATAGGTACCTACTTTTTAACTATTGCAATTGTTGCCTTTGCAGACCGGGAAGAGGGTAGCGCCCGGTAGATGAGATTTCCGAACCATTGCAATTGTTGCCTTTGCAGACCGGGAAGAGGGTAGCGCCCGGTAGCTGAGACTTCCGACCCATTGCAATTGTTGCCTTTGCAGACCGGGAAGAGGGTAGCGCCCGGTAGCTGAGATTTCCGAACCATTGCAATTGTTGCCTTTGCAGACCGGGTAGAGGGTAACGCCCGGTAGCTGAGATTTTCGAACCATTGTAATTGTTGCCTTTGCAGACCGGGAAGAGGGTAGCGCCCGGTAGCTGAGATTTCCAAACCATTGCAATTGTTGCCTTTGCAGACCGGGTAGAGGGTAGCGCCCGGTAGCTGAGATTTTCGAACCATTGCAATTGTGACCTTTGCAGACCGGGTAGAGGGTAGCGCCCGGTAGCTGAGATTTTCGAACCATTGCAATTGTTGCCATTGCAGACCGGGAAGAGGGTAGCGCCCGGTAGCTGAGATTTCCGAACCATTGCAATTGTTGCCTTTGCAGACCGGGAAGAGGGTAGCGCCCCGTAGCTGTGATTTTCGAACCATTGCAATTGTTGCCTTTGCAGACCGGGTAGAGGGTAGCGCCCGGTTGCTGAGATTTTCGAACCATTGCAATTGTTGCCTTTGCAGACCGGGTAGAGGGTAGCGCCCGGTAGCTGAGATTTTCGAACCATTGCAATTGTTGCCTTTGCAGACCGGGAAGAGGGTATCGCCCGGTAGCTGAGATTTCCGAACCATTGCAATTGTTGCCTTTGCAGACCGGGTAGAGGGTAGCGCCCGGTAGCTGAGATTTCCGAACCATTGCAATTGTTGCCTTTGCAGACCGGGAAGAGGGTAGCGCCCGGTAGCTGAGATTTTCGAACCATTGCAATTGTTGCCTTTGCAGACCGGGTAGAGGGTAGCGCCCGGTAGCTGAGATTTTCGAACCATTGCAATTGTTGCCTTTGCAGACCGGGAAGAGGGTAGCGCCCGGTAGCTGAGATTTCCGAACCATTGCAATTGTTGCCTTTGCAGACCGGGTAGAGGGTAGCGCCCGGTAGCTGAGATTTTCGAACCATTGCAATTGTTGCCTTTGCAGACCGGGTAGAGGGTAGCGCCCGGTAGCTGAGATTTCCGAACCATTGCAATTGTTGCCTTTCCAGACCGGAAAGAGGGTAGCGCCCGGTAGCTGAGATTTCCGAACCATTGCAATTGTTGCCTTTGCAGACCGGTTAGAGGGTAGCACCCGGTATTTTCACTATTGATACACAGAGGACTTACTATATAGCGACTAGATAGAGGGCCAGCTTGCGTTATTATTTTATTATTATTATTGCTTTGATTGAATTTATTTCTCGGATTTCTTATCTGGTCCTTTATAAAGGCATATGTGGGGCTGTAGCCAACACTTAGATGGCATGTTTGGTATAAAAAATTCAAACTAGTATAAAAACGGAAACATTTTGGATTGATGGTGCCATGGTATATTTATTACAAAAATGGGTAAAATGGCAAGGCTATTGATATGAACTTATTGGTGATAAGGGAGATAGTGTAGTGACATCTCATTTAGCCCCAGGGAGAATCAGGGTACACGGTGTTGCCACTCACCGACGGCTCGCCACAAAGCCGGCCCTTGGGTTTTATTACTAATATTATTTATTTCCATTATCAGACAACAAAATATGATTAAAAACTAAGTTAAAACTTTACTGAGTACCATGTCTAAAATCAAAAAACAAGTTTAATATTTAGTTTTAAGTTTATTGTTGGGTTGCAGCACGCAAACATATCATTTAAAATACAATACAATACAATAACACTTTATTGACACCAAAATAAACTAAAAAACAGATTAGAAATATATCTTAAAGCTAGGTACGATGGGCGGTTTTATAGGTTAAAGCGATAGACTCTTCCAGACAACCTTAACCATTTATATTTTATTTAAACGTACTAATTACACTAGTAAATATGTGTCCATGAACAATAAATTAACTGATCAGAAATAATGCTATACATGACATGATTATGCTGATTTTTATCCCAACCTTAATAAATACAAGGATGATACGTATTACTATCATCCTTGATAAATAGTATGGAGCATTTACAAAAACAAAAAATATTAAAAGTGCTTGATAATAACTTCAAATTTTTAAAACCATAAAGATAATTTTACACCGACGTGAAATAACATAGCTTGCTATTGCGTTTCGTCGGTTTGCGGGAGGTTCTGGAGGCCCAATTCTCCTCTTCCCCTTCCTCCCTCTCCTTCCCCCTCCCCTCTACCCTCACCCTTTTTATCTCTTCCTTCCTATTATCCTTCCTCGAAGGTCGGCAACGCATTCTCGAGACCTCTGGTATTGCGGATGTCCGTGGGCGACGGTATCACTTACCATCAGGTGAACCGCTTGCTCGTTTGCCAACCTATCCCATAAAAAACGACAAAGTATGTTCGAAAAATGCTGGCGTTTTTACATCTCTATCGACCCTTTAGGAATTCAAATGCGCCATAGTATGTAGGTATGCACGGAACCGCAACTGAAGGCCGTAGTGTTTGTCAAACTGAGATGCTGTTTATTTAGCTCTCAGATGTCGCTATAGAATTCACCGCTACCGCAATCTATAGTTTTGATCCAAATATAACGCTTTGGCTTTAAAACAGCTGCCATTACAGCTCGCCATAAAGCCGCTTTATCGCTCCCCAGCGCCGACGTCGTAAAATCACTTTAAAAATGCTGCATAACGGTTATAATTGGAGAGTTTAACGGCAGCTAGAAGTTAACGGTTGCTTTATGAGCGGTATGACGTGACGGATAAATAGTTTGCTGTCATGGGGGGTACTAAAGTTTGAGAGATGTGAACCATTTCCATTTTTAAAAAAAATAAATAAATTATATGACATAGGAGTACGCGGAATTCCACATAATTGGTTCAAATAATTCCTTAAAAACCGCGAACAAATAGTAGAAATCGAATACTTCGACTATAAAAATAAATAATTCAATCCCGCAGAGTAGCGTTATTGGGTGTATCCTGTTTTTACTATATATAAACGACTTCCCATAAATAATAAATGACCCATGCGTTTTAGTTGCAGATGACTCTTGACTTCGTGTAAAAATAATCTTAATTTAAACCAATACCTTACTGACATGCTTAATAGAATATTTGAATGGATGAATAATCATAACCTGGACAATAATTATTCAAAATCAAAAATTCTACAATTTTGACCTAAATATAAATTTTGTGTATAAAAACATCAAACTAGAGACGGTAGATACATTTACATTACTAGGCTTGAATATAGAGACACATGTCAATTCGGTATGTAAAGTTTTTTTTTGGTATTTTTTTTATATTTTTATTTCGTAGATTAGGTCATTATAAGAAACTAATTTCAATATTTTTGTTTTATATTCAGTAGTTATTTTATAATATTTTTTTGAAAATTTGAATCCTATGACGTCACTTTTTTGCACAAATATGTAGTTGCGTTGAGGAGCCAAGAAAAGCACGCGAGTAAAAAAAAAGAAACTAGAATTTACTTTGACACTTGACAGTGACACCTACTAATTCGTAAGTCTCTATTCAATCAAAACAAAAGTGCAAAAAAGTGACGTCATTTAGAGGTCAATGAAAGTCGAATTATTTCATCGTTTTTTGTTAAAATAAATGGCATCTTATCGTTTTAAAAGGTCAGAGTAGAAAAATAAGGGTTTGTAACATAAAATCTCGAAATGGTTTCGGAATTGGCATAGGTTAATTTTTTTTAGCATACCGAAAAACAAAAGATCAAAACAAAACTTTGTAGCTTCACATTATGCCTGAAAAGAAATAAAAAAAACTACCGATCAAAAAACAACCATGTACTACGCGTATGCCTTTTCTTGGATAAAGTATGGCATCTTACCTATATCTATCTTACTAATATCGTTGAAGTAGATAATATTATTGTATGTCAAAAAAAAATGTGTCAGAATAATTGTAAATATTCAAACACCTGAAAGCTGCAGGCCTCACATACATTTGAAGATTTTAACTTTAACTTCAATATATATATTAAAAATAGCTAAATTTGTAAGAAAATATGCACATTTTTATAGAAAAGAGGGTGATCAAAAACTTAGGTACCCGAGTCGGCACCCACATAAGTTAATAGCACCACCGTCGAAACTGACAATGTACAACATAGGACCTTTTCATATGTCGATAAAAACTTATAATAAAATTCCAAAGGACATAAAATCCATTCAAAACGATAACATATGCGTTAAAAATCTGAAAATCTGAATCATTCAACTGTATAAATATGATAGGTAGCGTGTTTCTAAGATGTACTTTATAGACGTAGCAACGTTGCAAAGGTTTGATGTGATTTTTACGAGTAAATTCCCGATATTCATCGGGCTTTCACTGACAGGTAGCTGATATTATAAGAAGTACCCTAGAATATCTACTTTTATTTTAGAGGTGCCCTTTCCTTCGTGGATACGCGATCTAAGCCACGGGTCAGCTAGTATTCGTAGTACCACACGTCCATAGGAACCTTTATCTGTACGATACAAGAATAAGTATAACATAAAATATGCGGGACAGTGTTTGGGGACTGCCAATAGAAGTGAAAACGAAATAATTAAGCGTGCGATGAAAATGACGCGATTTTCACGCTTTTTGTCACCAGAAAAGTACACATATACAGGGCGTCCCAAACTTATGGGACATGAAGGGGAAGTACCTTAAATATCGTAGATAGTGCATTTTGCTTAAAGAAGACTTTATGTTATTTTTAAAACTTAGTAATTCCGCATTCATAGATTTTCTAAAAATTACTTGCTTCGTCTGGGAATCGAACCGACTCAAATGTCAAAAAAAATCACCCTACTTTTATGATGCCAATCGAAAGAATAGCTAAAAAATAATAACTCTGCTTAGGTAACATTGTATTTTAAAAGAAAGGAACAACGTAAAATGAGTTTTGAATGAGTCAAATTTCAAGAAAGTTATTTATTGCCGTCGACGACGTTCGAAAAGTAGCGATATTATCATTCCAAAGATAGCATTGATTATTCGTGAATAAGTACCCACTTCATAAAATACTAGCATAGTTTTCCTTATTATAAGTGCACGTGGAGATAAAATGATAAAACTTAGTATTTCAATACGTCCTCTGTAAGCTAGACAGAAGGCAAATTTAAATTTGAAAATGGAACAGTTTATGAGAGCGTTTGTTTGAATGCATACTTCATAAGATTTTTTTTTAAACGAAATAATATTTTTAAATGTCGTTCTTAAATTTGAAAATGGAACAGTCTGTGCGAGCGTTTGTTTTTCGGATATTGATCTGTTTAGTCTTAATTTACTTACACAAGTGTTAATGTGTTAATTTGTTGCGAACATGGCATATCAAGTAAGTTTTGATCTAATGGAAGCATATTTTTTGAACGATAAAGATATCTCTAGAAGTTTGCGGTGGTACAGCGTAAAATATCCTGATAGACAAATACCGTCTCGTAAAGTTTTGAAAAGGCTTGTGAACAATTTGAGAACTCTGGGACGTTTCGATAAACGCCCAAGAGAACCACATCAAGAAAACCATACGATCAACGACGAACAACTTGATATTTTAATTTACTTTTCGGCTTTTCCGAAAACATCGGTGAGAGAAGGAGAACATGAAATTGGAGTTTCGAAAAGTAAAATACACCGTGTATTCAAAAAACACGGTTTTAAGAGTTATGTTGAAGGACGATTGGTTCAAAAATTACTTCCGGGCGATACAGAAAGGAGAAAATATTTCTGTCTTGATATCCAGGCACGCTTGCTCGAAGATCCAAATTTTTTGGATAATATTATTTGGACAGACGAATCTAACTTTAGTAATAACGGTATGTATAACCGCAACAATAATCGTATTTGGTCTAAAGAAAATCCCCTACGAGTCACTGAAACGAATAACCAAGTGCGTTTTTCACTCAACTGTTGGTGTGGACTTTTAAAAAACCGGGTTTTCTTAATCCATTTTTACCAAGGAACCTTAAACACAGAAATGTATTTAGGAATACTTCAAATTTTAAGGGATGAGATAAGAAATCTTTCCGCGGCGGAGCAAGAAAACTTAATTTTCCAACAAGATGGAGCTCCGGCTCATAATAGTCGGAGAGCAACAGATTTTCTAAATGAATGTTTTCCTACATGGATTGGTACAAATGGACCGATTAGATGGCCGGCCAGATCCCCGGACCTTACACCATTAGATTTCTTCTTTTGGGGATACGTGAAAGATATGCTATACAAAAAGCGATACGAGAACGTGGGCGAGTTGCAAACTGAATTGTGCCATATCACATCGAGTGTTCACCATAAAATGATAAGAAAATCAACAGGTAGCGGACTCATTAAAAGATTGGCGATTTGCGTAAGACAAGAGGGATCACATTTTGAGCATTTAATTAATTAATTTTCAAAAAAATACCCACTTAATTGACTACGGCAGTTACATGTATGTTTTTATGTTGATTAAAATGATTAATTTTACGTTGTTCCTTTCTTTTAAAATACAATGTTACCTAAGCAGAGTTATTATTTTTTAGCTATTCTTTCGAGTGGCATCATAAAAGTAGGGTGATTTTTTTTGACATTTGAGTCGGTTCGATTCCCAGACGAAGCAAGTAATTTTTAGAAAATCTATGAATGCGGAATTACTAAGTTTTAAAAATAACATAAAGTCTTCTTTAAGCAAAATACACTATCTACGATATTTAAGGTACTTCCCCTTCATGTCCCATAAGTTTGGGACGCCCTGTATATACATATATGCACAGTATATATACTCGTATAGCACAAGGAAAGCGTCCGGTGACGATGACGCGAGTTCCATGATTCTATTTTTCACCCAAAAAGTGTTCAACGCGCCTAAAGAAGTTTTCACTTCAAAAATCTTCTTTTGGTTGACAAGCAGTTCAATAGGTGTCACTACGTCCCCATACGACGGTTAAAATCATATTATAGAGTTACAATTCACAAGACAGTAAGCCTCATTGGCCTAGTGGTCATGCATCTGACACGGACTGTCGGGAGACGCGGGTTCGAATCTTATCCGAGGGTGTGAATTTTCTCTCCAAAATTGCAATGTTTGGACTCGCTAAGCAGGCGTTAGTGCTTCAAAAACATATTATGAAAATATATTTATAGTTTTACGGTCATTAAATACCTACATACATTATTAATTTTAAGGATTTAGGCGACCACTACGGATTTTTGTCCATCCGTCTTTATCCTCAAGCTTTCCATAGCACATTATTTTTTATAGGTTAGCAAATGAGCAGGCGGCTCACCTGATGCTAAGTGACACCGTCGCCCATGCACATCTGCAATACCAGGGGTCTCACGGAGAAAATAATAAAAGAGGGGAGGGGGAGGGGATGGGAAGGAGAGGAGGAAAGGGGGTAGAATCTCCCACAGACCGACTGAAACGCAATAGCAAGCTATGTTACTTCACGTCGGTGTTATGTGGGAGTGTGGTACTTCTCCGGTCGTGCCGGCCCAGTCGGCTATGGGGTTACAGCGTGGCACTACCACCAACAAACTTCTAACTTGTACAAATATATGCATAAGTGTATGATATATTTGCAGAATACTATTTTAGATGTATATTATAGGGACGGTTTCGCATAGATGTCAAAAGGGGCTTTATTGCTGCGTCCCTTGTTTAATGAATATGCCTATGGAGATGAAGACTACCATGACCCCTATGGACATATGGATAAAAAACGTTAACGTGGAATAATCAGACCACCGTCTACTCTTTACATATTTGTTTACCAAACAATTGTCATCAAGAGATTGCAATAGCGATAAGACCACCACACCACAAAAAAAAACAATCATAAAAAAAAATCGGTGAAACAAAATCTACTCGTATGATGGCTTGAATTGTCAAAAATTCACCGTTATTCGTAGATTATAATTTGTTAAATTTACCGTGTTTATTAGTGGTACGCAATAACCTAAGTAGTTGAAGTGGCAGTAGGCAAAGCACATAACACGCAGAAGTAAGGTTCTGGAGTGGAGACCACGGATCGGCAAGCGAAGCGTGAGTCATCCATAAACTAGAGACGACGACGTTAGATGCAGGCTGGTTTTAGGTCCTTTTGGAAATCTATCAAAGAGGCGTATGTGGCGCAGTGGACGTCCTACGGTTGCGATGATGATGATGAATAAAAAATAATTCTAAGGACGTAAGAGGAAATATCAGTGGCCATAGGTAACTAGTTAGTTTAACATTGAAGTCTCATAGAATTCCCTGATATCCAAGTTAATAGTATATACGTATCTCTAGCTATGTCGCATGCCGCATCGTAACAACTATACCTATATATTAATATACTCAAACGAAATGCTGCAATACGAATTTCCAAACCAAAAAGCAAGTTCGCTAATTTCCAGAACTGGCACACTGCCGCGGCAGCTTATAAATTCATACATCCAACTTCTGCCTCCTAATAAACGAACTACACATAAAAACATAGCTGAATTCGTGCAAAGAGGAAAATATAACGCTTAAACCCTTGGAGAGTAGAAATGGCAGGAGAGGATCAAGGACTTGGTTTGCTTTTTGTTGGGCTCTATAAAACTGTAACTTTAATTTAGCCTAATTACAAAAGAAAGATACTAACCTATTGATACTACAACACATACATATTATTGCAACAATTTAGTTATTATTGTTTTCCACACTGTTGTAAACTACACTATTGTATTAGGTTTATCCTGTAAAAATAGTTGTAATGAATGAAAAATAAATAAATAAATGTTCTATCCAGCAAAGATATCTTATAAATGTAAAATATAACGTAAGACGACGGAGAATACTTATGTTTACTTTTGCTACACGTTGCAAGAGTAGCGAAATTCATATATAGACCAATTACAACTATATTTTCGAATGCACTTTTGAAACAAAAGAAGTGTTGAACTTCTAAGCTGAAAGGCTCGCAATTCACCATGTGAATCTTGAGGCTTTACAGCCGTGCGATTCTATAATGGAGGATCCCAATAATCTATCTATCCGCGGTTTTCCTTACTACTGATAGAAATTTGACATAACTTCCATACAAATAGTGTCAAATATCTAACTCTAGTAAGGTAAACCGGCGATAGATAGATTATTGGGACCGGCCGTAAGAGCAAACATCGTTGCATCTTTGACAACATCCATGAAACAAATGACGAGGTGACAAGGAACGTTGGAAAAACAACCTTATTTACAAGGGCGATATCTCAAACTATTTGACATCGGTGAGCTCATCGACGGGCGCATCGATCATTAGAGAATCGCACGGCAGAACTTTGATAACACGGACATAGTGAGAAGGTTAAAAATTTGTTAGTTGTAACTTTCATGAAATGTTGGTACTCGTAAAAAATATAAGAAGAAAGTGTATTTCCTTAATTGTGACAACAAGGAGATACACTCTTAATTAATAAAATTGCTATCAAGTCCACTTAGGCTAAATTGTAATTTCATTAGGTTACATTAATAATATACAAAAAACTGTTCACATATTTTGGTGTTATTTTAAGGGTAGGACTTTGCCCCGAAAACATTCTGAATACGTCCACACGGCACAGCATTTGAAATTTAGTGGGGAAATGCGGAAAACGAGACTTAGAATGGAAATATACGGGCGATTATTTGTTCCGTGGCCGCCACGTTTCGACGCTTTGAAATGGAATATTTTACTTCAGTTTAATATGGCATTGCGAAATTTAAACACGAGATGCTTTTCTTGGTACCGTATATATTCAACTAGTTATTTTCAATTCAATTGTTATACTTCATCTGATTTTTATTATGAAGCGCAGAATATCTGTTCTCATTTATATTTTCATCCATTATTTTATTATTTTATTTATATAATTAAGATTTTGAAGGCCTGTCTACGTCCGAATAAATTCGTTGAGCTCAGTAGTTGTGATGTCCCCTGGGATACGTTCAAATTAATCGTTTAGGTTTATAATGCATTATGTTTAAAGTTCTGATTATTTCGCAGCAGTCATAATGAAACCATCAAAATGTTTACCACGTCTCCTTCGACAGTTTTCAAATAATCTTTGTGCGGTTGACTAATCTCTAATAATTACTATTTCGATTGTAATACTACTAATTTACTAACCTAAGTGTATCTTATTAGGTACCTAAATAGTTTAATGTCATCAAAGAAAATTGTCGAATATAACGATTTATATTGAGTATGACAGATTCTATTTCACACAGACACATACTTAAATGGTACCCAAAAGAGGTATTTTTGCCATGTGGTGCGATCCCTCAAACGATAGTGGAAAACGTAGGTATCTAGCGAATTATATAACTTTAGCTTTTCCGCACCAACTCCAGCCTGTATATCTCCCCAAGCCACTTGAGTACAATTTGTCCCAGCTACGTTGTCGAGAGCCCTCTTGGCTAAACTAAACTAAACTTATACTGTGTATGCGAATGAAACTGACTTTTTTTCTAGTACCTTTTTTTGGTAAAACTAGCTCTTGAGACGAAAGTAGAAAATATTCAGTAGAAGTAGGCAATTTAAAAAACTATGCGGTAAATATTAGGAGGATGTAAGTAGGCTAGCCAAAAATAGCTCAAAATACTCTTTTTCCCTACACAAGGTTCATGTTTTTATTTTTGACATGTAATTAGAATGTGTTTTTCAAAGCTTTCAATGTTTTATCCCATAATGTTTTGTCCCACTCTACAGGCTAAATTTAATGTTTTGTTCCACTGGAAATGTACTACCTTTGCAGATATTTTTTCTATTCCATTTGCGTGATGACGGCACATGAGCCAGAATACGATTACCCTCCTTTGGGGCAGTCGGATAAAGGAAGAAAATATACTTTTCGTAGTCCGTACAAGTATACTTTAAAGATGCCTTCTTGAATCTAGCTTACATACATTATTCAAACATGTTGAATGCTCAAATTGTCCTTCTGTAGTATATGTCAATTCTGAGACTTAAACTATAACAAAACGAGTCATAAGGACTTTTATGTCGGTAAGTTCTTATTAATCAAAAATAGCCTTGTTCAAATCTACAATCCATAATGCATATCAAATACAGAGCTGTTGGTAACAAAAGAGTCATTCATTATTATCATAACTTTTTGCTTTCTATTTATTCATTGTTTTGTGATTAATAGTGGTTCTAATGGTTATTGGTCATATTTTATAAATCGTTAAGCAAAAATGGTTGGTAAAAACCTTTCAGGCTTAGATTAATTATGAAATAACTTTTAACGTTCTAATATTCCATTAAATATACAGTTTGAAAAATGTTTAACCGACTTCCTTTCTGTATTTATAGATACCTTTGCGAAATTTTAAGACCTGATGTTGGTGATAAATTACTATCTAAAAAGTACTTGTCCAATTTTGATCGCATTAAAATAAGACCGCAGCACCGGCTTACACATATAAAAATAATTATTAAAATCTGGCTGGTCATTTACAAAAAGTTCTGAAGTATTGAGAACCTCCTCCTGTTAGCCGTCGGCTAAAAAGGGACATTGAGAAGTTCAACTAGAAAAATATAAATAAATGTAATACTCATACTAGATTTATTGTGTGTTTACTTAAACATTTATTTATATAGTTAACAATATAATTTTTATAATACTAGCTAACCCGCCAGCGGATTCGCTCGCGTGGCCTCGCGGGATACGGTTAATTACAGTTTTTAAGTATCCCACGGGACCGCTTTAATATACCGGGATCAAAAGTATACTATATGTTGACCAGAGATATAAGCTACCACCATACAACATTTCATTTAAATCGGTCAAGTCGTTTCGGAGATTAGCCCGTACAAACGGGAACAAAAAAAAACTATTTCACTCCTTACATCCCCCTGACTCGGTTTTTAGCATTTTTTTACATTGTACAGAAATTCAACCTCTACAGTTTTATTATATGTAAAATAGAAGAATAGATATATTGCGCTTGTTCGAAAAAATATATGTTATTAAGCTATTGCATAGCTTCTATCGCGGGCCTTGAGCGTGGAGACCGAATCCAGAAATTCCGTAACGAAAATAACCTAACACCCCCACTCCGACTCCATCTATCGATGAAGCAGAACTTTTAATGACTTTTTGAAATATCACGCTTGTCTCTTTAGTTCAGCAACTCGCCTCTAGATGGCATTGGTTAAATATTTATAATTGCATAAGTTGATAAAAACAGCTATGCAATAGCTTTACCGCGGCAGTCTCCGAGTGCCACACGTCTTTTTTCTTTAAGAGTTAATACCCTCACTCCTTCCGTACCTATAACGAATCATCAGTCATTTCCACACGAAAATATTTATAGAGGATGTTGGATTGACATCAAAACAGCCGTGCGATTCTCGAGCAAACGTCGTTGCATCTTTGACAACATCGGTGCAACTAATGACGAGATGACAAGAAACTTTTGAAAAACAACCTTATGTACAAGGGTGATATCTCATAAAGTATTTGACATCGGTGAGCTCGTCGACGAGCGCATCGACGAATCATCAGAGAATCGCACGGAACACCTAGCTTAAGGATGAGAAAGCTGATTAATACGACGGATATTGGTTTTTTTGTTTCATTCAACGTGTTTAGGTATAACAAAGACAAATAAAGCAAGGAACTCATTAGCGCCCATTAACTTAAATTAAAAGAGTCGGGTGGCCATTACAAGACGGGAGGACGACAACATCTTCGGTTAAAGAAACATGCGAACATAATAGAATAATGTTGTAGGTACTCAAAGAATGGAACATGTTCGGTGTTGGAAAGACATAATGCTGTTAATAGTAATAATGATGCAGACATATAATAATCAACCAATACCGGCCAGCACATAATAAATAGATAGTAATAGATGACAAATAGCACCAAATAACGCTAGTGTCAGAGGTAGCTGTGACTCACGGTTGTAACAAATGACTATGCCATAATGAAGAAGTACAAATACTGACGGTCTACAAAAGCGTCTATCGTAGATAGTGAAAACCAACACACTAGAAAGTAAGGTAACATGTACACATACGTGTAAGCCTGCCTCGGTTATGTTTATACGGCAAACATGACTGACCTAGTCGATAAATCTAAAGAACTATGGGACAATCGATAAGTCTAAAGAACTATGGGACAATTGACTACATATATCGTGCCACAAATATAGAAAGCTGTAAGGCCGGTAAAACTATACAGCGGCATCGGATGACCAATAATACGCTGGGTCAACCTGCTATTGGTTCCACGGCTATATTTTATACTATATTTATATTTTATATACAGGTGACACTTACAAAACAAACTATTTTAAATCGTCAATTAGTTACACAAAAGTTCACCAACTCATAAACAAATATCACTAAATTTGGACCAAAAGAGTTTGTGCACAAAGAGAACCGTAGTGGAGTTATGGTGAACTATATTCAGCTTTTGATATGGCAGCCCAGATCAGGTATTACCTGTCCGTCATGCAACTGTCAAGTGTGAATGTCGACTCGATAAAACTATAAAACAGTAAATTAGCAGGAATTTTATTGAGCTTTTCTATTTAGTAGCTATAAAACAATAAATTATCACACACCAACTCATAAACAAATATCGCTAAATTTGGACCAAAAGAGTTTGTGCACAAAGAGAACCGTAGTGGAGTTATGGTGAACTATATTCAGCTTTTGATATGGCAGCCCAGACCAGTTATACCTGTCCGTCACGCAACTGTCAAGTGTGAATGTCGACTCAATAAAACTATAAAACAGTAAATTAGCTGCATTTTTATCCAGCTTTTCTATTTAGTAGCATTAAAACAATAAATTATCACACACGCGACCTCAAATCCTAGGACGCGTCTCTTTTTTGCACAGACACTAGAAATATTTTATAACAAACAGATTAGTAGGAAAAGTCAAAAGAGGAATGTGCCTTTTGTTACAATGTTTACTATTTATTTAGGACCGAAAAGGGTATTGAAATGCGGATATCAATTATGTGCTTCAGCAGAAGCGCCAGCACACTACGCTTACTTTAACCTCTCAGCAATTCCAAGTGCATAAAGTGCTAAAAGTTTGATCTGACATTCTATACAATACAAGACACAGGTGACCCGGAAACAAGCAATTATGAGGACCGTTGAGACATTAGTAGCATCAGTCAGTAATGTGTTCTCATAGAAATTCCATGATTTGAAGCAGTTTAGTCTCCGGATTGCGCTAGTTTTAATGCAATTATAGTTTTGTACTTAGTGTTGCATTATTTTTCAACTGCATTTGTTCTAGCTAAGCGTGAACCTACGCGTTAAGTAACAAATAAAATACACTCGAGAGCAATGAATCCGGGTCACTTAAAGAATGTTAAAAATCTCGGAAACTAAAAATGATAGGTTAATGCAATAAATTGTATTTAATAGACAATGTAATACTCCTTAAATGAAAGTAAAAAAAATATGAGTCACCATACATTTTATTAACACAAAATTACATAAAGAAAAAAACTGCTGATCTCTCCTTAAAACAAAAATAGAAAACATGACATTTTTGAACTTTATTACGATTTTCTTGAATTTTAATACTTCGTATTGCCTCCTCGTGCTTCCATTACTGCGTTTACGCAGTTTGGCATGCTGTACACCAAGTTCCTTATACGATTTTGGGGAATATTCTCCCATTCCTCTGTGAGAGCAATTTTGAGCTCACGAAGCGTGATTGGGGGAGGGTTTCGTTGTTTTACGCATCTGCCTAGCTCGTCCCAAGCATGCTCGATCGGGTTGATATCCGGGCTGCGCGCTGGCCACTCCATACGAGTAATGTTCATCTCTTGAAGGTAGTCATTCACAATCCTACCTGTATGAGGTCGGGCATTGTCATGCATAAATATAGCATCCTCACCTAAATTGACCATAAATGGACCAACGTGATCATTGAGGATTTCTTCCACATATCTTTCGCTAGTTAAAGAGCCGTTTTCTATGATCACCAGCTCTGTGCGACTTTCAGAAGAAATTCCAGCCCACACAAGTACAGACCCACCACCGTAGGCTACTTTTTCTTCGATGCATGCTTGCTTGAATCTTTCCCCTGGTCTTCGATACACTCTGTGTCTTCCATCGTGCTTGTAGAGCATAAATTTTGATTCGTCGGAGAACATAACTTTTGACCAATCTTCAATACTCCAATTTACGTGGCTCTGGGCATATCTTAGTCTTGAAATACGATGCCCACGCTCCAGTTTAGGGCCGTTTGCAGGTCTAAGGGTTAGATTCAGCAAGCCGACGTCTTACTGTCCATGCACTTGGGTTACTTCCTCCGAGGCGTCGAAACTGATTTGTGAGTTCAGTTCCTGTGAGAAAGCGATTTCGAAGCATGGTGTTCACCAAGTATCGGTCTTCTCGTGCTGTGGTACACCTGGTTCTGCCCGTTCCTGGTCTGCGTAGGTTAGAACCAGTTTCTTCGTAACGTCGGAGAACTCTTTGTACTGTTGACAGCGACACACCGACAGTCCTGGCTGTATCGCGCTGACTCCGGCCGATTCCCAGCATTGTAAGTATTCTGGTGCATTCTTCAGGCGTAAGCGACATAATTTCAGCTTGAATAATGAATATAGAGCACTATCAACATGGTTTATGTACCCACATAAATGACAGATTACAAACAAAAGCAAAACCAAATGCTGTAATTTCGTAGTTCCATCTTCGAAAGTGGCCCTTTTTCAAATTTGATTTTTTTATGATATAACTTTACAATAACTAAGAAGTTTTAATACCTTCATTTAAGGAGTATTACATTGTCTATTAAATACAATTTATTGCATTAACTTAGCATTTTTAGTTTCCGAGATTTTTAGGATTCTTTAAGTGACCCGGATTCATTGCTCTCGAGTGTAGATATTAATGCCTTAAATGTCAAAATTCAAATGAAAATCAGTCCCTGTTACGTTTCTCTCTTCAAATTATAAAATTTTGAACTTTGGTTTTTTAAGCTGTCTGTGACTGCCGCTTGTTACTTTAGGAGTATGTTCACTGATGTTCATTTCCGTACTATGTTTATCCTTTAGTAACTTAATCAAGCCATGTGCGCAAATGCTGAACCATTCTATTCTTAAACACTTAAGATTAGCACACTTTTTAGTTGACATAGTCGACAACTATGGGAGGATATGGAACAGTCCAATTATCAAGCCGGAATATGTGCATGCAGGGTTTTTATCAATTGATGAGCAAAAGAACAAAACAATAATTACTTATGTGACTGATTGCTGTGACGTGATGGCTTCTTCATAATAAAAAACACACGTTCCTTGTTCTCAATAAATATATGTCACTTTGATAAGTGCAGATTTGACAGTAAATGTCATTTAAAATGTACTCAAACCTAGATATACAAATAGTAGCGACAATGATTTTGTGCGTAAGTTAAATCAAATGCAGCACCTAACTCTCCTTACTGTTACTTCTAAACATAACCTTCCGTAGACGCGTAAAAGCGTCCGTATTATTTGTCCTTTTACCTGCCAGGAAAATCAATACATCCCATTTCTCACACACAGGGTGGAAAAATTGTACATATACGAGTAGATACATGGTGTCATATTCTTTTCAGCGAGATTTTACGGTAATATCCGTCGCTGTCAGGAGTAAGACTAGAGATATATTGTGGGACGAGCTTAAACTTGCTCGGGGACACAAAAGAAATTACGTAGAGTTGGGCACAGATCAATTAGCAGTTAAAACAAGCGCAGATGAGAAATTTACCTTAAAACGATTGACAAGAAAAACATAAAAACAACAATTCATGAGTGTGAGACTTTTGCAGAATTCCAATCAAAATTCCAAGAAATCAAATCTTTGAACATTAAATCAAATCAACGATAGTTATTATCTTTGATTTTGGTTAATTGTGAAATTATTTGTTGTTGGGTTTTTTCAAGCCATTAATGAAGAACTTGGTAACTGTTAACATGGTCTGAACGACCTACAAAATCCAATATTTGCTATTATTTTTTATTCTTATTCAGTAGGTACGACTGGTGGGCAGTGGATATTTATTAAGAAATACACACATTCGACATAGAACCTTCTTCTTTGTTTTAAGTCGGTTCATAAAATTTTGAGAATCAAAATTATGCTCAGCACTGCACTGCTCAAGTCACACTGAACAAAGCTGTTCGGTCTCATTTCATTCTAATTAATTCACATTTCATTCTAATTATTTTTCTTTTTATTCTAATTGTTTCTCATTTCATTCAAATTGTTTCTCATATCATTCTAATTGTTTTTCATTTCATTCTAATTGTTTTTCATTTCTTTGCTACAGTGCCGTTCAAATTAGAATAAAATGAAAAACAATTAGAATGAAATGTACACAGTATTGCAGCACTACTGTGTTAAGCTTTAATGATACTACTAGTGCTTTCTTACTTCGAAAAATATTTTTGGTGATGCGGTGGTGCCGGCCAAGTCGAACACTAGCAGAAGCAACTTACCTAGTGAATCCATACAGTTACTAATAGAAATAATCAATGCCTAAGTAAATAACCAATAGAAAAGCAGGTTATTACAGTAAAAGAGTTCGCTACAAAGACACGTGTATATTCTTGCTACATATCGGCAACGGTAAGCGTCCTTGGTTTGAGTTCAAGGACTTTTCACACATCGGGCGGTGTCACACACACATGCACTATGACGCCATCGAACCGACAATCTGTCCAATAAGCCGGGCTATTAACTAGCATAAGCAAAACGTAACATTTATTATAATTACTTGCAACTGCCCGCGACTTCCTTCGCGTAGAAGGCTCGGCCTTCGGCCTCGCAGCCACCCGTCTTTTCTTGTTTTTTTTCATATTAGTACCTTCTCCTGACAATAATTAACACAACAAAAAAAGAATTAGCGAGATTGTTCCATCCGTTCTGAAGTTTTGGCGTGACCAGGAGAATAGGGGTTCATTTATATATATTTAATATGATTAAGATTGCAGTTTCAAATAAATAATGTCCCTATACCCATCTCAGTTGCAGTGCCCCTACGGGATATCACAGGAACAATACAATGTTATGTCTCAGATAAAAAATTTAATATGCTATTTTCAAGTTTCGATGTTTCACCCGTGTGATGGATGATGGTGATGAATGTGTGTGTGTATTATTATATTATATTATATTATATTATATTATATTATATTATATTATATTATATTATATTATATTATATTATATTATATTATATTATATTATATTATATTATATTATATTATATTATATTATATTATATTATATTATATTATATTATATTATATTATATTATATTATATTATATTATATTATATTATATTATATTATATTATATTATATTATATTATATTATATTATATTATATTATATTATATTATATTATATTATATTATATTATATTATATTATATTATATTATATTATATTATATTATATTATATTATATTATATTATATTATATTATATTATATTATTATATTACACTATGTGCTATTCCAGTGCCTCATCTAATTACATACCTACTTACATATAAAGGCGATCTGCTGTGGTTGAGTAACAAACTATCCAAACATTTGCATTTATAAGAATAATAATATATCTTTATTATATTAAAATTACCTTAATATTATCTTTTCCTATGCTGCTTTAAAGAAAATGTAGTTCAGGTTAGATAAGGAACTTACTACTCAGTGGATAAAATGCTCTCCCATATATCGGTCTCAACTACGGTCAATGTTCCAACTGCAAACGTAAAGTTGCAGGTGCGGAGAAAATGTGATTTAATTACTGTTTCTGTTTTGTTGTATTCCTTAACTTTAACTATGCAGTGGTAAAAATGCTTTCCCGTATATCTATCGGTCTCAATTACGGTCGATGTTCCAACAGCAGATGTTAACTTGAAGGCGCTGAAAAAACGTGATATAATTACTGTTTGTATTTTGTCTTATGCCTTTACTTGCACTCTGAAACCTTACTGAAGAGTGAGGTTGTGAGTGGGACGTACCTCTGAATTTCGAAAAGTTCAATACTTTGACAAGTCGCTTGCTTCAAAAAAATATAAATCGACAAGTCATTGCTTCGATAGGACATATATTCTACAAGTAGTTTATCCCAAAAGGTCTGCGTTATATTCTTATCGAGGTATAATAGCCTGACTCTTCGCCGGCCGCTGTAGCGGCACGCTCGCTGCGCTCGCTCGGCTCGCGCGTTGTGTGGTCACCATTTAACTTCACACTCTTCCTCGCTTGGCTCGTCGTCGCACCTATCGTGACTTTGCTCTGACTAGATACTCCGCGTACGTTCTGTGGGAGTAATTCTTGTCAAACGTTTGTTCTGTCGAAGCAATGACTTGTCGTACTATGTTTTTTCTAAGTAAGCAACCGTCGAAGTATTGAACTTATCGAAATTCAGAAGTACACCGGACCTTTATGGCTAATAACTATTAGAGGAACAAACATTATGCCCTACCTTATATTATCCTAAACTACGAGTATATTTATGATTACTGACGTAGTATGCCGAAAATCAATCTACAAACTATGGTATTGACAAAAAAAAATGTATAACTCGTTATGCCACATCAGTTATGACAAAAAAAGTTATGCGGGAAAAAGGGATCCCGTGTATATGTACATCAGGTTAATATAGCACAGGCTCTGTATAGTTGGTCCCTGAAGACCTTGTCTTGATGTTGTCTCATATTAATATCTATATTAATGCGGATGCAGATATAGAAGTATTTCACATATCTCTTTGAAATCGTTTTTTATTTCTTCCCGATTTTCCTATCTGATTGTATTCTATGAAACACACATAAGTAGATGTTTATAACATATGATATGGTTGACAAAATATTAATTATTTATTTGCCTCAAATAAAGAATTGATTAAGAATTAAAACAAAAACTTTTTAATTCTATGCACCTTGTTGCTATTAACAGTTTTCTATGTATACGGATGATGATTAAATTTAAAATACCTGATATATTGGTCTCCTAACCAAACCCGAAAATTTCAGGAACGCTTTTCAGCATAATATCTGTACTAATAAGTTCATTAAGTCAGAAGATTATCAAAGTGTGCGATGAAACGAAGAAAGTTAATTAAGTGGAACTCAGCCAACTAGAACAAGTCAACGCGTCTGAAGCTATTGATGAATAAAGAAACACAAACGTTTTGAAGCTTTACCGATACAAACACCTGTGAAAGTTTTATCGTACATATTTATATATATCGAATATATCTCTGATAAAATCAGTAGTTCTGATGTAAGTAGAAAGAATGTAATTGAATACATATACCACATTAGAGGCCAACTGTTTTTATAGCAATGAAACTTGTCACCATTTCTTACAATGAGAGCGCTTATTTGGTTCGATTTTCTGGGCACTTATTTTCAGACTAGCTGACCCGCCCGCGGCTTCGCTCGCTTAGTCTACGGGAAACGGACCACATAAATGATTGGACATATATTTTTAAGATTTATGTGATCCATGGTAAACTGCAATATAAATAAGAGATTCTTTTCATTTCAGATTCAGGGTAGTTACATTGATCACCCTTGAAGGTCGCCGATCACGTGAAGTGTATCGAGCTGTCAAAATGATAACGTGCTTTTGACTAAGCTATATCATAAACTGACACAAAATTTGACAGAACTATCATCATTACGATCTTGACGTAGGCAGATCTTGTTGTTTATCTATGCTGTGCCCAAGAATATTATGCTTTTTCATCCTCGTGGTGATGGATGATGATGATGATAATGAAAAGTAATCTATGTGTTTATCCAGCGCCCTGCTGTTTGAGCGTGAAAGAGTAACAAACATCCATACGTCCATCACTCGCAAACTTTCACGTTTATAATATTAGTAGGACATACATAACTTGATGAGTTTAAATTTATTATGCAATAAAAAACACATTTAGCTTTAATTACGCCCGTTCTAAACAGCACTATAAATTAAACAGTTAAAACCAAAAGCTTGACCAACGCCAAATCAGATTAGGGTTGTATGAGACGTTCGGCTTGCAAGAAACGTTCGGCTTTCAATTCGATTTTGTACCACAACGGCCTTAAGTGCTTTATACACTATTATTATTCTGTGAAAGTACCGTAACCGGACTAACCGGCGAGTGCAATACTAACCGGATTCAACCGGATACGTCGACCGACCGGAAATTGGTTCCGGAGAGGCCGAAGCTTTTGAACTAAGTTAGTGGTTCTGTTTGTTGACTGACCGACTTACCGTATATTGTTCAACACGAGGCAGCGAATAGTGATATAACCATGAAGCAAAGGATTCACCCACGTGGGTTTCTAAAGGCAGCAGTTTCTAAGAATGAAATATGTTACATTAATTACCCACCATTTAACATTACTAGTACAATTTGTAAAATTTAATAACGACTTCCATTCGATTCAGTTATTGCAGTGTAACTCAAAAAACTACTAAACCGAATATCATGAAATTTAAATGCAACACAGGAAGCACCAGCTTTCAAACAAAAAAAGAATTTTGAGAATCGGTTCAATCGTTTCACCCAGTCAAAAGTTATGAAGTAATTAATTAACATAAAAAAAACAGCAGAATTGAGTACCTCCTCCTTTTTGGAAGTCGGTAGAAAACGGCATTTCTCTCCTACGACTCTTGTAAAAGCTACCGTAATAGTTTAAAAACTTATAATAAGCAATATTTACTTACAATTAGAAATCGACTAACGATATTGTAAATCGTAGTAGGCAATCGCGTCTCTGAATCTCAAAATACAGGCTTTCGGTTAGTTTGGGACTCAATGTTAATTTGTTTTCAGATATATCAATACTTTTACAAATAAATATGTTTGTATTTGATTACATTTTTAATTTCTTAATTAACAGTGACTATCTATAATAGCAACCCAAAGGAGAATGTCGTGACACACCGTTAGGTACCTAGCGACATAGGCTTTCAATGTTAAGGTAGTAGCTAGCCAGACGGGCAACAGGAATTGTCCTACCACCAGGCTGTGGACTTCATCACGATGTACCTTCACCGAAAACACAAGTTCCAGATAGGGATAGATCCATCAGCTGACGGATTGTCGGCCTCTCCTTATTACCCCCCGCGCTATCATCGCTTCATAACATTCATCAGAGCACAATCACCGGTAAAAGACCAACTAATCCGGGAAAAGACTAGCGACATTGCGCTGATGCTGAGGGCGTTGAAGTTTTACCTCAACTATACATTGTTTGCTAATGAGTTTTTTGGCACGTTTCTTAATCCTTTCTATACCGTGATAATTAAAACAAAAGATTTATGAATGTAACGCACGTAAATTTACGTTTTTGATACGCAAAGGGTTTACTTTGAGAACACTGACCTGCGGCCTTATTTTGTCTATCTTTATAGAGAAAATGGGAATGGGCTTCAATTTGACATTTGAACCCCATTCTCGGCGAAACCTTGCAAGCCTATTGGCTGGAACCATCAATGGGAATGAGAATGAAGTGACATTACATTCTCATTCAAGTTAGACAATAAGGCGGCTGGTACTACAGAAAAAAGTTCTCTGATCGAACTTGTCTTAGATTTAAGTTAAGGCTAAAGTTACATTAGGATCAGATATTTACCGTGTAATCCTTTTGCTTGAGTTCCCCATATTTCGGCACTGCTACAAGTGCCATAATTACGAGTCAACTAAAGTTAATATTGTGTATGTGTCATACACAATATGAACTTCACTTTGACGTAATGTGAACCTAACTTGAAGTTCCAGGACAACTACAGTTGAAATCCATCATCCCGGGGAACTCAAACAAAAAGGATTACACGGCTAATATCCCTTTAACCATTTTCTCTTGGAAAATTAGTGACCGTGATAGTTTAAAAATATATAGTTGAGGTAAATTTGTATTAATATCTAATTCGTACCTACTGTCAAGGCGCTGAAAACATATTGGGCGGAACTTGGGTGTTTAAAAACAGAGCTCCTCACCACATCGAGGATATATACGCGTAAAGACTTGGTGTGTTTAAAAATAACATAGGTATTGCATCATCCACGTTAAAGTATTTTTTCTATAGACTTCTAAAAACAGATGGAGGTACTCAATTCAACTGTGTTTTTTTTCTGTTTGTTACCTCATAACTTTCGCCTGGGTGAAGCTGCAAGGATGCTCAAATTCTAGCCTGCTATCTGAATCATACGCTCATATTTATAAACGTTACTTACAAAAGTAAATCATGACATGAACCTATCAAAATCGGATGTATATTTTTACTCATGTATTAGGTTGTTATCGTGGGATTGTGACAGCATAATTTTATACAACTTCACTTTTGTAATAAGAAAGAGAAATTGACGTTTTTTTCTTTGCATAAGCAAAGAAAAAGGGGTTTTAACTTTGATATTTATAACTTCAGGCAAATTCTAGTCTATAGAATGAAAATCGTTGCTTAAGTAGTGATTTCTTTTCCTTAAGTAATTAGTTTTGCTTGTTTATGAATACGGCTATCAGAATCAATGTATGACCTAAAAATGACTATTAATAGTAGTATAGTAGTCGCAGTATAGTAAGTAACGCCAAAGAGCTCATAATGATGAGTAATCGGTGCTGATCATGGAAAACAGAAGTCAGATTATATTAATTCCATTTCACAGAAAAGGACACGCCTGAGTCTCTTATTTGGCATTAAACTTCACCAATAGCTCTTTTAAATGGTTCGAAACATTAAATAGAAAGTAGATTTTATTTGAACAAAATGTAATTATAAATGGTCTGGTTTTAATCGACTTTAGAGAAACAACTCGATTACAAAGTAGTTGTCGGTAGAGTGCAGTAAAAGCCGGATATGCTGTCGGCCGGAAATTGGCAGCGATGCGGTCAGAACCTTTGATCAAGTTAGCTTAAATGCTTTAGATAGAACAAACAAGGTTTACTGCACAAGTAGTTACAGTGTTGGCAGTAGGTATCAGTAAATCGAATTATAAAAATTTGATTTCAATAAAAAATATAGTTTTTAAGCTTTATCTAACATCTTTTAAATGACTGGGCGAGCCCAAGAAAAGCCTTATAGGTCTGGCCTTTTTTTATGTATGTACTAGCTACGTCCCGCGGTTTCACCCGCGTGGTGATGAATGATTATTATGATGTATCAAAATATATAGCCTATATGTTCACCAGGGATAATGTAGCATTCTAAAGGAAAATAATGTTTCAATCGGTCCAGTAGTTCCGGAAACTATTCAATTCTAACAAACAAACGAATCTTTTCTCTTTGTAATAGACAGACTAAAGGTTAAGTACCTAGATCTAAATTCACATACATCTATTTATATAGCATTTTTTTCACGGCTTTGTTATCCGGTCCTTTCCAAAGGCATAAGTGGGGCTGTAGCTAACACTTAGAGGCCTATTTGGTATAAAAAATACAAAATAGTATACAAACAGTAACATTTTGGATGGATGGTGGCATGGGAAGTATTTATTCATTGATGTATTTATTTAAGGAAACAGCTTACATTTTACATAATAACTATACTTCTTATAGCAGCTGCAAGCCAATTAAATAAAGGTCCTCGCGATAATATAATAGTTTATATTATAACATAACGTAAGCAATCTAATAAAAGTTTATTGGAATATAATATACCAAAAAAGTAATCCGTATAAAAAATATTTTGTACATCTTATATGACGACTTATTTCAATACAATTCGATACAATTCAAAAAGTTCAGGCCTAAGTAACCGCCATGCCGAGTTTACACTTGTACAGAACAAGTCTAGAGATTTTTTCTCTTTGCATAATGTATTAAATTTGCTGCTCACTCTGTGCAGATGTGAATTTTTACAATACAATATTTGTGCCTACATCTGGACATGATAGTGGTGGGTTTACCTACATAGCATGGCAGGCACATTTATGTTAATTTTACGAACTACGTCTGGACAGTCAATTTGATTTGATAATATCTTAAATAGGAATGTAATATCCGAAATATCTCTTCTTAGTGATAAAGGCAAGAGATGAAATTGCTTACAAAGCTGAAGGTAGTTTTTTGTAAGGAATGTGTAGTCTAAAACATAAAAAATCATCTTCATTTGGATTCGCTCAACTCTCGTAATATACTCGTATTTATCGTAGCACGGATTCCGTATTTGTGACGCAAACTCCAGATTGCTTCTGACTAAAGTGCAATAGAGGATTTCAAAAGTGTTAGCTTCTTTAAAACTGACGCAGCTTCTCATTAAAAACCCTAATTAGTTAAAGTCTTACATACTATATAAGAGATATGCTCATCAAATAGTAATTTCGAGTCATGGATGACACCTAGATCTCGGTGCACATGCGTCTGGTGTAATATTTGATTATTTAGGGTGTAGGTGGAAGATATAATATTATATTTGCGGGTAAAAGTAGTAACGGAAAATTTTGCCGGGTTAAAGTAGAGTTTGTATGGTTATATGACAGTATTCATCATGTCTCGATAAGTCTTCTTGAAGACCTTGAACGTCATCTGAAGTTGATATTTTCGTTAATATTTTCATATCGTCTGCAAAACATAGGTTTGTATAAAAACATTTCGATATGTCATTAACAAAAATTGCAAATAATAACGGACCGCGTAGTGATCCTTGCGGAATTCCACTTGGGATCTTAACCCAGTTTGAAATGTAGTTATTTTCGACCACTGCTTGTGTCCGTTTATCAATGTAAGGTGAATACCATCTAAACAAGTCTCCACGGATGGGCATCCGTGGAGACTTGTTTTGCTGGACGTGGAGGCTTTGGAGTTTAGTTAATAACGTGATGTGGTCTATTTTGTCAAAAGATTTGGTATAATCAGTATAGAACACATCTACTTGATCACCAGAATCCATAGCGTTAGTAAGATAATCATTGAAATGAACAAGATTGGTAACTGTTGATCTTCCCTTTAAAAACCCATGTTGTGTTTTATTGAACGAGTTTTTCAACGCTGAGTACACTTGATTGTGTACAAGTCTTTCAAACACTTTTGATAATATGCATAGTTTGGAGATAGGCCTGTAGTTGGTAATATCTGTTCGCGATCCCTTTTTATGAACGGATGTTATAAACGCCGACTTCCAAATGCGGGGATAAGTGCAATCTGATATGGACCTTTGAAACAAAATAGTTATGGGTATAACGAGGCTCTTAGCACACTTTACTAAAAATATAGAGTGAATATGATCAGGACCTGCGGATTTCGATGTGTCTAGGTCAGCAAGACTTTTTAACACATCCGATTTGTTTATTATAATTAATCCAATGTCCGCCAAAACAGATAATAACTCTGGGGATTCAATAACAATGTTAGAACTAGAAAGACGCGTGGTTAAAAACACAAAGTAAGATGAAAAAGCATTACAAATATTTTCTTCCGTCATCGCTATAGTGCCCTTATATCTTATTTTATTAGGAATACTTTCTTAGTATATCTATTACAAAAAATAGGTAAAAATGCAAGGCAAAATGAACTTATTAGTGATAAGGGAGATAGTGGGGTAAGGACGAGGATACCAATGGCACCTGCCAATTTTAGTCTCATCTTAAAATATTTAGGCAGGTGGTGACTCGCCACGCACTAAACGGGCCACCATCAATGGTGACAAAAGGGGCAATGTTGGTGTGGACGGCTAAACGGTTTCGAGAGGGGTGGTGCAGTTTCACTAGAATGCTACTACCAACCGTTATATATATATATATATATATATATATATATATAGGGTGTTTGGTAGAGGGACCGACAAACCAAATGAGCGTGTTCGGGGGACCACTTGGGGGAGACTTGGTACCTATTTACCACCATAACATTTGTAAAATCTGTTTTAGACCGGATGTTTTTAGTTAAATTTGGTCTCTAATACACCTTCAGGCCACGCAAAACAAAATTGGATACAAAACAGAGCTAACTAACTGATTTAGTTAAATTTTTTAACTAAAAAAAAACTAAGGGATTTTTTTTGGCCAATTTGTATTCTCCAAGTGGGCCCCCGAACACGCTCATTTGGTTTGTCGGTCCCTCTACCAAACATCCTGTATATATATATATATATATATATATATATATATTATTTTATAATTATTGTTCTCTCTTGTAGGGGTCATAATATGTCGTCTTGAGAACACAGTGCAGGTTATAATTTTCTTGCTTACAAGTAGGTCACGGAAACATTTGCTTGTAAATTTAAAAAGTTAGTAGGTATGTAAGTATACAGTTCCTTCCCGAACTGAGTATCATTAGGGCACTGTTACATTTGGAGTCTCAGTTAGGGGATGCCTCCAGGCGGACATTATCTTGTACCTCGTTTCACAACGAAAAAAAGTTACTCATATTTTTTGACAATGGTTGACTTTTTGTTGGCGTACAAGATATATTTTTTAAAATAATTTTGTGTAAATTGTGCACAGTATGTTTTGGAACGTTATTACTAAGGACCTTTAGATTTAGGAATGTGTCGAAAAACGAATAGTTAATTAAAACAAGTACAATCTGAAAAATTTAATACCGACTTCCATTCTATTCAGTTATTAGAGTGTAACTCAAAAAAACTACTGGACTGAATTTGGTGAAATTTAAATCGGACGGGAAGCACCAGCTTTCAAACAAAAAAATTGAGAATCGGTTCACCCTATCGAAAGTTACGAGGTAACAAACATAAAAAATACAGTCGAATTGTGTACCTCCTCCTTTTTTGAAGTCCGTAGATAATAGTATTATCTCTTACAGCCGTATTTATAAACAAGCAAAAGTAATTATTTAAGGTAAAGTAATTACTTATGCAACACTTTAATTCTATCAAATATAATTTGCCTGAAGTTAGAACTATCAAAGGTTAGAACTCTTAGCCGAGTAATAGTCACCATCTCATTTGCTTAAGCAATGAGAACACGTTAATTTTTCGTTCTTATTACAAAAGTGAAGTTGTATAAAAATTACATTCGCACACAAGTCCGAACTATTATGCTCTAAACATTAAAATACCATGCCAACAACCTAATACGAGTGTAAAAAGATACATCCAATTTTGGAAGGGTTATTTCATGCATATACTTTAGTAACGTTCATTGCTCGACTATAGAATGAGATTTTATATTGAAGTATTCTATCGTGGAGTACCTAATTACTTTATTGAAAAATTGCTTAGCAACAATTATATACATACAGTAATTACTTGTTTATTAATACGAGTGTTAAAGTACGCTCCGCTCGTGGCGGAGCTTGACTGGTCGATTTGAACCGATCAACAATGTTAACATACGCTTGCTGCGGTCAGGGTGATGGGTAACCGCTAGTGGCATTATTCAACAAGCGCTTCCGTGCTTTGGAGGGCACGTTAACTCGTCAATCACGTTTGTTTGTCTTAGGACAACAGTCGTTAGGCTATGTCGAAGGCCTTCGGGTGGCCTGAAAACTTCGACTTGGGTTGGGCACTAGTCTATCAACCAAACCGCATTGGACCCGCGTGGTGGATTATGGCCCGACATCTCTCTGTGAGAATAAAGCTCGTGTCCCAGTAGTGGACGTGCTAGTTATGTAATATCAATAGTATTATTATATAGTTCAAACTGACTTAAGTAATATTGAATTTGGAATAAAAATATCAATATGTAAAGAAGTATTATCAATGGCCTGTAACTAAATGAAAGAACATTGGGCCTAGAACGATTAACTGAGTAAGTGTAACGTCACGTGTTGATCACGTAAGGAAATACAAACTGTCAATTATCTAGGGCAATTGTGACACAGATATCACATAGTTTGTACGTCGAAGCATGCCGCGTTTACCATTACTATACAAATCGTTTTTAGAAGTATATAGAAGTAATTATTCTGAATTCCTATATCGTTGAATTTTATAATATCAGTCATCAATCAAAGTCATTTAAGAAGACAAAACTTGTTGAACAGTAGCTACAGTGTGGATAACAATAAAAATATATGATTAAGCACAGTTCAGATATCTCTCTCTCTCTACCTAGATCTCAACGAAATCTTCACGACACTTCGTCGAAAAATAGAATACCTATGAACAAACTTAAGCGAACTGTGTAGTCGATTTCCTCCTCCCGTTCCACTAACCAGTTTGACCCACTGTACCAACCACTCCACTCCGTCGAAGGCTAATTTCCGGACGAATAAAAATCTTCATTGACTCAGCTAATGAAAGAGAAATTATAAAGTTACAGTGTGCGGCAAGTGGGAGAACCAGGTATACTTTTTAAAATTGAAATCGTGCTATTTTTGCCGAGGAAAAAAGAAATTCGTTGTGCGTGATATTTTTAAATTAAGTTTACCTGCAGAAACTTAGACCTTTTATCCATGATCTAAGGGCATTAACTAACATTTTATAACAAAATATATTTCACTTTGGTAGGTAGACTGATAAACAAACAAAAAAATATTTAGTCGGAAACTCTAGTCTTCATAAGCGACGCTTTATATATATAAAGTCAGGTTTTAAATTTACTGTACAATAATCTATTTTTATTCAGTACTACAGTACAGTACTACTGCTCGCGACTTCGTTCACGTAGTAGGTTCAGCCTTCAGCCTCGCCATAATCTTTCATCTATTCTTGGTTTTTTTTTCATAAGAACATTCTCCTGACAATAATTAGAACAACAAAAAAGAATCAGCGAGATTGTTCCATCCGTTTTCAAGTTATATCGTGACCAAGAGAAATTAGGGAGTTATTTATATATATATATACTAGCGACTGCCCGCGACTTTATTTGCGTAGTAGGCTCGCCATCGTTTCTTGGTTTTTCTTTCATAAGAACCTTCTCCTGACAATAATTTGAACAACAAAAAAGAATCAGCGAGATTGTTCCATCCGTTCTCAAGTTATAGCGTCACCAGGAGAAATAGGGGTTTGTTTTTACATATAATAGATAGACCATGAACGTAGTTATATTATATTATTATTAGTATTTAGTATACGTACAACACTCCTATTGTACGAATAGTACTTCATAATTCCATGAGTTCTACTTATAAAGAGTTATTGACTTAGGTAAGTTCTATGAATAAGGAGTTGGAATATATTGAATTACATTGACATGCAGATCTCTACATACCTAGCTATGCACTGCATATGGCGCAGTTTCTAAACTATGCAGTTAGTAAATTCCCATACGTATTGAATTCGAAGTTTCATAATAAAATCCGTAGAGTTTCGCTAGTAGAGCCGGGTGGAGTTGGGTATTGTGTTCCTAATCAATTTGGTTTTACGTAGAGTTAGCGGAAAGTTTATATTAATCCGAGTAACTTTAACGGACTTATTAACATTAGTTCAAAACTCAGTTGGCTTGATATACTGTGCATATTATAGAGCATTCGGAAAGCCTTGATATAACATATTTTGCCCTGTAGTCACGCAGAAATTATACCCGTAAATGTTGAAACCATTTATATCTCAAACCACGTTAGACTTGAGTAGTTCACCTAACAGTTGGAATTAACTCTACGTATTTTTAAGTATTATTATTTTTATTTTGTACATGCTTTAACCGCCTAATTTAAAAACTTGTTTATTGATTTTTACAGTGGTTCACTTAATCGGATCAGTTGAATTTAATTCTCGACCAATAACCAACCTTAGACTAAATACTAAATTCAGTCGTATAAATCAAAGGCGACAAAGTCGACGTGGCCTACTTTTTGACGAAATATAACGGTAATTTGTTTTAGTATATTGCTAAATTGTAAGTGTTATTTGTAGATAAAAACTAAACAGTGCCGATAACATTAGCAAAATAATAAATAGAATTTATGCAAAATCACTTTATAGTTTCTGCGGCGCTATTAGATAACTTTGAACTTTGAAGTGACAAACTAGATTCGGTTGTATTTAATATTACTATAAATTATTTTAATATTTTTATGCAAACCGTACTCCTAAACCGTTGTCAAAGCCAAAGTCAAAATCATTTATTTAATTTAGGCATCAAAAACGCACATATGAACGTCAATCATTCATAACAATGTACTCTAAAGACTCTACCGCGTTCCAAAATATATAGAGTCTACCGAGAAGAAGCGGCATGAAACTCGGGATCTACAATGTTTCTACTTAGGTACTACTATTATCACATTAATGGGTGGTAGATGACAACTTGACAGAAGTGGAGTATTCCAAGCATCTTTGTCTTCAATGTAATGACTGCCTTTAAAATACGCTTATTATCAAAACCATTTTTACAGTACATTAAAACAGTTTTACAGTTTGGGATTTTATTGTAAAAACGCACACAATTTTCTAGAAACGACTTAATAATCTTAGCAAATCTAAAACTGGGTAACTGGGTATTTTTATTCCTAGTGTTAAAAGGGTGGTGATCACTATTTAATTTAGATATATGTATTTTTTACGAACATACTTTATAAATTGCAAATGCATTTATGAAAGACAAAGTTAATATATTGATTTCTTTAAATAAATCTCTTAAAGATTCGCGGGGACCTATTTCGTATAAAGCTGGAATAGTACGCTTTTGTAGAATAAAGATGGTATCTTTATCAGACGCTGTTCCCCGTAGCAATAGCCCGTATGACATTACGCTGTGGAAATATGCAAAACATACTTACCGCGCTATAGAAACGTCTGTTAATTCTCTTATATTACGTACCGCTTATGCAGCAGAACTGAGTCTCCCAGATAGTATAGTAGTTTATTTTGTCTTCAGTTCAGTTGAGAAGAAGCATAAGGTGAATTAAGGCTAATAAATACGTAATACAGGTCGTGGAATGAGACGTCATAGGATGAATACGGAACCCAACTTTGATTTCTACCTAGATTTATTTTTTCCCTTTCTGCCCTTCTTCTCCCTTCACAGGACTAACAGAGCTGAAGTTGCTACGTGTTCCACTGCAGGAATTTACTGTGAGTGATATTTGCTAATATACAAGCACCTATTAGCTACCATTGGATTCAGAGTTCTGATGTTTCTGTAAGCCTCTTGGAGAATAGATTTGAAAGTCAAGAACTCTTTTGGTTGGTACCAAAGCTCGTTGTGAATTGAGGACATAAATGTAGAATTAAATTTGGTCCAGACCCCTGTGGATCTTAACATAAGACTTCCTCTGCCATAGTGATCTGCAGGGTCTTTGAGCTGGTCTTCCTCATGCACGTATGATTAAATTACGCGACGTTAAAATGTAATGTGTTATTATGTATGATACCTTCATCAGTGTCCCAAAAAATGTATACTTTAACCTCAAAACAAAAGTGTTTAATAATAAAGCGTGGTTTACCAAAGTTCCAACGAAATAACTCGTAACATAACAATTCCCTGCATAAATAACAATATTGCCGGCATAGTTCACACTAAATATCGAAAAGTGCCTAAAAAAGTCGAAAGCAATTTGTGTCTGACTATTAATTATCATGTAATTTGTAGCAATAAAAAACTGTGAATAACACAAATCAACGTAAAAATGTCCATTTATAAATCACACCTAGAAAACTTCGCGTGAACTTTCATTAGTTTGTTACTACCAATTTTCTTTTACCACAAAATATGAAAGCTTCGAAACTGAACTCAAACCTTACACCATTAAGATAAAGTTCAATTCAGTATTGTAAGTCGCGCAAAATTTGTATTTTAGTGTTTTTCACCTGTATTTTCCGACTGGAATGTTTGTTTGCTGGTTTTGTCGTGACCACTCATCGTAACTCGTTCAAATTACAGTTTTTGAACGTACACAAAATGTGTTTTGTACTAACATACAATTTTTAAATTTGGCTACTTATTTATGTAGGCTGGTTAAGTATTTTGCCCCTTTAGGTCACGGTTCAGGTATGAAATTATAGAGTTAATTATAGTATTGTATTCAGAACAAATACAATACACATGAATAAAGATCTGCAAGAAAAAAATCCTTAACAATGTTAACGCAAAAATGTGATTGTCGGTTTGTTGTTTGTTTATCCTTCTTCCAAGCTTAACCCGTTGAATGGCGATTCGCCATATTTGGCCAACAATACAATAGATTTCGCAGAAATCTACCTACTTTTCCAGGTACTGCAACGTGTGTGTTTAAATTACTAACTGATTTGAGACGACATTTGGCATAGAAATAGCCTGTGATCTGGAAAATGAAATACATACTCATATATTTCTAAATTATGTTCCTTAGGGATAGTTTAAATCATTAGGTCGAACCCACGGGACGCTGCCTCGTAACATGTATTAAAGACAATTAGCTCGTTAAAACAACCAATTTATTTTAATAGAACAGATTAGCTGCACAGCACACACTTTTAAATTTTGACGGTTTAAGGCAGACGTAGAGTTGACGTCAATGTGAGGGAACTTGATTTATATGATGATCTTAACCGAATTCAAAAAAGGAGGAGTTTATATGTTTGATTGTATGTTTTTTTTGTGTATGTTAGCCGATTTCTCCCCCATTTGTGGACCGAATCTCAATTTTTTAAGTTTGGTAGACTATGTATACTTCCGATTCATCAAATTCGGTCAAGCAGCTTTTCAGTTACAGTACAAACACTGAAAAGTGTTACGCCTATCTTAATTATATCATCTTTGACGGTGAATGGCAATCGATCCCGTAAGTAAAAATGGAAGGATAACTAAAAATGGTGAAAAATATTATTACAAAAAAATGGAACCGGCTTCAATACCAAAAAGTGTGAAATAACTTGTCGAAGTCGGAAATGCGCACAATATTGTGATAAAAGGTTCCTTCTTTTGAACTGTCATGGTACCGACTTTAACAAGTTATTTCACGCTTTTGGAATAGAAGTCGCACTCATATTTTGGTTAACATTTTGTTATACTATACAATACGAATCAAACTGATATAAAAATATTTCAGAGTAACTTCAGCGTCTCCGTGGCATATTTGGGATAAATAAACTAACGTCTTCAACATTAAAAAGTCAAATGGAAGATATATAGATAGATATATAGACATAGAAGAAGAAGACTACACATCCGAATACTTTGTCACAACGTTGGACTTCGTATAAAGACTTAATACGCGATGGAATCCAGCTTATATAGTATTTAGTGAATTTATACGAATGTACAAACTGTACGAATTGAAAATAGAAAGAAAGATATTGTTAAGGCGCCGGCCAACCCCAATTTTAAAATAATTTACGATGCTTTACGTAAGGTTGAAAATCGCTTGTTGGATTGAACGATGTAATGCGAAAATGCATAATTTTTCTATGTTTTCTTCATATTTTTCGATATATACTTACACAATTGAAAAAACTGCTGGTTACTAATTTAGTTCTATATGTTGGCTATGTATTACCTAAAAAAGCATAGTGGTATCGCTGAAAATTCAGATAATTTTTTACGTGAAAGAAAAAAAATTCCTAAATAGATCCATAAAAATAAATTATGGATATATTTAGGATTTTTTTCTGCAGAGAGCGAGTAATATTTATGAATTCTGTTCGGTTATTACGGTGTACGGCGGCGGTTAAAATATCGCTGTTTAGAGCTTTTTGTCAGTCATTTTACACGTGCACTCTGTGGACCAACTATACGCGGGGGACGATTAATGCCTTGCGTGTGCAATATAACAACACATTCAGGATGCTGTTGGGGCTGCCCTGGAGGTGCAGCGCATCGGGCATGTTTGCTGACGCTCGCGTGGATGGCTTCCATGCTATCATGCGCAAGCGAGCGGCCTCGATGCTTAGCCGTGTCCGGGGCAGTGCCAATAGTCTCCTGGGTGTTATTGCAGGAAGACATGACTGCCCTTTCATCACCCATGCGGCTCAACTCCATGTTCCTATAGTTAGGTAATTGTATGTGTTTGTTGTATTATAATTATTACTATTATTATTATTTTTGAATTTGTAATTGTTATTCATATTGACATTCATCCATTTGATTGACATTATTAATATTAATTGTATTGTGCTAGTTAATAACCATATGGACTTTGTCTGAAATAAATAAATTGAATTGAATTGAATTGAATTACTCTTTGCCTGTTCCTTTTCTAACCTAAGTATTTTTTTCATACAATATTATCGATCTGTTTTGTTACACTAGATGTTTAAAGATCCTGCTTTTTACTATTATCAGGATACAAGTGCGCCATAAGTAAGTTTTAAAAATAAATTGTCGGTTAGATTTAAAACCTCATAAGTCGTTCGTACTATCTTATTTACATTGAAACTATAAAATATGAATGTAGGAAAGCCAACCGTATAATGCAGAAACTCCTGACCTTAGCTATCGTGCTCCGCTCACCTTATGCGATGTCTCAATGATAAACTACAATTTACAACACGAGTTCTTCATGGAAATGTTACGTGCCTAAGTACGGAGGTACCGAACTTAGACACGCTTTGTTAGACTATGACCTCGGACCCGATCTAGGTTATGGTAATACACGGGCAGCTTTGGTGCGGGCTCGCCAAGATCTATAAGTACCTGTACTGATATAATAGATGTAGATATAGTTTATGAGAGCCTGGTGTTCTAGCGAACAGCTTTTCAAAACATTTAAAGGACAACAAGTACAATTTGAAAAATTTGAACCCGTCTTCCATCCTATTCAGTTATGGGAGTGTAACTCAAAAACCACTGGACCGAATTTGATGGGATTAAATGGGACTACACGGGAATCACCAGCTTTTAAACACATAAAGAGTTTTGAGAATCGGTTCACCCAATCGAAAGTTATGAGGTGACAAACTTAAAAAAACAGACGAATTGAGTACCTCCTTCTTTTTTTGAAGTCGGTAGAAAACAACCGATTTCAAGCAAAGTAAAGCAATGTAGGTAAGTATTTAGTTACGATCTAAGTTATGCGAACCAGATGTCAGGATTTTTGGTGATGAGATTGTCCTGAACGTTGTCTAAAGCATATCATAATAAAATGATTACGTTCCTAAGACGTTGAAGCGCACGCAGCGGAACTTGACTTGGCGATCTTAACCGATCAACAATGGTAAGTACGCTTCCTGCGGTCAGGAGGTGTATGGGTAACTGCTAGGGCATAGTTCAACTGAGCGCTTCGACATAGGTTGGCCATTAGCCTATCCATCAAGCCGTACTGGGCCCGCGTGGCGGAATATGTCCCAACTCCTCTCTCTCTAAAAGAAAGGCTCGAATCCTAGCAGTAGGAAAATACTGATTTTGTTCCTAAGTTTAGACTTTAGACTCTTCGGCTACGAGCGCTAGTCTTTTTAAACTGACCTCAAAAAAAGGAGGAGGTTCCTCAATTCGACCGTATATATATATATATATATATATATATTTACGTGTGTTCACGGTATACTTCGTCATTTATCAACCGATTTTGATGATCCTTTTTTTGTTTGATAGAGTATACTTCCATGGTAGTCCCATATAAATTTCATTAAATTCGGTCAAGCCGTTTTTGAGTTATACTTCAATAACTAAAACGTGTTTCACCTATCTTGATGATATCATCATTGACGGTGTATCCCGTAAGTAGAGGTCACTAAAAAGGGTGAAAAAAATGTGGTATTTATCAAAAAATAGAACCGATTGCAAAATAACTTGTTGAAGTCGGTACCATGATAGTTCGAAAGAACCTATTCTTACAATATTGCGTGCATGTAACTTCCCGTGAAGGCACGGGAAGTTCAATCTGATAGGAAATCGAACAGGCAACCGGTCGATTAGCGGCTGCCTCTATCACTACTACAGAGCTATCAACTTTTTGAAATCAACCTTGTTCGACGCGTTATGATAAATCTGGGCCCTACTTGCTATGACCATTCAAGGGCGTAGCGCGACTCGCTACGATCTCTTCAAGAAACAATAGTAAAATTGTATTGACATTAAATCATGCCTTGAAGATATCACAACGCAGCGCGTTACGTGTTTGAATTACCATACCGAATAAGATCCATGACTCTTCTGCTTCATCTTTGTAGATACCGTCACTGTGCTACGGAAATATCGGCCTAAGGGCAGTGGTGTGCAAACATACTGTGTCGAAAATTGCAGTCGTGGAAACTTTCTAGCTAGCAATATACTGTACCTCTACCATGAGTTGGCGACATAAATGTCATCTATAGTCGATAGTCGATCTCGCCAACCTATTAAGCTTGTGATTGGCTTACTCGCTGTCAACTTTAGTTCTTCAATTTACCGAGAGGTGGCACTGTTCTTTTTTTCATAAATATTTCGCGGCTGTCGATATCGAGCATCTGTTGTAAACTCATGGTAGACCTACTGTATAGAAAAGTCTGTAACTTCGCTAACGTGACATTTAGCATCATATGATCGATTTGACCGTAACTTTATGCCATCCATTAGGGTACTTGACCTATGAAACAATGTTTATTATTTTGTATTACGCTCACCCTACGTTCATTTTGTAGGTTAAGTGGTAAATTGCTGTAGTTGTAGTAAAAATCAACATAATGGTACTTTCGGGTCACGTGATTTCTATGATGTAATACGCTAGTGGCCAAATAGCTCCTAAGCAAAGTGTATATATGGTATCTATCGTTTTTTTTCTTTATATTTTAAGAGGAAGAACAGATAAAGTAAAAACGCACAGTTCAACTTATAAAGAATAAAAGTAGCCCCTCAGACTACCTTTTTTTTCTTTTTTCTCACTCATTATTATAGAAATAAGTTTATCTTGGATCATCATCACATCATATACAATTTGATATAAACCCCTCATGTGTCAAAGTCAACATAACAATGAAATGTCTATTGTGTCTGGAGGTTTGACACTTAACGGAGTAATGAAGGCAAAGAGTTCATTAATACATATAAAATTTACTTTTGGGATGGCGATAGTTTGATTGAATCATTTTCATGAAAAATGTTAACAGGTATTCTACTACAATAAACCTGTGAATTTCATAAATTTTCACGGAAGACATCCACGAAATACTAAACAGCTGCTTCAGGCATGGCTTGGAGCCAAATCATGATTTGTTGACCCAGGTCACGCTATTTTTCAATTATGAAAGTGCCAGGCTCAAAGAACGGCTTTTGGCATTAAGACTCAGCCTATGCATTTACCGCAGTTAGTAGGCCTGACCTGAGAGGAAACACCGGGCTATAATGGCATTATGCCAAAACATGATTCACTGCCCCAATGCGCTATCCACCTGCACTAAGGGTTACAAGGCATGCCTACTACATAATAATATGACTCTACAACTAGTAGTTCTACAAACAGTAGACCTCGCGAGCACTGTTTTATCAGCGGTAATTTTTCGCAGTCTGGGATATCTGCAGGTCATCGAAATTCAAAAAAGTTGACAAGTATTTATTTCAACATGAGCTTGATCAGCTAATATGCTATTGGTACCAAATGTTCTTGCAAATTTTACCAAAAACGTATTTTTTCTATACTTGACAACCTATTATCTTGGCATTTGAAATTCCTCTTCAAAATCAGGTACCAAATTTTATCAAAATCGGTCTGTAAATAGCGCCGCAGCAAACATTTAGGAATAGTACCCCCTCCCCAGAAAATCACCGACATCAAAAAATATAGTAGAACATGCATACCAAGTTACATCAAGATTAGTTGAAAAATGCGACCTGTACAGGAAGACTGTAGTATTTATCTATGAGGAAGACCAACGAACAACCTAACAAATATACGACAGATGACAGTAAATTTGGCCATTTAAAACAGATACGCTTCGCTCGCTTTGCTCGCTCGGTCAATTAATTTTTGTTAAATCTTTATTTAAGAGCTTTATCACGTTTGCGATTATACCTCTCTCATAACAGAATCAGCTTAACCCATTATTATACACACGATTTTGTACAAATCATTGACCGAGCAAGCGAAGCGAGCGAAGTTAATATGTTGGTCCTTCTGTACAGGTCGAATTTTTGAACTAATCTTGATGAAACTCTGTATGCATGTTCTACTATAATAAGTTATTATATATATAATAAGAAAGACGAAAATTAGAGATTCTTTTTTCTAATAGAGTTCCTAATATTAACCTGCAGTAAGCGAGCAAAATAAATAATTCTATAGCAAAAGTAGGCCTTGATAGTTATAGCTGTTCATTCATCTCTCTCTAAACGTGACAATTTAGGTGATGGCAGAAAAATGAGACCACCTGGTGTTAAGCGGAACGCAGTAAAGCAAACATTACTCCTTTGCGGTAGAAATAAGTGGCAGTACTTCTCCGGACAATCTCGTTCACAAAGAGTTCTACTATTGCAGACTGAATTAACTGGATTCAAGCCCATGGCTGGGCTTTACTGTGACTGAATTAACTCTGACTACCATAAAACAAATTTTCAGTTTACCTATCGATTGGTAAATGTAGGTACCGCACAAATTTGTTCATAAAAGGTCACTTAGGTCTTAATATATAAAAGAAAGTTCCAATGAACAGTTGTGCCTAACATATCTAATAATCTACTCTGCATTTGAAACATTTTGCGGCGGCCATTTGGCATGTTTTCATGATTTCTCCGCTGGCTGCATTCAATTATGCAGTTAAAATAGGTAAACTTTTCAGGGAAACTCAGAAGTGGAATGGAAAAGAAAATACGAGTAATATCAATGTAGGCCAAATAGAAAATAATATTTGTAGCGATAATTTTGAGTACGTTCATATTGTATATTCCGGTGTGTGATTGGATAATATAAGTGTGTTTGTTTGTTTAAATATCTAATACTTTAAATAAGCAATTCTTCGGAAACGGCTCTAGCCATATTCATGAAATTTAGTATGCATAAGGTTTCGGGGGCGATAAATCGATCTAACTAGGTTTAATTTTTGAAATACGTCGATTTATCCGTGTGTTCAGGTAATGAAAAACAATAGTTTGTTCGTTGCGTTCATACTAGATGGTGTGACAGTCGCATTGCAAAATACTGAATCGCGGTGACATGATTCTCACGGAACAACAACCAAACTTTGTTCGTTGCGCTTAAACTAGATGGCGTAACAGTCGCATTGCAAAATCCTGAATCGCGGTGACAAGATTCTCACGGGACATGTGTTGCTATTTTATATTCGTATCTAAATCGAACAAAGCTCTGTCAGCCGGGCACTACATATATTAAGAACACAGCTTAAACAGTTTTGAGATATTATGTATGAGATTTGTTATATTATAAATACAAGCTCAAAAGAATACGATGTCTCTAATTTTAGACGAACAAGTTTTTCTTGTAACTGTGTGCAATATATGTGCAGTATGCACGTATAATATACAACAAAATTTTGAAAGGAACAAGGAAATTCACGGAAAGAAAATTCAGGTTGCCTTTGAAAGTGTTTTGTAGGAAAACTAGCTCCTGTCCGCGATTTTTTTACCGTTTAATACGATTATCATGATCCCTCAGGAATTATCTGTTTTATAGGATAGGACGAATAAATCATCCCTCTATGAACGAAATTAAAATTAAATAACACACGACTTGATTGGACCGTTTTAGCACGAAAAGCACATTGTTCGCGTGTCAGATTCACATTTGTATTTTTATGTGCATAGTATGTACTGTTTATTAAAACGTCCAGTCATAAAGATGTCACTTGCAAACGGATGCCACGATACGTATACGGATGTATTGCGGAGGGGTCCCACTAACACTGATCCTATTCGGCCAGTTCACCGCGTGACACCCAATTGTTTTTTTATGAATATTACTGCCACTTCTGGTTCAGTGGGTCTGGAAGCCGTCATCTTGTGACACGTGATGATATTTGTGTCACATGAGTTGAAAAACAATTGCTATGCTAACGTTTATCTTTTGTTTTGTCTAAGACTATGACAATTACGCGTTAGTTTCATTATGTACTTATATTGTCTATGAACATAATATATGAGACAACTTTTCATCCTATGATTTGATACTATAAATAAAGTACTTTGCTCGGAATAAGTGTTTTTCCAGAATTAGGCATAATTTAACAATCCAGTGGATATTTGTTTATAGTACGCTTTTGTGTATTTGGTAACGTCGTCCCGCGCGCTTTCCAATGAGTTAACCACACACGTTGCAGTTCCTGGAAAAGTAGGTAGATTTCTGCGAAATCTATTGTATTATTGGCCAAATATGGCGAATCGCCATTCATCGGGTTAAAATGGAAGAGTTGTGATATAGAAATATAAATAGTCAACACTCAATACTCAACAGTTTATTGAGATCACATGTATGTCATGCATGCTTATATATACATATTCATGCATGTAAAATATCGTAGTGCAACTGATTCATAGAGAATCCGATCTGACATTATCATGTTTATCATGTAAAACAAGTATTCATTATTGTATGCTCACTTTTGTTCATTCATTTTTAATAGTTTAATTATATCAACATATATATATATATATATATATATATATATATCTATGTATGCAATTATTTGCATAGTTATCACGTTATGGTCTGCCGGACAATTCTAGTAATTTCCAACGTTTAAGAATCTATTGTGCTGCAACTGCAGTTCGACTCCGGTCGATTTGATAATTACCCAAAAATCTTCTACTATTTCTATAGATTAGTTTGAATGTAACGTAAATATATATATTTAACATATACATACATATAATAAAACTGTAACAAGGTCGTGTCTGTACATATGAGATAATTCGAAAAATAACATTTTTGTAGGTATAGTTGGAAGTGTTAGAACCTAAAACATTTTTTTTATTTCTCCTGTCTGTTTGTTCGCGCATCATCTAACAATTGCAGAATAGAAGTCAAAGTCAAAGTCAAAGTCAAAATCATTTATTCAATTTAGGCATCAAAGACGCACTTATGAACGTCAATTTTTCATTAAAATGTACTTTAAAGCCTACCGCCGCGTTCCAAAATACATAGAGCCAACCGAGAAGAAGCGGCAAGAAACTCGGGGCCATTCTTTTTATATAGATGTTTTTACAATGTTTTTACTTAGGTACTACAAATATTAGCTCCAGTGTGTTGCCTTACAAAAGAGAACATAATAATGGTATCAGTAGGGCAAGACACGCTACACTTTGACATCTTAGTACACGAGTAGATAGATCCTGGAGTGATCAGTCCCAAGCTGTTTTATCCTCCAAGTAATCCGAAATTTTGTAATAACCTTTTTGACAGAGTTTAGTTTTAATAGCAATTTTAAACTTATTAATAGGCAAATCTCGGATAACATTGGGAACTTTATTATAAAATCGTATACATTGTCCCATAAAAGAATGACTTATTCTGTGGAGACGCGTTACATGTACGGATAGCTTGTGCTTATTTCGCGTGTTGATGGAATGAGCATCACTCCTTTTATCAAAACTGCTAATGTTTTTCTTTACATACATTAGATTTTCATAGATAAACTGAGAGACAACAGTTAGAATGTTTATGTCTTTAAATTTCTGTCTAAGGGAAACTCTGGGAGCCAAACTGTAGATTGCTCGTATAGCCCTTTTTTGCAGTATAAATATAGAATTAATATCTGTAGAACATCCCCAGAGCAGTATGCCATAAGTCATAACGCTATGGAAATAACTAAAATAAACTATTCTAGCTGTGTCTACATCAGTTAATAGTCTAATTTTTTTAACAGCATAAGCTGCTGAACTGAGCCTACTAGACAATTTTTTAATGTGGGGACCCCATTGCAATTTAGCGTCTATAGTAATTCCTAAAAAGACTGTTGACTCCACAAGGTCCAACCCTGTTCCATTCAATTGTATATTGGATTCTACTTGTCTCACATTTGGTGTCGAGAATTTTATACAATTAGTTTTCTTCTCATTGAGGAGAAGATTATTTGTATTGAACCAATTCACAACTTTAGCTAATGCATTGTTAACATCGTCATAGTTTAGTAACTGCCTTTTAATTTTAAATAACAGTGAAGTGTCATCTGCAAACAATACAATCTCGTTATTCTTCTCTACATAATAAGGTAAGTCATTAATATAGATTAAAAACAAGAACGGCCCTAGTATTGAACCTTGTGGAACGCCCATTGAGATTATAGAGCCGGGCGATTTTTTACCATTTATGTCAACCCTTTGAATTCTACCATTTAAATATGAAGTCAAAAGGTTGAGAGCCATGTCCCTAATACCGTAGTTTTGTAATTTCCTGACAAGTATATCATGTCGGACGCAGTCAAATGCCTTAGATAAGTCACAAAAAACACCTAAGGCATCTTGAGAGTTCTCCCAGGCATCAAACACATCTTTTATTAGTTCTATACCTGCGTCTATAGTAGAGCGATTCCTTGTAAACCCAAATTGATTTTTATGGAAAATTTTGTTTGCACTAAAATGAGTTTCTAATTGATGTAATATGATTTTTTCGAAAATCTTACTTAGCGTAGGTAGTACAGAAATAGGCCGAAAATTTGTTGGATCAGTAGTACTACCAGATTTGAATAAAGGAACCACTTTACTGTGCTTCATTAGGTCAGGAAATACACCACTTGCAACACAACTATTAAACACAGCTGCTAGATTGGGTGCAATGACATCTATAATTGAAGAAACGGTCTTCACAGAAAGACCCCATAGGTCTGCCGTTTTTTTTGCATCTAGACTTTTGAAACTGCTTACAATATCTTTGCAATTAACTACTGAAAATTTAAAAGTTGTGTCACATTCAGTTACACTTTGTTTAAGTAAGATCTCAGCAGAAATGGAGGAAGATTTTGGAGTTTTGGTTGTTAAAGAAGGAATATTAGTGAAAAATTTCTCAAACTCGGCCGCTACCTCCAAATCTGCTCTTACATCTTTATTATTAATTTTTAAATTAAAGTCTCGATTACGCACTGTATTTCTACCAGTTTCACTGTATATAATGTTCCACGTCATTTTTATTTTATTAACAGAATTTTTGATCTTATTTCTTAAATAAATAGATTTTGCTGAGGAACAGGCTCGTTTAAATAACTTAGAATAACGTTTGACATATTCCAAAAATACAGGATTATGATTATGCGATTTTTCATGGTACAATTCATATAACTTTTGCCTACTTTTATAAATTCCTGGAGTTGCCCATTCACTAAACTTAGCACGATTACCAACAGATATTGTTTTTGGTACAAACACTTTGCCAAATTCATCGCTGATAAGATGGAACAGTGAGTTATATAATATATTTGGGTCATTGTGACTGGTCAACTCTGGCACTTTCTGGGATATATTACTTCTTAACAATTCTAGGCGGCTTGCATTTATTGGAACAAAGCTAACATATTTGCTTTGGGGTTTGTTTGTTTTTCTTGGAAACACTGCTAGTTGACCACAGTGGTCTGATTCTAGATTATTTATAATGAAATTTTTAATAGGTTTTAGATTAGTAAATATATTGTCTATGCAGGTGGAACTTGTGGCTGTTATCCTAGTTGGTTCCAAGAAAATATTGTATATATTATAAGATTTAAACAGTAACAAAAATTTATCCACTGTCTGATTATTTTCTAGCAAATTAATATTAAAGTCTCCACAGATAATCATTGATTTATTTGTATTAGAAAGCTTAATTAATGTTTCCTCCATGCACTTTTCAAAATCATCATATGGTGAGCATGGAGGTCTGTATACACATAGAACAAGGAACTGCTCAAACTCAATACAGGACATTTCTATTACTCGTTCAACAGATAGGCTCACAATGTCTTTTCGTTCTTTGAGTTTTATATTTTTATTTGTAATAATTAAAGAGCCACCACGTATAGATTTTTCTCTGTTGAAGGAGCTAGCAACTAGATGATTATTAAAATTAAATAAGAGTTGGTTCTTTTTAAGCCAGTGTTCAGTAATACAAAGAATATCTATTTTGCTATCATCTATAAACAATTCCAGTTCCAACTCTTTGCCCATCATACCTTGAATGTTCTGATGAACAATATTGATTGATTTAATGCAAGAGGTTGTCTCTATTGTCTTAGGCACTAATTTAAATTATGTACAATGTCATTAGTAGCCAAGCAATTGGCTGAATTAAAAATGTCAAATTGCTCAATAGAAGCATTGTCAATACAATTGGATTGCTCAATAGAAGCAACCTTGTTAGCCAAATTTTTGGCTGTAATATCAAATAAATATGATAGCGACACAGCTATCTGTCTTTTATAATAATTAGAAAGATAGTAATTATCTTTTGTCAAGAAGAATTTTTTTATATAATTATTAATGTCAATTAAATTAAATTTATCTCCATTAAAATTATTATTACATATAGTGTATAATGTCAAATTAAGCTTATATCTAATATCATTTTCCACCTGTGGCAAACTATTACTATAGGGAAATGTAAACATTATGACATTATCTACTGTAAGATTAGATAGACGGTTGTTGAAATCAATTATTTGTTTTTTGTTTACATTCCCCCTATTTCCTATTAAAATTAATAATGTTGTGTTGGGGCTAAAGCTATAAGTAAAAATTCTATTCATAATTTCCTGATATGATAGACCAGGTGTACAGTAATTTATTACATTATGTCCCTTGGATGTATTTGACAATAAGTGACCCATGTCTTTGCCAATTTCATCACTAAATATTACAATTTTTGGTTTGTCTATAGTTGATGGTATACTATTTGTATTTTGGGAACTACTTGTTAAAGTTGTATCTTGACATACATTTTTACATGTTCGCACTATTTTAGAACTACATGATGGCAATGAATGATCCAGCGATAATCGGTTCTTTATGTTATCATTGTATACAGGATTGCCAGTAGAATGACATTTAATCATCTCATTCATTGCCAATATGTACTCTTTTAGCTGTTTTTCTGAGCGTTCATACTTATTTTTAATTGATTTTAACTTTTCCTCTAGAGAGTCAATCTCACATTTTAAGTTATGTGTGTCACTTTCATATTGCAATGTATTATTTTCTAATTTAGAAGCATACATTTCCAACGTATCTAACAGACGAAGACGCTCTCCATTTAATTTAACATTTTTGATGAAAAATTTGTGTTTTTTTTACAAGTTTTTGAGTTTTTTTAATATAATTGTTAATTTTTACATATTTTTTTAGTTTGTTTTTGCTGCAGTTAGACTTCGGGATAGTGCTAGGTGTTACTACACTGTCATTGGTTAGGTCAATTGTATCCATTGGTTTAGTATTAACTGCAGCAGAAACCATGCTCGGGGCACTGCATACCAACTCGTCAAATAAACTTTGGTTCAAAGAGGCAGTGATGTTAAGTTTAGCTGTCTCAATGTTATTGATAATAGTATATGCCTCCTGTAGCTGATGTTCTAGTGAATTAATTCGAGTGAGAGCGTTTTCATACTCTAAGCTACAGTTTTTGAACCCGTCCACAACAAGCTGGAGCCTGTCCCGAGCATCAGTTACAACCAACAGTTGAGTGTGTAACTCAGCCATTTCAATTTTTTGGGTCTTATTTCTACTTATTAATTCAAGAAGTTCCCGTTCATTATCATCTCGTTCCTTATTCATTTCATCACACAACTTTTTCGCAGATTGCAATTCCCTCAAAGCCATTTGGAGTTTGGACGCCTCCTGGCGAGCCAAAGCACTGCGAGTCATCATTTTAATCTAATATATAATAAGTACCTACTAATCTGAGTTGTGTGAAGATAATAAAATAAGGAAACCAGGTAAAGTCGTGTAGCTTGTTGTAAACAGGTATGTTAGGTTATGTCCGAATTCTATGTAGGTTTCTAATTATATTGTATTCAGACGGTAAATAAAGTATGATAAACAAAGTTAAAATAACATACCTGTACACGACAGAACAACACGTAAATAACACCTAAACGTTTACAGTTTTTTCTAAATTATGCCGGTTACTCGAGTAGAACTGTCACTATCACTTTTCGAATTTCGTTTTGTATAGAAATTATGCACAAAAACGTTGAGTATAACACTTATTTCATAATAACACTTATTTTACTTAATGACCAATTGGTTTTTAGATCCAGAAATAAATTATAAATATATTTTAACAATAAAATAGTAATAACAAATTCAAATCAGCTGTTAGCCCCAGTGTTGCCACAGTGGGAAAAAGATGAAAAGAAGGTGAAAACGTTTACTGAAATATATTCACAGGAGTCTTACGTAGGTTTCGGTTTTTGTTTTTACTATAATTGATCTAAAACGATATGAGAACGACAAAATATTTCTTCTAATATCGTTTTTGATTATGGATTTCCGCAAAGTAACGCCTGAATCAATAAATTATTGTAATTGATCTATTTGAAAAAAAGTTATGAGCTATAAACCTAGAGAAAAAATACGTTGGCTAAGATTTTAAATGTATTTACTAGAACCTGCGGTGCTGGTTCTTTTTGAAATCGGTCTATCTGAAAAAAGTTATGAGCTATGAACCTCTAGAAAAAAAGCAGTGGAGAAGATTTTTGGGAGAGATTAGGTGATAGTCAGGTACTATAGGGATAATTTATGAGCGCTGATTATCTAATAGCTTGTGCTTTTTCCTAGTATGATGTATCACAATACATCTTCCTAGGCTTTTTCAAATTATAGTTAGTTCTATATATTTCTAACAGATGGTGGTGTGCAAAAAACTTCATATGACACTTTTGTCTTTATAAGTGGACTCGTACGTTTTGTACATTTGCTATTCCTGAAGTTATTTAAGTAAGTAAATATTTATAGTTAAATCAAGTGAGATGTATGACAGTTATCTACGTGTGTGGTTCGAGATCCGTCCTCCTTGTACGACATTTTGTAATTTATACAGATTAGAGTAAGTAGGTATACATTATTAACTAAGAGTTAATAAATATAGAAGCTTAGGCATACAACAATTGTGAGTTAATGAAATATTTTAGTAATTGTTGTTATGACGGATAGTACGTGTCCTTATGACGCTTATAAACCAGAACTTCTGATGATCAAGGAAAAATCAACTAGATCTCATTGTTGGAAACGTACAGCCGTGCGATTCTCTAAGAGCAAACATCGTTGCATCTTTGAGACAACATCCGTAAAACAAATGACGAGATGTCAATAAACGTTGGAAAAACAACCTTATGTACCTACAAGGGAGATATCTCATAAAGTATTTGCCATCGGTGAGCTCGTAGACGAACAGAACGACGAATCATTAGAGAATCGCACGGCAGTCTGCGAGGTTTGACTAGTACAGTTGAAAGTCAAATAAATCACTGTGAAAGTAATACATAAGCCGATTTATGCCAACGATTCAATTCATTTAGGTATTTATCAGTCATACGAGTACTCCATATTAGTAACGTGCTCGGAGATCTTTTTATTTTCAGATTTGAGCTGTTGAAAGTCTGGTGATAAGCAGTAAATTTCTGCAAACTTCGTATAGGTATGTTTTTGTATTAACTAGCTGAACCGCCAGTGGCTTCGCTCGTTTAGAGGAATTTCACCCCATAGAGGTGAAATTAGAAAAACAATGATTACTTAGTTTAAATACTAACACACTTTGTAAGAGGCGACACGCAACCGCGAGCGTTCTGCATTCTTCTTAAAAAAGACCCTCGGATGTGGTTGTAGCTATAGCTGAAAATATCTGACTTATTTACGTGAGTGAATCCCGTTTGCACATATTAAAAATGTACATTTGAGTCATTTTCAATTACTTTATGTCATCAATCACTGTACTTAATTTTATAGAAAAAAATGTTAGAGGTGGGAATGAAATGTTGGGTGATACCAATCATCCAAATCAACAAATTGATATGTATAAAAATGAATCTCTATTCCCGCATTCGATTCGATCGTCGAACTGCAGTTGAACTACCATAGAATAGATTGTTGAACTTTGGAAAATAGAAGAATTGGCCGGCAGATCATCGTGCGTGAACGGATGGAACAATCTTGCTAAATATTTTTTTGTTTATACGAAAATATGGGAGGTTATGGGGAGATCGAAGGCGGAGCCTACTACGCGTAAGTCGCGCGGGCAGTCGCTAGTTATCAATAAAATTAACAGACTGAAGTTATGTGAACACAAACGTAGTGGTTTCATACAACTGTTTAACTTTTTAATAATTCTGTTTGGTATTTAATACTGCAATTATAAACGTACAATAATGGGCGGTTTCACACTGCGACGATAACGACACCGACACTAGTCAGCTCGGACGACAACAATATCGTCCGACGATATCGGAACGATATCGGTAGGTATGTGACACGATATAACCAACAGCGTGTTATGTTGGTGCCTGCCCAAGCCACTCCCCACGATCCTGCTTCACCCCGCACTGTGTCGTCACCCGATATCGGCACGACAATCTGTCGGCGACGATTACGTTAACTACAACGATACAGTGTGAAAGCATTTAGTAGTGGTTGTATCAAACTACCAGTCCGACGATATCGTGCAGTTATCGTGTAGTGTCAGTTATCGTCCAATATGAAAACGCCCAATGGCTAATTGCTTGAAATACAATTAGTTGTTATTAGTTCAAATACCAGTGGCACATAGAAGGAGGTTTGTTTTTTAATTGATAAGCTATCAGTTGACCGCACTATCTCATTTGTAGGTCAGTGATTATAGGGTCAAAGTGACTATTACACTGTTAGAACTATAATCTGTCTAAGATTGATTTTGTAATAAGTACATCGTATGGTGCTTAACGACACATTTTCAATTGAGTGACTTTTGCTAGAATCTACTAAGTTGAAATATAAACTCTTATAAATTCGTCATAATTTTCCCTTACACATTGATTAATTCTTGATTACCTAAAAAAGGTTATCGACCTTTTTTATTAATTAAGTGTTTGTAGGCGGTCGATTGCTCATTTCTAAATTAAAACTGCATCAATTTAAACATATGTCAAACAGTGCACTAATTTAAACAAATGACAAACACTGCACTAATTTAAACATATTTGACATACCTATGTGTCTAAATTAAAAACTGCACTAATTTAAACATATATCAAGCAGTTCACAAATTTAAACAAATGTCAAACACTGCGCTAATTCAAACATATGTCAATCACTGCACTAATTTAAACATATGTCAAACAGTGCACAAATTTAAACAGATTATCTCAAAAAGTGCACTAATTTAAACATATGTCAAACCCTGTACCATTTTAATTCTTTACAGATAAATAATATATAAGTATATGTTTTCATTCTAAAATTAACAGCTTTTCACTGAACTCATATGAAAGTATATACGGTACTTACATACAAAAAAATACAATCTTAAAAAAGTTTGTCTGTATGTCTGGCTACTCTCTGGATCGATTTTAACAGGACTTTCAGTGGCAGCTGATGTTATAAGTACTCGTAGTAACTATGCTACTTTTATTTTATCAACATTATCCATCCACACGCGGGTAAGCCCGCGGGGCGCAGCTAGTATAATTATTATAAAATTATATAAATAAAATTGTAGCCGAATAACTATTTAAAGGTAGTCTTACAACAGACGTTAAATATAAGCATTGTAAAACCTACTCACTTTATAAGTTTTAAATTTTCTTCAAATAATTATATTTCTTACGCATGCTCCCGAACGGAAAAAGTAAAACGGAAGATGAGACTTCAGTGTCTGTCCGATCATCTGTCCATCCATGCACCTATCGTTTCCTATCTGATTTAACAGCAACTACAAATGCTATATATATATATATATATATATATATATATATATATATGAAACTTTATAAATATTCTCGCCTTGAAATGACACGATTCAGTGTTGCAGAAGTAACAGTATCACACTTATTGGGCACGTCTTCAGCGTCCTCGTTAAGCGACATCAGGCAGAAGTTTCTCCAATTTGTGAGAAATGTGCACCCCCGTTACTTATACTTGTTACTCGAGCGAATACGGATACTTTAATAAGTTCATGAGCTAACATATCATAAGTTTAAATAGGATGCGCGATAATACAGCATTTCGCTTGTGAATGTGCTAGGAAAGATGTATAGGCAACCTCATTACCTCGTTTGTAGGATAGTCAACATTGTAAGACGGAAGTGAAAAGAAAGTTCTTTCTTGCCTAATTTTTTTCCATTTCACTACTGTTTTACAAGTCCCATGCATGTGAAACGGGAATGATTTATCCCTTATCTCTCTCTGTCTCTCTCTCTCTCTCTCTCTCTCTCTCTCTCTCTCTCTCTCTCTCTCTCTCTCTCTCTCTCTCTCTCTCTCTCTCTCTCTCTCTCTCTCTCTCTCTCTCTCTCCCTCTCTCTCTCTGTAGTATTTACCAAAGAATAACTCATCTTGAAAATGAAAGTAATGTAACCTCCTAGGTGGTTTAGTTGATTACCTTTTTCTGAAGTTAGAATCCATCCCGATTTCGTAAGCTTTCCATAAGTACCATACATGTAAAATGAGGATTATTTTATCAAATCTCTCTCTCTCCCTCTCTCTCTCTCCCCCTCTCTCTCTCTCTCTCTCTCATATCTATTATTGAATGGGCTTCTTGAAAATTAAGGTAATGTTAATGTTAAGAAATATTAACCTGTCACACCAGCAAATTTACAAAATATGGCCTACCAACGGGGCTCGCGATGACATACCATGTCTTAACTAAAGGTACAACGTAGAAAGAGTCGAGAAAGTTCAAACTATTATCATGTTAAAATAACTGACTAACCTGACGACTAAACTAAAAAATGTTAACATTTTGAATTTCCTGCTCTAGAAATAAACTACAGCTTTAATCGTGACGTTACAAACAAGCTGTGTTCGTTTGCAACGTAGCGTTTCAAGTAACAACTCGAGAACACGTGCTCACAGCAAATAGGGCTCATTTGTCATACCCTGTCGTCACCCCTCCCCTCCCACTCCCTTTCCTTTCCCCCACATCCATCACATACCGCACAATATGGACATAGTCAGAATATAAACTCGTGCTTCTGTGAGATGAGCGAAGAGTCGACATCAGAAAATACTACGTAGTTCGGGTGCAAAGCTTCTTGTGTTTATCATTGTAAGGCTGTGTATTTTGAGATAGAAAACTATCGCGAGTTATGTTCATAATTACGCTTTAAAACCGGCTAGGACTCGCGTAATATTTACCGGAAATATTCTCCGACCAGTTACGTGCTGTGGCCCGCGCTCTCCGCTGTGACAAGAGTGACTCCCAGAAGAAGAACTTCAAATAAGTTCGAAACTGGTCGGAGAATATTTCCGGTAAATATTACGCGAGTCCTAGCCGGTTTTAAAGCGTAGTTAGTGTATTTATTTAGATAAATGATATATGGTGCTTAGTAGTACGTAGCGCGATTTAGTCTAAATGTATTTTCGATTATTATGTTAATTTACACAACGTTAAATGGTTTTAATATTAATACTTAATGTATTATATATTTATATTTATTCATATATTTTTGTTGTTGTTTGTAGTTGTCTTTTGTTTGGCTGCTGGTTTTGTTAATATGTGCTTTAATATATGTAGCCTTGCTTGTACCATGGCATAAACATAAAATTGTTATCCAAGGATAAATAAAGGAGTTTTATACAACAGTGGCAAAAAAATTATAACGATGACATTATTATCAGTAGACATGAAGTTAATAGTGTTAATGTATAGTCCAAGTCGTCCTTTGTGAAATAAGACGATTAGGGCCAAACAGTTGTTATCAGTATCACTATTATTAAAGGTAAAAATGAAAAGGTTTTCTTTCGAAGCTAAAATAGAAAGAATTCTCTTAGCTTCGAAACAAAAAAACAGAAATACAAATATGATTTTATTTTAGAATTACACTGATTTAGTAGTAGACAAAATTCACGGCCTAAAAAATTCTAATGGAGCTTTGATACTGTGTAACATTGTGTTGTTACAGAACTCCAGCACTCGAAAAAAGATTAACACAAATGTAGCTACACGAACAGTTTGATTGAATCCATTGTACATTCCCATGCCTACAGTAATGGCTCATGTTTCACTTTTTGTTTTCGAGGAAATTATGAATTTTATGTATAAAGTAATATGGATAGAACGACAGACAAAACAATTAGGTAGACAGCATTTCGGTTGTGTCGTACGAAAAGCTGCAAATCTTATTACGAAAACATATATTGGACACTAAAACTTAGTAAACCTTTGTCAATCTAGACAAAGTTTAGCTGTAGACAAGTCTAGACAGTAGGGCGTTTTTCTATAATGAACTTGTTTATGTCCTTCGGAGACTGTGTAGGAGAAACTACACAAGTTTCATAGCTTGAGCTCGCAGATTTAGAATACTCTTCAGAAGACTTTCTGCTTAATTACGTCAACCATCAATAATAATGATGGAATAATCACATTTCAAATTACAGTTAATAATTACTTACACAGTTTTTAATATGTGTTTATTTATGCAATTTATTCTGTCAACTCTATTATTATATGCTTTATTTCAGTTATACTTTATTCAAAAACTAGCTGCTCTCCGCGGTTTCACCCGCGCGGTGATGGATGATGATGATGATGATGATGATGATGACGAATCTTATATAACCTATGTTACTTAGGGTGAATGTAGCTTTCCATGGTGCAAGATACTTTGAAATCAGTCCAGTACTTTTTGAGCCAATTCGTTACAAACATACTTACATACAAATCTTTACTCTTTAAATAAAGGCATGCACAATTAACATCCATGATATAAGATACACTTGCAGATTTAATTGATTTACATACAATATACGAATACAATGAAATAAAGTAAATATTTATGATTGGTCAGGACACACACATTTGCCTATTGTTCTGCGTATTCTTCAGAGAGTTGGCATTTCAAAAATATGCAGATTGTTCGAGCCTAAATTAGATCTGTATTTAAAATGAAAAAGTATGCATTGATCTACCCTTTCTGTTTGGCTAGATCGACTGTTTTTGGTATTACTCGTATGCATATTTTGCTAAGTTTCCATAGACCTATCCAACACGATGGATGGTTTATAGATACCGATCATTATATTTGGCTAGCAATTTTCATTAATATTTAAAAGTAATCAATCGACATTAGGCCTTGGGGGAGGCCTATGTTCAGCAGTGGACGTCCTACGGCTGAGATCATGATAAATCGACATTAGTATGGAGTTTCTTACAAATACATATTGTATACCATATACAAAATACAAATACAAATTATTTATTGATGACACCGATGTCATAAGTCAAACAATAGGTTAAACAATACAAAGAGAATTGTATATTGAATTGTATACAGGTATACGGTCATAAAATAGTATACTGCAACATATATGTCATAACATATATGTTAATATATGTGACTATTGGTGTAGCCAAGTTGGGGCATGAGTGGGCCGGCTTCCCCCATTTAAGCTAGTGCCCACCCCCAGAAAAGCACGATCTATAATAATTAAATCCAGTCAGTCGATAATTTCGCATCGATATTTAAGCTGCTATAACTTAAAGTCGGCTGACACACTTATAGAAAAGAAAAAAAGAAATGGAGATTCATATTTTGATAAATCCAATTTTGTATCAGGCTGACCTCTACTAGCCCCCCATAACATACCCCTGGCTATACCAAAGGTGACTATTCTTTTTAAAAAGGGACCAGCCTGCACCATAACAGTTGCATTATCAGCCAGTATTTCACCTTTTATACTGTGGTTTTACGTATTGCAGTTCCGCGTGGTATTGCAGAGTCTTAACCTTGAGGCGTAGGTATTCAGCCTCACGCCCTAAACCTACAAAAAAAGCCGCTCTAATACTTTAATATCCATGGTTAAATTCGGGACGCCGGGCACTATCCCATACGCCAAGGCCGGCATCGCCTGCGGCTTCCGCACTGCGTCGGTCTGCGACACTCCCGGATCAACTAGTTACTCCAAACGGTAATGTGCGTTTTTACCGAAATTTATGTACGTTTAATAATGTTTAGGAAACCCAGACGACGTTGTCTTATTGCAAAAAAAAACAATTGTTATCGAAAAAAAATAAGAAACAAGATACTCGTAATTAAGGTACTGCCAATTCATGACGTCAATAAAAATGAGGGTTTTTGAAGCAGGTTATCTCATAAGCAGCGATTCACTTAAAATTAAAAAAAAACTTTCAAGTACACACTGATAGACTTAAAATATATATTATATATTTTAACATATTAGAGTACATCAAAGGAAATTTAAACATACCACTTAATTTCACCATTAAAACAGTTTCTTCTTTATTCCCAATTGTATTTGTCATGAAACACATATCATAAAATAGCAATTTTTAATACACATACACTGACGGATACTGTTTTAATTGAATAGTAAACATTATTTTTATGACTTTTTATACGTTTTTACGAGATGCACTTCCTTGATTTCAAGTGAAAAAAAATAATGGAATTCAAGCTCTGAACTGGCAGCGCCTTATGATATCACAAAATTAACCACAAACATCGCAATTCCTGGAATCGTAGTACAATTTCTGAGGAAACTATTGTATTATTAGCCAGATATAGTGACTGGGTCTACGGGTGCTATGTCCAGTAAGTAATACGTATGTTTTAAGCATTATTATTACACTACTATCTTACATACAGGTGCTGGGTGTCCCCGGTGTTTACATGATTCCCTGCAATTTGCGGAAAATGTTACGTCGGTGAAACAAGAAGAAATAAATCCACTAGGCTCACTGAACACATACGCTCCATGAAGAACCTGCAAAGCAACAATTCCGCTCCTGCAGAACATTCTCTGACCTTTGGTAGAGCGCGGGTTTTAGCACGAAATAAGTTTTTCATACCGCGTAAGATGTGAGAGGCTATTGAGATAGGTTTGGACTTAACTCCAAAACATGTTAGGCCATGGCATATTTTTTGGTTCTACCGTTCGTTTGGTCCGACCGATATAAGACTCGCTGAAGTGCAGTTTCTGCAGTATTCGATCGCAAACGAGTGTTTTGCCGGTAAATAAACAATAGTTTAATAGCTAGCTTATTACTAATAAACTATCACATTAATAGCATAATTAATTACTGTATGTTATGTAGCATTCCACAATATACAATTATATATATATACTCGTAGTTACCTATACCGCTTATATGAAGCTAAATGACTAAGCTGTGTCATCAATTACAGACTAATTAGCTAAGGCATTCACGTTCATAATTATACGTATAATATTAATGTATTCGCATAGGTATGTCTTCACATCCCCATTGGGGTTGGCAGATATCTAAAAAACATCAATACATTGCGATTTATAATTTAATTTAGGATAATACGAGCGAGTCTGTTGCTGTTTTATTCCTTAGTCGGTCATTAGAACGTGTGGAATAGATCGATTTTAAAAGCGGTGGCTTTTTAGCTAGCTAGCTTTATAGTGCCCGGATTTTTGAAAAAAATTAGAACCCATATATACTTTTAATAAAAAGAGTGGCGAACTAGCACAAGTTGGAATGTGATCACCGCTGCCTATTGGCAGAGTTATCGTCAGTGTGGTTTGTGTACATTACGGCCGATCCCAATAATCTATCTATCCACAGTTTTCTTTACTACGGATAGAAATGTAACATAACGTCCATACAAATAGTGTCAAATATCTATCTCTAGTAGCGTAAACCGACGATAGATAGGTGATTGAGATCGGCTGTTAGTCAATTAGATAGAGTTTATTACTTTTAGAGACCATGACAACTGCAGAGCTACATAGAGCTCTAAAGCTGAAGTTTTGCGAAGCACTGCTCTACACTCATCACCCTGAGACACTCGTTTTACTCTCATTCATTCATTATTTTTACTTGCTTCAGTGCTCTTCACACCGTACCGCAGTAATGCTGCTGCACTGCGGTGGTACCAACCAATATGGTATCATGCACCAGAGGCCTGCAACCTTAGTAATTCGGATTTCCTTGCCTCTTTACGTTTAGTGTCCTGACGAGGTAGGGGATTTACTCCATCTGAGAATGATATTAGAAATAAACTGAGAAGATCCTATTCACAGCTTTAGGAAAATACCAATATAGAAAAAAAATATATAGAAAAGAAAAATGTTAGACTATTTCTATTACCACATAGAGACCTTTGACACCGAATCTGCCAACCCGCACCGAGCGTGGTAGTTTTTCATTTCCACACTCACCTGAGAGGTGTGAGAGGCAGTGAGAACCAGCAGTGAAAAAGTAATGGGCTATAGCGTATTTGTTATCTCAAAACTAGATAAGGGTACAGCACAACTAAAACAAACACAATGTATAAAAAATATTTACAAATAGACACAAAATATCTTTGTCTATTATATTGCGCTTTATAGAATTTGTAGCGATATAACGAAATATCTGTCACCTTTTTTCCAGACTGCAACGAAACCTAAAAGGAGCATTATCTGTTTGACCATTGTGCATGTAAGGGGTGTTATTTAGAGGTTTACTGACAATTTGACAGTTGATTTGTAGTCAGTATGCTTTGCCATTTCATCATGCTTTAAAGCAGGTGGAAACAATGGCCCATTATTTTATAACGGTACTGTTATATAATCTGCTCGTAAATGGAGAGCGCTACAGAAAGATGATTGCTGACTTCTTCGTACCTCAGTTGAATGGCATTGATGAGACATAGCTTTAGTTTCAACCAGATGGCGCAACATGCTACACAGCGGGCGGCACCATCAGTTTTATGCGGGAAACATTTGGTGAACGCATAATTTCGCGTAATGGACCTGTGAACTAACCTCAACAATCTTTCATCATGATCAATAACTTTCTTTGGGGGGTATATCAAGTCACTTAGTCTATGCTGATGTTGGACCATTTGAAAGTGTAAATTCGCTTTGTTATTGCTGATATACGACCCCAGTTGCTCGAAAATGTTATGAAAATTAGACTTTACGATTGCGCTTCATTCGACCCAGCCGTGGTGCTGCCTGAATTCTTATCTAAACAATAATTGCATGAATTATATTTTAAATAAGATTATCACCATTATCATACAAGTTATCAATATTTTAATTTGTTTTATTTCATTTTGAAAGTGTATACCTTAAAAACACCTTTATATTATTATTATGTCGGTTCTTATATCCGCTCGTAACTATTCAACGGCCTACCTGCCGCGTGATTCTCTAAGATTCTCTGATTTTGATAAATGATACCTCATTATATTCGTCTTGATGGTGTGAGTGTTACTGGGAACACAAAATGCTTGAAAATACAAGTGGCTGATTTTATACACTTTAATGTACAGGCTAATTATTCCCGTAGTCAGATAATTAAACTTTTTGTTTCTATTCTTCTTTTAAATTAGATGTAATAAAATGTTTATATTCACGAATCATATAAGTAGTAACACACAGATCTATTTTCGGTCAGTACTATATACAGGCTAGTTTCGTTCAGTCTATTTTGTCGTTAACCGGCATGTGAAATAATTGTTAATGGTCATTTATGTATTAGGTATACAAATGGAAAACATTTAGATATAGACAAGAAAACTTTTTTTTATGTTAGTTGTGTTTAAAATAATAAAATAGTTAAGTATGCTAAATCAATTGAAATTACCAAGTGGTATCAATACAATTGAAAAATAAATAAATAGTTAAGAACGTCAAATAAATTTTAAATAACTACGATATGGAACCGACTTCAACACTTAAACTTAAAGGTGTGAAATAACTTGTTGAAGTTGGTACCATGATAGTTAAAAAGTACTTATTAACACAATATTATGCGCATCATACCGACTTAAATAATAGAAAAAATAATTAAATTGTTAAGTATGTAAAAGATATAACATTACAAAGTAGTCTCAATACAATTTAAAAAGTCTGCCAAACAGTAAAATCGAGTAGATATTAAATTTTCATTTTATTTTTAAGCCTCCCCTTTTAACAATCTTTCGTTTTTGCAAGATTTATAATTCTTGCGTTGGTTTTGATATTCATGTTGACTGTATAGGCAAACTACGTCGTTTAATGTTGGGCTCAAGAGGGTCCACAATTATACAAAGTACCAACACGCAATAGGAATACTTTCCTAGTAAATTCTGTCATTTCGCATTTTGCATTTTGTGTAGTGTTTATAATTTGACAATAATTACTTTTGTTGTAGTTTATTGTTATAGTTACAGGTTGTTTTCAAAAATCTACTAACACATATTTATTGTAGTCGTAATTACCCATAATTACTATAATATTGTAACCCTGTTGTGTCGACCTGTTATTTGTTGAGCACACAGTTTAAGACTTTACTTTTAAGATAAATGTATTTTTTGTGTATCTACTGTTAATGAACTACATAAATAAAATTATTAAAAATATAAATAAAAAAATATTATATTAACTATGTATGGTGTTTCAGTAAAGAGTTTCCATATATTTATGTACCTACTCAGATTTCGCCCACAACAAGAAAATAATTTGTGGTGAACTCGTCAACAGCAGAGCTAACATCACTGACATTTGGGCCGTATTTGCATTACGTGTCCTCCCTAGCACCCTTGAACTGCCGGGCCGCCGCCGCCCGCCCACGATTCTGCCCTAAGTTATTTCTGTGTCGGCCCACGCCAACAGCTGATTATATCTACCCATACATAGTACTACAAAGTTGTAGCGGGGGTGTGTTTGTATACTTTTTACCTTCTTTAATTTAATCACCTCTCTCATTCACACTCTCTCTCTCTCTCTCTCTCTCTCTCTCTCTCTCTCTCTCTTGCAAGAGGCCAGTGTCTGGGCAAAAATATCTTGACAAACATGTCATTGATTTTATCTATAGTCATTCTTCTCTTTTTCTCTTGAATTTTTTATTAATATTCACATGTAAAAATATAATATATGACAGATGATTATGGTTGACAATAAATTTTAGTAAGTAGATAATATTGTTTAATATGTTTAAGGAACAGAATTCCTTGTATCTGGCCTGGCTGAATACGAAATTTCATCTTATATTTTATTATGAAAACTAATGTGGTTTGTACACATTTTTAATATGAAAAACGGGATTTACTCACGTAAAAAAGTTAGATCTCTCCGACTATAGTTTCAACCACATCCAGTGGTCTTTTTCAAGGAGAGTGCAGAACACTCGCGATTGTGTCTCGCTTCGCACTGATATTATTATATTATTATTTCTAAAGCAGGCTTTCACATTCATAATAATAAAAATATTTAATTGGAATATTAACTAAATAATAATAAGGCAATTAAAATGATGATAATCGCGAAAGTTTTGAAGGAGAACTGTATCACGGACTCCACGGACAGCCGAAAATGACCTTACATGGACGATTTTCCTAAGTAAACAACCAGCCGTGCGAATTTCTAATGATTTGTCGATACGCTCGTCGACGAGCGCACCGATGTCAAGTACTTTATGAGATATCACCCTTGTACATAAGGTTGTTTTTCCAACGTTTCATGACATCTCGTCATTTGTTTCACGGACGTTGTCCAAGATGCACCGATGCTTGCTGTTAGAGAATCGCACGGCTGTAATGATGATGTGACGTTCCTTCCGAAACACTAACGGCCCGTCCCAATAATCTATCTATCGCCGGTTTACCTTACTAGAGTTAGATATTTGACACTATTTGTATGGACGTTATGTCAAATTTCTATCGGTAGTAAGGAAAACTGTGGATAGATAGATTATTGGGATCCCAATAAAGCGATAAGTCGTAGAACTATTCACTCAGCTCAGTAGTTAAGAAGGACAAGCCTTGCTACAATTTCTACTAAGAATTAGAAGTATGTGTACTATTATATTTTATATATTACTATTACGCATTTGCACTAGTAGATTTATATCTCTTTTAAGTAAGGTTATAAATAAAATTTTATTTATAAGCTGACATATACCTAACTGCCTCTACTCCAAAAACACAACCAGAGTTTTGAACCATTGAGTGTGTGTTGCTGTCTCTGTGTTGCGCTCATCAATACTTGTCAGTATTATTTACTATTTAAGCCATGTGCTTAATGAAAGTCATATATACGTCATACACATGCAACGGCTGATAACTTCACTGAATATGATGCACGGAGATTCATACTTCACTAAAATGTGATATCATACACATTTAACCATTTGACAATTAACTCTTCGAACGTAGCTATTATTTGCAGACAGTTGTGTTTTTGTATCTTCTTTCATCCAGCTACTCCTCTAAAGCATACATTTAACTTTTTTTAAGTCTATGACGAGTTAATCTATGACTTGATCGAAGCTATCTAATTGATGTAGTAAATAATATCCATTGAAAAGGTAAAATATTATTAAGTGACTCTATGTATTAAATCCAGTAAAAAAATGTTTTTTTGTTATTCCAGTAATGATCCTATATATCTATGTTAGGTCTTGTTAAAAATAATATCACAATTTATGAAGTTTTGAATTTGACATTAAACTTATTGTACGTTTACTTTTTATGTCAACATCAAAAAACTTAAAATATCAATTAAAAAACTGTGAGATCAATGTTCTTAAAACAAGTACAAATTGAAAATTTTAATACCGACTTCCATTCTATTCAGTTATTGGAGTGTATCTCAAAAACTACTGAAACGAATTTGATGAAATTTAAATTGGACCACATGGGAAGTACTACCAGGTTTTAAACAAAAAAATAATTTTGAAAATAGTATCACCCAATTAAAAGTTTATTAAAAAAATACAGTCGAATTGAGTACCTCATCCTTTTTTTGGAAGTCGGTAGATAAAAACATTACATTTAATTTAATCACATTACAAATTCATAACTTTACTTAAATAGTCCAGTAAATTAGCCACTTGAAGTAGCACTAACAGAAAGTAGAAACGATGGACCCAGAAGGTTCTCAAGTGGACTCTACAAACCAACGTGAGTAATTCAGGCCTTGCCTAGGTGGACAGACAACCTACAACGACGTAGAATGCAGGGCACTTCTAACCGGGCCTTTTGGAAATCCTTGGGGCTGCCCTAATGTCTACCAGTAGGCATCTTATTGCTGAGATGGTGACGATTATAATAGCACTTTAATGTAAACATTTCCTTTTTAAACGACTTCTAAAAAGAAGGCAAACTGTATTAATTGTTTTGTGTATGTTTACCGATTTCTCCCCCATTTGTGGACCGAATTTCAAAATTATTTTTTTGTTTGGTAGAATATACTTCTGAGGAACCATCCATTTAAATTTCATTAAATTTGGTTTAGCAGCGTTTGAGTTACACTCCAATAGCTGAAAAGTGTTTCGCCTTTTGACATTTTGACGATATCGTTGACGGTGAATGATAATGAATCCCGTAATAAGCAAAGGACACTAAAAAGAGTACATTTTTTTTATACTATTACTTTTTTAAAGCACTAACGCCTGCTTAGCGATTGAGCCTCAGTGGCCTGGATGGTCATGGCGTCTGACACGGATGGTCGGAAGACGCGGTTTTCTAGTCCCATCCGAGGATGTTAAGTAGTCATGTTTCAACCTTGACATTAAATTTGGTACCACCACGTCAATATAGCAAGCTTAAAATAATTATGGATTGATGACATAGTATCAGATATTTCACTCAATTCGTGTGCTTTGACGTGAAGTGGTGATAAGTGGCTATTGGACAATTGTTTTTATAGTGTAAATGAATATCTTAATTTTAAATAATATAATTAAGTATAGAATTTAATAATGTATGATTAGAAATTTGTTGAATGTTATTTTATTACTTTATATTTGAATGATAGTTTATATTTTAATTATTATAATATTTGCACGCCTGCCTGCAGGCTGAATACATTGACATAACTGTTAGTTAAAGACCTTATATAATATTGTATTCTAGCAAATAAATAAATTTGTATTTGTATTTTTATTTGACTTTTGACACTAAGTTTCATTGGACCAGTGTAAAATTTTTGAAGATCCGTACTCCCAAGTTAAAATCCGTACTCTTAAAGTAGTCATATTACAACCTTACCATTAAATTTGGTTGACCGTTTTGTGTCGGTGGGAGTACGATAGTAAGTATGATTATTCTAAGCTATTACAAAACGCTCCTGATTTATGAAAGATTCTTAAAAGGTGGGAGTAGGCCCCCATAAACCGATAAAAAAAAATATGTAATGCCAATCTTCGTTTCAAATTGACAATAGGAAGCCAAACTAGTATTGATTTCGTGTTGTCGTTACGAATCTTTGAATTAAATTATGATGAGTAATAAGCGCCAAAAATGTTCTTCGTGACCGAAGTCACGGTATATAGCTAGTAGTAGTAGCTAGTGTTAGTAGACTTTATTATAGCCTGACCCGCTTCGTTTTATTGCGGCGCCCCTACTTTGTGATAACGATCTGGGATATCTTTAGTGGCTTTAGTTTGCTGTGAGGGATGTCACAGTTTTTCATAATAATAGGGATACATTATATAATTTTCTTGAATATAACTAACGCGATTTCGTTGGCAGCATGGATAAAATTAAAAATGTATAAAAATGGTATGGTATATAATCATCATACCTTCAATAAACTTAATCTCACATGACGGCCAATGATTTTTTTAATCTCCACTTTTTTAGAGCTGCCCCCCACGGTTTCCCCTGCGTGATGAACAATGGTGTTGATTATCATCAATCAGTCTGATAAGGGGGTAATCGCATGTACAGGGTGCTTTGAAGGAGTAGTTCTTGTAACAGCGTGCTGATATGAACTTTATTTCTATTGAGTTACATTTCATATTCGTATAAAAGCAACGGCATCGAGCTGCACATTTTGATCTACTACTGCCCTTGTCTCATTATCGATTCATGCATAATACGCTCATAAAATATGATAATGACAATGACATTCGCGAAGGTTACGGAGTTGTAAGCATGAGGCGACCATTCCACGAGAAATGTAAGTGTGTTATTGTGTTATTAACTTATTGTGTTATTATATTATTATATTTATTATATTAACTTATTGTGTCTTATAGAAAACAACTATCGTATTTATTTATTGTATTATTATAGAAGTCTATACCCACGACATTGTTTCTATCTATCTACCCGTTAAATCGGTATAAAATGTGTTAAATCTAATTTATTTACACTTCAAGTTCATCCAAATCCGAAATTTATTACTTAACGCTGATTATTTGATTTGATTATTGATTCAACGTTTCAGCGTTAATTAATAACAATAATACAATAATGAGGATACACAAAATCATCAAAATACATGTTTCGTACATGCGCGGTAGTTTATATTACTATGGGCCTCATAGATAAGCTCAAAGTCGCACAACGAGCTATGGAGAGGGCTATGCTCGGGGTTTCTCTACGTGTTCGAATCAGAAATGAGGAGATCCGTAGAAGAACGAAAGTCACCGACATAGCTCAGAAGATTAGCCAGTTGAAGTGGCAGTGGGCAGGGCACATAGCACGTAGAACAGATGGCCGAAAGGTTCTGGAGTAGAGACCACGGACCGGCAAGCGCAGCGTAGGTCGTCCACCGACACGGTGGACAGACGACCTGAGGAAGGTCGCAGGACGACGTTGGATGCAGGCCGCTTCCAACCGGTCCTTTTGGAAAATCGTGGGGGAGGTTATGTTCAGCAGTGGACGTCCTGCGGCTGAGATGATGATGATGATGATGAGTTTATATTAGGTATTCTAGACCAAATCTTTTTCTAATCTAATAATTCTATAAATCGAATCTATAAGAACGATTCAAGTTTTTCTGTACGTTTTCTTTTAGTCTATTTTTCGTTTACATTTTTCAATCACTTGCTGCTATCAGACTAAGCTGAATGTGGTGTAACTATGTATTTGCTGCGACAATAACATTTAAGTAAGTACCTTTGAGCATATCTGATGGTGGAGCCAGTGAAGATGACCATAAGAACCCTTCAATTAACCAAACCCATCGATAACCTTATAGAACCAGGTACGTATTTTAAAAAAGATTGTGTTTAAAAAAAAAACAACAAAAACTTAACCAAACAGTTGTGCAGTAGCTCTTATTTATTTGGTGGTACAACTAGCGTTTTTTCATAATAGCAATACGATAATAAACATAACTCTGAAGAAATACACAACAGTTCATGTTTCAAATAGAAAAACAAAAGTTTTCAAATAAATCGCGCTTCTCCGCGAACGGGAATTAATTTAGCTTTGGAAAGTTTTCTTTTGTTTTTTGTGTTTAAATCCTATCTACAGTAAACAAGTATAGTAAAAGAGTTGATTAAAAAAGTTATGTTGCATATTGTACGTTATACTAGTAATACGACGTCATAAAGCAAGTAATGGTAGATAATCAGTTATTTATCAGCATAATTTTAGCCATAGGACTTTCACTTTTGAACGTATGCCTCCCATATTAATTACGTTGAGTAGCCGTGTAGAAACTATAACAGTATCAAGGCCAGTTTTTAATTTAAAAGTCTAATCCCGAACTCATTATCTGAATTTACTTCCTTATACCGTATGCCTAGCACGAATATCTGCGTAAGTGTATCGTGTCGTTCATGTGAAATGGTACAAGCTGTCATGTATCTAGGGCAACCGTGACACAGATAACTCATAGTTTGTATGCCGAAGCGTGACATTTTGACGCTTTCGATATGAATACTCAGTCAGTCGAAAGGTTTTTGCATCAGCAGCATCACTAACGGCCGGTCCCAATAATCTATCTATCGCCGGTTTAGCTTACTAGAGATAGATATTTGACACTTTTTGTATGAACGTTATGTCAAATTTCTATCGGTAGTAAGGAAAACCGTGGATAGATAGATTATTGGGGTCCTCCATAAGAAGACTCCGTAACTTTCTCCCAACTGCCACCAAAACCGCTTTAGCACAGTCCCTCCTCCTCCCAATCCTTGACTACGCCGACGCTTGCTATCATATTCTATCTATCCACAGTTTACCTTACTACCGATAGAAATTTGACATAACATCCATACAAATAGTGTGAAATATCTATCTCTAGTAAGGTAAACCGGCGATAGGTAGATTATTGAAAACGGCCATTAACCGAGGAGCAAATAAATAAGCTAGAACGCATACAAAAATTTTCCATCAGATTCATATTTGGTCTGCGCAAGTACTCGTATGACCATGTATCTGAATTCCGGTCTAAGCTCAATTGGTTACCCATCCGACGTCGCCGGGATTTACATGTCCTTTCCCTTCTTTACAATATTCTGTTCTTCCCTCCGACTCCATTTTATCTTAAAGAACGTTTTGAATTTCTTCATCTCTCTAATGCTCTTTCTTTTCGTTCGTCCTGTACCCGACAGTTGAAAACCCCTACTTCCTCGACAACATTCTATCAAAATTCGTTTACTGTTCGAGCTGCCCGTCTTTGGAATGATCTCCCCGTTGATATAAGACACGCTCAATCAATTAATGTATTCAAGAATATGGTAAAGAAGCATTACATGTCTGAAGGCTGCCTGTCATTACCTTTTCATTTGTGTATAACATTGTAAATCTAATTTATTTTTTTACTAACTGATCCTACAGTAGGTATCTTTGTATTTTATATATATATATATATATATATATATTGATATGTATTGTATGTATGTATTATATTTTATATATCATACTATTATGTATGTACCTATCTTGTTTATGAATGTGTTATTTATTTATGGATATATTTAATTGTGTCTGAGTAAACAATATATTTAAAAAAGATATATGGTGACAAATTATTTTAAAAAATATCCATGCACTAAGTTATATTGCTTAATTATTACCGTTTTACACCACTATGCGCCTATTCAAATTTATATTAATTACTATCCATCCCAAGGTTGCCTGTAAGAAACTGCTTATAGCGATAAGGCCGCCCATTGTACAACCTGTTTTGTAAACTACTCTTAGTTCTTTCATTTATAAGATTGGTGTTCAATAAAGTATTATTGTATTGTATTGTATTGTACTTTTTTACAAATTGTTTGTGCTACGGCATCTTCTGTATCTTTTTTATTCATTTTCGTTTTCTTATTTTTTTATTTATCGCATTCTAAAGGACATAATTGGAAACCTGTACCACGCAAACTCTAAGATCTACTTTCCGAGGCCAAGCCACTGCTGAATAAAAAATCTACCAACATTTCACAAAATAAATATTATAAGAGTGTGAATTCCCCCAGACTCGCCCCGGCCCCGTCCCGTAACAATTCGCATAACGAAGGCAAGCTTAAGAAGGAGTCACATTGAGTATATCAGGTCCCAGCTATCTAGCTATAGGATAAAAAGAACTGATATTCAGTTATATGGAAAATCATATATGTTGATAATTATAGTAAAAAGGTCAACTAAATGAATAGTCAATTTCAATTGGCATTATGATCGGTCTTTGTCTATTTCATACGTTCTAATCTCATCAAATTCCCCCTTCCATTATGATGCTGATGATTATCGCCTCGGCGATGGCGTTCGCCTCTCATCCTAGTTGCCTAACTAGGATGAGAGGCGAACGCCATCGCCAACCAAGTAGTGCAACAAAATAGCATCATTTGCATCACGCGGGTGGAACCGCAAAGCTAAATAATTTCAGCGTAACACAGGTTAAACCTAGTACGCTGCTGAAATGATATTGCATATTTTGTGTCTCTGTGTGTACTTATAGCTATATAAATCTTTGGAATGAATAATATACCTGTAAATGTATGACAAAAGTTATCATATGACAGGATGACAGGCCTGTTGGTCTAGTGGTTAGTGACCCTGACTGCTATGCCGGAGGTCGTGGGTTCGATTCCCACCCAGAACAAATGTTTGTGTACTGAGCACGATCATTTGTTCTTTGTCTGGGTGTAAATTATCTATAATATTTATGTATTTAGAAATATATAAGTATGTTTATCAGTTGTCTAGTACCCAAAACACAAGCTCTGCTTAGCTTGGGTCTAGATGGCGTTGTGTGATAGTTGTGGAATATTTATTTATTTATTTTATTTATATAAATTGTAAAAGTATTTAGTGTAAGTATGTAGATACATTCTTACTAATTGTTAAATAAATAAAATTAAAAATACAAGTAAAATACAAAGATAAATTGATGATAAAGATTGCCTAAAGATTAATTAATTTATAAAACATGTGTATATTAATACAAAAATGCGCATGTAGGTTTTAACTCTACATAGGTTTTCAACAAGTGTTTCCTGCGTAGGCGTACAAATAAACGTCGTGAGATAGCGCACGTGCACATAATAAAAAATTAAATATATCTATATATAATCTACATAAAATATCTTAGGTGAAAACTAATTAGGCTTGTTTTTACTATAATCTATATTCTATTCTATTACATACACTATAGCTGTTTGTTTTCCATGAAATAAATAAATAAAGTCAGAACTCAAATTAAAAATAAATAAGCACGCTTGTCAGAGAAATAATAATTAAACTAGCTAGTTATTAATATTGCTAGTGAAGTTTCTTTAAAAAGATATCTAGTTTATATTGTTTTGATGAATATTGGAGAAATTGATTTTGAGGAAGAGGCCTCGACTATCTGAAGCGATGATAGCTGGGGGTCATAGTACGAATTACAATGATACAGAATACAATAAGTAAAGCGACTTATTCTTTTAATGTTTTTTTTTACTTTTGTAATGGTGGTTAGTTTACGGAACAGGCACGGTGTGAAACGATAACCTCTGCCCATAACAGATGCGTTTCGAAATACAGACAAACTTATGTGCTTCTGAGATATTAAGTTGTTAAGTCTTATGTGCCTGTTTGCCCATACCCATACCCTGCAAACCGAAACACAGAAATTAGCACTTTAATGCAATTACTGCTTTATGGAAGAAATAGGTACAATGGGTTTTCTTGTTACTATATTTCTATGCATTATACATTTTTGAAGAAATCTTCACAAAAATACTTTATACAGAAAAATACGCGTCCTGTGAGTCCACGCCCTAAACTATATTTTCCACCTATTTTTATTTTGGTCACGTTTCAAGGAAGGAACTCTATGTTATGCCAAAACAAGATCCCGGATAACTAACTATAGATCTAGTGATTCGATTTTCAATTCCGATTATCCAGTATTGTCCGAACGTGGAGAAACAATTGGACTTTCAATTGGACACACATGCATTTTTCGTTGCATAATATAATTTTTACTTCAGTAGCTCAAACATGTAGGTTTTGCTGCCTGAAATCAAAGAGCAAAATGTGATTTTGCTCACTGAGTGAGACAAAGTAAGTGATTGATTTTTTTCAGATAGCCGCGAATATCTTATTCAGCCTTGGGTTAATCATACAGTTCGAAACATTCACTCTCTATCTCTTTCCCGACATTAGAAAGAAACAGAGACAAAGACCAACCCTTTCGAAGTTTTAATTTTGATTTCGACCTCAAAGACAAACGTTCGGAATTTCATACTAACTAAAGAAATTTTTCAAAAAAGATAATTATATCTTTTAATGTAATTTATTGAATTGGTAGCTCTACCTACTTTGTTAATTATTTTAATTCGCAATAAATAGTTTTTCAATCTAATCCTGTTTATTATTTTATCTCCTAAGTGTTCTCGCTGCCGAATTGAAAAGTTATGTGTGTTACACGATAGTTTTTCTGTATCTCGTGCAAAGCATAGTTTTTTGTATCTCGTGCCCTTGAATCCCTCGCCACACCCAGGATTCAAAATCAGCACTCACAGCAAAAAACGACTTTGCTCTCTTGTTGCACAAATAACTATTTCCATTCCTGTACGATTCTTATTATCATTAAAAGTAGAATATTTAGCAAGGGGATAAATTACTGGTTTATATCAAGGACGTCATATTAATTCCGGAGCGCAACGGGGCATGACGATAAAGGTTAGAAAAGGAGATACTGAGTGCACCAAGACGAAGACAGCATAATAGCCAAGGACAATACGGTACAAACAAGTACAATTTGAAAAATCTAATACCGACTTCCATTCTATTCAGTTATTGGAGTGTAACTCAAAAACTACTGGGCCGAATTAGATAAAATTAAATGGGACGGGAAGCACCAGCTTTCAAACAAACAAATAATTTTGAGAATCGGTTCACCCTATCGAAAGTTATGAGGTAACAAACTTTAAAAATACAGTCAAATTGAGTACCTCCTCCTTTTTGGAAGTCGGTAGAAAAAGCGTTCATAAGCAGTGTACAAACGTGGACTGATATTGATCTGTGCAATACAGTTTCATTATTGTACCGTATTCCAATAGGACTTATTAAGACACTAGCTGCGTTCTGCGGTTACACCCTCGTGAATATAAAGTTATTTAACCTGTGGGTGGAGCCATGGAACGAAGTCAGTCATCTAATACTCGTATTTAAAATTTCAATCATAATAATTCATAAAGTATTTTCAAGTGAAATCCTGGAATTGAGGAAGTGCTCACTTCAAGTAGTATTAGAATTTTGGTCGCAGTCCTCGAATATGAAACAGGTTTTGAACTGAATTCCAGAAAATTAAGAGCCTAGTTCTAAGTTAAAATTATTCGTAGACAAAGCTAGATTTTTTTACAGTTATTTAGTTGTGGTATACTGATGTAATTAACGTTTGGAAATGATCAGGCTTCATATAGGTATATTTAGGTAGCTATATATAGATAGATAACATTTTATTGAGGCACCACATTTATGACTTAAGCTATATATAGATATATAAGGATAGCCTAAGTCTCGAGAGAATTCCAGTTATAATTTGTTTCCATCTACAGATATAAGCAGAGCTTCTCAGGTTGAGTTGAAAACCTCACATGAGACTTTAATTTGATTGGAGCAAATGAACATTCTGTGCAATGAAGACTGAAAAGAGATGTGCAAAAATGCTAAGGGCATCATGGCAACACAAATAACTATTCAGCTGTTATCTTGTACTACTTTGTGATGATACTTTAGCAAGCGGGTTTTTGCAGATATAATGGATGAGTTGGCATGCAACCAAAACAGGTATACTCAGCTGAGAGCTCTATTATGAGTATTCCACAGGTAATGTTAAAGTTACAAGCGAATTTATTTATGTGATCGCGTTCATCTTAACATCGTTAATATATAATATTAGATATTGTTTCGCTTAGTGACAGATTTTCAAACTTGAGGGAGGTAAGTAACCAGGCGGATACCAAAATTGCCGTATCACCAAGTTAATATCTATGCATAAGTGTAACCCACCTATAGGAAAAACATCTGTTATTCAATGCCAGAAAGAGGGCAATTGGTTTTGTATGGTAAGTATAGCTACTATGATAGATATTGTTCCTTTATTCAAATCTGGTAGTACTACTGATCCAACAAATTTTCGGCCTATTTCTGTACTACCTACGCTAAGTAAGATTTTCGAAAAAATTATATTACATCAATTAGAAACTCATTTTAGTGCAAACAAAATTTTCCATAAGAATCAATTTGGGTTCACAAGGAATCGCTCTACTATAGACGCAGGTATAGACTTTATAAAAGATGTGTTTGATGCCTGGGAGAACTCTCAAGATGCCTTAGGTGTTTTTTGTGACTTATCTAAGGCATTTGATTGCGTCCGACATGATATACTTGTCAGGAAATTACAACACTACGGTATTAGGAACATGGCTCTCAACCTTTTGACTTCATATTTAAATGATAGAATTCAAAGGGTTGACATAAATGGTAAAAAATCGCCCGGCTCTATAATCTCAATGTTCGTTCCACAAGGTTCAATACTATGGCCGTTCTTGTTTTTAATCTATATTAATGACTTACCTTATTATGTAGAGAAGAATCACGAGATTGTATTGTTTGCAGATGACACTTCACTGTTATTTAAAATTAAAAGGCAGTTATTAAACTATGACGATGTTAACAATGCATTAGCTAAAGTTGTGAATTGGTTCAATACAAATAATCTTCTCCTCAATGAGAAGAAAACTAATTGTATAAAGTTCTCGACGCAAAATGTGAGACAAGTAGAATCCAATATACAATTGAATGGAACAGGGTTGGACCTTGTGGAGTCAACGGTCTTTTTAGGAATTACTATAGACGCTAAATTGCAATAAAAAATACAATTGTCTAGTAGGCTCAGTTCAGCGGCTTATGCTGTTAAAAAAAAAATAGACTATTAACTGATGTAGACACAGCTAGAATAGTTTATTTTAGTTATTTCCATAGCGTTATGACTTATGGCATACTGCTCTGGGGATGTTCTGCAGATATTAATTCCATTTTTATACTGCAAAAAAGGGCTATACGAGCGATCTACAGTTTAGCTCCCAGAGTTTCCCTTAGACAGAAGTTTAAAGACATAAACATTGTAACTGTTGTCTCTCAGTTTATCTATGAAAATCTAATGTATGTAAAGAAAAACATTAGCAGTTTTGATAAAAGGAGTGATGCTCATTCCATCAACACGCGAAATAAGCACAAGCTATCCGTACATGTAACGCGTCTCCACAGAATAAGTCATTCTTTTATGGGACAATGTATACGATTCTATAATAAAGTTCCCAATGTTATCCGAGATTTGCCTATTAATAAGTTTAAAATTACTATTAAAACTAAACTCTGTCAAAAAGGTTATTACAAAATTTCGGATTACTTGGAGGATAAAACAGCTTGGGACTGATCACTCCAGGATCTATCTACTTCGAGGAGGTGGGGTCGCGGGGGGGCTATCCCTTGTGGCTGACGTAGCAGGCGGTGGGGCTACGTATCCGACCCACCGCAGGGAGACCACGGGCGACCAGACACGGGGAAGTCTGGCGCCCACTGTTGGCGAGTTTGGTCTCCGAGGCAGTTGCGGCGCGCCATGTGTTCTGGCGTGCCGCGAAGAGAAGGGTCCGGCAACGGACAGCCACGGCGGGTTCGCGGTCGTGTGGAAAATCTGTCCCGCGTTCCCGCCGAGGGCGGCAGTGACGGAACACCCCGGGGTTTTGGTGGGTATACGGACTCCCACATAACTACCTCCCTCCCCGTGGTGGGTGGTATCCATAAAGGATTTCCCCGGGACAAAAAAAAAAAAAAAAAGGATCTATCTACTCGTGTACTAAGATGTCAAAGTGTAGCGTGTCTTGCCCTACTGATACCATTATTATGTTCTCTTTTGTAAGGCAACACACTGGAGCTAATATTTGTAGTACCTAAGTAAAAATATTGTAAAAACATCTATATAAAAAGAATGGCCCCGAGTTTCTTGCCGCTTCTTCTCGGTAGGCTCTATATATTTTGGAACGCGGCGGTAGTCTTTAAAGTACATTATAATGAAAAATTGACGTTCATAAGTGCGTCTTTGATGCCTAAATTGAATAAATGATTTTGACTTTGACTTTGACTTTGATGCTATAGATACACTTACAGGGGTAATTCAAGTTGCTTTATCTTTGACAATAACACCACGCACGATATACTTAACAGTTTACTGCAATGAATGCCCAAAAAGCACTACTACTACATACTAAGCTATGTATTTAGAAATATTCATATACTTAATCGTTCCTATACCGTGATAATTAAAACAAAAAAATTGTGAATAAAACTGACGTATATTTACGTCTCTGGGACTCAAAGGGTTTTCACCAATACATATCAACGACATTGAGCAAAACGGAAAATATTTTTTTTATGTACATCCATGTTGAGTCGATCAAGTCGCTCGCCAGTCATCAGTTCAGTTCTATTGAGAATTAGAAACTACAACAGTCCAAAAGCCTGCACTTTGCTCGTAACCCTGAGATCTAACATATTATAAAATATGTCTTGCCCTGTAATATCATTGGAAAAGCTTCGCTTCAAACCAAAATACAGTAATGCACACTACTGCTTGGCAGTTGGATTACTGGTAGAGGTGTAGTACCACGTGCGGATTAACAATGTTGCAATTTTAATGGAAGATTTATTTCAAATTGACCAAGAATTGACCAAGATAGAACAGTTTAAACTGACATGTAAGACTTCAGCCGTGCGATTGTCTAAAGCAAACATCGTTGCATCTTTGACAACATCCGTGAAACAAATTACTAGATGAAAAGAACCGTTGGAACCTTATGTACAAGGGTGATATCTCATAAAGAACTTGACATAGGTGAGCTCGACGAATCATAAGAGAATCGCACGGCTGTTAGGCACGTCCGCACTAGCCTATACGAGTTGAAGGACATTTATGAATGCGGTGTTATTGGATTAGCCAGGGACCCAGAACACAAAAACAACAACACACAACATGGACCAGTCGCATTGGAAACATATGTATTTGAACTGTTAAGAAAACCAACGCTAAGTGCTCCATAGATAATTTAACCAAATGGTTTCCCTAAAGGCATCTGAAAAGGGTGAAATAATCAGAAACACGTGTTATTAAAATTTACAATTCAATTAACTATTTTCAAAATTAACTCTACCTTCATATTAATATGACATACTTTTTAGGTAAATTATATGTTAATATAAAGTTTAAACTAAAAACCTTACGACTTTCAACAAACAATGCAAAACGCAGGCGAAAGCCAAAGTGGTTGACACTATTACAATATTTTCTATGCGTCATTTAAATAAAACCCACAATTCATTTAACTACATTTCATTTTATACAAGAAACAAATCAAAGCTTGTTTGCCTATTTTTGGTTTTGTAATCAATTGTGTTTTGAATTTTATATCTAATATTTGACTTAAAGTTGTGGAGGAAATTTGTGTTTTAATAATAAGAACAGACGTACTGTGATGGTACTTTATTTTCATGTATTTTGCCTTTAGAGTACTATTAGTCAATGCTATTGAAATAGTTGCTAAAAATATTGCTGCCCGTACATTTTCCTACCGTGTTGAGAGTGTCCAATTAATATAAATCAAACAAAATATGTTTAAAAGTGTGTTATTTTATAAAATGCCTAAAGTCACACACATGTCTGTGTGCATCCACACCATATAAAGTAAGGTATGTTGTAATGCTACATTTTTAATTTGTCTCTTTAAGAACTATCCTGTCGTGCGATTCTCTAAGAGAAAACATCGTTGTATCTTTGAGAACATCCGTGAAACAAATGAAGAGATGACAAGAAATGTTTGAAAAACAACCGTATGTACAAGGGCGATATCTCATAAAGTACTTGATATCGGTTAGCTCGTCGACGAGCGCATCGACTAATCATTAGAGCTGTTATAATATGCAAGTATACCGAGTTTGCTGGATGTTTCCATTGACAAATAAGCTTTGGCAGTTTGACAAAGCTGTTAGATGTTTGCCATCTAAATGCAAATCTAATGCAAATATAGTTGTAGAAACAGTTTCTGTACACTACTTTATTAGTTCAACTCGAGTAGAGATTTGGTTGTACTCGAAATCTTTTCTTGATGTTTGTAGAAGGCTGATTTCTATATGTTTTCAATTATAATTGCTACAAGATAAACTTCGACATAAATTGAATTCTAGTGACATATTTGTGGTTGTTTCTTTCGTGTTATTATTACAAAATATAGATATACTACAAAGCAGTAGTGTACAAAAAGAATTAGTCAGGATTGAAATGCGCTGTTGCAATTTAAATTACTGGACAAGTGAAGTTTATGAAATAGTCTGATAGGTACCATGATAGTTCAAAAATAGGTACCTATTATCATAATATTGTGCGCATGGTACCGACTTCGACATGTTATTTCAAACTTTTTGAAGTCGGTTCAATTATTTGGCAAATAAATATTTTTCTCCATTTTTAATTACTCTTGTTACTTACGGGATCGATTGTCATTCACTGTCAATGATGATATCACCAAGATAGGTGTAAAACTTTTCAGTTTTTGTAGTGTAACTCAAAATCGGCTTGACTGAATTTGATGACATTTAAATAGGACCACCTCGAAAGTAACTACCTCTACCAAACAAAAAAAGAATTTTGCGAGTTGGTCCACAAATGGGGAGAAATCGGCTAACATACACATAAAAAAATACATTCACATAAACATATAACCTCCTCCTTTTTAGAAGTCGGTTAAATTAATGAATTCTCTAGAGGATTCCAGGGGGTCCGTCAATGTAATAATATTAAGTTTCAGAAAATAGCACGCAAATCATTCCCAAATCCTTATAAAGCTACAGTGGCGTTAATGAATTGGGCAAATCTACTTGCCTTGCCAGGATCATCCGCTATAATCTGCCGTAATAACAATGCACGCGATAGGTACGTTTCGTATTTTCGCTGCGTAATACGGACCAGTAGGTCTATAACTGATATTATCGTGTTAAGAAATGCAAAATAAACCGGTTTGAACCTAACTGGATCAATTGAACTAGCCTACAACTGTCTGTTGATTTGGGAACAAATCAAAGATGAATTTGCATCGAATGTGTGCCCCATTGAATCATTAAACTGCTCGTTTATTCTGCCTACCTCCGAATAAAAAGAAAACAAACAGATTTACAAATAGGCAATCTAAACGAATGCGGTTTATTCATATTGTAAATCACTCTGAACTATACAATCTTATAATGTAGAAATCACAGTGAACTAACCATTAAGTACTCGTCTGGGTCATTTCAGTGTTCAGTGAAAAACATACACTCACTCTCACACTCTCTTACAAACATTCGCATTTATAGTGTTAGTGTGATGACTGCATCGAATATAAGTGAAGGTTAAATCGATTAAAATGTGAAGATTACATTGTCATGCAGAAGAGAAGCATTATAATTAGCTCTTTTTTAAAATATACTTCTCCTGATGAGTGATCCACATAAAAGGTACAGAATCTTTTTCCCAGTTAGTAACGTAGGATCCACAGAGAGCACGAGTATTTTGACCCCTCCCGGCACAAAGCTAAACACGCCGACTTGTAATCGTCTACATCCGCATCAAATAAACATTTGAACGCATCACACGTCGCCGTTCCAGCAAAACGTCCACATTTCCTGGAGAAGGTTCGCGTGGCACGGAAAAATAAAAACAGTCCGCGGAAACAAAGAATTCACGGTAATCACAGTCCTAGCGGCGGAAGGTCGAGGCTTTCAGTACAATTATGGCGAAATGACAGGCCGTGCGATCACCGCGCGTGTACCCTCGATCCTACCAAGACCTTGTCTTGACCGTGAAAAGCTTCCGCGAAAGCTCTACGCAACACGGCTACGAAACGTCTACGAGAATACGTAGCACCCAAAATCGGCTGTCGATTGTCAACTTAATTAGGTTTTATATTACATAACATCGCGACGATGAAGATTTTGGAAGACTTACTCGATATAGACGTCTCGTTCTCTCGGATTGAAGGTCGGTGGTGGGTTAGTGATGCACTCGCGCGGGCGGCAGCGGCGGGCGGCGGCGACTGACTGCTGGGCCCGGCCCGAGCCCCGCCGCCCGCGCGCCCCGCCCCGCCCGCGCGCTGCCGGATAAACAACATGCATTGTGGACCCGATCTGCGGGCCTACGGAATAATAACGTATACAGTTGCTAAGCTTGGGACATGCAATTAGCAAGACCTACTTGAAATTATCTAGAGCTAAGATACTTCGTAACAATATCTACAGCTAGAGTTAAATTGTTGTCAAGCATACGTAACTTGCAATAAGATTGAAGATGGTGAACCCATGCCTCCCGTGACACAGCTGCGTTCCGCAGTTTCACGTGTGATAGATGATGATGATGAATCCAAATATATAACTTATGTTCATCAGGGATAATTCTTATATGTCAATACATGAACTTTTTATGTTATAACGTAGGATTCTAATGGTGAAATATTGTTTCATGTCGGTCCAGTTGTGTCAGAGTCTATTCCATTTAAACTAACAAATCTTTTTAATGTTATTTTTGCTGACCTTATGCACCCAGCTGCATTTGCGCTTATATTGTACGCAAGTAGTCCATGAAGAAGTGGCCCGGACAGTCACGAATCCGGTCGAGATATTCGACTTTACCTACCGCGTAAGTTAAACCGTCAAAATAAGAATATATTGTGTAATACTTACGAAAGTTTCAATCAAGTTATAACAAATCTTTCCTCTTTTGTAATATTAGTGCAAATGCAGAAAACATTATAGTATAGCTATAGATGATACTTACTTCAACACGAGCTTAAGCAAGATGCATTTTTGTGCAATTTTCACAGTGCCTAACCAAAAGCTCTGATACCCAAAATAACTGGCCCAGTACGAGTTGGGCTCGCGTATCGACGGTTCTGTATATTAAACATTATTGCTTTAACTAAAGACAAACTAGGTTAAAATACAAAATGAACTTTGCTGTTTGATCCCTAGACACGATTATTATATACCGCAAATAATATTTTTTTTCTATAGTAACATAGCTTGAGTGTGCTACGTAACTTCGAAAAACACCGTAGTAATACGATCTCGAATAACCAAAACTCTAATTATTCACCAATACGAATCACTTTACAACGAATGCACGCTACCACGAAACACTTAACGCCGTAGCCACGCTACCTCACGTAACCGAACCTCTAAAGAAATTAATCTAGGAAAGATTATATTTTCAAATTAAAAGTCTTTATTAATCTGACAAAAGCATACATTTTATAAAACAAAAATAGAAATTAAAATGAAATCATCGTTTAATGTAACACATGTATGCAAGACCATCTAAAAATGTAGTTAAGTCCATTGACCCCATTTTTTCAAAATGTTTTTTTTAGCTTTTCGTGCCAATTTTTTTGTAGACACTCCTGTTTGGAGTGTGCTACGTAACTTCGAAAAACGTAACAAAGAATAACACGTCCCCGAAAGCTTACTAATACGAATCACTTTACAACGAATGCACGTTACCACGAAACACTTCACAAATTTTATGGTTTTATGTCAACGGGAAGTACTTGTACATGTAGGTTTTGACTCCCTTGTGAAATCGAAAAATATGGGAAAACCGCAACATAAACAGTAATATCTTTTAATCACATAAAATTTGATTGTATTACGCTGAAATAGACAGTAGACCCAAGTGTTCGATATATATTTCAATTGTATACCTCTACGCGTTCCTGTCGTGCGATTCTCTAATAGCAAACATCGTTGCATCTTTGACAACATCCATGAAACAAATAAAGAGATGACAAGAAACGTTGGAAAAGCAACCTTATGTACAAGGGCGATATCTAATAAAGTATTTGACATCGGTGAGCTCATCGACGAATCATTACAGAATCGCACTGCTAAGAAAAAAGGTAACTGACAGACAGACAGACAAACGGACAACATAGTGATCCTACAATTTTTGAGGTATGTAACCCTAAAAACAAATTAATAGTATTGAAAATAGTATATTTTGCATAATTTCCTTGTTTTTAATAGCAAATAACTATAACATTTGCAAAGTTATCATGGCCAAACATCAATTCATACAGAGCTCAATAAGCGCAATCCAAACACGATCAGCTCTCCGAAGCTTGAATTCTATACGCACACTGTCCTTACTCCAACCGATACCAACACTTACACACCACTACATCTTGTAATATCATCACAACCATTGCTGTTTATGCTCCTTTTCTGATAAACATATCTATTTTTAGCCAGCGATGGAGGTGCGATTAGAATTTTTTTCACTTGTCACCTCGGAAACTGAACGCTTATCAAATAAATTTTCGAGCCCGATAGTAGTCCTAGCGTTATAGATTTTGGATTTAGACACAGATTAAGAAAAAAATACTACGTTTTAATCAGTGGTAGCACAAATCGAGCATAAGTATGCTTGTTTCTATGAAATGATTCTATATAGGTCGATAATTACTGCTTCTTGGAATAATCATGACCTTCTTTTTAATGTTTATAAGCGGCGCAGCGAACAAATGATCTGGTGGCAAACCTATATCAGCCTATAGCAGTTAACATCCATTGCTTTCCGTGCTACCACACTGCGCACGACTCCCCGATACTTTGCTTTTACGACTCATTCGCCTAATAATTTCACATGTCTACAGTGCCCTTCACACCCTGACACAGTAATGCTTGCGCACATTGCTTCGCGGTAGAATATCTGGCACTGTGGTGGTACCAACCAAGACGGAGTTTGCACAACGGGCCCACCTAGTATGTCAGGTTACTCCGTGCTACAAAGTAGCTACGGCAAAAAATCTACGACAATGCGGCTACGTCGTAGCGCCGTAGCTATGACATAGTGCTACAATCTATGACGCGGAAATCCGTTTTTAAATACTCGTATGGTTTATTTGGTTCTATTAGTGAAATTACCAAGTGAACGATACTATTGATGGCCATACTTTCAATAATGCTTTCAGACATTATATTTGACAATGCGATGGTTATGTGTTACAAGACGGAATCTTGCACAAAATAACTATCCCAAATTCGGACTTTCTCGGGTCTTTACGAATCGCGTTCTGATGGCGGGAATGATATTTTACGATGTTATCAAGTTACTGTTACTAATATTTAAACAATAATAAGCTTTATTCATAAAATACATCATTCCGTATATTAAAATGCGCATAATAACAAAAATTGAATTAAAAACGCGCTAGCGGACACAAAGAGATGAATACAAACGAAACGGCGATCCAATCTGGTTTATGTGGAAGTGTAGAGAGGGGAAGTGTTTTATATGGCAACAAAACTGAATGAGCTTTAAATTGTGCTCAATATGTAAGGATTCAGCCGCTCATGCATTTCAACGTTATCGAAAACATGTAAGTTAAACCTTCGACAATGCAGTTTCTGTTGTTTTGACAAACAATTCATATCACCACTAGTAATTATGTTTTTTTTATTCCGTGGATATTATTTATGCAAGAGACCATCTTAGTCAGTACCAGCTTGTCACAATCATTTGGGTGAAAGAGTTATTGGGACAATATTGGGAGGTCATTACTGTATCAAGCGAATGAAGACGCAAATGCAAGTTTCTTGGAGTGACACGTGCAGTACAGTTCTATGATTGGTTATATCAAATCTCCTGCAGAAGCTATTGCGTTTAGCGGAGTAAACGCATTTTTAATTATGATAATAGTAAAATAAATGTGAATCCAAAATATAAGGCTATATTACAAACTACTATAGAATTGTACTACTAGTAATAGGTACTTTTAGTCTGTGACAGTTAAAATATTCCCATAAATATTTCCGCCTCCAACAGAGTTATTTTAAAATAAAGAGTTGACCGATGTCCGTCTGGCTGTGTGTCTCTCTATCAAGACCCACTTTTTCAGAATCGCGTGGAGGTATGAAGTTGAAATTAATATCTCAGCGTCAACTGGGACGTTTGTATGTTTCGTGTGTTTGGTTGACGATAACGGTGGATCGGATTTTTATAAAAATATCCAGAAGGGTTTCAGGGAATTCATTTCGCAAAAACTTTACATTATTTTGGGGATTGTTGATATTGGAGTTTTAAAAGCTAGTTCGAGTTTTCAATTAAGTCATATGAAACGCAAGGTGCGTTTCATATGACTTAATTGAAAACTTTAGTAAAGGGCGTCACTGTGTTTATTTTACTTAAGGCCTCATTAGTTTTTAATATGTGAATGATTTGAGATCGACGCTGACAAATACAAGTCTTAATGCTCAAAGTTTTACATCATACATTGAGGTATTACCCACCCCGTCCCTACGAGCTTTAATTAAAAAACATACAATGCAAAGCTGCAGCGCGGTCTGAGTGAAAATATTAAATCTTTTTATTCCAACGTCCCCTCGGGGGCGCCACTACGCTACCAATTATTAGTAGTTACGGTATGCTGAATTAACAAGACATTATTCCACTAAATATGGGAATTTAATTGAGTTCCACAGTATTGTATAGTACAATTCATCTAGCTATCTGAGTATATTCGCATTGTGTGACCGGCTTGCTTAATTTCTAACATATACCTATAGGAACACCTTGTAATTTAGACAGAATAGTACACATCCTCGCACGGGATTCAAACCCGCGTATTCTAACAATCCGTGTCAGACGCCATGACCACTAGGCCACCGAGGCACTTTTGCTCAAATTCTTTCTCTAATTAACGTGTATTTTTCTCTCTATAGTTGCAAAGTTTAGTCTCGCTAAGCAGGTGTTATTGCTTTAAAAAACATATTACAAAAATTTACTATATGTCACATTGTTTTTTGTCTGTCTGTGATGTCTTTGTAGTAGGTAATGAATAATATTATTATTGTTAGTGGAGAAGTAAGTACACAGTCGCCTTCGTTAGTACAGCCGTGTGATTCTCTAATAATTCGTCGTTGCGATCGTCCGACGAGCTCACCGATGTTAAATACTTAAGAGGTATTGTCCTTGTACATAACTTCTTTCTTTTTCGTTAGGTTCGTAGGTTTCGTCGTTGTTTCACGGATGTTGTCAAAGGTGCGACGATGTGTACTCTTAGAGAATCGCACGAAGGTTTTGTTAAAAACCTGTATTACAAGTCACCAGGTAAACAGTGTGCCTCGGTAGGAACAATTTTCGTATATAGTTATTACTTTACCATATCTTTACATTGTAAAATTAACAAGGAGTTGGTGTAAATCAAGTAAATAAATAATTGTGTGGAAACAAGATGTAAGTGATGATCTAGTGAATCAGTAAATGGTGAAGTAAAGAGCTGTGCGAGGTTAGACATCCAATAAGAACACGTGACCTAGAAATCTTCTTTCTGGAAGTCGATTTTAAAAGGAACAAGTTGTCGTAACATAATTGCAGATTTCGAACAAAAAACTACATGACATTAGCATAAGCTAAAAGTGAAAGTACACAACGGGACATTAGAAAACTAAGCGTGACCTAGCAACTATAACACAGAAGACCAAGTTGTCTCAGTCCTGAATAGAATTCCAAATAGAACGGCAGTTAAAAATACTCAATGATGTCTAAAATACCAGGGGAACTTTGTTCGGACGTACAAATAGAGCATGCTTCCAAATTGAATCGCTACCCGGGCTTTTCCACGTGAACGCATCGACCACCGACCTAGAACCCTGGTATTTCATTAGAACCAACCTTGCTCTTTTATTCTTCGCTCAGTAGGGACGCAGAGAGAGGTCAGTGTAAACTGGCAGCTGTATGGACAGCCATGAGCCCCGCGGCTATCGGAACCTCCTCCTAATTTTAGATTTTAGGGTTTGGTTATTGTCGATGCCTTGCGTATATAGGCATGGAAGAGAGGCTTTTTACAAAAATACTTTTGCGTGTTAGTGCGCGCGAGTTTGAAAAACAAATAAAATTAAGTAGATTAAACATTTGATATTATTTTAGGATTTCGTTGGTATTGATATCAAGTTTTAAGTAATTTGCATCACAATGACTTATATTTTGACCGGCCACGCCAGCCTTGCGAGTCTCTAATGATTCGTCGATGCGCTCGTCGACGACCTCACCGATGTCAAATACTTTATGAGATATCGCCCTTGTACATAAGGTTGTTTTTCCAACGTTTCTTGTCATCTCGTCATCTGTTTCACGGATGTTGTCAAATATGCAACGATGTTTGCTCTTAGAGAATCGCAACATATATATAATTTACTCTATGAATCGCACCGCTGACGTAGCTAGAGCTATACGAGAATTATTTATGACTAGCTGCGCTCCGCGGTTGCACCCGCGTGGTGATGGATGATGATGAATAAAAATATAGAGCGTGTGTTACTCGGGTATAATGTAGCATTCTAGTGGTATAATATTTTAGAAATCCGTCTACAAGTTTTTGAGTTTATTTGTTACACAACAATATTATAATACCGGATAACTTTGAATACCTATTCGATTTATTTTTAATTTTATACTTATTTTTTGTAAGCGTCAGCGTGGGCATTGAAAATAATAAGTAGAAAATGCGATACAGCTAAAATATTGCTGATGGTATTTGCGCTACATTTAAACACAAAGAAATTGCAACGAAAATAGCACTATGTCACACAGAAACTTAGTTAATTTACACTAATTGCTCTAAATTGTTTCGATGTTTCAGTTCATGTCACCACATCCCGCGGCAACACCCATTGTTTCAATTTTAATCAGATGTAAATCTAGTGTAAGTGCAGCTCTACTAAAGACCGTCAAATAATATGGCTGAGACCCTAGATTGAATTATAAATAAGAGAATAAAACCCATAAAAATCACTTTTGCTATCGATCTACACATTAGTTTTTTCAGCCTTCTATAGACATATTTTTTATGCCATATGTTCAAACCAGTAGACTGGTAGTTTGATAAAAATTGCCGTCGTCTATAAATATTTGTATCACTGGGTGGAACGTAAATGCGTTGCCAACTTTTAAAGACTCATATCTCTTTCTGAATTTATATTCTCTTTTTGAAGAGCCACATGTCGTAGTTTGCCGGAAATTTAAATAAAATTATGTAGGAGTGAGCTGCTACGTGGACGCGAGGGACTCCAACTCAATACCTATTACAGATAGAAATTCAAATAAAAGAAATAACAACGAAACTTTTCTTTTACCATGGAAACGAGGACATTTCAGAAACTGAATGAAAAGTAATTAATTATAGTTAACTATAACTAAGTGCTATTAATTATAGTTAACTATAATTGAGTGCTCTACTTGGCAAGCTCTAGTGTGAAAGGGCTCACCGAGTTCTGTAGCAAGTAAAATTACTGGGCGGTTGAAACTTTTAAAGCAGGTTGCATGTGAAGAGCACTGCATCGTTTTTGCTCTGGATGGCACTGCAACTGTTTAATGGGCAGTTTTGTTTACTATCGAGTGCACGACTCATCTATCTTGTCCCTTGATAGATTTTAAAAATGTAATACGTGTGGTTGTTGTAATATTTTCAGACAAAGATATACTGGAACTGAGTACCATACAAATTCCAAACATATTCTACAAAAAAAATGTACACGTCAGTCAATCCGATTTATTGTATACGCAAACAAATACTGCATGATACGTGCCAAGCCGCACTGCGTCCGTGGCTTGCATATACAAGTACCTACACTGAAACAATTATTCCGTGATGAGTTTAAGCTGGTGATCAAGTAACTAATACAAATAAATATACTACATTTAATAAACTAACTAATAAATGCAAAAGTTAGTTTATGTCTGGATTAGGCCCACTTGCACGTTTGCTCGGGTTGAATAAATAAGTCTACGAGTTTGTAAACTTGTGTTAGTCATATCAATTTTTAACTCTCATTTTACCTTGCACGACTAAAAAAGATCACCGGTGTTGCTAAACTGACATTTGTAATCTTTAGATGGGAACATTGAATTGTCTATGCGCTTATTGTAACCTGACCAATGATGAATGAATCGAAAAAAGAAGTGTATCTTATATCTATCTCTTTGGCACTACAGAACAATGTATATAGACTTTCTTGTTTATCCTTTGTTGTATGAAATTTGACGACTTTTTATTCTATACGTATTGTCTCGTGTCATTTCGTCCAAAGAGTACATTATACAGCAGAATGTAACCTCAATTTCTTTTGACACAAAACTTCACTAACCTTGTTTAAAGACTTAACCCTCCCCCATTGCTGGGTCAAATATCAATAAATAACCTTAGATTTACTCCTAAGTTTTAATGGTCCAAGATAAATTAATTATAAAACCCCGTTTTAGCAGTTGACTCTGAGTTATTGAAGCTAACTCTGGAACGTGCAAGTGGGCCTTAGTGGTTAGTTTCTCTGGTTAGTTAACTCTTTCGCGCCCAGACTAAGGAACAGAAAGGCCTGGTAAGTTTATACGAGTAAGTTTAGGTTAAGAAATAAAATTAATGAAATGTTTACAAATATATACATGGTTTCCTGTACAATCTACCCTATTTATGGTGTGTAACATTGATTAAATGGTACGTTGAGCATGCATACATAATACCTACAATAAAAATAGTCATAGTCATTAAAGCAAAATTGTTACCCACCATTTACTAATAATCAAAATACTTAATCAGTACTTAAGAATAAATTTTAATCTTTATTAAAAACAATAAATCAAATACATATTAAGTCACAAGAAACGAATAATTAAAATTACATATTATTTAACAAATCACGTACAGAGTAACAGCTTTTATGATGTAACCAACATAACAAATTATTTCTAAACTGTTTCAAACTAAGCTCCTTAATGTTTATGTTATGTTTTTTTTTTTTTTTTTATATAACCTGATACCTGGTATAACACATATACGATATTGGCTATTTTGTGTTGCTGATATTCGTTTTCCGCGCGAGCATTACTGCGGGGCGCAACTAGTAGCGAATATAAGATCCGTCTTAAGGCGCGCTCGTACCCTGATTAAAGAAAAAGCAGTATTTTTAAACGCCTAGTGTAACGAATCAGATCGATGGTATATTATGAAAAATATACAAAGGTTAGAAAAGAAATAGAAAAAGAGTAATAACCGAATAGAATTCAAAAATATAACTCTCTTTCAGCAGAAAAAAATCCTGAATAGGTCCCCAAAAATAAACTTTCACGTCCAAACTCTCAGAATTTTCAGCGATAACACTATATTTTTTTAGGTAATACATAGCCAACGTATAGTACTAAAGTTATAACCAGCAGTTTTTTCAATTGTGTTAGTATATATCGAAAAATATAAAGATAACGTACAAAATTAACGCATTTTCGCATTACATCGTCCAATCTAACAAGCGATTTTCAACCTTACGTAAAGCATCGTAAATTATTTTAAAATTGGGGTTGGACCGCGTCTTAAGGTTTTCTTTAAGTATATCAAAGAGAACATATTATATTTATATTTTAGTTGTTTGAATTGCACGTGTTGCTTATCTTATATAATTCCTGCGTGCCCTTTATGCGGTAGGTAGTTAGGGCAAATTTAATTTCGGCCATAAGCTGATTTCTGGCAAAATCGTCCTCAAATCTAATACAACAAAAATTAAATCCTCTTGATAGCATACATATTATAATAATAAATATGAGCACCGAAATTGCAATAACAAAAAATGGTATCTGCCAAAGTCGAATGATATAGGTTAGACGACATAAAAGCACAACAATGACACATTTACCGCTGAAATACAATTTAGCGAGGCAACATAAAAAACAAAGTAACCGGTCAGTAGAAACTTTCTTCTAGAAAGTCGTTTTAGCTAGATGATATAAAAGCAAAATGAGATATATGTAAGATATATCCGAGCACACTTTTCTCCGTGTGTGGTCGAGTGCTAGAATGACGTGCTACCTCGGCCCCCATTTGTCACGTGACCCCTTAGAACGTTGCCGGCCCAGATATACTACCTATATGTTTGCTGGACTATGGTAGTAAAACTTCTAGAAATTACAACAGTTTGAAAAGTACTTGGAGCGCGCGGCCCCGAGTAAGTAGAACGTCTTTGCGATAAATAGGCGAATAAAGTAGGAAGAGGCGGTGCAGTGGGAGAGGACGCTAGCCGGCGATTATTACGCGAGTGCCGGCAGAGCGGTCGGGGTTGGCAGTTTTTAAATGTCATTGTTTTCTGTTGTGTAGGTTTTGTACCAACAAATAAGATCGGTCGAAGATTGTTCGTGTTGACATCCCTATACATGCGTCTCGCACTAAACCTGTGTGAAGCAACGCTTGTAGGGGGGACGTTCTACTTAAGTATAGATATTTCCTTACTTTGCAGTTTCTATGATCAGAAAATTAAATTCACAGAAAGTCAGTAAGTTACTCGTCGTATAAACAAAACCTGGCAGTTCAACTGTTTGGTTCAACAACTTTCACGGTTTATAGAATTATAGCTTACATGTTTGTCTATATGTTACTTTGTTCGTGTATATTTCATCTATGGTGTATATATATATATATATATATAAATTAAAATAATTAATTAATACTTCAAAGACCTAAAGTTAATTAACCTGTCATCGCAACGGTCACACTGGTTTCTTTACTAGTATTTCTCCTTTTTACCGACTTCCAAAAAGGAGGAGGTACTAAGTTTTTTTTATTTTTTATTTATGTCTTTACCTCATAACTTTGGACTGGGTGAACGATTCTCAAAATTCTTTGTGTTTTTTCTTTGAGTTACACTCCAATAACTGAATAAAATGGAAGTCGTTTCAAGGATCGTTCGAAGGAAATGGTTTCAAAATTTTCAAATTGTACATGTTTATTATTACTTACTAGCTGCGCTTAGCGGTTACACCCGCGTTGTTATAATGATAATGAAAACTACCCTATGTGTTAATCCATACCAAATGCCATGAATATTGGTCTGGATTTCTTCAGCGTGAATAAATAACAAACACACTCACAAACTTTCGCATTTATAATATAATATTAGAGTGATCTAGTTATTACCTATCCCAAACCAATTATATTTTATAAATTACTAGCTTTCAGCGGTTTTTACTTTTAGCGGTTTCACCCGCGCGGTGATGGATGATGATGATGAATCTTATATAGCCTATGTTCCTCAGGGTGAATGTAACTTTCCAAAGGTTGATTATATTATTATTATTATGTTTATATTTTCGGATTTGCAATTAATTTTATATACTTTAATCATGAATTATTAATCCAATTTGATATGATTATTTTAAATTTTGTTATTTAGTCTATTATCGTCCGTTGTCTGTTATTTTGTACCTATATTGTGTCTCACTGTTGTTTTATATGAGCCTCAGTAGCTCGAAATAAATGAATTTGAATTTGAAAGGTGAAAGAATTTTTGAAATCTGTCCAGTGTTTTTTGAGCCAATGCGTTACAAACATACACACAAATTTTTCCTCTTTATAATATTACTATAGATACGTATTAAATAATAATAGATACATATATCTCATTGGTCATATTTTTTATTACGTCATACATGCTAGGAGCATCAAATAATGGAATTATTTGTAGTAAATTGAGACATAGATATGACAATGACTGCCACAGCTGCCTGAACTGGGAAACACGAAACCTAATACGATTCAATGTACAGGGTTATTGGTAATTAGACCGGATCCTTTTAAGGGGTGGTAGGGAATGCCATTTGCAACAATATGACTGTACATTGTGATATCCGGAAATGAATCATTTCTGTGATATTCTTTTTTTTAATTTTTTTTGGAAAATCCAGTTTTACTACTTTAAAATTCAATAAAAATAAAAGTAATCAACCGATTTCAATTCTGTTCGCAGTTTTAGAGACACCTTGTCACAGCTCTTAATAATAAACAATAATATCGTACTAATGTAGATCCATCCAAAAACTAGAGGCTTTTTCATAATTTTTATTTGAAATTTTTTGTAAGATGCTTTACAAAAACCTTTATTTTCTCTACAAAAACGATAGTAAATTAAGTCTGCATTTTATTTAAAAAACATCTACAAGTCTTTAGCTATCCAACGAGGTAAAAAAATTAGCACTTTATTGCACAATTGCAGAAATAATGCGATAACAAAGACTCAGGTAGAGACATTCCGAGAAAGGGTTTTAGACAACGGTATCCATGTTGAATGCGCCGTCTCCCTCTCGCTTATGTTTGTTGAACGAGCAATGAGAACCCAGTTTGCTCAAGCGCATCGTACTGTTCAGACGCTCTTTGGCAACCCTTTATTACGATTAAATTTCGATCTTGATAACGTTATTGGACTTGTGTAACTTCTTTTTCTGTGATTCGGCTAGTGAACTGGACTTTTTGATTGATTGCTTACCCGACGACTTGGCTTGTACTAAAGGATCTGATCATGACTGCGGAATCCCACGACCATCTACCTCGGCTTCGAGAGTTCACAAACGAAGAGTATGCGGACATACTGTTTTGCTATGGTTTTGCCAACGGCGTCGCTACACATGCTCGAACGGAGTATCAGTCTCGATTTCCACAGCGCCGTTTACCCCATGTGAGTGTATTTGACGGAGTGTACCGGCGACTACGAGAAACTGGTCAAGTTCAAAGACGACAAAGTGATGCTGGACGATCTCGTATTTATCATTCGGATAAAGAGGAACAGATAATTCGCATGTTTGAGCAAGATCCTACGACTTCAACAAACATCATTGCACGACGTCTTGGCATGTCGCAATGGAAAGTATGGAACACAGTGCACCGCTCAAGACTCTACCCGTATCATTTGACTCCGGTACATGTTATCCAAGACGGAGATCCTGCACGTAGAGTCGAATTTTGCAGATTCATGTTGAACACCGATATGGAAGATGCCAATTTTTTATTAAAATTCTTATGGACCGACGAATCCAAATTTGATCAGGATGGAATATCAAATTATCATAATATTCATTATTGGGCCCCGAAAGATGACGGTAACCCAAACAAGAAAAGATTACAAGGATCACAAAGAAGGTTTTCCGTTAATGTTTGGATGGGCATTATTAAGAATGAATTGATCGGCCCTTTCTTTCTGCCCAACAACCTCAATGGTGAAGCGTATGATTTTTTTTTGAGAAACGAACTTTATGAGCTACTCAGTGAAGTACCCCTTGAAACCCGCAGAAACATGATTTACCAACATGATGGTTGCCCCGCACATTTTAGTTTGAGCGTCCGTGAGTGGCTAAATCGTCAGTATCCCAATAAGTGGATTGGCAGAGGAGGACCCATTCCGTGGCCGGCCAGAAGTCCCGACTTGACTCCCGTCGACTATTACGTATGGGGTCACATGAAAAGCTTGGTGTACGACGATACTCTTGGACCTGTGGCAACCATCGAAGAACTGAAACAGCGCATAATAAATGCAGCAGAAAAAATGAAAATTAATTTAAATACAAGTGTTGTTAAAAGCAATTTACGCAGACGTATGCGTCTCTTCCAAAAAAAAAATAAAAAAATAGAATATCACAGAAATGATTCATTTCCGGATATCACAATGTACAGTCATATTGTTGCAAATGGCATTCCCTACCACCCCTTAAAAGGATCCGGTCTAATTACCAATAACCCTGTATACAAGCCCCTAGCTATGTTACCATCTAAATGAGGCTTCCAGAAGCGCTATAAAATGTCTTCTTCGAACCGTTTGAACCGTTTTGTTAGGTAGCCAGAGAGCCCGTGCGACGGATTGGAACATTTTCAATTACTGATAAATATCGCCAGATTCCTCGCCCTCCCTGGCCTGGGACACTTATTCTGAAGAATCATGGTGATTTAGGGCAGACGCTCGTTATGGAAAAGAATACAGAAAATCAGCGTATTCTAGACTCTTAATTATTTTCGTGATAACCAAAGACCAGAAGCCGTACTTACTTATACAAACTGTAGGATAGGATCCTATACTCGTAATAGTTACTAAACTATTCTCGCTGTCATTAATAGCACGAGAATTATTATTGTAGGGTTAAAAAAATTAACCCCACAATAATACTAAGTATTAACGAGATTTTCTTCTCAGTATATATATACAGTATTTAAACATGGTACCTACATTTACTATGTCAACGTCAATGACATGTCTCAAATTGTCAGACTAGCAGAAGAGTATGTTATTTTGAGGTACGTATGTATGTTTTATATAATGCATGTCCCGGGATGTATGTGGTCTGTAAGGACTATATTCCTTTAGTTGAGAAAGAGTAAATATGTATGGTAGAGTATTTGTCAGAATTCGAACAATCGACCTCCAAAAAATATTACTGCTTTAAAATTTAAATAACTAAATATCAAGTAAATTTTACTACTGCGATGATTGTGATGATCATCGAATAAGGAAAAGCTTGAGCGCAGATCTGACTAAATATATTTACTATTAAACCTTGACTCGAGTCGAGACTTAATACTAAACGTATTTGGAGAATACCGGTGGACTTATAAAAAGCTGCAGAGATGTGCGAGACGCGAGGTAGCTAAGCGGTGCGCGAGAAAAATAGATATTAGAATTATTTTAATTCTTAGTCTTCATATATAGATACAAAAGAAGCGAGCGGTTAGTTTAGATGGCTAAGCGAGTATATTATTGCATTCAGAGCCCGCTTGTCATTATCGCTCAGGTCAACATGCTCTTAAATAAAAAAAATGGTGAAATGAGTGATACCGTTTCACAACTCCCCTATGCCTCCTAGCACATTTCCGGTAGAAACGCAGCGAAAGAACTAAATAATGACGCGGATTCAGATTCATATTAAGACTACCAATGCTACGTTCCGGAAAGCGCGTAAATCACTCGCGACGTTTGCACACCCATTCTCTTACAAGCCTACGATCGTCGTCATCGATGGCGTCACCGAAAGCGCGGATCGAAGGTGTGTTTACGTGGTCTTTGCGAGCTGTCGGCGCGACAGTTGTGAGCGTTGACGGCGCTTACCGGAACGTACCCTAATTATACTATAGTAAAGAGGAACGGTGCACCTCTGAACTTTGCTTATTCCTGCTTGGAATTATTTGTGTTATGAAGTAAACGACTTGTCGTAGTATTAAAGTTGTCGAAATTCAGAGGTACACCCTAAGAGGAAACCTTTTTTTGCTTAATCAATAACAAGTACAATTTGAAAAATGTTAATACCCTCTTCCGTTCTATTCAGTCATTGGAGTATAACTCAAAACTACTGAACCGAATTTGATGATATTTAAATGGGACACAGGAAGCACCAGCTTTCAAACAAACAAAGAATTTCGAGAATCGGTTCATCCAGTCGAAAGTTATGAAGTAACGAACATAAAAAAATACAGTAGAATTGAGATCCTCCTCCTCTTTGGAAGTCGGTAGAAAAACCATCGATATTCAGAATAAGTACACCCACCTTAGCTCTCCTCTACTCTTTTATCAGGAACATCTTTATGGGGAAAATTTTCAAGGAGTTCTAATTAAATTTCTCGGAAGGAAGAGACGATGGAGGCGCCAATAGGCGGAGGTTGGAGCGCTCCCAAATATGTCTTTTGTGTAGCAAGTAGCGGCAAATGAGAGTAGTGTTTATGAGGGGTTACCAGCCTGTTTAATTGTTTTCTTAATTCGAGAATTAAAATTATTTTTGAGAGTATGGTTTCTCAGTAACATACAAGGTCTTAATTTAAAACGTTTTTATATAGCTTTACACTAGACGGTGTTGTACCTAATACGTAGGTAGACTATAATATGCTACGAGTATTATGACTATTAGTTTATATATAGTCAAAAATTACAAGTTTACAGTTATAGTCCACTATAAATTAAACATTATATGAAATTAATAAATATTAACATCATGTTATGACTATTGTATTTATCTAAAATTGAAAACTAAAAAACAAACCTAAAAGACCCATGGCGGAAACGTGGTCATATCTATCGTTTCGGACCACAATTACAGCCTGTAATCGTAACTATGCCAATATAAAAAGTAACATTTCCATTGAGCTGCACGTCCTGCAAGTAACTTTAGACTTTTTCCCGCTGGCAACACTCATCATCTCTAATGCACTGGAAGGCACTTACTCCAAAGATGGCAGCGGCCAGATAAAACCGGTAATTACCGGACGGCGCGGTCGGGACGATAAACTTTTATCGACGGTAAAAATAATGCTTGGCCGCGAAATCGATAGGTAGCTGTAAGTGTTGCCTACTTTTACAACAGAACAAACATTGGTAAGTATACCTAATTTTTCTACTCATTGCAGAATAATGAAAATAGTAAATTACGTACCGTACCTATTCATGGTTGAATTTATAATTTAAAGCCAATGATATTCTGACTAAATAGTTTTCTTCTATGGGAAAGGTTGGCAAACGAGTAGGCGGCCCACCTGAGGGTAAGTGATTACCGTCGCCCTCGGAGATCCGCAATACCAGAGGTGTCGAGGATGCGTTGCTGGTCTTTGTGGAAGGAATAGGCTCTTTTAAAACAAACGCGATAATGCAATGTTAACATTTTACCACCACCTCTTCTCGGCTATAACTCGATAAATATCGATCCGACGAAGAAATGTCTAAGTAAGAACCAAAGTTGTAGAAAATTTAATGAAGTATTAACAACTTTGTTTATTACAATTTTTATATGTTGTTAAATGTATGTTTGTTATGTAAAATTGAAAATAAACGAGTTGGTAAACAAAGTAAAATTCGCCTTCTCTTTTAGGTACAAATTGGAAATTATCGATCTAAGAAAAAAAATTAGAATCAAAATAAATTTGTAGGAAGTTTAATAACGACCAACATTTCGAACTTGATAAAGATAGAGGAACGCTAAAAAGAAAACTTTGACGATAAAGACTAAGTTTTTTCAGTAAAGTATCAGCGTTGAACCCTTTGTAATGGTTTATAGCAAATATAAGCTGACAGTTGTCAAATTCTGGTGGTTCCGCTTTGAGTTCCAGCCAGCCGTGCGATTCTCTAGAGGAAACCTCGTTGCATCTTTGACAACATCCGTGAAACAAATGACGATGACAAGAAACGTTGTAAAAACAACCTTATGTTGTATCGCCTATACAAGGGCGATATCTCATAAAGTATTTGACATCGGTAAGCTCGTTGACGAACGCAACGACGAATCATTAGAGAATCGCACGGGTCATTGTCTTTTTCGGCTTTTAAACTTTACGTTTGCTTTTGTTGTCTAATATGAGTCAGTAAAACTTTTTTAAACCCATGCTTATATATTTATTTTGTGATAAAAATAGCCTCTACTGCTGTACATTACTGGAATATATGCGCAATACGTACCTAGGCATACTTAAAGAAAAAATAATGTATACACATATTTTTAATTCACTACCTCTACAGGGTTTGCATTAAGATTAAGAAAATTTTAATATGGAATAAATATTTCTGCTGCAATTCACTCAGAACTTGGTACAAATAAATTTTGACGTAAATGATGAAATATATATCATTATTTTTAAATACAAGTCTGGCACAAACGTAGGTTTTTTAAAAGCTACATTTCGCCAGATATATTTTTGGATTCCATGTTATAGGGGTTGAGCCTGTTGCCATCTACGTGGCGCTGTTCCAGACTCTATTGAGAATATCTTAAAAACAAATTAGAGCATATCTTTGTCAGAAAACCCCAATAACTTTCCGACCAGGATTCCAAAGCGGCGCTTTCACCACTGCCCCAAGGACAAGCGAGCAAAGCCACTGGCGGGTTAGCTGCTGTAATAAAAGAGAAATCATTTTTTTTTAACATCTGTCAGGATCAATACATACCCACATAATGTTTATGTACCATAATAAATAAAACAGTGAAACGCCACATTTTTACCATCACGTAGGTCTACTAAACCGAGTTTACTCACGTAGCCAACGTTATCGACCAAAGTTTGGTATTTTTGCGAAAAGAAACATGTTTCAGTCAGCAAAATTAACTAATTGTCTGCAACTACAGCCAGCAAACATTTCCAAATCAATCAGCAATTAATTTAACACTGTACGGTGCTAATTTGCAAAACATCATGTTTAAAAAAAGCAAAGTAAGTAGGTACGCGTAGTATAAGTGCGAAACAGGGCGGGTCGATACTGTCGCTTGTAATCATTAAATTAATTAATCCATCTCATCGAATCCATCCGCGACCTCGCTCGTGGCCTCAAGGGGTGCCTCTAAAATAAATAAATAAATAAATAAATATAAATAAATATTCCACAACTATCACACAACGCCATCTAGTCCCAAGCTAAGCAGAGCTTGTGTTATGGGTACTAAATAACCCAACTCCTTAGCCTCATCCAGCCAGTGAAAGTCTCGTAAAAATCGGTTCAGTATTTTTGGGTACTAACCGGAACAGATAGATAATAATGTACAGTTTAGTGAAAAGCTTTCATTTTTACTTAGCACACTGACTACGCACAACTTTTAACATAATATTCTGATTTAATTTTTTTTGAAAAGGTTAATTACAGGTACCTATCTAGATGACCGAGATTTGATCGAAAGTAAACAATTGATGTTCTTGGTCTAACCTCAAACTAAACACTCAATTGGCTTAGTGTTGACTTGAACGGTTAACAACGCCATCTATTTTCAAGTAGATGTGTCTGTATATGTTGCTGTGTCGGTATTGTAGCAGTTTTTATTGCCTAAGAACACGGATAAACCGACATTTTCTAAAAACGAAAATAGATACATTTATCACCCCCGAAACCCCAGTGTAGGTACTAAATTTCATGAAAATCATTAGAGTAGTTTCCGAGATTCAAATTATATACAATAATTGCTCGTTTAAGGTTTTACATTAGATACATCCAAGTCAAAGTCAAAGAGACTTGAGAACTTTTCTAAACCTTCCAAGTCCCATTTAAATTAATCAATGTCACTGAAAAGCTTTTAGTACAACTTGTATGTATCGCCTACTAATTGAATAAACATGTGTGTGTGAGTGATTGGGAGTTGTCACCGCCGCCACATTATAAAGATGCAACAGTATGGAAACTAAGCCTAGTAGATAAAATAATTATCTATGCACTTTTGAAGTCATAGGGTTGTCACTTTTAAAGTTTTATGGTATTGTTTTTTTTAAATATAACATTCTATGTTCTAATCAATCTAGTTAATTCTAGTTTACAAATAAAATGTATGTAGGTATATCATGGCATCGGTTAATCTTGATAGTTTAAAATGAGGAAAACAGTTAAGTATTGATACACAACTACTTGTAATACTTGTTTTTTTTGTAGGTCACTAACTTATCATTATGGCGTAACTTTTTACAAGTTTTGGCGGGTGCGTACGCGAGCAACGGTTGGGCGCGCGGTTGGTGCCGCAGGTGGCGCGGGGGTGTTTGTCACGCATGTAATTTTTTGGGCTGAACTGTACTGCGTTTCAACCCCAAAAACACGTTTGATACCTAGTAGTTAAAAATCATAAGATAAAAATATCTTTATTCTTCATAAATTACAAATTATTGACTGCAAAAAAAAGTTGAGGATTCGCACTATCGGCTTTAACACCCTGAAAGCCATGAAAACGAGACATGTGACGAAAAAGTTGATAACTTCGCGCAGGCGCCATCTAGGATTTTTATTTTGACTATCGACTTCGACACCTTCAAAAACCATAATACGACAGCCGTGACGAAAATGTTGATACTTTCGCGCAGCCGCCATTTAGGATTTCTATTTTGGCAGCTTTATCAGCTTCAAAACTCTCAAGAACCATGAAAACGACACCATGACGAAAAAGACGATAAACTATTGTAGCCTCCATCTTGTTTTTCTATTTTGTCAGCACTGTCGGCTTCTAAGCCCTCAATAACCAAAAAAATTACACTCATGACGATAAAGTTCATAATAATATTATAATCTATTGCAGCCGCCATCTAAGGTTTGTATTTTGTGTTATGTTTTACGAATTTTGTTATGATCGATCATACAAAAAGCCTATTACAATTTTAAAACATATAGCAGTCAGTCAAGTGTGACATTTCATATTTTAGATACCTAATATAAAAAAGTTTATCTACGGTATGAAGCAGAAATAATTTGCAACACTCACTACTGACGGCACCGCGACAACCGCTTAGGGGTCTCGTCAATGCGCATGTTTGTGTGAGTGGGCTGTTTGTAGGTAGTTTCCGTACTGTTCTCTATATTTCTACTGTGCCGCCGCTCTACCACGGTAATATTATCTATTTAATATTACCGTGGCTCTACGGAGAAACATTGTTAAAATTATTATTATTAATTTATCTTGAAACATGTTTTAGGTATACCGCTGTGGTAAGTAGGCATGGACAGTGGGTAAGTATATGCTACTTTATGGTTGTATAACTATTTCCACAGAATAATTTAGCTATCGCGGGCATTTTACGGACCTATTGAACCTGAATCACATTGTCTTATTTAGGTAGGGGAGATCGAGAACAGAAGTAACAGTTTGTATTCCATGCCAGATCTCTCGTTAGTAATAACATTTATGATAAAATAATTATAGTCAAAATAAACTTTCGTTTGTGTTCTGTTAATGTACATTATAATTTGAAATATGTCACGGTTTCTGTAAATTATTAAGCTTCCCATAAAAATGGAGATTGTTACCTTCGACCCCGGGGTCAGGGCGATAGTAACAGAGCGTGGGTCAAAAGTAACACCGTATAAATTCTCCCCTACGTTACAACAATAACATTTTGAAAAATGTAATACCGACTTCCATTCTATTCAGTTAAGTTATTGGAGTGTATCTCAAAAACTAATGGACCGAATTTGGTGAAATTTAAATGTGACTACACGGGAAACACCAGCTTCGAAGTTATGAGGTAACAAACGTAAAAAATACATACAGTCGAATTGAGTACCTCCTCCTTTTTATGGAAATCGAAAAAAAACACAACGTTAAATCAAATTATTTATTTCGAAGTAATATACATAGTACAATAATAATTACCTACTTTTTACGTAAGATTAACTTTAGATTCATGTTTCTATTCAGGTGGTATTAGTAGTCTTGGTGATTATTAGTAGATATTAGATAAAAAAAATACTTCCTAACTACAAACAACTATAAAAATAATGTCTATTAAATGGCACAACGTGGGATTTAAGATGAAAGTGACATGGTGTCAATTTGAAAGTCACCAAAACTAAACTAACCTAATTTAACAGCACTAAATTTGTGACCGTTGCAAAACAACGTTGCAACAACAAAACGTTGGCATATGGCATATGGCATGGCATATTTTTAGTGCTGTAAAATTATGCTAGTTTACTTTTTGCGACCTCTGAATTGACACTGATATTCTAACTGCATATTAATGAGATCACACTTTATATAGTTTTCAATATATATCTATTTAATGTGAAATGGCAAACATCATATTTTCTTGCTATTGCTCTTATCTTTATGTTGTCTTTTAAATGTTCATCTGCTGCTTTTCTATAGACTTCTGTGCTAGTGTACCCAACCCCGTTTTTGATATTTGTTGCCAAATAACCGTAAAACTGAACGTGTTACACGAAAACGAGTTATAACATGCTAAAGACAATCTTAAGTTTAATCATCTTACTAATATATTAACTAATATATATGTATGGTCGCCGAAAAAGGGTTCGCCTTGAAGATTCGTACTCTTCATGGTGTAACACAACAGCAGGCGTTCCACAAGGCTGCATTCTCTCTCCTTTACTATTTGCTTCTTTCATAAATTATGTCTCTAATAATCTTTTGTGTTCCTACCACCTCTATGCAGATGATTTGCAGATTTATTCCCAGGCTCCTTATGATAAACTGGCAGAGTCTATCCAAATAACCAATAATAATAAAATTTAAAACACATATCAGAATGGAGTCAACAATTTGGCCTGCAAGTTAACCCAATGATAACACAAGTGTTATCTTACAGTAAAGAAGTAAAAAATCTTGGAGTGATTATGGATAATTCTCTATCATGGGGTCCACAAATCCAGGCTGTCAGTCGCAAGCTGTATGCTTCTGCAGGGGCAATGAAGCGACTGCGAAACTTTCTTCCGACTGCAACCAAAGTTACACTTGCTCATACTCTTCTTCTCCCGATTCTTGACTATGCTGACGCCTGCTACCTAGATCTTACAGAAGATCAATTAAATAAACTTGTGCGCTTACAAAATTTCTGTATTCAGTTCATATTTGGACTTCGCAAATATGACCACGTTTCTAAATTTCGTCATAAACTCAAGTGATTACCTATACGTCTTCGTCGGAAAACTCACATGCTGACTCCGCTGTACAATATATTGTAAATCCCCCAAGACAGCACTTTTTGGTAGCCGTTACGAAACAACTCGACACTGTCGCGTCGACACTAGTAACATTTTTGGTCGTTGTGTAGTCTTGGTTCGGTCGCTACGACCAAAAGTGGGGACGATCTAGTACATTTGATTTTTAATTTAAGTCGCTGTGTGGTAACATTGTTCTCAGTCTGCAATAACTATATCAGAAATATTTCGTTCTTTCATTCATTCATTCGCTTTTATTTATCGCAACATACAGAAAAGACAAATGAAGTTTCTAAAAATAAGGAGTCCATCTTAGTTTTTAGCAATATAAGATCTTATTTTTACTTTAATTGGTTTTAATGGAATTATTGTGCTATTTTCAATGGGAAAAGAAATGTATAGTGTTATTTGATTAAATAGTTTGAAATTTACCAATGCGCCACCCATATATTGTAATTTAACCACATAGTTAAATATTTACTATTATGTTTACTGCAAGGTTATTACATTTCCAGAACTAGAAAGTTTTGTTTCCATAGAATAATATACTGTATATGCTTACAATGTGTTATTTATCTAAGATTAACCTAATAAAAATTATAAAACATTACACTGTTTTAAACTATCACGGTTGTTCTCTAAAGTTATATGATTATTAACGGGATATTTACCGTGGTAAGGTTGTGGAATGAGCTCCCGATATTTCGGCCTAGTCCAGAGTCTTCCCGTGAACATGGTGCATGTAACTGCGCCGAAATATCGGGAGCTCATTCCACAACCTTACCACGGTAAATATCCCGTTAATAATCATATAACTTTATAAAACATTAAATTATTTTTATTTATTTAATAAAATAGTCTAATAACAAAGTTACTACACTGTGGCGACATTTAGTCCACTTGAAAATAGATGTAGTTATACTTATAGTTAACGAATTTACAAAATAGCATCACTTTTCTTTTTTGTTTCCAGCGATTCTCAAACTTTCAGTGAAGATGCTATTTCAATAGTACTAACTTAGAGGGTTCATCCCAATTAACATATATCTCTTGTACCCAGTACATGGGTAAACAAAGGTTCTGCTATAATTTGGCCAAGGACAAGAAAAACTTGTAGATAATAAAACAAGCATGTTAGTTTGAAACTTTTTAATAAACCTAAGTGGTTGTAAGAAAGTTTCTATTAAAGGACAAACAAGTAATTGCTAATTTTAAAATGAACGATTTAGGCACATTTGTAAAATTTAAAGGTATCTACGGAATGTGAGTCGCATTAAATCAGCAAGCCTCCGCTTCATTCATAAATCTTTCATTATAGCGTTTTGACTCTGAGAAACGTATTCACGTACAACTCACGGCTACGAGTATGTCCATGACACAGCCACACACCATTTTTTGTTATTATATTTTCGTTAAGATATTTTAATGTAAAACAACATAATTTTAAATGGATATGCACATAGAAAAGGTAGAGTCCAACCTTGAAACATGCTAAAGACAATCTTAAGTTTAATCATCTAACTAATATATTAACTAATATATATGTATGGTCGCCGAAAAAGGGTTCGCCTTGAAGATTCGTACTCTTCATGGTGTAACACAACAGCAGGCGTTCCACAAGGCTGCATTCTCTCTCCTTTACTATTTGCTTCTTTCATAAATTATGTCTCTAATAATCTTTTGTGTTCCTACCACCTCTATGCAGATGATTTGCAGATTTATTCCCAGGCTCCTTATGATAAACTGGCAGAGTCTATCCAAATAACCAATAATAATAAAATTTAAAACACATATCAGAATGGAGTCAACAATTTGGCCTGCAAGTTAACCCAATGATAACACAAGTGTTATCTTACATTTAGTCCACTTGAAAATAGATGTAGTTATACTTATAGTTAACGAATTTACAAAATAGCATCACTTTTCTTTTTTGTTTCCAGCGATTCTCAAACTTTCAGTGAAGATGCTATTTCAATAGTACTAACTTAGAGGGTTCATCCCAATTAACATATATCTCTTGTACCCAGTACATGGGTAAACAAAGGTTCTGCTATAATTTGGCCAAGGACAAGAAAAACTTGTAGATAATAAAACAAGCATGTTAGTTTGAAACTTTTTAATAAACCTAAGTGGTTGTAAGAAAGTTTCTATTAAAGGACAAACAAGTAATTGCTAATTTTAAAATGAACGATTTAGGCACATTTGTAAAATTTAAAGGTATCTACGGAATGTGAGTCGCATTAAATCAGCAAGCCTCCGCTTCATTCATAAATCTTTCATTATAGCGTTTTGACTCTGAGAAACGTATTCACTTACAACTCACGGCTACGAGTATGTCCATGACACAGCCACACACCATTTTTTGTTATTATATTTTCGTTAAGATATTTTAATGTAAAACAACATAATTTTAAATGGATATGCACATAGAAAAGGTAGAGTCCAACCTTGAAACATCATTTAAAATATGTCATAAATTATAAATTTTACTGGCCACAGAGTCACGACCCTAAATTTCTGCGAACTTTTCGATGTAATCAACAAAAAGTTTTACAGCCAATAATTTGTTGACTTTCATGTAGAAAGTCGACGTGCAACGGAAATAACGTTTCTATGGCTCTTTACTAATTTTAAAAGAACTGCAATCATTCGGAGACTTGTCAGCTTATGTTTTGGGAAACAGTGCGTCTATGATATGACTTTTTGATTCTCATTAGGAATAAATGTGTCGGAACAATGTCGTAATATTACAACACCTTGTGTATTAAATTGATATAATTGTAACATGGTGACCACACCGTTACTACACATTTACTTGTTGATTGTACGCTTGTCATAAACTGTACACTATGTGTATAGAAATGGGTCTACACAAATGGTTACGTAACGTGTGAATACAACGACTACACATAGTTTCTGAAACACATTCCGGTAAAAATGTGTGTGAACTGTTACCACACATACAGACCAAACCCCACTCAGTCACTATGTTTCGAAACAGTTACGTAACTGTGACAACTTGTTACTGGATTGACGATTTTGTTACCAAAAAGTGTTGTATGGGCCGGCTATCTTAAAGAACGTTTTCAGTTTTTTTACTTAGAAAATTATCTGCCTTTGAGATCATCAGAAACACTGGCGCTAAAAACACCTTCTCACTCTTCATCGTCTTCTACAATGCGTCATTTACCGTGCAGGCAGACACCTTTGGAATAGTTTGCCGGTTTCAGTACGTCATTCTCCATCATTAAATATATTTAAAGATAAAATTAAAAAAATATATTTGTCACAGATTGGTGTTTACTAAAATTTCAAATCTATTTTTGACACTTATTATAATTATTATATATGTTCTTATATTGTATTATATTAGGCTTGTAGTTTATATGTATTTATTAGTATATATAAATGTGTATTTTGTGTATTTTATTTTTATTAGGCAGTGTGTAATACTATATTATATTATGTAGGTATTTATGTATATATTATGTATTTTAATTATTTTTTTTATCAGTTTAGGTACATGTACCTATTCAATATTGTCTATACTTACACTGATACTATTCACCACTGTCCCTGAAAATACTATTCTTTCTACCCAAAGGTTGTCTGGAAGAAATCGCTTTTAGCGATAAGACTGCCTTTTGTACAACTATGTTATATTTTTTCTATCGTATGTTTTACTCTTTTATATTTTACTATAGTGTACAAATAAAGAGTTTTCTATATATCTATCTAATAGTCATAATTATTATCAGCATCTTAATTATACGTAAACACTGAATAAAAAACAACAAAAACTTACTTTTAGTGCAAAAAATCACGATACGTCCACTAACACAACCTTGTCGCGTGGTGTGGGCGCGGAGACTGTACACATGCGCGTGGGCCGGTGTAAGCTAACTACCAACAGTCGCATGCGTCGTTCCGGCTATTGGACAAAGCTGCGGAGCGTTTGTTACTTTCAACCCGCCGTTACTTTTATCCCCAGTCTCCCCTACCTACCTACAATGTGTTCGCGCTATACGGAATTTGTATCGCCTGCCTATCACCTAACATATTGTGTATTTGATGCGTATTATTATTAGCCCCCTGAGGCCCTGCCAAAACCTTGAACTAATATAATGTCTAGGTACCGGAAAAATCAGGTCGATCTCAACTCAACCAATATTATGTTGGGATGTTTGTCACTCAATCACGTAAAACCAAAGAATAGAATCACTTCGTTTAATAAAACCGTCTGAACAGCACTGAAATTATACGACCATTTCCATCATAATCCATTTCCACGCAGGTCAAACCGAGGGTTGTAACTAGCAAACCATTTATCGTGCTTTTATCCCTTTAAATGTGGACTCGTATTTTTGTTCATTTGCCATTCCTCGAGTTACAAAAAATTAATACTTGGATGCATCAAGTCATATTTTTATTCAAGTAGTAATTAATAGCAAATCACAGTCAAGTAAACATAAAGTAAATAAGTCTATCATTAAGTCACGTTCGAAAAAAAAACAGCTAAAACTTTTCGGAGACAATTATTGACGAGGTAAAAACAAGAAAAAAGTAAATGAAATGCTAACTGCCATTTCAGCTCATAAGATTTCACTGCCACTGTCACTGTCTAAAAGGTAATACTGCATGTGTAGAAAATGTCCCGTAAAAATGGTAAATTACTAAGTAGATATAATGCGCCATTTGCAATGAGTGGAGTGGATATGATAGATACCTCTTAAATATCCGCCCGGAACATCTGAACGGTGCGAAAGATTAGATACAAACAAAGATCAGTGACGTTTCTCTTAAAAGTGGAGAAACCGAAGCAAGGTGGACTATCGTAAGCTGATCAGATTTTAACTGGGAATTTCAAAACTACAGCTGGTAACACAGTAATGAACGTCATTGAAAAAAAAACACGTAAACGAAAGGGAAATCAGGAACCCCATTCGATATTGTTTTGCTATCTATATTTGTATAATCTCGTTTTGCTGTATTCAATCTTTGGACAAAAGTGTACCTAAATAACGATCATGGCTGCAATACCTTTGATGTACGCCCAGGATGATTGTGAGCTAGGGGGAAAGGAATCCATAGAGGTAAGTGGTCTTGTTTATCAAAGACATCTGTTGTTGACTGTTGTTTTCGCACCTACTTATGTTGGATGGAATTCTATTTGTCACAGATATTTCTATACGGATACGGCCTTCAATATTTACATTGATGGCTCCATTGTTTTTAAGGCCTGGCCTGGCCACGCATTTTCATGCCTTAAGTATTTTGTCCCAGACTTGTTTGCAGTGTTCTGTTATAGATATAGGTGTATAAATTTCCTCGAAAGTATATAACCGCGACCATGACCTTGCAAATTAAAACGTCGATAATTTCACTACTAAGCACCAATCCCAAAGTTACTGCTATGATTATTTTTTTCTGCCAAGAAATGATGGTATTCTTTGCTAACCTTTAGTATATCGATACCGAAAATGTATACATATCTAATATGGTTATTTACATTATTTATGTTCGATGATATGATGTTTAAGTTTACTTCCGTCCTTATTTATCCTTCAGTTGTCTATTCTATACATATAATAAAGGAGTACAAGCCAAAAAGTCTGTACTTAAAAGAAAAATAAAAAAATGTGGGTCACAAGAAGTCTAATTACCTACTAAACAAGAATATGAAGTATGTATCACAAGGGGAAGGGGAGGTAGAGGTGTAACATAACTAATTGCCATGCATACATCCTTGAAAGGGCAGGCATGTTTAATATATAGAGGGATATTTTTTGGTCCCATATAATAGAAAGTGAGCCTATAGCCATCTAGGGGGAACTGTTCCAGACACCTGTCTGCTATTGATCATTTATTTGTCAGAAAAACCAAATAACGTTCAGACCTGGGTATTGAACCCAGGACTTCGATATCCAAAAGCATCACTACACCAAGACCAAGCGAGCAAATCTCTCGAAAAAAGAGCTAGTATCACATAAGATTATGAGATCCTTGCATATAGCCATTTAATTATCCTATTAATATTATAAACGTGAAAGTTTGTATGTATGGATGTATGGATGTTTGTTACTCTTTCACGCACAAACGGGGGGGCTAATGTTGATGAAATTTGGTATGGGGGTAGATGAGGCGCTGGATTAACACATAGGATACTTTTCATCATCATCATCATCATCATCCATCACCACGCGGGTGAAACCGCGGGGCGCAGCTAGTATAGTATAATATTGAGTTCAGGTCAAATTTGATCATGCTGCATAAGTGTTACATGCTACAGCAGTATGCTTACCTAAGTGTGATCCAGAAACCATTTAAATGTACCATGGAATTGTCATGACTGAAGCCATCACTGTCAATTCAAGCAAAAAAAAGGCTCTGACCAATTATAGAAGTCAAAGCATTCAAGTATACAAAAGTGTTAATACTTCTAATTACTTTGCTAAGCTATTTATTATCAAAAACAAATAACCTGATCTTTGAAATACTTTGAGAATTAAACCAAAATCCACTGCTACCAATGTTGAGTGAAATTTAGAACCTCCATTCCCTCCTATCTCTTGTTTTCACCCCCATATGTAAATATACTAAAGAAATGTATTTGTGTTAACCAAATTAAACTATAGATATATTTACACTAATCCAATTCTAACTGCTCCCCGTAACTAGTTATTTATGTTTGCATGTTACATCCTTTGTAGTTATGTTCTGTATTTGTCTTCCTTAGGTTTGTGAGCTCAGAGACAAAATTTATGATCCAAAAGCCAATCAATCTTTCCTCCATTGACCAGTCTCCTTTGTTTGTTTTCTACTCTATCCATGTGACACTGGCAAAATTGCGGCGATACCGCTGAGACCTAAGAATCTAAGAAATAGAATAGAATAGAAATTTAAACATCAAAAAAATCTAGTGACTCTATACCTAACTGCTATGATGACTGGCTCTTCACTCAACATTAGTTTATAAGATTACAAAAAAAAAAAAAATTGTCTTAAAAAAGAGAAATTTTTCTTCAAAGATGTTTACCATCACATTTTTTATATATTTTATACCTAAAGGGCATTTCAAAAACCTCTCACAGATTAATTGGAGAATATAAATAATATTAAAAACACAAACCTATTTAGAACGAACAAGCTATGGACAGGGCTATGCTCGGGGTTCCTCTATATGGTCGAATCAGAAATGAGGAGATCAGTACTAGAACGAGTCACCAACATAGCCCAGAAGATTAGCCAGTTAAACTGGCAGTGGGCAGGGCACATAGCACGCAGAACAGATGGCCAATGGGGCCGAAAGGTTCTGAAGTGGAGACCACAGACAGACAACCTGAGAAAGGTTGCAGGACGCCATTGGATGCAGGCCGCTTCCAACCGGTCCTTTTGGAAAATTATGGGGGAGGCGTATGTTCAGCAGTGGACGTCTTACGACTGAGATGATGATGATGATGATGATGAAACCTATTTTATAAAATGAAGATATATTATAAAATCCTAGAATAAGAAAAACTAATGTTGAATGACAATACTTTCACCGCTGTTTCAAATGCATGCCTCCCCATGGCTGTTGCAGTCATCACCCTTATTTTATATAGGTACATGTATTCATGTTGTACTCAGAAAAGTTTCATATGTTGAGCAGGTTTTATCCATGTCTCAGTGGTAAGACCTGGCTAGCAAGATTTTATATATAATATATATTTATATTTAGTTATCTTCACATGGCCATGTTACATATCTGGTAATTTCAGAAATATTCTGCCTCTAACCTGTAAACTGTAATATTTCTGTGTTAAGATTTGAAGGGTGCTGTAGCTAGTGATATCAGTTGGCTATTGGGCCTAAACAGATGTCTCAAGGAAATGAGTGCAGTACAGTACTACAACAATAGCTTAATGGTCTGGGTTTCCACTGCAACTGATTTGGCTTAGTGTGGTATCAGTTTTCAGTCTAATTACTTGCCTGCCTTGTCACTTCTTAGTTTATGAAAACTACAAAGATCCATGCTTGAATCTTGTCTGGAGATTTTATGGATTTTAATTGTCTTTTATGTAATTTGAGTCCTCCCAATGACTGTCAATCCCATAGTCTCGTGGTTTTACCATGTCTTTAATTATCTTATTACATATGTGGATTGATATAACACCCTATCTGTGATAGTGGGCCGAGCACGAAAATCTGCTAAGTGTAACGTTATCGTATCGTTTACGTATTCATTACAAACTATGATTTATCTGTGCCACTATTGTACTAGATAAATTACAGTTTGTACTAAATATGTTAACAATGCGATTATGTTACACTTAAACAGATTTCATGCTCGGCCCTCGATGTTTCAATTTAATTTATAGTTTAGAATATGATAAACTCATAATACATGGCGAATACAAAAAGAGGATGGCTTACTCTCCTACTCCCTCACCCCTGAAGCAGTGACCATTGTACGGTATGGAATCTAGTTAGAGTAATATGAAACATAATCAAGATTATTTTAAAAAGGTTTTGATTTTAGTAACGGATCTTGTTGACTTTATTAAAATGATATAAAACTAAGTGACTAAAGAGATTTAATGTCACTAGACGCACCCGATCTGCTTGAGGAGCTGTGTCGATTTTTTGTACCGGACAAATACAATCGCGGTAAACAGCACAGACTGTCGTACCGTTTTGCCGTACAGTGGCCCATTCTGTTTCTCCCATCCCTCGCACTCTTAGCGCGTTCCACGCTATCCTGGCTGCCAACCCTGAATGTGATTTGTTTGAAGATGGATGGTCGAATTTAATGTTAGCGTGTTTGAGATATTGCGAAAGGGACGGATGACTGGATTGTATGCATTGTATACATACTGACTATTAGTTTTTATTGACTAATTGTATTGATATCATTGACGGATTATTGTTATTTTGTTTTTGTAATTATGTTTTATTTTAATTAATTAGTGTAATTAGCCATGCAGTTTTAATTAATAATAATAATAATAAATAAATAAGTGTATGTAGAATATCAAAATTCAAATTCATATACATAACATTTTATGGTTTCTTGTTGTTTCTTCTTGGTAGTGTTATTTATATAAGATTAATTAACATCACAATGGAAGTAATGACAATATGCATTATTTTCTCAAATGACTAACTTCGCATGCCTCTGAGATAAAAGCAAATAAAGTGCTGAAGCCATCAGCCAGCTGTTTATTCGTGAAGATAAGATAGTGAACTATCTTTTACATACAATCTATTCCTGAAATATATTAAAACACCTTATCTTTGGTTTGCCCATGTTGATTTCTTCTATTTTTCCCTGTATTTTTTACACAGTAGCTAGTAGGAGACATATTGGAAAATGTACTCTGTTTCAGATTTGAAAATTAAATTATTATACATGTTAGATAAAAATGTCAGTTATTTGCATGCTATATACACACCTCTGCTCTGTGTTGAGATTTTGGTACCACCCAGATCAGTTTTGTAGCTTGCTATGTACTAAACAACGTCATTTAAAGTTAAGCGGCGTTTATAAGGAAGTCTGCAAATTTTTAAATGCACACCCTAAGATAAACTTAGCGAGTATAAAATTAGGTATAGCTATCTCATCCTTATTTATGACTGACTCGCCAGCGGCTTCGTCCCTTGGTCTTGGTGTAGTGGTGGAAGTGCCATTTGGGAATCCCGGGGTCCTGGGTTCGATCCCCGGGTTGAACAGTTATTGGGATTTTCTGACAAAGAAATTCTCAATAGCAGTCCGGAGTCTGGAACATTGTCCCGTAGATGGCAACGGGCTCGCCCCCTATTACAGGGGCCGTATATTTGCGGAACGCAGGTGCTTAAAATACCGTTGTCTATCTTCGAGGATTTTTTAGGTGTGACGATCTGTTAGTTGTGTTTAAAAATAGAATTATTATATAGAAATTATTTTCGTTAAAGTTTATTTTTACCAAGTTTTGAGTGAATTGCACCAGAAATATTTTTTCCTTATATTAATTTCTAAACTTTACTGCAGATCTTATATAAGTATACGCGCGACGACCAGTCAATCGAGAGATCAAGGTCAAATCCAAATTTCACGGCAATCATTAAAAGGGTTCATACGTGATCATAAATTCATTTTTTGGCAAATTACATGTGACTCCAATTCTGTTACAGGATGACTTTTCATACCGCAACAATGTGATGAATGCAGACAAGGAGATCCGGCTAGCCTTTGTCCGCAAAGTGTACGGTCTCCTCACGGTGCAGCTGTTGACAACTGTGGCCATTGCTGCTGTACTGACGCTGGTCCAACCGGTGCAGGGGTTTATTCATAACAAGTAAGTAGGCTATAGGCTACAAGACAGCGTAACATCAATCAAGCAACAATGAGATGAACACAGACAAGGAGATCCGGCTAGCCTTTGTCCGCAAAATGTACGGTCTCCTCACGGTGCAGCTGTTGACAACTGTGGCCATTGCTGCTGTACTGACGCTGGTCCAACCGGTGCAGGGGTTCATCCATAACAAGTAAGTAGGCTATATAGGCTACAAGACAGCGTAACATCAATCAAGCAGCAATGAGGTGAACACAGATAAGGAGATCCGGCTAGCCTTTGTCCGCAAAATGTACGGTCTCCTCACGGTGCAGCTGTTGACAACTGTGGCCATTGCTGCCGTACTGACGTTGGGCCAACCGGGGTTTATTCATAACGAGTAAGTAGGATGTTGAGTAATGTAGGCTACAAGACAGCGTGACATCAATCAAGCAACAATGTGATGAATGCAGACAAGGAGATCCGGCTAGCCTTTGTTCGCAAAATGTACGGTCTCCTCACGGTGCAGCTGTTGACAACTGTGGCCATTGCAGCCGTACTGACGTTGGGCCAACCGGGGTTTATTTATAACGAGTAAGTAGGATGTTGAGTAATGTAGGCTACAAGACAGCGTGACATCAATCAAGCAACAATGTGATGAATGCAGACAAGGAGATCCGGCTAGCCTTTGTTCGTAAAATGTACGGTCTCCTCACGGTGCAGCTGTTGACAACTGTGGACATTGCTGCCGTACTGACGTTGGGCCAACCGGGGTTTATTCATAACGAGTAAGTAGGATGTTGAGTAATGTAGGCTACAAGACAGCGTGACATTAATCAAGCAACAATGTGATGAATGCAGACAAGGATATCCGGCTAGCCTTTGTTCGCAAAATGTACGGTCTTCTCACGGTGCAGCTGTTGATAACTGTGGACATTGCTGCCGTACTGACGTTGGGCCAACCGGGGTTTATTCATAACGAGTAAGTAGGATGTTGAGTAATGTAGGCTACAAGACAGCGTAACATTAATCAAGCGACAATGAGTTGAACGCAGACAAGGAGATCCGGCTAGCCGTTGTCCGCAAAGTGTACGGTCTCCTCACGGCGCAGCTGTTGACAACTGTGGCCATTGCTGCCGTACTGACAATGCTCTTGTTGGATGGCCATGGTAAGTTTACTTGCATTTACGCCTGTTAAATTACCATGTAAACAACTCAGGCTGATGGGCGCAATACAGTTTATCTATTGTGACGAAATGCATTTCTTATAAGCAGCGGTTACCGCAACTCCCGATGGACCTAGTGCTTATGCCGTCACCTAAAAAAAGGAACAATCTCCGCTGATATCCATATATCTATTTTTTTCAATCGTTTCTATTTCATGATTAGTGGTCTACGAAGAAATAATAGTCAGGAAGCATAATTCAGAACAAATTCCACACAAAAAGTGGCCCTTCAAATCAAAACAACGTATGATTCCAAATACAAATTACTTCCGAGGTTACAAATAGACATGTTCGGTGATTGGTTTAAATTTAGATGGAAATCAGGGATTGGTTTACGCGCGTGCTGTAACGTCTACAATGACAGCAGAGTCATAGCGGCGTGGACGATGTTATGCAACAAGTGGACTGGACCAACTCAATATAATATCAATCGTAAATCTCGTATGTCTCGCGAAATATGATTAATTTATTAAGTATTTGTCTAGAGGAGATTATGAAACATTTTAGGCTTATACATTTTACAAAAAAAAATAAGTCGTTATTTGCCAGCTGGATGTTTTTCAGTGGTCACAGAATACCTTCATTATCAATTTAGGAAATTCAATCAATTTAAAGAATTACTTTAGATAAGCACTGTGTTGATACTCGTATTACTGACATATTAATTAGCAACTCAGCTAAACCACTTTAAAATTTGCCGAGGGTGAATTTTCATTAGCTTGAAAAATTAAAGGTGCTTTAATTTGACCTAACAATGATCTGTTATTTAATGCTATATAGTTACCTATATTACATACCAACTGCAGGCAATCGTTTATTGTTCATTGTCTGTAGTATCTCTTTAGAGCGTAAACGCTTTGGAAGCGCCAATTCGCGTTTTTGCTGAGTATTTGAAGGGTCACATAATAATGATTGATATAGTATATTATGTCAATTATTCTTACCTGATGTAATAAAACATTATTTGATTAACAAGTTGAAGTTCCATAGACTACATTATAGACACATACATTGTTTATTAGTTTGTTATTGCCGAGCGGTTTCTACACACACACGTTTTTAAAATCAATCATAAAACCGGTCGCGCCAGTCACGAATCGTCAGACGCGGTTGAGACCTCTTAGAGAGAGGTCAGAGGACGTATCGCTCTGACGCCCGCGCTTACACAACTTAAATATTAGTGCGCTCAAAACATCCTGATACTTATAGGTAACATTTCTAAGTGGGATTCTAACAAATAATTTTATTTGACATATAGTGCATCCACAATAGAAATTTCATTGTTATAATGACATCAACCCTTGAGGGGCTAGTATTTTGCTATTAACCAAATTTCTTATGCTTATACTTGGTATCCAGGAATCCATGCTGGAGCCGGAAACTGGTAGCAGGAACTATATGATGGTTAATAGTAGACACACCGTGTTTGGGATCTGATGAATCGTCTTCGCGATACCTTTTTTATAGCTGGTGACCAGGACCTGATGCTGGATCCAGAAACTGGTAGCAGGATCTATTTGATGGTTGTTTTATTTTGTATTCTCATCTCGTTTTGGTAGGTACATGAGTTAAATCTTACTTTTTTCTAGTCTATGCTCTTGTAGATAACATGTACTTGATTCATAATTATCATTTTATGTTAATTAATGTCGATATTATTAAAATAAAATGTGTCCTGCGTGATATTTTATTTCACCTTTTTGACCTACGTCTATTTGTGACATAAAAACCAAAGAAGATAAAAAAAGATCCAAATATTAATGCGCGCTATTTTGGTCAAGCGGTAAGGCCACTTCCGCAGGGCGCGCTAGTAAGTAACTCGCTAATGTAAAATACCTAAACTCGCGCAGAATAAAGGCTCTTAAAAGATGTTGATGTTTCTTCGGGACAAATCATCAGCATAAAAAGATAAATATGATATTTTATATGACATAATTAAAAAAAACAGGTAGGTACTGCAGTTTTGTGTAACATGGTCCATATTTTTTTTATTATCTATAATTTTATTGTTTTCAGTCAAAATATATATCGTATATAACGTAGTATAACTATGCTGGTTTTCACAGGCAGTCATACTCTTGTTTTTCTAGCTTAAATGCAGCTAGGCACTTATTTTGCCGCATTGAATCGGCAAGCAAGCGAGAATAAAACATAACAAGCAAAACCATTGCACATTACATACATTTCAATATTTAGTCCTGAAGAAAAAAATACATCCTAAATTAAATAAAAATTGACTGACTTTATTTTGCATAGTATTAACCATCTCGATTTGTTAACGTATTTGAACATCTTTGAATAATTATAATTTTGCTATTATTTACTAGTAAAAGTGATCCCTGGACATTTAAATCGTGTATTGTTTCTGCACCACTTCACAACGAATGCTGGCATGATGATCCAGAACTGAAGTTCACAATGATAAAAATGAAAATGTACGCGAAGATTTGAAGTGTGCTCGCTTGCAAGTAAAATGTCCGACTGATGACGTACTGAACACGACTTTTAAGCCCCGCCTACTTGAACACGACTTTTGTTGGGTCATTTTTTTAACGCAGTTACAGTTCCTGACATTTATTTCTTCGTAGTTAGTGGTTATATTAGATACCGAATACTTACTGGATTACCCCAGGTATAGAATCCTATGCGTACTGAGAGATTCAAATGCACAAGAAACATCACTTTGTTTTAGTGGCACACGTACAATTTTTGACTTCGCTAGCTGATGAACTGACTAATGATCCCGGGATCGATCCCCGGCCAGGTCAAACATTCGTGTACCTGAAGATGTCTGTATGACCTCCTGCAGCCTGTCTGGGTGATGTATATGTGTATATAAAAAGTATATAAGTCATCAGGTTACCATAGTGCAGGCTCTGCCTAGTTTGGGACCTGAAGACCATGTGTGGATGTTGTCCCATGTTATATATTACTTGGTGTTGTTATTTCCAGTGACTGGCTGGTGTTCATAGCGTTTATTCTGAGCTTGGTGACGTTGTTCGCTCTCATCGCCAAGCGCAAGGACTCGCCCGCCAACCTCTACTTGTTGGCCGCTTTTGTAAGTACACTATATTTGATCTATCCTATTTATCCCACTGCTAGAGAAAGGTGTCCATGGATTATTTCTAAGTAGATATGGGTCTGTGCTCTGAGCTGACTAAATATATATACTACAGCCAAGTTTCATCTAATCTACCCATGACCGTGTTCACGGAAAAGTGTTCGAAACGTCGGGAAAAAAAAAAATATATAAAATATTCGAGAGACCCGAAAGACGATGATGTCATCTAGCTACCGCCTTTTGAGCTGTGTGAAAGTAGCTTTACTACAAAACATCATATTATTTCTTTTCAAAGTCTCAAAATAGAATACAAAGTACATACGACATGAAATATTACAAATATTTAGTGGCGGGTATTTGTTTGCGACACAGAATTTTACGCGTCACTAATTTTATTAGTGCCGTCTTTTTCGAATAAACACTCATTCTATGTTCGGTCATTAGAAACTTCATGCTAATAATATAATACTGTTGTTTAACGACAATATTACAAACAAAAGCCATATGACTTCAGACTTTTGAAAGATTCAAAGGCACATGAAAAATAATCGCCTTCTGATATTCGTGTGATATACAAAATTGTTTAGAATCCTTCTCTACGCTCTGAATCAACTGAATGACCTTTTCTCAATGGTTTAGAGAGACAAAGCACTGTACCTATTCGTAATGTGAACATCTCTATTTGCACGAGCTACCACTGATTATTTTACTTTTTTTAATATAATTTTGACGCTTTTACTTACGCGGTAGGTATAGTTGAGTATGTATGGACAATCCATGCTAGCACTGCTGATCTGATTGAAGATTATTATGTGGATATGAATGTGTTTAATCAATTTATAATAATCAAACTATTATCAATTTACGGCCGTTCCCAATCACCTATCTATCGGCGGTTTACCTTACTAGAGTTAGATATTTGACACTATTTGTGTGGACGTTATGTCAAATTTCTACCGGTAGTAAGGTAAAATGTGGATAGATAGATTATTGGGATCCCCCATTATCTAGCAACCTAAAAAAAGGACTAAGCGGAGTCAGAGCAATGACATTGCGTTTTCTACGTCACAGAAACGCAGACGTCTGAGCGTCTACGAGACGTTGTTCATTAAAAAATACATTATAGTGTTGCATTATGCGGTAAATCTTGAATAATACAAGACGGGGCGAACAATGACGCGGAGGTCGTCAACTTTTCTCGTTTTCCTGTATATAGTTACTGATTTTTTTCCTTCTTGTGAATTTTTAGAAGGGATATTGTATTTCGCAATGATAAACTTATGTTTGACGCAGCAACAAAAATATATCAATATGAGCACGATTGTAACAGAGGCAAGGCGATTCGCCCATACGTTTGCCGCTAGTTCATAGCGTTGGTGACGGCGTCACAGCATCGCCCTGACGCTCGCCCTGACTAGTAGGACTGTACTAGTCAGTCTGTTTATGCATAACGCATCAACAAGCATATAGCATACCACAGTATCAATTGGGAACTCAGTTCTCGAAGTTGTTGACGAATATATCTACCTAGGACAGACAGTCAAACTAAGGTCCAACTTTGAGAATATGGTCAAACGTCGAATCCAACTCGGCTGGGCAGCGTTCCGGAAACTTCGCGAAATCTTCTAGTCAAAAAGAGTCATTGACCAATGTGTGTTACCAGTGATGACATATGACACTGAAACGTGGTCTCTTACTATGGGCCTCATAAGCAAGCTCAAAGTCGCACAACGAGCTATGGAGACAGCTATGCTCGGGGTTTCTCTAAGTGATAGAATCAGAAATGAGGAGATCCGTAGACGAACTAAAGTCACCGACATAAACCAGAAGAAAAGCCAGTTAAAGTAGCAGTGGGCAGGCCACCTAGCACGCAGAACAGATGGCCGATGGGGTCGAAAGATTTTAGAATGGAGACCACGGACCGGCAAGCGCAGCTTAGGTTGTCTAACGACAAGGTGGACTGACGACCTGATAAAGGTAGCAGGACGACGTTGTATGCAGGCCGCTTCCAAACGATTCTTTTGGAAATTTGTGGCGGGAGGCCACATATGATGATAATTATTTAAATTTGATCAACTGACCTACATGTACATATACTGACCTATATGACCAGTACTTTTTTAATTTAGTATTTTAGTAATATTTTATCACTAACATCGGGTCTTACAATTTTGAATAAGTATCTTCAATAATAGAATGGAATGTTTCAAATTTTACAAATTGTCTGTTATCCTAGACGCGCCTAGGATATTAATAATATGCTATGTAATAGGACTTATATAAAAATATAATAAAAATTAATAAGTTAAATGTGTAATCTCCAGACGGTAGTGCAGGCGTACACCGTCGGCGTGGTGGTGTCGTACTACAACACCGTAATAGTGCTGCAAGCGCTCGCCATCACCTTCGCCGTCGTGTTCGCACTCACCTTGTTCACATTCAACACCAAACGTGACTTCTCCTTCGTTGGATATGGGTAAGTGCATTTAATTAAGCCTTTTCTCAAACAACCTCTGAAATTTTCGCGTTACCTTCTGAAAAGCGAGTGGCGAGCTGTCGGTGAGTGGCGACACCGCGGACCCTGATTCTCCCTGGGGCTAAATGAGACCCCTGACCCCCGGCTTGCCTTAATTGGCCGTCTGGGGGTGGAGACGTAAGAGCAAGTAACAAAAAGCTCCAAGGGTGGAAGTGTTAAAGGGCATAACGCCGGTAGTAGCGCTCTAGTGAAACCGCAGCACACCTCTCGACACCCTTTAGCCATCCACACCAACGTTGCCCCTTTTGTGACCATTGATGGTGGTTCTTATGGGGGGCCCGTTTAGTGGGTGGCAAGTCACCACCAGCCTAAATATTTTAAAATGAGACTGAAATTGGCAGGTGCCGTAGTCTCGTCCATAGCCTACTATCGCCCTTATCACTAATAAGTTCATACCAATAGCCTGGCCATTTTACCCTATTTTGTAATAGTTATAAGTACCATGTTAACCTGCATCCAACATTTTTTCTGTTGTTTATACTCCTTTGTATTTGCTATACCAAACAGGCCTCTAAGTGTTGGCTACAGCCCCACTTATGCCTTTGTAAAGGGCCGGATAAATCCGTGAATTTGTTTTAATAAAAGGAATAATAATAATGTTTATTTTTCAAACAGTCTTAATTTATACATAATTTACTTAAGTGTAGTTCTTAGACATTAATTTCAGTCATACTGATTCTCAGCGGACCCCAAGCTAAGCACAGTGCCTGTATCCGAGAGCGATTTTATCTTAACTAAGTATACGACTACAAAATCACATTACAACGTAAATTAATTACAAAGTTCGTAAGACTTGAATAAAGTTATAGTTTTTTACAATCTAAGAAATAAATAAGAAATTTGCTTAAACCATGTTTTAAACTCGGGACTGTCTTTAGTCCCCGTTTTATACTAAGGCAGTTTTAGTTTATCTAGCGTCCTTTTGTTGTGATAATCGTAACAAGAACATCATCTTGCATGCCTTGATCCGCAGGAAAGTGTTGCAATTAGAAATGTATGACAAATAACCGGCCTAGTGCGTGTCTGGCTCAATATTTTTATTTTATCTTTACAATTTTGGGATTCTTACAGCTAGGTATTAGCTTTAAATACATGTAGGGGCTGAAGGCCATTTAAAAGATTCCGCTAAAGAATTTCAAAAAATCGAGTAGACTATAAATATTAAATAAAAATTTATATATACACCGAACTGGGTAGCAAAATTTAATTAACAAAATATACAACATTTATACTAAAAATAAGAACTAATAAAAGAATGTGTTTGATAATACCCTCTTGAGCTGCTCGACAGACGTATTGAACAGATCAAGATCATGCCGTGATGCTACGTCATTGAAACAACTGCTGGCTCTTATCAAATAACTGTTTCCCTTGTAGTTAGTTGACCGTTGGGGTGAATAGCCTACACGGTCTCCTGGTTGGATCAACTGGAATTCCAGCAACTTGGGGACAGTCAACTGCTTCACTCGCTATCTTTATTAGATAAGCTACATCAGCAATTTGCCGTCTTACATCTAAAGGAAGAATGTGTAACTTCTGGCAGCTCTTTCTGTAGTCTGGAAGAGATGTTTTTGTTTTAATCTGCAGATGCGCAAAACCGGATTTATTTTTAAGGATATTATCTAAGGATAGATCACAACATAACATAATCAGCGTGATATGTTCCTACTGCTGGATATTGAAGCACGTGAAAGCACTGGGCGAAAGGCAAATATCAATGTCTCGGGGTGATAAGCACAGTGCTGTGGTACACAAAACTAAGTTTTAAGTACGCCAAGAGAGTATAACGCGATTGACCACCGAACCCATTCTTTCGATATTTCACTCAAAACTACCAACTGAGGTCCACACTGATGCGAGCAGTATCGGTTATGGGGCGGTGCTCTTGCAAAATCACGAAGACGGCACAAAAAAGGTTGTTGCCTACTTCAGTAAAGTGACATAGGGTGCCGAGAGCTGATACCACTCGTATGAGTTAGAGACTGAAACTGTCACAGGCTAGCCTAAAGGCCCATATAATTGATGCCATTTTCTTGTACACACATGAGCAATAATTGAATGAAATAAAGCTCAATAATTGACCTTCAATAATTGTAAGCAACTCTTTATACGCGGATACTAGTAAAAAAATGCAGTTATTGAATGCAAATCTTGACAAGAAATAATTGCAAGTGCCTTTTCTACCGACTTCTAAAAAGTATTTTTTTAAATATTTGTTACCACATAACTTCCTGCTGGTGTTGGGCACCACACGGGAAGCTGGTGCTTCCCGTGTGGTGCCATGTATATTTAATCAAATTAGGTCCAGTAGTTTTTGAGTTACACTCCAATAACTGATTTTCACCAAAGTAATAGAATGTAAGTCGGTAAATTAAAATCGGTATTAAATTTTTCAAATTGCACTTGTGTTTACACCAACACGATTATGTTTAGGACACGAACTCTTTCAAATCTTGATTTGTCTAAACATTAACTACGACTATGTACGTCCGTGTACCGTTTCCCGGCGCATTGCTTCAAGTATTGCACGTATATATAGGTACGTATCTTAAATGTTTTAGAAAAGCGATATTTCTTAAAAAATATGAGTCAAAAAGTGTTAAGCTTTAGGCTGTTCCGAGAACTTCGCCATCCATTTTTGATCGAACATCTTTTTACGATTCTCAAAATTGCTTGCATCAGAAGAGCAGCAAAACACCATCACTCATTGCACTCATTTATCCATTAGTATGTCGGGCCATCCAAACCCGAGATATCATCGTTTTAGTGCACATCGTCGCTATTAAAAAATCATTTTTTTCGCTAAAAAGCTTGACCAGGCATTTTTGTAGTACTTTTCGCCGTCCAGCGGGTGAAGGGTTATGCTAATGAAAAGAGAATTATATTTAAAACAAAAATTGCATAGGAAATTATTGTTGTGGTATAATATATTGTTTATATTATACCAAGAATAGTTTTGAATTGAAAACTTATCCAGTAGAGCAAGAATGTAACGTAGTTCAGAAGATGCTGGTCAATTATTGCTTCAATATTGTACGCAACTGGCAAGAATCTTGCATCGTGTAAATGGACCTTTATACTTACCACCCACATACGGTCCACTTGTCTCTCTCGTTACTCACTCTGCTTTCCGATTTAAGTCAACAACTATTTTGGTACCGTGATCGTCATTCTAAATCAACGAAATCGCGACAACGTAGATCCATGTGACATCATAGATTATAGGAACGCCATTTTGCGATTTCAACGACTACGCTACGAACTGAAATCATCATTTCAAATAGCTGACAGATCTTGTCAAAAGCGCGTCATTGAATCGGAATAGGAACACTGATACCATCGCCAAAATCAGTATTGACTCCATTCTTTATTAATTAATTGCGTAAAATTATATAAAAATGTGTTTTTGTTGACTTGTAATCATTTAATTCCCAGACTCGTGGCTGGGCTCAGCGTGCTCATCATCGGCGGTCTTCTCCAGCTGTTCATCCAGAGCTCCGCCTTCGAGGTGGCACTCTCATTCACCGGCGCGATCCTCTTCAGTTTCTTCCTGATCTTCGACACGCAGCAAATGATGACCGTCATGTCGCCAGAGGAGTACATCCTCGCCACCATCAACCTCTACATGGACATCATCAACTTGTTCCTCTACATCTTGCGTATACTGAACGAGCTGAACAGGAACTAGTTTTGAGGTGTACTTGAAGTGAATTATCGTATCGTAATTGTAATGTTTTATTGTCGTAGGTACATGTCTTGTTTTTGGTCATGTACATTCTTGTCTTTGGTCATGTACATGTCTTGTCTTTGGTCATGTACATGTCTTGTCTTTGTTCATGTACATGTCTTGTCTTTGGTCGTGTACATGACTTGTATTTCGTCGTGTACGTGTCTTGTCTTTGGTTATGTACATTGGTTTACTAATGAAACGTGTCTAATCAAGAGGTGCTTTCAAAACGCTTTACTTGTTTTTATCGCGTTTTTAAATTACAACATTCTAATTTGGAATATTGTAATTTCTAGTCTGTAATTTTATGTTTCTGACATTACGTGCCTAAATAATAAATTGTAAAAATTTGTTTTGCATATATTATAATTGTTCGCTTACTAATATAAACATTAATAAAATGTAGTTTGTCATGAATTTAATTTCAAAGTCTGATTAAGAACCGTGCAACAATATAATATAGATACGATAATTCACTTTGTATGTATATATTATTTCTGGCTAACACAATTTTACTTCGTGGTAAATGGTCGGGCCCTATTTATATAATTTCTGCGTCGTTTTAAACCTCAGTCACTTTTCACGACATAGTTTTTACCCGCAGGGAAATTACTTATCTCAGATGCAATCAAATGTTGATTGAAATTGAAAAAAATTGCAGTTACGAGTCAGTTTTGACAACTTCAGTAGTAAGGAAATATTTTAGTATGTTCCTTATTGGAGCTGACAAAAGTGACATAAGCTGCCATTTTTTTAGGGTTCATTCAACATTTGATTGCAAATGAGAAACGTAATAGCTTTGCCGGAATATATAAGCTATATGAAACCACTTTCGTCACACGTTAATTAAAAATGTTGTTTTGTAATATATATTTTATTTTATATCTGTGTTTGAATCAACATTGGACTACAATTTGTTTACGTTCACAATGTTGTAACTTTTTGAGTCGCAAATGCATCCTACCAACTATCGATGGTTTTGAAACAGGCTCATTTGCGGTTACGAGCCCATCAGGCGACGACTCGTTAAGCGAGATTACAAGTTTTTCTTTCAATGATTGTTTTAACCTGGAAAGCTTAACACATTTATATAAATGAAGGTATCGTTGGATTCGGTTTTGCCGCGCGATCGACATAGGATAATATGACCTGTCAAAAAATTCAATATGGCGTCTCTTGGCCCCCATATTGAATTACCTATGATAAAATTTGACCAAATCCTATCGAGTGTCGAACCAAAATAAACGTGTTTTTGAAAGGCCATTACGAAAATTAACGTATTTATTAGAAAAAAATGCCGTATGGTTTGAGCTACGCCTCTCCTTAGCAGTTGGCAGTTGCAATTTGCACTCATCAGCACGATATTTAGGTCTCATTTGCTGTTATAATAAATACTTGTTAAAATATATTTATTGACTTTCTTAGTTATAAGGCTTTCACGTATACATAAATGTTGTATAAAAATTAAGCCTAATATATACTTTTACTGATCAATTGAGTCTTATGAAGGCTGTGAGAATTGGATTTGTATGTAATTATAAATTGACCTCGATTTTAATTTATGCGTCGACTATGAATTTAAATAATTGTGCAATAGAATACAACCAAAACTATGTTATGTGTTATTTTTCTTTTAAAGTGCATTGTTTTGGAGGAAATCTGCAGCTGACAGATAATATGAATATTATTATTAATTTACCACGAAGACAATAAATATGGCTCGTCTCTGTACTTGCCAAGTTACACTTTAAGCATGATTTTATATGAATATTAAAACATCTGCTTCACATAGACAATTATGTCAGCAGTTTTCGGGTAGTTCGATTCACAAGTACTGGCATGGCGCTTTTGAACGCATTTATATTGTGTTATGTCTAGAATCAGTAAAGTTCCTTATTATTACAAATGTTCAGCGATTGATTGATGTAGTTCGTGAATTTCGTATAGTACTTATGATTCAATTGTTTACTCACCACTGGACGTACTTTTAAATTAACGTAACGTATTTAGGTCATGTTTTACTAGCAGTGACAGAAGGCTGATCACAGGTTTGTTAACTAGTGTGGCCCATCATCCACCACTCGAGCCCAGAGCGGGTTTATGCAGGCCCACCTTAAAATGTAGGATACTGCATATATACTTTTTAATATTGTGTAAAATGAGAACATGATGTAACGACTGCACAAATAACATTCCCATTACCTAAGACATGTGTTCCGGTAACACTGTCGAATAGTATTTTAATATATTGTTTGGAACCAAAGCAGTGTTTTATTTAAAAACCTTTGTTATATAATACGTCACGATGCGTATAGGTTCTTCAACCTGTGGGCCGAGCACGAAAATCTGCTAAGCGTAACGTTATCGTATCATTTACCTATGAGTTATCTGTGCCACTATTGTACTAGATAAATGACAGTTTGTATTAAATACGTTAACGATGCGATTACGTTACACTTTAACAGATTTCTACATTTCTCTTACTATGGGCCTTGTCAGCGACGCATCTACTGAAATAAACACTTAAAACTTGTAAGCAAGGCGCGAGCGAGACAAAGCATTACGAGTGAGTGAAATAGCGATATGGCCCTCGTTCGCCCCTTGAAAATGTTAACTTGAAATTTAATTGTTATATATTGAAATATCTTAAGTGCAATTCGATAGTATAGGTAACGAGGAGTTTAGAACTCCAAACTATGTTAATCTAGGTCTCTTAGTAACGATAGTATGACGTTTTTAAGATTGTTAAGAATTTTTATGAATATTGGTTTTTTACGGGAAATATACGAGACCTAGATATAGGGAAAAATAGCCAAAAGATAGGTAATTAGGTAGGGAATATTATAAAATAAAAACATTTTACATAGACTCGAAAACATAGGCAGGGGAAAATGTTTTCCATTGTTTTATTACCCGAAAAATAGGTTTTCAAAGAGATAATGGCTTGTATCTCTATGGTTTAGCATCAAGTACAACAAACATACCGCAAACCGCAGGTACGAATATACAAATTCAAAAGAAGATACTGAAAAGTTATCCGCCTATCATAGTTGAATCCTTGCCCAATTGGATCGCAATATTCACCAAACTAAAGGTTCAACTAGGACATGCACTCAGCGTCAAGCCCATGGGGAAAGGCTTTCGTTTCTCTTGCTCAACCCCCCAGGAGTTCAGGGCGGTGCAACGAGCATTGACCGAAGCGGCAGCCACCGATAAGAGTGTTTCCTGGCACTGCTACGCGGTAGCCGAGGACCTCCCCACAAAGGTAGCCATCAAGGGGCTACCATATGGGATAGATCCGGTCGAGATCCTTAACGAACTCAAAGCAAAAGACTTCCCAGCGAAGTATGTCAAAGAAATCCCCCCTAGGAGGGGGAGCAAAGGGGGGCCGGTATACTACGCCCTCCTTGAACATCTCAACAACGAGGACAAAAAGAAGCTCTATGAGTTAAACGAGCTGTTAAGCATCCCCAACGTCATGGTGGAAGGATGGGTTCCAAAGACCGGATCGGTACCCCAATGCCACAGATGCCAGGCGTTCGGGCACGCTTCAGGAGGCTGTCACCGCCCCCCGCGCTGTGTCAAATGCGCGGAGGAGCATTTTGCAGCTGACTGTGCGAAAACTGCATCTCAACCGCCCAAATGCACCAATTGCAAGGGCAAGCATGTAGCAAACAGCCGAAGGTGCCCCCACTACCTGAGGGAGGCCAGAAAGAGGGGGATTAAGGTTCAGGGACCCTACCCAAGAGCACCTCTTCCAAACCAAGAACAACCAGTACGACAACAACGCACCAAACAACAACAACAGCGGGACCAACATATCGACCAACACGCCCAATACGCGGAAATGGCCCAAATAAGACCACCGATGCGCCAATCGAGGCAGCAAAGGCCGCAGTACATGCAGCAAGACCAACGTCGTCAAGTACTGCCCCATCAGCTCCAACAACAACAACAACAACATCAACAGCAAATACAACAGCAACAACAACAGCAACAATTGGGCCAAATGGAAGCTAGAGCTCAAGCAGAGTCTCGTTTTGAGTGCCCCATACCAGCGCAGGGCTGGAGTGTTCACCCAAGGCTCCCCCAAAGAGACATGTGGCCAGCACTGCAATACCAGTTACCGTCTTCTCTGATACCAACGGCAAATCTACCTACCGGCAGAGGCGAACCACTGCCTCAAAGGAAGAGAATGCGGAACAGACGAAGACGCAACAGAACGAAGTCTTAAGAAGCGTGAGGCCTCCCCCACGGCCACCTCCACCCCCCTACCAACAACACAAGCGGAGAAAATTCCAGCGCAGCAACAAGACGCACAGGCGGAGGACGAACGTAGACCCTCTACATCTGCGTTCGTACCCATCCGCCCTGTGAGCAGAAGTGCCCCTCGCACCGCCACTGCTCCAACCCAGTCAGGTCTTACTAAGACCGCAAGTTTGCCTGTACAACATCCTCAAGCGCAAGCAGACACTATGGGCTCCAGACCGACTCAACAACAAGTACGAGTGGAAGACCCAAGAAGACCAGGCCAAATGCCAATACACTCACATCAATGGGAGAGCAGATCGCAACAGCAGCATTTACAAGGAGGGTACCTTCACCCTCCACCATCATCATTCATACCAGCGAACAGCGGCGGGGACCCTATTTTCATAATAATAGGGATCCTGACGGATCTGCTCGTCTCATTGGCCGCCGGAGCAGACCTCCAGGAAGCGGCCAGGAGAGGCCTTTCATCACTATCCCGGTTCCAGTATGGTTGTTAGCCTTCGCATAATGTACTGGAACCCGGATGGCATTACCGGAAAAACAAGAGAGCTGAAAACACTCGCCCAGTCGCAGGATGTACACATCATTCTCCTGGGCGAAACCAAACTACGTCCAAGCAAAGACTTGAGGATTGCCAATTATTATGCATATCGTCGGGACTGTATCTCACCCAGTGGCAGGGCATACAGGGGAACGGCCGCCCTGGTAAGACGGGATATAGTGCATGATGAATTGGCCATCCCGCAATTACAAGACCTGATAGCGAATGGAGTACTGGTGAAGACAAGCCAGGGTGAAATAAACATCTACGCAGCCTACCGTCCTCCATCACCCACACTCAAACGTGAAGACTTCGGTGTTATCTTCACCGGTAGTACACCAACTCTACTGATAGGCGATCTCAACGCGAAGCACACAGCGTGGGGATCGCACTCAATAAACCCGGCTGGAAGAACTCTGTTCAATACAGCAGAGACGCTGGAATTTGAGGTGATCGGCCCCGACGAACCCACCAACATTCCTACAATTAGTAACCACAGACCTGACGTCCTCGACATAGTGACCATGCGGGGAGTCAGAGGCCTAGTGAAGGTCGAGGTGCTCTACGACTTGGACCAGGAGCATCTGCCAATCCTGGTTACAGTCAGCACGACTATCAGCCCGATATCTAGAACACCGGCTATGCGAGTCAACTGGGCATCATATGCCGAAAAGCTGGCTAACCTAGCATTAGGACCAGTACGCACACCTCACGAAGTAGAAGTTGAGACCCTCACTCTAACCAAGGCCATGAAGGCAGCCAAGGATGAAGCAACAACAACAGTTCCAACCCCTCACCGAAGAGACGAAATGCCGTTAACCCTGCAAAGAGATTTACAGAAGAAGCGGTTCCTACGGAAGTGCTGGGCGCTAACTCGCTGCCCAAGCATCAAAACAAGGCTGAACAACCAAACCGAGAAGGTAGCCAAAGCAGTTGAGATTTGGCGTGGAGTCTGCTGGGAGAGAGTTATCGACCAAGCAGGCGAAAATGTCTCCGACCTCCACCGCCTCAACAGATGCCTTACAACGACACCGCAACCTATCTACCCTCTATGGGACAGTAACGGTGTAAGGCAATACCACCCTCAACAGAGAGCAGAAATCTTGGCTGAGCACCTTGAGAAGCAGTTCATCCCACACCCAGTGAGACATGACGCTTCCGAAGATACTCATGCGCACCAAGGAACAGTCAAGCAAGAGGTGACTGAGTTCCTAGCTCAACAGAGGGGTGAATTGAAGGGGGATGACTTCATATCCCCAGCTGAAGTAGCCAGAGCGGTGAAGAGACTCCCCAGGAAGAAGGCGGCTGGCTATGATGAACTACCCATAGCAGCCATCCACCAATTACCCAGAAGAGGTATAACGGCTATCACGAGGCTCTTCAATGGGATTCTGAGGACCGGTCACTTCCCGGAGTCCTGGAAGAGAGCGAAAGTGATAGTCCTAGCCAAACCAGGGAAGGACCGAAGAAGGGCAGATGCGTACAGACCAATATCGCTCCTCCCTCACCTAGCCAAACTGTTCGAGCGGATGCTATTATGGAGAATCAGGCCCTTCATCAAGCCCAGGGCAGAACAGTTTGGCTTTAGAGCGCATCACTCTACAACCCTGCAGCTAACCAGGGTACTTAACCATCTGGCTGTAGGCATGAATGCCAAGAAGCATACGGTGGCGGTATTCCTCGACGTCGAGAAGGCATTTGATAGGGTATGGCACGAGGGCCTACTCTACAAATTGACTAGGACAGAGATGCCATCGCCGTATATTCACATAATTGCTGCCTTCCTCAGAGACAGATCATTCTTCGTATCACTGGAAGGCAGCGCTTCAACAGTGAAGAAAATAGAAGCAGGAGTACCACAAGGCAGCTGCCTCTCTCCTAGCCTGTACGCACTGTATACTGATGACATCCCTACCCTGGCCGACCATATCCGTGAAGGAGACAGGGATGTCATGCTCGCTCTATTCGCCGATGACAGTGCGTACATGGCCACATCAGCCAACCGAAAAGGAGCAACTACAAAGATCCAAAAGCTGTTGGACCTCCTGCCAGAATGGCTGGACAAATGGAGAGTGGTGGTTAATGTGGGAAAAACCGCCGCCGTATTGGTCAGCAGAGACAAGAAGTCGCCCGATCAACTCCAGCTCCGGGGACAGAGAATTGAATGGAAGAGTTCTGTTCGGTACCTCGGAGTGGAGATAGACAAGAGACTGACTATGAACGCGCAAGTTGAGCACGTGATACGTATGGCTAGATCAGCCAGAGCTAGACTCCGACCCGTGCTCAACTCCAACCTGCAACTTCGTACCAAGTTGGGCATTTATAAGACGTACATTCGGACAAGGCTGACGTACGCCGCCCCAGCTTGGTACCAACTCTGCTCGAACACCAACAAGAAGAGGTTACAAAACCAACAGAATATAGCCCTGCGTATCGTCACTGGAGCAGGGCGATACGTACGGAACAGTACCATAGTCAAAGACTTTAAAATGGAAACCGTGGAGGAGTTTGTGGTCCGTTTGTCGAGGAAAATGTTTGACGCGGCTGACAATGGACCTCACTCTCACCTCCACGGTATTGCACCACTTCATGCAAGACCACCGGATATAAAGAATACGTGGCGCGCACTGCCCCGGGAGCTCCTGATATCGAATGATACGGATGACTCCGGGGACAAGTAGCGCACCGAAACACGAAACACAACATAGCTAGAACCGATCGGTTCAAACGCGAAACAGTAAAGAAAGCACAGAAAGTGCACTACAGCCCCTGTGCAGAGTTGTTCACTAATGCAACCTGCACAGGGTATTAGATACCGGGGGGTAGTTGCCCCCTGAGCTCCAGCAAGGGTAATGAGCTGATGCTCGAAACCCTAACCAGCCCAGAAGGGTTGAAGACATACTTTTTGGCGATTTATGAGGACCAATTTCGAGGCGATTCAGCGACCATACGCTATTGTCTTTGAAGGGTTCCTCGGGAAAATTTCCCGAGTTAAGTGTTCGGCAGGTGCTCGGTTGGGTGGGACATCGTTCTCCGCAGTAGCGTTGAGACGCCCCCCACACTTCCGACACCCCCTCCCTTTGCTCGGAGGTTTTTCCAACGATCTCGTCGTTCGGAAGTGTTCGGTTACACGGTGGTCGTAGGTCCGCTCCGGCGTGATCCTCCCACTGTGCCTCACCCCCGCTCACCAACGGACGTCGTGCTTGGATTAGAGCGCTTACAGCAAAGTATCGTAAGACACCGCTCGACAGTAGAGCAGGCTCTGGTTAGGGATTTTATTAGAAAATCTCAACTCAGAACCAATTTGTGCAATATTTTCTAATTATATCGTCACTACCTGAGGTATACACTAGTTGCGAGGCTTCCGTGAGCGGTCACCTTGCTGGGCTTTCCTCAAAAGATTCAACCTGGTTGGGGAAGCACCGCCTCTAAGGGGTCACGCAACTAGTAGTACGAACCACCAGTCATCACCATCATCACCACCATCATCTTTATCACTATCAAGGTGAGACTCCAAAAATGTCAGACAAGGACCAGCCGCCGCCTCGCAAGGGGCCCGGCCAGTCTACAAGCAGACCTGCAGGTGTGCGCAAGAACACGCACATCATGAAAAAGAATTTATCCGATCCCAGTCTATCTACGTATGTGTTGGCGGCACCGCTCCATGTCAAAGCCAACCCTACAGTCAGAAAGCACAAGGAGTTACCTGCGAAGGGTGGAGGACTCGCCCCGATGGAGGATGTACCCCCCATTCGGACCGAAACCGGCCCCACTGTCCAGGGTCCAGCAGCAGGGCGTTTAAGCACCCCGAAAGAACGATTGGGAAGCAAGATCCAAGTCAGTACTACAACAACACAGAGCCGAACGAAGGCCTCCGACCAAGGGCTCGTTCTTGGCGGACCTGAGTGTCCTGCACAAGGCGAAACCGCACAGAGGCCTCCGGGCAGAGCCGCCCAAAAAAAGGGGCGTGATTCCTCGGATGAGGACCACGGGGGTGATGGAAAGAGGTTGAAACAAAGGACCTCGACCACCCCACTGAAACCAGCAGCAGAACCGCAACCATCAACTTCTGGTGTTGCGTCGAGAACCCGCAGAAGCAGCCGAAGCAGCTCTTCGAGTTCAGCTACTTCATCAAAAGACTCTGTCTCAGATGAGGGCAATACTAAAAATCACCAGTCCTACACAAACTCCACGTCGTATGCGGCATTAGAGTCAGTTCCAATGGACGCGGCGCCTATGCCGTCGCCACCATCACCACCTTCAGACGCGGCGCGCTTGTATGCAGCGGCGCTGGCATCACCACCCATCACGAGAGCATCAAGTACAACAAACATACCGCAAACCGCAGGTACGAATATACAAATTCAAAAGAAGATACTGAAAAGTTATCCGCCTATCATAGTTGAATCCTTGCCCAATTGGATCGCAATATTCACCAAACTAAAGGTTCAACTAGGACATGCACTCAGCGTCAAGCCCATGGGGAAAGGCTTTCGTTTCTCTTGCTCAACCCCCGAGGAGTTCAGGGCGGTGCAACGAGCATTGACCGAAGCGGCAGCCACCGATAAGAGTGTTTCCTGGCACTGCTACGCGGTAGCCGAGGACCTCCCCACAAAGGTAGCCATCAAGGGGCTACCATATGGGATAGATCCGGTCGAGATCCTTAACGAACTCAAAGCAAAAGACTTCCCAGCGAAGTATGTCAAAGAAATCCCCCCTAGGAGGGGGAGCAAAGGGGGGCCGGTATACTACGCCCTCCTTGAACATCTCAACAACGAGGACAAAAAGAAGCTCTATGAGTTAAACGAGCTGTTAAGCATCCCCAACGTCATGGTGGAAGGATGGGTTCCAAAGACCGGATCGGTACCCCAATGCCACAGATGCCAGGCGTTCGGGCACGCTTCAGGAGGCTGTCACCGCCCCCCGCGCTGTGTCAAATGCGCGGAGGAGCATTTTGCAGCTGACTGTGCGAAAACTGCATCTCAACCGCCCAAATGCACCAATTGCAAAGGCAAGCATGTAGCAAACAGCCGAAGGTGCCCCCACTACCTGAGGGAGGCCAGAAAGAGGGGGATTAAGGTTCAGGGACCCTACCCAAGAGCACCTCTTCCAAACCAAGAACAACCAGTACGACAACAACGCACCAAACAACAACAACAGCGGGACCAACATATCGACCAACACGCCCAATACGCGGAAATGGCCCAAATAAGACCACCGATGCGCCAATCGAGGCAGCAAAGGCCGCAGTACATGCAGCAAGACCAACGTCGTCAAGTACTGCCCCATCAGCTCCAACAACAACAACAACAACATCAACAGCAAATACAACAGCAACAACAACAGCAACAATTGGGCCAAATGGAAGCTAGAGCTCAAGCAGAGTCTCGTTTTGAGTGCCCCATACCAGCGCAGGGCTGGAGTGTTCACCCAAGGCTCCCCCAAAGAGACATGTGGCCAGCACTGCAATACCAGTTACCGTCTTCTCTGATACCAACGGCAAATCTACCTACCGGCAGAGGCGAACCACTGCCTCAAAGGAAGAGAATGCGGAACAGACGAAGACGCAACAGAACGAAGTCTAAGAAGCGTGAGGCCCCCCCCACGGCCACCTCCACTCCCCTACCAACAACACAAGCGGAGAAAATTCCAGCGCAGCAACAAGACGCACAGGCGGAGGACGAACGTAGACCCTCTACATCTGCGTTCGTACCCATCCGCCCTGTGAGCAGAAGTGCCCCTTGCACCGCCACTGCTCCAAACCAGTCAGGTCTTACTAAGACCGCAAGTTTGCCTGTACAACATCCTCAAGCGCAAGCAGACACTATGGGCTCCAGACCGACTCAACAACAAGTACGAGTGGAAGACCCAAGAAGACCAGGCCAAATGCCAATACACTCACATCAATGGGAGAGCAGATCGCAACAGCAGCATTTACAAGGAGGGTACCTTCCCCCTCCACCATCATCATTCATACCAGCGAACAGCGGCGGGGACCCTATTTTCATAATAATAGGGATCCTGACGGATCTGCTCGTCTCATTGGCCGCCGGAGCAGACCTCCAGGAAGCGGCCAGGAGAGGCCTTTCATCACTATCCCGGTTCCAGTATGGTTGTTAGCCTTCGCATAATGTACTGGAACCCGGATGGCATTACCGGAAAAACAAGAGAGCTGAAAACACTCGCCCAGTCGCAGGATGTACACATCATTCTCCTGGGCGAAACCAAACTACGTCCAAGCAAAGACTTGAGGATTGCCAATTATTATGCATATCGGCGGGACTGTATCTCACCCAGTGGCAGGGCATACAGGGGAACGGCCGCCCTGGTAAGACGGGATATAGTGCATGATGAATTGGCCATCCCGCAATTACAAGACCTGATAGCGAATGGAGTACTGGTGAAGACAAGCCAGGGTGAAATAAACATCTACGCAGCCTACCGTCCTCCATCACCCACACTCAAACGTGAAGACTTCGGTGTTATCTTCACCGGTAGTACACCAACTCTACTGATAGGCGATCTCAACGCGAAGCACACAGCGTGGGGATCGCACTCAATAAACCCGGCTGGAAGAACTCTGTTCAATACAGCAGAGACGCTGGAATTTGAGGTGATCGGCCCCGACGAACCCACCAACATTCCTACAATTAGTAACCACAGACCTGACGTCCTCGACATAGTGACCATGCGGGGAGTCAGAGGCCTAGTGAAGGTCGAGGTGCTCTACGACTTGGACCAGGAGCATCTGCCAATTCTGGTTACAGTCAGCACGACTATCAGCCCGATATCTAGAACACCGGCTATGCGAGTCAACTGGGCATCATATGCCGAAAAGCTGGCTAACCTAGCATTAGGACCAGTACGCACATCTCACGAAGTAGAAGTTGAGACCCTCACTCTAACCAAGGCCATGAAGGCAGCCAAGGATGAAGCAACAACAACAGTTCCAACCCCTCACCGAAGAGACGAAATGCCGTTAACCCTGCAAAGAGATTTACAGAAGAAGCGGTTCCTACGGAAGTGCTGGGCGCTAACTCGCTGCCCAAGCATCAAAACAAGGCTGAACAACCAAACCGAGAAGGTAGCCAAAGCAGTTGAGATTTGGCGTGGAGTCTGCTGGGAGAGAGTTATCGACCAAGCAGGCGAAAATGTCTCCGACCTCCACCGCCTCAACAGATGCCTTACAACGACACCGCAACCTATCTACCCTCTATGGGACAGTAACGGTGTAAGGCAATACCACCCTCAACAGAGAGCAGAAATCTTGGCTGAGCACCTTGAGAAGCAGTTCATCCCACACCCAGTGAGACATGACGCTTCCGAAGATACTCATGCGCACCAAGGAACAGTCAAGCAAGAGGTGACTGAGTTCCTAGCTCAACAGAGGGGTGAATTGAAGGGGGATGACTTCATATCCCCAGCTGAAGTAGCCAGAGCGGTGAAGAGACTCCCCAGGAAGAAGGCGGCTGGCTATGATGAACTACCCATAGCAGCCATCCACCAATTACCCAGAAGAGGTATAACGGCTATCACGAGGCTCTTCAATGGGATTCTGAGAACCGGTCACTTCCCGGAGTCCTGGAAGAGAGCGAAAGTGATAGTCCTAGCCAAACCAGGGAAGGACCGAAGAAGGGCAGATGCGTACAGACCAATATCGCTCCTCCCTCACCTAGCCAAACTGTTCGAGCGGATGCTATTATGGAGAATCAGGCCCTTCATCAAGCCCAGGGCAGAACAGTTTGGCTTTAGAGCGCATCACTCTACAACCCTGCAGCTAACCAGGGTACTTAACCATCTGGCTGTAGGCATGAATGCCAAGAAGCATACGGTGGCGGTATTCCTCGACGTCGAGAAGGCATTTGATAGGGTATGGCACGAGGGCCTACTCTACAAATTGACTAGGACAGAGATGCCATCGCCGTATATTCACATGATTGCTGCCTTCCTCAGAGACAGATCATTCTTCGTATCACTGGAAGGCAGCGCTTCAACAGTGAAGAAAATAGAAGCAGGAGTACCACAAGGCAGCTGCCTCTCTCCTAGCCTGTACGCACTGTATACTGATGACATCCCTACCCTGGCCGACCATATCCGTGAAGGAGACAGGGATGTCATGCTCGCTCTATTCGCCGATGACAGTGCGTACATGGCCACATCAGCCAACCGAAAAGGAGCAACTACAAAGATCCAAAAGCTGTTGGACCTCCTGCCAGAATGGCTGGACAAATGGAGAGTGGTGGTTAATGTGGGAAAAACCGCCGCCCTATTGGTCAGCAGAGACAAGAAGTCGCCCGATCAACTCCAGCTCCAGGGACAGAGAATTGAATGGAAGAGTTCTGTTCGGTACCTCGGAGTGGAGATAGACAAGAGACTGACTATGAACGCGCAAGTTGAGCACGTGATACGTATGGCTAGATCAGCCAGAGCTAGACTCCGACCCGTGCTCAACTCCAACCTGCAACTTCGTACCAAGTTGGGCATTTATAAGACGTACATTCGGACAAGGCTGACGTACGCCGCCCCAGCTTGGTACCAACTCTGCTCGAACACCAACAAGAAGAGGTTACAAAATCAACAGAATATAGCCCTGCGTATCGTCACTGGAGCAGGGCGATACGTACGGAACAGTACCATAGTCAAAGACTTTAAAATGGAAACCGTGGAGGAGTTTGTGGTCCGTTTGTCGAGGAAAATGTTTGACGCGGCTGACAATGGACCTCACTCTCACCTCCACGGTATTGCACCACTTCATGCAAGACCACCGGATATAAAGAATACGTGGCGCGCACTGCCCCGGGAGCTCCTGATATCGAATGATACGGATGACTCCGGGGACAAGTAGCGCACCGAAACACGAAACACAACATAGCTAGAACCGATCGGTTCAAACGCGAAACAGTAAAGAAAGCACAGAAAGTGCACTACAGCCCCTGTGCAGAGTTGTTCACTAATGCAACCTGCACAGGGTATTAGATACCGGGGGGTAGTTGCCCCCTGAGCTCCAGCAAGGGTAATGAGCTGATGCTCGAAACCCTAACCAGCCCAGAAGGGTTGAAGACATACTTTGGTGGCGATTTATGCAGTGAAAATCGGATACCTACTCGCAAATAGGAAGCTCTCTCTCAACTCAAGACTCAAGGAATACTGGGAAGCTAGGAAGCCAGGAATACTTGGAAGCTAGGAAGCTAGGAATACTAGGAAGCATTATAGGAAGAGCCGGGGAAATTTCGTTGTTTCTTTGGACGGTCTGGGCCCCTTCAATTCGAAGAGAAGGCAGCCGTATTATTTCACCCCCCCGGCATCCTCGGACCCCGCAGGTCCAGGCATCGCTCTTCGACACTAAAACACGCACACCACGAGACGGGTGCACCAGCGCGCGCATAGGGCGAGACAGAGACGGAGCAATCACCTCTCTCCCTCGCACTCTTGATCTCGCTCAGCGCAACTACCGCCCGTCAAACAGCGGTTAGCACACGGTTTCGCCGGGAGCGCGGAGGCGTGGGGCGCCGCAACAGCTGGTCCTTCGAGCCGGATATACCAGTGCGTGAACTACGCGGCGTTTCGAAGAGTGAAAAGGACGCATACACATCGGAAGTATGCCGGTTACAAGGAGTAACAAAGGAAGCGGTCGGCGGGAACCAACGCCGACAACAGAAGAGTCGAGTGGTGCTACGGGTGAATCGGGAGGAACGTCGGGTACCACAACGGAGGGAACATATCCGTCGGGGACGTCGTACGAAACCACGACGACCGGTACTGTCATCAAGGAAGGCGCTCCTGCTGAGAACAAGGAAGACCCGAAGCACAAGAGCATTGAGAGGAGGTCAAAGGATCCGCATAGGCCTGCATCAATAGTTTCTGAAAGCAGAAACAGGAAGAAGGAATTGGCAGCTCGTGCCGAGTTGGCTGAACTGGAGCTAAAGGAGGCACGAGCAGCAGCTGCATTGGCGAGGACCCGCCTGGAATTAGTGCAGCTGGAAGACAATGATTCCGTAATACAGGAACCAGTGGATCGGGAAGTGAACGTCCAGAAGTGGGTGGCTGACACCGTGGAAAGGATGTCCGGGGAGGGGCGTCCAACGGAAGGCAAGTCCGGGGAGGGGCTTACCAAGGGTGAAACAGTCAAGCACGAGGATCGTTCGAATACGACCACTGGAGGGACGAGAGAACTGGCCGAAGCTATCATGAAGGCAATAAGTGCGTCATCGAGAAGCGCAACAGTTCCGGGATACATGAGTGAACTACCCTTCTACGATGGAAGCAACGGTGAATGGCTCGCCTTCAAAACGGTGTACGAGGATAGTGCAGCCAGTTTCTCTTCAGTGCAAAATATGGCGAGGCTGAGAAAATCCATTAAGGGAACAGCACGGGAGGCGGTGAAGAGCCTCTTGTATTCGGAGTGTGCGCCGGAGGAAGTGATGGAAGCACTTCGACGACGCTTTGGAAGACCGGATGCATTGGTGTTGGCCGAAATGGAGAAGCTCAGGGGCCTGCCGAAAATGAGCGAAAGTGCGCGGGACGTGTGCGTGTTTGCTAGCCAAGTAAACAATGTGGTGGCAACCGTGAAGGGTTTGAAGAAACCGCAATATCTTCAGTCGCCCGAAATGTTGAAGATCATTGTGGATAAAATGCCAGCAGTACTTCGATACAGGTGGTTCGACTACACTGCTGCGGTGGAAGACGTGGATCTGATACATCTGGGAAAATTTCTGAATCGTGAAGCGGACCGATGCGGACCATACGCAATGCAAGAAAGTGCAACTAAGAAACAATACACGAGGAGGGAAACCGCACACGCCGCGAGTGAGCAGGAAAGAGGATCCTGCCCACACTGTCAAGGGAGTCACAGAATCATTGAATGTAAGAAGTTCCTGGACGCATCGACGAAGCAGCGGTGGGATATCGCATTGAAAACAAAAGTGTGTTTCAAGTGTCTTCAAGGTCGTCACAGGAAAGAAGAGTGCAAGAAGCCAGCTTGCAAGGAATGTAAGAGGTGGCATCATCACCTGTTACACGAAACGAAGCACGTAGAACAGTCATCTAAAATGGAAAGTGAAGTGACAAATAACGTTCTTCAAGTGAACACTACGAGAGCCAAGAAGGCGTATTTGAAAATGGTACCCGTGGAATTATACGGGCCGAAAGGAAGTGCCAGGGTCTTGGCGCTATTGGATGAAGGGTCAACGGTCACCATGTTGAACTCGTCAGTGGCTGACCAAACTGGATTAAAAGGACCCAAGGAAGCCCTCACTCCGGAAACGGTGGGAGGAAAAACCATCACAACGAGGGATTCAATGAAAGTTGATTTGAGGATTAAAGGGATCCATCAAGACAGGAAGAGGCTCATCACTGGGGCACGCACAATCGACAATCTACACCTTACGCCTCAGATGGTGGACAAAAGGAAGATCGAGGAGCTACCACATCTCAGTAAAATGGCCGACCAGTTGTACTACGAAGAAGAATCGCCGGAGCTTTTGATTGGCCAAGACAATTGGGAGTTGATCGTATCACGAGGAACACGCAAAGGGAGGAAGAATCAGCCCGTCGCATCACTCACGTACCTAGGGTGGGTACTCCATGGATCCGACTCGGGGGCAAACAAACCGGTCAACTTCCTCACCTGCGCGCACATCTCCACTCGAGAAGACGACTTGGACAAGCTCATCAGGGAACATTTTTCCGTAGAATCATTGGGAGTGCAACCACGCCGGCCAAGCACGGATGCTGAGGGGAAAGCAATCGAAATACTGAAGAAAACCACTCGAAGGCTGGATAACGGGCGCTTCGAGGTTGGACTACTTTGGAAGAATGAAAAGGAAACGATGCCAGAGAATTACAAGTCTGCAGAGTGCCGACTGAGGGGCATCGAAAAGAAGCTGGATAAAGACGTGGGCTTCAAAGAAGAATATAAGAAACAAGTCGAAAATTTGTTGGAAAATGGTTACGCAGAGGAAGCGCCACAAGAATCACTGTCGTCGAGGAAATGGTATCTGCCTCACTTTGCCGTCACGCATCCTACGAAGAAGAAGAGGAGATTGGTGTTCGACGCAGCCGCAAAGTTCGCGGGGAAGAGCTTGAACGACGCACTCCTATCAGGGCCAGACCTACTTCAGTCCCTGTTTGGAGTATTACTACGGTTCCGGCAACATCCCGTGGCATTGGTGGCGGACATCAAAGAAATGTTTCTCCAAGTTAAAATAAAAGAAGAGGATCGTGACAGCCTAAGGTTCCTATGGAGAGGAGATCGACGTACAGGAAAACCGAAAGAGTATCGAATGACGTCAGTGATATTCGGTGCAGCTTGTTCTCCAAGCGCTGCGATCTATGTGAAGAACCGAAACGCTGAAGACTTCAGAGAGCAACACCCTGAAGCGGTTCAAGCCATAGAAAGGAACCATTATATGGACGACTACTTACACAGTTTCCAAACGGAGAAAGAAGCCACGAAAATCGCCAGCGAAGTGGATACCATCCATAGAAGAGCAGGCTTCGAGCTCAGAGGATGGGCATCCAACCGATCGACGGTACTGAAGAAAATAGCTCATGAAAATGAAATGAACAAGGAAGTTGAGCTAGGATCGAAAGAAGAAAAGACATTGGGCCTAAGGTGGTTCACTCAAGAGGACGAAATGGGATTTCGCACCACTCTGAGAAATGTTCAAGAAGTAGTTGAGCAAGGCAAGACGCCAACGAAGAGGGAAGTCACGAGTGCCGTGATGTCAACCTTTGACCCTATGGGGCTGGCATCACCCGTGCTCATACAGGGAAAAAGACTTCTGCAAAATATATGGACGGATTCGAGCACAGTATTGTCATGGATCAAGTCGGATCCGAGGACATTCAAGCCTTTCGTAGCCCACCGACTTGCCGAGATTGAAGATACCTCCAAACCACACGAATGGAGATGGATATCGACGAAGGACAACCCTGCTGACGACGCGACGAGAGACGTCCCTAACGAGTTCAATGGAAAACATAGATGGTTCACTGGTCCAGCGTTCCTGAAGGAAGATGAAGGATCCTGGCCCAAACCTCGCAATTTCAAGGCGGAACCAACAGGGGAAGAGAAAGAAACGTCAATCGTCACAGCACTCCAGATCCAACGAGGTATTCTAGTTGGAATCGTTTGCTGCGGGCCACGGCGAGGGTACTTCAATTCATCGACATGTGTAAACGGAAAACTCAACGAGTGAACATTTCAAGGCGACACGAGAGGGCGGATCCGACGTGGGGAAAATATAAGAAAAAGGAAAAGGAGAAGTCAATACGATACGAAGTGAAAGAGACAAGAAGACTTCTACCTATCGAAGACAGCCACATGAAGATGGCAGAGAAAATTCTGCTCAGAAGGAGCCAAGAGGAGAGCTTCAAGGAGGAAATTTCATCATTAGAGAAGATGAAACCGATGAACAGATCCAGCAAATTAAGTAAAATCGACGTAACCATGGAAGACGGTTTAATATGCGTCAGGGGAAGAATCGACGCTGTGAAAGGACTGGTCTCGACTTTCAAACGTCCAGTCGTGCTAGACAGCAAACATCAGGTTACGAGACTTCTCATCGCGCACTACCACACTGTCTTCAACCACGGAAATCACGCGACGGTCATGAACGAAGTGAGGCAGCGGTACTGGGTCCTGGGGCTTCGATCTGCAGTACGAGCGACAGCACATCAATGCCAGTGGTGCAAGTTACACAGGAGTGCACCACAACGACCACCAGTGGGAGACCTGCCGGAAGAAAGACTACGCTACGGGGAGCCAGCCTTTACAAGCTCCGCCGTAGACTACTTCGGTCCCATGATCGTCACGGTAGGACGACGTCACGAGAAGAGGTGGGGAGCCTTATTCACGTGTCTAACGACCAGGGCTGTCCACATAGAACTTGCTGCATCTCTTTCCTCGAGCTCGATGATCCTGGCGTTGAGAAGAATGGCTGCAAGAAGAGGAATGCCGAAATCAATGTTTAGCGACAACGGCACAAACTTCGTGGGGGCCAACAAAGAGTTAAAAGAAGCCCTAGAAGAATTGAAGAAAGAAGAGGTCGTTACGGAAGCGGAGAAGATGGGGGTGCGTTGGAAATTCACGGCACCGGGCGGACCTAACATGGGCGGGGCCTGGGAACGCTTGGTGAGGTCGATCAAGACAGCGCTTGGGGTGACGCTCAAGGAGAAGTTCCCGAAGGAAGAGGTTCTACACACCTTACTGCTGGAGGCCGAACACATCGTCAACTCCAGGCCTTTAGTCGACGTGGCGGAAGACCAAGATGAAGAAGCCATTACGCCCAACCATTTTCTCATTGGAAGATCAAGTGGCATGCCAAGACTGGGGGCATTCACTAACGAAGACTTCGGTGAACGACGAGACTGGAAAGTGGCTCAAAGGCTCATCGACCACTTCTGGGCAAGATGGGTGAAAGAGTACCTACCAACTCTAATCCCGAGAAAAGTCGACGGAAAGATCACCACCCGTGATCTGCAGTGTGGAGACACAGTCCTCATAGTGGACTCCACACTACCACGAGGAACATGGCCACGAGGAGAAGTCGTCCGTGTCTACCCTGGACCGGACGGCCACACGAGAGTCATAGACGTTCGCACTACCGGAGGAGTCCTGAGGCGCCCAAGCACCAAGGTGGTGCTACTGGTTCCAGCTCGAGACGATGGAGGACGAGACAACGAGTCACCCGCCAACGGAGCGTCGAGCAACGGCGTCGCCAAGCCAGGAGTCGGTGCTGCGCACGAGGGGGAGGATGTCAGCGACGCATCTACTGAAATAAACACTTAAAACTTGTAAGCAAGGCGCGAGCGAGACAAAGCATTACGAGTGAGTGAAATAGCGATATGGCCCTCGTTCGCCCCTTGAAAATGTTAACTTGAAATTTAATTGTTATATATTGAAATATCTTAAGTGCAATTCGATAGTATAGGTTACGAGGAGTTTAGAACTCCAAACTATGTTAATCTAGGTCTCTTAGTAACGATAGTATGACGTTTTTAAGATTGTTAAGAATTTTTATGAATATTGGTTTTTTACGGGAAATATACGAGACCTAGATATAGGGAAAAATAGCCAAAAGATAGGTAATTAGGTAGGGAATATTATAAAATAAAAACATTTACCATAGACTCGAAAACATAGGCAGGGGAAAATGTTTTCCATTGTTTTATTACCCGAAAAATAGGTTTTCAAAGAGATAATGGCTTGTATCTCTATGGTTTAGGCAGGATATAGCTTAAGTTATATGTTGTAAGATAGGGCGCATCACGCCGAATCTAACTATGTGAGACACTTTATAATCTAAGAAGGAATAATAAAGTTATGGGGTAAAAACCAGACAATCCAAAGTAAACGTTAGGCGAAAAAAGATCAAGTTTCACGGCACGCTTAGGGGCTCTCTGTAAGGTAATTCATCGAGGTAGCTAAGCGATTGAGAAATTAGGCGATTTATGCAGTGAAAATCGGATACCTACTCGCAAATAGGAAGCTCTCTCTCAACTCAAGGAATACTGGGAAGCTAGGAAGCCAGGAATACTTGGAAGCTAGGAAGCTAGGAATACTAGGAAGCATTATAGGAAGAGCCGGGGAAATTTCGTTGTTTCTTTGGACGGTCTGGGCCCCTTCAATTCGAAGAGAAGGCAGCCGTATTATTTCACCCCCCCGGCATCCTCGGACCCCGCAGGTCCAAGCATCGCTCTTCGACACTAAAACACGCACACCACGAGACGGGTGCACCAGCGCGCGCATAGGGCGAGACAGAGACGGAGCAATCACCTCTCTCCCTCGCACTCTTGATCTCGCTCAGCGCAACTACCGCCCGTCAAACAGCGGTTAGCACACGGTTTCGCCGGGAGCGCGGAGGCGTGGGGCGCCGCAACAGGCCTCATAGATAAGCTCAAAGTCGCACAACGAGCTATGGAGAGGGCTATGCTCGGGGTTTCTCTCGTGATTGAATCAGAAATGAGGAGATCCGTAGAAGAACGAGTCACCGACATAGCCCAGAAGATTAGCCAGTTGAAGTGGCAGTGGGCAGGGCACTTAACACGCAGAACAGATGGTCGATGGGGCCGAACGGTTCTGGAGTGGCGACCACGGCAAGCTCAACGTAGGTCGTCCACCGACACGGTGGACAGACGACCTGATAAAAGTCGCAGGACGACGTTGGATGCAGGCCGCTTCCAACCGGTCCTTTTGGAAAATCATGGGGGACATATGCCATGTTCAGCAGTGGACGTCCTACGGCTGAGATGATGATGAAACAAATTTTCGTCTCGGCCCACTGACATGATTGAATGACTGGGGTTAGTAGTCCAAGTACAAAATTTTGCGTAAGTGAAACGTAATCGTATCTCTGACGTATACAGTACAAACTATCATTTATCTAGTACAACTGTAGCACAGATAACGCATAGTTTAGACTTATGCAAATGTTCGTGCTAGGCACACGTTTTGTCGATCTTACATAAATTATACGAACCCACTCCTAAGCGCTAGAATTGATTCCATTATTCTTATAACAGTTTTAAGGATCCGTAAGGTGCGTTCGTTTAGTTTAGCTTATTAGAGCATTGATGGCGTTGTCATTGATGGATGGAATCTTTTGTTAAGGCGTTCGTAAAGCTTAGAAACGTTATTTTTGCCACTTTTGCCCACACCCTATTCGAACGCTCAACTGACCATAAGACCTAAAATCGCAAGATTATGCTGTCAAATAACGATCATAAACAATCATGCTCCGGACGTAGGTCAAAAATTGCATTTTTGGTGGCAAAAATTCCTCTTTTTTAGCTTTCCGAACGCTGAACAAAAAGAGGCATGAACGACATTTTCACCCACAGATTACCAATTCGAACGCCCTTTGTGTGCGTTATTTTCGCTAAAAACGCTCAGAATTTACCTATTCGAACGCACTAAAAATATATTTAGTGAATGTCAGTCTTTAGTTTTGAGGTTAGAGAGTACCTACTTTTTAAGCGGGAAAACTACCTGACCGCGGTGGCCTAAATACTTCTGTTTCATTTCATCTTCCTAACATGCAAGGATCTCAGATAACGTAATGAACGCGGTTCGGCGGAAATTGTGGACATTCTGTACGTAATAGGTGTGGCATATTCTATGCCTATAAGTTAGAAATTCATTAATATTGGTTTAATACATTCATCATCATCATCAGCCAGTATCAGTCTACTTCTGGACATAGGCCTCTACTAATGCACGCCACTGAGCCCGATCTTCGGCTTTTCTCATCCAGCTGCTACCAGCCACATTGCGTATGTCGTCGCTCCATCTAGCCGGAGGACGTCCTACACTACGTTTGCCGAGGTCTCCACTCAAGAACACGTCTATCCCAACGGTTATCGGTTCTTCAGCTAATATGACCAGCCCACACTGCCACTTCAGTTTGCTAATTCTGTGGGCTATGCCGTTTACCTTGGTTCTCTGTCGGATCATTTCTGATACGATCCTTCAGAGAAACTCCAAGCATAGCCCTCTCCACAGCTCGTTGAGCAACCTTAAATCGGTGGACCAGTCGTACCGTGAGTGTCTTCTCTGGCTCCGTATGTCATAGCGGGTAGGACGCACTGATTGAATGCTTTAGTCTTCAGGCATTGCAGAATTCGCGACGAGAAGACTCGACGAAGTTTTCTAAATGCTGCCCAGCCTAGCTGTATTTTTCTGTCAGTTCCTTCTCAGTATTGTTTTTACCTAGTTGGGGCGTCTGCCCTACGTGAACATATTGTGGAACAACTTCAAGCGCATCTCCCTAGACAGCGATAGGATCCTGAGCAACATGTTCGTTGAGCATGATCTTGGTTTTGTCCAAGTTCATCCGGAGACCGATGCTCAGAGAAGACTCAGCAAGATCATACATTAGCATGCTGACTTATTATTTCGTATGCACACTGTTATGATTTCAGTACACACCGCGTATGTTATAGGTACAAAATATAGATTGCATGTTTGTACCCGACTCCGTAATCCCGATATAAAATGAACCTTCTGGGCCACAGTGTCGAATTTGTTAAATGTTGGATTCTTATGAAGTTGAATTCGCAAAATGTTGATTCCCAAAATGTTGAATTCCTAAAAAGTTGAATTTACTGGACCCACAATGTTGAATTCGCTAAAAGTTGAACTTGGAATATGTCGAATCCCAAAACGTTGAAAGCAAACAAAAGTTGTATCCCAACTTTTATTAGAATAAAAAATATCTCTATAAGTATCTCTACTTAAAACATTTTTATTATGTTTAAAAGAAACATTTTAATACACGTTTCAACTCACCTCAGACGCTGTTTCACCTTACCTCGGTAATAGGAGAGTTGAAACACTGAGAGTAGGTGTGGTTTTAACGAAATATCTCTTAGATTACTTACAATAATACTTATTTTGTGATAGGACGAAATAGTGTACATAAGTAATAATCTAAAAACGCAAGTTTCACGTATGAATAGACGTACATTAAACTGAGATATTATGCGAGGTAATGTAAAAAATGTGTCAAACCACCCGATCTCCCCTATTTTACTTTGTTTTGTTATTAGTTTAGGATGACAAGTAAAATTTTTCGTTTAGCGACATTCTGCGTAATTTTTGTTTAAGTTAACCACACACGTTGCAGTTCCTGGAAAAGTAGGTAGATTTCTGCGAAATCTATTGTATTATTGGCCAAATATGGCGAATCGCCATTCAACGGGTTTAGGATTACAAGTAACGAGATTTTTAGTCTTAGTACTTACTTGAATTAATGAAAATGTAACAAAATATTTGTTTTTTTTTTGTTTGATGTTATTTGGTTTTCGACTTTTGTTTTTCTTCGATTTTCTTTTGTTTTTCACTATTTCCACATTTCCTAAATATTACCATATAACGCGGAACAATAATCTCATACACCCAGCAATATAACCGTTAGGATTCAACATCTCACAACTTCAACGTTTTGCGAATTCAACATTGTGAGCCGGGTGGGAAATTCAACTTTTTAAGACTTCAACATTTTGAAAATTCAACATCTTAAGAATTCAACATTGTGGTCCAGAAGGTAAAATGAAAAAAGACGCGCGATTTGTCCACTTGCATATTATGCTCCAGGGAAAAAGATAGAAATCAATATAATATGGTTAGTAGGCAGGTAAGGAAATGAAAAGATAGCAACGTACCAGCGGTACAATCAAAGTACCTATTGTATTATAATGTAGGCAGCTATCATACAAACCATGAAATCACATACATTTTAATTTTTACAACACGATTTAAATCACTAAAAAATTCTACAAAGTCATATATTTACAAATGTATATTTTAACAAATCAGTATAAAATGACATTTGCACAACCGAATAAATTGGTATAATATAGACAAGCATTATCAATATTGTACTGCATACAAACAACGTATAAAGTATAAAGATTATGTGCAACATGTATTGAATGAAGTTTCAAAGTATATCTATATAAATAAAAATTAATCAAGTAATGTGTTGCTAAGCGCAAATCTCTAGAAGGGCTAGACTGATTTGAAAATTTTTATTTTGTTTTATGTACACAAAAATTCATAATCAACATCCATCAATACTCAGGTGATGAGCACGCCGCGCCGCGGGAAGCAGCTAGTGTGTAATACAAATTAAACAATTGTTGGATGATGGGACTGGTCTATGCTCGGGATTTCTATATGGAATCGAATATAGAAATTCAGTTAAATTGAATGAAATGAGAAGATCCTTCGAAGATCGAAGATTCACTGACATCATAGTCCAGCTGATTAGCCAGTACCAGGAGTGGGGTGAGTATATAAGGTGAAATAATGGTCAGTGGAGTTAAAATGTTTCGAGTGGAGAACGAACCGGCAAGCGCGGATTCCGTCGTTTAAATGTGGATAAAAAAGTTCGCGAATGCAGTCCGATTCCATAACAGAAGGATTTCACTCGAATTGGCAGCAGAGCAGAGCGAGCAGAAGTTTGTATCTCTTAAGATGATGACGCCCTCAATCGTGATGAATAACTCAATCGTTTCAGTTGGAGATATACACCGTGTAACAAGGAGGGTGGATCATCGGTGGCTGGGGGGCGGGCTACCTCAGTACCCATCGATTTAATCCCCATGTATGTTCTGCAACAATCAGTGGTTCAAAAGTTATTTTTGAACCACTGATTGTTGAACATTGACTTTGAATGAAACTTTCAGGGTTTATTCTTCATAAAAGCCTGTAGTTTTTAAGATAGGTTGTAGAAAAAAATAATAAGTGAAATTTTTATTTTATAACCATATAAAGTTAATGTAAATATTAAGATTTTGAAAAAAAAATACCTTTATTTTTTTTACTTGGATATTTATAAATCTAAGACTCTTATTGATGTAGGGGTACAAAAGGGCCACTATTGATCGTGTTTAAAAAAAAAAAGTAGGTTTGCAGACCTAATAGTTCGGCTACAATTGTGAAGTTCAGGCTAAAATCTGCTTTTCACTAAAATTATACCAAAGTCCAAATAACTTTTGAACCACTGATTATTGCAGAACATACATGGGGGTTAAATCGATGGGTACTGAGGTCGCCCGTCCCCCAGCCACCGATGATCCACCCTCTTTGTTACACCGTGTATAATGCATCAAAGGTCGCACGGCCAGACACAATAGAAATTTCATTGTTATAATGACATCGACCCTTGAAGGGATATATAGGTACCAAATCTAGCGGGGGGGGTTGATTTAGTCCACCTAGATCATCAAATCATCTCTAAATTACTTAATCTGTCAAAAAATATACCACACTAAAAATCTTGCACAATAATCAGATTTCATAGCCACTGGCAGCGGGCAATCAAATCAAGTACCTAGCTAGTTATAGAACCAAACTGGGTACTTATTAAATAATATAATTTCCAAGTATCGTGAACCTGCAAAATTTCTAGTAAAAACTGGTTCTTCATTTATTGAATCATCTTATAAAAGGAATGGTAATAAATGGACTATAAAATTATATTTTTCTGTTGTACCATAGTTGTCGTAGCAACTGACGCATCAAGCATCATTCGTGTTTCATTTGTTCTACATTCTGTTTCTAGTGCAGTATTGTCTTAAGTTACCATAAGTGTAGACATTAATAAATATTTTTTATAAGCAGGTCACACCGCGAGTTAAGCCAACTTAGCTAACATAATGTTTTCATAATGTGGAGTTCAATTGTATAATTTTTCTGAACTACACATACTCATAGCTAACTTCACGATCTCAAGCGCTCAGTTCATGATTTGCAACAGATATTTTAGCTTCGAGTATATACTTTAGCATGCTAAGGTACGTGCACAAAGCTAAGCTAACTTAGCGTAGTCCTCAGTGTGGCCTGTGGGTCGAGCACGATTAAATATGTTTAAGTGTAACGTAATCGCATCTTTAAAGTATTTAGTACAAACTATCATTTATCTACTACTATAGTTGCACAGATAACTCATAGTTTATACTGAATACGTAAACGATACGATGATGTTACACTTGAGCAGATATTTGTGCTCGGCTCACTGAGCTTTTTAATAACAATCCATTGGAACTACGGAGAAGTATATATAAATTGACTATCTACGTAATTAAATCATTGTTTAATATCGCAAAGTATGGATTAGTTTAATTAGAATTAAATATTTTTCTATCATTACAAACCAATTGGGCAATGGTTAAAAGCGCCCTATATTAAATACCTACAAGATAAAAGTAGACTCAGGGAGCTCCCAAAAGATTCAGAAGTGAATTAAACAATGGTCTCATAAAAATGACATTACAAATTACAATGATTGTACGTAAGAAACTACAAACAATAATTTAGTCTGTTAACACATTGGTTTTATCGTGTGATGAGATGAGTAAGTTGGTGGTGATGAGGCTGTGTCGCTGCAGCACCCAGAGTTTTGAGCAGATTTTTTATTTATCACCTAAACTGGAGTTTGGTCACATTCGCCATAGAAAATTACTTATAAGCTACAAAGAAATAATATCAGGAAGAGTAACTGCCTTAAAAAAATGACACAATAAAAGTCGTGCTAAATCAATAACATCGTTCACGCCGCTATGACTCTGCTGTCATAGTAGACGTTGCAGCACGCGCGTGGACCAATCCCTGCTTTCCTTCTGAAATTTAAACCAATTACCGAACATGTCTATTTCTAACCTCGGAAGTAATTCGATTTGGAATCTGGAAATGGAAATGGAAAATGTTCTAAGTTATACTTGCTGACATTATTTCTTTGTAGCTTATTAGTGTCCTTCGAACTATAACAGTATTGTTTTGCAATACAATATCTGCAATGCAGTGGCAACTTAGTTAATATACATGAAACCATAGCTATTGAACTGCGTTATCGCAACTCGTTTGCACGAAAATTGACGTTTTTGATAGTTTTGCGTAGTCTGCTCGCTATTTAGATTCGAACGCGATCGAAATCGACGCAATTGAGTTGCAATAACGCAGTTCAATAGCGAAGAGAATAGAGGCCCAGTTATACATCATGGTTGATAATATTTTAACCAGCTATTTAATGCATAGTTACTGTTAATGTGAATAAACTGATTCATTATCACAAATGGACTGAGCCTGGCTATACAAGCTGTTTCATACTCTATTTACAACTACATGCAGCATTTATAATTAACACAACTTTACTAACTCACGGCGTAACATTTTTTTCAGTCAATTCACTTATGTTCACTAGCCTCAGTTTACAACGCACTTCACTTTTATCACTTTGATCTATATCCATTTTATTATCTAAAACCGTAGAGTCATCTTTATTCAAAGGGTTAATTGCTAAATGAACTTTCATATTCCGGTTCAACTCATCTGTGTTCGGAACGAAGTCTTCGATAGTGTCCAAATCTTTGTCAACGCTTGAAGAATAGTCTACATCTGGTATTATGAATGTGTCACTTTTATCTTGCTCAGTCAATAACTCCGATAGTTCTTGTACAGTTCCATTTCTAAGATTTCTCAAATCAGATGTCTCAAAATTAGGGTCATCTTTATTTTTGTGTGCAGTCGCCTTTATTTCTTTTTGTGCAGTCACAAGATTTGTATTTTCTTGTGAAGCTGCAATATCTGACTCTTGCGATTCGCTGTATAGAATATCAAGTGTTTTGTGTGTGTTATCGTGATTATTTGAATTGTCATGTAAGATGTTTATTGAATCACATATACTTTCTATCATAATTGTATCCGAACCTGAAGTGTATTCTTGACTTTTATTTAGACTTTCCATAGAGTTAAAATCTGAGTGTTGTGGTGTTTCATTTGTGTTGAGTTGATCATCTGTTTTTTCTAGGTCTGTGTTTTCTTCTATTTGAGCAACACTGGGCTCCATTGTTGGTTCAAGTTTAATTTCTGCTATAGCTTCTGTCTCATCTCCAGTGTTTTCCTGAATTTGTTCTTGTATTGTAGGTTCCTCTTTAATTTCTACAGTGGGTGATTCATTTCTAATTGGGTTTTCTGTTACTACATTCTGATCTTCAGTTAAAGGGTCATGGTTAGATTCTGGTGATTTTGGTAGAGTTTGTGTCTTCCTGAAATCATCAAAAAGATTACAAAATTATTGAACCTTCTCCATACTACCTTATCCCACGAAATTTAGTTCAAACAAGAGATTTACTATACTATATACTACTATATTCAACTCGTAATAATTTCGACACTCAAGGGGATCAGAGAAAAATATCCAATTGCCAAAAAAATTAAATAACCAAGAAAAGAAAAGAAACGGACAGCAAAAATCATCTGTATAATTTTAACACTTGTACAATTATTTACAAATGTTCAATTTCAAATCCTCGAAAATGTTCATGGTAAAATGCTAAACTGATCAGCTACTTTTTTTTTTTTATTGTTCGTTATCTATAGCTTGAATCAAACGCTTTTTCCACTTATAGAAAGAAACCTGTTCGTTCTTGATTCAATTTTAATAACAAATCAAACATTAACTTGATTCACTTTAACATTTGAAGGAAGACTGGAAACTCTTTAACTCCTAAATCGACAGGTCTGTTCATGATAAATGCTTCAAATGATTAATAAAGCCCGGACTTTCTATTATTGCATGTTGGTGGGGAAGATACTATTGATTCAACTTCAAATTACCGAGGGGACCAATTAATATTGATTTTATTCCATTTGTCGATTTTTATTATTATTCCCTATATTAATTTTTTTTACAAAGGCATAAGTGGGGCTGTAGCCAACACTTAGATGCCTGTTTGGTACAAAAAAATACAAAGTAGTACAAAAAAAACAGAATTTGGGATGACAGTGACAGGGATTAACTATTAAAAAAAATGGGTTAAATAACAAGTCTATTGATATGAACTTATACATAATAGATGGCTATGGATGAGACTACTGCATTATTATTATTATTACTTATTTCCATTATCAGACAACCAAATATGGTCCATTAGATATATATATGTCACACTTATATAATAATGTCAAACAATATTATTATTCATTTTGGGGGCGATGAGGCCTACACTGACTACCCGCTTGGGGTGTTTTGTGCATATGTCAAACAATAGATACGATTAAGAATAAATACATTACAATTATTTATACAACAATAACCTTGAACAATATTTAAAATTATCATGACTTCTTGAAATTAAAACGTTAATTATCTCATTGCCTGATCTGAAGTGTAAGGCTCTAAATCTGGCAAAATTTTTAGAGACTGGGATAATAAATCTAACTATAGAGAGATAGAAATTAATGAGTTTCAAATTATCGTGGGTCGACTGTATTACATGGATACATGTAATATAATTCATTACTTCCTTAATGTTGAGTCTAAGCCGGGTAGTGTTGCAAACTTAAAATTAAGTGCTGTAAGCCAACCAAGGAATAGGCCCTAAGAATGTGAATTCTATATAATTTTATTTCTGTGGTTTCTAATCGCCATATAGCCGCGGCCGGGTAGAGGTATATTAGTGCGTGACATAGTATACACATACATATACTAGGCAATCTGAAGGTGTACTATCTATACCTCTGATCTTCCTCAAGTTGATGATACTATTATAGCAACATTTGCCGATGACAGGGCTATTCTTGCTAATGACCGCAACCCAGTAAAAGCTTCCGCAACTCTTCAAAGAGGATTAAATAAGATAACCAAGTAGCTAAAAAAATGGAGGATAATAGCAAGCACAACAAAATCCGTACAGGTGACATTCACTCTTAGAAAAGGTAACTGCCCACCTGTACAGCTAGAAAATGCTACCCTTCCACATGAGGACAAAGTAAGATATTTGGGACTCCATCTTGACCGTCGTTTAACCTGGAAGGACCACATTAAGTCTAAAAGAGAAGCGCTCAACTTACGCTATAAAGGGCTATATTGGTTACTTGGACAAAACAGCAAACTGTCAATAGACAATAAACTTATAATCTACAAAAGCATTCTCAAGCCGGTTTGGACATATGGAATTCAGCTGTGGAGCACTGCTTGCAACTCCAACATATCTATGCTGCAAAGAATGCAAAACATAATACTGAGAACCATCAATAATGGACCTTGGTACATAACCAATTCGGAAATACACCACAACCTCGATATGCCAACTGTTAAGGAGGAAATCAACAAATCAACAACAACCTATCAGCAACGATTGAGTAACCACCCTAATAGCCTGGCATCACAACTACTAAACGAGAGTTATGCGCCGCGACTACGAAGGAAACAAGTGCTTCCTTCTGGCTAGGGAGCACACTGTATACTAATGAGGAGAAGTCTTCAGTGGAAGACTCACTCTACATAACAAAGCCAACAAACAATCTTCTGAAAGTAGAGAAAAGCTGATTGGAGATAAAACCCAAACAAAAAAATAAAACAAACTGAAGGTTATAGAAGTGTGTTCTACGAGTTGTTGAATAGTTGCCATACTTTCCATTTTTCTTCGTATGTTGCTGTAGTAGTAAACAATATTTTCTGTGAAATATCACTATGGGTACTAATTCTAAAATACAGTACTTGTATAGCGCAGTGCTTACCTCCCACCATACTGCGTACTTGGCGACATTCTACAGTGAGTGCTATGCCGCAACAGTTGCTTGAACTTGTTGAACTTTTCGTTGCAATTGTAGCAGACGTGCTCAGTGTGGCTCGTCTCGTGTTCTATCAAATCTGCACGCGTTCTGAACACTGTCAAGAAGAAAGATTAATAATTAATAAAGCGACTTAATCCCAAGACGTGATCTCTTTTCACCAGCAACAAATGCAGACAAATGCTTGGGGCAAATTGTGGCAAATATCTAAATTATCCAAGGGGAAATTCTATGGCCAAGAAACCATCCCTAAAAAGCCCATAAGCTTGTTTTTTTTTACAAAACGTTTGTACAACACCTACATCGACTATATGCCGACCCAAGCCGTGGGTCTCTCTTGAACTCTCGTATTTAGCCACAATTAGAATTCATTACCACTCCATCTGTGAGTGTGGACTCGATGAGAACACAACCAGACCATATTTTTTATCTGTTCGACACTTCGCTGCCCTTTATACGAAATGATTCCAGTAGAAATCCCTCGCCCAGTTCACCTCAATTCCCTTTTATCTCTTTTTTTCACCCCATTTGTAACTATACTAAACAAGAATATTTATGTTAACAAAATAAACTGTAGACGGTAATGAAATTCTAATTTCACCATTTAATTAAACTAGTACTTGTTTATGCGTTTTAATTCTGTGTTTGTTTCCTTAGGTTTGTATGCTCAGACGCAAAACTGAAGATTCAAAAGCCGATCAGACTTCCCTCCGCCAGTCTACTTCATTTGTTTTCTACTCTATCCACGCGACGGGCGGGATTGCGGCAATCTCGCAGAGACCATAATCTAAGAATTAGAAATGTTAGTCAAAGTAAATAATATGTATGCACTTACTTTGTCTACATGTGGCACAGGCAAATTCTTTGACCGAAACAGACACCATGCCATCTTTGGGCTTTCTTTTCACGGTACGGTAGGAATGCTTTGACATCACGTGCATCTGTAATGTACCAAACAAATGGCATAGTATATATCTATAAGTAATACATCTTCCCTACTAGCGTTGATTCACGCAGGTTTAGCGCGAGACGCGTGTAGGGATGTCAACATCGCATCTACGAACAAATCTTCGATCGATCTTTTTTGTTGGTAGCCTCCATACACAATATAAAACAATGACATTTAAAACTGCCAACCCCGACCGCTCGCGGGCAAGCGTCCTCTCCCCCAACGCACCGCCTCCTCCCATTTTGTCGCCTATTTATCGCGAAGACGTTTTACTTACTCTGGCTGCGCGCTCCAAGTACTTTGCAAATGGTCAGTCTTGGTACATACCATCACGTGCGCAACTTGAGTTAGGGTGCTAACATTAGATAATGGGTTTAAGTTTGGAGGATAGTTGTGTCGATTCTGTAAGCTTTCTCTAGATTATGGTAGTTCTTATTATGTTTAGCCTAAAATCCAAATTAGTATAACACTTCCGAATGACAGCACTAAAATAAGTTATTTCTCTTCCGTTGTGGGTATATTTTAGGCAGTTTAGTCATGTAATTTGATGCTCGCTACTCAAAATTGAATAGAATAATCCTGTTTTTAGAAATGTCATTCTATTCATCCAGCAAGTGAAAATTTTAATACCGACTTCCATTCTATTCAGCTCAGTTATTGGAGTGGAACTCAAAAACTACTGGACTGAATTTGATTAAATTTAAATGGGACCACACGGGAAGCTCGAGCTTTCAAACAAAAAAGAATTTTGAGAATCGGTTCACCCTATCGAAAGTTATGAGGTAACAAACATAAAAAAAACAGTCGAATTGAGCACCTCCTCCTTTTTGGAAGTCGGTAGATAACTAATGTATAGAGTGACGAGTTCAGTACAGTGGCACGGAAAACTTCAGATGTAAGTTCTGTAGCATTGCAAATGTCATGGGCAGACGGAATGTCTGATGATAACATCAGAAGCGCAACGTGCCTTTGATAGGTTTACCTATGAAACTGCCCTTGTATATGAAAAACAGACACAAATTGAAAACCATTAAATCTAATGCTTCCCGCTTCGTTCGTCGTCGCACCTATCCTGACCTTGCTCTGAATATATACTACAAATACATTATATCCGAGTAATTCGTGTTTAATATATTATGATGTCGAAGCAATGACTTGTTGAACTATGTTTTTCTAAGTACGCGACTTGTCTAAGTATTTGAACTGTCGAAATTCAGTATGAAACCGGAACAGCTGAACGGATTTGAATGTAGTTAATTTAGGTTTTGGAATAACACATAGCATACTTTTCATCATCCATCACCACGCGGGTAAGGCGCAGCTAGTCTATACTAATATTATAAAGAGGAAAGATTTGTATGTACAACGCGGTCACATTAACTAGACGCTTGACCAAGTGACGTCATTTTGGCGCTCAAGTACGGTGTGCAAAAAAAAACCGGCCAAGTGGCCTTTATTAAGATCGAGTAAAAATTGATTAAAAATTAGGTTTGTTAAATGAATAAAAAATATTTATTTATTTTGAAAGGTAATATACAACTACATTTTTTATACCGAGTAAGAGTACTTTTTGATATTCCAGTTGCGGCACAGGTACGTTTTTCAACCTGATCCAACGGTATGGAAAAACGTTTATTTTTCTTCTCATTCTCGAAGAACTGTAGCACTTTTAACACGAGATTTCTCCCTTCACTGTGTATAACTTTCCCCATGTTATTCTGGTTTGAACACAGTTCAACAGTTAACATTCAACAATCAATAATAACAAAAAACTTAACAAAACAAAAACTATATAACAAAAACAGAAAACAAGCCAAATTTAGCAAGAAAATTAGCCAAATTATCAACGCGTGTATCGGTAACAAAGATGCTGACCGTACTGACACTTGCCGGGCGAGAAAAGGGAATGCGGGGGGAAGCGGGCGGGGACCCGCATTCCAGCGATGCGTCGAGTTAATGTGACCGCGTTGTAACGAATTGGCTCAAAAAGTACTGGACCGATTTCAAAAATTCTTTCACCATTGGAAAGCTACATTCACCCTGAGTAACATAGGCTATATAAGATTCATCATTATCATCATCATCTATCACCACGTGGGTAAGGCGCAGCTAGTGTTTTATAAATCAGATTGATTCATTATGCGTAGTTTGCTAGTTACCTTTAATCCCTTGATGGTACGTAGCACTTTCATGCACAACATACATTCGAGTGGAAGATCTAACGGCGCCTCTTGTTCGCTCTCACTCACTGGCTCTGGCTTTATGGTGTTGTCCAAATACTGGGAAACATAACAATCAAAGAGTGAACCAATATTCTCTTTCATCGCATGGCCGGATATGTCTGCACAATGTGAGATGAAGCTTGAGCTAAATTCCCTATTTGCAGCAATATCCACAACAACGTCGCATGTTTTCGTAGTGACTTTTGGCAAAGTCTGCCTGGGGAAGTACCACACCTTTGCCAGTAATTCATATGTGAAGTAGTGTGCAAGCATTACTGTGTTTCATTGAAGGGCAAATGTTTCCAGTGAAATTACAGGGCAAGAGATTAACACCTTATATATCCAGGTAACAAGTGCACAAGTGCACAACAGTGCCTTTTTCTTGACTTGACAACAGGCGAAAAAAACAACAGTATATGCAATATGGTGTTTTACAAGATCTTTAAGGTACAAGTCTGAGACCGACCGCAGACTGCAAACTGCAAGTGACACTGCTGGTTTGTATGAATCTCTATGAAACTGATTCCGTATGCGGCACCACTGCCTGCAGCCGCGGCACCAGTGGGTGTGGCGGCCCCACAGAGTTCACACGTAAAAAATGACGATTTTTCAGAATGTAATGAAGATAAATTAATTACCGTTGTTGCTGGTCAGTCCCAGTCCTTTCCGATACATACAATCCAAATTACCGCAATAACTTGGTCAAAGATAATGTGTGGAAAACAATAGGAAATGATTGTGCAGCCGCGGCATGTGGTCGCGTATGGTATAGAAGCGACCGCGACCGCAGGCAGCACTGCAGCTGCTAGACGCAGTGTCGCCTGCGGTCGCAGTCTGCGATCTGTTTCGGACCTGGTTTCTGTGGTTATTGAAATTCTAGACCATACTTAAAGACTTGGGAAAAGTTCTGACAATTATTTATCACTATCGTGGCATATTTCTTTCAGCATATATTACATAACGAAATATTTAGTTAGTTGAAAATAGCTTTAATGACGTTATTTAGTACTGCGCAAAGGAAAAATGTTTTGTGCCGTAGTACTAATTGACGTTATTTAAATTCAAGCAACGTTTACAAGTAAGGCTGTAAGTTGTTAAATCTCTTGTACCTGTAATTCACCTTAACCATTAAGGTACAAGTCCGAGAGCGACCGCAGACTGCAAACTGCAGCCGCTAACTGCAAGCGACACTACTGGTTTGTATGAATCTCTATGAAAGTGATTCCGTATTGTAAGATTTGTGTCGATATAGCAAGAATGTAGTTTTGATAAAACTAAGCTAAATAACTGTGAACAATCGAAACTTTGATTTCTTGAACTTTAAGATAACAATTGTTATTCTAGATCTGTCCCTTATTTCAAACAGCCTTATTATGTTATTACAAAATATTTCCAATGTACAGATGTACAGTGTTTAACATCTACATTACTATAAAATTAACATTTTCACAATAATACATCTGCACTTAGGATGCCGTGTGTTCACATTTCTACTCATCACCTGAATATATGTCCCAACCAGGGATCGTACCTGGGACCCGCACTTCGAAGGCAGGATCCCTATCATCTGAGCTAACGGAGCCATCATCTAATAATCAAATACTCACTTCTTCCTCATAGCTGATGTTAGAGCCATTGGTGGAGTAGGCACCTGAAAGTGTTAAAACAACATTTTCAAACTAAAAATATTTGTTCAAATTATTACATGGAATACCTCATAAAGTCACAAATAAAAAGGTATATCATGTTAAATGTTTAGAAAATAACAAAATCACTTTTTTAAATATTATTACGATATTGGACGGTACAACCACTTGGCATAGCACACTAGACTCAACCTTCAGTAACGAAGATGCCGTCTATGATGATGAGATGGTACAAGCTCGAGGCCCACATGGTGTGAAGTGCTAGCCTCTTTCTATAACAGATGCATTTCGTCACAAGTGTCGAACTGCACTGTACCTGTGAGCCTGAGACATTAAGTTGTTAAGTCTCTTTATGCCTGTAATTTCACCTTCACCATTACTGCTTAGCGGTAGAAATAGGTATGGAGGCAGTACATCTCCTAACAAACTCATTCACAAAAAGTCCTACATAGTCCATTGAAATGTTACAATTTAAGGACCATATATTGCATTTTTTAGAGGATGCAATTTTCTTTTTGTGACATGTGTGGGGGGGTCAATAGAAGCTTAACCTCAAGTTTGTGGGGTCGCCACCTTTGTCCCCCGGCCGCCCCGTCTTGGAAAAAGGGGTGAAAACAATTTTTGTTGCGATATCTCGGAAACTATGCATCTTACAAAAAATGTGTGAAGTAATACTCGTAATTTGTAGCAAATTGTTTTGCCTACAAATATGTTTATATAACTTTTTGCCCTAAATTAAAAATTAAAGAAACTATAAGCAAAAAACTGAGAAACTTTTCATAAAAATATTCTTTGTTGCTCTATAACTTTTTTTTATACATTTTACAAAACAATCACCAATCTTGTAGATGATCTTTTGAGAAAAATTTTCCCTATAATATTTTTTTATTTCATTCATTTAAAACGCTGTTACAGCGCTCCAAAGTTGACCGGGTTCATCAATGCACATGAGAATCCAGTGGAAACGAAATGTTTAACTTATTTTTGATTTTAATACACAATAACATAACAAAAAATATGTAAAATTCATACAACTTTACTTATTCATCTACTCCTCTAAAAAATGCAAAGCTCATGTAACATGTGAATGGATTAACAACACTGTTCTGGTAGCTGGGTTATACTCTGATTCTTACCATTAATGTTTTTGAGTTATAATTTTACCACCGAGTAACTATAATTAATAATACTTATAGTGCATTCGAATAGACCCCTTGTGAGCGTTTTTAGCGAAAATAACGCTAAAAACACTGCCTGTGTGGAAACTGTTCCGGGTAGCTTTATTTATACGTATAATATGATTTTACGGGGTGGCATTGTCATCGTTGATAAAACCCCATAAAAATAAAAACGCTAAAAACGCCCACAAGGGGCGTTCGAAATGGGGACCTGTGGCTGAAAATGTTGTTCATGTCTCTTTTGGTTCAGCGTTGGGAAACCTAAAAAAAGAGATATTTTTGCCCCACATCTAGAGCATGGTTATTTGTGATTGTTTTTGACAGCTATGTATTTGGCAGCATAATCACGCGATTTTAGATCTTATGCCCAGTTGAGTGTTCGAAAAGGTGCAAAAGTAGCAAAAATAACGTTTTTGAGCTTTACAAATGCTTTTACTAAAAGCTAAAGGAATGCACTAATACTTATATTATAAAAACATTTGTAACTGTCACTTTTTCTGTCCATTGGTTACCTTATCACACCTAAACAGCTGAACAGATTGTAATGCTATTTGGCAAGGAGATCGATTATATCCTGGAGAAAAACATAGAATATGTTTAATTGTTATCATTAACTACCGTCACATATGAAACCGCAGCCAGCTAGTATTCTATTTTACTGTTGTGAAAATACTGTTTTTAAGCCATGCTTCATCTGATTTGATCACAGGGGCCCTACTCCCACCTCTTAAAGTAATCATGTTTTAACCTTACCATTAAATTTGGTACCACCACGTTAATATAGCAAGCAATAATGGATTGCGATAGACGTTTTGTTGACGTAGTATCAAATAGTTCACTCAATTCGCGTACTTTGACTTGACTTTTGACACTAAGTTTTATTGTTCCAATGCCAAAGTTTTGAAAATCCGTACTCTCATCTCTTAAAGTAGTCATATTGCATACCACTTATATTGCTTACCATTAAACTTGGTTGATCATTTTGTGTCGGAGGGAGTACGATAGTAAGTATGATTATTCTAAGCTTATTACAAAACGCTCCTGATTTATGATAGTTTCGTAAAAGGTGGGAGTAGGCCCCCAGGTCTTACTATTTACCATTCATTGTTATGTCTGATGAAACCGGAGCAAGAATTTCTTCCGGTTCAATTTTTATATCCATTGTGGGCTCCCAATCCTGGTCCATAAGACTCGAGCCATATTCATCATCTGACAACACTTCCTGCTTGACCTCAACTGGAGAATCTGTATAATTGTTACTTCCATTTAAACTCCTGTCAAGTGACCTTGGACCATTTGAAGTTTCCATTTCAGTATCAGAACCGGTTGAGGGTGTGCTGTTTAGTCGCTTTCTTAATATGGTGTCACATCTCTGCACTGATTTCATGAAAGTACAAGCATCTGCTAAACGGGTGTAGCATTCTGGACATATCACTTTCGAATGCCTGTCATATTTTGATATCTGTAAGAAGAAATAGAAGATAGAAAAATTGGAAGGGATTTTGTATAATTATTTAACTATTTTTGATGACAAATAAAAATGTTGATAGGTATAACAAAATAGTTACAATAGCTGACAAATTAACAAGGGTATCAGAAATAAAAAGGGGCTTGATCTTTAGGCACAAGCTAGTCTACATCTACACTAATAGTATAAAGAGGAATAATTTTTATTTTTGTGTGTGTGTGTGTTTGTAATGAATAAACTCAAAAACTAGTGTGCAGATTTCAAAAATACTTTCACCATTGGAAAGCTACATTCACCCTGAGTAACATAATAAATTTTTTTCATCATCATCATCCATCACCATGTGAGTGAAACCACGGATAACAGCTAGTATTCCATAAAATAATCTTTTTTAGTTATCAAATATCAGTGAAGCCATCATTCAAAACCCAATAATCTTGATGTTTGCGATGTTTTTTGTTTAACATCTTTTTCACAATACAGTGTAAACTCTTTATAACGAACTTCAAGGGGCTGAGCATTTTTTTTTTGGTATAAAGAGTTTTCTACTACAATAATTTCTAATTTTACTACTATCAATAGGTAAATAATTCTAAACACATATATACTGATAAGTTTGGCTGACATGTATTTATATTAGTCGACTTTTATTAAGAGAAGTATTGCGTGTAAATAATGCAATTTGTTATGAGAAATATGTAATTACCTTAAAACAAAAACCACAGCAGACTAAAACATTTGTAGATAGATACACACAAACAGACGATGATACTTGTTATTTGAACACCTCCATAGCATGTAATACTAACGCTAATAATGACAATTTACCAGGCATTTCAACTACAACACATAATATATCTCATACTCGAACAGTAAATAAAACACCAGCTGCTAATTCAAATAATCTTTTTCGTGTATAATTATCTTAATATATTGCATCAGAATATAAATGGATTGATAAACAAGGCAGATAAAGTAACAGTATGTGTAGAAAATCTTGCATCACAAGGTAAACATATAGATATCCTTTGCTTTACAGAACACAACATGAAAGAAAATGACACTCCAATATTATCGATACCAAACTTTAAGCTGGCTAAACTCTCATGCAGGGATAATAGAAGTGGAGGTGCATGTATATTAGTACGAAAGGATTTAGCATACAACCAGATCGATGAAATCAGTAACGTTTTTGCTATACCCAAAACCATTGAATGCTGCGCCATAGAGCTGTCTCAACACAAGACATACGTCATATGCGTGTATAGATCCCCTAAGAATAAGAAAACCATAATAAATACATTTTTGCGGCAACTAGCTAAAATTCTTACCAGGTGTTGCCACAATGTCCATTATAAGATAATTTTGTGTGGCGATTTTAACATAAACCTTCTAGTAAATAATAAACGAGTAAATAAATTTAAGCAATTACTTGCAAGTTACAACTTAAAGTTTTATTTTGCAGAACCTACAAGAATGACTAGCGGTACTAGTATTGATAATATAATTCATAATGTACGCGGTGCAACGGGAGAAGTACTTGAGTTGGCTCTCTCAGACCACACTGCACAAATCTTTAAATGCCCTGTCAAAAAAAGTTGTCGTATCAAGTCATGGTATGTCATAAAAAGAGACTTTAGCCCCGATAACAGACGTAAGTTTTATGAAAACATTAGTAACATTCGTTTTCAGGATGTATATGAATGCAATGATCCAAATAGAGCCTTCAGAAATTTTCACGATCTATTCGTACTAATGTATAATTTATGTTTTCCTGAAATTAAAATAAAATGCTTCCATATAAAACGCCCCAGATGGGTATCAAAAGGTATCAAAACATGCGCTAGAAAAAAAATTTATCTTCTATGGAAATATAGAAAAACTAAAACAGACGATTCCAAACAGGCATTAATGACATACTCTAAAAGATTTAGAAAAGTAATAAAACTGACCCAAAGATCTCAAAATGACTTTTATATTAACAATGCAAAGAATAAATCAAAAGCGACTTGGGATGTTATAAATGGTAATAAAACTAACTTTCCTAATGAGACTATTTCATATATTACTACTTCTGAAGGGGCAACAATAGTTGACCCGGTGAAAATTGCAAACTATTTTAATGACTACTTTATAGCACATGATAACACATGTTGTCATCCAACCAATGACATTACTGAAACATGTAGCTCTCCAAATTTGGAATCTGTGTTTCTGACACCTACAATCCCGTATGATATTTTGAAAATCATAGTTGGTCTTAAAAATACGAATAGTGTAGGTACGGACGGTATCACAACAAAGGTAATCAAAGATGTATCGATGATTCTAGCTCCGGTTCTTAGTTATATATTAAATTTGTGTATGGTACAAGGTGTATATCCGGAAGCATTAAAACACTCTGTAGTCAAACCACTTTATAAAAAGGGAGATAGAACCCAAGTTAGCAACTACCGTCCAGTAGCATTGTTACCAATATTCTCAAAAATCTTTGAAAAAGTTATATATAACAAGATATATTATTATTTCGAAAAACGCAATATGTTCACGGAAAATCAATATGGTTTTAGAATTAATAAAAGTATAAATATGGCTATTTTTAACTTTCTGAGAAATGTAATGACTAATCTTGATACTCGAAAAAATGTCACTGCGTTATATATGGATATGTCAAACGCTTTTGACAACGTTAATCATGAAATTTTATTGCAAAAGCTATTTAGATATGGAGTTAGAGGAATCCCAAATAATCTGATCAGATCATACCTTAGTAACAGGTTACAAGTAACACAATTAAATAGAATGTGCCCAAAATCTCATACTATAATGACATATGAATCTGAAAAACGAATCGTTCGAAATGGGGTTCCCCAAGGTAGTGTATTGGGACCACTATTATTCTTAATTTATATAAATGTTTTTCCTAATGCCACTAATCACTCTATGACATTATTTGCTGACGATTGCACAGTATTATTTATAAAGGACAAGCTTAGTGATCTTGAATATGACATCAATAATACACTGACATATCTTATTAATTGGCTGAATAATAATAATTTAAATATGAACGTAGATAAGACTTTCTTAATGGATTTCAGAATAATACATAACAACCAATTGAACTTTAACTGTGTATATGACCAAAAAACAATATCCCAAATAGAACTAACTCGCTTTTTGGGTTTAACGATTGACTGTAAATTGACTTGGAAACCTCATATAGATAATATCTGCAAACGATTAAATCAATTTGCTTATGCGCTTTTTCAACTTCGAAAAGTTTCAAGCTATCCGGCTCTACTTACGGCTTATTATGGACACGCTGCATCAATTCTACGATATGGGGTAATGTTTTGGGGCAACTCTACTGACCGTGAAAAGGCATTTAAAGCACAAAAGCGATGCATTCGATCGATCTGCAGATTAAAAAAGAATGATTCATGCAAAACTCATTTCATTTAGCTAAAGGTATTGACCCTCCCTTGCATTTACATTAGTGAGATTGCTTTGTTTGTCAAATCAAATCCTGATCTTTTTGTAATGTGGCCTGTAGGTAGCAGACAGGAGGGTAAATTACGCAGTCTACCATCAATGAGTGCATTCTTAAGTAAAAGTGTGTTCTGTATGGCTCCAAGAGTATATAATAAAATACCAAAGGACATAAGGTGTAAAGAAAGTATAAATATTTTTAAAAACATGCTCAATAACTTGTTAATTAAGAAAGCATATTATAATGTAAACATGTATTTAGATGATAATAATTTATGACATTAATCAGTTGACATTGAAATTTGTATAATTTTATTTTATTTGTATTGAAATAGTCTAACATAAGTTTTAGATTGACCATAGAACCATAAAATTATGTAGTATTTAGAGCATTGTTAGTGATAAATTGTTCTCACTGAAATGTTAAGTCTATAAACCTTATAAGGTAGAATCTAGAGAACTAAAAAAAAAATTGTCACCTATTATGTACACCTAGATTTCATAGACAAATAAAGTCATTGTATCATTGTATGTTTTGCTATGCCAATAATTGTTTTGTATTTAAGTATTATGTGCATGTCTTAGGATGTGGTGGAATTATCTCCATAAAACAATAAGAATGTTTCTACAACTTTGGTGGCATCAAGTGCTTGTTGAACAGTGGGTGAAAAAAAATTCCTAGACAATGTAATCTATGAATAATGGCACACATGTTAAGGCAATTGACTATAACAAAAGCGAGACTGCTGTTTATGACCTCGGGTATCTTTCTTTTGGCACCTTGAAAGATTAGTTTGGTAAGCCGAGTATAAAAACAATTACACTGGTTATATGTTCTTGATGTCTAAATATGAAAATACTTCTTTGTAATAGAATATGGCTGTTGGGTTATATATAAATTAATTGTATGGGTTTTGTGGTAAACCAACTAAATTGTACTAATTTCTACATTATAGATTATAAAAAGATTATAGATGTTAAAGAGTTCACACTGTATGTCAAGGAATGTTCATAATACTCATAGAAAATGTAATAAATAAATGTCTCATAGAACGTGTTTAGGGCTTAGGTAATTCTGTTTAATTAATGTGTATGTGACTGTAATATCAGAACGTTTTTTTATTCTAAAAATTATTTATACAAAGATATTTCCAATCTATGTGAATATTTATTTATTAATAATTTTCATGTAAACATGAAATTGAGTAATCTTAACTTTTGTCAGTTGACTGTATTTTAAAAAAAAATGTCTCTTGCGCTTTTTGAATATCAAGCTTATTGGTAATAAAATCAATGTAGTTTAATCAAATTAAATACAAAATGGCGATAAAAGACCAAAATGAAAAGTTTTTGTTTTTTAATTCTCTTTTTAATTTAGGGACTTTGAGTCGTGCAATGACTATGTCAGTCCCATAGTTTACTCAAAAATGTTGTACACATTTTTACACTTTATCCTTGAGCATCTTATATGTGGACTGATAGAGCATCCCAGCTGCATTAGATGTTGGCGCAGCTAAAATGCTCTGAATCAGGCCCACATCAAGGCGGTTAATGTCAAGGACCTTTAATAGGTCATCTCTTATAGATGCACTCTGGACGCACTCTATCAGAAGATGGTACACATCTTCGTACACACCACATGTGTCGCAGTTAGGGCTCCTAGCTTTGTTCATTAGGTACTTGAATCCACTTAATGGCATGTGTCCAGAACGCAACCTGTGACCAATTACTACTAGTTTTCTACTTAACTTCACGTGGGTGCACCATGGAATATGAGGAGGCTCACTTTGTAGAGTTCTATACCATATCCCTTTCTCTCGAGAGATAACATCAAAATACTCCTTCCACTGCAATTTAATTTTGTATTTGTAATGGGTAAGTACTTTCGTATATTCGGGTTTTAGGTGAACCTCTGTACCACTTATGAAGAGATTGTGAAGGCTATGTTAAAAAGGATATGGCAAAGGCGTGAACCTGAGGCCAGTACTTCTGGCCAATAGTGTACACATAAGTAAAAAATTAGGAAATATTGTTCACTAGCAATAGGTTTAGGTACATATAAAAAAAGAAAATATGGACTCACTTTAGTTTTTAAGCAATTTCCACCATAGCTTAAGAATGTATATTGTGATGTTTGGAGAAAGAATGTCCATGAAAATGTAATATTTAAAAATAAATAAAAAACAAATCTAAAAAAGGTACAGACCAAAGAGTCTGTAGTGTGGAAGAATAATTTAAATAAAAATGTAGTTTAATCTTTCAGCCTCTTATTTCAAGAATTAATTTTAATGTAAAGAAACGCCATAGCAATGGTACACATCCACCCACTTAAACATGACCTTATGTTTAGCATTTAGATCTCCTTCATGTGTAGGTATTGACTGAGACATAGCAAAGTAGGATGTATATAAATACTACCCTTTAGGTGTGTAGGTATCGACAACCTATACAGACTCGATAATAGTCATGGTATAATATAGTAAACAAACCTCGATATCCGCGAACTTAGCCATGAAATCAGCAATAAGATATCCCGGGACGGCCCAGGATGTACACCATTCTTGAAACAAGTTCTGGCAAACGTCCACGTCCATTTTCCGCAGGCAAGCTCGACATTCTATAGAGATCTCCTTGGCCATAATTTCGTCTGAACTTTAGTGGATCTGCAATTTGCAATAAAGGTGCTGATTGTAACACAGAGCACTCAAGTAAAGTAGCTTAGCGATTATAAATGTAAACTTGAAGATTACACGAGCTATTACTTTAAGTCTTACTTTAATCATTTAATAGAAACGAAATAAGTTTCTATTTTTTTCAGCATCGCACAACACAACACAATACAAAATTGAGTTTAAGACCACAGACACACCACAGACTATGTAGACTATGTACTCACTCACTCGAAGACAATAAAATTACACGTAAGTAATTATTGAAGTATTGAGGAGTGAGGATCATAGATGATAATATAATACTACTGGGTACTACGTTCGAATAGGCTTACTTATTAGTGATCGTTTTTAGCGAAAATAACGCTAAATACGCACGTACACATGGAGCGTTCGAATTGGGCATCTGTGGGTGAAAATGTCGTTAATGTCTCTATTTGTTCAGCGTTCGGAAAGCTAAAATGAGGAATATTTGCCACCAAAATGTGCAATTTTTGACCCACGTCTGGAGCATGGTTGTTTTGTGATCGTTATTTGAAAGCTATGTATTTGACAGCCTAATCATGCAATTCTAGATCTTATGCTCAGTTGAGCGTTCGAATAGGGTGTTAGCAAAAGTGGCAAAAATAACGTTTTTGAGCTTTACGCTTTAAATAAGAGCCATCAATAACAACGCCACCAATGCCCGCATAAGCTAAACGAACGCACCTTATATAGATGATTTTGGATGATGGTGATATAGATATATAGTTTCCAAATGCCTTACGTCAAAATGATTAAAGCAAAAGAATTTACCCCCAGCCCAGCAGGGATACTTGAATTTCAGTTGTCAAATTTAAAATAAAAAATACCGCTTTTTGCTATTAGATTGCGTTAAAATTAGAGGATATGTATAATAAAGGCGGCCACGGTCTCCTTTCACGCATAAATAGTCACCAACATTTCTTTTAAAGTGTTTTACAAGGGATTTTTGTAATAGTATGCAAAACAGAATAAGTGATACCACTCGACTCGTTTAGTTTCCCAATTGATGATATTAAGATTTCCAAACATCCAGTTATATATATATATATATTTATATACACGTTGGATCATATCAATATACTTATTTTAACTTATATAATACTTTTCCTATTAGGTACATTAGTAAAAAACAACAAGTTTCTTTAAGAACGAGGTATAATGTTGATTGGTACCCATACAGACAATTTTTTCTACATTAATAATATCTTAGAATGCAGTCTTTATTGTTAAACTTTGTCTTATCTATTATTTGGTACGACTCGTATTATATTTTCACGTATGTGAAATCTTGTATGTGTGTTATGTTGGTATGTCTGTGCATTTGATATTCCTTCACGCTGGAGGGATTTGCACATTTTGGACAATATTTGCCGATATTTTTAAAGATATGGGAGTTCGCAGTGGTGAACACAGATACCATAGATAAAACACTGTGCTCCCTTTTTACATCATCATTGTAATTACCACTTATTACGCGGGGTATATAGTATAATATTAAAACGAATTTGTTAAGTACGAGCTGCGCCACGCGGTTATACCCGCATAGTGATGCATGATGATGATGATGAAAAGTATCCTATTTGCGTATATAAGTATATCCAGCGCCTCATCTACATCTATACCAAATTTCATGCAGAGTACTACATGGTTCAATCTTAGTCCTGGTTTGTATTTGATTTGATCTTGTCAACTCATCGAGAAACTGAGTTGATCAAAGTTTGTTTATCTACAAACAAACTTTTATACCAGTTTTGGTCTCTTAACCTAATCAAAAGTCTATTAAGATCCAATTTAAAGTCGAAAATCTAAAATATAACAAAAATCACGGCTAGTATTTTATGGCTATTCGATCAGAAAAGAAAATGAATACTATATACAATAGACAGTACAATATCACAGTGCTGAAATTGATATAGGTTTTATTTAAGTATAAAAAAATTTAAATTTTAAACCGTTTAAGATAATAATCCGACAAAATATCTGTTTACACAATGTAACATTGACCGATTTCAGTATTTTATTTCATGCAATCATCACGTTTTGATTTTTTCAGTTTTATTGAGGTAGTTCTAAAAAAGAAAATGTATACTACTTAGAAATAGGACAATGTTAAGAGGTAGAAAACATCGATTTATTTTAATATGGAAAGTACTAGCTATGCAATCCTCTTAAGTGCTGCCATACTCTAGAGACTAAAAATTTCTACATTCGACAGCAAAATCCATACAAAGTCTGTACGCTCAATAAATTTGAAACTCCAAACTACCAAATCTGCATAAAAGAAACCTAAAATAATTAAAAGCAATAAATGTCTCTATTAATTTATTTTATCATATAGTTGTCAACATTCAAATCAAAACAAGGTGTATCTCCTAACAATTGATTCGTTGGTATAAATGAGTTCTTTGATTGTCTTGATTTCTTTCCATGGTTTTATTACAAGTATATAATAAGAACATTCGCTCAACTGCTGCGGTTAATTCAGACAAACACATCAATTGCGAAACATATCTGCTTACAATCGGGTACAACACGTTCTCATACGCTGGATTGGTGGCTGTTTCTCCAAAGTCATCGAGTTTATCGAGTGCTGTGATGTGTTTATTATTTTATTATTGTTCAAAACATAGCGTTATATATTTATCTTCATTCTCTTTAATTCACTACTTGAACCGTTGATTGCAGTCGATGTCAATCGTGGAATATGCTATCTTTGTCAGTCTAAGTTTGATGTTGTCATTTTGTGTGCGTGTTTATCACCCCCTGCGTTGACTTATCTGTTATTCACAACTCTTGTGTATGCTCTGACTACAAAGGGTATTTTACAGCACAGCATCCTGTGCATAGCTAAATCAAACTATATCCAAGAATCCTGAGATGCACATACCTGAGAACTTTTTTTTTGCTCGGTGACCAAGAGTATTATCACAGAATTCGCCCTATTTACATAGGTCCAGAAGGACAGTTTTTATACAAATTACATTCAAAAGTTAAGCAATAAATATTTTTTTGAGGTTGGCCATCCTGCCAGATCTTACAATATTACATAACAATACTTATGGTTCTATCTTGTCATAGGAAATCTTTTACCCGAATCATCGGGTAATTTAAATATGAACGGATTGAGTGGTTTCTCAACAAAACTATCAAATTTAATGTTAATACATTTGAGTGTTGTGTGGCGTTAGTAAACATTAACATTGCATAGCTGTAGCTTCTGTATCATTGCATTAATGCGAAATCTTGTAAGTGTGTTGGTATGTCTGTGTATTTGTTATTCTTTCACGCTGGAGGGAATTGCATATTTTGAACATTATTTGGCGATACTTTGAAGGTATGGGGCTTCGCAGTGGTGAATACAGATACGAGTACCATAGATAAACATTCATGCTCTTTTTTCATCATCTTTATAATTACCACTCATGACACAATCGCGGAATATATAGTATTATAATAAAACCACTTTATTAAGTACTAGCTGCGCCACCCGCATAGTTATGCATGATGATGATGATGATGATTATGAAAAGTATCCTATGTGCATGTATATATATAATAATATCCAGCGCCTCATCTACCTTCATATCAAATTTCATGCGGAGTACCACAAGATTCAATCTTAGTCCTGTTTTGTATTATTATCTTTTAGTGTAGTAGTATTATTATCTTGTCAACTCATTGATAAACTGAGTGGATAGAAGTTGCTTTTACAATCGTCTGTAAACAAACTTTTATCCCAGTATTGGTCTCGTAACCCAGTCAAAAGTCTAATTAAATCCAATATGCAACAGACTATACATAAGTTTCAAGTTATACAAGTTTCTGCATAACGTTTATATTTGGCCTTCGCAAATATGACCATGTTTCTGAATTCCGCATTAAACTTATGTGGCTTCTCATCGTTGTCGCCGGAATGCTCATATATTGTCCCTACTTTATAGTATATTGTTCAGTCCCTCAGTCCTATGCTATCTTCAGCAAAATGTTGGAAGATCTATTTTCTACGATCATCAGAGAACTTACACACCACTTTTTTTGGTTCCTCCTTTTGTGTTGAAGCTGTTCGTCTATGGAACACTTTACCCCATGAAATTAGATGTGCGGTTTCTCTGGACATATTTACACATCGTGTCAAAGCATTTTACTTAGCGAAATAACTAACTGCAAACCTGTTTACTATCTTTGTTATAATAATTAAATGGTATGTTTATAGTATTTATATATTTTACAGTATATATATTATGTCTGGTATAATTATATAAGTATAGTTTGTATGTATTATAAGTATTTTATCTAGCTATATTCTTGAGTTTTGCTATATGTAGTGTTTAGTACACTTGTTTTATACACCACCGCCTTAATAAGTGTAGGCTTATTTATTTCCGTGCATGGTTGTCTGGAAGAGATTGCTCTGAGCGATAAGACTGTCCATTGTGACACTTTTAATTTTTAGTATTAAATTGTGAAATATTGTTTTATTTTTGTTACAATAAAGAGTTAATCTATCTTTCTAATCCGAAAAAATATATGTTTATTGTGTCTACGTGAAAATAAAAAAAATGTCGTACCAAATAGTAGATAAGCCAAAATTAAAAAATAATCGCGGCAATCTAGGCTATACAATAAATTATCTCTAAGAGTTACTAATCTACATTATAACTTGTTTTTTATAAACTAATAGCATAGCAAAAGTATTTTATAAGTTAAAATAAAAATATTGACATGTACCAAAGTGTATCTTTAACTGGATCTTTTGGAAACCTAAATAACACCCAACCGAGAAACCAAACGAGTAGAGTGGCTAAGTGAGTTTTGCATACTATTACAAAATTCTCCTGTAAAAAACTTAAAAAGAGGTGTTGGAAATTGCTTTTGCGTGAAGGGCGACCGTGGTCTCCTTTATTTTACATATACTCTAATTTTATACAATCTTACCGCACAAAATGGTATTTTTTATTTTTCATCTTACTCAGTATCCGCAGCAAGTGACACTTGTCGACTGATTTTGAATTTGATAAGTGAAAACCAAGTATTTGCGTTTAGGGTTACATTATTTGCTTAATTAATTTTGACGTATTCGGCATCTGGGGCCTTACTATCAACTTCGTAAAAACAATGCAAGTTCCGTGCAGTTCTTAAACCTGACATAAACAGTTTTGAATGAAATCATACCATGACGCTCATTTAGCTGAACTGTTTGAATATTGTTTTTTCAAAGGTGAACGGGTAATATTGTCACTGGCATTCTAAAAATTTACTGTAACCAACATTGCAGACGCCTAGACGTTTGTAAGCTTATAAATTGAGTAGATTTAGAGCAGCAGGTTAACGAGAGTCACTACAAAACTACCACATACCAGCCTGAGAGATGCACGGATCAAAGAAAAAAAGGGGTGTAGAGTAGGCATTTGAAATTATGGTACTGGCCGGCAGAAAAACATTATATGAGGCATACTATTCAAGAACCGCAGATAAACCGTTCACCTGTTTTGTATGAACTGACGTTATTGTGACACTCTAAATCCGCTCGGTTTATTAGGTTACAAACGTCAAGGCATCTGCAATGTTGGTTAGCAAATTGTTAGAAAGCCAGAAACAACAATATATGTTCACCTTTGTAGAAAACAATGATCAAACAGATCGCCGAAATGAGCGTCATGGTATAATGTAATTCAAAACATCTATTAGAGTACAAGTAAAACAAATATATGGCGATGTCTAACTTATGCAATCTATCTATATCAAACGTCGTAAGTGCAATTATTTAATTGGGTTAGGACCATGCCTCTGAATTCCGCACTAAACTCATGTGGCTTCTCCTTTTGTGTTGAAGCTGTTCGTCTATGGAACACTTTACCCCATGAAATTAGATGTGCGCTTTCTCTGGACATATTAGACATCGTGTCAAAGCATTTTACTTCGCGAAATAACTAACTGCAAACCTGTTTACTATCTTTGTTATAATAATTAAATGGTATGTGTATAGTATGTATATATTTTGTAGTATATATATTATATAAGTATAGTTTGTATATATTATAAGTATTTTTTCTAGCTATATTCTTGAGTTTTGCTATATGTAGTGTTTAGTACACTTGTTTTATACACCACCGCCTTTATAAGGGGAGGGCCTTATACGTTAGGTACGCTATACGAAATTTCTAAACTTTACCACAGGCAATGTAGAATTTTTAGAATGTTGCCAGAAGAATAAAAAATAGCTCCGGTTCAAAACTTTCTTGCAAAAACTTTCTTTCTGTTACTTCAGCAAAGACATCAGTCGCTCACATCGGATGGGCCGTGCTTCAGCACCTGACAAACCCAGACCTATTCTATTCAAAATACGTGATCTTGATGCCAAAAATAGGATTTGGAGCGGTAAGACCGGTCTGAAAGGGTCCAATATCACGCTGTCAGAGTTCTTGACTAAACCGCGTCACGACACTTTCATGGCTGCCCGCCAGAAATTTGGCATTCAAAAGTGTTGGACAAGGGATGGCTTCGTTTTCGTACTTGGCACCGATGGTGTGCGGCATCGGATTAGCAATCTCAAAGAGCTCGATAAGATTGCCGCGTCGAGTGCGCCTAGGACTGCAGGTACAGCTGCTGTCACCACCAGAGCCAGGGACACGGCCATCGAAAAGTCGACGAGCCCCTTCAGCCAGCAAGAAGTAGCACCGTTTTGTTGTTTTTTCACTTTTAGTTCTATTTTGTATTTGCAGCCCGCCGAGGTATCGATTCCTCGGTATGTACCCTTTTTTTTCTGTTCTTAACTATATCATTTATCCACCCACAAATGTTACTTGATAATTTTATTTACAAAGAATTAGCGGTACTTGGACACTGACATTAATATTTTAATATTTTTTTTTTTTATGTTTTGGCTTACCACACTTTGTATTTTTTAAATATTCAGAGTTTCAAACGTATGGCAAGTGTGTCAATGGATGGAAACCACGGCGGTGAAGCATTTGTATTTATGTGATTGTGTTTAAATTAATGTATGTACATACTGTAGTCCCTTTTTTTTTTTAGTATTTATTCTGTTTAGGTTAATTAATTATTGCGATTCCCGGCAGGTGGAGTTTTTGATAGTTTTGGTTATAAGTAATTGTATTTTTTACATATTTAAATATTTTATATAGTTAGTATTTATTACAATATTTATATATATTATTTTATATTTATATTATGCTTAATTTATTCAATGATAATGCAAGTAGTGATAGCGACCAATCATTCTTATCTTTACTTTCCGATGGTAGCACAGACGATGGCAGTTTTGTAAGCTTACCATCCCTTGCCGACTCTCTTGAGGCTCAGTTTTCTGATGTACCTAAAAACTTTAACGTAGTCCACATTAACGCGCAAAGCATTCCGGCTCCATATCCTGATATGCAGGCATCCCTCCTTAACAAAAATATTCAAGCTATAGTAATCTCTGAGACGTGGCTCAAACCTTGCCTTCCTACTACCTTGTACTCACTACCCGGTTTTCACCTCATACGCAACGACCGCACGAGTAGTAGAGGTGGTGGTGTGGCTATTTACCTAAGGTCAAATATTCCTTTTTCTGTGATCAGCACATCGCCTCAACCACCACCCTCCAACGCCGGCGAGCATCCGTTTGTGGAGGTAATTTTATCTAATAACAAAATACTGCTTGGAGCCTACTATAACCACTATTCGTGTCAAGTGTCAATTACTTTTCATCTTTTGAGAAAATCTTAGAAGATCTTATTCCATTATATTGCCATAACATTATTTTAGGAGACTTTAATACCTGTCTCCTCAAGCAAGACCACCGCACTCATTCCTTTGAATCGATCATTAAATCTTGCAACATGCATATCCTCCCATTTAGTGCCACTCATCATGCACCCAATTATAGCCCCTCCCTCCTTGATTTGTGTATAGTGTCTTCTCCACAACATGTTGCTAAGCATGGTCAATGTTCTGCTGACAATTTCTCATATCATGACCTAATATTTCTCTCGTATAAAATTCGACCTCCAAAAATTAAACCCAAAGTAATTCTTCAGCGCAATTTTAGTGGTATGAATAAAGAAAAAATGTTACAAGATGGTAGCAACATAGACTGGTCCCCGGTGACCAACGCTGTAACAGTTGATGACCAAGTTGCAATTTTCAATTCAATGATTACTCAATTGTACGATAAGCACGCTCCATTACGTGCCATCAAGCTAAAGCATCGTCCAGCTGCTTGGCTTACAGATGACATTAAATTATTAATGAGCAAAAAATGTAGTGCTAGACATAAATATAAATGCCGCCCTAATGACTCTAACAAAGAAAAATATGTGAAGTCCAGAAATCGTTGCAATATGGTGTGTAGGGATGCCCTGCGTCGCCATATTCATAAATCAGTCGATAATGATGATCCAGCAAAAGTCTGGCAGTTTCTAAGGTCTTTTGGAATTGGTAAATCTCTTCAAGATAGTATCCCTAACAACATAAACATAGATTCTCTCAATCTCAATTTCTTTTCAGTGCTTCCTATTGATGTATCTGAAAAATCTAATACTATTAATTATCTTTCAACGTTACCGATTCCTGACTACTCTCCTTTTGTTTTTAATCGAGTGTCCGCTTGTGATGTTAAGAAGAGCTTATTATCGATCACTTCCAATGCTGTAGGCGGTGATGGAATTAGTCGCAATATGATAGTGCCCATCCTTGACATCATCCTTCCTGTTCTCTGCCTTATATTTAATAACTCCATGACAAACGGCATTTATCCCACTATCTGGAAAGATGCACAACTTATTCCCTTACCCAAAAAACCCAATCCCAAATCTTTTACTGAATATCATCCTATATCCATTCTCCCATTTCTATCAAAAGTTCTTGAGCGCCTAGTCCACAGCCAAATAAGCAAATATTTATCCTCTCATGACCTACTAAATCCTTTCCAATCCGGTTTTCGTCCTTGCCACTGCACAATAAGCACTCTCGTGAAGATCACTGCTGACATTCGCTTATCCATGAACAACAGAAACTTAACTATACTCACATTACTAGATTTTAGTAATGCTTTTAACACAGTTGACTTTGACATACTTCTAGCCATACTACGCTCAATTAACATATCTCCAACGGTACTCGATTGGTTTCACAGTTATTTATTTGGGCGCCGGCAACGGATCAGTCTAGAAGAGAAGTTCTCTTCCTGGTGTGATGCAATTGCATGTGTTCCACAAGGCGGCGTTTTATCTCCTCTCCTTTTCGCAATATTTATTAATTCAATCTCAAATAATTTTTCTTCCTCCTACCACTTATACGCAGACGATCTACAAATCTACTCTAAAGCCCATCTTGACCAGCTTTCTGGAGCCGTAGACCTAATAAATGCTGATTTAAATTGCATCACAACATGGTCCAGACAATTTGGTCTGAAAATAAATCATAGCAAGACGCAGGTAATGATTGTGGGAAGTACGCAGTTAATCTCAAAGGTGGACTTGTCAACGATTCCATCCATTCATTTTGATGGAGTCCCTATTCCCTATAGTACATCTTTAAAAAATCTAGGGTTGAGAATCGATCATTGCTTAAGTTGGGCTCCTCAGCTATAAGTTACTAGTCGCAAATTGTACGCCACCGTTGGCGCTTTAAAAAGGCTGCGCAACTTTCTTCCTGTCACCACTAAAATTGCTCTAGTTCAATCTCTTCTACTCCCAATTCTAGATTACGCTGATGTCTGCTATCCAGATCTCACTGAGAATCAACTAGATAAGCTTGAGCGTCTTCAAAACTTCTGCATAAGATTTATATTTGGTTTGCGCAAGTATGATCACATATCTCAATATCGATCAAAGCTCAAGTGGCTCCCTATACGTCTTCGCCGGAATGCTCACATACTCTCTCTCCTTTACAATATTTTGTTCAATCCTTTGACCCCGCGCTTTCTTAAGGAACGTTTCAATTTCCTTCACAATGCCAACGTTCTCAATCTTAGGTCATCAGAAAATCTTGCCCTCAGTATGCCTCAGCATGGCACAGTATTTTATGATCACTCTTTTTCAGTGAAAGCTGTTCGCTTATGGAACTTATTACCAGTTACTATCAGGCGTGCACAATCCTTGTCGACCTTCAAAAGCCAAGTAAAAAGTTTCTATCTCGCCAATTAGTTTAACCCGTGTGAACTTGGGTTTTGATTATAATACATCAAAGAATTAATGTATAAATATATGTATGGAAGTATATTGTATTGTAGTGTATATATATATATATATATTATGTAAGTATATCAATGAATTAATTATATGTTAATATATATTTCAATATGTATTAGTGTATTTTTATGTATTAGTAGATATTTTTCTTTTCTTGTTTATAATTTATTATTAATTTGATTTAGTAATGTATTATTGTCTTGATTTGATTGTACCTTTATCTTTATATTACGCCCCGTCTTGTTATTCCTGTATTTCCTCTCCTTCCTAAGGTTGCCTGGAAGAGATCACTATTAGTGATAAGGCCGCCCATTGTAACACTTTATTTTAAGCTTTCTTTTACTTTTATGTCATTTTTGTATATTAAGTGGTGTAACAATAAAGAATTATCTATCTATCTATCTACAACGCGCGCGCACGTAATAAACGTTCTGAGGTTTATTGCCAAATCACAAAAGAAAAACCCACCATGAAGAGGTGAAAGAGGCACAAACTGTATATAATCAATTCTAAGCAAAAACCTAATAACCTGGTGATTCTGATAAGGAGGATTATCTTTTAGGTCGCGGCCTGGTGGGCAGACTTTAAATTTCAACGAGTCATAGTAAAAACATAGTTATAGTAAATAGCTAAATAGCTAGTAAAGTGCTAATTCTGTTAGTAAACATTGAAGTGCTTGCGGTGAAGGATTTTAATTATCAGCCGATCATTAGGGATCGTTAAACATTACTGTGCTCACGACATGATTGTATCCGTCCCGTGCTTAAAATGAGCTGACCCATGCATATATAAATCAGACTATATTCAAGACCATGCTATGGTATCTTAGTGTAAATTGCAGAAATCCTACAGCCAGCGCATCCAGCGGCGTGTCTTGAAACTTTTGTTGCCGTATTTTTTTCGTATGAAGTTGTATCCTGAACTACTTTAATCTCTATGGTTGTAACTATACAAAGTTTCTCTATGATTGTAACTCTTTAATAAGAGTCCCTATAATGTACAGCCAATAATATGCGACCAAATTTTAATAATGTACATTAAACAAATACGCCTCAAAGAGTGGCTTGTTGAGCAATCATTCTATAAATTTGAGCGTGGCAAAGTGATAAGATATTTGTCTATGGTTAATGTTAGGTTTATTTCTTATAATGGCTTGGCGTTGAAAACGGTACCCGTTCCCCCAAAACGAGCAATAGTCTTGACGATCATTTCTGCAAACGCGGCACCACTGTCAAACAACGAGCAGGACACAGCGTGTGCGCTTCATTAAAAATCAGTGAAATTGAACAAAATTACATGTTGGAACCTAATAACAAGTAAAAATTAACTATACACAGTGCAAGTGGTCCATAAAATTTTCTTCTTGTCCCGGGACATGTTCTGAGTGAGGCTATGGATTTTCGGTGAGTTTCTGACATTATCAATGCCATTTTTACAATATTTCATAATAAGCTATCGAATCATACAGTTAGCATCGAATTATTGGCCGTGCAATACTGGCTGTGCATTATTAAAACGGACCGATCTGTACAGTGAATAAAACATGGCCCTATATTTCAAATCCATCTAGGTACACGTATTATTGGCCGTGCATTATTGGCTGTGCATTATTTGACTGTGCATTATTATGGTTGTACATTATTGCCTCCCAAAATTTGGGAATTATTTGGGACCCAAATAAAATATCAGTTTGAATTTGATTTTCTTACGCGTACTATTGTTATTGTTGTTTTCCGACTGTAATTTGACTTTCATTCTCAGTTTTTTGTGCTAGATCTGTTGTACTGTGTTTTCGTGGACGGTCCTCAAGCTTAGTATACTATGTTATATAATAGTTATATTTTGATGTCATTTTTTTTATGGTAGGTATTTTTTGTTGTACTGGGGTGTTGCAATAAAGAATTTATATGAATATCTATCTATCTATACTTACCCTGCGAGCATTCGACTAGATGAAGTATCATAAAGTGAAATTAAATACGATAATTGAAAATATCTATAAGTATATATGGAACAGCAGAGTTGTAAAATTCTCCGCAGCAGAAGCTTGGCGCTAATGTCGCAGCCAATTTTTGAGGCTAATATAAGTACCCTATCTATCTCCAGTATATATACACTAATCTATGTCCAAGACTGATGTATTGCTATCGCTCTGTGTTGCTCAAAGAGTATAATAACTGTCCTATGTGTTGCTATCTAAGCTCCAAGCAATAAAGGATATTTTGCCCTTGTACTCCCCAAATAATCAATATCCGCCAAAACATGACACTGGCAGAGTAACGTCTTTCCACGTTAAAAAGCCACATAAGAAGAAGAAGAAGACAAGCAATAAAGGCACGCAAATACAGGAAGCACCACAGAACAACTTTATCCAGAAGAACAGAGCACATAAAACCATCAAGAACCATAGATAAATGTCGGACATAAACCTTTTTTCTTTTCACGGCAAGATGTGGCTTCGCATGTCTACTATATCTAATAATATTTTTTAACTCATAGTTTCGTTCTGACCATAGACTATAGTATATTTTCTCAGCTTATTTTTAGTATTTTTTAGTTCTGACAGACAAGACCGCCCATCCCATTAATCAAACTTCACCACATGTCAATGAAGTTATTTAATTTTCTGGCAGGTCTAATCTAAATGTGCTAAATTTCAATATTTTATTTTCCTCTCATGGCTGAAGTAGTTTCATAAATAATTTAGTTTTGTGAATTTCGATCTATAATATATACTTCAATGAAGTAAAGATTATGCATAGGACTCGCGTACTAGACATACAGGCAGACATAAATAGTAAGTTACATGCCTTACCATATTCGTCATGTTGCTATTAAAAACTAAATAAATTGCGTTTTTTTTCATGAAATGCATAATATGAGTAAGTACATACCTGATAATCCCCACCTTATTTATGACAAGAGCAAAACACGACACCGGTATCCAATTCAAATCCAATTCAGACTACATGTACACAGCACGGTCTAGTCTACAGTAGAGCATAGATTACATTGTAGTCAACAGACTTCAGACTGCTTTGTCCACACAGACCAACTAGGGAAATAAGTCATTCAGCTCTCTTGGTGATATATAACCTTCTAAACGGTGTCCCTGCGGCAGAGCATACAACTGTCAAACAGCAAGCTGGAAAAGACGTTTTCAGAAACTCTGGCTGCAATACGTGCATATTTGAGATGGTGTGAAAGATAATTACAACATACTTTATAAAATAGCCGTCGCTACCTACAAAGTACCTAAGCTGTACTTTGTAGGTAGCGACGTCTATTATACTAAAAAATATTATTTAATTGGTTGATTCGATGTAGGCTTATCAGTATTATAATAATTGACTAATTTATTATTCCACACAACGCTATTATTTTTCTTCTGCGGCAATTTTTTATTTGAGGTATTCTATATTCTATTTTTAAGGGTACGACAAGCTATGCACTATCATAAACAAATATTGTTACATCCAACTCTAACATGACTTTACGGTGCTGTCCGTACACAGGAAAATGATATAACGGAGTTGTAAAAGTAAAAGTATCCTTTTATTAACAAACTAAGTCTAAATGGTTAAATTTGGTATCATAGATGACCACACGCGGATGGTATGGTTTCCGATCGTGAACTGGTGACGCGATTTATGAAATGTGACATGAATAATGCGAATCGCTGACCGCGCGCAATGTGCGATGCTTGCATCGTACATGCTTCCGAGGGAGGAATGGGAGAACTCATGAAGATGTTGGATGTTGGTGAATGATAATGGTACAAGGTAATAAACAATATAGTGATGATATTACAAGGTGATTACTTTCATGTAGATAAACATTAGTGATTAAAATGATTGCCTCGATTGAAAATGGGAGAAATAGACCTATTCACACGCGCACTAGATTTGATTACACGAGCGTATTGATTAACACTTTTATCACTATTTTGCTCTGCTATTACACTAATGCACTGATCACTGACACGATACGTGACACTGGTACTCGGCACTGGTTCTGGGTCGGCGCGGACAGCTTCAGCCGCGGCAGGGGCAGGGGTAATAACACGCCGTACGCACGCAAAGCCTCTTTTGCGTATTCCTCGAATTGCGTAGCGCACGCCTCCAGCTGCCATAATGCACATCATGTTATATATCACGATGTAATGGTGAACATCGTGTGACGATATCTGGTCGGTAATGACGGTCTCCATTTTCATGTGTTATATCTGTTTATCCCCTTTGATTATGCAGTCTTCCCCGAGCGATGCGATTCCGACCTTGCTGAGTCGGTCGATTGTAACTAGATGCCCGCATATAGTTCACAACGTGTAGATATCGCAGGAATAGTTACAGACTTGGAAAATACTGATTATTCTACTGTTCTTCTTTGCATCGATCCTGATGCAGCTGCAGAAATCTTAGTTAACATCGTTTCTAACATTGTTAGTAAACACACCCGCATCGTTAAACTTCCCAGTAAAAAAAGGTTGCTCAAGCCATGGATTTCTCCTGGTCTTCTGAGATGTATTCGACATAGACATAAGCTATTTAAAATATTTAAAAAGAATCCAGATAACTCTTCAAACAAATTGATTTTTATTTGTTATCGTACATACTGTAACAATTTACTTAAAAAAGTTAAACGAGAATACCATCAACTGGAATTTCAGAAGGTTCGGAAAAATCCCAAAGAGGCTTGGCGTATGATTAACAAGCTTGCACATATGCACAAAAAGCACACTTCCGCAAGTAATTTATTAAAATTGTCTGAAGACCCATCCACCTCAGTTGATGCAGTCAACTCATATTTTGCCAGTGTTGGTGCCAACCTGGCCTCCAATATGCTTCCTCAATGTCAGCCTAACACTTTATCATCATTAAATTTTCAATTTGCCGGCAACCCTAGCCAACCACCATTACATTCTATGGCTTTATTTAGCATCGACTATGATGAAATTGATCAGATTATTATTAATCTTTGAGACAAATGTGCAAATGTTTGGGATGGCATCTCGACATCTGTTATTAAGGTCGCCAGAACTGTACTCGTCCCTATATTACATCATATATTCAATATCTCGTTTTCGGCTTGTATTTTTCCACAAGTGTTTAAAAAAGCTATTGTGCATCCCATTTTTAAGAATGGTGATAGAGACAGTGTCACAAATTACAGACTTATTTCTGTGCTTACAGTTATGTCAAAGATTTTTGAGAAAATAATCAACAAACGATTAGTAAAATTTTTAAAGGACAATAATGTTCTCTCTGAAAATCAATTTGGATTTAGAAAAGGTAAGTCTATTGAAGACGCAGTTTTAGAACTCTCGGATACCGTAGTCAAAAACATTGATAAAAAGCTAAAAACTGTCGGTATTTTTCTAGATCTTTCTAAAGCGTTCAACACTTTATAACACTGTCTCTATTCCTTTTCTTCTTTCCAAGCTAGAACTCATAGGCATAAGAGGCAGAGTTCTAGACCTGTTCCGCAGCTATCTCAGCAATCGGACTCAGCTAGTTTCTATAGACGGTATTAGAAGCAGCGAGAAACAGCTCTGCTTCGGCGTTCCTCAGGGAAGTGTCTTGGGACCTACCTTGTTCTTAGTGTACGTAAATGACTTGTGCAACCTTTCCCTCCCAAATTGTAAGTTAGTATCTTACGCTGACGATACAGTCCTTCTGGTCCATGGTCACAGCTGGTCAGAGGCTCGTCGACTCTCTGAGAATGCTCTATGTCTTGTTATGATCTGGTTATGTTCGAACCTCTTAACCCCTAATGTGTCCAAAACGAAATTCATTGCTTTTGCTGTCAGCACATTTGGTCTACCACCTCCTTCGTTTGTTCTACGTGCTCATCTGTGTGGAAATGGCGTTGGTTCTATCGACTGCAACTGCATGTTATTAGAACGGTGCTATCACATTAAATATCTAGGCGTCATGATAGACAGTGCAATGGGCTGGAATCAGCATATTACATCTATGGTGTCTAGGGTCAGAAAATTAACTTATATTTTTAAAAACATTAGACAAATGGTTGATTTTCAGTACCTTAAGACTGTATACTACGGCTTAGCCCAATCCATCATGACATACTGCATAACTGCGTGGGGTGGTTCTGTAAAATCAAATATGATATATTTGGAAAGGGCACAAATTGTACCATTTTTGTAACCTTTCGTCTCTAAGGCATAGATCTACATCAGATTTCATATGGTAGATTGGCCTTTGTCAGAGACACAGTTGCGTGTCTGCGTAAAACTGTGTGCATTGTTGGATGTCTATCTCGCATAATGGTACATAAGCATCCTTTGGGAGATTCATAGCAATATGATTGGCGATGGGCGCAAGGGTGATCATGATGTTGCCGACCTTGTGAGCTATGGGTATAATTTTGTAAACTTCATAGGTGTCTCGGCTAACAAGCGGAATACTTATCGCGAAAATAAAAAAAACTCTTTGGTCATTCTCGTTTTCACTTTTAACAAATTATATATTTTGGTAAATCTGTCTGTAAATTGCTTACAGGCAAACAAATATCTTTTGAAAGTTGGCCTGCAGGGCTATTATGTATCTCAGTTGCTAACAAATGTTGATTGAAATCTTGAAAAATGGCGGCCCTATGTCAGTTTTGGCAACTCCAATTAGCAAAAATGTTAGTAATTTGTTCACTGAAGCTGACAAAAGTGACATAGAGCGGCCATTTTTTCAGATTTCAATCCACATTTGTTAGCAACTGAGATACATAATAGCCCAGCTGATATAATGTTTAATTCGTCTAGTAGCTGCTCTGGTTTCAATAAATGTATGTTGAATTTGCCATAGTAGATGTTTGTGACTGTATCCAGTAGAGTGTCTCGAATGTTTTTCAAGCTCATCAGGATGCTGTTAGCGATGATTGCAGACAGTGCAAACTCGTCAGTCATTCTTATGTTTCAAATACCTTCGTTGAAACCATTCACAGAGTTTTGCAAATTGTTGAGATACTGGTTAAATATTTTGTGCTGCTTCTTGTCCATAGCACTCTCCATTCTTTTCAATAAATTATATTCGGACTCCACTACAGAAGTTTGGTTTTTCCATAGCAAGGCGAGATGATTTTGGTTGCTTCTTATTAAGGTGATATCCATTGCATATTGTTCGGCGAATTGTTCATCCAGTATACCAAATAAAATACGTCCCACGTTGCCGATAATATTTATCGCTTTACTCGCATGCGTCTCGTTGGGAATTACTGACCGAGCAAGGCCTTATTATAATGCTCTAACTCTTTATATCCGTGATGCAATTGCAGCAGAATCAGGTTACAATGTGTTTTGATTTCTGATTTCATAAAGACTTCTTCCATAAGTACTTCCGTAACTGCTTATAAAACACCTAAATACAAATATAACCATAATACTAAATATATACATAATACATAATAGGAAACACCTGTCTGAAAATTTCATCACCCTAGACTGTATTTGTACTTTTTCACTTTCACAGTAGAAATTGTGAACCGTCAAACGAAACTTCGTACTCGTAGTTTGTTTTTGAGTTGGGAGTGTAGGCCCGGACGCGGACCGCGGTCCACCATTTGGTGACCCCTGTTCTAAGCTATGAGGACACTGTAGTATTTCTTACTTACATTTACGGTGTGCTCTTTAGTTTGTATAATCTAGGTTCTTTGATTTATGGTGCGTTCGTTAACTATTGAGGGCGTTGGTGGCGTTATAATTGATGGCTTTTTGTTAAAGCGCTCGTGAAGCTCAAAAACGTTATTTTTGCCACTTTTGCCCACACCCTCCTCGAACGCTCAACCGAGTATATGACTTACATGTACACTTTGAAATATTTAATACCGACTCCCATCCTATTCAGTTATTGGAGTGTAATCTAAAAAATAACTGGACTGAATTTAATGAAATTTAAATGGAATCACACAAGAAACACCAGCATTCAAACAAAAAATAATGTCTGTTACCTCATAACTTTCGACTGGGTGAACCGATTCCCAAAATTATTTTTTTTGAAAGCTGGTACTTCCCATGTGGTCACATTTAAATTTCATCAAATTCGGTCAAGTAGTTTTTGACTAACACTCCAATAACTGAATAGAATGGAAGTCGGTTTCAAATTTTTCAAATTGTACTTGTTTAGCTTTCCGAACGCTGAACAAAAAGAGACATAAACGACATTTTCATTCACAGATTCACCACCCAGAACATGGGTCTATTATAAATAAATAAATGTCTATTCGCACGCACTAAAGTCATATTCTTCTTCTTCTTCTTCTGTGGCTTTTTAACGTTGGAAGATGTTACTCAGCCAGTGTCATGTTCTTGCACTCAAAGAGTTTTGGCGGATATTTTGACCTTGCGGGAGTACCCCGACCCTGAAGGAGATTCCTTTCGGACAGTTTTTAATAACTCTTTGGGTTGATTTATATTTATCTATGAACTATCCTGGCTGTTGTCATAGTGTTAGCATTAGGGGAGCGTTCAGAACCGCAAAGTGCGGTTGTTTAGTTGTTTTCTAACTAGCTCTGCGGTAGGGAACGGCCACGGTTCTTTTCTAACCTCAAACAGACTATGACAAATCCGACATTGACAATTCACTTGATCCTTACCTAATTTCCTTTGAGAAGAGAGAAAGTTTGTTGTAGTCTGATTGGTTAAAGTTATGTCAGGTGTGGGTTTCAACCGTTTACCGATCAAGTTTGATGGTTAAAAAGTTGCGATGCTCTGAGGTTCGGAACGCTCGAGTTAGAACAAGCACGGCGTGCGTTGTGTTTTTATAACGCATATTTTGTGAAGTACGGAGAGTCATATAACTGCGGTGAAATAAACGCGTGCGGTGAAGTCATCGCTACAAACTTGCGGTGAGTCTACCGCACAAATTTTTGTATTATGGAGAACCGCGCACTGCTTTGAAAAAATGCACTGAGGCACTCGGTTGCTGTTGGGACGTGACACCGATATGTCGTCACAATATTGGATAGAAAATATTACTGTGACTTCGTATTTTTGGATTTGGTCGTTTCGTCTCTATTAAAATTGTCTCATTAATGTGATATATATCTATTTAATGTAATTTTTAATAGATAAATGCATTAAAAAATAAAATTAATAAAATACGGTCATTACCGTATGGTATGGTACTTCAATATGGCATTTTTAAGTAATGTAAGTAAGTACTTTTAGCCACATAGGTAAGATAATTAAATATAAATAATTTACGAGTTTATTATATGTTTATGTAGGTATATGTTATTTTTATACCTACATAATATATACCTACATTATAACCATCATATTCATTTATTAGTTTATTTATTACTGGCTACACTCCACGGTTTCGCCCGCGTGGTGAAGGATGATAATGATGATGAATCAAATATAGTTTGTTCATCATCATCATCATCATCTCAGCCGTAGGACGTCCACTGCTGAACATAGGCCTCCCCCATGATTTTCCAAAAGGACCGGTTGGAAGCGGCCTGCATCCAACGTCGTCCTGCGACCTTCCTCAGGTCGTCTGTCCACCGTATCGGTGGACGACCTACGCTGCGCTTGCCGGTCCGTGGTCTCCACTCCAGAACCTTTCGGCCCCATCGGCCATCTGTTCTGCGTGCTATGTGCCCTGCCCACTGCCACTTCAACTGGCTGATCTTCTGGGCTATGTCGGTGACTTTCGTTCTTCTACGGATCTCCTCATTTCTGATTTGATCACGTAGAGAAACCCCGAGCATAGCCCTCTCCATAGCTCGTTGTGCGACTTTGAGCTTGTCTATGAGGCCCATAGGGGTCGATCTTGGGTCCGTTCTTATTCTTAGCATATATCAATGACTTACCACATATGGTTGAGGGCCTTGCTGACATAGTTCTTTTTGCGGATGATACTTCTCTGATTTTTAAAGTAGATAGGAAAGATAGAGAACTAGCTCAAGTCAACAACGCGTTAACTATTGTTTCAAATTGGTTCGTCGCAAACAACCTGCTTCTCAACGCAAAGAAAACGAAATGTTTAAAATTTTCCATGCCTAATGTAAGACATATAGAGCCAAACGTATTACTCGACGGAAATTGACAAGGCAATAGTCTTTCTAGGTATTAGCATAGACTCTAAATTACAATGGGGTCCTCATATTGATGCACTATCTGGAAGACTGAGCTCAGCTGCATATGCGGTTCATAAAATTAGGCAATTGACAGATATAGCTACTGCTCGACTGGTCTACTTTGCTTACTTCCACAGCATAATGTCATATGGTATCCTGCTGTGGGGGTCAGCGGCGGACATAGAGACAGTTTTTATATTGCAAAAGCGGGCAGTTCGAGCCATCTACGAAATGGGTCCCCGCGAATCCTTAAGACAAATGTTCAAAGAAATTAATATATTAACTCTTCCATCTTTGTATATCCTAGAAAATATAATGTACGTTCGTAAAAATATAAAGAAGTTTAGAATAAATAGTGAAATGCATAATATTAATACTAGAAATAAGGATAGGATAGCTGTATCTAAATTTAGACTCACGAAAACTAAAAATAAGTCCTTCTTAGGCAATTGTGTACGTTTCTATAATAAAATCCCGAAAGACATTACTGAGCTCACTGAAGGGAAATTCAAGTTACGTGTCAAAAATATACTAATGAAAAAAGCCTATTATAAATTGAGTCACTACTTAGAAGACAAAGATGCCTGGAAGCTTTCCAGTTCTGCCTAATAGCCAACTATTGAATAAATTTGTTATATTAATACTACTCATATGTAACCTCAATGTACAAAGACTTGAAAAAATAATGGCCCACGAGTTTCTTGCTGCTTCTTCTCGGCGGTGGTTCTTTTCCGAAGACAGCGGTAGAATCATTTAAAAATTTTTTGACGTTCATAAGAGTGTCTATGATGCCTAAACTGAATAAATAATTTTTGAATTTTGAATTTTGAATAGTAAGAGACCACGTTTCAGTGCCATAAGTCATCACTGGTAACACACATTGGTCGAAGACTCTTGTCTTGAGGCACTGAGGTATTTTTGACGAGAAGACTTCGCGAAGTTTCCGGAACGCTGCCCAGCCGAGTTGGATTCGACGATTGACCTCTTTCTCGAAGTTGGATCTGCCTAGTTCGACTGTCTGTCCTAGGTAGATGTACTCGTCAACAACTTCGAGAACTGAGTTCCCAACTGATATTGGGGTAGGTACAACATGGGCAATAGACATAATTTTCGTCTTATACAACATGGTCATCCTATTTTATTAATATTTTGTATGTATGGATGTATGGATGTTTGTTACTCTTTCACGCACAAACGGGGGGGCTAATGTTGATGAAATTTGGTATGGGGGTAGATGAGGCGCTGGATTAACACATAGGATACTTTTCATCATCATCATCATCATCATCCATCACCACGCGGGTGAAACCGCGGGGCGCAGCTAGTTAGACATAATTTTCGTCTTATCCATGTTCATCTTAAGACCTTCCCGTTGGGAAACTCGATGGAGGCCTTCGAGCATTGTACTGAGGTCTTCCATGGATTCTGCCATGACTACAATATCGTCGGCAAATCGAAGGTGAGTGATGTATTCGCCGTTAATATTAATGCCAAGTCCTTGCCATTCCAGAAGCTTGAAGGCGTCTTCCAATGTAGCGGTGAACAGTTTCGGAGATATAACGTCTCCCTGTCTCACGCCTCTTTGCAATAGAATTGCCTTCGAACTCTGCTCCTGTACTCGGACTGACATGTAGGCGTTTTTGTACAAACACTTCAGCACTTCAATATACCGATAGTCAATACGGCACCGCTGGAGAGACTCAAGCACTGCCCACGTCTCGATCGAATCAAAGGCTTTCTCATAGTCCACAAACGCTAAACAAAGAGGCAAGTTATACTCTTCGGTCTTCTGCATAACTTGCCGTAGCGTGTGGATGTGGTCTATGGTACTATAGCCTTTTCGGAAACCGGCTTGTTCCGGAGGCTGGAATTCATCAAACCTGTGATAGTTTGTTACTCAGGCGTAATGTAGCTTTTTCTGGCAAAAGAATGTATTCTATCGGTTTAGTAGTTTTTGCGTTTATCCATTACAAACAAACAAACAATCATATCTTTACTCTTTATAATTATAGTAGATACGGTTAATTCCAAGATATGAATAATGTGGCATAGCTTACGGGCGTAACTATTGCTTATTTTAACATGAAAAAGTAGTCATTGTGACATAACTGTAATAGTTAGACATGTGGTATTGTATTGCGGACTTTATTGTCAATATTGATGTCTTCTTTGATGTTTTGAGGGGCTATGTTTACCTTTTGTGAGGTAACCATAATAAACTTATATACTATTTTTTTATATAATTTAATTTTATCAATACTCCAATTTGTGTCTATGTAGTAAATTTTGGCACCAACGATTCTTAACAAATTATCAGAAGAGCATCCTGTAATATCCGAAAAACTTTTTTTGATACGAAAGTATATCGTTATATCTTATGAAAAATAAGCCCTTCATAGGTCTAAAGGCCGTCAAAGGATGTACCCAATACCGTATGGGTACCCTTTTTTATGTAATAATAAAGATATACAGATATCAACTCTTTTTCTATGAAAAAAGGAGGAAGTATTCAATTCGACTGTATGTTTTTTTATGTTTGTTACTTCATAACTTTCGACTGGGTGAACCGATTCTAAAAGTTATTTTTTGTTTGAAAGCTGGTGCTTCCCGTGTGGTCGCATTTATATACTTTCACCAAATTCGGTTTAGTAGTTTTTGAGATACGTTCCAATAACTGAATAGAATGGGAGTCGGTATTACATTTTTGAAATTGTTCTTGTTGGTAGTTCATTACGATGACGTGTAGTGTGGGCTGTAGTGACAGCTATATTCGAATAACAAAACATGCCCTATAGTCAACCATCTGGTCTCCCTTATTCGTATAACAAAACGTACGTTTGGTTCACCGCAGTGCGCGGACCCCTCACTGCGTTTATTCTACCGCACGGTAGAAAAAACGCAACGCAAGGCAGTGCGCGCATGGCCTAACCCTGAGGTTCAGAACGGCGGCGTTAGTACGAAAAGTTGCACTCCGAGATTCCAAGTGTGCTCCGCCTAGGTTCTGAACGCACTCCTGTTAGTTTGTGTCAGATATGTACATTATTCTCTTTGGTTATGTAGTCTGATTCTTTTGATATAGCATAGGTTAATCAGACTATATCTAAAGAAGAGAAGATATCAGAAGATATTATAGTGCGTTCTAATAGATCACTTCTCGAAAATTACGCTAAAAACGCTCACAAGGGGCGTTCGAATTGGGAATCTGTGGGTAAAAATGTCATTCATGCCTCTTTTGGTTCAGCGTTCGGAAAGCTAAAAAAGAGGAATTTTTGCCACCAAAAAGTGTAATTTTTGACCCACGTCCGGAGCATGATTGTTTGTGATCGTTATATGACAGCTATGTATTTGACAGCATAATCATGCGATTTTAAGCTTTATGCTCAGTAGAGCGTTCGAATAGGGTATGGGTAAAAGTGGCAAAAGTGGCAAAAATAACGTTTTTGAGCTCTCCGAACGCCTTAACAAAAGAGACATCAATGAAAACGCCACCAACCCTCATAAGCTAAACGAACGCACCTTTACTTATACAGACGGATTAATCTATGGATTAATCCGTCGAATCGAATCCGTCTCTTTGTACATTATAAGTATATCTCTAAATAGTCTGTGCATTTATCATTATTTTAAGTTTAAGTTTGTGTTGTTTACAGTGAAATTACAATTTTATAATGGAGGATAACACGCCAACTGTTAGTTTAATATCATGTATGCACTTCGTAAGACGCGGTGTAGCTAAGGCAGTACCAGAGAAGGTGATAATTTTGAGTCATACTCGGTGAGAACTAACCATTTTGGCAACAAATAATTGCTAAATTTCTAATTATAGATCGAGTTAACCGAAAAAGAGCTGGAAAAAATAATTAAACAGACTGCAGAAGATTTACGGTAAGATTCAAGTATAGTTTGACGATGTAAACAAAATAATAACCTAAAAGTGCAGCACGTAATGTGGATGCTGTTATGGACAATGCTGGCCTGCTGGTTAACTGCTCAAGAAAGGAATATCCCATTAAGAGTATTTGGTTAATAGTTAGCTGGGAAAGGGGATGACGACAACCATTGCTTACGCTAAAAAAGTTATGAAGTTTGAGGTTAAGTATTAAAATCAACAAACACAAACAAACTACATTATGGTGTCGTGGACGCGATTCGAACCCGCGGCTTGTGACTAACAGTTTCAGATTCCATCTACTGTGATCCATCCAACAATAATCTGTCTGAGGATCTAGATTGAATTGGAACTCTCAGTTATTTTATCTGTGTCGGTATAATAAATTTAAAAAAAGTATATATACATATCAAATTTAATTGTATAGCTGTGAGTACTGAGTAGTAACAAATTCACATACCCTTATATATACTAATTAAATAAAGTATTAATATTATTGGTAGGGTAGGCATTCTATGTTAAAATTCCACCATTGCATAGCAACATTTTCTTTCTACAAATACAATATGAGTATTGGTATTGAACTCAAAACTGACTTGGTATCTTTTAGGTAAGCATCCATCATTCGTCCATCATAGACCACATTGGTCCTGAAAGCTTCGATTGTCTATAGCATAAAATTTTATAGTAATTATTGATAAAAAGGCAGCCCATGATATAGCTTTAATGGCGAGATAAAATCTGTTTGACAAAGTCTGTTTTAACATGTGTATAGAACTGAGCAATCCTCACACTAGTGGTGGTGTAGTTGGCGTAGTGTATTTAGTCTTTGTTTCTATTTGTTGTATTACTTGAGGGTTCTAACTACAATTATGTTTCAATGTATAACATTTATACTAAAGAGCAAAATCAGAATTGTTGAAAAACACAAGTTAGTTGTGTGGTCTTTAATTTTATAGTTAATAAATTATTTTTCAATTTATTTATTTATTTATACAGATTTGCATCAGTTACAGCTTCATTAATGTGTACAACAGTAGATAGAAAAATATTGTACTGTGACTCCCAAAGGACATGTCCAAAAATGTATGGACCAAAAACCCAGAATCGACAGGAATGAAATGTATACCAGTGGATTGACATTGAAATATAATATAATGTTACCAAGGGGCAACCCTGACATCGTTATAGTATAGGAGCTAGGAGCAAAATAAAATAAGAAAAAAAATTTGTTTAAAACAATAATAAAATAAGTTTACGTCATGTTGTGGCTTAATATGACGTTGTTTTAATGTTGTATCACTTGTGATAATTATCATCAACACATTTCACAAGCAACAGCAACATAATAACAACATCATATTAAATCACAACATAACAAACACTCTGTTTTTTGTATATTTTTTTCTTTTGGCCCATAGATACTACAATCGTTACAGTACTGTGTGTATTATTGGTAATTCTGAGGCTAAAGATTGCAAATATAAAAATAATTGGTATAGTATAGGAGCTAAGAGCCATGTTGTGGGTGAGAATATTGTTGTTAATCATTTATTTTCATAATGTAAGTCTTATTGTGATAAGTTCTAATGATATTTCCTATAACAACAACGACATTCTAATCCACAATAACTTGTGTTACACATGAATGTACAAGCAAAAGAAATACTCTAACTTTCATACTTATTTTTGTTCGCTCATAGATACTAAAATCAACATATTGTGTGTTATTGGTAATTATGTTGCTTTGGATAAAAAAAAAACAACAGTTATTATCATAAAAACTTTATTGCCCAAATAATCAAAGAAAATACAGTTTGGAACTATACACAAACTATACACGAACTAAAAACATGTACACGGTTTTGTTGTAATTGTAACAGTAATCTCTTTTATTTATTAATTATTTTCTATGTCCAAACATACTAAGTCTAAAAATCCCGCAGGTTGAATCAAATCACCTTTGTTCCTCGCCCATGCAAGATAATATATGATACTTATAATATGGGCACAACTACCTAAAGTGTGATGCCCATGTATACAACTACAATAGTGCTCAGTGACCGCGTGACTATTATATGCATATAACAATAGTATGTTCTTGTCGTAATGTGTCTTGAATGTATTCTGCATCGCATTAATGTGTGTTCCCTCTCTTCATTAAAATTCACTCTTTCAGGATGCCTGTACACTTCTATTGAGTACACACCTGTTTCTCTTATATGTTCGTAGCAGTACGATCGAGCTAGTTTCACATGATATGTACCGATGGCAAAAATAAGCAGCTCATCAAATGTCATTCTTGGGAAATCTACAACATCCGTTGCCTCCATCCTGGTAAACGCAATATTTCTTTGTGCGTTCAAATGGTTATGATCGTCATATTCGGCCAGTTGGTTTTGTCTATTTATGTTTCTTTCGATCATTTCGATGAAGTTCGCAGTCAGGTGACTGTCCCCATATGGTTCTTGCGTTGCGTTAACAAGCGCTGCAGCTATTCTGAAGTCTGTCATTGCCGTGCTTAAAGTGTTATTAAAATATTTATTTCTAAATATTTTAAAATCATGTTTCATTCTTTAGTTTATTATTTCTACCACCCATCGAACTAGCGTCACTAGTCTCGACTTATTAGCAGCTTCAGTGTTCAGCTGAGTTTCATGTCTAGTTAATGTCTGTGGCGTGTAGACCCTGAATCCACATTCCTCTGCATCTGACAGAGCGTCCCGAAACCCCCTATCTAAAACCATGACGTCGTCGGGTTAAAAAAACCAGCTTATCGGAGCTTCTTCCATAGGTTCGATGTGATTATCCAAGATCTGTTTCAATATTGTTGCATCGGACGTTCTAGCATTATAAGGTCCTGTCACTTCTATTATATATCCATCGCAACATACAAGCATAAATGGCTTTACTAGATTGGAATATTTATGTAAACTGTAACTCAATCTCTGAAATAAGAAGTTTGAGCTCTTTTGTATGTATAAATATGTCCCATCCATAATAACAATGGCTTTTGTATGATCTTCCAAAAATATAATTAGGTATAATTCTATTTCTTGCTATAACTTCATTCCGGGTAATATGGTCAAATCCAAGATGGCGTGGAACATAGTCATTATTGAGACATTCTCTTGCTTGTTTCAATTTTTGACATATTGCTGACTTGGATAGGCCGAAAACCATCTCCAGTCTTCGGTAAGGTGCACCGCTTCTCAGTTTAGATAAATAGATACCCAAGATTGTGTTTCTGTTGGATCGTTCTTGTAAAGAAAAGGTTTCTTCTAATATGCTATAGAATTGCTGGTGACTTATACCGATCCAATTACGAAGTTCGTCCGGACTTATTTCATCAATTTTTTCAAAATCCAGCAGCTTTTTTTTTCGAGAGCCTGAGTGTATAACTCTACTATATCGCGTAAGTTCTCGCCTCTGAAATCGTCTTGACGTCTGGCGATGTTTCCTGGTAAGTCCTCCTAAGTAGTATTCCTTAAGTGGTGTGAACATATCCGTGCAAGAGGTGGTATGTATAAATGAAAGTAGCTTAAAATATATACTTTCATTGAATTGGGCACAGCGCGAAGTTCCAAACTCCTACAAACGTCGACAATACATCGTCTTGACGTGTTTGCTGCGCGTGCGAAGCCAGGTGTAGATATCGATGCAGTTGGAGGTCTGGGTGGTGGTGGAGGAGGTCGTCTTAAGCTATAGTCTATGCGCTGCCAGCACGGATGACAAATAGCTCTGGAGCCATCAAATGCAATCTGAAATAAGCAATAACATTCCCTCGTTAGTCTCACATTAATTTTAAAGTACCTATTGTTTATGGTATACTATCTGATATGTATACAACGTGAGTTTTATATTTATAGCGAACACATGAAAATACGCGAAACTAGACTCATTATTATACCATACCTAATAGGTTGTTGATGAATCGACGACGAATATTACTATTCTATACTACACAGTTGTGTTAGTTTAATTACTATTCTATACTAATCCAAATAAAACATGACACAATATGATAACACGCCGTGTCGAGCGACGCCGCTGACATGGGGGTGTCGCCTTGATTATAAGTTAAGATGAAACTACAATTATATTATATGTAATTGAGTAACCATAGTACTTACTTCTTGTGGCGCTTGTAAAGTGCTGAACATATGCTCCACGAAGTCCCGGTGTGACTCCAGAAACTCGAGGGACAAAACATGATGCCGCCTTTGTAGAACAGAACGGGTACAAGTCACACAACGGTTACATTCATCCATTTTAAACAATATCCAGTCGCAAAGAAAATCGAAGTCCGGTTTAACGCGCCACAGTTTCGAATCAACAAGAAAAATCAGTGTCCAGTATACAAAAGCAGAGGTCAAGTTAAAATCCACGAAGTAAAACAAAGCACACAGATCACAACGAAAACAAACGAAGGACTGCGACGGGATATGGTCGTTAGTCGTTACCTGCCTGCCACACCGCCCCGCCCCCCACGTCACCTCGTCCGCCGCGCCGCGCCCGCGCATAATAGCCAGTAGCAACTGTGTATTTTTTATTTGCAATCCTTAGTTACAGAATTACCAATAATACACACAGTACTATAACGATTGTAGTATCTATGGGCCAAATAAAAATAAAAAAACATAAAAGAAAGGAATTTTTTACTTATTTTATTTTGCTCTTAGCTCCTACACTACAACGATTTCAGGGTTGCCGCTTTGGCAACATTATATTATATTTAAATGCCAATCCATTGATACACAGTTCATTTCTGTCGATTCTGGGTCATTTTTTGGACATCGTCTTTTTGATTTCAGAATAACAGAAGCTGGTGATGATCAAAGTGATGAAGAAGGGGGTGGTGGGGCGGCTCCTGATCCCCCCGCCAATCCTGATGATGAATTTGATTTTGAAAACTATGATGAGGAAGAACCAAGTATGTTGCATTTTACATGAAGTTGTAAACTATGTACAACCTAATAAATACTTAGAACCATAGATTGGTTGACTTTAGGTAAATACTAGTTGTGCGATGTTCTATTGAAATTCTTAAATAATACCACTATATGCCGTGGGGTGCTGAGCTAAGATTCACCCCTCCAGTTCTTACCGAGTTTTGAAAGAGGCGACTATGGGACATATGCCGAAAGGTGGGCATCAGCGCTTTCTGAGGAGCTCCCAATTACACTGTGATGAGTAAGACACTTGCCAAGCATGGGGATTATGTCATTCCAGTTGATATGATAACGATGATTGAACACCACTACAATTAGTATCTTCTGTACCTTTATTTATTTGGTATAGCAAAGGTGAATGATCCTTTTTCAGGAAACTGCGATTTTAAAATAACATACTAAAATACATAACAAAGCAAGTAAATTGATGTAGGTAGGCAGTAAAAAATGTGAAAAATTCATATTATGTAGTAAGACATTATAATCTTGGACTCTACTTTTCCTATTGAAGATTGTGAAAAAATAATACATTGTAAAAACATAATTAATGGCTTTGAGTTTCTGGTCCATTCTTGGTAAGTGCTCTATTTGTTATGGAATTTGGCAGTAGAATCTTTTAAAGTGTATTTGTACATAATTACCCTACTATGGCGAACCTAAAGAGAGGGTATTCGTTTTTTTTTTTACTGGTATGTGTGTATGTTCATCAGTTCCCTTATAACATTTAACCACACAAGCTGCAGTTCCTGGAAAAGTAGGTTGATTTCTGTGGAATCTATTGAATGATTGGCCTAATATGGCAAATCGCAAGTCAACGGGTACTACTTGTGATAATTTTGCAAATGAGGTGTTGTTGGAAGTGTCTTGTTTGTTTGCTGGTTATACTCTATGTAACATCACATTAAATTGAATATAGCACCCTCTAGGTGGACCGACGACCTCATAAAAACAGCGGGGCATCGCTGGATGCAGGAAGCGAGTAGCCGGTCCAAGTGGCGTTCTATGGGGGAGGCATATGTTCAGCAGTGGACGTCTTCCGGCTGATAATGATGACCCTCTAGGGGTACAAAGTCAAGATCAAAATATGGTGTGTATCATTGAACAGGGATTTTACAATGAAGGTCGGGTTTGGTCCATAATGTTTTTGTCAAGCGTACTGTTTGCACATACATACACCACATCTGCTCATAATCGTTGGACTGATTGCAGGATAAATGAATTATACCTAAAAAACCAGCACACCGTTTTTTTTTTTTTTTATTATCTTTTTTTGTTTAGGGACTTTGAGTCGTGTACCGACTATGTCAGTCCCATAGTTTACTCAAAAATTTTGTACACATTTTTACACTTTATCCTTGAGCATCTTATATGTGGACTGATAGAGCATCCTAGCTGCATTAGATGTTGGCGCAGCTAAAATGCTCTGAATCAGGCCCACATCAAGGCGGTTAACGTCAAGGACCTTAAATAGGTCATCTCTTATAGATGCACTCTGGACACACTCTATTAGAAGATGGTACACATCTTCGTACACACCACATGTGTTGCAATTAGGGCTCCTAGCTTTGTTCATTAGGTGCTTGAATCCATTTAATGGCATATGTCCAGAACGCAACCTGTGACCAATTACTACTAGTTTTCTACTTAACTTCATGTGGGTGCACCATGGAATATGAGGAGGCTCACTTTGTAGAGTTCTATACCATATCCCTTTCTCTCGAGAGATAACATCAAAATACTCCTTCCACTGCAATTTAATTTAAGCATACCGTTTGAGAGATATATTCCTCAAGTCATGTTAGTCATGTAAACTGATCTTGTAACTTATGAATTAGATAACAATAAAATGTGATGTGGCACTCTCTCAATAACCCTAAAATCTTAAAAATTAAATTCATAAATTAAAACCAAACCACTGAAAGCCATGCTTTGAAAAGTATGAAACAAGTACATATTGTTATCTGTAATTGTCGTGTACATACTATACAATATTATGTATTATATAAACAACTTAGACGATTTTGTAATAGTAAAACGGGTGCAATGTGAGACTTACGTGTCATCAATATCACGAACGGCAGTTGTTTCGGCTTTGTCCGGAAGCCTTGTTCAGGATCTTGAGTGTGGTGCGCTCGTCGTTGTGTCCCGCCTCGCCATGATCATGGTCATATACAGTATATAATATAATATAACATTTATTTGCGTAAAATGTGAGTACAATTTAGGTGGATTTAATAATTTACAATAAGACCTTACACACTTTGCTAATGTAATAGCATGCTAAAACTTATAATATAGGTACCTAATACTATCTAGATATTTTTTCATACATCACAATTATAAAAACATTCAAAAGCTTAAATATAAAGACTACTGAAGACTTATGGGAAATGTCAGTAAAAATTGTAGAGCCAATTATTAGTTTTATGGGTCCTATTTTTGCCCGCTTATTTAATCTTTGTATAGATAGAGGTACCTTTCCTAATTTAATGAAATATAGTAGAATCAATCCAATTTTTAAGGCTGGAGAGAAAACAGACCCCTCAAATTATAGACCAGTATCTATACTACCAATTTTGAGTAAGATCTTTGAAAAAATTATGCTCAAACAACTTTTGGCGCACTTCAACGAGCATTCAATACTGCACGAAAATCAGTTCGGCTTCACGAAAACAAGACCAACTAAGGATGCCGGTGTGAAGTTAATGACGTATATCTTAAAGGCTTGGGAGAGCTCACATGATGCTATTGGTGTTTTTTGTGATCTCTCTAAAGCATTTGATTGTGTGGAACACCGTATACTGATTCGAAAGCTTTTCCATTATGGTATTCGTAGAGCTGCGCTTGATGTCATCAAGTCATATTTATCTGTCAGGATGCAAAAGGTTGGCATAAATGGTGTAACATCTTCAGGATCTATAATTAAAATGGGTGTTCCACAAGGGTCCATTTTAGGGCCTTTTTTGTTCTTAGTTTACATTAACGACTTGCCACTTATGGCCAAGGATCTTTGTGATATTGTTTTATTTGCGGATGACACATCTCTGATTTTTAAAGTAGATAGGAAAGATAACACACTAATTCAAGTAAACAACGCTCTATCTAGTATCTCTAAATGGTGGTTCTCAACTAATAATTTACTTCTGAATTCAAAAAAGACAAAATGTTTGAAGTTTTCTTTGCCTACTGTTCCATATTTGGAGCGTACGTTACGCTTGATGGTTTTAAACTAATAATGGACAAGGAAACAGTCTTCCTAGGCATTAAAATTGACGCAAAATTACAATGGGGTCCTCATATAAATGCCCTGTCTGGGAGACTCAGTTCTGCTGCATATGCAGTACGTAAAATAAGAGAGCTAACAGATGCTTCTACGGCGCGTTTAGTGTATTTTGCATATTTCCACAGCGTAATGTCCTATGGGATATTGCTATGGGGTTCAGCGGTTAATATAGAGACCATATTTATCCTTCAGAAACGTGCTATTAGAGCTATATACGAAATGGGTCCCCGTGAATCTTTGAGAGATTTATTTAAAGAAATCAATATATTAACGTTGCCTTCCTTATATGTATTTGAAAATATAATGTATGTTCGTAAAAATTTACATAAATATAAGTTAAATAGTGATCACCACACTTTTAATACCAGAAATACAAATAGGATAGCTGTACCTAGTTTTAGACTTGCGGAGACTAATAAGTCATTCCTAGGAAATTGTGTGCGTGCATAACTGAGCTCACAGAGGGCTAATTCAAGTTGACTGTAACAAAACGTTTTAATAAAAAAAGCTTACTATAAAGTTCGACATTATATAAAAGATAAAGATACTTGGAATACTCCACTTCTGGCAAGCTGTCTCTCTGCCACCCATAATGTAATATTTGTAGTACCTAAGTAGAAACATTGTAAACATCCATATAAAAAGAATGGCCCCGAGTTTCTTGCCGCTTCTTCTCGGTGGGTTCTATATATTTTGGAACGCGGCGGTAGAGTCTTTAAAGTACATTATAATGAAAAGTTGACGTTCATAAGTGCGTCTTTGATGCCTAAATTGAATAAATGATTTTGACTATGACTTTGACTTTGACTTCAGGCACATTAAAATAAAAAATACAAACATAATGAAGAACACTTATTCTAAATAATCCTTTAGAGAATAAAAACACTGATCCAGCAACCACACCTTCAGCGCTTTTTTAAACAAAGGTAAAGATCGAGTTAATGTTGCATTATCAATTGCGGATTAAAGTTAATTTTCATTTGTTGTAAAATTAAATTAATTTACTTCTCTAGAATATAAAGTTCTGGTCAGGTATTAATTTAAAATGTTGAGGTATTACTTATTAAAAATTTTAATGGAGGAACACAACAGCTTCACGTAAGAATATTTTCTTGTTTCATACTTTTCAAGGTGTGATTTTTCAGTAGTTGGGTTTAGTTTAGTTTTGATGTTATAAATATAATTGATGTCCATAAATGCATGTCTTTGACTCCTATATTGAATATAATATTTTGACTTGATTTTTATAACAAATAGCATAGCTTAACATAAACCATTGCTTTTTTTTTCAGATAATCCTATAGGCCTAGGCACAGTTGCAACTGTACCCAACTTGGGCGACCTCAGTGAGAATGTCCAAATCAGAGTAAGTTAAAAGCACATGCTGGGTATCCCATATATTAGATTAGGGTGACCAATGAAAGACGTAATTAACGATTTATAAAGATTAATTTATTAAGAACTGTGCCCTTCATACTTAAATATTATATGAAACTATAAGGGCTGTTATTGTGTAAATACGTAAGAAAGAGAAATACTCTCATACTACTTACTAGAGTGGGACGGATTCATTTTGTCATACATATTCCAACACCATATGTGTCCCGCAATGATCTTCTAACTGCTTACTTACATTTTCAGAGCACTAGAATGTATCTATTAAAAAGCAGCTCCCAGCTTCCAGCAGCTCTGCGGTCATTTAGGGAGAGTGATTAAGAGTAGAACTCTTTGTGAATGAGTTTGCCTGGGTTAGTACTGCCACTATATCTTGTTCTACGGTGAATCAGTAATGTTCGCAATACTGAGTTTTGGTTTGAAGGTATGGTTGCTGGTGAAATTACAGGCACATGAGACTTAACAACTTAATGTCTCAGGGTTACGGGCCCAGTGCAGTTTGTCACTTGTAAGGAAATGCATTTGTTCTAGGCAGCTGGTAGAGGTTACCACTTAACATCAGGTGTGCCTCGTGGTTATACTGTTCTAACAACTAAAAAAGTAGTGCTGGCGGTGGTATAATTAATTGTTGAAACTGTGAAGTCGTAAAAGTACGGCGTTGCATTCATTTCAAATATTCAAATATGCGAAATAGATAGGTATAAATCAAAACATTTACTCAAAGCAGAGCTTACAAAAAACTCACTCCAATATCGCCATGATTTTGCTACTGGGGCCTTATTCGCATTGACCATCAAACATGTAACGTGGTGCTTTACGATATCTTCATGGAATGATGTTAAAATTGTATAGACTTTACGATCATTCTCCGAAGATATCGTGGGGCACCATGTTACGTGTTAATATGGTCATAGCGAATAAGGCACCTGGGCGATTCACGTTCTGCATCCGCAGTGTGGAAGGTGGATTTATAAGTTATTAAAAGTAATTATACAGTATAAATCACACGAATGAGTATAATCATACATATACATAATACTGGCCGGTCGGCGCAGTTGATAGCAACCCAGGCAGTGTGGCTATCAACTGCGCAATCAAAGCATATTTAATTGTACTGGCGATCTAAAATTGTATATTATTAATAGTACCATCTAATGGTACTACCGATGTAAAGATTTAAACTAGTACCACTAGTACCATTGATATTTCTGGCGATATAAAATAGTTTCAATAGTACCATTGAATCTTGTTTGGGACCCAAAGACCTTGTGTGGATGTTGTTCCATATTATTATTATTATTTAATGATTTAAATTCGATTTTGTTCGTTTTGACATTAATCCCAGAATTTAATCCAGACATATTACACCTGCCACAGTACAATAATTATTAACTAGGTAAAGTAATGTTTCTCCATAATCATCGAAATTAAACCTAAGACTATTATTTAAAAAAAAACCTTTATTACTAAAAAATCACCTTGTATTTGCTAATATTGTATTCATAACCTTAGTAATAACAAGCTGCAAATCAGAAAAGTACTCATTTTATTTCAAAAAAGAAAACATATAACATCATTAGAGAAAGATCAAAAAATATTGGGTAAATAATTGGTGTCACAGGGGTGTCCGGTGCACAATATACGCCTCAAAAGGCGCTTTTTATAATGCGTATAGTTTTATTCATTTGAATACCTTATAAAATTAAATCAGGCATCAAATGAGTGTGGTAGTTGAGTTAAGAAATAGCCAACTGGTGTTACAAACATGATATGTTATATGATAGTGTTTACACTTACAGACAGAAGGTCCTGACAGCGATGAAGAGGACGACATCATCAAACCCAATGACAACTTGCTGTTGGTGGGACACGTGGAGAGCGACGCTAGTGTATTGGAGGTTTACAGTAAATACCGCCATATTTAACTTCATCCTAATTTAAGCCACGTTGACACAATCAGAGCCTGCTCGGATCGAGTGGGCTCGTACGAGTAAGCTTGAAACGAGTGTACTAGGATAGTTGTGAATACTAACATAGTTCACTCGGATTCATTATTAAGACATCATTTTCTTCATTATTCCAATTATCAGTCCACATCATAAAGTAATTCGTAAAACTCGAATAGCAGTTTTTAAAAACTCTGAAGCGCTCTCGAAATGTATCTACCTCTTCTATTTCGTACAGTTCTACAAATCATTTGTCATTGTCAGGTGTCATTTCCTTATACTTATAATAGAGTTCTTGATCACAGGAACTCTCACTATTCACTCCATGCTCTCCAAGTGAAGCTAAGATAAGACTTCGCACTTGGCTTCACTCACTCTCATATGAAGAGACTGAGAGTTTATTAACTCCACTATTATAACATTACTTCTGTTCGCATAACATTCACACAACCACAACTCATTATACACACTCATACTCACTTTCTCTTTAAAGTAAATAAATAATAATATAATATACATGTAAAGTAAAGCACTTATTCTGTTAAGTCCAATGATTTGGAATGAGAAACACTGTTTTAAACTATCACGGTTGTTCTCTAAAGTCATATGATTATTAACGGGATATTTACCGTGGTAAGGTTGTGGAATGAGCTCCCGATATTTCGGCGCAGTTACATGCACCATGTTCACGGGAAGACTGAAGAATGCGGGTAGTTGGTCAAAAAGTTTAAAAGTTAGGTGCAGACATAACGATCTACCCTCTTTCTTAGTCTTTTGCTACGGTTATCACTGGAACTCGAACTCGATCCTAAGTCCCGACAAAACACACTCACTGTATCACTGCGTATAGTATTTTGAACACATTTTGAACGCGGACTTTTATTTTTAAAACAACCTAATACTGGATTCCACGCACTGGCGAGTTGAAACCCATCACCTCGATTGAAATTCTGGCATTTCGAGATCTCAATAGTTTCCTTTACTAGCCTTGGTATGTAATGGCGTTCGGTGGACAAGATTTTAGGGTTATGGAATTCAATCCAGTGGTTAGGACCCGCGTCCAGCAGATGCTCAGCTATGGCAGATTTGTGTCTTTCATTGTTTTTTACTGCCTTTATGTGTTCCTTGATGCGGCATGAAACAGTTCGCTTCGTCTGTCCTATGTACGAACTTCCGCAGCTGCAGTTAATTTTGTACACCCCGGGATGCTGAAAAGGAATCTTGTCCTTAGGGGAACGCAGACATTGCGCAATCTTCTGATGAGGAGTAAATATGGTCTTGATAGCATATTTGTCAAGAATTCGACCTATTTTGTCTGTGACTCCTTTAACATATGGCAAATAGGTCGGCTGTCGTTCCACCTTCGGTTTCATCAGTTTCTTCCTTGGCTTGGTTATACCGACCTGAGCCTTATAACCATTCCTGCGTAACACCATCTGTACGTGGGATAGTTCCTCTTCAAGGTGTTCTGTATCGCACAGATCATAGGCCCGGTTTGTCAGTGAACTGACCACAGAATTAAGATGCCGGGGATGATGGTGAGAGGTGGCATGCTAGTACAGGTCTGTGTGTGTCGGTTTTCTGTACACTGTGTGGCTCAGAGACCCGTCTTCCCTCGCTGTTATTCGAACATCCAGGGAGCTCATTCCACAACCTTACCACGGTAAATATCCCGTTAATAATTATATGACTTTGGAATGAGAAATTATAATATTAACCTAAAATTCACGGGTATCCAAGATACAGGCGGCGCCTAGTTTTAGGCCTTGTTATTTGTTTTCCTACTCGTATACGAGCTAACTCAGAAAAGTTGAACATAATCCGAGTCCACAAGGTTCGGACGCCGTCGTCGGAGTGCGCTCGAATTATGAGTTGCCACAACCCGAGTTGCATCCGAGTAGGTATCCGAAATCACTTGGTCCGAGCAAACTCTGATCGAGTCAAAGCGGCTTCAAGCTGCGTTGACACGATCAGAGTCTTCTCGGACCGAGTGGACTATCAATTCTTATTATATTCGTATTATATATAATATTTCCATTCAAAAGTGATGTGGAGGAGATCACTTATTAGTGATAAGACCGCCCATTGTGCAATGTCAATTACAAGCTTTTATTGTTTTTGTTGATGTTTGTGGTACATATTGGTGAACATCTATACTTACTAATATTATAAAGAGGAAAGATTTGTATGTATGTTTGTAACGAATTGGCTCAAAAAGTACTGGACCGATTTCAAAAATCCTTTCACCATTTGAAAGCTACATTCACCCTGAGTAACATGGGCTATATAAGATTCATCATCATCCATCACCGCGCGGGTGAAACCGCGGAGAGCAGCTAGTGTAGAATAAAGTGGTATCTATGTATCTATCTAGTCTCTATAAATGGTTATCTTAAATTACTAAAGAAATTGAGTAAATTAACTGATTAATTCGTATTTCAGTTTTCAACAAAGAAGAAGGATCGTTCTACGTCCACCACGACATCATACTCCCCTGGTTTCCGCTGTGTATAGAATGGTTAAGCCATGATCCTACGGATCCTCAGCCAGGTATGTGGTTTTTGTTTACATTGCTTAAAACTAAGCATCTTCTACTGTTTGTTTCATGGCGAATATTCTGAAGAGTTCTTTAATTTTTTTTCCTTCCTCACAATTCCGATCAGACGTAGCATGCCATCCAAATACTGTTCAAAACTTCTTACCACGAACCAAACAGTTCAGTTCCTACCTCTGTCGTGTAAGTAAATTAAGGAATGCTCTGCCGGCGTACGTAATTTCTTGCAGCTATGACCTTGGGTCTTTCAAGCGGGGCGTGAAAAAGTATCTCCAAGTCATCATAGAGGTGGCGATTAACGCAGCTTACGGCTGCAATAATGGTCATCGCTTCTTGATTCCATATGCGCTTTCCATCAGGCGAGAGAGTGTCACTTATAATTTAAAAAAAACGTGATGTATCCTTCACTGCTTGCCCAAAACAGTCGCATACCCTTTTTTGTTCTTAAGTTTCAAATCTTCATTCATCTCTAAGATACGTAAACTAAGATATATATACCTAAAATCAGATGGTAATCGCTAGCCGTTAGATTATATTATGTTGATTTCCATATATAAAATATCGTCATAATCATAATTCTTCTTAATTCAACCTAGAACAGCCCAGATTACTACAGTCAAATCAGCTTTGAAACTGACCTGTTCAGGAGGCTCAAGCTTAATCCATCAAAAGTCATTGGTCATCATGCGGCCAGACACAATAGAAATTTCATCGTTATAATATAACGACTCTTGAAGGGACATAGAGTTTAGCCCAAGACGGTACGTAATAACCATGGGTTTTAAGGTTTCGTTACGTATGAAACGAGCCACTATAGAAGTTTGACCATGGCTGGAAGAGTGCCTTTGAACCGATTCTAATTAATTGGAGTTGTTAGAGAATCAGAGATCGCGTCGAACTATCTTTCTAATGTTTATTACAAGAAAGAAGAAGTGTTCTGACAAAGCTGAACAAGGAATATCAATTTTTCACTCAATGAGTTCATAACAAAGTAGTTACTCACGCGTACTCCGTTGATAGGGTGGTTGGTGGGGGCAATGTAAGTAAATATCTATAAGTAGAACGTCTTCCTTACTAGCGTTGATTCACGCAGGTTTGGCGCGAGACGCGTGTAGGGATGTCAACATCACCACAAAACAAGTACACATCGCATCTCCGTTTTGTTGGTAGCATACGTACGCAACAGAAAAACAATGACATTTGAAAACTGCCAACCCCGATTGCTCGGGCGGCAATCTCGAAATAATCGCCGGTAAACGTCCTCCACCCCCACCCACGGCCTCTTCCCACTGTTATCGCCTATCTATCGCGATGACGTTCTACTTACTGGGGGCCGCGCGGTCTAAGTACTTTGGTGGAGGCATAATTGTAAGTTTGTTTATGCTAAGCTTATTACAAAATGCTCCTTTTTGTGATAGTTTCTTAAAAGGTGGAAGTAGGCCCTCTGTCCCTATGGAAACATAAACACTCACAGCTTTACTAATATCTAATTTGACAGGAAACTTGTGCGCTCTGGGCGGCATGGACCCAGTGATACAGGTGTGGGACTTGGACATAGAGAATTGTCTGGAACCAGCTTTTAAACTCGGCAAGAAGCCCAATAAGAAGAAAAAAACCAAGCGAGTGGGCCACAAAGACGCCGTGCTGGATTTATCATGGAATAGAAATTTTACGTGAGTATTTTGTAAGGAAGTTAAGTTTTAAGGAATTTAATATATGAAGCATACAAGGCGCTGCTTTCGCATAATGGGGGCGCTTTATCTAAAAAAAAGCGCGCGTTCACTTCATTAATATCAGTTATTCGGGTTATTGATGCGGTAAAGAAATGTTCTCCTATGACCAGGTCCTGCGACTGCGACATTAATTCTTGATCAACTAAAATATTTGTATTACCAAGGATGAATAGTATCATCCTTGGTATTACTTAGCAGAAACTAAGCAGCGCCTTCAACGCTTACCAAATCAATTCTCCCTGCCATGTATGAAAAAGAAAAATTGTCTAGCCTGTCTTTAAAAACTCAGTAAATCAATATTTACTTTGGTTTGAATATTTTTTCGTTTAAAGTTCGAAGTTAAGTTTGGCTGGAATATTATTTCAATCAGTCGCTCGCATCGAAGATCTTTTTATTAGGACTTAGCCATAAAATTTCAAAAATAATTAAACAGTGTGTGCTAAAATGTTACAGTGGTGTCCACTATAACAATTAAAGAAATAAACAAGTAAAGAAGGCCGTTCAATGGGTCACATAAATAACGACTAGTTTGCCCGCGCAACAAAACTGCAAGGATTTTTGAGGTCCAAAGTGTCGGCGCAACAATTGTTGCAAGTAAGTGTCACGCGCGTTTTTCTTTTGTTTATTTTTTAAAGTCATCCCAATGTTTAACCATAGAGTTTAATTCTTTAGCGTAATATATTTTCTTTCTATGGCAACACTTCACACGGACATGTTCTATCTGTGAACTTTAAAAAAAAATATAATCAATGTTTATATGTTCATCTGTGTTTGGCGGCGAGGTTATGTTTTGTGCTATAGTTTTTAGTGAATTAATCGGGTTAAACTCATGATTTTGATACAAATTAAACATGAATATGATCGTGAATGTGTAAGGAATACTGTAAATATGTGATTTAAGTTCTGACATCAACATTTTACGATATAAATTTGTCACGAACCGACAACACTCGGTAAGCTAATTTCTCATTGTTATGATTGGTTATAATTTGCTTTATTTTGAATAGATTATACTTTTACATTGTAAAATATCACAGAAATAATGTTGTCAAGTAATTACACCCACTCAGAATATGATAAATACGCCATATCATGTCAGGATCGATAAAAAATCGAAGTCACGTGACAGTTAAATTCGCTTGTACTAAAAATTCAAAATTTGTAATTTATTTTTAAATATTTCTGATATATAATTATTCTTTGAAACCTAGTTTGGTTTGTAGGATTTCTAATAAGAATTCCAATAAAATAAAAAAACCAACAAGAAAATTTATATTTCATACAAAAAAAAATTTTTGGAAATCACCATGTCTAAGTCTAGAAAATGGGCCCCCAAGTTGAAAAAAAAATCATTATTGGCTGAAATTTCAAACTAGCTCTTATTTTTTATGTAATTATTAATAACCTAAGCATATGTTACTAGGTAAAAATAATATTTCTGTTCTAGACATTCAAAATATTTATAAATATCAAATCAAAATCCTGTCTTGGTAAGCATTATTTATTGATAAAACTTATTTTTTGTGGTCAGATTGCAAATTTTTTTAATGATATTATTTCTTCTACGAATTTAAATATTTGAATGTATTTAGTTAGATATGTGTTTTTACTATTTAATTACCGCAAAAAACCTATAGATATTAATGTAAAATTTTAGAATTACAATTTTTTTCCACATCAACTCAGATTTTTCGGCTACGTCAAGTTTGTCCTCGTGTAACATAACATTTTACTAATACATTTGACATGAATGTTTATGTATCAGATTTCTTGGTTATTCAACTATCTCTGACAAAAATTTCGTCTTTTAACTCGCTATAGGTATGGCACAAGAGCCATTTATTCCCAACTCGGCGCAAACTTTTGACGCGGGCGCAGGTCGTAACACTCGGGAGCAATCACGAGGGCGCCACAGGGCTCCTTAGGCAAGCTAGTCGATAAGCGGAAAACAGAAATACTAAAAATAATAAAGTTACTTTTACGCGTAATTTGTTCGCCTTATGGTAAGCATCACAGTTTCACCTTACAGTTGGTGCACCACCCATAGCTCTAAGTGCGGCACGGCAATGCACTAGTCATACCGAGATAAGTCAGAACCAAGCATGCCTTTGAAACCTAAACATAGTAATAATAATAATGTTTATTTCATTCTCATTACACTACTTTCAATCTCATTACATCCTATCCAGCGGTGCGAGCATGGACTGTCGATAGGATACAATTATCGATAAAAGACAGCTCACTATATAGATATCGCGGCTGGATCCATACCACAGACTAATTGAGATAGCTGTTAAAAATCAGTTTAAGGACTTGTCAAATTTATCGTGAGATCCATCGAGCTCGCACGACAATTTAATTAAAATAAAAAATGAGCTTACTATAGCCTTATAACTTTCACTGAGGGGCCTAAACTAGGCTAAACCTGTATCTTTGGGGCCCGTTATAAAATAATTACACAAATGATATGGGCGCGAGAGTTCATACAAGAAAAAAGTAATGATTACTGATTGGAAGCAGTATTCTGCTGTCTAGTACAGCAGCGGCAATCGTGTCACCGAGACGGTCTATCAATACCTTTTTATTTCTATGACCAGACCATTGATATTAACAATTGTGAACCTTATTGCAGTCATGTGATGGCCAGTGGATCAGCAGACAACACAGTACTACTTTGGGACCTGGATCAAGGCACGCCTCATACTAAACTCGACTATTTCGAAGACAAAGTGAGTTAATCAGTTACATCCTTACTTTTTATCAACTACAATGCCTTTGTAAAGTGTGTTTTGTTTTGTTGTAAAGAATATAGGTATACGTTACTCATATTTTCATAATACTGTAAATAAGACACTAATGCGAAAAAGATGCTTCTATTAATATTAATACAGCCTTGCTTTGATTCGGATATTTTCGAACTCTTTTATGACTTCTGCATCAGATTACATTGTATTATTGTAGAGCAATATGATTTTTTTCGTCCATGGTAGTACCATGCCTTTTCTACCGTGAATCAATAATGTTCACAATACTGTGTTTTGGTTTGAATGCATGGTTGCAGGCACGTGAGACTTAACAACTCAATATTTCAGAGTTATGGGCGCAGTGCAGTTCGTCACTTGTGTGCCGAAATGCATCTGTTCAATGCAGAGATTACCACATAACACCAGATGGGCCTCGTGCTTGCGTGCGTCTACTACTACTACTACTCTACTACCGTTTCGTAAAAATACTTCCAAATCCTAAGAATTGATATAATATATTTTTTCATAATATCGTTGACGAAAGGACGATATAATATATTTAATCTATGCCAAAACATATTTTTAACCACTTAACCATTTTAGTTAGTCTTTTTCCATGTCAATAATAGTAATTAAAGCTGCATCGTAACTCCGAAGATGACCTTGTTTAATGACTATTAACCTACCTTTTATGATCGCGGCCGTCTTTTATTTCTTGTGTTTCATTGGCGCAGTCTGTAGGATCAGCAGAATATATCAAGTACTTACTAACTATGGTATAAAAAAGTTATGCTATATAATTTCTAGGTACAATCCGTACAGTTTCACCCGTTAGAAGCGCAGACGCTGTTGTCAGGAGCATGTGATGGTTTTGCGCGCGTCACCGACTGCCGCTCACCGGAAGCACACCGCGCCTGGTCATTATCACCTGAGATCGAACGCGTGCTGTGGGATTCACAGAACCCATTCTGTTTCGCGGTGAGTACTCACGTCTCTATGTATACATATAGTTCAATCACTAGAAGAGTACTATTGTTCTGGTTAAAAAGTGTAATACAGTGAGAACACTTTACAAAGTTTTTTTTTTAATTTTTGTAACAGTAGAAATCTTTGTGAATGAGTTCGTGTGGGTAAGCGCTGTCATCGTACCAATTTCTACCGTTATAAACCTGGAAATGTTTGCATTACTGTGTTCTGGTTTGAAGGGTATGGTATAAGTGTCTACAGGAACATGATACTTTACAAATTAATGTCTCGAGGTTATGGACGCAGTGCATTTCGTCATGCACTTGTGAGGAAATGCATCTGTAATCTAAGGTTGCTACTTAATTGCAAGTGTAGCTTGTGTTTGTACCATCTTCTAATCACATAAAAAACAATTTGGCTTGATTATGATGTAATGGTCATCAAATGGCTGTCCACCAGAGACTATCTTCATTCTACAGAAACGTGATATTCGAGCTATATACGAAATGGGAATTCCCCGTGAATCGATTTATTTAAAGAAATCAATATATTAACTTTGCCTTCCTTATATGTATTAGAAAATACATCACCATACTATACCATATATTTTAATACTAGAAATACAAATAGGATAGCTGTACGTAGTTTTAGACTTGCTACTAATAAGTTATTCCTAGGAAATTGTGTGCGCTTTTATAATAAAATCCCAAAACACATAACTGAGCTCACAGAGGGCAAGTTCAAGTTGACTGTAAAAAACGTTTTAATAAAAAATAATAAAAATTCTTACCGTTTCTTCTTGGTAGGCTCTATATATTTCGGAACGCGGCGATAGAGTCTTTAAAGTACATTATAATAAAAATTGACGTTCATAAGTGCATCTTTGGGCCAGGCCACAACAGTGCGTTGCGGCGTCGCATCGCAAAAATCAACGACGCCGCACAACGCATCGTGGAAATTTCCGATGCGCTGCCGCAACGTACAAATCTGCGATGCGACAACGCTTTGCCGTTTAGTCGGTGTCCATACTTTGAACGACCTGCACGTGTTTTTTAAGCGATATGGCGCAGTACGATGTCGACCACCTGATATCTTTAATTTACGAACGTCCCGTCCTTTGGGACAAAACTATATCACAATTCAAAGACAAATTTTTAAAAACAGAAGCATGGAGGGAAGTGTGTACAAGTTTATATTCAAATTTTGAGGAGTTAAATAGTGTTGAAAAAACAAAACTCGGTAAGTACTTATAAACATTTATATTTTTGTTAACTGCCAACTAAGACTTCCAATGTTACTATTAAAATAATTACAAAATTCGTTTCTGATTATGTTAGCTCCTGTTCTACTTTCATGTGTTGTTTCGTGTAAAATTTGCAAAGAATCGTCAATAATCATTTCTTCAAACGTTTGTGCGCCATCTCGATTCAATACAAAGTTGTGCAATACACAGCATGCTTTTATAATGTCTATTGTGAAATCGTAAGAAACATTAATGGGTCGATGAAATATGCGCCATTTATTTGCGAGTATGCCAAAAGCGCTCTCAACATATCGTCTGGCTCGGCTCAAACGATAATTAAAAACTCGTTTTTCTATCGATAAAAACTTCCCAGAATATGGGCGCATTATATTATTTGTCAGTGGTAATCCTTCATCCGCCACGAAGACAAAAGGAATTTCTTTTTGAAAGCCAGGTAACGGTTTTGGCGGAGGTATAGATAATTGACCTTTTTTTAATAAGTCGTATAGATTTGAGTTCTGAAAAACAGTGGAGTCACATTCCTTACCATATGCACCTATATCGACATATATAAATTTGTAATTCGTATCAACAAGTGCTAATAGAACAATGGAATTATAATTTTTATAATTGAAAAATAGGGATCCACTGTGATCCGGGCTCAATATACGAATGTGTTTTCCATCTAGCGCTCCTATACAATTAGGAAAGTTGGTCTTTTTTTCATACTCTTGAGCAATTTGTTCCATCAGCTCTGTTGTAATTTTTGGTAATTCCAACCTTTTAAGAATGTTCCATACAATACGACAAACAAATTTTATTATTCCTGTTATTGTAGATTTTCCACGATAATATGTGAAATGCATATCTTTAAAAGTATTTCCCGTCGCCAGGTACCTGAAAGAAAACAAAATAAATCATTATTCGTCATATTTTTTTAGGTAACGATGTCATAAAGAAATGGAGAGGAATCAAGGATAATTTTACAAAATACGAAAAAAAATTAAACGAGCAATGTAAATCCGGAGCTGGGGCCAAAAAAATTAAACAATATCATCTATACGACCAGCTCCTATTTCTGAAAAAGAATTCTCAAAATAAAACAACATCAAGTCTTGACGATGAAGAAATAAGACCAAGCACCTCAACCCAACAAAGCCAGCAACCTGTCATGCCACGTTACCAGCCTGCATCGCGTAAAAGAAAAATTGACGAAGACGAATTTGAGAAGAATATTATAGCTGCTTTAAAAACACCTGAAAGTAGACATTTATCTTTTTTTAAAGGAATTTTGCCATCATTGGAAAAATTTAATGATAATCAAACAATAATTTTCCAAAGTCGTGTCCTACAGATATTAAGTGATTTACACCAACCATCATACTATCCCAGCCACTATCAAACTTCACAAACATCCGTCCAAGCAAACTATCAAACATCTCAAACAACTGTTCAGACTGGCTATCAAACAGCTCAAATGTCTATGCAGAGTGGCTATCAAACATCCTTTCAACGCAGTGCCTTCCAAAGCGGATGCCACCGGCACCTATGCAATCGTCTCCACAAACGCCAAGGAATGATGATGTAAATGAGCCAGAACAAATTCATTTCGATGAGGAACTAACAAATTTGACGAATGACACACAATCGGAATACGAGTTTTGAATAATACTAAATTATGAAAATGATTAAACAGTATGATTATAGTAAAAATTGTTTATTTTTTTCTTACCTTAGAGTTAATCCCAGCATCTCCAGAGGTTCGATGGGTTTTCTAAATATGTATTTCTTTTGTAAATGAGGCTTTATCAAACTAAGAAGTTCTTCAAAACTTACTACACTCATCCTAAAGTAATCGAAGAATTTAACCTCGTCCACATTTAGCGCCTCATATTTCCTTTTGAAGTGGTTTCCATCTTTATTCATAATTGTCAGTAATGGGTGCACCCAGTACTTTCTTTTCTGTTTCTTTTTCTTAATACGCCTTAACGCAAGCAGAAGTAGAACACGCGCAGTGCGGTCCATGTCTCACTAGAAACTGAAGTGACGGTTAGCGTCTTGTCGTACGATGTCGTATCCGATGAAATTTTTGCGTTGCGACATCGCATCGCATAGCTGTGCAATGTTGTTTTTGCGATGCGACGCCGCAACGCACTGTTGTGGCCTGGCCCTACGATGCCTAAATTGAATAAATGATTTTGACTTTGGCTGTAAAATACAATCGCGGAGCGTAAATAATATAAGAGTCTTGGTTGTACCACAGAGATTTAGTGTGAATCACTACTGTGATTTGACGGGCACTGTAGCAATTATAATTACGGGCAAGCGAGATTCAAGAACCTTTCTTCTACTGACAAACAGAGAGAACTTTAAACGGATCAAATCGAGTATAATAATTTCCATGACCTTATACATAACAGACAGCAGTCGTCTAGCCTACCCGTGACCATTTACACTGAAGTGTTCCAATCGCTGGGATAAAATTTTAAGTTGTTTAATTTCAAACAGAGAAGTTCCACGCAAAACTTTGAGCTCTAGGTGTCACTACAACTGTAACGGCCAGACCTAGCGCTTACAAATCATCGCATGACTTTTATATACAGTAATAATAGTAATAATTTTTTGGGGTAATGCAACAAATTGGGACCGAGTGTTTAGATGTCAAAAAAGATGCATCCGCGCTTTGTGCGGCTTAAAAAGCAATGAAAGCTGTCGTTCTCACTTTAAAAATATTAAAATACTGACTGAAGGAAGCTTCATTATACATATACGAGGTAGCTCTTTTTGTCAAGCAACATCCTGCCTTTTACAAAATTGTGACTAGATCCCGAAATCGTAATACAGATGGTATTACATTGATGACTTTAATTATAAAACTGCTTTGTATGCGAAAAGTGTCCTTGCTATGGCGCCTAAAATATACAATAAAGTTCCAAAATAGGTATATAAAAGATTCCAAACATATAAACGAATTTAAACAAAAAAAAATCCTTTACTTGGTTGACCATACATTTATTCTTTGAAAGATTATCTGCAATTACAATGACTAATTTATTTATTTTGACCGTCAATGTCGGGTTGAATGCAATTATATATACCTATTGTGCCTCCCTAAAAATAATGAGAATAACGAGATATTTTTTAAACTGTGATGTAATTATTGACAAACTAGCCATATATTATTGAATCGTTTAATTTAATGACAATTTACCAATTTAATTTATTCTCCACAAATTCTACAATGTTTAAATTTTACTAATCTATATACATAGTTATTTACTCCTAGGTTTTATTACTTAACATTTGTACGCTTAAAGCAGATCAAAGCATGTACCTACAATAATCTATTGATCCTGTCTTACCTGTGTATCACAAATAAATAATTTGAATTGAATTGAAGTAATAAAAAAACTAGTAATAAAAAAGAGTTTCCCAACGGCTAGGGAGTTTCCCAACGGGTAGGTCTTAAGATGAACATGGATAAGACGAAAAAATTATGTCTAATGCCCATGTTGTACCTACCCCAATATCAGTTGGGAACTCAGTTCTCGAAGTTGTTGACGAGTACATCTACCTGGGACAGACAGTCAAAGTAGGCAGGTCCAACTTCGAGAAAAAGGTCAATCGTCGAATCCAACTCGGCTGGGCAGCGTTCCGGAAACTTCGCGAAGTCTTCTCGTCAAAAATACCTCAGTGCCTCAAGACAAGAGTCTTCGACCAATGTGTGTTACCAGTGATGACTTATGGCACTGAAACATGGTCTCCTACTATGGGCCTCATAGATAAGCTCAAAGTCGCACAACGAGCTATGGAGAGGGCTATGCTCGGGGTTTCTCTACGTGATCGAATCAGAAATGAGGAGATCCGTAGAAGAACAAAAGGTACCGACATAGCTCAGAAGATTAGCCAGTTGAAGTGGCAGTGGGCAGGGCACATAGCACGCAGAACAGATGGCCGATGGGGCCGAAAAGTTCTGGAGTGGAGACCACGGACCGGCAAGCGCAGCGTAGGTCGTCCACCGACACGGTGGACAGACGACCTGATGAAGGTCGCAGGACGACGTTGAATGCAGGCCGCTTCCAACCGGTCCTTTTGGAATCAAAATGGGGGAGGCCTATGTTCCGCAGTGGACGTCCTACGGCTGAGATGATGATGATGATGAATAAAAAAACATGATGTATTTAAAAATGTACTTATTTATTTCCCACAGATGAGCAACAATGAAGGCAAAGTGGCGTACGTTGACTGCAGACAAGACGAGCCTCTGTGGACGATAACGGCGCACGAGAAAGAAGTTACTGGTAAGATTAATATTGTTACAGCATAATCAGGCCATAAAGTTTCCACTGATGCAATCCGGACGGAAAAAAAAATTAACAGTAGCTCTACCATGAGTTGGCAACTTAAACGTCATCTATAGTAGATACTCGATCTCGCCTACCTATTAATCTGTCCGAATCAGCAAGCCTCATTCGAGGCAAGTTTCATTCATAAATCTATTGTTTTTTTGTGTCCTGATGCGGACAGATCAAGCTTGTGATTGGCGTACTTGCAGTCAATTTTAGTTCTACAATTGACAGCAAGGTGGCACTGTTCTTTTTTGAGATTTTTTTTTGAGGCAGTCTATAGCTAGCCTCGATTGGTGTCAACGTCGTAAACTCATGGTAGACCTACAGATCAAATAAACATAGATAGGTCTTGGAACTTACTATAGTTGAATACTCATTATTATTATAATACTCATAATACTTGAATACTAATGTCGTGACGTAATTGAATATTTTTACATAAGTTTTATTCATTTATTTATCACATTTAATTTTTCCACTATATTACTGAATATAGTAATAGGTATAACGAATTCGAATTGTTTTTATAGAAAAATAATTTATATACAAGTTCAACTTTTAAAGTAAAACATAAAAAATTAAAAATTAAGCTATTTACATATAAATAGCTTATTTCAATAGCGTTCAGGAAATGTCATTTTTAACATTAAGTTAGTGGAAGTAAATGTTCAGGAAAACGCCGAGTGAACAGCTGTAGTGTGGCGTCGAGGTGCATGTTTTTTTTTTTTATTCCTGCTAAATGACTTACTATACATCATAATGTACTATTTTATTGCGGACGATGATTAAGCATCCACGCACCGACTTGTTCAGTAAGAGACCAATATATCAGTTTTCTTAACGCCTTTTTCTGTTATTATCGATAGGCCAGCGGTCGAAAACTTCTAAATCTCACTGGATGGACAGAAATGATTGATTCCTCCTTATGATCGAAGATGGGTAAACTCACTAGACTAGAATAGATTTAATAAAAAAAGCTTACTATAAAGTTCGACATTATATAGAAGATAAAGATGCTTGGAATACTCCACTTCTGGCAAGCTGTCTCTCTGCCACCCATAAAATGTAATATTTGTAGTACCTAAGTAGAAACATTGTAAACATCTATATAAAAAGAATGGCCCCTAGTTTCTTGCCGCTTCTTCTCGGTGGGCTCTATATATTTTGGAACGCGGCGGTAGAGTCAGTATAATGAAAAGTTAACGTTCATAAGTGCGTCTTTGATGCCTAAATTGAATAAATGATTTTGACTTTGACTTTGACTTAGACCAGGAGGTTCACAACGTACAACAATCTATCACGCTGTAAATGCTGTATGACTTAGATTGTCGTTCGATCTTTACCCAAAAAGTCATTCTACTATTTCCTGAGACAAATTGGAACGGAACTAAATATGCATGAAACTCTATTAATACGAATATGAGTTAGTGTCGCATTCACGATGTGTCGAGTGAGCAGAATACAAATATTTGATCGATCGCTGGCATCAATAGAAACGTAACTGCAGCTGAACTGTTTTTCAATAGCAGGGGGCATTGCAATCGAACCGAATCTGAACGTTGACTTTTATACGCTTCTTACTTATGACATAACTTTTGTGTTAGGCCATAAAAGGTGTGTCATAAGAAGCACTTCTACTACAAATAACTACTAAAGCTGATCTTTGACTCTGTAACCCGAGTTACTTGCTAGAATTGGCTGATTTGCTCATAAACCAAGATGTAGATTCTCAAGAGCCATAATAGCTTCCTTCAGAGTCGGCAGCATCCATCTTGTTCCCCTCAGAAAACGGTCACGGGCCTACGGTTTATCTAGAAGTATTTATGTTGTACAAAGGCAAAGAAGAAGAACTTTCATTTAACCATAATATCAGGCCTGTAGGTAAACTTTATTAGGCGTAATTATATGTATGTAAGTATGTCTAAGTAAGTAGGAAGTATGTCAACGACTTCCAAAGTACAATACGCTGGATGGCAGAACAATGGTCGGTCAGGAGACGGCATCTGCTTTGGCGAAGCACTTCAGTTCGCTTCCTCACTAATGGAACATTTCCCAATGCTAAAGCCTGAAGCAACGGGGCGAGGGTATACTTGCTTGTACCTTCATAGAATTCCTTCTATGTCCTGTTCCTGTGTTTGGGGTTCAACTTATTCTTCAGCAACAGCCTTCAAAATTATCTGTCCCCAAAACTAGTTATTTTAAATGTACTTCTTTGTTTTCTAGGTCTAATATTGAGTGAAAGAGTGCCAGGACTGATGATCACGTCAAGCACGGACGGAAAACTCAAAACTTGGGACATAACAAGGTAATTAATTTACATAAAAATGAACCCCTATTTCTCCTGGTCACGTTATAACTTAAGAATGGGTGGAAAAATCTCGCTAATTCTTTTTTTGTTGTATTAATTATTGTCTATATTGAAAAGATGGGAGGTTATGGCGAGACCGAAGGCCGAGCCTACTACGCGAACGAAGTCGCGGGCAATCGCATGTTTATTTATAAATATTTTTTTTTTGTTTATCCGAAGTGTTCATTAGAAATAATTAAAATTTCTTCGCAAGCTAAGCGACAGTAAAATATAGTATCATATAGCTTAAAATTTTCTTACTACTTACTTTATCATCAACTATTTAAAGAGTGATTCCTGCGGGACATAAACTAGGCGAAGCCTGTATCATTGATGCCCTATGACAGTAAAAAGCAACATCAAAATTTGGCACCAAAATGGCACTCTTTGCATTTTGAAGGTATACCCATCCATCGATACAGCTACATAGCCATAATGGTATCATCCCCAATATGGTCAAAACATAATTATTTTTTAGTTTGGGCGTTTTACAATTCAGCACAGGATAGTTACATAATGGCTGACTTATTTATGTGACTGTGGCTTGTCTGCGTTTTTATGGAAAACTAACTTGATGCAACTATAAATATTTTCATTAATAACTTGAGTAAATGCAAATGTACAGAAGTAAGTATTTACCAAAAAATTAAACCGAATTCAACACTAAAAAGTGAGAAAAATATTTTTTTAAAAATTATATTAAATATATAGATTTTTATTGCCAAGACCATAAAAATATTACAAAAGTTTTAACATTCTCCAAGGTATAAGGTAGAATAAAGTATAGTTACTAAATTAAAACGATTAATAATACCTACTTAAAATTTACTTTTAATGATTATGGCAATTGGGGTAGGCTCAGCGTTTTTCTGCGTGAACTAGGTCTACGCAGAGCTGGTTTTCAGCATACCCCATTGTTTGAGCTGAGATGTTTGTCAAGCGTAGTAGACATGTAAACAATAAATAATTTTGTTGAAGTTGGTACCATGATAGTTCAAAAGTACCTGTTATCACAATATTGCATGGTTCCATTTTTTGGTAAAAAATTGTTAATTACGGGAACGATTGATTCACCATGTCAATGATATCATCAAAATAGGCGAAACACTTTTCAGTTATTGTAGTGTAATTTAAAAACTGATGGATCGAATTTTATGAAATTTTAATAGAACCACTTTAATAGCAGGAGCACCAGCTTTCAAATAAAAAAATCATCAAAATTACTTAATAAACATAAAAAAATTCATAAAAAAATACGCGTCGACTTTAGAACCTCCTTTTTTCAACCAACTTCCAAAAAGGAGGAGGTACTCAATTCAACTGTATTTTTTTTATGTTTATTATTTTTATATTTTTGTTACCTCATAACTTTCGGTAGGGTGAACCGATTCTCAAAATTATGTTTTGTTTTAAAGCTGGTACTTCCCGTGTGGTCCCAATTTCATCAAATTCGATCCAGTAGTTTCTGAGTTACACTACACTCCAATTACTGAATAGAATGGAAGTCGGTATTAAATTTTTCAAATTGTACTTGTTTTTGAAGTCTGTTGAAAATACGTGTTGTTGGTTACAGCAACCCGCCGGTACAAGTGAGCGAGCGTATATGTCGGGTGGGCGCCTCGCTGTGCGCCGCGGGGTGTCCCGAAGCTCCTTTCTCCGTGGCGGTGGGCGGAGACAACAAGGAGAACTATATAGAGATGGTCGACCTCAACATCAACGAACATTGTAAGTATCCCTTACTTTTTATCATCATCATCAGTCTGTAGCAGTCCACTGCTGGACATAGGCCTCTCCAATTGCACGCCACTTAGGTCTATCTTGGGCTTCTCGCATCCAGTTTTTGCCAGCCGTCTTGCGCAGATCGTCACTCCACCGTGCCTCAGGACGTCCTACACTACGTTTGCCGAGACGCGGTCTCCACTCTAAAACTCGTTTACCCCACTTATGTTTACTTTTTTATGACTTGCCTCTTTTCTACAATAATATACTTTAGATTACAGATTATATACATAATGAAATATTTATTCAAAAATCAAAGGCTTATTAGCTTCACTGCGGTCCGTGAGTGAGTGCTGTCGTCTACCATAGCCGGTCCGAGACAAATATCGCGATTTTGACAGCACGTGGCACTGTGAGCGTGTTGATCAATAGGACCGGAGTTGTAGCAATAACGAACAACTATTCGCGCGCGAGAAACAAATGCATAAAAATGTGCATAGTGTGAAGGTTAACTGTGTGTGTAGATTAAAAAGAAACATTAGATGGACCGAGTTTTACAACTTTTACATCAAAAACTAGGGACAAAGCAGTAAAGAAAGACCTTGCAAAAACTAACACACACCTGTCACTTTTGACAGAACGCTCACGACGATTTTGGTGTAGAACATGGTTCAAGAAATCGTCAATATGGCGGCAGTTATGACGTCATAGATGACGTAGCGTGTGCCATCGTAATCACGCTCACGGCGACTGACTGTTATCACGCTGAAATCGATTATGGCTTGATTGGGACCGCACTGCTAGTGTCCGACCGAAACTAGTTTTTCAGTCGAAACCGAACTTTCGGCCTTACTCTCTGTTTCGGCCGTAACCGAAACTTATCAAAAAATATTTAACATTACATATACTTCTGTAAATTTACTGTTTTTAAAATTTATTAATATATATATATATATTAACACTGTTTCACTGTCTATTTAAATATATATATATATATAAATATATTTAAATAGACAGTGAAACAGTGTTAATTATTTTTATTAAAATAAATAACAATCTAAGGCACGAGTTAGCTGCGAAGTTTACCGAACGACGCACGCAAATTCGCGAACACTCGAGTTTCGGCTACATTGTGGCTTACATGAATACAGCCTAAACCTGTTACGTACACAACAATCTACAAGTACAAACAGTATCTACAAGTACTTAATTAACTTATACCTACTCAATTAGTGGAATGTAATTGTATAAGCTTGCATATTTTTTACGAGTTTTCCGATTCTCGGCTTTACCACAGAAATTGCACGGCCCAGGAAAATGTTCCATTTAAAGGAGACATGATCATCAATATATTTTGATTAACTGTTAAACCTACGTTACTAAGTCTGTATGTAATGCTGTACCTACGGTTTAAATGCTCGTAAATATATAAATAAGGTATTTAACTACACTGGTAGCCCATGTTCCCCTTCACTAGTCTCTGCGCGCCTATTTTGAAAACCTCTGGTCTAACGACTCATGAAGATTGGGAGGTCGTTGTTGTAGGTCTTCTAGAGCAGCAGAACTCTTTGTGAATGGATTCGTCCGGAAATACTGCCACCATATTTCTACCGTGCAGCAGTAATGTTCGCAATTCTGTGTTGGTTGCCAGCGGTCACAGGCAAATGATACTTAACAACTTACGGCCAGTCCCAATAATCTATCTATCGCCGGTTTACCTTACTAGAGTTAGATATTTGACACTATTTGTATGGACGTTATGTCAAATTTCTATCGGTAGTAAGGAAAACCGTGGATAGACAGATTATAGGGATCCTCCATTAATGTTTCAGGGTTAGGGGCACAGTGCAGTTCCACACTTGTGACAAAATGCATCTATTCTAGGCAGAGAGAGTTAGTTTTCATAGGTTGGTTTTAATACGTTACTCCCCCCTCTCTCTAACACACACACCTACAACACACACCCACATATATAACACCCACATACATGTATGTGCAAATGTGCTTGAGATACTAGATTTTGACCTTCATGGTCATCACAGTATTTTTTAATTTTTAGTTATTTTATCCGTACCTTTATAGATTTAAGCCTAATATAACGTCAGAGGAAATCCACAACACAGGTGGACCTAGTGTGGGATTCAGAGATCATAATAACTCTTGTTTTATTAAAACTTCTTTTTTTATAGTCAGTTTTTGTTTATTTGTAATAAATTATTATTATTATGCAGCAGTCTAACGTCGCGTGACGATTGGGCGTTGTTGTAGCTCGTCTAGAGCAGTAGAACTCTTTGTGAATGAATTCGTCCGGAAGCACTGCCACCATAATATCTATTATATTTCTACCGCGAAGCAGTATAGTGAAGCATATGAGACTTAACAACTTAATGGCACTAGGATTCCCTGTACCGGGAGAGGTATAATTACACAATTAAAACATCCTAGACCTAACAGCAAATATTTGCTCTGGCTTTAAGTTGTTTAGTTATAAGAAGCAGTTCTATATTCAGATTATAAATACTCATTAAAAATAACTATACGTTTTTTTTAAAATTCCGAGGCCGTAGCACGAACAATTTGGAAAAAAGTATTCGTTTCGTAAGCGTCAACGCTTCGGCGTGCAAACTACAAGTTTTCGGTGTCACAGCTGCCCTAGATAAATGACAGTTTGTACTGTTTCACGTGAACGACACGTTACGTTACACTTACGCAATTATTCGTGTTAGGCACACTGTACCCATACACCTGCGTTTTTAGTGCTTTAAAATTGGTACCTAGTATAAAATATACACATTATACATACATTTCGGTTGCAAGTCTTTTTAACCGTAGCATTCCACATAACCATCAGTATGAGAAAGAAAACTAGGTAATAATAGCTTAATTTCAGTTTAATTCCTATATACCTGTAAAACCCGTTATTCTATAACTCCATAATTATGCAAAACAATTCAATTTTAGTCATTACAAACGCAACGATACATGCAAAGGGATGTTTAGTTTTCATGCAAGTCCGTAAATTTAATTTAGAAGTAAGCAATACACGTGATGAATCAAGTATAATAATATATAGATCTAAATTATAATATATCTTGCTTTCAGTTTCAAATCTATTTGGATCCCGACCACTCGTCTCAATTCCGACGGAGCCCAGTGAAACAATGGACATCTAGAGAATATTATAAGATCTACCTAATAATATATTCTTGTTAAATCTTAGTTGCTCGCGGAACAATAAAAGTGTGAGAAAGTTATGCGTATATATATGTAGTAAGATTAGCGGCGCGGCAAGATTTATTACTCCGCGGGCACCGAATTTTTGACACAACTATAGGTAGTTGTATTTTTACGCAAATAAAGTATTTGTGCTGGTTACATAGTTGATTTTGTTTAAATGTATCCCCAGCTACTTTACAAAAATCTCATATTTATTAAGTTGTAACTTATTACAGAAGAACCACATTGACCGTTGTACCCATCACCGATAACACCATCACATACCGGTACTATGGTATTGCCAAAGTTTTCCCCCTCATAGTTTTGCACGATCACTGAAAGAAATTAAACTGGGCTTTAGTTTTCATAAAATTCTAAATTCTTTATAATAGAGACATTAGGACGTAAAAAGGACGATTAATTATAAATGATGTAATTTAAAAAACTATGGTTACCTTAAAAAAATTAAAAGAGCCACCATAGACAAGCGGCATGAAACTAAAGCACAGATTAATAAATACATAGATACAACACTCCCATAATTATCTATATACATATTTATAAAAATAAACACCTATTTCTCCTGGTCACGCTATAATTTGAGAACGGATGGAACAATCTCGCCAATTCTTTTTCTGCTGTGTTAATTATCGCCAAAAGGTTCTTATGAAATAAAAACTAAGAAAAGATGGGAGGTTATGGCGAGGCTGAAAGTCGAGCTTACTGCACGAACGAAATCCCGGGCAGTCGTTAGTAATAAAATTATAAATATCCTTATGATATGAACACTTACAAAGTACTCGTACTTAGTTGCCTCTTATGTTGTAAGTGGATTTTTTGGAAATTTTGCCTCTATGGGGATGAAACGAGCGAGGCTATCGCTAGCCTCGCTCGTTTCATCCCCATAGAGGCAAAATCGGTCAGCGAGTGTACTTTACTATATAATTATTTATTCTATTACATCAAGTTCTACTACTTTGGAGGACGACACAATAAAACAAGACGATTTTGTAACAATTGAGATTATATATTTGCAACGAAATCTTACATAAACTACATTAAATATAGATAACAAACTGTACTAACCATAATTATATATAATGCACTATGCTCTGGTAATTATTGCTTCAAATTAACACGTTAATACTGGAATAAGCAGATTTTCATAAGAATTACAACGGACATTTCCAAAAACAGCCGTGTTATCAATGTTAGTACAGAAAAAATGCATGAAAAAATATATGATCAAAAAGTGACCTATTTTCGTTTATTGAATAATGTCTGAAAAATATTATACAATAAAAACACCGCGAAAGTGAATTAATACAAATTTTGAATCTCGTATCATCACAGCCGAAATAAGTTACATAATAAAAAATACATATGCTATTTATGTATTTCTATTGATTTTATACGGTTGACATTCATTGTTCTAACGCTACGTTCCGGAAAGCGCCGAAATCACTTGTGGCGATCGCACACCCATTCCCTTACAAGCCCACGATCATCATGAGCGAGCTTGATACGTCTACGATACCTATATAATCTAGATGCTTAATGCATTTTGTTAGTACATTTAATATTTATATATTTTACTTAATAGAACGTGAATGAATAGCACAAATGCCCTAGTTTAAATTGTTGCGCTCTTATAATGATCATAAAGGAACGTAGATGATTTGTATAGCGTTCAGTTACGCCAGTATATCCTATATTTAGTTTAAAGTGATGTGAGTGGGAGGCCTTGGAGTATGCTGCCTTGAACCTTGTCGTAATGAATAACAGTAAGTAGACTGTGACGTGGCGAGCGTAAAATATTAGATTCTAGACATATTGTGTAAATCTCTAGAAAAAACTGTGGGGGTGTGGGCCGAGCACGAAAATCTGTTTAAGGGTAACGTAATCGCATGGTTACATAACAGTAGCAATTATCACTTGCTTGCATACTATATATATGTACCAGTGAACAGTAAAGTCCCTTGAAAGATTTACAAAGTCAATGATATATCAAACTTATTATAACGCTATTATGGAGAGCTGTAAGATAACGACTGTCGTTTATAAACACGTACAACGCGGTCACATTAACTCGACGCATCGCTGGAATGCGGGTCCCCGCTTCCCCCGCATTCCCTTTTCTCGCCCGGCAAGTGTCAGTACGGTTAGCATCTTTGTTACCGATACACGATATTTTTATGCTCAATATTAATAACGGTAACAGGTAGACACCTTACATTTTCACAGAATATGTAGCCGTATATTACCTTTCAAAATAAATAAAAAAAAAATATCATTTAACAAACTTAATTTTTACTCGATCTTAATAAAGGCCACTTGGCCAGTTTTTTTTTGCACACCGTACTTGAGCGCTAAAATGACGTCACATTGTCAAGCGTCTAGTTAATCTGACCGCGTTGTAAATACAGATCAAAAATGATCTTTTGACAAGTCACTTTGTATACATACTGTCGTACTGAATGAGTGTATTCAGTTACTCATGGTGGATTGTGGGCCTAGCACGAAAAGCGTAAGTGTTCGTAATCGTATCATTGAAGTTGAAACTATCATTTATTTAATGTGCGTTTGTTTAGCAATGAGGGCATTGATGACGTTGCAATTGTTGGTTCTTTTGTTAATGCATTCGTAAAGCTCAAAAACGTTATTTTTGCCTACCCTACTCGAACTCAAAACAGAGCATACGACCTAAAATCGCATGATTATGCTGTCAAATAAATAGTTGTCAAAACGATAACAAACAACCGTGCTCTGGACGTGGGTTAAAAATTGCAATTTTTGGTGGCCAAAATCTCTTTTTTACAAAAAGAGCCATATACGTAATTTTCACCCAGAGTCCCAATTCGAACGCCCTTGTGAATAAACGTCATTTTCATCCAGTGTCCCAATTCGAACGGCTTTGTGAATAAACGTCATTTTCACCCAGAGTCCCAATTCGAATGGCCTTGTGAATAAACGTCATTTTCATCCAGAGTCCCAATTCGAACGGCCTTGTGAATAAACGTCATTTTCATCCAGAGTCCCAATTCGAACGGCCTTGTGAATAAACGTCATTTTCATCCAGAGTCCCAATTCGAACGGCCTTGTGAATAAACGTCATTTTCATCCAGAGTCCCAATTCGAACGGCCTTGTGAATAAACGTCATTTTCATCCAGAGTTTCAATTCGAACGGCCTTGTGAATACACGTCATTTTCATCCAGAGTCCCAATTCGAACGGCCTTGTGAATAAACGTCATTTTCATCCAGAGTCCCAATTCGAACGGCCTTGTGAATAAACGTCATTTTCATCCAGAGTCCCAATTCGAACGGCCTTGTGAATAAACGTCATTTTCATCCAGAGTCCCAATTCGAACGGCCTTGTGAATAAACGTCATTTTCATCCAGAGTCCCAATTCGAACGGCCTTGTGAATAAACGTCATTATCATCCAGAGTCCCAATTCGAACGGCTTTGTGAATAAACGTCATTTTCACCTAGAGTCCCAATTCGAACGGCCTTGTGAATAAACGTCATTGTCATCCAGAGTCCCTATTCAAAAGGCCCTGTGAGCGTTTTTAGCGTTATGTTCTATACGTCAACGATACGATTACGTTACACTTACGCAAATTTATCGTGCTAGGCCACATGTCTCAGATTATAACTATTAGCTGAAACAAACATCTCCGTTAACAGGATTTTTAGTACGACATTTCATAGCAATTCGCTTTTCAGAACACTTAACTAAACTAGCGAACTGAAATAAAGTAGTTCTTATTCTGGTAATACTAAAGTCCAAACTATTATAATACTTGTGTGCGCGAATGTCAGTCCTTAAATTAGGCGTACCTGTTCAATTGTGGTTACGTTTAGCGCTAATTGAGTCTTCATATAACTTCGTGCTCTCTAAACTGATGTAAAACTACCCACAATTGAATTGAATATTCATATTTTAGATTTGTCATTCTGAGTGTCAAACGAATGTACATTTTAGTATGAAGCGAATAAAAACTACCATACGTTTAGAGAATTTTAGTTTAGTCTTCTGTACAAGTGGAATGCTACGATTGGTATGGAAACCAATATGATAATTTGGACTTTAGTGTGATAAGAATAAGAGCTACCACAGTTTAGAGAATTCTAGTTTAGTGTTTTGCTCACGCAAATTGTTACCAGTGGTAGCAATCGCTTGTGTATTATAATTTGGGCTTTAGTGTGATAAGAATAAGAGCTACCACAGTTTAGAGAATTCTAGTTTAGTGTTTTGCTCACTCAAATTGTTACCAGTGGTAGCAATCGCTTGTGTATTATAATTTGGGCTTTAGTGTGATAAGAATAAGAGCTACCACAGTTTAGAGAATTCTAGTTTAGTGTTTTGCTCACGCAAATTGTTACCAGTGGTAGCAATCGCTTGTGTATTATAATTTGGGCTTTAGTGTGATAAGAATAAGAGCTACCACAGTTTAGAGAATTCTAGTTTAGTGTTTTGCACACGCAAATTGTTACCAATGGTAAATTGCTTGTGTATTATAATTTGGACTTTAGTGTGAACTGAATAAGAGCCACCACAGTTTAAAGAATTTTAGTAAGTGTTTTGCACACGCAAATTGCTATCAATTGCTACTGACTACCATTGATAATTTGGATTTTAGCGTGAACATATACCATACTTTGGTGTATTTTACATTGTAGCTCGTAAGTGTAGTTTGGTGTTCTGCTGCGAACTGCTACCAGTGTAACGGCACATACTCGCGAATGTTACAGTATAAACATCGCAAGTATCAGCATCCCACTCCCAGCACATCGACAATAAGTAACTCACGACTCGTTAGCCGGGAACTTGGCGATGGCGTCGTTGATCGCCTTGGCGACGTACGCCACGTTGGTCGGGTTGAGGCCGCAGATGTTGATCCGGCCGGACTTGAGCAGGTAGATGTGGTACTCCTGCACCAGATAATCCACTTGGTGCCGAGTGAGTCCCGTGTACGAGAATAGGCCGATTTGGTTCACAATGTGGTCCCAGTTGCCCGGCGTGCCCAGTCTGTAAGGAACAAGGGAATATGTAAGTCGGTGGGAGTTTCACCTTTTATCTCGCCAAGACAGTATTGTTATTTTTTTACAGACAGGAGGTTGAATCGACTGTATGTATTTTTCAGGTTTCCGTACCTTTCAAAATGAAAAAAACAACCGTCTGTTTGCCAAGACCCTTTTTCTCAGGGACGTGTAAAGGAAGTTGAAATTTATGTCAATACTCGAGTCTACGGTCTATTTCAGGGGCCTTATTTGCTATAATCATTCAGAAAGTAACGCGGCACGTTACGATATCTTCAAAGAATGATCGCAAAATTGTATTGATTTCACGATGTTACCTTGAAAATATAGCGCGCTGCGTTACTTGTTTGTATGGCCATAGCGAATAAGGGGCCAGATGTGAAAAGTCAAACTGGTAAGTCAACACGATCAATATATATGAAATGTATGTCACATATTTACTCACATTTCGCGGTTTGTACCGGAAAAATGTAGTATGTGTCGCGCAGGTGGAGTCGCGGTGTATAGCTAGCTAGTAGACAATTTATTACAACATTAATCTCTAATACTGCGGCCTTGTTGTCTATCTTTACGGAGAATGGGAATGGGCTTCATTTTGACATTTGGACCCCATTCTCGGCGAAACCCTGCAATCCTATTGGCTGGAACCATCAATGGGAATGAGAATGAAGTGACATTTCATTCTCATTCAAGTTAGACAATAAGGCGGCAGGTACGCGGGGGACAGAACCTAAAGGAGTAAAAACCTTACTCTAGTGATCTTGTAGTCCAGTATCCACACTTTGTACTATTGTACTCTAGTATTATCGATTCTATGTACGCATACGCCACACATAAACCTATGCTATCTATGCGGTAGTTGACGTTTTAGCTAACTTTGAACACCATTTCCATGCACAGGAAGAAGAAAAAAAGAACATCTGTGCTCTAAAACAATGTTCCATATCTCGCACCCCCACGGCTCTCAAGTTTGGTTGTGCCTGCGGATACTAGCCAAAGCAAGTATGTGTTTTACGCGTCGGTTCCCTTGTGTCAATTTTGGGGTAATCTGTGGCATACATCCATAATGTTATTATAGCGGTAGAAAACTAGAAAAAATCGTTGACACTCACTTGATAAGCTCGGATCTGAGAGCCTCTCGCATCTGGATCACTCTGGTCGCCATCAGCTGGATATGTTCCCTCCTGTAAACAAACATCGAGGTATTCACAAAAGATAATTTAAATACAATTCAAAATAAATAATATAAAAAACAATTGATCAACGCACTGCGTGAGCAGTTGCACCCGGAAACGAGAATATGGGAAAGAATAAAAAAAAAAACATTTATTTGATCAAGGCAATGTTACAAGACCGGTCAAAGACCCAAGAGCCAAGCTGACCCGACATTATACCGAAGGTATCTCAGACATCAGCCTGTACGAGATTAGAATGGCCTTGAAACAGCTTAAGAACAACAAGGCGCCTGGTGACGACGGTATCACATCTGAGCTTCTGAAAGCGGGTGGAACACCGGTACTTAAAGTCCTTCAGAAGCTCTTTAATACCGTCTTACTCGAAGGTTCAACGCCAGAAGCATGGAACAAAAGCGTGGTGGTGCTGTTCTTCAAGAAAGGTGACAACACTTTACTTAAAAATTACAGACCCATCTCGCTTTTGAGCCATGTTTATAAGCTGTTTTCGAAGGTCACAACGAACCGTCTCAGTCGCAGGTTTGATGAATTCCAGCCTCTGGAACAAGCCGGTTTCCGAAAAGGCTATAGTACCATAGACCACATCCACACGCTACGGCAAGTTATACAGAAGACCGAAGAGTATAACTTGCCTCTTTGTTTAGCGTTTGTGGACTATGAGAAAGCCTTTGATTCGATCGAGACGTGGGCAGTGCTTGAGTCTCTCCAGCGGTGCCGTATTGACTATCGGTATATTGAAGTGCTGAAGTGTTTGTACAAAAACGCCTACATGTCAGTCCGAGTACAGGAGCAGAGTTCGAAGGCAATTCCATTGCAAAGAGGCGTGAGACAGGGAGACGTTATATCTCCGAAACTGTTCACCGCTACATTGGAAGACGCCGCCGCAGGCCGCTTCCAACCGGTCCTTTTGGAAAATCATGAGGGAGGCCTATGTTCAGCAGTGGACGTCCTACGGCTGAGATGATGATGATGAATGTTACAAAAATTATATAAATAAAAACCTGGTTCCTATACTAGGCTCATAAAGGCCTGTGTGATAAGATCCAGGCCTCTCTCGTTGGTGAACCGATAAATCATTCCGTCGAATTATATACCCTTATACAATTAAACAAAAATCATCATCAACATTAAAATAAAAAGAAAATTAAAATTAGTATAAGAAATAAAAATAGATTTAAATATAGAATTCAAATAAGAACTAATATAAACGTTTAAATTTAAATAAAAATCAAGACTAAAATAAGATCAATATCACAATCAAAAACAAATATTAACAAACATTGCATTCCAAGTAATAATTGCATAAGTAATATTAGACAAAAAAATAATACATTCAAATAATAACAAATATTTTATTTAATTCCATTAAAAATAATACTAATAAAAAACCAAACTGTAGTGAAAAAGTAGTAATATACCAAAGCGTTTCTAAAATAATAAACAAGTTAAATAATGTTATAAAATACAAACAATTGGAGCTAAGTGTGTGTGCAATTTAATCAGATTAAATAGCATGTGTCTGTGGGGTAATTTGAGAGACTAGTGGGCAGAGGTGAGTGTAGTCCGTGAATGGTCGTAGTGAATGGTTGTATATTGTGAGTGTCATTTTTGCTTGTTGACTAAATAACTTGATGAGAAAGAGTGTACCAAGAGTCGAGACATACCTACGCACTTAGAATAGGTACAACGACGTATGAACCTACCTACTCGTGAATGTTTACGCAGCTGATGTACGACGGCGGGCCCAGGCGGGTCAACGTTCGAACGTAGTTGTACCTATTCTAAGTGGGTAGGTATGTCTCACTTAGTTACTGTTGTCTATTCTGTGATGTAGCGACACCATCGTGCGTTCAGTTGCACAATGTTTCTTAGGGGTGGAGCGGCAAATAAAAGTTATCGATTCCAAACCACCCCATTCAAAATTGTGCACTAATTAACAAAGGCCTTATATAAATGTCGAAGAACTGAATCCTTTGTGCACGATTGTACTCCAGGGCCACGCGGGGTGTGCGGGGGAGTGAGGGGCGAAGTGTGATTGTTTGGGAGCAAACGTCTCTGCATTGCTATGGTTACACACGGCCCCTTACGTCGCACCTCATACCTCACTTCGATTGAGACCAAAAAAACGTGTTCTGCACATTCAACGTCATAGTTAAACTTACGTGGCGCGATCTATGCGCTTTTGTTTCGTCAGTAGACCTTTGCTTTCCGCGCTCTGGCCACGTGCGTTCGTTCTCAAAATACCAACACGCACTTTCCATTGTTCACAGAGCGAGTTCGTAAGGGCTATTGTTCAATTTGTCACATTGTAAATAATAATAACTATTTTTCTACTACTCTATTGCATTAGGATAAGCCTGTAATGATAGATGTATTGTTTTAATAATAAATAAATAAAAAAAAGTTCTTAAATTACGAAATTGTTTTACCTTGGATAGCAATAAAAAGTATTTATGACGTTGTTTTATAAAAAGAGAAGCTGATAATGCAGTTGATAATTTAAAACAATATATGAAACGGACCGCAGAGTCAACAAAATCCGATTCTACAGTGAAACGAATTGTAGGTCGATGAAAGCTCCAGTTCCGACAGCGACGACGATGAAATGGTCACTTCTAGCACCAAGACCGCGTCAGCATCTGGTTTTCCCATCACCCACCCGACTACTTAATGGAAGGTTTTCAACTTTACTATTTTTTTTAATTAGATTAATTATTTTACATTGACATTATATAGAAGACAAAGATGCTTGGAATACTCCACTTCTGGCAAGTTGTCATCTGCCACCCATAAAATGTAATAATAGTAGTGCCTAAGTAGAAACATTGTAAAAATCTAATGAAAAGAATGGCCTCAAGTTTTTTGTCGCTTCTTCTCGGTAGGCTCTATATATTTTGCAACGCGGCGGTAGAATCTTTAAAGTACATTATAATAAATAATTGACGTTCATAAGTACGTCTTTGATGCCTACATTGAATAAATCATTGACTTTGAATTTTGAATCAAACATGTTTTTATTCTATTTAATAATATTCTATCTGACATATTTTTCAATGTATTTTATTATAGTACTAGCTGACCCGCCAGCGGCTTCGCTCGCGTGGCCTCGCGGATATGGTAATTACAGATTATTAATTATCCCACGGGAACTCTTTAATTTACAGGGATCAAAAGTATTCTATATGTTGATCAGGGATATAAGCTACCACCAGACTAAATTTAATTTAAATCGGTCCAGTCGTTTCGGAGATTAGCCCGTATAAACAGACAGAAAAACATATAGAGAAACAAACAATTTGAACTTATTTTTCACTCCTTATATCCCCTGACTCGGTTTTTAGCATATTTATTGTACAGAAATTTGACCTCTACAGTTTATAATATGTAGTAGTTTTTACATCCCTCGTTTTACCCGCAAAAGTCATCCTTGACAGAGTATTGAAAGCATCAATATTTATTTTTAATTACCTATACAGTTATCAATTTTCACCCCTGTAGCTCCAAAAACAAAGAACTTTTGAAAAATAATTATCCCCCGTTTCACCCCCTTAAGTCATCCCTGTCAAACTTTCACCCCTCCATTTCACCCACCACTATCAAAAAAAATACGTTCATATTTTTTTTATTTATCCAAATACAAATTTTCACAACTATAAGTTAAAAAAAAGGAGTTTCATACAAACGCTTCCATCCCTTTTGACCCCCTTAGGGGTAGAATTTTGTAAAAACCATTCTTGGTACACCTCTACGCATCAAGGACACTACACCCTCCAAATTTCAAGTCTCTACGATCAGTGGTTTAGGCTGTGCGTTGTCTGTCAGTCAGTCAGTCAGGACATCTTCTTTTATTTATATAGATAAGTATATTTAAATGTTTTTCAATCTACCAATAACCAATAAGCCTAGCAGCAAACAAAATGCTACTTCAAAAATAAAACAATATGCCTAGTCGTTTGGTGCGCGAGTGTACTCATGCACAAACACACCTCCCGCCACACCCTCCGCTTTCGTCCAGCGTTGTTTTGACATGACGCGACCTGTATTGTGGGTGTACACTTACCACTCGTTGAACAGCTGCTTGTTGCTGAGCACTGCGGCCACAACTCTCGCGCCGTGCGCCGGCGGGTTGGAGTACATGCCGCGCACTATCCACGTCAGCTGCGACTTGATGGCGGGCACCAGGGACGCCTTGTGCAGAACCACGGCCAGGTTACCCACGCGCTCGTCTACACATCCACACATTGATAATAATTAATAAGCAATAAATCATAATTATAATAAAGGATATTGAAAATAAGTATTTAGTGACAATTTCGTCGGGAAAATGCTTGTGGCAGAGATGCAGGGTGCACAACCCCCCCCCCCTTGGCGTACAAAATTATTATTATTATTATTTTATATTAAAATATTCTACCGTACGGTAGAATAAACGCACCGCAAGGCAGTGCGCGCTAGCCCTAACATAAACAAAAGAAAACAAAATAAATGGACGAAATCGGAAGCTTGTCTTATATGGATATCGGTTAAACTAGAGAGCATCGAAGATAACGAAAAGAAAATTCCATCTGGAATCATTTTCATAAAATATTAACAAAATTCTTAGGGAGTGGTGAAATGGAAATTCAAAGAAACGACTGAGCACAAAAACATTTTTACCAAAGTTGTTGAAGTCGGTTCCATTTTTGGTAAATTTTTTTCCCCTTTTTAGTGATCTTTTTCTACTTACGGGATCGATTGTCATTTACGGTTAACTGCGATATCATCAAGATAGGCGAAACACTTTATTTGATAGAAATTAAAACTCAAATCCGCGATTTAAATGGGACCACCTCGGAAGTATAGGTTATTTATACCAAACAACAAAAATAATTTTCAAAATTGGACTACTCTGTAAAAAGTTATGCGTGATCCTACAATAAAAAGTACGCGTCGAATTGAGAACATTAAAAACACGATGGCTAATAATAAGTAAAAAGTAACGTATAGAATTTGAATAAATTAAGAGCTAGCAACATCCTTGGTCGGTGACTGTACTCACTGTAAAGTCCAAAGTTCTTAGCGTACGACTGGGCGCAGACCAGCTCGAAACCTCGCTTCACGAAGTACCGAACCGCCCACGCATCTTTGTCCAAATCGCCTGACGCGAAGCCCTGGTACGCGCTGTCGAAGAAAGGGAAAAGCTTGCGCTCCTACGAACAAATGTTTGTGTAATTTAGCAATTATTTGAAACCATGTCCTCGTCATCATCTCGGCCGTAGGACGCCCACTGCTGAACATATGCATATTTCCTAAAGGCAAAAAGCGGCCCGCATCCAACGTCGGTGGACGACTATGCCACAGTATAAAGATGCAACAGTATGGAAACTAAGCCTAGTTGATCAAATATTTATCTATGCCCCATTGAAGCCATAGGGTTGTCACTTTTAATGTTTTCAGGTATTGTTTTTTTTAATAAAACATTCTTTGTTCTGCTGTAGACATTAAATCTAGTTAATTCTAGTTTGCAAATAAAATGCATGTAGGTGTATCATGGCGTCGGTTAATCCTGATAGTTTAAAATAGGGAAAATAATTTAGTATTGACACACAACCACTTGCAGATCTTGGGATTTTTTGTAGGTTTACTACCATAACTTATCATTATGGCATAACCTTTTACAAGTTTTGGCGGGAGCGTACGTGAGCCGCAGTTGGGCACGTGGTAGGCGCTGCAGGTGGCGCGGGTGCAGTGCTCATGAGCTCTGTTTTCGGGTGTATGTCACGCATTTTCGGGCTGAACCGTACTGCGTTTCAACCTCAGAAAAGCGTTTGATACCTTGTATTTAAAAAAAAATTAAAAATTTACATAAAAAGTACTTATATTCTTTATAAATTACAAATTATTGACTCCAAAAAAAAGTTGTTAATTTCGCCCAGCCGCCATCTTCGGTTTAAATTTTGTTAGAGCTATCGGCTTCGACACCCTCGATAACCATAAAAACGACACCCAGTACGATATAGTTCATAATAATATTATAATATATTGCAGCCGCCATCTAAGGTTTGTATTTTGTGTTATGTTTTAAGAATTTATTATGATTTATGATCGATCACACAAGAACACTATTACAATTTTAAAACACATAGCAGTCAGTCAATTGTGACATTTCATATTTTAGATTATATAAAAAAGGTTATGATGTAATAGTAGTTTATGCAACTGTCATATAATAGAGAGTATTAAAACATGAGTGCAGTTTTTGAAACGAGCCGCAGGCGAGTTTCAAAATAAAATTACACGAGTGTTACCTAATTATATGCAGTTGCATACACTACTTTATTTAATCTCATGACATTTTTTCTACTAAAGTCTTATCCAACAAAATATTACTCAAATTAGTATGTACGACATAGCGCCAAAATGGAAAAAAGTCTTCTTCTTGTTCTTGTTTGTATGGCTTGTGCGGCGTAACCACAATTTTGCCAATACCAGTGGAAAAAGCCTGTTATTGGTCTAATGGCTCGGAACCAGCGCTCACCACAGATAATGTGTACTTAAATTGAATTGAAACCTCCTTGGTCGGGTACTTTGTACTTTAATAATTAATAATAATTTAAAAAATGTTTTTTAAGCATTGTTTTGTTAGGAGAATAATGCTTTAATTTTGTTTTTTAATTTTCTTAAAGAAGTATGTAAATAAAATATGCCAATAAAAGTCTGTATTTCATTTCAATATTACCGAATGAGATTATATAAAAATAGTTTGTAACACTCACTACTGACGGCACCGCGAGAACCGCTTAGGGGTCTCGTCGTTGCGCATGTTTATGTCAGTGGGCCGTTTTGAACGATTGAAGGTAGTTTCCGTACTGTTCTCTATATATCTACTGTGACTACGCTGAGCTTGCCTCCACTCCAAGACCTACGAACCCCGTCGGACATGTGTTTTGCGAGTGTCCTATGTGCCCAGCCCACTGCCACACGCATGTCGCAGACTTTAGTTCTACCTACGGATATTCTCTTTTCCGATTTGATCGCGTAGAGAAACCTCGAGCATAGCCTTCTTCATAGGTCGTTGAAACTATGTACCTTAGTCTATATCAATATTGAGAACTCCGTAAAAGGTCGGACCCGTGAAATAACTTTTCCTCCATTGCATCGTCAGTATGTGAATCGTGAGAGGCGCTGTAACGCAACATAATAGGTGGAAGTCTTCTTGTGTAGAGACCATAGCACCGCTGTGCCAGATATTCTACCTCGAAATAGTATTGGGCAAGCACTACTTTATAAAGGTTTGAATGGAACTGATTGAAGTAAAAATACCAGGCCGCAATTTATTACCATGAAATATAAAATTTCGGAGTGCCGTGCGTAAAGTACAATGCAGCTTTGAGCTCTGATTGCTGCTACAATATTATGACCGTACAATCATAAGAATACCAACCATGGTCACTCCAGTTCTCCGGAACCACTTTAGAAAGGCAATCTACTGGCTATTATGTGGCTAAACTCCCGTAAAATCCCGAGGTGTGGTGAGGCGAACATATAATTTAGTATATATCTTAGTTTTCTGAAACCACTTTTTTTTTTAGAGTTAGGTTGGCAAACGAGCAGGCGGCTCACTTCATAAGTGATCACCGTCGCCCATGGACAGCCGCAATACCAGAGGTCTCAAGGATGCATTACCGGCCTTTGCGGAAGAAATAAGCACTCTTCTTGAAGGTTCTCAAGTCGTATCGGTCCGGAAATACCTCAAATAGCAGCTTGTTCCACATAGTGGTAGTGTGAGGCAGAAAGTGTCGTCGGAATCGCACGGTTGTGGGCTTCCAGACATTAATACAATGTCTATGAAGTTTAATGTTCTGTCGTGACGTCCGATGGCGAAATCCAGCTTCAGGTAGAATGAACAGTTCCTCGGAACACTCCCCGTGATATATGCGGTAAAATATGCAGAGTGATCCGACACCTCTATGCAATGCCAAAGAGTGCCACTAGATTAGTAGACGGTCTTTGCAGTCTTAGACCATTTAAAGCAAATATACTGACTACACAACTATCCTTCACAACATCAGTGGTCTTCTCTCCTGAAAGAGTCGATACCATTGTGTACACATGGATAATTAGTGACTATGAAGACCATCTTCTGAGTATTACATCATTAATCTACATAACATCTTCCACTGTTCCCGAGTCGGATGCCATTGGGATAGGATCATGAGTGAATTTTCTGGAACCACCTTAGAAAGACTGTCTACTGTAAGTTTACTGCGTACAAAGCGACTAACCTCCATAACGTCAGCGATCTTCTCCCACTGCTCGTGAGTGGGGTCGATGCCGGTGGGGTTGTGTGCGCATGCGTGCAGCAGGATCACAGAGTTCTCCGGAGCTGCCTTCAGGTCCTCGACGAAGCCATCGAAGTCGATGGCACAAGTCGCCGGGTTCCAGTAGCGGTAGGTTCTCGGCGTTGTGAACCCAGAGTTCACGAATACCAGGTGGTGGTTTTCTGCAAAATAAATTAGAGTATGATAATAAATTAAGGTAAGGTATACATCTATTTAAGTGTTTGACATTGAAACACAAGTTTTGTTTGGTATCAGGGTTGATTTTAATCGTCGAATCTATCAATCGCCTTCGGAGTAAAAATGTGTTGCACAAGGATTCACGTAGCAAGAAGAGCTCCGGAATTTTCTGTACCAGTCCTATAACTAATAAATACTGGTGTTATGTTATTTTCGTAGAATCAAGTGAATTGAAGAACACGTGACATGAAGTGTTTGTGTTGTAGCAGATTTTTTGTACTTTTGATTTACAGCTAACATGAGTGTTGCTAAGTGAAAATATAGTGGTTTTATTTTAAGTATCGACAAGTTACTTTCAACATTTTTTTTTTCAAATAGGCAACTTAAAATGACTACTCCAAACACTTTCCTGACACAGTACACGTTTGGTTTTTTGTAGCATTCGGTCGCATTCATTGGTGTTTTTAGTTTCGGCAAACTTTGTGATAACAATAAATACATTTTAAAAACATGACATTTCAACATTGAACAACATAATAATCTTTAATTATTCACAAAACTTTAATAAACTAATACATAAGGTCATTGTTAATTCGAGCACAATAAGGAATGGGGTGGTTTGGAATCGATAACTGGTCATTATAGTGAAGGAAAATGTAGTTTTTTATTATTATGAACCCATATTCATTGATCCGCAGCTAATAACCATTGCGCGACTGAACGCACGCCTCTACATCACAGAATAGACAACAGTAACTACGCGCCACATACCTACTCACTTAGAGTGAGTACAACGACGTACGAACCTCTCTTCTCCTCGTTCCCTCACTGCTGAGGATCGCGACCACGTATAATCAGTCTCCATTGGGTGCGGTCATAGGCTGTGTGAACCGCACGGTGTATGCTACCACCCACCGCCTTCTTAATCGTGTCAGACCATCTTATAGGCGCCCTTCCCTGACCACGTCTACCGTCAATTTTTCCTAAATTAATGGCTTTCTCCAGACAATGCTTTGAAGACCGCATAATATGTCCGAAGAAGCTGAGGACTCTTTGTCGGCAGATAGTGGAGAGCCGTGTGGTGATTTTAAGATCTTTTCGTACGAACCTACCTACTCGCAAATGTTTACGCAGCTGATACGCCTAAACTAAACGACGGCGGGCCCGGGCGGGTCATCGTCCGCACATTGTACCTATTCTAAGCAGGTAGGTATGTCTCGCGAATTTACTGTTATCTATTCTGTGATGTAGCGGTGCTTCAGGTCGTGCGTTTAGTCGCACTATGGCTCTGAGCCGTGCAGCGGCGAATATGGGTTCATAATAATAAAATATACATGTAGGTATATAGTTCTTGTTTGTGCTTTTCCTCACAGCTAGGGTATTGGTATAAGAAAAAACGGGTTCTCACGAACGAAGCGGTATAATCGCACAATAGGTAGGTATTTACAATTTACTAATTAGGTATACATAGAAACGACCGGGAATAAACAGATTTTTACACGCGACGCAGTCTCTCGCGCGGCGTTGCGTCTCTCTCTTTCTCTCTCTGTCGAGCAGCGCGGAGGTGTGCGGAGAAAACCGAACGCGCTCGTGTTACGCTTCGTTCACAAACAACCCAAAATTAAGCTCGCGCTACACATGTCATTTATTCTTTTACTTTCATGACCAGTTATCGATTCCAATCCACACCGTTCAATATTGTGCACTAATTAACAAATACCTTATATAATTAACTTTTTTTAATAATCATATCTGCAAGACCGCGTCATGTGTTAAATAGAAGAGTGTTAATGATATCTATCTCGGAAAACTCACTGTTCATGAAACCCGAGACATTTGAGCGCGAGTGGTTTTTGAGTTTTTCGCCCAGTAATTTTACTATCCCTTCACGCGCCCTAACACAGTACTTACGCACTTTTACTTCGCTCGCAGCAGAATATCTGACACTGGAGTGGTACTAACCAAGGCATCCTCTTGCACAAGAGGCCTACCTAGTAGTAAGTCGAGATTCCTTGCCTCTTACGTCCCGACATAGACGGCGAGTATATTCTATAATTCCGTCCCGTTTATTTGAAGAGATTATTATAACAATGATATGTTACCCCAAGTAGGTGAGGAGTAGTAGAACGTGGTGTACTTCAGGTGCTTGTTCAAGAACTCGGCGCCGACACGCAGCCCTCCCGTGCCGGAAAGCGTTTGCACGCCAAAAGCCTGTCACAAAAAATAATGGTATATTATGAACATGATATTTTCAAACACTAATAGTGCATAACATAAAAAAAATTGCCAAATATGGAAACGACTTTAAAACTAAAAAGTGTGAAATAATTTGTCAAAAGGAAATTACGATATATATATATATTATGGTAGTGGAAGGTGCAATGCGCACAATATTGTAATAATAGGTACTTTTGAATTATCATCGTACCGACTTCGAAAAGTTATTTCACCCTTTTTAGTGACTCTTCCTACTTCAAGATCGATTGTCGTTCACCGTCATTGATGATATCATCAAGATAGGTGAAACACTTTTCAGTTAAGTATTGGAGTGTAACACAAAAAATGCTTTACCGAATTTGATGATATTTTAATGTAACCACCTCGCAAGTATAGTTTACCAAACCAAAAGAGAATTATCAAAATCGGACTACTCTGTAAAAAGTTATGCGTGATCATACATAAACAAAACACGCGTCGACTTGAGAACCTCCTCCTTGTTTTTTATTTCGTTTGAAAAATACTTCTTTAGACTTGACAAAAACTAGTAGAAACGTGTATAAAATTCTCTCCAATCGACATAACAGAGAGAAAGCTCTCTTATTATTACTATTTACTAGCTGCCCCCACGGTTTTACCCGCGTGGTGACCGTGCGATGATAATCCATTCAGCTGTTCATGGAACTAATTAATTTCTTTGGATTTACTCACACGACCCTCTGCAATGACAGGGTTGTCTTCGCCGAGTAACATCTTCACTGAAGCGGCAGAGAAGCTCTCCAACCCTGCGGACAAATCAGACGTCATATTTTACCAGGTTTTTATTAAGCCATTGTATTTACAGAAATACTCGATCTACGCCACGTTGAAGAGCTCGCAGCGGAGTTTGATTTGGCGATCTTAACCAATCAATAATGTTAAGCACCGCTTGATGCGGTCAGGAGTTGGATGGGTGTGTGCTAGTGGCATTATTCAACTGCTGAGCGCTTCCGTGCTTCGGAGCGCACGTTAAGCCGTCGTTTGCGGTTGTTTGTGGACAGCAGGCGTTAGGCTATGTCGAAGGCCTTCGGGCGGCCTGACAATTTCGACATGGGTTAGCCTCTAGCTTATCCACCAAACTGCTCTGTGCCCGTGTGGTGGATCATGGCCCATCTCTTCTCTATGAGAGGAAGCCTCGAGTCCCAGCAGTGGGAACATAATAGGCTACTTGTTCTACGACCGCCGTGCCTAAATATCAGCATTGAAGAGTTTACTAACTTCCAAGCACATGTTTGAAGGACACTGTATGTACCAAATTAAATTACTGATCAAATGAGATTAACCCTTACGCATCCGTCGACGTTATTTTAATTCATACATATTTTGTTCTAAGCGTAAACAGAATGCCAACTCATCATTATGAAATTATTATGTAAACACATATGGTATAAATCTGAGAACATCGCAATCCTTTTCAGTTTTCTGTAGATTCATTTAGAACTGTAAATAACCGAAATAAATATGATGTGCAACATTAACGTTTTCTGCACTCCCAAACTGGCACCGTGCCATTTCTATTTTGCCGATAATATCTGTATAAAAACTGGCACCTACGGTCGACATTTTTCTACGGTTAAAAATAAAATATTGTTTTTGCTAGGTGATATATCTTGGTACTTTAGGCAGTATCTAGTTGAAATTAGTCCGAGTTGTAATAAATTATACGGCCTACTCAATGATCAGCCACAGTACAAATATACTATCAGCGTACTAACTACACCAATTTACTAGTAGACGTTTTAGTAGAGTATTAGTACGACTAGAGTACTAAAATTGTATAGTGTATGTTATAGAGTATATGTATACACCAGAGTATAATGTATATCATAAATAATTTACGAAAAGTATGCGTGTCATAAGCGTCAACGCGTCACGCTTTGGCGTCAAACTATGAGTTATCTGTGTCACAGTTGCCATAGACAAATGACAGTTTGTGCTGTTTCACGCGAACGACACGTTATGTTACACTTACGCAGTTATTCGTGCTAGGCTATTTGTACCTATCTACTCTACTATATTTCTGTGGACCGTTTTTTTTAACGAGGGGGCTATTATTATCTTATTAGATACCTGGACACTATGGGGAGCGTCCGGGTTATGTGGGACTTTTCACTAAAACCCCCTCGGTGGCATTCTTCGATGTCTTATAAATGACCCCAGGATCTCCATAGGAACGCACTGGGACCATCAAGACATATTGCCCTTTGGCTCGACTCGAGAGCATTTCGCATCTCCTTCTAAAGATGGCACGGTGTCAATTGCCACATCATGACGGTGTCTTCCTTGAGCTCGTTGATGAGATAGTTAGGGCCCACCCCAACTATACCCGAGCTCTTAGGGTCCCCTTTTAATCGGCTCTTACGACAGGCAGAGGTTACCGTAACCCTATTCTTTAAGAACCCGGGCTTACAGGGTATATATATATACCCGGGTCGATATTTCTGTGGACCTAGAACAAGAGTTTGCGCAAATGTAACGTTATCGTATTGTGGACATAAAACAATTGAATTTAGGACCAATTATCATTCATCTAGCACAACCGTGGCACAGATAACTCATAGTTTGTACAACGTGTAAGAAATTAGTGATTACTATTTTTAAAATACTAACACCTTGTTTTGCACAAAACTTTGCAATATTTGCAAAAAAAAAAGGGAAACATTACACCTATTCGGACAGGAGTCTGTATACGACGGTTAAAATCAAATAGAGAGTTAAAACTCGATGCTCGATGATTCCGATCATGTCCGTAGCCTAGCGGTCATGGCGTCTGACACGGATTGTTGGAAGAAGCGCATTCGACTCCCGTTCGCAGGTGTGGCATTTTTTCTTTCCAAAATTGCAAAATAATATTAAGTGGAAGACTCAACTGATACCTATGTCTTTATCTAACACCACTGGTATAAATAAATAGAATTGTTTTGACCAGCTAATAATAGCATGTTATGATACAATAGAGCAGAGTTCACGAGTTTCATATGTTTATCAACACATGTGCGAGGAAATGTATAAATGATATGAATATAAATATGAAAAACAACATAATATATCTTATTGCTTTTACCACACATCGACAAATACGATAAAAACAAAGCATGAATGAAAATTAAAAGTTATAGGAAATGGCGCGAAAGTTATTTTTTTCACGCGCCAACTGCAAGATGAGTGAACATACAGCCTACTTTAAATTATAATTTTAAGTGATGTTGCAATTATTTGAATATTTTATAACAAATTATTGTGAAATATCAATAATTTGATAATTATAAAAGTTTGTTTGACTTATTTTATCCTCAAAATGTATATGGATTTTCAGCGGCATAAAACTTCTTTGTTGCTACTAAAAAAATAACTGTATTGTCCGGTTAATTTGAAAATGCTCTGTTTAGGTACTCGTCTATAACACAGGATACCTATAACTTGCATTAAGGTACTAATTTAACTGTGTAGGGACAATTATTATTATGCACTACGTTATAATACGCACGTGTGTGTTATAGCTCGGTTTATAAATAGCCTTAAAACAAGTACAATTTGAAAAAAATAACACCGACTTCCATTCTAGTCAGTTATTGGAGTTTATCTCAAAAACTACTGAACCGAATTTGATGAAATTTAAATAGGACCACACGGGAAGCTCCAGCTTTCAAACAAAAAAAGAATTACCCTAACAATAATAAACACAACAAAAAAATAATGAGCGAAATCGGTAAAGCCGATCTCAAGTTATAGTGTGACCAGGAACAATAAGGGTTCATTTGGACACACTGGAGCAGTTGTGCCAGCGACTCAAGGCCATACTCCGCTATGTGAAGGAGTTAGGCTGGCTTGAGTAAATGCTGGCAGGGGGCAGAAAACACCCCAAGCGGAACGTCAGTGCAGGCCTCATCGCCCCCAAAACGAATAAGAAGGGTCCATTATTATTTTAAAAGTTTTAGTATAGATAAAGTATTAGTATAGATACGAGTAAGTCTGCAAGGAACTGCGCAGCGCCGCCGGTTCGTTAGAGATATTGTGTATATCGCTACCGCTATTTGGCCCACGTGATACAGTTGATTATTGTTACGGACTCGATTGATAAAGCGTACTGTACTTGTGGTGTAGTAGAAGCTGGTATAAAGGTCAAGTTTCCAACTTGACCTTTATACCAGCTTCTACTCACGAACTCGACTATTGGTCGTCTTTGACTGGTTATTTTAATATTTATGCATAGTGGACGCGATAGTGGGTACTTTTACACAGTCGGGTACAGATAGAGAAATAATGTTCATATGGATAATGTAAATTACTATTTCAACACACTTGCTCGTAAAGTGAGGCCTCATTATATTTTTCTACCGACTTCCAAAAATGGAGGAGGTACTCAATTCGACTGTTTGTTTTTTATGTTTGTTACCTAATGACTTTCGAATGGGTGAACCGATTCTCAAAATTCTTTTTTGTTTGAAAGCTGGTGCTCCCGTGTGGTCCCATTTAAATTTCATCAAATTCGGTCTAGTAGTTTTTGAGATGTACTCCAATAACTGAATAGAATGGAAGTCAGTATTACATTTTTCAAATTGTACTTGTTGATGGGTGTACATTGCGATGATTAATTTTTATTTATATAGATTAGGAACCTAATATAATAAATGCATTATTAAATTACACCGGATCCGGTAAAATATCTAAAGAATGATTTAGAACATGTGAACACAATATAATAAATAAATTTAAAGAAAATAAAGTGTTATGGTTAATCAAATGGACCATAAATCGTGAAAAGTAAGTTTAACAAAAAAGTTTACAGGCAATAAAAGATGCGAAATTTTATTCTCTACAATAATGGTCTCAATAACTTTAGCCTTAAAGTGCATAGGTAGTTTCCGAGAATTCGGCCAAAAACTTTATTCAAGATGGCGCTTGAAGCTTCACCTGGATCTGTCAGCATTTTGTGATTTTATACTCAGTAAGTGACCCTTAATGAAACCTTATTAAATCCTTATAAAAAAAACTAGCTGCTCTCCGCGGTTTCACCCGCGCGGTGATGGATGATGATGATGAATCTTATATAGCCTATGTTACTCAGGGTGAATGTAGCTTTCCAATGGTTAAATAATTTTTGAAAACAGTCCAGTACTTTTTGAGCCAATTTGTTACAAACATACATACAAATCTTTCCCCTTTATAATATTATTATTAGTATAGATTGGATCGGAAATTAAGTGAGATGTTAAATCTGGCCTATACCAACATTTCTGCTTACAGTCAAAACTGACACAAAACCGCCATTTTTAAACATTTCAATAAAAAATCGATTGCAGCCGAGCTATACTTAATGCCCTGCCGATCGGACTATTAACTTTTGCAAGATTTATTTTTACAAATGGCTAACATCGATTTTGTGAGAGACAATGAATTGCCGCGAATTGCTTATTGCGACTGAAAATTAGATTAGTTTAGCTCAAGTTATTTTTATTTCTCGTCTCTTGCTTGACGCGTTGGGTTGCGGGACGGCTATGTTCAGCAGCAGACATTTTGGGAATTTAACTTTGTGTAGGTACACAACGAAGGCGAATCAGCGAAGGCGCTCTTACGGCTGAGATGATGATGATATTTTTGCAGATACGGATGAACCCGTAGACTTTCCATTCGCCATATTTGGTCAATAACATAAAAGATTTCTCAGAAATCATACTACTTTTCCAGGAATAGCGACATGTGTGGTAGTACCTCGCTCACTGGGGCCTTTATTAATAAACGTTGCGTAAACCTATATTAGGCGTAACATGCTTTGTCTTGCTTTCACGCGTGACATTTACAGCAAGTGAAAAATTGACAGATAGATGTTTTAACTACTCCGGGTGTAAGCCAAGTTTATTAATAAGGCAGAGTGAGTTTTGTTCAGGAGTTATAGACTTCCGGTCGGTTCAAAAATCTACAATTACACTTCCATATCCACCCACCGAATCATGTATCAAAATTCTTATGTAGGCATACGTATACCTACTTACATTCTCATAACGAATTATCGCTGACATCAATCGAATCTTGATTATTTACACTTAAATTACAACATATCCTTATCATGGACAAAACCTACCTATCCATATTTTTTTTATGGATCAAGTAAGTACAATGTACCTACTTATACAGGGTGTTTGGTAGAGAGACCGACAAACCAAATGAGCGTGTTCGGGGGCCCACTTGGAGAATACAAGTTGGCCAAAAAAAATCCCCGACACCCCAATTTTTTTTAATTAAATCAGTTAGTTAGCTCTGTTTTTGTATCCAATTTTGCTTTGCGTGGCCTGAAGGTGTATTAGAGACCAAATTCAACTAAAAACATCCGGTCTAAAACAGATTTTACAAATGTTATGGTGGTAAATAGGTACAATTTCGGAGAAAAAGGGAAAAATCACAAAAAAAAAAATAAACATATTGGGGGGTCGGGGATTTTTTTTGGCCAACTTATATTCTCCAAGTGGTCCCCCGAACACGCTCATTTGGTTTGTCGGTCCCTCTACCAAACACCCTATATGTTGTTATGTTTATTGTGTATGTTCTGTATCTTTCTTAACGATACTGAAATAATCGCCGATAACAATACCCTCTTTTTAAATACAACTTTATCTTCTTACGTTAAGATTGCGATGAAATGTAATATAGTGGATAATAGTGCTTTATGTAATTATCTTTTTGTTGCTACGTTGGTGGCAAAACATAAAAATTCACCTGATGGTAGAAGTCATAGCTATCGTTTTCAGGGTTCCGTACCTAAAGGGTAAAACGGGATCCTATTACTAAACCTATTAGCGTGGACCATCAGATCTGTGCAGTACAACGCTGAGCTTACTCCCATTGTCATTTAATTTTAATTGTTTTTTACAACAATGGCATCACTAGCATCATCGACAGTTGTTCATATAACATCTCAAACTACACTGGAACAGTTGTGCCATCGGCCCAAGGCCATACGCCGCTATGTAAAGGAGCTAGGCTGGCTTGAGTAAAGCCCATCACACACGACTAAGATAATATATATATTATAGCGTCGAATATAAAAGTTATGTTAACTTAACCCACCACACACGGCGCAGATACTATAATAACATTCTATCGGAGTCCGTCGCGGGAGCCGCACGTCTCGATCGTTCACACTGTAATATACATAGTGCTCACATTTTTTTTATTTTGCGATGTTGCTAGACCTGTTGGACAGGTCCTCAGATGATGTTGGGACTGTGAATATGATATAACCGTCATACTAGCTAAAAGTAAAAACGAAAAATCTGGATAGAAGATCACATAAAACACAGGAAACACCGAAGTGAATTTAAACTTTACAATATCAGAAAAAAAAACAGCTTTTTCTTGCACTTTCATATGGTTATTTGCACGATACCTACCAGTTTTTTAATTGTTTGTCTGTCTGCCTCTATAATCCGGGTATTTTCTGAAAAGGCTGGACCAGTTTTGATGGGATTTATACTGAATGCATTAATTAAAGGGCCACGCGAACGAAGTCGCGACTGCAGCTAGTCTAATATAACATAGCCTTATTTCATCAAGAATACTAACATCGATTTAGTAGTTAACTAGTTTGATTGATCTATACGTAGTACCTATACAATCTAGAAAAACCTACGGAGGTTAGGCCCATTAGAACATTTTTTTAAAATTTTGCTAAGATAAAATTGTCATACCGCTATTTCGGTTAGTAGATAGAAAGTCTCACTTTTTCGATGATTTCCTTTGTTTGACACATTCGCGTTAGTCAGACGTTAGTTTCATTTTTATTTACAAAAAATATTTCTACAGGTTCGAAACAAAATAGGAACATAAGATAATGTGAAGCTTTATTAGTTTTTATTGTGAAAATATAAATTTGTTCGGTAAATGAAGACCAGACATCCATTTACTGCAACGGTTTTGTCAACATCCTGTATTTGATCTTAAGATCAATATCGGACACTATCTTAAGATGTCTTCATGATCTGCAGTAGTCTTAGCGTATGTTAACATGCCTTTCGAATATCGGTGGCATCTTAAGCTACTCTAAGGTAAAATATTATAGTATATTCACCGTGTGTGGTCGCTCATTGAATTATATGGTGAGCGATATGTCCGAATCTGCTCTAAGATACTCGTAATATATATTTTATAGTATCTTCATCGTGTGTGATGGGCTTAAATGCTGGTAGGGGGGAATGCACAAAACACCCCAAGCGGGCCGTCAGTGCATTTTACACACTTTTAACATGTTCTAAGATAATATCAGGACAACCAATTTCAAAAAAGGAGGTTTTTAATTCGACTGTATTTTTTATGTGTTTTAACTCACAACTTTCAATTGAGTGAACCGATTTTGATGATCCTTTTTTTACTTGAAAAACTTCCCATTTACATTTCATCAAATTCTGTCCGGCAGTTTTTGAGTTTCCCACACCCAGTTGAAAACAGTTTCGCCTATATTGATGATATCATGATTGACGGTGAGTGACAATCCATCCCGTAATTAGCGGGGGTCACTAAAAGAACGAACGTCATCGACATGGCCCAGAAGATTGGCCAATTAAAGTGGCAGTGGGCAGGGCACATAGACCGCAGAACCGATGGCCGATGGGACCGGAAGATTCTGGAATGGAGGCCACGGACCGGCAAGCGCAGCGTAGGTAGTCCACCGACATGGACAGACGACCTGATAAAGCTCGCAGGACGACGTTGGATGCAGGCCGCTTCCAACCGGTCCTTTGGAAAATTATGGGGGAGGCCTATGTTCAGCAGTGGACGTCATACGGCTGAGATGATGATGATGATGATGACTAAAAAGGGTGATTTTTTTTAATCATAAAACGGAACCGATTTCAACACTAAAAGTGTGAAATAAAGTCGGTACCATGCCCATAATTACTTTTGAACTATCGTGGTACCGACTTCAACTAGTTATTTGTTCATTAATTTATTTTTATTAGATAATGATCTGAAAAAAGTCCCGATATTCTTTTAAAAAATGAATTGGATTCGCGGAAGTTGAAAAATCCTATAACTTGTAACATTTTAAAAAGTGACATGATAAGGATGACGTAAATATGATAAGAAATCTATTACGCAGGACGGTACTAATATAATATTCTTATTAGCTAAGTATATAGCGATAAGAACGTCTATGTGTTGTGTGCAACAGCACAGCTACTAAGATAATATTGATCACTCTTTATCTGACTACTAATTGGTAATGAACATTTTTTAAAAAGCAAATCAAGAGCTGTAAATGAAAATGTCCCAATAGAACCAGCTAAAATATATGAAAATAAAGTAGAGTAAATATTATTGTAAAAATCATAAAACCGACTAGGTCTGTAGACCTACCTACCTATACCTTATATACCTATATGTAGAAACTAAAATTAACGTATACTTCTATACTAATATTATAAAGAGTAATATTTTTTTTGTATGTTTGTAACGAACTGGCTCAAAAAGTACTGGACCGATTTCAAAAATTCTTTCACCATTGGAAATCTACATTCACCCTGAGTAACATAGGCTATATAAGATTCATCATCATCCATCACCGCGCGGGTGAAACCGCGGAGAGCAGCTAGTAAGTAACATAGAGATTAGAAATCTCTAAAAACATCATCCAACCTGTTACTGAAGGGAACCAAAACGTAATCTGAGTTTATATATATTTAAAAAAAATGTTAATAAATTTCGTTAACATTTATAAGGGACCACCTCTGTAACTAACTAAGTAATTAAGTTTCTCTGTAAGTAACTTTGGCCCTATACCAAACAAAAAAGGAATCATCGAACTTTATTCATAATTCGCTTGGCAGAGTAATCGTATAACAAACATAACAAAAACACATAATTGAAACCCTCCTTGAAATCGGTTAAAAATGTATGATTTAAATGAAAATGAAATGAAATACATTATTTTACACACAGACATAGATACATAACAATCATTTATAACATCAGTATTTTTTCAGGCGATTCAGTTGTACCCTGACTCGGGAACTAAAAAGTTATTTTAATATTTTAAGATATTTTCAAATTGAATACAGACTAACTAAGAGTAAGTTATACTAAATTTAGCTTTATAATAGCGCTAACAGAGTTTGTTTTCAGACAGAGCCAAAGATAGGGTCACTTCACGGGCGGATTCCCGACTATAATAATATGTATAAGAGAAGGAAAAACCATACTATTAAAACATACTCGTATACTCATATAATAATAGAGTAAATAAAATGAATAATAAATCAAGTGCAATTTGAAAAATTTAATACTGAAATTTATGGAGAGAAAAATTCACATCCTCGGACGGGATTCGAACCCGCGTCTTCTGACTCTCCGTGTCAGACGCCATTGACCAACTAGGCCACCGAGAATCTGGTCCAATCGAAGGTCCATCGAATTTTAACTCTCTATTTGACTAACCGTCTTGCGGGGACGGAGCGACAAACAGTTGTCCGAGGATGCGAATTTTTCTCCCTATAAATTTCAATGTTTGAGATCGCTAAAGCAGGCGTTAGTGCTTTGAAAAATTATACTATAAAAATCACAAGGGTTGCGATGTCAATGCGAAAGTTCAAGTATTTCTAAATAATGCTTCTTTCGGTTGGATGGTACTGTTAACTGTCCAATAGATGTCGCTCCGTCCCCGCAAGACGTCAAATAGAGAGTTAAAATTAGATGCTCGGATCAGATTCTCGGTGGCCTAGTTGGTCAATGGCGTCTGACACGGAGAGTCAGAAGACGCAGGTTCGAATCCCGTCCGAGGATGTGAATTCTTCTCTCAATAAATTTCAATGTTTGAGATCACTAAAGCAGGCGTTAGTGCTTTGAAAGTAATATGTACTATAAAAATTTAATACTGACTTCCATTCTATTACTTTGGTAAAAGTCAGTTATTGGAGTGTAACTCAAAAACTACTGTACCGAATTTATAAAATTTACATGGGACCACACGGGAAGCACCAGCTATCAAACAAAAAAAGAATTACGGAAATCGGTTCACCCAGTCGAAAGTTATGAGGTATAACTAACATAAAAAAATACAGTCGAATTGAGTACCTCTTCCTTTGTGGAAGTCGGCAGATAAAACAAGTAATAATATAAGATGAGACTAAAATCGACAGGTGCCGTAGTTTTTCCATCTTTGTAAAGGACCGGATAACAAATCCGTGAAAAAGTTTAAATAAATAAATATGTATGCAAAGAAACATATTATATCTTAAATATTGTATGTAGTTAAATTAATTGATGTTCAAGAATTCGCACGTCTGCTTGCAGATTGAGTACAATTTGCCACATTTATATTATTTAAGACCTTTATGACTGTATTCTGGCGAATAAATGATTTGATTGATTGATTGATTAAAATTAGACCAACATGCTCTCATACTATCAAGAAACGTATTGCATGTCACTGAGGCACCATTACTACGTTAGCGCCGTGTATATCATGGCGCTTTCGACCTTTTTGGCGCGAGTAAACTACGCCTTAAATCAATCTAGCGCTTTATGTTCGAAACGTTTAGTTACTTCATTATTTTTTGTAGCGCTACAGCGGATATTAGCTTAAATTATTCAAACATTGAACAATAATTTTACTTGCGTTGGCTTCTCTATACGTAGTAATTGTACCTCAGTGTTGCATATACGAAATGTTACTCAAGCTTGCATAAGACATATCACCAGCTTGTTATTCACGTCATAAAAAGATTAAGTTAAAAACTACTTGTTATTGAACTATTACACATAGTACTATTATATATTCTGTGGTGTTATATCAACAAATCGACACAACATTACACCGATAAGATTGTACATTATGAGTTTAAATTCTTTTCAATTCTGTAATAGCTTCGTTTCCATGTCAAGAGCAGAACCGAACGCTTATCTCGTATATTGATGGTCAAGGCGACATGATTATTATACTGGAGTCTATGGTTGTTACATAAGTTGTGATAAACTACGATTATGGTGTTTAGTTATATAAGCAAGGTTGCTGATAAAATGAGGACGTTTAAAATGTCGGTTTATCAGTAATCACACATCAACGTTTTAACCCGTAGACTCGCTAGTCGCCATATTTGGCCAATAAATTGGACGTTTGACACGTGAAATAATTTTCTTAGAAAACATACTACGATTTCAGGGATTGCGAATAAAGGCAAAACCGTTATACGATACCATAAACGAAGCTGCCTAATGTCTATGTATATATATATATATAACTACGATGGGTGACCGCTAGTCGCGTTTGAACCGGATGCTTCCGTACTTCAGAGAGCAGGTTTGCCACCGTTGTAAGACAAGGATTTTGTGGTAAGACTTATTCAGAGGCCGCCTAGAGAAGTACCATACCTTCTCCAGTTACTCAATCGTGATGCAGTCATGTGCAAACATTACAGTGTTCCGGTTTGAAAGGCAATGTTTCCTCTGAAAGATTGTCTTGTATCCAAGTTTAATAAAAAAACGTTGTTGCCTTAGAACAGGCGTTAGATCATTTCGGAGGAATCTGGGCGTTATCAAAACTGTGGCTCAAAAGCCTAGCTTGCCACCACGAGCTGCCACACTGAGCCCGCGTCGTGGAATATGACATGTAACACTAATAGTATAAATGCAAAAGTATGTCTGAACCAATTTGGTTGAAATTTATAATATAAAAAGATGAAAACCTGCCGCCTTATTGTCTAACTTGAATGAGAATGAAATGTCACTTCATTGTCATTCCCATGATGGTTCCAGCCAATCCAGCCAATAGGATTGCAGGGTTTCGCCGAGAATGGGGTTCAAATGTCAAAACGAAGCCCATTCCCATTCTCCGAAAAGATAGACAATAAGGCCGCTGGAATAGAAGATAACGAGAAAAGCTAGCCTGTATGGCTACTTCATAAGTTCTTATCCCAACACGCGGAGCGCGGCTAGTGCTCTAAATAAATAATGCTGTTCGTTGGTGAGCATATAAATTGATTACAGCTGGACCGATTCGAATATTGTTTGTATATTCGAATCGGTCTTATTGTTTACAATAGTATAAATAAGGTTTACGCAAGAAAAATTAAAAAATATTTCGGAAAAATTCAAATTTCGGAAATATTAGTCTGTTTCCAAGTGAGACCAAAAACTTCTACATAAGTAGAACTTACTAGTCACATATTTTTTTTAGTTTCAAATTCAATACAAGTTATTGAAATGTAATTCTGTCAACTCTTATCTATTTACTTTTGTATTCATTCAACCATGAAACTTTTAAATACACAATAAAATTAAGTTGTAATTATTTGTGCAAATGTTTTAACGCGCATGACTACATTTTATATTTTTATTTATCTATTGTCTTGGGAGTTAATTTAACCTTCTTTTTTCAGCGGTGGATTGGATGTACGAGTGTATTTAATTTGGTTAAATAAATGACAACCGCCAGATAGATCTCTGTTGTTTATCGTCCAGTTTTCCTTCGTTTGATAGTCTATAGTTCAACATGACACTGGTGAAATTACGGTGGCTCATGAACAAAAGCCACAAAGCAAGATTTGAAGTTGACTTGACAAGTCACCATGAAGATGTATGGCTATATGGCATTATACTGGTGTCGATTCTGTAAGCATTTTCTAAACTGAAAATCTCTAAATTATGGCAGTTTTTATTCTGTTTAGACTAAAACCCAAATTAGTATAACACTTCCGAATGACAGCATTAAAATTAGATATTTCTCTTCAACTGTTATATACATTAAACAGATTAGTAATCAGGTAACTTGGTGCTCGCTAAACTAACGTAAAAATACCCAAAATTTAATAGATTATTCCTATTTTCTACCGACTTCCAAAAAAAGGAGGAGGTACTCAATTAGACTGTTTTTTTTTAATGATTGTTACCTCCCAACTTTCGACTGGGTGAACCGATTCTCAAAATGATTTTTTGTTTGGAAGCATGTGCTTCCTACTACTAGGACTACTAATAGGACCACACCCTATTTCATAAACAATCGGCCAATCAGTTTTTTGACATACACTTCAATAACTGATTAGAATGGAATTCGGTATTAAACTTTTCAAATTGTACTTGTTATAAATGTTATGCTAAGTGTTACACGAATTTGGTTTTTAGTATTAACAGAATAAGGACTACCATAATAAAATTTAAGATCGCTAGTTATCATACTGGGTGCCTAATCTATTTGATATTGCACTACATATAGACACAAAGTGCAGGAACATTTGATAGAGGACACCTTGATAGAGGATGTGTGTCAATTAGCTACAATGTGATGTGTAATCAACATCAATTATAGTAGATCCAACCGTTTATCCTCTTTTTGACAGCACCAATAGAACGTAACATGACGATGTTACGCAAAAGTTAACTTATAAATGCGAGGTTTTAAAAATATGACAACTGCTTAAATTTGCTCCTTGATCCCGTATAATAATCATCTTTCACAAAATGAGTCCATAAGTGCAGTAGTTTTTTTATAAATTCCATAAAATAACAAACGTTTTTAAAAAATTACGTTCTATGGCTATCAACATAGTGATGTTACGAAGTTACGATTGAGATATCGATATTGTTTATGAACTATTTTTACACGGGTGTTTTCCGTTCTCGGCACATAATATCGGATTTATTTTTATGTAAAACCGTTATATTGATGCGCCTCAGGAAAACATACAGCATTATTTGAAGACGTGTTTATCTCCTGGTGTATATCCAAAAAAGAACAAGGTTATGATGACTATGATGATTACAAGTACAAGTCATACTTGACGAAGCTGTTACCGGTTAAATCTGGGATGGCCAGCGAGCAACACGGAAGGGAGTAGGCATACACAGCGTTTCCCCTCTGTCAAAGTACAAGTCCGCATGGACCATGGAGTTTGATAATATACTGTGGGGTGAGGGCGGGGCTAGATTTGTGAATGGTGCTTTATTTTTTATGTGTTAGTGATTTGGTTGTGTGAGTATGATCGGCAATGGATCGGTACAGGTATGTTTTGTATGTAATAGTGCGGCTTTGCGCTAGTGTGCAACTTCCCCTCCCGCAAGAAATGACAGAAAGATTTGAACAATATTTTTTAGCTAAGGCTACTCCCTTCCGTGTTGCTCGCTGGGGATGGCAGACATTAAAGTCTGCCGTTTGGTACCAGAAAATAGTAAAGTTTGAGCAACCCCAATTCCAATTTAAGCAAACGAAATCTAATCTTTTATTTTTATTTATTTATTAATCAAAATCAGATTCATCGTTGCTGTCACTCGAGCTATTGCCGACATTTATAATTAATTGTTGACTCATATAATCTATCGCCACGTGTTTATCCCAATCTGCCATTATAGTTTCTTGTGTTTTTTGAATTACATTTTGCCAGCTTTCCGCAGTTACTTTCACACATGCATTTTTTAATAAATTTACCATTTTGTTTGCCGTGAATGGGGGTTTTGTGTTATTTCTAGCAGCGTGTCCTTTAACTTGAGCCCATATTAATTCAATGGCATTGTATTGACAATGATAGGGTGGAAGTCTAAGAACCCAATGACCATGTTCTGCAGCTATTTCGTCGATCACATATCGTTTTGGGAAGTGTTTTTTTGTTCGTAATATATTTAGTAATTGTACTTTTAGTAAGGAGTTATCAACATTTTCACCATGTCGTTGAAGCCAGTCAATGATTACTTGTTTTTTGTCGGCCTGGGTCGGCATTTTATCAATTTGGCGTGAGTGATAGGATGCGTTATCCATAATAATAACTGACGGTTCTTCCAATGATTGTACCATTTCCTTAAACCAACTTTCGTAAACCTCAGAATTCATTTCTTCGTGGTACTCAACTGTTTTTTTGGATTTAAAGGCCAACAAAGCATCTGGCATGAATCCTTTCACAGACCCTGCATGGCAAATGATTAGACGTTCTCCTTTTCCCATCGGTACTGAGGTAGTGGAAGCAGCGGTGTCATCAGTCCAGCTCTTAGACACTGTGTGGTTCGCATTCAGCCAAGTTTCGTCAGTGAAAACAACATTTGACCAATCTGTAATTTTTTTGGCTTCGCTCAAAAATTCGCAACGAGCAAAAGCTACGTCGCGACGCTCCATCAATATTTTGCGTTTGTCCGATTTTTTATAAGTAAATCCAATTTCATTCAAGACCTTTACCAATGACGATTTTTGACCTCGGAACAAATCACATTCACGCAAAGAAGCAACAAGTTTTTTAAGTGTTGGAACTTCTTTACGTAAGTAATAGTTATATATATGACGGCGTATAGCGTCTGCGTCAAAGTTGTCAACCGAAGTCACACGACGTGGTTGGCGTTTTTTCTTCGGCGTACGAAGCTTATTCTCCTGCATGCCGCTTGTTCCGTAGGCTTCGGTAGTAATTTTTGTAATCGTAGATGCACTAATACCTAACGCGGCCGCAACGCGCTCTCTCACTTGCGACAATGGTAAAAGCGGGCCGCCATTTTGATACTCTGCTTCAAAGTAATTACGAAGCTTGATCACCATTTCTCTCGTCTGTCCTTTCAGCACTGATCCTTTCGGCATTTTATAGTTCCAATATAAAACTCAGCAAATAATTACTAGCACGGGCGTCTTGTTGCGAGTGACAGTGACAAATACAAAACGGCGGTGGACCATTGAGTTTTACTACCTTGATAAAATACTACTGCTTACCCATAGACAAAAAAATTGGCAGTCATAGGAATTGCCGATAGAAGTGAAAACTTATAACTCAGAATTTGATAGCTTACCTTGGAAACTACACGGGTGTAACCGGACGGCGTGGCCTCGCCATCTGGGCATGGCCATCTAGAAATGCGTCAGCATTTCCCATTGGCTGATGCGTTTCTAGATGGCCATGCCATGACGGCCTGTCCACGCCCTTTCAACATTCCCCATTGGCTGACGTATTTCTAGATGGCCAATAGCCATGGTCATGGCGCCATTCCTAGGACTATTCTCTTTCCGCACAGACTCGATAGAAAAATGAATCGAAATCGTGTCCACTATAATCACTTGGTCACAACACTTTAACTGACAAATTAGATCTGTCAAAAAGAGGATAAACGGTTGGATCTACTATAACGCTTGCAAAATATTGTTTTAAAAGAGTGTACTCGTGACCATGGCCATAGTATAAAGATGCAACAGTATGGAAACTAAGCTTAGTTAAGCGGAAATAAACTATACGTGACCACTCGTCTTGACGCGGCCTCAATATTGACTGACGGCACCACGACAACCGCTTAGGGATCTCGTCGGTGCGCATGTTTGTGTGAGTGAGCCGTTGCGTACATTTGTAGGTAGGTTCCGCACTGTTTCGCTATATTTATACTGTGCCATGGCGCTCGCAATGGAGCCGAAATACATGGAATTCGAAATAAAAGAAATGGATGGTAAATAAGCCGTTTCAAAATAATGTTCACATAATGTATCCGTCCTCCTATTAACTTCAACCAGGGCTCTTATTCGCTATGACCACTCAAACAAGTAACGCGACGCGATATGATTTCTTCAAGGAATGACCGTGAAATCAATAATTTGCGATCATTCCTTGAAGATATCGTAACGCGCCGCGTTACTTGTTGAATTGTCATAGTGAATAATGCCCCAAGGGCGTTTCACTCTGCAGTTTAGGTACGCGTATGTCGTTGCTCGGACGTGGTTATGACGCGCCATTTCGGCGACCGTGGTTGATTCTAAATTGCGCTTTATGTCCATGCATTTTGTATGAAATTTGACTTGATTATAAAGCCACCCGCGCCTTGTCTGCGCCCGACGCCATTCACGTGTGGCCTGCGTCTATGGCGCAAAATACATATAAATGGTGTCGGGCGCGGACATGGCGCAGGCGGCTTTTAATTCCATTCAAATTTCATACATCATCATATCATCATCTTAGCCGTAGGATGTCCACTGCTGAACATATGCCTCCCCCACAAATTTCCAAAAGAACCGGTTGGAATCGGCCTGCATCCAACGTCGTCCTGCTACCTTTATCAGGTCGTCAGTCCACCTTGTCGGTGGACGACCTACGCTCCGGTCCGTGGTCTCCACTCTAGAACATTCCGGCTCCATCGGCCATCTGTTCTGCGTGCTATGTGCCCTGCCCACTGCCACTTCAACTGGCTTATCTTCTGGGCTATGTCGGTGACTTTCGTTCTTCTACGGATCTCCTAATTTATATCTGATTCGAACACGTAGAGAAACCCCGAGCATAGCCCTCTCCATAGCTCGTTGTGCGACTTTGAGCTTTTTTCATTTTCAATTTCATACAAAACGATTGGAAATAAAGCGCAATTTAGAACACAAGATGGCGCGTCATAAACACATCCGAGCAACGACATACCGTGTATTCTGGGCCCTTATTCGCTATGACCTTACAAACAAGTAACGCGGCGCGCTATATCTTCAAGGAATGAACGTGGAATCAATACAAATTTGCGATAATTCCATTAAGATATCGTTACGTGACGCGTTACTTGTGGAATGGTCATAGCGAATAAGGGCCCAGAATACGAATTGCGCTTTATTTCCATGCATTTTGTATGAAATTTGAATGGGCTATGAAGCCGCCCGCGCCCAACGCCATTTATGCCTGCGCCCTGGGCTGTTTTGGTTGCAGATTGCCGCTCAGCAGAGCCCAATGGAATATGAACGCACGATAAGTTTCAATTTAGCGTGCAAGCAAGAACGGTCGTAAGAAAAGGCAAAGTTTTGCTTATTTGACTTTGGTTCGAGAGTGACACTTCTGTACTAGTATTATTATTTATTCTGTGCTTAGCCACACACGTTGCAGTTCCTGGAAAAGTAGGTAGATTTCTGCGAAATCTATTGTATTATTGACGAAATATGGCGAATCGCCAGTCAACAGGTAACAGTTTATAGTCTATTATATCCCATGTTTAAAAAACAAAATCAGGATTTTAATTTCCTGTTGGTATCCTAACTTTGTGCTTGCATATATAATGTAGTTTAGTTGTCTTTTGATGTCTTCTCTCTACTATATGTCCACTTATTACTACAGATTAAGTTGTTTAAAAAAAGCGTAATATGCTTGGATACAGCATAGACAAAATAATAAGATCTCCACATACGTCAAGATCGTAATGATGACAGTTCTGTCAATGTTTGTGTCAGTTTCTGATAGTTTAGACTCTAAAACATTGACAGATGTCAAATTGACTTTGCTCAATCAAAAGCCAAGTCAATTTGACAGCTCGATACACTAGACATGCTCGGCAACCATCAAGGGTGATGAAATGTAATGACAGTTTTAACATAAGTCCTGTATTTTATTATTAATGTTTATCGATTGATATACTAGGTATTCAAATTGACTCATTTAGTACTATTAAAGCAATTGCTTTTGACCATGTACATATTTTATGACATTATGGTATATAGGTATATATGACCTTGGAAAAGATAATAAGGTACCCAAAATACTAAGCCTGCACAGACGTAGTCGCGGGCACCAGCTAGTTATAAATAGTTTCCCCAATGTACACGATTTAAGGATTTTCGGCGATACAATTGCATATTTAAACATGAAAAAGTATTTAAGTCAAAATAAATAGGTACTTTAAGAATAGCTTTGACATAACTTTAAAAGTTGAGGTTGCAATGGGTTCTCATGTGGGTATCCATGGCAATGAGGAGGTAGATAAGTTAGCCAGGGAAACACACAATGTAAGGTCTGACATATTTCTTATTCCAGAGTACACAGAATTATTGACCAAGTATAAAAAAAAAGTCCATACAGATTGGAATAATTACTTTACTAAGACATGTCAAGATAAAGAAATCTGGTATAGGACATTACAAGGTGAACCTCCTCAAGCGCCATGGTTTCATGTGGTAAAGCTTAGTAGAAAAATGATTGTTATGGCGTGTAGACTTCGCTCCGGACACTTCCCATTAAATAAATTCTAACACCTCATGAGAATAGCTGACTCACCTAACTGTGATATGTGCGGTGTGGCAGAAGACATATCACTTTTTAATGGAATGTCCCCGGAGCATATGCATAAGAACTAAGTTAAGAGGTTTGGGCCTCAACCAATTTGATGTAGGTTTAGTCCAAAGTGTTCTGGCAAAGCCATTATCTGACACTGCCAGGACACTTTTCAGATTGTGTTACAAAATTTTAAGATGTTAAGTGTTATATATGAATGTACCAATGGGGCTGGCATGGCTGCGACAAATGTAGCTAAAAGCCCCCTAAATAAATTATGAATTAAAAAAAAAATACTTTAAAATTATGGAATTGCCGACACTTTTGTTGACATGACGTCTTCTATAAAGAGATATTACATCACTTTGCTCTATTGTCAAAAGTTTCCACAGCATACGCAATATGAGGATTATTTTTGGTATTGTGTTCACACCTTGGGTTACATTATCGAAGTTTTGATAAGGATTTCTAAATTTTTGAAAATATCCTATAGCCAATGTTCCTCAGGGATAATTTAGGATTCTAATGGTAAAAGACATTTTCAAATAGGTCCAGTAGTTTAAGATGCTATTCAATTCAAACAAACAAGTTTTACCTCTTTATAATATACTGTAGAAGAAGTGTAGATGTAGATGTAGATATATAATATTACCTTATTTTGTTAAATATTATGTAAAAAAATTACACAATATTAAATATTGTGCCATTCTCTGTATGTTTTATGTTGTCATATGTCAGTTTAAATTTACTTAGATGCAACATTAAAGATGAAGAGGATTGTCAATAAAGTCATCAATCATTCTGTAGTTAGTCTGCTTTACCCATGTGATACTAGCAGATTAAGGGCCCACTAAGCCACTCACAAAACTAGTTGAAGTTGAGTTTGCTTCGTCATGTATAAATAATATGTATTGTGTTGTCCTATTCTCAGGTCATAATTTATCTGAAAGCTAAACTCAAGTTACCAGTCAGTTTATTACTACCAATCTAGCTCTTTCATTTGTTTTCCACTCTATGGTCCCATGGGAATTGACATTGGCAAAATTGTGATTACACCACACAAGCTATGATCAAAAAGAAGTTGAAGTTAGTGATGTGCTAGTTTAATCCTTCATTTAGCTCATCAAAGGTCGAACAACCCAGACACATTAGAAATGTCATTGTTATAATGACATGGACACTTGAGGGGATACAGTGATAATTAAAGCAAAAGATTTATGAATGAAACAGACGTAAATGTAAGTCTCTGGTACGCAAAAGGATTAAAGAACTATCTAATGAACTCACCGAGGACAGGTAGGTACTCATGCAGGAGTGTCTGGTCCTCTGCCATCTGCTGTTCTGTTTTACGTACCACAGGCAGCACCCATGGTTTGCCATTCTCATCTCTGTAGGCTGAAATGAGGAAATGATATAATTCAAATGGCTCATTTAATATGCATATTCTCAAATATACACCAATGAAATGGAATGTTTGAACCTTCAATTGATCTAGGCCATCTCATAGCACACTTTGATTGAAAATTGAAATCACTTAAGCATTCTAGTATTTGTGAACACTCTCTCCCCATGAATCGACTCATGATAGGTTCCTATTAAAAGCAATGGATAATTTTTCGTAACTTATTGACACTTCATGTATGAGAAAATTGTCAAAAGTAACAAGTTAGAAGCATAATGATTGGTTTCTGAATATAGAAACTTAAATCTACTCAAAATTATATTAATAAAAAAAATAAAAATACATAGGTACCTCTGTACTTCATTGGTATTGGACTAATTTTATTTATTTTATAAGACAATGTATTGTTACATAAGAGGACTAAAGGAAAAATGCGTTCAATGCCTTTCTATTATTTAAGTTATAAAAAATGTATGTAATGCTTACCACCAACACTCAAATTCACTTTATTTTGGTATGTGTCTTCCGAGAAAAGTTTCATTAGCAAAAACACTTCGATCGGTGGACCCTGCTCTACGCAATCGAACCGTGAAGCCATCGTGCCGGCCTGATTTGAACGTTCGACAATGATCAGAACAGCACTAAAATTTTATAACTATGTATTACTGCCGGCCGGACAGCGCTGTAACTGAAATTATCTGTCGAGTCGAGTTTTGTTTTTCTTTTCACTTTGTGTTTTAGGACTTTAGTCATTCAGTTCAGCCGCTATCTGTTCCAGAGTTGCCAGTAACATATTTCTAAATAGACTGTTAATTTTCTGAAATTTTACATAGTAATGTCACCCAGATAATTACATGTTATACATTATTGCATGATAACTCTCAGCATCAGCATGCAAGTAATAATAATAATAATAATAATAAGTACATTTCAATAACCATGCCATTTTACCCATTTTTGTAATAGATAACCTGTAACCTTCCATCCAAAATGTTTCTGTTTTTATACTACATTGTATTTTTATATCAAACAGGCCTTTAAGTGTTGGCTACAGCCCCACTTATGCCTTTGTAAAGGACCGGGTGAAACCCGTGAAATTGGTTGAATAAAAATAATAATAAAACCGCACACCGTGGACTCTGATTCTCCCTGGGGCTAAATGAGACCCCTGACCCCCGGCTTGCCTTAATTGGCCATCTGGGGGTGGAGACGCAAGAGCAAGTAACAAAAAGCTCCAAGGGTGGAAGTGTTAAGGGCATAACGCCGGTAGTAGCGCTTCAGTGAAACCGCAGCACACCTCTCGACACCCTTTAGCCAGCCACACCAACGTTGCCCTTTCTGTCACCATTCATGGTGGCCTTTATGGGGGGCCCGTTTAGTGGGTGGCAAGTCACCACCTGCCCAAAAATTTTAAAATGAGACTGAATTTGGCAGGTGCCGTAGTCTCTTCCATAGCCCACTATCTTTTTATCACTAATAAAATCATTTCAATAGCCTTGTCATTTTACCCATTTTATAAGAGATATACCATGTCACCATCCATCCAAAAGTTTCTGTTTTTTTTATACTACTTTGTATTTTTATACCAAACAGGCATCTAAGTGTTGGCTACAGCCCCACTTATGCCTTTGTAAAGGACCGGATGAAATCCGTGATTTATTTTGAATAATAATAATAATAATAATAAAGTTTATTTCCAAAAACACAACTAAATACAGTTCACTTAATCCGTACCTAAACATACATACATACATAAAATCACGCCTCTTTCCCGTAGGGGTAGGCAGAGACCACGGATTTCCACTTACTACGATCCTGACATATCTCTTTCGCTTCATCTATACTCATCAATCCTTTCATACATAAGCGTCGGTTTAGGGTACTTTTGACCTGGCCTTTTTTCAGAACGTCTTCAATCTGATTACGGAACGTTCGCCTAGGTCTTCCCCTACCTATACAAGAAATATTATTCTAAATATATATCAAACTAACTATAATTAGGTAACTAATACATGGGTATAAAAGACAGGAAGTTTGGGTAATACTGTACTTAGTGCCAAACAATCAAGGCCCTGGTCTCCACACTAGGATTCCCTGTGTCGTGGCGACCAGTATCTTACAAACATGTATACTTACTTAAGTGTTATATCGTCACAGTGAACGGTTCCTATATACTATATTGTATACAACTGCGAGTACCTAACAGAAACGTATAGATTGCCCGAGAAGTATGTTAGTGTTAAAAAGGAACTGTAGTACACTTTGAAGATTCACCCAGTAAAAAATCCTTAGAATAATATACATTTATGTTTTGCATAATTAACACATGCGCTTTATGCTTGTTGTATATTGTGTGACTTTAAGTTATTAAATATTCAGATTAAGAGATTAACTATTCAGTTAAGTAATACATTTTATGGTGACCGATCATATGCATTGTACTCCGTAAGTTTGTGTATGTGAGTGTAGGAGGGTGTGTGTGAATTGTGTTATGGTTTATGGTTGAATGGGAAAGAGGGAAGAAAGTAGATGCGTTGTGTGTTATTTGTCTATTTGTAGGATTTGTTCATTTTCCTCATAACTCATTGTTACCCAATATGTCAAATTTATTTTACATCTATATAAGTTTTCAAACTATCATGGTCACAAACATAAGAGGTATTCAAGTTGTCAACTGGATAATTACCATGTAAATTTTCTAAGAGTTTCCGATATTTCGGCACTGTTGCAAGCGCCATGATCACGGATGAACTGAGGAATTGCGGGTGGGTGAATGTTTTACGAGCAGACGAAACGGTCTACCCTCTTCCGTACTCGTTTGCTAGTCCTAGCAAATACCGTACCGTACCCGTACCGTAACCGTAGAGGGCCATGGAGCACATCATCGCCATGTAAAGGTGGCGGCAGCTACCTCCTCCACCCCCGAGATTGGGGAGCAAGCGACCCAGTGCAGCAGCCGTACCCACGAGTCTGTGGGACAGCTGCTGAAGATGAGCCCTGAATCTCCATCTGCTGTCAAGCACAACACCGAGATATCTCAGCGTTGACTTGACAGCGATAGAGGTCCCCCCAACAATTATATTGCAGCCTGCGGGCGGCGCTCTCTGACGACCGGGAAAACAGATAGCCTCGGATTTGTGGAGCGCCACCTCCAGGCCCAATTGCCGGATCCGGGCCACTACCGCCGCTACTGCAGCAGTGGCCAGGATAGACGCCTCCCGGATTGTTTCCCCCCGGGCGGTAACCAGGGTGTCGTCGGCGTAACAGATGACGTCGACGCCATCCAGGGTAACGCCCCGCAGCACCCAATCATACTCAATGCTCGACAGGAGTGGTCCAAGAACAGACCCCTGTGGAACGCCGCGAGTCACTGGACTTCGGCCTCCGCCCTGAATTGTCGGGTTGACCACCTCTCTTGCCGAGAGGTAGTCCCCAACGATACGGCGTAGGTACTGGGGTACCTCATGATGCCCTAGCGCCCACAAAATCGTGCTCCACGGCAGGCTATTGAAAGCGTTTGCGATGTCTAGCGACACCGCCAACATGACCTCGCCGTTGGAGCACGCCACCTCGGAGAGATCGTGGACGCAGGATATTGCGTCCAGCGTCGAGCGACCTCTCCGGAACCCGAACTGATTGTCGGCCAGATCTGGGCCGACGTTCGTGAGGTGCCTGACGAGGCGGGTAGCGATAACACGCTCCAGGAGCTTGCCAGCCTCATCAAGCAGGATCTGTAGACCCTACTCTATCTCCTACTATAGCACAGCAAGTGTTGATTACTTGCACCTAATCTGCGGTGCATAACCGGAATCATAGAGTAACCCAGCTGTTTATGAACATTCACGTTTATTATATCTGATTCAACAAATAATAACCTACCGCGTAAGTTAAACCGTCAAATAACATTAAAAATCATAATAATACAAAGAAATATTACGAAAATATTAAAATTTGTATTGTATAGTTAAAAGGTGATATTACTATTTTAGGTATAATTCAATTAAATAGTTGCGTACTTAACGTTCAATTTTATTCTATTGTCATAATAATAACAATAATAATACCGTTGATTTCAGGCTGTTAGTACCCATAACAACACATACATAATTAACAAAATATAACATACCAAAATAATAATAATATTAAAAAAAACGTAATTTCAATTAATAGTAGCAGACAGTCAAAACAACTATTTTCAATGTAAACAATAAAAATAATTATACTATGGAACATCTATTGAATGCATACAACAAGTTACAAATTAAAAAGATAATCACATTTAAAACAAAATGCGTTTATAAAATACATCATAGAATAACAACTCATTGAATAAATAAATAAGGTTACAACTTTATATTTATTAAACTGGATACAGCTATTAAGTTCAAAAACAGTACTTTAAACGTATTTCAAGAAAAACGATACCATCTACATATAAAACATCATGGAAAGCATATCATTAATCATAATGAGAATATCGACAACATAAACTGTTAACTCTCGCAAATTTGTAAACCATAACACTGTAAATCGCTAATTGTAATGGTTGTTTAGAACCAGAACATTCATTTAAAATGACTTTTCAAATATCAGAAGCGCATCTTGTAGATTGCTAGAGTTTATGGTTCTTTTATCAAGAATGAATGTGTCTCCAGACATAATTATTTTTACGGAGTTGGGGCTTGCTTTCAACCTCATTGTTCCACAAATATCAGGCTATGATACTTACAGCACAAAAATGCTTAACAATCGAAATTATAGTATTATAACTTCAGCAGAAGTGAGGTATTTAATAATGTTTGGGAACCTACAATCTCAGAGTCGAAGAGAGAGTTTTTGTCTCATTACTAAACTAAGCAATTCTACTATTCTGATTATCGATCACCACCCTTTAATAATGTAACCCTGTTTCATAATACCCTAGATTAAACAAATATCATAATTACAAAAATGTTTTAATAGCAGGAGATCAAAACATATACCTATACCGTGGTCCGTTTTGCGATAATTTTGCTCACAGTGCTATCGTCTACCAAAGCTGGTCCGAGATAAATATCGCGATTTTGACAGCTCATGGCACTGTAAGCGTGTTGTTAATTCGGACCAAAGTTGTAGCAATAACGAACCATTTGCGCGCGAAAACCAAAAATCATAAAAATATCGTGCATAGTGTGAAGGTTAACTATGTAGTGTGTGGATTAAAAAGAAATAATGGAATGGATGGACCGACTTTTACAACTTTTACATCAAAAAGAAGGGACACCAGTAAATACATTGTAGAAATAAACAAACACCTGTCACTTTTGACAGAACGCTCACGACGATTATGGTGTAGAGCATGGTTCATGTAATCGTCAATATGGCGGCAGTTAAGACGTCATCGATGACGTAGCGTGGGCCATCGTAATCACGCTCACGGTGAAAGGGACCGACTTTTATCGCGCTAATATCGATTATAGCCAATTAGGACCGCAGTACTATATAACTGCCGATCCCATAGATCACTATGCATCTACCTACCTTGATATAACAGCAATGTATGGAATTCTACCTGCTCATTTATTTTCCACTAGAAGGGGCAATTGTTTGGACCACATTATGCGACGCTCATCATATAAATGCTTAAATTTAGTAATTGAGGACACGGTAACAGACCATTATACGATATTTCTAAGTTTGGATGTGAAACCAACTGAACTCCACACTTCAAAAGTAACAACAAAAACTACCTATGCTGAAATAAGCAATTCCATTCACAATACTGATTCCTCGAATATTTTCTCAAGTTATGACAACCTAGCCACTGTTTTCTATTATAAAAAATAGTTAAGAAAAATAATGTTGTCCAATACAATTAATTCACTTATACCTAAATGTAAAACTGCTATGAATCCCTGGATTACTATGGGCATTGATAGATGTTTGAGAAATCGTGATCGCTTGCATTAACGATTACGATTGCAACAAAACAACACTGTTTTAAAATGACTTGTAAACGATATAGAAGTATCTGCAAATCGGTTCTTAAGAAATCTAAATCAAAATATGAAAGAGAATAACTTCAGATAGCCAGCAGAAGTCACAATCTGAAAAAGACATGAGAAGTTATTATCGAAATAATACAATATAAAACAATACCGAAGCTATGCCAGGAGCTTCTGAAAGTTCATAAATCCCCATAGAAGTCAGTAGACGCTGTCAATAACTTTTTCGCTAATGTTAGCAAACGTTTGGCACCAAAAATCATGCCGGACGATGAATACCCAAAACCGAGAAAAGTGCTACGTTTTACCTATACCATTATGGATATATTATATATCACACTTAAATTTAAAGGTTGCTAAAAAGTTATGTTTTTGTCGGTCTAAAAGTATTTGCTTAAGTGTTATTTTAAATACGTCGCAATTATTTGTGGTTCTTAATGAAGGTGGCAGATTATTCCAGATTTTTGAAGCACTGTACTTTAAAGAACCCTTAAAACCAGCTGTTTTATGTTTGGGTATAGCGAGGGAATTTCTCAACTTTGATCGCGTGTTTAGAGAATGAATGTTTTTGGGCCATACAAGCTTTTCAAATAGGTATTCTGGTTTTTTATTCCAGATTACTTTTTTTCGTAACGCATGCTAAATCGAGTTCTCGTCGTAACTTCATGTTCAGTACACCTCTAGCCACAAGATATGGTGTGACGTACTCTCTCCTCGGTATATTATAGCAGAACCGGGCACATGCGTTTTGCACACGCTGGATTGCAATTTCAGTGTGAGCCCGTAGTCTAGGACCGTACACTGCACTGCAATAGTTAAGTGGAGAGAGTACCAACAGATCAATAAATAACATTCGTACTTCTTCTGAAATATATTTTCGTATATTATATAATACCTTTAGTTTAAAGAATGCATTTTTGATTTTTTCATTAATATGCTTGACGTATCTTTGTTCACTGTCTATTATTATACCTAAATTTCTTGATTCTGATTCTATTGGTATATCAACTACATTGATAGTTAGTTTTGGCTCACACTGGATCGCCCTAGCCACCTGCAACTTAGTACCCAAAATCAACATTTTAGATTTAGTGGGATTTAGAACTAAAGAATTTTAAGTAGCCCAATTGAATATCTCTGCCATAGCAAGAGTTGTATCGTCCGGATCAAAGCTATGATACACTTGAGTATCGTCGGCATATAAGTGATACTTGCATATTATGATTTGATCGGGCAGAAAAAAGTATCGTACTTAAAATTTGATCCTTGTGGCGTTCCTCTTTTTTACACTTGTCACCATTTTGATTTCCCTTTCATTTTCAACCTCTACGCATTGCTCTCGTCCGGTTAAGTATGTTCTAAACCACATACACGTACTGTCTGAAAACCCGTAGTAAGATAGTTTAGCAATTAGCAGTTTTGGATTAATACAGTCAAATGCGCGTGACAAATCTAGTAGAATTAGCACACTACTCAGCCCCGAGTCAGATGCTGTAAGAAGGTCGTCGGTGACGTGTAGAAGTGCAGTTTCAGTACCATGGTGCTTACGAAACCCGGACTCATACTTAGGTATTATATTTTCCTCACATATATTTTTTTCCATTTGGGTGAGTACCACTCTTTCAATACTTTTGATAGCATGGGAAGGATACTTATGGGTCGAAGATCTTTTAGTTGTTCGACTGATTTAGACTTTGGTATAGGTTTAATTACAGATCTCTTCCACGATTCAGGAAAGGTGCTAGAAATAATAGAGCTATTTATTATGTGCGTGATAGCTGACAGAGATTCCGGAAGAGTAAGTTTTATCATATCTGCGTTTATCTGAACATAGCCAGTGGTATTCATTTTTATACTCAATACTATTTTACTAACGGTTTCCTCTGACACTGGGTACAAAGAAAACACCCTTTCCGATTTTTTTTAACTTATTAAATAGTTTAAGATTTTGTGATCACAATGTACATTACTTGAAATATTCAGAAAAGATTATTAATTTTATTAGGATTCATTAAATTGTAAGGAATACATACAGTGTTATTTTTTTTATTTAAGAACTTTATCCTTTTAAAATAGTTCCACATTTTTGTAGGTTTATGTAGATTTTTATTTATATAATAAATGAAAAATGTAGACTTTTCTCTCTCCAATGCACCTGTGACTAAGTTTTTCAGACTTTTATAATAAGTTTTTGATGATTCAGTTTTTTTCCTGTGTGCTCTAACTAAGGAGTTATCTCTAAGTGCCATCATAAACTTAATTATGCTAGTAATCCAGGGACTAGGCAATTCCCTACTTTGCTTTTGTTTTGTAGGTGCATGCCTGTCAAAAATACCAATAATTGTTTCTGTAAACTGCTCTACCATAGACTGTATGTCATTCATATGTTCAAAATTGTGCCAAGAAATAGCATTCAGGTCAGATTTAAATAACTCCAGATCTATGTCTTGGATTGAGTGATAGTATATAAAACGTTTTACTGGCTTTTGTTTTCTAATGTTGAAATCACACAAAACCATACTCATATCACTTAATGTCTTAATCATGGTCACATAATGTCTTATTATGCAAAATTGAAATATTTTTACATCTTTCGGGAGTATCTATTACAATGAGGTCTATTAAACTTACCGTTTCCTCGGTTATCCTAGTAAGTTCTTTAACTAACTGAGGAAGGCCCCGCTGTGTGCAAAAGGTTGTAAGCTTTCGAACATTCAGAGAATCAGTTTTTTGTAAATTTACATTGAAGTCGGTCAGTAGACACACATAATCACAGTAACTGAAACTACTTAGGGACTCACTCAACGCATCTAGAGCTGCATCCACAGTGACACTTTCTGGTCTGTAAGCGGTACCAACAGCCATTCTAGCCCCTGGTAATGTCAACTCTAACCAAATTTGTTCTAGTTGAGATACCGGATGAGCGCGAACACGCGCACGTAATCCTTTTTTGATGTATAGGCCCACCCCTCCTCCCTTTTTCGAGCTACGAGCTTTATGCTTGAATGAGTATTCATAGCAAGGATTGGCGCAATCATTTCTTGACCCTCTGGGATCCAAGTTTCATTCAATGCCAATATGTCAGGCTTGTTTATATCTACAGTCGCTTCCAGGTCTTCCCTGTCTGTATTGACTGATCGTATATTGAGAAGGCCTAATCTCAAATTTCTACTTTTATTGGTCTTATTATCCATACTCTAATGTCAATTGTATACAAAATATGTATTTTTACATATTTTGAACATATTTGTGGGTGTTTTGTGAAAGTTTTGTTAGTGAAAGTGTAGTGTGTAAATATATTTATAGTGTTTTGTGAGTGAAAATTAGATGAAATATATTTTTTTACATAACGTGTAGTATTAAGCCTAAGATTAAACCAATTTAGAAAAATGTTCAAGCATAAGATGCTTGCGTAAAACTTCTCTATTACAAATAGTAGCTCGTACACTATGTGATAAGTTGTTTTAATACAAGACCAACAAGAACCAAAATGTAAGATAGTATAAGTTGAGTCAGGCATGCATGAGTAGAAGCCTATATTATATTCTGTATAAACCAAAAAAATATTACTTATATGTACTATGGTGCAGTTTAAAAATCGTGTCCAAATCTCCTTCCCTTCTTACACGAAACGCCTGTTTACCGTCTGCTTGCCTTATTAAAATTTTGCCGTCTCGGGTACAGGCGTACCTCCACTTAAACTGCTTGCATAGCGTGCGAGCCCGTCCGAAAATCAACCTGTTGTCCTTTGTTAGACGCTCGTCGATGTAGATAGGGCGCGCGGTTCCCGCCAGCTCGATATCGCCAGTTGTGATCGAACGGCGCACGCGCGCACTTCTCAGTACTTGTCCATGCAGCGCGCGCCGAGCTAGGTGCACCACGATGGGGCGCGGTCGCTGCTTGCCGTCCTGCCCGACACGCACCGGGCCCACTCGGCGGGCGTCCACAATGTCGCGTTCCACTAATTTCAAACCGATCTTATTTACTACCAATCCTGTTATGTGCATAACATTTTCACCTGTGTGTTCGGTTACGCCGCTTAACTCGACATCATTTTGAAGAGCCTCTTGCTCCTTATTATTTAATTCTTGTCTTGTCATTTAACAGAAATTTGCGATTAAAGCTCCCCAGTCTCCTTGGAAGAAGCTTCTAGTGTAGTCAATCTGGAGTCTTTCTTATCTAGCCTTCCTGACAAAACCTCAAGTTTACTTTCGCAGCTCTGGTACATTAATCTAAGGTCTTTTAACTCTTCCCGGATTTCGTCTCGAAAACATCCAAACTCCTTCCTAAGAGCCCGTATTTCTTGGAGGACTTGCTGTTCTAAATCCTCTTCGGTGGAGTCGTCAGATAACGGATTACCTTGTTCTCTAACCGGAGTATTGGTGTTATCCTTGCGTGGCAGGCCAATAGTACAACCCGGGCATAACCAGTGTTTAGGAAAATTACCGGTAGCAGTCAGATTGACGCAATGTCGATGAAACATTCCTTTACACTTCGAACAAACTGCGCCCACTGTCAGAAACTTGCCGCAACCTCCGCACTTGCTCATTGCTAATTGAGTGATAAACGTTGAGTATAAACTGGGCAACAGTCGGCAATTTTAATTTAAGTTATTAGTGTTTAAGCAGTTGGTTCGATGCACGATTGTTAGATACCTGTACAGCTTATCCAGATATGTTTTCTCCAGATTTAAGTGGCTTTTGTTGTAATACAGCGTCCCTCAGTTGAATATTCCGCCCCACCCACAATGGTTTTAAAGTTCCCAATGTTATCCGATTACTTTTAATACTAGAAATACAAATAGGATAGCTGTACCTAGTTTTAGACTTGCGAAGACTATTAAGTCATTCCTAGGAAATTATGTGCGTTTTAACAATAAAATCCCAAAGCACATAACTGAGCTCACAGAGGGCAAATTAAAGTTGACTGTAAAAAACGTTTTAATAAAAAAAGCTTATTACAAAGTCCGACATTATATAGAAGATAAAGATGCTTGGTATACTCCACTTCTGACAAGCTGTCACTTTGCCACCCATAAAATGTAATATTTATAATACGTAAGTAGAAACATTGTAAACATCTATATAAAAAGAATGGCCCCGAGTTACTTGCCGCTTCTTCTCGGTAGGCTCTATATATTTTGAAACGCGGCGGTAGAGTTTTTAAAGTAGATTATAATGAAAAATAGACGTTCATAAGTGCGTCTTTGATGCCTAAATTGAATAAATGATTTTGACTTTGACTTTGAAAACGAATAAAAAGCTATCGAGCGATCAAACACAGAGTGCCAAATACGGAAATATGTTAGTAACTCATTACCAGTATATATTGGCGTTCCACAGAATGCTTATTCTTGGCACAACACTCTTTCTGGCATACATTAATGACTTATGTGAAATGTCCATTGATCGAGGCTCGATTATAACATATGCAGATGATACGGTAATACTAGTAGGAAATACCTGGGGAGAGGTGTTCCAAACAGCACAAATTTTAATAAAACCTCAATGTTAATGCGAAATAAATCTCTTATCTCTTATTCTAAATAAATCTAAATATTGAGTTACCCTAGAGTTACGAGTTCCACTAGATATAATTAAGTAAATATTTTTCTTCATGCCAATCTATTATCACCTACTGCAACACGTCATGGGGAGGTACTAGTACACCTTTCATGCTGCCTCTAGAAAGAGCACAGAGAGGTGTGCTAAAGTGCAGTACAAATGGACCATTTAGGTATCCGACATGTGATCTGTAAAATCGCAATTTGTTTTTGAAATGTGTGTCAATAACCTACAAACTAAAAAAGATACGGACAAAAAAGTTATAAATCAGTTTTAGAAGGAATTTTGTTTCAATAGAATTGTTCGTACGCCAATTGTGATTGTGACTTGTGATATTAAGTCGAATGACACAAACCACGTGACGAATATAAGTCATGGACTGGACACATATTAGACCATATTTAAGCGACTAAGGGACGTGATTATAAGCAAGCAGTATAATAGTAGTAATATAATCATTTTAACACCTTGGAACGTAGTGTCTAAATAAATGGCGGTTCTAAATGTACCTACATAAAAAAATACAATACAACGAAATTTTACGAATTTCGTAACGTATTATGCAAACAGGCCACCCTGATGTGTTATAATACTATTAATTTAATATAGGTTATTCCAGCGAACTCACTTTTTTGTGATGGCAATTCAGCACAAAATCTTCTTCTTCTTGTAGTGCTTTCGAATAGATCACTTCTGATCGTTTTTGGCGAAATTAACGCTAAAAACGCTCACAAGGGGCGTTCGGAAAGCTAAAAAAGAGGAATTTTTGCCCATTTCCGGAGCATAGTTGTTTGTAATCGTTATTTGACAGCTTTGTATTTGACAGCATAATCATGCGATTTTAAGTCTCTTATGCTCAGTTGACCGTTCGAATAGGATATGGGTAAAATAGCAAAAGTGGCAAAAATAACGTTTTTGAGCTTTCCGAACGCCTTAACAAAAGAGACATCAATGAAAACGCCACCAATGCCCTCATATGCTAATCGAACGCACCTTTGTTTATATGGCTTGTGTGCTCTGGAAAAGGAAACCTATGGAAATGTTGCTAAAACATATATGTAGATACTTAGTTATGAAGTAGTTTGAAAGACGTTAAATTAAACATATTGGTATCTCTATCATATGTATGTAATAAAAATAAGCCAACAATATACACAACAGTTTCGCTATATTGGCAATATTTTTCGTGACGTCAGACGTGTGCCTTGTCCGCCATATTTTGACGCTGAAAACTGCAATGAGATTAACTATAGAGACGTTTTACTCCTTGCATATAAAGTTTAAAATGGCAAATTTTATGCTATACCTACCTACTAGCTAGTACACAACTTGCACAACGACATTAACTACACTTACAAGATTAAAAGAACACGAAGATATATTAATCCCAGTTGTCAGAAAGAGATCAACGACGTACACCTGTGGCCGACCATTCGACCGCCAATGACAGCCTAGTCCTCTCTGTCGCTCGCTACTTGTCTCGTTCGCGTAGGTGGCAAAGTGGCAACGTCGCCGAAGTTAATTTAGATAAAAATATAATTTTTGATTTTCCATTTTGATAGATAAAATAGAAAAACAATACTACTAACATTTTTTCCTACGGCCGTTTTCAGTGCTCGACCAATAGTCGGTCCGTACGTCGGTCGCGCTTGTCATTTGTATGAAGTGGTTACAGTGCTCGACCGACCGTACGCGCGCGTAGGTGTATTGCTGTTGTAAGCAATGCGTACGAGGACCGCCGGTCAAGCCCGTCCGCATGCGTACCGTCGGTCGACCGATGCGCTATAGAAACATATTAACGCGTCCAGTGCTACACCGATCGGTGGACCGACTGTACGGATGCGTGTATCATCGTCAATAAAAATCGAATCCTGCTAGTACAAAACTCTATCAAACATGGCATAATTTCACTGATAATTCATAAAAACTTTTAATCGATATTCTTATGTATTTCAATAAATTTCTTCATCTTCGCGCAATAATGACTATAAAGTAGTAAATTCCCCTTAAAGTGCTATTTGGGCGACAATTGGGTACGTGATGTTTACGTATTCTGTTCCTAATACGTTTACGAAGATAGTAAACAGCAATTAATCAATTTGTAAATGCGTCGATTTCGTGTACGTGTTTGTGACTACTAGTCCGGCCAGTTTGTTTGATCAGGAGAGCACTAAACGGTACAAACTGACGATCGATTATGCTTACCTATCGTCAGGACCGATGGTACGCACGGACAGTCGGGCGAGCAATAAAACCAGGCAAGTGTTGAACACGCGCTGTATCGTTGCCAAACAGGATGGAACTAAGTTGACTCAAGACAACTAGCTTGTGTTTATGTCGCCAAGCCGAGCGCAGTAAGACGTATCTACCTCCGTTTATATATATCATCATTGGTTTTGATATAATTTGAATTTTATTTGTTTAGACAATAGTGATATTCTTGTCATATTTATTTATTGATATTTTCTGCGTCAAACCCCAATATTGTAGGTTTCAAATCTTTTGATTCTATATCGGAAATTCACGGAACTGCTTCTTTACTTTGATTTATTTAGATTTAATTCACACACTCTGCTAATCAATGATCGCTGTGCACAAGAGTCACAAGTGCACTTGCAGGGGATGCATATAAAAGTTTTAAATATGGAACCAACATCTTAGAAAAATAAAACTGATCATATTTGTTCAAATATCAAGTATTTTTTTGTTTTCAGACGTCCACAAAAATAACATAGCAAAACAAATTTGGTTAGGTTAGTATAAGGTAAGTGAAGAAAGTTTAAGTTCATATTTAAAGAACATTTCCATAAAATTATGTTCATTGCATTTTGATGAAGATTCCTTCAGCTGTCGTTGAACCAGACACAATAGATAGACCATTGTTTTCCTGCCGACAGCTTAGGGGCAGAACATCCAGTGTTCTGCACTTAAGCTGTCGTTAACCATAAGTTATCAGATTAAAAGATGATTCAGTGCCATCAACGTTTGTGCAAGTTAGAATAATATTACATAACTATTCTTATTGCCCATTAATGTGCATTGATACTTTAATGGCTTCTTAACAGAATTATACTGTTTATATTCCAGTTATTTTAACGTTATGACGTATCAGTTCCTGGAAAAGTAGGTAGGTGAAATATATTGTATTATTGGCCAAATATGGCGATTTGTGAGTCAACGGGTTAATTATAAAATTTTACTGTTATCAGCAACCGTAAACTCGACACCAAATAGCTCTTATCAAAATCTAAATGCAGCCACTCAACAGAACCTGGAATTGGTAAGTAAATCCAGTTAATCCTTAAATTTTTTGAGGATTTTCATTCGATTGTACATTCTCATCTCGCAGTATTTGATTATGCCTAGTTTGTGTTCAGCAATAAAACGTTTCTTACAGACTTTCTTATACCAACTCAGCCAACTCTGTTTCAATTATTAATATTTACTCTACACTATACGAATCGGCTCTTACACCAAAAAATGTACAACCCGGTCAGCATATCTGTGCACCTCGCTGGAATGCGGTGCCTCTCCCGCTTCCCCTGTCACCTCTCCGCGCACTCCCCGGTGCGACAGTACGGTTAGCATCTTCGTTGCCGATACACGTCCCGATAATTTTGATACTTTCGCTTTGTTGTTGTTTTGTTTTTTAATATTTATTGTTAAGTTTAGACTGTTTACTTTTAAGTTTGGACTGGTTTGGTTGTTATTCAAATTTTTGTAGCTGTTAAACTGAAGTCATGCGATGTTGTCATCTAGCAGATGACAACATCACACAACTTTTAATATCACTAGGGGAAGACAGTTTAGAGAGTGAGGAAGATACAATGTCAGGCATAGAGTCAATAATTTATAGTGACTGAGTTTAATAATAAATGTTTTTGCAATAAAAATTATTGTTTTTTTATTAACAAACCCTTCATCAATAACAAAGTGATTTGAAAAGGTTAGTAATTTTTTTACCTCCACATTTCTCGAAAAAACTTTTTTCACTCCGTACCCAGACCGCCGATATGACGTCACAAGGTCAGGTGCACAGATATTGTGACCGGTTGTAAACGTGAATGCAGCAGCCCAACAGAACTTTGGTGAGTAAGCCCGAACTTACATTAAATTTTTTGGAGTTGTACATATAAACATGTAAAGCGGGGGTGCAGTTAATCGTGTTAAAAGGAAATAGTAGATTAAACGAAACTGCGCATGACGTCATTGGCGTCATCATCGCCCTTACACTGTATCCGCTGTTGAATTTTAACATTGGCCATGACCATATTGCCTATAAAAAGGTGGATAGGTGAAAGGTAGGTTGAAAGGTGGAACTGTTAACAAAAAATATTAAAATAGTTCTTTTCAGAAATAAATAGTGCAAAAGCCAATTAACATATATAAACAAATACGAATATGTACGAATATTGTTTTATGTTAGCAGTTCCCCAAATGTTCATGGTTAATCATTTTAGGACTAACATAACAAATCATCATCAGCATTCTTAATCAGGCGTGGATCCAGACCTCAAATAAGGTTATGGGCACGACCAAGTTTAATTCGGTCAGATGCGAGATGAACCAAACCGTAGCAATAATATGTGTTATAATAGTTAGACATTAGTAGAGTTAGACAGGATAAAATAGTAGATTAACCCTTACACTGAATCCTCCAACAAAAATCGACCTGTTCTAAATGTCCTCATTGCATTGGTGCGCGTAGTAGGGTACTTATAAAGAAGTATCCCCGCTGTGACGCAATGCATGTCGAAGACATAAGTACTCTTTGGTCGATGATATCAATTAAGTAGTAGCAATTTATTCATGTGTTAGCGGCGAAAGGAGTAAGGATTTGCACAGCAAGTGCTTTGTGCAGGTTATAAACTTCAAAGACGCTATTAAGTTTGATTCGGCCTATATTAGTTTCGTGTCGATAGTTTTATCGATAGGTACGGTGCAATCGATTAGCGGCGTAACAGCACATAATATATTGTCACCTAAGATTGTCACAGTCACAGAGTGTCACAGCCTTTTAGCCTTTTGTAGTCTTGTACAGAAACTATAAGATACTACGTACCTATGTCTTGTAGCAATGACAAAATAAAGTTTTGTCGTTGTCTTGTAGTCACAAATTAGGCTGAGCGCACATTGGAGTCCGACAGTTTTATGACATACTTTCCTCACATAGCTAGACAGGTCTGTCTTAAAACTAACACCAATTTTGTTTACCTATGACACGTCACACATCTAATCAAAACAGTTTTGACTATTAGACGTTTTGTTTGAAGTGTGCGCGTCATCATAATTTGTGTAAAGCAATAGCACAGTATAAAGATGCAACAGTATGGAAACTAAGCCTAGTTGATCAAATAATTATCTATGCCCCATTGATGCTATAGTGTTGTCACTTTTAATGTTTTAGGGTATTGTTTTTTTTAAATAAAACATTCCTTGTTCTGCTGTAGACATTAAATCTAGTTAATTCTAGTTTACAAATAAAATGTATGTAGGTGTATCATGGCGTCGGTTAATCTTGATAGTTTAAAATACGGAAAGCAGTTTACTATTGACACGGAACCACTTATAGGTCTTGTATTTTTTGTGGGTTTACTACACTAACTTATCATTATGGCATAACCTTTTACAAGTTTTGGCGGAAGCGTACGTGAGCCGCGGTTGGGCACGTGTTAGGCGCTGCAGGTGGTGCGGGTGCAGTGCTCATGAGCTCTGTTTTCGGGTGTTTGTCACGCATTTTCGGGCTGAACCGTACTGCGTTTCAACCTCAAAAATGCGTTCGATACCTTGTAATTAAAAAACATTACATTAAAAATACTTTTATTCTTCATAAATTATAAATTATTGACTCCGAAAAAAGTTGATACAACTAGAGTAACCGACTCTTCATCCACCTGCATTGATAATATTTTTTCAAACTGTAAGACTACAGAAAAATCAGTAATGGTGGGAGTTAGATCAGACCACAATGGCCTCGCTATCAAATTCGAAATCGGGAGGACTAAGAAAAATACCATTATCGAACATAGGCCGCTAACAAAAGGTAAACTAGAAAAGCTTAAACAAAATATAGAGTTGAAACTTAGTCTGGTGGAATTCACTTCTGAAGATCCACATGACATTTATAGTACATTATTTTCATTAGTAAGTACAGAATTTAATGAAATCTGTCCGAAGAAAAAACTGCAGCTCAACGGTAGGTTACAATTTGGTGACTGGTCAACTAGAGGTATTCGAAAAAGTAGAGACATAATGTTTGAGTTATATCACAAAAAATCTTTAACTTCTAGTAAAGATTTTCATGATTATGTAAGAAATTACTCAAAAGTTTTTAAGTCAGTATGCAAACGCGCAAAAGCTTTGTTTATAAGGGATAAAATTCGAAAATCTAATGACAAAATTAAAACAGTTTGGAAAACTATTAATACAGAGACCGGCAAAAGTAAATCTTTTAATTCAGAATATGTGCTAGAAATAGATAACCAAAAAGTTTCAGACCCAAGTCATGTTGCGAATTCATTTGAAAATTTCTTTTCTAACATACCACTAGAAGTCACCAAATCTCTTGATTCTTGCCCTTGTGTTGCAGTGGGCTTTCTGAAAGACAACTTCCCGCTCCAAATTCCTGAGTTTAGGTTCCGACATATATCTACTTTTGAAATAATAAAAACATTTAAAAGTTTAAACGTTAAAGCAACAGAGGATTTATGGGGATTATCCGTAAAAATGCTAGAGTCAATAATAGAAGTTATAGCGCCACATTTGATGATCATATTTAATTTATGTATTGATAGAGGTACATTTCCTGACCTAATGAAAATGAGTAAAATCACCCCTATTTTTAAATCAGGTAGTAAGGCCGACCCCTCAAATTATAGACCGGTCTCTGTGCTTCCGGCTTTGAGCAAAATATTCGAAAAGATAATGCTTCAACAACTCTTGTCTCATTTTAATGAACATAGGATTTTACACGAAAATCAGTTCGGTTTCACGAAAAGCAGATCAACAACAGATGCAGGAGTCCAGTTAGTCAAGCATGTGCTGGAGGCTTGGGAGAGCTCACAGGATGCCATTGGCGTATTTTGTGATCTCTCCAAAGCTTTCGACTGTGTAGAGCACCGCACTCTAATTTATAAGCTACACCACTATGGAATTCGTGGAGCTGCTCTGAATCTTGTAGAATCATACTTATCTGATAGGCAGCAAAAAGTTGGCATTAATGGCGTGACATCTTCTGGATCTTTGGTCAGAATGGGGGTTCCACAGGGGTCTATCTTGGGTCCATTCTTATTCTTAGCATATATCAATGACTTACCACATATGGTTGAGGGCCTTGCTGACATAGTTCTTTTTGCGGATGATACTTCTCTGATTTTTAAAGTAGATAGGAAAGATAGAGAACTAGTTCAAGTCAACAACGCGTTAACTATTGTTTCAAATTGGTTCGCCGCAAACAACCTGCTTCTCAACGCAAAGAAAACGAAATGTTTAAAATTTTCCATGCCTAATGTAAGACATATAGAGCCAAACGTATTACTCGACGGAAATAAATTGAAAATTGACAAGGCAATAGTCTTTCTAGGTATTAGCATAGACTCTAAATTACAATGGGGTCCTCATATTGATGCACTATCTGGAAGACAGAGCTCAGCTGCATATGCGGTTCATAAAATTAGGCAATTGACAGATATAGCTACTGCTCGACTGGTCTACTTTGCTTACTTCCACAGCATAATGTCATATGGTATCCTGCTGTGGGGGTCAGCGGCGGACATAGAGACAGTTTTTATATTGCAAAAGCGGGCAGTTCGAGCCATCTACCAAATGGGTCCCCGCGAATCCTTAAGACAAATGTTCAAAGAAATTAATATATTAACTCTTCCATCTTTGTATATCCTAGAAAATATAATGTACGTTCGTAAAAATATAAAGAAGTTTAGAATAAATAGTGATATGCATAATATTAATACTAGAAATAAGGATAGGATAGCTGTATCTAAATTTAGACTCACGAAAACTAAAAATAAGTCCTTCTTAGGAAATTGTGTACGTTTCTATAATAAAATCCCGAAAGACATTACTGAGCTCACTGAAGGGAAATTCAAGTTACGTGTCAAAAATATACTAATGAAAAAAGCCTATTATAAATTGAGTCACTACTTAGAAGACAAAGATGCCTGGAAGCTTTCCACTTCTGCCTAATAGCCAACTATTGAATAAATTTGTTATTTTAATACTACTCATATGTAACCTCAATGTACAAAGACTTGAAAAAATAATGGCCCACGAGTTTCTTGCTGCTTCTTCTCGGCGGTGGTTCTTTTCCGAAGACAGCGGTAGAATCATTTAAAAATTTTGACGTTCATAAGAGTGTCTATGATGCCTAAACTGATTAAATAATTTTTGAATTTTGAATTTTGATAATTTTGCCCAGCTGTCATCTTTGATTTCAATTTTGTTAGCACTATCGGCTTCAACACCCTCGAAAACCATAAAAACGACACCTAAGACGAAAAAGTGGATAATTTCATGCAGATGCCATCTTGCATTTGTATTTTGACAGGACTATCGACTTCAACACCCTCGAAAACTATGAAAACGAGACCCAAGATGAAAAAGTGGATAATTTCGTGCAGATGCCATCTTGCATTTGTATTTTGACAGGACTATCGGCTTCAACACCCTCGAAAACCACGAAAACGAGACCCATGACTATAATAAAGTTGATAACTTTGCGCAGACGCCTAATTGGATTTCTATTTTGACAGCACTATCGACATCGACGCCCTCGAAAACTGTAAAAACGACACACATAACGAGAAAATTGATAATTTCGCGCAGACGCCATCTTAGACTTCGATTTTGTCGGCACTATCGGCTTCGACACCCTCGAAAACCATAAAAACGACACCCAGTACGATATAGTTCATAATATATTATAATCTATTGCATCCGCCATCTAAGATTTGTATTTTGTGTTATGTTTTACGAATTTATTATAATTTATGATCGATCATACAGAAACACTAATACAATTTTTAAACACATAGCAGTCAGTCAAGTGTGACATTTCACATTTTAGACTAAAAAAAAAGGTTATGATGTAAAAATAGTTTGTAACACTCACTACTGACGGCACCGCGAGAACCGCTTAGGGGTCTCGTCGATGCGCATGTTTATGTCAGTGGGCTGTTTCGACCGATTGAAGGTAGTTTCCGTACTGTTCTATATATATCTACTGTGACTACGGGCAGTGCATTATGAAAACTAAATATCATTATTTGGATAGGTGAACCACGGGAAAAAAGAAAAGCCCTGGTACATCCAGTTATCTTGAGGGGAACTACGGGAAAAAATAATTGCCCTTGGTACGACCAGGTACTGTGTAGGTGGACCGTGGGCGTAGACCGCAAATTACCATAGACTAAAATATATACTAGGAAACAAATTACGTTGTTTGTAGGACAACAGTCGTTAGGCTAAGTCGAAGGCATTCGGGCGGCTTGAAAACTTCGACATGGGTTGGCCACTAACCTATCTACCAAGCCGCACTTGGCCCGCGTGGTGGATTATGGCCCAACTTCTCTCCCTGATAGGAAGGCTCGAGTCCCAACATTAGGAACAAAATGGGCTGATTATAATTTTATGATAAAACTAGCGAACCTCCCCGGCTTCGCTCGGGTGCTATGCTGATACTAAATATACCATAACCATAACCATAATATACCTACCTACTACAGAATGTCCTTATAAACAACGTTTAAAGCTTTTTTGTCATAAGACAATACAAACATATTTTGTTTAGAAGTTACTCTTGAAAGAGCGATATATAATTGACCATGAGAAAAACACTCAACGCTCAAATCTAACCGCCGCCGCCTCACCGCTATGTCCCTGCATTTTAAATCTGTAATATCTTCGGAAACATTTATTTAAATTACAGGCTGTAAAGTGCAGCGTTCCGACAACTTCGAGAAATCTTCTCGTCAAACATACCTCAGTGCCTCAAGACAAGAGTCTTCGACCAATGTGTGTTACCAGTGATGACTTATGGCACTGAAACGTGGTCTCTTACTATGGGCCTCATAGATAAGCTCAAAGTCGCACAACGAGCTATGGAGAGGGCTATGCTCGGGGTTTCTCTACGTGATCGAATCAGAAATGAGATCCGTAGAAGAACGAAAGTCACCGACATAGCTCAGAAGATTAGCCAGTTGAAGTGGCAGTGGGCAGGGCACATAGCACGCAGGACAGATGGCCGATGGGGCCGAAAGGTTCTGGAGTGGAGACCACGGACCGGCAAGCGCAGCGTAGGTCGTCCACCGACATGGACAGACGACAGACGAGACAGATCAGTTTGTCGCCCGATCGTCATAGATTAGAGTATGTATACTGGAGAAGGCCAGTAGTGCCGCTCGCGAGTACCAATCTGCGCAGGTAATAAAACACCTAAAAAGCTTTTAAACAAAACCTTTCGTATCGCTTTTCAAATGGTTGATGCCATCTGCAGTTACCGTCTGCAGTCGGGTCTGAAATCATACTGCAGCGACATGACGCGACGACGTGTCGCGGCGACATGATGCGACGACACGTCGTCTGCGGCTGCGACGTGTAGCCGGCTACCAACTTGCACCTTTAAGCTTACTTTTAAAACAATATATCTATTAATTTATAAACGGCATTTGGTACTTATACAATCATTTATTCAATTAATAATAATTAACAATTTACAATAATCATATAGTATATTTACTTCATTGTTTAATACAACTAGTAGACTTTTGGAATTTTTCTTTCTACTTTTTCTAGCATTTGTATTCAGAACAAGTAGGGTTTCTTATTCTCTTTGCCCTAGGATCATCAGACCGTACTATCATATAAGTTGATTTGTATTCTTTATTATCGCCGTCACTTTTAACGTAATTATAACATCCAGCTATACCCAGAGCGACTCCTATCAAAGCCATTCCAGTAGCACCCATGAGTTCTGGTATTTCCCAGCAACCTCTTTTAAAGAGCGCAACCAACCCCTTCCCAAATCGCACTTGGTGTCCAATTTCTTTGGGTTCAGGCGTCATATTAGTTTCGTTTTAAACAATCTGTAACCAAATTTTACGATATTTCAATCAGAAGCTGAACACAAACTACTTAAAAATTTTAGCCTTGTATAACGTCAATTTGATGTTATACAATTGACGCAAGGCTAAGATTTTTTATGTGTAACAGATTGCCAGTATTTAGCTCTACCTACCTTTTTTGTTTGCTTGGTGGGTGTATCTATAATTTTAGGTTTCATTCGAAATCCAACACCTCTCTGTCTCGAGAGGATGCTTGTATTCAAAAATAATTTAAGAACGGAAGGCCACACTAATGAAATTGTACTATAGGGAGAAGTAGGAAGTGCTAAAGTTTGCAGCTGAGTCTGAATTATTGCCAAATCCTATATACTTCCTATATTATATAAAGTCAAAGTCGAAATTATTTATTCAATTTAGGCATCAAAGACGCACTTATGAACGTCAAATTCATTATAATGTAGGTACTTTAAAACCACCGCGTTCCAAAATATATAGAGCCTACCGAGAAGAAGCGGCAAGAAACTCGGAGCCATTCTTGTTATATAGATGTTTACAATGTGTCTACTTACGTATTACAAATATTACATTTTACGGGTGGCAGAGTGACAGCTTGCCAGAAGTGGAGTATTCCAAGCATCTATATAATGTCGGACTTTATAATAAGCTTTTTTTATAAAAAAAATTTTTACAGTCGACTTGAATTTGCCCTCTGTGAGCTCAGTTATGTGTTTTGGGATTTTATTGTAAAAACGCACACAATTTCCTAGGAATGACTTATTAGTCTTCGCAAGTCTAAAACTAGGTACACCTATCCTATTTGTATTTCTAGTATTAAAAGTGTGGTGATCACTATTTAACTTATATTTATGTAAATGTACATTATACGAGTATAAGGAAGGCAAAGTTAATATATTGATTTCTTTAAATAAATCTCTCAAAGATTCACGGGGACCAAAAAAGAAAATAAAGAAGCACGTTTCTGTAGGATAAATATGGTCTCTATATCAGCCGCTGAACCCCATATATATAAATCAGAGATACCAAAAGATTAAAGGTTCTCGTCTTAATAAAAGCAAGTAAAATAAGAGCACAAGTAAACGTGTGGTCTTGTTTGAGTTTAGTATGGTCCAACATTAGCTACGTCCACAATATCGTATTTCTTTTGTGACCATAGCATAGTCACCGTGGGGACATTGTATGCCCTATGATAGGGAGTAACAAATAGAGTTAGGTACCACCGAACAAAACCTACTGTGTGACCATGACTGTGTTAAAGTTGGTATTACAATGTGTGAATTATGTGTTGCCATAGCGGTGTGCGTTAACAATTAGAATGGAAATAGAGTACGCTAATAACAATAATAAATATAAATACATGACTTTTTGCAATTATACTATTTCCGTTTCTTTATTGCACTGCAAGAAACTTGGCTGGTCCTGGAAGAGTAATCATATCTGAATATCATAGATAGCAAGTTTAGCTGCACCGGTACCTACTTCTGCTGTGGATACGAACACTCTTCTAACGGGGCGCCCGCAGGAGGCTGATCTGGAATACCAACGTGTTTCAGTGCGTTACTGTGATAGATTGCGGCCATCCGCGAGTATGTGCTATACGTATAAAACAATATCTAGGGCATTTATAGTTGTGAGTGTATATATGCCGACAAACAAATCGATTGACTTGACGACTTTCACGGAATGTATAGAAACTGTAAGTGCGATTAATAATGATTACGAAAACGAACCTATTTTTATATTAGAGGATTTTAATGCTCATCCTGGTGAATTTGGCGTTATCAATCAAGAACGTATTAAACGTTTAACATCTTGTAATGAAATTTTATATTAGTTAATATATTTGTACAAAAGTATCCGGCGCAGTAGTATAGTTTCTTACATTTTGTAAAAAAAATCTGGTCTGTTATCGTGTTACGTTTATCGATATGGCTCCATCCATATCAGTTTTTCCGACTCTGGTATGAACTTTTACGTGTGTAAACGTCATATTTTTATAAAATAATGCATACATAATGTAAAAACTCGCTCGTTCAAGTTTTCACAGGAGCTGTCATCGAGAATCAAAATCAAATACGGGAATACAATGGGGAGAGTTTCACAGTTTACTGGAGTTCTTTCTCAGAATACAGAATAAACGTAAGTATCTTATAAGTTTATTCTGTATTTTTCTAGGGTTCTTTAACGTGCGCGAGGAGAAGTTCCCGCTGACGGGGCTAGATACTTTAGTCTAGGCTTATTCTGCGAGAGGTGATCGTGCTGCTCAGTGTACCCCGAGCCGCACAGACTCTCAGCTTGAACGCTCTCAGACGAGTGCAGCCGTTGAATATTTTTTCTCGAGCCTCGATGGCCTAGATGGTCATGGCATCTGACACGGATAGCCGGAAGACGCGGGTTCGCGGGTTCGAATCCCGTCCGAGGATGTGAATTTTTCTCTCTATAAATTCTAATGTTTGAGATCGCTAAACAGGCGTTAGTGCTTTAAAAAAAGTAATAGTATAAAAATTATAAAGGGATGCGACGTCAATACGAAAGTTTAAGTATTTCTAAAAATACTTCTTTCAGTTGGATAGTGCTGTCAAAGCTGTTCAATGGATGTCGCTCTGTCCCCGTAAGACGGTAAAATCAGATGTTTTTTTGGTTGGTACGGTATCCATAGCAAGAGTTCGACTTAAACTTGGTATGTAGGTATACATATAAGAATTCCGGTCATACTAATATTTGTAGTAAATTAAATAAAATTTAAATCTAATTTGTTTTAAAAGTAACTCTGTCAAAAGTAACAATCATTTATTTAATTTAGGCATCAAAGACGCACTCAGAAACGTCAATAATTATTCATTATAATGTACTCAAGACGCTACCGCCTCGTTCCAAAATATATAGACCTATATTTTGAAGAGACCGAGAAGAAGCGGCAAGAAACTCGGGGCCATTCTTTTTACATAGATTTTTACAATGTTTCTACTTAGGTACTATACTATTACTTTTTCCTATTGAGCAAAAACACTAAAAGACAACACTTTTCTGGTGACATATTATAGCGATTAATTAAGAAAATCCTCCGACCTGGGTTTTGAAAGTATAATGAAATGAAGGTCTTTGTTAGGGAGTTTGCGCGACACTCGCACCACAATGCCTCATAGTCCCAGTCAGAGGATTTTGAAGTGATTCGGTTAAAATAAAGAGTTTAACATATTATGTAAGTAATTATAACCTTTAAATATTAATAATCATCACGTATTATAATAATGGCCAGAAAATCGGACACTTCACTTATATTTTTTATAAAGTGCGTGAACGACCTCATGAAAATAACTTTATTGCCATATTTGTAATACGTCTTCAGCGTAACATTACCACGATCGACAGTATGAGAATCGCATCATACTTAATAGTCTTTTGTTTACCTTATCGTTTTATGTGTCGCAGGACAGTCTTCCAGTCAATGCAAGTAAGTTGGTTCATATCATATTCGCGTTCGCCTGCATTTTCGTTCCCTTATCCTTTATCTACCTTAAAACCTGGTTTGATGAACATGGTTTAGAGCTATCAGCGAACAAGAGTGTCTCAGTGTTGTTTACAAGATTGCATAATCCTCCACCTATTGATATTTCTTACAATGAAGAACAAATTCCCCAAAATCATGACGCAAAATTTTTAGGTTTAGTTCTCGATTCAAAACTATCTGGGCTTTCGCATTGTGACGCCTCTAAGTGTGAACGTCGGCTAAATATGCTCAGATGTCTCTCGGGTGTTTGGTGGGGCGCACATCCTCTCTCTCGTAAGTTGGTTTACAATGCCTTGATTAGAAGCGGATTATGGAACCTTCTTACTAGAACCATGTAGAGTAACTGCAATTAAGAAATTGGATGGCATCCAATCTAAAGCTCTTAGAATAATATGTGGTGCAATGAAATCCAGCCCTTTAAATGCTTTAAAAATTGAATGTACAAAACCCCACTTACATAATAGGCGACAATTTCTATCCGATCGTTTCGTTTTCCGAGGTCTACAACTATTGAACCATACACTTATTCCTAAATTATTAATATTAGCAGAACTCACTTTATCATGTTCCTATTGGAAATTTAAATCCACACTTAGTCTTGTCAATAGCATTTTTAATTTCAAATCGTTACAAGCGCCGACTCATCGTTCAAAAAACTTTTTAGCGCACTAGCGCTTTTTAATACAGATTATGAAGCATTAATTCTGCCTCCAATCTGTTTAAATTTAGGCATTGAGAAAGATAATATTAACGCTAATACAATTTTTAATTCTATTGTTGATGACAAATGGTGCGGATGGCACCAAATCTATTGTGATGCCTCCAAACATGCAGGAGACAATGTTGGGTTGGGTGTTTACCATCGTAATTATAATGTAGTTCAAAAAATTAAAATGCCCCCTGAAACTTCAATATTCACTGGTGAATGTTTCGGAATAGTAAAATCACTTGATTATATTGTATTGGCAAAACTAAACAATACGCTAGTTATCACAGATTCAATGAGTGCTCTTCAAGCGTTAGAAAAATTTCCATTTATGTCAAACTCTTACATGCCTATTATCACTGATGCGAGAGACAAGTTGTATAAATGCTATTAAAGTGTATACTCTATTAAATTCTTGGATACCTAGCCATAGTGGTATAAAGGACAATGAGAAAGCAGACCGCCTCGCGAATGATGCTGTAAAATTTGGAGATTTGTTTCCTTATTCTAACTACTGCCATGACCTTGCTACAATGCCTAGACGATTCCTCCAGGATTCCTTGAATAAAGATTGGTTAAAAACTTCAGAAAGTAAAGGCAAATATTACTTTTCACTTCAACCTGATATACAATTAAAACCATAGTTTTCTAAAATAAAACTTGGAAAAATGGCTACCTCAACACTGATAAGACTACATTTAGGGCACATCTGTAGCCCAGCAATTTAGCCAAATCGCATATTATAGAGAATTACAAATGTGACTGTGGTTATCCCATTGCTGAGGCCAATCACATTTTATTATCCTGCCCATTGTATGATCATTCAGCTTTCGTTAGATATTCCATTGCCTGTAAATATTCCATTTCTATTAGCTTCGATAAGTGCATTGGTGTTTAAAGCCATAACTGATTTTGTGGTTTTAAACAGTATAAACTTGTAATGTATGTATATAATTTAACTTAGTTGGTTCTTATTGTAACATAAGTACACTTATGACTTTTATTTTTATAAAAATATTGTAGCATTCGTTTTGTAAAAATAATTACCTAAAAGTTTCTTAAGACACACTTTCCTGATCCTATACTTTCAAACTCTCTAAACTTACCGCGATTCGTTTATTACTTTTCCGTAAAAATAAATATCTCATGTTTCCCCGTTTTTATACTGCAAACAACATAAAAAGATTCATCATCATCATCATCATCTCAGCCGTAGGACGTCCACTGCTGAACATAGGCCTCCCCCATGATTTTCCAAAAGGACCGGTTGGAAGCGGCCTGCATCCAACGTCGTCCTGCGACCTTTCTCAGGTCGTCTGTCCACCGTGTCGGTGGACGACCTACGCTGCGCTTGCCGGTACGTGGTCTCCACTCCAGAACCTTTCGGCCCCATCGGCCATCTGTTCTGCGTGCTATGTGCCCTGCCCACTGCCACTTCAACTGGCTAATCTTCTGAGCTATGTCGGTGACTTTCGTTCTTCTACGGATCTCCTCATTTCTGATTCGATCACGTAGAGAAACCCCGAGCATAGCCCTCTCCATAGCTCGTTGTGCGACTTTGAGCTTATCTATGAGGCCCATAGTAAGAGACCACGTTTCAGTGCCATAAGTCATCACTGGTAACACACATTGGTCGAAGACTCTTGTCTTGAGGCACTGAGGTATTTTTGACGAGAAGACTTCGCGAAGTTTCCGGAACGCTGCCCAGCCGAGTTGGATTCGACGATTGACCTCTTTCTCGAAGTTGGACCTGCCTAGTTTGACTGTCTGTCCCAGGTAGATATACTCGTCAACAACTTCGAGAACTGAGTTCCCAACTGATATTGGGGTAGGTACAACATGGGCATTAGACATAATTTTCGTCTTGTCCATGTTCATCTTAAGACCTACCCGTTGGGAAACTCGATGGAGGCCTTCGAGCATTGTACTGAGGTCTTCCATGGATTCTGCCATGACTACAATATCGTCGGCAAATCGAAGGTGAGTGATGTATTCGCCGTTAATATTGATGCCAAGTCCTTGCCATTCCAGAAGCTTGAAGGCGTCTTCCAATGTAGCGGTGAACAGTTTCGGAGATATAACGTCTCCCTGTCTCACGCCTCTTTGCAATGGAATTGCCTTCGAACTCTGCTCCTGTACTCGGACTGACATGTAGGCGTTTTTGTACAAACACTTCAGCACTTCAATATACCGATAGTCAATACGGAGAGACTCAAGCACTGCCCACGTCTCGATCGAATCAAAGGCTTTCTCATAGTCCACAAACGCTAGACAAAGAGGCAAGTTATACTCTTCGTTCTTCTGTATAACTTGCCGTAGCGTGTGGATGTGGTCTATGGTACTATAGCCTTTTCGGAAACCGGCTTGTTCCTTGTAGGCTGGAATTCATCAAACCTGCGACTGAGACGGTTCGTTATGACCTTCGAAAACAGCTTATAAACATGGCTCAAAAGTGAGATGGGTCTGTAATTTTTAAGTAAAGTGTTGTCACCTTTCTTGAAGAACAGCACCACCACGCTTTTGTTCCATGCTTCTGGCGTTGAACCTTCGAGTAAGACGGTATTAAAGAGCTTCTGAAGGACTTTAAGTACCGGTGTTCCACCCGCTTTCAGAAGCTCAGATGTGATACCGTCGTCACCAGGCGCCTTGTTGTTCTTAAGCTGTTTCAAGGCCATTCTAATCTCGTACAGGCTGATGTCCGGGATATCTTCGGTATAATGTCGGGTCAGCTTGGCTCTTGGGTCTTTGGCCGAGCTGCTAACAGGTTTAGCGACCGAGGTGTATAACTGTCCGTAGAAACTCTCGACCTCTCCTAACACTTCCGCTTTGGTCGACGCTACACTGCCGTCTCCTCTCTTCAGCTTCGTCAACTGGCTTTGCCCAATAGACATGTCTCTTGCAAACACTTTGGAGCCTTTTTTCCGCTCTATCGTCTCTTTAATACGGTTTGTATTAAAGATCCGAATGTCGTGTCGCAAGGACTTCCATATTCGTCTATTGAGCAGCCTATATGCTTCAGCATCATCCGAAGACTGCAGTTTCAATGAGCGTCGTTCAGCCATGAGGTTGAGGGTATCGTTGGAGAGTTTCTGTGGCCTATCTGTACGGTGGGGTTTAAAGTACTTGGAACCCACTGTATGGACAGTTTCTACTAACCTGTTATTGATCTCGTCCACTGAAGCGATGTTCTCAAGGCAATCGAAGCGATTGGATAGCTCAAGTTGAAAGCTCTCGGGGTCTTGAATATGGGCACGAGTAGGTCGGAGCGTAGACTTCATCAGACGAGACCTCTCCAGTTTGACATTAATATTCACCGTGCCTCTTACCATTCGGTGATCACTACCGGTTTTAACCCTGTTGATCACGGAGACATCAGTGAATATTTGCCTTTTGGTGGTCATAATGAAGTCAATCTCATTTCTCGTGGAACCATCGGGACTCAGCCAGGTCCATTTCCTGTGAGGTGGCTTCTGAAAGAAAGAGTTCATCATAAAGAGTCCCTCTTTCTCCAGGAAGTAGGCCAACCTCTGTCCCCTACGGTTCCGTTGTCCATAGCCAAATTGCCCCACTTTCGACTCATCCTCGCTTCTCTTACCCAACTTCGCGTTGAGGATAAAAAGATTATCATATAATAAATCAAAACCTTAAGTAAAAGGACTGGGGCCTTACTATGAGCTTTTAAAGCAGGACTTTTGGACAACTGCCCGGTTTATTCGTACCATGACAACTTTAAAGCAGGCCTGCTCAGGCATACTATTCAAGAACCGCAGAAAAACCGTTGACCTGGTTTTTTACCTCATTAACATGTCACACTAAATCCACACAGTTTATCAGCTTACAAACGTCTAGGCGTCTGCAATGTTAGTTATAGAAAATTTCTATTAAATTATTAGAATGCCAAAGATACTATTATCCGTTCACCTTTGAGAAAACAATATTCAAACAGTGCACCTAAATGAGCGTCATGGTATGATTTCATTCAAAACTGTTTATGTTAGGTTTAAGAACTGCACGGAACTTGCATGGTTTTTACGAAGCTGATAATAAGGCCCCTGAACAATAATGAAGAAGAACAGAATTACTTAATACTGCACAGAAGATTTACACTGAAATTGGCAATTGTGCCAATACGCAAGCCTCGTCATGGCCATTCGTAAAAAAAACAGTCAGAAATGACGTAGGGTATGTCAACAGTCATCAAGATTTAAATGTCAAATCGTAAAGGAAAGGAAGAGCTGACAACTATAATTAATTATTGATCTATACCCAATCCACATTATTATTACGTCCATGATCCACATATCCTAATCTATGCCCTATCCTACCGTGCCCGCTCCATAGATAAATCAGACTATAACTCAGCGTTGCCAGAAGTTTTGTAACATAAGTACTTGTGTAACATTTTACGTTACTTTTGACCCTCTGTTACACAACTCAAATTGTTACTCTTACGTTACCTAAAAGACATAATTAAACTTATCTATATTGTTTAGTTGCTGGAAATTGTGAAATGCAACGCATCCAAAAACTTTCCGTTCTACGTGTTGCTGCGGTTCTTGATTAGTAGGCCTGGGCAGGTTGTCATGGTTCGATCAAAGCCGGGCAGTTTTCTTGAAGTCCTGCTTTAAGAGCTTATAGTAAGGCCCCAGTATTTTTGGGCTAAATAATAACAAAGTTGGTGAAACTTGCGTAGAAATAGAATGATTATGTTATTGTACGAGTAAGCTCCAGAAATAAATATCGTAAAAATATAACAAGACGTGTTTTATTTTCAGTTCAGAAAATTTTGTAAGAACATGACACTGTCAAAACATAAACAAAAGTAACAATGGTTACAAAAAAGGTTTGTGTTAAGAATAGTTTATATAGGTACTCCTTACAACTTCAACACTCCCTCTAACAAAATACCAGTGTAGATCTTAATGCTTCAAATCGTGGCTTAGGTAGAGCCTTTGTTATGATGCATTGACAAGGCATTGCAGGATAGACTCAATCGAGATAATCTAGTTGTTTCAAAAGCGGATAAAGGTAATAGTGTTGTCATTCTGGATAGAAATGTCTATAACCAAAAGGTTAACAACGTTATCCTAGGTGAGGAATTTGAACGTCTTAATTCGGATCCTACTAAAAAGTTCACATCAGAGGTGAAAGATGCAGTTAAGAGCGCGTTGTTCATTTCTCCAGGGGTGCTTAAAACTATTGTCCCAATGAATCGACGGTCCCCTCTTTTATACGGTTTACCCAAAACTCATAGAGAAAATATTCCCATTCGTCCGGTTGTTTCTTACATTAACGCTCCGGCGTACAAATTGGCTAAACATCTTAACATTCTCTTAAGTTCCAAGACATGTTTCAAACCTAAGTAGAGTTTAAAAAACAGTCTAGATTTAATAGATAAAATTAAAAACGTTGTCATCCCTCCCGGTGCTAAATTGTTGTCTCTTGATGTAGACAGCCTTTTCACTAATGTTCCCTACGAAGAAAGCCTACGTATCTTAGGTCACCTCGAGAGACAACGGTTACATCCTGGAGAAGTTAATGAACTCATTGATTTGACTGGGGTGTGTATGAGACAAAATTACTTTAGTTTTAATAATCAGTACTTTTCTCAAAAAGATGGTTTGGCCATGGGATCCCCGTTAAGTCCATTAATGGCTGAACTTTTTATGGATGATTTTGAAAAACATCATGTGGTGAACGAACCCCGTATCCTGTTTTATTATAGGTATGTTGATGACATAATTATTTGTTGGACAGGTGCTTCTCGTCAGGTTAATATTTTTGTAAATAAATTCAACAATATCCACCCCAAAATAATGTTCAAACTGGAACTAGAAAATAACAATTCGCTTAATTTTCTGGATTTGACCATAACTAGAATCGAAAACAAACTGGATTTCCAAATTTTTCGAAAACCGACTCACACAGACGTAGTTATACCTTTTTCTTCTTGTCATCCCATACAACACAAATTAGCAGCCTTTCGCTGCTATGTTCACAGATTAACTACAGTTTCTCTGTCAACAGATAACTACAAAAAAGAGCTAAATATAATTTACCAAATGGCAACATCTAACGGTTACAGTAAGCAAATAGTCGATCGCCTAATTCAAAATAAGCAGCGAGATAGGGTTCGTTCATTGCTTTGTGCATGCCCTCCAGAAAAAATAAACAAATATGTGGATAGTTTGACCTACATGGGCCCCGTCTCACAAAAAATTGCCAACATACTCAGAAAAAATAACATCCACGTGGCCTTCCGAACAGACCAGAACTTACAACATATTTGTAATGGTAAAGATCGTCTTGAGGATGGAAAAAAGTCGGGTGTTTATAAACTGGTCTGTGACGATTGTAACGGTGTTTATGTGGGTCAGACAGGCCGTAATTTTGATATTAGATTTAAAGAACATGTTTCAGCTTACAGGAATGACCACCCTGACCAGTCTCATTTCGCTAAACATTTACTCGATACCGGTCATTCGTTGCGCAACAACAACACTTTTAAGACTTTACATGTTTGTGAAAAAAGCTTTCGGTTAAGTGTATTGGAACAATTAGAGATTATAAAACATCATAATAATAATCTTACACTATTGAATGACCAAACCAACATGGTTTCATCTCCATTATTGCGTATATTTTCCCAAAATACGTCACTAACAACAATATAGCAGCGGCCGGCGCGCGTCCAGTGAGTCACAAGGTGGCGGAGTCTGCTTGCTATATAACCGGGCGATTTTGCGTTATTCTCTCACTGTCGGACTAGCGCTCGACGAGTCAACATCTCCTGAGGATGCCTCGTGTAGATGCGAAACACGTGTCGACTCGGTGTTGGTTTATTTGGGTTTTGTGTTTTTTATTTTGTATTCTTCCTATTAGCATTTTATGCGGGAGGGAGGGTGGTGCAAGCCCCCAAATAGGCCAAAATCATTGTTTTCTTTTCAGCGGAAGTGTCACTAAATATTTTTTAATATCGTTTTTTGGTAATGGATTTCCGCAAAGTAACGCCTGAATCAATAAATTTTCAATAGTAGTGGTACTTTCTCGATGTCAATGAGACTCTTAAATATCCTTTTGAGCCAAATGATTTCTCTTGTTGCCTCACATGCAGCCACAATTTCTGCTTCGGTAGTTGATATTGAAACAGAGCCTTGTCGCTGGCTTTGCCATGAAACCGCTCCTTCCCAATAACAGCACACTATTCCAGTAGTCGATTTGCCAGTTTTAACACATCCACCATGGTTAGCATCACTGTAAGCAAGTATACGACTGTTAACTGCTGTGCGTCCATACAGAATTCCAAGTGATGTTGTCCCTTTCAAATAACGCAATATACGCTTTACACGTAGCCAGTCTGCCATTGTAGGGTTTTCTAAAGATCTGGATACAATGCTTACAGCATATGCAATATCTGGGCGAGTGACGACCATTAAGTACGCTAAAGCTCCGATTGCTTCTCGGTAAGGAAATTTCTTCCTCTCACTTGAGTCATCATCTTTTGAATCGGTTACTTTCTCGATAGGTCCCTATAGGGTTGCATTCTGACATCCCAAATCTCTCTAACACTTTGTTTTCATAAGACCTTTGATGTATCAGAATGGTCCTATCTCTATTTTGCTCGATTTCCATTCCTAAATAAAGCGAGGCACGCTTCGACATTATCTTTAAATGTCTCTTTAGATCGTTTACGAATTCCTCAGCAAGTTCCTGATCCGTGGCAGCTATCAGCCCATCATCAACATACAAGGTAAGAAGAATCTTTTTGTTTCCTATGTTTCTTGTATAGAGGCATGGGTCTGCTGTACTCTGCTGGAAATTTAACTCACTCAAAACTTGGTGGAAAAGATAGTTCCAACATCTGGGTGCCTGTTTTAAGCCGTAGAGACTTTTCGTTAGTTTACAGACTCTGTTACAGCCATCTTCAAAACCTTCAGGCTGTTTCATGTAAATTTCTTCATCTTAAGTTCGCCGTACAAGAACGCCGTAGTAACGTCAAACTGAGTAAGGTAAAGCTTTTCAGTAGCAGCCACATTTAATAAAGATCTAATGGTTGCCAACCTTGCTACTGGACTATAGTCTCTTCATAGTCAATGCCTTTCTTTTGTTTAAAATCCTTGGCGACTAAGCGAGCTTTATATTTATCTACAGAACCATCAGGGTTATTCTTAATGCGATAGACCCATTTGCAGGGTAAAGCTGCTTTGTTGTTTGGTAGTTTGCATAAAGTCCAAACATGATTTTCTTTTAGAGATTCAATCTCACTCGTCATAGCTTTCAACCACTCTTTACTTCATCTACTCTTTGTTGTTCTCCCTCTGCTTCGGAAGTACCTTTACCTGTGTTTGAGATCTTGTACTCAATGTCAGTTTCAAAGGTGATGTCTCTGGATCTAATCGTTCCATTGTTTATCCAAACACGATATCCGTCATCATTTTCGTAGCCGATGAGTTTACCTTTTACAGCTTTCTTGCAGAGTTTCTTTCTTTTTTGTTTAGGCACATGTTCATAACACTCACTGCCAATTATTCGCAAATGACTTATTTTTGGTTATCTGTCGTGCCAAAGCTCGAATGGTACTTTGCTTTTTCTCGTGTAGGTCCGGTACGATTGAGCACGTAAGTTGCAGTATTTACTAGTTCTGCCCAAAGAAACTGATGAACCTCTTCTCTGGCATGTAGCATGGACCTAGCAGCTTCGACTAAGGTGTGATTTTCACGTTCGCTGCTACCACTTTGCTGTGGTGTATATAGCATTGTAAGCCGCTGCTGTATTCCATATTGGTTCAGTATCTTTCGTACGTCTTCATCGTCGCACTCCCCTCCATTATCGCTTAGTAGCGTTTTCACACTATATCCTGATGTTTTAGCTTCATTCAGCATTTGTATGAGCTTGTTCTTGACTTCAGACTTTTCTTTGATGAAGTATACAAATCGATAGCTTGAGTAATCGTCTTTGAGGAGAAGAAAGTATCTAAATTTTGAACCACTTGGGGTAAAAGGTCCACAGACATCCGCATGCATAAGCTCTCCTGGTTTCGTTGCTCTTGGTCTAGTACCGAACGTAAGCCTGTGTGCTTTTCCGTATATGCATTCTTCATACTTCGTATTGTCAAGTGGCAGTTCTATGCCCAATTCTCTTTTGACTAATTCTTGGACATGTCGCTTATCTTGGTGTGCAAACCGTTCGTGATAAAGTTGTAGCATATTCGAATTATTTGAAAGAATATTCACTTCTAGATGGTTCTTTCTCTTAGGTATGATTGTTTTTAAATCAAATTTGTACAGCCCTCCTTTTGGTTCTATTTTACAATTACGACTGTAACTCCTTCAATGTCTAATTTGCTTTCTGTCACAGTTGACTTAAACATGCTATTTGGCATGTTGTCTTGCGCAGCCAATGTCGAAAAAAGACTTTTCGTTGATGGTACTAGCCCCACGTCTTTTAGTGTTATCTTCCTCTTTTGACCTTTCACGTTTGATTCTACGGTCACGTTTCCTGTTCCTACTGCAGCAATAGTAGTGCCGTCAGCGGTCGTAACAGTGTGGTTCGAATCAAATTCACGAAATTCCTCGAAAATCTCACTTCTATTGGTGACATGCCTTGTAGCTCCGCTGTCAACAAACCAGCTGTTTTTATCTTGTGGTTGTTCATTTGAGCAGGCGTTTACCATTAAAGTTACATTTTGCATTTCAGCACAATAATTTGAACTTTTCGCACTTGTTGGTTTAGGTGGCTTTCCGTCCTTAATCCACTTGTGACAGTTGCGAACTCTGTGTCCCATTTTAGAACAATAGTTGCACTTTATGTTCTCAACTTTCTTTTTATTCTGTTTAGTAACTTCTTTTGTTACCAGGACTTCCGGACTTTCTTGTTTGGCATTTAATGACCGTTCGTAGGCGCATATATTGCTTGTCAAGTTGTCAATCGTCCTGTCTTGCTTGTTTAACAAAAACCAGCTATCTAGCTGGTTTTTGTTAAATAAGCAAGACAGCAAGCAAACAGGCAAGCAAGCAAACATTTAAATCTTTAAATGCAAAAAACATTACATCCCTAGTGTAAATCTAAAACTTTGCATATCAGAAACATATCAGGTAACTTCACGCTTCTATATTCTTTGGCGAATTTAGCATATAAGGCACTCCATATATTTTTCAGTTTTGACATTAGGGTATCCACGCTGTCTAGCTGATTGTGCTTGAACTCGAAAAATTGAAGACATAGCCGGTAAGCTCTATTTTCTGATTGTTCGTCATATAGGCGATGTAGTTCTTCCCATACATCTTTTGCAGTCTTAAATCTCATGACTTTTGGTAGCGTCTCTTCTGTCATATTATTCGTTAGTATGAGTAGAGCGCATCTGTCTGCCTGCTTGAATTTGGCTAGAGCCAAATTGTATGCCGCGACTGCTGCGTCACCTCTTCTTTGGTCTATAACTGGTTTTCGTACAGTGCATTCACATACCTCCAGTGCGTTCTCGCAAGTGCTCAGAAGTATTGAGACTTTGTATTTCCAACTTGGCCAGTTACTCACATCCAACGACCCAATCTGGAACTTAGTCGATAGTCCTTCCATTTTCAATTACTGGGCGACCTAACAAAGTTTGTGAAACTTGCGTAGAAATAGAATGACTATGTTATTGTAAGCTCCAAAAACCCCCGCAGTGAAGGCTTCCCGCATTGACGTGGCGGGGGGGGCTCAGTAGCCGTGGCTTGGATCACCACGGTGAAGCCAAGAGGAACACAGGGGCCGCGCCGGCGTTGGGGTGCGCTGGCCGGCTCAGGCGGGGCCGCGAAGAGAAGGGTCCGGCAACGGACAGCCGCGGCGGGTTCGCGGTCGTGTGGAAAATCTGTCCCGCGTTCCCGCCGAGGGCGGCAGTGACGGAACACCCCGGGGTTTTGGTGGGTATACGGACTCCCACATAACCACCTACCTCTCCGTGGTTAGGTGGTATCCATAAAGGATTTCCCAGGGACAAAAAAAAAAAAAAGGTACTCCTTACAACTTCAACAAATAATGCTGTTTTTAGCAACATAAGAAAACGTTTCTACATAAGGTAATGTTACTTTTGAGCTGTCTCACGTTATATTTGACTATCTGCTACTGGCAGCACTGCTATAATGTAAATTATAACCCCACCCAATATAATTTTCTCTTTGGTCTACTTACTCTCCACCATGGACGTAATAATCGTCCATGCTCTCCACTCTTTGTCGTTTGTGTTGCGAGTTGTGATGTGAAAGATATAGTATTATGTATCATAGAGAAAATTGTATATACGGAAATTATGTATCTATGGTTGTGACACAAATTGGAAAAGGTTTTGGAGGACAGACCGAAGTGCATTGCAGTTCGCTTGGCTTTGTTCTTAGCGTATATATAAAATGGCTGGTGCCTCGAGACGGTCCCTCGGGCAGCTTCTTCAACAGGGATGGAATGAGATTCCTGAAGTATTAGCATCCACCGGAATGGCTTTAGTGGGTGTTGCCCTGGGAACCGTGGGATGCTACAACTATGTGAAAAACGATGGAGACAACAGAAGATACAAAATGACCTACGTCGTGATGAGGCCTGACGACCCCCGAGCTAAACATATCAAGAAAAATTAAATCTTATATAAATTAGAATATATAGTAAATCTAAATACTTCTCTGCAGATGTTGGTGTGAATTATGTAATAAAGCTTACCTACTGTTATCATTAGTCCTGATTATTTTATCCAGAGTAAACTCCCAGCAGGTATGTAATATGATTAATATTGAATAAAAAAGTACAAACTGTCTTACTTCTCAAAATGTATTAAATTCAAAATAATCATAAACATAATCAGACAGGTTAAACATTATTCACACAGATACATCTCTGCTTCCACAATTAACAACATTATACATTTTAAAATCTAAAGCTCAATGCTGATCAAGTTCGTAAACACTAATAAATAATGGATATTGATGTAATGTAATACATACATATAAGTTTTAGTTTATAACAGTCACTTTTCGCATCTGTCTGTACATTGCTAAGTTTTCCTAAACCACTTCTCACCAACAGATTTTGATGCGGTTTTCACCATCAATTACATAATTTTTCATGAAACATGAATATAATAAAAAGTTGTTATGTCAGTTGAAAAAGAACTTCACTTTTTTTCTAAATTATTCCTGTGCAAAGCCAGGGCAGGTCTCTAGTTAACCAACAATTTCTTTATATTTTTTATACCAAAATATCTAAAAGTAATATTTTGACAATTGCTAAAAAATATGCAAAGGAAATTTTGACAGGGCAGGCAAATTCTTCTGTGAGGATACTTAAAAATTAGCTTATTCTAACAATAAACATTACATTCAACTTAGGAACAACTTGGTGGGTACGTTTAAAAGCTAAACGGAATGATGGATATGGATAACCTATTGACATCCTTAATTAATTACAGAATACTTTGGGGTATCATACATACATGAATTTTGTTAGTCTAATAATTTAAGAAGCTTACTTTGACTAAGCATGGATTGACAAGTCACTGCTTTGACAGAACATATATTCAACTAGAATTTCATCCCAAGAGTAATCAAGGTGTAGGTAGCCTAACTCTGACTGTGTTGTGTAGTCATCATTAAACATACTGCTCCACTGCACTTGTCAACATACCTATCATGACTGCTCACTAGATAATCTGAGTAATTATTGGCGAATATTATGTTCTGTAGAATCAATGACTTGTGGAACATGTTTTAATCAATTATAGACAATTTTCGAAAGTATACTGATTCAAAAGATCAGTATGACATAAAATACTTTGCACTCCAAACCATAATCCAACCATACAAAGTGTGACAAAGGTCTCCTATGAATTAGTAATACCTATTACAGTATGTAAACTAAAAGTAACAGCTGGCCTGCTTGGGGTAAGGAAGCCTGCCCTGTCAAAATTGTTGCCCGGTTTTGGCCAAATTATCATTAGGGTAAGGACTGACAAACTTAAGAGACAAAACTCAACACACTTTCGACCTTATAAACCCAGCATAACTTTAAGACGTTACTTTGTACTGTGCACAGCAAAAATGTTGATGCACAGTGCTAAATAACATTATTTAAATAGAAGTAGGATGTTTATGATTAGATAAAATATTCTAGTTAATGGCCTCAATGACATACCACAATTCTGCCAGTTTAATAAACTGTATGGAATAAAATTGTAATAAAACCTATTTATAGTTTGTGATGATCAGTGTTTTTAAAGGGGAGAATAATAACCTTACAATAATAAATAGCCTTACTTATAAACGCTGGAAAAATTTAAATTACATTATTTAGTACAGTGCGAAACGAAGGTTTAAATTTAAGAAGTGTTTATAAATATAGGGCGGAAAATGGTTATCTGATAATCTTTACTTCACAAATAGCTTCTGTGTTTAATTGTGACCATTTTGACAATGTTCATGCTAGTGATCTTATAATCAATACAACATCAATCTTCGAAGTTCAAAATGGTTGGTTTCAAAAGTTAAATTATACATGGAATATTGGTCTATTAACCTAGTTATGTTGTGCTATTTGGAATAGTCTTCATTGGGGTATTTGAAAATCTTATTAAATCCTTAGCACCAATCATATTTAGTACAATTTGTGTCAATCAATTCAATCCCTATTTGTTTTATGATACTAGCATGTATTTTATCAATTAAATTCTAATTATTATAATTCACTACAGATACAGAAGCCACATTACTAAGAGTATGTTCCGGTAAGCGCCGTCGACGCTCACAACAGTCGCGCCCCGGTTTGCTGTTCCTTTTGGTTGACAGTGACAGCTCGCAAAGACCACGGAAACCCACCTTCGATCTGCGAGCGTTGTGAGTGTTTTCGGTGACGTATCGAGTTCGCTTTGTCGCTCACGATGATCGTGGGCTTGTAAGGGAATGGGTGTGCGAACGGCGCGCGTGATTTCGGCGCTTTCCGGAAAATTACATGTAATTATGAATTTTTGAAGTGATTACAATACCGCCATAGTAGAGATGCATGAATACAAACAGAGAAGTATAAAACGGGTTTCTGTAATGCTTTGACAACAGCTTAAATTTATTGCTGTCTTTGTGATTTGATTAGTGTCAAGACAGAGATAGCAATATGAGCTATATAGAAACCTGACAGTACGGCCAATTACTCATACTCTCATATTAGCCACCAGCCATCTGTTTAGTGGTCCATATTGTAGCCGCCAAGTTGAACGAATAGAAACTTATTTTTATGCCACCAGTATATAAGCGAGTATCCAAATTAGACAGGCTTTCTACCAGAAATATGTGAGGCAGTTTAGCGGCAAGCTACAAAAATTTGATCTGATGGGGTTGCTTGTTACTTTCACGTCATCGCAGACACTGACGACGCGGGCCCCTTTGATCCATGCAAAACAACTGCCAACCAATGGACTGCACGAGCTTTGGACCAGCCGGACAGCGCCAGGATGTACGCATTCACGAGCAAGTATGGATACTCACTATACGCGGGAGATACCACATTTTCTAAATTGGAAGACTGCCTGTATCGACTGCTGCTGCATCCTTTTGTTACACTGAGACAAAGTCCGGTCAAAACTCACTGTTTGTTCTAAGTGCATACTCCCTTACTCTACTTTTCCATGATCAGGGACTCTCACCTCTTAAAGTAGTTATGTTTCAACCTTACCATTACATTTGGTACCACCGCGCCAATATAGCAAGCTTAAAATAATAATGGACTACGATAATCATTTTGATGCCAAGTATCAATTAGTTAACTCAATTCGCGTACTTTGACGTGACTTTTGACACTGTATCATTGTTTCAATGTCATATTTTTGAAGATCCTATCATCTCTTAAAGTAGTCATATTGCAACCTTACCATTAAGGTTGACCGTTTTGTGTCTGTGGGAGTATGATAGTAAAGGATGATTATTCTAAGCTTATTTCCAAACGCTCCTGATTTATGATAATTTTGTAAAAGGTGGGGGAGTAGGGCCCCAGGCGTCATTTAACTGGACCTTTTGCTTCTGGTTTGGATATGGCGACTCAATCACCGTGTTTGAATGTTACACACATTGCATGAAAGATTTCGAAAGTGTAGCCACAAGCCATAGTCGACATTTTGCGAAGCTCCAAATACCAAGGTCTACAGATTACTATATATTTACGTCTATAACTTTTTCTTCACAGAAACATTTTCCTCGATTTTCTCTCTAGACCTAGCCATATTTTTTATGTGATATAGATGCCTACTGCTGCATGCTTCATAGCTTAATTATAATGAATGACATGATCAGTATATAGAACTTTAACATTACAAAAAACACTAAAATGATAATTTAGTCAGTGATTACTCGAATTGTCAGAACATTTCAGTCAACATAATCGACTTAAGTATAAAGTGGCCTCGACGGGGCTGTAACATGATAATGTGATACTTGTAGATTTCTTAAATATTATTTTTTTCCTTTCGTGACATTCTTTCCCTTGTTGCTCGACTTCCCTTTATTACTGCTGGTTTTGTCGCTGCTTGAGCTTGCTTTCTCTAATGGCTGAACCTTCTTTTTCTGTTAAAGGTATACATAAAGTTTAAGGTACATAATAAGTTAACTGAATATTTAAATAGTGGTCAATAATATCAACTACAAAAAGTACATCATTACTTAGTAGTACAAGTAATTTCTGGATGAGTAAAGCCGGAATTACATTATTATGTTGTGGTGTGCTCACTGACATGAGCGCGATTGTGCACACTATTCTGTCGTGTCGGGGCGCGCTCTGACGTTATTTCGAGTCAATACACGTTATATATACACATATATACGTTCCGTACCTCATAGCGCGGTTGTTAAGTTGTTTTCTAACTCGCTCTGAGGTACGGAACGGCCACGGTTGTATTCTAACCTGAAACAAACTTTGAAAAATTCAACATTGACAGATCACTTGATCCTTACCTAATTTTCTTTGAGAAGAGAGAAGAAGAAGAAGTTTGTTGTAGTCTGATTGGTCAAAGTTATGTCAGATGCGGGTTGCAACCGTTTACCGGTCGATTTTGATGGTTAAAAAGTTGCGACGCTCCGAGGTTCAGAACGCTCGAGTTAGAACAACCGAGTGCTTTACCCTGAGGTTCAGAACGGCGTTAGTGCGAAAAGTTGCACTCTGAGTGCACTCCGAGTGCGCTCTCACCGAGGTTCTGAACGCGGCCCTATATATAGAATAAGTCATTCTTTTATTTATCTTTTAATGTATACGATTCTATAATAAAGTTCCCAATGTTATCCGAGATTTGACTAATAATAAGTTTAAAATTACTATTAAAACTAAACTCTGTCAAAAAGGTTATTAATAAATTTCGGATTACTTGGAGGATAAAACAGCTTGGAACTGATCACTCCAGGATCTATCTACTCGTGTACTAGATGTCAAAGTGTGGCGTGTCTTGCCCTACTGATACCATTATTATGTTCTCTTTTGTAAGGCAACACACTGGAGCTAATATTTGTAGTACCTAAGTAAAAACATTGTAAAAATGTCTATATAAAAAGAATGACCCCGAGTTTCTTGCCGCTTAGGTAGTAGGAGCTCTATATATTTTGGAACGCGGCGGTAGTCTTTAAAGTACATTATAATGAAAAATTGACGTTCATAAGTGCGTCTTGATACCTAAATTGAATAAATTATTTTGACTTTGACTTTGTCCTGAACTCGCTCCAGCGGTGGCCTTTAGAGTAAACGCACGCGTCCTATATTTTCCTCAGACTCGGATACTGATAATGAAGAAAATCTTGCGTGTCTGCTAATGTTAAGTTAACTTAAAAAGAGAGAATAGAAGATATTGAGTTTTTACGTTGAATAATCTGAGGAAGAATCGAAGCGAATATCATTTAGGTATACACTAGTGAAAGAACTAAAATGTGATGAACATAGATTTCCTCAATATTTCAGGATGTCAAAAAATCAATATCTTGTGGACAAATGAACGCGGTCAATCGTCGAATCCAACTCGGCTGGGCAGCGTTTCGGAAACTTCGCGAAGTCTTCTCGTCAAAAATACCTCAGTGCCTCAAGACAAGAGTCTTGGCACTGAAACATGGTCTCTTACTATGGGCCTCATAGATAAGCTCAAAGTCGCACAACGAGCTATGGAGAGGGCTATGCTCGGGGTTTCTCTAAGTGATCGAATCAGAAATGAGGAGATCCGTAGAAGAATGAAAGTCACCGACATAGCCCAGAAGATTAGCCAGTCAAAGTAGCAGTGGGCAGGGCACATAGCACGCAGAGCAGATGCCGATGGGGCCGGAAGGTTCTGGAATGGAGACCACGGACCGGCAAGCGCAGCGTAGGTCATCCACCGACACGGTGGACAGACGACCTGATAAAGGTCGCAGGACGACGTTGGATGCAAGCCACTTCCAACCGTCCCTATTGGAAAACTATGGGGGAGTTCAGCAGTGGACGTCCTACGGCTGAGATAATGATGATGATGAAATAAACGCAAACGATGTCTCTAGCTAGTTTAACGCGCCGTACTGCGCGAGATTCTCAGAAACGTACTCTAGTGTGGAGTGTCCTGACGCGTCATAACCCCACCGCCGACCGACGAGAATCGACCGATCTCCGTCACGACAGAACGCGTCCCGACACACACATAGTATAAATACGGCTTTAGTATTAGTCTTGGTAGGTAAACGTAATACCAGATTATTAATTAGTTGTGTCAAGAACAGTACATAAGTATGTAAAATTATAAGACATTAATTTATTATTTCCATAATGGATACCTTTTACTAACAGGCCGGTTGGCGCAGTTGGTAGCAACCCTGCCTTCTGAGCCGCTGGTCCTAGGTTCGATCCCAGGACAGGACAAACATTTGTGTACGTGAACATGTCTGACCCTACCTGGGTGTGTATACGTATAATCGCATATTCAGTCATCAGGTTACCATAGTACAGGCTCTGCTTAGTTTGGCACCTGCAGATCATTTGTGTCAATATTGTTTCATATTACTTAAACAACTAGCTGCGCCCCGAGATTTCACTGCGTGGTGATGGATGATGATGATGAATTAAATATAGCGTATGTTCGTAATGTAACTTTCTACCGGTGAAATATTTTTTTAATAGGTTATGTAGTATTTTTTGCGTTATCATTACAAATAAACAATGAAATCTGTCTTCTTCATTATAAGATTAGATAAGGATTAATACTAAGGTAATAACATGGCCTAGTTTGTACCGGCGTTAATATTGCATATTTTAACATGAAAAAGTTATATATATATATAACATATAATAATATCATAACTGTAATAGTTAGATAGGTATATAGAATTGCAGACTTTACTACTTTTTTGTATACATTGACGTTTTCTATAAAATTGTAGCTCATCGCTTTGCTCTACTGACAATAGTTTCCGCAGCGTACGCGATATAAGATGTTCATTTAGTATAATGTCCACACCTTGGGTTACATTATCAGTTTTCATACGGATCCCTTATTTTTTTTAAAATATCCTATGTTATAGCCTACGTTCATCGCGGATAATGTAAGATTTTAATGGTGAAAGATTTTTTCAAATTGGTCTTGTATTTTCGGAGCCTATTAAACCCAAGCAAACAAACAAATCTTACCTCTTTATAATATTAGTGTAGATTTAGTTTTACTTTTAATTAAGTTTCTTAGATGAGTTCACAATGGAATACAGTTTATATACCTTTATAAGGACGTCATTCTCGGGTTCACTGTCAGCTTCCTCCTCCCCCTCCCCTTCCCCGGTATCATCGTCTTCGAGGCCGTCCTCATCGTCTCGCACCCGCCCTCGCTTAATGGAGCCCGGTGCGTACGGTAGCGCGCACGCTTTCTTGTTGTACGTACGGGTCATTGCCACTTTCACCTGTCACATAACAATGTCATGAATTGCGCTCCGTCCCCATACGACTGTTTGAATTAGATAGACTCTAATTCTTGAAAGTAGTACAAACAAGTGCAATTTGAAAAATTTTATACCGACTTCCATTCCATTACTTTGGTAAAAATCAGTTATTGGAGTGTAACTCAAAAACTACTAGGCCGAATTTGATGAAATTTAAATGTGACCACACGGGAAGCGCCAGCTTTTAAACAAAAATTTTGAGAATCGGTCCACCCAAGCGCAAGTTATGAGGTAACAAACATAAAAACAGTCGAATTGAGTACCTCCTCCTTTTTTTGGTAGTCGGTAGAAAAGTAATGGGTCGCGAAATATTTTTTCATACTAAAGGGGTCGTGTCATGAAAAAGGTTGAATAACATTGAGATAGAGAGTTAAAATTCGATGCTCGGACCATTCGGACCTCGAGTAGTCGTGGCGTCTGACACGGATTGCCGGAAGACGCGCGCGGGTTCGAATCCCGTCCGAGGATGGAATTTTTCTCTCTATAATTGCAATGTTTAGTATCGCTAAGCAGGCGTTAGTGCTTTAAAAAAAAGCATTGTTATAATAATAAAAAACGGCCAAGTGCGAGTCGGACTCGTGCACGAAGGGTTTAATGATTATCGTCCGACTCGCACTTGGCCGGATTTTAGTACTTTTTGTTATAGCGGCAACAGCAATACATCATCTGTGAAAATTTCAACTGTCTATCACAATTTATGAGATACAGCCTGGTGACAGACCGACAGCGAAGTCTTAGTAATAGGGTCCCGTTTTACCCTTCGGGTACGGGACCCGAAAGATTACCTACTTTATTTTTCTATTTTCTTTTTACAGAGTAGGTAGTCCGATTTTAATTTTGATTTTCTTGTTTGGTAGAGTATACTTCCGAGCTAGACCCATATAAATTTTATCAAAAATTAGTTTTTGAGTTACTATCTAATAACTTAAAAGTGGTTCGCCTATCTCGATGATATCGTGACTGATAATACTTTTCAGTTATTGGATTGTAACTCAAAAACCTGATTTAAATTTTGTCAAATTTAGTGACGCGGTTTTTGAGTTTCACTCCTGACTGAAAGGCACTAGAAAAAAAGACTGAATGGCAATAGATCCCGTAAGTAGCAAGGGTCACTAAAAAAATCTTTTTATTAGAAAATGAAACCGACTTCATCAAGATACACTTCATACAGATCAGTTATTGGAGTGTAACTCAAAAACAGCTTAACCGAATGTGATGAAATTTAAAATGGGAAGTATACTCAAGTTATCAAAATCGGACCACGCTGTAAAAAGTTATGCGTGTCATACAAAAAAAAATACGCGTCGACTTGAGAACTTCTTTATTTTGGAAGTTGGTTGAAAAAACTAACTTGGTTTATACACATTTCTAAAATGAGAAACGAAATTCACTCACTAGTAAATGAGTGAGATATTTCCAACCATAGTTTCAACCACATCCGATGGTCTTTTTCAAGGAGAGTGCAGAACGATGACTTATTAAAGTGGTGATTCCCGTTTCTCATATTAGAAATGTGATGGTATCTTGACCATGTCACTGACATTACGTAAGATAAGCCTGAAACCCTATCTAAGACTTGTACTTCTGCGAACAGTAGGCTTCGCGAGCACATAGTCTTATTAGCGACAATTTTTCGCAGTACCCTGTAATTTCCGTGGAAACATTGCTCTACAACGAAACAGTAACATTTGCACACTACTGCTACACGGTTGAATAACTGGCATCGGTGTGGTACTACCCAGGTGTTCTCTGCAAACGTTCTACCACTACTCAAGCAAAAAGCTGACCGTATTTATTTATGAATTCACTGAAATTGTGCATTTAACCCTTTGCGACCCAGAGACACAAACATACGTCAGTTTCATTCATAAATCTTTTATTTTAATTATCGCGGTATAGGAAGGATTAAATGATTGTGGACAAATAGCAAGTAATAGGATCGCGCTGGCAAATATACCCGCGATATTTATAGCTCAAGTACCTTTTGCGTTCGGACAAAGTCCTGACCCCTCGGACATTGAACCATACCAGGGATCCGGCGTTCTAACGTTCAATAGCGTTTATGGCCATACTCGTTCTAGAAAGACCAAGCGAGCGAAGCGTCTCTGATTTAGCTGGCCAAATTTACTCATCTGTCCGTGTGTTTGTTACGTTGTACGAGTATGTACGTCTTCCTGGGGCCTTTATTCGCTATATCCATTCAAACACGTAACGCGGCGCGTTACGATATCTTCGGGGAATGATCGTGGTGTCCATACAATTTTACCATCATTCCATAAATATACCGTAACACGGCGCGTTACTTGTTTGATGCTCATAGCAAATAAGGCCCCAGTACAGGTCGCATTTCAACACATCTTGACGAAGCTTGGTAAGCATGTTCTACTATTTAATATAATTTTGTCGTCGGTGATATGAGTGTATGTGTGTTTCGATTCCTAAAAAGGGGGAAGTTTGCTGCGCTATTTACCCACCGATTTTGATAAAATTTGGTACACACATTAGGTACCTGACTTTAACTCTTTGCGTCCCAGAAACGTAAATATACGTCAGTTTCATTTATGCATCTTTTGTTTTAATTATCACGGTATAGGAAGGATTGAAGAGGAATTTCGAATACGAGCATAATTGATTCAGTGTTTTTCGAGATAATAGGTTGTGAAGTACTGCAAAAAAATTAATTCTCGAGTCATAAGACTGTGCGCGCCTCGAAAGTCTACTGTTCACAGAACTACTACCTAAATCTTAACCGTCGCCTTCACGAGGATATGACAGTGAGAAATCATGAATGTACTCGTAATATTTGTGAAACATTAATAACCCTCAGCGCCGTATGTGCTCCGCGACCAAGAGCCCGTTGCTTCATTTCCCCAAAGGAAGATCAAAAGCTTCCACCCACCTATCCAGTTGGGGGCAGGCCACCTATAGCCAACACTAAGGTTAGAGGAGGGTTAAAACGACTTACCTTGGAATCAATGAGCACTGTCGGATTCCTCTGTCCCGGCCACACTGATAACTCAACCAACGAGTCGAGATCTTCCCGCAACAAGTTGTAGGACTCCAGAACTTGAAGAGCGCGGTCGATCCCGTCTGAGCGGTCCTTCACCAATGGCGTTACGATGGCGTCGCGCAGGTGGTTAGAGTAGTCCAGGAATATTGAGGATTTTGAACCTGTCGTGCTGTAGCAAACGAACATTCGGTCAACAGAAGTCGAAGCACAAAAAAGTACAATTTAAATCAGTGGTAGGTAAATCACGAATAACTACGTAAGTGTAACGTAACGTGTCGTTCACGTGACACAGTACAAACTGTCATGTATCTAGGGCCACTGTGACACAGATAATAATAATGTTTATTTCAAAAAATAATAATGTTTATTTTGAAAAAGTCTTAATTTATACATCATTTACTTAAGTGCAGTTCTTAGACATGAATTTCAGTCGTACTGATTCTCAGCGGACCCCAAACTAAGCACAAGGCCTGTATCCGAGTGCGATTTTATCTTAACTAAGTATACGACTAGAAGATCACATTACAACGTAAATTAATTCCAGAGTTAGTAAGATTTGAATAAAGTTTTAGTTTTTTACAATTTAAGCTTATTACATATAAGTGGATATATTTTAAAATGGATATAATGTAATATATTTATAAGTGTGGAGGTTTGTTGTGAATTTAAGGATGTGTGCGTATGTGGAGTGGAGGGAGATGTGTAACTTGTGTAAGTGTGAGTGAATGTGAGTGTGGTGGTGAGGTGTGGTGGAAGTAATCATAGTTTTATGTGGGTAAATAAGGACGGAATGTTTATGTCTGTTTAAGATAACTCATAGTTTGTATATACGCCGAAGCGTGACATGTTGACGTTTGCGATAAGTAAATTGTATAATAAGATTCGTAAATTGTTTGTGTTATTGCCTCAGTACAAACAAAAAGAACTTGATGACGGCGGGGAAAATCCGAACAATGGCTTTGCTTAACTTTTCGAATTGTCAAATGTTGATGGTGTAGTAATCGTGGATTACTGACCGATAATTGTTCGGAACGGTGCACGAGTGTAGGCAAAGTGTAAAAATATTCACATTATCAACGGGATCGTTTCTATTTATATTTTGTTTTCTATACTTCAGTTCTGTTGCAAGCGTCATGAATAATTGGAAACTCAAAGAAAATAAACATGGCAACTATACCGTTAATAATGTGATATATTTAATGTTTGTGTCCATGATAGTTTAACACCCAGAGCTTTAAGCTAAAGCTTTCGTGGCACTGCATTGCGTCCAATTCACATTTGTTTTTGAGTCTCATTCGGTCAGTACTTTCCATTTGTTAATGTGTCATCCAACCTTCACGGCAGAATACTGCCGATGCCTTATAAACAGCTACAGTGACTTCATTTTGTAAGTAGGGATCGCTCGCCTGTTACGAACGAACTACGTCTAGTTAGATGTTCGTTGGACGTCTAGTCAGACGGGCGTTTGACGTTTAGGTAGACGGTCGTTGGACGTCTATACATACGGTCGATGGACGTCTAGGCAGACGGTCGTTAGACGTCTAGTACGCCGGTCGTTAGACGTCTAGTTAGATGTACTTCGTTGCTTGAAATTGTGATTTCAATATGTCTTTAGTTTTTAGTTAGAAACGTTTCGTTTTTGCGCGTTAGGTATACGCGCACACGGTGGTTTATAGAACTTTTTGAACTTTTCCACTGTACTGTGTACATCTGTACGTCTCTCTTGGTGTATTTAACCAGGAACAAAGCAGGTAGATAAGGTGAGTAGTGTTTAAGTACCTTAGTCTAGTGTGCGCGTGTATTTCTTGACAGAGGCGATGCATCTTGTTCCTGCGTGAGTTCTTCCCGAGCCAGCCCGGGAACTGGATCTGTCCGGTCACGTGACCCGACAGGTAGTGCCCCGGCAGTACCGAGCTGTACATCGCCTGCGAATACAAATGACATGAGATATGGCAGCTGTTAGGAACATAGTGTAGATAAATAACTATTATCAAAACAGTCTTTACTTACGTAATTAGCCGACGTTATCGTCCTAGATGGTCGCCACGATCTTGCAGCGTAAACTCCCTGAGGATGGGCGTCTGACATGCCCAAAACTTACGTCGACAACTTCGGCTAATTACGTGACTAAAGTCGGTTTCGACATTAAATAAATATGTGTCAAACTCACGAGAACTTTCAAAGTAAAATTGATGAATATGTTTTTTAGAAAATTGTGTGTGTGTCATACAATAAAATTACAAAAGACATACCAGAGCTCCGAGAGAGGAAAAAACAAATCGCATGTGAAGTAAAACATGTTTCAATGTAAAAAGCATAATTTGATATATTGAAGTAACATATTATTTAGAAGATAAAGATACTTGGAGTTTGGTTCGAATGAGTATTTAAAATACCCTCGAGTTTTTTGCCGCTTCTGCTCGGTAGTTGCTCCATATTTTTATGCAATCAAGTGACAAGACGAGCAAGTCGTGCGCCTGTTGGTAAGCCTTACGTTAGCAGACAGTTGCAGCTGTCTCTTAAAATTAAAATTTGAAATTATAATTTAGAAATGTTTAAATTTAGACAGTTTATTTCTGTATTGTTTATAAAATATTCTTTAAATTGTAACTCACTAATAATATTTTATTTAAAGTTTGTGTGTAAGCATTAACATTATTTACATTATCTACCGACTTCCAAAAAGGACCTACTCCTTTTAACGACTTACTCAATTCGACTCTTGTTTCCTCATAACTTTCAATAAGGTGAACCATTTGAACCATTGAACATTTCATCAATTTTCGGTCCAGTAGTTTTTGAGTTACACTCCAATAACTAAATAGAATGGAAATCGGTATTAAATTTTTCTAATTGTATTTGTTAAATTGTCTTATGTTACTGAAGTACTGCCTTGAAATCAGTAAGAACATGTGCCCCTAAACATTGTTTTGTACGTCTGTCAATCAAATAATATTTTTTAGTATGTTTCTGACTTTATGGGAGGTTTTCGACGCGTATTTTCTACTAATTAAATAATTTCGCCCAGTAATTTCACATGCTTCACACTCTAACACAGTAACGCTTGCGCACATTGTTTTGCAGCTGAATATCTGGTACAGCGATGGTACCCACCAAAACATCCTGTTGCGCAAGAGGCTTATCACCATACGAGTCAGGTTTCGTCGCCCTTTATATTATATTGGAACGCGGCGGTAGAATTCTTGATGTGATAACGTATTGTAAATAGATGATCACCGGCATCACGCATGAAAAAGTATGACACATTGTCATGTTCCGTCTGGGCCGAGCGTGCAAGCGAGAGCGAGGAACACGCGATCACGATCGGCCTAAGCGTTCGTCTCATATGACGTTATCACGTAAAATTTCCGACTTTTTTTACAGGTCCATTTTTAAATTAAATTCCTTATTAACTGACACTAAATGCTAATTATTTACAATTATTTATACTGTGGTACATAGACATTAATGTTCTTCGTTCCTGAATTGAACAATTGATTTTGTATTTTGACATGCATTATGAAAACAAACGCAGACGATGAAAAATTGAGGAGAATCACTTGAAATTAATAACATAGCTATTCCATATTTCTTCATTTTGAATACTTGTAAAGAAAATAAAAACTATCTTTAAATTTGAGGGTAAATATTACAGATATCGGCATTGTCGGATAGGCAGACTCTAACGTCGATAAAACTGTATGGATCAGCTTAGCGCTCTCGGTAAAGCAGACAACTGCCACAAACTGTAGATAATCCAGCGTAGGATGATAAAACATGAACCAAGAGAGAGAGAGGAGAGATTTTCGGAGGGACGAATTTCCTGGAGGTTTTATTATGATTTTCCTAAGATAAAATATCTTTTGACAGGAGTACCTGCATCGGAAGAAGACTCCACGTTTGGCCACTCCGAATCCTCTTTTCGATGATGTCGCCAAACGAAATGCTGTCCGCTGCTTGGCTGATCCGTTGTAGAGCTTCGTGTCTGTTTATTTGTAAGGGATTTTTAAAATTGAAAGTAATTATAATATACTATTGAAATTATTGCGTACTTAGATGTGTCGTTTCCCGCCGTAGCTTGCAATGTGACTCTGTATCAAATACATATAATCTTATTATGTCTATATATCTATATAACGGATGTCCCAAAACTCAACAATAACCGGGTACCGGGCGAGAGGCCAAGGTATACCAGTTATGAAAAAAAAACATCTAACCTTCTTCGGTGGTAGTGCGACTCTGTAAACCCACAGCCGAATGGGCCGGCCCGACCGGGGAAGTACCACACTCCCACATAACACCGACGTGAAGTAACATAGCTTGCTATTGCGTTTCATCGGTTCGTGGGAAGTTCCGATTCCCCCTTCTCCATTTTCCCTCTCCTTCACCCTCCCCCTCCAACGGAGGATGATAGAAAGGATAAAATGGTTTTTATCTCTTGTTTTCTATCATCCTTCCTCAAAGGTCGGTAACGCATCCTCGAAACCTCTGGTATTGCGGATGTCCGTGGGCGACGGTATCACTTACCATCAGGTGAGCCGCTTGCTCGTTTGCCAACCTATCCCATAAAAAAACCTAAGACCCAAAGTCCCCAAAAATAAACTAAAAATTACAGAAAAAAATAAGTGTTATACAAATGTGGATTTTAGTTTGAACTGAATAAATACTACCATGGTTGAGAATTTAGATTTTAGTATGGTGTTCTGGACTAGCGAATTGCTACCATTGATAAAATGATAATAGACTTACTTGGGACAATGCGGCTGCACTTGCAGATAGTTCTCCTGTACGAACAACGGCGCCAGACTGTAGTCGTAGAAGAACAGGTCGCTTTTGTCGTTGATACTCATTGTCTTGTGTTCCTCGGCTGAGAACACCTTGCGGATGGCCTCCCACGGGCCCTGCAAATATACAAATAAATATACAACGTGTACCAAAAAGGTGTAGTAATACTAAAACCACACACGCAGATGCTTGCATACAATTGAGACCTAACTACTGCGTCCGAGGGAGTTTTTCAAATACTCAAGCATGTTCATCCCTGAAACAATAGATAGGCCAAAGACGGCAATGGCCTCCAGAACGTAGACTAGGTAAACAAGGGGCCGAAGCGGGGCTTGGGGTGCGGCGCGGGGCATGCACGGTAAGGGGACGGAGGTGAATTAATAGGTGCCGTGGGTATTGCAGAGCGCATTGACTCCAACGAACTCCAAAAACGGGCATGTCTAATAGGGATGTCTAAAAAACTCGGTGTATTTCTTTTTCCACTTTGTATAAAACGAAATATAAGCGATTTTAACTTTGATACTTTGCCATGTGAATCCTGACTATGTACATTTATACATATGCATTAAGTATTACCTACTACACCTTTTTGTTACACGCTGTATAGAGAGAAGTTTCGAAACAAGCAGTAGTGAAGGTCAGTTGCCAATCAAGCAAACGACGGATCAATTCCTAGCCTAGAAAGTAATATCCTTGGGAAATCTAGAGTATGGTGGTAGGACACTTTATAGTGCCCACCACGTTTGTTTAGTATCTAACCATGGATGCCAGCATGGATCTCATGATAAGCTTGTCGAGTTGATAACTTGAGATTTACCTGTTATTTTACCTTGTCTCTAGTATGGATCTAGCTGCGATAGCTATAACGCGGGCTATGATATTTCTATCCTTATGAGTTATCTGTGTCATAGTTGCCCTAGATACATACATTTTGTACTGTTTCAAGTGAATTGCGAGTGTATTCGTGCAGGGCCACTGAGGAATATAAGTATCCCTACCACGTTACCTGAGACTATCTTACGAGGCTTATACATAATGATATTGTAGTACGAGTATATTAGGATAAGATAACCTAGAAATTAGAAATAAACAATATTGATAAAACAATGAATAAATGATAATACAATAATAATGATACCCCAGGGGTGACTTTGAGGCAAGCCGTCGGTGAGTGTCGACACAGGGACCCTGATTCTCCCTCTGGGGCTAAATGACACCCCTGACTACTGGCTTGCCTTAATTGGCCGTCGGGGGTGAACACATCTCGCATCTCTGGTGGAAAAGCAGCCTTACGCCGCAAGAAACGCTCTAGTGAAACCGCAGCATACCTCTTTAGCCATCCACACCAACGTTGCCCCATTTATCAACCTTGATGGTGATATAACGAGCCCGTATGGGCTCGTTTAGTGGGTAGCACTAGCAAGTCACCACCTGCCTAAATATTTTAAGTGTCATAGTCTCGTTAATAGCCATTTCCCTTATCATTTAAAAGTTCGTATCAATAGCCCTACTATGTTACGATGTTTTTTAATACATGAACCATGTTACCCTTCATCCAAAATGTTTGTTTTTGTTCTTCATTGGACATTTTATACCAAACAGGCCTGTAAGTGTTGGCTATAGCCCCATTAATTAATGTAAAATTAATCAATAAAATAATTATTTATTTTATATTAATGATCATGAATTCATATATAATACCAACGTTATGTCTTATTTAGAACGGATCGAGATAGGCTGACAGCAGACAAAAAGGACGGGGGTGGAGTACTAGATGCCATCTTACGTGGATTCCAACCCTGCCTATTTGATCATCAATTAGATCGAGTGCTATGCCGCCGCCTTGTATATAACACTTAATTGTCGAATTCCCCAGCAAAAACAAGCCTAATAAGCATATAATAAGTGCTGCGTATGTTTCACCTGGAGCGAAGGTCATTGATTATGAAAACCACTTTGAATATATTTTAGATGCTCTAAGGGATTCGTGCTCAGATAACGTATACATGTTAGGTGATTATAACATGCCAGATGTAGATTGGTCGAGTCCAAGCATTTCCTCAAACACAAACCTTACCACATATTCTCAAGGCTTATCTCTAAATGACTCATCCTCAATAGGATTAAAGCTACGAAATTTAATTTACTTTTTTTGCAATACAATACAGTTAAGAACTTCAAAGGTAAAATACTAGATATGCTCATTTCTAATTCGCCTTGCAAAGTCCAGTCTCATGCCAATAGCTTTTTAGTAAAACCTGATACTTTTCACCCACCATTTATTGCGTATTTTGCCATAGATTTACCCAATATAAGTTTAAAGAAAAAACGTAGTGCCAGGTTTAACTTTCGCAAAGCAGATTATGTCATGTTAAATACCGCAATATGTGAAGTTAATTGGGTTGGATCACTGCAATATCTCTCCGCTGAAGAGGCTGTCGATAAGTTTTATAATATTATCAACGGCATAATCGAGGAACGTGTTTCATTATTTAGTTCTAAATTATCTAATTTCCCTGTTTGGTTTTCATACACCTTGATAAAAATATTTAAAAGAAAAAAGAGAGCCTGGATTAGGTGGAAAAAACATGAAAATAATTCCGACTACCTAAAATTTTCACAGCTACGAGCCTTGTTTAAAGAAGAGTGTGATAAATGTTACAAAAATATATGGAATCGGTTGAAAATAGTATCAATACTAACGTAAAATGTTTCTGGACATACTTATCAAACTTTAAATCCACCAAATCTTGAGTTCCACCTGGTATGAAATATCTTGATAGTAACCTTCGCAACCTGAAATGGTTTGTAAAATGTTCTCTGACTTATTTCAGTCTGCATTTGAACCGTCCTCGCCTACACTTAGTCGATGGGCACCTCCATCAAATTATTTGGACAACAATATATTAATAACTGACCTTAATTTTGATGAGTCTCAGGTACTCCTTGAACTGAAACTTTTGGATATTGTTAAGGCTCGGGTGCTGATGGGTTACCTCCTTATTTCCTTAAACAAACTGCCGATACTATTTATTTCCCTCTCACAATCATTTACAATAAATGTATTACTCAAGGCATTTTTCCTGATATATGGAAACATGCCTACGTCACTCCGGTACACAAAAGCGGTTCAAGGCATGATGTACGAGTACAACAATACCGGCCTATCTCTATTTTGTCTGCCTTGTCGAAACTTTTTGAAAGGCTGGTACACAGTGCAATTTATCCACTAATTCACGCTATTTTAATTCCTGAGCAGCACGGTTTTGTTCAACGAAGTTCGACCTTGTCCAATTCAGCAGTTTTTACTGGTAACTTATTCGAATGCTTCGACAATCGTGTTCAAGTTGACGCTGTCTATACTGACCACAAAAAGGCCTTCGACAAGGGGGATCTCAAAATATTATTAAATTAAATTGCACGAAATATTGTTAAATAAGATTGCGTACAATGGCATTCGGGGAAATCTTCTACGATGGTTTTCATCTTACGTGTACAACAGAACACAGATGGTTGTTATGAACGGCTACCAATCGAATGGAGTTTTGGTCACCTCAGGGGTTCCACAAGGGTAAATTCTGGGTCCTCTCCTCTTCGTGCTATTTATCAATGATAGTAAGTGTTTTCTTAATTCGAAATTCCTGCTATACGCAGATAACCTCAAAGTGTATAAGCATATCAAATCTGTTCAAAATTGTATGTTACTCCAAGAAGATTTAAACAGATTTACCACCTATTGCACAGACAATGAACTGCATCTTAGTGTACCTAAATGTAATACATTGAGCTTCACTAAGAAAAATAAAGTAATATCTTTCACTTATTACCTTTGTGGTGTCCCTCTCAAAAAACAATCGTCTGTGAAAGATTTAGGAATCCTACTAGATAGTCAGCTTTGCTTAGACTCACATATTGAGAAAATTGTTAATAAAGCTTTTAAGATGTTTGGTCTCATAATGAGGTCATCTGCAGAATTTAAGAAAGTGTCTACTTACCTTATTTATACAAAACTCTGGTACGATCGCAGTTGGAGTATGCGGTCCCTATTTGGAACCCTTTTTACAAGAAGTATATTAAGGCAATCGAAAGGGTTTTACGCAAGTTCCTACGCTCTAAGAACTATAAGTGGTTCCGTAATTACCTTTCTTATTCAGACTTGCTCACTAAATACAGACTTTTATCACTTGAGTCCAGACGCAAATATCTTGAGGCGGTCTATCTTTATAATGTCGTTCACAATAACATTGATTGCATAGATTTAGTTGACAAAATATGTTACGCTGTCCCGAGAACAGCTACGCTGAGAAGTACCCGCTCACGTTCTTTGCACTTAACCCCTGTCGTACGAACTCGGGACATCGCTCTCCTATTCGTCGTATGGCTGAATGCTATAAGTCGTTCGAGTCAGTTGATATATTTGCATGCTCATTTCAATAAGTTTAAATCGTCTTTAATTTTATTACGAATACGTTCTAAAGAAGATTCCTCAAACGCAGACCTATGTTCGCATTAACTTTAGTCACTTTATAACTCTTTATTATATCTTCAGCTCTTTATACGTAAGTAATCTGCACACATTAGCTATTTGTTTATAACTACATCACTACATAGTATAAAACAAAGTCACTGTCGCTGTCTGTCCGGCCCTATGTATGCTTAAATCTTCAAAACTACGCAACGGATTTTGAAGCGCTTTTTTTAATAGATAGAGTGATTCAAGAGGAAGGTTTATATGTATGATACATGCAGAGAGAAACACTGATGAATTTACAGGTTTCTAATGTGATGTCGTAAATAAACACATTTTTTGCGCGTACATTGCAAACGCTGACTGAACCCCACGAGATATATCAAAATAATGTACTACGGTATTGTACACCTTAAAAAGGTCAACAAAAAAGCCCGCGATGGTATGTGTCTATCTCTTAAGGATAACTCACAATAACCATTTTTTATCCTTTACATATTACGGGAAAAAATGGCTTATTTAGGAAGTTCGACTCGTATTTTAAGCAATACAGCATTAATCCTTATCCAATAAAGTACCTTAATAACAATGTCCATTCAATATAGATCAATATGGCCCTTTACAGCATGTAATTTAAATGAATATTTCCGAAGATATTACAGATTTAAAATGCAGGGACATAGCAGTGCGGCGGTTAGATTCGAGCGTTGAGTGTTTTTCTCATGGTCAATTAAGTCGCTCTTTCAAGAGTAACTTCTAAACAGAATATGTGCGTATTGTCTAATGGCAAAAAAACTGTAAACGTTGTTTATAAGGACATTCTGTAGTAGGTAGGTAACAGTGGCACCAGTTATGGACACTTTAAGAAACTTGTTGACGGAATTTCCTTATAAAAAGTCAAATTTTCATGTTACATTTACGAAGTAAAAAGTAAACAATAAAATGATAATTACTGTTAAAAATTAACGTATAAAAGCATTGTAAATAAGTTGGGTGTAATAATAAATTAAAGTTTTTTAAAAAACTTATGAAATCTCCAGTAAACGATGTAACTCTAGTAATGACGACCCAGTGTTGGACAGTCGGCTCCATTAATGAACACCTAATGGTGGACACATTTTTTATTTTATTTTGCTAATGCCTGTCCGTTTCGAATTGAAGAAATGTTACAGGGTAAGTATTTTGCTAATTACTCAAATTGGTGTTTGCGTACCTACTAAAACACATAAATGAAAAAACATTTTATTCTTAGAGATACTTACTTTTTATTGCAAATCAGCTGTAAGTTAGTTACTTAATAAGTAGTAGTTTAGTTAAATTATTAATAACACGAATCAGTCTGGTAAAATGATATGAACTAATGTTATTAGTTATTTGAAATTACTTTAAATATAAGTCCGGCAAAAATTTTTCCATTTCGGGCACTTTAAAGTAACCTCTGTTATTATGTTTTAAAGGTTGACGTATAGTTTCTATGACATCATTGGTGTTGTACCAGATTTTGTCTGCTCTGTCTGGCCATTTAAAAGTATTCCCCGTGCCATGTGTCATGGTACTTATCTCAAATTGCCCATTATCTATGTTGTCGATTCTTCCGGGGAAGTATTCGCCCTCATACTTTATTATTACGAAACTTCCCTTCTCTAGATTTATCTCAGTCGTTTCGTTTTGTTTTCCTGTCGAAAATAGATTATTTCTGTCCATTGTTGAATTTGGTATACGTCTCTCACATAATATATTGTCGGAATCACACTCTTCATTAAGCTCACTGTCTTCGCTTTCTTTATACTCTATTTCAGTGTCTGTGTTATCAGACGATGTAATTTCGACTTTCCTTTTCTTTATAACCTTTATTTTATCTCTCTTTTCTTGTGCCAATTTTTCTTTTAGTTCTTTTTCTTCTAGACGTTGTTTAGTTCTCAACTCTTTTTCTTCTTGAAGCTTTTTCTTTTCTGTCTCTTTTTTTTCGTGGTACTGTTGCCAGGCCTTACTTGTAACAGCCGATGGAATTTTTTCCTTCTTCCTAGTGCACTTTTTAGAGCGAACACTTTCTGGCCAAAAAGGCATCTTTTAAATGGCGATGGTACTAAGACACCTAATGCCTTGTCTAATGTATCGCACGAGGTTGACGCAGAGGAATTAACTGTGGTGACGATGACTGGCCTTTCAGTACTTAACCAAGGGTCCACAAACACATGCGTGCGACATAGCGGGGGCTCTATCGTAGACGTCACGTTTGCATTTCCCGGTGTCGCATGCCGTGTTCAGGGTTGGAGGGTTCTGGAGGACGTGGAGACGTTGTCCGATCATCTATATGTTCGTTTTGACGTTTCTGCGTCTTCACACAGCCCTGAAACTCGTCGTCGATCAACAAGGAACACCCCGAATCCCCCAAGATGGGTTCTTAGGAGCTTGGACAAAGAGACGCTGGTGGAGGCTTCTATTGTCCATGCCTGGCAGTCCCTCCCGGATGAACCGGTAGAGGTAGAGGTTGAGGCGGAGCGATTCCGGGACGCCCTCACGCAAATTTGCGACGCTGGCATGTCCCGAGCGAAATCTCGACCTCCAAAGCGACAGGTATACTGGTGGTCTGACGCGATTGCCGATCTCCGGTCTGACTGTATTAAGGCTAGGCGCCAGTATACCAGGCATCGTCGACGGCGACGCCAGGACGAGGATACTGAGAAGCAGCTGTACGAGGCCTACCGCGGGAAGGTAATCGCCCTGCAGCTGGCTATCAGCAATGCCAAGTCACAGGCGAGGGCTGAGCTCCTCGAGACTCTCAGTCACGACCCGTGGGGGCACCCGTATAAGACGGTCAGGGGGAAGATGCGTGCTTGGGCGCCCCCACTTACTGAGACTCTCGAACCCTCGTTACTGGAAGAAGTGGTAGCAGCCTTGTTTCCGAACAGAGCGGTGTACCAGCCCCCAGCGATGGCCCTTTTGCCGGAGGGAGGTGGTGAGCAGAGGAAACAGGATACCCCCTGTGTTGCAGGGAGAGCTAGGCGCGGCCATGCTGAGGGTGAGGGCCAACAAAGCCCCTGGCCCAGATGGCATTCCTGGGCGCGCCTTGGTCATCGCTCTCGGAACCCTTGAGGACCGGTTTCGACGCCTACTCGACGCCTGCTTGGAGACGGGATGATTTCCGTCTCAGTGGAAGACGGGCAGGCTCGTCCTCCTGAGGAGAACGGCCGCCCCGCGGAGTCTGCCTCCGCTTACCGCCCGATCGTGATGCTCGATGATGCTGCCAAGCTCTTTGAGCGGGTCATCGCCCGTCGGCTTACGAAGCACCTTGGAGAGGTTGGACCCAACTTGTCCGACCAACAGTTTGGTTTCCGGGGGGGTCGCTCGACTATCGACGCAGTCGAACGTGTCAGGCGTCTCGAACGAGGCGACAGCCCAAGGCGGGGTGATGCTGGCGGTGTCACTCGATATCGCTAACGCATTTAACTCCATGCCGTGGTTGTGTGTCGGGGAGGCGCTGAAGTACCATAAAGTGCCTCCTTACCTCTGTCAGATCGTTGGAGCTTACCTCTCCGAGAGATACATCTCGTACACTGGGCGCGGAGCTAGAGAGCAGCGGCGGGTAATGTCGTGTGGTGTCCCACAGGGATCGGTCCTCGGGCCGCTCTTGTGGAACATCGGGTACGACTGGGTGTTGCGGGGCAATCTCAATCCGGGCGCCCACGTGATCTGCTACGCAGATGACACGTTGGTGACTGCCCGGGGCGAGACTTTTGAGGTGGCTGCCCGTCTAGCCACGGAAATGGTGGCACTGGTTGTCGATATGTAGGATAGAGTTATTGGGACTCCGGGTCGCGCTCGATAAGTCGGAGGCTGTGTGTTTTCACGGCCCTCGCAGGGCGCCACCCAGGGGTACCTTCATCTCTATCGGTGAGACCCGGATCAAGGTCGAGTCTTCGATAAAATATCTTGGGCTCTTCCTTGATAGCAGGTGGAATTTCCGCGAGCACTTCACTCGCATGTCACCCCGGTTGATTGGGGCGGCCGCTGCCTTAAAGTGACTGATGCCCAACATTGGGGGACCGAGAGGAAGCAGTCGCCGCCTGTATTTGGAGGTGGTGCGATCCATGGCCCTGTATGGAGCCCCCATCTGGGTGGATGCCCTAACAGAGTCAAACATCGCTCTGCTGAGGAGATCTCAGAGAGTGATGGCCATCGGGGTCGTACGTGGGTACCGCACCACCTACGAGGCGGCGTGCGTATTGGCGGGGTCTCCCCCCTGGGATTTGGAGGCCGAGTTCAACGCAAATATGTACGTGTGGCGCTCGCAGCACCGAATCCGAGGGGAGATTCTCCCGCCGAGAGAAGTGCAAGCATGGCAAAACCGCGCTCGACAGTCCCTTATTGGGTGGTGGCTCCCGGTGGAGGGAGCGGCTGGACCAACCTAGGGCTGGCCACTGGACTGTTGAAGCTGTCCGACCCGTCCTTCAGGACTGGTTGGACAGGGAACACGGGTCACTTACCTTCCGGTTGGTGCAAGTCCTTACGGCACAGATTACTGAATAAGAACAGATACTTCACTCAGTAGAAAAATTCCAATACCTATTACGATAATTGCCTACTCCCTCGCGTCAACAACCACTATGCTAAAATGCGCCTAAATGCTCAAGCGTACAGCAGTGATTGCTTCGCACCGCGCGATTCCACAGTAATCGCAGGGCTGCCTCTTCGATAAAATTAAATTAACATAACTTTTTATCTATGTTATTGAGAACTGTGAATATGTTCTGGCTTTTATGTGGCAGTTAAAAATTTTATAAAATATTTAACCAACTTAAAAAAAGGAGGTGATCAGACATACAGGCCAAACTGAGATGTTTGACTTGTATGGTTTGTAGGTATGTATGTTTGTGCGCGATAATCTCGCGTTTGGCTAAACCGATATCGATGCGGTTTTCAGAAAAGGATTTGTTACATTTAGGAGAACGTTTGAAAATAAGTATAATACTTCTTAGTTTGATGATGATCTTCGGAGATGCTCACTAGAAATGAAAAAAAAAGCCTTAAAAAAGAGAACCGACTTCAAATAAAGCACTAAGCCGTAAGTTATTTTATTAACGAGTGTAACACTCTCACACAAAAATACATAAACACTGCAGTTTTCGAAAGTTTTCACGCGAAAAGTCGATGGCCTTCAAAATAAAAAAATATATCTAGTTCCTAGTTGTACATATCTAGGTGTATTGTACTACTACCAATTATCACGAATCAAAATCAGTTTTCTCGCAACAAGTAACCTTACAACAGACGCGGCTTGTTCAAAGGTTTTCATCGGGCGTAAGAAAAAGAACTCTCGCTACATAGACTTAAAGCGCATTTTGATTCGTTACGAGCGCGTCAAGGACTTGTAGGCACATTTTTTGAAGGTCACGTCCGTGCTTTGCAATGTTTTATGAACATTATTGCAGTTGTTAGTTTAGCAGTTTATATTCGAATGTTTTCTTTCGAAGAGTGCATCTTCTGTACCTTGTACTATTAATTATTCTGTGGTGTAACGTTTCTATGTAACAAAATTATGTAAATCTGTGTCTGAATGGCAAGCTAATGCTTAGTATATACCTATTAAACTGTCAAATTCTAAGTGGATACCGGTGTCCGCACACCTACTGTCTTTTAATTATGTCTCTAATGACGGTATGTGAATGGAAAAAAATGTAAACGACAAAAACTAGTAATAATTTATCACTTACCTTTCTTCAATGACAGGTAAATGGAAAAATGTTAGGTGTTTATCCCTTCTTTTGCTTGATTTACAACCCATCTACAGCACATAAGGCACCACACGGCATCGTAATACGCGTACGAACGAACAGCACTATTAAAATTGAACGGCGTGCGCGCGCTTCGCTTGCGAAAACCGCACTGAATTTGATCCGCCGGCGGACCGAGACCGCTCGGCTGGGCGGTAGGCACTTATAGCGCGCAAGTACATGGAGTGACGGAGGCCTGCTTACGGGCCACGGGTGCTTTGGGAAGTACCTGGGTCCGGAAGAGAACCGACAACAGAGTGTCACCATTGTAGCTGTGACGAAGATACAGCGCAGCATACGCTCGAGGAGTGCCCAGCTTGGGAGAGCGAGCGCCGTGAACTTGTCGCAGTAGTGGGGGACGACATCTCGCTTCCGTCATTGGTCAAGGCCATGGTGGAGAGCGAAAAGTCGTGGGACGCGGGGCTAGAATTCTGCGAACGGGTCGTGTCGCAGAAGGAGGCTGCCGAAAGGGAGAGGGAGATCACCTCTACTCTTCCGATCCGCACCCGGAGACCCGGGCGTAGGAGGCGGCCGTATCAAGCCCTCCTCCATCCCCCATAACAGAGGTCTCGGTGATGGACACGGGGGTGTCCATCGCCATTTAAAGACCTCGAGGTGGCGCGCGCGGTGTTTCCGCGTGCCCCTCATTGATGCTGGGGTGGAGTGACTCCTGCTCCATCCCACCGGGATGGGGTTCTCATGAGAGGACCAACGTTGCCGGGACCGCGGACGATTGCAAAAGCTTGCCCGTAGTCCCGACATTAAGGCGCCCGGAGAAACACCGTGTGGTGGTTTAGTCGGTATGGTCTGCTTGCTGCTATGGGTGCAGTTGGCGATACAAGACGAGTCCGACATACCCAGTTGAATCTCCCCGGATTTGGCGGGGATGTGTAAGTGCATTCCCCACACGATAATAAAAAAAAAACAAAAAAAAAGAGGAATTAACTAGAATATTTTGTCCAGTGATCACGTTAGCCTCTGAACTTAAGTTAGTACCCTGTGCCTGAATTTCTGACGTAGTTGAAATGGTCTCAATGTTTTTATCTCCAGTAAAATCATATGGTATTGTATTGTTTTGTTCTATAATATTTTGTGTTGCGTTTAAATTTAAGTCAGTATCTTGTGTGGGTATTTCTGGTGAAGTTGATGAGCTTGTCTCTATGTTTCTGTGTGGAATAGCATCACCAGATGTATGCATAGATTGGGATCCCTTAGTATTTGCCCATAAGATGTAGAGGTTTTGATCTTCAGGAGCCATGCTTTCGATAACATTCCTTCCCTCAAAATAAAATTTTCTGTACTTATCCAATTTGTCATTGCCATATCTTTACTATTTTTGATTCCAAAAACTCTCAACAACAACTAGTCTTGTTTTTTCATCTTCTAGTTCATTTGGGTCTTGATTAACAGATTTCTGGACTCTTAATTTAGACAAGTCTATATACTCTGGGCCAAAAGGATGCAGGCCTCCACCTCTAAAACCATTTTTGATGCAATCCGGTGTAATTTGGTCGAATGCTTTTTTTAAAACCGGAGCAAAATTTTCTTTTTTTAGCTTGTCCCCTGAATTTTCCAATATCCACTGAACAACTTCTTTGCGAAAATATACTTTTAGTGGTCTAAACACTGCAATATCCATTGGTTGGAGGATATGCGTAGAGTTTGGAAATAGTGCTAGAACTTCGATACCGTTTGCAGGGCAAAATTGTGACATATGAAGTGTCATGTGTGATCTGTGACCGTCTACAAAAACAAAATTGGCTTTGGAATATTTTGTTGTATGAGCCACGGATTAAAAACAGTAGTGATATATTCGTAAAAGGTCTCACCGCACATCCAACCACTCTCCGATTTTCCAATGCCCCAGTCTTCCGGTACACTTTTGGCAATATTTGCTGGGATGCGCTCGTATGCATACACTATCATGGGTGGTGCAAGATTTCCTGCTGCATTTGCGGTCACCAAGACAGTCAAGTTTTCTTTGTCATCACCACTGGCCGAGTATATGTGCTTTTCTCTTTTTTTAGCGAGAACTCGTCCTGGTTTTGGGGATAAAAAAAATGCACTTTCATCCGTATTAAATATTCTGTTTGGATCGTTCAGGGCTTGGAGTAAATCCAGTTGAGTTAAGTACTCCTCTATTTCATTAAACCACCTGATTATTTGCTCCTCCGTGACATTATCTCTAGATGTTGTTAGATTTTCCGCGGTTCTTTCTGCAATGATGGGATGTCTCTTTAAAAAAGCAGCATACCATTTTTTCCCTGGACGATACCCAGTAAAAGGTGTTTCTCTTTGTTGTTCCTTGACTATGCGTTGTACACTGTCAAGTAGATGTTCCTTTGATATTGGAAATCTTCTTTGAGCAGCAGCTAATAACCACTTAACAAGCAAATCTTCTTCGGATTCTGTCAGAACTGTTGTAGGTTCCATTCTACATACCACTGGACTCTTACCCGAAGTTTTATTGTAAAGAGTTATTCTCGGAACACCGTAACCGTAACCGTAACAGTCGTTTAGCTGCTGTTGCAACAGGGGACCCAGCTTCTACTGCTGCAATTGCATCCCCCATTTGCTTGGGCGTATAATCCTTTCTAGGCGCCATCTAAAAACAAGTAATCCATTTATGGACACCCAGTAATGAACATGGTGTCCATTACTGGTAATCATTAGTTTTTTAAAGAATTTGTATGATGTACATATTTTTTGTATGTTTCTTAGCTTATTTAGTTGCAAAAATGAATGTGTCTTATAAAAAATTAGTTTCGACACGTGTCCATCACTAGTTCGCCAAAAAAAGTGGGTACCAGTGATGGACACCCCCTGTAACATGGATCCCCTAGGTTTATGCATCGATTTGTTCTTAAAATATATATAAAAAGATTTTATATGATTTCCATAAAATATAAGCAAAACAACATTTCACGTAAGATATATAACTTATATACACAAACTTGTACCAACCTTCTTAACGATTACAGCAATAAATCACGCTTTAATTAGAGAAATCCAAAACGCTAATTTATTCATCTCGCCATTTTGGAACAAAATGATCGATTCAGCTGTCACTGTCAACTATAGTAGACAGACGTATGTTCATTCGAGGATTAGTATTGCCATTTGCGTAAAACTATTTCTACCTTTATTCTAGGCAAATAAAAGTTTAGAGTGTCCATAATAGGTGTCTTGTCCATTACCGGTGCCACTACGTATATTATTTAGTATCAGCATTGCACCTGTGCGAAGCCGGGGCGGGTCGCTAGTTATATATATATATATATATATATATATATATATATATATATATATATATATTATATATATACTATGTTCTCTAGCTGCATCTTCTTAATTAAGTCTCATAATATCAATCTGTGAATAACGCCCTTGGCTGCATTTTTAGGTACTCACTGTTATTAACCATGTACTTTTATCTTATAGTGTATAATGTAGCTGTTAGTTATTCCGAAATAAATAAAATAAAAATAAATTAAAAGTAAAGAACCGGATAATAAATCCGTGAAAAAAATGGAATAAGTGAGTGGAGGGTAGTTGATAAGTCGAGATGTACCTTTACGAATACAGCTATGTTACTGAGAGCTCAGTATTTTCATTAAAAATTGTTTTCTAGAAGACTTCTTTGCAGAAGTGACTAACTAATAAATGCTTTTTCAACAGTTTTTTCCACACAATTTTTCGTGGCACGAAAATTTGCGTAAGAGTATCGTAATTGTATTGTTGACATATCCATGGGTTATCTGTGCCACAGTTGTACTAGATAAATGATAGTTTTTACTGTAAATCTCACCAATTTAATATCTTTCTTCGTGACGGCGGCATCCTTGCTCAGCCTCTCAGAATCCATTCTCGAGGGGTCGATGGCCCACATTGACAACAGATTCAACGTTTGCCGCATGTCCTGATTGGCCGAGACGATCAGCTGACCCAGCACATCTGGGGGTATCTTGATGTTTTCTTTGCAGCATATTGAACGCATCGCGGCCTGTAATTATATTTTCTCAAAAATGGTATGTAATGTTGCCATAACATCTCTAAAAAGTATGCAGAAAGTGAACTCTATCGGAGACTTATTCACAACTGTCCAGTAAGAAGCGAGATTTTAAATTTGGAATCATCTACTGTCCAGTAAGTAAGTATGTAATTTTATTACTGGACAGTATGTCATCCTCTTTAGATATGCTTAGAAAAAAAAAACAGTACCAGACACAGATTAGAGTTTAGCCATTATAACATGGTTATAGGAGGCAGGCTCCAAACATATATCTATCTCATAATTTATGAGATAGATATATTTTTGGAGCATTAAACAGCCATTTTATAGTCTGTGACACATAACGCGACTCAGTAAAAGTATGCACAATGCGTTTTGTAGTTAGTAATGTTGTGTGGGATTTTATGTTTGTATTTAATAATTTCAGTTCATAAATCATGTTGGATTAAAGCTTTACATTCTAAAATGAACATGAAGATTCAAAACCAATATTATTATTTTTTTAAACAAAACATTCATGTAATTAAAAAATAGAACAATGTTCAAAACTAAACGCAAACTTTTTAGTATAAAAAACAACGACTGGCGGGATTTCACATTCAATTGCGACAATTGTGTTTTAATTTACCGTGTGAACATAGATAATCCCAAAAATGAGTTGAGCTAATCTAATTCAGAAAAATAGATAGCACTCCTGATTTCAAAGCGGAGGCCGAATTAGCAAAAACTTTCTTTCGTTTTTGAGAAAAGCATTATAAAAGCCTCAACCAGTAAGAAAGCCATCCTGGCCTCGTATATAACCGGACCTCACCTGCGGTTACTTACTGGAAGGAAGGCTTACTGGATTCAGCAGTAATTTACTATAACAATATAAAGGCAAACGTTTGTGAGTGTGTTTGTATGTTTGTTACTTTTTCACGCTCAAACGGCAGGACCGATTTGGATAAAATTTGATTCGAACGTAGATAAGAAGTGTGTGTGTAGTGTACCTGAAAAGGGTGCCTTTGCTGTTGAAACCCCGTTAGACAATCTCTACTTGCAGACTCAAGGCCGTATTCCGAAAGTTCGCAAATGAGTGAATCCAGACTTGCGGATTGTTCTGAGTAAACTTTGCATGGCATTTACTGTCAATGAGCGACTTTATAAAATACCAACCTCAATGAGGAAAAGTGTTGAATATGGGCTGCCAATTGTCATAAAATGTCATAAGTTCACATATGATATGAAATTTTAGTTCATTAGCGATAACAATTACTTTCATTTTTTTAGTCAGTGCGGTGAAAAGTTGTGTATGCACTAGCACAATGTAATTTGTTTCTTGTGCTTTTGGACTGCTGCTCACTACACTCAGTATTGAGTTATATAATGGTCCTTTATAATTATTTAGGGGCGTTATTCGCTATGACCACTAAAACAAGTAGCGCAACGCGCTATGGTGTCTTCACGAAAATCAGTTCGGCTTCACGAAAACAAGATCAACTACGGATGCTGTTGTGAAGTTAATGACGTATGTCTTAAAGGCTTGGGAGAGCTCACATGATGCTATTGGTGTTTTTTGTGATCTCTCTAAAGCATTTGATTGTGTGGAACACCGTATACTGATTCGAAAGCTTTTCCATTATGGTATTCGTGGAGCTGCGCTTGATGTCATCGAGTCACATTTATCTGACAGGATACAAAAGGTTGGCATAAATGGTGTAACATCTTCAGGATCTATAATTAAAATGGGTGTTCCACAAGGGTCCATTTTAGGGCCTTTTTTGTTCTTAGTATAGATTAACGACTTGCCACTTATGGCCAAGGATCTTTGTGATATTGTTTTATTTGCGGATGACACATCTCTGATTTATAAAGTAGATAGGAAAGATAGCACACTAATTCAAGTAAACAACGCTCTATCTAGTATCTCTAAATGGTTCTCAACTAATAATTTACTTCTGAATTCAAAAAAGACAAAATGTTTTAAGTTTTCTTGCCTACTGTTCCATATTTGGAGTCCAACGTTACGCTTGATGGAGTTAAACTCGTAATGGACAAGGCAACAGTCTTCCTAGGCATTAAAATTGACGCAAAATTACAATGGGGTCCTCATAAAAATGCCTTGTCTGGGAGACTCAGTTCTGCTGCATATGCAGTACGTAAAATAAGAGAGCTAACAGATGCTCCTACGGCGCGGTTAGTGTATTTTGCATATTTCCACAGCGTAATGTCATATGGGATATTGCTATGGGGTTCAGCGGCTGATATAGAGACCATATTTATCCTTCAGAAACGTGCTATTAGAGCTATATACGAAATGGGTCCCCGTGAATCTTTGAGAGATTTATTTAAAGAAATCAAAATATTAACGTTGCCTTCCTTATATGTATTTGAAAATATAATGTATGTTCTTAAAAATTTACATAAATATAATTTAACTAGTGATCACCACACTTTTAATACTAGAAATACAAATAGGATAGCTGTACCTAGTTTTAGACTTGCGAAGACTAATAAGTCATTCCTAGGAAATTGTGTGCGTTTTTACAATAAAATCCCAAAACACATAACTGAGCTCACAGAGGGCAAATTCAAGTTGACTGTAAAAAACGTTTTATTTAAAAAAGCTTACTATAAAGTTCGACATTATATAGAAGATAAAGATGCTTGGAATACTCCACTTCTGGCAAGCTGTCTCTCTGCCACCCATAAAATGCAATATTTGTAGTACCTAAGTAGAAACATTGTAAACATCTATATAAAAAGAATACATTATAATGAAAAGTTGACGTTCATAAGTGCGTCTTTGATGCCTAAATTGAATAAATGATTTTGACTTTGACTTCAGGGAATGACCGTGAAATTAATACAAATTTGGGATCATTCCTTGACGATACTTGTTCAATTGCCGACGCCACGTTACTTGTTCAATGGTCACAGCGAATAAGGCCCCAGTACTTGAAATAAAAAAACGTTTTCCCTTGTTCTTTCTATAAAAAAAAACTGTGAATAACTAATTCGCGACAAGACAGCAAAAGCTTATTTGTGTTGCGTGTGCTGAATTTGAATTACGCATTCAAAATTCAAACTCAACACTCAAAACTGCATCAAATACACCGTCCATTGTTAAATGTACATTGATAATCTGATAATGTTTAGCGACTTAAAGCTATGCAAGTACCCCCGTCCTACCTTGATTTGTTCAACTTTGGGTCTATTGAACCTCAGGTCGTAGCAGTAGTTGACGAGCGAGCGCATTTTCTGGCTGTTTCTGTCGTTGCACATGCATATGATCGGTACTGACGTTGACTTTATCAGGCCTATCAACTCTTGCAGACCACCTGTAAGAAGATTCACCATATTTATTTTAGCTGTCGAATTTGTCACACATAGTGCTTCTTAAGGTATGTTGTATTTACTGGTTATTTACCGTGTACCTATATTTGCTTTGAACTCGTAAAGACGTAATTAACGAATCAGTGAGGGAGAGATGAAATTTTTTAACCCAGGGTATTAAGACACAATTAAAATATTTTACAATATTTAGACTTCTTCGTCAATTTATTACTCACTTTGTGAGTAAGTGGTAAAGGTGCCTGTGTAACTCTGAATATAGACAAGTTCAATACTTCGACAAGTCGCTTACTTCAAAAACACAGTTCGACAATTCATTGCTTCGACAGGACACATATTGGACAAGAATTTTATCACAAAAGTGCTGCGTTATATCCTTATCAAGGTGTATGTAGCCTAATTCTATTGTCGAATATGTCCTGTCAGAGCAATGACTTGTCGAACTATGTTTTTCGAAGTAAGCGACTTGTCGAAGAATTGAACTTGTCGAAATGAAATTTAGAGATACACGACAATATGCCGCGTTTTATGCACTCCAAGTTGGCCTGTTTTAAACGTTTTCTCATGGTTTATTATACTGCTTCCATACCGTCTGGTTAAATATGTTGTATTATGAATGATTAGGTATTAATCACTGCACTGTCGGCCATGCCGTGAGCAACGTGAGCGTGATTTCAACCCACTCCGAATGGCTGACAGATCTCACCTGTCCAAGCGCGATATTGAATCGGAATGAAAAACAGTGTTAATATCAACAAAATCGATGTTGACTACAATCGGAAAGCACTCTCAGTTCTGTCGGTAACCAAGTTTAAGTCAAGTCCAAAAGTAACCTACCTCTATCTTCGTTGCCGGCCATGCCGTCCACTTCGTCCATAACCAACACGTGCTTTTTGGTCACTGCTTGCTTTCCCGTGTCACCTGTAACATAACAAGGCTGTACTATGCCTACATGCTCACAGTGTACCTAGTTTTTACAAACTGACTTGAAGTAATAAAAGCTTTTTTAAAATAATAGTAAAAAGACTTGAAGTATTGTAATTTAAATAAAGAAAAAAACAATTAATGAAATACCAATAATAATTGGTTTTTCAATAAAAGTTTTGAATTATATTTTCCATTAAGACGTTTAGTAGTGAATGTTGGCTTGAATGGACATTTTACAGATAATACTGACCATAAATTCGTCTTTTTTGTTTGGTGAAATTTTCTTTCAGCATTTGTCCGTGGGCAGAAAAATCACCTAGCTGTTGAGTCAGAATGACAGGAAAGGATCCGTAGCATGAATAGTGTTGTACCTTTGGCATAGGCCGATAGCGATGTAGTAGTGAGCAGTTCTCCAATTTGTTCCTTGATAAGAGTTCTGTTCCTGGTGTCGGATGCGTTGAACTCCACCATGTCGAAGCCGAGCTGCTTGCACACTAGCGCCACCGTTGTGGTTTTACCTTAAATATTTACATATATTTTAACCTGTTTACAAATATACCTAAGAGGGACCTGCGAGCATAATTTCTATGTTGCAGTGCTCGCTAACATGACCCGTATTTCAATAACGTTTTGTTCGATAATTGTACCGACCAAAACTGAACGGCTTGCCAACCAAAGTCTAGTTAAAGCTAAAGCTTAAATAAACTGATATAAATGATATTAAAAAGATATTCAATCAATAAAACATGAGTGGAAACTGACCAATATATGTGTTCTAGCTGCGCTCCGCGGTTTCGCCCGCGTGGTGATGGGTGATGATGTTGATGAATCAAAATATAATCGGTCCAGTAATTTTGGAGCCTATTCAATACAAACAAACAAATCTTTCCTCTTTATAAAATGAACTATAGATATAGCATCATATGTAATAAATATTAAAGATATAATAATAATAAGACCAAAAATATGTCTATATACATATTATAGCTGTGTCTGCAACGGGATTGTGGAAAGTGGGCTGGAAAAATACGCTATTCGGACAGATTGGCGTTGTAGTCATGCAAATAAATAACTTGATGAGCTATTTAAGGATGTCTTTACAATGTTAGTAAACTTACCGACCCCCGGCGGCCCGGAGAGTAACGCAGCTTTGTAATACCCGCCGTCGTCGTTCTTGGCCCACGGGCTGGGCTTGGGCAACTTCGCCTTTCTGTTCACGTACCATTTCATCAACCAGCTTATAAGTCTGAAAAGTACAATTTAATGATAAATATTAGTAATTTGAATAATTATTAATTTTAGAGAGCTACACTGTGATACATAGCAATATATTCTCCTCAAGGCTCCCATCTTGACCTGTCGGGGGTCTCTGATTCCGTTGGATTGTATAGCATTGAAGAACACAAGCGCTACCCCAGAGATGAGAATACAAACGAACATATAACGTCCTCCTTATTTTAAGTCGGTTAAAAACGTAAGTATAAATATATATATATGTCGAGTGTCCGAAATGGAAACTGTTTTTTAAAAAAAGCGCAGAACCGCTGACCACATCAAGGTCAACGGTACTGCAGCTATTATCATTTACCCTATAGTCACAAACTTTAAGCAAGCTGGCTGATGGCTGATGAAAAGTAACCTGGACACTTATTCTAAGATGTTTAAGAAGTAAAAGTCAAAGACACCAGTAACACAATCTATTTATCGTTACTCTGAACAATCAATTATAATTGAAATTTAATAAATAATAACCTGAGCAGCAGAGATTTTACTTACAATGTGTTTCGTTCAAAAGTCGGCGATAAAGTGAGCTCCCGCTCGCTTCGTACGCCCCTCCAAGCATTTGTCGCGCCATCTTGGCGCCAAAACTCACATGGCTTCGTTTAGCATTTAAAAAGGACAAATGCTTGGGATAAAAATACAAAATTAATCTTACAATGATCACCTAACTTTTTAACAAGCAGTCAATATGCAAAAGTCTCATTAATAGCTGTTAATTAGAATTAAATAAACTTACTTTATGCAACCACCATCTTGGAGTCAAATCAAATAGTGATTTAACAAGAAGTTAACTATTTACATTTCTCACACTTTGATTGAAACAATAAATTATCGTAACGATTTATAATAATGGTTTTTAAACTTAACTATTTCAATAAAACTTAGAAGTATTTTTTAAATAAAACCGCCGAAGAATTGCTGCGGCGACACGGCCATTCTGAAGTGCGATGCGTGCTCTGCATCGCTCTCCTTGTCCTTTCTGTAATAGAGAGAAGAGTATTTTAAGTCTGGTACTTCCACAGTACACTCAGACCTTAAATTGCAAAGTAAATTGAAGTATAATGGTAATCGTTTCTGCTCACTCAACGTGACTGCAGATTGAACAGAACAGTATGCACGTAGTTATATCAACTGCTCATTCCACATGAAAGCAGTGATAGTAATAATTAAAATATTGTAATTAGAACTGCTCATTCCACATGACAACAGTAATCGTAGTAGGTATGTATATTGTAATGAACTGCTCATTCCACATGACAACAGTAACAATAGTGATATTAAGTTTTTAAAATAAATGCTTATTCCATATGACATGGTAGTAGCATTTTAAAGGGAAGGATGGGTCGATGAGAGGTCGATGCTGTAATAATACAGGGGCTCTAAAGGATTATAGGGTAAGGTCGATGCTGTGCTCTGGGCGGTCCTGAACGCCGTGGTACACAGAGGACTATTATTCTTTCAGGATAGGATAGACTGGCTTATTGGTGGCTCCATACACCAATAGCATCTTTTGTAATATTATCATTTTTTTTTTTTTTTTTTTTTTTGGCTTATTGACGGCTCCATACGTCAATAGCATCTTTTGTAAAATATCACTCTATTATTATTATTTTTTAATTCAGCTTTTTGGCGTCTTTGTACGCCAATAGCATCTTTTGTTATGTAACGTTTGTCATGCCATGATAGTTATCATTGTCAGCGATCATAAGAAATAATATGTAAGGTTCTCAACAAAATTACAACGAGAAGTAACTATGTTAGAACAATATGAAAGGCTCCAAAATTACAATGGAAGGTAACAATGTTAGAATAATATGAAAGGTTCTCACCGGGTGAGTTTTCAAATCTTGTATGTCGCCAGTCTGCCCAGTAGTTGTAGCGGCGGCGAGTTGCGCAGCTAGGCACCCGGAGTCACCGCGATGCTGCAAGCTCCAGCTTCTTCATCATCTGGGGGCGACACGGCTGCCTGACAACCAGCACCTGGTTGCGGCGCGCGTCGTAGTTGATCGTGTGCGACCTTGCGAGGCCGCCCATGGTGGCCGACTACCTTTTTTACAAGATAGCGGTCGTGTTCGAGAACTCTGTGAACTTCATAGGGCACGCTAAATTTGAGGTCGAGAGAAGTTTGATTTCTAGGATTATTTTTTATCAATACAAAATCACCACGTTGAAAATTGTGAATTTTAGCACGACCTTTATCAAATCTTGCTTTGTCTTTCGCCGATGTTTCCGCCATCCTTTGATGCACGTGACGTTGAAGAGAATCAATATCGATTGATTCATTATCAAAGTTGACTAAGTTCAGTAACTCTGCTGGTACGCAATTTCGACGCCGAGTAAGCAATGTAAGTGGAGATGTACCTGTAGTTCTATTCACAGTGCAGTTAAAGGCGAGCTGAAGGCTTTCTAAAGCCGTATGCCAATCTGGGGTCTCATAATTCTTAATCATGATAAGACCGTTCTTCAATGTAGCCATCACTCGCTCCACCTGACCATTGGCTCTGCTCACGCCTGGTGATATAGCGTGTATTTCGATGCCAAACCTATCACAGTAAGACTTAAAATCTCCTAAGAACTCACGCCCACCGTCCACGATGATTTGTTTTGGGGCTCCAAAGAGGTGAATAACATGTTTCAGAGCGCCGAGTGTGCCGTATTGACTTTTGTCGTTAGTGTAGCGAAGAAGCACATATTTGGTAAAGGAGTCTATAGTAACCACAACATACTCTTGCTCATTGGACGTGCCTAGCTTACCAGTAATGTCCATATGGATAACCTCGAATGGTACCACAGGCTTTGGGATGGGGTGCAATTGTACTTGCGTGGCTCCAGAAGTCTGTTTTGATGTTCTACACACAATGCAGTTGTCAATAAACTCTCTCACAGTTGTACTCATTTTATCAAAAAAATAAGTTTCTCTGATCTTTTGTAGAGTTTTGTCCCAGCCTGGATGCTTGAGGGCAGTATGAAACGTATTGATCAGGCTCCATTGAAACGATTTTGGTACAACAATTAGTTTTTGGGTACCCAAGAGAGAGTCTATTCGTTCAAATTTGAGTACGCTACCTTCAAGGTGATATCCGGAAACTTCTTCTCCATTATGCAGTGCATCTATGATAGGACGCAGTTTGTCATCTCGTCGTTGCTCTATGTTGATCCAGTCTAAGTTATTTGTCATAACATTAACAGAAAGAGGGTCCGGATTCCTGCTCAGAAAATCTGCATGTTGCATCCGCTCGCCCTTCCTGTATTCTATTTCGAATTCAAAGTTTTGGAGGTAAGCCCACCATCTATGTATGCGGGGTAGTAAATCCTGTTTATGCTTTGAGGCCTTTAGTGCATTGCAATCTGTTATGACTTTAAATTGCCGTCCGTATAGGAAGTGTCGGAAGTGTTTGATTGCCCTGACTACGGCAAGCGTCTCAAGCTCATAGGAGTGGTACCTACTTTCTATATCTGTTGTCCGCATACTAAAGTAAGCGACTACGTGTTGACGGCTGTCTATAATCTGCACGAGTATTGCTCCAAAGCCCACGCTGCTGGCGTCAGTGAATAATTCAATGGGCTTACCTTCTTGGAATATGGTTAGAATCGGCGTGGAAGTCAAGTGATGGATAATCTTTTGACGCGTCTCTTCGTGAACATGAGTCCATTGCCATTCAGTGCCATGTTTTGTTAAGTTATATAGAGGGACCATTTTTCGCGCAAAATCAGGGATAAAGCGACGAAAGTACCCTGCAAGACCATTAAACTGCCGGACTTGCTTTACATTAGTTGGTACCGGTGCCTTAAGCAAGGCTTCAATCTTTTTAGGACTGGGACGGACGGTGCCGTTTTCTACTACGTTGCCAAGGTATTCTATTGAACGCTTGAAGAAGAGACATTTTTCGATATTAATGGAAAATCCAGATTCACGTAATGCAATTAGTATCTTTTCTAGGTAAACAAGCCCGGAAGAGAATTCACGACATTTGGTAATGACGTCATCAATATAAACCTGAGCTACGCTATCATTATGGTCGTCATTGGCACTACCAGGGTTTAAAAGTGGCCCTAATGCACGATTTATGCATCTTTGATACACAGCTGGCGCGTTGCAAAGCCCGAACGGGACGGTTAGGTACTCATATAAGCCGTCGGGCGTGACAAAAGCGGTTGTCTCTATCGAATTGGCGGCGATGGGAATCTGGTGGAAGCCAGATGCCATGTCAAGGGTTGTATGGTACTTACCACCTGCTAGCTGATCGATTTGATCAGCAACCAAGGGAAGAGGGTAATGATCGCGAATGGTATTTGAATTTAACTCTCGGTAGTCTACGCACATGCGGTCGTCTCCATTTTTCTTTTTCACTAAAATTATCGGACTCGAAAATGGAGATTTGCTTTCCCGGACGATATTATTTTCTATTAGTTCAGCAACAATTCCCTTAACCTTCTCGCGCTCAACAGGACTCAATCTATAGGGTCGTCGTTCGACAAACTTGTTAGGGTTTTTCAAACGAATCTCCATTTCCCCCGTGTTAACACGAGATTGACCAAAACCGCGTGTGAAAATATCGGAATATTTATTTAGCAAAATCTGAAGTAAATTTAATTCAGACTCATCCGACAAGTCATGGTTTAAATTTTCGAACAAAGGTGATTTCGACCGCAAGTGCATGACGCGAGGTTGGTTACATAGGATCGCACTATTTTGAGACACTACAACACTTAAACCCGTATCGTGGAGCAAGTTCGCACCCACAAGAACGTCGGAAGTCATTTCGTAGTCGGGTAAGATATGAAAAGCTATCTCGATGTTAATATCGTTAATGATGCAAACTGCCGTTAGCGTACTAGTGGATACTACCGGGAACGGACCAATTCCACGTAGATAATGGACTATATGTTGTCTACGCCCAGGTAACTTATCAGCGACAGATTCGCGCATCACAGAGCATTCGGCGCCGCTGTCAAAAACTGTATCCAACACCACGTCGCCTACCCGCATACGCATAGTATTCAGACCAGGTTTGTTTTTAGCCACCGAGTTGACATTAGAAGTTATTTGTTTTTCCCTACGAAAACACGAATCGAATGTATGGCCAGGTTTTGAACAAAACGAACATAGCTTAGTATCGCTAGGTCTAAATGACGTATGTGACCCAGTCGTTTGATTTTGATTTGTTATTCGCGTATTGGAATCGTTATAATCGGTTTTATTACGGCAATTACTCGCGACGTGTCCCATTCTTTTACAAAAGTTACAAAAAGGGTTATTTCGATTGTCAATAGAAAACTTTGACCGTTTATGCGGTAATGGGTGGTTAGAACTCTGTTGGTTTGGACGTTTGACACGAATAGATGAGGCTACGGATATTAATTCAGGCACTGATGTAGCTCTGGCGTTCATTAGCTCAATTCTAAGACGCTCGTCTCCAACCGTTCCAATCACTGCTTCCACTGCATCACTATTATCTAGTTTCTCTCTAGTTACACGTCTCCACAGAATCCATGACTGTGATAAAAACTCTGCAATGTCTTTAGAAGGATCATACGAGTGTTCCCTAAACCTCAGCACATCCCGTGAGTATCGAGTTTCAGGTTCAAATGTGGTAATAATATTCTGGCGCAGCTCGTCCCAATCAGACGTAGTGACAAGCCAGTTGTCTGCCCACATTTTGGCGCGACCTCTCAACAAGCTAGTTACTTTCATGCGGATATCGTAGTCAGTTAATTGGTAGGCATTTTTAGCTGTAGATATGTGATCACACCACTCTCTAACCCCAACGTTTCCGTCCGGATCAAACGAGGGTAAAAACACATCAGTAATTTTTATCTTGTCACTAGGCTGCTGCTGGAGCAGTTTTTCACTCATGTTTTGCATCACAGTCATCATATGTAAATAGAATTCAGGAGGTACATTACCAGACTGCGATGATACTGGTGTGGAGTCAACGTGTGTCCCTGGAGGAGGTTGGGTGCTTGGGCCGTGTTGCGTTGTTGCATTTGGGTCAGGTGGTTGATCCATGGTGACCCGTTGAACGATGAATCCAATGAAGCCAGGATCTGAAAAAATAAGACCGACAGAAAGGGGATCCCACTTCTGATGTCGAGTGTCCGAAATGGAAACTGTTTTTTAAAAAAAGCGCAGAACCGCTGACCACATCAAGGTCAACGGTACTGCAGCTATTATCATTTACCCTATAGTCACAAACTTTAAGCAAGCTGGCTGATGGCTGATGAAAAGTAACCTGGACACTTATTCTAAGATGTTTAAGAAGTAAAAGTCAAAGACACCAGTAACACAATCTATTTATCGTTACTCTGAACAATCAATTATAATTGAAATTTAATAAATAATAACCTGAGCAGCAGAGATTTTACTTACAATGTGTTTCGTTCAAAAGTCGGCGATAAAGTGAGCTCCCGCTCGCTTCGTACGCCCCTCCAAGCATTTGTCGCGCCATCTTGGCGCCAAAACTCACATGGCTTCGTTTAGCATTTAAAAAGGACAAATGCTTGGGATAAAAATACAAAATTAATCTTACAATGATCACCTAACTTTTTAACAAGCAGTCAATATGCAAAAGTCTCATTAATAGCTGTTAATTAGAATTAAATAAACTTACTTTATGCAACCACCATCTTGGAGTCAAATCAAATAGTGATTTAACAAGAAGTTAACTATTTACATTTCTCACACTTTGATTGAAACAATAAATTATCGTAACGATTTATAATAATGGTTTTTAAACTTAACTATTTCAATAAAACTTAGAAGTATTTTTTAAATAAAACCGCCGAAGAATTGCTGCGGCGACATATATATAAGGGATCATGAGGGTCGCGCCTGCCTATGGTAGTTGAAGTGCTACTCATAAGTTCCAGAGTTCTGCACGGCGCTATACTTTATACTCTCGACCCCTCGAGACACAGGTGTTTAGTTCCATACACCCAGTTATTTCACTTGGTACAGCGCCATTAACATAGCTGAGCTTACACAATACAGCTTCAAAGCTGTATATCTGCACCAACCAAGAAATACACTTTTAAAAGTTTCCTACCGAGTATGTCCGCAGATTGGCACTCTTCAACCACATATATTTATTTATTATTTATTTAATTCTTTTTGCACTAAAGTAAAATACAAATGGAGGACTTAATGCTAATCCTATACATTGTCAAAACAAGGGGAGTCGGGCGTGCATCAAAAGGAAAAGAATGCAAAGGACTGTATTAAAAACATATAGGGATTTGTTGAACGATGTCCTGCTATGGACGTGGTGATGCGGACTCAAAAAGTGGTGTGGTGCTTTGGCTGCGGTCTTAGCAGTTGTGCAGTTTGTAGATCCTAGACTACTGAGCAGCTGCTCCCGGGTTGACCTGTTTAAAAGGTCATTGTTAATTCGAGCACAATAACGAATGGGGTGGTTTGGAATCGATAACTGGTCATTATAGTGAAGGAAAATGTAGTTTTTTTTATTATTATGAACCCATATTCATTGCTCCGCAGCTAATAAACATTGCGCGACTGAACGCACGCCTCTACATCACAGAATGGACAACAGTAACTACGCGCCACATACCTACCCACTTAGAATAGGTACAACGACGTACGCGATACGAATCTACCTACTCGCGAATATATACGCAGCTGATGTCTATGCCTAAACGACGGCTAGCCCGGGCGGGTCATGGTCCGCACGTTGTACTTATCTATTTATTACTAAGCGGGTAGGTATGTCTTGAGTATTTACTACTATATATTCTGCGATATAGTGGTGCCTTGGTTCGTGCCACGGTAAGATAATATTACCGTGGTCGTATGAACCAGTTGCAGTATGGCTCTTAGACATGGAGCGGCGAATATAGGTTCATAATAATAAAAAAATGTATTTTTTTCAATTACTTTCATGACTTGTTATCGATTCCAAACCACACCGTTCAATATTGTGCACTAATTAACAAATACCTTATATAAGTATGTACTTTTATCAGTCATCAGGTTACTATAGTACAGGCTCTGCCTAGTTTGCAACCAGCGGAGTCATTATGTATCTCAGCTGCTAACAAATGTTAAATGTTAACAACCGTCGCTTACCGCGCTACGTGCATCCGTTCAACGTACAATTCGGTATGTAAAGCATGTGACCTAAAAGGTTGCACACATAGGAAAGCGCGGGCAAAAGTAAAACATTGGCAGCAGTCCCTTACATATGTGGAGCAGAGATGTTGGTAAAAGTATACAACACACTGTGAGTTTCACGAGCCCAGAATCTCAAAATATCATAACTATAGGTATAGACACACGCAAAAAACAACCCCTGAAAATAAATTCTTCACACACACACACATACCCACACACACACAAACATACCACACACACACACACACACACACACACACACACACACACACACACACACACACACACACACACACACACACACACACACACACACGCATATCTCTTTACGATAATAACATTACCGTGCTTAGAAATATTAAACGCTAACCAACCGCGCGAAATATCTATGCTTTTACAATCTTATTGGGCCATCAAGATACAGGCTCAGCCTAGTTTGGGGCCCGCTGTTAATTCGAGTCAGCACATGTAGACAATTATTTGTTATAATTATGTATTTAGTTATTAAATACATAACCTAAAATATGATCATAAAATATATGTATAATTATATTTCTACATAAATAAATATAAATATAGAATTATAAATGTACACAATAGCATACCTGACTGGTTAATTACATAGTAATAAAGAAAGAAATTTGTCTATGTGATGATGAAATTTGTGTATGTATGTACGTAGGGCGCTCAATGTATTCTCGGTATCGGGGTAATATACTAATGATGAGGGTAATTCAATTATCTCATTAGTTTATAACATTCATTGAGGGTATAAATACAAAATGTTATTTGATTGTCGCCATTAGTATTCAAAATATCATTTCGGAAAGGCAACTACAATGACTGATACGACAATGTTGAAAAAAATCGAGCATCGCCTGTGATATAATTCCTCATAAAACAAGGAAAGACTCAAAAAGTAATTCACGAAGAAATGATGGCTGTTTACCAAGATTCTGCCCCTTCATTATCTACAATTCAGAAGTGGTCAAGTGAATTTAAACGGGGTAGAGAGAGTATTGCAGACGACCCTCATGCCGGTGGGCCGGTTAGTGCCGCTACTGAAGAAAACGTAACAATTGTTGAGAAACTTTTACTCGAAGATGCCCGTGTGAGAGTGAAAATATTAGCAGAAAGAACCAAGCTATCCGTGGGTACCATTCACACTATCCCTCATGACCATCTGAATTTGTCAAAGGTCAGTGCAAGATGGCTGCCGCGAATGCTCACGCGCTTCAGAAACAAGTGCGAGTTGATTGTTGCAAGGATTGTTGTTTTTGGAGCTCTGTGGTGAAAAGTATTTATGATCTGATTGTTACTGGTGATGAAACGTGGGTTCATCACTATGATCCTGAGAGCAAGCAGGAGTCTATGCAGTGGCATAAAAAAGGAACAGCCCCACCGAAGATCTTCAAAGTCAGCCCATCCGCCGGAAAGCTCATGGCCACAGTGTTTTGGGATTTCAAGGGAATCTTATGAATTGAGTACAGTAAAAAGGAGAGTATTACTGGCGCAACTTACGCTAACACCCTGCGCAATTTAAAGGAGGCAATAAAAGAAAAAAGACGGGGAAAATTTACCGCAGGTGTATTGCTTCTGCACAACGCGTCTGTTCACAAGGCGCACATTGCCAATGCTGCTGTGCGGGATTGCGGATTTGAAGAAATCAATCATCCACCCTACAGCCCGGACCTAGCCCCTAATGATTACTTTTTGTTCCCAAATCTCAAAAAAGAACTTCGAGGCAAGCATTTTTCCGACGATGAAGAGTTAAAGGCAGCAATTAACGATCATTTTTCAGACCAGGAAGAAAAATATTTTTTGAAGAATTGAAAAATAAATTTTATTCAGAATTTTCTTCTTATTCTTTCATGCCTATACCGAGAATACATTGAACTCCCCTCGTATGATCTGAGTAAATAAAAAAAAATGTTGATTGAAATCTAAAAATGGTAGCCTTATGTCGCTCTTGTCAGCTCCGGTCATCAACTTACTAACATTTCTGCTCACTGTAGTCGTCAATATTGACACAGAGCCGCCATTTTTCAAGATTTAAATCAACATTTGATTGTAACTGAGAAACATAATATCCCTGCTGAAGACCTTGTGTCGATGTCGTCCCATATTATTATTATTTCGCTCATGGCTAGTTTCAAGTCTATTTAACCAATTTGACACAGGAAGATTATTTCTGGAGAAGAATCATAAATAATTCGGTTCATTACGAAAGACTCGTATAAATTTCCTGCATGTCACTATTTCTTTGTTAAACATTGGAATACGTATATTTATTTGTAAGTACCAATAACTTTGTTACAAATCGGTACCGACTCAGCGTTGCTAGTTATAAACCAGGGCTAGTCTTCTGTTGGGGCTAGATTGTGACGTCACGGACGGAGTTCAGTTAGAACTTGCCTAACAAATAAGTACGTCTAGATGGCAACAAGAAAATACGATAAAACTTAATATTGCGTGAGATACTAACTTATTGACATTGCTGCTTTCGCCTTGTTGACCAATGATCTGTTTTACATTTCGGGGCTTATATTTTTCTACCCACATTATTCCACTGATATTTGAATCTAAAAATATAATCAGACAATATAAACATTAATAGTTTGATTAAATTGGAGATCATTTTTAATCTTAAGTGGCTTGTAATTATGATAAACTTACCGATTGGGTTTAGATCTGCGGCCGACTTTGATTCATTCACTTTATTCAGTTCTGTACTTGATTCGCTCTCAGACTTTCCATTCTTCTCAATTTTTACAACATCAAATTTTGTAGGGCTCAATATTTTTCGTACAATATCGGATTTCGAAGTCTTTTCAGCTTTGACAACACATAATTTAGTTGGACTATTTGATTTAGCACGAATTTTTTCTTTGATGTCCAATTTATTTCTTGAACTGTCTTTGGAATGTTTTTTCTCCGATTGTTCTTTATGTACTTCTGTCCTTAATTTGGCATCTTTATCATTACCGTGCTTATTAGATTTATGCTTTTTAAAGTCCGACTTTTCTTTACTACTAGATCCATTAACAAGATGTTTATCCTTTGGACTTCTCTTTCCATCTTTCTCATCTCTATCTTTACTTGATTTTCTATTATGATCTTTTTCTTTTTTGACGTCTTTATTAGATTCTGATTTAGTTTTTCGTTCATTAGAGTCTTTAATAATTTTAAGGAACTCATCTTCATTTATGATTTTAATGCCTAGTTCTTGTGCTTTTGCCAGTTTCGCTGGTCCAGCGTCTTCGCCAGCCAGCAGATGAGTTACCTTAAAATACGTAAATACAATTTTAACACAAAACAACCAAACAAATGATAGTTATAATACAACCACAAAATATATAAACCAACAAAACTAATAATAATAACATGGAACCACATCCACACAAATTCTTCAGGTCCCAAACTAGGCAGAGGCTGTACTATGGTTACCTGATGAGTTTATACACACTGATAGACAGGTTAAAAAGACATGTTCCTGCACACGCAAATGTTCGACCAGTCCGGGGATCGAACTTAAGACCAGCAGCTCACAAGGCAGGGTTGCCACTGCGCCAACCGGCCAGTCAATTGGAGGTATCCATTATAGGAAAAAATAATTAAAGGCTTTAAATTTAATTTTACCTTTTTACTAATGCTATTCTTGACACAACCACCATACTTATTGACAGTTTCGATAATTTCATCTCTCTCAAATGAATCTAGGACTCCAGTCAGTAAAATAGCATAATCTTTCAAACAGTCGCATGCACCCTGAAATATGTAAATAGTGTAATACGCACAAACATTTAGTAAGTATTGCTATGAGTTTCGTTTTCGCACACAGGCACTAGTGCTATTTTATTATTAAAATAATTCTAAATTACACTTTATATATAGGCATCAATAAGGCTATGAAATTAAGACCGCTGACAGGGTCTAAGCTAAAATTGAGAAAACGATTGCAGTGTTTTAATTTATTATGAGCAAAAAGGGACGAAAAACATCTCGCATTTGGAAAGATACGAGGGTAATTTGAAAAGTTCTTAGCCTAACATGGTTAAAGTCATTGGTTTTTTTTATAATTACCCTCATTTTGTAGTTGCATTATTTAGCAACAAGTATGCACAGTTTAGTTTATTCACAGTAACTCATTGTTCGTTTACACGTGATACCGTAAGTCAAGTCAGAGCTATTTTTGAAAATGGATAAAATTGAACATCGTGCAGTGATAAAATACCTGAATTCGAAAGGTTTAACTCCAAAAGCTATACATGAAGACATGTCTGCTACTTTGGGTGAGTCCGCTCCTTCGTATGCGACTGTTAAAAACTGGGTGGCAGAGTTCAAACGTGGTCGTGAGACCATTCAAGATGAGCCCCGTAGTGGCCGGCCTTCGACTGCTTCCACTGATCAAAACAAAGAAAAACACTGTGATTTAATTTTATCCGATCGAAGATTGTCGAGGAGATAGCTAAGACTGTAGGCATCTCATCTGAGCGAACACATCATATAATTACTACTGAACTTGGATTCTCTAAGGTGTCTGCGCGGTGGGTACCGCGACTGCTTTCAGTGGAACAAAAACGCAACCGACTCACAACTTCTCGCGACTGTTTAGAGTTATGAAGCTGACCCAATAGAATTTGTTGAAAGATTTATATCCATGGATGAAACTTGGGTTCACCCAATACACCCGAGACAAAAGAACAGTCGAAACAATGGAAAAGAGCAGGATCGCCCAACACAAAGAAGGCAAAGGTGGTTTTATCGGCGGGCAAAGTCATGGCATCCGTTTTTTGGGATGCAAAGGGTATAATTTTCGTGGATTATTTAAAAAAGGGTGAAACAATAAAATCCGATTAATATTGCAACCTGTTGAGTCGTTTGAAAGAAGAAATCAAAGAAAAACGTCCAGATTTATTGAGAAGAAAAGTCTTGTTTCATCAGGACAATGCGCGCGTTCACACCTCTTTGCAATCCATGGCAGAAATCCATCAATGTGGCTTCGAATTGTTACCTCATCCCACATATTCACCGGATTTAGCACCGTCCGACTTTTATCTGTTCCCAAAGCTGAAAATTTTTTTAGATGTAATCATTTTTTTACAAATGAAGAGGTCATAGCCACCGTGGACGCTTATTTTGAGGAGTTAGACGAAGATTTTTTTAAAACGGGTATCGAAGCCTTACCGGGTCGATGGAAAATTGTTTTGAGCTCGGACGAGAGTATGTTGAAAAATAAAAATAAACTCAAAATCGTGTGGTTTCATTAAGTATGTTAGGCTAAGAACTTTTCAAATGACCCTCGTATTATAGTAATACAATATTTTTTTTCTAATTGTATTTTGTTCTTTTAATCGTCGTCGTATGGAGATGGAGGACCCTTTATCAAATAGCTTGAAAAACTTTAACCTATAACGAAATAACCGAAATTAAAGTTTTTAGAAACACTTGGCTTTCATATATTAGAATCAAAGCACTTACACCTGTTAGCGAAACCAAATTACAGTTTTAAAACAAAAAATTATCCTCGAAATGGTGAACCGGTAGCCTAGCGGTCATGGCGTCTGACACGGTTAGTCAGAAGAATCGGGTTCATTAGTGTTTTAAAACCATATAGAACACATTATCTAAAACTATAGAGGACCAACCGATACACGAAAATAATGTAGGCTACATAGAGCCTAAGATTAAGTCTCGAAATCATTATTCGCACAAGCTACTAGAAACTGATATCGATCAGTGAATTTTTATCTTACCTCTGGCATCTCTTTAGACCCCAAATATTTAGGACCAGATCTGTTCAAGTAGCTCTGATATAATTTGGCAGAGTGCATTTTTCTTTCATGTCTTTCTTCATCTGTTAATACTAAAATAAATATGAATTAGAATTTTATAGTTTTATTCTTTCATTATTTGTCTAAGAGTATTCGATGCTTTCTTACCTGACTCATTATGGCTCTTGCTTACTCGCCTTTTCTTATTTTTAGAACCATCATGGTCCTGCACCTGAATGGTCTGAGAATCATTGATTGTGATGTCATGATTTACAGTTATTGTTGCATTTCCATTTGTTTTACTAGTTTCTGATTCATTATTTCTATTAACATTTGGTTCATCTTCAATGAATTCTGCAAATTTCCTTTTATTTGTTTCTTTGTTATCTCTTTTAATTTCATCAAATTTATTTGAATCTGAAATTTTGTTTTTGCTTGAACTTTCCTTTGATGTGGAAGGTTCGGTATCACAATATAATTTCAGTGGAGATTTCTCAGTTTTAAAGTGAAATTTCAATTCTGGTTTGGTTCCATTCTGTTCCTTTTCTTTATTTATTGATTGGGCTATGTCACCATTACTTTTATCAGAAACAACGAGATCCACATCATCAAGTTCTAGTAAACTCTTTTCAAAGTCATCATCCCAGTGTATTCCTGTTTCAGTTTTCTTTGTTCCATTCTTTACAATAGGTTCAGTTCGTTTTATCGGTCCCTTACCAAATAGATCAATGGCTTTCACTTCTTTTAAAGGTTTATCTTTCACAGATTTGGTTTTGCTTTTGGTATTCTCAAGTGGTTTCTTTTTCTAAAAAAAAGGATCTTTATTATTAAATAACATGTTTTAATTTTGCGCAAACATAGCTAGCCAGCCAGTGGAGACCACTCCTTTTAGGAGTTTCACACCCTTACTACAGTCACCCAATGGCAGAAGGGATGAGAGGCAACAGTATTAACCCCATTTATTTATATATATGGACATATAATTATATATATATATATATAAATAAATAAATAAATAAATATATGGATATATGTATATATGAATAAGTATAGACATATAGAGTTCCAATAGATTCCAATTAAATAGAGTTCCAGAACCTCGAAAATGTGACTCGGGTCCTCAGGGAAGAAGGTACGAGATTTTGTTACATGCAGCGTAAGGGCAAGAAGTCCAAGCTTTCAGAAGAGACTTTGGGGCTAATGAAGGAACGACGTGAAAACCCACCCATCACTTCGTCAGAAAAGCGGACTCTAAACCGAGAGATCAACAAGAACGTACGACACGACCTCCGGTGCTTCAATACTCTTTCGATCGAAAGAGCGATCGAGCAGAATCGAGGGTCAAAGGTGTTCGTACAATCTCTTGGAAGAAGCCACCTGACGAAGTTGACCACAGCTAGTGGAGAAGTCGTTGCTTCGAAGCCGGCAGTCCTTTCGGAAGTGGAGGACTTCTATGGCCGATTATACGCATCGCATGCATCTCGACCTGATCCCGAAAATGATCCTAGAGCCACGTTAACACGCCATTTCACCGAAGACTTGCCAGAAGTCAGTATTGGCGAAATCGAGATCGCTCTTAGACAGCTTAAAAATGGAAAAGCCCCTGGAGAGGATGGCGTTACAACAGAGCTACTAAAAGCAGGAGGTAACCCCGTACTGAGGGAGCTCCAGAAGCTTTTTAACGCTGTCTTGTTCGAAGGGAGAACTCCAGAGGCGTGGAGTAGGAGTGTGGTCGTCCTGTTCTTCAAAAAAGGAGATAAGACCCTGCTGAAGAACTATCGACCCATATCCCTTCTAAGCCACGTCTATAAGCTGTTTTCAAGAGTGATCACGAACCGCGTCTTGCGCGTAGACTCGACGAATTCCAACCACCGGAACAGGCTGGGTTTCGGAGCGGATACGGCACCATAGACCACATTCACACAGTGCGGCAGATTATACAGAAGACCGAAGAGTATAATCAGCCCCTGTGTCTAGCATTCGTGGACTATGAGAAGGCCTTTGACTCGGTTGAAATCTGGTCTGTTCTGGAGTCCCTGCAGCGTTGCCAGATAGATTGGCGATACATCCAAGTGATGAGATGTCTTTACGAAACCGCCACCATGTCCGTCCAAGTACAGAATCAGCAAACAAGTCCCATACCGGTGCATCGAGGAGTGAGACAAGGGGACGTTATCTCCCCGAAATTGTTTTCAAATGCAATGGAGGATATGTTCAAGACGCTGAACTGGAAAGGACGTGGCATTAATATCAACGGCGAATACATCTCTCACTTGCGATTTGCTGACGATATCGTCATCGTGGCAGAGACGCTGCAGGACCTGCAACAGATGCTGAATGACCTGGCTGACTCTTCTATACGCATCGGCCTACGGATGAACTTGGACAAAACCAAGGTCATGTTCAACGAACATGTTCTACCGGAACCGATTGCGATACACGGCGCCGTTCTCGAAGTTGTTCAAAAATATGTGTACCTCGGGCAGACATTGCAGTTGGGAAAAAACAACTTTGAGAACGAGGTGAATAGAAGAATTCGGCTGGGCTGGGCAGCGTTTGGGAAACTACGTCGAGTCCTTACTTCGCCGATTCCACAGTGCCTGAAGACGAAAGTCTTCAATCAGTGCGTCCTACCCGTCATGACATACGGAGCCGAAACGTGGACACTGACGGCTCGAATGGTCCACAAGCTCAAAGTCGCTCAGCGGGCTATGGAAAGGGCTATGCTCGGTGTTTCTCTGAGGGATCGCATCAGAAATGAAGTGATCCGTCAGAGAACCAAGGTCATCGACATAGCCCACCGGATCAGCAAGCTGAAGTGGCAGTGGGCTGGCCATATTAGCCGTAGAACCGACAACCGTTGGGGTAAACGAGTTCTAGAGTGGAGACCGCGTCTCGGCAAACGTAGTGTAGGACGTCCTGAGGCACGGTGGAGTGACGATCTGCGCAAGACGGCTGGCAAAAACTGGATGCGAGAAGCCCAAGATAGACCTAAGTGGCGTGCAATTGGAGAGGCCTATGTCCAGCAGTGGACTGCTACAGGCTGATGATGATGATGATGATATAGAGTTCAAGTTAGCTATATCTGGATAGAAATAGCTAACTTGAACTCTATATGTCTATATCAATTAAACAAATTACGACAAGTAACTGACATTTGCATTCTTACTTTATTGATGATCTGAACATCTGGTGAGCCTGGTATAACATCGTCATCTTCATCATCTTCAATCCTTCGCTTTTTTGATTCAACTGTTTTCTTGTTCGCACGTTGCAGCCAATTTCTTATATCCTGATGAATATAATCGTTAAGTACACTTACATAAATTTCCAGAATAATGGAGAGACGAGTCAAACAAGTTATACACCTGGTAAGCGCCAATACTTCCCATAACAATTTCAATGCCTACTTGTTTGTTTAGAACCTAATACTACCAAGCACAAATATTTTTTTACCAAAAAATGGAACCAACTTCAGCACTAAAAAGTGTGAACCATACCAAAAAGTATTTATCAAAATCAGACTACACTGTAAAAAGTTATGTATGTTTATACATAAAAAAATATATGCGGGGACTTAGAACCTCCTCCTTTTGGAAGTCTGTTAAAAACACAAGGCTTCATTGTATAAAATCTAAGTGTGAAAACATTAATCAAAAATGTAGAGCCTCATGTCAGCTAACAGCGAGATGCAGATAGATAGTCTCATGCCTGTATCTAATATCTATTTTGGATAAAATAATATAAAATTATATGCTATTTAATCCATTTAAACTTTGTGAAAGCCTAAGAAATCATGAACTATAATAAACTATATACATATAGCAGTGTCAATTTTTAATTTCAGGGAACACTTAATGCTGTAACCCTTTAAATCAGTACAATTAGACATTAATACAATAACTTAATTATTAAATCAGTACAGTCAATTAGTAAAATTAACTGTAAATAAATCTAATTAATAATAATTAGTCAATTTTAGCCAGTTTTTTTTGCAATGTTGTAATTCAATGTTTCTTTATAATACATAGTATAATGAGTGATTTAAAAAAGTATCCCTAGTAATCAATGTTAAAGTTCAGAACAGGACCACTTAATTCCTTTGCCATCACCAAGTATTAGGAGTATCAACACCCAGGTTTTGGAACCTAAGTGTTGACATGCCATAATATGCCAGGCACAGTAAGTCAAATAAAATACTGTGTAAAAAAGAAATATGTAGATGGTCATACATGGCTATATGAAAGAAATATAGCCATGTATGACCATCCGTATCATTAGTAGAAGATACTGGCCGTACAAAAAAAAGGTATATAAAAGATTTGTGTGTAAGTATGTTTGTAATGATTTGGTTCAAAGAGTACTGGCCCAATTTAAAAATATTCTTCACCATTGGAAAGCTACACTCACCCTGAGTAACATAGGCTATATAAGTTTCATCGTTATTATCATCATCATCCATCACCGTGCGGGTGAAACCGCAGAGAGCATCTAGTACATAATATAATAAAGAAACTGAAAACAGGCAAAATGACAACCAGCATTGAAATCAAACAAAATAATAAATAAAAGCAAACATTTTACTGACTATTTTACTATAAATTAGGCATATGAAAATCACTAAAATAAACAATCAAGGGGCCTTATTTGCTATGACCATTCAACAAGTAATGCAGTGTCTTACATTATCTGCAAATAATGATTGTATAATTTGTATTGATTTCACCATAATTCCTTGAAAATATTATAGTGCACTGAATAACTTGTTTGAGTAGTCATAGTGAAAGAGCCAGGTGCAGCCATAATTTTAACGAATACAAAACTGTTAAATGATACTTCTTTGATTTAATGGACTGTATTTACTGCCTGTAGTTTTTTTAAATTCCCTTACTTATTAGTAGGCATTACTCATAATTAATGAAGAAAAAGCAGTGTGATCATTTTGTAAACCAATAAATTAGTTTGTATGAAAAATCACTACAACAAATACTTAGGGATGGTATTGATAAAGGTTTTGTGGCATATGAATATGAGAGGCAAACAAAGTCAAGATACTTGTTTCGGCAACTTAGTCTATATATAAATTTTTCTGTATTTCAAAATGTAAAGAGAAATTTCGACAAATGGACAAACAATTTGACATAGAATAATATAGAATTAATTTTATATGTAATGTGCATCTCTACTCTTAAGGTGAGATGCCTGCATGGCAATGTGATTAGAACACATAAAATCATTCTGGGAACTACATCCTGCCCCACTTTGACAACATATTTGTGATGAAGGAGAGCATGAAATCCAGCCACTTCTTCAGCAATACAGTGATCCGCAACTGGAACTGCATGTCTAGAGAAGTGGTCCCAGCTACCTCTACCAACTCATTTAAAAATAATTTGGACAAATAGTTAAAAACCAACAAACTCGTGTGAGAAATGACCATGGAACAAAATCCAACACTGTGTGATATAAAAACCTCAACGGAAGCTGCTTGTATGTGTATATTAAATTATACAAAATAAAAACTAGAGTAAATTTAGCAAAGTACATTTCTTTAATTATTATTATCAACAGCTTTCAACTAACATAAAAAGTAAGTATTGGTAAATGTTTCTACACCAAGCAAGTGGGTTTTAATATCGTCCATACGGTATCAACGATGTGTCAAATTTCGCGCCCAGAATTAGGTTATTAGAATGTTATCATGTTCTTTCAGCGTATGCCTGCACTTTAGGTTCACATGAATCCGTTGGTTGCTCATTCCATGGATAAATGTTAGAAAGTCGACTGTAAACATATTTACCATTGTTTTTAATGCAGAAACTTAGACATTGATAGCGGTAATGCTGGAGACCTTCAGATTTGACTACAACGGAATAGAGCGGGTTGAGAAGTGTATAAATTAAAATATTAGCACAGTAAACTAAAGGAGTGTTAGGCAGGCGTAAATAAATTTATGAAATTCAAATTTGACCGAGACCGAACTTGTTTTTCTTTAAAAAAATTTAAATTTGTATCTTCTTCTTCTTTGTTTTTTATTTTAATTTTTTTCGCGTTTGGCCGTGACGCGGCTGGCGTATTGTGCCAATTTAACCATTTATCGCATGGATTTTTAGATTTGACTCAAATTAATTTACATGATTCTATGCCTTTAGACCTATGTAAATAGGGCGAATTCTGTGATTCTATATACCCTAGATTTTTTTAATGAAACTTATAACTTCATGATACAACATCAAACGACTTCATTTAAGATACAACATGCGGTAAGTGTTTTCGTAGAGGCGTATTTTATTAAATAAAATAATATATTTTTTTAAGAATATTATTTATTATCAATAATAATAATAAACATTCTCAATTACTACAGTAAATGTAGTTGGGCTATTGTAGTTTGGCTTCATCGTCACTTTTACGAGAAAAATCGAAGGTAATTACTCCAAGTTTGTTTCTTAGGTAGATACGCCTTTGAGCAGTACCTAAACCATAATCTTAAACGTTGGTCAGCTCCTCATCATCTCTATCTAAAAGAATATCACGCCCGCTTGAGTGCCGACGCCATGAAAATATATACAGCACCTATTAGGTACTTACCTACATACTCGTACATAAGCCCCAAATGTTACGCATTAGAAAATAGGAATATCAAAAAACCATTTATTTTATTACATGGGATTTGGGGGGGTTTTATCTATACAAATTCGTTCACTTGTTCTACTTTCTCACCATCAATCAATATAAGATTCAGTAACTCTACGAGGTCCTTATTGCATGACGTAGTCTCATATCTGGCCGAACACTGGAACAAACTCTAATGCATTATCAATTATTTGGAAAAAGAGGGAAGATATTGCACTAGTTTAGTATACTCGTAGTACGGTACTATGGACCGTATAAACTAAGTGCAACGCACATACCACGTCTCACGCCTCCTTGCAATGGAATTGCCTTCGAACTCTGCTCCTGTACTCGGACTGACATGTTGGCGTTATTGTAAACACAGTTCAACATTTCATATACCGATAGTCAATACGGCATGCCGTGGGGTGCCGGCTTAGAATAGTACCCCCAACTCTACCCGTGGGTGCCGTAGAAGGCGGCTAAGGGGTAACAATCAAAAGGTGGGCAGCAGCACCTTCCCAGTAAAAAATCCCAAAACTACGCTCGCCAACCCGCCTGCCAAGCGTGGCGAATATTGGCATAACCCCCCAATGATTGACACAAAAGGACCCAGGCCCCCAGTCCCCATCAGCCTCGCTATTCCTGGCTACAGTAGCGGCCACGGTAACGTTGGGGCAGGGGGTGCTAAGAATCCCCGGCAGACACTCGGTTACCGCCGCCAACGACGACGACTGGCGCTCGTGACACACAACATACGCACGATGAGGACAGACGAGAAGATTGACGCGCTGGAAGAAGAAATAAGTAGGTTACACTGGGACATCGTGGGGCTATCAGAAGTTCGAAGAGAGGGTGAGGACACTATAACACTAAAATCAGGTAACCTACTCTACTACCGGGAGGGCGACCAACAATCCCAAGTTGGTGTCAGGTTTATCGTCAACAAGTCCCTCACTAACAACATTGCTACGATCGATAGCGTTTCCAATAGGGTCGTATACCTAATACTCAGAGTATCCAAACGATATTCGCTGAAGGTACACGCACCGTCGAAGTTGCACCCGGATGATGAGGTGGAGGATATGTATGAGGACATTAGTCGGGCCATTCATAAAAAAATTATAAACGCACTTTCTAGTTGTTATGGGGGAAAACAACGCGAAGTTGGGTAAGAGAAGCGAGGATGAGTTTAAAGTGGATCAATTTGGTTATGGACAACGGAACCGTAGGGGACAGAGGTTGGCCAACTTCCTGGAGAAAGAGGGACTCTTTATGATGAACTCTTTCTTTCAGAAGCCACCTCACAGGAAGTGGACCTGCCTGGGTCTCGATGTTTCCACGAGAAATGAGATTGACTTCATTATGATCACCAAAAGGCAAATATTCACTGATGTCTTCGTGATCAACAGGGTTAAAACTGGTAGTGATCACCGAATGGTAAGAGGCACGATAAATATTAATCAAACTTGAGAGGTCTCGTCTGATGAAGTCTACGCTTCGACCCACTCGTGCCCATATTCAAGACCCCGAGAGCTTTCAACTTTCGCTTCGATTGCCTTGAGAACATCGCTTCAGGGGACGAGATTAATAACAGGTTAGACTGTCGATACAGTGGGTTCCAAGTTCTTTAAACCCCACCGTACAGATAGGCCACAGAAATACCCTCCAGTGATACTCTCAACCTCATGGCTGAACGACGCTCATTAAAACTGGAGTCTTCGGATGATGCTGAAGCATATAGGCTGCTCAATAGACGAATATTGAAGTCCTTGCGACACGACATCAGGATCTTTAATACAAATCATATTAAAGAGACGATAGAGCGGAAAAAAGACTCCAAAGTCTTGTAAACATAAGAGGCATATCAATTGCGCAAAGCCAGGTGACGAAGCTGAAGAGAGAAGACGGCAGTGTAGCGTCGACCCAAGGAGAAGTGCTAAGAGAGGTCGAGAGTATCTACGGACGTTTATGTTCATCGGCCGCTAAACCTGTTCAAAGACCCAAGAGCCAAGCTGACTCGTCATTATACCGAAGATATTCAAAGATAGAAAGGTGACAGCACCTTACTTCAGAATTACAGACCCATCTCGCTTTTGAGCCATGTTTATAAGCTGTTTTCAAAGGTCATCACGAACCGTCTCAGTCAAATGTTCGATGAATTCCAGCCTCCGGAACAGCCGGTTTCCGAAAAGGCTATAGTATCATAGACCACATCCACACACTACGGCAAACTATATAGAAGACCGAAGAGTATAACTTGCCTCTTTGTTTTGTGTTTGTGGACTATGAAAAGGCCTTTGATTCGATCGAGACGTGGGCAGTGCTTGAGTCTCTCCAGTGGTGCCATATTCATCATCATCATCATCTCAGCTGTAGAACATCCACTGCTGAACATAGGCTATGTATGGTTTGAGAGTTTCTGTGGTCTATCTGTATGCTGGAGTTTAAATTTGTATACTTTAAACTCCAGCAGTTTAAAGTATACAAATAGTGTCAAATATCTAACTCTAGTAGGGTAAGCCGACGATAGATAATCGTAGGTCATTGTAAACGGCCGTTAGGAAATTTATATCTAAGTTATTGGGAATTGATTCTTGACGAGATTTTCCAACTCCTAATGTTCTGAGGAACTTCCAAACTTTCGCCGGATCCTCATCTTGAACAGATTCATAGATATGGCGCCGTTGGGCATCCCTGCACACCACTTTGAAACGATTACGAAGCTTGATATAGGTATTTGGCTTTGCTCACATCATTTGGACGAATTTTGTACATATAGACATAGCAATGCCACCAATGCCCTCATTGCTAAACGAACGCACCTAAAGAGTGTGATTGTTGTGCACCGCGTTGCTATGGGTTACACACACGCACGGCCTCTCCTCTCTGCGCATTATTCAAGGTAGATGGTTGAAGTTGTCGCATGTCTGTCGCACAAGCTCTTAAAAAGTGCACGGTGGGCGGTGTGCCCATTAGTTGAATGGTGACGAGAATTAGGCTAACCTACACCTCGATAGGGATATATAACTTTCTCAGAATATAAAACCTCGAAAAGTTGTTACTTTGAACCTTTGACTACCTCCCCCCTCCTCTTTTCACTGTATCCTTATAGCGCAGAGTTGAAATAAAAAAAAACTAAGTTATAGCGTTCTTATTTCATCATTATTCTTGATATACCGTAAAACGGGGTGAAAAGACACAATTTTGAACTTTGACTTAATTTTTATAGATGTTTTCAATAGTCATGAGAACATTATGTTGTGCTTACATTATGTCTCTTAGCTGTTTTAATAGTTTTTACTCAGCTAAAGTGGCAATAATTCCTTATTTACGGCACAATATGCAAAAATATGGTTTGTTTCTATTGACCCGCACATGGGTTCAACATACACGAGGTATGGGGTGATTAGAAAAAAATGCTAGGGTTGGCAATATCTAAAGCTTAAGTGGCCTAAGTAAGTAGGTACCTACCTACCTAACGTAAGTGTGAAAAATAGGTAACTAGTAAATGTTACATAATGATATTTCTATCATTATGTAACGTTTCCTACTCCTATAACAATGAACATAACCGAACCAAAAAGGAAAAAAAAAACTACAGATTTATCGATGTTATATTTCTCAGCTATGGCCTTTAACGAGAATTTGCCATTCGCATACACGGCAACTGCTTCGTTTATGATGTTTTTATCGTACTTTCTATACTTTTCCCCCTAGGATCAGGTTTATAAACACGCGGCATATTTTTTACTTATAACATAAGAAAATATTTATGTAGGCGATGCATATATTTATTTATCTCCATAATTAGTCACATTTACATATATCAGGATTTACATCCTGACTTAGAAGTTTATAATTTATAAATACCTAATTAGCTCGTTCGGGCATTAATCTAGATATACATATTACAGGTACATAGACCTAAATTTTTAATTAGTAGGTACTTATGGATATCTGTTACCGATGGAATGTTACCCATGGAATATTACCGTTATGGGCCTGCCGACCATCGCTGCATCGGGGCTATTGTTTTACAACCCCGAGCCTGACGGGCACCGCCGCGCGCCGTTGCCAGATGTGGCATGGCGTGGGTAGCAAGCCTCGTGATTGGCTAAGCGAAAAGGGACGCGTTGCGTAGCGCCGACGCACCCCCGCCCGGCAGCGTGCAGTATCAAACGAGTCGACTTCCAGACAGTGTGTTATTAAGTAGTGTCGTTTTCGATAAGTAGTTCGATATAGATATACTTGTAATTACCTACCTAGATATAGTTTTAGCCGCGAGTTGTAAAATACGTTTAGTTGATTTAGTAATTATATTGCCAAGACTTTAACAAACGAGTGGTTTTACTTCTACCAATGCTCACATACGTTAGATAGGGCTCACACATAATTGCACACGATTTACAACGTAAAGTTACATGCTCCACAAAAGCTGGTCCTTCGAGCCGGATCTAATTAACTATTTACAGTCCACATAGTGATATACTTTACGTTGTATTTTCGAAGTGCATTGGGCCCACGTGAACATTTTGAAGATTCAACGTACCGCGACGCGAGTGCTTAAACAATGGTAGGTACGCGTAGTGCGACTAGAGGCGGAGCGTCGGTGAGCGACGGGGAAACCCGCGCTGACGTACCGTCAACGGAGTCCGGAATTACCACGATCGACCACGTGAGGCTGACATCGCTGACCACACAAGGTGAATTAAGTGATCTAGTTCCCCTCACACAACCGGCGTCGGTGTCAACAATAACAGAAGAGCGGCAAACTGACCTTGCCGCCAACGACGCTCTTGAACGTAAGAAGAGAAAGAAGGCTCTAGCACAGGCTAGGTACGACCTCGTAGCTGCGAGACTAGCCCTTCTAGAGGCCGAGGCAGACTTGATGGAAGATATTCAGGATGACTCAAGCCATCCTATCAGCCCTGTGAGCTTGACAGCCGCCGCTGACTTAGCGACGCTGACTCCGTCAAGATCACCACAGCTGCAAGGACAATACAGGCCGACTGGTGCGTCAGAGACGCGCGTGCCGGAGGTGCCTATTAGCGCGTCAGAGACGCGCACACCGGAGACAGGGAACAAGCCGCTGACAGACCTGGCGGCTGCGATTCTCGAGGTTGCGCGAGGTAATCGTTCACAGAATAACAGGTATGGTTTTGACTTACCCCTTTTTAACGGTACCTCTAGTGACTGGCTATTTTTTAAAGCAGCCTATGTAGAGTCACAAGATAGTTTTAGTGAAACTGAAAACATTGCCCGACTACGAAAATCTCTTAAAGGTGTGGCAATGGAATCAGTCAAGTGCCTTTTCCTCGGCAACACAAAGGCTCAAGGTATAATGAAACAATTAGAAGCACGTTTTGGTAGGCCTCACTCACTTATCACCAGTGAGTTAGACAAATTACGCAGTCTTCCGAGACTTAATGACAGCCCGAGAGATGTGTGTGTGTTTGCCTCCAAAGTGAACAATATCATAGCATGCGTTCAAGCGATCAATAAGGTTGAGTACTTGCACAATCCAGAAATCACAAACATAATAACCGATAAATTAACACCCATTGTTAGACACCGGTGGTACGAGTTTGAGTTTAACTCTGACGAAAATGAGCCGGGTTTATTAGTTATGAATCGCTTTCTCAATCGTGAAGCTGAATTGAACTCACGGCATGCAAAGGCTGAACACATAGACATTCGTCGGACTAGCTCTCAACAGAAAGACTGCCATCGCACATTCAAAGTCAATGCCAATAAAAATGATAAAGATTCGTCATGTCTCGTGTGCCACACCCACGGCCATCATCCTGTGGGATGCACTAAGTTTAAATCTTTGTCAATTTCTGAGAGATGGAATATTGCTCGTACTATGAAATTGTGTTTCAGGTGTTTACACAAAAGAGCTTGGCAACATCGGTGTAAAAGTAAGCGCTGTGATGTTGACGGCTGTCAATACTACCACCACAGAATGCTGCACGGCGACGGCGGAGCACAGCCATCAGAGATTAACACGGAGCAGGAGCGGATACGGTCGGCGAGTCCTGCACACGCTGCCACTGAGGGCGACGTCCATGCGAGTCTCAGTAGACAACGCAGCGCTAGCTGCAGAGACGCCCAGCCTACAGCCGCAGTCACCTCTACTTCGACACCGAGGCCACCGCACACCTACCTCAAAGTGCTACCTGTCTGTATAGAAGGTCCAAATGGTAAGATAGAAACTTTTGCTTTGCTTGATGACGGATCTACGGTTACGCTAATTACAACTGAGCTGGCACGTAAGATAGGCGCAGAGGGTCCAAGCGAACCTTTTTTTATTGAAGCTGTTGCTAGTGCGCGCATTGATAACGCGAGCTCCCAACGGGTAAAGTTTTACATAAAAGGTAGGTATGCTGTACAAGGTCAAGAAATCGAAGCACGCACGATCGATAGCCTAGACCTTTCAACTCAAACGGTAAGTACGGAAACTTTAGTTGGTTGCGGCCACTTAGAGCCCATAACCGAGCATCTGATGTATAAGGCAGGTACACCCACAATTTTGATTGGACAGGACAATTGGCCACTGCTCCTTGCTTCAGAAGTTCGTAGGGGCTCTAAGAACCAACCCGTAGCTTCACACACACTTCTTGGATGGGTCTTACATGGACGAAAAGGACACGTAGCTGGATGGAAGCATCAGTGCAACCACGTAAGTACCGACACTCATCTTGAGAGTTTAATTCAAGAGCACTTTGAACTCGAGTCATTGGGAGTTGAGCCACGCAGACCTAAGCAAGATCCAGAGATGCGCGCGTTGGATATTTTGCAAAAAACTACGCGTGCACTACCAACAGGCGGGTACGAGACGGGGCTCCTGTGGAAAGATTCAGGTAAAACATTCCCTGACAACTATCTAGCGACGTTAAAACGCCTAGAAGGCGTAGAGAAACGACTTCTAAAGGATCCGGTACTAAAACAAGCTTATGGAAAGCAAATAGCCACGTTGCTGGAAAATGGCTACGCGGAAATTGCCCCGACAGCGCCACCTAGTGGGCAGACGTGGTATCTGCCTCATTTTCCGGTTTTAAATCAGTCGAAACCCAATAAGGTAAGGATTGTTCACGACGCCGCTGCACGCACGCATAATGTTTGTCTCAACGATTATCTGCTCACAGGGCCAGATTTATTACAATCTTTACTGGGCGTCTTAATGCGATTCAGACAAAACCCAGTAGCCGTAGCAGCCGATATAAAAGATATGTTTTTGCGTATTAAAATTAGAGAACAAGACAGAGATGCACTGCGATTTCTATGGAGGGATAAACCCTCTGCCACTCCGACAGAATACAGAATGACCTCAGTATTATTTGACGCAACGTGTTCCCCAAGCACAGCAATTTATGTCAAAAACTACAATGCGCGGGAACACGAGGCTGAGTTTCCGGAAGCTGTAGGTCCAATAATTAATAACCATTATATGGACGATTATTTACAGAGCTTCGAGAGCGCAGAGAAGGCAAATGTGTTGAAGAGGTTTGTAACTGAGGGTCTAGCATTAGAAACTCTTTTTAGATAGATGTATTCTTTTTATATTTTGAATGTTATTTTTGTTTTCTAAGCTTTGTCAATCATCTGTCTGTCTGAAAATTTTTATTGAACTGTAAAGACTAAATCTTTCCAATATACCTAGCTGTTTACTGAAAACCAACGTTTATTATTTATATTACAACATGGTAGCAGAGCGTGGTTTCGCCTGATACAACGACGACAGACGTTGAGTTTAAAATGGAAAGATCACGCGGTGGTGTTGGTGATAGTGGTGCTAGCGCAAACATGCAGCATATGGAATACTTCAAAGTATAGAAAAATTGGATGGTGCGTCGAACTACGCAAGTTGGAAAATCCAAATGGAACTATACTTGGTTATGGAAGATTTATGGGACTACATAGAGACAACACCGTCTGATGACGCAGGTCTCAAGATAGATAGAAAGGTACGCGCAAAGGTGCTCCTAATGATTAAACCCCATTGTTTGGTGCACGTGAAGAAAGCAACTACAGCTAAAGAGAGCTGGAATGCCTTAAAAGCCGCCTTTGAAGACCAAGGAGTTAACAACAAATGTCGACTACTAGGACGCCTTGTTAGTCAGAAGTTGAGCATGTATAACAGTCCACGAGTCTACGTCACCGAGATGCTGTCTCTAGCCAATCAACTAGCAGACATGGGCAAAGAAATAGATGACGAATTGTTGGCTGCACTTATGCTACAAGGGCTAGGAGAGCAGTATGAGCCGATGAGAATGGCTATTGAAAATAGCAATATTACGTTAACAACGGATTATGTTAAAACCAAATTGCTACAAATCGACGATAGTCCGACGTCTGGAGATTCGTCGCAAAATGCTTTGAGTGCTGCTGGAAAGAAAAGCTATAGCAAAGCGAAGGGAACGGACAAAAGAAAGACAGAACATAAGAAGATACAGTGCTATGTGTGCGGGGATGGACACAAAGCTCGTTTTTGCCCCAAAAAGCATGACAGTAAAGCACAAGCACACACTACGCATATGGCACTTCATACCTACAGAAATGCTTCGCAAGAGTGGATATTAGATTCAGGAGCGTCATTTCATATGACTAACAGAAAAGATTGGCTAGACAACTATGTAAAATTAGAAGAGCCAGTCCAAATATCCTGCGCGAATGGGAATAGGGTGGAAGGTGAAGGCCGAGGTGATGTATGTTCAGATGAGTTGAACGTAAGTGTGAAAGGAGCTGTTTTTATTCCGAAGTTAGCTACGAATCTATTAAGTGTAAGTACATTAATAAATCGTAATTTTGTGGTAGTGTTTTCGAAACGAGGTTGTGAGTTGTATAAGGCGGAAGATTGTCAAGTGAATGGTAAGGTTGAGTTGGTATGCGAGGAAGAGAAAGGGATTTATATGGTTAAGTCTAATTCTCGTATGTTTTCAGCTCTGAAAACCAACACTGATGATGAAGTCCAACTATGGCACCGTCGACTTGGACATTTGGGACTTATCAACATGAGGATACTACGCGACAAAATGGCTAAAGGTATATGTTTCAAGGATCCAGACTCAGTACAATGTGTGTCCTGCTTGAAAGGTAAGCAAACTACGTTACCTTTTCCGAAACAGACAAGTACGCGTGCTACTGAACTCCTTGAATTAGTACATAGCGATGTATGTGGGCCAATGGAAACAGTTTCATTTACTGGATACAAATATTTTCTGACGTTTATTGACGACAAATCGAGAAAAACTTTTGTTTATTTTCTGCGTAACAAAAGTGAGGTCTATTCGAAGTTGGTAGAGTTTAAAACGCTTGTTGAAAATCAAACGGGTAACAAGCTAAAGACAATTCGAACCGACAACGGGACTGAGTACGTTAATAAACAAGTAAATACATTTTTGCGCAATAATGGCATAATTCATCAATTAACAGTGGATTATACGCCGCAGCAAAATGGAGTGAGTGAAAGAGCTAATCGTTCAATTGTGGAACGGGCCAGAAGCATGCTTGAAGAAGCGAAACTTAGTAAAAAGTATTGGGCAGAAGCGGTTAATACTTCAGTTTATTTAAAAAACAGGTGCCCAACACGTGCTGTTAAAGGGATGACGCCTGAAGAAGCCTGGTCAAACAGAAAGGTGGATCTCAGTTATGTAAAGGTATTCGGTTGTAGGGCCTTCATGCATGTGCCTAAACAAAAACGGAAGAAGTTTGATTCAAAGACCAGAGAACTGCTGTTTGTCGGCTACTGTGAAACAACAAAAGGCTATAGACTTATAGATCCTGTAACACATAGCTTGTACAAAGCTAGAGATGTAGTTTTCTTTGAAAAACAAATCGGAATTCATGCGAACGACACTAATGACATTGTGGAAGTGACATCATCAGATGATAGCCTAGAGAAGCCTATTATAAATAACGGAGAAGTTGAGACACCTAATGTAGGTCATCGAGTAGAACAACATGACGGACAAAGAAGAATTGAAGAATTCTTTGACTGTGAAGATGTTTGTGAGCATCAGTGTGTTGAAGATATCACTGAAGAGGCACATCCACCTGAAGTAGGTAATGAAACCTTGAACCCTGATGAAGTGGAAATTTCTGAATCTGTAGTGGAAGAACGAGAAAATTCTGTACCAAGATCTGAAATCACTTATGATGTTCCTGAAAGAAGATATCCTCTTAGAGAAAGGAATCCTAAAAGCTTTGATGATTACATTCTCTATTATGCAGAAGAAGATATAAAGGAAGAACCCTTAACCATTGAAGAAGCTTTATCAGGAAATGATAAAGATAAATGGCAAAAAGCTATTCAAGAAGAGCTTGATGCAATGAAGAAAAACCAAACATGGGAATTAGTAGAAAATACTAATGGCTACTTTGTTGATTCTAAATGGATATTTAGAATTAAAAAAGAGCCGGGGAAGATAAGATATAAGGCAAGACTCGTAGCCAGAGGTTTTACGCAAATAAAAGGATTAAATTATAATGAAACCTTTGCACCTGTAGTACGTCATAGTACTCTGAGACTACTTTTAGCTCTAGCTGTAGAGAATAACCTTAAAGTTGACCAAATGGATGTTGTAACTGCATTCTTGAATGGGGACTTGAAAGAGAAGGTCTATATGAAACAGCCAAAAGGTTTTGAAGAGCAAGGCAAAGAAGGACATGTATGTCTTTTGAAGAAATCTTTATACGGGCTAAAGCAAGCTCCCAGAGCATGGTATGAGAAATTGAATAAAGTTTTGCTAGATATGGGTTTTAAAAGGTGCGAAACTGAACCCTGTGTTTACATGAGAAAGAAACACAATAACATGATGTTCATTGCAATATATGTTGATGATATTCTAATTTTTTGGAATAGTGAGAAAGAGAGAATATCAGTGAAAGGGGATCTTCAAACAAAATTCGAAATGAAAGATCTAGGTGAAGTAGATGTCTTTCTAGGTATGAAAATTAAGTGTGAGGAGAATTCTATACGACTCAATCAAACTGAGTATCTTGATAAGGTACTAAAGAAATTTGGAATGATTGATTGCAAGAGTGTGAAGACTCCAATTGAAAGTGGAATTAAGCTTGTGAAACCACAAGAAGAGAATTATACTCCACCAAGAGAACTGCCATACAGGGAGCTGATAGGTTCATTGATGTACCTAGCTGTCTGCTCAAGACCTGATATTGCATATGCAGTCAGCCATTTAAGCCAGTTTAATAGTTGTTTCAATCAAACACATTGGACAGCTGCAAAACGAGTGCTTAGGTATTTAAATGGAACTAAAGATTTTGGATTAATTTTCAAAAAGACTAGAAAGAAGCTGGTTGGCTATGTGGATGCAGATCACGCAGGGGATTTATGTGACAGAAAATCATATACTGGATTTGTATTCACTCTTGGAGGATCTCCAATAGCATGGGAAAGTCGCAAACAAACGACAGTATCACTCTCAAGTGCTGAAGCCGAGTATGTTGCTCTTTCAGAGGGATGTAGAGAGTCAGCATTTTTAATTGCACTTCTAGCCGAGTTGACTGGGATTCATGAAGCTGTGATACTATTTAGCGATAGCCAGTCTGCAATTCAAATCGCAGAGAATCCCATGCATCATCGACGGACTAAACATATAGATGTGAGGCATCACTATATTCGGGAAATGGTGCGAACAGGTAAGGTAAAACTTAACTATCTGCCGACGAATGAGATGCCTGCCGATGTGTTGACGAAAGGACTTAGTAGAGAAAAGCATGAAAGATGTTTGAAAGGAATGCAAGCTTAGGAGGAGTTGGACTGGCCCTAGTACCTCATTTAAGGAGGAGTGTTGAAGAGGTTTGTAACTGAGGGTCTAGCATTAGAAACTTGTAACCGGTGGGTTTGGGTTTAGGCCTCCAGATGACGTAAGGTAGAAGAATTTAAACACGAGGAAACTTTATCACGTTACTTTAATGGAAATTATTACTCATACTAGCACCATTTAGATAGGTACTTAACTATAATAACTATATCTAAATACTAGGCACTTATAAATTAAGTCGGGGCGGAGCCCTACGGTTACGCTCGGGAAGGCGTCGCGGCGCACGAGTTCGGTCTAGGTTACGGTCGTCGGCAGACTGGGGCGAAGAGAGCGCGGGAGGCGCGCACGCGGTGCCTATAATGGCGGCATCGTTGTTGACGCCTGATTGGTCGTCACACGCATTGCTGCCAACCTTACTATTCTCCGCGTTGTTGATTAAGGGTTGCCCTGTCACATACTCCCCCTCTAGACCATGATTACGACCTCGATCGTGGTCTAGCTCTACAATAGGTTCACCCTGAACCTGCTTCAAACGAGGGCGGCCTCGTTTCTGTTTTGGAGCAAGCGGTTGAGCACACTCATCGTCACGTGCTCGAAACGGAGTAAGCTCACTCACGTGGAACTTGCCCAATACATCATCCGGATTATGAGCTGTCGCGATAAGGTACGTTGTAGGTGACAACTTCTTCTTTACAACGTACGGCCCATCTCGCTTGGGAAAAAACTTTGCAGTCTTCTGCTTATTAGCGTCGCTCAACTGGTGGGTAGCTAATAATACTTTATCCCCTTCTTTGAACACTTCTCCCACTCTTCTAGATTTATCTCCATATGACTTCCTTTTATCCTGCTGCCTTTCTACTTTTTCACGTATTTCACTCAAAGAATTTAAAAACTTAATCAAGTAAGGTGTGATTTGTGGAACAAAATTGTCCTTACTGAGAACTGCCTTTGGATCATTATACACTTCCAACGGTGACCTTAACTCACGGGCCAACGTCAGGTATGCTGGAGTAGTACCTGTAGCTTCACTGACTGAACTGTTCATGCTAAAACGCACCATCGGCAGCTGTTTAGGCCATGATGGATGATCCAAACCAACTAATAAAGCTAACTGTGTCTTCATATCTCTGTTTTCTCTCTCTGCTGGGTTAGCTTCCGGGTGGTAGTAAGGTATCAGGTCCTGTGTTATGCCTAAGATGTACATGCACTTTTGCATAACTGCGGATACAAATTGTGGACCTGAATCGGAAATGACTCTTCGTGGCAAACCAAAACGGAGAAAGTATTCCTCAATCAGAACTTTCGCGCAAGTAACTGATGTAGCATCTCTGAGAGCGTAGATCTCAATCCATCTCGTTGCGGTGTCTTCTACTAGGAGTATCCATTTCTCTCCATTTTCACCTTCTGGTAATGGTCCAAAAAGGTCAATTGCTAAGACCTCATTGCGCTGGTTCAAGACCGGCGTTTGAATGAGACCCGCTGGTTTCCGGTTCGTTATTTTATAGCGTTGACATGTAGCACACGATTTAACATAATCTGTAATGACTCGTCTCATACCAGGAAAGAAATAATTTTGCGATATTTTATGGTATGTCCTTTCAATTCCAGGGTGACCTGCTATAGACGCATCGTGACATTCACGTAATACTTCTTCTCGCATACTAGCAGGTATTACCAATTGTGGTGACTCGTTGTCAGTATCAGGGTTATACCGGTACAGAACACCACGTTCAATGATGTAACCACGCTCAGTCCAACGACGAGTCGCCACTTCTTCACTGTCTTCTAGCTCCTTGATAATTTTGTTGATATCAGGGTCAGCTTGTTGTTCTGCACGCAACTCTGTAAGATCTCGTGTAGGTAAATCTACTATGACTGTACATATTTCGCATGCGTCACGAGACTCTTCTGTACAGACGGGGCGGCTTAAGCTGTCAGCCACGACATTAATTTTACCAGGCGTATATTCGAATTTAATATCATATGCCTGTAACTTCAGTGCCCAACGCACTAGGCGACCAGACGGCGACTTCAGAGATAAAAGCCACTTTAAGGGTTGGTGGTCGCTTCCAATGACCACAGGATGACCATCAATGTATCCCCGAAAACGGTCTACTGCCCATATAACTGATAGAGCTTCCCGCTCTGTGGTTGAATAATTTCGCTCAGCTGCTGATAATAGACGGCTAGCATACTCAATTGGCCTTTCTTCGTTTTTCTCACCTTGGAGTAACACTGCGCCTAAAGCGTAGCTGCTCGCATCCGTACGTAGAATAAATGGCTGTGAGTAATCTGCTTGTATGAGGATCGGTGCTGACGTTAGTAGATTCTTTAAGCTATTAAAAGCTTCTACCTGCTGAGGTCCCCACATCCACGATTGATTCTTTCTTGTCAATCTAGTGAGCGGCTCAGCCACTTGAGAAAATCCTGGAATAAATTTTCGAAACCATGAACAAGTCTGGATAAACGTCCTGAGATGTTTTAACGATGTTGGTGGCTTCATTTCAAGAATGGCGCGGATCTTGTCCTCATCAGCGGATACACCATCTTGAGAAACAATATGGCCTAAATATTTGACCGATTTTCTAACAAAAACGCACTTTTCTCGACTTGCGCGCAACTTGTACTCTGCGAGTTTTTGGAGAACGACGCGCAGGTCTTCCAGGTGCTTTTGGAACCCTCCTTCCGTTATTATTAGGATATCATCCATATACCCTAGAATGGTTATATTCTTAAACGCAGAGCTAGAGCGCATTCTATCTATAAGGCGCTGAAAAGTAGCTGGTCCGTTTTTTAATCCAAAAGGCATTCTTTTAAAACGATACGTTCCGAACGGTGTAACGAATGCCGTTTTGTCCCTATCCTCTTTATTTACAGCGACTTGCCAGTACCCAGATCGCAAATCGATTGTAGACATGTGACACTGTCCTCGCTTTGTGGATTGTAACAGCTCATCAATGCGAGGCATTGGATAAGCGTCAGTTTTGGTGATAGAATTTAATTTTCTATAATCGACGCAAAAACGGAAGCTTCCATCTCGCTTTGGTACTAAAAGAGCTGGAGCACCCCAAGCAGATTCACACTCTTCTACTATATCTTCAGCTAACATCTTGTTGAGCTCTTGTTGCATAATCTCCTTCTTTGCAGGTGTCAGGCGATAGGGAGGCGTCGCTATCGGCGCGCTGTTCCCTGTATCTATGTGATGCACCACGTATGGTGTAGGCTCCCCAACTGTATCAAACACATCACTAAAATCCGTCAGTAATTGGGCAAGCTCATCACGCTCCTCCTGCTGCAAACATGTTCCCTCATCTTCACGTAAAACACTAATTGCCGCGTAAGAAGTTCGACGAGATGTAACAGGCTCTAAAAGGAGTTCATATTTCTGTTCATTACTCTCAGAAAAATGCCACAAGCAACGGTTAAAATCGATAACCATACTAGCTTTCTTTATGAAATCTATACCTAACAGTGATTCGTTATTTCGCGCGTCGGGGAATATTATGAATTCGGTAGGCACAATTTTATGAAAAAGAGTCACATGTACTTCCGCCACCAGTACATCCATTAAACGCGTGCACCCATCCGCTAGTCGGATGTTGCGTGTGCACCTCTTCATGGGGTGACCTTCATCTACCAGGACGCGATGGAGTGAGTGACCGGCGACACAACCCTTTGCCCCCGTATCTAATAATGCGGTTCCATTTCGCCCCAATATCCCGATTTGCACTAAAGGTCGACTATTTACGAACTCCCCCTGGATCCGACCCTGTGCGCGCGCGATACCTTCATTACAACTGTTATAATAATTTACATCACTATACCCCTCACTATTATGCAAAACATACATATCCATACAACTACATTTATTATCCGAAATGTTAGACAAATCATTATTATGCGAAACATCATTATGTACCACACCACCATACCTACAATTATAGAAAACATTAGGTACATCACTATTATGCGTAACATCACTACACATAACCCCCTCATACACACCATCATGCAAAATATTGTTAGTACAAGCGTTAGTCGGCGAACCATTATTCGACAAAAAGTTAGTATGAGAACCGTTATTCGACATAAAGCTATTACACAAACCATTATTCACCATCCGGTTATTACAAGAACCGATATTCGGCGAACCGTTATTCGACGACTGGTTATTACAGGAACCGATATTTGGCGAACCGTTATTCGCCAGTTTGTTATTACAGAAACTGTTATTAGGAACAACACTATTATTAACTGTGTTATTTTCAACCAAACTTAAACGTAAACATTCATGGTCATGTGAGAAAACACTAGCCTGCTGTTGGATTAGATCTCCGTTCATACTGTCACAGCTGTTGCCAAGAGTCCGCGAAGTAGCTTTGTTAGAACTACAATTTTGGCTATAAGTTCTGTTATTTTTACATACCGATACTGAACAAACGTTATTAACATTCTGAACAATTTGACAGTCATTTTTCACATGCAAACGTTTTTGTTGTTTGTTTACATTCATAGCACAACCCAACATTTTAGTACCTACACAAGATTGAACTGTTTGTTTTTGCGGTTCCAAAACACAGTAAGCACATTCACAGCAAAGTTCAACTGAGTGATTCCTCGCAATGTTACTTGCGAGGTTACCTGACTGTCCATCAAGAAGCTCGGGTTGCGTTCCCATCCTTGGGGAGCCCGAAGCGGCGAGTGGTACGACGTCTCGATTTCGGTCGCAAGCGGGTGCTCGCGCACTGCGTTCCCGCCCTTTGCGGCCGCGCGCTCCCAGCGAAATCAGCTGGGGCGCCGCGGGCCGTGATGACGCGGACGGAGTTTCGCCCGACTCGAACGCTCGCGAACGCGGGCTGTCAGTGACCTGGCCGCTCAGCTGATGCTTATCCGATTTGATAACACGGCCGTTAGACCCGCGAACATTTGAACGAGATGTATTATCACTACTCATTAACGTTACCGAATAGAATGCACTTTGTTGCGAATTCACTTTGCACTTTTCACATTTAGATTTGATAACGTTGGGGGCGCCACAACCGTAACACTGAATGTTTTTAGTAGGAACTTTTACACTTTTATTGTCGCTATCACTACGCGCATTGTTGATTTTTTTACAACTTTGTTTGTCGTGCCCCCATTTTTTGCAATATGTGCAGGAAACTCGGCGACTGTCCTTGTCGCGAGTCGATGCCGACGATGAGGACGCAACTGCGGCTCCGGCGGCGGAACGAAGACTGGCGGCCGGACTCGACGTACAAGCGTCTCCGGTGGCTCCGCTTCTCGCTGACGGCGGCAGCTTCTTGTCGCTGTCCTCTAGCGACTCTTCAATCGCTCTGGCACGCTGCAGAAGATTGTCGAATGATGAGATAGAGTTACGATCTAGGCGCTTCCGGATTCTTCTATCGAGCAGGCCATAGATCATGTCCAGCTGGACCTTCTCATTCAGATCTTCCTTAGGTAGCTTTGACAATAGTGCGCGACATTTTGAAATAAACAAGTCCGTAGGCTCCGTGCCTTGCTTGTATGTAAATAAATCTTGATAAATTCGAAATGGCGGGCGGCGTTCTCCGAATGCACTTCTCAATTTATTGATAGCGTCTTCCCATGACGTAGTACTACCTTTAATGCCCATCCACCAAATCGATGCCGAGTCTGTTAACAACATTGAAAGTCCCTTGACCGCGTTGTCATCCGATATTTGGAGGCAATTTTTATAAACTTCAACGGCGTCGATGAATCCATCTACCTCGGCAGTTTTTCCACTGAATCTTGCTGTGCATTTCGAAAAATTTGCGGCTGGTGTCATGATTGACGGTTCTACCGCGGCTGGCGTCGACGTTCGAACTTCGTTGAGCAGCCGCGCGAAAATTTCCGCTTGGCTTTCTTGTAAGGAATGCATCAAGGTCGCGAATTGGTTAGGTCCCATTGCGATTGTAGGCTCGTCTCCACGATCTCCGTCTTCAGGTTGTCCTTGAGTCCTTGTTCGTCGCATGGTAGCGATATAACGAACAGATTACAGCGAATATATCAAAATGCGTCCGAGTGGCGTCGTTGGTGATGTTTCGGTTTTCGTACCTCTATCAAGATGGCGACCGCGAACTCGTAAAAAAAAAATGTTCTTCTACACGTCTCTGAGGCTCCTACTGTTGGGCGCCATTGTAACCGGTGGGTTTGGGTTTAGGCCTCCAGATGACGTAAGGTAGAAGAATTTAAACACGAGGAAACTTTATCACGTTACTTTAATGGAAATTATTACTCATACTAGCACCATTTAGATAGGTACTTCACTATAATAACTACATCTAAATACTAGGCACTTATAAATTAAGTCGGGGCGGAGCCCTACGGTTACGCTCGGGAAGGCGTCGCGGCGCACGAGTTCGGTCTAGGTTACGGTCGTCGGCAGACTGGGGCGAAGAGAGCGCGGGAGGCGCGCACGCGGTGCCTATAATGGCGGCATCGTTGTTGACGCCTGATTGGTCGTCACACGCATTGCTGCCAACCTTACTATTCTCCGCGTTGTTGATTAAGGGTTGCCCTGTCACAAACTCTTTTTAGATAGATGTATTCTTTTTATATTTTGAATGTTATTTTTGTTTTCTAAGCTTTGTCAATCATCTGTCTGTCTGAAAATTTTTATTGAACTGTAAAGACTAAATCTTTCCAATATACCTAGCTGTTTACTGGAAATTATTTATATTACAACAAAATGAAATCTCTCGTGCAGTAGATGCAGTCCACCGACGAGGAAACTTTGAGTTGCAGAAGTGGGCATCCAACGACCTCGCCGCCATCGCGGGTTTGACGGATGCAGGGACATCAAACCATTTTTTAAGCACCGAAAAAGTATTAGGCTTAGTTTGGAGGCCTTCTAACGACACCTTAAGCTTTGATCTCTCAAAATTAGAGCCACTCTTTTGTAGCAAAGAGCATCCAACCAAACGGCAACTATTAAAAACTGCTATGACGCTGTACGATCCGCTTGGCTTGGTTGCGCCAGTAACAATTCAAGCTAAGCGTATCCTACAAGATACATGGCGTAAACAGATTGGATGGGATGAACCTTTGCCCGACCTCTTAGTACGAAAATGGCACGCGTGGTTGGATACTCTTCATAAACTTCAAAATTTAGCATTACCACGATGTTATCCACACTATGTTGACGCGAAAAGCATAGAGTTGCATACATTTGTTGACGCGAGTGAGACTGTCTATGCCGCGGCCGCTTATTGGCGAATTTTGGACCATGAAGGAAATATAACAGTCACACTCGCGGCGGCAAAAGGCCGTGTAGCCCCTCTTAAGGTTGTGTCTATACCTAGACTTGAATTGCAGGCAGCGGTGCTGGGGGGACGACTGCTACGCGCCGTCGAAGAAGCGCACGAGCGACGAGCATGCCGACGAGTCCTCTGGTCGGACTCACGCACCGTGTTTGCTTGGCTGCGCGCACGTGCGCACTCATTCAAACCGTTTGTCGGGCACCGCCTCGCTGAGCTGGAAGAGACCACCTCTGACGCCGAATGGCGTTGGGTACCGACTGCACACAACGTCGCAGACGACGTCACTCGTGACACGCCGGCCGACTTTACGGCCACTCATCGCTGGTTTAGGGGTCCGGATTTCCTGTACGACGACGAGTCCACATGGCCTCATGAAATAGAGCCCCTCACATCTACAGACACAGGCGAGGAGCGCCACACGACGGCCACAATTTTAGCCCGCCCACTAGTTAAGGAATCTCTGCCTGACGTAACCAGATTCTCATCGTGGCTTCGTCTCATCCGTAGTACAGCTCGCGTACTACAATTTATCGACAGCTGCCGCACAGCCATTGTAAACGCCACACGATCTCGTACCCGTCGCACCGATGCCAAGGACCTGTGCAAGCCATCCCCGCGTCGCGCGCCTACCGAACGTCCAGACACTCGTGCCTTACGACATCGTGATTATATACCGCTCGTAGCACACTACACCCGCCGGGCGGAAACATTGTGGGCACGTACACTGCAAGAAGACTGTTTTTCAACCGAGCTTCGTGATGTCACCGGCGGGAGAGTCGTTTCCACTGATAGTCGACTTCGAAATTTATCATTCAGAATCGATTCGACCGGACTACTCAGACTACACTCCCGCACCACTGCTGTAACCGACGTATCTGAAGAGTCACAGTCACCGATAATACTCGACGGGAACCACGCATACTGCCACTTATACATTGACTGGGTTCATATAAAATTACACCACAGTGGCGTCGAATGCGTGACCAATGAAGTGAGGCAACGCTACTGGGTATTGCGTCTTCGACCGACGGTAAGAACCGTCCTTAAGCGCTGTCAGCCATGTCGCCTGCGTCGTGCGTCGCCACCCGAGCCACCTACAGGGGACCTGCCATCCTGCCGGCTTGCTCATCATCAGCGTCCATTCACTTATACCGGATTGGATTATTTTGGACCGTTGTCAGTAACAGTGGGCCAACATCATGAGAAACGCTATGTAGCTCTCTTCACATGCCTAACGTCAAGAGCGGTCCATATAGAGATAGCCTCATCATTATCTGCTGACGCCGCCGTCCTTGCACTCCGCCGCATGATTGCACGACGTGGCTGCCCGGATACCATTTGGAGTGACAATGGAACAAACTTTCATGGGGTCGATTCTATGCTTCGAGAGGCTGCTTTGAAATCAATACAGCGAGAAGCGAACATACGACACATTAACTGGCGCTACATATGTCCAGCGGCACCGTTCATGGGAGGCGCTTGGGAAAGACTAATACGCTCGGTTAAAACAGCACTGGCCACTACACTGCATGAACGACATCCACATGAAGACGTACTTCATACATTGCTTACAGAGGTTGAACACACTGTGAACTCACGGCCTCTGTCACATGTCTCTGTGTCACCAGAAGACGCAGAGGCTATTACTCCAAACCACTTTTTGCTGGGCGGACCTTCTAAAGTTCCCCTACCCGGGACCTTCACTAAGGTTGATGAGCTTGGAAGATCACACTGGAGGGCTTCACAGCGGCTGGCAGATTTGTTCTGGAATCGATGGGTGCGGGAGGTTCTACCTCTACATCAAAACCGGCGGGAGCCCGTGGGCCGCGGTACGCCGATCAAAGAAGGCGATGTGGTCGTCGTGGTGGACTCCACTTTACCGAGGAATGTGTGGCCAAAGGGTCGTGTAGAGCGGCTCTACCCCGGCGCTGATGGAGTCATAAGGGTAGTTGATATAAAGACAAAAAACGGAGTAATACGCCGTCCAGTGAAACGTCTTGTTGTGTTACCCGTAGATAATTGTTAGTATTAGAGTCTTTATAAATGTGTGTTGTGTTACCCATAGGGTTACCTATGTTAATATAAGAGTCTTTGTATTATTTCTTTGAAAATTTATGTCAGTTCTTGTATTGTATAAGTATGCTTTTACTAAACAATTAGATAAAAAAATACTTATTTTTTATTATTTCATTGTATAACTAATTTGACACCGATAGCATTAATTATTCTATGTATAAAGTTATTGTTTTATTGTTTATTGTTCATTAAACATTTTGTAATGTTCACTGCCGGGGTTAAGGTTGGTAGTGCCATATCGGTAACGTTTTTATTTGCATACTGCGTATGCACGGCGGGAGGAATGTTACCGATGGAATGTTACCCATGGAATATTACCGTTATGGGCCTGCCGACCATCGCTGCATCGGGGCTATTGTTTTACAACCCCGAGCCTGACGCGCACCGCCGCGCGCCGTTGCCAGATGTGGCATGGCGTGGGTAGCAAGCCTCGTGATTGGCTAAGCGAAAAGGGACGCGTTGCGTAGCGCCGACGCACCCCCGCCCGGCTGCGTGCAGTATCAAACGAGTCGACTTCCAGACAGTGTGTTATTAAGTAGTGTCGTTTTCTGTTACATAGGTCGTAGTGATATAGATATACTTGTAATTACCTACCTAGATATAGTTTTAGCCGCGAGTTGTAAAATACGTTTAGTTGATTTAGTAATTATATTGCCAAGACTTTAACAAACGAGTGGTTTTACATCTACCAATGCTCACATACGTTAGATAGGGCTCACACATAATTGCACACGATTTAAAACGTAAAGTTACATGCTCCACAATATCAATATCGTCTCCGAATCATCAACTTCCAAGAATTATACATTTTTCTAACAAATAAAAAAACATTTCAATAGGTAACAGCCCTAACACATATTTTTCTAATCACCTCCTACTCGTTTCTATTGAACCCTTTCACGTGTCTATTGAACCCATGCTACGTACCTATTGACCCCTTACTATGTATCTATTCGCCCCTTCCTCGTTTCTATTAACCTCAATCACAAATAAAAACGACTTGGTTTACAATTATACAAATAGTTCGAAATTTACATCTCAAAAGCACTTATCTTTTTATTAATCCGGGTCACAAGGAACCAACAAATACGTTAACAAGTTGTGATGACACGAATCACTTCCTTTCATAATGAAAATAATAAACTTTACAAGACCTCGTTTAACCTACATTCAAGGGACTCACTTCAAGATCTTTTTTTATTATGTTAGCCAAACCTCACGTCAATCCAGTGTTGCTATTTCAAGAAAAATTAATACAGCCGTTTAAAAAAATACAAATTTCGGAACTATTTTCTTTCAAAATGTTTGGCTATAGTCTGTAGAAAAACTTTTTTAGTTTTGTATCTATTAACCTCCGCGATTTTATTCACCCCGTTTTACGGTACATTATTCTAAGCATAAGGTAGCTGGTGGTGTGTAGTTTAGTGACGAGATAGGTTCTTATTCTCTATTATATTCTCTTTGGGTTCTTACAACCAATGTACCTATATCTATTATGTACCAATAAATGCGTTATAACATTGACATAACTATACCATATTTATTTCGAAATAACAGAATGGCAACGTCGCATTTCATAGATAAATCCGATATAATGGATCGACCAATGATGTTAATATAAACTGAGGTAGATACGCCTTACTCCCCCCCGAAGGGTTCCCGCATTGACGTGGCGGGGGGGCTCAGTAGCCGTGGCTTGGATCACCACGGTGAAGCCAAGAAAGAGGAACCCAGGGGCCGCGCCGGCGTTGGGGTGCGCTGGCCGGCTCAGGCGGGGCCGCTCCTATGGGCTTTGGCCGCCAAGTCCACATAGGAGTGGCGGGGTCCGGGCGCTTTGGCGCAGACTCGAGGAGGTGGGGCCCGGGCGCTTTGGCACAGGCTCGAGGAGGGGGGGCCCGGGCACTTTGGTGCAGGCTCGAGGAGGTGGGGCCCGGGCGCTTTGGCGCAGGCTCGAGGAGGGGGGCCCGGGCACTTTGGTGCAGGCTCGAGGAGGTGGGGTCCGGGCGCTCGGCGCAGACTCGAGGAGGTGGGGTCGCTGGGGATTATCCCCTGTGGCTGACGTAGCAGGCGGTGGGGCTACGTATCCGACCCACCGCAGGGAGACCACGGGCGTCCAGACACGGGGAAGTCTGGCGCTCATTGTTGGCGGGTTTGGTCTCCGAGGTAGTTGCGGCGTGCCATGTGTTCTGGCGTGCCGCGAAGAGAAGGGTCTGGCAACGGACAGCCGCGGCGGGTTCGCGGTCGTGTGGAAAACCTGTCCCGCGTTCCCGCCGAGGGCGGCAGTGACGGAACACCCCGGGGTTTTGGTGGGTATACGGACTCCCACATAACCACCTACCTCCCCGTGGTAGGTGGTAATCCATAAAGGATTTCCCCAGGACAAAAAAAAAAAAGATACGCCTTACTGCGCTCGGCTTGGCGATATCAACACAAGCTAGTTGTCTTGAGTCAACTTAGTTCCAGCCTGTCTGGCAACGACGCAGCACGTGTACCATATTTAGGAACAAATGCCTTCTATGTGTTAGAAACTGCAGAACATATACTGGAACAAGTGTAAAAAACAAGAATGATGTAGGTATCTTTTCAATTGTAAGTAGATATTGTTTTTTTATGTTATTTCATATTTCAATCAAAAATTGTATTTTAATTTAAAATAACTCCTGCGACGTTGCCGCTTCGCCACCCACGAGAACGAGACAAGTAGCGAGCGACAGAGAAAGCGGGTCTGTCATTGGCGGTCGAATGGTCGGTCACAGGTGAACGTTGTTAATAATATATTGATGCCTTTCGGACAACTAGGATTCATATATCTTCGTGCTCTTTTAATCTTGTCAATGTAGTTAATGTCGTTGTGCGAGTTGTGTACTTTAGCTATAGGTAGGTATAGCATAAAATTTGCCATGTTTATACTTCATACTCAAGGAGTAAAACGCCTCTATTAGTCAATCTCATTGGGATCGACCACATCAAGGTTCAAAGTAAATGCCCATCATGGAAACAACGCGCTAAATATTGGCGAACCATAAAATTGGCGATGTCACCAAATAAATAACAGTACCTTCTAAGTTTCCATATTAAACGAGCGTATTTTTTTATTATAGAATTTAATACATGTTTTTATTATAGAATGTATGGCAGCTAAAAAATCGCTAGATTTATTCACCACCAGGGTATGTTGAATCCTGTAAGGCTGCCCGGCTGGTCCCTACAATGTTGTCCAGTTAATTAGACCACACAGCCTTAATAATACAGTTCTAAACCGTATTTTTCATCGATCTGGTAATAAGGCTGGCCATGCACAAGTCACTGATATATGTTGCCTTAAATATAAACCGGAAGGATCTATATAATACAAACTAATTCATTCAGAAGAATAGATACCAATTACTACGTGGGAGAATACATCAACCAAATGACAGCGATTGTTTTCAACAGTTGTATCATTCAAGGTTACCTACATATTGCTAGAGTAAAGCACAACAATCTTCAGGAACTAAAATGTATGATTCGAGATTTACATCCGTTCCTTCCGATCCGATACCTTGCCGCATTAATCATTGTATTTGTTTTTGCCATAGTTGTTCATTCTGGGTATATAGATTTCGCCTGGGTATACAGAGCTCAAAGTCGCACAACCAGCTATGGTGTGGGCTATGCTCGGGGTTTCTCTATGTGATCGAATCAGAAATGAGGAGATTCGTAGAAGAACGAAAGCCACCGACATAGCCCAGAAGATTAGCCAGTCAAAGTGGCAGTAGAGAGGGCACATAGCACGCAGAGCAGATGCCGATGGGGCCCGAAGGTTCTTGAATGGAGACCACGGACCGGCAAGCGCAGCGTAGGTCGTCCACTGATACGCTGGACAGACGACCTGATAAAGGTCGCAGGACGACATTGGATGCAGGCCGCTTCCAACCGGTCCTTTTGGAAAATTATGGGGGAGGTATATGTTCAGCAGTGGACGTCCTATGGCTCAGATGATGATGATATAGATTTAAACAAATTTCGAATAGTTATGATTAGGCTTAAGATAATTTTAAGTTACGATTCCACTGATATTTGTAAAAGAAAAATCTTTCTGTTCTAATTTGTTGCCAAAAACTTGTCTATATAGTATTCATTAAACATTATTTTTCTAATCTTCATCTGTCTTTACATTTGAAAACCTTGTTACTATGTAAGTATATATAAAATAAGAAAACTTCTTATGTCATCTAACTGGTATAATCCAATGACATAATAAGTCCTTTTTATCATCTAAAACAAATGACAAAATCACATAACTACGAGTATATTATAAACCTTGACAAAACTTTCGTGAGAACTCATAGTTAAATGGTAAAACCAGCAAACACTCGCATCTGTCACCAAGTCGTTATACTCCGACCGGTGCACGACTAGCGGCCCTCGCTGCTAGACCACACTCTCCATGAGGATGGGCATCAGTACTGCCCGAACACCGGTCGGAGTATAACGACTAGATGATAGACGCGAGTGTTTACCGGTTTTACCATTTAACTTGACAAAACTATTTTTTTTTTCGTTTCCTCAAAGTTTGTATCTGCGGACATACGAGGTTATCATTCGACGCGACGATATTCAATGTACCTACATACTTGTATCAGAGTATTAATCTCCACTCCAGCCCAACCTCTTTTTAAAATAAGTATGGTAGGTAGGATGAAAACTTACTGTCAATTTTGTACGTACCTATGTTTGAAGGATTTCAACTTTGACAGAGCTTTCACTTTACTTAATCACTTTTTAAACAATGTCCAATTCAATAAATTATTTTCAAATAAATGTTAATTCACATGATTCTGTTACATATACTGATAAAAGCGACGTTTACGAAAGGCAACGCGGGTACTGCGATATTTTATAAAAGGCAAGCTAGAACGGATTGCTGGAATGATGACGAAATAATAAAGCTGCGTGCTCGCAAAGCTTTCGAGGAGCTGATCCCTCAAGTTCACCCCGATGAAGTCGATGACAAATATACCAAAGATATGCTGCGGTACTTACGGAGGAGTCTAAATTCCGTGAATAAAGATATAGATCAACACACTAAGACATTGCTCAAAGAAGCTATAGCCGATACCATAGGAGCCCACCTCAGAAGTGAAATACTTCCCGCCGTCCGATTCGCTTACTACGCCGGGTACATCCCGTACAGAAACGCAAGACAACTTCATAGTCTCTTCGACGACGTAAAAGCCTTTTTGAATACACAAGGCTTAGGATGGAAAAAACCTAAAAGAAGTAGTCAAAAATGGTCTAATTTGACGGTGGCCAAAATATTAATTGGCGCTGGAACGTTTTTTGAACCTTGTTCATGCCTGGTCACGAAACGAGATTCGAATTCTTGTATTCACCTACCTATACCTAAACATGACGACGACCAAAATCCCTCCGTGGTCGCTCTGCCGTTCAAATCGGGAGGGTTGGTAAGTTTGACTGCGCCCAGTTCCAACAACGTTCTACTGAAGTATTACACCACCGCATCCAGGTGCATCTTGAGTAGTTCTCCGGAGAAATGCAGACATGGCGACTTCGTCAGCTTCAACAATGAATTGTGGCATTGGATGAAGAGAGAAGTCGCCCCGCATCTCATAGATGAAGAGTTATATGCAGCCTATGGCGGTGTTTTGCGAATAGCAGCGGCCGTTCAAAATTATGGCAAAGGCTTATCACGACGAAATCTTTTCGAGTATCAAAACGCCGGTCTGACAAAATGGCATCCGTGGCAATCCCTCACGCAGTCTTACTTGTATGTAAACACCGACTGGACGCCGACAGTCTACGTAGGACTCGTTCTTCTGACTGCTTTTTCGATATATCTCTTACAAATCTGCTACAACTATATCTGCGGAGAAGCGAGCGGCTGCAATTGCAAAGGGCCTTCAGAGTCATTTTTTTCAAGGAACGTGGCGTACGCCGAAGTGGACACGCGTATACCGGCCATGTTGCCTAATCAGAGCACGATATACTACAGCGACAAGAAGTGCTCTGGCAACTCCGTCTCGAGACCGAAATCTGCGTCACTCGGTTCGATTCGAACACAGAAAGTGTACGATTTGAACGAGAACACTGAGAAGACAATGGCGGTTATTATGAGCGACGACGAGGACAGCATGCGGGACTCCTCGAGCTCGCAGAGTGAGGAGGAGGGTGACGCGATGGACTTGGAGAGTTCGAAGCGTCCGAAGAGTCCTCCGAGGCTGGAGACGTCAATATCGCAACTGACTGTGAATAGAGCGCGGGGTAGGACGCGCGGCGGGTCTCGGGCGCCGATGTACTCGACCAGCACAGTGACGCGGACGCTCACGGACATATGTCAGGAGCGAGACACGAGCGAGACTGCGTGGTCAGGCAGTGGAAGCTCGACCTCTACCAGGACCAGCTCCACGAAGTCCACGTCTCGGAGGTCCCGCACCTCGCGAGACCTGGCCTGGGCGAGGCGCGTCGCCTCCAAGCACACGAGAAGCATCACAAAGACTTCCTCCAGAACTGAAGTAGACTTCAGTTACACGACACCAACCTCGCAGATGTGAATTTCGTAGGTATTTTATCTTGTTAGCGATTTAATTTGTAGGATGTTTAGTTTGAATATGTTGTTTGTAAGTTGTATTTCTAAGAATATACCTGATTTCTTGTTTGTATTTACGTTTTTACATACATTACGTTGAATTGGGACACGAGTTGTCGGAGCACGCGGCTTCGAATCCGTCCTAGTGGGCGGATTCGTTTAAAAAATCGCTGTTTGTTTTCGCTCAGCAGGCGTTAGTACATTAAAAGTAATATTATAATTTAAGTAAAACAGACAAGTTAATATTCACCGATTTAATGTTTAACGTGATCCATATAAATACACAATTATGTCGGCACCAACAAAAACACCTATATAAATATTATATACTTATACAATGAACAAATACGAATATATCACAAGTAACATAATTTGTACATTATCATGTTTGACACTTTGTTAACTCTTCTATTTTTAATCTCTCTTCCACAAATGGTAACGGTTTGCAGTCGTCAACTTGTCTATCCTAACTTATAAAACATGGAATCCTCCTACACGTCTACAATACAATAATATGAAAATCACAGTAATTTCAGTAAATATATCGAAATATAACAACATATAACACAATTTCATATAAGTGTGATGTGATTAAAAATAACGTAAACCTTAACAAAATAAAATAAGGAATAAATAAGTTTTTGTTCCATTGAACCGATACCCGTGGTACAGTTGACCACGGTTAGACTTTACTGTACAATTGACTGAACTATAGAACATTATTTATATTTAGTTAATGGAGCAGCTGAACGATCCTTAGAAGAAATATTTCTTATAGTATTTTATGTTATGTACGAGTAAATCTTATTTTTTCGTACTCAATACGTGTTTGTAGGCAGGATAGCAGCCAGAGATTCAGCCAAGCGTACATTGGATAACTAGAAACACCAGTACAGTAAATTATACCACTGTTAAAAAGTATATACCACGGTCCAGTCAACTGGACCATGCAACAGTGGCCCGAGCACGAACATTTGCTAAAGTGTAACGTTATCGTATCGTTGACGTATACAGTACAAACTATCATTTATCTAGTACAACTGTGACACAGATAACTCATAGTTTGTATTGTATACGTGAACGATACGATAACGTTACACTTTAGCAATGTTCGTGCTCGGGCCACTGTACCGGAGGAACAGAACGCATCGAACTTTGTTAACTTATAAACTGGACGCCTACTACCAAAAACGAATTACGAAGTTACGTTTGACGGGTTTCGCGTTTTTTACTGTGCAAGTGAAAAAGCACAAATACAGTCACGGGTGTTGAAATGTAATGACAGGTATTTTTTCAAAATGATTTATATTGATTTATATTGTTTTTAATTAGAAATACGGGTTTACTCACGTAATATTAATATAAATATATATTTATTTATTTATAATATATATAGATAGGTTTGACTATATTTATATATGAATATAGTTATAGATTCAGTGCTAAGCGAGAGGTCATCGACGCCGGCGTCCCGAACACTCCTTCAAACTATAGTCGGACCTATCCGATTCATATTACGTGAGTTACGCCGTATTTCTAATTAAAACTGAGTGAAAACCACGTTCGTTTCAACAAAATTATTTACTGATTAATCTACTATATGCAAAAGTATTACTCATATACTGCGTAGAATTGAATGGTAACATAAATAATATACGTAAACATATACCATATCATAAAATAGTTAACTAATATGCTCAAAATATAACAATTACTGCACAGTATTAAATGAGTAAATACTTTAGTTATATGTAGATCAATCAATAAATATCCATATAAAACACTACTACTACGTACATATTGGGGTTTAACTTCGAACGTAATTTCGAAAAAGATTTACTAAATTATTACATGGAAACTTTTCGTTATTTCAATATCCTAACTGTGTAAAACGGCTCGCCAAAATGTTTTGTAGCAATGAAAATTAAAAAAAAATAAACAGTCAGTCATATTTTTGGAAATTACCCGCCTTTTACCCGTGGTGAAATTTTTGGAAGTGATTCAGTGCGGTCCCAATCAGCCATAATCGATTTAAGCGCGATAACAGTCGGTCCCTTTCACCGTGAGCTTGATTACGATGGCCCACGCTACGTCATCGATGACGTCTTAACTGCCGCCATATTGGCGATTACATGAACCATGCTCTACACACCATAATCACAACACCATAATCGTCGTGAGCGTTCTGTCAAAAGTGACAGGTGTTTGTTTATTTCTACAATGTCTTTACTGGTGTCCCTTGTTTTTGATGTAAAAGTTGTAAAAGTCGGTCCATCCATTCCATTATTTCTTTTTAATTCACACACCACATAGTTACCTTCACGCTATGCACGATATTTTTATGAATTTGTTTTTCGCGCGCAAATGGTTCGTTATTGCTACAACTCTGGTCCGATTTATCAACACGCTTACAGTGCCACGAGCTGTCAAAATCGCGATATTTGTCTCGGACCGGCTTTGGTAGACGTTAGCACTGTGAGCAAAAATATCGCAAAAAGGACTGCTGTGATTGTTGATTGTCAACAAAGGTAGAAAGAAGTGTGACTTGTCATATAAAGTTACCCACACCTAAAAATATTCGATTAATATAGGTTTTTATATAAAAAAAAGTATATTTAAAGTTACCAAAACTCACGATAACTTTGAGTTTGAATTTTGGGGAAATTGTAGATATTAGAACTATTCAAATTATCAACGGGACAATTACCATGTATATTTTCTGAGAGTTTCCGATATTTCGGCACAGTTGCAAGCGCCATGATCATGGATGAACTGAATCGGAATACATATCGGAAACTCACAGAAAATATACATGGTAATTATCCCGTTGATAATTTGAATACTTCTAATGTTTGTGACCATGATAGTTTAAAAACTTATAAATTGTAGATAGTTCTGTTATTTTCCGTAAATTTAGTCTGTTAGACATATAAATCAACTCAAAAGGACACTATTTAGTCAATAAATAAACCTATAAATAAATCACAGTGTATTATCACATATACTGTAAAAAACGTTCAAAGTTACCCAAGTCGACTGTACCTACATACAAATATAATTAAAAACAATTAAAAAAGAACCTGTCATTCATCCCCCTTGACAATATTGTGCTTTATAAATTTCACAGTAGAAGACGCGAAATCCGTCAAACGAAACTGCGTAGTTCGTTTTCGGTAGTGGGCCACCTGATCGGGAATAAACATGAGTATCCAATATTATAACTATACATAGTACCTATACTTACATTGTACACAATATACATAACATCAAACTAAAGCATATCCTTGTGCCTTATAATAACAATTTACAGTTTCAAACAATCATTTCGTAACATAATAAGAATATAATGTGGAATATACACTTTACATATTAACAAGACCTCCTTTTCACCTCAATCGACGAACAATTACAACTTTAATATTAAAATCATATATTTTATGTCGTAAATCTTATATATTATATTCAAAAAGCATAGATCATCACTTGCATTACGTCAACCAACGTCCTAACCACTGTATTATGTTCTATAGTTTAAGTAATCAAGAACGGATTACAGTTTTTTTTCAAGCTCGCTGTTTTAGTCTATTAAGGGTTTTGGCGCGAAATTATCACCGCCATTATTTCGAGGAGGACGAGGGTGGTAATGCATGTGACACCCTATGGTTTATAAGCAGGTTATTCTATAGGATTCATGTCAAAAATGTGATTAATAAAGTTGTTTAAGTAACTGCGTATGACTTGGTAAACGTAAAATAACGCATCAAAATGTGAAGAATTTGTCAATTCTTCACATTTTGTTCTTCACAATTTCATGTGCGATAGTGCACGTATAATTTTTGTAGTGGTGGGACGTTTGCAGAGTCCGCCTTTTTTTATTATAATGTTTCATCAAAGTGACTCTCTCTCGCCTGATGGAAAGCGAAGATGGAATCAAGAAGCGATGACCATTAGTGCAGCCGTAAGCTGCACTAATCGCCACCCCTATGATGACATGAGAGATGCTTTTTCACGCCCCGCTTGAAAGACCCAGGGCCATAGCTGCAAGGAAATACGTACGCCGGCCAAGCATTCCACAATTTACTTACACGACAGAGAGGAACTGCTAAACTTTTTGGTTCGTGGTAAGAAGTTTTTAACAGTATATGGATGCAATGCTAGGCCGGAACGAGTAGTTCGGGATCGAAATGGAGAGAAAGGAATAAGATTAAAAAGCTCTTCAGAACATTCGCCATGAAACAACCGGTAAAAAACGCGTAGTGAAGCTATAGCTATAGTTCTACGCATTTGTACGGGTTCTAGGTGTTGAGTGACTTCAGTGTCTCCAATAATACGGATAGCGCGACGTTGCAGTCTATCTGTATCGAGAGCATCCATAAGGTACTTAGCGTATTAGCCTGAGAAAGTACAACACCTTTGCCAGTTTTTTAACAGTGAAGCAGTAGTGTGCAAATGTTACTATGTTTTGTTGAAGGGCAATGTTTCCAGCGAAATTACAGGGCAAGAGATTTAACACATTATATCTCAGAGCGCAGTACATTGAGAATATGGAAAGGAGGAGGTTAGGTCATACCTTATTAACTACTGTAGAGAACACATTATAAGTAGTTACTTTTCAAAGATGTGTGCTGCTCATTTGTGACGTGTATGAGAGAGACAACATCACAAAACAGTGTTCAGCTCAGCAAAGCTGGCTGCAATCAAAAATATGTTTAATGCGTTTGTGATAACGTCGGACGGCACTTAAGATTAAGAGATTCAAACTATGTGATCGATACTGTCGCATTTTGTCAGTTTTCTTTAAAGAAATACATTTACGTATTACTTTTTCTTGTAGTATTTGAATACAGTTATATAAAAATACGTGTGCTAGAAGGGATAAAGTCATAGTGATCGACATTGCAAATTAGACCTAATTAAGTGAGAAATTAAGATCATTTTCTTATATTTTTGTACTGGCGCTCGCTCCACTTCCTGTGCATATGTTTGACGATGTACAAAGGAAGGCAGGACAACAGTGTGATTGCGATCACTTTCCACCAAAAGTCCCAGTGTGTGATGAAGTCTGCGTCTGTGGAGAAAATTCTAATTAACAACACACTTTTTCGTAGTTTGTTCAACAATGTCATATGTCTCTTTAGACATAACAAAGGGTGACACCAACACACGTCAACTGCACAACCGTGAGCTTGAGTTATGCAGGATTACAACCTACAAACTCGTCACGGTTTATGACACTAGCATGTACGAACACTGGCAGAATTGTGACAATTTAGTCACAGAAGCCATCCAATAAGAAGAAGAAGTGCAGGCGTGTTAGAGTTTAGACATCAAGAGTGCCAAAATAATACTCACTTAGGCTGTGTTGTCATTTTGCTTAACACTTTTGTTACTTTTAAACCACAAAAAAGAGAAGTTGTAATAGAACACAGACTAATTAACACAGAACACGTAGTTTTGTTCTCTTTTACTATTAATATTATACGGGAAGCTCTAGAAAGTTTCTAAAAAAGTGCAGTAGGTTTTTTCACCGCCTCTGAGCTACCAACACATCAAATTGACTTGAATTGACGAATGACATTTTCATGGAATTATCAGATTAGCGCCGTGTAGCTGATCTCCACTATGTGGATCTGGTGGTGTCCGAACAGAAAGATACGTACCGAAGTAGGTAGTGAATATGAGCAGCGTGGCTATATACATGGCGAGACTGAGCAGCTCGGCGATCACCATGAGGTAGTGCCACGTGGCGGCGGTGAGCGCCACCATGATCAGCTCCGTGAGGATCAGCGCCGTGTAGCTGATCTCCACTATGTGGATCAGTTGCTCCTCGAACAGTATCAGAGCGCCGTACATTATTATAGCACCTGGAAAAGATATAAGCTCTTTAAGAAGGGATATTTATACGTCTATGTGTATGTAATAATAATAGAGACAAATATTCACTGATATCTCCATGATCCACAGGGTGAAAACCGGTAGTGAACACCAACTAGTAAGAAGCACTTTGAGTATTAATGATAAACTGGAGAGGTCTCGTCTGTTGAAGTCTACGCTCCGCCCTACTCGTGCCCATATTCAAGACCCCGAGAGCTTTCAACTGGAGCTGTCCAATCGCTTCGATTGCCTTGAGAACATCGATTCAGTGGACGAGATCAACAACAGGTTAGTAGAAACTGTCCATACAATGGGTTCCAAGTTATTTAAACCTCACCGTACTGATAGGCCACAGAAACTCCAACGATACCCTCTACCTCATGGCTGAACGACGCTCCTTAAAACTGTAGTCTTCGCATGGTGCTGAAGCATATAGGCTGCTCAATAGACGAATATGGAAGTCCTTGCGACACGACATCCGGATCTTTAATACCAATCGTATTAAAGAGAATAGAGCGGAACAAGGGCTCCAAAGTATTTGCAAGAGACATGTCTATTGGGCAAAGCCAGTTGACGATGCTAAAGAGATAAGACGGCAGTGTAGCGTCGAGAGTTTCTACGGACAGTTATACTCCTCGGACGCTAAACCTGTTAGCATCACGATATCACATATGAGCTTCTGAAAGCGGTGGAACACCGGTGTACTCAAAGTCCTTCAGAAGCTCTATAATACCGTCTTACGCGAAGGTTTAACGTCAGAAGCTTGGAACAAAAGCGTGGTGGTGCTATTCTTTAAGAAAGGTCACAACATCCCCTGAAAAATCTGCGTTATGGACACAGACTAACTTTTAGCGAATTTCACAGCACCATGTAACAATGATGGCTTTGTTGTGCCCGCTAACTCACTAATTTAAACTATCTGTTTTGTGCAGACTTACCCTGATAAATAGAGATTCCTATCCATATGTAGAATGTTTTGTAGGACAGTTGTCTACCATTGGTCAGCTGTTTGTACAGTTGTGGATACTTTAGAGCCGTCGAACTTGGGATATCTTTGTCAAGCACCTGAAATGTACATATAATAAGTTCTTTAAATGAAGACCACATGGTAGAACATGTATACGGAAATGAGAGTAATTCTGGCAAGGATATGTCGGGAAGATAAGACGCACTGATTGGTGTTGTTCTTAGGCTAGCGACGATTATAGTTGTGGCCCGAATCACAACTATTAACACGCTCAAAAGTGTCCCGAAATTGTGTGAGCGGGCAAATGGTTGGCGAATGTGAAATTGTAAGTGACGTCATTTCCGGACTTGCATATTGTTCTAGCATTATCGCATCATTATCGTTAGCGTCGTGGGCTTGATGTCAAATTTGACATTTCTCTACGTCACAGAGCTCAGTATTATGGCTACGTTCCGGGAAGCGCCGAAATCACACGCGGCGCTCGATACGTCATCGATGACGTCACCGAAAACGCTCACGCCGCGACCACAACGCTCGCGGTTGGAAGGTTCTACAGGTCTACGTGATCATTGCGAGCTGTTACTCCCAACCAAAGGGAACGGCAAACCGGGGCGCAAGCAGCGAGAGCAGATGTGAGCGTTGACGGCGCTTCCCGGAACGTACCCTTCATCTCAGTTACTTACAAATGTTGATTGATCTTGAAAATTGGCGGCTCTTTGTCAGTTTTGACAACTCCAGTAAGCAAATATGTTAGTAAGTTGATGACTGGAGCTGACAAAAGTGATAAAGAGCCGCCATTTTTTTTTCATTTTCAATCTAATTTATATTTATTTATTGTACACAATATTTTTTTTTATTATTCACACTTCGTCGCTTAAGTTCTAACACCGCGGAAGTCAAAATTTGGCCGAAATACGATATTTACGTCATTCGATAGGGAATCGAATGACGCACCGTTTGACCAATCAAACACGAGGATTTGAACCAATGGTAACGAGTTATTTAAAAAACAAAAACGCCGCGGATGTCAGCGTCGAACAGAAAGCCACAGCAATACCGCGTAACTCAATTTCATTCCATACTGTGTCGTGTCGTGACAAGTTCTCCGTGGGACTTTATCGAAAACTTAGGTAAATATTATTTATATTACAAATACTATTGTTTAATTAAAGATATTATATAGTTGTAAACACTAACTAGATGTGAACTTTCGATAATGACATGTTTCTGAATAAAAATAAGGAACACGAGGATTACTTACCCTCTCAGTATGCTGCAATTTCTAAAGAGGTTCGACCTAAACAACCTTTCATTGTAAATTTTTTAAATTACGATTTTTTTGATGATTACTCCAATAAAAAAGAATTTATGTATGACTCGTCGCGTAAGTTTTTCTTTTATTACGTTTCAAAAAATTTAATCGTCATCAACACTAAAAAGTGTGATATAACTTGTTGAAGTCTATCACTATCTTAGTCTAATAATTTAGTTAGACTATAACCCGTAAGTAGCAAGGTCACTAAAAGAGTATAACATTTTTTTTACCAAAAAATTGAGTTGAATTAGGTCATCATCATCATCTCAGCCGTAGGACGTCCACTGCTGAACATAGGCCTCCCCCATGATTTTCCAAAAGGACCGGTTGGAAGCGGCCTGCATCCAACGTCGTCCTGCGACCTTTCTCAGGTCGTCTGTCCACCGTGTCGGTGGACGACCTACGCTGCGCTTGCCGGTACGTGGTCTCCACTCCAGAACCTTTCGGCCCCATCGGCCATCTGTTCTGCGTGCTATGTGCCCTGCCCACTGCCACTTCAACTGGCTAATCTTCTGAGCTATGTCGGTGACTTTCGTTCTTCTACGGATCTCCTCATTTCTGATTCGATCACGTAGAGAAACCCCGAGCATAGCCCTCTCCATAGCTCGTTGTGCGACTTTGAGCTTATCTATGAGGCCCATAGTAAGAGACCACGTTTCAGTGCCATAAGTCATCACTGGTAACACACATTGGTCGAAGACTCTTGTCTTGAATTAGGTAGGTACTTCAAAACTAAAATGTGAAATGTCTAATAATTAGACTATGGTGCCAACCAATTTAAATGTTCACGCTCGGCATCACGAATACAATTCTATCAAAAATCATATAGTTGAGATAAAAAACATTTCGACCTGTTTTATCAGATACCCGAACATACGATGTTTACGATAAAGGGCGACTGGCAAGTGACGACGCGGGATCAGACGGGCGGGCAATAAATTGTTCATTAAAAATTAACCTCTTTTATTGATACAACCGTATAGGACTTTACCTGTACGTGGGACAATGACCGAGCGAGATTCTTTCTCATTAAAGCGAAATGAGTGTAGATTACACTAGATATAAGAGCGTAAACAGATATAAGAGCATTAGAGTACAGTCCCTCTGGTATCATTTAATATAAATTAAATTTTAAAGATGAATATGAAGAGTTACCTCGACGAAAATCTAGCCAGAAACGACAAGGCCCAAGACCTAAGCTATACAATACCCACATAAAGATAAATGAAACAAAGTAGAAACATCTACAAGAATTGAAAGCAGTAATGCCTTCAGACTGTCACTATTTTTATGATAATCTACCTCATTAAATACTGATTAATCTATTTTATGAAGAATAGTTATAAGTAGATGTTTTATAGTATTTTTAACTGTTATTTTCTTGATATTTCTTTAAAAATGTGTTGCTTCGGTTTGCCATCTTTAGTTATAAGAAACAGATGATAATAAATGACTAAGTTAGACTAAGACTATGTTAGAACTAAACATTGTTTTAAAATAGTTATTTCTAGATGTCTCCTAATACCACTAAGTTAATTGTACCAAAAATGCTGTATTGTGATCTCATTACCTTTATGATGCTAATTGCTAGTTACTGAATACTTTCATATAATATTGAAATGTTGTGGCCAAAAATTTTAATTTGTGGTCTTAGTTTATATTAAGTTGTGATTTTTAAGTTTATTTTAAAGCTAAAATACTTCAAATTACCAAGTTTGTTATAATTACACACTAATTAATACTCCAAGTATCCACTAAGAAATCAAAGCTTTTTATTCTAGCGTAAGTCCCATAATTTACATAAAAAATATGACAACACCGCGTATGTCACCAAAAACACAAAGAAACTAATTTTATAGAATTATTAATTGTGTAGTCACATTTGTTACGTATTGTAATATTTTATTAAAATAAAATTAACTTTGATTATAGGTTTGATTTAAAATAAAACAGTTTATTTGCTCTCCTGTATAGTTGCCTGTTTTGACTTCCGCGGTGTTAGAACTTAAGCGACGACTTGTATACATATATACAACTTTTTGTTTATAAAACTTGTTAGATAAACTTCTACTTGTCTACGCGCCATGATCTCACGTTTTCACTCACGTCACAAACAAATAATTATGTTGAGACGAATATTCTACAAGTTGTTTTTATTGAAAACGATAGATTAGCCGCAGTGGAAAAGTATTGAATTCGATGAAAGTCAACTCACCAATGAGAAAACTGGCAACATAGTGAACAAGGTGCCGTAGCCGACCATCAGGAATCCAGGGTACAAAGAGACGGACGAGAAGTAGAACACCACTGAAAACACGGCCTGGAAATAACAGATATCGGTTAGTGTTTTCACCGAATTCAAAAAGGAGCATGTTATATGTTCGATTGATATGTGTTTTTTGTGTATGTTCACCGATTTCTCTCCCATTTGTGGACCAATCCTCAAAATTAATTTTTTTTTTGTTTGGAAGAGTACACTTTCGATGTAGTCCTATTTAAAGGATTAAAATTGACGCAAAATTACAATGATGTCCTCATATAAATGCACTGTCTGGGAGACTCAGTTCTGCTGCATATGCAGTACGTAAAATAAGAGAGCTAACAGACGCTTCTACGGCGCGGTTAGTATATTTTGCATATTTCCACAGCGTAATGTCATATGGGATATTGCTATGGGGTTCAGCGGATGATATAGAGACCATCTTTATCCTACAGAAACGTGCTATTCGAGCTATATACGAAATGGGTCCCGTGAATATTTGAGAGATTTATTTAAAGAAGTCAATATATTAACTTTGCCTTCCTTATATGTATTTGAAAATATAATGTATGTTCGTAGAAAATCACATAAATAAAAGGTAAATAGTGATCACCACACTTTTAATACTAGAAATACAAATAGGATAGCTGTACCTAGTTTTAGACTTGCGAAGACTAATAAGTCATTCCTAGGAAATTGAGTGCGTTTTTACAATAAAATCCCAAAACACATAACTGACACACAGAGGGCAAATTCAAGTTGACTGTAAAAAACGTTTTAATAAAAAAAGCTTACTATAAAGTTCGACATTATATAGAAGATAAAGATGCTTGGAATACTCCACTTCTGGCAAGCTGTCTCTCTGCCACCCATAAAATGTAATATTTGTAGTACCTAAGTAGAAACATTGTAAACATCTATATAAAAAGAATGGCCCCGAGTTTCTTGCCGCTTCTTCTCCGTAGGCTCTATATATTTTGGAACGCGGCGGTAGTCTTTAAAGTACATTATAATGAAAAATTGATGTTCATAAGTGCGGCTTTGATGCCTAAATTGAATAAATGATTTGACTTTGACTTTACTTTAAATTTCTTAAATTTTGCAGTTTAAGCAGTTTTTGAGTACACTCCAATTACTGAAAAGTAATACGCCTTATCATTGACGGTGAGTTACAATCGATCCCGTAAGTAGCAAGGTTCACTAAAAATAGTGAAAAAAAATGTTTATGATCTATTAGTTTAAAAAAAACACCAAAAAAAATGAACCGACTTAAACACCAAAAAGTGTGAAATAACTTGTCGAACTCTGCATAATGTGCACAATATTGTGATATTAGGTACTTTGGAACCATCATGGTACTGATTTCAACGAGTTATTTCACATATTTTGGTGTTGAAGTCAGTTCCACTTTTTTGGTAATTAATATGATAATATTTTTTAAACTGCTAGATCATAACAATTTCTAAATTAACAGTGCAGTAGAACTCTTTGGGAACGATTTCGTCCACAGAAATACTGCCACCATATCTATTTATTTCTACCGCTCTTACAACATACTTAACGGTTAATAATCCACCATCATTACACGTTAAAAGTAGGAAAAACACAAATCTAAGAAAGTTAAAAAAAATTAACGATACCCCTTGGTAGCAATTCGGTTGTTCAGAACACTAAACTAAACTAGGGAACTAAAATCTAATTTGAGTAAATTATGGTAGTATAGTAATTTGTATAACGCTTGCGAATGAGAGTTCTTAAATTTGCTATTTTTGTTCAATTGTATGTTTAGTGCAAATTTAGTTGTGATGTAACTTCGTGCTCTCTAAACTGATGTAAAACTACCCACAATTGGTATATACCTAAGTGTTACTCAGGTGTGGAATTTAGTATTCACAGAACAAGGTAAGGGTGGACCGAGACAGGTTCTTTTTCTCGGCCGAGACCGAGACCACAAAATAAAGAAACCATCAGAAGTAAAGCTCATGTATGTACTTCACTGTTCATACCTAAACACGGTGGTCGCACTAAGGTTATTTACTCTGGGTTATGCGAAAATACTATTGTGGTAGTGGCACTCGTATCTAGTTGTTTGATTGATTGTTGAGAATTTAACAGGCAGGACAGAAATAAAAAAAATATTAATAAAATTTTAATGTTATTGTTATACCTAGTTTATGCCGGTTTAGATTTGTGCTTGTCATAAAAAACTACCTATTCGTTGAAGAACCACGCTACTTTATGTCTTTGTGTGTTAGGTTAATTGATCTCGACTCCAAATATGTGTTAAGTAAGTAGTAGAACCTAAGTTGGGATCGCGTGTTCAGTAAAAAACGGGGGTACGTGCGCTGTAATCGTGCTCAGGCCAAGGACTGAACGAGCGGTGCAAAAGGTGACTAAAAATACATTCGTAACTACTTAAGATACTATATATGAATACATATGATGTGGGCGGCCAAATTTAGTTTTAAATTGTGCATGTCAATCATTATTACAGTAATCAGTGGCAAACAATTTAACGCCGTATTAAATCCCATAGTACAACAGTCTCGGCTATGACCGATAATCTCGGCCATAGCCGAGACCGAATTGGATGCTCGTTGGATTTGTGGCCGACAATGCAGAGACTGAGATCTCGGTCGACAGTTAGAACAATGACTACCATAGTTTTAGAGCACAGATATATTATGTACAATAGATAAGGCAAGTATCACGATTTCTATTGAAACTAAGCGTGCCAACTTTTCAATAGAATGAATTACGTGAATTTATGCATACTATAATCTATACTAATATTATAAAGAGGAAAGATTTGTATGTATGTTTGTAACGAATTGGCTCAAAAAGTACTGGACCGATTTATACAGTACACCATTGGAAAGCTACATTCACCCTAAGTAACAAAGGCTATATATTGTGTGCGGTGTCCGGCTGCAACAACAGACACTGAGCGGATTGACGCTTGGTCGGGGTTTGAACACGAAAAGTACACGCATTTTCGTTATCTATTGTACATATATATCTGTGGTTTAGAGAGTTTTAGTTTAGTGTTCTGCTGAAGCGAATTGCTACCATTGTAGGGCATGTTTCCCGGCATTCCGCACGTGAGTTATGGTGATTGAAATCGTGCGTCTTGGAGATGGTATTCAGGAAGCTTGTGGTTCCCCAGGGATTGAAAGTTCTTATAATTGTCCAAAAACATAAGCGATCATTCCGCTTGAACACCATTTTGCCGCGAACTCGAAAACACGCAAACGAGACAATATTTAAAGTAGACGTAGGGACGTTCGTCTTCCACAGGACTCGAGACAAAATTCTTCACATTATTCTTGACAGTTAATTTTTCGTTCATTCGGAATGGGAGTGACACATGCGAATGAAAATTTCGAGTGAAAGGTGCCGAATGAAAGGCAAAATGAACGAAATGTGAATCGTCTGATATCACCTCTAGATTAGAGCGCACCTGCATGGTGGAGACGATGAGGCCGCGATGCACGATGAAGAGACAGAGCGCGGCGGAGCGCATGGCGGCGCGACGCCCGTGCACGAGCAGCAAGCGCGCCAGGTTGCGGAACTGCCGCACGCTCACGTCCCCCGCCAGCGAGGCCGCGCGCCCTTCCAGCCCCGCTATACCTACGCCTGCACACAGGAAACCAAATCTGTCAATTCACTAATGCCTCGACAGTCTCTACTATAATATAGAGAGTAATTATAATATTACTCTCTATAAAGAGCGTGGTAAATAGAGATCTATCGACGGAACTTTGCAATGTTAGAGAGAAAATACACATCCTTGGACGGGATTCGAATCCGTGTACGACGCCATGACAGCAAGGCCGTCAGAGAATCGCATTTAAAATTTCTATATTCGATTTTAACCGTCGTATAGGTTAGAGACCCCTCCGAGGACGTCTATTTATCTCTCTAAAATTACAAAGTTTGATCTCGCTAAGCAGGCGTTAGTGCTGTAAAATCATATTATACTAAAAATATATCGACGGTTTCACCTGGTAGATAAAAAAAGTTTGAATTGTACTATTTCCCTTTTTTATGTGAGTAGTATCTGCCAACGGCGTCCGAAAATTCTTTCGTGGATGCTCACAACATAAAAGTAATAAACTGACTAAATTTCAACATAGTATGCCCAGCGGTTAAGGCTTCGCGCCTATATATCATATGAAAGCGCTTTAAATTATTAGTAGGTATATGACTACTGCCCTGATACTTATTATTTATTTATATGGAAAACCAACAGCTAAGCGTAATGAGGAAAATGACTTAATTGGATATAGAAAGCAAATTCTAGGTCTTCACGGATAGACTTACACTATAATTAAAATTATAATTGTGAACACTCGTGCGAACACATTGATCTAACTTAATTGTAAACAGAAAAAAAGTAACAAGAAGTTAAAAATTAAAGGATTATATATATAAATTAATATGAATTAAGCCTGGATGTCAATATAACTATCGCTTAAGGTGCGTCTTGCCTTGCGAAAATTACTTGAGAAAGTGTTCATCATATAAACTACTGAATTTATTAAAGTTTCTACTCGGTCGCACTATATACGAATTCTGCATATAGTTCGTAGCGGATCTACGGACTTGGAGAAGAGGATTCACTCTTAGCGACTTCTGTGAAACATTGTAGTTTAATTTGTTCAATAATAAGTTTGCATAAGTTTTAATAAATATAGATATAGTCAGCTATATCCCGTCGCTTATTGAGAGGCAGGATATGATATTTTTTGCATAGGTTAAGATACTTACTTCAACGAAAAAGTACTTTTAACCGAAAGCGTAAATCATACTATAATATTATAAAGTGGAAAGATTTGTATGTATGTTTGTAACGAATTGGCTCAAAAAGTACTGGACATATTCTTTCACCATTGGAAAGCTACATTCTGTGAATGTAGAATGTAGCTGAATGTAGCTTTCCAATATAAGATATATAAGATTCATCATCAACATCCATCACCGCGCAGGTGAAACCGCAGAGAGCAGGTAGTATTAAATAAAACGTTTCTGAATAGATTATAAACGCTCTACACATTTATGATAGCAAGTTATGGTATTAATATGAATATCAAATACCTAGTAATTTAGAATCATGATGAACTCCCAGGTCACGAACGCTATAGAACTCTTAGAAAGGCTTTAACCATGTACTGTATAGTTAGTGGGGATAACTAAATGTTTTCGAGCATAGGTTACGGCAGTACATTTGGACGGAATGAGATTAACCCAGTTGACTCGACACTAGCGAGTCAAATCAGCCTGTAGGGCCAATCATGTCTTGCAGACATGTAACAGGTGTAAAAATGTTCGTATCATCAGTGAAGCATAAAAATTCAAATATAAAAAGCACGTGTCAATATCATAAATATAAATGGTAAATAGGAGTGGACCAATTAAAGATTCCTGCGGAACTCCGCTAGAGACCATAACCCAGCTAGAAATATAATTATTCAGTACAGCAGCTTGAGATCTGATATCAATATAAGAAGAGAACCACCGAAACAAATCCCCGCGGATTCCGATTGATTTAACTTAACTAGGTAATAGGAGGTCATGATCAATCCGGTCAAAATCTTTACTATAGTCTGTGTACACTACTTCCACCTGTTTCCCATTGTCCATAGCTTCAGTTATAAAATTATTAAGGAGAATCAGATTCGAAACACTAGACCTGCCTTCTAAAAACCATGCTGAAAGCTGCTAAATGAATACTTTAATGCGCTATAAACTTATTTATATACTATTCTTTCAAAACTTTTTGCAATAATGCAATGCATGGATATGGGTCTGTAATTAATAACTTGTTACGTTAGCAGGAAGACTCTAAAGTCTTAACTCTACTCTATCACGCAAATATCTATACTTTAGTTAGTTCATCAGATTCATTATCATACATTTTATATTTACCAAAATATTAGTGTTTTTCGTTGATAGCTCTTTTTAAAGAGGAACTAAGCCATGCTGGATATGATTTGTTATTATGTTTAGTTATTTGTTATATTATTACATTATAAAATTTGGCAATATATTGTTACGAGCTTGGGGGTTCACGATAAATAATCTGCACGGGTTTACCAACATTTACACTTTTATTTACAGTATCTCAGTTCCCAATCTCCCTGATACACAATGTTCACAGATCACAGCACTAACCACGTCAATTAGCACTTATTATCACTGCACTTATACACAAAACTTCAATTGTACTCTTCGTGCCGGAGAACTTGTTCAGCACTGTATCGCAACTCAAACTGAACTAGCTACGGTTGGCGGATTCCCGCGTATTTATAGCAGGTCCGTAGAGGTCCAGAATGTTTGACATTGGTCTCGATACAATAGCAGTCTCATTTTAGAGTAAACAACTTTTTCTATACAATTTATTGACAAGGAATCAATCTGCCTTATATCTTTAGTATAAGGTTCTATTGCTAGAGTTGGTATTTAAATGTAAACAGCTATTGTTTGCTTGTAAAGCTATTTAGACTTTCTCTGAAGAACTGACGTTGTAAACAACGATAGCTGCGTGTCGTAGATCTACAGAACGTCCCTTAAGTCGTAACACTGCTTCCTCTAAAACCATGCTCATCCCAAACATTGTTGGAACCACATATGGCGCCAATCGATCCACGTGAACAATCTTAGGTGCTCTTCGCCGAGTCTTCCGTATCCGGTACGTGACGTCGTCGATTATAATCACAACTTGGTATGGTCCATCCCATTTAGGTTGAAGCTTTGGAGACTTTTCTTTGCTTCGGGTTGGATTATGCAGTCACACCAGTGAACCTTCTTAGAATGCAGGGTTGTTCTGCTTTCGGTCATAATGAGTCTTCATCTTTTCGGACATTTGCTGGCCGGTCTCTGTCATGTGTCATCGCACACTTCATTAATTTTTTGCGCCAATATATTCCATTATACTGCTTGGTGCGTTAGTTGAAATTTCAGTTATTAGATCAGCAGGCAATCTTAATTCCCTTCCAAAGTTAGCGAAGCCGGTCACGGATGTGTGTTCTTGAATTGCACTCCGATACGACAGAAGAAATGGCTGAATGTGTCTGTTCCAATCACTTTTGCCAGATATCTTTCCAGGGTCTGATTAAATCATTCTTCAATTCCATCAGATTATGTGGATCAGAAGTTGTTCTTTTTTTATGTGCTCCCATTACTGGGCATATCTCCTGAAATATCTGTGACTTGAAGTTTCTCCCTTGATCACTGTGTACTCAGTGTGTAGACAATTTCCAGTGGTACTCCAAAACGACAAGAACGACAGAAGACTTCGTGGACTAATTCATCATCGACTGTTGTTGCCTCTTGGTGAGGTATGGCGAATACTTCAGAACACATTGTAAAGTGTGTTACCATGAAGTACTTGTTTCCATTATCAGTCACAGGAAATGGCCCCGCTATGTCCAGTATTTTCCTGTCTCACGGAGCTCCAACATTGCAAAGTTAAGTGCTCCACTGCTTATTGTGGTCCTTTCACTACAGCACAAGTAATGCATTTCCGGTACCAGTCCTCCACATCATCCCGACAATGAATCCAGTAGAACCGGTTCCCTTATCTTCAACGAGGTTATCTTTCCTCCTATATATGAGCTCCAGAGCAGCCGTCGTGGTAGAGTTGAAGGATTTCAGGAACTTTGACCTTGGGTACAATTATTTAGAGATGACACTTGGTGCCTCGAGCATTTTCCCATTTCCGGCACAGAACTCCATCCTGGATAATAAGACTGTCCCATTGTGCCCAATAGTTCTTTGTTCTCGTACTCATTGCTGCAATATTATTCCATTTGGGTTTACCAGCGTCCCTTTTAATGCAGTGCAGTATTGGCTTAATGTGCGTATCTTCTTGTTGCCCTCGTTGTATGCCCATTGTTCCATTCGTCGCTAAGATCCGTCCTCAACAAATTGACATGCACAATTAGCCTTAAAAAAAGTCACATAATCCTAATCCTAACTATCACACTAATATTATAAAGGCGAACATTTGTGAGTGTGTTTGTATGTTTTTTATTTCTTCACGCTCCAACGGCGGGGCCAATTTTGACGGAATTTGGTATGGCGGTAGATTAAGCGATGAATTAACATATATAATACTTTACATAATCATCATTATCCATCACCACACGAATGAAACAGAAGGGCTCAGCTATTAATATTTGAAATGCGAAAGGGAGTTATTTTGTTTGTTTGTTACTTCTTTACGTCAGACAATTTTGAAGAAATTTGATATGAAGGTAGATGGGACGCGGAATTAACACATAGCATTTTCTTCATCATACATCACCCCACAAATGTAACTGTGGGACGCAGCTAATACATATCTAATTATATTGGAAAAACGTCCACACAAGGTCTTCAGGTCTCAAACTAGGCAGAGCATATTCTACGGTAACCTGATGACTGATATTCATACTTATAAACATATACACACCCAGACACAGGTCAAACAGATATGTTCATGCACACAAGATCTTCAGGTCTCAAACTAGGCAGAGCCTGTACTACGATAACCTGGTGACTGATATTCATACTTATAAACATATACACACCCAGACACAGGTCAAACAGATATGTTCATGCACACAAGGTCTTCAGGTCTCAAGCTAGGCAGAGCCTATACTACGGTAACCTGATGACTGATATTCATACTTATAAACATAAACACACCCAGATACAGGTCAAACAGATATGTTCATGCACACAAGGTCTTCAGGTCTCAAACTAGGCAGAGCCTATACTATGGTAACCTGATGACTGATATTCATACTTATAAACATATACACACCCAGACACAGGTCAAACAGATATGTTCATGCACACAAGGTCTTCAGGTCTCAAACTAGGCAGAGCCTATACTACGGTAACCTGATGACTGATATTCATACTTATAAACATATACACACCCAGACACAGGTCAAACAGATATGTTCATGCACACAAGATCTTCAGGTCTCAAACTAGGCAGAGCCTATACTACGGTAACCTGATGACTGATATTCATACTTATAAACATATACACACCCAGACACAGGTCAAACAGATATGTTCATGCACACAAGGTCTTCAGGTCTCAAACTAGGCAGAGCCTATACTATGGTAACCTGATGACTGATATTCATACTTATAAACATATACACACCCAGACACAGGTCAAACAGATATGTTCATGCACACAAGATCTTCAGATCTCAAACTAGGCAGAGCCTATACTATGGTAACCTGATGACTGATATTCATACTTATAAACATATACACACCCAAGCACCGGTCAAACAGATATGTTCATGCACACAAGGTCTTCAGGTCTCAAACTAGGCAGAGCCTATACTACGATAACCTGATGACTGATATTCATACTTATAAACATATACACACCCAAGCACCGGTCAAACAGATATGTTCATGCACACAAGGTCTTCAGGTCTCAAACTAGGCAGAGCCTATACTACGGTAACCTGATGACTGATATTCATACTTATAAACATATACACACCCAAGCACCGGTCAAACAGATATGTTCATGCACACAAGGTCTTCAGGTCTCAAACTAGGCAGAGCCTATACTACGATAACCTGATGACTGATATTCATACTTATAAACATATACACACCCAGACACAGGTCAAACAGATATGTTCATGCACACAAGGTCTTGAGGTCTCAAACTAGGCAGAGCCTATACTACGATAACCTGATGACTGATATTCATACTTATAAACATATACACACCCAAGCACCGGTCAAACAGATATGTTCATGCACACAAGGTCTTCAGGTCTCAAACTAGGCAGAGCCTATACTACGATAACCTGATGACTGATATTCATACTTATAAACATATACACACCCAGACACAGGTCAAACAGATATGTTCATGCACACAAGGTCTTCAGGTCAGAAACTAGGCAGAGCCTATACTACGGTAACCTGATGACTGATATTCATACTTATAAACATATACACACCCAGACACAGGTCAAACAGACATGTTATTGTTCATGCACACAAATGTTTCACCTGTCCAGGTACCAGCGGCTCCAAAGACCAACTGCGCCAACCGGCCAGAGTTGAAGTAAAGTGTGCGTTTCCATACCAATATCAGCTTCCTGTATCATGGCGACGTCGTTCCCGCCGTCCCCGACAGCCGCGACCACGTGACCGCGATGCCGCAACAGTCGCGCGACCCGTGCCTTCTGTGTCGGCGAACAACGCGCGACCACCACGCCGCTGCACTGCTGTAGTACCTCCACGAACTCCTTTTCGTACGACTGCAGGCACACCTGCACACCACACAATATTGAGCTCTTAAGCTACGCTGTCGGTATCGTGCGCATCGGACGCATCGCATCAACCGCATTATTTTCTCGTACTGCGTCCAGTGTATCGGCAGCGATAGGATTGCCGACGCAAGTACCAGCAATCGGATTGCCGATGCCAGGTACATTTGGATTTTCTTAGTGATCGTACACGTGTGTTTATGAGAATGGAGGAAAGCGAAGAAAGAATTGTCGATATTGTTTGTTTGTTAGCAGAAGAGGAAGAAATTGCAACATCTAAAAAAGGAAACAATATCTGGATACACGACATATTCAAAAAGAGATCGCGTCCACTGATCGGAAGTCCGTATATGCAAGTGCATAGATTATTTATCAAAACAAAATTTTGACTAACATCGATGTTAGTACAAAATTATGTTTTGATATTAATATGTGCGAATATATTATATTGCAACAAGCAAGCTCGCTGACAGCGAGGTGTCTGCTAATTTTAAGTTGCCAATGTAAAGTATATCTAAAGAGCAACGATTATGAGTCCATATTTAAATAATATTCTTTTTGCCGGGTCGAGGCTAGTCGTTTAAGTGTACTCTGACCTTAAGTCTTTAGACGAAGCAGTGGCATTTCTTTATGATATATATCGAGCGATTGTGCAATAAACACGTCTCATCCAAGATTATTCGTAGCAAACTTTTCCTCCACGGTACTTCCCTGCACATAAATTAGCGTTCGATGTAGGGATTACCTCTAGCGTCTCCCCTTCGATGATCAAGTCCGTGGGTTGGTCAGTGTGCCGCAGCGTCTCCAACAGTTGGTAAGCGTCCCTCCTGTTGGTGCAGTCCTGAGCCGCGTGCCACGAGGTGCCGCCGCCCAAGTGGAGGGAGCGAGCTATGCATAGCGCTGTTTCTAGCTTGTCGCCTGTTAGCATCCAGATCTGAAGCAAACAAAATCAAACTAGAGGACAATTGTCCTGTGTTCAACTATCTATCCCGCTGCAACTTCAGTTAAACTCCAGTTGTAGTTCGATAAATACACAAAACGTAAATATACGTAAATTGGAACGTATCGTCGCGTCGCAGAAACGTAACGTAAACGCTACTTTGTAATATATATATATATATACTACTAATAATACTAGCAAGAGTTAGTGTCACGTTCATGATTTATCGAGTTAGCATTATATAAAGTTAAGATCGATCGCTGGCGTCAACAGAAACCAGAAACGTAACTGAAGTTGGACTGTTTATTCTATAGCAGAATAACAAAACGTATCAACGTTCAGATACGGTTCGAGTGCAGTTTATTTATTGGCATCGGCCCCCTGGCATTGTTGCGAATTAGGTTTCATTCTGAACATTTTTATATAAAGTCAAACAATCTAGTTAAACGGGAAATTTAAACAGACTCTGTCAGAGTTGGAATGTGCATATTCCGGGATTTGCCGGAATACATGCTTTAACGGTTGAAAATAATTATAATTCAAAGGACATTGTTCAAATTGGGCTATTCGTGGACAAGATGCTCTTGAGTATTTGATCTAATCAAAAACAATATTTATTTTAGTAAATAATCATCATACATTGTTTTAGTACCCAGATTAATAAAATAAAAGTGAAATATATAAGTATTTTAATTGATATTTTCATTATTTCCGAACTCGTGGACAAATTATATTGCCAGTCAAAAAACTTTGATAAAATCGATTTTGCCCATTTTAATCTTTAAATCGATACAAAAATTGTCCGATTCTTCACAACAATATTCATAAAAGAAGTAATGTAAATCATAAAGAGCCCACTAAAATTAAATGTTCCCACTGCTGGGACTTGGGCCCTTCTCTCGCAAAGAGAGTCAAGGCAATAATCCACCACGCTGGGCCAGTTTTTTTGAAGTGAAAACTTCTTTTGGCGCGGCACATACAGATTATTCGTGGGTTGTGAATTGAATTCTAGCATCACGATCGGGAATGATAAGAGGTCTTCGGCTAAACTCGGGACCATGGTCATCTAGAAATGCGTCAGTATTTCCCATTGGCTATCTAGAAATGGGTCAGCATTTCTACATGGCCATGCTCACAGTCACGCCCTCCGGTTTTACCCGAGTAGTTTCCAAAGTAAGCTATTAAATTCTAAGTTATAAGTTTTCATTTCAATCGGCAGTTCCTATAACTGCCAAGGTTTTGTTTTTATTTTTTTCAAACCATCTATAGTAGCTGGCTGTGAGTGTATGAGTGTGGCTGAGAGTGTAGGTTGGCGCGGAGGCGCAGGACTCACCTAAAACTTAACTTAAGCCTAACATATTTACGCTATGGCATACAACCAGCATGTCTACTACGAAAACAAACTCGGAATGATCGGATCCGACCGACAGCTGAATCGGATTGTAGCCTACCACGAAAAACAGTCGGATCGATACATCTCGGTCGGAAGTTATAGACTTAGGTCGAATGAGGGTCGGATCGAACGAAACGGCCGATCCTATCAACCGACAGATTGTCTTTCGAGGTAGGAAACGTCCGTAGAAACGTAGGAATTCTCGGACTTCGTAGTAGGCCTGCTGATACTTGAAAAAACCTAAGATCGAACTATGTATCTGACTTCTCCATACGTACATACCCGAGTGCAAGCACTCTGTCAAGTGCTATCGAGCTCGCCCGCTTTACGCATGTCGCAACGGGTGGTGACGTGTTACCAACGCGCGCGTGAGAGCGCCCCGAGAGGGCAACGATCTCGGCTCGCGCCGCAGCCGACTTTTCCAGGTTTGGCACTTCATACCTATTCGGAGTGAGGGCGACACCCAACGAGTCGAGTAGTATCTTACTCGTAGTAGTAAAATATAATATATAAGTAAGTGCGCGTGTAACTGTGTCGTCTAACTTACATTAAGGGATGATAACCAAAAACAAAGAGATTGTTATTTCTTTGACGGCTGACTGATATTTAATGTTTTCAACCGAATATGACTGTACTTATGTAATCTGACTAATTGTTATTTTCAAGGGAGCTCCGTTGTCATACTTATTTTAACTACTGTCTGGAATACATTTTTGTTAATATTAAAAAAATAGTCATTAAGAATATAGTATCGATTTCAGCCATCTTATTATTATCGATTTTTTTTCAGACCGATACTCCAATATTTTTACTATGGCAGCACTGAATACGCCAAAAAAGTTTCGTTTTGTTTTGAAATGTTATTGCGTTGTTTTGGATTTGCGGATTGTTTGTTGTTTTGTGTACTCGAGTTTTAAAAATGCGCTTTGACGACCATAGCTTGCCCCCGGATATCGACGACTCTTCTACGCATGATGACTCTGGCCCTCCAATTGATTCCGTTACCCCTGCTTTTCCCGACGACCCCGGCTTACGTATGGACTCCGCTGATACTAATTCTGAAGACTTCGGCACGGCTACGGATGATATGGAATCCTTGATGTCTCGTTGCATTAATTGTGGCGCTGACGTCAGAGATCGGAGGAGACATGGATTGAATCTCATAGAAGTGCAGTTAGTCATAAGACGATGGATTGCTCCACGAACTGTAAGTTACATTTTACTCAAAATCTTTTATTTCTTATTAAAACAGAGGTTCCCTTTAGAGGGGTATACATACACTCATAACAATACCTCTACTTACGTTGTTAACATTATTCTTATCATTTTAGGTTGATGAAAGGAATGTAGTATGTCACTCTTGCTGGAGTTTTGCATTACAAGAATGCCGCGGGCAAGATACAAATAGAAATATGGAGCTTTCTGCTAGTGGTCACCATCGACATGTGTGCGTAAATTGCGGGGTTTCAATTATGAGAACAAGGTCACACATTTTACGCACAGACTCTGAAAGAGAGTTACTTATAAGAAATACTATCATGGAATGGATACAACCACGGGAGGTAAGCAAGTTACTTATTTATGTTAAAAAAAAAACTAAAACACAATGAGAACTATGTGTTGAAATATATACCTATAAGTAGTGGTAGGACTCTTGGCAGAGTCCGCCTGGGGAAGGACCACACCTTTGCTAGTTATTCTACCGCCAAGCAGTAATGTGGAAACATTACTGTGTTCCGGTTTGAAGGGCAATGTTTCCAGAGAAATTACAGGGCTTAGAGATGTAACAACTTAGATCTCTGGGTGGCGAGCGCAGTGCAGTGCTAGGTAATGATTTGGACTCTTTTATGTTCCAATAGCTGCGTGTTACTGTGCTGTCATGTGGCAGGCATGTTGCTTACCATCAGGCACATGTCCTGCTCGTCTCGTCTCGGCTCACTCTTTATTTAAAAAAAAAAAAAAATACTTATATTACATTAATATATTATATTATTAATATCTATATAATAATAACAGCTCATTAAAATGCAACATGATTTTTGCATTATGTACATTATTCAGCTAGCTGAAGATTAAAGTATCGGAATAAGCAAATGGACTAAAATATTTTTTTTTGTTGTCTTAATAAATAATCTATTTCATTTCAGTTACGGGGATCTGAACATATTTGCCATCCTTGCTGGCAGAGGAGTCGTCGTGCAGTATCTCGACTCTCAGAACCACCGAGCACTCATTCAAGAGAGGCAACAATTAATTTGCCCGATTTAACGAGAGCAGGAGATTCTCAGGCCCATTGCTTCTTCCCTGAATGTGGTTCAGATGAAAGATTAAGAGTCCCAAAGTGGCTGAGAATAAAATTATTTGCAGATTTTAAATATTATGTGCCTACTGGATGCAGAATTTGCATTTATCATTTACAAAATGACAATTGGGTTCATTTGTCGAGCATTCAACAACCAATTCACAGTTTCACTGCAACTCAAATACAAGATTTTGCAACATTTGTAAATGAAATAAACCCAACATTGGATTTCTCCAACATAGATGCGTTGGCAGATGATGTTTTGTACTATTGGGTTGGGTTATCGAAGCAGCAATTTCGGCAGCTCTATGGTGATATTCCAAGATTACCACGGAAAAACGGAGAGTTGGCACTGGCTGCCTATTTAATGAAATTGCGCACAGGAGACACAGATGAGAGGATCTCAAAATTATTAAATGTTTCTCGTATATCATTAATGAGACTTATGAATGAGGCTCGCACAATTTTAAATGATGATTTTGTCCCAAGAAACTTGGGAATAAACCATATAAGTAGAACAGAAATAGCACAAAGAAATCTTTTAATCCCAAACGGCCTTTTTGGTGGTGAAGGGAAGCCAATCATTATCATGGATGGCACATATTTATATGTCCAAAAAAGCTCAAATTATATGTATCAAAAGGATACTCCCTACACAAATACAGAAACTTAATGAAACCATTTGTAATTGTTTGTACAGACGGCTACATAATTGATGTTTTGGGCCCCTACCCGGCCACATCATCTGATGCAAATATAATTTTAAATGAGTTCAATAATGAATCGAAACCTCTACGGCAGTATTTTCAACCGGGTGATGTCTTCATATTAGACAGGGGCTTCAGAGACTGTGTGCCTCTGTTAGAAGAATTACAATATTCTATTCATGTACCTGCATCCCGTGAAGAAGGTGAAACTCAGCTATCCACCCAGGCAGCAAATCAGTCAAGAACTGTAACTATATGTCGCTGGGTCGTGGAAGCTATTAATGGCATATTTAAAATGTCATACAAGCTTCTTCGACATGAATTTTTTAATAGGGCTTCAAAGCACGCCATGACTGATTTTAGAGTTGCAGCTGCATTAATCAACAAGTTCCACCAAAGGGTATGTGACAGGCCAGATGCAGCTGCAATTCTTGAAATTATTAATCAAAATTATTCAAGACAAAACGTGCTAGCAGATTTTGCAGAACAAAATAATTTAAATAGAAGGCGCTCACAGTTTGTTAATATTGATGTTAACATTCATGGTGTACATTTCCCCACAATGGAATATAGCGACTTGATATTAATTGCATGTGGGACATATCAGCTTAAACAAGCGAGATCATATTATGGTGAGCATATTAGAAATGATGGTTCTTATACCATTGAGGTATGTAGAGAGGAAGCAACCAGCAGCCTACTAGAAGGTTTTCCTTCAGCTCAAAATGCAACATTGTTGCGAGCAAAAATACAAAGCCGGCATATAAGCCGTAAAATATACTTTGTGTATATAGTATATGATAATAATGAAGGAAGGGAAGCAATAATACAATATTGTTGTAATTGCATTGTGGGCCGAAGAACAGTAGGTTGTTGTGCTCACGTCATGACCATTATGTGGTATTTGGGCTGGGCAAGGCATCAAAACAATATCAATCCTCCTGCTCAGTTTCTAGATAATGTTCTTTTGACTTACAATTCAGATTGATAATAAAAAAACCTGTAAAAAGTGTTGTAGTTTTATTAAAAATTAACCTCGTCAACAAATACTTTACATATGGGAAATATGCTAAAGTAGCCTTTCTGCTACTACCAAATTATTATATCCTGATTACTACTGTTAACAGCTATCAAGTTTAATACATAATATCATTGAAGTTAAATGTCCACGTTTAGCCCAAAGTCCCTTATGTTTGAACAATGTCCTTTGATGGGTTGCGGCATCAACTCGGGATAATTGACACAGCTGTTTTGTTTAGATATCAGTAGCTGTGCCAAGGTAGCGCTCCGTCTCAACAAGATTATCGAAAGATAATTCAGTCAATTCCGACCGTCGCCGCAGCGCAACTGTACGAAACGCTTAATAAGCGAAGATGAGAAGAGAAAATTAGACAGATGTTTTTATGATTCATACTTTTTTTTAGTCTAATGTAATCCATTATTAATATGTTATAATATGGGGCTACAGCCACACAAGGTCTTCGGATCCCAAACTAGGCAGAGCCTGTACTATGGTAACCTGATGACTGATATACATATACACACCCAGACACAGGTTTACCAAACCTGTCCGGGGATCGAACCAGCGGCTCAAAAGGCAGGTTTGCTAACTGCGCCTACCGGCCAGTAAATTAATAGTCAGAATTGTAATTGATGTTTAATATAGCAGATGTTAGCAACAATTCTCATTAAAAAAGTTAATAACCTCGATTTGATCCATATCTCTGTATATGTGATCTATATGATCGTATGATTCGTAGTAGTATAGTAGAGGACAATTATTGAACATCGAGGACTCGAATTGATTCGGTAAAGAGCGGTTCTAACTTGTTTGGGACCAAATGTAGCTAGAGGGCACCGCTTGTAACGTCACTTAATTTTGTATTGACTTTTGTTATGCTCTCTCTGGGCTGAAGCTCTCTGATCTGTGGTGTCATGGCACTAGCTAGTTCTTGGTTTGGAGAAATGTAATAACTAATGGTAACTATTCTAGCCCTTGAAAAATCGTCGAGAGATGACGCAATAAATTGATTGGAAATGTAATTAATTTTAAATTTGGTAATCACTGTGATTCACTGTTGCGTGTTAAGTGTTAGATTGGGTTAAATTAATTGGATACCGGTTTGTAATCTGCATTGTGTTGGAACATCCTGAACTTCAGAATAGTTGGACCGAAGGCAACAGTTGGATCGAAGTTTGGAAAGCACATATAGAAGGACTGCCGAGGTTGGTCTGTTGGTTCCTTCTCTTTCCTGATCCTTCTCTCCCTTACTAACAGAACAGACTTACAGAGCTGATGTTGCTACGTGCGCCGCATCCGGGAATTGTTGGTAAGTCGTTATTGTATATTGTTCGTTTGTAAGCTCCTTGTACCGAGGACAATGTAGGTACTTTTGATAGCCAGCCGTCTGCAGATTCTTTTTTATTCTGATGCTTCCACTGCGAGAGTTTGCAGACCAACTTGATCTGGCAGCCTATATAACTAATTCTGTAAACAATACATGTCGGTTTACCTTAATTCCAGCGGTTCTGAGCATAGACAATGTCCTGGGCACGTCTTCAGCCAGCCTGTCTTCAACGCCGGTCAGCGCTAGCAGAGTCAGCCCACAGTGTAGTTTGGACATCGCCGCTGCTGTCCGCTCGTTGCGATTCGTCAAACTGAGACGCGCTTCTTTGTATTCATTCTGTACACAACATTTATAAGTTAACTCAACTGTCTCATATCCATATAACTCACATCCATTCACAAACATGGTCAAAATTACTTCGTCATGCTGGAGCGCTCCACGGATATGAAACTCAATTGACAGATTGAGAAATGACATATAAACAATAATAAAACGCATGAATACACTTCAGCCGGGTAATAACGTATCTCAATTGCAATCAAATTTTGATTGACAGCTAAAAAGTGGCGCCTTTATGTCTGTTTTGTCATCTTCAACACTTCTGCTTACGAGTTGTCAAAACTGAGACATAAAGTCAACATTATAAAGTCAATCAACATTTGCTTGCCCCTGAGATACGTAATTGCTCTGTAGGTATAAGCTCAGTTAAGATTCAGGGTGTAAATTGATTTGACTGATTTATCAAAATTTTTGTTGACTCTTTCTGAAATCATCAACTTTTGAATCCATGTTGTGTAATGTAAATAATTCGCGAGTGCCTGGACACCGAGAGTGCCAAGGTGTCAAGCGTTTGCTAGGTGATGTCATCGGTGACGTCACCACACAGCGCTCAGATACGAAGCCGCTGATGGGCACAATGACTTTACAATACAATATAGCGGCTGTGAGCGTGAAACGGATAATGTATCGGCTTGCTTACAACTGTCACAAATCACAACACACGTAAACACTGTCAAACAGACTAAGAGTTCTTCAAATTTGCCAAAGTCCCAAAACATTTGATAGCATTCTATTGTACTTCCTCAAATATTCACCTCAAAATCCAAGAACTGTTGCATAGTGAGCGACCTCTTAGCGACCAGCAAAGTCCTCAAGCCGTCGGCTGCTAGTCGGGTACATTCAGTGCTGAGCCACATCGAGTCTAACAACTTGGACAGCGCTACGTCGGCGCCTTTTACGTAGTATGTAATGGCGCCTGAGTTCTCTTCCTGGAAAAGCGAACAAAAATTTGTTGTTTTTTTAAATGGTTCCTCAAAGTGTAGCCTGGTGGAAAACGAAGATCGAATCAAGAAGGATTGCCCATCAATGCATCCGTAATTGCTATCCCTATGATGACTAGCAGGGCTATTATTTATTCAGTTGCTAACAAGTGTTGATTGAAATCTTGAAAGGAAAATGTTAGTAAGTTGATGACGAGCAGCAGCACGATGACGACAAGTGACAGAGCCTAATTTTTTTTCGATTTCATTCAGCATTTGTTAGCAACTGATACATAATAGCCCTACTGCAGAAATTTGGTTTTTCACGCCCCCCTTGAAAGACCCAGGGGCATAGCTGCAAGGAAAAACGTACGCCGGCAGATCTTTCCACAATCTTTATTACACGACAAAGGTAGGAACTGCCGAACTTTTAGGTCATTTAAGTAAATATAAAAAACGCTGTTAATATTTCGCTAAGTACCCGAGGGACCTTTAAAAGGTTAGTATTCTACAGAATTATTAGACCGGTCAAATGCCTCCGACACGGGCCACGGCCTAACGATGGATGACATAGGACGACAGCTACGACCGACGGCTTAATGTGTGCAGGACGCCATAGAGACTAAATCAAGCGGTGAGAGCGTACCCAAAATTCTATATATGGAGGGGTTCTGGATGTCTGATTGGTCCATTTTTCTAAACTAATTGCCATACATTGTATGAACAAGTTTTTTCGTCACCTACGATATCGATACAAAATTAATAATACCCGTTGGACTAAAGTGAATTCATTAAAAAGTTTCGTAATAAATAAGGAAAACATATTGACTTTCTCACTTTACTTTATGTTTGGATAGGTACGTTTAGAATTTACTACATTGAATGGGCAAAATAATATACAAAGCTGCATGTTACAAAATACTGAATCCATGTGTTATAAACATACTGACTAACAGACTAAGATGCTGAAGTTTTATTTGATTTCCCTCAATTTACCTTAAAATCACCAAAATTGTGAGATGAAACAATGTTTAAGTGTCAAGGTTCTTGGCAAACCACTGTTCGTTTCAATAAAACTGACACTGTGAGCGACTTGGAAACGTTTTGATTAAAATATGATAGGCGCTACATAAAAATCAATTCCATAACTTTATAACAGACAACTACCCTCTAGTCTACCCGTGACCATGTTCACTTAAAAGTGTACGAAATGCTGCTATAAAATAATATAAAAATACTGGTATACGCGATTTAATCCGTTTAAAGTTGTTTAATTTCAATTGAAACAAGGTTTATCAATATTTGGCATCTACATTAGCTCCAAGTATATGACATAAGTAAGCTCACCTGCACTATGATGCCCATCATCTTCGTCTCGCTGGTGAAGGGGAATATCAGCAGTATGGTGTAATTGACGATCTCGTTCGCAGCGCGCAGCTTCAACGATATGTTGTGCAGATCGCGGCTATACAACGAAACGCCCATCTGGAAAGACACCATGGTTTGTATTTAGGTATACAGCGGTACTGGTAACCAATTAGCATCCTTTTAAGAGCATATTCTGTACATGAAAACAAACATCTTTTGTTCTACGACTTTCAAAAATTCGTATTTTTTTCTTCCATACAAAACTTAAAAATCAATTATACAGGTCTAAATATAATTAACACTATGCCGACAAGCCCCGGCCGGCGGCGGGCGGGCGGCGGCGGCAATGTTAGAAAGGGGTTGAGACGCGGCAAGTCAAGGTCGAAGCAGCTGTGCGACGCGCTGTTAACTACAAGCATGGCTACACGTAGATGAATGAAGTGGATGCGATGTAGAGTTATGAAGAGAGAATCACAAACACTTAAAAAAAAATTAATGGAATATTGGTTTAGTTTTGGGAAAAGTTCTAGAACAAAAGTTGTTTGTTTTGATGTACAGAATATGCCCTGAACAGGATGCTAATTGATTACCAGTAACCCGGTATATATTACACTAATACAATACTTCGTAATGTTAGACTAAAACAAGCACAGCCTCGGACGGGATTGAAACCCGCGTCAGACGATAAGACAGTTTGGTCATCGATGCACCCGCCCGAGCGTCAAATTTAACTCTATTTGATTTTTAACGTTGTATGGGGACGGAATAAAATCTATCGTATAGCTTGACAAACTTTATCCAACAAAAAGAAGAGTTTTTACAAAATTTTACTTGGGTAATGATTTCGCAAACCCATATAATTTTATTACAATTATGAAGCACTACTTTTTTAAAATTTTAACTGAACTTTCTGAAAATTAAATTGTGTAAGGCGCCTAGGCCTTCCTAAACTAATATATAGGGTCACTATATTATAAAATAACCTGATAATCAATCAATCATTTATTGATAACGCCAAGTTACATGTCATAAACTATAAAACTAAGGTATTATAAAATTGGAATTAGGCCAGTTTGGAAAATTCGCAAACATATATGGGCAAGTAATTCTCCGTAACTACATACTGATCCGAAAAAATATTTTACTAATATTAAATTATTAAACTAAAAGTAAACTGCATTATCGCAGTAAAGTGATCGTTATCTATAATGTAGACACTACGGCCCCTGGGATATAATGCGTAGCGCAATGTCGACGAGAATTTCTAAGTAAGAGCTGGTTTGAAAGTGAAAGACCTGCTATGGGTAGGCGTGGACAATAAAAACAGCCAAATGACTAGCTCGTATTGTGCTAGACGAATTTTTCCACATTAAAAAATTCATATTTTCAGAGTCAGAAAACTAAGTTTCCAAGATATGACTGTAAAGAAGCATTAAACATAGTGGTAGTTACCATATCCGTCCACTTGACGAGCGCCACCTCGTCCGGACTGGAGGCCTGGTAGTCGCACAGTTGCTGCTGCGGCACCGCCCCGCCGCAGCTCTCCGACATCACGGAACTGCCCATGTCTGGAGAGAAAAGTTCATTTTGGAAGTAGCTTTAGACATATACATTGACACAAGTTTATTTGTGGCAAAAAAGGTTACAAGAAAATTAAAAAAAACATAATTAAAACCATAATCAGTTGGTTTTCGTTGACACCAACTCAGCATAGTGCCGGTTGTAACCAACCAACGCTGGTCTTCCGTTTGAAACAGCAGATGACGTCACGCACGGATATACACTATGCGTGATATAGCAATTGACTCGCTCAACATACTGGTACGTCGTAAGGAATGTTCTCGAGATTGCTGTTTACACCGGTCGGTACTTCTGAGAATGTCTGAATAGTCTATTTTGAGAAAATATATTGTACTACAAAAAGTTGTTTACACCAAAATGAATGGTTTAGAGACCGCTATTGTTTCGTGGCTAGTGTCGAACATGCTGGACCTCTAATGACTGAGTATAAATACTGGGGAATCCGCCAACCGTAGTGTAGTCAGTTCAGTTTGAATTGCGATACAGTACGGAACAAGTTCTCTGATGTGAACAGTAACAATTGAAGTGTTGTGTACTAGAGCAGTGGTATTAAGTGTGAAGTGATTACTGCTGTGAACTGCGAACATTGTGTACCAGTCATTGTGAACTGAGATACCGTAAATAAAGGTGTCAATTTGGTGAAATCGTGCAGATTGTGTGTCGTGAACCCCAAGCAACACAACAACCCATTTCTTTGAACGTTTTACGCAATTTCTCATTGTTTTTTTGTTGCTCAATTTATAACTTCAAACTCATCAATGTCAGTTGAAAAGTTTTCCCGAGTTTATTAATCTGTCCGAATCAGCAGGCCTCATTCGAGGCAAGTTTCATTCATAAATCTATTGTTATTTTTTGTTCTGATGCGGACAGATTAATGAGCAATAATAAAACAAATCTAGCTGCATATGTAGATGACATCATTAAAGTATCGAGCGTTGTTAAATATAATGCCTTCTTATACATCAGACGTGGAAATCAGTTTTACATTGTTTTTTATATATGATTTATTTTCGAAATTGTTAATTCATAAATATTATATGTATGTCGACCATTGTAAATGTGATTTACAAGACGAATAAGGATTAGTGCAGGACTTATCGCCCCCAGATTGAATAACAATAACATGTGATATATATTTAACGCAAATTTCATGACACAATGACTTGTTATATTAAATTATTAACACTCTTATTATATAAGATTATATCAATATGTGTATGTCGCAAGAAAACTTGTAGGATACTTAAACTACTTATATAATGATCTTGTCCGTTACCCATGTTTTATACAAATACTTGTTCATTCATTGATTAATTCATTCGACGTACCTGATTGCGCCTCATCGACCTGTTGATCGGAGACGTCGTACACGGGAGTGACGTTGTGGCACAAAGCGATGGCGAGCACCGCGTGCCACACCTGGCTGGGGCTCGCCGTCAGCTCCTCGTGCGTGCTGGTGGTTGGGGACGTGGGCAAGGACGGCGCGTCGTTCGTCACGTACTGGGTTAGAAGGGCTTCCACCTGACATACACAACGGGTTTACGGTAACCTTCAATAATCTATTGGCGGTTTAAACGACTAAAAACAGAAAGTTAAGAAAAGTTTCATACTAATTTGGGTCCATATTTCAATCCTTTGTTAGGCAAAGCGTGTATAGGTATAATTTATTTTTTTATTTATTAAATTATGATATAAAAATACATTTGCTTACTAACTAGCACCTGTAAACCTCGTAAATGTTTCTCGCAGTACTAGATCCTCTTAAATAACAGCTTTATTAATTTGTAAAAACAGAGTAAACAATAAGAAGTGTAACTACCTAAATACCTACATCATAACTGATCGAGCGAGCGAAGCGTCTCTGCTATAACTGGCCAAATTAACTTTCACCAGTCCGTTTGTTTGTTAGGTTGGATGTATGTCTTCCCGTACAGGTCGCATTTTTTCAACCAATCTTGACGAAACTTGTTATGCATGTTAATTTTTTCGACGATTTTGAGTAGGGTGGATACTTTTTGTAAAAATATATGTATTTTGCGACGGATTTTGATGAAATTTTGTTGGCAACATTGCTGATTTTTCCGAAGATCCGGAGTTGCAACGAATTAGAGAAGTTTTAGCCAGGGGAGGCCGACAGTTCTAATAAAAACGTGTTTGATAACTATCAGCTTCTAGGTGGCAAGGTATACAAGAGTACTCCAAGTGGTAGGCGTTGGGTTGTACCAAAGAAATGCATTTAGCAAATTATTAAATGCAACCACGATGACCTGGGGCACTTCTCTGTTGACAAAACGATCGAGAGAATAGCTCATTTGTACTGGTTCCCTCGTATGAGAAATATTGTGAAAAAGTAAATAAAAAAACTGCCTCAATTGTATATATTTCAAAAATAAGGGTGGGCCTAAGGAAGGAGAGTCGTTCTCGTGCCTAAATACGCACAACCTTTCCATACTCTTCACATAGACCATTTGGGCCCATTTATAAAAACTCAAAATAAAAACAAATATTTGTTGGTCTTTGTAGACGCGTTTACGAAATTCGTTTTTATTTCGGCTGTCCGGACAACTAAATGCTGAAGTAATTAAAGAATTAGAATGCGATCAAAAACATTCGGAAACCCTAGGCGAATCATATGTGATGCAGGTTCATGCTTTAAGTCTTTGAATTCACGCAATATTGTACTACTAAAAACATTCGTTTGCACATAGTAGCAACGGGCTTGCCCCGCTCAAACGGCCAAGTAGAACGCTTTAATAAATCTATTTTAGAAGCATTAAAGACTGCCGGCACTAACACAACTGACGATAGGTGGGACCAATGTATAAAAAATTTACAGCGAGGGATAAATAGTACCATACATAAAACTACTCAAGCCGTTCCTTGTGAGGTTTTTCTTGTGTATAGGATTCGTACAGACAGTGACATTTTGGCCCCAGGGTTTGATAATGAAGAGTTCGTTGGTGCCAGGGACCGGCATCGCGCAGAATGGCCGTGTTGGCAACATTGCTGATTTTTCAAAGGAAGTTACGGGTGCTGCCGTTGGTGGACGAGTTGCGAACTAAAAGCGCCACCTGGCGGCCTACGCGGATAACTCGAGAAGGCGTTTTGGAGGGAATAGAGTAACGGCTTTATAAACGAATGCAACGAGCGGAGCGGGACTTTTTCGTATCAATATCTTGAGACGGCACCATCCTTGAATTTGTAATTACCAGTTATCGAATATATTTCCTAGTATCAAACGTTCAGTGTTCTTATTGTTGAAACTTTAAAGAGGAATTTCGAATATGAACATACTCGTAGTTGGTCAAGTGGTTGCCAAAGTCAAAGTCAAAATCATTTATGCAAATATTGCACTTATGAACGTCAGTTTTTCATTATACTGTGCTTTAAAGACTACCGCCGCGATCCAAAATATACGAGTATAGAGCCTACCGAGAAGAAGCGCCAAAAAAATCGGGGCCATTCTTTTAATATAGAAGTTTTTACAATGTTTCTACTTAGGTACTACAAATATCACATTTTATGGGTGGCAGAATGACATCTTGCCAGAAGTGGAGTATTCATCTAATGGTCCATGGTCAATCCATGGTTTAAGCATCTTTGTCTTCTATATAATGTCAGACTGCATCGCCAATTTCTTAAATGATATAACAAATGTTCGCTTATTTTTAGCTCCAGTGTGTTGCCTTACAAAAGAGAACATAATAATGGTATCAGTAGGGCAAGACACGCTACACTTTGACATCTTAGTACACGAGTAGATAGATCCTGGAGTGATCAGTCCCAAGCTGTTTTATCCTCTAAGTAATCCGAAATTTTGTGATAACCTTTTTGACAGAATTTAGTTTTAATAGTAATTTTAAACTTATAAATAGGCAAATCTCGGATAACATTGGGAACTTTATTATAGAATCGTATACATTGTCCCATAAAAGAATGACTTATTCTGTGGGCCTTATGTTATCTTATCTTGTATGGTGTTTATCTGCCGAGATAATAGATTGTGAAGTACTGCGCAAAATTACCGCTGATGAAACTATATGTGCTTGCTCTGCTGTTCGCAGAACTACTATTACAGTATAGAAAATGGCCATTAGTAGATTTTCTTTCACAAGATGTTAAGTTTTAATTATTTCGATTCCAACAGTTGACACTTTTTTTAGTGTACAGATTAACCTATTCAATACGTCAATTCGATTTTTTTAATTTTTTTTTTTATATTTCACATATATTTGTTATAAAACATGAAAATAGTTAAACATTTATTTATGAGTGTTTTACGTCTAGTAATTCTAACAGGCTGTACAGGCCGAGCCTGTACTATGGTAACCTGATGACTGATATGCATACTTACGTACAACACACCTAGACACAATAATTATTTATTTCTTTTTTTACTTCACAGCATATTCTAAGCATACTATACATATATTAATACTGTAACTATTTAAAACACTTTACAATAATAGAAAAGAAACCATAGCTACCTACTTATTACATATTACATTACAACATACAACCCGGTCAGAATATCTGTGCACCTCGCTGGAATGCGGCGCCTCTCCCGCTTCCCCTGTCACCTCTCCGCGCACTCCCCGGTGCGACAGTACGGTTAGCATCTTCGTTGCCGATACACGTCCCGATAATTTTGATATTTTCGCTTTGTTGTTGTATTGTTTTTTAATATTTATTGTTAAGTTTAGACTGTTTACTGTTAAGTTTGGACTGGTTTGGTTGTTATTAAAATTGTTGTAGCTGTTAAACTGAAGGCATGGGAAAAACAATACACAGCGAATCAAGAAATTTAATCTTGTAAGTGCTCAAGTTTTTTGAATCGGAGAAAGCAAATAAACAGTACACCCTACCTGTAGACTACTAGATCACTAGGGGAAGATAGTTCGGAGAGTTCAGAAAGTGAGAGTGAGGAAGATACAATGTCAGGCATAGAGTCAATAATTTATAGTGACTGAGTTTAATAATAAAGGTTTTTGTAATCAAAATTATTGTTTTTTAATAACAACCCCTTCGTCAATAATAAATTGATTTGAAAAGGTTAGTAATTTTTTTTACCTTCACATTTCTCAAAAAACTTTTTTTCACACCGTACCCAGACCGTCGATATGACGTCACGAGGTCAGGTGCACAGATATTGTGACCGGGTTGTAATTATAAAGAGTTGCTTAATTTTAACAGTTTTAACAGCGTACTAGGTCAGCCTGTGTTACGCTGTTAAAGACCTTCCTATAAGGCAATTATTTATACTAAATCATTATTTCTATTACTTAATTATATAAAATATTAAGTACTTACGAAACATATTAAAATTTTATAAACTTACTTTCCTAACTTACTACTACATAAAACAATAATAAATCTAAACAATAATAAAAAAACCCCACAGCCCTTGCTGCAAGGAACACAATTATTACAAATGAAATACCTGTACAGTTTCAATAACATAGTTTAAAAATACTACTAATAGCTTACCGTACACAAAGTGGAGGTAGCATACAAAATGGTTGCAAATAAAGAGTTCGGATTACACTCATAAACAAACGTAAAGCTAGCAACATTTGTGTCATAATGTTCTGTGTAGTGTGACGATGCGCTAGTGATGCGACTACTACTGTCAGAAGCATATTGCTATCGATGCAGATGAAACTATCAATTAGGAGTGGGTATACTATAATAATTGGTATATGTAATAAAGTACCAATTAAATATACATATACAGTCTCATACCAAAAATTACTGTACCTATAAATTTTACAATTATATATCTTCTCATATTAGAAAATTGGTTGCGCGTTGGATAATCACTTCAGATGAAAAACATTAACTGCATAGCTAGCATAAAAAAAAAGAAAAGAAAAAATAAACTAATTATTAGTCTATAATATACAGTTTTGGATAAATAACAACCACTTATCAACATAAATGACACAGGTCAAGCACACATGTTCGTGCATACAAATATTTACCCGTCCGGGGATCGAAACCGGCACCAGCGCGCTCAGAAGGCAGAGATCTACCAACTGTGCCAACCGGCATGTCATAGTAATAGTTATGAGCGGCAGACTTACCTCATGAAAATGGTTCTTGTCGAAAAGTGCGTTCCCCAGATGTAGTTTCTGAAACACCATTTCGTTCTTGGTGAGCGTGCCGGTCTTGTCCGCCAGCAGGTACTGTATCCTGCCGAGCTCTTCCGGGATGGTCGTGGAGCGCATCACCGTGCCCTCGATGCACGAGTCGCGTTGGATGGCCCACGAGTAAAAACCTTTACCCATGTCCAAGTTCACTCTTAAACTGTGGAAGAATAGACCTTCGTTTTCAATATGATTGTAGGGACATTTTAAGTATGCATGTTGCATATCAGCGATTTTGTGTGTGAAAGAGAGATGTACGATCGGAAGTCGACCAGTTACTGCGCACTGGCCGGCTAGCGTGCTAGTGTTTCATGTTGGGAATATCGTAAATAAATGATAGTACATTTGTAGTCCGTTTTGTATTGAAGGTCAGTGGCAGTAACTCCCACTTGACCAATGGGAAGTATTAAATACTCATGTTAGAAATACCTACTTTAAAGTCAGGTAAGCTAATGTGCGTATTTTATCAAAATGTAATGTAGATAGCGTCGCAGCAAACTTTCCCGTTTGTTTCAAAAATACCCTCTACTCACAAATCACCGAGAACAAAATTTTTTATTTAATATTACAACACGCGTACCAAGTTTCGTCAAGATTGGTTAAAAATGCGACTACGCATACTACTGCGTGTTAACTTGTCTAAGAACATGTATTAACTATATGTAAAGTAAAGTTTGCCGTGGCGGTGCCGGCTTAGAATAGCACCCCCCCAACTCTACCCGTGGGTGCCGTAGAAGCCGGCTAAGGGATAACAAATCAGAAGGTGGGCAGCAGCACCTTCCCAGTCAAACACACACAAACTGCGCTCGCCAACCCGCCTGCCAAGCGTGGCGAGTATTGGCAAAAACCCCTCAATGGATTGGACAAAAAGAACCAGGCCCCCAGTCCCCGGCAGCCCCGCTATTCCTGGCTACGGTAGCGGCCACGGTAACGGTGGGGCAGGGGGTGCTAAGAATCCCCGGCAGACGCCCGGCTTCCACCCCCAACGACGACGACTGGCCCTGGTAACACACAACATACGCACGATGAGGACAGACGAGAAGATATATGAGCTGGAAGAAGAAATGAGTAAGCTACGCTGGGACATTGTGGGGTTATCTGAAGTCCGTAGAGCGGGTGAGGACACGATAACCCTAAAATCAGGTAACCTACTCTACCACCGGGAGGGCGACCAACAGTCCCAAGGTGGTGTCGGGTTTCTCGTCCACAAGTCCCTTACTAACAACATAGTTAAGATCGATAGCGTTTCCAATAGGGTCGTATACCTAATACTCAGAGTATCCAAACGATATTCGCTGAAGGTCATTCAGGTATACGCACCGACGAAGTCGCACCCGGATGATGAGGTGGAGGATATGTATGAGGACATTAGTCGGGCCATACATACCTCTGAAACGCACTTTCTAGTTGTTATGGGGGACTTCAACGCGAAGTTGGGTAAGAGAAGCGAGGATGAGTCGAAAGTGGGGCAATTTGGCTATGGACAACGGAACCGTAGGGGACAGAGGTTGGCCGACTTCCTGGAGAAGGAGGGACTCTTTATGATGAACTCTTTCTTTCAGAAGCCACCTCACAGGAAATGGACCTGGCTGAGTCCCGATGGTTCCACGAGAAATGAGATTGACTTCATTATGACTACCAAAAGGCAAATATTCACTGACGTCTCCGTGATCAACAGGGTTAAAACCGGTAGTGATCACCGAATGGTAAGAGGCACGGAGAATATTAATGTCAAACTGGAGAGGTCTCGTCTGATGAAGTCTACGCTCCGACCTACTCGTGCCCATATTCAAGACCCCGAGAGCTTTCAACTTGAGCTATCCAATCGCTTCGATTGCCTTGAGAACATCGCTTCAGTGGACGAGATCAATAACAGGTTAGTAGAAACTGTCCATACAGTGGGTTCCAAGTACTTTAAACCCCACCGTACAGATAGGCCACAGAAACTCTCCAACGATACCCTCAACCTCATGGCTGAACGACGCTCATTGAAACTGCAGTCTTCGGATGATGCTGAAGCATATAGGCTGCTCAATAGACGAATATGGAAGTCCTTGCGACACGACATTCGGATCTTTAATACAAACCGTATTAAAGAGACGATAGAGCGGAAAAAAGGCTCCAAAGTGTTTGCAAGAGACATGTCTATTGGGCAAAGCCAGTTGACGAAGCTGAAGAGAGGAGACGGCAGTGTAGCGTCGACCAAAGCGGAAGTGTTAGGAGAGGTCGAGAGTTTCTACGGACAGTTATACACCTCGGTCGCTAAACCTGTTAGCAGCTCGGCCAAAGACCCAAGAGCCAAGCTGACCCGACATTATACCCAAGATATCCCGGACATCAGCCTGTACGAGATTAGAATGGCCTTGAAACAGCTTAAGAACAACAAGGCGCCTGGTGACGACGGTATCACATCTGAGCTTCTGAAAGCGGGTGGAACACCGGTACTTAAAGTCCTTCAGAAGCTCTTTAATACCGTCTTACTCGAAGGTTCAACGCCAGAAGCATGGAACAAAAGCGTGGTGGTGCTGTTCTTCAAGAAAGGTGACAACACTTTACTTAAAAATTACAGACCCATCTCGCTTTTGAGCCATGTTTATAAGCTGTTTTCGAAGGTCATAACGAACCGTCTCAGTCGCAGGTTTGATGAATTCCAGCCTCCGGAACAAGCCGGTTTCCGAAAAGGCTATAGTACCATAGACCACATCCACACGCTACGGCAAGTTATACAGAAGACCGAAGAGTATAACTTGCCTCTTTGTCTAGCGTTTGTGGACTATGAGAAAGCCTTTGATTCGATCGAGACGTGGGCAGTGCTTGAGTCTCTCCAGCGGTGCCGTATTGACTATCGGTATATTGAAGTGCTGAAGTGTTTGTACAAAAACGCCTACATGTCAGTCCGAGTACAGGAGCAGAGTTCGAAGGCAATTCCATTGCAAAGAGGCGTGAGACAGGGAGACGTTATATCTCCGAAACTGTTCACCGCTACATTAGAAGACGCCTTCAAGCTTCTGGAATGGCAAGGACTTGGCATCAATATTAACGGCGAATACATCACTCACCTTCGATTTGCCGACGATATTGTAGTCATGGCAGAATCCATGGAAGACCTCAGTACAATGCTCGAAGGCCTCCATCGAGTTTCCCAACGGGTAGGTCTTAAGATGAACATGGACAAGACGAAAATTATGTCTAATGCCCATGTTGTACCTACCCCAATATCAGTTGGGAACTCAGTTCTCGAAGTTGTTGACGAGTATATCTACCTGGGACAGACAGTCAAACTAGGCAGGTCCAACTTCGAGAAAGAGGTCAATCGTCGAATCCAACTCGGCTGGGCAGCGTTCCGGAAACTTCGCGAAGTCTTCTCGTCAAAAATACCTCAGTGCCTCAAGACAAGAGTCTTCGACCAATGTGTGTTACCAGTGATGACTTATGGCACTGAAACGTGGTCTCTTACTATGGGCCTCATAGATAAGCTCAAAGTCGCACAACGAGCTATGGAGAGGGCTATGCTCGGGGTTTCTCTACGTGATCGAATCAGAAATGAGGAGATCCGTAGAAGAACGAAAGTCACCGACATAGCTCAGAAGATTAGCCAGTTGAAGTGGCAGTGGGCAGGGCACATAGCACGCAGAACAGATGGCCGATGGGGCCGAAAGGTTCTGGAGTGGAGACCACGTACCGGCAAGCGCAGCGTAGGTCGTCCACCGACACGGTGGACAGACGACCTGAGAAAGGTCGCAGGACGACGTTGGATGCAGGCCGCTTCCAACCGGTCCTTTTGGAAAATCATGGGGGAGGCATATGTTCAGCAGTGGACGTCCTACGGCTGAGATGATGATGATGATGATGAAAGTAAATGCTCCCCGCATGAGTGCACCAGGATGACCGCTAACAGGCAAAAATGGCGTGACATCGTGAGGCGTATAACTTCTGGCCCCACCAACACTACTACATGACGATTACGACCGCTCTGACAAGAGTGCAACGAAGAAGAAGAAGAAATTAATTGGAGAGGTGTGTAGTGGGTCTAAAGCTAAAATTTTGTGATTGTAACCTAGTCGTATCGTTGACGTATACAACAAACTATGAGATAACTCATGACATCGTACAGTACAAACTATTATTATCTACGTATAGTACGACTGTGGCACAGATAACTGTGCCACAGTCGTACTAGGTTACTAGGTATTAGGTTAAACATAAGCAAATCTTCGTGCTAGGCCCCTTGTGGGCGCAACACGCGCCTGATCGGTATAATATAACACTCACGTGAGGGGTATAATGCCACACTCACCTGATGGGTGTTATGCAACACTCGCCTGATGAGTATAATGAAACACTCACCTGATGAGTATAATGTAACACTCACCTGATGGATATAATGCAACACCCACCTGATGGGTCTAACTAATGTAACACTCACCTGATGGGTATAATGCAACACTCACCTTATGGGTATAATGTAAGAGAAGAGCAGCACGAAACGGAACAGAAACCCGTACCAGGGGCCCGTGAACCCTTTCAGAACGATCAGCAGCAGAGAGACGACTATCGTCGCCACGAACAAGACCTTGGTGAGGTCGTTGATCTGGAGATCCAGTCGGCCCATTTTAGAGCGAGGTGTCGCGTTGTTCATCACACTGCGAGTTTCACTTCCTGGGAACAAAATATAGAACAAAATGTTTCATTTATATACATAAAGCCTAAAAATATTTATAGAATATTACAAGTATAAGTAAAAATTATTTAGAAGCCTAATAGAATAATAAAAATAATAATAATTATTATTAATAATAAAAAAATATATAAATTAATAAATAATAATAATTCACCGCAGGGGCGGCTTTGTGGCGAGCCGTCGGTGAGTAGCGACACCGTGGACCCTGATTCAACCTGGGGCTAAATGAGACCCCTGACCCCCGGCTTGCCTTAATTGGCCGTCTGGGGGTGGAGACGCAAGAGCAAGAAACAAAAAGCTCCAAGGGTGGAAGTGTTAAAGGGCATAACGCCGGCAGTAGCGCTCTAGTGAGACCGCAGCAAATCTCAAACACCCTTCAGCCATCCACACCAACGTTGCCGCTATTGTCACCATTGTTGGTGGCTCTTATGGGGGGCCCGTTTAGTGGGTGGCGAGTCAACACAATATTTAAAATGAGACTGAAATTGACAGGTGCCGTAGACTCATCCATAGCCCACTATCTCCCTAATCACTAATAAGTACATATCAATATAGCCATGCCATTTTACCCATTTCAGTTTTTTGTACAACTTTGTACTTTTAAACCAAACAGGCCTCTAAGTGTTGGCTACAGCCCCACTTATGCCTTTGCAAAGGACCGGGTGAAACCAGTAAAATTGGATGAATACAAAATAAAATATAAGAGAGTAATCTAATAAATAATGAGGTAGGGGGAATAATGGCTTTTTTTCCCAAAGTAGAGGCCATCATTAAGGTCACCTAACGCCTCAAACGTTTGGCCAGATCTCTATACAAGTTGAGAGCGGACAGCCCCAACATTATTTATACAGCAAGTAAAATTTAAATAACTTATTTTTTCAGACAAGCTTAAAGAAAATATTCAATTTTTTTTCAGACAGCCCTATTAGATACCTATTCTAGGAGTATGTTGGGGTCAATGCGCTCTGCAATCCCCACACCGCCTATTCATTCACCTTCGTACCAGGCCCCGCTTAGTAAGTAATTGCCGCCTTTGGCTTAGTTTTTCAGGGATGGACATGCAAGAGTATTAGAAAAATTTTGGTTACTCATAACTCTGAAGTTTTACTACTTCCTAGGACGCAGTAGTAAGGTCCCAAAGTCCCAATTGTATGCAAGCTTCTAAATGTGTGATATTATTTTTACTAGTTTAGATTAGATTATACTAGTTCACAGTAAATTACTCTTTCGAATCTGGTTTTTCTATTACCCATAACGATAAATTGAATAACAATTCAACGGCCGGCTTTCCGGCCTACGTATTCCAAATTAGTAAAGAGTTAATTCTTTAAATAAATTTCAAGTAACTCATAAAATTGTCTTTCCGCATGTACTGTGCGAGACAGCATTTGATACACAATATTTTCGCATGTCATTTTTACCCTTTTGCTTACTAATACTTGTTTCGTCCTGTGTATGTCCCGTGTTGTCTTATTTGTTGCAGAACTCAGATGAAAAATTTATGGTCTCAATTGCCTACCGACCAAACTTACATCACCCGAACAATCTCCATCGTTTGTTTCCCTCTTTACCCACGCGACATTGGCGAAATGGCACAACCCCGCAAAAGGCAAAAAATAAAAAACTGAACTAGACTGAATTTGTGACATTTAGAATTGTATTATAAACTTGTCATTGTCAAGTTTGTTGACAGGAACTTGCTACTCTAAGAACTTTCGAGACAAGAGTAACACCGCTACCAGGGGTACAACTTCACGCGGACAGCTGACTAAGCACAGGTATAGACATTAGTCTATAGACCACACCAGCTGTACTACAGTAACTATACAGTAAAGTTATATGATTATTAACGGGATATTTACCGTGGTAAGGTTGTAGAGTGAGCTCCCGATATTTCGGCGCAGTTACATGCACCATGTTCACGGGAAGACTGAACTATACAGTTCTGAGCTCTGAATGGCACTGTCATGTTAGCGTAGTGCTTAATATCAGACGCACGACACTTGTCACTAGATTGGATAACAAGTACAATTTGAAAAATTTGAAACCGACTTCCAGTCTATTCAGTTATTGGAGTGTACTGAACTTAATAAAATTGGTCCACATGGGACTACACGAGAAGCACCAGCTATCAAACCTAAAAAGGATTTTGAGATTCGGTTTACCCAGTCGAAAGTTAGGAGGTAACAAACATAAAAAAACAGTCGAATTGAGCCAGTCGAATTGAGTATCTCCTCCTTTTTGGAAGTCGGTAGAAAACATACCTGTGTAGACGACTAAGCCGGTGGCCTGTCCCGATGCGACCACACAGCCGCTCCACAGCGTGTTCTCTATGTCCAAGGAGTCACTCTCCTCTTCGTCCAGCCGGATGCAAGTGCCCACGAATGAGTGGATGTCTTTGACGGGCTTCTCCACGAAGATCTGCGCGTTTATGTCTAGGAGGTGCGCGTCCGTAGGTAGCTTTTGAGTTGATGGCAGTGGTATTCTGAAATTATACACGAGTGTACACTCAATTGTTTTATGGACTAGTTGACATACACGTCGTATAAAGTATCAACTGAGACTTGATAAACAAAAAAATAAATTAGCCTCTCAACTTCAAGGCACAGGCAGTGTCCAATTTTGCAGACTGAAAAGACACAGTTTACAAAACCTGGCGCATAAATTCGCAGATAAAAAATGAGAGATTGCTCATTGGATCTATTTCTCTCCATACAATGCAAAAACCAGTTAAATACAGACAGCATATTGGATTATTGTTTCGAACAGATCGCCAAGTAGCAGGATATATAAGAAAAAAAATACGTCGTACAGACGCGTAGGCCATGCGAGCACTCGTTTTTTATTGCATGATTTTTTAAATCAAATTATTGTTTTAAATCAAAATCCGGAGTTGGGACGCTGGGAGTGCATATTAATCAATTGTAATGTCGAAAACAATCTTAATACAAAGTACGCTATCTGCTACGAATAATAATAAGTCAGGAACAATAACTGCGTTAAAAAAATGACCCAACAAAAGTCGTGTTCAAGTAGGCGGGGCTTAAAAGTCGTGTTCAGTACGTCATCAGTCGGACATTTTTCTTGCAAGCGAGCACACGTAAAATCTTCACATTCATTTTAATTTTTATCATTGTGAACTACAGCTGTGAATCATCATGCCAGCGTGTGTTGTGAAGTGGTGCAGGATCCATACAAGATTAAAATGTCCAGGAATCACTTTTATTAGTAAGTAGTAGCAAAATTATAATTATATTCAAAGATGTACAAATACGTATACAAACCGAGATGGTCAATACTATGCAAAATAAAGTCAGTCTATTTTTGTTTAATGTATTTTTTTTACAGAACTGAATATTGTAATGTAATAGCAATGTATTTTGCTTATTTAGTTTTAGCTTAGTTTTATTTTCATTTCCTTGCCGATCCAGTGCAGTAAAATAAATGCCTCTCTGCACTTAAGCTAGAAAGACAAGAGTATGACTAGACGCCTGTGAAAACCAGCATTATACACTTACTCCGTTCATTTTGAAGAAAAAAAATAAAAAAACAAATTGAAAGAAATTGTATATGTACCATGTTACACAAATCTGCAGTACCTCCCAGTCTGTACAGTTAGTAGCTACTGTTTTTTTGGTTATGTTATTATGTATATCAAATCTTATATTAAGTAAACTTAGCTGATGATTCGTCCCAAAAAAACATCAACATCTCAAAAAAATACTATAGATAATGAACAATTAACAGTAATAACTGATTACCTACAGTTGCATAGTATAGCATTAAAAAACTAGTTCATTGCTTGGTTGAATTACGTAAGTACGTTTAATTTTTCAAGCTAATGCAAATTCACCCTTTGCAAATTTTGAAGTGGTTTACTTGAGTTGCTCATAAATCTGTCAGTAATATCAACACAATGCTTTTCTAAAATAATTGATAATGAAGGTATTCTGCGACCACTGAAAAACGTCCACCAGGCAAATAACGAATATCCTATCCTACTTCCTACTTATATCCCACTAATATCATAAATGATGTGAAAGTTTGGATGGATGGATGATTTTAATGAATGTTTGTTACTCAATAACGGCAGAACGGCTGAACGGATCTGATTGAAATTTATCACAGAGATAGATTATAGTCTGGAATAGCACATAGGCAAATTTTCATCATCATTATGATCTATCACCACGCGGGTGAAACGGCCTAATATTTTTGGGTACAGCATAGACAAAATAACAAGATCTCCGCCGACGCCAAGATCATAATGATGACTTTTTTCTGTCAATAGATTTCGGTCAAAGTTGTGTCAGTTTCTGATAGATTATATAGTGCGTTCGAATAGCCCCAAGTTGGCGAAAAATAACGCTAAAACGCTCACAGTGGCGTTCGAATTGGGAATTTGTGGCTGAAAATGTCGTTTACGGCTCTTTTTGTTCACCGTTCGCAAAGCTAAAAAAGAGTTATTTATGCCACCGAAAAGTACAATTATTAACCCACGTCTGGAGCTGCGGTTGTTTTTGATCGTTTTTTGACAACTATCTATTAGACAGCACAATCGTGCGATTTTAGGCAGCAATAATAACGATTTTGAGCTTTACGAACGCTTTAACAAAAGAGCCAACAATTGCAACGTCACCAATGCCCTCATTGCTAAACGAACGTACCTCAAGTCAAAAGCACGCAATGATTTTGCCAGCTCGATACACTTGACGTGCTCGGCGATAGAGTTGGCATGTCATCCGTATTTGTTGTTCAGCCGACTGTAGTCGAGCGATTCCGCCATCACGACGGAGGTGAAACATCAATCTAGCGGTCTTGAGTGAATCACCCGCAATACTTACATGTAATTTTTTAACACAACATAACAAATGGTTTCGCCTATATATCATCGAACGGGTAAGCAGCGGTGTTTTCAACGCCTACATTTAAGTTTGTTTTTTTTTGTTTGTTCCTTAAGTTTGTGTCGCTCGCTATTATTTTGACAGCTCGATACACTAGACTCAAAGGGGATGAAATGTAACTATATATAGATAAATATTTTTTTTTAATCTCACTTCACTAAATTGCGAAGAAAGAGTCTCTTTTAATTACTTCTAGACGAAAACTTAATAAATTAATCATATTTGGCGGGACATAAAGTTCACTGAATTTTAAAAAGTAACCGATATAAAAAAAACAAAAAAAACGTTGTTTATATTATTGACTTGGTCCAATTCACTTGTTGCATTACATCGTCCACGCCGCTACGACTCAGTTGTCATAGTAGACGTTGCAGCACGCGCATGAACCAATCCCTGCTTTCCTTCTGAATTTAAACCAATCACCGAACATGTCTATTTGTAACCTCGGAAGTAATTCGTATATGGAATCATACGTCGCTTTTGTTTGAAGGACTACTTTTTGTGTGGAATTTGTTCTGAGTTATGCTTCCTGACTTATTATTATTCGTAGGCTATGTGCAAGCAAGTTAAGTTAATTTTCACAATAAAATCACCATAGCAAATGTAATAGACTAGCTGCTCTCCGCGGTTTCACCCGCGCGGTGATGGATGATGATGATGATGATGATGAATCTTATATAGCCTATGTTACTCCGAGTGAATGTAGCTTTCCAATGGTGAAAGAATTTTTGAAATCGGTCCAGTACTTCTTGGGCCAATTCGTTACAAACATACTTACATACAAATCTTTCCTCTTTATAATATTATTATAGAAGTATAGATATGTTCTTTGTGTCACTAAAGATATAACAATAATTATTCGATACTCAAATTGTTTTTTTGATCGATAGTCGGTCTGACCTCAATTTAATTTTTTTTGGAGGTGCGCCAGCACTATATATAAATTCTAAGTAGGTATAAGCCCACAATAAAAACTAAGTCAATAATCGAAAAACCTATTAAAAAAATTCTTAATCTAAAATCTGATTTTTATGATTAAAATAAAAAAAAACATAATAACCTCATTGAGTACGACGCAGAACAGTTTTGCTGTGTGCACTGCTAAATAACGTCATTTAAAGTTAAGCAGCGTTTATTAGTAAGGTCCATTATTTATCTAGTACAATTGTGGCACAGATAACTAATAGTTTGTACAATACGTCAACGATGCGATATGGAACTTTATCTCAATTAATTTTGTAACCGTGAATTCGATGACATCGGCGCGGATCCACTCACAGCTGCTGTCGTTGATTTCGCATCAAAAATATTAACCATAAAAAACCTTTTGGGCGAAAAAAAATCGACTGCTCATCACGCAAATATTTGCCTGGGATCGAACCCGACACCTTGCGCTTCGATGTCAGGGTCGGTATTAAATTATCTAACGGCATCATCTACATTTAATACTATATACGCGTCTGTAAAGTTATCCAATGTTAAAGTCGAGCGTCTTTTATTAGATTCGTAACTTCAAAAAATTCAAACGTCGAACATTTTTTACAACTTTTCAAAACAACAAATTAAACTCATTACAACTTTTCAAAATAATTACAACAAACACTACAACTGTCGCACTGATTTTATTTTATTAAATACTTATATAAGGATATCAAATACGATATTCCATCCAGAAGTGCAAGGCTCGCGAAGGGATCGCCGGCTTTAATAATTAACTAAAATCCTAACTGGCGAAATATTAATCAGTGCGGTCCCAATTTATCCATAATCAATATTAGCGCGATAACAGTCGGTCCCTTTCACCGTGAGCGTGATTACGATGGCCCACGTATGCCATCGTAATCAGCGTGAGCGTTCTGTCAAAAGTGACAGGTGTTTGTTTATTTCTACAAGGTATTTACTGGTGTCCCTTGTTTTTGATTTAAAAGTTGTAAAAGTAGGTCCATCCATTCCATTATTTCTTTTGAATCCACACACCACATATTCACAGTATATAGATACAACAGTATGGAAACTAAGTCTAGTAGATTCAATAGCTACCTACGCTCCATTGAAGCAATAGGGTTGTAAAGTTTATGGTGCTGTTTTTCTTTAAATTGCACATTCTATGTTCTGTAGTGATCAAATCTTGTTAGTTCTAGTTTACAAATAAAATGTATATAGGTTTATAAAAAACAGTTTAGTATTGCATAACACATACACACAACTTGTAGATTTTTTTGTATTTTTGGTTGTTTTTTTTGTAGGCCACTAATTACTTGTCATTATGGCGTAACCTTTTACAAGTTTTGGCGGGAACGTACGCGAGCCGCGGCTGGCCGCAGGTGGCGCGGGGGCAGGGCTCATGAGCTCTATTTTCGAGTGTTTGTTACGCATTTTCGGGCTGAACTGTACTACCTTTCAATCCCTAAAAAGCGTTTGATACCTAGTTTTTAAAAATTCATTACATAATACCTTTATTATTCATAAATTACAAATTATTAACTGCAAAAAAAGTTGATAATTTCGCCCAGCCGCCACCTTGTACTTCTATTTTGTCAGCACTTTTGGCTTCAACACCCTCGAAAACCATTAAAACGACACCCATGACGAAAAATATGATATTTTGGCGCAGCCGCTATCGTGGATATCTATTTCGTCAGCTTTATCGGCTTCAAATCCCTCAAAAACCATAAAAATGACAGCTATGACGATATTGTTCATAATATTATAGTCTATTGCAGCTGCTATCTAAAATTTGTATTTTGTGTTATGTTTTACGAATTTATTATGATCGGTCTTACAAGAAGATTATTACAAGTATAAAACAATAAATTATTCTCACCTTTAAAATTTTATTCAGCAGGAAGTTTAAAAAATATAGCTCCGGTTTAGTTGCAGCAGAGTTCAAATAGCCGTATAATACACGATACGCACGTGGCATTTTTAAAAAGATCGCGGAAATAAACTTATACGTGACCTAACATAACATACGAAGATAATAGCAGTCAGTCAAGTGTGACATTTTATAACCTTTTTTTATATAATCTAATAAACAATAATGTAGAACAAGATTGTAACGTGTTTGTAACACTCACTACTGACGGCACCGCGAAAACCACTTAGGGGTCTCGTTGATGCGCATGTCCGTGTGTCAGTGGGCCGTTTCGAAAGTTACTAGGTAGTTTCTGTACTGTTCTCTATGTTTCTACTGTGACATAGTTAACCTTCACACTATGCAGGTTATTTTTATGAATTTGTTTTTCGCGCGCAAATGGTTCGTTATTGCTACAATTCTGGTTCGATTTATCAACACGCTTACAGTGCCACGAGCTGACAAGATCGCGATATTTGTCTCGGACCGGCTTTGGTAGGCGTTAGCACTGTGAGCAAAAGTTCGCGATACGGACCGCAGTGAATATCTAACGCATCTGCTGACAAAAAATAAAGGCTGGGGCGTTATTTGATATGACGATTCAACAAATAACGCGCTGCGTTACGATATATTCAAGGAATCATCGTGAAGTCAATACAACGTAGACCCATGTGACGTCATGAATTACATGACGAAGGACGCCATTTTGCGATTTCAATGACCACGCTACGAACTGAAATCACCGTGAGCAGTCCGTCAAAAATTACACATCTTTGATGTGTGCGTGATGTGATAGCTAGCATCTGTCTGTGTGTGTGTGTGTATTCCATGCCGTGAGCAACGTGAGCGTGATTTCAACCCATTCCGAATGGCTGACAGATCTCACCTATCAAAAGCGCGATATTGAATCGGAATGAAACATAGTGATAATATCGCCAAAATCAGTGTTGACGCGACTCGGAGATCAAGGCGTGTTACGTGCTTGAATGGTCATAGCGAATAGTGGAACCTGGATCACTCTGGAGTGACATCACAGAGATGAATATACTAACATAAATACTGTAGACAGTATGTATGTATGTAAGATCATTGAGCTAATAACAGATAGAACATCACGTGACGACTGCGCAGTACTGTGTAACAACTAGATAAAACCTTTTCAGTGTGCCTGTACCTACACATCGAGGACACGTTATCTCGAACACTTTGTCTATTTATCAGTACATAATGCCAGGATGCTGAGCAGAGTCAAAACAATCATCTACACTAATATTATAAAGAGCAAAGATTTGTTGAATTGAATGATTTGCAAACTTGATTGTTTTAATTGAATATGCTCCGAAACTACTGGACCGATTTGACAAATTCTTTCACCATTAGAATCGTACATTATCCCAGATGAACAACTATATGTTTTGTTATACTACTCGTACTATTCATCACCATCATCCATCGCCACGTGGGCGAAACCGCGGAGCGCAGCTAATCATACTAATATTATAAAGAGGAAAGATTTGTATGTATGTTTGTAACGAATTGGCTCAAACAGTACTGGACCGATTTCAAAAATTCTTTCACAATTGGAAAGCTACATTCACCCTGAGTAACATAGGTTATATAAGTTTCATCATCATCATCATCAGTATACCCTACTAATATTATAAACGCGAATGTTTTTGAGTATGGATGTATGGATCTTTGTAACTCTTTCACGCTCAAACGGCGGGGGCAATTTTGATGAAATTTGGTATGGAGGTAGATGAGGCGCTGGATTAACACATATGATACTTTTCATCGTCATCGTCCATCTCCATGCGAATGAAAAAGCGTAATATGCTTGGGCACCGTATAGACAAAATAATAAGATCTCCGCCTACGTCAAGATCGTAATGATGACAGTTCTGTCAAAATTTGTGTCAGTTTGTGATAGCTTATAGTCAAAAGCCAAGTTAGTTTGACAGGTCGATACACTAGACGCCGACCGGCGACCGTCAATAGTGATGAAATTTAACACAAATACCGTTAAGAGCGATGAAATGTAATGACAGTTTTGAATTTTCATTTGTTCAATTGTAACTTTTCTCTAGGATCCTTAGTTCAGCCGGTACCTACGTGTCTTGGCAAATGATCATACACACAATTCATCAAATCAATTCTTGTAAAAAATCACATCTTTGACTAACTGTATCTCCGGAACCAATGAACCCAGAGTGCTCGAATTGGGCTCAAATTGTAGCAAATTTAGTTTGCATAACATAATTGTAGATGAAAGATACCTAAAAAACACTTGCTAAAACTACTTTTTTTGAAAAGCTGAAACAAGAGCCGAAATTTCGCAGTTTTTCGAGCACCATGGGAGGAGCACAAGGTTTTCAGGGTAGCAATTTTCGGTATAAACTACCCTTAGGGGAGCTAACAACATACAAAAATCGTAGATACAGGCGCTTTTGCGATGTTTGCCTTTTTTGTGTCGATAATGACTGGCTATACTCACCGTAACTTCCAATCAATCTCGCCATCGAGCTGGTCAGTCCTGATGAAGACCGTGCCCATGGTCTCGTTGGTCCGCAGTAGGATCATGTCTGCAGGCACTCGCTGCCCCTTGTGCAGCATCACGATGTCCCCCACGCGAAGCTCGGAGGCCGGCACGAGCTCCATCACAAACGGACGGTACTCCTCTATCGGGGAATCGAGGACCACGCGCTCGTAGCGCTGCCGGTTCACTTCACGGTCTCGTCTGATAATTATGTTGTAATTAATATTAGTTGTCATATCATCACCATAACGAATGAGCTCACAAACCCTTGTGCAGTATAGTTAGAAATACAATACAATACAAATTATTGTATACCTAAACATCTAGCTTTAGTAAACTCTTGATTAATATTGTACACTTAATCGAAACTCAAACAAAAACAAAATGTCGTTCAAGTTTAAATTAAACTAGTCAAGGATAACCTTGTTTAAACTCGCTCGCTAATCTAGTGCTAAACGTGTAGTAAAATTGTATACATCTCACTTGATGCAACTATAAATATTTACCCAAATAACTTGAGCAATGGCAATTATTGTACAAACGAAAGAATCCACTTCCAAAGAAAAAGTTTCATATGAATGGGGATACTACGAGAATACCATTGTTGTAATTAAATTTGCCTTTGACGCCACGCTGGATTACTTTTTAAGAACTGTTATTATACGACGAAACCCGATCCTAAAATCAAGCCCTCATGCGCCTATCTACATCGTGAACAGTCATCACTTAATTATTGGCCTGACTCATGCTTAGCCTTTTACGATGAGGCTAAGTGGGCCATGGGTTTGATTTTATGCTCGTCTTAACATACCTATATCTCCTAAAGTCATCGACAGCTTCCCTGACCAAGGTCACAGTGAGCACGAAGCAAAGCGGCCCCCAGTACGTGTACAGATACCCGATGCGAATGCTCGGGATGAACTGACTCAGGGCCATCACCAGGAAGTACAGATTCAGGAAGAAACGGAACTGCTCGAACAGGACCAGGGGCAGGAATGTGAAGATGTTGTATTTCTGTAATGGTTATCATATTTATATTATACAGACTGACTGGTTGAACACTTTACATAAACAAGGACATGATAATTCATGGTCACATGAAACGTTTAAAAAAATAAAATTAAAAAAATACCGTTAAACTACAGAGGAAACCTTCATTCTATGAATGTGCTATAACTCGAAAATTATGGACACCGTCCGAACGGGGTTAATGACCCAAAGCGCCGCGCCGCGTTCAAAGGAATCAAGCTGCGACCGAACGGGGTTAATGACCCAAAGGGCCGCGCCGCCCGCGCCGCGTTCACAGGAATCAAAGGATGCCGCGATCGTCGGCCGCCCGCCCGGCCGCGCCGCGCCGGTGTAACCAAACAAGTACTTACCTTGCCGCGCTAAGGCAAATTTTATTACTACACGCGCGCCGCGAGTGACCATGTTTATTGTTTTGAGTAGACAATTAAAGTTAAATTAGGTAAATATTAGGCACCTATTTTTTTTTCTTAATTAGAACGAGAATCGAGTACTGAGCACTATATATCAATATGTAAAGTGTTCAACCAGTCAGCCTGTACTATAAGATACTGAAACACACAATTTTCTTTTATATATTTATTAGTATACCAGATGAGACTGGCAAGTTTTTCGCATGAGGTGCCCTTGGCCATGTCTTGTCTGATAGACGGTAATGTGCTTATTTTAGTAATACACTTTCCAATGCATTTTGCAGTATAACACTGAACTTCAAGAGATAAATGAGGCACTGCACAGCACTCAACAACCCGAAACAGTTGATTAATCCCAATCACAGATTAATTTCACTGTGTAATACTTACGAAAGTATCAATCAAGTTACAGTAGGTATTTCTTGTCCACTATGGCTTTGTTTCTACAAATATCGGCGACGGCAACTTGTAGATTCCTACCGCATATTAAATATGAATGGTTATTTGATTCATATATATTATATTTATTTATTTACTCAGGGCATTGAGTAAAGAGGACATAGTAGCAGACTTCGAGGTACGAGAGCGCGCGCACGGCGCAGCCATAGCGATCAGGCGCCGCTATCCTCCGGCTTCAGGAGGAGATTTAAAAAACAGCGAAAACCTCCTACCTGGAAACAAGACTATGAAATGCAAGGAGAATCTTCTACATCTCGGTCGTCCTCTGATGAGTATCAGGAATTATCGAATCTCACTGGAGGAGATATAGATGAAATCAAATATATGAAACACTATGTGAAACTGAATATAACAGTGGAAAAAATACAGAATGGCATGAAACTATAATAGCAGAAATAAGAGCTGACATCAAAAACGGCACTTGGGATATAAAAAAGAAAGAAAACGAGAAACACATCATAGATTTCAAGATGTTACTTAAAGAAAAGTCGAACAATATTTAAAAGGCTTGCCTCGTAGCACGAGAATAAACAAAGACCTGGCATAGATTACAATGAGCTTGGGCACCGGTTGCTAAGCTGAGTTCCGTAAGACTATTGCTCGCTACCGCCGTCGAATAAACTTGAAACTTCATCAACTTGTCACAACAGCTTATCTAAATGGTGACCTAGACGAAAGAATCATAATGAAAAGGCCAGATTATTTGGAAAAGTACATCGTGGAAATTATGTGAGATGAAAGCTCAAATATAGATGCATCTGTTTTCAATAAAGCAAAGAAAATGTTAAAGGGCATAAAAATGATTAAGTTTTGAAACCATCGAAGTAAAAGAAAAGGTAGAATATGCAGATGCTGATTTGGCAACATGTACTATAGACCGTAAGTCTTATACAGGATACTGTTTTATGCTAGCAAATTGTGTCATCAGCTGTGTATCTAAGAAGCAGAATATATGGCACTATCAGATGCTGTTAGAGGAGCCCTACATTTAAAGATTCTTTTGCATGGTATCAAAGCAATGAAGCAAGAAAAAATTACAGTATACAATGATGACCATGCTGCGTTAAATCTGTGTCATAATGCAGTTATAAGTACACACATCAACATGGTCTAGGAATTTCAATTAACCCTAAATAACTAAAATTCTATTAACTTTTTGTTAAGACACCTACACATTAAATTAAACCTAGTTTAATAGCCTACCTAATATGATAATAAACTTTTAGATAAAGTTAAATTTTAAAATAAACTTAGAAGAAGAGGAAAAACTCAGACAAAATTTCAATCTTAACTTTATTTTTGAAACTTCAAAACCTAAACAAAACAACTATTTTTTTTACAAAAATTGTTGAAAACTTAAAATTAATAATCCGTGGATCCACCCTAAGACTCTCCTGACACATCTGCAGCGGTTCTGCATACTCAAAACAAGGGTGTCAATATCCTGTTGTGGAATACTGTCCCAAGTCCTGCTAAGATGCAAGAAAAGCTGGTTTTCATGCACAATATCTTCAGGGAAATTCCTAAGAGCTCTTCTCTGTCGAAGGTGGAACGACACAGAGGACCTCAACGCATTACAACACGTGTACAGGACCGATTCATAGTAAATCCTGCACGAAGTCAACCAAATGTAACGGCGATGCAATTGGTTCAAAGGCTACAGAGAGAGTATGGTTTGCTGGTAAGCGATCAAACTTTGAGAAGACGACTGCATGAAGTCAACCTACGTGCTCGTAGGCCACTTCGCTCACCAGCGCTAAGGAGAGGCAATCGAGGAAGATTACAATGGGCTATTGTACACGAAAACTGGAACCATTTACAATGGTCACTTGTGCTTTTCATTGATGAATCCAGGTTTGGATTTCATCCTGATTCGCGAAGAGTACGCGTTTGGAGAGAACCTGGACGTTGGAATCGACTGCAGCACCCACAAAAAGTTTATGCATATCAAGGTGGCACGATTATGGTTTGGGCAGGAATTCGTCACGGCAGTCGAACGGACCTCGTTTGGATACAAGGGAATATGACTGCTCTAAAATACCGAGATGAGGTGCTAGAGCCTCCCCACAGACAGCAAATGGGACAAAATTTCCAGCTAATGCACGACAATGCCCGTCCACATACGGCGCGTATCGTTACAAGTTGGTTACAACAGCATGATATCCAAGCTTTACATAGGCCTGCACAATCCCCTGACTTAAATCCTATTGAGCATGCCTGGGATATGCTTCAGAGAAGAGCTCTTAGGAATTTCCCTGAAGATATTGTGCATGAAAACCAGCTTTTCTTGCATCTTAGCAAGACTTGAGACAGTATTCCACAACAGGATATTGATACCCTTGTTTTGAGTTAGCAGAACCGCTGCAGATGTGTCAGGAGAGTCTTAGGTGGATCCACGGATTATTAATTTTAAGTTTTCAACAATTTTTATAGAAAAAATAGTGGTTATGTTTAGGTTTTGATGTTTCAAAAATAAAGTTAAGATTGAAATTTTGTCTGAGTTTTTCCTCTTCTTCTAAGTTTTTTTTAAATTTAAATCAGCATAGATAGGCTATTAAACAAGGTTTATTTTAATGTGTAGGTGTCTTAACAAAAAGTTATTAGAATTTTAGTTATTTAGGTTTAATTGAAATATCCCTAGACCATGTTGATGTGTGTAGTAAAATGAAGCATATTGACATCAGAATTCATTTTCTATAAGAACATGTACAGAATGGAGCAATCATTGTACAATATAAAGACACTTCAAGAATGATTGCTGATGCGCTAACGAAAGGGTTAGCAGGACCTCGACATCAAGAGTTGAGGAAATCTTTAGGATTGCAATAATGATCATTGTGAGGAGTGTTATTATGAACATCTTGTTCACAACGCTTGCATCTCAAAGGCGGATGTCTATCTATAGCATACACAATATTGAAATAAGAAACTATATTGACGTGCATCAACATGCCAATATGAAAAAAATTTGCTATTCGATATATATTGCAAGATGTTGGTTTTGTTTTCTATCGTGAAATAAAATAGACAAATATAAGTTAACCATTTACCTAGTATGACTTTAATTTACACCTACTTATGATCAACAAACATTAGGATCTATATTTAGATAACACACCCTACAATGCAAGTTATGCATTATAAGGGTGATTCCTCTTATTGTCCAATTAGCGGAGTCGCCAACTTTAAACATCTAAAGAATATGGTACACTTATACAATATCATTCAAGTAAATAGCATATTATTGCATAAATACTATATTTTCTAGTACCGTAAATTAGAATCTATTTTTCAAAAAGCTAATAATATACAAAAATATTTATTCAAAAATGCGTATTATAGTCCAGATGAATCTAGTTTCCGACCATGATTTGGCATAGGGAAAATAATATATAAATTTAACTATTTATAATAACGAACAAATGAACAATGTGAGCATGTATTATTTAACAAAAATCAAAAATTTTTTTGTAAATAAATATTAACAATCTATATATATAAAAGCGAAAGGTCACTCACTCATTCACTCATCACGAAATCTCAGAAACTACAAGTGCTAGGAGTTTCAAATTTTGCATGCAGGTTCTTTTTAGGACGTAGGTGCTCACTAAGACGGGATTTTATGAAATTCAAGGCGGTCAAAAGGGGTGAAAACGTTTGTATGAAACTCCTTTATTTTTTAACTTATAGTTGTGAAAATTTGTATTTGGATAGGTCTTTCAAGTCTTGTTTTCTATTATTTTTTTACAATATTATGTGAATATATAATAATATAATAAAAATAAATAAATTAGTATATCTAAGTTTTGTGAGACCTTTCACATGTTATATTTATATTCCTAAGTAAATACAATTTTGTGTGATACAAACAAAACACTGGTCAAAAAACCAATATGTTATGTAAACTGTAAGATAAATTTCAGTTTTTCATCCACTTTATTTTAAACATGGTTAAAAGCATCAGTTTTAAGAAAAGTTTATGTATTCGTCCATTTTACTTTATTTTTTTTAGTCTAGTAGTACTGACTATCAGGTGGACCAAAAGTAAATACTTAATACATGAAGAAGGTGATAAGGGTTTAAATCAAGTTCCAGTTTATTTGGTGTATTAAACAGGATTGCAGAATCCTTCAAATTTCACTTGAGAATTTCTGTTTGTGTCCAAGTGGTCCTATGCAAGGAGCTGAACTATGTGAGAAATTCACAACATACAACATTCTAGTATTGGACCACCATAGTTTTTTAAGAAATTCCTTAAACATACTTGTTTAATACTTCAAAATATCTTCTTTGTTCTGTAAATAAGTTCCCTTAATGAAAAACACCCTTGATCATATTGTTTAAAAATGTAATAAAACCTAATGTGAATGGCACGACTATTTTTTTCTACTATGAATGTGTTTTTGCTTACAAAACTGCTGGTTCTGTCATTAGAGTTTTAGTTGGCCAAATATTTTTTGTTTAATGGTCAGCATCGCTTATATGAAAAGCTCCCAGTAGGTATACATTTGGTGTAGGTAGCTATCAGTTTTTATTTTACTATTATACAATTGTTTTCGAAGCCGTACAGCGAAGTGGTCAAATATAGGAGCTGGACGCTGAACCAGCGCAATTACCCTATTAGTAGTTGTCACTTACTTGATTACAGACATAGTTGGGTGGGTAATCCTCATCTGGAAGTTGCCCTATGTTAATCTCTCTCGAACTAAGCTCCTTTACACGGAGCCTGAAAAACGGCAATCTAAAAATATGTAAACAAGCAAAGTTACATACAATTACAAAGAGTAGAAATTTAAATTCTTGTGAACAAAGATAAACGAGATTTAACTCTCACCTTGACCATAAAGATTTCCTCTTGGGTCTCCCCAATAACGGAGTCGTCTCCATGTTTATAAATTATAACTCTTAAAGCTTTGTGCTTCTACTCCCTTCTTCATACTACAAGAATCAAAATGAACATACGCTTCTTATTTGTTGTATTGGAGAACACAACAGGAATAACAACAGGATATACAATACAACAAACAAAAACACACTTTTTTTGCTGCACAGCTGCGTGCGCTGCAAGCAAACCACAGACTAATTAGAGTATTTAAAGATATACTATCTGCAAACCACTGTTGCCAGTCTAGTATAAAAAGTTACTCTATGTTGTCAGTGGCGGATAGTCAAATTTAACATGAGACAGCTCCAAAAGTAACATTTTCAAGAGAAGAGTAACATTATGTTATTTAATGTGGAAAACGCCATATTAACCAATATTTAACTACTAGCTGACCCAATAGCGGCTTCGCTTGCTTGATCTAGGTGAAGTGGTGGAAGCGCCATTTTGGAATCTCGAGGTCCTGACTTAAATTCTCAATAACAGTCCGGAGCCTGAAACAGTGACCTGTAGTGTAGATGACAAAATAGAGTCAACAGTCTTTTTAGGAATTACTATAGATGCTAAATTGCAATGGGGTCCCCACATTAAAAAATTGTCTAGTAGGCTCAGTTCAGCAGCTTATGCTGTTAAAAAAATTAGACTATTAACTGATGTAGACACAGCTAGAATAGTTTATTTTAGTTATTTCCATAGCGTTATGACTTATGGCATACTGCTCTGGGGATGTTCTGCAGATATTAATTCTATTTTTATACTGCAAAAAAGGGCTATACGAGCAATCTACAGTTTGGCTCCCAGAGTTTCCCTTAGACAGAAATTTAAAGACATAAACATTCTAACTGTTGTCTCTCAGTTTATCTATGAAAATCTAATGTATGTAAAGAAAAACATTAGCAGTTTTGATAAAAGGAGTGATGCTCATTCCATCAACACGCGAAATAAGCACAAGCTATCCATACATGTAACGCGTCTCCACAGAATAAGTCATTCTTTTATGGGACAATGTATACGATTTTATAATAAAGTTCCCAATGTTATCCGAGATTTGCCTATTAATAAGTTTAAAATTACTATTAAAACTAAACTCTGTCAAAAAGGTTATTACAAAATTTCGGATTACTTGGAGGATAAAACAGCTTGGGACTGATCACTCCAGGATCTATCTACTCGTGTACTAAGATGCCAAAGTGTAGCGTGTCTTGCCCTACTGATACCATTATTATGTTCTGTTTTGTAAGGCAACACACTGGAGCTAATATTTGTAGTACCTAAGTAAAAACATTGTAAAAACATCTATATAAAAAGAATGGCCCCGAGTTTCTTGCCGCTTCTTCTCGGTGGGCTCTATGTATTTTGGAACGCGGCGGTAGGCTTTAAAGTACATTATAATGAAAAATTGACGTTCATAAGTGCGTCTTTGATGCCTAAATTGAATAAATGATTTTGACTTTGACTTTGACTTTGACAATAGCACAAAAACATATCTGGAGCAACGTGGGTGTTCAAAATACCGCTGCCTACACCGTGGACGTCATGCGTAACGATTTTTTTAATAATGATCGGTTTCAAAATAACAAGTTGAAGTACATGTTTTTTTGGTTACTGGAATTGATTGATTTTTTTGTTCATTATTTGGTTTGTTGAATCCTAAAAGTAACGTAAAATGTTACAAAAGTTACATTCTGGCAACGCTGCTGCAAAGAGTATGTCATAGACTAAAAAACCTAGGAAAGAGTATGTCAAAGAGCAAAATAGAGGTGCGTTGGTTTAGCTTATGGGGCATTGGTGGCGTTGTCATTGATGGATCTTTTGATATAGCGTTCGTAAAGTTCTAAAACGTTTTTTTTGCCACTTTTGCCACTTTTTCGAGCTTTCCGAAAGCTTTAACAAAAGAGGCATCTATGAAAACGCCACCAATGCCCTCATAAGCTAAACGAACGCACCTTTAATATATCGGGGGTACGTATACTAGAGATATATAGACATCTAAGCCTCCAAAATTTGGCTGCGACATTAGCACCAATTTCTGCGGTGTATAATTTAACAACTCTGCTCTATATATATATATATATATATAATATATATATAAGGAGCAGCAGAGTTGTTAAAGCTAAACGAACGCATCTTAGGTATATATTTTATACCTAAGACCACAAAATTATCATGTCTGTTGTATGGGAGATTTATAGATTATGGAACCCTTCGTGTTCGAGTCCGACTGGCACTTGGCCAGTTTTAGATAATGGTCCGGAACCCTTCGTGCGCGAGGCCGGTTTCGATAAGGTTTTAAAAATACCTACAGTTAGTTCTTTGTAAGTAGGTATATACATAGATAAATTAAAATATGCGCTTTAGGTATAAAGTATTTGCATATCTTCACTTTTAAAATATATTTATTATAAAACATATTGTATAAACATATATTACAGAAATATTTTCCCATCAGCCAATTACCCAAGTTTTAGGGAAAAACAGTTTGTCCTGGGCAAATAATGTTTGCGTCTGTGTGCGTGACGAGGCAAATAATATACAGCACACATAGCGAATTTGTAGCGCGCGTTTTGAGAAGAGGTTTTAAGGAAACCTTACTTATATAGGTACATCTCAGACAAAATAAAAAAGTCAAGACAGAATGTTGTGAACAGAGCAGTGAGGCCGGTTTTCTATGCATGTAGTGCGTGAATCGGTGCTGCCATGATAATTTAAATTACCCCATAAAAATAACGTTATCAAATTATTAACGTTATAAATTTAATAAAGTTATAACGTTATTAGTTTTAATATAATAATAGTGTTCCTACATTAGGTGTCGGTAAAAAGTAGTGGCATTGGGTGGTGAAAGAGAAGACAAAGAGTTTCAGAAATAAAATTACTCGGTGTAACTGCTTTTTATAACGGTTTTATTTAAAAACCTTTATGCTGAATTAATTTTTTGTACGCTTGTCGTTTACTTTGCACTAATTTAAAAATACTTTCTAATTTAGCAATATGGTGGAATCTAATGTTTAAGTATTTCTCAATTACACACCGTATTAAATTAAGTTTATGTTCCTGCCCAACATATTCATGTATTGACTCTAAATTGATAAAAATCTGATTGTTTCCAATGAATTTCTTTAATATGTTCAAGACTATAGTTTGGTGTTGATTTTCTGCGGTTAATGCAATATTTTCATTCAATAATTTTCGAACAACTGCTTCACAAGTGACACAAATGTCAAAAAGATCCTTAGACGGGAAGCGAAGACCGCCTTTGTTTTTTAAACTAATGAGCTTGTGAAAATAAAGTTTCTCATCAGTCTGCAAGGCATCTTAACATTTAGAGCATTTTATGGTTTTAACAAGATAGTGCACTGTACTTCCAGATATGTAACCAATTATCATTTTTCTGTAGTCACCATAATATGAATTGTCATGTAAACAACTGGCCCAATCAAATGATTCATTAACAATTTCATTATGAAGTTGCAACGAAGAATTTTCAATGGTTTCTTCTTCTTCTTCATGTCTATACGACGATGAAGTGCTATTTATAATTTTAGTTGTTGAAGTGCAATTAAGTATTGCTATGTGTTCTAAAGGAACATAATTACTTTTTGTAAGACATTTTAATTCTAAATGACATAGTATTTTTTGTAGCTTGCTTTAAACTGTCTTACTTTAAGGTTATCGTTGTACCCTCCATGCATCCTAATAGACGTAAATAGAATCTCTAAATGATCCTGGCTTAATTTATAAGTAGATTAAAAAAACAGCCTTTTTTCATTTTCTATGTACTTCGTATAAAGCGCTTTTAAACTTTCAATATTTATTAATGTACCTATGAATCCTGCTTTGCATTTTTCTTCTACGACTGGTTTATAAAATCGCGTGATGACAAAGACTGGTCGACCATCTCGTATAACTTTCCGCATACTAACTACACACAACAACATTCAATATAGATACACCCTAAAACAAAAGACTTCAATAGAAATATGGTTTATTTTTACAAAAATACATAACCGCCTTCAATATGTACGAAATTGAAAATCCAGTGTTAAATTAATGCGAATCTATATTAAAGGTATCAGGTTTCCAACAAAAAAATAATTGTTCAAATCGGTTTATAAATAACGGACTTATGAGGTAACAAGTATTTAAAACAATAGAACCTAATTGCGAACCTACTCCTTTTAGATGTCGGTTGAAAATAAACTAAAAATAAAAAAAAAAGAATTGCCTATTTTTTTTAATTTGCTTTCAAACGACGGAACCGGTTTTGTATAAAGATATTGCGTCGAGTGTCATACAATATTATATTTAAAGAAAAGTCTAATTGAGAACCTACTTCTTTTTTGAAGTCGGTTAAAACACGTTGATAAACTATTATAAAAACGTACCCGTATTAACGTAACATATATACTAAATATTAAGATTACCCAAGAACAGGGTAAACCTTACAGGCTTTACCATGGCAACACTTTCTATGTTCCAAGCAATTGCCTTTATTTTTATTTTTATTTATTTAAAATATTGGTTTCCAAGTTACTTACGTGTGAAATGTGATTCCATCCTTCTTTTTATATTTTGATGTTTGTTTTATACACCGTTTCACGACACAATTCGGCATTTTGACTGGTAAATTTGTTGATTTACTTTACGTGTTGCTTCCACGCGCAGCGATAGTTCGACTGACGAGTCAAGGCGTAGTTTCGTTGTGCGTGTGTGTGTGTAATTGTGTATGTACACGGCGAGGCGTAGTTTTACCGGCTTCACTTTTCTGTTCACAACATTCTGTCTTGACTTTTTTATTTTGTCTGAGAGGTACATAATGTAATTAATGTAATTATAATTCGATGATCATTGTGAAATATTATAAAAAAACTTCAAGTGCGTCAAATTTTGTTAAGGATGATGTAGAATAAATAAACGAAAAATAGAAATTGAGGTATGTTTACTATAATATGAAATATAACAGATTTTTACTAACAAACAATATATATGTAACCATGGTTACACTATCTGTCAAACTGGTGCAAAGCACTAACGAGCAAGGAACTCTTTATCCTTACTCTTAACATCTTCTCTCTTTGTCCAGGTTGCTCATATCAATTCCTGTACATAGCATAACCAATCTTGGTTTATGATGATGGTTACAGAGGTTTCGTCATCATATCGGCTAACTGAAATTCTTTAGAGAACTTCTTAACACATAATGTACATTCAGCCACAGTCTCTCTTACAAAGAAATTCCGAATCCTTATATGTTTGGTTCTCTGATGCAGTTCAAATGAAGGATTGTGTGCAAGTTTAATCGCTGACTCGTTGTCTACATACAACACTGGGAGAACATCAGTCGATAAAGCAATGCTTCTTATAAGTCTCTTTAACCAAATCATTTCTCTAGCAGTCTCACTTGCGGCTACTATTTCTGCTTCAGTAGTAGAAATTGCGACAGACGTCTGTCTGTGGCTCCGCCATGATACAGCTCCCCCGGCAAACATACAAATCATTCCAGTTGTAGAACGTCCTGTCTCTAAATTTCCATCGTGATCCGCGTCACTGTAGCATTTTAGATGTACATTACAATTTATTTTGTATTGTATGCCCCAATTTAAAGTTCCTTTTAAGTAGCGTTGTATACGCTTCACTTTCACAACATCTTCTCGTGTTCGGTTTTCTAAATGCCTGGATCAACACCTACAGAATAAGCTATGTCAGGCCTCGTACCAACCATTTAATATGCTAAGGTACCCACGGCTTGCCTATATGGGAATTTCTTCTCGATTTCAGAAATATCTTCTCATTTTCCTGCAGTATTATCATTTATGATAGGTGTCGCTACTGGTTTACAACCTTCCATACAGAATCTTTCTAGTTGTTTCTTCGTATAGGCAGTCTGAGTCAGATTTATAGAGCCATCTTCTTCCCTCCCAATTTCTAGACCTAAGAAGTAGGTAGCTGGTTTCGATTTAATTTTGAATCGTCCCTTCAGCTCCTCTATAAATTTGTCTAATTCTTCTTGGTGGGTAGAAGCTAGAAGCCCATCATCAACGTAAAGTGCTAGTATGAGTCTTTTTTCTCCTCGCTGCCTCATAAATAGACATGGATCAGCTTCACTTGCGAGGAATCCTGCCTTTTCCAGAAACTCTGTAATGCAGTTATTACAATTTTTATTCTTTGGTAGTGGTACCATAACCCACGTCTCCTTTTCATTCAGTGATGAAATCTCATCATCCATAGCCATCTTCCACTTTTTGCTATTTTTACTGCGGATAGCTTCATGATAACTTTGAGGTTCCTTGATTTCATTGATATCCTCTACCGCACTCATGATAAATTCCTTAAACCTGTCTGGAGGTCTAATAGTCGACCTGTTTCTGTGTGTCATTCTACCTTCTTCCTCTATTTCTAATTCAGGTAAAACTCCATCCTGTACAGGTTCGATCAATTCAGCTGTGTCCTCATTTGAATCAACAGATTCGTAATCACTTTGAGTTTCAGGCACATCAATATCCTGTATGTTATCTGGTTCGACTTTGATATCATGACTTGTGAATGATGATGATTTTCCAGATTAATTTAATGGGGATGAGTCCTAAGCTGGTACAGATATTGATGAATCTTGAATTGACGTGACATTATCTGATATGTCACTATTTAAAGAAATAGGTGTGTTGTTGTAATACATAGGTATTGGTAATCGTCAAAAGTCATTGGACTTGTATCTTCTATTGGTATTGGATCTTGATTCGTTGGCATTAGAGTCTTCTCTTCAAATAAAACATCTCTTGAATGTACTAGTTTGTTGTTTTCTTTTATCCATACTCTGTAACCTTCATCATTCTCATATCCAATCAATATGCCCTTCACGGCCTTTTTGTCAAATTTTTTCCTAGTGACCTTTGGCACATGTGCATAGCAAGTACTACTGATTATTCTTAAATGTCGGATCCTTGGCTTCTTATTGTACCGTATCTCGTATGGACTCTTGTCCAATGGTGTAGGGCCAGTCCGATTTAGAATGTAGACTGTAGCATTAACTTTCTTAGCCCACAGCCCTTGGGGTAGCCCTTTTGCATGCATAATAGCCCTCGTGGCAACTGTCCTGTTATCTCTTTCTATACAACCATTTTGTTGTGGAGTATGTGGCACCGAAAGTCTCTGTTTGATATCATAATCTTCGAGTATTTTCCTAACTTCCTTATTATCGGATTCCCCTCCATTATCACTCAGAAGCTCTCTTACTATGTGTCCATTTGCTTTTATCTCAGCCAACACTTGCTTCAGCTTTTGACTTACTTCTGACTTTTGTTTCTGACAGTATACATAACGAAATTTCGATAAATCATCCTTGAAGAGAACAAAGTACTTGCATTTGCCTATAGAGTACCTGAAGGGTCTACATACGTCAGCGTGTATGAGTTCACCCGCTCTTGTTGCTCTTTCTCTTGAACCAAATTTAGTTATATGTGTTTTACCATAGATACAGCCTTCACATATTTCGCTGTCAAGTTTAACTTTAATCCCAAGTTCTCTCTCAATAACTTTCTGTACATGGGCTTTACTTTGGTGTCCCAATCTCTCGTGATATAGCTGGAGTAAGTTTTTTGTTGCTAGGGTGTTTATTTGTGCGTGTCTAACAGGTTTAATGTTGGTCAATTGTAGTTTGTATAGACCTCCTTGTCTCTGCATGTTCCCAATAATCATAATGATCTCGTTCACTGACAACTTACATGATGTAGTTGATGACACAAACGTACTATTTGAGAGTCTATCTTGAGCTGATAGTACTGAAAATATGTTTTTTTTCGTAGCTTCGAAGATAGCTTGTGCCATCTTGCCGACGAAATAATGTTTTCTCTTACTGAACACTCGACTTTCTTCTAAATTCGCTAATTTTATCCTTTAACCACGCACTGTTACCATGTTAAGGATGATGTAGAATAAATAAACGAAAAATAGAAATTGAGGTATGTTTACTATAATATAAAATAAAACAGACTTTTAATGGCAAACAATATATATGTAACCATGGTAACACAATCTGTCAAACTGGTACAAAGCACTAACGAGCACTAAAGAGTTCCTTACTCTAACAAATTTAACCCGTCCCTTGCCAACGCAGTAAACTTCATCGATTTCTTTGAAGCTAAATGCAAAATAAACAGTGAAGGATCTGTACTTGTTAACTGCATAAAACCCGAGGTTTATCATGAACTAAAAGTAGCACTTACACCTAACTTCCAAACAGCAAACATACGACGAGATAAAAACAAAATTCATGGACTTGTATCTAACAAGAGAAACACGATACAAAGCCTTAATTTATTTTTGGAACTCAAAACGAGAGACAAATGAATCCATTGAACATTATGCTAATAGATTAAAAGAAATTTCAAAGGACTGCAGCTATGTCGGGACCTTATTATAGCAACAACTTCGGGATCGATTCGCTACCGGTTTGAATACCCTACAATTGGATGTAGATCAATCACTTCGGTTTGCTTTAAAGCATAAATGCCCGACCGAAGTGACTGTCGGTGGAAAAATAGGGCAGATTTCGTTTGCTGAAATATTTACGGTTGCTCAAACAGGTGAATTAGCTGAAAACGACAATAACGCGGAGAACAGTGTGAATAGAAATAACCAAAAAACGCCTCAAAATAGATTAACGAATACTCGTAACTCAAATAACACTAACAACAAAGTTACGAGGAAGCTTCGGCCAGAACCATGCAAACACTGTGGAAAACGTGAAAGACACAGCTTTGAGAACTGCATAGCTCAAAACCACTTGTGCGAAGAATGTGAGATAACAAGGCAATACGAAAGCGTTTGTATTAAATCTGGTAGAACATATCTAACATGAAATGTTAGATATGCTCTAGGACGTCAACACAAATACAGTCATACAACAACAAACTACAAAAGATAACCAATCATGCATGGGAATATACAACTTCATCATCATCACCGATATCGTCTCGAGCATCTAAACTTTACACGTCTGCAGAAGAAAGTGAAGATGAGCATAACCCTGTCTACAAAATCAATTATAAAAATCAACTAGGTGCAAGAAAATCGACGTTACCATCAATGGTGATCAGTGTATGATTGACTAGCACACCCAGGACCAATCCAAGGTAAGCCATTAAAGCTCCGACACAACAAAAGGACCGAAACTCCAAGCTTATTCAAACATTAAATTGAAGTCAAGAGGGTTAACAGACGTAACAGTAGAAGTGGATAAAACACAGTAAATATTACTGGAAGGGAGACCATGGACAGGCAAGCGCAGCGTAGGTCATCCACGGACATTGTGGACTGACGACCTAACAAAGGTAACAAAAGGATGACGTTGGATACAGGCCGCTTCCAACCGGTGTTTTTGGAAATTTCTGGGAGAGGCGTGTGTTTAGCAGTGTACGTCCTACGGCTGAGATGATGATGAAAAAAAAAGTCAATTTGTGCGTTGAAATTGTACCACTACGGAAAAAGCAGGGGCCTTACTGTGAGCACTTAAAGCAGAACTTCTAGACAACTGCCCGGTTTATACGTACCATGACAACTTGTAACCAGGCCTGCCCAGGCCTACTATTTAAGAACCGCGGAAAAACCGTTCACCTGTTTTTTTGTATGGACTCTGGTTAACATGTCGCTCTACATCGACTCAGTTTATTAGCTTACAAACGTCTAGGCGTCTGCAATGTTGGTTATAGTAAATTGTTAGAATGCCAAAGACAATATTCACCCTTGAGAAAACAATATTCAAACAGTTCACCTAAATGAGCGTCATGGTATGATTTCATTCAAAACTGTTTATGTCAGGTTTAAGAACTGCACGGAACTTGCATAGTTTTTACGAAGCTGATAGTAAGGCCCTAGTATAAGAGTTCCGGTGTCATTTCACAGCTAAACCATTGATTTTAATGCTTGAAACGTCTAAAATACAAAATTTAGTGCATACAAAGGACTTTAAAACGATCTGGCATATCAAATCACCGCCATTTTGTTTTTTTTTTCGAAATCGCGTAGCATTATGAAAGTGGTATGTATAGATAGAGGACACATATACAAACAAAAAATGTCAAGTAACATGGTACCCTGAAGTGTCACGTTACCGAGATCTCTTGTGAATCAAAGTTGAGAGCTATAACGCCGACGTACGATTATAATCTTAGTTATAACTTATGCATGATTAAAGATAAAAAAATATACACGTTGACATAAAATCCACCTTTTGTTGGAGGCCGGTAGAAGAGATAAAGATATGATCCTTAGCTTGCACATTGGTGCAAATTTAACTAAACGTTTATGATGCTTACTATACCATATTGATACCTTGCTTATAGTAGATAGATTACAGATGGAATAGTAAGTTTGGACCGTTATTTAGAGTTTTCGTAAAGCCGCAAATAACAAAAAAGACGTGTGGCACTCGGAGACTGCCGCGGTAAAGCTATTGCATAGCTGTTTTTATCAACTTATGCAATTATAATTATTTAACCAATGCCATCTAGAGGCGAGTTGCTGAACTAAAGAGACAAGCGTGATATTTCAAAAAGTCATTAAAAGTTCTGCTATTCATCGATAGATGCCAAATATTGTTGGCAAGTGAGAAGTTAAGAACGCAACCATATATATGATAAGTAGGCAACATATCTTTTCTTTATTTCATTCTGCCTTTAATCTGCGTTTTTTGTCACATATAAGCTTGTGACGTTTGTAGTCTAAGCCTATATTTATAACTACAAACATTTTTGCAGGCCAGTATATATATATATATACTATAACGCGCCGTCTAAATAACTAAGACCGTCAAAAATGACAGTTCGTTGATATGCGCGTAATGCGCTCAAAGACATTACATTGCTAACTATAATTTCTTTGGATGCACTAGCATATTCTATTAGTCTGACAGGGTGGTCCCAATCAAGCCATAGTAGATATTAGCGCGATAACAATCAATCCGCCATCGTAACCACTCATCGATGACGTATTAACTGCCGCTATATTGACGATAACGTGAACCATGCTCTACACCAATATCATCGTGAGCGTTCTATCTAAAGTGACAGGTGTTTTGTTTGTTTGACAAGGTTTTTACTGTTTAGTCCCTTGTTTTTGATTTAAAAGTTGTAATATTCGGTCCATGTAATGTTCTTTTTAAACTACATACACCACACAACTCCACTCGGAAATCAAAGAATGTAAACATCAAAGATCATATATAAACACTACATTTTAAAACATGACGATGGCAAATCCATGAGCGTGTGATGCCATATCCCTCAAAGAAGAGGAAAAGAGTAAAGTAAAGTAAATAAATATGGCTGCTTGCTGGTCGGTCAGCTAGCTAGGATTTTTCGGGGTGTTTTAAATAAAAATTGTGTTTGTGCGCCAGGCAGTAATTACTGAGATATTGCTGCAATAAATAATAAAAGAATATATCTTGAATACATGGTGTTGAAAAGTGTGAGTAGTTTGTGTGAAGACCGATCAGATCAATGACTCGGACGCGTATGATGTGATGGGAAGGTTGACAACTCGGATGATATATGCGTCGTTTTTCTCCCTCTTCAGCTCTAGTTAGAAAGTAAGCCAAGATGTGTTTAAAGCAGTGTTTATTTCTTGCGCATGTAGAAGTCAAGAGTGGTCGACTGCCGTTTAATAATACTCGTTTATAGTCTGACAAAGTCGCTAGCGATGTAGGTACACTAATTAAATTTTTAAAAGGTCGGGATCGGGATGCGCCGCGAGAGGAGGCTGCGCGCCTGTTTTCTCCCTCGCTGCGACCGGGCACACCTCCGTTGACCTATTTTCTGGTTATTGCATCCAACCTCTATAAGTGTAAGGGTGTAAAGTGGGGCGCCGCCGGTTTGCATTCTTAGCGTAATAATCCAATTTAACCAGCTTTTGGCTATTTATTGCACTCTCGCATTATGAAGCGAATTAAACTAATGTGCATTTGTAAGAGCTACATAAATTGTCAGCTTTAACTAATTAGTCTTAGGGTCTAATGTGTTTAGCTCTTTGTAGGTAATGAATATGAATATTTTTATCCTAACAGATAAAGCTAGTTATTGTAGGTGTCAATGTGTAGGGCAGAGACAATGAGTGTGCAAGTGGCACCTACTAGTTGTGATTTGGAACAGAGTGCAGAGACATCACTATGATGATGGACTCAGATTTGCCCCCTGGTAGCTGTAACTCCACTGGGCACCTGTCCACAATAGGATACCATACATATCCAGGTGAGTGCATTTTAAATTGTATATATAACAAACTAGTTTATGTATTAGAGGCTAAGTAATTACTGCTAGAATTCAGAAACAATATCAAGTTAAATGTTTGTTACTTGACTAAAACCTTATTGTATTGCATTGACTATTACTCTCAAAGAAATTTACTTTTACTTATGGGAGGTGCTTTCGTTTAGCTTATGAGGGCATTGGTGACATTGCAACTGATGGCTCTTTTGTTAAAGCGCTTGTAAAGCTGAAAAACATTATTTTTGCCACTTTTGCCAGTTGAGAGTCTGAATAGGGTGTGCCCTATTCAAATAAAAATTACACGGCAAATGAGACCTATTGCTTATACTTGTTTTTGGAATATGACTGTATGAAATAAGGTTAATATCTCTTCTTGTCACTTCAAACACAGCGGTCCCTTATGCAATATTTTTCCTCACAGTGCTAACGTCTACCAAAGCCGGTCCGAGACAAATATCGCGATTTTGACAGCTCGTGGCACTGTAATCGTGTTGATAAATCGGACCAGAGTTGAAGCAATAACGAATCATTTGCCCGTGAAAAACAAATTCATAAAAATATTGTGCATAGTGTGAAAGTTAACTATGTGGTGTGTGGATTAAAAAGAAATAATGGAATGGATGGACCGACTTTTACATCAAAAACAAGGGACACCAGTAAAGACATTGTAGAAATAAACAAACACCTGTCACTTTTGACAGAACGCTCACGACGATTATGGTGTAGAGCATGGTTCATGTAATTGTCAATATGGCAGCAGTTAAGACGTCATCGATGACGTAGCGTGGGCCATCGTAATCACGCTCACAGTGAAAGGGACCGACTGTTATCGCGTGTTATATATTATTAATTATGGCTCAATTGGGACCGCACTGATCATCTTCTGGTTTTAGTTCAATATTACTTTAAAATATATCTAAATAGTTTCTAGTATTCTTTTATGAGTGGCATGTGTGGGTTTGCCACAACTCTGCCAGTGTCCCGTAGATAGAGCAGATAACAAACGAGAGTGAATGATTGCTGACTTCAATATTTCTTTTAACCTTGTATAGGATCTAAATACTAAAGATTTGGTGTGTATTTGTGGTGGCCAAATCCTTAGAAGATTAACAAAAAAAAATTCAAATAAGCAGTTAAAAAAATTATTGCTTACTCTTTGCGTTTCTGGTTTTCCTTGCAATTTAATATTATTTAATGGTGAATTAGTTGTCAAACTTTTGATCACTATCAACAGTTTGACAACTAATTCATGTAGGCTAAAGGTCAAAATTAAGAAATATGGATTTTGATTTGTCGATCACCCCACAAAGATTTAGTAATATATCCACCTCTTTACAAGAATGTGATTTAGACAGTATTTTGAAAAGACTTTCTTTATGAAACTATCATGTAAATGATACTGGCAAAGTTGCAACACTCAAACAAGTTGCAAAGGCCATACACAAAGAATCTAATCTCAACTACTTGCATGTAAATCCCGCTTGCAATTCTTGCATAACTTGACAAAAGATACAGCATGTTCATCTTAGTCTTGTTTTACTCAGCTACTGTGAATAACTGTTTGTGGCAACCACACTACACTTCCATAGGTGAGGACTGGATACAACCAAATTATACAGATATTCTACATAAATGCAAAGGAAAATGTGTTGATAAGTTAGTTAAGATATAAAATAGAAAAACAATTTCTTGTCATAACTCATAGAATATGTTCTGGTCACATTCCATGGTCCATCACATCCACATTCATGGTTCAAAGAATTTTGGATTTTTAATGAGGAAAGAAACATCACCTAATTGCGAGTCATGTGGAGTGGTAGATTATAATGTGCTTATGAAATGTGTCCAGAATGCAACCCAAAGGCATGCACTCATGACATCCTTAAATTTAAATGTTTTAGATGCAGGAGTATTTATTGGTATTTTCACAGAACCTGATTCAGATTATTTATATGCCTTATAAAAATGATTGTTATGTTAGGTATGTCATTTTACAATAGATTCTTATTATTAATAATGTCATGAATTAAAATAAAGTAAGTATTTAGGTACATCAGCATAATAATTCTTTAAATAAGTTTGTCAAGTAGGTAATTAAAATTGATAAAAGAATCATTATTAAATAGAAAATTATTAAATTATACATTCAATTAACAATTAATTACTTAACTTAATTTGTACTAACATTAATTTTAAGTTTTATTCACTAACCTAATATGGATCCCAATTGTTGTCCATATAAAGAAATTTTGAATTTTGAATTTGAAATTTGAATTAAGATAAGTAAGTACATAAGTGTCGTCCAATAATAATTTATAAAATATGTCAAATAGTTAGTTAGGTAATTATAATCTATCAGAGTAACATTATTAAAATATTGTACCATTTATTATTATATAATTAAAATGTATTTTATTAGTCAATGTTTTATAAAAGAGGATTCATTAATTTTCATATCCATATAAACTCACAATTGTAAAATGAATTTCTTTGGAAAAATACTTTTAATTTGGTTTTAAAATCTAGCATAGGTAAATCTGATCTAGTATAGGCAGTTTATTGTAAATTTTTATTTTGTTGTAGGAACCTTGCTTTTTTACTTTAACAAGCTTCACCTTAGGTTTGTGAAGTTTTTCCTTATTTTTTAAGTTAAAACTGTGAGTGTCCATTTTTCTAAAATATTTATCTTTTTCAAGGTGTATCTGTAATTAACACTTATATATTCCATCAAACGTCATTGGTCATCATGCGGCCAGACACAATAGAAATTTCATTGTTATAATATAACGACCCTTGAAGGGATATATTGAGGGATATAACTGTCATGATTTTATTTTGAATAAAGTACTTCTTTGCTGATACCCTCCTTTTCAGTCCATTAATTTTTCTGACTGATCTCTTTTGACATCTTAACCCGTCCATCAGCGCAAAAAATAACAATAGATTTATGAATGAAACTTAACTCGAATGAGTCTTGCTGATTCGGACAGATTAATATTTTACCTACATCAGAACCATTTCTCCATATTGTTATGCATAACTTAGCACAGAGTGAATGTAGGCATAGTATACAGATATAAGCGTTGTTTTATTAACAAGGGCGCTTAAGTTTCAAAAGGGCATAGTTCGCACTTGTGAATTTTTTACATACTTTATCAATATGAGGAGCATGACTTAATGTATAGTCAATGGTGTAGCCGAGAAACACTTTTTCAGTTGTTGTAGCTTTGTACTGTTTAAATTTTTTTGTATAATATTTCATTATAATACTTTTATCTTTGTTTAAATCTATTCTGTTACTTTCAAACCAAGTTTGCAAACTCACCACTTAATTATCCTTTCATTCTAAATGATTTCATTCCGGTCTTTAATGCCTACATGGGTATCGTCAGCATATAGATTGATAATAGCCCATTCTGGAAGACAGTTTGCGAGGTTGTTGACATTTATTAAAAACAAAAGTGGCCGAAGTACTGAGCCCTGAGGGACACCTATATCAACATGACCCACTTCAGATTTGTACTCACTTACACTAACAATCTGTGATCAATCTGACAGATATGAAATCATCATATTTAATTCTACTCCACAAAAACCATAGTGTTTTAATTTAAGGATAAGTATGTCATGTCGCAAACAATCAAATGCTTTTGATAAGTCACAATAAATGCTAGCACATTTTTGTGATTCATCAAAACTCTGTAAAATGTAGAGTACTACTGTACCTGCATCAGAGGATGCAGTAAAGTTTTAATAAAATGTGTTGTAGATGAATATGTTATGTTACATATCCCTTCAAGAGTCGTTATATAGGGTGTTTGGTAGAGGGACCGACAAACCAAATGAGCGTGTTCGGAGGACCACTTGGAGAATACAAGTTGGCCAAAAAAAATCCCCGACTCCCCAATATGTGTAACTTTTTTTTGTGATTTTTCTCCGAAATTGTACCTATTTACCACCATAACATTTGTAAAATCTGTTTTAGACCAGATGTTTTTAGTTGAATTTGGTCTCTAATACTTACTAAACTTGTATTCTCCAAATTTTCAAACCAATGTGGCTTAGATGAAGGAGACTATGATCATATTTTCTTTAGCTGTCCAAATTTGAAATATTCACTGTATGATATTCTTCCACAAAAAATATCCCGTCCTATTTCATTCAAATCTCTTCTGTCCCTTACTTTTTCTTCTTTAATTAAATGTATATTATGTAATTACATTAGTAGAAATAAAATTAAATTATAATATATATTCCTTATTATTTATTTTATACATGTATGAATTTTTATTAGTATTATTTTTGTTATAAATGATATGATGTTTTTGTTTTGAATTTTGTTCTTATTTATGTTGTGTTTGTGTGTTTTAGAGTAATCACTGGTGTGGAACAGTTTGTTTGATTCTCTCTTCTAATCACCGACCATATTCTAAAAGTTTACTTTAATTTCTCCTATAGTTTATGAAACTATCATGTAACAGATACTGGCAAAGTTGCGACACTCAAACAAGTCGCAGGGGCCATACACAAAGAATCTAATCTAATCTACTTTGACAGAACTTGCTTCGAGAAAACATAGTTCCACAATTTATTGATTCAGGCATTACTTTGCGGAAATCCATTATCAAAAAACGATATTAAAAAATATTTAGTGACACTTCCGCTAGAAAAAAAAATGGTTTTGGCCTATTTGGGGGTGTGCACCACCCTCCCTCCCCCATACAGTCGACTCCTGAGGATGCCTCGTGTAGAGGCGAAACACGTGTCGAATCGTTTTTTGGTTTATTTGGGTTTTCTTGTGTGTTTTTTATTTTGTATTTTTCCTATTAGTATGTTATGCGAGAGGGAGGGTGGTGCACACCTCCAAATAGGCCAAAATCATTGTTTTTACAGCGGAAGTGTCACTAAATATTTTTTAATGTCGTTTTTTGATAGTTCCACAAGTCATTGCTATTTAAAGACAGAACATAATAAATTCGACAAGAATTACTCGTACAAAACGCTGCAGAGTATCTGCTCAGAGCAAATACGTGTGACGACGAGTGAAATGAGGAGGAGAGCTGGGTTGAATGGTGACCACACAAAGCTAGAATTAGGCTAACCTACACCTCGATAAAGATATAACGCAGTACTTTTGGGATAAAAGTCTCGTCTAGTATATGTACCCACAGAGTTGACAGTAAAAATAGAAATGAAGACTTCATTCTCCCGCAGGACGAATGCACCACTCCATGAGCACGCCGGCCGGCGTGGACGGCGCCGGCGGCGGCTCGCGTACCCCTCCAGCTACTCCGAAGAAAGGCGGCAAAATGCTCGCCGTCAGGGTGCAGATGCTGGACGACAGCATATCCATGTTCCAGATACAGGTATGTCAATTATCCGTCTATCTACCCGAATTTAGAAAACGGACAAAGAGCGTTGGATGAGGACAATCATGAGAATATAGTATAGATTATGAAATTTTTTTTTTTTAGGTTTTTATTTTTAGGACGTAAGCGTCCGAAAAATGTCAGTCGGTCCCACTTGGGTACTAAACTATCAAGGCTGGTCCAGCCGCATATTTGTTTTTTTTAATGTATTGGTTCATCAAAGTGACTCCCTCACGCCTGATGAAAAGCGAAGATGGAATCAAGAATGAACATTAGTGCAGCCGTAAGCTGCACTAATCGCCACCCCTATGATGACCTGAGAGATGCTTTTCCACGCCCCGCTTGAAAGACCCAGGGCCATAGCTGTAAGGAAATACGTACGCCGGCAAAGCATTCCACAATTTATTTACACGACAGAGGACGGCACTGCCAAACTTTTTAGTTCGTGGTAAGAAGTTTTGAACAGTATATGGATGCAATGCTTGACCGGAACGAGTTGTTCGGTATCGGAATGGTGAGGAAGGAGTAAGATTAAAGAGCTCGGTTAAACTATAGTCGCCCGGTACCCGCGGGGAGGGGGGAGGGGGGGGCGGAGGGGGGGGGGGGGGAGGGGGAGGGGGTGAAGCCCCCCCTGCACCCCCCCCCCGCCGGAGGCCTTTAGTTTTTGAGTAATAATTTTTTTAGTACTTAACCTCACTTTCGGCTATATCAGTATTTTTTACCTATTTTTTGTTTCACACCTAATCTATTAAGGCGGTTCGCTTCTGGCACTTCGCCGGCCGCTGCCGCGGCACGCTCGCTTCGCTCGCTCGGCTCGTGCGTTGTTTGTCATGTTCTAACCTAACCTAACCTATTTTTTGTTTCACACCTAACTTATTAAGGCGGTTCGCTTCTGGCACTTCGCCGGCCGCTGCCGCGGCACGCTCGCTTCGCTCGCTCGGCTCGTGCGTTGTTTGTCATGTTCTAACCTAACCTAACCTATTTTTTGTTTCACACCTAACTTATTAAGGCGGTTCGCTTCTGGCACTTCGCCGGCCGCTGCCGAAACCGCGTCCGCTTCGGGTATTGTACTGTAATACTCCATTACAGCCAAGTGCAGTCCAGTTTTCAAGCCAAGTTCAAGTCGTAGAGCAATCCAAACAAATCCGGTAAGCAAACCAAGTTTCAAGTCGTCGCGCAATCGAAGGAAGTCCAGGGAAAAAGCCAAAGTCGTAATAAAAATCGAAAAACAAGAGAGCACACATTCACGAAACTACGAGAGAAACGGAATGAATGGATGACAGTCCATCTGTCAGTAAGACAAAATGGCGCCTTTTTTTTTTCTTACGTTTAACGATAACGATACGTTTCGTTTAACTCAGTTTGACAACTTAATTTGACAACTTAATATTGTACCATTTTCTCAACATTGCGTTCCATTTCACTTTTTTTTATCAAATTTTAATTTAATCATAATTAATTTAAACTACGTTTCCGGCAAAAAAAAATTGCTGGAAGGGCTTCAGGTGGACCCCAATGATACCCCTAAACTCGCACCTTCATCAAAATCAGGTACCGGACGGCTATAGCCAACCCAAGAGCTCTTCAGAACATTCGCCGTGATTTCTCTAAGCCGTTGCTTAGAGAAGCTATAGTTCTACTTTTTAGAATTTACGAGTATGCGTCGCAAACGCTACGTGCATTTTAAAAGTACAGTAGAATCCGGTTATAACGACGGCTAAGGGACCGGCCGGTGATATTACGTCTACTATCCGGTAGTCGTACTAAATGAAATAACAATTTAATTTTATGTTTTTTATTAAAATAATCACATACAGTGGTGGTCATATAATTAAGAACGCTAATTTAAAGGGAAGATTTTTTCAAACTAACAAGTATAACCAATTGCATGTATTTTTTTGTATTTCTCTTGGTATCGCAAAACTTTTCCATACTAGCGGTACATTCATTGATACACATGATTGGCTAAAAAATTCATATATAAACTTTATACATTAGATCTGAGCCTAGTATTACTACTTACTGGCTGGTCACATAATTAAGAACGCTGAATAGTTTATTTTTTTATTCAAATTTAAATAGAGAACACTCTGTTGCTCTGTGGTTCTTGGGCACTATTCGTATAATTTTGGCGCCATTTAGTGCTGTAAACGTCTTAAAGGTGATTGCTTCATATAAAAACAATGGGGAAAAATAAAAGTTGTGATAAATCTAAAAGGGAAGTAATAATAAAACTTCGCGACAAGAATTGGTCATATAAAAAGATAGCCGACCATCTGCAATGCTCAAAAACTATGGTTTTCCACGCTGTGAAGCATTTTGCCATGTATCAAACTACTTCAACAGTTCCCCGTGTACCTAAACAGAGAAAGTCATCTCGTCGAGATGATCGCAATATCGTTCGTTTGGCAAAACAAAATCCTTTTAAAGGGTCTAATGAGCTGAGAAAAGAATATTTTGGTGAAAACAACCCTTCAGCAATCTCGGCACGCACTATTCGAAGGCGTTTGGTAGAAGAAAAGTTGCACGGAAGGATAGCAAGGAAGGTGCCCATGTTGAAACGGTGCCATAGGCAAGCCCGGCTTGCATTTTCAAGAAGGTATGAAAACTGGACAGTTAGTCAGTGGAAAAATGTTCTTTTTTCTGACGAAACAAAAATAAATAGGGTATGTTCTGACGGAAAACGATATGTACGACGCCCTCCGAATAAAGCATTTGACCCAAAATACACAAAAGTGACATTAAAGCATGGTGGGGGAAATGTGAAAATTTGGGGGTGCTTTTCTGGGTATGGTGTTGGACCTGTTAAGTTGATAGAAGGAAACATGGATCAATTCCAATACAAAAATATACTGGAAGAAACAATGTTACCTTATGCTGAAGACGTGCTTCCGGTTATCTGGACATTCCAGCATGACAATGATCCAAAGCATACTGCACGCACAGTTAAGGAATTTCTCACATCGCAATCAGTTTCTGTCTTAGATTGGCCAGCTAACAGCCCAGATTTAAATCCAATAGAGCATCTTTGGTGCGAAGTCAAGAAAAAGGTTTCAGATCGACAGTGTGGCAATTTAAGAGAACTGTACGACGTTTTCTTAGAAGAATGGAACTCTATATCTCTTGCGAAATGTCAAAAATTGATAGAGTCAATGCCTCGCCGGTGTAAAGCAGTAATTAAAAGCCGTGGACATGCTACTAACTATTAATTTTAGTTTAAATGTAATAAATTGTTCTTTTTTTCCTTTACGCACTTCATATTAATGTGATTTATTTAATCTAAGTTTCATATAAAACAACTCTTGAACAGTTTAATAATTCGTTCTTAATTATTTGTCCAGCTTCATTACTATATGAATTTGTTATTATAGAGTATAATTAAATAAAAAATGTTAGCAATTTTATTTTATATTTGTATTCCCCTTTGCTCTATCCATGTGGCTATTTCATAACATACCTAGTTATTTCTAAGAAGGAACACATAAATATACGTGACATGATTTATATTTTAAAAAACATGAACTTTAAATCGTTCTTAATTATATGTCCACCACTGTATATAATAATCACATAAATATATATTTATTTAACCATCAGAACAAAATATTTATTGCATTATTTGCGCGTACATGATGCATCTGTCTAGATAACTTCACGTTATAACTATAATAAGTATTTTTTATATAGATTTCATTTTACGATGTGTCGTGCATAAGATATCTCTTTACTCGTATTTTCTGGTTAAAATGAACGAAATGAACAGCCTTAGGACCTAATAACGGCCCCATCCGTCAGCCTATTTGGTAGTGACCATGCCTTCGAAGCAAGAGGCACCAGGGTCGATCCTTGGCCTGGATAAATATTTGTATGATGAGAAGAAATGTACTTTTGCACGTTCGTGAATAATATTGAGTGTAAGGAAAGTTTAGTGCTTTAAAAATACTCGGTATTTAAATTAAAAACTCCGAACGCCCGGCCCTTGACAGAGGTGTCAAACCTTAGACCCTTAAGTCAATAATTGCCCGACAGCTAATTACAAGTTGGGCGCCAGTCTTAGCCGTCACCCGGTATTGGCTCAGCCGCTTACGTCTCATTAGTTCCCACGCCAGAGAATATTCATTTGTTTAGCGTTTATGAGAAAGTAACAATGTTTGAACGGCCAAATGATTAGAACGATAAGCACGCGGCATCTCTACTTATGTATGCTTATATTATGAGGTGTTGTGTTTTGTTTATAATGGCTCATCATGTAATGTTACATTATACCTACACTATCCAGAATAGTCATTTTCCCTAGTGCCTACTAGGTAAAAGAAAGTAAATGAAACTTTAAGGATAATATGGATATAATAGTGAAATTCGTGACCTGGGGAATTAGCACTTCACTTCGGCTGATATGTGTCCGTATGATGAACTGATTATATCTCGAAATAGCTTTTCACATGTAGGTCTAAACCGGCGACATCGTTCACATGTAGATCTAAACTGCCGACTCCGGAATTTTTGTCTTGTAGGGGCGTTGACGCCACACCTCGTATTCGTAATATTGCTTTATTTCTCAATAGCTCATTGGCTCAATATTGGGGATAAAAACTAGAACGGCTGCTCTCAGCTGTTCTTTATTTACTTTCAACAGAATTCTCCATTGTATTTTGGGAAATTTTATGGTCCCCATCCCATTTTGGTACGTCTTCTTGTTCCTCTAAAATCCTTCCTTTTCTGTCTGACTTTTTTATGTCATTCCATCATTTTAATTTTTTAAATTTCACATATTGCTGGTCAGTATTGAAACAGTTTTTAATATAAATATTACAATAAGGATTTAATGTGAGATGGTACGAAATTATATTACAATCATTCGGAGATGGAATCAAGAAGCGATTACCATTAATACACTCGTGAGCAGCGTTAATCGCCATACCTATGATGACCTGAGAGATGCTTTTCCACGTGTTATCATCGGTAGAGATGTTGCCTAAATGTTGTAATCGTCTCTTAATTATCTCGTGACTGGGATGACTGATGATTTCTTGTGAGGGTCTTGCCTGGAGATATTATGAATGCAATTAAATACGCATATCTTATATCTAAATAATTGTAATAGATACACCCTTCATATAGAGGTTATTCTAGTCAAGGTACGCGTATTTTCCATTGACATTTTACACCGAGTGGTCCAATAATATGGTATTTTGTACGCCCGCTTTACTGCGAGATCTATACAAGCAGTATGAGCAGTTGAAAGTGACCGGTTACTGTTTCGGGGTGTGTACAACTGTGGGCCTACCACGACAATACGTCAATGATACGAAATCACACTTACGGCTAATTTTCATACCAGGCCCACTGATGTGATTTGTTTGTTAATGTTATAGGTATGGTATATAGGGTGTTTGGTAGAGGGACCGACAAACCAAATGAGCGTGTTCGGGGGACCACTTGGAGAATACAAGTTGCCAAAAAAAATCCCCGACCCCCCAATATGTTTAACTTTTTTTTGAGATTTTTCCCTTTTTCTCCGAAATTGTACCTATTTACCACCATAACATTTGTAAAATCTGTTTTAGACCGGATGTTTTTAGTTGAATTTGGTCTCTAATACACCTTCAGGCCACGCAAAGCAAAATTGGATACAAAACAGAGCTCACTAACTGATTTAGTTAAAAAAAATTGGGGTGTCGGGGATTTTTTTTGGCCAACTTGTATTCTCCAAGTGGGCCCCCGAACACGCTCATTTGGTTTGTCGGTCCCTCTACCAAACACCCTGTATATAAATTATTGTACATATTTTTTTAGTATTAAAAAATTAACCAGGTTGCTTGAAACTCTGATACTATAAGAAATAATACATCACATAGATATAATGGACAAAACCAGACAATGTACGACAAACGGCCAGGTACAATAACCATAATCAAGACATATCACGATGTCGATAAAAATGAGGGTTTTTAAAGCAGTTTATCTCATAAGCAGCGATTTATTTAAAACTACAAAAAATAATGTGACATTTGTAAGACTTCTAAGTACACATTGACGGAATTAAAAACATATTTTAACATTGAAATTTATAGAGAGAAAAATTCCATCCTCGGACGGGATTCGAACCCGCGTCTTCTGACTCTCCGTGTCAGACGCCATTGACCAACTAGGTGTCGCTCCGTCCCCGCAAGACGGTTAGTCAAATAGAGAGTTAAAATTCGATGGCCGGACCAGATTCTTGGTGGCCTAGTTGGTCAATGGCGTCTGACACGGAGAGTCAGAAGACGCGGGTTCGAATCCCGTCCGAGGATGGAATTTTTCTCTCTATAAATTTCAATGTTTGAGATCGCTTAAGCAGGCGTTAGTGCTTTAAAAAGTAATACTATAAAAATTACAAGGGCTGCGATGTCAATACGAAAGTTTCAAGTATTTCTAAATAATGCTTCTTTCGGTTGGATGGTACTGTTAAACTGTCCAATAGATGTCGCTCCGTCCCCGCAAGACGGTTAGTCAAATAGAGAGTTAAAATTCGATGCCCGGACCAGATTCTCGGTGGCCTAGTTGGTCAATGGCGTCTGACACGGAGAGTCAGAAGACGCGGGTTCGACTCCCGTCCGAGGATGGAATTTTTCTCTCTATAAATTTCAATGTTTGAGATCGCTTAAGCAGGCGTTAGTGCTTTAAAAAGTAATACTATAAAAATATTTTAACATACTTGAGTGCATTAAAAAAAATTCAAACATACCACTTCATTTCACCTTTAAAACAGTTTTTCTCTTTATTCACTATTATATGTATTGTGTTATGAAACACATATAATAAAATTGGCAATTTTTAATACACATACATTGACGGATTATTTTTTTATTTAAGAGTGCACATTATTTTTTTATGAATTTTTCGCTTCGCATCTCGCTCGGATAATAACAGAAATATCCTGTCCACCTCATGTAATGAGCTCATGATCCTGTCATACTCTCATGTCGATCGCAGATAACTGACGTGATGACGGACGATCTGTCGCGGCGAAGCGATTGTTGTTATTCATTAATCAGCACAAAATCATTATAATTTATGAAGTACGATTGTCCTCTTTTATCCATTATGTATTGTTGGTTTTCACCAATATTGCATGTATTTTACGAAGTATTCAAGATAACCCTTACTGCCCGTACACATAAGCTGTAGATACCGAGTGAGTATTATTTTCATTAATATGTATGAACGCATAATATTCCTTAGGCCTCATTTACGGAGACGCGGCGCGTCGCGCGTCGCGATAGGCTGCGCGGTCCGCACTAAATTCAAATGTAGGGCGTTGGATGAGTGCGTTTACGGTGAAGCGATTTTACACGCGTTTGCTTGAAATGGAGCGTGTTTTACGGCCGAGCCCGCGGATGGCATCGTCACGTCTCACGCGGCGTTTATCGCGGCGGCGCACGCTGCGGCGATTCTCGATGAAGCGATGCCTGTGGCGGAACCTTCTGCCAGTCTCATTTGGTAATCGTACAACACAGACGTAGTTACCATCGCAATGGAGTATGATATGATCGATTTTTTTTTAGAAGAAAATTGTATCTTAAAAAGTGAGTTATTTAATATAAGGAGTGGCCCAGTGTTTACAGCAGCGGAACATGAGAAGTTTGGGGAATATGCAACTCTTTATAAGTCAATAAGAGAAAGAGGTTATGATGTATTTCATGGTTATACACGGATGTCTAGTACAACTTTTGATTACATAGTAAACAAAATACAACACCGCATCAGTACTTGTAACAGCAATATATCTGCCGAAGAAAAGTTACTACTGACTTTGTTCACGCGAAAGCGTGACGTAACCTCAAGGCGCGGACCCGCGCCCCCGCGTTCCCCCGCCGCTGTCCTGCAGCTGTCAGGCGACAAGCAAGCAGCGAAAGGAAGCGGAAACAGTCACCTTTTCGGCGCCGTCGCGTCCGCACGGCGTAATCGGGAACCGCCAATATCAGCCCCGCGTTTACGCGTCAGCTCAAAAGGCACCTTTTTGTACTCGCGACCGGCGGACGTGTACCGCCGCGCAGCAACCGCATGGCACCGCCATTTTATATCAGCACGAGTCACCGCGAATGACTTCGCCGCGAGTGACCTTCAGGGTGTGTTCGGCCCAACCAGACACTACTCCTAAATCAGCACGTGTGTACACACGCATTCAGCCCGCCGCGTAAACCAGTGCACAACCCAAAGGGACAATACAAACATTAGAACCAAGTGACAATAGTTCTTCAGCTCATTCTGCACGCCGTCGACAGCAGGACGCCTCCACGAGGACCCACGGTCACCAGCACTCATCAGACACAGAGCTCACCTCCGCAGGTATTTACCATCCCAATTATTCCTTACCTATTCTCTGGTTGCAGGAAACTGCTCAACCGCATCTACCCCCCCCCCCCTATCATCGAGCGTATAGCTAGCAGGAAACTGCGAAACTATATTTTCCTCCGAGCCGGATTTATCCGGTTATCCGGATATAACCGGGTACCCGGATAAACCACATTTCCCACGAGCGCGGATATCCGGCAACATAATCTCTTTCGCTGCCGGATAAACCAATGCTATCACCCCCTATCCCTTAAATACAGTCCATTAAATCAGCCCACAATAAACTCAATTTAATTCCCAAATAACGGATATCAATCCCTATCAGACCTATTTAATTTACAAACTACATTTTATTGACTTAATATTACCCAAATTACGTCATACAAATCAGCCCACATTTAAGCTCAATAATTCCCAAATATCGGATATCAATCTTATTTAATTTACAAACTACTTCTTATAGATATTGATTTAATGTAAATCCCCTTACGTCATACAAATCAATCCGAAGCTTCTAGACGAGTGAACCGGCAGTGCGATTTGCCAAGCCAAACTAACCCGACTAGCGATTCGAAGCTTCTAGCAAAAAAATTCCACTCGTTAGGAACAAACATATTGCCAAGCGAAACTGACCCTTGTTACTAATTGGAACGACTGCCGATACGATTGTTCACTAATTGTTTGCAAGAAAGGTTCGTAATTAAAATTCTTAAGGCTAAGTACCTACCTACGCCAGGTGCTTTGTTGATTTTAATTATAAAATTATACTAAGTACTGTTAGACGGGTTTGCTTGTGTTCTTGAGATTAAATAATCATAATTCGTCCATAGTCGAACGTCTGGAATTCAGCCCAATTTATTTTATTTCAAGAACTATATCCTTACCTAATAGAGATCCGCACACCATTTTGGAGTTCCGTGAAAATTATTACGTAATTAGCTGTTGTGATTCAACACTCATAAATCATTTAGACATGCTACTTAATTAGGTTACATATGTTATTTATAATTGGGTTAACTACTTATATGTAAATTAGGGTTCCGCGCAGTTATTAAATATTTAGTACCGAACGAACTTACAGGTTTCAATTAATAAAGTAATTAAACCATCAGCTCACATAAGGTTTCGTACACACGTTATTAATTTAGGCGTTATTATAACCGACTTCCGAAAAAGGAGGTGCGGAATTTCACCTACGATTAAATACTTTAATATTTTTATTTCCTTTTAATTTTGCTTGCGTCCTTGTGCCTGACTTCGCCTACGACGATTAACGATGCCTTCTGAATCACAGGTAGCAAGATTTAGACAGTTACAAATCGCTATTATTAAGCTTAATTTGGAAGCGTTATCATTGAGGTCTAGCAAACCTAGGCGCTATAGCCCTGGATTCGCTGCCAGAGCCGCAGGCGTAAAATTGATCCGCGATAGATTTGACGCGGCATATTATATAATTTTAGACTCCGTAGGTTTATCAGACGACGAGGAGGAATTCTACAACGAGCAGTATGGAAGGACAATAGACGCCTATTACGTGATTCTCGTTGTAGTATTAGAACAAAAAACATGGTCATTAGCTACCAATGACGATGTAATAACCGCGCCAATACCCGCGCGCCCCTCGAAGTCAACTCAGCAGGCATCGAACCTGCAGCCTCAGGGCTGTGCGCAGGATTCGAACCTGCACCCTCTCAGCTCAGCGCCTATACCCGCGCGCTTTTCAATATCAGCTCAGCAGGTATCGAACCTGCGGCCTCAGTGCTGTACGCAGGATTCGAACCCGCACACTCTCAGCTCAGCGCCTATACCCGCGCGCTTCTCAATATCTGCTCAGCAGGTATCGAACCTGCAGCCTCTGTGCTATACGCAGGTTTCGAACCTGCACCCAATCAGCTCCGCGCCTATACCCGCGCGCTCCTCATCATCAGCTCAGCAGGTATCGAACCTGCAGCTTCAGTGCTATGCGCAGGATTCGAACCTGCACCCTCTCAGCTCAGTGCCTATACCCGCGCGCTTCTCAATATCTGCTCAGCAGGTATCGAACCTGCAGCCTCTGTGCTATACGCAGGTTTCGAACCTGCACCCAATAACCTCCGCGTCTATACCAGCGCGCTTATCGCCATCAGCTCAGCAGGTATCGAACCTGCAGCCACAGTGCTATGCGCAGGATTCGAACCTGCACCCTCTCAGCTCAGCGCCTATACCCGCGCGCTTCTCGTCATCTGCTCAGCAGGTATCGAACCTGCAGCCTCAGTGCTATGCGCAGGATTCGAACCTGCAACCTCTCAGCTCCGCGCCTATACCCGCGCGCTTCTCGTCATCTGCTCAGCAGGATTCGAACCTGCAACCTATCGGCTCCGCGACTATACCCGCGCGCTTCTCGTCCCCACTTCAGCAGGTTTCGAACCCACAACCTCCGCGCTATGCGCAGGGTTCGAACCCACGACCGTTCAGCTCCGCGCCAAGACCCAAACAGGTATCGAACCCGCAACCTCACTATGGTGACAACCATTGCTACCCATGTAGTAATGTAAAGGGTCACAAGCCTCGGGTATGTACACGATACTACGCACTACCAGTGCGCTTATTGCCGGTACAACAGCGCGAGGTACCACGGCGCCGTCCCTCACCTGATACGGGCCAGATGGTGTACTCCCGTCGTACTCCACCGCGCACTACCTCGCGTCCTTCACCGCCACCTAGGCAATGACTAGGACGGCACATCCAACAAATACCGACTCAGCCCACAAAGAATCAGCACACACACACAACACGACGACAAACTGTCATCGCAAACACCTTAAGTCAGTTAGGTGCTGACATTCTGCACTCACCCTTGCGCCAGCAATTCTGGACGTTATCAGTATACAAATGTATACAATGTTTACGTTTCCGCGTCCAAACTAAGGCTCCGTACATGGCCGACTCACCCGCCGACCGCGTAAACGTTCAGCCCGTATTTAGCAAAGTCACGACGGACTTTACTGGACCATTTTTGATAAAATCCAGTACACTGAGAAACGCCAAGCTATTAAAAGGCTCCTTCTGTGTTGTAACATGCCTAGCCACGAAGGCGGTCCATCTCGAACCGGTATCTGAGTTATCCACGGAAGCGTTCCTTGCGGCATTACAGCGTTTTGTTTCTAGGCGCGGTGTACCGACGTTAATTAGATATAATTGCGGTACAATTTATGTAGGCGCTAGAAATGAACTTAGGGAAATACAAGACTTTCTTGCAACCAACAATAACAATATCGCACCTACACTTTCAGCTCTTTTAGCGCACATTGCAGCCAAGCTCAATGCACGCCCTCTCAACCCACTCTCTTTTGACCACGCGGAATTTGAATTACTCGCCGCGGGTCATGTCCTTTTAAACCGTCAGCTCAATGCCCTACCTGAGTATTCGGTAGGAGGACGAGCCATTTCTGCACACAAAAGGGTTCAAGCTCGTCCTACCCTTATCCCAACACCTTTGGCAATCCTGGTCCAAACCCTACCTGCACACCATCCAAACACGCTCCAAACGGACTCCCCGATCCAGCCCACCTCAAGTCGGGGAACTGGTACTGATAGTGGACGACCAGGTGCCGCCTCTACACTGGCGCATGAGCCACAAGACGAACCCATGAAGGGATGGCGTCACCCGAGTGGTGGAAATCAAGAACGACCACCTGACTGTCGATTGACCACCACACCACAGCTTTGCCGCGTGGGGAATATGTTCACGCGAAAGCGTGACGTAACCTCAAGGCGCGGACCCGCGCCCCCGCGTTCCCCCGCCGCTGTCCTGCAGCTGTCAGGCGACAAGCAAGCAGCGAAAGGAAGCGGAAACAGTCACCTTTTCGGCGCCGTCGCGTCCGCACGGCGTAATCGGGAACCGCCAATATCAGCCCCGCGTTTACGCGTCAGCTCAAAAGGCACCTTTTTGTACTCGCGACCGGCGGACGTGTACCGCCGCGCAGCAACCGCATGGCACCGCCATTTTATATCAGCACGAGTCACCGCGAATGACTTCGCCGCGAGTGACCTTCAGGGTGTGTTCGGCCCAACCAGACACTACTCCTAAATCAGCACGTGTGTACACACGCATTCAGCCCGCCGCGTAAACCAGTGCACAACCCAAAGGGACAATACAAACATTAGAACCAAGTGACAATAGTTCTTCAGCTCATTCTGCACGCCGTCGACAGCAGGACGCCTCCACGAGGACCCACGGTCACCAGCACTCATCAGACACAGAGCTCACCTCCGCAGGTATTTACCATCCCAATTATTCCTTACCTATTCTCTGGTTGCAGGAAACTGCTCAACCGCATCTACCCCCCCCCCTATCATCGAGCGTATAGCTAGCAGGAAACTGCGAAACTAGACTTTAAGGTAAGAATAAAAACTTGTGTTTTTTTAGATCTTTTAATCAACATATTCTTATAAAATCAACTATTTTTTAACTAATTAACTAATTTGACACATTGACTTTCAATTAATATGGACAACTTTTTGTATTACCCCTTAAGGTTGAGGCTACATTGAGGCGCGACACGAACTGCGATACATGAGCGATTGAAACAAACAAATGTATCAATGCTCACGTATGTGGCTTCTCTGAATATCAGAACAATCTGTGTAGGCACATACGTCAGCGTTCGTACATTTGTTTCAATCGCTCATGTGTCGCAGTTCTCGTCGCGAATCGCTAAATGATTAAAAAATAACGCGTTAAATGTAGGTAGGTATAATAACATAATTATTATATTTTTGTAGTAAAATAATTAAGTTATAAGTTCACTGTGCAGAACTTTCATTTTCATTTCCATCATCCGCTGCAGGAGCCCTGTGTTCATCTTGAAAATCAATATTAGGTCCTGATATTATATTTTGTGTTGAAGCACAAGGTAACATGCTCGACGAACCACCAGCATTGTGTGAATCCGATGAAAAGTATTGGGGTTGAGATTGAGATACAACATAATCGCCCATAACAGGTGTATTATTCTCAAACATATTAGCGTACTCGTTCTGAGTTGTCATTTCCAGTATCATTTCACTTACTTTGTGACGAAATCGAAGTTTTTGTAGGTTTGTTAACCTTTTAAACGGAGGTAGCATACTCATAAAGAACATGTAATCTTCATCATTTTTCAGTTCTTCTTCTTTCTTATCTTGTATTCGTGCTTTAATTAATTCAAGTTTTTCCTTCTCTAATCTCAACATTTCATTCCTCTGGTCAGAAAGAGAACGTCGAGGTGCACTATCACACGTCGACAGATTCGTATCAATGGATGGACGTGATTCTGTCGTTCTTTCATCATCGTCATTAATAGTAGAGAGTGGTGACATACTATCTTGGGATAAATTAGCTGGATTAGACAAATTACCAGAACTTGGTGCCGGTAAAACTTCGTCTTGAAGAAATCTCATCAAATTATAATATTTCCATTGCGGTATCCACTCGGTATCTTCACTTGCAGCACCCGACCGAGGTGTGGGCTTCTTTTTCAGTTCCTTTCTGTACTGATCGCGGAGGTGCTTCCATTTTTTTTTAACTTCTGTAACTGAAACAATCGACAAGGTAAAAATATTAAATGGAACAATAAATATGGCTGTGTCAAACGATTCAGGCAGTGGTATATATGAGTATCTCTGTCTAATTATTTAGAATGCTCACGAATTAGACAGACATACTCATACATACATACATGAAATGAAAGATACTTGCAGAACTTTTCGGACTTCTACCACTGTCAAAAGCCCGAAGTACGGAAAATCCTAGGATCCAACTCGTGACGGTAAAAGTCCGAAATGTAAGTACGACACTTACATTTCGGACTTTTACCACCATTTAGTTGGTAAATTGATTTACCGTATTTCGGGATTTTACAGTAACATATACACATAATCACTTTTAAATATATTATTATATAATGTATTTTTAGAATTTTCATAACTAGGGTTTTATTACATAAAAACATTAGGTAACCTAAAAAAATAACTTATTTTATTTTGTTTCAGTTTTCTAGCCAGCGGAATACCGTACAGAAGATTAGCTTATCATTACCGCATAGGTACAGCAACAGTATCCAACATAATAGTTAAAACATGTTCAGCAATATGGTCTGAGTTTGTAAATATACATATGCCGAAGCTGTCAGTACAAGATCAAGAAAAGATTGCCAATGACTATTTTGAACTATGGGGATTTCCTAACTGTATTGGATCTATAGATGGGAAGCATTGTAGAATAAAGTGCCCTTCTAACACTGGGTCTAACTTTTACAATTATAAAGGATATTTTTCTGTGGTTTTGCAAGGGATAGCGGATGCACACAAAAGGTTTATAGCAGTGGAAGTAGGTGGGAGAGGTCGTCAAAGTGACGGTGGAACATTTCACTATTCAGTGATAAATAGTCTAATCGAAAGTGACGAATACAATATTCCGCCAGAAAGTCGTGTTCCAGGGTCTTCGTATACTCTACCGTATGTGCTGATAGGAGATGAAGCATATCCTTTAAAAACTCATTTACTTCGACCATTCCCGTCAACAAATTTGACTGTCGAAAAAGAGAATTTTAATAAACGACTCAGTCGTGCAAGGAAATGCATAGAATGTGCTTTCGGAATAATGAATGCAAAATGGCGAATTTTAAATAAACCCTTGGAAACTAAATATCAAAATGCATGTATTATAATTAAAGCCATATGTCTCATTCACAATATTATAATCGACATAGATGGACACACTGACAAGGACTATAATCGCCCAATAGTGATGGAAACTTCTAGAAATCGTCATCTGAGAAACAATTCTTCTACGTCAAATGCAATTATAGTAGATCCAACCGTTTATCCTCTTTTTGACAGATCTAATTTGTCAGTTAAAGTGTTGTGACCAAGTGATTATAGTGGACACGATTTCGATTCATTTTTCTATCGAGTCTGTGCGGAAAGAGAATAGTCCTAGGAATGGCGCCATGACCATGGCTATTGGCCATCTAGAAATACGTCAGCCAATGGGGAATGTTGAAAGGGCGTGGACAGGCCGTCATGGCATGGCCATCTAGAAACGCATCAGCCAATGGGAAATGCTGACGCATTTCTAGATGGCCATGCCCAGATGGCGAGGCCACGCCGTCCGGTTACACCCGTGTAGTTTCCAAGGTAAGCTATCAAATTCTGAGTTATAAGTTTTCACTTCTATCGGCAATTCCTATGACTGCCAATTTTTTTGTCTATGGGTAAGCAGTAGTATTTTATCAAGGTAGTAAAACTCAATGGTCCACCGCCGTTTTGTATTTGTCACTGTCACTCGCAACAAGACGCCCGTGCTAGTAATTATTTGCTGAGTTTTATATTGGAACTATAAAATGCCGAAAGGATCAGTGCTGAAAGGACAGACGAGAGAAATGGTGATCAAGCTTCGTAATTACTTTGAAGCAGAGTATCAAAATGGCGGCCCGCTTTTACCATTGTCGCAAGTGAGAGAGCGCGTTGCGGCCGCGTTAGGTATTAGTGCATCTACGATTACAAAAATTACTACCGAAGCCTACGGAACAAGCGGCATGCAGGAGAATAAGCTTCGTACGCCGAAGAAAAAACGCCAACCACGTCGTGTGACTTCGGTTGACAACTTTGACGCAGACGCTATACGCCGTCATATATATAACTATTACTTACGTAAAGAAGTTCCAACACTTAAAAAACTTGTTGCTTCTTTGCGTGAATGTGATTTGTTCCGAGGTCAAAAATCGTCATTGGTAAAGGTCTTGAATGAAATTGGATTTACTTATAAAAAATCGGACAAACGCAAAATATTGATGGAGCGTCGCGACGTAGCTTTTGCTCGTTGCGAATTTTTGAGCGAAGCCAAAAAAATTACAGATTGGTCAAATGTTGTTTTCACTGACGAAACTTGGCTGAATGCGAACCACACAGTGTCTAAGAGCTGGACTGATGACACCGCTGCTTCCACTACCTCAGTACCGATGGGAAAAGGAGAACGTCTAATCATTTGCCATGCAGGGTCTGTGAAAGGATTCATGCCAGATGCTTTGTTGGCCTTTAAATCCAAAAAAACAGTTGAGTACCACGAAGAAATGAATTCTGAGGTTTACGAAAGTTGGTTTAAGGAAATGGTACAATCATTGGAAGAACCGTCAGTTATTATTATGGATAACGCATCCTATCACTCACGCCAAATTGATAAAATGCCGACCCAGGCCGACAAAAAACAAGTAATCATTGACTGGCTTCAACGACATGGTGAAAATGTTGATAACTCCTTACTAAAAGTACAATTACTAAATATATTACGAACAAAAAAACACTTCCCAAAACGATATGTGATCGACGAAATAGCTGCAGAACATGGTCATTGGGTTCTTAGACTTCCACCCTATCATTGTCAATACAATGCCATTGAATTAATATGGGCTCAAGTTAAAGGACACGCTGCTAGAAATAACACAAAACCCCCATTCACGGCAAACAAAATGGTAAATTTATTAAAAAATGCATGTGTGAAAGTAACTGCGGAAAGCTGGCAAAATGTAATTCAAAAAACACAAGAAACTATAATGGCAGATTGGGATAAACACGTGGCGATAGATTATATGAGTCAACAATTAATTATAAATGTCGGCAATAGCTCGAGTGACAGCAACGATGAATCTGATTTTGATTAATAAATAAATAAAAATAAAAGATTAGATTTCGTTTGCTTAAATTGGAATTGGGGTTGCTCAAACTTTACTATTTTCTGGTACCAAACGGCAGACTTTAATGTCTGCCATCCCCAGCGAGCAACACGGAAGGGAGTAGCCTTAGCTAAAAAATATTGTTCAAATCTTTCTGTCATTTCTTGCGGGAGGGGAAGTTGCACACTAGCGCAAAGCCGCACTATTACATACAAAACATACCTGTACCGATCCATTGCCGATCATACTCACACAACCAAATCACTAACACATAAAAAATAAAGCACCATTCACAAATCTAGCCCCGCCCTCACCCCACAGTATATTATCAAACTCCATGGTCCATGCGGACTTGTACTTTGACAGAGGGGAAACGCTGTGTATGCCTACTCCCTTCCGTGTTGCTCGCTGGCCATCCCAGATTTAACCGGTAACAGCTTCGTCAAGTATGACTTGTACTTGTAATCATCATAGTCATCATAACCTTGTTCTTTTTTGGATATACACCAGGAGATAAACACGTCTTCAAATAATGCTGTATGTTTTCCTGAGGCGCATCAATATAACGGTTTTACATAAAAATAAATCCGATATTATGTGCCGAGAACGGAAAACACCCGTGTAAAAATAGTTCATAAACAATATCGATATCTCAATCGTAACTTCGTAACATCACTATGTTGATAGCCATAGAACGTAATTTTTTAAAAACGTTTGTTATTTTATGGAATTTATAAAAAAACTACTGCACTTATGGACTCATTTTGTGAAAGATGATTATTATACGGGATCAAGGAGCAAATTTAAGCAGTTGTCATATTTTTAAAACCTCGCATTTATAAGTTAACTTTTGCGTAACATCGTCATGTTACGTTCTATTGGTGCTGTCAAAAAGAGGATAAACGGTTGGATCTACTATAGCACACGTAATATGTTTATGGCTTACTTCACAGAAAATCAACTATAATGTTTTTTTTTTGTATATAGAATAGGTATACTATAGACCTAATTCGGTATGTAAAGATTTTTTTTGGTATTTTTTTTATATTTTTATTTCGTAGATTAGGTCATTATAAGAAACTAATTTCAATATTTTTGTTTTATATTCAGTAGTTATTTTATAATATTTTTTTGAAAATTTGAATCCTATGACGTCACTTTTTTGCACAAATATGTAGTTGCGTTGAGGAGCCAAGAAAAGCACGCGAGTAAAAAAAAAGAAACTAGAACACTTGACAGTGACACCTACTAATTCGTAAGTCTCTATTCAATCAAAACAAAAGTGCAAAAAAGTGACGTCATTTAGAGGTCAATGAAAGTCGAATTATTTCATCGTTTTTTGTTAAAATAAATGGCATCTTATCGTTTTAAAAGGTCAGAGTAGAAAAATAAGGGTTTGTAACATAAAATCTCGAAATGGTTTCGGAATTGGCATAGGTTAATTTTTTTTAGCATACCGAATTATCAACATATCTACTTGTTTAATGGGATGCTCCATACCGCAGTTAGTACATACATTTACCTATTATATTACGTTTGTTTAATATATGAATGCTATTTAAAATTGTCTAATGATAACTTATTGCTAAGCGTTCCTGCACATGATGCCGTCACCGTGCCGACGCCGCGCCGACGCCGCACAATTACACTGTAGATACGAGTCGCCACCGCGCCGCCGCCGCGCCGCCACCGCGCGCGTTCCCCTCCCTCCGTCTTCATTCCTTTTCCGACCGCTTACGAAAGTGCACTTTCGTAAGCGGTGGCGCGGTGGCGAGCGCGTTGGCGGCGCGGCGGCGGCGCGGTGGCGAGCTTCGCGCGACTCGTATCTACAGTGTAATTGTGCGGCGTCGGCACGGCGTCGGCACGGTGACGGCATCGTGTGCAGGAACGCTAATGCTAAATAGTAGGTACTTACTGAATAGTGATGGAACTACTCTGTAGCACATGTAAAGGTTGCTCCACAAAAGATAAATGTTGTGTGGAGGCACCATAACAAAGAATAATAATAATATAACTATTTGTATTACTGTTTAACTTGTGAACAAATAAATATTTAGTAAGCATATTAAACAGCTTGTTATTTAAATAGGTACCTACTTACCATCCATATCCACAATTTCTGATACTTCCACCCACTTTCGTTTGGTTATCACTCTATTTTTATGCTGTGAATGACCAGCCATCCACAACTGGGGTCGCTCCTGTATTGCAGAAATAACTAGTTCCAATTTTTCGTCATTCATGCTGTAAGTTGCGACACGTGCGCTCTCATCTCTCGCTAACCTAAAACTAAGTCGGTAAACTGAGAACCCCGCGTGCGCCGCAGCGATGCCCGCCGCGTGCTTCGCTACACGCTTGAGAATACGACGCGGGCGCAGCGGCGGGCCGCGCCACTCTTCCCGCCTCGCGTCTCTATAAACAACATCGTATATTGCTATAAGTTTGTGTTTACGCGTGCGATGATACGTGCCGCTTCACGCGCCGCCGCTACGTAAACAATAAAAACGTCCGACGCGCCGCGAGACGCCACGCCACACGCGACGCGCGACGCCCCGTGTCTCCGTAAATGAGGCCTTATTGGATCAAGTGGGGATTTGCGTTGTATGTAAATGACCCATATATGAAGTGACACCCTGTTATGGAAGGAAACATTTTGAGTAATCGGGTTAATTTTGTTACGGTTTATTTTGGACATGTATTAGATGATTTAAAATTCATAATAACTGAAAATGAATGGCTAGTAATATTTGCTGTTGTTACGTAACAGGCGAAGACGGTCATAAAACATATTGTGTGATGTGTACTGAACAAATAGAATTCCTCATACGGGATGGTTAAAATCAACCTGAGAAAGAAATTTGGATGGATGCCTCGGTGGCATAGTGGTCATGGCTTCTGATACGGATTTTCAGAAGACACTGGTTCGAATCTTGTCCGTGGGTATTCAATTATTTTTTTTCTCTAAAATTGCAAAAATACCATACAAGTTTTAAAACAAATACAGTTTAATTTACTTATACATACAGCCCGCGGCACGTAACTCTAGCGCTGACCGTTATTGCGCAGAAGTCAAAAATTGGGTATCACAGGGGGGCTAGAGGGACGAAGGACTCTTGTCTCTCTCTGGCACATCGAAGACGAGGGACTCTTGTCTCTCTCTGTCACATGTGCGCGACTGTACCCATGCGCAGATATCCTCTCCACATTTCGCTCAGCGCTAGAGTTACGTGCCGCGGGCTGTACCCTGGAAAACATGCGCTAAGATACGAGTATGAACCTTTTGTTTATGTTTGTACCGTATGAAAATACTTACTAATTTATAGGTCTCATATTTCCCAGGACTAAACCATTCGAGCTATTTAGCTATGTCGTGTGTCAATGAACCTTTATTCTGCGTCCATATAATAATATAAAAGTAAGATGTGAATTTTTTTAACCAAAAAATGGAACCGACTTCAACACTTAAAAGTGTGAAATAACTTGTTCAAGTCGGTACCATAATTCAAAAGTACCTATTATCACATTATTGAGCTCATGGTACCGACTTCGAAAAGTTAATTTCACACTTTTTAGTGTTCAAGTCGGTTCCATTTTTTGGTAAAATAAAAATACTTTTGATTGACGCCTTCTACTTACGCCATCGATTGTCGTTCACCGTCAATTATGATATCATCGAGATAGGCGAAACACTTTTCAGTTATTGGATTGTAACTCGAAAAATACTTGACCGAATTTGATGAAAATGGGACCACCACCATTTCCACCTCGGCAGTATACTCTACCAAACAAAAAAGAAATTAAAATCGGACTACTCTGTAAAAAGTTATGTATGTTCATACATAAAAAAATACGCGTCGACTTGAGAACCTCCCCCACATAAAAATACGCGTCGACTTGAGAACCTCCCCCACGTAAAAATACGCGTCGACTTGAGAACCTCCCCCACATAAAAATACGCGTCGACTTGAGAACCTCCCCCACGTAAAAATACACGTCGACTTGATAACCTCCTTAATTTTTTCTGGAAGTAGGTTGAAAATACGTTATGCAAAAAGAAAGCGTAAGAGCCCAGATACACGAGCAGCTTGGAGCAGTCAGACTGCTTCAAACTGCGACTGCACTACGAACTACAGTCTCCTACCTAGACACATACACGAAATCGCTCGAGCAGTTGCAAATGCTCGGGCGGTTGGCTGTCAAGCAGTCGTCAGGCATACACGGACTGCTCGAGCTGTCGCCTGCTCTCAGCTTCAAGCTGTTGACTGTGACTGTGACTACAAAAGCGGTCCGTGTATGTTGGCTCTTACAGCCGTATTTATAAACGAGTAATTACTTGTTGCTAAGTAATTTCTCAATGAAGTACGAGGGTCATTTGAAAAGTTCTTAGCCTAACATGGTTAAAGTCATTGGTTTTTTTATAACTACCCTCATTTTGTAGTTACATTATTTAGCAACAAGTATGCACAGTTTAGTTTATTCACAGTAACTCATTGTTCGTTTACATGTGATACCGTAAGTCAAGTCAGAGCTATTTTTGAAAATGGATAAAATTGAACACCGTGCAGTGATAAAATACCTGAATTTGAAAGGTTTAACTCCAAAAGCTATACATGAAGACATGTCTGCTACTTTGGGTGAGTCCGCTCCTTCGTATGCGACTGTTAAAAACTGGGTGACAGAGTTTAAACGTGGTCGTGAGACCATTCAAGATGAGCCCCGTAGTGGCCGGCCTTCGACTGCTTCCATTGATCAAAACAAAGAAAAAATCTGTGATTAATTTTATCTGATCGAAGATTGACTGTCGAGGAGATAGCTAAGACTGTAGGCATCTCATCTGACCGAACACATCATATAATTACTACTGAACTCTAAGGTGTCTGCGCGGTGGGTACCGCGACTGCTTTCAGTGGAACAAAAACGCAACCGACTCACAACTTCTCGCGACTGTTTAGAGTTATATGAAGCTGACCCAATAGAATTTGTTGAAAGATTTATAACCATGGATGAAACCTGGGTTCACCACAATAGACCCGAGACAAAAGAACAGTCGAAACAATGGAAAAGAGCAGGATCGCCCACCCCAAAGAAGGCAAAGGTGGTTTTATCGGCGGGCAAAGTCATGGCATCCGTTTTTTGGGATGCAAAGGGTATAATTCTCGTGGATTATTTAAAAAAGGGTGAAACAATAAACTCCGATTACTATTGCAACCTGTTGCGTCGTTTGAGAGAACAAATCAAAGAAAAACGTCCAGGTTTATTGAGAAGAAAAGTCTTGTTTCATCAGGACAATGCGCGCGTTCACACCTCTGTGCAATCCATGGCAGAAATTCATCAATTAGGCTTCGAATTGTTACCTCATCCCCCATATTCACCGGATTTAGCACCGTCCGACTTTTATCTGTTCCCAAAGCTGAAAAAATGTTTAGGTGGTAAACATTTTTTTACAAATGAAGAGGTCATAGCCGCCGTGGACGCTTGTTTTGTAGAGTTAGACAAAGATTTTTTTAAAACGGGTATCGAAGCCTTACCGGGTCGATGGAAAAAGTGTTTTGAGCTCGGAGGAGAGTATTTTGAAAAATAAAAATAAACTCAAAATCGTGTGGTTTCATTAAGTATGTTAGGCTAAGAACTTTTCAAATGATCCTCGTAATTACTTGAAAATAGAATATTTCAACATAAAATCTTAATTTATACCTAGTCGAGCAATTAACTACAATTAACGTTACTTACTAAAGAAAATGCATGTCATAACCCTATCAAAATTGGATGTATCTTTTTACACTTTTATTAGGTTGTTGTCATGGGATTTTAATTTTTACAGCATAATAGATCCTTCACAGTTCAGACTTGTGTGCGAATATTATTTTATACAACTTCAACTTTTGCAATAAGAACGAAAAATTTACGTGTTCTCATTGCATAACCCTTCAAGGGTCGATATCATTATAACAATGAAATTTATATTGTGTCTGGCCGTGCGACCGCTGATGCATTAAGTAAAGGAAATAATATTGCAGTAAATGTATACAATGAAACAAAGCGCAATGTGCACATTCCAGTAAAGGTCGCAAGTGTGTCCAATACTAGCGCTGAACATCTGTATGATGTCACCTAACCATGCTTCGTATTGCCACTATTTACATGCTATTGTGACTATGACTAATAGTGTTATAAGTGTTTTAAAACTGTTACGTAACGGTTCTATTGTAGATGGACGTGAGGCTCCTATCACACTTCACACTATATATAATACTAGCTGCGCCCCGCGGCTTCACCTGTGTGGTGATCGATGATGATGATGATGAAATGTATCATATGTGCTTCCCCAGGATGTGATCTAGAACTTTGCCAAATTTGATTACGATCCGTTTAGCTGTTTAGGCGTGATAAGGTAACAGTGATAAAGAGAGAGACAGTTTTATATATTTTCTTTCTAAAATAAGAGTAGCCTAAGTTACTCCTTATAACATCAGCTATCTGCCAGTGAAAGTCCCGTTAAAATGGGTCCAGACGTTTCAGAGATTAGCCGGAACCGATAGACAGACAGACAATAACATTTTTTTTAACTATCATGGTCACAAACATTAGAAGTATTCAAATTATCAACGGGATTTTTTTTTTCAAAATAAATTAGCAAACTGAAATCTATTTTTAGTAATTTATGTTAGTTCTTATTCTGTTTACGCCTAAGTTCCAATTCGTATAACACTTGCGAATGACAATTCTTAAATTTATACTTTCTGTTCAATTGTGGGCATGTTTGGTGCAAATTTAATCGTCATGTAAGTTTGTGTTCTCTAAACTAGTCTAAACTGATGTAAGGTTACCCTCAATGGAATAGAATAAGTAATTATATTTTTAGAATTGTCATCCTAAGTGCTACACGAATGTGGGTTTTAGTAGAAATATAATAAGAACTACCATAGTTTAGAAAATTTTAGGTTAGAGTACTGCACAAGCGAATCACTACCATTGCCAATCAGCTAATAAGGTAGCTATGTCATCTATCTATCAATTCTATCTCAGTGATAGATTACAAGTTACTCATGTAAATCGAATTTGTATTAGAACACAAACTGTAAACGTCCATTCATCAAAATTCAGCAAGGTTCATTGTGGTGTTTCACAGGGCAGTGTCGTGGGACCATTTCTATTTGTGACTTGTATAAATGATCGACCCAACATCACACTACAATCTATAACGCTTTTCGTTGATGACACCACCATTTTTGTCACTCGTACTAAAAAAACACTAGTTCAAATTAATTATTGAAATTGATACTACTTTGAATTTTAAGCCCGATTTACACATCAATAAGTACAGGGGCCTTACTATCAGATTCATAAAAACCATGCAAGTTCCGTACAGATCTTAAACCAGGCATTAACAGTTTTGAACGAAATCATACTATGACACTCATTTAAGTGAACTGTTTGGATATTGTTTTCACAAAGTTGAACGGATAATATTGTGTCTGGTATTCTTACAATTTACTATAACCAACATTGAAGACGCCTAGACGTTTGTAAGCTCATAAACTCAGTGAATTGAGAGCGACATGTTAACGAGAGTCCATACAAAAAAAACAGGTGAACGGTGCCTGGCCTGCTTTAACACTGCTTTATCATCGTACGAATAAGCCGGGCAGTTTTCTAGAAGTCCTGCTTTAAGAGGATTGCATAGCTAGTACTTTCCGTACTAAAAGAGAAAACTCTTTTCTACCTCTTAACATTGTCCGATTTCAGTGATTTTTTTTCATGGAATCATTACATTGTTTACTATGCCCGTACGTTTTGTTTTTTCAGTATTTCTAAGTACTTTACATTACTTTTTTAGAACTTAAAACTGATAAAATCAAAACGTACGGGCATAGTAAACAATGTGATGATTACATGGACAATGTAAAGAGGTTGAAAAGAGTTTTCTCTTTTAGTACGGAAAGTACTAGCTATGCAATTCTCTTTAAGAGCTCATAGTAAGGCCCCTGTAGCAAGTTAAGTAACCGGTCAGTTAAGTAGCAAGTAGTAAGTTCCAGTAGCGTCCAAACGTACGCGAGTTTAGTAGTCATAAGTTACCGCTCCGAGAAGAACACTAGTCGCGTCGGTTGACTAGTTCCTTTATATTAAAACAGTTGTTTTAATTCAGAAAATGGATGTCTAATTACTGAATACCAATTTACGTGCTAAAGTAAGAGAAATAGTATCAATCCTTTAACAACACATTGAAAATGAAATATTACTAGAAATGAACAGACCCAAATGCATATGGGAAACACAAAAATAACACTTGTCTGCGTCCGCAGTGTTCAAACTTATGTACTGTCTGTACTAAACTCGCTCGTCTACATGCAGGCTAGTTAAGTTGGCGGGGTGCTGGAGACGCGAGAGAGAAGCCTACTTCGCACTGGATTTGCCAAAAAATAGGATCGCGATCTATTCAAGTCAACTTAATCAACAACTTACTACTTAACTCGCGTTTGCCGTTCAAACGATAATAATAACTTAACCCGCTGATGTCACAAGTTAACTGGCTACTGTACTTATTGAAGTGTAAATCGCGCTTTAGGAAAATAAACAATAAACTGCATAGTCAAAACTTGTTAAAAATGTTATGTGCCTTTTCAACAGTGAGTGATTCGCTTTTGAGTATGCGCTTGTATGCTAACATAGCGGGACCTGGAGAACCACACACAGGCTTAATAAAGAATTTGAATTTAAGAAGATCTTGAAAATAAAACATCGGATTAGTCACCTTATTGGATCTTGAGTTATAAAATAGAAACGTTGTTTGTTACCTATAGCAAAGTAAGTAAATATCTATACGTAGAACGTCCCTACTAGCGTCGATTCACGCAGGTTTGGCGCGAGACGCGTGTAGGGATGTCAACGTCGCCACAAAAGAAGTACACATCGCATCTACGTTTTGTTGGTAGCATACCTACGCAACAGAAAACAATGACATTTAAAAACTGCCAACCCCCAAATGCTCTGGCTCCCGCCATCTTGTAATAATCGCCGGTAAGCGTCCTTGGCCCCCACCTCCCGCCTCTTCCCCCTTCTATCGCCTATTTATCGCGATGACGTTCTACTTACTCGGGGCCGCGCGGTCTACTTTACATAATGATAATTGTAGTATGTATACATAAATATTAAAGCCTTTATATTATAATAGGTAGTATCCCTATAACATAATTTTTGATGTAGGTATTTTTTCGCAATGAAAAGTAGACGCCCCTAAATCACTCAAGCACTTTGCAAACCGTCAGAACTCATTTACACACGAAAACTGTCAAAGAAGAAACTTTTTTGAGGCTTATTGTGGAAAATGCGAAGCAAAAAGCCGAGCTGTTACTTTCATAAAATGGAGTGCTTCTCACCTTGTACCGGCGCAATGGGAAACCCGGTTTTTAGCGAGATTTTACAATGTTTTTGCTTATTTAGTATATTAAGTTCACAATAAAAAAGGAATATTTCCCGAACGCTTGCACAGAGATACAAGGTTTTAATGTTGCTCTTATAAAAAAACTGTTTATTGTGCTGATTAGCTTATGTTAATAATGTCACTTACCTAATGTACTGTTTGAAATTATGTAAATCTATCAATTATTGGTATATTATTATATATAAATGATATGTTGTATTGTTCAATTTACAATATGAAAGAGACTACCTCCCACAGTACAGGTTCGCCTGGTGGCCAGGTGGGATTTAGAAAAACATTGTAATACCTAAACTATGTAAAATTGTGGTAATAAATGATTATTATTATGTATTGAAGTCAAAGGGTAAATTGTGGAAACACAAGAGTTTACTCTAAGATAAATTATGTATTTGTTATTTACGAATTCTATATTTCTATAATTATTATTTATTAATTTATTTTTTATGTATTACTGATAACGTCGCAGGACGACGTTGGATGCAGGCCGCTTCCAACTGGTCCTTTTGGAAAATTATGGGAGGCCTACGTTCAGCAGTGGACGTCCTACGGCTGAGATAATGATGATGATTTACGAATTTTAAGAAAACTTACAGCAAGGCAGCTTAAACTTACAGCAGCATAATTGAATACATGCAAATAAAGACACACCAATCTATATACTTTCGTATATATGTATATTATTGCTTGTCCACACAATCTCCACAAAACGCACAATCCAAACCGCCGGGGCTACAAAATTGGCAAGTTTGTCAGTTGATGCTTTATATTTAGAATTCACTAAGGATTTGAGGAAATTGCAGCCTGTGGGTTAAGCTAGCGAAGCCGCTGGCGGGTCAGGACTTTAACTCAAAAACGGCTTGACCGAATTTATTGAAATATAAATAAAAGTAAGAATATCTCGGAAGTATACTCTTTTAAATAAAAATAAATGAAATTTTGAGAATCGGTTAACAAATGGGGGAAAAATCCATGAACATACATTAAAAACACAGTCAAACACAAAACCTCCTCCTTTTTGAACTCTGTGAAAAACTAAAAAGTATGAGTCGGTTACGTTTTCATTTCCCTAAGAATAAAGCTTTTTACTCATGGGCCGTAATGTTTACAGACCATACACTAAGACACTGAATTACGAACAGTGAATTTTAAAGAATATACACAAGTTTTAGTTTTGGATATTAGTTTTAGTCACTAGACTAACTTTAGCTCGGTTCTTTGCAAAACACAAAACTAATCAAGGAAATGTCAACAAGGATGGATCTTGGAATAGAAATCTGTATATTGGGTGTTACAAATAGTTACTTGACTGTTCAAATTAAATCAATGGACGAACGCAAAAAAGCACATCAAAAATAGTGTGCCCCAGCCTGTCGGCGACCTTTGAGAATGTGGCCCAATAACTATATTGAGTTTGACATGCCTGTAAACCATCACATGGGCTCAGTGCGTCTTTGTGGATAGGCTAATGGATAACGTAGTAGGTATCGAAGTTATCAGACTCGAATACCTCCGATAATGCGTACACACTAAGGATACATGCTGAATGATTATCAAAAGTTTCCACAGATAGGTAAACATCTTTAATGATGCCTTGAACGACATTCTAGCTGAATGTTTGACGCTCTGCGAAGCGATGGTATAATTATTATATTTTTTCTGACTTTGATATTTTAATTGACATTTGTTTTGTATATTGACATTTTGTAATGAGTATTAAGTTGTACAAGGGCAAAATATCCGCCAAAACATGACACTGGCAGAGTAACGTCTTTCCACGTTAAAAAGCCACATAAGAAGAAGAAGAAGAAGAAGAGTATTAAGTTGTTTTTTTTTATCATTAGTGTAAGTGGTGTACATAACCGTTCTAGTTGAAATAAATAAATAATTAAATAACCTGAATCAGTAAAGGGTTCATAATGTTCAATTTTGTCTTGTTTTTTTCTTAACTGACATTTTTCAATCCACTTCCAAAAAAAGAGGCGCCATCGCATATATTTTTTTAATGCATGAACACGGGTAACTTTACTAGGTAACTAGTCCGATTTTGGTATTTTTTATTTTATTTGCTATAGTATACTTCTGAGGTACTCGTTTAAATTTCATCGAATTCGGTCAAGCTATTTCTGAGTGACAATCTAATAACTGAAAAGTGTTTCACCTATCTTGATTATATCGTAATTGACGGTAAATGACAATCGATCACGTAAGTATCAAGGGTCACTAAAAATGGGGGAATAAACGTTTTTACCTACAAATGGAACCTATTTCAATCAGACGTGCAACATCTATAAACATTTAAAAGGATCAAATTCAAAAAAAAATATTTAAACATATAATACTGCACCACACTTTTTATTGTCCCTTAAATGCTTTAGGTTTATGTATTTTTAAATGTATTTATGTTATTATATTGGTATGTATACCTATTGGTTACGTATTTTAATTGATGGGTATTACACTTTTCGAGTACATGGTAATAGTATGATATTACAAGAGTACGTATTGTTATATGCTTTTTGTATTATCTCGCTATGTTATTGTTATTTTTCCATTGCTTTTTATATCCATGTTCACTTATGTTTTAAAAACGCACCCATGTCGATGAATTTTAAATATACATTCCATCCTAAGGTTACCTGGAAGAGATTGCTTTTAGCAATAAGGCCGCCCATTGTGACACAATTTTTGTAATTATTACATTTAAGTTTTTATATTGTTATGTTTTTGTGAACAATAAAGTATTATCTATCTATCTATTTATCTAATGGAGCCGACTTCAACACTCAAAAGTGTGAAATAACTTTTCGAAGTCGGTACCATGTATACAATATTGTGTTAGGTACTTTGAACTGTCATGGTACCAAATTCAACAACAATTAATTCTAATATAATATGAAAATCTCTGAGATGCCATCTTTGTTTAGGTTACTTAGTAAAAATTGCAACTAACAAAGAGCGTGGGTATACCACGAAAGCTATAGGAATGCGAAACGGCCCAAGAATTCGCGCTAGCATTACCAGACTGGATTTCACGGCATTGCAGACGAATTGTTGCTTGTTATTACATTTGTTATGAGCAATTTTGTAATCATTTTTGGATTTCAGAAGAGACGGTTGTTTGTAATTTCATACAAAAATTAAAGTTATAAATTTTTATGTACTGTGGCGTAACGAACGTTAAAAATAATTAGTACTATTTAAGACGCAGTCCAACCCCAATTTTAAAATAATTTACGATGCTTTACGTAAGGTTGAAAATCGCTTGTTAGATTCGACGATGTAATGCGAAAATGCATTAATTGTGTACGTTTTCTTTATATTTTTCGATATAGGTATACTATTATAATTGTAAAAGCTGCTGGTTATTACTTTAGTACTATATGTTGGCTATGTATTATCTAAAAAATAATATAGTGTTATCGCTGAAAATTCTGAGAGTTTGGACGTGAAAGTTTATTTTTATGGACCTATTTAGGATTTCTGCAGAGAGCGAGTGATATTTATGAATTCTGTTCGGTTATTACTCTTTGCCTTTTTCTTTTCTAACCTAAGTATTTTTTTCATAGATTATTATCTATCTGTTTCGTTACACTAGATGTTTAAAGATTCTGCTTTTTACTATTATCAGGATACGAGCGCGCCTTAATGTGGGTCGACATCATGTTAGCTTTGCGAAACATCCTTACGGTGTGCCACCTTGATATTGTAAGTGGCATACAGTGTAATGGTTATACGGTTCGATCATTACTATATATATACACTAATATTATAAAGAGGAAAGTTTTCATTGTTTGTTGGAATATATAGGCTCCGCGCGAAACTACTGGACCGATTAGAAACATACTATTAGAAGCCTACATTATCACTGATAAACATAGGCTATAGAATATTTTCAAAAAGTTAGGGATCCGTATGAAAACTTCGTGTAACCCAAGGTGTGAAAAAAGTACTGACAATATAGCAAAGTAATGTACTAAAGTTTCATAGTGAACATTAATATCTACAAAAAAGTCTGCAACACCATATTTCTAACTTTTACAGTTTTGTCACAATAACTACTTTATCATGTTAAAATATGCAATAGTAACGCCGTTACAACCTAGGCCACATTATTCGTACCTTGTTGCCCTTATCTACTATAATAAAAAAGATAGATTTGATAGTTTGTTTTTATGTATTGGATAAACGCAAACTCTAATTGACCGATAAAAAAAAATCACAAGTAAAAGCTACACTATACCTGAGTGACATACGCTATAATAAAATTTGATTTACCATCATCATCATCTATAACCACGCGGGTGAAACCGCGGAGCGCAGCTCAATTATAAGTGAGTTTACTAAGTGATTTTCCTCTTTCTTTTTATTGACATTTGAACTTTATTATTCTCGAGTCGTTGTAGAAGTTCGTTCTAATGATATTTTCTTGAGTGTATTTTTGTTTCTCAGGCCCTATTTTACGATAGGTCACGTCCATTTGGTTTATTTTTATTGAACTTTTAATAGTCTACTTGTTTTTTTTCGCTATAAAATAACGACTTCACATTAAAGAGAGGTTACTTCAATTAAACTTTCCTTGTGTTGGATTTACCTGTTGTAAAGAAGTATATTATTCCAACGCCATTGTACGCTTCAACTTAAAGCGCTGCCCAAAGACTAAAATCCGTATAACGCTATGTTTTTCGTTGCACAGGTTAGAAATTATTATGTCCTGTAACCATTTGTATCAGGAACTATTGTTACCAATACAAACTTGAAAAAATTCAGTGATTAGGTAAAAGTTTAAAAAAAAAATTAATACTATTAGACTATGTCTTTCTGGCACCTTGAAAAAAATCGCGAATAAAACACCAAAAAAACCTTTCGTTTCGCATTTCTGAATGTTTTGAGCGAAACTACTATTTTTTTGTAATCAGTAAAAAGTAATTTATTAATTTAAGAACTATCTATATTATTATTACCATTGTGGCCTCTTTTGTATATATACAAATTAAAACTGCGAAAATGTTATCCTGTTTAATCTGTCCGCATCAAGCTTACGCTATTTTTCAAAAGATTTATGAATGAACTGGAGGCTTGCTGTCCTTCCTTCTCGGCCTCGGAGAGCGCTTCAACCCCTCAAACACCTAAAGGTTTGCGCTTGCAGCGCCTTAAATCTGTTTGTATGCTTATTCATACGGGTTACCTCAGAGAACGGTATGCTCAAGTATGGTATTACTTTTGTATTGCGATAACTGCTGTTCAACCTCGACATCAATTAGGCAACCCTATTCATAAATTCGTTTTGTGATTAACATTTATTTTAACATACTTTCTAAGCCCTACATATTTTTCTAAGATCGTTAGTATTCTGATATGCATAGCCGGATACGTGTCAAAAATGCATCAGCCAAATAAGTGCACAAGTACTAGACTACTAACTGGGTATCGATTATAGAAATCGATATCGAAACAATTTATTCACTGCTAGCTGCGCCCCGCGGTTTCACCTGCGTAGTGATGGATGATGATTATTAATGACAAGTACAATTTGAAAAATGTAATACCGACTTCCATTCTATTCAGTTATAGGAGTATATCTCAAAAACTACTGGATCGAATTTGATGAAATTTTAATGGGACCACACGGGAAGCACCAGTATTCAAAATAAAATTTGAGAATTTTGAGAATCGGTTCACTCAGTCGAGAGTTATGAGGTAATAAACATAACAAAAAAAACAGTCGAATTGAGTATCTCCTCCTTTTTTTTAAAGTCGGTAGAAAAGTACCTACCTATCATTATGTGATTCCCCGGGATATAGTCTATAACCTTGCCTAATTTGATTACGATCCGTTCGGCCGTGATAAGGTAACAAACAGACAGAGAGACAGTGCTTTGCATATATTTTTTCTTTAGCAAAAGTATCCTAAGTTACTCCTTATAACATCAGCTAGCTGCCAGTGAAAGTCTCGTTGAAATCAGTCCAGCCGTTTTAGAGATTAATCGGAACAGGCTAAATTTTTTTTATATTAGTGCCGTATGCCGTATAAAAGCTGTTAATTTGGAATTACAAACACATGCTTCAATATTATTTATCTGTACAGATTGGACATGAGTCCTATTTATTGTCAAAAATTTTCTTTGGTTGTTCCGTGACGTCAGACAGTATTATGTTGATTGTTGGTAGTAGTACTATTTTTTTTAAAGTAATTATGGTGATAAGTGCAAGTCGTGCGCTACGCTACTACGATATTAAACACCACGTTTGCCCATAATAGTTACAGTACCATCCAGACCTTACAACTGTAGTTTGCGTGGCACTGCAGCGCACTCGTCTTTACGTGACATTGGTTCAAAAAATATATATATTCGAGACATAGAATATCTGTCATACTTGGTTGGTACCACATACCACACGTGACACGACCGAAGTGGCCTCTTGTAAGTTTTCTATTAAGATTTGTATCCGTCTATGCCATCGGGCTTAGAGAAAATTCTACTCCGTTCCTTCACGGAGAAAAATTAATGAACGTACTAACGACTCACTCCAAAAGTCACACTATGGCATAAGCATTAGGCAGTACTTATCTAAAGACTTGGCAGGAGCTCTAATTTTTATTTGTTGTGCAAGTTACAAGCCCTTTAGGTCGATGTAGTCCAAAATGTTATACAATTGCGTAATGTGGACGTCACAGCTACTTCTGCTGTTTCTTGGGAAAGTAACAAGCACTTATTCATAAACGCACTCGCAAACCTTTGAATTTATAATCGTGTGATAGTACGTGACGTAGTATCAGTAATTGGAAAAATCTTACTAGAAGTTATAATTAGTACTCACGGGATATAGACCACGATTTAATTGATTTTGGAGTTCCCGATATTTCGGTACAGTTATATGCACTATGTTCACGGGTAGACTGAATATGGTGCATGTAACTGTGCCGAAATAGCGGGAATTCTTCGTCCCGTGAGTACCAATTGTAACATCCGGCCTTACTTATAATCGCTGCCTAAAGTTAAATACCTTCACTTAGTACGACGCAGAACAACTTTCTGCGTGCACTACTAAATATCGCCATTTAAAGTTAAGCAGCGTTTTTATGTAAGGCCCTTAGTTAACAACCGCGCAAGTCTAAAACAGTGTGATCTTACTATAAGGTCCGTTATAACCAAACAAGCAAATTCAGTATTCCGAACGTGCAAGACCTAGTTCACGTTCACGGAAATACTCAGGCACGGGCTTTTCGATTGTCGAGCATTTGAATTGTCGTTTACTGATGCATTCGATTCAATTTCTGGCACCGACATATACGATATTGTGCCGCGCCTGATTCAAATCAGGAAAACTATTATATGGAGAGTAGTTTTACTCGTAAGCTTTTATATTATCAAATACAGAAAACACATCACACACACTAGAACATATTGTGATATGTTCAAAATCCGGGTTGACGTATTCGATTCTTAACGCTTTTTGCCGGTAAATAAGTGATAGTTTAATATGTGCCAAACCCAAGATAGTTTCTATAAATAGGTACATAAAAGTTATTTCGTGACATTAATATAGAAAAAATATGTAAGTTTTACATACTCTTACCCCTAAGAATTCACTGTGTCGCGGGAGGCACAGACATATACTACAAAAAATCACAAGTTTCAGAAAGGTTTAATGCTTCGGAGTTTTACATTATTTTGGTATGATCACATAGATACATCCTGACATCCTTAACAAGGATTCAAATCAGGTACTATGATGCCCATTATTACGTACACATAGGTACAAGTATATAACCAGATACAATAAACCCATGCAATTTTCAATTTTCAAATGTTGGTTGAAAATTGGGAATCCATTGACTCTACCGCAACACCACCGTATGCTTTTATTTTAGTGACTGTTTCGCCTCCGTCCACTTGGATCCACAGCTTGGCTCCACATGTGGATCCGCGGATACCTTTATCTCCTCTTTAATCCACAAGAGGATCCGTGGATACTTCTTTTTCCTCTAAAATACATAGGTGGATCTGTGGATACTTCTTTTTCCTCTTAAATCCACAGGTTTCAATCCACAAGCTGTGGATCCAAGTGGACGGAGGGACTGTTTCAGTATGATAAATGATAATGATATTGTGATTGTGACTTGGGCAACATCGAGGCAAGTATAGAAAAAGATAATGAAACGGTGAAGTGTAGGCGGAAACATCAAGAACCAAACGAAGATGGTTAATATACGACAACTTATTGATCTCCCGAGTATTAAATGGACAAAGTAAATTGCTTCATCAGACCATGGAAGTATCATCATCCAATTTGCAAATTAGAATTAACTATTAATAGACGTAGTTAATTCTAAATTTAAAGCTTCAAACCGTCTCGTCTCAGAATTCCCTGTTGAGAGTTAATTTATCGTGCTGCATTGCAATCAAGGACGAGAAGCGAGACGGCACTCTGTAGTGACCCCATAGTAAGCGTACAAATGGGTACGACGACCTACAAACGCTACGCCGGAGAATATTGCTTTGAAACTGAAAACTTTACCCCCACTTACTTACGCTTCAACTTAAACCAATATTAAGTAATACGTTACACATTCCCTACTTGGTTTAACATCGTTAAGTTAGGGTTGCTACCAAAGACTTACTTAATTTTATATAATCTGTGGTTTCTACACTCTGAAATTCACGTATCTTGCTTCTTAATATTATGAAAGATCAGGGACACATGCATCTGAACAAGTTTGGGTACATGAAGCTGAAGAGTGACACCCCTAACTGCTTAACTTGCGGGACTGTAGAAAATGTACTCTGTACTCATCACGTTTTGTTTGGGAGTGGACCCGGTTTCAAAATGAACAACAGAGGTTTGAAAGCACCTACGACTTAGTAGGTATGGTATATAGGGTCCTCCTCCTCCTCTATTCGTATACCCCATGCCTGAGGGTCGTGACCACCACCATCCATTATTCTCTCACATACGATGTTTCGCCATCTATTCCTATTTTTTTATTATGATGTAGGTAGATACGACAAATTTTTTGCTAACCCAGCGTCTGACAAAAGACTTTAAAAATCATAAGTTTAAAATCATAATACTCCACAAGTAGGTATATATTAACTACTAGCGACTGCCCGCGACTACGTTCGAGTAGTAGGCTCGGCCTTCGGCCTCGTCATAACCGCCCATCTTTTCTTGGATTTTGTTTCATAAGAACCTTCTCCTGATAATAATTTAAAAAAAATTGCGAGATTGTTCCATCCGTTCTCAATGTATAGCGTGACCAGGAGAAATAGGGGTTATTTTTTATATATCGATTTATTTTATTTCAGGCACAATAAATATCACCAGTTTAATATTTAAGTCATATAAGTATAAATACTTAAAGGTAAAATTTCTGTTACAAGATGTAACTAGTCTAACAGTCCCCCACGTATTGACCCGTGACATAATGTGTGCATTATACTTGCCGCATCTTATTTAATTATTGTATCTTGTTAAAAAAAATTTTTTTTTTCATTCTAAAGTCCCGAAACAATCAAAGTAAATAAAATGTAGTGTAGCCATCGTCATTTTGTGCTATCTAGTTTGTTTATTATAAAAATCTTCCTAATAGTGAGGATGTTGTGCAGTTTTATTCCGTGACTAGATCTATAGCGGTGTTATTATCAGCTGCAAACTATGCCTGTCTAGCAATTATGTTTACAGAACCACCGATAATTACTATCCATTCTTTGTTATCTATCATCCACATTTACATTACGTACCGCGAGTTGTTTGCCTGTCCGAATTCTGTTTGTACTCGTTAATGTAAATCTGTCACGTTAAAACTGTTCGGTGTCAACCCTTGTCTGTACTGTAGGCGATTGGCGCGCCGCCAGAGTTTCCGGACGAGAGCCTGAGCGAGGCAGTTTTCGATGGCCCAAAGGCTCTATTGTTCTTTAGACTCCCGCTTCTGGACAATTTAACGCGATATTAGGGGAACGCCTTATTGTAGGCTAATTCGATGATTTATCACTTATTCTGCTCTACTTTCCAGTGACGTTGTTTACTTTTGTAGGCATACCAGCTTGTCATTATTTTGTGTCCAGGGCACGGCATTGTTTAGTCTCTAACAATAAAATTATTATAATGCTCCAAAAAATACTGTAATTGATTTTAGATTACCATTTGTCGCCTTTATAATAAGATGATGATAGGAATTCAATTGATGCGGACTTGATAAAATTTGGAATGGATAAAACTTATGCCCAATAACAAATGCATAGCCTCACGCTCACGCCAAGGCAGCTATTTCACGTTTTAGTGACGTTATAACCATTAGTTTAATAAATTGAGTAATTAGGTGGAGTTTACACTTTCCGTGACCCGTGTAACATGAAATCGGTAATCGGGATGGAAGCATACTCGTATGAGACTTCTAATAAATATCCGCCAATTATATTATTATTTTACTGACTTGCTCAGGAGGGTAATGTAGGTTGAATATAATAATTACTAGTAGTTCTGCGAACAGTAAACCTCGCAAGTAAATTTCAACTTGATACTTCCACGCGTTCCTGAGAAAATGTTCTTAATAGACATACGAACAACATAGTGAACCTATAAGGGTTTCTTTTATCCTCTTGAGATACGGAACTCTAAAAAAATACTGAAATATCAAACGCGGCAACAAATGAAATGTCATTAAAAGACCTTCCGTTAACATGAAAATACTTATATATATAAATATAACTACTCAGCAGTGAAGCATTAGAGTAAATAAAGGGACTTCGGCTGAATTGCAAGTCATAGGAGCTCCGAATTCCTTCTACTGATACGCGATAAACCCGGAGGCCGCGTTCCGGGCACTCGTCAGGCTATTTCATGGAAAGCTAAGTAATTCGTCTCCCTTTCTCATAAAAAAGTCCTCGTGTTTCTTCAAACCAAAACTGGGTAGCTTTTACGAAACGTATATGATCATGTGCTACGTTTACTTGTGTTCTCATTATAGAGTTTGTTGGCCCGTCTGGTTTCAGTTTATTCAGAATTTTAGCGTAGTTTGTGTACGTATACTGAACTAAACAAATACTTTGTAGTCCAGTTTATGGAGAGTAAGCGCCAGTCAGTAAAATGTTTACTTCAGAATGTTTTCTCTATGAAAATAGTCATGTAAATTGCACCTAAATCTTTTGAGGTTCTCTACTAAAATCCTCGCAATTTGCGCCATTGATATTAAAGGCTGCAAAAGTCTAACATAATTCTTGAGATTATTATCATTTCCCTACGTTCAACCAAATACTAAATAAAACAGCGATTTTCCTTATAGTGCACGCCCTCCTTACCTTTATCAGTTATGTTATAAAGACTGTTTCCCTTTAACAAGGGTAGCAGTGACGTCAGAGAGGTAACCTCAGTATACCGTAAATAAACAGAAGCGAAAATAAAACGGGTTGCCCTAATTGTTTACTTTAAGAATAGGGCGTCTCGGGGTTAAATGATGAAGCTTTATGGTCATTGATTTAGTTCGGGAGACTACTAGCTACTAGCATAATAGATGACTGATCTTATTTCCACTTTGTCTCAAGATTTTCATAAATATTACCAGCTGCTCGTCGAGAGTGATTGGATCGCTCCGCGATGTTCGTCAATCGTTTCAATCACTCTTGACAATCGCAACGCAATTTGTATCGCGCTAAGCGTTTCGGAATCCTCACAAATTTCCACGATCACTTGTTAGTGAGCGGAATATTTAAAAAAAAAATTGACAATGTAATTTCAGTGAAACATGTTGCTTTTAACAAATTAACAAAATATGTTTTAATTCAAAACTTTCTACATTAAACAAACTTAATTGAATTAAAATAAAGTCAATGGTCAGTGAAGGTGTTTTTTAAGGTGCCTATTTAATATAGTTTTAATATATTATAGGTACTAGGTGATCCGCACGTGTGTTAGCCCTCTTGGGGATTTAGTAGTAACCTCCAAATAAAAACCGATAAATAAATTTAACTATTTATAATAACTAACTCCAATACCGATACTTGTGTTAACAAATGCAAATATATGATTTTATATAAATATTCTTCCTAATATCAATCTAGTCAAAAAAGTAAAAAAAGATTTTGGAAGTATTTAATCATAATATGTAATCATATATACAATCAAATGTAATTTAAATTTCAAATGCCTATAACGATTTTCGAGTCTTTATATTCAAAATAATTCAAATACGTACACTTTCATACAGCCTTTAATCCCCTTTTCTGTCGCGATATAAACTTCCTATAACTATGCTACCTGTATGCCAGAGCTTCATAGGTGAAGTAGTTTTTCAAATTATCTGAACTGTGTGTGTAAAACTGGCTAAAAATGACTAAATATGGGATTGCGAACTAGATGAGTTTATTGACTTGCGATGATATTTTTACTGAGTCGTGCTCAGGTACTGGGGCCCTACTCCCACCTCTTACAGCAGTTATGTTTCAACCTTACCATTAAATCTGGTACCACCACGTCTATATAGCAAGCTTAAAATAATAATGGATTACGATAGACGTTTTGATGACGTAGTATCAAATATTTCACTCAATTCGCATACTTTTTCATGACTTTAGACACTAAGTTTCATTGTTCCAATGTAATTTTATTTTAAGATTCGTACTGCCATATCTTAAAGAAGCCATATTGCATCGTTACCTACCATCCAATTTGGTTGACCGTTTTGTGTCTGTGGGAGTACGGTAGTAAGTATGATTATTCTAAGCTTACTACAAAACGCTCCTGATTTATGATAGTTTCGTAAAAGGTGGGAGTAGACCCCCTGATTAGATAATATTCCGTACTTAGTAAAATTATAAGACACCATATACACATGTATATCATCCCTTTAGTATGTATATTTCTGTTGCGAAGCACTACGCTGACGGGTTTGCTGTTGCAACTCTTGCTCGAAGCGCTCGCAGCGCAGCGATCATACTGTTAAAAGCAACGCTTGCTGCGGTCAGGAGTTGGATGGGTGACCGCTAGTGGCATTGTTCAACTAAGCGCTTCCGTGCTTCGGAGGGCACGTTAAGCCGTTAGGCTATGTCGAAGGCCTTCGGGCGGCCTGTAAACTTCGTCATGGGTTGGCCACAGTGGGCCCGCGTATTATGCCCGCTCGCCCAACTCCTTTCTCTGACAAGAAGGCACGAGTTGGGAACATAATGGACTGAATATGTATAAAGTTGGCAGTCTGGTACACCAAACTACTTTAGTACACAAATATAGGGATCTATATTAAGGGACTATAACTTACAAATTTCACAACAGTTTGTTTAGGATTCCAGTTTTTGTTTTTGCAATTATTTATTACTGTTATTTCATTCTTATCACTATCAGTGTAAATAGTACAGGCTCTGGCAGTGTAAATGCGGGACCTTGTCGATCGATAAATTCGATATATAACATCGATAATAGGGCTTTTACGATTAATATTGTCAAATATGACATTTATAATTAATACAAGTACAATTTGAAAATTTTTATACCGACTTCCATTCTATTAAGTTATTGGAGTGTATTTCAAAAACTACTGGACCGAATTTGATGAATTTTAAATGGGACCACACGGGGAGCACCAGCTTTCAAACTTAAATTTTGAGAATCGGTTCACCCAGTCGAAAGTTATGAGGTAACAAACATAAAACAAAACATACAGTCGAATTGAGTACCTCCTCTTTTTTGAAAGTCTGAAACCGATTCTGTTAACGTCGTATTGTAGAATTTATCGATCGACAAAATACCGTACATGCACTGCTGCATTACTATGCTTATAATTAATTTTGTTACTAATACATTTAACGCCTTTTATAATAAAGTCGAAAAAAAACTAATCTTAAATCTTACCCTAGGTTGAATAGAATAACGTTTGCCTTATTGCTACGCCTATTATGAGCTGTTCCAGAAACAATGCAACAAAAATCCATCAGTTTGCATTTTGAATTCGCTAAATGAAATTGGTGCCGTATATTTCTTTGAATGTGAGATACTTGTACTCCCAACATTCATAGTAGGTGTGCTATTGTTATCAGTTTACCTTCCTTGTCACGTCCTGCAATCCTTCTACGGGTGAGATAAACTTTGTGTACCCAGTACAGTAATCCAATTTGTCTTCAATGATATTTGTAATACGCTCCCCTCGTCTTGTCTCCTAGAATAGTGAGGTGAATGTATATGGTAGGGGAATATCGATATAAATAACGTGCAATATTTTAATCTAAAAAAATAATAATAGTCTATTAGCGATAACCTTTGTCAACAGCCTCTAGAAGATGTTGAAAGCTGTATATAGCATATAGTGAGGTAAAATATGAAAACATAAATACTATCTCTGTCTTAAAAATATCTGAAAAGTGAATTGCTCTGTCTGAAATTTATACTTCTTTTTTACTTTTAGTGATGGGATGGGATTCGCAATTTGCAGCAATTTCACTTGCCACCTACGCCATTTCAAAGCTACTACTACAGTGCCAGCAAAACTACAGCTTCGAATTAGAATAGCTTTCATAGTGGTGACATCGACCAACTTGCACAAGAGACCTAAGACAATTTTCATCGGCCTCTAATCTAAATCAATTCCTCGTAATTTAAATAAAATGGCCTGTGAAATTAAATTTCTCTGTCGAAAGCTGCATGATATATTTTTTACATGCGATATAGCGTGATGTAGTTTATCCATATTAATATTAAATGCAAACCATTTATTTTGCTATCATGACTTTATGCTCGTTATTTATTAATTTTGTATAAGTATTCTGCGTTCCAAAACAGCCTAATATGTTAAATAAGCAGCAGGAAACTCACCCATGTGGTTAAAACCACACATGTCGCCATTCCTGGAAAAGTAGTATGATTTCTGGGAAATATTTTGTATTATTGGCCAAATATGGCGAGTCTACGAGTAAAAATTGTGGTTGTACTATATAGGGTAACATGATCGAAGGAGAGTATTCTATTCTAAGCATTTTTTATAGATGTATTTAGAAAAAGACTGTTTCGAGTAGACGTCGAGCATTCAGACCTCAATCTGACAAATTACTGTAATATTATGTTTTAAAGTTATAATTACTTACTCATACTGTCTTAACATTGTTATTGTGAATGCTGTATATGCCTGTAATTGGTGCACATATCAGAATATGAGGTATGATTATACCTAGTGTAATATGTATCTAGTGTAAATGTTTAATATGTGTGCTGTTGGCATATCTCAATAAATAAATAAATAAATTTTTATTTGATCAAAATTTTCCCGACGGATCTGTTGTACTACGATATTGACGGAATGTTTTATCGATAAACGATCATACACATCGTTATTATTTAAAAATTAGGAAACCTTCATTAGTGCTTCATCTACGCCTGCAACTATAATATCACCTACATACGCGAAAACCTTTTTCTGTTGTTTGAGCATAACCCAAAAAGTTTTCTACCGAAAGTGATACAACTTTAAAGGGAATAATTTGAAGTTAAGACGCGGTCCAACCCCAATTTTAAAATAATTTACGATACGTTACGTAAGGTTGAAAATCGCTTGTTAGATTGATGTAATGCGAAAATGCATTAATTTTGTACATTTTCTTTATATTTTTCGATATATACTAACACAATTGAAAAAACTGCTCGTTGTTACTTTAGTACACGTTGGCTATGTATTACCTAAAAATATAGTGTTATCGCTGAAAATTCTGAGAGGTTGGACGTGAAAGCTTATTTTTGTGGACCTATTCAGGACATTTTTCTGCAGAATAAGAGTTATATTTATGAATTCTATTCGGTTATTACTCTTTTCCTATTACTTTTCTAACCTTAGTATTTTTCATAATAATTATTGATCTGTTTCGTTACACTAGGTGTTTAAAAATTCTGCTTTTTACTATTATCATACGAGGGTGCCCTAAATCCAACAAACTCTTCAAAATAATCATCGAAATAAAATAAAATAAAGGATTTTGCGCGGTCATAATTATATATACACGAGTCTTATACGCGTCGAGGTCTCTTTATTTGGTACTCTGTTAAAAAGGATGATTTAGCAATATTGGAATAATAGTATATGGTTAAATTGATCGTTGAAATAACCTTCGAAAGCGAGGATTTGGAGATACAACCGTGATCACTTTTATATCATTGATGGTACATCGTTTGAAAGTTTATTGCCAGTTTTAAAATGACACTGGCCCCGTTATGTATGTGACACTGACACAGCATTTATATAAACTTTGATAGGCCGAACAAGGATCTAACTTCGGGCTCCAAATTTAATGCGGGTATAAATTGCCAAATAGTAAACTTTTATCGTTTACCTACTTTGTTAGGTAGCGTCCCTAACCACCGAGTGCGCCTGTTTGGTTTAGGAAGTCACACGAGGTCACAGTTTGATACCTAGATAGAATACGCAGTGTCACCCTCTGCCAGGGATCTTTAGTTCAGATTTATAGCTGCGGCTAACGACGCATCGTTCGTAGGCACGGGGGAGCGTAGTGTAATATTGGTTAACGAGCCGTGAATGTTTTGCGTTTATATTTAGTCCATGGACTGATCGATTGTCTGGCGGTCAAGAAGGTGGGGCAGTATCTAAACATATGCCCGTATGGCTCAAGTATATATGGGTGTGCTGGTCGATGATGTTTTTTTTATTGGATAGGTTGGCAAACTAGCAAGCGGCTCATCTGATGCCGTCGTCCAGAGGTCTCGAGGATACGTTGCCGACCATTGAGGAAGGATAGGAAGGCAGAGATAGAAGGGGCGAGGGTGGAGAGGAAGAGGGAGGGCGAGGGGGGAATCGGACCTCTGGAACCTACCCACAAACCGACTGAAACGCAATAGCAAGCTGTTACTTCACGTCGATGTTATGTGGGAGTGCGGTACTTCCCCGGTCGTACCGGCCCATTCGGCTGTGGGGTTACTGCGTGGCACTACCACCGACAAAATGTATTTAGCGTTTTAAACGGAGCGTTTTCAATCTTGGTTACTGACAATGTTAATAAGAAGCGTTAACTTGCAGAGTGGAAGAATATGCAGTGTTTATTTTTATAGTATTATTAGACCTACGAACTCATAACACGGAACGTATATGATGATTTATGATTGATTACGACTGAGAGAAATATGTAACCCTTGACTTTAGTGGTTTTTGTAAATAGGGAAAATAAGGTAGCAAGCAAGAACTTTTCAACAACATTATTTGCTTACGATGACCCGCCAGCGGTTTCTCTCGCTTGGTCTTTAAACCACAGGAATAAATATAGGGTGTTTGGTAGAGGGACCGACAAACCAAATGAGAGTGTTCGGGGGACCACTTGGAGAATACAAGTTGGCCAAAAAAAATCCCCGACCCCCCAATACGTTTAACTTTTTTTTGTGATTTTTCCCTTTTTCTCCGAAATTGTACCTATTTACCACAATAACATTTGTAAAATTTGTAAAAACTAAAAACATCCGGTCTAAAACATACTTTACAAATGTTATAATGGTAAATAGGTACGAGTACAATATTGGAGAAAACGAAAAAATTCACAAAAAAAGTAAAAGAAAATTGGGGCGTCGGGGATTTTTTTTGGCCAATTTGTATTCTCCAAGTGGGCCCCCAAACACGCTCATTTGGTTTGTCGGTCCCTCTACCAAACACCCTGTATAAATCATAGTGATATTTCAAAAAATCGTTTCTTACTGAATGTCAAGTTAGCAGCTCCAGCGGCTAAGGTTCCGTTTTGATGAATAAGTCAATAAAGAATAATTATATACGTAATACTCGTATTAAATAGATTATCTCGACATAATTTTAGTGTTATTGTAATATCGATAAGTAAAACGATTTCAAAACAGAACAGACACAATTTCTAACTAAATTAACCTTGCCATTTCTTAACTTAGACTACGGGTCGCCTACAGCGTTCGTTTCTGCATAAATGTCCAAAAATATAAGTCTTCAAATCCGGGCGTAGACCGATATTTAAGCACACTGGCCACTTAAACGATATTCAAGGTAAAAAATATCAAACTTGGGAAGTCTGAAGCTTATTCCGTCCCTTTGCTTCCATTTTATATTCAACTTGGGCATCCCTTCGGAAACCCTAACCCCCAGACGACACGAGTGCCTAAACGTGCCTATGCTTAAACCTCTAACTTTTGCAGGCAAGCTTTGCAAATACATAAACTTTACAAAATATAGAGGTTCTACTGGTCGCTTAGTTATAAATACAAAATGAAGATTCTAGAAAAGGGCGCGAGTTTGTAACTTTAGTAATCTAATATCGGAGTTTCACGTTACTCAGAATGGTAATGTTATACACGTTTTGTATTTCGCATATTCATATTGCACTACTTGTTCTTGCATGTGTTTATTCTGAAACATATATTGTGAGTCAAATAGGCATATCGAATATTACACAAGTAAATTTCATTGGAAACATATAAAGCTGCTGTGTCAACTTGAAAACTATTAGGGATATTATCTATACAGATAAGACATGGAAGTCTCTTTGTAATTCCAAATTAACAGCTTTTTCACTAAATGCATACGAAAGTATATACAGTGCTTACATATAAATACATTTTTAAACATTTTGCCTATTTGTCTGTCTGTTTGTTCTGGGTAGTCTCTGAAACGTCTGGACTCATTTTAACGGGACTTTCACTGGCAGATAGCTGATGTTATAAGGAGTAACTCAGGCTACTTTTATTTTATCATCATCATCCATCATCATGCGGTTGAAGCCGCGGGGCGCAGATAGTACTGTACTAAATGATTAGGGTACAGATTGGAATATAAGTTTTTGAGATTAACCTGCCTGTGTGTATAATAGAGATACCTATCTGTTCCCTTAAAGCCCGATATGTATGCGATGAGAATATAAACTGATTGGATCTAATTTTTATCTTTGATCAAACTACTCTGAAGTCACACCTTACAGGTGACTCTGCTGACAGCGAACGATCACCAGTTTCAATGTAAAACTTATCCAAGTTTTATTGAAAATGTATCAACCGATCAGTTTCTCGTAACCGGAATGAAATTGATAGTTGAGCTCCTTATATTAATAGTATTTCTCGTCTGGAGCGACAATTGGCTATTGCACCGGGCTAAAGTTAATTCAAGGATTATTCAATTATTGTGGTTTTGATAACATTTCAGCTGTAAACTAGAAGTGTTAGTTGAAAACAAACCCTCACAATCTACGCACAACTTTATATCAACCATCATAAACAGCCCATTTTGTTCCCATTGCTGGGACTCGAGCCTTCCTCTCAGAGAGAAGAGTTGGGCCATAATCCATCACGCGGGCCCAGTGCGGATTGGTGGATAGGTTAGTGGCCAACCCATGTCGAAGTTTTCAGGCCGCCCGAAGAGCTTCGACATGGCCTAACGACACACAACCGAGACCGACGGCTTAACGTGCCCTCCGAAGCACGGAAGTGCTCAGTTGAGTAATGCCACTAGCGGTCACGGTTAAGGCTGTGCCTTAAATATTTAAAAAAAAGCATTTATTTTATCATCTAATATTATTTAAACAGAAATTCGTTAAATACAATCCAAACCACAATATTGACACACACAAAATATTAAATAAATAAAAACGATTAAATATAATTGTTAATTTATTGAGTAATGGGTCTAAATAGTTCAGGCGTTTGGTAGTTTTTTTCAAAAAGGATATTTACGATATGAACACTTTTTCGCAAATTGTTTGTGCTACGGTCTCTAAGACTGACATGTTATGTGACTGGGCAAAAGATACTTCACTTACGATGACAAACAAAGTTATACTTGCAGAATAAAATAATAAACGAGACCCACAGTTGATGTGAACATGATAAATATTTGGTTATCCTACGATAATAATTATTATTAAATAAATGAGTTAGTTGGTTACAGTTATGTGAAATTTTATGCTGGTTCGGAGGCAATTAAGTATAATCCTTGATCTGAAAATTTAATCATTAAAAAAACATTCTTAAGTCTTAGATGCAGTTTTTAAGCGACTTCAGAAACGAGGAGGTTCTATGTTCGACTGTATGTATTTTTTCATGTTTGGTCACCGATTTCTTCCCCATTTGTGAACCGATTCTCAAAATTCTGATTTTATTTAAAAGAGTATAATTCCGAGGGGACATACATGGGACCACCATTTAAATTTTATCAAATTCAGTCTAACTGATGTTGAACTTTCCAATAACTAAAAAGCGTTTCGCCTATCTTGATGATATCCTTATTGACGGTGAATGACAATCGATCCCGTAAGTAGCAAGGCTCACTATAAGGGGTGAAAAATTTGTTTTTATCATGTAATGGAACCGATTACTTCAACACTAAAAAGTGTGAAATAACTTGTCGAAGTTGGTACCATGCGCACAATATTGTGATAATAGGTACTTTGAATTATCATGGTACCGACTTTCAACAAGTTATTTCGCACTTTTTAGTGTTGAAGTCAGTTTCATTTTTTGGTAAAATATTTATAATTATATTTTTTAACGTCCCAATTTAGAATTACAATTCAGTAAGTCAGCGGAACGAAGTTACGGTAAATTTCTTACTAATTGCTTTTAGCCCCTAATGATTTTAGTTTATTTCATTTAAGATCATACTCATAGTGATATTTTCAGGGTAGTAATATGATTTAAAGTTTTTATTTCGTACAGTGTACCTCCATACTTACCATACATACTTATGAACATAAATAACCGTACAATTTGTATTGTTGCAGTCGAAAGCCCTGGGGCGCGTGCTGTTCGACCAAGTATGTCGGCAGCTGCACCTTTTAGAAGCCGACTACTTTGGCCTGGAGTACCTCGACGCGAATGGGACAAAGGTATGCATGAGTGTTGAGCGTGTACGACACATAAATATACATATTTATGTGTCGTACACGTACACACACCAAAAAAAGTTTGTGATCACTAACATAAGGTGATATATTTTTTTTAATTGAACTTAATCAACAATTTATTAATAAGATATAATTCCTTTATTATTAATAAAAGGTTTATATCCAATATAATATAACTCTTTCCCTGGTTCGAACACATGCGGTCATCCTTCTGGGCATGATGAGAATCAAGTTATCCAGCATTTCTCGGGGTAACCTGTCCCATTCTTGAATAGCGGCTTCCCTGAGCTTTGGCACTGTCTGGGGATGTATGGCTGACAGTTCCAAACAGCTCGCTTAAGAGCATCCTACGCGTGCTCTAGGGTTTAAGTCAGGCGAACCGGCAGGCCAGTGTAACCTTGTGATGTCGTAATCTCGGAGAGCTCCATTGACTGGTTGAGCTCGATGGGCGGGCGCATTATCATCAACCAGTACAAATTGGTGTCCATGGTTTACTCGGAATGGTCTGACAATTCCATCAATAGCAACTTCTCTAGTGCTAAGTACTACATGAAATCATTATATAATCCACTGTAACAAAACAGATTTCGTATTTCAAAGTGATCGCAGCTTTTTTTTATTTTGTAATCGCTGATTTGTTTCACACTTTTTTTGTGGCAACAGGGGACGAGTCGGACAAGTCGTTATACCTGAAGTTAAATGACACACCTGTTCATAAAATTTGCGTGGTCCAGATCGGTGTACCTCTGAATTGCGACAAGTTCGATACTTCGACAGTAGCTTACTTAGAAATAAACATAGTTCTTCGACAAGTCATTGTTACGACAGAACATATTTTCGACATGAATGACTCCTACAGAACCTAACGGAGTATCTAGTCAGAGCAAAGTCACGATAGGTGTAATGCTCACCACAAAACGTCAGAATTAGGCTAACCTACACCTCGATAAAGATATAACGCAGCAATTTTGGGATACAATTCTTGTCGAATATAATATGTCCTGTCGAAGCAATGACTTGTCGAACTATATTTTTTCGAAGTAAGCAACTTATCGAAATTCTGAGGTACGCCCTATCTGGATCGGCAAGCTTTAGGTAAAGTTCTGCGTGATGGATAATGCACTCCACTAACCAGTTGTGGTCTGAAATTGTTACCTTGCTTAACATGTTCTCTTCATTGGTTTGTTGAAGTTTAACCCTTTTTATCTGTTCTTTTATTTAATAAGAGCTTTTGGAAACCTTATCAATTTCAGCATACTAGGACGAGTCGATCTATAGTATACATGCTTACTTTGAAGGAAACTGTGTCCAACACATTTGTAAGGTGATTAGATGTACTCGTATAGTTTAAGTAGAACTCTGGGAAACCATACGCGAGCCGGCTGCAGCAGTGCAGTATAATTAGATAGTTTACATGCCGCTTGCAGTAGTTGAACACGGTTCTGTTACTACACACTTACATTAACAAAGCTACAGTTACGAATGTTACTCGTGTAGAACTTTCCTTTGTTGTCGTTAATGACAATGGTAGAATCCTTGATACTACTGCGACTGTATTTGTTTACTTTACAGGAAGCTTTTATGGACAATGTTGTATGTTTTAATTACGTGTGTGTTTTATGTTCCCCCTCGTGTTAGTTCTTGGCTGCTTTAGAACTGTTCTGTTTCATATGCTCTCACGGATATTGTAAATGCCGACCAAAGGATAAAAGATTTAGCGATATACTATTTAGGACTCCGTACCTGAAGGGTAAAACGGCAGCCTATTACTCATACTCCGCTGTACTAATACTAGGCTGTATCTTATAAAGCGTGATAGTTAGACACTTGAAATTTTCAAAGATGATGTATTGCTGTTGCCGCCATAACAACAAATACTAAAAAACCAGCCAAGTGCGTGTCGGACGATCATTATAGATAATGGTACTCTTGGTCCGACTCGCACTTGGCCGTTTTTTCTTAATGCTGCAGCGCATTAAAGTCAAAGTCAAAATCATTTATTCAATTTAGGCATCAAAGACGCACTTATGAACGTCAATTTTTCATTATAATGTACTTTAAAGACTACCGCCGCGTTCCAAAATATATAGAGCCTACCGAGAAGAAGCGGCAAGAAACTCGGGGCCATTCTTTTTATATAGATGTTTTTACAATGTTTTTACTTAGGTACTACAAATATTAGCTCCAGTGTGTTGCCTTACAAAAGAGAACATAATAATGGTATCAGTAGGGCAAGACACGCTACACTTTGACATCTTAGTACACGAGTAGATAGATCCTGGAGTGTTTAGAGAGAGTCCCAAGCTGTTTTATCCTCCAAGTAATCCGAAATTATGTAATAACCTTTTTGACAGAGTTTAGTTTTAATAGCAATTTTAAACTTATTAATAGGCAAATCCCGAATAACATTGGGAACTTTATTATAGAATCGTATACATTGTCCCATAAAAGAATTACTTATTCTGTGGAGACGCGTTACATGTACGGATAGCTTGTGCTTATTTCGCGTGTTGATGGAATGAGCATCACTCCTTTTATCAAAACTGCTAATGTTTTTCTTTACATACATTAGATTTTCATAGATAAACTGAGAGACAACAGTTAGAATTTTTATGTCTTTAAACTTCTGTCTAAGGGAAACTCTGGGAACTAAACTGTAGATCGCTCGTATAGCCCTTTTTCGCAGTATAAAAATGGAATTAATATCTGCAGAACATCCCCAGAGCAGTATGCTATAAGTCATAACGCTATGGAAATAACTAAAATAAACTATTCTAGCTGTGTCTACATCAGTTAATATTCTAATTTTTTTAACAGCATAAGCCGCTGAACTGAGCCTACTAGACAATTTTTTTATGTGGAGACCCCATTGCAATTTAGCGTCTATAGTAATTCCTAAAAAGACCGTTGAAAAGCCATTAAGCGCAAAAAAGAACGCATACCATTAGCATCTTTATCAACCGGCTAAAACTACCGGCCTTTAAAATCTAAGCCAAGTCTTTGAACAATATATGGGGAAGAGAATCCAATATTCGAGTTGGCTTGGATAAGGGTAGAAAACTGACGATTATTTTATCTCATGAGACAGTCTAGTTTTGCTAATTATATTACACGCCTATTCTGATGTGTAATCTGCTTTAGGCCAAAACAGCCCAATATAGTATCGCTCTGATGGCAAACCTCAGTCCTCATAAGCATTTTGCTATTCAGCTGCATAATAGAAAGCTAAAAGATCCATACCCAAGTGAAAAGAACTGCATCGATCGATGCAAAGCGAGGTGCGTAAACTACTTTTCTTTCAACTATCAACTACCTACCGTAATAAAATACACCTTCTCAAAATATTAACTCAACCCTTATGAAATTTTATTTGCAGCTGTCTTTATACTTTCTGGAGTTCAATAACATAATATTAATACCTATTGCTATCTTTTTCATTGGTTAACTTTGTTGCTAAATATGAAGGATCAAAGTTTAATCTGTTACAAAATGCGCGCCTTTTGTATTTTTTGCCCTTCCAAGTCGGTTTCATTCAGCCGATTTTTATTGTCAGGCAGTGTCTTCTTGATCTAATGCATACTCTACATGTTATTATAAACAATATAAAGAAAGATCAACTGGTGACGCCGGCTCGTCAAGTAAAGCCGGTCAGTTTATATTCTCGGGCCCGCGGTGTACAACCGCATTCCCGCATCCATTCGAGATGCAGCGTCCACTGCGTGCTTCAAAAGTAAGCTTAGGGCTTGGTTGTTAGAAAAAATGTTGTGTCATTGAAGATTATTTTCTATTAAAAGATTATAATTTTTTTATTAATTTTAATTATTATTTTTTTATTAATATTGATTATTATTATTTTTAATAAAAAAAATATTTTAATTAATATTTCTAAATATTAATATAAATGTATAATGTTATTATATATTATTATTTACAGTTTTTTTTAATATTAATTGAATGTTTGCTAAGTGCAATTATTGATATTTAACTTGGTGTTATTAATAAATTATTTGTATTTGTAATGGGAGACATTAAACCTCTGTGGTAAATTTATATCTAAATAAAGAACGAAAAACAGTGTGCAAAAACATTTCTGCACTGTTTTGCTTCTAAGCAAAAAATACGTCCTTTGCCATCGGGTTTGTTAAATCATTAATGATAAAATCACTATGTACTTATTTTAAAGAACAGGTATTAGTTGCGCATCTTCGTTTTGTGATTTGATGATCATGACAGATGAAGTTCTTCAGTTTTTTGCTGTAGCTATCTTTATTGACGGCTTTTATCGCTGTTATGTTGTTAACGAGTATCTGTATTTTTATATGTGACTAGCTGGTGCCCGCGACATCGTCTGCGCAGGATTAGAACTTCGAGTAGCTTATTATCTTCTCCAAAGCCATATCTATCTTTATACCAAAACGTCATAAAATAGTTACATGGTTATATGAGTAAATTTAAATACTTAGTAAATCAATCAGTAAAGACTAGTAATAAAATACAGTACCTACGTACATACAAATATAAAATTAATAACATGGAAAAAACTGTCATTACATTTCATCACCCTTGACGGTCGTTGAGCAAAGTCAAAGTCAAAGTCAAAATCATTTATTCAATTTAGGCATCAAAGACGCACTTATGAACGTCAATTTTTCATTATAATGTACTTTAAAGACTACCGCTGCGTTCCAAAATATATAGAGCCTACCGAGAAGAAGCGGCAAGAAACTCGGGGCCATTCTTTTTACTTAGATGTTTTTACAATATTTTTACTTAGGAACTACAGATATTAGCTCCAGTGTGTTGCCTTACAAAAGAGAACATAATAATGGTATCAGTAGGGCAAGACACGCTACACTTTGCAATCTTAGTACACGAGTAGATAGATCCTGGAGTGATCAGTCCCAAGCTGTTTTATCCTCCAAGTAATCCGAAATTTTGTAATAACCTTTTTGACAGAGTTTACTTTTAATAGTAATTTTAAACTTATTAATAGGCAAATCTCGGATAACATTGGGAACTTTATTATAGAATCGTATACATTGTCCCATAAAAGAATGACTTATTCTGTGGAGACGCGTTACATGTACGGATAGCTTGTGCTTATTTCGCGTGTTGATGGAATGAGCATCACTCCTTTTATCAAAACTGCTAATGTTTTCTTTACTTACATTAGATTTTCATAGATAAACTGAGAGACAACAGTTAGAATGTTTATGTCTTTAAACTTCTGTCTAAGGGAAACTCTGGGAGCTAAACTGTAGATCGCTCGTATAGCCCTTTTTTGCAGTATAAAAATGGAATTAATATCTGCAGAACATCCCCAGAGCAGTATGCCATAAGTCATAACGCTATCTATGGAAATAACTATAATAAACTATTCTAGCTGTTTCTACATTATGTGGGGACCCCATTGCAATTTAGCGTCTATAGTAATTCCTAAAAAGACCGTTGACTCCACAAGGTCCAACCCTGTTCCATTCAATTGTAGATTGGAGCACGTCTAGTGTATCGAGCTGTCAAAATTATATCGTGTTTTTGACTTGAAGAAACTGACACACACTTTGACAGAACTGTCATCATTACGATTTTGATGTAGGCGGGGGTTTTCTTATTTTGTTTATGCTGTGCCCAAGAATATTTGTTTCGCTTTTTCACCCGCGTGGTAATGGATGATGATGATGACGATGAAAAGTATCCTATGTCTCTGTATCATCTACCTCTATACCAAATTTTATCAAAATTGCCCCCGCCGTTTGAGCGTGAAAGAGTAACAAAGATACACACATCTATACATCCATACATCCACACATCCATACTCAAAAACTTTCGCGTTTATAATATTAGTAGGATAAAAAAAACCAGCACGTTAAAACTAAACTCTTTTGATTATATTTTTTACTATAATGAAAATATTTCCATGTATGTTAGTGAAACGTTGTTATTCGGGTATATTGTAGTTAACCTCATGGTCACGACAGTATCGTGATTGTAATATGTCAAGACAATTATGCACAATGCTTCGTATCTACGATAATTAATAAAGTTTAGCAAACTAGAGCGCTCAAATATTAATACCGAGGCGAGAGTTTCGTATCGCGGGGTACGGGGATTATCATTCATAATTAATAAAGGTACGCGCTTCAATGACGTACTCTTAAGAACGTATCAGCGTAAGTAAAGTAACAGTATGAGATGATACAAATGAGCAGTGCTCACGAGTTACGTAAGACCTTTTTGCAACATATTTGCGAAGAAAAAGCAAACTTATATTGCTACCACAGCGACAAATACGATAAAACAAAATATGAAAATTGTGGGGAATGGCGTGCAAGTTTTCATTTCACGCGTCAAATTCAAGGTGCGTGAACATACAGCCTTTCAAATTATAATTTTAAGTGACAAAATGTAAATATTTTAATATTTTATAACAAATCATTGTGAACTATGGATAATTTGATAATAATTAATGCTTGTTTGACTTAATCAAGGACATACACATAATATTTATTTATTCCAGTAATGTATATGGACATTCAGCGGTAAAAAACATCTTCGTCGTTACTTAAAAAATAACTGGTAACCCGGTTAAATTTAAAATGTTCTGTTCACTCGCCAATAACTTGCAATAAGGTACTAATTTAACATTGTAGGGATCATTTTCTATTTAGGTACTAGTTCTATCTAGGGTTATGGCCCTAAAAGTGATGTAATAAGGCTTACTTTACGAGTATGTGTGTTGAAAATAAAAAAATCGTACTAACATTTTAAATCCAAAATTGTATTTTGGAACGAGTGTGTTTTGTTTTATGTTGTCGTATTTGTTTACGAACGCAGCGCTGAAACGACTGTTCGGATGTTGATGAAATGTTGACCTTAGGTCCTAGAGTTACACTTGGTCAATATATATCCATAATATATCCTAAATGTTCCTGCCTTCTTTAGTGCCGTTAGTTGATAATAGCTTGTGTAAATACATTAGCAATATTTTGTCCACAGTACTGGCTAGACGTAGAAAAGCCTATGTGTCGGCAAGTAGGCCTATCGATGTTGGAGCCGACCCTTCGCTTCTGCGTCAAGTTCTACACGCCAGATCCCGCGAGACTCGAGGAGGAGTTCACCAGATACCTGTTCTGTCTCCAAGTGAAGAGGGACCTCGCGCAGGGATGTATTCAGTGCAATGAGAACACGGCCGCGTTGATGGCGAGTTATATAGTACAAGGTGAGTCTTTTCTGAGTGTAATTTTTAATTTAAAACTGCGAAAAGAAATCAAAATACTTTTGTTGCTACAAAACGATTAAGAATCCAGAATGGGAGATAAAAATTACAGCAAGTTTACAGTCTAATTCAAGTTTAAGGGCCGTGCATGTTGCTTTCTGTTGTAGTGCATCCGAATCTGTACATTGCAAAGTCCAAAGTGGCAATGTATTGCGTTCGTCATCATGAGTAACCATTATGAGCATAAATCACACAAACATGCTAGTTCGGAAAAGCTGTATTTTTCCGACGAGCATGAGCTGGTGTTGCCTACGGCTTCGGGTAACACTAAGTTGGCGACTACAGAAACCGTAACACAAACTATTTGCACAAAGTATTCGTATCGCATGCATCAACGCGTCACATTTCGGCATACAAACTACGAGTTATCCATGTCACAGTTACCTTAGATAAATAACAGTTTGTACCTTTTCACGCAAGGACACGTTACACTTACACAGTTATTTGTGCTAGGCCTACAGGCAGCAAGCGTCGCGCTCAACATTGTGCGAATAATGGTTTGATTCGTAACTTTGTAGAACTTATCTGTCCCACAGATGAACTAGTCAATCATGATAGTTTCTACTAAATTCTCTGGTATTACGTTAACGATACGATCACGTTAAACTTATACAACATTGAATTTAAACAACTTTATACGGATTAAATCGCGAAAAATTTTATACTTATTATTTTATCCCGACGCCGCGACGTTTCGAACACTTTTCAGTGAACATGGTCACGGGTAGACTGAAAAGTGTTCGAAACGTCGACATAAAATAATATAAAACTATACGCGATTTAATCCGTTTCATCATCATCATCATCTCAGCCGTAGAACGTGCACTGCTGAACATATGCCTCCCCCATAATTTTCCAAAAGGACCGGTTGGAAGCAACCTGCATCTAATTATTCATTAGTCATTAATCCGTTTAAAGTTGTTTAATTTCAATGTCTATGAATCGCGAAAGTCTAAGAAATCATAATACAACATTTTTTACAAACTCCGCTGCAAGTATTCACCAACTCCTTTCGCATCAAGAATCAATATCGCTAATATTAAATTATTGAAGTAAATTGTTATAATAAAACATTAGTAATGTACATTACCTTGTTATCTTAGGATAACGTTGCATTTTGCTCCGTATGTGCACAGGGATAAGGTCACATACCCGACCGTTGATAGCGTTTTGGTCTACATATTCAATTGCTTTTGATTGTACGCTTTACGTATTTCTTACGGTTGAAATGTAGCGCTGGGTACGCGGATGGTTATGTTTGTTTTGTGCACTGAGCTGACAGCGACTTCCCTGGCCTCGTGTATGGGTTACAAAGCCTACTTGAAGTCCATCCCCTTTACGGGTAAAATTCCCAAAATTCCTTAGATTGGTACACCATACAAAAGATCAACTCCAAAATTTTAAGTTTGTGGCCACGACGATCAAGGTTCTGCGTCGATAAATCGGTCAATAAGTCAGGACAAGAAATTATATAATGTATATAGATAAAAAAATATGTTTTATTGTGTAATCTACTTTTTATATAGAAGACAAAGATGCTTGGAATACTCCACTTCTGGCAAGCTGTCACTATGCCACGTATAAAATGTAATATTTGAAGTACCTAAGTAGAAACATTGTAAACATCTATATAAAAAGAATGGCCCCGAGTTTCTTGCCACTTCTTCTCGGTAGGCTCTATATATTTTGGAACGCGGCGGTAGAGTCTTTAAAGTACATTATAATGAAAAATTTACATTCATAAGTGCGTCTTTGATGCCTAAATTTAATAAATGATTTTGACTTTGACTTTGACTTTATAAGTAATGATTTTTAAAGCACTAACGCCTGTTTAGCGAGACCAAACACTGCAATTTTAGAGAAAAATATACACATCGTCGGACGGGATGCGAAACTGCGTCTTCCGACAATCCGTGTCAGACGCCATGACCACTGGGGCACCGAGGCACGCAGTCGAACATCTAATTTTAACTATCTTTGATTTTAACCGTCGCATGAGGACCGATTTGACATGGATCACACAATCTGACACGGATGTGAATTTTTCTCTCTTAAATTGCCAATGTTATCTAGTTTGTTTACTGGGACCAGTTATTTTCTGTTATGTATTTTGTTCGGTTGCAGCGGAATGCGGAGACTTCGTGCCTGAGGACTACCCCGACCACACGTACCTGAGCGGGTACAAGTTCTTTCCCGGACAGGACTCGGAGTCCGAGCGGAGGATCATGGAGAACCATAAGAAACATATGTGAGATATCTTAAATTTTAGGATAAGAAACATTTTTAACAAAATTTTAAACCGACTTCCATTCTATTATACCCGATGTTATAACTAAATAATTTATAGGCCTGATTTTGATTGAATTTAAATGACATGATAAGCACCAATTTTCAAAATTAGTCCTCATCAAATTGAATTAGGATGATAGTATTCAGTAAAGGGACTTGAAATGGGTTAAATGGGATAATTTCTTTATAGGGTCAAATTGATCAATTCCAATGTGTCAGGGAATAATCTTCTATGAAAAAATCGTCAAAAAAAAGACGTGTGGCACTCGGAGACTGCCGCGGTAAAGCTATTGAATAGCTGTTTTTATCAACTTATGCAATTATAATTATTTAACCAATGCCATCTAGAGGCGAGTTGCTGAACTAAAGAGACAAGCGTGATATTTCAAAAAGTAATTAAAAGTTCTGCTATTCATCGATAGATGCCAAATCAACTTATGCAATTATAATTATTTAACTTATGCCATCTAGAGGCGAGTTGCTCAACTAAAGAGACAAGCGTGCAATTTCAAAAAGTCATTAAAAGTTCTGCTATTCATCGATAGATGGAGTCGGAGTGGGGGGTGTTATGTTATTTTCGTTACGGAATTTCTGGATTCGGTCTCCACGCTCAAGGCCCGCGATATAAGCTATGCAATAGCTTAATAAAAATAAGTTCATATTATAATAATTTTGATGTAAGTTAGAATAGTATGTTTTCCTTGGAGAGTTTCCTTTTGACAAATATCTCGCCATTATTGATATATTGTTCAAATAATAATTAATAGGGGGTATTTAACCCTATGTGCTAATGTAAATCATCATCTACTTACTGGCATCATCTACTTACGGCCAGTTTCAGCACGGGGTGCAGGATGCTATCATCGAATGTATGTTAACAAAACATATTTATACAATGTCTTTACGAAAAGGAAGGTGTTTGTGAAACCTGTATTATGCGTTTGTAAAATTTTCGCTTCCAAACATGTTCATCCCTTTTTGCAGAGGGCAAAGTCCAGCGGAAGCTGATTTGAATTTGTTGGAAACGGCGCGGAGATGTGAACTGTATGGTAAGCCTCTACAACCCTTTCAAAATTAATGCTAATGCTACGCTCAGCTACAGTCCTTGGCAAAATGGACTCGCATACATTACGGTGTAACTTTATAGATTATTTATTTATAACCGTAATCTCATGCAGCACGAGCATGGGTCTACGATAAAATTATCACGTCGATGAGTGGATTTTTATTTATCGTATTTAATGTCTGTAGCATGGACCCGATCATAGCCGCGATAGCTCGCGGGCTGAGTTTTATCTATTCAATGGTTCGCCCCGCGGTTTCGCCCGCACGATGAGGGACGATGATGGTGATGATAAAAAGTATCATATGTGCTTTCCCGGGAATCTCATAACCTTGATATATTCTATTAAATATAATTTATTTTAAGAAATTAAAAGTAGCTTAAGTTACTCCTTATAATATACCTTCCAGTGAAAGTCCCGTTAAAATCTGTCCAGCCTTATCAGAGATTAGCCGGAACAACAGACAGAGAGAAAAAATTAAAAAAAAAATTGTTTGCAAGTGCCGTAAACAGTGAAAAGCTGTTAATTTTGAATTACAAACAGACACTTCAGTTGTATTTATAAGTATAGATTACTGTTAAATTTAATTCTATTGACATTCCATGCTCGCAGTGCTGATGTCAAAAGTGCGGTGTACAATTTACGAGGGTCATTTGAAAAGTTCTTAGAATAACATGGTTAAAGTCATTGGTTTTTTTTATAACTACCCTCATTTTGTAGTTACATTATTTAGCAACAAGTATGCACAGTTTATTTTATTCACTATACTCATTGTTAGTTTACACGTGATAACGTAAGTCAAGTCAGAGCTATTTTTGAAAATGGATGAAATTTAACATCGTGCAGTGATAAAATACCTAAAAATTGAAAGGTTTAACTCCAAAAGCTATACATGAAGACATGTCTGCTACTTTGGGTGAGTCTTCTCTTTCGTATGCGACTGTTAAAAACTGAGTGGCAGAGTTTAAACGTGGTCGTGAGACCATTCAAGATGAGCCCCGTTGTGGCCGGCCTTTGACTGCTTCCACTGATCAAAACAAAGAAAAAATCTGTGATTTAATTTTATCTGATCGAAGATTGACTGTCGAGGAGATAGCTAAGACTGTAGGCATCTCATCTGAGCGAACACATCATATAATTACTACTGAACTTGGATTCTCTAAGGTGTCTGCGCAGTGGGTACTGCGACTGCTTTCAGTGGAACAAAAACGCAACCGACTCACAACTTCTCGCGACTGTTTAGAGTTATATGAAGCTGACCCAATAGAATTTGTTGAAAGATTTATAACCATGGATGAAACCTGGGTTCACCACAATACACCCGAGACAAAAGAACAGTCGAAACAATGGAAAAGAGTAGGATCGCCCACCCCAAAGAAGGCAAAGGTGGTTTTATCGGCGGGCAAAGTCATGGCATCCGTTTTTTTGGATGCAAAGGGTATAATTCTCGTGGATTACTTAAAAAAGGGTGAAACAATAAACTCCGATTACTATTGCAACCTGTTGCGTCGTTTGAGAGAAGAAATCAAAGAAAAACGTCCAGGTTTATTGATAAGAAAAGTCTTGTTTCATCAGGACAATGCGCGCGTTCACACCTCTGTGCAATCCATGGCAGAAATTCATCAATGTGGCTTCGAATTGTTACCTCATCCCACATATTAACCGGATTTAGCACCGTTCGACTTTTATCTGTTCCGAAAGCTGAAAAAATGTTTAGGTGGTAAACATTTTTTTTAGAAATGAAGAGGTCATAGCCGCCGTGGACGCTTATTTTGAGGAGTTAGACGAAGATTTTTTTAAAATGGGTATCGAAGCCTTACCGGGTCGATGGAAAAAGTGTTTTGAGCTCGGAGGAGAGTATGTTGAAAAATAAAATAAACTCAAAATCGTGTGGATTCATTAAGTTTGTTAGGCTAAAAAGTTTTCAAATGACCCTCGTAATTACTACATGGAGAGACGAAGATTCTCTTCATCGTCGGAATGTTTATCATAAGAGGCGAGAAAATATGATTGTGTGCTTCGTGTGGAAAAATCCGTCTTGGTAGGTGCCTCCAAACTATTTTATGCAACTAGTTCTGTTTTAAGGTTTAAAGGTACTGCCAGTAAAATTACAGAAGGCTCCCCTAACAAGGATCCCCTGGGGGATACGTTTGGATTTTTGTTCATATGGATCCCCTGGGGGTTTCATGTGAATTCTTTATCCACACAGATACCCTGAGGGGGGAAAGGGTTTCATTTGGATTTTTTGTGACTGAAATACAAATTTCTCAGGATGATGAACGTAGTGTAGTGACGCAGTCGTTAGAAGATGTCAGGGGCATTTCGATAGTGTGTGAACTCCGAAACTAGGGCTGGCTGGCCTGACTTTATCATACATTTTCTTTGCAGGGGTAAAAATGCATCCAGCGAAAGACCACGAAGGCGTCCCGCTAAACCTGGCGGTGGCGCACATGGGCATTGTTGTCTTCCAGAACTTCACCAAGATAAACACATTCAGCTGGGCCAAGATCAGGAAGATATCGTTCAAGCGGAAGAAGTTCCTCATCAAACTGCACCCGGAAGGATATGTGAGTTGAAATGAAGATTTGCTTTTTAACCTTGTAAACGCGTTTTGTTAGGTGGTATACTACCACGGCTATCCTCTAAACATCACTATGAATATATAAGGTATTTGTTAATTAGTGCACAATATTGAACGGGGTGCTTTCGAATCGATAATAGGTCATGAAAGTAAAAGAGAAAAAGGAAAGTAATTATTATTATGAACCCACATTCGCCGCTGCACGGCTAGAGCCATAGTGCGACGGAACGCAAGACTCGACGCACCGCTACATCGCAGTAATTACGCGAGACATAAATGATAAATGATAATTTATTTGCAAGAAACATGGTACAATTCAGCTCTTAGTGTTAATAAAGTCGTCCTATCACACCTAACCTACCCACTTAAGTCTCGCGTCACTGTTGTCCATTCTGTGATGTAGAGGCGTGCATTCAGTCGCGCAATGGTTATTAGCTGCGGAGCAATGAAAATAGCTTCATAGTAATAAAAAAACTACATTTTCCTTCACTATAATGACCAGTTATCGATTCCAAACCACCCCATTCGTTATTGCGCTCGAATTAACAATGACCTTATATATTAAATACGCTAGCATATAATTGCGTGTAAGTTGTTTATTTATTAGGCGATAAATATTTAACAGTTTGTACATAACCATTTCAGATAAGCATATTTTGCTTGTTTCATACTTTTAGTGTGTGATTTTTCAGTAGTCCGTGTTGGTGTTTGGACTTACTTTTTGTTAAAATTATTTTGTCTTTATAACTTTAACATGTTTACCATGGTCCATAATGAAATACGTATTTTTTTTGGGTAGTTTAATAGAAAAAACATGTTTGGTTCACATCTGAGTGTGATTTTAGGCCAGAACCAGATGATGATTAACGGCCCGTCCCAATAATCTATCTATCGTCGGTTTACCTTATTAGAGTTAGATATTTGACACTATTTGTATGGACGTTATGTCAAATTTCTATCGGTAGTAAGGAAAACTGTGGATAGATAGATTATTGGGATCCCCCATATGGCTCTCTCATATCGATACCTCTTTTGTCAAATTATGATTTGTTAGGATTTATGAGGTTTAGGAGTTATGAGGGAACAGGTAAACATAATCCACACAACCTTGTGTGGATGTAATAAGGCATATCAAATTGCTTCATAATGAACAACTTCAAATTTAACTCCCTGCTGCTTTAGCGTGTAAATCAATCATAAAATAAATGAAATTATTACTTTTCAGGGTTATTACCGCGAAGTGGTAGAGTTCTTCTTCGAAGGACGCAACGAATGCAAGAACTTTTGGAAGAAATGTGTGGAAAACCATGGCTTCTTCCGATGTTCGAGCGTGCCGCGGCTGCCGAGGCACAAAACTAGGGTCATGTCCAGGGGCTCTTCCTTTAGGTACGTCAAACGTGTACTCAACACTGCTTATGGATGAAATATGTGGAAAATCCCTCACCCGTATATGCTATAAGAATTTGAAGTTCCTACAAAGTGTTGGTCTTTATTACTCTGTTCACCCTTTCCATTATACTAACCTTCTAACTGTGCATTGGCCGCTTGTGCGTAAAATAACACAGGAAAACGTTTTCAAGACTTAATTTTTTTTTCCAAAAACACCTTTATAATTAATTAAAATAGAGATGAGAACCATCTCGATCACATCAGCTTTCATTCAGAAATAAAACAGCGTCTAATTTGATCCATTGGTTTGGGAGCTACGATGTCACAGACAGACTCGTTAAATTAGTAAAAACCCTCATTTTGCATCGGGGTTTCAAAATCCAATATCACTCTCCACTCTTTCAGCTCTATCTATGCAATAAGTCACAATAATCCGTTGTTGTGTGAGAGAACCGTCAAAACAAACACACTATCACGTTTATTATAAGGCATATTGTTAAATATGTAGTTGAGAGAAAGTTTATATGTATGTATCCTTGCAGGTATAGCGGTAAAACGCAGAAGCAAATAGTAGAATTCGTTAGGGATAACTACGTGAAACGTCAGACATTCCAAAGGTAAGCTTTGACTTATTAATCTACATGTAAGCTTAGCTGTGTAACAAACAATGTAGACTTTACTTAGAGAGTACAGACACAATATCAAGGGAATCTTAAAAATGTATTTAAATTAGACTCGCCAAGGTATCTGTGAATAAATTGTCAATACATAACGACTATAAACCACGGAATTACATAATAGCTCTCTTATAGATGTGTTGGCATCAGTATCACCTTAATTTTGTGTCAAATGGCTAAATGCATGTAATAACATTATACTCGAGAGCTTGAGCCGCAAAAGTACGCAGATATAGCTTTCTTGTACTTACCTACCTTTCTAGGTGTAGTTAGATTATGCTTACATAGTTGTAAACTTTAGCATATTATATCTATGTCGAAGTTTGGGGGTGTTAGGTGCGTGTAACAAGGGGTAACGATAGTTATTTTGGTACATTATAACGCTATTCACGCATATAATAGTTTTATCAAGGTGAGTGGTTAGCATGGGCTGGGAAAACACTAGCTTTTGGTTTTGTCTTGTGGGCGTTTGTGTGAATAAAACATACGAATATACGATCTTAAAAACAATCGTGGTTTGCATGATGTAAAGTAAAAGTCCCTAAAAACGACTAATATGAAACTACTGGTTAGAAAACGCGAGGCTGTGATAGTTTTTGTATCATCGATGGTGATTAGCATATTCAAGCATGCGCTGTAAAGTTAAGACTTTCGCTTCTTCCAAAGATGTTAACGATCATAGAGTTGTTGCGTTGCTACCGTGACAATCGGTCGGAGGATGGTGTTGTCGATCTATTTTTAGGGATTTTTAACAGTTCGTGGGTCTGCGTGCCGTGTTGGCTGTATAGTTCGGATTTATATTTTTAGACAAAGTTTACTCTACATTCTAATGCAACGGTCATGCAGATTTATAAAAACGCTTTTCACTTTAGCGTTACTGCTGAGATCTTCTATCCTGACTCTTCACCTCCGCCTCTACGCACGTCTCACGGAGGCGATGCGGTAAACGACTGTCTTATACATTCGTTTCTTCGTTTACTGTTGCCGAACAAAAGAGCTATGTCGTTAGAGCCTTCGATTCCTATGAAATGTTGATTGCCCAGCGAAATACATGTATACTTAATTTTAATACAAAAACCGGCGCGCAGACCCACACGGGAGTCCACTGTTGCGAAACCAAAAGCTGGGTGGCCTACCACGAAGTGCGACACCAAACCAAGGCCCCATTTTATAAATCAGATGTATATTCACAAAACTCGCCATATGAATTAGCTATATTAAAAAGTATGCGAGAGTAACGAAGGGTAAAATGGGGTCCGGGATGCGATCCACCGCCGGCGGTCGGCAAACAGATTCATTCGCACTGAAAACTCGTACTTTATGCAGGCCTACAACTGACACGACCAAGTTTGGGATCATATACCAGATACTTGTTTTATTCAAATTGATCCCAACGTTCGTATTCATTCGCCACCAAAATAGTAAAGTTAGCATTTACAACGTAAAATTCCTCAATGTTTTCTCTCGCATAAGAGCTTTTTTGTGGAACATAAACCTACTGTTGTACTATTTCTGAACAAACTAACGTATAACGAACAATGTCAAAGAATCTAGAAGTGTAATACGTTGCGATATGGTTTTAAAAGTATCTAATTGCACCGAATAAAAACGAAATAGTATTGCACCGAGTTCTTCTCTTGAATTTGAAATAATTTGATTGCGTCAGTTGTAAAACTGCAGTTAAGAATATCGGGAGATAAGGTCGAAAAAACGGGTCAATTGTGTTTCGGGATGCGTTTGGTCCGCCGGCGGTGGGCGGCGTGCCTGGTGTCTGGTGTGGGGTCGGCACGAGAGGGGAGGCGGGACGGGGGACGGGGAGATCACCATCCTCTGCCCGATGTCGCAGGTCGGGGTCGTTCCGCGCGTCGCGGTCAGTGTGCGGCTCGCGCGGCAACGTGGCGCCCGCGCCGTCCGCTCTCAACCAGAGCCTCTCCGCGCACCCGCTGCTGCCGCTGCCGCCCGGCTCTGACGGTACGTACTCCTCCCATCCATCCACCGGGGTGGGTGCCCTCTATCCTACACTCTTCTTAACAAAACTTATGTCATCCATCGGAGTAGCTGATGGATGAGGCCATACCCTGTAACCTACAAGCTCATGTTAGACTTAGCGTTTCTACCTCAAAAAAAGGTGGTCTGTAAAGTCGGTTTACCGACGATAATTTTACGTGATAACGTCATAAGACAAGCCGAACGCTTAGACCGATCGTGCCTCTCTATCACCTGTTCCGCGCTCTCGCTTGCACGCTCGGCTCAGGCGGATCGTGACAATGAGTCACGATCTCTTCTATATCTCACTACTTTTTCGTGCGTGCAGCCGGCGTTCATCGATTTATAAGACGTCTAATAACAGCAGCGCGGCATGCTGGAGACATGGACAGGATGGCAAGTTTAGACTGCGCTGCACAGCTGTATCAACTTTAACTTAAACACCCTGAACTTGGTGCACATTGCTGCACAATACGTTTTTTTAAGAACATAATGACAAAATCTAACCAAGTTTACATGCGCAGTAGTTCGTAATGGCTATTCCGGGCGGCCAAGTTAAAAAGTGTGACGACGCGGTAGTCTTGCTACCCAATTTACACTTGCAAGCTACTGTAGAACAAATTCTAAGACGTTTCTTGCAGAAGTTCTCGTGTAGGTGATAAAAAAGGCCTTATAAATATTATTTGCACTTTCGATATTATTAGTGATATTTAAAACCTACTCACCTGTGGAAAGAAATACTTAGGACGTTTATAACGCTTTCCAATTTAAGTGAATCCTTACAAAAATAAATTCCGTAACACGTATCAATCTGTTATAATATTGTCTTTAACAAACACAAAATAAGTTCACCCCGGGATGATGACTTCGTAGTAAAAGATGCAAACATGCCTTAGCCTAAGGCCGCACCACGGTTAACGCGCTGTTTTTAACCGCGTCACATTTTAATTCAAAGATAATCGAAACAAGCGAACTGAACACTGGGGTTTTTTCTCGCGACTGATTTAAAATTTTCAACTAACGTAACCCCCTCGCATCACCAAACAGAGTTACACTTTGTAACATAATATATGAAACATCTGACGAAAACGAGGACGGTTTTTAACCGTTATGCGTATACGTTGAGCGGCTTTGCGGTGGTAAACAACAACCGCTTGCGGCAGAAAACAGTATTGCGGCCTTAGGTTTAGCTTCTGGGTGTTATGACGCGTTAAATTACATAATTGTTAAATATGTTTTGCAAGTAAATGACCTACGCATTCTTTCGGAGGGCGTCAATAGTGATTTTGGGGGTGTCAATTTTTATTCTAAAAAGTTTACGCTATGTATTAGTGTAAACTACGTGCTAAATGCACGTAGTTTACATTAATAAATAGCTTCAAATCTTAACTTCAGCTTGGATCCGAAACAATCCCAGTCGACGACTCAAAGCAGTATTGAGAGTGTATGGCCGTATGACTTCAGATGCTGCGCAATCGTAAATTGTAGCTAATAGTGGAACTTTGAAACGACTTAAACCAAAAATGAAGCGTTTGGAAACTAAGTCGACTAAGTATATAAATGTTTTAAAGAAAATCCAAAATTAAATAACTTAACTGAGTTGAATAGATCGCGTATAAAACTGTAATATCCTTCACGGTCGTTAAAAGTTTGCATCGAACTAACCCGAGTCGTTTCAGAAACCTCCCACTTCAATCTGCCCTGATTGTTTAACTTAATCAATGTGGTTAAAGCGCCTTCATAAAATACCGATGCGAAAATGTGTACGTTTGTGTGTGCCCAGCGATTTCCCTGGAGTGGGACAAGCAACCTCACTACCTGGAGGCTTCTCTGATGATGAAGGGCTACACGGCGGCCGAGGCGCGACAGGCGGCGGAGCGCGCGCACAGCCTGCCGGCTGCGGCGCGGGCCGGGCCTCGCCCGCCGCTCGCAGCTACCGCCTATGTCACCACGAGGGACAAGGTTACTCACACCACGCTTACATATGCTTAGCGGTCTACAGACCCGTCCAACCACAAGTGGACTCACACACCGTGAAAGACATCTTACCGTCCGTCCGTACAAAAAGCAATCCGTCTATTATAGTATTTAGCTCTTTTTATATTAGTATGATGTGTTCATTTTCTATTAGTTAAGAAAAAATATTATATGTATTTAGACAGACTATGATTGGCCAGCATAAGGCCACTGTCAGCTGGAAGTTCCGGCAGCAAGTTACTGTCAAGTCTTATGTCACGTTGTATCCAACATAACTAAAACTTATAGGGTGATTGGAGAGTGTTACTGGAAACATGAATACATCTACCCGCATTTTGTACAGTTTGACTCCCACACAGTTGAACGCTTGTTCTGCAATATTAGATTGTACATTAAGTACATAAACATGCTACTTTATCCGATACGTTGAACGAGAATAAGCCAAGAATACACGAATGAGAATGCACGGGACTCTGTTTTCACTTGAGTTGTAAGGAATTGAGGACACATTGACAAAGTCATTCGAGCTGTCAAAGCCAAACGAATCGATAGTTCAAAACGCAACCAATAGATGGGCCACCCTTTACTGTTAAGAAAAATCATCATTTTTTCCGAAACTGTATTTTTTACACTTTCTTAAAGTAGCTAAAGTATTTGGCATTCACTATCGTATCGTACACAAGTACTGGATTTGAAGAGGAGTGTGTTTAATTGCAATGGGATCGCGCCGAAAGTGTTCAGGGGCAGAATGAAACCGAGTACAGATCGCGGCACGTAAGTGGAACTATGTTCAGAATACATTCTCGGGTCTCAATCGAAGTGCGGAGCGAGAGACCGTGCGTTACTATAGCAACGCGGCGACAATCACACTCCGCCCCCGCTGCCCGCGCACGCTCCGCATGTGTTCCTGGCGTACGATCGCGCAAAGAGGCTTTAGTTCTTCGACATTTATATATCGGTCAAATGTGTGATCATTAAATTTAATTTCAAGAAAATGACAAGACCACAACCAACTATAAGGAGACAGGTGAGTGGAATTGTTTTCGACGTTTATAATTATTTAATAAGAGAAAACAGCATAAAGAGTATACTAATAATACCATAGTATCAATACAATCAAAGAAGCTTACGTCAAAAGAGATCATCGATAATATAACGGAAGAATTTATAACGCAGTCGGAGATTCTGATAGCAGTGATTCTGAATTGGATTCTTCAACTGACACAGAAAATGAAATCGCAGTTCTTTGCCAAAGTTCTACAATATCACTTTTATGTAGAAGGTGTCATGCCTATGAATAAAAGTGATTAAGATTAGTAATCCTATAATTGTTCTATTTAATAATACCTAAAGATTACTTCGCCATTGTCGGTCCCAAGCCCGAATGAGAAAGGAGGAGGGTTGGTGTGGAGGAGACCTATCCATGCCGTAAAATAGTCAACGCCGAGCATCGGGCGGCGGCAACTTGCCCGACAACCCTGGAAGGACCTAGCGTCCACAGGGCGGTAATCAGTGACCGTGAGGAACTAAATACCCTCTAAAAAGTCTGTCACGGAAGGACATGGGAACCCACCGTGCATATCTTCCCATGAATGGATTCAGAAACAATGAGAATGAGTATGTTGGGCGTCCCGACTAACCATCGACGCCACTCAGTACCAGGGCTGGATGGTGTGAAATTGGTGACCGAAGCTTCCTCGGGGGTGAATCGACAGGCCCCAGAAGGAAGAGATGCTACTGTCGATGCCGTAACATCCAAGTTACCTTAATACGAACCCATCGTCGTATTGGCGCTTGGAACGTCCGAGGTCTGCTAATGGCGGGTAAACTAACCATCGTAGAGAGGGGTCAATTGGAGTTGCTTGTGGAATGTCCTGCAAGACCTTGGAGTACCAGACCATCTCATCACCCTTCTTCGTGCTTTGTATGACTCAAGCCAGGGGGTCGTAAGAGTCGATAAAACAACCACTAAACCCTTTAAATTCCACCAAGGAGTACGGCGGGGTTGCATTTTGTCACCCATTCTATTCAACGCCTATGGAGAGCACATTATGAGACGTACCTGCGAGAACTGGGAAGGAGTCATAACAGTTGGTGGTGTGAAAATCACCAATTTGCGCTACGCCGATGATACTACTCTTCTTGCAGCAACTGAATCGGAAATGGTTGCACTCCTGGACCGAATGGACCGGATTAGCGAAGAGCTGGGACTTTCCATAAACAGGTCTAAAACCAAGGTCATGGTGGTGGATAGAACTGGGAGGTTGGAACTCACTGGCGCATTAGGACTAGAAACAGTAGACAACTTTATATACCTGGGTTCTAACATCAGCAACGATGGTTCGTGTGAGAAGGAAGTGCGCAGGAGAATTGGCATGGCTAAGAGCGCCATGTCTCAGCTTGGAAAAATCTGGAGAGATCGCAACATTTCCGTAAAAACTAAAACCAAACTGGTACGGACTCTGGTTTTCTCGATCTTCTCTTATGGCGCTGAGACCTGGACACTGAAAGCTGCAGACCGAAAACGCATCGACGCCTTAGAGATGTGGTGCTGGAGGAAGATGCTCAGTATCCCCTGGACAGCATTCCGGACCAACGTCTCCATATTGCGAAAACTCAAGATCTCTTCGCGGCTGTCATCCGAATGTCTACGCAGAGTCCTGGAATATTTCGGTCACATTGCTAGGAAAGACAGTGGCAACCTTGAGAAACTCATTGTGACCGAAAAAGTAGACGGGAAAAGGCCTCGTGGTCGCAGCCCAATACGTTGGTCCGACCAGATCCGCACCGCGCTCGACTCTACGTTTCACAACGCCCTCCACGCCGCCAGAAACAGAAACAGATGGAGAACAATCATAAGACAGAAGGTGATTCCGAAGGGAGGTCACGACCCTCATCACTGAGGAATACGACGCAAGGAGGAGGAAAGATTACTTCCCACAACACTTTGTTCGAGAAACACAATGATTTGAAAGGAAATCCGTGAATACTTTTATAAAATTTAATATTTGGTTTAACTGGCGTTTAATTTTTAATGACCGCAGAGTAAGTATTCCTCTATCATATTTGTCCATAACTATACCTGCGCGGATGACCGCCATTTTGGTGTAACTTACGCGTCTCGAACTGTATTTGATTTTTGATGTCCCATTACGTTAATTGCTTGCAGGAGAATATTTACATGACTTGCACATTATGTACCTGTTTCGTTAACCAACACTATATTGATTTATTGTAGAACAACTATACTTATTGCTATACCCGAAATTAGCATAAGTGAGAAATTGGTCATACACTAGGCTATCCATAAAAAAATTAAATGTTTAGAATTGCAACACACACCAAACATCCAAAATGACGGGCGGTAAGATGTCATTTACACCGTAGCTAATAATAAGTAATGTTTATTTATTTATTAAATGCATATACAAAAACATTATGGTTATTATCACTTAGGGCTAGTGCAGAAAAACGATTTTAATCGGTCATTTAGCTACGGCCTATAATAGTTGATCGTTATCGGTGTATATTTTTACGCCGACTCTAAACGCGGGCTCTAGTAAATAGCGTTGTATTGGAGAAAGGATAGTCGTAAAATCAAAGTTATGATATATATTTCCATGTCCATGATGCAGAGAACGTTTGAACCACCACCGACTAATCTGTCATATCTAGCACTAAGATCTGTACTTCTCTCCGACATACTCCGGTATACTAAAAAATGCGGCTCAATGTCACTTCTGTCAGCTCCAGTCAGCAACTTACTACATTTTTGCCTACTGGAGTTTTCATAACTGACTTATAGCCGCCATTTTCCAAGATTTCAATTAACTTTTGTTAGCACCTGGTAATAGCCCCACCGGTCATTCTTGCTCTGGTTTATGTAGCACTGATTTTTTATGTGGCATATTTGCGTTACTTAAATTTAGTTATATATAAATTACATTAAAAATAAAATATGTAATAAGAACATTCTTTTTTATCGCATGTTGATGTCGTCCGACCGATTATAAACAGTTCTATGCGCTAGGTCTTACTCAGTGAATGTCATTTTCAAGTTTTATTGAGAGTTGCTTCAAATATGAGCCAGACCTACACATTATGTTTTCCGTTCAAACGAGAGCAGGAGATGTTGCTCTACATGAGCCGAAAAAATTGTACTTATACCTACATTTTCAGCCATTCTATTTTTCTTTCGCTTCGTGATAGAAATGTTATGTTTGTTTCCTTTCAGCTCACAAAACTGTACTGCAATCAAATAGTAAGGACCTTATAAAGTTGTCCTATTTCAATGTTACTAATTTTTCTTTAGCATTATTATCAATCTTCATTAAATTGATTTGGCATTCGGTTTATTATATTTTAATGCTAACCTTGCTTGAATATTAAATCCTTATAATATTTTATAATTTTGTACCGAAATGTTACATTAATGTCCTATACTCCTTACGTATTTGTTTTGTAACCTATGTGTATTCGCTTTTTACTAATGGGGAATGCTACTTGTTTTATTAATTTGAGAAATAGTCAAGGGTCATGTCCGTATGAATGATGTTTTTCGTGTTGCCTATTTATTATTTAACGCATTGTTATGCACAAGTCGTTCATATTTCGCACCCTTTATGTCACTAACGCATCCGGCATAGCACCGCCATTTACTTGTATGACATTAACCGATTCGTTTTCCTTAGGCGGGCGAACTTGTGACCCATGCCGAGGTCAATCATCATCCTTCGGAGGCGGATTCGCCTCCGCCTCATCGGACGACGACACCATCGGTGAGTATCGGCAGCGCTAGTGTGGTGTCGTGGACCTTGGTGAGAGCATGACTGCGACTGCTTTATCCACAGGTTTCACCGGAGCCGATTATATGGAGCCGGGCGAGTTCGGGTGCCGAGAGTGGTCGCGGCCGCGCGCCCACTCCGCCGCCGCGCACCCCGCGGGCCACAGGTCAGAGCCCCCCGCCCCCGCCCCGCCCGCGTGCGCCGCCCCCGCCGCCGCGCGCCGCTGCCGCGCGCACCGCCTCCCCCCCGTCTAGCTACCCCGCCTTCGTGCTCGCCAAGCGCACGCACAGCTTCCGCAAGTCCTCTGAGCGGCTCGAGTACGAGCTCTCGCAGTGCAACATGTACTCGGCGTGCCCCTCCACGCGCTCCAGCCGCTCCGGCGGCTCGCTGCTGCTCGAGCCGGAGCACGAGCCGCCTGATCCGCCGCCGCACCGCCCGCCCGCGCCCCGCCGCTCCGCCTCTGCTCGCAACTTGCGCGACTACAGTTTTGACGAGGCAGGCGGTGCGCGACACCACGCCCGCGTCGATTCGCCCGTCACGCGGTACGACGACGCTCGCACGCTCGCGCTTGCGTTCGGCGCGCGCCCCTTCTTGCAAGGCGTGCGTGCGTTCCTCGACCGCGCCTACTCCGCTTCGTTCCCGGGCTGCGGCGGCGCCGTTCGCCTCGAACCCGCGCACTTCCCGCGCGCTGCTAGCCAGGACGACGTCTCCCACGATAGTTACGAGCTCATCGAGCGCTCCGACTCCGAATCGGAAGCGCGCGCGTGGCGCGAGGTGACGCGCACGCGCTCCTGCTCGCTGGACTCGGGCAACGAACTGTCAGAAGAGGAGAACTCGGGGGGTGCGGCGCTCGCGCGCTCTGACTCGGATGTGCCCCTCGACGCGTTCCTCGCTGACGACCCGCGCGTACTGCCGCGCGAACGCCTCGGCGTACGCTCCGACGGGACGTTCTACCGTGAGATCAAAAGAGCGCTCGGTTCGCGCGCCTCGAGCCAGGAGTCGCGTAGTGAGATCTACGACTCGAAACGGTCCAAGAGCAGCGGCGAGTCGAGCAAGAAGTCGCGCGATTCCGTCTACCATACCGACAGCAAGAAATCGCGCGAAACGCTCAAGAGCAAGAGCTCGGATCGCAGCGGGTCTCGTACGTCCAGTCAGGAGGACTCCAAGTCCGAATACTACGAATGTCGTCGCGGACAATATGACCCGTACGAGGAGCCCCGGCGCGGACCCGCGTACGCCGATCCATTTACACTCGGCTCGCCGTGCTCGAGCCCAGACTTCTACGATACGCACTCGTCGACTTTCATAGGCGCCGACAAGCCGGACTACATGGAGCGCGCGCCCTTCGGCAAGTCGCACGAGGATTTGATCGCGAACATCGGCGTCTCGGACGGGTACTACCACATCCCGACGCCGTACTCAACTTTCCCGGGCGAGAGCCGGCGCGGCGAGGTGTCGCGCGGCGCAGGTCCAGTGGCCGCCTCGCTGCCGCACGTGCCGCGGGCGCCCTCCACCACTGAGGACGAGGAGCCCGCGCCGACGCGCCCCGACGCCGATGCGCCGCGCCACGCCAAGGCGTGCGTCTACCGCCGCCGTCGCTCTTCCGACACCGTCTTCAGCTTCGATAAAGAAAAGATCGAGTCGCTCACGCGTTCCGGCAGCCGCGAGACCGCGCCCGCCTCCCACCTCGCCAAGGAGTCCTCGAACGAGTCCGACGTGAACGTGCGCGTGCTACCCGCCATGGATAGCATCGAGTACGCGAAGAAAAAGGCGGCGGTCGCGAGTGGCGGTGCGCCGTTGCTGCAGTCCGAGTTCGACAAGACGATGCGTGGTCGCGTGCACACGCATCTCATCAAGAAGGAGAGCCTCAAAGAGGAGCTGATGGCGAAGACTCACTTTGACGAGTACAACCCGAAGCTGATTCTCGAAACGAGCTCGAGCAGTCGGCTCGCAGACGCGGCGCCGGCGCCGTACTCGCACCCGACCGTCGAACGCACCAAGAGTGACCCGAACAGTCTCGCCAACCGGCCGCGATTCGTCGGCGTCAACTCGCGACGCCACGTACTCATGCACCAGAAGTCGATCGACCTTACGCCGGCAGAGTCGAGCGACGAGGACTATATGTTCCGGCAGATCCCGAGCGCGCCGCCGATCGCGAGCAAGCGATCGCACTTCGAGCTGCCGGCGCGACGCACGGACCCGGTGCGCTCGCCTTTCGACCTCCCAAAGAACTACTTCGAAGAGTTCGACGCATTCAAGGCGGGCTTCGAGGAGCGTAAGGCGGCGGACGACGGGTACGACATCCCGTACGTGCTACACAAGCGACACGTAATGAACGGCACAGCGCCGTCGCCGCGAACCGCGCGGCCGCCGCCTGACATAGTCACGCTGCCGCCGCAGGATGCGCGCCACGTGGTGAACGCGCACCCGCGCTGTAAGTACCACGACCACCCTAAGTCGCCGCGTTCCCCGAAGTCGCCCAAGTCCCCCAAATCTCCAAAGTCACCCAAATCCCCGAAATCGCCCAAGTCTCCGAAGTCCCCAAAATCGCCCAAGTCTCCCAGAAACAGCATTCAGGTAGAGCATAGCTCGAAATTTCTCGAAGTGGAAAATCGAGATTTTCTATTTACGCAAAATATAGACTTATCTAAAGTGGACCCGGTTACGCTGGAGGTCGATAAGAGCGGACAGATGCAACACCTGCCGAGTCCAAAGCGCGACATCACTAAACATTTGGATCCGCATCTTTTAGAAACTCTGAACTCTAAGCTAAGTCAGATCGAGAGCGACTCTGCGACTAGCTCGAAGACCGACAGCGCCCTGGGACAGGAACCTCAATTTTCGCACGAAATTAAATTTGCTATAAACGGTCGCAACGTGCAGCAACCTCCTATTAGTAAGGAACCGAAACCGATGACGGCGGCTGAAAAGCTCCGCGCCGATATAAAGTCCAAATCGGACAAGTTACCACCTGGTAAAAGGATACCGAAGGCGCGCGGCACTGGAAAAAAAGGTACTGGGGGTAAAATTAAAACGAAAACTAAAGACAAAACACGAATTACATCTTTCTCCTCTGATGATGAGAGCGTCGATTCCGACGATGTGTTTGGTACCACTGAAGCGGCACCTAAATTGGAATTCTCCCCGCCGCAATCTCGCAAGGAACTCGAGCCTATATTGCAACACGAGTACGATAAAATAACTTCCGGAGCTTGGCATCGCGGGCAGACAATGAGCTCTACTGAAATAGAAGGGTCTCCACCTCAGTGTCGAAAATTAGCAGAACTTGAAGCAAAGTACAACCCTCAAGTCCTTGACAGTATAAGTGGCAATGCCACGGAACTTCGTCGCATTTCCGAACGATCAATTTCTATACCTAGTTCCGAGGACGAGATCGCTATCAAATTGGCTGAACAGCAAGTGCAGCATCAGTATATGGATTTTCAACAAGCAAAACAATCCAGTAAAGAGAGCTCTCCTTGGGAATACAATGAAAACATACCGTCTCCCATTCTCGAAAGTATTGAATTCCTTAAGTCCGATGACGAACATTTTGCTGACATGGAAATACAGAAAGTGACCGGACTGCGGGCACCATCCGAAGAGAAAAGCGAAGCAGTGAAAGACGATAAGATTGACACTGCCAAGCTCAATATCAAAAAAAGCCTTCGCGACGAGTTGATCTCACCTATGCTCCGTAAACAAGGTGGGACACCGATTCTGTTTGCACATGCTAGGCTTAATCTATCAGAAGGGTCAGTGTTTTCACTGCAACGACAAAAAGCTACCCTAGATTCTCCCACTGCGAGCCGTAGGGCCAAAAGCTTAGACACACCGGTCATCCAGCTTCATAGACTGCCGCCAATGAACGCTTTCTCTTCGAAAGACGACACGGTTTCAGATCCAAATGAAGAAGGTGACGTGCTGGAAGAGAAACCACTGATAGAAGATAAGGTATCTAAGCCTGTAGTACCAAAAAAAGAGACTATTGAGAAAATTGAAGAGGTAGAAGAAGAACAACATTCGGAACCACTAGAAGAATTGAAGACTGTAGTGATAGATAGCGAAGAGTTACAGCTTTTAGAAGGTTTAATGGAACAGAGACGCCCTCGCTCATTTCGGCGAACGTACGACATGAGTAAATTAAATTCTCAGCCAAAGTCGCCTCCTCGTTCTCCTTTGAATAGATCGCCTATGTCTCGCTCTCCAATATCGAAATCACCGTCGAGGTCGCCTACTTCATCTCTCAATTCCCCAAGAGGCAGCATCAGAAAACTTTCTGATCTAAGTGAGGATCAAATAGTGCCAGACATTGAGAGAATCAAGCGTAAAGATAAAAAGAAATTGACGTTGAAAGCAAAACCAGAAGAAAAACAGAAAATCATGAACAACAAATTAAACAAAGGAGGTTCTTTAGACACGAATGCCACTAGAGTAAAGTCTTTGCAAACACAAAAATCTTTGCCATCATCATTGAAAGAACGCCCAGATTTCTTAACTGTGCCACCGCTCGATTTGGCACGTGCTAAAAGCCAAGAGTTAGAACAAGCAGCCAAGAAAATCTATAAAGAAAAGTCAAAGTCCTTAGAGAAAATGGATGTCAAAAAAGGAGGAACTAAAGAAAGAACAAAGTCTCAAGAAGAAAGCGATACAGAAATTGCGAAGCGAAAAGAGAAGCAGCAGATGTTGTTCGAGGCAGCTTTAAAACAAACTAAGACATTAGTTAGCCCCGTAAAAGATACAATACCAGCATTCCCGCCGCCAGAAGACAAGATTCTTGTGAAGACAGAAGGTGACAAGATAATCATCGAAACTAAAATCAACAGTAAAGCCGAGGACCATGTCTTTATCGCCAAGTCTCCTAAGAAGTTAGACAACAAAATGAGCAGAAGCTTTGAGGACCAAAAGTCTACTAAGACCAACAATAAAATAAATAAAAGCATGGATGACAAAAGTCAGTCTATGGAAGAAAAGTTTGATGATCTCGCCGCTTTACAAAAATCTCCGAAAACACTATCCAAGAAGCAAGAAATAAAGCAACTAATCGAAGGAAAAGTTGTATATCAAAAAATTAGTCCGAGTGCCAAGTCGAAGAGCTTAGACCGAAAGGCAGACACTCATCTTGATGCTAAAACTAAATCCAAGAGTCTGGATAGGAATTATGTCACACCACCTACTGATCACTCTCCAGATAGATCGGAAAATCACTTTAAACAAGAAGTGGTCAAAGTTGACGTTCATCCGAGTGTATCGAGCGCACAAAAGGAATTGGATGAAGTGTCAGTACAACAAGAAATTAAGGAGACGGCTGTAAAAGAGGTATCACCTTCCAACAGTTATAGAGATAAAACCGAAGACGATTCCTCCATGGAGTGGATGACAAGTTCCCAACATACAGTCATAGAGAACGATACGCAGACTGTAATTATAGAGCGGCGTAAAATCGACATTTACAACAAACAAAGAGAGTTGCAAGAAAGTAAAAGCAGTCAAGATGTTTACGAGTTAGTAAAGTCGGAACAAAAACCAGAAGTATCTCGAGTTACCAGCGAAGACGAGTCTTTGACAGAAGTAAGCGAATTAAAGGTTAGTGACGAGAGTCATATGTTAGGAATTACTCTGCCGTATATCGATGCTGACAGTTCATCCGATCAAGATCAGAGATCGAAAAAGTCTAAATTACATCATGGAAAAAGTGATGATTCTGGATCGTGGGTCACAGTTGACTACGATGACACCGCGGAAACAGAGTTTCAAATCTCTGAAGTGAGTCAAAAGACGACTAGAGGAAAAAAGTTAGATCCTCAAGGGACGTTCGAAGATTCCTCTGCTAGTTTAGTAGAATTCTTAAAACACGAGCATGAGTCTATGTCCCAACTATTTTCTGATACCGAAAACGAACGCGACATAAAGATTGCTAGAGATTCCAGGAATATGGACTTAAACCTTAAATGGAAGAATAAAAATAAAATAATAGTGACTCCCCCTCAGGAAAATAGTCCAACTATTGAAAATATTCCTTTTATTGACTCAAGTACTTCGAAGTCTACAAATAAATCGGAGTCTGCGGAGCACACAGGCAGCTCTGGGAGTGACAAATCTCCTACTGAGGCGAGACCCGAACATAAAGCGTTACTCACAGCCAAATCTAAAAGAAGTGAGCTTCTCAAACTGAGTGCTGAGCGTTCTCGTAGTTCGGAATCAACTTCATGGACCAGCATAGAAAAGGATGTTAGCCCTTCAAGTAATATCAAAGGAAGCTCCATCGATGATGAGTCTAGCGTTAGCTGCTCTATTGCCCGGCCACTAGGCATATCTCAGGATATTGAAAAACTTAACAAGAAAGACAGGGAATGCTTGGAAGAACTTAAACAAGCTATGGAGTATGGTGAGGAGCACTTGCTATCTCAACATACCTTATCTAGTGACCATTCAAAGTCCAATTCCAAATCACCGTCGCCAGTGCCTGAAATGTCTCGCATTGAAAGTCCTCGTAGTCCTTCAAAATATGGTAGAAAGTCACCAACGCCGACTTTAGAGAAACAAGGGCAAGTAGATTCTCAGAAGTCTCCTACTGATTCTGAATCCAGTTCTGAAAGCATTGATAGAACCGTAGAACAATTATCTCGACCTAATGCGAAAAAAACTACTTTAGTTAAAACTGGTAAGTGCGTCGTTGAAGAATCGGAGTCTAGTCATTCGGCGACGTCGAAAACGTCAGACGTTGTAAAAGAATTGCACAGAACTGTTAAAAAGACCAAGATCGCTATTACAATTTCGCAGGAAGATCAAAATACAACTATCGACTTTGATGACGATGGCAATGTTATAACTCCTTCATTAGAAAGAGACATAATGAAAAAAAGAGCTTTGAAGGATGCTAATGAGAAAAGTTCATCCAAGTCAAGTATGGACACGACGACTACCACAACGCCTTCAAAGGGATCTCTTAGCGTTGACGATTCTTCTTCACGGCGAAAATGTCGCTTGGATGAACAAAAGAGCTCGTCCAAATCTAGTATCGACTCCAGAGGATCTCTGAGTGTAGAATCTAGAGGTTCGTTTGAGACAACGGAATCTACGTCAGGGTCTCTGGGAGAAGCGTATCGTCGCGGAGAGGAATTAAAACCGACCTGGCGACCATTCTTGAGTGGCAGCGAGAATAGTACCAGTATTGAAGAAGCCTGGATTCCACAAGATCATGAAGGATATGAAAGTATGGCATTAAATAAAGATATCTTCGAGTATAACAATCAAAGATTAATGGATGATTTCCAAACTTTTTCCAAAAATCCTCCCCTGTCTGCTAACACATCTAAAGATTCTACTGAAGCAGATTTTACAGATGACCTCAATGATTTCCCTGTTAATTTCTTATACCCAGCTACATCCTCTACAAGCAATGATGTAGTAATAGGCTATGGACAAAACTTTGGGCGCACCTTGTCACGTATATCAGAAAGGAGCACTGCGTCTGAAAAGACAAGTGCCGATGAAGATTCCACCAAAGCATGCTCTCGATCTGAGAGTATCAACGAAGAGTCATTGAATTCCAGTGACCATCAGGCCAGTCTCAGCTCAGACCCGCCCAGCAATGCCAATGTAGCGTATATATCAGACGCTGATAGAAGAACATCGGCTGAAATGCCAGACATACCGATAGACCAAGCAAAAATAAGCGAAATGTACGCCGAATCTAGAAAAGAGGAAAAGCAATTTGAAAATGGAGATGACCATTTGGCTAAGATAACTGATGAAACTAAAATTAAAATTAATGTGAAAGCGCCTTCCAAACAATCTTCCGCGAGCGAGAGCCAAGACTCCGAAGATTGGCCGTTGCCAGAATTGCCGCCGCAAGCTGCAATCAAATTATATGATGCAGATGCTATCAGTCGGCGGGAGTCTAGTGAGTTTGAACAATGGCCTTCTTTACCATCAAGCTTACTAGAAACACCGATCATTGAAAAGGTTCACATTTACTACATGAGTAATGAGCCTGAACAAGCGATGCAAGTAACTTTGCAGTCTGATAGCTCCAAAGATCATCTACAGGGTTCAGATGACGATAGCGATACCTTGAACAACGACGAAGACTTGGAAAGAGATGTCCAATCTAAGTCAGAAAAGTCGACGGAGCTGAGCGATGATGGTCTACAGAAGAATGCCAAAGTGATACCGTATGAAAAATCAGGTTATATGGTAGAGCCATTGGATAAACACGACGAGGCTACGTGTCTCAATAAAAGCGTTGTACCGAGCTACGACAAGTCATGTCTTAGTGGAACTATAAGTAAAGCCACTTGTCTTATGGGAGATATGGGCTCGTGCTGTACTCGTCCAGAACATAAATCCTTTACCTCCAAAAGTAACTTAGAAGATAAAGTTATAATAAGCCAGCCCCAGAAGTCTCCTACAAATCATAGTCCGATATATGAAGACGATCATTTGTATACGGACGATGTATTTGGTGGTGATAGCAAGTCTCTTTCACCAGATTTTGATAGAGGCTTATCACAATTGGGTACCCAGAAATATTCTTTTGGGTCCAACAATTCTGATACGTCTATTGATGACATGCTCTCACAGACCAACGCAGAGGAAACGGTTCGTGCTGTTACAAAACTTAGCACTGGAAGTGCTGGAACTTGCAAACGCTGCAGCCATAGTAGCCACTCTGAAGAAGAAACCAGTTCGTTTGGAACTGATTTGGATGGCACTGTTAAGATAGGACTTCCACAAAAAAAATGTACTCATAGTTCACATTCAGAAGACACGTCCATTTGCTTGAGTATATCCGAATGGTCAACCGGAACGAACACCGTCCGTCAGTACGCAAATCTTTCAGCTTCAGAAAGCATATCAGGCGTGTCCGTGCCTAAAAGTGAAAAATCTGAAAACATATCTGCAAAAGTCTATTCATCTTCTCAAGCCAGCAAGAAATCTGAGCAAAAAGCGCCAAAAAGGAGCTCTCGAGCTGAACTGAGTTCAAAAAGTAGCAGTTTAGATAAGAGTTCAGACATTAAGTATGATAAGCTTTACAGTTCGGAAACTACGATTTCCCGCAAAGGTATGGACAGTAGTTCCGGGACCAAAAGTGACAGCACGTTGACTCTAGCGCAGTCAATTTCTGACTGGTCTGCGAGTACTATGCATACTTTAGTGGCTACAGCCCGCGAAGACCAACAAGAAGCTGATAGTATCAAATCTGAAGCAACCGTGGCTGAAGAAGTCGCTCCTGGGAATGACGATGACGACGAAGAAGCTGAAGATAGATATGAAATACAAGTGACCGTTACAAAACCATCATCTCCGGTACAAGAGTCGCCAGAGCCCATTGAGCCCGTACTGAGGCTAACCGCTAGCTACACTGGGAAGACTGATAAATCGTCTTCAATCAGCTACAGCGATAAGTCTGACAAATCAAGTTCGAGTTCATTAAGTAGTTTACAAAAGCATACTAATGGAGTGTTAAGATTCGAACAAAGGCTAAGGGGTTTTCATCCACAAGATACCACTCACGAGCGGTACCATAATACTCCTCCTCCAAAGAGTTTAAGCTACGAAGAACAGTCGCATAGATACATGAGACCCACTTTGCGATGCCAAAGTGAGGATGGTGGCTTCAAGCCTTACTATGGCGATCCACAACCTGAGCTCGACATAGATATGCCATCACAGCTGTATAGTCAGGAAGAAAAGCACAGTGAGCGCTATCAAAGTCAAGAATTCTCAAATATTATGCGGGATGATCTGAGCGGACAGTTCATGAGATCCGATTATAAACCGTTGGCGAAACATGCAAGTTATGATGATAAAACTTTATCAAAGAATCAAATTAAGGAGTACAAATCATCTCAACAGTATCGTTGTAAACCAAAAAGTTGGTCTTTCCATGAACATTATCTCTCTTCCTCGGAGTTACCTGTGATATCAGTGCCCGAAATATCTTCGGTGCACCGAGATCTACAAGAAAAGAAATCTGCAGAAAGATCTGGAAAAACGCCACTATCCCGCTGTTCTCCTTATTATTCCAGTAGTCTTAGTTCGGAGTCCCCGCCTATACAACCATTGAAAGCACCGGTCAAGAAATCACTATTGGTGAGAAACATATCACTTAAAAGTCCTCCAAGTGGCAACGATACTGACAGCTCTTTAGATGTAATAAGAGACCCCCGCGAGCGAATGAGAACGTTCAGGCGTAAGAAACAGGTCACCAGTGCGCGTAAACGTCAGGAGAAGATACAGGACGTCCAAGAGGAAGATTCGACTAAAAGCCAATGTTCCTCCGAAAGCGACAAACACCACAGTGCCAAATATCTGGCAGTGGATGAATCACTTCGCCGCATGGAGAGCTCGGAGTGCTCAGACAGCTACTTGCCAGAGGTAGAATCTGGTTCCTCCGAGATTTCAAAAGGCGAAGTGGCGGAGGCCGCCAGCTACTCCGAAGACGAAGGGCAGGACGAATACGAGAAGTATAAGAGCGCTAATTATGAGGCAAAACAGTTTCCTGTCAGTATTACTCCGATGCAGTTTCAAGGTTTCGGTTCCTCAGCCGATGAAGACGAAATGGGCTTTCCTCGCTGCGATAGACTAGGCAGATTGCGTCATCCATATCTCGACTCGCAGGAACCTTCGTATGTTACGGAGGACAGTCCTCCTCGACCATCTTACTCAAACAAGAGCAGTCGCCAGTCATCGCTCAAGAGGACCAAGTCTTCAGGCTACCGTCAGTCGGAAGAAATCGGCGAGCCTTCCGGACAACATCAGCAGCGAGTGTTTTATCAAGAACAAAGTGATAGAGATGACTCCGACGATTATGCTTATCCGATCGATACCATCAAACGAGCTCCGAAAATGACCAAGTCCGGTAGTTACTTATACGAACGCGGTGAGTCTGTAGCTTATTCCGACACAGATTTACCGCAGGACAAAGAAGAGTACGAGGAGTACAGAGGAAGTCCATATCCAGATCAATACGAGGAGGTGGGCATGTTTCAAACTCAAGAATGCTATCCCCAATACGAGCCAGGTTTGGATGGGGCCCGGGACGGCAGTGACGCGCATTACTCTCGCGACCTTGATCAGCGCTTTAGCTTGAACAACGTCGAGAGGTTTTACTCTAGTCATTACGTAGACTCGCAAGCTTCCAGCGACAGTCCGGAGCAAAAGTTCGACGTCTCAACCTTGCCTCCGCCGCTTTGTTCCGACGATGAAATCGAATAGTCAAAGCTATGAGCATCTTGCGGGCGACCCTGAACCGCATCGCGTTGAATGAAGTCCTAGGACATTTCTGACCGCGCTCAGTCACCGACTGAAATAATTATACAGATGCGACATCCTAGAGTCCAATAGATGTGTCTATGTAGAACTATTACCAATTAGTTAGCTTCAATTTACTTGAATCGTTTTCACCCCTCCTCCTATTGGTTGAGTGTTCAACATGCGGTGCGCGCGAGTGCTGACCGAGGTCATGTCAGCCCATTTTCAAATGTTTAAATTCTAACTAACGCAATTATTGTTATTGATATTAGGGTACATTATATTGAATATTTACATTGTCACTTTCAATATTAGAAAATAATGAATTTAATATCTAGTGCCAATTCCCGGGTAGCGCGACCCCTTCGACTATCTTGTATTATACGGAAATATACCCCTAGCTTACTAAGGATTTAGCTGTAGTTCGGTATCGGCATACATGTTCAGACATCCAGGTCAGTATTACAAGGATCACATTCCAGGAGTATTATGTAAACATATACAATTATCTTATGATTATGTCTGTAGTGCCAAGTCTTTCTAGTCAAATAATTTTAATTTCTTTAAACCTATATGGTACTTATCATTAATGAAGATTGTTTACGATATTAGTATATGTAAAGGCTGTGATTTTACTTTGTGTATTGAGATCCAAGATCTTATTTTTCCGAGTGTTGACATAAGCTCGTTATTGTTAAGTTGTTACTTAGTTATTTCTACGCTAAAATACAGTGCGACCGATATAACCAGACCTCTCTATATTTTTACTAATGGTTTTGTACCAAGTCGTGCGTACCGAGTGCAAAGGCATTAGAGATTGATGTTTCTCGTTAAAGTTACATGTAAAAAAACACTGCCAAGTTATCCGGTCGGGTTGTAGATGCGCATAGTTCATTTCATTCATAAAACATTAGACTTGTACAACGTGGGATCTGCTGATGTGCCAAATCTGCTCAATTTATTCCTACACTGTTTATTATTGTTTATATTTATATTTTTAAGAGTATTGTAACATTAAATATTATATACTTTGGATAGATTTCGAGAATTTAAGTCGTGTGAATGTGTAGTACTTTAAATGAAGTCATCGAAACGATTTACTGTTTGCCTGTTTTGAAATTTTACTTACTAAAACTTTTTTCGCTTTTGAAACGATTTCAATTTTTCTTTTTCTTTATTTTATTTATTAAAACTGTATTATTTAGTAAAGGCAAAGTGTCTTTGGTCACTGAACATGTCCGGTCAACATCCGGTCTTGATAGATGTACTGGTTTCATATAAATTAAACTTTGGTTCTTAAATGCCTTTTCCGATAGATAGTTACTCTATACTTGTCAATATACATTAGACACAGATGCAATATAATTTGAGTTCCTCTATATTACATATATGCTATAATACATAAGTACCAAACTAAACCTTGACTTAGATAGGAATAAAATATATTAAATTAGACAAATTGTATGTGGAGTAGACGTCAACTAAGACATGCCTTCTAGTCGTTATTTGTTTCTAGCTAAATTACAAACAAATGAAAGCTACAAGTTATTATCAAAATGTATGGTATGCGTGTATACATGTCTTAATATGCGTTTGTATGTAATAGATATCCAGCGAGGACGAAACCGCTTGATTAATGTATGTATTTTCTTTGGTATAAATTCCGCTGAAAGTAGCTTTTTTAGTTAAAACTACAGTGCACTAATACTCTCATATTTATAACGGTTTGAATAAACAAACTCGTCACCGGGATTGAAAAGCTCGGCATACATCTCTAAGAAGTTTCGTTCTCTAATACCAATACCTCTTCACGTCATATTTAGACAAATAAATAATGAAGATGAAATTAAATTAAATATAAATAAGAACAATACATGAATATGACCCATTATAATGTCCCATGAGTGTTTCCATTTATCAAGTACTTATCTAACAATGATATTTGTTATCAGTATACCGTCAGTTACCTTCTTAGTATTTAGATAGTCTTTTAGACGTGATTTTAAACTCCATCTAAACCACAAGTGGGCCTAGCACGAATAACTGCGTACGTGTGACGTATCGTTCACGTGAAACAGTACAAAATAAGATGTATCTGGGGCAACTGTGACACAGATAACTCATAGATTGTACGCCGAAGCGTGACATTTTGACGCATTCGATACGAATACTTTTTCCGCAAATTATTTGTGCTACGGCCTCTGTTTGTGCCCAAGATTGCCAAGGTTCACGCGTAGTCGTCTCCTTTTGCAATACGGGCTATACTTTGCAACAGAATCACTTGCCTAGCCTGCATCCTCATGTCAAGAAACATCTGTCAAGAAATTAAATCGAGTTATACATAGAAACGGTTCTCGCTTAGTTCTTGAGTAACGGAAACCTGTTCGCCTAGTAATTGCATCCTCGACCTCCGAATAGTGTTCAATTATCCATATAATCGTACGGAGCGCACGAAGCAATTTTAGAGTTAGCTGTACGGGCCCAGCGCCTCTAGTTAGTGCAATAACGTCTTATAAAATGTTAGTGTAAGTATGTACTTCATTGCGATTGTACAATCCGAATAGACTGTAATGTTAACGGTTCGATTGTGTTATTGGTTTGGTCGTGTAATATTGTTTCGGTTTTTGAAACGTTACTTCCTTTTTGAATTTGTATGTGACCGTGTGTGTACTTCTACCCCTGCAATACACGACACTGCCTCGGTTAGGGGTTAGTTAAATAATAAATAAATAAATAAAATTAAACAATTACTATTATGCTATTTTTATTGATATATTTTTTGTGTGAATTTGTCGATTGGTTTTTGTATAAATTGACACGATAGCTCCTATAAAATTGTAAAGCCTGCCTGGACTACCATGTAAGTTTAGACAGAATTATAATTAGCATGTTAATAAACGTTATTTTTCAGAGTATTCTTAGTTTATGTTTTTTTTTCTTTTCAGCTTTTTGATATCCGACAAATTTATCGTTTCTATTTTATTTTCTGCTATTTTTAAGGTTATTCTTAGCGTTGTTTTTTGTTACAAATGAATTGCATGAATTATGTTTAAGCTAGGAGGCGATGTTGACGATGCAGACTTTTCAAATGCTGCGTTTGACCCAAAGAGGAAAGGAGTTTCTGATGTACCATCTAGTAGATAATAAAATCCTTAACTTGAAGTCGTTGTGAGCAATCCATAATCGCAATAAAAGAAAGGACGAAATATTTCACTCACTACATAAACTAGCTATATAACCGAAACAAAATGTTGATATTTTACAAACAAGGCTTTATATGCAGCAAAAGCTTTTGACAGATCTGACATTAACAGTGGCGCCATATAGGCTACGTTCCGACAAGCGCCGAAATCACTCGCGGGGTTCGCACACCCATTCCCATATAAGCCCACGTTCATCGTGAGCGAGCTCAAACGCTCACGTCTCGACCACAACGCTCGCGGATCGAAGGTGGGTTTTCGAGTCGTTGCGAGCTGTCACTGTCAAAGCATCAAATAAGTATAGGATTCTTTCGATGTTTGACAGAATTTTTTACGCGCATTTCGCGACCGCGTAACCGTTCCGTTTTGGTTGAACATTGATCCATTGCGGAACGCTAAAGCGGGGCGCGACAGTTGTGAGCGTTGATGGCGCTCACCGGAACGTACTCTTAGTGTACATAAAATAACGTCACAAATAGTTATGTTGATGCATGCGTATGATATTTTTTTGCAAAATTGAGTTAATATTTTAATTTAGTAGTTTTAATTTTTTTTAAGATTGTTTTAAGGTATACATTATATTTTGAGGGTCCCTTTCATCTATTTTTTAAATTATGTAGAAACACTTGAGCAATTGTGCATACATTATAATTAGATGTAAATTTTGGTTTTGTTTTGTTAAATTATAATTGTGTGATTTGTATAATGTATCCAGAGTTGCACTGATCCAGACGCAACTCATTCACACATGTCTTTTTTGAACACATTTTGTCTTTCTTATAATGGCTTATTCGCTTAGCTCTCTAACAGAGTACTTAAAGGTATAGCCGGTAATGTATCTGATATTGTATGAATAAAGCACATGATGCGAACAGCATGTTGACGGTTTCTGTGTGAGAAAACAATTATTTTAAGTCAAATAGCTACTAATTAAAGCGTGTTATTAAAAGTTGAATTGGTAATTTCGAAATTGAAACATTAAATAAGATAAAAATGTTATTTCTGTTAATGCTTAAGTACCTAATTTTTTGTTGACTGTAGACTGACACGAGCTTTTGATGAACTAACAAATTGCAGTAGACGAAAGAAAAAGAAGTGCAATTGAATTCTTAAGTTATACCGCGTTCCGGTATATCCATAATTACATTCTATATTTTATTTACTTTTTGCCTCTCTTTGCGTTGATAATTTTATTTAGGGTTGTTTAATATAAATATGAAAGCATGAATGGCACCTATAAATTTCGTCCGCGCGCATAGTGGATTCGAAGATTCGCTAGTATCAGATACATTACACGCTGCGCCTTAAGCGAGTAACATGCTTATCCTTCGTCTATTTGAACTTCTGTATGTTTACCAGACGAGACATCGGCCGAGGAGGACAACACCGTGTCGTCGGCTAGCCTGTGCATGTCGCCGACATCGCACGACACACGACAGGAGTCTGCTGTCGCGTCGGCGCCGCTCTGTGCGTCCACTCCGTACGCACGCACTCGGCTCACTAACGGGCATGACGCGCTCGACAGCAGGGGCAGGAGCGACAGTGACGTCATCAACGGCAACGCTAATGGTGCGTACATAACCATGTTGTGAAATGATAATAGTATTGGAAAAAAACATCTCCCAACTAGAGTAACACATGTAGGTAGTTTTGTTATTTTGCTGTTACCGATAGTATGTTTGGATGACGGAGGAAAACCCAACTAGTTGTGACTTTCTTCTATTTTACACTATTTTGGATATATTCTATTCAGGGCATGATTCATTTTCAGATATATCAGCATTCCTAGATATATAGTACTCGGGCTATAATAATAAATTATTGAATATGTTTTGCAGTACATACGATATCGGAATCTATAAACAGCATGGACGTGCTAAGCGGCGGTGAGAGTGACGCGGGAGACACCTTATCCAGGCGGAATAATAATAGGTAACTATATTTATTTAACTCTAAAGTTAATGGTATCTTCCAGGTGAGCGTTTTGAATCATCGACAGCATCGTCGCTTAACATCCGATGAGGTTGCGCATATTACGTATAAAACAAAAATATACCCCTGGTTTTGTCATATAGATGGCAGCAGCTAGCGCGCTATTATAGAAAGTATGACCAGAGTATGACCAGAGTATGACCAGAAAACGATAATTTAAGTTTTTCAAAATTTTCGGGGTAAGGGTCTATCAGACAGAAAGTGGTCACGCGTTCGCGTTCTGCGTTCTTTGCTTTGTATTGAGTTATATAGACATGCCCACACAGGAAGCGTTCTGACCGCGGCGGTCAACTAGAACGCGCGCGTTCACTATAGTATCCGGTGATGAAATTGGAAGGAAGATGCTAGACTGAAAAGCTAAGTTACTTAATTTGTTTAACAAATACATAAATGCCTTCATAATTATTATTAATTGCTGCAGTTTTTCATAACACCGTCTAAGTTCAGAAAATTATGATGCACTTTAGATCGGTAATGTTATATTACCGTGACTTCTTGATTTGCTTCATCATAACATATTGCGCATCATGTAATCATTCGTATTTTTTTTATGCAAATAATGTTTAATATCTTATAAATAATTAGATATAGTAACAATATTTGCTAAATATAAAATAAAGCTCCAGTCAGTTGAATTAATTAATAACTATGAATTTATTCGTATGTTTAAGGAATAACCTAATTTACCTCAAACATACCACCAATATTTCTTTTGCTGTAATGGCTTTCCTCCAGTTAGTATCTTGTGTAACTAAGTCATGTTTAATTTTGTTATACAGTTTGTTGAAGGAATCATTTATCATCCGATAAGAATAAAATTATTATTCTTCAACTTTAAACCATTTAGAAATATCTATGAAATACCCCAACTTATTCTCTATCCTTATTTACTGGGTGCACCCAATATTTTCCGTTTCCGTCTTAATGCTGATAATAACCACAAAATCAATAATTAGTCTTCCGATAAAAAAACTATCTCCAAAAACATGGTGACAGTAGAGGTAACGCGTGGAACGTCCAACAGCGGAATTCGTGAGCAACTGCACGCTCGAACGCAATACTGACCGCGTAAACGCTTGAACGCGCTCTCTGTCTGATCAGGCCCTACGAAAAATCTTAATTGTGAAGTACGTTTATTCTTGTTTCCAGCATATCCTCGAGTATACTGGGCACGCTAAAAGAGAGTACGATAGAGCTGCCTCGGCGGCGCAACTGTGACGTCACGTACTTCGTCGCAAAGGAGCTGCTCATGACGGAACGCACGTACAAGCGGGATCTGGAGCTTGTTACTGTCGTGAGTACACAACACTATTGGTAAAGAGTGATTATGTACAGTGGGCCGAGCACGAAAATCTGTTTAAGTGTAACATAATCGCATCGTTATCGTATTAAGGACCAACTGTAATTTATCTGGTACAATAGTGGCACAGATAACTCATAGTTTGTACTGAATACGTAAACGATACGATAACGTTACACTTAAGCTGATTTTCGTGCTCGGCCCACAGGTAGAGCACTGCCGTTTTAACTATCGACCAGAATCATGAAACTAACGCACGCAATACTGCAAACTTAGAGTAACTACATGTAGAGTAGATGGTAGGTATCCAAACAACGTCTCCTCAAAATGCGTGCTACAAATACGCTATATGTGCTGTATTTACTTGCCTCGTCACGCACACAGACGCAAACATAATATCCTCTGGTAAAACGTTTTCCCAAACGTGTGGTTGATTGGTAAACAGTTCTGATTAAAAAGTATACAAATAATAAATATTTATAAAATACAAAAAACTAGCGCTATTTATAAAATGTGTTAAAAAGTGGTATACTGCTGTACCGACGGTGCATGCAAAATAAGTCATGAATGGCTTACAATAAACGGCTTATATTTAGCGCATGTACTTGGGTTTTTTATTAGTAGTTTTTCTAAGACTTGCAAAGTAAATTTTGACAGAGCAGGGTACAGGGTGGCCAAGTTAAAACGGCCGTGCTGTGATTAATATCATGCATTGATTTGTGGACAGCAGTAGCGATGCACAACCCAAGGGTCATACAAATGTCCCTCGCACCTTAATGGAAGAAAGGAACAAACTTCTGCATGAAGGTGATATTTCTCATGTGGAGGTCTCGAGCTGGGGGAGCTGAACCAGTTTCCAATGAATTTTAGATGAATTCAGTCGTTTTTATTCACAAATGTTTTGCACATTGATATTCGCACAGGTTTCTTCGAACCGCTGTTAGTCGCAGGTACTCTTTAGTCGTGACTAAAGACGTATGTTAGATTTCTTAAAAACTTTTTAGATTGTATTAAATTTATCTATTACTAGCCGCGCTCTGCGGTTTTGTATAGATATATCAACACAATAATTTTCGTGGAAATTATATTTTATACGAGGGTCATTTGAAAAGTTCTTAGCCTAACATAGTTAAAGTCATTGGTTTTTTTTATAACTACTCTCATTTTGTAGTTACATTATTTAGCAACAAGTATGCACAGTTTAGTTTATTCACAGTAACTCATTGTTCGTTTACACGTGATACCGTAAGTCAAGTCAGAGCTATTTTTGAAAATTGATTAAATTGAACATCGTGCAGTGATAAAATACCTGAATTTGAAAGGTTTAACTCCAAAAGCTATACATGAAGACATGTCTGCTACTTTGGGTGAGTCCGCTCCTTCGTATGCGACTGTTAAAAACTGGGTGGCAGAGTTTAAACGTGGTCGTGAGACCATTCAAGATGAGCCCCGTAGTGGTCGGCCTTCGACTGCTTCCACTGAACAAAACAAAGAAAAAATCTGTGATTTAATTTTATCTGATCGAAGATTGACTGTCGAGGAGATAGCTAAGACTGTAGGCATCTTATCTGAGCGAACACCATCATATAATTACTACTGAGCTTGGATTCTCTAAGGTGTCTGCGCGGTGGGTACCGCGACTGCTTTCAGTGGAACAAAAACGCAACCGACTCACAACTTCTCGCGACTGTTTAGAGTTATATGAAGCTGACCCAATAGAATTTGTTGAAAGATTTATAACCATGGATGAAACCTAAGTTCACCACAATACACCCGAGACAAAAGAACAGTCGAAACAATGGAAAAGAGCAGGATCGCCCACCCCAAAGAAGGCAAAGGTGGTTTTATCGGCGGGCAAAGTCATGGCATCCGTTTTTTGGGATGCAAAGGGTATAATTCTCGTGGATTATTTAAAAAAGGGTGAAACAATAAACTCCGATTACTATTGCAACATTTTGCGTCGTTTGAGAGAAGAAACCAAAGAAAAACGTCCAGGTTTATTGAGAAGAAAAGTCTTGTTTCATCAGGACAATGCGCGCGTTCACACCTCTGTGCAATCCATGGCAGAAATTCATCAATGTGGCTTCGAATTGTTACCTCATCCCCCATATTAACCGGATTTAGCACCGTTCGACTTTTATCTGTTCCCAAAGCTGAAAAAATGTTTAGGTGGTAAAAATTTTTTTTAGACATAAAGAGGTCATAGCCGCCGTGGACGCTTAATTTGAGGAGTTAGACGAAGATTTTTTTAAAATGGGTATCGAAGCCTTACCGGGTCGATGGAAAAAGTGTTTTGAGCTCGGAGGAGAGTATGTTGAAAAATAAAATAAACTCAAAATCGTGTGGTTTCATTAAGTATGTTAGGCTAAAAAGTTTTCAAATGACCCTCGTATATTTCTCTCTGGCCGAACAAGAAATATGATAGAAATAAAAAACTATAAATCAATGTGTTTGATAAATAAATATAAAGGAACCATGATACTTTATAGTAACTTCATGGTATTATACAACGTAATATTAATTTCTGACTCCTGAGTTATAACTCGTTTGACTTAGTTCTAATACATATAAATGTTAAGTCTTAGCTAAGATCTTACAATAAAATACTCATTCAGAAACAATAGATTAAGACTTGAGGCTAACAATAAAAATGAAATTGTTTGAAACTAGCCTAAGCCTTATAAGGCTCATATCAAATACTATAAGTATTTGTCGTAAATTCATATGTGTAAAATACTATTTATCTATGTGCTGTAAATTTATTTATTTTAGTTAAATAAAAACATTATTATACATGGTCAACTGGCAAACACTCACGTCTATCGTGTAGTGTGCGCGACTAGCGGCCTTCGCCCAAAAAATAACTTCCTGGATCGAGACCGCTTCCCCGCGTCTCCCGCCTCTGTGGGTGTTGTTGAGTTTTAATTATGAGATCTCACGGAAGTTTTTATGACAACATTATTACTATTATTATGAATTATTTACTGTTTCCCCATATACAGACGTGGTCGCAGAAAGTATCGGAAATGATGAGCGAAGGCACGGAGGTTGTGTCGACGTTGGCGCGTGCGTGCTTGGCGTTGGAGCCGCTGGCGCTGCCCTCGGGGGCGTTGCTGGCGAGGCTCGAGAGGACACTCAGTTCTAAGGCCAATGGTGAGTTCCACTCTTGTAATGTGTAGCCCAGTTATAAACGATCAAGTACGTGGCGCCGCGGGAGTCGTACACTTGACGGTACCAACTATACCACTAATTTTGTTAGTAGACTACATTGTCTTTGAGTTCTTTTATATGTGAATAAACCTTAGATCGTTCCGCTTATGTGGAAAATATCTGGTGCGGTGCGGTGATGCGGTGGTATCAACCAAGACGGTGCCTCGCACTACATGCACCACCTAGTATATATTTTAATATAACGATTGCTTAATATTATACAATATTTTATGTACCATTTTGGTGTAAACTGTAATGTTACAATATGTAATTTACGAAAGAATTAAAGAAATCTGGTTTGCTCAACTATTTCTATATCCATCCAAGCGAGAGAGGGGAAATTCTTCAGCTCTGTTCCCACACGGAGTAAAATGATAACATTTTACTAATAATAAGCAGTACTTGTACGTTATTACGTACAAGTACTGCTTATTTGCCTCTAAAGGACTTTTCCTCATGTAGGTCTAACCGGACGACACCGAATTATTCCTCAAATAGGGGCGCTGACGCACAACAACTCGTGTATTCACAATTGCTTATTCCTCAATAGCTTAATTGCTTCAACATTTGGGTTAAGAATTAGAATCACTTTTAGAAACCAGCCTCACCATTTCCCTGTGTAGACACGGACTCCTCTGTTTATTGTTTATCTCCTACTGTTTATTTAATGTAGTAAATTACTTTATCGTTGCATGAAACAACAGTAAATTCACATCATAATGGAAACTACTATTTTTATTATGTTGTTAACCCATAGACTCGCCATTTGCCGCATTTGCCACAATAACATAATATAATTCCAAAAAAAACATTACGTCGAATTAAGGTGACATTTAAACTTGTTATAAAGATGCTAAGATAAAGTTTACCACTACTGTCACCTTGTTATAAAGACGATATATTTTACAGATAATGAAGAACCAGAATACAAGAAAATTGCAGAGTTGATGTACGAATACCTTTCTAATACAGCCGACGTGAGTATGCCACAATGTTTTATTTATTCTTGTATTGTATGGTTTTATTGACGAAGATTTCTAAATTATCAGTAAGGGTAGTATAAGACAGAGAGCGGTCACGCGGTATCCCCAAACAGGAGGCGTTCTGCCCGCGCCGATCAACTGTGGGTAGACTGTGGTGTATATCTATGTAACGAACACAATGAACGCAAAACTGACCGCGTGCACGCTTGAACGCGTGAAGGCTCTGTGTTTCATAGCACCCTAAGATAATATCACATGTGAATCGTCATTTTCTTGGCTTTTGTGAAACCTAAATCCTCGAGTATTAATGAGTAATAATGTCATAATTAATATACATAGTAGTAATGTTATTAATTAGTAATAACATGAATTAGTCGCTAATAATAGCGGCACTTATGGACCGTTTCGTGGATGGCAAGTCACCACCTGTCTAAATATTTAGGATTGACTGAAATTGGCAGGTGCCGTAGTCTCGTCCATAGCCAACAATCCTATCACTAATAAAATCAATATATCAATAACCTTACCATTTAACCCATTTTTGTAATATCATACCATGTCACTATCTAAAATGTTTCCTTGTTTTTATACTACATAGTATATTTCTTATCAAACATGCCTCTAAGTGTCCGTGTAGTAAGTTAAATATCATTATAATAATAATCAATCCTCGGGGCAAAATTTAATGCAAATGCGTTGTTAAGTATGAACGCTGAACGTTGTGGAATTCGTACGATGTAAAACTAATTGGTTCTTAGTCATTGGATGGAGTTGTGACTAAAAGTTGGTACGACATGTGTTTAAATGTTGACAACATTATGTCATGCAGAAGAAAAATATCAAGAGTGATTTTATTGTTAGCTTTCATATTAATGAAATGAAGTATGGTGCTCATAACTGTCACTGTGATCGATTACCGACAAGGTAAAAAAAAGGAAAATACGTTTAGTTTAGTTTGGTGTTTTGCACAAGGAAATTGCTACCATTGAACGACACTGCACTATAGGGACGAATCGCGTCTCAGTCAATGTTGACAGCTCGTTGTTATTATTATTAAAGAGCTGTTGTATAAGTGCATGGTTTGTTTGCAGGCGTACAATGTGTACATATGCCGCGTGGGCACGCTCGTGGGTCTCGTGGAGAGCGTGCGACGCGCGAGCGGCGGCGTGCGGGCCGCGTGCGGCAAGTTCGATGTCGCCGCACCGCTGCCTCTCGCATGGCTACTGCTGCGGCCGCTGCATCGGCTGCTGCATCTCCACGGCCTGCTCAACGGTATACATACATAAATAACGGTTTCGTACCATCTGCTCGAAAATGTCCAATTGCATAACACGCAATCTTGATATAAAACAAGGCATTTCCGAGGCTGTAATGTTGTATGAAACTCCCAAGGGATTAAACTGATTTGGATTTGGAAAGTTAATGCTAGGAAAACTTTTAGAACGGAGTAGATACGGGGATGGTGAAGAGTGAGTGTCTTAACATCAAACAATACCGCTGATTCTCTAGTAGTTTGATACGTATTTGCTTCCACTATCTCGTACAATTCATTGTTATTTACGTTAGTGGCTGGTCTTCTTCGTGGTTCATTCTTTAATTCGAAGTTTCCATTACGAAAGCGGTTAAATTAAAGGCGCACGGTGCGTTCGTTAGCCGTATCCTCCCCAAACACAGAATTGACATTCCGAGCAGTTTCTACTGCCTTAACCCCACGTCGGAACTCTCAAATACATATTATTGTATTTAAATGACAGGCGCAAGATCGGTTGCTCCGTCGCGAACCGCTCGCTCTTTGCGTCTGTTCCGTCCGCGCACCGATTTTTCGTCGGCGTAAGATCGGCAACGTCATATTGCAGGTATTTATATGTATCGCGCCACATTCGGCGGATAACTCGCGGGGACGGCGCACGCACCGCATGTTTGACACCGAAATATTTATTATAGAAGTGCCAGCTAGAGTTTGTCTTTGGGACTCTAGAGAAAAGCCGGATAGAACGGCAAAGAATCGATCATGGGAAGAGATAGCAAAATGATTACACATCAAGTGATTGTATTGACATTGGATGGTATTCGAGATATTGTCTTAGTTGCATATACAAGATGTGCAATTGCCCAATTGCTAATCGAAGAGTATTTATGGGATGAACCTAATATTTACGGTTCATCATATCATAATCAGCCCATTTTGGTCCCACTGCTGGGACTCGAGCCTTCTTCTCAGAGAGAGAGGAGCTGGGCCATAATCCACCACGCGGGCCCAGTGCGGCTTGGTGGATAGGTTAGTGGCGAACACATGTCGAAGTTTTTAGGCCGCCCAAAGACTTTTGACATAGTCTAACGACTGTTGTCCTAAGACAAACAACCGGGACCGACGGCTTAACGTGCACTCCGAAGCACGGAAGCCCTCTGTTGAGTAATGCCACTGGTTAAGATCGTCAAGTTGAGCTCCGCTGCGAGCGCTTCATGCGCATATTTACGGTTTCTTCTTTCTTATTCCAAAGCTACATAAATAGCTTCTATCGGATCCATTACGACTACTGCGACCACACTGTATAAGCGTTGGCGTCGGCCGATAATCTGCTACGGAATATTCAATGTGGCTACAATGTGTAATAACGGATTTACCGCAACGGAAATTCGTCGTCGGAATATCCGTCGAGTATGGCGTAGGCCTTAGTTTCGCTGTTTCTCCACGTTTTAAACTGAATGTGAAAACTATTGAAAGTCAAACAATGAAACGCATCCTTTTTTAACCGACTTTAAAATAGAAGGAGGTTATATGTTCTATTGTATGTTTTCACTTTGTGTATGTTAGTCGATTTGTCTCCCATTTGTGTACTGATTCTCAAAATTCTTTTTTGGTTTGGAAGAGTATACTTCCGCGGTGGTATTTAAATTTCATCAATTTCGGTCTAGCAGTTTTCGAGTTACACTCCAAAAATTGAAAAGTGTTTCGCCTATATTGATTCATTGACGGTGAATGACATGGGCTTCTTGGCGGAAGTTAAGGATGCAACCGGGAAATTGCTAGGATGACGATGATGACAACTGATCCCGTAAGCCGGCACATAAGTATAACCGGTCACTAAATGGTGAAATACACATTTTACCAAAAAATAGAACTAACTTCAACACCAAAAAGTTTGAAATAACATGTCGAAGTCGGTACCATGCGCACATTATTATGATAATAGGTACCTACTTCTGAACTATCATGGTACCGACTTCAACAAATTATTTCATACTTTTTTAGTCAGGGTTCGAGAATATATATCAATGGATATATATCGAATGACGATCGCGTGGTGATTGATGATGATGATGAAAATAATCTTAAGTGCTTCCCCGGAATATAATCTATAACCTTGCCAAATTTGGTCACGATGCGTTCAGCCATTTAGGCATGATAAGGTAGTAACAGACAGAGACACAGTTTATATATATAATATATTTTTTTTCTAAAATAAAAGTAGCAGTTACTCCGTATAACATCAGCTATCTGCCAGTAAAAGTACCGTTAAAATCGGTCCAGCAACTTCATTAGCCGGAACAAAATGACAGGCAACATTTTAATGTTTTTTTTATAATAAGTACCATACATACTTTCATATGCATCATCATATAATTATGTAGTGTTAAGCTGTTAATTTGGAACTACAAATAGACACTTCAATTTTATTTATCTGTATAGATGAAGAACAAGACTGATTTGATGAACTAAAAGTCACATTTGATTTGATTATATTCTTAACTTATTATTTGTAATGTTTCTTGTTTTGCTATTGCTTGTCTGTTGGGTTATAAGTTAGGTACTTATTAGGAAATTAATAAAGCTATTGACTGATTAGAATTTATACAATTATATCTATTATATTTTTTTTACTTCATGATTTTTAAGAACATTTTATGGTTTTGAGATAATTTTTCTGATTTTATACCTACCTATATAAATCAATAAAACACATATGCAAACAGTATACATACATAAATTATACAATAAAATAATAATACGGCTGTCATACAAAATGGATATATTATACAAATTTTTGATATATATCATAAATGTCCGTTTTGATATTTATGATAAATATCCGATCCGATCGGATATTAACTATAGATAATTTATATTTTGTTATTTTTTTTAAATTTAGAATGTTATAGTCTTCGTGTGATAAAAGATTCAATGTGAAATGTGACACAATGAAGGTTTATTTTTAATTGTATGTGGCTAGTGCGATAAACGAGTAATTCCATATATTATTGCACTCGTATTATATTGCAGAGCTATGCGCTAGTTCCCCGAGCGAGGCGGCGGTGGAGGCGCTGGCGGTGTGCAGCGGCGTGACGGCCCGCGCGCGCGACCAGCTGCTGCACGCGGAGAACCACGCCGCGCTCTGTCAGCTGCAGCGAGACATCGCCGGTAACCACACACCACGCACCACACCACACACCACCGGGACGCAGTAATGTACGACCACTAGAATACACAGCCAAGTATTGCACAACCCGTATTCCATCTACATGTACATGGTTTAGGCTTCGGAATATTTGGCTGTGCAATACGGATCGTACAATCCAGCCAGAGCAATAACGGTACGGGGTGACTATGCGCAGCCAGGAATGTACAGCCTGGAATCCATGTACATGGCTTCGAAATGATGGGCTGTGTAATACGGGGCGTACAATACGGGACGTACATTATTTGGTGGCGCAATACTGGCTGTACAATAGAGTGTCTCCACACCACGCACCACACATATACGCTGATACATATACTATTTTGTTTATAGTTAGGCAGTTAAGTTAAGCTTTTATGGTTTAAATTAATCACCGAAATAACGCAGAGTATCTATAGGTTTCCGTACCCAAAAGGTAAAAACGGTACCCTGTTACTAAGACTTCACTGTTCTTCCGTCTGTCACCAGCTGTATCTCAAACCATGATAGTTAGACAGTTAAAATTATCACATGTAATATATTTCTGTTGTCGCTATAACAACAAATACGAAAAACCGGCCAAGAGCGAGTCGGACTCGCGCACGAAGGGTTTCGAAAATCGGCAAAAAAAAATTATGTCTGTTGTATGGGAGGTTTATAGATAATGGTACGGAACCATTCGTCCGCGAGTCCAACTCGCACCTGGCCGGTTTTTTAAAAGTAAGCGTTTTATGGTTTGAATTAGTCGCTGTAATAACCCGGAGTAATATTTAGATACAATTTTCAGGATACGATAAGCTACTGGTAGCGGATAGAGAGTTCGTGAGAATGGGATGTCTCTACAAGCACTCGACGAGAGGACTGCAACAAAGGATGCTTTTCTTAGTGAGTACACTTTTTGTACGCTGCAGTTGCAAGTCGTAACAATTAGTTTAATTAAATAGACGACGGAAAAAAGCCCAATACTTTGTTTTCTGTAATTATGACGTATACTAGTGGTGGATTATTAACCGTTAAGGGTTCGTAACGGCGTTCAAATGTAAGCAAAGATTTAAATATTTTTTTTGATGTTTTCCTCTTCATTAGACTTCTAAAGTTTTAGTAATGCATCCACCGCTATGGCACCGCTTTACTAGAATTCAGTTTGACTCTGACTATACATATATAAGGCACTAGGTGCGCCCTGCGGTTACACCCGCGTGGTGATGGATGATGATAATGAAAAGTACCCTATGTGTTAATCCAGTGCCTCATCTACCTCCATACCAAATTTGATCAAAATTGGTCCAGCCGTTTGAGCGTGAAAGAGTTACAAACATCAGCTATTCACATTTATAATATTAGTGGGATTTGTTAATTAGTGCTCAATATTGAACGGGCGGTTCGGAATCGATAACTGGTCATGAAAGTGAATGAAAATAATTACATATATTTTTATTATTATGAACCCATATTCGCCGCTCCACGGCTTAGAGCCATAGTACGACTAAACGCACGACCCGAAGCACCGCTACATCGCATAATAGATAGCAGTAAATACGCGAGACATACCTACATGCTTAGAATAGGTACAACGTGCGAACGATGACCCGCCCGGGCCCGCCGTCGTTTAGGCATAGACATCAGCTGCGTAAACATTCACGAGTAGTTGTACCTATTCTAAGTAGTAGGTATGTCTCGCGTAGTCACTTCTGTCCATTCTGTGATGTAGCGGCGTGCTTTCAGCCGCGCAATGGTTATTAACTGCGGAGCAATGAAAATAGCTTCATAGTAATAAAAAACACATGCATTTTTTTCTTCACTATAATGACCTGTTATCTATTCCAAACCACCATTCGATATTGTGCAAACATTGTATTAACAATGACAGTGAGAAGTCGTCTTTATGCTACTATAATAATAAAATGGAGGAATGACAATTGTACAAACATTCTAGTGGAAAAAATTAAAATAATCATTTAGATTTTACTATTTTGTTTATTTTCTTATAGTTTTTGTTTTATATCGTTTGTTAATGTGCATGACGTTGTGTGCAGTTCAGTGACGTGGTGGTGGTGACGTCGAAGGCCGGCAGCGCGCAGTTCCGCGCTCACGCCGCACTGCCGCTGCGGCAACTGCAACTTGACTGCTCACAACTGCCGCACTCGTTCACACTCTCAGGTAAATACTGTTCCGGATGTCGGGCGGCACTACATGTTTACCACGGTATGAAGCACGGTCAGAATAGCAGGGGTCGAAAATGGTTGGTAAAGTCAGCAGAGGTCAGTTTTTTGACTCCAGTCAGTAAAAGTCAGTTTTTACGAGAAATGCTCAGTAAAGTCAGTATTTCAAGGCACTTCCATAAAAGTGGCGGTATTTCGTAGATTGAAGTGTTGAATTTCGGTTGTGTGTGAAGAATATAAAGGCTCATTTTATTAAAAACTTTTGGGACGCCTCATCCAACATTTCTTTCTCTCTTGGTTACAACCAATTTAATATTTAATTTTATAGATGCTTGCAGTCAGTAAAATCAGTATTTACCATGGAATCAGTTTCGACCGCTAGAATAGGGTTAGAATTTGAAACCTTTCTTATCATACAGTATAAAATATAAAGACACCAGCTGCACTCACTTGATATTATTGTTCGCGCCAAACGTGAACACTTCGGACGGACTTCACTTTCGAACTTAAACCGACATATAGCCAAGTGAGTGCAGCCAGTATCTTTATACTTATTATTGACACAATATAGTTGTTGCCTAATACTGTTTTGGGGGGCAGATTCCAAAAAAACACTCGTACTATATAATATGGAGAATTTTTCATATTGAAATTGAAATTTGTTTATTTGCACGAAACATGGTACAATAAAGTTGTTAAGCTATTAGATAGGTTCAGTAATAACTGGCATACAAAAATTAAATACATTACAATGGCAGAAAAAAATACAGTTTAAATGTTTATAAATTAATAGAATGCAATTGAAATTAAGTTAATTAAATAAAATAATATTAATGTCAAATAATTATAAAACTTAAAGATAAAAGATGTCAGGCCCATAATGTTACAATATCTTAGTCACTATTAGTCAAACAATTATAATTACAGCTGACACATCCAAACCAAAAATTATAGTTAAATTCAAATGCATAATATACCTATATTACAATATAATATCAATAAAATAGTCACTTTTTAAACTTCATAAATTCTTTGATTGTATAGAAACAGTTTTCAGTCAGCCACTGGTGTAATTTCAATTTAAAATATTTATATGGGAGCTCCCTGATCGCCACTGGAATTTTGTTAAAAATTTTAATAGACATAACATTACAATTTCGAGTACATAAGGCAGTATTACAAGTGGGTGTGCGTAGCCTGGTGGGATCTCTACTAACTAGTCGAGGATACTTATTATTTCCTAATTTTTCAAATAGGTGAGGATGCTCTTTTACAAAAAGTCCTGCTTGCATGATATACAAGCCCGTTAGGGTTAATAATTTTAGATTTTTAAAGAGTGGTCTACACGAATCAAGAGGACCCACACCACAAACAGCTCTGATACATTTTTTTTGCACTAGGAATGCCTTCGTGACATTGGTAGAGTTTCCCCAAAGTAGAAGACCATACCTCAGAACTGATGCTACATAGCCATGATAGGCAGTGAGTGCAGCATTTTGATTAGCTGTACGCCGTAATCGTTTTAGTGCAAAGACAAATCGGTTAAGTTTGGAGCAGACATACTCAATGTGTGTCTTCCAATTACAATGTTCCATACAGAGCGCAAGTAACGCAGCGCGCTATGATATATTCAAGGAATTACCGTGAAATCAATCATATCGTATCGTATATATATATATATATATATATATATATATATATATATATATATATATATAATGAGTCATAGCGAATAAGGCCCCAGGTTTAACTCGTAGACTCGCCAGTCGCCATATGTGGCCAATAATACAATAGTTTTGTTTCAAAACATACTACGATTCCAGGACATGCGACATGTGTTGTGAAGCAACAAAGTTTTCAATTAGGTATAGATTCAGTATTACTTCATTGTGATGCCTAAAAGACTAAGCAATTTTTTTTAAATAAAGGAGATGTAAGACATGCTGAGAATAATTTTATTAAGAACAAAGTAATAGGCGTGATTTTAAAAGACAATAAAGTCCTTATTTTAATCTTAACTATCTTCTAATCCTTGATCTGTCGTGTTTTACTAACTCTCCTCTCGCAAGGTTTTTTTTATATTATGATAGTTAGTTTTTTTATTACACAATTGCCTATTATAGTCTGACCGAGACCGCTGTAACGCGCCTTAGATGTGACAGACGTGGTCCGGAGAGGAAAAGCCTGAGTAACTATCGTGTATTCCGTGGCAGCCCGTGGCAGCGAACCCCCCGCACTTCACCGCGCACATACCTAAGGCGCGGTACAGCGGTTGCGGTCAGACTGTAATACGTCTCAAGTTACGCTTGTTAGTCTAGATAACTTTTTACTTAAGGGTTACTAAAATTAAAAAAAAATTACAGGCATGGCAGTTACATTTTAAACCTTGTAGTACTTAAAATATGAATTTATAATTATTTATAAGTACCTACGAGAAAATGATTAATTATCATATTGCAGGCCCCGACGATCAGAGCCTGCTGTTGAGCGCGAGCAATGAGCACGAGTTCGCCGGATGGTGGGCTGCGTTCGAGCGGGCCATACAGCTGGCGAGAGAGCGGGACACCGACGTCGATACTGAACTCACGCCGTACGAACAGGAAGTCGGTCAGTTTGGTAATCTATACAATATAAAATTTGAAATATATAGAGAGAAAAATTCACATCCTCGGACGGGATTCGAACCCGCGTCTTCTGATTCTCCGTGTCAGACGCCATTGACCAACTAGGCCACCGAGAATCTGATCCGAGCATAGAATTTTAACTCTCTATTTGACTAACCGTCTTGCGGGGACGGAGCGACATCTGTTGGACAGTTAACAGTACCATCCAACCGAAAGAAGCATTATTTAGAAATACTTGAACTTACGCATTGGCATCGCAACCCTAATGATTTTTTAGTATTACTTTTCAAAGCACTAACGCCTGCTTAAGCGATCTCAAACATTGAAATTTATAGAGAGAAAAATTCCCATCCTCGGACGGGATTCGAACCCGCGTCTTCTGACTCTCCGTGTCAGACGCCATTGACCAACTAGGCCACCAAGAAAAATTCGATGCTCGGACCAGATTCTTCGTTGATTTGATTCGTTAGTGCTTTGAAAAGTAATAATATAACAATCTAAACTGTCTATAAATAACTATATGCTATAGCAGAAGTGTATTACTTCGCACCATTCGCAAATTTTATGACCGAATCAAACCAATTGCTGGGTAAGGGGTCCAGTAGCAGAAGAAGGTGAACAATATCGGACGATAAGTTGGCTTGTCATTGTAAAATGGTTTCTGGTCACGTAGGTCCATTTAATTTAAAACTGGCCTTATGCCTCGCATCGCACCTCTCTTGCACGCCTCCATTAATAAGCCCTTATAGTGGGATATTTCGGAACATCAATATAGGAAACTTTCTTTATATTGTTAACGTTAAAATTGAGCATTAACAAATATAGTCACTTCTTGGCTTATTTCAAGGCTTTGCTCCAACATCCTTTTTCTCTGACCTGTCGTGAGCGCTATATTTATCCTGAATGTGTCATAGAGGCAATGTAAAACATCTATCTACCCCCATGTTGTTTGACAGAGTTGGAGAGTTGCGCGCGACAGGCGAGCGGCGGCAGCGTGGCGCACGTGTGCTGGCACCGCGTGACGTCACTGGCGCGTGCGCAGCTGCATCTCGCCATGCGGGTGAGTCTCCGTAACGTAAACGCATCGTTAACGTATTTAGTACAAACTGTCATTTATCTAGTATAAAAGTGGCACAGATAACTCATAGTTTGTACTGAATACGTAAACGATACGATAATGATACACTTAGCAGATTTTCGTGCTTGGCCCACTATATGCCCGTTATAACACCAGTGGGCCTAGCACAAATAACTGGGCATGTATAACGTAACGTGTCGTTCACGTGAAACAGTACAAACTGTCATGTATCTTGGGCAACTGTGACACAGATAACTCTGAGTTTGTACGGCGAAGCGTGACGCGTTGACGATTACGATACGAATATTTTTTCACAAATTGGTTATGCTACGTCCTCTGGGTGTGGACACATTGGAACCACTTTTGGGGGGGCCATATTTCGGGAATAGTGCGCACTGTTATGCCCTATTTCCCTTTAATATTTTGTTGCCATGCCCCTCCGCTACTCACTCAGTCATCAGCCGTCTATCGCGCCGGTAATACTATAGTGTTCTGTGATCATCATCATCATTATCAGCTGGAAGACCTCCACTGCTGGACATATGCCTCCCCCATAGACCGCTTGGACCAGCTACTCGCTTCCTGCATCCAGCGATTTCCCGCGGATTTGACGAGGTCGTCGGTTCACCTAGCGGGGGGCCGGCCTACACTACGCTTTCCGGTGCGTGATCGCCACTCGAGAACTTTCCTTCCCCAACGGTTATCAGTTCTGCGAGCGATGTGGCCTGCCCAATGCCACTTCAACTTACTAATTTTGAAAGCTATGTCGGTGACCTTAGTTCTCCTACGCATCTCCTTACTACTTTTGGCAATAAAGAAAAACAATATAAGAGAAAAGATAAATTTATCGAGATTCTTACTGCGGAACTGTGGTACAGTTGTTCAAATGATGTTGTTTCTGCAGACGCAGTTGTCCGGATACCTGCTGCGCAAGTTCAAGAAGTCCCCGGGCTGGCAGAAGCTGTGGGTGGTGTTCGCGGCCTTCTCGCTCTACTTCTATAAGGGCTGGCACGACGACGCGCCGCTCGCTTCGCTGCCGCTCCTAGGGTGTGTGCTATTTCATTTGACAACCCTAATATTTTTAAGAGATTAGTAACCGATTTAAACTTACGTTATGTCGAGTGTGTAGGACTCGACCGGTTTCGCGACGTTCAGAGCCGCTTCTTCACGGAGTACGTGCGCTGCCGACCGCGCTGCGTCCGCGCATGCACTCGAATACAGAACTATAATATTATACAGCAGTGCATCGTATCACGCTGCTGTATTATATTCGGGACGAGTTCGAATGACGATTACACATGTGTCGAGATTTTGCGACAAATTGTAAGAATAAACGATAATAATCTTACAAAATGCAAAGTATACAATGATATTGCAGTAAGGATTCTCTATGTCGGGACGCATAGACCCGCACACATAACTTTATATACAGTTGTCGATTCAGTTAGCCTAAATAGTAGTGACCCTGTGTAGTCTGTGTCTGTGTGTCAAGATATTGTGTCTGTGTGTCTCTCTGTCTCTCTCTTACTGTGTAGATAGAGAGAGAGAGAGACACACATACAAACAAACACACATTATAAATATTCAAGACCCGAGAGTAAATAGTCTGCTCATCATACAATTACAATATTTGCCTTTGCCTGGATTCAAACCTGGACCTATTGCTTCTAAGACAGGGTCACTACTATTTAGGCTAACTGAATCGACATCTGTAGATAGTTATGAACAGTTTTATAGCGATACATACAGCAATATTATACAGTATTAAATTCCAAGTATTATGTACTTACTTCATTCTGAACGGTACTAATTATGTGCGTATTTTCATATCTAATAGATAGTATTGTCCGAGAGTAAGTTATATTTTGACTGGCCGGTTCGTGCTGTTGACAGCAACGTTGTTGGTTCCGGGTTCGATCCCCGGGCAGATCAAAGGCTTGTGTGCATGAACATGTCTGTTTGACCTGTGTCTGGGTGTATATAAGTATTTATATCAGTCATCAGGTTACCACAGTACAGTGGATAGTTTGGGACCTGAAGACCTTGTGTAGATGGTGTGCCATATTATTATTATAATTTTATGATGTATTATGTATATTGGTAACCTGCTGTAGGTACTCTGTGGGCGCTCCGAGTGCCGAGGACGGCATAGACAAGGAGTTTGTGTTCAAGTTGCAATTCAAGAACCACGTGTACTTCTTCAGAGCCGATAGCCAGTACACGTACAGCAGGTAAGAACGTCATAAGCGTGACACATTACGTACAGTCGCCTGCAATAAGATGTATACATTCCATAATTTTCAAAACTATGATGCTATACTAGATTGTATAACAATGTAGATAAGGAATATTATTAACAGTACAATAAAAAAGACGTGTGGCACTCGGAGACTGCCGCGGTAAAGCTATTGCATAGCTGTTTTTATCAAATTATGCAATTATAATTATTTAACCAATGCCATCTAGAGGCGAGTTGCTGAACTAAAGAGACAAGCGTGTTATTTCAAAAAGTCATTAAAAGTTCTGCTATTCATCGATAGATGCCAAATTAACTTATGCAATAATAATTATTTAACCAATGCCATCTAGTGGCGAGTTGCTGAACTAAAGAGACAAGCGTGATATTTCAAAAGGTCTTAAAAGTTCTGCTATTGCGTGTTAGGTTATTTTCGTTACGGAATTTCTGGATTCGGTCTCCACGCTCAAGGCCCTCGATAGAAGCTATGCAATAGCTTAAAAATAAGTTCATATTAAAATAATTTTGATGTAAATTTTAATGATTTTGAATGCTGAGGCACTTTTGAAAAATGTGAAATGTATACATCTTATTGCAGGCGACTGTACAATACATTATCTTTTAAAATTAACACAACGGTAACGGTGATATCGGACTACTGTGGGCCTAGCACGAATCGTTTCACGTGAAAGACACGTTAAATGTAACGTAACGTGTCGTTCACGTAAACAGTACAAATTGTCATTTATCTAGGGAAACAGTGACACAGACAACTCATAGTTTGTGAGCCGAAGCGTGACGCATTGACTCTTACGATACGAATACTTTTTCGTAAATTGTTTGGGCCACGGTCTCAGCTTCAGAATGCGAAACGAACCGTACCTATGTAAATAATTAATTGATTGAAAAGTGACATTTTTATAATGATTGTCGAAGCAATTACGCAATAAATAATAAACACAAACTAGATCAATTTCATACATGTTGCAGTCATAGCTCATAAATGCAGCAAAGGTCACACGAAATAATAAAAATAATAAAAAAAAAAAAAAAAAAACCCGCAGGGGCGGCCTTGTGGCGAGCCGTCGGTGAGTGGCGACACCGTGGACTCTGATTCTCCCTGGGGCTAAATGAGACCCCTGACCCCCGGCTTGCCTTAATTGGCCGTCTGGGGTGGAGACGTAAGAGCAAGTAACAAAAAGCTCCAAGGGTGGAAGTGTTAAAGGGCATAACGCCGGTAGTAGTGATCTAGTGAAACCGCAGCACACCTCTCGACACCCTTTAGCCAGCCACACCAACGTTGCCCCTTCTGTCACCATTCATGGTGGCCTTTATGGGGGGCCCGTTTAGTGGGTGGCAAGTCACCACCTGTCCAAAAATTTTAAAATGTGACTGAATTTGGCAGGTGCCATAGACTCTTCCATAGCCCACTATCTTTTTATCACTAATAAAATCATTTCAATAGCCTGGTCATTTTACCCATTTTTATAATAGATATACCATGTCACCATCCATCCAAAAGTTTCTGGTTTTTTTATACTACTTTGTATTTTTTATACCAAACAGGCCTCTAAGTGTTGGCTACAGCCCCACTTATGCCTTTGTTAAGGACCGGATGAAATCGGTGATTTATTTTGAATAAAAGGAATAATAATAATAATAATAACAGAAATTTCATTGTTATAATGACATCGACCCTTGAGGGGACAACAAATGTAACTTTGTCCGAAAGCCTATCTTAAAACTTCGAATACATTTGACTGAAAATCATCGGATAGAACTAGGATTAGCCTAATTTGTTGTGTGGTCTAACGCCCTCGCTTCACTCGTCGCACCTATCGTTAGAACTGCTAGTTGTAGTCGGTATGGTGAGGGCTAAACCTAGTTCCAACCGAAGAAAAGTAGTAGTTTTGGCTGATGATGCTAGTTAAAAGTACTTTTGACTGGTGAAGTGTTTTGACTGCAACATAACGGATACAACCGCCGAAACACACTGTTATTTGCTGTGCCTTTTTGATAGGCCTCTTGTGCAAGAGTGTCTTGATTGCTACCACCGCAGTGTTTGACTATAATTAGCCAAACATCTAGGCATATAGTTATGCAAAGTTAAATTAAATTGTAAGTCATTATTTTATTTTATAATTTCGGTTGTTCGTCACTATCATTGCATTAGCAGTACTTTGGGGTTGGCTATAGCCGTCCGGTACCTGATTTTGATGAAGGTGCGAGTTTAGGGGTATCATTGGGGTCCACCTGAAGCCCTTCCAGCAATTTTTTTTTGCCGGAAACGTAGTTTAAATTAATTATGATTAAATTAAAATTTGATAAAAAAAAGTGAAATGGAACGCAATGTTGAGAAAATGGTACAATATTAAGTTGTCAAATTAAGTTGTCAAACTGAGTTAAACGAAACGTATCGTTATCGTTAAACGTAAGAAAAAAAAAAGGCGCCATTTTGTCTTACTGACAGATGGACTGTCATCCATTCATTCCGTTTCTCTCGTAGTTTCGTGAATGTGTGCTCTCTTGTTTTTCGATTTTTATTACGACTTTGGCTTTTTCCCTGGACTTCCTTCGATTGCGCGACGACTTGAAACTTGGCTTGCTTACCGGATTTGTTTGGATTGCTCTACGACTTGAACTTGGCTTGAAAACTGGACTGCACTTGGCTGTAATGGAGTATTACAGTACAATACCCGAAGCGGACGCGGTTTCGGCTCCTGATCTGCCCGTCGAACCTGTTGCCGGACCTTCTTCGGCTCCTGATCTGCCCGTCGAGCCTGTAGCCGGACCTTCTTCGGCTCCTGATCTGCCCGTTGAACCTGTCGCCGGACCTTCTTCGAGTAATGACGACGACGACAACGAGCTTATAACCAAACGAAAACTTTGCGTCACTGAAGTGATTGATCATTGGAATTTAACTGACGTTGTGCGAAAATTGGGCACTAAAGACCAATGCATCAAATATAGTGAAGACCAAGGTCTCATACCAACTGAGAAACGGTGTCGAACCCACAGGACATCCATGAAAGTGTCATACTCATGCGGATGCACAAGTTTTGGTACATTTGTGTGCTCAAAAAGATCATGCAAATCTAAATCGGGCAGCGGTGCCAAGATCTCTCGCAGAATTGGCACATTTTTCGAAAATATTGCTATCGACATAATGCATGTTTACTATCTTATATATGCATACTCACAAGGATGGACCTACGACCAAACAATTCACGAAGACCCTTATAAAAAAGAAAGGAAGCAATGTTTAAGCCCAAATACTATAGCCGATTGGTTTAATTACTGCAGAGAAGTAGTTGTGATATTTTATTTGGAAAAACAAAATCTTTACAGCGGTAAAATTGGAGGCTGTGGGAAAATAGTGCAAATAGACGAAAGTAAATTTGGAAAAAGGAAATATAACAAAGGACGTCACATTGAAGGCCACTGGGTGCTGGGATTAATAGAAGATGGGTCTGAAGACTTAAGATTGGAAGTATGCCCGGACAATAAAAGAGATGCTGATACTCTCATACCTTTAATTCAAAAGCATGTTTTACCTGGAACAACAATCCACACCGATTGTTGGCGGGCATACGATTGTCTGTCTGAATATGGATACATACACAAAAAAGTGAATCATTCAGACCCAGAGAACCCATTTGTGGGTAAAGATGGAATCCACACCCAAAGAATAGAATCCCAGTGGCGAGCAGTGAAGAGGTTTTTCAAAAAACAAAATTATAACAACCCAGAAAACTTTAGTGATATAATTGTTGAATATTTGTGGCGAAGAGACGTGTATAAATATAAAAGAGACTCTTTTGTACATTTAATGAAAGCAATTAAACATGTTTATGAAATAAACAAGTAATGTATTAAAATGTTTGTTTAATTGTGTCTCTCCTAGCCCTTTAACATTAAGTTTTTCTCATCTATCAACATAACTCTGAGACGGACTGGATATGTTATTGTTGTTATATAATACAATGTTAAGTGAACCGCCTTGATAGATTAGGTGTGAAACAAAAAATAGGTTAGGTTAGGTTAGAACATGACAAACAACGCACGAGCCGAGCGAGCGAAGCGAGCGTGCCGCGGCAGCGGCCGGCGAAGTGCCAGAAGCGAACCGCCTTAATAAGTTAGGTGTGAAAAAAAAATAGGTTAGGTTAGGTTAGAACATGACAAACAACGCACGAGCCGAGCGAGCGAAGCGAGCGTGCCGCGGCAGCGGCCGGCGAAGTGCCAGAAGCGTACCGCCTTAATAGATTAGGTGTGAAACAAAAAATAGGTAAAAAATACTGATATAGCCGAAAGTGAGGTTAAGTACTAAAAAAAATATTACTCAAAAACCCCCCTTTAGCCTCCGGCGGGGGGGGGGGGGGGATGCAGGGGGGGCTTCATCCCCTCCCCCTCCCCCCCTCCGCCCCCCTCCCCCCTCCCCGCGGGTACCGGGCGACTATAGTTTAACCGTACTTTGTACAACAGAATAAATAAAACTATTAATATTTATCCCCTTCTTTCTCATCCATGTAAAATAAAAGTTATGGACATGCTACAATCATTAAAATATGATGAAACCGAAGAGCTTTTAAGTTACAATATTTGATTACTAGAACCTGCGTGTGACCCAAAACAAAACATAGGCACACATACACTACCACAACCACACACACACACACACACACACACACGCGCGCGCTCGCGATACTCGTACTCATTCATAATATCTTATTAAAAACTTTTGTATGTATTTTTTTATTTAAAAAATGTGTTACATGCATTATTAGGAACTAACTGTACTATAGAATTTAAGGAGGGGGGCGTTGGTATCTGCAACACAGTTTTTCTACAATACTCTCGCGGGTATCATCGTTTTTCAAAACAATTTATGACATTGTTTAAGTTACATGAATAAAGATTTATTATTATTATTATTTATTATTTTCGAAGTCTTTTGTATACCTACAACCTCAATTTATTATTTGAGCATAAATGATGTTACTTTCAGTTATGATTTTATTTTTGTATTTTATCTATGACACAATTAACTGTTCCCGTAAGCGAAAACTGTTAGGCTTTTACGTATCCAATTTTTGTTTCCTCTATTATAATTTACCAGCCGTTTGATTTCCTTGATAAATTTATGAAATTGACTACATATATGTATTTCCTCCACAGGTGGACCGAAGTGCTCCAAACTGCAATGACAAACACTAACCAAGAATAAATTATTAATTTATTGTATAGTTTAGCTCCAATTGTGGGCGTTCTCAAAAATATTATCGTATTGATAATGGTGCCATAAGTGCTGCGGAACGTGCCCGGGAACAATATTACGTATCTCAAGATATTATATTTTGTTAGAAATTTACAAAAAGCCAACTGAGTATTCTATGAAAGCAATATTTTATAATCTTGCCTATATTTATTGGTTATTCTAATAAGACATAGGAGTGGCAGGTAATAATATTAAATCTCACAATTTATCTCAACGCTGTCCATTTTTCTTGTAATTTATTCACTCATGATTTTCTTAGGGATATAATGGCAAAGTATTTATTTCCGGCTTTGTGATATAGTATTGATGGACACTTGCATGTAGGTGTAGTTTGTAGTGTTTTAGCTTTCTATATAAAAATGTCACACATTATTTTTAAGACATAATAGAAATCAAAGGGAAGTATTATTCATAATATTGTGTCGAATCATGAAAACCATATATTATGTTTCACTTACACACCAAAATATATTATGAAATTGAATGTAACGTATTGTATTATGAATTCGGTGGGATGGTTTAGTCGTCGTCAAGAATTATACATTCTTTACGAAATAGTACAAACACATGTTATTATTATGGGCTCTATGCTCTATTGCTTACTATGGGCCACATAGATAAGCTCAAAGTCGCACAACGAGCTATGGAGAGGGCTATGCTCGGGGTTTCTCTACGTGATCGAATCAGAAATGAGGATATCCGTAGAAGAACGAAAGTCACCGACATAGCTCAGAAGATTAGCCAGTTGAAGTGGCAGTGGGCAGGGCACATAGCACGCAGAACAGATGGCCGATGGGGCCGAAAGGTTCTGGAGTGGAGACCACGTACTGGCAAGCGCAGCGTAGGTCGTCCACCGACACGGTGGACAGACGACCTGAGGAAGGTCGCAGGACGACGTTGGATGCAGGCCGCTTCCAACCGGTCCTTTTGGAAAATCATGGGGGAGGCCTATGTTCAGCAGTGGACGTCCTACGGCTGAGATGATGATGATGATGTTATTATGTTAAGCATGTAAGTTATTAAAAAAACAGAGAGGTTGTGATACAAAATCAAAAATAGCTGTTTTATATAAGGTTGGTCTTTAATACAATAGATTACGTCACGCTATATATTATAAATACCGAATTTTGTGAGTGAGTGTACATTATTCCAAGTGGATGAAGTCGCGGGAAGAGACTAGTTTTTCTATACATCATACCATTACACCAATACTGATAGTGGTTTTGAAACGAGCACAAACTTTAGGGAAAATACCCCTCCAATCATAAAACATTGATCACCAGAAAATTACACTGAATCGTAGAACCTGTATACCGAAATTCGTCAAGATTAGTTATAAATTACGAGCTTTACGCGAGTACCCACATCCGACGGATGAAAGCAAATTTGGCGAGACGTTGTAGAGGCTTCGCTAACTCGGTCAATAAGTGTGAGAGCTTGGATGTATGGATGTTAGTGACACTATCATGCAAAAAACGCCTGAACGGATTTGGATGAAATTTGTAGTGGATGGTGTATACCCTGGATTAATAAATGGGCTACTTTTTATTCCGATCTAAGGAGTAGTTCCCAAGGGAACGTTACGACCTGATTCCACGCGAACGTAGTCGCGCGCGGGATCTTATGCTAGCTGCGGCGCCGAAAAGTCCCGTAGTTTCGGAACCTATTCAATTCAAACAAAAAATCCCCTTTCTTTAGTAAAGACAAGTGAAGGTGTGTGAGTGAATGTGTGTTTATTTGTTGAAAGTAAACGGCTGAAAGAATATTAATGGAATTTGGAATGGAGATAGCTAATACCCGGGAATATTTGGATTTGTAGGACGGTTTCTCATGTTAGTCGTGGGTGTAGTTACAACTTATTAAATTAATAGTGTAACCCATCTCGTTTTATTGTTAATGTTGCGACAATAATAAGATGAGCTTATCAGTGGCGTAATTTCCAAAGGTAGATAAAAAATTTCAAATTAGATTTGTGTACGCTTATTTTTAGATATGAAATTTGGCAATAAATAAAATATATAATTGAAATATAATATTGTTTTATTTCACGAATCTAGTATAGTTTTTTACAATACTACACAATTATTTTGGCTTTAATATGCCGATCGTCCACCGGCAACTAAACTAAGTTAGTTTAACTTAGCTTACATAGTTGAGCCAGTTTTTCATACATGTGCGTTCACCGAAAATTGCGCCAGCTAAGCTACGTAAAATAGTTTATACTCTCGACTATGTGAGCTAAGCTAAACTAACTTAGTTTAGTTGGAGGTGGACGATCGGCGTAAAAACTTCATGGTGTTAGTTTCTCTTCGTTTCAATTAGTATTGATTCGCTTGTGTGTACACTAAACTAAAATTCTGTTTGCTAGTTCTTATTATGTTAATTCTAAAATCCACATTCGTGTAACACTTTATGATTATTGTATTCAAATGTGGTGACCTTAGCCGGAGGAGAGCGCTGCACATTTCCAATCATGATGCCGGGACGTCTCGTAGGCCTATTTCTATTAAAGTATAACCCGATAATATAAGTAGTATACGTATGTACGTGTAAACCACTGTCTAATGCTAGAAGTGGGCGTGGCTTACTTGCGCGTGAGCAGTCAGGAAAGATCTTTTTCTGTATACGTCTCGCTCCTTCTTGAACGTTTTTGCGAGGGCGGGGCTTATACACTTTAAATTTGACAAAACTGAGAAAACTATATCTTTTGTCTCCACTCACCCTGATGCCCATATCTTGCGGTAGCTAGATTCCTTGCATTAAGGGCCAAATTTATTTTACATCGGTTTAGACTAGTTCAGAGAGCACGAACTAACATGACGATTTAACTTGCACTAAACATACCCACAATTGAAGAAAAACGGCATTGTTTATAATTGTCATTTGCAAGCATTATACGAATTTGAACTTAAGCGTGAACAGAATAAGAACAACTATAATTTACTCAAAATAGATTATAGTTCGCTAGTTTAGTTCAGTGTTCTGAACAAGCGAATTACTACCAATGTTATAGTAAACTATATATCTAAGTACTTGAAGTAGATACCTTCTATATTAAAGTTTATAAATAAATATATATTAATGAGTATACCCTTATATGTAAAATGTAGACTTCAAATGTAAAATTAACAAAAAACTTATGCTATCTAGGATACATTAAAATGCTGTCGAGATCTACGTTTTTTGGCGTTCACCAGAGTGGTACTTATGAAGAACCTTGATAAAATTATTATTTACTTATGACTTATTAAAAAATATTAGTTGTATGGCACATGTTTACAGTTAAAGTAGTTTGGCTTGTTGTAATGATCCTACTCCTAGACTCTTGGCCTCATCCAGAGCACAATAAATTATTATTATATTTTTACCTATTTACTACGTTATTTACACTATGTACATATATGTTAGCACTGCACCTATGACTGAAGCGAATTCTGAATATGAGTACCGTCGTATGTGCAGTTCCGCAGTTCTACAAATAATTAATATTTACTACATGGAATACATTTGATGATAATAATTTTTATTTCTATCGTTCTATTTGAATAAGTTCATAAGCGCTCGCAGTGGAGCTTGTTTCATAGTTCTCAACTAATCAACAAAGTTTACTGCTGACACGACTCGGATGGGTGATCGATGGTAGCAGTATGTCGAGGCATTCGAGCGGCTTGAAAACTTCGACACTATCCACCTAGCCGCTCTGGGCTCGCGTGGTGGGTAGTGGATGCTACTCCTCTCTGAGAGGCTCGCGTCTCGCAGTATGCACATAAAGGGCTGATTCTATCATCAATCCATAAAAGGCATAGGTACAATTTATTCATACATACAAACGAAATTCATATGGATCTCTTCGCATCCTCTGCCATTGCAGAATTTTCCAGATTCCTTATACATAATTTAATTACCTACAATAGATTGCAGTTTGGAAACAAATATTTATGCCATATCTACTAAATCGCACATTACCTATATAAAAATAGTACGTAGTCATGTCGGATTTGTCATGGTAGTGCGTGCATGAATATGTCGTTGCTACAATATATCTCAGTCTAGTCATGACCAGTCATCATTTCATTGTTTTTTTACTAATAACATTTAAAAAGAACACCAGATTCACCATTTACAGTAATCATCACATTACATTGAAGATTTTATCACTGTCTCACACCGCGGACGTTTCAAACAGGATAGGATGTAAGGGAATCATAGTTTTGGCATCGCATGACGCATAGTTGACGTAACACGCATCCGTCCTTTGCATCGTGTTAAAGGATATTATCGCGCCATTTGCCGTCAGGTGAACAGTTTCTGTATACATACACTTGACTTGATATTTTATTGACATTTGTCACCAACATCGCAGTAGGTATGCAGTAGCGGATAGTAGGAGCTTACAAGTTCTATGGAACTTCTTGCTGCGACCAGGGCCACGTCCTCTTACCATATCCACATCCCTCTAAAATCCGTGGTTCTGATTGATGGAACACCCACTATCGAAACACTTATTTCAACCGTAACATTCAAGAAAGTATTAACTCTTTCTTCGTCCGTATTATGGTCACAACAGAGAGCCGAACCTCTAACATGAAGGCTTCTCCACAAGTAAGAAAACTCGCTCTAGATAATATCTAGCGTTCCTTTCCCATTACAATCAACATGGGTGGTTCACATTCTGGTAAGGGCATTGTCATCGTTTTCCTTGGCGTCTCCGTTGAGCGCGTCCCTTCGCTGCTGCTTGTCTTTGCTCCTCGAACGGAAGAATGAGGCGGTGGTACCCGAGCGTAGGCGAAAAGAGCCGAGCACGCCGTTACCCGGTGGCGCGGTGTCTGCTGCGGTCGTGGTCGCGTCCCCGTGCCGGGGTACAGGAGAGCGCTGTGAGTGGCTGCGGTTCGAGAAGCTCGCCGCTTTCAGACGTGCACCTGGAATGCACGGCACGGTTAGTTGGTGCACGAACGTATAGTCCAAGGCTTGGACTCCAAGCGTCGGCTTTAAGAAAGGTTCCATAAGTATATATCGAATCAATGGGTATGTATAAAGTGGTGTCATTAATCGTAAACTCAGTCGCTGCGCGGTGAATTTCTATTAGCCCTGAAAAGAAGCAAAAGTATCTTTGCCCCAAGTGACACAGTATTTTTCATCACTACCTATGAGAAACAGAAAGACCTACATCGTACTACACAGGTCGTGTAGTTGAGTAAGTATACGTACCGAGCCGGTCGAGCGGGCGCCTGTGCGGCTGGGTGCCGGGGGGCGCGGGCGGGTGGTGCGCGGTGGGGGTGTGCGGGGCGGAGGCGCTTCCCGCTGCGGTCGCCTTCACTGTAGCCGCCCACGGCGGCCGCTCCGCTAGCCGGAACGTGTTGGAACGACCGCTCTCTATGTCGTCGCTGGATATAACAATACTAGGTATATAAGCAAACCTTTTACAATTATTTTTTTGACAAGATCTAAAGTAGTTTTATATATTATTGGTAAAAAATGTTCTTGCCCAATATTACCAAAATCGTTAAGTTTTTAATCTAGGCTAGTATCTCGGCAACCACTTGACCAATTAAGCTCGCATATTCGAAATTCCTCTTTAAAGTCTGGCATTTAATATTTGTACCACATGTACCACTGAACGGTCGGAGGACAAACTCAGCCTTTCTGTGTGTGAGGTTGTGAAGAGCACCAGCAAGTCTTATATTACTGGGCGAAATACACTCCCCCACCCTATGTCTCGTGGGGACAACAGTGCAGTGCCTAGCAAAACTACAGTATCCCAAACATGGGTTCAATTTTCAAAAATAGTTCATCAAAAAAATCTGGGTACTGCAACTGGCATGGGCAAGCGCTTTCTAGCTGGGCGCAAAACTACCGACTCAAAACAAGCAAAATGAATAGTAGGTGCTACTATCGACTGAGTTGCAAACTGCAAAATTAAGAGCTGCCCCCGATAGCATTAGGGCGATTACAATAGTTTTGAAATTTCGACGTAACTCTCTAACAATATGTTTACCGTACCGGCCAAGCATGAATTACGTACTTACTCGTAGCTACCTAACCTAATGGCAATTGTTAAAGGCATTGATTTATATGTTGCAGATTAATTTAGATATAAGTATGTTATTTTGTTTGTTTAGCTCAGTTGTTGAACGTCGAATTTAAAGTTTTAATAATTTTTCTATGTGCTTACTTACAAGTAACTTAATTTGTACCGACCTATTCAAAGAGTTCGCCTTTTTTATGTTGTTTGTAGGTACTTACCTACCTGATAATTGCAATCGCGTTTTATAACCCAATACTGCTTTGTTTATGTTCCTACAAATAATTAACTCATTCTAGTTCGTTTCTATCCTATGTTCGCAATTACAATGTATACCTACCTAAATGTAAGGATTCTTGTATTTCTCTGTGAAGTGAATTCATATTCTTTAGAGAAATAAAGATCTTAAACCGTTATTATAGATTGGGCTTACACTTGCTGTCTAGTGGTTGTCTTGAGTATTGTTTTGCACCTGCTTACGACTTTTCTTTTTATTACCCTAAACTGTATAATGTACTTAGGTATAAAAAATAACATGGTTTTCACTCATTTCGCTGAAAAATATGGGATATCATACGTAGCAATTGTTTGATACGTGTAGATCCGACTAAAGTTTCACCACACGCAGTCGTCTATTTCAAGGAGTGTTCGGGACGCTCGGGTCGATGATGACTCGCTTGAAAAAGACCGCTGGATGTGGTCGAACCTACAGTAGGATCTATCCAACAATTACTACGTGAGTAATCCCGTATTGTTCAGTAACCTAGGTGAATAAATAGGCATATGTTTGACTTACTTCTTGTGTTTCCGGCGCGTGACGCGCTCGAGCACGGTGAGACGGCGCGCGGTGCCGCCCGGCACGGTCTCGGCACGAGCCGCGCGCACCGACCCGCCCGTCGTGCCTTCACACAACACAACAATCATCTTTCCATTCGTACGACATACGAGTCCCGGTAAGTTGGAAGTCCAAAGTACCTCGAGCAAACTCGACTTGAAAACAGCAATATAGTTCTAGATGGGAGATTGGTCTGTGGCTCTTCAGAAAGGTCGTGTCACCTTTTTTTAACCACTAGACACAACACTTCTGCACGACTTTGGCGCAGTATACTTTAATATAATGGAATTGAGTAAGTTCTGGAGGAGCCTTGTTGTTATTGGGCTTTTGGACAGTTATTCTAATGACGTACAGGGGGCCTACTCCCACATTTTACCAAACTATCATACTCGTAAATCAGGAGCGTTTTGTAATACGCTTAGAATAATCATACTTACTATCGTACTCCCACCGACACAAAACGGTCAACCAAATTTAATGGTAAGCAATATAATTGGTATGCAAAATGACTACTTTAAGAGATGAGAGTACCGATCTTCAAAACTTTGACATTGGAACAATGAAACTTAGTGTCAAAAGTCAAGTCAAGGCACGCGAATTGAGTGAATTATTTGATACTACGTCATCAAAACGTCTATCGCAATCCATTATTATTTTAAGCTTGCTATATTGACGTGGTGGTACCAACTTTAATGGTAAGGATGTAGCATGATTAAGTACTTTAAGAGGTGGGAGTAGGGCCCCAGGTTGATATCTGCGGGATGTTCTCGATATAGTCACAGAATAAGAATAATGTCGGGTTCTTTTAGCTCTTATGTTCTGAGCGGTCGAGGTATATAACCATCCGTCAAAACTCTCCAGCTCTCTCAAAGCTCCAGCTTCCCTAAAATGACTTTGGCTTATGTTCTAGAATCCTCTGCGAAAACTTTAGAACCCTCATTTGTATAGTATGATTTTTAAAGCACTAACTTAGCGATACCAAGCATTTCGAATTTTGGAGAGAAAAATTCACATCTATCCGTGATATCATCTAACCGTCCCTATGCGACGGATAAAATCAAATAGAGAGTTAAACTTCGATGCTCGGACGCCGTGCCTCCATCGGTGACCTAGTGGTCATGGCGTCTGACACGGATCGTCGGAAGACGCGGGTTCGAATGCCATCCGAGAATGTGAATTTTCTCTGTACTTGCAATGTTGAGAGCCCTAGTTTTGTCAGATTTCTACCCTAATACGTGCCGCATTGACTTCGAGATTCGTTTATTGAGCATATCAGCTGAAGATTGTGGTTTCATTTCACTCCGGTCTTCTATTATTACGTCTGGATGTGTCAGAAAGCTTCCGGAGCTTATTTAGGCGTGGAGTCTCAAAGAGCGGAGACCCCACCGCTTTTCACCTCCCCGCGATGCCATAGCTAAATCATCTGTTCGTTCTTACCGGAGAAGAGTTGCTCAGGACAGAAAAAAGAAGACCCTAAAAGAGACCATTGCTATGTGGAATACTGAACGCGAGATCTAACTATAATTTATTTCTATACTTAATATTATAAAGAGGCAAGATTTGTATGTTTGTTTGAATTGAATAGGCTCCGAAACTATTGAAACGATTTGAAAAAATCTTTCACCATTGGAATTCTACACTATCCCAGATAAACATCATCATCACCACGCGGGTGAAAGCGCGGGGCACAGCTAGTTATAAACAAAAAGGAAAACCTAGCAGATCATGGCAAATGGCTGATTGATATTGAATTATGTACTCACGTCTGTTGGTGGAGTCGAGCGGATGTGTGTTTATCCGCTTGCGCATCATGGTGTACACGATGGCGGCGAGCGAGCGCGGATGGGTGGGCGCGACAGGGGCGGACGCGGACGCGGGGGGCGCGGGCACGCCGCGCTGCCTCGTCACCCACCACGTCTGCATGCGCCCCTTGCCCTTCACCTCCACGCCGCCGCGCGCCTCCAACCCGTACCCGAACCGCTCCAGAATCTGTGAATGCCTCTTCTATATGCACTTACGGTGACGGTTCACTTATGTTATAGACTGTACCTACTATACAGCATCCAATATAGTGTTGTCGGATCTTCGCCTTCGTCTTTGCGTGAAGTGCGGAACTTCTAATAAATAAAACAGCTTGGGACTGATCACTCCAGGATCTATCTACTCGTGTACTAAGATGTCTCTTTTGTAAGGCAACACACTGGAGCTAATATTTGTAGTACCTAAGTAAAACATCTATATAATAAGAATGGCCCCAAGATTCTTGCCGCTTCTTCTCGGCAGGCTATTTTGGAACGCGGCGGTAGTGTTTAAAGTACTTTATATGAAAAATTGACGTTCATAAGTGCGTCTTTGATGCCTAAATTGAATAAATTATTTTGACTTTGACTTCTGTAAAAAATCGTACCTCCGCCTCCGTTTCCGTTATCGCAAGTTTATTGCGGAGTTATGGAGGATTGTAGTTATTGGTGATGGCGAAGCTGCTACTACCAAATGAACCAGAGTCTATTAATCGCCCCGTTAATGTTGCGGAGATAAAACATTAAACATTAAATTTTGCTCCCTTTGTTCGCACTTACGTTTCGGCACCGTCAATAGGTACCTACCAAGTGAGTAATTATTTAGTGGAGCTGATGTATTTTTGATGGTTTTATACCTACTATGATGTAACTATCTTGAATAAAGATTTTTCATAATAGATAGATTTTATTTTATTAAATCTTTACCCTCCTACTTGGGCAGTCGGAAGTAGTAGTCGTAGCAGTAGTTTTTTTTGTAGTTTATCTAAAGGACCGATTTAGAAACGAGGCTACATGGCTGAAAGAATTAGTAAACTAAAGTGACAATTTGATGTGACGTCCAACAAAACAAACAAACTATTTCACATCAGTCGTAGCGCTGATAACCGATGGAATAGACGGGTTCTCGAATGGAGGCCACGTGCCGGCAAGCATAGCGCGTAACGACCTGCAGCCAGATGGAGCAACGACCTGCGCAAGGTAGCAGCTACCTTGTGTCTGCCACTAGATGAGCAGAACCAAAGCCCGGGCTCAATGGCGCGTTTTGGGAGAGGCATATGTCCAGCAGTGGACTGTTACAGGCTGATGATGATGATGCTACTAACAAGCGCCCATAAAACAATACAAACAAGAATTTTATCATGCTCAAGCAATTCGCAGTAATGTATAGAGTGCCTGTGCCTACCTCTTTAGCCTCCATGGTGACCTGCACGCGGTCGAGGGCCCCAGTGGACTCCATGCGCGAGGCCTCGTTCACGGTGTTCCCCCAGATGTCGTACACCGGCTTGCGCGCGCCGATCACGCCGCCAACTAGCGGCCCGCAGCTAATACCTGTACCACATCTCTACTCTTTTACAACGTTTAACTATCTATCATATATTGCAGCAGACCGCAATATATGATAGATTCGACTGCAGTTCGACTCCGGTTGTCGTTCGATGATTACCCGAAAAACCATTCTACAAATTCTACAAATTGGAACGTCTCGTAAACGTAACGTAAACGATACTTTACATGATATACTTAAGGCTAATGCAGACCGGGACGGGATGGCAAAGGATTTCACCGTCAGCCAGTGCACACTAGCCGCTTAGATACCGCGGCATTCCAACGCCTTGCCACGACAAAGTTTGCCTCGGCAGTCTCGGCAGACACATTTAGTCTTCAGTTGCGTTTGATCGAGTGTTGATGTGCCTCAGTTTTGAAATGGTAGATTGGGATTTGGTGTTAATATCGATTATCGCAGACGAAGAAGGTGCACAGGCTAATAATATTAATTCTTTTATATGCGCCTCACCCCGCGGTATGTCACAACAAGCGCCGCCGGCGTTCTGGGCATGCCGTTGCTGAGATATGGTTGTTTTCCTATGATATAGTAAGTAATAAACATAATTTCATATAATATAATAAAATACCAATTTTGTGTTAGTACTTATAGACTAGAATATGTAACAGAGTTGTGTTGAATTGCGTCCCAGCCATTAGGCAAATTCAAATTCTACGTACGTTCAACAATTTATCCTGTTGACTGTACTTTCTTCGGGCCGAGTGGAAGTTGGGCCGGGTGGGTGTGCTGAGCCCTGCAACGCTGCTACTGCTGTTCGACTCCCGTTGACGTTCGATAATCAACCAAAAAGTATGCTATATTCTATAAAGTATTCTCTAGTACGAGGGCGGGTCAATAAGTCCGTGACTTTTTGGATTTTTGACCTCTTTACAGAAAAAGCAACACTACTCCTGTCAACAGGCATCTGTCAGTTGACTCCTGTCAAAATATGAACTTGCTGCGTCAGTTAGTTTGTGTTTGACAGCTATCTTTATCAGACTACCCAGTAATTTGAGGAAGAAATGGAAAAAAGTGAATTTCGTGTGCTTATTAATCATTATTTTTTGCAAAAAAAACCATTACCGAGACCGATTGTTGTTGTCACCGATTGAATTTGCCCATCGGACGTTTTGCAATGATGCGTATTAGTAATTGGACAATTCACATTGTTTAATGTTTTACTACGTCTTGTCTATATCTACATCTACACTAACATTATAAAGAGGAAAAAAACCAAGGCTAAGCTTGATAAATACTATGGGGACTCTGCACCATCGATTTCAATGGTAAAAAAGTGGTTTACTGAATTTCGTTGTGGCCGTACAAGCACTGAAGATGCCGAACGTCCTGGACGCCCAGTTGAGGTCTCTTCACCCGAAACAATCGAAAAAATTTACGATATGGTGTTGGCCGACCGAAGATTGAAAGTGCAAGAGATTGTGGAAGCCGTAGGGATCTCGCATGGCTCAGTGGTTTCAATTTTGAATGATCACTTGGGCATGAGAAAGCTTTCCGCAAGATGGGTGCCGCGTTTGCTCACAGTCGACCACAAACGCAATCGTGTAACGACTTCACAGGAAGGTTTGGCGTTGTTTAATCGCAATATGGAGGAGTTTTTGCGCCGTTTTGTAAGCGTGGACGAAACATGGATCCATCACAACACACCAGAGATCAAACAACAGTCAAAACAGTGGGTTTCTAAGGGTGAATCGGCGCCAAAGATGGCCAAGGTGGGTTTGTCAGCCAATAAAGTTATGGCGACTGTTTTTTGGGATGCACGCGGGATAATCCACTTTGACTACCTTCAAAAGGGAAGAACAGTCAATGGGGAATATTATGCCAACTTATTGGACCGATTCAATGACGATTTGGAAAAAAACCGACCTCATTTGGCCAAGAAAAAAGTTCTTTTCCACCAAGACAATGCAAGGGTGCACACATGTGCAGTTGCCATGGCAAAAATCCATGAATTGGGCTATGAATTGCTCCCTCATCCGCCCTATTCTCCAGATTTGGCTCCGAGTGACTACTTCTTGTTCCCAAACTTGAAGAAATGGCTTGGTGGAAAAAGATTTGACTCCAATGATGAAGTCATCTCGCAAACAAAGGCCTATTTTGACCTCGACAAATCATATATTTTGGAAGGGATAAAAATAATTGGAGAAGCGTCGGACAAAGTGTATAGAGCTCAAGGGAGACTACGTTGAAAAATAAAATGATTTATTTATCAAAAAAATGTGTGTTTTATTCCAAAAGTCACGGACTTATTGACCCGCCCTCGTATATTTCTAATGTTGCTTTACACGAATTGTAGCGTAATATCATCTTAAAGAACATTAGTTAATGTCGCGTTCATGGCCTATCGAGCAGAATATAAAGTAATGATCGATCGCTGACGTCGATACAAACCTAACTGCAGTTGGATTGTTTTTCAATAGCTGAGGCCGTAGCACAAACATTGTGCGAAACAGTATTCGTGTCGTAAGCGTCAACACACCTAGCTTCAGCGTACAAACTATGTCATAGTTGCAATAGATAATGACAGCTTTAATGATTTCACGTGAATGACACGTTACGTTACATTTACGTAGTTATTCGTGCTAGGCCAACAGAAAAAGAAAACGTATAAAATCCATCGTTAAGCTGTGGTCGGATTGCAGTTGAAGCTAAATGTTTTACTGGAATTGGTCCCCAGCGCCCTGCTCCAGCAAATATGTGGGTATGTGGTGGGTCTCATTCACTTACCGACTCGGAGACTGAACTTGTTGAAGCTGTGCTCGTTGATAGCGTGGAGCGCTTCGCGCATCGCGAACGCGTAGTCCACCAGCTCGCATAGGTGCTTGCATTCCTCTTGCGAACACTCGTCACTCTGGGAATGTCAACAGAGTGGTTGGTTGTCGATGGAGAAAAGTTCGACCAATCCATCAAGCGCGGAACGCTGAAAGGCTTCATAATGTCTACTTGCTGCGCCCCACGGTTTCACCCGCGAATGAAACTTATCATATTATGTGCTTCCCCGGGATATAATCTATAATCTTGCCAAATTTGATCACGATTCGTTCCCTTTGAGCGTGATAAGGTAACAAACAAACAGATCTACAGTTTTATATATTGTTTTCTAAAATAAAAGTCTAAGTTACTATAAAGCCAGCTATCTGCCAGCGAAAGTCCCGTTAAAATCAGTCCAGCCGTTTCAGAGATTTGCCGGAACAAACAGACAGACAGACAAAAATTTAAACAGTTGATTTTTTTAAGTATGTATTTACATATTTTTTATATGCATTTAGTGAAAAGCTGTTAATTTGGAGTTAAAACACACATTTATATATTATTTATCTGTATAGATTTGTTTACATATTTTTCCACGTAGAATGTGTTGCCCTCATAATCATGTAACTTTCAATGATTATGAGGGCAACACATTCTACATATGTCAAACTGATTATCTAGCCATACGCAATGAAAGTTAATCGTTAACGTTATTATGATTCAATATGTATGTAATAACGTTTACACTACGAAGAAATGATAACAGGAAGAGAAACTGCTTTAAAAATGACCCAATAAAAGTCGTGCTAAATCACGTGCTAAATCTATAAAATACGCTTTCACGCCGCTATGACTCAGCTGTCATAGTAGACGTTGCAGCACGCGTGTGGACCAATCCCTGCTTTCCTTCTGAAATTTAAACCAATCAACGAACATGTATATATACGTCGTTTTGATTTGAAGGACCACTTTTTGTGTGGAATTTGTTCTGAGTTATGCTTCCTGACATTATTTCTTCGTAGCGTTTACCTAGTAGTTATGTAGGTACCATTATTGGGTATTGGCTTACTTTATCGTTGGGATCGAGTCCTGATGCCGCCATGTAGATTGCACCGATGGTTTTGATCTTCTCGATGCTCTGGAATCGAGCGTCTTCTAGCAGCTTGTCGAAGTCAACTGCAAATACAAACTGAAGTTTAGAACTCCGCACGATATTCCTAATGCTACGGCTACATTAATAGGCGGCCGCATGGCATTAGTTCACGTTATACGTGGTTTATAGATAGGTACTCGTATATTTTGACAGGCCGGCCGGCGCAGTTGGCGCAACACCCCAGCCTTCTGAGCCGCTGGTCCCGGGTTCGATCCCCGGACAGGTCACATATTTGTGTGCATGAACATGTCTGTTTGATCTGTGTCTGGATGTGTATATGTATTTAAATATGTATATCAGTCATCAGGTTACCATAGTACAGGTTTTGCCTAGTTTGGGACCTGAAGACCTTCGTGTAAAAAAAAGAAAAAAATAAATTGTTCACCGAATAATTTGGACCATTAACGGACGATTTATCATGCAATCATGCTCCCGCTAATGGTTCAATGAATGACAAGCTTTGCATTTTTCTTTTTATTCTTGTATGTATATTAAACCCGTTGAGTCGCGATTCGCCATATTTGGCCAATAAAACAATAGATTTCGCAGAAATCAACCTACTTTTCCAGGAACTGCAAACTGTTAAGTAGTCTATATCCGTGTTCCGTTTGTTCCTAATCACCGAAAACCTGAATCAATTAATGCATGCAACAGCTTTATAATAGTGTCTTAGCTATATGCTATTGTTATATGAGTTAACATTAGGAAAATGGTTCAAATATAATATATAATACACAACAAAAATTCCAAAAGGTCTCACATGGCAACACATGCAGAGTAGGTACCTATCTCGCAAAGACAGCATCGGACTTGTAACAAACGAGTTATATTTCAAAATTATTGTTAGCATTGTACACAAGTATCGCGTTGTATGTATATTTATGTAACTTGGCTCCGAACCCAATTAGTACAGTCAATAAAGTTATAGTGACAAAGTAACAAGATGTGTTTGTTATAATGGCGCCCAACGTGGTACGAGTGAGTGAGAGGTACATTACTGATGATCTCGTTGAGCAGCCGCATGCAGTCGATAGCCTTCCCGTTCTCCTCGGAGTAGAACTCGTGGAAGTTCGGGATGCCGGCGAACATCACGCCCACTTTGTCACGTTTCTGGGAGTACACCTCCTGGGGACCACAAGTGGGCCGTTAGCTCAATCATCTTAATAAGTATAAACTATGTAATACTGCAGGGAATTTGAATCGGTTTTGTCACTGATTGCAGCAAATGAACACTATTGCGATCACTGATACTGGCAACAACAGTTGCTACGTTGCTGTGTAATAGGTATGTCCAAATAATATGAATATAGGTACTAAGTAGTTGCTAGTTGCTGCAAGCCGGGGCTTGAAGTGGCTACATGTGCTGAGCGTCTTTACGTTGTAAGCATCGACTAAAGAACGATCCTACTAATATTATAAACGCGAAAGTTTGTGTGTATGGATTTATGAATGTGTGGATCTTTGTTACTCTTTCACGCTCTGACGGCGGGGGTAATTTTGATGAAATTTGGTATGAAGGTAGATGAGGCGCTGGATTAACACATAGGATACTTTTCATCATCCATCACCACGCGGGTGAAAAAGCGTAATATGCTTGGGCACAGCATAGAAAAAAATAGTAAGATCTCCGCCTACGTGTCAAAGCTTATGCCAATTTCTGATAGGTTAGTCAAAAACCAAGTCAATTTGACAGCTCAATACACTAGACGTGCTCGGCGACCGTCAAGGGTGATGAAATGTAACACAAACATCGTTAAGGGTGATGAAATGCAATGACAGTTTTTTTTCCATGGTGATTAATGTTATATTTGAATGAACATAAGTCCCGTATTTTATTATAAATGTTTACTGATTGATATACTTAGTATTTAAATTTACTCATATAATTCTATTATAGCAATTGCGTTTGACCATGTACATATTTTATGACATTTTGGTATAAAGATAGATATGCCCTTCGTACTCGAAGTACTGATCCTGAACAGACGTAGTCGCGAGCACCAGTTAGTTTTATATAAATTTCACCCCTATAGGAGTGTCAAAGTCAAAATCAAAATAATTTATTCAATTTAGGCATCAAAGACGCACTTATGAACGTCAATTTTTCATTATAATGTACTTTAAAGACTTTCGCCGCGTTCCAAAATATATAGAGCCTACCGTGAAAAAGCGGCAAGGAACTCGGGGTAATTTTTTTTATATAGATGTTTACAATGTTTCTACTTACCTAAGTACTACAAATACCACATTTTATGGGTGGAAGAGTGACAGTTTGCCAGAAGTGGAGTTTTCCAAGCATCTGTATCTTCTATATAATGTCGAACTTTATAATAAGCTTTTTTTATTAAAAAGGTTTTTAGTGTCAACTTGAATTTGCCCACTGTGAACTCAGTTATGTGTTTTGGGATTTTATTATAAAAACGCACACAATTTCCTAGGAATGACTTATTTGACTAGCGCATCTAGCATCCGGGTGCGCTAGTACTAGGATCCGGGTGCGCTAGTACTAGCCTCCGGGTGCGCTAGTACTAGCATCCGGGTGCGCTAGTACTAGCCTCCGGGTGCGCTAGTACTAGCATCCGGGTGCGCTAGTACTAGCATCCGGGTGCGCTAGTACTAGCATCCGGGTGCGCTAGTACTAGCATCCGGGTACGCTAGTACTAGCATCCGGGTGCGCTAGTACTAGCCTCCGGGTGCGCTAGTACTAGCATCCGGGTGCGCTAGTACTAGCATCCGGGTGCGCAAGTACTCCATGTAGTCCAGTCAAATTAGGATACATTATGGACATAATTTTGATAATTTTAGATTCTTCTGGAATCGTTAGAAAACACAGCTAGAATTATCTCCCCGGTTTGCACAGTTTCTAGCACCTACGGAACCATGTTAAGAAGGTAGATTATAAAACTTTAAGTATAGTATAAATACATAGTAATCACTGATCTTATTCCTGGATGAAGTTTAGGAGATTTACTTTCGTTGGGATTGAGTTAGACATGATTCTTGAAACATATTTAATCATAATAAACAAAAACACTCGCATTCGCGAATTACTTCCAGTCTTGCAAAATATCGCATAATTTGACTGGACTAGTGAAGAAGTGGCCCGGACGGTCACGAAACCGGTCGAGATACTCGACTATACCTACCGCGTAAGTTAAACCGTCAAAATAACATTAAAATGTGTAATACTTACGAAAGTTTCAATCTAGTTTTTAATTATACTTACTTACCTGGCCTCAAAACGTAACAAAATTATTAAGGCCTAGACAAAATTCAAACAGGCGTGTTTCCGCACACGCTACATACAAAAATGTGTCTACGAACTTAGCGCGACGTCACGTGACTTTTCCACAAGTCATGTCAACGCGATACATTTAAGAGTTGTCGTTTGGCGTTAACGATAACAGAAACATATTTTGTCTAAGCCTGCTGATCATCAAACGAATCAAGTTGTCCGATATAAGAGCTGTAGTCAGAAACTAAATAGGTAGGTAAGGACTTACATTCAAATTCAACATTTTTAACAGTAGTTTACATGTTGTGTAGCCGTCTGTGCAATCTAGGATTTTAAAACCGTCCGAACCGATTTCAATCAAATAAACATAGGATACCTATTATACATCTCGTAAAACACGCTCTCAAATAATGCACATTACCTAAATTGATAAGTATTGGAAAAGTTTCGGAGATAAGATTACACACTACTCAGTTTTTTTCTTTTTTAAGAAGGACATAGAGCTTTTTGCCACTACGGGCATTAAAAGCGACAACGGACTGTTGCGACACCGGACTGTACATTACTCAGACAAACACAGTAGGTATATATACATATTTAATCATTAGTGCACAATATTGAACGGGGGAGATTTTATTTTTTATAATGTGTACACATCTTAAATTCTCCGCGGCTAAGAGCCATTATGCGACTGAACGTACGACGGCGCCGCTACATCGCTGAATATACTCCTAGTATAGGCAGTAGGTTTATATAGGCATAGAGCTGTAAATATGTATATATTCACGTTTATAACCAGTTATCGATTTCAATCTACCCTGTTCAATTTAGTGCACTACTATACAAAGACCTTATATACCTACCTATACACATACATCTACACAGTCACAGGGGTCAAAATTAAACTTATTAAGATTTATTAAGATTAAAAAATAGTTATTGTGTAAGCTTACATCAGGACATCTCTTCTTACTCAGGAAGTGCGCGACGACATGGTCCGGCAATATGTGCTTCAACAGTATTTCGTTTATCTTCTGCGAGTCTTTCATTTCGTTGAGCAGCCGACTCGCCTCCAGGTTCCAGAGGAAGTCAAGCCGCGAGGTGACCTCTACCAGCCGCGCGTGGTACACCACCACCACCAGGAACACCGAGATCAGGATCACCATTTGCACGCTCGCTGGAAGGTACCTGAAACGGGGTTTACTCCCTGATGCAGATATATATAACAATGAATGGATGAATGAATCAGCAGCTGGACCTTTTTTCTCTTTAAAAAACACCATGGTCTACAACGGAACGGTAAAGTTTGGAATTGCGTGGTGTAGGAAGTAGCGAAGAACCATTTGTGTGGTTGAAAAAGTGGACACATAACAAAATTCATTGCTGTCAACAGCTTTGAATTAAGCTCAATATTGAATGACTACAATTTTGTCCAGTTGTACTATATGTGTAGGTACCTATGTGTGACATTATCTACAGTTTTAATAATTAAGTAATATTTTCTCTCGCAATACAAACTTCATTGAAGAACTGTTTTTGTAGTCAGAACGAGAAAATTACCTAATAGTTTTTAAAGCACTAACGCCTGCTTGGCGGGACCAAACTTTGCAATTTGGAGATAAAAAAAGAAAATTTAGAGATACAATTATTCGGATGAGATTAGAACCTGCGTCTTGCAAAGTCCGTGTCAAACACCATGACCGCTACGCCAACGGGGAAATCCGTCAGAGCGTCGAAGTGAATACTCTCTGGTTAATTTTAAGCGTCGTAAGGGAATTGAGTGACATCTAGGGCCTTACTTACTACCTTTATATAACGTTGGTATGCACTGAAAAAATGTTCTGCGTTTCTGAATGACGTTATTTAAATTTAAGCAGCGTTTATAAGACAAGTAAGACAGCTATTGATAGCTTGAGAAGTCTTATCCTGCCGAAACAACTAAGCTCAGTGTTTCTACGAACTTTGAAATATAATAGCTTATTGGTGGATTATTAACCGTAAAGTGTTCGTCCCACGAGTCTAGGCAAAGTGTATATTATCACAATTGTTGTTTTTGTGGGTTTTCTCGTCAATTGCCTTAGAAAGCTTCATTAATGTATCCACTGCTTTACCGGAACGTGACTTAAACAGGACAGTTAATTAATGATAGGCTTATATATACAATATATATAATAATAAGCCTTATACTCTTGGGCACAGCAAAGACAAAACGCAAGCATACGAGTAACAAGAACTCCGCCTACGTCAAGATCGTAATGATGACTTATTATCTGTCAATAGAGTTCTGTCAAAGATGTATCAGTTTCTGATAGTTTAGTCAAAAGCAAGCAAGCATGATTTTGACAGCTCGATACACTAGACGTGCTTGGCGATAGAGTCGGCATATCATCCATCTTTGTTGTTCAGCAGACTGGAGTCGAGCGATTCCGCCATCACCACGAAGGTGAAACATCAGTCTAGCGGTCGTGAGTGAATCGCCCGCAATACTTACATATTATTTTGAAACACAACACAACAAATAGTTTTGCCTCAGAAAAACCCATTAACTGTCCAACCCGGGGATCGAACGCATGACATGCCATTTTGGTAAGTATTTCAAGGTACCAAAATGGCACTCCCACCACTATACCAAGACCAAGGTCTTGGTATAGTGGTCGAGCGAAGCCGCCGGCGGGTCAGCTAATCGATTTATAAATACTCACAGGTCGCTATTCTCGGTGATCCTGTTGAAGTATGAATCGTAGAACTGAAACAGCAGCACGCAGTACACGGAGACGTTGATGAGCGCGAGGGAGGTCTTGATTAGGTAGTACAGCTTGAGGATGGAGGTGAGCGCCACCAGGCACAGGATCCACGTGAACACCACGTACTCCGAGCGCGAGCATTCAGCGCACAAACTGCTCTCTGTGTCGAAGGCGGTGGTATTCTCAGGGACAGTCGTGTTGGTCGCGTTCGTGGACTCCGGCATGGCAGGTATAGGGCAGAGAAACAGCTTTGTCGTGCTAAAAAGTTATATAGGTACTGAATCAACCACTGACCTACTGACCATGGTCCTACTGAAAGGTTATGTGATTCTCATATCTTGTTAAAAAAGTAACGAACTATATAGGCTACTTCAGCAAATGACTGCCTTGGTGAGTACTAACGCGGGTCGCAGCTAGTCAAAAATATGAATGAAGTAGCTGCTATACTAGGGCATGCTATAGTAGTAACTAGGGCTGCTATCTATACGAGGGATGTAAGGGGCGAGCCAACATCTTTTGACCCAAGTCAACCTCACCTGCACGCGGTGCATCCTGCTGATCGACGAACGAGGCTCTGACAACCGACCGATGGCGGTATACCCATCCCAACAGGCGTCGCTAAATGCAACAGGCCGGTGACGGGCAGCAGCGTCACCGGTGCGAGAAGCTACGCCCTGCGATCGCCAACCCGCCTGCCCAGCGTGGCGACTACGGGCAATCTCCTCCAATGCAGGACAACAAAAAGCCACGGCCCCTAGTTCCCGGCGGCCCTGCTATTCCTGGTCATGGTGGCGACCATGGTAACGGCGGGGCGAGGGGTGCTAAGAATCTCCGGGCTACGGAAGGCCACCACAAACAACTGACCCTGGCGACGTATAACGGACGCACGCTAAGGCTTGACTCGCATCTGGCGCAACTCGAGGTGGAACTTGGAAAAATTAGGTGGCACATACTGGGGTTGAGTGAAGTCCGAAGAGAGGGGGAGGACACCTTAACACTAGAATCGGGCCACCTTATGTACTTCCGAGAGGGAGACCAACAATCCCAAGGTGGCGTTGGGTTTCTGGTAAACAAGTCCCTTTCTGACAACGTTGTGGAAGTGTCCAGTGTGTCGAACAGGGTAGCGTACCTTATTGTAAAGCTCACCGAGAGGTATAGCCTCAAGGTGGTGCAAAAGTACGCACCGACCTCGACACACTCGGACGATGAAGTGGAGGATATGTTCGATGACATATCGAGGGCCCTCCACTTCACTACAAAGACCCAGTACACCGTTGTTATAGGGGACTTTAACGCTAAAGTGGGAGTACAGAATTTCAGCGAATCGGTAGTAGGATGCCATGGCTTTGGAAGCAGAAACCATAGGGGGCAAATGCTCGTCAACTTCCTCGAACGGGAAGGGCTCTTCTTGATGAACTCCTTCTTTAAGAAACAGCCCCAAAGGAAGTGGACGTGGCTAAGCCCCGACACTAGGACTAAAAATGAGATTGACTTCATCATGACGAATAAAAGGCACATATTTAGAGATGTCTCCGTGATCAACAGGTTCAATACCGGTAGCGATCACCGACTTGTCCGAGGCTCTCTGAATATCAACTTCAAGGCGCAACGTGTCCGTCTGATGAAGTCCAGGCTCCGACCAACACTGCTAATGAAGGAACGACGTGAAAACCCACCCATCACTTCGTCAGAAAAGCGGACTCTAAACCGAGAGATCAACAAGAACGTACGACACGACCTCCGGTGCTTCAATACTCTTTCGATCGAAAGAGCGATCGAGCAGAATCGGGGGTCAAAGGTGTTCGTACAATCTCTTGGAAGAAGCCACCTGACGAAGTTGACCACAGCTAGTGGAGAAGTCGTTGCTTCGATGCCGGCAGTCCTTTCGGAAGTGAAGGACTTTTATGGCCGATTATACGCATCGCATGCATCTCGACCTGACCCGAAAATGATCCTAGAGCCACGTTAACACGCCATTTCACCGAAGACTTGCCAGAAGTCAGTATTGGCGAAATCGAGATCGCTCTTAGACAGCTTAAAAATGGAAAAGCCCCTGGAGAGGATGGCGTTACAACAGAGCTACTAAAAGCAGGAGGTAAACCCGTACTGAGGGAGCTCCAGAAGCTTTTTAACGCTGTCCTGTTCGAAGGGAGAACTCCAGAGGCGTGGAGTAGGAGTGTGGTCGTCCTGTTCTTCAAAAAAGGAGATAAGACCCTGCTGAAGAACTATCGACCCATATTCCTTCTAAGCCACGTCTATAAGCTGTTTTCAAGAGTGATCACGAACCGTCTTGCGCGTAGACTCGACGAATTCCAACCACCGGAACAGGCTGGGTTTCGGAGCGGATACGGCACCATAGACCACATTCACACAGTGCGGCAGATTATACAGAAGACCGAAGAGTATAATCAGCCCCTGTGTCTAGCATTCGTGGACTATGAGAAGGCCTTTGACTCGGTTGAAATCTGGTCTGTTCTGGAGTCCCTGCAGCGTTGCCAGATAGATTGGCGATACATCCAAGTGATGAGATGTCTTTACGAAACCGCCACCATGTCCGTCCAAGTACAGCATCAGCAAACAAGTCCCATACCGTTGCATCGAGGAGTGAGACAAGGGGACGTTATTTCCCCGAAATTGTTTTCAAATGCAATGGAGGATATGTTCAAGACGCTGAACTGGAAAGGACGTGGCATTAATATCAACGGCGAATACATCTCTCACTTGCGATTTGCTGACGATATCGTCATCGTGGCAGAGACGCTGCAGGACCTGCAACAGATGCTGAATGACCTGGCTGACTCTTCTATACGCATCGGCCTACGGATGAACTTGGACAAAACCAAGGTCATGTTCAACGAACATGTTCTACCGGAACCGATTGCGATACACGGCGCCGTTCTCGAAGTTGTTCAAAAATATGTGTACCTCGGGCAGACATTGCAGTTGGGAAAAAACAACTTTGAGAACGAGGTGAATAGAAGAATTCGGCTGGGCTGGGCAGCGTTTGGGAAGCTACGTCGAGTCCTTACTTCGCCGATTCCACAGTGCCTGAAGACGAAAGTCTTCAATCAGTGCGTCCTACCCGTCATGACATACGGAGCCGAAACGTGGACACTGACGGCTCGAATGGTCCACAAGCTCAAAGTCGCTCAGCGGGCTATGGAAAGGGCTATGCTCGGTGTTTCTCTGAGGGATCGCATCAGAAATGAAGTGATCCGTCAGAGAACGAAGGTCATCGACATAGCCCACCGGATCAGCAAGCTGAAGTGGCAGTGGGCTGGCCATACTAGCCGTAGAACCGACAACCGTTGGGGTAAACGAGTTCTAGAGTGGAGACCGCGTCTCGGCAAACGTAGTGTAGGACGTCCTGAGGCACGGTGGAGTGACGATCTGCGCAAGACGGCTGGCAAAAACTGGATGCGAGAAGCCCAAGATAGACCTAAGTGGCGTGCAATTGGAGAGGCCTATGTCCAGCAGTGGACTGCTACAGGCTGATGATGGATGATGGAGCTGCTATACCTCTATAACTGTTGTATCGGAATAAGATTATTGTGTTTATAGTCCTGGGTTATAAATTTGTTAAGCCGTTTCAGTTTACAGAAATAGCACACACACTCGTTCGTTCACTATTACACACCCATCGGGTACAGAAATAGCATACACACTCGTTCGTTCACTACGAGTATTACACACACATCAGTACAGAAATAGCATACATACTCGTTCGTTCACTATTACACACACATCGGTTACAGAAATAGCATACACACTCGTTCGTTCACTATTACACACACATCGGGTACAGAAATAGCATACACCCTAATTCGTTCACTATTAAACACACATCGGGTACAGAAATAGCATACACACTGGTTCGTTCACTATTACACACACATCGGGTACAGAAATAGCATACACATTCATTCGTTCACTATTAAACACACACATCGGGTACAGAAATAGCATATACACTCGTTCGTTCACTATTACACACACATCGGGTACAGAAACAGCATACCATCTCGTTCGTTCACTCACTCGCTCACAAACGCAAGCATGAATAATACAAGTGTGATGATACCTGGATATGGACATGATGGTGATGAAGCAGCAGATGTAGATATTCCTGCGCATTCTGGTGCCGCTGAGCGCCGACGACAGCTTAGAGATGCGCGGCATCACGCGGAATATCGGGAACTCATCAATCATAACGAACACGAACGAAAGCGTCAACGGAACCGTCATCACCAATAGCATGATTATAAGTTTCGTGCAGCTGGAAAAAGGAAAAAGAGATGTCTTACAGATGTAATATAGATTGCATCTATCGAGGAACGCAGACTTGAGCAATAAATTTATCTTGTTTAGAGTGCGCATTTTGAAGGTGAAGCAAAATTCTTTAAAATTTAACATACTGGTGAAGAAGGTGGGCATCAGGAGTAATTACTGTTACCAACAGGTGGTCGGTGATGACTACCCCAGGCCTTAGATTTCCCATGGTAATGGAATACACAACACGATAGTAGGGAACTTTCCGGTCTACGTGCTCTTCTAGCGACCTTCTCGATTGATAACCTGCCAAGAAGAACGGTCCAGTCCGGCAATTGCGCTTGATAACTATTCACCTCTCTAGTTTGATCTAACTTTCGATCGCATCATCAATAACTACCGAGTCAACCTATAAATAATGAAAACATTTTTTACCAAAAAATTGGACCGACTATTTGTTGTTTATTACTTTAAAATTTCTACTACCCACAGACTCCAGGGTCCGTGCCTTTTTTCTACCGACTTCCAAAAAGGAGGAGGTACTCAATTCGACTGTAGGCCTGTACCTGTAGACCTATTTTTTTATGTTTGCTATAACTTTCGATAGGGTGAACCGATTCTCAAAATTCTTTTTTTGTTTGAAAGCTGGTCTACTATTAAAAAAACTACTTTTCGTGTGGTCCCATTTGAATGCCATCAAATTCGGTCCAGTGGTTTTTGAGTAACACTCCAATAACTGGATAGAATGGAAGTCGTACTTGTTACATTTACATAATTATTTTGAGGGAACATAGACTAAACCTAACATATAAAATGTATATAACAAGGAGTAAAAGAACAGAGAGAAAAACAAAGCTAAATTAAGTATATATTAGAATTCCGAGCAGACCGGTCTCCACAAGCAGCACCCGTTCACGAGTTGACGCATGTAGGCCATCGTCTTCATCAACCATATTTGAGGGAAAATGGCGACCTGACACACGACGCCGCCACTTGCCAACACCTCTTCGTGAGCATGACTGATCGGAATGCCAATGTTTACCCATTACATTGTAGGTAACTACAGATAGACATTAGTATTAATATTATTATTTTTAGTATGACTTAAAGACATAAGTAAACTTAATTACATTAAGACATAGAGGACTGGTTACCCACATCCCATTTCAGCAGGCCAATCATTACCACGCTATTTCTCGGATGGCCATCTTCAGATTATATTCACGGATGGCCTCTAGTCTTTCAACTATCGCCTTCCTCACGAACCGTCCAATAGCATCGTTATCGTCGTCTGCATGGTTAATAAAGGTCCCGGTGTGTCGCGAAACTGCAACGACTGCATGGGGAACGTTATCGTGCAGCTTCAAACCGCCCTTGGACTTGATGCCGATGACCGAATCGAATGTCAGTCCCTGGGCTTCGTGGACGATAAGAGTGCGCGATCCCGTTCCTTCCCCGTAACCCTGGCTGATAAGGGTCTCATCTTCTTCCTGGGTGTGAATCAGGAATAAGGTGTTGGATTGGAATTTGGGGATTTTCTCACCAGTAGCACACCTTTCCAAATGTAAGGACTTACACGGGGAGCTGAGGAATATATACCGAAATATATCTCCCTCATGGAACCGAATTTAATAAGATAATAATATGCGTGATAATATACATATACTTTTGAATTATCATGGTATCTACTTCGACAAATTATATCACACATTTTGGTGTTGAAGTCGTGTCCGTTTTTTGATAAATAATATTTTTACCTTTTTTAGTGACCCTTGCGAATTACGGATTGGATACACCGTCAATTACGATTACGATATCATCGAGGTAATCGAAACACTTTTCCGTTATTGGATTGTAACTCAAAAACTGCTTGAGTGAATTTGATAAAATTTAAATGGGACCGCCCCGGAAGTGTACTCTACCAAACAAATATAATTATCAAAATAAGACTAATCTCTAAAAAGTTATGCGTGGTCATACATAAAAAGTATACGCGTCGACTTGAGCACCTAGTTTCTTTTTGGAAGACGGTTGAAAAGACAAATTGATGATTTGACAGACTAATAGACTGAAGTATGTACTCACTTGCAGTGCATGACCAACTGCACGGCGACGATGAAGAGCCACAGCACGAGGCAGCACATCACATTAGACTTGAAGGTCCCTTCCTCCAGCTGGTCAAACTCCTTTTCCTGCGCGGCGTCGTAGAACCGCAGCGACCACGTGTACATGTTGTCCTGCCTCATGCGCCGGTTCGACTTCACCTTGATCTGATTGATTGATTTGATTATGTCGTTCTCCTGGAATGTGCCAGTATAACTTCAAACGTGAGCAAGTGCAAGCATAGCTTAAATGGAACACCGAATGTGGGGAAACTATAGTCAAACCTATCCGATTAATATTACGTGAGTGGTCCCGTATTTTTGAATAAAAATGAGTGAAACCCAGTGAGTTTTTATAACAAAAAAAAGCTTAAATAATTAACTACAAAAAAAGCTTTCAATATATATATGTAATATATTGATAGCTTTTTTAGTAGATAATTATTACAGCAATGAAATGATTTGCTAATTGCGTCTATCATGCTACCAGCAAGTCCCTCGTCCGCAGGAATCTCTACTCATAGGCGCCAAGAACATTTAGGTGCCACATTAGGCGGTAGGAGGTACTGTGGCACTCTTCTGGAAGTTCACCATCTTGGAGGATACCACTGCATAACTAAATATAAATGTCTCCCAGTATTATGTTAACATTATTGCGTATTGATATAGGTTGGCAGTGTTGGCACTGTAGCCAGTAAAATATTGGGCGAATGTGTCTATAGGTATTCAACATGTCTCGAAGTGTCGAGTGCAGGTACTGCATATAAGTTTAAACTTTGAAGAAATGAAACTTCACTTGCCCGTTTCATTTACATAAAAGAAGGTGATAATAGTGAGATAGCTGTGTCATTTACAAATAGTTTTGAATTGGTGCCGGTTCTACTACTATACAGAGTTATTGGAAAAATGATAACAATGTTTTAAAGTTGACTTTTGTAAAGCATAACAAACGCCGTTACAACGCCGTTGTAGTCGTATATTTTTAGTGATCAACATATTTTTACGCTATTAAAAATGAATAATAATAATCAATCGATTTCAATAGTAGTAACTCTATAAAGCACTCGCGCGACTCGGCGGAGATCCGTAGAAGAACGAAAGTCACCGACATAGCCCAGAAGATTAGCCAGTTGAAGTGGCAGTGGGCAGGGCACATAGCACGCAGAACAGATGGCCGATGGGGCCACCATGGATAGTTCCTCCACCGACACGGTGGACAGACGACCTGATGAAGGTCGCAGGACGGCGTTGGATGCAGGCCGCATCCAACCGGTCCTTTTGGAAAATCATGGGGGAGGCTTTTGTTCAGCAGTGGACTACTAGCCCTACGGCTGAGATGATGATGATCATGATATATATACGACGAGACGGGCAGTCGCTAGTCTATATATATAGCCAGTTGAAGTGGCAGTGGGCAGGGCACATAGCACGCAGAACAGATGGCCGATGGGGCCACCATGGATAGTTCGTCCACCGACACGGTGGACAGAGGACCTGATGAAGGTCGCAGGACGGCGTTGGATGCAGGCCGCATCCAACCGGTCCTTTTGGAAAACCATGGGGGAGGCTTTTGTTCAGCAGTGGACTACTAGCCCTACGGCTGAGATGATGATGATCATGATATATATACGACGAGACGGGCAGTCGCTAGTCTATATATATACACTAGCGACTGCCCGCGACTTCGTTTGTGTAGTAGGCTCGGCCTACCTATATCCTGCCATCGTTTCTTAGTTTTTCTTTCATAAGAACTTTCTCCGGTTAATACTTTACACATCGAAAAAGAATTAGCGAGATTGTTCCATTCGTTCACAAGTTATAGCGTGATTGACTACGTGCGCCTACGTATGTCTACGCTACGTAGAGCCGATTGAGCTACGGAGCTCGCGGGAGGCGTTGCGTCGTAGACGTCGTAGTTGCTTTATAAATAGCTTATTAAATAGGCAGAGCTAAAAGTAACAGTACTACTAAAACTTCATGTTTAAATTTTAAGAAATTATTAGGTTTTAGGAATCGTCGTAGAACTAACGTAGTTTGTTGTGATGTATAACTCGTGGCATATAACTCTAGCTCTGACCGTTATTGTGCTGAAGTCAAAAATTGGCACGAAGGACTCTTGTCTCTCTCTGTCACATCGAAGACGAGGGACTGTTGTCTCTCTCTATCTGCGCAGCTATCCCTTCCACATTTCGCTCAGAGCTAGAGTTATATGCCGCGGGTTATACTGTACTGGGTGCCCATTTGAGGTTGTTAGTATTTTTCGAATAACCTTGTATAATGTGCATTATAAGGTAAGTTATTTACCAAAATTTTAAGTATTACTTACTTATTAGTTGATATCAAGATCAAGTAGGTAAGCTGTTGAGCCAGTGGTTCGTCTGACAGGAACGGCATACCCGCCAGTAAGAGTCATAGAAATATCCAGGAGGGAATGATTAGTATTTTCACCCCTCTAGCCCTATATGTGTATCAATACTGCATTTCAAGTACGGTACTTTGTTAATCGATAAATAACATCAATAATAGGGGTTTTATCGATTAATATTGTCAATTTTTTTTTCAATTAATAAAACCGATTCTATCGACGTCAAACTGTCGAATTTATCGATAGATATGTCAAATCTGACAATATTCTTTTAGTAATTAGTTATATAAAAAAATAAAACAATGCAACGGACCCATTGATGTCTATGAACAAAAGAATTAAAAAAATATATTACATGATTAATAAAACCGATACTGTCGACGTCGAATTGTCGAATTTATCGATCGACATGTCAAATATGACAAATAAACAATAATACTGGTTCTGTCGACGTCGGTTTGTCGAATTTATCGATCGACTGCTGTTTATAATAAATTAGTTTGCATTCGACTTCGAACAAAAACACAAGGTATCTCGAGTAGTAAAGCATGTCAAATAGCACCCACTTCGTAAGGTTCCTCTTCAGGGAGCGACGAGCCGTCGTCCTCGCCATCCTCAGACGGCTTGCGGCGGCGCCGACGCGGGTAGTACTGCCGCCAACACACACTCATGTTAATACGATCAAAGTCCCGTCACCAGTGCATTACCAGTTCACATCAACACCGTGATTGGTGGCAGTTCACGATATAAGAAATACGGGGAACCTAATAAGAGAAAGGAAAAAGATGCTAACTCAGTTGAATATCACTTGCAACTTTCGTGTATTTCGAAAGTGTTTATACTAGCGAATAGAGTATTCGGTCCGGATTGAATCTGTGCCACCAATTACGGAGTCAAGGTTAAGTTGGTTGAGTTACTACGGATGATACTTTACCAAATCTATATATATTTTACAGTTTACGTGAATCATTTATTGCTAGAAGAAATAATTGATATGAGTAAGTAATCGACTAAATAAGTACAGCTACATATAAATAGATAATCGGAAACTTTTAGTACGACGTTGTGAGGAACGTAGTATATTTTTCCGAGACTACTATTAACTAAAAATTGAATTTGAAAATAACTGTTTCCGTCGTGTGTATTCTAGAAAGTTCAGCTAGCACTTAAACTAAACAAGGATGAATCTAGGTAAGGTAACATTATAAAATAGTGATGTGCGAGCGCTACAAACAATATTTTTATCGATATAATTTCAGACAACTAACCTGGCATCAAGTGGGCCACCTGTTTGTTGTCTGTGTTGCACAAAAAAATAAACAATTATGGCAGGGTTCGACAAAATACAGACACTCAAAATATAAATAGATGGTCAGGTTATAAAAGGGGCTGGGAATTTTATTTATCACAATTGGGGTATTCAATTAAAGGAAATTTTAGCTACTTATCAATTTCAAAGCTATTTCTTTACCTTAATTTAAGCGTTAGGTTTGTTTAGTTAAAGTAATTTAATTATAGTAAAAATTATTAAATTTAAAATTAATTTAAATACTACCTATGTTGTTTAGTTATAGCTTCTAAAACATGAAAATAATTGCTTGCTTCTGCGATAGGGCTAATGTTGCCAGATGTTGTTATATTGTGTTTTGTGTTAATTGTAAGTTACAAAGTTGTTTTGTGGTATTAATAAAACGCTTATTATTATTATTATGTCGAAATGTTGTAGAAGCCACAATGCCGAAAAATCGGTGCATCGCGTTATAAAAATATACATATATTTTAAGCTTTAGGATAAAACGACTTAGCTTACGTTTTGGAAAGGCATCTCCGGCATGTAGTTGGCGGTGGCCTCCTCTTCGATACCACTGCTCTGTCGCCGCAATATTATCTTTTGCGACTGCTGCGAACTGCGGGCACTGGAATAAAACGATAATTTTATTCCACGGGTTGCGCATTAAATACGACATTCTAGGATTCGCTATAGCATCCCGTTTGATGCAAGAGTTACTAGAGGAGTCACCCTTTCCTTGCACTTTGCTTATAAGCAGAAATTTTAGAGCTTCAAATCCTTATGAGTCCTAGAATAGCTGCTTTTTATTTTGGACGTTAGGGTAAGTAGGGTTTGGTAAGGATATGTAGTTGAAACCGAATCGCTCGCAGCGAAGCTTTATTTTGAGATCTTAACCGCTCAACAAGATAAGCAACTCTTGCTGCGGTCGAAGTTGGATAGGTGACTGTTAGTGGCATTATTCAACGGAGAGGTTCCAAGTTTCGGAGGGGACGTTAAGCCGTCGCTTCCAGGTGTTTGTCTTAGGACAACAGTCGTTAGGATATGTCGAAGGCTTTCGGGCGGCCTGAAAACTTCGACATAGGTTGGCCACTAGCCTATCCAACACGTCGTACTAGGTCCGCGTCTCGAGTCCCAGCAGTGGGAACATAATGTCAAAGTCAAAGTCAAAATCATTTATTCAATTTTGGCATCAAAGACGCACTTATAACGTCAATTTTTCATTATAATGTAGTTTAAAGACTCTACCGCCGCGTTCCAAAATATATAGAGCCCACCGAGAAGAAGCGGCAAGAAACTCGGGGCCATTCTTTTTATATAAGTAAATGTTTACAATGTTTCTACTTAGGTACTACAAATATTACATTTTATAGGTAGCAGAGTGACAGCTTGCCAGAAGTGGAGTATTCCAAGCATCTTTATCTTCTATATAATGTCGAACTTTATAGTAAGCTTTTTTTATTAAAACGTTTTTTACAGTCAACTTGAATTTGCCCTCTGTGAGCTCAGCTATGTGTTTTGGGATTTTATTGTAAAAACGCACACAACTTCCTAGGAATGACTTATTAGTCTTCGCAAGTCTAAAACTAGGTACCTACAGCTATCCTATTTGTATTTCTAGTATTAAAAGTGTGGTGATCACTATTTAACTTATATTTATGTAAATTTTTAAGAACATACATTATATTTTCAAATACATATAAGGAAGGCAACGTTAATATATTGATTTCTTTAAATAAATCTCTCAAAGATTCACGGGGACCCATTTCGTATATAGCTCGAATAGCACGTTTCTGTAGGATACAGATGGTCTCTATATCAGCCGCTGAACCCCATAGCAATATCCTATATGACATTACGCTGTGGAAATATGCAAAATACACTAACCGCGCCGTAGAAGCGTCTGTTAGCTCTCTTATTTTACGTACCGCATATGCAACAGAACTGAATCTCCCAGACAGGGCATTTATATGAGGACCCCATTGTATTTTTGCGTCAATTTTAATGCCTAGCAAGACTGTTGCCTTGTCCATTACGAGTTTAACTCCATCAAGCGTAACGTTGGACTCCAAATATGAAACAGTCGACAAAGAAAACTTCAAACATTTTGTCTGATGGGCTGATTATGTTCAAATAGGTTTGTTAAATATTCATTTGATCTATTTTTTCATGTTTGATTTTTAGCACTTATGTTTGCTGAGCGAAACCAAACACACTTTATCTCTGTATCGAAGCTGTCAGACACGTACTTAGCTAGAGAGTTGGGTGCGGGACGAGGCGTCTCCGTGCTCTTGATGAGGTAGGTGGCGATGTCGTGCTCCTTGATGTAGGCGTTCCTGGACCCGCCGTCTCCCGGCTCTACGTCAAACGCGTTGTTCAGGCACTCGTACGTCGCGGCAGATATGTGGACACGGCTAAACACACAACATTTTGATCATTTTAGTAATTACTAGCTGGACTCCGCGGTTTTACCCGCGTGGATGATGATGCATGCTGGTGATGGCTATGATGATGAATCAAAATATACCTATAGCACATGTTCATCAGTGATAATGGGTTCTAATGGTGAAAGATTTTTTCAAATTGGTCCAGTGGTTTCGGTGCCTATTCATTTCAAACAAACTAACAAATATTTCCTCTTAATATGGTAATAACTATAGATATAAAAATATGTACTTAATATTAGTATTCCACAGGATATATGTTCTTAACAAAACCTGTGGTAATTTATTTGCATACCACTGAGCGGCATGTAATGCCACAGTTTGCATATACCTAATAAAACAGTTTTTTTTAACTAGTGCGGTAGTTTCCACAAGTCGACACATCCAATCAAGTCCATACGGTGATTCCAAACACACACTGTTTTAGACTTTCGCGGTTGTTGACTACATTATAATTAGTACTCACGGGATGTACACCACGATTAGGCGGGTTTTGGAGTTCGTATATCGGGAACTCCAAAACCTGCCTAGCCGTGGTGTACATCCCGTGAGTACTATAAATTCCAAACACAGACACAAACTTTACCTGTTCATATCGCCGAACAAATACTATACTATAGCAGTGGGCTTAGCAAGAAAATTTGCGTCCTCAGACGGCTGAACTACCACTTACCAATATTTTATAACTTATAAAATAAGTAAACTATCTGTTCACAGTTAACTTTGAAGAGATCGGCTTTAGGGAACGCTAAAGTTTATTTATTTTTATGGTCTGAGGAAAACAAATAGCTAGCTGAGTACACCATTATAAAATAGAAATTAATATATGTAGGTTAATTAAAAATTATGATATAATAGAAATTATATGACTATTTACCTAACTAAATATTGCGTTCCCTGATAAATTTACTTAATTCTTTATTCAAATAAAACAGAACAATAGTTAGTAGTTCTTAACAAATTTACAATGTTATTTATTTCTAAATAATTTCTGATCTCTAGCAAAAAAAATTCTCTTCCTTCCTTATGACAGGCGATCCTATAAATAGCCAAAAAGGGTGAAATACATTTCTTTTACCAACAAATTAAACCGACTTCAAAACTAAAAAAAGTGAAATAACTTGTCGAAATCGGTACCATGCGCACAATATTGTTATAATCGGTACTTTTGAACTGTCATGGGACAATTTAAAGCTTAAATTTTTTGGTAAAAAAAAGTTTGTCTTGCTATTAAGTGAGAAGACGGGGAAGTTATGCGCACAAAGCACTACGCTAACCCGTGTCATGTGCAGTTTTCATGGCACTGTACTGCACTCGTCACCCTGAGACGTTTATGAGACTCATTCGTCGGGAACTTGAATGAATTAAAAATCACGAACAATGCAATTGATTGCCAAGAGCTCATGAATGAGATTAAACTTAATGTTCCACTCACATCCACCAGATTTCATGCACCATTGAATGTTCCTGTAGTATCAACTAATTAAAGGCAGAACTCTTACCTATTGCGCGCGAGCAATAACTTTAATAAATAAACCAACCGAACTGAACTTGACCTTTTCAATAGCAGTGCTTCATCAGCAAGGCGACGGCTGAGCGGGTTTTATATACAATGCTCTTTTTAATGTATTAATTTGCTATTCTTGTTCATAGTGCATTTGCTATCTCAGTTTAATGGCATGTGCACTCGCTATTGGCTTCATAGCTTCTATGAAAAGTGTCCAAGAACAACGAATTTAATGTTTCAGTCAGACGCACATCTATATGTGTAAACACTAGAACTTAATGGAGTAGAATAGTTGAGAGATGACTAAAATTTAATAAAGTTTTAAAACACAGATGTGTAGCTCAGACGTAATGATTTATTTTAACAAATCATTACGTCTGAGCTACACATCTGTGTTTTAAAACTTTATTAAATTTTAGTCATCTCTCAACTATTCTACTCCATTAAGTTCTAGTGTTTACACATGTTTAACTGTTATTGTACTGTATAATCGTGATAACATGTAATTGGCTTTTTAATGTTATTTTAGTAAATATGTCTTGGTATGTGTAAAAGCTGTGGGTTTTGCAATAAATAATTGAATAATTATATAAAAATAAAAAATAAAAATAAAATGTTCTCCACCGAGTTCTGTTGCTGGCCTGATGTGGAGCTGTGCTGAAATGTATCTCCAGCTGTTCCGATACCTGATCCATCCATCGCTTAGGGCTTCGTCCTCTTGGTCTTTTAACCCTCAATTTGGCAGTTACCTACTACTAACATATAGTACTTACAGGACTATTAGGTAAGAGAATACACGTATTTACCCGGGCAGCCCCCCGCTCTCCATATGGCTGGCGATGGTGACGTCATGCGACCAAAGGTCGAACTGCCACTTGAAGACGCCGAGCACGTTGCACAGCACCATGCCGCTATGGATGCCGATGCGCATGTCCAAGTCCACCTGGAACAACGGATACTATTTCTACGTTACATTAACCATTCAGTATTCAGTATAGTAGTATAATATTAATTTAAAAAATGAAAGCTTCGCGTGGAATAGCAGTGCCCTCAATCCTATATGATGCCAAGGGTGCGTTCCGATAAGTGCCGTCAACGCATACAAATGTGGCGTCCCGGTTTGCCGTTCCCTTTGGTTCTAATGCTTATAATGCCCAACCCGAATGGAATACTCGCACGGTCGCGAAATGCGCGCCAAATTTTCTGCCAAGAATCAGAAAGAATCCTATACTTACTTATTTGATGTTTTGACAGCGATAGCTCGCAACGACCACAAATATCCATTCCATCCGCGTTGTGGTCGCGATATGAGCGTTATCGGTGACGTCATCGATGACTTATCGAGCTCGCTCACGATGGTCGTTGGGCTTGTAAGGGAACGGGTGTGCGAACAGAGCGAGTGATTTCGGCTCATAAAGGAACACGACCTGAGGCGTACCATAAGTATAAGTAAGCAATAAGTCGGTGTAGGTACCTGTGCGTTGAAGCGCACCTCGCGGATGACCCGGATCATGTTGAGGCCCATGTTGACGGCGCAGTAAGCGTGGTCGTCGCGCTGCTCCGGCAGTCCGCTCACGCAGAAGTAGCAGTCGCCCAGCAGTTTGATGCGCAAGCAGTGGTTCTCCTGCGAATCATATACAGCGTGTAACTAAAAGGTGTAGTAGTACTAAAACCACATACGCAGTAGCTTGCATACAGGGACCTTACTACAAGATTGAAGTCAAAATTTAATTAAAAATCAAATCCCCCTACTCCCTGAGGAGTTTTTGGGAGAGAGGGAGACCACCTCTCTGCCTCGCCTACTTCGCTACGCTACATTATTGCTAATTTAAACGTGTATGTCAATATTAATTATTACATATGAGTAAGATGTTTATAAATCTAACTCAAGTTACGTCAGTTAGTGTTACGTCGGAGGAAATACATATCACTTTAATACTCGTAGTACTACTATTTCTTCTGTGGTATGTATACCAGATACTTATATGGTGTAGGTATCAGATTTAATTGTTAGATTTAAACTTGGAGGTGTGTGAATTGTTGGAAAGTAGGCATACAGATTTTACTTAGTCATGGTACCTTATGAACGAATTGAATAAATTAAGAATATAATAATATTATTGAGCATAATGAATAAAGTGTGTGTGATGACCGTGCACTGACCCGTGGTCTCTTACAATCGGCCTTATAAGTAAGCTGAAAGTCGCACAACGAGCTATGGAGAGGGCTATGCTCGGAGTTTCTCTACGTGATCGAATCAGAAATGAGGAGATCCGTAGAAGAACGAATGTCACCGACATAGCCCAGAAGATTAGCTAGTTCAAGTGGCAGTGGGCAGGGCACATAGCACGCAGAACAGATGGCCGATGGGGCCGGAAGGTTCTGAATCAAGACCACGGACTGGCAAGCGCAGCGTAGGTCGTCCACCGATACGGTGGACAGACGACCTGATAAAGGTCGGTCGACGTTGGATGCAGGGCGCTTCCAACCGGTCCTTTTGGAAAATTATGGGCGAGGTTTATGTTCAGCAGTGGACGTCCTACGGCTGAGATGATTATGATAACGAATAAACCTGTAACTACATTATGCTACAAATAAAAGTAATACACAGGTGTCCCAAAACTCAAACGAAAACCTGGTACCAGGCGACAGATCAAGTTATACCAGTTCTGGAAAAAATAAGACTAAAATCCAGTCACTTAGTTGAGCGATATGGACATTTTTTCGAAAAATCGACACCGTTAGTCGCATTTTTAATTTTTAATCACAAAAATTAAAATATTGCAGTGTTTTTTTAATGTCGTAATTTGACTTATCATTGAAATAAAACATAAAGCGTCATAGTTAAAGCCTAGTTTGGACTAGGGTAGTAATTTAGTAGAGTAGCGAGTAATTTAGTGGCTAAAAGTGTGCGAACCACAACAATTTCTAGTCTAGTAGTTTAGCGAACGGTTGAGTCGAGTCGATCCATTTTATTCTATTTTTTTCAGGCGAGTAGCACCTCCCACCACGCCTCCGTGTCTACTGGTTCACCGGCTAATCAAGTCCGAACCTGTAGATTAGTGGAGTTGTCGAATAGGCCGCTAAAATGCAGCCCGTTCATTTTGCAAAACACCACTCACTTGTGTACTGTACTCAACCGTAATGCGAACGATTTCTGGGCAGTAGCGAGTAGTTTAGTTACTAAATTACTCGCTACTCGACTAAATTACTAGCCTAGTCCGAACTTGGCTTAAGAGACAATAGTTTTGTAACCCATGAAGCTTAAGCTATTTTAATATATTAGCAATGTTTATTAAGTTGATTTGTGGTTCCTAGAAATAGCACTGTTATTTAAGATTAAGACACTAAAAATCACAAAAAAATATTGTCTGTAAAGTCGGTTTACGGGCAATTATTTTACGTGATTACGTCATAAGACAAGCCGAACGTATGCGTATATCGTCTATATCGCTTGTTCCGCGCTCTCGCTTGCACGCTCGCCTCAGGCGTAACGTGACAATGAGTCGTGCTTTTTCGTGAGTGCAGGTGGCGTTCATCGATTTATACGACGTTGCATATCAAAGAATTGCAAAATTATGAAATTTGTGATCACAGTATTTAAAAATGCGATCAAGGGTGTAAATTTTAGAATTTTTCGTAAAAAAATCTATTATCATTTAACTATGTAGGTAACATAGATTATTTTCTTATTTTTTCCAGATTTGACATATAATGGCCTGTTACCAGGTTATCGTTGAGTTTTGGGGCATCCTGTCTACCATCGGAACTTACCGCAGCGAGGTCGTCGAAACTGGCGAACAGAGCGTTGAGCAAGGTCACCAGCGTTTGAGCGTTGCATTTGCTGGACAGCTCTAGAAATATTATAAAAACTTTATTTCAATATCTTGAATTATAATTCAATAAACTCATTTCGGGGTTTTCCTGAAAAGTATGGTATGTAGCTGTTTAATAGTAGTTTATGCAACTGTCATATAATAGAGGGTACCAAAACATGAGTGTAGTTTTTTGAAACTAGCCGCAGGCGAGTTTCAAAATAAGATTACACGAGTGTTTTAATGCCTAATTATATGCAGTTGCAAACACTACTTATATTTAATCTCATGACATTTTTGCTACTAAAGTTTTATCCAACAAAATATTACTCAAATTCGTATGTACGAAATAGCGCCAAAATGGAAAAAGTCTTCTTCTTCTTCTTGTTTGTATGGCTTGTGCGGCGTAACCACAATTTTGCCAATATCAGTGGAAAAAGTCTGTTATTGGTCTATTGGCTCGGAACCAGCGCGTTGCGCGCGCTTGCCACAGACAATGTGTACTTAAATTGAATTGAAACCTCCTTGGTCGGGACACATTGTACTTTAATAATGAAAAAAATGTTTTAAAGCATTGTTTTGTTAGGAGAATAATGCTTTAATTTATTTTTTTAATTTTCTTAAAGAAGTATGTAAATAAAATATGCCAATAAAAGTCTGTATTTTATTTCATAATTAGAATATTACCGAATGAGATTATATAAAATAAATTAAAAAAAAAGGTTTTACTTCTTTCTATATTATGACAAAACTTTAATTTAGGTACTTTTTGAAAGTTGTATTATTTTTTATAACCATCCCGCTCTCTCGGTAGAGAGTAAAATATTCCTTGATACTATTGTTCCACTTTTTATCAGACCTTTGCTTTATATATTTCTGCATTTTTTATTTGTCCGGACGCGTCGACCTCTATCTCCGTGTAGTACCTATAATATCTCACCAGTAAATCCTTTGATATCTGCGTACAGTATGGACACATTGGAGTGCTCCTTGATGTAGAGGTTATTGAACTGTTGGTCTTGCAATTCGGTTCCCATTTTGGATGCATCTTCATAGATCTGGTCGGCTAAAAAGTCTGGGATCACTGAAACAAGAGTTATTCATTGATTGGCCAAAGTCACTTTAGTTAATAATTTACAACAACAAGATAAGATAGGGTTCTCTCCGCTCCACTACTGTTTTTAATATTGAAACGTGTAAATAAAAAAAAAATTAATCAACCACAAGCAAAGATGATATATTCAGAACTAGAAATGGAAGAAGTACCTAATAGACCAGTCATATTAGGGGTTTCACGATAACAACAATAGTTGTTAACCTAGATATGAGTAAAGATAATATATAAAGATGAGTATAAAACTAGATAAAGTCTTACCACTGCGGAAGAGTTTCTTCTGTCGCACGTCTTCGCGGATCCCGCGCTGTCGGGTGACCATGCACCTGTGCGTCTTGAGGAATGCCTTGCGCTGTCCGCCGTCCGCAAGAGACTTGGCATACATCCCAGCGAAGTTCACCGCCAGGTACAGGAATGAGTTGCCCAGCAACAGCCGGATGCTGCACGAATCCAACTGTAAAGTTGTCAAGGCTTAAGCACAGGAAAAATAAAAGTACTGGCTTAAGTTTACATAATCACCGCTGGAACCCCCACTTGGTCGACATATCCACGAGCACAATACATCTGCTTACAAATAATACTAAAATAATATAGTAACTGGCGTACGTAAACTAGTAGATATCTATATGTGTACGTAAGCGTGAATATGTGAGCAGGAATTGTTTAAATATATCCCCTCCATTACTATTAGAGTATCATCTAGCAAACTATTAAAATGTAAATATATATATATGTCAATCACGCAGTAGATTTGTCAATATTACATTTTCTCTCTCTTATAATTTTACTGGGTGCGCTCCGGTTTCACCCACATCGTGACGGATGATGATGATAATGATGAAAAGTATCCTATATGTTAATATAGCACCTCTCTATCTATATACATATCTATCATATCTATCTACATACCAAATTTCATTAAAATTCGGTCTGCCGTTCTGCCGAGATTGAGTAACAAACCAACACCCATCCAAACACTCGCATATATAATATTAGTTAGATTCTAAATCAGTCTATCACGCTAAGAATATTACAAATGTGTACAGTACGGCCGACTGATCAATGCCGTTCTGAAGTAGCGTGTAGATGGCTGGCGCTTTGTATTATAATTCGGTTGTTGTTTTTGTTAAGTAAGTATTATTTATTTTTTGTTAGGTTAATTTGTTCAGGGGTTTAGTACGCGGAATGTCACGGTGCAATGTAGTTTTACGCCACCGCCGGGCAAGAAAAATAATACGTGCTTAAAACACATTAAGTTACTAACGTGAGAGTTATACAAAACGGTATGGTGTAATCCATACGCACCGTTCGTTACATCCTTGGAGAATATAAAAAGTGCGAGTTTGTCTCATTCTTTCGTACTCCGGGCAAGATAAACTGCGTTCCTGTTACAGGCATAGACAACTTTGATCGGTTGGAGTTGGAGAATCGGTTCACCCTATCGTAAGTTATGAGGTAACAAACATAAAAAATATACATTCGAATTGAGTACCTCCTCCTTTTTTTGGAAGTCGGTAGAAAAGGAAATTCACATAAATGGTCGAAATTAAGAAAAAATATAAAAACTTTCAAGGAGTCGTTTAGCCACAATAACAGAATAATTAAGTTTTCATTAGGGAAAATCATAACTCAACAAATTCTAATTGAAAAGAGCAACAATATTTGAAAAAAGTTAATACTTAATTGAAAAATAAAATAAAAATAATCTTTAAAGTCAACTATCTCGTTTCGGTGAACAAATTTTTTAACACAACTGTACATGCGCGAACAGTCTACGTGCCTACCTTCCGAACGGCATTGATCCGTCGGCAGTATTGTACGTGGTGGAATGGGGTTGAGTGAGCTTAGCCAGTAATTAAGTAAGACGTGTGTTGTTTATTTCTTTACTTTAGAACGGCTCCACGTATTATAATACTAATTTAATAATTTCATCATCATCATCATCATCTCAGCCGTAGGACGTCCACTACTGAACATATGCCTCCCCAATAATTTTCCAAAATGAATTAATAATTTTATACGGATATAATATTAAATGGAGATAGCTCTCTGTATAAATTTATATTATTATTTTATGCCTTAATACCTAAAAGCCACAAACCAAACCATTTTAATTAGTACTTGTTTTAAGTCCTCCATATCACCTTAAGTGCGTTCCGGTAACAACGCTCACAATTGTCGCGTCCCGGTTTACCGTTCCCTTTGGTTCTAATGCTTATAATGCCTAACCCGAACGGAACACTCACGCGGCCGCGAAATGCGCGCCAAATTTTTGTTTATATCGAAAGAATCCTATACTTATTTCATGTTTTGACAATGACAACCCACCTTTCATTCGCGAGCGTTGTGGTCGCGACGCGAGTGTAATCGGTGACGTCATTGATGACGTTCGAGCTCGCTAACGATGATCGTGTGCTTGTTAAGCCCATCACACACGACTAAGATAATACATATTATAGCGTCGAATATAAAAGTTATGTTAACTTAACCCACTACACACGGCGCAGATACTATAATATATAGCAAGCGTACATTCTATCGGAGTCCGCCTCGGGAGCCGCACGTCTCGATCGTTCACACTGTAATATATAGTGTGTTCATATTTTTAGTGTGTTCGTATTTTGTTGCTAGACCTGTTGGACAGTTCTTCAGATGATGATTGGGACTGTGAATATGATATAACCATCATACTAGCTAAAAGTCAAAAACGAAAAATCTGGATAGAAGATCACATAAAACACAGGAAACACCGTAGTAAATTTAAAGTTTAAAAAATCTTTAAAAAAAAAACAGCTTTTACTTGCACTTTCATATGGTTATTTGCAGTATACCTACCAGTTTTTTAATTTTTTGTCTGTCTGCCTCTATAATCCGGGTTTTTTGAAAGGCTGGACCAATTTTGATGGGACTTATACTGAAAGCATTAATTAAAGGGCCACGCGAACGAAGTCGCGGCTGCAGCTAGTCTAATAATATAACATAGCCTTATTTCATCATGAATACTAACACCGATTTAGTAGTTACCTAGTATGATTGTTCTATACGTAGTACCTACAATCTAGAAAAACCTACGGAGGTTAGGCCCATAGAACATTTTTTTAAATTCTACTAAGATAAAATTGTCATACCGCTAGTTCGGTAGTAGATAGAAAGTCTCACTTTTTCGATGATTTCGTTTGTTTGACATATTTGCGTTAGTCAGACGTTAGTTTCATTTTTATTTACAGAAAAATATTTCTACGGGTTCGAAACAAAATAGGTACATAAGATAATGTGAAGCTGTATTAGTTTTTATTGTGAAAATATAAATTTGTTCGGTAAATGAAGACCAGACGTCCATTTACTGCAACGGTTTTGTCAACATCCTGTATTTGATCTTAAGATCAATATCGGACACTATCTTAAGATGTCTTCATGATCTGCAGTAGTCTTAGCGTATGTTAACATGCCTTTCGAATATCGGTGGCATCTTAAGCTACTCTAAGGTAAAATATTATAGTATATTCACCGTTAAATGGTTAAACCGGCAAACACTCACGTTTATCATCTAGTCGTTATATTCCGACCGGTGTTCGGGCAGTACTGATGCCCATCCTCATGGAGAGCGTGGTCTAGCAGCGAAGGCCGCTAGTCGCGCACTGCGGGCTGCCGCACGCAACGCTCTCTGTGAAACTTGCGGTGCGGGTGCGGGGGACGTAGGCGGTGGCGGTGCCGGCACACTGGGAGCGCGTGAGTCATCATCACTGTGTATTACCGCAGGGTCGTCGCACACTACTCCAACCGTATCCATCTCGCGAACAAATGGTCGTACCTCACTGGTCGGAGCAACATTAAGAACGGGTTTCCATGCAGATGGTAGATTCCAACCCCCGTCCCTGTTAAAGTTCGGGTGACGATTAATTTCAATGGCTTCACGTACTTTTCGTGGCACAAAAAACCTCTCTCTCGCAAGTACGGCTACTTTGTCAAACCGAATGAAATGTTTCGTCCCTTCAATCAGGGCGTGCTCGGCAATGGCGGATTTTTCTTTTTCGAGGTTCTTAATGCACCGAATATGCTCCTTCAGTCTCGTAGCAATGTTCCGTCGTGTTTCCCCAATATAGCTTTTGCCACAGTCACAAGGTATCTTGTATACTCCAGGTCCAGCAAGTGGTTCTCTGTCTTTAGGAGAGCGTAGCATTTGACGAAGTTGGCCTTGTGATCTAAAAACCGTCCTGATGCTATACCTCCTTTGCATTAGGTATCCGATTTTATCCGTTACTCCTTTGACAAAAGGCAGGTACATAGGTACTCTTTCGACTATTGCGGGTCGCATACGCTCATTTCCACTCACAAGTCGAAGACTTTGACGCCACTTAAAACCGTTGCTCTCTAGCACCCCCCGAACGTGTTCAAGTTCAGCATCGATGTACTGAGGATCGCAGAGACTTAATGCGCGGTTAATCAGCGCTCTCGGTACAGAAGACAAATGCGATGGGTGATGATGCGAGTCAGCTCTTAAATAGCGGTCTGTGTGTGTTGGTTTCCTATGTACGGTATGCGTTAATTTCCCGTCAGGTCCCCGGATGACCTTTACATCTAAAAATGGAAGAACTCCTCCCATTTCTTCCTCAACCGTGAAAGAAATCCTCTTGTGCACTGCGTTCAGGTGTGTGGTAAATTGAGACAGGGATGCTCTGGATATAACGGCAAACACATCATCGACATATCGCCACCAGATTCGTGGTTTAGTAATAGCGGTTGATAGTGCGGTTGCCTCAAACCACTCCATGAAGATATTTGCCGCCACTGGAGCTATCGGCGACCCCATTGCTACTCCGTCCACCTGCAGGTAATAGTCACCACGCCACATAAAATAGCCGCTGTTCAGGCTGTAACTTGCCCAATCAATATATACAGAAGGTAAATTTTCCGCCTGTATCAATCCAGTGATGATCGTAATGGTCTCCTCCACCGGAATATTGGTGAACAGGGAACTGACATCAAAGCTGACCATTACTTCGGATGTGTCAATTACCACGTCTGCTAATAGTTGAACAAGGTGTCTGGAGTCTTTGACATAACTGCTGGTCTTCCCAGTTAAAGATTGTAAAACCGTGGCCATATGTCGAGCAAGCTTGTAGGTGGGGGCGTCAATCTGGCTAACTATAGGTCTTAAAGGCCAGCCTGGCTTGTGAATTTTGGGCAATCCATATATTTTGGGTGCGGTCGGGTTATGTGGGCGTAGGCGTTCTAACAGGTCTTTATTATCACAGCTACGCAACAGTTTGAGAACTTTATTAGTAACTCTTGAAGTTGGGTTGTAGTTGACTTTTTTGTATGTCTCGTTATCGTTTACCATATGTTCGATTCTCCGTTCATATTCATCGGTGTCGATCACCACTGTTGCATTACCTTTGTCAGCTGGTAACACTAATATTTCCTGCGTATTGCGTAACTCCCTCAGAGCTTGTATCTCTTCTTTGGATATATTGTTCTTAGGCGGTTTGGACTTACGCAGTAAAGATGATATGTCCTGCCTGATACATTCCGCGTCTTGATGTGGAATCTTATTCTTTACTATAGTATCTTCAATACTCGTTATTATATTTTCCAAAGGTATTCTACGAGGTGTAGGCGCGAAATTAAGGCCCCGAGATAACACACGAACGGCATTATTAACGGTTTAACCATTTAACTATGAGTTCTCACGGAAGTTTTTATGACAGTATATTCACCGTGTGTGGTCGCTCATTGAATAATATGGTGAGCGATATGTCCGAATCTGCTCTAAGATAAGTATCTTCATCGTGTGTGATGGGCTTAAGGGAAAGGGTGTGCGGACGACGTGGTTGATTGCGGCGCATATAAGAACACAACCTTTGTCGCATTCAAACATGTTTTGCATTCTAGCTGACCCACCCGCAGCTTCTCCCTCTTTACGGACTATGGTTTCTCATTCCGAAATATATGGATGATACTCACTTGTTGGTGAAGATATAGCAGCGCGGCAACCGTGGCCACCACGTGCGCAAGCGAGGACAGCATGCCTATAACGATGCACCACAGCAGCGTCAGCGGCAGCATGGCGTACGGAACGAACACTATGAACAGCATGTACCACACTTGGTTCTCTGGCGACTGGAACCCTATAGCTTGCCCGCTCAAACCTACAAAACAACAAGAACTTATAGCGCGTAAGCAAATGCAGAACGTCGAAAAAGTTAAGCGGTTATTGATTAAACTTTGAAAACGTAATTACGATCAATGTGGTTGAGATAATAAGGAAAATATATTTACAATTAGATAATAATAGATACAATAGGCTTAAGAAAACAGTAAGCGCAAAAAACACATCGGCTGAACAAAGCTGTTGTTGGAAAGTAGAAAAATGTTTGTGGTCGAAATCTAATCACAATGATGAGAAACGAATTTCATTGACTTGTCCGCTTCAAGATTGGCTCCATAAAAAGAATAAAAGCCTCCAAACGTAGAGCCTGTTGAACTCATGTACGTAAATGTAAAGGATTCGGCTAATGAGATCCACAATGAATAAGTCGTACACTACCAGCACCAGTGACAAGAATAAACAATATTTTCAATGCTGTAATAACTGTAGTAACAATATGGCATATTGTTTTATCTGTGCTATTCAGTATATTAAATTGAACAAATATAAAGAACTGCACGCCTAGCACATCTTACAAATTTTCACCTAATTAATAGCCTGCGAATTGCGAATGTAGGCATGATATTGGGGGTTTAGTTTGGTTCCTCTTATCTAAATTATTGTGATTCGTTGTACAGTACCTAAACAGCCATCCCTATACTAATCCCTAATAGTTCGAAAAGGCATTTCTTACGGTACCCCCTGAATTTATAATAACATATTTATGTTTATTGTCTGGTTTCATTTTTTTTTTTTACACAAAGGCCTTCAGGTCCCAAACTAGGCAGAGCCTGTACTATGGTAACCTGATGACTGATATACATACTTAAATACATATACACACCCAGACACAGATCAAACAGACATGTTCATGCACACAAATGTTTGACCTGTCCGGGGATCGAAGCCGGGGCCAGCGGCTCAGAAGGCAGGGGTGCTACCAACTGCGCCAACCAGCCTGTCTCAATAACATACTATTGTAAATATGTATATATTAGATACCTTCTAAATGTATACTCTTTCTGGTCTAAAGTCATTTCATTTATATTTAAACTGTACGCTTTTACCAATCTTTTCACGAGTTAAACTTCCTAACAGTAAGTACCTAAAAAATTAAATATGCAATATGTACAATTTTCAACACCAGTCAAATGATTTCAAATAAGCCAAGAAAGGCAATGAAGACCAGAAAATAAGGAAATTAACGATGGAAACAAACTTGAAAATAGCAGATATGCAAAACGTCATAATTTCCTGTAAAACAGGAAAACGGGAAAATAACGTACTGAATAAAATGAACCATGTGGACGAAATGAAAGAAAGAACACAATTAATATTTATAATAGTTTATTACTACGAGACTCGTTGAAGGGCTAACGTCATAGGCACAGGAAAAGCTACCAGAGGCGTTTACCTTAAGAGTGCTCACTCCTAGGATTAAACGTTTATCCTGCTCACTCGGAGACTTGCAGATTGCAAAAAGTTTTAATGTAGACCACACTATTGACAAATTGACTACGGAAACTAACAGAAAAGTTAAGTTTCAGAAATTATACTGATCGAATATAATCGTTACTTTTAGTTATGGTATTGTTTTTCTTGCTACAAATAATAATTATGTTGCGCAAAATAGGCATCCGGCTCGTAAAATTCAAAGTTTGCCCTTTGCACATTGACACTGGCTATAACCAGCTTCTTTGCTAAAGTTTTAATTATACGTACCAACTGCTTGATAATGAAGACCTCCTTTCAGCGTTAGTGACATGAAGCATCAACAGCGGATGAAAATGAAATGAGTTCCGTACCGTAGCCGTAGCCGCACATACCCTGCGCGATGAGCAGGATCCACGTGGCAGCGGCAGCCCAGTGCAGGTAGTCGTTGGCGAAGCAGCGCCACCACCCGAGCAAGCACACGGCCATGTTGAGGACCGAGAACGAAATCGTCCATGCAAACTGGTACGATATATCAGGTTCTGAAACATACGAACTTAGTAACTACACTTTTTAATAATAATAATAATAAGCCTTTATTGCTGTTACTTTTAACATAATTAACAAACATTCTAAAAGTTTAATGGAGGTAACAAAATAACAAAACTAACTAGGTGCTATCGTCGGCATTGGATTGTTCTCCTCTCACAACAGCTTGTCTTTCGACAAAGGCCTCCTCTAAGGCTTTCCATTTGTCTCTATCCTTTGCTATACGTAGCCATTCTGGGCCCGCTGCTTTCTTAAAATCATCTTCCCATCTCTTTGTCTGTCTTCCTCTGCTTCGCCTGCTTTCTCTAGGGTACCATTCGGTTATAATTTTGGTCCATTTCTCTTTCTTTTCTCTCAACATATGTCCTGTCCAGCGCCATTTCAATTTTCTGTATATTGTTTGAACTTTTTTGAACTTAGTTAACCCTTTTATCTTTTTTATCTGTACTCTATCTCTTCTCCTTACTCCCAATACGCTTCTCTCTATCCCATTCTGACATATATTGATTTTATTTTGTTGCTGTTCTGTTAAGGCCCAAGTTTGGCATGCGTATGTCAGACATGGCAGGATGCAAGCATTAAAAACTTTGCGTTTCTCTGACATTGGCATCTCTTTGTTTTTCATTATTTCACTTAACGACCAAAATCTCTTCCATGTGTTAGCTATTCTTCTTTCGATTTCTTTCTGCATGTTCTCTATTGGTGATACTAATTGCCCTAAATAAATATATTCGTTCACATATTCTAATTGCTGTTTATTTATTGTTATAGCCTCTTTTGCTGAAGAATTGCTCATTATTTTTGTTTTCGCTACATTCATAGAGAGACCCGCCTTTGCACTTTCATCCGATAATTGTTGCAACATTCTTTCCAGGGTATTTGGACATTCGGAGAACAGTATTAAATCGTCCGCGAATCTCAAATGACTTAATTTCTCTCCGTTCACGTTAATCCCGAAATTATCCCAGTCTAGTCTCCTAAAGATCGTCTCCAACACAGCTGAGAATAATTTCGGCGATATAGGGTCACCTTGACGGACGCCTCTTTCAATTGGAAACTCGTCGCCTGTTGTTTCCAGTTTTATTTGTGCTGTGCTTTTCTGGTAAATGTTTTTTAGTATACGTATGTACTTTTTATGGATCCCTTGTCGCTCTAATGATTCCCATATATATTGATGTTCCAACGAGTCGAAGGCTTTGTTGAAGTCTACGAAACCCAGATAGTATACTTTATTGTATTCTTTATATTTCTGAAGTATCTGTCGTAGGACGTGGATATGATCTGTAGTCGAGAAGTTACTCCTAAATTTAACTTCTAAACTACACTTATCATATATTAAAACCTTTCTAATAATTATTAACTCTTCTTAAATGGCAGTGTGATACTAATAACATAACGTTCACATATTCATACGCACTAGAATTATCTGTGTTGCAGAAGACATGAACATCACAAAACCCGAAGTAGCAATAACTTGCTAATCATTCAAATATCGTCTCAGACAGGAACTGAACCAAGGACTGCTCGATACCAGAATGGGACCGAGCCTAACCATAAATAGAGGCCATAAACGAAAGAAATCGCATCACGATCTGTAAATATTTGTAGGTTAATTATATGAATGGCTACTGGTCTGGGCGATTGTTTCCTCATTGTTATAGGTACTATCGTCCACATTGCGGTGTAGCCAGACGTTTGATAAATGTATAAAAAATACCATGAGTATCCGAACGCATTATTCCAGGAGGAAAATCCATCGTAATTAATTTATAATCAAATCTGCTGTAATTAACTAAATTTTTTTGCCATAGCACAATTTGTGCTGTACCGTATGATCGTGCATGCGTCATTTACTTAGGTACATGGTTATAATAATAGTAAATAAATAATTAACAATACTGTATAGTGTATATGTGTCGCTTAACTTCAAACTCGGATAAATCCAATTCGGAGAATTTTAAGATTTTGTTACCAAAACAAAGGGTATAAAATAATCTTTTAAACAATTTTAACAGTTGTGTATAAATCCGCATGGTTCTTGAGAAATAAACCGTGAAAATCATAAGATTTAATAAAGTCAGATAGATCCATAGAACAGTTTTTTCGAATGTAGTTAAATCCACGAGAGCCAATCAGGGAATTGCGTTTGTTCAACATGGCCGTCAGTCGACGGAAACTCTGCCACAGTAGCAACATACACTCCCGCTTTTTATACTTTCTTTTTATTTTTGACACAGTTCCCATTGATAAAACCATTAAAATTGTGTCACCAAGTAAAGCCCGCAAGCGGCCTAATATAAAACTTCTATAAATCCATAAGTACTGAGTTTTTTCAAAGATAAATAAATTGCATTTCATTTTGCCAAATGAAGGTAAATAGAATCTTGATATGTAATTTTTGAAAGAATGAATGGTTTTAATACTGAATTTGCTGAATAGGATCGTTTTCTTCAAAACTGATAACTAAAATTGAAAACTGTCTTTTAAATCATCGAATTAGGATTACTATCACTTTTTTATATATCTCCTAAGAGGGTAGAGTGGATTTATCCGAGTTTGAAATTAAGCGACACATATATTGTAGTGAATAAATTGAGATTGTTGTTATACTTACTCTCATTAGTAGTATTTGAAGTGCTCCTAAGTATGTATATTAAAGCTAAGCATATCTGAAAAGAAATGAAAGTATTTTATAAGTAATCATTATGCATATTGTGTTGTTAGTCATACATTGGGGAAGGCAAGGAAAATTCAATTTTAATTCAAAACACGTGATGCCTAAAAGAAACTTATATAGAGTTGCCTTGTGGAAACCCTATGAAATACAAATAGAACTTGCTATTAAAAGAATAAAACGCCCGTAATGTATCTCAGGCCGCTTCCAACCGGTCCTTTTGGAAAATCATGGGGGAGGCATATGTTCAGCAGTGGACGTCCTACGGCTGAGATGATGATGATGATGATGATGATGAATGTATCTCGAAATACATATAAATTATACTCCGTGATTGGACTTTACTACTACTAAATATTACTAACTATATGGTCTAACTAAAACTGAAGGCGTGCGGAGTGGTAGGCGAGAAGATAGGTCAAGTAACATAAGCCTAGTAAATAGGTAAATGTTTTTAGACACTGTTTTTTATAGATTTTGCACATTTATTATATATTATTTATATTCATACACCCCATTTCATCAGTTTTGTTTCCAGTCTGTGACATAAAAAAATTATATATTTTTGTTTACTTCTACAATCACAAGAGTAGTGTACTATAATGTATAATAATAATTAGATTTAAACCTAAAACTGGCTAAAACTACTAGTGGTTTTATATGTGTCGGTAATCTCTTTTTACAAAACGACGGACTGGCATTCTGGAGATGTCTCTTTGAGTCCCGTTAAATGCGAAACGTATGCATATACGAAAAATAAATAACATGAAAAATAAGCATGCAAAACGAATACTGTTTCCACTGATTTACAGTTAAACAAGTACCTTAAGTACAAAATCGACGATGTTAACCATAATGAGTGACTTTTGACGCTGCCTTCGAGAGTAACCTTGGTAGTTGGATTCCACTTGCTTATCCTGCAACAAAAAGGTACTTATGCCTTCAGCTGTATCAGGAACCAGACATTATGCTACAAATTTCGACATTGATTGATTGATTACTTACTGGAATCAAAATAAAATTCTGTGTTGTCTAGTTATCGTATTTATTAGATCAGTTGATATTATAATGAGGATAATTTGACAGATAAATTGTGACATATTGTAAAATATAATATAATTAGCACATTTACTCTTTAGTAATTGAATACTAAGTTTTATATTCATGTACTTATTTTAGGTTGACATATTATATATAACGATGTTAATGAATACATTAACAAAACCTTTTTAAATATGTGATGATGATATACCTTTTTATGAATTGATTATTTAAATGTATCATAATGGTTATGATTTTGATTAATTATTTTGTCATTATTTTATACTATATTATTAATTTTGTTATTATTTTAAAAATTGGATTAATATTTTGATCTAATTTAAATGTAATTTTTGACTTGTAAATTGTATTTACTAATAAATTGATTATACTGATTATACTGATTAGTTCTAATTTTGCTAAAAATAGTTGCACAGCTGATTTATTACCTAACGTTTTGAAAAAATCGTTAAGATAATACCTGTCAATCGACACTGTTGATTATTTAGTTGTGTTTGTAAGGGGCTTTGCAAATGGCTGCAAATATTGAAAATAACATAAACAACTAAATAGTCAATTGTGAATAACCATTGAACAACTAGTTGTCAAAGTTTGCCTGCGACTGTGTTTCTTGTGGGTACGATACGATATAGGTTTACCATCCATTTCTTAAGTATTAAAACGTAAAACTAACTTAACTAAGATTTTTAAAGTGTTAAATACTTTTTTCTGGTAGGCCAAATTATGATATCCCTACCTACTGACTTTATATTTATTTTATCACTATTTTCTAACCTAAAACCTAATTTACAACATATATAAAATGTTGTAATTAATTTACACAATTGTTTATATTCATTCGTAAAAGTTAAACTGATTTCGGTACAAAGGTACCATAAGGGTACCTTCGTACGGAAATCGGTTAATCCCTACGCCGATGGTGGTACCGATCAGATGACATGTTAGGTTGTGAGTAGTGTTTAAGCAATACTGTAATAAGGTTGAAGGGCCTTGTAGCAAATGAAATTACTGAGTAAATGAACCGCAATCTCGGGATGATGAGCACAGAGCAGTGCCTAACTTTTAATCTCAAAGCACTGCAACTATCATAGGCATACGTGACACTTAACATCAGGCGACTATTTTACACATTCATCACTTACTATACTATATTGTCTGAACCATTATTTACATTTTTCTCACTAAGATTGTATCTATAATTTTTGTTTTTAAATGAAGAATTTTACACAGGTACAACACATTACAAAAAGCATAATATACAAGTTGAATATATATATATATATATATATGATTTTTTTATAGTTAATTTTTTTAAAGCAAACACATGTTTTGCAAAGGAATTATTTCATTCTGAGGTTATTTATCGTAATCGTGCTTATTTTTGGGGAAGACACTGCTTACTACAGCACTACACACTAAAGCAGTAGGCAGGACTTCAACCATTTACTTTGTGACTTGTTTTTAGATGAAATAAAACATTTTGTTATTATTATGTATTACAGATAATTTGGTTTGTGCGGTTACCTTAAAAGTATTTGTTATTGACGGCCAGTAAATACCTCTGTAGTACCGCGGCGTTCGCAACACATCTTCTGTTGTTACTGGAAACAACAAATAATATTATATATTAATTTCTCTCAAGGTGAACGTTTTCGTTCATAGCAGGAAATTCAAACAAAAACAATAAATGTGATTGGTTGTGGCTTGGCTGAGTAATTATTCGACTTATGTGAATCACAAGATATGAATAATAGGTACTCTAAATATTTTTGTGTTATTTTATATACTCAGATAATTTCATTATTCAGGTTCAAACAATCTTAAATATAAAAATGACGTACCAATAATTACGTGATTAATTATTGGAGAAAAATGTTATAAAAAGAATTCAATCCTTCGAAACTCGCGAATCACATTACGCAGCTTAGCAATGAATAAAAAAGTCTATTACCCACTGTAACCAAAAGCATGCACCACAAGTAATATATGTGTTACTTGTGATACAGATTGATCAGCATCAGGCCGGTATTCCAGAAAGACCGTCAGTTGTGAATCTCACCTTGGTAGACGTTTGACAATAAATGCCACGCAAAATTTACTCTTATTATTTAATCTGTAGAGCAATAGAAAACTTTCTATCCTTGTGTCTGTACTCAAGTCGCACTACTATTGTGCGTCATTCTGGAACACGGCTATCAGACTCTTAAGTTTATAAACGTACTTTAATACTCGAATGGTTTATTATAATAAGAATAATATAGGACAACAGCCACACAAAGGACTTCAGGTTCCAAACTAGACAGAACCTGTACTATGGTAACCTGATAACTGATATACAAATACACACCCAGACGCAGGTCAAACAGATATGTTCATGCACACAAATGTTTGACCTGTCCGGGGATCGAACCTGGGACCAGCGGCTCAGAAGGAAGGGGTGCCAACTGTGCCAACCAGCCAGTAAGTCCAATTAAACAGACGAGCATTTGGTACGAATATAATATACGGTGTAAAGTAATTATTCTACGCCCTCGTAGCGCTACGTCGCCTACGAGACGCAAGCTACGAATGGATTCCGTAGAATGCTCACGTCCATTGACTTGTATGCTGCAACGAATTCCGTAGCAGTTCAGTCTTCTCATTAATTAGTTATTTTGACTAAATGTTCACCTACGATTATATCCGCACTCCTCACTTTTTTCTATGTTTTGTGATTTGTTAATAACAAGTACAATTTGAAAAAAATAATACCGACTTCCATTCTATTCAGTATCGAAGTGTAACTCAAAAACTACTAAACCGAATTTGATAAAATTTAAATGGGACCAACGCCTTTCAAACGAATTTTGAGAATCGGTTCACCCTATCCAAAGTTTTGTCGAAAAAAAAACAGTTCAATTGTGTATCTCCTTCTTTTTAGAAGTCGGTAGAAAATTTGAAACCGACTTCCATTCTATCCAGTTATAGGAGTGTAACTCAAAAACTACTGGACTGAATTGGGAAGCACCAGCTTTCAAACAATAATAGAGTTTTGAGAATCGGTGTACCCAGTCGAAAGTTATGGGGTAACAAACATAAAAAAATACAGTCGAATTGAGTACCTCCTCCTTTTTTGGAAGTCGGTGGAAAATGTAGGCTTAATTTACATATTATTACTATTATATTATATTACATTGTATTACTTATTATGAGTTTAATCTATGATTTATCATAATAAGTAATACAAACAAATTGCTACAGTATTTCAAGAGTAATTTGTCAGATATCCGTAACTTGGACAGCAAATAGCTTTTGATCTAGAGTCCAGTATATATTCTATCAATTTGTATATAATAGATATATTATACTTAAATAGAGCTCCATAGTTATAGTTACGTATGTCGTTACATAATAAGTTCATCTAAGTATACTACAGCAAAAAAACTAATTATTTACACCTGGCTCCAAATTTTTATGTTTAACACATATGGTATCACTAACGGACATACACACCATGTTTGAAAAAACACGATATATAAAGATTTAAATAACATCAAAACTGAATTTTCAGACATATATTGTAGCCGATGTTGTTGACCTAGGTTTTGGACGTGTCCGATGACAAGATCGCGGGGACCATTTCAGCCGTGCGATTCTGTAATGATTCGTCGACGAGCTCACCGATGTCAGATACTTTGAGATATCGCCCTTGTACATAAGGTTGTTTTTCCAACGTTTCTTGTGATTTCGTCATTTGTTTCACGGATGTTGTCAAAGTCGCAACGATGTTTGCTCGAATGAATGAATGAATGAATAAATTAATATTAATATAATGAATGTTTGGGGCCATAGTAATGGCTTCTAGGCTGTCTGGAGCTAGCGAACTTGTCCTCATCGGAAACGTCAACCAATTACCTTACATAGACAGGGAGAACCTGTTCGATCTAAGTTGGGGTAAGTTGGTAGTAAGGAGTTGTTGTGCACGCACCAGAACCCAATGGATGTTGCGTATGCGCTGAGGGAAATATACTCCGGTATATATTCCTCGGCTCCCAGTATAAGGTATAAGGTCCCTGGGCCTCGAGAGCTACACGGGAGCGAAAATCCCCAAATCCCTTCCAAACACCCTCTTCCTGGTTCACACTCAGGAGGAAAAGGAGACCCTGACCTGCCAGGGCTATGGAAAGGGCGAAGGATCACGCACCCTTACCATTCAAGAGGCGCAGGGACTGACGTACGAGTCAGTCGCGGTGATTAAAACTAAAGGCAAAATGAAGCTGCACGAGAGCGTCCCGCACGCAGTCGTTGCGGTTTCCCGGCACACGAGGATCTTTGTCTACTACGCCGACGACGAGGATGATGCCATCGGACGGTTTGTGAAGCAAGCGACGGTTGCGAGCGAGCAAACCATCTACGGCTATAACCTGAAGATGGCAATCAGGGATCGAAACAGCGTGGTGATGGAGGCCTTGCTTCAGCGCAAAGTGGGCAACGTGGGCTCACAATAAATGTTTGAATTGTATGTAAGCTAGCGTTAAGAAATTAAAACTGACAAAGAGATGGTGCGGGCATTCAAAGCAGACATGCTCACGGAAATGTGTTGGCAAGCGGTGGCGTGTGTGGCGGGTCGCCATCGTCAGAAATGGTTGAGGAAGGCGATGGCTGGCACATGCGTCAACTCGTGAACGGGTGCTGATTGCGGGCACTGGTCTGCTGTGAATGCTTGCACCAACTCAGAAAATGTATCAAAGTATCAATAACTTTAAGTTTATTATGTTATATGTATTAAACATACATGAGGAACATATGATTTAAAAAAAAATATATATATATGTTCCTCATGTATGTACTTTTGTTGTATGTTAAAAATTTATCGTAAGTTGTCAAAAATCTTAAAGTTAAAAAAGGCACGGACCCTGGAGTCTGTGGAGTGTAGTTTTATTAATAAAATATATATGATAAATGAATGAATATTAATATAATGAATGAATGAATGCTCAACGAGAATCGCACGGCTGGTTGGATTGGGTTCGGCCTGGCGCAAACGCGAGTGTTCTTGTCATGGAGATTGCCGAGTGTTGGTGGTCGCTGGACATACCCGAAACTTAAGTCAATAGTGTCGGCACGTAAGTGCAGATTTTAATATTCAATAAATGTGTCAAAATCACGAGAGTTGTCATACTAAAATGAACAAGAACAACTTAAATGCAGTAATAGTTATATAAGCTACTCGTACAAGTGCACAATCATTCACGCAAGTATCATACAACGTTAAAAGTTAAGTTATTATTCTCGACTAAATGGAACATTTTGAAAGTATCTTATTTATATAGTATTACTATTTAAAGCACTAACGCCTGCTTTAGCGATCTCAAACATTGAAATTTATAGAGAGAAAAATTCCATCCTCGGACGAGATTCGAACCCGCGTCTTCTGACTCTCCGTGTCAGACGCCATTGACCAACTAGGCCACCGAGGTTCTGGTCCGAGCATCGAATTTTAACTATCTATTTGACTAACCGTCTTGCGGGGACGGAGCGACATCTGTTGGACAGTTTAACAGTACCATCCAACCGAAAGTAGCATTATTTAGAAATACTTAAACTTTCGTATTGACATCGTGGCCCTTGTATTTTTTATAGTATTACTTTTTAAAGCACTAACGCCTGCTTTAGCAATCTCAAACATTGAAATTTATAGAGAGAAAAATTCCATCCTCGGACGGGATTCGAACCCGCGTCTTCTGACTCTCCGTGTCAGACGCCATTGACCAACTAGGCCACCGAGGTTCTGGTCCGAGCATCGAATTTTTTTTAACTCTCTATTTGACTAACCACCTTGCGGGGACGGAGCGACATCTGTTGGACAGTTTCTTATACCGTCCGAGGATGAAATGTTTCTCTCTATAAATTTCAATATCTTATTTATAGTTGGATATTTTATATTATCAATACTCTGCAGTAAGAGCACTACGATTACTGCCGAAAGTAGGCTTCTCTTACAGTTCACCATTTCTGCATTTTCTCACAAGTGACGAACTGCACTGCTCCTGTAACTCTGAGACATTAAAGGTGCAAGTTGGTAGCCGGCTACATGAAGCTGCAGCAAACGACGTGTTGCAGCGACACTACTAGTTTCTATGTATTTGTATGAAATACCATTCGTTGTTAGCAACACGAAGCAAGCAACGTGTCGTCGAGCGGCAGACGTCACTATTGCCCGACCGCAGCTCAGCCGTGCCTTTCTCTAAGAGCAAACATCGTTGCATCTTTGACAACAGCCGTGAAACAAATGACGAGATGACAAGTATGAAGCGACGACACGTCGTCTGCCGCTGCTACCTGTAGCCGGCTACCAACTTGCACCTTAAGTTGTTTAGTCTCATTTGCCTGTAATTTCGCAGTCAACCATACCTTCAAACATAAACACAGTTTTGCGAACATTACTGATTCACCGTAGAAAAAGGTATGGTGGCAGTTCGTCCGTCAACTCATTCACAAACAGTTCTACTGCTCTTAAATTCTATATTATTGCTTCCACCGTTCATTATAATTTTTCCATAACCTCAATACATTTATCCAGTTAGAAATAGCCGGTGTTATTTGTACTTATCTTAGATAACGCTTAAATTAGTTAAACCTGTGTAACAATGTATATGTGAATAAAAGTGTTTAGTACTTATGTACTATTGTGTCGTATAGTTACTTGAATCTGCGTGCATTTGGAAACTGCAATTGTAATACGAGCCGCTGATCGTACTTATCCGGTGCTGAAACAATAAACAAATATATATGTACTTCATAAAAATCCTAGAGTAACAAAAGTTATTATATTCTAGCAAAACCATCTTACAAAAAAACTTAATATATTCTAATACAAGTACAATTTGAAAGATTTGAATACCGCCTTCCATTCTATTCAGTTATTGGAGTGTAACTCAAAAAATACTGAACCGAATTTCATGAAATTTAAATGGGACCACAGGGAAAGCACCAGCTTTAAAACAAGAATTTTGAGAATCGGTTCACCCAGTCAAAAGTTATGAGGTAACAAACATTAAAAAAAACAGTCGATTTGAGTACCTCCTCCTTTTTGAAAGTCCTATTGGAACACAACCGAATATATTATAATATACCTGATTGAGATGAGAGCTTTAAGAAGTATGTGTGGAGGGAATTTCGAAGATAGGGGTAGAAAAACCGTTAGAGTGGTGTGGAGTGAATGAAGGTTTAGTGACTAGTCGAGAAAGGCATGCTTAGATAGTTTACGCATGTAGAAATAATGGATGAGAGAAGATTGACAAAACAAGTGAACAAGGCGAGCGTGGATGGATGGAAGAGGTGGACCTCGGCGAAAGTATTCCGATCAAATCGGCGATGTTACGCAGAAGGCGTGGGCCCCTATTCTCTAAGCTATTGAACTGCGTCATCGCAACTCGATTGCACAAAAATTGTCGTTTTTGACAGTTTTGCGTAGTCTGCTTGCTATTTAGATTCGAACGCGATCGAAATCGACGCAATTGAGTTGCGATAGCGTAGTTCAATAGCTAAGAGAATAGGGGCCCAGGTCAAGAGTACCCGGAAACTATGATTGTGTGTGAAGAATGTGAAGAAGATGAAACAAAAAGAGCCAGGATCGTAGCAAGTGGAAATCTGTGGTCTCTGCCTACCCCTCCGGGAAACGAGATTGACGGTATGTATTTATGTTTGTATATTCACAAACAGGATGGATTATCATTACATAATATATTACTAGACACTGCGCGTGACTTCGAACGCGCGGAATAACGTTATCGTGATCTCTTGGGAATTACCCGATGAATCGGACAAAACTAGCCTAAGTGTTATTCTTAGGTAGAAGCTGTCGTTTTTATATAGTAGTTTTCGTTTTCTGGCAAATTTCATCCAATGCTGTTTTAGTTTGAAAACGAACCAAACATACAAGCATTTTTTTACCCTAATTATCATTTTTTATAAGCGCCAGTCCGAGTGCTTCAAAAATGTTAAATGATCATCAAGCAAAATTTTGAGTTAATTAAGTAAAGACTGGCTTACCTGTTCGTCCTGTGCTGAGCTGCTGGCGCCATCTCCGGGTACCCTCTCCGTGTCTAGTACGGAAGGAGCTGGCAACTGTCCATTCGGGCTAGCTCGGACTCCATTGCCATTACTGGGCTGCTGCTAGAAACATATAAAAATATTTCATTTAATACGATTTTACATAGAAGCCGCTAGTATAGTTACAGGGTAGAAAACAAAAGGCAAATAGGTACTCTATAAGAACTCTAAATAGTTGGAATACGTTCTTTCGCTCCAAAGAATATATATAAGTGAACAGTGTACTAACACTTGATTAAAACTTACGTAAGTTGAACACATTCCACTCACATGGCTTCAGCAAGTTTCCTATATGAAATTCCCTGAAACTACGGCTTTAACTCGGGACTATATTTAGTTCACCACGTTTGGTCCATGTTTTTTCGTTTATTGGTTTACCAAACTGGTCGTAGCACAAGACTTATAGTTCTAAAATTAAAGTGCGTTATATAAATATATCAACAACTAACAAGTGTACAACCTTCTTAAGGTAAACACAGCATGCTTCTACTATATGATGCTCTTATACGATAATTATACAATAATATAAAAAAATACTAATATAACTATTAAAAATTAGTACATTTTTGAAAAAATACCTTTGTTTAGGCCATTAGTAGATGTACTAAATATGTCAATATCGTTGTACAATGAACACATTATTAGTATTAAAGAGTACTGGAGAGTATGTTATGTAATAAGGCGGCGCGGATTTTGAACAATTATCCTACGTGAGACGAAGTAGACTATTCCCTCCACCGACAGGATACGAATCGTAAGTGACGAGGAAACCGAACCTGCTAGGTGGTAGGCTCTTGTGCAAGAGGTGGTTGGTTAGTACCGGAGTGCCAGGTACTCGGCCGCGAAGCAATAGTGCGCAAGCATAGTAATGCTAGTAGTGTTAAGGAGTGAAGGGCACTGTAGCAGATGAAATTACTGAGCAAAAGACTCAAAGTCTCGGGGTGACGAGTGAAATGAAGTGCCACGCAACACTACTGTTTTTGCTCTGGGTAGCACCTGCACCTGTGAAAAGCGTAGTGCCTTAGCATGAGGCACACGACTTGCCCGTTGTGGCACTAAATTGCATAAAACAAATATCGGGTAAATTTTAATTAGAGTTGTTTGATAAGTAATTAATTTCGTCCAAGTAACTGTCCATCCAGAAGCTCTTCCCGAAGGACTTTTGATGGTCTTGTAGGCAGGACTTTGTTTTGTATGTACATAGTTATACGTGCTTCCTACCAGTACGGTGGATACTGAAAAGCCTCGTAAGTACATGATACAAATAGGAGACGCAATTTTTTTTCCTATCAACACAACATATACCTACTCAACTTGGTGTCGATGTTTGCACAGTAATAATAATATAGTATATTCTACATATGCATCATCATCATCATCAGCCGGAAAATGTTGACTGCTGAACTTAGGCATACATACTTACTTACTTCCTCACACTTTTGCAGAGCCTTACTTTAGAGAAAACCATGTATTGTAAAATAATTTATGTCTACATTATAAAGATGAGAATTTTCATTACGCGCTAGAAATGCAATCTTTACAAGTATAATATACTTGTTAGTGCGTGTATTTTTTTTAAATAAGTACAAAACAACTTATGTGTAGTAGGTATAATGAAATTACGCCTATTTAAATTTTAACATATCTAAATATGGAACATTCAAAACCAATATGTTTATAAGGTCCAAACTTATCCATAACATATTGAGTAGGTACAAAAAGTCTCTCAGTAAACAAACAGTTGTCTGATACTAATGGTATCGCAGTAAACGCATTAGCGTGTCGTGATATCGGCGATACCAGCGATAGCAACGATAATGAACCACGACAACATTTTCTACCGCTACTGCCTGCTTGTAATAACGAAACGGGGTAAGGAAAAGTAAACCATATTCACCAATAATTGCAATTACCATTACAAATATTTAAACTGTGGATATTATAGTATTCCATTATTTTTTGGCAACATCCGTATATTGTGTTCAGGCCGTTTGGGACCATAGTACAGACTTCGCCTGGTTTGCTAGGTAGAACTCGTACTGTGGTAACTTGATGACTGATATACATGGTCACAGGTCAAACAGATTGTTCATGCAACACATGTTTGAACTGTCCAGGGATCAGATCCAGGACCAGAAGCTTAGAAGGCAAGTTTGGCATCAACTGCACCAACGGGTTAATCTATAATTTCTGATTGTTACTTTTTATTGTATGATTTTTTATAACGCCTGCTTATCGAGACCAAACTTTGCGATGTTAGAGTTTATTCTGTACTTGCTAACTTTCGTATACATTTTCCCAATATCGTTCGAGGAGGTTTACTATATTCAAACAAAATGTTGAAACCAATTTCGTGGAAGAACCGACTATAAAACGCGAGCCAGATAGATTTTATACTCGATTTTGAATTGGAAATTTAAATCAAGGGTTTTGATATGAGGATTGCCCAAGGGGGGAAGTTAGGAGAAAATTGCGTGTACCCTAATCAAAACTGTGACGTGTCGACAGATACCAGACATTTTTAAACATTTGTTTGCCAGAAAATAAAGTTGAACGAATATTGTTGTGCGTACCTACAATGCGAGCGTGTGAGGTTTGTATTATATTCAAACTAGCGAACCGCCCCGGTTTCGCACATGTGTATATATATAATATATCTACAAGGTGTTTGGTAGAGGGACCGACAAACCAAATGAGCGTGTTCGGGGGTCCACTTGGAGAATACAAATTGGCCAAAAAAAAATCCCCAACACCCCAATTTTTTTAATTTTATTTTTTGTGAATTTTCTCGTTTTCTCCAATATTGTACCAATTTTGCTTTGCGTGGCCTGAAGGTGTATTAGAGACCAAATTCAACTAAAAACATCCGGTCTTAAACAGATTTTACAAATGCTATGGTGGTAAATATGTACAATTTCGGAGAAAAAGGGAAAAATCACAAAAAAAATTGGGGGGTCGGGGATTTTTTTTGGCCAACTTGTATTCTCCAAGTGGTCCCCTGAACACGCTCATTTGGTTGGTCGGTCCCTCTACCAAACACCCTATATATATAATCTCCTGTGAAATGATCTAAGTGATGGTGAATACCGCATCAAAATCCGTTGCGTAGTCTACGATTAGTTACTGATATACAGACAGAGGTGGAAAACGACTTTATTTATACTGCGAGTATGTATGTAAGGATCAAACTCCTCTAAAATATTGTGTTGTGTTTAATTTTGTGCTTGTATTTTGACAATACTAGTATAGGTTAGATTTCAACTTAAAAGATTAAATCGTAATTAGGTATTTTAGAGGTGGCACTTGTACATACCTACATGAGACACAAATCAGAGTAATTCTTGATGCTACTTTTTATCAGATGTACCGTTTACGAAATATGGCTGTCAGCTACGGAACCCTATTTTAGGCAAGGCTCGACATGATTTTGGCAAGTTGTTATAATTCATATATTTTGTTTAAGTTTTTTAACACGTTTTTCTACATTATATGTTTTATATTCTCGACAAACTTCTTTAAGCAGACAACTTCGCAAGCAATATCTGGTATAATCATTTTTAATACAATCTTTACCGAAATCCAATATTTTTCTGGATCGTTCTAAATGTAATATTCGGTCAATATTTCCCTGTGGTCACACCCGTGTGTCACCGTTTATTTTCCTTCCCAGCCCCAAACATGATTGATGTCTGTTTTTATTGAAACGACCTTTGCACAGGCTCCGAGATAACTGCACATTATAAGTGAAATTGCTTTTGGATGTGAACCCTTGAGGTTCATATCCTAGGTTTAAAGCGTAAAACTGATATAAATAGAATGAAAACTAAGTAACTAAAAACTACAATCTTGATTAAAATCATTTGTTAATAACATATTTTTAGGTTCAACGTTTTTTAATGAAAATAGAAATTGAAGTTGTAGATATGTACTAAAAGCTAAAAATACCTCGGTAGGTCCTAAGTACCAATTTTCACACCAACCTCCTCATCAATATAGGGCATTGATAAGGCAAAAATTAAATCGTTCAAAAACTTATTAGTTCCTTACCGAACGCCAACTTTTTAACCAGCTTTAGAAAATAAGGAGGTTCAATGATTACTCCCCATTTGTGGACCGATTCTCAAAATCTTTTTTATTTGATAGAGTATACTTCCGAGGTGGTCTCAATTAAATTACATCAAATTAGGTCGAGCAGTTTTTGAGTTACACTCCAATAACTGAAAAGTGTTCCCTATTTTGATGATTTGAGATATCATTGACGGTGAGTGACAATCGATCCCGTAACTAGCAAGGGTCAGTAAAGAGGGTGAACATTTTTTGCCCAAAAACGGAACCGCACATAATATTCTGATAATAGGTACTTTTGAACTATCATGGTACCGACTTCAACAAGTTATTTCACACTTATATAGTGTTGAAGTAGATTCTGTTTTTTGGTAATTTTTTTAATCATAATAACATCCTGCGTAAGTTGCAATAGGATCTAAAGTACGCTTCCCCAGTAGGTCGCGTAGAATCACGTGCTACGAGTAGCAATCGGATTAATGAACTCCTATAGCCATCATCCATGCTCCATCCCTAAGGGTATTCAGCCTTGCGAAATCGCTTACTTTGAAACGTCAATCAAATATGCAAATTGGTTAAACAACTTTACGTATTTGGTTGTAATAAACAGGGAGATGAGTTTTGGAACCCATCAGCGACTAATGGGAGGAAAACAAGAGATTGAGGTTAGTTTTAGCATCTTGTTTGTATATTTATATATATTTATTCGAATATATATAATAAAAAATAAAGGAATAATAATAAGAGCAAGTAACGAAAAGCTCCAAGGGTGGAAGTGTTAAAGAGCATAACGCCAGTAGTAGCGCTCTAGTGAAACCGCAGCACACCTCTCGACATGCACACCAACGTTGCCCCTTTTGTCACTATTGGTGGTAGGCAAGTCACCACCTGCCTAAATATTTTAAGATGAGACTGAAATTGACAGGTGCCGAAGTCTCGTCCATAGCCCACTATCTCCCTAATCACTAATAAGTACATATCAATAGCCATGCCATTTTACCCATTTTTGTAATAGATATAGCATGTAATCATTCATTAAAAATGTTTCTGTTTTTATCCTCCTTTGTATTTTTATACCAAATAGGGGGGCTATTCTCTTAGCTATTGAACCGCGATATAGCAACTCAATTGCACGACAATTGTCGTTTTTGACAGTTTTGGTATTCTGTTCGCTATTTAGGTTCGATCGCGGTCCAGCGGCTTGCGATCGATAGTTTTTGACATAAATGGTATTCTGTAAACTATTGAGTTGCAATTGCATTGCTACTAACCTCTGTCACAGTATAAAGATCCAACAGTATGGAAACTAAGCCTAGTTTATTAAATAATTATCTATGCCCCATAGAAGCCATAGTTGTCACTTTTAAAGTTTTAAGGTTTTTTTTTTAATAAAACATTCGTTGTTCTGCTGTAGACCTTAAATCTAGTTAATTCTAGTTACCAAATAAAATGTATGACACCTTCGAAAACCATAAAAACGACACTCAGTACGATATAGTTCATAATAATATTATAATCTTTTGCAGCCGCCATCTATGTTTTACAAATTTATTATGTTTTATGATCGATCATACAAGAACACTATTACAATTTTAAAACACAGCAGTCAGTAAAGTGTGACATTTCATATTTTAGATTATATAAAAAACGTTAAGATGTAGAAATAGGTTGTAACACTCACTACTGACGGCACCGCGAGAACCGCTTAGGGGTCTCGTCGATGCGCGTGTTTATGTCAGTGGGCCGTTTCGAACGATTGAAGGTAGTTTCTATACTGTTCTCTATATATCTACTGTGCCTCTGTGTTGCTACAGTGGTACACATCTGTCTCAGAGTAAGTATCAAATAGAGTTGTCATTAGCGTATACCGGTAAGAGACAGAAATGCTACGAACCCAACCAATAGTGTAGTTGACACAATCAAAAATAAATTGCAATGTAATGTTAACTTACTATTAAGTTAACATTTTAAACATTTTAAATTAATTGAGTTGTTTGCTCTAACTACTATTAGTTAGAGCAAACAACTCAATTAATTTAAAATAATAATATGCATTGGATTAACTTTATTTTGAATAAATGAAATGTGTACAATAGTTTCTAAAAGTCAGGTGACCAAAAACGGAAGTAGCTGCGGAAATGATGTCATAAGGGCAAAAACAAACGTGTAATATGATAGTGTCGTACCTTATCAACAGATTGAGAACCATGCAGGTGAAGCAAGCATCTAATATTATTGTTTTAAAACTAAACAAATACTAGGTCAAAGGACAAACTGTCGATCCATAAACACGGTTATAACTGCAACCGCAAATAATAAGATTATTATAATTGTTTTATATTGATTAAATATACCAACGATTATAATAATATTTAATAGTCAATTCGTTAATCTTGTTATCACTGTTACACATTTATGGAATTAAGATTTTTTCTTTTTATGAATGAAAAAGGATCTTGGCAGATATACAGATGAACAGACGAGCAACAAAGTGATCCGATAAGGGTTGATTTGTCCTTGAGGCGGACAACCCTACAAAGAACAAATTATGCGGCTAAAATGTAGTTTTATTTATGTAACTTCAGAAATATAAACTTTTTTCAAGTAGGTAGTCTGCTCTAAGAAAAAAGTCAGTTATTTAACTGCTGTTTTGTATGGGTCACGTGGATGCATTTCTAAAACTTGCTAACACGATTGACGAAAAAAAAACAAATATAATGTTCTATGAATTTATACACTTTACTTACCACCTGACACTCAACTGCACCATTGTGAACATTAACTTATAATAATCCACCACTATTACACGTCAAAACTTAAAAATCAACATAAAAGAACATAAATTATAATAGTCATTGTTGGCTTTTTCTCGCCATCTGCATGTTCAAACAAGCAAAACGAATTATAATCACAACACTGTTTGTTTTTGCCTTAGTGACATCATACGACGTATTGGCCGCCATTGAATAATGTTTAAGCACCAATTTTAAAAGTTGAAATATAAACGTCGTTTTCAGTTTAGAGTTCTTTAAACAATATTTAAAAATATGCCAAGTGTGTATTTCGGTCTAGTCCTGATTAATTTAATGTACAATAAAAAGAAAGGTCAACAACCCTATTTCTGAAGTATTCAAGATGTCCAGGAAAAATGTTACCTGGATATATTTTACTTACCTACATAATTTGGGTGGTTAATGCTACAAAATTCGAATATTTTCTTGGGATTATTTACGTATTATTTCGTATTTTCTTTACATTGTTGCAGTCATGCAAGTTTTGATATAATTTATATTTATCTATATGTATTAACAAGATAAAAATAAGGTCAAAATTGTGGACTTACAAATAAAAGGTTATGTTTTCGTTTTTAACAAATCTTGTATTCGATAACAATACAAACCGTTTTTTTTTACCGACCGTTGTATTGTAAACTCAGATTTCACAAGAATTACAAAAATCTCTTACAAATGTTTGGCACACGTCTTGCTAAGTGTATTATTACTACTTACTCTGAGACATCGGTAGTTGTTGATTTTTTTTTTGACCCAAAGACGATGTAGATTATTTCGTCTGTATTCGATGCTTCATAAAAGTATTAAAAAGATGGCGGGACAAAGCCCAATAATTATGGTTATCGTTTATTTTGTTTAATTTTTCTACTTTTGTATTTTTGTGGTGTTGGCTTGTAGTATTGATGGTTTATCTTCCGTTAAATGTTCGTAACGGTGCACGAATGTAGGCAAAGTGACTAGAATCATGAAACGATGGTAATTGGTCTTGGTAATGGAACCACTTCGTTACTAGAAAGTAACTTAAACAGGACAGTGACTTGACGAAGGACTTATTTGTGTAACTGTGGCTTGACTCTGACAACTTGAACAACGAACTATGGAGAGGGCTATGCTCGGGGTTTCTCTACGTGATCGAATCAGAAATGAGGAGATCCGAACTAAAGTCACCGACATAGCCCAGAAGATTAGCCAGTTAAAGTGGCAGCGGGCAGGCCACATAGCACGCATAACAGATGGCCGATGGGGCCGGAAGGTTCTGAAGTGGAGACCACGGACAGACAAGTGCAGCGTAGGGCGTCGACTGACAAGGTGGACTGACTACCTGACAAAGGTAGCAGGACGACGTTGGATGCAGGCCGCTTCCAACCAGTCCTTTTGGAAATTTCTGGGGGAGCTTATGTTCAGCAGTTGACGTCCTATGGCTGAGATGATGATGACTTAAATAATTATGTCACTTGATGCAACGTTATGTATTACATAACTATTAAACTTGACGAATGGCAAATGTACAAACACGTGAGTTCAATTATAAAGTAAACAAAGATGTATTAAAAACTCAGTTTCAGTGATATTTTGACAGTGTTTTGATAGCAAAATAATTATTAAATGTATTTTTGCTTTAAAACCACTGTATTGATGTTTAGAATGATGTTTAAATATTACAAGTGTTCAATCTTATTTGAGTGGCAACATTCGCAAGCCGTAGCACGGCCATAGATATTGTCTGATTAATCTATGGGCCATACAATAGCGACGCAATTGCAATTGAGATCAACATATAACAGAATACTGAATTTGGCATGAGAAGCAGTACAATCGCAGAAGCGTTGCAGTAGTGTGGCAATTGCTCAATAGCCAAGAGAATAGCGGCCCAGGACTAATGCCTTTGTAAAGGACCGGGTGAAACCCGTTAAATTGATTGAATAAAATAATAATAATAACTTTATCCCACTAATATTATAAAAGTGAAAGTTTGGATGGATGGATGGATGAATTCTGTAGTTTTTACTCTTTCACGCTCAAACGGCTCAATCAATTTTGATGTAATTTGGTATGGACGTAGATGAGGCACTAGATTAAAACATAGGGTACTTTTCATCATCACCATCCATCACCAAGCGGGTGAAACCGCAAGGCGCAGCTACTTTTGATATAATTATAAACAAATTACATATACAATCGTATCGTATAGGAGAACCTAGTCCTTCCTTAGTACTCTTCATCTATGTGCAGTTACATTATGCTAAGGCCGTAGCGCAAACAATTAGCGAAGAAGTACTCGCACCACCACGTCATGACTTCATTTATACATACTATACACACTATGTTTTATCTGTGTCACAGTTCCACTATAAAGATGAAATGTCAGTTTGCACAGCCGTGCGATTCTCAAATGATTCGCCGTTGGGTTCATCGACGAGCTCACCGATGTCAAATACTTTATGAGATATCGCCCTTGTGCATAAGGTTGTTTTTCCAACGGATTTTTTCTTCTTTGTTTCATGTATGTTGTCGAAGATGCAATGATGTTTGCTCTTAGAGAATCGCACGGCTGATTACAAATGCTTTTCGTGAACGACACGTTCACGCCACACTCCCGCAGTTATTAGTGCCCAGCTCACAGGGCTCATGAAAGTTACAATGGTTTAGGTATTCTCGAGCAAGTTAACATATGTATATTGTACGAGTAGGTTCCTCAGTACCTACATACTCTCAGTGGCCTAGGTACTTACATTCGAATAATATGTCTGTACACTAACTCTTAACTAAATTTACCTGTGTTTAGGATATTAGCCTTCCAACACCTCGCAGCTATGCCTATCCATTTTAGCAGTAAATATGGGAGAAGTACCTACATACTTAATCTATATTTACGTAATTTGAAAATTCTCGTGAGTTAAACAAATATTTATTTAATACCGTAGGTAAATATAGTGAGTAAGGTCGGTTTTGATATTAAATGTATATTTACTTAAATACTTTTTGTATATACTTACCTTTACTATACTCCTACTATTAAAATACGTAAATGTTAGCTAGTGTCTTCTTTCATAGGGTGCGTTCGTTTAGCTTTTAGGGCATTGGTGGCGTTGTCATTAATGGCTCTTTTTTAAAGCGATCGTAAAGCTCAAAAACGTTATTTTTGCAATTTTTGCCCACACTCTATTCGAACGCTCAACTGAGCATAAGACCTAAAATCGCATGATTATGCTGTCAATTACATAGTTGTCAAACACCGATCACAAACAACCATGCTCCGGACGCGGGTCAAAAATTGCTGATTTGATTGCAAAATTTTTGGTGGCAAAAATACCTCTTTTTTTAGCTTTCCGAACGCTAAACAAAAAGAGACATGGACGACATTTTCACCCACAGATTCCCTAATCGAACGCCCCTTGTGAGCGTTTTTAGCGTTATTTTCGCTAAAAGTGTAGTAATGCTCACAAGGTGTCTATTCGAACGCACTAATTGTATGATTGTTAAACTTATCGTGATTCCCAGAACTATACATTGAATTGGCATAATATCCTACATATTAATTAAACTCTTATAATTAGTCTATTTAAGTTTTTTTATAATACATAGTCAAATTTGCTTCTTCTTCTTTAAGTGCCTCTCCATTACTGAAGGTAGTTTTTTAATTAAGTCAGCTTCTTAAATTGTTCCTTGTTAAGGGTCAATCTGAACAATTTCCCCACGGTCTTAATCCCTGTCCACTCTCTGATATTACGGAGCCAAGACATCTTTCGTCTGCCCGATTTACGCTTCCCGGGTACATTTCCCAGCATGATGGTCTGCAGGAGAGAATACCGATCATGTCGTAAATTTGCTATCTCCATTCAAAATCTGTTGAATCGTTTTAACGTGAAAAGTAATAAACAATCACTCACTAACATCCTACGTCATCCACAAACTTTCGCATTTACCCTTTATTTTCGTACATTTGCCATTCGTTAAGTTATTTAAGTATATTATATTAGTAAATATGTAAAGGTACATATTTACTGAAATAACTTAGGTATATTGAAGTAGTAGGTAGGTAGGTAGGACTATAGGTTTATTGAAGTAGTAGGTAGTAGGTAGGTAGGTAGGGCTATAGGTTTATTGAAGTAGTAGGTAGTAGGTAGGTAGGTAGGGCTATAGGTTTATTGAAGTAGTAGGTAGTAGGTAGGTAGGTAGGGCTATAGGTTTATTGAAGTAGTAGGTAGTAGGTAGGTAGGTAGGGCTATAGGTTTATTGAAGTAGTAGGTAGTAGGTAGATAGGTAGAACTATAGGTTTATTGAAGTAGTAGGTAGTAGGTAGGTAGGTAGGGCTATAGGTTTATTGAAGTAGTAGGTAGTAGGTAGATAGGTAGAACTATAGGTTTATTGAAGTAGTAGGTAGTAGGTAGGTAGGTAGGGCTATAGGTTTATTGAAGTAGTAGGTAGTAGGTAGGTAGGTAGGGCTATAGGTTTATTGAAGTAGTAGGTAGTAGGTAGGTAGGTAGGGCTATAGGTTTATTGAAGTAGTAGGTAGTAGGTAGGTAGGTAGGTAGGGCTATAGGTTTATTGAAGTAGTAGGTAGTAGGTAGGTAGGTAGGGCTATAGGTTTATTGAAGTAGTAGGTAGTAGGTAGGTAGGTAGGGCTATAGGTTTATTGAAGTAGTAGGTAGTAGGTAGGTAGGTAGGGCTATAGGTTTATTGAAGTAGTCAGAGTCAAGTCACAGTCAGTTTATTTTGTCGGATTCAAAAACAAAGGACTTTCACACAAACGTTCTCACTCATTTTTACCCCCTTAGGGATAGAATTTCGTTTTCGTACACCTCTACCCACAAAGACAAAAACAACCTCCAAATTTCAAGTCTCTACGACCGGCGATTTAGGCTGTACGTTGTCTGTCAGTCAGGATATTGATTCTTATGTATATTGATTGATTGATGATTAAAATGGTGCCAACAGCTAAGGCCAAATCATTCACATTGTTAAAGTACTATAAATAAGTAAAATATAGTATAAATAAATATAGTATAATATAGTATAATATACATATATATTCGATTGTATGTATGTCGGCATCTTGGACCTTGAATATGTTTACATGTGTGTAATGTCTTTTTTTTCTGTGTTTCTTATTAATGTGTCAATAACTTGGTATAATATTGGTTTCAGATAATAGAGATCCAATACAATAGTTTAAGAATAGAAGATATAGAATAAAATAAATAGACCGTATAAATATTGTTAGAGGCAATTGAAAATATATCAAGGAATAATATCTTGAACTAGATTTCAGCATACGTAAACGTGGCCCCAACTAACTTGGTTTTATTTTATTTTCCTCAAGGAGGTAACAAAAAGATTTTCCTCATTTCCTTTCCCTAACTATGACAATGCTTGCGTTTGACATAAATACTTATGCTACGGCGAACTATTAAAAATAGCTGTAAGATAATAAATAATAAAAAATAACAAAATACAAATTAACATTTATAATCTATATATACACATCAACATGGTCTAGGGATATATATAAAACTTTTATAAATAACTTAAAAAGTACTGGCCTTACAAAAAACTATTGATGACAGATTATAAAACATTATTAAGTTCCTTTTTTAAATACAAATTTGTACATAAAAGGTTTTGTTTTAACATGAAATTCGCATTTATTGAATTTCTTCCAAAGAAGTAAATCTTTACGAACTTCTTACTTAATTAAAACTTCATAAATTTCTATAAATCTTTGTCAAACGCATCTCCGGTGTTCATTTAATCATGCCACGTAGACACTTGACCAGGAACGAAATGTTAAGAGAAGTGGGCATGATTCAAGCTGGCGCTACCCAAATTGCGGTTTCTGAAGCGACGAGGACCAGCCAGAGCGTTATATCCAGGCTTTGGTCACGTTATCGTGTCACGGGGGAAGTGGTGGAACGGCACAGAGGACCCAACGCATTACAAAACGTGTACAGGACCGATTCATAGTAAATGCTGCACGAAGTCAACCAAATGTAACGGCGATGCAATTGGTTCAAAGGTGAGAGAGTATGGTTTGCTGGTAAGCGGTCAAACTTTGAGAAGACGACTGCATGAAGTCAACCTACGTGCTCGTAGGCCACTTCGGGTACCAGCACTAAGGAGAGGCAATCGAGGAAGAAGATTACAATGGAATATTTCACACGAAAACTGGAACCATTCTCAATGGTCACTTGTGCTTTTCACTGATGAATCCAGGTTTAGATTTCATCCTGATTCGCGAAGAGTACGCGTTTGGAGAGAACCTGGACGTTGGAATCGACTGCAGCACCCATAACAAGTTCATGCATATCAAGGAGGCACGATTATGGTTTGGGCAGGAATTCGTCTCAGCGGTAGAACGGACCTCGTTTGGATACAAGGCAATATGACTGCTCTAAAATACCGAGATGAGGTGCTAGAGCCTGTAATCTTGCCTCCCAGACAGCAAATGGGACAAAATTTTCAGCTAATGCACGACAATGCCCGTCCACATACGGCACGTATCGTTACAAGTTGGTTACAACAGCATGATATCCAAGCTTTACACTGGGCTGCACTATCCCCTGACTTAAATCCTATTGAGCATGCCTGGGATATGCTTCAGAGAAGAGCTCTAAGGAATTTCCCTGAAGATATTGTGCATGAAAACCAGCTTTTCTTGCATCTTAGCAGGACTTGGGACAGTATTCCACAACAGGATATTGACACCCTTGTTTTGAGTATGCAGAACCGCTGCAGATGAGTCAGGAGAGTTTTAGGTGGATCCACGGATTATTAATTTTAAGTTTTCAACAATTTTTATTAAAAAAATAGTTGTTTTGTTTAGGTTTTGATGTTTCAAATATAAAGTTAAGATTGAAATTTTGTCTGAGTTTTTCCTCTTCTTCTAAGTTTTTTTAAATTTAACTTTATCTAAAAATTTATTATCAGATTAGATAGGCTATTAAACAAGGTTTATTTTAATGTGTAGGTGTCTTGACAAAAAGTAAATAGAATTTTAGTTATTTAGGTTTAATTGAAATATCCCTAGACCATGTTGATGTGTGTATATAAAAATGAACCCCTATGTCTCCTGGTCACGCTATAACTTGAGAACGAATGGACCTATATCGCTATTTTCTTTTTTGGTGTGTTGATTATTGTCACGAAAAGGTTCTTATGAAAGAAACCAAAGAAAAAGTGGAAGGATATAGCGAGGCTGAAGGCCGAGCCTAATACACGAACGAAGGCACGGGCAGTCACTAGTAATGCAAATAGTTTTACAGGTCTCACTTCTCTGTTCACAACATTCTGTCTTGACTTTTTTACTTTGCCTGAGATACGAGCGTGGGATTTCCTTGTATACAAGGAAATTCCAAAGTGTAAATAAATTGAAGTCGAACAATTTCATAACGCGACTGCGGATGTAACAAGGGGGTACCTAATGCAATAGGTATACAATGACGTAATCGCGAGGAAAACTCGTAAACAGTGACAATCCTTAATACTTGCCAAAAACCTGATACGGTTAAACCCAGATTAGTGGAATCGATACGATAGTGTCTGTTTAGCCAATACGAGCATAAACAAAGCTGTTTCACGGTGAATGCGCACATTGGCCGGGGAGGTGACCTGTGTGCATTCGGTAAAGGTCGCTCGACGTATGGCAATACCGGGGCTCGATGACTCGCCACTAAAGACTTTACGAACGCACTATTGGACCTGATTGCTTGTTATTGTCAACAAAATAGACGTAAACAAAACCTGTTATTGATGACGGCAGTCTAATACACATTTTACGTTTTGTTTATTGTTTTATTTTACCGGGAAACAAACGTTAACCTAATCCGTGATGAGCCGAGTTAAACCGTTTTCCCTTAACCGTCGGGTTGAGAGTCGTGACACGCGAGGAAAACCGATTTACTGTAGATGGTAGACGTCTTGTGGGAGAGACAGCCTTGGTATCACCGTCTTGCCAAATACATCTGTTGCAAAGATCTGCGATAGTGTTAAATAGTGAAGGGCACTGTAGCAAGCTTATTTACAGGGCGAATGAAACTCAAAAGACCAGTGTCTCCTGACCAGCAGCATAAGTTTACTTCTAAACCTGACTTGACCCTATAACTGCCATGAGCAGGCGTGATGGTTACTATCAGACGAAGAGCTTTGTCTGTTTCGTCATTAATTTATATAAAGATTGAATAATTTAGTTATTAGAGTAGGTGCCTAAATATACCAAAAAAAGTCTTCTGCCCACGGCTTTGCCCGCGTGCATAGTGATTTACCACATTAATCAAAAGTGTTCATTTGAAAAAAATATTCCGACGAAAAAATTAAAGAGAAGCAACATTGTAGAACATTCAGTTATAAACAACTTTGCTTACAGCAATTTTTCATGTAAAATAGAAAATGAACGTGTTGTTAATGAAACAAAAATTCACCCCGTATCTTGGGTATAAGTCGGAAAATATCGATCCTAGCGAAACATTGATTAGAATTAAGAACCACTAAAAAACTTTTGTTATAACCACTTTTCGTGGGACATTGAAAATAAACGAGAAGGCCTATTCAGACCTGAGCGTTATTCGCTACCGTGGGTAGCGCAAAATACCTCGCGGAACTCGATGGGTAAATAGTATGAAGATCCATAAAGGCCTATTCAGACCTGAGCGTTATTCGCTACCGCTGTGGGTAGCGAAAAATACCACGTGGAACTCGATGGGTAAATAGTATGAAGTTCCATAACTGCAGCGAAACTTGTACCACCTAGTGAGGCGACATTTTCTCTTGTTTGGCGAAACTAGTTCCGCCGGCCGACGCTGGAGCAAGTAGCGAGAGCGACATGCTTATAATAGGTATACAACGGATATCTCTACCGTGCGCGGTAGCGATATCCGCTCTGGTGTGAACAGCGAAATTAACGCATAACCTTTCGGATTTCTCTACCGCTCGCGGGAGCGAATAATGCCCAGGTCTGAATAGGCCTTAACTGCAGCAAAACTTGTACCGCCTAGTGAGTCTGTATTTTCTCTTGTTTGGCGAAACTAGTTTCGCCGCCCCGCTAACCGTTGCCAACGGATAACTCTACCGCGCGCGGTAGCGATATCCGCGTTGGTGTGAACAGTGAAACTCACGCATACCCTTTCGGATTTTTCTATCGCTACCGTTATTCAAAAAACAAAAAATGTACGTTAAAATCAAGATGACGGTAGACGCAACGCAATCGAGTACCATGCAAACAAAATTTAGAGTACCAGCGAGCCCCTCCAATAAGTTCCAAAGAATAGTTGCTACTTAATTTTTTTTCTGGCTCATATCATAATTCGACTGGACTAATTATTAAGGGGTCAGACGATGCTATAAAAATACAATACCGGTAAGAATGGTTTTTTAGGTGCCGATGTCCATGACCTTGATCAAAAGTAATCTCTTTTAAAGTTCTATATACAGAGTGGTTTTTTGAGAAGGGCGGTCATGGCCAAGTCTGGAACCACGAGAGTTAGAGAAAAATCGTGAAAGAAGACATGCCCTAGATTTATAAGAAAATAAAAATTAATTATTTAGTTTTTTTAAATCTTTTCATTTGACGCAAATCTACCTGAATGAGTTTAAAAAAAAAGACATCTTGTAATATAGAACTAATGGATTATGTTGCTGATAAAGATCAATCTTCGCAAAGAAACAAATTACAAACAATTAAAGGAAATAGTAAATTTTGACTAATTTATTATTTTTACACGGTCTCACTCACTTTTTAGCCGTTGTGTGTGAAACTCATTTGTCTTATTAGCGGGATGTACTGTGATACTTACTCGTACAAAGCTTACTTACAGTTTACTTAGCTTACTTACTTACAGCTTACAAAGCTCATTGCTTGATATTTTCTCGAGGATAAATCCTGTCATGTTATCAAATGCAGGAATTCTCTAAAGATACGTATAAACTTATGCATTGGAGTCAATATAAACCATTTTGAGCAACGTATTAGTTAGGTGAAATTGAGATATTAAAAGAATACTATTTCCTTTCATTTTTAGTAATGTATTTCTTTGCAAAGATTGCTCCTTATCAGCAACAGAATCCATTAGTTCAATAATACAGGTTGTATTTTTTTGTAAATCATTCGTGTCGATTTCCGTCAAAAGTAAAAGATTTAAGAGCCATTTCACAAAATCACTCTACTGAAGTTTAGGTAAATGCCAGCGCATCGCTTACACAGGCGAAAGAAGTGACGACGGAATAGCGTGACTGTGAGTAACATATTTTGATACTTGCACTCATTTTAAAAACTGTGGCTTTGGAATGAGTAAACAATCAATTTCTTGTCGATTACTTACATCATCATTTAGACTTATGTTAAATATTTTTTCGTGTCTAACAAAGCAGAGTTAATATCATATTTTAACTGAGATCAGATTAATTGAAGAATGTACTTTCTTTTGATATAATATCAGTTTGGAATTACACTTTATTTAACGCAATAAATCGTGTTAAACTGCTGATATAATTCGTGGAAATTGGCGAAAGATCTTTATTTTTTTTTCTATAATGATGACCAATTATCGATATTCTAGTACACTGTGTGTCAACAAGATTATATTCCTGATGAATAGATTTTTTTGTTTAGTTAATTTGATGAGTTTTTATACAAGAGATAGAACTCTGAAGTTTGCTATATTCCATTTAATTCGTAAAACGAGGTGCGGGAGATTGGTCACTACAAAATAATTAAAGTTATGCTTGTAAATGTGGTACATTAACTGAAAAGAGGACAGATTATTCTATTTATTTCAATTATTCAACTATTTGTGAATCTTTCATATGATAGTAAATTAAGCGCTTAAAATCTACGATTACGCGCATTAAAATGTGAAATGCCTCTTAAAGAAAAACTAAGTATGTAGTTATTGTTTTCTTATGAATCGAGGGCATGTCTCATTTCAGGATTTTTCTCTAACTCTCGTAGTTCCGGATTTGGCCATGACCACCCTCCTCGAAAAATCACTCTGTAGATTGATTTGTCTTTGTCGAAAACATATCTTCTTTTTCGCTTACTGCGATTAACTAAATCTTTAATCTTTTAATTAAATCTTTAAAATCAATGTCCGATCATTTTGTGATAGTAAAACAGGATTGTGACGTGAGACTTACGCGTTGTAGATATTACGATTGGCAATTGTTTGGCTTTGCCCGAAAGCCTTCTTCAATGTCCGATCATTATTAATACTTATCACACAATTTATTTCTTATTCGTTTCCAGTAGACCAAGCGAGCAAACTGGCGGGTTGATAGCTAGTCTAAAATAAAGCTCTTCCACTGCCAATAAAGCACTCCCATCGCGCGCGATCATCGGAGTGGGCCCTAATTTAATTTGAATATTCTTTACGCAGCATCTATTATTTGTTCTGTGGCAGCACTTTGGATTTTATTCGACGAATGGACGACTGAGCTGTCTGACGAATGCGTTATTTCTGGACGAATGATCGAAACGGCATAACATTTGTAAGTAAACTGGCGCGGGTTGCCACTGCTAGCTTTAAGAAATCAGATTTTATGCAAAATAGGTATTTGATATGTATACTATCGCTGCCCCCACTGCTCCACCTACATGGAAAATGGATAACACAGAGGAAATTTTCTGGTTAACAGTAAAACCCTTTGTGTCCCAGGAGTTAAAGTCTACAGCCGTTTAAATATTGGACCGTTGGTTTAAATATTGGACTGTTCCGTATGCTCGCCGTCCTCACATGTTCATATGTTCCTCATATACATGAGGAACATATGAACATGTGAGGACTCACGAGATAAATTTATTTTTACCAAAAAATGGAACTGACTTCACCAACAAATAGTGGTAAATAACTTGTTGAATTCGGTACTATGATAGCTCAAAAAAAGGTTTCAAGACCTTTATGTCTCACAACGATTACATGGAAACACTTACGTGAGAACGTAATTAATAGACTACTTTAAATATTCGTCGTCACAACAAAACTAGATAACTAATTATTCATAACATTGTAAACAAACCGTCGTCCGTCCAACGCACTCATAGCAGTGACTTATCCGCTAATACGTACTGGTGAAGTCTACTTTTGAATGCGGTGAACGGGCTTACATTTTTTAAATCTGAAGCTAGCATGTTAAAACTCTGCGCGCCTGCGAATGTTATCATCGTACTCAAAAGTACTTATTATCGCATTATTGTGCGCATGGTAAAAAAAAACATTATTTTTAGTGACTCTTGCTACCTACGGAATCAATCGATTCCGTTCAATCGAGTCATTCAAGCCGATTTACAAGTTAAGTACAGTAGCGAGTTAAGTAACCGGTCAGTTAAGTAGCAAGTAGTAAGTTGTAAGTAGCGTCCAAACGTACGCCAGTTTAGTAGTCATAAGTTACCGTTCCGAGAAGAACAGTCGCGTCGCATGTTTAAATCCTTTATATTAAAACAGTTGTTTTAATTCAGATAATGGATGTCTAATTACTGAATACCAATTTACGTGCTATATCAATCAATACTTATACAACACATTAACAATGAAAGATTAATAGAAATGAACAGACCCAAAAGCATATCGGAAACACCAAAACAACATGTGTCTGGCGTCCGCAGTGTGCAAACTTATATACTGTACTAAACTCGCCCGTCTACATGCAGGCCAGTTAAGATGGCGGGGTGTGAGAGACGCGAGAGAGGGGCCTACTTCGCACTGGACTTGTCAATAAATAGTATCATGATCTATTCAACTCAACTCATTCAACAACTTACTTCTTAACTCGCGTTTGCCGTTCAAACGACAATATCAACTTAACTCGCTGACAACGCAAGTTAACTCGCTACTGTACTTATTGAAGTGTAAATCGCGCTTCACCGTCAATTCTGATAATTATCATCAACATAGACGTAACAATTATCAGTTATTGGAGTGTAACTCAAAAACTTGATGAAATTTAAATGGGACCACATCGGAAGTATACTCTTCCAAATAAAAAATAATTTTGAGAATTGGATAACACAAAATGGAAGAGAAATCGGTTAACATACACAAAAAAATACAAAACAATCGAACATATTACCTCCTCCTTTTTTTGAAGTCGGTTAAAAAGCATGACAGGGAAGTAACGGTGTTTATCTCTACCAACCGCTTTAAGGCAGTAGATAAATTACAGTTGACTGGCCAGTTTGTGCAGTTGGTAGATCCCCGCTTTCCGAGTCGCTGGGCCCGGGTTCGATCCCCGGACAGGTCATTTGTATGCATGAAAATATCTGTTTGAACTATTTGATTTGATTTGAGCTTGTATGTAAGTATGTATAACAATCAACCTACTTTTCCAGGAAATGCAACAAAAAGCGCATAATATCTGATTTGTAAATTACATATCCACATTTCAAAAAAATTTAATTACATATCAAGATTTTAACCATAGAGATCTAGAGAGATGCCAATCCGTGCGCTGAGTTCAAAACCTCGTGTCGCAAGCAGCGGCTGTATTCCGCGATTCAACTTATTCTGTTAGCTTTAATAAGTTCATTACTTACTGCAGTATTAAAACTTAACGTTTGAATATTCGCAAGTACAGAGCAAGCATTGTAAATTGTTTACATGCAATTTTGCAACCGGCGTTCAGTCACATAATACCTACAAAAGTTGTGAACCGCCGCGAGCAATGTGTTCTGTTTTTGGGCCTATTGTTGCGACACCGGCCCCACCCCCTTTTCATATGTCCTTTGTTTCTGTGATCTGTGATTTTAACCGTATAATATGTAGAGAATATTGATATGTAATGAAAAACGATGATACTAGACGACTGATAAATACTAGGAAATGTGGCGAGATACTTCCGGTAAAGGTATCTAAGTGAAAAAAACACAGCCATACCTTTACAAATGTCGTTATAGCTGCCTGCTCCAAGCAACCCTCAAGTAATTTAATCAGGCTGTACCTACTTTTATCAAAAACCCAGTTCGATTTTCTTTAAGAAAAGCCAATGTTTCTAAGAACTGAATCTCACTATAAAATAGAAGGGCGGACAAAAACGTTAATAGTGACCCTACTAGCCGTGTTCATCTTTCGTTCATCGTTCATGTTAAATCTTTTTTTAACTTTTCTAATTTATTGTTACAACATATTTTATAACTCCTTTCATTTAAACATTGTAATAATTATGTAGGTATATAATGTATACTATACTATATTATTATGTTATTACTATATTTACATATATTATACATATTATATATATTATATTTATTTACATTTATTATGTATACATACATATTATGTATATATTTAAAAAAAAATTTATTAATTATATTAGTAAGTATAATTAGAATATAGGCATTATTTAATTATTATTTTCATTTGTCCTTCATATTTTATATTATTTGTGCACCACCTTCCCTTTTTCTGCTGTTATTCCTCTCCATTCAAAGGTTGTCTGGAAGAGACTGCTTGAAGATAGCAATAAGACCGTCTATTGTTGCACTTTTCTAAGCTGTATAAATTTTATGGTGGTTGAGTCAATGGCTTTCAAATATGTCTACGGGAATGCCCACATCTTTATTACTCAAGTTTATATAGGTATTGCTATACATACGTCAGTGGGCTCAACTCATGTAATAAACATGTAATATTTTACTTATTCCTGTCTGGTCGGATGTTTTTGTAAACTAGCTGAAACGCCCGCGAATGCGCTCGCGTAGACTACGAGATAAGAAGCCTCGTAAGAAACTCGTCAGATATTAATGATCCATGTCAACATTTAACTACGAGTATTTATGTTGAGTACCTCCAGCACAAAAAGAACTGATATCTATATATATAGAAAAATGAAATCTTATATCCGCTGACCACGCTATAACTTGAGAACGGATGCAATATTTTTTTATGTTCTGTCAATTATTGTCAGCAGAAGGTTCTAATGAAAGAAAAGCCAAGAAATGGGAGGTTATAGCGAGGCCGAACGCCGAGCCTATTACGCAAACAAAGTCGCTAGTTTTTCATAAAAATTAAAAAATTCTGAAATCCATACTAGAAAATTATGGTTTAGAATCAAATAGACGTGAGCCGGGATCACTTTTGAATACCATAAAATAATTTAAACCGATGAGAGTAAGTATTACATTTTGTACAACTTGGTGTTGTCAGCGGACTATCAAGTGTTCAAGTCTAAAAGTCCCTAAAAACCCCCCACCAAACCTATAAAGTCAATTCAAATCAAATCATTCATTAATTTTTGTGTAGGCCTACGGGGGCACTTACAAGTTGTCATTTTACATTTATTTTTTCTTAAATCTACAACTTCGTAGTCATTATTCAAATTTTGCAGCTCTTTACCGTGATCATATTATCACTGATATCCAGTTAGGTTTTTAGGAAGTTGCTGGTACGGAAGGAAAAGTTCCTTCCGTACCAGCAACTTCCCAAGGGTTCGAGAATACTCTAATGTTCAAGTCTATAAATTATAAGGTTTTATATACCTACATTATCAGATTACGATAAAACTTTGTTAAATTATTTTGTGCGTGACCACTAAGTTTTCTGAAAAACGATTTAATATTTGACTGTTTTGTAAGTATACATAATGTGTATCTTTGGTACCTACTAAGGAAGAAAAAGTGGCGTTACAATTTATTTATTTATTTATTTATTTTATTCAGTTAGCACGGCTTTATGCCAATTACACTAACGATATATTATAACTATATTTACATTGTTAGATACACAAAATATATTAAAATTAAAATTAATAATGTCAAAGAAAAATAAAAGTAATAATAATGTCAATAAAATTTAACTAAACCCTAACCCGAACCCCTCACCAGTCGATTGTCCATATTCTCGTAACAATGAAATTTCTATTGTGTCTGGGTCGTTCGACCGATGAAGTATTAAACTACATTTAAATTACAGATATTTACAATAGTACACATGTCAATTTCAAAATATAATAATAGTTCTTCCGCTCACTACATCCTCGCACAAAAATACAAACATTCCTTGTTTAACTCCTTCCAGTCGTCAGCAAATACGTCACAATTACTTTTAGCGTCAAGCAGTTTGTTGAGCGCCGCAAGAGATCGCGGTATCGGGGATGTCGCGTGTGCAACTGTTCTACAGTATGGGACAGCAAACAGTTTGTGTCTTACAAGGCGTGCCTGTATATTTTTGCTAGAGCTCAATATGTCAGGAATGTGTGTAACGCGACCTGCGACGACATTTTATGAATCAGGTAAGGTAGGTACCTCGTAACCTTACCTGATTCATAAATTGTCGCCCCGTGGAAATGAAATATAGTAATCGCGTCAAGAAAAACGAAAAGGTGCATAAACATAACACTGTGCTACATAAGGTGCGTTCGATTAGCAATGAGGGCATTGGTGGCGCTGCCATTGTTGGCTCTTTTGTTAAAGCGTTCGTAAAGCTTAAAAAACTATATTTTTGCCACTGTAGCCCACACCCTACTCGAACACTAAACTGAGCATAAAACCTAAAATCCCATCTAAAGATGCTGATATTTTTCACAACTATCTAGTTGTCAAAAAACGATCACAAAAACCACGCTCCGGACGTGGGTCAAAAATTACACTTTTTGTGGCATAAATAACTCTTTTTTAGCTTTGCGAACGCCGAACGAAAATAGTCCAAAGTAACATTTTCACCCACAGATTCCCAATTCGATCGCCCTTGTGAGCGTTTTAGCATTATTTTCGCCAACTAGGTTCTATTCGGACGCACTTACTAGAACTACTAAGAAACTACTTTAACGATTTAACATTAATAACATTTGTTGTACCTATATATATAGCTTTTGCAATAGCTTTAATAAAGATCAGATACAAACTTAAGCTATAAGGGAATTGTTATTCAGTTGCATACAGTTATTTATTGAGGAATGCTGGACAAGGAATCTCGATTGTAATCATAATTTTGTTGACGATTTCATAATGTGATTGTCATTATGTTGGGTTCCATGTGAATGTGAAATCGTGTACCTAAATCCATAGTATGCTTTATTCTCATTTAATATTGATCCTACCGCTGAAATTTTACGAAGGCAAAACTTATTTTGCCATAGTGCGATGCAAACTCAAAAAATATGTTGAATGATATACGATTATAATCGTAGACATATAGTATACCTATTGGGTCCGTGGGATCCAGGCGCATACGATATATTCAGGGACTTGGCCACACGTTTGGTTAGGTTAGGTTAGGTTCATTCTGGTCACGTGACGCTTACGTCACGTGACCAGAATGCTGGCTCATATTTTGCGCAAATAATTAGCATGGCTATTCTACGTAGAAATGCAGCCAGCATTCTCGGCACTTTTCCTTAAACAAATAGTTTAGTAAAGTTATATGATGTTCCATGATGATGTTCCATGTTCACGGGAAGACTGAGTCTTCCCGTGAACATGGTGCATGTAACTGCGCCGAAATATCAGGAGCTCATTCCACAACCTTACCACGGTAAATATCCCGTTAATAATCATATAACTTTAGTGAACAACCGTGATGGTTTAAAACAGTGTTTTAGTTTAGTAAATTTTTAGTGTTTTTAATCTTTATCCATTGCTTTTTGTGTTACTTTATTTTATTTATGTGTTTGGAATTATATTTATTATATTAGCATAATTTCATATAGAAAAAATAATTGTACGTACTTAATTTTAATATACTAGAGTTCATTACCGTATCCTAGTTAAATGCTCACTAGTGCTAGATCTGATGGAATATGTTTATTTCTAAATTATGATTCACCTATTACTTTTTATCATTACAATGCCAATGCATACTAAATCAGTAACGTCGTTTTGCGTTTCGTAAATTTCCTTATTAGTTTCGTCAATTTATTACTTTTAGTAGAAGTATCTACTCCTTTAATATAACCTAACCACGATGGACTGCGTCGCATGACTCCCTGACAGGGCTTCAAACTAACTGTGACTTAATTCAGACATTTTCACACTTGCAATTAAAATGCGCGATCGAAAAAATAAGTAATGCGCACCGTCATGCGTAAGTTTGGAACACTAATGTGTGAAAAGGGTTAGGTATAGTGATTATTCATTTTCTTCGCATTCTGGTTGAAGAAAAGAAAAATGGAATGCAGGTAATTTGTCAAGACTTGTCAGATTAGAAAAATAGGTTGTACAGTGGAAGGCTAGACTTTGCGGCGCCATTTATGTTTGCCACCGCGTGTTATTCAGACGAGCGTCTGCTTTTAAATGTAATGGTAAATATGAACTTCTTGAAATATTATATTAAGTTAAGAATTTATGGAATAGATGGCTGGAAAAAGGCACAACAATGTCTATCATTGCTTGCGTTTTTGTGTTTCTTTTATATAGTTTTGACGTGTAATAGTGGTGGATGAACCATTTTGTGTTCGTGTCAGTGCGCGAGTGTAGGCAAAGTATACAAAGTCAATCGCCGTAGAAAGTCTTAGTAATGGCACCAATGATTTTTTTTAGTTTATTGCCACCTTGTTGCTCTATATTTTCCACACTTTGTACATACTGAAATGCACTTAAAAACGGCACAAGTCCGTTACTTAAATGAAAGATTAGTATACTGTAAAAGAAACTGCTAGCATTAAGTACACAGTGGATAGGTATATAGGTCTGCAGTGAGCCGTAGCAACGCCACTTGGCCCCAATGTTAAACCGAAGGGTCAATAGAAGGGCGTTCGTGTTTGCAGACCGCCTTAATAAGGGCCAAGTCAGGCATCATTGTTAACAGATTTCCTCAGATTAAACGTGGAAATACGCGTTATATATCTATGGCTACAATGACTAGGAGTTTTTAGTTATACTATGTATGTATGTTCGAAATTCAGACATGAAAAATATATAATAATATATATGTATAAAATTAAATATAAAAAAATATATTTATTTAATCACACTGACGCTAATTTAGATGCGAAAGTTTAGAGTGAGTTAGTTGGTGAGGATGTGAGTCGGTATTTAATACGTCTTCCCACTAATATGACGCAAGGGTGTGCTGGAAATTTGAATTGGGGATAGCTTATACCAAGCATTGACAAATTCCTGTAAATTTGACGAACCTACTTAATCGAACTTATTTTAAAATACATACGAAAAATACAATATAATACAACAATGTAATCTATTGATTTTTTTAAATATACCTCTTAAGGGCGTAACCCGTTTTTCGCATATAATAGCTCGATAGCAATTTTTTTGTAGAATACCTACATATTTTTTTATTTTTTAATCTCCTCTCGCTTTTGTAGTCACTTCATCACAGTTCTACTCGTATTAAATCAAGGCGTTATCAGTTATCAGTAAGATTTATGATTACATATTAATGAAATTGACTAAAAAAGTACAAATTATTGTCAAAAAGGCCCAGATGTTAAATAATATTATTATTTATACATATAAAATGAACACCTTATTTCTCCTGGTCAAGCTATAACTAATTGAGAACGGCTTTATCGATTTTATTCATCTTTTTTTAAACGTTTTCTAATACTTCGTAGAAGGTTCTTACATTAAAATATAAGTAAAAATGGGAGGTTATGGCAAGTCCGAAAGCCGAGTCTACTACACGCACGAAGTCGCGAGTAGTCGCTAGTAATCATATAAATGATAGGGGTAACATACTAGCCGTGTATATTTTTCTGTTAATATTATAAGAAATACTAACACTACATAATATATAACATACTTTCTTTAACACACCCTACTGGGAAACTACGAATAAACATAAGGAACAATCTTGAAAGAAATAACAGATATTATGTTTCATCTCCACCCCAATGAAGTCTAGTCCCACTTTAGCGAAGTTGGGTTCATTTAGCCAAAGCGGCAGTTGGCGCGCCATTTCACAACAAAGCCATAAACATGGCGCTTTAGACGCTTAGTAACAGAGTTGTAAACTATATCCGGAGACATAAGGAGACAATGCATAATAATATAAAGCATATAGGTACTTAGGCTGCGAGTTCATTGGAGTCGTGGAAAAGAAAAACTAGTACATCATTCTTATTTATATACTTGTATAGATAAAATACGGGCCATGTCGATCGACTGATGAAGCCATGACGGCTGCAGTGTGACCATCATCATCATTATAACCCAGAAGACGTCCACTGCTGAACGCCACTTGAAACGGCTACTCGCTTCTAGCGATTCCCCGCAGTTTTGACGAGGTCGTCAGTCCACCTAGCGGGGGACGGCCTGCACTAAATCTTCCGATGCGTGGTTGCCATTCGAGAACCTTTCTTCCCTATCGGTTATCGGTTCTGCGAGCAATGTGACCTGCCCATTGCCAGTTCAACTTGCAAATTTTGAGCTACGTCAGTGACCTTAGTTCTCGTACGGATCTCCTCATTTCGGGTCTGAGTACGCAGGGAAACCCCAAACATAACCTCTCCATTGCTTATTGACCAACTTTCAGCTTGTAAATGAGGCCAGAATAAGGGGCCACGTCTCCAGCGTGACCGTATAAAACGGCAATGCCTGCGCTCGATATTTCAAGTTTGTTTCAATGTTTTATAGTTTCATTAGCTCAGAAATTTTCCTGACTATAATGCTCGTCGACCTTTACACACTCATTACCATCATCAATGCACCCTTCCAAATATTTCCAAAAGGACCGGTTGGAAGCGGCTTTCAGCGACCTTTATCAGGTCATTTGTCCACTTTGTCGGTAGATGACCTACACTGCGCTTGCCGGTCCATGGTTCACTCCAGAATCTTCCGGCCCCATCAGCTATCTATTCTGCGTGCTCTGTGCGTGCCCACTGCCACTTCAACTGACTTCTGGGCTGTGTTGGTGACTTTAGTTCGTGTACGGATATCCTCATTTCTTTCGATCGCGCAGTAGGCACTCAATTTAAAAAGTAGTACTCTCACGCCGCACTTTCGAAGCCGAATATCTGGCACTGTGGTTGAACCTACTAAAACGTATACTTGCAGTAAAGTCTTACCAGTAGGTATGTCACTTGATTGCCATTGCCACAACCAGGTTCACTAAAAGATGCTACAGATGTGGTTGAATCGGTTCGAAAACTTAAGCAAAGCACAAGCAGAATAGAATTAGACTACATATTTTACGGAGACCAATGAATTTATATTCAGATATATGTTGTATTATTTATAATAGAGGGTTATATATATATTTATATATGTATACTTTTGAGAAATTACTTATGTTAAAGACTCGGTTAATACTCGCTCTAAATTCTCGCTCACTTTAGCCATACCCAAACATAGGACCCCTGGGTTTATGGGTTGCTTCAAATACAGCGCTTCTAAAATATGGAATAATCTTCCTCCTCCATTGAGGATAAAGATTAGCGTTGTCCTTTTTAAACAGAAATATAAAACCTTATTGGTTGATCGTCATAAAAACATTTTGAAGCAACCTTTAAAGCAAGATAGCTGCAAACACTAGCAGCTTCTACTTCTCCACAAAATACTCTCTTACACTCCCTCACTCTCACACACACCCTCTACTCTTACACACACATAATAGCTGGGTTAGGATTGTTTATAGGCAACTATGGAAACGCCATTTATAAGAGTATATATAATAGTGGTGATGAATAATGGTTCTGAATACGAGACAATAGATAAATAGACTTACATCAGTGGTGGTACATCGCTCGGTGTCCTCTTCGCAAACAGCGGAAGGCACCTCCACCATCGTCTCCAGCCAGTTTTTCCCTGAAACAAACATCAATTTACAATTTTCTTGACTATCCGGTTGGTGCAATCGGTAACCTTGCCTTCTAAACCGCTAGTTCCTGGTTCGATCCCCGGACAGGTCAAATGTGTGTGCAAAAACATGCCTGATTGACCTATGTTTGAATGTGTATATGTATATACGTATGTTTATCCACTACAGGTTACCATTGTACAGGCTCTGCCTAGTTTAGAACCTGAATACCTTGTGTGGATGTTGTGCCATATTATATCATAATCTTCTTCTTCGTCAACATACCGTTTTAGCACTGACTGAACCTGAATTGTAATTAACACCCTAACATACACACACACCCACTGCCTTCCTCACATACACACTTCCTCATCCTCCCCTGTTATACACAAACACACAGGCTCACATCCTTGCACACACACACGCACGCACACACACACGCGCGCACACACACACACCCACGCAAACTCGCCCATATACCTACACAAATAAAAACAGGCATATATGCAAAATAGTAAAATTAGTTTTTTAGAAGATTAGCGGCATTGCTTATTAGACGTTATTTTGTTCTGCGCAAAGGAAAAATGTTCTGCGCCTTACTAAGGTGACGTTATTTAAATTTAAGCAACGTTTATAAGAAAGGCCGTAGGTACACTTATACATGATACGAGTATATTAGCTTGCTACCTAAAACCAGGTTCAGAGTTCGTCAAAGAACGGGATTAGAGACAAAATCCGAGTACAATGTGGCTACCCAGCGTCAGGCTTAGCCACAACATGCCTAGTGTAGGCCAACAGATCCCAAATGACGGATGATTGAAGCTCCATTGTGGACTATGGCAGCCGAAAGCTCGTGTAGAGATTATAGCATCCGATATGAATAAATACGCCTTCGCTATTTTTGACGCAGTAATCTTTGACGCACATCGGTTTACTGAACTGTAATTGTGTATCTATAAACTATATAACAGATTTACATATACATCGTGTCTAACTAAAGTATTTGAGTGCGTGCTGGCTGCACCATGTCAATAAGTTCTGCAGAGAAAAGAAGGGCTTACTTTTTGAGTTTTAGTACTTGATGCAGACTTTATATCAGTTTTCCATCTTTGTCTCTAGTTTAAAATTAAACTACATAATGTTATGGCCAATTTGTGTTGGACTATTTTTATTAGGAAACAGTACAAACACGAGGTCAATTGCACCTGGTTTTAAGTTGTAACCTCTGCCTAGAGCAGATCAACTGCACTGCGCCCGTAACGCTGAGACATTAAGTTGCTATCTCATAGTCTGACGTGCCTGTAATTTCGTCGAACATTCAAACCAGAACACAGTATTGCGAACATTACTGCTTAGCAGTTGGTCGGTCCGTGCCTCCCTGGACCAACTCAATAACAAAGAGTTCTACTACACTAAAACAAAGAGTTCTACTGCACTAGGCTGTTTGTTTTGGATTTTAAATTTTAATGGTTGCTGGAGCATATTCTTTGGATACCTGAGCAGGTTTTCTTCATCAGCATTTTTATGTTTAGTTGCATCACAGAACGAGAATTAGGTAGGTTTATTCCACGCTGAAAAGGGCTCACACCGAGATGCGCCGACGCAACATAGTGCATCCCGCACCAACCTATGATATCATGTGAGCTATACGAGCTGCCGCCCGCTGTGCTAAGCGGGGAGTCATCGACGCGGGCGTCCCAAACACTCCTTGAAAAAGACCAACGAATGTATTCGAAACTATAGTCGGCCCTATCCGATAAATGTAACGTGAGTAATCCAGTAAGTATTTCTTAGTAAAAATGATGTATCTCTGTTGCCGATATAACAACAAATACTAAAAAAATTGAATAAAATAAATATTTAAGGGGGCTCTCATACAACAAACATGATTTTATTCTCGTTTTTAAAACGACCCTTCGTGCGCGAGTCCGATTCGCACTTTGCCGCTTTTTAAACCATTGCTCAGTCATTGTATTTAAGGGTATATTTCGATTTGAATTGAATTGCTTTGGTTTGTATTGTTAATTGTTGTGTGTTCTCTCTTATTGTAAGGCTATCAGACAGAGAGCGGTCACGCGTTCACGCGGTTAGTTTTGCATTCTTTGTATTGTATTGGGTTATATAGATGCCCACACAGGAGCCGTTCTGACCGCGGCGGTCAACTAGAACGGCCGCACTCGTGCGTTCGCGCACTCGCGCGTTCTCCATAGTTTCGGTGACCAAATTGGAAAGAAGATGGAAAAGAATTAAAAAAATTGACTGAATAGCTTACTCACATTATTTCTTAAAAAATACATATATACCTTTATTATTAATAATTTCTGCAGCTTTTTTATAACACTGCCTAAGTTCAGAAAATTATGATGCACTTTAGAACGGTAATGTTGTATTACCGTGGCTTCTTGATTTGCTTCATTTCACATAACATGTTGCGCATCATGTCATCATTCATCAATGTTTTATGTAATAATGTTTAATATCTAAATGATTATTATTAAGCTATTGCATAGCTTCTATCGCGGACCTTGAGCGTGGAGATCGAATCCAGATATTCCGTAACGAAAATAACCTAACACCCCCCACTCCGACTCCATCTATCGATGAATAGCAGAACTTTTAATGACTTTTTGAAATATCACGCTTGTCTCTTTAGTTCAGCAACTCGCCTCTAGATGGCATTGGTTAAATAATTATAATTGCATAAGTTGATTTGGCATCTATCGATGAATAGCAGAACTTTTAATGACTTTTTGAAATATCACGCTTGTCTCTTTAGTTCAGCAACTCGCCTCTAGATGGCATTGGTTAAATAATTATAATTGCATAAGTTGATTTGGCATCTATCGATGAATAGCAGAACTTTTAATGACTTTTTGAAATATCACGCTTGTCTCTTTAGTTCAGCAACTCGCCTCTAGATGGCATTGGTTAAATAATTATAATTGTATAAGTTGATAAAAACAGCTATGCAATAGCTTTACCGCGGCAGTCTCCGAGTGCCAGACGTCTTTTATTATATTTTATATACTTAGTAACATAATTTGCAAAATACCAATTATAGTTTGAGTAAATTGAAATAACTATTAATTGATTTGTGTATACTTGTATGTATAAAGAATAAACAAGTTTACCTCAAACATACCACCAATCTTTCTTTTGCTGAAATGGCTTTTCTCCAGTTAGTATCTTGTTTAACTAAGTCATGATTAATTTTTTACACAGTTTATTGAAGCAATTATTTGTCACCTGAAAATAATCAAATTATTATTAATTCTTCATCTTTACATATACATAACATTAAAAAAGTCTATGAATTTCCCCAACTTTTCCTTTCCGTCAATGTTTATAATGACAAAATCAATAGTTAGTCCTCCAATAAAAAACTAACGTCAAAAACATGGTGACAGTAGTGGTAACGCGTGGAACGTCCAACAGCGGTATTCGTGAGCAACTGCACGCTCGAACGCAAAACTGACCGCGTGAATGCTTGAACGCGTGACCGCTCTCTGTCTGCAGACCCTAAAGTTTGATGTTGGTCTTGCAGTCTGACAACTGTCTTCTGCTTGAATTATGTACACGTTAATAAACGTACAATAAGATTCGTTTCTACATCGTTTCAATTGAATTATATTTGTCCATAACATATTCATATCCTAACTCAAATTAAATTTAATGGCGTTCTTATATTCATAACTATATTATTAGTTGAATTTAAAACACTATACATAGGCAATACAAAATGGCTTTATGGTATATAAATTGAGGCAATATACTACGATCTAGATGTAAGTACTTAGTTAATATACCTCTATGTGCTTTTGATGCCTAAATTGGATAAACGATTTTAATTTCATTTATTTTATTTTATTTGGTACATGACATGTAAAATTAATTGTATACTATAAAAACTTAACACATACATTTTATACAATGTAACACATACATTTTATACAATGTATAAAATGTATGTGTTAAGTTTTTATAGTATACTAGCTGACCCACCAGCGACTTTGCTCGCTTGGTGTTGGTGCAGTGTTGGAAGTGCCGTTTTGGAACCTCGAGGTCCTGGGTTTGATCCCCGGGTTGGACAGTTATTGTGTTTTTCTCACAAAGATATTCTCAATAACAGTCTGGAACATTACCCCTTAGATGGTAATAGGCTCGCCCCCTATTACATGAGACCAAAAACGTAGACGTTTAAAACACCGCTGGATCTCCCTTCGATGATATAGGCGAAACTATTTGTTATGTTGTGTTTATAAATAACATGTAAGTACTTATTGCAGGCGGTTCAAGGCACCGCTACACTGATTTTTCACCTACGTGGTTATGGATGATGATGATGATGATGATGATGATGAAAAGTATACTATGTCCTTTCCCGGGATATAATCTATCTCTGTCAAATTTCATCGAAGTCGGTAAAGCAGTTCTCGAGTTATAAATGGTGTAACTACCACGACTTTATTTGTTTTATAAGTATAAGTAGACAGGTGCTGATATGCAGCAGAACAATAAAATATGTAGGACATGTCAATTACTATTAAAAGGTGTAATTACTAAAATTCTACAGCCACGGTGCAAAGTAAATAGGGAAGAACACAATGCGTCTTAACTCTCGCTCACTTGGTGATCTCAGTGCCAAACTAAACACATAAGTGTTTAAGTTGGACCTTGTATAGGACTTGCACACTATAAATAAGGCTTACTGCCTCTAAAGCTTTCCTTAAGGTCACCTCTACAAGGCTTTATCTCACATTAAATAGACATTTAATTACTTTACTTCTTAGCTTACACGAGGATGAAATGTATGTTGGGTCACAGACTGATAAATTACTCGTATCTTAACTTTCACTAAGTCTACGTTTAAATAGGTACAGAGTAAAAGATTCAGGTTTTCGACAATTTTAAGACCCTTGCTTCATATTAACTTTGTAATATAAATTTCAAACTCTACCTTGAAAAGAGAGGTTTTCGAATAGGATGGTAATTTCTGTTTTCGTTATAATACAACATAAATAACTTGATTTTACGTGACTGGCCGCTTTCACAACTAGTAACGTCAAATACTCGTTGCCCGAGGTGCAATATAACTGTGGGAGAAGGGCGTCTCTATAATGCTATATTCTGTCGCACTTTTATTTCTTATGTAAGACTGCACTGCACTGCGAGTTAGGATTGTCTATGGATAATATATTATGACCTGGCAAGGTCACTGACACCTCACGCAGGGTGAAATACATTAAAAAAAATTGGTAGACACTCTTCGAGATTGCATCAAAAAGGGTAGGTTAATTGGCGAAAAAATTTGCGCTATAGAAACGTGAGCTGAGACTTAGAAATATTTCGAAGAAAAATTTCATCCCCTATTAACCCCCATATTTTTTGATGGCATCCTGTTGGGGACCCTCGTATAATAAAGTTGACGGTAATTAACTTATTTTTACCTATAGCGCCTTGTATTTAGCATGGATCTTGCCACAATAGCTATACTCACAAACTAACGCACCTAACCTACTAACTAACGTACTCACTTACAAACTTACGCATTCACATTTCATCACCGCAGAAGTCGTGCTTCTCACTTAATTGTATAAATATTTTAAGTCGCGTGTCTGATGTTAGGCACTATGTTTGTCCGCTGACAGTTGCGGTGGCACGCAGAACGTCCAACTGTAGTTAGTTAGTTTCGGTTTAAAGAATTAATTTCTCAGCAAGACATTACATATTTCACTTATGTGAGAATTTAAAGTTTTAATTCAATAATAATATAATATAATAATAAAATTAAAGTTGAGAAATTAATCTAGGTTAAGGCATTAACGAGCTTCGACATTCGAGTGACTTAATAACTTAAATATTTAAAAGTAACAAAACATGAATGCCTACTATTTAGTTAAAGATAAGCAAAAAAGGGTATTTTTCTCGTACCCTCCACTTAGTTCAATGTTATTCGCTTTAACCGCGGCGCGACAGTCCTACAGTCCTACAGGCGAGCAAACGAGGGCAGCATCATCGAATCTCGGACGCTGCAGAAGAGACTCGAAGAGGCTGAAGCAGCCATAAACAACAACGACACATCCTCGATCATCATGGGGGCAATGTCTGGTCAGTATATGGCTGCCTACAACGCGACAAGTGGCTTTGTGTTTCTGGATGAGGAAGATACCGAACGGACTGGTAGGCCAAAATACGCAACACCACCACACGACCCTATTGTTGTCACCGCCCGGTGCACCAAGATAATGTTGGATGACAGAGTCTTGCAAATGGCGAAAGCCATTTCGAGAGACTCTGAGATCGAGACATTCTGGAAACACTGGGAGGTACCCAAAATACAGTGGGTCAATGGAGTTCCCGGATGCGGAAAAACAACTTGGGTGGTAAGACACTTCGATGTTGACAAGGACGTTATCGCAACAACAACTACAGAGGCAGCAAAAGACCTGAGAGAGAAGTTGGCGCACCGAATCGGAGACCTGGTGAAAACCAAGGTGCGCACTATGGCCTCGGTTTTAGTAAATGATTTTAAAAAGAATGAGAGCTACGTCCGCCTGATGGTGGACGAGGCTCTCATGAACCATTTCGGGGCCATAGTAATGGCTTCTAGGCTGTCTGGAGCTAGCGAACTTGTCCTCATCGGAGACGTCAACCAATTACCTTACATAGACAGAGAGAACCTGTTCGATCTAAGGTATAACCGCCCTAACCTGGTTACGAACATCAGCCAGGAGTTGTTGTGCACGCACCGGAACCCTATGGATGTTGCGTATGCGCTGAGGGAAATATACTCCGGTATATATTCCTCGGCTCCCAGTATAAGGTCCCTGCGCCTCGAGAGCTACACGGGAGCGAAAATCCCCAAATCCCTTCCAAACACCCTCTTTCTGGTCCACACTCAGGAGGAAAAGGAGACCCTGACCAGCCAGGGTTATGGTAAGGGCGAAGGATCAAGCACCCTTACGATTCACGAGGCGCAGGGACTGACGTACGAGTCAGTCGCGGTGATTAAAACTAAAGGCAAAATGAAGCTGCACGAGAGCGTCCCGCACGCAGTCGTTGCGGTTTCCCGGCACACTAGGACCTTTGTCTACTACGCCGACGACGACGATGATGCCATCGGACGGTTTGTGAGGCAAGCGACGGTTGCGAGCGAGCAAACTATCTACGGCTATAACCTGAAGATGGCAATCAGGGATCGAAACAGCGTGGTGATGGAGGCCCTTCTTCAGCGCAAAGTGGGCAACGTGGGCTCACAATAAATATACTATAATCCATTTGCTGTAATATATGTAGTTTTTCGAATTGTATGTAAGCTAGCGTTAAGAAATCATAACTGACAAAGAGATGGTGCGGGCATCCAGAGCAGACATGCTCACGGAAATGTGTTGGCAAGCGGTGGCGTGTGTGGCGGGTCGCATCTTCCCTCAGAAATGGTTGAGGAAGGCGATGGCTGGCACATGCGTCAACTCGTGAACGGGTGCTGTTTGCGGGCACTGGTCTGCTGTGAATGCTTGCACCAACTCAGAATAAAATGTATCAATAACTTTAAGTGTATTATGTTATAATATGTATGTTGTATGAGAAAAAAAAAAAAATTATGTTCCTCATGTATGTATTTTGTTGTATGTTATAAATTTATAAGTAAGTTGTCAAAAATCTGTAAGTTAAAAAAAGGCAAGGACCCTGGAGTCTGTGGAGCGTAGTTTTATTAATAAAAAAAAAAAAAACCGCGGCGCGACATAGTACCGAGCGCCCGATGCGCACAACAAGAACCGGTCAGCAAATAATACATGATGTAGTTTTGCGCGGCACTACATTGCATGCGCTCGTCACCCGGAGACGTCTGTCTGCTTCACACACACCCTTCACACCCTCAGACAGAACTGCTTGCGCACTATTGCTTCGCGGCGTAATATCTGGTTACTGCGGTGGTACCTACCAAGACCCTTTTGCACAAGAGGCCTACCATGTAGTAGGTCGAGTTTCCTCACTTCTTACGACTGGCATCCTGACGGTGGAGGATAAAAAGTGAGATATGTCGGATAGTCAGACCTATCCGATACGTGAGTAATCCCGTATTTCTAATTAAAAATGAGTGAAAACCACGTTAGTTTTTTTAACAAAAGTGGGATATATGCTTGTGCTTGTACCACTATCTCGCCAGATATAAGTCAGGGTGTGATCTAAAAAGTAGATACCACTCCTTAAAGGTACACGTTCATATGCGATTTAAAAACTACGAGAATGTATCTAGTCAGAAACACAATGAATTCTACACGTTGGCAGTACGCGATAACGATTCCTAAGTGAAGGTGATATAATATTTATTTATTTAGTTCCTTAATGAGCCGAAATCAATCGCGGTGTTCGCACACCCGTTCCCTTATAACCCCACAATCACCGTGAGCGAGCTCGATACGTCATCAATGACGTCGACGATAACGCTCACGTCGTGACCACGGGTTTTTTGCAGTGTCCAACTGTCACTATCTAAATGTAAAATAATATCAAATTATAGGATTCTTTCGATTTTTGGCAGAGCATTTGGCGCGCATTAAGCACCGCGTGTGTGTTCCACTTTGCCCGTGTCACCCTCACACAGTAACATGCTCGCGCACTATTGCTTCGCTGTAGAATATCTGCCACCGGTTGTACCAACCAAGGGGACGATATAACTGCCACATATATGCATATTGCCGTGAGTCTCGTCGTCAGATAACGAAATGTAGATTGTGGAATTCTGTTATCTAATTCTTCCCTTTCGCCAAAATGTATCCGATAGAATAACGACACCAAAGGTAGCAAAACTTCGCTGATGTCAAAGGTTTAAAACCTAATTTACCGGTAAAAGTTTCCGATGCTCCTCTCAGGTTGTCCATCAATTTACTCTAAAGCTTCTGGTCGGAATGTGGCCCAGCTATCCCAGCGATGAAAACAATACAGAGAACATCTGATAGATTTTCCATTCAGAAATTGCATTCGAGAACTGGGCTGCGCTTGTTTCACTGTTCGCATTGACTTTATCGAAAATCGAATAACATGTTTTGTGTCATGAAAAGTTCTCCTGGCGGGTAATTTGTGAATCTAGAAGATGCTGGTGGAAATACTGTGAGTATTGAATACTTACAATTTATTCGTAATATTCAGTCTATTCTCGATATATTTTAAAGGTTCGTTTTAATATTTTGCACACTTTCCTTACATCCGTGCACAATTACGAATACTTCACAATTAATAATCCACCACTATTACACGTCCAAACTCAAAGGAAATCTGGGAAGATTACAACAGCTTCCATGTAATTTTCCATAATAAGAAATCCATAACATACATATACGTTCAGCAAATAAATAAATTCATGAATGAACACTCCATGCACGTCATGTGCATGGAGTGTTCATTCATTCATCAATACTTGTTTTTGATAATGGTTGAGCAACTTACCCGGCGTAAAAAAATACCTCACCTTAGCCAAGACACCCGAATTTTTGGCAGCCAATTGACTAGATGTATGAGCCAAAGTTTAGACATCGACGTCACGTCAAGAATCTCTAGGTGGTCGGTAATAGGCACAGAAACATTGAGGACAGCTAGAGACAGTTCAATTTGACTCCATTTGATAGAGGCAAGACATGCTTGAGTTTTGGTGACATTAAACTTGACCAGATTAGCATGGCCTCAACCGGAGACCAGAATAGATACTGAGACAAGTTCAAGCGGTCAACAATGGCTTAAGGAGGGAATAATAGTTATTGATTAAATAAATTGGTTACAAAAACATAGTTTATTGGTCCCTAAAATAGGATAACGTGTATCTTGGGGGCCTCATTCCTAATTGTTACAATTTATTTAATTTAGAGGAAACGTTATAAAAATACAGAAAATAATATTAAGCTACTTAATTTAAATCTTATGAATGTGTTTCGATTTGAATTAATATTTTTGATGGGGTATTAGCGTGATGAGGGCTGGGTGTGTGTATGTGTGTGTGTGTGTGTGTGTGCGTTTGCGTGTGTGTATGTGCGTGTGTGTGCGTGTGGCAAATTCGAAGACAAATAAATGTGCTTGTAAAAATATTATTCAAAATAAAAATATGTAAATATAAATTAGAAGGCAAATGTTTCATTTTCATTTATATCTAAACTTATTTAGATGTTTTAGCGGGGTTAAGAACTCTTCTGTTTTCTCCATTCCGTCCCAAGTAATTCCAGTCCATTGTAATAAGCCAGTTATACATGGTAAATTGACACTTGAAAAAAACAGGTTCATGAATATCTAATCTTTCCGGGTATAGGTTCCGTAGTAGTGGTAAAAAATTATATATAATAATAATAAAGTTTAAGTTTATTTCCAAGAACACAACTTAATACAGTTCACTAAATCAGTACACAACAAATGTATATCTTGTATCTGCATATAAAAGTAGATCTCCACTTGGTACCGGTTGGTAATATTCGACAGACTGCATGTAAAAGTAGATACTCCACTTGGTACCGGTTGGTAATATTCGACAGACTGCATATAAAAGTAGATACTCCACTTGGTACCGGTTGGTAATATTCGACAGCCTGCATATAAAAGTAGATACTCAACTTGGTACCGGTTGGTTATATTCAACAGCCTGCATATAAAAGTAGATACTCAACTTGGTACCGGTTGGTTATATTCGACAGATAAAATGAGTCCACGAGAATTAAATAATTTTTAATTTATTCGCTCGGATCAATAGTCATCAATGGCCACGAAAGAAGTATATTGTTATGTTAATATACACATTATAGCTACGTTTACGTACGTACGTTTTGGTACGTTGTGCGAGACACTACGATTTAAAATCGTTTGTATCGGAGTTTTTATAGCTTACTTGTATTTCCGCTATTTGAGCGTGATCTAACAATAATTTGATGACCCTTCCCTCCATTTAACTAACGTTACTTTTTGGAATGCATTTGCCTGAAAAAGTATTACTTATTTATAAACGGTTAAGAAAATATTTGAATTGAAATTCTCGTGAGTTTGACACAGGTCAGGAAGCTATTCATTTACGAAGGCTTAAGGCGTTATCACAGAAAAGTTGTTCCAACTCTGCCTGACTCTAGAAAGCGAATAGATATGTGTCCTGTTCCACGTGTTAAGAGCAAATTTGCACACAAGCATTTTAACGTCATTGTGCCTCTCCTATACAACAAATTTAATAAAGTACATAAGGCTAAAAAGTTATGTAATAGCGAAATTAAAAAGGTGCTACTTACTTGGCTTTGTCAATATGATTATGAAGGCATCGAAAGGATGCTTAATAGTTTTAGAGAATGATATTTTGAGCACATACCCCATTTATTCAACTGCGTTCTGCGCAATATCACACGCAATGCCCGGTGCACACAACGTTACACACAGTGTACGGTGTGCTAAACGCCACAAACATTGCTTTACATACTTAAATCACTTTCATACCTACACTTCCACACCTTCACACAACATACACAAATATCCTCCAACCCACTTTTACTCCACTTGAGTTGGGTGCTTTGACGGAGATGATATACACTTAAACATACATTCACACACACACTACAATAACATCCCAACACACCCTCAAATAAATATTATAAAATGAGCGTGTTTTATCTAATTTCAAAACATTTTTGCTTAGCATTTATTAACCATTATGTATGCTGTTCCATGTGTTTTATATTTTTAGTTATATAGACTATGCTATATATATATATATATGGGCTTTATGTTTATATATGTATATGTATATATATATATATATATGCGTGTTTATATATACAAAAATATGTTTGTTATATGTATTTGTAAGCATAAAATATTAAAATAAATCTAAATGGGAGAAGCCACTGGCACCCGAAACACAGTTTTTAACTAGTTCGGGAGCCTATGGATTCATTATATAAAATGTAATATATTTATGCAAAATAAAATAAATTATTATTATTATTATTATTTATTTGTCATATTTCACGGGTTTCACCCGGTCCTTTACATAGGCATAAGTGGGGCTGTAGCCAACACTTAGAGGCCCGTTTGGTATAAAAATACAATATAGTACAAAAATACAAAATAGTAAAAACAGAAACATTTTGGATGGATGGTTACATGGTATATACTATTACAAATATTATTATTATTATTATTATTATTTATTTGTCATATTTCACGGGTTTCACCCGGTCCTTTACATAGGCATAAGTGGGGCTGTAGCCAACACTTAGAGGCCCGTTTGGTATAAAAATACAATATAGTACAAAAATACAAAATAGTAAAAACAGAAACATTTTGGATGGATGGTTACATGGTATATACTATTACAAATATGGGTAAAATGGCCAGGCTATTGAGATGAACTTATTAGTGATAAGGAAGATAGTGGGCTATGAATGAGACTACGGCACCTGCCAATTTAGTCTCATGTTAAAATATTTAGGCAGGTGGTGACTTGCCATCCACTAAACGGGCCCCCCATAAAGGCCACCATGAGTGGTGACAAAAGGGGCAACGTTGGTGTGGATGGCTAAAGAGTGTCGAGAGGTGTGCTGCGGTTTCACTAGAGCGCTACTACCGGCGTTATGCCCTTTAACACTTCCACCCTTGGAGCTTTTTGTTACTTGCTCTTGCGTCTCCACCCCCGGACGGCCAATTAAGGCAAGCCGGGGGTCAGGGGTCTCATTTAGCCCCAGGGAGAATCAGGGTCCGCGGTGTCGCCACTCACCGACGGCTCGCCACAAAGCCGCCCCTGCGGTATTATTATTATTATTATATTGAACTATTACTAATAGCCGACAAAACACTTTAGTGATCAAATACCCTGCGGAGGGCATATGGTTATGTGGGAATCGTACCAAGAAATAAACCTAGGGCAGTATACCGTCCCTCAGCGGTGGAAGTACGGAACCTATTTTGTCGCTACACTGTAGTAGAACAACAGACTATGTGGGATAAAAAAGGACTGCAAACAAGCAAGATCTATGTTTCCAACCTTGAACAGGAACACAACAAACAATCTGCTGAAACTGCAGCGAGACCTGCGACTTTTAGTAGGCCTTATCACAGGCCACTGCAACCTAAATTATCACCTTCACAAAACTGGTGCAACGGACAGTCCACTGTGCAGTGGAAGTTTACAGGAAGACGAGACCGTGAGGCACGTGCTGCTGGAGTGCACGGCTACGGAAAATATATGGAACACAACCAGACTATTTGAAGATCAGTATAGTTTTAGATTATCATCGGTTAACATACCACCAACATCACTGGAGCAGTTGTGCCAGAGACCCAGGGCCATACTCCGTTATATAAAGGAGTTGGAATGCCTCGGGTAGAGGCTGGCGAGGGAAATGCACAATACACCCCAAGCGGGACGTCAGTGCAGGACTTATCGCCCCCACTATGAACAAGAACAAGAACAAGTATTACCATTTATATTACCCACTTAACGACCTTGGGGTCTTCCTTCTCCTCACCATTTTGCCAAAGTGGGCACGCAATGCACTCATATAACGCCAACAAGTTGATTGACACGGCCTAACAAAATAATTAAGTGCATAGGAGTTTCATAAACCAATGCCATTTGGTTAGAAAATTATAAGAGGTGATAATGTGAGTGAGCATGTGTGCGAAGATGTTTGTGTGTATGTATGTGTGCGTACCTCGTCATAAATTTGGAATGACGATACGCGATTAACATAATAATTATGGTTCTCACTTCTCGCTATATTTATATTTAACCAGTTGACTCGCGATTCGCCATATTTGGCCAATAATACGTACAATAGATTTCGCAGAAATGAACCTACTTTTCCAGGAACTGCAACGTATGGTTAACGCGCACGAAGTCGCTGGCAATAACTTGTTTGAATATGAATACCTCGCAATATGATTGGAACGTAAATTCAGCTTACATAATTTGTAGTCCGCGCACCAAAATAATATTGGCACAGTTACTTTGATATTTACGGTGTTTGTCTGTTTGCTCAATAAAAGCTTCAATAATGGAAGGCCGTAAAATAAAAATGCACGCTAATAATAGACTCATATCTTGGTACCCACAGAAAGTATTTACGATGTTCTTCGCTTCGTAAAACCTTTTGACAACAGCACTGAGCAGTGAGCACATACTGAGAACGAGACGGTACCAACAATACCAATTTCGACACTAATAATATAGGTACGGATATAGATTTATTGGTATTCTTTGAGGTTTATTGTGGTGGGCTAGCACCGTTTTAAACAGGGGTGACAAAGTAGTCGTGTAACAAAAAAGGCAATCCCTCAAACTGCATCTTCGTTTCATTCCAAATGTTTCAGTTTTTATGCACCATTGAGTGTTGGCTCGAGTCCTGCTTATGAAATTTGTAAAGGAGAATTAATTTCGTGAGCTACATGAAATAAAGAAAAATGATGATTGTCATAATTTTAATATATTATGTTTATTCTCCTCTTCATAATTGAATACAAACTTTCACCCCTCCATTTCACCTTCTTAAACCACCACTATCCAAAAAAATAGTCTAACATTTTTTATTTTGAATGACCTATCCAAATACAAATTTTCACAACTATAAGTTCAAAAACAAAGGGGTTTCATACAAACGTTTTCACCCCTTTTGACGCCCTTAGGGGTAGAATTTCGAAAACCCCATTCCTAGTACACCTCTACGCATCAAGGACAATACACCCTCCAAATTTCAAGTCTCTACGATCAGTGGTTTAGGCTGTGCGTTGTCTGTCAGTCAGTCAGTCAGTCGTCAGGACATTATCTTTTAAAACACTGTTTTAAACTATCACGGTTGTTCTCTAAAGTTATATGATTATTCACGGGATATTTACCGAGGTAAGGTTGTGGAATGAGCTCCCGATATTTCGGCGCAGTTACATGCACTATGTTCACGGGAAGACTGAAGAATGCGGGTGGTTGGTCAAAAAGTTTAAAAGTTAGGTGCAGACATAACGATCTTATTTATTAGTTAATCCGCAATGCAATAAGAGATAAAGCAAGGGATACCTAAGCACACTAAAGGCCTAATCAGACCTGGACGTTATTCGCTACCGCGAGCGATAGAGAAATCCGAAAGGTTATGCGTTAATTTCACTGTTCACACCAAAGCGGATATCGCTACCGCGCGCGGTAGAGTTATCCGTTGACAACGTTTAGCAAGGCGAGGGCAGGAACCATGTCGCTCTCGCTGCCTGATTCCGCGTCGCAAGAAAGAAAATACCGCCTCACTAGGCGGTACAAGTTTCGCTGCAGATATGGAACTTCATACTATTTACCCATCGAGTTCCGCGTGGTATTTTTCGCTACCCATAGCGGTAGCGAATAACGCTCAGGTCTGAATAGGCCTTAAAGCATGCTTATAGTTTAGCAATATGCATAGTTTAGCAAGATCATTCCTAAATATCTCATTGGTGTAGATCGAATTTTATGAATGAGTGAAGTATACGTAGAAATCGCTACGTAATCTATATCCTGCACGAACGTTCAATCAAATGTTGTATAAAAACATAGTTTGCTATTTTTGAAACGCATCTGTGTTTACGTAACTAATAAAACAAGTACGGATAAGCCGAGCCAAGGCGCAGATTTACGCAAAATTTATAAAGTGCTACTACTACTATCGAATACCGCAGCCATAGTAAACATGCGGGCAGTAGATCTACTTGTGAGAATTGGCACAGGGACCGACCTCATTCTATGACTGCGTTTACTTAGCAACTCACGTCTTACACAAGGCGGCACGGATGTGTGAGGCGTGTGTCCTTTTGTAACGACATGATGTGTTTAATAATATCAGCTTAAATATATGCCTAGGCCTAGCCCACCGAGGCATACCACCGAGGTCGTATGGTCGATGGTATGCCTCGATAGACTAGCGTAGGGTTACTAGGCTCTTTAAAACAAAAAGCCGGTTTCAAAGGTTACAAAAACCTGATTTCTGTAAAAAAAACCGGCCTTTGACCGAATATAAAACGCAGTAGATTTTATCCATATTTATTAACCCTAAAATATTATTGGTACTTATATTTCTGGCCACTAGCAACAGCTTTAAAACAAATGTTTTTGTGGAAATTTCACTGCAAAATTCTTCACACGTCAGATGTTTGAAGTTATATTGTGTGAGTAGTATTGCTCTTATTGATTCAACAGACAATTTGTTATTTTTCTTTGTCCACTGTGAAGTCATAAGTGTAAAAACCATTTCCATGTTTGCGATATATGCCATGAGACTAAAACAGTACTGAGAACTTAGCATGACGAATATCCCGGTCTCGTATGAAATCCGGGCGGAGTCCGGCCTATACACTTAAAACACGGTCTGGACCGGATTTATCCGGTCACATGGTAACCCTAGACTAGCGGTCATGGCGTCTGACACGGATTGTCGGAAAACGAGGGTTCGCATCCCGTCCTAGGATGTGCTCTATAAAGTAGTTTGGTCTAGATTAGCAGGCACCAGTGCCAGTGCTTTAAAAATCATATAATAAAAATGTGAGGTAATGTTTACACAGGGAGCAGTAGTATATACGCTATTTTACTCCATAAACACTAAATAAATAATAGTGCTACACACCATAAGAAAACACAAACATATTTCGTTTATGGCAATTTCTTACAATGTTATTTCACGTCTTTATTATGTTTCATTAGGTACTTTTGCTTCACAGTAGATGTCGCTGTGGGAAATAGAGTTAAAGAATAGGCTTTGGTGGGTACCACCGCAATTTCAGATATTTGAGCTGAATGAAGGCACTACCGCTGCCCCTCAGCTGTCGTTAACCAGGATAGCAATAGATTTTCCATTGTGTCTGGTTCCTGATACAGCTGAAGGCCAAATGAAAGTATGTGGAGCACGAATGTTTCTGAATAGCGAATGCAGTTGAGTGTCGCGCATTTTTTTTACTTAAAGCTATGGATACCACTACAACAGTCATGGGTTGTCGTGGCGCTAACCACCAAGTACAAGACAAGACCGTCTAAATGTATTACTTAATGGTAACATGTTATGAAATCTATTATAGTAAATATATATGCTTGATATATCTATACATATGGGGGTCAATAGGCTCTGAACCTTTTGAATTTTTTTGAACAAATCTTACTATTAGAATCCTAGAGTATAATAATAATAATATCCTGCTTATCATAGGATATATATTTTTATTCATCAGCATTATCATCCATCACTATGCGGGTGAAACAGCGGAGCGCAACTAGTAATCTATAGTAGGTAAATATGATATCTATAGTAAATCTGATCTATATCAAATATCTTTAGTAAATATAGTCTATATAGAATTTATATAGTCAATATAATAGAGGCTCTCAGGGTTTCCCTTTATCTATGAAAATGTAATGTAAGTATGTCAAGAAAGACATTAACAGTATTGAAATAAGGAGTGATGCTCATTCTATCAACACGCGGAATAAGCACAAGCTATCCGTACATGTAACGCGTCTCCACAGAATATGTCATTATTTTATGGGCCAATGTATACGGTTCTATAATAAATTTCGCAATGTTATCCGAGATTTGCCTATTAATAAGCTTAAAATTACTATTCAAACTAAACTCTGTCAAAAAGGTTGTTATAAAATTTCGGATTACTTGGAGGATTAAAAAGCTTGGGGCTGATCACTCGAGCCGTGCTATTCTCTAAGAACAAACATCTTTGACAACATCCGTGAAACAAATGACGAGATGACAAGAAACGTTGGGAAACAACCTTGTGTACAAGGGCGATATCTCATAAAGTATTTGACATTGGAGAGTTCGTCGATGAGCTCGTCGACGAATCATTAGAGAATCACACGGCAGGATCTACCTATACGCGTGTATTACGATGTCAGAGTGTAACGTGTCTTACCCTACTGATACCATTATTATAGTCGCATTTCTAAGGCAACACTCTGGAGCTAAAAATAAACGCACATTTGTCATATACAATAACAAATTGGCGATAAAAAATAAAAAGAAAAAAGACAAGCCCGCTGAGTTGTTGCTGGATCTTCTAAGTCGTGGTGGTAATAAAATATAGATACCTTAAATGACAATTTGTAATTGCCTCCGTAGGCCTATACAGAATAAATGATTTGATTTGATTTAATCTACATAGAATTTATACAGTAATTACTGCGTACGAAAGAGACAAGGGCCACACTTAACGCGTGTATATACGTTTTTTTACTGGACTCCTTGTGGATGTTTAACGTGATTACGAAGAAATCGATTGTTATTCAGTACATGTATGTGTCCAGCGTTATCAGCGTTTTGTTTGATTTTGAGGTTATCATGCCAAAATACTATTACTGACATCAATATATCTGGACACCATGTGTGCCCCGATTAGTCAGTGTTAACTTTGTTAACCTTCACTGTAGTTTATGCTCTTTTACCTAGAAATTACGCAGTTTTATGTGAATTTTACGACTTTAATTACTTATATTGTGTAGGTGTTTCTTAATTTTCTTAAGCAGTGCTATAAATCTGATCTGAAGTGTAGTAATTACACGAAACTCATAGCCAATTATTCTTACTGCTAGGTACCGACTGTGTATATACTACTCAGTCAGAGTCTAAACAGGCTGTGTTCTGTTCTCTAAACTTTAAAATTTTATTTTAAACTTTCAAAAACGACGGAGTTTCTAAAGTAGACATATATTTGATTTTACGTATGTTCACGTATAAGATTTACTGTATCATATACCTTATACACCACAAGCTGGACCCATTTAAAATTGTATCTATTGAGGACCTATGACAAGCTGAGAGATATGCTCAACAAAATAAATGCTTATCTAGGTGATGTTATTATAATATAATATAATAATAATATTCTTATAATTATAGCTGTTGGAGCTGCCCCGCACCCGGCGCATCAGGGACGCGATTCGCTTGCGCATGATCGGTACAAATCCATCTATGTGCGCGTCCGCGAACATCCCCGATGCGCTGCAGTGGCGCGGCAGCCACATCAGCGCCCTGAAGGCGTTGTTATATTGGACTCGCAGGGCGTTGTAGGACTTTTCGTGTACTTGACCCATAGGCTGCACGTGTAGAAAGACTGACAGTAAGCTCTAAAAAGAGTAGCTTTCACTTGTGCAGTGCATCGTGCAAACCTACGAGCCAGCATATTGCCCCTGACTGACAACGCCCTGCGCTCCCTTTCCATATCAATATCGTCTGCGAGCGTCTCGGTCACCCAGTGGCCCAGATACTTAAACTGCTGGACTCGTTTCAGGACCCTTCCGCTTAGTGTGACTGGCGGGACAGAGTCGTACGTTTTCGATCCCGCTTTGAACACTACGAGTTCGCTTTTAATGGCGTTGTATCTGAGCCCGTGAGCCTCCGCGTAACGCTCGCAGATCGCAATGAGCTTTCTGAGGGCCCTGATCGATGGGCTCAACAACACCATGTCATCTGCATAACTGCTGTTGTTAACAATTACACCATCAATCGAGCAGCCGACACGGGCATTGCAGAGCTCACGGATCAGGCTGTCAGTGTACAGGTTGAATAGGCTCGGTGACGATAAACCGCCCTGTCTCACACCACACTCCAACCTGTACACCTCCGATAGCGACCCCGACCATCTCACAAAGTTGATCTGATTGCCATACCAGTACTTAAGGAGAGATACAAACTCAGGGGGGAGGTCCGTGTCGCTCGACAACTTGTGCCACAACCTGTCATACGCCACAAGATCAAAAGCCTTAGATAAATCTAAGAAGCAGGCGTAGTAGAGGCGTAGATAAATCTGTGCTCGCGAGGTCTACTGTTCCCAGAACTACTAGTCAAGTATTTGTCAAAATCGTATTAGGTAATAATGTAAAAACTTGTACACTTACTTCACGAATGCGATCAGAGTCTCTCTTAAATGAGGAAGGAATGTTAAGACTATACGTATACTAGAGGCCAATTCTAGCCCTTCGACATCATCTCTACAGTTCAATGATGCGAATATTGAAGGCTATTCTATAGAATAGGCTCAATTAGTTATCTTAGTTATCTGCCTCTGTGTGGGTTTCAGATAACAGAAGGTACTAGGATGGTGGGAAAATCCCCAACAATGGATATCGTTGATTTTGTTTACCTTTCCTAGATAAGTGTTAAATCAAGTTTTAACGTGTAGGTAATAGTGGTGAATTATTAACCGTTAAGAGGATTGCATAGCTAGTACTTTCCATACTAAAAGAGAAAACTCTTTTCTACCTCTTAACATTGTCCGATTTCAGTGATTTTTTTATGGAGACATGACATTGTGTACTATGCCCGTACGTTTTGATTTTTTAATTTTTTTTTTGGTTTTAAAAAAGGTAATTTATAGTACTTTGAAATACTGATAAAATCAAAACGTACGGGCACAGTAAACAATGTCATGATTCCGATACCGATCGTCAGTTTGTACCGTTCAGTGCTCTCCTGATCTACCAAACTGGCCGAGCTGGTAACAGTGACAAACATGTACACGAAATGGACGCGTTTACAAATTGTTTAATTGTTACTTACTCATACTATCTTCGTTTACGTATAAGGAACAGCAGACGTAGGTGTCACGTACACCCAATCGTCGCCCAAAGAGCACTTCAAGGGGAATTTACTACTTTATATTAATTATTGCGCGAATATGAAGACATTTATTTAAATAGTTAAGAATATCGATTAAAAGTTTTGATGAATTATCAGTGAAATTACAAGAAAACTTAAAACATCTAAAGTTATATATGGAATGTTTGAAAAAAGTTACCTATAAAATCAAACAAATTTATTGAAGTTTTGAACTAGAAGATTCGGTTTTTATTGACGATGTTACACGCATCCGTCGGTCCACCGATCGGTGTAGCACTGTGGCCCGAGCACGAACATTTGCTAAAGTGTAACGTTATCGTATCGTTGACGTATTCAGTACAAACTATGAGTTACCTATGCTACTATTGTACTAGATAAATACGTTAACGATGCGATTACAATATCCTTCTTTTCTTAACATTACTTAACATAAAATCAACTCTGAGCGCGGTTACTGTACCTGCGAGTAAGTAGATATATTAATAATACAATTTGCTAGCACTTCAAAGTTATTAGCTACGTAGCTTCACAAAATGTGCCCGCGGGAGCTATTACTGCAGTACACGCAGCACGACACATGGCGAAATAGAACGCTAAGCTGATCCGGTACTTTACTTTATTAATGTGTCTACTTACGGACATTGGCTTATAAGGTTTCAAACATAACTGTGCAGTTATATGTCTATTTTTGTCAGGGGTGAAGCCCAAAAGTAGAGCGGATTTTATGCGCTTTAGGCTCGTTTACGGTGACGCGGGGCGTCGCGCGTTGCGTTGGGCGGCGCGACTCGCACCGATTTCAAACATAGACGTGTTTAGAAGTTTTGAAAAGCGTTTATACACGGGTTTGCTTGAAATGTAACGATTTTCGCGGCGGAGCCCGCAGATGACTGCTGAACGCGCCACCGCCGCACTGTAAACGGAATAAAATACGTCCCAACACGCGACGCGCGACGCCCCGCGTCTCCGTAGGGCCTTATTGTGCGTCTAATGATTTCCGTTATCAGGTTATTATACTATAGTTTAATTTATATAATTTTTTTTTCTTGTTTGAACATATTGTTGTGAATATTTATGTTGTAGCCACACCACAGAGAAAAAACAAAGTTACCGTGTACGTTAATGGCAATAAGTTCCTGCTTAAACTACCGCGTGAAGTGGTAAGGTTACACGAAAGTTTACCTAGATATGACAATTAACTAGACGGTAATAAATATGACTTTTCAAAATGGAGGTTGAACCTGCGACGTTATTATATTTTTGTTATACTTTATCGACCTTATTAATAAACTTGGCTTAAACCCGGAGTAGTTAAAACATCTATCTGTCAATTTTTCGCTTGCAGTAAATGTCACGCGTGAAAGCAAGACAAAGCATGTTACGCCTATTATAGGTTTACGCAACGTTTATTAATAAAGGCCTATGAGTGTGAATTGCTATTATGTAAATGTTTTGAACTATTTTCTTTAGATTTATTTTAGTTTTATTAATACAGGATTATTGGTAAGTCGACGTATTCGCGTTAAGGGCGTGAAGTTTACGTCGTTTCTGACAGATTTGACTATGAAACACCGTATCCTAAATGTAACCGTTTTCGAGATAGTTCGATTTAATTGAAGTGTGTAAATCTTATTATTACTATTGTTTAATTTTTACATGTAAAATAAGACGGTTTATGACCTCAATAACCAATATTGTACGTAAAATTAATAAATAAGTCGTTGTAGATGATTAAAATGTATAAAAAACTTGTAAATAATAAAACAATTAAATTCAATTACCTATCTTGAAAACGGTTAGATTTAGGATAGGGTGTATAGTGTAGTATGTACAGTGGTAGAATAGTCAAATCAGTAAGAAACGATGTAAACTACACGCCATTAACGGGAATAGGTAGACTTACCAATAATCCTGTTTTATGCATTTTTAGCCAAGAATGTACTGTAGATGTCCGTCTGATACATAGTATCCTGTAGTGTGTTTTTCGTTGAGCTCATGTCGCGCACTGAACAATCTTTAGAGTGTCTGTACACTCACGCAAAAAATACATCGGTAAGCTTCTTTGATATGTGAAAAAAGACCTGTTACGGAGACGGTGTATACCTATCTTATAATTTTGTTTCTTTCTTTCATACGCATTTTACTGAAGGGAATATGTTTAATATTACATTTTATATTAATTATAATATTAATTATAATATTACATTTTATATTTAATATTACATTTTTTAATATTACATTTTACTTTTATGTTTTGTGTATGTGTAAATCTTAGTGTATATGGGTCTTTGTTACCTGATAATAAATGAATTTTGAATTTTGAATATTTTTTGAAAGATACACAGATTGCGTTGCGACACATTTCTAAAAATAGAGGGGCCTTACTTATAAACGCTGCTTCAATTTAAATGACGTTATTTACACGCGCACAACAAACTTTTTCTGCGCCGTACTAATGACGTTATTTAATTTTAAGTAGCGTTTATAAGTAATGCCGAGAATTATTCTATTTAATTTTGGGTATTCTTACGTTAGTTTATCGAGCACCAGCTACGCGAAGACTAATATGTCTAATATATAGCCACAATTGAAGAGATTAGGTACCTAATTTTGTTGCTGTCATTCGGAAGTGTTATACTAATGTGGATTTTAGTATAAACATAATAAGAACTTCCATAATTTAGAGAATGCTTACAGAGGTAGCAATTCGCTTGTTCTTAAAACACCAAACTAAACTAGCGAACTAAAATCTATTTTAGATATATTATGGTAGTTCTTATATATATACAGGATGATTGGTAGAGAGACCGACAAACCTAATGAGCGTGTTCGGGGGCCCACTTGGAGAATACAAGTTGGCCAAAAAAAATCCCCGACCCCCCAATTTTTTTTTAATTTTTTGTGTGAATTTTCCCGATTTCTCCGAAATTGTACTTATTTACCACCATACAATTTGTAAAATCTGTTTTAGACCGGATGTTTTTAGTTGAATTTGGTCTCTAATACACCTTCAAGCCACGCAAAACAAAATTGGATACAAAACAGAGCTAACTAACTGATTTAGAGCTTATAGAGTCTAAACATCCGGTCTAAAACAGATTTTACAAATGTTATGGTGGTAAATCAGTACAATTTCGGAGAAAACGGGAAAATTCACAAAAAAAGTTAAAAAAAATTGGGGGATCGGGGATTTTTTTTGGCCAACTTGTATTCTCCAAGTGGGCCCCCGAACACGCTCATTTGGTTTGTCGGTCCCTCTACCAATCACCCTATATATAGGTAGCGCTAGACCGACATTCAGCCATAAGCATTGGTTTCAGCGGAAGCCTCACAAAATATTTCTTCAAATATCGTTTTTTAAAATTTAATTACTTAGCATAAAAATTAAATAATTACCTAAGTCAAATAGGAATATCATACCTTGTTTTCGGCTCGCTGGAGATGGCATGTTGAGCTCAGCTACATTCATACAACTGCAATACAAACAAAGAAAATATGTTTTTAATAAATACTGACTCTATAATAAAAAATAAGGTATAATAATTAAATAAAACTAACTGCCATACAGAAGAAGAAAAGAGTGGAGGGGGAAGTAAGACCAGCAGGGCTATTATGTATCTCAGTTGCAGTCAAATGTTGATTGAAATCTAAAAGAAATGGCGGCTCTATGTCACTTTTGTCAGTTCCAGTCATCAACTTACTAACATTTTTCCTTAGTGGAGTTGTCAAAACTGACACAGAGTCGCCATTTTTTAAGGTTTCAATGAACATCCGTGCGATTCTCTAATGATTCGTCGACGAGCTCGCCGATGTCAAATAGTTTGAGATATCGCCCTAGTACATAAGGTTGTTTTTCCAACGTCTCTTGTCAAAGATGCAACGATGTTTGTTCTTAGAGAATCGCACGGCATTTGATTACAACTGACATACGTTTGCTCTGCTGAATACCTTCTCAAAGTTATCCTTATTCGAGGCTCAAAGTACAGCAACACTAGCTCCCATACTAGGATTCCCTGTTGTGGGAGTTTTAGTAAATTAATGTTATACGTGCCGATAGGTAAGTTGCGAAATATAAGATATAATGAGCAAAGTTTTTATTACCAGACTTTCCTTCTACATTCCCAACGATGATTAAGTTTCGAGGCTTATTTCGCGAGCTATCCGTAAAAATAGATACATACAGCGCAGTATTTTTTAAAGGGTGGAATTCGGTCTAAACAAGCATCCTCTACACAGGAATATTTGTTTTTAATCGGATGAAATAATATGCAACTTGAAGCTACCGTCAATATTCATTTTTCCAACAGCAAATTATGTTTAGACTAGCACGACCGTCTTGTTGCGAGTGACAGATTAAAATAAACACAAAATGGCGGTGGGCCATTGAGTGTTCCCACCTTGAAAAAATATATTTGATTGTTTTTGTTTTAATTGTCTTTGTTCAAAATATTATAAATATGTGCGATCGATATCATTACTTATTTGGTCACAACACTACAACTATCAAATTAGAACTGTCATCAAGAAAATAAAGAAATGGAAATAGTATAGTTAATGCTACATAAGTATACAATTAAAAAATATAATATCAAAATACGCACTAGACTCAAGGCAATCTGTCAATGTGCCAGAATAAATAATAGTATCACGAGGTACATACCTTTTAAGATTTATAAGTGATATTAATACATTTTTACACTTTTCTTTATCGAAGCGTTTTGTACTTATTTGCCGCCAAATTCAGAAGTGGTGAAAAAATTGATCTCAGAAGAGAGTAAGTTTTATTGTTTTATATACTGCTCAAAACAATTAGGGGAATAAAACTTTAAAGTTGAACTAAACTTTTTGCTTAAGGTTTTAATTATTATTGCTTAACTACCCACTAAATAATGTAGAGGCCTTCCTAACCTTTATAAACTTTGCGGGCACATAACTTTTGCGCATATGTGGTGTCGACAAAGTAACACTGTAGCACCTACGTAAGAGCCTACGAGTACATTAAAGTGGTTAGCTCCATAACCAACTTAAGCAACTTTGCACCTATATGTGCTAAACTTCCATTCAGATACAATGTGCTAGTAGAGTAGTAGAGTTTTAATACACTAATTGTGACTATGTGAATATTTTTTTAATTTGTTCTAATAATATTGACAAAATAAAAGCTCAAGTGGTCAAGTGCGAGTTGGACTCGCGTACGGAGGTTTCCGTACAAACTGACAGATGACAAACTTAACGTTGCTGTTCGTTCCCTAAATGCGGTATCTGCACTTACCGCAAATAATAAGTTGGTAATAGTATATATACGGTTTTAAATATCTCTTTTATATATGTGCAGTAAGACATAGTTCTTGCCAAACTTCGTGATTAAAGGTCAAAGGGAAGTATCCTATATGTTTACTTTCTATGTGTCTTAATAAACGGTCATATTTTTCCATCGCTTCGACATACGAGTTTAAAGTTTTCACAGCTGAAAGAGGCTGTAGATCCGAATATTTGATATAAATTTCAACTTAACTATTTCAAATAACTAGAAAAAAGGTCTCGATAGATAGACGAACAGACAGACAACAAAGTGACCCTAGGGTTCCTTTTTCCTTTTGAGGTACGGAATCCTAAAAATACAAATACTAGTTGACCCGCCCGCGGCTTTAGTAAAGCTATTGCATAGCTGTTTTTATCAACTTATGCAATTATAATTTTTTAACCAATGCCATCTAGAGGCGAGTTGCTGAACTAAAGAGACCAAGCGTGATATTTCAAAAAGTCATTAAAAGTTCTGCTATTCATCGATAGATGGAGTCGGAGTGGGGGGTGTTAGGTTATTTTCGTTACGGAATTTCTGGATTCGGTCTCCAGGCTCAAGGCCCGCGATAGAAGCTATGCAATAGCTTAATAATAGTGTTCAATCTTCCGTTTCAAATATTGTGCTTGGTGCGTTAAATGTTCGTACTTAAAACCTACCCACCTATTTCCTAGCTAGTTCTCTCTTTTTCGCTGCGTTAAGGCCTATTCAAACCTGGGCGTTATTCGCTACCGCGAGCGGTAGAGCAATCCGAAAGGGAATGCGTTAATTTCACTGTTCACACCAAAGCGGATATCTCTACCGCGCGCGGTAGAGATATCCGTTGGCAACGGTTAGCGGGGCGGCGTAACTAGTTTCGCCAAACAAGAGAAAATACCGCCTCACTAGGCGGTACAATTTTCGCTGCAGTTATGGAACTTCATACTTTTTACCCATCGAGTTCCGCGTGGTATTTTTCGCTACCCACAGCGGTAGCGAATAACGCTCAGGTCTGAATAGGCCTTAATAAAACGCGAGTAGGTAGGTACGTCAGTCGCGTGCCATTTCTTTTGCTATCACTGTGAATCGATTGAGTATAGATTTTAAAAATATAATATATTACCTGTACGAATATAACTACAAACAATTTTTTCAAGTTTGGTGATGGACTAATGCTAATACAAAAATAATTAATGTGATGAGTGCAAGTGACTACAAGCTTATAATACCTATTACTTGTTTTGCTTTGCTTTTAACTGACGCCGGCTTTTACCGGGCACAGGTTTTATTTTTCCTTAAGAATATTTTGTGTGTGTTTCAGTGATTTGTTTTACGTAGGTAAGTTGCATTGGCCGTTGACCAAATATGGCACCAATTAGAGCTAAGCGGAGTAACCATTTAAATTCAGTCAAGTGTTTTTTTTAGTTACAATCCAACAACTGATCCTATCTTGAAGATATCGTAATTCACGGTGAATGACAATTGATCCCGTGAACAGCAAGGGTCACTAAAAAGGGTGAAAACATTATTTTACCAAAAAAAACATTACCGACTTCAACACTAACAAGTTTAAAATAACTTGTTGAAGTCGGTAGGTACTATGCGCACAATATTGTGATAATAGGTACATTTGAACTTTCACGGTACTGATTTCAATAAGTAATTTTACACATCTTTTTAGTGTTGAAGTCGGTGAAATTTTTTAGTAAATTTTGTAATAGGTATCTACTCACACAAAGGTCACAGGAATGATATAAAATACGGCTTGCAAACCGAATGTCGTGTATTTAGGGTCTCATCTTTATCTACAGTCATTTATTACATATTTTCATAATATCCCTAAAAAAGGTTAAGTAAATAACATCAATCGCGCATAATCTTCATCAAAGACAAGTGCAGTCGGATGGAAACGGGTTTTTGCTGACGATTCGAGTCCAGAGCTTATCTACTTTCAAAATATTATGTCCATTGATGTAAGCACCTGTTTTATGTATGATGAAGAACTTGTTTATGAAGGTAAGTTACATAATTTTTATGGAATATCATTATAATCAGCCCATTTTGCTCCCACTGTTAGGACTCGAGTCTTCCTCTCAGAGGCAGGAGTTGGGCCATAATCCACCACGCGGGCCCAGTGCGGCTTGGTGGATAGGTTAGTGGCCAACCCATGTTGAAGTTATCAGGCCGCCCGAAGGCCTAACGACTGTTGCCCTAAGACAAACAACCGAGACCGAAGGTCTAACGTGCCCTCCGAAGGACGCGCTCAGTTGAGTAATGCCACTAGCGGTCACCCATCTAACCTCTGACTGTAGCAAGTGTTGTTTAACTTGTTGATCGGTTAAGATCGCGAATTCAAACTCCATTGCGAGCACTTTGATTTTTTACTTCAAATACATAATTAAATACTTAGCAATAAACAATGTTCATATCAACACGCACTGCAACAAGACTGTAATGAAGATGTTGCGCGTAAAACAGGAAAATCATTAAGAGGGATGTTTCTGAGGTGTTTCCTTAAAAACAGCCTAAAAATTACTTTCTTAAAATATTAAGGTGAAACATATAATTCAATAGGCGGTCTACATAGCGTAGTTGGTATAGTGCCGCTTTCGAAGCGAGGGGTCCTACGTTCGATTCCTGGCTAGGGCAATTAGTTTTGGAATGAGCAGAAATCTATATATACTCGGTTTTTCTACCGACTTCCAAAAAAGAAGGAGGTACTCAATTCGACTGGTTTTTTTGTTTGTTACCTCAAAACCTTCGACTGGGTGAACCGATTCTCAAAATTCTTCTTTGTTTGATAGCCAGTCAAATTCGGTCCAGTAGTTTTTGAGTTACACTCCAATAACTGAATAGAATGGAAGTCGGTATTACAGTTTTCAAAATCTACTTGTTGATATATGCGATGTGATTATGGTAGCGATTCCATTGTTCAAAAAAACTAAATTAAATAAGCGAACAAAAATGTAATTATGGTAGTCTTTATTCTGTTAAAACTAAAATCCAAATTCATATAACACTTAGAATGGCATATGTCTATAAATAGGATTATTCTATTAAATTTTGGATCTTTTCACGTTAGTTTAGCGAGCACCAGTTACCTACGTGACGAACAGAATTAGCTAATTTTAGTGCTGTCATTCGGAAGTGATAGGTATAGGTACTACTTTGGCCTAAACAGAACTGCCATACTCAAGAGATTTTTAGTTTACAGAATGCTTACAGAATCGACACCGTGTCCACGCCTAAATTATATTTACCTACTATCTCTATTTTCACAAGAGTGACTGGCATTTTTAACTGACTTCAAGAAAGGGAGCGGTTATATGTTCGTGTGTATGTATTTTTTTTTATGTGTATATTAATCGATTTTTCCCCCATTGGGTGGACTGATTCTAAAAATTATTTTTTGTTTGGAGAGTGTAATTCCGAGGTGGTCCCATTTAAATTTCATCAAATTCGGTCAAGTAGTTTTGGAGTTACACTCCAAAAACTGAAAATTGTTACCCCTATCTTGATGATATCATCATTGACGGTGAATGTCAATCGATTCTGTAAGTAGCAAGGGTCACTAAAAATGGTGAAATAAACATTTTACCAAAAAATTTAACCGACTTCAATACCAAAAAGTGTGAAATAACTTGTCGAAGTCGGTACCATGCGCACAATATCGTGATAAAAGCTACCTACTTTTGCACTATCATGGTACCAACTTCAACAATTATTTCACGCTTGTTGGTGTTAAAGTCGGTTCAATTTTTTGGTATTTTTTTTTGTTATCGTCGATTTAAGTAAGTAGATGCATGCCTCGGGCTCGATAATGTTTTTACGTGTCATATCATATTTTCTTATTTCATTACCATAAAATGTAGGTTTCGAGCCAGGGTTGGAGTGTTTTATTTATATTTTTTTTCTTTTAGTTGAGGGCAATAGACCAAATTAATTCGACTTATAATGTTACATTTAAGACTAGATCTTTTTAAATTCACCATGTTAAATTAAATATTTCCAAAAAACTATCAATGGATAAACATTTATTTTATTGAATTATTTAATCAATACTGAATATATTCACCCTGTATATTCTAACTAATGTTGATTATTAAATTGGGCGGTATAGGGCCTTTCCTAGCGGGACTATACCGACGGGGAGTTAACTACTTATGAACTATGAATAATGAATAATAATTATATTCTATGTATAGAAACTTAAAATTTTTTAATGAGGGGAATAACCCAAATAAATAAATAAATAATACAAATAAAAAATATATTAAAGAATAAATAAATAAGATGATATGATTACCAGATCTTTATTGTCAGGTCTTTTATTTATTTTAAGCTTCTGTACTTAGCTCTTAAGCTTGTTTATCAAGATTAACGAAAAACACTGTTTCTCACATTTTTCGACAAATAAATTGTTATATATTATAATATTATTATTCCTTATATTTGACATATTTCACGGGTTTCACCCGATCCTTTACATAGGCATAAGTGGGGCTGTAGCCAACACTTAGAGGCATGATGGTATAAAAATACAAAGTAGTATAAAAACAGAAACATTTTGGATGGATGGTTACATTGTATATCTATTACAAAAGTGGGTAAGATGGCATGGCCATTGATATGTACTTATTAGTGGTACGGGAGATAGTGGGCTATGACGATAATACGGCACCTGCCAATTTTAGTCTCATGTTAAAATATTTAGGCACGTGGTGACTTGCCATCCACTAAAAGGCCACCATGAGTGACAAAAGGGGCAACGTTGGTGTGGATGGATAAAGGGTGTCGAGAGGTGTGCTGCGGTTTCACTAGAGGGCTACTACCGGCGTAATGCCCTTTAACACTTCCACCCTTGGAGCTTTTTGTTACTTGCTCTTGCGTCTTCACCCCCGGACGGCCTATTTAGGCAAATCGGGGGTCAGGGGTCTCATTTAGCCCCAGGGAGAATCAGGGTCCACGGTATCGCCACTCACCGACGGCTCGCTACAAGGCCGCCCCTGCAGGTATATAATATATTATTATTATTGTTATTACTATATAAATTTAAGTAAAATCCTTTCATAAAATGAAGTGCCATGAAAATTTACTTTGCATAGATTTAAGTGTCTATGAGCATTCTTTGCTTTTGTTATTTTTGTACTTGTTTGTGATTAAATAACCACTAGTCCATTTAAATTACTTTCTTTAGACAACCGTTTTCCAACAGCCTATCTGTGTTTTTAAACGGGTGATAAAAAAACACGGTATAAATATAAACTGTTTTAAACACTTTTTAAACATGTGTTTTAAAACAACCTGTTTTAGTCATACACATCCTGTTTTGAGTAGGATTAGAATCAATTTGTTCTACTAATAATAATATGGCAATTAGGTCAAGAAACTGCCAAGTTTCCCTGTGAAATCATGTAGGTATATGGCATAATGTAGCTACATTAATCGAATAATAAAGTGAGCTCCCCCATTTTAGTTATCTCATAACTATGAGTTATATTAGTTTACTTTGTAAATAGAAAGTTTACGATTTCTAAACATGACATAAAACAAGGAAAACTTCTAACATTTACACTTTCTCCAATTGGTTGCAAATTATTAGCAGAATTTTATTAACCATGAAATAATACAACTTATGAAACGAAAGTCACCGACATAGCCCAGAAGATTAGCCAGTTGAAGGGCACATAGCACGCAGAACAGATGGCCGATGGGGCCGAAAGGTTCTGGAGTGGAGACCACGGACCGGCAAGCGCAGCGTAGGTCGTCCTAGGTCGTCGTAGACAGACGACGAAGGTCGCAGGACGACGTTAGATGCAGGCCGCTTCCAACCGGTCCTTTTGGAAAATCATGGGGGAGGACTATGTTCAGCAGTGGACGTCCTACGGCTGAGATGATGATGATGAATACAAGTTATTCGCTTACGCTTCCAAAAATCGTAATGTATATCGTACCCCGCATGACTCTTAAAAACGGTGCCTGGAAATAATGGCCAAAGAATTAATTCGCTTTATTTCACGTCTACTTGAAGAAACATGTAAGACCTTTTTTTGTATCGCATCTTTGTGATGGCTCAAGTTTTTTTAGAAAATTTTAAAGTATAACTCACCTCTACTGAAAAGACGTAAAGGCATAAAGAACAGTTTTATAACTTTTGTCTGTTTAACGTGTCTTGTGCACCCTGATCGTCATAATAAAATGGCATCAATACGTAATGGCTACAATAGCTTAAACATTGTAAAGAGAGCACTATGTATGATGTTGAAATGATAGAACAACAATATTATCTTATAAGAAAATAAGGGCTACTTATCCAAAGAAACCCTTATTTTTTTTAAGGACGTAAATAGATTATTATGTGTTTGTATGTGTAAATGACTTGATGGATAAAAAACGATATTAGAAGAAAAATTTAGTGACGTTTCCGCTGAAAAGAATGCTTATGTCCGAGTTGCTGTGTGCACCACCTTCCCTCCCGCATAAACTGATAATAGAAAGTATACAGAATAAACAACACAAAAAACAACCCAATCAAGCAAAAACGACACTTCAGGGGAAGCGTCACTTTTTCTTCTAATATCGTTTTTGATAATGTATTTCCGAAAAGTAACGCCTGAATCAATAAATTAATGTATTTTGTTAAATAAGGTTCGATTCGTTATGAGAGTGAAAGTGGATAAACTATCGTTTAAATAATCAACATGCCATTTCCGAAGAAACTAAGCAAACTATCGGATGACATATATTAACGGTATTTATAAGCTTAAATTTGTAATGTACAAGGTGTTACAAACTTTACGTGGTTATAAAAATGTATAACATTTGTACATTGAACTGAATAATTAACAATAAAAATATCCGATACATATTACGTGAGTAATCCTGTATTTATAAGTCAAAATAAAAAATAATGAAGTTAAAATATAACCAAAACATCCAAAGACGTAAACTACGAGGGCTAAGTAATAGTAAGTAGTAGTAAGCTACGATCATCACTGAGCTTGACACGTCCACGTTGAAATTCAGCAAACCAGCGATAAATTGTGGTTTTGGATGGGGCTTCATCACCAAATGCAGAAATCATCCGGTCAACACACTGTTTTTGTGTTAACCCACTTCGAAAGTCATAATAAATCATCGCTCTTGCATTTTCTCGAGTCAATTCCATTTTCTCAACGACTAAACAAGTTTGACAAAACCTTGTGACAAGACCGAGAATCTTTTTTTAAATAAATAAATGGTATTCGATTTTTACAACCAAGGAGTTTTCAATTAAAAAGATTTTAATATGACAGGAACAGTGGAAATATTCCATTCCCGATACTTTTAGTGCAGCCCTCGTACTTGTACAATATTGTATCTAACATGCTAACAAGCGGTTCGCCCTTGGACCATGGTTCCCATAGCAGTTGTATAATAGATAGGTAGATACACAGATAGATAACACTTTATTGAGACAACACATTAATCTACACTATAAAGAGGAAAAAATTGTATTTTTGTTTGTGTGTATGTTTGTAATAAAAAAACTCAAAAACTACTGAGCCGATTTCAAAAATTCTTTCACCATTGGAAAGCTACATTCACCCTGAGTAACATTAGGCTTTAGAAAATTCATCATCATCATCCATCACCACGCGGGTGAAATCACGGCGCGCAGCTAGTGTCTTAATATTAGAAAGCTCAATGGTAAAAACAAGGTGTAACAACGGGCGGTCTTATCGCTCAGTGTGATCTCTTACAGATAATCTAACAGGGGTAGCAAATAAGAGTACATGAATGCACATAGATACATGCACGTATGGATTAAGACTTAGATCGGAGACAAACGACGTCGATATTATCGACAGTATACGGCATAGATGTTTTTAATTCTAGGAGTATCTCGATGGAAACAGCGTCACCCCCCGTCGGCCTCTAATCTAAGAACGAAGGCGGAAAGGCGCCCCCGTTCGCTGGGCTAATTGTCACTTGTTACCACAATGGACCCCTGTTACTTCAATTTATTACGAGTATGTCTGGTATCGAAGGCTACTGAGTTATTATGTACGTAATTTTTTCTCTGTCTTTGCGTACCAAAGACGTAAATTTACGTGAGTTTCATTCATAAATCTTTTGTTTTAATTATCACGGTATAGTAAGGGTTAAGGCGCGCTGGTATATCCTGAATTCTGATAATAGTAAATGAATCAGATACACCTAGTGTAGCGAACAGATCGATAATATTCTTTAAAAATAATACTTTGGTCGGAATGGGAAGAGAAAAATAATATTAACCGAATGTAATTCTTTAATATTACTCGCATTTAGTAGTACAAAATTCTTAAAATTGGCCCACAAAAATAAACGTTCGAGACCGAACTCTGAATTTTCAGCAACAAATTTATATATTTTTTTATTAGTATCGTTACGGGCAATGATTATCAGCTGCGGAGCAATGAAAATGAGTTCATAAAAATAACACATTTTATCCCTTACTTTCCAATCCTGTTCAATATTGTGCACTAATTAACTCGAAAAATATATAAAACGTACAAAAAATACATATTCGCATTACATCGTCGAATCTGATAAGCAATTTTCAACCTTACGCAATACATCGTAATTATACTAATATAAAGATACCGGCTTCACTCACTTGGTATTATGTCTGTTTAAGTCCGACGGTATCTTTATATAAGTATAATGTGTGATACTCACGATAGTTTTCAAACTCTAACATCGTAAATTATTTAAAGTGTGAATTGGAACGCGCCTTAAGAAGAACTATCAGGAACCACTGATTATTTTCTTTATTAGCTTATTAAAAATGAAACTTCCCGACCTACATTTTCATTTAATCATATGTTAAAGTAATTATTAATAAGTAAGGCCTACTACTCCCTTATGGAGTACCTCGACGGCAAACTACTGTCTCAGTACGAATAGGTACTTATTCTTAAAGATTGACATATTTTTATATTTTTAAATTAAAATAATGTAATAATCAGTTATATCTAATTTAATTTATAATTTTATGAGATTGACTTGTAAATGTTTTTATTTACCATTAAATTGTCTATTGTCTACCACATTATAACTTAGTATTTTATACCGACCAAGTTATATCATAGTGCATCGTTTGCATCTTCACCATAAAAACATTCCTCTATTTACTTTCTGGGTATCGATACTAAAACCAATCCTTTTTATGTGATTTAAATATCGACCACTAGCTTATTGGCCAATTTATTACAGTTTTAAGGCGCGGCCCAACCCCAATTTTAAGTAATATAAGGTTGATCATCGCTTGTTAGATTGGACGATGTAATGTGAAAATGCATTAATTTTATACGTTTTCTTTATATTTTTCGATATAACGAACACCATTAAAATAAACTGCTGGTTACTATTTTAGTACTATATGTTGGCTATGTAGTTATTACCTAAAAAAATTACAGTGTTATCGCTGAAAATTCTGAGAGTTTGGACGTGAAAGTTTATTTTTATGGACCTATTTAGGATTTTTTGCTGCTGAGAGCGAGTAATATTTATGAATTCTGTTCGGTTATTACTCTTTACGTATTTTTTTCATACAACATTATCGATCTGTTTCGTTACATAAGTTTAAAGATTCTGCTTTTTACTATTATCAGGATACGAGCACGCCTTAAGGATGTTTGAAGAGTCAATCCTCCAATTAGAAACTTATATACAAAGCGCGTATATCACTTAAAATATTAACACTAATGTCAAGATCCACAGGAAATCGGAGTATAACGTTTGTATGGGAAGACGCCAAACACCTACCAACTAGTACTAACCTGTGTACCCTCATAAAGGGCTAATCAGACCTGAGCGTTATTCGCTACCGCTGTGGGTAGCGAAAATACCACGCGGAACTCGATGGGTAAATAGTATGAAGTTCCATAACTGCAGCGAAACTTGTACCGCCTAGTGATGCGGTATCTTCTCTTGTTTGGCGAAACTAGTTCCACCGGCCGACGCGGGAGTAGGTAGCAGCGACATGCTTCCTGCCCTCGCCCCGCTAACCGTTGCGGACGGATATCTCTAACGCGCGCGGTAGCGATATCCGCTCTGGTGTGAACAGCGAAATTAACGCATAACCTTTCGGGTTTCTCTATCGCTCGCGGTAGCGTATAACGCCCATGAATAGGCCTTAATAAAGAACTTTATTACCAAAAAAACGATATTAAAAAATATTTAGTGACACTTCCGCTGAAAAGAAAACAATGATTTTGGCCTATTTGGGGGGCGTGCACCACCCTCCCTCCCGCATATAATGCTAATAGGAAGAATACAAAATAAAAAACAAACACAGTGCACTGTCGGTCTAGCGCTCGACGAGTCAACATCTCCTGAGGATGCCTCGACTGTCGGTCTAGCGCTCGACGAGTCAACATCTCCTGAGGATGCCTCGTGTAGAGGCGAAACACGTGTCGAATCGGTTTTGGTTTATTTGGGGTTTCTTGTGTTTTTTATTTTGTATTCTTCCTATTAGCATTTTATGCGGGAGGGAGGGTGGTGCACGCCCCCCAAATAGGCCAAAATCATTGTTTTCTTTTCAGCGGAAGTGTCACTAAATATTTTTTAATATCGTTTTTTTGATAATGGATTTCCGCAAAGTAACGCCTGAATCAATAAATTAACTTTATTACCATCAAAGACAAATTGTCACTTACGAGGTAACATAATTTAGGTATACAATTTATGTTCGTCGTCACAAAATATAGGCATAAAAAGAAAACAAATATTGCAAATACTGTACCTATGTTGCCCAATACAACAAAGGTTCACAAATAATACAGCATATAACTGTTCCACGCATTAGATTCACCTCAAGACTCATCTGCGATATATAATTGCCTCGTAATCTGTCCGCATCAGGCTTACGTTATAACAAAAGATTTATGAATGAACTGGAGGCTTGCTGATTCCAACCGAACATTAATACCTTACACTTAGGCCCACTTGCACGTTTGCTCGGGTTGAATAAATAAGTCTACGAGTTTGTAAACTTGCGTTAGTCATATCAATTTTGAACTCTCATTTTGCCTTACACGACTAAAACAGATCACCGGTTTTGCTAAACTGACATTTCTAATCTTTAGATGGGAACATTGAATTGTCTATGCGCTTATATTGTAACCTGACCAATAATGAAATCTAAAAAAAGAAGTGAAACTTACATCTATCTCTTTGGCACTACAGTACAATTTATATAGACTTTCTTGTTTATCCTTGGGTGTTATTTAAATGGTTAGCATAGTATTAGTATTTTTGAAAGAAGAAAAATATTATCTGTCAGCAGAAATAGCTAATTGGTCAGCAACTCATGGCCAGCAAACATTTCAAATACAATCAGCAATTTATGTCATTCTGGATGGTTGTAATTATTTTTGTACTGCATATTAATTATATAAGCAGCCATAAGCTGTTCCTGTTTTATAATATTTGGGTAAGCACTCAGTCGCCGGCCGCTGCCGCTGCACGCTCGCTTCGCTCGCTCGGCTCGCGCGTTGTAGTCACAAGTAACCTAACACTCCTCCTCGCTACGCTCGTCGTCGTACCTATATATGAATTTGCCCTAGACTAGTATAATTACATATGGAACATATAGACATGTTTTCTCTGCTGATCAATCATAAAATCTTGCTGACCAAGTAGTTATTTTGCGGACCGAATGTTTATTATGCAAACTCATGGTATTGTTATGCTGCCTATTAATGATTAAATTTTTGACCATTATCAAAATTATCTGCGGAACAAAGATTGCTGCCTGCCAAATCTTTGTATGCTGACTAAATCATTTCAATGCTGGTTTGGGTGGGCTCACCAAATTTTATAATTGCGTATCATTTAATTACTCTCTTTATCCTTTATTCTATACGTATTGTCTCGTGTCGTTTCGTCCAAAGAGTACATTATACAGCAGAATGCAACCTCAATTTCTTTTGACACAAGACTTTACTAATCCTAGTTAAAGACTTAACCCTCCCACATTGCTGGGTTAAATATAAATAAATAACCTTAGATTTACTCCTAACCTTTAATGGTGCAAGATAAATAATTATAAACCCCCGTTTTAGCAGTTGACTGTGAGTTATTGAAGCTAGCTCTGGAACGTGCAAGTGGGCCCTATTAAACATATTACAAGATTACATACTACTATTGCGTAATCTGTCTATATCTATTATATAAATATGAACCTTTATTTCTCCTGGTCACGCTATAACTTGAGAATGGATGGAACAATCTCGCTAATTCTTTTTGTTGTGGTAATCATTATTAGAAGAAGCTTCTTATGAAAGCAAAACAAGTGCAATTTGCAAAATTTAATACCGACCTCCATTCTATTACTTTGGTAAAGATCAGTTATTGGAGTGTAACTCAAAAACTACTGCGCCGAATTTGATGAAATTTACCACTTGAAATTCTTTTTCTTTTCATGTGGTCACACGGAAAGCACCAAACTTTCAAACAAAAAAAGAGTTTTGAGAATCGGTTCACCCTATCGAAAGTTATGAGGTAACAAACATAAAAAAATAAAAACAGTCGAATTGAGTACCTCCTACTTTTTTTGGAAGTCGGTAGAAAAAAGATGGGAGGATATGGCGAGTCTACTACGCGAACGAAGTCGCGAGCAGTCGCTAGTTGTGTATATTAATCACGATAAAAGCGAATGTAACTCTTTATATCTTTTCATTCATCTGGATGGTTATTCGTACGTATAACACTTTTCGTCATCTAATAAAAAAAAAAAAAATTTATTATCATATTTTTATTTTTTTTATCAAGATATAATTTTATCATGAGGTTAAAGCCGCGGGGCGAAGCATTATGGATTATACATAGTCTACTAGCTGCGCCCCGCGTTTACACCCGCATGGTGATGGATGATGATGATGAAATGTATCCTAAGTGTTAATCCAGCGCCTTATCTACCTTCATACCAAATTTCATCATATTGGCCAAGGCGTTTGAGCGTGAAAGAGTAACAAAAATCCATACATGAAAACTTTCAAATTTATAATATTAGTAGGGTGTCTCTATAATAAGTATCCAATAAACCGCTACAAACTTAACATTTTAGCATATAATGTTGCAGCATCTATTAAGGAAGAATTATTGGAAATTTTATCCGAATTCAATTTCATTAAGTACTTCTTCAATCAACCGAAAAAGTCGATTAATTTTTGTGTCTTCGTAACCGGAAGACCATGCGAGCGAAGCCGCTGGTGAATCAGCTAGTAGTATTATGTTGAACACGTAGACACAGTCGAACCTCAAATTGCCACATCTAGGCCATGACAAAATAATATATTTAATAACGTGATTTTGGTTTGGACCTCCGCGAATTACCGGCCACCCATATTAGATGTCTGTGTTTTGTGCCATCCCAATAATTTAATTTGCGTCAGCTTCCATCCAATGTAATACCTACCTACCTATCGCCTCGATATGCCTGTACCTGAAACTCAATTCGGTATGCTAAAAAAAATTAACCTATGCCAATTCCGAAACCATTTCGAGATTTTATGTTACAAACCCTTATTTTTCTACTCTGACCTTTTAAAACGATAAGATGCCATTTATTTTAACAAAAAACGATGAAATAATTCGACTTTCATTGACCTCTAAATGACGTCACTTTTTTGCACTTTTGTTTTGATTGAATAGAGACTTACGAATTAGTAGGTGTCACTGTCAAGTGTTCTAGTTTCTTTTTTTTTACTCGCGTGCTTTTCTTGGCTCCTCAACGCAACTACATATTTGTGCAAAAAAGTGACGTCATAGGATTCAAATTTTCAAAAAAATATTATAAAATAACTACTGAATATAAAACAAAAATATTGAAATGAGTTTCTTATAATGACCTAATCTACGAAATAAAAATATAAAAAAAATACCAAAAAAAAACTTTACATACCGAATTGCTTTAGATATGATTGACAAGAAATAAGGATACGGTCGGAACAAGCAAAATCAAACGAAATTACTGGGATTTAGAGTTCATTAGAGTTAGTTTAGTAGGGAGATTAGAGTTGGGTGACAGGTGTCAGTCAGTGTCGATAATTGTAATGTTTATACAGTCCAAAAAACCACACGCAGAAGCTTGCATACAATTGGGACCTAATACTTCCCGCAGGAAGTAGTACATATTCCGAGCTATATGAGTGAACAAAGATTTTCTCATATTCAAGCAGGTTCATCGCTGAAACACTAGGCCAAAGACGGCAATGACCTCCAGAACGTAGACTAGGTGAAAAAGGGGCCTGCGCTGGGGTCCGACGCGGGGGGAGAGCGCATGCACGGTAGGGGGGCGGAGGTTAGAGAATAGGTGGCATAAGGATTAATATTCAAATATTAATTACTATTCGAACTATAAGAATATATGGACATGTCTAATGGGGCAGTCAATAATTGTTTTTTATAAGTAATCCGGAAAAAAATATTAAATATAAATTTTCATAAATCCTAAGAAGGCAGGTATATGCAAACCTTTCTTCAGTATTACTACACGTTTTTGTTACACGATGTATAGTGTATTCGGGATGTTGTTGGGACAGCACCGATTTTTCAGTTTCTCGGAAATGTTGGCAAAGAACCGAAAGCTTTCAGGCCATCATTCGCAAAAAGATTGCGCCTCTGATGAGTAGAAAGCGGGAAGCATTGTGAAAAAGGGGGCGGAGAGTTTACTCTCTGCTTTTTTTAGCATTTTGTTCGAACGATGATCCAATACTCTTAACTACTTTCAGAAAGGGCATACTCTGCATAAAGTGCTTTATAACACTTTTTTTTTATTATAATTGGTTTCACACCTATATTCCATCAAAGGTCGTTTGTCATCATGCGGCCAGACACAATAGAAATTTCATTGTTATAATATAATGACTCTTGAAGGGATAAGCTACATATTTGTTTTTGTACGATTTTTTTCTATTAGTAGACGGTACAAGCACGAGGCACACCTAGTGTGAAGTGGTAACCTCTGCCTTTAACAGTTGGTATCGCGTCACAACTGACGAACTGCACTGCGCCCTGTAACCTCTGAGACATTTTGTAGTTGTTAAGTCTCGTGTGAAATTACAGAATTTCATCGGCACCCATACCGTTCCAACGCAGAACGCAGTATTGCGAACATTAGATACTCTTCGCAGTAGAAATAGGGTAATTGTAGCAGTACTTCCTCGGACGTTCTCGTTCAGAAAGAGTTCTACTGCTCTACATCTCAGTGTGCCTTTCTTACACATCAAATTCATACGCTTTAATCTGTCCGCATCAGGACAAAAAATAACAATAGATTTATGAATGAAACTTGCCTCGAATGAGGCTTGCTGGTTCGGACAGATTAATAAGTGAATAGTCGAGATGGGGATCCCCTAGAAGGCGATTTAGCCGCTGCACTGTGTGCTGGAATCCACCTCTACAAATTTCACAAAAGTTTGACAGATTTCAGCGGTTGGATACAGGTTGCCCAAATTCCCTCATAATTGAGGAAGTTTTGGCAACCTGTATCCAACCTGTATTAAAACTATCTCGTATGCCCTTGCAATATTGATTGATCAATTTGACAATTTCAAAACACACCATGTAGATTGAACTGACTGCCGTGCGATTCTCTAAGAGCAAACATAGTTGCACCTTTGACAACATCCGTGAAACAAGTGAAGAGAAACGTTGGAAAAGCAATCTTATGTACAAGGGCGATATCTCATAAAGTATTTGACATCGGTGAGCTCGTCGACGAGCGCATCGACGAATCATTACAGAATCGCACGGCTGATCGTGCACGCACAGCTGATCACGCTAGAACCATTCAATTTTGCACAAATATTCCTTATGTGACGTTGGTGTGCACTAAGAAAGGGTTTTTGACACATAAGATTATGCCTTTTATTATGGTTCAGCATTCATTTATGAATTACAAAGAAATATTTTCAACATTCAACCTTTAGCTGAATACTGAAAGAACGGACGAATGAATCTTGGAAGACTGTTCGCCCTTCTGACTATGAATTCCAGTGTTAGACACTTTCATTTACAATTCGAATACGAAATTATTAATTATTACATCTATCATTAATTATTACATTTTTACATCTATCATTTACTATTAATGATCATTTAGCTTAAGTCGGCTTTAAACAATGTTGCCAAACGTATTTTAAAAAGATATGAACAGATACAACCTTCTTGGGAGTGAATATTAGCGTTTTTATCATAAAGCTATTTTAGAAAATTTGGATTAATTATTTTTAAATATCGTTGCAGTCACAGGCTATAAGATACCACGTATGTTGCAGAAACAAAACGCAAACTACATGCTTGGTTTGTCACTATCAAGCAGGTGTCAAATCAAGAATGTTTTTTTTCGACGAATCCACAACAGTTAATACTGTTGTGGATTCGTCCACTGGACTATAGTTTTAAATCCACAAATAATGTAATCCAACACGTTTCATACAAGTTATATAAACAAGTACAATTTGAAAAATTTGTACCTATTCCGACTTCCATTCTATTCAGTCATTGGAGTGTAACACAAAAAACCACACGGGAAGCACTAGCTTTCAAACAAAAAATAAAAAAAGAATTTTGAGAATCGGTTCACCCAGTCAAAAGTTATGAGGTAACAAACATTTAAAATAACAGTCGAATTGAGTACCTCCTCCTTTTTGGAAGTCGGTAGAAAAGTTGTACACATGTCTGAACAATAAACGAATGACTTCACACAGATTTTAAAATACATTTAATATACCATGGTGTATATTAAATGTATTATTATTATTATTCACATTATTTATTTCCTTTTCTTAAAATTATTTTTTTTACAATATTTCTATATACAATAAAAATAATAAATAAAAAACATTGTAAAAAACCTAATCTTAGATTGCCATCGGCAGCTTATTATTATTATTATTATCGCAGGACGACGTTGGATGCAGGCCGCTTCCAACCGGTCCTTTTGGAAAATCATGGGGGAGGCATATGTTCAGCAGTGGACGTCCTACGGCTGAGATGATGATGATGATGATGATACCATGGTGAAAATGAGGGGTTAGATAACATACTTTATTACTAAAACTAAAAATGTAGTCACCGATATTCTTTGGCTTGAAGGCCTATTCAGACCTGGGCGTTATTCGCTACAGTGAGCGATAGAGAAATCCGAAAGGGTATGCGTTAATTTCACTGTTCACACCAAAACGGATATCGCTACCGCGCGCGGTAGAGATATTCGTTGGCAACGGTTAGCGGGGCGGCGGAACTAGTTTCGCCAAACAAGAGAAAATACCGCCTCGCTAGGCGCTAGGTACAAGTTTCGCTGCAGTTATGGAACTTCATACTATTTACCCATCGAGTTCCGCGAGGTATTTTTCGCTACCCACAGCAGTAGCGAATAACGCTCAGGTCTGAGTAGGCCTTTCGCTTTGTGCTAAAATCTTAATGGTAGTTTAAGTACATACAAGTAAACCGTTTCAATGTCGATTTCGGTGTAAACTCCTTCGACTATGTCAATATTGCATAATAAATTGTGCCAGAACATGCGGAGTCGAGTATAAAACACATAAATAACGGCGAATCGTGTGGTAACGAGACATCTGTTTAAACAATGACTATTACGCATAATGTACAGCAGCTGTTTTAATTTTCATTAGACGAGACGACATGGAGATAATAAAAATCACTTTATTACATCGCGTTTTAATTTTACAGCCGTTTAGATCTAACATTGCAGTACTATCAATGATATAGCCTTCACTAAATAAATAAAAAACTCTAGAAATAAATATAGCTAATATTGAAGGGTAAGGAAAAGAAGGGGCTCATCGACAAAAGTAACAACCAGAGATAATTTAGCCTATTATAGGCACTTTGAAATTTAAATACTAATTAAGAAGACACGGTCAATACTAATGAATTGTATGTTTTAGTAGATTATGCACCGAGGGAGTAAAGCAGTGTCTTACGTCATGGGCCCTGAACCCTGAGTGTAACGGGGACTCTTGTCTTCGATCCCCTAAGCGCAGCGAGAGGATTACGATTTAATTCCCGAGCGAATCGAGGGAGTTATGTAGAGTCCTGAGTGAAGCGAGGGGTTAAAGCCGCCCAAGACGAAGACAGGCTTTATCCCCAAGGTGCATACTCTTACTTATCATACCTACTGCGAGACAATAAAAACTCAGAGCTTTCAAATAACAGTCATTTAGTTAAAAGTAAAATACCTTTACATATCAAGTGTGAAAATGAACACCAAGTACAAGATACAATGTACAAGAAAAATACTCTAAAACATTTAGGAAGATAAACAAGAGAGCATATATTAGGGAGATTTTATACAGGTCTTTACTACTAAATTTGTGTGATCTTTGGGATCGACTTGATAAGAAAAAGAAATCTTTTTAAGATCACTCCATAAAGTAGTGTACGTTAGGAGAGTTATATGTTTATCTATCCGTATGTCCGTGTGTCTGCCTGTCAAGACCCTTTTTCTCAGAAATGTGCAGAGGTTTAACTTGAAATGTATTGTTATGGTCTCTTTCAGCTATGAAGATAACAAAGACAGACCTATATTTATATCGTTTTTATGAGATATGTTGGCAAACGAGCAAGGGCTCACTTGATGTTAAGTGATCCCGTCACCCACGGATATCCGAAATACCAGAGGTCCCGAGGATGAATGGGGGGTATCGGGTTTCCGGAACCTCCCTCATACCGACTGAAATGCAATAGCAAGCTATATTACTTCACGTCGGAGTTATGTGGGAGTGTGGTACTTACCGATCGAGCCGGCCCATTCGGCTGTGGGGTTGCAGCGTGGCACGACCGTCAACGCGGTCAACATATATATAGCCGTTTACGAGTATGTCGCATTTTTTCGCATATTTTACGATTTCACAAGGGAATCAAAACCATAACCTATTTAAGTACCTATAACCAGGTACTTCCCGTTGACCTAGAATCATGAAATTTGGCGAATATTATCTTCATAATCCTGGCAACAGCCATCAACATCTGCCACTGCTTTCCTTTTGTGGACGTTACTTACCAATTTCCATGCTAATCCACTTTATGGCGTCCCTCAGAGGACGCAAGATTTGATTTTGTCCCGAAAATGGTAAATAGGCGGAAAGTGATTTTGTTACATTCAAAGGGCTTTAAGAGCAGCCAATGGAAATTCACATTTAATCTATATAAATTAAATTATTATCGTCTTTCTTTACACATACATATAATTTTAATTATATAACATACTAGCTGCTCTCCGCGGTTTCACCCGTGCGGTGATGGATGATGATGATGAATCTTATATAGCCTATATTACTCAGGGTGAATGTAGCTTTCTAATGGTGAAAGAGTTTTTAAAATCAGTCTAGTACTTTTTGAGCCATTTCGTTACAAACCTACATACAAACCTTTCCTCTTTATAATATTACTAGCTGCTCTTCGCGGTTTCACCCGTACGGCGATGGATGATGATGATGATGATGAATCTTATATAGCCTATGTTACTCACTCAGGGTGAATGTAGCTTTCCAATGATGAAAGAGTTTTTAAAATCGGTCCAGTACTTTTAAACCAATTAATTAAGTTACAAACATACTTACATACAAATCTTTCCTCTTTATAATATTAGTATAAATATAGTATAGATCATACGCCATATATTAGGCAACTTAATTACTTATGTTTGGTTAATATTAGAAAAATTTTAACATACTTGTTGCAAGGTGACACGCAACGGCGATTATTCTGCACTCTCCTTGAAAACCACGACCTTTTGTGGTTAAAACTGTATTTTTAACTTCTTGATATTTAATTAATATAATTACACATTAATTTGGTTAAAAGTTATTGCATACTGCTTATCCGACCTGAATTGATGAAATAGCTCCACCCGGTGGCTTCACCCGCGTGGTGATAGATAGTGATGATGATGAAAATCATCCTGTGTAATGTATCTACTTACCAAATTTCATCCAAATTCTTTCAGTCGTTCTGTAGTGATTGAGTAACAAACCTCCATCCATCCAAACACTCGCATTTATAATATAGATAGAGATATAGAAGTAAGGTAAAAGTACTCATTACTAGATATGATTTTTTTTTTCTTAGTGGACTCGCACGTTTGTACATTTGCTATTCCTTTTATTTAGATAAATAAGTATTTATAGCTGCATCGAGTCAGATTATTTAAGTAGCCCGACTTAGATAATGATGAATGAAACTGCGTAAATTTTATCATAAATAAAGGAAAATGTAACAAAATCGATGTTGTCATTTTATGGGTTTTTCCTAGTCATCTCCAATATATGTTTATACATGCTATAACAAACACACAAAAGTATTTTTTGGTAAGTTTTTTAAATCTCCCAAGCATACGGTCATCTTGCACCAGATTCACTAAATCACAAACGTTAAAAGTACATAAAAGGTAATTCTGTCCTAATCACCTTCCAAATAAAAGACAGAAATAAAATGATGATTTAATACTGTTTTCATACCACCTCCTCGAAAAATTCAAATTACATATCACAGAATCTCGACATAAAGCAAAGCATGACATTCCCGGGGCTGTTATGTTAAACAAACTACCATGGGCGAAAAGTGATTTGGATTTAGAATGTTAGTTGTAGAAAAACTCTTAGTATGGAGACAGCATACAGGAAAAAATTAAAAAAAAACGCGATTGTCTTATAGGCAGTGTGATTGTTCTGCACCGCGTTGTTATGGGTTACGCACGGCCCCAATGCGTATTCAAGGTCATAGTTCAAGTTACGTGCCGCGATCTGTAATGAATTTCGAACAATACACGGTGTTTGGTGTTATTTTATCAACTTCCATCAAATGTTATAACTTTTAACTGTGCCGAAATATCGGGATCTCCAAAAGCATTTAAATCGTGGTCTACATCTCGTGAGTACTAAGTAATTATAACTTAGTTAACAACCGCGAAAGTCTAAAACAGTGTTATCCATACAATGTTATTTCCAAAAATATTACTCTGTCCCTACATAACGGGACAAATATGTCCAATTTGAATATTGACTATTAATTTATTTTACTTTTAACTAAATAACTGGTTTTTAATACATAATATCCATACCTACTGCGAGACAATAAAAATTCAGAGCTTTAAAAAAGTATTTATTTAGTTAGATGCCTCCTTTAGTTAGAGAACCTCGACAATAAAGCCTGTCTTCGTCTTAGGCGGCTTTAACCCCTCGCTTCACTCAGTACTCTACATAACTCCCTCGCTTTGCTCGGGAATTAAATTTTAATACCCTCGCTGCGCTCAGGAAACTCAAGGGTCCCCGTTACACACAGGGTTCAATATGCCACCCGTCACGTAAGACACTGCTTTACTCCCTCGGTGCATAATCACTATTAGTGCTAAACGTATTTAGTGAGACGCCGTGGAAGTGAACCCATAAGTATCTTTGCTTTTATCTTTATTATTTACTTGTTTCTTTTTTTTAGTAACACCAGCGATTTCAAAGTTGATCACATTTACAATACACAGATTATAATTTATGTCTTAAAACTGCATCCGCGTGGCATCTCTATATCTACAATATCTATACTTATACTTATAATAAAGGAATAGAGGCCAAAAATCTGTTCTTGCGAGATAAATAGTCAGTAGACTAAAATTCCCTACTGAACAAGAATATGACGTTTCTGAAAATAATGTCTGTCTGTCTGTCTATCTGGTCACGCATAACTTAAAAACTATGGCAAAGATTTAGATGCAATTTTATATACCTATATGGATAGAATAGAACTCGGAGGTCCCAACATATACTTTTTTTCTTGATCTGTCACATAAATCCAAGATGGCAGCTTGATCTATCTATGCTAAACGGTCTCATACAAAAACTGGGGTCTCGATTGACCGGTCACGGGTCTTTAGATATAGTCTGATTAATCTATGGGTCACCGCGCATGATTTTCTATGGTACGGCTAAAACCGTAATAATTAAGAATTTAACACGTATTTTAAAATTTTTAGCCCAATATACCCATGTCGGCTTTACCTAAGTTTAATTGTCGTTTTGCATGAAATACTCGTAAGTTAACGCTCTTCTAAATCGAAGTTATTACCCATGCAATCAATGCATTTATGCCAACATAGTTGTAGCTAATTGATGCCCTTTTTGAAAAACTTTCCTGAACGGCAACAAATTCTTCAAAGGCATTTGAACTGCCTCTCGGTTTTTGAAATTTTGCCCCCGCCAAAATTTATCCAAATCAGTCTGTAGGGGATCCCGATGACGGAAAACTCCCAAGCCGCAGCTTTTGTAACTTGGAGAACGTCTGCTGTGCAGTATGAGGTCGCGCGTTGTCGTGCAGGAGCAGCGGAGCCGAACGATTGACCAAAGCTGGTTGGAAATGTGCGATCTTCTCCATCATTGTGTCCAGTTCTTCACAATACACATCTGCAGTAATGCTCATCCCATTTGGTAAGAAGCTGTGACGAATGACATCGGCGCTAGACCACCAAACAGTGACCATCACTTTTTTAGGGTTCAGTTTTCGTTTGAGGCATTGTTTCGATGCTGAACCAGGATCTAACCAATTGGTGACCGCTTGCAATTGTCGAACCGAATCCATTTTGTGTCGCAAGTAACAATGCGATTCAGTATGCCTTCGTTTGTGTGCCTGTTGAGTAGTACAAGGCTCGACTCGACGCGTGCTTTGTGCTGGCGACCATTCAATAGACCTTACCAATTCGACGCAAACAGACCAATATTGTTTTGATGCTAACATCGAAAGCTGCTGCTAATTCATTAATCATCAGCTTCCACGATCGCCTTTAATTCGTCATTTTCGAGTAAAATTTTCGGTCGACCACGGGGTTCATTTCTTAGGTCGAAATTTCCAGAAGGGAAAACCAATAACGGGTGGTGCGATAGTTAGTATTCGCTCTGTATACGTGTGTGGCGTGCCGCTTCTGCCGCTTTGCTGCCACGACGGTACTCATACTTCATAATCACTCTAACGTTTAACGTATCCATGATGCCGAAAACATATTTTCGAAAAGAATTCCTAAATATAAAAATGAAAATAATGTGAAATTTAAATTCTTAGCAAACAAAGAAAAAATAAGGACTTGAAATAGCCAGTACGGCAGAACGGTAACTTCATGGGTAAAGACCTATTTATAAAGTGTGCAGTCAAGTTTTGACATTTTTATTCTTTTATTAAATTACAAAATCCACAGATCTTAAAATATCTTAAATACGCTATATTAGAGTTTACAATTTAGTTACATGGAATTAATTAAAAATTTTAAAACATTAATTGGTAGTCGTGATTTTTACACAAGATCAATATGATTATAGTAGGTACTCCTAATAAGATACACTTGATAAAGTTCAAGCCATAAGCGCCGTACGCTTAATTACAGCGTAAGCCTTTGCGTTTTATGCGTACAAGTATGTGCGTGCGTGAGGGTGCGCGCGTGTGTGTTTGAGTGTGTGTGTGTATGTGTGTGTGAGAGTGTGTATGTGAGTGAGTGTTTGTGTGTGTGTGTCTGTGTGTGTGTGTGTGTGTTTGTGTGTATAAATTATTATAAGGAAAAATATTTCTGGTGCAATTCACTCAAAACTTGGTAAAACTAAACTGTAATAAAAATAATGCAATACATGTTAGTATTACACATAACAGCAAATCGTCACTCCTTAAACCCTCGAAGATGTAAGCAGGGGTGTTTAAACATCTATGTTTTGCCGGATATATTTCTAGTCCTATGTAATAGGGGGCGAGCCTATTGCCATCTACGGGACAAAGTTCCGGACTTCTATTTCGAATTTCATTGTCGTTCCAGTTTCATTGGATGCAGTGTTTTGGAAACTCGGGGTCCTGTCGATCCCAGGACCCCGAGTTTCCAAAACACCGCTTCCACCACTACACCAAGACCAAGCGAATGAAGCCGCTGGCGGGTCAGCCATTTATAAATAAAGGAAATGACAAAATAGATGTTACGCATTTTATGGGATTTTTCCTCGTCATCTCCAATATAATATGTTTATATATACTAAAAATAATTATGAGACAAAAGTATTTTTATGATCACTGTTTTAAACTGTCCCAAAAATACATTAACAGTGTGTCTGAGTCTTTCTGATTTTTAGTAACACCAGCGATTTGAAAGTTGATCGAATTCTGTAAGTATTACAAAGATTATCAAATATGTCGTAAAACTGTATCTGCGTGGCATCTGTATTATACTGTTAGACAACAGGAAATTTCAGATCCGTTACTAATAAGAATCTAATGGTTCTGTGCTTGACGGCCATACATTGTAACGATTCTCGGCTAACTTACTTAATTATTATAGATACACACATATATACATGTATATATATATATATATCATATTATTTTATATTATTCGTAAAACAAAGCATTTCATACGCATTTGCGATGTTCAATTTATAATTGTACAGTATTGTTTGCTAACATTTAAAACATTGGCGGAAATTTGTTATATTTTTAATCGAAATAAAGTTTATTATTATATTTATTGCTTTGTCATGGAATAATGGTATATGTTCTTTGTTCACTTGGTAATGAATAGTTCTCGGATATGTAAGAAACCTGTTCTATTTACTGTTACCTTAAGTTCAAATCCAATAAAAGAATACCATACTATACCTCATATAAGGAGGCTTAAAAGTAGATGTTTTAATCTTAGTTGGAGGGCAGCAGTATAAATCAACTTTTACACTCGCCATAAAACACAACTCATACACCGCGATGATCCCATGTCATAAAGTGGTCGTCCCTATTTACTTCCTACTTTATATGTCTCATTCTCTTAGGCTAGTAGCTATAGGCTAGAGAAAATAGAATTTAACCTCGCACTACATTTCTGATCGTTTTTTTTATAAGATTTAGGATCACTTACTGAGCATAGAACCGCAAAGTGCTGACAGATCCAGGTAAAGCTTCAAGCATCTTGAAATAAGTAAAAAGTTTTTGGCCGATATCTCGGGAACTATGCACTTTTGGGCAAATATTACCACTATAGAGAATAAAAAAGCGCATCTTTTATTGCCTGTTAACTATTTTGTAAAACTTAACATTTATGATTTATGGCTGTTTTTTTATTTACTTTCAGCTATTTTTACTGCTGTAGTAATGAAACAATTTTTATCCTCATTTTCTGTGTTATTAATGACAAGGTTTACGGAGCAGAAGCAGTACTAAATCAGTAGTGTTGGCTAGGTTACGGTGAGATGCAGTCACTTTATTTTGATTGGTCTTATAGTAATACTAATCCTGCTCTGGACGACAGCCAGCATGGGTTCCGTGTGGCTCGATCAACCACAACTAACCACATAAACCTTATTGATTATGTCGCTGCTGAAATGGATGCAGGTCGGCAGGTCGACGCGACGTACTTAGACTTCAAAAATGCATTTGATTTGGTTGATAACGATATCTTACTTCAGAAATTGACAATATTTGGATTTACTCCTAAGCTCCTACATTTCTTCTCAAGTTATCTAAGTAACCGCAGTTAGTTTGTCCGAGTGGCTGGTTATGAGTCCGATGACTATTATACCCGGTCAGGAGTCAGTCAAGGAAGTACTTTGGGCCCAACACTTTTTTTATTAATGATTAACGACTTGCCCAGAGCTGTTAGCACTGCAAAATGCCTAATGTTTGCGGATGACTTAAAGTTGTGTCTAACTGTGAGCAGCGTAGCCGATACTGCAGCTCTGCAGAGGGATATCGACTCCGTGGTCAACTGTAGCAAAACGAATAGACTACCTTTCAATACATCTAAATGTAAGGCGATTACCTTTTCCCGATTGCGTTCTCCTATATGTTCTGGATACTATTTACCCGACGCTCCCCTGGACAGAGTTAATGAAATTTGTGACTTAGGATTGACTTTAGCTAGCATACTTGACTTTCGAACACACATAAGGAATATTTGCAAAAAGGCTAACAAAACACTTGGTTTCGTTATGAGGCTGGCTTCTCAGTTTAGCGATGCGAAAGTAGCTACAGTTTTATATAACTCGTACGTCCGTAGCACTCTTGAGTTCGGTGCCGTCGTCTGGGATCCTTACGAGACCGGTGGCTGTACAAACGAGCCTATGGATATTATCCCTTTTTATATCCATCCATTTTCGTATCGGGCTTCGACACACTAGTACTGAGGCGTAAATTGCTGCTTCTAGTGCATTATATTTCTTTACTTCACAATAGGGTGGACAATCTGACTGTATGAAATCAGATGGAATTGCAAGTGCCGCGTCGACAGTTGCGCCGCGCTGTGCGCCTCGGCTGTTAACGCGGCCGCTCACGCGTACCTGCCGCGGCCGTAACGCGCCCACCGCTCGAGCCCGAAAGGTGCTCGGTGACATGCTCGTTCGGCTCGAACATGTTGATTTGTTTACCGATGGACTAGGTACGTTAGTTAAACATGCCTATATATATTTGAACATTTATTTTAAACTTTAACTTAATTGACATAATTTTATTAATATGTTGTATTTGTTCTTTGACTTTGATTTATATTATTTTATTGTTGTTATTCTAATTTTGTATTGTTTATTATGTTGACATCACTAATTCTGACTTCTGCTATATAATTTTATTTTACCTTCTAAGTAACTTACCTACTTGATGTTTTATAAAAATGTACCTACTTACATAAGTTGTGATGATGTATGATATGTGGTGTTTTGGAATAATTCTGTTAGCCACATCGATTGACTTGACTAAATAAATAAATAATACTAAAACCGCACACGCTAAAGCTTGCACACAATTGGGACCTAATTACTGCGTCTTGGAATGATTCCTAAGACGCAGTAATTAGATCCAATTATATAGTACCAATAGTAAAAATTCCGAATTATAAGTAACCAAAGTTTTTTAATACTCAAGCACTAGACTAGGTAAACAAGGAGCCTAAGAAAGGCCTGGTCTGGGGTGCGGCACGGGGTAAGGAGTATGTAGGGTAGGAGGACGGTGATAAATAAATAGATGGTGTGGGATTGCAGAGCGCATTGACCCCAACTAACTCCAAAAATAGGCATTTCTAATGTCGAAATAAAATTCAGATAATATTTTTTATCTTTGTATGAAAAATATAAGCGATTTCAATTTTGATACTTTGCTATAATATGTGAACCCTGACTACAACGCGGTCACATTAACTAGATACTTGACCATGTGACGTCATTTTGGCGCTCAAGTACGGTGTGCAAAAAAAACCGGCCAAGTGGCCTTTATTAAGATCGAGTAAAAATTTATTAAAAATTAAGTTTGTTTAATGAATAAAAATATTTATTTATTTAGAAAGGTAATATACAACTACATATTCTGTGAAAATTTAAGGTGTCTACCTGTTACCCTTATTAATTAGTCAAATTATCGACGCATGTATCGGTAACAAAGATGCTGACCGTACTGACACTTGCCTGGCGAGAAAAGGGAATGCGGGGGGAAGCGGGCGGGGCGGATTCCAGCGATGCGTCGAGTTAATGTGACCGCGTTGTAGGTACATATGCACACCTTTCAGTATCACTACACCTTTATGTTACACGCTGTATACAGAGTATAAAAAGTCAGTAGGTAAGTAATTGTTTCCTGAAAGTGGAACAGAATTGCGAGCTCCACACAAGCAATTCATTAAAGATGTTAAGAGAAAAGCAATTTCTATCGTGGTTGTTCATATTGCTACGACGACACTTTATACTATAGTCAGAGTTATTGCCCGCCATGGAGGTAATATCATAGAGGCGTAATATGTGTGAAAATAATTAATGCACGTTAATTTTCAAAGACAAAGACATATTATGGTAACCTACTAGCTGCACTCCACGGTACGTCCGCATTTTAGGTTTATTTCTCGTATAGGGAAAGTATTCTATGCGTTTTTCTAGAGTATTAAAGTATCTTTATAGTTATCAAATTCTAAAATCTGTTTCCGCATATTTTGGTAAATTAGTAACGAATGGAGTAACAAAGGCACGCACCTTTAACCCTATAAAGTAGCTTAAAAATAAAAATATTTTGGCGCCAAATAGAACGGAAAAAGCGCGCGAAAATTCACTATTTAAAAAAATAGCGCGCGCCGCAAACGTTTGCAGGAGTAAAATCGTAGTAAAACAGCTATTTGTTCTATTTTATATCTGTAAACGGCGTAAATTTACACTGGTTACCCAGTACATCTTCCTTTATTCTATTATTATGTTATCTGTTTCTTTTTAGTCAAATTATAGAGGTAAAGTCAACCGAAAAAATACATAAAATAAATTCTACAAAGACCAATTTTATCTCTCAAGCAGGTGTAAAAGGAGTAAACATACAATCACAACAGTATAATAGACTTTGAAAGCCTATACTACCTATTTTATAAATTATCCATAATAAATCCACAAATTCTCATACAAACATATACTCTAACGCTAACCAAATAGATCTCAAAACCGTTGTCTCAAAACAATATGGCGGCTTCCTTTATCAAATTACGGGAATTGCTCACAAAACCATAATATAAGAGGATTATAAGCTTTTTCTTAGGTTTTTACCTCGAAATGGTACTTACTCACGAAAACAATACACTAGAATATGCACACCTGCGAAAGTAGAGATATGGTATCGACGCCCATTGTTTTTTTTTGCTAGCCTACTGATAACCAAAATAATTTATATTTCTATATAAAAATGATTTCTAGGTTCTTATTAGTATTTAAAAAACATCTAATAAACCGAAATGTATTCTATATTTGAACAGTTAACGTTTATGTTCAGTCCTGGTATGGGTTTTGACTGCGGTACACCGGTGTACCAGCGCCGCTTTGTGCAATGTATAGATTTGGCCACCGGTGTACCGGCGCGTGTTTATAGGTTAATTATGATTTCATTTATAATAAACTATAAATTAGCCTATTATGACTAGTTGACATAACAAATTGTAACTGCATAGTACATAAGGCTCATATGCAATAAAGTTTTATCTTATCATTTCTTATCTTATCGATCGAAAGTTAAGTCTCAGCATATATCACAATAAATTTACTGTTAGCGCGGTGGTGCATAGTTGCTACAATTGCAGTTTTTTTTCAACCACGCGTCTTCAGTTCTCAAACTAGGCAAAATCTGTACTATGGTAACCTGATGACTGAAATACATATTTATATACATAAACTAGCTACGCCCCGCTGTTATGCCCGCGTGGATGATGGTGATGATCACATAAAAGCCAGTCCTCCGTCCATTTTCTATGGTGTTGATGGTGATGATGATAATGAAAAGTATCTTATGCCCTTCCTTCCATGCCAAATTTCATCATGATCCGTTCAGCCATACAAACACAATTAAATGTTTCATGTATAATATTAATATAGTTAGGATATACACGCTCACACACGCACAAGTTTAACTGACTTGCTATTATTATAATATTTAATAAACCCAAATATTTGAGTTGTCCGATCATCGAACCCGGAACCAGCAGTTCAGAAAGCAGTGTCACCAACTGCGTCAACCGGCCAGCCAGTGGGTACTACGACCTACTCGTTGTATAGCTTGGCAATACACCTTTAGGAAATATTACTTCGATATTAACCAAATGCCACGTCGCGTAATTACATTCCCTGTCACCTCCCAGCCTATTACTTTTATGTGAAGTTCCATATATTTGGGCCTTTTTTATGCGTGTTTTGGAGCCCGAAGAATGTTTGATTCAGTTTTTATGACATCTTTTACATGATTGAATTTAATGTTAGTACTTACTTAATGTACGAAATGGAGTTTGCCAAGACGTATCTTACATTGAATTATATTTATTTATTTACGGTCGTACATCTTGTGGCTCAAGAATTGGACTGGTATGTATATATTATACATAATATCCACATGTACAGCGTTCCGGAAACTTCGCGAAGTTTTCTCGTCAAAAATACCTCAGTGCCTCAAGACAAGAGTCTTCGACCAATGTGTGTTAGCAGTGATGGCTTATGGCACTGAAACGTGGTCTCTTACTATGGGCCTCATAGAAAAGCTCAAAGTCGCACAACGAGCTATGGAGAGGGCTATGCTCGGGGTTTCTCTACGTGATCGAATCAGAAATGAGGAGATCCGTAGAAGAACGAAAGTCACCGACATAGCCCAGAAGATTAGCCAGTTGAAGTGGCAGTGGGCAGGGCACATAGCACGCAGAACAGATGGCCGATGGGGCCGAAAGGTTCTGGAGTGGAGACCACGGACCGGCAAGCGCAGCGTAGGTCGTCCACCGACACGGTGGACAGACGACCTGAGGAAGGTCGCAGGACGACGTTGGATGCAGGCAGCTTCCAACCGGTCCTTTTGGAAAATCATGGGGGAGGCCTATGTTCAGCAGTGGACGTCCTACGGCTGAGATGATGATGATGATGATGAATATCCACATGAATGTCGTAAGCTGGAAGACCAAACTCAGAACTTGCGAAATGTGGGTACATTTATTCTGATCATATATGGACGTAAAGGCCTGATTTTCATTATACTACCTTGTTGCAAATAATGCATTAAGATGCCTCTTTTTATATTATTATTTAAATTCATGACTCTGCAGCAAAGCTCCGTTTTAGTGGGTAAATAATTAACTTAACAATTATGTGTTGTGCACATACACAACACACTGAAGTAATTGAAATTGTTGAGTGAGCGAGATGCAAGACCCCATGTTTAAGAGTGAGAAGAGCAGTGCCACGCAGCACAACGGGTCCGGTGTTCCGATTGTAGCTCAGTAAGTGTGTGTGTGAACGCTGCATGTCATATTCCACTAGTCAAAATTTGGCTAATTTCGATGTCCAACATTCATGATTAAATTTCTGTGACGGTTTCCCGTTCTACTCATGAAATAGCTGTGACCAAGATTGCTTTCTATTTTGCGTAGCAAAAAGCATCTATTTTAATGGTACTGCGTCCGCAAACAATATTTTTTTTTATTTGTGTCTTGTTCAGCAATAGAAATTGTATTTGCAGCCATTTTAAAAGAAACGTCACAATATTTGATCAAATATTGCTGTTGCTGGTGAATTGGATGAAGTCATCCAATTCATTTGATTAAACGTACATTGGACAAAGATATTTGACGCGTGAAATACCTATACCTATATGTTACCTGAGTACCACTAAGGCTAAGTTCCAGAAAGCGCCGAAATCACTCGCGGCGTTCGCCCACCCATTCCCTTACAAGCCCACGATCATCGTGGGCGCAATGTCAACCAAAGGGAACTGCCGTGCGATTCTATTATATTGACATCGACAAGCTCACCGATGTCAAATACTTTATGAGATATCGCCCTTGTAAATAAGGTTGATTTTCCAACGTTTCTTGTCATCTCATCATTTGTTTCATGGATGTTGTCAAAGGTGCAACGATGTTTGCTCTTAGAGAATCGCACGCAAACCGGGGCGCGACAGTTGTGAGCGTTGACGGCGCTTACCAGAACGTACCCTAAGTAAGGCTAGTATGTTTTATATATACTTTAGGTTCCGCATATATATTTACCTGTAAGTTGTTGATCACGCGGACGAAGTTTTGGGTCATTAAGAAATGTTACAGGAGTTATTGATCTATGCTACGACCTAGTTAGTGCTAGACGTAAACAAGTGTATTTGTCGCAAGAACTCTGGTTGACTTATTCGTCCCTTATGTAATAAGTCCTAACAAACAATAAGAACGTCTCTACGAAAAACATATGACAATCGTTAGGTAAACTACGCCTCTAACATACTCGAACCAGAATATAATGAGCTTGTTTGCTACTAGCATAATACCTACGTATTGGCTGTCCATATCCGAGAGAGACTATTATGGTACTGGAAACAACTCAATTAAAAGTTGATTGAATTGAACATAAATTAAACTCCGAACATGAAAATACCAAGTGCATGTTGTGCTCATATTAGACAGAATTCCGCAGCCATACAAAAATAAAAACCTGCATGATTTTGAACTAAAGTACTATAGTAGTAAGAACTAATTTCTTTTGGTTATATATACTGAGGGAGACCAGCCCCACTGCCGGGACTCAATATATCCTCTCAGAGGGTGTAGTATGTGTCACAATCCACCACGCCGGACCAGTTTGGATTAGAATGTGATATGAAAATTATCAGTCGTAAATGTCACTAGCAGTGCACTTCTACTATAGTACATACAACTATATAAGTACTATGGTATCAACCAAACTTTTATCAAATATTTTTTTGTTGCAACTGAAGTCAGTGCCGGGAGTAGCATCGTACTTACCAGCAGGCACACGACTTCTCTGTCTTGCTGATGTCGCCACATGATAGTATAAATCATATTAAAGGGTTTGCCACACTGAATGCGGTCTGCGGTCAGGTCAAACAGAACGGAGCCCGCACTATGTTTGAACAACATTGTCGGCCTCTATACATTTTGTAAAGACATGCGTTCTGACCGTGCGGGCACGCGGAAGAAACGCAAGGACGCGTATGGGCAGGCGGACAGCAGGCGGCGGACAAGAGGCGCGGTCAGGTGGGTGGCGGGCAGGGCAACGGTCAGGCCAGTTTGACAAATTAAATAACAAAATTCCGCTGTTTGCCCTGCCCGGACCGCTGACCGATTGCCTGACCGACGATGTTGTTCAATGCGGCAGCGTTCAATGTGACCGGACCGGAGACCGCAGACCGCAGACCGCATCCCGTGTGGCAAATCCTTAAGAATCTTTAGATCTATAAGATTCATCAATTGCAGCACCACCTCACACATTTTTTTCTAATATATCAGAGATGTTGAGATATCATTGATAACAGAGTAAAAAGACGGCTCGTCATTAAATGCTAACGAGCGCCATTGTAGGCGGTCTTACGAAAACTTCGACCTTCGTAGACCAACTACGAAAGCTACGATGTTCGTAGTTTGTCTACGATGATGATTTTTTATTAAATGATGGTTTATTACGATACTTATTATGTAGTTAATTAAATTATACTTCTAGCTGACCCGTCCGCAGGTTAGCTCGCGTGGCCTCGTGGGATACAGTTCCTCAGAGCTACTTTGCTTTAAATAATTCTGAAACTTTAGGTATCGCTTTAAAAACACGTTTATTACTTGCGACAACCCTAATTCCGAAACCATTTTCTAAAATAATAGCCTAAGTGCGTCCTTATGAAATCAGCTATCAACCAGTAAAAGTCTCGTCAAAATCTATCAAGCCCGTTCGTAGGAAATCCCAGATTAGCCGGAACAAACAGGCATAGAGACAGACAGAAGAACACAAAAAAAAATGTCAAACCTTTTTTTAAATGTACCGTAGATGTTTATTATAAAGCTAGTTATTTTCTACTGACTTCCAAAAAAAGGAGGAGGTACTCAAATCGGCTGTATTTTTTTTAATGTTTATTACCTCATAACTTTTAACTGGGTATACCAATTCTCAAAATTCTTTATTTTTTAAGCAGGTGCTTCCCGTGTGGTCCCATTTAAATTTTATCAAATTTAGTCTAGTAGTTTCTGAGATACACTTTTTTTTTTTTCTCGGGGAAATCATTTATGGATACCACCTACCACGGGGAGGTAGGTGGTTATGTGGGAGTCCGTATACCCACCAAAACCCCGTGGTGTTCCGTCACTGCCACCCTCGGCGGGAACGCGGGACAGATTTTCCACACGACCGCGAACCCGCCGCGGTTGTCCGTTGCCGGACCCTTCTCTTCGCGGCACGCCAGAACACATGGCACGCCGCAACTACCTCGGAGACCAAACCCGCCAACAATGAGCGCCAGACTTCCACGTGTCTGGACGCCCGTGGTCTCCCTGCGGTGGGTCGGATACGTAGCCCCACCGCCTGCTACGTCAGCCACAGGGGATAATCCCCAGCGACCCCACCTCCTCGAGTCTGCGCCGAGCGCCCGGACCTCCTCGAGCCTGCAGCAAATTGCCCGGGCCCCCCTCCTCGAGCCTGCGCCAAAGCGCCCGGGCCCCACCTCCTCGAGCCTGCACCAAAGTGCCCGGGCCCCTCTCCTCAAGCCTGCGCCAAAGCGCCCGGGCCCCACCTCCTCGAGTCTGTGCCAAAGCGCCCGGACTCCGCCACTCCTATGTGGACTTGGCGGCCAAAGCCCATAGGAGCGGCCCCGCCTGAGCCGGCCAGCGCACCCCAACGCCGGCGCGGCCCCTGGGTTCCTCTTGTCTTCACCGTGGTGATCCAAGACACGGCTACTGAGCCTCCCCGCCATGTTAATGCGGGAACCCTTCGGGGGGGTTCTGAGATACACTCCAATAACTGAATAGAATGGAAGTTGGTATTATTTTTTTTAAATTGTACCTATTACATTACCAATAAGATTATGTTATTTTTATTTAATTATTTCTTGTAATAGTATATTAATATGAACGGTTATTAAATGTTTGCGCCGATTATGGCGCGAAAGAACCATACAATGTATATAATTTATATATATATATATTGTAACGTTAAGTATACGTTATAATTCACAAATATTAAGGTTTACTACGTTACGTTTTCAATTTTAATTACCCAAGTTACAGCCTCACAGGAGACTCTCTGTTCAAACCCGAAAGGATATAAACATAATTAAATTTTCCGTCTAGTTTGTTTGAAATACGTATTCAAATATTCCACAAGTCAAGCATATTAAAACACAAAAGTGGCTGTCAGAAGCATACTTTGTAAACTCATATGTAAAATATGTATGCATCACTAGTCGCGATCCACTGCTTCACCCGTGCGAATAATAGCTATCCTACAGAAACAATCTCCAAAAACAGTCACAAAACAAATTCCGATCATAGTCTTCATAACCTGGCAATAAAATTAATTATTATTAGGTATTTATTCAAATTATTTCAATGTACATATTCAATTCATCCGTCAGGAATTTATTTGTTTTTGTGTTGCTGTTTCTTGAGATGTTTTATTACCGGATTTGCAAGATTAAATGGGTCGCGGAGAAGTGAAGTTCGACAAAAGCATTTACATAATTTATCGAGTATTTACTCCCAACAATACAAATATTCACTGGGTTTAAGGGTTGAGCATTCAGCTTAGATTTGTTGTTATCTTTTAGATAGTATCTAAATAAACTGGATAATTCCTGTATCAAACTAAACACAGATTAAATAGTATTATTTGTATTAACGTTCAATCTACACTATACTTTATTTTAAAATTGTACTTAAACTTTTTGTGCACGCCTTGATGGGGCAGAATGTAATGGATCCTTTCTATTTTAACTACAAGAACTACTGTACCTATACCTAATGTATATATACTACAAACAATTTCACGGGTTTCACCCGGTCCTTTACATAGGCATAAGTGGGGCTGTAGCCAACAATTAGAGGCCCGTTAGGTATAAAAATACAATGTAGTATAAAAACAGAAATTTTTTGGATGGATGGTTACATGGTATATCTATTACAAAAATGGGTAAAATGGCAATGGCATGGCTATTGATATGTACTTATTAGTGGTACGGGAGATAGTGGGCTATGGACGAGACTACGGCACCTGCCAATTTCAGTCTCATCTAAAAATATTTAGGCAGGTGGTGACTTGCCAACCACTAAACGGGCCCCCCATAAGAGCCACCATCAATGGTGACAAAAGGGGCAACGTTGGTGTGGATGGCTGAAGGGTGTCGAGAAGTGTGCTGCGGTTTCAATAGAGCGCTACTACCGGCGTTATGCCCTTTAACACTTCCACCCTTGGAGCTTTTTGTTTCTTGCTCTTGCGTCTCCACCCCCAGACGGCCAATTAAGGCAAGCCGGGGGTCTCATTTAGCCCCAGGGAGAATCAGGGTCCGCGGTGTAGCCACTCACCGACGGCTCGCCACAAAGCCGCCCCTGCGGTTTATTATTATTTTATTACTTTTATTTATTATTATTATTTCTTTATTTATTTTCTTCTCTTAAATTTACATTTTGATAATATTTGAATAAAACAATATAAAATTATTATAAAAACCTAAACTTAGCTTTCCGCCAGTAGCGGGGCAGGGCCCAAGCTACCGCTGGTCAGGGCTGCTGTCTTATATTATTACACTCACTCGTACCGTTTATTACTACTTTAATTAAATAATAATACTATATGTTTCATTACAATTTTATTAATTTTGCTTTCCTAGTAAATCATGTAGGGGAGAAACTTAAGGCGTATCCCAGAGCAAATGACCTTTCGAATCTACCCCTAGACAGCGAGGCGGTAGTATACAATCGCCTCTCGACCCCTGTTCGAGAGGCGATTGTCTACTACCCGACTGCAGCGCGAGTTTTGCGCACGGCCTTCTTCCCAAAAAAATTGTCCATTTTTGAATATTTGGTTAAAAACATATAAAATTAGGTCTTTTGAAACAATGTTAACGTGTATCATTTTTAACGGTTAATCCTAATAAATACCAAATTTCATAACATGTTATAGTTGATCTGGAGATGCACGAATTCAGTGCTTTTTCCCAATTTCAGTCATATTTTAGAAACATTATTTTAGTATTTCTTAGATAGTACTTTAAACGTGTAATAAATACGTAGAGAAAATGTTGGAGATAGTCGCGATATTTTTAGTTTGTTTAATGTCCTTTAAATAACGCGATGATAGCTCCTTCCACTGGAGATTACCGATTCCAAAGTCAAACCCTGTGCTTCGTCTACTGACCCGCATCCTTTGCTGATTAAGAAGACCATTTCCTCCTGCGTCAGCACTAGGAACAGGTAGATTGTTCGGTATGATTGCACCTGCATATCTTATTTATTGTACCTGCCTTCACAAGTAAAAGCAATAGTGATTTGTTTTACAAAGGGGCAAAGCAATATTTTTTGGTAAGTGAATTCAGAACGAAGCGAATGATCGATGAACTTGCTTTGCTTGTCTTGTTCTAAAGCGCGATTTACACAATAAGTACATTAGCGAGTTAACTTGTGACATCGGCGAGTTAAGCTGTTATTGTTGTTTAAACGACACAAGCGAGTTAAGTAGTAAGTTGTTATTTACGTTGACTTGAATAGATCGGGATCCTTTTTTTTGGCAAGTCCGAAGTAGGCCCCTTTCTCGCGTCTCCCGCACCCCGCCGACTTAACTGACCGGCATGTAGACGGGCGAGTTTATTAAAATCCATAAGTTTGTACACTGCGGACGCAGACACGTGTTTTTTTTTGACGGTAAGTTATGACTACTAAACTCGCGCACGTTTGACCAAACGACCAAACTACTTACAACTTGCTACTTAACTGATCGGTTACTTAACTCGCTACTGTACTTATTGATGTGTAAATCGGGCTTACTGTCTAATATAGAATACAGAGTGTAGCGAAGAGTTCAATGCACGCCACCCAAACTAAAATAATACTGTCCCAAGTGATACACACTATTTTTCATCACTATCTATGCCAAAAAAAGAGCTACCTCTCAAAACTTGTATGTATAAAAAATCACTTGTTTTATTACTGTTCATTGTCGTGACCCATTTTCTTTTCGGCCCAGTGTAGCATCTTTTACTCTCCCGCATCATATGTTCACTCATTAAAGATATGATATACGTACATATAAGTTATATCACGTTATAACCAAAGTATATTACTAGCTTCGCTCCGCGGTTTCACCCGCGTGGTAGATAATGATGATAATGAGTCAAAATACTATGTGGCTGCCTATGTTACTCAGGGATAATTTAGCATTATAATGGTGAAAGAATGTTCGATATCGGTTCAGTAATATTTAAATTTATTCGTTACACATAGGTATATAAAAATACAAATCTACCATATACAGTATAGATGAGTGCGATATAATCTACTCAACTCAGGCAACACACTAAAACGCATTCGCTACATAAATCAGTAACATAAACATAAAGTTAGCTTAAACATAAATACTCTTTTAAAATTTCCTATATAGGCTATAATGAACGGAAAGTACAAGAATCTTGGTCTACAAGAACATGAGTAAACCAGCCGGTGATTTATGGGAACAAATCTGGCAATAAATTACTCGCACTCCCGGCTTAATTGACCTTGGCACATTATGCCGCTAGATAAACTTTAAACTATGCCAGTAGACAGTACTCTTAGTATGCCTTTTTAAGGCATAGCGTAAATGTTTAGTTTTTGCGAAAATTATGCTCAAGAAATCACTCTCGGCAACCGCTACATATGACTTCTACAAAACATTTTGCTTTGGTATGGAAACAAACAAACAAACATGACAGGTCCCCGACTAAAGACTTACCAATATCGATTGCATAGATAATATCCCCTATCGTAGGTCGCTTATCGAGTTATTCAGAACATTTGTCATGCAGTCTCGGTATAATATCGATATCGTTTGGAATATTTTAATGCATTACAAGAAAGAATTATAGTATATGCCCAATCAATGGAGAAGAAACAGAAACGCTCGAAATTGTATTAGGCGTTATGCGTCGCAGTGGTCTACATAAAATTGCTTTTATTTCCTACATACATTTCTTACATACATACATAAAATCACGCCTCTTTCCCGTAGGGGTAGGCAGAGACCACGGATTTCCACTTACTACGATCCTGACATATCTCTTTCGCTTCATCTATACTCATCAATCCTTTCATACATAAGCGTCGGTTTAGGGTACTTTTGACCTGGCCTTTTTTCAGAACGTCTTCAATCTGATTTCGGAACGTTCGCCTAGGTCTTCCCCTTCCAACACTTCTGTTTACTTGTCCCATGTATACCTGTTTAGTCATTCTCATTTCATTCATTCTCTCCACATGTCCAAACCATTTTATTTCCTTACTATTTAAAATAAATTGTCATTTTACCCGCCCATTTGTATGCCCATAAGCAGGGTTATGCTATCGGATGGTTTATGCTTGGTGCTATCGGAGACGGAGACTGCAACCTAGTTGTCTTTGTGTTACTCAGGAATGGAACTTCTATATGTGTCCTGGCTATATGTGGTCAGTGTACTTATCCTTCCAGATACCAACACTGTTCACATATAGCTGGTGGGTTTGGCGATACTAGTGTTTAAAGCAAAATGATATCACGTTAGAAGAAATAATTATCTCTATAAAATTGCAATGTCTAATAGATACTGTTTTCTGTTTCAAATGAAATGTATGTTGTAGATGTAAATTAAATTATAATGTATTTTTTATAGAATTACCTTTTTGAAGCACTAACGCCTGCTTTTGCGATCTCACATGTTGAAATTTATACAGAGAAAAATTCACATCCTCGGACGGGATTTGATGTAAGACGGTTAGTCAGATAGAGAGTTAAAATTCGATGCTCAGACCCGAATCTCGTTAGCCTAGTTGGTCAATGGCGTCTGACACGGAGAGTCAGAAGACGCGGGTTCATATCCCGTCCGAGCATGTGAATTTTTGTCTCTTTAAGTAATTGTTTTATTGCACCGAAATGGACTGTAAGATCTGCTAATGTCTTACAACAGATGGTATAATACATCTGTGCACTATCCACTAACACTTATATTATACCCATAGATTATACCAGCTGCGCTCCGTGGTTTCACCCGCGTGATGGTGGATAATGATGATGATGATGATGAATCAAAGTATATCGCCTATGTTACTCAGGGATAATGTAAGTATCTATCAGTGAAAGATTTTTTAAATCGGTTCCAGTACTTTAAACAAACAAAAAACATAATATAAGCTGTATATAACCTTAGTCGATTTCATAAGTTTCAGTATTTCTCAGCAAGTTAAACAAGTTCATAGGTACAAACTTCGAGAAAGAGGTCAGTCGTCGAATCCAACTCGGCTGGGCAGCGTTCCGAAAACATCGCGAAGTCTTCTCTTCAAAAATACCTCAATGCCTCAAGACAAAAGTCTTCGACCAATGTGTGTTATCAGTGATGACTTATGGCAATGAAACGTGGTCTCTTACTATGGGCCTCATAGATAAGCTCAAAGTTACACAACGAGCTATGGAGAGGGCTATGTTCGGGGTTTCTCTACGTGATCGAATCAGAAATGAGGAGATCCGTAGAAGAACAAAAGTCGCCGACATAGCCCAGAAGAATAACATAAATTTGATGATATGTAATTTTATTTAGATTTATACTGTTTTATTCATGCCTACTATATATCATTATTCATGCCTTAATAATTAAATGACTATAAATATGTATTAGATATAAGCACATTATTATTGTATGTCCGAATGGACTTAGCTGTTGGTACTATTTACTCGTATAATATTTAAGAACTGTATGTAACACAGTCTAACAATAAATAAATCTGAATCTGAATCTGAGAAGATTAGCCAGTTGAAGTGGCAGTGGGCAGGGCACATAGCACGCAGAACAGATGGCCGATGAGACCGGAAGTTTCTGGAGTGGAGACCACGGACCGGCAAGCGCAGCGTAGGTCGTCCACGGACACGGTGGACAGACGACCTGATGAAGGTCGCAGGACGACGTTGGATGCAGGCCGCTTCCAACCGGTCCTTTTGGAAAATTATGGGGGAGGCCTATGTTCAGCAGTGGACGTCCTACGGCTGAGATGATGATGATGATGATGATAGGTACAAATGTCTTTTATCAAAAAAAGTATAAATCCCCCAAGTTCTTCACTACAATAAGCATACCTGTACAACAAAGTTCAATATATACAATAATAAGAATTGCTTCTCCTAAAATAACTTATTGCCATCGGACAGAACATGAAGAACAAAAATAATTAACTAAGACGCGAAAACTCATGTCCTATTTCCTATTACCCAACGAAAGTTTTCCTTGTTTCGTCTTTTCCGCAGCTACTTAGAAAAAATATCTCTCTCGTCTGTATTTTATTTATGAATATCAATTCGCCTTTCCTTATTTTCTACTGACTTCCAAAGAGGAGGGGTACTCAATTCGACTGTATTTTTTTTTATGTTTGTTACCTCATAGCTTTCGATTTGAACCGATTCTCAAAATTCTTTTTTTGTTTGAAAGCTGGTGCTTTCCGTGTGTTCTCATTTATAATTTCATCAAATCCGCTTTAGTACTTTTTGAGTTACACTCCAATAACTGAATAGAATGGAAGTCGGTATAACATTTTTAATACAGTTGCTCTAAAAGTGGCGTATTGCAGGGATGTATAGCGTTCGGGATGTGGACTATTACATACTCGTGCTTTTTTTTACCTTTCCCGAACTCGTGCGTTCTCTTTCCTAACTGTCAAAATAATGTCTATTAAAAAGAAAAACCAACCATGAAGTTTTAACTAAAAAAATCTTAGAAGTTTTTATGATTCAAGCAAATACGTATATTTCTAAAAAGAAGCTACTAATTTGTTTCTATATCAGATTTAATGATTTGATTAAATGAGTTAGGTTAGGTTTCATTTCATTTCATCTCATTAATTTTCATTTCATATCAATAAAAAATTCTACTGAAGACTTGGCTGTATGGGCAAACGAGTAGTTCCCTTTGCATACCAGAATGGGTGAAGAAAAAAAAATCTCTGCTTATATTCTACGGTAGGCGCCATTTTCCAGAAATTTTCTTTGCGGGTTTATTTTATTAAATTGCTTCATTTTTTCGCAACTGTTTTAAAAATAGTCGTTCAGTACACGTGCGGAACCGTCATTGCAACTTGTTCCGACTGTCAACCCTTGCCTTCGGCTGCGCCTCGTCTCGGGTAGACATTTGTCGGAACTCTTTGCAATGACAGCCTTTCCCCACTTGTAATGAAATATACTATTTTCAAATTGTACTTGTTACACACTGTTTTAAACTATCACGGTTGTTCACTAAAGTTATATGATTATTAACGGGATATTTACCGTGTGATATTGACACGGTAAATATCCCGTTAATAATCATATAACTTTAGTACTTGTTACAATTTGAAAAAAAATTACATTACACTTCAACGAAACACAGTAACTTTCACACACTACTGGTCGACGGTTGAATAACTGGCAAAGGCGTGGTACTTCCCCAGGGGGACTTAAGAGGATTGCATAGCTAGTAATTGTCAATACTAAAAGAAAAAACTCATTTCTACCTCTTACTTAACATTGTCCGATTTCAGTGATTTTTTTCATGCAATCAACACAATGTTTGCTATGCTCGTACGTTGTGATTTTTCAGTATTTCAAAGTAATATAAATTTATTTTTTAAAACTTAAAAATATTGAAAAACACAAAACGTACGGGCATAGCATACAAGTTGTTGATTGCATGAAAAAAAATCACTGAAATCGGACAATGTTTACAGGTAGAAAAGAGTTTTTTCTTTTAGTATTGACAAGTACCTATGCAATCCCCTTAAACTTAACTATACGCAAATAAAAGTAGCTCCCTTCAAGATTGCGTTGGTAGGTCGATAGTGGCTATAAAAGCCGAGAGTCAATATCATATTTTCCCCTTTATGTGTTTGTTACTAACCTGCTGCCATGATGCCGCCGCCACTCGTTTGTCCGTCCGGATATTCTACTGATGCGGTACTTCATTCAAGATTGGCATAATTTATGACAGTCTACTTTATTGCGCCACCATAATACATTTCTTTTAACAGTTTTATGTGTAACTGTACCTACTCTTATCTGATTACGTGATGGGTCGACTTGCCTTCTTCTATACTCTATACTAATATTATAAAGAAGAAAGATTTGCATGTAAGTATGTTTGTAAGAAATTGGCTCAAAAGGTACTGGGCCGATTTCAAAGAATCTTTCACCATTGGAAAGTTACATTTACCCTGAGTAACATAGGCTATATAAGAATCATCATCATCATTATCATCCATCACCGTGCGGGTGAAACCGCGGAGAGCAGCAAGTCCTATAATATAAATAAGACTATAAAGAAACTCATTGTAAAGAGAATTATGAATTTCTAATAATTATGCTTACGATATGATTATATTAATTAATGGTAATTAATTATTAATTCGTAACATGAATTCGTCGTAATAATAATATTTTTTACAAAATATTTTTATTGTTTTAGATGAGCATAGTACTTTTTAACCGACTTCAAAAAAGGAGGAGATTTTCTGTTCGTGTGTATGTATTTTTTTGTATTTTTATCAAATTCGTTCAAGCAGTTTTTGAGTTACACTCCTAAAACTAAAAAGTGTTGATTTATTTGATGATCATTGAAAATCGATCCCGTAAGTCACTAAAAATGGTGAAATATTTTTTTTTACTAAAAAACGGATTCGACTTCAACACCAAAAAGTGTGAAATAACATGTCGAAGTCGGTACCATGCGCACAAATAGTGATAACACTCGTAAGTACCTACTTTTGAACTATCATGGTACCGATTTCAACAAGTTATTTCACACTTTTTCGTGTTGAAGTCGTTTCCATTTTTTGGTATTTTTATTTATTTATTTGGTTTAAAGCCAAAGAGAGGTAGAAGTAGAATTCAGTTGGCATGACATTTTTTTATTAGAGTAATAGAAATGGCACAGATAATACAATATACGCCGAGCACTAATGGAATCAGCCGAAGAGCTTTCAAAGCCAATAAAATGAAGGTTGAGCAAATAATAAAGCTTTTGTCCGTGTATAGATATGAGAAAACGTAGTAGCTTGGAAAAGTATTTTGTGTAGTTTGTTTAGAATTTAAAATCACGATCGTTCGTCAGACAGGATCAATATAACATTTTAGGCAGTCTTTTTAGCCTCTACTGTGTCCCGGAGGGCACGCGGAGACCATGTATTTCCAATAGCTACCACCCTGTGTGGTGTGTCTTTTTTATTCATTGACACTGTTCCAACGTTCTGGTATTGACATGTTATGAAAATGGCTTTTAGCAGTTTGAAGGTAACTTCAACAGCCATTTTAATTTTGTTATTAATAAAAATATATCGAGCAAGCTTTTTGTTCTACCCAAGGTGAGAAGTAGATACCTAATAGTTGAGAGAATAAAATAAAGAAGCTTGGTGCATATAGCTATATAATAAAACTAGTCTGAGCCACGCGGTTTTACCCACGTGGTTACAAATTATGATTATACATTGCAATTTAAGAGATAAAATGCACATACTCGGCAGGGACCTGCGTCTTCGTGCGCGCGTGTGATTCCATGACCATTAGGCCACCGAGGTATACCGTCCGAGCATCAAATTGTAACCGTCGTATGGGCACGGAGCGATCCCTATTGAACAGCTTGACGAGCATAATTCTATTTATAGTTATTAAAATTATATAATATATTATTATGTATTGGTATGCCTCTGTGGCCTCCAGTGGTCATGAGGTATGACTGGGGATTGTCGGAAGACTCGGGTTCGATTCCCGTCCAAGGACTTGTATTTTTTTTAATTGCTATGTATGGTCTAACTAAGCAGCGTTAAAAATGATATATAAAAAATTTGATGATGTGAAATACCCTAACTCAACAACAACACCCTGAATACCTTAGCTTAATTCATAGATTATAGATGCCCTGTACCCGTTCGAATAATATTGATCTAAAACATATAGCGAGTTGTTTTCTTTTTTTTATTGCCGTAAGTAGGCAGACAGGCAGAGCGGCCCACCTGATGGAAAGTGGCTACCGATGCCTATAGACGTTTGCAGCGCCAAGGGCGTTGCCATAGCGCTGCCGATTTCTAAAAGGAATAGAAGGGTTGAGGAGGATGGGAGGGGAGAGAGAAATGAGAGAATAGGGAGAGCGAAAGGGGATTTGGGTCTCCGGAAACTCCCACAGACCGACTGAAACGCAATGTATTACTGCAAACGCATTATTATGATAAGGGGAAATAACAGGGACCTTAGATTAGAAAGTAGTTCGAAGTCACAGCGGAAAACACCAATCAATTTAAGAACCGTCTAGATGAACCGTCTAAATATAGTCTGGATTACAAATAAGTATATGACTTAATGCAAAATGTTATACAGTACAGACATTTAACCCGTTGTATCAATTGCTTGCTTGATAAATAATAATAACTAGTTGTTCTGTGTACAATAGACCTCACGAGCACCGTCTTATCAGCGGCAATTTTTCGCAGTCTCAGATATCTTCAGTTCACAACCTGTTATCTACGGCAAACACTTAACCAATCATGCTTACTTATATTCTTAGTTTCCCTATAAGGTCAGGTGCCTAATGTATAATTTTTATCAAAATCGGTCGGTATACTGCGCTGCAGAAAACTTCCCCCTTTTTTGGAAAAGTACCGCCCACTCAAAAATCACCGACGACATTGAATAGTAGAACATGCATACCAAGTTTCGTCATGGTTGGTTGAGATATACGACCTGTTACAGGAGGGCCAACATAACTAACAAACATACGGACAGATGAAAGTCAGTTTGGCCAGTTAAAGCAGAGACGCTCCGCTCGCTTGGTCAATAATGGATAAACCGAAGATTTAACATCTCGGTCCGGTATAAGCGAAATGTAAATATAAATATAATAAAAATTAAAATTAAAAATAACATTTCTTAAACCTTATCGGCCTTATTAATAAACTTGTAATAAACCCGGAGTAGTTAAAACATCTATCTGTCAATGTTTCGCTTGCAGTAAATGTCACGCGTGAAAGCAAGACAAAGCATGTTACGCATAATCTATGTTTACGGAACGTTTATTAATAAATGCCTAAAGGAATATCGATACCTTCAGTAGCTAATTGCGAAGCACGTTTTCGAAATAAGCCACATAGGTATAGATACAGTTGCTGACGGAAATATATACAATACAACTACTTTTGAACTGTATTCAATCTCCGTTGTATCTAGAACTGGCTCAACTATATTGTACATTTGAAGGGTATGCAGAATCTACGACACAAGAATCATTCTTAGTGTAGGTTCTGCACGTCAATACTATTACTACTATATTATTATTATTAATATTATTATTTGACATATTTCACGGGTTTCACCCGGTCCTTTGCATAGGCATAAGTAGGGCTGTAGCCAACACTTAGAGGCCTGTTTGGTATAAAAATACAATGTAGTATAAAAACAGAAACATTTTGGATGGATGGTTACATGGTATATCCATTACAAAAATGGGTAAAATGGGCATGGCTATTGATATGTACTTATTAGTGGTACGGGAGATAGTGGGCTATGGACGAGACTACGGCACCTGCCAATTTCAGTCTCATCTTAAAATAATTAGGCAGGTAGGTGGTGACTTGCTTACCACTAAACGGGCCCCTTCCACCCTTGGAGCTTTTTGTTTCTTGCTCTTGCGTCTCCACACCCAGACGACCAATTAAGGCAAGCCGGGGGTCAGGGGTCTCAATTAGCCCCAGGGAGAATCAGGGTCCGCGGTGTCACTCTGCCCGGGCGGTATTATTAATATTAATATTTAATAAAAATAAAAATATATAACAGATTCTAAGCTCATAAAAAGACTTACCAGAAGTTAAAGGGTCAGCTTCTCTATAACTTATTGTCTTTCCGAGTTGTAATCGTATCAATGGCGCTACCATGAGTTAGCAACATAATTTTGTAATCTATAGTCGATACTCGATCTCGCTACCTATAAAGCTTGTGATTGACGTACTCGCTATCAATTTTAGTTCTACTATTGACCGCAAGGTGGCATTGTTATATTTTTTTTTAATTTTCAACGGCAATCGATAGCGAGCATGGATTGGTTTTAATGTTGTAAACTCATGGCCTACTGCCCGTAGTTGTTTCTTGGGTACTCTTTGCCTACTGTGGACGTTAATTTACGTTACTTTATGTATGAAAACTTTTATTTCAATTTTAATTTCAAATCAAGTCAAAGGTAAAGGTTTTTTAAGTTTGCTGCATGTTATTGGAAAAAGCGCGCAACGAGAAAAACTGTAATCCGGAAATGTGCAACACAAATATTTACAGTACTTCTCAACCAATATTCATATTAAAAAAAAACATTGTTTTTTGATAAAGAAGTCCCTGGCTGACGAGCTTTCATCATCATCATCATCATCAGCCTGTAGCAGTCCACTGCTGGACATAGGCCTCTCCAATTGCATGCCACTTAGGTCTATCACGACGAGCTTTGCACGTAAGTAAACAAATGATTCTTGGTCTAACCTCAAACCAAACACTCATTGGCTTAGTGTTGCTTAACAACGCCATCTATTGTCAAGTAGCTTTAGTGCTGCTCTGTCGGTACAACAGTTTATTTGTGGTTTAAACTGATGACCCTAGTTGCCGTAATGATATTGTAGCAATTTTCACTGTCTGAATACACGGATAAAACGACATTTTCTAAAAATGAAACATATATATAATAATAATGATAATAATAATCATTTATTTATCAGACACGAGATCCATTGTACGAGAAAAAAAAATTTAAATTACAATAAATAATAAAAATTTAAATAAAATATATATATATGAATATGAAAATATATTCAAGAATTGCTCGTTTACAGGTATGATATTAGATTACATTTTAATATTATTTAGTCACGAACTTATTGTAACTAATTAATTATTTTGAGTGTAATTATTTTGTATTTACAGTGTGGGAGGGGATAAGAGTCATTAAAATCATTTTGAAGCCACAAGAAGTAGACCTTGCATAAACAATATTTCGTGGACGCGTAGTCCCGAAGAGTCGCTCGTATAAGACCGCTACCAAAGTAAGAAATATCTAAAAGTAGAACATCTTCCCTACTAGCGTTGTATCACGCAGGTACGACGCGAGACGCGTGTAGGGATGTCAACGTCGCTACAAAAGAAGTACACATCGCATCTACGTTTTGTTGGTAGAATACCTACGCAACAGAAAACAATGACATTTAAAAACTGCCAACCCCGGCCGCTCTGCCGGCAATCACGTAATACTTTCCGGCAAGCGTCCTCCGCCCCCACCCACCTTTTAATCCATTTCAAAAAAGGAGGAGGTTATAATATTCGTGTATTATGTATTTTTTTATGTGTATGTTAGGACCGATTCTCAAAATTCTGTTGTATTTGGTAGAGTATACTTTCGAGGTGGTCCCACTTAAATTTCATCAATTTCCATCAAGCAGTTTTTGAATTACACTCCAAAAGCTGAAAAGTGTTGATTTATCTTGATGATATCACCATTGACAATCGATCCTGACAATAGCGAGGGCTAAAACACTAAAGATGATGGAAAAAAATACCAAACAATGGAACCAAACTCAAACTCGCTCAAATCAACACCAAAAAGTGTGAAATAACTTTTCGAAGTCGGTATGCGCGCAATATTGTGATAATATGCACCTACTTTTGAACTATCATGGTGCCGGTTTCAACAAGTTATTTGACACTTTTTGTTGTTGAGGTCGGTTCCAATTTTAGTTAAAAAATGTATCGCCTTTTAATCGCGATGACAACTTACTCGAGGCCGCGCGGTCTAAGTTGCCGTTACACAAATGAACAAACAATGCCCTATAACAACCATGAGGCTACAACATTTGGGCGATCCAATTAAGTTACAAATGGTCCTTATACGTACCCCCTTATCTCTGTAAGCAGTACTTATTATACATACTTTCCCCATTACTGATACCGTAAAGCACTATTATAATAATATAAATTAAATCAATGACGTGTTTGTATAATAAAAGCATTGTTTAAATATTACTTATTAATAGTATTTATAAGTAAATTTATATTTAATAGTAACTATTTTATAACTATTAAATCTATAACATTCTATTTCAATTTTGATTTATGATGTTTCCGATTTAGTTATAGATAGATAGATAGAAACTCTTTATTTAGGTATAAACAATGGAAAAACATGAAATATAAAAAATCACAGAAGATAGCACACAAGTGCAATTTGAAAAATTTTATACCGACTTCCATTCTATTACTTCGTTAAAAATCAGTTATTGGAGTGTAACTCAAAAACAACTACAACTACTGGAGCGCATTTGATGAAATTTAAATGGGACCACACGAGAAGCACCAGCTTTCAAACAAAGAAAGAGTTTTGAAAATCGGTTCACCTATAGTAAGTAATGAAGCAACATTAAAAAAACAGTCGAATTGAGTACCTCCTCCTTTTTTTGAAGTGTGTAGAAAAATATAGTAGTGTAAGGGGTTCTTATCGCTTAAAGCGATTTCTTCCAGACATCGTTATAGTTTAGTTTTGTGTAAGATAACTATTACATGTATATGTAGGTACTTCAGTAAGTACAACAATATTAAACGAAACAGTACAAAATATAGATGCTTATGTACTTATTGTAGTTACAATAGGTACTAACGGCACTTAAATGCTTAATACATGACTGTAATTATAATTAAGGTGCCTTCTGTATTATTATTACGTGTGTACCGGAACTTCTAATTAAACGTTGTTTAGTAATGATTACAAAGAATTCAATTAATTTACACGTAGATAAAAATAGTAGTAACTATAGCATGTAATAACTGTTTCAATGAAGCACGCCGCGCGCACCACGCACATAATTTACCTATATTTTCCTCATTGCCATCATCATAAATGGTAAAAACCATAACTACAACATGATTCCATAACTCCATAACTAAAATACCTACAATTATTTTACAATACATGGAAACAAGCTAACAACTTACCGAATCAGCTTCCTAGCTCATATTAACCAGCCCTACAGATCACTGAAACTTGCAAAAAAACGTTCACAACCAACACTCAGTTTAGATAAGGTCCCTTGTGTATATAAAACCGTTTGCTATATCAATATTCACTTTTCGTCGTTAACATAATCACTGAGTTTAATTTCAAAAGATATAAGTTATTCTGGAGACACAATTCGGTTCGAACACGAAAACTTTTCTGGTACGTGCGTACGGATCGGACGTGTTCATCAGTCAAACGCGGCTTGATGACTGAATACTGAAAAGGGCTATAGTATTGGATACATGAAGTGTGGAAGCGAGCCGGAGTGCTTCAGCTAACACGTATAAGCACCAGTATGTGCTTGTACAATACATGCTTGTGTTAGTGGTTTGCATTGTGTGAGTGTAGAGGGCTTTAACCATAGTTGCCTAGTGATTGGAGGTATAAGGAGTACATTTTTATACGAGACGTGGTGAACTATTAATTAGGCATTTAATTCCTATGTTTCCTTATCACAAACATATGTTAATGATTGGCATTTTGTGACATAGGGATTGAACACAACTGGTAATTTAGAAAAAAAGAGGTGGCAAATGTGAAGTCGGTTTGTTCTAATTACATACAATTTTAATTAGGTTATATCATATACACATAGCTCTACATATAGCTGGTGACCGAACACACTGGCGTCATATCTTAAAAGAAAGGACAATGGGTGGAGGAGGTCACGACCCTCAGACATGAGGATTACGACTCAAGGAGGAGGATATAATGTACATGAATTTTGCGTGAAAAAATATTTAACTGATGGTGAAAATTGAACCAAAATCGGTTGCGTGGTTTAGGAGTTACTTGCAGGCTACGAAGAAATACTATTATTTCTTCGTAGCTTGCAGGGCCATTATGTACCTATCTCAATTGCTAACTAATGTTGATTGAAATCGAAAACAAGTGCAATTTGAAAAAAAATATCCCGACTTCCATTCTATTCAGTTATTGGAATGTATCCCAAAAACTACTGTAAGGAATTTGATGAAATTTAAATTGGATCACACGGGAAGCACCAGCTTTCAAACAAAAATTTTGAGAATCGGTTTACCCAGTCGAAAGTTATGAGGTAACAAACATAAATATATATATACAGGCGAATTGAGTACCTCCTCCTTTTTTTGGAAGTCGATAGAAAATGGCGGCTTTATGTCACTTTTGTCAGCTCCAGTCATCAACTTACTAACATTTTTGCTTACTGGAATTGTCAAAACTGACTAGAGCCCCATTTTCTACAGACTTCCAAAAAGGAGGAGGTATTCAATTCGACTGTATGTTTTTTTTATGTTTGTCACCTCATAACTTTCGATAGGGTAAACCGATTCTCAAAACTCTTTTTTTGTTTGAAAGCTGGTGCTTCCCGTGTGATCCCATTTAAATTTTATTATATTCGGTGCAGTAGTTTTTGAGTTACACTCCAAGAACTGAATAGAATGGAAGTCGGTTTTTAAAATTTTCAAATTGTACTTGTTCAAGATTTCAATCAACATTATTTTGTTAGCAACTAAGATACATAATAGCCCTGCGGATAAACAAACAGACAGACGTTCAAAGCGACTTAAATGTATACTATGTAAGGAAACTAAAGAAGTGGAGCCCCATTACTTAGGCATTAGGTATCTATATTTGCACTGTGCATTGTCGCTTTGTATACTTGATAATTAGTTGTGTGTGTCAAGTTATTGCATGCTGTTAAAATGTATCTTTCTATTTACAAGTACCGATATACATATATATAGCAGCGCAGCAGAGCTTAACTTGGCGATCTTAACCGATCAACAAGTTAATAACGCTTGCTGCGGTCAGGAGTTGGATGGGTGTGTGCTAGTGGCATTATAAAACTGAACGCTTCCGTGCTTCGGAGGGCACGTTAAACCGTCGGTCCCGTTTGTTAGGGAAAGCAGTCGTTAAGCTATGTCGAAAGCCTTCGGGCGGCCTGAAAATTTGGACATGGCTTGGCCACTAGCCTATCCACCAAGCCGCACTAACCCCCGTGATGGGTAATGGCCCAACTACTTATTAGCAAGTAATCTCATGTTCAAATTATAAATACTTATGTAACATAGCAACGGTGTATTGACTGTCACTTGCAAATAAAACTCTGCAAAGCATCCACGATGCTTTTCCTCTGCCCTTTTTCTAATACTCCTCTCCCTGAGAGGAAGGCTCAAGGCCCAGCATTGGGAACATAATGAGCTGCTTATGTTACATATTTATAACATTTCCTTCAGCAAGTCAGTAGAGGGCAACGGTAACATTATATTAGGCAAATAAAGTGAAAAGTATGTAAAAGACTGGTCAACCTGAAGTTACATTATTCTTAATGTGGATGTTGCTTTAACATAGCTTTTACACATTATGTGGACACAATATAAATGTACTTACCTACATATATTTTATTATTTTCCAGAGTGAGTATTCGATTATTTTAGTGGCAATTAAGTAGTAGCCGTAAATAGTGTTGCATACTACTTTTTTATCAGACTAGCATCTAGCCGAAGGCGGAGTCTTTATTTCCCGTTATGTTCTTACGTATTTCCCACGGTTAGATTTATTTATACGACCCGCCCCGGCTACGCACAGCAGGGCTATTATGTATCTCAATTGCTAACATATGTTGATTGAAATCGTAAAAAATGGCGGTTCTATGTCACTTTTGATAACTCCAATAAGCAAAAAATGAAGTAAGTTGATGACTGGAGCTGACAAAATTGACATAGAGCGGCCATTTTTTTCGATTTCAATCAACATTTGTTAGCAACTGAGATACATAATAGCCCTGCAGGTGAGTTAAAAAGAAGGAAGAAAAGTGTGAAGGTATGGTTAGGTAAGGTGTGTATTTTTCTGCTTATTATAGCATTATATTTACTTAATTAGCTTTTATAATATATATTTACATCTTCCGTGAAAAACTACTTATAACTGATAGTGAAAACTGCACCATAATCCGTTGCGTGGTTCCGGAGGAGTTAGCGGATATATAGACAGCCAGACAAACGCAGAAAGTGACTTTGTTTTTTATGTTATGTAAGAATAAGAGTTATTTTTTATTCCATAAATTATCCACCACAAATGTACTAATCTCTACATTTATTAAAACTGTAGAGGTCGTTCTGTACAATGAAAAAAAAGGTAAAAACCGAGTCGGAGGGGATGTAAGGAGTGAAATCGAACTAATTTAGATGTTTTTTAATTTTCTTTCTCTGTTTGTCTGTTTGTACAGGCTGATCTCCGAAGCAACTGGACCGATTTAAATGAAATTTTGTATGGTGGTATCGCGAATCGCCAGTCAAAGGGTTAAAGAGTTCCCGTGAGATAGTTAAAAAACTGTAATTTACCGTATCCCGAGAGGCCATGCGAGCGAATCCGCTGGTGGGTCATCTAGTTTATGAATATTACACTAGTTAATATTATAAATGCAAGAGTAAGCACACGAGCATTTCACACCAAAACTCCTAAACCAGTTTAGCTGATTTTTTAATATAGGTATAAAAAACGTTTACACACATATCGCCCGCATTAGGTTTCCTTGTGTCACGGGCGGCATGGATACACGTCACAACATCAAGAAACATTTTCGCTCATCACAAAACATTAAAGAGCAGTAGAACTCTTTATGAATGAGTTCGTCCGGGGACTGCTACCATATCTTTTTCTACCGCGAAGCAGTTATGTTCGCAATACTGTATTTTGGTTTGAAGGGTATGGTTTCCGACCCATGAGGCTTAACAACTTAAATTAGTTCTTACGGCTACTTAAGGCGCACTGCAGTTCATCACTTGTGAGGAAAAGCATCTGTTCTAGGCAGAGGTTACCGCTTAACATCAGGTAGGCCTCGTGCTTGTACCGTCTCCATAAAACATTAAAAGAAACACAATGATTTGCCACGGCTAAGGGTCAAACACGGTAATAGGTAGGCCTTCGAAACCGGTAGGCCTAACACTAGAAATAACGAAGCCGTCAAAATACAGAATACCACAAAAGCTACTTTAAATATTAATAAAATATACCAGTGTGTACTTACCTCTTTTTAAACTAAAATGGTAATTCAATCAAAGTTCAGTTTACTCGAGAACATGGCGCATGCAACTGCGCCGAAATATCGAGAGCTCACAATTAATACAATACATGGTAAATATCCCGTTTCTACAGTTACATTTTACCTGTACCTTTATCAGGAGTACGAAGCATCAGTGCGCAATGTAGTATGGCGATAGCCTTAATTAAAACCCAAATGGTATTTATTGTACACAGTTGAGTAGATACACATTAGTCATGTATAGGTATATAGTTGGCATGTTGTCAGAGTACAATGGAGCGACCGTCTAGTCACCAACATCAATACTTACTTATTGATTGACCATTTTATCACACATTATCACAAGTAGGGTGTGTGTATGTTGTGTTCTGTGACGCGATTTATCCTGCACTTGTGAAGTACTTTATACTCTCAAAATTCTTTTAGGGTGCTATCAGATAGAGAGTGGTCACGCGTTCTAGCGTTCACGCGGTCAGCTTTGCGTTCGTCTTGTTGTACGTTACATAGATATACCCAAACAGGTAGTGTTCTGATCGCGTCGTTCAACTGTAGGTAGACTATGGGTATATCTACGTACGTCTGACCGCGTGAACGCTAGAACGCGTGACCACTCTCAGTCTGATAGCATCCTTAATATCAGTTTTGTAGTAGTAGGACTTTTGCACAGTCTGCCTGGGGAAGTACCACACCGGCACGACGACGTTGGAGTGTCGATACAATAATATTTGAGAGTAATAAACTATTTTTTATCTATCGTAGCACCTTGTTTCTTGAATTTATCCGCGATAGCTATAACGCGGGCTGTCTTTTATTGATCATCATCTCAGCCGTATATAGGTATAAATTTGTGGGGGAGGCCAGTTCAGCAGTGGACGTCCACTGCTGAACTAGCCTCCCTCACAAATTTACGAAAAGATCGGTTCGAAGCGGCCTGCATCCAACGTCGTCCTGCTACCTTTATCAGGTCGTCAGTCCACCTTGTCGGAGGACGACATACGCTGCGCTTGCCGGTCCGTGGTCTCCTCTACAACCGTGCGATTCTCTAATGATTCGCCGCTGCGCTCGTCGACGAGCTCACCGATGTCAGATACTTTATGAGATATCGCCCTTGTACATAAGGTTGTTTTTCCAACGTTTCTTGTCATCTCGTCATTTGTTTCACGGATGTTGTCAAAGATGCAACGATGTTTGCTCATAGAGAATCGCACGGCTGAACCTTCCAGCCCCATCGGGCATATATTCCGCATGCTATGTGCCCTGTCCACTGCCACTTCACGCCACCGAACACACCACGAACCAAACATTGTTATTATGTATTATGGTGCACAGAGCTTATTATGAAGACGGAAAATGATAGAGCTTGTTCCTCAGTGGTTTACAGCTTATCATGTCGTTTTATTTTGTGGAAGATTTGCATTAAGGTTTTTAGTTAACTTTACTTAATCCATCAAAGGTCGTTGGTCATCATGTGGCCATACACAATAGAAATTTCATTGTTATACTCTTAATATAACACTCACGTTAGGATCGAATACGTCTCGCCGGGTTTCGAGCATGTCCGATGCTCATCATCAGGGCGAGTGCGCAGCGGCGTCTGCGAGCTCCCGGCGGGCACTCTCGAGCTAATCTATATCTATAAAATGAACCCCATTTTTCCTGGTCACGCTATAACTTGAGAACGGGTTTACCGATTTCATTCATATCTTTTAAATGTTAGAAAACATTTAAAAAATATGAAAAGGGTTTAGTAGCTTTTTGCCGCGCCTGTGACTGGTTTATTCAAATGTGTTGTTTTAATGCTTTCGGGTATGAAAGTGTGAAAATTTCCAGACTTACGCGTACTATGTAGACCCTTTGTGCCAGATATTCTATCGCGGAGCAGTGGTGCGCAAACAATACTGTGGTGTGAAGTAGAAGAAAGCACTGTAGCTAGTCAAGTTACTGGGCGAAAGAGACTCAAAAACAAATGTATCAGGGTCATCACAGTACAGTGGCACTGCAACTGTCTTGAGCAAGCGTAAAGCTTACCATCAGGAGCATGACTTGCCTTAAATATTCATTAACCTTTATCTAGTCTAGATTACAATATGACTTATCTCAACCAAAGCCCAGATGGGACTTAGGGTAAGCCCTTAAGTACCTACACGTCTCTTGGGAAATCTAGACAACTTAACAATCTACAATACCTAATCCCGCACTTCAAGTAGGAAATACATATATAAGTAGACAGAGACATGTTCTATGAGAACATTCACTTGGTCTTTCAGCACTTTATTATTTAACTAGATATTATTTGTCTTTGAAGATTAAAATGGTTTTTGGATAGGTACCTACTTTCATATAATTAGATTCCTTTACAAATTTATAAAATGGCGCACGGTATTCCCGTAGGTACGGGAAATAAGTTGTAATTAAAAACTTTTTCTTAAAACGATTGTAAAGGACAGAATAATAAATAAATAATAATAAAAATCAATAATTTTGAAATTATAATAAAATATAATTTAGAAATATTTTAGTGAATTAGTTTTATTGTAATAGGTAGATTTATTTTATATCAGTAACTTATTTATTTATTTTAATAAAATAAAAATCATGTTCAAATTTAATTTATTATGTTTTCAAGTTCAACATTTTCTTGTTTAAATCTAAATTTAAATTTAAAGCCCTACGAGTATAAAGTAAGTTACTTAAGTTATTGAAATCAACGGTCGTTATGGAGGAAATTCTGTGCACTGCCTTTGCTCTGCGGAGGGTGACGGAAGGGCGTGTGTGGGTCTCAAATCCACAAAAACCTCCCCGTAACCATTCCTCCGCCATGGCGGGTAGAGAGGTTGCGGTAGCATTTACCATCTTGGCGTAGCGTTAGGCCCGAACAAAATCAACATTCCTGACTTATGGCACTGTGCATTTCTACATCTGTATTTGATTTACTAAAGGCGCTTTGGGCATTTGCATTTGACCTACTAAGATCTGCTCTGTTATAAGATCCTTACCGCGTCTGGAACAATGGAAAACAAAGCCTACAAGCTATAATCCCGAGCTTAATCCGTCACAAAACGCCGCAAAGGTAGAACGTAAAGCTGAAGACCACTCAGCTCTACTCAGCATGCTCAAGAGGGCAGCCACTTAAGAATGTGGCAGCCTCTTGCAGTCTTTGTCATTTTGAGTCATTCTTCATGACTAAATAACGCTTATCTGTGTAGGCTATTTTGAATACTTGTAGCTACTTGTATATACAAAATTACAAAAGTGAATTGATCATGTAGCGCTCACACAAACCTGAAATCTATATAATTATATGAAAATGAACCCATATTTCTCCTGGGGCCTTACTATCAGCTTTTTAAAAACCATGCAAGTTCCGTGCAGTTCTTAAACCTGGCATAAACAGTTTTGAATAGAATCATACCATGACGCTCATTTAGGTGAACTGTTTGAATATTGTTTTCTCATAATATTGTCTCTGGCATTCTAACAATTTACTAAAACCAACATTGCAGAAGCCTAGACGTTTGTAAGCTAATCAACTGAGTGGATTCATAGCGACATGTTAACGAGAGTCCATACAAAAAAAAACAGGTGAACGGTTTTTGTGCGGTTCTTCAATAGTAGGCCTGGGCAGGCCTGCTTTAAAGTTGTCATGGTACGAATAAACCGGGCAGTTGTCTAGAAGTCCTGCTTTAAGAGCTCATAGTAAGGACCCTGGTCACGTTATAACTTGAGAACGGCTTTACCGTTTTCATTCATCTTTTTTTTTTAATATTTTCTAATACTTCGTAGAAGGTTCTTACATTAAAAAAAATAAGAAAAGAAGGGAGGTTATGGCGAGCCCGAAGGCCAAGCCTACTACGCGAACGAAGTCGCGGGCAGTCGCTAGACGATATTTATAAAAATGAACCCCTATTTTTCCTGGTTACGCTTATAACTTGAGAACGGCTTTACCGATTTCATTCACCTTTTTTAAATGTTTGCTAATATTTCGCAAGTAGAAGGTTCTTACATTTTTTTAAATCAAGAAAAGATGGTAGGTTACTTAAACAAAATAAAGTAAATAACAATATCCTTGCTCAATTATCGCTGAAACTTGGAGTAATAATATTACTTGGGCTACGTTCCGGGAAGGACCGAAATCACTCGCGGCGTTCGCACACCCATACCCTTATAAGCCCACGGTCATCGTGAGCGAACTCGATACGTCATTGATGATGATCGATGACGTCACCGAAAACACTCACAACGCTCACAGATCGTAGGTGGGTTTTCGCGGTCGTTTACGAGCTGTCACTATCAAGCATCAAATGTATAGGATTCTATCGATTTTTGACAGAAATGTTGCCGCGCTTTTCGTGACCACGTAACCGTTCCGCTTGGGTTGAACATTGCATGCATTCATTCTAACCGGAACGCTAAACCGGGGCGCGACAGTTGTGAGCGTTGATGACGCTTCCCGGAACGTAGCCTTACTACTACATATGGGACAACATCCACTCGAGGTGTTCAGGTCCCAAACTATGCAGAGCCTGTACTATGGTAACCTGATTACTTATATACATACGTACGTTACGTACCCAAGCACGGTTTCACCTGTCCTCATACCGAACAAAACCCGGTACCAGGGTTTCAGAAGACTAGGGTTGCTACGCAACTGCGCCAACCAGCCAGAATATAGACGTTGGGCGAGATGGATCACCCTAAATGGTTGTCTTCATAAAAAGTACATAGTAGTATCACAGCATAAAAATCGTATACATAGACTGTGGTAGTATCGTGTTGATTGCGTGTTTCCTAAAACTCCTCTTCTATATTGTACCTACTGATGCCGTAAGTTGCACAACTAAAATGTAAAACACGCCCGCACTCACTGCATACTCACTTCGAACTTTGACGTAAGCGTATTTCTGCGTCTCTCGCCACTCGCCACTTAGGTCTTTCTACATACCGCCGCGGTCGCGCTTGCATACATGTGCCTTTACTCACCGAGCGTAAAGTGTTACCATTAAAGGTAATATTTAATAGGTCCTGTCAACAATAATGTACCTATACGAGAAGGTATAATTATTGTAGACAGGATATTACTACGAGGGGTACGTAGGGGTGTTCCTGTCACGAAACAATCTAATCACGCGTAATTGTAACCGTGTTACATTACTTACATTCCGTCTGACATCCAACCTGAAGTTTTATCAATCTCATTCACTAACAAACTAAATTAAATTGATGTACGATGTTGAATTACGTACCTAATTAATAACGATGTATAGTCGCTACCAGCGCGAGCTCTAGCCATCTCTTTTTAACTGCTCGTTAAAGAGTATAGTGCTATCTCTGTCTGTATAAAACCACTCTAAACCTTATACCTATTGAAGTTTAGGTAGGTATTTAATTTATTTATGTTATTAGGAGAAAATACAAGCACGAAGTCCACCTAATGTAACGTGGTAACAGATGCCTAGAATTGATGACACTCATGAGTGTCATTGCCGCATCCAAATAGTTATTCAATTTTCCATTTTTAGAGTTAAAACTTATTCTTAGCTTATTATATATGCTAGCATAATATGCTTAATAGTTTGCATATTTCGAAAAAAAATTACATAGTCTAGCGGTTATGGTCAGGTAATTGTCAGAAGACGCGGGATCGAATCCGGTTCGATAATCGAGTCTTTTGTTTTTATCGAAAACGCAAAATTTGGTTTTGCCCAGCAGGAGCAGACAAATTGTTATTTGGTCTCATTTGTCTAGCTATTGCACTTGCTACAAATTTACTGTTGCTTTCAATCTAAACACAGTAATGATTGCACACTACTGTTTGGTCCCCGAACGTGCCTGACGTCTATGCCAAGATGGGCACGTGCACGGGCGCGCTCGTATCCTGATAATAGTAAAAAGCAGAATCTTTAAACATCTAGTGTAACGAAACAGATTGACAATATTATATGAAAAAAATACTTAGGTTAGAAAAGGAACAGGAAAAGAGTAATAACCGAACAGAATTCACAAATATTATACGCTCTCTGTAGAAAAAAATCCTAAATAGAACCACAAAAATAAACGTTCACGTCCAAACTCTCAGAATTTTCAGCAATAACACTATGTTTTTAGGTAATACATAGCCAACATATAGTGATAAAGTAGTAACCAGTAGTTTTTTTCAATTGTGTTAGTTTATATCGAAAAATATAATGAAAACCTACAAAATTAATGCATTTTCGCATCAAATCTTCTAATTCAACAAGCGATTTTCAACCTTACGTGCTATACATAAATTATATTAAAATTTGGGTTGGACCGTGCCTTAAAAATCTACCTGAGGACGTAGCACAAACTAAGTGCAAAAAAGTATTCGTATCGTAACGCGTCACGCTCCGTTAATTGTAAACTAGGAGTTATATGTGCCACAGTTGCCCTAGATAACATGACAGTTTGTTTTCACGTCAACGACACGTTACGTTACACTTACGCAGTTATTTATACTAGGCCCACTGGCATCTTATTATGCAATATTAAAATATGGTTGCATATAGAATTAGGATTTTGTTAAGTATAACGAAAAAGCAGAAATTTAGTGTTTAATAATTAAATGAAAAGAGACAAGCCAGTGCGATCAATTCAGTTGTTATAAATAGGCATGTCTGTGTATGTCTCTGCATATATATATAACTTGTATCTCATATATATATACATATATATATGAAATACAAGTTATCTATTTGTTATTAGGAATCTCTCAAGTAAACCGAATCCATATTAGGCAAATTACTTATCCAAATTCGTTAATCCTACTAATATTCTAAACGCGTAAGTTTGTATGTATGGATGTTAGTTACTCTTTCATGTTCAATCGGCTGGGCCAATTTTGATGAAATTCAGTATGGAGGTACAGCCCGCGGCACGTAACTCTAGCGCTGACCGAAATGTGGATGGGATTGCTGCGCATGGGTACAGTCGCGCACATGTGACAGAGAGAGACAAGAGTCCCTCGTCGTCGATGTGACAGAGAAAGACAAGAGTCCTTCGTCCCTCTAGCCCTCCTGTGATACCCGATTTTTGACTTCTGCGCAATAACGGTCAGCGCTAGAGTTACGTGCCGCGTACTGTAGACGAGGCGCTAAATCAACACATACTATACTTTTCATCATCATCCATCGCCACGGGGTGCAACTAGTACGAAATATGTTTCAAACTTGACAATTCGTCCTCACGAATATTTAAAACTAGACTTTTCAAAACGGTTAATTGACAAAAAAATTAAGCGTAATAAATGTTCACAAAATACATTATTCGGATATGTTTACCGATACCCTATTAACTCTTTACGTCCCAGAGACGTAAATAGACGTCAGTTTCATTCATAAATCTTTTGTTTTAATAATCACGGTATAGGAAGGATTAAATAAACTTGGCTCGAAGAAAAGAATCACAAATTTTCCCATAAAACACATTTGAAGACGTTCCTGTCGACGGAATTAATCAACTCCATTTATTTACAAAAAATCCTAACAAAAATTCTAATACATAAGTGAACTCAGTTTTTCGTTAAAGCGTAATATTTTTATATAAAAAAAATAAGAATAATATTGAAAGTACATATTTGAAAGCGCGCACGCTGAGTATTTAGTACAACCATGTAAATTCACTACCGTTTCGCCATAAGGCTGGGTTCTATAAAAAAACTGCTTTTTTGGTTACAATTTGTAACATATTAGCCCTTATCTACCGACTTCCAAAAAAGGAGGAGGTACTCAATTCGACTGTATGTTTTTTTTTATGTTTGTTACCTCATAACTTTCGACTGGGTGAACCGATTCTCAAAATTCTTTTTTTGTTTGAAAGTTGGTGCTTCCCGTGTGGTCCCATTTATTTAATTAAATTCGGTCCAGTAGTTTTTGGGTTACACTCCAATAACTGATCTTTATCAAAGTAATAGAATGGAAGTCGGTATTAAATTTTTCAAATTGCACTTGTTTAATATTAAAAATCGACTTAACTCACGTAATTAGCCGACGTTATCGACCTAGGTTTCGTGAGGTTTCGTTAGGCTAGGTGCAAGATCGCCGCGATCTTGTAGCATAAACTCCCTGAGGATGTGCATCGGACATGCCGAAACCTAGGTCGATATCGTCAGTAATTACGTGTGTAAAGTCGGTTTTAATATTAAATAAAAATGTGTCAAACTCACGAGAATTTTAAACTAAAATCCCTTTCACTATGAACTGTCAAAGTGTAGCGAAAACTATCAGTTTCTAGATAAATATATATAATCTGTATAAACCGAGGAGGCCATTTAGAATATAAGGTGTACGTAACGAACATAACATAGTACATCAGATATGAATTTGGGCAGCCGAATAAAAAGATTACTTATACGGAATTCTAATAAAACAAAGAATTCGGTGCTGGGAACTCACGTGAAAATTGAGGAAAAGAGGGTAGTTTCCTTCGGTCCTTTTCCCCGGCTTAGTGTCCGTTTCCATTACATAAAGTGTGTGGGCCGCCGAGATTCTTTGTTTAGGCTGTTTTCTTTCATTTATCTAGTGTTCAAACCGAATAGGACAGTGATATATTTACTGGAAAATTTACCTGAACGTAATCTTTTATTTTAGAAGAATATATTCTTAGGAACTTTTGTCAATAAAACTACATTTGGGATTGTCTTCAAAATAACAACTCATAAAAAATCGTCCCGGGACCTTGCCGAATTGCAGTCTATAGGCTAAGTACTTAGAGCGCGCGGCCCCGAGTAAGTAGAACGTCAATGCAATTAATACGCGATAAAAGTGGGAAGAGGCGGTGTGTGAGGGCGGAGGACGCTTGCCGGCAATTGTTACGCAAGTGACGGCAGAGCGGCCGGGGTTGGCAGTTTTTAAATGTCATTGTTTTCTGTTGCGTAGGTATGCTACCAACAAAACGGAGATGCGATGTGTACTTGTTTTGTCGCGCCTTTGACATCCCTACACGCGTCTCGCGTCGAACCTGCGTGACTCAACGCTAGTAGGCAATAAGTTGTACTTATAGATAACTAGCTGCGCCCTACGGTTACACCCGCGTGGTGATGCATGATGATGATGATGAAAAGTACCCCATGTGTTAATCCAGTGCCTCATCTACCTCCATACCAAATTTCATCAAAATTGGTCCAGCCGTTTGAGCGTGAAGAAGTAACAAACATTTACTATGTTCATCCATCCATCCATCCAAACTTTCACATTTATAATATTATAAATTAATTAATTGATTAATATAGTGGGATTACTTACTTTACCACACAACCGCGCGGATTTCATTGTTTAAAAACTGCAGACAATACTGAATGTGGAGAAAAGAAGAAATGTTTTCATAACACATTTTTTTTATTGTTTTTTAATCTTAGATATTTATATTTTTAGGCCGTTTTATGGTTGGATATTATTATGTTTGGCGATTTTGTTGTTGGATATTTTTACTTTTTTTGATTGGACGTTTTTTTATTGACATTTGTCGTGTGAGTCGTGTTTTTTTTTGTATCGTTACTTTCAATTCTTATACAGTTTTTCTATGTCAAACTGGCTATTTGTATAGCTGTCTGTAATTCAAGTATTTTATTTAGGAGCTGTTTATACCGCAAAGTCGCAATTTAAGGTCAGTGTAAATAGGTATACGACATACGTATCTAAAACTATTTGTGTGCATGTCGATACGCATAATAGTTTTGTTTAATGATTATTGATTTATATTGCTTATAAGACTTGCGGTTATATAGTTGATTTATACACGCTCTTATTTTCACACAGCAACGTATAGTCAAACTGGGAATCGCTGTGGTTTCACTAGTACTACTTAGTATACTAGTTCAGTTGTTAACCTAATTTAGTTGATGTTGAATTAATATAAATATTAGACTATCCAAGAAGAAGACTAAATTACATACTGACCTTCTATAGAACTTAAAGTACAAGACAAGGAGATGATTGCATCATCATCAAATTGTCCGCCATATAGAGCGTGGGGGAGCGATCAGCACCCTGCGAGAACAATAAGGTGTTTACCGTGAAAGAAAGACTGGACGACTGGATGATATTGTTGATATACTCGTTAGTACCTTGTATAGAGTAAACACTTTAAAACCACAGCAAAATGTCTACGTAACTGGCTGCTAAATCTCATGACCAGTAAACCAACAACTTTTAAACAACGTGGTCTTGTCCTTGTGACTCATACTGTGTAATTTTCAACATAGTAAGCGAGGGTTTCGGTGGCGATAAATCGATCTAGGAAGGTTTCATTTTAAAAAAAACGTCGTTTTTTCTGTGTTTTCAGGCAATGAAAACTGCAATAATATAATTATGGCAACTAGGGCATCAGCTTAAACAAAAACTAAACTGTTTTACCGACACGGCAACACTAAAGGTAATTGACAATAGATGGCGTTTTTAAGCAACACTAAGCCAGTGAGTGTTAGGTTTGAGATTAAACCAATAAATACAAATATTTACTTACAAGCAAAGCTCGGTCATCCAGGTACTAATAGTTAATAATCTTTTCGAGGTGTGACGATTATAGAGCTTTTATTTTTATTAAAGTATATAGCTCCATAATCGTTTATTACACTAATCTCCGCGGTTTCACCCGCGTGGCGATGGATGATGATGATGAATCAATAGTATATTTCATTACAAGTGGGGAAAGGCTGTCATTCCAAAGACTTCTGACAAATCTCTACCCGAGCCGAGGCGCAGCTGAAGGCGAGGGTTGACAGTCGGAACAAGTTGTAATGACGGTTCCGCGCGTGTACTGGACGACAATTTTTAATACAGTTGCGAAAAAATGAAGCAATTTAATAAAATAAACTCGCAAAGAAAACTTCTGGAAAATGGCGCCAACCGTAGAATATAAGCAGAGATTTTTTTCTTCTTCACCCATTCTGGTAGGAAAAGTGAACTATGCCCATACAGCCAAGTCTTCAGTAGATTTTTTTTAATGAGATGAAATGAAATGAAACCTTACCTAACTCATTCAATCAAATCATTAAATCTGATACTGAAACAAATTAGTAACTTATTTTTAGAAATATACGTATTTGCATGAATCATAAAATCTTCTATGAATTTTTTTTGTAAAAACTTCGTGGTTGGTTTTTCTTTTTAATAGACATTATTTTGACACTTGGGAAAGAGAACGCACGAGTTCGGGAAAGGTAAAAAAGCACGAGTATGTAATAGCCCACATCCCGCTATACGTCCCTGCGCCACTTTTTGAGAAACTGTATTAAAAAATATATAGCCTATGTTACTCAGGGTGAATGTAGCTTAAAACCTTTATTAATTTTGAATTATGATTAATGATGAAGGTACGATTTGTACCAATTTTTATTATTATATTGACTTGTAACTTGGCGTTATCAATAAATGATTGATTGATTGATTGATTGTATAAAATATGAGAAAATATCAATAGCTCTATATTTGAAGGGCGTTTAACAGTCAAATTCATTGACAAATCACCCCCCTTTCAGGGTTCCCAATCTCCCCATTTTGGAATGGCCCCCATTTTTAGTTTTAAGTTTTCAATTTTAATTGTCAGTAATAAAAAAAAACTGTCACTTTGTAGAGGCTCTACGTCTACGCTCATGAAAAAGTACTCAACCGAAGAATAAAATAGTATTGTACTCGTATATTCACGAAAAATATGAATCAGCGTGAAATTTCGACAAAGTAACGTTAAAAAAATATCATAAATCTAACCTAGAATGCGTATCGCTCCGGTCCGTTTGTGCCGATCATAAGGAAATGTTTTATACATACTTATATTTGGTATAGCGCTTTGTTAGATGATTATACAATACTTCCTGGTGAAAATAAGGCACCTAGGTACTATTTCTTTTATTTTGCATCCAGGAATCATCTTTACACTACTATTTCTTATATTTGGACACCATTATAATTACAAAAACAAATAAAACACTGCTCGTCTACTCAATATTACTCGTATTATTTTGCGACCGTGCTGTTCATATGTAAGCTTACGCGCGCTCTATAACTTGCTTATGTATACTCTAAGGAAATACCTTTACCGTTAAGTGTTTTTAAGTGTTTATTTAAAGCGATCATTTCTCTATTTATAAGTGGAGTACAAGCGTCAAAAGTTTGGAGAAATGTGCACAAATCATCATGTATCAGTTAACTAGGCAGTTAAATTCAAAACTCGGATTCGGTGGCATAGCGGTCATGGTCTCTGACACGTACTTATTCGAATCGCATCGGAGGATGTGTAAATTTGCCTCTAAAATTAACACAAGTACAATTTGCATAATTTTAAGACGCCTTCCATTCTAATCAGTTATTGGAGGTTTACTCAAAAACTAGTGGACCGAATTTGATGAATTTTAAATGAGACCACACGGGAAGCACCAGCTTTCAAACAAAAAAGAATTTTGAGAATTCGATCCCACAGTCGAAAGTTACATTCCGTACCCAAGATACCCCTGGAAGATACCCCTGGAGGTGCCACGGGGACTTGAATTAGCACCCGTGGCACCCCCAGGTCCATAAGTGCAGTGCTTTTGAATGTATACAACACACATGGTATTAAAAGTATAAATTTATGAGGTAACAAACATTAAAAAAAGATACAGGTGAATTGAGTACCTCCTTCTTTTTTGGAAGTCAGTAGAAAATGGGTAGTATTAGCATTCATGATTATCGCCAAATAAGTAATTTTTTTGCACGCATTATTTAATGTCGCTTGGTTTCGTAACAGAGTATCTCAATAACAGTCATTCATATAATATTTACTGCCAGTTACTAATTATCCTTTAAAAATCGTACTATTAAAAAATATATATATATCATTTATTTGTCACACAAAATACTCTATATATCACGCGTACGCTAGAGTAAATTCACAATTATTGTTGAGGCATTACAAAAGCCACAAATTGCCTTCATTGTCTGAAGAAAATGTTCAGTTCTAACACTAATTACGTTCATCTGGGACATCTCCAAGTTTTACATTTATGTTGAATTCTTTTGAATCTGGGAAATATTTCAGAATTCCGGCCGTTTTACGTCATGACGACGTTCCGTTGCTCTGAGACTTGATGAATTTGTCGGAAGGAATTCTTTTGAATCCATCAGCGTCAATATCGTGGATAAAAGGATGGATTCATATTTTTTTTATGGGATAGGTTGGCAAACGAGCAAGCGGCTCACCTGATGGTAAGTGATACCGTCGCCCACTGACACCCGCAATACCCGAGGTCTCGAGGATGCGCGTTTCCGACCTTTGAGGAAGGATGATAGGAAGGAAGAGATAAAAGGGATGAGAATGGAGGGGGAAGGAGAGAGAGAATGGGGAAGGGGGAAATCGGGCCTCCGGAACCTTTCAGAACCGACGAAACGCAATAGCAAGCTATGTTACTTCACGTCGGTGTTATGTGAGTGTGGTACTTCCCCGGTCACGCCGGCCCATCTGGCTGTGGGGTTACAGCGTGGCACTACCACCGACAAAATATATAATTATGACATCTTAAGCTTTAGTTATTATTCAACATATCAATTTTACCAATTTAAACGGGTAAAGGTCACGATGACACATGATTACTAGAAGTCTAATCTGAGTTCGTTTCTGACGTCATCATTATTCGAACACCACAAGGATCCCTTCAATGGTACCTAGTGGAAATAACACCAGGTTACGTGACGTGCGGTACTTCCCATTCAAGACCCAACAACAAAATTTGCAGCTCGTCACAAAAATTTTTGGCCCTGTCAGGTATTGAGCCCGGGAACGGTTCGAAGGTAGCAAAGTACCAAGTAGTAAGTAGTAGTACCAACTGACGGACGCTAACGGAGTCGTCAAATTGAAGGAATTAAATCTATGTTTTACTACTGAACCGCTTCTTTACGATTTTTTACTTAAAATGTTTACATGAATTAAAAAACCAGTTGAAGTGGCAGTGGGCAGGCCACATAGCACGCAGAACAGATCGCCGATGGGGCCGGAAGGTTCTGCAGTGGAGACCACGGATCGGCAAGCGCAGCGTAGGTCGTCCACCGACGAGGTGGACTGACGACCTGATTTAGGTAGCAGGACGACGTTGAATGCAGGCCGCTTCCAACCGATCCTATTGAATATTATGCTGAGATGATGATGATGAAGTAAAAAACAAAAACTTAATTGTGAACAAGTTTTAAACAGTTGTGTTAAACAGAGAACTTGAGAACTTCATTATGTACACCAAACATGTGGTAGTATTGGAACACACGGGAATGCTTTTAGAATTATGTCAATAACAGTAACAGTTTACTCATTGCTCGCAACTTAAACTTCTTTCTAGGGCTGCCAATAAAGTCAGAACAGTGGTTTTCTTCTTCTTAATTTTTGACAAATTTCGTCCTTTACAGACGATTTAAACAGTGTCATTGGTACACCTGTGTAGGCAGCCCGCTACGACAGCACTTTCCATGACTTACCACATCTAGAGTAGATATGAGTTTGGACAGGTTGGTCGGATTCCCTGACGTACCTCTTAGTTATTCTACTAGCCAGTAAACCAAACCACTAATAGTAAACAGTTACAATACTGCTTAGTGTAACGCGCATCACTAACACCGGTAGCTCTACCATGAGTTGGCAATATAAATGTCATCTACAGTCGACACTCGATCTCGCCTACCTATTACCCTTGTGATTGGCGTACTCGCTGTCAATTTAAGTTCTACAATTGACCGCGAGGTGGCACTGTTCTTTTTCATACTTTTTTGCGGCAGTCGATGGCGAGCGTCGATTGGTGTCAATGTTGTAAAATCATGGTAGAGCTACGGAAGTGTCTCTTCTCTAACTGATCGTTTCCCCTACCAGTTTGTGCAAGCTTTCGACGAGCGCTACAAGATGGTCGGTACTCGCTCGCGCCACGCATCGCGTTTTTATATATATATTGTGTAACTTAGTTACGAACCCACTGTACTTATAATAAATTAAGTTATTTGACAAACAAGATCTATTTGTTACCTATATTAGTTAAATCTGTTTATGTAAAATGTCCAGTGTTCATTTAATATATTAATTTGTTTAGTATGAAAATAACATGTAAACAAAAATGTACTATATCATCCGATTAAATTTTAAGCTAATCCAGAGACTACCCCAGACTTTTTACACTAATCAGTGACATAGTCATTACATAATCTCGAAAGAGTATAATATTAGAAATGATACGATTATCGACATCGACACAAACATTTCAAACAATGTAGACTCTGCAGCAACGAGAGTAGGTACAGCCCTATCCTCGAAGACTATACAACAATAGAGATTGGTGTAGTGTGGTGGCTAGACGGCATGCTGCACTAAACACCCGACTTCACTGGCACTTTACACCACTTTACAACCACTTCCGAGAGAATCGGATACAGTAGAGTAGTAGAGGTACATGCTACAAATTACAAAACCACAATCAGCAGCGAGTGTTAGTTGAACATGATAACTATTCGTGCCAATACTAAAGCAAAATGTGTGCTTAGATAAACTATACCAAATTCCGACAAGTCACAGCCTAAAATTAATTATAAATCGTGCTAAATTTAAAATAAACTTATGCCTTTTTATTAAAATTTGGAGAGTCACCATAATTTACGCCATAAGACGTATATACATACATATTTTTATGAAATAAAAATAAACGTAAATAAAAACAGTATAATTGTCGCAATTTCAGTGAGAAAAATTCCATCCTCGGACGGGATTCGAACCCGCGTCTTCCGACAATCCGTGTCAGACGCCATGACCAGTTTCTTCGCTACAAAAGTTCTTTTTTCGATTGAACGGTTGGGATGGTCAAGCTGTCCAATAGATGTCGCTCCGTCCCCATACGACGGTTAAAATCAGATAGAGAGCTCGTGCCTCTGTCGCCTAATGGCCATGGCGGGTTAGGCGAATTAGGTCTAAAATGATAATTGTCAAGGTATAATAATGTCTATTGTTAAAATAAAGTCAAAGTATAAAAATTACAATAATGACAAAGGTCTCAGCAGAAACATGTCCATAAAAACTGTCTATATATAATAATGTCTACAAAGATACATGTCCCTACAAAAAATACTATTGAGTAAGTAGAAAAATGTCCAAAAATTAAAAAAAAACTATGAACTTATCAGTTATTCCCCGTTGCAGTATGAAGATGCGGCGTCTGACACAGATTGTCAGAAGACGCGGGTTGGATTCCCTTCCTGGGATGGAATTTTTCTCTCTAAAGTTGCAATGTTTGGTATCGCTAAGCAGGCGTTAGTGCTTCAAAAATCATGATATAAAAAGTTTCATTGTTGTCCCCACTCGTCAAGCTGTTTCTCCGCTACGCACAACAAAATGGTGTACCTAGACACTTAAATTAAAACGGCTGGTTACTTATTTAATTTGCTAGTTATTGAAGACTTTCTATGAAGAATTATAAGGTTGGAATTAAATGACATTAAACGATTAAATTGCGTAAGTATATATATTATTTAATTTTTATCCTTATACGATATCAAAATGTACGCGATATAACCCGTTTAAAGTTGTTAAATTAATCGTGGAAGCCTAGGATATCATTAAATTTTTATGATTCCAAAAGACGAAAATAGCAGTTATATGTAAAAAAGAATGAAAAAGCCTAATAAGACTTATTGATAGAGCTGCTTGGAATATTCTACTTTTGTTGTGTGCCTAGCACGAATAACTAAGTGACGTTAGTTCCTAATTTTAGCGTGCGGCACGGGAATTCAAGTAGACGAATAGCGGAAATACCTTCTACCTAATATAAGTATTTATTTCTTTTCATTTTCATATATTATATGCAATATGCAACAAGAACATTCCGTACCGCCTGCAGATAGCTCGGACAGCGAAAAATTGCCGCTGATAAGACTATGTGCTCGAAAGGTCTACTGTTCCCAGAACTACTAGTTAATATTTTTTTACAATTTCATCATTTAAGTATAATATTTTTTAGAAAGTGACTATCGCGTGTTTTGTCCGTAATAATTATTTTGGAACCGGCTAGGACGTGATACTACACAATACGTCCTGCCCGCGCCGCGCTTGTTGTGTACTACAGCACTAACTTCCAGACGAAGAACTGCAAACAACTTCGGAACGTGTCACAGACAATTTACGGTATATATCACGCGATCCCTAGCCGGTTCTGTCTGTCACCTTTAATAATAATTAAAGGTGACAGATGCAGAGGCTTAACACAAACAATTTGCGGAAATGAATTCGTGTCGTAAGCGTCAACGCGTGTTGTACAAACTATGAGTTATCTGTGTCACAGTTGCCCTAGATAAATGACAGTACTACTTCACGTGAACAAACGTTACGTTACACTTACGCAGTTATTCGTGCTAGGCACACCGGGCGTCTTTCTAGAACACCTGTACAAGTTTGTTTTCATACCACCTGCTCGAAAATGTTCAATTACATATCACGCAATATCAACGTAAAGCATTACATCCCCGGGGATGTAATGTTGTATGAAACCCCCTTGGGTGTAAAATGATTTGGATTTGGAACGTTAGTTGTAGGAAAACTCTTAAGGCTTTGTCAGACAGGACGCGTACTTAGCGCGCGTCAGAGCGTTAACTTGACGCCGCGCTATGACGCTAAGATGTGTTGTACTACCATCGTAGAATACCGCCAAACAGAGCGCCGGCGCTAGCAGTACGCAACGCTCTGTCGCGGCGTTAGGACGCTTTGACGTCGGGTGTTGTATTTTTTTACAAATTTTATTTTAGCGTCGGAGTGAATAGGTGTAAAATAATAATAAAATACTGCATAATGACCGAAAATTTGATAGAATTGGTTAGAAAATATCCATGCTTATATAATATGAAGGATAGTTCGTATAAAAATATATCAATGAAGGCAAAATTGTGGGCACAAATCGGAGAAGAAATTAATGAAACTGGTAAGTAAAAAAATTCGTTTATTGATTAAAATAAGACACAAATTGTTCACGAGTTTCGAATGCTGCAGTCGTTGATCTTCTATTTGTTGGACGATGAGCTATTAGAGCACGCATAGGTACGTTTTCGACACTTTCGACTTCCGACTCTGGAGTTAATATCGCTGTACCTTGTTTTGTTCGTAAGTAATTATGTAAACAACATGCAGCTTTAATAATATCAATTGCTGTGTCCACATCACAGTCAATAGGTCGTAAAAAAATGCGCCATTTTTGTGCTAATATTCCGAACGTATTTTCAACCACCCGACGTGCCCTGCAAAGTCTTTTATTAAAATTTGTTTTTCTTTCGTCTTGTGTGGCTAAGGCTCTTGGGAATGGACGCATCAAATATGTTTTTAAAGCAAAACCTTCGTCGCCGATAAGTACATGAGGTACGGGCTCCTCGGTGCCTGGAAGAGGTTTATCTGGCAGCAGAGATTTTCCGTGGATATATTGCCGATAAAATATTGAGTTCTCGAATATACCACTATCACTATGCCGCCCGTAACTACCGACATCTATGACGGTGAATTTGTAACATGGATCGACTATAGCAAGAAGAACTACAGAAAAAAACTTCTTGTAGCAAAAGTATTCTGATCCACTATTTTTGGGACACTTTATAGAGACATGTTTCCCGTCAATACTACCGACACAATTCGGGAAGTTCCAGGTTTCCCTATAACCCTTCTCTGATTGTTTCCATGTCTCTTCAGTAGGCGATGGCATATATTCTGGTTGTAATGTATTCCAGATTTCTGTACAGACTTCTTTTACAATACCACCGACTGTTGAACGACCTACTCGGAAGGAGAAGGCTATGGTCTGATGTGAATCACCCGTAGCTAAGTACCTGAAACAAAATAATACAAATTTATGTTTATTTTACAGGTGAAGTAGCTAGAAAAAAATGGAAGAGCTTGAGGGACAATTATATAAGATACAAAAAAGAGGTTGCAGGTACTACAGGACAAGCTGCAAAAAAATTTACAAAATGGCCTTGGGCTTCCCAGTTACAGTTCCTTGACTCAACTCTGACAGATCGAGAAAGAACTTCAAATATTCGAGAACCTACACCAGAAATATCGTCAGCTATAGAAATTCAGTCTCCAGAGACGCCTCCACCACAGACACCTCCACCAAGAACACAAAGCGCACCCCCGCCAGAAACAACTCCGCTAGAGACGCCCCAAACAAATGACACAAATAGTTCACGAGCTAAGAAAATTAAAAAAACTGACAGCGAAATGGATAAAGTTATAAATTTTCTTCAAAATAAAAAAAAACAGAGTATGATGCCATTGATCACCTTTTCCAAAGTTATGCCCAAACATTTAAAAGTTTTTCCAAAGACAAACAGATAAAAGCCAAAGTAGAACTAGCCAAGTTATTTGCAAGCATAGAAACAGAGGAACTGCAAGAAAACGTCCAGATATTTAATTCACCACATTATTCCATTATTAGTACCGAAGACTCCGTCTGCTATGCAGTACCCAATTCTGTGCCTGAAGATTCATCCCCAGTAGCTGTTATAGATTTATCTAACAGTACTTCATCATACCTGCAACAGCCTGAGCAGCTACGTCATTATTAATAATCATTATTAATCTAATAATCTCTAACCACTACGCGAAATCGATATTCTACATGTAACTAATTTTGGAGCATCGACATCTGATTACAACTCAGCTGATTTTGATTGATTTTCATAATAATAACGCAATGAACATTTATTTAAAAAAATAAATATTTCTTACCTTAGACAGATTACAAGTCTTTCTCTTGTAGAAATAGGCGTCCTCCAGTTTGTGGTACATTTGCTTATTTTTGGGATGAGCAGTTCATGTAGTTCTTCGAATAAATCTTGAGACATACGAAAGTATGTAAAAAAACGATCTTCATGTGATGCAAGCTCACGACACAAACGATGATATTCTCCTAAATCCTTTCTCTTTTGATTGATGTCGTGCACCCATACTCTTTTTCTCTGTGACCGTGATAAAGCATATAAAAGTAATAATTCTTCCACATCTGAATCACTCGACATCTCCATATCGAACAAACTCTTAACACTGCTATCGATCTGCACTACGCTTTGGTGAATGGCGAAATGGCGGCGCGGCATCGTCGAGTCAGCGCCGTTCTGTTTGACGAAGCCTCGCGCGACGTTAAAACGGGACGCTATAACGCTACTACGCAGCGCTAAAGTACGCGTCCTGTCTGACAAAGCCTTTAGTACGGAGACAGCATACTTACAGAAAAGAAAAGAAAAAATGGCGCGATTGTAATATAGGGCAGTGTTGCAAAATATCAACGGGATAATTACCATGTATATTTTTTATGAGTTTCCGATATTTCGGCACTGTTGCAAGTGCCATGATCACGGATGAACTGAGGAATTGCGGGTGGGTGAATGTTTACGAGCAGACGAAACGGTGTACCGGGTTTGTCGGCTGAAGGACTTTGTATCCATGGCTATGTAATACATTTAAAAAATAGGTTTGTTGTGTTGTGCGCCGCGTTAGTATGAATTACGCTGCGTTTTATTTTATTTTAACAACTTCTACAAAATGTTATAATTTTCAACGTGGTGCATGTAACTGTACTGAAATAACGGGAGCTCCAAACGCAACTAAATCATGGTCTACATCTCGTGAGTACTAATTATAACATAGTTACCAAACGCGAAAGTATAAACAGTGCTTTCCGTAAAAAAAATCCTTCCAAAGATATTACTCTGTCCCTCTATAACGGGACAAATGTGTCCAATATGAATATTAACTATTAATATATTTTACGACTAACTAAATAACTGCTATTTTAAAGCTCGAGTTTTTATTGTCTCGCAGTAGGTATGAAAAGTAGAGTATGCACCTCGAGGATAAAGCCTGTCTTCGTCTTGGGCGGCTTTAACCCCTCGCTTCACTCAGAACTCTACATAACTCCCACGATTCGCTCGGGAATTAAATATTAATCCCCTCGCTGCGCACAAGGATCAAATCTAGAGTCCCCGTTACACTCAGGGTTCAATATACCGCCTATGATGTAAGACACTGTTTTACTCCCTCGGTGCATAATCTACTAATGTTTGCTGTTTGAGAATTATTATTGTAAAGTCGTTATTACCATACGGCAATGACATTATGAGTCTACTATCTAAGTAATTACCTAGTCAATTACCTATGTACCTAATAACATCAGCGTCACTGTTTTCATTCAAAGTCGGATATATCTAAGTAGGCAGTCTGTAAATTCCAAAACCAACGTTGAATGATTAATAATAAGTACTTATTTACATGAATGGAATGTGCGATAGTACCCATAGTAATGACGTCAATCTTGTTTTTGTTTATTAGTTTGTGTAATGTTCCTTCCTGTTACGTGTTGATATATGTTACTAGCTGCGCCCCGTGAACTGCGTGGTGATGGTTGTTGATGATGATGCTGAAAAGTATGCCGTGTGTTATCGCCACATCTATCTACATACCAAATTTCATCCAAATCCGTTCTGCCATCTGGCGTGATTAAAAAAAAGCCTTTGGTTCTCATTAATTTTGTAACCTACCTGTCTAGAGCGGCTAAGAGATAAACATAAAAAATGCAGAGAATGTTCTAGACGTTTATTAGCCCAGAGCGAAGGTCGTGGATTCAGACAGTATGCGATGGACTCCCTTGTGATCCACGAGACTTATCTCAGTTTTAGCAGATGGAGCCCTCGACGAGTTGGTGTAGATGGTGTTTGGTATTTTGTGTGTAGTGCGCAGTATGTACTATTTTTAACTTTGTGGCTGTACTATGGTACCTATCGCACTATTTACGATAAAGCCAGTAAGCTTTATAGTTAAGTAAGTTTTCGGTGGTAGGGCCAGGCTGCAATCCCACAGCGGAATGGGCCGGCACGACCGGGGAAGTGCCACACTCCCACATAAGACCGACGTGAAGTAACATAGCTTGCTATTGCGTTTCGTCGGTTTGTGGGAGGTTCCGGAGGCCCGATTCCCCACTTCCCCTCCCTCTCCTTTCTTCTCCCCCTCCACCCTCACCCCTTTTATTTCTTCCTTCCTATCATTTCCGAAAAGTCGGCAACGTATCCTCGAGACCTCTGGTGTTGCGGATGTCCGTGGGCGACGGTATCACTTACCATCAGATGAGCCGCTTGCTCGTTTACCAAGATATCCCTTAAAAAAAAAGGTTAAACCACCCAAAATTTAACGAAATGTAGACGCAATAAATTTGCCCTGGGGCCTTACTATGCTCTTAAAGCAGGACTTCTACAAAAGTGCCCTTCTTATTCGTACCATGACAACGTTAAAGCAGGCCTGCCCGGGCCTGCTTTAACCGCGGAACCGCGGAACCGCAGAAAAACCGTTCACCTGTTTTTTGTATAGACTCTCGTTAACATGTCGCTCTAAATCCACTCAGTTTATCAGCTTACAAACGTACCTATAGACGTCTGCAATATTGGTAATAGTAAATTGTTAGAATGTCAGAGAAAACATTTATCCGTTCACCTTTGCGAAAACAATGTTCAAACAGTTCACCTAAATCAGCGTCATGGTATGATTCCATTCAAGCTTGCATGGTTTTTATAAAGCTGATAGTAAGGCCCCTGGCCCCTGTAATGTAACTTTATTATGTCTCTGTATTTACCTCAATGTAACAGGGACTTATTCGACTATGAGTAAAATTATCAAAAGTCTCGTTACTTAGCAATATATTGAATTAACCATAATTTGGACCAAAGTCACACAGTACAATCTTTATACCTCCAGCCGAGCGAGCATGGATCTCACGATAAACTTGTTGAGTCTTTGAACTGACTTTTATCAGCTATCCTACCTTGTCTCTAGTAAGGGTCTAGCTGCGATAGCTATATCGCAGGCTGCCTTTTACTGATAATTTTTAACCGACTTCAAAAAGAAGGATATGTTCATGTGTATATGCTTTTATGTGTATGTAAGCCGATTTCTCCCCATCTGTAAACCGATTCTCAAAATCAAACACAAAAACTATACTTCCGTGAGTATACTTCCGAGGTGGTATCATTTAAATTTCATCAAATTCGGTTAAGAGTTTTTTGAATTACACTCCAAAAACTGAAAAGTATTGATTTATCTTGATGATATTATCATTGACAATCGATCCCGTAATCCGGTCACCAAAAATCGTGAAAAATTTTTTTTACCAAGAAATACCGACTTCAACACCAAAAAGTGTGAAATAGTTGTCGAAGTCGGTACCATATGCACAATATTGTGTTAATAGTTACCTAACTACCTACTTATGAACTATCGATCATCCGATTTCATCAAGTTATTTCGCACTTTTTTGGTTTTGAAGTCGGTTCCATTTATTGGTAAAAAAAAAATATCCTACCGACAACCCATACCCGCAGTGTCTGTTTGAAAAGGCTAATTAACTAGGAAATTCACGATGTTCAGGAAATTAAATGTCTATCAGAATAGAACATATTAAAGGAGGACGGATCGAAAATTCGTTTCTGTCACTGTGAAGTAGGTATATGAGTCTGGCTGTGCTATTTTCCACCAGCTAGAAGTAGAAATCTTATGAAATAACATAATCATAATTGTTATACCTTTACCTACCTACAATTTGCAATAAAATATTTTGAATTTTAATTCGAATTTGATTAAGTATCTTACCTCGGCAAATGCAATACGAACGTGAACCCTTGAGAAATAGTACGTACCTATAAAGTCGCGTCACAAACAAAATAACATTAATAATATGTAATTTTTCGAGCTCAGCATAGCACCAGTAACCAGTGTAGATAACGTTAACCTTAACACTGGTGCCGTAGATAACTCAGTAGACCAAGAATAGCGGCCGGCTCTTCAGGAGGGCCACCAGAACACACGTTAAGGCCACTTGCGTTCACCAGTGTTAAGCTAGATAATCCTAAGCTAGAGGCTACATAGGTAAGTCAAAGTGTGTAACTCATAAAGAGTTAACCCGGGAATAAGGACAGGTCGCTGGAGTAAGCAAATAACAGACGCCATTGTCTAGCGTATTTTCCAAAAGAGCTTTTTTTGCCTTATTAGCTGCAACGGTTTCACTCGCGTGGTCTTGTTTCTCCGTGCTCACTTTGGACCTCCGTTTCATCCCGTTAGTGCATATCTACACCTTTGTCTTCTTCCTTCGGCTACTAGAAGTCTAGTGTAGATTTAGATTTTTGATGAATTTGAAGTTTTTACACCTGTGAGGAGCGCACCTCCTGTTTCAAAACACGCGTACGTCAGGTTTTGCCACTTGCGCTCGCCACCCGTCCGGTGACGCTGTAAATGCCGGTAGAGGCAAACGCATTAGTCCGTTTGAAAAAAAAAAGTCAGGTTTCAACTATACTGGACCGATGATGGAACTCGAAGTTACGACATATATAACAATCTGCGTACTCGTATTAAAATTTCTAGCTTACATAATACGAGTTCCCATTTCATCATGACGTAGGCCTGTGATTATAGAGCAATGAATAATGCAAATTACGTGGTTCCCTTTAATTTCATCGGCTATTAATCATCGGTATCGGCGTGATATCCGAATCTGAAGCGATAGATTACACGCGTGTGCTGACGTCACGCCTTACTGAACATATAGTATTGAACTTCTGAATGCCAAAGTCAAAGTCAAAATCATTTATTCAATTTAGGCATCAAAGACGCACATGCATGTACATTTTTCATTATAATGTACTTTAAAGACTCTACCGCCGCGTTCCAAAATATATAGGGCCTACCGAGAAGAAGTGGCAAGAAACTCGGGGCCATTCTTTTTATATAGATTTTTACAATGTTTCTACTTCGGTACTACAGATATTACATTTTATGGGTGGCAGAGTGACAGCTTGCCAGAAGTGGAGTATTCCAAGCATCTTTGTCTTCTATATAATGTCTGACTGTATCGCCAATTTCTCAAATGATATAACAAATGTTCGCTTATTTTGAGCTCCAGTGTGTTGCCTTACAAAAGACAACATAATAATGGTATCAGTAGGGCAAGGCACGCTACACTTTGACATCTTAGTACACGAGTAGATAGATCCTGGAGTGATCAGTCCCAAGCTGTTTTATCCTTCAAGTAATCCGAAATTTTGAAATAACGTTTTTGTCATAGTTTAGTTTTAATAGTAATTTTAAACTTATTAATAGGCAAATCTCGGATAACATTGGGAACTTTATTATAGAATCGTATACATTGTCCCATAAAAGAATGACTTATTCTGTGGAGACGCGTTACATGAACGGATAGCTTGTGCTTATTTCGCGTGTTGATGGAATGAGCATCACTCCTTTTGTCAAACCTGTTAATGTTTTTCTTAAAATACATTTCTTTTTCATAGATAAACTGAGAGACAACAGTTAGAATGTTTATGTCTTCAAACTTCTGTCTAAGGGAAACTCTGGGAGTTAAACTGTAGATAGCTCGTATAGCCCTTTTAATTTTATTCAGGGTCTGCAGTAAGTCTCTATTTTGGAATGTCTAAGAGTATCATGTTTTGATCCTATCTGTTAAGGAAGCAGGCCATTCTACCTATGACGGTCGCTGTAAACTAAAGTTTTGCAAATATCTGCTGTGTGATTCTGATGTCCGATGTCAAATACTTTACGAGATATTGCCCTTGTAAATAAGGTTGTTTTTCCAACGTTTCATCGTTATTCGTTGGCATCTCATTTGTTTCACGGATGTTGTCAAAGATGCAACGATGTTTGCTCTTAAGGGGGATCCCAATAATATATCTATCCACAGTTTACCTTACTACCGATAGAAATTTGACATAACTTCCATACAAATAGTGTCAAATATCTATCTCTAGTAAGGTAAACCGGCGATAGATAGATTATTGGCACCGGCCGTTAGAGAATCGCACGGCTGCACAGCGCCCGTCACGCTTCAAAACCATGAGTCTCGTTTTCCCAGTTACTTTACTTCATACACCCCTCACCATGTGCCCTAACATTTAACATGATAGTTTGTACTACGTAAACGATAAGATTACTTTATTATAACACTAGCTGTTTTCCGCGGCTTCACCCGCACGATGATGGATGATGATGATAATGATGATGAATCTTATATAGCCTATGTTACTCAGAGTGAATGTAGCTTTCCAAGGGTGAAAGAATTTTTGAAATCGGTCCTGTACTTTTTGAGCCAATTCGTTAATAACATACATACAAATCTTTCCCCTTTATTTTAATATTAGTATAGAAGTATATATTATATTACAAATAAGACACTTACGCAAATATTCGTGTCTTTTGATTAACAGAGAAAAGTGAATTCCAGTACTAACGGGCAGAGATCTCGATTTTGATTTTCTAATAGTTACTTTAATAACGTGTTGAGGTGAAGGCTCTATACACTTATTAGACTCCCAAAGCGATGAGCCGAGAATATTCTAGTAAAATTCAGTGATGAAAATGGCCAACATAAAAGGGTAGACTACCAAAATGTCAAAATACATACTTGAAATTTTGGCAGTTGCCTTTTATGTTGTATACACATCCGTTAAGGAAAGTCTCTTTGAAATTTCACCTGCAATAGGGTTAAGTGATCAAAGCTGATGGCGGCTCAGTTAGTACTTTTATATAACCAATGTGTGGCAATAAGTCTTAACAAAATTTTATTTGAAAGACGTACGACTGGTACCTAATTAATCTTCTACTATATAAAAATAAGTCGGGTTTTCTTTCCTGACGCTATAACTCCAGAACGCACAAACCGATTTCCACGGTTTTGCATTCGTTGGAAAGGTCTCGGGCTCCGTGAGGTTTATAGTAAAGAAAATTCAGGAAAAATTTAAAAAGAAAAGCGGTAAATCTTTATTCACATACAGCGCCATCTCTGATACATAGCATGTACTACAAACCAATATTTTAAGTAGATGGCGCCAAACGAAATGTTACATAAAACGAAGCCATCTGGTGGCGAAACGGAGTTCGCAGGGTTTGCTAGTAGCTTATATATACTTACCTATTCGTATACGCGTTGTGCTCCGTCGAACAGCGTATGAGTTATCATTATGTTGCTTTGTGTGTTTTTATGTTACTCCACCACAGCTGTACTAAGTAATTAAATTATGTGAAATGATTGAGAGTACTTAATTCGATAATTTTCGGTATCAAGATTTTTGCTCTTTACTAATATACCTAGTAACTGAAGGCAAACCGAGTCCGCATATAAAACAATAAATAAATGAAATAAAAAAGCCTCCTTATAATATCTTGCAGGTAGTTTTACATTTCATATCACGGTTGTTAATGTTATATACATTTGGTTATACTAGTGTTCATTTTTATTATTACTAGCAAAGAACCACGTCTTGACAGGCGAAGGCCACCTCCAAAGTTAGCCAAAACTCTCGTCCTTGAGCTACTTTCCCTCCAGTGTGGACTGGCGATATTTTAAATTCCATCGTCAATCAAAACCTTCATACTTTAATAACCTAGAGTATCATGTTCTCAAGATATTTACAATTTAGTCAAAGTCGATGTCGAGACGATGACAGAAGAAGAGTCGGGCCTCTTCAGTCCGCTCGTGACCATCAATGTCACTTGATCGAAACGTCGAGGCAAATAAATACTATTATTAACGCGATTAAGTCCCGTTAATCCTACTAATATTACAAACGCGAAAGTTTGTGAGTATGGATGTATGTATGGATGTGTGGATGTTTGTTACTCTTTCACGCTCAAACGGCGGAGTTAATTTTGATGAAATTGGGTATGGAGATAGATGAGGCGCTGTATTAACACATAGAATACTTTTCAACATCATCATCACGCGGATGAAAAAACGTAATATTCTTAGGCACAGCATAGACAAAATAACAAGATCTCGGCCTACGTTAAGATCGTAATGATGACAGTTCTGTCAAAGTTAGTGTCAGTTTCTAATAGCTACGTCTAAAGCACGCTATCATTTTGACAGCTTGATACACTATGACGTGCTCGCCGACCGTCACTCGGTAGAGAGTAAAATATTCCTTGGTCAAGGGTAATGAAATGTAACACAAATATCGTCAAGGGTAAAATGTAATGATAATATTTTCGTGGTGATTATCTTTATATTTGTATGCACGTAGGTACTGTATTTTATTATTAGTGTTTACTGATTGATTTAGTTCAATTTACTCATATAACCATGCAAATACTTTATGACATTTTGGTCCAAAGACAGATGTGGCTTTGGAGAAGATAATAAGCTACTCGAAGTACTAATCCTGCGTAGACAAGGTCGCGGGCACCAGCTAGTATATAATCTATGTATATAAAAGCGAAAGGTCACTCACTCATCACGAAATCTCAGAAACTACAAGTGCTAGGAGTTTCAAATTTTGCGGGTTCTTTTTAGGACTTAGGTGCTCACTTAGACGGGATTTTATGAAATTCAACCCTTAAGGGGTTTTTTGGGGTTGATAGTTTGTATGAAACTTAGTTACTGCGAGTGCTACAAGTTTAAAATTTTGCATGGGGGTTCTTTTTAGGACGTAGGTGCTCACTAAAACGGGATTTTATGAAATTCAACCCCCAAGGGGTTTTTTTGGGGTTGATAGTTTGTATGAAACTTCGTTACTGCGAGTGCTAAAAGTTTATATTTTGCATGGGGGTTCTTTTTTAGACCTAAGAGGCGAGTCTATTGCAAACTACGGGGCACTGCTTCAAAATTTATTTGGCAGAAAAAGCCAGTAACTGTCCAACCCGGGGATCCACCCAGGACCTCGAGGTTCCAAAACGGCACTTTTAATTCTATACCAAGACCAAGCGAGTGAAGCCGCTGGCGGGTCAGCTTGTATAAATATGATTCTATGAATGTATGCACCTACCTACAAAGCCCGAGCACAAAATCTAGGTACTTTTTGTGTCGCGATGCGCCAAACTCGATTGATTATACATGAGGACGCGACGCTGACGAAGCCATAAATCTGCAGCGTCAGACTTCGACGTCCATTTGCAAATTGTATTGGAAATGAGGATGTATTGGAAGGAATGGAAATGCATTGATGCTTTATGCAAATGCTGTAGCAAATATAAAACGTGAGTAATTAATTACTATGTGTAGCGTGTCTTGCCCTACTGATACCATTATTATGTTCTCTTTTGTAAGGCAACACACTGGAGCTAATATTTGTAGTACCTAAGTAAAAACATTGTAAAAACATGTAGATAAAAAGAATGACCTCGACTTTCTTGCAGCTTCTTCTCGGTAGGCTCTATATATTTCGAAATGCGGCGGTAGTCTTTAAAGTACATTATAATTAAAAATTTACGTACATAAGTGCGTCTTTGATGCCTAAATTGAATAATGATTTTGACTTTGACTTTGTAATTTAAAAAGATCAACATGCAAATCTACGAAGTTTAATAAAACCCGCCTTCAACCTTCCACAAGTCTTAACCAACTTTCTCTGGGAGTTATTTTCTGATACTACATAGGCCATAGGTAATGTGATTATTTATTTATTTATAGCATACATGTACAAGTACATTCATATTTCCAAAGTTCTTATGGTAGAATAAGTAAGCACATGCACCCTGCAAGGACGTTTGTCAGTGAGTGTGATATGTTTACATTTTATAGTCAATTATTTCTTACATTGTTGCAATTTTAATATAATATACATTTTTGTCAATCATACATAATAGTCAGCATAAATTAAAATTAACTTTTTCAATAGTCACAGTATTATATTATAAAACAGATATAATTTAATAATTATTTCTAATATCAATACATATGTCAAAACAAAGAATAGTAGTCAAATACATTCGTCAGTCATAAGTAGGCATACAAATATATATTAAGGAATATATAAATATAATATACAATTAATATATTAATGATGTACTTATACAGTTATGCTTCACTATCCATCACGGTATGGTGCCTTAGACAAAATTCACCCAATATGTATAAGCTTCTGAGATGTAAATAGATATATTATACTTAGTTGTGAATATACTCATTGCATAAATCTTACAAACTTATAAGTCAAAAGGTCTACTGCAAAATCGGTCTTTTTTATTAGTTTTAGTGTACATTACACACACATACAGACCACAGATGTGTGTATGTGTTGTCTTCGATTGGATCTTTATTCTGCGAGATTTAGTTTTATGTGAGTATACATATTAAAAAGAACAATATAAGATACTCAAATACACAATTTATACAATGGAACCCATTAAAGACCACTGACCTTTTCTACGTCCGTTAAGCTACTATAATGTCCTATAATCCCTGTTAATAAACATCAATTAAATTATGTCTGCAATTACTTAGGCATGTAGCATGTCTATCATTGTATTGTCATTTCGAAGTCGCAGCATTGCATTAACGCCGCACGCAAAATATATTAATAATACAATAACATTGTTTAAATTTGATACTCCTCTGAGAATGGGTTGTCTGGAAGAGATCGCTCTGAGCGATAAGACCGCCCATTGTTACGCCTAGGTTTAAGAATTGTACTTTTTAATATTATAAAGTGTTTTCTATCTATCTATCCTACCAATAACTGAAAAGTGTTTCGCCCATCTTGATGATATCATTATTGACGGTGAATGACACCGATCCCGTAAGTAGCAAGGATCACTAAAAAGGGTAAAAAAGAAATTTTACAAATGGAACCGACTTCAACACTAGAATTTGTGAAATAAAATGACGAAGTCGGTACTATGCGCACAGTAGCACAGTATAGTGAACTGCCAAGCAGTAATGTGCTGTTACTGTTAACAGTACACGAAGCACAGGGTTTGACCTACGAAACGGTGATCATTATCCAGACGAAGGAGCGAGTCACGAAACTCCGAGACAGCGTCTCTCATGCAATGGTGGCAGTGTCACGACACTCAGGCAGCTGCACGTATTTTGCCGACGACAGCTCGGATGCGATTGGCGATTTCGTCAGGCGGGCGATTAAGGCATCCGAATATCGAATCATAGAGTATAATCTCAAAATGGCGATAAAAGACCGAAACGAAGAGATCGTGAAGGCTATGTTAAAAAGGATACGGCAAAGGCGTGAACCTGAGGCCAGTACTTATGGCCATTAGCGTACACATATGTATAAAATTAGGAAATATTGTTCACTAGCAATATTAATGTATTTACAAAAGAAAAAAAAATGGACTCACTTTAGTTTTTAAGTAATTTCCACCATAGCTTAAGAATGTTTATTGTGATGTTTGGAGAACGAATCTCCAAGAAAAATGTAATATACAAAAAAAAAACTTAAAAAGGTACGGACCAAAGAGTCTGTAGTGTGGAAGAATAATTAAATAAAAAAAAAGAAAAGAAAAAAACAGAAATGTGCAAATATTACCGTGAAATATTTGCACATTTCTGTTTTTTTCTTTTCTTTTTTTTTATTTAATTATTCTTCGGAGCGAAGCAGATATATGAAATAAAGACATAAATGTATTATGGAAACTATTTTGTAGAACATTGGGGTATTATGTGAGTAATCAATAATTATATGTTTTTCTCTAAACTGATATCTCAACTACATACAACTTCGCTACACGCTGGGCTAATTATCCCCATGAAATCAATCCATACGCTGCATGGATTGATTTCATGGGGTCGCGACAACAGTGCAAGAGATCTCACATCTTATATCTCAATGAAACGCAAGCAGTGCACTGCCATGCAGGGTTTGTGCTCTTGTACTTCACTCTTTTAACTCTTTGTAGTTTAAAATTTTTAATGACACTGCAGTCCAAGTACCGAACTTATCGATAAATAAAATTTTAATCTTGAATTCGTCATACGTCGAAAAAACTGGCTATATCGATCTTTTGTCAATCATTGCAAGTAAGTAACAACACTAAGGGATCGGAAGACAAATTCGATAAGCTTTTACAATTATAACGGTTACCCTAGCATGGAACTGTAAAATTACGTTTGAGATCGTCTATTTAATCGATTTTACCGATTGTATTGTCAGCTTTGAAAACAACCTCGATATAGCTTATCGACAGGCTATGGGAATGGGGATATTGTTTATAGTTGCGTTTGATCTTATTAATATTATAAACGCGAAAGTTTGTATTATTGAATGAATGGATGTTTGATATTCGCTCAAACGGCTGGCTCAATTTGATGAAATTTGGCAAGGAGGTAGATGGGGCGCTGAATTAACACATACTTAGGATAATTTTCATCAACATCGTCATCTTTCATCACCATGCGGTGTAACCGCGGGGCGCAACTTGTATTCAATAAATAAATAAACTTTTTTTGAACTTTTTTGATCGTAGGAGAGCGAAATGCTCGTAGAAATCTTCAAATTATATTATAGGACGCTTTGTGGAATGCAACAATTAATAAAAAATCACAATTAACAATTAATCGACATACTGTCGACAATTTCATGATCGTATAAGTCGTCGATATGATTTCCAAACTTGCTAGGGCCCGATACGATTCTTTAAATTTATCGATCTCAGCGATTCGACAAATTTAACGACTATTTCGGTACTTGCACTGAACTGTTATATTCAAACACGTCACTTAACATCAGGTAAGCAACTTTCTCGTCTCGTTATCGGATATCATAAAAAAACGTGCAGTCGCAAACATTTTTGAAAGTAGGTATCAATTGATAAGCACGTGAATCGGAAAGAGCAGTGCAAAGCTAACCGCAAAGCCATACTTGTACAGTTACATTTGCATTAACCAGCCGCATGTCGCGCGTACACCACATCTACCTACGTACAGAAAAGTGCTAAGCCAAGGCGTGCGTACACATAATATTTATAATTTGTATACATATGGTTTGTAACAAATTTTATCAGATCAGATGCACTCCACCGGTATAAACTTGCTTTTAGCTGGTCAAACTATTCAAGTGTAGGTAGTATTTTTTATATGAACTTTTATGCGTTGTTCGAGAAGACATCAAAAGTAGTAGACACGTTAAGGAGTGCCAACGTCTCCTCCTAAGAAGCTGTAATAACAGCATAGGTATCATGGTTATGTGAGTGCAAACCTCTGTAAAGGTATTGTCCTCTGGGGAAATCGTGAAAAATTGAATCGGATTACCGAGTGCAGAAAAATTGCTTTAGAGCTCCATACAACTGTACCGTGTTATCCATTATTCAAGGAGTTATATTAACCGTGCTTAGTTCATCTATGAAATTTGCAATTGCGTTAAAAACATTTAAATTTCTTCTCCAGACACTCACAGTGACGAGGTACGTTTTTAACAAAAAAAATTAATCGAATAATAGAACTGACTTCTACACTAAAAAGTGTGAAATAAATTGTTGAAGTCGGTACCATGATAGTTCGAAAGTATACCAATTATCACTAAATTGCGTGCAGGGACTACCGACTTCTACAAGTTATTTCACATTTTTTTGTGTAGAAGTCAGTTCTATTTTTGATAAAAAATATTTCCACCCTTTTTAGTGACCTTGCTACTTACGGGATGCACCGTCAAATATGATATCATTCATATCAAGATAAATCAACACTTTCCTTTCTTGCTCACCTGTCCATTTTTTTTTTGCGTGGTACTATATTTTACAATAAAAGTAAACAAAGTTAGGTACTTCTTTTAACCTGTAAATGTTCCGTCAAAATCGGTCCAGGCGTTTAGCCGAGATAGAAACAGACAAAAAATATTACAAAAGTTACAATATCCAAGTATATACTTTCACACTTAGCATTTAGTAAAATCTGTTACTTATTGCATTACATACACTGAAGTGTCATTTTATTTATATGTATAAAAACAAATTATTTGCGTAGGTAGCTTCCTTCATTAATAGGCAAAATAAATATTTTGAGAGACCAGTGTTGTACGCAACCACCATAATATTACTATTATGGTGGTTGCGTACAACACTGGTCCTCGAATTACTGATAAATTAAGCGTATTTACTAATTTGATGCAAACCTTTTTAAAATTGACATTGTGGCGTACTTATATATGTATACATTATATATGCCTAATGCGTAGAGATATAAGAAAAAAGAAAAATTTCATCAAAATCGGTTTAATATTTTTATATATTCTACACTACAGACTCATGGGTCCGCCGTACCTTTTTTAGATTTGATTTGTATATTTATAAAAGATTACATTATTGGAGATTCGTTCTCCAAACATCACAATGAACATTCATGGTGGAAATTGCTTAAAAACTAAAGTCAGTAAAAGAAAATTATGTGTATACGTTTTTTTTTCTGACGAATCCGCCAATCGCGTCGAGCTGTCGTCTGCGAAATACGTGCAGCTGCCTGAGTGTCGTGACACTGCCACCAGTGCATGAGAGACGCTGTCTTGGAGTTTTGTAACTCGCTCCTTCGTCTGGATAATGATCCCCGTTTCGAAGGTCAAACACTGTGTTTCGTATACGGTTAGGGTGCATAACTCTTCCCCTGATCCGTATCGTTTGCCGGAAGGAGGAGGATTAAGGAGGGTTTTTCTTCTGTGCCAAATATAGAGTTTTCGGGAGGTCCGTTGGGATTTTTGCACCTTTGTACCGTTCCAGCTTCAGGGAATGAACTCGGGATCTAGACGAGTAAATACCCGGATACATTTCGCTGAGTACATATGGAACATCCATTTTATTACGGCGCGTGCAGAACAGCTCTTGACTGATGGACGCTAAGATTTCAGGGCTAATCTCAAAGAGGTTTTCCCTGTCGATATATGGCAGAAGCGCTCGTAGCGGAGCTTGACTTTGCGATCTTAACCGATCAGCGAGTAAAGCAACACTTGCTGCGGTCAGGACTTGTATGGGTGACCGCTAGTGGCTTTATTCAACTGAGCGCTTCCGTGCTTCGGAGGGCACATTAAGCCGTCGGTCCCGGTTGTTTGTCTTAGGACAACAGTCGTTAGGCTATGTCGAGGGCCTTCGGACGACCTGAAAACTTCGACAGGGGTTGGCCACTAGCCTATCCACCAATCCGCACTGGGCCCCCGTGGTGGATTATGGCCCAACTCCTTTCTCTGAGAGGAAGGCTCGAGTCCCAGCAGTGGGAACAAAATGGGCTGATTATGATGATGATGATGATGATATGGCAATTGGTTGACGTCTCCGATGTTGAAAATTTCTTCAGCCTCAAGCAACCTTGCAGTTGACGTGGTAATGGTAATCAATTTAACAACCTTCAAGTTGCTAGTACTTAAATTAATAAAATGATGCTATATATATATAATGCAATGGTTTTTGTGGTAGGTATATGGTGAGGTATATAATAAGATTCATTAGATAAAATATGAAAGTAAGTCGTTACTGCTGAGCACAAGCACCTAATGAACCACTCTTGGGTTCTATCATGCGTCGTAGTTTACCGTTTCCTATGTATTTGTTATATACCTACGCAATCATAACCCTAAGCAACGTAACCAAAAGATAGGTAATTCATATAGCCAACGAATTCAAAAGTGTAGATATGCCAGATAAGCACACGAAACGTGCTTCAAATACGTCCCAACTGGAATTCACTCAGTATTCATGTCTATATCTAATCTATCTATAAATATAATCAATATATAAGGAATTTGTTTATTAGTGCACAATATTGAACGGCACCCCGTTTGGAATCGATAACTGTAGGGCTATTATGTATCTCAGTTGCTAACAAATGTTGATTGAAATCGAAACAAATGGCGGCTCTATGTCAGTTTTGTCAGCTCCAGTCATCAACTTACTAACGTATTTGCTTACTGGATTTAGTCAAAATTGACATAGAGCCGCCATTTTTCAAGATTTCATTCAACATTTGTTAGCAACTGAGATACATAATACTGGTCATAAAAGTAATAGAAAATTAACCCATATTCGTCGCACCACGGCTAAGAACCACAGTGCGACAGAACGCACGATATGGGTTAATAATAATACCACATACGAGTATATATATCATATATTTTCTGTTACTTTTATGACCAGTCATCGATTCCAAATCATCCGTTCAATATTGTGCACTAATAAACAAAGTATTTTATAAAAATGAACCCCTTTCTTATTCTTATTCTTATTCGTTTTGGGGGCGATGAGGCCTGCACTGACGTCCCGCTTGGGGTGTCAAAATAAAGCAATAATACAATGGAAGTACGGTTTTCCTAATCTTTCAAATTGTACTTGTACTATGTAAGTGTGGTCGCCAATCTATCTTGTATATTATCTATCTATCTCTTATATAGGTATACATTTATAAATGAACCCCTATTTCTCCTGGTCACGCTATAACTTGAAACGGCTTTACTGATTTAATTTTTATTTTTAAAGTTTTCTAATATTTCGCAGAAGGTTCTTACATTAAAAAAATTGAGAAAAGATAGCAGGTTGTGGCGAGACCGAAGGCCGAGCCTACTACGCGAACGAAGTCGCGGGCAGCCGCTAGTGTGTATAGAAAAATGAACCCCTATTTCTCCTGGTCACGCTATAACTTGAGAACGGATGGAACAATCTCGCTAATTCTTTTTCTGTTGTGTTAAATTATTGTCAGAAGATGGTTCTTATGAAAGAAAAACCATGAAAAGATGGGAGGCCATGGCGAGGCCGAAGGCTGAGCCTGAACGAAGTCGTGGGCAGTCGCTTGTTGCTATATATTAGTATATCTTACTTACCTATAATATCTTCATTATTACATTGACTGTAATGTTCAAAAACAAAAATGTACTTGTTTCCTGAGACAAAGAAGTACATTATGCATTTTCATTTCATAATTATTTTCATTTATTTTATTATTAGTCTAGGTATATTTATGTATGCAATTTGCTCCACATGCTAGAAGCCTCAGTGTAAGTCTCATCAATCAACGAAGTGCTTTTGTCGCATGAATATCAAAAGTGGGTTCCTCGCAACAGATCAAATGTCATGCGGCGAGGGGGCGACGACCGAACTAAAGGCGCTATGAACGTGCACCACACGAGTGTACCTCTGAATTTCGACAAGTTCAATACTTTGACAAGTCGTTTACTTTGACAAAATATATATCGACAAGTCATTGCTTTTCAAGAATTTTTTTCCTAAAAGTGCGCGTTATATCCTTATTGAGGTGTTAGGCCAGTAAAAATAGCCGTTTTTTTGTCAACCTCTCACTAGATTTCGTATCCAATTTTTTCTACCGACTTCCAAAAAGGAGGAGGTGATACTCAGTTCAACTGTATTTTATGTTTGTTACTTTCGATATGGTGAACCGATTCTTAAAATTATTTTTTTGTATCAAAGCTGGTGCATCTGCTGGACCCATTTAAATTTCATCAAAATCGGTTTAGTAGTTTTTGAGTAACGCTCCAGTAACTGAATAGAATGGAAGTCGGTATACAATTTTTCAAATTGTACTTGTGTTTTATAAGGTTTAGGGTCACTTATTGAGCATAAAAACACAAAATGACAGATCCAGGTGGAGCGTCAAGCGCCATCTTGAAAAAAGCTTTTGGCTGATATCTCGGAAACTATGCACTTTAGGGCAAAAGTTATTGAGAGCTTGAGATTCAGATTGAGAGGGCTTCGCTGCAGTCGGGCAATTTTGTACACAGTCAAAGCCAAATTAAATTTATTAAATTTAGCCATCAAACACGCACAAATGAACCTCAATCATTCATTATAATGAACTTCAAAGACTACCGCCGCGTTCCAAAATATATACAGCCTACCGAGAAGAAGCGGCAAGAAACTCGGAGCCATTCTTTTCATATAGATTTTTACAATGTTTCTACTTAGGTATACTACTTACTACTATAAAATTGTATGGGAGGCAGATGACAACTTGCCAGAAGTGGAGTATTCTAAGCATCTTTGTAATATACATTACATTGCTCTCTTATTACAACGTTTTTACAGATAGCTTGAATTTTGTGAGCTGATTTATATGTTTTGGGAGTATATTGTAAAACGCACACAGTTTCCTAAGACACAGTTACACACGCGCCATTTAGACGAATATAGTGACTTGTCATTTATCTAAGTCAGTTCACCCGTTAAGTAGTTACGAGGACTTAGGTACCGACATACTCGTACATAAATACATGGTAGAGGTAGATATATAGTATGTATACGATATACACATACGTATAGGTCACATAACCCTCGTTATGGGCTTCGCCGAGTCGGTTCAAAAGACGACCAATGGTGATAAGTATTTTTAACCTTCTTCCAAAATAGGAGGAGGTTGTATGTATTTTTTAATGTATGTACACCGATTTTAAAAATGTTTCTTTTTTCCGGTAGGGTTATGAATGAAATTCGAAATATACTCTCAATTTCGTCCCATTCTGATCAAGTCAGGATCTGATGATGGGATCCCATGGAAAAGGAGGGCATCCCTCAAATTTTAGAGGCTTATCTTAATACGATTTTCATATATTTTCTAAAGCTATTCAAGTATTTGTGTCTGATCTTCATCATCTCATGTGAGCTGCTGGAAAATATAAATCCTTAACTATTCGGAGTTAGTGGATCGTCAGTAGATAGATAGATAGAAAACACTTTATTAAAACACTACATTAATCACTGAATATTAAAAAGTAATAATACAATGGAAGTACGGTTTTCCTAATCTTTCAAATTGTACTTGTACTATGTAAGTGTGGTCGCCAATCTATCTTGTATATTATCTATCTATCTCTTATATAGGTATACATTTATAAATGAACCCCTATTTCTCCTGGTCACGCTATAACTTGAGAACGGCTTTACCCATTTCGCAAATTCTTTTATTTGTTGTGTTATTAATTATAAGGAGAAAGTACTTTTGAAAGAAAAATCAAGAACGGGACGTCATGGCAAGGCCGAAGGCCGAGCTTACTACGCGAACGAAGTCCCGGGCAATTCTAGTCTACTATATAAAAATGAACCCCTATTTTTCCTGGTCATGCTATAACTTGAGAACAGATGGAACAATCTCGATAATTCTTTTTTTGTTGTGTTAATTATTGTCAGGTCAGGAGAAGGTTCTTATGAAAGAACACCCAAGAAAAGATGGAAGGTTATGGCGAAGCCGAAGGCTGAGCCTAGTACGCGAACGAAGTCGCGGGCAGTCACTAGTAGTGAATATAATTCGTTCATATTATGATCACTATGAACATTATTTAGTTTCCATTCGTCATTAGATACTTTCATTGTATGCTTGTAGGTTTACAACACTTTACTCAGTAGGTACCTATATTAAGAAAGGAATACCAGCTATTCGTGTTCATAAAGCTTTTTATTAGATTAAAACGTCACTCAAGTAAGTAATATTTTGATAAAGGAAAGCGCTTTGTCCCGTAATGTAGGTCAACAAGCAGCGAACGCGGGACAATACGCGTTTAACTTTATACTTGCGGAGAACTTTCACGCTTAGATTGTAAAACATGAAAGATTATGAGTGAATGTGTTTTTTTTATGTTATTAGCCCTTGAGGCGTTAACGACAACTAAAGTTTGCGACCCAGTGTTCTCAAAAACCCCGCGAAAATCCGCCATTTAAAAAAATGTGCGCGGTTGCGGTAATCCGATTGTATAGTAAAATATCTATCTATTGAAGATATTTTGTATCTGTAAACAGCATAAAGTAACACTAAGCATCCAGCACATCCTCTTTGATTGTAAGAGTAAGTCATCTGTTTCCTTTTAGTCAAACCATAGATATAAAGTCAACCAGATAACTCAACGACGAGACGACATAGGGTCGAAATAAAAAAATGAAATAATTCTACACAGACCATAAAAATCTATGGAGCACAAGTATAATACAGATTCAACTAATCGTTGAATCTGTATGTTTTTTAGGACTTTGAGAACTATCAAGAAATTATTCCAAAAAAGTAGTAATCATTTTCATATAAATATGAACTTTAGTATAGTATAATAAAATTGTCATAATCGTGCTCACACGTGTAAAAAAACAAAATGGCCGCTGTCTATAAAAAAAACATATTTTAGAAGGATCATAATACTTCCTTCTTTACTCGAAATGACAATAAAACTACTACTTTTTACTAAATAATACACTAGCAAATACGTACTTACATACAATTTAAAAAAACAAGTGTCTGTCACTTATTCGTTTACCTATATCACCGATCAGGGTGGCTATTCTCTTAGCTACTGAGCAATTGCCACACTACTGCAACGCTTCTGCGATTGTACTTCTTCTAATGTCAAATTCGGTATTCTGTTATATGTTGCTCTCAATTGCAATTGCGTCGCTATTGTATGGCCCATAGATTAATCAGACTATATCTATGGCCGTGCTACGGCTTGCGAATATTTAGATTTTAAGATTGAAAACTTGTAACAATTAAGCATCATTCTAAACATTAATACAGTGGTTTGAAAGCAAAAATACATTAAATAATTATTTTGCTATCAAAACACTGCCTAAATATCACTGAAACTGAGTTTTCATACTTCTTTGTTTACTTTATAATTGAACTCACGTGTTTGTACATTTGTCATTCGTCAAGTTAAATAGTTATGTACATAAAGTTGCATCAAGTGACATAATTATTCAAGTCATCATCATCATCATCATCTCAGCCATAGGACGTCCACTGCTGAACATATGCCTCCCCCAGAAATTTCCAATAGGACCGGTTGGAAGCGGCTGCATCCAACGTCGTCCTGCTACCTTTGTCAGGTCGTCAGTCCACCTTGTCAGTGGATGACCTACGCTGCGCTTGCTTGTCCGTGGTCTCCACTTCAGAACCTTCCGGCCCCATCGGCCATCTGTTCTGCGTGCTATGTGGCCTACCCGCTGCCACTTTAACTGGCTAATCTTCTGGGCTATGTCGGTGACTTTAGTTCGTCTACGGATCTCCTCATTTCTGATTCGATCACGTAGAGAAACCCCGAGCATAGCCCACTCCATAGTTCGTTATTTAAGTTGTCAGAGTCAAGTCACAGTAACACAAATAAGTCCTTCGTCAAGTCACTGTCTTCTTTAAGTTACGTTCTAGAAACGAAGTGGTTCCATTACCAAGACCAATTACCATCGTCTCATGATTCTAGTCACTTTGCCTACATTCGTGCACCATTACGAACATTTAACGGTTAATAATCCATCACTACTACAAGCCAACACCACAAAAACACAAAAGTGGAAAAATGAAACAAAATAAACGATAATCATAATTATTGGGCTTTGTCCCGCCATCTTTTTAATACTTGTATGAAGCATCGAATACAGACGAAATAATCTACATCGTATTTGGCTCAAAAAAAAAGTCAACAACTACCGCCTAGTCTCAGAGTAAGTATATATTCGTACAAATATAGAGTTGTCACGGTAGTAATAATTCACTTAGCAAGTGTGCCAAACATTTGTAAAAGATTTTTGTAATTCTAGTGAAATCTGAGTTTACAATACAACGGTCGGTAAAAAAAACGGTCTTGTATTGTTATCGAATACAAGATTTGTTAAAAACGAAAATATAACCTTTTATTCGTAAGTCCACAATTTTGACCTTATTTTTACCTTGTTAATAAATATAGATTATATCAAAACTTGCATGACTGCAACAATGTAAAGAAAATACGAAATAATACGTAAACTAGCCCAAGAAAATAATTGAATTTTGTAGCATTAACCACTCAAATTATGTAGGTAAGTAAAATAAATCCAGGTAACGTTTTTCCTAGGCATCATGAATACTTCAGAAATAGGGTTGTTGACCTTTCTTTTTATTGTACGTTAAATTAATCAGGACTAGACCGAAATACACACTGGGCATATTTTTAAATATTTTTAAAGAACTCTAAACTAAAAAAACTATGTATTATTTCAACTTTTAAAATTGGTGCTTAAACATTATTCAATGGCGGCCAATACGTCGTATGACGTCACTAAGGCAAAAACAAACAGTGTTGCGATTATAATTCGTTTTGCTCGTTTGAACATGTAGATGGCGAGAAAAAGCCAACAATGACTAATTACTATAATTTATGTTCTTTTGTGTTGATTTTTAAGTTTTGACGTGTAATAGTGGTGGATTATTATAAGTTGATGTTCACAATGGTGCAGTTGAGTGTCAGGTGAAGTGTATAAATTCATAAAACATTATTTTTGCTTTTTATCGTCAATCGTGTTAGCAAGTTTTAGTAATGCATCCACGTGTTTCATACAAAACAGCAGTTAAATAACTGATTTCTTTCTTAGAGCAGACTCTAACTACCTACTTGAAAAAAGTTTATATTTCTGAAGCTACATATATAAAACTACATATTGGCCGCATAATTTGTTCTTTGTAGGGTTGTCCCCCTCAAAAGGACAAATCAACCCTTATCGGATCACTTTGTTGCCCGTCTGTTCGTCTGTATGTCTGCCAAGATCCTTTTTCAGTCATAAAAAGAAAAAATCTTAATTCCATAAATGTGTAACAGTGATAACAAGATTAACGAATTGACTATTAAAAATTATTATAAACGTTGGTATATTTAATCAATATACTCGTAAAAAAATTATATTAAACTTGATCGACAGTTTGTCCTTTGACCTAGTATGTATTTAGTTTTAAAGCAATAATATTAGATGCTTGCTTCACCTGCATGGTTCTCAATCTGTTGATAAGGTACGACACTATCATATTACAAGTTTGTTTTTGCCCTTATGACATCATTTCCGCAGCTACTTCCGTTTTTGGTCACCTGACTTTTAGAAACTTTTGTACACATTTTATTTATTCAAAATAAAATTAATCCAATGCATATTTTTTTTTAAATAATTGAGTTGTTTGCTCTAACTACTATTAAGTTAACATTACATTGCAATTTATTTTTGATTGTGTCAACTACCCTATTGGTTGGGTTCGTAGCTTTTCTGTCTCTTACCGGTATACGCTAATGACAACTCTATTTTATACTTACTCTGAGACAGATACACCACTGTAGCAACACGTAGAGGCACAGTAGATATATAGAGAACAGTACGGAAACTACCTTAACGGCCCACTGACATAAACATGCGCATTGACGAGGGATTAACTGCTGTCATCATCGGAGATATAAATATAGACATAAAACCAACTTCAACGGACCCTAGAGCAGATAAATACCTATATCTATTGACATGTCATGATTTTACATTCTGTCATCAATTACCTACTTGTGGACCTAATTGTCTTGACCATGCTTTCGTCCGGGGTACAAAAAAGTCAAAGGTGGTGATATGTACAAATAATATAACTGACCATGAAGCTGTGATGATTAGTATAGATAGCAAACACAATAATGTTTATAATGGGAATAAACAGATTGTAAAAGTCAATTACCCTAAAGTTGTAGAATATCTTGAAACAGTTAGCTGGGCCAATTTTTACACTCAAAAAGACCCAGACGCTGCAGTTAATAATCTTGTTCAAATTTTAAGTCAGGCACTGGAAACTCACACCACCTTACAAATAGTACGTAATTCAAAATACATACGTAAAGTATGGATAACACCAGGACTTATCAACTGCATTCGGAAAAGAGATTCATTACAATTCAAAAGTAAACAAAGACCAAATGATGAAAACTTGAGCAAAATATATAAAAAATATCGCAACTACTGCAATAATATATTGCAGAATTTAAAAAATGAATACGACTGCAATAAAATAAAAGAAAGTAGTGGAAATAGTAAAAAGTTATGGTGTGCTGTAAAAGATGTGTGTAATATTAAGCCGACAAAATATAAAAACGAAGATTTACTTCGAATAGCTTCTTCACCAAAACAAGCTTTAAATAACGTCAACAATTACTTCACTTCAGTGGGACAAACACTTGCAAATGACACTTTAACCCAACTCAATGTAACAGAACAAGATCTGGCAGACAACTTACTATTAAATAGCTCACCTTGCAGCTCATTGTTCTTCGTCCCAACAGATCCATCAGAAATTACAAAAATAATATCAACCCTCAAAACGTTATCGGCCCCAGGAATAGATAACATAAACAATAAGATTTTGAAATGTGCTAAGCATGTTCTTGCTACTCCAATTTCCTATGTATGCAACCTTAGTTTAGAAAGCGGAATCTTTCCAGCTGCATTAAAGGATGCGAATATTTGCCCTATATATAAAGCAGGTGACACAGAACTGGCTTCCAATTACAGGCCTATATCGCTACTGAGCTCGCTCGCTAAAATACTAGAAAGAGTAGTGAATAAAAATCTAGTGTCATTTCTTGAAAAAGAAGGCATTCTCTCGCCTAATCAGTTTGGGTTTCGACATGGCAGATCAACTGAAGACGCTGTTACATCATTAGTAGACCTTGTTGCTGGTAAGCTAGATGAAGGACAGAGGTGTATAGGCGTCTTCCTTGATCTGGCCAAAGCTTTTGATACCGTCTCAAGACCAATATTACTCAAAAAATTAGAACGTATCGGTATACGTGGAGTACCATTAAACTGGTTCAAAACATACCTGTGTGGTCGAAGGCAGCGAGTCAAGCTTGGCGAGCATTACAGTGACTTTCAAGAAGCTCTATTTGGGGTACCACAGGGCAGCGTGCTCGGTCCTTCTCTGTTTATTGCCTATATTAATGACCTTTTCCAACTGCAAGTGAATCAGTGCAAGCTGTTTGCCTTCGCCGATGACACTGCGGTCATTTTTTATGAAAAAAACTGGAACGAACTTACAAAGGTAGCTAATAATGGACTTCGTAAAGTAGTGAACTGGTTGCAGACAAATTTGTTAAAACCGAACGCAGAGAAGACCAAAATCATCGCGTTCCGAGTCTCAAATCGTACAGCACCCACTCAGCCTCTCGGTATTAAACTCCACTCATGTGAATTAGATGAAGAGCAACAGTGTATATGCCCAAAGCTACAGCAGGTTGAGGATGTAAAGTACTTGGGTATATATATTGATGAACTATTATCATGGACTAAGCACATCAAAATAGTCAGTAACAGGATGAGGAAGCTACTATACATATTTAAAAGATTGAGATCAGTGGCTGATGCTGATACTATCAGAGTTGTTTACACGGCACTCTGCCGATCTGTTCTTACTTATTGCATTACATTCTGGGGGAGCAGCCTGTATTACTCACTTGATGAAAGTGGAACGAGTGCAACGTGCCATACTTAAGGTTGGATATAAAAAGCCGTATAGATACTCTACCGATGCACTTTACGCTGACACTAAGGAACTTAGAGTAAGACAACTTTTCGTATTGGCAAGTGCATTAAGATTCCACAAAACAGCCCTCATCAGTAGAGATCATAACAAAATTTATTCCAGGCGCAAATGCTCATGGCAAACCACATTAACTAAGAAAACAATAGGCAAAAGATGCTACAACTATCTAGGACATTATATATATAAACAACTAAACAAAACACTAAATTTAATACACGATACTAGGAAATTATGTAAACGGAAAATCACAAATTACTTACTTATATTAGGACTTAAAGGTACCGAAAATTGCTACATATTAACATCTAAATATTCACACACACACACACACACACACACACACACACACACACACACACACACACACACACACACACACACACACACACACACACACACAAAGACACGCACACACACACACATAGTTACACAAATAATAAAAAAAAAATATAGTAATAGTTATGTTAACTTAGACCCTAATGGAGTGAACTAGCTCTCACAAACACAGGGAATCCTACCGTGAGAGCTAGAGATATTATGTGTTATCTTAATGAAAGTTTTAAATTGCATTAAACATTGTCTAGTTCTAGAATAATTTTAAGATAATTAAGGCCAACATTTCTGTACCAAAATAAATAAATTTGAATTTGAATTTGAATTTGAATTTGAATTTGAATTTGAATTTGACGAGACCCCGAAGCGGTTCTCGCGGTGCCGTCAGTAGTGAGTGTTACAAACTATTTCTACATCTTAACCTTTTTATATAATCTAAAATATGAAATGTCACACTTGAATGACTGCTATGTGTTTTAAAATTGTAATAGTATTCTTGTATGATCGATCATAAATCATAATAAAATTGTAAAACATAACGCAGAATAGATGGCCGATGGGGCCGAAAGGTTCTGGAGACCACGGACCGGCAAGCGCACCGACACGGTGGACAGACGACCTGATAAAGGTCGCAGGACGACGTTGGATGCAGGCTGCTTCCAACCGGTCCTTTTGGAAAATCATGGACGAGGCATATGTTTAGCAGTGGACGTCCTACGGCTGTGATGATGATGATGATGATGAACACATAATACAAATCTTCGATGGCGGCTGCAAAAGATTATAATATTATGAACTATATCGTACTGGGTGTCGTTTTTATTTGGTAACTAGAATTAACTAGATTTAATGTCTACAGCAGAACAACGAATGTTTTATTAAAAAAATACCTTAAAACATTAAAAGTGACAGCCCTATGGCTTCAATGGGGCAATCTATTGTATATTTGAATAGATAACATTTCTAATTGGATCTTTATTTAATTTGGCGGCTTTACGAAAGTTTTGTTTGGCATACAGGTATGCCAAGGCGGCCTTATGGGGGGACAGTGGCACAAGGCCCGCCTGGTGTTAAGCAGAGATTACCTGCTTAGAACTTATTTCGTCACAAGTGACTACACTGCACTGCACCCGTACCCCTGAGACGTTAAGTTGTTAATTCTCATGTGCCGGTAATTTCGCCGCACCCATACTCCTTAAACCAGAGCACAGTATTGCCAGCATTACTGCTTCACGGTAGAAACAGTTATGGTGGCAGTACATCCCTGGACGAACTCATTCGCAAAGAGCTCTACTGCTACTAAATGTGATTGATTGAGTGTGTGTTTAAACGAAATAAATTTAAAAAAATGGAAAAGCTTTAAATAATTAAACAGAAAGTTCTCGAGTCATTACGATAATCTTATTTCACGCGTAATAAGTACCGACTAGTGTAGTCACACTAATCACACTTATATTTTATAGACGAAAGTTTGTGTGTTTATCTGTTTGTTACTTCTTCATGCGCAAACAGCTGCGTCAGATTTGATGAAATTTGGTTTAAAGATGTATGAGGCGCTGCAGTAACATATAGGAAATTGTTCATTATTATCATATTTTCCATCTGCGGGGGTGTAACTGCGGGGCGCAGTATATTGCAGGATGGAGATAAACCAGCTAGAACTGAGGAAAGATTATTTATTCTTCCTATATATATATATATATAGGTACGTCTGTTCGGTACAATGGTCGCAGTCTTAAGAGAACCCCTCGACATTAACAGATAGTTTTATGTGGATCGTGGCGGATTCGATCGGGATGGAGACGGCGTAATAACAGCAGCTTTTAGTAATAAAATGTTGAAATCTACGAGTGTGTATTTAAAAAAGTCAAATAACGAAATAGATATAGGTAATAGTAATATAAAGATACTCTACGGCTGCACTCACTTGGAGTTACCACAGTCTACGTAAACTTACAGTCGGCCAACGGATACGTCTAGATAGAGCAATCGTGCGGGATTTGCGGGGTGCGAGAGGGACGGTAGCGAGCCCAAACTGCGATACACTTGTTTGGGACACGTTAGTCGGGGTTGACACTTTTTAATTAGATTGTTTTAAGTGTTTCGTTGGGTTGAAATTATTTATAATGGTTAATATATTATACTACTTGTGCTGTGAGAGGCTGCATATCTCGGATTGATTTCGTCGATCGTTTGATTTGTGTTTATGAGATTACATTTTAATGCAGATGCATTCTCCCAATATCACAATGAATATTCTTAAGCTATGGTAGAAATCGCTTAAAAAAACTAAAGTGAGTCCATTTTTTGTATCTGTCTGTATATAGGTATATAATTTAAATAATATGTGTATTATAAATAAAAATAAATTGTTTTTTTTTTACTATATATAAAATATATATATATAAAAACAATAATATTAATATATTATTGTTTTTATATGCTTATTTACTAATATTATTACTAGTTACATTTTTTTATTATATATTTTATATTACTAATGTTGTACGCTATTGGCCAGAAGTACCGACCTCAGGTTCACGCCTTTGGCCCCGTTCTTTTCAACATAGCCTTCACGATCTCCTTATTTCGATCTTTTATCGATATAAACATGAATGCAACCTTCTTAAGGTTGCTGCAAGTAGCCCAAAGAGTATATTTTGTATGATTTTTAAAAAGAAATCAATCCGCGCTCTCGATTGCACGTTCGGCTTAGGAGGGACGTGACAACGAATCATTTATTTACACGCGTGCAGCCGGCATTCATGGATGTTGAAGACGTTATCACGTCGAAAGCTGAATAATTTGCCTTCTTTCCTTTCTACTGTGAACGATGTATGTAGTACGGTGAACGAATAACCCTTTGCGTCCCAGAATGTACATATACGTCAGTTTTGTTCATAAATCTTTTGTTTTAATTATGACGGTATAGGAAGGATTAATTGTGGTTGTGTCACCAAGTGTTAATTTATTATACAATTCTTGCAGTTCTTTATGGGTTCTAAGCACGACTGTACTTCCTCCATTGGGTCTGAAGTCTGGTAATCACTTTCCTTCAAACTGGCACGCTTAACCATTATAGAAACCTGTCGGAGTCGTTTTCTCAATTGATCTCTAGATGAACTCTGAAAAGCTGCTACATCATAATAAATAAGTTCTGTTATTAATTATTTTTTTCGAAGATTGTCTCTCCAATTAACTTTTTCCATGTTCATTATCAAGATAAATAAGCTAAGTAAATGTGGTAAATATACGTTACAGTATAAAGTTAGGTTAAATTGTTAAATTATCAAGTTAAACCTCTAGTTAAATTATGTCAGATACTGGTTTTACTTTTTGTGGTACAATTATTTTAAGTTAAATTCAATTAAGTTCACATTAGGTTTAGGTTTAAAGAATTTTATTTCTCATAAAGAACAAGGTTCACTTAAAATGAGATTTAAGACTAAAGCGTATAACTAATTAAAGTATTAGTCAAGTATAACATATTTGTTCAGCAATCTTAGGTTTTATTTCATTGTAAATATATTTTTTAAGTTTACTTTTAAAAACAGAAATTTAACAATCTTTTTTATCCTTAGATAACTTATTATAAAATGCTGCACCTTCATACAGAATATTATGTTTACCATACATGGTTCTGTGTGCTTGTAATTTTTTCAAACATTTCTTAATTATAATGAAATGGTTCTATTAGTAAATTTAATTTCTGTATGTATTTTTTGCGTTAGTGCTTGTTTTATCAGAACGCTGTAGTGTAGATGTATAGTTGTTTTAAATTAAATATTTTAGTTTCTTTTACAACGTACTAGATATGGTTAGACGGTCATGATTAAAAAGAGTTTTGATTAACTTGTTTTGCGATATTGGAAGCTTTATATGAGTCTGTACTGTCTGTGCTGCACAGCCCCATATTTTGGCAAGATATTCCAAGTGTGACTTTACTAAAGAGTTATATAGGTACAGGGTGTTTGGTAGAGGGACCGACAAACCAAATGAGCGTGTTCGGGGGCCCACTTAGAGAATACAAGTTGGCCAAAAAAAATCCCCTACCGCCCAATATGTTTAACTTTTTTTTGTGAATTTTCCCGTTTTGATAATGAGAATCTTATTTTAACTCAATAGGTACACTTCGGAGAAAAAGGGAAAATTCACAAAAAAAAAAAGTAAATAAAAATTTGGGGTCGATGATTTTTTTTGACCAACTTGTATTCTTCAAGTGGGCCCCGGAACGCGCTCATTTAGTTTGTCGGACCCTCTACCAAACACCCTATATTGTCATGCGGGCTCTGCGAGGTATGCATCCGACTACTCTGCGTAATGCTCCTGTCACCGAAGCAACTTTACATCTTGTTTGTTCTATATGAGCCTGCTTAAATTTGACTAGGTACTTTCTAGTCATATGAAATACACATATACAGTTATACAGAACTAAGTAGGTATGTATTTCTATTAATAAGTGTTTATTTATTATTCAACGAATAAAGAAAGCTGTAATTACCATAGAAATTCACTCACAAGCATTAATCCACTATGTAAAATTTTCCTCTCTAATTAAACATAATCTACTTACCCATCAGCTATGAACTGTAGCATTGCATGAGATACTCAGGAATTTCTATTTATATAAATTTATTGCCATGCTATGTGAAAAAGCTCTAAGGTACTGTCTTTGTACAGGCAATCAAAATGGCAGACTCTAATTACCTTTCGCTTTATGGTATTTTAAAGTACAATAATTGATAATGGTTAACAACGACATCTATCGAGTCCTGAGTGAAGCGAGAGGTCAAAGCCGCCTAAGGCAAAGAAGGCTTTACCCTCGTGGCGCATACTCTACTTTTCAAACCGACTGCGAATCAATAAAAACTCAGAGCTTTAAAAAATATCACTAATAATTATACAGTTATTTAGTTAAAAGTTTAATAAAATAATGGTTCATATTCAAATTGGACACATTTGTCCCGTTATAGAGGGACAGAGTAATATTTTTGGATAGAACATTTGATGGAAAACATTATTTTACACTGTCGCGGTTGTTAACTAAGTTATAATTAGTACTCACGAGATGTAAACCACGATTTTGTTGCTTTTGGAGCTCCCGATATTTCGGTACCCGATGTTCAAAACTGTAACATTTTAGTTGTTAAAATAACACCAAACACTGTGTATTGTTCCAAATTCATTACAGATCGCGGCACGCAACTTGAACCTTGAATGCGCAAGGAGGGGACGTGCGTAACCATAGCAACGCTTGCTACTAAACAATCACAATACACTCCCTATAGTACAATCCCCCTTTTTTATTTATTTTCTGTATGCTGTCTCCGTACTAAGAATTTTCCTACAACTAACGTTCTAAATCCAAATCACTTTACAGCCCCGCGAATGCCTCGCTTTACGTCGATATTGCGTGATTTGTAATTGGACATTTTCGAGACATTTTTATTTTCGGTAATAAATTCATTTTCACTCTTTTCAGTGACTCTTGCTACTTATACCGGATCGAAGGTGAATGACAATTCACCGTCTATGATGATGTCATCAAATCAACGAAATAGGCGAAACACTTTTCAGTTATTGGAGAGTTACTCAAAATGTGCTTGACCGAATTTGATAAAATTTAAATGACATATGCAAACCTTGGAAGTATACTCTACCAAACAAAAAAATCATCAAAATCGGTGAAGTTATCCGCGAACAGACAAAAAATATAATATACGGTCGAATTGAGAAACCTCCTCCTTTTTCGAAGTCGGTTAAAAACAAAGACAAGATGCTTTTAACATGAAACTGTATAATATTAAATAGTTGCTTTTGTAAAATAAATAGTTACGATGGTCATGCATTATGCCAAAGCCAATGTCCAATATGCCAAGTGTCAATGTCGTCAATACACGGTACATAACAAATAGGAGTAAGAAATATTAAAGAAAAACTCTTTTCAAATTTCTTCTAGTTCATTGACCCTATCTAGAATTAATTGATTTTGAGCTGGGGCGGGAAGTCCCACCGGCCCTTCTCGATGAAACTCCTTCGCAGTTAGTCTCAAAGGTACATATTACTTAATTGCTTACTTTTTAAACAAAATAAAAATTCAGAAAAGAAGAAGATACTGTACGTACTTGATGACGCAAATGCATTGAAATGGACAAGTTTTACAATTATTAAAATTACTTGCATTGTACAATTAATCCTTTGATTAGTAATTCCTCACTGATCACAATTTACCAAGCTATATCTTAGAAATGATAAATAACTGACAATGTAAATGTAAAAGGGTTATGTATAGTATGTATTTATATATAATGTGATTTATATATTATATACATTTATATACATAAATCTATTATTATTATATTATTTTACTATATTATATTATTTTACATTAATGTAAACTAATACATAAATCTACCAACTGCGTCTATGATCAAATGTATCGCAATTAAAAAAGCTTAACAAATTGATTTCTTTGTTCAACATATTTTGTAAGTTTCACACAGAATATTCCTATAAATAAGGGGATAATGGGGTGAGCATATAATAAGATACATCTTAACAAATATTACGTAGCGTGCCGCGAAGAATTAAGCAAGGCTTGCTGCGAGTACCATTTGGGTTGATGACCGCTAGTGGAGTTTTCAACTGAGCACTTCTGTACTTCAACGCGCTAAGCCATCAATCCTTGTTATCGCCTTTTTATATTTATGAGGGGAAAAAACTGTCGCTGCCATTGATCTTTGCCGGGCTTGACCACCAGTGGCCCTGCTCACCGCCCTGTAGACATTATGGGGACAGGATGGGCAAGCCGGGAGAGTTCCTCGACTGTCTCAGTCATCCCACTTATCGACTATGGACATGTCATTTTTGAACGAACTGCTTCAACGCACTCTAGGTGATGATAATTATCGGTTGGGTGTTCACCTTTCTTGTGTAAGTAACTTATGACAAAGGCAGATTTCTTCGTGAGACGTGTTGCGATAAGTAATAATCCATCGTTTTATCTACTGTATTCTACCAGTGGTAATAAATAGTAATTTATATTTCTATGTAGTTTCACACTGAATTAAAACAGCCCGAATATAAATGACCCAGAATTATCCGTGGCTGTTATCTACCTGCCATCCTGATTAAAACAACCACTTAAATTGCTGATGGCCTCAAAATGGACATGTCGATAAACGACCAGCATACCTTGACCTGCCCCTAGGGAACTGCCTTCTCTTTTGTTACAAGATTATACTAAAGTTGCTATTTTATAGATATGCTCTGTCTTTTGATTTTTGATGGGGCTTGGCCAATATTCGATCGTAGGCTGCGGTGGCAGCGAAATGTTACAGAATGTTTTTGTGTCTGGTGGCCTAAGCACAGTTACTTCGTCTGACCAGAAGTAGGACTAGGTTCATAAGCGCGTAGTCTAAACGGTTACATGGTGTTTAAAACATATAATAAGGTATAATAACCATTGCAATAATACAGATACCTACGTTAAACTAGAAAAGTGCAACAAAAGTATTATGATTTAAGATATATATTTTTTATTGGATAGGTTAGCAAATGAGCAACCGGCTCCCCTGATGGTATGTGATACCGTCGCCCATGGACATCCGCAATACCAGGGTTCTTGAGGAAACGTTGCCGACCTTTGCGGAAGGATGATAGGAAGGAAGAGATAAAAGGGGGTGAGGGTGGAGGGGGTGGGGGAAGGAGAGGAAGAATGGGGAAGGGGGGAATCGGGCCTCCGGAATCTCCCACAAACCGACGAAACGCAACAGCAAGCTATGTTACTTCACGTCGGTGTTATGTGGGAGTGTGGTACTTCCCCGGTCGTGCCAGCCCATTCGGCTGTGGGGTTACAGCGCGGCACTGTCACCGAAATTAGATAATAATTATTGATAAGAAAATATTGCCTTATTGCCGTAAAATGAAACAGCTCTAGACTACTGTTAAACATTTCTTAATTTTCTATAAATCGGTGTAGCAAACGTTATCCAAGAACTCACTCTAGCTTTGAGACAGTTTTCAACTTCATATAACCTTCACACGAACTCCTACAATCGTTAAGAGCAATAATGTAATAAAGGTTTTATTTCGGCAGCCTCTACTTAAAGCCTTAATGGCAATGCCAAACAACCTCTGTGACACAGACGATCGTACAGCGACAGTTTATAAAGGTGTCTACATCCCTGGTTGCGAGGGTACCGGGTTGACTGCCACTGTCCATTCGAACACCCATTTGCCATTTAATTACAGACGTTACCGCTGCAGTTTCCCTCCGGGACAAATCCATTTGGTAAATGCAGTTTGTTTATTTGTCCGTTGGTAATGAATCTGTTTCTTCTAGGTTTTACTGATTAAATATATTATGACTGTATTGCTAGAACATTTATAACACAATATTACAACCACACCTAATTTAAAATGCGAAAATAACTCTTTCTGTTTTGGCTTTCACAGTAAATAACTGAACAGATATTATATGTATATCTAACCTATAGGTAACCTGTTCGTGGAGTATCTAAAGCCTGCCGACATTATCGATCTAGGCTTTATATATCCGTCGATAATGTCGGCCAATTACATGAGCAAATTCGGTTTAGGTATTGTACGAGTACCTATATTAAAAATTAAAAAGATTGGAATGTGTTTGAAATCGACTATAGCATGTACTAGCGTATTATTATGCAGCAATACTACTTATTTTATACCACACCCACTTAGAAACTGTCTCATTACTCGTTCATGAACGGGTTACAAAGTTCCTCATTGCTCCCTTGTAAATGTGCGGCAGGACATTTATATAGAATTTAATTTCTGCCCTCCGTAGCAGGGCAGAAATGTTGTATGAAAATCTACCTGATAGCGTTCTTTTGTTTTTAGCAGCGAACATAATAAAATACAAACGTCAAATCTCAAAAAGGATTTATATCTAATAATTATAAATAGGGGTGGGAATTTTTTTGTACTCGATTTTCAATGAATGGACAACCCTTTTCGCACAACGAAAATAAAAAAATGACGGCCATTTTTCAAACATGTTTTGATTGTTAAATTTTGTTTTTTACTAAATTAATAATTTAACAGTACGCTTTTAATTAATATAAATAATTTTCCAAAAAGTCATCTGATAGTGAGTGACAATTTTAAAATGATGTAGCCACCAGAAATAAAAAAATACAGCTCAAGAGGTCAAGATGTCTTTGATTTCTTACAAAATTTTCCAGACTACAATTATTTAGTAAACTATATTTTATTTTCCACGTAGGTGTTGTATAAAGCACTATGTATCACTCAGAAGGAAGATCTATTTCTGATTGAGAGTATTTTTACGCTTTTATAGCTTAAAGAAAACTTGAGATCGTTTTTTCTCGTCGGTGTCTCGTAATGTACTATTGTGGTATTAGGTAAGGTTGCGGTAATATTAAAACCGTGGTAAGGGTATTCTGACAGAAGATCTGAGAATCGTAAATGCTAAAAAGCTAGACCAGTGGCAAAAGGACTGGCATATTCTATTTGGTATTCTGTGGTTTTGATGATCTTAGCAGAAAAGAGCGTGTGTGAAATTATGCGCATCGCATAATCATTATCGTAAACTTTAATAATACGGTGGATATGATACTGATATTAACGGGCTGAAGACGTCAAAGTATATCATAAAATATGTGGAGGTATTAATTAGGTCGTACCTATTCCAGAAGTACGTTCAGTAGGTGCCAGTGAATCCAGTCTTGAGTACAGATCTGAGTAAAATATGTATAGCATTTACTGTACCTACAATCTTTATTCAATTTGAGCTTCACAACTACAATAATAGTATTTTATTATGTTGTGACATTGTCTCGAATAAACCTTTTTTATTTCTTTCAACTAAGTGTATAATCGTCTTTCTAAAATACCGGCCTGTACATCTAGGTTGTACATGTTGCTGTCGTTTGGGGCTGAGACTTTAGGCCGCTTGCAACAGAGTAACAAAAGAGCCACTTTTCCCAACCTTCTGGAGCCACCACGGGCTTCAAAAGGCTTAGCATCAGGGGCTTTTCTACTATTCTTATTATATTTTTTTTAAGTTTGTACCTCACGCTCGTATATAAAGGTTACGTACAGTGGTAGAAATACCTAATTCAGAAGATATTCAATTAATTAAAATCCAAACGAATATTCTAAATAACGTTTGTAAATCTGTCTCTACTTATTGCCAACGTACCTACTCGTATATTGCCATATCGCTACTTATTATACCTAGAGTCTGCGCAAAAAAGGAAACCGTTCGTGGCGTTACGGTAAACCAATATACAGCCGTGCGAATCTCTAATGATTCATCGTTGCGTTCGACGAATTCATCGATGTCAAATACTTTATGAGATATCGCCCTTGTACATAAGGTTGTTTTTCCAACGTTTCTTCTCATCTCGTCATTTGTTTCACGGATGTTGTCAAAGATGCAACGATGCTCTTAGAGAATCGCACGGCAGATGTTTGTATGGCACTCCAATCAAACTATATCCGTCACACAACTGTCAAGTGTAAACTTCGACTGGTTAACCAGATTATCGCGGGTATATCGAACTGAGAACGATAGTGATTAATATAATAGCAATTTTAAATCATGATTACTCGTCTAGTGATGAGGACGCGACCCAACGAGGAAGAGATGCGTGTTCTCCATGTAAACCTACTTATATATCACAATGAGTCAGAAATAAAAACTCAAACAATGTATGTTAGAAAAAACCTATTAATATATGCTCATTAAAGTTAAAATTTGATGGTACTACTTGTGTTAGGACTTTCACAGAACGCTTGGAAGAACTTAGACAAGCAAGAGATATCTCAAAAGAACTTACTTTGTTCGCTTTCTCAGACCTGTTAGAGAAATCAGCTCTATTTTGGTATAGATCTAATAAAAATTACTTTAATTCTTATGGTGACTTACTTAACCATCTAAGGGAGGATTTCGACTTGCTGAACTGATTTTGACTATCGTTTAGCACAGGATGTTCGAAAGCGCACTCAAGCCAAACATGACACAATAGTGGTCTACATCTCCATAAGGCAGGGCATTTTCGAGACTATCAACACCTCTATAATACAAGGAGCAATTAGACATCTTAATGCACAATATTAGACCTGAATATATGAATCTTATTCACCAGACTAACTTAATAAAACTCAATTTCAAGTGGTGATATTCGACCACATGTGTTGGTGAATTGAATATATTAGTCTTAAATGTGAACGGATTGCTAGATACAGGGGCAGTGTGCTTAGTATTAGGTGATAACTCACAAAAATTATTCATGGAATATGGATTTAAATTAATAAAACTATGTCAAGTTCAGAATGTAAGAACAGCTGACGGTTCCCATGTGCAGTGTTTAGGTTATATGCATTTGCCAATTAAAAATCAGATTCAAACCATATACTAAACATTATTACTTAAACCAGTCATTTTTGGTATTGACTGTTGCTATACATTTTTAATAAATATGGAATGCTTACTTACACCTGGGAATGAGCAAAGTTATATTAACTCAATGTACCTCAGTCAAGGTTTAGAAGATTTTGATTCTTCAACAAGTGAACAACGATTAATTTTGCAAAAGGTCATAGCAAAATTTGATGACATTACTGGAAAAGTTGGATTAGGACGTACTAAATTAATTACACATAAAATCGATACTGGAGATATCCGCCCTATTAAGCAGAGGTATTATCCTTTGTCACCGGCTAACCAACAGATGCTAGAAAAAGAATTAGATAGAATGTTAGCGCTTAAAGTAGTTGAACCATCAAATTCATCATGGAATTCTCCAGTGGTGATGGTCACTAAGCCAAATGGTGACATGAGACTGTGTTTAGACTGTCGTAAACTTATTTCAGTAACAAAAGCGGATGCTTACCCTTTACCATATATACATCTTCATTATCCATCTTGGATAACCTCAGAGACGCTAAATATCTTAGTTCAATTGACCTTAGTGCTAGTTACTGGAAAATTCCTTTATGACTGCAAAGAATCTGCAGAAGGGACTGCATTTTCTATAAGTATAATACCCCGCCGAGATTTATTCCACTTTGTAGTGATGAGTTTTTGATTGGTAGAAGCTTCAGCAACCATGCAGAGACTCATGGAGAGGCTTTTTGGTCCAGAATTTGAAAATTAAGTCTGGGGTTTCCAGGATGATATAATAATAATATTGCATCAAAGGTCGCACGGCCAGACACAATAGAAATTTCATTGTTATAATGACATCGACCCTTGAAGGGATATCTAGGCAATTCACAGATCCATAGAGCTATTAAACAAAGTTCATGAACGTCTGCGCGAAGCAAACTTAACGATTAACATGGGCAAATCTAAATTTTGTAGGAAAAACTTAAATATCTTGGTTATGTGGTAGACAATCATGGTTTACATACATACCGTTCAGAATTTTTATATTTAGTTATTGGAATAGTTATTGGACTATTCCAATAACTAAATAGTTAGGTACTAAACTAAACTAGCCCCTGTAGTACATCACTTTCCGCAGCGTAACGCAATATAAGTACTTTTTGGTATTTTATGCACAACTTTTTTTTTTGTCCCGGGGAAATCCTTTATGGATACCACCCACCACGGGGAGGTAGGTGGTTATGTGGGAGTCCGTATACCCACCAAAACCCCGGGGTGTTCCGTCAGTGCCGCTTTTGGCGGAACGCGGGACAGATTTTTGCACACGACCGCGAACCCGCCGCGGCTGTCCGTTGCCGGACCCTTCTCTTCGCGGCGCGCCAGAACACATGGCGCGCCACAACTGCCTCGGAGACCGAACCCGCCAACAATGGGCGCCAGACTTCCCCGTGTCTGGACGCCCGTGGTCTCCCTGCGGTGGGTCGGATACGTAACCCCACCGCCTGCTACGTCAGCCACAGGGAATAGCCCCCCCGCGACCCCACCTCCTCGAGTCTGCGCCGAGCGCCCGGACCCCACCTCCTCGAGCCTGCACCAAAGTGCCCGGGCCCCCCTCCTCGAGCCTGCGCCAAAGCGCCCGGGCCCCACCTCCTCGAGTCTGCGCCAAAGCACCCGGACCCCACCACTCCTATGTGGACTTGGCGGCCAAAGCCCATAGGAGCGGCCCGCCTGAGCCGGCCAGCGCACCCCAACGCCGGCGCGGCCCCTGGGTTCCTCTTGGCTTCACCGTGGTGATCCAAGCCACGGCTGCTGAGCCCCCCCGCCACGTCACTGCGAGAACCCTTCGGGGGGGATTTTATGCACACCTTGGGTAACATTATCGAAGTTTTCATACGGATCCGTAACTTTTTTGAAAATATTATCACTACCTACATGTAATATAACTTTAGAGGTCGAATTTCTGTACAATGAAACAAATGCTAAAAACCGAGTCAGGGGGATGTAAGGAGTGGAGTAATCAAACTATTTTTTTTATTTTTTGTTGCTCTGTTTGTCTGTCTGCTTGTACGGGCTAATCTCCGAAACGACTTGACCGATTTATATGAAATTTTGTATGGTGGTAGCTTATATCCCTGGTCTACATATCATATAAAATACTTTAGATCCCGGTAAATTAAAGAGTTCCCGTGGGATAGTTAAAAAACTGTAATCAACTATATCCCGAGAGGCCACGCGAGCGAAGCCGCTGGCGGGTCAGCTAGTACCTATGTTCATTATTGAAAACGTAGAATTCTAATGGTGAAAGATTTTTTCTAATCGGCCCAGTTGTTTTGGAGCCTATTCAGTTCAAACAAATCTTACCTCTTTATAATATTATTAGTAAATAAAAAATCAAATCGAAATAGAATTTTACTGCGAGTTAGAGTCCAAAACCCAATTCCAGTATACAGCTCAGTTTTCTATTCCTCCTCTCAAGCTTAGATCCTTTACCTTTCAACATATAAGATGTTTTGTCTCTAGGGAAAAGATACATGAAAGAACCCTAAAAACAACATAGGGTACACAAATACAGGGTGTTTGGTAGAGGGGCCGACAAACCAAATGAGCGTGTTCGGGGGCCCACTTGGAGAATACAAGTACAAAAAAAATCCCCGACCCCCCAATTTTTTTAACTTTTTTTTGTGAGTTTTCCTGTTTTCTCCGAAATTTTACTTATTTAAAACCATAACATTTGTAAAATCTGTTTTAGACAGGATGTTTAGACTCTATAAGCTCTAAATCAGTTAGTTAGCTCTGTTTTGTATCCAATTTTGCTTTGCGTGGCCTGAAGGTGTATTAGAGACCAAATTCAACTAAAAACATCCGGTCTAAAACAGATTTTACAAATGTTATGGTGGTAAATAAGTACAATTTCGGAGAAAACGGGAAAATTAACAAAAAAAGTTTAAGCCCCCGAACACGCTCATTTGGTTTGTCGGTCCCTCTACCAAACACCCTATTTAATAGAAAATACGCACGACGTCCGAGTCAATTACCATCGTGGTTAGTTTGCACAACTCGGTATCTCGAATACTCTTTATGGGCCTACTTTCTTACTGGGACACTGTTAGATACGGATACATGTAATTACTTGGCAAAGTTAAAAACAAAGTTTCTCGAAACACATACGAAGTAAAAAGAAAGTAAACATGAACACGTTCCTTCTTAGAACTTCGTTAGTGAACGTATCGCTTCTTAGGGATTACATAACTGAGACCTCTATCTGTTGTGACAGACACTGCTTGATGTGTATGTTAGGTATATGTGCTTCCCTCACCTGGAGCATTTACTTGTAATGTAACATTTTAAATTTGATTTTGAGCATTGCATTACATTACTGCTTCCCTGACTTGGCGAGCATTCAGTTGCAATGTTGTAAGTTGTGTTACACGTTGTATCAGAATATTACACATTATTGCTCGGTACTTTTCCCTCACCAACTTAATGCTCGAATCTGTTACATTGCAACTGTAATGCTCGGTTCTTCTCGCTCACTGATGTAATGCTCGACTCTGTAACGTTACATTACAGGCGAATGCTCGAAGTAAGGGAGCACCTTTAGAGTGTCGCGGCAAGCGTAGGCAGTAGGCAGATTAATGCTCGAAGTAAGAGAGCACCCTTAAAGTGTCGCGGTAAGCGTAGTCAGAAGGCAGATTAATGCTCGAAGTAAGAGAGCATCTTTAGAGTGGAGCGGCAAGCTTAGGCAGTAGGCAGATTAATTTCCCATAGACAAAATGCACAGATGTACAGACGGACAAACGTACTTAAATACGGAAAGACGGAATGACGGAAGATTTAGTGGTTACGAAAACTTTGAGTGAAAGTGAAACCGTAAGAGTTCGTGCGTTACGGAACACTTCACCTGATTTTCCAATCTACTATTTACCTGCTTAGGCCACTTAAGTATAGTATATTTTAAAACTTAGATGAAGATGTCGATTCTGTAAGCATTCTCTAAACTAAAATATTATATTGTTCTTCTGTTAAGGCTGAAATCCAAATTAGAATGACATCACTAAAATTAGATATTTCTCTTCAATTGTGGGTATGTTTTAGACAGCTTTAGTCGTCATGTAGGTAACTTAGTGCTCGCTATACTATAACGTAAAAATCACAGAATTCGCCCTTTTATATCTATGGTAAAAATATCCAAAATTTAATTGAAGAATTATATTTTTAAAAACGTCATTCATATTGTTAATTTGGATTTTAGTGTTAACAGCACAAGGACCATAATCAAATTTTACTTCGCTAGTTTATTTCAGTTCTTTGAACAAGTAAATTGCTACCACTGACGCATTCCGTGGGATCCAAGGCGTTGAAGCCCGTCTTCCGAGGTGGTAGGCAGGTTGTTAAATTTTTACTGCAGCACAAGCGCGGATCCACTGTTGTGGGCACCGCGCAACCCTAAAAGACTTGTGACATCAGTCGTCGCATTTTCATATTCGACGATGATATGACGTTTTATAACGAATATGCCTTTATAAAATATACACAACATGGATATCGATGAAATTATTAACGTGTTCGCGAAAAAGAAACGTAAGCTTGCCTTTGTAATTTAAGTAATCACCTTAATAAAATTATGTAATGTAAAATTTATACTAAAATTTAATTTGACATTAATAAGATATTCTTTGTAGTTGTTCCCAGCGAATTACATAACAAGAACATCTTACATCTGCGGGTAAAAAGCCCAGTGCATAGCCATGCAGGGTTTTGAAGTGTTATACCCAGTCCAAAAATATGAATTGCACTCGACGAACTTGATACTATATCGAATATGAGAGAGTTCATACTCCGACTCGCACTTAGCTGATTTTCGGGTGGCTGTGTATCACAATCTATTTTGTGGGATGGATCCGCGCCTGCTGCAGCTAGTGACATTTCTGGAACACTGTTTACATTTGTAGGTACACCAACTTATGCTACTCAAAACAAGTGACGGAAGAAATACTCCACATAAATCAAGAATCTATTAATCCACCAGTAATTATGGCATAGCATGACGTTGATATATATTCTTCAATTAACTCTTAGCAACAGAAGGCAGTTAAATAAGTATATCTTGGCTATTGTCGACTCGACACAATATATCTACTTACTTGGAATAAATACACATAATTTCAAGCATTGTAATGCTGAATGCGTCTGCAAGCCATGATCAGGCAATCGATAGAGAGCATTGGAAATCATTAAATGACTACACAATAAGAATTATTTAGTGTTTAGATTACGGAGAGAGAGGTAGGTACCTACCTACGCTACTATGTCGATACAAAGAGGTATCTCTCAGAGTTCATAAGTTCCTATTTGTAAATACATAACTTTGATTTCAGATTTTTAATGTTAATGTTTAATGTTTTTAACATGTGTTTAATTACCATAATTTGTTATGTTTAAAACATTTTCAAAAATATGTGATCAACTTACGTAGTATTGTATTCTCTTTGATCTGATCAAATAAAACAATGTAGATCATGTAGGTACATTTTGGTGCTCCCACCAAACAGCAGCCTGTTTATACTCCGTAACAGCACTGCGTCACGGTAATATTACCTTGACTGCGTGAAGATAATAGGTATCATAGGTACCTGTCATCATGTCAAAAAATATTTTTAATGGCTACCTACGTACGTGCGCTTTTTCAGGGAAAACCATAAGAACCTCAAATCAATGTTATAATGCCTGCTATCTGATCTGCGGCTTGGAACATTCGACAGCTTCCCAAATGTGTTGTCCCCGAAGTGTTATCAACTATGCACTTATTATCCGTACGTTATCAGTACCTACACGATAATGGACACAGCTTTTGAAAGCTTTATCCGGTATTCATGTCATACGTAGCAGAAACATGATAACTTTCCCATGTAGGTACCTACTTATACCATGTATAAATCAAGCTCTTTACTCTATCTTGACTTTTGTATTATTACACGAATTAACCAAAACAAATATAAAAAGGAATAAAAATAGCCTTTTAATTCCGTGCAAAAATCAAATTTATTCATCAAGAACGCTTTCGTGAACGTTGTTCATGTTAAATCAATGCAGTCTTGAAAGAAATGAATAAAGTTCAAAGATATATTTAAATCCTTTCCGCAATAAACAAGAAGCTTAGACGCGGCAGCAAACACGGGACCATTTTCTTTTTAAATATTCTTTTTATTATCATACCAGCTGCACTCTGCGGTTTCACCCGTGTGGTGATGGATGATGATGATGATGATGATAAATCAAAATATACAGCATAAGTTACGCGGGATAATGTAGCATTAAATTGGTGAAATATATTTTCAAATCAGTCCAGTAGTTTCGGAGCCTATTCAATTCAAACAATCAAATCCGTCCTCTATACATATAATATTATAGTAGGTATAGATATACTATATGTACCTATTATTACATAGATGGCAGATGGCAACACCTTGGCAGAAGTTGAGTATTAAGTACTTAAAGCATATAATTTTTCCATTTTAACCTTACAATTTCTATAGGGGCGTTATGTAGGTGATTCACTCAAACAGCTCTATTGTAGCAACCCCGTTCGCTGTAGTAAGTATAAAGACCCGTAAAGCTTCTTTAACTGCATGTGTGTCCGACTGTTACCAGTTACAGGAAACAAATTAAGTAGGTATAGTATGTTCAGGTTATCTCTACGAGATAAGGTCTAGTATTCTAGAATTGGTTAAAACTGTTCTGCAGGTCGATGTTACATTTACGCCTTATTTTAGGTTGGTTAAGTACAAAACCAGTAGGTAGGTATTAGTATATTATTTAATTAAGTATACATTCACGGCTCTTTCTAACATCCCATATTATGATTTAAAATATTTCTATATTATACTTACACATTTATATGTATAAATGTTTTGAGAGATAAAAGTAGGGGATAGGTACCTACTTGAAACCGCGTCGCTGGCTCATCCGTTCGTCCGAGTCCACTTAGCTTAGACCACTCGGCCCCCAATGCTCCCGAACTGGATTAATTTATTGCACTTAAACCATACGCCTTCACACCCTTGAAGGAGTGAGCGGATACCTATGTATAAACACGCACATTTCGCGGGCCATGCTACATTGCTCAGGCCGTATACAGAATGAAAGCTGGTAGCCGGCGCCGATCTACCAGCGCTTATCGGCGCTGGTTCATTCTGGTACCAGTTACATAAAGGAAGCATATTGAAGAGCGAGCAAAATGTCTCATTCATCGGACGATGATTTGTTTGGCGGCATCAGCGCTGACCGGCGCGTGTCGGAACTTGTCGGCGGCGTTCGGCGCTTATCGGCGCTGATCGGCGCTTGTTCATATAAATGTCTGCGCCGGTTACCTGCGAGGGCCGGTTCCTATAAGCGCTGGTAGGCTGCCAGCTTTCTTTCTGTATACGGCTTCACAGAAGACGAGAAGTTTTAACCACAACTATTCGAAAAGGGCTACCTACTTTGTTCCTCGTAAACAGTGAACAAATTGTTTTACAATCCCTAGGAACTAAAGTGATCTGGATTGTGGATATCGTAAGTAAATTCTCCAATCGGAAATCACCAAATAAGTCAAGCACTAACAGAACTCTAATAAGTAACAGGCAGGAATGAAACCGCGCGCGGAAAAAAAAAGTTTGTGAAGAAGTAAAAATACGCGCGAAATACATTCCGCCTTCTTTCGTATACTCCTATTTTAGTTAAGTGCGTGGTTTCTAGGATTAACTATTTCTATTTTATGTCTCATTGTTCATTATTGTTTGTAAATAATTAAACATGCTATTCATAGTAATAAGTTGCATTTACTTATTTTATCATAGAGTGTGATAAAAAGTAGTTTCCGCCTCGGGAGCAATACTATTTTAAGTTCGAGTGACGTAGGTACTCGTACCTACTTTGAATCCGTCGCCACGTTGAGGATTGTCCTTTACTCTAGAATCCTTCGCTTCGCTCTCATATCAAAGAAACACTTTCGCCTTAAAAATAGTTGTTTGCTCCCTAGGCAAATCTACTATTTTAACGTAAATATCTAATAAGAGGCGATCCTATTTCTACTCTATCCCTCAGTCGGTGTATAAGACGTCCATGTGACAGGAATAGACCAGCAAAGTCGCAAACTTTACGGTAACCTAATAACCGTAGTCCTATCTAACTTAGGTAGGCACCTACTTAAGTCCCCGAAATAATTTAGGTCTCAATGATAATATTCACCTATAGACATATCTCGTGCATATCCTCATACACATTTCCCGGTCCAGCACTTAAGCAGGTCCCATGTAAGTGACACCAGCTGACTTGGGTATATACGTGCTTAATTAACTTCATTTGGTCTCGTTAATTTGATTCTCAAAGGGTTCCAATCTAGAGCCGGAGAGAAAAGGGCGACGGTGAAAAAGGTGCCTCTTAAATATAAGCACCTACCTATATCTACATATAGGTAAGTACACTTTCATGGTAAAACATGGGTATGAGTAGGTACTATTCAGTTCAGAAGCGCTTTAACAATTTCTCGAAGGTCTCCTACGTCAGTCCCTCCCCGCGATTAAAAATAATTGCTCCAGCGATATAGTTAGTTATATGTTGGTTTTTGTTTTGCTCTATATAATTGATATATATTGATATGGTAGAATACCTAGTGTCCTTCTAATTTAAATAAATATTATTTAATCTATTGTAGGTAGTGTAGGTACTCGTAGGTATCCAAGTTCAAGGTAGGTACTTACGTAACGAGATGTATGTAACTATACAGTAGGCCGAGCACGAAAATCTGTTTAAGTGTAACGTAATCGCATCGTTAACGTATTTAGTACAAACTGTCATTTATCTAGTACAATAGTGGCATAGTTTGTACGGAATACGAAAACGATAGGATAACGTTACACTTAAGCAGATTTTCGTGCTTGGCCCACTGGATGGTTTTTTGAGAATCATGGCCAAGTACGAACCCACGAGAGTTAGAGAAAAATCGTGAAAGGAGACATGCCCTAGATTTATAAGAAAACAATAACTGCATTCTTATTTATTTTTTTATCTTTTACTTTTGACGGAAATCGACCTGAATGATTTTTCAAAAAAAACTGTATTATTGAACTAATGGATTCTGTTGCTGATAAAAATCAATCTTTGCAAAGAAATGCATTACTAAAAATGAAAGGAAATAGTACTTTTTTACAAATTTCGTTTCATATCTCAATTTTAACTAACTAATAAGTTGCTCAAAATGGTTGACTCCAATGCATAAGTTTATACGTCTCTCTAAAGACTTTACTGCATTTGATACCATGACAGTGCAGACAATATGCAGTTATTGTTTTCTTATAAATTTAGGGCATGTCTCCTTTCACGATTTTTCTCTAACTCTCGTGGTTCCGGACTTGGCCAGACCGCCCTTCTCAAAAAACCACCCCGTACATGTAAAGTGACAGATGTAACTATTACATGTAGTCACAGTCATTTTAGTGGCATTATAAAAATGCACGTGTAAGGTTGTTTTCTGTACCACAAAACGTAATATATATAGGGTGTTTGGTAGAGGGACCGACAAACCAAATGAGCGTGTTCGGGGGACCACTTGGAGAATACAAGTTGGCCAAAAAAAATCTCCGACCCCCCAATACGTTTAACTTTTTTTTGTGATTTTTCCCTTTTTCTCCGAAATTGTACCTATTTACCACCATAACATTTGTAAAATCTGTTTTAGACCGGATGTTTTTAGTTGAATTTGGTCTCTAATACACCTTCAGGCCACGCAAAGCAAAATTAGTACAATATTGGAGAAAACGATAAAATTCACAAAAAAAAGTTTAAAAAGATTGGGGTGTCGGGGATTTTTTTTGACCAACTTGTATTCTCCAAGTGGGCCCCCGAACACGCTCATTTGGTTTGTCGGTCCCTCTACCAAACACCCTGTATAACTAAACGAAAAAATCTAAAAATTCTACCTGAGTCTCTCAGTATCTATTCGTAATGATAATGTTTCAATTTTATTTTTTAAATGTTTATATATTTTGTTTGAAAGAAAAGAAATTATTCATTATATCACGGGCAAATCATGCGCCTGATGGTAACCATTATGCTTGCCCATGACAGTTGCAGTGCCACGCAGAGTTTAGAACTGTTAGTTTTGTGTAGCACTGTACTATGCTCGTCACCGTCGTCGTTAATTTCACTTATAGTGCCCTTCATATCTAACACAGTAGGTAGGTAATGCGTGCGCACCGCTGGTTTGCGGTACACTATTTGGCACTGCGGTAGTATACCATCTCTCTCTGGCTCCTGCATGCGGCCTCCTGCACAAGAGGTCTACCACCTAGTTAAGTAATATTTATAAGAGGCCGAAACCAATTTAAAGTGACATGGGTATTTTTTTTTAACTAGCTGACCGACAACTGCTTCGCTCGCGTGGCTTCGCGGGATACTGTTAAAAACAGTTTTTTAAATATCCCACGGGAACTCATGAATTTACCGGGATCTAAAGTATCCTATATGTTGAACAGGGATATAAGCTACCACCAGACAAATTTCATTTAAATCGGTCCAGTCGTTTCGGAGATTAGCCCGTACAAACAGAACGCAGAGAAACAAAAAAATTAAAAAAAAACTCTGAATTACTTTGATTTCACTCTTTAATTAAAAAACCGAGTCAGGGGTATCCCCCTGACTCGGTTTTTTGAAGTTGTATGACCAAATCACTATGGGAAGTGGCGCATTTATTTTTTTCCACGGCCATCGTTGAAACTTTGGGGTGAGGTGGGCAAAATTAACACAAAAAATAATGTATGAACGATTTTTTAATATATGCAGTCTGAGATGAGATATAACACCTCAAGTTATGAGTAAAAAACTAAATAATAGTGATCATGTCGTCTAAGTAAATGAAAATGCATTTTCAAATATATATACATTAATACATATTTTATGGCGCAATTGGGCTTGTTTATAATATATGCATACTTATATATACATATATATGTATATATATACCTTATAATAATAATTTTAATAGAAAAAAGGGCCACGTAACCGTCTCAGGCGCAGTTGTAAACAATCCTAGGCCTGTGATTGGCCGGACTCGCTAGGACATATATCCTTCTGTATCGGATTTTAAGCCGCGGCGGCGATGCGACAGGGATATACATTATAATAATACAAAAAATTGAGTTATAAATGCTAAGTAGTCACATGTTAATAAAAACGGAATTTTAATTGTTTTCAAATCTATATAACTCAGTTCAGGTTAGGTTATACAATTGTATAATAACTTTTGTTTATTATATTATATTACACTCAATAACCTAGGTGTGGATGATGGCCGCGGTAAAAAAAAATTGCGCCAATTTTGGTCATTGGCTTTTGATCTCTACAGTTTTATTATATTTATTATTAAATTGAAACATCAAAAACTGTCTTCTTTTTTAGAGACAAAAGTTACGTATCTTCCAACGGGATTAAAAATTTGGTTGCGCTAAACATGCTGAAAGTGTCTAAAAAAGTTTAATTAATTATTACAATAAAATTATTTTATTTACACTACTTTCGTCTTATAAGCGGAAATAAATATATATATAAGTATATGCTGCCACACAAGTCAATATCAAATGTGCCTATAAAAGTAAATTCCTTTGATATTTACGCTGACCCCGAATAAAACAGCTCGGTAAGCAATGTTATCCGCCTCAATTGACAAAGATTAATAAGTATCTACATAACTACCTACTCGAATTTTATTTCTTGACTTCCATTTTACTATAAGGCAAGTAAGTAATACTTGGGTAGGTACTCACAAAATCACTTACCTTAACCTTTTTAGAAGAACGTTGAAATAGTTTTAAACATCACAACCACAACCACGTAAAAAATAATAGTGCTTATTTTAAATCACAACACACGTGTAGCTACTGCCGTATTCAATAATTTACTATTTTTTAAATTATTTTCAGCATTCAAATTCATACACAATGGTTCGTAATTGTTCACTCTACAGTGTAACGTCTCCTCTCTTACGTTATCAAGCTGTAACTAGAGGCCTTTAATGAATGATAATTATAAAGATTTACCTACTTATTCAGTGATTGCTCGCTGATGAAGGAAAACATCGAGGCGCTATAGAAAACATTACGAAGGAACGGGGCATCAGCTAAGAGTTACCGGGCAGTAGTACATCGAATGGTCGCATAGGCAATTCCAATCTAACTTTAAAACAATTTGTTTTATCATTATTTCACGATTATCAGCCGGAAGACATCCGCTGCTGAACATATGCTTCCCCCATAGAACGCCACTTGGACCGGTTACTAGCTTCCTGCATCCAGCGATTCCCCGCGGTTTTGACGAGGTCGTCGGTCCACCTGGCGGGGGGGCCGGATATTCATCGTCTTCCAGTGCGTGGTCGCCACTCCGCCACTCGAGGAGCTTTCTTCCCCATCGGTTATCCTGCCTGATGTGGCCTGCCCATTGCCACTTCAACTAGCTAATTTTGAAAGCTATGTCGGTGATGTTAGTTCTCCTACGGATCTCCTCATTTCGGATCTTATCATGCAGGGAAGCCCCAAGCATAGCCCTCTTCATTACTCGTTGAGCCACAGCAAGCTTAACTTGCTAATGAGGCCCACAGTAAAAGCTCCTCTTTGCGATTCGTAGACGTCGTGCATGTTGTTGTCTGTGGTCTATCCTCGGTGTAGGTACCACGTAGATTTATTCTCTCCATGGTTACGAGTACTACTGCACTTAAACCAAGGGGAATCCAACCAGACAACAACATCCACGACGTCTACGAATCGCAAAGAGGAGCTTCGTCCTAAAGTTATTTACTTATCACGGAGGAAAACATTTTATGTTACAAAAATAATCACCAAACTTCAGTTTGTTTCAGCACCTCAATCATAAGTTCACTCATAACAAAAAGGACGACGCCTAGAAATAAATCAAAATCGCTCATTTATAAATTAGATCCTTACCAAATTGGCGTTACATCGAATTGGCCACTTTGATCTCAAATACCTGGCGTTTGGCCAGGAATTTCAAATTGAAATCTATTTCCAATTTAGGATTAATTTAATTTAGTTTTTGCGTTTCGAATTTAATGATTCGTTTATTTTCACGCCATTCGATTTTTCTTTGATATCGGTATGTTCACAAAATGGAAAACTTAAAATGTCGCGTTAAATTAACGAATACGAGTTCTACCGTGGCACAAACGCTACAAAAACAACTCGAAAGGTTATGTGTGATGTGTATGGGGAAGCTACTGTAAAAGAAAACGGTACGTTTTTGGTTTCAACGTTTTCGTTTTTGAAATAAGGTAGGTATGATCTTCGGAAAAAAACTCGTGGACGACCGGAGACCCAAGTTGACAACGAAGAATTAAAGGTGATCGTGGGAGCAGATCCATCGCAAACAACGTCAAAGTTAGCGGCTTCGGTGTAATTGACAAAATAATTATAATTCACTTGAAACAAATTGGAAAAGTGACAGTGAAGCAGCTCTACAAATGGCAAGATATGGGTACTTATCGCATGAATTGAGTGAAGTACACCAACAAACACGCATTGAGTGTTGCGTTACATTGCTCAACCGTTACAAACACGAGGGAATTTTGAATTGTATTGTTACTTGTGATGAAAAATGGATCCTGTACGACAATCGGAAACAATCACAGTGGTTGAACCTAGTACCTACCTAGAACCGGCTAAATCCTGTTCCAAGCGAAAGTTGACTCAGACAAGTACTGGCGAGTGTTGTTTTTTTAGTGGTTCATCAAAGTGACTCCCTCTCGCCTGATGGAAAGCGAAGATGGAATCAAGAAGCAATGGCCATTAGTGCAGCCGTTAAGCTGCACTAATCGCCACCCCTATGATGACCTGAGTAGTTCGGGATCGGAATAGTGAGGAAGGAATAAGATTAAAAAGCTCTTCAGAACATTCGCCATGAAACAACCGATAAAAAACGCTTAGCTAGGTGTTTGATGGACCAGTGCTGGTATTATACACTACAACATCTAAGATCTAGGCAGACGGTTACGGCTGATCTGTATTGTCAACAATTGCAAATCATAATGGAAAAGCTCTCTTTCAACAACCGAGAATGGTTCATTGCTCTAGCCCACGCGACAACCGACAGTCGCTAAATTAGAGGAGCTGCGATTGTAATGTCTCCGACATCCACCATACTCTCCATGCCTAGTTACCACACATAACCACTTTTTTCGCAATTTCGACAGTTTCATGCAAGGAAAATAATCCAATTCCGATGTGGCTGTCCAAACCGCCTTCAAAGATTTGACAAAGATTGTTTCTCGCTCCCACAATTTTACCAATGAACTATACCTATAAAATGGCAAAAGTACGTGCATGTTAATGGTACATACATCGATTGATTCAATATAAAATTGCATATTTATTTTTCGTTTTACTTTTTCCATATAAAACGCTTATAGCCTGTGCTATGGTAACCTGATGACTGATGTAAGTACCTACATACATATTCACACCCAGCCACAGGTCAAAACACATATATACAGGGTGTTAGGTGGTACGACAGAGGGATTTTCGGAGCCGATCAAAGTCACCAATATAATCATTACCTAGGTACACGTATGCCATAGTGAAAAGTGTCATGGTATTTTAGTTAATATTAAAAGCTAGATTTTACTTCTTTTACGTTTCTGCATTCCCTAATACATAGGTCCAACGCAGACGACCGTATCCCATTACTTTTGTCTGCTATCGTATTAATTACCGTAGTTATGTTTCTATCATCGATAGGTACACCGTAAGGAAAATTATTCACATAAACCTTAGAATAATTACGCCATCATCAAAGTATTGACATGAGCCGTCTTCGTGTCGTCGCAGCGAAAATTTCTTAATACTAAATGAGTGATCTGTAGGGTTATTATGTATCTCAGTTGCTAACAAACGTTAATTGAAATCGAATAAAATGGCCCTGCTGGTGCCGTCTTACTTTTTTTCGTACATTTTCCAGCATCGCATTGCAGTAAACATTGGCATTCATAATTTGTAGTCCTCATAAACGACGTTATCTAGTAAATACAATTTTACAAAACATGAATTTTGCCGAGCGCGGTGCTAAACAACAATACCATTAAGAATCGTTTATAAGTAAGGCCGTTTATTTTTAGTTTGAATAGGGATATATTGTAGTATGTAGGTAGGTACATAAAAATGTTGTACCGACCGATAACTTTTTCATTTATACTAAATTATCCCTATTCATGGGATTTCCTATAGTTAAGCGCAGATTAAGAAAGAGGTGAAATAAAACTTAAAATAAATTTAGTAACTTTCCATATAATCATATAAATTTTATAAATAGAAGCATCTCACATCACGGAACTAGCATTCGTTCAACTTGCCACTACAACACACAACATTCAAAGCCAATAATGGCAACACTTAACTAATGAGTACTACGAGCGGTAACTTTGTGTACACAGCTGAAAAAGGGCTACAAATTCACAAATTTTATTTTGAATTATCTATATAATAATGTAATTTCATGACATTCGTAACACATTACAAGTAACAAAGACTATTGTAGAATACATAACAAAAACGTTTTAGGGAAATGTGTACTGACATAATGCTTGTAGTTATGGTATTTTTTAAATTATGGAATAAAATGAGGTTTTACTACAGTATTGAAAAATCACTTTAGTCATTTAATTTTAACAATAATATATAAGCATTTCAAATGCTCAAAATAAATTAAACGTTAAACAATTACATTGTTGTTTATCGTAATACACTAATTATAGTTACTATGTGAAACAATGACATTGGCTGGACAGGCCTAGCAATACAAGTACAGTAATTCATCTTGTTTATTTTTTTTGTTTTTAAAGCGTTTGTGACGGTGAGCTAGTGGAAACAAAGATTATTCTGAAACGTTTTAGTGTTCGCGTCAATCGCCCGAGTTTATGTAATGCAACCATCACTTCACTAGGACGTGACTTAGACAGGACAGTGACTTAATGACTGAATTATATTATGTTAATGTTACTTGACTCTGACTACTTGAGCAACAATCTCACTTGATGTGTGTAAGCTATAAGTTGCTTGAGAAATGGCAAAAGTACAACTGTACGAGTCCACTTCCAAAGGACACAAACATTGGTGGCTTTTACTCGTGTAAGTATAAAACTTACAAAACTTAGGAAGTAAGAAAAAAATCGTATACTCATAACAAGACACATTACAATACAATTGTAGGCATTTCATTAATTGTATATGAAAATAAGAATAATACAATGTTGCCAGGTGTCAATGTCATAAATGAGCCCCAATTTAGCATAATTATAGCAGTTACCACTCTAATACATACAATAATATGTTAAAGATACCACAGCCCAAGCGCAGCGAAACATATAAAATAATTTAAACATGTTCAACTCCAATATTTAATCCGTCGCTATGTTCATCAGATCGTATTTAAATTAACCCGAAATGGGGTATAGCATTCAAGATACATAATCAAAAAAGGCTTTATTTACCACTAAAGTGTAACTTGTTTACATACTTTTACTAACTTCACAGTAAAACCCTTCCTAAAATAAATAACCGCATCAAAAATGCTTTAGTATCCGTGTAACGTTACACGATTAATTTCAAATCAACACTAAGAGAAACAAATTCTGACTAGTTAAGTTTTAACGTTTTTTTAGTCTGCGTTACCAAAATACGTGGGTAGATAAGATATACATAAAATATATTAAAATTTGTTCATGAACAAAATAAAAATTAGTAAACTATTATGAATTTGACTGTTCTATAGTCCTTAGGCACCTACCCTCATATCATATACATGGACCAAAAACATAACTGGCGAAAACCAGATACAATAGAAAATCTATTGTTATCCTGGTTAAGGACAGCTGATAAGTTATAGACCCTCTGCCAGCCCCTTCGGGAATGCTAAAGACGTGATGTAACGTTCTTATGTGTTTTTACTCAAACAATTGACTTATTTTATTAACCTAATCAAGAGTAGATTGCAACTAAAACATGGAAAATGTACAAACACGTATATTTTGCTAGGATTATATAAAGAAATTCTCAAAAATAATAATTTCAGCACCAAAATATGATTAAATAGAGTTAGTAACTTTATAAAGCTATAAATATGAAATAAACTACATAATAATGTATAACAACATCTACTTATAATTAGTAGGTACACTTACTGTAATAAAGGAAGATCAACAACGTTTAGTTATTCATTATTAGTTATTGTAGGTAAGAGGCAGTGTACATCAGAATCTAAAGTTAACTATTGGTATTTTTGTTTTTGCATATAAATACAGATTGTTGTGTATATATGTATTTAAATTATCTGATTATAAAAGATAGTCCTGAGTTTAAATCATAGTCTAAGGGAATTTCATACATAAAATTTTCTGAAACCATGACGCAATGGTTTAAATCATAGTCTAAGGGAATTTCATGCATAAAATTTGCTGAAACCATGATGCAAGGGTTTAAATCATAGTCTAAGGGAATTTCATACATTAAACTTGCTGAAACCATGATGCAAGGGTTTAAATCACGGTCTAAGGGAATTTCATACATAACATTTGCTGAAACCATGATGCAAGGATTTAAATCACGGTCTAAGAGAATTTTATACGTCGAATTTACTTTGACCATAATTTAAACTTTGGGACTGTCAGCCCAGGTTTTATAATAAGTTAGTATATGTGTGTCAATTGCAAAAGCAATATTGGTTAGAATAAATTCTGTGTGAAATTTGCGAAAAGAATGTATATCAGGTGTTCGAAAACTCAATGTTAACCTGGTACCGGGCGAGAGGCCAAGGTATGCCAGTTATGAAAAACATATATATTGTATGTATATTTATATAGAGTAACAATTTCTGACTCTTTATATTAAGACTTTCTGAATAATCTTTTATATAACGTGAACTAAAGATGACCCCCCGAGCTTAAATCATTGTTTAAGCAAATTTCATATGGGAAATTCCCTTCCTTAAAACCATGATTTAAACCCTTACATCATGGTTTAAACCCAGAATTATCTTTTATAATAAGGCAGATAATGTTTTCACTCACCCCCAGGAAGTGAATTTATCTGCACTGCCGTACATAGACAATATAACATACTCGTAAATATCTCTCTTATAATAATACTATACTTAATAGAAATTACGTTATAGAATAATTTATTACAGTATATGTTTTAATATAAAGCGACAGACTGGACGACTGAGTTAGTTACTTGACTAATTCCACACCATCACAATCCTTTTGGATTCCTGATCTTGTTAGGTATCAACAATTTTGATGACAATTTTGTATGTTACAACATGTCTAATAATAATAAATCTGTCATGACTATGGATTGCGATTGTCATGACTATGGATTGCGAATGAAAATCAGTGACTAAAGGATTCTGTCCTTAGTCGTATGCTGAGTCGGGATCCATATTCATGACACGCACACCATCACGCTGTTTTCCATACGGGTTTTCTTGTTTATAATGTATGTGTAAGTATTTTGTTTTTTATTTATATTATTTCATATGTCTGTAATGCGATGTGTGTGACTTGAATAAATGCTTTTTCTTTCTTTTTAGTGTTATATGTAGGTACTAATAACTACGTCCTTCTAGGCAGATAATAATTAACTGTCGTATTATTCCGTGTACCACATATTTATTACCATAAAAATCCTTATATAATCAGCGGTGCGAGCATGAATAGTCCATAGGATAAAATTATCGTTAGAACACATCCGTGATATAGTTATCACAGCTAGATCCATACTAGAGACAAGATAATATATCTGATAAAAGTCAGATTATTGCCTCGACAAGTTTATCGTGAGATCATGCTCGCGCAGCAGGAATTTAGGAATTTAAAGCGAGTTGTTGAATTAGCCTATAGCCGTCTAGAGATAATCTCCGACGACTTTACTATTGAACACGATTTCAAGCAAACACTTATCACATGGACAAAGATGTCCGACCAAAACAGATCCAAGATTAAAATAATATTTAAAAAATCAAACACATAATCGCCTTATCTAAAAATAAAGTAGAATTTAATAGGTAATGATGTTATTTTACCCCCGTTTTATCACTCACTCGAGTTACAACCAGGTTTGTCTAGGAACCACAATGATAAGCTATATGAAGTTTGATCACTTATGTAAACCTTTTTTATATATCTATGTGAATAAACAAATTGAGAATTTGCTCATGTTTTTAGGCTACCTACGAAGAAGTAATGTCATTATTTCTTCGTAGCTAGCTACGGCACAATCGCGAGAGTGCCAATTATCTATTGATCATTTATTTTTTAACTTATAAGTATAAGTCCTGGCTTTGTCTGCGTGACATTGGATCATCGCGTTCCCATTAATGGGTCCGAATCAGCAAGCCGCCGCTTCATTTATAAATCTTTGTTATAGCGCAAACCTGATGCGGACAGATTAAACCAAAGCATTCCAAATAGTGATAGAAAGTAGACTATAAATGAATCCTAGGTAATTTATAAATTATTTCTAATCCGAATTTGAAATCCGTAAAGCCGATTGTACACTTAGTGGTTAGACATAGGAAAGTCACACATTTTCACATTATAATGGCAAGCCTACTTCTGATTTCTTAAACGTTCTTTTCTATGCTTAATATTAATGCCATCTTACAAACTAAAGCAAATACAATACAAAAAATACCTATATAAACCTGAGAAAACAGCAACAGGTTAGATAAATATTTTTACAATATTAATAATAAAAATAGATCACAATTCGTATATAAATATGTAATATATAAAGCAACGTGAGATTCTGTTATAGACTTGCAAAAAAAATAGTTAAGAACATTAAGTAAATAGGCAAAAAACCAAGTGATGGGGAATTTTGCGTTTCAGATTAAGGTCAAACCCTGACCAGGAAAATAATTAATCGCCTTATATTAAGGAAGTATTAGATTACACAGTTTTTGATAATGGCTTTTAACGAACATTTGACATGATTTTGCCATTAAATGAACGTATTGACGTCACTTTCCATTCTTGCAAATCACTGTTTAGAAGGAAATGAAACTGACATCCGTCACGGAAAAAATGGAAAGCCCTACAATATTAAGTTATACCAATCTACCATCATGAAACATCTAGATATTTTCTTCTATTGTTGAGCATAACGTACACACTCTAGAAGCAATTTCAATTAAAACTAAATGGGACTAATTTGAGGCATGACCATGCTAACGAAACAATATTTTTTTAAACAGGACAATTCCGTAAAAGTTACGATAAATGGCAATAATGGTACAAGTTACATGAAAAAATATATAAAAAGAATCGCCTCCTTTTGTGGAAGTCAGTTAAAAAAACTGTTACTTTATCATGAAAATTACTTTATTACTAGCCAGAATATATAACACAATAATCCTCCGTTGTTTGGCAATGGTCGCCGCGTGGCTATAATCAGCCATCACAAATTATTGTCCTTCTCAAAAATACATGTATCCGGATAAATTTAATTATGTTTATGCTTCAGTACTTACTTATCTCTTAGTTAATCTCTCTCGTTCACAATTCAGTAATTAGCAGTATGAGGTCACGATATGTGCGTATGAAACATTAAGTACGTATAAAAAATATTGAGATATAATTTACGAAAAAATAATCATTATTATAACAGATCTTTAATTAATTTAACCCGTAAAAGTTATGGCAAAGACTTTTACAGCCTAAGCGCTTTTCCAACACATTGATGAGTTCTGAATTATTTTATTGAAAAACATTAGAGCCTAAAAATATATTCAAAGGAACAAAGTTGATCTTATAAAGGATGATCATATAAATAACAACTTGTAAAGTGTAAAACAACTTTGGTCATCATTTCTTTGACTGTACCCATACAAGGCTTTTCCTAATAAAAATGACTCTCAAATCTAAGCGGCAGCTTCATCTTAGCTCTTCTCAAAATATCAACACTGTTTTTTTAAATTAAATATAATTTTGCAATAACTTCTATTTATAATTATTATAACAAAGTATTTTTGAACTGGTTTAGTGTGCTATTACCTTTACCAACTTTGCTATATTATTAATAATTCCCATTTGGAATAAAAAACACTATTATTCTTATCGTTAACGCCCAATGAACAGGGCTACTCGAACATTCTCTGATAAGACTTATTTTATTTCATTACCATTGTAATAAACTAAAAAATGAACATGCTCGAGCAAATTACTGCTGTAATCTGATATCTTTAACCGCATTATGATGATATTTAAGTATCAGAGGCAAAATATCCAGCGACTTTCAGTTGGCCTGCGCTGTATTATATTTTTTCGAACCGAACTATCAATTACTATTTCGATATGGACCACGTCCTCTACTGAACACATTAGAAAACTACCCACTGTTCAATCTGCAGTTGACTTTTTTGCAGTATCTTCAATGTTCTTTTAAACATGTGCCGGACCAGGTTGGTCGTCCTTGGGCAGATCGGCGACTATGTGTTTGGCGATATCTCTGAGGTCCTGGTGGTTGCCGTGTGCAGCGAGGTCAAAGTCTGACCCTGACAGCGATGCGATGTGGTTCCAATTCGGCTCCGTTATGTCACCTGTTTCGTAAAATAAAAATTATAGGAATGTTCAAATAGCATCGGTTAAAAACGACTAGCACGCGCGTGAAGTATTTCTCTTATAAAATGAGAAAAACTAGTATTTACCGCGTGTCAAACACTTTAACAGTAACTGTTGTATTACACAACTGTTGTGTGTACATATTAGAAATTGGATAGGCCGAGAATAAAAACAGAGTGTCAATTTTGCAAAACTAATTTAGTCAACAGAAAAGGAAAAAAAACTTTAGTTAGGTTTAATTGTGTGGAACTCAATTTACTTTGACATTATTATGCATTAATAAAAGGGACTTTTAATTATGTTAAGTGGTAAATATATAAAAAACAGTCCTGCACGTCAATTCTACTATTTCACAATGTTCAAAAATCTATCCTGCTGATATTTTGGTTAATTCGATAATTTTATAACCAAAAAGCAATTCTACTATTTGTATAGACAAGTTGGAATGTAACGTCAAATAAACGCTATTACTATATACGAATATGTGTTAGCGTCGCATTCATGATCTATCGAGTTAGTAGAATAAAAGTTTTAATCGATTGCTGCAGTCAATACTAGTATAGTATATATAGTATATAGAGTAGCTATAGTTCTGCGCATTTGTAGGGGTTCTAGGTGTTTGATGGGCCTGTGCTGGTACACTACGCTTCTAAGATCTAGGCAGACGGTTACGGCTGATCTGTATTGTCAACAATTGCAAATCATAATGGAAAAACTGTCTTTCAACAACCGAGACTGGTTCATTGCTCTAGCCCACGCGACGACCGACGGTCGCTAAATTAGAGGAGCTGCGATTGTAATGTCTCCGACATCCACCATACTCTCCATACCTAGTTACCACACATAACCACTTTTTTCGCAATTTCGACAATTTCATGCAAGGAAAATAATCCAATTCCGATGTGGCTGTCCAAACCGCCTTCTAAGATTTAACAAAGATTGTTTCTCGCTCCCACAATTTCACCAATGAACTATACCTATAAAATGGCAAAAGTACGTGCATGTTAATGGTACATACATCGATTGATTCAATATAAAATTACATATTTATTTTTCGTTTTACTTTTTCCATATAAAACGCTTATAGCCTGTGCTATGGTAACCTGATGACTGATGTAAGTACCTACATACATATTCACACCCAGCCACAGGTCAAACCACATATATACAGGGTGTTAGGTGGTACGACGGAGGGATTTTCGGAGACGATCAAGGTCACCAATATAATCATTACCTACACGTATGCCATAGTGAAAAGTGTCATGGTATTTTAGTTAATATTAAAAGCTAGTTTTTACTTCTTTTACGTTTCTGCATTCCCTAATACATAGGTCCAACGCAGACGACCGTATCCCATTACTTTTGTCTGCTATCGAATTAATTACCGTAGTTATGTTTCTATCATCGATAGGTACACCGTAAGGAAAATTATTCACATAAACCTTAGAATAATTACGCCATCATCAAAGTATTGACATGAGCCGTCTTCGTGTCGTCGCAGCGAAAATTTCTTAATACTAAATGAGTGATCTGTAGGGTTATTATGTATCTCAGTTGCTAACAAACGTTAATTGAAATCGAATAAAATGGCCCTGCTGGTGCCGTCTTACTTTTTTTCGTACATTTTCCAGCATCGCATTGCAGTAAACATTGGTATTCATAATTTGTAGTCCTCATAAACGACGTTATCTAGTAAATACAATTTTACAAAACATGAATTTTTCCGAGCGCAGTGCTAAACAACAATACCATTAAGAAGCGTTTATAAGTAAGGCCGTTTATTTTTAGTTTGAATATGGATATATTGTAGTATATAGGTAGGTACATAAAAATGTTGTACAGACCGATAATTTTTTTATTTATACTAAATTATCCCTATTCCTGGGATTTCCTATAGTTAAGCGCAGATTAAGAAAGAGGTGAAATAAAACTAAAAACAAATGTAGTAACTTTCCATATAATCATATAAATTTTATAAATAGAAGCATCTCACATCACGGAACTAGCATCCGTTCAACTTGCCACTACAACACACAACATTCAAAGCCAATAATGGCAACACTTAACTAATGAGTACTACGAGCGGTAACTTTGTGTACACAGCTGAAAAAGGGCTACAAATTCACAAATTTTATTTTGAATTATCTATATAATAATTTAATTTCATGACATTCGTAACACATTACAAGCAACGAAGACTATTGTAGAATACATAACAAAAACGTTTTAGGGAAATGTGTACTGACATAATGCTTGTAGTTATGGTATTTTTTAAATTATGGAATAAAATGAGGTTTTACTACAATCACTTTAGCCATTTAATTTTAACAGTAATATATAAGCATTTCAAATGCTCAAAATAAATTAAACGTTAAACAATTACGTTGTTGTGTATCGTAATACACTAATTACAGTTACTATGTGAAACAATGACATTGGCTGGACAGGCCTAGCAATACAAGTACAGTAATTGAACTTGTTTATTTTTTGTGTTTTTAAAGCGTTTGTGACGGTGAGCTAGTGGAAACAAAGATTATTCTGAAACGTTTTAGTGTTCGCGTCAATCGCCCGAGTTTATGTAATGCAACCATCACTTCACTAGGTCGTGACTTAGACAGGACAGTGACTTAATGACTGAATTATATTATGTTAATGTTACTTGACTCTGACTACTTGAGCAACAATCTCACTTGATGTGTGTAAGCTATAAGTTGCTTGAGAAATGGCAAAAGTACAACTGTACGAGTCCACTTCCAAAGGACACAAACATTGGTGGCTTTTACTCGTGTAAGTATAAAACTTACAAAACTTAGGAAGTAAGAAAAAAATCGTATACTCATAACAAGACACATTACAATACAATTGTAGGCATTTCATTAATTGTATATGAAAATAAGAATAATACAATGTTGCCAGGTGTCAATGTCATAAATGAGCCCCAATTTAGCATAATTATAGCAGTTACCACTCTAATACATACAATAATATGTTAAAGATACCACAGCCCAAGCGCAGCGAAACATATAAAATAATTTAAACATGTTCAACTCCAATATTTAATCCGTCGCTATGTTCATCAGATCGTATTTAAATTAACCCGAAATGGGGTATAGCATTCAAGATACATAATCAAAAAAGGCTTTATTTACCACTAAAGTGTAACTTGTTTACATACTTTTACTAACTTCACAGTAAAACCCTTCCTAAAATAAATAACCGCATCAAAAATGCTTTAGTATCCGTGTAACGTTACACGATTAATTTCAAATCAACACTAAGAGAAACAAATTCTGACTAGTTAAGTTTTAACGTTTTTTTAGTCTGCGTTACCAAAATACGTGGGTAGATAAGATATACATAAAATATATTAAAATTTGTTCATGAACAAAATAAAAATTAGTAAACTATTATGAATTTGACTGTTCTATAGTCCTTAGGCACCTACCCTCATATCATATACATGGACCAAAAACATAACTGGCGAAAACCAGATACAATAGAAAATCTATTGTTATCCTGGTTAAGGACAGCTGATAAGTTATAGACCCTCTGCCAGCCCCTTCGGGAATGCTAAAGACGTGATGTAACGTTCTTATGTGTTTTTACTCAAACAATTGACTTATTTTATTAACCTAATCAAGAGTAGATTGCAACTAAAACATGGAAAATGTACAAACACGTATATTTTGCTAGGATTATATAAAGAAATTCTCAAAAATAATAATTTCAGCACCAAAATATGATTAAATAGAGTTAGTAACTTTATAAAGCTATAAATATGAAATAAACTACATAATAATGTATAACAACATCTACTTATAATTAGTAGGTACACTTACTGTAATAAAGGAAGATCAACAACGTTTAGTTATTCATTATTAGTTATTGTAGGTAAGAGGCAGTGTACATCAGAATCTAAAGTTAACTATTGGTATTTTTGTTTTTGCATATAAATACAGATTGTTGTGTATATATGTATTTAAATTATCTGATTATAAAAGATAGTCCTGAGTTTAAATCATAGTCTAAGGGAATTTCATACATAAAATTTTCTGAAACCATGACGCAATGGTTTAAATCATAGTCTAAGGGAATTTCATGCATAAAATTTGCTGAAACCATGATGCAAGGGTTTAAATCATAGTCTAAGGGAATTTCATACATTAAACTTGCTGAAACCATGATGCAAGGGTTTAAATCACGGTCTAAGGGAATTTTATACGTCGAATTTACTTTGACCATAATTTAAACTTTGGGACTGTCAGCCCAGGTTTTATAATAAGTTAGTATATGTGTGTCAATTGCAAAAGCAATATTGGTTAGAATAAATTCTGTGTGAAATTTGCGAAAAGAATGTATATCAGGTGTTCGAAAACTCAATGTTAACCTGGTACCGGGCGAGAGGCCAAGGTATGCCAGTTATGAAAAACATATATATTGTATGTATATTTATATAGAGTAACAATTTCTGACTCTTTATATTAAGACTTTCTGAATAATCTTTTATATAACGTGAACTAAAGATGACCCCCCGAGCTTAAATCATTGTTTAAGCAAATTTCATATGGGAAATTCCCTTCCTTAAAACCATGATTTAAACCCTTACATCATGGTTTAAACCCAGAATTATCTTTTATAATAAGGCAGATAATGTTTTCACTCACCCCCAGGAAGTGAATTTATCTGCACTGCCGTACATAGACAATATAACATACTCGTAAATATCTCTCTTATAATAATACTATACTTAATAGAAATTACGTTATAGAATAATTTATTACAGTATATGTTTTAATATAAAGCGACAGACTGGACGACTGAGTTAGTTACTTGACTAATTCCACACCATCACAATCCTTTTGGATTCCTGATCTTGTTAGGTATCAACAATTTTGATGACAATTTTGTATGTTACAACATGTCTAATAATAATAAATCTGTCATGACTATGGATTGCGATTGTCATGACTATGGATTGCGAATGAAAATCAGTGACTAAAGGATTCTGTCCTTAGTCGTATGCTGAGTCGGGATCCATATTCATGACACGCACACCATCACGCTGTTTTCCATACGGGTTTTCTTGTTTATAATGTATGTGTAAGTATTTTGTTTTTTATTTATATTATTTCATATGTCTGTAATGCGATGTGTGTGACTTGAATAAATGCTTTTTCTTTCTTTTTAGTGTTATATGTAGGTACTAATAACTACGTCCTTCTAGGCAGATAATAATTAACTGTCGTATTATTCCGTGTACCACATATTTATTACCATAAAAATCCTTATATAATCAGCGGTGCGAGCATGAATAGTCCATAGGATAAAATTATCGTTAGAACACATCCGTGATATAGTTATCACAGCTAGATCCATACTAGAGACAAGATAATATATCTGATAAAAGTCAGATTATTGCCTCGACAAGTTTATCGTGAGATCATGCTCGCGCAGCAGGAATTTAGGAATTTAAAGCGAGTTGTTGAATTAGCCTATAGCCGTCCAGATATAATCTCCGACGACTTTACTATTGAACACGATTTCATGCAAACACTTATCACATGGACAAAGATGTCCGACCAAAACAGATCCAAGATTAAAAAAATATTTAAAAAAACAAACACATAATCGCCTTATCTAAAAATAAAGTAGAGTTTGATAGGTAATGATGTTATTTTACCCCCGTTTTACACTCATTCGAGTAACAACCAGGCTTGTCTAGGAACCAGAATGATGAGCTATATGAAGTTTGATCACTTATGTAAACCTTTTTTATATATGAATAAACAAATTGAGAATTTGCTCATGTTTTATCGGCTACCTACGGCTACATACGAAGAAGTAATGTCATTATTTCTTTGTAGCTAGCTACGGCACAATCGCGAGAGTGCCAATTATCTATTGATCATTTATTTTTTATCTTATAAGTATAAGTCCTGGCTTTGTCTGCGTGACATAGGATCATCGCGTTCCACAATAAATCGGTCCGAATTAGCAAGCCTCCGCTTCTTTCATAAATCTTTTGTTATAGCGCAAACCTGATGCGGACAGATTAAACAAAAGCATTCCAAATAGTGATAGAAAGTAGACTATAAATGAATCCTAGGTAATTTATAAATTATTTCTAATCCGAATTTGAAATCCGTAAAGCTGATTGTACACTTAGTGGTTAGACATAGAAAGTCTCACATTATAATGGCAAGCCTACTTCTGATTTCTTAAACGTTCTTTTCTATGCTTAATATTAATGCCATCTTACAAACTAAAGCAAATACAATACTAAAAATACCTATATTAACCTGAGAAAACAGCAACAGGTTAGATAAATATTTTTACAATATTAATAATAAAAATAGATCACAATTCGTATATAAATATGTAATATATAAAGCAACGTGAGATTCTGTTATAGACTTGCAAAAAAAATAGTTAAGAACATTAAGTAAATAGGCAAAAAACCAAGTGATGGGGAATTTTGCGTTTCAGATTAAGGTCAAACCCTGACCAGGAAAATAATTAATCGCCTTATATTAAGGAAGTATTAGATTACACAGTTTTTGATAATGGCTTTTAACGAACATTTGACATGATTTTGCCATTAAATGAACGTATTGACGTCACTTTCCATTCTTGCAAATCACTGTTTAGAAGGAAACGAAACTGACATCCGTCACGGAAAAAATGGAAAGCCCTACAATATTAAGTTATACCAATCTACCATCATGAAACATCTAGATATTTTCTTCTATTGTTGAGCATAACGTACACACTCTAGAAGCAATTTCAATTAAAACTAAATGGGACTAATTTGAGGCATGACCATGCTAACGAAACAATATTTTTTTAAACAGGACAATTCCGTAAAAGTTACGATAAATGGCAATGGTAAAAGTTACATGAAAAATATATAAAGAGAATCGCCTCCTTTTGTGGAAGTCAGTTAAAAAAACTGTTACTTTATCATGAAAATTACTTTATTACTAGCCAGAATATATAACACAATAATCCTCCGTTGTTTGGCAATGGTCGCCGCGTGGCTATAATCAGCCATCACAAATTATTGTCCTTCTCAAAAATACATGTATCCGGATAAATTTAATTATATTTATGCTTATACCTCTTAGTTAATCTCTCTCGTTCAGAATTCAGTAATTAACAGTATGAGGTCACGATATGTGCGTATGAAATATTAAGTACGTATAAAAAAGTATTGAGATATAATTTACGAAAAAATAATCATTATTATAACAGATCTTTGATTAATTTCACCCGTAAAAGTTATGGCAAGGACTTTTACAGTCTAAGCTACTTTTCCAACACATTGATGAGTTCTGAATTATTTTATTGAAAAACATTAGAGCCTAAAAATATATTCAAAGGAACAAAGTTGATCTTATAAAGGATGATCATATAAATAACAACTTGTAAAGTGTAAAAACAACTTTGGTCATCATTTCTTTGACTGTACCCATACAAGGCTTTTCCTAATAAAAATGACTCTCAAATCTACGCGGCAGCTTCATCTTAGTTCTTCTCAAAACATCAACACTGTTTTTTTAAATAAAATATAATTTTGCAATAACTTCTATTTATAATTATTATAACAAAGTATTTTTGAACTGGTTTAGTGTGCTATTACCTTTACCAACTTTGCTATGTTATTAATAATTCCCATTTGGAATAAAAAACACTATTATTCTTATCGTTAACGCCCAATGAACAGGGCTACTCGAACATTCTCTGATAAGACTTATTTTATTTCATTACCTTTGTAATAAACTAAAAAATGAACATGCTAGAGCAAATTACTGCTGTAATCTGATATCTTTAACCGCATTATGATGATATTTAAGTATCAGAGGCAAAATATCCAGCGACTTTCAGTTGGCCTGCGCTGTATTATATTTTTTCGAACCGAACTATCAATTACTATTTCGATATGGACCACGTCCTCTACTGAACACATTAGAAAACTACCCACTGTTCAGTCTGCAGTTGACTTTTTTGCAGTATCTTCAATGTTCTTTTAAACATGTGCCGGACCAGGTTGGTCGTCCTTGGGCAGATCGGCGACAATGTGTTTGGCGATATCTCTGAGGTCCTGGTGGTTGCCGTGTGCAGCGAGGTCAAAGTCTGACCCTGACAGCGATGCGATGTGGTTCCAATTCGGCTCCGTTATGTCACCTGTTTCGTAAAATAAAAATTATAGGAATGTTCAAATAGCATCGGTTAAAAAAGACTAGCACGCGCGTGAAGTATTTCTCTTATAAAATGAGAAAAACTAGTATTTACCGCGTGTCAAACACTTTAACAGTAACTGTTGTATTACACAACTGTTGTGTGTACATATTAGAAATTGGATAGGCCGAGAATAAAAACAGAGTGTCAATTTTGCAAAACTAATTTAGTCAACAGAAACGGAAAAAAAACTTTAGTTAGATTTAATTGTGTGGAACTCAATTTATTTTGTAATTATTATGCATTAATAAAAGGGACTTTTAATGATGTTAAGTAATAAATATATAATAACAGTCCTGCAGGTCAATTCTACTATTTCACAATGTTCAAAAATCTATCCTGCTGATATTTTGGTTAATTCGATAGTTTCATAACCAAAAAGCAATTCTACTATTTGTATAGACAAGTTGGAATGTAACGTCAAATAAACGCTATTACTATATATGAATATGTGTTAGCGTCGCCTTCATGATCTATCGAGTTAGTAGAATAAAAGTTTTAATCGATTGCTGCAGTCAATACAATCGTAACTGTAGCTGGACTGTTTTTCAATAGCAGAATAAAAACCTTATAAAAGCCATCGTTCAGCTACGATTCGATTGCAGTTGAAGCAATATAAAGTTATTGGAATCGGCCCCTGTTTTATAAACATCATTACGACAATACATCTGTAATCACCTAATTAGTATAAATAATATAATTAATTGTGTAATAATAATGCTGTATCACACATGATTAATACTTAAGTTATAACTACATTGCTTCAAAACAAAACATGTCGAATAATTGAGTGAATGAATTCAATAACAAGTGACTTTTTCATAAGCTTCCAAACGTTCATTCGTGAATTTTGAAATCGACAATAGCGAATGGTGATTCAACAAACTTTATCGTGTTAAGCATTAGAAAGCCGCCTAAGCACCGTAAAAAGCATTGTTATCGCTTAAAGAGCTTAAAATTTTGTTAATACATCTCCAAATATTACTGTTTATTACTGAGGCCGTAGCACAAACAATTTGCGAAAAGTAAACGCGTCACGCTTCTGCGTACAAGCTATGAGTTGTCTATGTCACAGTTGCCATAGATAAATGACAGTTTGTACTGTTTCACGTGAACGACACGTTACGTTACACTTACGCAGTTATTCGTGCTAGGCCCACTGGAAGCAGAAGTAAGCGTTACACGCGCATCTAGATAATTTGCGTATGTTACTAAAAGCCAATAACGTAATTTGATATGTCCGAAATGGAAATACTTTTATATAACATTTCTAGTTTTCAAGTTAGTAAATCTCACGGTCATTAAAATTTTGTGTTAATAAAACGATTAGAGATTAGATAGGATTAGAGCATTCGCACACTATCCGATCCGATATCTGTATCGGACGCCGATATCAGATATCATGTGGTGTTTTAACATAATTGCGATAAAATCGTCTCTATTCGGTCATTTTCTCAAACTTTGTGCGGGCAGCTCGTTATGGCAGACTATACTAGAAAACTATATATATAATAGAAAACTACTAAATTGTTTATTTGCTGTATCTATTATATTTGTGAAGCAAAACATATCTGTGTTACAATCGCTACCGCCGCCAATAAGTCACAATAATATAAAATACTCGTAACTATAGCTGGAATAGAGTCACGTGGTTCAGCTAATATCTTCATAATATACATATTTAACAGTTTTAGTAAATAAGCTACTCGAGCTACTCGTTTTTATATTGATTTATGTTTATTTTGTTATAAATTAATAATGATTTATGTTTAACCAATTATTTCTAATGGCTTATTGTTTATGCACTGGCAAACGGTAGCACCGAGTCTTTGTTTTATACTCTGTAATCGGTATCACTCACTTTTTAAACAGTACGAGGGAATAAGGGACATCTTCGAATATCTGCGAATAATTATTTTCTACCCCATTCGATTATTTGCAAATTCACTTCAACAAATATAACAAGCACAAAATGCGCTCACAGGCAATGTAAATATACGTATAGCACACATAGAAATATTATCATTTGAAAGCCCAGGGGTGTTTGATGGTGCCGTGGACATATCTGTGTCTGTTCCGATATCAGAACACACACGCTACAATACACAATACAGTATATATTTATATGATTCATTGCCGATATCGCAACGGATAATGTCGTAACGCTCTTAACCTGAGACTTGCGAGTTGTCGATACAGACATCGAAGCATGTTTCGGCACCGTCCGGTAGCCTTCTTCGGGATCTCGAGTGAAGTTGATCATTACATTTCTAGTTTTATTAACTGTGTAGTTTGTTATTTTAGTGACATGTTAGAGATTAGTTAAAGCTATTATGTGACTTATTATTTATATATCATGAAATGTAATACATATTTTTATTATGCAAATAATAAGGGCACGTCCTGCGTCTGATGGTAAGCATTACGTTTGCCTATATCCAGAGCTTAGAGGAGGACTGCTCTGCGTACGACAACCCGTGACACACTCTATGTTAGTATTGATAATATTGTATTAATTATTAAGTGTAAATTTGTGAAGAATTGTTAATAGTGGCAACAACATGTATATTTTATTATGAAAACTAACGTGGCTTTTACACATTTTTAATATGAAACACAGGATTCGCTCACTTCTAACATCTTTCCAACTATAGATGGAACCAGTGCGAGGCGAGACGCAACCGCGAGCGTTCCGAGGCCGTAGCACAAACAAAATTCGAAAATATTCGTATGGTAAACGTCAACGTGTCAAGATTCGACGTACCTATGAGTAATCTGTCACAGTTGTCCAAGATAAAGGACAGTTTGTACAGTTTCACGTGAACGACACGTTACTGTTACACTTACGCAGTTATTCGTGCTAGGCCCACTGCACTCTCCTTGAGAAAGACTTATTTACGTGAGTGATTCCCGGTTTTCATATTAAAACATGTATATTCGTCAATGGTGTTAATACTGTGTAAGTAAATGTAAAATATAATGGACAAAAGCATGCTGTTAGCGTATACGTAACTCGGTAAGGACTCACATTGCGGCCGCAGCGGAGCAAACCTGCACGTAACTTACTCTAGAATTACTTAATCAATAGAAGCACGCCTTAGTCAGAAATCGTTACGTGTGGGTTTTGCAAAAACTTCAAAAAGTATTTATGTAAGGAGTAAATATTACAATGATTTTATACTAGTCTCTTGTACAGCTTGGAGCAAAACAGGAGAAGAGAATAAAAGTGGACAAACTGGTAACACGTAACTGTATTATTTAGCGTTGTATTTTCTGTAGATAACTCGACCGATAAAGTTCTAGTTACCAAATCAAATAAATTAAGTTTTCCACTTTAATTCGCATTTTTTCGAGGCTGTACTTCATTTTTCAACATTTTTGACATACTTTATTCGATGTGGTTTTTTTGTAAAAAATCAGCCCATATCACATTAACACAACATACAAAAATATATTTTTTCTACCAATTTTTGATCTTTCCTATCTGTTATTTTTGCAATCAATCTTTAACAAACTTTCCAAAATTCAGCTAGAGACTTGATACTAGGCTACAATGCTTATATTATATACTTTTATTGACTATCTGTTAATTTATCTGTTCTGTACAAATATTGCAATGCATTTGCTTAACTGACTTTCCAACAAGGCAAAACCTTGAACCTTAAAGGTTAGCTTGGAACTGAACCACAATGCAATAATAACTGGCTGTTTTGTCTGCCTGTAAGACAAAAAATAATCATATAAAATTAACGTTTTTCTTTAGTAAAAAAAGGAAAAGTTGGATCGGACGTAATACCTTGACAACTAGGCCCCTGAAAGTCTTTCAACGTGTTGCGGTTTTACGTCTCCCGTTGGTCTCAGCTTTCTAGTAATGACGCGTAAGTAATCCTGACTTTTGTAATGCATTAGAACTTATTTAATCAGTTTTTCTCTAGTGTTCTTTTTTTACACTTGACAGGCTAATTTTTAACTACTATCTCACTTGATGGGCATTGCTGATGCGGTCCGTGGTGGTCTCACACTAGATCTAGAATGGGGACTGACAGGGAGAGCTTCCGGCAGGGCTATTCTGTATTTCAGTTGCAATCAAGTGTTTATTGAAATCTAAAAAAAATGCGTCTTTATGACACTTTTGCCAGCGCCAGTCAGCGACTTCTAACATTTTTGCTTAAAATAAACATAAATCCGCCATTTTCCAAGATTTCAAACAACATTTGATTGTAACAGATACGTAATTTCCCTGCTGAACACATCGTTAAAGCCGCAAAATTGCTGCGTTTTCATTTCTGCGCAAAGCCAGGGCTACTTTGTTATATGATGGTGACCTTGGCATGTATTTTAAAAATTGATTAATTCAATTTGGTGATCAAGTATTTTAAAAATGTAATGTCATTCATCATTGAAGGTTTATAAATCTGATTCTACTTCTTAAGCTTTTTTTAAAAATAACCTTAAAATATACGACTACAATTTTATTACAAAAATACCAAATCGAAAATACCTGAAGTGCACATTTTTTATTGTTTGTTGTTTTTGCAAAACCCTTATAAGACTGCATATTACGTGTATGATACATAATACTTCTCATAATATCGAGATCAAAGCTAATTTAGAGAATAAAGCTACATTTGAAACCCGTTCCATCTACCGACATTAACTGTTATAAATAATTACTTTGTATGTTCACCAAAACTATATTTTCTGGAAAAAAATAAGCATTTTAAAGCATTATTTCAACAACCTATAAGAAAGCACTAGCTACATTGTACAATACTTTCATCTGGTACTCGACTGTAATCGTTTCACAACTAGTATGCTTTGTTATATATGTGATGTGTATATAGATATAAATATAATGAAAGACATCACAATGTTTGTTTCCAAAGTGTCACCAATGGTTTTGTTACTAATCTATGTATCCGCAAACTCACAAGTATCAAACACACAAAACACAGCCTTCATAACGTTAATCGTTCACTGGTTAATCAAAAAATTGTAAATGTTTCAGTGTAATTGTTTTTGTCGTCTGTTCACACCGCTAAACGGATTCTGATGAAATTAGGAATGGATTAGCATACATCCGGAATTCCAGAAGATACACACATACAAATTATATCCAGGAATAAAATCCTGATGACAATAATTGTCGTGCGGGCGGAGCAGATGGGCGCATCTAGCATTGAAAAGATTTATAAGGACTTTTAAATCAAACTGTAAAAAGGTAGTTAAGTAAAATTTTCACGAACACGCACATACCCACACACGCACACTCACACACACACACACGCAACACATACAAGGTGCTACACATTACGAGTAGTTATCAAAATTAAACATGTGCATATGCAATTCGATATTAGTAGACGTTTTCTAATTTCTAATGACTCAAGTTAGTTACTGTGTGTTACTTCTTCGCGGCGCTGGCCGGATTGTCAAAGCCAGTCCGAAACAAAATAGAAGAATATAGGATAATACCCACTCATACCGATTCAATAAGCAGGACCTACCGGATATAATTCTGTTTTTTGTTTCAAATTCTCACAGAAGTATCATTTTCAATGTGCTGAAACACGAAAAGTCTACAATTTATAACAATACTAACTGCACCGCCACCGGCATCTTTACTCGCTTTAGCCTCCTTAGGGCTATAATTTCCAAAAATCCGCCTTAGTGAATGCCTACAACTTAAAAGGCATCAATCAAAATTTTAAGTTTACAAGTTTATAGCCCAGGGTCCCTAATCCCACCTTTTACGAAACTATCAAAAATCAGGAGCGTTTTGTAATAAGCTTAGAATAATCATATTCATATTAATATCAGAATATCATACTCCCACCAACACAAAATGATCAACCAAATTTGATGGTAAGGTTGCAATATGACTACTTTAAGAGATGGAAGTACGGATCTTAAAAAAATTTACATTAGAACAATGAAACTTAGTATCAAAAGTCACGTCAAAGTACGCGAATTGAAAAAAGAATTAAAATATTTGAGACTACGTCATCAAAACGTCGTAATCCATTATTATTTTAAGTTTGCTATATTGACGTGGTGGTACCAAATTTAATGGTAAGGTTGAAACATTGCTACTTTAAGAGATGGGAGTAGGGCCCCAGGTTTAGGTTCACTATTGACGAATCAGTCGGTCTAAAATAATAAATAACTAGACTATATTTATATCAAAACTATGTGACGTCACAGAATAGGGAACCAGTGAACGATAACGCTGTTAGTACTAAAAAACAAAACAAAACGTATAAAGATATAAGCGTCGTGCTGCGTACCGTAACCGCTATACTAAACGGGCGTGGAGGTCTTGGGCTCGCCCCGGACTAGGTCAAAGCGACCTTGACCTTGACTGTGACCTTGACCGTGACCTTGTGGCTGAGGGGTGGGCGTGGCACGTGACCGCGCGCGGGTCTCCTCCAGTATGAAGGTGTTGATGACGTACGCCTCGCGCCGGATGCGGTCGCGAAGCTCTCCAGAAATGTCCGGTATCGCCCAGCGGACGATTATCATCACCAGAGCTACCACGTTCTGATAAAGTAACAAGTAATATAACAAGTGTACGCTTACATACATGACATATATACAAATTATCCTGCTTTTTAATTGAAGTAAATAAATAAAATCGAGTTTGGCTCTATGATCGTCATTGCAAATGAACGAATGCGTTTCGTTGTCCTCTTGATTCCTTCTCCAAAATTTGACCGATTTAACTACTTTTTTCTTTAAAAATTAAAGATAGGCTTTGGCCGTGCTCCTGTTTCCTGTTTCTATATTTGTTTTCTGTGAATGTTTGAACACAAAAATGTGGCCAATTTTTTAGGTTTTTGAAGGTTCATGTCTGTTAATAATTAATTAATGAAAAAAAGGAAAATATATGCCATACATTTTTGGAACAATAATTTATTGCTCTACTGTTATTATACAGGGAGGAAACAGGGGACTACGTTTGTCTGAAAAAACTGCCCTTGTGTTTGCTCTTAAGCTGGAAGTAGTTAGAAGGAAGAAGTTACAGAGAGTTAGTTACCTCGAAGACAACGACGAAAGCCAACCTCGCGCCAATGATGTGCCAGTACCAGTTGCTGTGCTCGTAGCTATCGTCTGCGTTTTGGTACCAGTAGCCCGGGTAGCTGTCCAACAAAACGTACAGAATCAGAACATTGTTAGAATAGCGGTAAAAAGTCAGCGAAGCAACGTTTCAGCCGAAGCTTACGATTTACTGTAGTTTTCAAAGATTTTGAGGAAACATAAAGTAGATAAACATTATCCCAAGGATGTTCCAATTGAGAATCTGTGGGCAAAAATGTCATAACGATTTAAGGGTTCGTAAACCTTGGATATAGTTCAAAATGACAATCATTTAGCGACCTACGTCCGTATTTATGAATGAATGAATGAACATTTATTTGTAAAACAAGAGTAGCATAACTAGATCTTAAGAATAAATAATAATTTAAATATCCTGCATGTTTTGCCTTACTGCGTACAAATAGTTATAAATCAAGAGATGTATTTAATTTTTATAACTTAAATTTAAATTTATGTAACATAATATATATTCAAGTAAATTATTTGAACATGACACAACCGAGACATGAAATGCTATTTGAATGCTTTGGTTCAGTACGCGATCAATGTGTAGTCAAAGGCTGCAATGATATATAATATTTCTCATTGTACAAGAATGCACATTTTAAAAAGCGCCATCTAATCAATTTGAACATACATACAACAATGTCATCAATTCACACTAATCGATCGCTTTTTTGCTTTTCAGCACATCTCAGCAGTTTTTGTAGAATTTAATTTGATTTGTTTATATTTCAAAATTACAATTAAAGGTGGAGTCAGTGAGTGACAACATGAGTTTTATCATCGATTATGAATTATTGTATATGAATATTCCCTTCACTGTGTGACTAACCTGCACATGGTCTCGTTGTAAGTGGAGGAGATGGGTTTGTATTCGCGTATAGTGGTAGTGTGGAAGTCCGCCAGTGTGTGATTCACGTAGTTGTCCAGGGAGCCGCCGTGCGAGTACTGGTACACCAGCCGCGGGATGAACTCCGATGTGAACGCTATTATGAACCCCTGGGAAACCACAATCATATTTAAGCGCTTTAAACGTTAGAACTTCCATCTACAATTTATTAACAGTAACGGCGGGTGTTAACGTGGTTGTTTTATATTAATTCCCAGAATAGGGATGTGACTGTGTCTAAAGTTTTATTTTTCTTTGTAACACAATATAGTACTTAGTCGACTAAAATCAATACCAAATTTTTTATTGGTTTAAAAATGTAGGTATCCACTATGTAACTTTAATTAAACAGATATATACATTTCTTGCAAATATGACAGATTACAGATATCTTCTAAGCTTGAGCAAGAAGAATGCTGAAAACCAGCCCTTTTTGCAGAACAGGCATACGCCGTTTAACTGTACTAGATTAGTTATTTAATTACCTGTGTTTTTTCTTAGTTAGTTCTCTGGAATAAACATTATATTATATCCAAAAAAAATCTTGTAATAGCTCAGTGAGACTTCATAGCTGACTGGTGGTCTTTCTAAATGAAGACTGAGAGACATATTTTTATATAACAATATTTAAACTTACATAATTTGAAAAAATATTTTGCTTAGATTACACACAACACTTGGAATTAATTAAATTTATTAAATAATACTTTTGGCATAATCAAAGAGTTCAAATTCTTAAGAAATTACTATTAATCTCCTAAACAGTTAGGGTAAATCTCATGATGCATTTAATGTCCATCAAACTCGGGCCCATGCATCTTAGATCCTTTTGCGCTACTCCGCGTATTTTAAGATTTTCCACGGTTACTTTATAAAAATCACCAGTACATTACTCACATTAGTGATGATGCTGAGCTTCCCGATAGAGTCCAGTATACGGTACCAGACGCCGATATCGTTGACGCGCTGCGGGACCGGACGTCGGTAGCACGTGAGGAACTTCTTGGCGTCCAGTCTCATCTCTAGCACGTTGTTGATGAGAGCGAACAGAGGGGCGAGGGGGAAAGCCGCTACGAAAATCGTCACGAAGCCGTATTGGAGCACTGTGAACAAAAGGAGGTTTCACTCTGCAGTATAGGTACGTAGGTTGTTGACGTGAATGCGTGAACGTCTTTCAATTTGGTACCATACGGGGGCAATCCAAAAAACCTAATGATAACAAAATCGTAATGTAAACCCATACAGTTTGGCGTTGTAGTTTACAATCTATATATAGTATAGTGGTATAATATAATTTAGGATGTACATACATATACATCCAAAATCACATTATACCACTGGATAGCTAAAGGATCTAAGAATTCATTACGATAAACGAGAACAGTGACGCATTGCGCAGGGTGGAGGGGGAAGCGCCGCCATTTTGAGGTTATTTTACTCAGGCTACGTTCCGGGAAGCACCCTCAACGCTCACAACTGTCGAGCCCCGGTTTAAAGTTCCAGTTGGAATGAATGCTTGCAATGTTCAACCCAAGTGGAACAGTTACGCGGTCGCGAAAAGCGAGCGAACTTTTCTGTCAAAAATCGATAGAATCCTATACATTTGATGTTTGACCTACGATCTGCAAGCGTTGTGAGCGTTTTCGGTGACGTCATCGATGACGTATCGAGCTCGCTCACGATGATCGCGGGCTTCTAATGGAATGGGTGTGCGAACGCCGCGAGTGATTTTGACGCTTCCCGGAACGTAGCCTCAGAGAAACGTACTTACGTACAACAAACCACACGGCCGTGTCTATGACACAGCCACACCCCATTTATGTTTTTAGACTGGCGCTCGGTACTCGGCTCGCAAGGGAATATAAACGCTCGTATCTTACGATAAGTTTCAACTTAACGTACAAGCAGGAACCACCCTAATAGTAGGCTAATTTTTATACCTAAACTTGACTTTCGTTCGAGAGTGACGTTTCTGTCTACTATTAGTCATTTAGTGACAAAGGTAAGAATCTGCGAGTTTACTAGGGTTCGTTCCGGTAAGCGCCGTCAACGCTCACAACTGGCGTGCCCCGGTTTGACGTTCCCTTTGGTTCCAATGCTTTTAACGCTCAACCCGAATGGAAGACTCACGCGGTCATACTTATTTGACATATTGACATCTCGCTCAACCGCAAAAACCCACCTACTATTCGCGAGCGTTGTGGTCATCACAATGATCGTGGGCTTGTAAGAGAACGAGTGCGCAAACGACGGGATTGATTGCAGCTCGTAAAGGAACACGACTATAGTCGAGTTCCTCGATCATTTGTCGATGGCAATACGATCAATATAATAATCCTTCTTCAGATTTTACATAGTTTTTGCAATTTTCAAATAAAAAGTCTGATATAAAAACAGATTCACTTTTGCATTTTATGTGTGATATTATAAATATCAACCTGAACGATTTACAGTTAGTTTACGCAAAGACAGATGTTTTAATGTATAGGTATCATAGAAAATTAAGTATAACAATGCTAAACTAAAAAAGGTTCTAGCGTTATATAGTCCTAAAATAAGTAATAGGTATATGGAATGTTAATAATATAAAGTAAGTACTCACCCATTTCCAAATACTCCGGAAAGAGACCCATATTACCGAAGTCCACTAGCTTGAAGTCTTTCACCCATTGTAAAGGACTCTTTATCCTGTAAACAACAATAAAATATCCATGTTTTATAATAATCCTATAAAATCACTATTCTCATACTGTCGCCATTTCAACAGTTTGTTTTGAAGCGAAGTTGGGCTATCGATAACGATCACAGTAAAGGTGTCTACCTGCTACACCGTTTCGTACCGTGACCGTGCTACGTACGTGTCAGGCATAAAAATATTTGTGAATTGAAAAGTATAAGCCTACAGACACTAGACCGTTCCGTTACCGGCCAACACAGTCCCGTGCTATTCACGGAGCGTCAGCAATTGTCGGTGAAAATATTTGATTATTTGCTCTTGATTATGTTCTAGTGGGCCGTGTCTGTGCCTAATACATAGTTATGGATGCACCTGGCCCCTCCGTACTAGATGAAGCTGCTGAGTAAGCTTTATAGTGCTTACTCAGCATGGAAACTCTTAGAACATAAGATTGTTATTATGCAGACGCAGCTGCCTGAGTCTCGGCAGGTGTGAACTGTCCATGTACTTTATTTCATAATTATATTAGCCTCCAAAACGGCAACACGTATTTTATTTTATAATTTTAATTAAATTAATAATTAGTTTTTAAAAACATAATTATACGCGCCCAAATCAAGAGTACGTTCATAGCTAGGTCATGGTATGAGACGGTGTAGTGGGTGGACACCTTAAGGCTTACTGTCCACGGACGTGTAGAGCTTCATAACCACTTATTCGTTATTGTACGCTTGGTGTATGCCTGCTTGCAGCTGCAATACAGAACTATGAAACTCTGTCGATGGAGCGGCAACGTGGCGCTCGCGTCGCTTCATGACGCCGATCGTACCGGCCGTACGCCAGGGCGTATGACATGCGGTATGTGATGAGTGAAATACACTCTCATCTAATAATTATCTTGCTATTACGAACAATTCAACAATTTTATTTTCAATATACGCATGTGCCCAACATAATCGTCGTCTTCGGCGACTGCGAATGTAGTAATAAGCCAAAATAACGTCTTCATCGTTCATGGTGCAAACGTACGCGTGCAATACGCCTCGTGGACAGAGTTCAGTACGCTTATTTTGAAGCATCTACGAAGTTACGCCTTCGTGGACAGTAAGCCTAAGGTTAACGATCAACTTTATAAAATTTAACGAATATAAACATATATGTAGGTTTGCACACAACATTCAAAAAGCTGGACGGATTTTAATAAAATTTTGTTGTGTGACTTAACGCCCAGGAATACCACACATAATACTTGCCTTTATATGTGACATACACGTCACATATAAATAGTTTTAAATTTCTATAACTACTCGACAAATTTAATGAATTTTTAACGAATCGATTTTACAAACGAATGACTAACCTACTGAGATGGAAGGCTTGAAAGGCAAATATAATAATAATAATCATTTATTCCATTGTTTACAAGTGACTTGTAATTTCACACCTTTTAATGTGACACAGAACCTACACTAAGAATAATAAAATCCTTGTATTGTAGTTTCTGTTAGCTCTTCCTGGGTATATTGTTATATATATAGCCTTATTATCAATACAGTGAGATATAAAATATATAAGAAAGTTCAGCAGAATATATTGTTGTATAGAATCCTCTACCATTTTTGTGACCATCACTCGTTGCGAATAAGCAATATAAATAATTAATATAAAAGACATTTAAATTAAAATTAAACATATTGAATACGTCATTTTGCCTCTATCAGCTTCCAAAAAACCACAGAAACACAAGAATCTTATAATTTTGTGCAGCGCTAAACTTATTAAGTTACATGTTATGCAAGTTGCCTTTAAGTTATAAAAATAAATTGCAACTGCAAACCTCTTCAGCTGTCGTTAACTAGGATGACAATGGATTTTCTATTATGTCAGGTTTACCGACAGTTGAGATAGTAGTTGGGTTTAGTTTAGAATATTCAAATGATAAATCCTCTATACATACTTTTTCTTCCGGCCAATAGTCCTGATGATGTACCACCACTTGAGCAGATACGGCATGAGCATCTCGACCACAGTGTTGATGAACTGCTTGCCCACCATGATGATGGCCAACTGGATTGACAACTCCAAGAGGCAGCCACCAGGTGCGCACTGTACGACAAAAAACAAAGCTGTATAAAAAAATATCGAAAAATGGAACCGACTTCAACACTAAAAAGTGTGAAATTACTTGTTGAAGTCGGTACCATGATAGTTCAAAGTACCTATTATCACCATATTGTGCGCATGGTACCTTCGACAAGTTCACTCTTTTTAGTCTTGAAATCAGTTCCATTTATTGGTTAAAAAAATGTTTTAACCCCTTTTAGTGACCCTTGCTACTTACGAGGTCGATTGTCTTTCACCGTCGATGCTGATATCGTCAAGATAGGCTCACTCAAAAAAACCTTGACCGAATTCGATGAAATTTAAATTGGACCACCTCAGAAGTATACTCTACCAGAACAAAAAAAAATCTGACTATTCTGTAAAAAAATATGCATGAACACGCATAAAGGCCTATTCAAACCTGGGCGTTATTCACTACCGCGAGCGATAGAGAAATCCGAAAGGGTATGCGTTAATTTCACTGTTCACACCAAAGCGGATATCACTACCGCGAGCGATAGAGAAATACGAAAGGGTATGCGTTAATTTCACTGTTCACACCAAAGCGGATATCCCTACCGCGAGCGATAGACAAATACGAAAGGGTATGCGTTAATTTCACTGTTCACACCAAAGCGGATATCTCTACCGCGAGCGATAGAGAAATACGAAAGGGTATGCGTTAATTTCACTGTTCACACCAAAGCAGATATCTCTACCGCGAGAGATAGAGAAATCCGAAAGGGTATGCGTTAATTTCACTGTTCACACCAAAGCGGATATCACTACCGCGAGCGATAGAGAAATCCGAAAGGGTATGCGTTAATTTCACTGTTCACACCAAAACGGATATCACTGCCGCGAGCGATAGAGAAATCCGAAAGGGTATGCGTTAATTTCACTGTTCACACCAAAGCGGATATCACTGCCGCGAGCGATAGAGAAATACGAAAGGGTATGAGTTAATTTCACTGTTCACACCAAAGCGGATATCACTACCGCGAGCGATAGAGAAATCCGAAAGGGTATGCGTTAATTTCACTGTTCACACCAAAGCGGATATCACTACCGCGAGCGATAGAGAAATACGAAAGGGTATGCGTTAATTTCACTGTTCACACCAAAGCGGATATCACTACCGCGAGCGATAGAGAAATCCGAAAGGGTATGCGTTAATTTCACTGTTCACACCAAAGCGGATATCACTACCGCGAGCGATAGAGAAATCCGAAAGGGTATGCGTTAATTTCACTGTTCACACCAAAGCGGATATCACTGCCGCGAGCGATAGAGAAATCCGAAAGGGTATGCGTTAATTTCACTGTTCACACCAAAGCGGATATCACTACCGCGAGCGATAGAGAAATCCGAAAGGGTATGCGTTAATTTCACTGTTCACACCAAAGCGGATATCACTGCCGCGAGCGATAGAGAAATACGAAAGAGTATGCGTTAATTTCACTGTTTACACCAAAGCGGATATCACTACCGCGAGCGATGGAGAAATCCGAAAGGGTATGCGTTAATTTCACTGTTCACACCAAAGCGGATATCACTACCGCGAGCGATAGAGAAATCCGAAAGGGTATGAGTTAATTTCACTGTTCACACCAAAGCGGATATCACTACCGCGAGCGATAGAGAAATACGAAACGGTATGCGTTAATTTCACTGTTCACACCAAAGCGGATATCTCTACCGCGAGCGATAGAGAAATACGAAAGGGTATGCGTTAATTTCACTGTTCACACCAAAGCAGATATCTCTACCGCGAGAGATAGAGAAATCCGAAAGGGTATGCGTTAATTTCACTGTTCACACCAAAGCGGATATCTCTACCGCGAGCGATAGAGAAATACGAAAGGGTATGCGTTAATTTCACTGTTCACACCAAAGCGGATATCACTACCGCGAGCGATAGAGAAATACGAAAGAGTATGCGTTAATTTCACTGTTTACACCAAAGCGGATATCACTACCGCGAGCGATGGAGAAATCCGAAAGGGTATGCGTTAATTTCACTGTTCACACCAAAGCGGATATCACTACCGCGAGCGATAGAGAAATCCGAAAGGGTATGCGTTAATTTCACTGTTCACACCAAAGCGGATATCACTACCGCGAGCGATAGAGAAATACGAAACGGTATGCGTTAATTTCACTGTTCACACCAAAGCGGATATCTCTACCGCGAGCGATAGAGAAATACGAAAGGGTATGCGTTAATTTCACTGTTCACACCAAAGCAGATATCTCTACCGCGAGAGATAGAGAAATCCGAAAGGGTATGCGTTAATTTCACTGTTCACACCAAAGCGGATATCTCTACCGCGAGCGATAGAGAAATACGAAAGGGTATGCGTTAATTTCACTGTTCACACCAAAGCGGATATCACTACCGCGAGCGATAGAGAAATACGAAAGGGTATGCGTTAATTTCACTGTTCACACCAAAGCGGATATCCCTACCGCGAGCGATAGACAAATACGAAAGGGTATGCGTTAATTTCACTGTTCACACCAAAGCGGATATCTCTACCGCGAGCGATAGAGAAATACGAAAGGGTATGCGTTAATTTCACTGTTCACACCAAAGCAGATATCTCTACCGCGAGAGATAGAGAAATCCGAAAGGGTATGCGTTAATTTCACTGTTCACACCAAAGCGGATATCTCTACAGCGAGCGATAGAGAAATCCGAAAGGGTATGCGTTAATTTCACTGTTCACACCAAAGCGGATATTTCTACCGCGCGCGGTAGAGATATTCGTTGGCAACGGTTAGCGGGGTGGCGGGACTAGTTTCGCCAAACAAGAGAAAATACCGCCTCACTAGGCGGTACAAGTTTCGCTGCAGTTATGGAACTTCATACTATTTACCCATCGAGTTCCGCGTGGTATTTTTCGCTACCCACAGCGGTAGCTAACTGTTTACAGGCAAAAAAAATTACGCGTCGATTAAAAACCTCCTTCTTTTGGAAGTCGGTTGTAAAAGACAGTCCCGTTAATGCAGTTGGTAGTATCCCTGCCTTTGAAGCGCGGGTTGCTAGGTTTGATCCCTAACAAGAGCAAATAGTTGTGTGATGGGCAGAAATATTGTGTCTTGAATATATGTGAGATGTTTAGGTGAGTATCCATGTTTCCCGCGACACGAGAAATCCCAGTGCGAGGGTTTAAGTGTGTAATAGTAGATTTTTTGGTTAGAGGGCAGCTCGTCCAAGTCTAAAACTATTCCAAAGGACCAGTTTCACCTTTTAAATAACGGTCAACTGGGCCCACATTGGTTTAGATAAAGGGACTTATTATTCGTCACGCGGTTTCTTTACTGCATGTTACCTGCTTGCGTTCACAAAATCAAAATCATATCATTTATTCTGTATATGCCTACGGGTCAATTACAAATTATCATTTTACATTTTTTTTTCTTAAATCTACAACCGGATCGGAACACGACCACGATTGAGAAGATCCGGCAAGAAACTCAGCGGGCTTGTCTTTTTACATTTTTTATTGCCTCTTACTTACGGCCGTTTTCAATAACCTATCTATCGCCGGTTTACCTTACTAGAAATAGATATTTGACACTATTTGTATGGACGTTGTGTCACATTTCTATCGGTAGTAAGGAAAACTGTGGATATATAGATTATTGAAAACGGCCGTTAATGTATTTGACAAATGTACATTTATTTTTGGCTCCAGTGTATTGCCTAACAAAAGTGACCATAATAATGATACCATTATTCCACATATTGCTCTAAGACATTTTTTGAGCAATGAATGCTTGTGTTATGTCTGTACTTCGCCCCCAAAGAATAAGACCATACCTGAGAAGGGACCCAACATATCCATGATACGCCAATGGAGTTTCTTTAATAGAAGTTTTTCGTAGCCTCTTTAGAACATAGACTTGTTGTTGATTTTGTTACATATTTTATTTATTTGTAGTTTCCAATTAAGTGTATTATCAACTATTAAACCTAAAAACGTTATATGGTCCTGACCATATAACGTTTTTTATACAGCAGGATTCAGGGTCCTGTGGTAGCTGGTGGCCGCTCCGGCGATGTGCGCAGTACTGGCCGCGCAGTCTAACCAGCGGGAGTTCAGGGAGAACTCACCCGAGATGGGGAATTTAGTGAACTTAATAATTATGCTATGAAGATACGAGTACAACGCTAACAATTGTTCACTTGTCACGGAACTTGGTAATCACTAGTGACAGAGGTCGAGTCGATGGCTGGCGTCGGAAAGGAAGGCACAGCGGCTGCCTCTGGCTCGCGACACATCACATGACACTCGCGACTCCGCCCCTTTTTTCTTGTTCATCGCGCCTAACCTTATGGTACCTTTGGTAAGCTTTTTGCGCTATTCCAGATAAAGAGGGCTGAAGGCCGAGAGGGGCAAGTGAAAACCAGTCTTTTCATAGACTACCTACATCTATTTATTTCCTATACACTTGCTTTATTAGCAATAGCGCCACCTAGTGTCATAGGTGTCTTCGAGCTAGTAATACTTAAGTCACCTAGATGGCGACATATTCATAATATTTTATACTTTTTAATTACCGAAGCGGACTAACAGTTACAGTTGCCAGTCAAGGTTGCGAAAGATATTCCCTAAAACAGCTGAAAACAACTTTGGAGACATTGGATCTCCTTGTCTAACTCCTCGCATGATCCTGAATTCTTTGCCCAAATCTTCTAATTGGATTTTTGCTTTACTGTTTGTATATTATATCATTTTGATAATTGTAGTATATGTACATATTGCCTTATGACTAATTCAATCATTAGCATTAACTTATGCAAAAGTGATTGATTGCATTAGTCACTTTTCATTATGTAACTATTTTTAATCTGTGCTTCTGCTACACATTTTTTTAATATATTATATTTTACTATAGACTTTTAGTCTCTAGGGATTAAAAAGCTATTTGTTCACTGTTTAGGAGGAACAAACTAGTCGTTTTCGAAAAGATGTAATAAAAACAACTATCTTATATGATCGTTGGATAAAAACGTTATTTTTAAATTTTACAGTTTCGCTCGCTTGGTCTTGGTGTAGTGGCGAGAAAATTATAATTTTAATTTCAATAACCCTTTTATTTATGAATCGATTGACATGAAACAGATACTACATGTTAATCTGTCCGCAACAGGTTTACGCTATAACAAAAGATTTATGAATGAAGCTGAATGAAGCGGAGGCTTGCTGATTCGCACCGACTATATGATAATATATTAGCGATAACCACATCTAAATCGGATAAGCCGTTTCTGAGATTAGCGTGCACAAACGCACAGACAAACAGATAAACAGACAAATAGACAAAAATTCTAACAATTTTATTTAAATTCTTTTTTCTTTTATATAAATATTTTTTCCCATATATCTTCCAGGTACACACAGCGATCAGTTACATTTATATTATATGTATAAATATCGAATAATGTAAGTCTTTCATTAAAAATATCTTAAATAATTAGCATAGCTGACATACCTCTTCTTGTCTATGCCCGAACAGTCTCACGAAGGCGCCCGGCCTGCCCACAAACTTGCCCTTGAAGAACGCGATGTAGAATATCGACGCGTAGTAGTTGACAAACTGCAGTAAGTATATCTTGAGCGTGAGGGAATCGTCGAACTCTGTCTGCGTGCGGAGCAGCTCCTTTTCCGTCAGCCATTCGGCGAGGTATTGATAGATCTGTCAAATCAAACAAGAAATGACAAGTCAGACATTTAATTTCTTAGGATGAATTACACTACCAATATCTCAACAGACTTTTGAAAAAAGGAGGTTCACAATTTGATGTATATAATTTTTTTTTTTGTTTTATGTTTGCTACTTCGGAACTTTGGGACTGGGTGAACCGATTTTGACGATTATTTTTTCATTTGAAAGCTGGTCCTTCCCGAAACGCGCGGGTCCCATTTAATATACATAAGAAAACTTAACAAAGCTGTGTAAAGAACGGAAGTGTATGGTGTACTATACAGAAGTGCCGCAGGATGGGGCGCCCAGGACGGACATGCGGTACAGCACCACGCCCAGGACTGTGGCCAGTGCTAGCAGCACGAGCAGTGCTATCACAGGGTATACGTACGTAGTTGAATATACAGATGAGCACTAAGTTGATGCAGGCGGCGGTGGCGGTCACAGACTCCCCTCCCCTCTCGCTCTTGGAGAGGGGACCGGGATATGTGGCCGCCGCGTGGGGGGATATAGCCTTTGTAGGCGTATATTTCTCCCCAAACCGCCCTCTCTCGGATTTCGAGATATTTCTCGAAATCCTCACCGCAGTGGTCGGTAGGGTGGCGCCACGCCATGTCGTCGTAATGGGTGACTTAAATGCCAAGTCGACGGTCTGGGGTAACCCAGCCGCTTCTTGCAACGTCCGGGGCCGCGCCGTTGAATACTGGGCGGCCTCGTCCGGTGTCTCCCTCCTCAACAGAGGGACGGTCCAGACGTGTGTGCGGCAACGGGGAGGGTCAGTGGTGGACGTCTCGTTCGCTACCCCCGTTCTAGCCGCCCGCGTCGTGAACTGGCGGGTGGAGATGGTGGAGACCTTGTCGGACCACCGATATGTGCGGTTCGACATCTCCACCCAGAGCCCCCGAAGAACGGTCCCCTCAGGGCCTTCCCCTTTTCCACGGTGGGCTCTCACTCGCCTGGACCGAGAGGCGGCTATTGAGGCGGCGTTTGTCCAGGACTGGCTCGCACCTCCTCTCAAAGGCCTGGACGTGGACTCCGCAGCGGTCCAACTGAGGCAGTCCCTGACCGAGGTGTGCAACGCCAGCATGCCGCGGTCTCGCCGCCGACCTCCCCGTCGTGCCGTCTATTGGTGGACGGAGGAACTCGCGGGGCTCCGGGCCGCATGTGTGGCAGCAAGAAGGGCCTACACGCGGAGTCGACGACGCAGCCGACGAGATGAGGCCAACGAGGTCCTTCTCTACGCTGGTTACGTAGAGGCAAAGAGGGTCCTCAAGTCGGCAATTGCCGCCGCCGAGGACGCGGCGAGAGCCGAGATGCTGGAAGGCCTAGACAAAGACCCGTATGGGAGACCATATAAGGCGGCGCGGAACAAACTGCGCCCCTTTGGTCCCCCGCTGACGGAGACTCTAGAGCCGACATTGCTGGATGGGGTGGTTCGGTCTCTGTTTCCGTCCGGGACCAACTTTACTCCACCAGTGATGGAACCCCCTCGGGGGACGGAGACGTCAGAGGATGAGGAGGAGGCACCTCCACCCACTGCAGCGGAATTTGAAGAGGAGGCCCTCCGCCTCCGCGCCAAGAGGACAGCCCCTGGACCGGACGGCATCCCCGCAAGGGTGGTGGCCCTCGCCGCCTCCCAGATGGAGGAGAGGTTTCGGGACCTCTTCAGCGCGTGTTTCACGTCTGGGAGGTTCCCGAAACCTTGGAAGGAAGGGCAGCTGTGCCTACTCCGAAAGGAGGGACGCCGAGCGGACTCCCCTTCGGCATACCGGCCCATCGTTCTGCTCGATGAGGTCGGTAAAATGTTCGAGGGGATCATCGCCAAGCGGCTGAATGGCCACCTGCGCAGGCACGGACCGGACCTGTCGAACGCCCAATTCGGTTTCCGAAGTGGGCGTTCGACTGTAGACGCGCTGGCCCTACTCAAGGGTCAAGTGCAGGAGGCTGTCGGGGCAAGAGACGGAGTTTTGGCTGTGTCATTTGACATAGCCAACGCCTTCAACTCCGTCCCCCACTCGACAATCTTGGAGGCACTCCGCTACCATGGTGTGCCTCATTACCTGCGGAGGCTTCTGGCCAACTATCTGGAGGACCGAGCCGTCCTCCTCGTGGACCGCTCGGGCCAGCTTCGCCAGTATGATGCAGGGTCGGGTGTTCCACAGGGGTCTGTCCTAGGACCTCTCTTGTGGAACATCGGATTCGACTGGCTCCTGCGGGGAAATCTCCTCCGTGGCACGAGTGTCATCTGCTATGCGGATGACACTCTACTCACTGCCCGGGGGAGAGACTTCAGGGAGGCGGCGAGTCTGGCCTCGGCCGGCGGATCCCTGATCGCAGGAAGGATCCGCCGCCTAGGCTTGAAGGTGGCACTGCATAAGACCGAGGCCGTGTTTTTCCACGGGCCTCGGCAGCGCATTCCCCCTGACGCCCACATTATCGTGGAGGGGGTCAGGATCGAGGTGAAAGCCCAGATGAAATATCTGGGCCTAGTGCTCGACAGCAGGTGGCGCTTCGGCCCGCACTTCAGCGGGCTGTCGACGCGCCTGCTAAAGGTCGCGGGCGCCCTCTCTTGGCTCCTTCCGAACTTGGGGGGGCCCAAAGCGCGGTGCCGGCTCTTATACGCCGGCATCTTGAAGAGTATGGCCCTTTACGGGGCTCCTATCTGGGCTGACTCCCTTCAAAAGAGGGAGAACGCCACTACTCTCCGCAGGCCCCAAAGGGCCATTGCACTGCGGGTGGCGAGGGCCTACCGGTCGGTGGGCTTCGCGGCGGCGTGCGCTTTGGCTGGCACCCCTCCTTGGGAGCTCCAGGCAGAGGTGCTCGCCAAAGTGTACGAGTGGACGGCGAGGCGTAAGGCGCTCGGGGAGCGCCCCACCTTGGAGGAGCGGGTGGCTGTCCGGCGTGAGGCTAGGGACGCAGTCGTCCATCATTGGACGGAGGACCTCGCCTCCGCCACTTTTGGTCGCCGCACGTTGGACGCTCTCGGGCCGGTCCTACAAGACTGGCTCGGGCGGTCCCACGGTTTCCTCTCATTCCGTCTGGTGCAGGTGTTATCCGGGCACGGATGCTTCGGATCATACCTGCACCGGATCGGAAGGGAGGAAACACCGACATGCCATGATTGTGGCGCGGCGGAGGACACGGCGCAGCACACCCTCGAGGTGTGTCCGTCGTGGTCCGAGCTGCGCCACAGCTTGGTTGCCGTAGTCGGGCCGGACCTCTCGCTCCCCAGCGTTGTCAGCGCCATGCTGGAGGGTGAGGGGAACTGGGTAGCGGTCGCCTCCTTTTGCGAAGACGTGATGTCCCAAAAGGAGGTGGCAGAGCGCGCAAGAGAGGAAGACCCCCTTGCGGCGCCACTGCGTAGACGAAGAAGGGGCGGAAGAAGGCGATTGCGCCTTCTTCCGCCCGGTGGTGAATAGCGAGCGTTAGGCGCGGGGGCGCCTTCTCTCGCATTGCACCTATTCACCACCTCCGTCGGGCGGGAATGGCCGAGCACTCCTGGTCATTCCCTGGCCCCTCCTGGTGGGAGGGGCGTGCAGGCCCCGCTGTAAAAGCGGGCGGTCGTCGGTGGGGGACTGGACGTAGAGGCTCTGCCAACTTCCCAGTCCTCCTCCACACAGACGAAGCCGGAGTGCCGCTGGGTTATTTTAGTGGGTATACCGGTTGAACCGGGGAGTCCCACATACCCCCCCTATCCCCAATGGGGGGGATGCGTAATGCATTTTTCCCAGCGTCAAAAAAAAAAAATAAAAAAAAAAAAGGCGGCGGTGGCGGTGGTGAACATGATGGGGCTGTAGGTGATGAGTTTGTTGTCCTTCTGCCGCAGGATGGAGGCGCCCAGGATGGACATGCGGTACAGCACCACGCCCAGAACTCTGGCCAGTGCTAGCAGCATGAGCAGTGCTATCACAGGGTATACGTACGTAGTTGAATATACAGATGAGCACTAAGTTGATGCAGGCGGCGGTGGCGGTGGTGAACATGATGGGGCTGTAGGTGATGAGTTTGTTATCCTTCTGCCGCAGGATGGAGGCGCCCAGGATGGACATGCGGTACAGCACCACGCCCAGGACTCTGGCCAGTGCTAGCAGCACGAGCAGTGCTATCACAGGGTATACATACGTAGTTGAATATACAGATGAGCACTAAGTTGATGCAGGCGGCGGTGGCGGTGGTGAACATGATGGGGCTGTAGGTGATGAGTTTGTTGTCCTTCTGCCGCAGGATGGAGGCGCTCAGGATGGACATGCGGTACAGCACCACGCCCAGGACTCTGGCCAGTGCTAGCAGCACGAGCAGTGCTATCACAGGGTATACGTACGTAGTTGAATATACAGATGAGCACTAAGTTGATGCAGGCGGCGGTGGCGGTGGTGAACATGATGGGGCTGTAGGTGATGAGTTTGTTGTCCTTCTGCCGCAAGATGGAGGCGCCCAGGATGGACATGCGGTACAGCACCACGCCCAGGACTCTGGCCAGTGCTAGCAGCACGAGCAGTGCTATCACAGGGTATACGTACGTAGTTGAATATACAGATGAGCACTAAGTTGATGCAGGCGGCGGTGGCGGTGGTGAACATGATGGGGCTGTAGGTGATGAGTTTGTTGTCCTTCTGCCGCAGGATGGAGGCGCCCAGGATGGACATGCGGTACAGCACCACGCCCAGGACTCTGGCCAGTGCTAGCAGCACGAGCAGTGCTATCACAGAGTATACGTACGTAGTTGAATATACAGATGAGCACTAAGTTGATGCAGGCGGCGGTGGCGGTGGTGAACATGATGGGGCTGTAGGTGATGAGTTTGTTGTCCTTCTGCCGCAGGATGGAGGCGCCCAGGATGGACATGCGGTACAGCACCACGCCCAGGACTCTGGCCAGTGCTAGCAGCACGAGCAGTCCTATCACAGGGTATACGTACGTAGTTGAATATACAGATGAGCACTAAGTTGATGCAGGCGGCGGTGGCGGTGGTGAACATGATGGGGCTGTAGGTGATGAGTTTGTTGTCCTTCTGCCGCAGGATGGAGGCGCCCAGGATGGACATGCGGTACAGCACCACGCCCAGGACTCTGGCCAGTGCTAGCAGCACGAGCAGTGCTATCACAGGGTATACGTACGTAGTTGAATATACAGATGAGTACTAAGTTGATGCAGGCGGCGGTGGCGGTGGTGAACATGATGGGGCTGTAGGTGATGAGTTTGTTGTCCTTCTGCCGCAGGATGGAGGCGCCCAGGATGGACATGCGGTACAGCACCACGCCCAGGACTCTGGCCAGTGCTAGCAGCACGAGCAGTGCTATCACAGGGTATACGTACGTATTTGAATATACAGATGAGCACTAAGTTGATGCAGGCGGCGGTGGCGGTGGTGAACATGATGGGGCTGTAGGTGATGAGTTTGTTGTCCTTCTGCCGCAGGATGGAGGCGCCCAGGATGGACATGCGGTACAGCACCACGCCCAGGACTTTGGCCAGTGCTAGCAGCACGAGCAGTGCTATCACAGGGTATACGTACGTAGTTGAATATACAGATGAGCACTAAGTTTATGCAGGCGGCGGTGGCGGTGGTGAACAAGATGGGGCTGTAGGTGATGAGTTTGTTGTCCTTCTGCCGCAGGATGGAGGCGCCCAGGATGGACATGCGGTACAGCACCACGCCCAGGACTCTGGCCAGTGCTAGCAGCACGAGCAGTGCTATCACAGGGTATACGTACGTAGTTGAATATACAGATGAGCACTAAGTTGATGCAGGCGGCGGTGGCGGTGGTGAACATGATGGGGCTGTAGGTGATGAGTTTGTTGTCCTTCTGCCGCAGGATGGAGGCGCCCAGGATGGACATGCGGTACAGCACCACGCCCAGGACTGTGGCCAGGGCTAGCAGCACCAATAGTGCCACCACGCTGAACGACATCAGCGTCGCTGGTAGCCGCATGCGCCAGAATGGGACCATTGGCTCTCTCTCTCCGGTTACCACGTTCAACTGCAATATACAAAAACTATTCTAGAAAACATTTTTAATATGAAAAGCAGAAAGAGTGCGAGGCGAGAAGCAACCGCGAGCCTTCTGCATTCTCCTTGAAAAAGACCACCGGATGTGGTTGAAACTATAGTTGGAAATATCTGACTTATTTGAGTGAATGATTCCCATTTTTCTTAATAAAAACAACTATTGATATACTGCCTCAACGGAACTTTGTGAAACAGCCTGATGGCGGGCCTGATACTTGAAAACAAATATTATTTTAACGCTTTGAGCATGATTGCATGATGAAATTCATTTAGACGCCAAAAAAAAATATTTGTAGACTGCCGCAGTAATTTGATCGTATTAATACATCTATTGAACCTATTTTGTACTTTAAAAAATATTTTATTAGTATTTAATCATGCATGAAGAAAGGAAAGGACAAATCAGATTGATAAAGTTATGAAGAAGACCAAGTCATAGTACCTTAAACCGACGCTCATGTATGAAAGAAAAGATTAACGAATCACTCTCCTCTCCAATCTAAGGCATTGATCAGATAAATAACTAAATCGTGGGTCGTAGCCTAATCTGAGTATATATGTAAATAGCATTTATAATGATAATGAGCGGTTGACTGTTGATACAAATTTCAAACGCCCGAATATCAGTGACAATACAGTATAAAAGTATTGTAACCTGTGTTCGTTTAACGTGCGCGAGTCGGGCCAGGTACTGCGGGCGCGGATGTTCCTCGTACACGTCGAACCCGGTGAGGTCCCACCGGTGCGTCATCTCCGACGAGTACCGCTTCCACAGCTCCAGGAAACACGCCGCTGGGAATGCAACAACGCAGTGAGCATGCAGTGTAGGTACTGTGTATAGGTGCTAATTAAAACCTCTTTGAGCATGCAATGTACCGGTACAGGTGTCCCGAAACTCAACGATAACCAGCCGCTTTATTATCTAACTTGAATGAGAATGAAATGTCACTTCATTCTCATTCCCATTGATAGTTCCAGCCAATAGGCTTGCAGAGTTCGGCCCAGAATGGGATTCCAATGTCAAATAGAAGCCCATTCCCATTCTCCGTAAATATAGACAATAAGGCTGCTGGTACCGGGCCAACGTATAGCAGTAATGAAAAACTTTAGAAAAAAAAACAAGTATTTTTCCAACATGTGTCAAAGTTTTGTAAACCACAACTCGTCAAAACTTAATTTATTTTACTTAAATAACAATGTTTATTACTTTGATTTGTGGTTGCGTTTAATAGCACTGTTATTTGAAATTACATTACTAAAATAATAACTGTATTTTATTTTTAGAAAAATGGCTATTATCACTTGGCTAATTGACATGGATTTCTTCTCTTATTTTTTCTTTTTTTTCTGGTATACCTTGGCCCTGTCTCCCGGTACCCAGGTCATCGTTGAGTTGCGGGACCCGATATACAACTTAAAACCCCGTCGGTATTCCAGAAATACTCTCAGTTATGATTCTATGCGATTTCTCAATGAACTGCTTATTTGCCTCGAAAGGACTTTTTTTCCACATGTAGGTCTAACCGGGACTAATAATGACTAATCTAATCTTTCTCGACTTGACACTTAGATCTGTGGGACTAGCACGAAAATTTGCGCCAAGCGTAACTTAGTCCCATTAAAGACGTATATACAAAAGATCTGGAATAGATCGCTCTTAGCGATAAGATTTGTACATACTTTTTTTTAGATGCTTATATATATTTTTCTGTAACTTCTGTTTTTGGTGTCAATAAAGTGTTTTTGTATTATATTGTATATTAAAATCAGCTTAGCAATTTAAAGGTGCATGCACCAACAAAGATATTTTTCATTTATAACATAAAAATGCCTTAGCCCTTACGCATCTGTCGAAGTTAATTATAAGTTTTTTGTTTTAGGCTTGATAAGTTTGCCAAGTCATCAACCCTTTGCGTCCCAGAGACGTACATATGGGCGCTTATTCTTTTTAGAGTAATTAATTATCAAATCATTTGTTAATTATTCAATATTAGTATTAATAATATAATAATTAGTTTCAGTATTTTTGATACTAATAACGTAATTTTTAGAGTACATTTTATAATAAAAAATTATGAAGATGTCGCTAGACCACATCCGGTTTATAAATTTAATTATATTTATAGATTTAATGGCATGTAAAATCATGCTAGCCTTTGTTACAATTTATAAAATATTAATATTTAATTTAAACTAATTTATTAAAACATTGTCATTTACGGAAGTGTCGATTTACGGAAGTGACGTTTTCCCTTACTCAAAATATTAATATAATGATCAATTTAGTATTGTTAATATTCTTTATATATAATTTAATGATAATATTGATGTAAAATCAAATGATGATTTATGAAGAACAACATAATTTTACGAGTGTTTTTGGAATAATTGTTAATTAATAAGATGTTTTGTTGCCTAGTCAACACGACGGTTATGGAAGGAACCATTATGTATTTAAGTCAATGTAAGACTGTGCAGACCGCTCTTCTTATTCGACACTCGACTAGAATAGTTACTCTTTTAAACTAACTGTGCTATCAAATATACGCGATACGCATCTAAATCGTATATACTTTGGTTTTAATTGACTAAATACCTCAACCTGGCGGTACGCCGCCGACAATACTTCAACATGGCGGTACGCCGCCGACATACACATGCATCAGTGTCATTCATAAATCTTTTGTTTTAATGATCACGGCATAGGAAGGATTAATTTGTTCTAGCATGCAAAGAAATACATACCCCAAAAGCTCATGAAGACCGCAAAGAACACAGTGGTAGGGTTGTCGAAGAGATATGTGATGCGAGACTGCATGCAAGTAGCTCGCAAGTCCCAGTAGTCGCAGTGGTAGTCGCACAGCGGGCACATCTTTATCGTTGTGTTGTAATTGCAGATCTCTTCGCTGGAAATAGATAACTTTGAGTAAGTATTGCACTTTCGCTTATCATACTCGTGCAGTCCCGTGGCCAGCCCTAGTAGTGTTGGAGTTCCCAATCTTGTATCTTTTGTACTATACTACTTACTATATTATATTATTATATAATATTATTAATGATAAATATAAAAAATAAACAAATGGGTGTCTGTAAAGTCGGTTTACGGACGATAATTTTACGTGATAACGTCATAAGACAAGCCGAACATGGCTCCCTATCGCTTGTTCCGCGCTCTCGCTTGCACGCTCGCCTTAGGCGTAACGTGACAATGAGTCATGTTTTTCCGTGGGTGCAGCCGGCGTTCATAGAATTTATGAGACGTTCGTTAACGACGTTGAGTCGGTTAACGGACGATAATTTTTCGTGACAACGTCATAAATAAGCAGAACGCTTAGGCCGATCGTGCTTCTCTAATGCTTGTACCGCGCTCTCGCTTGCACGCTCGCCTCAGGCGTAACGTGACAATGAGTCATTTTTTTGGTGCGTGCAGCCGGCGTTCATCGATTTATAAGGCGTTATCACGTCAAAACATGAAAAAATAGGTTTGTTGGTTAGATCACTTGTTATCAGCATAAAGCATTCAGAAAGCATGCTCACCTCGGTGGGTTGGTGTAAACAGTGGCGCACGAGTATATGAAGCATATCAGTCCCACGAGCGACGCGGGGATCAGCATGTGTGTGTAGAAACCCAACCATGCGAAGTATAAACCTGGAAACATAAATGACGAGGATTATTATTAATTAACGTTTCTAATCTTCTTCTTCTAGTACGACAGTTAAAATCAGATTCAATGCTCGGAGCTCGTGCCTCGGTGACCTAGTGGTCATGGCGTCTGACACGGATTGTCGAAAGAGGCGGGCTTTAATTCCGTCCGAGAATGTGAATTTGTCTTTCTAAAATTGCAATGTTTGGTATCGCTAAGCAGGCGTTAGTGCTTTAAAAATCATATTATAAATACTATTCACATTATATGATAATATGTTTGCAAGTCGTAAACTTACCTATCTTAACACCAAAATAATCTTTAACATAGTCGAGCGGCTGGTACTTGAGACACTTGGAGACGGCCGCCCACTCCGTGTACAGTAAATGCCTCATGGAGCCGGGGGTTTTGAGATCACCCTGAAACGAAACACATCGTCAAAACAAGCGTATATCATATTTTTTCATACCACCTGCTCTATAATGTCAAATTACATGTCACGCAATCTAGACGTAAAGCAAGGCATCACACCCCACGGGAGGTGTGGAATGTTCTATGTTCCTCCAAGGGTTTAAAGGTAATTTATATTTTAAATGTTAAAATTTGTAGGAAATTCTCAGCATTTTTTTTCTTTCTATGTGATCTGCCTGTGTTCAGTGACGACCTGATAAAGGTAGCAGGACGACGTTGGATGCAGGCCGCAGTTTCAATTCAATGTGCTTTGTGCAACGTCACGAGATCCGTCTGGTACACATTTCAAATGAACCAGCCAGTTCGATGTTCGAATAAACCTTTACAATGCCCGTTATAATCCATAAATATTCTTAACAAAAATATACTCTGTCTCTCTATAACTGGGGGCCGATCCCACTAACTAAATTGCAATCGAACCGTAGCTGAACTGTGACTTTTTATACGTTTACTCATTCTGCTATTGAACAACATTCCAGCTGCAGTTACGTTTCTGTTGACGTCGCGATCGATCAAAATCTTATATTCTGTTATCTCTATAGAAATAGATCATTACGCGACGCTAAATCATAATCATCTAAACTAGTGTTTCATGTGTTTTTAATATTGTAGTAGTGTTTAAGATGGCGTTACGATCCAATTAGTGTATAGAAATAGTAGAATGGCTTTTGGGCAATGATCGAACAACAACCAGAGTGGAACTGCAGTTGCCGCGGGATAGATTGTTAAACGTTGTCAAATAGTAGAATCAGCCCCCTGGACAAATGTGTCCAATGTTATTATTAACTTTTAATTTATTTTACTTTGTACTACACTATTATCACTGGCTGACTGGCACTGAAGCGTGGTCTCTTACTATGGGCCTCATAAGCAAGCTCAAAGTCGCACAACCAGCTATGGAGAGGGCTATGCTCGGGGATTCTCTACGTGATCGAATCGGAAATGAGGAGATCCGTAGACGAACGAAAGTCACCGACATAGCTCAGAAGATAAGCCAGTTGCAGTGGCAGTGGGCAGGCCACATAGCACGCAGAACAGATGTCCGATGGGGCCGAAAGGTTCTAGAGAGAACACGGACCGGCAAGCGCAGCGTAGGTCATCCAGCGACAAGGGTAACTGACGACCTGATAAAGGTCGCAGGACGACGATGGATAGCGGCCGCTTCAAACCGGTCCTTTTGGAAATTTGTGGAGAGGCATAAGTTCAGCAGTGGACGTCCTACGGCTGAGATGATGATGACACTTTTAACTATATGTACTAATGTTATAAAGACGTGTTTGTAAGTACAGTGTAAACTCTATATAGTATAATAATATAATATCTCCTTAAATCAAGTAACTTAAGAAAACATTAAAGTTATTCTAAGACTCATAATTAACATATACCTTACAGACTAACATACATACATTTTTATATTTTCGGATTTTGTTTCGGTCTGGATTCCCTGTAGCATCTATATACAACTCCTTCCGGCCAAAAGTCTGGAACGAGGAAAATGTCCTTGTGCTTCGCAGGATCCAGAAGCATATACGATTTGAAGTTCCTCGTCCTACTAGGTTCCAGCCGGTCTAAGGTAAAGTGATAACATGTTTCTTCGATACGCCTCTGATATCTCTCTTTAACGTATTAAATGACGTCAATCCCCGATGTAGTTGGGTCCAGGCGAGAGAGGTATAAAAGAATAGTCGGTTCGACTGCTTGTAGTTATAACGACACTCAAGGGACTGTGCATATTTGGACGTTACAGAAAGTCGTCGTTAAATGGAGAAAAGAAAAATCTGTATTAGACTATCTTTAGTCCGTATTATATATCGTGATTCAGCTGGCAGTTCCCAACCAATCTAGCAGTAGCTGGCTGGCAGAGGCGGGTATCACATAAACATTACGATAACTGATGATCATGACCTCATTATGATTGGAAACCTCGCCATTGTAGCGTAACCAGCTGATAAAAATTAATGCGTATTTGGACCTAACTGAGGAGCAGTTAAATAAACTTGAGCGTTTACAAAATTTTTGCATTCGGTTTGTATTTGGTTTGCGTAAAGTATGACCATGTCAGTCAATATCGCAATATGCTCGAATGGTTACCAATTCGACGTCGCCGAGATGCTCATGTGCTTTCTTTTCTATACAGTATTCTATTCATCCTCACTACTCCTCATTACCTCAAGGAGCGTTTTCAGTTCCTTCATCTTACACACCTCTCCCTTCGTTCCACAAACACACTGCAATTGAATACACCTGTCGCGTCATCAATGTATTATAGTAAGTCATTTACTAAACATGCTGTCCACCTATGGAATGCGCTTCTTGTCAATATCAGGCAAGCAAAGTCAATTTCGTATTTCAAAGATATGGTGAACAAGCAATATTTATCAAATAACTACTGAATATTCTATTTTACTTTCAATTATTATTATGTATTAAAATATTGTATTTATGTTTATATTTTTTACTAGTCGGTATTAGTTTATAATTATTTTATTTTATTTATGTGTATTTGTTTATTCTAATTATCTTAAGCACTAAATCTATTGCACTTAATTCCTAGATAAAAATGTTTATTTTAGCATCTACTACCGCATTATTATTAAGAACCCTCTCCATGCAAGGTTGCCTGTAAGAGATTGCTATAGCGATAAGGCCGCCAATTGTCCAATCTACTGTAGCGCTTTTTATTGGATTATGTTTTTCTTTTATGATTGGTTATCAATAAAGAATTTTTGTATTGTATTGTATATATGTATACACGTGTCGTGTCTGCCTGACTGACCCATCAACGCAGAACCAAACCGCTGGGGCTACAAACTTGCAGATGATGACACGGATTTAGGTAAATTTCACCCCTAAAGGGGTGATGCGAGCGACGCTGGTGGTAGATCAGCCAGTAGATGATACTCACGTCGTGCAAAGGGTATGCCGCGCTGTAAGTACCATTAGAGATGAGCCGCGTGATGCCGAACGCGAAGTCGTCGTGCGGAGATATCGAGAACTTCTTCCGGTCCAGTATAAACTGCACGATGCGCGACCGGATCGACGGCGTCCAGAAACACTCCGCTGTTGTGTCGAATCTGGAACATAATTATATACCAAAATATCGCGATGCTATACATTGCAATTAAACAACTTCAAAACTCTAATTGAACGATATTCAACTAAAAATGTAACGATAAAAAAAATTGGTAACTCGTCTTTTTTTAACCACACGGCATCTTGTAAAATCCTGTTTACCCTTAGAACCTAAGATCTATATAATAATAATAAAATCATTTATTACAGGCATTGGACCCTTTTGAATGAAACTAACGTCGGTAGAAGCATAAGGGTTGAACACAATACAATCAATGCTAATCTAAAATAAAACATCGCTTGATTTGATTCTTTCGTTTGATACGATATGAAGATGACGGCGATTGGCGTCGCTACTCAAGAAATTGCTTATGATCAAGATGTAGTAAACTATACACCTTAGGATAACTACCTACACAAACCAAGAACATGCGCGAAACGTAAGCAGTTTAATTAAAGCCATTTACAGCTCACTTTGCTTGCTCCGTCGGTACAGCAGTATACAACTTTTTAATTAATTTTAAATACATAATAAATTTTATAAATACCGCTAGTTTTTTTGTAACGACTTCCATAAAAAGGAGGAGGTACTCAATTCGACTGTATTTTTTTAATGTTTGTTATCTCATAACTCGATAGGGTTAACCGATTCTCAAATTTTTTGTTTGAAAGCTGATGCTTCCCGTGTAGTTCCATTCAAATTTCATCAAATTCGGTCGGGTAGTTTTTGAGTTACACTCCAATAACTGAATAGAATGTAAGTCTGTATTAAATTTTTCAAATTGTACTTGTACTTTGATTTATTTTTTATTTTTGTGTACATTTAGATATTATATCTAGAGATCGTTATAGTATAATCTAGAGGTAGTTATTCTAAGCCATTATTACATTATATACACTATTACCATAAAATGCATGCAAGAAGTATAATAGAATATTCACGCTCATCCAACCAAAACTTCTTAACAACGTGTTTCGCCTTTACATGAGACATCCGCAGGAGATAGAAAATTGATGGTGAAATAATAAAGTTTGCAACACCAGCGAGATTTTACGCGGTAACGAGGAGGCCGATAAAATGGCAAGAGAAGCCATATCAAATGGTTCTGAAGTGTTTATGAAACCAAATTACTCAGAAGTGCTCTTCAAATACAAAAACAATATCTCAACGCTCTGGAAAGAATACTTTCACATAATTTCTTAAGAAAAAGGTGGTACCAAACTCTGCAAAGCGAGCCTCCTCGTATACCGTGGTTTGCCAACATTACGATGTATCGTAAATTAATAGTAGTCACTCATAGATTGCGTTCTGGACACGTTCCTTGAGAAAAGTAAATAGCCCCGATTGTAACCTATGTGGAATCAAAGATGATATATACCACTTTTTGACAGAATGTGCGCGAAGTGCATGTATGAGGGAGGATCTATCTACCCACTTCGGACTTAACCGATGTGACGTGGGTATATTCCAAAGTATCCTAGCTGCGCAAACATCCGACGCAGCTAGGTTTCTATATCGATCCGTATATAGGATCACTAAAGAAGAATAAAGTTGCTAAGTGTAGATCTAAGAGCAGAACATATGGGACTGACATAGTCGTTGGACGACGAAAAGCCCTTAATAAAAGCAGATAAAAAAAAATCACCTCCGAGATGCCGCGCAGAAACGCACGAATCATTAGCGAAAAAATATTCGTAAACGTAAACAATTGAAACGCGCCGCGCTCGTACGAACTATATGCGTTATCTGAACATTGAATATTAGAGAGATAAATATACATCTTTGGACGGGATTCGAACTCGCGTCATACGACTTTTATAAAAAATCGAGTTAAAATTTGATGTTCAGACGACTTGCCTCGGTGGCCTAGAGGTCCGAATGGAATCCCATCCGAAGATGTGTATTTATCTCTCTAAAATTTCAATGTTTGGCCTCTCTAAGCAGGCGATAGATAGTGTTTTAAAAAGTCTACATGTATGATAGCTTGTACTAAATTCAATTGTTGAACGTCCAAGATACTATTACGTTACACTCACGCAATTTAACCATACCATTTCGTGAAGCACGCGTGGTAGGTCTAAGAAATGGTCGCACTGTGTGCCTCCGTTCTTCATGTATAAAAGTATTAGTTACAAATACTCCACACCTTTAGAAAAATACCAACCAATTCGTGCTTATTATGTAAAGACTAGTTTTGCGTTTACTCAACTCTTGTAGGACTAACCCCCAGTTTTTTAGATCGTTTGTCAAAGCCTTGATTAGGTAACCAACTAAATACTAAACGCTCATTGGTCATTGGTACTGTATTACGCGATATGTGACCAATCAGCGGTCATTATTCCGTCTGTTAGCTGAATTAAACTTTGGCAAACGGTCCAGAAACTGGATGTTAATATCAGCAGGTGTAATACAAGCACATAAAAGACTCACAGTCTTGTATAAAGAAGGGATGCCAGTCATCATTCCAGGTCTAGAAGGCTAACACCTCCGAATGCAACATCACTGGCCATCGAACGAGGTAGTGGATAAACGCTAGAGGAGCATAAAAAAGAACTCACAAATACTCCTTATCCTTAGAAAATATAGCAGTCAGTCGGTGCTTCCTCTCCGGAAACTGGGTTTGGTCTACTCGTATCTTGGACATGGCGCGGTCCCAGCACGCGTCCACTTGGTCTAGCAGGCTGTTGGTCTTATCGTGGACGTCTTTTAGCACTGAAAACTGTTCAAACAACATATATAGGAAACACCCGTTACGACTTCACCACTAGGGTTGCCATTCATCTGAAATTTACAGTCAAAATATGAAAGACTCCAAAGCAGACACGAGCAAATATGATGCCGTAATGAAATAAGAATAAGTAATGAAACAATAGGATTCTACAAGATCAATAATGACATTGTAATATCTAATTTTGTAAATATTCATGAACCACGAATTCTCATTTGCTTTCCATTTTAACTTGTTTTTGACATAACTTTATTTATTTTTGTATTAAACCTCATCTTGGAATTGGCCAGATGTGTTCAAGAAAAATAAAGTAAAGAATTGATTGACAGAAGGAAGAAAATAATGGAAAGAAAAGAGATTCTGGTGGTTGGCTAAATGTTCTAGAACACTTGGAGCTGTATCTTCCATCAATCCAACCACCAGAACTCTTTGTTTGAAATTTTTGCCTTGACTTTACTTTGTCCTACTTTTCTTTTCACCATCAAATTTAACACATCCGCTGGCTTTTTCCAAGATGAGATTGAATAAGAAAATACATAAAGCTACATCAAAAACAGGTTAACATGGCAAGCAAATAAAAATGTGTGATCCATCAGTGTTTACAAATATTACAATGTCCATAAAACAATATGTTATTGGCTGTAAAGTATAAGAACATCGCTCGTGTCTTAACTTTAGGGTGACCCACCAAAACTTTTAAATTCTACCCACAAATATTGTGCTACCATGCACCAAATGTAAAGCTAATGTGGTGTGCCTAGATATAGAATCTGCATATTTATAGTTAAATACGTCAAAAACGTTGGCAACCCTAGAACCATCATCAAGTCGGTGTTGAAATGATGCTCAAGCTTCGCTTTTCTCGGCAATTTAAATGTAGTTAAGGTTTATGAGTTTTGTACTTTTTATGAGTAATTAGCATTAGATGAGTTTAATTTGCCAGTTACAGAAGCTTACACAAAGCGTAAGCCACCATCTTTGGGGTATCATTAGACACAAATTAATAATTAAGGCTGAGCGCACATTGGAGTCACGACAGTTTTAAGACAGACTTTCCTCACTTACACAAGTCTGCCTTAAAACGTCAACCAAATTGTTTTGCCTATGACACGTCGCACTTCTAAAACGAAACTGTTTTGTATACTACGAGGACGCGCACCGTCTGCGTCAATTCTTTTTCAGTATCAAAATAGACTTCATTGATACTGTTGTACGAGCATTATGCGTCCTAGTTACGCGTTCACTTGCAAAACGACGCAGACGTAAATATTGGGTACATCCCATTTATAGTGAGATACTGATAAAAGGACAATTGAATACACTGTACAGTAAATTAAGACAACACCGCCGGAACTTTTTCAAGTATTTCCGAATGAACGTGTCAACTTTTGATAATTTATTGAAATTGATATATCCTTATGTACATTACATCTCAAGATACAAATTTTAATTAACAGGACGAAAAGAGAGGGGAATACGTCAATAGACTGGTTTGTCTTTGCGTTTTTTTTCTTCTTTGTTTTTGTATGTATGCGCGCCCGCATACGTACAAAAGGGAAGGTATTAGGCAATTTATCCTATAAGACGTTTTGTTTGAAGTGTGCGCGTCTTCATAACTTTTGTAAAGCAATAGTCTGTCTTAAAACTATCGAGACTGAAGTCTGCGCACAGCCTAAGTGATTGCTGATGAGCATGATTAATACTCGAAACTCTTTTTAAATCAACTATTTTTGGGGGGCATGGAGTCACACATTGACTATTTCAGACCCATGAACCATTACATACATGTTAGAAATACTATTCTCAGATATCAATTACTTACTACTAAATAAATAAATATTGTAGGATTCTACATAAGTTGAGTCATAGTCACATTCTTTTGATGCATTAAAAAATTAAAGAAACTCCAAATTAAAAACAAATCTGAATATAATTTAAAAGAACTATAACAAATACGATATAATGTACCATTTTATTATCCTTTTTAATGTTGGATTATTACAATTGCAAATCCTAAAATAGATTTAAATATATGGAGCTAGATTTTGTATCTGTTTATATTGAATTGAAATTTGGTTGAACAAACTTATTTATTAATAGAAGTACTCCTTTTAGGTATTTTCAAATTCAAATTACATATTGATCTAATCTCATTACATGAAAAAAAATAGTTTTATATAATACATAATAGTAAAACAGTACATAGTAGCATGAATATTATGATATAATATGGTGTCTTACATATAAATGTTATAAGTTATTAATCAATGAGGATGTTAGATTTGCTTGGCCCAAAACACACACATACAACATAGTTAGTTAAAAATAGTATTAGCAATATGAATAAATATAATTACAATCACAAAAATACAATAAAACACTGAAATAACAGTAACACTTTTATCAAATTTTATTGTATTCTGAATGAATGAAATCGTAATTATAAATCCATATATATAATTATTGATGCACTCATACATATGCCTGAGCTTACAACGACGACACAACGACAACGACACTTCGTAACTGCACGACAATAAAGACCCCGCATTCAAGCGCTTACTACGAGCTTTTTTAATATTGTAACAACTGTTGACATTATCTGTCTCCGATCGAGTGGACCTTTTTGTTCATAGATAGCATATTCCTGTTTTTATGGCAACACAGTGATGCAACATTTGATTTGCCTTCTGGGAAGCGTTGTACCCCTGACCCCTGTCGATATATTGCACAGTATACCGAGGGAGCAGATACTTTACCAACAATAAAGTGACTAGGAGTTTAAAATCTTCGTACTTATTATTATATCGTTTTGACCATAAGATAGAAAGAGATGCACATCGATTTGTCAATCTGTAAAACTCATATTTAAATCTGGCTGCAGCAGATTGGTTGAACATAACTGTATGTACTTATTTTCTTATACTGGTAGTCTTAGTGAACTTGGAATTTCATGTGTGTTCTGTGCTTCTATAGTTCCCGCGATAGAAGCAAAATCTGTGGGGGTAGTCAGTGTTAATGTGCAAACGTTAATTATCGCTTTCTACTCTATGCTATTACAATACTATTATGAAGTTTAACCAGAAGTGATGTCAAAAGCAGTTACAATATTTGTTCTCCATCGCTGCCTATTAGCCAAGCCATGCGCGGTCTCACGACATATGCATACCTTAGACATATACATGGCAGCATTCAGTATGGCATTCGTCCGCCCACTTTTTCTTATTTTACTGCATTCCTACGAACACACACGTCGTTATTGTGCAACGTACAACACAAGAGTGAGCACATACGAGTATGTTGCATTCTGTTTGGATAGATGCTTACGCACACATCGATAAAGCATGTCCGTGGACTAACATATCACACCTACTATTTGAGTGAACTTCTGTTATCTAAAATGATAAACTAAACGCGACTAATTCCAGAACGCAAAGCACGGGTAGCGTAGCTTAAGACAACATATACCATCAACTGACTGCCTTGTACTTGGTTAAGATAACTCATATTTAAGAACATGTTGATATTTTTAGCATATTATAATATTTAAAATAATATTCAAATTCTCACCGTTTATATTCAATTATTGACGTCAAATTTACGGGGATATTATAGCAACCCGGCTCGTAATTAAACTTGTGTCAATGTAAGAATTTTACTTAATAAAACCTCAATCAGTGATGGTTTATATTAAAGGTGTTGATTCTTCACTTTCATCGTTATGCATTGCACGCTACCCAGTTTGCACATCCGAAACTCACAGTCACAAAAAATCTGTGCCTTCTAATAAAGTGAATGACACATTTAATTAAAGATGTGTAAACAAAGAATATGTAAATGAAAAATTAGACATAAATTCACAAAAATAACATATGGCGGTGCCTTCTAATAATGTGAATTAACACAAATAACTGAAGTTGTGCAAACAAATCATCATAATTTAACACAAGAAAATCAGCTTAAAAAATTAAATGCTCTATTTTCACGGAAACATAAGGAATCCTAAGACACTGGAAGTCAGCACACCCACCCATGTAAATTTAATTGGTTGCATGTCACCTTCATTTGTGGTGTTGAAAAGAATGATGTAGATTTTTCATTGGTGACTCATTAGTTTATAATTTAAAAACATAATCTCTAGAGATACGGACCTGAGTAAATGATGCGTGATACCCGTGCTCTAGAACAGTGATTCATAACCGGTGGTCCCTCGAAGTATGCAAAGTGGTCCGCGGAACCATCCAAATTGAAAGATACGTTCGAAACAGGAATGAATCTTAAAGATATTTGAAGCAATAAAGATATTTATTTTACAGGTATGAGGCATTTCGAATATGTCAAGTGGTTGCTGAACAATAGGTTGTGAAGTTTGAAAACTGGACGAAAAATAAATTGGTTTACACATTACTTGAATTTAAAGAAGCATTTCGAATATGAGCGTAATTGGTCAAGTGGTTGCCGAGATAATAGGTTGTGAAGTTTAAAAACTCGACGATTGTGATAGTACAGACCGCGACTAATTTCCGCTGATAATACTTTGCTCGCGGGGTCTACCAAATATAGCTTTTTAGCTCACACGACGTATTTAATATTGAATGCCATATTTTTGTTGCCAATAAAATAATAATCATCATTACTTTATATGTATTTCAGCAAACACAAATGAAGGTAACATTGCATCAGGGACTTTAAATATCTAATTAAAAGCAGTAAGCCCTCGGGAACCTATATAACCATTTTAATGAAGCCATAACACGAGAGTTGCGAGGGGTCCTATTAGTATATCATTATTAGCTTCGAAGCTGTCATGCGTGTCTACTTACTTTCATTGGCATTCGAAGCTTTAATATCTCACTGTAGTCCCTCAATACTGACAGCGGAGCGTGTATCTGAAATAAACGACACAAAATTGCACCTATTAAAATTAATAGAATTTAGTTAAAAAATATTTTTCCTGGTAAAATAAATAGGATAGTCTTTATACTTCTACTTATAGTTCTCGTCTAAAATACCTCAGTGCCTCAAGACAAGAGTCTTCGACCAATGTGTGTTACCAGTGATGACTTATTGCGCTGAACTGTGGTCTCTTCGTCTTACTATGGGCCTCATAGATAAGCTCAAAGTCGCACAACGAGCTATGGAGAGGGTTATGCTCGGAGTTTCTCTACGTGATCGAATCAGAAATGAGGAGATCCGTAGAAGAACGAAAGTCACCGACATAGCTCAGATGATTAGCCAGTTAAAGTGGCAGTGGGCAGGGCATATAGCACGCAGAACAGATGGCCGATGGGGTCGTCACCAGGCGCCTTGTTGTTCTTAAGCTGTTTCAAGGCCATTCTAATCTCGTACAGGCTGATGTACGGGATATCTTCAGTATAATGTCGGGTCAGCTTGGCTCTTGGGTCTTTGGCCGAGTTTTATTATTTACTGATATATATTTAGTCGCAGTATAGGCTACTGCGGAAAGTATGTATCATCTCCGCACGATGAGCACGAACTTTGCACAGTCAAGTCCGAGTAGGGTTACCAGGACTTTAAATCAGAAAGCCGGTTGCAAGTGTTACAAAATCCTGATTTATGTAAAAAAATCCTGTCTTTGGCCGTAAACAAAACTCAGTAGATTAAAACTACGTTTTATTAACCTTTATTACAATATTATTTGTAAGTAGGTACTTGTTCCATCAAAGGTCATTGGTCATCAAAGGTCATTGGTCATCATGCGGCCAGACACAATAGAAATTTCATTGTTATAATATAACGACTCTTGAAGGGATATATATCTGTCCACTAGCAACAGCTTTCAAGAAAACCTTATTTGTAGAAATGTCTCTGTTAAATTCTTCACACGTCAGACGTTTGAAGTTATATTGTGCGAGTAGTATTGCTCTTATTGACTCAACATACAATCTATTCCTTTCCTTCGTCCACTGTGAAGTCATAAGTGAGAAAACCCTTTCCACGTTTGCGTTATATGCCTACTAAAATAGTACTGACAAATCGCTATGAGAAATCCGGGCGGAGTCCGGTCTGTACTCTTAATATCTAGCCTAGACCCGATTTATCCGGTCAGATAGTAACCCAAGGCCCGAGAGCGTCCTACGTCACATTTACCCGTTTCTAGCCTCACTCCATAACACGTCTGCCCCAAGAGTACATACCTTAACAAAATTAAGTCCAAACAGATGCTCTGGGTCCTCTCGTTCTAACTGTAAGCCCTCTGCTTCCAAATTACTTTCGAATATCTTCCTCTGTTCGATAGCCTCTAGTTTATCCTCCGGCTTGGCGGAGTCTTCCTTGTTCTTGTCCCAAACTAGCACGTAGTCTATTGAACGGACACCGTCGTTGAAGGTCAAGGAAGGGTTGTTCATAACTCCGCCCATAATGATGCTGGAAATAAGAAAATATTTTCGAATCATATTGGCCACCACACACATCGCAATTCTTGGAATCGGAGTATGATTTCTAAGAAAACTATTGAACTATTGGCCTAATATGGCGACTGGAGAGTCTGCGGTTTAAAAGGTAAAATCGATAAACTGGAATGTTCTCAATTTGTAACTCGCAAGACCCAAGGTCATTATATAAACTGAACTTGGATTAACGAATGAGTCATTGGCTCATTATCATTAACTACACAAATTATACTTAAAGATTTTTTACAGAATACATATCAACAAATAAAACAAACCGGTTCTCACCGGCATAGGTATAAATAATTCGAGAGGCAGGTACTTAACTGTAAGAGTTGATTAATAACACCATATAGATACTTGAAGAAAGAGACTATTATGATAACACAGGAGTTCATTAAGTAGATACATATAATTACATTGACCGATACCGAGAAGTCAAGTTAAATGATAAGAGGTTAGTTGCCATGCTTTTATGCATTTAAGTAGGAAACACGTCCAAAGAAGAAACCTTTAAGAGATGGGACTAATTAATTATACGACATGATTTTTTTTCATATATCAGCTACTTAATTTATCATTGTGAACTGAACCTACATTATAGTGTACATAAATATAGTGGAGCGAAAGTCGTGACCATACGACATAAGCAAAGCGTCAGCATCATAAACAAATCGACAACCCTACCGCTCGGCTGAGCTGTAGCGCAAAGCAAACGCAAACGAGACGAAGCGGTTTCCCCAAAAATTCGAAGCTACGAAAGGTCTATCTATAGCTTGTTTGATAACCGCGCTCTACTATATTTCAGAATACTAATGGTCGTAATGTCGTGTGTGATGTTCGATGATTCGTCCGTTACTCACGAGCAATGGTTGTCGGAAGGTTTGCCATTGCCGCTGGGGTTGACGCCCCCGTCGGGCACTCCGCAGCCGCACTCCTCGGCAGCCCGAGTTGACGCTTCGCTACCGTTGTCCCTGAAATTATTCTTTGCTTTGGGACACTTATCGCTAAACTGCAGACTGTTTCAGAATTAACCGTTACATTTCGCGGGATATATTGCAAAATTTTAATCTTACAAAACTGGTATCGTTGCAATTTCAAATATTTACTTTAAGCGCGCATAATTTGTTTAGCAGAAAACACCAGAGCAAGTTAGTAGCTAAAATAATTGAACTAAACTGAAAACAAATTAAACATATAACTATTCCTTTAATAATTAATGTTAGGACAAAGCAAGGAATATTAAATGTGCAGTATGTGCAAATAGAAAAGGACTGACACCATGCAACACAACAATCCGACTCCGACAAAACAGACATGGACAGAAAGATAACGGAAAATCTAGAATTCCCAGGATAAGCACATTAAGACCATCCTCTTTTTATCACAAGGCGTAATTTTTAAAAGCAAACTTACGTAAACATTTTTCTAAATAAAATATGTCCGGTGGAAAAGTCAAGAGGGTGTAGCTGCACCCTGTCTGGGAGTATCTGGTCTCCGAGATACTGTTGTAATTCTTCAGGGTAAGAGCTATCTGCAAAATATCACTTTGCTAGGTTCCTATATTAATGTGCAATGAAACCTCCACTATCTTTTATGGAGTGATACTTCATCAATAGTATTAGAAACTTTATTACGAGTTATTCAGCATTTACACACATTGTTATTTGATCATATAAATATATTGTTATCACTGATCGTATGGATATATACAATCTCGCCACCCTGTCACAAACGATCAATATAATATTTAAAAACTAGACTACATAAACATTGACCATTGTATTTATAAATTGTTATGTTGCAAAAGTGCACTCCTAAAAATCTTAACACAAGGACTATGTCGAAACATACCAAACACATAACACAGTAGCAACCTAAAAATAAGAAAATAAACTCAAATACCTAATCATACATAACCTTTGGTCGTTATTGAAAGTCTGGGAACACTGTTTACTAGGTACGGTATGTGCAAAACCATGCAGTTCATTTCCAAATACAAGATAGGTTTACAAAGGAACAGGAAATATTTTGCGTTGTAGTATACAGTAAATGACTTTTTATTGGAGATATAACAAATCAATGGGTCAATTGTGAATGGTCAAACAAAGCTTGATTTACATGCATGATGACATCATTTGACGCCAATAAAGGAAGGTCGAGGAAATTCTTATTTATGCCTGCGAGGTATTTGTCATCATTTAACTTTGAAACAATGACTGCCATAATATAAATACTGAAGTTGTAATTTAAGCTTCGATTCTTACAATTTGCATCTTGCATGCAAATTGTAAGGAACATTCACCAAATCCGTCCCTTCAGAAAGAAGTTAGATATGAAAGGATAGAAAGAAGATATAAGATCGAAATAGATTCAATCAGTAAATAAAATAAAAATATAAACAGCTTTACAATTCAACTAACCCAATATCATTCTGTTATCTAGCTGGATAATATTTTAACCACACGTAGTTTCGAATTCGTTATCGCCCAAAAATTTCATGACTGCAAATCCCACCAAGTTATAATAATATACGTACATTTACGTCATCCTTTCCCATATTAGCACCTACAAATAAATCACATGCATATAGAATTAATTAGAACATACACAACAAAGCCAAGAAATCAAAGTTCAACGACACACATCATACTAAGTATCTATGAACATATATGATACAAGTGTTTAACTCCGCAAACATATTACGCACCGAATCGTGTCTAATTTGCTTAGGAGGCAAGTTAGCGGAGAAGTGTTTGACCTCTAAGTACAAAAGTTAGTATTTTGGAATTTGGTAACATTTAAAGCAACCAAAGCAAGCTATTTGTGCAATTAAGTACATAGCAAAAGCAACACGGGTCAAATAAAGTGACCCTGTGGCACACCCGAAGCATCCCTAAAGGCATGACACAATTATTGACTACTTTAGTAGTTACTAATATTTAACTAATACTAATTAGTATATAAATAGTACTTATTATTACTAAGTATTACAAGCTAAACATATGATCGAATAAGGGGTAAAGTAAATAATAAAAGCCATTCTAAACAATGACATTGATCCTACATACAATTCATTGTGATTATATTTTAAGTTATTTGTTTTTATTTTATTAAAATAACGTAAACATTAGAAGTGACATTAATAATGAGCGATATTAATACTAATATAATAATACTACAAAACATTTGATGTGAAATCACAATGCAAGATGCTAAGACATTTTGAAATTATTTTTCTGTGTGGGGCGATTTGTCCCTGGTCCTCCGTGAGCTTTTCCCCTGCCAGGGGGTACCCATTAATCACCCAAACTTTCCCACCCAACTCGTTTATGTTAGTTGTCTTAAAGTTAAACAATACATTATTGAAAACAAAATTTCTTGAAAAACAAAATTCTAGGTAAATCAAAGATAGTGTTCAGAACAGACTTTAAAAACAAAACAAATATAAGTATCATTAGATACTTGTTTTTTATTAAGAATATATTTATTGGGTTTTGAACATTCGAATTTTGAATAATTGTTCGGTTTTAATACTGGTCATGTGGCTTTGGCGATTGCAATAACATACATTCACAGTCCACAAATCATACAGACAGACACAGAGAGTGCATTAGTAGTAAGACTCACCGGTCGGTGTTCATTTCCTGGGAAAGATTGTCCTGGTAGTTGCTGAGGACAGACATTGCGTGGAGGTCGCCCATCTTCTCCTGTGTCTCCCTCTCGGCCTGGCCGGACAAAACCAGTTCAGATACCCTACTTTGAGAATCGGTTGTTGTCGGAAATTTTAAACTGTCAGCGGTCTTGTCGCTGGGTGCAATAAAAACGACTTTCTTGACCTTAATAAAGTAGTACAGACTAAGCGGAGCCGTATCCTTTTCTTATTGGAACAACAGTACCTGCCTAAACCATCCATCGTGTAGTAAATACAAATCATACAGAAATAATAGGAACAAAGCTTGAGATTCTAGAACGAATTCATCTGTCCCATGATGTCATGAACCATTCTATCAAATTAGAATACTGGAAAACGCAGACAATAAGGTAAATTTTGCAATCAACAATTTAAACCTTTTATGCTAGCTACGATGATAGTAATGATCACAACAGAGATAACGAAGCTAATATTAGTAATGGAACGTTACTTTGGATTTTTTGCATCTTCTAACATTGTGGTTATGCTGGCTTGCCCGGCGCAAAGCAGCATCGTACGAGAGGTAGCACAACACTTCAACTATACACCTGGCGATCATAATTGCCACTGGTTTAGAACACTAAAACTACTTACAGCAAAATAATTAGCATCACGTACCGACTACCGACCTTGGCCTGTCTCTGCGTTACTTAAGACTGATTCACCTGTATTTCATTATCAATCACAGAACTCTAGTTTCGAGATAGCGTTGAAAATTTCACACTTTCCAAGAGACATCTCGTGTTATATAACTGATAGGAAACCCTCAGTACTATTATAGAGGCGGAGAGATACGTTTGTTCAGTTTAAAATGTACAAAACAACTAGGTGAAACATTTTCGATAACGAATGTTAATGTGTGCGGGTGAACTTAATTATTTAGTTATTGCACGCGATATCCACACGAGGTGATGTTTTTGTTTTCAAATATTTAAACATGCAGATGCGAGCCATATATCGGCAAGTAAACAAAAGTATACTAAAGAATGTTTGTATTTATATATTCCCTATGCTTTTTGGGGTACATGGTGATTGCCTATTTCGTATCGTAACGAATAGGATTTTGTCCCCTAGTACCTAACAAACAGATAGACATTATGGCGCAAATTATTATTCTTACGCTAATTAGCATTTTACGTATGGTGAGACAATAAAAACGTCATTGGATCTTAGCATACCCTGTGATGTTTGTTTAGGCCAGCATTAGGTATATTACCTAAACAAGTCCTCCTATATTGCTAGCATTAACCATGACATCTGCAGACATTCATTCAACATACATACAAAATCACTTGAGATGCATTCAAGACTCAGAATTAGCATATTGAACAGATAGCAAGAATTGACTCATGTCTATGTCAATAGACAAAGTTACGCTCTTAAATGTCGTCGGTGTGTAAACGATTTTATAGTGGTTAAAACCACTTATCTTTATTGGTCTGGCACCTCGGGGATTAGTGATGTTTGAGCTGTGACTCTGTTGGGACTTATTTACTAATTAGACGCCCATTTATTTTAACTTTCCCAAATGGAGGACGTCCTCAAGGCAACGCGTATTTTTTTGTCGCACATATAATTCTTGCTGGATCGTTCACTAGGCTAGTTGATACTGTCAAAAACTTTGGAATGGACATATTTTGGAAGTCGGTTGAAAAAAAAAGTTTCACACACAGTTATTTAAACATACGCATAAGATTGTACCACTAAATGCTTAATTGGCGGATAATTATTGGAAACGCTAATATCGCTTTCTCTTCACCATCATCATCTCAGCCGTAGGACGTCCACTGTTGAACATATGCCTCCCCCATAATTTTCCAAAAGGACCGGTTGAAAGCGGCCTGCATCGAACGTCGTACCGTGCGACCTTCATCAGGTCGTCTGTCGACCGCGTCGGTGGACGACCTACGCTGCGCTTGCCGGTCCGTGGTCTCAATTCCAGAACCTTCATCTGTTCTGCGTGCTATGTGCCCTGCCCACTGCCACTTTAACTGGCTAATCTTTCGGGCTATGTCGGTGACTTTCGTTCTTCTACGGATCTCCTCATTTCTGATTCGATCACGTAAAGAAACCCCGAGCATAGCCCTCTCCATAGCTCGTTGTGCGACTTTGAGCTTAGTTATGAGGCCCATAGTAAGAGACCGCGTTCAGTGCCGTAAGTCATCACTGGTAACACACATTGGTCGAAGACTTGTCTTGAGGCACTGAGGTATTTTTGACGAGAAGACGTCGCGAAGTTTCCGGAACGCTGCCCAGCCGAGTTGGATTCGACGATTGACCTCTTTCTCAAAGTTGGACCTGCCTAGTTTGTCTGTCTGCCCCAGGTAGATGTACTCGTCAACTACTTCGAGAGCTGAGGTTCAAACTGATATTGGGGTAGGTAGAGTCCCTCTTTCTCCAGGAAAATCTCGTACAGGCTGATGTCCGGGATATCTTCGGTATAATGGCTCTTGGGTAAAGGGTCAGCTTGGCTCTTGGGTCTTTGGCCGAGCTGCTAACAGGTTTAGCGACCAAAGAGTATAACCGTAGAAACTCTCGACCTCTCCTAACTTTTGCGCTTTGGTCGACGCTACACTGCCGTTTTCTCTCTTCAGCTTCGTCAACTGGCTTTGCCCAATAGACTTATCTCTTACAAACACTTTGGAGCCCTTGTTTCGCTCTATCGTCTCTTTAATACGATTAGTATTAAAGATCCGGATGTTGTGTTGCAAGGACTATTTGCTTCAGCATCATCCGAAGACGGCAGGGTATCGTTGGATAGTTTCTGTGGCCTATCAGTACGGTGGGGTTTAAAGAACTTGGAACCCACTGTATGGACAGTTTCTACTAACCTGTTGTTTATCTCGTCCACTGTAGCAATGTTTTAGAGGCAGTCGAAGCGATTGGACAGCTCAAGTTGAAAGCTCTCGGGGTTTTGAATATGGGCACGAGTAGGTCGGAGCGTAGACTTCATCAGACGAGACCTCTCAAGTTTGACATTAATACTCAACGTACCTCTTACCATTCGGTGATTACTAATGGTTTTCACCCTATGGATCACGGAGACATCAGTGAGTATTTGTCTCTTGGTGGTCATAATGAAGTCAATCCCATTTCTCGTGGAACCATCGGGACTCAGCCAGGTTCATTTCCTGTTAGGTGACTTCTGAAAGAAAGAGTTCATCAAAAAGAGTCCCTCTTTCTCCAGGAAGTCGGCCAACCTCTGTCCCCTACGGTACCGTTGCCCATAACCAAATTGCCCCACCTTCAACTCATCATCCCAACTTCGCGTTGAAGTCCCCCATAACAACAAGGAAGTGCGTTTCAGAGGTATGTATGGCCCGACTAATGTCCTCATACATATCTTCCACCTCATCATCCGTGTGCGACTTTGTCAGTGCGTATACCTCAATGACCTTCAGCTAATATCTTATAGATATTCTGAGTATTAGGTATACGAGCGTAGCGTACTCGTACGACCCTGTTAGAAACGCTCTTGATTGTCACTATGTTGTTAATGAGGGACTTATGGACGAGAAACCCGACACCACCTTGGGACTGTTGGTCGCCCTCCCGGTGGTAGAATAGGTTACCTGATTTCAGGGTTATCGTGTCCTCACCTGCTCTACAGACTTCAGATAACCCTACAATGTCCCAGTGTAACCTACTCATTTCTTCTTCCAGCTCATAAATCTTCTCGTCTGTCCTCATCGTGCGTATGCTGTGTGTTACCAGAGCCATTCGTCATTGTTGGGGGCGGTAGTTGGGCGTCTGCCGGGGATTCTTAGCACCCCCTGCCCCACCATTACCGTGACCGCTACCGTAGCCAGGAATAGCGGGGCTGCCGGGAACTGGGGCCTGGTTCCTTTTGTGAAATCCATACGTCCATCCATACGGTTTTGCCAATACTCGCCACGTTTGGCAGGCGGGTTGGCGAGCGCAGTTTGCAGCACCCACGGGTACAGTTGGGGGGGGGATGCTATTCTAAGCCGACACCCCGCGGAGAGTGGGGCTAGGGCTGTGGCTTCACATATATTATAATTCTATATATATATATATATATATATATATATTATATAATAATTCTAAAGTGAACTTGTGTGTTTGACTCTTACGCTTTCACACTTTAACAGCTGAACGGATCATAATGAAATTTTGCCAGGAGATATATTATATACCAGGGACTACTACTACTCCCATTAATAGCTGCATTAATTTAATATATTTATAGCTGACGACCTATCCGTGACTCAACTCGCGAGACCTACGGTATAGGGTGACTAACAACTACTTAAATAGTTTTACCGCATGACCGCTTTTAAACCACTCGTGAAAGGGTCGAAGTGCCACCCCAATAAGTTACTTCAGTGTTTTAAACTCAATCCACTTTCGTACTAGTGGTAGTTGGCTGTAAGAGCAGTAAAGCATATTCCAGACGGATGTAACCCAGTGTAATAACCCATATAACAGACGTAGTTATCAGCTTGGTTTTCATTCACTGATTGTGTATCGGCTACACGGATCACAACCAAGCGCCATCTCGGTCGAGCTTCACTTCACTGTGAATCTCGCTCGCGTATTTGTTTCAATGGCTCCTAAATTTAAAAGGTGAATCTTGCTTTAGAGTTTTGTTTTGTGCAGTTGAAGACGGAAAACAAAAAAAGAATAGAATGTGGGCGATAACCACGGTTGAAACAATCAAAACATCGTGAATAGTAAAAACTATATTTTGATAATATTCTGTGCGCGGAAACGTCCCGATATTCTCTTAAACCATGAAAGTAAATGAGATTTTGCATACGTGCGCGCGCACCCGCTGCCTGCTACAGCGCAACTATCTTTATTTTTTATGGGATAGGTTGGCAGACGAGCAGGTGGCCTACCTGATGGTAAGTGACGTCGTAAGTAAGTACGTCGCCCACGGCCATGCACAATACCAGAGAACTCGAGGATGCGTTTCCGGTCTTTGAGGAAGGAATAGGTTCTTTTCTTGAAGGCTTCAAAGTCGTATCTGTTCAGAAGTACCTCAAGTGGCATCTTTGGTGAGATGTAATCCACCGGCTAAAAGTATGTGATCCACGCGCTCCAAATGCGGATGAGAACGCGCGCCCGTCCGGATGTTAAAGGTCAAATCAAAATTTGGAATACATCTACCATCTAGATGGAGGGCACCAAACAAGGTCTCTATTGGGACGCTGAATTACATCCATCTGGAAAATGCTTAAACCTCGCAAGCCCTTATAACCGTGTAACAACCAACGCTTTCCTCTTTCCCATGTCTTAACAAAGCCATTTCAAATTTTGAATGTGCGTGAATTTTCCAATAGGCTTACCTATGCACACTTTTGAGCAAAATAGGGGTATCAGTTTTAGAGACTACTTGTGTTCCACTGGTCCTAGAAGGTCGATTCTGGTGTATATGGATGTTTTGTGATGGAGGAGAACTGCATAGTCTGGTTGGAATATGTAGGTATTTTTTTTTAATATTTAAAATTTAAATCCAGCTACAAAAACACCTACAGGTACAGCAAACTCACCCCAGTATTGTTCCCCCAATCAAAAATTTAAATAAATCAAGGAACTTGTGTGGCATTTTTGTGCAAACCATTTGAAAAATTCAACCTGTAGGCGAGAACATACATGTTCTACATGATCATACCTACAGGTCGCATTTTCAGACTTCATCAATTTATCAGTTTCAGACTGACTGACAGAGGGATGAAAGCATTTTTTGGTCAATCTCAAAACTGATATGTTTCACTTGCTAGGACAATAAAATGTGGACTTGAGATATTTCATATACAGAATTTTCTTAAACTATAGCTTAATCTCAGATCATTTTGTACATTCTATATATATATATATATATATATATATATATATATATATATTTGAAAATAAATCTAGAATAACTTAATCTCTAAAAGTGCCACATATCATGGTACCATTTCATCGGAACTTCAACGTCTTTATAGTTTTTTCCATCTCCAAGTTCCAGCCCTTTTTCTTGCGCATCAGTATACCCAAAAAAATTAAAATTTAAAAACATTATCCATAACAAAGATGTTGTGAGTTAATTGATTTTTTACTTTATAGTTTTTACTATGTCTAAGCTGGTTTCAGGTTAAGATCCAACTCATTTCTGACATTTAGGGCTTGAGAAGCATAATCTAGAAGTTTCCCATATTATGACATGTTTCTTGTATAGTTGTGAGTAGAATGATATCTCCAAGGTTATAGATTTTATCACAAACCTTCCATTTAATAGTCAGATGCTACACTCACATTTTTAATAGTCAATTTAAGTAGACATCTAAACCATGTTTCCTTTCATATCTCAGCTCTCTGACATCTCCTCACAGCTCCACATTTGCAGAAAACAACTAGTTGTTTATGATTGTATATATAGTTTGTATGTATATTAGTGATACCTAGGTATCTCAGAGGATTTTATCCAGCACAATAATAAATATAAATTCCAAATTGTATGTATTAGTCAATTTGTTGTCATGAGAGGACAAACTTATCTACTTACATATTCTTTTAATATAAGTAATATTTCCTCCAATTTCAAAAATTCCTTTGTCAAGTGAGTCCAACTAAGTGACCTTAAGTCCTAAGAGTAAAATCATTATTTAAACATACCACATGTATACCTACTGAAGTAAAAATAATCTTCATCTACATTTTCATCACCTGCCAAGAAAACCCCTTTGGCATAAAAACAGTAGCTAAAATGTTGTGAGTTATAAGTTAGGAGCCATAAATATATTGCAAGTCACCAGCTACTAAAGCATTATTTCACCTTTTACTACATTTACAGACCAAGAAAGGAAATCATACAGCTCTTAGATAAATGCAGAAGATATCAACTTTAGGAAACACAAGGAAAAGTTCAAGGATAAGAAATAATAACAAATTTTAGAAGACGAAAGTTACCTCATGGAAGTCACTATCTCCATCTCCATTTTGGAATAGCTGTTGGAACGCGAGCTCATTTCTCTGAGCATCAGATAAGAAAGACTCCGTTTCTCCCGAGTCAGACTTCTTGTGATGCAACTTTACTCCCCCAGCGTAAATTGGTGTTGTTATTTTCGGAGTAAACACATTCTCCTCCGGCTTGGCTAAGAGAGGTTTAGGAATATCCTCTTCGAGAGAAGGATCACCGTCGGACATCACATATGATTAGCACTGCTCTCCTTCCGCAATAGTCATGACATGACCGACAGTGGTGAATCCTTCGGTAAAGCTTCCGATCCGAGATTAGTCACCGTGAAACGTCTGATCACATCTACCGTTCACCACCTCACTCACCAACTAAAGAGCTTGAGTTGTTGGTCGGTGATACTCATTCAGCAATATAACTCTTTGATGCTAAGTCACAAGTGCCACCAATAAACAAACACAAACTGAATTATCCCAACAATCGTAGATATGTATCGTACCTAACTATCGTAGATCAATTACTTCCAGATTTATTCCATTTCCAATCCGAAATCAGGGAATGCACTCTTCTTCTTCTTCTGTGACTTTTACTCTGCCAGTGACGCCAGTGTCAGTGTCATGTTCTTTCTTTTTTCTCCGCCCTAGAGGATTTGGCTTTGCATGACTATAATGCGTCTGCCAGTGTCAAGTGGTTTTTCCTTCTGTCATCATCCTATCTTGTCCACCATAAATTAATCAGACTATATTTGTCCACCGAGTCTTGTTTTGTTAGTTTTGCTTATTCATTTTGTACTTTATAAAACTGGGGAAATGTGGCGCGATAAATAAATACAAAAAATTTTGAAATATTACTTGTAAAATTTTATAGGATCCCAGTACCTATAAATCACTATCTACAGGTTAATACTATTACAAGAGATGAAATCAGATAAAGCGTTATAAATAGGAGCGTTGGCATGGAAATGCAAAGTATTTATATTAGTGGAGAAAGTGACATGAATGGATATTAAAGTATTATAAAAGGAAGCAGGCTCATACGTAGGGCATGACAAAAAAATATCGTCCAGATCCCCAAAGTCACCACAGTCGCATAGCGGGCTATTGATTACCCCAAGCCTTGCCAAATGGGCTGGACAAGTAGTATGACCTAGGCGCATTCTTATTAATATTGAAGTAACAATTTTGCTGCTGTTTCATATTAGAAAACCGTGGTTTAGTGCGAATCTGTGGTTGTATACAAAAATTCTGTTTTTCTTTGATACGGCCGCTTCTCTCCCAGAGTCTATTCCAAATATCTCGGCAAAAATACCTCTTTTTTAGCTTTCCGAACGCTGAACAAAAAAGACATGGATGACATTTTCACCCACAGATTCCCAATTCGAACGCCCCTTGTGAGCGTTTTTAGCGTTATTTTCCCTAAAAACGCTCACAAGGGGTCTATTCGAACGCACTAGTAGTCGGAGTTTTCCCCTTTGCAACACTTGCAATTTTTGACCCAAAAAGATCATAATCATAATCATAATCATAATCAATTTATTAATAAAGCCAATTTACACGTCAAAGTTCAAAATTATTACAATAAAATAATCATGTACATGCCATTTGCGGGTGCACATTGCACATGCAGACATACAAATAGCATATATATACATACATACCGTAATACATTAGTATTTAGAACATAACACACATATATTTTAAGTAATTGCAAATTATACATCGTGATTATAATTCAATAAATAAAAACATAGTAAAAACGATTAATTAAATAATTCATACCCAAGGGGAGTCAACAAAATATAAATACAAATAAATAGCAACACTACGTTATAGTAGGTAGGTTAAGAAACTCGGTATAGCTATAGAACGAGTGCTCAGTAAGCCAGCGTCGGAGTCGAGACTTGAAACTATACAAGCTGGGGGCCGCTATTATAAAGGTGGGCAGCTTATTATATACCGTTGGACCCATGATATGAGTGAGCTTGGGGAGCTTTGTGAGGGAGCTTGCTAAGACAAAATGTTTGAAGTTTTCTTTGCCTACTGTTCCATATTTTAAGTGCAACGTTACGCTTGATGGAGGAAACACTCGTAATGGACAAGGCAACAGTCTTCCTAGGCATTCAAATTGACGCAAAATTACAATGTGGTCCTCATATAAATGCACTGCCTGGGACACTCAGTTCTGCTGCATATGCAGTACGTAAAATAAGAGAGCAAACAGACGTTTCTACGGCCCGGTTAGTATATTTTGAATATTTCCACAGCGTAATGTCATATGGGATATCACTATCGGGTTCAGCGGCTGATATAGAGACCATCTTTATCCTACAGAAACGTGCTATTCGAGCTATATACGAAATGGGTCCCCGTGTATCTTTGAGAGATTTATTTAAAGAAATCAATATAATTAACTTTGCCTTCCTTATATGTATTTGAAAATATAATGTATGTTCGTAAAAAATACATAAATATAAGTTAAATAGTGATCATCACACTTTTAATACTAGAAATACAAATAGGATAGCTGTAACTAGTTTTAGACTTGCAAAAACTAATGACTTATTAGTTTAGTATTGAATACCTAGGAAAATGTGTGCGTTTTTACAATAAAATCTCAAAACACATAACTGAGCTCACAGAGGGCAAATTCAAGTTGACTGTAAAAAACATTTTGATAAAAAAGTTTATTATAAAGTTAGAAGATAAAGATGCTTGGAATACTCCACTTCTGGCAAGCTGTCACTCTGCCACCCATAAAATGTAATATTTGTAGTACCTAAGTAGAAACATTGTAAACACCCGTATATATATTTATTTATTTTGGTAATTCAACAGCGTTCACAATTAACATGTACACTACATATAAAAACTTAAAAAATTAAAAGAAAAATGAATATGTAAAAAAATATATATATAAAAAGTGTATATAGTAAATATATATATAGTGTGTCCTTGTCTAACGTCTTGCCAGTTTAACTAATCATCGGGTTAGGTAGAAATGGTTGAAAAAGTGTATATTTTGCTTTTTTTAATTTACGTAACGAATTATAAGGTTCATTTATTAATATAACTATTATTGGCATTATTGTTAGCTTCATTTATGTATATAATGGTTGTTAATGTAATAATTATTAATATAATGAATATTAATATAATTGTTATTAATATGATTATTGTTTACTAAAAGGAACTTAAATGGCATAATATTATTTATACAGTCATGAGTACAACCCTTTGCTTAAGCCCCTACTTGTTCCCACCAATAGCAAAGCGACAGCCCCACTCCACTAATTTCAACAGAAGATAAGAGTGAGGGGCTTGGTAGGAGGACAGACAGGCCAGTCTGTACGTAGCGGTTGACCAGTAAAGTAGTAAATACTCAAAAGTGTCAGTGTAAATCTTCGAATAAACCTACATAAATAACTAAAAGTTCGTCTTACTTCTGGAACCTTTAATTTCAGAAGTGGGATATTCGCCACGCCCTTGAAAAATATATACAATAATATAAGTTTTTTTGCTTCTCCTTATTTTTGAGTGCTATTTATCTATAAACCCTTTACCACTTAAATTCTATTTACATTTACTTATTTACCTTATATTTCTACCGTGGACTGTTATTTTATCTTGCCGAGACCACTCATATGAGGTGTATATTGTTAAGACCTACATCCACCGTGCCAGGTACCTGAATTTGCAATCGTATAAAACTAAGCATTAGTTTCATTTATTCTTGTACCCATGACATTTCTTGTAAAAATATGTATGAAACAGTGTATTTAAGCGAAGGGTCTAGCTTTTAACAGGTTGACTGAGCTGTAAAGTTCAATTATAAATAAAACTATTATTGGCATTATGATTAGCTTCATTTATTTATATAATGGTTGTTAATATAATAAATATTAATATAATGATTATTAATATAATAATTATTACTATGATTATTATTTACTTAAAGGAACTTAAACGGCAGAATATTATTTATACAGTATTAGTACATTTCAAATGTGACGACTTTATTCCTTTTTATACTAGGAGAATGCTAAAACCTGATGCTGTTCCGTCAATATTTACTAAGGTAAGGAATAAATCATCAGAAGGCGTACGTACATTAACCTATTAATCTTGAAGATTCAAATCTTGCAACGGCTTTTTCATATAATTCTGCTTCTACTGAACTGATTTTAATAAAATTCGCATTTCAATACATATATGTTGTACAACAAATATTTAAACGTTTTAAAATTTTGGTGATGAGGGTCCGATGAGAAGGCAAAAGTAAAACTCTTCAACGATTGCTAGTAGAAGCTTTAATCTCACCCCTCTGCGCCAGTCTACTCGTGTATACCATGTATTAACTTTCTTTACAGACCGAGCCCTGCGAAAAAGTTGTAATTTTTTAAGCAATTTATGTAAAGAAAAGCACCAAAAACGATAAAACTGCAAGAAAGTGGCAGAAATAAAATAATTACTACGGACAGTGTTTTCACACAAACATCTGCTGCAGCAACTGCCTTACCATGTAAAAATAAAATACGTCGAGATGTCAAAGTCTTACAACAACGCCGTTTTTTTTTTTTGGGGAGTCCGTATACCCACCAAAACCCCGGGGTGTTCCGTCATTGCCACCCTCGGCAGGAACGCGGGACAGATTTTCCACACGACCGCGAACCCGCCGTGGCTGTCCGTTGCCGGACCCTTCTCTACGCGGCACGCCAGAACACATGGCGCACCGCAACTGCCTCGGAGACCAAACTCGCCAACAATGGGCGCCAGACTTCCCCGTGTCTGGACGCCCGTGGTCTCCCTGCGGTGGGTCGGATACGTAGCCCCACCGCCTGCTACGTCAGCCACAAGGGATAGCCCCCTCGCGACCCCACCTCCTCGAGTCTGCGCCGAGCGCCCGGACCCCACTTACTCGAGCCTGCACCAAAGTGCCCGGGCCCCCCTCCTCGAGCCTGCGCCGAAGCGCCCGGGCCCCACCTCCTCGAGCCTGCGCCAAAGTGCCCGGGCCCCCCTCCTCGAGCTTGAGCCAAAGCGCCCGGGCCCCACCTCCTCGAGTCTGCGCCAAAGCGCCCGGACCCCGCCACTCCTATGTGGACTTTTCAAGCCACGGTTACTGAGCCCCCCCGCCACGTCAATGCGAGAACCCTTCGGGGGGGCTTACAACAACGCCTGAATAGACGTTACAAAACTTTTGCTAACTTAAAACGTTTATTAAAAATAATATGATAGTTATTCTGAAGTCGAACAGATAGTCCAACATAATTTCGAAAACATTCACACAACATTAAATACGACAAAATCTAACACGTCCAATAAATATTGAGATAAAATTAAACCGTTTATTTATCATTATATGATTATTCGGGTAAAGCCTATTAATTTTTGAGGAACCGTATCCCTTTACCTCGCCCTGCAACTCTGCGAAGGATATTGACGGCGCATAAATGCAACCTGGATTCTATAGCAGAAATGAAGGAATTCTTGATGGATAAGGCTGAAAAGGGTAAAATGAACGTCGATACAATTTTTGATGCAATGGCCATCAAAGCTGGCAAAGAATATGATAAAGAGCCAGACAAGTATTGGCGTAGCGTTGATTTAAGCGGAATATTGACATGTGTTTCTGAAACATTCATGCTTTAGATTTATTAAGCTTCAGTTCAGACGATGTAGATTCCAAAAAAATATACATGCCATGTTTGGTTGTTTTTTTGTACTTACAAAAATTTGGTATGAGTATTAATGAAGAGTAGTTAGTTAGCATCAATATATCAGGATACAATCGTTTTTACAAGCAATTTGTCCTTTATTCTGTTTGGTCATGGTCACCACGTTAGAAAGAGACACACTCCCAACGGGAGCCCTCTCAAGCGGACCGGTATTTTCGCCATAGTGCACAGTCTAGTTAGTAAGTGTAAGGTCTTTGCTCAATTCAACCCCGTTGAGGAATATGGCGTAGATGGCACGACTTGTGCCTTTGCCAGCGTCTTGTTTTCTTCCAAGATCTTGTCTTCGGCTTCGTTTTAATTTTCAGATTTAACGTGGTATCGGCAAGGTTAGGAGTAGGATTTATAGGAAGTATGTACAACTAAATGCTTTATTCATTTGTTTAAAAACGGGGAAACGGATATATAATTAATTTATAAAGAATAAAGAAAAATGATAGGGTCAGAGGAGTTATGTATATGAAGGAAATACATCTTAAAATAAGTCTACATACAATTTAATACTATTAAAAAAATTAAAAAATAAATTATTTATTTATTTGTTTATAGACGAGTAGCAAATTGCTGATGTGTCTATATCACACAGCATCGAAAGTTATTAATTTCACTTTGGATGTTCACTTATTAAAGTTAGTGTATTAGTTCGTAGCCAGTTATCGAGCCGGTTTTTAAAACAGTTAACAGTGTTGGCAGTCACAATTTCATTTGGTAATCTGTTCCAATTGAGTACCAACCTGTTGCTAAGGAAGTTGTGCCCAATCTTTGTATTTGAAAGTGTTCAAGCTATTCGAGTCTGGTTTCCTCTGGTTGACCTTATTGTTTCCTTGACCACATATATTTCATGAATACATGGCAGGTTGTATTTGTGCGTGATTATCTTGTATATTTCAATGAGGTCACCACGAAGACGTCTTTCTTCTAGTGTAGTGAGGTGCAATGCGTGCAGTCTGTCCGAGTAAGATTTTCTTTTTGACGCTAGAGGTATCTTCGTGGCTTTTCTTTGCACACTTTCTAGCAAATTTATGTCCTTATGGAAGTAGGGACTCCATATCTGAAACCCATAGTCAAGCAGTGGACTTATGTAGGTTTTGTAGATCTTGCGAAATACCTCCACAGTTATTGTTTGAAAGGCTTTCCGTATGACATATACAAGTCAGTTAGTTTTTTTAACTATTGCGGTAATGTGTTCTTCCCATTTTAAGTTACCAGTGATTAGTACTCCCAAGTCCTTTTGTATATTTACTAGTTCAATTGCTTTGCCTTCTAGATAATATGCGATTCTGAGATTCGAAGTGCTAGGTGCAGGACACTGCATTTGGATGAGTTCAGACTAATGATCCAGTCTTTGGTCCAGCCCTGTATTCTGTAAAGGTCTTCCTGTAACTGAGCAGAGCTGACTAGTGGATTAGCAAAGAATTTGCCATCATCAGCAAAGAAGGCAGGTTCAGAATCTATCAGTTTTATCAGGTCAGTTACAAAAATTCCAAACAGAGTCGGAGCGAGGACTGATCCCTGCGGGACACCACTTAGGACTTGTTTCTTACAAGATAAAGAGTTACCGACTCTAACTTGAAATGTTCTGTTAGAAAGGTAGTTCTCCAACCAGGTGAGTAAAGCACCACGTATCCCAAAGTGCTCCAATTTCATTAAAAGTCGTCTATGGGGGACTTTGTCGAAAGCACGTTCAAAATCCAAGTATACAACGTCAATAGGATTTTTATTATCTAATTCTTTTACCTATGAATGTACACAGGACAGCTAATTTGTGATAGTTGGTCTTTTCGCTACAAATCCATGTTTTTTTACTGATGTTATGCATTCTCTGTTGAGAAATTCAGTAAGTCTATTGTTTATGATCTTTTCCATAATTTTAATAACTATGTTAGTGAGGCTAATGGGGCGAAAGTTATTAGGTTGGATCTTGTCTCCTTTTTTGTAGATAGGGGTCACTATAGCATGTTTCCAGTCTTGTGGTAGGTATCCATTTTCAAAGGAGCAATTCATTAAAATGGCGAGAGCAGGAGCAAGAGTCTTAACACACTTTTTAAGAATGCAGCTTGGTATTCTGTCTGATTCAAGGGAGGAGTAGTCTTTCAGGTTCATGATGGTTTTTTCAACATCTCTTACTGTAAATGATATGTTAGATAAGCTATTTTCAACCCTAGCAGCAGCAGTTATGTCAATATGTTGGATCATGACTGGCTCTTCTGAGTATGATTTTTGGAACTCATCAGCGAATACATTTGCAATGTCATTAGGTTTCGTTACAAGGTCCCCAGTAGAACTTCTAATGGCTGGTGGAATGCTGACTTTGGATGAGCTGCACCGACGAATGTACGAATAAAAGCTTTCTCCCCATATACCAATATTTGAGATTCAAAAGTGCTTCTCTGTTGTCTAGTTAGTGCAACACATCTATTGATCACTTCACGATATTTTTTATAGTCTTCATCTAAGCTACAAGTTCTGTATTTATCCCAAAGTTCCTTTTTAATTGCAATTAATTTTATAATGTTTTCTTTGATCCAGGGTTTATTCTGAATTTTACCCTTGACTATCTTTTCAGGAGCATGTATATTGGTGGTAGTGTTTATTGCTTCTAGGATGCTAGACCAAAGTTTTTCTGTATCACTGTAGAGGTCAAGATTCTTAAGATTTTTCAATAAGTCAGAGTTATAATTGTTATAAAGCCATGTTTCTGTAACAATTGCTATAGATGGTTTATTGGTATTTATGTAAAGCAAGAAAAGATAAAATTGGCGGTAAGGAGAACAAGTTGGTGTACATAAATGTGAGGTCGATGTATGGATTTCTACAGGCATAATTTAGGTTTTTTGGTTGACTATTTTAGGGTTGCCTTTAACATACTTTATTGTAAGGTTGGTCTCGCCGTTTTCAATTCTGGCTTTTAGAGTGTCTCTAAGTCTGTTTAGCTCCTCGCGCTGTATTGGTGTCTTATCGTCATAAATCCTTACCTCCTTGCTGGCCTTACTTTTGTTCTTCAGCTCAGACAAAATAAAAAAGTCAAGACAGAATGTTGTGAACAGAGCAGTGAGGCCGGTTTTCTATGCATGTAGTGCGTGAATCGGTGCTGCCATGATAATTTAAATTACCCCATAAAAATAACGTTATCAAATTATTAACGTTATAAATTTAATAAAGTTATAACGTTATTAGTTTTTATATAATAATAGTGTTCCTACATTAGGTGTCGGTAAAAAGTAGTGGCATTGGGTGGTGAAAGAGAAAAGACAAAGAGTTTCAGAAATAAAATTACTCGGTGTAACTGCTAGTTTTATTTAAAAACCTTTATGCTGAATTAATTTTTTGTACTCTTGTCGTTTACTTTGCACTGATTTAAAACTACTTTCTAATTTAGCAATATGGTGGAATCTAATGTTTAAGTATTTCTCAATTACACACCGTATTAAATTAAGTTTATGTTCCTGCCCAACATATTCATGTTTTGACTCTAAATTGATAAAAATCTGATTGTTTCCAATGAATTTCTTTAATATGTTCAAGACTATAGTTTGGTGTTGATTTTCTGCGGTTATTGCAATATTTTCATTCAATAATTTTCGAACAACTGCTTCACAAGTGATACAAATCTCAAAAAGATCCTTAGACGGGAAGCGAAGACCGCCTTTGTTTTTTAAACTAATGAGCTTGTGAAAATAAAGTTTCTCATCAGCCTGCAAGGCATCTTAACGTTTAGAGCATTTTATGGTTTTAACAAGATAGTGCACTGTACTTCCAGATATGTAACCAATTATCTTTTTTCTGTAGTCACCATAATATGAATTGTCATGTAAACAACTGGCCCAATCAAATGATTCATTAACAATTTCATTAAAAAGTTGCAACGAAGAATTTTCAATGGTTTCTTCTTCTTCTTCGTGTCTATACGACGATGAAGTGCTATTTATAATTTTAGTTGTTGAAGTGCAATTAAGTATTGCTATGTGTTCTAAAGAAACACAATTACTTTTTGTAAGACATTTTAATTCTAAATGACATAGTCTTTTTTTTGTAGCTTGTTTTAAACTGTCTTACGTTAGGGTTATCGTTGAACCCTCCATGCATCCTAATAGACGTAAATAGAATCTCCAAATGATCCTGGCTTAATTTATAAGTAGATAAAAAACAGCCTTTTTTCATTTTCTATGTACTTCGTATAAAGCGCTTTTAAACTTTCAATATTAATAATGTACCTATGAATCCTGCTTTGCATTTTTCTTCTACGACTGGTTTATAAAATCGCGTGATGACAAAGACTGGTCGACCATCTCGTATATTATAACTTTCCGCATACTAACTACACACAACAACATTCAATATAGATACACCCTAAAAACAAAAGACTTCAATAGAAATATATGGTTTATTTTTACAAAAATACATAACCGCCTTCAATATGTACGAAATTGAAAATCCAGTGTTAAATTAATGCGAGTCCATATTAAAGGTATCAGGTTTCCAACAAAAAATAATTGTTCAAATCGGTTTATAAATAACGGACTTATGAGGTAACAAGTATTTAAAACAATAGAACCTAATTGCGAACCTACTCCTTTTAGATGTCGGTTGAAAATAAACTAAAAATAAAAAAAGAATTGCCTATTTTTTTTTATTTGCTTTCAAACGACGGAACCGGTTTTGTATAAAGATATTGCGTCGAGTGTGATACAATATTATATTTAAAGAAAAGTCACTTTTACGACGCCCAAGACGTTGCACTGAGATCACTTTATCAGAGTAGTTGCAGTCACTATCAATGTCCATCAATATCGCCTTCACGCATGATTCATCGTTGGCCTTTCTGGTATTGCCGATATCTGAGGTACTTTCTTTTATTCCAACTATTATGACATTGTTGGCTCTTCGCTCACGCTCCACTAACTCATCCAATATAGCGCTGGTGCCAGTTGGCGCCACTGCCGATGCTGCTACTACCGCTGCAGGTTCCTGGGTGGGTAGTTGCGATACCTTCTGCAGTAGCTTCTTCATATCATCAAGCTCTGCACGCATCCCATCATAAGATTTTACTAATTTAGGCACTTGAAATAATGCCTCGCGACATGGTGGACATAGATACAGCAAAGTACGTTTGCCTTTCAGACCCATGACGCGCACCTCACTGCTAGTTAAGTTACTGCATTGCAAGCAGATATTTCGCTTGCAGCCATCACATTGCACTAAATTCTCATCATTTAGATCGTTTTCACACTGAAAGCAAATCATTTTCGCAAAAAAGTACGAAACTGGCACGAAATAAAATCGTTAAAATTTATTCACTTTTCTCACCGAACTACGTGTTTGTTTGCGCTAATTAGTTGTTATTCACAAATCGCGGCTGCTATTACACACTATTAGCGAAGTTTTGGTGAAAAAGGCACGTTTTTACTATTTTTAATAAGATTTTGAAATGCGACACTAATTTCGAAACTGCTTGATCATCCGAGGGTAAGGAGCAAATAAAAGTATATCATTACTACATTTTTACAAAGTAATGTCATTAGCCTTAATGAATGAAGCAATGACTTTATATATAGGTATAGATTAAAAGATAATAAACATAAGAAAATGTCGTTCACGCCTCTTTTTGTTATTCGTTCGGAAAGCTCAAAAAGAGGTATTTTTGCCACCAAAAACTGCAATTTTTGACCCATGTCCGGAGCATAGTTGTTTGTGATCGTTTTTTGACAGCTATGTATTTGAAAGCATAATCATGCGATTTTAGGTCTTACACACAGTTGAGCGTTCGAATAGGGTGTGGCCAAAAGTGTCAAAACTGGCAAAAATAACGTTTTTGAGCGTTACAAACGTTAACAAAAGAGCCATCAATGACAACGCCACCAATGCCCTCATAAGCTAAACGAACGCACCTCTGATAGATGCCGGTGTGACACTGACACATGTGACAAATTCTGCCACGCCGATCAAGAAATGTCAAGTTGTATGGGATATTGGGAAGCGTTGTCGAGCCGACAAAAAATTGTAATAGGTTGCCGGCGAAATAAATTTCTGTTTTCCAGTTCCTAGTTCAATTAAACATTTAATAAATAAGTTCGCATCTATAGTAGCGTTATTAGTGTACATATTAACAATTGCAAGATGACTGTGGAGGTGCAGAGTAAGGCGAAGCTGCCGCAGCTATCGTCTGATAAACAACTAACATTTATCAAACTGGCTGTTTTATCAATGGCAGCGATATTATGTGAGTGTTTTTAGAATATTTTCTTCAATCACATCATCCCTTTAATGTTAAAATCCTATGATTAATAATAAATGCGGTATAGTTATCATGTATTACGTGGTGTTTTATTATTGATAGCCATGTTGGCGCTTTAGAGAAGCCGTAAAAATGCTTACAATCGTTATCGTTTTATTCACTCACGATGTAATTAGTACTTCCATGGACTACCTACCTAAAATATTTACTCTGTATGTTATTAACCCAAATAACTACTGGCTGGAAACTGTTATGAAAATAATGATATGGTGTGCAAAATTTCACACAACTGTTTTGCGCTGCTTGTAGATAACACTGCAATTTTTTATTTTAGCATTTGCAACTCGTCTATTCTCTGTTCTACGCTTCGAAAGTGTTATTCATGAGTTTGATCCTTACTTCAATTACCGTACCACAAGATACCTTACCGAAGAAGGATTCTACAACTTCCACAACTGGTTTGATGATCGAGCATGGTATCCTTTGGGACGTATAATTGGTGGTAAGTGTTAAGTGTAAGCTAGTTTTTGCACTGTGTGATGTAAGTTTTTTGCCTATAAATCGCGTCGAAACCTCTGATCAGTTTTTTGCACCACACAGCCTGATCTTAGGAGTAAGACTATCCACGCTCATTGACGATGATTAGTGGATATGAAAAAAAACTAATAAATAAACAAATAAAGAATTCTTAACATTGGGTTATTAAAAAATGTTTCAAAAATATTCTACAAGATAGATATTTAATATCTGTTGATTGAAATCTCAAACATTGTACTTAAATAAATTAACAAACAAGTCAAACATAGAGAAGTGCAAAACAGCCAACTTTGAGTCATTAAACTTGATGTAGTTAAACTAGACAAAGCAATAGTCTTCCTGTATTTTTATACTTCTAAAGAGATGGTACAACTATAAGGCCCTCCTGGTTTAAGTGGTAACCTCTGCCTAGAACTGATGCCTTTCATCATCAGTGAAGAACTTATGTGTAAATTTACTATGAAATGAAATGAATGCATTTTATAGTGTAAAAACCACCCAAAGAATGATTGTTTTGTGTAATAAGTCAGGATAAAACTGGAGGTCTGTCGGTCATTTTTAATTTTTATTATATTATATAAGCATTGCTTTACCTGTCTCCAGGAACATTCTTGCATTGATAGATAGATAGATAGATAACTCTTTATTGTACATAAAAACATGGATACACTTAATATATACTTATTAATAATAATAAATAATAATTATTTAATAAATTAATTAATAATTATCAATACATATTAATATTTTTATAAATACAAATTATATTATGAAAACTAACATCCCGTTTTTCATATTAAAAATGTGTACAAATTTTTAATATGAAAAACGGGATTTACTCTCGTAAAAAAGTCAGATCTTTCCAACTATAGTTTCAACCACATCCGGTGGTCTTTTTCAAGGAGAGTGCAAAATGCTCGCAGTTGCGTCTCCTTGGATCTAACTTTTTTACGTGAGTAAATCCTGTTTTTCATAACAACTACTTTTACAAGGCAACAAATAGGGGCCGTATTTTTGAGGTCCAAATTGTCGGTGCAACAATTGTTGCACGTTAGTTTATGCGCGTTTTTTTTTAAAGTCATCCCGATGTTTCACCATAGAGTTTAATTCTTTAGCGTAATATATTTTCTTTCTACGGCAACACTACAAACGAACATGTACTATCTGTGAACTTTAAAAAAAATATATAATCAATGTTTATATTTTCATCTGTGTTTGGCAGTGAGGTTATGTTTTGTGCTATTGTTTTTAGTGAATTAATAGGGTTAAACTCATGATTTTGATACAAATTATACATGAATATGATTGTGAATGTGTAAGGAATACTGTGAATATGTGTATTATGTTCTGAAATCAAAAATTTGTCACAATTCGGCAACTCCCGGTAAGCTATTCTCATTGTTATGATTGGTTATAATTTGCTTTATTTTGAATAGATTATACTTTTACACTGTAAAATATCGAAGAAATAATGTCGTCAAGTAATTATACCCACTTAGAATATGATAAATACGCCATATCATGTCAGGATCAATAAAAAATCGCAGTCACATGACGGTTAAATTCGTTAGTACTAAAAATTCAAAATTGATTTTTTTTTTTAATATTTCTGATTTATAATTATTTTTTGAAACCTAGTTTGGTTTGTAGAATTTCTAATAAAAATTCCATTAAAAAAAAACAATAACAAAATTTCAATTTTTTATTAAAAAAAAATCTAAATCACCATGTCTAATTCTAGAAAATGGGCCCAAGTTGTTAAAAAAATCATTATTGGCTGAAATTTCAAACTACAACCTGGTCACAATATCTGTGCACCTGACCTCGTGACGTCATATCGGCAGTCTGGGTACGGTGTGAAAAAAGTTTTTTCGAGAAATGTGGAGGTAAAAAAAATTACTAACCTTTTCAAATCAATTTATTATTGATGAAGGGTTTGTTATTAAAAAACAATAATTTTGATAACAAAAACATTTATTATTAAACTCAGTCACTATAAATTATTGACTCTATGCCTGACATTGTATCTTCCTCACTCTCACTTTCTGAACTCTCCGAACTATCTTCCCCTAGTGATATTAAAAGTTGTGTGATGGTGTCATCTGCTAGATGATCCTTTTCCCAGTATTCTCGCTGTAGTCTCTCCACGTGATTCACTTCTTTTTTCCAGTCAGCTGGCGTAATTGACTTTTGTTCCATTTTCTTTTCCGATTAGTCAATGTTTTTATCTGCCACCCTTTGCTTTACCAATTTCCATATATATTCGATAGGGTTTAGGTCACAATGATCTTTGATATCCCAGTTGCAGCACAGGTTCGTTTCACCACTTGGTCTACAGGTATGGTGTACTGTTTATTTGCTTTCTCCGATTCAAAAAACTTGAGCACTTTCAAGATTAAATTTCTTGATTCGCTGTGTATTGTTTTTCCCATGACTTCAGTTTAACAGCTACAACAATTTTAATAACAACCAAACCAGTCCAAACTTAACAGTAAACAGTCTAAACTTAACAATAAATATCAAAAAACAAAACAACAACAAAGCGAAAATATCAAAATTATCGGGACGTGTATCGGCAACGAAGATGCTAACCGTACTGTCGCACCGGGGAGTGCGCGGAGAGGTGACAGGGGAAGCGGGAGAGGCGCCGCATTCCAGCGAGGTGCACAGATATTCTGACCGGGTTGTAACTCTTATTTTTTATGTAATTATTGATAACCTAAGCATATGTTACTAGGCAAAAATCCTATTTCTGGTCTAGGCATTCAAAATATTTATAAATATCAGTTCAAAATCCTGTCTTGGTAAGCATTATTTATTGTTAAAACTTAATTTTTTTGGTCAGATTGCAAATTTTTTAAAGATAATATTTCTTCTACGAATTCAAATATTTCAATGTCATTAGTTTGATATGTGTTTTTACTATTTAATTACAGCAAAAAACCCTATAGGTATTGGTGTAAAATTTTTAAATTACAATTTTTTTCCACATCAACTCTGATTTTTTCGGTTACGTCAAGTTTGTCCTCGTGTAACATAACATTTTACTAATACGTTTGACATGAATGTATGTATCAGATTCCTTGGTCTTTTAACTTTCTTTGACATAAATTTCATCTTTTAACTCGCTATAGGTATGGCACAATAGCCGTTTGTTTCCAACTCGGCGCAACATATGACGAGGGCGCAGGTCGCAACACTTACTAGGGGGTCGCAGCGATCGTTAAGACACTTTAAAGCGCTTTAGTCGATATTAAAAATAAATACATTAATATTAATTATTAATTCTAATATTTTTTTATAAATAATGAATGATTAATTATATCATTATTATATAATCATTGCTTCTTGACTACTAATTAAACTTTCAGATGGTAGCAGCATGCACATTTTCCATATAATACAAGTTGCTTTACATTTAAGTAATGCAATTTTTAAATACTAGATGCGCCCCGTTGTTGCAGCCGAGTGTTGATGGATGATTATGATGATGAAAAGTATGCCATGAGTTAATCCAGCACCTCATCTACCTCCATTGCCAAATTTCATTAAAATTGGTCCCGCCGTTTGAGCGTGAAGAAGTAAAAAACATACACCCTCCAAACTTTCATCTTTATAATACATGTGTGATTTCCAGTTAGTGAAAAGCAAAAGCAGTCTAAATATTAAAGTTTACAATATTAAGTTGTTACGTATCATTGGTCAACGTAATGTAACGTTCGTTTTTCGCCCCGTTACACGTTGTCGATTCTAGACACGTATTTTCGATTTTAAAACTGCCATACCTTAGAGGAAATTATTCTGGTTTTAACTTTTTTATTACAAGGGTAACACCTTGTGTAACCCCTGTACGGAGAATACTCTGTGGTCAACAGTTTTTGTATTACATTTGTTTCTCTTTGATGATTGGCTGTGTCTGTGTCCGAACTGACGTCTAATTTTTAATTATTAATTCTTTTTTAATATTGTTGCAGTCTCAGACTATAAGTTGCAGTAACAAAACGCAAAATACATGCTTGGCTTGTCATTATCAAGCAGGTGTCAAATAAAGAATGTTTTATTTATCTTTGTATGTGGATTTGTCGACTGGACTAGAGTTTTGTTTGTGGTGACAAAACTTGTAATATGGGAAAAACTTTAATAAGTCTGTTTTTAATCTGTCCGAATCAGCAAGACTCATTCGAGTTAAGTTTCATTCATAAATCTATTGTTATTTTTTGCGCTGATGCGGACGGGTTAATCTCTGATCTGTCAATTTAAAGTTCCTTTAAGCACAAATTTTTTGAGCAACTCAAAATACACGATGAAGGACAATTTGATTATTTTTTAGATAAATTAAAATAACTTTAAAAGTTGGCAGAATTTTCGTTTTTCGAACGATTTAATGTCGGGTTAAGATTTAATGACGTCTTTAAAAGTTAAAGTTTGTTTCTGCAACTGGCTGTATTCGTTATGTAAAGGCTTGGTATAGTTATATTATCTTAATACTGATATCAACATGAATCTCATTGTGATATACAAACCATTTTCTGAATAACATTTTTGTATATTAAAAGTTGTGTTGTATTCATACTTAGTAATAACAATTTACTACATCCAATTTTACAACTTTTCCAGGTACAATATACCCAGGGCTGATGGTGACATCGGCTACATTGTACAACATAATGCAGTTCTTCAACATCACCATTGACATCAGGAATGTGTGCGTGTTCTTGGCTCCGTTCTTCTCATCTCTCACCACTATTGTCACTTATCTGCTTACTAAGGAGCTGAAGGTTTGTATGATTGATTTCGTTTCAAATTTACACTTATTAGATACTATAAGTTATTTAAAAAATGGTTGTTTGTAAAGTCGGTTTACGGGCGATAATTTTACGCGATAACGTCATAAGACTAGTGGAACGCTTACACCGATCGTGCCTTTCTTTCGCTTGTTCCGCGCTCTCGCTTGCACGCTCGGCTCAGGCGGAACGCGAAAATGAGTCATACATTGTGGTGCGTGCAGCCAGCGTTCATCTAATTACGAGGGTGAATCAAAAAGTTCTTAGAAGTGCATATATATGAAACCTTTTTGGATCAAGTTCGATATTCAAATTAAAGAGTGTCAATCACACTATATTTATGCAGACTGTTACTTGTTTTTGTCAGTTCGTTCGCATGTAATAAATTTTTTTGTGCAACGAGTTGCTAAAAAGTCAAAATTATGGATAAAAGTGAGTTACGTGCGGTGATAAATAATCTCAGTTTGAAAAAAATGTCTACGAAGGAAATTTTTTTTGGACATTCAGCAGACATTAGGGGGTGATGCTGTACCCTATTCTACGGTTGCGTACTGGGTGGCTGAATTTAAAAGAGGTAGATCAAGCTGTAAAGATGACCCGCGTTCTGGGCGGCCTTCAACCTCCGTTACAGAAGAAAATGTCAAAAAGGTTGAGAATCTGGTTTTGGAAGACAAAAGAATGACTATAAAACATATAGCTGAGATCCTAAACATATCTTTTGGTAGCGTTCAATCCATTTTAATTGATTCACTGGGGTTCAAAAAAGTGTCTGCAAGATGGGTGCCACGAATGTTAACCGACGAAAACAAAAAGCGACGTTTGGAAATTTCCAAGCGTAATCTCGAAATGTTCCAGCGTGATTCGGATAATTTTTGCCGTCGTCTTGTCACCATGGATGAAACGTGGGTCCACCATTTTGATCCTGAAACTAAAAGACAAAGCATGTCTTGGAAACGACCATCCTCTCCATCCATTAAGAAATTTCGAGTTGCTCCTACCGCTGGCAAAGTTATGGCCTCTGTGTTCTGGGATAGTGAAGGAATCCTTTTTATTGATTACATGCCAAAAGGCCAGACGATTACTGGACCCTATTATGCAAATTTAATCACGAAAGTGCGTGAAGCGATTAAAGAAAAACGTCGTGGAAAACTGTCGTTGGGCGTGTTGTTCCTTCAAGATAACGCTCCTGCTCATCGATCGGAAGTTGCGCTCAACGCAATCCGCTGTGCTGGCTTCAATCTCCTTGACCACCCACCATATTCTCCGGACTTAGCCCCAAGTGATTTTCACTTATTTCCAAAATTAAAAGAGGAAATTCGTGGAACAAAATTTCACGATAATGACGCGGTTATAGCTGCCGTAGAGGACTTTTTCGAGAGTCAAGAAAATATATTTTTTTTACAAGGAATAAGGAAGTTAGAAACGCGTTATTCTAAATGCATTGCATTGGAGGGAGATTATGTAGAAAAATAAAATATTATTATTTAAATCTTTGCATTTTTTAATATTGATTCCAAGAATTTTTTGATTCACCCTCGTAGATGTTATAAAGTCTAAAAGGAACCGTTACACTTCATCATATCATCTTGTTTGTTGATATCCTTGTTGTTCATCTGTCAAGACCCTTTTTCTCATGAACGCATAGAGGTATCAAGATGAAATTTATATCTCTATAGTATATGGTCTCTTTCAGCCGTGAAAAAATCAAACTAGCAAGTAAAAAAACAAACCGATCTAAAGATATGACCATTTATGTCCGTGTATGTGTATACCCATCGCATATTTTGCGATTTCTCAAGGGAATCAAAACTTGTAGGGTACTTTGCATTCACCCAGAACCATGAAATGATGCAAGAAGCTATGTCTTACAGCACATGTAAATGAAAAAAAATCTGAATACCGTAAATATGTAGTTTAATAATAAAAAAGGGAATTTACTATTACAATCTCTTAATTTTGATTGGTACTTATTGTGTCTAGGGATCGAGATCAAAAACTGTGGTTTCCTTTAAGCATTTTACGCTTTTTTTTTTCTTAGGGCTTGTTTCACCATGGCAGTATGGGTTCTGGATAAACCTTTCTATTTTGATGATATCTAGTGAATAGAGCTTATTATAAACATCGTGAAACAGGCAACATAATGCAATACTTATTAGCTATCCACAACTAATTGAAAAATTCTGTATACATACATGAAGTCATGGCTGCTTCTGTTATGCTGTAATGTTAATAAGACTATTTAATGTACACACCATTGTAGGTATATGTGATACATTTATTTTAACATTATAACTTTGTTATTGGAAAGTATTAATACATTTAAATGAGCAATTCTTGTATATATGTTAACGTTAACCGGGCAGTATTTATATGGACCAATCATTTTAAACAATAACCAAGAGTGTCAGTCAAACTGATAAATATAATATAATTTATTGCTTTGGCCGGCCCACATCAATAATGCCCGACAGCCCGTGATCCATTTAATAAAATGAAGGTTTCAGATAGCTTGAATTTATCACATGGACTGGGCAGTATGAATACTTTCCTACTTCTAGTCAGGCAATGTGATAAATTGATTCGGCAAGAAATCCTCTCATCATTCACTCTTCGTCGTACCTATATGACTTTGCCCTAGACTAGTCAGTTTAATGTAATTATTACATTAGTTTAGATTATTACGTTAGATTAGTCATGGAGTTGTTAAATTTACATTGCCCATTAGCCACGGGCGCTATGTATACAGACCAATAATTATTCCTAGTGACCAGACTTCTCAAGTTGCCTGTAAGAAATCGGCTCCAACAATATTTATGAAATTTATTCGGGGGTTTCGGGGGTAATAAATCGATCTAACTAGGTTTAATTTTTAGAAAACGTCGTCGAAAAGGTCTCGTAGTTGCAAGCATGGGAAGCGGACGTGTCGCAAATTATCGTAAAAATATTTAACTTTCGGATAAAGTGAAGTGTACTCAAAACTCGTTGGACAGAAAATACTAATTCGGTCGGATATTTGGATGTCGCATACTACATTATTGCGCCAAAACGAAGCATAGCTCGTGGCCCCACCACCAGCTTCGCCTCCGCGGGAAGGATACGGGCTGTTACACTGCGATAATTCGTCCTACTCTAACGCAAGTATCTGGCTTGGTTTTTTTTCCACCTCGTACCTAACTCGCCTGTGTAGAATAATGGCCGTTCGTCGCTCGCCAACCCGGGTACCTATTACAAGTTTCGATAGCAATGAGCTGATAGCAACACGTAGCGGATCGCAACCTGAACTGAGACAGTCGATGCTCTCAGAATACATGGATAACTCTGGTGCTCGAAAAAGGAAGGTGCCTGACGATGACTTTTCGAGCAAATTCGAAAAATTCGAGAACAAGATTAAGCTGTTGTTAACGGGTATCGCTGAAAATCATAATAATAAGCTGGATAAAATTTCCCAAGAGCTATCAGTGATTACAGAACAATTTTCTCAAATGAAAGCGACTACAGATCAACTTGCTATGGAACAAACAAAGGTAAGAATAGAGCTAACAACATCAAAAGCTGACTTGGAAACAAAAATTGAAGCTATCAAAAGTGAAATTGAGTGCATCAAAGCTTCTTCATATGTAACATCACCAAATATCCTATACATATGACAGCATGGTGACTGAGTTGCACGAGCGCTTGAGCAGGGAAAAGAACATCATTGTTTGCGGTGTGGAAGAAGTAAGTTCTAAAATCAGTGCAGAGAGAATCAAGCATGACACAGACGAAGTAGGCAGAATTATCAGGGTAACTAACATCGCTTGTGTTGAAAATATTAAATGCTCTCGCATAGGGAAATATGATGCTGGCAGGTCACGCCCCCTTAAAGTTTGTCCTCCTTCGGCAGATATTGCCAAATCGATATTACGAAACAGTAGCAGCATTTCCAGTAAGTTCCAGAACATTAAATGCTTTTCTGATCAAACACCGCAACAACGGAAACTCTTACTATCGCTGCGAGAAGAACTAAAGAGCAGGACAGAAAATGGAGAATCAGATCTCACAATAAAATATATAAAAGGTACGCCCAAAATAGTTCCATTCCCTCCAAAAAACTAATGACCACTAAAACTAACCAAGAACCGGCTACCTCAAATCACAGAACCTCTGCACAAGTTGGTACCTCAACCGACCCACAACCTTTAACTGCAGAAACTCTAACTGAAGAGATCTCTAGTAACATCACATATCAGCTTACAAATACTCATACTGATGTGGTTCATAATCTAAAATCTCTAAAAATTTTATATTTGAACGCACGCAGCATGGCGAAACCTGGCAAACTAGACGAATTAATATGCATAATACACACTATACCTAGCATCATACACGCTATTGTGATATCCGAGACCTGGATAAAATCTGAACAAGAAGCCAAAAGTCTAGCACTACCAGGGTATGCTCATTATTACAACTACAGATCAGATTCAAGAGGAGGTGGCGTATCAATCTATGCCCATAATAGCGTCAAACATACCCTAATTGAAGACTTATGTGAAAATGACAACCACTATTTGTGGATACACCTTAACAAATTCTGTTTAGATATTGGTGGCATTTATAAGCCGGAGAGGACTAACGATACCAACTTTCTCCAAACTTATACTGAACAACTTGAAAAAAGAAAGCGAGTAATTGTATTTGGGGACTTCAATTACGATTTACTAAAGAACAACAAACCTACTAGAGAATATAAAAGGACTCTGCACGAAAGTGGATACCTGATACTGAACAAAATTGATCGCACCTACTGCACTAGGCAAACATCCAGTACTCAAACTACCTTAGATCATATATGCACCAATCTAACAAACAATAAGTTTCATCTATCAGTTGTGAATTCAGCAATGTCCGACCATAAACATTTATACCTGGAAATTCACAAGTACAAACCAGAAAAGAACCAAAGCATCATATACGAAGCCATAGACTATGACAAATTATATAAAACGATTGCCCTTGACACCATACCGCACTGGGAGCAAAGCTATGAAAAACTAGAGACTAAACTAATAACTGCCATAAAGAATAATAAGATAAAAAAAGTTAAGATCCTGAATCCGCCAAGGTCAGATTGGGTCAATAAAGACATCTTAAATGCGATTAAACGTAGGAACGAAATTCGCAACATGAATACGAAGACTATTACAATATGCAATCAAGAAGACGAATTGATTGAAGAAAAACTACTGATAGCAAGAAGAGACGTAAGAGATAAAATACAAGAAGCAAAAAGAACATATTATTTAAAAGCTTTTGAAAAGTGTAAGAAAAAGCCACTTAAAATGTGGCAGCTAATTAATTCTTTAAGTAGTAACAAAGTAAGAACTAAAAACTCTCTTTCGAAGCTCGAAACACAATCAGGCATTTATACAGCAGCCCCTGACATATGTAATTGTTTCAATGACTTTTTCGCTGCCATTGGTTCTATGCTAGCTAACCAAATACCCTTACCATTCCATGACATTAAAACTTACGACACCTTATATCTTAAAAAAACTGAGTCTGCGGAGTTACTCAATTTTACGCCTGCTTCGTTAGACGAAGTAAGTAAAATAATTGACCAACTTAACACAAACACCAGCACGGGTCTAGATGGAATATCTTGTAAAGCTTTGAAATGTGTTAAAAACTTAATCCTTGAACAGTTAACTGCTACTATAAATATTTGCCTAGAACGTGGTGACTTTCTAGAATCACTAAAAGTAGCTAAAGTGACTCCCATTTTCAAATCTGGTAAAGAAACTGATCCTGGAAATTACCGACCGATCTCAGTTCTACCAATTATATCTAAAATTTTTGAAAGAATCATCTACAACCGTCTAGACCAGTACCTAAAATCAATTAACTTTTTGTATGAAAAACAATACGGCTTTCGATCGAAATCAAATACACTCTCCGCTTGTATGGACCTTATTACAAAACTAAAAACAAAAATAGACAATAAGCAAGTAGCACTTGGCATATTTATCGATTTAAAAAAAGCTTTCGATACAATCAGTCACAAATTGCTTCTACACAAGCTTTACACTATAGGTATCAAAAAAACAGCACTAAAAATTATGAAGTCTTACCTCTCAAATAGATATCAGATAGTAAAAATTGGTGACACGACCAGCAAGCCAAAATTAATAACCTACGGAGTACCACAGGGTTCGATTCTGGGACCACTACTTTTCTTGATTTACATTAATAATATTAAAGAACTTAACTTGACCGGTGATACAACTCTATATGCTGACGATACCTGTTTATTTTATTTTGCTAAGGATATACAAACAGTGATTACACAGGCTCAATTGGATCTTGATACCTTAAACACCTGGTTTAAGCACAATTTGTTGACTATTAATGTATCTAAGACTAATTACATGATTTTTAAGGCTAAAAACAAAAAAAATTCACCGTCCATACCACTATACATAAATAATGAACAATTAAATAAAGTAGATTCAGAAAAATACCTTGGTCTTACTCTTGATACCGAACTTACCTGGAAACCGCATATTAAGCGAGTACGATCAAAATTATCTGCCTTACTTGGGGCATTAAAGAACAATATTCGTTGCTACCCTAAACCAGTGCGATACCTTATTTATAATTCTTTCGTAAAATCTCATTTGAAATATCTAATAGAAGTATGGGGATCGGCTGCTAAAGCTAATTTAGAAAAACTGCAAAGAACCCAAAACAAAATTGTAAAGCTAATCTTTCACCTAAATTATCTAACACCAACAGCTACAGTTTATGATAAAACGAAACTAATGACATTGAGGCAATTATATCACTATAACACTTGTCTGATAGTAAGAAAAATCTTAAAAAAAGACATACATACATCTATAACTTTTACTTTAAAATCCCAAGTTCAAACAAGATCTTCAAGATACCCCAACAATATTTGCTTATCAAAAACACCAAGAACTAAAAATTATGGCTTGAAAAGCATTATGCATGAAGGAGCTCAAATATACAATAAGCTGCCAAAAGATATTAAAGATATAAAATCATTGCTGTTGTTCAAAAAAAATTTAGAACATTTTATACGTAAAAAAGTTATGGCAACGTAAGTTTTTTTTTTCCTCCTTAAAAATATGGACACATTTATGAATTTCTATTTATTGCATTTATATTACTAAAATAACACATTACACTATGACATTACATACATGGTATTTACATTAGGTTTTCCGAGTTAATATAATTTAATTATATTACTCATAATTTATAAATACGAATCAGTTTCAATATCGGATACAATAACGAGTAACCACAGTTAACACACATAGTATGTGTTTTACTTAAAAATCTAAATTTAGTACCTATTAATTTGATACTAAACCTATCTTTAAACTATTTTTGATTAACCAAAATAACGGAAACATCAGAAACATTATAATATTATAATATCATCACTATTGCTAACATATAAATAGCAATTTGTTACACGTAATAGCAACCCACCCGGCTTGTTTACTCACACATGTACACTATCTTTCCTACCGATAATGTAACACACACACACACACACAATTTGAATATCATCTTACTAGATAGTACATCTACCCTACTTATCAGATAATTGCAAGTTTTATTGTACGCAATAGTTTTGAAATTTCGACGTAACTATTTAACAATATGTTTACTGTACCGGCCAAACATGAAACATGAATTAGTTACTCGTAGCTACCTAACCTACCTACTTATAGCAATTGTTAAAGGCATTGATTTATATGTTACACTTTAATTTAGATATAAGTATGTTATTTTGTTTGTTTAGCTCAGTTGTTGAACGTCGAATTTAAAGTTTTGTTAATTTTTCTATGTGCTTACTTACAAGTAACTTAATTTGTACCGACCTACTCAAAGAGTTCGCCTTTTTTATGTTGTTTGTAGGTACTTACCTACCTGATAATTTGCAATCGCGTTTTATAATCCAATACTGCTTTGTTTATGTTCCTACACATAATTATCTCATTATAGTTTGTTTTAATCCTATGTTCGCAATTACAATGTATACCTACCTACATTTAAGGATGCTTGTATTTCTCTGTGAAGTGAATTAATATTCTTTAGAGAAATAAATATCTTAAACCGTAACCAAGAGTGTCAGTCAAACTGATAAATATAATATAATTTATTGCTTTGGCCGGCCCACATCAATAATGCCCGACAGCCCGTGATCCATTTAATAAAATGAAGGTTTCAGATAGCTTGAATTTATCACATGGACTGGGCAGTATGAATACTTTCCTACTTCTAGTCAGGCAATGTGATAAATTGATTCGGCAAGAAATCCTCTCATCATTCACTCTTCGTCGTACCTATATGACTTTGCCCTAGACTAGTCAGTTTAATGTAATTATTACATTAGTTTAGATTATTACGTTAGATTAGTCATGGAGTTGTTAAATTTACATTGCCCATTAGCCACGGGCGCTATGTATACAGACCAATAATTATTCCTAGTGACCAGACTTCTCAAGTTGCCTGTAAGAAATCGGCTCCAACAATATTTATGAAATTTATTCGGGGGTTTCGGGGGTAATAAATCGATCTAACTAGGTTTAATTTTTAGAAAACGTCGTTTTATCCGTGGTTTTCATGCAATGCAAAACTGCTACAATATCATTATGACAACTAGTGTCATAAACTGTGTTTTACTGACACAGCAGCACTAAAGCTACTTGACAATAGATGGCGTTGTTAAGCAACACTAAGCCAGTGAGTGTTTGATTTGAGTTTAAACCAAGAAAATCAATTGTTTACTAATGATCAAAGCTCGGCCACCCAGGTGCTAATGTTTAAAGAGTTGTCGCGCCCATTACATATAATTCATCTAGGTCGTGGCCGAGTGACTAGGAACCGCATGCCGGTCGGATTTGACGCGTGATAAGATGATGTGATGAATATTGATGTTATGTGTTTTGCAGTATGTTTCTTGCAACATTCAAAATAAAAAGAAAGATCTAGCTGGTCGAGCCGAGGTGGTGCTGATCTTATATCAACGTATGTAATAGATATGTATTTGAGTTGATAAATCATTATTACGGAAGTTATTAATAGTTAATTTAATGTTACTTCGTTGGAGCACTAAAGCTAATACTCAGTGGGCCTTGCTCGAAAATTTGCATCGTTGACGTATACATCACAAATTATCATTTATCTAGTACAAGTGTGGGTCAGATACTCATAGTTTGTACTGTACACGTAAACGATACGATTGCGTTACACTTTCGTGCTAGGCCCACAGAACACTACTAGCAAAGGTTGGACTGATAGAAAAATATCCACACATAATTGTAAATGAAATGGCCGCGTTGGCTCTCTAAGGCGAAGAGTTTTTTTATTTCTTGTACATATAAGGTCATTGTTCATTAGTGCACAATATCGAATGGGGTGGAAGTTTGGAATCTATAACAGGTCATGAAAGTAAAAGAAAAAAATTACATGTATTTTTTATTATTATGAACCCATATTCGCCGATACCTTATATAGTTTTTCCAGATAATGGACCGCGGAGTAAACAATTTGTCGATATATATAAAATACTACAGACACACTAACAATAATGCTAAAATATTGAATGTCTGTTCTCGTTCGTTCGTTAGGATGAAGGCGCGGGCCTGGTGGCAGCGGCGATGATCGCCATAGTCCCCGGGTACATCAGCCGTTCCGTGGCGGGTAGTTACGACAACGAGGGCATTGCCATATTCTGCATGCTGCTCACCTACTACTTCTGGATCAAGGCTGTCAATACCGGCACAATCCTGTGGGCTACCATGACTGCTCTTGCTTACTTTTACATGGTAAGTTCTCACTATATACTTATTGTTATTTTAACCCGTCAAGCTGCCTTGGCATACCTGTATGCCAAAAAACATTCCGTAAAGCCGCCTTGGCATACAGGTATGCCAAGGCCAAATCAAATAAGGATTCAATTAAAAATGTTATCTGTTCAAATATACAATAGATTTAAGCGAATGTTTTGTTTTTTTGATGCTGTAAAGGACCTGAAATTTTTTTTTACCTAACAAAATATCATTTGAAAGATACCAGATCGGTAATATCAAGGAAAAAGCGACAGTCACTTGTTTTTTTGCGGGGTTTTTGCAATTCTGGTTTGCAAATTTGATGATAGTCGGGAGCTCACTAGGTTAATTATGCATTGTGACTAGCCGTTTCTCGCAGTTGGTAGCAACCCGTTCTGAGTCGCTAGTCCCGAGTTCGATCTCCGGACATGTGAAACATTAACCTGTGTCTAGGTGTGTATATATTAGTCACAAGTTACTACCCTAAAAGCTCAATAACTTGTGACCACATGTATAATCCATATTGATTGACACAACTTGGCAAAAGTTAATTCTCTTGCAGATATCTGTTTCTGTAGCAGTTATCATTACAGCCAATCATAGATCAATAAGATGAAAGCTTCACGTCAACAAGTCTACTTGGCTTGTTGGTTTTTGCACTTTCATACAAATGTACTACGCGAATAGACGGACTTAATAAGAATTCCCTAGGTGTGTATAGGTAATATTCCCTACGGTGGGAGACGTCTAGTGCAATAGGTTGTCTTAGTTGGTACCAACACACCAATACCAAAAAGCATTACTAAATTAGGGTGTTAAGGGTACCATAGCAAGTGAAACTACTGGGTCAATGAGATTTAAAAACCAATATCTCGTGGTGACTATAGGCATTAACACGCAAAACCATAATTCTCAAATATGATTGGCATTGCACCTGTATGCGTCATCATCACATGCTCGCTTCGTCACTTTATAAAATAACTAGCTGACCCGCCAGCGGCTTCGCTCGCTTGGTCTTGATGTAGTAGTGGAAGCGCCGTTTTGGAATCTCGGGGTCCTGTGTTCGATCCCCGGGTTAGGCAGTTATTGGGATTTTCTGACAAAGAAATTAGAAATTCTCAATAGCAGCACGGAGTCTAAAACATTGTCCCGTAGATAGCAAGAGGCTGGCCCCTATGTAATGGAACCAAAAATAGATCCGGCGAAACGCAGGTGTTCAAAGCACCGCTACTTACCCCTTCGAGGAAATATAGGTGTGACGATTTGTTGTGTTTTGTTTAAAAGTAACATGTATTGCATTATTTTCGTTAACGTTTATATTTCTAAGTTTTGAGTAAATTGCACCAGAAATATTTTTTATTTATAATAATTTCTGATTTTTACTGCACACCTTATACCTATGTTTATATTTACAAATAAAAAAACACTTGTAGATGTGTTACACTCTTAGGGCCTTACTTATAAACGCTGCTTAACTTTAAATGACGTTATTTAGTACTGCGCACTACAAAATTGTTCTGCGCCGTACTAAGTGACGTTGTTTAACTTTAAACAGCGTTTATAAGTACGGTCGTTAATTATTACGGATTTTAGCCGTACCATAGAAGTTCATTCAGTTAACCGAGGCCCCAGTTTTTTGTGAGACCGTGTGGCATAGAGAGATCAATATACAGATAGTTCTTGTATAGCTGTTTGCCTTATTTATAGGTGTTAAAATACAAAACAGTGTTGTTAATCATCCATATCTTCATAACAGTCAAGAATATATAAATTAAAATAAAGTTCAACTTTGTAACAGGTATCCTCGTGGGGTGGTTACGTGTTCCTCATCAACCTGATCCCGCTGCACGTGCTGGCGCTGATGTTGCTGGGCCGCTTCTCAGCGCGAGTGTACGTCGCTTACAGCACGCTGTACTGCGTGGGGACCATCCTCTCCATGCAGATCTCCTTCGTGGGGTTCCAGCCGGTGCAGAGCTCTGAACATATGCTGGTAACATTACCTGCTTTGAAACTTGTTTTTTACGTATCTTATAAGTCCTTTTAACATTCCCTTTGTCTAGAATATTCTTCTTGCATTCCCTGCAATGTGTGCAGGGCCCATGCAACAACCGCCAGCTACATTTGACATCAAATAATATAAAAAGGAACGATTTCTTAGGTTTTCGCGACTCTTATACCACCGGTCAGTCCATCCGTAATCATGTCCACTGAAAAGTGTTCGAAACGTCGGGATAAAATACTATAAAAGACAATGACCAAATCACTATGGGAAGATGCGTATTTATTTTTAGGGTGAGTTGGGAAAAATCAACACGAAAAATAATGTAAGAACTATTTTTTAATGTATACAGTCTGGGATGAGATATACTCGAAACACGTCGAGTATGAGTAAAACGCTTAAGAGTAGACATCATATCGTCTAAGTAAATGTATATACATATATACCATATAATAATAACATTAATAGAAAAAGGGTTCGTAACCTTCTTAGGCGCAGTTGTAAACAATCCTAGGCCTGTGATTGGCCGGACTCGCTGAGAGTGTTTATCCTTCTGTATCGGATTCAAAGCCACGGTGGCGATGCAACAGGGATAGACATTATAATAATACTAAAAATTGAGTTATAAAATATGCTAGTTACATGTTAATAAAAACGGTATTTTTTTCAAATTTGTATAACTCAGTTCAGACTGTTGTTAGGTTATATACTCATATAATAGCTTTTGCTTGTTATATTATTTTACACTCAATAACCTATGATTGGTTGATGGCCGTGGTAAAAAAAATGCGCCGATTTTAGTCATTGACGTTTATACGTGATTTAATCCGTTTAAAGTTGTTTAATTTCAAGTAAAGATAGTTAACTTTTTTAAAATTTGGTTCACATTTGTGGTTTTTGTTTATACCTAATTTGTTTGGTTAATAATGATATGGGTAGTCTATGTTAAGTTTTACACTATAAGTTGCTTGTTTGTTAAACTGATAAAAGCGAAATGAAGGTGGGGGATAGAAAGATGTTTGATGTATATCAACACAAAAATAACTAAATACAAAGTACTACTTATACGGAAAAGAGGAATGCACTCTATGAATTAAATAAATCAAGAGACTCATTTACTAGCCTTTCTAAAGCCTGTTGAAAGTTAACCCTGTATACCTGTACGACCGAGACAGCTGTACCGCGCCCTAGGTGTGGCAGACGTCGTGCGAAGAGGAAAAGCCTTAGTAGCTATCGTGTAATCCATGGCAGCAAATACACGGGCGGACCCCGCGCCTCACCGCGCACATATCCAAGGCGCGGTACAGCGGTTGCGGTCAGAATATACCTGACTACAAATAAAACTCCAGCCAGTTAGTTTATACCGTCAAGGTTTTTACGTGATAACTTTCTCTCACGCATCCTCTCTTACTCTAACCCACAGCGCTAGACTAGTATAAGTTGCCACTTCTGTCGGGCGTCCGGAGACGCACACCTTTTTTTTAAAGTAAAAGTTGGTTGTAAACTGTACTTACTAGGCTATTGCAGACTGCCACTTGGGGCTAGACTATTTACCACTATAGTTCCAGATTAATTATTTGCCCTACCCCTCATACACAGCAGTTGTTAATATATTTTTTTTTGTTTTTCAGGCGTTGGGCACGTTCGGCCTGTGTCAGCTATACGCGTTCACACAGTACCTGCGCGAGCACCTCTCGCCGGCTAACTTCGAGTTGCTCTTCAAGGCCCTGCTGACCACACTGATCGCCACCTTGGGAACGTTTGTCGTCGCTCTCACGGTCACTGGTATTGCTATTTTTCATTTCTATTTATAAGTGTACCAGCCTACGAAGAAATAATGTCAGGAAGAGTAACTGCCTTAAAAAAATGACTCAATAAAAGTCGTGCTAAATCAATAACATCGTTCACGCCGCTATGACTCGGCTCTCATAGTAGACGTTGCAGCACGCGCGTGGACTAATCCCTGCTTTCCTTCTGAAATTTAAACCAAACACCGAACACGTCTATTTGTAACCTCGGAAGTAATTCGTATTTGGAATCATACGTCGTTTTGGTTTGAAGGACCACTATTTGTGTGGGATTTGTTCTGAGTTATGCTTCGTTACATTATTTCTTCGTAGGCACCAGCTTTAAAATGTTAATTACAGTCATGTATTTCCGCTTCTAGGATTGACATGTACACTAGAAAAGAACATAAAAACTATTGTAATATTATGTTTTAATACAGAAGACTGCTATTTATGATGCGATATAGCAGAAAATTGTTGTAATACGTATTCATGATTGTTTTTAAGAGAATTTTGACTTTTTCGCGCTAAAATTATGTTTTTATATATAATCTGTGCGCGAAAAAGTCCCGATGTTCTCTTAAACACTTCGCGAAAAGTTTGAAAAGTTCTGTATTCATGATTATCTGGGAGCATTGGAGCTTTCTTATACTATTTGTACCATCCTAACAGATAAAATGAAGCAATTGCCTGCCAAGATCTTAAATCTACCTAGCGCAAGGAAAACATGTGTTAAGGTGTATTTCCCGTTGCAGGTAAAATCTCTCCCTGGACCGGAAGGTTCTACTCGCTGCTTGACCCGTCTTACGCTAAGAACCACATCCCCATTATTGGTAAGTAAACATATAATAAATAAACAAGCCTGACTGAAAACACTCTGGAGTCTAACCATGTAAAAGTGTAGCGTGTCTTTCCCTACTGATACCATTATTATGGTCTCTTTTGTAAGGCAACACACTGGAGCTAAAAATAAACGAACATCTGTTACATACATTAAGAAATTGGCGATACAAAAAAAATTAAAAAGACAAGCCCGCTGAGTTTCTTGCCAATTTGTAAGTGCCCCGTAGGCCTATGGAGAATAAACGATTTCATTTCATTTCAGTTTGTAACATATTTATTTAATATCAAAACTAGTCACGTCATTAGCCGACGTTATCGATCTCGAAGTCGGTTTTGATATTAAATGACTGAACTGTTTCTTTTAAATTTTCCATATCGAGAATTCACACCTTCATCGAGACCCTGATAAACTAATATGAACCCTCAGCTGTCATTAATCAGGATAGCAATAGATTTTCTGTTGTGTCTGGTTCCTGATAGCTTAATAATCCGAAGGCTTAGTCACTTATCGAAGAAAAGTTATTTATTATATTTGACATGACTTGCACTGGTTTCTTTGTAATATTTCCCCTACAACAGATAGTAATTTGACATAACATCCATACAAGTCAAGTGTCAAATATCTACCTCTAATAAGGGAAACTAGCTTACGTATTTTTTTATAATATGTCACAACAGCAACACGCGTTCTTCAGGTCCCAAACTAGGCAAATCCTGTACTACGGTAACCTGACGATTGGTATACATACTTATATACACACCCAGGACAGCTCAGACATGTCCAGTGGTTCAGAAGTCGGGGTTGCTACCAACTGCCCCAACCGGCTAGTCGAATGACCGTTGCAGGAACATCAGTTGAGTGAAGAAGACTATCCTCATTTATCTTAAATTAAATCTAGTATGTTTTTCGGGAAGACACAGACTTCTGAAATACATCGAATACTAAAGCAGCAGGGCAAAGCTTCAACTTTGTATCGACTTCCAAAAAACAGAAGGAGGCTGTCAAGTCGATGCATATATTATATATTTTTTTATTGTGTGTTTTGCCTATCTTGATGATATCGTAATTGACGGTGAATGAGAACTAATCTCGGCAGTAGCAAGGGTCATTAAAAGGGCTGATTGTTTTTTTACCTAAAAATAGTATCGACTACAACACTAAAAAGCGTAAAATAACTCGCATTACTATATTGTGTTAATAGGTAGTTTTAAACTATCGTGGTACCGACTTGAACATCTTATTTCACACTTTTTGTGTTGACATTGGTTCCATTTTTTGCTAAAAATCTTTTCATGTGATATAAAGCATTTTGTATCTGCCGCTAACCGCTAACACTAGCGGGTTTCCACAACATGAAACCCGCTTGTGGGTGGAACATGTAATGTTATGTATTGCAATGCAACATGTTGTGTTTGTTAGCGTCGGTGTCGGAGCACCAGCCGACCTCGTGGTCGTCGTTCTACTTCGACCTGCAGGTGCTGGTGTTCCTGTTCCCCGCCGGCCTCTACTTCTGCTTCGCCAAGCTCACGGACGCCAACATCTTCATCATCCTCTACGGAGTGCTCAGCATTTACTTCGCTGTGAGTTACACTACTAAAACCACACAACACGGTAGCTTACATACAATTTTTTTGGGATCTAACTGATGCGTCAGAGGAAGTACTAAAAATTCTGAGTTATGAGTAACCAAAGTTTTTCAAACACTTAACCAGGTTCATCCCTGAAAAACTAGGCCAATGACGGCAATGACCTCGAGAACGTACACTAGTTAAACAAAACTAATATGGCTGTTTCAGATTTTTTTTGTATGTAAAACATAAGCGAATTAAGTTTTGATACTTTCCTGATTGCCAAAAAGCCTCATCTGTTTATAGTCAATATGACTGATTGCAAGATAAAACACAAAAAAAAAAAAAAAAAAAAAACTTTCCTGATTAGGTACACACGCACACCTTTCAATATCACTACACCTTTTTGGTACATCCCTGTATAAATAATCGTTACAGTCTTACCTCCGTACTCCGTCTACTATTCCCTGTGACGCATGGAAACACACATCACAAACATCGAAGAACCGAGTACAAACATTTCAGATGCGCATCACAATATCTGCTCAATCCAGGGCGATCGAACCTTGAGCCCCTCACTGCAGGCAGGGTCACTACTAGGGTATACCTTAAGCTATATTACCGTGAACTTAGCCTGCAACTCTCAATCCAACCACCAGCAGGTACTACTCAAGCAGTTAACAGTAACATAGATGATGACACCATGAAGCTTGAGCGCGTTGTAGCGACGTTGAGCCACCTCCGTTGACTCCGCTCTGTGAACCTTACACTTTGATCTCTGACTACCCTCATTACTTACCAACTGTTTCCTTTTAATCAACATATCTTGATTGCTCGTATGTTTTTAATGTACAGGGTGTGATGGTCCGACTTATGCTGGTGCTTGCTCCGGTGATGTGCATAGTGTCTGGAGTAGCCGCCTCGAGTCTGTTGTCCCTTCACGTGAAGGACATGGAGCCCAAAGTGGAAAAGCACGAGAAGAAGAAGAAACATGATAATAACTTGGTGTTCCGTGCTGAGGTAAAATATTGTAGATATTAAGTAACTTTGTGTAATTGTATTATACATCATAATATAGCTAATCCGTCACGTTCCCACTGTTCAGAATTGACCTTTGTCACTGAGAGCTGTGTATAGGCTATAGTCTACTTGGGCCCTATACGGCCTGATTTATCGAAGCGAATCGCGTTCTTACATTTTAATTAAATTAAAAAGTCATTTCGTCAGTTTTATTATGTGCACTGAAACGGCCCATTTTGCTCACACCAAGGATGATGCCATCTCTTTTAGAATAGATGAAAAATACTTTCTATTACTTGTTTAAGCAGCAAAAGCACCGTTTTTGTGCTTACTACATGATAACTACTGTAGTTACATCCCAGGACTATTTTCTTCCATGACCCGACCAGCATATTGTGCCAGTTCTTAGAGTTTCATTTTCATTGGGATATCCCAGGTGGGCGCTCTATTCGTGACGGTGCTGGGCTGCCTGCTGGTGTCGTACGTGTTCCACTGCACCTGGGTCACCTCGGAGGCGTACTCCTCGCCCTCCATCGTACTGTCTGCGCGCGCGCACGACGGCGCACGGATCATCTTCGACGACTTCCGCGAGGCCTACACTTGGCTCAAGATGAACACTGCAGAGGTAACCTACATACACGAATAGTCATTTCAATCATAACCTCTACTCCAGACCGCATCAATAGATAATACAATCCCGGGATCCCGAGTTTTCTCCCCGTTTTGCTCCCGGTAATCCCGGGACTGTACTTGGTATTTTCGGTGTGTGTGACCAGATTCAGTATTTTATTACTTCCTTAGTTATATTTTATTGAAATTTCTGAATATCAGTATTTTTGTAGGTATATTGGCAAAGTGACGTGAAATGAGTAGCCCCGGTATCCCGGGATTACGCATTAGTAATCCCGTAATCCCGGGATTGGAAAATATGCTCGGGATTGTATTCTCTACCACCACCAAGCCATCAGCCACCATCAGCATCATAAATGATGCTGATGGTGCTTCATGCGATCAAAAGATTCAACACCTCAACAAATGCTGGAGCAGTTGTGCCAGCGACCCAAGACCATACTCCGCTATGTAAAGGAGTTAGGTTGGGGAATGCACAAAACACTCCAAACGTCAATGGGGCGTCAAACGGGATGTCAGTGCAGGCCTCATCGCCCCTTAACGAATAAGAATCTCCACCCTGTTATAACCTTCACATGTTCATTCATGAATGAAAAGTGATGATGATGATGGGATCCTCATAGATCCATTAGGATTCCCTGTATCGCGGAATATTTAGCCACACACATTGACACATTACAAGAGACATGAAATTTGAAGCATATGTTTTGTAAAGTGTAAGCGTCCATCATAACTTTTCATTAAATGTATTGAAGTATTTTATAAACAATGCTATTGATAATACTTTAAAAAAAAATCCAATACTTATAGTGCTTTCACGAGTAGTATTGATTGCAACATAGAAAGCATTTTTCCAGGGATAGAAATGTTGACTTTCCAAACAAGTATTTAAGCAAGACACAGCTTTAGTATGTGGAATCTTTGCAACTGGTTCCGATGTCTCCAATTCTTCTTCGTTTTCGCAGCCTTGCTCATTTGTTACTTGTCTTACTATGTCTTCTTCACTCAAGTTCCTGACAATCAATCTCATCATTGCTAACCAAAAATTATTAATAGACGATAAAACAATACGTGTAGCACTGAAAACGTACTGCGTGGCACTGAGCGACAGAAACTGTCAAACTGTGAGAAACGGCCGTTGCTCAAAAGTAAGGCGTAGCGCGCACTGCGTTGCATTTTTATTACGTATATTCTGTATATTGCGCACACTGCGGTAAAATAAACGCACGGGCATGCTGTATCACATATATGTATGTAGAAGGGATGCACCCAATACCGTTTAAGTACCCTTTTTTTACGTAATAATAAACATATTCAGATAGCCACTCTTGTATGGTAGTCTGTAACGATGTAGTATAGAATCCACAGCTGTAACTCGAATACCAAAACGTGTTTTTTTTGGCGCAATGCGCGGACGTGCGTTTATTCTGCCGTACGGTAGAATAAACGCACTGCACGGCAGTGCACGCTAGCCCTTAGGGGTGTCGTTCGGATTAGCTGGGGTCCGGATCGAGGCCCTGCTGTACTTTTGTTTTAATTGTGTGCAACAATTATTAGTCACTAACTTCTTTTTGTAAATGAGCTTCGCTCGATTCGAATTCCTTATAGGAATGTTTCATGTAATATATCTCAACATATTTCGAGTTAAATTCGACCATCTTTTATACTTATTCCTTTTCTCTACGTAATTCAGATAAAAAATCACAAACCCCGATTGTATTCCTCTAGTCACAAGCTATTTTTTGTTTTGATAAAAGGCAAAGGTAATATAGACCTAATAACTCATCAATGTTGTAGGATGCGAAAGTGATGTCGTGGTGGGACTACGGATACCAGATAACGGCGATGGCGAATCGAACCGTGATAGTGGACAATAACACTTGGAACAACACGCACATCTCTCGCGTGGGACAGGCGATGGCCTCGACGGAGGACAAGGCTTACGAGATCATGCAGGAATTGGATGTTGACTATGTGCTCGTCATATTCGGGGGGCTAGTCGGATATTCTTCTGATGGTGAGTGCCCACAAGATTACGTTAACAAGTTAGTTCACTTAATAACAACTTATATACAGAAGTTTACTTAACTATCCATATAATACGATACAGACAGATATTACGTCAATATAGATAACGCGAGTATCACGATTTGTATTTTAACCAAGCGTGCCGACTTTTAAATGAATATTAATTTTTAAAATAACTTACGTGTGATAAAAGGTAGGAAGGAAAGGAAGGAGATATGCCCTTGCCTTTAGGTGTTCAAAATTTTTGGACGAAATTTAGTTTGCGCGTGTCCGGCTGCAATAACAGACACTGCGCGGAGTGTAAGTAGCGGCGGCCAACCTTGACGCTTGGTCGGGGTTTGTACACGGGAAGTATACGCATTTGCGTTATCTATTGTACTTAATGTATCTGTGCATCACAATTATTTTACATGACGACCTGTAGGGCAATTATGTATCTCAGTTGCCAACAAATGTTGATTGAAATCTTGAAAAATGGCGGCTCTATGTCAGTTTTGTCAGACATCAACTTACTTACATTTTTGCTTACTGGAGTTGTCAAAACTGACATAGAGCGATCATTTTTTCAGATTCAACATTTGTTAACACCTGAGATACATAATACTGAATAAATGTTATGACCAAATATAAGGCAGCGTAGAGTACCCTAGAGCGCGAGACAGAATATGTAGCATAATCAGCTATTTCGCTACATTTTTGTACACGATGCTAAGATACGGGCCCACAGTTGAACCGTTCAGAACTTATAGAATGGCACTAGGAATATTCTTTCCTCGTTTTCCCTTGTGTGTGTGTGTGTGTGTGTTACGCGCTGCCTTCGCCGACTATGAACCGATTTGAATGATTTTGTGTTGGATAGGTTATATATTTACTTTCAAGTTGATCCCATATCTGTTGTGTTGAACCCATATACATATTATAATACTAGCTGCGGTCCACGGTTTCACCCGCGTGGTGATTAATCAAATATAGGATATATTACTCAGGCATAATGTAGATGTTCTATTGGTGAAAGATTTTTTTGAATCGGTTAAGTAGTTTTTGTGTTTATCCATTACAAAGAAATAAACAATCAAATCTTTCCTCCTTATTATTAGAGTAGATATAATAAGGGTACCAACGTACAGTAGCCTGCAATAAAATGTATACATTCCGTAATTTTCAAAACTGTTAAACTGTACCACATTTTATAACAATATAGATAAGTATTATTTTAAACAGTAAAATAATATAAATAGCTTCATTTTAGAATAATTTTGATGTCAATTTTTATGAACCGGATTGCTGAGGCACTTCTGAAAAATGTGAAATGTATATATCTTATTGCGGGCGACTGTACGAACAATATAACATATTATAACCTAGTTTGTACCGGCGTTGATATTGCATGTTTTGTACGGAAAAGTAGTTATTGTGAGACATATGGTATTACGGACGACTTTTTATAGACATAAAACTGTATCACATCACTTTTCTGAGTCAATAGTTTTCGCAGTGTACGCGATATAAGGATGTTTTTGGTATATTTTTCACACATTATCGAAGTTTTTATAGGCATCCCTAACTTGTTGAAATTATTTTATCGCCTATCATCAGGGATAATGTAGGGATCTAGGGATCGGTCCAGTAGTTTCGGAGCCTATTCAATTCAAACAAACAAACAAATCTTTCCTCTTAATGTATTAGTGTAGATTAAATTGCAAATGAATCTTGATAATTATTAAATAAATATTATTAAACTTTTACCATTACATGTTATAGTTGTGATAATAGTCTTTCTATTAATTTCTGTATTTATCAATGTAATGATCAACAGCCTCTTTATATTACGAGTTATAATAGAAGTAGTATAACATAACAATACTAGGAATAAATCAGGATCCTGCCGACGGTGGTACAGTATCTGATAGGACTACTTCTCTTCATCCTGAACTGAATATCACACGCGAGACGCTCAATAACATTATGTGACCATATTTATAATCCATATTGATTGACACAACTTGGCAAAAGTTAATTCTCTTGCAGATATCTGTTTCTGTAGCAGTTATCATTACAGCCAATCATAGATCAATAAGATGAAAGCTTCACGTCAACAAGTCTACTTGGCTTGTTGGTTTTTGCACTTTCATACAAATGTACTAATAATAGTGTACCCAATTATATAATATATATACTATCACAAATACTTAAATTCATACATGTAATTAAACAGTAAATGAGCCAAACTATACATTAAATATTTATTGAAAATTAATTATTTATAATTTAATTGAGGTGTCCTTTATTATCGATATAGAAGCCAGAAGTATATTATTTACAATATCTGTCTGTCTATTGTACGGCATCGCTCTGAAAATAAGACAGATATGAATATGAATCTTGAGACAGTAATAACTAATATTATGGTGTAACATATACGATATCTTTTATCCAATATAACGAAGTAATTCTTTTGGAATAGAGGATAAACGTGAAAAATGTAAGTAAATTAACTACTTGGCAGATTTATGCATTTTTCTCTGTTCAGTATCTGAAAGATTTACTTAAATTATTACTTCATCAGTCTAACGACCCAGACACAGTAGAAATTTCATTGTTATATTGACAATCGACTGGTGATATCGAATCGAATCGAATGGTTATAAGCCAAGTTTCATCTCTTTATGATATTGGAGTGTACAAAAGAACGTGTAGTCTTTAAGACAGTCCTCAAAATCAGTTATTAAGTAGAATAACGTCGATCACTCTGTAATGGTTTATAGCAACTATAAGCTTATTTCGCCGACAATTTCCAAATTCGGATAGCACAGACTGCGAGTGTGCGTGTCAGACGCTAACAGTCCATGGTTCGAGTCCTAGCCAGTTCATGTCATTCAGTTGTCTTTTTGGGTTTAAATCTTTTTGTTTGTGTTTGTTTAAAGTCTATAAAAAAAATTTTTCTTCCCTCAATAATGGTTGAGGAAGGCGATGGCAGGCTCATGCGTCAATTGGTGAACGGGTGCTGCTTGCGGAGACAGGTCTGCTCGGAATTCGAATGGATAACTAGTTTTGGTTTTGTTTTTCTCTCTGTTATTTTACTTCTTATATAATGTTAGGTTTAGTATATGTTCCCTCATTATATCCAAAGATGTATATTTAAATAGTTGATTAATTAGTTAAGTTAAGTAAATGTAAAAAAATGCCATGGATCCTGGAGTCTGGGTAGAAATATTAAAGTAATAAAAAAAAATATAAAACGTTTTTGACCCCTATATTATTTATTTGATGACAGCCTGTATGTTATATTATTGGAAATTATGCGCTATACACTCATCTGTATTAAATAGTATGTCATTTACCCATTTCCAAAGTCTTATAAAATTATTGATTCATAGAAAATGTCGTTAACGTTGAGGCTATTGTGTACCGAGCAAATGCGATACGACATCGTGTTGACTCCCCTGCTCGATTAGTGTGTATGTAGTGCAAAATGAACTGTCGCATGTATAACACTAGTGTGGTGTATGTGTATGTTGTAGACATCAACAAGTTCCTGTGGATGGTGCGCATCGGCGGCAGCACGGACCGCGGCGCGCACATCAAGGAGGCGGACTACTACACGCCGGCCGGCGAGTTCCGCGTCGACGCGGACGGCTCCAACACGCTGCTCAACTGTCTCATGTACAAGATGAGCTATTACAAGTTCGGCCTCGTCTATACTGAAGGCGGTTAGTATACAGTTTTATTTTCCAAAAGGAGGGTAGTTCGCAATTGGACTGAATGTTTCCTAGTCTGTGTATATTTGACTGCCGTTACTGGTCGGTCGAATAGTTTTCAAATTTTGCTTAATCGTACAACGCAAACGTTCGCTTGAATGTTTGCCTCAAGAACGTTGTAATTAGCGCAAAGTAAGACCACAGTTGTAATGGTTTTATTTAATGTAGCAATCCAGCTCAAGGGCCTGCAAAGTACTATGCACAGTGGAAGGAATAGTTGTAGTCTGCAGACTACTGCAGAGGCTGGCTATCAATGATTTAACTACATTTATGTCCTCGGTTTCAAGGAGCTATACCAAACAAAACAGTTCTTGCCTGTTTTATTATGTCTTCTTTTACAATAGCCTACAGAACACCAGATCACAAATAAATCCAAAATCCAAATACTTCTAAAGGTGACTCACATCGGTTCCTGCAGCGGAGCCCGTAGTGACCTCAGACTTGGGTTGGAAGAGACAAGGCAGGAAGAAAAGAAGGGAGAAGGAACCAACAGACCCCAGTCCAAAACTGGCGTTCCTCAGACGAAGATCCAGTCCCCATCCATTGTAGTTTCACTCCATATACCAAGGGGCTCCAAATAACACAATAATTAACACTCAACAGTGAACTACAGTTTACTTTCAAATTATAACTTCCGAAAATTACCAAATTACATTACTTTTATCCAAAACCAAAAAATCCAGTGATGCCGACATGAAGAGGTAGACAAGACAAGTGTGAAATCCAGTGCTGCCCTATCAAAATTACGGCAGTTGTGATACCAGTACAAAACGTATGGTACTAAACATTTAATAATAACCTGATGATTTCTCTCAGTGAGTCAGTTATTACAATGCGTTCAATGCTAAGCCTCTCGACTCACATGAGGTTTGCTTGACCCTGTTTTTATGTTTTTTATTCAGAAATAAAGATTTAGGTTAACGATTTGTGTTTTTTCACCTGCAGGGCATTTACGTATCTCAGTTGCAATCAACTGTTGATTGACATCTAAAAAAATTGCGACTATGTCAGTTTTGACAACTTCAGTAAGCAAAATAAGTTGATGACTGAAGCTGACAAAAGTCACATAGAGCCGCCATTTTTTAGATCAACTTTTGGGTGCAACTGAGATACATAATAACCTTGCTAGTGTATTTTCTCACGAGTTGTATGTGTTACATGAGAGTAGAGTGTTTTATTTCTTGTGCCTTTGAATTACTACGATTACAATTATTTGATCCTTACGCTCACAAATCAAACTTTACTAAGTTGCATACTACTTGTTTATTGAAAATGTGTGCATTGTTGCGTGTGCAGGCCGGGCGCCCGGGTTCGACCGCGTGCGCGGCGCCGAGATCGGCAACAAGGACTTCAACCTGGACGTGCTGGAGGAGGCCTACACCACCGAGCACTGGCTCGTGCGGATCTATAAGGTAACCTACGCACTTTACATCTATAACAGCATGTAAACATTTTAAGGAAAGTATAAATAGAATTTAACCTCGAAATACATTTCAGGTTCTTTTTTTTGTAAGGGTCACTTACTGAGGATTAAATTAAGTGCCATCTTGAAATAAGTTTTAGCTGATATCTCTGAAACTATGCAATTCAGGGCAAAATTTATTATATAATTGTAAAAGATAAAATTTTGCAACTTTTATTTCCTGTAAACTGTTTTTAAAACTTACCGTTTACGATTTATGGTCCTTTTAATGAACCGGTTTTTCTATTTCTACCGATAACTCTTAAAATATTCGATTAATGAATAAAATGCATCATTATTGTCAATCCGTGCTTGCATTACAGGTGGACTCTACGTTTAATGCAAGCATGGATGGAGAACAAACGAATGTTCATCTACCGTATCTTGTCTCGAGCATGGATCTAGCCGCGATAACTGCCTTATATCGATAATTACTGTCAAATTTTATCCTATCGACAATGCCTTCTCAGTGTTTATATGGAACTTGAAACTAGTTTGGTAAAAAACTTCACCTTTATAATTTCAGGTGAAACCCCTTCCAAACCGAGGTGCATGAGTGAGGTCTTTCTGGTCGTTCACGCGCCGCTTGGGCTTCTTGCGAGAGAAGTTGAACAAGTTCCGCGCGAGGTACGACCAGAGCATGAGGGAGGAGCGACAACTGCTTGCCAGGATCAAGATTGAACAGCAGATAATGCACAATGTGCGGCGGCAACAATACCTCGAGAACTTCTCTTTGGAACATGCTTTATAAAGCGACATTCTCGAGGTTGTCGGCTTCTATATAAATCAAATAATACAAAGGCCGAGAAATTTATTCCATTTGAAACCGAATTCGATTGCATCTTCGCTGGACCGTTCCATTTGTAACCCGTAATCGTTGTGGTATGTGCACGCAATTCAAGGTGAGTTTTTGATATTGTAGCTGTCACTATCAAAAAAAATCCCTCTGTTAATACTGTTTGATTCTTGAATGTAGAGCAATAGGCAAATTCATCTTTGACGCGATTACAATTCTTAAAAGACCGGTCATAACTGATGTTGAGCGGGATTTCGCGACTGTTTCCGTTCCATTCGGGATCAACGCTTACAGTGCCAGCCTCAAATGGATCTCTAAAAATCAACGCGAATTTGGCGAGCGTTAACGGCTTCAAATGGAATTTAGTCAAAGTCACATCCGAAAAACTGTCGTATTTATTTTAGAAGCATACTTCCTCGAGACTTTCGGATGGTTACTTTTCATATCAGTCCGGGCTAGCCAACACTGCTTGTGTTTTATCATTGTTTTAATAGTATATAATAATTAGCGGCCTTTATAGACCAGACATTGATTTGCTCCAAATAAGACCAGAACATTAACATTAACAATGATCTTTATTTATACTCTTTGGATGTGACTGACAATATCTCGAACAACTTGAAGTATGATACTTTACATGTTGTGATGGTGTGATTCTCGGTCTCGCGGTGCTAGCAACTGATGATGGTATTTCAACAACTTATTTGCAAAAAAAATACTAGTTAGAGATGTTTGACACACGAAACATTCATGACACATAGTGCAGTTTCAAATCCGTTCTCATTTATTATTTTTTATGATCAATCAATTGGAATTATCTCATCGCATTTACGAAGTATGTTTTGTATTAAACATATGAAAATGAATAGTGTGATATAAAATCGAACAGTTCCCATTAAAGCTATCGTGAGTTTTGGAATATCTAACCTGAACCTATCGCAATAAAACTTGCGACCGCAGTGGCCAAGCCAAGTGTACCAACCGTAATATTAGACAGCCAAGCGCCTGTCTATTTTAGAACAGGCGCACACTGTTAGAAATTTAGTTCCGGCGCTGGCGGCGACGTGGTCTACTTTAAAATGTATGGAGCACGGGACCGTTCGACATTCTGATAAGACAAATTACTGACGTCCGGTCGGCGTACATCCGGCAAGCATCAGAGGACGTTCGCATCAGAACATTTCTAATGATTTGCGGGGTTTAGTACAAAATTAAAAATACGCTTGCCTTGCCGACACGCGCTTACAGCAATTTCTTACAATGTGCGGGCTGCTCTTAAAATGCACTTTAAGTCATCGCGTCATTAGGGGCAGGGCGGCAATAGATGAAAGCTAAGATTGCTGCCTGCTCTGTAGTCTGTAGCCGTTGGACTGCAAAGATCGCGATGTTCATGCCTGTCGTGGGACATATAAGTCATTGAAATACCATGTTCACATATATTAACGCATAAGAAGCAATATCTACCAAAGCGGAGATGAGCGACGACGCGTACGACGTAATCCAAAAATAACCACTTTCTGTTGGCCATTATGTAAAGCACGTCGACAGTATGCACTTTTGTTTGCGCACCGAGTACAAAATTAGAGCTAATGAGACATGTGCAACTTTTGTTTTTTTTTTAAATCTCGTGTGTGTAGAAACAATTGTATGCTAATAGAAAATCTTGTTCGTGTATGTAGTGTAATGTATACCTCCGCGCGTCTACGCGAATTTCCGCTTTGCTGTTTATAAACCCTAATTCTTGTATTTGAGGCAATTGGTAATAATCGTCAGAAATGGTGTCTGAAAACCTATTATTGTAAAGATGTAAATGAATACTGTAAATAAAAGCTCGTAACTTTTCCAGGTCTCCTTTTAGTAGTTAGACTGCACTTTGAAGATTTAATATAGTGAAATTTATTAAGATGATTTCACAAATAACTAACTTTAAGTTCTTGGAGTGTGTGCTAAAATGGTGTTATATTGTAAATGATTACTGAATTATGATGTAAAAGTGAAGTGCAATGTTGTATAGTATAAGAATGGGATGTTTCTAGTAATTTCGATGCCTCTTCCAATTATATAAACGTAAAATTTGCGTCTCAAAGCGTAGCACATGTCATGTGTGTTTGCGCATAATTAAATGTTTGTGTATGTTTTTTTATCAATGTTACATTTTAGACTGAAGGTCTTGTTTCCATTTTTTACGTATTTATGTCTAAGCATTCAATACAGTGGATGTAGAGTTTAGTGTGAATCACTTAATATATCTACCTCTATCAACTGTAGTAATTTATAATGAAAAGCGCACAAAAATATCTTTATCTCGCAAAACGACTAGTGTCCTAGCTTGCTAGTAAATAAGGCATTTGTATAACTCATGACATTCGCTAAGATCTTTATAATAAAGTCATTTCATAATACTGTTTTTATAAAGTAAACCATTAAGATGTAAAATTCGTTTTTATTTTTATTAAAATAAAATTTTATTAAATCATACATCATGGTCGTTTGCTTTTTCCGTTAATTAATCTTAATTGGAATCCATAAATCAAAGCCACGAAATTGATACACACAAAAAACAATCGGTACTGTTTTCCTCAGATCAAATTAAAACACTTCTCTCAATGTTGTTTATGCAAATCTCAAACAATTGATGAAACATTTTATAGTAGTAATATATCTAGTACAAACTTGACATCGTTCAATGTAACATAAATCACTGATATCTGGCATTCTTATAGCATTTCATCATTCAAAGACCAAAGCCAAAGCAGAACAAGCAATGTAAACACTTCAAATCTAATTGTCATCTTCACTTTGGGAGCAATCTTCCGGGTGGAACGTGTCATCGTTGTATGCATGACGGAAACGCTTCGGTTTCTGTCTCGTTTGCTGTTCTTCTCGCTCTGTGCCCAACTAAAAATAACAATAAAATATTTGTTGTCATCTGTTCCAACCAACTACAGAAAATGAAATTTCCTTTAAAATAAGAGATCATTGTAACTGCAAATAGTTTCTATGGTATAAAGTTGCTCCTTCACTTCGAACATTCGCCTGTCATGTAACATTACAGAGTTGAGCATTACATCAGTCAGTTACAGATTCAAGCATTACGTTGATGATATTTTGTAATATTTTGGTACAACTTGTAACACAACTTACATTACAACCGAATGCTCATCAAGTCAGATAGTAGTATTTCAACAACAACCAACTTTTGTATGACTTTTAGGATAGCAGCCATGTTTATTTATTATGATTACATTTTTTTTAAAGTACAGTACATGCTCAATACAAAACCAAAATCGAATTTTATAATTGTACATTGACGGTATAAGTATAATCTATAATATAAAAATGAATCGCAAAATGTGTTGGTAAGCGCATAACTCAATAACGCCTTGACCAATTAGGCCAATTATTTTTTCTAAATGTTCGTTGAAGTCCAAAGATGGTTTTCACAGCGAGAAAAATTCGAACAATTGCCGGGAAAAAGCATAGACAAAATAACAACATCTCCGCTTACGTCTAGATCGTAAAGATGACTTATTTTCTGTCAATAGAGTTTTGTCAAAGATGTGTCATTTTCTGATAGTCAAAAGCACGCAATGATTTTTACAACGTGCTCTGCGATAGAGTCCGCATGTCATCTATCTTTGTTGTTCAGCCGACTGTAGTCGAGCGATTCCGCCATCACCACAGAGGTGAAACATCAGTTTAACGGTCTTAAGTGAACCGCAATATTTACATGTTATTTTTAAACACAACAACCAATAATTTCATCTTGAGTGAATCGATACTTTTGCCCATATAATCCTCGAAAGGGTAAGCAGCGGTGTTTTCACGTTTCGCTATATATGTTTTTGGTTATGTGGTCATGTAACAGGGGGCGAGCCTTTTGCCATCTACGAGGCACTGTTCCAGTCTCCGGACAGTTATTGAGAACATTTTTCTTTCTCAGAAAAACCCAATAACTGTCCGCCCCGGGGATCGAACCCATGACCTCGCGGTTTCAAAACGGCACTTCTACCACTACACCAAGACCAAGCGAGCGAAGCCGCTGGCGGGTCAGCTAGTAATATATAAATATAAGTATAAGTGAATGCTCCAGGTGAGGGAGCACCCTAATATCGCTTGTTTTTTTCATTTCTGTGGAACACCTGAGAAATAAATCAAGTTGTACTAATCTAATTTTTTTCTCAAGTTACCTGAAGCACCATCACGTAAGCCCCGTTGCCATCAATAAATGCTTCCTTGAAAGCCTTATGCAACGGTTTCGTCCTGAACACAGAGCACTGGCCTTTCAGCGCGTCAACTGCTGCTTCGGGCATGTCTATAACATATAAATTTTAATCAATAAGTATATTGTTCATGACGTGATCAGCCTTATGCAGCCATACAAATAATATTTATTTATACATAAAAAAATTAATCACTATTTCCCTTGGTCGTCGCATCACGCGTAAACGGATGGAACAATTTCGCTAATTCTTTTTTGTTATTAATTATTGTCAGAAGGAAAGAAAAACCAAGAAAAGATGGAGGGGTTATGGCGAGGCCGAAGGCCGACCCTACTGCGCGAGCGAAGTCGCGGGCAAACGCTAGTATGAAATAAAATTATGAAATGATATTAAGTAAATGTATATGAAAACTTGTCTCATAAATGGTCTAGCTATTCAGGAATAAATAGCAACACGAGCATTCATGAAGTTTGGTATAGAACCTAGGGATATTTTATATACATGTAGATAAAATATAATTAAATTGTATCACGCGATCTGTGGGCCTAGCTCAAAATTTGCGCAAGTTTAACGTAATCGTACCGGTGACGTGTACAGTACAAACTGGCATTTATCTATTACAACTGTGACACAGATAACTCATAGTTTGTACTGTATACTTAAACGATACGATTACGTTACACTTGCGCAAAATTTCGTTTTTCGTTGCTAGGCCCATTGAGCATTAATAAATCACTTACGCCCAAAAATGAATTAAATAATATTATTATAACAGCAAAATTGTTGGGCGAAGTGCTAAATCATTTAAAGTTAAGTAGTGTTTACAAATAAGGCCGCTACTGAATTAAGCGTATGGTCCATAAGACCACACGTTTAGATCATTTGGTCACGTAAGTACCTAATGTGTACCATATTTTGTCAAATTCGTTCGATAAATAGCGTCGCAACAAACTCCCCCCTATTTTTAGGAAAAGTACCCTCCCACTCAAAAATCGCCGAAACAAAGACATTACACTCTTTTAAGTAAGTAGTTGGAAATTTTATTATAATTTTTTGGCGCCATTATATAACTGTTGTTTCATCACATACATAGGTTGTTCTTTGGCACACATGAACCGGATCGGTTGACGAAGTCATACGCTTGAGGGCCGCGTACACAAGCTCGAGAAGTAGAAAATTCCGCGAATCGGAAAGCAAGGGTCTAAATTGAACAGTTCTTCTATTTGGGTCTCATGGTTGTGACAATGTGCAGCGTGTAATGTTTCGCTAGAGGCTATCTATATGGACAAGAGTGAATCAAAGCACTGAATAAGTAATCAAATCGGGCACCCAATTTATTATACAAGTGCGATTTGAAAAATTTAATACCTTCTTCCATTCTATTTCTTTGGTAAAAATCAGTTATTGGAGTGTAACTCAAAAACTACTTGACCGAATTTGATGAAATTTAAATATAAAACCACACGGGAAGCATCAGCTTTCAAACAAAAAAAGAATTTAGAGAATCGGTTCACCCTATCGAAAGTTATGAGGTAACAAATATCTATTAAAAAAACAGTCGATTGAGTACCTCCTCCATTTTTTTGAAGTCGGTAGATTATAAAGAGGAAAGATTTGTATGTATGTTTTTAACGAATTGGCTCAAAAAGTACTGGACCGATTTCAAAAATTCTTTCACTATTGGAAAGCTACATTCACCCTGAGTAACATAAGCTATATAACCGCGGAGAGCAGCTAGTTTATTATATAAATGAAATTGACTTTATGTTAAACCCACCTGATTCACCAAACCAGTACTGCTTAGGCCTGATGTCGTAGACGCGGTAGTCTAGTACTAATTTCACTTCAAACTGATCCTGTTCAGGATCATGCTCGCTGCGAACCGTAAACGTCATCTCTATATGAGAGCCATCTAACAACTTGAATAGCTCAACTTCCATGTTTATCATCGTCTGAAAGTAATGTATACAAATATTATTTAATACAAAGATTATTAAATTTATTTATTTCCTGGAAGACCAACAGCTATATAATATAACAGAGACGATAGAAACATTATGCCAATTATAGGTCGTCACGGATAGTTGTAAAGAAACGACAGTTCGTATATTGGACAAACAAAGCGTAGCAGAAGCTAAAGAAAACAAGTATAGATATAAGAATGCTGAACATCTGCTCGAGTCAGGACCTAATCACTGGACTGAACTTCACGACCCCAAAATTCTCTCAAAGGAGCTTCACTCTATTACTCGAGAATAGTACGTGAAGCGGTTGAGATGAAAAACACCGTAATTTTAATCGGGAGGATAGTTTCAAACTGGCGGCAACATGGAATCCAGTGATTAAAATGTTTCCGTCTCGATTTATCTTCCGAAACATCTGTTGATATCGTTAGTGTTGTGTCGGGACAATGACTTTATAACTGTTAAGAGTATTTTAAAAAATATCTCCATACTTCAAGACAATGACACCCGCCTCTTCAGTCCGCTCGTGACCACGATCAATGCAACTTGATCGAAACGTCGAGGTAAATAAATACTAGCCCCGTTAATATAAAATAAATATGTTTTCACATCTCGAAAGTCAAAAAATTACAAACGATAGTTTGTAGTGAAGCTTACATAGATAAGCTATACTTGACACAATGACAGAGTTATTCTAAACTGATTAGCTAATTGATCAGCAAAATTTGCAGCGGTCAATACTTGAAAGGGTAAATGTTAGTGCCATTTTCAAAAGGACAACAGTCGTTGTCGGTCTGAATTCTCCATCATAGGCGTGGCAAATTATGGCGTACGAGATACGCTGCGCGGTTACACGGGCCGCGTGGTGATGGATGACGATTACTACCGAGCATGATGTAGATCATGATCGGTAGTGTACTCTTCTCGGGAAACTTACTTTGAGGTTATCATACTGTTCCAATCTGTCGTAGTAAGCAACTAGCGCTCTCCGTATCGATATCAGGCAATCTGGCAGCATCACGTTTCTAAATCCATCCAACACTTCAGACAGGTTAAAGCCGAGAGGGAGAGATGTCTTTGACACATCATTGGCACCTAAAAAAACATGATGCATCTAGTTACTGAAAAGTAGTCCCTCATTGCTTAGGGGCTTTACAGGGTATCAAAGACATATAATGGACGGCCCCGTCAGCCCAGTTGGAATTGACCCTGCCTGCGAACCGAGGGCTCCCAAGTCAAAGTCAAAGTCGGCAAATATTTGTGTGGTGAACAGGAAACCATCTAAAATGGACCTTGGATATCCAAAAATATACCGATATTTTTTCTCGAAACAGAGGAGAGGTAAAGTATGAAATCAAAAGTCAAACTCGACGTATTCCACGTATTGAAGGCCCGGAATGCTAGTATGAGAAACTTTTGTTTTCTGTATGATATAGGTAGGTGCAACAGCACACTAGCAGATCCAGTTTCAATCAATCAATCAATCAAATTTGTTTATTTCGAGTAACGTGACTCATTAAAATAATCAAGCACATAAAAATCACAATCAAATATAAATATAAGCAAAAAAAAATATGACAAAAATTATGTTATCATATGACATTTTTTTTTGCTGACATATTTGCTGACATAAGTCAGCAAATATCATAGTCAGTATTGTCATTAAATTAATCAAGTCATAAGTACATAAAAATAAAATTGAATAATAATAATAATAACAATATATAACAAACAAAGTTTCAGATCATGCCAGAAGTTTGTACTTATCGGTAGATAAGCGCATTAATCTAAGTATACTTATACCACCAATATAATATTGGAACCAGGGAGGCATGCTCGCAATGGCGAAAAAGCCCTTTTTTTTTGTAAATAAAAAACGTCAAACTGTTGTCACAGAATAACAGTACTTACCGTTCTTCATATCGATCATCAGTCCATGCTTGACTTGGTGCGGGGAGTCATGCTGCATGTGGTACACGACCGTACAGTGTTCCCCATCCACATACGATTGTATTTCAATGCCTGTTAACATTGACATCAGTTCTAATTTCTTTTTCGAAGTCTCCAATGAGCTTGTGAGAACTATTGTCTATGAAAAAGAAAAAAAATATAATACTAGTTTTAATGAAGAGAGTGGCGCGCCGTTGCTCTTTCGTAATAAGCGGCAGTTACAGTGCGATGCGACCCAAAGTTATGCACTCCCGAGTATACTGCACTCGGCAGCTGCTAATTACTTGTACCAAGTAGTACCTACATACCTACAAGTATCTGTTTCGTGATATTTGCCCAGTGATTCCCCTTGCTACAGTGACACTACCCATACAATATGAGTAGGGACACCCTGAAGGGAGTGTATATGTACACAAGTCTTGTGGCAGGTAGATACATGCTAAGGGTGAAGACGTAATTACATCTTACAATAAAAATCTGATGGCTATACATTCATTACTTTTAATTATAATTACTATGAAATTTAAATATTTGAATTAACAACCAACATTCAGTTTAGGTTTCTACATCTTTGAAATGTTTACGAAGAAAACAAAGTGTCTAACGTCTCATCTGCCAAACTGTGGCCCGAGCACGAAAATCTGCTTAAATCGTATCGATTACGTATTCAGTACAAACTATGAGTTATCTGTGCCACTATTGTACTAGATAAATGATAGTTTGTACTAAATACGTTAACGATGCGATTACGTTACACTTTAACATATTTTCGTGCTCGGCCCACTGTTTCGAATGTACGACGCTAGGTACGAGTAGCGTGCAGCAGAGAAAGCCCTTTCTGCTTCCACACTAGCGGGTGGAATTGGTTCAATCCTTTGAGTATCATTGACGTAAATGTACGTGCTTTTCATTCATAAATCTTTTGTTTTAATTATCACGGTATATGAAGGGGTTATGGGCATTATTGCAAATGACAAAAAGGTACTTCCAATCGAATCCTCATACAACATCATATTTTATTTTTTAATGATGGAGTCGATGGAATTAATTCGGGACACTACAGAACGATTTACGTTAGTAACTGAAGCCAGCAGTAGCTCTAGTTCTTGCAATGACAGGGACAGGACTTGCGGTCAATCATCTTGTCATTTTGTGTGGTAGATGTCCACCATGCTTGTGATCCAGTAGCTCTACAGATCGCGCGGCGAGAGTTTGGCTTTGACCGTTATTGCGCAGAAGTCAAAAATTGGGTATCACAGGGTGGCTAGAGGGACGAAGGACTCTTGTCTCTCTCTGTCACATCGAAGACGAGGAACTCTTGTCTCTCTCTGTCACATGGCGCGACAGTACCCATGCGCAGTAATCCCCTCCACCCGAAGGTCAAAGCCAAACTCTCGCCGCGCGATCTGTACCATGAGTTTACAACATTGACACCGATCGATCCTCGCTATAGACTGCCGCGAAAAAATCTATGAAAAAAGAACAGTGCCACCTCGCGGTCAATTGTAGAACAAAAAGTGACAGCGAGTACAAATTACAAATACAATTGTACGCCAATCACAAGCTTAATAGATAGTCGAGATCGAGTATCGACTATAGATGACATTTATGTTGCCAACTCATGGTAGAGGTACTGGTGAGCAGATAATAATTATTACCGTGCCTCGGGCCTTAGACTGCATACCTTATTCCGCTAAAACGGAATCCACAAACAACATGCGGGATTGGATGTCTTAGTATTTGTTGTTAAGGCAAAATAACAACTTTTTACTAAACTGTATGACTGCCTTTTTGTTCCAGCTAATATCCTAAACGGCTGAACTGATTTTGACGGTACTTTCACTGGCTGATAGCTGACGACTGACTGATAAGAGTAATTTGGGATTTTATAACAGAAACGCCATACCCCGCGAGGCCATGCGAGCGAAGCCGCGGACGGGTAGTACTTTAATAAAGATGTAGGGGCCGAAAATCAGTAGGTATATTAGAATTATTTTCAATAACTTAGCAGAAGCAATCAACAGGTCCGGATCATGACTTTGAAAATTAGTCACACTTGATTTTTATAACTAATTTCAGGAACTATTAGATATTATGTGTGTATAGTTGTATACTATGTTTAATGTTATTATTTACCTCTGGCCTTATAAATGGTTCCGGTTTCTTAGTTAGAGCAGAAGGTTTATGCCTATAGCTATTTCTCTGGAGCTGGAATAGTTCATTCCTTCTATCACTCAGTGTTTGTTCTAACTGCTTGATCTCTTCATCTTCTTCTGCAGAGTCTTCTGCAGGCGGAGCCCTTATTGCTAAAATATAATTCAGATTTTATATCATCATTATATCATCAGAGCACCAAAAACCCTAATATATGTATTATACCCTGATGTACAATGATGGAATGCATGCGGATTATCATATGTAGATATTTTGTAAGGTATTTATTTTACGAAATAATATAAAGATTTTCGTAAGGTTACATATATTTTAATTATTACAAATTGTTATTGTTTTAAGTACCTAAAAAGTTAAGTTTACTTAAGACATGTGTTTGAAATTAACTGTACTGGCTCTGACTGCGTGGTGGTTAAAGTTACTTCAAAATTGGGGTTTAGTGAAGCCAGTGTGGTCATTGAAGTTATAGTGTAGAGGCTTGTGGATTACCAAGTGTATATCTAACTCCTAACCTATCGAGGTTGCGACGACGGGCGCGAAGCGAAATATCAAACGTATGAAACCGCGATGTGCGTCCTCATTGTAGTGACTAAGGCGGGCGCCTAGAGCGAGATAATCTGCGTGGTTTTCAAAGGTTTGTTTAGTCGGCATGCGACTCATGGCGCGGGCGGCAGGGGTGGCAGAAGGCTCACTTTGTAGAATTTTATACCATATTCCTTTCTCTCTAGAGATTACATCAAAAAACTCAAAATACTACTTCGATTGCGATTTGATTTTAGTAATGGGTACCTACTTCCATATATTCGGGTTTCACGTGAACATCTGTAACACTTACTCTTGGTTCCCTAACTGCTTCCTCATTAACATGTATCGTAAACATCGGAAGGAAAGAAACCCATTGCAATCCCAGAGTCGCTCCCCCATCCATCAGACCAAGAATCTTACTTAATAATTTATATGCTATTGATGCACCTCTGGGTCCAGAAGCGCATCAAACTATATCCTGTAAGGCACTTTTGCTGTAAGGAGATTGAGTCTTTGTATGGGAATTGGACCAATTGTTGCCCAGCATGAAAGTATAGTGCATAATGCTTCTTAGGGTAACAGTAGTCAGTAAACTAAAGCACATCTATCCGAGGAATCATGAGAAAAAAAGCTTTATCTTGGGAACTATTTAATAGAATGAACTTATTAATTAACGACAGTACTAATTAAACTTAATAATAATTAGCATTTGGTCCACACCCTGTCAATCTCCTTTAGATTAAAATGAAATTAAGTCATCTTATAGTAACATTTTAAATGTACCTAACAAAACAGAATCTTATTACAGTTATTGCGGTGAATTTAGCGAGTCGGTTCGTCGGTTGATCGCGGCGTGTTAATCGATCCGTTGCGTAATCCGCCAACTTGATTTTAAGGGTCAATTTTTGTTTAAATAACTCGTTTATTTTCAATTTTACACGAAAACTGGTCATGATAATAGTGTTTTAACCAATAGTGGTTTCAGTTAAATTTCCTACAACTTTGATGCCTACCCAAAAGAGGGGGCGAATTTTTTTTTTGATTAACTCTTTTACTTTCAATATTACATGAACTGCCAGTGACCTTCCCCAACGATTCTGAAGGAAAATTGCTACTTGTAATTTTTTCCGGGTTTGTCCTGTTTTTGAGCTATTTCGACTGGGCTATGGGCACAGTGCATGTGTCGTGGGTGGCCCAAGACTTTAAATTTCTAAACCTGGACTACAAATGAAGTCACCCAGACGCGCACCCGGACACCCTCCAAACTAGGACAAATCCGAGGAAACCTGGATGGATGTCAACCTTATACTTATTGCCTAACATATCTAGTGTATTATACTTTAAAATACTGTTATCCTACGAAGAAATATAGTCAGGAACAGTAACTGCGTTAAAAAAATGACCCAACAAAAGTCGTGTTCAAGTAGGCGGGGCTTAAAAGTCGTGTTCAGTACGTCATCAGTCGGACATTTTACTTGCAAGCGAGCACACTTCAAATCTTCGCGTACATTTTCATTTTTATCATTGTGAACTTCAGTTGTGGATCATCATGCCAGAATTCGTTGTGAAGTGGTGCAGAAACAATACACGATTAAAATGTCCAGGGATCACTTTTACTAGTAAATAATAGCAAAATTATAATTATTCAAAGATGTTCAAATACGTTAACAAATCGAGATGGTCAATACTATGCAAAATAAAGTCAGTCAATTTTTATTTAATTTAGGATGTATTTTTTTCTTCAGGACTAAATATTGAAATGTATGTAATGTGCAATGGTTTTGCTTGTAATGTTTTATTCTCGCTTGCTTGCCGATTCAATGCGGCAAAATAAGTGCCTAGCTGCCATTAAGCAAGAAAAACAAGAGTATGACTGCCTGTGAAAACCAGCATAGTTATACTACGTTTATTTTGACTGAAAACAATAAAATTATAGATAATAAAAAAATTATGGACCATGTTACACAAAACTGCAGTACCTACCTACCAGTTGGTACAGTAAGTACCTACTGTTTTTTTTAAAATTGTGTTATATAAAATATAATATTTATCTTTTTATGCTGATGATTTGTCCCGAAGAAACATCAACATCTTTAAGAGTCTTTATTCTGCGCAGCGCTGCGCGAGTTTAGGTATTTTACATTAGCGAGTTACTTGCTAGCGCGCCCTGCGGCAGTGGCCTTACCGCTTGAGCAAAATAGCGCGCATTAATATTTGTATTTTTTTTTCATCTACTTTGGTTTTTATGTCACAAATAGACGAAGGTCAAAAAGGTGAAATAAAATATCACGCAGGACACATTTTATTTTTAATATCGACATTAATTAACATAAAATGATAATTATTAATCAAGTACATGTTATCTACAAGAGCATAGACTAGAAAAACATAAGATTTTACTCATGTATCTACCAAAAAGAGATGAGAATAGCAAACAAAACCACCATCAAATGGTTCCCGCTACCAGTTTCATCAGGTCCTCTTCACCAGCTAGAAAAAAGGTATCGCGAAGACGATTCATACGATCCCAAACACGGTGTGTCTACTATTAAAAATCACATAGTTCCTGCTACCAGTTTCCGACTCCAGCATGGATTCCTGGATACCAAGTATAAGCATAAGAAATTTGGTTAATAGCAAAATACTAGCCCCTCAAGGGTCGATGTCATTATAACAATGAAATTTCTATTGTTGATGCACTAGATGTCATATAAAATTATTTGTTAGAATCCCACTTTGAAATGTTACCTCAATAAGTATCAGGAAGTTTTGAGCGCACTAATATTTAGTTGTGTAAGTGCGGGCGTCAGAGCGATATGTCCTCTGAGCTCTCTCTAAGAGGCCTCAGCCGCGTCTGACGATTTGTACCTTTTTTTTTTAGAACGGACTAATGCTGTTTGCCTCTACCGGCATCTACAGCGTCACCGGACGGACGATTTGTGACTGGCGCGACCGGTTTTATGATTGATTTTAAAAACGTGTGTGTGTAGAAACCGCTCGGCAATAACAAACTAATAAACAATTTCTAAATGTAGTCTGTGGAACTTGAACTTGTTAATCAAATAATGTTCTATTACATCAGGTAAGAATAATTGACATAATATACTGTATCAATCATTATTATGTGACCCTTCAAATACTCAGCAAAAACGCAAATTGGCACTTCCAATGCGCTTACGCTCTAAAGAGATACTACAGACAATGAACAATAAACGATTGTCTACAATTGGTATGTAATATAGGTAACTATATAGCATTAAAAAAAACAGTTCATTGTTTGTTCAAATTAAAGCACGTTTAATTTTTCAAGCTGATGAAAATCCATCATCTGCTAATTTTAAAGTGGTTTAGCTGAGTTGCTAATTAATTTGTCAGTAATATCAACACAGTGCTTTTCTAAAGTAATTCTATAAATTGATTGAATTTTCTTCACTGAAAACATCCAGCTGGCAAATATCGACTTATTTTTTTTGGTAAAATGTATAAGCCTAAAATTTTTCATATTCTTTCTTTACTACATTGCGAAGAATCTCTTCTAGACAAAAACTTAATAAATTAATCATATTTCGCGAGACATACGAGATTTACGATAATTGGTACAGTCCACTTGTTGCATAACATCGTCCACGCCGTCTACAATGACTCTGCTGTCATTGTAGACGTTGCAGCACGCGCGTAAACCAATCCCTGCTTTCCTTCTGAATTTAAACCAATCACCGGACATGTCTATTTGTAACCTCGGAAGTAATTTGTATTTGGAATCATACAATGTTTTGATTTGAAGGGCCACTTTTTGTGTGGAATTTGTTCTGAATTATGCTTCCTGACTATTATTTCTTCGTAGCTGTTATCATATTTATATTTTGGTTTAACTATATTATCAATAATTTGTTTGAATGAATGATTTTAGTTCATAGCATTCATAAATTCAAATTTACATGTCCAAAAACTATTAATTAATAATAATATAATATTAAAAACTGTACAAATTAAGTACATAGGTATACTTAATTAAATTAATGTTTACTTACAATTGTAGATATACAATCAATAAGAAATTGCTAATATATAAACAAATTACTTATTATTTAAGATTTGAATAAAATTAATTCAGGTAGTCAAAAATTTAATAATGTCAAAATTAAATAAACAGTGTAAAATTAACCTACTAATGTCAAAATTGAATCAATAATGTCAATATTAAATAATAATGTCAAAAATAAATTAATAATGCCCAAAACTACACTTTGTGATTAAGGAACTCCTCAAAAGTATAAAACGACCACTCAAAAACCTAAGCTTTTAATTTCATTTTGAAAGAAGCTAAGCTAGGAGAAGAGGTGGCTTCTTCAGGCAACCTGTTCCAGACCATGGGTCCCATCACGTGAGTCAGTTTGCTAGATTTTGTGAGGGTTTGTGTTACTCCCACCAGTTTGACTGACATATCCATATTAGTGACCAGGTGTTTAAATTAAAATTTGGTAATATATTACTAGTGTTGATTTTAAGTCTTTTGGTTTCATTATATATCAGATGAAAATAATGATTTAAGAGATATTTCTTTTTCTTTAAATATGTTGATATATATATGAGAGCTTTTTTAAAATATCTGTTACATTATTTGACCTGGATAGCAACCTCTAGCAATATTTATATTTAGACTACCAAGTATTTAGGTACCAAGGTATTTGAGTTGCAAGTGCAATGGTGCTATATAGTACTATAGGACATTGCTCTAGGAATTGTCATTTGTCTTACTAATGGCATTAATTACTCCTCTACATGGCATATATTAAAAGGAGGTTTCTCAGTCTGCAACACTACCCAAAAATCGCTTGGGTCATACACGATGATACACTAGGCTTTTTTATGGGCTAGAAATTTAAATAAGTTTAATGCAAACAAACTTTTCTAACGCCTATGAGAATTAATAGAATGGAATTTCAGCCTATCAGAAAGAAAAGATTTATAACAATTGTAATAGAAATGATACTTTATAGATTAGATGAAAATACCACAAAGTCACATACCTCTTCGAAATATCTTTGTAATCTTTGTCTGCTTTTTAATTTTCATGTTAGATTCGCAAGTTATAAGTGGTTTCTTATGGAAGGCTCTAATGGTTTGATCCACAAAACCATAAACGCTAGCGAGGTTTATCTCTATTTTGGTCTGAGAAGTTACTATTAACAAGTTGATGCCGAGTTACACAAGCATGTTGTTGGTATTTCTTGTATTGTAACAATCAAACACAATCAGAAAACTTTTACAGGTCAAGTCAACGAACATTTTATTTTTCAAAACATAAACTGACGTCTGACTGATAGGTACAAAGCCCAAGGTGCGTTCGTTTAGCTTATGGTTTGCATTGGTGGCGTAGTCATTGATGGCTCTTTTGTTAACTCTTATCCTCATCAACTTCTACTCATCATTCATGTCTATTTTTGTTCAGCGTTCGTAAAGCTCAAAAACGTTATTTTTGCCACTTTTGCCCACACCCTATTCGAATGCTCAACTGAGCATAAGACCTAAAAGCGCATGATTACCTATGCTGTCAAATACATAGCTGTCAAAAAACTATCACAAACAACCATGCTCCGGACGTGGGATAAAAATTGTAATTTACGGTGGCAAAAACACCTCATTTTTAGCTTTCCGAACGCTGAACAAAAATAGACATAAACGACATTTTCACCCACAGATTCCCAATTTGAACGCCCCTTGTAAGCGTTTTAGCGTTATTTTCGCCAACAGAGGTCTATTCGAACGCATTAACAGCTGCACAGACTCTACTTCTTCTGTACACACATACCGAACAAGACCCTTTGAAGAAAGACTCGATGGTGACAATTATAAGAGGAATAGAAGGATTCTATTGGAAATTAAAAATAACGACAAAAACACAGAATTGGACTAGACTCAAAGACTAATTGAAATTTAAAAAAATTGAAACTAAAGACATGAAGATGAATGGGAGAAAGAAGAAATAGGTATTCTACTCTTTGAAGAAGAATCACTGAAGAAAAGGCAGTAAGGTCGTCAAGACTATAGCCTGGCCAAAAAGGCCGAAGGAAAAAAAAAAACTTCTTCTGTGTCTTTTTAACGTTGTAAGACTTTTTTTTTCCATTTTCCCTCCTTAGGGTTAGGTTAGGGTTATGGTCCCGCACTTCTCGTGCATTTGCCAGTGTCAAGTTATTTGTATTACAAAGTTTTAGTAGAATATTCAGGTGATATTAGTCGTAGTCAGTCAGAGTGAAAAATGTCAGTCAGTCATGGTCCAGTCAGTCTAAGTCATGTCTCTATTATATTCTCTTTGATGCTTTAGTAAAGTGGTGGCAACTTTACCATCAGCTTCTATGGAGTTTTGGAAACACGAAAAAACACGTTTCACCACATTATATCACTTGCCCACACTCATGCACGTAAAACAGCACTTAATGAGTAAAACGTCACCAATTTTAAACATTCACACTGAAAAAAAATTACGTGTGGCACTCGGAGACTGCCGCGGTAAAGCTATTGCATAGCTGTTTTTATCAACTTATGCAATTATAATTATTTAACTAATGCCATCTAGAGGCGAGTTGCTGAACTAAAGAGACAAGCGTGATATTTCAAAGTCATTAAAAGTTCTGCTATTCATCGAGAGATGCCAAATCAACTTATGCAATTATAATTATTTAACCAATGGCATCTAGAGGCGAGTTGCTGAACTAAAGAAACAAGCGTGATATTTCAAAGTCATTAAAAGTTCTGCTATTCATCGATAGATGGAGTCGGAGTGGGGGGTGTTAGGTTATTTTCGTTACGGAATTTCTGGATTCGGTCTCCACGCTCAAGGCCCGCGATAGAAGCTATGCAATAGCATAAAAGCATAAATTTAATAAATAATACAATGCAAAAACGTTGAGTAAGACTTACTCGGGCGCGTTCAGAACCTCGGTGAGAGCGCACTCGGAGTGCAACTTTTCGCACTAACGCCGTTCGCCGCCGCGCCGAGTCGGCGCCGCCGCCGTTCCGAATCTCAGGGTAAAGCACTCGGTTGTTCTTCGAGTTCTGAACCTCGGAACGTCGCAACTTTTTAACCATCAAAATCGATCGGTAAACGGTTGCAACCCGCATCTGACATAACTTTGACCAGTCAGACTTCAACAAACTTCTTCTTCTTCTCTCTTCTCATAGAAAATTAGGTAAGGATCAAGTGATCTGTTAATGTCGAATTTGTCAAAGTCTGTTTGGGGTTAGAAAACAACCGCGGCCGTTCCGTAGGTACTTCAGAGCGAGTTAGAAAACAACTAAACAACAGCTCTGAGGTACGGAACGCCCCTCTGTCAGTGTCATGTTCTTGCACGCAAAGTTTTTGGCGTATTTTGCCCTTGGTACCCTTTTACCCCCCTAACCCAGAGTGACCATTGTACGGTACGGAATCAAATGAAAGTACCTAATATGAATTAGGCAAAAGTATTGAAAAATGGTTTTGCTTTTACAAACGTAGGTATATTATTGGCAGTAATGAAATTTTATAAAATATAAATAAAAGGTAACTATGAAAACAAGCGATAAAAGATATTTAATATCAGTAGGTCTAGGTATACACACAATTTAGCTTATCATACAAAGAAAAACTTAACTTCGGACATGAAAAGAAAATGGGCGTTTTTCAAAAAAGATGAAGGTAGGTACCCTTGCTAATTTGGGCCGTCCAAACTTTAACTACATTTTTACTTTTAGTGTGGACCATACTTAAATATACTGCGTATTTATTTTATAAATGCACATATTATACAATCTTGTGAGATAAAATTTAATATAATTTGCAATCCAACTATCGTTTATATTTAAACATAAAAACAAACCAACAAAATGTATGAAATCTTCATGCCCCAACTACTTACATGTTTGCAACTTTCAAGTCTCAGGTAGCATAGTAAATTAAATTAAATTAAATAGCACCACTGTTTTGGGCTATAAAGACGTATATTAAACACGTAATTACAATTAAAGCTTTATTTTGACGAAAGGGGACATAATTATATATAATAGAAGTTCTGCTGATATGAATTCGTCACGTAGGTATTGTATAGCCGGAATTATTTTGTGACGCAACGGAACTATAATACCGGGGCTACATTTGACAGATTATTAGGTACTAATTAAATAAATAATCCTTCTTTATTATTATAAACGTAAACGTTTGCATATTTTGTGTTTTGGGGTATTTGTATGTGTGACACAGGTAAAAAAATCTTAGTTTGACACCGCTAATATTCGGAATAGCTGATAATTTAATTTATTTTCATTTTTTCATAAATACAGACTAATTACATCTACTCTTTTATTTCTTTAAAAGAAATTAAGTTACCTTAAGAAAGTATTTCTTCCATAGCTACTTCTCATGGACTATTCTCATTCCTTTCTCGGCCTTTTGTAATCGCATTATTTCTGCAATTGTGCAATAAAGTGCTAATTTTTTTACCTCGTTGGATAGCTAAAGACTTGTAGATGTTTTTTAAATAAAATGCAGACTTAATTTACTATCGTTTTTGTAGAGAAAATAAAGGTTTTTGTAAAGCATCTTACAAAAATTATCAAATAAAAATTATGAAAAAGCCTCTAGTTTTTGGATGGATCTACATTAGTACGATATTATTGTTTATTATTAAGAGCTGTAACAAGGTTTCTCTAAAACTGCGAACAGAATTGAAATCGGTTGATTACTTTTTTTTTATTGAATTTTAAAGTAGTAAAACTGGATTTTCCAAAAAAAAATAAAAAAAAAGAATATCACAGAAATGATTCATTTCCGGATATCACAATGTACAGTCATATTGTTGCAAATGGCATTCCCTACCACCCCTTAAAAGGATCCGGTCTAATTACCAATAACCCTGTATATGGCGTGCATACGCTAGTGTTAATTAAAAATTCAATCACATCTTGCAAGTAATCGACAGTACTAAAACGACTTATTTTTTAGGCGGCGAAGCAAAAGGTAGGATTTTGTTTATGACTGGTATATGTATGTGTGTGTGTAGATATGTATGTGCATATTATATTGATCTGTACTAACTTACTAACCCTCATAACTTCTAAACGACCTATCATAACTTGATAATGAGTCGTTGTGTCGATGGTTTCGTCTAATTTGTCCGCTGGTATACGTGACGTCACATTAAATTGAATTGGCTCCCTTCTAGGTGGCATGAAGTTACAAACAAAAATTTGTAAAGCATGTATACATGTACAAAATGCGCAAAGTTTTTGCTCATTTTGAACATGTATGATAATTTGGACCGTATTGACTATCGGTATATCGAAGTGTTGAAGTGCTTGTACAACAACGCCAACTGTCAGTCCCAGTACAGGAGCAGAGTTTGAAGGCAATTCCATTGCAAATAGGCGTGAGACAGGGAGATGTTATATCTCCGAAACTGTCCGCTACATTGGAAGAAGCCTTCAAGCTTCTGGAATGGCAAGGACTTGGCATCAATATTAACGGTGAATACATCACTCACCTTCGTTTTGCCGACGATATATAGTCATGGCAGAATCCATGGAAGACCTCAGTACAATGCTCGAAGTCCTCCATCGAGTTTCCCAACGGGTAGGCCGTTGGAGGCCTTAAAAAACAATTCCACTCGCCTGCCCCTTAAAGTTGGTTGAGTCTTGTCATTTTATTTAAATTAAATTTAATGATCACACATTTGCCAGATATTTGAGCAAGCGTCGCTGCGTTGCTATGATAACGCACGGCCTCTTACGCCGCACCTCATATCTCATTTCGATTGAGACCCAAAAAACGTGTTCTGCGCATTTAAGGTCATAGTTCAACTTACGTGCCGCGATATACATAATGGTCGAATAGGGATCGATATCAGCTAGTAGAAAAGAAATATACAAAAATATATATATAAAAATATTTATTTGTGTGTTCATCTAATTACAGTATAATTATTATATTTACAAACATTAAGAGGCACTTCTCCGCCACCGGGTTACCAGCCTTCGATGCCAATAGAATGCAGTTCTTCTCTGGACAATCTTCCTTCGTTCCATTTCACGCGTAACCTGAAAGTGAACTATTTGTAGTTGTTTTTATTTATAAGTATATTTAGGTCTCCCCTAAAAAAGATATTAATTTCGCGTTGTCAAATGTAATCCTACTAATATTATAAACGCGAAAGTTTGTGAGTATGGATGTGTAAATCTTTGTTACTCTTTCACGCACAAACGGCGGGGGCAATTTTGATGAAATTTGGTATGGAGGTAGATGAGGCGCTGGCTTAACACATAGTATCTTTTCATCATCATCATCCATTAACAAGCGGGTGAAAAAGCGTAATATGCTTGGGCACAGCATAGACAAAATAATAAGATCTCCACCTACGTCAAGATCGTAATGATGTTTGTGTCAGTTTCTGATAGCTTAGTCAAAAGCACGCTATCATTTTGACAGCTCGATACACTAGACGTGCTCGGCGACCGTCAAGGGTGGTGAAATGTAATGGCAGTTTTTTTCCATGTTGGTTAATTTTATATTTGTATGTACGTAAGTCCTGTATTTTTTTATTAATGTTTTCTGATTGATATACTTAGTATTCATATGTACTCATATAATACTAATATAGCAATTGCGTTTGACCATGATCGTACACATATTTGATGACATTTTGGAATACAGATAAATAAACCCTTGGAGAAATAATAAGCTACTCGAAGTACTAATCCTGCTCAGACGTAGTCGCGGGCACCAGCTAGTTAGTATATAAAATAACAGCAGGCAGCAGTAAACTTCAGGAAGTCTTCTCGTACAAAATACTTCATTGCCTCATGTTTCATTGCCCAGTATGTGTTACCGGTGATGACTTAACGCACTAAACCGTGGTCTCTTACTATGGGCCTCATAAGTAAGGTCAAAGAAGCACGAGTTATGGAAAGTGCTGTGCTCGGGGTTTCTCTACGTGATCGAATCAGAAATGAGGAGATCCGTAGAAGAATGAAAGTCACCGACATAGCCCAGAAGATTAGCCAGTTGAAGTGGCAGTGGGCAGGCCATATAGCACGCAGAACAGATGGCCGATGGGGCCAGAAGGTTATGGAGTGGAGACCACGGACCGGCAAGCGCAGCGTAGGTCGTCTACTGACATGGTGGACTGACAATCTAATAAAGAAGCAGGACGACGTTGGATGCAGCTTCCTACCGGTCCTTTTGGAAATATAAGAGGGAGGCATATGTTCAGCAGTGGACGTCATACGGATGAGATGATGATATAAAATGAATACGATCATGATGAAAGTTTGTTGTTGATGACACTATAAGATATAAGATATAGACGAGACGCCTATCAGCTCAACAGTGCAAGCGGGCGTTTTTCAAAAAAGATGTACATGTGACGCTCTACGTGAATTTGGAATTATATATCAATTCATATATTTAACTGTCTGATTGGGTAATATACATTCAAAAGTGCGTAAAAATCTAAAATATATAACGATATAATTGAAAACATTATCATAATCTTAATTTTAATGTCAGGGTTGACAGGAATCGTTTCCGGTTCGTCACGGAAGAAAAATATGAATAAAAAATAAAATATTAAATGTTTGTTCATTTGTTTTTATTATTTACTAGGTAACCATCAAATCTTTGGAAAACTAAGTCTTTACATAAAGAAAATGCCTACAATCATCACTTGAGAGTAACTTTTCTATCGAGATCGTCACAGTAGGAACTTTTGAGTCTAAAAATATTGTATCTAACACTCTATGATTGTGTTAATGTTAAATTAAATGTTACAAAAATATAAATCTACAACAGCAAGATCAACATAACAAGAATTCAACAAATATTCGTAATGATTTCTTACATTAGATTAATTTTTCGTCTAGTAAAAACGAGGGACAGTGACTATCTGGAATCTCGAGTGACTAACTGGAATAAACTAAGCTTAATATACACAATTATAGAAATTTTGTTAATAATGTAAGTCATATTATTTCATTACAATTATCATTTATTATATTAAAATAAATGATAATTGTAATGAAATAATATTTTTAATTCATTGGCAGTTTTGAAGTAAAAAATATATAAAACATTTTAAAAAGTATAGAACAAATAACTGAGGTTATATATTTTTTTTATTCTTCAGAAGTAATGGTTCAGGTAATGAACACAATCTTGGTATTGTATGTGATACTGATAGCCAATGATAATCTGTAAGTATACTAAAATAATCATGCATATATTTGCCATGCCTTTACAAGATAAGCTTTAATTAGGTACATATCGTAAGTGGTTATATTCTCTTTGGTACATATCATCATATAGATAATTAAAGTACTTCAAAAATACTTTTAGCGCAATAACATAAAAACCACGAGCGAGATCACTCTAAATTATATTATAATTAACAATTATGTATTTAAAATAAAAAACCTAAATAAAAAAAACTAAGTATGAGATTACATATCAAATTGAGTATTAATCACCTTCCAAACAGGTATCGCAAATAAAATCGATAGCTGGTTGATCGCAGCATGCTCTGCATACCCAGTTCTTACAAGCAATGCATTTAGTCATGTCTCTGATTACATACAATTTACGTAATTTACACATATCACCCTAAATCCTTTATATTTATTTCGTTCCGTAGAAGTTAATAATCTGAGAACAGAAAATCAAGTATTTACAATACACACCATTACATGGCTAATTTTAGCATCAATTAATTACGAGTGCGATTTTTTTTGGTATTATCACGATCAAATGTATCCCCAGCTTAATAGTTCCAGTGCGTCACAAAATGATTCCGGATATACATCACGTGACTATCCTGATGTGACGAATCCACTACTTGTTAGCTTCAAACAATAATTCAAACTGTTGTATTCGTTTTATTACTAATTTAGTTTAATTTTACAATACTTCATAGAATAAAATGTGATTGTGTTACAGTTAATAATACAATAACCTGCACATTACCTCATAAAATCGTGTTGCTATCTGGAACTTCGAATTGGAACCACTGTGACGCGAACACTTTTAAGCACAGATTTTTGACACTGGAGTTGGTAACAACATGGCGGCTATGACGTTATGCTTACCAATGTTGCCAGAATGAAATAAATAACCATGATTTAGTGCAAAAAAATTCCTAAGTGTCTAAAAATGACCGTGACTATAACCGGAATTCCGGGTTAGCAATATTGCTGGGACAAAAAGAAAACATTATTTTGAGCTATTTTGTTGCTTATTTCGACTGTATAGAGCATTTAATTGTACTTATGGTTCCATCATACGTCGATCAAAGCTTAAAATAGCACGCTAAATAATTTGTGGTTTTTTTTATGGCGGCTTAAAAGTTTCAAAATGTGCGTGGGACATGTAAATTTTACACAGTTTTGCTGTTAGTTTTTATCGTAATGTCGTATTTATGACAGTTAGGTTGTTTATATAACTACATTTATAAACTAAAATATCATATTTCTACACGTAAATAAACTATTTATTAAAATTACTTAATTCTTTTTTTTAATGAGCAATTAAAATCTTGGACGCTACAAATTTGCATATGTACATCTTTTTTGAAAAACGCCCAAGCACCGAACTTACCGATCGATCAATTTGAATCTTAAATTCGCCATACTTCGAAAAAACTGGCCATATCGATCTTTTGACGATCATTGCAAGTAAAAAATTAAGCGATCGGTAGACAAATTCGATAAGTTTTTACGATTATAACGATAACCCTAACATGGAACTGTTAAATTACGTCTATTTAATCGATTTTAACGATTGTTTTGTCAGCCTTGAAAACGACCTCGATATAGTTTATCGACAGGCGACGAGAATGGGGATATTGTTTAGTTGCGTTTGATTTTATAAATATTATAACGCGAAAGTTTGTATCTATGGATAAATTGATGTTTGTTATAATCTTACGCTCAAACGACTGGCCCAATTTTGATGAGATTTGGCATGGAGGTAGATGGGGTGCTGAATTAACACATAGGATAAAGGTAGGTTCATATTGTTGTGTCGTGGCGCGCCAGAACGCTATCGGTTACGTTTATTTCTTGTGACTACGAGGGTCATTTGAAAAGTTCTTAGCCTAACATGGTTAAAGTCAATGGTTTTTTTTTATAACTACCCTCATTTTGTAGTTACATTATTTAGCAACAAGTATGCACAGTTTAGTTTATTCACAGTAACTCATTGTTCGTTTACACGTGATACCGTAAGTCAAGTCAGAGATATTTTTAAAATGAACATGGACAAAATTGTACATCGTGCAGTGATAAAATACCTGAATTTGAAAGGTTTAACTCCAAAAGATATACATGAAGACATGTCTGCTACTTTGGGTGAGTCCGCTCCTTCGTATGCGACTGTTAAAAACTGGGTGGCAGAGTTTAAACGTGGTCGTGAGACCATTCAAGATGAGGCCCGTAGTGGCCGACCTTCGACTGCTTCCACTGATCAAAACAAAGAAAAACTCTGTGATTTAATTTTATCTGATCGAATATTGACTGTCGAGGAGATAGCTGAGACTGTAGGCATCTCATCTGAGCGAACACATCATATAATTTCTACTGAACTTGGATTATCTAAGGCGTCTGCGCGGTGGGTACCGCGACTGCTTTCAGTGGAACAAAAACGCAACCGACTCGCAACTTCTCGCGACTGTTAAGAGTTATATGAAGCTGACCCAATAGAATTTGTTGAAAGATTTATAACCATGGATGAAACCTGGGTTCACCACAATACACCCGAGACAAAATAACAGTCGAAACAATGGAAAAGAGCAGGATCGCCCACCCCAAAGAAGGCAAAGGTGGTTTTATCGGCGGGCAAAGTCATGGCATCCGTATTTTGGGATGCAAAGGGTATAATTCTCGTGGATTATTAAAAAAGGGTGAAACAATAAACTCCGATTACTATTGCAACCTGTTGCGTCGTTTTAGAGAAGAAATCAAAGAAAAACGTCCAGGTTTATTGAGAAGAAAAGTCTTGTTTCATCAGGACAATGCGCGCGTTCACACCTCTGTGCAATCCATGGCAGAAATCCATCAATGTGGCTTCGAATTGTTACCTCATCCCCCATATTCACCGGATTTAGCACCGTCCGACTTTTATCTGTTCCCAAAGCTGAAAAAATTTTTAGGTGGGAAATATTTTTTTACAAATGGAATTAGATTTTTTTAAAACGGGTATCGAAGCCTTACCGGGTCGATGGAAAAAGTGTTTTGAGCTCGGAGGAGAGTATGTTGAAAAATAAAAATAAACTCAAAATCGTGTGGTTTCATTAAGTATGTTAGGCTAAGAACTTTTCAAATGACCCTCGTAGATTGGTGGGTTGTGTTGGGTTCTGGCACGTTCTGGCGCGGTAAAATCGCTCGACGTTCGGTCGCGCCAGAGAGGTGGTGGGGGATCTGTCGCGCCACAACACATCACACCAATGTGAATCTGTCATTACGACGCGTCACCGCGAGGGATACAGTTCATTGCGTAAAACTAGATATTGCATTTTTTCGGTTCATTCTACGTGGTTCTACTAAAAAAAATGTATGGGTCGGCCAAACTGCGTGTTAATTTTCTTATATTATTTTCTATTAAGTATGTACAATGTACAGCTCAAACTGTATATTAATAAATCTGATATATCGATGGAATCTTTCGGCATAACTTTGTAATTCTTGAACGAGACAGTGAAATACGCCTCTGGTCTCCCTTAAGCGATTTGTAAGATTAATAAGAGTCGCCAATAGCAGAAATTGAATATCTTCATCAAAATCATTGTCAGTACCTATCAGATGATTCCATTTTAAAACATGTTTTTCCACCACAACTCTCACACGATGAATGATATGAAAATGCGCCATATTGCGTCCCAACACAACACATCAGTGTGAACGCTCCGCGACACGACACAAGGCGACCCGACACACCCCAACACAGCAATTTGAACCTAGCTTAATTTTCATCAACATCGTCATCATCCATCACCATGCGGGTGTAACCGCACAGCTAGTATTCAATAAAAAATTAGACTTCGGCCTTCTTTTGATCGTAGAAGAACGAAATGCTCGTAGAAATCTTCAAATGATAGAAGGACGCCTTGTGGCATGCAAACAATTCGCAATAATCGATATACCTACCGTCGACAGTTTGACGATCGTATAAGTCGTCGATATGACTTCCATACTTGCTAGGGCCCGATACAATTCTTTAAATTTATCGATCTTAGCGATTCGACAAATTTAACGACTATTACCTTCGGTACTTGCACTGTTGATAGATGAAGTTATCCTACCTGTCTTCACTATGAGTGACGGACCACAGTTCCGGCAAGTGTTGGGGCCTCATACACGTCAGGAAGTGGGTCCTCCACACCTCCTCGAGTCGCAGCAGGCCCTTTTCCTCCATCTTCAGGAAATAATTGACAACGCCCTGTCCGTGAGATTCTATATTCGTCTGCTCGTGCTCTATACTGTTAACGAGGCAATTGCGAACTTAAAACAAATAGCAACCATAATGATATATAAACACATAAATGATAACGACTTATTGTTTACCACAAGAAAAAAATACACAGTAGGTAAATTAACTAATTAGTCTACATACGAGTAAAAAACCTTAGAACTATGATGATAATACAATTGGAGGTCTTAACGCTAATACAATCTCTTACAGACAACCTTTGAATGGACATCAATGAAAAGTGAAGGCGGTGGCGTGCAACAAAATATATAGTTAAAAACAAAGAAATATAATAATTAAAATTCAAAGATGGACTAGGGAGGGTATCTTAAATACCTATGTAAATATCAATAATATAATAATTACATATACAATACTATAAACTATTTAATTTGGAAGTCGGTTGAAACCCCAGTGGGCCTAGCACGAATAGCGAAAGAGTAACGTAACGTGTCGTTCACGTGAAACAGTACAAACTGTCATTTATCTAGGGCAACTGACACAGATAACTCATAGTTTGTACCCGCAACGTGACGCGCTGTCAAATACTTTTCAACCGACTTCCAAAAAAGAAGGTTCTCAATTCGGCTATATATTTTTTTTGTTACCTCATAAATTTTGACTGGCTCAACCGATTTTAATGATTCTTTTTTGCTTTGAAAGCTGGTGATTCCCGTATGGTCTCATTTAAATTAACTTAAAGTGTTTCGCCTGTTTTGATGATACGAGTATCATCATTGACGGTGAACGACAATCGATCCCGTAATTAGCAAGGATCACTAAACAGGGTAAAACATTTTTATTTGCAACAATTTGAATTTTTACCAAAAAATTGTTTTTTTTTTGCAAATTGTTTGTGCTACGGCCTCTGGCTATACATTGTTGAAATGGCTCACATGATCGACAGTTTGGTGGCCTCTTCAAGCAACGCGTCCGTGATTTCCTCGTGCTCCGTGTAGTGGTCCAAGACGACGGCCTGCAGTTCTCTCCTCCTCGCTTCCGGGATCACGTGCTTGCCATTGTTGCATTGGTAGAGGGCGCGAGCTGCCATACGTACTTTCCTGCGTACGATTACTAAAGTGAATACTTCTGCAGACGCACGTATTAAGAGAATATCAGGACTTTATCGCGCACAGATTGTTATCAAAATATAATTTTGACTAACCTCGACGTTTCGATCGAGTGGAGTCGACCGTGGTCACGAGTAGACTCAAGAATCCCAATATTCTCTTAACCCTCGGCATGCCTGATGGAAAAAAGTTACATGGTATGCCTGTGAGACCCGGATTTTAAAATAACTTTTTCGGCTAAAATTGGGTATCAAATATTAAAACTTTATGGTTTTATAATAATACTAAAGATGTTTTTAAGGATTTAAAATAAAATATGTGTTCGTATTAACAATATTTATATATAAAATTTGTAATTAAATAGAGTATACGTTTTGTAACGTAAAATTAAACATCTTATGTTTATGAACATGCGAAATCAACTAAAACAAAAGAGATCTCAATCAGACTTTGGGGAATAACAGGCACATATATTATCTTATATTCTACGCTAAAATAATTAGTCTTCTTCATTTACAACATCATTTTCACGAGCTTTGTTTTCGAAGCATCTTTCGCACTGGGGAATTGCATAATCCAGGCAGACGTAGCTCTTGTACATCTCACAGATGTATAACGTTTTACGGTCTTTCTTTGACGGACAAACGTGACATCTGTGCCTTACACTTGGAGCTCTTTTTTTACCGTTGGGCCGATTTGGAGAGTAATACGGTTGGCAATTCGTTTGCGAAGATCTATAAAAAGACGAGTGTTTTTCTATCTTGATTGTAGATGTGGTTCTATCAGCGTGATACCCAGACCTTTAATGAAATTTCTCCGATTGTTTTTGATATCAGGGCAGACTTCCAAGACGTCTTCCTCCAGCGTCCAAATCAGTTCCATGGTTTTCTTCTGTGCCCTCAACATGAAACTCTTCGTCGCTGGAGTTGAATACAATATCATGTTCATGATCTTCGTCGTTCTCCTCGAGTAGCAAATAAGTGATGTTTTTGTCACTTAGGTGGCTCCCCATTTTGAACTATATAAAGAATACGATAAAATACGTTAAATTCAAAAAAAATCAAATCTTCATAAATAAACCCCATCAAATTCGTAAAATATTCAATACACTAAACTAAAAACATCACAATCTAGCGGTATAATTATTAATAATGTAATATTATATTATAAATTATAAAATTGCGTTCGAATTTAAAATATAATGATTATATATAACAAATATGATACGAAATCACAAGCAGAAACAAAATTAATACTTACATAAAAATGTCACGCCGTATGCCTGATGGGGTCAGTGAGACCCGAGCGATCTTTAAACACGTCCTATCACTACTGGAGCGCACCCCGGACTAAGGTAGCGGGCGGAGGACGTTAGGTGGTTCACTACGGTCAGCTACTGGGAGCGGTTACGCGCGAAATTTTATTTTGAATGAATTGTAACTCTTTAAGTGCTGCGGTGGGTCTCACAGACCCTACCAGGCATGCCGAGGGTTAAAACATGAATTTGATTCGCGAAAGTTTAAAAAGTTATATAGACGCGTTGAGTATTTTGATAGTGGCAAAACTTATGGGATATCGACATGCTATATAGTGGCATGTTACGCCCGTCACAGATATGCTGTAGTAGCAGTATTTGAAATTTCACTTTTAGGTAATTGCAGTCCCTATTGCAGACTGCCTTAAACACCACTATTTTTGAATTACCAGAAAAATAAGACAGGTGTATCTGCTGCTAGTATTCAATGCATCCATACTAAAAAAATAATCAAATACGATGTCTAAAAATATCCCACAAAAATAACAATAATTGCTCAAACGTCTACTTTTATTCGCACTTATCAATATATTCTCGGTATTTCATTCAAACCACGCGCGCCATACCTACATCATTACCAGCCACGAAATAGACATTACCCATCTGGTACCTCATTGAACGTGCGTCTCTCTCTCTCTCTCTCTCTCTCTCTCTCTCTCTCTCTCTCTGTGTGTGTGTGTGTGTGTGAGTGAGATAGATGTTTTCATTACTTGTGATTTCATTAATTATTAATAGCATTGTAATTTTTGTTTGTGTGCATAACTTATAAAACGATTTCCGAAAACTTCAATTATTGATAAAATTTTAAATGTATTACTAGTAGTTCTGCGAACAGTAAAGCTCGCGAGCTCATTTACTTGTGGCAATTTTTCGCAATCATACACAACCTACATTGTCTCGGAAACATCTTGACCAATTTATGCTCATAGTAGAAATTCCTCTTTAAAGTCAGGTACCTAATGTGTGTACAAAATTTATCTTAGTCGGTCGGTAAATAGCGCCGCCGCAAACTTTCCCCCTTTTTAGGAAAATTACCTCCCCCACTCAAAATCACCGAAGACTAAAAATACATATTAACCCGTCCGAATCAGCAACTCTCATTCCAGGCAAGTTTCATTCATAAATCTATTGTTATTTTTTGTCCTGATGCGGACGAGTTAAATAGTAGAACGTGCATACCAAGTTACGTCAAGATTTAAAAGGTTGGTACAAGGTTGGTTTAAAAGTGCGACCTGTACAGGAAGAACAAAGAATAACCTAACAAATATACGGTCAGATGACCCCACCAACGACAATAAAAGGACAACAATAGAAGGAGAAAATCTCGGGTTCACATGGTAACACCACGAGATGGAAGTTAACCTCGACCGAATACTCACTTCGCGCGGGGCTCCTCTACCGGCGTGTCGCGGGTGTTGGGCAGCGGCGCGCGGTACTGCAGCGCCAGCCGCTCCCGCATGGTCTGGTCGCGCATGTTGCTGCGCTGGTGACAGGGCGCGCAGAGCAAAACCACATCGTGGGACGAGTGGTCCTTCATTATGTCTGAAATGGACCCACAAACATATTTTTTTAAATAAAATAAGTTTTTCTACTATTCTAAGATCCGCAAGAGTTAGCGATGAAACGGTTTTGCTGCCACCGAAAATATCTAGTACGAGTATATCAAGGCTTGTATCGGCAAGTATTGTAAATATTTTAACTTTAGACTACTTAAACCACCGTGCGCCTACGTTATACTTATTGGAAGGCGGGATGAAAAAGAGCCTCGAACTTCACTCTGTATGATTAAATAATTCAAATCTTTAACGACTGCTGCCGGAATTGGTTCTTAACTTGAGGGTGGAAGCTAGTCATGCGATAACTCAATGCGAACTCGATTTCATTTAGATTTTGGTTTATGTATTTGATCTGGTTTTGAATCGTAACCTGCAGGTACATTTTTTTAGAGGCCACGGGCCGTTATATCTTCGTATGTTAAAGTTCTTCGTCCGAATAAAGTGTCAAATCTGATGCGCAATTGCACAATCTTTAGACTTCTCCTCAGTTGATTTATACACGGACATATATACATTTATACACAGCAGAGTGGCAGAGTACGTTGTTGGAGACCTTTTTATGTACTGGCTGAAATCTTATTATTTTAATAATAATATGACTGTACGAACTCTCGGCAAATAGAAGCATAGAGTGGAAATTCATCCCACCTTCATCCCTTTCTATGGGCGGCTACTGGGAAAGATTGGTGCGCAGTGTAAATGCCTCCGAAAAATTACGTTGAAGGACCGAACTCCCCGGATGGAGGTACTCTATACTTTACTCTTAGAGGTAGAAGTGATCATAAATACAAGACTTCCTACACATGTGAAGTCGTTGCCGATTTTGAACAATCCCTTACTCCCTTCAATTTACTCATCGGGACGCCAAGTAATGCTCAACAATTGCGTGAGGTTTCTGACGTCGAATTGGTGAAGCGCAACGCTTAGATTACAACATCTGGCAACGATGGGTCCGAGGATATTTACCGCTCCTGACGCCACGACAGAGTGTTCCTATTCATCAGGCACTCAATATTAGAGACTTGTAAACGATGGCCGATGGAAATCTACCTCGAAATTATAGGCCTTCAGGAAAAATTTGGAAAAGATTTTCAGGTAGGGACAATGTAACCTGAGTATAGTAGAAGTCTGTCTTAACTGAAGGGGGTGTGTTTGGGGACAGTACGTAAATTGGTACGCCTTACATCATATTATTTTATTAATAATATTTTTTTTTCTGTATATACTTATGTCATTTATTTTTATTTTCATACTAGTTACCATTAAACGCACTCATACAACACAGATGAGGAAAATAAATGAAATATCATATCAAGAAATGTTTTCTTACTCGTACCTATATATATATTTATAGTTACATTTTCTTTGTGATTATAACATTAGGAGGATCATAAACGGTGTAAATACTCGTATTTTTCTTTTTTTCCCACACATTACACAACAGTGCAAACAACACCATTTGCCCCGAATAACATTTAGATTTAGCTGCGCAAAAAGAAGCACAGCGACCAACCGCCATACTGATCGCCCGCGTACACCGCAAATAAAATTATAAACATACGCCGCGCTTGTAATTCACCGCTGATAGGTAATAAAGATTGGACTGAAGTATTCAGGAGTGACCCTTGAACAAGAGGAAGCTGTACGGCACCAGATACAACCAGGAGGACTCGCGCAAAGGAAGTGCGAATAAGAAGACTATCTCCAGCGGTGCAACATTATTTCTGTTGTTCAAAGGTTAGTTAAAATTGAACTGCCCGCGCCCTATGGAATAATCCCCCGCGCTATATCCCACTGGAATCACGGATTGTATTGTCCCCCACATACAGAACATATAAATATAATTTTATATTAAACAGTATTACGTGATTACTTTATTTACTTATATAAGAAACCATATCGTATAAATCATACAATTTTATAAAAGAGGGTTAAGCAATTTCATAGTGACTCTACAAAACGTATATAAGTTTTAAAATACAATTTGGAAATAATGAACGAAAAAATAATGTGATCTGAGGGTTTGGGTTAGAGTTTTTAAAGATACGTTCTGAACAAAACGAGTGTACGGTAAGTACACTCGTTTTGTTCAGAACGTATCTAAGCTAAGTCTAATACAAATCACCGATAGCTATAAGTTGCAGATATCGAAGAAGTCATAACCATTATCATAACTAAACCTCGATACTCGTTAACTAAATATTAAACTCCAAATTAAAGTATTTATTTGGTTGGATGAAATTTTGATCCTTGAACCTAATTCAATAATGATTAGTTTACACGTTCAGTTTCCAATTCAAGATAGGTGTACATACTGAATGAATACTTTTTATACCTGTATAGATCTTTTTTATGTTATTAGGTTACCAGATTATAATCTCTTCCTATAAACAGATGCATTTCGTCACAAGTGACGAATTGCACTGCGCTCCTAAACCTAACCTAACCTAAACCTAACATTAAGTTGTCAAGTCTCACAAGTCTGTAATTTGACCGGCCTCCATACTGGAACACAGAAACGCGAACATTACTACTTAGCGCTAAAATATGGTATGGTAACAATACTGTCCCCGGATAAACACGTTCACAAACAGTTCAACTGCCACTAAGTCTACAAGGATATATATTTAACTCACCAGGAAAGCACTTCCTATATTCCCTCGGTACTACATTCTTCCTGATATATGAGTCGGTTTCCCCGCAGACGACGCAGTGGTTCTTTTTGGCAATTGTGTAGTACTTGCCGACGTCGCCCACAGAGCGGCCGGCGGGCTCGAAACGCAACCGCACCGTCAGCGGGTCTTGATCTATCAGGTCCGCTAGACCTTTGTCAATGTACCTAGAAAGGGAAAGAACAATCACATGAAGGAAAAGGACCGAACTAGATCGGTGTTGGATCTGGGTGTTAAAGTGGCGTACAGCACTTTAGTTATTCTGTTGTAATGCTGTAATTTGTCGCTAAGTTTCGCTTCATGCCGTGACACCCAACCATAATCGGTTCCCGTGGGATGGGGGTAAAGATGGAATTATAATATTAAGGTATGGTTTGTTCTGGCGCTCTCTGTCTACTGGATACTGGACATAATTTCTTGTTATTCCTGTATTTCCTCTCCATCCTAAGGTTGCCTGGAAGAGATCACTATTAGTGATAAGGCCGCCCATTGTAACACTTTATTTTAAGCTTTCTTTTACTTTTATGTTATTTTTGTATATTAAGTGGTGTAACAATAAAGAATTATCTATCTATCTATCTATAATTGTCGGATTGCACTCTGATTCAATCTTTACCATGCATAGATCTCTTCAAATATGCCACCAGCGGCGTTTATTTTTTCCAGTTATAGTAACGGTTACACGTTATCATTTAACGGCAAAGCATTCTAAAACAAATATTGATTCCAAAATTCTGAGTGTTTCAATGCTTACGCAATAATGTCCATATGCCATGTTGCACGCTCTAGTCCCAACTTACGGCACCTTTATAGACCTCTCATTCCAAGTCAATTCAGTACAGGTCGTTGAAAGGTGCGTTCCGGTAATCGCGTCAATGCTCACAACTGTCGCGCCCTGTTTACTGTTCCCTTTGGTTCCAATGCTTTTAATGCCCAACCCGAATGGAACAGTAAAGGGTCGCGAAATGCGCCAAATTTTCTGTCAAAAATCGAAAAAATCCTAAATATAAGATGTTTTGTCAGTGACAGGTCGCAACGACCGCAAAACCCCACCTTAATTCCGCGAGCATTTGGTTGCGACGCACAGACCATATAACCACTTGACTGCTCATACGGCTTCCCTTCAGCTGCCAAGACTATGACAATAAAAAGCTAACGTATCGAACCAACACGTCAGTACCAGTTTGACTGAGCGTGGAGAACAAGCGGGTGAAAAAAATTTAAAACATATTCAATTATGCCTTATTGTTCAGTAAAGTGGTACCGAAAAAACAGGTAGACATCCAGGTATGCAAAGGATGGAATTATATTACACAGATAATTTTAGTTTATTAATTATTGGAAGAAAACAAAATACACAAATGAAGTAATTAAACAGTGACTCAAAAATTAAAAAAATATGGGAACGCGTTGATGTCTTTTGTCATCCCGTACTGTTCTTTGCAGTTGTAGATAACGCCGTCTCTTTTATTCACTGGCACGTGTAAATTAGTGCGGTACTCCAATATTAACTGGCAATTTATCGATTGTATATATCGACTGTGAGGAAAATAATTCTTCTATACAATATATTCATTATATTAAGAGTGCAAAAAAATACATATAAATATTCGGTGTTTTATTTATATTTATTTATACCTTCACGTTATCATCAATTATGTAGTAACATTTATATATCTTTATAGTATTAATTTTATAAGCACTAACGCCTGCTTTAGCGATCTCAAACATTGAAATTTTAACAACAACAATTACAAGGGCTGCGATGTCAATACGAAATTCTTACATTGACAAATTTTACGGTAGTACAAATCCAGTATTGTATAGAATGAGGTGTTGTATCCTTGTATCATAATGACTGTATAATATACAGTGCCGAAAAAGTATATAAATATAATCTAATTGTTTGTTTAAAATCATTACTTAATCACATTTTGTGTAAAGGCTTTGGATACTTTGTACAATTAAAACTATTTAACTATTAAAATTATAACGATGTTGTTTTACTGTGGTAAAAAATATATGATTATTTGATGGTGGTATTAAGTAAGTACTTACATACTGAATAATCAGTAAGAATACGATAAATAGACAGTGATAACTATTTTTAAAACGCAAAATATACATACTCAGATCAATGTGTTCTGCTTCACCGTGAAACATCGAATGTATTATTAAGATAATTTCATTAATAGAAGTTTTTTTTACATAACCTTATTTGCTTAATACTTACATACATATTTCAGATCTTTGTACAGTTAAGGTAAACGATAATTTGTAGTGAACTTTATCGACAACTAAGGTGTTTACATAATGCTCTACCACAACTTTAGGTACTATGAGTAGAGCTACATTTTGAGCCGGCCAATCAAAATCCTTTTTTGTACGTAGCCCCCCGACCCGCAGTGGTGACTTGTGTTCTTAGAAGAAATTGAACTACACGCAGTCAAGTGGTTATATGGTCTGTGTTGCGACGTGAGCGTTATCTGTGCCATCATCCATGACGTATCGAGCTCGCTCAAAGTGATCGTGGGCTTCTAAGGGTCACATGTGTGCGAACAACGCGATTGGTTTCGGCTCATAAAGGAACAGCAGGCCTAGACAAAAGATTTATCTGTTATCGTTAACGCCAAACGAAAACTCCAAAATGTATGGCGTTGATATTACCTGTGGAAAAGTCACGTGACGTCGCGCTAAGTTCGTAAACACATTTAAGCCTGTAGCGTGTGCGGAAACGTTGCGAAAAACGAACGAAAGCGCGTGTGTTTAAATTTTGTCTAGGCCTGCAGAACCGAAGTGTATACTGTATACACGCGCGGCTATTATGTTTTTCTCTAACTATGATACTGATGTTTAAAGAAAATATGAAGTGCTAGCTTATGTTAAATTAACATAAAAAGAAAGAAATGTGAGAAAAATCTGTATTTATCCAGTAAATAGACTGAGAGTAGGGACGAATTTAATTATCTAGTGAAATAACTAAATAGCCATGCATAGATTATCATGGCAAGATACTTTCACGGTTATCTCCATTTATCGTTGTTCCGATCCAACGACAATGCTCGTGCTTTCTTGACGAGGCCTATGTGACCACAGCATTAAGCACACCTTTATAGGGAAGTAGCAGACCCGCCAACGGCTTCGCTAGCTTCACTCTTCTAGGGGTGAAGTTTCCTAAAACACACTTACTTAGCGCTTACAACATAAAAGGCGTCAACTGCTAAAGTTTAAGGTTTGTGTGATGAATCAATAAGGACAAAATGTAGTGGGGAAAGGACACATTGTAACATCGGAATGGGCAGAGGACTAAGGTAAAAAGGAAATTGGACTTACCGAGGCGTGATAAATCGCCGAGCTGTGCAGAGATCTAATTGCGGGGCTTATGTCCTATATCGGGCACAACACATTTAGGCCAGTATAAATAGCCGATTTTTGGTCAACGTCGCACTAAATTTCCGATCAAATTTTTTGTATAAAAGGTTTAGGGTCACTGAGCATAAAAAGACAAAATGCTGACAGATCCAGGTGGAGCTTCAAGCGCCATCTTGAAAAGTTTTTGACCGATATCTCGGAAACTATGCACTTTAGGGCAAAATTTATTGAGACCATTATTGTAGATATACGTTTTTAAACTGACATTGTCACTAATGCAAGAATTAACGTTAGAAACGGGAAATTTAACATGTATTATATTTGTAAAAAAAGCTAGCGAGCAGATACCGTGAGTTATGTGTGTCGAGACCCAGATCGAGTTCCAAGTAACTGTTGTGTCTGCTCATTGGTACTAAGCCGGAACGCAAGAAACGTGAAAGGAAGAAAGTAGACCGTTTCGTCTGCTCATAACAACACCTACCCGCAGATACTTCAGTTTACTCGTGAACATGGCGCATGCAACTGCGCCGAAATATGGAGAGCTCACTATAAATACAGTACATGGTAAATATCTTGTTTCTAACATTAATTCTTGCATTATTACAAAGAATAAAATTTCGCATCGTTTATTTCCTGTAAACTTTGTTATAAAACTTACCGTTTACGATTCATGGCCCATTTGGCAGATGCGATGGGAATGTATATATATACAGGTAGTTACCACAAAGCTTTCCTGGTGTCGCAAGTACTGAGGAGCTCTCCGTCTGGCGCCTGTAGCTTACAGTTGTCGTACAGAGGCTTGGACCGTATCAGGTGTGGGTAGCGCTTGCTCATCATTGGATCTTTGGGCTTTTTCTCCGTCTTTCTGTTTCTGGAAACATATTAAAGTGTTGATATCTACAACTATCTAATCTAATACTTAAAACGAGCAACTCTTGTATCTGGATCTCGGAAACGGTTCCATGAAATTTTGTATGTAGTGGGTTTTGGGATATAAATCGATCAGGTTTAATTTTTAGAAAACGTTGATTTATCCGTATTTTCAAGCAATGAAAAATTGCTACACTAAACTGTTTTACCAACACATCAACACTAAAGCTACTTGACAATAGATGGCGTTGTTAAGCAACATTAAGCCAATGAGTATTTGGTTTGAGTTAAACCAAGCAAATCAATTGTTTACTAACGAGCAAAGCTCGCTCAACCAGGTACTTTAACCCTTTGCGTCCCAGAAACGTTCATATACGTCAGTGTCATTCATAAATCTTTTGTTTTAATTATTACGGTACAGGCAGGATTAATTTAGAAGGGGGTGGAGGATGACAAACCTCCTCGTAGTGCACACTGGATATTGATCAATTAGAGGCAGACGTTTATTGTTTGCCGATAGCAGCTATTACGTAAATGATAATGGTTTCGGTATACAGTACGTCAAGAATAAATAAAAAACTGAGCGACCTCACTCTCGATAAGATAATGATTATTTCTACGATGCTGCTGTCGAGAACGCGAACACTGATGATCTACGATTTGCAATTTTACAATTTTAGAGAGAAAAATACACATCCTCGGACAGGATTCGGACAGGACCTTCTGGCAATCCGTGTCAGTCTCCATGACCCTTAGACCATCGAGGCTCGTCGTCCGAACATAGAATTCTAACTCTCTATTTGAGTTCAACCATCGTACGGGGACGGGGCGACGTCTATTGAACAACAACATATCTTGACTTCATTATCCAACCGAAAGAAGATTAATGTCGCTCAGTAGGCGATAGTGTTATAAAAATCATATATAAAAATCTTAGATTTCTTTATGTCTATCGGATACAAAACAAGCAAGTCGCTCGTCTGATGTTAAGCGTCAAGCTGCCTATAACAGCTCAGTACTATTCATAATTTTAAACTACAACCGTTCAAAACCCTGCATGGCAATGCACTGCGCTTGTCACCCTGAGCTATATCAGATGTTAAATCTCTTGCCAACGCACTACGCTCGTCACCCTGAGCTATATCAGATGTTAAATCTCTTGCCCTGTAATTGTGCTAGAAATACTCTTCACTGAAACACAGTAATGTTTGCACACTACTGCTTTACCGTTGAATTAATGGCAAAGGTGTGCTACTTCACCAGGTGGATTCTGCGAACGTCCTACCACTACAAAGACGAAAAATTCTCATAACATAGGTGAATTTAAGTTGTGTAATGTAACATTATTATTACAGCTTCATTTAAATTCATTGGTCCAAAGTTTAATAGTAGATTCGAAGGTGCAATTGATGCTTACACCCGAGCTAACTACTCTGCTTTACATCTCGATTGTGAGGTAAGTAGAAAAAACCGGCATTACAAAAATAAGATTGATGACTATTATACTCATACGAAGACAAGGCCTTACAGCGAAGCGACCTCTTTTGTCATTGGGCTGAATGCATGATGTCTATTGCCAGTATGATGGTTAGATGTACGCGAACTTTTTGAAAGAGTGAAGTGTTTTTTAATTACTTACCGCCCTAGGGTTTTTCTAGCTACATTATTACCCTAGAGTGCTAATTGGTCACCTACAAGCCCCACTTGGAGGTAATAAGGACCTACTTACCGAATATGAGAGATGTAATATTATTAATTGAATATATTAAAAAACAATACTCACATACATACCTAACATCGTTACTTTGATTTTTGTTATTAATATGCTTGTAGTTATAGTCGGTGTACTTGGCGCACACATCGTCAAGGACGTCCCAAATGCTGTCGTCGCAGTCGGGTGAGCACCAGGCTCGTCTGCGAGAAGGCCTGTCCAGCTCATTGACCAGTTTGACGAATATACGGATGGCGGCGTGCGCGTCCGACGCGGCGTAGTGTAGCTGTGCTGGGGACAATGTCTCTGCATCCCAATCGCCGCAACGGACCTGGAGGTCAATTCTGTTATTTCACAACGTTCAACAATCTATACCGCTGCAACAGCAGTTCAACTCCGGTTGTCGTTCGATACTTTGGCAAAAAGCCATTCTACTATTTCTATAGACAAGTTCGATTGTAGCGTCACATAAACATAACGCTACTTTTTAATAATTAAATAATTGACACTACTATATACGAATATGAGTTAACAACGCGTTCATGATCTATCGAGTTAGCAGAACATAAAGTTTTGATCGATCGCTGACGGCAATAGAAACGTAACTGCAGTTGGACTGTTTTCAATAGCAGAATAAGAAAACGCGTAAAAGCCGCCGTTCAGCTACGGTTCGATTGCAATTTAATTAGTGGATCGGTGCCCTGGGGCCAATTCTACTATTCCGCAACGTTCAACAATCTATCCCGCTGCAACTGCAATTCGACTTCGTCGTTCGGTTATTAAAAAGACATTATACTATTTCTGTAGACAAATTGGAACGTAACGTCAACGTTTACATCGTAACGTAGACGTTCTTCATCTATACAGATAAATACAATTGAGGTGTTTGTTTATAATTCCAAATTAAAAACTTTTCACTAAATGCTTGAAAGTATATACGGTACTTACATTAAAAGAAAATGTGTATGTCTGTTTGTGTGTTCCTTGTTTGTGGCTAATCTCTGAAACGGCTGGACCGATTACAATGGGACTTTCACTAGCAGATCGCTGATGTTAGAAGGAGTAACTTAGGCTACTCTTATTTTAGATTGAAAATATAGAACTATGTCTCTCTGTCTGTTTGTTACCTTAACACGCATAAACGGCCGAACGGATTGTAATCAAATTTGACAAGGTTACAGATTATACCCCGGGGAATTTTGATGAAATTATAGAGGTAAATAAGGCGCTGGATTAACCAACGTTGCAGTTCCTGGAAAAGTAGGTTGGTTTTTGCGAAATCTATTTATTGTATTATTGGCCAAATATAGCGAACCGCGAGTCAACGGGTTAACACATAGGATACTTATAATCATTATCATCATCCATAACCACGGGAGTGTAACCGAGGGGCGCAGCTAGTAATTAATAAAAATACGTTACGCTATTGAACGGAACTAATAATAGGTTTTTAACTTTATTAGAGCGTAAAGTTTTAGGGTATATTCAAATTCGTAAAGGGCCAAATAAAGTTGGTTTAATGGGAGTTTTACAACCTTTTTCTGATGCAATTAAATTATTTACAAAAGAACAAACTTTCCCTATGTATTCTAATTATTTTTCTTATTATTTTCTCCTGCAATTAGTTTTATTTTATCTTTATTTATTTGAATATTAATTCCTTATTATTTTAATATGTAATGTAATAAATAAATTCTGCACGATATAAATCCTGCAGAATTGTTTTGAAGTACAAAGAGAAAATTTTATAAAAAAATATTTCTTCTATTTCATTATATTAGTGTTTACGTACCTATATGAAAGTTCTCACTATTTAGGAGAAATAATAAACAATAAGAAGAAATCTTTTTAAATTTTCTTTTACAAATGAAATTAAACATTTTTATAGTAAGAAATAGTTTCTATAACTTATCTATCGAGACTTTTAAAATTTAAATTGATTAATTAATTTAGGTATTTGCATCTTTAAAGGCCCAACAGATATGCATGGAAATTAGAACAGCCCATAATGACTGCGGACTTTGGTGCACACATGGTACCATTAAGCATGCCATACACCATCCTTCCTATCGTCCAATCGGTATGATGCTGCAGGCTTGATCCAATCGGCAGTTTGTCCATATACACTGCACACGATCAGTTTAAACTGGCAAATCGGCAGCGACGTTCAGTTAAAGTCATGGCGTCACCGTGACAGACGACGATGTTTTAGCCGTTAGGGCATTTTACTCGTGATAAAAAAACTAAAAAAAGAAGAAAAGATCGAGCAGATCGGCAGCTTCATGCCGATTTGACGAAAGGAAGGGTGGTGTATGGCGGCCTTTAGTAAGAGCATGGATCGTCGGTTCAATAAACTTGTAGTCTTTAAACTGACTTTTATCAGCTATCTTACTTTGTCTCTAGTATGGATCTAGCTGTGATAGCTATATCGCAGGCTGTCTTTTACTGATAATTTTATCATGTCGACAATCCATGCTCGCGCGCTGGTCTCTAACACGGATTTAATGCAGGATGTCTTTTATCGATGATTACTGTCAAATCCATGCTCGCAGTGCTGATGCGGTGTGCTTCATTGCTCAGAGTATGTTAAATGGTGACCAACCCATTCGTAGCATTCTATTATCGTTGACGATGTGTGATAATTGCATAGTATTTTGTAGTCCTTTATAACTTTGTATAAGTTTTAATGTACCTTGAAACTCTTGTTCAACACCACACCCAGATGCGTCTCAGACAAATGCGCAAGGCCCCCGACGCTAGAGTCGCACATCTCCGCAAAATGTCTCAAGTCCAATGTAGCCACAGTCCTCAGTCCGTGGTCTTGGTATAGATAGTTTGCGTCGCTCAGCGGGACTACACCCACTTTGTGTATACTAATGTCTTCTAATAGTTGCTGAAAAGTATAAAAGAATGTTAATCTGTATCGGCCTATAGCTGTTGAGGTCTCTAGGCTTCCTTAAAGGTCTGCCCGAGGTACTCGTAAGTTTATAACTCTAAACCCTAGGTTAATATCCATATTATAATACCTACGAGCAATTCTTGTATATACGTTTACAAATAATATATAATCTGAATGTCGGAAAAGACTTCAACGATTTTCAGGAATTTAGTATCTAGAGGTTTTGGGGGCGATAAATCGATCTAGCTAGGTTTCAATTTTAGAAAATGTCGTTGTATTTGTGTTTTCAGGCAATGATAAACTGTTACAATATCATTATGGCTAGGGCCATCGGCTTAAACAACAACTGCACTGTTTTACCGACACGGCAACACTAAAGCTGCTTGACAAAAGATGGCGTTGTTAAGCAACACTAAGCCAATGAGTGTTTGGTTTGGCCAAGAATTGAGGTTAGAACAAGAAAATCAATTGTATCCTTACGAGCACCGTCATCCAGTCATCATCATCATCATCTAAAATATTATGTCTCACTACTACAACTACGACCTGCCCAATTTAATAGACTTGTATGCACTAAAGGAAAGTACAAGATCAATCCGGAAGCACCAAATCCAGATCTTTCGGGATTTGGCCAAATCTAAGGCTGGACACCACTTCCTGAGCAACAGAGTTGTGCACAACTGGAATAGACTGCCAGAACATGTGATATCAGCCACGTTAGCTAACATGTTCAAGAAAAGCCTGCACAAATGGCTCTTATCAGAAAAGAAGGCATTGCTCAATTTATGAATGGGTTGCTGAAGCAACACTGCATTGAAATAAACACATCAGGAAAAGTGCCGCTCGTCTATCTATACTTCTATACTAATATTATAAAGAGGAACTATTTGTATGTATGTTTGTTTGTAAAGAATTGGCTCAAAAAGTACTGGACCGATTTCAAAAATTCTTTCACCATTGGAAAGCTACATTCACCTTGAGTAACATAGGCTATATAAGATTCGTCGTCATCATCATCCATCACCGCGCAGGTGAAACCTCGGAGAGCAGCTAGTAATTACATAAATGAGTAATTAATCCATCCATAATAGTATATTTCATTACAAGTGGGGAAAGGCTGTCATTGCAAAGAGTTCGGACAAATGTCGACCCGAGCCGAGGTGCAGCCGAAGGCGAGGGTTGACAGTCGGAACAAGTTGCAATGACGGTTCCGCACGTGTACTGAACGACTATTAAGCTATTGCATAGCTTCTATCGCGGGCCTTGAGCGTGGAGACCGAATCCAGAAATTCCGTAACGAAAATAACCTAACAGCCCCCAATTCGACTCCATCTATCGATGAATAGCAGAACTTTTAATGACTTTTTGAAATATCACGCTTGTCTCTTTAGTTCAGCAACTCGCCTCTAGATGGCATTGGTTAAATAATTATAATTGCATAAGTTGATTTGGCATCTATCGATGAATAGCAGAACTTTTGATTTTTGAAATATCACGCTTGTCTCTTTAGTTCAGCAACTCGCCTCTAGATGGCATTGGTTAAATAATTATAATTGCATAAGTTGATAAAAACAGCTATGCGATAGCTTTACCGCGGTAGTCTCCGAGTGCCACACGTCTTTTTTTTAATACAGTTGCAAAAAAAAATTTTATAAAATAAACTTGCAAAGAAAATTTCTAGAAAATGGCGCCAACCGTAGAATATAAGCAGAGTTATTTTTCTTCACCCATTCTGGTAGGCAAAGGGAACTATGGCCATACAGCCAAGTCTTCAGTAGAATTTTTTATTGATATGAAATGAAAATGAAATTTAATGAAACCTAACCTAACTCATTAAATCTGATATTGAAGCAAATTAGTAGCTTGTATGTTGTATGAATCATAAAAACTTCTATGAATTATTTTAGTAAAAACTTCATGGTTGGTTTTCTTTTTAATAGACATTATTTTGACAGTTGGGAAAGAGAACGCACGAGTTCGGGAAAGGTAAAAAAAAAGCACGAGTATGTAATAGTCCACATCCCGAACACTATACGTCCCTGCAATACGCCACTTTTTGAGCAATTGTATTAAAAAAAAACGTTTGTAACCTTTTCACTCTGTCTGTTTGTTGCTTATCGCGCCTACACGGCTGAACGGATCGTAATGAAATTTGGCAAGGATATTAAATACTTTTCATCATCATCATCATCACGCCTTGACTTGGACCACCACGGGGAAAGTAAGAGGACCTTATTATCTACGTCATAAAAGTATTAATGGCATGTTTTCAATTTTATGGTTTGTTTAGGATAGGATTCTAAGAGGTAAGTCGCTACGATAGAGATCGCGGGTCTACTGGATCTCTTATTCTCATGAAGATGATGTGGCTAGGGTCGAAAAACTTACTAGTCGCCTTACTACCATGCAAGTAGCGCAGGTACCGTAATCAACCAATGGCCATGAAATATTAAATACGTTTTCAATTGGCATTGGGAAAGTATTGAAAATAATGTTGCTTGTATACAATATACATTCAAAATACACACATTGAGATACAAAACAAATTATATTTATACCTTTCACGAGAAACTTTATAACTTTTAGCTAATATTTATTTTTGTGGTAGTGCCACGCTGCAATCCCTCCGGGCCGGCACGACCGCAGAAGTACCACACTCCCACATAACACCGACGTGAAGTAACATAGCTTTATATTTATCTAGGGCAACTGTGGCACAGATAGTCATAGTTTGTACAATGAAGCGTAACGCGTTGACGTTTGCGACAAAGTAAGTAAAAATCTTTAAGTAGAACGTATTGCCTACTTTCGTTGATTGACGAAGGTTTTGCGCGAGACGCGTGTAGAGATGTCAACATTGCAATCTACGAACAAATCTTCGATTGATTTTATTTGTTGGTAGCCCACATACACAACATAAATCAATGACATTTAAAAATAAATTTGAAAATTTTGATTTGAAGCGCGTGAATCGCATGTGGTGCCAACCCAGATCTGCCGGCAGGCCCTTAGGAGACTTAACAGCTTAATGTCTCGGTGTTACGGGCGCAGTCTGGTATAGGCATGAAATTACAGGCACATGAGACTTAACAACTTAATGTCTCTGTGTTACGGGCGCAGTCTGGTATAGGCATGAAATTACAGGCACATGAGACTTAACAACTTAATGTCTCTGTGTTACGGGCACAGTCTGGTATAGGCATGAAATTACAGGCACATGAGACTTAACAACTTAATGTCTCGGTGTTACGGGCGCAGTCTGGTATAGGCATGAAATTACAGGCACATGAGACTTAACAACTTAATGTCTCTGTGTTACGGGCGCAGTCTGGTATAGGCATGAAATTACAGGCACATGAGACTTAACAACTTAATGTCTCTGTGTTACGGGCACAGTCTGGTATAGGCATAAAATTACAGGCACATGAGACTTAACAACTTAATGTCTCTGTGTTACGGGCGCAGTCTGGTATAGGCATGAAATTACAGGCACATGAGACTTAACAACTTAATGTCTCTGTGTTACGGGCGCAGTCTGGTATAGGCATGAAATTACAGGCACATGAGACTTAACAACTTAATGTCTCTGTGTTACGGGCGCAGTCTGGTATAGGCATGAAATTACAGGCACATGAGACTTAACAACTTAATGTCTCTGTGTTACGGGCGCAGTCTGGTATAGGCATGAAATTACAGGCACATGAGACTTAACAACTTAATGTCTCTGTGTTACGGGCGCAGTCTGGTAAAGGCATGAAATTACAGGCACATGAGACTTAACAACTTATTGTCTCTGTGTTACGGGCGCAGTCTGGTATAGGCATGAAATTACAGGCACATGAGACTTAACAACTTAATGTCTCTGTGTTACGGGCACAGTCTGGTATAGGCATGAAATTACAGGCACATGAGACTTAACAACTTAATGTCTCTGTGTTGCGGGCGCAGTCTGGTATAGGCATGAAATTACAGGCACATGAGACTTAACAACTTAATGTCTCGGTGTTACGGGCACAGTCTGGTATAGGCATGAAATTACAGGCACATGAGACTTAACAACTTAATGTCTCTGTGTTACGGGCGCAGTCTGGTATAGGCATGAAATTACAGGCACATGAGACTTAACAACTTAATGTCTCTGTGTTACGGGCGCAGTCTGGTATAGGCATGAAATTACAGGCACATGAGACTTAACAACTTATTGTCTCTGTGTTACGGGCGCAGTCTGGTATAGGCATGAAATTACAGGCACATGAGACTTAACAACTTAATGTCTCTGTGTTACGGGCGCAGTCTGGTATAGGCATGAAATTACAGGCACATGAGACTTAACAAATTAATGTCTCTGTGTTACGGGCACAGTCTGGTATAGGCATGAAATTACAGGCACATGAGACTTAACAACTTAATGTCTCTGTGTTACGGGCGCAGTCTGGTATAGGCATGAAATTACAGGCACATGAGACTTAACAACTTAATGTCTCTGTGTTACGGGCGCAGTCTGGTATAGGCATGAAATTACAGGCACATGAGACTTAACAACTTAATGTCTCTGTGTTGCGGGCGCAGTCTGGTATAGGCATGAAATTAAAGGCACATGAGACTTAACAACTTAATGTCTCTGTGTTACGGGCGCAGTCTGGTATAGGCATGAAATTACAGGCACATGAGACTTAACAACTTAATGTCTCTGTGTTACGGGCGCAGTCTGGTATAGGCATGAAATTACAGGCACATGAGACTTAACAACTTAATGTCTCTGTGTTACGGGCGCAGTCTGGTATAGGCATGAAATTACAGGCACATGAGACTTAACAACTTAATGTCTCTGTGTTACGGGCGCAGTCTGGTATAGGCATGAAATTACAGGCACATGAGACTTAACAACTTAATGTCTCGGTGTTACGGGCGCAGTCTGGTATAGGCATGAAATTACAGGCACATGAGACTTAACAACTTAATGTCTCTGTGTTACGGGCGCAGTCTGGTATAGGCATGAAATTACAGGCACATGAGACTTAACAACTTAATGTCTCTGTGTTACGGGCGCAGTCTGGTATAGGCATGAAATTACAGGCACATGAGACTTAACAACTTAATGTCTCTGTGTTACGGGCGCAGTCTGGTATAGGCATGAAATTAAAGGCACATGAGACTTAACAACTTAATGTCTCTGTGTTACGGGCACAGTCTGGTATAGGCATGAAATTACAGGCACATGAGACTTAACAACTTAATGTCTCTGTGGTACGGGCGCAGTCTGGTATAGGCATGAAATTACAGGCACATGAGACTTAACAGCTTAATGTCTCTGTGTTACGGGCGCAGTCTGGTATAGGCATGAAATTACAGGCACATGAGACTTAACAGCTTAATGTCTCTGTGTTACGGGCGCAGTCTGGTATAGGCATGAAATTACAGGCACATGAGACTTAACAACTTAATGTCTCTGTGTTACGGGCGCAGTCTGGTATAGGCATGAAATTACAGGCACATGAGACTTAACAACTTAATGTCTCTGTGTTGCGGGCGCAGTCTGGTATAGGCATGAAATTACAGGCACATGAGACTTAACAACTTAATGTCTCTGTGTTACGGGCGCAGTCTGGTATAGGCATGAAATTACAGGCACATGAGACTTAACAACTTAATGTCTCTGTGTTGCGGGCGCAGTCTGGTATAGGCATGAAATTACAGGCACATGAGACTTAACAACTTAATGTCTCTGTGTTACGGGCGCAGTCTGGTATAGGCATGAAATTACAGGCACATGAGACTTAACAACTTAATGTCTCTGTGTTACGGGCGCAGTCTGGTATAGGCATGAAATTACAGGCACATGAGACTTAACAACTTAATGTCTCTGTGTTACGGGCGCAGTCTGGTATAGGCATGAAATTACAGGCACATGAGACTTAACAACTTAATGTCTCGGTGTTACGGGCGCAGTCTGGTATAGGCATGAAATTACAGGCACATGAGACTTAACAACTTAATGTCTCTGTGTTACGGGCGCAGTCTGGTATAGGCATGAAATTACAGGCACATGAGACTTAACAACTTAATGTCTCTGTGTTACGGGCGCAGTCTGGTATAGGCATGAAATTACAGGCACATGAGACTTAACAACTTAATGTCTCTGTGTTACGGGCGCAGTCTGGTATAGGCATGAAATTAAAGGCACATGAGACTTAACAACTTAATGTCTCTGTGTTACGGGCACAGTCTGGTATAGGCATGAAATTACAGGCACATGAGACTTAACAACTTAATGTCTCTGTGGTACGGGCGCAGTCTGGTATAGGCATGAAATTACAGGCACATGAGACTTAACAGCTTAATGTCTCTGTGTTACGGGCGCAGTCTGGTATAGGCATGAAATTACAGGCACATGAGACTTAACAGCTTAATGTCTCTGTGTTACGGGCGCAGTCTGGTATAGGCATGAAATTACAGGCACATGAGACTTAACAACTTAATGTCTCTGTGTTACGGGCGCAGTCTGGTATAGGCATGAAATTACAGGCACATGAGACTTAACAACTTAATGTCTCTGTGTTGCGGGCGCAGTCTGGTATAGGCATGAAATTACAGGCACATGAGACTTAACAACTTAATGTCTCTGTGTTACGGGCGCAGTCTGGTATAGGCATGAAATTACAGGCACATGAGACTTAACAACTTAATGTCTCTGTGTTACGGGCGCAGTCTGGTAAAGGCATGAAATTACAGGCACATGAGACTTAACAACTTATTGTCTCTGTGTTACGGGCGCAGTCTGGTATAGGCATGAAATTACAGGCACATGAGACTTAACAACTTAATGTCTCTGTGTTACGGGCACAGTCTGGTATAGGCATGAAATTACAGGCACATGAGACTTAACAACTTAATGTCTCTGTGTTGCGGGCGCAGTCTGGTATAGGCATGAAATTACAGGCACATGAGACTTAACAACTTAATGTCTCGGTGTTACGGGCACAGTCTGGTATAGGCATGAAATTACAGGCACATGAGACTTAACAACTTAATGTCTCTGTGTTGCGGGCGCAGTCTGGTATAGGCATGAAATTACAGGCACATGAGACTTAACAACTTAATGTCTCTGTGTTACGGGCGCAGTCTGGTAAAGGCATGAAATTACAGGCACATGAGACTTAACAACTTATTGTCTCTGTGTTACGGGCGCAGTCTGGTATAGGCATGAAATTACAGGCACATGAGACTTAACAACTTAATGTCTCTGTGTTACGGGCGCAGTCTGGTATAGGCATGAAATTACAGGCACATGAGACTTAACAACTTAATGTCTCTGTGTTACGGGCACAGTCTGGTATAGGCATGAAATTACAGGCACATGAGACTTAACAACTTAATGTCTCTGTGTTACGGGCGCAGTCTGGTATAGGCATGAAATTACAGGCACATGAGACTTAACAACTTAATGTCTCTGTGTTACGGGCGCAGTCTGGTATAGGCATGAAATTACAGGCACATGAGACTTAACAACTTAATGTCTCTGTGTTGCGGGCGCAGTCTGGTATAGGCATGAAATTACAGGCACATGAGACTTAACAACTTAATGTCTCTGTGTTACGGGCGCAGTCTGGTATAGGCATGAAATTACAGGCACATGAGACTTAACAACTTAATGTCTCTGTGTTACGGGCGCAGTCTGGTATAGGCATGAAATTACAGGCACATGAGACTTAACAACTTAATGTCTCTGTGTTACGGGCGCAGTCTGGTATAGGCATGAAATTACAGGCACATGAGACTTAACAACTTAATGTCTCTGTGTTACGGGCGCAGTCTGGTATAGGCATGAAATTACAGGCACATGAGACTTAACAACTTAATGTCTCGGTGTTACGGGCGCAGTCTGGTATAGGCATGAAATTACAGGCACATGAGACTTAACAACTTAATGTCTCTGTGTTACGGGCGCAGTCTGGTATAGGCATGAAATTACAGGCACATGAGACTTAACAACTTAATGTCTCTGTGTTACGGGCGCAGTCTGGTATAGGCATGAAATTACAGGCACATGAGACTTAACAACTTAATGTCTCTGTGTTACGGGCGCAGTCTGGTATAGGCATGAAATTAAAGGCACATGAGACTTAACAACTTAATGTCTCTGTGTTACGGGCACAGTCTGGTATAGGCATGAAATTACAGGCACATGAGACTTAACAACTTAATGTCTCTGTGGTACGGGCGCAGTCTGGTATAGGCATGAAATTACAGGCACATGAGACTTAACAGCTTAATGTCTCTGTGTTACGGGCGCAGTCTGGTATAGGCATGAAATTACAGGCACATGAGACTTAACAGCTTAATGTCTCTGTGTTACGGGCGCAGTCTGGTATAGGCATGAAATTACAGGCACATGAGACTTAACAACTTAATGTCTCTGTGTTACGGGCGCAGTCTGGTATAGGCATGAAATTACAGGCACATGAGACTTAACAACTTAATGTCTCTGTGTTGCGGGCGCAGTCTGGTATAGGCATGAAATTACAGGCACATGAGACTTAACAACTTAATGTCTCTGTGTTACGGGCGCAGTCTGGTATAGGCATGAAATTACAGGCACATGAGACTTAACAACTTAATGTCTCTGTGTTGCGGGCGCAGTCTGGTATAGGCATGAAATTACAGGCACATGAGACTTAACAACTTAATGTCTCTGTGTTACGGGCGCAGTCTGGTATAGGCATGAAATTACAGGCACATGAGACTTAACAACTTAATGTCTCTGTGTTACGGGCGCAGTCTGGTATAGGCATGAAATTACAGGCACATGAGACTTAACAACTTAATGTCTCGGTGTTACGGGCGCAGTCTGGTATAGGCATGAAATTACAGGCACATGAGACTTAACAACTTAATGTCTCTGTGTTACGGGCGCAGTCTGGTATAGGCATGAAATTACAGGCACATGAGACTTAACAACTTAATGTCTCTGTGTTACGGGCGCAGTCTGGTATAGGCATGAAATTACAGGCACATGAGACTTAACAACTTAATGTCTCTGTGTTACGGGCGCAGTCTGGTATAGGCATGAAATTAAAGGCACATGAGACTTAACAACTTAATGTCTCTGTGTTACGGGCACAGTCTGGTATAGGCATAAAATTACAGGCACATGAGACTTAACAACTTAATGTCTCTGTGTTACGGGCGCAGTCTGGTATAGGCATGAAATTACAGGCACATGAGACTTAACAGCTTAATGTCTCTGTGTTACGGGCGCAGTCTGGTATAGGCATGAAATTACAGGCACATGAGACTTAACAGCTTAATGTCTCTGTGTTACGGGCGCAGTCTGGTATAGGCATGAAATTACAGGCACATGAGACTTAACAGCTTAATGTCTCTGTGTTACGGGCGCAGTCTGGTATAGGCATGAAATTACAGGCACATGAGACTTAACAACTTAATGTCTCTGTGTTACGGGCGCAGTCTGGTATAGGCATGAAATTACAGGCACATGAGACTTAACAACTTAATGTCTCTGTGTTACGGGCGCAGTCTGGTATAGGCATGAAATTACAGGCACATGAGACTTAACAACTTAATGTCTCTGTGTTACGGGCACAGTCTGGTATAGGCATGAAATTACAGGCACATGAGACTTAACAACTTAATGTCTCTGTGTTACGGGCACAGTCTGGTATAGGCATGAAATTACAGGCACATGAGACTTAACAACTTAATGTCTCTGTGTTACGGGCGCAGTCTGGTATAGGCATGAAATTACAGGCACATGAGACTTAACAACTTAATGTCTCTGTGTTACGGGCGCAGTCTGGTATAGGCATGAAATTACAGGTACATGAGACTTAACAACTTAATGTCTCTGTGTTACGGGCGCAGTCTGGTATAGGCATGAAATTACAGGCACATGAGACTTAACAACTTAATGTCTCTGTGTTGCAGGCGCAGTCTGGTATAGGCATGAAATTACAGGCACATGAGACTTAACAACTTAATGTCTCTGTGTTACGGGCGCAGTCTGGTATAGGCATGAAATTACAGGCACATGAGACTTAACAACTTAATGTCTCTGTGTTACGGGCGCAGTCTGGTATAGGCATGAAATTACAGGCACATGAGACTTAACAACTTAATGTCTCTGTGTTACGGGCACAGTCTGGTATAGGCATGAAATTACAGGCACATGAGACTTAACAACTTAATGTCTCTGTGTTACGGGCGCAGTCTGGTATAGGCATGAAATTACAGGCACATGAGACTTAACAACTTAATGTCTCTGTGTTACGGGCGCAGTCTGGTATAGGCATGAAATTACAGGCACATGAGACTTAACAACTTAATGTCTCTGTGTTGCAGGCGCAGTCTGGTATAGGCATGAAATTACAGGCACATGAGACTTAACAACTTAATGTCTCTGTGTTACGGGCGCAGTCTGGTATAGGCATGAAATTACAGGCACATGAGACTTAACAACTTAATGTCTCTGTGTTACGGGCGCAGTCTGGTATAGGCATGAAATTACAGGCACATGAGACTTAACAACTTAATGTCTCTGTGTTACGGGCGCAGTCTGGTATAGGCATGAAATTACAGGCACATGAGACTTAACAACTTAATGTCTCTGTGTTACGGGCGCAGTCTGGTATAGGCATGAAATTACAGGCACATGAGACTTAACAACTTAATGTCTCGGTGTTACGGGCGCAGTCTGGTATAGGCATGAAATTACAGGCACATGAGACTTAACAACTTAATGTCTCTGTGTTACGGGCGCAGTCTGGTATAGGCATGAAATTACAGGCACATGAGACTTAACAACTTAATGTCTCTGTGTTACGGGCGCAGTCTGGTATAGGCATGAAATTACAGGCACATGAGACTTAACAACTTAATGTCTCTGTGTTACGGGCGCAGTCTGGTATAGGCATGAAATTAAAGGCACATGAGACTTAACAACTTAATGTCTCTGTGTTACGGGCACAGTCTGGTATAGGCATAAAATTACAGGCACATGAGACTTAACAGCTTAATGTCTCTGTGTTACGGGCGCAGTCTGGTATAGGCATGAAATTACAGGCACATGAGACTTAACAGCTTAATGTCTCGGTGTTACGGGCGCAGTCTGGTATAGGCATGAAATTACAGGCACATGAGACTTAACAACTTAATGTCTCTGTGTTACGGGCACAGTCTGGTATAGGCATGAAATTACAGGCACATGAGACTTAACAACTTAATGTCTCTGTGTTACGGGCGCAGTCTGGTATAGGCATGAAATTACAGGCACATGAGACTTAACAACTTAATGTCTCTGTGTTACGGGCACAGTCTGGTATAGGCATGAAATTACAGGCACATGAGACTTAACAACTTAATGTCTCGGTGTTACGGGCGCAGTCTGGTATAGGCATGAAATTACAGGCACATGAGACTTAACAACTTAATGTCTCTGTGTTACGGGCGCAGTCTGGTATAGGCATGAAATTACAGGCACATGAGACTTAACAACTTAATGTCTCTGTGTTACGGGCACAGTCTGGTATAGGCATGAAATAACAGGCACATGAGACTTAACAACTTAATGTCTCTGTGTTACGGGCGCAGTCTGGTATAGGCATGAAATTACAGGCACATGAGACTTAACAACTTAATGTCTCTGTGTTACGGGCGCAGTCTGGTATAGGCATGAAATTACAGGCACATGAGACTTAACAACTTAATGTCTCTGTGTTACGGGCACAGTCTGGTATAGGCATAAAATTACAGGCACATGAGACTTAACAACTTAATGTCTCTGTGTTACGGGCGCAGTCTGGTATAGGCATGAAATTACAGGCACATGAGACTTAACAGCTTAATGTCTCTGTGTTACGGGCGCAGTCTGGTATAGGCATGAAATTACAGGCACATGAGACTTAACAGCTTAATGTCTCTGTGTTACGGGCGCAGTCTGGTATAGGCATGAAATTACAGGCACATGAGACTTAACAGCTTAATGTCTCTGTGTTACGGGCGCAGTCTGGTATAGGCATGAAATTACAGGCACATGAGACTTAACAACTTAATGTCTCTGTGTTACGGGCGCAGTCTGGTATAGGCATGAAATTACAGGCACATGAGACTTAACAACTTAATGTCTCTGTGTTACGGGCGCAGTCTGGTATAGGCATGAAATTACAGGCACATGAGACTTAACAACTTAATGTCTCTGTGTTACGGGCACAGTCTGGTATAGGCATGATATTACAGGCACATGAGACTTAACAACTTAATGTCTCTGTGTTACGGGCACAGTCTGGTATAGGCATGAAATTACAGGCACATGAGACTTAACAACTTAATGTCTCTGTGTTACGGGCGCAGTCTGGTATAGGCATGAAATTACAGGCACATGAGACTTAACAACTTAATGTCTCTGTGTTACGGGCGCAGTCTGGTATAGGCATGAAATTACAGGTACATGAGACTTAACAACTTAATGTCTCTGTGTTACGGGCGCAGTCTGGTATAGGCATGAAATTACAGGCACATGAGACTTAACAACTTAATGTCTCTGTGTTACGGGCGCAGTCTGGTATAGGCATGAAATTACAGGTACATGAGACTTAACAACTTAATGTCTCTGTGTTACGGGCGCAGTCTGGTATAGGCATGAAATTACAGGCACATGAGACTTAACAACTTAATGTCTCTGTGTTACGGGCGCAGTCTGGTATAGGCATGAAATTACAGGCACATGAGACTTAACAACTTAATGTCTCTGTGTTACGGGCGCAGTCTGGTATAGGCATGAAATTACAGGCACATGAGACTTAACAACTTAATGTCTCTGTGTTACGGGCGCAGTCTGGTATAGGCATGAAATTAAAGGCACATGAGACTTAACAACTTAATGTCTCTGTGTTACGGGCGCAGTCTGGTATAGGCATGAAATTACAGGCACATGAGACTTAACAACTTAATGTCTCTGTGTTACGGGCGCAGTCTGGTATAGGCATGAAATTACAGGCACATGAGACTTAACAACTTAATGTCTCTGTGTTACGGGCACAGTCTGGTATAGGCATGAAATTACAGGCACATGAGACTTAACAACTTAATGTCTCTGTGTTACGGGCGCAGTCTGGTATAGGCATGAAATTACAGGCACATGAGACTTAACAACTTAATGTTTCTGTGTTACGGGCGCAGTCTGGTATAGGCATGAAATTACAGGCACATGAGACTTAACAGCTTAATGTCTCTGTGTTACGGGCGCAGTCTGGTATAGGCATGAAATTACAGGCACATGAGACTTAACAGCTTAATGTCTCTGTGTTACGGGCGCAGTCTGGTATAGGCATGAAATTAAAGGCACATGAGACTTAACAACTTAATGTCTCTGTGTTACGGGCGCAGTCTGGTATAGGCATGAAATTACAGGCACATGAGACTTAACAACTTATTGTCTCTGTGTTACGGGCGCAGTCTGGTATAGGCATGAAATTACAGGCACATGAGACTTAACAACTTAATGTCTCTGTGTTACGGGCACAGTCTGGTATAGGCATGAAATTACAGGCACATGAGACTTAACAACTTAATGTCTCTGTGTTGCGGGCGCAGTCTGGTATAGGCATGAAATTACAGGCACATGAGACTTAACAACTTAATGTCTCTGTGTTGCGGGCGCAGTCTGGTATAGGCATGAAATTACAGGCACATGAGACTTAACAACTTAATGTCTCTGTGTTACGGGCGCAGTCTGGTAAAGGCATGAAATTACAGGCACATGAGACTTAACAACTTATTGTCTCTGTGTTACGGGCGCAGTCTGGTATAGGCATGAAATTACAGGCACATGAGACTTAACAACTTAATGTCTCGGTGTTACGGGCACAGTCTGGTATAGGCATGAAATTACAGGCACATGAGACTTAACAACTTAATGTCTCTGTGTTGCAGGCGCAGTCTGGTATAGGCATGAAATTACAGGCACACGAGACTTAACAACTTAATGTCTCTGTGTTACGGGCGCAGTCTGGTATAGGCATGAAATTACAGGCACATGAGACTTAACAACTTAATGTCTCTGTGTTACGGGCGCAGTCTGGTATAGGCATGAAATTACAGGCACATGAGACTTAACAACTTAATGTCTCTGTGTTACGGGCACAGTCTGGTATAGGCATGAAATTACAGGCACATGAGACTTAACAACTTAATGTCTCTGTGTTACGGGCGCAGTCTGGTATAGGCATGAAATTACAGGCACATGAGACTTAACAACTTAATGTCTCTGTGTTACGGGCGCAGTCTCGTATAGGCATGAAATTACAGGCACATGAGACTTAACAACTTAATGTCTCTGTGTTGCGGGCGCAGTCTGGTATAGGCATGAAATTACAGGCACATGAGACTTAACAACTTAATGTCTCTGTGTTACGGGCGCAGTCTGGTATAGGCATGAAATTACAGGCACATGAGACTTAACAACTTAATGTCTCTGTGTTACGGGCGCAGTCTGGTATAGGCATGAAATTACAGGCACATGAGACTTAACAACTTAATGTCTCTGTGTTACGGGCGCAGTCTGGTATAGGCATGAAATTACAGGCACATGAGACTTAACAACTTAATGTCTCTGTGTTACGGGCGCAGTCTGGTATAGGCATGAAATTACAGGCACATGAAACTTAACAACTTAATGTCTCGGTGTTACGGGCGCAGTCTGGTATAGGCATGAAATTACAGGCACATGAGACTTAACAACTTAATGTCTCTGTGTTACGGGCGCAGTCTGGTATAGGCATGAAATTACAGGCACATGAGACTTAACAACTTAATGTCTCTGTGTTACGGGCGCAGTCTGGTATAGGCATGAAATTACAGGCACATGAGACTTAACAACTTAATGTCTCTGTGTTACGGGCGCAGTCTGGTATAGGCATGAAATTAAAGGCACATGAGACTTAACAACTTAATGTCTCTGTGTTACGGGCACAGTCTGGTATAGGCATGAAATTACAGGCACATGAGACTTAACAACTTAATGTCTCTGTGTTACGGGCGCAGTCTGGTATAGGCATAAAATTACAGGCACATGAGACTTAACAGCTGAATGTCTCTGTGTTACGGGCGCAGTCTGGTATAGGCATGAAATTACAGGCACATGAGACTTAACAGCTTAATGTCTCTGTGTTACGGGCGCAGTCTGGTATAGGCATGAAATTACAGGCACATGAGACTTAACAACTTAATGTCTCTGTGTTACGGGCGCAGTCTGGTATAGGCATGAAATTACAGGCACATGAGACTTAACAACTTAATGTCTCTGTGTTACGGGCGCAGTCTGGTATAGGCATGAAATTACAGGCACATGAGACTTAACAACTTAATGTCTCTGTGTTACGGGCGCAGTCTGGTATAGGCATGAAATTAAAGGCACATGAGACTTAACAACTTAATGTCTCTGTGTTACGGGCGCAGTCTGGTATAGGCATGAAATTACAGGCACATGAGACTTAACAACTTAATGTCTCTGTGTTACGGGCGCAGTCTGGTATAGGCATGAAATTACAGGCACATGAGACTTAACAACTTAATGTCTCTGTGTTACGGGCACAGTCTGGTATAGGCATGAAATAACAGGCACATGAGACTTAACAACTTAATGTCTCTGTGTTACGGGCGCAGTCTGGTATAGGCATGAAATTACAGGCACATGAGACTTAACAACTTAATGTCTCTGTGTTACGGGCGCAGTCTGGTATAGGCATGAAATTACAGGCACATGAGACTTAACAACTTAATGTCTCTGTGTTACGGGCGCAGTCTGGTATAGGCATGAAATTACAGGCACATGAGACTTAACAACTTAATGTCTCTGTGTTACGGGCGCAGTCTGGTATAGGCATGAAATTACAGGCACATGAGACTTAACAACTTAATGTCTCTGTGTTACGGGCGCAGTCTGGTATAGGCATGAAATTACAGGCACATGAAACTTAACAACTTAATGTCTCGGTGTTACGGGCGCAGTCTGGTATAGGCATGAAATTACAGGCACATGAGACTTAACAGCTTAATGTCTCTGTGTTACGGGCGCAGTCTGGTATAGGCATGAAATTACAGGCACATGAGACTTAACAACTTAATGTCTCTGTGTTACGGGCGCAGTCTGGTATAGGCATGAAATTACAGGCACATGAGACTTAACAACTTAATGTCTCTGTGTTACGGGCGCAGTCTGGTATAGGCATGAAATTAAAGGCACATGAGACTTAACAACTTAATGTCTCTGTGTTACGGGCACAGTCTGGTATAGGCATGAAATTACAGGCACATGAGACTTAACAACTTAATGTCTCTGTGTTACGGGCGCAGTCTGGTATAGGCATAAAATTACAGGCACATGAGACTTAACAGCTTAATGTCTCTGTGTTACGGGCGCAGTCTGGTATAGGCATGAAATTACAGGCACATGAGACTTAACAGCTTAATGTCTCTGTGTTACGGGCGCAGTCTGGTATAGGCATGAAATTACAGGCACATGAGACTTAACAACTTAATGTCTCTGTGTTACGGGCACAGTCTGGTATAGGCATGAAATTACAGGCACATGAGACTTAACAACTTAATGTCTCTGTGTTACGGGCGCAGTCTGGTATAGGCATGAAATTACAGGCACATGAGACTTAACAACTTAATGTCTCTGTGTTACGGGCACAGTCTGGTATAGGCATGAAATTACAGGCACATGAGACTTAACAACTTAATGTCTCGGTGTTACGGGCGCAGTCTGGTATAGGCATGAAATTACAGGCACATGAGACTTAACAACTTAATGTCTCTGTGTTACGGGCGCAGTCTGGTATAGGCATGAAATTACAGGCACATGAGACTTAACAACTTAATGTCTCTGTGTTACGGGCACAGTCTGGTATAGGCATGAAATAACAGGCACATGAGACTTAACAACTTAATGTCTCTGTGTTACGGGCGCAGTCTGGTATAGGCATGAAATTACAGGCACATGAGACTTAACAACTTAATGTCTCTGTGTTACGGGCGCAGTCTGGTATAGGCATGAAATTACAGGCACATGAGACTTAACAACTTAATGTCTCTGTGTTACGGGCGCAGTCTGGTATAGGCATGAAATTACAGGCACATGAGACTTAACAACTTAATGTCTCTGTGTTACGGGCGCAGTCTGGTATAGGCATGAAATTACAGGCACATGAGACTTAACAACTTAATGTCTCTGTGTTACGGGCGCAGTCTGGTATAGGCATGAAATTACAGGCACATGAGACTTAACAACTTAATGTCTCTGTGTTACGGGCGCAGTCTGGTATAGGCATGAAATTACAGGCACATGAGACTTAACAACTTAATGTCTCGGTGTTACGGGCGCAGTCTGGTATAGGCATGAAATTACAGGCACATGAGACTTAACAACTTAATGTCTCTGTGTTACGGGCGCAGTCTGGTATAGGCATAAAATTACAGGCACATGAGACTTAACAGCTTAATGTCTCTGTGTTACGGGCGCAGTCTGGTATAGGCATGAAATTACAGGCACATGAGACTTAACAGCTTAATGTCTCTGTGTTACGGGCGCAGTCTGGTATAGGCATGAAATTACAGGCACATGAGACTTAACAACTTAATGTCTCTGTGTTACGGGCACAGTCTGGTATAGGCATGAAATTACAGGCACATGAGACTTAACAACTTAATGTCTCTGTGTTACGGGCGCAGTCTGGTATAGGCATGAAATTACAGGCACATGAGACTTAACAACTTAATGTCTCTGTGTTACGGGCACAGTCTGGTATAGGCATGAAATTACAGGCACATGAGACTTAACAACTTAATGTCTCGGTGTTACGGGCGCAGTCTGGTATAGGCATGAAATTACAGGCACATGAGACTTAACAACTTAATGTCTCTGTGTTACGGGCGCAGTCTGGTATAGGCATGAAATTACAGGCACATGAGACTTAACAACTTAATGTCTCTGTGTTACGGGCACAGTCTGGTATAGGCATGAAATAACAGGCACATGAGACTTAACAACTTAATGTCTATGTGTTACGGGCGCAGTCTGGTATAGGCATGAAATTACAGGCACATGAGACTTAACAACTTAATGTCTCTGTGTTACGGGCGCAGTCTGGTATAGGCATGAAATTACAGGCACATGAGACTTAACAACTTAATGTCTCTGTGTTACGGGCGCAGTCTGGTATAGGCATGAAATTACAGGCACATGAGACTTAACAACTTAATGTCTCTGTGTTACGGGCGCAGTCTGGTATAGGCATGAAATTACAGGCACATGAGACTTAACAACTTAATGTCTCTGTGTTACGGGCGCAGTCTGGTATAGGCATGAAATTACAGGCACATGAGACTTAACAACTTAATGTCTCTGTGTTACGGGCGCAGTCTGGTATAGGCATGAAATTACAGGCACATGAGACTTAACAACTTAATGTCTCGGTGTTACGGGCGCAGTCTGGTATAGGCATGAAATTACAGGCACATGAGACTTAACAACTTAATGTCTCTGTGTTACGGGCGCAGTCTGGTATAGGCATGAAATTACAGGCACATGAGACTTAACAACTTAATGTCTCTGTGTTACGGGCGCAGTCTGGTATAGGCATGAAATTACAGGCACATGAGACTTAACAACTTAATGTCTCTGTGTTACGGGCGCAGTCTGGTATAGGCATGAAATTAAAGGCACATGAGACTTAACAACTTAATGTCTCTGTGTTACGGGCACAGTCTGGTATAGGCATAAAATTACAGGCACATGAGACTTAACAACTTAATGTCTCTGTGTTACGGGCGCAGTTTGGTATAGGCATGAAATTACAGGCACATGAGACTTAACAACTTAATGTCTCTGTGTTACGGGCGCAGTCTGGTATAGGCATGAAATTACAGGCACATGAGACTTAACAGCTTAATGTCTCTGTGTTACGGGCGCAGTCTGGTATAGGCATGAAATTACAGGCACATGAGACTTAACAGCTTAATGTCTCGGTGTTACGGGCGCAGTCTGGTATAGGCATGAAATTACAGGCACATGAGACTTAACAGCTTAATGTCTCTGTGTTACGGGCGCAGTCTGGTATAGGCATAAAATTACAGGCACATGAGACTTAACAGCTTAATGTCTCTGTGTTACGGGCGCAGTCTGGTATAGGCATGAAATTACAGGCACATGAGACTTAACAACTTAATGTCTCTGTGTTACGGGCACAGTCTGGTATAGGCATGAAATTACAGGCACATGAGACTTAACAACTTAATGTCTCTGTGTTACGGGCACAGTCTGGTATAGGCATGAAATTACAGGCACATGAGACTTAACAACTTAATGTCTCTGTGTTACGGGCGCAGTCTGGTATAGGCATGAAATTACAGGCACATGAGACTTAACAACTTAATGTCTCTGTGTTACGGGCGCAGTCTGGTATAGGCATGAAATTACAGGTACATGAGACTTAACAACTTAATGTCTCTGTGTTACGGGCGCAGTCTGGTATAGGCATGAAATTACAGGCACATGAGACTTAACAACTTAATGTCTCTGTGTTACGGGCGCAGTCTGGTATAGGCATGAAATTACAGGTACATGAGACTTAACAACTTAATGTCTCTGTGTTACGGGCGCAGTCTGGTATAGGCATGAAATTACAGGCACATGAGACTTAACAACTTAATGTCTCTGTGTTACGGGCGCAGTCTGGTATAGGCATGAAATTACAGGCACATGAGACTTAACAACTTAATGTCTCTGTGTTACGGGCGCAGTCTGGTATAGGCATGTAATTACAGGCACATGAGACTTAACAACTTAATGTCTCTGTGTTACGGGCGCAGTCTGGTATAGGCATGAAATTAAAGGCACATGAGACTTAACAACTTAATGTCTCTGTGTTACGGGCACAGTCTGGTATAGGCATGAAATTACAGGCACATGAGACTAAACAACTTAATGTCTCTGTGTTACGGGCGCAGTCTGGTATAGGCATGAAATTAAAGGCACATGAGACTTAACAACTTAATGTCTCTGTGTTACGGGCGCAGTCTGGTATAGGCATGAAATTAAAGGCACATGAGACTTAACAACTTAATGTCTCTGTGTTACGGGCGCAGTCTGGTATAGGCATGAAATTACAGGCACATGAGACTTAACAACTTAATGTTTCTGTGTTACGGGCGCAGTCTGGTATAGGCATGAAATTACAGGCACATGAGACTTAACAGCTTAATGTCTCTGTGTTACGGGCGCAGTCTGGTATAGGCATGAAATTACAGGCACATGAGACTTAACAGCTTAATGTCTCTGTGTTACGGGCGCAGTCTGGTATAGGCATGAAATTAAAGGCACATGAGACTTAACAACTTAATGTCTCTGTGTTACGGGCGCAGTCTGGTATAGGCATGAAATTACAGGCACATGAGACTTAACAACTTAATGTTTCTGTGTTACGGGCGCAGTCTGGTATAGGCATGAAATTACAGGCACATGAGACTTAACAACTTAATGTCTCTGTGTTACGGGCGCAGTCTGGTATAGGCATGAAATTACAGGCACATGAGACTTAACAACTTAATGTCTCTGTGTTACGGGCGCAGTCTGGTATAGGCATGAAATTACAGGCACATGAGACTTAACAACTTAATGTCTCTGTGTTACGGGCGCAGTCTGGTATAGGCATGAAATTACAGGCACATGAGACTTAACAACTTAATGTCTCTGTGTTACGGGCGCAGTCTGGTATAGGCATGAAATTAAAGGCACATGAGACTTAACAACTTAATGTCTCTGTGTTACGGGCGCAGTCTGGTATAGGCATGAAATTACAGGCACATGAGACTTAACAACTTAATGTCTCTGTGTTACGGGCGCAGTCTGGTATAGGCATGAAATTACAGGCACATGAGACTTAACAACTTAATGTCTCTGTGTTACGGGCGCAGTCTGGTATAGGCATGAAATTACAGGCACATGAGACTTAACAACTTAATGTCTCTGTGTTACGGCCGCAGTCTGGTATAGGCATGAAATTAAAGGCACATGAGACTTAACAACTTAATGTCTCTGTGTTACGGGCGCAGTCTGGTATAGGCATGAAATTACAGGCACATGAGACTTAACAACTTAATGTTTCTGTGTTACGGGCGCAGTCTGGTATAGGCATGAAATTACAGGCACATGAGACTTAACAGCTTAATGTCTCTGTGTTACGGGCGCAGTCTGGTATAGGCATGAAATTACAGGCACATGAGACTTAACAGCTTAATGTCTCTGTGTTACGGGCGCAGTCTGGTATAGGCATGAAATTACAGGCACATGAGACTTAACAGCTTAATGTCTCTGTGTTACGGGCGCAGTCTGGTATAGGCATGAAATTACAGGCACATGAGACTTAACAGCTTAATGTCTCTGTGTTACGGGCGCAGTCTGGTATAGGCATGAAATTACAGGCACATGAGACTTAACAACTTAATGTCTATGTGTTACGGGCGCAGTCTGGTATAGGCATGAAATTACAGGCACATGAGACTAAACAACTTAATGTCTGTGTTACGGGCGCAGTCTGGTATAGGCATGAAATTACAGGCACATGAGACTTAACAGCTTAATGTCTCTGTGTTACGGGCGCAGTCTGGTATAGGCATGAAATTACAGGCACATGAGACTTAACAGCTTAATGTCTCTGTGTTACGGGCGCAGTCTGGTATAGGCATGAAATTACAGGCACATGAGACTTAACAACTTAATGTCTCTGTGTTACGGGCGCAGTCTGGTATAGGCATGAAATTACAGGCACATGAGACTTAACAGCTTAATGTCTCTGTGTTACGGGCGCAGTCTGGTATAGGCATGAAATTACAGGCACATGAGACTTAACAACTTAATGTCTCTGTGTTACGGGCGCAGTCTGGTATAGGCATGAAATTACAGGCACATGAGACTTAACAAATTAATGTCTCTGTGTTACGGGCGCAGTCTGGTATAGGCATGAAATTACAGGCACATGAGACTTAACAACTTAATGTCTCTGTGTTACGGGCGCAGTCTGGTAAAGGCATGAAATTACAGGCACATGAGACTTAACAGCTTAATGTCTCTGTGTTACGGGCGCAGTCTGGTAAAGGCATGAAATTACAGGCACATGAGACTTAACAGCTTAATGTCTATGTGTTACGGGCGCAGTCTGGTATAGGCATGAAATTACAGGCACATGAGACTAAACAACTTAAGGGTTGGCTATAGCCGTCCGGTACCTGATTTTGATGAAGGTGCGAGTTTAGGGGTATCATTGGGGTCCACCTGAAGCCCTTCCAGCAATTTTTTTTTGCCGGAAACGTAGTTTAAATTAATTATGATTAAATTAAAATTTGATAAAAAAAAGTGAAATGGAACGCAATGTTGAGAAAATGGTACAATATTAAGTTGTCAAATTAAGTTGTCAAACTGAGTTAAACGAAACGTATCGTTATCGTTAAACGTAAGAAAAAAAAAAGGCGCCATTTTGTCTTACTGACAGATGGACTGTCATCCATTCATTCCGTTTCTCTCGTAGTTTCGTGAATGTGTGCTCTCTTGTTTTTCGATTTTTATTACGACTTTGGCTTTTTCCCTGGACTTCCTTCGATTGCGCGACGACTTGAAACTTGGCTTGCTTACCGGATTTGTTTGGATTGCTCTACGACTTGAACTTGGCTTGAAAACTGGACTGCACTTGGCTGTAATGGAGTATTACAGTACAATACCCGAAGCGGACGCGGTTTCGGCTCCTGATCTGCCCGTCGAACCTGTTGCCGGACCTTCTTCGGCTCCTGATCTGCCCGTCGAGCCTGTAGCCGGACCTTCTTCGGCTCCTGATCTGCCCGTTGAACCTGTCGCCGGACCTTCTTCGAGTAATGACGACGACGACAACGAGCTTATAATCAAACGAAAACTTTGCGTCACTGAAGTGATTGATCATTGGAATTTAACTGACGTTGTGCGAAAATTGGGCACTAAAGACCAATGCATCAAATATAGTGAAGACCAAGATCTCATACCAACTGAGAAACGGTGTCGAACCCACAGGACATCCATGAAAGTGTCATACTCATGCGGATGCACAAGTTTTGGTACATTTGTGTGCTCAAAAAGATCATGCAAATCTAAATCGGGCAGCGGTGCCAAGATCTCTCGCAGAATTGGCACATTTTTCGAAAATATTGCTATCGACATAATGCATGTTTACTATCTTATATATGCATACTCACAAGGATGGACCTACGACCAAACAATTCACGAGCCGAGCGAGCGAAGCGAGCGTGCCGCGGCAGCGGCCGGCGAAGTGCCAGAAGCGAACCGCCTTAATAAGTTAGGTGTGAAACAAAAAATAGGTTAGGTTAGGTTAGAACATGACAAACAACGCACGAGCCGAGCGAGCGAAGCGAGCGTGCCGCGGCAGCGGCCGGCGAAGTGCCAGAAGCGAACCGCCTTAATAAGTTAGGTGTGAAACAAAAAATAGGTTAGGTTAGGTTAGAACATGACAAACAACGCACGAGCCGAGCGAGCGAAGCGAGCGTGCCGCGGCAGCGGCCGGCGAAGTGCCAGAAGCGAACCGCCTTAATAGATTAGGTGTGAAACAAAAAATAGGTAAAAAATACTGATATAGCCGAAAGTGAGGTTAAGTACTAAAAAAATTATTACTCAAAAACTAAAGGCCTCCGGCGGGGGGGGGATGCAGGGGGGGGCTTCACCCCCTCCCCCTCCCCCCCCCCTCCGCCCCCCCCTCCCCCCTCCCCGCGGGTACCGGGCGACTATAGTTTAACCCAACTTAATGTCTCTGTGTTACGGGCGCAGTCTGGTATAGGCATGAAATTACAGGCACATGAGACTTAACAGCTTAATGTCTCTGTGTTACGGGCGCAGTCTGGTATAGGCATGAAATTACAGGCACATGAGACTTAACAGCTTAATGTCTCTGTGTTACGGGCGCAGTCTGGTATAGGCATGAAATTACAGGCACATGAGACTTAACAACTTAATGTCTCTGTGTTACGGGCGCAGTCTGGTATAGGCATGAAATTACAGGCACATGAGACTTAACAACTTAATGTCTCTGTGTTACGGGCGCAGTCTGGTATAGGCATGAAATTACAGGCACATGAGACTTAACAGCTTAATGTCTCTGTGTTACGGGCGCAGTCTGGTATAGGCATGAAATTACAGGCACATGAGACTTAACAGCTTAATGTCTCGGTGTTACGGGCGCAGTCTGGTATAGGCATGAAATTACAGGCACATGAGACTTAACAGCTTAATGTCTCTGTGTTACGGGCGCAGTCTGGTATAGGCATAAAATTACAGGCACATGAGACTTAACAGCTTAATGTCTCTGTGTTACGGGCGCAGTCTGGTATAGGCATGAAATTACAGGCACATGAGACTTAACAACTTAATGTCTCTGTGTTACGGGCGCAGTCTGGTATAGGCATGAAATTACAAGCACATGAGACTTAACAACTTAATGTCTCGGTGTTACGGGCGCAGTCTGGTATAGGCATGAAATTACAGGCACATGAGACTTAACAACTTAATGTCTCTGTGTTACGGGCACAGTCTGGTATAGGCATGAAATTACAGGCACATGAGACTTAACAACTTAATGTCTCTGTGTTACGGGCGCAGTCTGGTATAGGCCTGAAATTACAGGCACATGAGACTTAACAACTTAATGTCTCTGTGTTACGGGCACAGTCTGGTATAGGCATGAAATTACAGGCACATGAGACTTAACAACTTAATGTCTCTGTGTTACGGGCGCAGTCTGGTATAGGCATGAAATTACAGGCACATGAGACTTAACAACTTAATGTCTCTGTGTTACGGGCGCAGTCTGGTATAGGCATGAAATTACAGGCACATGAGACTTAACAACTTAATGTCTCTGTGTTACGGGCGCAGTCTGGTATAGGCATGAAATTACAGGCACATGAGACTTAACAACTTAATGTCTCTGTGTTACGGGCGCAGTCTGGTATAGGCATGAAATTACAGGCACATGAGACTTAACAACTTAATGTCTCTGTGTTACGGGCGCAGTCTGGTATAGGCATGAAATTACAGGCACATGAGACTTAACAACTTAATGTCTCGGTGTTACGGGCGCAGTCTGGTATAGGCATGAAATTACAGGCACATGAGACTTAACAACTTAATGTCTCTGTGTTACGGGCACAGTCTGGTATAGGCATGAAATTACAGGCACATGAGACTTAACAACTTAATGTCTCTGTGTTACGGGCGCAGTCTGGTATAGGCATGAAATTACAGGCACATGAGACTTAACAACTTAATGTCTCACTCAGTGTTGCAGGCGCAGTCTGGTATACGCAGATATAACTACTGAACAGGTGGGCCTCGTGATAGTTTTCTATCCTAATAAAAAGGGGTATCAAAACATAAATACGGTAAGATAGTAGGTATCACAGGTGATTGATCTCTTCACTTACTATTAATGACTGTGGCAAAGAATCCATAAGGTTTAACCTGAACAAGACGCAGTACCCGTCATATGTAGACAGCTGCAGCAGAGCCACAGGTTTCCTTCCGCTTCCTTTCGTCACCCACTCGCAGTCAAATCCAATGGCGTTGTGTTGCATACTTCTTCTGTTGTACAAAATTAATATTACGTCAACGCGTTATATACGTAATCTTATTCATAGTCGTATATATAATGCAAAAAAACCTATGTAGTAAATAATCCACATCACATATTCTCTACTTTGCATTACGACCACATCGCATAACAACATACAAGCAAAATGCCTACTTTTTGAAAATAGGTACATGTATTTATATATATATTTATTTATTTGTTTATAGACAAGCAGCAAATTGCTGATGTGTCTATATCACACAGTATTGAAAGTTATTAATTTCACTTTGGATGTTCACTTATTAAAATTAGTTTATTAATTTGTGGCCAGTTATCGAGCCAGTTCTCAAAACAGGTTTTAACCAGTATTGGTTCCATGTTATCAATAATAATTTATTATGATTGGTATAATTGATTTATGAGATATAGCCCTCGTACATAAGGTTGTTTTTCCAACGTTTCTTGTAGTATCGTAATTTTTTTCACGGATGTATTCAAAGATGCAACGATGTTTGCTCTTAGAGAATCGCACAGCTGTATCTTGAGAACCTCCTTCCCATTTGTTACATATACTATACTACTCTCAATTCTTTTAAAAATAAACTCAATAACTGGTTACGTACAAATGAAATCAAGTTACAATGAACAAACTCAAACATTAGTGAAAAAACCTTTAACATTGTGTGATATCGACAAATCAGCAGTCATGCTGCTCGTCTATAAATAAATATATTTTTCTGAAGATGACATGTTACATATTCACCATTATATAATATTGTATGACCAAAAGGGTAGCTGGTGATACAATTAAGATTTTCACATTTAACACACAGGTGATAATAAACGGCTCCAGTTTTTTTTATCTATATTTAGTTTAGGGACTTTGTCTTTTGACATGCCAGTCCCATCATAACCTTATTCTTAACTATCTAGCACATGTTTTATAAATTTTTATTGGCCGATCTGGTGAAGTGATACGGAGTAAATTTGTTGGGAGATTATAAATGTTTATTTTAGCTGTGTAGCCCTCCGCGATTGTTCTAAATATAGTGTAGTTTTATAGTAGTGTAAGTAGGATTAGTTGCGGTAAGTAGAGGAAGTTATTTTTGTGTCTTTTTGCATTTGAGGGTTATCCTCAAAGTCCCGTAATGGAGTGGTTCGACCCACCCGAACCTGATCCTCCGCCTGAAGGTTCTACATCTACCAAACGGCGTTTAAATCTAGAGGCTGAGCCGCCTGCTAAAAAAACAATTACCTCCCCTGAGTTAGCTGCTGCCTCCATTGAGACGGTTTACACTGACCCTTCAATGGTTATTGGCGGATTATGTTATACTGCATTAGACAAGGGACCTTATGTGGTCTATGTATCACGTGTAGAAGAGGATCCAGCTGCGGGATTGGTTTTACGTCCGATCAGATTTGGACAGTTTCTCAAAAGTCACAAAATAGAAAACATCTGCTCTGATGGTGTTAAAAAAGTCGGTCGCAATAAAATTTCTGTTGAATTTTCTTCAGCTGATGACGCAAATAAATTTGTTAGTCTCCCGATTCTGAGTTCAAGCAAATACTCAGCTACTATCCCAACATTTAATGTCACTAGGATGGGTATTATCCGCCAAGTTCCAACTGACATTTCTATGTCTGAATTTGTCGAATCCCTGGAACTCCCTATTGGCTGTGGTAAAGTCATGAAAGCTAGACGACTCAGCCGGAAAAATATCGATGATGATAAAGTATCTTGGATCCCAACTCAATCAGTTGTGGTGACTTTCCAGGGTCAAATGCTTCCTACCCGAGTCTTTTCATATTATACCTCCCTACCTGTGGAGCTCTATCAATACCCCACTATTCAGTGCCATTCATGCTGCAAATTTGGCCATGCCAAAGCTCAGTGTAGATCGAAACCTAGATGCTTCCGATGTGGTAAGAATCACGTTGGTGCTAGCTGCGATGTCTCTGAAATAAATGCATCTTGTCTTCACTGCTCCGGCCATCACTTTGCCACCGATAAATCTTGCCCCGAGTTAGAAAGACAAAAATCCATCAAGTCTATGATGTCCCTAAATAGCATCTCCTACGAGGAAGCCTCTGCTCAAGTCCCTCGTGTTACCCGCTCCTACGCGGAAGTCTCTAAAGAGTCTGCTTCTCATCTCCCCTCTTCATCACAATCATTTGTTCGTGCGAAATCATCAAGATCTGAGACCTCTCAATCATATATTAAGACTGTCTACTCTAGTCCCCGCCCAAAACCTCCTCAAGGGAAGTCATATGACAAGACTGCCCATAATGAAATAGTTTCCGTTCCTAAATCAGTATTGGCTAATGGTTGTGCGTTAGGTATCAACCAATCTCTTAATGTATCTCCCCAACAAGACAATTCTATGTTGGAAACTTTAATTACTCTAATTATTAACATTATTTTAATGAACCCTAACCCCTTACCGTCCAACGTTGCCGATAAACTCACTCAATTAGTCTCCCTTTCCCAGTATGGATCCAGTCGCAATACTTCAGTGGAACACACAGAGCTTGCGTCGCAAGAAGCATGAATTGACTCACTTAATTTCAAGATTTCACCCATCAGTCATTGCCATCTCGGAGTCTTGGTTGGTTCCTGGGTCCCATTTTCGGGTCTCAGGATACTCCTGTCTCCGGGATGACAGGGCTGATGGGTATGCTGGTAGTGCTCTATTCATAAGGCGCTCCCTACAGTTTTCTCAAATTTCCCTCCCTCCTCATCCTCCTGAGATCAACATCGTTGGTGTCAGGTCTATGGATATTTCTTTTGTTTCAGTGTATATCCCACATCCTGATTCTGCTCTTATTCCTGATTTACTATTTCTTTTTTCATCAATCACTCCACCTTTAGTGCTTTTGGGTGATTTTAATGCCCACCACATGATGTGGGGATCTAGTCACTCTGATTTATTTGGTCTTTCTCTTCTAGATATTTTCAATGACATTGACCTCTGTGTGCTCAATGATGGTTCTCCCACTCGTAGGGTCCGACCTGGTCAAAATCCGAAAAGTGTTGTTGATCTCTCTCTTTGTTCCGCTTCCCTTTCTTCTCGTCTTATATGGAAAGTCCTTCCCCTTTCTTATGGTAGTGATCATTTTCCTATAATTGTGTCCTTACCCAATAATATGTCTCCTTTCTGCAATCCTTCTCCTTGCTTAAAATATATACTTTCTTCAGCTGATTGGTCATCTTATTCCTCCTCCCTTGATTTAAAACTAGACGCTTCCTCTATCTTCCCTTTGCATGTTGACCCTCTTGTCTCTTATAAGATTTTCACTGATATTATAATTTCCTCTGCTGATATGCATATTCCTATTAAAAAACCAGGTAAAAGCTTTAGGATCTCTACTCCATGGTGGGATGCTGAATGCACTGCTGCCGTTAGAAAGCGGAATGAAGATGAGATGATTTATAATTCCTCTATGACAATATCGAATTTTTTAGAGTATCAACAGTCAGCTGCAAAGCTTAAAAAATTGGCCTCCAAAAGGAAGAAACAAGGTTGGATTGGCTTTTGTGAACATTTATCTCCAAAAACTCCTTCATCTATTGTTTGGAATCAGTTGAGGCGTTTTCGAGGTTCACTTAACTATGAAAATATTACTTCAAATGATACATCTCTGTGGTTGGAGTCATTTTCAAATAATCTTGCTCCTCCTTCGGTTCCATCTGAAGACTCATTGCCTTCTCCTATATCTCCTTTGGCTTCTCTCAATTGTTTTGATAGCCCATTCTCATTAAACGAATTGTTGCTTGCTCTTGATGGTCTGTCTGATTCAGCTCCTGGTATAGATGGTATTCCTTATTCTTTTATTATTAAGTCATCTGAGAAATGCCATAAAATATTTTTAGAGCTAGTTAATCATTTTTTTGATTATGGTATAGTTCCCATTGAATGGAAATCCCAAATTGTCATTCCTATTCTAAAACCTGGCAAAGATCCATCTGATCCGAATAGTTACAGACCCATAGCATTGTCTTCTGTATTAGCCAAGATCACTGAACATTTAATAAAACATCGTCTTGAATGGTTTGTGGAGAGTAAATCAATTATCCCAAAGTCTCAGTTCGGGTTTCGAAAGGGTTATAGTACTATGGACAGTCTAAGTCTGTTAACTACTGATATTTATATAGCATTTAAGGAAAAACAATATCTCGTTGGTGTATTTCTAGATATAACTTCTGCATATGACAATGTTTTGCTTTCTGTGCTTAGGAACAAACTCATTAGACTTGATGTACCTATTAAGCTTGTTCGTTTTATTTGTAATATGCTTATGGAACGTTCTGTCATTATCAAATCTAAATGTAACCTTCTTCCCCCTAAGTCTGTTTGGAAAGGTCTTCCTCAAGGCTCCGTCTTAAGTCCAATCCTTTACAGCTTGTACACCTATGACTTAGATAAATCTGTGGACTCTTTCTGTCAGGTTCTTCAGTATGCTGATGACCTGGCTCTATATGTTAAGGTTCAATCTATTAATCAAGCTGCTGACAGACTGAATTCAGCACTTTCGTATCTGGGAGATTGGCTTCACTTTCATGGCTTAAGTTTGGCTGTTCAAAAAAGCTCGGTTGTAGTTTTTACAAAAAAAAAGATAATCCCTCCAGTTCAATTGTTAATAGGTTCTCACTTTATCCCTCAAGTTAATTGCACAAAATTTTTAGGTATCAAACTTGACTCTAGAATGTCTGGGATTCCTCACTTTGATTATATCTCCCAAAAGTGCGAAAAAAGTGTCAACGTATTACGATCCCTTTCTGGAGTATGGTGGGGTTCCCACCCTTATTCTCAAAAGTTGTTATACAACGCTATAGTCCGGAGCCATTGGGAGTATGGCTGTTTCTTATTAAATCTATGTAACAAAACTGGTCAAGATAAAATATTTAAAATCCAATCTAAATGTTTGCGTATAATCCTTGGTGCAATGAAATCTTCTCCTATAAATGCCATGCAGGTTGAATGTGGTGAACCCCCTCTAAATATACGCAGGCAGTTTCTTTCGGATAGGTTTTTCTTTAAACTGGTTCAAAATTCTAATCACCCTCTTCTCCCTAATTTAAGCATTCTGGTAAACCTTTACGGTTCTCAGGTCTCAGATAATATTCCTTGTCTTCTTCATAGTTTTATTAAATTTACTAGGCTACCATGCCCTGTTTATCAGTTTCCATCCAATCCCCTTTACTTAACTTCTTACCAAGCTCTCATATTTCATCCTGATATTCGTCTGAACTCTGGTATTGATAAAGATTCGGTCAACCCCCGTGGGTTATTCAGTGAACTTATATATTCTCAGTTTTTAGGATGGCACATTTTTTTCACTGATGCTTCCAAATTATCCGATGAAAGTGTTGTTGGGGCAGCAGTTTGGTTTCCTTCTTCCAAAATTATTTTGAGTTTTAAATGTCCTTCTCATGCTTCAGTCTTTTCAGGCGAAGCTCTTGCTGTCTTGGAAGCGATTCGTTACATAAAGTCTCACAAGCTAAACAATTCCATAGTTTTCTCTGATTCTAAAAGTTGCCTTCAATCCATTTTATCCAACCCCTTCCGCTGTTCTTCTCGCTTCCCCCTAATTCTTCAGATAAAACAATGTTTATTTGAGTGCCACAGTATGGGTGTAAAGGTTGTTCTTGCCTGGATTCCTGGTCATTCTGGAATTCCAGGTAATGACACTGCGGATTCATGTGCCAAGGCTGCTTTAAATATAGGTTCTCTGGAACATTTCAAGCTATATTCTCACGATCTCTCCCTTCTCCCTAAATCTCATCTACATGATTCTTGGTCCAAATACTGGGAATCATCAAAAGTTCTAAAAGGAAAGTATTATGGCGACATTCAACCGTTTCTTCCCAAAATTCCTTGGTTTTTCAAATTTCGCAAATTCAGCAAAGTCACTACATCGACGGTCTGCCGCCTCCGGCTGGGTCATGCTTGTACCCCCGTTCACTTGGCCAAACTGAGGATTCGGGATAGTTCGTTATGCGAATGTGGCTTAGATGAAGGAGACTATGATCATATTTTCTTTAGCTGTCCAAATTTGAAATATTCACTGTATGATATTCTTCCACAAAAAATATCCCGTCCTATTTCATTCAAATCTCTTCTGTCCCTTACTTTTTCTTCTTTAATTAACTGTATATTATGTAATTACATTAGTAGAAATAAAATTAAATTATAATATATTCCTTATTATTTATTGTATAAATGTATGAATTTTTATTAGTATTATTTTTGTTATAAATGATATGATGTTTTTGTTTTGAATTTTGTTCTTATTTATGTTGTGTTTGTGTGTTTTAGAGTAATCACTGGAGTGGAACAGTTTGTTTGATTCTCTCTTCTAATCACCGACCATATTCTAAAAGTTTACTTTAATTTCTCCTACAGTTTATGAAACTATCATGTAACAGATACTGGCAAAGTTGCGACACTCAAACAAGTCGCAGGGGCCATACACAAAGAATCTAATCTAATCTAAATTTTTATTGCATCCTCCGATGCAGGTTCTGCTAGTATATGAGTAAATATTCCTACATCTAGTACATTTAAATTTATCAATGTTATCAATTGTTGCCTTTAACTTGCATTTCGGACACATTCCATAAGCACATGATATATATCATCTATTACTCCACTCGTATAAAACTATACAAAGTCAGCCTCCTCCTATACCTTGGTGTGTTAGGCATAAATTAAAGAGACAATTTGTTGTAATAGCCCAAAGAATATGTTCTGGACACATTCCATCAAAGAAATTCGGTTTCATGATGAGAAAGGAAACGGGTCTAGTTGTTAATACCTAAAATGCAAAAACCTACAGACAATCAACAGAAGTGGCAGTTACGTATGATCACAGCTATGTCGTCTGCATACTTTAACATTTCTGCTGGCGTCACGTCAAGGAGATTATTAAGCAGCAGCGAAAACAGCAAAGTTGGCAGAGACAATCCCTGTGCCACTCTCAGTGCCCTATGTACATCTGACTTTTCTTTGCCTCCATACAATTTGTGACCGACCTTACATTGAGCTTGTTAATAACTGATACAACTTGCCGTCAATGCCATAATGGTGTAGTTTGCATGCCAGGAGAGCATGGTCTACGTCAAATGCCTTTGAAAGGTCACAACATAGCAGCTATCTGATCTATCTCAGTATACGTAGTGGCTATCTGATAGAGCATTGGTAGAAGTCAAAAAGTGAATGAGGCGACTACTTAGCCAATTTTCAAGTATTTTCACCACAGCCAAAATTACAGAAACGTGCCTGTAGCCATCGATATCAGCTTTCTTACCCTTCCCTTTAAATATTGCTGCTATTTTAGTAATTTTAAGGGGTGCTGGATAGTATATCTTTAATCCACAGATTAAACATTAAGGTAATTATGGAGGGTAAGTTAGCATATTTGCCTGCAACTGTTGCATATTTATACCATATACGTCTTTCAAGGCTTTTGGTGTGGTACTTTATAAGACGACGTACTTCATTCGCGCTGAAATGTTGAATTCTCAGCAAACTACCAGCGGGAGGGCGCGCCGTGCGTAATGCGGCTAGAGATCAAGCAATATCAGCGTAGGTATAAAATCAGGTATAAAATTTTTTGTTTTTTTCCAAGGGTACACTCCAACCCCTCTTCCCCAAGTTCATTGACACCAAAAAAATCTAAAATGTTTTCCTCAGTGCCCCCAAGGGTACACTCTAACCAATAGAAGACAAAGATGCTTAGAACATTCCACTTCTGGCAAGTTGTCATCTGCCACACTTGCCATTTTAGTAGTACCTACAATACAATGTTTCTAACATTGTAAAAATCGGTTTAAAAAGTATGGCCAGAGTTTCTTGCCGCTTCTTCTAGGTAGGCTCTATATATTTTGGAACGCGGCGGTAGTCTTTAATTGACGTTCACAAGTGCGTCTTTGATGCCTTAATTGAATTAATGATTTTACTTTGAGTTTGAATAAATAAATGTTACCTTCGTAACTCGTATATCAGTGGCGCGCACTCTTCAGGTTTACAAACAACATTGATATCCAATTTAAATGCTTCTGTTGCAGGAACTCTTCGAGGCTTTTTTAGTCGAATAAATACAAGACATCCTGTGTAAGCGCAGGTTACAGCGACTGCCGCAGCTGCTACAAAAACCTTAACTTTTGAAACAGTTATCATATTATTTAAATCTTCATAACATTGATTAAAGAAATTGTAAATACAGCAATACACTGAGTTGATTAGGATACTCATCTTAGTTTTAACTTTTACAACACTAGAATTCTACAAATAAATCATAAATATATAATAAGTATTTATAGTTCAAAATACATAACATAACCTCCAATTATTTATGTTTTTCCCTTGTAGCCATAGATTAATCAGATTTGTGGCACAGCCAGCACAGACTAACAGATACTAACGTATGCTTTGTGGACCTTTTTTTTTTGTCCCGGGGAAGTCCTTTTTGGATACCACCTACCACGGGGAGGTAGGTGGTTATGTGGGAGTCCGTATACCCACCAAAACCCCGGGGTGTTCCGTCACTGCCGCCCTCGGCGGGAACGCGGGACAGATTTTCCACACGACCGCGAACCCGCCGTGGCTGTCCGTTGCCGGACCCTTCTCTTCGCGGCACGCCAGAACACATGGCATGCCGCAACTACCTCGGAGACCAAACCCGCCAACAATGAGCGCCAGACTTCCCCGTGTCTGGACGCCCGTGGTCTCCCTGCGGTGGGTCGGATACGTAGCCCCACCGCCTGCTACGTCAGCCACAGGGGATAATCCCCAGCGACCCCACCTCCTCGAGTCTGCGCCGAGTGCCCGGACCCCACCTCCTCGAGCCTGCACCAAAGTGCCCGGGCCCCCCTCCTCGAGCCTGTGCCAAAGCGCCCGGGCCCCACTTCCTCGAGCCTGCACCAAAGTGCCCGGGACCCCCTCCTCGAGCCTGCGCCAAAGCAATTTCCACATGTGAAGTGAGAGTGCTCCAGACAAATAGGAACGTTGCATTATTACATTTATGCTTAGTCTTTCTGTCTTTTTTCGAAGACAATTTGAGCTTATTTGCATAGTATTAGATGAAACTGCACATGATTCAGGATCTGATTCACCGAAATGCTGTCTTAGTCTTTTGCATAGAGTTTTTGAAGTTCTCTTTTCTCTCTTTCAAATGTTTTTCAATAAATCACAAGCCGAGTTTCCGAATAGATTCTTCTAGTGATTTGTCTTTGCATATGCCGTTATTTAGTCAATCATAGCATTGAACCCCGCGTGATTTTATCATGAAAAAAAATTATGTGCCATCGTTTTGAGTATCGCGACAATACAAATGTATCTAAGTTGTCAACCACATCAACTCCGCTTTTAGTTTTATTGTAGAAATCAATTATGGCAGGTTTACGTTGATCTCCAATTTCCTTGTTGATCTCTGTATTATGATGTAAAGAAGAGAGTAAGAAAACCATCTTGCATGGCCTGGGTACATAGGAGAAAAGCATCAGATTTTACTGAAACACAAATTATAACGATGTAATTTCGTCTCACCTAGTTGCTTTGAAAATTGCCGGAATGATTTTTTGTGTCCTTACTATGGCCAATTTATGCATTTCCAGCTGGTTTTCTGTAGCTTCAAAACGCGTGCAACCGCCGCAACTGAATGAGCCAAACAGTAGAATAACTGTCCTATACAAGTGAAAAACATTTAAAAATTATTGTTGGTGACTACTTATGCGTGAAGGGAGACCGTGGTCTCCTTTATTTTAAATATTATCTAATTTTTACGCAATTTAATCGCACAATACGGTATTTTTAGTTTTGATTATACTGAGTATCTACAGCGAGCGACACTCGCAGACTGATTTTGAATTTGAAAAGTGAAATCCAAGTAGGATAACATTTTTTGCATCATTAATTTTAACGTATTAGGCATCATCATCATCTCAGCCATAGGATGTCCACTGCTGAACATATGCCTCCCCCATGATTTTCCAAAAGGACCGGTTGGAAGCGGCCTGCATCTAACCTTCATCAGGTCGTCTGTCCACCATGTCGGTGGACGACCTACGCTGCGCTTGCCGATCCGTGGTCTCCACTCCAGAACCTTTTCGGCTCCATCGGCCATCTGTTCTGCGTGCTATGTGCCCTGCCCACTGCCACTTCAACGGGTTAATCTTCTGGGCTATGTCGGTGACTTTCGTTTTTCTACGGATCTCCTCATTTCTGATTCAATCACGTAGAAAAACCCTGAGCATAGCCCTCTCTATAGCTCGTTGTGCGACTTTGAGCTAATCTATGAGGCCCATAGTAAGAGACCACGTTTCAGTGCCATAAGTCATCACTGGTAACACACATTGGTCGAAGACTCTTGTCTTGAGGCACTGAGGTATTTTTGATTGGGCATCTGGAGACTTATATCTATGATAGAAATATTGTAACCTAACGGAAACTTGACTCTATTAAAAGAAAATTCATATAAGTAGCACAGTAGTGACCCCCGTTTGTGCATAGTAATAAAGTTCCTTATACTTATGAATGTTTTTATTTTTATTAATAGTTATTTTATTACGATACCAACACCTAAATATATATAGGCTATGATGCAGTAATAACCTCAAATATATCAGCTCATGCTATAATTTCGTTAAATTTGAAGATGGCCATTCTTCATACTCAAACACTCATTACAAGTGTAAATAGTATCAGAATAATAAGAACAAAACAAGAAGTAGGAAATTAAAAAGAGACAATATATGAACATATATTGTTATCCAGTTAACTAGGTCTAGTTATTTAACTGAATAGCTATCTAAAGTATTATCTTTCTTTTCTTTATTTTCCTAAAAACTTAATCAACAATTTGACATTCTGATTGTTACATCTAATAATAGAATAAAAATCTGGTATAATAGAAAAACAATTTGAATCGAAGTGAAACAAATTAGTTATATACATTTCTATACATATACTCAAATACTCAAATACTCATATACTCATTTATTCATAAACTTGTTTACACGTCAAAATCATTTTGGATCAGGTAGAGTAAATTTAATACATAACGAAACTGTATACACAATAATATACAGTGTCCTCAAATAAAGATATGCTCAATAGTATGTAAAAATTTAAAATTATAATAATACAAATAGGTACCTATATATTGTGCAGGTACAGTTATACTTTTGTTTGTCAACATTTCAATCAATAATATAAATCACAACATAAAATTAAACTAGAATAATACAGTTGAATAATGTCAATTGAATAAATTAATACAATAAACAATTATTTAAATGTCATAAATTCGTCAAAAGTATAGAACGTTTGCTCGATAAGCCAGCGTTTTAATTTTAATTTAAAACATGCTAAACTCGATGCAGCAGTGATATGAATGGGAAGCTTGTTATACACCGCAGGTCCCATCACATGGGTGAGATTGCTGGACTTGGCAAGAGTGCGAGGTATAGTTGCGAGCTTGTGTGCGTTGCGCGTCCTATACGAGTGCATGTCACTATTCGCCTTATATTTTTCGGCATTATTTCTCACATAGACAGCCACCTGAAAGATCACTATTGAAGGTAGTGTGAGTATTTCAAGTTTCTTAAAAAGAGGCCTTGCCGAGGTATCACGCGGCACCCGAACCATTGCTCTGAGAGCTCGCTTCTGCATACGAAACACGCGTTCCCATTCTGCACAGCGGCCCCACAGTTCCGCTCCGTATTGCAGAAGCGAGTGCACCGTCGCGAAGTAGCAGGACCGCGCGATGTCCACGGACACCACTCGAGATACCCGACCCAGTGCGTAACATGCACTACCTACTTTCCCACACAACTTATGTATGTGGTTCTTCCACGTGAGCACGCTGTCAATATCAAACCCTAGGAATGTAGTGTGTTCAGCCTGCTCAATATTACTGCCCTCTACTGTCACTGTGAGTGCCCTAGTCACTCGCCCAGATAAGTTAAAACACACAAAGTGTGTCTTACTCAGGTTGAGTGCAAGACCGTTTGTTGAAAACCACGCGGCGAGGCTAGTAGCAGTGTCATTCAATTTCTTCTCAAGAGCATTTAGTGAAGTTGCAGTGACAATGGCAGCTACATCATCAGCGTACATGAATACCTCAGCCATTCTCACAGCACTCGGGAGATCGTTCAAAAGGAGAGAAAATAAAATATTTGAAACTGACGAGCCTTGGGCCACTCCCATCGTTGATGCAAGTGGGCTCGACCTATTAGTACCATCACCGGCATCCACTAGCTGAAATCTTCCTAATAGTAAGTCAGTAAGTAAACCATAAGTTGGACCGACGATTCCGTAGTGCTCAAGTTTGACCGCAAGTACATTATGATCAGCCACATCAAACGCTTTTGATAAATCGCAACATAAGACAGCAACTTGTTGTTTGCGCTCCCTAGCATTCAACACGCGACCAATTACCTCACGGGTTAAGCAAATTGTAGAACGTCCCTTTCTATATGCATATTGACGGTCAGATAACGCTCTTATTGATGATAAGTAATCCAATAGCCTAGAGCTGATTCCGTTTTCAAATACTCCATGAAGAACACTTTAGGTACCTTCAAATGAGACAGGTGTGTGGTCGCTTTTTGTGATCTTCATCGAAACAAAACCATTCCTTATATATGATGGTCATTTATTACCATAACCTAAAATTCATCGCGCCCTGTGAGCAACATATTTTTTATTATGCACTTTTTTCATAGTTCAAACAATTGCCGATGGGCCTTCGTAGATGCTTTTTGTAGAACAACTTATAATTTTATTTCGATTTTAAAGTTCGATGGCCTTTCTCTTGAAAATGTAACCACTCACATAAGCGCATGCTTGCACATCTGTAGTGAGTGAAGAGTGGATGCGGCATACCTCTCGGACATTCTCAATGTGTATATTAGTTTGCAATATATTTTCTACCTTTTTTAATTCATGCATTTAGGAAATAGCAAAATCTTGACAAACTTGCAAAATATGAAAAAGTTCTTTCAATTTTTATCTACCGACTTTCAAACTAAGGGGGAGGTACTCAATTTAACTATATTTTTTTATGTTTGTTAACTCATAACTTAGTAAAACCATTCTCAAAATTATTATTTTTTTGGAAAATGGTGCTTTCCGTGTGGTCCCATTTAAATTTCATCAAATTCAGTACGGTAGTTTTTGAGTTAAAAACCAGTAACTGATTTTTATCAATGTATTAGAATGGAAGACGGTATTAAATTATTCAAATTGCACTTGTTTTAAAATAGAAAATTTCAATCATTTTGTGTTTTAGGTTGCCATGCAAATTAACATAAAACTGCTATTATACTGCTATCAAAAATTGTAAACCATTACAATAAAACCAAGTATATTTTATTTTTGTAGGCTTATGTTTTATTAAATATAATACACATTAAACAGTAAGAACTTCTTTATAAAATTTTTACACCTGGTGGAGATTTTAATACTATTAAGTTTCCAATAATAAACATCGTTAGTCCAGAATTTTTCACCCACTCTCTTTTACGAATAGCAATGTCCCGTTTACTCTAAAAAAGCCCAATCACACACAAATGTAAAGTTTCATGCATCTACGGTATTCTTGATCGATGTTTTTATTTTGTTTTGTTTCTGATGAGACAGACAATAAGTACTGTCATTCAAATTGTTGCCAGCTGTGGTAAACCATGACAACATTTACAAACAATTTCGATTTCAGTTTTAAATTTTTACTATCCAATGAAACAAATAAACATTTTTTTATATTTTAATTAAACAAACCCTTGACTATTACTTATTATAGCAATAAAATACGCAAATAATATATGCCGGTTTACTATTTCGTTTATTGTTTTTTTGCGTGTAGCAATTATATCGTCAAATATGAATCTGCTGATAAATTGTTCAATCATACGCAATTTTGTTGAAATTGTGTTGAATCATACGCAATTCGCGTATGATTCACTCGAAACTTTGGCCATTTTACGAAAAAAAGAGGAATTGCTAAGGAATTGCCGGAAGTTCAGGAAATGAATTTGTTAGAGAAGAATATCTCAATGTGGCCTTTTTAGGCCTGCAGGTAAAATGACGAACGATCGCGGCAAACTAGTTTTTATAAACAGACATGAACCAATCGTTCATGTACCTCAGCAGAGGGAGTTGGCAGTTTCAGTTCTTGATGTTCGAAAGATATTTACTTTAGAGTTACAACCATAGAAAAACTTTGAAGGTATGGGTACAACCATAGAGTAAGTATGTATACCTAGTGGATACAATTTCGCATGAACAAACTTTGGCATCAAAGTAAATCTATGGAATCTTCATAGGAAAAAATATAACGTTATGATTTTGACAGGTACACTAGATTTCGTAGTATCCTTTTCTGTGCTAGAAACTCTCGGCGATAGAGTCCGCATGTCATTCGTCTTTGTTGTTCAGCCGACTTTAGTCGAGTGTTTCCGACCCCATCAGAAGGTGTCATATTGTCATATCTACCAACTTATAGGTAGATCTACCTATTTTAGCTTGATTCTACCTATCGACTACCTAAAGCCCCTAAGCCCTAAATCAACCTTTTTTGATACCACGTCATATTGAAAATAATGTTGATATTAAACTTCTGTTATGCTGTTAGAGTATACTACAGAGCTTTCCATAATAATAATTACTGGAATGGTAACATAACACGATAATTTACTAACATTGTGACTAAACGAATTTATTTCAAGTCAAGCTGTGACAAAACATTTTCTGTCATAAATAAATTACATATGTCATGCAATGAGATACATAAAAAAGAGTTCATCATCATGATGTATAAAAACTCTATACTTAAACATATGCGTGTAACAGAACCACTAACGTCAACATATTTGGTTTCTACTTTCTGCGTAGGATGCGAGGAAAAAAGAAACCAAAGACGTTGACCCGAGCATTCACTAAAAATAAAAAGAACACTAACTACGCGTGACAGTTGACAATGTTGACAATACGATTACGTTACACTTACGCAGATTTTCGTGCTAGGCCCGCAGGTAAATCCTACGAAACGAAGGTGTCACTGTCAACATTGTAAACTGTGCATGGTATGTGCATAGAAATTTGACTACAATTTCGTTGGTTTACTTGATTCTGTGTTCGGCAATAGTTGACAATGACGCTGATCAGTGTTCCATAACCGACCAACGTGGTACTGGCGGCATTGCGGCAATCCCGCTGAGGCCGTATTTAAAAAAAATTAAAGTTAAATTTACTTATTTAACATGTTATATTATTTTGTTTTCGTAGCCCTAGAGTTTTGATGTGTTGTGATTACAAACTTTAAAAAATTATCAGTTTAATTCAAATATATTAAACAGTAATAACTAAAGACGGACAAGGTATTCGATCCCTAAAGTGATTGTTTTGCCAGTTAACAATAATAGTTTAACGGAGTCAACGGTCAGAAGCTATTATTATTAACCGGCAAAAGTTGGCTCGGCTCTAGCTAGTAGGATAATTGTGCAGGAAAGGGCAATGGGCAAAAGTGGCATTTTCTAAGTTCGTCAGTAACAAGTATTATTGGAAAGAAGTCTTTAAAATAAACAATTTATAGTTTTACAACAACTGCCTAACCCTAAAGTATATCGGGGCCAAATTATTTGCATTTTTAGGATTTTCAAAAAATCACTAAAATATTTATAATATATAAGGTCTTTGTTAATTAGTGCACAATATTGAATGGGGTGGTTTGAAATCGATAACTGGTCATTATGTGAGAGAAAAATATACTTGCTTTTTTATTATTATGAACCCATATTGATTGCTCCGCAGCTATTAACCATTGCGCGAATGAACGATCACAGAAAAGACACCAGTAACAACGCAAGACATACCTACATACTTAGAATAGGTACAACAAAGAAGGAACCTACCTTACGCGAATGTTTACGCAGCTGATGCCTAAAGCTGCTGCCAACGGACTGCCACGCCATCCCGGGTGGGTCAACGTTCGCACGTCGTACTTATTCTAAGCGGGTAGGTATATATGTCTCCCATAGTTACTGCTATCTATTTTGTGATGTTCCGGTGCATCGAGTCGTGCATTCAGTCGTACAATGGCTTTTAGCCTATTACTATGGCTCTGTATCAGCCGTGCAGCGGTGGATATGGGTTCTTAATAATAATAAATATGTAATTTTAATTATGTATTTTTAATGTTATCGATTCCAAACCACCTCGTTCAATATTGTGCACTAATTAACAAATACTTTATATATTTTAGTATTACTTATAATAAACATAATTTGTAGTTCACTTCATAGAACGTATTGGCAGATAAATGCGTTAAAGATACCACTCATACTGCAGTCACTTGAAGACCCCCGATTAACTCAACCAAGCGCAACTTTTTCGCATTGCTCTTTGCGACTGCCAGAATAGATTTCAGATATGGGTAAAAACTATAAATGATTTGGCTTTGTACAAGCTCAATAAGAATTTTGTTATAATGCGACGAAGAGTGTGTAGAAAACACTTTGCATCTAAGTACATTCGACAAAGACCGACACAGGGAACTCATTTTGTTCTCACTTCTAATGCATATCCTACTCTTTTTTCCAAAGAAGAAATTGCAAGTGGCTTACGAAATCACGTTTTGATTTCGTATTTGTCTTAACAACAGTCCAAGGGGAAACAAAGACAGAGTGTTACCCTATCACGCCTGAAACTAGAGGTAAATCTTCAAAAATATATTCGGCATCCTATGAGTACAGCAATTTTATCCTTCATTTTCTTCTTTTTTCTTAAAGTAGAGTTTTGCTTTTTTCAGAGAGTCGAAAGTGATCCTGGAGGAAACTTATAATACGCCAATATTGCGTTATTGACGCCAAACTGTAGGAAAATGTATTACAAATGAGCCAAATTCATGAACAGCAGAAGACAAATGAATTTTAATAAGCGGCTAAAGTTGGCTGAAAAGTGTGAACAGTCCAAAAACTTTGAGAAATTGACAGCTGACCGTGTATTTCAAACATGTAAATATTTTTTTTGGGTGCAGATAAAATTAGCGGCAAAAACAGCTAAGGGTAAATATTTACTAAAAAAGAAAAAATTATGCCATTTGGCCCCTTTTAAAAAAGATGCTACATACAATAAGATTTATAAATACCAAAACTATATCTTCGTTTATTATTGAAACAAAAATAGCACAGTCATAAAGGCAAAAAGGTCGGAATACAATGAGTATAATATGACATTATAATAGTCCTAGGATGTGGGGTGTGAAAAAGTGATTATATTAATTTTGATTTTTTTATTGTACCTATGTTATCATCGAATTATTATTAAAAAACAGTGAAACTTTATCGTAATTTTTTTATCGATTTATTTCGTATTCGGTTGTCCTGTCACTACAATAAATAGGTATCTATCGAAAGGCGAGCAGAAAAGAAAAGAAATATGGTAACTTCTAGTGTATCGGTTCCCCCTCCCGTACCCCTGTCGTAACGTTATACCCCCTCGCCTGATGAGTTTCCAGTCTTTAGGTAGTACATATAATTGTCTGTGATCAAAGTTGCGCTGCTGCGGATACAATAAGATACCACAGCATATAGCATGCATCTGTTAGACTTTGATGCACGCACCTTTAATGTTTGTGGTTTGTTTCCGATTTTTATATTATTAGTTGCTTTCTCAGACTACATAGCTCAAAGACCTTACACTTACTAACTAGACTGTGCACTATGGCGAAAATACCGGTCCGCATGAGAGGGCTCCCGTTGGGAGTATGTCCCTTTCTAATGTGGTGACCATGACCAAACAGAATACAGGACAAATTGCTTGTAAAAACGATTGTATCCTGATATTTTGATGCTAACTAACTACTCTACATTAATATTCATACCTAATTTATGTAAGTACAAAAAACAACCAAACATGGTATGTATATTTTTTTGGAATCTACATCGTCTGAACTTCTGAAGTACAAGGTGTCTCAAAAGAAAGTTTATATATTATTTATTTAGTAAGCTAAATAAATATAAACTTCCTAAAGCTTAATAAATCTAAAGCGTTAATGTTTCAGAAACACATGTCAATATTCCGCCTAAATCAACGCTACGTCAATACTTGTCTGGCCCTCTATCATATTGTTTGCCAGCTTTGATAGCTATTGCATCAAAAATTGTAGCGACGTTCATTTCACCCTTTTCAGTCTTATCCATCAAGAATTCTTTCATTTCTGCTATAAAATCCAGGTTGCATTTATACGCCGTCAATATCCTGCGCAGAGTTGCAGAGCGAGGTAAGGGGATACGGTTCCTCAAAAATTAATAGGCTTCACCCGAATAATCATATAATGATAAATAAACGGTTTAATTTTATCTCAATATTTATTGGACGTGTTAGATTTTGTCGTATTTAATCTTGTGTGAATGTTTTCAAATTATGTGGGACCATCTGTTCGACTTCAGAGTAACTATCACATTATTTTTATTATTTTTAATAAACTTTTAGGTTAGCAAAAGTTGTGTAACGTCTATTCAGGCGTTGTTGTAAGACTTTGACGTCTCGACATAATTTATTTTTACTTGGTAAGGCAGTAGCTGCAGCAGATGTTTATGTGCAAACACTTTCCGTAGTAATTATCTTATTTCTACCACTTTCTTGCAGTTTTGTCGTTTTGGTGCTTTTCTTTACATAAATTGCTTAAAACGTGATACGGAGCCAAGTGACACTGCTTTTAAATTAGATGTAACCGAAGCTACTGTTCTCCAATTACTAAATTCAGTAGATATTAATAAAGGGTCCGGTAGTGATGGTATTCCGCCAATTTTTATTAAAAAATGTGCTAAATCCTTAACCAAGCCATTACAAATAATATTTATGCTGTCGGTAAATAAGTTTGGTGCATTTCCTACCATATGGGCAGAAGCTAGAATAAGACCGATCCATAAAAGTGGTCCTCGTAAACAAATAATAAATTACAGACCCGTATCTATTTTAAATACTTTCAGCAAGATTTTTGAAAAGATTATTTATCAGACTATTAGTCCCACCATCTTCAAATCAATTCCCGAAGAACAACATGGGTTCATGAATAAAAGGTCCACTGTTACTAACCTAACACTATTTACTGACTACGTCTTTCGCAGCATGGATGAGAGGAATCAGATTGATGTGATCTATACTGATATTGAAAAAGCCTTCGACAGGGTGGATCACGTCATCCTGCTCAACAAGTTACATGCATTGGGAATACGTGGCGACCTTTACAGATGGTTTAGCTCTTATATCTCCAATAGAAGGCAAGCTGTAGTTATCGGTAGTGCGTGCAGTGATTATATTACCACCAGTTCGGGGGTTCCCCAAGGATCAGTCCTAGGCCCCCTACTATACAATGCATATCTCTTTGATATCGATAAATGCTTCAGTAACTCAAGACATATAATATTCGCTGATGACAAAAAAGTTTTTTTAAAAATCAGTAACATCGAGGATTGTAAAAACTTGCAAGATGATTTAAACAACCTTAGTAAATATTACCTTAAAAATAGAATATGTGTTAATATTAAAAAATGTCATCAAATAACATTTACACGTAAACTAAAACCTATTAATTATACATATCATATCAATTATACTCCTATCAAAAAAGAAAACTCTGTAAGAGACCTAGGTGTAATACTAGACACAAAATTATCACTTGTTGAGCATGTTGACACTGTCATTAACAAGGCTTACAAACAGCTAGGATTTATAAAGCGAGTATGCAATACTTTTAATAATATAAGCTGTATTAAAATATTGTATTTCACTTACGTGCGTACAATTCTGGAATACGCTTGTAGCATCTGGTCACCATGTTACAGTATCCATATTGAAAGAATAGAAGCAATACAAAAGAAATTTATAAGATTTCTATCTTTCAAAGACTACCGATCTTTTGAGACATATTCTGCAGCATGTAAACATTTTGGCATAGATTCTTTAGAACAAAGGCGTAGACAGTATGATATAGTACTACTACACGATATATTTTCCGGTAAAATAGATTGCAGTGAACTTTTGTCAAGTATAGCTTTTCAAACACCACGACTCCGAACGCGCCACACGCAGCTATTTCACGTCCTGCACGTAAACAGTAACTATGCTCAAAATTCCATGTTGTGTCGCGCGGCGCGAACATTCAATAAACATTACTCAAGTCTGGATTTATTTCATCTGTCTAAGAATATCCTAAAACATGAAATCAGGAAATTCCACTCTATGCATGTGTCCTAAAGTATGTGATTTATCAGGTGTTCACAAAATTATAAAATTTCTACAACGTTCAAACATTTTCTACTTACTCCCACCTACGGGTACCCACACAATCACACCGCACTTACACGCGCACACATCCTTCCACTCACATAATCAGTACATCTGTATGTACTCAACCATGCCGCTATAAACACAATATCTGTTTTTCAATGTTTTATAATAATTATGTGTAATCTTGTTTGGCCATATTTAAGTTTATATTTGATATACTTGTATATGTTACGTAAAACGCTGTTGGATTACCTTAATAAACAAAAAAAAAAAAAACATTACAATTTTTTCGCAGGGCTCGGTCTGTAAAGAAAGTTAATACATGGTATACACGAGTAGACTGGCGCAGAGGGGTGAGGTTAAAGCTTCTAATAGCAATCGTTGAAGAGTTTTACTTTTGCCTTCTCATCGGACCCTCATCATCAAAATTTTAAAACGTTTAAACATTCTTTGTCCAACATGTATGTATTGAAATGTGAATTTTATTAAAATCAGTTCAGTAGAAGCAGAATTATGTGAAAAAGCCGTTGCAAGATTTGAATATTCAAGATTAATAGGTTAATGCACATACGCGTTCTGATGATTTATTCCTTACCTTAGGAAATATTGACGGAACAGCATCAGCTTTTAGGATTCTCCTAGTATAAAAAGGAATAAAGTTGTCACATTTGAAATGTGCTCTGTAAACGGCAGACGATTATGTCATTTTTCCAGGTGCATTTTCCCAACTCAATTTCTGGTTTACATTCTTTGGGAATCTACAATACAAGGAATGTAATTAATAACAACTAACATCATTGGTGCAAAGTCGAAGGACATGATAAAATGACAGAAAGTTTATACAAAAAAAAATCTAAGTTTTGGGTTTGCCGTTTTTGTACACTCTGACGGTGACCGATACATCTCCAATTTATGACAGTCGGACAGAAATATCTACCTTAGTACTATGGAGATACTATGGAATCGCAAAAAATCTTAGATCAGCAATATACATGGTTACCCTAAAGAATATTTAACAAAACACCATCTTGCATTTAATATTACCAGGCCCAAACATTTGAGTACTATTTTTTACTCAGTATTGATTAATTACTTTTCAAAGTATAATAAATTAACGAATGAATTATAAAAACTGTAGAATATTTAAATCAGTTTCAAAGTTTATGAATCATTCTATAAGGGTTCCAGCAGTAAGAGGAACTTTTAGTTAATTATGTAGGTTTATTTGAAGATTTACACTTTTGAGTATTTACTACTTTACTGGTCGATCGCTACGAACAGACTGGGCTGTCTGTCTTTCTACCAAGCCCCTCACTTTAATCGGCTGTTGAAATTAGTGGAGTGGGGCTCTCGCTTTGCTATTGGTGGAAACAAGTATGAACTCAAGCAAAGGGTAGTACGTAAGTACTCATGACTGTTTAAATAATATTCTGCCGTTTAAGTTCTTTTTAGTAAACAATTATATTAATAATTATTATATTAATAATCATTATTTTAATATTTATTATATTAACAACCATTATATAAATAAATGAAACTAACAATTATGCCAATAATAGTTTTATTTATAGTTGAATTTTACAGCTCGGTCAACCTGTTCAAAGCTAGACCCTTCGCTTAAATACACTGTTTCATACATATTTTTACAAGAAATGTCATGGGTACATGAATAAATGAAACTAATGCTTAGTTTTATACGATTGCGGATTCAGGTACCTGGCACGGTGGATGTAGGTCTTAACAATATACACCTCATATGAGTGGTCTAGGCAAGATAAAATAACAGTCCACGGTAGAAATATAAGGTAAATAAGTAAATGTAAATAAAATTTAAGTGATAAAGGGTTTATAAAAAAATGCACTCAAAACTAAGGAGAAGCAAAAAACGTATATTATTATATATATTTATCAAGGCACAGGTGTGGCGAACATCCCACTTCTGAAATTAAAGGTTCCAGAAGTAAGACGAACTTTTAGTTATTTATGTAGGTTTATTCGAAGACTTACACTGACACTTTTGAGTATTTACTACTTTACTGGTCAACCGCTACGTACAGACTGGCCTGTCTGTCCTCCTACCAAGCCCCTCACTCTTATCTTCTGTTGAAATTAGTGGAGTGGGGCTATGATATGTAATCATATTAATAACAATTATATTAATAATCATTATATTAATAATTATTACATTAACACTCATTATATAAATAAATAAAGCTAACAATAATGCCAATAATAGTTTTATTAATAATGAACCTTATAATTCGTTTACGTAAATTAAAAAAAGCAAAATATATAATTTTCAACCATTTCTACCTAAACCGACGATTAGTTAAACTGGCAAGACGTTAGACAAGGACACACTACCAACGGGAGCCCTCTCGCCAGGACCGCTTTTAGCTAACTACCTTTAAGGAAATAGCTGCCCTAATTGTAAGTGTATAGATCTCAATTTAGCTTAACAAAAAATATTGGTACACAGTCTAGTTAGTAAGTATAAGGTCATTGACATAGCATTGCAGTATATTCTCTTTGGCACATACCATAGACTTTAAGATACTACGTATGCAACAGACCATTAGACGTGCTTGTGAAGAAGATCGTGATAATAACGGGCCTAGAGTGCGCGCAAGATAACTCTGCGCGCGACTGATGGCGTACTTAATGTTACCAGCTTAACTAACATTTTTTCTTTCATTTAATCAAAAAATATCTTTTGTTACTCAAACTAAATATAACTAAAGTTTATTAGCTAGGTTTAATTAAAGTAAATTATTTTATACCGTGTGTATTTGACGTTTAAAGGTGCATTATTTGTGCCTATTTAATAAATATTTTATTGATTTTAATTCATGTTATTTTCAACAACATATTAGAATATAAAACGGAAATTGAAACTCCATGAAAACCTTGTAAGTCTTTTATTGAATACATAGTAGTATTGATAAATTTGGTGTAACGATGGTCTTGCAGTTGATCAAAGCCTTCCATTTGAACATCTTCATCAGAATCCATGCTAGACTCTTCATCAGACGAGTCGGATGTGTCGCCTGTAACATTAATTATAAATTTGTCCATTTCCATATCCATTAGCCTGTCTGATTCGAAATATTTGTTTTCTATTTTTTTCTACATGTAAACATACATTGAGCCATTCTTCTGTGGTTACTGTGCTGAACGCCGCCTCAGTAATTGCAGCTATTTCGCTAGGAGCTTGTGCGACATTTTTCTCCGCAATTGGAAGAGGCCCTCTTCGCAATTGCTCAAATCTTTTCAATGGGATTTAAATCACAGTGGTAAGGCGGTAAACGAAGAACCTCATGTCCATTTTCACTTAACATTTGTTCTATTTCATATTGTGGGTCCCCTTTGTGTCTTTTGATCAATTCATATATGTAATTGCACTTTTATCCAACAATCGTCGAATTCGATATGATTTTCGTAAGCCACTCTTGCAGCTCTGCTTTTGTATTGCCCATTGTAGGCACCTTATTTATCTGCGTGCAGTGGTATGACGCATTATCCATTATTACAATGCAATTCGATGGTAGATTCTTTTTTCTTTCATCCACCGCACGAAGTTCGTGGAATTCATATCATCATGATAGTCACTCGATTTGGATTTACATTTGAACAGTAGCAGTCCGTTTTCAACAAACCCAGTTTTACCTCCAGCATGGGCCATAATCCATCTTGCACCGACGCTATCAGACGCAAGAATACCAGGCTGTTCCTCCAATTGCCAACATTTTTGGAGGTGGTATGAAGCATGTATATATGTTTCGTCAAGATAAATGACAGGACGATTTTCTTCCTGAAGATTCTTGCGCAGCCTTAGAATATATTTTGCTCTCCAAGCTACAATATCACTGCGTTCTATTAATACTTTCCGCTTAGACTGGTACTTTTTGTATTTGTAGCCCATAGCACAGATTACTGAATAAGAACAGATACTTCACTCAGTAGAAAATTTCCAATACCTATTACGATAATAGCCTACTCCCTCGCGTCAACAACCACTGTATGCTAAAATGCGCCTAAATGCTCAAGCGTACAGCAGTGATTGCTTCGCACCGCGCGATTCCACAGTAATCGCAGGGCTGCCTCTTCGATAAAATTAAATTAACATAACTTTTTATCTATGTTATTGAGAACTGTGAATATGTTCTGACTTTTATGTGGCAGTTAAAAATTTTATCATTTATAAAATATTTAACCAACTTAAAAAAAGGAGGTGATCAGACATACAGGCCAAACTGAGATGTTTGACTTGTATGGTTTGTAGGTATGTATGTTTGTGCGCGATAATCTCGCGTTTGGCTAAACCGATATCGATGCGGTTTTCAGAAAAGGATTTGTTACATTTAGGAGAACGTTTTAAAATAAGTATAATACTTCTTAGTTGATGATGATCTTCGGAGATGTTCACTAGAAATGAAAAAAAAAGCCTTAAAAAAAGAGAACCGACTTCAAATAAAGCACTAAGCCGTAAGTTATTTTATTAACGAGTGTAACACTCTCACACAAAAATACATAAACACTGCAGTTTTCGAAAGTTTTCACGCGAAAAGTCGATGGCCTTCAAAATAAAAAAATATATCTAGTTCCTAGTTGTACATAATATCTAGGTGTATTGTACTACTACCAATTATCACGAATCAAATTTATTAAGATTAATTAATTTGATTCGTTTTCTCGCAACAAGTCACCTTACAACAGACGCGGCTTGTTGAAAGGTTTTCATCGGGCGTAAGAAAAAGAACTCTCGCTACACAGACTTAAAGCGCATTTTGATTCGTTACGAGCGCGTCAAGGACTTGTAGGCACATTTTTTGAAGGTCACGTCCGTGCTTTGCAATGTTTTATGAACATTATTGCAGTTGTTAGTTTAGCAGTTTATATTCGAATGTTTTCTTTCGAAGAGTGCATCTTTTGTACCTTGTACTATTAATTATTCTGTGGTATAACGTTTCTATGCAACAAAATTATGTAAATCTGTGTCTGAAAGGCAAGCTAATGCTTAGTATATACCTATTAAACTGTCAAATTCTAAGTGGATACCGGTGTCCGCACACCTACTGTCTTTTAATTATGTCTCTAATGACGGTATGTGAATGGAAAAAAAATTAAACGACAAAAACTAGTAATAATTTATCACTTACCATTCTTCATTGACAGGTAAATGGAAAAATGTTAGGTGTTTATCCCTTCTTTTGCTTGATTTACACCCATCTACAGCACATAAGGCACCACACGGCATCGTAATACGCGTACGAACGAACAGCACTATTAAAATTGAACGGCGTGCGCGCGCTTCGCTTGCGAAAACTGCACTGAATTTGAACCGCCGGCGGACCGAGACCGCTCGGCTGGGCGGTAGGCAGTTATAGCGCGCAAGTACATGGAGTGACGGAGGCCTGCCCATAGTCTTTAAAATACTTCTCAACGATGTTCTGCCGTATTTAAATTCAATATCAGCTTTCAGTTTCAACCAAAGTTTGTTTATGGTAGGAATCTCCTTCTTCACGGTGTAAAACGATTGAATTATATGCCTTATAGCGCACTTGTCAAAATCGTCTATTTTTTTCTTTCGGTTCCTTGATTTACCCGGGGTCACAATTTTTGAAGATGAGGCTGCTGCTACGTTACCTTCTTGAGTTATTTGGGTGACGGTACGTTCGGAAACGCCTAAAACAAAATAACAACTGCTTTAAATAATTATTATTACGTGATATTAATGACACGAGGAATACTACAAACGTATAATGAATGGAGAAAATGCGGGAAGTTTTGTTGTTATGGCAGCCCTAAATTACCTGTCAAATATGTGACGCGGGCTCTAACTTTGGAAAACGGTACTGTAGGCCCGTTATTATCTCGTTCTTCTTCACAAGCACGTTTGATCTTCAAGATTATAACCCTGCTAGCACTTTTAATCACTTTTGGCATGATGATGGCGAATATTTACGAACACAGCACAGACGCTTGACACCTGACATAAACGACAAAATGGCGGCACGCGAATAGTTCCAATTTCGGCCGCGCGCAGAGTTATCTTGCGCGCACTCTATAGTCCATTTCACGAAAGAAGTCCCGCAGACGCAGCGCTGTATTCGCGCGACATAATGTTGCCACGGTTAAATTTATATGGTAAGGGGAAATCAGGGGAAATAATTTATAGTTCATTAGTTTCATTTTATTAACTTCGTACTCGAACAGTTAGATAAGAAAAAAAATGTTTTTAATAGAATATATTTTTTATATAGATACCTATTTGATGTGTATACTGCTAAGGTCAGATTAGTGAAAAATTAATCTTCCTGTAATTTCTAAAATATAAAATGGAAATATAGATGTTCAACCAACTTCAAATTAGAAAAATAAAATAACATTTAAAAAGTTTTATTCAAAGTTTTATTGAATAATTATGATCGGTCATACTATGATCACTGTCAGAAGAGTGAATAGAAACAGAATCAGATTCTGTTTCACTATCACTAGCCGTAGATATAATAAATCGATCCATTTCTTCATCCATAAGACCATCATTTTTTAAATATTCTTCCTCCAAATGCTGTACATGTTTACATTGAACTGCCCAATCTTCCGCTGTAACAGACTCGAAAGCCTCTTCTGTTAGGCGTACAATTTCTTTTGGATCTTGGCCCACGTTTTTATCCGCTACCCGTCTCTTTACAAGGCTCCACATTTTTTCGATCGGATTGAGATCACAGTGGTAAGGCGGCAATCTTAGCAATTCATGATTGTGAGATTTTAATAATTCATCCACGGCATATGTAGGTGGACCTTTGTTTTGCTTAATTAATCCAAATAATACAGCTTTTGTCCAAGTATCTTCAAAATATACTCCCTTTCCTCGCAGCCATTCCTGCATGTCACGTTTAATACTTGACATTGTAGGTGCTTTATTTATTTGAGTGCAATGATACGGAGCGTTGTCCATTACCACAAGTGACCTTTCAGGTAGGTTAGGAACGACTTTCTCACTCATCCATTTCAAAAAATTTGTTGAGTTCATGTCATCGTGGTAATCTGAGGATTTGGATTGGGATTTGAACATTAACAATGCACCATTAACAAAACCATTTTCAGTTCCTGCATGAGCAATTATCCAACGACTCCCTGATGACTCTGACACGAACACCCCAGGCTCCTCCTCACTTTGCCAGCAACTTTTGGCATGATAAGTGTTGTGTATATAGGTCTCGTCTAAATATACTACAGGTTTTTTTTCCACATTGCGATTTCTTCGGATTCTCTCCAAATATCTTGAACGCCATGCAGTAATATCATAACGTTCCATTAGTAATTTACGTTTCGATTGGCATCGCTTATACTTGAAACCGATGCTATGCAATATACGGTGCAATGTTGTGATACTTCCTTGATAATTTATGTCTTCTCTCAAAGCTGCACGTAATTTAGCCAATGTAGGTAATTCCTTCTTCACAACATAAAAACTATGAATTTTTTGCCGTATAGCGCACAAATCAAATCCATCCAAGTCGAACTTTTTGAGATGCGGGCGACTCTTCCCTGGGGTGATGATAACTTTAGAAGTACTCGCCGCTGTTGCGCCTTCTTTTGTAACTCTCGTTACAGTTTTCTCTGACACACCTGCAATAAAATGAACAATTTAAAAAAATCTAACCATGACTATTTCCGTATCTAATTACATTATAGTTGAATATAACTTTACAAATTTTTGTTGTGTTGTGTTAATTCCTTTTCAAATTTTCCTTAATAAAAATCGTGCATTAAAAAAAACTTAACTCCAATCTATAAATCAATCGGGAAAAAATATGTATAATATGGCAGCCCCAAAATTTACCTGTCATGGCGGCGACTCTTTTGCGAACATTGTCTAATGGTATTAAAACGCCGCGATTCTTGTGTTCCGCTTCACAGAAATCCTTCACCTTTAATATCATTTCTCGACCTGCACTTTTTACAACTTTTGGCATAGTAAATAAACCTTATAACGCACTAATCCAATAATATACTCACAAAATATCTACCACAACAAACGCACCTTGATAACATCGACAAACGACAACATGGCCGAACTCCCCATCTGTCAAATTTAGTTCCACAATTGTCCGCGGGACTTCTTTCGTGAAATTGACTTTACAGTACCGTTTTCCAAAGTTAGAGCCCGCGTCACATATTTGACAGGACTTCCCGCATTTTCTCCATTCATTATACGTTTGTAGTATTCCTCGTGTCATTAATATCTCGTAATAATAATGTATTTAAAGCAGTTGTTATTTTGTTTTAGGCGTTTCCGAACGTACCGTCACCCAAATAACTCAAGAAGGTAACGTAGCAGCAGCTTCATCTTCAAAAATTGTGACCCCGGGTAAATCAAGGAACCGAAAGAAAAAAAAAGACGATTTTTACAAGTGCGCTATAAGGCATAAAATTCAATCGTTTCACACCGTGAAGAAGGAGATTCCTACCATAAACAAACTTTGGTTGGAACTGAAAGCTGATATTGATTTTATATACTTACGGCAGAACATCGTTGAGAAGTATTTTAAAGACTATGGGCTACAAATACAAAAAGTGCCAGTCTAAACGGAAAGTATTAATAGAACGCAGTGATATTGTAGCTTAGAGAGCAAAATATATTCTAAGGCTGCGCAAGAATCTTCAGGAAGAAAATTGACCTCTCATATATCTTGATGAAACATATCTCTAGCTTCATACCACCTCCAAAAATGTTGGCAATCGGAGGAACAGCCTGGTATTCTTGCGTCTGATAGCGTCGGTGCAAGATGGATTATAGCCCATGCTGGAGGTAAAACTGGGTTTGTTGAAAACGGACTGCTACTGTTCAAATCTAAATCCAAATCGAGTGACTATCATGATAATATGAATTCCACGAACTTCGTGCGGTGGATGAAAGAAAAAAATATGCCGAATCTACCATCGAATTGCATTGTAATAATGGATAATGCGTCATACCACTGCACGCAGATAAATAAGACGCCTACAATGGGCAATACAAAAGCAGAGCTCCAAGAGTGGCTTACGAAAAATCATATCGAATTCGACGATTGTTGGATAAAAGTGCAATTATATGAATTGATAAAAAGACACAAAGGGGACCCACAATATGAAATAGAACAAATGTTAAATGAAAATGGACATGAGGTTCTTCGTTTACCGCCTTACCACTGTGATTTAAATCCCATTGAATAGATTTGAGCGATTGCGAAAAGGCGCATTGCAGAGGAAAATGTCGCACAAACTCCTAGCGAAATAGCTGCAATTACTGAGGCGGCGTTCAGTAACCACAGAAGAATGGCTCAATGTATGTCTACATATAGAGAAAATAGAAGACAAATATTTCGAATCAGACAGGCTAATGGATATGGAAATGGACAAATTTATAATTAATGTTACAGGCGACACATCTGACTCGTCTGATGAAGAGTCTAGCATGGATTCTGATGAAGATGTTCAAATGGAAGGCATTAATCCACTGCAAGACCATCGTTACACCAAATTTATAAATACTACTAAGTATTCAATAAAAGACTTACAAGGTTTTCATGGAGTTTTAATTTCCATTTTTATATTCTAATATGTTGTTGAAAATAACATGAATTTAGATCAATCAATATTTATTAAATAGGTACAAATAATGCACTTTTAAACGTCAAATACACACAGTATAAAATAATTTACTTTAATTAAACCTAGCTAATTCACTTCAGTTATATTTAGTTTGAGTAACGAAAGATATTTTTTGATTAAATGAAAGAAAAAATGTTAGTTAAGCTGGTAACATTAAGTACGCCATCAGTCGCGCGCAGAGTTATCTTGCGCGCACTCTATTATTAGTGCGTTCGAATAGGCCCATAGACTAACAGATGCTAAAATAGGCCCTTCGTGAGTTCTTTTAGCGAAAATAACGCTAAAAACGCTCACAAGGGGCGTTCATATTGGGAATCTGTGGGTGAAAATGTCGACCATGTCTCATTTTGTACAGCGTTCGGAAAGCTAAAAAAGAGGAATTTGTGCTACCAAAAAGTGTAATTTTTGACCTACGTCCGGAGCATAGTTGTTTGTGATCGTTTTTTGACAGCTATGTATTTGACAGCATAATCTTGCGATTTTAGGTCTTATGCTCAGGTGAGTGAGCATACGCATAGTGAGTGAGCGTTCGAATAGGGTGCGGTGTGGGCCAAAGTGGCAAAGATCCATCAATGACAACGCCATTAATGCAATGCCCTCATAAGCTAAACGAACGCACCTTACATGTTTATGTATACTAACTACGTACCACAGACTAACAGATGCTAACGCATACTGCCAATGCTACGTACTTTGCAGTTTGTCTATCGTAATGTAATGTGTTGTGTAGCATTTTCCTTTAAAGTTTTTAAAATCAGATCGGTATAGCTTGCGTCCATGGCCCGGGACAGGAGTCCTGAAAGACGGCGATCTCGCTCGCGTGAGAGGCGTGATAGAGAACGGCACGATGATCGTGAATCTCATAGAGACAAAGCAAAGCGTCGCGAAAGATCTCGAAGTCCTGCTAGAAAGGAACCCCGCAGCCCTCGAAAAGACAGGGATAGAAGTCCTCGAAAGGACACTGATCGTCCTCGGAGTCCAGCTAGGAAAGAGCGTGGGCGATCCCGAAGTCCTAAAAAACGTGACGCAAAAGACAAGGACAGACGTTACGATGATAAAGAAAAGAACAAAAGTAAGAAAGACGAAGATAACAAAAAAGAAGAGGAGGAAGCCACTGAAGACGAATCTAAACCTGTGAAACGTGAGCCATTGTCTCTGGAAGAGTTACTGGCCAAGAAAAAGGCAGAGGAAGAAGCTAGAAGTAAACCTGTGTTCTTGACAAAAGAACAGAGAGCTGCACTGGCATTAGAGAGACGTCGTGAACAAGTGGAAGCCATGAGGGCTAATGTGGAAAGGCCTGCGATCGATACTATTGATCTCACAGGAAACAATAAGAAAGAAGATGAAAAGAAACTGAGGGAAGAGCGACAAGAGAAAGAACGAGAAAGGAGAGAAGAAAGGGAAAGAGAGAGGGAGCGTAAATATGAAGAGAGAAAAGCCATGAATGACCGTCGTGGGGATGATAAAAAAGATAAAAATGAAGAGGGTTCATCTAAAACTAAAGATAAAGAGCGAGAAGAAGAAGCTATCAAGGCTCGATATCTGGGTATTGTGAAAAAGAAACGCAGAGTCAGAAGATTGAATGACAGGAAATTTGTTTTTGACTGGGATGCATCTGAAGACACATCCAATGACTATAATGCTTTGTATAAAGAAAGGCATCAAGTCCAATTCTTTGGAAGAGGGCATATCGCTGGCATTGACATCAAATCTCAGAAAAAGGATCACAGTAAGTTCTATGGAAATCTCTTAGAAAAAAGGAGAACAGAGCTGGAAAAAGAGCAAGAGAAATTACGTCTTAAAAAGGTGAAGAAGAAAGAAGATAAGCAAAAATGGGATGACAGACACTGGTCTGAAAAAGACCATGATGAAATGACAGAGAGAGATTGGCGTATCTTCAGAGAGGACTATAACATTACTATCAAAGGTGGAAGAATACCAAATCCAGTACGCAATTGGAAAGAAGCTAATTTCCATAATGACATTATGGAAATCATCAACAAAGTTGGCTATAAGAGCCCTACCCCAATTCAACGACAGGCCATACCAATTGGATTACAGAATAGAGATATTATTGGAGTGGCTGAGACTGGTTCTGGTAAAACGTTAGCCTTCCTCATACCATTGCTCACATGGATTCAATCACTTCCAAAGACAGAGCGCATGGAGGATGCTGATCAAGGCCCTTATGCCATAATTTTGGCGCCAACTCGTGAGTTGGCCCAACAAATCGAAGAAGAGACAAATAAATTTGGTATTCCATTAGGAATAACATCTGTTGTAGTTGTAGGTGGTTTGTCAAGGGAAGAGCAAGGGTTCAAGCTGCGATTAGGATGTGAAATTGTCATAGCAACACCTGGTCGTCTTATAGATGTATTAGAAAACCGCTATTTAGTACTGAATCGTTGTACTTACGTAGTCCTTGATGAAGCCGATCGTATGATAGACATGGGCTTTGAACCTGATGTACAAAAAATATTAGAATTCATGCCAGTTTCTAACATCAAGCCAGACTCAGATGCTGCTGAAGATGCTTCAGTTCTCTTGGCAAATTATAATACAAAGAAGAAGTACAGACAAACTGTGATGTTTACAGCAACTATGCCACCAGCAGTGGAGCGCTTAGCTCGCAGTTATCTCAGAAGGCCAGCTATAGTTTACATTGGATCAGTCGGCAAGCCTGTAGACAGGACAGAACAAGTAGTCTACATGGTAGGCGAAAATGAAAAGCGTAGGAAGTTGACAGAGATACTTCAACGTGGAGTTGAACCACCAATCATTATCTTCGTCAACCAGAAGAAAGGAGCGGATGTTCTTGCTAAAGGTCTGGAGAAGTTGAACTTCAATGCCTGTACGTTACATGGTGGTAAAGGGCAGGAGCAACGTGACTTTGCCTTGGCAAGTCTCAAGAATGGTTCAAAAGATATTCTCGTAGCAACTGATGTTGCCGGTCGTGGTATTGACATCAAAGATGTCAGTATGGTCATCAACTATGATATGGCTAAGACTATAGAAGACTACACACATCGTATCGGCCGTACAGGTCGTGCTGGCAAGACTGGAAAAGCAGTATCTTTTGTGACTAAAGAGGACTCTATGTTGTTCTATGACTTGAAACAAGTACTACTTCAAAGTTCAGTTTCAACCTGTCCTCCAGAGTTGATGAACCACCCAGAAGCTCAGCATAAGCCTGGCACTGTGGTAACTAAGAAGAGGAGAGAAGAAATGATATTTGCATAAGTGTTAATGTTATTTGAAATAAAAAGATTGTAGATCATGACCTGGTTTTTCTACGTTAAAAATGAGTTAAGGTAAAAAATATAAATAGCTTAATAGTATAGTAATTTAATTTAATAGCACTTTAACAGACTAGCTAACAATAAATAAGTTATTCACTATCACTTTATCTTCGTCGCCAGATTCACTGCAGTAATGGGCCTGAAACAACAACTATACTTTAGGCTGATGAACTATTTGCATTTTAGTGAGAGATTGAAATGTTAGTAGGTAAATACTTATGTTTGTTACATTGTACATTTAAATAATCCACCAATTATTTAAATGTACAATGTAGGTTATACAAAAAAAAAATATTACATATTTTTTACACTAATATAAAGAAGAAAGATTTGTTTGTTGAATTGAATAGACTGTGAAACTAAGCACTGGATCAATTTAAAGAATTCTTTCACTATTCGATTCCCACTTAGTCACGGATGAACATAGGCGGTAGAATATTTTCAAAAAGTCAGGGATCCGCAAGAAAAATTCGATCAACTATTCCAAAGGTTTCAATAAAATCCTTATATTGCGCTGCGGAAACTATTGACATTAGAGCGAAGCAACGTACTACAGTTTTATAAAAGACATCAATATGTAAAAAAGTCTGCAATACCTTATGTCTAACTATTATAGTTATATCACAATAACGCTCGAAAACCCTTGTCGCGTACGCTGCGGTAACTATTGACAATAGAGCAATTTTAAAATACAGTTTTGTAGAAGACATTAATGTTAACAAAAAAGTTCGCGATACGATATGATTAACTATTACAGTTTGTCACTAATTGAAATTTTTCACATGTGAAAATATGCAATAGTAACGTGAAAACTAAAACGCCGTTATATCGCGTACGCTGCGGTAACTATTGACAATAGAGTAAAGTGGTGCATTACATAACAATTTTAAAGAAGACATGCAATATTTACAAAAAAGTCTAACTTAAAAAGTAACTACTTTCCCGCGTTAGCATAATGCATTAGTAATTAGTTTGTTTGTAAATGACAAACGCAAAAACTTCTTAACAGATTAAAAAAAACTTTCACCAGTAGAAAGCTACATTATACCTCAATGACATACACTATATTTCATTCATCATCATCCATCACCACTCGATTGAAACCGCAGAGTGTAGCTAGTTGTTCTTATAAAATAACAGGTTCACATAAATAAAGCGAAAACATATAATGCATATTGTTCGCGCTAAAGCGCGACGTCACTTCGAGAGTCCCTGCGCGCATCCCGCCGCCCCCGCGCGATAAGACGATCGCCGGCCGGGCAAGCGGTAAACGTCAAGCGAGGCGTCTCTCGCCCGCGACCAGTCAACCGAAGTGTATAGTCGCGTGCGCACGCCAAAGTTCGAGATCCGCTCCGCGCCGCCGCGTTACGATACGACCGGATCCGCCCCCATCTTTTATCGGCGTAGAAATACGTGTGCGTCCTAGTGCACAAACATTACACAAGTGATACAGGCATCCAGAACACTTCAGCACGCAGTCCACAGCCGGACGCCTAACCCGAGGACTCTTAAGGTCATCAACCCGCACTACCAAGTCACCCCGACCTACGTAAGTACCTACTCGACTTCCCTAACTATCGTATGGTTGCAGACAATCTGCTTAGCCACATATAATTTATCGATTTAAATAAAATGAACCGCTATTTCTCCTGGTCACTTTATAACTTGAGAACGGCTTTACCGATTTCATTTAACTTTTTTTTAATGTTTTCTAATACTCACTTCGTAGAAGGTTCTTACATTAAAAACAATAAGAAAAGACAGAGGAGCCTACTACGCGAACGAAGACGCGGGCAGTCGCTAGTATATATAAAAATTAACCCCAATTTATCCTGGTCACGCTATAACTTCAGAACGGATGAAATAATCTCGCTAATTCTTTTTTGAGGTGTTAATTATTGGCAGAAGGTTCATATGAAAGCTATACCAAGAAAAGATGATTCACCCTTTTAATCACAGACCATAATATTCTAAATGTTCGTTTTAAATTCTACTAGTTTTCTTTAAGTGGCATGTGCGGGCTTGCCACAATTCTGCCAGTGTCCAGTAGATAGAGCAGACTGTAATTTATACATTTATACTATTGTAAAGCAGTGATGTTCGCAATATTGTGTTCTGGTTTGTAGGGTATGGGTGTCGGCGAATTTACAGGCACATGATACATAACAAACTGCTGTAACGGGCGCAATGCAGTTCGTCAATTGTGAAGAAATGCACCCGTACTAGGCAGAGGTTATCACTTAACACTAGGTGAGCCCCGTGCTTGTGCAGTCTCCTAATAAAATTAAAATATATTTTTATTAAAATACACATATAATAAGATAATTCTCTCTCCCAGTTCGCAGCGGAGCTTGATTTGGCGATCTTAACCGATCAACAAGTTAAGCAAAACTTCCTGCGGTCAGGACTTGAATGGGTGACCGCTAGTGGCAATATTCAATTGAGCGCTGCTGTACTTCAGAGGGCACGTTAAACCGTCAATCCCGATTGTTTGAGGCTATATCGAAAGCCTTCGGGCGGCCTGAAAAATTCGACACGGATTGGCCAGTAACCTATCCATCGCACTGGGCCCGCGTGGTGAATGACCCAACTCCTCTCTCTGAAAGAAAGGCTTGAGTCCCAGCAGTAGGAACAAAATGGGCTGATTATGATTTATTATGAAGATAATGCTCTGTATCATCAGAGTTATACTGTTTTAAGTTAGGTAAAATATACTACCAAGTTCGCTAGTCCCATTAAATTCCATCATCACTGGTCTTTTTGTCCTTTATTCGTGTAATCTGAAATTAATGAGTTGGATTAGTTTCTAAACACACATGACAGGTGTGATCCGTATGGAAGGCGACATAAGCATCTCTGTCGAAACGGCTCGAGGAGGATGATGGTGTGAGTTAACATGGAGCCTGAAGCGAATCATGTTTCTGTGGGATCGACAGTATTTCGTACAGACGCTATGATTCGCAGGAATCATCTTAGGGCTATTATGTATCTCAGCTGCTACAAAAATTGGCGGCTCTATGTCACACTCTTGTCAGATCCAGTCATCAAATTACTATATAACATTTTTGTTTATGTACTGGAGTTGTCGAAAGTGAAATAGAGCCGCCATTTTATAAGATTTCAATCAACATTTCATTTTGTTATCAACTGAAGTACATAATAGCCCTCCTGGTAGTGATTATAGTCATGACTAATGACTCATAACATCGTTCAGTATAATTACATACATTACAGATCGCGACACGTAAGTTGAACTATGCGCAGAACACATTTTCAGGTCTCAATCGAAGTGGGGTATGCGGTGCGGGGCGAGGGTCGTGCGTAACCATAGCAACGCGGTTACAACCTATCACACTACGCCGCTCGCTGCCCGGTGACCCTGGATTACAATCGCGAAAATAGGTTTCAGTTCTTCGACATTTATATATCTGTCAAATGTGTGATCATTAAATTTAATTTCAAGAAAATTACAAGACCACAACCAACTATAAGGAGACAGGCGAGTGGAATTGTTTATGACGTATATTTTTTTAAATAAATCAACATAAATGATTATACTAATTACACTATAGCGTCAATACAAACGAAAAAGTTTATGTCAAAAGAGACTACGTGATCGATAATATGACGGAAGAATTTATACCACATTCATAGGTACCTACTGATAGCAGTGATTCTGAATTGGAGTCTTCAACTGACACAGAAGATGAAATCGCAACTTGTTGCCAAAGTTCTAGAATATCACTTCACAATTATGTAGGTGTTACCCATGAATAATAGTGATTAAGATTAGTATTCCGATAATTGTTTTATTTAATAATACCTAACGATTACTTCCCACAACGCTTTGTTCGAGAAATACAATGATTTGAAAGGAAATCTGAGATAATTTTTATGAAATTTGATATTTGGTTTAACTTGCGATTCATTTTTATCCACCTCAGAGTAAGTATTCGTCTATCACATTTGTCCATAACTGTACCTGCGCAGAAGACCACCATTTTGGTTCACTTACGTGCCGTGATCTGTAACAACCCTTATTATGGTGAGACTTGTGAACTGTTGATGCAGCGGTAATTAATGTACAGTGCGTAACAAAATCCAAAATATGTAGGTGTTTTGCAGTCAAAATAAAAGCACACAAAGCAGCTCTCACAAACCAATAAACTGACAAAAAACATGCAAGTTTAAGAACCAAAAGAAAGCCACGGCAACAAAAGTTATTCTGAAAGTACAGCACATAAAACCATGCAGCAGCTCATGGTAGCATCCAACACCTTTCAAGATCTACCTATTCCTTCTTTCCCTCTGGTTTGGCCTCGGCCTGCTCTTTAGAGGGCGGCGGCATCACTGCCTGCCTGACAGTGGAAGCCAGCGAGACAGTCATATCGATAAACTCCGACAGGTTTTTGGGGTAAGACAGCTCTGGGAGTTTCACCTCCAGTTGCGGATCACCGGGCTTTACTGGTGTAAAATAAGTTTCACATTTAATTACCTACATTGGAAAAAACATGGATATAACGATCCTATATACGCAACAGTCACCTGAACTATTAAACTATTAACTTCATGGTATATCATATTTGACACGTTATATGTTACTTCATTTATTAAAATTTTCCGTAATATTAACTTATGTTTGCCGAATAAAATACTTCATATTTATAACTTTTTTACCATAGTTAAAATGACAAAATTAATAAAACTAAGCGATATAATAGTATCAAAAGTAGGATTGGTTTGAACTTTGTTGTCTTTCTTTAAGGTTCATTTTACAATACACTCTTTTAGAAATTGCTAGTTTCATTTCTAAGTAGAGAGACATATACAAGTTGTTGATGTACTATTAAGTATACAGCGTCGCGGGGACGATTTGACGGTTTGGTTTTGAATGGGTACGTGCATCTACGTTATTTAAGATCGTTGCATAGATACATATTTAAATATAAAACGTATGGCCGTGAATATACATTATTACTTTTATGCTATTATTGCATGATTTCAAGATCAATCATTTTTTTACACACTCAAATCTCCGCACTAGGATTCTTTGTGCCGCGGGACGCATGGACACAGGCAATAATAATACATCACAAATATTCATGACCGTGTTGATGACACACAAACATTCATGACCATGGTAGTGACACACAAACGTTCATGACCGTGTTGGTGACACACAAACATTCATCACCGTGTTGCTGACACACAAACATTCATGACCGTGTTGGTAACACACAAACATTCATGACCGTGTTGGTGACACACAAACATTCATCACCGTGTTGGTAACACACAAACATTCATGACCGTGTTGGTGACACACAAACATTCATCACCGTGTTGCTGTCACACAAACATTCATGACCGTGATGACGCTCAAAAATTCATCACCGTGTTGCTGACACACACATTCACGACCGTGTTGGTAACACACAAACATTCATGATCGTGTTGGTGACACACAAACATTCATAACCGTGTTGGTGACACACAAACATTCATAACCGTGTTGGCGACACACAAACATTCATCACCGTGTTGCTGACACACAAACATTCATGACCGTGTTGGTAACACACAAACATTCATGACCGTGTTGATGACACACAAACATTCATCACCGTGTTGCTGACACACAAACATTCATGACCGTGTTGGTAACACACAAACATTCATGACCGTGTTGGTGACACACAAACATTCATCAACGTGTTGCTGACACACAAACATTCATGACCGTGTTGGTGACACACAAACATTCATCACCGTGTTGATGACACACAAACATTCATCACCGTGTTGCTGACACACAAACATTCATGACCGTGTTGGTAACACACAAACATTCATGACCGTGTTGGTGACACACAAATATTCATCACCGTGTTGCTGTCACACAAACATTCATGACCGTGATGACGCTCAAAAATTCATCACCGTGTTGCTGACACAAATTCAAATTCAAATTCAAAAATTATTTATTCAGTTTAGGCATCATAGACACTCTTATGAACGTCAAAATTTTTAAATGATTCTACCGCTGTCTTCGGAAAAGAACCACCGCCGAGAAGAAGCAGCAAGAAACTCGTGGGCCATTATTTTTTCAAGTCTTTGTACATTGAGGTTACATATGAGTAGTATTAAAATGACAAATTTATTCAATAGTTGGCTATTAGGCAGAAGTGGAAAGCTTCCAGGCATCTTTGTCTTCTAAGTAGTGACTCAATTTATAATAGGCTTTTTTCATTAGTATATTTTTGACACGTAACTTGAATTTCCCTTCAGTGAGCTCAGTAATGTCTTTCGGGATTTTATTATAGAAACGTACACAATTGCCTAAGAAGGACTTATTTTTAGTTTTCGTGAGTCTAAATTTAGATACAGCTATCCTATCCTTATTTCTAGTATTAATATTATGCATATCACTATTTATTCTAAACTTCTTTATATTTTTACGAACGTACATTATATTTTCTAGGATATACAAAGATGGAAGAGTTAATATATTAATTTCTTTGAACATTTGTCTTAGGGATTCGCGGGGACCCATTTCGTAGATGGCTCGAACTGCCCGCTTTTGCAATATAAAAACTGTCTCTATGTCACACACATTCACGACCGTGTTGGTAACACACAAACATTCATGATCGTGTTGGTGACACACAAACATTCATAACCGTGTTGGCGACACACAAACATTCATCACCGTGTTGCTGACACACAAACATTCATGACCGTGTTGGTAACACACAAACATTCATGACCGTGTTGGTGACACACAAACATTCATCACCGTGTTGCTGACACACAAACATTCATGACCGTGTTGGTAACACACAAACATTCATGACCGTGTTGGTGACACACAAACATTCATCACCGTGTTGCTGACACACAAACATTCATGACCGTGATGACGCTCAAAAATTCATCACCGTGTTGCTGACACAAACATTCATGATCGTGTTGGTGACACACAAACATTCATAACCGTGTTGGTGACACACAAACATTCATAACCGTGTTGGCGACACACAAACATTCATCACCGTGTTGCTGACACACAAACATTCATGACCGTGTTGGTAACACACAAACATTCATGACCGTGTTGATGACACACAAACATTCATCACCGTGTTGCTGACACACAAACATTCATGACCGTGTTGGTAACACACAAATATTCATGACCGTGTTGGTGACACACAAACATTCATCAACGTGTCGCTGACACACAAACATTCATGACCGTGTTGGTGACACACAAACATTCATCACCGTGTTGATGACACACAAACATTCATCACCGTGTTGCTGACACACAAACATTCATGACCGTGTTGGTAACACACAAACATTCATGACCGTGTTGGTGACACACAAACATTCATCACCGTGTTGCTGTCACACAAACATTCATGACCGTGATGACGCTCAAAAATTCATCACCGTGTTGCTGACACACACATTCACGACCGTGTTGGTAACACACAAACATTCATGATCGTGTTGGTGACACACAAACATTCATAACCGTGTTAGTGACACACAAACATTCATAACCGTGTTGGCGACACACAAACATTCATCACCGTGTTGGTAACACACAAACATTCATGACCGTGTTGATGACACACAAACATTCATCACCGTGTTGCTGACACACAAACATTCATGACCGTGTTGGTGACACACAAACATTCATCAACGTGTTGCTGACACACAAACATTCATGACCGTGTTGGTGACACACAAACATTCATCACCGTGTTGATGACACACAAACATTCATGACCGTGTTGGTCACACACTAACATTTCTGCTCACGGCACAACTAACTCAGGAACAGTGTCTTGCCTATACTTATTAGACACAATAATATTGGACATGTAATAATAATGGACACACAGTTGGTCACTCTGCCTTCGAACCTCGGGGTCCGAGCTCCGATCCCTTGTCGGGATAAACATATGTGTGATGAGCACAAATGTTTGTTCTCAAATGTTTGTTCAGATGTTGTCATGTGTTATTGTGTGTGCCCATGCCTCCCAAAACAGTGAATCATATTGGGGGAGTTTTTGTGTATGTAAATGTTATTATTTATAAGCTGCGAGCGCTTCTGTGTCGATTATGATACATTAATAATCCTTTAAGCAGTCCAATCAGTCATTTCAATTAGGGATGCATCCGATACCGATACGGATGCCGATATATCGGCATCGGCGATATTTTTACGATCGATATAATACTTTTCAAATATAGCGCTTCAAAAAGTAATGTTAATGCGCGTGTTGTCTCGTTTCTTTCGTTGCAAACGAGGTACGAACTATCTGCCTACTAACTAACTTAAAGCTAACTAGGCTGCGGGACTTTCGATATCACCTTTCTATAGACAAAACTAAAGTATACTTTGATTTTTAAACAAAAATCTTAATTGTTTTTTTCATTACTAGAACTATCAACTAACCTCAACTTGTCTATATTGTTATATATTAATTTAAAATAATAACCTAACTTGTCTATTTAACATACCTTATTTTTTGAATTAAATAAACTTATTGATATTGGTATCGCCGACATTTTTACGAGAATCGGTATTATATCGAAAAAACAGCGTATATACGTAATTTCAATGTGTAACAATCCAATAGATAATGTAAGAAATTTAAATATACTGTTAATATTTGAAAGTTTTCAAAATATAAACTGGATATTCTATTTACCTCCGTACAAGAAGTTGTATGCAATATTGATGTATTGTTTGGCAAGTGCGGAGTTATTCCTCATGATTTCCTTGGTGTCTTCAGGGAAGCAGACCAGCCCCATTCCCGTGGTGCCCAGCCCGGCGTAGAATACCCTCTGGAATGCAAGGTATTGAAGTCTATAATACCAGGTACATTGATAATTTATTGTTATGTTAGAAGGCAGATTGGTGTAAAACGGTAAGCAGCTGCACCCGCAGTCTTATTGACTATCTTGAATGAAACGGAAAATGGGAATGTGCTTCATTTTGACACTTGAAGCCCATTCTGGGCGTAACCCTGCAATCCTATTCGCTGGAACCATCAATGGGAATGAGAATGAAGTGACATTTCATTCTCATTCAAGTTAGACAATAAGGCCGCAAGTCTCTATTCGACTCGATTACATTAAAAGTATCTTATTATAAGAATAATCGACATACGTCTTTGATAATTATCCCCGTGGAGGGAAATTCTGTTATTAATAAAGTAACTTGTAATCAGCTTATATTGAATACTACATCTACTACTATGATGGATAATGAAAAGTATCTTATGTGTTTTAAATTCCAGAAACCTAAAGTATCTACACACCCATCCTATTCAGTTCATCCGTTTTGACGTGATTGAGTAAAAACATCTATCTAGCCAAACACTCACCTTTATAATATTACTTAGTAAGAATTAAGATTTACAAAACACCAACCTTGTAATCATTATAAATGTATACTAGTCTATTATATTAACAGCCGGTGAACTGGCGGTCGCATGTTCAATTCCTACTCATTTTTTAAGCTACAGTCAATGTAACATCAACCTCTTCATTAATACGTGGACTAAAGAACCCGAGTTTAAACAGTAGTTTTACTTGGTTTAAATTCTGCAAACCAAGTTTAAACCAAAGCAAACCATGGTTTAAACTTGGTAACTATGGACTATCTTTATTCCACGTTTTATAATAAGGCAGTATGAGATCACAGCATGGTCGGACGGCGCTGGATTCTAATGCTCGCCTGGGAAGCTAAAGTATAAAAACCTGTCATCATAAACTTAATTGTTTTCCCGCCGCAGGTCTAATATGCTACAATTTTCGCTGACGATCAACTACGATATTTGTCAAACACTATTCTATCAAAAACATTATCGCCAACTCTTTTTTATTTATATTTTTATGGAATACGAACTTTTTTTTTTAAGATATCGAGTAAAATGACGTCCAAGTCGGTTACAACCGCTAATTTCGCTTGCTACAATGCCTTTAGCGTTTATACGAACTTACGCTTGGAGTAAAAAATCTAACACACTCATTGGTGTAGCCAGGTAGGGGCATGAGTGGGCCCAGCTCCCCCTAGTTACCCTACCAGAAAACACTACCTAATTTATTAAGTCAATCCATCCTTTCGATCACATATCGATAGTTAAGTCACAACCGACCTTCAGCCGATTCAGCAGTGTGAGATGAATAATGATCGGTAAAAGACAGCCCGCTATTGTTTATAAATACTAAAATAAAACTAATTATTACGTACATGACAAATGGTTATAAGGTTTATCCTAAATACATTGCATATTTAAAGAATGGTGTCGATTCTGTAAGCATTCTCTTAACTAAAAATATCTAAATTACAGCAGTACTTATTTTATTTAGGCTAAAATCCAAATTAGTATAACACTTTCGAGTTGTTTGTTTTTGCACTAAAATTAGATATTTCTCTTCAATTGTGGGTATATTTTAGACATTTTAGTCGTCACGTAACTTGGTGCTCGCTAAACTAAGCTAAAATAACCCAAAATTGAATAGAATAATCCTATTTTTAGAAGTGTCATTCTAAGTGTTGAATGATTTTGTATTTTATTGTTAACAGAATAAGGACAACCATAATAAATTTTTAAATCGTTAGTTTAGTTTAGTTTTTTTGAACAAGTGAATCGCTACTATTGGGTTCCAAACTAGGCGGGGCCTGCATCTTGGAGACCATTAAAGGCTTGCCTATATAGCTATCTATATACATATATACACGTAATTTGTATAATTACCAAAAAAAACAACACTTTATGCTGCTGGTACTTAATACATACATGGGAAGAATATTTAAAACTACTTTAAAAAAAATTCCCACTTAATCATCAATATTTGGTCAAACGTCTAGATTGATTCACACCTACAAATTTTATTCTAGGCATTTCCACTATTCATTAAGATATACTACATGCGCGCGGTTTATGCATGAAACTTAACACCCCTACATAGAAATGTATCATTCATAATCATAACATTCGGCAAACTCGCGTCCTAGCTCGTTAGACCTGGCCACCGGACCAACCCCGCACCCTCCGCCCTGCCACCGCGCGGCCTTTGTTTCTTCCGAAAACGAACGAACGAAAGCCGAAAGGCGAAATGAAAGCTCAGCTCAGTCGCATCGCTCGTGTCGCACGCGTCCCATGCGCCTAACCTTCATTAACGAAGTGATTATTTTCTCTTTGAACACGCCGCGATCTGATAGCCGTCGCGATGGCTTATCAATTTTCATCTCGCGAATACACTCTTATGTTACGTGTTTACTTTCTGTCTGGAGAAAACACTAGTGAAGCTTTGAGGATGTACCGCGAACTGTACCCTAACTCTCGACAACCAAACCACGCTACAATGTCAAGTGTCTACCAACGTTTGCTGGACCATGGATCTGTTTACACTCCGTCACACGCACAAGGGCGAGGGAGACCTGCGCTCTCACAAAACGTATACGACGATGTCCTTAGCTACTTCGAGGAAGACCCTCGGAGAAGTACCAACGATGCCGCTCGCCATTTTGGAATTAGCAAGTACTGCGCGTGGAGAATAGTACGTTCAGCAGGCATGCATCCGTACCATTACCGGAAAACGCAGGAACTTACTACAATAGACCGATGTCCAAGGATGGCGTTTTGCAACTGGATTCTGAGCAATTGCGATGCCAATGTACTATTTTCAGATGAGTTTATTCACAAGGATTGGCCTGTTTAATCAGCACAATGAACATTGGTGGTCGATTCGAAATCCAAAGCTGACGCGAGAACATTCGTTACAACACCGGTTTATTGTAAATGTGTGGGCGGGAATTCTGAACGACAGACTCATCGGCCCGTATTTCATTGAGGGCGTCTCACAGGAGAAAGTTATTTGAGCCTTCTTCAGACGATGGTATCGTCTATGTTAGACGACGTACCGCTAGCATACCTGCAACAGGACGGTGCTCCACCACACTATCACCGGGCAGTGCGAGAATACCTAAACGACCAGTTCGGAAGCCGTTGGATTGGTCGTGGTGGACCAGTAGCGTGGCCGCCACGCTCACCGGATTTAACGCCAATGGACTTTTTTCTATGGAGTGAAATAAAACGCAGTGTTTATCTCAGTGAACCTGACACAGTGGCAGTGCTAAAACAGCGAATTATTGACGCTTTTGATGAAGTGAAAAGTCTAAACGTGTTAATATAATTACGAAACAATCTTTTAAAACGTGCGCGAGTGTGTATTGACAATAAAGTTGGACACTTTGAACAGTTATTAAAATATTTGTAAGCACCGAACTAATACCTAGGTATTACATCGATGCTTATACGTTAATTTGTTAAGTGAGTACTGTTTTGTAGGATCCGCGCGCTTTCTAGGCAGATATTTTTTTGTTTACACTGTGTAAACAAATAAGTCTGCCTAGAAAGCGCGCGGATCCCACCAAAACAGTACTCACTAAACAAATTAATGATTGTTGTGAATTACTGATACTAACTTTTTAAATACGCCATAATTACTTTATTAAGTAAGAATTACAAACTTATCTATCGTTCTTTATGTCAAAAATAATTCAATACCTAACTACCTTACAAATAAAGTAATTTTGTCGGTCCTAAACCCGCCAAAGTATGAAGGAAAAGTTAGTATTTTTTATCAATTATAAGTTTCAATGTCAATATTCTATTATTTATCTACAAATACCTACCAACATTATTGTGAAACTCGACAATCTCTTTCACACCGAACGCTCGGGTGGGGGGTGTAAGAAAGAGTAAGAGAGATATTTTTTCACTGACGCGAATCATGTGTTTTCATTAATAAGTTGTACATAGGCATGTATTATTTTTGTTAAGATGGTGTCCATACTTTTAGATGGAATTTTCGAAAACTTTAACAATTAATAATTATTTCACTGTGAAGTAATAAAAAATTTTGACTACATATCTACAATGTATTAACACTTTTGTACCGCCCATTTTTTTTTTGGTAATTATATAAATTACGTGTATATATATATATATATATATATGATCTATATCGCAGCTAGAGATAAATACATATTTTTTGCAGAAGGGACTAGGCGCCTCCTGTAACCAAACCATGGCTACGGCAATGAGCGCACTGCCATGGTACCAGTATAAACCGGAATTTTGCACAAGCAACAGGCTTCACGTAGTTAAAATATTCCTTACTCTAATAAAGCCCCCTCTCAATCCGAATATGAATCCAGTAAGACCACCCATGGCGACCGCGCCGAATCGGGCTTGCTTGTTTTCCTCTTCGCGAAGGTAATGGAAGATCCCTGAAAAGGACAATGTAGCATTTTATACGGCAATTTTTTTAAACCAAAAATCGAAGCGATCAACACTAAAACGTGTGAAGTAACTTTTTGTAATCGGTACCATGATAGTTCAAACGTGCCTATTATCACAATATTGTGCGCGTGACACTTACGGATCGATTTTTATTCACCATCAATAAGGATATCATCAAGATAGGCGTATTGGAGTAAAACTCCAAAACCGCTTGGACAATTTGATGAAATTTAAATGAGGTCACGTGTCACGTGAGGAGTAATGTAACCTCTTTCAAATAAAACTAATTGTGGAGAAATCGGTGCACACACAATAAAATAAATACATACTGTTGAACATGGAACCTCCTCCGTTTCTGAAGTCGGTTAAAAAAGTATTTAATACCGACTTTCAAAAAGGAGGAGGTACTCAATCCGACTGTATTTGGTTTTTTTTTTTATGTTTGTTACCTCATAACTTTCGATAGGGTGAACCGATTCTCAAAATTATTTTTTTGTCTGAAAGCTAATGCTTCCAGTGTGGTCCCATTTTAATTTTGTCCTCATCATCGGTCCATTGGTTTTTGAGTTACACTCCAATAACTGAATAGAATGGTAGTCAGTATTAAATTTTTCAAATTGTACTTGTATTGAAATCAACTAACACAAGAGAAGCATATAATATACATTATTTAGGGGCTTGTTTCCGATGTTTCTTTCTTTCTTTTAACATACATTAATATTATGTTTATCTATATTGTTAATGAATAGTGTATAATTATAATAATAATTCTGTCGGCCAAGCATGAAAATCTGCTTAAGTGTAACGTTATCGTATCGGTGGCGTGTGCAGTACAAACTATGAGTTATCTGTGCCACTATGGTACTAGATAAAAGACAGTTTGTACTAAATACGTTAACGATGCGATTACGTTACATTTAAACAGATTTTCGTGCTCGGCCCACAGCTTATTGCTAGAATAAAACATTACTCTCAAATAGAGGATTACGGGTCATAACACGGATTTATGAATATGTGGGTCAACCCCAGGGTCGGGAGGCTTCTAACCGTCCGGTGGGATTTGACATGGTCCCTAAACACTGTTGTTCCAACACAACAACCGTAACTCACGGCTAAAACAGACAAACATTTCTTACGGAGCAACAGACGGGTTATGTGTCTGGCGCACACTTGCTTAGTTGGCTCATAATAATTATAGTTTTCATTAAAAATGGAACACACCTTTAAACATCCTAATTTAATTACCTAGCGCACGTGTGCAATAGAAAGAGTAGGTACGTGGCATAACAATAGATGGCACTGGCTTTCTTATGAATAAACATATATCATCAACAGTCAATTTGAATTTGACCTATTTGTCATTTTATAATTTATATTTTCGGCGACGTTATCAATAACTTATCGAGTTGGCTCACAATCTATCTGAACAATGCGATTGATTACGGCTCTTAAAATAATACGATCTTAGATTTATCAGTGGGTGTCTGCGACTTCTGACTGATGATGTATTGTACATATAACATTCTCCATATTTTAAGGTCAAATTCGAAAACTCACATTGGCTTTTATCCTGCAGGTCATGGTAGTTGTCCTCCACAGTGTGCTTGACTGAATCCGTATGCTCCAGCACAACTTGCACTTGCTCTCTGACCGCCCGCACCGGTGTTAGAAGTGCTTCCTTTACGTAGTTAGATCTCTGCTTCTTAGAATTTGCTTTCTCAAACCTAAAAACAATATTCAAATCTGTTTTAACGGTTCAAGTAAATACACATCACGGCACGTAAGATGAACTATGCGCTATGAGGATGAGGAGCGGCGCGAGAGGCCGTGCGTATCCATAGCAACGCGGCGATGCTTGCTCCCAAACAATCACACCCCGCCCCTCGCTGCCCGCGAACGCTCCGCGTGACCCTGGAGTACTATCGTGCAAAAAGTTTCATTTCTTCGACATTTATTATATCTGTCATATGTGTGATAAATTTAATGATCGCCAATGACAGCTTTGTTCTCTCTGTCGCTCGCTACTTGTCTCGTTCGCGTGGGTGGCGAAGCGGCAACGTCGCAGGAGTTAATTTAAATTAAAATAATTTTGATTTTCCATTTTTTATAGATAAAATAGAAAAACAATACTTATAATTTCTTTTTAGATTACGGTATTCTTTTTACGACTTGTTACCATCATTCATATCTCGCCCTGCTAATCTGAGTTCTCTTCTAACACTCGTTTTTATCAAACACCTATATATTCTAAGCATGTTTATCATAATTCATAAAATTAAATTGTATTTTATCATAATTGTTTGTAGGTAATTAACATTTTTCTGTAGTCATATTTATTTCAATACATCGTATACCTACTTCAATGTAGTTCAATACATAGTATTTATGTTGTGCCGTCGTGTATTGTCCTATAAAAGTTGTTTTTGCTAAAGTATCCTCAGCTCAGACGCAAAATTGTTAAATGGTCCAAAAACTACCGATCATCTCGCTGCTTTCCGATCATTCTCTATCGTTTGTTGTCCTCCCTATCCGCGCGAACTGTTGGCAAAATTGTGGTTGCGCCACACAAGCAATACAAACAAGAAGAAGAATTTTTTTAGAACTGTTTATATCTGTATTGTTTACAATCGTTTTTTTTACCTTGTATCTTATCAGTAATCTTATAATTAAAGATTGTGTGTAAGCACTAAAATTATTTACATTTTTAAATTGTTATGTTACTGAACTACTTACTACCTTGAAAGTGGTAAGGACATGTACCCCCAAAAATGTTTTTTGTATGTCTGTCAATTAAATAATAATTAAATGAAAAGATACATTATTTTTGTTTTTTTACACTCGTCCCAGTATATGTTCTGCAGTTTTTGAACACACAAGGCATTTTTTCCTAAATGTTGTATACGCGCTGCGTCATTGCCAGACAGGCTGGAACTAAGTTAACTCAAGACAATTAGCTTATGTTGATGTCGCCAAGCCGAGCGCAGTAAGACATATCTACCTCCGTTTCTATATAACATCATTGTAAGTTGCAGCTTATTTTATCTCCTTTAATTAGTTTTTAATTTCTGCAATTAGTAATCATCAACTGGCAGATCTGTAGTGACTAAAACTGTACCAGTTATCATACCTATTGAAGGGGAAGGTTAAAGTGTAGGATAAACATACCCTCATCCTAAGGGGGATACAAGAAAGGTAAATGAATGCAAATTATATAATTTTTTTTTCTGAAAATCTATTGGTTATTGCAGAATAGAACTTCACACAGAGTTTTCCTAATAGGTATCTTTTAACAAAAAACATCAGTAGAGCTATTATGTATCTCAGTTGTTAACAAATGTGTTCATTGAAGTCTTGAAATATGGCGGCTCTATGTCAGTTTTGACAACTCCAGTAAGCAAAATCGTTAGTAAGTTGATGACTGGAGTTGACAAAACTGACATAGAGCCGCCATTATTTCCGATTTCAACCAACTTTTGTTAGCAACTGCGATACATAATAGCTCTACAGGTCTCAATTCCAAATGATAGGATTTAGTTTGACGCCATAGAGGTCCTGTGAGTATACCATTATACTTGAAATTGGTAATTATTTTCTAATCTGATGATCTTATAGGATCTGGAGCTGATGGCTTAATCCTTCCTATACCGTGATAACTAAAACAAGAGATTTATGAATGAAACTGACGTATATATACGTCTCTGGGACGCAAAGGATGAATGTACACTAAAAAAAACTCGGAACCACTCGAAAGTTGAAAATGCAACTAACGAAACCCATTCAAGTTTTAACAGCAGAAAGCATCAAATAACGTTGATCTGATTAAAGCTAGCTCCCCTGTGAGCACTATGAAAATGAAGTGAGAAGTACTAGATATCAATTAGTTTTTGAGGTAGTTTAAAAGCAGCCGGGAATTTTGTCAATATTCAAATCCACAACCAATGTTTAGATTGTAAAATTAGTTTTTGTATAATATGTAGTCAGATCTTTGGTTTCGTTTTTTTTTAAGGAACTGATTTTGTTTCAGTGGTCCTTTAGTTTTCTGCTTGTCCATATTCTCCAGGTAATTTTTTACTGTACATTTCCCTTCAATTGGTGGTCTAGCATACAGTGTGATGATGAAGTTGCTGTGACTATTACTCCAATAAAGAAGAGTTGAATGTGATTTTTTCAATTAGATGAGATATTGATGTATATATATCTTTTATATCATTATCATTTATAGAAACATGAAGCCAGGTCCAAAATTCGCAATAATTACATAATAACATTACATACATTTACACAATGCAAAAATTTTCCACACAATTGCTCGTAAAGTGAGCCTTATTCATCATTCTTAGGGCCATATACCGAACTATAACACACATTTGCATAATAATATTACAAACTAGTGCATAATAGAATTATCCCTGCAAAGTTAAAATATGTAGTACCTAACTGCAAATTATAAGCGAGTAAACAGAGCAATTTAATGGGGTAATACATTTTTTTTAGTAGGTAGCAAAGATGTTTTTACTGAAGAAAATTTGTTTAAGTCAATGTATACATCCTCAGTGAAGTTAACCAGACACATTGCAGTTCCTGGAAAAGTAGGTTGAGTTCTGCGAAATCTATTGTATTATTGGCCAAATATGGCGAGTCTACGGGTTTAACAAGTATTTATTAATAGATAGTTTCATATTTATTTAGTATAAAATGTTAAAATATTGCACACCTTGCAGGTCACTTGTGAAAAAAAATTAGCACCATTCCCTAGATTTTTTTTTCATATTTTGTTTTCTAGTATTTGTTGCAGAAAAAATGACAAGTTTTAGTACAGAAGATGGAATAACAAAGCAAAAATCAGTGACAAAGTAACGGAAGCCATTAACCGCTTTAGAGCCATTGGCAAAAAAGTTTTGCCCCAAACCACAACCATGAACATCTTGTAGCATGAGTTAGTTGGTGCCTTCTCCTTCCAGTAATTTGTATGATTTACATTCGTTGCTGACATTTACAAGAAGTAAATGAAGGTACTAAAGAAGTGGCAAGTACCAATGTAACACAAACTGTGAAATACCATCAAAAACAATCCAATATTGTTTTGAAAATTGTACATTCACCAATTGTTTTAATAATGAAACGATTTATGCAATACACATTTGCTTTTCCTCGCAAATGTGTTGAAAAGTGTGTATGAACTTGCAAGCAACTTGCTCACTAGGCACTCGGCTGATTAACGCATACTGCAACCCACAGCCTCGTGTATAATGAGCAACTTAGCTCACTTGTATACTATTATTGCATATTTACGTTACTCACTCTCCGTAATCAGCGTGAGGTGATTCGTATATCGGCAACTCAGACGGCCTCATTGGAGGTGGACAAACTGCCCCTTTGTCTTCTGGCAGGGGTGTTGCGGCCGCCACCGTCGGGACCAGCGCAGCTATGCCAATTGACCCTATCACCACTTTACGAAGCATCTAAAACCAAACCAGTAATGTAGTGAAAATATATGTTAGCTAAATGATAATATAAATATAGTTCGGTAGGGCAAACTGAATGTTTTACCCCGAATGAGTCGCAAACTACAATTTTAAAAATATGTCGCGAAGGCCATTATTTCCAATAATTTCAAGGATACAATCATTAAAAGAAAATACAAATATACGTACCATAAAAATAGTGTTCTTCTGCGATAAATACCTACGCTACGTAACGTAGATTAAGGTGCGTTCGTTTAGCTTTGAGGGCATTGGTGGCGTTGTCATTAATGGCTATCTTGTTAAGGCGTTCGTAAAGCTCAAAAATGTTATTTTTGCGACTTTCGCCACTTTTGCCCACAACCTACTCGAACGCTCAACTCAGCATAAGACCTAAAATCGCATGATTATGCTGTCAAATACTTAGCCTTAAACATATAATAACACTTATATATATATATTATATATATATATATATATATATATATATATAGATAAAAGCCCTTAAAGCTGGCCTCATACATCCGGAATGGCTATCTGCATTCATGATCTGAATTCATATGATTAATTTAGAAAGCCCGGAGTACCGTTTAATATCAATAAGTCCACACACATTCTGATTTTTTCAAATTATGAATTTCTCAGCTCGATTTGTAAGAATGCTACTAAAGAAAGATTAAACAGTTTTTCGAAATTAATTCATTTTACTTAATAAATGAATTCATGAAACTACATCTCAGCGACTCTTCCTTCTCGTATTAAAAACGACCAGACTATATTGAATAAAGATTTGACTCAATTATTTTAGGTGAGATTATTATTAATGAAGTAAGTAAGTAAGTACATTTTATATGAATATATTTAATATTTGTATTTTGAACAAGTAACATAGTACTTACATCTTTTATTATAATCACGGACATTTCAATTATTTAATTAATCTGTTCAACATTAACAATAGTCTTAATATTAGTTTATAATATACTACCAATATTTTGACTTTTTTACTTCATACTTATTATTTTGTGTATTTTGTAAATTTGACTTGCCCAGTATAACTGACAATGCCCAGTATGAGGCCATTAAACAATTTAAATTTGAAATTGAATATGAATTTGTATTTGAAGCTCATCAACGTTCTTTTTGCCACTTTCGCTACTGTTGCCCACACTAGGCAACAACTCGAACGCTCGACCGAGCATAAGATCTAAAATTGCATGATTTTGCTGTCAAATACAAAGTTGTTAAAAACGATCACAAACAACCATGCTCCGGACGTGGTTCGAAAATAGCACATTTTGGTGGCAACAAAAACTCTTTTTCGGAAAGGAACGCTGAACGTAAAGCGTCCAAACAAAATTTTTACTCACACATTCCCAATTCGAATGCCCTTGTGAGCGTATTTAGCTTATTTTTTGCTCTGTGGTCGTTAGCGTTATTTTCGCCAACTTGGGGCAATCCGAACGCACATAAGGTGCGTTCGTTTAGCTTATGAGGGCATTGGTGGCGTTGTCACTGATGGCTCTTTTGTTATGGCGTTCGTAAAGCTTAAAAAGTTTTTTTGTCACTTTTGCCCACAACCTATTCGAAACCTATCGCTTTCATATACATAGCTGTCAAATAACGATCACAAACAACTATGCTCCGGACGTGGGTCAAAAATTGCACACAATCCTCTTTTTTAGCTTTCCGAACGCTGAACAAAAAGAGGCATGAACGACATTTTCACCCACAGATTACCAAATTCGAACGCCCCTTGTGAGCGTTTTTAGCGTTATTTTCGCTAAAAATGCTCAGAAGTGACCTATTCGAACGCACTAACAGAGTCATCTGTCAATCAGTGTCGGTGTCACAGGGGGGTGTCACGTTCAGAACCTTCGGTGTTAAGTTGTTTTCTAACTCGCTCTGAGGTACTGAACGGCCACGGTTATTTTCTAATCTAACCTCAAACAGACTTTGACAAATTCGACATTCACAGATCACTTGATTATTACCTCATTTTCTTTGAGAAGAGAGAAGAAGAAGTTTGTTGTAGTCTGATTGGTCAAAGTAATGTCAGATGCGGGTTGCAACCGTTTACCGATCGATTTTGATGGTTAAAAAGTTGCGACGCTCCGAGGTTCGGAACGCTTGTGTTAAACAATTGAGTACTTTACCCTGAGGATCGGAATGGCGGCGGCGCGCGGCGTGGCGTTAGTGCGAAAAGTTGCACTCCGAGTGCGCTCTCACTGAGGTTCTGAACGCGCCCCAGGTGTTCGGTGTAACGCACAGATTAGCAAGGTTTAGTGACGATCATAGAGTAAATGACGATGTCTGTCTGGCTGTCAGTGTGTCAGTTGATCAGTTTCCTGTCACGCATGTCAGTGTCTGTACATACGCTTTACGTTACGCTGCTGTTTGTCTGTGATTACATTTCATGTGAATTTGATGGAGTATTCTAGTTTGTTCGGAAAAAGAATTAAATACCTGTGCTTACATACATACTATTTTTAAGTAGTGTCTTATGAATAAACAATCGCTAACATTTTGTTTCAATTTATTTGATTATAACAAATTTTCTTTCTCGGGTTTATTTTTATCGAGTGTTGGTCGAATAAACAAAGAATGGTGATCGTGAGTACGGTTTTTTCGTATAAGAATCAATAAGACCCAAATATAAATTAACGTAAAAATTTCATCCAAGTGGTTTTGTAAATAAGAGCCTCACATAATGTCCGGTCTAATAGCCGGTCGAGTTTCGAAGCACAGGAAGGACGTTAAAAATCGTTCAGGTACGGAGTCAAACGCATGTAATTAGCGTAGTGAACAAGCTGAATACGTAACTGCTGCTTAATGCTTCTATTTGAACTGCTGTTTTAACGAAATAAGTTAGTTACTTTATTTTCCTTTTCACATCAAACCTTACTAATGTCATTGTCTTGTACAGGGTAAACTTGTAGGTGTAGCAACTTACACACCACAACTACAAGGAAATTTTTATATTTTCCATGATAAGATGATACTCATACTTGTGCTGCACAAATATATGCCTTATGCTGATAGCTAAGTTTTCAGTGTTAAAAGCATAATTTATATCTGTACCATAATAATAAAACCAAAAAACAATACCTGTTTGTCTGGCAGTTGAATATACTTTGCATTAATACTGCAAATTCTTTAATACTTCATCAGTCGAACAACCCAGACACAATAGAATTTCATTGTTATATGGACAACCGACTGGTGAGGGGTTAAGGAATATTTCAATTATTTTTCATAAGCTCGTTACAGATAGGTATTTACATTCTAAACTTAGCCTTGATATGCATTGAGTAGACTTGCTTGAGTAACATTTGCATGCACAGTAATTATATTCATTGGATAGTAGTATTGAGGAAGTATATATGAGTACCTACTAACAATATAACTTGCATTACTACAGGACTGTGAGGTGCATGATTTGCCTGAAGGTTGCTTCTCTCAGCCATAAGTCACCAACAGCGGAGGATATCTTGGGGATGAAATGGTACATACATCTTATAATAAATTATTTATTTTGTCTATACTATAACATTGTCACTATAACTCATAAATACTTGCAGATTGTTATTGTGTGTACACAGTGTGAATGTGGGTTATATATACATACTTTACAACACAGAAACCAACACCCATCTTCATGAACGGCTGGTGCCAATAATCTATCTATCGCTGTTTTGCCTTACTAGTGATAGGTATTTGACACTATTTGTATGGATTTTATGTCAAATTTCTATTGGTAGTAAGGTAAACTGTGGATTGATAGATTATTGGGATCCCCTATAAGTGTAAACAAGGCAATTTTAATTCATTGGCCTAAGTTTTTTTTACTTCTACATGCTCAGCACAGTTTAAAATATAATGTGACAGACAAATGTCTAAGCTTACACTTTTGTTTCATCTGGTCAGTTTTCAACTGGCTAAAGTCTATGCATTCATTCACATGCATTTTTTTTTTAAATTTGGTTAATCTATACATATAATAAAAATGGAACAGATCACCGTCTGCACATGGTATTTATATGAGAAAAAACAATATTGAGACTTTAATACACAAAAATCGAATAAAAAATATTGTTATGATATTGTTAGAATGTTTGTCTGTGCGTTTGTGCACGCTAATCTCAGAAATGGCTTATCCGATTCAGATGTTTTCTCAGGTTTTCACTAATATACAGTGGTAAGCTTCACTTAACATTTAGTGTTTGTTTCATGTTAATTGGTTCATAAATAAAATTGTTATTGAATTTAATAACTCTCTCGCCACAACACCAAGACCAAGCAAGCAAAGCCAGTGGCAGGTCAACTAGTATAATAATGTAGTTGATCGCTTACCATAATTCTCCAAACGATATTTGTTTCTTTGTCCATTTGATTTACCTGAGAGGGTGGTAATTAGCTAGATGTGAGTAGTTCATGTTTTTACTTTCCGTGTGAGACAATATGTAATCAAATATGGAAAACACTCATTCAATACTAACTAAATAATGTTTTATTGTACTGTCATTTTGTAATAATTGTGATAATATAGGTATATGCAAATTCACAAATATATATAACATACAAGTACAACTAGGCACAGACTTAGGCGTAGATCTTAAATTTATGATACTTATGTTTCTTAATTTTTCTGTTTGCATCAAGTGTTTTGTTTAGATTATTGCTTGCATTTAAGTTACAACTGACTCTGTGATAACAATTTAGGTGAGTCCTAAGTATGTATTATGCATCACCAAAATCGGGGCCCTAATGTTATTTATCCCAAGAGTAATTTATTAGTATATGTTGGTGAAATAGTTTTTGCTGAATGCAATAATGGTACATATTTAGTCAAACAATATAAGCATCTCTAAGAGTATATGAAAATGGTGTATGTATTTGTGTGCTGCAGTTATGTAGATGTCTTAAATACCCTAAACTGTCAACCTTTCAACCCACTGTCAACCTGCTTGACAGTACCATTTACTGTGTAAACTAAGCCTTATGTTTTCTTAGTATGGATACTAATAAGAAGAGAAGAGTCACCAAAATGTTCTTGATCAATTCAATCTTGATGCTTAAACTGATCTTATAAATATTTCATATCCTTAACATTTTATCTCGGGACTGGATTGTTTAGTTCAAATAACTTTGAGAAATATCAATACAGTCGGTTTTTTATTGGAAGTTTACATGCTATCAGTGAAAGATATACATAATCGTGTGCCTCTGCATTTTTTGAAAGTATTTATTTAGTGTCTTTATAGTTTTGAAAAATACAAAAGTACTATTTTTTTAAATGATGTACCAACAACAAAACAGACAGTTTTATTTTAGGAATTATGTAGATTACGAGATTTCTTATACACAACAATTAAACAATAAATACAAAGTCCAGTTCATGTTACTATTGTATTTCATTACACTTTCCACATGCTGATTTATATGCTTCTATCTTACTTTAATTTGCAAATAATTTTGTAGAACCATCACACATATCAATTACTATGCATGATTGCTTGTGGTTTAGATACAATGTATATACTCAGGTGGGAGCCTTCTCATGCAAGAGAGGGATATGATGGCTGGGGTGATGAATGCAAACAGTCACTATTAGGCTCTTATATATGATTTGCCCGTTGAAACTTACTACTACTTAACATAATAATTATATAAATATACACAGGGTCATTGGTTTTTTTTTTTGTTATCTTAAATTTTACATGAGGGTTTGGTCAGATGTTGACAATGTCACCCCCGTAAGACAAATCAACGCGTTAAATGTCAACCGTAAAGAAACATGTAAATTTTAATTAGCCTCCTGGCCTCATCAGAACAAGGAAAGGCAAGGAGACTATTACAGATTCCCATATCGTATCAATATAAAAACTAACGTGGTTTTCAATCATTATTAATTAAAAATACGGGATTACTCACGTAATATTTATCGGATAGGTCCGACTATAGTTTCGACCACATTCGGTGGCCTTTTTCAAGATGTGTTCGTGTTCGTGAGTTTTGTGTTTTTTTTTGTTGAACTTTTGACATATTTAGAAAAAAAGCTAAAATACATGATAAATGTTTCACATTTGCGTAATGCACATGGTGGTTAAAATAATCGCAAATAGTCACCCCTATCACCTCCTAACGGGGATACGCCGAATTACCAATAACCCTGTATAAGAATAACTGTGAGGAATTTTCTTATAATAATCAGTTATTATGCCCCATCAGTAAAGTTGAAAATTCCTTCGTCTATTTTGATGTAAAATGTATTATTTCGCACAAAACTAAATAGGTAGTTTCTACTCTATACGATCGTGACATCAATGCTATGCTTGAGCGATCATGACTTAGAAAGGACAGTTACCCCTACACATTAGAATCTTGTTACAATAAATATTTATATATACATTGCCTTCACTGTTCAAATACTCCTGATATATCATTATTATGACATGGTACTAAAGTGTAGTTCAAGCATTGAGGTTGGCCATACCTTTGTGCCTGTTCACATCATTAGCATAACAATGATGTCCATTTTACTGCCAACACATAAACATGCTTCCCGGTATGTAGTGATGAAATGAGGATACTTTGTCTATGATTTTTGTCTAGTAATATTAGATATGGAACCGCATTGGTTCAGCTAATACTGCAGCGAGGAGAATGAGACAGTGTTTTGTGTAATATATGATATACTAGGTGCGCCCCGTGGTTTCATCCGCATAGTTGTAAATGATGATATTAGGTGCGTTCGTTTAACTTATGAGGGCATTGGTGGCGTTGTCATTGATGGCTCTTTTGTTAAAGCGTTCGTAAAGCACAAAAACGTTATTTTAGCCACTTTGCCCACACCCTATTCGAACGCTCAACTGAGCATAAGACCTAAAATCGCATCAAATACATAGCTGTAAAAAAACGATCACAAACAACCATGATTCGGACGTGGGTCAAAAATTGTAAATTTCCTCTTTTTTAGCTTTCCGAACGCTGAACAAAAAGAGATATGAACGACATTATCAACCACAGATTCCGAATTCGAACGCCCCTTGTGAGCGTTTTTAGCGTTATTTTCGCTAAAAACGATCACAAAGAGCCTATTCGAACGCACTAATTGTATCCTATTTGTTATTCCCGCGCGTCATCTTACTTCATACTTGCCACATTTCATCCAAATCCGTTCAGTTATAAACCTCCATCCATCTAAACAGTCGCATTTATAATATTAGTAAGATTATCGCATCTGTAACAATTTGACCTAAACATAACTGCCTTTATTGATAGATACGAGTAAGAGATAATGATATCCCCGAGGTTTTGTTCTTGAACCTTAATAACTGCTAAAAATGTTTTAATAATGCATCAAAGGTCACACGGCCAGACGCAATAGAAATTTCATTGTTATATGACATCGACCCTTAGGGGATTACACTTTGAGGTATATTGAAACTGAGGACCGCCCTCAATTTTATACGTCTTGTTTTTAGAGTTAAGGCGAAATGGTAGAGACGTTACACGGATATTGAGGGGGTGAAGCAGACACAGACCGCCAGGCGGCGCAAGGGGTCTAGCCAGCATAGCCACTCGCGGGCGTATGGTTACTTGATAGTATTCTACTGACTTATGATTTTCAATTCGCCTGCGTTGTTAACTAATTAGGTACGTTATTTTAAGTAGGTAATTATTATGAAGTAAAGATTTATGACAAGATTTACTAATACCATTATCATACTAGGCTATGGGTGTCTTTATTGTAAATTGGCACGAGTAAACGATTAAATAGTTTTTGTGATTTTCAATAAACTTTATTTTGATTACCTATTATATGCCAAAACGAACAAACTATAAGGTACCTAAAAGTAGTTCATAATATTAGTTATGCATTGGTTGGACCAAAATACTTGCTAATACTTGATAATAAATATAGTTTTATTATTAATATTAGACAATAAACAACACACACTAAACAAATATTTTTTGACCATGTTACAAATAAAACTAGGGCTTGAATAAGATAAAACCGGTATTTGATATACAACCAGGTCAAGTCCTATCAAATACCGGTAAGATAAAAAAAACCGATATAATTAAATGTTGTTTTACTAAAATCCAAAAATCAACTTCAACTAAGGTATAAATTTCGTATTCACATAGGTATTGTAATAACAACTTTTTTATTAATCATGACATTAATACTGAAAGCTTAAATAAATGCAGGTTTTCAAAAGTTTTCTAAGTGCCCTTCAGGCCTTCACAAATGTATTATGCAAGTCTAGTTAAGTAAAAAAAAATGTCCTCCTGTATTCCTTTAGTAATTATAAATAGAAGTTTAAAATATAATATATATATAAACAATGCCATTGATGTCTGTGAACTAAAGCATTAGACATTAAAAAAAATGCAGATGTTCAATAAAAAAATCTTATTGATAATAAATAATATCTAAAGAAATGGTGAGATTTGTATTTCCAAAGTTATGAGAAGAGATTTACAGTAAGAGGTGAGTCTAAGCTACAAAACAAATAGTTACTTCTCAGAGCCTCTCAACGAAATGCCACGGTTTCGTCGTGAATCTACTAACTTCGGAACCATATTATTATGCGTCTGGTAGAAAGTAACAAGTTCGGCCTCCATTTAAGTAATCGCATAAAGTATTCATCTTTTTTATATGAAAACGTAGGTTTTTTCATTCTCTCCTCCCCAAATACCCAAAAACGCTGCTTTGTTTATCAGTAACTCGTAATTGCCATTTGACCTGATAGTACCATTTACTGTTTGTATTTATTTTTGTATGTATTTTATAATATAAAAAAAATTGGACTTTGTCATTGGCCATTTTCTTCAGAATTCATAAAAATCCGAAGAAAATGGCCAATGACAAAGTCCAATTTTTTTGCTGTCTTCATCAGGCATATCAGGTGCTGCCACTTGTTCCCCTGCAGTCCCCTTTGATTTTCGAAAAGGTTAACTCTATTTCTTTTTATTTTCAACGCTCTAGGTTTTTTCTCTGATGCTCTCTTTTACTTTCTGGTTTTATTTTTCACTCCGAGAAAGTGAACTTCCCCGAATTTTCGACCAACGATTGCAGCTACACCAGATAGCGCTTTATATAAGTTGCCATATGAGCGTTTGCACCATGATTCGTCTGCAAAATATCAATTACGGGAACACTATTTATTAAGTTTCCTTCTTCGATTGCTGCTTCCCGTTCCTTTGCAGCAGCGCGTTCCATCACCTCTACCGCTGTAGCCTCCAATTCATTGAACATAATATCTTGTATTTTTGCGTAATACTTTTCTCGAAAAATAGGAATATCCATGGCTGCCATAGTTTTCTCAAGTTGTGAGTATCCGATACCAGAAGCTACAATTCCAGAAATTGCTGCAGTGCGTTCAGGCCGGTATCGTTATTTATATCATCCGAACACACTTCGAAAGTTTTCTTGCACATCTTAGACAACTAAAATTTGAAACAAGCCCATCTTTTTTCCGTCTGTAAAACCAAGCAGCTGAAATCACACTTAAAGAGAGGGTTGTGCTTTGAGTCCTTCAATTGCTTAAAAAAACAATATCTACTATTCTGCGACCTGTCGATTCTTTTGTGCTTATCTCACACTCCGGCTCTTCTAGGAATGGCATTTCTTCACTGGAACAATACACACAAAATCATGTTGAACATTTTTATCAAAAGGTTAATGACAAGTAACAAGTTAACTTGTTACTTCAGTAACCTTATGATAAAAATAACAAATAGTAACTACTTTACTTCTTACTTTATAAATTTTTGCTAAAAATACTGTATTACTAATACTGAAACAACAAATTAAATACAAAGAGTATCTGAATTATTTGAAAATTAAAAAATAATTTTAAGTAATTAGTTTGACATATCATAAAATTTTCTTAAATAAAAGTAAATTGTAAGATATTATTATATAACCGACTACAAAGAAATTAACCCTCTGGACTCTAATATATTATGTCGGCGTTGGGTAGTATCGCCGGAATGCTGAAGCTAGGGATATGTTAGTAATAAAATATAAATAAAGCGATACGCCTAAATAAAAATATCGGTTTTATTAAAACCAGTATGTCTGCCCTATACAAGTGGCTTATTCTTGAGCACCAAATTAGATGGAAAACGTATACAATATACATGTTTCATTCAAGTGCATATAACAATTTAGTAATACCTACTAGACTTATGAGATGGGAAGTAGAAATACATACAGACTTTTTTAAATTTTTTACTCGCCTGTTTTTGGCAAGCGACCATGTGGTCGCAGATATAAATTTAATATGTAACTTACTTGAAGAAACCAGGTGTAATAACTGGTCGAAGATTTTCGTATAACGCATCGGAAGATTCCGGTAAATTTGTTGGCAGCAATACTTTGGTATTATCCTCATGGGATTCCTTAGACAATTCTTTGTAGGGCGGAGGGCTGTAAAAATAAAAGTCAAATTCCTACTAATATTCTAAATGAATCCCTGAAAACTCTGACCAGGTAGTCATCAGGTCGGATAAAATATATAAATATGTATACCTATGTGTTATTCTATACCCTATAGAATAACATATTGGTGTATATACATATAATAAGCTACCACCATACTAAATCATACAAATTCAATCGGCCGTCTTACTTACGTCTCAAAACTATCTAACACACTAAGACACTTAGAAATTTTTGCATCTATAACATTAGTTTGATTATGGTCGTCTTATTTTCATCATCATAAAATATTTTATAACACTACGCTAAATCAATTACAGATAACCTACGCAAAGACTATGAATGAAAACAATCAGGTAGGTACTTACATATTTGTCTGCAAGTTCGATAATCTGTTTCTATTGTAATTCCGAGCAGTTTTATTTTTCTTCTTATCTTTACTTCCCAAAAGTCGATAATATGGACTAAAATAATGTAGTCGTCCGGGCGCGCTGGAGGGAATAAAGTTGTACACGTCCACTCTCGACAACGCACTCCGGCCGACTAGCGGGGGTCGGGAGCCATGGAAATAGCTGCATACTCAGTGTGCGCGTTTGCAAATGGTTTCAATATTAACTTTACTTTATTTTCTAAAAACAATCTTACATTTTTACAAAAAACTGAGTTCATAGACGGATTTGTGTGTTTGTTAGGATTAAAATGTGTATTTTTGTTTATAAATATCTTTGATAGGAATTAAATGAAGTTGATTCATTCCACCGACGGGAACGGCAAAAAGGGTATTTTTTAGGAAAGTTTACGATTTTTTTCTATCGAGCTAAATTTATTTAATCGTGTTTCGGTGACCATAGCCGAATAAAGAATTTTGTGAACTTTTAATAAACGTAAAAAACAAATGTCAATTAATTGTTTTAAATGGTCTAGTTTTAAATATTCGTAACGACGAATCGTCAAATTTGACGCATATTTCGTCTTAAGTATATCGACCGGTAAAATCGGAATCCCTGTGGGATCATTTTGGTCTCAAGAACACGTCAAGCTATAAAGTCGAAATTAATATCAACACTAAGGTCTATTTTGCTCCCTTGTAAAAACATACATCTAAGTATGTGATACAAAATTTTGTGCTCACACATTTGCAGCGGTGACTTTACCGCAAGCTCGTCAATATGCCCGTGCGTTTATTTCACCGCAGTGCGCGCACTTCTATGACTCCGTACTTCACAGAATATGCGTTATTAAAACGCAACCACGGTAATTGATCTATATAATATTACCTTGACGCAACGCAGTGCGCGCTAGGCCTAATAGAATTAGAATTATGCTCACAGATTACGTTTACAATTAAAATAATAATTTGATGTAGGGGAGTTTTCTTGTTTGGCATTGTAACTCGCGAGAATATTTTATCTATGACGAAACGTTTACAAATAGGATAGTTAAACTTTAAACTTGAACTCGTATGCTGTCGGCGCTGATTATAACTTACCTTCTCAAAAACAAGACAATGAATAAATAAGCTACCTAATGTCTGTCTCAAGTCAGGTTTAATTATAAACTCTTCATACCTACTCATTAAAAGACAGTCTGGGTGTTGTCATATATTTTTTGTCCTCCTAAAGTATGTAGTTCTTACTATTATTTATTCTGTTCTTAAAGAAGCAAAATGTTTGTTTAAATAACTATGTAATAGTAGATTATTCACCGAGGGAGTAAACCAGTGTCTTACGTCATGGGCGGTATATTGAACCCTGAGTGTAACGGGGACTCTTGGGTTAATCCCTGAGCGCAGCGAAGGGTATTGATTTAATTCCCGAGCGAAGCGAGGGGTTAAAGCCACCCAAGATGAAGACAGGCTTTATCCTTGAGGTAATTCTGGTGCCTAGGTGCGTACTCTACTTTTCATACCTACTGCGAGACAATAAAAACTCAGAGCTTTAAAATAGCAGTTATTTAGTTAAAAGTACTTAATAGTTAATATTCAAATTAGACACATTTGTCCCGTTATAGAGGGACAGAGTAATATCTTTGGAAGGAACACTTTAAACACTGTTTTAGAGTTTCGCGGTTGTTAACTAAGTTATAATTAGTAGCTACTCACGAGATGTAGACACGATTTAGTTGCTTTTGGCGCACCCGATATTTCGGTAGCACCACGTTGAAAATAATAATATTTTATGAAAGTTGAATAACACCAAACACCAGATCGCGGCACGTGACTTCAACTATGACCTTGAATGCGCAGAGAGGGGCCGTGCGTAACCTATAGCGCGCACAACAATAACACTCGTTATAGTTGCGTTCGATTAGCAATGAGGGCATTGGTGGCGTTGCTATTGTGGCTCTTTTGTTAAAGCGTTCGTAAAGCTCAATTTTTGTGGCAAAAATCTCTCTTTTTAGCCTTACATACGCTGAACAAAAAGAGCCATAAACGACACTTTCCACAACAGATTCCCAATTTGAACGCCCTTATGAGCATTCTTAGCGTTATTTTCGCCAACTTGGGCTATTCGAACGCACTACTTATAGTACAATCGCGTCTTGTTTTCTTTATGCTGTCTCCGTACTAAGAGTTTTCCTACAACTAACGTTCCAAATCCAAATCACTTTACACCCAAGGGAGTTGCGTACAAGATTCCCCGGGGATGTAATGCCTTGCTTTACGTTGATATGTCACTTTTGTCAAGTCCAGTCAACAACTTGCTAACATATTTGTTACTGGAGTTGTCAATCCGCCATTTTACAAGATTTCAATCAACATTTGTTAGCAACTGAGATACATAATAGCCCAGTTAGATCTTGATCAAATTTAAATAGGACAACATAAGAAGCACCAGCTTTCAAATAAAATATAATCAAAATTGATTCACTTAGGAAAAGTTCTGATAATATATTCTGATGACATACGAGTAAAAACAAAAGTAGATGAAGAACCTTTTCTTTTTTGGAAGTCGGTTGAAAATGTTGGCCTGCCTAAGAGTAGGTTGGTCTGTCGTGTATGAACCATGAAAAAAGTGGATCGGTTTGTATTGCAAAATGTGTCATGAGGTTTGGCAGCGTTGTACATATGATGGTCATGATACTCGTACCTATGGCCAGAGAAACAAAGTCTGCCGCGCCCAGACCACGTTAATATTATCTATCACCATGTCCAATTTCGTCTGTCCGACTGATTATAGGTTGAGGAATGTAAAACTGCACTCAAATCGGACCATTCGTATCAAAGCTACGATGCCATGTCACACGTACAGACACACATACATACTGTATGATAATGTACTGTATTTTTTAATTAATCTCGAAACAAGGGTGGTATCAAGTATATAATTAAAGTATATATTAATTATATAACAAGTATATAATTCATATGTCAGAAGTGTACTCGAGTATTGTTCGACTATTTGGAACCCACACTACATGATTTATAAACAAACCATCGAAAGAATCCAACATAAATTTATAAAACATTTAAATTACAGATGTTATATTAGTCTTGAAGATTATGAGGAGTCTTGCATCTATCACAGAATAACCACACTTGATAATAGAAGAGTTCTCGCTGATATTTCTTTCTTGCATGGCATATGCAATGGATATATTGATTGTTCTGAACTTCATCAAAAAATTATGTGTTTTTGCTGTCCTAAGAAGCGGACACGACACACAAGCTTATTTGCAGTCCCTCACAGTAGCACTTACTATGCACAAAATGCTATCGTCAGTAGATTGCAGAAGGTTTATAATAAAAAAATTAATAATACAATTGAGCAATTTTGTAATAGTAGACCAAAGTTTAAGCGTGAAATTCTTGAGATTCTAAATCCAACCAAAACCGTTGCTCAGTAACAAAGTGAAATCATTCGTACATATAACACGCACCCTCCCACACACTTACACATATACTCACACACACATACAACACGCACACTCACACATATATACACACATGCTACCCATTTCAAAAACTAAGTGCTGCATATAGTTTAATACTATGACTGTCATCTCTTACAAGTATTATAAATTTAGTTAGTAAAATGTAAATCCATTATTGGCCATAGGTGTAAGATACATATATAAACTTTGTTAATTAAGGGCTGTGGATTTTGTAAATAAATAAATAAAAAATAAAATCTTATACGAAAAGTATGAAACTGTGACTACAGATTATAACCTATCAATAATGAACACATACATACACTGACGTCAAACTAAAACCAAACTCTTTTTGTTCGTTTAAAATTGTCGTAAAAAATTGATAACTAAAGCTAACTAAAACTGGTCGGATATTGTAGGTATTTTTGTATATTGCCAAACTGTTTATATGCGCCCAATATAGTAAACTAATTACAAAGTTGCGTTTTTACTAGTTTATTATACCTAATTATTGGATACTGCGACTTTATGTGCCTACATCGTACGACCACGGTGGCATGATTGCCAATGCAAGCCGTGGCCTAACCGCCATGGCCTATTTTCATGCTATTTAGGCGTCAATAATGATAAGCCCCTGAGAGAGGCCGCGGGCACGTGCCAAACAATCGGTTATTTACCTTAATATGCGAAACTAGGATTGCCAGTTGTTACCTGAAGGCCTCCCAAATTGGCACTACTGATTTCACAGTAGAAAAAGCAAAATCCTTCAAACGATTAAAACAGTGTTTTTCCTTCAAACGAAACTTTGTAATTCGTTTTTTGATTTCACATTAGAAAAAGCCAAATTCGTCAAACGAAACTTCGTTGACCGTTTTTAGAGTTTACAGTAGAAAAAGCCAAATTCCTTAAACGAAACTTCGTTGTTCGTTTTTAGAGTTTATAGTAGGAAAAGCCAAATTCGTTAAACGAAACTTCCTTGTTCGTTTTTAGAGTTTACAGTAGAAAAAGCCAAATTCCTTAAACGAAACTTCGTTGTTCGTTTTTAGAGTTTATAGTAGGAAAAGCCAAATTCGTTAAACGAAACTTCCTTGTTCGTTTTTAGAGTTTACAGTAGAAAAAGCCAAATTCGTTAAACGAAACTTCGTTGTTCGTTTTTAGAGTTTACAGTAGAAAAAGCCAAATTCGTTAAACGAAACTTCGTTGTTCGTTTTTAGAGTTTACAGTAGAAAAAGCCAAATTCGTCAAACGAAACTTAGCATTTCGTTTTTGATTTCACAGTAAAGCGAAATCCGTCAAACGAAACTTTGTAATTCGTTTTTTGATTTCACATTAGAAAAAGCCAAATTCGTCAAACGAAACTTAGCATTTCGTTTTTTGATTCACAGTAGAAAAAGCCAAATTCGTTAAACGAAACTTCGTTGTTCGTTTTTAGAGTTTACAGTAGAAAAAGCCAAATTCGTTAAACGAAACTTCCTTGTTTGTTTTTAGAGTTTACAGTAGAAAAAGCCAAATTCGTTAAACGAAACTTCGTAGTTCGTTTTTGGGAGTAGGCCTTCTGCTCCATTTCCCGGAAGACATAGTGAAGGATATTTTTTTATACGCTCGTGACGAGACAGGCAGGTCGTGTCCCTGTTACTAGTAATAGAATTTTTGGCGTAGTTCCAAAATGCCATTTTTTAGTTATTAATATGTTGGTGGAATGCCTCTTGTGCAAGAAACCGTGTTGGTTGGCACCACAGTCTGACGAAACTTATACAAATGCTGCAGGTGTAATGTTGAAACGGATTTTTATTAAATGCATTATGAAAGTATATTTTACATACGGTAGAATAACAAAACAGTGTTATAAGTTATTACATTTTTGTCTGTCTATCGATCCGGCTAATCTTTAAAACGTCTGTATCGATTTTTACGGGTCTTTCACTGGCAGATCGCCGAAATTATAAGAAGTAACATTTTAATTTAGAAAAATAATAAGTTTCTGAAACCTGTAGCATATATTATTTTGAGTCGCTTGCCATAAAACTGAACGGAACCGGCGTGGCTATTATGTATCTCAGTTGCTAACAAATATTGATTAAAAAAGGCCGCTCTATGTCAGTTTTGGCAACTCCAGTAAGCAAAAATGTTAATAAATTGATGACTGGAGCTGAAAGAATTTTATTCGATTTCAATGAACGTTTGTTAGCAACTGAGATAACTAATAGCCCTGCAGATGTATTTCTGATATCTAGCATACGTCCACATCGACTTGCCGATTCGGTGAATAGAATACCTAATAGGAAGAACATATTTGGTTCTATTGAAATGTATATTTGTCCTAGATCTGATTTCCGAAATGTAAGAAGATACTTCGACGTACTGTTTCTGTGGTTTGACTCACTTTACATATTATATCACAGAATAAATAAAAACGTACACAGTGGTAACCCTATGGGTCGTATATAGGTAGTTATTTTAAATTCAAATCGATTTCTTTCTACACGGCCTTGCTGGCTGCTTCTATACTACCTACTGGCATTTATTCTGTGACTCTACAGGGATTTAACAGCCTTGATGGCGAAATTAATTAAATTAAACGAATTGATTACCGTTAAGGACAACAGGTAAACAATTACAGTAAAAAACACTGATGTGCTTACGATAATGCGTTAATAGTTATTTTAAGGTTCATTGAACGTGACGGGAATGTATGTGTACTGTAATGAATAACGTAATATCTTTGCGGTCGTGCAAATTTGTTTTATACATACGATAGCTAAGGAAGGGGTCAGCCATTCTTCGACTACGCAGTATAATCGTAGATATAGTCGTCTAATGCTAATTAGAAAGAATTTGGAACAGATGAGACCGTTTTTAACTGATTTCAAAAGGAGGAGGTTCTATGTTCGACTGTATGTATTTTTTTAATGTATTGTAATACGATCCCGTAAGTAGCAAGGGTCACTAGTTCAACTATAACTTCAACAAGTTATTTTACACTTTAGTGTTTGTCGGTTTTATATTTTTGGTAAAAAAATCCTTGATGAGTCGACTCGTACGTTCATATATTTGCAAATCCTCAAGTTAAACTATGTTAGTACGCCTAGTTGCATCAAGTTAGATTTTTATTCAAGAGGTCAGACACAATCACACAAATAAGTCTTGTCATCAAGTCACTGCCCTGTCAAAGTCACCTGGTAAAGCAATGGATTCATTACTAAAACTTTTTTAAATTAGTTGACGAGGAAAACAACAATATTCATGGCTTTCTCGTGCAACATTACTAATACTTAACAGATAATAATCCTGCACTACTCTTCAAAACTCGAAGTAACACTTATTTATATAAAATTAAACAAAATCAACGATATTAATTGCAGAGAGTTGAAATACAGGTAAAAAAATCTTAGGATTAATTGTGAGTTTTTTTCTCGTCAAATGAGACCTTTCTGAGCACGTTGTTAGCACAGTGCATCTACTTGAAAGTACTTTTAGAACCTTCATAACCTCGAGCAGCCTTGCGACCTCTCTAGGATGCGCTCTTGAGACAATTCAATTGTTTACGTGTTTGTCCCGAGCGAAGTGTGCAGTTAGCATGTATTTATTACTAAAGTCAAAGCGAAAATCATTTATTCAATTTAGGCATCAAAGACGCACTTATGATCGTCAATTTTTCATTATAATGTACTTTAAAGACTACCGCCGCGTTCCAAAATACATAGACCCTACCGAGAAGAAGCGGCAAGAAACTCGGGGCCATTATTTTTATATAGATGTTTTACAATGTTTTTACTTAGGTACTACAAATATTAGCTCCAGTGTGTTGCCTTACAAAAGAGAACATAATGGTATCAGTAGGGCAAGACACGCTACACTTTGACATCTTAGTACACGAGTAGATAGATCCTGAAGTGATCAGTCCCAAGCTGTTTTATCCTCCAAGTAATCCGAAATTTTGTAATAACCTTTTTGACAGAGTTTAGTTTTAATAGTAATTTTAAACTTATTAATAGGCAAATCTCGGATAACATTGGGAACTTTATTATATAATCGTATAAATTGTCCCATAAAAGAATGACTTATTCTGTGGAGACTCGTTACATGTACGGATAGCTTGTGCTTATTTCGCGTGTTGATGGAATGAGCATGACTCCTTTTATCAAAACTGCTAATGTTTTTCTTTACATACATTAGATTTTCATAGATAAACTGAGAGACAACAGTTAGAATGTTTATGTCTTTAAACTTCTGTCTAAGGGAAACTCTGGGAGCTAAACTGTAGATCGCTCGTATAGCCCTTTTTTGCAGTATAAAAATAGAATTAATATCTGCAGAACATTTATATATACTATATCATTAAGTCTAGTTTGTCGAATAACCGTTACCCAAGTAAACGCGTAATCGGTTTGAGCCGTTGGCCTATAATATGAATAACTGCTTAAGTGTACGTCACACATTATCGTTGACGTGAAGCAGTACAAACTGTCATTTATCTACTGTGACGCAGATAATTCATAGTTGGTACGCCGAAGCTTGACGTGTTCACGTTTACGATATGAATACTTTTTCGCAAATTGTTTGTGCTACGGCCGAGACCAGGAGGGCTATTATCTATCTCAGTTGCTTACAAAAGTTGATTTAAATCTTGAAAAATGGCGCCTCTATGTCAGTTTTAGCAACTCCAGTAAGCAAAAATGTTAGTGACTGGTTAGACCTGACAAAAGTGACATAGAGTGGCCTTTTTTCGATTTCAATCAACATGTGTTAGCAACTGAGATATATACATAAGAGCCCTGCAGATCGCGTGTCGGTGATTTTGAGCAAAAACCTTTTTACTTGCATATGTTTTACTATTTTAAAATGGAAATAATGTAGTCGTATTTTTCAACTAAGGGCTTTAATATTAAGTATATGATTAAAAATTACACATTTCACAAATCACGTACATACTCGGTATTATATGTATATCAAACAGTTTCGAAATTGGTCTTATCTTATAAGGTGACTACTGTCAAAAAGTTGAATGATACTACGAATATTTGGTAAATTGCGATAGAATTCGTGTTTGCAGACCCCTTGTGTGACCACCAAATACTAAAGCACTGAAAGCGAAGGACTTCTTTCTAATATAAGTTGACCTTTCAAGAGCAAATCTTAAACCTCTTACGTCACAACTTTTTGTCAGTATCTAATGTAACGTGTGACAATAACGAATACCGATGACTTTCCAGTGCTGAGAATGATGGCAATAATGCAGGACAGAAATAGCGAGGAGGTACCGAAAGAGTTCCTCGAGACGGGGCGGACAGGCCGCCGGAACGCGATGCCGGACATCCTGCATCCTCAGGGCGCTGAGGTCACCACAGCAGACCTGCCCTCGCGGCTCCAGCAGCTGGTCACCACAGGCAAGTTTCGCATCATCCATGACGAACCTTAGATCAGATACATTATACAGAAGCACGCAGTTTAATGTCTTCCGTATATTATTAAAATTGCCCCATCAAAATACGGTATATTAAGTAAACTAGTAGTTGTACGAATAGTACGCGAGCACAGAATCATCAGCGGCATTTTTTCGCAGTCTGAGCTATATGTAGTCGGAGAACGACGAATATTGACCAATTATGCTCATATTCGAAATTCCTTTAAAGTCAGGTAAGAGTCAAAGTCAAAATAATTTATTCAATTTAGGCATCAAAGACGCACTTATGAACGTCAATTTTTAATTATAATGTACTTTAAAGACTACCGCCACGTTCCAAAATATATAGAGCCTACCGAGAAGATGCGGCAAGAAACTCGGGGCCATTATTTTTATATAGATGTTTTCACAATGTTTTTACTTAGGTAGGTACTACAAACATTAGCTCCAGTGTGTTGCCTTACAAAAGAGAACATATTAATGGTAACAGTACCTACATGGTTTTACCAAATTTTATCAAAATTGGTTGGTAAATAGCGCCGCCGTAGCAAATTTTCCCCCTTTTTAGGAAAAATACTATCCCACTGAAAAATCTCCGACGACATAAAATATATTGAATAGTAGAGACATGCATACCAAGTTTCGTCAAGATTGGTTGAAAATGGGACCTGTACAGGAAGACGTACATACAACCCAACAAACATACAGACTGAACAAAGTAAATTTGGCCAGTTAAAGCAGAGACGCTTCGCTCGCTCGGTTAATTAAGATAAGAAGTCGGTTGGTGTAATTGGTGGCAACCCTGCCTTCTGAACTGTTAATCACGGGCTAGATTCCCGCACAGGTCAAACATGTGTATGCATGAACATGTCTGTTTGAGCTGTATGTGTGTGTGTGTATATATATTGTATATCAGTACTCAGGTTACCCATAGCACAGATTACTGAATAAGAACCCATAGTACAGGCTCTGCCTAGTTTAGATCTTGAACACTTTGTGTGGACCTTATCCCATATTATTATTAAATTTAGAAAAAGCCATAAAGTGAAAGCTGCTTGCGCAAGTAGCTAAATATCATTGTTTTGTTCTACAATCAGACGATATCTTTCCGATATGTGGGTGCTTATAACCGCTGTGATGCAAATATTTCAAGTGCAACTTGCTGTCATCTATAGTATACGTGTGCATCTATAGTATTATTGTAACCGCGTGTAATCAATTTATCGTGATGTTTTTTCGTTGGTCAATTTAGAACAATTAACCTTTGACGCACCTAAATTTCAATATACCTAGAGTCGCTTCTGTTAATAGGAGTAAACGTGTCTGGGCAAAAAATCGACCTCGTCATAGCAATGTGTTCATTTAAATTATAATACAATTGCAACATCATCGACTAATCTTAAGACTTTAATATAAAATATTTATAAGTGTCCGTATGCCGTGAGTTCCCTTTTTAATAATTAGTACCTAGATGACTCGTAAGTAAACAATTGATTTTCTTGGTCTAACCTCAAACTTATTAGCTTAGTGCTGCTTAACAACGCCATCTATTGTCGAGTTGGCTTTAGTGTTGCTGTGTCGGTAAAACAGTTGTTGTTTAAGCTGATGGCCCTAGTTGCCATAATGAAATTAAAGCAGTTTTTCATTGCCTGAAAACACGGATAAAACGACTTTTTCAAAAAATAAAACCTAGCTAGCTCGTTTTATTGCCCCCGAAACCCCATGCATACTAAATTTCATCGTTGGAGCCGTTTCTGAGATTTAGAGTATATATAAAAATAATTGCACGTTTAAAGGTATAAAACATCATCAGACGATGCCACCAAAACAATGAAACGTTCCATTATTTAGAGAGCACATCACTTTACGTAATTGTTTATATCGCTATTTGTAATGAAAGACCAGTGACTGATAAAGGGCGGCCGTCAGTCGCACGACTCGCGCGTCGCGCCCAGATAACAGTAAGTTTCCATGCGGCTTGCTGCAAACACTAATCCTTGAGTTACTATTGACGTACTTACTATACTGTTATCTGCTTATCTAATCGTCTAATAGCGCAATAAAGGAAATGTGCCGATGCCTTAATCATGGTTTTCAGGTTGAGAAAGGCAGGCAATAGGCAATGTCTAGTTCAATTGTCTATGGGCGATAAGCGATTGTTAGTTTTTTTCTTAGAATTTAAGTCTAAGAGGATGAGGTTGTGCAAATAGTGGCCAACAGCTATGATGATCGGATTGGTTCTACAGCTCCAAATAAATGTTAAGCCTCAGGCTGAGAAAGGCAGGCAATGTCTACTTCAATAGCTTGTAACAACTTGTCTAGCTAGAGGATTCGGACTTATAAGTTTTACTTAATTATTATGATAAAGATTTTTCTCAGAATGTAAGCCTAAAAGGAAGAGGTTGTACAAAAAGTGGCCAAAATAAATGATGACCGAATTCAACAACTCTAAACTTAAAGCTTAAACAGCACTACTTCTAAAACAGCCCGATAGCCTGCAGTCAATCTCTGTATTAGCGCTTGTCATCCATAGCATGGACTAACTATACAAGTCTTGTATAGTTAGTCCATGTCCATAGTTAAAATTTTACGGCCTTATTAATAAACTTGGCTTACACTCGGAGTAGTTAAAACATCTATCTACCTGTAAATTTTTCGCTTGCAGTAAATATCACGCGTGAAAGCAAGACAAAGCATGTTACGCCTAATATAGGTTTACGCAACGTTTATTAATAAAGGCCTTAAAGTATAAGTACACAATTTCATAATAAGTTTAAACTAAATATTATAATTTTAACAGACTTCCAGAATACCGAACATATCGTAGTTGACTGTGATACATTCACTTGGAATGCCAATTTGTCAGGCGGTGTCAATTGTTATCGTATCTGAGGACACGTTTATCCTTTGGAAATTCCTCGAAATAAGATCACATCTGCCATATTACAACTTTAAATTAATTCGTACGTGCATAATAGCTAGCGGTCATATAGCGCCATTTTTAAGGCGCTACAAGAGCAAACTTTTAGGCATTTAAGGGGGAGAAGCATTGTCCGTGACAGGAACAAGCGTGCGTCTATTTTAACACGATCATTTTATCGCAGTTTTAATTTGTTTAAAAATAAAAGAAGCCACAATGGTAAAACAATATAGATACGAGTAGCTCTCGTTGCAGTTCCTGGAAAGTAGGTTTGATTTCTGCGAAATCTTATATATATTGTATTGTTGGCCAAATATGGCGAATCGCGAGTTAATCAACAGGTTAATTTATATAATAAATTACATTTTTCTAAATTACAAAAAAATATAGTAGTTGTCGCTCAAAATATTGAAAAATGCGATATGAAAGATTTTATTCTGTCTTTTTATTGTTGCATTTTTTTTCTTTCGGTGCCAGTTAGATATTATGCAATATTATTATACATGTCTTTTTTAAACTTTTAAGTAATGTGTTTATTTCAAGTTAATATCAGTAACTGTATTTCTAAACTGTGCGAGGAATAACATAGCGTTTTACGAAACTTTGGCTTTGGGCAGCGCCTTAATGGCAATTGGGATGCCTAATAGATATAAACGAGTTAACCGATAGTTTATCCGCTATATGCGATTAGATCGTAAGTTATTTATTGTGAAACTGTTTATCACATGTCGTATTATAGCACAATTCGTGATAATAATATCGTGCGATGACGTCTTTTACACCGCGGTAAATCATCGATAGCGCGAGGTTATCTACCTGTGACGTGTGTCGTTACATGATTAATTAGGCTACGATTACAATAAGCCGATTGGTAGCCGAGGTGGCTCGGGTTTGCCCTTGACGCACTGTCATGGACACAAGAGTCGAGTATTTGCGTAAATAATCGCACATGGATGTCACTACTTTTTAGATGCGATCTCTTATAGTCCGCGCAGTGTGATCCTGTGGGCCTAGCACGAAAATTTGCGTAAGTATAACGTAAAGGTCATATCGTTGACGTATGCAGTACAAACTATCACTTATCTAGTAGGTACAACTGTGGCAGAGAGAATTCATAGTATGTTCTGTAAACGTCAACGATTCGATTACGCTATACACTCTAGTCATTTTAAGTGTTGGGCCCACTGAAAGTTGTGAATACTTAATAGACGGTAAGAAATTCTAAGTTGACTGAAACACTAATGGTAATTAAACAGTATATTCGTTGTAAGACATTATTTAGAAGGCAAATATGCTTGGAGTACTCCACTTCTGCCATGTAGATATTTGCCATTTCGTACTGAAAAATTGATTCATTATTTTTGTAGGGTACTATAATTATTTATTTATTGTTATTGAGATTAGTACTCTGATTTTCGCTGTTTCCATCTTCACGTTAAAAACTGAATGTAAAAACAATCAAATGCATTCTTTTTTTACAATAGTGCAAAAAGTTTCATTCTGTATTCTGACGCCATGAAAGTTGAATTTTAATTCTAAGTGGTTAGTGCGATAAATCATCAATTTCATATTTAAATCCCTATTATTTAAGATTGTAAAAACATAATTGAAGGAATTGCCCTGTGTTTTTTGCTTTTTCTTCTCGATAGAGGCTGTATTTATTTTGGAACGTGACATTAGATTATTTTTAAGTGCTATTAACAATTAAAGTTCGTCTTTGATACCTAAATTATACAATTGACTAGCTGTCCCGCCCGGCTTCGCTCGCGTGGCCTCGCGGGATACGACGATTTACAGTTATTTTAACTATCCCACGCGAATTTTTTAATTTACCAGGATCAAAAGTATTCTGTATGTTGACCAAGGATATAATCTTCTACCATACAACTTTTCATTTAAATCGATCCAGAATTCAGTTTCGGAGATTAGCCCGTACAAACAGAGAAATAAAAAATAAAAATTTAATAAAAAAATTCTTCGATTTCACTCCTTACATGTCCCTGGTTTATAGCATTTTCTTTCATTGTACAGAAATTCGACCTGTACAATTTTATTATATGTAGTGGTTTTGATTTGGTTTGAGTTGAATAGTAAATGTGGACGATAAAATATCTCAAAAAAATTTGTATCTTGAACGAAAATACTTTAGTTCACATTAAATTTCGTTCCTAATCGTGTCTTTGAACGATATTTTATATTTTTTCCGGGTTCGATCCCCGGACAGGTCAAACATTTGTGTGCATGAACATGTCTGTTTGATCTGTGTCTGGGTGTGTATATGTATTTAAGTATGTATATCAGTCATCAGGTTACCATAGTACAGGCTCTGCCTAGTTTGGGACCTGAAGACCTTTGTGTGGATGTTGTCCCATATTATTTATTATTATTTTATTTTTATTACGATAAATTTGTGGAATACACATCAGTATTGAACAAAGACTTAACCAATTATAATCTGTGGTATTGAAGGAGGTATAGGTTTTGAAGCCGTAATCCATTAGACTCATTACGTCGTCCTGTGCCTAATTGTAATCTGTTACGGTAAGAGGATTAGTAAGGCAGGTTGGAATTCGCCCTTCAAACTGTCATTGATGTTTTAGAGAGAGAGTTTACTTTACATCATCACATTCATATTTTCTATCGACTTCCAAAAAGAGTAAGAGGTACTCAATTCGACTGTATTTTTTTTATTTTATGTTACCTTATAACTTTCGACTGGGTGGACCGATTCTCAAAATTCTGTCTTCGTTTGAAAGCTGGTGCGTCCCGTGTGGTCCCATTCAACAAATTCGGTCCAGTAGTTTTTGAGTTACACTCCAATAACTGAATAGAATGGAAGTCGGTTTCAAATTTTTCAAATTGTACTTGTATACAACGTGGTACAACAGATTTGGATGAAATTTGATATGGATACCTATAGCTTAGGCTGGTATTCCACTCTTCAAATATATTAGTCCAACGTACGTTTGATCAAATAAATTGGATGACTTCATCCAATTCACTAACACTGAAATTTGATCAAAGATTGCAATTTTAGTATAACACTGAAATAAGATCAAAGATTGCAATTTTAGAGAGAAAATTTCACATCTCAGACCTCGGGCACCGAGGCTTCCGACAATGTGTGTCAGATGCCATGGCTCGCCGACCGAATATCGAATTTTTACTCTATATCATTTTAATCGTCGCGCGTCGTATGGGGATGAAGCGACATCTATTGAACAGCTTGACGGCATTATCCAACCGAAAGCAGTTTTTTTTCAAGTGCTTACTTTAACCTTCTTAGAAACTTCGATGCCCAGCATAAAATTACTGTGAAAAACAAACCTTAAAAATTAAACTCTCAAAACAATTGGTACAGATCGCGCGGCGAGAGTTTGGCTTTGACCTTCGGGTGGAGGGGATTACTGCGCATGGGTACTGTCGCGCCATGTGACAGAGAGAGACAAGAGTCCCTCGTCTTCGATGTGACAGAGAGAGACAAGAGTCTTTCGTCCCTCTAGCCACCCTGTGATACCCAATTTTTGACTTCTGCGCAATAACGGTCAAAGCCAAACTCTCGCCGCGCGATCTGTACGTAATATTTACGAGGACTAAACTATCGTTGGGCGTTCTTTTTTAACCCGTTGACTCGCGATTCGCCATATTTGGCCAAATAATACAATAGATTTCGCAGAAAAGCAACTACTTTTCCAGGAACTGCAATGTGTATGGTTAAATTCCAATCGAACCGTAGCTGAACGGTTACTATAATACGCTTTCTTATTCTGCTATTGAAAAACAGTTCAGCTTTCCATTCCAGTCCAGAGGCCGTAGCACAAACGAGTTGCGAAAAATTATTCATACCGTAAGCGTCAACGTGTCGCGCTACGGCGTGCAAACTCTAAATTAGCTGTGTCACAACTGCCCTAGATAAATTGCAGTTTGTACTGTTTAACGTGAACGACACGTTACGTCACACTTAGGCAGTTATTCGTGCTAGGCCCTGAGCAGCCATTTACGTTTCTGTTGACGCCAGCTATCGCAAAACTTTATATTCTGCTAACTCGATATTATAATGAACGCGACCTAACTCATATTCGTAAATAAGAGCGTTTTATATTTAATAATTAGTAGTGTATCAGATAATCACGTTCAATTTGTCTCTAGAAACAGTCGAATTGCTTTTCGGGTAATGTTAGAACGACAACAGGAGTCGGACGAGTCGAGTTGCAGCGGGATAGATTGTTGAACGTTGTGAAATAGTATAATCACCCTCCTGGATTTTGATACCTCATTCGATAGGTTTTGAGTAGTTTTGTTCCATCGGAAATTCAATATGGCAGTTTACAGTCGCCATATTGATTACTTTAACCGTTCATAACTACTAAATTATTATTATTCTAAACTAACCCAATTCATATCACTCGCTTAATTAAGACGAATTCAAATGTCATCACGTTTATTAAAAATGTAGGAAGGACTTCAGGAACTAAAATATATAGTTATCCATGAAAACATACTCTTTGTAGACAGTCGGGTACACAAACATATCTCACCGATGAGTTCCAGCTCTTTTATTAACTGCTTTTGAAAAGCTAACTAACACCTATACAGCGCGTCGTCGATAGGTAAAGGAAGTACCACAATGCCCCACCTTCAGACAAACAAGGCAATTTTATGTCGATTCAATATTGTACACGTGGATAAGGTCGCTAATTATCAGATTGCTGTATGTTATCTGAACCCAATGATAAACTCCAGGCAGGAAGGAAGTGTTAGAGATTTAACATTGTGACAGTACATAATGAAACTTAAACATCATTTGTTAGCAACTGAGATACATAATAGTTCTGCTTGTGTCAATGATATTACTATGATTATAAAAATTTTGAAAATATTATCAAATCTTTGTTTTATTTAAACGCTTGTTCAAAATTTGTAAAATATTAAAAATAACATCGAATTATTCAATCAGCTGAGATTGTGCCTAGAATATTATAAAAAAAAACCACTCAATCAGCAGAGTTTGTTTCAATAAAACACTCACTTTGATTAGTGATAGAGTTTTTAAAGACCTAAATCTTTGAACTATTTTTGTATTGTCTCATACCGTAGAATAAGTGACCTGAATGAAAATGTGACGTAACGCGATAACACACGTAGGTTTGATGCTCATACAGTGTTAGCACACACATACGAATTGGTACGCAAAGATGTAATCTAACAGTGTGAATAAAATTCAACTCCTATATATTGACTTCTTAACCGCAAAATAGGGTGTGGCGCCGCGTATTCAGCTCGGCGGACTTACCATTGTGTACGTAGTGCTTTAATCGATATGTGCGTAAACGCCAGGTAACATTATTATCTTGTCTGATAAATAAATGATTATTATTATTATTAACAATTGAGCATATATAAAAAATCAAAACAATTCCGCTGCTTACAGCATCTAACCTATATCTAATTAGAAAATTACATACGCGAACACCTTTTATCTATAATAATTTAAAAACTCATCAACTGATGTTGATGTTATATACTGTGTAAAAACTTATAAACTACGTATGCAAAACTAAATATTTATTATTCTCAGTATTGGTTTTTTTATCTTATTTTTTTGCAATATTTCTATACAAAGTAAAAATATTCCTAAGATCGTAATCCTAGAGTACCGCCGCTGCCGGCGAGGCTGTTAGATTATCAGACTGTTAAGGCTCCAGACTCAGGACCGTGCCTTGCCAAGGAGTACTGCCTTTTGTATCAGGGGGCCGATTCCACTAACAAAATTGCAATCGAACCGAAGCTAAATGGTGACTTTATACGTTTTCATATTCTGCTATTGAAAAACAGTCCAGCTGCAGTTACGTTTCTGTTGACGCAAGCGATCGATCAAAACTTTATATTCTGCTTGATAGATAATAAACGCGACCCTAACTCATATACGTATATAGTAGCGTGTTAGCTCTATGCGTAGCGTTAATGTTTACATGTATAGTAGTGTTTAATATGACGTTACGTTCCAATTTGTCTTTCAAATAAAAATAGTAGGATGGCTTTTTGAGTATTATCGAGCGTCAACAGGAGTTGAACGAGTCGAACTGCAGTAGCAGCGGGATACATTGTTGACCGTTGCGAAATAGTAGAATTGGCCTTCTGTGGGCCGAGCACGAAAATCTGTTTAAGTGTACCGTAATCGCATCGTTAACGTATTTAGTACAAACTGTAATTTATCTAGTACAATAGTGGCACAGGTAACTCAGTTTGTACTGAATACGTTAACGATACGATAACGTTAAACTAAAGCAGATTTTCGTGCTCGGCCCACTGGTTCTTGAATCTACCGTCTAGCGAGAGCCCCCTAAGAGGATTGCATAGCTAGTACTTTCCATGCTAAAAGAGAAAACTCTTTTCTACCTCTTAACATTGTCCGATTTCAGTGTTTTTTTTTTTCATGGAATCATGACATTGTTTACTATGCCCGTACGTTGTGATTTTTTCAGTTTTTTAAAAAAAAGTTTTTAAAAAAAATGAAATTTATAGTACTTTGAAATACTGAAAATATCGGACAATGTTAAGAGGTAGAAAAGAGTTTTCTCTTTTAGCATGGAAAGTACTTGATATGCAATCCTCTTAGGGGGCTCTCGCTAGACGGTAGATTCAAGAACCAATGGGCCGAATGCGAAAATCTGCTTTAGTAAATTTATAGTACTTTGAAATACTGAAAAAATCGGACAATGTTAAGAGGTAGAAAAGAGTTTTCTCTTTTAGCATGGAAAGTACTAGCTATGCACTCTTAAGGTGTTTGTGGGGACTTTTTGATATAAGGGCTTTTGCCGATACGACTATCGGGACAATGATCGTTATTATCTATTTAATTGTAGACACTGAACTATGAGCAATAGACGCCATATCTGAAATCCAGCTTGCCGCCAGTGAGCTAAAAGTGGTGATTTGGAAGATAACTAATTAATAAATATCGGTAAACTATCTAACTCGCTTATCGCAATGAATGCGATAAGCGCTCGCGATGACCCACAAATCTTAATTATCTAAGTGATATGCCAATCGCTGACTACCATACGGATAACCATAATTTGGCTAATGCACTGAGTATTACATTTCTATGTTAATGTGGTTTGTGACATTAAACAGGGCATTTTTACGCCCCAGTTTGTTATTGACAGTTGTGTGTGCTATCACTTTTTCTGGGATTATGAAATCATATTTTTTATGATAGGAGTCAATAAGCATTTTTATCATGAGATAATTTTATAATGATGGGACAACCTTTTCAACTATATTTCTTAGGATTCCGCAATAAAATTGTTAACATTGAAACAACTTTAGATGGACAAATAAACACGAGTATATTTTATACTAGCTGCTCTCCGCGGTTTCACCCGCGCGGTGATGGATGATGATGATGAATCTTATATAGCCTATGTTACTCAGGGTGAATGAAGCTTTCCAATGGTGAAAGAATTTTTGAAATCGGTTCAGAACCTTTTGGCCAATTCGTTACAAACATACATACAAATCTTTTCTCTATAAAATATTAAGTATAGGTTATTTAATCCCGACCCGAGCGACGACGTATCAAAGATTTATCAGTGACCAGGTTTAGTCGTGACCATGTGGTTATTAAAAATTTTGAAAATGAAAAGTTAATCCATTTAGTTGATTAATTTCACCGTTTATACAAATATAAAGATCTAAAACTTATCAAATTAATAAACTAGTAATGATCAGTTGGACATAAATTACACAAGTTAAAAGCACGTGGGCACCGTCCTCAGCAGGGTTTCCCGAGATCGGTATCGAATAGGTACCTACTACCTACTTAATTAACGCCAGGCGTAATGTATCGAATACACCGCATTGTGGTCGATAGCTGATACGCCAACATTCCTTCAACGGCTTTCAAGTGTTTCTGGTTATATTTAGAACTGAAACTGTATTAGAAGTGAAACAATTCGTGCCACAGATGTCCATATATCCCTGCCTCATATTTGTGGAATGTTCAGACGAGTTATCTATCAGTTGGTGTTAGCGGCCCTGCCTTCGAAGTGTGGGGTCCCAGGCGCAGGCCACATATAAATGGCGTCGGGCGCGGACATGGCACGGGCGGCTTGTAATTCCATTCAAATTTCATACGAAACGCATGGCAATAAAGCGTAATTTAGAACACAAAATGGTGTGTCATAACCACGTCCGAGCAAGGACATACCGTGTGTTCTAATTTATGCTTTATTTCCATGCGTTTTGTATTAAATTTGATTGGAATAGGAAGCCCTGTGTCCCGTGCCCTGTGCCCAACGCCATTTATGTGTGGCCTGCGCCCCAGGTTGAATCCCTGGCCTGGTCAAATATCTGTGCGATGTTCAGACATGTTTGTTGTCGATTCCTGGATGTTGTGGTGTTGTTATGTGTGTGTCCATGTCACTCGTGAAACAGGGCGTCCTAATGCGGGGGTGTATATTATTGAGATATAAATATGTGTGTATGTTACTTCACTTACGAGAAATTGGTCAGTTGTGCTACACAAGTTATTATATAACTGTGGTACAATTGTGGGTACATCGATCACCTTCATCATTTTTTTCTCTCATATGCTTATATACAATGATGCGACCCCACCAACTACGAGTACATTGTACTACAGCGTACATTGCATGGAGAATATGATCTATGCATACTGCTTGAAGGCTGATGTTACGTTGTCCAATTATGATGCATAAATTATTCTCATTTTAGTATCTGATTTACACTTAATGTTACACATGTATACTAAGTAGGTATAATTCAATTCCTTAATTAATTATTAAAATAGCTGTCTATGGTGTTCATGCGAGCGTTGGTTCTCTTCCGTTCGAAAAGGCAGTCGTCAGTTCAAAAAGAAGAATGAGATGGGGTAACCATGGTTACCAGGGTATTGATTGTCAGAGAAAAAAAATGGGATAGGGATTCGAACGGCGAAGAGCGAACGGTCGCAAACTGAGCTAGCATAACTCAGGAAAGTATTTGGGAAAATGTAAAGAGCAGCTTGTGAACAATATAATATATCGATACACAAACTGGAGTTTCCTTGGATATAACTTATTTCACTGGAGAGGCCAAATAACGCAAGAGAAAATACGTATGAAACCTACGTATCCAATGTGGGGGGAGTTTGCAAAACGTATTACGTAATCATCGTTTGCTTTCCGTTTTATTACCTGCTTCCGTTCAGTTTCACGGTGTTTTGTAAACATAGGTTTTCATGGATTCATATACGTTAAAAGCGTTTATATAATAGAGTAGGTAGGTTACGCTATATCTACGTCAGAATTCCACAAATGGTTCTATAACTTGAGAATGAATTTATATGATGATGACATGATAGTGATGGCCGACCGGAAACGGCCTAACAATTCATGAATGAGATACAAATGAAATGAAAACTAATTTATTCAAAACACACACATCACATTACATATTCTAAACATACCAAAATGTCTTATATATCGATAGAGAGAACCTCTTCGAGCTAAGGTACTGTCGCCCGAACCTGATAGCTACCATCAATTAAGGAGTTGTTGTGCACACACCGGAATCCCATGGATGTCGCGTACGCGTTGAGGGAAATACGCGTTTTAGGTCCCTGGAGCAGAGAAGGTACAGAGATGCGCATATACCCAGCACCCTTCCCAACACCCTCTTCCTAGTACACACTCAGGAAGAAAAGGAGACCCTGACCAACCAGGGTTATGGAGGAGGCACGGGGTCGCGCATCCTTACCATCCATGAAGCACAGGGACTGACATACGAGTCGGTCATCGCCATTAAAACCAAGGGCAACATGAGTCTGCACGAGAGCGTCCCGCACGCAGTGGTTGCAGTCTCGCGGCACACCCGGACCTTGACCTACTACACCGACGACGAAGAAGACGCCATCAGCCGTTTCGTGCGACGTGCGGTGTCTGCGTCACCAAATGCTATCCGCGACTACACACTGGAACTCCGCTCTGAGCTGCTCCATAAAGAAAAGATCTTGCAGGACGTATTTACTAGCTACAAGACAGCTCAAGTTCAACTAAGTGAGCATTACAAGACTGCAATTGAACTAACGGACCTGGTGGCTTTGAACGTGGAGTGTGTGGAGGCTCTTGAGAATAGTCACTCGAGCTGCCACATTCAACCACAACCAGACTGTACTAGCGCCCTCTCAACATCTCTGTCAAATCAAAACAGACCAACATTGATCACAAACACGGTCCCAGGCGGAGAGCAGTATGTCAGCTCTAATCCAGTTCAACCGCATAAAATCATGGTATTTTCAGACAAAATAGGTGTAGGCTTTGGTTCATTATTAAGTAACTCAGTGCAGTGTGCTGTGGAGAACTATTGTATGCCGGGAGCAACCTATGCTCAGATTGAAAAAACAATATTAAACTCAAAAATAGATAATAAATCAATAGTTGTTCTCTTCTTAGGTCATAGTTTAGGTATTGATAGACAAGAGGTTATTACTAGAATAACCACTTTGTTAGAACTTAAGGCATGTAAAATAATGTTATGTGCCTTCCCTTATTCAGATTTATTGTCTGAAAAAGAGAACTTGCGCATACACTCACTCAATACATTAATGTATAACTTGACATGTCGTCATAGTGACAAACTTTTATTTTTTGACTGTAATAAGTTTATTTGTAATTTTAAGTTGACATGGGACAGCATGTACTGTCCTAAAAAATCCAGACAGCTAATTGCTACTTTGGTAGCTTTCAATATTGAGGCAGTTATAGGAAATATAACAAAGAGTAGTGACAATGTTGTAGTTTTTAGTACATGTACTAATAATAGTAATAATGTAGCTATTAATTGTTTAAACTTTTAAACAAGACAACAGAGAAGTGTGCTGACATCTTATCGCTATTTTATCAAAATATTAACCGCTTCTCTGGCAAAATATTAGACATTGAACTTTTATTAGATAAACATAGATTTGATGTATTAGGCTTTACAGAAACGTGGCTAAAACCAGATAAAATGTTATTTAATGTTACACATTTTGAGGTAGCCAGTGCGTTCAACAGAATATCTGCTGAAGGGGGAGGGTGTATTATTCTTTGTAAAAGAAACATAAAATTTAAGGAACGGTCTGACATAGTAGGTTTTTCTGTTGAACGTGTCTGCGAAATTGCTTGTGCAGAACTGGAAAGTCATATATTATTGTGTGTATATCGGCCACCAGCATCTAATTTCTGTAATTTTATGTCCATAATGGAATGTGTACTCAAGAGACTAACTAAAAGCAATAAATCAATCATTGTATGCGGTGACTTCAATATTGATATTTTGGTAGATTCAACTGATAAAACTAATCTTATCTCTTTGTTTAAATCTTTTAATTTGAATTTTTTGTTCAGTGAGCCAACTAGAGTAACCGACTCTTCATCCACCTGCATTGATAATATTTTTTCAAACTGTAAGACTACAGAAAAATCAGTAATGGTGGGAGTTAGATCAGACCACAATGGCCTCGCTATCAAATTCGAAATCGGGAGAACTAAGAAAAATACCATTATCGAACATAGGCCGCTAACAAAAGGTAAACTAGAAAAGCTTAAACAAAATATAGAGTTGAAACTTAGTCTGGTGGAATTCACTTCTGAAGATCCACATGACATTTATAGTACATTATTTTCATTAGTAAGTACAGAATTTAATGAAATCTGTCCGAAGAAAAAACTGCAGCTCAACGGTAGGTTACAATTTGGTGACTGGTCAACTAGAGGTATTCGAAAAAGTAGAGACATAATGTTTGAGTTATATCACAAAAAATCTTTAACTTCTAGTAAAGATTTTCATGATTACGTAAGAAATTACTCAAAAGTTTTTAAGTCAGTATGCAAACGCGCAAAAGCTTTGTTTATAAGGGATAAAATTCGAAAATCTAATGACAAAATTAAAACAGTTTGGAAAACTATTAATACAGAGACCGGCAAAAGTAAATCTTTTAATTCAGAATATGTGCTAGAAATAGATAACCAAAAAGTTTCAGACCCAAGTCATGTTGCGAATTCATTTGAAAATTTCTTTTCTAACATACCACTAGAAGTCACCAAATCTCTTGATTCTTGCCCTTGTGTTGCAGTGGGCTTTCTGAAAGACAACTTCCCGCTCCAAATTCCTGAGTTTAGGTTCCGAAATATATCTACTTTTGAAATAATAAAAACATTTAAAAGTTTAAACGTTAAAGCAACAGAGGATTTATGGGGATTATCCGTAAAAATGCTAGAGTCAATAATAGAAGTTATTGCGCCACATTTGATGATCATATTTAATTTATGTATTGATAGAGGTACATTTCCTGATCTAATGAAAATGAGTAAAATCACCCCTATTTTTAAATCAGGTAGTAAGGCCGACCCCTCAAATTATAGACCGGTCTCTGTGCTTCCGGCTTTGAGCAAAATATTCGAAAAGATAATGCTTCAACAACTCTTGTCTCATTTTAATGAACATAGGATTTTACACGAAAATCAGTTCGGTTTCACGAAAAGCAGATCAACAACAGATGCAGGAGTCCAGTTAGTCAAGCATGTGCTGGAGGCTTGGGAGAGCTCACAGGATGCCATTGGCGTATTTTGTGATCTCTCCAAAGCTTTCGACTGTGTAGAGCACCGCACTCTAATTTATAAGCTACACCACTATGGAATTCGTGGAGCTGCTCTGAATCTTGTAGAATCATACTTATCTGATAGGCAGCAAAAAGTTGGCATTAATGGCGTGACATCTTCTGGATCTTTGGTCAGAATGGGGGTTCCACAGGGGTCGATCTTGGGTCCGTTCTTATTCTTAGCATATATCAATGACTTACCACATATGGTTGAGGGCCTTGCTGACATAGTTCTTTTTGCGGATGATACTTCTCTGATTTTTAAAGTAGATAGGAAAGATAGAGAACTAGTTCAAGTCAACAACGCGTTAACTATTGTTTCAAATTGGTTCGCCGCAAACAACCTGCTTCTCAACGCAAAGAAAACGAAATGTTTAAAATTTTCCATGCCTAATGTAAGACATATAGAGCCAAACGTATTACTTGACGGAAATAAATTGAAAATTGACAAGGCAATAGTCTTTCTAGGTATTAGCATAGACTCTAAATTACAATGGGGTCCTCATATTGATGCACTATCTGGAAGACTGAGCTCAGCTGCATATGCGGTTCATAAAATTAGGCAATTGACAGATATAGCTACTGCTCGACTGGTCTACTTTGCTTACTTCCACAGCATAATGTCATATGGTATCCTGCTGTGGGGGTCAGCGGCGGACATAGAGACAGTTTTTATATTGCAAAAGCGGGCAGTTCGAGCCATCTACGAAATGGGTCCCCGCGAATCCTTAAGACAAATGTTCAAAGAAATTAATATATTAACTCTTCCATCTTTGTATATCCTAGAAAATATAATGTACGTTCGTAAAAATATAAAGAAGTTTAGAATAAATAGTGATATGCATAATATTAATACTAGAAATAAGGATAGGATAGCTGTATCTAAATTTAGACTCACGAAAACTAAAAATAAGTCCTTCTTAGGCAATTGTGTACGTTTCTATAATAAAATCCCGAAAGACATTACTGAGCTCACTGAAGGGAAATTCAAGTTACGTGTCAAAAATATACTAATGAAAAAAGCCTATTATAAATTGAGTCACTACTTAGAAGACAAAGATGCCTGGAAGCTTTCCACTTCTGCCTAGTAGCCAACTATTGAATAAATTCGTTATTTTAATACTACTCATATGTAACCTCAATGTACAAAGACTTGAAAAAATAATGGCCCACGAGTTTCTTGCTGCTTCTTCTCGGCGGTGGTTCTTTTCCGAAGACAGCGGTAGAATCATTTAAAAATTTTGACGTTCATAAGAGTGTCTATGATGCCTAAACTGAATAAATCATTTTTGAATTTGAATTTGAATTTGACTACAACTTGCAGATGGCCATAAAAGATCGGAATGTGGATGTGACGGAGGCCCTGGGCCGGGTGGAGAAAGCCGACTTATATAAAAATTAGTTATAAAGAAAAAATTTAAAAAAATTAGACAAGCTTAGGCTTTTGTATTATGTATGCGTTGAGCATTCACGCTCACTAAAAGGCTTCTTCTCGCGGCGGCGTCGTGTGGCGGGTCGTCCTCTTCCCTCAAATATGGTTGAGGAGGGCGATGGCTGGCACACGTGTCAAGCTCGTGAACGGGCGCTGCTTGCGGGAGCCGGTATGCTGTCGTTATGTACGATATTTAGAAATTAGTTAAGTCTATTTGTGTACAAAAAAAAAAATTATGCAAATTTAGTTAAGAAAAGAAAAATGTCCTCCTGTATTCCGTTAGTAATTATAAAAAAAAAATATTAGTTTAAAATATAAATGTAAGCAATGCAACGGACCCATTGAGTCTGTGAACAAAAGAAATAAAAAATAAAAATAAAAAAACACGTCTAGGAAGCATGTGCGTGTCACGAATATGAGGCCCGACTCAGCATACGACTAAGAAAAAAAATCTTAATGGTTTTTAGTCGTAAAACCCATAGACATGACCCATGGGATAGCGCTCATGGTAGAGCTTGTCTAGAATAGTAATACATTTTATTAGGCGCTATGCAGACGACGGGGCGCCCGGGCGGGGCGGTCTTTTTGACCGCGAAGACACGACAAGCCATAAAGACCGCGTCTGCCCGTCGATGCCCGCGGCTGCCCTCGCCGCTAAGTATCTACGGATATGCCGCGCCGCGTCTTTTTGCCCTCCGTCTGCGTTGGTAGTGTAGGATTCCCTTTGCGCTATCGTTCGCGGCGAAATTGACCGCCCTGGCCCGCCCCTCCGTTTGCAAAGCGCCTTAAGGTACAATATAACATAAAATACTTAATATAAGCTTAACTGACTTTCACTGAGGGCCCCAAACTACGCTAAGCCTGTATCTTGGGAGCCCAACACAAAAAACAATTGTACAAAGAATATGCGGCGCGCGAGTTCATGCATGAAATTTTTTTACCCTTAAATGAAACCGACTTCAATACCAAAAAGTGTGAAATAACTCGTTGAAGTCATTACCAGGGATAGTTCAAGAGTAGGTACATTTTATCACAATATTGTGCGCATAGTACCGACTTCGACAAGTTATTTCATACTTTTTGGTATTGAAGTCGGTTCAATTTTTTTGGTAAAAATTGTGTTCACCATTTTTAGTGACCTTTGCTACCTACTTTGTTGGAATCGATTGGCATTTACCTTTAATGATAGTGTCACTAAGATAGGCGCAACAATTTTTAGTTTTTGGAGTGTAAACTACTTGACCGAATTTGATGAAATTTAAATGGGACCACCTCGGAAGTTATCAAACAAATAAAGAACTATATATATGAATCGGTCTACAAATGGCGGATAAATCGATTCACATACACATAAAAAAAATACATACACACGAACACATAACCGCCTCATGTTTTGAAGTCGGTTAAAAAGACATCATTATACATGAGATATTTGTACGTTAAGTAGTTATTGAATCATTTAATTATTAAGTTTATACTTTTTATTGTGTAAAATGTAGTAAGTAATAGACATATTCTAATGAACACTGATAAATTATTAATTAATGGTTAATTGCACAAATATAGTGATTTAATAAATTTTCTACCGACTTCCAAAAAGGACGTACTCAATTAGACTGCATTTTTTTATGTTACCTCATAGCTTTCGATTGGGTAAACCGATTCACCTAATTCTTATTCTCTTTTTTTATTGACAGCTGGTGATTCCCGTGTGGTCCCATTTAAATTTCATCAAATTCGGTCCAGTAGTTTTTGAGATACACTCCAATATTTGAATAGAATGGAAGTCGGTATTAAATTTTTCAAATTGTACTTGTACTTGTGTAAAGAATTTTGTGAATCGGTTTACCCAGTCGAAAGTTACGAAGTAACAAACATAAAATAAATACAGTCGAATTGAGTACCCCCTCCTTTTTTTGGAAGTCGGTAAAAAATGTGTGTAAATTAATGTCTGATGTGTGTAAAGTGTGTCAGCACATCGTCTTTCATAGATTTTATTTTGTTTTATTAAGGCATTGGATATAATATCATCAGTCTACGGACATTGATATACCGTGAAAAGATTACGTCACAAGTCTGTTAGGGTTGTGGGCATGCCCATCGTGCCCACAACGGTGGATCCGCGCTTGCCACTGTATGGCCTACCCAACTCGAAGTAAATCCATCAAAGTAGGCGCTATAAATATCTTATCGACTGGCAGGGATTTGCACCCATAAGTCTACAGTGCCTACCACTGACAATATGGAAGTGTTTGACCTTCCAAGAAAACAGGTTAAGAAATAGCAAAGTAATGTACGAGTTAATGGCGTCGAAGACATCCGGCGCGTTGATCTCTAGTTACTCTAGTCTATTTGTAAGTCTTGTATACTTGTTATTGTCAGATGCGTCAGAATTCCGTAATACTTACACCAGCATGCTTCAGATCATTCGCGGCATACTGATTTCTTTGCGCTTCTTTATCATTAAAGTGACGGTCAACCTATACAGATAAATAAAATTGAAGCCATGTAGTTCCAGCTTTTTAAATTAACAGCTTTTCCCTAAATGCAGATGAAAGTATATACATACGGAATTTAGGTACATAAAAAATCATTTATAATTTTTTGGCGGTATGTCTGTTTGTTCCGGCTAATCTCTGAAACAGTAGGACCAATTTTAACGGGGTTTTCACTAGCAGATAGCTGATGTTATAAGGAGATACTTAGTCTACTATTATTTCAGAAAAATATATAGAACTCAGTCTCTCTGTCTATTTGTTACCTTATCACGGCTGAACTTTATATACTGGAAAGCACATATGATACTTTTAGTCATCATCATCATCATCAACCGCGGGGCGCAGCTAGTAAAGATCTGTAATCATCTTGTCGCGGGAAACGAATCCACAGATTAAATAAGTTATGACGAATCTGCCTCTTGATTCACAAACTGCAGACAAACAATGCTTCCCCCCTTATTAGGAAAAGTAAATGCAATTGAATAGTAGAACATACGTTGGGATTGGTTGAAAAATGCGACCTGGACAGAAAGACGAACGTACAACCTAACAAATATACGGACAGATACGAGTCAATTTGGCCAGTTAAAGAAGAGACGCTTCGCTCGCTTGGTCAACTATATACACATTTAAGTTGACCGCAGAGTTTGCCAGGACTAATAACAGAACAGCTAAAAATACAGCGCTTTTATATATAACGGTATAACGGTTACACGTTCATATATTATATACGGAAATAAGTCCATTTAATAGTGAAGTTCAACGCAGGGTTGTTTATTCTGTACGTAGAACTGATATTAATATTGTGCCTACAGCTTACTACATATAAATAGTATATAAAAAAGCGATAGATGCCTCATTTAGGGAGATCGAAATTATTATCCTTAGGTCTGAAATGCTGAGTCATTTGGTTACAGTGCATACCAAACCTGCCGTATCCACACAGACGGATAGAAGAGTAGCCCGTGGTAAATATTAATTATGTCCCATAGTGTAGTAGTAGCTAGTGTGGCCTCTCTGAGAACTGTATTTGTCCCAAACCTTTGCGTTCAAGGTTTTAGACAGACTAGTTTTGTTAGATAGAATTTGGTAATTAATAAGGTATTGATAATATTTATCAAACTCATTGATATTATCTAGTTGGGCATTACAATAGCAACAATACTCTGTTGTCATTTCACTTATCATATAACCATAGAATTTTCCCTGAATATGGGTCATAATTCAATCACTCCTGTCCGAAAAAACTCTTTGGTAATAGAATCTATTTTCGCTTACAGACCTAGACAACCCACAACCTGGTCCTTCGAGCTCGGATCTTGACATGAAGAAAGGGGACGGGACGACAAATACTAAAGACAAATGCAGTTGAGCTGTGTCTCTCACGGTCGCACAGACCCGCATAGGACTTGCCCAAAGCTAAAGAAATCTCAGCCAGGTATAGTATTACTAAGCACTGTAAAGTGTGACCCCACCTTAATATTGTAAGGGGTGTACAAATGTAGACTATGTAAATATCTAATCGTAAGAACAGCCACCAAACAGTATGGTCGCTTCTAAAAGAATTATTATGTGCAATTGGAACAATAGAGTAGCTCACTAAAAAGTTTATAAATAGCATAATATAATAATATGTGATGTTTAATAATAGAAAACTTCAATCGTACAAGTTTATAATACTGTTTGCCTACTATGGAAAGAGTGTCATGCCACAATATATTATGTAAACCTACTTAACTAAACAGTCATATTTTAAGTTGTAACGGAATTTATATGAGAGTCCATATGCTTATTTTAACATAATGGCAAATTGCAGCTAATTTACTTTAAGAAAATTACATGTTGTGGCACTTCGTTCATATTGTAGCCAGGTTGTTTTGTCGAATTTATTCAATTGTTTGGTCAACATTATAAGAACTTTTGGAAACCATCGATGCTTTTGTCATTTATTTTATGGGAATACTATGTGCATATGTCACCTGACTTTAAACGTTGAACGCAAACGCTCATAGTAGGGTCTGGCGATATTTTTTTATCACCTCGGTCGGTTGTTACAAATTGTAGATCTTGAAACGTCTTTTATCTCATGAGATGAGATATCCAATGAAGTCTACTAGAAGTATGAGCAAAATGACTAAGTAGAGCTTTTTCTTACATTGTAATAAGTTCGACCCGTGATGACGCATTCAGAAAAATACATGCCTCATAGATTACCTTCGTTTTCAAGATGATTTTGACCATCAAGCCCATAGACTTTATGAGCAAATGATTTAGAGCTTTCTGTTGTTTGAATATTTAAAAAGCAACGACGAACACGATTGGTTGGGTGTTGGATTAAAAGCGTGAGCAAATCATGTACCGAAATGCTCGCCAGCTCCCATATCAGGAACGATAACTGGATGATCTCATTTTTTTAAGTGCTAACAATTCTATAGCGGAAAAGAAAATTGTCCTTATTAGACAGTCGATAATATTCAACGGACTTGTGTACGATTTAAACCTTTGTGTGTGCCCGAACCTGTAATCATCAATCAGAACGAATACTCCAATCGATAACGATATCGTTACCGAACCACATATCGAATGTTCTGAATATTCCGGTAATAACCCTACGATGCGATATATATACATTACTAATCGATAATAACTGTCGATAAGTTCTGAATCGTGATGTCTAAATCAATTGGACTCCGATCCACGGATTTCAAGAACCCTCGGATTTGTAACAAGTGAGAACAATTTGTTTCCGCAAATTGGCAACAGTGCGTGATAAAACAAAAGTTGAAGATGTGTCTTCTATCAAAGTCTCTTGAATTTTCCTGTCTAATTTGATGATGTGATAATTTAACTACAATTTGTTTATGTCTTCAACAGATAATTACCATTAAAATACATGACAAATGCAGTTTTGTGTAAGTACACTATATAATGTATAATACAATAACCGGTTCCGTGTTCGAATCCGCACTGTATTTGGTTATTACTACTGAATTCAATTTAATCCGTATAAAACTATGCAGACTTAACTGCGGCTATGAAATGCGTTGCGAATTCGACTGCGCAGGTACACTCAGGCTTACTATCACGAGTAGATAATCCATCAAAGGTCATTGCTCATCATGCCGCCAGACACAATAGAAATTTCATTGTTATAATAGAACGACTCTTGAAGGGTTAATTGGCTTACACCATATGAAAAGATCTTATTTATCTTCTCTTACTTGTAAGCATACATATGCTTACAAGTAAGAGAAGCTTCCGCGCAACGGCTTAAGGTCTTTGGACACTTAAACGACAATCAAGCAAGCTCGCTGACAGCAAGCTGTCTGCTAATTTACTCGTATATTGCCAATGTAAAGTATATTTAAAGAAAAATAATTAAAGTCTATATTTATATAGTGTTTTTTGCCGGGTGGGAGGCGAGTTATTTAAGTGTGCTAAGGCCCTTAGGCCCAATTTTAGAACCGCAGTAAGTTTTGAATGTTACTATTCGTGTGACATTGAACAATCAGCGAACACACTGTTCGTAGACTAAATAAACTCTGAGTGAGTTTTCTTTTCGGCAGCTTTATTTTAAGAAAATATCAGATTACGACACTGAAGGCGTGGCCTCAATATCCATGTAACATATACAACAAAAAGTATTAGCAAGTGCAGCTACGTTTTTATACATGTTTGTTATTCGAAAGAATTAGACAATACTGATACGTAGGTAATTTTTGTAAGTGTAAGCTAGATAAAAACTGGTAACACCAATAATGTTAGAAACACTAGTCTGATAAAAAAGTTTAACTACCCTCGTTTATGGAATGTACACATGTACATTAAGAGTGGTTTTTGTACTGTTATAATTAATACCACTGTTTCGAGACGAAGTGGTAGCGCAGTAGAAATAGAATGGCTAACTATAACTGCCGGATCGGTAACAAATTAAAAAAAAAAACATTGTTTATTATAAGCATTTAAAAAAACGTCAGATATGAATATTACTTAAATTTATTGTTAGAACACTTGTTTTGTTGATGAAAAAACAAATTTTATTAATACGCTGAAAATGGTATATACTGTATTCTGATATTACTGTAAAGTATGTAGGATGTTTACTTATTGTATAATATCAAATAATGTTTGTACAACAATATGTTACTTATACAAGTATTTTATACACTTGCAGTAATAGCATTGTTATATATTATATAAAAATAAATAAAGTAAACAAAATAATGTTCAATATCCGTTCCCAATACCGATGTTGTTCAGCTAAAACAATATTATTATTATTAATTAATATTATATATATTAATGTACTGTCTGAATAAAGGCTATTAATAAAAAAACAATATTACTTTGATGTATATATAAATATGCTTATACGCTTAGAACTTATTTATTTCATATAATTACATAGTTTAAAAATCAATACGTAATATAAAGTTAAGTTAGTTAAAAGTACAATGTTGTTATCCCGGTTATACAATTTATGATATGCGATGGCGTTCAGTTTCACAAATGTGATACTCGTATAATGTCGGACGGTTTTTATCGTTATTTTACTACATTGGTAAAATTGCAGTTATAAAAGTAGTTACCTTAAAAAAAGAATACACGAACAATGGGCCTAGCACGGTCGTTCACGTGAAGCAGTACAAACTGTCAAGTATCTGGCGCAACTGTGACACAGATAACTTATAATTTGTACGCTGAAGCGTGACGCGTTAACGTTTGCGATACGAATACTTTGTCGCAAATTGTTTACTCGGATCGAAATTTCATTTAGTGAGAGATAAGGCGAGAAATGCCTAATCCTAATTGTAAGGATCATGCCGGTTTTAAAACATTTGTTTTTGAGTATCATTCTACCAATAATTTCAGTTGCTACAGCGCCCTCACTAAGTGTTTACACCGGTGTTACTTACTAGTATGTACTCCAATGTGTCCCATAAATTACTGTCGTGTACTCCTGAGTATTTACATTGTGATATTTCTATATTTGTATCATATTATGATGTATAATCGGGTTTAGTGTGATATTTTGTGTAGTAGAGATTAATGGTTTATTTGGTGCTGCAATTTAGTTTTATTTATTTTATTTACTGCACAAAAACTTAAAATAATTAAACAAATACTTAATACTTTGTTATTATGATTTACGCCACAACTATATGTAACAATGACCTCAAGCAGTTCTCATTTATTGATATGTGCTTTGTATTTGATTATTCTGTAGATGTTATCACTGTATTTAAAGAGGTTATGGGCCCAGTAGCCGTACCTACTCTAGAATACAGATATATGACGACCGAAGGACACTATCGTTGAAGCTAGCCTTACATAAATTTGCTGTAAAGCCTCTCTTTTCGACAGTACAACTACTGTCCTAGTCTTTATTACTTCGTGTAAATTATGTATTTGTATCATAATGTTTATGTCAATTATTGTATTTAAAATTACGTTAGCTATCTTGCGGCTGTCATGTGTGACAACGATTTTATCACTTCTAGGCTAACATTATTCATATGTATTTAAAAAAAAACGAGCGCAATTTAGTTAAATGTGATACAAACAGGAAACATGTAAATTACTTTCGGATGAGTTGAATCTCACGAAAGCTGCGTTATGTTATATCTTGTCATGTATCTAAACGTACATAATGGGATGGAATTGGGATGAAATGGCTGTAATTTATAAACATTTTAGAAAATAAAACACGTTTTCGGGATGTTTATTAATGTTTAGTTTAATTCATCGTAATTTATTGCATTATGAGCACAACATTAACATCGTAATCTATTGCCTTCCTGTAATATACTTTTGTCTAAAAAACATCGAATATATAATTCTTTAGATCTTTTCCATTGCCCTAAGTAGAAATACGTATGTACCAGACCTACGGCACATAAGCTTTGGAAAGGTTGGTGTTTTATATAGTAAGTGTTTTCTTCCTATTCTCGTACTAGGAATCTGTTTTACCTTCGGTAAATCTAAAACGACAAGCATCATAGGCCTTTGCACAAGACACCCAGACCCCATAATTCAAAAAAGCGTATATTAAATGATGATTATTATACGTAGGTACGTACGATAACCCTGCAAGATCACATATTCCTATTTCTAGAATCGGTACTTTTTTATTATGGCTCTTTACTTTCATACTACCAAAAAGGGCCAAATAGTTATGAAAAGTACATAATACTATCTCATTATTGTTCCTATTATACAGGAACCCAACATTGTTTCATTTGTCTGACGGCGCTCAATCTATAGCAGGTGCCATAGTAGTGAAGGTATGTGTTGTCCTTTGATTGATCGAAGGTAAACTTTTAAATAATCGACTTCATTGAAGTAAGTTAGACTGTCTAAAATCTATTAAAAGTGTCTATCGTGTTGTAGTAAATTACGAGTATGTAATAGTTGATAATAACTTTTGAGTTTACAAATTGTTACTAATGACAAATTATGGCAAAAGAACGAAATTCAAGTGTCATTATTGCAGAAGTTGTTCAGTTGAGTGGGCAGCAGGGCAGTTACAAAATGGCTAAATGTAAAAAATGGCGGCTCTGTCAGATTTGACAACTCCAGTAAGAAGAAATTTTAGTATGTTGCTGACTAGAGCTGACAAGTGACATAAGGCAGCCATTTTTTTTAATTTTCGTTCAACATTTGAAAAGATACGTTACAGCCCTGCCGATCTGTGCTCGAGGCTGGATTCACAAATGAGCATACTTCTGGTATACGGCCCTATGTCACCAAAAACTTATATGAAAGCATTTCAGCTAACAGTGAAAAATTGCACTTGACTGGAATGATAGGAGTTCCTTGCTTGGCCAAAGTCTTCACACTTTGCAATCCTCGTAATGTAATTGCGTGTATCTATAGTACGTCTATAGGTAGAGCTTTTGTATGTTGCAGTTTTATTGTAGGAACGCGTGTAGACGTACTCGTATGGTAGGTTTTGTACGTTTATAAAACGTGTATACATTTTAATGGTTTTTTTTAATATAGATTCAGATTGCCCGTATAGTACTGATTGTTAATTTGCGTATTATTTTATGCAAATGAAACAAAACACTTTCGTGGTTTGAGTTATGAGATAAAAGTGAGACTTCACACACACACACACACACACACACACACAACATTCGCTCTGAAGTCACACAACTCTACAAAAACAAATGGTACAACAAAAACAAATTAATTTGTTGCAAGCATTTCTTGTTACAAACATATCATAAGTTAGGACTTCTGTCAATAAAAAAATATAATATTAGCGTTATATTGTCTGTATCGTTGTCCTAATTGTTTTATTTTAGTACTTTGTAATATAATTAGTTTAATGCTACATATATATTATTTCTAATTAAATAAGTATTAAGAATTCGTTATAGAAGCATTCGTAAACAAAAGAAAAAAACGCATAATAGAACTTTAACTCAGTATTTTTATTTAATTATGCAGAAAATAAAATTTTAAAGACTGAGTTTTTGTTATATCCCTCTTAAATGTATGTATATAATACAAGTTATAACATTATATGGTACGAAAGTATGTATTGTTGTAAATTAATATTATATTAGTATTTTAACCGTGCTGTTTGTGGCGCTCGTGTAGGTAACTCTTTGGAGATGTGGCTCTGAATGAACCCAATGAAACCGGTGGAGCGTCGCCGAGCATACAAAATTAAACCGAAAATCCCTTACAAACGCGCCAGTCTTTCAAACAACAAGCGCAATTTGAAAAATTTAATATCGACTTCCGTTCTACTCGTATTACTTTGGTAAAAATGAGTTATTGGAGTGTAACTCAAAAACGACTAGACCTAATTTGATGAAATTTAAATGGGACCACACGGAAAGCACCAGCTTTCAAACAAAAAAGAAATTTGAGAATCGATTCCCCCAGTCGAAAGCTATGAGGTAACAAACATAAAAAAAACCAGTTGAATTGAGTACCTCCTCCTATTTTTGGAAGTCTGTAGAAAAAGCGGTTTGATCATATTCGGAACTAAATTTATTATATTATATTATATTATTATTATAAATGACTCAGAAATTGAACACACTTTCTGTGAATTATTCAAATTAACCATGTATATTTTCTGCGAGTTTCCGATATTTCGGCACTGTTGCAAGCGCCATGATCACGGGTGAACTCACCTGAGTTAATCCGTGATCATGGCTAACCTATGTGTCTACGTAGAAGACTGTAGTTGACTGTGCAGTCGCAGCTTGAAGCAGTCCGTACCGACTACTTCAAGCTGCTCGTGTATCTGGGACCTTGCAAAGTGATACGTTTTGCGAAGTATTTGCAAGGTAGAAAAGCATTTTGAACCTGTCAAGTCTAAGAAGTACTTCGCCCAATATTCAGATTGTCACATTATTACGACACTGCAGCAACACACATCTGGCGTGTGTGCTTTATGTTTTGACATCCACTTTAGTTCTGATCATAATATACTTAAAACTTATTCAATATGAGATAATATTTATGTTACACCGTCCATGCGTCGGTTGTTCATCGTGCCGTTCATTTGTAGACGGAAGTGACACAGAAGCCTGTAGCTCTACCATGAGTTACCACGTACCATGAGCTCTACATTGACAGCAATCGATGCTAAATATCGAATGCCGCGAAAAAATTTATGAAAAAGAACAGTGCCACCTTTCGGTCAATTGTAGAACTAAAACTGACAGCGAGTACGCCAATCACAAGCTTAATAGGTAGGTGAGATCGAGTATCGACTATAGATGACATTTATTTTGCCAACTCATGGTAGAGGTACTGTATTGTATAACTATTGCAAAGGCAACTCATATTGACGGGGAAGAGAATGGGAACGAATACAATATTTAGGGACATTGTTTCTTTATTAATTGTTTGTGCAATATCATTTCTTGTGAAATATAGTCTTTGCTTTTAAGTACATACGTGCTTGCGGCATATCGAAAAATTCCCCGCAACTACCACTGCTCGGCGACATAGGTATATGTATACAGTCGCCTGCAATAACATGTATATATTTCACACTTTTCAAAAGTTCAGCATTAATTTCATACAAATCAATAGGCGTTATTGTAATGTGTAGTTATTTATATTATTTTACAGCTTAAATTAATCCACATCTCCATTGTAGTAAAATGTAGTATTGTATCATAGTTTAGAAAATTATGTAATGTATACATCTTATTGCAGGCGATCAGTACATGTAGCGGTAATAGTTACGTCGCTTCTCTCTACTACTCATGGCGATGTGTGTTGATCTTAATCTGTAATGCACTAGGTTTGTAACGTTTTTTGTATCTTGTTTGTTGTAAAAGCAAACAATATTAATAAAGAAAAATGCAATCTGATAGTGTTTTTTTTATACTATTTTATAAATGGTGAAGGTACCTACTGCTACTACTAGGTAGGTTACCTAAGTACCTACTTGTAAATTTAATGTACTACCACGGTTGACTTTAAAAAAATATTTAAAAAATCAAGCTGTTTTATGTAATTTAGCTACGTATCTAAATAAACAACACAAAACCGGTAGGTAGTAAAGAGAACGGTATATAAATGACTAGGTGACCAGCCAGCGGCTTCGCTCCCATGGTCTTGGTGTAGGAAGTGCCGTTTTGGAACTTCGAGGGTTTATCTGAGAAAGAAATTCTCAATAACAGTCCGGAGTCTTGGACAGCTCGCCTAAGATGGCAATAAGCTCGCCCCTTATTACATGAGACCAAAAACATATCTGGCGAAACGTAGGGTTTAAAAGATCGCTGCTTACTCCATCGAGGATATTATAGTTGAAAGTATCGATTCATTGAAGACCGATAGACTGCCTATCCTATCCTATGGCCTTCCTCGGAATATTATCTATATCCTAGCCAATTTTCATAGAAATCGGTGCACCCGTTCTTGAGTTATTAATGGTGAACAACGACTTTCTTTTTTATATATAGATAATAACATGTTATGTCATAAAATATTTACATGCAAATACAAACACAATTGCTATTATAGTATTACTAGCTGCTCTCCGCGGTTTCACTCGCGTGGTGATGGATAATGAGGATGAATCAAATATAGCGTATGTTAGGTACTCGAGCATAATGTAGCTTTAATAGCTGGTGCCCGCGACTACGTCTGCGCAGGATTATTACTTCAAGTAGCTTATTATTTCTCCAAGGCCATATCTATCTTTATAACAAAATGTCAAAAAATATGTACATGGTCAAACGCAATTGCTATAATAGTATTATTTGAGTAAATTTAAATACTTGGTATATCAATCAGTAAACGATAATAATAAAATAATATTAATCACCATGGCAAAAACTGTCATTACATTTCATCACCCTTGGCAGTATTTGTGTTACATTTCATCACCCTTGACGGTCGCCGAACACGTATCGACTAGCTTGCCTATGGAGCCCTGTGGCGCCCTCGTGATTGCTCCCGAGTGTTACGACCTGCGCCCGCGTCAAAAGTTTGCGCCGAGTTGGGAATAAATGGCTCTTGTGCCATACCTATAGCGAGTTAAGAGACGAAATTTTTGTCAGAGATAGTTGAATAACCAAGGAATCTGATACATAAACATTCATGTCAAATGTATTAGTAAAATGTTATGTTACACGAGGACAAACTTGACGTAGCCGAAAAAATCAGAATTGATGTGGAAAAAAATTGTAATTTAAAAATTTTACATTAATACCTATAGGTTTTTTGCGGTAATTAAATAGTAAAAACACATATCTATCTAATTACATTCAAATATTTGAATTCGTAGAAGAAATAATATCATAAAAAAAACTTGCAATCTGACCACAAAAATTAAGTTTTATCAATAAATAATGCTTCCCAAGACAGGACTTTGATTTGATATTTATAAATATTTTGAATGTCTAGAACAGAAATATTATTTTTACCTAGTAACATATGCTTAGGTTATTAATAATTACATAAAAAATAAGAGCTACTTTGAAATTTCGGCCAATAATGATTTTTTTTTCAACTTGGGGGCCCATTTTCTAGACTTATACATGGTGATTTCCAAAAATTTTTTTTTGTATGAAATATAAATTTTCTTGTTGGTTTTTTTATTTTATTGGAATTCTTATTAGAAATCCTACAAACCAAACTAGGTTTCAAAGAATAATTATATATCAGAAATATTTAAAAAAAATTACAAATTTTGAATTTTTAGTACAAGCGAATTTAACTGTCACGTGACTTCGATTTTTTATCGATCCTGACATGATATGGCGTATTTATCATATTCTGAGTGGGTGTAATTACTTGACAACATTATTTCTGTGATATTTTACAATGTAAAAGTATAATCTATTCAAAATAAAGCAAATTATAACCAATCATAACAATGAGAAATTAGCTTACCGAGTGTTGTCGGTTCGTGACAAATTAATATCGTAAAATTTTGATGTTAGAACCTAAATCACATATTTACAGTATTCCTTACACATTCACGATCATATTCATGTTTAATTTGTATCAAAATCATGAGTTTAACCCGATTAATTCACTAAAAACTATAGCACAAAACATAACCTCGCCGCCAAAACACAGATGAAAATATAAACATTGATTATATTTTTTTTTAAAGTTCACAGATAGAACATGTCCGTGTGTAGTGTTGCCATAGAAAGAAAATATATTACGCTAAAGAATTAAACTCTATGGTTAAACATTGGGATGACTTTAAAAAATAAACAAAAGAAAAACGAGCGTGACACTTACTTGCAACAATTGTTGCGCCGACACTTTGGACCTCAAAAATCCTTGCAGTTTTGTTGCGCGGGCAAACTAGTCGCGACCTGACAAATTGACTTGGCTTTTGACTAAGCTATCAGAAACTGACACAAACTTTGACAGAGCTGTCATCATTACAATTTTGACGTAGGCGGAGATCTTATTATTTTGTCTATGCTGTTCCCAAGCATATTACGCTTTTTTACCCGCGTGGTGATGGATGATGATGATGATGTTATGGTAAATGTATTTGGTTTAAAAAAATTAACGTAAATTTGGGTTTACTCACCAATTCAAAGTTCTGTTGGGCTGCTGCATTCACGTTTACATTTTTTGGTGTAAGGGCTTATCCGTATAATGTAGAGTAAATATTAATAATTGAAACTGAGTTGGCAGAGTTGCTATAAGAACTTCGCCCGACCGTCCGCACTTACCATCGGTCCTGACGATACGCATAATCGATCGTCAGTTTGTACCGTTTAGTGCTCTCCTGATCAAACAAACTGGCCGGACTGGTACAGTCACAAACACGTACATGAAATCGACGCATTTACAAATTGATTAATTGCTGTTTACTATCTTCGTAAACGTATTAGGAACAGAATACGTAGATATCAGGTACACCCAATTGTCGCCCAAATAGCACTTCAAGGGGAATTTACTACTTTATAGTCATTATTGAGCGAAGATGAAGAAATTTATTGAAATACATAAGAATATCGATTAATAGTTTTGATGAATTATCAGTGAAATTACAAGACAACTTCAAACATCTAAACTTATATGTATGCCATGTTTGATACCTGTAAATTCAAATAAATCTATTGAAGTGTTGGACTAGCAGATTCGATTTTTATTGACGATGATACACGCATCCGTACGGTCGGTCCACCGATCGGTGTAGCACTGAACGCGTTAATATGTTTCTATAGCGCGTCTGCCGACTGACGGTACGCATACGGACGGGCTTGACCGACGGTCCTCGTACGCATTGCGTACAACAGCAATACACCTACGCGTGCGTACGGTCGGTCGAGCACTGTAACCACTCGTGAGTCTCATACAAATGACAAGCGCGACCGACGTACGCACCAACGTTCGGTCGAGCACTGAAAACGGCCTTAGGAAAAATTTTAGTACAATTGTACAATTGTAGTATTGTTTTTCTGTTTTATCTATCAAAAATGGAAAATCAAAAATTATATTTTAATCTACATTAACTTCTGCGACGTTGCCGCGTCGTCACCTACGCGAACGAGACAAGTAGCGAGCGATAGAGAGAACTAGACTGTTATTGGCGGTCGAATGGTCGGCCACAGGCGAACGTCGATAATAATATGTTAATCTCTTTCTGACAACTGGGATTAATAATATCTTCGTGTTCTTTTAATCTTGTCAGTGTAGGTAGTTAATGTCGTTGTGCGAGTTGGAATGTGGGTCCCCGCACGCTTCCCCCCGCATTCCCTTTTCACGCCCGGCAAGTGTCAGTACGGTCAGCATCTTTGTTACCGATATACGCGTAGATAATTTGGCTAATTTTCTTGCTAAATGTGGCTTGTTTTCTATTTTTGTTTTGATTATTGTTTTGTTAAATTTTTGGTAAGGGTTGATTGTTGAATATTAACTGTTGAACTGTGCTCAAATCAGAATAACATGGGAAAAGTTATACACAGTGAAGGGAGAAATCTCGTGATAAAAGTGCTACAGTTATTCGAGAATGAAAAGAAAAATAAACGTTTTTCCATACCGGTGGATCAGGTTGAAAAACGTACCTGTGCCGCAACTGGAATATCAAAAAGTACTCTTACTCGTATGAAAAAAGATGCTAAAATAGCATGTGTACCATCGCCGCGTAAATAAATCAAAATAATCAAATCATATCACATCAAAATAAATAAATATTTTTTATTCATTTAACAAACCTAATTTTTAATACATTTTCCTCGCTCTTAATAAAGGCCACTTGGCCGGTTTTTATTTGCACACCGTACTTGAGCGCCAAAATGACGTCACATGGTCAAGCGTCTAGTTAATGTGACCGCGTTGTACTACCTAGTACACGACTCGCACTGGTTAATGTCGTTGTGCGAATTGTGTACTATAGCTATAGGTAGGTATAAATTTGCCATGTTAAACTTCATAATGCAAAACGTCTCTATAGTTAATCTCATTGCAGTTTTCAGCGTCAAAATATAGCGGACAAGGCACACGTCTGACGTCACGAAAAATAATGCTCATATAGCGAAACTGTTGTGTATATGGTTGGCTTATTTTCATTACATTCATATGATAGAGATACCAATATGTTTAATATATCGTCTTTCAAACTATTTCATAACAACATTTCCATTGGTTTCCTTTTTCAGAGTTGTAAACACAAACAAGCACCTGTCACTTTTGACAGAGCGCTCATGACCCATGCTTTCCGACTGGCGTCAAAATCACTTTTAGCGCTGTGATCACCATTCCAAATCAACGAAAGCGCGACAATGTAGACCTAGGTGACGTCTTGGATTATGTCACCAAGGACGCCATTTTGCTATTTCAACGACCAAACTGAAATCACCGTGAGCAGTCCGTCGAAAATGACAGTTTGTTGATGTGTGCGTTATGCGATAGCTAGCATCTGTATGTGTGTGCGTGTATTCCATACCGTGAGCAACGTGAGCGTGATTTCAACCCATTCCGAATGGCTGACAGATTTCACCTGTCAAAAGCGCGATATTGAATTGGAATGGAAAATAGTGATAATATCGCTAAAAGTGATTTTGACGCCACTCGGAAAGCAAGGGACGATTTTGGTGTAGAGCATGGTTCAAGTAATCATCATACGGCATCAGTTATGACGTCATCGATGACGAAACGTAGGCCATCGTAATCACGCTCACGGTGAAAGGGACCGACTTTTATAGCGCTGAAATCGATTATGGCTTGGTTGGGACCGCACTTAGCGTGCCGTGTCGGTAACACATTTGCGCAGCGGCTAAAACCATATAACAGGAAAATAGCAGCAAATTTATTCAATATTTAATATTTATTATTATTATTAACTTTTTCATTTACTAGTATAGTATTATAACAGTAAATTAGCACACGCGCGATGTCAATTCCTAGGATGCATCTCATTTTACATACATATTTAAATGTTACATATATTACACCAAGTAATTAAATTAAGAAGAATTTATATAAATGTACGCGTCCACTTCAAAAAGTAAACAAAAAATGCTAGTGTACTATCTAAATAGTCTGTGGTGTACTCTTTGACACTCGACTGGCAGCTAACATAAACCGACGTTTAAACAGTTAGTGCTGCCAAAAGCTACTTATTAAACCTTTTCGGTAACTTAAATTTTTTTTAGGTAACTAGGTAACTTCTACTAAACTCATCTATAACGTATTTTTTTAATTTATGTGGATATTTAACAACATTTTAAAGATGTTTGAGTGCTTTCGAAATAGCATAAAATCATCGATCAATTATAGATCTGCCAAACAAGACTGTATTAAAAATTAGATTATATATATTTGATTGACAATGATTTTTCAATAAACATAATAATATCACAATAATCATAATAAGAATGTTACAATATGTCTAATAAGAAAGTTATTATTTATTGAACTTATTGCGCAAACGCTACGTATCTGAGAGGCGCGGGGCTTATGTCAATCGGTAGCCTGGCTCTTCGGAATTCAGTCGCCATGGAGTGTTTTTCGGGAGCATTTATCTACTACTATTTTCTAATCTTCCACCAGATCGTCACTTCATTGGCTTGAATTCTAAATGTTCAATGATTGATAGTTTACATTTTAGCAATAATGTTTGGCCAGCTGCTATAATGTACAATAGAATATTACTTGCTAAGCATACTAATATTTGAAATGTTTTGCTGCCATCTAGATAGATAGATAGACAGATAGATAACGCTTTATTGTACATAAAAACGTGGATACATTTAATGTACATTATTAATACTGTTGTACAATGAGCGGTCATATCCCTTGTAAGCGATCTTTTGCAGGCAACCTTTGGATGGAGAGAAATTATGATACACGAATAGACGGCAGTGTATTTAAAAACAACGTCTTAAGTAAACCTAAATTATATTAATCTTACATAAACTACACCAACATAACTTAATATAAATAAATAAATATTTATAACATGAATAAATAAATAAATATATTAATACATAATTATTATATTTATATATTATATATATGTTCTAAAACATATTTATAAGAAACGTATTCATATAATATTGTATAATTTTTAAATGCAAGCGACTAAAAAAAATAACTTGAACCAACTTGAGAGGTAAAGCCTCTTTACTTGGTCTTTAAAGGCAGGAAGTGTCTCCACGCGTCTAATTGAGACCGGCAACGCATTCCACAAACGAACAGCTTGGATGGTAAACGATTTGGCATAAAAGGAGCTATAATGTGGAGGCAGCTTGAGAGATAGATTTTCTGATGACCTACTCGTAAGTTTGTGTATACCCGAAGAGTTAAAAATGGAAAAGCGTATTAGTTTAAGTTCCGCTAGACAGTTGATAACACAACCATAAACTACAGTCCCGAGTTTCTTGCCGCTTCTTCTCGGTGAGCTCTATATATTTTGGAACGCGGCGGTAGAGTCTTTAAAGTACATTATAATGAAAAACTGACTTTAGGCATAAACAAAAATACATCAATAATTTTCACTTAACAGAAAATTATCGTGAAAAAAGCCGAAGAAAGTTTTCGTTTGTTGTGATGGCGCACTTGATAGTTTTTACATATCTATACATAGAATAAAATTGTAATTGAGTGAAATCTGTACATTAAATCTTTACATATAAATATGTAACATTTTCGTGTCACAGTGCTTATAACAAATCTCTTGCGAAAAGGCTGGACTGATTCTCATGCAATTTTGTATGTATGAAATATACAGTAGGTCTGAGAATTATTCTATTATAGGTCGAAAAGTACTTTTCATCATCATCATCCATCACTACGCGGGTGAAACATTTGGGCACAGCTAGTATTTCAAAAAAATTAAAACCGATGTGTACTTTGATATCGATATAGAAAACACGAATATATTTGTTAAATTTTTGTCTGTCTGTCTATTGTACGCGCATTACTCTGAAACTAAGAAAAGATTTGATGAAACTTTACACAGTGACAACTAATACTATGGTGTAACATACAGGACAATTTTTACCCCATCTATGGTTTCCTTTGTTAATAACTCTTAGTTCTAACTAAGAGTTATTCTGGAATAGGGGCTGAAAGTTTTTTTTTGAGTAAATGTACTTCTTGATGGATTCTTATGCAAGTTTCTCTGTTTAGTATTTGAAAGGTTAACTTAAATTCTAAGCCATGTTTCATCCCTCTTTGATATCAGAGTGCTATAAAAGACCGTGCACGTCGAACACTCTGTAATTGTAAATAGCAAGGATAACCTTATTAAGATGTCAATTTTCAAATTCCAGTGGCTGTGGCTGCGAGTGTGCGCATTGCTAACGCTCTATTGTTTGAGTCCTACCCATTTCATTGCCTTTTAGAGTTTTTTTCAATATTTCGTTGTGATTGTTTTCCAATATGAGTTAGCAAATAACAAATCGTTACGGCTTTATATCTTCGAAGGGATAGGCAAAGGTTTTCCAAACACCTACGTTTCGCCTGAGATGTTTATGTGGGAGGCTATGGTCATCCATGGGTGCTGTCTCAGACTTCGGACTTCTATTGAGAATTTTTGTCTAAAACCCGCAATATCAATCCAACCCGAAGATCGAACCCAGGATTAGAGATTCCAAAACGGCGCTTCAAAACTTCACCAAAACTATACGACCAAAGCCGCTGGAGGGTCAACTAGTAATTATTATAGGTGTAGTGTATTATGTCTTAATTGACTTTTATCGTGAAAATATAACTTTTTGAGCTGTCTACTGATATTTTTGGATATCCGCCATTGGCAACACTGTCATTCATTTAATCATTTTCATTTTCTTTGACTGTGTTGCATTACAGATGTGGAGAAAGTAAATTGATACGTTAACGTAGGTATTTATTGCGATAGTAATCGTGAATTAAACATTTCCGCGTCGTGAGAAATGCTTTTATTTTCGTGCTGTTCCCATCGCGAGTGTCAAATAACGAGAAAATTGGTGATGAAGTGTTGGAAAGTTGAGGTGACTGTTATATACTCTTTTGCAAGCTAAAAGTGATTTTGTGTAGTTGTATTAGTATAGTATCAAAATGCCGAGAGGGGAACATCGGCCGAGCGTGTTGCTGTCGCGAGAAGAGAACGAGATGGTGTTCAGTATGATAGGACCGAAATGCCAGGTAAGGCTTCATGGGTGGAATCTCATTGGTATTCCGCGTGATTCAGACCGCAGATTACGTATCGCGCGCTGTATCTAGGAATTATCAGTCGATAGCACCTTGATAATACAAAGTACACCTCGATTTCGTGTTCTATTGGAAGTAGTGCCTATTAGATTATTGAACACAATAGCATAATATTACTATTATTGTAACTCAGATATTTCATTTGAGCTTGGGTCTGAAAACAAGTCACAGGGGAGGCAATTAATAATCCCTTTCTTCCTTGTCAGTCCCTACTACCTACTAGAGCTAAAAAGATAAGACATATAGTGTGTTTGAATAGACCCCTTGTGAGCATTTTTAGCGAAAATAACACTAAAAAGGGGGGTTTGAATTGGTAATCTGGGTTTGGGAAAATGTTGTTCATGTCTCTTTTTGTTCAGCGTTCTGAAAGCTATAAAAGAGTTATTTTTGCCACCAAAAAGCATTGCTATTTTTGACCCACAGCTGGAGCATGGTTGTTTGTGGTAAATTTTTGACAGCATAATCATACAATTTTAGTTCTTATGCTCGGTTGAGTGTTCGAGTAGTTGTGGGAAAAAGTGGCAATAATAATGTTTTGAACTTTACAAATGCTTTAACAACAGAGCCAACAATGACAGCGCCACCACTGCCCTCATTGCTAAACAAACACCTTGTAATTGGAAATTGTGGGATTAATACTAGAATGTAAGCAGATCATCCCCATTTCCAAGTTAGGATCAATTTCAACATTTTCAATATTTTCAACTTCATACACATTAAGAACAATATTAAATTAATTCAGTTGGATGAGTAATAACCCTATATTGTACATTAATGTGATTTAAATCTGTAACAACAAGAAGGATTTTTTCAATACCAAATACAAAATGTTTATTTCTTGTTCATACAAATATAAACTTATTAGCTGGAACCCTGCCTACTGCTTGAGTGTATTACTGTGTTGCAGAAGGCAAATAATTATATTATTATAATATTTTTTACATAATGGCCCATTAGCTAAAAGGTGAAGTAGTAAAGGCAGGTTGTGGATGTGTATACAGGGAAATATTCTTAGGAGACTGCTTATAACTTTGAGACATGTTGTGACTTAATTTAATCATAAAAGTATGGAAAAACTGGATCCCCCAGCTAAAACGAATACTCGCTTTGGAAAATCGTAAAGCATAGCAAAAATGCGCCACAAACGGCTCAGCATCCTTTAAAGCTGGGAAATAATACATGGGCAAAAAAAGGACGAAGAATGTGCTGAGGCCTTTGGAAATTTCTTGGCTGATGTATTCACTCCCAATTCCGATGACACATCAAGCGATAAGGAGATCCAAACCTATTTGGAGACTGATCTACAACTCAGTTTACCACTGAAGTGCTGCTCACCTCACGAGATCTGGAGGATTATAAAAGGTCTAGAACTAAATAAAGCTCCTGGATACTGCCTTATAACTGCCGAAATCCTGCATCAACTGCCAAGAAAAGCCAGTCTTCATAACACAGCTCTTTAATTGAATTTTGAGGACTGGACATTTTCCGAGAATTTGGAAAGTGTCGAAAATCATAATAGTCCCAAATCCAGGAAAACAACCACGCCTTGTGTCATCATACAGGCCAATAAGCCTACTGCCTGTTAAGTCCCGTGACTTTTTGAGAAAGTCACTGCATGTAGGCTTAATGAAATACTCAAAGAAGCCAACATCATCCCACAACATCAGTTCGGATTCAGAATGGGGCACTCAACAGTGGAGCAGGTGCATAGAGTGGTGAATAAGATATGAGAAGGGCTGGAACGAAAAGAGTACTGCTCTGCTGCGTTTTTGAATGTACAGCAGGCGTTTGATAAGGTTTGGCACCAGGGCCTGTTATTTAAGGTAAAGAAACAGCTGCCACATAACCTGTATTTACTATTGAAATCATACTTAGAAGACAGACTTTTCCGAGTAAAAATAAATTACTCATACTCGAAATTCCACTACTTACAGGCCGGCGTACCTCAGGGCTTCTTGTTGTTGTTCAGTGTTGGGTCCTACGCTTTACCTTATATACACAGCAGACTTACCAATGTCAGTAGAAGTTTTCTCTGCCACCTTCGCTGATGATACAGCAGCTTTATGCTCTAGCAAAAACCCTCACATAGCCTCACTAAAGCTACAAAATCACTTCGACAAAATACATAAGTGGATGAGAGAATGGAAAATAAAAGCTAGCGCCAACAAGTCAACACATGTGACATTTACTCTCAGAAATGATGTCTGCCCACCGGTTAAACTTGGTGATGACACACTTCCTCACCGGACAATAGCTAAGTACATCGCGTACATCTCGATAGGAAACAGATGTGGAGATACCACATAGAGAACAAATGTGACGAGCATAACATCCTACTCCGAAAACTGAACTGGCTCTTGGGAAGAACATCACACATATCACTAGAAAACCGAGTACTCATCTACAAAGCAGTATTAAAGCCTGTCTGGGCGTACGGAATCGAGCTGCGGGGCTCTGCGAGTAACTCCAATGTGGAAATTCTCCAGCAATTTCAAAATAAAGCTCTCAGAATAATGCTCCATGGTTTCTGAAGACTTTAGGATTACATGAGCATCTACAAATTTACACTGTAAAAGAGTAAATAGAACACAGGATTCGGTCATATAAGCAATGAATAAAGTCGCATACCAACACCTTAGCCACATCCCTATGTGAACCAATAACCATGAAAAAGCTAAAATGCTGCCACATATGGGACTTTACTGAATAAAGCCCAAACAGTTTTGAGAGACAGATTCTTCGGTGGAAGAATGGACCTCAGCATTCAATAATCACACAAATGATCTGCTAAAGGTTTGCAACCGATTGCAAGATAAACAAAGTACTAAAAAAAAGTCTGAACATAAATTAGGCAATTTTCACTTCACAAATATCTTTTTTCTTATGTCATCAGATTCAGTCACGAAATACTATCAAACCAATTGTTTAATTTAATTTCATTACATTTGTGTGTACACAGTTTTTCCTGTACATTTTTTGGCTGACTTTTTTTAGCGAAAAATCCATCTATATAATAGTTCCTGGTATAGTCAAACACAAGTAAATGATTGTGTACTCAATCACTTACAGTGTAACATAGCATTTTTTATACATTATCCACAGACCCCAGATCACTTAAATGCCTAGCTAGCTGCCAATTCAGTATAATTTCACCGCTCAGATTCTATGGAGTGAAAGTGCCATAAATCTGGACCTCCCATATAAAGCTGTAAACCTATTGAAAGGAAAGTTGTTTGCCACAGCATAGGCTGTATTATTTACTGCAGTTTGTAAGTGAAAATGCTTTAATAATATTACATGTAACTAGTTATAGTAGTTGTTGAGTTACACTCCAATAACTGATTTTTACCAAAGTAATAAAATGGATGTCGGTATTGACTTTTCAATTTGCACTTGTATGTAAATGTTTCCAATGTTTCTACTTAGGTACTACAAATATTACATTTTATGGGTGGCAGAGTGACAGATTGCCAGAAGTGGAGTATTCCAAGCATCTTTGTCTTCTATATACCTAATGTCGGACTTTATAATATGCTTTTTTTTATTAAAACGTTTTTACAGTCAACTTGAGTTTTCACTCTGTGAGCGCAGTTAATTCTATTGGGATTTTATTGTAAAAACGCACACAATTTCCTAGGAATGACTTATTAGTCTTCGCAAGTCTAAAACTAGGTACAGCTATCCTATTGGTATTCCTAGTATTAAAAGGGTGGTGATCACTATTGATCTTATATTTAAGCATGTAAATTTTCAAATACATTAATGGAAGGCAAATTGATTTCCTGAAATAAATCTCTCAAAGATTCACGGCGACCCATTTCGTATATAGCCCGAATAGCACGTTTTCGTAGGATAAAGAGGGTCTCTATATCAACCGCTGAACCCCATAGCAATATGGATTTAGAGGAATGAAGGAAGGAAGGAAGGAGGAAGATTTAGAGGGTATAGAAGGCCTTCGACATATAGCCTAACAGCTGTTGTTATAAAACAAATAATCGGGACCAGCAGCATAACGTATCCTCCGAAGCACGGAAGCGCTCAGTTGAATAATGCCACTAGCACACACCCATCTTACACCTGACCGCAGCAAGTGTCGCTTAACTTCTTGATCCGTTAAGATCGAGTCCAGGAGAGACCAAGTCAAGCTCCGCTACGAGCGCTTCAGTAAAATAGTAAGTAAAAGGAATTGTTCCAGTGTTGAACTGCTCTTCTGCTAGCTGGCCGTTGGCTAAGTACAATTGAAATTGTGGGAAATTTAAATCTTGCATTGATGAGCGCAGTGCAGTGTCACGCAAAATACGAGTAGCTCTGCGACTGTCAAATGTTACTATGGAATAAAATATTATCCAGCTCAGCATGATCACAAAACAACACCATCATAACATCAGTGGGCCTAGCACGAATAACTGCGTAAGTGAAACGTGTCGTTCACGTGAAACAGTAAAAACTGTCGTGTATCTAGGGCAACTGTGACACAGATAACTCATAGTTTGTACGTAGAAGCATGACGCGTTGACGCTGACGATACGAATACATTTTCGCAAATTGTTTGTGCTAATTACTGTGCTTGATAGTACTAAGGTTGACAAGTAAAATAAAATAAAAACTCTTTAATTGTTTCTAGAGCTTAGCGACAGCAGTGGTCCAACTCTTCACGACAGAAGGACCAGCACACTCGGAGTGGAAGAAACGAGACACGGGAGTACTGTGCCTTATAAAAGATAATGGAAAACGCTCTTATTTCTTCCGCATCTACTGCCTCTACCGCAAGACGTTGATCTGGGAACACGAGGTCTACCTGCAAATTGAGTACAAAAGTCCAAAGCCGTTTTTACACACATTTGAAGCAGAGGTAAGATTATGGGTAACTAAAGGTGCGTTCGGATAGCCCCAAGTTGGTAAAAATAACGCTAAAAACGCTCACAAGGGCGTTTGAATTGGGAATCTGTGAGTGAATATGTTGTTTTGGACTCTTTTCGTTCAGCGTTTGCAAAGCTAAACAAGTACAATTAGAACAATTTTATACCGACTTCCATTCTATTCAGTTATTGGAGTGTAACTAAAAACTACTGGACCGAACTTGATAAAATTTAAATGGGACCACACGGGAAGCACCAGCTTTCTAACAGAAAAATAATTTTGAGAATCGGTTAACCCTATCGAAAGTTATGAGGTAACAAACATAAAAAATACATTCGAATTGAGTACCTCCTCCTTTTTGGAAGTCGGTAGAAAAGAGTTATTTTTGCCACCAAAAAGTGCAATTTCTGACCCACGTCTGGAGCTTGGTTGTTTGTGATCGTTTTTTGACAACTATGTATTTGACAGTATAAACACGCGATTTTAGGTCTTATGCTCGGTTGAGCGTTCGAGTAGGGTGTGGGCAAAGTGGCAAACATAACGTTTTTGAGCTTTACAAACACTAACAAAAGAACCAACAATGGCAACGCCACCAATGCCGTCATTGCTAATCAAACGCATCTTATGTTGATCTTATCTACTTTTATTTTTTATTTATATGACTTTTGCGTGTTTCGCAATTTTGCCAATGTAGCGTGGATAAAGGAGAGCAAATGACAATAGTGACGGCTGTGCACTAGAGTCTTGATGGTAGGGTCATGCTTGCCATTACAGTTGCTGTTTGACCCAGATTTTTAAGGTTCAAAGTCAGCACCCTGAGATATATGGATAACAAATAAAAAATAGTAGAATGTCATGGTCATGGTTTTTTAAATTTATTAGTAAACGGTACAAGCACGAGGCCCGTCTGGTGCTAAGTGGTAACCTCTGCCTATAACTGACGCATTTCGTCACAAGTGAAGAAGTGCCTGCGCCTACAAAGTCTCATGTGCCTGTAATTTTGCCGGCACCCATACAATTCAAATGAGCAGGGCTATTATATATCTCAATTGCTAACAAATGTTGATTGAAATCTTAAAAAATGGCGGCTCTATGTCAGTTTTGACAACTCCAGCAAGCAAAAATGTTAGTAAGTTGTATGACTGGAGCTGACAAAAAAAAACTGATAAAATCAAAACGTAGTGGCATAGTAAACAATGTGATGAATACATGGACAATGTTAAGAGGTAGAAAAGAGTTATTTCTTTTAGTATGGAAAGTACTAGTTATGCAAGCCTCTTAATTTGCTTCAAGAGGATTTATCTTTTCTTTGTTTGTAAAAGTGACATATAGCAGCCATTTTTTTAAAATAATTAATTAATTTAACATAACACAACAATAAGACACATAAAAGACATATAATTGCGAATACTGCTTCGTGGTAGAAACAACCCTACAGGTAGTAAGGCAGTACTCCCACCTCATAAAGTAGTCATGTTTCAACCTTCCATTAAATTTGGTACCACCACGTCAATATAGCAAGCTTAAAATAATAATGCATTATACGATGTTACAATAGACATTTGATGACGTAGTATCAAATATTTCACTCAATTCGCGTACTTTGACGTGACTTTGGACACTAAGTTTCATTGTTCCAATGTCAAATTTTTGAAGATCTGTACTCCCATGTCTTAAAGTAGTCACATTGCGACGTTACCATTAAATTTGGTTGACCGTTTTGTGTCGGTGGGAGTACGATAATAAGTATGATTATTCTAAGCTTATTGCAAAACGCTCCTGATTTATGATAGTTTCGTAAAAGCTGGGACTAGGGCCCCAGGTATTGTGGAAGTACTGCCCCGGACGAGCTCAGTCACAAACAGTCTAATGCACTTAAATATGATATAAACGGTGTGGCTTTATCCTTTGCCTTATCGCATCTATACAGAATGTGTTAATAATTGATTGGTATTTAAGAAGTACGTGTATATTTTCGGCACTCGTTTATCTATTTTTATTGATTGATAGTTGTTATTATGATCCACTATCTGCGCGCCGTGGCTTTAAGTAAAGAACTTAAGTTGTATCGAGCGGATTTATCTTTTCATTGTTTGTATGGGACCGTCTGTGCGCAATTCAGACTCGCGCTATATAACGCGCGAATAACTAGAATTCTGAAAACAAACGGACAAGCGCGAGTCTGAATTGCGCACAGACGGTCTCATACAAACAATGAAAAGATAAATCCGCTCGATACAACTTAAGTTCTTTACTTATGTCTAATTAGTAGGTAACTACTAATTCCTTCCTTATATATTGGTATGGAGGCTTTGTTCAAAGGCTCTCATAAAACTATAAATAAGTAAATTTGGGTGTATCAATAACCTGAGGGTACACACCTACACGAAGTAGACTCAGTTCATATATTGATTTTATTAAATACTAGGTCACTGTCGATACCCCAGTTTCTGTGTAGTACGACTTGATATTATACATGTACGATGTCTGATTCTAATAACGTGACAGGCAAGTCGTGCGCCATCATTACCCCTCTCATAACATACCTAACTAACTATCAGACACACAAAAACTGAAATCATATATATCAATTATATGTAATAAATAATAATATTATAAAGAGGAAAGATTTGTATGTAAGTATGTTTGTAACGAATTGGCTCAAAAAGTACCAGACCGATTTCAAACATTCTTTCACCATTGGACAGCTACATTCACCCTGAGTAACATAGGCTATATAAGATTCATCATCATCATCATCGTTCATCACCGCGCGGGTGTGAAACCGCGGAGAGCAGCTAGTATGTAATATTTAAAAAAATGTTTAACCATAACATATTCTATTCCCATTTTTGTTTTGAAAGATTTGAAGTGATTTACACTTATCTAGTATACTTATATATTATATACTTATATAGTGTATAGCCATGAACTCTCACGGTTATAATGTTATTGTATCCTACTGTAACACTTGAAGGGTGTGCAGAACCTACAACACAAGAAATCATTTCCTTATGAATTTTCTCGTGAAGGTACTGTGCGGTCGCAGACTAAGTTAACAGTTAAACAATACAAGCCATGACTTTTTAGTAATTAATTGTTGTCGTGTATGTAAGTTTGTAAACATATTGTATATTCTTATTGTTGATTATTATATTATTAGATATTTTTTATAGCCGATACCTATAGAAATATTACACCAGTCATATTTTCAATCAAACAACACAGAGCCCGCGTGGTAGACTTTAGCCCATCCCTACGCTTTATAGTGTACACTGGTACATGGCCATTCCTTCAAGAGAATCATGTATGATTGTAATTGGTATAATATAATCAAATTACTCTATAATACTAGTGATGATAATCGATTATGAAATTAGTAACTAATATATTTTCATAATCGAATGATTATACACCCACAGCTAGTTCTAGTAGAAGTAAAAAGCCTAATACCTACACTTAGTGCAAAAAGTACGGTGGGCCGAGGACGAAAATCTGCTTAAGTGTAACGTTATCGTATCGTTGACGTATTCAGTACAAACTATGAGATCTGTGCCAGTATTGTACTAGATAAATGAATTTTGGTGCAGTCGGTGCTAAATACGTTAACGATGCAATTACGTTACACTTAAACAGATTTTCGTGCTCGGCCCACTGTCTATGATAAGTATTAGTGTTGTAGTAAAGAAATAAAAACAACGTTTTAAAAAAAAATTTACGTGTACATACACGTGTAAAGTTCTTTTTTTCGGTCTTAATTTGTTCGGTCGTGAACCGATATACAAAAAATATATTTGTTTGATAATTGATATAATTTATTATCAACATTCCGTCTTAAATAGATAGATAGAAAACAATTTATTGAAACACCACATTAATCACTTAATATTAAAAAGTACAATTTTTAAACCCAGGTGTAACAATGGGCGGTCTTATCGCTCAAAGCGATCTCTTCCAGACAACCCATTCTCAGAGGAGTATCAAATATAACATGGACGGTAACAATACAAAATCACTAAATAGGTCTTAATATGGTGTGAAACTACAATAATCGAATGGAAGTCGATGTCACATTTTTCAAATTGTATTATCGCATACAGCCTCGACACAAGCATGTGATTAGTCATGGTAATCTGTGTCAGGAATTGGTTTCGTTTAAAATCGAAGTGAAATCGTCGTCTACAGTGTCTTTACACGCTATTTGGAAACCAACTACTGTTACTTTTGAAAACATTCTTTATGTCGGTCAGTTACACAATGTTCAATAACTGTACTAGTTGACTCGCTAGCGGCTTCGCTCGCTTGGTGTAGTGGCGAGAGTTATTCTTTAAATTTAACTATGGGGCTATTATCGATCGGTAGTGCTATTATGTATGTCAGTTGCTAACACATGTTGATTGAAATCTTGGAAAATGGCGGCTCTGTGTCAGTTTTGACAACTCCAGTAAGCAAAAATGTTAGCAAGTTGATGACTGGAGCTGACAAAAGTGATATAGAGCCGGCATTTTTTTCGATTTCATTCAACATTATTGTTACCAACTGAGAAACAAAATAGCACTAACCGATTGACATAAAATACTAAATTTTAAGTGAAGCTTACCAGAATAGTTTTTAGTGAAAACTACATCTAAAAAAGCCGTTTCTGAGATGAGCGTGCACAAACGCACAGAGAAACAGTTAAACAGACAAAAATTCTAACAATAATTCGTTTTTCATTCTATATTCGTTTATAAAAGTCCCAATAATATTTTTTATCATAATATATCATCCATGTACAGCCAGCGATCCGTTACTTATTTATTATATGTATAGATTATACGACATGAGTCAGCCTGTGGCTCGGCATTATCCGCAGACAGTTCACCGGGGACATTAATTCAAATAAATATAAATGAGTCATAATCCTATAGCCGTGGTCGTTACTCGTAGATGCTGGTTGGGTCAACAAATATGCAACTAGCTGCACGCTGCGGTTTCGTCCGCGTAGTGATGGATGATCAAAATATAATAAGTAAAGAGGTCGAGTCATCAATACCTGAGACAGTCTTAACACCCGAATCAAACCGTATTTTGGCGCTCTGTCAAAATAGCCCTAAAAGCTGTCAATGTAACCCCGTTTTACTGTACATAAGGTGAATAATTATCACCTTGACAATTATAATTATTATGATACTATAACATAATATCGTCATGGGTAGTTCGGTGCAGATTTCTTTAATATTGTAATAAATTGTCGATGTGTTTGTCACCTAGTTCTATTTCCTACCTTACCTATTTCCTCAGGCGTCATAATGTTTCTATTGTTTGACACTTTAAAATAATTATATAATTGTTATAATATTCATCAACGAGTATGTTTACTTCATAGACGCATCCTCATAAACACGAATGACGTCATATGTAACGTAATTTGTATCTGGTTCTTCCCATTCCGCAAATGTTTGCCTTCTAAAACAAGTTGTCGGCCGCCAGCCGATATTATAAGTTTCATTTTGACCCTTCACAATAAAAAGACATAATATATTTTAGTATATTTATGTATACTGGTGAAAGCATGCTATTATTATAAATCCCAAAGTTTTTACCTATAACTATGCTTTCCCTCTTCTACCGACTTCCAAAAAGGAGGAGGTACTCAATTCGACTGTTTTTTTAAAATCTTTGTTACCTCATAACTTTCGACTGTGTGAAGCGATTCTCGCAATTCTTTATTGTTTGAAAGCTGGTGCTTCCCTTGTGGTCCCATTTAAATTTCACAAATTCGGTTCAGTAGTTTTTGAGTTACTCTCTAATAACTGAATAGAATGGAAGTCGGTGCCAAATTTTTCAAATTGTACTTGTAGCATTCAAGGGCTGCAGGGATTTAGATGAAATTTAGTTCTAATAAAAGAAAAAGAAAGATATGCCCTTCCCCGAGTTACCATTTAAACAACAAATCGAAAAACATTAAAATAAAGAATGGTCCAGCTGTTCTCGAGTTATAAATGGTGTAGGTAACTAACGAGTTTGTTTTATATATATAGGTATGTTTGCAATATACATATATTTGAGCGCGATTATTCTGTAACTCGTAGGTAGTTTTTGACGCAGGCCTTGCGGTCAGTCCCTTTTTCAACCGACTTTCAAAAGGAGGAGGTTTTCAAGTAGATAATAATAATAATAATAAATAAAATAATAAATATTCCACAACTATCACACAATATTTGTTTTATATATGACCACGCATAACTATTTACAGAGTAGTTGATTTTCATATTTATTTTTATGTTTTTTTTTATTAATAAAACAACGCTCCACAGACTCCAGGGTCCGTGCCTTTTTTAATTTACAGATTTTTGACAACTTACTTATAAATTGATAACATACAACAAAATACATACATGAGGAACATATTTTTTTTTTTTTTTTTTTTTAATTTTACTCATACAACATACATATAACATAATACACTTAAAGTTATTGATACATTTTGTTCTGAGTTGGTGCAAGCATTCACAGCAGACCAGTGCCCGCAAACAGCACCCGTTCACGAGTTGACGCATGTGCCAGCCATCGCCTTCCTCAACCATTTCTGAGGGAAGATGGCGACCCGCCACACACGCCACCGCTTGCCAACACATTTCCGTGAGCATGTCTGCTCTGGATGCCCGCACCATCTCTTTGTCAGTTATAATTTCTTAACTCTAGCTTACATACAATTCGAAAAACTACATATTACAGCAAATGGATTAGTACATTTATTGTGAGCCCACGTTGCCCACTTTGCGCTGAAGCAGGGCCTATTTTTTTGCTTGGTAGAGTATACTTTTGAGATGGTCACATTCATCCCCAATTCGGTCAAGCGGTCTTTTAATTACACTACAATAACTGAAAAATATTTCACCTATCTTGATGATATCCTTATTGACGGTGAATGACAATCGATCCCGTAAGTATTAACCTTTAATGCGGAATCGTCATTCACCGACATTCACTACCGACTTTAACAAGTTATTTCACACTTTTTAGTGTTGAAGTCAGTAGAATATTTTAGTTTTTTTTCTTAATATGGCGTTATTGCGTCCCTCTACATCGTCACCCAGGGAGCCAGAAAGACTATTGTGGATTGCTACTTATTAACTACACACGTTGCAGTTCCTGGAAAAGTAGGTTGATTTCTGCGAAATCTATTGTATTATTGGCCAAATATGGCGAATCGCGAGTCAACGGGTTAAATAATTTTGTCAGTGCAGTAGTACTGCTACTAAAAATATTACGTACATCGATGTACGCCCGCCTTATTTAACTCGGCACAATTACGTAAACTTGCGCTCTGTAAAAGTAAACATTTAACGTGTTCTGTTTATTTTTGTTTCCAGGAGTACATGACTGCGTTCAATTTTGCGAATGAAAGCGAAGCGCAGTTGCTGAGGACGCTGCTCATACAGAAAATACAACTGAGGAAAATAAAAAGGGAAGGTGAGAGATACGAGTGCATTACCGCGTCTTGGTTTACACCGATTGTCAGATGATTCTGCGCTGAAAATGATAATGAGACCCAAGGGCGAAGCTTCAATACAAGTTGACTGAAATCGCTTGGCCATTGCGCCACGCAGAATGTCTGTTTCTAATGTTAAATTATTTTTGCAAACAAATTTATATGTAAGTATATTCGGTACTTATATGAAAAAAACAATTTTTAATCTGAAAAGAAAGGGAACCCCTTTTCAGAGATTTGTTTCAGCTCATTGGCCGTCTGTCAAAACGGTTCGACCGAATTTGACGGACTTTCACGGCTAATATTGTAAGGAGTAACTTTATCTTTAGGAATCAGTCATGCAGGTTTAACGGTTTAAACCTTTTTAAATTTAAACCGCAGGTAGTATGAAAATGAAATAAATAATTATGTCGAGGTCATTTATCAAAGAAAACTTATTGCCATTAGAATACTAGAACTGATAGTACCGACGAAGTCTATCCAAACATCTGACGATCGCTGATCCCAAGGATCATTCATCAGTGCGGTTATCACGACCGAGGCTGGCACACAAAAACGTAAAGAAAAACTGTTTTTTTCTCGTTATTTATCGCATATACATTACTTAGTTCCGGTAAGCGCCGTCAACGCTCACAACTGTCGCGTCTCGGTTTGCCGTTCCCTTTGGTACTAATGCTTTTAATGCCCAATCCGAATGGAACACTAACGCGGGCGCGAAATGCGCGCTAAATTTTGGCAAAATCGAAAAAAATACTTATTTAATTTTTTGACAGTGACAGCTCGCAGCGACCGCAAAAACCCACCTTTCATTCGCGAGCATTGTGGTCGCGATATGAACGTTATCGGTGACGTTCGGAACTCGCTCACGATGATCGTGTGCGAACGACGCGATTGATTGCGGCTCTTAAAGGAACACGATCTTACATATTACGTGATAATGAGTAAAAAGTAAATAAAAATATTACACAGGGCCATGGTTACAGTTTTATTATATTTGGTATTGATACTCCTACAAACATAATACAATTATTGTATACAACTATTATAGTAGCATAGCACCTAATGCCAGTGGTTGTATGTGTGACGAGTTGACAACCGTATTAATCTGTCCGAATCGGCAAGCCTCATTCGAGGCAAGTTTCATTCATAAATCTATTGTTATTTTTTGTCCTGATGCGGACAGATTAAGCGCTGCTTGCAATAATGAATGCGCTGAAAATGATTTGTTGATTGATGGCAATGCATACTATTACTTAATCTGTAAGTGGGACTTACCTATATCTAATGGAGGACCTGCATACTCTTATGGTTTAGTAATCACATCAAAACGTGTCTTATTTCCTCTCAAAAATGTGTATAACAAATCCGCCTAAAATATCTTCTCGCAAGGTCAGATTACAGAAATAACTAATCAATTGTTGAGTTATCGATATCGTGACATGTTTATCTCAATACACCGATAGCTTCTGGACAGATAGGGTATGGAGCACGGAACATAACAAAAATGTGGAACAGCCTTCTTGTACGGTTACGTACGCGCGGTTTAGGTGGCTATAATAAAAGTAAAAAAGTAAAAGTAAAAAATAATTTATTGATATAATTTGTACAATTTTTTAGTGAATCCATACGCTGCCGAACTAGTGAAAACTGTGTTTCAGCAACCAGAATAATGGAAACTAGCTTGGTTTTGCTTTGATATCGCCTTCGCCAGGTTTGTGATGACCAGCAAGACAATTATGTATCTCAGTTTCAATCAAAATTTTGATTGAAATCAAAAAGATTGCGGCTTTAGGTCATTTTCGCGACTACAGTAACCAGAAATGGTAGTAAGTTGATGACTGAAGTTGCGATAAAAGTGACAAAAGGCCGCCATCTTTTTTAAATTCAATGAACATTTGATTGAAACTGAAATACATAATTGTCTTGCTGGTCATCACAAACTTACGTACATGTTTTAGAGCTGCGATATCACAAACATGCATACTAACATTACACGACTTCATATACATCTCTTATGTTTTGTACCGGGGTATAAAAATAAAATATAGCAATTCAATCAACATGACCATGTAAATGAAAAGTCCGTATATATGTACAGTTGACACATGAACCTAAAAACATCATTGTGAAATTACCTATATTAAACGTAAACTTGCTATTTTTTTGTATCTATGGATAAATTAATGTATAATGTCAAATAATTTGCTTAGAACCTGACATGTACCTACTCGTATATGGGTGGGTAGTTTATAATTTTCGATGGTCTGATAAAATAACGTCACAATCTTATGAAGAATAATTTTAATATAACATGTTTCGCGTCAAGGACATGATTTTATTCTTGAAACGGAATAAAAAAATGTTTCAAACTCATATGTATGTATGATATGTAGATACCAATTTTCCTAATTCCAATAGTAAACCTTTTATTGACATTGTACTAGTGCGACACTTGTCGGACACTTGGCATTTCTAGGACAATGGTATTTCGATGTTCCGTGGGACACAGCCTATCTCATTATGTTCTGCTCTTGTTACTTGTTAGTAAATATTCTCAATATAACAACCGCGAAGAATAATAGGAGCTCAACAAAAACAGTTGTATTATTCAATGATAGCATCATCATCGGGAGGCGATTAGTAAATAACACGAGAGCTGTATCGATGTGGGATCTGGTCATCAACAAAATAAGTAATTTTTTTATCAATATCTATCTTTATGACTTACTATCTCACTCGCCCGAGGCATCGCTCGCATAACCTACTGGATTTATGCTACAGAACTATAATGCTAAAATAGTATTGCGACATGATCTGTTTAGAGCATAGTAGAACACTAGGAATGTAGATTTAGAAGTAATACGTCAATGCTTTATTTGATAGGGAAACTATAACTCAGGAGTACTACCTGACTTTTCCTTGTCCATAAGCAGAACAATGAAGAAATCAGTTTTAAAACCCCAACACGTTACGACTGAGCAAAAACTTAACGTCTTTGTCTCTTTCCTAGATTCATACCTAATATACCTCGTTACTACAAATTCCCAACTCGACGTCATAGGTCTTTTCTATCCCTGAGGTTCACTCGACATTAACGAACATGCTTATCAACAGACCTTTAAAACTATGGGTCTATAAGTATCACCCCAACACGGTCCTATATAATATATGGTTAAAACTCGATGTCTCTGGCTGTTTCCACCACCTCGATCGAGTTGAGGTATCCCTAGTTATTAGATCTATCAGGTGTAATCCGCTATCAGATCCTAACACTACCCCAAAACGTCACCACTAGGTTACCAAAAAACTTAAACTCGACAACCTTTGGTTGTTTCTATCATTGATATCCAGATTATTCCATCCGAGCACAAATCTACAAGTTTCACATAATGTGCCTTATCTAGTTTGAGATACAAAGGTGTGGCCACATCACCAACGAATTTTTTCATACCCATATCTACTATATTGTTAATACAAATATGCGAGAAGTTAAATTCGCGCATATACCTAAACCTTCTGATGAGTAAGGAATATACGTTGTATTGACAGAGAAGCGTCAGCGGGCCCTCTCAGCACAACGCGTGAACAGCTCCGCCAGCGTGGGCGTGACGCGGCAGAATGGTGCCCCCACTCCCGCCGCCGCACCCCCGCCCTCCGTCTACACCCCCTCCCCCGCGCCCGTGCTGCCGCCTAAAGCTGCACCGATCACAGGTATTATATTACAACATCTTAGAATAATTACCCATAGAAACCATGTACGTGCGCTAAATTTAAGCCGTTTAAATGAAGCCATTAATGGCTCCCTTTGCTTGCGCCGTCGATACAGCAGTACACATTTTAATAAATTTAATAAATACCTCCAGTTTTTTGTACTTTTCAATATTTATTGTTTTTTCGTACTTTTAAATCAATGTATAAAACACATTTTTATCAATCAACTAGGTACTCAAGTTTTACTGGAGAAAGTTTTAACAGAGGATTTAATGTTTGCGTCTGTGTGCGTGACGAGACAAGTAAGCACAGTGGGCCCAGCATGAAAATCTGCTTAAGTGTAACGTTATCGTATCGTTGACGTATACAGTACAAACTATGAGTTATCTGTGCCACTATCGTACTAGAAAAATGACAGTTTGTACTAAATACGTTAACGATGTGATTACATTACACTTAAACAGATTTTCGTGCTCGGCCCACTGCACAACATAGCGTACTTGTAGCACGCGTTTTGAGGAGACGTTGTTTGAAAAACTACCTTATACAGGTATTCTGCAACACGTTTTCAGGTGCGATCCTGGCAGAATCGCTTATTTCTGTGTCCGAATCGCTCGTTTCTGTTTCCATATAATGAGGACCCAGCTTGGGGCTTCGTGCTCAATCTTTCGCAATACAATGTATTACTTTTTAACATTTGATAGGCAGTGTTTGACAGTGTTTTTGATCTCGGTATCAGATGGTCGGTGATGATGCGGTGGAAAGTGGTATCACATTAGATCTAGAATAGAAACAGCTTTCAAGAACAGCTGCCGTAACACACTGTTATATATGTAGGTGATCATATTTGCATACTTGGGTGGTAGCTAACCAGACGGACACCAGAAGTCGTCGATTTCATCACAATGCCACCTTCACCGAAAGCTCAAACTCGAGGTGGGGATCGATCCCGTGGCCGTGTTATCGACTGCTGACCATTGGATTCCTATTGCTCTTTTAAAGTAGCAGCGGTTGCTACGCAAAAGGTTCCCTCAATGCTCTTACGGCTAGGTTATATATGTATTGAGAAGTAATTAAGAGGATTGCATAGCTAGTACCTTCCATGCTAAAACAGAAAACTCTTTTCTACCTCTTAATATTGTCCGATTTCAGTGGTTTTTTTTCATGGAATCATGACATTGTTTACTTTGCCTGATTACTGATTTTTTCAGTATTTCAAAATACTATAAATTTCCTTTTTTAGAAATTAAAAAAAACTGAACTCTTAATGACGTGAATCATTGTCCTTATTTTATCCTTAACGGGTCATTCGATGGGCAAGATCGATTAATTTAGGAAAATACCAAGGAGCCACACCTTATATGCCATGACTCATTCAACACATTCCTTGTTCCTTTACTCATTCCCATGAGCGCCGTCCGCTCACAACTTTTTTAAGGATCTGGCGAATCGATTGGTTGAGGCGACGATTGATCGAAATGCTGGCGCCTACTTTGGGCAAAAAGTTAGCATTGCCATCCAGCGTGGCAATGCCGCCAGCTTTTTGGTCACTTTCAATCATGGGGCTTATAGATTGGTTTATATTTTTACTTTTAATTTTGTGTATATATTTGTATCTAAATATATAAATCTCTTCAGCACATACAAAAAGCTATCAAGAGCATATAACTTAGTAAACTTACATGTCCCTTTACTGTTTCCCAGCAGGCAACACGCATACGTTGAAAGGTAGCAAGAAGGGGCCGAAAACAAAGATAACGAAGGCTGATATCGGCTTGCCGCAGAACTTCCAACATCTGTCGCACGTCGGGTGGGACCAACACAGAGGTATGTTCATTAAAATCTGCACTAAAAAGTCTACTACTTCCGTGTGGTAATTCAATTACTGCATAATATCACTGGAATATGATTTTGGCATTAAAGTATATATATTATACCATTTCTTATTATTATGTTTTTTTCTAAAACCGCAGCTATTATTAAATTTCATTATATCGCGGAACTATCGACTGAACAAAATATCAAAACATTCAACACAGGTTACAATGCATGATATATTGTTTAAGCGCGTTGTATCAGTTTATTTTAGAATATGCACACTAAGGGTACGCCCCGGTTTGCCGTTCCCTTTGGTTGACAGTGACAGCTGGCAACGACCACGTACACCCACCCACCTACGAACTGCGAGTGTTGTGGTCGCGGCGTTAGCGTTTTCGGTGACGTCATCGATGACGTATCGAGTTCGCTCAGTCGCTCACGATGATCGTGGGCTTGTAACGGAACGGGTGTCCGAACGCCGCGAGTAATTTCGGCGCTTTTCGGAACGTAGCCTATGTGTGTGTATTATCCTGCAGACTGAGCCAACTTTTCAATCACTTTGTAATACTATTATATTATACAACGACAAACAACTGAGGAAATTATTGAACTCTACGCGGTGACGCCTGTATTGCGAAGGATTGTGCTGGAAATGGAGGGGAAATTGCTACGCAGAAGAATACATACATACTGATGCTGTCTGTATAGTTGATTAGGAGGTTTCAAACAGAAGGATTTTCATACAAATTTTCAATTTCGGGCAGTAAGTATAATATTAAAAAACGCGAGTAAACAGCAGAAACTTACTTAAATATAAATCCAAATACCAAAAGGTTAAAAATTTTAATGGTTTCTCCCCATGCAGGCTTTGACATAGAAAGCACACTGCCAAACGACGAGTTACGTTCGTTCTTCTCGAAAGCGGGCGTCTCGGAGACTCAGTTAGAAGACGAGGAGACGAGAGAGTTCATCTACGGGTTTATAGAGGAGCATGGCGGCTTCGAAGCGGTCAAGGAGGACCTGTACCAAGTCAAACCAAACAAGGGTAAGCTTTTGTATTGTAAAGTTATATCTAAGCTCTTCTGCGATGGCTTTGAAAATAGGCTGGTTCTCCACCGGCAATGACGACTTCAAAAATCATTTTTGAATAAGTAAGGCATAAGTGAACTTTAATTTACAGTATAGCACATGTAGGGCTATTATGTATCTCAGTTGCTAATAAATGTTGATTAAAATCGAAAAAAAATGGCGGCTCTATATCACTTTTGTCAACTCCAATCATTTACTTACCAAATTTTTTTTCTTCCTGGAGCAGACAAAACTGACATAGAGCAGCCATTTTCAACATTTGTTTGCAAGTTTGATACATAATGGCCCTGCAGGTGTGTTAGAAATAAGTAACATATACAACGTGTGTTACCTTATAATTCAATTATAATTATTGATAAACGTCGATCGTGTTTACAATTATTTCGTTTAATATAATAATATATAATATAATATGGGACAACATCCACACAAAGGTCTTCAGGTCCCAAATTAGGCAGAACCTGTACTATGGTAACCTGATGACTGATTATTACATTACATACTTATATACCTATTATTTAAAGATTGAAACATGAAATAAGAACGAATGATATTAATAGTTAAGAGTATTTTCAGCCACCCTTATTGTTGATCGTGCATTATAAAGGGTGTCCCAACTAGAACGCAATTTTTAAATTTTAAATAAAACACAGATATTAAAAAAAAAATCGTGAAACTTTATTATATCGTAAAGTAGACAGAATGAGGTTATGTATGGAACAAGATATCGTGCAGATGGCCGCCGCGGCTTTGCTGGCACACACGCGATCTCTTAATGAAAATTTCAATGGCCGTTTTGCATAAATGCTGCGGTATTTCATTAATGCAGCGTCCAATTTCCTCTTATTAAGGCTTGAGTCGTCGTCGGCTTATTCGCGTAAACCATCGACTTCAAAAAACCACAAAGAAAATAGTCTAAAGGTGTTAAATCGCACGATCTAGGCGGCCAATTCTGGTCTCCAAAACGCGAAATAACACGACCGGCAAATGACTGATGCAGCAATTGAATTGTTTCTCTGGCTGTATGACATGTGGCGCCGTCTTGTTGAAACCACATGCCCTCCACATTCATTTCTTCGATTCTAGGCAAGAAAAAACTGGTTATCATTTCACGATACCGAACACCATTGACTGTTTGCGCTTGACCTGCCTCATTTTCATAAAAAAAAGGTCCAATGATTCCTCCAGCCCAAAAACCACACCACACAGCGACACGTTGAGGATGCATTTGCTTCTCATGAATCACTCGAGGCCATCAAGATGGAAATGGGCCTCGTCACTGAAGATGATTTTATAGGCAAAATCAGCGTTTTCATGTTGTCTCTCCAATACCCAATTAACGAACTCCCTTCGCTGTCCATGGTCAGCTGGCTTCAGTTCCTGAGTCAATTGAACTTTGTATGCATGAAGATGCAAATCTTTCGTCAAAATTCGCTGCATCGTGGATTTGGAGACACCAATTTGCTGAGATCGGTGTCGAATTGAGGTGGATGGAGTTTGAGCGACATCAATACGTAGAGCTGCGACATTTTCGGTCGATCGACCTGGTCGAAGGCGCGTTGTTGTCTTTACATCACTAACAGACCCAGTTTCGGCAAATTTATCCATTAATCTCTTTACAGTTGACTCTTTTGGAGCATTATTGTGACCCCAAATTGATCGCAATTGCGAACTGTAGCCGCAAAACTTTCACCATTTTGGTAAAACAATTTTACAATGAGAATGCGTTGTTCATTCGTGTAGCGCTCCATTTTTACTAACCTCGTACCTTCTACTAGCAAACAATAACAATTGTTCAAATGTCAAACAATGACACTTCGAATGGCGCCAAATTTAAAAATTGCGTTCTAGTTGGGACACCCGTTAGAAAGTCGTGCTCGATTGCTTAATAAACTTCGCGGTATGGTAAACCCTTTGTTAATTTCAGGATCGAGTCGCATGCCCGCACCCGTCCCCGCGCCTGCACCCCCCGTCCCCGCGCGCAGCCCCGCGCCCGCACACCCGCCCGCACCGCGTAAGTACCTAATACACACTCTTATAACGCTTTGCCCAATTACTATAAAGAACTACTAAAGTTAAATTAATATTAAACTCAAGTTGTGCTAAACTAACAAAACTTTTTATTCTGTAACTGACATTTTGATATTATATTGATAATGTAAAAATCTTAAATATTACGCTTGTCTATTTATATACTACAATTATTGACTAATTCAATAAAAATATATAATTGTATACTAATTTAATACTTAATACAATATGCTTCCATACAGATAAGCGTAATTATTGAATTTAATTATTTGCATTCCACTATTATGGATCATTAATTTATATAAGATCTAAACGAATACCTAAGCAATCAAATCATTCCATTTCATATTCTGATCAGCCGGTGTCTAATAGTCAATCTATCGGACGTGTACTTTCCTGCTATGTACTTCTGAATTTCGACAAATTCAATACTTGACAGGCGCTTACTTCGAAAACACATAGTTCGACAAATCATTGCTTTGACAAAACGTATCATCATCATCATGGAGGCCTCGTTTTAATCCATTCTTGGATGTAGGCCTCTTCCATTTTTTCCATTCCTGGCGATCTTGTGCCCGGTGCATCCAGTCTCCAGTCTACCCAGCGCTGCAGTGGGCGGCCTCGCCCTCTTGTGTCGGCCCTGGGTCTCCACTCAAAAACTCGCCTCACTCATCGAACTCGCATCCATTCTCGCAATGTGTCCTGCCCATGTCCACTTTTTCTTCGCTATTGCGACCATTACAGAAAATATTACAAGAATTACTCCCACAGAACGTACCGGAGTCTAGTCAGAGCAAAGTCACCATAGCTGCGACGTTACGTTGAATGGTGAGCTCACAACGCGCGAGGCGAGCGAGCGTGCCGCGGCAGCATCCGGATAAGCTCCAAAATTAAGATAACCTACACCTCGTTAAGGATATAACGCAGCACTTTTGGGATAATATTCTTGTCGAATATATATCATATTGATACAATGACTTGTCGTACTATGTTTTTTCGAAGTAAGCGACTTGTCAAAATTTTGAAGCAGCAACTTACCGTAATGTGCAAAATTTTGCGTGGTGATAGAGACGCACCCGATCTGCTTGAGGAGCTGTGTTGATTTTTTGTACCCGACAAATATAATCGCGGGAAACAGACTGTTTGCCGTACCGTTTTGCCGTACAGTGGCCCATTCGGTTTCTCCCATCCCTCACACTCTTAGCGCGTTCAACGCTATCCTGGCTGCCGACCCTGAATGTGATTTGTTTGAAGATGGATGGTCGGATTTAATGTTAGCGTGTTTGAGATATTGCGAAAGGGACGGATGACTGGATTGTATACATACTATTAGTTTTTATTGACTAATTTTATTGATATCATTGACGAATTATTGTTATATTATTTTTGTAATTATGTTTCATTAAGTTTAATTAATGTAATTGGCCATGCCGTTTTAAATAATAATAATAAATAATTTTAAAAAGTTTAATTTATGTATTTATATAATTAAATTAAACTTGTTAAAATTCAGAGGTACCTCTTTCCTGGAGTTAAGTATATAGAGAAATTATGACTAACATCTACACCAAGTAAAACCATTATTCACAGACGTTTGATAATTAAGTTAGTGCTGTAAATCTACTTTCATTCCTAGTTATTTACATATATATGACAAAGACAGATGACAACATGATTATTAATCAAATGGTTATTAATGGTTATACCTAAACTAGCCACAAAAACACATATTTCAATTGCGAATTGATTTAATAATAATATTAAAAAACCATTAAAATTGTGAGTGACTATATATTTGTTACTTCCCACGCTGAAACAGTGGGCCTAGCACGAATAATTGCGTAAGTGTAACGTAACGTGTCGTTCACGTGGTACAAACTGTCGTGTATCTAGCGCACCTGTGTCACAGATAACACATAGTTTGTAGTGCGAAGCGTGACGCGTTGACGATACGAATACCTTTTCGCAAATCGTTTGTGCTACGGCCTCAGATTTGGATGTAAAGAGAATATTCACATATATAGTTATAAATAAACGAACATATAGATAAGTTTTTGTGTTGCAGCGTCCCGCGCGCCGCCTCCGCCCCCCGCACGCGTGGTCCCACCCCCTCCGCCCGCACCCCTCGCACCCCGCAACCCGCCGCCGCCGAGACCATCGCAACGTGAGTACACGATCTATTAAATACTGCATGGATCTCACGATAAACTGATTTTTATCAACTACTTACCTTGTCTCCGGATGCATCTATAGTCCACGGTTTGGCAATAAAGTTCGTTAACCACTCGCCGCTTCGTTAGCCAGCCGCTAAAAGCAAATGACTGTAACTTATTGTACCAAAGTCGATCGCAAACTTTTTACTTTATCAACTATTTTTATTACAATTATATATTACTAGGACACACTTAATACATTTATTTGTCTTATTTTCATGGTCTATATATTACATTTATTTTTAACTTTGTAAGAGTTTTTCTCTCAATATCAGTTGGGAACTCAGTTCTTGAAGTTGTTGACGAGTACATCTACCTGGAACAGTCAAACTAGGCAGGTCCAACTTCGCGAAAGAGGTCAATCGTCGAATCCAACTCGGCTGGGCAGCGTTCCGGAAACTTCGCGAAGTCTTCTCGTCAAAAATACCTCAGTGCCTCAAGACAAGAGTCTTCGACCAATGTGTGTTACCAGTGATGACTTATGGCACTGAAACGTGGTCTCTTACTATGGGCCTCATAGAAAAGCTCAAAGTCGCACAACGAGCTATGGAGAGGGCTATGCTCGGGGTTTCTCTACGTGATCGAATCAGAAATGAGGAGATCCGTAGAAGAACGAAAGTCACCGACATAGCCCAGAAAATTAGCCAGTTGAAGTGGCAGTGGGCAGGGCACATAGCACGCAGAACAGATGGCCGATGGGGCCGAAAGGTTCTGGAGTGGAGACCACGGACCGGCAAGCGCAGCGTAGGTCGTCCACCGACACGGTGGACAGACGACCTGAGGAAGGTCGCAGGACGACGTTGGATGCAGGCCGCTTCCAACCGGTTCTTTTGGAAAATCATGGGGGAGGCCTATGTTCAGCAGTGGACGTCCTACGGCTGAGATGATGATGATGATGATGAAGAGTGTTTCTATCTTATACTTTATTGCAATGATTAGTAACGAACATTTCTTTTTGTAACTATTCTACTTAAAATAAATAAAAATTAGGCATTATAACAGCTTATGCGACGTTTACGAAACTACTTCCTGAAAATAGTACAAAACGCGAGGTACGCCATTTTGCCTTGTATATTTTGTTATGTCAGACAACAGAGATACGTCACCTTCGGTCGCGACCTACGAATAAATAATAGTCAGAAAATATAACTGCGTTCAAAAAATTACCCAACAAAAGTCGTGTTCAAGTAGGCGGGGCTTAAAAGTCGTGCTCAGTGCGTCATCAGTTGGACATTTTTCTTGCAAGCGAACACACGTCAAATCATTGTGAATTATTACGTTTTTATCATTGTGAAGTACAGCTGTGAATCATCACGCCAGCATGCGTTGTGAAGTGGTGCAGGAGCCATACAAGATTAAAATGTCCAGGGATCACTTTTACTAGTAAATAGTAGCAAAATTATAATTATTCAAAGATATTTAACTATTATTATTAACCAGCAAAAACTCACGTTAAGGATCGAATACGTCTCGCCGGGTTTTGAGCATGACCGATGCTCATCTTCAGGGCGAGTGCGCAGTGCCGTCTGCGAGCTCCCGACTGGCACTGAAACCCGGGACGACGTATTCGATCCTTAACGTGAGTTTTTTGGCTGTTAATAATAATAGTTAAATATGTGTCAAACCCACGAGAATTTAAATACAAAAAATGTATTCAAATATGTTCAAATACTTAATCAAATCGAGATGGTCTATTGACCATCAAATGCAAAATAAAGTCTAGTCTATTTTTTACCTAATAATTTTGATTTAAATATTGAAATGTAACTCGATAAAATGTTGATTTATTACAGCAATGTTTTTTCCCTTATTTTGTTTTATTTTCGTTTCCTTGCCGATCCAATGCAGCAAAAAAAATGCTCTACTTAAGGCGCGCTCGTACCCTGATTAAAGAAAAAGCAGAATTTTTAAACACCTAGTGTAACGAAACAGATCGATAGTATATTATGAAAAAAATACAAAGGTTAGAAAAGGAATAGGAAAAGAGTTATAACCGAATAGAATTCATAAATATAACTCTCTTTCAGCAGAAAAAAATCCTGAATAGTTCCACAAAAATAAACTTTCACGTCCAAACTCTCAGAATTTTCAGCGATAACACTATATTTCTTTTTAGGTAATACATAGCCAACGTATAGTACTAAAGTAATAACCAGCAGTTTTTTCAATTGTGTTATGTTCAATTAGTAGTGTTCAATTGTTAGTATATATCGAAACATATAAAATTAACACATTTTCGCATTACATCGTCCAATCGAACAAGCGATTTTCAACCTTACGTAAAGCATCGTAATTTATTTTAAAATTGGGGTTGGACCGCGTCTTAAGCTAGAAAGACAAGAGTATGACTGGATGCCTGTGAAAACTAGCAGAGTATACTCCGTTCATTTTGAGATGATATTTATAAATTTAAAATAATGGTACATGTACCACACAAAACTGCAGTACCTACCAGTTTGTATAGTAAGTACTTGTGTTTTATTTTTTAATAATTATCTAAATATATCAAATCCAATACTATGCTATTGTATGCTGATTCGTCCCGAAGAAACATCAACATCTTTAAGAGATACTTGAGAAAGTGAACAGCAAACGATTACCTACATTTTGTAGGTAACTATAGCATTAAAAACAGTTCATTGTTTAGTAGCATTAAAGCACGTTTAATTTTTTAAGCTAAGTAAAATTCACCCTCTGCAAATATTGAAGTGATTTGACCCAATGTTTATGAAATAATTAATACAATTGATAATGAAGGTATTCTGAGCCCATTGAAAAACAATCTCTATGCAAATAACTACCGTTACTTTTTTTTAAATGTATAGTCGTTGGATTTTTTAGAATATATCTTCACTAAATTACGAAGAAAGAAACTCTTTTAATGATTTAATTTTTTGACCCGTTGACTCGCGATTCGCCATATTTGGGCAATAATACAATAGATTTCGCAGAAATCAACCTACTTTTCCAGGAACTGCAACGTGTGGGCTAAGGACCACCAAACAGTTTCCCAGTATTCAAGTAAATGTAAAGTGTTATGTTCTGAGTAATATTAATAATTGTGAGATCAACATGGTTGACCACGAATTAGAAATGTCTAGACAAGACAACTTAATAAATTAATCATGTTTCGCGAGACAGAGTTCTTCGAACTGTAAATAGTACCCAAAAACACAAAAAAACATTGTACAATAAGCTTGTTTTATCATTGACTTGCTTCGATTGACTTATTACGTAACATCATCCACGCCGCTATGACTCGGCTGTCAAAGTAGACATTGCAGCACGCGCGTGAACCAATCTCAACTTTCCCTCGGACTTTAACGGCGACGGATTTTAAACCAATCACCGAACATGTCTATTTGTAACCTCGGAACTAATTCGTATTTGTAATCAACGTCGTTTTTATAAAAAGTAGACTAAAAATTATTTTATTATAATACAAGAAATAAAATGTTTTTTTCTGCTTATCAAAACGAATTTTTTTTTGCTAAATTAGGTTTAAATATATGGAATTTTTATACATTTTAACATCGATTTTAGCGAAAAGTTCGCTTTATTTTGTAGTATATATCTCAATCGTTAATGTTGAGGTTGACTGGTGCAATAAAGTGCTCTTTGCTTATGTGCTTTTTCACTTTCACAGTAGAAAACGCGAAATCCGTCAAACAAAACTCGCTAGGTAGTATTTGGGAGTAGGCCTCCAGTAGCCCTAGCACGAATAACTGAGTAATGGTAAATCCACAGTTTTCCTTACTACCGATAGAAATTTGACATAAAGTCCATACAAATAGTGTCAAATATCTAACTCTAGTAAGGTAAACCGGCGATAGATAGATTATTGGGACGGGCCGTAAGTGTAACGTAAGGTGTCGTTCACGTGAAACAGTACAAACTGTCATGTGTCTAGGGCAACTGTGACACAGATAACTCATAGTTTGTACGGCGAAGCGTTGACGCTTACGATACGAATGTTTTACGCAAATTGTGCTATCTGACCCTCATTCGTAATACTCATGTAAAATATTTTATAATAGGAACTATTTTTTTTAACTGTTTTTTAACATCGAGAGGTTATGATCAGTTAAAAAAATTGCCATTTATATTGTATGTGCCATCGTTTACTACTTGTTGTTCTGTATAGTGCTTGTTTGAATAAACATCTTTCTACGAATGTTTGCCATGTGTACGTACGTGACTTCCCTTCAGCCAGTATAAAAGTGAATTGTGAATGACAAGTTTAATGGTTAATGTTGTTTCCGTGTACAGCTCCGTCGACGGCCCCGCCGTCCGTGCCCCCTCCCCCGCCGCCGGGTGTGGCGCCGCCTCCTCCCCCGCCGCCCGCGCCCCCCGCTGCGCCACCCCCACCCCCCGCTCCGCCACTCGCACCCCCGCTGCCCGCGGACGCTGCAGTGGAGCCGGACGCACGCTCAGCGCTCATGGAGAGCATACGCATGGGGAACAAGACGCTCAAAGTGAGTATCTCTCCTTATTCACATGTTCTACTTTTCTTTTTCGTTTACGTATTCAAGGGCATCAATATAATCATTTTAAACCACGTATGACATGTCAAACAAACACAAGACAAAAGTGTCATGGTTTATTAAGTTAGTATCAAAAGTTTGCTTATACGATAGACAGTTCGTTCAACAAAAAATCTTGTCAGTTCAGTTTTAGCTAATTAGTTTACAACCTTAACGACGTCCACCATCATCTGAAGACTAGCCAGCCTTATTGTGTTTAACAGAGACGCAAATATCCACTCCGGCTGACACATCATACCTGCACTACCCTGGCTACAATCTAGAACATACGTTTTTTTTTAAAGTTGGTGTGTTTGTTTGTCCGGTGGGATATAAGGTGTCGGCGTCTCCACGGCCTTTAAATTTCATCCACATTAGGGGTATAGTTTGGTTTTGGTGGATCCATTAGAGTCTATTCGTGCCTGTACTGGTCACATGGCAATATGTACGATAAAACTGAGATAGCTCACTTCTTTGGGCATGTCCAAGACGCAACCGACTAAGTTTTAGAGCAGTATCCTTCGGCGGAAGTATGCATCCTGGGAAATTTTATCTTGGTTCTCTAAAAACAGATCTGCCCGGAACTACTACCCGCAACTTTGCCTTCGCTTATGGTTTTACGCTTATGAGTTCACCCGCATACTGGATAAAGTAGACCATGAGCCCTCTCTGCTAGACCTTCTGCTGACCACACACCCGGAGAATTATCGGATCTCGCTCAAGGCCCTTTTGGATTCTTCAGACCATTGACCGGTATCATCCGAGTTGCCCCTTGCTATTCCCAAACGGGCTGGTCCCAGTGGGAAAAGGATTGTGTGGCTGGATATCGGTCAGCAGATTGAGATGGACTGCATGAGTTTTACGCGTTCTACCCTTGGAGGCAGATATGTTTCTCCTCTGACGATCCCGACAAGTGCGCAAACTTGGTTGCCAATGTGATGTTGCCGGGAATGGAATGCTATATTCCTCACTACGTAATCCCAATCGGCGGCTCAAGCCAACCTAGGGTTATAAAAATGTCAGTTGAGACTATTGGCCAAAACCAGGCAGCTTATGAATCATGGAAACCAGCTAAACACTGTCAGGATCCTAAAACTTCTAATTTAAAAAAATGACAACGCTCCCAAACTTATTTGAGGGACCAGGAGCCCTCAAAAAAGGGCTTGCGAGCGCAAAGTTTTAACACATTAGAATTGACGAACGACTAGCTAGCTTTCCTTCTGGAACGCAGGCATTTTGGTCACTTACCGAAGGTATCGAGGGCAACTTCTGTCGGCCATGCTTTCCGTTTCTGTGCACAACCGATAACTAATTGACCCACAAAGCAATCTATAAGGCCGAACTTCTGGGCAACATCTTTGCATCCGATTCGACACTTGACTAGCTACCTCGCCTACTATCCCGTAGTGTGACAGCTCTTTGAAGGAGGTCCGCTTTACACAGAAAGGTTCGTAAAGCTCTCAGCTCTCTCGATGTCAAGAAGTCGTCCATGCAGACGGTATATCTGCAATCGTGCTAAAGACATGTGCTTCTGAGCTGTCTCCAGTTTTGACCCGTCTCTTCACCCTCTCTTACCGTTATGGCTGTGTTCGGTCTTCGTGGAAAGTCGCCCTAGTTCATCCTATCCCGAAAAAGAGTGCTAGGGCAGACTCGTCCCAACTACGGGCCTGCTTTCAAAGGTGATGGAGCGAATTATCAACGAACAGCTTCTGGGCTACCTTGAGAATTCTACACTTCTCAACCCGCGGCAATATGGTTTTCGCCACGGTCGTTCGGCTGGAGATCTCGTGGTATACCTAACCCACCGTTGGGCTGAAGTCATTGAAAGCAAGGGTGAAGTCTTGTCAGTTAGCCTTGACATAGCTGAGGCATTCGATGGGTCTGGCATCGAGCACTTCTGTCTAAGCTGTCTTCATAAGGGATACCTGTGGGACTGTGCAACTGGCTGTGGCCGACGCTGTTTATCCTGCATACCAATGACCTATTGAGTGTATTGAGGATAATCATTGCTGTGCAGATGACATCTCTGGTGACGCCAGATATACTGGCCGTGCAGGTATGGTCAGTGAAACAGAGTCGGTTCGAACTTGTGTCTGAAGTAGAGAACTCCTTGGAGCAAGTCTCTGAATGGGGACAACAAAATATTGTCCAATTCAACCCCACAAAGACACAAGTCTGCAACACTCCGCCAAAAAAAACCATACGCCCCTGCGCTACAGTTCCAAGGATCACCCCTGAAGATTTCTAGCAGTATCGGGATCTATGGCGTCGAATTAACGAGTGTCGTGCAATTTTGGAGTCACCTGGAGAGCAAGACCAAACTTGCCTCTAAAAAGCTGTGTTGTTGTGTTGTGCAAAACCGATCCAAGCAGTACTTCAGGCCGCGGTAACGGTTTGCGCTTTACCAAGCACAAGTCAGACCGCATATGGAGTACTGCTCGTATATATAGGCCGGGGCATCTGCTTATCAGGTTGACTCCCTAGACTCCATTCAAGGTCGTGCCATTCTTATCGTCGACGATCCCATACTTACAGACGGTCTGGAATCGCTTAGTCTCCGGAGAGACTTTGCAACTCTCTGCGTATTCTACCATCTGTACAACAATCCAATTCAAAACATCAATCCAAACATGGAGTTATACGATTATTTTATGTAAAACAATTTAGAGCATAAAAATTGATAGTCTCCATAATTTAAATACTTATTTAAAGTTCTTATAATAAATCGTACCTTACTACAGATTTTATAAGGCAAATGTGTTTTTATCACAGCATTTTTTAGCAATTAGTAAATGGTATCCGTTCCCTATAGAAATAATTTCTTGATTATCATCCAACTATTTTGTCAAAATGTATTTAATTTAAAGCCGAAAATTTTAATTTTCCAAAATAGTTTGGTTAATCTTAGAAGTTTTTATACATATTCAAAGTTAATGTATGTGAGCGCTGTGGTAAGTTGTTAATTTGATCAAACTTATTGTTTCAGCGAGTGGAGCCGAACCAATTGGCGAAGCCGCCGCAGGTTGACGACAGCAGAAGCAACCTGCTCAGCGAAATCAGACAAGGAACTAAACTAAAAGCCGTAAGTCTCTCACCCCCATTTTTTTTTGAGGGGGGGAAATGCTGTGCTCTTCCTTTCCGCCACGGGGGTGACGGAAGGGGGCATGTGAGGCTCAGACCCACTTAAACCCCCCCGTGAGCAGTCCTCCGCCAAGGTGGGGCGAGACAGGGTCGCGCTGGCAGTCACCATCTCGCCCCAGCGGTAGGCCCGGATTGATCTTAACCGGGCCTCAGCGCCTGTGAAGGGATGGCCTTGCTCACCAAGGCCACCTCCTAGACGTGTAGAGCCGTGCAAACCGGCGAAGAGTTCCCCGACTATTCGCCAGTAACCCCACTACGGAGGAGGGAGGAGACGTACAAACCGTCTGCTCCGTTGAAGAGACTATCAGTTGAAGGATAATAATAAGCCAATGTGTTCTACCCGAGAACCATCTCCACTCACAATTACATCCAAGTCCGTTCAGCCGTTTTGCGTGATGAAAAAAAAAACATCCGTTCATCAAAACTTTCACATGTATTACTAGTTTGATGAAATAATATTAGATCAAAAACATATGAAATTGGCGTTTTATATGGAAAAAGTATAACCAAAATAATATGAAATCATGTATTTAATCAGTCGAAGTACATACCATTATTATCTATGCAATTTCGCCATTTTATGAATAGTTAATTGATTCCATTGCTGAAAAAAACTGTGGAAACGAGAAGCAATAAATCTTAGAAGTTAACTACATTCACCAACTCATACAAATCAGCTCCATTGGATTTTGATTTTTTTTCTATGCAAAAATTGCCCAATTGCGAAATAAGTGGTAATCTGTTGGAGCAAGTTCTGGGGAGTAGTATAGGGGGTGTAGGGACATTATAATCGCAGCTCTAATATAGCGACTGCGTGTCGTGCAGTGTGACGTCTAGCGTTGTCCTGAAGCAGCAGTGGGCTAGAGCAATGAACCAGTCTCGGTTGTTGAAAGCGAGCTTTTCCATTATGGTTTGCAATTGTTGACAATACAGATCTGCCGTAACCGTCTGCCTAGATCTTAGAAGCTGTAGTGTATAATACCAATCTAAATCTATAATCATTAATTATTATAATTTAAGATGAAATTGAATAATATTTAATGATAGTAATAATTGTGTGGTGTGTCCAGGTGGTTCCCCGTCCGTCGAGTAGTTGCGGCAGTTCCGGGCGGCCCGAGGCAGCGCCGATGGACTTCGGGCTGGCGGGACTTCTCAAGCGCGCTCTCGACGAACGGAACCGCGCCATTCACTCCGACGACGATGATGACGACGACGACGACGTTGAATCTAACGACGACGATTGGGACTAAGAAGGGGACGACGCTAACCCAGTAGGCCACGCACTAAAATATGCTTAATCGTATCGTTGACGAATATAGAAATAACATAGAACGTAAGAAAAATCATTAATTTGACACACAGGTTAAAACAGTAATATTATAAAAGCAGCAGTGACAGCATTGTGTCAAAAAGGCCCTACCTCAGCTCATATATCAGATGTCCGTGACGTCTGACCACAGTATATAGATGCAACAGTAATGAAACTATGCTTAGTTGATAAAATAATCATCTATGCTCCGTTGAAGCCATAGGGTTGTCACGTTTAATGTTTTACGGTATTGTAAAGATGAAACAGTATTGGAACTAATAAGCCTAGTAGGTTAAATAACTACCTACGCTCCATTGAAGCAATAGGGTTGTCAATTTTAAAGTTTTATGGTGTTTTTTTTTAATTTAACATTCTATGTTCTGTAGTGATCAAATCTAGTTCTAGTTTACAAATAAAATTGATATAGGTGTACTATGACGTCGGTTAATCTTGATAGTTTAAAATATAGAAAACAGTTTAGTATTAACACACAACAACTTGTAGATTTTTGTATTTTTGGTTGGTTTTTTGTAGGCCACTAACTTGTTATTATGGCGTAACCTTTTACAAGTTTTGGCGGGAGCGTACGCGAGCCGCGGTTGGGCGCGCGGTAGGTGCCGCAGGTGGCGCGGGGGCAGGGCTCATGAGCTCTATTTTCGAGTGTTTGTTACGCATTTTCGGGCTGAACTGTACTACTTTTATATCCTTAAAAAGCATTTGATACCTAGTAATTAAAAACCATTACATAAAAATACATTTATTCTTCATAAATTACAAATAATTGACTGCAAAAAAAGTTGATAATTTGGCCCAGCCGCCACCTTGTATTTCTATTTTGTCAGCACTATCGGCTTCAACACCCTCGAAAACCATAAAAACGACACCTATGGCAAAAAGTTGATATTTGGCGCAGCCGCCATCGTGGATTTCTATTTTGTCAGCTTTATCGATTTCAATACCCTGAAAAACCATAAAAATGACACCTATGACGATATATAATATAATATAATCTATTGCAGCCGCCATCTGAAATTTGTATTTTGTGTTATGTTTTACGAATTTATTATGAACGGTCATACAAGAAGATTATTACAAGTATAAAACAATAAATTATTTTCACCTTTAAAGTTTTATTCAGCAGGAAGTTTAAAAAATATAGCTCCGGTTTTGTTGCAGCAGATTTCAAACAGCCGTATAATACACAATACGCACGTGGCATTTTTAAAAATATCTCGGAAATAAACTTATACGTGACCTAACATAACACACGAAGATGATAGCGGTCAGTCAAGTGTGACATTTTATAACCTTTTATAAATAATCTAATAGAAAAAGTTATAATGTAGAAATAGCTTGTAACGTGTTTGTAACACACTACTGACGGCACCGCGAGAACCGCTTACGGGTCTCGTCGATGCGCATGTCCGTGTCAGTGGGCCGTTTCGAAAGTTTCTAGGTAGTTTCCGTACTGTTTTCTATGTTTTTACTGTGGTCTGACGCTGGTTTTCAGGCAAAGCCTTGTAAGTGAGATTACATAGAAACAGAATAAATTGAATATAATATTCTATCTCCAGTCACACAATAAAGTAGACATTTATATAATTATTTTATAAATTAATATATTGGTGGGGCACACCATACCTCTTTTTTTTGAAAATTTATTTGCGCGGTTTTATATCTATCATCGATGTATAACTTTATTACTTGACTTATAATTTTAGTAACAGCAGATTTAAAACTATAAAACCGTATGTAATAAGAACTAACGCAAATTAAAAAGTAATTTTATCTATTTTGACAATGACAATTCTAATACAATACAATAATGTTTCTTATAGTTAAGGACTCCAATGGCTAACATGATTTTAATGAGTGAAATTTCTTTTTTCGGAGAGGTTTCAAAGTCGCGTCTGACTAACCGCACAGCCGTGACCACGCTTCCGAACATCTAATTGTAACCATCGCGCGTCCTATGGTAACTGAGAGCCATCTATCGAATCGCTTGCACAACTTTATCCAAACGAAAGAAAAGTTTTTACTAACGATTATTTTTTTTATTGTTTTTTGCTATTATATTTCCGTACGTATCTTCTAGCGGCTAATATATCAATACTATCAGTTTAATGAAGCGTAAAAGATTTTTATTTATTTATAACGCACTAATCTCTAGAAACACCATTTTGATTTGAACAAAATAGTTTGCCCAAATACATGAGGAAAATAGTTTGTTTTGTTATTTAGGATAAGGCGATCCCGCAGGGTGGCTAGTATTATATTATGTATAGTGTGGTCGCTTGAAGATTCGTTGGGGATATATATCAAACTATATCTAGCTTACTAATATATAGCTGCATCTGACGGGCCTTATTGTTGTAGGATCACAACATTTAATAATGTAGCCGGCACGAAGGCCCGGTAAAGACATACCGACGTGAGATCCCATACTATGTTGAAAATTTTACTTTAGAATTAAGATATTTTTATGTTGCTGTTATATTTTATTACTAGAATGTTATGTTTTATTAGTCAAATTATTAATTATTATGTGTGTGATTACTGATTAATATTTTAGTTATATTTGGTGTACCTATTGTGACAATCACATAACTATTTAATTTAATTGTGCGCAAACTTCGGTACGTATTAACTTTAAAATAAATATTGAAGGTAAATGTTTGCACCTCCAATATTTTCAAAAGTCTAACAAAAACACTTTTAGAACAGTAAATGCGGGTTACTTTAGCTACTTTGTTGATATATTTTAGTGATTTGTCAATACTAACGATGATGGTAAATTTCTTACTGTTTAATGGTTTCATTTGTTAGAGAAAGATATAAGCTAATAAATATTAGATATATTTTTCCCAAAAACTGAATATTTTTATTTATTTTTTACTATTGAGCCTAAGTTGTAGTCTTAATCGGGTTACTTTGACCAACATATAGTATCGAGCCAAAAACTATAATTAATAAGTGTATTGAGCCAATCTAAGACTTGTTGAATAATAAATAGTAATATAAAAAAATTATTATACACTAAATTTTTTTTCGATATTTACGAAAATGTATATAAATCATAACTCAATAAAGAAATTATTTATAATAATCAACAGTTATCTCCTATATATCAATAGTTGAGTAAATAACAAGTATATTTCACACAAGTCGAACTACAACATTCTGTCATTGTTAACAAGAGGCGGGAAGTTTAAACTTGTTTCCGTTTTCAGTCAAAGTTAATAGGGCTAAGGTAACCCGCAACTTCGGTAGTTTGTTATGCAATATCGCATATTATAATAAAGCCTGTATGCTCTAAGTACGGGTAGACAGAAACTACGAATTTTCGTTTTTCCCATAATGGAAGGGTGAACAAATCCTTGTATCTATAACAATATAACGCTAGTTTATGTAAACATTAGATGTAAATAGGCGTGTGATCTATATATTAGATACAGTTCATTGTAAACAAAATTGTTCAACGGTAAATGACTGAAAGCGAAATGTATGGTGATTATAAGCTACAAGTCCTTTAGTTTTAGATAGCATTATTATATGTAATTTTACTAATTAGTAATACATACGAGTAATATATCATTTATAGGAACTTTTAACTTCTCCATGATGTTAATGAGAAACATGTTATCGGCAAACATTTCAAGCTCATTATTTTAATTTTCGAATGAGTCAGTTTCTGTAATGTTTGTATATGTAACATACAACATATTATGTACGAACTTTTATTTTTACATGTGGTTTTATAAGTGGAAATAGACGGTCCTTTAAATATAACACCTGTATACGTACCTATATGTTTCACTGACATGTTAGTTTTAGGTTTTTTTTTGGTTTGATGTACATTAGATACCTGTTGCTACACTTTATATGGCATATTTTGAAAACAAAATAAAATTAAAAATTGAGTGTTTTATTGCCTATAGAGAAATAAAGAAAAGACAATAAATATATGTTGTCAATGTCGATCATGTTTCTCGTTACGTCTAGATGCTCTTGTCTCGCTCACGATAGCCAACAAATTGTAGATAGTGAAGTAGTTAGAAATCAATGTGTTTGAAAAGCACATTTCTGATCACTATCAAACTTACATAGCGATATGTCTCTAACATCAGAAATCAGATGGTTTCTTTGGGTTTTTGAGAATATAGCGTAAACTTTTGTACTAACAACTCATGAAATTCCAAAGTGTCCAATGACTTTTTATCACAATTATTGTAATTTTTTTAATTAACTAAATACAATGTTGGATATGGACCTTAATATAATGTAAATTGAAGGTATTCGCGCGGCAAGTGAAGGTTTTTATTAATATCTTAACATAACAAGTTTTGAAATTAAACAGACCTGCTACAGTCGCTGTATTGCATTTGTATTGTAGCTGGGAAACCGTGCCGTGCAAAACTTACAAGTTGTTCCAATCTATGTTGCAACCTCTGAATAACTCTGCGGGAAATATTCTAGAGTTGACATACCATGACTTTTGTTCTTGATACTTTAGCGCCTCTGTTTTGGTGTGGCTAAAGTATCTAAATATCTTCTAAGTTATCTAAATGCAATTCCACGTGGGACCGGTTGATCCCTAGAAGCGTTATGCACGAATCATTTGCGCAATGGTAACGTAATCATATCGTTAACGATAAACTATGAAGTTAATACATACTAGCAAGCTAGGTTCATATCTATCCCCACTGCAGCACAGCTGACTGATACGCGGTGGGTTATTTAATATTATTAACGATTACGATATGTGCGAATACTATTTTCGCAATCTTTCATGATAGGCCCGTATCTGTAGATACGCCAGCTCGCTCATGTATTATCTATAGAGGAATACTTGATGTGTACGGGAAAGTTCTGAATACTACTGAAGTGGGAATTCCTTTAGTTAGAAATATTACTTTATATTCTGAAATAACATGTATAAATAACGCATAATTTATTCAGTATTTTTGTTTATTTGTATATTAAGTGATAATTCCCTTTTTCTATAATCTTATATTTTGAATACATGTAAATTAGAATAACTACTTATAAAGCGGTGAGCTATTTTTGTAATATTAGTATAACACAATATTTTATATTGTTAAATAAATGTGATCATAATAATGTACGAAATCGCCATCAATGTATCATTTGTATTAAATAACAAACCATAAATTTTGGATGTTGATCCCTTTGTTAAATTTCTGATCGCTATTAATTTGATTCGCTGAAAAATAACGCACATAGTGTACAGCCAAAGTATGTCGTCTCCTGATGTCAACGAAGTTATATGATTTCAGTAAAGAAATCCTGCTACTCTGGCTTTATACTCAATATTTGGTCGTTAACGTTATAGCGTAACAGACTTGTTATCAATCATTTTAAACAGAAGGGATCAGCATACAAAAATGACGTTGACTAAATGAAAAATAAAAAACATTAATTAAAATTATCTCTTTATTTTTACTCATAACATTTTTACCATTTCGAATTTAAAATATTTAACGTCACAGGGAATTGACAAAAAAAAATCGCTCACAAACAAAAAAAAGATGTTTTGTATAAAAAATAACCATAATCATAAAATCTACAAAGTACTCTAATTATTTGACCGACACAATTATAACCGCTGCACAATAGGTACTTAATCTTTGACTACCTACTATAAGGTAAAGTAAAATACTAATTTATTTTACCGTAAGTCTCCATTTCCGACGGCATGCACGCAAACATTCATACGATCGAATAGGTAAAATCTTAGATATTCTTTAAACTATTCGTACAGTAAGTAGTAGTAAGTGCTGGCTACTTCTGGATGATCGTGGATACAGAAAATCATTTTAGTTGGTCATTGGACATTGTCAACGGTAACAATTTATAAAAAAAAACTAGATGCAGCCCGTAATCTCATCTGCGTGGTGATGATGATGATGAAAAGTATCCTATGTCCTTCGGGATATAAAGATCGAAATCGGCAAGTCGTTCCTGCACCAAGGGAAATAGGGATGAATTTTTATGTATAAACTTTTTAAACGACTTTTATCAAATTTAAACACAACATAGAACATGATAAATAATAAAAAACCATAAGCGAATAATTCAAAGAGTTGAGTGTGGCAAATACATAACAATAATACAAATGACAACCAAATCAAGGTGTCAAATGACAACCTCCTCTTTTTTGGAAGTTGGTTAAATGACAATGTGACAAGTGTTCTGACTACTCAGCCAGTGGATTATTCATCTGTAGTTCTCACACAATAATATAATTCGGAATCTTTTATGGCAACATGATAACATATTATTATACCTTCCTCTTATTTTCAAGTCTCCTGACTGATATTTATCAAACAAAGCAACATGCAATTTTTATATTTCTTTTACACATGTCACATTGTCACAATTATTGTACATACATTCAAATGACCACTAAAAATATTTTCTACATCCATCCGAGTTATTTGAAAATTAAATAATTCCGAAAAAAAGCAAATAATCGCACGAGCTTCAGCGTATTACGTCTTCATGCTCGTCTAGACAAAATTATAAATATGTATTACAATTTTACTTCAATACCATACAATATATTATATAACTGCAGTATATATGAACTAGTAAAAAAGTAGAAACGGTGAGCCATAACTGACCAGAACAATGTCACATGAATTCTATTTTATCTCGAATTCAAAAATCATATAAAATCAAATGGTTTCAAACACGTACTTACATAGCTACCATTTAATATAATAGTACTGAATCTTATGACAGCGCAGATAACATATTTGAGATTATAGACAATAATTTAGGTATTTTCATCTTTACGTCGCAGTTGCAATGGTTATGTAGAAAATGTAACACAGTAAAGTCTAGTTCGTATTCAATTCAACCAATATTTTAAGTTTTATGACTATCAGTGTATACACAAGCGAATTTATTGACAGCACAAACACAGTAGTGTACACTGCGCAATGTCTTTCTGTAGAGAAAATTGTATTTTCACAATGAACTTTGACTTGGCATGCATCTTTGACTTTATTGCATAAATATTTCAACGTGAATGCAGCAGTAATTCTTCATATAACAGCGAATTCACTTCAGCAATATGAGGTAGTATTGGCCTTCAATGCGTATAGGAGAAAATACCCTAATTATCGCCTCTAAGGATGCTGCGGATCGCGTAACCACCACGTGTGCTGTCCACGCTAATATAAATTATCTCAATGTTACGTCGTTCGATATTTGTACGGTCCCGTGTAGAGCAGCTAACATTAGGGAAATAAGTACTACTCTTAAAGACTAAGATAATTCTCCTTATCTCGCAGACACCTGACAGAGCGACCGTCGCAACTGCGTCATCGCAGCGCGCGCTAATTCGGACTATATTTCACTCTATATTTGCAACAACCGCCTCGAGTTGCGTAGGCAGAGGCACAAACAATTTGCGAAAAAGTATTCGTTTCGTAAAAGTCAACACGCTTGGGCGTACAAACTGTGATTTATCTGTGCCACAGTTGCCCTAGATACATGACAGTTTGTATAGTTTCACGCGAATGACACGTTACGTTACACTTACGCAGTTATTCGTGCTAAGCCTAGTGAACTGTACGCCGGCGGGAGCACTCCTAAGTAGCGCTTGGAATAGACATTAAATATCCGCGTCTTCATAAGGTTACCATTATACAACTATTATAAGATAAATACATCAAATGCCGACATATTTCGTCATAAAACTTATTAGGTAGAGACCAAACTACCAAGTAGTGTTAATACACATAGACACATCATAAGTGCAGGAATACCTACAAATATTGAAATCGAGTCCTCCTAATGAAGGCTAGGGGAAAATAACAGTCATGGAACTAAAGGGTAGAGTCGAATTACACGATGCCTACGTATGTAGCGTCAACACGCTTTACAATATATAGTATACATCAAGTAGTTAATCATCTGTCATACTGTGAAATCTCACAGACACAAGTATAGTCTATCATATGAATTCTCCTGTTCGTTCTGGTAGGGCAGGCTACACGGTAACTTACATTTTGATACTTCTGTTTCAGTATCACACATGATTTCTTGTCCTTACAAGTCCAAACTAATTTTGGCATTATATTCCTTGACTACATGATTTTGTACCGTAATCGAAAACTTTCACACCATAATTTTAACAAAACCTTACAACTAAACCTACAAGTATAAAGTATGTATACTATGAAGCATCCATTCTAAGGAAAACTACTATTTTACACTATATACAATGTGTTTACTTCAGCTATTGAATTACAAAGAAAATGGAGAAGAAAACAGATCTATAGACTTAATTTAAATTAACATGCTCTTCCACGTAATTGTATTTTTTTTACTGGCAATATAGTCATAAACACACATTAGATTAGGTTAAACAATCACATGAAGCACATAATCGAAACAAATGGCGGCACAGTAGCTGGTATTTTGACGAAATTTTAATCTATATCGAGTACTAAAACGATCAATCACACTTTTGTTTATTATTACTATATCTATATTTAATTTATAACATATTATAGAAAATATGTTTTCAAAAATCTAAAACTTTAAACAGTATTTCTGCTCAAATACTATTTCAAATATTTTGAATCCAACTATAAGAATATTATCAAACTGACTTAGTTTGGATATTGTCAATAAGTAAGAAATGCATAAACTCAAGACCCAATTTGCGACACTTAACTCCATGCAAGATCAAATGAATGAACATCGGTTGAAACAACTACACGAGCGGTAAAATATCTCACGGTTAGATCTCAATATCAATCATCGATAACGACGACGGGCGCCTGGACATCGATGGCGTCCAATGAGTCGTCATCGGCAAGATTGACGATCTCCCCAAACTCGCCGTTCTCTCCCTTGCAATCCGGATCTTGCTCCTTTTTCTGGTAGAGCGAGAGAACGTCCGATATGATGGGCGACACCACCATCATGTGCAAGTTTCGTTCGTCTTCAGCCTGTTGAGAGTCGATCGGTGGCGGTTTCGGAAGCTTTGGAGACTTGGAATAAGTCTTGACCACTTTCGTCGGCGGACGAGAAGGAAAGTCTGTTGCTTCTCCATCCTCTGCATCGTCTTCGTCGTCAGTGTAGCCGTAGAACTTCTCATCATCCTTCTCGTCCTTAGGAACGAAAGAGTTGATGAGAGCCACCAAGTTTTCATCCGATGTGAACACTTTGGACGGATCCGCGTCCTGTTTGTCACACTCGTGTCGTGCGAATAAGCGCGAAGAGGAGATGTACTTGAGACATTGCTGGCAGCGGTTAATGAGATGCGCGCGGTAGTGATTGTGGAGGTTGGGGAAGTCTCCTCCGCAGACGACGCAACGCTCCGCCTTTACTACAGCGCGGTAGTGCACCTTCTTTGTCGACTTGTGCACGGTCTTCATGTGCTTTATGAACGGCCCGTATTTCACGAATCGCTCCTTGCACTCGCGGCACTTTATCGGTTTCTTCACGTACTTCCGGCTGCGATGCGAGAACGCGTGGATGTTGAACGCGTCTATAGTCTTGAACTTGAGGTAGCAGAACCTGCACGATATCGCGCCCGAGGTCCGGTGGAGCATGTCGTGCTTCTTCTTAGAGTCTTTTTTGGTGATCGGCTTGAAGCAGAAGGTGCATTCCTCGTAAGGCTGCCCGGACGGCTCGGCGCCGAAGGCCGCGTCTTCGGCGTCGCTTTCGATAGCGCAGAGGTGGTTGTCGAAATCGACGTGCGACAAGAAGTACTCGTTGCACTTCTTGCATTTGTTCTGCTCGTGGTAGCCGAGATGGCGCTGTAAGTTGAGGAAGATTTTGTCGCAGATCGGACACTTCTCCTCTATAGAGTCCTTGGGCATCACGATCCAGTCCTTATCGTCGTTATGCACGTCGCGCATGTGGTAGATCATCTCGCGGAAGGCGACGAACGTCTCGTCGCAGTACTCGCACTTGGTCGGCTCGTCGACGTTGTGCTGCGCAAAGTGATGGTTCTTGTGCTTGCGGTATGCGGTCTGCGTGTTGAACTTGCGCGGGCAGTAGAGACAGCCGAAGAAGCCGACGGTGCGGTGGTACACCTTGTGGCCGGCCAGCGCGAACTCGTTCTCGAACACGCGGAAGCAGTAGTCGCAGACGGTCTCCGTGTGGCCGGTGGTCGCGCGCCGGTCGACGGTGATGGCGTGCTGCGTGCGCAGGTGGCAGTCGAGCTTCACTTGCAGATGGAACGGTTTGTAGCACAGCTCGCATTTGATCCTGCGCGGGTGCACCTCCGAGTCCCCGATCAGTTTCTTCTTGTCGCAGCTGAACGCGAGATGCCCCTCGAGGAAGCGCAGCGAGCTGAAGTAGTCGTAGCAGTAGTTGCAGCGTAGTGAGTTGTGGTAGTCGAGATGGCGCTCAAAGTTGCCCTTGCTGGCGAGCACTTTGAGGCACACGGAACACTGCAAGTCCTTGAGCGGGCCAGCGAGGGCCTCGTCCGCGCGATCTGCGATCCACGTCTCGTTGATTCCGTGCTCGTCGCGCAAATGGTGGTGCAACGCATACCCCAGTATGAACACTTCATCGCACTTCGGACACTTCAGCGGCTGGTCGACGTGTTTAGTCGTCAGGTGCCCCTTAATGTGGACGTTGTGGTACTTGAGCGATATCGTTTTCTTTCCGCAGAACTTGCACTTAAAGAAGTTCGGCTTTCGCAGATGAGCTTCCTCGTGCTTTTTAAGACGCCCCTCGTCTAAGAAGACTTTAGCGCAGAGCTTACACGAATAGTATGCGGGCGGGGGCGCGTCGGGATCTTCCTTGATCATCTTGCTCTCGGGGTGAGTGCGACGCAAGTGTCGGATCAGATGGATGAGGTCCGGATAGTATCGGGAGCAGATCGGGCATTTCACCTTATCCTTGCGGAGTTTCTCGATCCGCTTCTTGTGCGACTGGTGGTCGAAGTTGTGCCCTTTCACATGCCGGCGCATGTAGTCCTCGTCGATGTAGCCTTTGCCGCATATGTTACATTTGTACGGCCCGTTTTCGTCTTCGTAATGCGTGCGGGTGTGCATCTCTAGATGGCGCTTGTTCGTGAACTGTAATTGACAGATCTGGCACTCGTGACGCGCACCATACAGTAAAGTCTTCGATCTGTGCCAGATCAGGTGATGCTTCAGCGAAACCTCCGACTCGCAGACTTTGCCGCACAGGTGACAGGAATGACTTCCGTCGAAGTTGGACTTCGAACAGTTGGGAATTATATCACCCACTACAGTATTCATGGCGCTTTCACCTTTCTTGTAATGCACAGCCATGTGGGAGAGGTACACTTTCCTGTATTGGAAGACCCTTTTGCAGATAGAACACTGGTAGTCTTTGTTCTGGAAGCGGGTCTGCTTGTGGTAGTTCATGTGCGCCTGCGCAGCGCGGAGATGCTTGCTCTTGCGGTTGCAGATGGAGCATGTGAGGAACTTGGAGTCGATGTTGGGGTCGTTGTAGTGTTCCCGCATGTGGAGTTTGTAGTGGCATTGGAATTTAAATGTCTGGGAACAAAATAACATCTTACTTCATATCATGTATATGTGGCACACAAAGTAACATAATAGACATTAATTAAGTAAGTAATCACCCACTCATCAATCACTTCCCGATCAAACCCATCAATTTAATATCGGTAATTAAATGTTTTACATACAAGGCACTAATTTAGCATCTGGCTAGCTATAACCCTCAACTAGAACATTTACTACGAAGTACCCAGGCGGGTTCAAATGAAATAACTGTAAACAAATTAAATCGCTAATATTATAAGTTTTAAACTACCACAATCACTTTTGCAAGAGTTAACATTCAAGAAAGAAGAGAAACGGTATATGATCACAAGTTAACTTTTACACGCACAGTTTAGTCGTGATCATGGCGCTTGCAACAGTGCCCAAATATCGAGAACTTAAAAAAATGGATGACACGGTAAATATCCCGTTTCTAATGTTAACTCTCGCTTATATTATATTTAGAACATTGGGGTTGATTAAAGTTACCGTTCTAAGTATGACGGACATCCATCTCCGACCGCATCATCAATGACCCTGAAGTGAGATAGGGGACAGCCCCTAGCGTGTGTTACATCACAACTTACCTCCTTACAGACGAAGCACTCGAGTTTCTTCTCGAGGTGGTTCCCGACGTTGGAGTGCCAGTTCACGTGACGCTTCAGGGCTATCAGAGTGCCCATTTTCTTGCCGCAGATCGGGCACGTGAATCCGTTCAGATCCACCGTTGGTGCCCGCTGAAATTGAAACATATAATTACTATATTATATATACATATATGTATACAAGCAGATTATCACAAATTACATCTATAAAGACGTTTCTTCAAAAGCAAAGCAAGCATTGCAACGCTCATATGACCGCTGTCGTATCGGGATGCTAGGAAATTATCATTATCATTATTATCAACCGAAAGACGTCCACTGCTGAACATGGGCCTCCACCATAGAACGCCACTTGGACCGGCTACTCGCTTCCTGCATCCCGCGATTCCCCGTGGTTTTGGCGAGGTCGTCGGTCCACCTAACGTGGAGCTTGCACTACGTCTTTCGGTGGGTGATCGCCACTCGAGGACCTTCCTTCCCTATCGGTTATCAGTTCTGCGAGCGATGTGGCCTGCCCATTGCCACTTCAACTTGCTAATTTTGAGAGCTACGTCGGTGACCTTAGTTCTCCTACGGATCTCCTTATTTCGGATCTTATCACGCAGGGAAACCCCAAGCATAGCCATCTCCATTGCTCGATGAGCGACTTTGAGCTTGCTAATGAGACCAACAACAGCTAGGGAATAACCATAATGTAAAGTAATGCGGCATCCGACAGTTACCTGTGACGGAACCTCGCCAAAGCCGTTGTGACTCTGGATTTCGTCCAGGGGTTCCGCCTTCGTCACAACGACTTCACAAAAATCCGCCAGATCCGCGCCGATGAACTGCCGCGGGACCTGGTCCTGATGCTGCTTCAATCTGGAACGAGGGACTCCGTCATTACAACTCTGACTTATTATTGAATCGATCTCAACTTCTAACTTCAAAATCTCCCAAAATTCAAAGCATTACGAAATAGTTATTTTATACAACTACTACAAGTACGAAAAACATATTTGCACAAACATACTTGCAATTTTTGTCATCCTTTTACGAGATATAATACGAAATTGCTGCACTGGCCAATTCACATGCGAGATACAAATTCATGCGAGCTATAGCTCGCATGAATTTGTATGAAAACCCATATCTGTTGTGGATTAGCGGCCAAATAAATTACATAGTAAACTCAAATCTTTCCTATAATTTTATAATAGAATATTTTTTACTCCAAAACATGGCATCCAAGCAGGTAACTTTTCAAAGGTTTGATTCAAATTTTGTGCTGGCTTGCAAATAGAAACACTTTAACTCGGGAACAAATATTCTTCGTAGTTCGTCATTGATTTCTAAAGTAAATAGTTCTGCCTAGGTACTACTTAGTTTTAATTTCCGCGCATTATTTGGGAAAAGTACTATAGAAGCCTTGGCCAAAACTAGGCATTGATGGACTTACGTATGTGTGCCTCAGCCACAGTTACATGTTCGTCCATTAATGCCTCTTTTGCTGGCTGCTGTAGTAATGTACTATTGAAAAAGATGGAGCGGCATGCATAATGCATATACAGTTAAATGGACCTTTTATATTTTTTGGAAAATTCGACGTCGACAGAATCAGTTTTGTTTATTATAAATATCATATTTGACAATATTTATTGTTAAAAACCCTTTTATCGTTGTTATATATCGATCTTTATCGATCGACAAAGTGCCGTACTTGCACTGCTGGTCTTCATTAATATCTCGGCTATGTATTTTACCTTTTAAAATTCAATTCCTTACCTATGAACGAGCTTGATATGATTAGCCAAATTACTGCAACTCTTAAACTTCTGTCCACACTCCGCACAAGTGTAAATATTCCTCGGCTTGATATTCATTGAGATGTGCTTCTGATTGTGCTCGTTGATAGTGCTCACTTTCATCTCCAAGTCGCACAACAAGCACCTTACTGAGCAGTCCTTTAGGTTGATTTTCGCGCGCTTCGTGCCCGAGGACATGTTGTGCTTTGTCCTCTTATGGTGTAGAAGAAGACGTTTGTAGGAAAACATTTTTTCGCAAATATCGCAAGTCAGGTCGTCCGCGTCTTCATCGTCTTGACTAGATTCGAAATCATCCGAGTTTCTGTTATTGACCTCACTCAGAAGACTTGTCGATGGCTTGTCGGGTGGTTCTTGTTTCACCCTCAATTCGTCTTCCGTGTGCCTCATTGCGTGCGTGACGAGCGCTTTGCGGTATTTGAACTCTTTATCGCAAACATGGCACTTGAGCGGTTCGCCCGGGGTCGGGAGAGGCGTGCTGCGCGCCGATTGGACTGACGCGGAATCGTTTGCAGTACTCGCTCTGAAATTTATAAAAGTATTAACATTAGGGGAAACATATATACATATATCATCATCAGCATGTAATGCTAGTATTTACCTAGAATCTGCATCTGCGTCGGCATCGGCATCATCTGCGCCGTTGTCGTCATTATCGTCGTCTATGTTAGACGCGTGCGCTGCTAAGTGCGTGACCAAAGATTCTTGTGAGACCAATTTTTTACTGCATATGCGACATTCGAAGGAATCTATTGTAGGGGACGCCTCCACCGGCTTGTTGGCGCGGGGTTCGAAGTGGATATTCTTAATGTGGATGAAGTAGCCGTTCTTTCGACTCGAAACCTTTTGGCAGATGGGGCATTCAAATACAGAGCGGGAGTCGTTTTTCGGACACGTGTTGAAGTGGGAACTGTGGACGTAGTAGTCATCGAATGGCTTCTTACAAAAGATGCACGGAATTGTAAATGCATTGGGATCCTTAGGCTGCGTAATCTCGGCGAGGGCGGCCTTTTGCTCTTTCATTTCTTTTTTCAAAACAGCCGCGTGAACGACTCTTAAATGCTTCTCCAGATTTTCGACGGTTTTGAATTTCGCAGTGCAGTATTCACAAGTCGGTTTCTTCACCGTTATCTTGTGCACCGCGTCGATTGGTTCCAACGATATGAACAACTCCTTTTGAGGGGACTTGACATTCGATTTCGCAGGTGATTTGTCACAGGATTCCTGATGCCTCTTCAACATTATCTTTAGTTTGAAGGTTTTGTCGCATCGACTGCAGCTAAGTTTCTCGTCATCGAATGATTCATTGGCAGTCTTTTTAGGGGTACTGCTAACGGAAATTGCATCGAAACTATCTTTCTTGAGATGCAAATCCTTCTTCGTGTGCACGTTATTCATGTGGCTCTTCAAACTCTTTTTCCATTTGAACGTTTTGGGGCAGAGTTCACATTTAATTTCGTTACTTTTTATAAGGGGTTCATCTGAATCCGTCATATCCGTTTCAGGGACGTAGCTGGAGCCTCCATTGTCTTCATAGTCTGAGTCACACTGTGAGTTATTGATGGAGAACCGAGGCCGTTTCTGGGACCTCCGGAGCTCTTCCACCCTTTTGGAACTGCTCGGTCGGTTGTAGTCTTGCGACCGGCTAGCTTCCGAAGCATTGTCGCTCTCGATGCTTCTCTTTCTGCTTCGGTTGACTGGCGTCACTTTGCTTTCGATAAAAGACGATTTTAAGTTCGAGCTATCGGTGTGTGTTGAGAAGGCTGAATCGCTACTTTGTCTATTCGGTGGTGGCGGACTGATACTGAATCCTTGAAAATACAAATAATAATTCAGTTTAACAAATCTACAGAAACACAAACGAAAAATTAGATTATATATATAAACTGAGAGACAACAGAATGTTTGAAATTCTGTCTAAGGGAAACTCTGTGAGCTAAACTGTAGATAGCTCGTATAGCCTTTTTTTGAAGTATGAAATTAGAATTAAGATCTGCAGAACATCCCCAGAGCAGATGCTATATATAAGTCATAACGCTATGGAAATAACTAAAATAAACTATTCTGGCTACATAAGTTAATAGTCAAATTTTTTAACAGCATAAGCCACTGAACTGAGTCTACTAGATTTTTTTAAAGTGGAGATCCCATTGCAATTTAGCGTCTATAGTAATTCCTAAAAAGACCGTTGACTGGAGTCAACGGTCTTTTTAGGTTGTGGACAACGTCCAACCCAGTTTTCCCTTATTTACGTATATATTTTACTAATTATATTGTCCATTCATTAAATTGAACAACTACTTAACGGAATATCTGACAAAGTATTCTGTTGAACTCGTTAACATTAGGTATCTACTTCTTTTGTAATGTAAAACAAACCTGGAGGTGGTGCATAGTTCCTTCGCAACTCCTGATCAGCTCTTTCGCACTGCTGTTTGAATATATAGGCACTGCTGAGCTTCTGTATGTATGTAATTCCTAAAAAGACCGTTGACTGGAGTCAACGGTCTTTTTAGGTCGTGGACAACGTCCAACCCAGTTTTCCCTTATTTACGTATATATTTTACTAATTAATTATATTGTCCATTCATTAAATTGAACAACTACTTAACGGAATATCTGACAAAGTATTCTGTTGAACTCGTTAACATTAGGTACCTACTTCTTTTGTAATGTAAAACAAACCTGGAGGTGGTACATAGTTCCTTCGCAACTCCTGATCAGCTCTTTCGCACTGCTGTTTGAATATATAGGCACTGCTGAGCTTCTGTATGCACTCAGAGCAAACCTTGTCTGGCAATCCATCACCTTCATATACCTAAAACAATATACGTCTTTTTTATAACGAATCTTAAGCCAATCTTCAGATTTAATCTCCAAAAGCACATTTTTTTTGTGAAAGAGCAGAACTTTTGTAAATGAGTTCGTCTGGACAAGTACTGCCACGGTAGACAAAGGTATGGTCCTTTTTGTACGCGAAGCAGTTACGTTCACAATATAATACTGAGTTTTGGTTTGAAGGTATGGTTGCCGGCGAAATTACAGGCACATGAGACTTCACAACTTAATGTCTCAGGGTTATGGACGCAGTGCAGTTCGTTACTTGTACGAAATGCATCTGTTCTATGCAGAGGTTATCACATCGGGCGGGCCTCGTGCATGTACCGTTTCCTAAGAAAAACATAGTAGTTGTTCCTAATTTCATGAACGCTTAATTTTTGAATCCAAAGACAAAAAATTGTGTCCTATTATTCCGAATCAGCAAGTTTACTTTTGACTTATATTGTAATCGTAAATTTGGATTAGGTTTGTGTTCGTGCCGTTCAATAGTCATGAATACAATAATGGCGCACAATTGGAATTGTATGGTGGTATTTAATAAATAACATCAGATTTGAATTTGTAACAATATACATTTTTCTACCCTCGACGCTAATTTGCTTAGAAATCGAGGAGTTTGGAATAGAGTTTACTATCGAGAAAACTTATCATTTTTTTCATATTTGTGTTAAGAGCATGATTTCATATCGTTTTGGCTTTTTCAAGATATATGTCTCTTTTAGAATTAATCACTTTTAGGTAAACTCAAACTTAAGTGAGTATTTATTTATTTATTTATTTCGGTAATTCAACAGCGTTTACAATTAATATGTACACTTAATATAAAAACTTAAAATATGGCCAAAACAGAATTACTCAAATTAAAAACAATTTACAGAAAAGTTATAATAATACGACAAAATATGTATAAAGGACAAAAAGATAAGATACAGGCACAGGTCCTATTACAATTACAGTGAGAATAGCAAGAATAGCAGGTATGTTTGTAAGTTATGTGTGTGTGTGTGTAGAGATGAAATGTGTAGAGTATGAAAGTGACTGAGCCTTGAACTCGTGAGTGTATCGTTGTTAGGAAAACGTTCGTGAAGGACGGTGCTACAGAGCTTTCCCTCTGTCGTTGAGATGTCAATAGTAAGACGCTAGTAAACTCAATGATAGTTACTTTTCAGTGAGATGGACATTAAATTTGGGTATGCGATTTAATTCTTCATATACCGTGATGATTAAAACAAAAGATTTATGAATGAAACGGGAGGAAATGTACGTCTCTGGTACGCAAAGAGTTAATGCGATGTTTTTTTATTTAAAAAATATCACCGTTGTTCAGGCCCACATCGCTTGTACCGCACCGCACTAGACAAAATACTGTTTAGGTTAGGTACCTAAATCATTTCAACATTTTTATATTATATACTAGCTGAACGGCCAGCAGTTATAGGGTTTTTCTGATAAAAAAAATCTCAATACCAGTCCGGAGTTTGGAATAGTGTCCGTAGATGGCAATAGGCTCGCCTCCTGTTACATGGGACAATAGACACTTTTCGAAAAGCTTAGACAAGATCGGCAAGAGAGTGATTGGTCTGTAAGAAGTGACGTCGTGTGCTGGTTTACCAGGTTTATGGATCATTATTATTTGTGATACTTTCCATATGTCTGAAAAGTAGCCTACCCGTTGGATAGCATTAAACAACATGGTGAGGAACACGATTCCTTTGCGCAGTAATTCTTGAAGAACTTTTTTGTCGATAAGATCGTAGCCGAGGGCCTTGTTGTTGTCCATTGAAGTGATATTTCTATATATCTCTCTATGTGTTACCAGCTTCAGGGGTAGGTCAAGTTGGTGATCGTGGTTGAGGATACGGTCAATGTCAGTTTCATCGGCGTTTGGTCTGGGGCTATTTGGTTTGAATACATTGCTTAGATGGTAAGCAAATGCATCTGCTTTGTCTTGTTCTGTTCTGATCCAGGCTCCGTTTTGGTTCCGTAGCGGTGGTTTGTGGTGCTATGGTCGATCCAGGTTTCCAAGCTCTCCATAGAGTAGTCTGTTGTTTTCTTAGCTGTAAGGACTTCCAGGTACTACTAGGTACGTGTCTAAGGCTTTGGCCTTACTGGAACTTTTATTGATGAAGCAGATGGTTTGCCATCTGCTTCAGTAATAAAAGTTTTAGTTCTTTAATGGCTTTGTTAAGTGCAGTTTTGTCATTCGGATGCCTACTTGTGTGCCATACCCGTCGGAGTCTTCTTGTTTCCATGATTTTTGTCCGTATGGTCTCGGAGTATACTTTGCTTTTAGGGGGATGTTCAGTGGTTTCAGGCGTTAACTTCCAGCGCTAACTTCTTGAATTACCGAAGTTATGTTTCTAGCAGCAACAACATCAATATCTGACTCGGTTTTAGAGACATTCTGAGGATTATTCCATCGTTAACCAAATCGCGAAATGAACTCCAGTCTGTGTGCTTGTTATAAAGTTTGAGGTTTCTTTCAGTTTTTAGAACCGTATTTGGTACCACGGTATCGTCAGTATAACCGGGATATGATTAGAGTTGGCATCTAAGCATGTCTCTACATGGTGAAAAAGCCTGGATATATGGCCTATAAGTTAAATAATGATCACCACACTTTTAATACTAGAAATACAAATAGGATAGCTGTACCTAGTTTTAGACTTGCGAAGACTAATAAGTCATTCCTAGGAAATTGTGTGCGTTTTTACAATAAAATCCCAAAACACATAACAGAGCTCAAAGAGGGCAAATTCAAGTTGACTGTAAAAAAGGCTTTAATATAAAAAGCTTACTATAAAGTTCGACATTATATAGAAGATAAAGATGCTTGGAATACTCCACTTCTGGCAAGCTGTCACTCTGCCACCCATAAAATGTAATATTTGTAGTACCTAAGTAGAAACATTGTAAACATCTATATAAAAAGAATGGCACCGAGTTTCTTGCCGCTTCTTCTCGGTGGGCTCTATATATTTTGGAACGTGGCGGTAGAGTCTTTAAAGTACATTATAATGAAAAGTTGACGTTCATAAGTGCGTCTTTGATGCCTAAATTTAATAAATGATTTTGACTTTCGACTAATGACTTTGATAGTCCTTTTTGGATGAAGAAGTCTAACATCTGGGAGTTTATTTGGGTCTGTAGGCCAGTTAGTAGGGTCTGTTGTTGAGATTGCTCTAAGATGGTTATTGCTTATGTTTTTTTTTTAGCTCTCTTCCTCTTGTATTAGTAAGCCTAGAGGCCCAGTGAACATTCTTAGCATTCCAGACACCTCCGGCTATAAAGCGAGTGCCTAGGGTTCCAAAGTATTCGTCATATTGTCTCTCTTTCAGGTTTTATTTGGGAGGACAGTATAATCGGAAGGGCGTCATGCAATAGTTTTTAGAATGCCCATACTGCTGGCATCTTTGACATTGCACTTCTGAGGTGCGTTTTCTTGGGTCTTCAATGGTTACTGACTGGTGGTGTATGAATTTAACATTTTTGATAGACTTGTTGTTGGGACTGGATTGAAGGTTGGCAAAGAATGTAGATTGTTTTTTTGAATTGATTGAATTGTTGATGTGTTTCTATTCTGGGCCATACTTTGCGTTTATTATCTCCACAATCACTGTGTTTTCTGTCTCTTCTAGGGCTTCTTTTATAACACTGCTAACACTGCTTGGTGTAGTATGATGTAGGTTCCTAATCACAATCCTGTAAGGTCGTTTATCCTTTCTGTTGAAAGTGTGTCCAATTAGGCCTTTTGTCTAACAATGTCTGTCAATGTTTTTCTAAAAATGTGATCTAGGGGAAGTCCACTAAATATGTTGGAAACTGGTATTCTTTCGGGTGATGGTGAAGTTACTTTAATTCCGTTTAGCGCTTAATATATTAGGACCACATAATATACTTATAATGACAGAATTATGATTAATACCCAAAACTCTTCCCATGGGTGCCGTAGAAGGCGGAAGGACAGCAACCAGAAGGTAACCTAGTAACCCCTTGAATATGTTTAGGTTACCTACATGGGTTTCAAATATAAATATGGACTTTATCCTAACTAATGTTGACAATATAGTTCCGCCCAAAAACAGTACTGATAATAGAATACTTAAATATAATACCTTACATATGTTGGGTAATAAATACGATGCTTGGCATAAGATATATACTGATGGATCTCAAGCACAAGATGGTCGTGGAGCAGCATATTATATCCTAGTCGCAATGTGACGGACAACTCCACAAACATAATTGAAAATTCTGAAGTATTAACACATTTATAGCCTATAAATGTGTTAATACTTCAGAATTTGCAATTATGTTTGTGGAGTTGTTTGCAAACTCAGTAGCGTTGTCATATGTTATCAGCGCGGGACTCAAAAAGGTAGTGATTTTGTCGGATAGGAAAAGTGCCTTGCAACACATAGCTCGATTCACCTCTGGCCTCAACCCTGAGGCCATACATCGATAGCTTACACCATATTAAATAAAGTCTTAGCGCTGATATCTGCGGGGGCGACTCTGGGGTTGCAATGGATTCCTCCACATTTCGGCATACATGGTAATGATGAGGCAGATAGGCTAGCTCGAGAGGCAAAATCAAATGGCACCGAAGTATACTTAAAACCAGAATATTCAGAGATACTCATTAAGTACAAAAAAATATTTTCTTCACACTGGAAGGAGTATTTTGATATTGCCTCTAGAGAAAAAGATATTTGGTTCAAAACTATTCAAAGTGAACCACCTCATATACCATGGTGTGCCAATATAAAGTCAAGCTGACACCTACTTGTAGTCGCATACAGATTGGGTTCTGGACATATGCCCCTGAATGGCTTTAAATTCTTAATGAGAAAAGCAGATGGCCCCAATTGTAGTGTGTGTGGGGTGTTTTCGAAGACGTTTATCATCATGTAATGGAATGTAGTCGAAGTGCTGACTTGAGACTTAAAATATTCACATCAATGAATCTTGTACAGTTTGATGTGGGTCTGCTCCAGAGCATCCTGGCTGAGCCAACATCTGGTGCAGCTAGGTTGCTCTAACAGGGCAAGCTGTCCATAGACAATTGATATCTTGATGAATGTAATGGTTCATGGGACAGACATAGTAAATGTGTGACTCAAAGTCCCCAAAAATAAATAGGATTAAAAACAAATAAAAAAATCCAGAAGGTGGGCAGCAGCATCTTCTGAGAAATGCCACGTAGCGGCCACGGTAACGATGGGGCAAGGGCTGCTAAAAATCCCTGTCTACCACTCTCAACGACGACGACTGGCTCTGGTAACTCAAAACATATGCATGATGAGGACGGATGAGAAGATCTATGAGCTGGAAGAAAAACTGAGTAGTTACACTGGGATATTGTGGGGTTATCTGAAGTCCATAGAGTGGGTGATGACACGATAACTCTAAAATCAGGAAACCTACTCTACTACCGGGAGGGCGACCAACAGTCCCAAGGTGGTGTCGGGTTTCTTGTCCACAAGTCCCATACTAACCTTTTGGTTGTATACCTATATATAATACTCAGAATATACAAAAGATATTCGCTGAAGGTCATTCAGGTATACTTACCGAAAAAGTCGCACCCGGATGATGAGGTGGAAGATTTGTATGAGGACGTTAGTCGGGCCATACATACCTCTGAAGCGCACTTTCTAGTTGTTATGGGGGAATTCAACGCGAAGTTGGGTAAGAGACGCGAGGATGAGTTGAAAGTGGGGCAATTTGGTTATGGGCAACGGAAACATAGGGGACAGAGGTTGGCCGACTTCCAGGAGAAAAAGGGGCTCTTTATGATGAACTCTTTCTTTCAGAAGCCACCTCCCATGAAATGGAGTCCCGATGATTCCACAAGAAATGAGATTGACTTCATTTTGACCACCAAGGGACAAATATTCACTGATGTCTCAGTGATCCACTGGGTGAAAACTGGTAGTGATCACCAAATGGTAAGAAGGACATAGAATATTAATGTCAAACTTGAGAGGTCTCGTCTGTTGTACTCTACCTACTCCTGCCCATATTCAAGACCCTTCAAGAGCTTTCAACTTGAGCTGTCCAATTGCTTCGATGTATCGCTGCGCTTCAGTGGACGAGATCAACAACAGGTTAGTAGAAACTGTCCATACAGTGGGTTTCAAGTTCTTTAAGCCCCACCATACGGATAGGACAAAGAACGATGCTCATTAAAACTGCAGTCTTTAGATGATGCTAAAGCATATGGGCTGCTCGATGGACGAATATGGAAGTCCTTGCGACACGGCATCCGAATCTTTAATACTAATCGTATAAATGAGACGATAGAGCGTAAAAAAGGCTCAAAAGTGTTTGTGTCGCGTCGACCAAAGCAAAAGTGCTAGGAGAGGTCGAGAGTTTCTACGGACAGTTATACTCTTCGGTCGCTTAACCTGTTAGCAGCTTGGCCAAAGACCCAAAAGCCAAGATTACTCGACATTATACCGAAGATATCCTGGACATCGGCTCATATGAGACTAGGATGGCATTGAAAAAGCTTAAGAACAACAAGGCCCCGGGCGACGACCGTATCACATCTGAGCTTCTGAAAGCGGGTGGAACACCGGTGTTCGCTTTCAGAAGCTCAGAAACTACTTAAAAGTCTTCAGAAACTCTTTAATACTGTCTTAGTCGAAGGATCAACGCCAAAAGCATCAAACAAAAGCGTGGTGGTGTTATTCTTTAAGAAAGGTGACAGCAGGTATTTCAGAATTACAGACCCATCTCGCTTTTGAGCCATGTTTGTAAGCTGTTTTCGAAGGTAATCACGAACCATCTCAGTCACTTCTTCACAAACAGCTACCGCATACAACTTAATGAAGAGCCAAGCAACTGCTCAGGTATACATGAAGTCAGAATTTACACAGATGGCTCTAAGATGGCAACAGGCACCGGAGCGGGAGCGTTCTCGGAGGAACTAAACATACACATAGCAACAGGGCTAGGTAAACAACGGTACTTCGCAGGTAACCAATAGTAATATCAGGATACTCTGCGACAGACCTGCGGTACTACGAGCGCTGAATAGATATGACCACTCTTCGGGGCTGATCATGCAATGTCACCGACTCTTGGAGGAAGTAAGTAACCATAACAATAATGTCACACTCCAATGGATAAAGAGGCACATCAATTTCAGAGGTAACGATGCGGCCGATGAGTTAACTAAGAGTGGTTCTGGAATGAGGTGTGCAGGACCAGAACCAATGATCCCTTTCAGCCAAATTCGTGCATAGATTTGCAAAAACACTAAAGACTAGCATCAGGACTACTGGGCAAGTATCGAGGGTTGCAGGCAGTCAAAGGAGGCTTTTCCGATTCTATATCTGAAATTTTCCAGAAAACTCCTCAATCTCAAAAGAAATAATGTACGACATATCGTCGGAATTATGACCGGTCATTGCTCTTTAAACAAACACCTGTTTAATCTAGGTGTTACAGACAGCCTATGCAGAGGCTGCATGAAGGCGGAAGAAACGGCTGCACATCTGCTCATCGAATGCAGGAAAGGCAGTCAACCTCGGCTCGCCGAGGACAGTGTGGGAAGCCTGCGCCAAGCTAAAGGAGCTGCTGGCTTTCCTGGGCGATACCGGTTGGCTGGACTGATCAGCGTCACCCGGTTATTATGCAAAATGGGCCGCGCCACAGCGGCCTGGTTGCGGAAAACAGCCAGCCCACCAAGTACCAAGTAAGTAAGTACCATCTCAGTCGCAGGTTTGATGAATTCCAGGCTCCAGAACAAGCCGGTTTCCGAAAAAGCTATATAGTACCATAGACCACATCCTGCTACGGCAAGTTATACAGAAGACCGAGAAGTATAACTTGCCTCTCTGTTTAACGTTTGTAGACTATGAGAAGGCCTTTGAGGCCTTTCCAGCGGTGCGGTATTAACTATCGGTATATTGACGCCTTCAAGCTTCTGGAATGGCAAGGACTTGGCGTCAATATCAAAGGCAAATTCATCACTCACCTTCGATTTGCCGACGATATTGTAGTTATGGCAGAATCCATGGAAGACCTCTGTACAATGCTCGAAGGCCTTCTTCGAGTTTCCCAATGGGTAGGCCTTAAGATGAATATCAGTTCTCGAAGTTGTTGACGAATACATACCTAGGTATGTATGTCCTAGGACAGACAGCCAAACTAGGCAGGTCCAACTTTGAGAAAGAGGTCAATCTTCAAATCCAACTCGGCTTTCCGGAAACTTTGCAGTCTTTTGGACGTCCTACAGCTTAGATGATGATAATGATGGCATAGGGGCCGCCCATTAATCACGTGAGGATCGAAAAGGGTACGACAAAAATCACAAAATATCACCAGGCGGGAGGGCGGTGTAGACATCACGTGTATTTATTTTTTAAGTCAAACGCGATACATTATATATTTTTCGCATGATTACACCATTCCTATAATATTATTTGTAAGTATGCGGGTCAAAAACAACCTGCATCGTTTGTGTCTAGACTTTATATCAGTCCTTAATTTTCTAGAATATAAGTAGATTATAATACTTTATACTTACCTGTATTTGAAGATAATATTCTAAAAATTTTAAGATTCTTTGTAGGTACTAAAAAATACTGTGACTTCCCCATTGCTCAACTACCCGTACTTTGCTCAACTGGTTGAGCAGTTGAGCAGTAGGACATAGTTTGTATTACCAAACATTTAATACCCTATAGCTCAAGTAATTTTTGCTCAACTTTTTGATTAGTGGGTCATCCTTTTCAACTGCATCAAGTTGAGCAGTGGGTAATACCAACAGCTCAACTGGTAAAAGTAGAGTAATGGGTATTACCAACGGCTCAACTGATAATCGCTCGACTATGTATAATGTACTATGAATAGTTTAGCTGTAGGTAATGCTCTCTGATCAACTAAAGCTGCACGAGTATATTTATAGACTAGAACTAAATACTCCTAACCACATAATTAATATTTTCACCCGCATCTTAAAACATAAGAGTTGGCGAACTTAGCCATTCTTTTTAATCTAAACTTCTATTCTTCTATACTTATATTAAAGGAGTAGAAGCCAAAAAATATGTACTGGGAAGAAAAATAAAAAATTTGTGGGTCAGAAGACGCAATATTACCTACTGAAGAAGAGTATGATGTTTTTGAAAGAAAAATCTGTATGTCTGTTTGCTTGCGCATGAACTTCTATGGTACGGCTAAAAAACTATCTTTCTTAAATTTTTGCATAAGGTGAACACCTGTCAAGTTCAGAAATAATTATACTTAAGGAAAAAAAAATCTGGTGCAATTCACTTAAAACTTGGTAAAGATAAACTTTAACGAAAATAATGCAATACATGTTATTATTAAACACACCATAAGAAATCTTCCTTTATATCCTCAAAGAAGTAAGCAGCGGTGTTTTAAAAACCTGAGTTTTGCCATATATATTTTTGGCCCCATGTAATAGTACAATGAAGTTTTAAAAGTAAAAACAATTTTTTTCTTGAATGCAAAATCGTTTTTTTTTCTAGCCCATACCCAATTGAAATTTCTTATTTCATAACTAGTTCCGCAATATAGTTGAGCAGTGAGAAAGAAGTGGCAGTTGAGCAATCTAGTTGAGCAGTAGAGAAGGAGTTGATCAGCAGGTATTACGCACTGCTCAACTATTCATAGTTGAGCAATCACCAGTTGAGCCTTGGGTATTACCCACTGCTCAACTTTATGCAGTTAAGCAAATTAGTTAAGCAATGGGGAAGTCACAAAATATACGTGATTTTTTTTCTAGTCTTAAACCTCACCACATATCACCAAGCAGGAGGGGAGTCAAAAAAAACATCACATGATTAATGGAAGGCCCCATAGGTACTTTCCGAGTTCTTAGAATATAATTATGTGATTATTTAACTAGTTGCTATCTGCAAAAGTAACAGATATATTGTTATAGTGAATAAAAAACTTATTATTATAAATGAAGCAAGTGTTGTAACTGCTTTACTGCTTGCAGGCTGGTTTTGACATAATATGTTTGAAACAGACAACCCCAACTCCCCACAGTACTAGTCTGTCATGCATTAAGTGCTTAAATATAGGTAGCAACACAGACACTGAAAGTAGTCCTCGCATCTGCATTTCATAGTGCTGAAGCAGAAACATTAACCAATTTAAATGTAATAAGATATAAAATTTTACAAATATATATGTGTACATATATGTATCAATATCTTAAAAAGTATATTTTGTGGGAAGGGGAGTGGTACAGTCTACAAAGGGCAACCTGCAGAGGACACCTGCTCTCCTCCTTTCCCACCGCCATAATTTGAGCAGTTCTTTTACTACATCAGCAGTTCATTTCATACATTTACCAAATTCCACAGGACATTAATGTATTTCTCAATAATTTTTACTAGCTGACCCGCTAGCAGCTTCGCTCGTGTGGCCTCGCGGGATACGTTTAATTACAGTTTTTAACTAACATACTGGAACTCTTTAATTTACTGAGATCAAAAGTATCCTATATGTTGACCAGGGATATAAACTACCACCATACACACAGACAGACAGATAAAAAGAAAAACAAAAAAAATTCAAATAAAATTAAATTAGTTCAATTCCACTCCTTATAGCATTTTTTTCAATTTAAAGAAATTTTACCTCTACGGTTTTATTATATAGGTCTCTTTCTGGAAGGCATTGTTTTAAGCAAAATCCCTAAAAGTTAATATCTATATGAATGACTAATCCTACCTAACAGTATTATAAAATAACCTATGGTTACTATGTACACTATCAAATATACTACCTATACTATGACTCTCCCTTAAACTGTACTTAGTAAAAACTAAAAGAAATAATAAGGTTGCACTGAAAAGCACAGTTTAGAACTGCAAGTAGCAGTTATAACATACAATTTATAGAATGTTAAAAAGGATTAACGCTCGCCGCTCAACACATCTGTTCAAATCAAAGTTTCAAAAATGTATCATGCATCCTCAGACTCTGTCCTTATATACAGTAGCAATCACAGACAGACAAAAAATTATTAATCACATTTTTGGCATTGGTGTCGGTGCCATTTTTTTTTATATTTCTAATGTACAGAATTTTCACTTCTACTGATTTATTATTTGAATAGATATAGATTATCTGCTCATGTAGGTATGTACAATTCAACTTTTCTTAGTGACTTCTACAGGGTGGGCCAATTTTTGCCAGTATAAAGTCACAGAGATATCAGTATTGTTACAAACAAATTAAATGTAATATATATTGTTATCCGAGTTATGTTAAGTACACATTTTATACTTTAAGTTTAATCTGTACTTCTGCTCTTTATCACAGTGACAGGGATGGATTAGATAAAATAATAAACTTAATATTTTCAACTTAGTACCTACATCATATAGTGAAGAAGCAATGTTGAACCTACTGTGAATAATACTTTTAAAAAATGGTAAGGGTAAAGGCACTAGAAGTAGTAGTAGTGAAATCTCAAACGACATTCTTCACGACTCTTTCAGCTTTATTGAAAGAATTTTTTAAAACTGTGTTTTGGGATTTCAAGGCTGGAATATCATATGGCCGAAATTCATGAAATCTATTGCTAACAATCGGCGCATAGAATTGGAATATGGTTGAGATCTCTGTGCCTTTCACTTACTTTTATCCTGGCGCATTCCATAACCATCTCCGAGAGTTGCACGGAGTTGTCAACCGTAAAAATCGAATAGAAGTCGCCAAGCTTGAGGCAAAGCCTGCATTTTCCAAGTTTGAGGGCCATATTGATTTGCTCTCAAATAACTTCATTTCACTGAAACATCACATCTACCACCCGACAGGGTTTTATTAATTTAGAAGCTAAGAATATTAATCCAATACAGGCAAATACCATTTGAAAGTTACTTTAGCATAAAATTTACAGAAACACGAACAAAAAACTACGAAATACCTTTTCCACCGGCACTTTCCAACCAAGCCAGAATTGATTACCGTTCAGTCCATAGGTTCAGTCAACTTCAGTCATTCCTCTCATTCGTTCGTTTCGGAAATAATCATATTTATCTATAGTTACGTTCGCTGTTCTCTTCACCACAGACAATCATAAATATGTACTACGTATTCTTCACCAACAAACCATATATATAGTCTACTCTATGCCACCAAAGACACAAACCATAAAAACTGTACTCGGTCCAATAATGAGAAAAAACCTGTTATCAAAAGTACAAACAAAACATGCCATGAATGAGACTACACACAAAAGCCTTAAAAAATGATATGTTTGACGAGGATGAATAATTCTTAGTTATTACTAAACTCCTTTACATTGTATAAAATTAATTCTTCAAAAGAATCTGAAGAAATTCAAGAATGCATTAATGAATAGCAAGAAATGAAACAGTAACTTTTAAAAAAACTTTGTTAGCTTTACTTCTGGTGCCACAAGCTGTATGTTTGGGCAATAATATTTCGTTTTCAGCTAGGCTAGTTTTCTCTAAATACGCCTTCTACATAACATATAATTAGGTGTATAATGTTACTCTTTTAGCTGTTGAGCTCGTTTGACTATCTGCCACAGGCACTTGTGGGTTTCACTTCCTTTATGTCCTGTGCTAGGACGATGTATCACAATGGACTGAGTGAACGCTAAGTTAGCGTGTCCATTTTATGTTAGTTTGAGTGTCTAGAACTGCTAGAGTGTGCGTGAGTAGGGAAGTGATCATTTGTGTAGAATATTTATAAAAAGGTGCGCTAATGTATAAAACGAGAGAACTTGTTAATAAAATACTATTTATGATAAATTACGTACTTTATTGAACATGAAAATGGAAATAGAAAGCTGTATATTCATTTTAAATTTTAAGAGAACATTTAAGACAAAGATGACACTAACTAAACATAGGATGCAAATTACATTGCATCCTATGTTTAGTTAGTGCCTTTAAGCAAGCAGAATTACCGAGATATTTGAAAGTAATGATTGCATGACAATACAAATATATATATATATATATATAATATTATATAGTTAATAGTAGGTAATAGTTTGTACTATTACCTACTATTAACCGGCAAAACACTCATGTGTGGGATCGAATACGTTTCGCCGGGTTGCGAGCATGTCAGATGCTCATCTTCAGGACGAGTGCGCAGCGGCGTCTGCAAGCCGGGAGCTTGCAGACGCGGGCACTGTTATGCAGTTCGATTATTCGATCCCTAACGTGAGTGTTTTGCCAGTTAATAGTAATAATTTAATAATATTACTAGTTATTTAAAGAAATTAGGTAAGTACATAACGTACTCCTAGGAGCACGAGAAAACAACTATCTATACCATAATTTTGAAATTTATAGAGAAAAAGTCACATCCTCGGACGGGATGCTATATACTATAATTAATTATTTGTCGACTGAAAACATTGGCCAAAGGTGTAACTCGAACCTTGGGGGAGGAATGAAACTACTATTCTCTCCGAACGCATAGACATTTATTACGAACATAGCCGAACTGTTAGCCGAACGCCGGATACAAACGCTTCCGTGTGCTAACTGACGTGTAACGCCATCTATCGAAATTTTAGTGAACCTTTACCTTAAACATTTCAATACATCGCAACCTTATACTTTACATTTTGGACATACCGCCCACTAAGGACTAGTATAGTCCTTAAAAGCGTAACATCTTAGTAGAGACATCAAGTACAACATACTCAATTAAAAACTTTACCAGATCTAACGTATACAATAAGCTATTTTAATCCTATCGCATTACAAACTCAACTTCTAGTTATTGACTTATTACAAGTAATACAAAGCAAAGATGTTAACTAATTTTATATTTTATTATTTACTACATATACATTTGTGGACTGTAAACACATAAGGCACTTAGCAGACTTTCTTTGGTATTCAACCAAACATAACTAAAACTAAAAACATCTCTATCTTGCTTTAACACTATACCTAAACAATATATATAATCATGTAAACGAGATTTTACATAACGTTCTAATGCGTATCGTCACAGTGGATAGGTAAGGGACATAGCTTTGAAGTTGGACGCTGAATGAGTGAATTTTTATATCGCAACGTCACAACTCGGGTGATTTTATCCTGTCCAGGATGGACATCTACAACTAAACCGTAAAGCCATTTTGCTGGAGGCAAATTGTCTTCCTTTACCAACACCACGTCACCAATCCTCAATTCTGGAGACTTAGTCTTCCACTTATATCTTTGGAAAAAGGATGTTAAATATTCTTGAGACCATCGTTTCCAGAACTGTTGCACCATTCTTTGAGCAAGTTGCCAACGACGCAAGCTATTCTTTTGCAATTCAATGTAGCTATGGTCGGGGGCCATAAGGAAAGGTTCACCTATCAAAAAATGACCTGGCGTAAGGGGTGCACGATCATCAGGATCAGGACTAACTTGAGATAAAGGCCGCGAATTCAAACAAGCTTCAATTTGTGATAGAACGGTCGCCATTTCTTCAAAGGTAAGGGTAGTGTCATGTAAAATTCGTCTAAGATGATGTTTTGTGGATTTTATGCCTGCTTCCCACAATCCGCCAAAATTTGGAGTGTGGGGAGGGATAAAAACCCATTCAGTCCCATTATTTGCCAACGAAGACGCCACATCATGTGAAAATGAAGAATTTTCATTCGAAAATAATATTTTCAATTCTTTTGCAGCACCTATGAAGTTGGTCCCGTTGTCACTCCATAGCTGCACACAAAGACCTCTTCTAGCTATAAATCGCCTAAATGCCGACAGAAACCCTTCCGAGGTGAGGTCAGACACGGCCTCGATATGGACGGCGCGTGTCGCCATACAAATAAAAAGGCAAATGTAACCTTTGTAACTCCTTTGGCCTCTCCCTTTGGACACTCTCATGTTTATGGGGCCGGCATAATCAACACCTGCGTGCAAAAACGGCCTATGAGCTGTCACGCGGCAAGATGGCAGCTGTCCCATCAGTTGATTTCGTGTTTTAGCTGCGTAACGAATGCAAGGTATGCAGTTATAAATGTGTGCGCGTACTAAGTTCTTCAATTTAGTGACCCAATACTTTGTCCGTATATAATAACAAGTCAGTTGTTGACCACCGTGTAATGTCCTTTCGTGTGCATCCGCAACTATCAACTTAGCTAGCTGTGATTCTCCAGAAACGATAATAGGATGCTTGCTATTATCAGGTATGTCCAAGTTTTCTATCCTACCACCTACCCTTAATAGACCCGCTTCATCTATGACGGGATTTAAAGTTGATAATTTGCTCTTCTTACCAACTTCTTTATGTTTCAGAAGGTCGGTGACCTCTTCGTGAAACGCTTCGAGCTGATGCTGTCGAAAACAACAGGTAAGTGCCTTTTGCAATTCAATGGCGGTAAGGTAGGGTAGGCATTTTGTTTTAGATGAAGCAGAATCCTTTAGTCGCAGAAATCTCTTGCAATAGGCCACAACGCGAACAAGTTTTCTTAGAGAAGAATATCGGGAACATAATTTGTCTATCTCGTCACTGCTTCCAACAAATGATGTGTGTGCCTTTAGCGCTCTAGTCTCAAGATCGGTTTTGGTACAAATTGAAGTTGGTTTTCCATATGGTAAACTTTCAGTCCGCAGCCACTCAGGCCCGGTTTTCCATAGTTCATTATTAATCAACTCGGACGCTGGGATGCCCCTTGATGCGCTGTCTGAAGGGTTATTCTTCGAACACACATATGAAAACTGAGATGCATCTGATAGACATAGAATTTCCGACGTACGGTTTCCAACAAAAGTCTTCCAACGACTAGGGTGATCACTCAACCAAGCCAAGACAATCGTAGAGTCGGTCCAGGCGTGTAAATTTGACTTCTCCACGTGTAACGTTTCCGCTACTTCTCTAAGCAGCTTGGCGACCAGAACAGCTCCGCACAGCTCCAGCCGCGGAATCGATACTTGCTTGATAGGAGCAACTTTAGTTTTTGCAGTTACCAGGTGAGAACTAATCGTACCATTACTAGCAACGCATCTGATGTACACCGCTGCAGCAAAGGCTACAGAAGATGCATCGCTGAAACCGTGTAACTCAACCTTTACATCGCCATCAAACCTTTGAATCCATCGTGGTATGTGAAAGTTGACTAATTTGGATAACTCTTCTCGATAATTTTTCCATTCTTGCAATAGTTCATCGGGCAATTTGGCATCCCATTCTAGACCGGCGATCCATAATTTTTGAACGAATATCTTTGCTGTTATGATGCATGGAGCTATCCAACCCAAAGGATCATACAGGCGACAAATTTCTCCAATAATTTCTCGTTTGGTTTCGGGTACAGTTGAATCGATTGTTAATCTGACACTGTAATCAAACTCATCAGTCCGGCGATTCCAAGCGAGACCTACTACTTTGGTTATGTCGTCTTCATGCAATTCTCTATCCTTTTCTGTATTCTCTCTATCTTTTTCCAGCAATCCTATCTTATTACTGGCCCACTTCTGCAAAGTGAATCCTCCCCTTTCGAGTAATCCTTTCATTTCTTTATACAATTTAACTGCTTCTGTTTCAGATTGAACTCCGGTCAAAAGATCATCCATCAAGTCCGTCGGAACTCTACTAGCCGCGAGTGGGAAATTATGACCTTCATCGATGGCAACCTGTTGCAGAGCTTTGACAACTAGATAAGGGGCACACGATGTGCCAAACGTAACCGTCAATAGCCGATAGTCGCGAATCTTATCGTTGACGTCATCTCTCCATACTATCCTTTGATAGTCCACATGCCTTTGAGCGACTTTGACTTGCCGATACATTTTAACAATGTCGGCGGTGATACATATGGGATGCAAACGCCACCGCATGATTGTATGTCTTAACTCCGGTTGTAGGGTTGGACCTACCATTAACGTAGAATTTAAAGAAATTCCCCTGGCACTCCGATCAGACGCATCGAAAACAACTCGTGTCTTTGTGGTGGTCTTGTCCAATCGCACAACACAATGGTGAGGCAGCCATACCTTTCCATCTCCTTGTTCTGATTCATGGCTGATTTCTTCCATGTGGTCTAGTGTTAGATATTCACTAAGCACTTGTGAATAATCACTCTTCAAATTTTCATTCTTGGCCAACCTTTTCTCTAGTGAATTTAATCTCTTTACAGCAACAACTCTCGTATCTCCATAGTCACGTAAGGCGTTTGGACGAAAAGGTAATTCTACCACGTAACGCCCAGACTCATCACGGTGCATAGTCCTCTTAAAATGTTCTTCGCAAGCTTGCTCTTCTGGAGTCAAGATTTGGCTCTTCATCGCACTAGGTTCGGATTCGAGCTCCCAAAACTTCTTGAGCAACTCGTTTTCTTCCATGCAAATTTAAAATTACATTGTGACAATTTTGTACATTATATCCATAATCACTTACTTGACCCGACAAAACCCATCCGAAGTGTCCTGCGCTATAATACATCCTGTAGGGTTTCTAATTAAACCCTCCTTTAGGACAGAACAATACACCTCGGAACCTAACAAAATGTCAATTTTATTAGGTACATTGTATTGTGGATCAGCCAAGTGAATATGACCAATTTCTGCCCAATTAGGCAGAACAAATTTCTTGTCTGGCAAGATTGAGGTTACGGTATTGAGCACATGCGCCCGTACCTGCAACTGAAAACTGGGATCGTTGAGTGACTGAATCTTGACCTTAACCACATACTTAGAGGTTAAGCCACTCTGACTACCCCCTAAACCTGAAATATAGCTTTTTGCTGCCATCTTTTTCAGCGGTAACAACTGTACAGCTGCTTCTGAAATGAAGGACGCCTGCGATCCTTGATCCAGGAGAGCCCTCAGTATCAGAGGATTACCATTTTTTGACTCAGCCTTAATCAAGGCTGTGGCTAATAAGGTCTGGTTGGAAACCTTTCCTGTCACCAAATGGTTCAAAACGTTTGTGGTCTTCTTCGTCTCAGAGGACGGTTCGGGTGGTTCTTGCTCATTCCCTTGTGGCTCGATGTTTAATGCTGCCTTAAAAGCACTAGATTTTCCGTGTAATAGCGTGTGATGTTTTCCATTACATATACGGCATTTTGTCGAAACTCTGCATATTTTACCAAAGTGGTTATTGCCAAAGCAATTAAAGCAAAGTCCAAGTGACTTTACGATTTCCTGACGTTTAGATACGTCCACTTTGGCAAACTTACTACAAGAATACAGTTTGTGACCTTCTTGGCAGTACAGGCAAATGACGTTTGAATTAGAAGTGGTATGCAAAACCTTTGTATTTGTAATTTGGTTCGACTTAGGTTTATTTTTAATTGGCTTTACAAACTCTAAGGCGCGGAAACGGGATTCTAAAAACTCTTTGAATTGATTGAATGAAGGTAGCTCTTCACATGAATTATTTACATGTAGCTCCCATTGCTTTCTAGTTTCAACGTCCAACTTTAAACTGACAATGTAAAGAATAATTATGTCCCAAGACTCTACATTAATACCTAGATTCGTCAATTCGTGCATACAATCGGATGTAGTATTTAAAAGCTCCTTAAGCGCTTGAGCTGATTCACTATTCATCGTGCGTTGGTCAAACAATCTTTTAAGTATACAATTTGAAATGAAACGTTTATTATCATACCTACTTTGTAACATTTCCCAACATTTATTATAATTAGCCTGCGTCGTAGGAATATGCCTAATTAATTGTTCAGCTTCACCACGCACTTGCGTTTTTAAATAGTGTAAACGTTGGACGTCATCCAACGTTGCATTATTATGAACTAAGGAGCAAAACAAGTCCTTAAATGACGACCACTCCGAGTATTTACCACTAAAGAATGGTATCGAAATCGTAGGTAATCTAACTATTGAATCCTTATTGACGTCACGTGACCCAGCATCATTGGGTCTTGAAGGTGTCATACTTTTCAGCATATTATTCAAGTCCGCTTTGTACTCTAAGTACGTCTCGTAACCGCTGCCAAATAAATCTTTTTTCATGTAAGTGCTGCCCTCTAAGTCTTCCTTACTAAATTCCGCGATAATGTTTTCGTGATTTTGTGTAAATTTCTGAATTATATTCTCTAATCCTTCTAATCTCGCATTAACGTAAGCTTCCGAAATCCGCTCTTTTGGTGATTTTCTGAAGTTACTTCTTCCTTTCTCTATCTGAGATTTCAGATCTTCCATTACACGTACACTCTTCTCCATTTTCAGTTTGTTTTATTTTTTATTTTTTAATCAAATTTCAAATTTCAAATTTCAAAAATTATTTATTCAGTTTAGGCATCATAGACACTCTTATGAACGTCAAAATTTTTAAATGATTCTATCGCTGTCTTCGGAAAAGAACCACCGCCGAGAAGAAGCAGCAAGAAACTCGTGGGCCATTATTTTTTCAAGTCTTTGTACATTGAGGTTACATATGAGTAGTATTAAAATAACAAATTTATTCAACAGTTGGCTACTAGGCAGAAGTGGAAAGCTTCCAGGCATCTTTGTCTTCTAAGTAGTGACTCAATTTATAATAGGCTTTTTTCATTAGTATATTTTTGACACGTAACTTAAATTTCCCTTCAGTGAGCTCAGTAATGTCTTTCGGGATTTTATTATAGAAACGTACACAATTGCCTAAGAAGGACTTATTTTTAGTTTTCGTGAGTCTAAATTTAGATACAGCTATCCTATCCTTATTTCTAGTATTAATATTATGCATATCACTATTTATTCTAAACTTCTTTATATTTTTACGAACGTACATTATATTTTCCAGGATATACAAAGATGGAAGAGTTAATATGTTAATTTCTTTGAACATTTGTCTTAAGGATTCGCGGGGACCCATTTCGTAGATGGCTCGAACTGCCCGCTTTTGCAATATAAAAACTGTCTCTATGTCCGCCGCTGACCCCCACAGCAGGATACCATATGACATTATGCTGTGGAAGTAAGCAAAGTAGACCAGTCGAGCAGTAGCTATATCTGTCAATTGCCTAATTTTATGAACCGCATATGCAGCTGAGCTCAGTCTTCCAGATAGTGCAACAATATGAGGACCCCATTGTAATTTAGAGTCTATGCTAATACCTAGAAAGACTATTGCCTTGTCAATTTTCAATTTATTTCCGTCGAGTAATACGTTTGGCTCTATATGTCTTACATTAGGCATGGAAAATTTTAAACATTTCGTTTTCTTTGCATTGAGAAGCAGGTTGTTTGCAGCGAACCAATTTGAAACAATAGTTAACGCGTTGTTGACTTGAACTAGTTCTCTATCTTTCCTATCTACTTTAAAAATCAGAGAAGTATCATCCGCAAAAAGAACTATGTCAGCAAGGCCCTCAACCATATGTGGTAAGTCATTGATATATGCTAAGAATAAGAACGGACCCAAGATCGACCCCTGTGGAACCCCCATTCTGACCAAAGATCCAGAAGATGTCACGCTATTAATGCCAACTTTTTGCTGCCTATCAGATAAGTATGATTCTACAAGATTCAGAGCAGCTCCACGAATTCCATAGTGGTGTAGCTTATAAATTAGAGTGCGGTGCTCTACACAGTCGAAAGCTTTGGAGAGATCACAAAATACTCCAATGGCATCCTGTGAGCTCTCCCAAGCCTCCAGCACATGCTTGACTAACTGGACTCCTGCATCTGTTGTTGATCTGCTTTTCGTGAAACCGAACTGATTTTCGTGTAAAATTCTATGTTCATTAAAATGAGACAAGAGTTGTTGAAGCATTATCTTTTCGAATATTTTGCTCAAAGCCGGAAGCACAGAGACCGGCTATAATTTGAGGGGTCGGCCTTACTACCTGATTTAAAAATAGGGGTGATTTTACTCATTTTCATTAGGTCAGGAAATGTACCTCTATCAATACATAAATTAAATATGATCATCAAATGTGGCGCTATAACTTCTATTATTGACTCTAGCATTTTTACAGATAATCCCCATAAATCCTCTGTTGCTTTAACGTTTAAACTTTTAAATGTTTTTATTATTTCAAAAGTAGATATATGTCGGAACCTAAACTCAGGAATTTGGAGCGGGAAGTTGTCTTTCAGAAAGCCCACTGCAACACAAGGGCAAGAATCAAGAGACTTGGTGACCTCTAGTGGTATGTTAGAAAAGAAATTTTCAAATGAATTCGCAACATGACTTGGGTCTGAAACTTTTTGGCCATCTATTTCTAGCACATATTCTGAATTAAAAGATTTACTTTTGCCGGTCTCTGTATTAATAGTTTTCCAAACTGTTTTAATTTTGTCATTAGATTTTCGAATTTTATCCCTTATAAACAAAGCTTTTGCGCGTTTGCATACTGACTTAAAAACTTTTGAGTAATTTCTTACATAATCATGAAAATCTTTACTAGAAGTTAAAGATTTTTTGTGATATAACTCAAACATTATGTCTCTACTTTTTCGAATACCTCTAGTTGACCAGTCACCAAATTGTAACCTACCGTTGAGCTGCAGTTTTTTCTTCGGACAGATTTCATTAAATTCTGTACGTACTAATGAAAATAATGTACTATAAATGTCATGTGGATCTTCAGAAGTGAATTCCACCAGACTAAGTTTCAACTCTATGTTTTGTTTAAGCTTTTCTAGTTTACCTTTTGTTAGCGGCCTATGTTCGATAATGGTATTTTTCTTAGTTCTCCCGATTTCGAATTTGATAGCGAGGCCATTGTGGTCTGATCTAACTCCCACCATTACTGATTTTTCTGTAGTCTTACAGTTTGAAAAAATATTATCAATGCAGGTGGATGAAGAGTCGGTTACTCTAGTTGGCTCACTGAACAAAAAATTCAAATTAAAAGATTTAAACAAAGAGATAAGATTAGTTGTATCAGTTGAATCTACCAAAATATCAATATTGAAGTCACCGCATACAATGATTGATTTATTGCTTTTAGTTAATCTCTTGAGTACACATTCCATTATGGACATAAAATTACAGAAATTAGATGCTGGTGGCCGATATACACACAATAATATATGACTTTCCAGTTCTGCACAAGCAATTTCGCAGACACGTTCAACAGAAAAACCTACTATGACAGACCGTTCCTTAAATTTTATGTTTCTTTTACAAAGAATAATACACCCTCCTCCTTCAGCAGATATTCTGTTGAACGCACTGGCTACCTCAAAATGTGTAACATTAAATAACATTTTATCTGGTTTTAGCCACGTTTCTGTAAAGCCTAATACATCAAATCTATGTTTATCTAATAAAAGTTCAATGTCTAATATTTTGCCAGGGAAGCGGTTAATATTTTGATAAAATAGCGATAAGATGTCAGCACACTTCTTTGTTGTCTTGTTTAAAAGTTTAAACAATTAATAGCTACATTATTACTATTATTAGTACATGTACTAAAAACTACAACATTGTCACTACTCTTTGTTATATTTCCTACAACTGCCTCAATATTGAAAGCTACCAAAGTAGCAATTAGCTGTCTGGATTTTTTAGGACAGTACATGCTGTCCCATGTCAACTTAAAATTACAAATAAACTTATTGCAGTCAAAAAATAAAAGTTTGTCACTATGACGACATGTCAAGTTATACATTAATGTGTTGAGTGAGTGTATGCGCAAGTTCTCTTTTTCAGACAATAAATCTGAATAAGGGAAGGCACATAAAATTATTTTACATGCCTTAAGTTCTAACAAAGTGGTTATTCTAGTAATAACCTCTTTTCTATCAATACCTAAACTATGACCTAAGAAGACAACAACTATTGATTTATTATCTATTTTTGAGTTTAATATTGTTTTTTCAATCTGAGCATAGGTTGCTCCCGGCATACAATAGTTCTCCACAGCACACTGCACTGAGTTACTTAGTAATGAACCAAAGCCTAGAAAAATCGGTAGATATGTGTGGAGATGATGGCGGCTTCTGTTGAAAAATGAGCACAATTATTTAAAATTATTGGGAGTCTCAAAGAATATTTTTGTTTTTCTGAGCCTTATCTGGGATTATTTGTAAGTGAGTTGGCTATTATACGGAAGTTTAATGCGTAGATTTCTTATTAATTAATCTTGATAAAAAAAACTTGGTTTCGTTTCGTTTAGTAAGTAATTTTTTCTTGTTGCTTGTAAATAGTATTTTTATTATTGGTAAAAGCGATTAAGATCACTCATTTTTCGAAAGAAAAATGAGTGATCCTGAACTGGATCAGTGGAGTGATCCTCCTGATCTTGGTTCGGAATCAGATAATACAGATAGCACGTTGGTTAGTCTTTCTACAGGAGCTAGGAAGCGTCAACGTGCTCCTAGTGCTCAGGATGACTTAATTCCTAATAAAAAAAATATCAGCCCTTCAACTTCGACGCAACATTTCTATATCGTCCCTCAGTTTGACGTAAAAGATCTTCATTATGATCAGACGGATTTGGGCCCCTATGTGGTCCACTTAACAAAGAATATCGCTGACCCTGCTTCTGGTTATACTTTAAGAGTCTTAAAAGTAGCTCAACTTCTTTTCAAAAATAAAGTTACAGGCATTTGTTCGGATGGAATAAAATTGATAGGTCGAAATAAAGTTGCGCTTCAATTCAAAACGTGGGATGAGGCTAACAAGTTTTTGGAATGTGAATTTCTGTCTGCTTATGATTTTCATGCTCAAATTCCGACTTATAACGTAACGCGCACGGGTATTATTAAGGGCATTCCAGTGGATTGGTCCATGGAGGAGTTGGTTAATGCACTTGAATGCCCTTCTGGCTGTGGGCCGGTTTTAAAGGCAAGGAGATTAAATAGAAAAACATTTATTGAAAACAAGCCAGTATGGATTCCGACTCAAACGGTTGCAGTGACGTTCAAAAGTACATTTCTTCCAAAGAAAATTTTCTGTTTTAATGCTGCCATTAATGTGGATAAATATCAATTGCCTTCAATTCAATGCTTGTCCTGCTGTAGATTTGGTCATACTCAAAATTTTTGTCGATCTAAACCGCGTTGTTTTAAATGTGCACAACCTCATTCGGGCTCTACCTGTCAGGTAATTGATTCTTCTTGCCTATTCTGTTCAGGCAATCATTTTGCTACAGACAAGGTTTGCCCTGAGCATAATAGACAAAAGATAATTAAAAACATTGTTTCGGAGGAAAGCATATCATATATGGAGGCATCCGCGCGGGTTCCATCCATCAATCGTCGTCTGTATGCGGATATAGTCAAATTTACGCCAAGTCCTCCGTCTCCTATTATTGAAAAGGCCCAAACGCAATCTGCTCCTGTCTCCTATAAAAAAACTGTGTCTGTGCCTCGAAGCTGTCCTGCGTCAGTTTGCAAATCTTATGATAAAGTAGCTCATAATGCAATTATTGCATCTCCTTCATCAACTATGACTAATGGTTGTGCATTAAATTCTGAAAGATCTTCTCAAAATGAAAACCTTTTGGAATTAATATCTTGTACTTTGTTAAATATGATTTCAAAATTTGATGAAATGCCACTACCGAACAATATTCTGCAGATTTTACAAAAAATCTCTTATGTCGTAAATTCTCAACATGGATCAGATTCTACAATGGAATGTGAGGAGCGCCATATCAAAGAAATGTGAGCTTATTTACTTGATTAATAAATATAAACCCATTGTTGCGGCTATCTCGGAGACATGGCTGAAGCCAGGTTCTAATTTTAGGTTACCTGGCTACGCCTGTTTTCGGGATGATCGTGACGATGGGTGGGGAGGTAGCGCCATCTTGGTTAAAAAAACTATGCCCTACTCTTTACTCTCACTTCCTCCTCACAGTAGTAGATTTAATGCTGTTGCTGTGAGATCTTTTGATACATCTATTTTATCAATTTATATTCCTCATCCTAATGCTTCTATAATTTCTGAACTCTCACTCATTTTTTCCTCTCTTCCTCCTCCGCTCATCGTTCTTGGTGATTTCAATTGTCATCACCCAATGTGGGGTTCTCGTGCTCCTGACTCATTTTCACCTTACCTACTTGATCTCATTGACGATTTCAATTTATGCATTTTAAATGATGGTTCTCCCACTCGACAGGTTTCCCCCCTTCAAAATCCTAGTGCTGTAGATTTATCTTTAACTTCTGCTTCTCTATCCTCCAAATTGTTTTGGTCTGTCCTTCCTAACTCTCATGGAAGCGATCATTTCCCTATTCTAATCTCCTCTTCCTCACAATGTCCAGCTCCTTTTAGTTTACCTCCTCTTTTAAAATATAGACTTAATAGTGCTGATTGGGATACATTTTCTTCCACTCTTGATTCTAAGGTATCTTCTTTACCTCCTATTAATGAGTTTAATTACTTAAATTTATATACAGAATTAGTAAATGCCATTATTGCATCTGCAGACTCTACTATTCCCATAAAGAAGCCTCGATCTAATATCCCTCTACCTCCTTGGTGGGATTCTGAATGTACTAGTGTTACCAAAGAGCGAAATGAGGCAGAAACATACTTTTCTGAAAATATTACTTATGAAAACTTTATTCTATTTAAAAAGGTTTTGGCAAGGTCTAGAAGACTTCTTTCTAAGAAAAAAAAAATTGGCTGGTCAAAATATTGCGAAAGTCTTTCTCCTCGCTCTCCTTCCTACCTTATATGGAAAAAAATCAAATCGTTTCGAAATTCCAAAAACAACTGTCGTGATTTGTCATCTAATGACTTATCATGGCTAGAAGCTTTTTCTGACCAGTTAGCTCCTCCTTTCGTTCCTCCTAAAGAATATTTTACTTGTTTTTCAAGTTCTGGGATCTCTAGTGTTCCTATGGATGACTTGTTTTCATTTGATGAACTTTCAGCTGCCTTAGATCACCTTAAAGACTCTTCTCCAGGCTTGGATGGAATTCCATATTCATTCATTTGTCGGTCATCTTTGAATACCAAAAAATATTTGTTAAATATCATTAATAACATATATGCAAATTGTAACTTTCCTGATGTTTGGAAACATCAATTAATCATCCCAATTTTGAAACCTGACAAAAATCCTTCAAACCCGTCTTCGTATAGACCTATTGCTCTATCATCTGTTATGGTAAAAATCTTTGAAAATCTTCTAAAAAACAGGTTAGAGTGGTTGTTAGAACATCGTCAAATTTTATCGAAGTCTCAATTTGGCTTTAGAAAAGGATTTGGCACTATTCATAGTTTAGGTGTTTTTACCACTGATATTCGCATTGCTTTTTCTAAGAATGATCATTTGATTGGCGTCTTTTTAGATATTACGGGTGCTTACGACAATGTGCAACTCCCTATCCTAAAACAAAAAATGCTTCAGTTAAATCTTCCTCAACGGATGACTTATGTCATTTTTAATCTCTTGTTAGGTAGACTAATATCGGTAAGATATCAAAATTCTCTGTTATCCCCAAAAATGGTATGGAAAGGCCTTCCTCAAGGATCAGTGCTGAGTCCACTACTTTATAGCTTATATACATATGACCTTCATCACAGTGTTGACTCATTTTGTGAAATCCTTGAGTATGCTGATGACATAGCTCTTTATTATTCTTCTAAAACTTTTTCGGAGTCAGTTTCTCGACTAAATTCTGCTCTCCATTATCTAAATATCTGGCTAGTAGATCATGGGCTTTCTTTAGCTTCAGAGAAAAGTAATGTTGTAGTATTCTCTAGAAAGCGGTCTATCCCTAATGTTCAAATTTTCGTTAATGATCATTGCCTTATGGTTAAGAATCAAGCGAAATTTCTCGGTCTTATATTAGACTCAAGACTAACTGGTTCTCCTCACATAGAGTATATAAAAAATAAATGTGAAAAAAATGTGAATATTCTCCGAGCACTCTCAGGGGTTTGGTGGGGTGCTCATCCTTTTTGTCAAAAAATACTATACAATGCAATTATAAGAAGTCATTTTGATTACGCTACTTTTCTGTTAGAACCTTGCAGTAAACTTTCTTTGAGATTATTTGATTTATTGCAATACAAATGTCTTCGGATTATATCTGGGGCCATGAAATCATCTCCTATCAATGCTCTTCAAGTTGAATGCGTAGAGCCCCCTCTTTATCTTCGTCGTCAGTATCTTTCTGATCGTTTTTTTTTTCATGCTGCTCAATTTTCTAATCATCCAATTTTACAGAAGTTAATTTGTCTTAGTAATTTAGTTTCATCCTCTCGTTACTGGCGTCACAAGGATCCTCCATGTATTTTAAATTCACACAACAAATTACTTAATTTGTCTCACACTATTTATCAATTTACTATACAACCCATTTTTACTGTGCCCTATGAGTGTTTAGTTTTCAGACCTAATATTATTTTAAATTTTGGTGTTGATAAGAACTCTCCTGGTGCGGATAAAAAGTTTCTTGATATTTTAGATCGTTCTTGGGCAGGTTGGCTTTCGGTTTTTACGGACGCGTCTAGGTTAACGAGTAATGGTTATGTCGGAGCTGCTGTTTGGATACCTAGGTATCGTATTATACTTAACTTTAAATGTTCGTCTAGTTTATCTGTTTATTCAGGTGAATCAGTGGCAATTTTAGAAGCTGTTAAATATGTCGAATCTTATAAATTAAATAAATGCATCATATTTTCGGATTCTCTTAGTTGTTTACAGGACATTTATAAATTTCCATTTCGTGCGAAAGATATGTTACACACTAATTTGAAAATTAGAGAAATTCTTTATAGATGTTATTTAGCTGGTATCGAAGTAGTTTTAGCTTGGATTCCAGGCCATAGCGGCATTAAAGGTAATGAAATTGCAGATAATTTTGCTAAGCAGGCTACTGATTTAGGGCTGGAATCATACTGCAACTGTTTTTCTCGCGATTTACGTAACTCTACAAAAGTGCAGTTAAATGATAAATGGTCGAATATTTGGAATCGAACAAGAATGATCAAAGGTAGGCATTTTGGCTTAATTCAGCCCACCATACCTTCAAAACCTTGGTTTTTTAAGTTTAAAAATGCTGAGAAATGGGTCACTTCCACCGTAATTCGTTTGCGCTTAGGTCACGTTTGTTCTCCCGTGTTTCTTGCTAAAATCAGGGTCAGAGATCATTCGCTTTGTGAGTGTGGCCTAGATGACGGTACTTTAAATCACATTTTCTTTTCATGTCCTAAGTTAAATTCTTCTTTGTATGATAAACTTAATTCTGATATCGCTAGACCTACTGATATTAACTCTCTTTTATCGCTTGTTTTTACACCATTTATTTATATGTTATGTAATTTTATTAAAACCAATAATATACGTTTGTAAAAGCGAAACCAGTTTTTAATACTTTTGATATTCATATTACTTTCATTTGATTCCGTACCGTACAATGGTCACTCCTTCAGGGTTGGGGGAGTACAAGGGCAAAATATCCGCCAAAACATGACACTGGCAGAGTAACGTCTTTCCACGTTAAAAAGCCACATAAGAAGAAGAAGAAGAAGAACCAAAGCCTACACCTATTTTGTCTGAAAATTTCATGATTTTATGCGGTTGAACTGGATTAGAGCTGACATACTGCTCTCCGCCTGGGACCGTGTCTGTGATCAATGTTGGTCTGTTTTGATTTGACAGAGATGTTGAGAGGGCGCTAGTACAGTCTGGTTGTGGTTGAATGTGGCAGCTCGAGTGACTATTCTCAAGAGCCTCCACACACTCCTCGTTCAAAGCCACCAGGTCCATTAGTTCAATTGCAGTCTTGTAATGCTCACTTAGTTGAACAATGAATCAAAATCCCTCTTAAGCAAAATCAGTCTCAAAGTTGAGATGAATTTACAAGTCAAAGCGCTGAAATTTGGCTAAGTCCGAAAACGAGCGCAATATATTCTAAGTGTTTGAAAACACTTGGACGTCGATCAAAAATCGGGCATAGGTTCCCCGTCTCGTCGTTTTTCGCGAAATTATTCTAAGTCCTAGCTGACACTTTGAAATTTTTTACAAGTTCATGCACTATCACAATTTTTCTAAGTCTTAACCAATGATATTCCACTGGTTTTGTAATGTAAATTGTACTCACAGTTTATCTTGCACTTTACCGTGTTCACATTCAATCCAATGGTCCAATTGTTGATTTCCAAATGTCCATCCAATTCGATCGGCCCGATTTCGCCAATGTAAACAAAGTAGGTGTACTTTGTTATTTGGTTGGTTCCACTTCGCTTCTTGAATACGGTGTCAACACTGTTAACTGAAACAACAACTAGCGCCACGTTACCACACGTCGATCACACCAACTAAACTATGTGATTGTACTTCTAAATGTTCCTCCCGTAGGAGCCAAAAAACGTTCCGACTCGATAGTGACCTTTGGCCAAAGGTGTAACTCGAACCTTGGGGGAGGAATGAAACTACTATTCTCTCCGAACGCATAGACATTTATTACGAACATAGCCGACCTGTTAGCCGAACGCCGGATACAAACGCTTCCGTGTGCTAACTGACGTGTAACGCCACCTATCGAAATTTTAGTGAATCTTTACCTTAAACATTTCAATACATCGCAAACTTATACTTTACATTTTGGACAAACATACTGGTTAAAAATAAAACAAAATGCATGTGATTCGTGTTAATATTTATTTATTTCTATAAGTACAGTTTCAAACTTACGCGAATACCTACTGTTCACGCCAGAGCGTGACGTCACCTAAAGGCGCGCACCGCGCCCCCCACCGCCGCTTCGCCTCAAGGCGCGCACCCGCGCCCCCGCGTTCCCCCGCCGCTGGCCTGCAGCTGTCAGGCGACAAGCAAGCAGCGAAAGAAAGCGGAAATAGTCACCCTTTTGTACTCGCGACCGGCGGACGTGTACCGCTGCGTTCCGCGCAGCGACCGCATGGCACCGCCATTTTTCTATCAGCACGAGTCACCGCGAATGACTTCGCCGCGAGTGACCTTCAGGGTGTGTTCGGCCCGACCACACACTACTCCTAAATCAGCACGTGTGTACACACGCAATCAGCCCGCCGCGTAAACCAGTGCACAACCCAAAGGGACAATACAAACATTATAACCAAGTGAACCAAGTTCAGCTCCTTCAGCACGCCGTCGACAGCAAGACGCCTACAACGAGGAAGCACGGTCACCAGCACTCATCAGACCAAGAGCTCCTCGACACAGGTATTTACCATCAATTATTCCCTACCTATTCTCTGGTTGCAGGAAACTGCTCAACCACACTTAACCCCCCCTATCATCGAGCGTATAGCTAGCAGGAAACTGCGAAACTATATTTTCCTTCGAGCCGGATTTATCCGATTATCCGGATATAACCGGGTACCCGGATAAACCACATTTCCCACGAGCGCGGATATCCGGCAACATAATCTCTTTCGCTGCCGGATAAACCAGTGCTATCACCCCCTACCCCTTTAATACAGTCCACAATCAATCAGCTCTTAATTAAAATTCCTTTTAATACAGGCCACATTTAAGCTCAATTTAATTCCCAAATAACGGATATCAATCCCTATCAGCCCTATTTAATTTACAAACTACATTTTATTGACTTAATATTACCCAAATTACGTCATACAAATCAGCCCATATTAAGCTCAATTTAATTCCTTCATTCTATTGATTTAATTTAAATCCCTTCCGTCATACAAATCACCTAATTAACTCAGGTATTTGCTTATCGTTGCAAGTTTGACACTCGCGCGCCACAGAATAGACAATAGTACTGCAGGCGGCCGCGTTCACGCGCCAAGAATACATGAGAGTTGCTCAAATTCCTGACGGTTTAGTTTAACGGCGATTGATAACGGTGTTTTTAGTCACGCTGTGTATTCATTTATGATTGTTAACTATTGTTTGCAAGAAAGTCGTAAATAACATAACTAAAGGCCAGGTACTTTGTTGATATTAATTATAAAATAATACTAAGTAATGTTAAAAGATTTACTTGTGTTCGTGATTATCATGAAATAATTAATGTAGGTTAATTGTTTACATATAAGAGATCAGCACAAAACGTCTTAGGGTCCCGTACAGAATTTACGTAAATAACATAACGAAATTTACGGAATATAATTAATTAAGTAATTAAACCATCGTTATTTTAACCGACTTCCAAAAAAGGAGGTGCGGAATTTCACCTACGATTAAATACTTTAATATTTTTATTTCCTTTTAATTTTGCTTGCGTCCTTGTGCCTGACTTCGCCTTCGACGATTAACGATGCCTTCTGAATCACAGGTAGCCAGATTTAGACAGGAACAGATCGCTATTATTAAGCTTAATTTGGAAGCGTTATCATTGAAGTCAAGCAAACCAAGGCGCTATAGCCCCGAGTTCGCTACCAGTGCAGGCGGCGTAAAATTAACCCGCGATAGATTTGACGCGGCGTATTATATAATATTAGACACCGTAGGCTTATCAGATTCCGAGGAGGAATTCTACAACGAGCAGAATGAAAGGACAATAGACGCCTTCTACGAGATTCTCGTTGTAGAATTGGAACAAAAAACATGGTCATTAGCTACCAATGACCACAGATTACTGAATAAGAACAGATACTTCACTCAGTAGAAAATTTCCAATACCTATTACGATAATAGCCTACTCCCTCGCGTCAACAACTACTGTATGCTAAAATGCGCCTAAATGCTCAAGCGTACAGCAGTGATTGCTTCGCACCGCGCGATTCCACAGTAATCGCAGGGCTGCCTCTTCGATAAAATTAAATTAACATAACTTTTTATCTATGTTATTGAGAACTGTGAATATGTTCTGACTTTTATGTGGCAGTTAAAAATTTTATCATTTATAAAATATTTAACCAACTTAAAAAAAAGGAGGTGATCATACAGGCCAAACTGAGATGTTTGACTTGTATGGTTTGTAGATATGTATGTTTGTGCGCGATAATCTCGCGTTTGGCTAAACCGATATCGATGCGGTTTTCAGAAAAGGATTTGTTACATTTAGGAGAACGTTTTAAAATAAGTATAATACTTCTTAGTTTGATGATGATCTTCGGAGATGTTCACTAGAAATGAAAAAAAAAGCCTTAAAAAAAGAGAACCGACTTCAAATAAAGCACTAAGCCGTAAGTTATTTTATTAACGAATGTAACACTCTCACACAAAAATACATAAACACTGCAGTTTTCGAAAGTTTTCACGCGAAAAGTCGATGGCCTTAAAATTAAAAAATTATATCTAGTTCCTAGTTGTACATATCTAGGTGTATTGTACTACTACCAATTATCACGAATCAAATTTATTAAGATTAATTAATTTGATTCGTTTTCTCGCAACAAGTCACCTTACAACAGACGCGGCTTGTTCAAAGGTTTTCATCGGGCGTAAGAAAAAGAACTCTCGCTACACAGACTTAAAGCGCATTTTGATTCGTTACGAGCGCGTCAAGGACTTGTAGGCACATTTTTTGAAGGTCACGTCCGTGCTTTGCAATGTTTTATGAACATTATTGCAGTTGTTAGTTTAGCAGTTTATATTCGAATGTTTTCTTTCGAAGAGTGCATCTTCTGTACCTTGTACTATTAATTATTCTGTGGTATAACGTTTCTATGCAATGCTTAGTATATACCTATATGCAAAATGCTTAGTATATACCTATTAAACTGTCAAATTCTAAGTGGATATCGGTGTCCGCACACCTACTGTCTTTTAATTATGTCTCTAATGACGGTATGTGAATGGAAAAAAATTTAAACGACAAAAACTAGTAATAATTTATCACTTACCATTCTTTATTGACAGGTAAATGGAAAAATGTTGGGTGTTTATCCCTTCTTTTGCTTGATTTACACCCATCTACAGCACATAAGGCACCACACGGCATCGTAATACGCGTACGAACGAACAGCACTATTAAAATTGAACGGCGTGCGCGCGCTTCGCTTGCGAAAACCGCACTGAATTTGAACCGCCGGCGGACCGAGACCGCTCGGCTGGGCGGTAGGCAGTTATAGCGCGCAAGTACATGGAGTGACGGAGGCCTGCAATGACGATGTAATAACCGCGCCAATACCCGCGCGCCCCTCGAAGTCAACTCAGCAGGCATCGAACCTGCAGCCTCAGTGCTGTGCGCAGGATTCGAACCTGCACCCTCTCAGCTCCGCGCCTATACCCGCGCGCTCCTCATCATCAGCTCAGCAGGTATCGAACCTGCAGCCTCAGTGCTGTGCGCAGGATTCGAACCTGCACCCTCTCATCTCCGCGCCTATACCCGCGCGCCCCCCGTCACCAGCTCAGCAGGTATCGAACCTGCAGCCTCAGTGCTATGCGCAGGATTCGAACCTGCTTCCTCTCAGCTCCACGCCTATACCAGCGCGCTTCTCACTATCAGCCCAGCAGGTATCGAACCTGCAGCCACAGTGCTATACGCAGGATTCGAACCTGCACCCTCTCAGCTCCGCGCCTATACCAGCGCGCTTATCGCCATCAGCTCAGCAGGTATCGAACCTGCAGCCACAGTGCTATACGCAGGATTCGAACCTGCACCCTCTCAGCTCAGCGCCTATACCCGCGCGCTGTTCAACATCAGCTCAGCAGGTATCGAACCTGCAGCCTCTGTGCTATACGCAGGTTTCGAACCTGCACCCAATCAGCTCCGCGCCTATACCCGCGCGCTTCTCGTCATCTGCTCAGCAGGTATCGAACCTGCAGCCTCAGTGCTATGCGCAGGATTCGAACCTGCAACCTCTCAGCTCCGTGCCTATACCCGCGCGCTTCTCGTCATCTGCTCAGCAGGATTCGAACCTGCAACCTATCGGTTCCACGACTATACCCGCGCGCTTCTCGTCCCCACTTCAGCAGGTTTCGAACCCACAACCTCCGCGCTATGCGCAGGGTTCGAACCCACGACCGTTCAGCTCCGCGCCAAGACCCAAACAGGTATCGAACCCGCAACCTCACTATGGTGACAACCATTGCTACCCATGTAGTAATGTAAAGGGTCACAAGCCTCGGGTATGTACCCGATACTACGCACTACCAGTGCGCTTATTGCCGGTACAACAGCGCGAGGTACCACGGCGCCGTCCCACACCTGATACGGGCCAGATGGTGTACTCCCGTCGTACTCCACCGCGCACTACCTCGCGTCCTTCACTGCCGCCTAGGCAATGACTAGGACGGCACATCCAACAAATACCGACTCAGCCCACAAAGAATCAGCACACACACACAACACGACGACAAACTGTCATCGCAAACACCTTAAGTCAGTTAGGTGCTGACATTCTGCACTCACCCTTGCGCCAGCAATTCTGGACGTTATCAGTATACAAATGTATACAATGTTTACGTTTCCGCGTCCAAACTAAGGCTCCGTACATGGCCGACTCACCCGCCGACCGCGTAAACGTTCAGCCCGTATTTAGCAAAGTCACGACGGACTTTACTGGACCATTTTTGATAAAATCCAGTACACTGAGAAACGCCAAGCTATTAAAAGGCTACTTCTGTGTTGTAACATGCCTAGCCACGAAGGCGGTTCATCTCGAACCGGTATATGAGTTATCCACGGAAGCGTTCCTTGCGGCATTACAGCGTTTTGTATCTAGGCGCGGTGTACCGGCGTTAATTAGATATAATTGCGGTACAATTTATGTAGGCGCTAGAAATGAACTTAGGGAAATACAAGACTTTCTTGCAACCAATAATAACAATATCACACCTACACTTTCAGCTCTTTTAACGCGCATTGCAGCCATGCTCAATGCACGCCCTCTCAGCCCACTCTCTTTTGACCCCGCGGAATTTGAATTACTCACCGCGGGTCATGTTCTTTTAAACCGTCAGCTCAATGCCCTACCTGAGTATTCGGTAGGAGGACGAGCCATTTCTGCACACAAAAAGGTTCAAGCTCGTCCTACCCTTATCCCATCACCTTTGGCGATCATGGTCCAAACCCTACCTGCACAACATCCAAACCAGCTCCAAACGGACTCCCCGATCCAGCCCACCTCAAGTCGGGGAACTGGTCCTGATAGTGGACGACTAGGTGCCGCCTCTACACTGGCGCATGAGCCACAAGACGAACCCATGAAGGGATGGCGTCACCCGAGTGGTGGAAATCAAGATCGACCACCTGACTGTCGATTGACCACCACACCACACCTTTGCCGAGTGGGGAATATGTTCACGCCAGAGCGTGACGTCACCTAAAGGCGCGCACCGCGCCCGCGTGCCCCACCGCCGCTTCGCCTCAAGGCGCGCACCCGCGCCCCCGCGTTCCCCCGCCGCTGGCCTGCAGCTGTCAGGCGACAAGCAAGCAGCGAAAGGAAGCGGAAATAGTCACCCTTTTGTACTCGCGACCGGCGGACGTGTACCGCTGCGTTCCGCGCAGCGACCGCATGGCACCGCCATTTTTCTATCAGCACGAGTCACCGCGAATGACTTCGCCGCGAGTGACCTTCAGGGTGTGTTCGGCCCGACCACACACTACTCCTAAATCAGCACGTGTGTACACACGCAATCAGCCCGCCGCGTAAACCAATGCACAACCCAAAGGGACAATACAAACATTATAACCAAGTGAACCAAGTTCAGCTCCTTCAGCACGCCGTCGACAGCAAGACGCCTACAACGAGGAAGCACGGTCACCAGCACTCATCAGACCAAGAGCTCCTCGACACAGGTATTTACCATCAATTATTCCCTACCTATTCTCTGGTTGCAGGAAACTGCTCAACCACACTTAACCCCCCCTATCATCGAGCGTATAGCTAGCAGGAAACTGCGAAACTACCTACTTAGATAGGTACTTAATACGATACGATAGATATAGAAATGATAATCTATCTTATCTTTGGACACTAAGTTTCATTGTTCCAATGTAAAATTTTTGAAGATCTGTACGCCCATGTCTTAAAGTAGTCACATTGCAACCTTACCATTAAATTTGGTTGGCCGTTTTGTGTCGGTGGGAGTACGATAATAAGTATGATTATTCTAAGCTTATTACAAAACGCTCCTGATTTATGATAGATTCGTAAAAGGTGGGAGTAGGCCCCCAGGTATTGTGGCAGTACTGCCCCGGACGAGCTCATTCACAAACAGTCTAATGCACTTAAATATGATATAAACGGTGTGGCTTTATCCTTTGCCTTATCGCATCTATACATAATGTGTTAATAATTGATTGGTATTTAAGAAGTACGTGTATATTTTCGGCACTCGTTATATATTTTTATTGATTGATAGTTGTTATTATGATCCACTATCTGCGCGCCGTGGCTTTAAGTAAAGAACTTAAGTTGTTTCAAGCGGATTTATCTTTTCTTTGTTTGTATGGGACCGTCTGTGCGCAATTCAGACTCGCGCTTGTCCGTTTGTTTTCATAATTCTAGTTTTTTTATGCAATCAAGTGGCGTGCAATTCGTGCGCCTGATGGCACGCACTATGCTTGTTCACGCAACACTGTTTTTTTTAACCGACTTCAAAAAAGGAGGAGGTTCTCAAATCGACGGAATATTTACCGACCGTGTGACCGTTTATTTGGTAGTTACATAATAATCAGGTATAAAAAGTATTAATTATTAATATTGTTCATAACTGTTACACTACAGTTGCTAAATCAATTTATTTTTATAAAGGCGTAAATATGGCACATTATTAAGAAAGAATAAAATACATTTCATTCGACTGTACTTATTAAAAAAAAAATTAACTTAAAAATCATTTATTTCAGACACGGTCGATCCAACTCACAATAAGTACATATACAATTCAAATTACACCATATTAAAAAAATTAATATAGATTTAAAAATTGTATACTCAATCTAAAATAAAACGAAATGTCAGAAATTAAGGTCATACAAAAAATAAACAAGTAGGTACAAAACCGAAATCAAATAATCTTTTCTCAGTCTAAAATGAGGCTTGGATCCGGAGTGCTCAATGTGCAGCCTGGTCCAGTGCCGCATGATTGGGCAGTCCAGATCCATCCTCCAGGCGAACATCTGCAGGTAACTGTTAGAGCTGCCACGCACGCGCTGCATCAGGGACGTGACTCGCTTGCGCAAAATTGCTGCGAAGCTGTCTACATGCGCGTCTGCAAACATCCCTGATGCACTGCACCATCGTGGCAGCTTCACCAGTGCCCTGAAGGCATTGTTGTATTGGATGCGAAGGGCATCATAAGACTTTCGTGTGTGTTTGGCCCATAGGCTGCACGTGTATACGGATTGGTAGAATGCCCTGAATAAAGATACTTAAACTTCTGCGGTACAACGTGCAAACCTACGAACCTTATATATTTTTGTTTTTTTTTATGCGTGTGCGCGGATAACTTCGTCGTTTATTAACCGATTTTGATGATACTTTTTTTGTTTGGTAGAGTATACTTTTGTGGTGGTCCAATTTAAATTTCATTAAATTAGGTCCAGCCGTTTTTGAACTACACTCCAATAACTGAAAAAAATATTTCGCCTATTTTGATGATTTGATGGTATCATCATTGACGGTGAATGACTTCCATCTCGTACCAAGGGTGACTAGGTAATTATTATTATTATTAACTAAACTATTTTTATTGAATATTATTTAACTGTTATTTGGTATTTTTTTAAACAAGCACGTAAATAATTTAAATCGAACGACATGGGGTGCGGGCAGCATTACATCTATTATTTATTCATTGTATGCGCTCCTCGATTTTCAACAAATCTTTTTTGCTCCTATTAAAAACTAGGCAGGTATTTTATTATATTTTTACATACACAATAGCTGCGCCCCGCGGATTTCCCCGCATGATGATGCATGGTGATGAAAAGCATCCCATGTCATTCCCCGAGATTTGACAAGAAGATCCTTTATTTCATCGAGACTATATACCTCAAAGGGTTTTAGCATCTACACGCCTAGTATAAATTACTACTAAAAGACGTTGAAGAGAAACTCTATCGCTGGAAACACACTTGTAAATGGCAGATGCGCAAGACGCGCAAAGCCATACTCCCTGTACAACAACTGTAAGGGAAAGGAAAAAAAAACTATAAACCGTCAAAATGGATGGCACTGAAAAAATTAAACTGCCCGCTAACGTTCCGTTGTTTGCTTTAGTGATTGTCATCTATCTTTAGATATATTCTGAGTAATCTATGATATTTGCAATGTATGTAGTATGCTGTGGTAGTATGTTATTCCACTGCTGCCAATTTAGCATTTTTATGGCTAAATTTGGCATTTTTTGGAGTCACATAGCATGAAAATATTCAATTTAGCATATAGCATATTTATTAGCATTTTCCCTGATAAGTCTACGGCTTGTTTTAAAAAGTAACAAATATGCGTTGCTACGAGTTGGAACGTTTTAGAATCGGGTGGTGTTTTATTGACATTCAATCCTGCCATCTAGCGTCAAGTAGCGTCGAACTTGTAAAGTATAAATCCCTGTTAGTGCATTCCGTTTTGCGCTTACAATGCATACGTTAGTACGTAATAGGCCGGAATAAATGGACTTTTTTTCGGATCACCTTGCACTAAATTTCCGATCCAAACTTTTTAGGATCACTTACTGAGCATAAAATCACAAAATGCCGACAGATACAGGTGACGCCACAATCGCCATGTTGAAAAAACGTTTTTGGCCGATATCTTGAAAACTATGCACTTTATGGCAAAAGTCATGAAGACTATTATTATAGACAATAAAGTTTCACATCTTTTCTTTCTTGTAACTTTTTTTTAAAACTTACCGTTTACGATTTATGGCTCATTTAATGAACCGGTTTTTCTATCGCGGCCAATAACTCTTGAAATATTAGTTCAGTCAATAAAATCCGTAAAGCTATTCTTAAGGATCAGTTTATTCTCTACAACTTTTGATTCTAATTTTTTTTTCTAATGTCCATACTTTTTGAGTTATAGGACGTTTAATGTTGGACTACCAGGCGTAAAGTTGAAAATTTCAAGATACGCATAGAATATAATGGTACAAGTTCAACAAATAAACTATCCCGATTGTTTATGTAGCAAAAATAAATATAAAAAACCTAATCAAGATACAGACAAGGTTCCAAAAATTTAGTTTGTGTCACAAAATGACTAATTATTACGTTTTAAATATTTTTTTACTAATCTTTTTTAAATAAATACTATTTAAGTGTGTTGGCATTTTTTTTGGCACGTTCCAAAATGTATGGTATATTTTTGGCATTTTACAAACATAGGTTTAGCATAAAATATTTTTCAGAGTTGGCAGCACTCTGAAATTCAGAGTTTCCAATATTTTGCTTGAAATTTTTGTTCTAGATATAAATTTAATACTTAGGTATGTATTTCTTTACGGGAAGTAATATTTTTGGTCAATGGCTCGGTTGTAGTGGTAACGTAATAGAAGAGTTCACAAAGTTTCCTGAAAAACTACAGAGCAGTAATAGTCATTTCGACGTGAAATACGCTGATCTTGTTCACATTGGGTGGTCGCACAATATATTTCATTTCAATAATGAGTTTTATGTCGTAGGCGATTATAAAACTTCGGGGCAATACCTAGAAGTTGTAAGTCTACCTATTGACTATTCAAATACCTCGAATGTTTTGATAATTTCAGATGACTACCGCTTAGTTTTAGTGTACAAAAACACTTATACCTTAAAGTTTATAGGCACGGATAATAAAAATCGTATGAAAACTATTAAAGTTAATACTGAAATTCCTGTAGAATGTGAACCAAAGAGGTGCAAGAAAGAAGTTATCATTTCAAAATGTTTGGCAGCCTATGGCAGTCTGATGTTTCTAACCAGTGATGGGTTAGTGTACAGCGGTTTGTTGCCCAGCTTGGTAGACACCAGTCACTGTATAGGGAAACCACTAGACATTCAGTGCGGCTATGAACACTTCATGTTGCTCACTGATGGTGGTAGTGTTTATACTTGGGGTAATGGACGGTTAGTATGAATTGTTATTTTTATTCCTAATAATGTGTTTTTAGCCCATAGTGTATATAGAAAGAATCAATTCACAATACCTAGTTTGGCTGTATTGCCTCTAACAGGCCATTACTACAATAATTGGAGGCAGTTTAGAAATAATTAGATTGTTGACTAGGTGTATTTGACTGAATAAAAATTTAACACAGCTGATTGACAAGGGAAAGTCTGTCCCCTCATACCTATTTAAAAAAATCCTGATATCCAATAGTTTGTAGCATCTGGCGATATGTTTGTAGATGCTGCTAATTACTCCATGTTAAAGGTAGAGGTAAATTCTTCCATGAGTGTTAACTTAGATAAATGATTTAGTGTATGTTATATACTATATGTGTATGTATTCTAAACTTGAACTAATAAGACACTGAATATAATAAATGAGATTCAGTATGTTGTTTTAGGTCCTGCAATAGGACATATTTATGTAATATCATCATATTTTCCATATTGTGGTGAATATGTGTGTAGCAGCTGGTGATATAAGCTCTAGAGTTAACCAGTAGACTTGCCTGTGGGGCATACATTTGACCAATAACATAATAAAATTCCTAAAAAACATACAATGATTTAAAAAAATGGAATGCAGTGGAATAATGTCTGCTTATAACCTTTTCTGAAAGCAGATTGTATATATTTCGGTTTTTTTTTTTTTTGAAGTTTTCTTATGTCCTGGAATAGTAAATCACTCTTTATCATGCAGGTGAAACTAGTATGTAACTAGTAAAAATAAACCCAGTTGTCAGTTAAATATACACCATGTACTGTACACAACCATAACTATAAAGAAGTATGTTCAATTTACTGTGTTTGCATAATATACTCATGTGTTTTGTATGGCTTGTATAGTTTTTAATTATTTAAGGCTATTTTTCCGTCATGTATTTCAGGAGACTGCAACTTGGCCAAGGAGATGTGAGCAGTATCGACACACCAACAGAGGTAGAAGCACTAGCTGGGATTAAAATAATTAAAATTGCAGCTGGTGGCTGGCATTCTATGGCCCTAAGTGAGTTCCGAGACCTATATGTATGGGGCTGGAATGACACTGGCCAGTTAGGTATCAAAGAAAATTCAAATAAAGAACCACTAATAAGTTATTCTCTGCCCACAGTGGTAGATCTTTTTGACGACAATGGATGCAATGTCAATAAAAATATTATAGACTTAGCTTGTGGTACTAGACATTCAGCCATTTTGCTTGAAGATAATACTATTTGGACAACTGGAAATAATAAATATGGGCAACTTGGACTGTCAGTAGAGAGCAATCCCACAGTGAATTATTTCAGAAAAGTTTGGTCTGTTACATTTGACTCGAGGCTTATGTGTGGGCAATGGTCAACAGTAGTAGCAAAGAGATAAAACGAGAATTATTGAATCCTCTACATCCCAAACCAGTGTCCAGAATAAAAAACGATTGTGTAGCGACCTCATATTTCTCACAACTCGTCACAACACTTAACCAAGTGCAGAAGCATAACTGGATAACAATCAGTCAATCACTGTCTTACTACATCAGATAGTTAACAGATGGCGCCAGTATCAAAACACACGCAACACATATTTAGAACGCAAATAGTGTCAATTTTTGAAATTGATAATAGTGATGACGAAGTTTACATGGCACATCAACCCATATACAACCTCCAAAGATGAACTAAAGGACTACTGTCCCTAGGCTAACAATACCTGGCTCAGAGAGAAGTAGTTCCCTATTGGATGGCGGCGCTTCAACGTGGATACCTACTCCTACTACTACTTACCTACTTAAGTACCTATTCACGGAACCGACCTCCGCAATTGTAAAAATATAAACACACTTGCTTATAAGTGGCTCTAATGTCTCTGCAATTAGGCACAATGACACTTGTAATCAATCTGTGACTCTTTCATTGCTCTTATTCACAAGTGACTTATTGAGTTTTTTTATTTTGTTCTTAATAAAGTTTCGATACAAAAAGATAGTGTTCAATAGTAGGTACCCACAAATAAATTAATGAAGGTTGCTTGCTCGTTTTATGCAGCTTCGTATTTAACCCTAGAAAGATAATCTTATTGTAGTGTAGTGTACCTAAGTAAAAGATAATCTTGCTTAAAATCGACGCATAATTTTTAACTGGCTTTAACATTTTAAGTTGCTTACTGTAATTAAAAATATATACATTTTTATAGTGTTTTTCTGTAGGTATATAAATGAATAATAAAAATAACAATGTACATACTATATATATATACCGATTATATTATAGATACTATATATATCGATTTTGCATACGAATTAAACGTATTTTTTTATGTGAATTTCGCAATATGGCCAAATAAAATTATTTTTATCAATTACGCTTACCTTATCGCTGCTCAAAATATATTTTTTCGTGGGTTTTATCACTTGCTGCATCAAATATTTAATTTTGTAACGCCCGCCAAAACTCAATTTCAAGAAAAGTGCGCCAATCTCTTGAAATGTCACAAATGAACAAAATTAACTGTCAAACGTTATTGGTATAAATCGGAAACTTTTGCAACACTGCGTCTGTGCTGCCAACCTTATAAATATATAAATTTTTTAGAGTGAACGATTTTTAGTCATTCATTTAAAATTAATCTATTTTTAAGTCTGTTCTGCTGACCGTACTTATATGAGTGAAGTTAGCCGAGAGCCCGTCCTATTCTTATTTTAATCGCATTGTATGTATTTAGTTTATGGGGCCTACGTGCTATCGGCGTAAATGAATATAGGTACACGCAGACTTCACATAAATCGTTATTTATTCCAAGACGAAACAGCTGAAAGCTCACAAACAGTATAGGCGATAGTTTAGTACAGAGTAAGGTGCGAAGAGATTAATAGAAAATATAAAATTGAAAAATAGAAATTACAGATCGCGCAAGAGTACAGTGTAAGTGTACAGCGGGAAGTAAAGCGACTTAAACTGCGGTCCGTATCGCTATATTTTTGCTCACAGTGCTATCGTCTACCAAAGCCGGCCCGAGACAAATATCGTGATTTTGACAGCTCGTGGCACTGTAAGCGTTTTGATAAATCGGACCAGAATTGTAGCAATAACGAGCCATTTGCGCGCGAAAAACAAATTCATAAAAATAACGTGCATAGTGTGAAGCTTAACTATGTGGTGTGTGGATTAAAAAGAAATAATGGAATGGATGGACCGACTTTTACAGCTTTTACATTAAAAACAAGGGACACCAGTAAAGAACTTGTAGAAATAAACAAACACCTGTCACTTTTGACAGAACGCTCACGACGATTATGGTGTAGAGCATGGTTCATGTAATCGTCAATATGGCGGCAGTTAAGACGTCATCAATGACGTAGCGTGAGCCATCGAAATCACGCTCACGGTGAAAGGGACTGACTGTTATCGCTCTAATATCGATTATAGCTTAATTGGGACCGCACTGTGACATAGGTCCGACGCCCCGAAATTAAGTTTGGTCTTCTGGCCCGGAGCCCGGAACGTGAACTGCCAAAGAAAACTATCTCCATAATATTACATTAACGCCATCTGTGCATCTATGATGGCATTCCTTCTGTGTTCAGTTTAGTAGATTTATTTAATAAAACATTCACTAGATGGAGTCAACGAACTGTACTATTTTACCGACATTTGGTTGATATATGTCATTCATTCATTATTCGTTGGTGAAACTTCATTTTTCAAAAGACAATTTTGAAAGATTTTCTGGACAAAGTATTTGGTGTTATTAAAAGTCTCGTTTTTAACAATGTCTACTACTAAAACTTTTTTTTAAACTTTAATTTGTGATGATTTTATAAGCTTGCTATATGTGTTGTTTATTTTTAATTAATAAATCTATTGATATAATATTTATGGCGTTTATTTTGAACTCAATTGACAGTTAATCGTTTTTCCATGCTACAAAAAAAAATAGATTAATGAAATATCGATTTTTTGGTACAATGTTACATCCCTACTGCCGGCAGATGTGTGTGCGCAGCGTCCCTCGCGTCGCACCTTCTCCGTCGCCCGGAGCCGGTTGCGCCACACCACCCCCCCTCGGAGAATTAAAGTCCAGGAATCTGGAAAAATTGGTGAATTTAACTCGGCGGCCCGAACGTGTACAATATGGCTCGTCTTTCTTACTGCGAGTAAGTGTCGCCTCTTGCGTATTTTCGGCAGTACCTATATAAGCTGGCTTAACCCTTAAATGCATGTTTATTTTTTTTTCTTTTAAATATCAGTAAGTGCAGGAAATTAAGTGCAGATTACGACAAAAATACGAAAAAAAATACTATATGCTGAAAATTGTAGATTTTTTTCAAAAACGTATTGATGTATTTCTACATCATTATGCAAAACCGGTCCCTGTTATTTCTTTACCTTGATTATAGGACATATATTTCATGTTATACTAGCTATGCCCCGCGGTTACACCCGCGTGATGATGATGAAAAGTATCCTATGTGTTAACCCAGCGCCTCATGTATCTCCATACCAAATTACATCAAAATTGGTCCAGCATGATGAAGTAACAAACATATAACATACTCGCAAACTTTGTGAGTGTGTTATTAGCGTGATAAGGTTTGGTGAAATAAAAAAAAATATTAGTCAATAATAAATAATATATTCATTATATGTAACCAAATTAAATTTAAATTTCAATCATTTCAGAGACTTAGTGAAAATCTTTGAAACAAATTATGTTTTGCGTTTAGACATAAGGGTACATTGCATTTAGTAAAGGCCCATTGGGTTGTACCATAGCCACAGATTACTGCCATAGCCTTCTGAGAAGGCTATGTTGTTGTACCTTTACAAAGTGGCACTTTGCACCTCAACCTATTCGAGAATAGAGCGGCTAGGCCAGTGGTCGATGCCGTCTTTGCTAATGTCCTTGCAAGACAGTGGATGAGTGGAACCTTTTTGTTCTTTTTTAGGAACCAATACTTGGACGTCTTCCTTTATTGCTGTTGTCTAAGGTAGTTGTAAGATCCTACATTACAAAGAGACTCTGCCAACTCACTGCGGAACTGTCCAAGATTTGTTTTTGACTTTTTTTATCGGTGCATAGCCAACTGTTCATTTGAATATGACCGAACACTAGGAAAGTGTTCGAGACATAAATACAAGTAACTAAATACCGATTAATTTATTTGGATCGCTCAGTTATGGCAACAGAATTTGCTGGATTTGTTTGTTTAGAATAAGGTAGTTTCCAATCGTTCCGATTAGACCAACATTTTTTTGTAGAAACTCAGGTGTAAAGTAGAGGAGAAAGCATCTGTATGGACGTGTATCGAGATCGGCTATCTAAGGTTATAGGTTCGTAGGCAATTTTTTTTGGTGCTGTTATAAATCAAGTTATCGTTTCTCCAAACAAGATCACGTTTATCAAATAAATTATCTTTTCCCTTGTCTTAATAAGAAGGCCCAGGAAAATCTAAGAGAGGTGGATCAATGTGAGTGAGAAATTCCTCGTTGAGTTCTTGCTCATGCACCAGGTCATCTCCCGCCAAATCTTGAAAAAAATATCTGCTATGACGCATCTTCGTCGTAATTTTCGTCTTCCAACAGTCATCAGAAATAATTCCATTTTGCAACGCGGTCAGTAAATATTGATACCTCTGTCAGGTAGTTGAGGAGCCACTCTGTGAATATAATGCACATGTATAATTAAAATTAAAATTAAAATATTATATAAAAAATTACTATACATTTATTATATAAAATAAAAAAAAAAAACATATTATATAAAATACCAAAAAACGGAACCGACTTCATCACCAACACTACTTCCCTTTTTAGTGACCCTTGCTTATTAGGGGATCGATGTCAATCACCGTCAATGATGATAATAAAATAGGCGAAACACTTTTCAGTAATTGGAGTGTAACGTAAAACTGCTGCACGGAATTTGATGAAATTTAAATCGGACCACACGGAAACTCTCACAAACAAAAAGAAGAATTTAGAGAATCGGTCCATAATGGGGGAGAATTCGGTGAATATACGTAAAAAAATACTGTAGAACATACAACCTCCTCCTTTTTTGAAGTCGGTTAATAAAATAGGTAGCACTTGAAATACCTACTATGTTACTATGAGCATGGAATAACATGTTTACAATTAAAAACGTATATGTATTGGCCACAACAATATTTGTTACAAAGAAAACCAGTCAATGTAATTGCAACTAAATGGTATCGATTTTGCATACGAATTAAACGTATTTTTTTATGTGAATTTCGCAATATGGCCAAATAAAATTATTTTTATCAATTACGCTTACCTTATCGCTGCTCAAAATATATTTTTTCATGGGTTTTATCACTTGCTGCATCAAATATTTAATTTTGTAACGCCCGCCAAATCTCAATTTCAAGAAAAGTGCGCCAATCTCTGGAAATGTCACAAATGAACAAAATTAACTGTCAAACGTTATTGGTTCGTTCAAAAACTATAGTTTACTTTACCAGTGTTACCTGATTTAAAGAAATAAGGAAAAAATCATCCGATGTAGTTCTATACACTATGCATTTAAGGGTTAACTCTGTCTATAGAAACCGTGACAGGTCCTTTGCAAAACTGTATAGTCATAGTTTCGTCAGTTTTAGCCAAGACTTTGTGTGGACCTATATACGGAGATTCTAACGCGCCTCTTAAAGCATCTTTACGTAAAAATATCTGTGTCGCCGTTTTTTAGGTCTTCGTGTACAAATGTAGAGTTTGTACCGTGTCTCGAGGCGAGGCTAGGCGTTAGTCCTGTCATGAACTTCCTAATTTGTGTAACGAAATTTGTCTCCGTGGTGAATGTGGGAGTATGAGTACTCACCAGGTACCCGTAGTGGCTCACCATAAACCATCTCAGCGGCTGAGTTCTGTTCATCTGGCTTCCATGCTGAGCGTATGCCGAGAAGAACGAACAGTAAGGTTTCCGTCCATGTTGTATCTTCATGAGCCATGATCGCTGCTTTCAACGTCCTGTGAAGGCGCTCAACCATCCCATTTGCAGCGGGACGATATGCCGTAGTATGCCGCAACTGAGCACCAACCAAGTCTGTCAAGGATTTAAAAAGATGTGAGTTAAATCTACGTCCTTGGTCTGTCGTAACTGTATGAGGACAGTCGAATCTTACTTTCCAAGACTCGCAAAACGCCCTTGCCACTGTGTCTGCTGTAATATCTCGAAGAGGCGTGACTTCAAGCCAGCGTGTAAATCTATCAATTGCCGTCAAGCAGTACCTGAAGTCTGATGACGGACGAAGCGGGCCAATTAAGTCGATGTGCACGTGACTAAAACCTGGTGGGTGGAGCCTGGTAGTTTGAAAGAACTCAGTGGAGCTGATGTGTGGCGATGTACCTTACTTCTCTGGCAGGCCTCACAAGTTTTGGTCCAAAGTCGACAGTCCTTGCGAACTGAGGGCCATATAAACCTGGACGTTACAAGTTTGATAGAAGCTGCTGCTCCTGGGTAGCTCAAAGAATGCAATATAAGTCGCTATATAAATTCAAATTTGTACCTGGTACAGGGACCTTTTCCAGTTTAAGCGAATTCGTAGCCTGAAGTACGTCTCGGAGCTCGAGGTCGTTCTGCTGAGCTCGTGCGAGGGTCTCAACGTCAGGAGGCTTCGCTATGGCTTTTAGGCGTGACATGAAATCAGCTGAAACATTATTTTTGCCTTCGATATATCGTATGTTGGTAGTAAATTGCGATATAAAGTCCAGGGGCCTACTCCCACCTTTTAAAGTAGTCGTATTTAAACCTTACCATTAAATTTGGTACCACCACCTCAATATAGCAAGCTTAAAATAATAATGGATTACGATGGACGTTTTGATGCCGTATTTTCAAACAGTGAACTCAATTCGCATACTTTGGAACTACGTTAGTGTTCTATTCGGGTTGGTCATTATAGCTATTGATCCTGGAACGCACCGTAAGGATCGATTTGGCTATAAAAAGAATACGCAGTAAATGATATTAAATTAATATGTTGGACCCTTTTGTGTTTTGGGGGGAGTACGATAGAAAGTATGATTATTCTAAGCTAATTTTAAAACGCTCCTGATTTATGATAGTTACGTAAAAGGAGGGAGTAGGCCCCCAGGTGATTGAATTGTTGTGGGGAGCATAATATTGCCTGTCTTTGTGATAAAATGCAAATGTGCTTGGCTTGTGGTCTGTATAAACTACGAAATTGTCTTGTTGTCTTGAAAACTTGGCGCAGGTGTTCCAGGTGTTCTGTATGACTCTTTGAAAATATGAGGATGTCGTCGATATAGGCATAAGTAACATGCAGGCCACGCAGCACCTCGTCTACAAATCATTGAAATGTCTGGGCTGCGTTGCGCAATCCGAAGGACATAAATGGGAATTTATACATTCCAAAGGGTCTAGTGATTGAAGTTTTTGGGATATCGTCTTCAAAAACTGGTAATTGTGTAAGGGCCTTAATAAGGTTTAATTTACTGTATACCTTCGATACTGAAAGCTCATGAGTGTAGTCCTCTAAGTGCCTGATTGGGTACCTGTCGGGAATCGTGCGTGCGTTGAGCGCACGGTAGTCCCCACACGGTCTCCAGCCATCATCCTTTTTAGGCGCCAGGTGCTGTGCAGACGCCCACGGTGAGTCGGAAGGACGGGCGGTTCCATCACGCAACATGTGGTCAAACTCTTCCTTAGCGATTTTTAGTCGATGGGGGGCTAAACGTCTAGGCTTGCAAAATACAGGCGGCCCTGGTGTCGTTCGAATGTAGTGTACTGTTGAGTGCTTAACTTCGCGAAACACGCCAGATGGTTTAACCAAGTTCGGGTACTGTGATAATAATTGGTGGTACTCACTGTTACCGGATACAGCTTTGATGCTGAAGAACTGGCAACTTCTCAGCGAGCCCTGGGCGGCAAGGTTCATGATGCTGTCAAGAAGTCGCTGGTTTCTGCAATCCACAAGAAAACCATAATGAGATAAATAGTCAGCACCAATAATCGGTTTATCTACCGAAGCTACCACGAAGTTCCACGTGATGTCCCGTCGCAATCCAAAATCCAAATGCATATTCTGCGTGCCGTAAGTATTAATAATAGTCCCATTGGCTGCGGTCAAATTAAATCCCGTAGGTTCACGAAAGTGCCGAAGAAAACGTCGAGGCAAAACGCAGAGGTCAGATTCCGTATCGATAAGGTACTGGATTTTACCCTTCGGACCCCTGCCCAGTGCAGACGTGCTCGACCAGTCCCAGTATTATTTTATAATAATTCTTTAGTAAAACAACATATCTAATATTAAATAAATTCATGAATTTACAAAGTAACGAATAATAGGAGTGCATAAGTTCTAAGAAGCTCGACGTCTATGACCAGTGTGCTATCGATGAGTGCTCATATATACTGTGTCACTCACACAACGCGCTCGTTGGCCGGGCCCGCTTGCTGACGCGCATTGCACACATACAACGGGCGCGCGTACGGGAGCGATGACAGCGACTGTCTTTTAGCACCGCTTGTACGTTCTGACTGCCTGGTATTTGACTCCGCTAATAATGCCACTGAAACGTACCCCACCACCCGCGCATGCTTCACCCGAGCTACAGCCGCTGTCTCACTGTAAGTCAGATTTGAATTTAAACTCGCCCGCGATTGCTACGATCGCCGTGCCTGCGGTCTCACGAGAACATGCTAGTAGCGAACCCAATATAGCGGCGCGCAAACGCAAAAGAAAGAACGACGTAATCAGGGAGGAAGTTCTGAAAATGTTTGCGACGCTAAAGAAATATCAAGACGACAAATTTACCGCCCTTATGAATACAGTTCAGAGTGGAGTACCGACAAACCTTGAGCACACTATGCGCGAAAATGAAGTCAGTAGGACAGAGATTTTGACTATGTTTGCTTCTCTCAAACAGGAACAGGAGCAAAAACTTAATACCCTCACGAATAAAGTACAGGGTGGGATTCAGACACAGAGCAAAACTTGCAGATATCGAGCTCTATCGATTTCCTTGGACAAAAATATGACAAGATGATGACTAGAGTGAACGTGTTAGAAAAGGAAAAAACATGAAGAACGTAAATATATTAAAACTTTAGAGACCCGACTAGAACAGTTGGAGCGCAGACTTCGAAGCTCGACTATTGAAGTACGCAATGTACCTAAAAAAGCCGGCGAAACAACAGAGGACTAATAAACATTATTAAAAAAGTAGGAAATGCACTCAGTTTACCACTCCAACCGGTAGAGGTCCGCGATGTGTATCGCTTGAATACAAAAAGTGAAAAAGTCAGCTTATAGTAGCTGAGTTTGCCACTGTTGCATCAAGACAAAATTATTATGTCCGTCAAGGCCTACAACAAGAAATATGCCGATAATAAATGTAACACCTCTAATTTAAAACTAGAAGGTCCACCTAAGCCAGTGTTTGTATCCGAGGGCCTGACCACGCAGACAGGTTTTATTAGTTCAGTAAGTACATATTGCTGGAATTCGAGAGGTAAAATATACTTAAGGCGTTCAGAAGGAGCTCCACTAATAAAGGTGAATGATGAAGGTGACATTGAAAGTTAAAAAATACAAGCTTGTGACTAATCACGTTTTTATGTATCCCATTATCAGTTGTCATCTTATTGCATATAACTTTTATTCATGGGTTATATAGCGATGTTTTGGTCGTTCTTCAGATTTTTGGAGATTTTATCAACCATAATGCACATTCAACATAATATACATTTGGGCATTATTGCACACAACAATATATTTTCATAAAACTGTGACTTTTACACGCATAATAATCAACACTTCCTCGTACATTTTAACCTTACATTTATTCGCTATTTCATGTATTTCAATAATGCTTGATATCTATAGCTACTTTGCTCACTCACTTCCTAAAGCTGGTTTTCCTAATATATAAATTTTTATTAAATTAAAATTATTACCTTTTGAGTTCACTAACAAATTAGTAAAATACATTAAAAACATTGCAATGCACATTATTACTTTCAAAACTGGTAATGGATGACAACTCTTGTTTTATTGCAGAAATCGACAAATCACATAATGTAGAATGTCTCTCACTTGGAGCGTCAAATAGTTGCCGTAAAATTTTTAATATAGGCGTACCCAACAATTACTCCTTCACAGTCTTTACTGTTAATATTCGCAGTATTTTCTTTAATTTTGACAGTTTTCTTGCATATGTTTCTTCACTTGGTATAACAGTGGATGTTTTTGTATGACATAGAATGTAGGACTAGTAAACAAAAAGTACCACCTATCATAGATAATTATAATATGTTTTGGACACAAACCAGTTATAACCAAAACCATGGGGTAGTTGCCTACGTCCGCGAAGAAATAAGTGTCTCTTCATATGAACCAACACAGTTTTCTAATGGTAATTGCCTCGTTCTAAATATTTCACCCGATTACACAATTATTTGTACTCGTACTTACCGTTCACCCAGCTATAGGAATGCAAGTACTTATTTAGAATTTGTAGATACTTTATTACGAAAGGTTTCCTCAAGAAATTTAATTTTTACAACTTGCGACTTAAACATAAATATTGCAACTTAGATGTATTAGCTCAGGAATATTTAAATCTGATGGCTATGCACGGCATCAAACAGGGAATTAATCTCCCTACTAGATTAACCACATGCTTAGGCCACTCGAAAATAAGATTACAGACCATTCCCCGATCGTAGGGGAAGGACGTGTACCTATGGACGCTTTTACCTTTGCACACCACATGTTATTTCAAGATTGTTATTATTAAAATTATTCTGAGCGCACCTTTGGATAAATTTTTTGGTGTTGGCAGCCATGGCCTAAAGTGTCAACCATTTTGTTTCCGCCTGCTTGGGAAAAGGATCTACGAGATTATTTAGACTCAAAAGTAATTTCTTTAGTTAAATTCAATCGTATTTCATCTGGTCTTATTTGTATTTAAATCATATTATACATATTTAGTTATAAACTTTATTATTCTAATTTCCATAACTAAGAAATATTTTTCTCATTTTTGTATAACCTACAAAAGGAACCTATTTTTTTAAAATTTAGTGTTGTTCGTGTACCTATGGACATGTCGCTGCATGTACCTTTGGACGCGTCCGAAGCTACATGCAGCGACATCCATATATACTCGTACATTAACTGAATAGCTCTAAGAAGCAAATGAAACATTATGTAGCTAAGATAGTGGGGACAATTGGACATCGCACATACATTGTCAAATTGTATGGAAAAAAAATTAGGAACAGATTTAATTTTATAATAGGAAAAGAGGATCCATACGCGGTAGATGACAAAGACATTATCTATTATCAAATTGCTTCCACCACAGAAGGTGGGAGGGTGAATAGGATAACAAGATATAATTGCGTTTGAGTTTTCGCTTGAGGATTACAATATTCCTTGAGGTTGAGACTAAATTTAAACTAATAAGTTTTTGATAATTAAAATCGTAGACGCGGCAGCGTGGTCCATCAAGTCCAAAAACTTTACCGAGAATAAAAGAACTTATTAAACGAGATCGTATGGCTTATTTTTCCAACTTCTTAACTAGTATATATTTTAGTCTATGCTTCTTAAAACTCAATATAAATTTAATTTCAAACGCATGCCTCAGGTGCAGTGAATGAAACGCTTGCGCGAGCTATCTTTTCCTGTGGCGCCATCTGTTGAAAGTTTGAGAAACTAACTACTTTGAACAGTTATGCATTCAACATTACACCCATCAAGAACATTATTTATGATAATGTTCTTTAAAAAACTGCTATACAATTCAAAGCTGTATCTACTTTTTACCACGGCGCCAGTAAATTGAATACAAAACTATAGCTTTTAACTACCACCCATCATTATGATACTAATTTTACTTGTACTATTCTATTCACTGCTACCCATGTAATAATAAATAAAAAAATGCAATCTCAATCATACAAAATTTAAAAATCTACCGGTAATAAACAAATTTTCGTAATGGGACGTGTCCAGGATAAAATCAGGTACTAATGGGAACTTAACGATATAAGATAAAATCAGAACAAAGGTTAGATGCTGACTGAGTGACGATTTATTTATCACACATTTTACACGGTGGTTATGTTAAAACTGCCGTGGGGTACCGGCTTAGAATAGTACCCCCCCAACTCTACCCGTGGGTGCGTAAAAATCTGCTAAGGGATAACAATCGGAAGGTGGGCAGCAGCACCTTCCCAGTATTAAAACCCCAAAACTGCGCTCGCCAACCCGCCTGCCAAGCGTGGCGAGTATTGGCAAAATCCCCCCAATGACGGACACATTAGGAACCAGGTCCCCAGTCCCCGGCAGCCCCGCTATTCCTGGCTACGGTAGCGGCCACGGTAACGGTGGGGCAGGGGGTGCTAAGAATCCCCGGCAGACGCACGGCTACCACCCCCAACGACGACGACTGGCCCTGGTGACACACAACATACGCACAATGAGGACAGACGAGAAGATATATGAGCTGGAAGAAGAAATGAGTAAGTTACACTGGGACATAGTAGGGTTATCTGAAGTCCGTAGAGCGGGTGAGGACACGATAACCCTGAAATCAGGTAACCTACTCTACTACCGGGAGGGCGACCAACAGTCCCAAGGTGGTGTCGGTTTTCTCGTCCACAAGTCCCTTACTAACAACATAGTTAAGATCGATAGCGTTTCCAATAGGGTCGTATACCTAATACTCAGAGTATCCAAACGATATTCGCTGAAGGTCATTCAGGTATACGCACCGACGAAGTCGCACCCGGATGATGAGGTGGAGGATATGTATGAGGACATTAGTCGGGCCATACATACCTCTGAAACGCACTTTCTAGTTGTTATGGGAGACTTCAACGCGAAGTTGGGTAAGAGAAGCGAGGATGAGTGTAAAGTGGGGCAATTTGGATATGGACAACGGAACCGTAGGGGACAGAGGTTGGCCGACTTCCTGGAGAAAGAGGGACTCTTTATGATGAACTCTTTCTTTCAGAAGCCACCTCACAGGAAATGGACCTGGCTGAGTCCCGATGGTTCCACGAGAAATGAGATTGACTTCATTATGACCACCAAAAGGCAAATATTCACTGATGTCTCCGTGATCAACAGGGTTAAAACCGGTAGTGATCACCGAATGGTAAGAGGCACGGTGAATATTAATGTCAAACTGGAGAGGTCTCGTCTGATGAAGTCTACGCTCCGACCCACTCGTGCCCGTATTCAAGACCCCGAGAGCTTTCAACTTGAGCTATCCAATCGCTTCGATTGCCTTGAGAACATCGCTTCAGTGGACGAGATCAATAACAGGTTAGTAGAAACTGTCCATACAGTGGGTTCCAAGTACTTTAAACCCCACCGTACAGATAGGCCACAGAAACTCTCCAACGATACCCTCAACCTCATGGCTGAACGACGCTCATTGAAACTGCAGTCTTCGGATGATGCTGAAGCATATAGGCTGCTCAATAAACGAATATGGAAGTCCTTGCGACACGACATCCGGATCTTTAATACAAACCGTATTAAAGAGACGATAGAGCGGAAAAAAGGCTCCAAAGTGTTTGCAAGAGACATGTCTATTGGGCAAAGCCAGTTGACGAAGCTGAAGAGAGAAGACGGCAGTGTAGCGTCGACCAAAGCGGAAGTATTAGGAGAGGTAGAGAGTTTCTACGGACAGCTATACACCTCGGTCGCTAAACCTGTTAGCAGCTCGGCCAAAGACCCAAGAGCCAAGCTGACCCGACATTATACCGAAGATATCCCGGACATCAGCCTGTACGAGATTAGAATGGCTTTGAAACAGCTTAAGAACAACAAGGCGCCTGGTGACGACGGTATCACATCTGAGCTTCTGAAAGCGGGTGGAACACCGGTACTTAAAGTCCTTCAGAAGCTCTTTAATACCGTCTTACTTGAAGGTTCAACGCCAGAAGCATGGAACAAAAGCGTGGTGGTGCTGTTCTTCAAGAAAGGTGACAACACTTTACTTAAAAATTACAGACCCATCTCGCTTTTGAGCCATGTTTATAAGCTGTTTTCGAAGGTCATAACGAACCGTCTCAGTCGCAGGTTTGATGAATTCCAGCCTCCGGAACAAGCCGGTTTCCGAAAAGGCTATAGTACCATAGACCACATCCACACGCTACGGCAAGTTATACAGAAGACCGAAGAGTATAACTTGCCTCTTTGTTTAGCGTTTGTGGACTATGAGAAAGCCTTTGATTCGATCGAGACGTGGGCAGTGCTTGAGTCTCTCCAGCGGTGCCGTATTGACTATCGGTATATTGAAGTGCTGAAGTGTTTGTACAAAAACGCCTACATGTCAGTCCGAGTACAGGAGCAGAGTTCGAAGGCAATTCCATTGCAAAGAGGCGTGAGACAGGGAGACGTTATATCTCCGAAACTGTTCACCGCTACATTGGAAGACGCCTTCAAGCTTCTGGAATGGCAAGGACTTGGCATTAATATTAACGGCGAATACATCACTCACCTTCGATTTGCCGACGATATTGTAGTCATGGCAGAATCCATGGAAGACCTCAGTACAATGCTCGAAGGCCTCCATCGAGTTTCCCAACGGGTAGGTCTTAAGATGAACATGGATAAGACGAAAATTATGTCTAATGCCCATGTTGTACCTACCCCAATATCAGTTGGGAACTCAGTTCTCGAAGTTGTTGACGAGTACATCTACCTGGGACAGACAGTCAAACTAGGCAGGTCCAACTTCGAGAAAGAGGTCAATCGTCGAATCCAACTCGGCTGGGCAGCGTTCCGGAAACTTCGCGAAGTCTTCTCGTCAAAAATACCTCAGTGCCTCAAGACAAGAGTCTTCGACCAGTGTGTGTTACCAGTGATGACTTATGGCACTGAAACGTGGTCTCTTACTATGGGCCTCATAGACAAGCTCAAAGTCGCACAACGAGCTATGGAGAGGGCTATGCTCGGGGTTTCTCTACGTGATCGAATCAGAAATGAGGAGATCCGTAGAAGAACGAAAGTCACCGACATAGCCCAGAAGATCAGCCAGTTGAAGTGGCAGTGGGCAGGGCACATAGCACGCAGAACAGATGGCCGATGGGGCCGAAAGGTTCTGGAGTGGAGACCACGGACCGGCAAGCGCAGCGTAGGTCGTCCACCGACACGGTGGACAGACGACCTGAGGAAGGTCGCAGGACGACGTTGGATGCAGGCCGCTTCCAACCGGTCCTTTTGGAAAATCATGGGGGAGGCCTATGTTCAGCAGTGGACGTCCTACGGCTGAGATGATGATGATGATGTTAAAACTTAACTAGAGGCTTGCTTTTATAAATTTTAAGGCGCTTAGTACTGAACATCCCGCCGGGCGTTGAAAGACTCTCTTTCAACAACTGACGTCTTCTGGCTCCGGGAGTGGACAAATCTTGACGAACGATCTTCTAATCGTGCCGTTGGAGGTTCTTATATCCGCAACTCTGACAACGCCGTCACTTCCGGGATATACTGCGACCACTCGACCTAACCTCCACTTCAATGGCGGCAAGTTATCATCCTTTACAAGAACGAGGGAGTTGAGCTTGAGGCTTGCACCCTTGCTTGAACGCCATTTGGTTCTGAGTTGAAGCTCTGACACATATTCTTTGCTCCAACGAGACCAAAAATGCTGGCGTAGTTGTTCTAGTCTTTGGAACCTCGTCAGGGAATGAGTGGAATGCTCCTGATAGTCTGGTGACGGCAGAGAGGTCAGTGGTCGTCCAATTATAAAGTGCCCCGGAGTTAACGGCAACAAATCATCGGGGTCTGAAGAAAGTGGAGTCAACGGCCTGGAGTTCAGGATAGCCTCAATTTGAACTAATAACGTATTCAGCTCTTCGTAGGTTAAGTGACAATTTCCCAATACTCTGACTAAGTGATGCTTGGTTGACTTCACAGCAGCTTCTGCAAGGCCATTGAAATGGGGAGAATATGCCGGAATAAAATGAAAATTAATTCCCTCGTTGGCCATCTTCTCGGATAATGAATCGCAGTTAGATTTAAGGAATTTCGATATATCATTGTATCCACCGACGAACGAGGTACCGTTATCTGAGAAAATATTCGTTGGTTTTCCTCTTCTCGATATAAATCTACGTAAAGCCATTAAAAAGGTATTACTGGTCAAATCACCTACGAGCTCTAAATGAATGGATTTCGTCGTGAAACACACGAAAATGGCGATATAGACCTTTACGATTTTACATCCACGACCTTGACGCGAAGCAGACTGAAGGGGGCCCGCGTAATCTAAACTGACGTTTTCATACGGAAACCCACCGAGAAAGCGATGCTGGGGTAAACTACCCATTATGGGAGTAACAGTCTGGCCCTTCATTCGACAACATTTTACGCATTGCCTATAGCAATGTCTAGCTAAGTTACGGCCTCCTATAGGCCAATACCTCTCTCTTATTGTAGCCAACATTAATTGAGGGCCACCATGCATAAGCCTTTTGTGTTCGTGAGAGAAGAACAATTTGGTAAATCTATGAGTGGACTGTTACTCCCAGAATAGGATGCTTTTTTGCATAGGGAAAATCAGAGTTTTCCAATCTACCACCAACGCGCATAATTTTGTGGTCATCTAGAAAAACGTTAAACTTGAGCAAAGGGCTCTTATTGGGCAAGGCTTGATTGACAAGTAAAAGTTGGTATTCAGTAAAAGATTCACTTTGAGACGTACTGATTATTAAGTTTAAAGCAGCATGTAGCTCATCACGACGGAGGTGACCGGAAATCTGTTGTTTTTTACAAAGATTCACAAATCTTAACATAAATGCTACAGCGCCATTCAGTCTCAGAAAGTTAGAGAATCTCTCAAATTTAATAAAGCCTTCATTTTTTGTTTTGTTGTCAGTAACTTGAATGTGTAAGGTGATATTGGGTTTTAGTTCTGGTAATAATTTTTCATCGTGAACATACGAGTTATTAGAAGGCCAACACGACATGTCTTGACTCAAGAAGGCAGGGCCTGACCACCATTTTTCCAGAGTGGAAATGGAGTTTATGTCTACACCACGCGATACGTAGTCCGCGGGGTTATCTTCCGTGCGAACATGTCTCCACTGAGAATTGCCGGTTCTTTCTAAAATATCTGCAACCCGATTGCGGACAAAGGGCTGTAGTTTACTCGGCAATGTTTTCAACCACCCTAATACAATTGTTGAATCTGTCCAGAAGACAGTTCGTGTGACGTGAACTCTTAAAGATGCAATAGCCTTTTCATAAAGAAGAGATCCAGTTCGTGCACCGCACAATTCAAGGCGTGGTATTGTTATAGGCTTGAGTGGGGCCACTCGGCTCTTAGCCATCATCAACCGCACTAAGACCTTGCCTTTACTGCTGATGCTACGCACATATAAATTCGCTCCGAAAGCTAGCTTAGAAGCGTCCGAGAATATGTGAAATTCAACATGTTTGTGTGAATCACATATGACACGACGTGGGATACGAATCTCATTTAATATCAGTAGATTAGTTTTTACTTCAATCCATTTTTTATGAATGCCTTGAGGTAATGATTCTGTTGAAGAGGTTTGTAACTGAGGGTCTAGCATTAGAAACTCTTTTTAGATAGATGTATTATTTTTATATTTTGAATGTTATTTTTGTTTTCTAAGCTTTGTCAATCATCTATGTCTGTCTGAAAATTTTTATTGAACTGTAAAGACTAAATCTTTCCAATATACCTAGCTGTTTACTGAAAACCAACGTTTATTATTTATATTACAACATGGTAGCAGAGCGTGGTTTCGCCTGATACAACGACGACAGACGTTGAGTTTAAAATGGAAAGATCACGCGGTGGTGTTGGTGATAGTGGTGCTAGCGCAAACATGCAGCATACATCCGTCCCCAGTGGAATACTTCAAAGTATAGAAAAATTGGATGGTGCGTCGAACTACGCAAGTTGGAAAATCCAAATGGAACTATACTTGGTTATGGAAGATTTATGGGACTACATAGAGACAACACCGTCTGATGACGCAGGTCTCAAGTGTTAGAAATTTCTCCAACAAACCTTACTAATCTTCATATGGGCGGTTTTGGTACAATAAATAATGCAGATTCTGGTAAAAACACTGTTTAATATATTCAGCAGTTTTCATTCGCACCAATATAAAAACAAGCGCACTACAACATAAAAATTTTGAAAATAATATAAGCACACCAAAAATGATACACATTACTTACATATAATTTAGTTGCACAGCTCGTAAATTACTGGTACACTTCTTTTAGTAGCGCACTATGCCACTGCAAGTGATCAACTGAGTCGTGGATGGCTGTTCCACTCCTTTTTATACTGACTAACGCGATACAGCAGCCACTCCCTCCACTAGGTAGCGACCACGCCACCAAGCGGCGATTCCAGAAAATAGTCTACCGGTCAATAGAGTTCCATTTAACAGTAAATATTAGTCAAAATGTCGGTAACCATATAAAACACAGTTAACATTTATTTTAAGTATTTTAACAAATGAAATTCATATTTAAAATAAACTAAAGTTTTAAACTGATTTCGACAAGTGCCACCTAGCGGAAACAGTATTAAAAAGTCAAAAGAAGTGTAAATATACTCAATATTGATAACATTCGTCCATCCTGACTATTAAGCGAGTCCTCGAGCTTAGCTTTCTACTTTGTTATCTTATTACTATAGACGTTGTTACACAAAATTCATAATCTATAAATGCTATAAATGATCAATTGATTCATATATTACAGATTATACGACTGCAGAGATATAAGAAAATAATTAAGATTTGATCAATCATTTCCACTATTCAATCCATCTCATTTATCAAATCATCATTTTGCCGTTGGTCAAGTTCATCTTCTGATGATGTTTCAATTTCGTTATTGGATTTGAAAACAAGCCATGGGTGAATTTTGTCTACAGGAAAAATACCCGTGTATTTAGGTTTTCCTTTCTTGCGTGTGACAGGGGTATCCTCAACTTCGTACCTGTCATTTGGCATAACTTTCGTGACACGATAGGGACCTAAGCATTTGGTAACTAATTTTTTACTTTTGCCCTTCTGGGCTACTTCCCTTTCAACGCGAACTAGTTGACCAACATTAAACTGTCGTGGTGGAGCGCGAGATTTATTAAAATTGTTCGCTTGCTTCTCTTGTGTATGAGAAATTTTACTTAAAGCTTCGTTTCGCATCTGTTCTAAACTACCAGAAGTCACCTCATTATCATCAGTAACTGCTAGTTTTAAATTACTGTCGCTAGAACCAGTTAATCGTAGACCAAAAAGTAATTCAGCAGGAGTTTTTCCCGTAGTTTTGTTTATAGTGTTGTTTATTCCCCACTGAATTTCCTGTAAATACTCGTCCCAATTTTGCTCGCCTTTTCCATGAGTCATTGTAGTTAACGCACCTAGTACTGTACGATTAAAGCGTTCTACCTGTCCGTTGGCTCGCGGAGTAGCCACAGCGTTTAAAATGTGTTTTACACCTTTTTCAGATAAAAACTCTTTGAATTTACTGCTAGTAAAAGTGGTGCCTCTATCTGAAATAATTCTACTCGGAACACCAAATAACGAGAAATAATTTTTGAACACACCTATAGTAGTATTGCTCTTAGTATTTTTAACGGCATTGAGGGTAATAAATTTAGTAAATCCATCAATGATAGCCAATATATATTTGTTCTTTTTTTTGCTTTCGTTAAATGGGCCAAGATGATCTGTATGAACAGTGTGAAAAGGCTGGGGTACTTTAGGAATTGAGTGAAGGTATCCAGACTTCTTTCCACTTGGGGCTTTGCCATGAGCACATTGAATGCAAGCTTGACAATACTTTTTAACGGTTTTGCTCATTTTTGGAAACCAATAATCAGATCTAATTTTGTCAAGAGTCTTTTCAAGAGAAAAGTGACCAATATCATCGTGACATGATTTTAATAGTTGCCAACGTACACCTTTTGGTACCAACCACTTGGGTCCTTCATTGGTCAACCTGTAAACTAAGCCTCGTTTTAATACATAATTTTGCTTTATATAAACTATATCTTCAGACTCCTTGTCATCTAATATCTTTTTTATTCTTTGGGTTTCCTCATCATCCATTTGCACTGTTGCAAGCCATTCAGTTGTTATATGTAATATCTGAAGATTTTCATTAGGAGATTCAATCTCTTGTCTGTTCTCTCTTAAGGGGTTCCTACTCAGCGCATCTACATGATTCATGGATTTTCCGGGTTTGTACGTTATATTAAAGTCGAATTCTTGGATTAGACTCCACCACCGAGCAACACGGGGAATCATGTCTCTTTTAGTAAAGGTAGCTCGCAATGAGTTACAATCTGTGACAATTGTGAAATGCAACCCGATGAGGTAAGGTCTAAATTTTACCAGCGAGCTAATGACGGCTAGAGTTTCAAGCTCATAAGAAGAGAAGTGTTGCTCTTCGGGTGAAGTCTGTCTGCTGTAAAAAGCTACAGGTTTAAGAGTTTGGTCGTTCTGTTTCTGCAAAAGTATCCCGCCTACACCGTGTTTGCTAGCATCGGTATGAAGTTCAGTTAGTGCATTAGGATTAAATAACGTTAACACTGGGCGAGAAATCAATCTAGTTTTAAGTTCAGTAAAAGCTTCTTGTTGTTCAGGTCCCCAGCACCATGTCGCATCCTTTTTAAACAGTTGGGACATTGGTCTGGCTATTGCAGCAAAGTTTTGGATAAACCGCCTAAAGAAACTAGCTAGACCGAGGAACTGCCTGACATTATGTACATTAACTGGTGTTGGAAATTTATCAACAGCTTCAATTTTATTTTTACCTGGTTTAATACCATTTTCAGAAACTTCAAATCCTAAAAAATCAATTTGCGTATGAAAAAAATGACATTTTGGCAATTTTAAGGTGAGTCCTGCATTAGCTAATTTCTCCAAAACTATCTCCAATTTTTTTAGCCCTTATTCGAATGTAGCTGACGGTAAAAGAACATCATCCATATAAATAATTATAGAATTGAATCGTAGGTCATTTAATACTTTGTTAATGGTTCGCTGAAAGACAGCAGGGGCATTCGCCAATCCGAAAGGCATCCTATTAAATTGGAACTGTCCGTCCGGTGTAACAAAAGCAGTCTTTTCCTTATCTTTATCATTGATTTCAACTTGATAGTATCCTGATGCTAAATCAAGCGTAGTGTAGAACTTGTAACCTGACAATCTATCCAACTGATCTTCTATCCTAGGCAATGGGTAATGTTGTTTAATAGTTTTTTTATTTAAAGCCCTGTAGTCGATGCAAAGTCGTTTTTCACCATTCTTTTTTGTACTACTATTATCGGGCTTGCAAATGGGGAGCAAGATTCACTAATAATACCATGATCAAGAAGTTCATCAGTCATTTTCCTAACTTCATCTCTTTCTTTATGTGATAACCTGTAAGGTCTGTAGACTACCGGCTCTGGGTCTAAAAGTTCGATACTCATTTTTTCAACATTAGTACAACCAAGTTCTTCCAAATTTGTGGCAAAAGTTTTTCTATGTTTGTTAATTGTTTTCAAAAGTAATGATTTCTGTTCAAGTGAAATATCATTTCCAGTGGTTATTTCATTCATTGTAAACGGTTTTAATTTTTCACCTTCAATATTTATTTTGTTAACTGTGAGATTGCTATTTATGTTAACAATTTTCAACGTTTGAGCTCTGGCTAGAAGTTCGTTTCTTTTAAAAAGTATCTTATTGTCTGACAAGTTAGTCAATAATAAAGTTGTGAATCCACCTTCCAAAGAGTACAGACCTCCCTCGAGATTATATTCATACTTAGGTTTTAATCTACAACTATCGTTGATTAAAATTGGACCAGTATGATGAACTGAAGAAGAAACATCTATTAGAGTACACCCGGGTTCGACTTCGATATCGTTTTTAATAAATAATTTAATAATATCATCTTCTTTCATTTTTCGCATAATTATTAATTCTGTGTCAGTTTTTACAATTTTTATATATGGTGACTCAGTGTAGGTTTGTCCAACTAGTAATGGGTAACTAAGGGTATGGTCTGGTACCACAAGTACTTTTACCCAAACGCGAACTTCTTGGATGTCTATTTCTACCATACATTCTCCTAATGCTTGAACAATGCCACCCCCGTATCCTGTCATTGTCGTAACTTTCGAACTGTCCCATTTTGACAAGATTGTATCAGCATCAGTTTTTCTGATGAGAGTACAGTCACTACCCATGTCTATAAAGCTAGTTATTTTGTGCCCATTAATAGTTGCAGTCTGTATGTATTTATCTTTAACGTTAGAGTCGTTACTTGAAATTTCTAATATATTTTTATTTTGTTCCTTGGATTGTTCTTTGCGGAAACAATCTTTGGCTTCGTGACCAATTTTAAAACAGTTAGTGCATTTTTTTACTTGTGGACATGATATGATTCTATGACCTTCTTCATTGCATTGGAAACACCTAATAGTCTTATTGATGTTTGTAGTATTTGTGTCTTTAGGTAAAGATTTTTTTGGCGGAGGTCTATCAAATTCATTCTTCCTACTTTTGACACTTCGTAAATACGCTAAAATTTTGTCAGGATCTTTGAATTGGGCTGCTTCAGCACCCAGCCTAACTGCCCTATCTTCGATGCCAAAAATTATGCATTCTACTGCCCTTTTCGCTTTTATCTCGCACCTATTGAGTAATGCTACCTTCTCATAGTAGTAATCTTCTAAAGAATCACCAAATTTAGCTCGCTTATCCAACATGTCTGAAAGCATTTGACCATAATTTTCGCCAGAAGGAAACGCGGCTTTCAACTTCTGTTGCCATTCCACCCATGTATAATTTATAGTAGTTAACCCTTCATACCAACGTTTAGCATTACCAGTTAGCTTCGGCAAAGCATAATGAATTATTTGTCTATCTGTCCATTTATAAAGGCGGCTGATTTCATTGATTTTATGTAACCACGTAGTCATATTTTGATTTTTCAAAGATGGATTGAATTCTGGGACAACATTTACGTTACTAAACTTTTCATGCTGATTACTAGAAGCTACTTTACTTAAAATATCGGATAATTTAGATAACAGCTCACCAGTTACATGTGTTTGACTACGCTCAGCCGAGTAGTCGCGGCTGCGGCGACGGACAGCAGAGCGGCTGCGGTGACGCTTAGCGGAAGGGATGGGGCTGCGGCGCTGCATGGCGGAGCCCCCGCGGCTGCGGCGCTGCACGACGGAGCCCTCGCGGCTGCGGCGACGCTCAGTGGAGCGGATGGGACTGCGGCGCTGCACGGCGGAGCCCTCGCGGCTGCGGCACTGCACGGCGGAGTCCTCGCGGCTGCGGCACTGCACGGCGGAGTCCTCGCGGCTGCGGCGCTGCACGGCGGAACCCTCGCGGCTGCGGCGCTGCACGGTGGAGCCCTCGCGGCTGTGTCGTCGTACTGCAGAGCCCTCGCGGCTATGACGTCGTACTGCAGAGCCCTCGCGGCTATGACGTCGTACTGCAGAGCCCTCGCGGCTATGACGACGTACTGCAGAGCCCTCGCGGCTATGATGTCGCACTGCAGAGCCCTCGCGGCTATGACGACGTACTGCAGAGCCCTCGCGGCTGTGACGTCGTACTGCAGAGCCCTCGCGGCTCATAGAGTCTTCGCGACTAATGCGGTACCTTTTTCTCGGATGACGTGATGTGCTGCGGCTGCGCCTTGATATTCGGCTACGACTGCGACTCGCACGTTGTCGGCGTTTACCAGAGGATCGCTGCGGTGTGCGCACTTGTCTGACATTCGGATGAGACACGATAGGCGAGTGATTACGCTCTTCATTGGACTTCTCCATCGATCAATCTGCCGAAAAAACAAACACTTAGCCGATTCAACTGTTCTGAGACAAAGCATAAATGCTTTTTCTTTCATATGTCAAGCGCCAATATAATCATAATGAAGCAAAAATAATAAAAATTATCCGTTCTTACGTGAGTAAACCCAGTTCTGATATGTTAGAAATTTCTCCAACAAACCTTACTAATCTTCATATGGGCGGTTTTGGTACAATAAATAATGCAGATTCTGGTAAAAACACTGTTTAATATATTCAGCAGTTTTCATTCGCACCAATATAAAAACAAGCGCACTACAACATAAAAATTTTGAAAATAATATAAGCACACCAAAAATGATACACATTACTTACATATAATTTAGTTGCACAGCTCGTAAATTACTGGTACACTTCTTTTAGTAGCGCACTATGCCACTGCAAGTGATCAACTGAGTCGTGGATGGCGGTTCCACTCCTTTTTATACTGACTAACGCGATACAGCAGCCACTCCCTCCACTAGGTAGCGACCACGCCACCAAGCGGCGATTCCAGAAAATAGTCTACCGGTCAATAGAGTTCCATTTAACAGTAAATATTAGTCAAAATGTCGGTAACCATATAAAACACAGTTAACATTTATTTTAAGTATTTTAACAAATGAAATTCATATTTAAAATAAACTAAAGTTTTAAACTGATTTCGACAAGTGCCACCTAGCGGAAACAGTATTAAAAAGTCAAAAGAAGTGTAAATATACTCAATATTGATAACACAAGATAGATAGAAAGGTACGCGCAAAGGTGCTCCTAATGATTAAACCCCATTGTTTGGTGCACGTGAAGAAAGCAACTACAGCTAAAGAGAGCTGGAATGCCTTAAAAGCCGCCTTTGAAGACCAAGGAATTAACAACAAATGTCGACTACTAGGACGCCTTGTTAGTCAGAAGTTGAGCATGTATAACAGTCCACGAGTCTATGTCACCGAGATGCTGTCTCTAGCTAATCAACTAGCAGACATGGGCAAAGAAATAGATGACGAATTGTTGGCTGCACTTATGCTACAAGGGCTAGGAGAGCAGTATGAGCCGATGAGAATGGCTATTGAAAATAGCAATATTACGTTAACAACGGAGTATGTTAAAACCAAATTGCTACAAATCGACGATAGTCCGACGTCTGGAGATTCGTCGCAAAATGCTTTGAGTGCTGCTGGAAAGAAAAGCTATAGCAAAGCGAAGGGAACGGACAAAAGAAAGACAGAACATAAGAAGATACAGTGCTATGTGTGCGGGGATGGACACAAAGCTCGTTTTTGCCCCAAAAAGCATGACAGTAAAGCACAAGCACACACTACGCATATGGCACTTCATACCTACAGAAATGCTTCGCAAGAGTGGATATTAGATTCAGAAGCGTCATTTCATATGACTAACAGAAAAGATTGGCTAGACAACTATGTAAAATTAGAAGAGCCAGTCCAAATATCCTGCGCGAATGGGAATAGGGTGGAAGGTGAAGGCCGAGGTGATGTATGTTCAGATGAGTTGAACGTAAGTGTGAAAGGAGCTGTCTTTGTTCCGAAGTTAGCTACGAATCTATTAAGTGTAAGTACATTAATAAATCGTAATTTTGTGGTAGTATTTTCGAAACGAGGTTGTGAGTTGTATAAGGCGGAAGATTGTCAAGTGAATGGTAAGGTTGAGTTGGTATGCGAGGAAGAAAAAGGGATTTATATGGTTAAGTCTAATTCTCGTATGTTTTCAGCTCTGAAAACCAACACTGATGATGAAGTCCAACTATGGCACCGTCGACTTGGACATTTGGGACATATGAACATGAGGATACTACGCGACAAAATGGCTAAAGGTATATGTTTCAAGGATCCAGACTCAGTACAATGTGTGTCGTGCTTGAAAGGTAAGCAAACTACGTTACCTTTTCCGAAACAGACAAGTACGCGTGCTACTGAACTCCTTGAATTAGTACATAGCGATGTATGTGGGCCAATGGAAACAGTTTCATTTACTGGATACAAATATTTTCTGACGTTTATTGACGACAAATCGAGAAAAACTTTTGTTTATTTTCTGCGTAACAAAAGTGAGGTCTATTCGAAGTTGGTAGAGTTTAAAACGCTTGTTGAAAATCAAACGGGTAACAAGCTAAAGACAATTCGAACCGACAACGGGACTGAGTACGTTAATAAACAAGTAAATACATTTTTGCGCAATAATGGCATAATTCATCAATTAACAGTGGATTATACGCCGCAGCAAAATGGAGTGAGTGAAAGAGCTAATCGTTCAATTGTGGAACGGGCCAGAAGCATGCTTGAAGAAGCGAAACTTAGTAAAAAGTATTGGGCAGAAGCGGTTAATACTTCAGTTTATTTAAAAAACAGGTGCCCAACACGTGCTGTTAAAGGGATGACGCCTGAAGAAGCCTGGTCAAACAGAAAGGTGGATCTCAGTTATTTAAAGGTTTTCGGTTGTAGGGCCTTCATGCATGTGCCTAAACAAAAAACGGAAGAAGTTTGATTCAAAGACCAGAGAACTGCTGTTTGTCGGCTACTGTGAAACAACAAAAGGCTATAGACTTATAGATCCTGTAACACATAGCTTGTACAAAGCTAGAGATGTAGTTTTCTTTGAAAAACAAATCGGAATTCATGCGAACGACACTAATGACATTGTGGAAGTGACATCATCAGATGATAGCCTAGAGAAGCCTATTATAAATAACGGAGAAGTTGAGACACCTAATGTAGGTCATCGAGTAGAACAACATGACGGGCAAAGAAGAATTGAAGAATTCTTTGACTGTGAAGATGTTTGTGAGCATCAGTGTGTTGAAGATATCACTGAAGAGGCACATCCACCTGAAGTAGGTAATGAAACCTTGAACCCTGATGAAGTGGAAATTTCTGAATCTGTAGTGGAAGAACGAGAAAATTCTGTACCAAGATCTGAAATCACTTATGATGTTCCTGAAAGAAGATATCCTCTTAGAGAAAGGAATCCTAAAAGCTTTGATGATTACATTCTCTATTATGCAGAAGAAGATATAAAGGAAGAACCCTTAACCATTGAAGAAGCTTTATCAGGAAATGATAAAGATAAATGGCAAAAAGCTATTCAAGAAGAGCTTGATGCAATGAAGAAAAACCAAACATGGGAATTAGTAGAAAATACTAATGGCTACTTTGTTGATTCTAAATGGATATTTAGAATTAAAAAAAGAGCCGGGGAAGATAAGATATAAGGCAAGACTCGTAGCCAAAGGTTTTACGCAAATAAAAGGATTAAATTATAATGAAACCTTTGCACCTGTAGTACGTCATAGTACTCTGAGACTACTTTTAGCTCTAGCTGTAGAGAATAACCTTAAAGTTGACCAAATGGATGTTGTAACTGCATTCTTGAATGGGGACTTGAAAGAGAAGGTCTACATGAAACAGCCAAAAGGTTTTGAAGAGCAAGGCAAAGAAGGACATGTATGTCTTTTGAAGAAATCTTTATACGGGCTAAAGCAAGCTCCCAGAGCATGGTATGAGAAATTGAATAAAGTTTTGCTAGATATGGGTTTTAATAGGTGCGAAACTGAACCCTGTGTTTACATAAGAAAGAAACACAATAGCATGATGTTCATTGCAATATATGTTGATGATATTCTAATTTTTTGGAATAGTGAGAAAGAGAGAATATCAGTGATAGGGGATCTTCAAACAAAATTCGAAATGAAAGATCTAGGTGAAGTAGATGTCTTTCTAGGTATGAAAATTAAGTGTGAGGAGAATTCTATACGACTCAATCAAACTGAGTATCTTGATAAGGTACTGAAGAAATTTGGAATGATTGATTGCAAGAGTGTGAAGACTCTAATTGAAAGTGGAATTAAGCTTGTGAAACCACAAGAAGAGAATTATACTCCACCAAGAGAACTGCCATACAGGGAGCTGATAGGTTCATTGATGTACCTAGCTGTCTGCTCAAGACCTGATATTGCATATGCAGTCAGCCATTTAAGCCAGTTTAATAGTTGTTTCAATCAAACACATTGGACAGCTGCAAAACGAGTGCTTAGGTATTTAAATGGAACTAAAGATTTTGGATTAATTTTCAAAAAGACTAGAAAGAAGCTGGTTGGCTATGTGGATGCAGATCACGCAGGGGATTTATGTGACAGAAAATCATATACTGGATTTGTATTCACTCTTGGAGGATCTCCAATAGCATGGGAAAGTCGCAAACAAACGACAGTATCACTCTCAAGTGCTGAAGCCGAGTATGTTGCTCTTTCTGAGGGATGTAGAGAGTCAGCATTTTTAATTGCACTTCTAGCCGAGTTGACTGGGATTCATGAAGCTGTGATACTATTTAGCGATAGCCAGTCTGCAATTCAAATCGCAGAGAATCCCATGCATCATCGACGGACTAAACATATAGATGTGAGGCATCACTATATTCGGGAAATGGTGCGAACAGGTAAGGTAAAACTTAACTATCTGCCGACGAATGAGATGCCTGCCGATGTGTTGACGAAAGGACTTAGTAGAGAAAAGCATGAAAGATGTTTGAAAGGAATGCAAGCTTAGGAGGAGTTGGACTGGCCCTAGTACCTCATTTAAGGAGGAGTGTTGAAGAGGTTTGTAACTGAGGGTCTAGCATTAGAAACTCTTTTTAGATAGATGTATTTTTTTTATATTTTGAATGTTATTTTTGTTTTCTAAGCTTTGTCAATCATCTATGTCTGTCTGAAAATTTTTATTGAACTGTAAAGACTAAATCTTTCCAATATACCTAGCTGTTTACTGAAAACCAACGTTTATTATTTATATTACAACAGATTCATCCCAGGAAAGTTTGTGTAACCACAGACTTTGAAGCAGCATCTTCATTACTATGACACAAGGCGCTAGTAAGCCGAGTGGATCAAATATATGTGCGATCGTTGACAGTATCTCGCGTTTCGTATTACCTCTCTTGATAGAATCACTTACAGGGAAACACAGCTGATCAGATTGTGGCAGCCAGCCTAGGTCTAATGTCTTGCTAGACTCAAGAGCTCCAATGTTTAAATCCACTGACGTTTGAGGAGATTCAGGTTTAGGAAGTACTTGAGGCTCGTTTGACTTCCACTTCCGTAGGTTCATCTGAGCCGAAGCGAGTGTGGAAGTAACCTTTTCACGTAAATCAATTACCTCGTTTATCTCACCCCCCCCCCCAGAAAGCCGCCATTCATCGACGTAGAAATCATGTACGATTGCTTCTGCAACCTGCTTGTTTGTGCTCTCCATACCCAGTTGCTTTAAGCATCTTGTCGCTAAGAACGGAGCGCTGGCAGTGCCATAGACAACTGTATTCAGCCGGAAGCTATGAAGTGGATCTGATGGATTACTGCGCCAAACAATATGTTGCAGATGTCGGTCATCTGGATGGACCAATATCTGTCGATACATTTTCTCGACATCTGCAGCCAGAACATATTTGTGCTGTCTGAAGCGGAGTAAGATTGAAATCAGATCATCTTGCACTACTGGACCCACCATCTGCAATTGGTTCAAACTTACAGTCGTGGTGGTGGGGCTGCTAGCATTAAATACCACTCTTAATTTGGTGGTAGTGCTGCTTTCACGCAAAACCCCGTGATGCGGTATATAATGCGCACCTGGTATCGACTCAACAGAATGGATTCGTGACATGTGACCTAAAGATTCATAATCTGCCATAAATTCTTTATACATTTTGCATAAGTTCGAGCTAGTTTTAAGTCTCCGTTCTAAAGATAGAAAACACTGCTTTGCTCGTGGCAAAGAATCACCTAGTAAATCAGGTGTATGCTTCAAGGGTATCCGAACGCAGAAACGACCATCTACTAACCGAGAATGTTCTGTACAAAATGTTCCTCGCAGGTTTTTTCTTCTAAAAAGTATTGAGAACTTGAGCTCACCTCTTCGAGTTTCCAAAATCGACTTAATTGATTTTGGATATCGTCAAACTCATTAAAACCCTGATCAGAGATAACATTTGTAAAATTACATTTTATTTGATTCGACGATACATGGCCGCCTTTGATGGGGCCTGATACGGGCCACCCTAGCTTCGTATCACAGAGTATCGGTTGGCCGTCGCCTAATTTAAGCCTTTGCGATCCCAAAATGTCCCAAAAGACGTCTGCGCCGATTAATAAATCAACAGGGGCCGGCGCGTGAAAATGGGGATCAGCAAGACAAATATTGGATGGAAGTTCTAGGTTGTGCAGATCCACATGTCTGCTAGGTACATGATTTGTTATTGCCGGCAAGACAAAACAATGAAGGTTTGTCGCAAAACTTTCATCCAACGATTTTATTTGCAAGTTACATATTTTATTTATATTCGATGCAACGTTATTTATACCCAAAACTGAGTTATTTACAACCCTAGCCGACAGTCCTAGCTTTTCATACAGAGATTCACTCATTAAGCACGATGTGCTACCACTATCCAGTAGCGCACGTACAATATGTTGTTGATTATATTTACCGTTAATTTTAACTAACGCAGTCGATAATAACACCTCGTAGTGATCAGCGCTAGGCATAGATGCAACGCTAGCAGACAGTGATAAGCACTCGTGGCAGGCGGGCGCGATGATGGTTCCTGATGCATCGGCTGCGTATGCGCGTTAGAATTACTCGTATAATTGTTACTATCGGTACTCGGCGCGCTGATAGTTGAAACTGCTTTCTTATTACTATCGGAGACGTGCACCAGTGAGTTATGTTTGCGACGGCATATTTTACATCCCTGTTTTTTACAATGGTTTGCGTAATGACCGTGATTTAGGCAATTAAAACACACTTTATATCCGGGTAATAGTTTAAGACGTGATTCATTTGTGAGTGCTAGGAACTGAGGGCAATTATTTAAAGTGTGTTCACTTTTACACATAGGGCACCGCTTAGGAACAGAATTATTAATTTTGTTGTTATTATTTTCAGTAACTGAAACCATTGTTTTTATATTTGAGTTCGCCTTAGCCGAGTTACTTAACGACCTTTTATTTGTGGACATTTCTATGGTTTCCAGTAAGTCTGCACGGGTTTTGATGAAAGTGAGAAATACTTCAATACTTATTTTCTGTTCCCTAGCTAGCATGCCTTTATATTGTTCCCACTCACGATATGATTTAGTATCAAGCTTGTGACTGATTATGTAAATGAGAAGCGTATCCCAATGTGTTGTGGGTTCTCCTAATGATTCCAGTGCTCGTAAGTTCTTGTTTGTTTGGTCTATAAGACGTTTTAAAGACGTAGACGACTCTTTAGTATGTATATCTAAGTTAAATAATGCAGCGACGTGGTTCTGCGTTAAAAGCAGTTTGTTATCATACCTATCACATAGTAGCTTCCAGGCGATGAGGTAGTTAGTAGAAGAGAATTCTATCGACTGTATAACAACCGCAGCAGAACCCTCCAGCGAGGATCGTAAATAATGAAATTTATTTATATCGTCTATATCGTCATTTCGGTGAATCAGACTAGAGAATGTATCGTGAAACTCCAACCAATTATCGTAAGATCCACTAAAATTTGGTAGTTGTATCGTAGGCAGTTTGACAAAATTGTGACTGCGAGAAGCACGAGAACTTATGTCAGACTCTGCCTGGTCTGTTCTCTTACAATTGTCAAGTAACTTTTTTGCCTGAGAAAGTAGTTTATAATACATACTTTCGAAGTCGTTACGTTCAGCCATCAACGCGCTCATATCTTCCGAATTACACTCTAGTGATAACTGTACCTCGTCATACTTATCATACATGGTCTCCATCCGACTGATTCGTAGTTGCAACTCATTTACTCCGGAAGGGTCCAACGAGGAAACGTCGAGAGACTGAACATAGGTGGAAAAGGTAGTTAACTGCCCTTTGTAACTCGCTCGTTTTCTAACAAGAGTTTATAATTTCTCGTTAGGCATTTTAGAAGCTGTTGTAGTCAACCTGGAATGTATACAGTAACAAGTATCACTATTAAACAACTGTACCGTAATTCGAAACCTAATTATACATGAGAGTAGCGTACTCGACTTCCGTTCCGAACAAGTCATGCTGTGATTGGTCCGCCCGATCTCCTCGCCCAATCAGCGTCGACTCCGCCCCTTCCGCTCCCCTCAAATGTCAACCATCACCCAAGGTAGTGCGCCTAGCGCAACTTTGCTTCATTGGCGTTTGGATTTTCATCCGGAGCAGTCGTAAGTACGAAATATTTACTTTACTGACTGCGTCATGCTGGTGAATGTTCAGGTAAAGTCCTGAACCAATTAATAAGTTCATGTGCAATTATATATACTTACTAAAAATATTTTAACGGTGTTACCGTTCGCTTCAATACTAATATTTTTTTTATTTATAGCCAGTGCTATCGCTGGTTCTAGATATAAATGAAATATTTTAACTGTTTCACACTGTTTCAGTTGAATTTTAGATTCTTTAAATTGATAGTTATACTGGTCCAGCCCCAACGATGAAAGAAGCGGAATAAAAACAGGAAAAAGAAGATGATAACCTACCAACGGTATCGGATTCAAGTGTTGGTTCGTAGTTTAGCTCCGGCTCATCACCAAACCGTGAGTAACACTTACTATTTTTCATCAACTATAATATAATCGTGGTAAATTACAATCCAAGTTACAGTCATTCTGACTTGTACTGCGATTTGAGCAGACCCAAACATGTGTGGGTAATCAAACGAGAATAAGCCCTACTGAGCACCTCAAATTAAAATCATTGAACTTTCAAATGGTTAAAGCGTGTAATAATTTTATTTTCCCCTCCGGAAAAGAAAGGTTATGTAGAAACTTGAAGAAGGTTTGAACAATATTGTAATAATGTCCAATACTATAAAACTCAAACACTTCTATCTCCAATGTTATGAGTTCATTAGCTATGGTGTGATCCCCATGATGAAAGCAAACGCTACGCTTACTTTACGCTTTGCTTAACCAGTCGAAGTCTTTTACTCGTTAGTGAAAGAGTCCCACAAAACCAGACTTAAAACAGTTTAAATGGTTTCTTAGATGACATGCAATCGACTGATTAATGTACCAGATTGGCTAAAATCTGTTAAAGCACATTCTAATACGAAAATGTACAAAGAAAACTTCTACATATATTCATGCACTTTCACACCAGGTAAAGTAGCAAAACTGAAAAATTCGATGTTATTTAGGCAGAGCTGGTAGAATAACATATATTCTCAGGTCGCGTTTTGGCTTATCTTCGAATATATCTTAGTCTTTTAGTCCCTGGACTATATGGAATTGTTAAACAACCTACATACGAAATATTGGCCTGGACCTCTGGTGAAACACATCTAAAAACTGCATCACAAGATAAGTTTCTGAACAACACGGGCTAACTGCCACTACCCTACCACATTGCTACGTCAAAGTAGGTCAGTCTAGAAAGTGACACAGCACACGCCAATGTCTGCAGTGGCCAACTGTAGTTCGCAGTCGCTGCTGCACACCCAAAGATGAGTCTGTTTTGCTTGAAACCCGGGTCGACATATTCGATCCCTAACATGAGGGCGTTGCCGGTGTAACTAACAAATTTTACAGCCCGACAAGAGGCATAATTCCTCCTCATCCCATCGGGATAGGACAGGAAATCATAATATGGAAGCAACGAAATAAAACGAAAAGATTCTGACTCGAAACCCTTCCGTGCCAGGCAGCTACCAAAAAAGGTTGCAATCACTGGTTCTCAAGAAAAATTACTCGTTGAAAAAGTCTTGAGGCTCCGCTCTATATTCTAAACGTAATAAATGGCTTCCGTACACCATTCAAAAAGCTCAAGAGGCTTAGTTTGCATCGAGATAGGTGATAATAATAAAATATGCATACAAGAAGCCCTTCGTGAGGGTCATTAAGCAAAGTTAAACTCATCGAAGAATGCTTGGAGCTCCGCTTCACATTCTAAGCATAAGGGGCTACTGTGTACCATTCAAAAAGAAAATGTCATTGCTTTTATCCAGCGACCATAACAAAGTTAAACTCATCGAAGTATGCTCGGAGCTCCGCTCTACATTGTAAGCATAATAAGTGACTATAATGTGTACCACAAAACATCATTGCATTTGTCGAGCGACCGTAACAAATGTTAAGCGCATCGAAGAATGGTCGGAGCTCCGCTCTACATTATAAGCATAATAAGTGACAACTGTGTACGGTTCAAAAAGAAAACGTCATTTCTTTTGTCGAGCTACCTTAACGCATCGAAGAATGCTAAGAGCTCCGCTCTGCATTCTAAGCATAATAAGTGACTGTATACCGTTCACAAAGAAACGGTCATTGCTTTTGTCGAGCTACCGTAACAAAGCTAAACACATCGAAGAATGCTCGGAGCTCCGCTCTGCATTCTAAGCATAATAAGTGACTGTATACCGTGCAAAAAGAAACGGTCATTGCTTTTGTCGAGCTACCGAACGCATCGAAGAATGCTCGGAGCTCCGCTCGACATTCAAAACATAATAAGTAACTACTATTTACCATTATCCACGAAATTGTCATTGCTTTTGTCGAGCGACCGTTACAGCAAAATATCTAACTAAATTGAAATGAAAGTGGTTGACGAAATGCACACTCGAGGTGTCATAAAAATGGGAAGCCAGTCTTTTCTAATCTGTTAGCAATATTCTCAGACTTAAAGGCAACGGCACACCAAGACCGTTTTTGGGATCAGAAAAACTTGAACAAGTACCTACGGTGCCCTCTTAAAATTCAGATTGATTAACCATGATTGCGTGCTAGTTTCTCCAAGAGAAGACTGGATCGAGCATTGCGTGCTACTTTCTCTAAGAGTAGACTGGATGGCCAAGGTCGATCTTCCTCTGGATCACTTGTCGGTCGATTCAAACAATCACCGTTTCCTTCAGTTCATTTACAATGACTATTTCTAGACTATTTTAGTCTATATACGAATGACTCAAAAATATCTGCTTGCAATCTGGCTTTAGCTCAGTGCCCCAAAAACATGTGCGGTTGCGAGCATCACAAAAATCCTGACACTGAGCAAGGCTGGGGATAATTGTAATAATAATTTGAATTCCTTCTGACGCATCAGATACTACTAATACTGCAAAACCTTATTGTATTAACCGTGAATATATGCGAGTACCTCGTTTACGCATCCTCGTATTCGTTGCAAAATATAGGTACACAGAAATGATTAGTTATCCTTAAAAACCTACTATGAACTAGAGTAAGATCAAAGCTCACAGCTCATGGAAAAGCTATTTATTTTGGAAGCTCTGTTCCGAGTGGTATTGCCAAACAGTGATCTACCACAAAACTAACAGACACAGTTTTTGTAAAGTGGGGCAAACAAGAAACCTATCTTTTTGCCTTTCGCCAAGCTTACGAGTGCCCACAATTTCTGCACAATCGACAGATTAGATTCCCAAGGTCACTGTTACGCCCCACCGGCTGACTTGGAACTTCAGAGTAGGGTTGGTTTTATCCCCCGGCATACCATAAGAAATACTAGCCGATTTAAAACAAATCAACAGGAATTTTCCTGATCGCTGAATTACAGTGAGAAACAGTCGTCGCATTAGCAACCCGATTTAGACCTCACGATTACTCAGTTACCGATGCTATTAGGTATGTTTTATTCTAAACGATTCATTGTTTTTAAACATTGGTACCGCTAGTTATCGTTTTTTTTTTTATGAAGGCTGTTAAATAGATCGTTGGATTACCCGTTCACGATTACAAATCTATCCAGAGTCCCAACAATGCCGACCGACTGGTCGGCTTCCTGTGTGGGTGACTAACCATTGTCGCGTGCGATAGAAATGATACAAAAAGTTTGTACTCGTAGATGTACGAATGTATCAAAATCTAACCGACTATAATGCAAGAAAATGTTTAGGCTTATCTGCTCCTTGGAGAAAGTTTAGCTTGGAAAAAATAGCACTCTTCGTGAGATAATTACCCAGGAAACCAACAAAAACCCAAGTGGTCTAATCTTGCAAGATTCTAAACCAATCTTATTAAAACGACCCTTAGTATATTTTTAATTCACAAATCTGGAATACTTACCTCATGCATTTTTAAGTCGAAATTATAATAATACCTACTTAAATATAAATATTTAAAGCTAAAATCACTATTTTAGCCAAGGCGACCGCGACCCCCAACCTGGAAGGCGATACCTTAATAAATCAATAATTTTATTCAGAACATATGTGAAGAAAATAGTTTTTATCTACCTAATTCAAGGGACATAGTAGCCATCGTTATTTCTATGTCACAATAGTTTATAAGCTTTTTTCCAGAATTAAGTTACGGAACTGCAAACTACTTTAGCACTGCTATGGTCTTAAAACAGATACTCTCACGAAACAGACAGTTGTAATGTGTCCAGCACACTGACTGCACTCGGCATTTAAATATATATATACTACACTCATTCAAGAATGCTCGGGGCTCCGCCCCACATTCAAAACATCATGAGTGATTACGAGAGTTAAAAGGTGGGTTGCAAGCAGTACATAAATAAACCTTGAACAGCAACACGTGCCAAGGTTAGGTACTAATTTGGTAAAACTCATAATTAGTGGAACATATTGATGAATTGACCTTGCCTCAAGTCTGCAAGCAGTTCCATTGAGAAATTGGGCGTACCTTCCTTATTTACTCTTTGTTCGCAGTGATTTGGCAGACAAATCAAATAATGGACGTTTCATGTACTAAAATGAGCAGTCTAATTTTCCTACACCTAGAATTCATGCTTACGCAGACAACAAAAGTTCTGTGAATGAAACCTGGACCGCTGGGCGTCAGAACATTCAATACCTATTAAAGATTTATCACATTGGCGTCACCATCACCACCAGGCGATAACAAACACATCTCTCATGTATAATTAGGTTTCGAATTACGGTACAGTTGTTTAATAGCGATGTTTTACCTGCAATTAAAACATTTATTAAACATACTTACCTAATTCGAAACCTAACACTTTCTATACCTGCCTGGTGGCATAACACGAGAAAACCAATGAAGCAAAGTTGCGCTAGGCGCACTACCTTGGGTGATGGTTGACATTTGAGGGGAGCGGAAGGGGCGGAGTCGACGCTGATTGGGCGAGGAGATCGGGCGGACCAATCACAGCATGACTTGTTCGGAACGGAAGTCGAGTACGCTACTCTCATGTATAATTAGGTTTCGAATTAGGTAAGTATGTTTAATAAATGTTTTAATTGCAGGTAAAACATCGCTATTATAATTGTGATAGCTTAGTTATCAAAGGTACGCTTACAGAGTTATAATGCGTATCTATACAACTGTAAGGAAAGTAATAAAATATTATAACTAGTAGGTACTTATTTAATAACAATGTTATGTTTTAATCAATTCAGTATAAGTAAGTACCTACTTACTTTTAACCAAACATTTTCTGAACTTTGAAGTTTGAACCTATTAAATATTATGCCAAACCCTAATAATACACTTTAACTATTTCTTAAGGCAACTGTAATAATAAAAGTATTTTTGTCAATAATTAACGCATTTTTGCAATGTTGATTTTAACAAGTATTAGCCTACCTAATGCAAAATTATGATTATGTCACCTCATCAGCGATATCTCTGTTACTACCGACATTAGTAGGGTAATAAAGGTGCAGTAATTGCAATAAACTTAAGGATTCTTATCCACCTTTATCGGTTTTATAAATGTAAATTAGACAATAACTCAGCTGATGTTTAGGTATACAATTAATGGCACATAATCTTTTAAGTCTAAAACTAAAGTTAATAATGACAAGATAATATGGTGGTTACTAACCTCGTTCACAAAGATTGATTAAATCCTAATTTATTCTTATCTCTAAAGTACCTGAATAGAGTGTTGGGTGGAAATCAATAGAAAACACTTCCTATAATGATAGTCCTTTTGTATTTGGGCTTCAATATCCAAAACGGGAATCTTCACCGTGCCACGATGTTTGACCTTCCACTGACCCAATCCAATCGAATTATCTAATTTCCACTTGTTAAACTCCAAATCCATATGTTTCACTGGTCCAATTTGATAAATATGTATAAATCCGGCCGATGTGGCCAATGTCCAGCATAAAATCAGGTACTAATGGGAACTTAACGATATAAGATAAAATCAGAACAAAGGTTAGATGCTGACTGAATGACGATTTATTTATCACACATTTTACACGGTGGTTATGTTAAAACTTAACTAGAGGCTTGCTTTTATAAATTTTAAGGCGCTTAGTACTGAACAGGACGTTTGATGACGGAATTTTTACATTTAAGTGAAACAACTCTTATCAGTCCGGCAACTCCTGGATGAACATCAATAATTCGAGCAAGGCACACTAACAAACCAATTTTTTTCTGATAGTCCATCTTTTTAACCCACTTAGGTCTCTGTTGAAGTCTGCCCAAATATTCAATAGACCATCTCTTCCAAAAATCTTGAACTAACCTCTGAACAAGATGCCAACGATTAAGTCTATTAATGTTTGTTTCCAAGTGAGATTTCTCTGGTACTACTATAGGTGGCTCTCCAATTAAAAAGTGACCGGGAGTCAGCGGCAGTAAATCATCCACATTGTTGCTGATAGGAGAAATGGGTCTTGAATTTAGGCAAGCTTCAACTTGACTTGTTACTGTCGTCATTTCTTCGTAGGTAAGTGTTGAATTTCCTAAAATTCTTTTCAGGTGAAAGTTGATAGAACGCACTCCAGCTTACCAGAGGCCTCTGAAATGTGGTGCTCCCGCAGGAATATTGTGCCAAGTAGTCCCATCTCGTGACAATTGCTTGTAAATCTCTGTTTTTACAGTCTCAAGTCGCCCTTCAAACATTTCTCTGAGTTGTTTATTGGTAGCAATAAAATTTGTGACATTTTCGCTTCATAAGTTACTGCAGTGCCCACGTCTGTTGGTAAATCTCTTAAACGCTGCCACAAAACTCTCGCTCTCTAGACTGCTGACAATCTCAATATGGATGGCACGAGTTGCCGTATATATGAGTATGCATATGTACCCTTTGTTCGTTTTACAGCCTCGTCCTTTTGACATTCTGAGATCTATAGGTCGCGCAAAATCTACACCGGAGTGCAAAAACGGTCGCGTTGATGTAACCCTTTGCTTTGGTAGGTCTGCCATCAACTGGGTTCTAGTATCGGCTCTGTGGCGTACACATACAACGCATCTGTGAACCTCTTGGTTGATCATGTTCTTTCCACCCAGAATCCAAAATTTCTGTCGAATATAATTCAACATAAGTATAGGTCTACCGTGTATTGCCTTTTTATGTGCTTGGGATATGATTATTTTCGAAAATGAATGATTGTGTGGTAGAATTATCTGATGTTTAGCATCTTCCGGTATACTCGCGAAACGTAAACGGCCTCCGACTCTTAAAATACCCCTTTCGTCTAGATAGGGATTAAGTGAACGAAGTTTACTCCTTTTTGATAAGAGGTTTATTCTCCCTTAAGCGACATACGTCCTCTGCAAACTCTCCTTTTGGCAAAGAAGAATACAAACCGTCAATGCTCCTGATGTTTCTTCAACCGTTATGTAGCTTGGAAAATTTCGCTTCCTTACGTATCTCCATCTCTTTGACCATGACACAATCCTTAGCAATTTATCAAGTTCAGAATATTTCTCAAACAGGTTTCGAGCAAACCCTTTATCGCCATCTTCTTCGTCGCCTTCACAAAGTGCACTACTCTCCACTCCAGCTCCAGTACTTTAGGTAAGTCCGTAGGAATTACATTTCTTGTTTCAGCATCGAATCCAGCAGGCCCCTGGACGCTACGTCTGCGGGGTTGTCTTTAGACATCACGTGACTCCAGTGATGACCAGGTAAGATAGATATAATTTCAGACGTGCGGTTAGCTACGAACGTCTTCCATTTACTTGGGTGCCCTTGCAGCCACGCTAGAACAACTTGTGCATCTGTATAAGCATATACCCTCTTTCTGGATATGTTTAACTGTTCAGCGATCTCTTCCAATAACCTAGCTAGCAGTACAGCTCCACATAGCTCCAGCCGAGGTACTGATATAGTCTTTACAGGAGCTACTTTCATTTTAGCAGAAATCAAACGAACGTGCAATTCACCTTCAAGGATTAATTATTCTTGAGTATACCACTGCTGCATAAGCCATTGTGGATGCATCGGCTTAGCCATGAAGCTCAAGATTAGTGTTTGGGTATGTATTTAACCATCTCTCTATTCTTAATTCAGCCAAGCAAGGCAGTTCAGCCCGGTACTTCTGCCAGTCATATTTGATCTCTTCAGGTATTTCCTGGTCCCAACGCCAGAAAGCCACAAACGTTGCAGAAAGACCTTCCCTAGAATTATAGTAGGAGCAAGCCATCCCATTGGATCGAATAACTAAGAAACGTCGCTTGCTATAGTCCTCTTCGTGATCTTGTATTGTTAAGTTTACAGAATATAGAAATTCATCTTTCTTAATATTCCAGACTATACCTAAAGTTTTCACACATGTATCCTGGGTTAGTACCTTGTCTAGATTCCTTTCTTCCTTCAGGTGCATAGCTTCCATCAGGTTTTTATTGTTGCTGTTCCACTTCTGGAGCTCAAATCCTCCAGACTCCAATAACTTCGTCATATCCTTGTAAATCCATTCCTACTTCGTAGCTGCTCGCTCCAGTCAGTAAGTCATCCATGTAAAAATCCTTTAATGCTATTTCTGCTGCTACTGGATACCGTACTCTTTCGTCGTGAGCCAATTGCTGAAGTACTTTAGTTGCCAAATAGGGTGCACAAGCTGTGCCAAAAGTTACTCTATTTATTCGGTAATCTCTAATTTCCTGTTTTGGATCTTCACGCCACAGTATACGATGGAAATCAGGTTAACTCACGTAAATTTGACGATACATCTTAACAACATCACCAACTAAAGCCACCTTGTGCTATCACCATCGCATAATTATGTGCCTCAAGTCTTGTTGCAATCGAGGCCCGACCATGAGGTTGTCGTTTAATGATACGTGATTTTTGTACTTGCAGCTTGCGTCGAATACAACTCTTACTTTGCTTGTCGATTTGTCAGTCTTTATTACAGCGTGGTTGGGCAGGTATATATACTGCAGTCGGTTTGTTTCTATCTTCTTCATCATTCAATATTTATATAGTTAATTTATTTATATTTATTTGTATAGAGGGGTACATTAGGACATGTCCAAAAGTGCCCCATGTCCTGTGTCCTAATCTACCTCATGCCCCTTGTTGCAAATCTTAAGACTCATATTGCAAATTAAACATGGTATTACGTTTTGAAAATGAGCTTATTAAGTGAAAGTGTAACCAAACATACCCAAAACATATAGTAACTTATCATTTATGCACTATTTTAGCCAAAAAATACTTACGTTTGCGGGCGAAAAAATTTACGGTAGCCGACGAATATGAAGAACAGGTTATGAATCAGTTTGACTGCTGACATTTCGTTAAATGACATCTGATGGTATTGAGTGATAGTGTTGCCACTTAAATGCTTAATATCGTGATAAAAAATTGTCGATGCTTTTGGAATTATCTTCATTGTCCTAATCTGCCTCTGTCCTAAACTGCCTCCTTCTCCCCTACTATAAGCCGAGATTCAAGTGGTTGCAGCACCTACACTTTCCTTTATTAATTACTTTAAACCGAAGTCGAGAAAATATGTCGTATCAATGCTAATGAATATAAAATATAATTCGTGTTTTGTGCTAAAGTGAACGCTTGGCTTGGTGTGGTATGCCCGATAACTATCTGTTCCTAAATTTGACATATTTGCTATTGTAAATGATCCAATTTAAACATAAAACGAAACGTAGTATAATTTTCGACAAGTAGTAGAATTTTAATGTCCATAGACAATAATTTTCTGAGGTTCTGAATCCAACCCTGCCCTGAATTCAAAACAAAACTAACCAATTTATTTATTGTGTAAAACAGCACAGTGCTCTAGCTTATTTTATTTATTGATCCGTGATCGCCTGATAGGTGAGGTGAGGAGCGTCGTACCTCCCAAGGCTCCCAGTCCGTGAGTGAAGCAGCCTTCATTAGATTGTGGAAGCAGCCGGCATTAGATTGTAGATCGGATTTGTAGTAGCCGGCTCCGAAATCTGGATCTGGTCACGCAGAGTTACTATTCTACTTACTTACATTCAGTCACAAGTAACATGTAAGTGTATATTGCTGCACACTGGCTGATGCTGATGGTGGCGGCTTACACTGCAAACAGTGATGAGAAAATTGAGAAATATTAAGCTTAGTGGCTTCTTTAGAGTTTACACTTGATACTAAATTTTAATAGAAAGTATTTCTGGTTGGATGTGGTTCCTGTTGTTATTAATAATAATACCATAACTGCACATCTGAAATGTCTAAAATTTTAAAAATTGGTCAATGAAATCTGAAATACCTCAGCTACTGTTAATGTTGAGTTATTAATTTTCATTTTATCGCAGTCAAGTTGCAATGCAAAGCTAATTTTATGATAAAGGCATAGTTTTTTACTCATTTACTCTAAAATTACCAATAAGTATATATTTCATATATATACCAATTTACCTGAATTAGATTTAGTTGCATGTTGCATAGACACAGCCACAGATTTATAGCCAAGCATAACAGTCCAAGGCATGTCCAGGAGGCCGATTCCACTAACTAAACTTTGCTCCAACTGCAATAGAATTGCAGCTGAATAATAGTTTTTATCAGTTTCTTATTCTGCTATCCAGCTTATATATAATTCTATTGATGCCAGTGATCAATCACAACTTTATGTCTTACTAAGTAGATAGATCATGAACGCAATGCCAACTCATATTCATATATAGTGGAGAATATACCTATTTTAACCCGTCACTTGCTGAGCGTACACCATGTGTACATACAAAACAGTGCTGAGCCATGTTGCGCATACACCTTATGTATACCTCTGGGTTGTGACTAATTTATTTTATCAAATCAAATGCACTACACAGGTACCTATAAACTTGCTTTTAGTGATCAAACTATTCTATTGAATAGTGCATTCGAATAGACACCTTGTGAGCGTTTTTAGCGAAAACAATGTTAAAAATGCTCACAAGGGGCGTTCAAATTAGGAATCTGGGGGTGAAACTGTCGTTCATGTCTCTTTTTGTTCAGCGCTCGGAAAGCTAAAAAAGAGGTATTTTTGCCACCAAAAAGGATTTTTTGCAATTTTTGACCCTAATCCGAAACATAGTTGTTTGTGATCGTTTTTGACAGCTATGTATTTGACAGCATAATCATGCGATTTTAGGTTAGGTCTTATGCTCAGTCACAGTATTAAGATGTATTTATACTGTGGCTCAGTTGAGCGTTCAAATAGGGTGTGGCAAAAATAATGTTTTTGAGCTTTATGAATGCCTTAATAAAAGAGACATCAATGACAATGCCACAATACGCTAAAAGCTACAAGAATGCACCTCAAGTGTAGTATTTTTTTAACTGAACTTTTATGCATAGTTTGGGAAAACAACCAAAAGAAGTAGACACTGGACGGGTTAATATACCAAAAATGCATAAAGTAGCAATTAAGGTAAAGTTACATTCCAATTTGTCTATAGCAATATTGAAATTTTCAGGTAATGACTGAACAACAACCAGAGTCAAACTGTAGTTGCAGTAGGATAGATTGTTGAATGTTGAGAAATAGTAGATTTTCCTCCAAGTTTAGTACCATAGATTTGCAGCACTCGTCCTTCAGTTTGTGTTCAATCCAGTATTATTCAGCAAGTAAAGCAAAAGTTGCTTTAGCAAAGGTTTTTGCTAGCTATGTTGTTGAAAAATGCCTTTGGTTCATTTAAAATATCTACTGTCACGTCTACTGGTCCCATATTCCCTCGACAGGGATGTTGTACATGCTATCTATCAAATTACCCAGTTATGCTTTTTGAGAAAGTAAACCATTATCAAGATAATAAATTTTAATGAGGGATTTTGATGGAAAATTTATAAAACATATTTGTATAAAATTCAACCATTTTATTTGAGTTTAAGTATGTTGTAACTATTTATTAATATACATTGCTGGTTTGGCTTCAAGAGACTAAAGACCGTATTTTTTCCTTTATGTGGTACAACTGGAACAACAAAAATGTTTTATAATATTGTACCTAAGTGTTCTAAGTACATACATGTCTGTTGACCTTTTTTATGTACGAGTATTTTGAATTAATCAGGACACCAAAATACACACCTAGCATTTTTAATATTTTTTTAGAAAACTCTAAACTTAAAAAAAGACAATGTTAAAATTAAAAATTGGCGCTAAAACATCATTCAATGGCGGCCTCTACGTCGTATGACGTCACTAAAAAAGCAAAAACAGTGTTGTGATTTTAATACTTTTTGCTTGCTTGAACATGGAGATGACGGGAAAAAACCAGCAATGACCTACATAATTTATTTTCTATTGTGTTTGTTCTCAAGTTTTGACGTGTAATAGTGGTAGATTATTAACCGTCGATGTTCACAATGGTGTACTGTAACGTTCGTTTTTCGCTCCGTTACACGTTGTCGATTCTAGACACGTATTGCGGTTTTAAATTGCTAATCTATGGTGAAATTTATGTTAACTTTTTTACTACAAGAGTAACACTTTTTGTAGCCCCTGTAAGGTATTGTCTCTGTGGACATCAGTTTTTTATCTGCATAATTGGCTGTGGTGATCTGTGTCGGGACTGACGTTTGGTCGATGGAAAAAAGTCGGATCACTTTTCTACAAACATCGTGATGTGAAGTCAACATGTAATTTTTAAATCCGTTTGGATAGATATTTTCTTGGACATTCCCAATATGGGAAGTCACAATTAGAAAACGCTAGCCAAGTGCTTTGCAGCTTTATATTGATTTCCTCTAAATCATGGATTTCGAGTACGGCATTCCCGCCGAAGAAAAACGGTAAGTCTGGTGCTCTTTGCTTGAGGTCAAACTGTGATTTACTTTGGAATTTGGACATTATTTTTAACGCTAGCTTTTTATTGTTTCAGCCACTGGCGTTTTTCTTCATAACCTTTTTTTGCAAGATTTTTTCTTACAAGCATTTTTCTTACGAGTATATTTCTACGTAATTTTCCCCCATGAGATACCCGTGGAAATTATTTACTTGGAGCGGACCGCCATCTTGAGGTTTCATCTGCGCAGGAGGCGAGATTCCTTTTCCGCGTGTCACATCGTCCATCATAAGGAAGGAAATCCAATCCTCGTAAATGATATTATCGTACGTGATATTTCCTCAGGTTTCAATTCCTTGGAGAAAGGTAACGCATTCATAATCTTATACGATTTATATTTATATTTATTTATTTATATCTTATATTATTATGCCTTGAGCTTGTGCAGTGTAAAATCATAAAAATAATTAACTTCTTTTAAATCAAGGTGCAATAACGATAGTTTAACAATAACGACAGCTAATAATGGTGTACGTCTTCAGCGACGGAAATACCAAAATTAGTAGTGTGCAGGCTAGTTTTAATAAACCGGTATCTGCCAGGGTCCTTCAGACTCTGTGCTATCGCAAATAAACTTTTCCTAAAATAAATCTTTAAACTGTTGTAACGCTTGTGCTTCCCGGAAATAAAGATAAACGAAACTGAAGGCTTTTTTTAGTTATTTATCTGCCCCCGCTTAAAGATCAAAAGAACCAAGGCTCTGGTGAGTTAAATAAATATATATATATATAATCTTTGTGTGCGGTCGCTCCAGGCGCACGAACTTTTTTTTATAATTTACTAGAGATTTTGGTGAGAATATCACTTTATAGGAGCGCTCACATCCATGTTTTTCAATGATACATTCACATGTACTTACAATATTTTTTTTATTATTACAGTACAAATGTCAGTAAAGTGTATAATGAAACATTCTTTTTGTTTTTTTTTTGTCAATCGATTTAGCAAGTATGTATTAGTAATGCATCCACAAGACATATACAAAACAGTAATTAACTGACTGATATTTCTTAGAGCACACTCTAACTACCTACTTGAAGAAAAAGTTTATAACTCAGCAGTTACAAAATTAAACCTACATTTTAGCCGCATAATTTGTTCTCTGCAGGGTCTCCCACTTCAAAAGGAAAAATGAACCCTTATCGGATCACTTTGTTGTCTGTCTGTCTGTCTGTCAAGACCCTTTTTCACTAATAAAAAGAAAAACATCTGAAATCCATATATTATTTGTAACAACAATGGTAGCAAGAAAAATGAATTGACTATTGAATATTACTATAAATTAAGGTATTTCATTAATATTAAAAAATGTATAACAAACTTATTGTTTGCGGTTGCGGCAATAACCGTTTTTATGGGCCGACAGTTTGTCCTTTTACCTAGTATGTATTGTATGTAATATGTATTTAGTTTTTAAGCAATAATATTAGAGGCTTTCTTCACTTGCTTGATTCACAATCTGTTGATAAGGCATGACACTATCATGTTTTTGCCATTATGACACATTTCCGTTTTTGTTCATGTGACGTATAGACACTTTTGTACACACTTTGTTTATTCAAAATAAAGTTAATCCAATGCATATTCAATAAAAAAAAATTGAGTTATTAGCTGGAACCAGTGTTATGTTAACATTAGCTTGTAATTTATTTTTGACAACTACCCTATTGTTATACAGGTACAAAAAGTACAAATATTTTACACAAAAATTTATATTTTTATTAAAGAATATTAAATGGAAAATAAAGTAGCAAAAATTATGTTATCCAAATGTCTTCCCTCACGCTGCAAGCACTCCTCTAATCTTGCGCGTAAATTTTCAATAACTCCTCGACACACTGCTCTCGAAATTGCCGCCATTTCTGTGACGATGTTCTGCTTCAATTGCGCCAAAGTTGTGGGTTTATTTTGATAAACTACGCTTTTCAAGTATCCCCACAAAAAATAGTCCAAAGGACTTAAATCTGGACTCCTGGGAGGGCAGTTAATGGACCCTCTTCGAGAAATAACCTTGTTTGGGAACAGTTCCGTAACAGCCGCAATGGACTGGTCAGATGTATGGCAAGTAGCGCCATCTTGCTGGAACCATGTCCTCGAATTGTATCCAGCAAATTCTTGCAACTGTGGGGTCAAAAAAGTTCTCAGCATTTCACAGTAACGTTCGCTGTTGACAGTTACTGCTCGTTCTCTTATGTCTTCAAAAAAAATAGGGGCCAATGATGCCTTTTGAAGATATTGCGGCCCATACAACAACTTTAGGGCTGTGAAGTGGCCTCTGGTGTTTTAATTGAGGATTTTGCGAAGACCAAAAGCGACAGTTCTGCTTATTCACGTGACCGTTCAAGTGAAAATTGGCCTCGTCACTAAAAAGGATGTTTTCGAAATTCCTAAATCGATTCATCATCTCTTGCACAAATTCAACTCGTTTTATGAAGTCTGTTTCCTTCAGTTCTTGGACTACTTGGATTTTGTACGCTTTGAGATGCAAGTCCTTCTTTAAAATCACATGTAAACTCGATTTTTTTATTTGAAGTTGTTGCGATCGTTTTCTTAAAGAAAGTGACGGATTTTGACGTACCGACTGTCTCACTTCTTCAACAGTTTCTTCGTCTCTAACTGTATGTAAATGACTTCTGTTTGGGATTTGAATCGTTGAACCAGTATTCTCGAACATTTCTATCCATCTTCTAATGCTATTCTCGCTTGGAGCACTGCGGGTTTGATATTCTGCTCGAAATAAACGCTGAGCAGTAACGATAGAAGTATGTATTTTGGTAATACGTGCGCACGCAGAAAGCGCGATGTGCTCCCGAGTACGGATCCATGGCTACTAAATCTCCAAAGTGATGCGCGTGTCATTTACCGCTCCCCACGCCCGCACACCACAGCCTTACAAAGTTATCGTCGAATCACACCCCCCCTACCTCGCCTGGACACCCTGTACTACCTACTCCTTATCCTATTATCTATTATGTGTACAGGATGTGTCAGTATGCTTTGTTTTAATTATTGGAGCATGTTTCTCTTCATAGGTCAGTTTTTTGACATCCTATTTATAAAAAGAAAACTGAAAATAATAACGGGTAAGTATACTTTAGGAAATTATAATGTAATGTCCAGATTTGTTATGTGAGACATTTTTTTCTTTCTCATTTTCAATTGGTTCGCGTTACAAGTTTCGTTTTGTTCGTTTGCGTGGGTGGCGAAGCAGCAACGTCGCAGGAGTTAATTTAAATTAAAATTAAATTTTTTATTTTCCGTTTTTGGTAGATAAAATAGAAAAACAATACTTACAAATGAAAAGATAAATGATTCTTGTTTTTTTTACACTCGTTATATGTTCTGCAGTTTCTGAACACACAAGGATTATTTTCCTAAATATTGAATACGCGCTGCGTCGTTGCCAGATAGGCTGGAACTAAGTTGACTCAAGACAACTAGCTTGTGTTTGTGTCGCCAAGCCGAGCGCAGTAAGGCGTATCTACCTCCGTTTATATATAACATCATTGGGTAAACCCTATTTTATTACATCCTTCCTATTTTACTTTTATGGTAATAATTTAAGGTTTATGTAAAGTCTTAGCTGCTTGTAAACATAAACTTTCCAACAGCATGTTGGCCATGCTTATATTACAGTTATTAGTTATTAGTGATCACCGAATGGCAAGAGGCACGGTGAATATTAATGTCAAACTTGAGAGGTCTCGTCTGATGAAGTCTACGCTCCGACCCACTCGTGCCCGTATTCAAGACCCCGAGAGCTTTCAACCTGAGCTATCCAATCGCTTCGATTGCCTTTTGAACATCGCTGCAGTGGACGATATCAATAACAGGTTAGAATAAACTGTCCATACAGTGGGTTCCAAATACTTTTAACCCTACCGTACAGATAGGCCACAGAAACTCTCCAACGATACCCTCAACTTCATGGCTGAACGACGCTCATTAAAACTGCAGTCTTCGGATGATGCTGAAGCATATAGGCTGCTCAATAGACGAATATGGAAGTCCTTACGACACGACATCCGGATCTTTAATACCAAGCGTATTAAAGAATCGATAGAGCGGAAACAAGGCTCCAAAGTGTTTGCAAGAGACATGTCTATTTGGCAAAGCCAGTTGACGAAGCTGAAGAGAGAAGACGGCAGTGTAGCGTCGACCAAAGCAGAAGTGTTAGGAGAGGTAGAGAGTTTCTACGGACAGTTATACACCTCGGTCGCTAAACCTGTTAGCAGCTCGGTCAAAGACCCAAGAGCCAAGCTGACCCGACAGTATACCGAAGATATCCCGGACATCAGCCTGTACGAGATTAGAATGGCCTTGAAACAGCTTAAGAACCACAAGGCACGGGGTGATGACGGTATCACATCTGGGCATCAAAAGCGGGTGGAACACCGGTACTTAAAGTCCTTCAGAAGCTCTTGAATACCGTCTTACTCGAGGGTTCAACGCCAGAAGCATGGAAGCTGTTCTTCAAGAAAGGTGACAACACTTTACTTAAAAATTACAGACCCATCTCGCTTTTCAGCCATGTTTATAAGCTGTTTTCGAAGGTCATAACGAATCGTCTCAGTCGCAGGTTTGATGAATTCCAGCTTCCAGAACAAGCCGGTTTCCGAAAAGGCTATATATAGTACCATAGACCACATCCACACGTTACGGCTAGTGCTTGAGTCTCTCCAGCGGTGCCGTATTGTACAAAAACGCCTACATGTCAGTCCGAGTACAGGAGCAGAGTTCGAAGGCAATTCCATTGCAAAGAGGCGTGAGACAGGGAGACGTTATATCTCTGAAACTGTTTAGCGCTACATTGGAAGACTCATTCAAGCTTCTACTGGGTTATTCTAATTCACACGGAAACGATTCGGAGACAGAAACGGCCTATCCGTCTCTATCATCTACATTAAGAATGACAGAAACGGATATGCCGTATCAGTCTCCGAATCGTCTCCGAGTGAATTAGAATAACGGGCCTGGAATGGCAAGGACTTGGCATCAATATTAACGGCGAATACATCCCTCACCTTCGATTTGCCGACGATATTGTAGTCATGGCAGAATCCATGGAAGACCTCAGTACAATGAGCGAAGCCCTCCATCGAGTTTCCCAACGGGTAGGTCTTAAGATGAACATGGACAAGACGAAAATTATGTGTAAAGCCCATGTTGTACCTACCCCAATATCAGTTGGGAACTCAGTTCTCGAAGTTGTTGACGAGTACATTTACCTGGAACAGACAGTCAAACTAGGCAGGTCCAACTTCGAGAAAGAGGTCAATCGTCGAATCCAACTCTTCTGGGCAGCGTTCCGGAAACTTCGCAGTCTTCTCGTCAAATATTTTTGACGAGAAGACTGCGAAGTTTCCTCAGTGCCACAAGACAAGAGTCTTCGACCAATGTGTGTTACCAGTGATGACTTATGGCACTGAAACGTGGTCTCTTACTATGGGGCTCATAGATAAGCTCAAAGTAGCACGAGCTATGGAGAGGGCTATGCTCGGGGTTTCTCTACGTGTTCGAATCAGAAATGAGGAGATCCGTAGAAGAACGAAAGTCACCGACATAGCCCAGAAGATTAGCTAGTTCAAGTGGCAGTGGGCAGGGCACATAGCACGCAGAACAGATGGCAGATGGGGCTGAAAGGTTCTGGAGTGGAAACCACGGACCGGCAAGCGCAGCGTAGGTCTTCCACCGACACGGTGGACAGACGAACTGATGAAGGTCGCAGGACGACGTTGGATGCAAGTTGCTTTCAACCGGTCCTTTTGGAAAATCATGGGGTAGGCCTATGTTCAGCAGTGGACGTCCTACGGCTGAGATGATGACACAACTTTAACTTAAATACAAATAATATTGCAAATGATTATAGCCCGGCAATAACGTGCGCGACCGTCCCGCGGGGTGACACACGGTAGCGGGGACGAGATAGCGCGTCATTCTAGCACACTGCTACACACGAAGAGAAGTTGTACTTACTTGTGACGTAATATAAGAGTAAATAAAAAGATAGAACTACTTTTATTGTTTATAATATTTTATTATGCTTGAGGACAAATTATTAGGAAAACTAAAATTATGATCGATTGTTTTATTATAAATCAATTTCCATAGCACTTTCATGTTCACTCTCTGTTTGAGCTTCTTTACCACTTTCGTCGTTTTCATTCAGGCGAATTATGAATCTAAAAAGATAAAAATGTACTATAGAAATAACAAACAACTTCACATACAATGACCTGATTCCGAGAATTACAGCTTGAGCACTCTGCCCAGTTAAAGCAATAATAATAATAGATTATGTTAATACACAATAACGTACCTGTCCATTGCATCGTCACATACTCTATCTGAATCATAATATTCGTACTCGTTTTTATGACGTGATTATCACAATCGCGCCACTGTTTAACCGAATAATTAGAAAAAAGCAAGCTTGTAACTTTTTATCTTAGTTCGAATTAATGGAAGTCCTTGCGTTCTCGCCTTTTACGTACCTCCACACGAGTTCAATTGGATTTAAATCCGGATGGTATGGGGGTAAGCGAAGCACGATATGTCCATTTTCCCTCAATATTTCATCAATTTTGTACGATTTCTCCGTGTTCTGCTCATTAATTATTTTCATTAGATCACATTTACGCATAGCGCTATCATACTCAACACCTCGCCGTTCTAACCACTGCTGCATTTCGCTTTTCGGGGTACTCATTGTAGGTTTTTTTATTGATCTGAGTGCTATGGTAAGCGGCGTTGTCCATTATAATAACAGAATTCGGAGGAAGTATGGCCCTGGGTGGTAGTATGTTAACCGATGATAATCTAGAACTATACTGATCTTCAAATAGTCTGGTTGTGTTTCGTATATTTTCCGTAGCCGTGCACTCCAGCAGCACGTGCCTCACGGTCTCGTCCTCCTCCAAACACCCTCTGCACAGTGGACTGTCCGTTGCACCAGTTTTGTGCAGGTGATAATTTAGGTTGCAGTGGCCTGTGATAAGGCCTACTAAAAGTATGGTAATTGATCGTTTTCGCACCCTGGGACTGAAGGTTGCCCTCTCCAAAACCGAGGCCCTTTTGTTCCACGAGCCTGGAGGAGGACCCCTCCAGGAACGCAGGTTATTTTGGATGGGGTCCAGGTCCCGGTTGGATCCCAGGTGAAATATCTGGGCCTCAACCTGGACGGACGGTGGGCTTTTGGGAGCCACTCCCGACTAGCCCTGAGAGTCGTCGTAGTAGCCGCAGCCGCTTTGGGTAGACTGCTGCCTAACGTGGGTGGCCCCAATGCCATCTGCCGTCGGCTATACTCCGGAGTGACCCGGAGAATTGCTCTTTACGGATCACCAGTCTGGGTGGACGCTCTCAGTCGCGACAACAAAACTCTTCTGCGTCGTCCGCAGCGGGTCATCGCGACGAGAGCGATACGCGGGTACCGGACGGTGTCCTGGAGGGCAGCGTGCGTGCTAACCGGTGATCCTTCCCTTGGGAGCTCCAAGCGAAGATCCTAGCCGAAGTATATCACTTCGAGGCGGCGAGGAGATCCCGTGGAGACGCTCCAGCGTGGGAGGAGGTCTTTACGGAGGCGCAAGTGGCAGGCGCGGGACGCCTTGTTGCGGCGGTGGACGGAGGACTTGGCTCCACCAGTGCCTGGGCAGTGGACGGTGGAGGCCATCCGCCCAGTCCTCCAGAGGTGGGTGAGGCGGCGATTCGCTTCGCTGACCTTCCGATTGGTGCAAGTGCTTTCCGGACACGGATAAGTGGGTCTGAGCCCCACATACCCCTTTCCGTCACCCTCGCGGCGGAAGGGAAGTGGACAGCATTCCCCGAAAAAAAAAGGCCTACTAAAAGTAGCAGGTCTTGTCGATGCAGTTTCAGCAAATTGTTTGTTGTGTTTCTGTTCAAGGTTGGAAACATAGATCTTGCTTGTTTGCTGTCCTTTTTTTATCCCACATTATCTGTTGCTCTTCTTCAGTGCGACAAAGTAGGTTCCGTACTTCCACCGCTAAGGGCTTGCAGAGGTGGTTTAAGTCTCCACTTACCTGTTGCTTTGTTGCATTTTTGTCGAAGATATCTGCTTTTGTATGCCCCGGCCATTATGAGCATTGACGAGGCTATGTTTATGTACTTGCTACTGCAACCGCTGTTGAAATTTGCACAGTAGACGTAAGACGTCAATACTTTAACCGCCTTGTTATTAAACGTGGAGTAAAGATAGTTCCTTTAACCGTGGTTTAAAGAGATTTCTTATAGGAAATTTGCTAAAATAATCTCCAAAATAAGTAACGCGACACGTATTTCAACACTTTCTCGCGCAACCGCATAAACACCAAATTGTAAAGAATATATTATTTTTTATATTAGTATTTTATATTTATTTAGTTTACTCTTAAAATATTAAAAGGCTTTTCATTTTAGGATTTGATATGAGATAATTTAGCGGCACTTTCTACGAATAAAAATTTATGCGTAGGGCGCTTTAGCATAATTTCACTTTTCAAAACGTTTGTTTGATGTCTTCGCTCCAACCTTATAACGATTGTGTAAATTCAGATTTGTATGTATTTAATCAATTTTTTAAATGTATTCCAGAATCTACAAATGCACTGAAAATGGAGGAAGCGGTCGAGCACATTGCGCACGCTCGAGTGCAAGTTGGAAAGGACGAATATGAGAAGGCGTTCGACATGTTTCTCATTGCGTTCGAACGGAATCCCAACTTGAGGGCTGCACATGAGGCAGAGTTCCGCAGCGTCCTTATGAAGCTTAACACCAAACTCGCTGAATCCAAAAAAAATAAAAACATATTCATCAATTTCGACCGAGCCTTCGAAGCCTACCCAGATAATGCCGACCTACTTAATGATGCTGGAAAATACTTATACCAATTTGAGTTCTATCCAGAAGCATGCCTGTATTTTGAGAAAGTTTTAAAAATATCCCCTTCGCATGTCGATGCAGAGAAAAACTTTAATTCGATTAAAAATTTGCTGATGGAGAGGTGGCATTTCAGAATGTTGAATGACAACATTCGAAATGAATCTTACAGGTATGCCATTCGCCAGACTGTCCTGACTCGAGACGAGATAGTACTCGATGTTGGAACTGGGACAGGACTCCTAGCCATGTATGCTTGTGAAGGACGTGCTCAGGATGTCATTGGATGTGAAAGCTCTGAACTAATGGCCAATCTGGCTAAGGAAATTACTCACAAGAATAATTTTTTAGACATAAGAATTGTTAATAAAATGTCTGAAGACTTGGAGCCCTCGGACTTGGGTGGCCCATGTACCATTTTGGTGACTGAGATGTTTGATGCTGGGCTATTTGGGGAGCATGTGTTACAGATGCTTTCACATGCGTGGAGCGCCCAATTATCTTCGAAAGCTACAGTAATTCCTAATACTGCTGAGTTTTTTGTGGTTGGTGTGCAATGTGACCATCTCATTAAAAATTATCAGTTGTGCCCTAATATTAAGACATTACTTAATATCCCTTCACTGAATGTGCATAGTTTTACACCGGATGAGACCTATGATTGTGAAGATGTACATCTCATGAAAGACATTAAGTATTTAACAGAGCCTCAGTCACTCCTAAAAATTAATTTTAACGATTTAATAGACATCAATGACACTCTCAAGAGGACTGAACCATATGAAGTTAAACTTGAAGTTAAGGAAAATGGCCAAATGGATCTTGTAATAGGATGGTTTAATTTATACTTGTCAGATATCATTACTACAACAACGAATCCAATAGCTCTTGATAGAGCTAATGCATGGCAACAGGCAGTTTTCTTTGATGATATACCAAAAACTGTTAAAAAAAAACAAACAATCAAAATGAAGTTCCTAGTAAATGGTGGTAAATTAACAAAATTGCCTTCTTCTGAGGAACCAATAACTCGAGTTTCAGCGCAAATGATTCGATTTTTAAATGACTTGAAGTATATAGAAATGATAATAGCTAGTTTGGGTATGGCTTGTGTACACTTGGGGCAGCTAGCAGAGACGTCTGAACTCACTGTAGTTGACCTGTGCACCTTCCCAGTATTTGGCCTGCATATGCTTAAGCGAGGTGCAAAGTCCCTTTTGTGTTGCGCAACCAATGAAAATGATAAAAAGTTTATAATAAAGGTTTTCAAGGAGAATCAAGTTTCTATGAACAGCGTTACTATTATATATGGCGCCGATTGGACTTCAGACATATTTGAAGATGATAAGTACCATGCAATATTTACTCACATGCTGGATTCGTGTGGCGATGTTGACTTGCGGCTTAAGGAGATAGCTGAACATTTAAAACATTCACACCTCATACAGGGTGGCCTATACATGCCTGCCCAAGTTAAATTGGTGGCTCAGCTGGTCAGCAGCCGCTGGTTGGACATAAATAACAGAGTCTATAATGATAATGTTAGCAATTTTGAAATTGCAGAATTTATGAACTACTACTCGGTTACCCAGAACTTTGATATTGATTTCAGCATCTTAAAATATACTCCAATGTCAGAACCTATAGTCCTGTGCAACTATCCTGACGGAGCGCAGCGTGAAGCAAAGACAGTGCCCATTATTAACCAAGGTAATGCCACTGCAATTCTTTGCTGGTATTCTATTGAACTTATGGAGAAAATACAAGAAATAGCAACCAACAGAGCTAACAGCTTCATATCTGGAATGCTGTTTCTCACGGATTCCAAAGTAAAGTTTGTCGCCGGGATGTCTGCTCGAATCATTCAGCACAAAGACAAAGATGGATGTTTTAAGTTAGTGATGGAGCACTTGTAACCTAGATTGATTTCAATATCGCTATCCTTAATGTTAGTAATATAAGAATTCAATGTCATACAATATGGCTTATTCCACTATTCCCCCCTGGAAATCCCCCTTAAGGGGGAAAAAGGAATTCTAACAAGAAATGTTTAATAATCTCCCTTAAATATCGACAAGTCATTGCCTCGACAGGACATATATTCGACAAGTATTTTATCCCAAAAGTGCTGCGATATCCTTCCGATTTTTCGATCCTATCGAGGTAACACCTAATTCTGGCGCTTCGCCGGCCGCTACCGCGCCACGCTCGCTGCGCTCGCTCGGCTCGGGCGTTGCGTAGTCACCAATCAACCTAACGCTTCTCGCTTCGCTCGTCACACCTATCGTGACTTTGCTCTGACCAGATACTCCGCTACGTTCTGCGGGAGTAATTCTTGTTGAAGGTAGACCTGATCATTATGCCTAATAACAATTAGACGAATAAACAATGTGTCTATACCGTTATGCAAATCAAAATTAGGGCAAATAATTAGGTTATACCACGATAAGGATTAAGGATAAAATACTTATCGAATATAATATGTCCTGTCGAAGCAACGACTTGTCGATATATAAAGGGGATGATTAAACATTTCTTATTAGATTCCCGTTGTCCCCCTTAAGGGGATTTCCAGGGGGCCATAGTGGAATAAGCTCAATTTTAGTACTACATATAACATTTGCGCTACCTATTTGACTTTTATTACTCACAATGTAAGTAGCAGGAATCATGTAATAAAACCTGTTAGCAGGATTGATCTCATTAACTCCGTCGTAAATGTTCTCTAGTTATGTAAGTATTTAGATCTGAAATTTTTGTACGTATTTATAGCAAGTATGAAATTAAGCAGTTACGTTTAGTAGGTAGTATGAATCAAACTACCAACTCGTAAGTTTGAGCTTATTTCTGTTTAATATACCAAAAAAAGTTCCAATACTAAAATCCGACTACTGAAAGCTCACTCATATAGGTACCTATATGTTTTTTATACGTAGGTTTCTTTGTCTTCATTTGATAGCCAGCACAACATCTATAAACCTTTTTTTAGTTCATAACTTTATGTCCTCTGGAGAGAGTCATCTTCAATTTATTGTGACTTCACATAGCCTTAACCAACAGATTTAAAATTTATGGTACGTCAGACTGAACAAATATTTCACTATTTATTAATATAATGTCATAAATATTGATACTTGTAGTGTACTTGTGTGAAGTAATAGATCAAGTATCAATATAATGTCATAAATATTGATACTTGTAGTGTACTTGTGTGAAGTAATAGATCAAGTATCAATATAATGTCATAAATATTGATACTTGTAGTGTACTTGTGTGAATTAATAGATCAAGTATCAATATAATGTCATAAATATTGATACTTGTAGTGTACTTGTGTGAAGTAATAGATCAAGTATCAATATAATGTCATAAATATTGAAGCTTGTAGTGTACTTGTGTGAAGTAATAGATCAAGTATCAATATAATGTCATAAATATTGATACTTGTAGTGTACTTGTGTGAAGTAATAGATCAAGTATCAATATAATGTCATAAATATTGAAGCTTGTAGTGTACTTGTGTGAAGTAATAGATCAAGTATCAATATAATGTCATAAATATTGATACTTGTAGTGTACTTGTGTGAAGTAATAGATCAAGTATCAATATAATGTCATAAATATTGAAGCTTGTAGTGTACTTGTGTGAAGTAATAGATCAAGTATCAATATAATGTCATAAATATTGATACTTGTAGTGTACTTGTGTGAAGTAATAGATCAAGTATCAATATAATGTCATAAATATTGATACTTGTAGTGTACTTGTGTGAATTAATAGATCAAGTATCAATATAATGTCATAAATATTGATACTTGTAGTGTACTTGTGTGAAGTAATAGATCAAGTATCAATATAATGTCATAAATATTGATACTTGTAGTGTACTTGTGTGAAGTAATAGATCAAGTATCAATATAATGTCATAAATATTGATACTTGTGGTGTACTTGTGTGAATTAATAGATCAAGTATCAATATAATGTCATAAATATTGATACTTGTAGTGTACTTGTGTGAAGTAATAGATCAAGTATCAATATAATGTCATAAATATTGATACTTGTAGTGTACTTGTGTGAATTAATAGATCAAGTATCAATATAATGTCATAAATATTGATACTTGTAGTGTACTTGTGTGAAGTAATAGATCAAGTATCAATATAATGTCATAAATATTGATACTTGTAGTGTACTTGTGTGAATTAATAGATCAAGTATCAATATAATGTCATAAATATTGATACTTGTAGTGTACTTGTGTGAAGTAATAGATCAAGTATCAATATAATGTCATAAATATTGAAGCTTGTAGTGTACTTGTGTGAAGTAATAGATCAAGTATCAATATAATGTCATAAATATTGATACTTGTAGTGTACTTGTGTGAATTAATAGATCAAGTATCAATATAATGTCATAAATATTGATACTTGTAGTGTACTTGTGTGAAGTAATAGATCAAGTATCAATATAATGTCATAAATATTGAAGCTTGTAGTGTACTTGTGTGAAGTAATAGATCAAGTATCAATATAATGTCATAAATATTGAAGCTTGTAGTGTACTTGTGTGAAGTAATAGATCAAGTATCAATATAATGTCATAAATATTGAAGCTTGTAGTGTACTTGTGTGAAGTAATAGATCAAGTATCAATATAATGTCATAAATATTGATACTTGTAGTGTACTTGTGTGAAGTAATAGATCAAGTATCAATATAATGTCATAAATATTGATACTTGTAGTGTACTTGTGTGAATTAATAGATCAAGTATCAATATAATTTCATAAATATTGAAGCTTGTAGTGTACTTGTGTGAAGTAATAGATCAAGTATCAATATAATGTCATAAATATTGAAGCTTGTAGTGTACTTGTGTGAAGTAATAGATCAAGTATCAATATAATGTCATAAATATTGATACTTGTAGTGTATTTGTGTGAAGTAATAGATCAAGTATCAATATAATGTCATAAATATTGATACTTGTAGTGTACTTGTGTGAATTAATAGATCAAGTATCAATATAATGTCATAAATATTGATACTTGTAGTGTACTTGTGTGAAGTAATAGATCAAGTATCAATATAATGTCATAAATATTGAAGCTTGTAGTGTACTTGTGTGAAGTAATAGATCAAGTATCAATATAATGTCATAAATATTGATACTTGTAGTGTACTTGTGTGAAGTAATAGATCAAGTATCAATATAATGTCATAAATATTGATACTTGTAGTGTACTTGTGTGAAGTAATAGATCAAGTATCAATATAATGTCATAAATATTGAAGCTTGTAGTGTACTTGTGTGAAGTAATAGATCAAGTATCAATATAATGTCATAAATATTGATACTTGTAGTGTACTTGTGTGAATTAATAGATCAAGTATCAATATAATGTCATAAATATTGATACTTGTAGTGTACTTGTGTGAAGTAATAGATCAAGTATCAATATAATGTCATAAATATTGAAGCTTGTAGTGTACTTGTGTGAAGTAATAGATCAAGTATCAATATAATGTCATAAATATTGAAGCTTGTAGTGTACTTGTGTGAAGTAATAGATCAAGTATCAATATAATGTCATAAATATTGAAGCTTGTAGTGTACTTGTGTGAAGTAATAGATCAAGTATCAATATAATGTCATAAATATTGAAGCTTGTAGTGTACTTGTGTGAAGTAATAGATCAAGTATCAATATAATGTCATAAATATTGAAGCTTGTAGTGTACTTGTGTGAAGTAATAGATCAAGTATCAATATAATGTCATAAATATTGAAGCTTGTAGTGTACTTGTGTGAAGTAATAGATCAAGTATCAATATAATGTCATAAATATTGATACTTGTAGTGTACTTGTGTGAAGTAATAGATCAAGTATCAATATAATGTCATAAATATTGAAGCTTGTAGTGTACTTGTGTGAAGTAATAGATCAAGTATCAATATAATGTCATAAATATTGATACTTGTAGTGTACTTGTGTGAAGTAATAGATAAAGTATCAATATAATGTCATAAATATTGATACTTGTAGTGTACTTGTGTGAATTAATAGATCAAGTATCAATATAATTTCATAAATATTGAAGCTTGTAGTGTACTTGTGTGAAGTAATAGATCAAGTATCAATATAATGTCATAAATATTGAAGCTTGTAGTGTACTTGTGTGAAGTAATAGATCAAGTATCAATATAATGTCATAAATATTGATACTTGTAGTGTACTTGTGTGAAGTAATAGATCAATTATCAATATAATGTCATAAATATTGATACTTGTAGTGTACTTGTGTGAATTAATAGATCAAGTATCAATATAATAACCAACTCGCGCAACAGTTTTCTACTCAAGAAAATAGTGATTTGAGCAAGTGCGCTTTACTTAACGGGATTTTGAACAAAGTAGTAGGTCCTGCTGCTCGCTTAATTAACGCAAATGGTATCCCTAATGACTGGACAGGCATTCGCAGTGCTCTAATTCATAACTTTGCCGATCAGCGAGATGAGACCGCTCTATACAATGACTTAGCTGTCTTGACACAAGGCACTAGCTCCCCTCAGGAATTTTACGAACGGTGTCAGAATATCTTCAGCACCATTATGACGTATGTTAGTTTGCATGACGCGTTACAAACTACTATTGATGCTAAGCGGGATCTGTATAAGAAGTTAACGCTTCAGGCGTATGTGCGTGGATTAAGTGACCCTCTAGGATCGCGCATACGTTGTATGCGCCCCGAAACCATCGAGAAAGCGTTAGAGTTTGTTCATGAGGAATCAAATACGATTTACATACAGAATCGAAACCAAAATCTTCCCGACAGGAAACCTACTAACTATTCAGTGCCTATGTCTTTGCCAAATTTTACTAGTGGATTTAAGGTGCCTTTTCAGCCTTACTCTATGCCTGCGCCTAGGCCTATTACCTATGGTACGCAAGGGCCCTCGCGACCACAGTTAATGCCACAGTATCCACAACAATGGAAGTCAAACAACTTCCAACCTAGGCAATTTGCTCCAACACGCACCCAGCAGATTTTCAGGGCGCCTCCTGCAAATTACAACCCCCAAAATAACGCTTTCCAAATGCAACCACGGCCTCAACAATACCCTCGTCCGATGAGTGGTGTTAGCCATTATGTTACGCGGACGCTGCCACCAGTAAATGCACTTACTGGGCATGATTGGAGGAAGTCGGGAAATCCACCCCCGACGAACTATTTCTAAACTAGGGAGGTAAATTTTAATGATTGTTATAATGACCCTGAATCTTACACTGATCATTACGAGACTTATTACGACAATTCTGACTATTCTGAATATCAATACTGGCCTTACGAATGCGATCCTTCCATTCAGGAATTTGTTGAGTATCCTCAGCCACTTCAAACTGAAACCGATGACGCCACCGTCGCCAATAATACTGAACAGGATTTTCAGAAAGCCACACGATCCGACAAGTCAAAATAGAAATAAATCTTCAAACACAGCGGCAACTTTCGTATATCCAAATCTCATCTCCTCCTTTAAAGCTATTAATAGATACGGGAGCGAACCAAAGTTTTTTGAGTCTTGTCGTAATAAAACAGTACTTTAATAACTTTCCGTTGAATTACGACCCTTTCGAAGTATGCAATGTTCACGCTACGACTAGAAGTGACTATTCCATAAATTTGCCTAGCTTTAAAGAATTCGGTGATTCAAGTGACGTGACATTTTATGTCTATAAGTTTTTCGATGGACTTATTGGTACAGACTTATTGGATAAATGGGAAGCTGTGATAGATTACAAGAATAAGGTACTTTCAACCAAGACTGCTTCAAACCCTATCAAAGTCTATGATTCACGCAATGCCAATCTGTATGAGGACATTATCCCAGCAGGTACTTCCAAATTAATAAGAATCCCTATTAACCTACATGAGGGAGAGGCATTTATAGAAGAACAAACTATTTCTAATTGCATCATAGGTGAATGTTTGACTTCAGTTAGCAACAATAGGGGAATAGTTGAAGTAAAGAACCCGAGTCGTAATGATGTCATATTTTCGATGCATCAAGCGGTATCTGCGGAGATAAATAACATTGAGTGGGCACCTCATGATCAAAAGCCACAACGCGTTAAAGAAGTTCTCGCGCGTCTCCGAACAAATCATTTAAACGTTGAGGAACGGACAAACCTAGAGCTACTTTGTGCGCGATATGCAGATGTATTTTATTTAGACAACGAGCAACTAACTTTTACAAACAAAATTAAGCATTCCATTAAAACAACCGATGAGCTTCCAGTTTACACCAAAAGTTACAGATATCCATACGTTCATAGACAGGAGGTACAAGAACAGATAGGTAAAATGCTAGACCAGGGCATTATCAGACCGTCAAACTCAGCTTGGAGTTCCCCGATCTGGGTAGTAGCTAAAAAGGCTGATGCGTCCGGAAAAACCAAATGGCGCATCGTAGTTGACTTCAGAAAGTTAAATGAGAAAACTGTCGATGATAAGTACCCTATCCCAAACATCGCGGATGTTCTAGACAAATTAGGTAACTGCCAATATTTTACTACTCTAGATCTAGCTAGTGGCTTTTACCAAGTAGAAATGAACCCACAGGATATTCCTAAAACGGCATTTAATGTGGAACACGGGCATTTCGAATTTTTACGTATGCCCATGGGACTTAAGAATAGCCCGTCCACTTTTCAAAGAGTTATGGATAACGTACTTAGAGAGCTCCAAAACACTATTTGTCTAGTGTATCTAGACGACATAATAGTGTTTAGTACATCCCTTCAAGAGCATATGTCAAACCTAGAAAAAGTATTTCAAAAATTACGTGAGTCCAATTTTAAAATACAAATGGACAAATCGGAATTTTTAAAATTAGAAACGGCTTATTTAGGACACGTTATCGGCAAGGATGGTATTAAACCTAACCCAGACAAGATAGCGGCTATTCAAAAGTACCCTCTGCCAAAAAGTACAACAGAAATAAAACGATTTCTAGGATTGCTAGGCTACTATAGGAAATTTTATTCCTGATTTTGCCAAGATAGCAAAACCTATGACGCAATGTTTAAAGAAAGGATCTAAAATCAATCCTGATAGAAACTACATTGAATGCTTCGAAAAATGTAAAACCCTGCTAGTTAACGATCCAATCCTTCAGTATCCGGACTTTACGAAAGAGTTTAATCTCACTACGGATGCTTCAAATCTAGCCATAGGCGCTGTCCTATCCCAAGGACCAATAGGGACTGACAAACCAATAGCTTATGCATCGCGAACTCTCAACACAAGCGAAATAAACTATAGCACTATAGAGAAGGAATTACTAGCTATTGTGTGGGCGACGAAGTATTTCAGACCTTATCTTTTTGGGAGAAAGTTTAAGATAGTGACATACCATCGTCCTTTACAATGGGTAATGAACATCAAAGAACCCAACTCACGGTTGACACGTTGGAGACTACGACTTAGCGAATACGACTATACAGTTGTCTATAAACCAGGCAAAAGTAACACTAATGCCGATGCCCTTTCGCGTATAGAAATTCATAATGAAGAGTTTAGTTCGGTAGTAGTCAACACCTCAGAAAAATCGGATTCTAATTCTAGAACTGAGAGTGCACATAGCGACGCGGAAAACCCTATCTTAGAGATACCTATCACGGACGATCCCCTCAACAGATTTACGAGGCAAATTATATTCACTGTTGTAGGTGACATTAAGAGTAAGTCTACTGTCTCTAAGCCTTTTGATAGTCACACGCGAACTTGCATCCAGGTATCAAAATCCAATCTGGAACAAGACGTTGTCAACGCAATCAAAGAACACGTTAACCCAAAAATTAAAACCGGAATTTTAATCATCCCCGCATTAGAGATGTATAGTATTATACCTATACTACAGAGTAGTTTCAAGAGTTCAGCAATGAACCTAGTACTTGCCAAAACTGAAATAGAAAACGTTAATAACTACCTCAAGCAACAAGAAATACTCAAAAACTATCACGAGGGTAAAACGAATCATAGGGGTATCAACGAGTGTTATCTAGCCCTATCGCGAAGGTATTACTGGCCTAAAATGAAAGAACATGTCACCAAATTTATTAATGAGTGTAGAATCTGTGGCCAAGCTAAATATGACCGTAACCCAGTGAGACCTAGGTTGCAAATCGTGCCTCCACCTTCAAAGCCAATTGAAGTGGTGCATCTAGATTTACTTAGTGTCGATTCTCACAAGTACTTGACCATCATAGATGCATTCTCTAAATATGGGCAGGCATATTATCTAAGAGATGCAACAGCTGTGAGCATCATTCAAGCCTTATTACAGTTCTTCTCTCATCACGGGGTGGCTCTGACAATCATAACAGATAACGGCCCCGAATTTGCTAACCAACTATTTCTAGAATTCACCAGACTACATAAAATCCACCACCACAAAACATGCCCCTACACGCCCAACGAAAATGGTATGGTAGAGCGCTTGCACTCTACATTACTCGAGCATTTGCGTATATTAAGACTAGAGCATCGCGGTGAATCAGTTCCTAACCTCATGACTTACGCTGTAATTGCATACAACAACTCCATACACAGTTTCACAAAGTGTAGACCCATCGATATAATAACCGGTCACCTAGATCCTCGTGATCCTTTAGATATGAACATAACGGAACATCTCTTACAACAATATATTCAGGATCATCGGAAACGAATGGAAAAGGTATACGAAAAAATCAATGAAACCGCACTTCATCGCCGAACGGAAATAACCGAAAATGCAAATAAAGACCGCGAACCCGAAGTGGTTTACACACCAGACCAACAGGTATTCGTTAGAAATCCGTTAGCTAATAGGCAAAAGCTAGCAGCTCGTTACTTACATGATAGAGTATTAGCGGATTTGCCAATACATATCTACACGAAAAAGAAAAATGCCGCAGTACCAAAATCGCGTTTAAAACGGGTACCTAACAGTGCTCGTTTGTTACAGGACACCGAAAATACTGTTCGTACTGGCGCTGACCCGAGCTCTGAACCTGGCCCTAGCGGAAGAAATATCACTTGAAAGCCTTAGGGATGGACCAGGCATTCTTCCGTTCAACATGGGACTAACCAGGGTTATTTCTCATTACCATTCCTTTATCCAAACTATTAATTTAGAAGCTGTGCGTAGCAGATTAGAATCTGTTAGAACCCAAGTACGAGATTTTGTGCCTAAGCTAAATGAGAAAACGTTTTCATTATACTCGCCACATATTAATTATTTGGACACAAAGTTAGCTGAAATATCTGAACAATTAGAAACGTTTGAGATTAAACGCGTAAAGAGAGGTCTCATAGATGGTCTAGGCTCGGTCATCAAATCTATTTCCGGTAACCTAGACTATACAGATGCTGTAAAGTATGACAATGCCATTTCAGTCTTAAAACAAAACGAAAACAGCTTGGCTGTTGAGATAAACCATCAAATGAGTTTAAGCAAGCAGTGGGTCTCACGTAGTTCTAATGTCACAGATAAAATAATTGACAATCAAGCGAAATTAGAAAAAGTTATAAATTCTATTCTAGCCAATGACGTAAGACATGAAACGAACATGATTAAGTATGCACATCTAGCTCAGCTACTTCTTATACTAGGAGACAACATAGATAGCTTATCTAGCGAGTTTTCTAAAATTGAAAATTTACTAGCTTTCATAAGAGCTAAAAGTATTCACCATTCCTTACTTAACTATGATTCTTATATTAGTATTATGGGAAGACTTAAGGTTTTATATAATAAGAAAGAAATATTAGATATTACTTTTAGGGATTACTTTGATATACTTAAAATAGGTTATTATTATAAGGGTAACGATATAATCTTGGTTATCAAGTTTCCAATTGTCTATCCCACTAACTACATCCTTTACAGACTATCCTTAGCCCCTAACCGCGATAATAAAATACTCACCCCAGCCTGTCCTTATGTAGCAATCCACGAGAAAGGTCTATTGTACATAGAGACAGAATGTCCGAAGTACAATCATGGTCACCTTTGCGAGGACGACACCAGCCGCCACCACGGGGACCAGTCAACCTGCCTCCGATACCTCATACTCCAGCAGCGTGTCCACGAGTCCTGTCATTTTACCTCGGTTATCCTGTCATCTGAAGCCATGGAGCAGCTAGACGACCACCACTACGTGCTGAGCTTTCCTAATTCTACAAAAGTTCAATTAACCTGTTCTGAAGACCGATATAGAATGCTGCAAGGAAGCTACCTAGCCGTCATACCAAAAGGATGCACACTCCGTACTCCAGCTTTGACTGCAAGTAACCATCACGATCAACTTAAAGGGCAGATATTGAAAATTATGGATATAGCAATCAGTAACAAGGAGCCGTATAACGTACCGGTAAAGAGGATCTTGAAGCTGAACACCATAGATTTGGGTCACCTGCATTCGAGTAATACTAAAATCACCTTACAAGAGCCAGTAACTTTAAAACCCTTAAACATTGATTCTGTATACCACACTACAATACCGGTATACATCCTTCTATTAGGCGCAACTATGCTTATCATTATCGTCATACTTTGTCGTCACAGAACGAATAAGTCGCAAGATGAGCACAATATAGAAAATAAAGATGCAGAAGTATCTAAAGAAGCCAGCGATCCAATATCTCTATCTGCACTATTTTCGAAGAAAGTCTGCAAATAGTTGCAGATCTTGCGGAGGGAGATGTTAAGCAACGACCCACCATGGAAACTGATGACGCAGATTCACATTACCAACTCACATGAGGACGGTACTGCAGTTTCGCAATCAAGCCACCGGCGTTCGACCTACCAAGTGCTACACGGAATCAGACCACCGCGCATCGTGGAACCATCGTGTCAGCATTACGAAATTGTTAACTTGCGGACCATTGTATCGATGAACACTCACTTTTTATTCTCACATCGAATGGATTGTCGTGTCTTATAATTATAAAATAAATGTATTATTTTAATTAAATTAAATAACTTTAAAATAACTTCGGTTTTTTTTGCATCCTCGACTTCAGCCGTACGTATTTATGTCATAAATATTGATACTTGTAGTGTACTTGTGTGAAGTAATAGATCAAGTATCAATATAATGTCATAAATATTGAAGCTTGTAGTGTACTTGTGTGAAGTAATAGATCAAGTATCAATATAATGTCATAAATATTGAAGCTTGTAGTATACTTGTGTGAAGTAATAGATCAAGTATCAATATAATGTCATAAATATTGAAGCTTGTAGTGTACTTGTGTGAAGTAATAGATCAAGTATCAATATAATGTCATAAATATTGATACTTGTAGTGTACTTGTGTGAAGTAATAGATCAAGTATCAATATAATGTCATAAATATTGATACTTGTAGTGTACTTGTGTGAAGTAATAGATCAAGTATCAATATAATGTCATAAATATTGAAGCTTGTAGTGTACTTGTGTGAAGTAATAGATCAAGTATCAATATAATGTCATAAATATTGATACTTGTAGTGTACTTGTGTGAAGTAATAGATCAAGTATCAATATAATGTCATAAATATTGATACTTGATCTATTACTTCGTACTAGGGATCCTAAGACAAATAGGGTAGTTGACACAGTATTATTCAGATAAATAAATTACGTAATGTAATGTTAATTTAATAGTGGTTGGAACAAATAACTCAATGAATTTAAAAAATATTAATATGCATTAGATCAGTGGTTCTCAAACTTTTTTAGTGACGGAACCCTTTTGGAAAGCAAAATACTTGATGGAACCCTACAATAAAACAATAGTTTTTAAAAGTGTATTCTTTATTAATAAGCGTAATAAAACAATGTAACAGTTAATAATTATTACTTACTTTACCACATGGCAAGTACAATAATAGATATTAAAAAAGAAAAAATGTAACTAATGGGAGGTATGAAACTGTTTTTTATTTTTCATCAATTGGTTGATATCAGGTTTGATAGAAGACAGTTGAAGTTTCATATCAGGTTCGGCGTCCAGTCTATTGCGATATTTTGTTTTCGTGGCTGCATAGGTTGAAAATCCTGTTTCGCACAAATATGTTGTTGGGAACGGGAGAAGAATATTCAGAGCCATTTTGCCAAGCATTATATTCATCACGGATTCTGCACGTTGAGAGGCGTCGTTTTGAACAGTGACTCCATACTTGTGTCTGATGACATTTCTAAAAGAGATTCATATATCTCGATGACATACTTTCGGGCTTTTCCAAGTTGGGTAAAAAAGGATTATGAATCCATGAATTCAGTTTCATTTTTGTATTCTGTTCTTCGGGAAAATACTTTTCAAAAGATGCGCGCATCGAACTGAGATATTGGACCAATTCTTCCAACACATCATCTTGAAACATTTCTGAGTCGTTATCGCTAACAAACTCACTGAGTGACGTAAAGCTTTCTATTTCTTTCTTACCAACGCAAATAATCCAAAAATCTAATTTTCTTTTGAAGGCAGTTATTTTGTTATAGGCCTGAAACACTGTTGTCTGTTTACCTTGCAATGATAAATTTCATTCGTTCAGTTTTTGAAAGATATCCGCCATAAAAGACAATCGGAACAACCAAGTTTTATCATACAAACGGTCCTTCAAATTAAAAGAAGTACCTATCTGCTGAAAGAAACATTTGTAACTCGGCTCTAAGTTCAAATAGCCTTGTTAAAGTTTTACCCCGAGACAGCCATCGCACTTCTGTTTGGAGCAGCAGTGTTTTATGTTTGCTGCCATAATCTTCACACAATAATGAGAACAATCGGGATTGTAGTGGGCGTGATTTGATAAAATTAATTATTTTTACCGCTTCATCCATAACATTAAGTTTATATTTATTATTATTTTTTCATAACATTAGTTTTGTTTTATCATTAGTGTAAGTGGTGTACGAGGGTGAATCAAAAAGTTCTTAGAAGTGCATATATATGAAACCTTTTTGGATCAAGTTCGATATTCAAATTAAAGAGTGTCTATCACACTATATTTATGCAGACTGTCACTTGTTTTTGTCAGTTCGTTCGCATGTAATAAATTTTTTTGTGCAACGAGTTGCTAAAAAGTCAAAATTATGGATAAAAGTGAGTTACGTGCGGTGATAAAATATCTCAGTTTGAAAAAAATTTCTACGAAGGAAATTTTTTTGGACATTCAGCAGACATTAGGGGGTGATGCTGTACCCTATTCTACGGTTGCGTACTGGGTGGCTGAATTTAAAAGAGGTAGATCAAGCTGTAAAGATGACCCGCGTTCTGGGCGGCCTTCAACCTCCGTTACAGAAGAAAATGTCAAAAAGGTTGAGAATCTGGTTTTGGAAGACAGAAGAATGACTATAAAACATATAGCTGAGATCCTAAAGATATCTTTTGGTAGCGTTCAATCCATTTTAATTGATTCACTGGGGTTCAAAAAAGTGTCTGCAAGATGGGTGCCACGAATGTTAACCGACGAAAACAAAAAGCGACGTTTGGAAATTTCCAAGCGTAATCTCGAAATGTTCCAGCGTGATTCGGATAATTTTTGCCGTCGTCTTGTCACCATGGATGAAACGTGGGTCCACCATTTTGATCCTGAAACTAAAAGACAAAGCATGTCTTGGAAACGACCATCCTCTCCATCCATTAAGAAATTTCGAGTTGCTCCTACCGCTGGCAAAGTTATGGCCTCTGTGTTCTGGGATAGTGAAGGAATCCTTTTTATTGATTACATGCCAAAAGGCCAGACGATTACTGGACCCTATTATGCAAATTTAATCCCGAAAGTGCGTGAAGCGATTAAAGAAAAACGTCGTGGAAAACTGTCGTTGGGCGTGTTGTTCCTTCAAGATAACGCTCCTGCTCATCGATCGGAAGTTGCGCTCAACGCAATCCGCTGTGCTGGCTTCAATCTCCTTGACCACCCACCATATTCTCCGGACTTAGCCCCAAGTGATTTTCACTTATTTCCAAAATTAAAAGAGGAAATTCGTGGAACAAAATTTCACGATAATGACGCGGTTATAGCTGCCGTAGAGGACTTTTTCGAGAGTCAAGAAAATATTTTTTTTCACAAGGAATAAGGAAGTTAGAAACGCGTTATTCTAAATGCATTGCATTGGAGGGAGATTATGTAGAAAAATAAAATATTATTATTTAAATCTTTGCATTTTTTAATATTGATTCCAAGAATTTTTTGATTTACCCTCGTTCATAACCGTTCTAATTGAAATAAATAAATAAATAACTAATTTTAGATTTGACGGCATTATGGCTGGAACTACAATTAGGCGCTTTATTTTTTTATTCGTGACACTGCTCCTGCTGTTTTACCTGTCATCGCCTTGGCCTCATCTGTACAAATGTCAATGCAATTGTTCCAACTGAGATTATTTTCTTCAAAAAATATATTTATTTTATTAAAAAGGTCATCCCCGGTAGTGTTGGTGAGCAGCGGTGAACACATAAGCATGCCTTCTTCAAAAGAATTTTCATATGGATATCTCACGATAACCAGCATGATAGTCAAACCAGCGACATCAGTTGACTCGTCCATTTGCAAGGCGAATCGTGTTTTTTGTAGATGTGTAACTAGTTCTTGTTTGACGTAGCTTGCCAGATCATGGATTCGCCGTGAAACAGTATCGTTTGATAGCGGCACAGTAGAAAGATGCTTTGCAGATTTTTCATCGAGCATACATTTTGTTATGTCTAATACACATGGCTTTATTAAATTCTCAGCGATAGCGTGCGCTTCACCTGCTTGTACAATGCGATAGCTAACTAAATATGATGCCTCCGTGGCCTTTTCGTTGATACGAGTAGTTTGTGTTACACGCTTCATATTTTTTTGACTTTCCAATAACTGATCTTTTTTACGAACAAAAAATTATTTATTCTTGTCTTTAGACTCGGGGTGTACAGTTTCTAAATGTCGGTGCAATTTGGCAGGTGCCATGGAACTATTAGGAAGCAGTTTACTACATAGCATGCAGAGAGGTGAGCCGTTGGAATCAACAAATCCGAAACTAATACATGATTCATCATACTTCCTTATTTTCGTCTTTGAAACTGTCGAGCTTGACGTCGTGGCAGCATCGTCTGGATCGGTGATTGCTATATTCTCCGCGCGTACTGCTTTTGAACATTCAGCGTCATTAGAAGATGTTGTTGCAACACGTTTAACACCTTTAAGCCAACGTTCCATTCTTCTTTATTTATAATGTTACACGTCAGGATGGTGGGGTCTAAATAATGCACAATCGTTACTGCGTATAAGAGACTAAGTTTAGTGCAATGAAGAAATGTATAAAACTGAGACAACAGAATACAGCAGACAGTAGAACAATGAACACTAGTTTCTGTAGCTAGCGAGCTTGTAAGTAGGAAGGTAGGAACTTATCGCTCCGAACGCTAATCGTCGCTTTTATACTTAGTCCTAGACTCGATCTCGAATATTCTCGAAAATACTCGAGTCGGCGCCTTTGATAAACAAAAAGCAAAAATAAAAAGAGAAATATAAAAATTGCGTTGTAAACAATCTATACTTTATTTTTTGAGGTTAGAGTCGAAAGTTGCTTGTTGACAACTATAGCGTCTAATTCAGAGGCGGCTTTTATCAAAGGGACTGCGCGCTCACAAGTATACAAGTACCGTGAAACATGCCAACTTTGCCCGCTTTTAATAAGAAATATTAATTATTTATTGTTTTTTCTATGAGCGCTTGCGTATATTTTTTGATTTGCTGCATCTCTAACATCATGTGCATGGATTGGCTTATTAAGATTTTTAAAAAGTTCACATTTTTTTCCAGCTTTTCATTGATTTTGATGGCGGGCAAAGTTCTAGATTTCTAGCCAACATTGCCCACGTGGTTTTTTGACTCAAATTTAGCCTTTATGCCAATGAGAAAGAAACTAGCTAAAGGATTAGGACAATGATGACGTTACCTTTAAAAACCTTACCGATGACGATCCAAGTTTCCCTATTAAGTTAGTTGGCAAAGTTACGCTGAATTTTTTTCTATATTCCATACTAGACAAAAGTTGCGATGTCAAAATGTTAGGGCTGCCAAAAGCAAACATTTTTAGTAGGTACAAAAAAACAAAATTAGAATGTTAATGTTTATATTTTTCTCAAAAATACAAACGGCTGAAACTCTTATATATAAACTTATTATTATAAATACTAATATCAAAATCGAGATCAATTCACGTTCGAAATGAGGTAGATATTAAATAGTGATATAAAGTGATAACCAAGTTTTTCCTTTCAATCAGTGGAGAATAGAGGTAGGCACTTATACGATAATTTCAGTAGGCGTATTAGGAACTAATTTAAAAAAAGGTTAATAATTTGTATTTTAGCCTGAGTTAGCTTACTGAAACTATTTCAGAAGTAACTAGACACTTAAATAAACAAAAAAACATCTTTTATTATTTTTGCTTAATTATACTTTGGAAAACAGTCTTAAAATTTTAAATCTAAAAATTCAACCGCTAAGTTAACCATAGAAAAAAACATTTTTTTAACAATCAGGTACACAAAAAAAAGCAATTTCTTATTTTAATTAAATTATTTTTGAAAAACAGTCTTGTGTTGCGACTATAATGAATTAATTTAACTTTATTGTATGTTATAACTACTGAAATCGAAATAAAATATGATATGGCCACGTCGAGTAATGTCAGGCTCAGGCAATTTTGTGATCTTCTAAATGTTGTATGGTGCAAATGTCATCAATTATTAGATATGTGAAAGTGGTTCCCTTGTCACATCTAGATTGTTTAACTTTTCGGACAAATTTTACTGTAGGATTTGAATCATTGTCGTACAAAACCTGACCAACAAAATGCTTGATGCCCTTTTTTGTACTGAACCGCGCCAAAATCCAATCACTTTTTTTTAATATCTTCTGGTTTTCAGTGCAGTATTAAATATCATGTAGCCCAAATTTCATACTATCTAATTCAAAGTTTTCTTTTTCTTCTTGTTCCCTTAAACATTAGGCTATGTAATAATCGTGTACTGTTTCTTAGTCTGAGTTATCTGTGTCGATTGTAATTACTTCAGTATCCGTCGATAACGAGCTTGACTCACTATGTAATCTATTCTTTCTTCTTTTCACTGAAGTGCTGCTTCTAGCTGGCTTTTTTGCTGTCGACTTGTTTTTTCTATTAACTTTCTTCCTCTTTCGTGAATTTTCCTTGTTTTCTTTTTCCAGTACTTTGGTTTTGTTCTCTTGCAAGCAATCTGGTAATTCACTGTTGAATGACATAATTTTAATATTATTAGAAATGTCATTTAAAGTACAGACATCTGATGTTTGTGTTGCTGGTTTAATGACCACATTGGAGAGTATAGTTATTTTACTAGGATCTTTTTTCAAGGATCTTTGCTCTTTGATCTTTGTGTAAATAACACTGTTACCGGAAGAAGCTTTTAATAGTGAACTATTTTGTGCAGATGTCGATGATGTTGTCACTTTTAGTTTTGATTGAACTGAATGAAAGTTTATCAGTTTGACACAAATTTTGTTGAGGCTTTCAGGATTGAAAGTATTCTGATTATCAGAGTCACTAAAATTGCCGTCCAAATAGCAGCCTTCGTTCTCTTTTGCCATAGTATCACCATTTGGAACAGTTTAATAAACATCCCCGTTTGTTCGTCCAAAAACAGGGTTACTTTGTTCTTTTTATTTACTTTAGCCACTCCAGAGGACTTTTTTCGTGATTTAATTTTCGTTTTATTGTTCGTCTCAAGCGCATCTTTGCAAGATTCAATGTTCAAATCAGAAACTGTCACAGACTTTCCTGGCTCGCACTTAATTTTTTTATTTCTTTTTATCTGCATCGGCTTTCCTGCCCTCGTTTCTTTCAAATAATCAATCAGTGTTTGATCTATTCCATACGATAATATTTTTTCTTGCATGTCTGGTATCTTTTTTAGAACTTCCCGCGGATTCATTGGAAATATCCCCGATTGAAATATTTAAAACCACTTTTTATGTTCTTTGCCTCCTTCAACTCAATTGCTTCAATTAATTCACTGAGTAATTTTGGAAAGTGCTTTTTGTTCAATGATGCTTGGTTTGGGTTCTTAAGCTTATACTGATACAATATTTTACGCCAGGCTTTTTTCATAGGTGCAAAAAAATGCCACGTCGAGGGGCTGGGTAAGGTGTGTTGATCTCGGAGGGATAAATACCTCCTTTTTTTCATATTTTCGTGAACCAACAGCTTTAAGTCTATTTTAGTAAGCGGAGATCCATATTCAGCCGCAACTTACAAAACTCAAATTTTTTTTCTCCTCTTCAGCGGTTAAAATGGTAGGATGACCAACAGAGTTTGTATGAACCTTTTTTATTTTATTCATTATCGTCTGTCTTGGGATACCAAATTGTAGTTCAGCATCTCTGGAAGTGATTTTATTCGACTTAACTGCTTCACATGCTATTTCCAGCATTTCGACAGAATAATTTTTGTACATTCTGGAACCTATTTGGCGTCTTGACTTTCTTTGTCGGATCCGAAACTCGTGTTTGGTTTTCTAAAATTCAAAATAATAATGTACATTACTAAAACAATAATTACTAGAACTCATTTATCTTAATTTTATAATAACATAATAATGTTGCACGGGGCCCGGTAATTCCAGTATCAGCCTGGTAATTAGTTACGGAACCTCAAGTTAAGTGCAAAGGAAGAATACACAAGTAAACACATTTTCACGTAAAAGTATCATTGTTTGTTTTTACTAGTTTATTGGAATGGATAAGTTAATATTACTAACGCGAAATAATCACAAAAATAAACATTATTTTTTATACACAACTTTTATAAAGTGACAACCCTAGTGCTTTTTCGAACTTGGGCAAAGTTGACATTCTTAGGTCGGAACATTACAAGGTAACATTGCCCATCGTCATAACTTTTGTTTTAATTAACCTTTAACACTGAAACTAAGATTAAAATACACTGCAATTCGTTTGCTACAACATACAATTATATAAACTTACCTTCGTATTCGCCATGAATAAGAATTCAATTAAATCTTTTTTCAAAAATTTGCCCGCAAAAACACCCACCACACTCAACAAGCCGCAACAGGATACTAAACTAAACGGAGTTGGCTTGATGCACGATTCTCAGAGATGCCATACGTAAAACCTAATTTCTTCCAAAGTTATCAATATTGCCATAATACATAATAATTTTTCTACAGAAACGGTTTTCCATAATTAGTTTATTTTGGGCAAAGATACCTCTGTAGGCAAAGTAGGCATATTTCACGGATTACATGTTGATACCAAACTTATGAGATATTGTACCAGCTATTGTAACACATGTTTATACAAATACAAATAAATACATTAATATACCTACGCGCGGCCGCGGAGTCAAAACGTTCGACCAGAGAGAGGTGTTTTGATTTTTTTTCTAAATTCTTGAGGAACCCCTACAGAGGTATCGGCGGAACACAGTTAGAGTATAGCTGCATTAGATGAGCTTTATTTTGAATAAATAAAATGTGTACAAGAGTTTTTAGAAGTCACGTGACCAAAAACGGAAGTACCTGCGGAAATGATGTTGTAACCTACCTGCTTAGAGCGGCTAGGAGATAAAAATAAAAACAGAAGTTCTAGACGTTTATTAAGCCCAGAGCTAGGTCGTGAGTTAGGTACATACAGTTAATGCGATAGACCCCTTGTTACGGAGACTATCTCAGATTAAGTAGTTGTAGTCCTCGACGCGATGGTGTGGGTGATGCAGCAACTGGCAGAAACGCAGAGACGTCGACCGGAGTCCGGGCAGCCGCAGATTCCAGCAGCAGACGGGTCATTACGGACGCCCCGCAGGATCCAGAGTCCTGTGGCAGTAGCGACCGCTCCTGCGATGTGCACAGTTACTGGCCAGCAGTCTAGCCAGCGTAAGTTGTAGCCAGCCGTAATTTTCTCGCCAGCGTTAAGATCCCTGGAATGCCAAGGAGGGTCCCGGTTAGTAGGTGTTCTGCAGAGGCCTTGCTATCACATCCACGAAGTCCTGGGTTCCTCCGAGGAAGCTTAACTTCGACAAGAGCCGTGGTATGACAACATGCCGCAAACAAAATGGTCGGAAGGACATAAAAAAACAATTTAAAGATTTTATTGAATAAGCTTGAAGAGCCAAACGGGGTTTAGCAGTACCTAGCCGGAAGATATAAGTAGGTACTAGATAGATTAAGGATTACTTACTCTACAGCGTGAAATACTAGTTCCCGTCAGTTGCAGTCCCGCTTGAAGAGCTTCACAAATCATTACAATATAATACTTGGTACCTGCTAGAAGAGGTAGATAGGTGCCAATTAGGTTATAAAAATCGCTCAGCCTAGTAGTAGCTAGAATGAAAATACAACACGATAATCACTATAACTATGTGCACAATATACTTACTTAGATTTAACCTAGAGTGAAACAAATTTTCACTCACCCGAAGATTGGGGAATATACAAAATAAATTTAGATTATTTGATTAGGCTATGACGATACAACGTCAACAATGTTCACTGTCACGGCACTTGGTAATTATAGGTGCAGCTGTTGGTCTCGCTAACCCAGTATTCATTGTAGTCTTTGGTCTCGCTGGCTCAGCTGGCTGGGGTCGTAATGGCAGAGCTGCGCGCTGTAATTTCGCGACACACATACGTGACTCCGCCCCTTTGCCTTTCACATCGAACATCACCTTATTTGGTAATGTTTAGGCGCTCTTCCAGACACGAAGGAGGCGAGACGCGCGATCGCGAACGAGTCAAAACGCAGATTTCGTCATAGACTCTAGAGTGCCTACATCATTTATATTTCCTATACACAGGATAACTACTCTTGGCCTTGGAAGAGCGGTAGGTACTTATAGTCCTGCAGAAGCTCTTTAATACCGTCTTACTCGAAGGTACCTACTCGCCAGAAGCATGCAAAACAAATGCGTGTTGGTGCTAAGTATTATTCAAGAAACCATCTCGATTTTTAGCTATGTTCATAAGCTGTTTACGAAGGTCATCACAAACCGTTTGAGTCGCAGGTTTGATAAACTCCAGTCTCTGGAACAAGCCAGCTTCGAAAAATGCTATAGTACCTACCATAGGCCACATCCACACGCTATGGCAAGTTATACAGAAGACCGAAGAGTATAAATTGCCTCCTCTCTCTCTTGAGACGTGGGCAGCGCTTCAGTCTGCGAAAAAAGGCGTGAGACAGGGGGACGTAATATCTCCGAAACTGTTCACTACTGCATTGGAAGACGCTTTCAAGCTCCTGGAACGGCAAGGACTCGGCATTACCGAGTACATCACTCACCTTCGATTTGCCAACGATATTGTAATCATGGCAGAATCGATAGAACACCTCAGCACGATCGAGTTTTCTAACGGGTAAGTCTTAGGATGAACGTGGACAAGACCAAGATAATGTCCAGTGTCCAGATTGAGCCTACTTTAGTATCAGGTAGGGAATTCAGTTCTCGAAGTTGTTCAAATCTAGAATCAATTGTTATTATTCAACAAATCCTTAAAATTTACATCATTTAACTTCCAACGCGCTAAAAGTGTTTCTCTACCGGCGTTTACAGCATCACCGAATTGAACGGATGGAAATATGAACTCTTGAAATTGCCTTCATTTTTATGCAGTTAAAGAATCTAGTCCTTCTAAAGCAAGACTCATCCCTCCCACAAAGTCTACACCAGGCCTAAATTGTGTACGAGAAGACTAGCTCTTATTAAGTATTAGGTATCCAACGCTAAGATAGCCCAGTGCTTAAGATAGCCCACTCTCTATAAAACGAACTTCCACTAACACAAAATTTATCAGATTTCATGGTAATCTCCGAACACACCCGTACACAAAATGGCAACTTAGAACAATAACGCGCGATACGCCATTTAGAAATCGCGCGTCAGTTAGGCTTGGACGTCCAAAAAATCGTGCCCGTTATAACAATACTTCGACAAACTTTTTTCCATTTTGACTTTTAAAAGTGCAAATTCAGTTGATTTTTTGAGTGGACTTTAAAGAACAATCTTTCTAGCATCGAGTTTCATGTAAGTAAGTTTAATTTATCTTATCATTGTATATTTTTGTTGTCTTTACCTACATCTGTGAAATATCCTTATGATAGCCCACTCCATAATGACTTATGATGGCCCGGGCCTTCTAAGTCAGTAATTATTTTTGATGTTGATTGAAGAGCCCACTGTTTTATTTTAATTGTTGTTGTTGTTTATAGATCCCATAGTAACATAGTTAAATGTTCGATAAAGACAGTTCAAAGTATAAAAAAACGCTGTTATACTTTTTTATAGGTAAGTTCACAATAAAAAATATCATAGGTATTCCTATGAAGGCCCACTTAAAATTACGTTTCAAAATAAATGATCCGAATTTAGCTTTGTAAGATGGCCCAGCTCTTTATAAATTGTTAATAAAGAATACAAAGTCTTCTAACTTAAATTTGATTGCTTTAAAATGTTATTATTTATTTAAAAATATGAAAATGTCGTAAATTTAACGTAAATATTGAGATTTTTATTGCGGGCCATGATGGGTCGCTATGTTTCTAAGATGGCCCACAGTCCATGTTTAATAAAATGTTATTAGTAGCTACGTATTTTACATATAAGAAACAAAGGAACACACTATTGCTTTGTCATATATACAAGCTACATCGTGGATGTTATTATATTCATTAATAACTTATTTTCGACATTTTATACAATTATGTAAAAACACGGGCCATATTAGTGCAGGAGACCTTAGTAAGTGCGATTTAATAGTCTAACCAAGATTCAAAGTGGCCGAAAAGCGAATGTAAATATATGTGTTCTTATTTTCGGCCACTAACGTTGTGAATATTTTTATTAATTTACAGGAACATAACTATATTGGCGGCCCGAAAACCAAACAATCATTCCGTACCCAAGATACCCCTGGGCGTGCCACGGGAACTTGGATTAGGACTCGTGGCACCCCCAGGTCAATTAGTGCAGTGCTTTTGAATGTATACAATACACATGGTATTAAAAGTATGTACTTATTCCATCCTCCTAATACGAGTATATGATTTCGTTTTTATTTCAAACTAAATGCGCTCCACAGTTCCACCCGCGTGTGAATGGACGATGATGAATCAAAATGTAAAGCCTATGTTCATCAGGGAATAAAAACACGGGCCATATTAGCGCAGGAGACCTTAGTAAGTGCGATTTAATAGTCTAACCAAGATTCAAAGTGGCCGAAAAGCGAATGTAAATATATGTGTTCTTATTTTCGGCCACTAACGTTGTGAATATTTTTATTAATTTACAGGAACATAACTATATCGGCGGCCCGAAAACCAAACAATCATTCCGTACCCAAGATACCCCTGGGCGTGCCACGGGAACTTGGATTAGGACTCGTGGCACCCCCAGGTCAATTAGTGCAGTGCTTTTGAATGTATACAATACACATGGTATTAAAAGTATGTACTTATTCCATCCTCCTAATACGAGTATATGATTTCGTTTTTATTTCAAACTAAATGCGCTCCACAGTTCCACCCGCGTGTGAATGGACGATGATGAATCAAAATGTATAGCCTATGTTCATCAGGGATAGAGTCGTCGTCCCACCTCAGGAGATGCGTAGTTTTTTTTTAGCATCACCAAAGTTTTCAAACCAAAAAAATAAATATCTACAAGTCATCGCTTTGACAAGACATACCTACCTACATTCGACAAATAGTTTATCACAAAAGTGCTGCGTTATATCCATATCGAGGTAAATCCTGATTCTGACGTTGTGTGGTCACTATAACGCTCATCCTCACTTCGCTAGTTGTCGCACCTGTAGTGACTTTGCTCTGACAAGATACTCCGCGTACGTTGAACGTTCTGTGGAGTAATTCTTTCTTGTCGAATGTTTGTTACTGTTGAAGCTATGACTTGCCGATATAATATCTGTTGTTAACACTGACAGATTAGCTGTCAATCTCAACAAAATGGCGGCCCAAGCGTTTCATTATTATATTCATTATCTATTATTGACAATCGCAACTTAAAAACGTAACAGTTTAGTTGAATTTACGTTCCGTTTTACGCATAGTTATTTGCTTATTATTCATTGATATTTCGTTTTTTTTTTTCAAGATTTTTTTTTTGTTCAAGAGTTTTTAGAAGTCACGTGACCAAAAACGGAAGTACCTGCGGAAATGATGTTGTAACCTACCTGCTTAGAGCGGCTAGGAGATAAAAATAAAAACAGAAGTTCTAGACGTTTATTAAGCCCAGAGCTAGGTCGTGAGTTAGGTACATACAGTTAATGCGATAGACCCCTTGTTACGGAGACTATCTCAGATTAAGTAGTTGTAGTCCTCGACGCGATGGTGTGGGTGATGCAGCAACTGGCAGAAACGCAGAGACGTCGACCGGAGTCCGGGCAGCCGCAGATTCCAGCAGCAGACGGGTCATTACGGACGCCCCGCAGGATCCAGAGTCCTGTGGCAGTAGCGACCGCTCCTGCGATGTGCACAGTTACTGGCCAGCAGTCTAGCCAGCGTAAGTTGTAGCCAGCCGTAATTTTCTCGCCAGCGTTAAGATCCCTGGAATGCCAAGGAGGGTCCCGGTTAGTAGGTGTTCTGCAGAGGCCTTGCTGTCACATCCACGAAGTCCTGGGTTCCTCCGAGGAAGCTTAACTTCGACAAGAGCCGTGGTATGACAACATGCCGCAAACAAAATGGTCGGAAGGACATAAAAAAACAATTTAAAGATTTTATTGAATAAGCTTGAAGAGCCAAACGGGGTTTAGCAGTACCTAGCCGGAAGATATAAGTAGGTACTAGATAGATTAAGGATTACTTACTCTACAGCGTGAAATACTAGTTCCCGTCAGTTGCAGTCCCGCTTGAAGAGCTTCACAAATCATTACAATATAATACTTGGTACCTGCTACAAGAGGTAGATAGGTGCCAATTAGGTTATAAAAATCGCTCAGCCTAGTAGTAGCTAGAATGAAAATACAACACGATAATCACTATAACTATGTGCACAATATACTTACTTAGATTTAACCTAGAGTGAAACAAATTTTCACTCACCCGAAGATTGGGGAATATACAAATTAAATTTAGATTATTTGATTAGGCTATGACGATACAACGTCAACAATGTTCACTGTCACGGCACTTGGTAATTATAGGTGCAGCTGTTGGTCTCGCTAACCCAGTATTCATTGTAGTGTTTGGTCTCGCTGGCTCAGCTGGCTGGGGTCGTAATGGCAGAGCTGCGCGCTGTAATTTCGCGACACACATACGTGACTCCGCCCCTTTGCCTTTCACATCGAACATCACCTTATTTGGTAATGTTTAGGCGCTCTTCCAGACACGAAGGAGGCGAGACGCGCGATCGCGAACGAGTCAAAACGCAGATTTCGTCATAGACTCTAGAGTGCCTACATCATTTATATTTCCTATACACAGGATAACTACTCTTGGCCTTGGAAGAGCGGTAGGTACTTAAAGTCCTGCAGAAGCTCTTTAATACCGTCTTACTCGAAGGTACCTACTCGCCAGAAGCATGCAAAACAAATGCGTGTTGGTGCTAAGTATTATTCAAGAAACCATCTCGATTTTTAGCTATGTTCATAAGCTGTTTACGAAGGTCATCACAAACCGTTTGAGTCGCAGGTTTGATAAACTCCAGTCTCTGGAACAAGCCAGCTTCGAAAAATGCTATAGTACCTACCATAGGCCACATCCACACGCTATGGCAAGTTATACAGAAGACCGAAGAGTATAAATTGCCTCCTCTCTCTCTTGAGACGTGGGCAGCGCTTCAGTCTGCGAAAAAAGGCGTGAGACAGGGGGACGTAATATCTCCGAAACTGTTCACTACTGCATTGGAAGACGCTTTCAAGCTCCTGGAACGGCAAGGACTCGGCATTACCGAGTACATCACTCACCTTCGATTTGCCAACGATATTGTAATCATGGCAGAATCGATAGAACACCTCAGCACGATCGAGTTTTCTAACGGGTAAGTCTTAGGATGAACGTGGACAAGACCAAGATAATGTCCAGTGTCCAGATTGAGCCTACTTTAGTATCAGGTAGGGAATTCAGTTCTCGAAGTTGTTCAAATCTAGAATCAATTGTTATTATTCAACAAATCCTTAAAATTTACATCATTTAACTTCCAACGCGCTAAAAGTGTTTCTCTACCGGCGTTTACAGCATCACCGAATTGAACGGATGGAAATATGAACTCTTGAAATTGCCTTCATTTTTATGCAGTTAAAGAATCTAGTCCTTCTAAAGCAAGACTCATCCCTCCCACAAAGTCTACACCAGGCCTAAATTGTGTACGAGAAGACTAGCTCTTATTAAGTATTAGGTATCCAACGCTAAGATAGCCCAGTGCTTAAGATAGCCCACTCTCTATAAAACGAACTTCCACTAACACAAAATTTATCAGATTTCATGGTAATCTCCGAACACACCCGTACACAAAATGGCAACTTAGAACAATAACGCGCGATACGCCATTTAGAAATCGAGCGTCAGTTAGGCTTGGACGTCCAAAAAATCGTGCCCGTTATAACAATACTTCGACAAACTTTTTTCCATTTTGACTTTTAAAAGTGCAAATTCAGTTGATTTTTTGAGTGGACTTTAAAGAACAATCTTTCTAGCATCGAGTTTCATGTAAGTAAGTTTAATTTATCTTATCATTGTATATTTTTGTTGTCTTTACCTACATCTGTGAAATATCCTTATGATAGCCCACTCCATAATGACTTATGATGGCCCGGGCCTTCTAAGTCAGTAATTATTTTTGATGTTGATTGAAGAGCCCACTGTTTTATTTTAATTGTTGTTGTTGTTTATAGATCCCATAGTAACATAGTTAAATGTTCGATAAAGACAGTTCAAAGTATAAAAAAACGCTGTTATACTTTTTTATAGGTAAGTTCACAATAAAAAATATCATAGGTATTCCTATGAAGGCCCACTTAAAATTACGTTTCAAAATAAATGATCCGAATTTAGCTTTGTTTTCGTTTAATTATAAAAACAAGTTATAAAACTATACACCACGGAAAACTGTTTAGTTTTAATTAAACAATTTTTGTTTTTTAATCTTTTTTTATTTTTGATAAATTTAAGATGGCCCAGCTCTTTATAAATTGTTAATAAAGAATACAAGGTCTTCTAACTTAAATTTGATTGCTTTAAAATGTTATTATTTATTTAAAAATATGAAAATGTCGTAAATTTAACGTAAATATTGAGATTTTTATTGCGGGCCATGATGGGTCGCTATGTTTCTAAGATGGCCCACAGTCCATGTTTAATAAAATGTTATTAGTAGCTACGTATTTTACATATAAGAAACAAAGGAACACACTATTGCTTTGTCATATATACAAGCTACATCGTGGATGTTATTAAATTCATTAATAACTTATTTTCGACATTTTATACAATTATGTAAAAACACGGGCCATATTAGCGCAGGAGACCTTAGTAAGTGCGATTTAATAGTCTACCCAAGATTCAAAGTGGCCGAAAAGCGAATGTAAATATATGTGTTCTTATTTTCGGCCACTAACGTTGTGAATATTTTTATTAATTTACAGGAACATAACTATATTGGCGGCCCGAAAACCAAACAATCATTCCGTACCCAAGATACCCCTGGGCGTGCCACGGGAACTTGGATTAGGACTCGTGGCACCCCCAGGTCAATTAGTGCAGTGCTTTTGAATGTATACAATACACATGGTATTAAAAGTATGTACTTATTCCATCCTCCTAATACGAGTATATGATTTCGTTTTTATTTCAAACTAAATGCGCTCCACAGTTCCACCCGCGTGTGAATGGACGATGATGAATCAAAATGTAAAGCCTATGTTCATCAGGGAATAAAAACACGGGCCATATTAGCGCAGGAGACCTTAGTAAGTGCGATTTAATAGTCTAACCAAGATTCAAAGTGGCCGAAAAGCGAATGTAAATATATGTGTTCTTATTTTCGGCCACTAACGTTGTGAATATTTTTATTAATTTACAGGAACATAACTATATTGGCGGCCCGAAAACCAAACAATCATTCCGTACCCAAGATACCCCTGGGCGTGCCACGGGAACTTGGATTAGGACTCGTGGCACCCCCAGGTCAATTAGTGCAGTGCTTTTGAATGTATACAATACACATGGTATTAAAAGTATGTACTTATTCCATCCTCCTAATACGAGTATATGATTTCGTTTTTATTTCAAACTAAATGCGCTCCACAGTTCCACCCGCGTGTGAATGGACGATGATGAATCAAAATGTAAAGCCTATGTTCATCAGGGAATAAAAACACGGGCCATATTAGCGCAGGAGACCTTAGTAAGTGCGATTTAATAGTCTAACCAAGATTCAAAGTGGCCGAAAAGCGAATGTAAATATATGTGTTCTTATTTTCGGCCACTAACGTTGTGAATATTTTTATTAATTTACAGGAACATAACTATATTGGCGGCCCGAAAACCAAACAATCATTCCGTACCCAAGATACCCCTGGGCGTGCCACGGGAACTTGGATTAGGACTCGTGGCACCCCCAGGTCAATTAGTGCAGTGCTTTTGAATGTATACAATACACATGGTATTAAAAGTATGTACTTATTCCATCCTCCTAATACGAGTATATGATTTCGTTTTTATTTCAAACTAAATGCGCTCCACAGTTCCACCCGCGTGTGAATGGACGATGATGAATCAAAATGTATAGCCTATGTTCATCAGGGATAGAGTCGTCGTCCCACCTCAGGAGATGCGTAGTTTTTTTTTAGCATCACCAAAGTTTTCAAACCAAAAAAATAAATATCTACAAGTCATCGCTTTGACAAGACATACCTACCTACATTCGACAAATAGTTTATCACAAAAGTGCTGCGTTATATCCATATCGAGGTAAATCCTGATTCTGACGTTGTGTGGTCACTATAACGCTCATCCTCACTTCGCTAGTTGTCGCACCTGTAGTGACTTTGCTCTGACAAGATACTCCGCGTACGTTGAACGTTCTGTGGAGTAATTCTTTCTTGTCGAATGTTTGTTACTGTTGAAGCTATGACTTGCCGATATAATATCTGTTGTTAACACTGACAGATTAGCTGTCAATCTCAACAAAATGGCGGCCCAAGCGTTTCATTATTATATTCATTATCTATTATTGACAATCGCAACTTAAAAACGTAACAGTTTAGTTGAATTTACGTTCCGTTTTACGCATAGTTATTTGCTTATTATTCATTGATATTTCGTTTTTTTTTTTCAAGATTTTTTTTTTGTTCAAGAGTTTTTAGAAGTCACGTGACCAAAAACGGAAGTACCTGCGGAAATGATGTTGTAACCTACCTGCTTAGAGCGGCTAGGAGATAAAAATAAAAACAGAAGTTCTAGACGTTTATTAAGCCCAGAGCTAGGTCGTGAGTTAGGTACATACAGTTAATGCGATAGACCCCTTGTTACGGAGACTATCTCAGATTAAGTAGTTGTAGTCCTCGACGCGATGGTGTGGGTGATGCAGCAACTGGCAGAAACGCAGAGACGTCGACCGGAGTCCGGGCAGCCGCAGATTCCAGCAGCAGACGGGTCATTACGGACGCCCCGCAGGATCCAGAGTCCTGTGGCAGTAGCGACCGCTCCTGCGATGTGCACAGTTACTGGCCAGCAGTCTAGCCAGCGTAAGTTGTAGCCAGCCGTAATTTTCTCGCCAGCGTTAAGATCCCTGGAATGCCAAGGAGGGTCCCGGTTAGTAGGTGTTCTGCAGAGGCCTTGCTGTCACATCCACGAAGTCCTGGGTTCCTCCGAGGAAGCTTAACTTCGACAAGAGCCGTGGTATGACAACATGCCGCAAACAAAATGGTCGGAAGGACATAAAAAAACAATTTAAAGATTTTATTGAATAAGCTTGAAGAGCCAAACGGGGTTTAGCAGTACCTAGCCGGAAGATATAAGTAGGTACTAGATAGATTAAGGATTACTTACTCTACAGCGTGAAATACTAGTTCCCGTCAGTTGCAGTCCCGCTTGAAGAGCTTCACAAATCATTACAATATAATACTTGGTACCTGCTACAAGAGGTAGATAGGTGCCAATTAGGTTATAAAAATCGCTCAGCCTAGTAGTAGCTAGAATGAAAATACAACACGATAATCACTATAACTATGTGCACAATATACTTACTTAGATTTAACCTAGAGTGAAACAAATTTTCACTCACCCGAAGATTGGGGAATATACAAAATAAATTTAGATTATTTGATTAGGCTATGACGATACAACGTCAACAATGTTCACTGTCACGGCACTTGGTAATTATAGGTGCAGCTGTTGGTCTCGCTAACCCAGTATTCATTGTAGTCTTTGGTCTCGCTGGCTCAGCTGGCTGGGGTCGTAATGGCAGAGCTGCGCGCTGTAATTTCGCGACACACATACGTGACTCCGCCCCTTTGCCTTTCACATCGAACATCACCTTATTTGGTAATGTTTAGGCGCTCTTCCAGACACAAAGGAGGCGAGACGCGCGATCGCGAACGAGTCAAAACGCAGATTTCGTCATAGACTCTAGAGTGCCTACATCATTTATATTTCCTATACACAGGATAACTACTCTTGGCCTTGGAAGAGCGGTAGGTACTTAAAGTCCTGCAGAAGCTCTTTAATACCGTCTTACTCGAAGGTACCTACTCGCCAGAAGCATGCAAAACAAATGCGTGTTGGTGCTAAGTATTATTCAAGAAACCATCTCGATTTTTAGCTATGTTCATAAGCTGTTTACGAAGGTCATCACAAACCGTTTGAGTCGCAGGTTTGATAAACTCCAGTCTCTGGAACAAGCCAGCTTCGAAAAATGCTATAGTACCTACCATAGGCCACATCCACACGCTATGGCAAGTTATACAGAAGACCGAAGAGTATAAATTGCCTCCTCTCTCTCTTGAGACGTGGGCAGCGCTTCAGTCTGCGAAAAAAGGCGTGAGACAGGGGGACGTAATATCTCCGAAACTGTTCACTACTGCATTGGAAGACGCTTTCAAGCTCCTGGAACGGCAAGGACTCGGCATTACCGAGTACATCACTCACCTTCGATTTGCCAACGATATTGTAATCATGGCAGAATCGATAGAACACCTCAGCACGATCGAGTTTTCTAACGGGTAAGTCTTAGGATGAACGTGGACAAGACCAAGATAATGTCCAGTGTCCAGATTGAGCCTACTTTAGTATCAGGTAGGGAATTCAGTTCTCGAAGTTGTTCAAATCTAGAATCAATTGTTATTATTCAACAAATCCTTAAAATTTACATCATTTAACTTCCAACGCGCTAAAAGTGTTTCTCTACCGGCGTTTACAGCATCACCGAATTGAACGGATGGAAATATGAACTCTTGAAATTGCCTTCATTTTTATGCAGTTAAAGAATCTAGTCCTTCTAAAGCAAGACTCATCCCTCCCACAAAGTCTACACCAGGCCTAAATTGTGTACGAGAAGACTAGCTCTTATTAAGTATTAGGTATCCAACGCTAAGATAGCCCAGTGCTTAAGATAGCCCACTCTCTATAAAACGAACTTCCACTAACACAAAATTTATCAGATTTCATGGTAATCTCCGAACACACCCGTACACAAAATGGCAACTTAGAACAATAACGCGCGATACGCCATTTAGAAATCGAGCGTCAGTTAGGCTTGGACGTCCAAAAAATCGTGCCCGTTATAACAATACTTCGACAAACTTTTTTCCATTTTGACTTTTAAAAGTGCAAATTCAGTTGATTTTTTGAGTGGACTTTAAAGAACAATCTTTCTAGCATCGAGTTTCATGTAAGTAAGTTTAATTTATCTTATCATTGTATATTTTTGTTGTCTTTACCTACATCTGTGAAATATCCTTATGATAGCCCACTCCATAATGACTTATGATGGCCCGGGCCTTCTAAGTCAGTAATTATTTTTGATGTTGATTGAAGAGCCCACTGTTTTATTTTAATTGTTGTTGTTGTTTATAGATCCCATAGTAACATAGTTAAATGTTCGATAAAGACAGTTCAAAGTATAAAAAAACGCTGTTATACTTTTTTATAGGTAAGTTCACAATAAAAAATATCATAGGTATTCCTATGAAGGCCCACTTAAAATTACGTTTCAAAATAAATGATCCGAATTTAGCTTTGTTTTCGTTTAATTATAAAAACAAGTTATAAAACTATACACCACGGAAAACTGTTTAGTTTTAATTAAACAATTTTTGTTTTTTAATCTTTTTTTATTTTTGATAAATTTAAGATGGCCCAGCTCTTTATAAATTGTTAATAAAGAATACAAGGTCTTCTAACTTAAATTTGATTGCTTTAAAATGTTATTATTTATTTAAAAATATGAAAATGTCGTAAATTTAACGTAAATATTGAGATTTTTATTGCGGGCCATGATGGGTCGCTATGTTTCTAAGATGGCCCACAGTCCATGTTTAATAAAATGTTATTAGTAGCTACGTATTTTACATATAAGAAACAAAGGAACACACTATTGCTTTGTCATATATACAAGCTACATCGTGGATGTTATTAAATTCATTAATAACTTATTTTCGACATTTTATACAATTATGTAAAAACACGGGCCATATTAGCGCAGGAGACCTTAGTAAGTGCGATTTAATAGTCTACCCAAGATTCAAAGTGGCCGAAAAGCGAATGTAAATATATGTGTTCTTATTTTCGGCCACTAACGTTGTGAATATTTTTATTAATTTACAGGAACATAACTATATTGGCGGCCCGAAAACCAAACAATCATTCCGTACCCAAGATACCCCTGGGCGTGCCACGGGAACTTGGATTAGGACTCGTGGCACCCCCAGGTCAATTAGTGCAGTGCTTTTGAATGTATACAATACACATGGTATTAAAAGTATGTACTTATTCCATCCTCCTAATACGAGTATATGATTTCGTTTTTATTTCAAACTAAATGCGCTCCACAGTTCCACCCGCGTGTGAATGGACGATGATGAATCAAAATGTAAAGCCTATGTTCATCAGGGAATAAAAACACGGGCCATATTAGCGCAGGAGACCTTAGTAAGTGCGATTTAATAGTCTAACCAAGATTCAAAGTGGCCGAAAAGCGAATGTAAATATATGTGTTCTTATTTTCGGCCACTAACGTTGTGAATATTTTTATTAATTTACAGGAACATAACTATATTGGCGGCCCGAAAACCAAACAATCATTCCGTACCCAAGATACCCCTGGGCGTGCCACGGGAACTTGGATTAGGACTCGTGGCACCCCCAGGTCAATTAGTGCAGTGCTTTTGAATGTATACAATACACATGGTATTAAAAGTATGTACTTATTCCATCCTCCTAATACGAGTATATGATTTCGTTTTTATTTCAAACTAAATGCGCTCCACAGTTCCACCCGCGTGTGAATGGACGATGATGAATCAAAATGTAAAGTCTATGTTCATCAGGGAATAAAAACACGGGCCATATTAGCGCAGGAGACCTTAGTAAGTGCGATTTAATAGTCTAACCAAGATTCAAAGTGGCCGAAAAGCGAATGTAAATATATGTGTTCTTATTTTCGGCCACTAACGTTGTGAATATTTTTATTAATTTACAGGAACATAACTATATTGGCGGCCCGAAAACCAAACAATCATTCCGTACCCAAGATACCCCTGGGCGTGCCACGGGAACTTGGATTAGGACTCGTGGCACCCCCAGGTCAATTAGTGCAGTGCTTTTGAATGTATACAATACACATGGTATTAAAAGTATGTACTTATTCCATCCTCCTAATACGAGTATATGATTTCGTTTTTATTTCAAACTAAATGCGCTCCACAGTTCCACCCGCGTGTGAATGGACGATGATGAATCAAAATGTATAGCCTATGTTCATCAGGGATAGAGTCGTCGTCCCACCTCAGGAGATGCGTAGTTTTTTTTTAGCATCACCAAAGTTTTCAAACCAAAAAAATAAATATCTACAAGTCATCGCTTTGACAAGACATACCTACCTACATTCGACAAATAGTTTATCACAAAAGTGCTGCGTTATATCCATATCGAGGTAAATCCTGATTCTGACGTTGTGTGGTCACTATAACGCTCATCCTCACTTCGCTAGTTGTCGCACCTGTAGTGACTTTGCTCTGACAAGATACTCCGCGTACGTTGAACGTTCTGTGGAGTAATTCTTTCTTGTCGAATGTTTGTTACTGTTGAAGCTATGACTTGCCGATATAATATCTGTTGTTAACACTGACAGATTAGCTGTCAATCTCAACAAAATGGCGGCCCAAGCGTTTCATTATTATATTCATTATCTATTAGTGACAATCGCAACTTAAAAACGTAACAGTTTAGTTGAATTTACGTTCCGTTTTACGCATAGTTATTTGCTTATTATTCATTGATATTTCGATATTTTATAAAACAATTTTAATTTCGGCGCAGCTTCGGCAGCTAAAATTGCATGAGAACGCATGAGATGAACCCCTTGACCCCCCACAGTGGCAGACTCCTCAAATTCAGGCGACTGGTTTTAAGATGTAATACCGACTTCAATACTAAAATTGGTGAAATAACTTGTCTAAGTCGGTACCATGATAGTTCAAAAGTGCCACAATATAAAGCGCATGGTATCGCCTACGACAAGCTCGTGTTACCCTTTTTAGTGTTGAAGTCGGTTCAATTATTTAGAAAAAAAATGCAGGATTTTTTTTTTGCTATTTACAGGATCGATGTCATCATCATCATCATCAGCCTGTAGCATTCCACTGCTGGACATAGGCCTCTCCAATTGCACGCCACTTAGGTCTATCTTGGGCTACTCGCATCTAGTTTTTGCCAGCCGTCTTGCGCAAATCGTCACTCCACCGTGCCTCAGGACGTCCTACACTACGTTTGCCGAGACGCGGTCTCCACTCTAGAACTCGTTTACCCCAACGGTTGTCGGTTCTACGGCTAATATGGCCAGCCCACTGCCACTTCAGCTTGCCGATCCGGTGGGCTATGTCGATGACCTTGGTTCTCTGACGGATCACTTCATTTCTGATGCGATCCCTCAGAGAAACACCGAGCCCTTTCCATAGCCATTATTCCATAGAGACCTTGAGCTTGTGGACCATTCGAGCCGTCAGTGTCCACGTTTCGGCTCCGTATGTCATGACGGGTAGGACGCACTGATTGAAGACTTTCGTCTTCAGGCACTGTGGAATCCGCGAAGTAAGGACTCGACGTAGCTTCCCAAACGTTGCCCAGCCCAGCCGAATTCTTCTATTCATCTCGTTCTCAAAGTTGTTTTTTCCCAACTGCAATGTGTGCCCGAGGTACACATATTTTTGAACAACTTCGAGAACGGCGCCGTGTATCGCAATCGGTTCCGGTAGAACATGTTCGTTGAACATGACCTTGGTTTTGTCCAAGTTCATCCGTAGACCGATGCGTATAGAAGAGTCAGCCAGGTCATTCAGCATCTGTTGCAGGTCCTGCAGCGTCTCTGCCACGATGACGATATCGTCAGCAAATCGCAAGTGAGAGATGTATTCGCCGTTGATATTAATGCCACGTCCTTTCCAGTTCAGCGTCTTGAACATATCCTTCATTGCATTTGAAAACAATTTCGGGGAAATAACGTCCCCTTGTCTCACTCCTCGATGCAACGGTATGGGATTTGTTTGCTGATTCTGTACTTGGACGGACATGGTGGCGGTTTCGTAAAGACATCTCATCACTTGGATGTATCGCCAATCTATCTGGCAACGCTGCAGGGACTCCAGAACAGACCAGATTTCAACAGAGTCAAAGGCCTTCTCATAGTCCACGAATGCTAGACACAGGGGCTGATTATACTCTTCGGTCTTCTGTATAATCTGCCGCACTGTGTGAATGTGGTCTATGGTGCCGTATCCGCTCCGAAACCCAGCCTGTTCCGGTGGTTGGAATTCGTCGAGTCTACGCGCAAGACGGTTCGTGATCACTCTTGAAAACAGCTTATAGACGTGGCTTAGAAGGGATATGGGTCGATAGTTCTTCAGCAGGGTCTTATCTCCCTTTTTGAAGAACAGGACGACCACACTCCTACTCCACGCCTCTGGAGTTCTCCCTTCGAACAGGACAGCGTTAAAAAGCTTCTGGAGCTTCCTCAGTACGGGTTTACCTCCTGCTTTTAGTAGCCTGCTGTAACGCCACCCTCTCCAGGGGCTTTTCCATTTTAAGCTGTCCAAGAGCGATCTCGATTTCGCCAATACTGACTTCTGGCAAGTCTTCGATGAAATGGCGTGTTAACGTGGCTCTAGGATCCTCATTTTCTGGATCAGGTCGAGATGCATGCGATGCGTATAATCGGCCATAAAAGTCCTCCACTTCCGAAAGGACTGCCGGCTTCGCAGAAACGACTTCTCCACTAGCTGTGGTCAACTTCGTCAGGTGGCTTCTTCCAAGAGATTGTACGAACACCTTTGACCTCCGATTCTGCTCGATTGCTCTTTCGATCGAAAGAGTATTGAAGCACCGGAGGTCGTGTCGTACGTTCTTGTTGATCTCTCGGTTTAGAGTCCGCTTGTTGTCCGCTGACGAAGTGATGGGTGGGTTTTCACGTCGTTCCTTCATTAGCCCCAAAGACTCTTCTGAAAGCTAGGACTTCTTGCCCTTACGCTGCATGTTACAAAATCTCGTACCTTCTTCCCAGAGGACCCGAGTCACATTTTCGAGGTTCTGGTTTACGTCTGTGGTGGTTTCCACGGCAGCCAATTGGTTCTCCATTGGATCGATGTCATCCACCGTCAATGATGATATTATCAAATAATCAAAATATGCGAACACTTTCATGTTCTTTGAGTGTAACTCAAAGACCGCGTGACCGAATTTAATTAAATTGACACAGGACCTCGGAAGTATACCTACTCTACCAAACAAAAAAAGAATCATCAAAGCCAGTTCATAAACAACGAAGTTATCTGCGAAGACACATAAGAATCGGCATCAACATTAATGGCGAATACATCACTAACCTTCGTTTTGCCGATGATATAGTTATAATGGCGCAGTCGCTCGAGGATATCGGCACCATGCTCAACGACCTCAGTAGAGTTTCCCAACAGGTTGGTCTTAAGATGAACATGGATAAGACGAAAATCATGTCCAATGTCTATGTTCCACCTATACCGGTAATTGTTGGAAACGATACACTCGAAGTTGTAGACGAGTACGTCTACCTGGGACAGACTGTCCAATTAGGTAGGTCCAACTTCGACAAGGAGGTCGCACGAAGAATCCAGCTCGGATGGGCAGCGTTCGGGAAGCTTCGATCCATCTTTTCGTCCCCAATACCTCAGAGCCTGAAAACCAAGGTTTTCAACCAGTGTGTGTTGCCAGTGATGACTTATGGCACTGAGACGTGGTCCCTTACTGTGGGCCTCATTAACAAGCTTGAAGTCGCTCAACGAGCAATGGAGAGGGCTATGCTTGGGGTTTCCCTGCGTGATAAGATCCGAAATGAGGAGATCCGTAGGAGAACTAAGGTCACCGACATAGCTCTCAAAATTAGCAAGTTGAAGTGGCAATGGGCAGGCCACATCGCTCGCAGAACTGATTACCGATGAGGAAGAAAGGTTCTCGAGTGGCGACCACGCACCGGAAGGCGTAGTGTGGGCCGGCCCCCCGCTAGGTGGACCGACGACCTCATAAAAACCGCGGGGAATCGCTGGATGCAGGAAGCGAGTAGCCGGTCCAAGTGGCGTTCTATGGGGGAGGCCTATGTTCAGCAGTGGACGTCTTCCGGCTGATAATGACGATGATGACACATAAGAAAAAAAATATACGGTCGATTAAGAAACCTCCTCCTCTTTTTGAAGTCGGTTAAATAGGACTCCAAATTAAATAAATTGATTATTTAAAATTCAGTGTCGGTGTGTGAATGTTTAATAGTGCACATTCAATTGCAATTTCTGAAAAGAGAAATAACATTAGGTAATGCCTTGGAGAAATTGCGTTAGATTCATATTAAATTTAGATTATTGAAACTATTTTGAACTGGTGTACATCTGTCCCATCACTATTCGATTGGTGGATTCACGGGAACTAGTAAATAGGACCCATGATACCTCTGGTACACAGATGTATGAATATCAGGACCTGGGGATGCCAGGGGTCCTAATCCAAGTTCCCGTGACACTCCCAGGGGTATCTTGGGTACGGAATGAATAAAGTCATCCCATTAAGCATTTAATTGGTTCAAAAAGAGATACATATATGAATGCAAACAAACTAACAAAACTATCTAACTAACACTGTATTGAGGCACATTTCGGCCACGGGGCCGAAAACTCAACGTTTGAAGTTTTTCTGGTATTTATTTCCAGCCGCCTAATATTATGGTACTTACTTTTTAACAATTATTGCTAAAATAACTATGTGAAAACAATATTCAGTAATTTCTAATGCATATAACATAAGAGTTCATTTAATTTACTACGACAATGCTTTAAAAACTTACCTTTGAAATGCACTTGTGCCGTTATTTTTTTCGTAAATTTACGCGCGTTACACCTCCGAGGCGAGCGGTAAATTTAACAATTTGCCAAAAAGTGCTTGCTAAGGTTAGCAAGCAAAGTCAAAGTCAAAATCATTTATTAAATTTAGGCATCAAAGACGCACTTAAACGGAAATTTTTCATTATAATGTACTTTAAACCATGTACTTTTCATCCAAAGGACGGGTTACCCACGAACATTACACCAACATAACTTTATGTCAATGAATGCTAAACTAAAAATGGTAAAAACTAAAAATGTAAACGTACATGAAATAGACCGGGTACATGCTAGTTCAACTCAAATAGTTATAATGCCCGCGACTTCATTCGCGTAGTAGGCTCGGCCTTCAGCCTCGCCATAACCTCCAATCTTTCCTTAATAATTTTTTTACCATTTGCGAAGTATTAGAAAACATTAAAAAAATGAATGAAATCGGATAAGCCGTTCTTAAGTCAAAGCGTGACCAGGAGAAATAGGGGTTCATTATCATATAAGTATATAGATGAGGCAGCAACTTTCATCAAAATTCTAAAGTATCAGTGACTCTTTCATTAAATGATGATAAGTATGGCCAATTCAATAGTTTACAATCATTAAAATGTTGCTGAAGTTTTGCCCGACAGCAAAGTACTTGGAGCGCGCGGCTCCGATTTACATACTTTGCCGACATTTAGAACAGAGAAAGAGAGCCACCACACGTACCAGTTCTACCAATCAAAATCCCCGAGAATTGATGATTGTATGTATAGACTATGAACTTTTTCAGCGGGACTAGTACAAAAAGCCCTCACAAGTTTTAAAGGTGACTGTGCCATAGATTGACTAGCTGCTATTCTATTACAGAGATGTAGTGCAGTTATGAGCAAGCAATAACCTTTTTTGACGTGACAACGTCTAATAAATCGAACGGCGGCTGCACGTACGAAAAAGTATGACTCATTATCACGTGCAAGTGAGAGCGCGAACCAAGCGAGACAGGCACGATCGGCTTGTCATATGACGTTATCATTGCACGTAAATATCATATAAATCAATAGGTATATCTCTTGTCTAAACTCCCGCCCCATAAGCCATGCAAAGCAAGCAAAATATTGCCGACAAAGATCGCTCTTGTCCGACCAAGGAATGAGTACCTACCTAATAATTTATGAACATGGCTTCAATTCAGGGCGATCATAAGAGGCCAATTTACTTTCATGTGATATGTAGACAAAATTGGTTAACATGGTTATTGGTAATGTTATTTAACTAGATTATGAAAAAGCATTTGATCGAGTGCTTATCAGAAGATTGTTTCTAAGTTGGTAGATTTTGGAATCCGTGTCAAACTCCTAAAATGGTATAAAAATGCTTTACGGATGCATAGCCAAATTATAAGGTTTATTATACATAACCAAAGCTATGATATATTGATAGGTACTGAATTTTCGCGACGTGTACTCATTATATGGCACAGATTATATTATCCGTCATCAATATTCCGCGATTTTAATGTTGTCGTATGCTAAAAACCCCTCAAGGGGGAAATTATCCTCAAAAGGCCGAAAACACATGCAGGCCGGGAAACTAGTGCACCTAACCTACATGCAATCCAGGCTTTACGTCACCCCGTAGGTGGCCTATTTGCTTGTACGACTCTTATTGCACAGTCCGATATTCAGAGGCCATGTACACGGAATACGAGCTGTACAATACGCGTCGTAAATGACTGGGATTTTTGATGTTTGGCCCAAAGTTGCCCGTAATCCTCATTTCGCACTCGCCATTTTGTCTAAATTGCGCTTTATCTCCATGCATTTTATGAAATTGGACTTGAATAAGAAAGCCGCCACCCCGTGCCATGTCCACGCCCGACGCCCTTATATGTCGCCTGCATAGGCGCTTCCCCTGTGCTTGGTAAAAAAAATCAAGGGTTCTCGTACAAAATAAAAAAGATATTTTATTTATGTGGCTTTTATTCTGAACACAGTTGGCCGCCATGTGGGTTGTCCGACCCGGCGGCGCTAACCGGTCAACAGTGTGACTGCGAGACACGGCCACAAGGTTCATTGGGGATTACACACAGTTGTCAAGTGTCGGTTGGAATCTATGCGCCTGGAGGGCGCAGCTCGCTGCGATCCCCAATGTGAAATGGTTTAGTCGAAGAGACCAAAACCCATGTCGTCGTCGCTTCCTTCCTCCTCTTCTTCCTCCTTTTTCTCTTCTTTCTTCTCTGCGGCCGGGGCAGCGGCGGGTGCAGCAACTGCAGTCGCGGCGGCGAACTTGGATGGATCCTGAAAGAATGTAAAATAACTTTAATATCCCTTTGGATCCCAGTATCAGAAAACGTACCAATCTGGCAGTTATTATTAATTGTAGGTACATAGATGTAGTGTATTATTGTTTGTAGAAATGTTTTTTCTAAATGCCAGTGCTAAGTTCATGTATAGAATATTCCCGCACTAGGATAAATTAGAACAATTGATTTTGTCTGAAAGCGAAGCCTTGGAGTTAATATTACACTCCATGGTATTAGGACAGACAATGGCATTTCTCATAAACTATTAGGATTGGTTGGTTGGTTACATGGCACAGAATTGTTCCGAAACTTGAGGACACTTACAAATGGAGACCTCCTCAAAGATGTTAAACAAATTTTTATGCATAGAAATTATTCAATACCTTGATGAACTCCTTGATGGTAGTTGCCTCCTTGAATTCGATCTCTGTGGCGGCAGCAATAGCCAGCAGATTCTTGAACCCGTTGGCGATGGAGTGTGGCGCGGAAGCCAAAGTGGGATAACCAATAGCCAGTGAGAGAGCTGCTACATTGGCAACACCAGCCATAAACTTCTCACGGAGGTCTTCAGGCTTGATGTCCAGAATAGCTGGCGCGAAAATAGTTCCAGAGTCATAGACCTAATGAAATTAAATGAGAATAAGAACAAGTGTCACACAATTCCATTAAAAGCAAGTTTAAATTATAATAAAATGTATGCCATATAAACAAAATATTCAGTGATGTAGCACTGATAATAAAATTAGAAACCATGGCAGATTGTCTACCAAAGTAAAATTATCAGATTGCAGTGGTGAGAGCAATCTGTACTCAACACTTTGGGTACCTTGTATTATATGCTATATTGGCATATAATAAATCCTTGGTCATTCTTTAACTTTGATTTTTAATTCAATTCTTTTTGAATAGGAATGAAGGTACATACCTGCTTGACAACGAGACCGTAGGAAAACGGAGAGATGTTTAACATGTTGAGTAGAGTAGCCTCGGAAGCTCCCACCTTATCTCCAGGTTTGAGGATGTGGACATCATTGATGATTTCAATTGTTCCTGTGTAGATTTAAATATGTGGTTGAGCATAGCAAAAACCATTAAATATTGCAGTATAAGAAATTAGCTAGAGAATGAACAAAACCAAGAGTCTTTGATTGATCACAACACTAAGGACTTTTTACATACATAATTATTGTATCTTCAAAATGCCAGTGCAACTTTCTTGTAGAGATCATATATCACACTAGGATAAATTTGAATAATTAATGTTGTCTGAAAAGCGAAGCCATGGAAGTAACATTACATTCCATGGTATTAGGACAGACAGTAAAAACTAAGTCATCAATATTAAATTGGCAAGTTTCATACCCTTGGAAATTTTGGTTGGGATAGAGAGAGCCTGGAAGAAGGAGGTCTTTTCGGGACCCAGACCAGTGTTGTGTGCCGGGATTACGACTGAAAGTGGGGCGATAGCACCAGGACGGGCAGGCGCACGCACTTTATTCTCCAGCAATTTATCACGTACCTAGTAAATAAATTATCATTGTAAAATTATGTTTCACAATATGGTTACATTTCACAGATTCAGCATGTAGAATGTTTTTTCAAAATGCCAGTGCAATATTTTTGGTAAATATTATCACACTAGGATAAATTTGAATAATTAATGTTGTCTGAAAGCGAAGCCATAGAGTTAATATTACACTCAATGGAATTAGGACAGACAGTACAAGGAAGCTTAGACTTGGAAGGAAATACTTAAGACATGAGAATTTTCACACTGTAAAATTTTAATTTAATTTCTGCATTTAATTTACTTGTGTAGTGGTAAATTTTTTCAATGTGCCAAGAAATACCACCACCTGCTATTGGCTAATCTCAAATGGCTATGTTAATGCTGTATTGCCATAGTCATGGTTATAACTACAGTTGAAACAATACTTTTTGTGGATATACATTTTCAATGATATGAGACAAGTAATCACCCTGAGATACCACGATGTTGAGAATTTCTCTAGCAACAGTGTTTCTTATTTGTGTGGCCCAGCCATCAAAAGTTTATCTAGATTAGAATAGGTACTTAATATCCTCAGATATGGTCAGTGAGATATAGGGAAGGCAGATCTATGGAACTGCCTATGCATACTTACTTCAACAAGGTCACCACGAGTGAAGACAAAACCAACATTGCCTTTGATGTGAGGCAGAAGTTTCTCAAGAGCTGGGTTGGTCTCGAGGTGGTCCTTGATGGCCTTGCGCATCATGGTGTTTTTACCCATAAGCACTATGCTGGAGCCCCGCAGTGAGATACGGATCTGCTGCATTTGTGTGGAGCCCACATTGTCTGCACCCACAATAAAACATTTTGGGTACTCGTCTAGTAATTGCTGTGAACAGACAGAAGGTTTAAGTGTGAGGCTTTAATTTCAATGAAAAATTATTTTTTAAAATATCTTAGGATGAACTAGATAGGTTTTTGGAGGATACAACTATTTCGAATTTTAGAAGGAACTAACTTAGTTGAAGGCACAAAAAATACTCATTTATTGTAGAACTCACGACTTCAAACGTAAATTTTACGAGCCTCAGAGTAATTCTTTGTTTCCTACTTCATTTCTTTAGAAAACATATGGATAGAATATTCATGGCATATTAGAGGTTATTTATAACCAAGTAAACATTGCAAACTTACGATGATTCTGGTGAAGTAGTTGGTCTTCCAAGTAGCCTTGTCCTCCCTACCCATCTTGCTGAGTGGTGTAGGGACTTCGTAGAAATTTAAGGACTGGAATAAATAAATTGAGCAATTCAATATGATGTGCCATTTTCACAATCTTTAGAAATATTAATGTATTAATATAATATGAGTATCCGTCCGCATGAGATACAAATAACTTCATGAACGGGTACATGATTTTCCTAATAATTTAAGATTATTTTAGAAATCACTCACCAAGACAAAACGCACAACAATTAGTGCGGGACAGAAATGGCGGATTCCAGTGTTGCCATGCCAGTTGCCACTTGCCAGCCCGTTCTTGTTAATCAATAGTTATCTGAGTGGACATAAAAAGTACCCTATTCAAATGTCTACACACGATACAATTTCGAATGCAGCATCTTACAGCAACCTGCTAAGAATTGTGGTCCAGCCAATTGTATCGTATGTAGGCGTGTTGTGACTCCCTTCCAACATGTTGGACGTCGTATCGTCTGTCCTAGCAATCAGCAGATTGTAACAGCAAATTGTAAAAGTGTCTACACACGATCCAATTTCAAATGCAACATGCTGTAGCAATCTGCTGTGCAGCAGCAAATTGTATCGTATGTAAGCGTGTTATGACTCCCTTCCAACATGTTGGACGCCGTATCGTCCGTCCTAGCATCCAGCAGATTGTTAATGCAAACGTGAGTAGTGCGTTTGCATGCAATCTGGGCTCAGTCACGATCGTGCCGCCGCCCGTGGTTAGCGTCGCTGTAAATTTTATTTAATGATATATGTAAATGGATGCAAAAATGTATACTACTGAAAAAACTATATTGATGAGAATTACAAAAGTCTTTTAATGACTTGCTATATTTGTGGGTAAAAAAAATAGTTATGGCGTATTTGTACTTTTCATAGTAGTTGATGTTTTTTTCTTTGATAAAATAATTAACAAGTCATTGTTCCTTCCTATTCAAATTTCTCTAGACTAGAAATAATTATTTTAATGATTAAATAATATAATAACATGCATTATTTATTGTAGTGTTGCTGTGCATCTAAAATGTTTATAGTCTCTCAGTCTCAGTAAGTATTGTTGACTCAGCGAAGGCAATTGCAAGACGAACTTTTAGATATTTGGACAGCATTTGAGCCATTTTCATACACGTGTGCACGCTGTGACGATCCAACGCGGACAGAAATTGTAATCGCCGCTGCAACGTGTGTAGAGTACGTACAGTACAACCGCGACTACAGCAGATTATTACAGCATGTTGCATTCGAAATTGCATCGTGTATAGATACTTTAAGCCGCGTTGTGTCGTTGTTTTTTGTCGCGATCGTGATTCGTGCCGTCGCCCGTGGCTGACGTCGCTTTGAATTTTATATAATGATACATGTAAATGGATGCAAACAACAGAAAAAACTACATATATATATTTATAATTAAATATATATATATATATATATATATATATATATATATATATATATATATATATTATGTTATAATTGACCGTGATTGTTCCTTCCTATCCAAATTACTCTAGACCAGAAATAATTACTTTAATTATTTAATAACATAATAATAGGTATCATTAATTTTAGTATTGTTGTGCATCTAAAATGTTTATTATCTCAGTCTCAGTAGATATAATTGACTCAGCGAAGGCCGCTTTTTAAGATTTGGATAGCACACAGACTAACAGATGCTAACGCATGGGATAGCATTTGAGCCATTTTCATGTAGCAGAGTCTTCAATCTTATGTTGTATTACACGAGAGATCTTTTACTAAAGACCTGAAATTATATACATAGGTGCAATCCCAGAATTCGTCTTATTTATATATCTATGGGTACAATGAAATTTGCAAGTGAAATAGAGCAACAAGTGATATAAATTAATGATATAACCATTTAATTTATTAGGTAAAACCCATCAATAGGTTTCGAGTCAATGGGAACCTTCGCCTTCACCATCCTTATTGTATTTTTATTTAGTAGCATCGCTTTTGATGGCTCAAATATTGTCGCATTTATTATAATCTCTTTAGAAATCATCCACGCTGATATTGCTATTATTTATTATTATTTTTTATGTATTTATATTTAATGGCAAACTGTTTGAGAACACTTTTGCCAACGACACGTCAGATGAAATATAAGAATAAACGGCAAAATTAAGAATTAATAATCTGGAACAAAAGAAAGTATCTTATTAACTACATATCTAAAATGAGATCTAGGTACAATGGACTAATGACAAAATGAATTAAACTAGTAAAAGGAAATCCTAGCGACAACAGAAAATAACCACTAAAGTTTAATATCATTTTGAGAGATGAAGGATGATAATACATTGATAGTGACAGGATTTATATTACACAGGATATTGTCTATATGAACAGGTAATGGAAATTTATAATGAATAAGTGTAGTATACATAACATCATGATTAAATCGAGGACAAGAAAAGATAATATGGTTAAGGTTTTCATCATCTAAACCACACTCACAGATGAATGAATTCTTAATTCTAAGCTTCTTAAGATGAACAGCAGAAAAACAATGACCAAATCTCAACCTAGATATAATAGAACAAATTTTCCGATTGCACTTAAATTTAGAAAACCAGGGTTTAGCTTCAATATCAGGTTGGTATTTTGAAAAATTAGAGCCTTTATGTTTACTACTGATTGACCATCTCTTCAGCCATCTACGTTTCAAGACGCGAGCAGGTAAACGTAAAAGATCTTGCGGATAATTTTTAAAAGGAACCCAAATAGATATCACCACAAATTACTGATTCTTTTGCAACCCTATCAGCCTTTTCATTACCAGTGATATTCATATGACTAGGTACCCAAGCAAAATGAATAATATAACCTAACATAGTACATTTTAAAAATAGTATTTTAAATTGAAATACAATCCAGTTTCTGAAACCAATTTTGAAGGGATTACTCTGGAATGCTTGAAGAGCACTTAGAGAATCTGTAAAAACAACAGTTTTATTTAATTTAAACAATATAATATAGTTAATAGCTTCCATAATACCCCCGCATTTACCCACAAAGACTGAAGTTTTTTTTTATTGAATGGCCATGACGCGACCAGCGTATTGTGCCAGTGCTTCGAGTTTCATTTTGCATTGGATTGATAAAACATGACGTAACAATAAATAACCTTTCACACTTTCCTGATCCTGATTTCCTTCAATTTCTAAATTATCCGTAGTTATTCCGTGTATTTTATTTTGTAAATACCAAGTTTCCCCGCTTTTATTTAAAAGTAATAAAATATAGAAGACTGAAGTTTCAGGTGGACACTTTATCTTTTGAACAATGTCATATTTTTGATGACATAACCCAACACCAACACACCCATTCTGGTCTAGTTTAGAAACATCAGTGAATATGCAATGCCAGTCACGCCAAAGGTTATCCTTAATCCTAAGAAAATGTTTATTAGCAAACGGATCCTCTTTCATTATATCTAAATCAAAATGCAAAGTGGGTTCAAAAAGAATAGATTGATAATCAGAAGCCTTGAGAATTTAAGGTTCTTAATTGTAAAATAACTAACAACTAAGCAATGAGTTTTATTATGCGACAAATAAGGCAGCAACATGAAATTATTTAAAAGCTGTAGGTAATTTAGGAAAAAAGGCATGTGAAGAAAACTGAAAAATGCGGAACAAAAACATATCTGATAGGTACTGCCACCTTAGATCCAAAGCCGGTTCAACGCATTCTACTTGCATAGAATTTTTAGGAATTGACTTCATCGCCCCTAATATTATACGAAGGGCTCTAGCTTGAATCAGGTCCACGGCGCTAAGTGCTTTTTTATTACATGGTTCATACAGGAATGACGCATAGTCGATAACACTACGGACAATAGCGTTATACGAGTATAAGAGTTTTAAATAGAATAAGTGAGCACGCTACCAAACTCCAGCTAGACATCTTAATATATTAAGTCTTTTCTCACATTTTTCTGATACTTACTTTAAATGAGGTGAGAAATTTAATTTACCATCTAGAATAGGGCCCAAAATTTTATTTTCATTTTCAACAGGTATCTTTGTCTTGTCAAAAAATATATCAAGTCTTAGTTTCAATAGTTTCCTAGTAAAGATAACAACTGAACTTTTTAAAGAAGCTACATCAAGACCATTATTAAATAACCACATACTTAATGAAACCAGAGCTTGGGAGATTTTTTCAGCAGAATTTACAATATTACGATCTGCTACATATATTCATAACATAACATTATTATTCTTTGGTAGTGGTACCATAACCCACGTCTCATTTTCATTCAGTTATGAAATCTCATCATCCATAGCCATCTTCCACTTTTTGCTATTTTTATTGTGGATAGCTTTATAAGTTTGAGGTTCCTCGATTTCATTCATATCCTCTACCGCACTCATGATAAATTCCTTCTTAAATCTGTCTGGTGGTCTAATAGACGACCTGTTTCTGAGTGTCATTCTACCTTCTTCCTCAATTTCTAATTCAGGTAAAACTCCATCCTGTACAGGTTCGATCAATGCAGCTGTGTTCTCATTTGAGTCAACAGATTCGTAATCACTTTGAGTTTCAGGCTCATCAACATCCTATATGTTATCTAGTTCGTCTTTGATATCATGACATGTGAATGGTGATGATTCTCCAGATTCATTTAATGGAGATGAGTCCTGAGTTGGTGCAGATATTGATGATTCTTGAATTAACGTGACATTATCTGATATGTTACTATTTAAAGAGATAGGTGTGTTGTTGTAATACATTGGTATTGGCATGTCAAAAGTCATTGGACTTGTATTTTCTATTGGTATTGGATCTTGATTCGTTGGCAATAGAGTCTTCTCTTCAAATAAAACATTTCTTGAACGTACTAGTTTTTTGTTTTCTTTTATCCATACTCTGTAACCTTCATCATTCTCATATCCATTCAATATACCCTTCACGGCCTTTTTGTCTAATTTTTCCTAGTGACCTTTGGCACATGTGCATAGCAAGTACTACCGATTATTCTTAAATGTCGGATCCTTGGCTTCTTATTGTACCATATCTCGTATGGACTCTTGTCCAATGGTGTAGGGCCAGTCCAATTTAGAATTTAGACTGTAGCATTAACTATCTCAGCCCACAGCCCTTGAGGTAGCCCTTTTGCATGCTTAATAGCCCTCGTGGCTTCGACAACTGTCCTGTTATCTGTTTCTATACAACCATTTTGTTGTGGAGTATGTGGCATAGAAAGTCTCTGTTTAATACATAAATCTTTGAGTGTTTTCCTAACTTAATTGAACTCCCCTTCGTTATCACTCAGAACATCTCTTACTGTGTGTCCATTTGCTTTTATCTCAGCCAACACTTGCTTCAGCTTTTGACTTACTTCTGACTTTTGTTTCAGACAGTATACATAACGGAATTTCGATAAATCATCCTTGAAGAGAACAAAGTACTTGCATTTGCCTAAAGAGTACCTGAAGGGTCCACATACGTCAGCGTGTATGAGTTCACCCGCTCTTGTTGCCCTTTCTCTTGAACCAAATTTAGTTCTATGTGTTTTACCATAGATACAGCCTTCACATATTTCGCTGTCAAGTTTAACTTTAATCCCAAGTTCTCTCTCAATAACTTTCTGTACATGGGCTTTACTTTAGTGTCCCAATCATTCGTGATATAGCTGGAGTAAGTTTTTTGTTGCTAGGGTGTTTATTTGTGCGGGTCGACTAACAGGTTTGATGTTGGTCAATTGTAGTTTGTATAGACCTCCTTGTCTCTGCCTGTTCCCAATAATCATAATGATCTCGTTCATTGACAACTTACATGATGTAGCTGATGACACAAAAGTACTATTTGAGAGTCTATCTTGAGCTGATAGTACTGAAAATAGGTTCTTTTTTACACTAGGTACATACCATACATCATTTAGCGTAATCATTTGCTTGCGACCTTCTACGTCAGCTTCAATTTTCAATGTTCCCTTGCCAACTGCCTGAATGGTTTCTCCATTTGCTGTTGTCACAGTGTGTGAATCTTCAAAGTAATCGAACGTCTCAAACCGATCACACCTATTTGTCACGTGACTTGTAGCACCATTATCAACAAACCAGGAATCGTGATCTTCGTCTATATTCGTATTAACTGCCATAAGACTCATATGCACACTCGTATTTGGTACACATTTTGACGTTGACGGTTTCGGTTTCGGTGGGCGTCCATCGGATATCCATTTCTGGCATTGCTACATTTTATGTCCGATCACACCACAATAATGACATTTCTCTTTATCTCTCTTATCGACATTTCTAATGATCTTCTTCGGTTTAGCTTTCGTTCCTTGAATGTTGAGAACCTCTGTTTCTACTTCATTCCTACTCTTTAAAGCTCTTTCATACGTACAAAGTTGACTTGTCAAGTTTTCAACCGTTCTCTCAGACTTCAATATCAACAACCAACTAGATTTGAACGAAAAATTATCTTCATGTAAGGTGTCTAAAATTTTGCATATCAGGAAAATTTCTGGTAGCTCACCTTTAACTTCAGACTTGTTCATCTCCTGTGTCAGCTCAAACCAGATATTTTTGATTTGGGACATATGAGTTGACATATCATCGTCAGGTTGTTTCTTGTAGCTAAAGAATTTCATGCAGAGGTCATAGGCTCGATCTTGTGACTCACCTGCATATAGTCGGTGTAATTCAAGCCATACCTCCCTTGCAACGGTATATCGCATGACCCTTTGAAGATTTTCATCAGATAAATTCGTCGTAATTAATAGTAGTGCTGCATTATTGGCCCTCTGGTAGTTCTGCAACTCTACATTAAATTTCTCGGTCTGTTTAGGATCCACTAGCACTGGTTTGCTTATCCTTCCTTCAATTATATCAAGCAGTCCTAATCCTCTCATTGCTGCCATTATCTTATATCTCCAAGTCGCCCAGTTCGTTTTCTCTAAGAGACCAACCTGAATTTTCTTAGCTTTGAAGATAGCTTGTTCCATCTTGCCGACGAAAAAATGTTTTCTCTTACTGAACACTCGACTTTCTTTTAAATTCGCTAATTTTATCCTTTAACCGCGCTCTGCTACCATGTTCAGGTTGATGTAGAATAAATAAACGAAAAATAGAAATTGAAATATGTTTACTATAATATAAAATATAACGGACTTTGTTTGTTTGTTTTTGTTTTGGCAAACGTTTAAAACATTATTGCCAGTGTCACGTCAAAAGAGTTATTGAAAAAATAAAATAAACGATTTTTGAAATAAGGCCAATCTGAAACAAAGGAAAATATCTTTATGAAACTACATACTACTTCTACTTACTTATACATATATCTACAGGGTACCTATTATATTATTAGTTACAGGATGCTTTGTTGAAGTGGGATGAAACTAATGTTTAAGCAATATACAAACTAAAGTTTTATGTTATTTAAATGTATGAAAGATGCTATTATGTTAACTGAGGAGGGGTTGATGTCACACAAAAGATTATCTATATGAACAGGTAGTGAAAATTTATGATCAACAAGAGATGAATATAATGCACAATGGTCAAATTTGGAACAAGAAAAAAATACATGGTTGAGGTTGCCTTCATCCATTCCACATTCACATATTGATGTATCTCTAATTCTCAGTTTTTTAAGATGAACATCAGAACAGCAGTGGCCAAATCTCATTCTAGATATTATTGAACTAGTTCTCCTATCACATTTATATTTAAAAAACCAAGGCTTACTACTTATATCGCGTTGATATTTTGCAAAGTTAGTACCAGTTCTTTTACTAGAAATCAACCACCTTTTTGACCATCTAGATTGTAGGTAGTGATTAGGAATAAGTAATAGATCTTGCGGGTAATTCTGAAAAGGGACTTTATCACCACAAATAATTGATTCCTTCGCAATTTTATCTGCTTTTTCATTACCTAAAATATTACTGTGGCTGGGGATCCATGCTAAATGAACCGTATAACCGAGAGATGAACATTTTAGCAATAATTTTTTAGTTTGAAATATAATCCAGTTTCTTGAACCATGAATAAATGGATTAGCTTGGAAAGAATGAAGAGCACTCAAGGAGTCTGAGAAAATAACAGATTTATTTAATTTAAAAAGAAGTATGTAGTTAACAGCCTCCATGATCCCTCTACATTCACCAGTAAAGACAGATGTTTCAGGCGGACACTTTATTTTCTGAACAATGTTATAATTTTGGTGGAATAGACCAACACCAACACAACCTTCTTGATTTTGTTTAGAAGCATCTGTAAAAATATAGTGCCAACCACGCCAAAGATCATCTTGAATACACAAAAAACGTTTATTAGCAGAAATGTCTCCTTTAGCTAAATCTAGGTTAAGATGTAGAGTGGGTTCAAACAAGACAGTTTCAAAATCAAACTCAAATAAGGGGATTTTAGGGTTTCTAAGAGTTGGGAACCTAAAGTTTATTATTTTTGTGTAGCTCATAAGAAGACAAGGGAACTTTTTTTGTTTCCAATAAGGCAATGATATATAGCTCAACAACAATTGTAATTTTGGAAAAATAGGATGCGTAGAGAACTGAAATAGTCGGAACAAAAACATATCTGAAAGGTACTGTCGTCTTAAATCTAGGGGAGGGTCGACACACTCCACTTGCATGGCGTTTTTAGGTGTAGATTTCATTGCACCTAATATGATGCGTAAGGCTCTTGCTTGAATGACATCTAAAGAATTTAGAGCTTTTTTATTAGCTGGATCTAAGAGGAACGAAGCATAATCTATTACACTACGAATTATAGCATTATATAGGAGCTTTAAGTAAAAAGGGTGAGAACCCCACCAAACGCCAGCTAAGCATCTTAGAATGTTCAGGTTTTTTTCACATTTTATAGAAATATAATTTAAGTGGGACGAAAAGTTCAATTTGCTGTCTATAATTAGACCTAAAAACTTTTTCTCATTTTGTACAGGAATTCTTGTGTTATTAAGCAGAATATTAAGTCTAGGTTTTAAACGTTTTCTGGAAAATATGACAATAGAGCTTTTTGCTGGGGCTATATCTAAACCATTACTATTAAGCCACATGCTTAACGAATAGAGAGCTTGAGATAATTTCTGCGCTGATTTTTCTATGTCACCATGTGACACATATAGACACAAATCATCAGCATACTGCAATATACGACAATAGGGCAGAACAGACTGGCTTAAGTCATAAGTGTAAATATTAAATAGAAGAGGACTTAATACAGAGCCTTGTGGTAGACCTTTGTTTAAAAATCTAGTTGATTTAATTTCACCACCAACTCTGAGTTGGACTGAGCGGTCCGTAAAAAGATTAATAATGAAATTAGTGATCTTTCCCGGAATATTCATGATTTCCATTTTGTATTTAAGGATGGAAAGGACTACATTATCGTAAGCTGAGCAGATATCCAGAAATGCAGCAACAACAGACTCATTTCTTGAAAAAGAAAGCCTGATATCAGTAACTAGCATTGATAAAGATTCTAGAGAACCTTTACCTTTACGAAATCCATATTGTGAGTTAGGTAAAAGATTTCTGTTTTCAATAAACCATTCAAGACGATTCTTAATGAGGTGTTCTGCAATCTTAGTCAATACAGAAGACATGGCTATAGGACGATAATTTATATAACTTTCTGGATCTTTACCAGGTTTTAACACTGGTATGATAGTTTGGGTTTTCAAAGGAGCTGGAACAATACCCATATCTATCATCAAGTTAATCATACCAAGATAATAACTTAAGGTGGAACACCCAGAGTTTACCAAAAAAGAATAAGGGATTCCATCAGGACCAGGGGATGAATCTTTCAAAGAAGACAGAACATATTGTAATTCCTTTAAAGAGAAATAAGAAAAACTTGCATCATGGGTAGAACTTAGAGTAACAGCATTGATAGAATAAGGGACAAATGGAGGCGCTAAACTATCCATAAAATATTCAATCCAGTTTTTATCGCTGGGATATGGCGGACAAGGTTCTCTATAAGAACCACGGAATTTTCGTATAGACTTCCATACAAAAGAAGGATGCACATTAGGAGAAATAGTTGAGCAGAATTTTTTCCAACCATCTGCTTTTTTTGAGTGAAGAATTTCTTTTGTACTGGCCAAGATTGAAGTTAAGTTAACATAATTGTCAGTTGTCATGTCCTCAGAATAAATTTCTTCCGCACTCTTCCTATCTGCAACAGCAACTGAACACTCATGATCCCACCACGGAGGTGATCTATGTTTTAGAACTTGTACCTTAGCAGGAAATGATTGTTTGGCAGCAGAGTGAATACATGATATAAATGAGTTAAGACAATTGTTCAATGAATGGGGAATAATGGGAGGAAGATCAGAACTCATTAGTTCTAACAATGATGCAAATTTGGTCCATTCAACAGACTGAGTATTATTGTTCAATTTATATTGTAAAAGAGGATTAAATGGAACTGGGATTATTTTTGAAAAAGGAAGGTCAAGCAGAATAGGGAAGTGATCACTACCAAAAGAGAAAGGTAAAGTTTTCCACGACATTGATGGAGCTAGACTAGCTGACACCATTGTCAGGTCAACAGCACTAATCTGCTCATAAGGTTTTGTACGCCGGGTAGGGGACCCTGAGTTCAATAGGCACAACCCTATACTATCCATTATATTGAATAAACTATCTGCCAGAGGATCTGAAGCTTCACAACCCCAGACTGGGTGATGGATATTAAAATCGCCCATTATTATATAGGGGCCTTTAATCTTGGAAAGAGTGCAATTAATTTGGTTCAGAATATTTAAAGATGGCCTGGGTGTATATACAGAAATGAATGTTATGTTTTTTAGTCTGACAGCAACTATAGAGAAACTGTCGGACAATGAGGATAATGGAATATTTACAGGAGTACTATTTACACAGGATTTTATAAGAATGGCAGTACCACCCGCAATTGGTTTGTCCTCCCTGAAACAAAGATAGTGCGGAACCTTAAAAAAGGAATCACATCTAAGCCATGTTTCAGAGAGGGCTACCACTACGGGTTGGTACTTATTAATTAAATACAAAAGATCATGTTTTTTATTATTTATGCTTCTGCAGTTCCACTGGAGCCCGAGAGACGCCATGATGAGAAGAACTTAAAACAGGAGATGAGTTAGCATGGGCAACGTTGGACGGTACATTATTAACAGACGAGTTGAGAAGTTGAGTTAATGCTTGGATTAATTCAAGGATGGCATTTGGAGTAGTGTTAGAGTCAGATTTAGGGTATGCAAGACCATTTACGCTAGAAGTAGGAGGGCTGGCGATTATAGATTGATGAGCGGCTCGGTCATAACCAAGCCTTTGAGGCGGAGGGGGACGAGGTTTGAGAAAAACTGTTTTTTTATGAGAAGAAATTATAGATGATGAAGGAAGAGACACATTAGCGATTGATGTTTTTGCTACATCGCTAAAGCTCCTATTTACAGGTGGATGTAGTTTGAGCGCTTCAGCATATGAAATGTTTTTATCAGACATTGATATTTTAATTGACTTTTGTCTATTGTATTCAGGGCAGCACTTATTTGTGGCAAAGTGGAGCCCAGAGCACAAAAGACATGATGAAAAACCTTCCTCTGCATTACAAGTATCTCCAGAGTGAGCTTGCCCACACTTAAAACACTGAGGATTAGAGCGGCAATTCACCTTGGTGTGGCCAAAGCGGCAGCAGTTAAAGCATTGAATTGTCGGGTAATAGTAACGCTCAACAACAAGGGAGTTATAACATAAATATATTCTCTCAGGGAGAATTTGTCCGTCAAAAGTTAAAACACATGTTTGTGTTGGTTTATAAATATGTGAACCATCCAAAAACACTTTATAATTTAACCGTCTAACTTTAATGATAGATATATTATCAATAGGAATTTTTGCATACTCTATAACTTCATCTTCAGTCCACTCAAGTGGGATACCCTTAACTAAACCTATACGAGTCGTATTAAATGTAGGTATGAAGGCCTTGTAATTATTTTGAACTAAAATGTCGTTTGTTATAAAATTGTTAGCAGATGTCCTGTCTGAAAAGGACAATGAGATGCGGTTTCGTCCTATTTTAATAATACTCCCATCAACTATATGCATAAAGTTATTTTTATTTAAAAAACGGCCAAAATTAATGGGGTGCAGGTAGGAAGTTGCTGATGACTGTGTGGGATCAACCCTTTGTACATGGATAACAAATGGGCCTTTGTCTGATTCCTTGTATACCTGTCTCCCAGATGGGACATAGGCAGGTATACCTGGAGTTTGGCTTTCAGTACCAGATGGAGAAGCAAACGAGTCCGTAATTTGGGTGATAACAGGTGAATGAATCATATTTAAATTTGAAGAAGAAGAAGATGCTTGGCCAAGAGGAATGATTGAATCTTGTGATTGACACAATTCCTTACTCTTTTTTAAACTTTTCTGTTTTTTGGAGTGTTTTTTCCGTTTGATTGTAACAATAGCACCATTGCTGTTCTTATGTATCTGTTCTACATCCAACGAAGATGAGTCAGATCCTATGGATACAAACTCAGCTGGGGATGGTACAGACCGGAATTCTACATCATTAAGCTCAATATCAGTAGTTGGCTGACTATTTTCGGGGGGCCAGCCACCCCCGCTAGCTTCGTCCATTAAAACAAAAGAAAACTAATCCGTCACAATAAAATGTATGAACAATTCACAAAACTTACCAGACAAACGAAGAATTATATAAAATACACACGTGAACAACTACTCTACATGAGATATGAGGTCTAGAAACTATATATATGAATGAAATTAACAATAAAAGATATTTTCACAAATTAATTAAACGCCAGAGAACCCGGCCTCTATGACGTTCCACGTGACAACCTATAACGGACTTTTACTGACAAACAATATATATTTTAGTCTATGTATGCAACTATGGTTACACTATCTGTCAAACTGGTACAAAGCACTAACGAGCACTAAAGAGTTCCTTACTCTTAACAATGTTAGCCACCAAAATGTGTAAATTTTGACCCACGTCCGGAGCATGGTTGATCGTGATCGTTTTTTAACAGCTATGTACCTATTTGACAGCATAATCATGCGATTTTAGGTCTAATGCTCAGGGGAATTACTATCAGCTTCGTAAAACCATGCAAGTTCCGTGCAGTTCTAAAACCTGACTTAAACAGTTTTGAATGAAATCATACCATGACGCTCATTAAGGTGAACTGTTTGAATTGGTTTGAATATTGTTTTCTCAAAGGTTGACGGATAATATTGTCTCTGGCATTCTAATAATTTACTATAACCAACATTGCAGACGCATAGACATTTGTACAGTGCCACAAACTTATCTGGACCGGTGAGAGAGTCGCTGTTATCGCATTCGGTGTTGCCAGAAAAATAAATTTTACAATAAAGTGGTAAACAAAATATTAACCAAGATTCCGTGATTGCAGTTCTAATAATAATACATAGGTTAATTCGAATTAAATTAATAGCCTCCTTTTTTTGAGTTAGAAATGTATGATAAGGTATTTTAGCATTTTTTTAGACTGTTTTAAATCAATCCTAAGGTAGGTCATAATGAACCAGCAGAATTTTTATTTCAGTGAAAAAAAACCTTAAAATTTGATTTTATGTTTTTCATTTTCCTTGTGAAAACGGCTCGTGACGTCTCATGGCGTTACGTTCTTAGAACACTTTTTACGAAATCTGCCTTAAACATTCATTTTATATTTTTCTTGCATGGTGTAAAATACCCTATTATGCACACACTACCCATGTATCAGCTGGCAACTTAAAGGAACGTTGGTAAAATGTTAATTAGGTATCTACTTAAAAACAAAACAAATATATTCTTCGAAAATATTTATATTTTAACGCAATAATTATGATCAATTACATATGTATGGCGAGTGTTCTCCAACGGGAATACTCCAGGTATTCCTGAGCCACCAGGGTTATTTGATTCATCAGCACTCACTTCATCATCACAGTGACTACTTTCACTTTCACTGTCCAAATTAATGATGAAAGGCTCGTCTAAGTATGCATCCCCTTTGCTATAGTCGTTTTCTAGTTTTTTCACGTGATTGCAATGCTTTTGCCATTCATCTACTGTTATCTTATTGAATGCTTCTGCAATCAAGGTAGGCATTTCAGAATTGGATTTACCAATGTTCTGATTAGCTACGTTTCGTTTCATCGAGCTCCAAATCATTTCGATTGCATTTAAGTCGCAATGGTAAGGCGGTAATCTTAACACGCTATGTCCATGTGTTTTCAACAGTTCGTCTATTTCATATACAGGTTTTGGTTTATGTCTTTTAATGAGTTCGTAGAGCTGCGGTTTTGTAAACTGTTCGTTAAATTCTATATTATTTTCCGTCAGCCACTTTTGCATCTCAGCCTTTTTATGATTTCCATTAGGAGTTCTATTTATGCAAATGCTATGATAAGGGGCATTATCCATTATAATCAGTGTTGACTGATGTAAATTGAGCAGAAGTTTATCAGTCACCCATTTTTTGAAATTCTTACTATTCATTTCATCATGATAATCGCCACTTTTCGTATTCGATTGGAACACCAATAAAGCATTCTCCACAAACCCTGCTTGTCCTCCCGCATGAATAATTATCCATCTGTTTCCTTTAGAAACTGGGTTAAGCACACCATCAACATCATCACTTTGCCAACAGCGTCGAGCTGTATGAGATGCGTGAATATAGGTCTCGTCCAAAAATATGACTTGTTTTTGTTCACCTCGTTCATTCTCTTTAATTTTTTGAAGATAATTTGCTCTCCATGCTGAAATATCATTTCGTTCTATCAAAACTTTTCTGTTCGATTTTGATTTCTTGTAACGAAATCCAATTTTATGGAGTATTTTCCGAAGAGTTTCTCGACTCCCTTTGAAATCAATGTCTTCTTGGAGCACATCTAACAACTTTGGTATTGTGGGAATTTCTTTCCGCATAGTGTAAAATTCATGAATTTTTCTTCTTATGACACCGAGATCGAAATCATCCACTTCAATTTTACCTTTCGTCCTATTCCTTTTTTTACCCGGCGTGGAAACTTTTGTGCCAGCTTCATTTGCCTGTTCTTTTTCCGTTACAAGTTTCCTAACGAATCGCTCCGTAACACCTAAAACAAAAGTAACAAAAAATTAAAAATCTATTCTATTAAAATAACCGAAATAATGTTTTCGTGGAATTTATTTTCAAAAGCTGACAACACTAACCTGTGGCGGCAGCTACGCGCTCATACAGTTTTTCGAAAGGTATTACCGGTGTCTTAAGGCGCTTTTCTTCCTTCATAAAAGCTAAGACTTGTAATATGACGTTCCTGGCATCACTTTTTAAAGCTTTCGGCATTTTTCACAAGGTTTTAAACACTAAACGAATAATAAACACACGGGGCAAACAAGCAATGGCGGATATGGTAACGAATGGCAGACAGATTGACACTTCAATATTTATTTATTTATTTATTTATTTACTTGTTTCATATACATATGGCGTCGTTAGTTCCTCTTCTGGCCACCGGTCCAGATAAGTTTGTGGCACTGTAAGCTAATAAACTGAGTGGATTTAGAGCGAAACGTTAACGAGAGTCCATACAAAAAAAAACAGGTAAACGGTTTCTCTGCGGTTCTTGAAAAGTAGGCCTGGGCAGGCCTGCTTTTAAGCTGTCATGGTACGAATAAACTGGGCAGTTGTCTAGAAGTCCTGCTTTAAGAGCTCATAGTAAGGCCCCAGTTGAGCGTTCGAATAGGGTGTGGGCAAAAGTGGCAAAAATAACGTTTTTGAGCTTTACGAACGCTTAAAAAAAGAGCCATCAATGACAACGCCACCAATGCCCTCATAAGCTAAACGAACGCACCTTCTATATATGGAAAAGTCTGATTAATAGTGCGTTCGAATAGATCACTTCTGATCGTTTTTGGCGAAAATAACGCTAAAGACAAGGGGCGTTCGAATTGGGAATCTGTTGGTAAAAACGTCGTTCATGCCTCTTTTTGCTCAGCGTTCGAAAGCTAAAAAAGAGGAGCTTTTGCCACCAAAAAGTGCAATTTTGGACCCACGTCCGGAGCATGGTTGTTGGTGATCGTTATTTAACAGCTATGTATTTGACAGCATAATCATGCGATTTTAGGTCTTATGCTCAGTTGAGCGTTCGAATAGGGTATGGGCAAAAGTGGCAAAAATAATGTATTTGAGCTTTCCGAACGCGTTAACAAAAGAGTCATCAATGACAACGCCACCAATGCCTCAATTAACCTATGGCTCAAACCAGTGGAACAGTATATCGTATATCTGTAATCGTGCGTTCGAATAGATCACTTCTGATCGTTTTTAGCGAAAATAACGCTAAAAACGCTCACAAGGGGCGTTCGAATTTGGAATCTGTGGGGGAAAATGTCGTTCATGCCTCTTTTTGTTTAGCGTTTGAAAGCTAAAAAAGAGGATTTTTACCCACCAAAAAGTGCAATTTTTGACCCACGTCCGGAGCATGGTTATTCGTGATCGTTATTTGACAGCACAATCACATGACACCTTAATACATAGAGTAAATTATATATATGTAGATAGAGACATCAGCTTAAGAAACGCTCAAAGCGTCATCTAACGCAAAGTAGAATCAACTAATTTACGTGACGTCACATTACGTGACCTGATATCAATATCATACAATTATTAATATAATGAAATATTTCTTTATTTTGAACAGCTATACTGTTCAAAATAAAGAAATATTTCAATACCAAGTTTTTACCAGCCTATGGTTAATTAGGGATTGACAGGCTTATTAAATCTACAAAATTAGTTTAACGTAAATATTTATTTTTTATAAAAATTAACATATAGACAAGGCAATTTTATTGAACCTAAACATATCCATAATAAAAGGATTATTATTTCTACTCAAAACTTTGATATTCCCCCTGAATATCAAAGTTATTCTTACATCAGCTTTGTAAAATCCATGCAAGTTCCGTGCATTTCTTAAACCTGGCTTAAATAGTTTGGAATGAAAACCATGACGCTCATTTAGAATTTTCCTTCATTCTATAACATGGTCTACATCTATGGTCCCTGCTTGTAAAGACTGAGAGCCAAATTTTTTTCTTTTTGTGTGAATCTCCTACCCATTTTGTTTTTTGTTACTTCTCTAAATAGCATCATTATGAAAAGGGCTGCAAGGCTTGTAAATTTTGTTAGTGTATTTTGAAGTTACATTTTTTGAAAGGTTTAGAGCTTTTTTCATTCTTGTTGCATAAGTATCCTTTTTCTTCTTAATCTTGTTTAACATCTGCACAAACATTGTTTTGTTGTCGACATGTGTCCCTGAAATAAACAAATTGATTTATAATGTTGTACTTGGACTTGTTAATTTATGTTGTACCTTGACACCTAGCCAGAAATCAAGCATGCATTTCTCATGTTTATGTGAGTCGGCTGGCAATACACACACAGGACTCTACTATTTCATGGGATTGATTATCTAAAAGTAGAAATACTAATAATGAGATATGTTTCAGATTGATTGAAGATGAGCCTACAACCTCACCTGATGGTAACTGATGAGGTAATAAAAGATGGTAAATAGGCTTAACCTAGAATTGGAGCATTACTGATTAGGCCATTTTTACATTATTACTTTTGCATTGATCGCAAAAACAATTCAAGATATTGTGTCTTTGTATTGACAACTACCAAAAACATAAGTTATGGTAGGTATCTAATCTAACTCACATTGGTGGGTACCTATATTTACGGAAACTGATAATATATTTTAATGTACTCACATAGCATTAATGACTCAGTACACTTTTTCATCATCATCATCTCAGCCGTAGGACGTCCACTGCTGAACATAAGCCTCTCCCTTGATTTTCCAAAAGGACCGGTTGGAAGCGGCCTGCATCCAACGTCGTCCTGTGACCTTCATCAGGTCGTCTGTTCGGTCTGTACGGTGGACGACCTACGCAGAACCTTTCGGCCCCATCGGCCATCTGTTCTGCGTGCTATGTGCCCTGCCCACTGCCACTTCAACTGGCTAATCTTCTGAGCTATGTCGGTGACTTTCGTTCTTCTACGGATCTCCTCATTTCTGATTCGATCACGTAGAGAAACCCCGAGCATAGCCCTCTCCATAGCTCGTTGTGCGACTTTGAGCTTATCTATGAGGCCCATAGTAAGAGACCACGTTTCAGTGCCATAAGTCATCACTGGTAACACACATTGGTCGAAGACTCTTGACTTGAGGCACTGAGGTATTTTTGACGAGAGACTTCGTGAAGTTTCCGGAACGCTGCACAGCTGAGTTGGATTCGACGATTGACCTCTTTCTCGAAGTTGGACCTGCCTAGTTTGACTGTCTGTCCCAGGTAGATGTAATCGTCAACAACTTCGAGAACTGAGTTCCCAACTGATATTGGGGTAGGTACAACATGGGCATTAGACATAATTTTTTATTTTTCAACCAATCTTGACGAAACTTGGTATGCATGTTCTACTATTCAATATAAGATAGACTGTGCCCGTGAGGTCTACTGTTCGCAGAACTACAGGAACTACTAGTTTATTAAGTTTAAGTTACTGTACTTACTGGTTTTTCCACATTTTGGTACACAGAAATTTCTTGCAAGACCAGCAGACCAGATTTTTCCAAGTAGGTTTGAGTCGTTGCTAAACAGATCAGAGTCCAGTGAGCGTAGCAGGGGCGAGCAATTGTAAGTAGAGTGGTCGGAGTCCGTAAACAAATAAAAAGTAGTGTAATTTATCAAAAATATTTATTGAAACACTTTCACTAAAACAAAATTGAAACTGAAAGAAAAGAATTCGAATTTAATGATGGGCATTATAGATTATAGTAAATCGATAATGCTAACTGAACAGCTATTAAGATTTTCAATCGATTATAATATATTTAAAATAATTGACTTGACTTCTTAAATAGATGGTTTTTGTCTATGGTTTCTGTGTTGTGACTAAACTGATTGTCACAATTCTGCGAGTGTCTGTACACGCTAGTGTCATAAACCGTGCGGAATATGTAGGTTGTAGTCTACGAAGAAATAATAGTCAGGAAGCATAATTCAGAACAAATTCCACACCAAAAGTGGCCCTTCAAATCAAAACATCGTATGATTCCAAATACAAATTACTTCCGAGGTTACAAATAGACATGTTCGGTGATTGGTTTAAATTCAGAAGGAAATCAGGGATTGGTTTACGCGCGTGCTGCAACGTCTACAATGACAGCAGAGTCATAGCGGCGTGGACGATGTTATTCAACAAGTGGACTGGACCAATTCAATAATAAATCAATCGTAAATCTCGTACGTCTCGCGAAATATGATTAATTTATTAAGTTTTTGTCTAGAAGACATTAGAAGAGATTCTTCGCAATATAGTAAAGAAAGATTATGAAACATTTTAGGCTTTTACATTTTACCAAAAAAAATAAGTCGTTATTTGCCAGCTAAATGTTTTTCAGTGAAGAAAATTCAATCAATTTATAGAATTACTTTAGAAAAGCACTGTGTTGATATTACTGACAAATTAATTAGCCGGCCGGTTGGTGCAGTTGGTAGCACCCCTGCCTTCTGAGCCGCTGGTCCCGGGTTCGATCCCTGGACAGGTCAAACATTTGTGTGCATGAACATGTCTGTTTGATCTGTGTCTGGGTGTGTATATGTATATCAGTCATCAGGTTACCATAGTACAGGCTATGCCTAGTTTGGGATCTGAAGGCCTTTGTGTGGATGTTGTCCCATATTATTATTATAAAAAAAAAAACAGCTAAACCACTTTAAAATTAGCAGAGGATGGATTTTCATCAGCTTGAAAAATTAAACGAGCTTTAATTTGAACAAACAATGAACTGTTTTTAATGCTATATACACTCAGCGGCACAATTAACCGCCCTTCTTGATTTTTTACGATTTAAAAGAAAATAATTGTGGCCTTACTTGTGAATGTTATTTTATAACGTAGGTATATTAAAGTCAAATGAAAGATAATATTGTTTTTAATTATTACGTTACCTATATTACATACCAACTGTAGGCAATCGTTTATTGTTCATTGTCTGTAGTATCTCTTTAGAGCGTAAGCGCTTTGGAAGCGCCAATTCGCGTTTTTGCAGAGTATTTGAAGGGTCACATAATATTGATTGATATAGTATATTATGTCAATTATTCTTACCTGATGTAATAGAACATTATTTGATTAACAAGTTCAAGTTCCACAGACTACATTTAGAAATTGTTTATTAGTTTGTTATTGCCGAGCGGTTTCTACACACACACATTTTTAAAATAATCATAAAACCAGTCGCGCCAGTCACAAATCGTCAGACGTGGCTGAGGCCTCTTAGAGAGAGGTCAGAGGACGTATCGCTCTGACGCCCGCGCTTACACAACTAAATATTAGTGCGCTCAAAACTTCCTGATACTTATTGAGGTAACATTTCTAAGTGGGATTCTAACAAATAATTTTATATGACATCTGGTACATCAACAATAGAAATTTCATTGTTATAATGACATCGACCCTTGAGGGGCTAGTATTTTGCTATTAACCAAATTTCTTATGCTTATACTTGGTATCCAGGAATCCATGCTGGAGTCGGAAACTGGTAGCAGGAACTATGTGATTTTTAATAGTAGACACACCGTGTTTGGGATCATATAAATCGTCTTCGCGATACCTTTTTTCTAGCTGGTGATCAGGATCTGATGAAACTGGTAGCGGGAACTATTTGATCGTTGTTTTATTTGCTATTCTCATCTCTTTTTGGTAGATACATGATTTAAATCTTACTTTTTTCTAGTCTATGCTCTTGGAGATAACATGTACTTGATTAATAATTATAATTTTATGTTAATTAATGTCGATATTAAAAATAAAATGTGTCCTGCGTGATATTTTATTTCACCTTTTTGACCTACGCCTATTTGTGACATAAAAACCAAAGTAGATGAAAAAAAAATCCAGGCATCAATCCTAGGCACTTATTTTGCCGCACTGAATCGACAAGCAAGCGAGAATAAAACATTACAAGCAAAACCATTGCACATTACATACATTTCAATATTTAATCCTGAAGAAAAAAATACATCCTAAATTAAATAAAAATTGACTGACTTTATTTTGCATAGTATTGACCATCTCGATATGTTAACGTATTTGAACATCTTTGAATACTTATAATTTTGCTATTATTTACTAGTAAAAGTGATCCCTGGACATTTTAATCGTATATTGTTTCTGCACCACTTCACAACGAATGCTGGCATGATGATCCACAACTGAAGTTCACAATGATAAAAATGAAAATGTACGCGAAGATTTGAAGTGTGCTCGCTTGCAAGTAAAATGTCCGACTGATGACGTACTGAACACGACTTTTAAGCCCCGCCTACTTGAACACGACTTTTGTTGGGTCATTTTTTTAACGCAGTTACTGTTCCTGACTATATTTCTTCGTAGGTTGTAGTCTAATATTTATAAGGTCAGTAATAAAAAAAACCATCCGTATTTGAAAATCCCTCCTGGTTTTGTATCCCTCTTATATAATGACTAGCTGTGCGCTGCGGGTTCACCCGCGCGGTGATGGATGATTAATCAAAAATAGTGTATGTTACTCAGGCATAAATCATATAATAATATAGCTCTCTACTGGTAAAATATATTTTTGAACCGGATGTAGTTATCGGGCTTATCCGTTAAAAACAATCAAATCTTTCCTCTTATAATAAGTCTAGATAAGGATTAATTAACAGCAAGGTTATGCCTGTAGTAACTTTGTACTAACTAGAAAAGAGTGATACTCGTATATCCGGTATTATTTCAATTCAAACAACCAATACATTATGTATACATGTATTATTTTTTAACTTATTTCGTAGGAAAACCATATTGAGTAGTAATAAATTCACCGTTTGCCACGCAGCGAGACAGGCCAGCCGTTCAAAATCGTAACAGACTCGTCAGGGATAGGTACAACATTTAGGACTCTTGGGTGAACCCTGTGTCTTTGGTTTACCCTTTTTGGTGATACCCAGTCACAGAAAGGTATTTAGTACTGTTAAACATCCAACTAAACATGAACCTTACAGACTCATTGCTGCAACTTGAATTTAGATTAAATGCGTTACTTGAGCCTGTCACTTCTGCACATGTTTGCGCAACTGAAAAATCTACGTTATGTTTCAACGTTTTTAGCAACAATTTAAAACAAATTTTAATTTGCTTGTTTGTTTTAAAGTAGGGTAATGAATGGTATACATAAAAGTTACAAAAACTTATAACAACTTCCAAAAATAATGTTTCAGTAAATCCTTATATGTCAGGTACTTTCAAGCTCGCTGGGACTTGTTTTCTTTGTTGCATAGACGTTGCAGACTTGCAGACATAACTTAGAACAGTTCATATGCAACTTTATATGAACTTAGCCTTGCTCAGTGGACTAAATCCGACATCTTCAAATTTTTGACCAACGATAATCGATTCTTTCTTACGACGACGCTTCATAGAAACATCACTAACTTAATTAAATATGATCACTAATAATGTTTGACATGTGGTTACGTTCCGTTTCTCGCATAAGCTTTCTTGCTACCACACAATAATTAGTGCATTGCAACTAACAATATTATTTTTCCTAAATACATTAAATAAATAATAGATATAATAATTAAGTAAATGTAACATAATTGGTAACATATTTTCATTGTAAAAAAATATTAAAATGTATGAACTTGTATTTAGTGTCATCTAACGGAAATTTAAATTACTATTACAATTCCCGGTTAACCTACAGCTCTGTCATTTGTTCTATTTGAACAGCGTGTGCCTTAATAGTCTGTGGTGTGCTCCTTGGAGTATATATTGTTCTGTGGTGGTGTGTCTGGAGCCCCCGATGACATACAGACAGTAGAAGACGTGTCAATTGCGATCGAGGCTCTCAGTGACCACCTCCGCACCGCAGTAGGTGAATCCTCAAAGCAGGTCCAAGTGGCGGATGGTCGCCGCTTTGAACTGCCCGAGGGTGCGAGGAGGTTACTGACAGCTAAGAACGCCGCCACTAGGGCGTATGACTCGATGCCAACCCCAGAGAACAAAGCCACCATGCGCTATTTACAGCGTGCTGTAAGGAAACGCATGAGTGAGCTGCGTGATCAAAGGTGGGACGACAAACTGTCAGAGATTGAGCCAACTCACCAGGCATACTGGCAGTTGGCTCGAACTCTGAAATCTGACGGACAACAGACAATGCCTCCACTCATTAGGCCACCTCCCCTCTCCATAGCGTACCTTGACGAAGACAAAGCCGAGTGTTTAGCTGATAGCCTTGAGGCTCAGTGTACTCTAAATGTAGATCACGTCGACCAGAAACACCTCGATTCGGTGGAATCTGAAGTCGAACGTAAAAGCTCTATGTCCATCTCTGACCTCCCACTCCTCCCACCGGTAAAATCATCCGAGGTTGTGTCTCTGATCAAGAGTCTCAAGACCCGTAAATCCCCTGGGGCTGATGGTATCAGCAACAAGGTGATTAAACACTTCTCAGTCCCACTAGTCCATCTCTTAGTTAGCATCTTCAATGCGGCTATGAGCAACTGCTCCTTCCCAGACACTTGGAAGCATGCCATTGTCATTGGTATTCACAAACCAGGCAAACCGGCAGCCGAGCCCTCCAGCTACCGTCCCATAAGTCTCCTCAGCTCTCTGGGGAAGATTTACGAGCGGCTCATTGTGAACCGATTTTGGTCCCACGTTAGGTCCAATAACCTCCTTCCCGATGAGCAATTTGGTTTTAGAGCCAAACACTCTTGCGTCCAACAAGTGCACCGCGTAACGGAGCACATCCTAGGCGGTTTCAATAAGAAACCAAAGCCCCAGGGGAACATAGCTGTCTTCCTCGACGTAGCGAAAGCGTTCGACAAAGTCTGGCACAACGGCTTGATATTCAAGCTATACCAACTGGGTGTGCCAGACCGTCTTGTACTCATCTTACAAGACTTTCTCAGGGATCGAACGTTTAGCTATCGCACCGAGGGAACGCTCTCCTCCCCGCATCCCATTCACGCAGGTGTCCCTCAGGGCTCTGTACTCTCACCCATTCTCTTCTCGCTGTACACCAGCGACATCCCACGATCTGAACCTAATGTTCAGATCGCTCAGTTTGCGGATGATACTGCAATCTACTCTACTGGCTGGTTCAAGGTCAGGCAGAGATGCGCCATCCAACGAGCCATCACCGTAATCGGTGCATGGTTTCGTAAATGGCGGATTGCAGTAAATCCTAGCAAAAGTGCAGCAGTGTACTTCACTGAGACCCGGCGAAATCTCATGCCGTCACCCATAGTCCTATTCGGCGAACCCATCCCTTGGGCTAAATCTGCCAAATACCTGGGCGTCACCCTTGATTGCCAACTCACTTTCGCGAAACACATCCAGATTGTTCGCAATAGGGCGGCCTTCATTATGGGTCGTCTTAATCCCCTCATAGGCAAAAACAGTAAAATGTCTCTTAGAAATAAGACGACTCTTTACAAACTTTGCATCCGCCCAATCATGACTTACGCATCTGTAGCGTTCGCCCATGCTCAGAAACACGACCTCCACAAACTTCAAGTGATTCAGAATCGCTTTATGCGCAGGGCAGTGGGCGCTCCGTGGTACTTGCGGAACGCCGAACTGCACTGCGATTTCACCCTCCCCTCTATTACGCAGTATATGAAAGACTGCTCCCGCCGCCACTTCGACAAAGCTCCCCACCACTCGAATCCCCTCGTGGTCGAAGCGGCGAACTACTCCACTGACATAACCGATCCCCACTTCCTTCCCCCCCGTCGCCGTCCAAGGCATATTTTGGGTGACCCGGACGACCCCATTGCAGCCGTTACTTCGGCAGCTTTAGCGTCGTCCCAAGGGAACCCCGGTAATGGTTGTAGACCCGACCAGGGCTGTGATCCCGATCGCATTGTAGGCTCCGGCCGAGATCTTCTTCGCAGCCCCAGTCGCAGTCGAGGTAATTCACACACACACGATTGTAGTCCCAGCCACGGTGCGGGTGGGAGTATACACCGCGGCCCCGGTCGCGATGTATCCTCCGGCCCAGCAAATGGCTGCGGACGAGGTAACACTGGTTTTCTTTGTAGTCCCAGCCACCATGGCTGTGGGCGAGGTATTACACTTTCTTATTGTAGCCCCACCCAAAGTACAGTCATGAGTGCACAACGCGACGATCCTGGTCGCGGTGTGGACCCATGTCGCGGAAATGGGAGGAGGCGAGGTACACAAGGTTATGATTTAGTGGTAAACACAGTCAAACACCGAGCTCGCCGGCGAGCTCGAGGCAAAAGTTATGTCTTGGTTAGATTCTCTCCAAATAGTCGTAGAGTTAAAATTCATAGGGCCCACTTTCAACGGTACACTTATGTACCGGGGCGATTCTCTCCTACTCCCCTCTCTCCTGGCGACGGCCCAAGCCGAGGTCCGTACCCTAGTGGTGCCCTTGAGCAAGTCGCCTACTCCTCTCCTTGCGGCGAAGCGTCTTCAACGCTCGCCTTAGGCGGTGCGCCCTCTGCGCCCGCATCTGGCTGAGTGCCATCTGCGCTCGCCAACCGTCCGGTGACGCTGTAAATGCCGGTAGAGGCAAACAGCATTAGTCCGTTCTAAAAAAAAAAAAAAAAAAAAAAAAAGTGTCTGGAGCGAGTGGGAAAAAATTGTTGCTATTTGATTGAAGGAATTAGTTTCATTTTCTAAAATTTATTACAATACAATTCTCGCGCTTGTAAAGAAAGAGTGTACATTTTTAGTTTAGTTACGGGTGTATTACATCAATCTGTGAAATTGTTGAGACCATGTCGTTGTTTCGAAAGCCGAAAAAGATCCAGAGACGCATGTTCTGCGCTGATGACGAGGAAGAAGCTGAACCAGAGCCCCCACCGCCTCCTGTCATCAGTCAAAAGCGCGAGAAGAAGGAAAACAAGTTGGTTAAAGCCCCCAAACTCTTGAGCTTCGCTGACGAAGGTAACCTTCCTTACTATCTATTATTTCGTTAGCCCTGCTTGGCTCGATTGACATAATTGAGTATTTCTAGCTGTTGACGAAGATAATGTTTACTTGACAAGTGTTGGATACATCGGGATGAAATATTTAATCTAAAGTTGTGTAAATATATGGTGTGTGTAACATCACTGTTGAATCGTGAAAGCCTTAAGATTAATTTTAAAAATTATTACTAAAACTTACATCCCACAGTAAGTGTTATTGGCATCTCAGGCAATTTGTCTTCAATTATTAAACAGTGACTGCTTCAGATTTTTAACAAACCATTCCAGCCTATTGGTTAGCATTGCATGAAACATTTTAGCCATTTATTCCCAAATTTATAATTTAGATAATAAAGGATTATTAGTATTATAATGATAGAACAATAAAAAAAAAAAAGATTTACTTGTTAATGAAAAAAAACTAATTTAAATAATATATTATATTGTGTATGTAGTTCTGTATTTTTCTGTAGAACTGGGATAAGTTTGAGATTGTTGTTGCATTCATGTTATTTGAATGCTGCACTATAATCATTATACCTGACCTCTAAAAGTAGTCATGTTTCAACCTTACCATTAAAATTCATACCACCACGTCAATATGGCAACCTTAAAGTAATAATGGATTATGATACAATTTTGATGATTTAAGGTGTGTTCGTTTAGCTTATGAGGTCATTGGTGGCATTGTCATTGATGGCTCTTTTGTTAAAGCATTTGTAAAGCTCAAAAACATTATTTTTGCCCACAAGCATAAGACCTAAAATTGCGTGATTATGCTGTCAAATAAAAATCACAAACAACCATGCTTTAGATGTGGGTCAAAAATTGCAAAAATACCTCTGTTTTAGCTTTCCCAATGCTGAACAAAAAGAGGCATGAATGACATTTTCACCCATAGATTCACAATTTGAATGCCCCTTGTGAGCGTTTTTAGCGAAAATAATGCTCAGAAGTGATCTATTTGAACGCACTACTAGTATCAAATATTTCACTCAATTCATATTGCGTGCCGTGGGATACCAGCTTAGAATAGTACCCCCCCAACTCTACCCGTGGGTGCGTAGAAATCTGCTAAGGAATAACAATCGGAAGGTGGGCAGCAGCACCTTCCCAGTATTAAAACCCCAAAACAGCAATGATCGTAATGGCACATACAATATCCCAGGCTATACGCTATTAAGACATGACCGGATGCATAAGAAAAATAAGGCTGAAGGAAAGACTAGAGGAGGTGGTGTAGCCATTTATATTAAGGAACATTTAAACGGTATTCCTATCATAGCAAGGCGCAACAAAAATTATATGTGCGATGGAGTTGAGGCACTATATGTAGATATACAATTTAGTACCTATAATTTCTTGGTTATTGGTTTATATCGAACAGGTAGTCAGGATGAACTTGTATGGAAAACTTGTGACACTACATTACTAAATAATCTCATTACTGCTACTAAAAGAAATACAGTGATCATTGCAGGTGACTTCAACTATCCAACTATTAAATGGCCTATTCCACCAGGCCAAAGTTATTCTGGCCCCGAAGAACTCTTTGTTAATATGTTCCGAGACAGCAATCTCCATCAGTTGGTGAAATGCCATACACGCTTCAGACAAGGGCAAGAATCATCCTTACTAGATCTTGTTATGGTAAATGAGGATTCTCTAATTGATGAAGTAATGCACAAACCTCCAATCGGTAAAAGTGACCATGCTGTACTAGAATTCAGCCTTCAGTGCCTAGTAAGAAAATCTACTGATAAGCCTAAGTTTAAACGTTACTACCAATATATTAACTTTGACAGTTTCAATAATGATTTAAGGAACAATTTAGAGGAGGTAAATTGTTTCAATGATACAGAAAAATTGTGGATGGAGATCTTGTCTGCAATCAACACAACTGTTGATAAACATGCCCCAGAAAGAAAAGTCAAGAATAAACTTCGAAATAAACCATGGATTGATAAAAATGTTTTAAAACTAGTGGCTGAAAAAAAAACTCTGTGGGACAATTCCAGGACCTCTGGGTCAGAAAATGACTACCAACTCTACAGAGAAACAAACAACAAATGTGTTGATATGTCGAGGAAACAAAGGAGCTGCTATGAAGCCGAAATACTTAATTATGGGGACAAATCATTTTACTCTTACATTCGGAGATGTTCGTCTTCAAAAGTGAGCATCCCAGCAGCCATCTGGAGCCAGAGTGGTGACCTGGTAACGCAGCCTTCTCAAATGGCTGATGTTTTTGCCGAAGAATTTCAAAAAACATACTCATTAGAGCCCTCTTTGTCACAACTGGTTAAAGTTGGTGTGGCTCGTGTGGAACATGATCTATGCGATATATCCTTTTCTGTAGAAGATGTGGAGAAAGCAATTGCAAGCCTGCGTATCAACTCATCTCCTGGCCCTGATCAAGTTCCAAGCCTTATACTTAAGAACAGTACTCACATCTTGGCTCCTGTACTTAGCACACTTTTTAATATGTCCTTCAAGAATGGTTACTTACCTCAAAACTGGAAGCATGCCCTGGTCACGCCGATTTATAAGAAGGGTGACAAGATGGTCACCGGAAACTATCGCCCTATTAGTCTTACCAGTACTGTTGTAAAATTAATGGAAAAAATTATAAGCATAAAATTGACCCAATTTTTAAACAGAGAATGTGTAATATCTATTAAACAGCATGGCTTCACAAAAAAGAGGTCCACCATTACAAATCTGCTGTCATGCATACACTCATGGACAAAAAGCCTTGACAACAACAATCCTGTGGATATTGTGTACTTAGACTTTGAACGCGCCTTTGACAAGGTCCCTCACCAACGCCTACTGATTAAACTAGAGCATTTTGGAGTACGAGGTACACTACTCAAGTGGATAGAAAACTACTTAAAAGATAGAACTTTTCAAGTACGTGTTGGAACATACCTATCTCAACCAAAACAAGTATTTAGTGGTGTTCCCCAGGGGTCGGTGCTCTCAGCTCATCTATTTGGAATTTATATCACTGATCTGGTAGAGGTGATTCAATCCCAGACCGCCTTCTTTGCTGATGATGGTAAAATCTTTGCCAACCCACTAATTAAATCCGGACAGCTACAAGAGGACCTTAATTGCATCCAAGCCTGGGCCAGGGATTGGATTATCAAACTGAATGCAGCAAAATGCACTGTATTACACTTGGGCTCAGCAAACCCTAGAGCAAAGTATAGGTTAGACAACAGTGATATAGAATCTGTTGATCTGCAAAAAGACCTAGGAGTGTTAATAGCATCTAATCTTAAATGGGAAGATCAAATCATATCTATAGTGAAAAAGGCCAACTCATTTTTATATGTCATACGGAGATCATTCCAACTCTTCACTGTAGAAGTCTTTCTAAAAATATACAAAACATATATCAGACCCCTGCTAGAATATGGCTTTCAAGTTTGGAGCCCATACTTCCAAAAAGATATTAACCTTCTAGAAAGTGTCCAGAGGAAAGCAACCAAATTACCACAGGTCCTGCGTCACCAGTCCTATGAAGAGAGACTCCTAACACTACGCCTCACTAGTCTAGAAGAAAGACGCCTTAGGGGTGATCTTATTGAGACATTTAAGATAATTAATCAATATTATAACCTACCTAACATAGAAGACATTTATATAATCAGAGAAAGCTCAAGGGCAAACCGGGGACATAAAATCCAGCTGACTCGGGATTTGGCCAAAACAAAGCCTGCACACCATTTCCTGAGTAACAGAGTAGTGCATAACTGGAATAAACTACCAGAACATGTTGTGTCAGCCACATCAATAAACAATTTTAAAAATAAGCTGGACAAATGGCTATCTACAGAAAAGAAATCTCTTCTGAAACTATAAATCCAACACTGCAATGATATGGACATATCAGCATATTGCTGCTCGTCCATTAATAATAAATAATAAATAATAAATAATAAATTGCGCTCGCCAACCCGCCTGCCAAGCGTGGCGAGTATTGGCAAAATCCCCCCCCAAATGACGGACACAATAGGAACCAGGCCCCCAGCCCCCGGCAGCCCCGCTATTCCTGGCTACGGTAACGGTGGGGCAGGGGCTGCTAAGAATCCCCGGCAGACGCCTGGCTACCACAGCATACAGGATTCTTAGCACCCAATGACGACGACTGGCCCTAGTGACACACAATATACGCACGATAAGGACAGACGAGAAGATTTATGAGCTGGAAGAAGAAATGAGTAAGTTACACTGGGATATTGTGGGGTTATCTGAAGTCCGTAGAGCGGGTGAGGACACGATAACCCTAAAATCAGGTAACCTACTCTACTACCGGGAGGGCGACCAACAGTCCCAAGATGGTGTCGGTTTTCTCGTCCACAAGTCCCTTACTAACAACCTAGTTACGATCGATAGTGTTTCCAATAGGGTCGTATACCTAATACTCAGAGTATCCAAACGATATTCGCTGAAGGTCATTCAGGTATACGCACTGACGAAGTCGCACCCGGATGATGAGGTGGAGGATATGTATGAGGACATTAGTCGGGCCATACATACCTCTGAAACGCACTTTCTAGTTGTTATGGGGGACTACAACGCGAAGTTGGGTAAGAGAAGCGAGGATGAGTTGAAAGTGGGGCAATTTGGCTATGGACAACGGAACCGTAGGGGACAGAGGTTGGCCAACTTCCTGGAGAAAGAGGGACTCTTTATGATGAACTCTTTCTTTCAGAAGCCACCTCACAGGAAATGGACCTGGCTGAATCCCGATGGTTCCACGAGAAATGAGATTATGACCACCAAAAGGCAAATATTCACTCATGTCTCCGTGATCAACAGGGTTAAAACCGGTAGTGATCACCGAATGGTAAGAGGCACGGTGAATATTAATGTCAAACTGGAGAGGTCTCGTCTGATGAAGTCTACGCTCTGACCCACTCGTGCCCGTATTCAAGACCCCAAGAGCTTTCAACTTGAGCTATCCAATCGCTTCGATTGCCTTGAGAACATCGCTTCAGTGGACGAGATCAATAACAGGTTAGTAGAAACTGTCCATACAGTGGGTTCCAAATACTTTAAACCCCATCGTACAGATAGGCCACAGAAACTCTCCAACAATACCCTCAACCTCATGGCTGAATGACGCTCACTGAAACTGCAGTCTTCGGATGATGCTGAAGCATGTAGGCTGCTTAATAGACGAATATGGAAGTCCTTGCGACACGACATCCGGATCTTTAATACAAACCGTATTAAAGAGACGATAGAGCGGAACAAGGGCTTCAAAGTGTTTGCAAGAGACAGGTCTATTGGGCAAAGCCGAAGAGAGAAGACGGCAGTGTAGCGTCGACCAAAGCAGAAGTATTAGGAGAGGTTGAGAGTTTCTACGGACAGCTATACACCTCGGTCGCTAAACCTGTTAGCAGCTCGGTCAAAAACCCAAGAGCCAAGCTGACCCGACATTATACCGAAGATATCCCGGAAATCAGCCTGTATGAGATTAGAATGGCCTTGAAACAGCTTTAGAACAACAAGGCGCCTGGTGACGACGGTATCACATCTGAGCTTCTGAAAGCGGGTGGAACACCGGTACTTAAAGTCCTTCAGAAGCTCTTTAATACCGTCTTACTCGAAGGTTCAACGCCAGAAGCATGGAACAAAAGCGTGGTGGTGCTGTTCTTCAAGAAAGGTGACAACACTTTACTTAAAAATTACAGACCCATCTCGCTTTTGGGCCATGTTTATAAGCTGTTTTCGAAGGTCATAACGAACCGTCTCAGTCGCAGGTTTGATGAATTCCGGAACTCCGGAACAAGCCGGTTTCCGAAAAGGCTATAGTACCATAGACCACATCCACACGCTACGGCAAGTTATACAGAAGACCGAAGAGCATAACTTGCCTCTTTGTTTAGCATTTGTGGACTATGTGAAAGCCTTTGATTCGATCGAGAAGTGGGCAGTGCTTGAGTCTCACCAGCGGTGCCGTATTGACTATCGGTATATTGAAGTGCTGAAGTGTTTGTACAAAAACGCCTACATGTCAGTCCGAGTATCCTGTACTCGGACTGACATGTAGGCGTTTTTGTTTTCAGAGTTCGAAGGCAATTCCATTGCAAAGAGGCGTGAGACAGGGAGACGTTATATCTTCGAAACTGTTCACCGCTACATTGGAAGACGCCTTCAAGCTTCTGGAATGGCAAGGACTTGGCATCAATATTAACGGCGAATACATCACTCACCTTCGATTTGCCGACGATATTGTAGTCATGGCAGAATCCATGGAAGACCTCAGTACAATGCTCGAATGCCTCCATCGAGTTTCCCAACGGGTAGGTCTTAAGATGAACATGGATAAGACGAAAATTATGTCTAATGCCCATGTTGTACCTACCCCAATATCAGTTGGGAACTCAGTTCTCGAAGTTGTTGACGAGTACATCTACCTGGGACAGACAGTCAAACTAGGCAGGTCCAACTTCGAGAAAGAGGTCAATCGTCGAATCCAACTCGGCTGGGCAGCGTTCCAGAAACTTCGCAAAGTCTTCTCGTCAAAAATACCTCAGTGCCTCAAGACAAGAGTCTTCGACCAATGTGTGTTACCAGTGATGACTTATGGCACTGAAACGTGGTCTCTTACTATGGGCCTCATCGATAAGCTCAAAGTCCCACAACGAGCTATGGTGAGGGCTATGCTCGGGGTTTCTCTACGTGATCGAATCAGAAATAAGGAGATCCGTAGAAGAAAGGAAATTCACCGACATAGCTCACAAGATTAGCCAGTTGAAGTGGCAGTGGGCAGGGCACATAGCACGCAGAACAGATTGCCGATGGGGCCGAAAGGTTCTGGAGTGGAGACCACGGACCGGCAAGCGCAGCGTAGGTCGTCCACCGCCACGGTGGACAGACGACCTGATGAAGGTCGCAGGACGACGTTGGATGCAGGCCGCTTCCAACCGTTCCTTTTGGAAAATCATTGGGAGGCCTATGTTCAGCAGTGGACGTCCTATGGCTGAGATGATGATGATGATGATATTGCGTACTTTGAAGTGACTTTTGACACTAATTTTCATCATGCCAATTCAATGTCAAATTTTTGGAGATCCATACTAACATCTCTTAAAGTAGTCATATTGCAACCTTACCATTAAATTTGGTTGACCGTTTTTTGTGTCGGGGGGAGTACGATAGTAAGTATGATTATTCTAAGCTTATTACAAAAAGCTTACAGATTTATGATAGTTTCGTAAAAGGTGGGAGTGGGCCCCCTGGGACAGTTGCAACATTGTTTTAAAATGTGCATGAATTTATATTTTGACCGATATAAAGTTATGATAACTTGGCATGACAAGTAGCAGGTGCAGCATCCTTTCTTTTTCAGCAGTTTAATAAATTTTGTTCCGTTACTTAGGCTTTATGGAAGGAAAGACTGGTACCTATGATTCCACAAAATACAGGACTATGATCACTTCAGGTTACTCTTTATCTCATCAGAGGCTTGAAAATTTCCACCAAAAGGTTAAGTTTCCACCAAAGTTAGTTGGGCATTCATGATTTATAAAAGGGTCCAAGAGAATATATCAACAAAACAATAGCTAACTAATAAAAGCTATAGTTATGATTGTCATTAACCCTCAGCAGTTGAATGACTATATTTCGACAATTTTACCAATGAGTCCACTTATGGCCCTACCTATGCCTTTGGACTTATTGGACATATTAATCTTGAAGTCATTATGTACTGATATGTCTTGAAATATACATCAAGGAAAAATGTATTAACCAATATATCTAGAGACACCGAGTCAGTATTATCAATCCAAGTGCTCATGCAACTATAATTCTATTGTACTGATTGAGACATAAAAAGTGTTTTGATAGTTATTCAGTTGACACAGTCAAAAATATATTACAATGTAATAGTGGTTGGAGCAAATAACTCAAATAATTTATTATGCATTGTGCATTGCAAACAAAATGTGTACAAAAGTTTCTAGAAGTCACATGACCTCAAACGGAAGTAACTGCAGAAACGAGGACAAAAACATGATAGTGTTGGGCCTTATCAACAGATTAAGAATCAAGCAAGTGAAGAAACCATCTAATATTATTGCTTTAAAACTAAACACATACTAGGTCAAAGGCAGGGTTCGAGGATATATATCAAGATATATATCCAATATATATATCGGATATATCAAACAATTTTTGTGATATATATCAACATACAAAAATGGTTTAAAAATTTGATTTGAAATTTGATATTTTTAGGTCTTTTTTTGCCATTTGTAACTGTATTTCTACTCCCAAATTTAAATGGTGTTGGAATAGAGTTAAACCATACTCCCTAATAGTAAGTTTTAATCCTTAAATGGCAACACTGAATAGCTGGATCTCCCCGGCGGCGATTGACAGTTCTAAATTACGATCCGTTCAGCCTTTTAGGTGTGATAAGGTAATAACAGACAGAGCCGTTGCATTAGCCGGAACAAACCGACATACACAACATTTTTAAATATGATTTTCGCATGTAATGTGTAAGTACCATATACGAGTATACTTTCATATGCATTTAGTGAAAAGCTGTTAATTTGGAATTACAAACAGACTCTTAAATTTTATTTATTTGTACAGAAATAGAACAATACTTATTTGATTTGATTATATTATTCTTGACTTATTATTCGTAATGTTCCTTGTTTTAGTATAAGTTAGGAACTTATGGAAATGAATGAAGTCATTAACTGGGCTTAATTAAAGGGCACGAGCGGACTCATGAGTCCGCTCGTGACCATGATCAATGCAACTTGATCGAAACGTCGAGGTAAATAAATACTATTACTAACGCGATTAAGCCCCGTTAATATAATATAGATATGTGTTCAAATCGCGAAAGTTTAAAAATTACTAAGTCATTAACTGATTAAAAGATAAAGATTATATCTTGTAGAGATTATTTTTCCTTCGTGATTTATAAGAAGATTATATGATTTTGAGTTAATTTTTCTGATTTTATACAAGTGCCTACCTAAATAAATAAAACACATATGCAAACAGTATACTTATAAATTTAATACAATAAAATAATAAGGCTGTCATACAAAATGGATATATATCAAATTTTTTATATATATCGGATATATATCATAAATATCTGATATTTTGATATTTTTTATTTAAAGTCTCAAATATTAAATAAAAAAAATCACTGTGCTTAAAAAGTTTTACAAGATCTAATATGAAGAAGTTTTGACCTTGCAAGCTTATTTATGATTTCAGAGGAAGATTGTGAAGAGTTCAAAGTTAAGAAATCATCTCAGAGCAAGCGGCTGTCTAAACGCAGAGACAAAGATAAGAAAAAGGTCCCAGATGGTGATAGTAACAAAAATGATAAAGACAATGATATACTGGAGGTAAGGTGTCTTATAAGCTTAGCTTATGGCAGCATGACATACTTTGCTCACATATATTTAGTTATGACAGAGTTACTAATTAGGCACTTTGTTGCTGATCACATTAGTAAGTTTAAATTTAAAAAAACAGGTCAAAAGTGGTTGCGGTTATGGTTTGTTAATGCTTATTTTTTATTATTGTTTATGATAAATATAATTGTAGGATTATTCAGGAATCACAGTAATATTTAAATTAGAAATTTTCATTGTGTAAGATGTTGTCTACCTGTTAAATAAAGTCAATAGCAGCACAATCAAGAATTGTAAGCAAACTCAAGTTACCAATCACTTTATTAGTACCAATCATAAATAAGAAAAATAAAAAATTTGTTTAGTTTGTTTCCCACTCTGACCGTGTGACTCGACATTGGCGAAATTGTTGCCAGGTTGCCACACCACACAACCCATCCTAAATAATGAAGTCGAAGATGTGTGAGCAGATATAGTGAAAGTCATAGTAGCTTATGAATTGAGCAAGATTTCAGCCACTTCCACTTTTAATGATTATCATATTCCTTATTGGTTAAACAAATTGATGATTTCATTAGCTAACATTTCTTTCTTTCTTTAACATTTCATCAGCATATTTGTATATGTAAAGATCTATGGGGCTGACATAGGCTACGTTCCGGAAAGCGCCAAAATCACTCGCGGCGTTCGCACACCCATTCCCTTACAAGCCCACGATCATCGTGAGCGACGACTGAGCGAACTCGATACGTCATCGATGACGTTACCGAAAACGCTCACAACACTCGCAGGTCGTAGGTGGATTTACGTGGTCTTTGCGAGCTGTCAGCAAACCAGGGCGCGACAGTTGTGAGCGTTGACGGCGCTTTCCGGAACGTACCCATAGTCACTTTATGTATGACACAAAATCCTGAAATGTAACTAGGAAAATCAAACACAAAGCAAGTTTGAATTGAGATTTTATTCATCAACCAAGTACCACATAATAAACTATTTTAAAATACAGGACAACAATGCAAACCACGATGAAAACAATGAAGAGAAACAGAAACCGAAGAAGAAAGTCACCCTTGAGGGTCTTATCTTGTCAGGGCGGGAAGCACTGGCTGCCGATGGAACTGGAGATATGTCGGAAAGTGGGGGGGAGGATGAGGATGAAGATAGCAGGGGGTTCCATCAGTACCGGGCGGAGTCGGTCCGGGCCGCACTGGCGGTCGCCCCGGGACACATCCCTGATGCTGCACTCATCCACGCTGCAAGAAAGACCCGACAGCAGGTATGAGAGGTGAGGGACTTGCGATGGCTGGCTCCTACGTTGATACGGACTCTTTGTTGCCATCATGATTGGGATTCACATTCTGTAAATAAGCTTCGAACAAAGATAATAAATCCTAAGTCTATGTATACATTTTTATATTGGCTGTTTTAACTTTATCTACACCCTTAATGTGAATACCATATTATAATTAGTTCATAAACCATAGGCTGTCATACCAACCATACACCAAGTCCAACCAACTCAATGAATGGTGGGAAAATTCCTTCCTGCATCTGTTTTTGATTCATTGAATTTTATTAAGGCAAAACTAGCAAGCAATTAAAACATATTTAAAAAAAAACTTATTGATACAATTTTCTATTCTACCATAAAAATCAGTACAATGCATGAGCAACAACAGATAAGAAAATAGTTTTGACATGAATACATTGTAATAAACAATTTACAGTATGGGTGTAGATAACAAATATAAGCATTTGAAAACTGCAGTCAATTGCTTATACCATTTAGGTATGACATTCATCCAACTTGTAAAGTTCAAGGTCATCAGGGTTAGACGCGTTGGCGTGGTTGCCCAGTCTTCTTGGCTTACGTACTGTTCAATGTGCTAAGCCATCCATGGTTTCTGTCACAAAATCACTTTTCTTATGAGAGTTCTTCATTCTATTATATTGTGTATTTCACATAATTCTCTGGTCGTTGTTTGATTGGTAAATCTTTTTGAATTTGTCTAGGTATCATTTGTTGAATGGTATTTGAGACTTCTCAGCTGCATAACTAAGGCTACCCAACTATTTATGTGTTGCAACTGGACTGAGCAGGGAGACTGAAGTACTCGGAAAGTAGAATATGTTCATATACAGGTGTCCCGAAACTCGACGCGAACCTGGTACCGGGCGAGAGGCCAAGGTATACCAGTTTGAAAAAATAAGAAATAAATCAATTTTTTTACTTGTTAACTGACGCTAATTTTGTAATCCAAAACTCGTCAAAACTTAATATATTTTACTTAGTTAAAAATGTTTATAACTTTGATTTGTGGTTGCGCAATAAATAGCTCTGTTATTTGAGATTACATTTAAGAAAATCACTCAATTTTTTTAACTATTTCGAAAAATGTCTATTATCGATTGGTCTTAAGGCATGGTTAATTTTTCTTATTGTTTCCATAACCTTAGCCTCTCGCCCGGTACCAGGTTATCCGGGAAACCAGATATAGGTGGATTTAATCAAATCAATAGGTAGGTACAAGGACTTGTGACCTTCTGAAGTTTATTCAGAATGTTCCGAGTGTTTTTGTTAAATGCAACATTGATTTTTGACTCTTTAAGTCATGTAAGACTAATTTATGGCTTTCCTAATAAGCTATCTTTGTCGTTCTCTGTGTGGATGTGGTTTCAGTTGGATGCAAAATTATAATCTTAGCAACTTGACGTAATATATTATTTTCTTATTATTGTGTAGTGCCACTTACATTTGAAATAATATAACTAAAGTAAAATATGTAATATAATATTCATTTATTATGTTTGTTATGTATAAGAAAAAAAGAGTTGAATCATGTGAGCAAGTAAGATTGCAGTTGACAAGCGCGTCACTGCTTCAGAAAAAGTTAGCTTCTATGATCAATAATATTTTAGTTTTAATACAATAAAAAGGGTAACATTTTAACTATACAAGTTACCCTACTACTTTGTATTCTGTACTGTTCGAGTAAAGCTACACGTGGTGTTTTAGAAAGAGACATACATAAAAAATAAATTGGTTGTCTGTAAAGTCGGTTTACGGACGATAATTTTACGTGATAACGTCATAAGACAAGCGGAACGCTTAGACCGATCGTGCCTCTCTATCGCTTGTTCCGCGCTCTCGCTTGCACGCTCGGCTCAGGCGGAACGTCACAACGAAACGTTACTTGTCATGCTTTTACTTGCGTGCAGCCGGCATTCATCGATTTATAAGACGTTATCATGTCAAAAACGAAGGCTGCGCAAGTGTAAAATTACTGAGTGTGTAATATTCTAATACCGGGTAAAAGGCACGGCGACAGCTTTATTTGTCATATTGAGTAGTTCTTATACGATTTCCCAGCATATGTGTCACGTTTTTGGGTGTGAATGATTCTTAGACGCGTTCTACCGGCAAACATGTTCGCCTTCACTGTACAGTTACGAGTACATCAATATAATGGATCTGCCAAGAGATTCTATACGCAACCCTCTTACCAGCCGCGGGAATAGGGGGGAAAGCGGGACTGGTAAGAGCTGGCTCGACTGCTTCCAGTGTTGGAATTGACTTTTAGTCGTACTTTTATTAGTTCTACGCCTGTATTATTTATTTATTTATTATTTGGAACTACAAACAGTACTAACACTAAAATTTTAACACACAATGAGTAAATACACAAAACATGTTCATGCTTCGAGTAATAAATGTTAAACCCACACCGTAGTCCACGAGTTAACAATTTGCGGTTTGTGTGTGCATATAGCTCGCTATTGTAAAGTAGACTAAATTACGTAGGTACATATTAGTTCTTTACACAAACGTTAACATTCTTTATAACTAATTTAAAATCAATACTAGGTACATTGTATAAAAATAGTATAGTATAGTTATAGTAGAAATGGAAAATTTGTAGATAATTGTTATAATTTGCTTTTAAGGATGGCAAAGACCTTTTGTTTGAAAACAGTAGGAGTTGTAGAAAATATATCTAAATCGACAAAGTATGAATTATACAAATCAACTGCTTGGCGTATGGGCGCGCGCACACCAGCGTTTGTTCTAGTTGTTTGAGTATAGAAAACTCGACGCGTGCGTACTTGTCGCATGAAATATGTTCTTGGAACAGTGTAGCATAATTTATTACAGAGTTCGATACAATCAAATTTGTTATTACATATGTTGTACAAGAAAGTTGTAACAAGTAATACACGTCGAGATTCCAGACTCAACATATTATACAAGTTTAAAAGTTCTGAATACGTCAGGCTGGCTTGACAACACCTGAAATGCACGGACTGCAGAAACTTACGTTGTACCGTTTCAAGAGAATCGGTATATTTTTTGTAAAATGGGTTCCAGACAGGTACAGCGTACTCTAGTTGTGATCGCACTAGCGTGTTGTACAATAGTAAGTAGGTAGATTTACTTTTAAATTGTTTGGATGATCTCATGACAAAACCATACATACGAAATGATTTATTCACAATAGAATCTATGTGTGAATCAAAATGCAATTTTGAGTCTAACAAAACTCCGAGATCGCGAATTACAAATACTTCAGTTAGTGGCGTGCCATTAAGGGAGTAGTTATACGAGAGTATACATTTCTTTTTAGTAAATATTATTGAGTTACATTTAGGAAGACTAAGTTGAAGTTTATTAGAACTACAGTACGTCGAGAGTCTGTTAAGGTCCTCTTGCAATAGACTACAGTCATTGATATTAGAACAACATTTATAAACTTTCAGAAAAAAAGGACATATAGGTTTATGTATATTTTAGAACAAATTATATGTGTAGGAGTAGTAGTAGTGGCACTGCACTATCCCCAATACCAATAATCCAACACAGGCGTATTTGCAGGCACGCGAACTGGGAGACTTTGTGCCCGTGCCGTCGGAGGCACCGCCGGGGGCGAGGCTGGTGCGCGAGGGGGAGGAAGACGACTCGGCAGACGATGACGAGGGCCGCATACATGTGAGGGGGCTGGATTTGCCCAGTGACAAGCCTAAACGTTAGTACTTACACTTAGAATTACTACCGCGTCACCTCTTAGTGGCAAGCCTTCATCATATTCGGCATGTTTTTGTTTGCAGGGGGCACAGCCGCGATACAATCGGATGAGGAGATAAACAGCGAGGCAGAGGAATGGGAGGAGCAACAAATGCAAAAAGCCATGCCTGCCCTGCCTGACATTACTGGTATGTCACTTGGTGTTTTTCTGTAGTTTTGTTTGTACTTGCTTCTTCAGCCGCGTACGAAACTGGAGCTTTTGTAACCATTTCCGAACGAATACTTTTTCGTTTTTATACGTAACCAGTTATATAGGTACTACCACGCTAAAGATAAAAAATTTGTGTTCTGTCTGACTTCAGCAACAATCGTTAATTTTTATTGTTATTTAGTTACAAACCATTAGTTATTATTACTATCTATATCTACCTATACTTCTATACTATATAATATTATATAAAGGAAAGATTTGTTTGTTTGTTTAAATTGAATAGGCTCTACTGGACCGATTTGAAACATTCTTTCATTATTAGAATGCTACATTATCCTTGAGTAAAATAGGATTTTGATTCATCATAATCATCATCATCAAGTCAAAACTGATTGTAAAAATTCTGTCACCCGTAGAAAGCTACTTTATTATTGGGTGACGTAGGCTATATTTGAATCATCATCATCATCATCTACTACCACGCGGGCGAATCCGCGGAGTGCAGCTCGTTAACCCTAAAATAGACTAGCGTGGAGGTATCTTCATAGCCTCTGTGGTTTTCTTCAGTCCGTTCTATACACAGATATAATATGTACTACGAGTAATATATCTCTGGTTCTACCTATATTAATATAAGCTCATTATTAATTTTAAAAAGTTTAAGATTGTGTCCTTCAATATTTGATTACTGTGTTATCAAAAATGTTTTAAAACAGTTTGTTTAACCTATGTGCATAAATTGTCTTTATTAGTCCTGACTGTATTAAACATCTTCTTCGGCGTTAGTAAAGCATGCGTCGGGAATCGTCATCTCCAACCTACACCCGTCCGTCACTGGACAAATGTCTCTCCTACTGTACTGTTCAGATCTCGGACATCCTACTGCCAGCCGTCGTCACGTAGCTTTTCTATAAGTTTTAATAGCCCATGGTAGCGTTCTCCGCACCCACTTAAACCTGCCGGTATTGCAGACTATTCTCCCTTTAGGAATATGGAAATTTTTTAACGGAATAACATGTATATTTGGTTTGAGTTTCCGATATTTCGGCACTGTTGCAAGCGCCATGATCATGAATTAACTGAGGTGTTTCCAGGTGGTGGGTGTATGTTTAGGAGCAAATGCAACGGTCTACCCTCTTCCGTACTCGTTTATGCCATGTTAATAATTTGAGTATTTCTAATGTTTGTGACCATGATAGTTTATAAACTTATATTCTCTATTTTGGGGTTTGCCACTCTGAATGTGGTCTGCGGTCAGGTCAAATTGAATGCAGCCCGCATTATGTATGAGCAATATTGTCGGTCTCTATATATTTGTATAGATATGCGATCTGACCGTGCGGGCACGCATTGTCCGGATCGCTGACCGGTTTCCCTGCTCGGACCGCTGACCGATTGCCTTTCGTTGTGTCGACGGCTGTCCGATAACCTGACCGACAATGTTGTTCATACATAATGCGGGCTGCATTCAATTTGACCTGACCGCAGATTGCAGACGGCATCCAGTGTGGCAAATTCTTTACACTTGGTTTCCGTTGGACAGGTGAAGGCACAGAGCTGAACCCGTTCTCAGTAGCGCCACCGCCGCCGCGGCTGACGGACGCGCCGGCGCACCTCCGCCCGCTCGCCGCCGCGCCCTCCCTCCAGCCACCAGTCTCGCCCGAAGAACTCGTCGATGCTCTTAGGAAGAGGTAATCATAGTATAATAATGTCTTAATATTAATCGAGGATTTCTCAAGTCTACAAAAAAAATATGCTTATACGCATTAGCATTTTTTTGACGTGAATACGTGAACTTATTTTGCTGCGTATCGAGATTTGCAATTAGTATAACTTTTATCCGGAGAAATGTATTCACGCACAACACACCGCCGTGACCATGACACACCCACACCCTATTTTTTATATATATTATCATGCATAACATTTTCATAAGTACTCCAACTTTTTATATATGTTAGAGTTTACTTCTGAGGTGGTCCCATTAAGATATCATCAAATTCGGTCAGGCGATATATGAGTTAAACTACAATAGCTGAAAAGTGTTTCGCCTATCTTGATGATATCGTAATTGACGGTGAATGACAATCCATCTCGTAAGCATGTCACTAAAAAGGTGAAAAAATGTTTTAACAATAAATTGAGCCGACTTCAACACTAAAAAGTATAAAATAACTTGTCGAAGTCGGTACCATGATAGCTCAAAATTAGCAAAATATTGTGCGCATGGTACCGACTTCAATATTCGGGTATTCAACTCGAGGATAAATCCTGTCTTCGTCTTGGGCGTCTTGAATCCCCACTGCACTCAGTACTCTACATAACTCCCTCGCTTCGCTCGGGAATTAAAATTGTAAAACCCCTGCGCTCAGGGATTAACTCTAGAGTCCCCGCCATACTCATCGATCAATATACCGCCAGTGACGTAAGACACTGCTTAACTCCCTCTGTGCATAATCTACTATAGCAATATCTCGCTGCGTGCAGTAGAGCCATAATAGATATTTAGCATAGTCCACGTGTTACTTGTGTGTGCAGATTGGAAGAGCTGCAGACGGACCGCAGCCAGACCGCCGCCAAGCGGGACGAGGTGCAGTTCCGACTGCTGACGGCGGCGCGGATCCGCGAGTCCCGCAGCGCGCGCTGTCCCGCGCTCGACGCCGCGTACAAGCGCGCGCAGGCCGTGCGCGGGTACCTCACCGACCTGGTCGAGTGTCTCGACGAGAAGGTAACCCTTCACGTTGGTTACGATCATAATTCCTGAGCATGTGATGGCAACTTCGTCTTTTATGGCTGATCTTTCAGCCGCAGGGAGGCGACGCATGAATTAGGATATAATAATATATCAAGAGCACCTGATCTGGTGTGTAGTAGTATAGTATGTTATAGGTAATAGAAATTGTATTACTTCATAATGGTGTGTAATTACTTTGTATAAGCATTAGTATTGTATCAGCTTAAATGTGTAACTACTATTGTATTTAAACATTTTCATAAAGTTTTTAATGATGCTGCATGAGCCATAGCAGCAGATTATGGTGGCCGGGGCAAGAGTGCCCCGACAAATGAAAATAAAATCTTTTACTTATGATTTTCAAACAGCTGACCGCTGGCCGCCTACTAGTCAGGAGAAGACCCGAAACCGGGCAAACCATCCCAATGGGAGGCTGTCCCGCCCACTGGTATATAATCCCGGAAAGCATTATCGTGCCGGTTGATGACCGGACGTGGCAGTGCTTTCCGGGGAGGATCGGGGGCCCTCCGTGCCCCGCACTACCATATCTCACAATCTGCAAGTATGTGGCAAATGGACATCACGTCTTCGCAAAAGGAGGCGACCGCTGCCCAGGCCCCTTCGCTTTCCAATTTATCGGTGTTTATGTACATACCGTAGAGTGATGTCTGTGCACGTGTACCCGCAGATGCCGCAGTTGGAGGCGCTGGAGTCGCGCGCGCTGGCGCTGGCGGCGCGACGCTGCGAGTTGCTCACGGAGCGGCGGCGTGCTGACGTGCGCGACCAGGCGCAGGACGTGCTCGCTCTCGCAGGTACACTGTTGCTGACATCTACCAGGAATTTAGAACACCAATCGATGCTCGGTGGTGAGGCGAAAGGCGACTGACCTGTGGGTTTCCTAAGGCAGCAGCCTGGGTGCGTGGTCAATGAGCTCGGTGTGTGGTTTCGTCCTCAGAGGTTTCTCAGCTCAAATCCATAGGGTCTTCGTCCAGTGTTTTCTCTCCTCGCCGACTTCCTCGTCCGGCACGCGCACAGAGTACGCGCAGGTGAAGCAGGCTTCCAGGTGGTACCACCCACCAGGTAAATATCCAAAGAGTTCGTACGAATAAGCACTCGGACCAACCGACGGCACTGGTCTTTGTGACGAGAGGTTCTGCGATGGTCACTCCAACTTGATGGAGGAAATAAAATGGCGATATACGCGTTCGCGCACCTTGTGCTGGACTCGGGCGGTCCAGAAGCCAGGGGATGCGCACTCTCGAGCGGATACGTGTGTCGCGCTCATTGGCTTGTCTACCACTCCCTTGACGTCGGAAGGAATACCAACACAGCGGAAACATCCGAATGCATCGCGATTCTACCAACACCAACATACTCGTTAAAGTCTAGTTCGTTTGTGCATGGTCACGTGACAGTATCAATGCGCTAAGCGCGCGAACTCCAAAGTGATTGTAATTAAAGCACGGAAAGTGTATTAAACATTATATAAGAAACTGGCTCTGTACGAACCACTCGGTATCGACCCATCGACTGCCGCGAAAAAATGTATCAAAAATGAACAGTGCTACCTTGCGGTCAATTGTAGAACTAAACTCGGTAGCGAGTACAACACTAGCTTAATAGGTAGGCGGGATCGAGTATCGACTATAGAGGACATTTATGTGGCCAACTCATGGTAGAGCTAGCTTCACGGTCATGAAACAGCGACCACCTTTACGTGCGTACCTTTGAGTGGGAAAATTATTTTTAGGAAGTTGAATTACACATATATTAGCAGAACGTGCATCGGAATATGTAGTAAAAATTCATAAAATATGTGCTAGATCAGTGGTTTATGACGTAACCTTTTAGTCATGAGGGACCATTTCATAAAATATCTGTCTTGCCGTGGACCACCAACTGTTTGGAGGTAAAATACATTAAATGTATTTCAATGAAGGGTTGTTCTAATTATAAATAAAACGTACTTACATAGAATCGTTTAATATGAATAGTATTTATATATGAATTAGATTTTTTTTGTGACTGAATACTTTTACTATCTGTGCGTGTGTTACTTTCACAAACTTCTGAATCCTTGGTTCAGATTTCAGTATCAGTATTGCTCGAATCTTTGTGAATGATAAAAAAATAACAATTTGGCTCCGAAAATCTCCACTATTCATTCCTGTTTCGCATGTATGTTTACTCAGGATGGAGGATGGAGGATGTTTACGCGGGGACTACCCAGAGATCAGCGGAACACCGGTTAAGAACCACTGCTCTAGATAGTTAAGAATAAAGATCGTTTCTGTAACTGGCTGTTAGTGTTACACGAATGTAGATTTTAGTATTAACATAATAAGAATTACCGTAGTTTAGAAAATTTTACTTTAGTGTACGCACAAGCGAATCACTACTATTGTCACACGTCTAATCGAGAGAAAATTTAGAACTTGAAACTTATAGGTACATAATAAAGCACCGACACGACAAAAGGTCCAACTAACGCCTCGTCATGTTAAAAATCTTCGAAAGTACTCTGTCAATTTTATTCCTTCCAATACTATTTGGTCGTTAATCACCTTATTTGAGAACCAGACAATAATGTATAATTTCCGTTGTGTAGCGCGTCCTGGCGCTGTGAAGCACGCGGACTCGGAGGAGAAGATCCGTCGCACGGCGGAGCGCGAGGGACGCAGGCGTGCGCGGCGCCTGAAGCGGGAGGCGGGAGGCACGCGCCACCACCGTGACGGAGACTCCAGCGACGACGAGCTGCCTCCCGCCGAGCGGCAGCACGCGCACAGCGAGCGAGGTTAGCTCTCCCTACCTACAGCACGGGGAGCCTTCAACAGGGCTAGTACGGCCAGTGGACTAATTCTACCGGGGAGAGCAGAGAAATCCTTTCTCCATGTCATGTTTATATTCCTTGCGAGCACGACCTCGTCAGTGATAGTTCATCCACGGTCGATAGATGGTGGGACTAGCGTTCTCTACTTCTTAGTTGCCTTATAAAGCAATATTAACAAAAATGACATATCAGCCTTTAATAGTTTATCAAGCCCCATCATTATATATGCGTAGTGTGTGCATCAAACTTTCAAAGAATCGTAAAATTTTTGATTTTAATATATATATACAGACTGACTGGTTGAACACTTTACATAAACAAGGACATGATAATTCATGGTCACATGAAACGTTTAAAAAAATAAAATTAAAAAAATACCGTTAAACTACAGAGGAAACCTTCATTCTATGAATGTGCTATAACTCGAAAATTATGGACACCGTCCGAACGGGGTTAATGACCCAAAGCGCCGCGCCGCGTTCAAAGGAATCAAGCTGCGTCCGAACGGGGTTAATGACCCAAAGGGCCGCGCCGCCCGCGCCGCGTTCACAATCAAAGGATGCCGCGATCGTCGGCCGCCGCGCCGCGAGTGACCATGTTTATTGTTTTGAGTAGACAATTAAAGTTAAATTAGGTAAATATTAGGCACCTATTTTTTTTTCTTAATTAGAACGAGAATCGAGTACTGAGCACTATATATCAATATGTAAAGTGTTCAACCAGTCAGCCTGTATATATGTGTTATAATGAATAGTTTATCTTTTTCCATATTTTACTTTTATTTGATCTAGTGTGATGATGATGATTTTTAATACTAACGAACTATGTAGATGACAAAATAAAATCTATATTAGCTAATCAACTACGATGTATGTAGATTAGAATATAAACTGCCTAATATTCGCATGGTAAATTAATGGTTAATCGAACATAAAAATTTGTTTATGTAAACGAACCAATTTTCAATTTGGTTACCGAATTTAGTTTATCCAATTCGTTCACCGACCCAATGTAAATGCGCCATGGTCGATGTGATTCCAGAGTCGATCCGCGCGGCGAGTGAGGCGATATTCGCAGACGCGCTCCCGGCGTGGCGCTCCCTGCACGGCGTGTGCGCGCGACTGGCCGCGTGGCGGCGCCACTCGCCCGCCGCCTACTGCGACGCGCATGCGCCAGCCGCGCTGCCCAAGCTGCTCGCTCCCTACGTGCGACATCAGGTGACGTCACCTCTCTACTACTTACCTCCAGCTATTGTACATAGTACATCATAAATCATAAATAATTTATTCAACTTGCGAGAATAGGTATACAACATTTTAAAAACATTGTGTTCGAAAATAGATGGCTTGTTCGGCTGTCTCCGCTTAATTAAGCATGCAAGGGAAGGTATACAATAAATTTAAAATGTCATTACAATAATCATTAATAATAATATCACAAATAGTATAATAATTAATAATATATCTCAATCCATGTCATAATTTACAGAAGGGTTATGTCAAAAAAATCTATTTTTATCGTTTATAAATTCATCAATCGTATAATAAGCTTTTTCTATTAACATTTTTAGGGCACTTTTCAGTACGTATTATTTTTGGTACTTTGTTATAGATGATCGTAGCCATACAAAATAAACTGCTAACTAAGTGACGACCCACGCGGTCAAGCGTTTCCGTTTTTGAGCATGTTATTAATCTGTCCGAATCAGCAAGACTCATTCGAGTTAAGTTTCATTCATAAATCTATTGTTATTTTTTGCGCTGATGAGGACGGGTTAATCTACACGTACAGTAGTACGTAACGGCTGCTTGTTATGAACCTTACTTGGTACTTGGTGGGCAGGATATTTTCCGCAACCATGCCGCTGTGGCGCGGCCCATTTTGCGTGATAGCCGGGTGACGCTGATCAGTTCAGCCACCCGGTGTCGCCCAGGAAAGCCAGCAGCTTCTTCAGCTTGGCGCAGGCTTCCCACACTGTCCTCGGCGAGCCGAGGTTGACTGCCCTTTGTGCCGCCACGCTCCTGCATTCGATGAGCAGATGCGCAGCTGTTTCTTCCGCCTCCATGCAGCCTCTGCATAGGGGGCTGTCTGTAACACCTAGATTAAACAGGTGTTTGTTTAAGGAGCAATGACCGGTCATAATTCCGACGATATGTCGTACATTATGTTATGATCCTTAAAGACAAGTGTGCACATCGGTGAGATAGTATTTCCACAGTTGTTATCAAAGCTTCTAGGCACCTTATTGTGTCTACTTTAAATGATTTAATTCATCTCTCTTATACGGCATTTCATATAACTGCGTACTTCCACTATTCATTATTTCGGCGCATATCTGGATAGCGCCGTGATCTGGCAAAAGCACATTGGTGCCATGGTATCTAGAGTCAGTAAATCGATTTTGTCTTTAAAAACTTGAAATGTCTTGAAACCGTGGATTGTGCTGTAACCCAATCACTGATTTCGGTTTGTATCCCTGCGTGGCGTGGAGCTGTAAAGACACATATGAACGTCTGGAGGTGTTCTTACATTTTATCTTCAGCAAACTTCTCCGATATCCTTCCAACGGGTTGTACCTTTTAGAAAAAGTCCTAAATGTAAGGCAACTTTTCAAATTAGCAACAATGCTTACATTTCAACTTAAATCACAATCCAAATTTAATCAACTCTCAGCGTAGATGGAACAGAGTATGTGTTATTGAACGTCAAAGGCCGGCACATGCTGCGCCATTATTATTACGTTAGTTCAATGCTATATAATAAAATAAACAGACAATTAAATAATGTAATTATTCCCTACTATTAAATAAATGCATATTAAAATGTGTTGAATAGATAAAAACATTGTTGCATGTTGAAAGAAAGTCCTAGTATTCTCTAGTTATCATTACACATCCAGACATACCCTTCTTCACACATTCTCATCCTCACACTCACACCCTCTCACACTCGCCTTTACACAATATTTCATGCTTTAAATTCATCTTACCTACTTTGTTTTGAATTTTGTAACCTTTCCGAAGTAAGGTTGATATATCCAACACAGTTTCACACTTGTACAGGTGTTATCGATTATGTTTTTGTTTTAAGGCGCGGTCCAATCCTAATTTTAAAACAATTTACGGTGCTTTACATAAGGTTGAGAATTGCTTACCAGAATGGACGATTTAATGCGAAAATTCAATTGAATACGTGCTGATACTTTTTATATTTACTTCGTACAATCAAATGATTAAATATTAATGATAACGGAGTCCATAGTTCACTAGTAAATTTCATTAGGAATTCGAATATGATACATTCATTGAAATATATTTGTCCATAATTTAAGAAAAATGTTTTTTCCCACGGAGCACGTAAGAAAAATTGCAAGATTTAGGGAATGTTGCCGATTTTTTTCTATCGAGCCAAGTTTGCTCAATCGTGTATTGGCCCCCATACTTCGTAAGGACGTATATTCAATTTACACTACGTTTTTTTTTCGAACTTCGGTTATTAGGTTTAAGTGTCGAAAAACTAAGTTTTCGCGAAGTCATATCATGAAATTTGGAACTCATTTCGCCTTAAACAAATCAAAGTTTTGAAATGATTATATAATTGAAAATTATAAAACCTTAATGTATATATATAAGTAACTTATAAACGCTTGACACTAGACGATGTTATATAGACATTCAAATGGCTTGGGTGATGAACCGAAATGTTTTGGTCTCTGGTCTTGAGTGTTTGATGTGTCAATGTGCGTGTCCATGCATCCCACGATTCGGGGAATTCTAGTGCAGTCTGTATAAGGATGTGGATGTCGGTATAGGAACCACGTTACAATCAATATAAATTAGCCGAATTAAGGACCTCTTCCCTTTTTGGGTGTCAGTTACAATGATGGATTCACAGTTCGTCATTGGAACTTTCAGGATGATAGTTAATTTATGAAAACGTGGCCGTAAATGGGGCGATAAGATATAACGCTGTCGTTAACCCGGCGGGTTAAGATTAAGACTAGTGGCAACCACTAAACCGGTCAGGTTTTATTTAGATCGAGATAACCACGCAGGCTATTAACACGTTCTATTTCTTTACAGCTGATCTTATGGAACCCACTTGCCGATGAAGACAACGAAGACTATGAGAAAATGGATTGGTACAAGTGAGCATCATTTATATTATTTGCTTTGGTTATTTATCATACTAATATTATAAAGAGGAAAGATTTGTATGTATGTTTGTAAACAATTGGCTCAAAAAGTACTGGACTGATTTCAAAAATTCTTTCACCATTGGAAAGCTACATTCACCCTGAGTAACAAAGGCTATATAAGATTCATCATCCATCACCGCGCGGGTGAAACCGCGGAGAGCAGCTAGTGGTTAGATAAAATATATTTTAGTCATAATAACATTTATTCGTATTTTAGGTTGTTTAATTCAACTACATAGGAAAAGTAACTTTAAGCTCCTTCAGTGACTTTAGATTCGACGATTTAGTTGCGGTCTCCACCATCTTTGTTCAGTTTGGCCGCCAACTCAGAAACGTCAATTTGTATCCATCATCTTGGGTTCAGTTATTAGGTTTGAATGTCAAATACTTGTAATGTCCGTCCCCAGATGTGTGATGATGTACGGGGTGAACGCGGAGCGCGTGGAAGGCGAGTCCTCGGAGTCGGAAGGCGAGTCGGACACTGAGGCGGAGAGTCAAGCAGGCGGCGCGCCCGCGCCCGTCACCGAGGCATCCGTGCGGTCGGACCCGGACCTTATGCTGCTGCCCACGCTGCTGAACAAGGTAGTGCTGCCTAAGATTACAGGTTAGTCATACTTAATTATAATTTGTTGAATCATTAATATCTGAGTAATATTTTGTTACAGCTTTGTGTATGTTGTGATGTGTATATGTATATGAAGATTTTTTTGTGATTGATTGAATCCTACAACGGACGTTCTCCTTGTGGGGTTTATCAGTTGACCATATCAGCTGGTACGGCTCTTCAGCGGAAGGCCCTAAGTGCCACAGCAATTACTTAGGTTTAGATACGAGTAACTATTTATTAATATACATTGCTAGTGCACTGCTCGTAGGTTTCTTAAATTGGCTCTACAGCATTACTTTCTTTAAATATTTGACAAATTATTTTGATTGAAACTTTAGTAAGTATTAAGTATTTTAATACCATTTTGACAATTTAAATTATTAACTGACCCAGAAAGCTATGAAGCGATCTGAACCGGTCTCGACTGTAGACCGTCAAAATAAACTTTTAGACAAATATTAATTATTTTTACTCATTAAAATGATTATAACAGATCTGAAGGGCACGTGGAAGAATAACAAGTGAAATTACGTGGCGAATGCGACTAAAACCTGTCTCATGATGATGGGCAAAGTGTAGTTCTACACAGAACTTCTTGAGATCTGGGTAATATAGCAATCGTATGCAGACGGGGCGCTTAACATCAGGACGAGCGACTTTCACATGATTTGAATTGGTAATGAAACCAAAGCATTCCATCAGTATGTGTATTACCCCGCTTTATGATTGAAGTCAAGAATTTAGTTTGGCGCTTTAATCATCATTCCAAATCAAAGAAAGCACGAAAACTTTGACCCATGTGGCGTCATGCATTACGTCACCAAGGACGCCATTTTACGACTCCAAGACCACGCTACGAACTGAAATCACCGTGAGCAGTTCTATCGAAAATTACAGTTCGTTGATGTGTGCGTGATGTGCTAGCATCTATTAGTCTGTGTGTGCGTGTGTTTACTTTTATTCGTTCCGGCAAAACAAAAGTGGTTGTGGCCTGTTTTAAACATATTTTCATGGTTTAAAATATTGCTTCCATACCTTCTCGTTAAATATCTTGTAAGCAGCGAATCACTGCACTGAGCCATGCCCGTGAGCAACGTGAGCGTGATTTCAACCAATTCCGAAGGGCTGACAGATCTCACCTGTCACAAGCGCGTTGAATCGGAATTAAGAACAGTGATATCACTAAAATTGGTGTTGACTCCACTCGGAAAGCAGGGTTATTTTGCTAGACAGCTGCATCTGAATTCCGATTACATGAAAAGCACACGACACCTAGACACGTATTCCAGAAGTATACTCAGTAGTGTATCTATCTAGGCTATAGTACAGATCTGTGTAAATTTTGTGCGGCACTTACTGTCAAATCTCCACTCGAGTAAAGCTTCACACCTGACCGTCTCTCTAGTATCCCAACCCTAGAGTGTCAATTGTTTGATGCCGAAGAATTACTCGCTTTAATAATTCAACACGCCGAAGAATACCTCTGGGTGTTGAATTATAGAATTACCAATCTCACAGCAACTCGGTTGCATGGAATATTTTGCGTAAGTATTCACTACGTAGTAGTAAGTAGCATCTGTTGCGTGAATGTCGCGACTCGGTCGTTATTTATACATAGTTATATAAGTTCATCTGAATACCTAAACTGCGAGTCGAGACAGAATTACACGCCCTGTAACCTGTATAACATGGATTCTACGGACTGTATATTAAAAAAAGCCAGTACGACGATATGAAAATGAAACTTTCGAACTATTACGTTAATCCAATATTGTTAAATTACCGCTGTACTGCTTCCGTGTGTCACATGTTCTGCATAAAATCCAGAAGAGACAGCATTGAAATGTATGAATTGCAATTACTATGGTCTCATTGTACCATTGATCGGAAATGTGCATAGTCCTTATGAGGAATTACTTGATGTCCATTCATTAATATACTATTTACTATTCTTAATTTCTTCTTTACAAACGTATTCGTTGCTTTACTCTCTAAACATCTTATATTGACATTATGTCAAAAATTCAGTTAGTTATCTAAAGACATTACTCATAGGAATAATTTTTAGGGCGTAGGACCTTTCGTAAACGATTGCAACTCCCTGGTTTTTACTTAGGTCAAACTCTTATATAAAGATAATACAAGTATATACATAGGGATATGTCACGCAACAAAAAAAAATAAGCATCAGAGTCAAGATACACGAGTGACGAAATCGTAGAATACGTTTGTATAGACGATACTTTAAAGGTTGACTACCTAGTATATGAATCTGTGGGCCTCAGTGGTTTATCTTAACGTAGTGTGTGCCCGCTGACAAGTGGTCCGTTCTCCCCCCATCAGAGCTGGTAGAGCACGCGTGGGACCCGATGTCGGTGCGTGCGTGTGTGCGATTGCGACACACGGTGGTGCGTGCGGCTGCGGTGCCGGCCGCCGCGCCCGCGCTGCGACGGCTCGCTGCTGCGGCTCGCGCGCGGCTCGCTGCGGCCGTCAACTGCGACGTGTTCCTACCCGCGCTGCCGCCGCAGTGAGTACATCTGCTGATATAGTCTTATCGAAATTGCTGTATAGTGCCACCAACTTATCTGTTCAGGTGGGCAAAATTGGAACTACAGTGTACATACCAACTAACTTTGGCGTTTATAATATTAGTAGGATTCTTTGTAGAATTTGCAAATTAATGAGTGGCTTGAAAGACTGCCCTATGTTTTGTTTCTCTTTTTTCTTGGTGAATTTCTTAGGTTGCAATACCAAAATTCTACACTAGCGACGCTGTCACCTGAACAGATAAGATGGTGGGACTGTACCGCGTTGTTGAAAGGAATGAGAAGAGCGGATAATTTATTATATTAAAAAAATATCAAGTTGGATAAGTAGCTTCATCTTATCTTTTGGAAAAAGTTAAAAAATGACCTGAAATCAATTTGAATGTTATTGGAAATATACCTATAAATGCCTTATTAAGTAAACCATTTATAACATTTTCTATTCAACGATTATTGGGAAGGTCTAGGCAAACCTTTGTGAAAGATGGCAGAGTGGGATCCGTGAAATATTAAAGATGCTTAAATGGCAATATCATCCAAACGTATACAATGAACGGCTTAAATAGCACCGACATCCCTCCTTGCGTAGCAGGTGTCGGGTGACGGGTGCAGTAACGTCAGTCAGTTAGGCTGTCCCCCATAAAGGTAGACTTTCGAGCCAAGCGTCACAGACGCAGCGTCTATAGCGTCACCGACGCCGCGTCACTAACGCCGCGACAGTGACACTTTGGTGACTATGGATACCGACGACAGACGCACACTCGCATTACTTTCGCCGTGCCGGATTGATCTAAAATCAGTCTTATCATAAAACATTATGGATTTGCAACTTGTTTTGTTAGAAGAGGAAGAAGATGATGATCTTTTACTTCGATACTACCTCAGTTTGGAAAGAGCCTCTACCAATTTGATTTTTCAATTCCGAAATGAAGAAGGTTACTTCAAGATCTTAATACAACGACACCTAAATTCGGACGATGAAATGTTCAGAAATTTTGTCGTTTTAACGTAAAACGTTAAGGTCAGCTAAGAAACAAATTCCACTAGATGGCGCTGTTTTCTTGATAATTGCATATTAATTTATTTTAATGAAATATGGGAGGATTAAATAAGAATGCTTGATTTTGCGCCCTTTATCTTTATTTATTAACACACTACAAACATAACTGAAACTATTTATTACTCGGATTTCGAGAAAATGGATAATAATTCTCAACTCTTGTTATACCACAGATTACGTAATAGTACATAATCCTTAGGCACGCACACATACAAATTAAGAATTTGTAGTAGCTATTTAACAAATTCGTCCGTCTCACAGAGTTCCCATTAGCCTATCCGTAGAAACGTTTTCGCATGGGAACAAAGGTGCATGGTTCGAACCTGGGCTTATCGTGTTATTTTTGGCATTTATGTTTTAGTTTTTTGAGAAACCTTTATTCGTCATTTTAGATAACGATATGAATAGATACTAATATTATCAGTGACATTCTAATATACCTAAGCCTCAACCTGAATTAGATACCTATACTTTATTACCCTATGTCTTTTCTGCTGCTGTAACAGAGCGAAGGATCGTCTTGATTTTGAGTAGTATAGGGTTCCGAGGGTGACTAAGGTTACTTTTTATACTGACGTAACACGGGCGAAGCCGCGGGCAGACACTTGTGTAATAAATAAAAGTCTACATCATTTCAATAGTGTATATTCATAGATCTAAGCACTTAGCATTTTTTTTAACCCTTAGAATAATTTCTGGTAAAACACATTTTTTTAAAAATGCTACCAGTTTCGGGACCATTCCAGCAATAAAATCTTCATCTCGTTCTATTTCTATTACTTTTATGGGTTGTTCTGGTGAGTTCGTTAGGCTTTGTTTTTTTTCTCCATAAATCTTCATGTCTGTAATCAAAAAGAAGCATTGGTTTAGTAGGTAAGTACCTAGGTATATTGAAAAGTTTGAACCTCGCAAAAAATGTCGTGAATAATAATAAACTCAATACATTATGTAGTAGGTACATAATATATAATGGAATAGTTTCAATTACTTACGTGGTATTAGTATCACCATGAAACCTCTTGAGTTGAGCACGGGATGCTTTACGGCCTCTCTTAGGCCCAGAATATCTGTGAGCTCTATAGCTCGCTTTGGATCTCTGAGATTGCATTTTGCACAATATTTGACAATATGATATCGCACAAAAGTTTTTGCAAAAACAACGTAATAACAACAAATACTACAAACAAATAACACATGGAATATTACTCGAGAAGTCAGTCACACGGAATAAAATAAAATATCAGCAATTCAGCATCACCACTGCAACTTCAGTAATAATGACATATGAAAAATATGAAATTGAAAACTGTCAAAACGTCCGAACCAGTGTTGCTAGTGGCAGATAGTCAAAAGTAACTCGAGTCATCTAATAAGTACCTATATCAGGCAAAAAACTCACTATTTTAGCACTCTCTTATTTGGGTTTTTGTGTTTCAAGGTCATTAATTAATGTAAGTAATTTTGGAATAAGCATAACAAGAGTCGATAATGTCGCTGGAAACAAAAAAATCTAAGCATTAGGTAGCTTCCATTGTTTTACATCTACAGTAAAATAATATACCTAATGAAGGTTATGGTAATTACTAATTTTGTGCAAATACACTCAACTAATACATTTCGATCGGAAGTAGTGCACAAACGTAAAAAATAACTAAAATAGCTAACAGCTCGAGTCTGGTAACACAAAGACAGCAGAACTGAGTGGAAGAAAATGAATTTATTTTATGTCGCACAGAGTGGCAACGTCGCGTTCAAGCCGTGATATAGCGCGGTCCTACTCTCGCAGAAAATGTACTCTACTAGCACGCACCATCTGACAACGTAGCTTACTTGCACTGTCAAGATATTATAACGTACAATTATAATGTAGCTATATGTATAAAATTGAACCACACAAACGTAAAATCAGACGATTTGGCGATGGTAAAACAATAAGATAACACGCTGATGTTTAACTATATCATTGATTTGCGCAAATATGAGTACAAATTAGGACAATGTTAACTCACAATAACCTTAAATTCGCTCCAGAGAACTCAAAAATGCGTAGTTTAATTTGTATGGAAAACGTTTAACCTTAATAAACAACAATTCAATTTTATTTTTAATATAGTAAAAGATGAGTTACATCCAAAAACAACAAGGGATTGTATTGGTGCAGAAGAAAAACTATTTTTAACTTTAAGCTATGTACGTTTATTTAAATTAAGTACTTCAAAGTGAAAAGAAAGATATAACTCGAAGAAAACCAACTATTTTTGAGGTCGGTGTCTATACACCGACCTCAAAAATAGTTGGTTTTCTTCGAGTAATTTCTTTCTTTTCAGTTTGAAGTCTAATTATTAAGTATTCTTATTTATTCCTCGAAGTAGGACTCATTTTTAAATTGTACGAGAGGTAAGTTAGTAGGTTCCTCTTCATTGCTGCTTACTAGAGATAAGTTTGTAGGTTCGTCTTCATTGCAGCTTTGTTGTGATATAGGTGAATCTACAAGCAGGTTATTATTATTCGAGACTAATTCTAATACATATTGGGGTTCTGGTGTATCCTGTGCCTCAGGTGTATTACAGTAAATAGATATATTTGATGAAACACATGAGCTTGATGTATTTGGGCGATTAGTTTCTATATCTGCTGACTCAACATCTAATGTTTCATATGTCATGAGAACATCAAATATCGCTCTTTTTGCTTGTAATTTCCGTAAAGGTTTCAATTTTCTTAAAACTGCTTTAACGTGTTCGGAAAAGTCAACAAATCGTCATCTTCATCTTTATTTCTTAAATTTTCTAAAACTTTCTGGCGAGATACTTCTCTTTTCTGCAGGTATGTTAAAATATCATCTTTCTTGGTACGTGTTCTGTTAGATTTTGCAAAAGATGAAAAGCTTGATGATGAGGCTGGTGAGGATGTTCGTGAAACATTAGTTAGGGATGATGATGAATCATCTGTTAGGTTCATTTGAGTTGATGTTTGACTACTTTTAGACTCTTGTGTAGTGATGTCATGGGGGTCAACGTTGCTAATAGTCGATCGTTCGTTTGGTACCTATTCCAAAAAAGAAAAAAACTTAACATAAGCGTTAAATTTAGATCTCGGATTTTTAGGTGCTGCAGATCCAGTCCCACTCTTGCGTTTCTGACGTAAATATGTGTCTTTTAGGTTTTTCCAGTGCTTTTTGCAGCTGTCACCTGCAAGTAAATTTAAGTGTATTATTTTTCTTTTCCAATTCATTGCGACAGGAGAGACGTACAAATTCATATCATTTGCATATCGGATATCAGATTGTTATATTTCAACAATCATGCGAAAAGTCCTGAGGCTGCTTAGGCAAAAATTAATGCCAATCGCGATGCCATCTTCAACAACAGAGGATTTCAAACGCATTGAAAAAGTAATGTGGGAGAAATGGAATATGCCAAACTGTGTATCTAGCATAGATGGTAAGCATGTTCGTGTAAGAGCACCACAGCATAGTGGGTCCCTTTTTTTTAATTATAAAGACTATTTTTCTATTGTGATGCTGGCCTTTCGGACGATTTCAATATTCCTGAATCTAAGGTTTTACCGGGAACCAACATCAATTTGCCTAATTTTTTGATAGGAGATGAAGCATTTCCTTTAGACAGAAATATGATGAAACCCTATTCCAGAAGATCCAGACTTGATCGTCAAATGGAGGTATTTAACTATAGATTATGTCGTGCTCGTCGCGTGGCAGAAAATGCATTCGGGCTCCTGAGCCAAGTGTTCAGAGTATTTTATACACCAATAGCGATTGCAACGGATACTTGCACAGACTTGATATTAGTGGCGTGTTGTTTTCACAATTTGTTACGTGATGGCTATTTGGAAGTTAATAACAGGCCGTACTACATTCGCGATGAAAACCAAAATCCCATCGATAACATGATTAATTTGGCAGCTACTACAAGTACCGTACACGAAGGGATTAATGTCAGAAACCAATTAAAACTGTTCTTTAACTCCCAAATCGGTCAAGTATCCTGGCAAAACAACTATCGTTAAAAAATATAATGAAACTGATTAATAAAAGTACTTACCTCTTTTATTTAATTTTACCCCAATTTCGGACCACGTTTTGTCTTTCTTTCTGGTATTTTTATAATCATCCACGCTTAAATCATAAAGCAATGGGTGCTGAGACACCAATGTAATTAAAATTTCATCTTCTTCTCCGGTAAAAACCTCAACAGATGCCATTTTTATAAAATGTAACCTCAAAATACAGCGACACTGCAAGCGCGGCCGAGCGACTGACGCGGGCGTCTGACAACGCGGTCACAGCGGCACTGACGCCGCGTTAGTGCCGCTGCGCTCGAATGATCTTCCCTAGAATTTCATACATTTGTATAGAACGTCTATCTGTCGCTCTGTCGCGGCGTCGCAGACGCGGCGCCACTAACGCCATAGACGCTCGCTTCCAAAGTCTACCTTAAAGGGAATTTACAATTTTTTCTCTTATATCTTAAACATATTCCTGGGGATTTCTCATATGGGGAATTAACGGGCTTTTTCCTTATATCCCCTAAACTAAATCTATTTTCGGGGGGATTTCAGAACAACGGATTCCTGGAATTTGTATCCCTGCGGATTTGTGGAATAAACCGTAACGGTGAGGTTGTTTGCTCTGTGCAGGATAATGGAGGGCGGCGGCGGGCAGTTCTGGCGGCGCTGCCTCGGGAGCGGCGTGCGGCTGGTGCGCGGGGCCATCTCACTCTCCGCGCCGCCCGCGCTGCTGCATGCTGATCGAGTAGTGCAGTTGCTCATAGGTACTACCTTCTGCACGCTCCTACCTCCCTAGTACCCCGTAACACGAGCACCAATATGTAAACACTTGACAACTTTACAAACTGTTTTTCTCCTAGTGGGCCTAGCACCAATAACTGCGTAATTGTAAAGTAACGTGTCCTTCACGTAAAACGGTACAATCTGTCATGTATCTAGGGCAACTGTGACAGATAACGTTTGTACGCCGAAGCGTGACGCGTTGACGCTTACGATACGAATACTTTATCGCCAATTGTTTGGGCTTGTAACGCAACGATTGTTGCGCGACTCTTAAAGGAACATGATCATTGTGTATCTTCTTATTCTAAACTAGCGACTCGGCCTTCGGTCTCGCTATAACCTCCCATCTTTTCCTAGTTTTTCTTTCATAACCTTCTCCTGTGGCCCGAGCACGAACATTTGCTAAAGTTAACGTTATCGTATCGTTGACGTTGAATACGTTGTACTAGATAAATAATAATTTGTACTGTATACCTCAACGATACGATAACGTTACACTTTAGCGAAAATAAAATTCACGAGATTGTTCCATCCGTTCATATATATATATATATATATATATATATTATAGATGAGGGCGATAAGTCCTGCACTGACGTCCCGCTTGGGGTGTATTGTGCATTCCCCCGCCAGCCTCTACCCGATCCGTCCCAACTCCTTATTGTAATGGAGTATGGCTGGGTCGCCGGCACAACTGCTCCAGTGATATTGATTGTATGTTGACCAATGATGATCTACAACTATACTGATCTTCAAGTAGTCTGATTGTGTTCCGTATAATTTCCGTAGCTGCGTATTCCAACAGCACGTGTCTCACAGTCTCGTCCTCCTGCAAACATCCTCTGCACAGTGGACTGTCCGTTCACTGTACTGTCACTATCACACACTACTATCATCTGCACAAAACAACCTGTGATAAGACCTACTAATAGGCGCAGGTCCTGTCGTTGTAGTTTCAGTAGATCAATAATTGAAAACGGCTGTTAGTAGGTTCTTACTTCCATCACTGAGGGCTTGCAAAAGTCATTTAAGTCTCCACTTACCTGTTGCATTGTGTGTATGCAGATACGCTGAGTTGCGCGGCGGGCGCGGCGCCGGGGCAGTACGCGGCGGCAGCAGCCCTGGCGCTCGCCGAGACACTCCCGCGCACCGGCGGCGAAGCCCTACGTGCCGCGGCGCTGCGGAGACTCGCACAGCTAGCACAGCTTGCCGTCTCCAGGCTCGAGAGTGACAACCCACTGCATTTGTAAGTATTGCTTTCTCTTGTACGGTTCATGTTTACGTTTAATTTTTTTTTCTGATTACACACTAATTACGTTAAGCTTGTTATTAATTAAATATAAAAAATAATTTTGTTTTGGTCGATCTTCTACCTGTCGTTAACGTTATTGGCGCAGCCGGTAGGATTGAATGTGGTCAGTAAGTATCTGTGCATCTGCAACACCGGAGATCTTCAGCGTAGAACTACGTTTTTCACTCATCTAGAATTCCGTGTCGCGGGAGGCAGGTATACACACAATAACGCATCAGAATACTCAAGTCCCGAGAACAAATATTTATGCTCATCACGCAAATTGTTTGTCATTTTTGTCTTTCTCACAGTTATACCTGTATATGTTCAGTAGCAGTTCAATGAATGTGTCATTTTGTGTTACAAGATGTTTCTTAGACATGTGTTGTCTGATTGAAATTAAAAATGTATGTTACATTAATAGTAAAATTATATGATCAAGCCTAAGTAGCATAATAGGCCTACTTAGTGTGTCACTTGAATTTCACCACTCAAGATCCATGTGAAAAGTTTCCCAAAATACATCTAAAGAGTCCAAAATATTATAAACGCGAAAGTTTGTATGTATGGATATTTGTTACTCTTTCACGCAACAACTACGCGATATAATATATAAGGCAGTATAAGGGATAAGGCGCTGGAATATTATAAGATACTTTTTCATCATCATCATCCATCACCACGCACGCGGGTGTAACCGCGGGGCCCAGCTAGTGTTCTATAACTTCGGAAACTTCTGTATAGCAGTACATCACATTATACATCATGATTATAAACAAAATTGTACTTTATAAACCATATAATTATTTGATTTCAGAAAAGCTTTGGAGCAGGCGAGAACAGTCATAGCCGAAGCGAAAGCAATGGAATGAAAAATAACTTGAAGAATATAACGAATATTTTAACCAATGAAATCAGGACAAGATAATAAATAAATTAATATGATAGCATTGACAAGCTAGAATTATTTTCATAAATTTAGGCGCGAAACTCAGCTAAACTCAATGTTCATAGCAAATTGCAGTATTGGCCGACAAATTGTCTAGAGTAGCAGAGCCGGTTAAACCGAATCTTTACTAGGGATATTGAAGAATACACGTATTTTTGTCTGCGAGAAGCGGAGCGATTTTCCTCGTAAATAAAATTGAACTATATGGCTCTTACGTCAATTTCCCTAAATTTATTTTTTATCATTATATGATTACTTGCATGTATAAGATTAAGGCGCGGTCGGATCCTGATAATAGTAAAAAGCAGAATCTTTAAACATCTAGTGTAAAGAAAAAGATCGATAATAATCTATGAAAAAAATACTTAGGTTAGAAAAGGAACAGGCAAAGAGTAATAACCGAACAGAATTCATAAATATTACTCGCTGTCTGCAGTAAAAAATTCTAAAAAGTCCATAAAAATAAACTTTCACGTCCAAACTCTCAGAATTTTCAGCGATAACACTATATTATTTTTTAGGTAATACATAGCCAACATATAGTACTAAAGTAGTAACCAGCAGTTTTTTCAATTGTGTTCGTATATATCGAAATATATATATAAAGAAAACGTACAAAATTAACGCGTTTTCGCATTACATCGTCCAATCTAACAAGCGATTTTCAACCTTACGTAAAGCATCGTAAATTATTTTAAAATTGGGGTTGGACCGCGTCTTAAGCCACAAATGCATTCACGTGCCTAAACTCACTAGGTATTTCATTACATTTGGTAAAGTAGGCAATTTACATGTGAATTTGTTTTTGGATTTATCTTTAATTGTTGTGGTATCCGTGATATCTGAATGTGTTGTCCCAATATTGTCACAATGAATGATTACAATCCAACTATGAGTTGTTCAATTATTAAGCAATACTATTTGTATACAAGCAACAGTGAAAATAAATTATTGTACTTCACAATATTGTCGCAGTCATTTTGCTAATCCCTAAAGTTGATTAAATGATAGGGCTTAGAAGCCACGGCGCGGTTTTATCACGCCCAACGCTAATGTCGGACCTAGAGTCAGTTTTAACTGTATTTGACAGCAGTATCTCAATATCCATCGAGTGGTGTGAAAGATGTAATAATTTTAAATTATAGGAAACTTAAGTGTATAAGACACAATGTGGTGAAGAGGTTACGTATGAATAGTGTCGCTGCAGCTTTTTGCAGTTGCGTGGTACCGACAAAATGTCGATGAGGTTGCGTTGTCGCTGGTGGTCGCGATGTGGTTACGTCGTGTGCAGACACAGTTCGACTCCGGCTTTCATAAAGGAAACACGCCACCACTGGGGGGGCGTTCAGAACCTCAGAGTGCGGTTGTTTAGTTGTTTTTTAATTCGCTCTGAGTACGGAACGGCCACGGTTGTTTTCTAACCTCAAACAGACAGACAAATTCGACATTGACAGATCCCAGTGATCCTTACCTAATTTTCTTTGAGAACAGAGAAGAAGAAGTTTGTTGTAGTCTGATTGTTAAAAGTAATGTGAGATGCAGGTTGCAACCGTTTACCGATCGATTTTGATGATTAAACAGTTGCGACACTCCGAGGTTCGGAACGCTCGAGTTAGAAACGAGTGCTTTACCCTGAGGTTCGGAACGGCGTTAGTGCGAAAAATTGCACTCCGAGTGTGCTCTCAACAAGGTTCTGAACGCGCCCCAGTACAGCGCAGAATGAATGGAGAGCGCAGTCTCTGCAATGTGACCGGCCGCTAGTTCATGGTGTCGCTGGTTGTTGCGATTTGGTCGGTAACATCCACGCAGTCGATAATGACGGCAAAATGTGGAACGTGTGAATTCTACTATTCATTTTTAATACAAAATATGCGCCCGACCACGTGGTGTGGTTGTTATGGTACGTGTGAAACAACACTAGGTAGGTGCAAGTGAACCGTAAGAAAAAAAGGTTTTTGCGTAGACTACTGTGGTTCAATTTGATAACCGCACGCTCCGCGGAAAGAAATCGCAAGCATCTTCGCATAATCGCCGATTTCCAACCGTAGCGAGTTCGGACATAATGTGCAGGACACATGTCCAGAAGATTAAGTATATTAATTAATAATTAGGGGTAAAAGGGTGCGGAACCGCAGGCCTATGTTTGTGAAGAGACTGCAAGGACAGGAGTTTAGAGAAGCTTTTTAGTAGGCGTAAAATAAAACTATATTATTTCCGTGTCAAAGGATCTTTATTTCTTTGGCTTTGCATCCTAGAAGTGGGAAAGTTTCGGGTCCCGACCAAGATCCGCGTCCATTTAAGTTAACAAACTCAGTTTCATGGATTCGGGATTGCACAAATATATATATCACAAAGAAAATAACCATATCTTGTTAATAAAAATACATCTTATGCAATATTAGTAGTTTTATATTAATTCGTATCTAAAATTTATGCTCATGGCTGGCGTTTTGGTAATGTAAAAGTACGCACAACCTCACCATGAAAATTATGTACAATATATTATAACGCAATGTTGTGGTTCAAAGTTTTTTTTCATCCCAGGGAGCGAAGAGCGAACAATAATATAGGGCTCTTGATATATTTATGTAATGCAGTTACCACATGCAACAGTGATAAGGGAGGACAGCTAGACACAACGTGTGTTGACATAAGGCTGCGTCTCGCGGCTGTAAGTATAGGTCATATAATAGAACTACATGAAACTATACATTAGACTTTCGTGCCTTAATACAATATTAAAGTTTTGTTAATGCAAATTTTTATCACTAGGTCAACCAGAATAAGTAAGGATAACATAAACTTTCAACCACAACTTTGACATTGGGTATTTATATTCAATTTATACAAATCTATCACTGCACGATCAATTTAAACCGTATCATAACTAAAATTTATTAATATAATTCTAAAGCTATATACATTAGTGTAATACATAACATTAAGAGAACCTTTTTATGTCTCACAACCCTCGGCGAATATCATCAAAACAAAGTGGTCTTCGTTAGATATTGGAAAAACTCAAAAGCCTCCTCAAAGACCTACATTTGTTGTCCGTAAAGCCTTAGAAGACGGCTAATGTTATGGAGTTGCAAGTACAGTAAAACGGTTCACCAACCTTCCATTGAGGCGAAACGCTGAAGGAACGTCGAAATTATCATAGGTTAGTAGGTAATCGTCATCAGTCGACGTCAATACAATACAATTAACACTTTATTGCAAAAAAATAAATATTATATAGCAGAATATCTTATAATATAAGTACTATGGGTCTTATCGCTATAAGCGAACCCTTCCAGACCACCTTGATATTTATGCACTGCTGGCAATGGGCCTCCCCTTTATCGATATACAAATCTTCGAGTGACAAAATATTTTAGATAGCAATGTGTCTGGTCACTTGAGAATTCATAGGGAAAATATATCAAAATGTGATTCTATAAATTATTGTGCTTCATAATTATAGCTGTCTGCGACGGGCTTTAGTATACTTGTTGGAAACAAACAATGAAGTTGATTCGTTATTACTTGATTGCAGCTAGGCTTTAAATATTGTCGATTTGTTCGTGCGTTAGCGTAAACGTGTAAGGCCTAGGGAATTGCTAAGGAAGGCCCTACCGGGAAGCGTACATTTTTATTTATTAGCTTGAGGACGGACGAACCGTCCAAGCAGAGCGACGCTCGTCATCCTCGCCTTTCAAAAACGACTTTCTGCCATATCCGTCACTCTCAAAATCCATAACACAATCAATAACTTTTTAAATTGAATTCTCTTGGCTTGTAATGAAAAATTAAAATAAAGTGAAACATGTTTTATACACGGAAGAGAGATTGATCAAAACCAATTATATTTTCCGTGCCACAACACAACAGAAAAAACTAAAAAGTATCTAGATAACATAAAAATAAAGTCTGTCAAATGAAACGTCAGGGTGAGTTTCACCCACCGATTTCGTTGGACGACCGGCACGTCGTCCAACGTCATAAAAACGCTCCTGGTGTTCATTGAGCGTTCGTCCGGCTACATAGAAAACGCTTAGGGCGTCCACGGGCGGTATATATAAACGCACCACAGCACTCCTTAGGCAAAACCCCTTCATCTGAATAGACACCTGCTTCAGCTAGAGAGTTCTTTTCCGTTCTGTGGGCACAAGCTATGGATCTTGCCCACAGAACTGAAAAAGGATTAAGTTCAATATTTAAATTAAATAGTGGAAAAGTTTTCCGACTACAGATGAAGTGTTAGTTTGCAATGAAAGTGCAGCAAACATCTGCTTATTGAAGAACCGCCTCGCGAGTTGATAAAGAATACATAACAATAGATGTGTAGCACCAGTGTGCTGTAAGACTGTATCCGTGTTATTATAAAACATGGACTAAAGATAGTCCTAAGTTTAAAACATGGTTTAAGGGAACGTCATATATAAAGTTTAGACTGTAACACGCGCGATTTAACTGCGCACTGGAATGCGACTCCTCTCCCGCTTCCCCGCACGGCACCCTGCGTTTGCCTCACGCGGTCAGTTTTTATGCCTTGGCCACATCGAGGTTCAACGTCAATGCCCAACATCGCCTAACGCGCTAATTATTCCGATAATTATCGCGATAAATTGAGTGGTCACACTGGTACCGTGAGCGTCAACGCCCATTCATTGCCGATAAAATTGTCTAATTGTCGCGTTAAATCTCTTTGATGTGCCTAAAAATACCGCCAGCCGATTTATCGTACAACCTCAACGGCAATATTAATGCCGCTGTCGAATTATAGCGATAATTAACGGCATTTCTCCTCGATGTAGCCAAGGCATTACCGTTGCGCGTGAATTCGGCCACGGTGACGTCACAGTGCGAGATGCATTAAGTCGACCATAATATCTTTCCACGTTTCATAATAATGTTAATATAGATAACGATAATACACAATAGTATGTTTTATAATTAAATTAGTAATCGCCTCCTATATACATAAATACTTCCATACTGCTAGAAGTTTCCCCAAATACCTTAATACATTTTCGAGACAGACTATACATCTTTGTTCATTAAAACAATAATTTTAAGCAGAAACTATTTTGACCACACAAGAATAAATCTCAATATATAAAATCTATCAATAAGTCCAGTTTGGTCGAGTACAGTCCTAATAAATTATAGTCAAATCTTTAGACTAAAACAAAGATACCAAATTATTTACAATTGTTCTGTTACTATTATAGCATCGGTGGCGCTTTCACAGCGTCGTTTCTGCAGGATAGCGCAGAGATCGTTTGCTTTTGTGCCGCTTATTTAAACTCAGTGACAATTATCTAACTGCAATTATTGAGTAATTTCTTTCGTGTCTAGTTTGGAAATATTGTATGTAAGATACATCATTACTGTGTGTCATGGTGACAGTCAGAAATATAGTAATAAGAAAATCTAGGTAGGTATTGCATAATTATTTTACTTTGCGCAACATTAAAAAACAATGGTTTTTTAACAAAAGAACCAAGAAGAAGAAGAAAAGAAAACATGTTTTCTTTTTAAGGGTTGCTACTGTCCCAATACCCCAAAACAAAATCAAGTGCCTAAGTTTTGTCGTGCCCGAAGGCCTTCGACATAGCCTAATGGCTAACCTAAGACAAACAACCGGGACCGACGGCTTAACGTGCCCTCCGAAGCACGGAAGCGCTCAGTTGAATAATGCCACTAGCACACACCCATCCATCTCCTGACCGCAGCAAGCGTTGCTTAACTTGTTGATCGATTAAGATCGCCAAGTCCAGCTCCGCTGCGAGCGTTTGATCTCTTTGTTATCAAACTTATTTTGATTCTATTATTTATTGGTTATACCAAAATAATAATGAGAAATTTTCAAAATGCTTTCAGGTGATGACTGGTATTCCTCGGCCTTCGGTAGCCTTTGTGAGTACATCAGACTTATTCAGTATTACAGACGTAAACAATTTTGATAAATCGTAAACATTGAAAGAACTTATGTCTTTTGTAATAATAAAATGGAATTATAATAGTATATAATATGCGACAAAATAAGACTTCAGGTCTCAAACTACACAGAGCCTGTACTATGGTAACCTGATGACTGATATACATACTTTTATACATATACACACCCAGCGAGAAGTCAAAGAGACATGCTCATATACACACTTGTTTGACCTGCCTAGAGATCGAATCGTGAACCTGCGGCTCAGAAGCAGCTGCAACGATCGACCAGTAAACCTTGCGCGTAGTCGGTATCACGATCGACCATTAGGTATTTCGACTTCGGAAGTCTCACGTTAATCCCGTATTATTATTACAAAATGTACAATGGACGTGAGTTTTTAAATTATACAGTCTAATAGCCAACAGTACGGGCGCAGGTAAGTGGAAGATGCATATGTTTAGATAAATAGGTAACACTTTATTGCACAATAATAACAATTTCCTTAAAATTAGTACAATCGGCGTCCTGATTAGTTCCTAATGTACTTCACAGAAACAATACTGAACGAGTCAAATATGTAGAACCACATAACAGTTTACTTTGATTATAGTATTTAAGTCTGCAGCAACTCGGAAACACACACCAACTATCACTTGATAAGGTCACAAGTTAAAGCCATAATTTAAAAAAATTTCAAGAATGTTCCCTTAAGCCATGGGACTGTGGAAGACACCAAAAAAGCATCAAACTTACCGAAGCATATTTAAACAGAAGACTTTCCGGAAGCCAGAAAATTTTAAAGTAACTTTATACGTTCTCACAAACTAACAAACATATCTTCCATGTCATTATCCCACAGTTCGTGTCACTATCACACCACACAAGCGTTTGATACACAATAACACAGTTTTAACGTCTTCACTATTGCAGTTTGGAAGTGGTGTTGCGGGTGATGGGCCCTGATGCCTGACGGCACCTGACCTGATGCCTGACGCCCGCATTGCCGTTACACATTCATACTAGTGATGGGACACGAAGCTCACGAGAGGTCATAACGTTAGGCACAGGGTGTTCATAAGTTCACGTGTCGGGGTGACGAGCCTGCGCCCGCGGCCGGCAGTGCCGCTACACCTGTTGATGACATTTTAGTTAAAAAAAACTTAATATACTTTTATCACATCTGTTCGAAAAGGACTAATTTGTTCCTCGTGAAATAGCTTTTTAATCCATAGGGACTAAAAGTGTTTTGAATTTGGATATTGTAAGTAAATGGTCCAATCACCAACATTGTATGAACGCAAGTTCAACAGCCAGTAAAGAAACCGCGCGCCGAAAAAAATAATATGAAGAAGTCAAAATACGCACGAAATACATTCCGCCTTCGTTCGTATAGTAATTGCTTACTCAAATTCAAATTTTAGTTAATAATGTAGTTTTATAAAAAAAGGTGTCATCCTCAAGTATTGAGAATGAAATAAAATTGAATTTTTATTAAGAATGCAAAATGAAATTGAATAAGATGCATTTCCATAGTAACGTACTTTGAATCAGTCGCTACGCTCTGGAAAATGAAACATGTTGGCCATAAAAACAGTTGTTTGCTCCCTACACATAAAATCTACTATTAGTACAATATTCTTGCAAAGCAATGATAGTCCGGTAGGCCTTATGCGAATGGTTTTGTTTGTTAGGTTCTTTTAGAGAAAGTAATTGACAGGTTCTGGTTTGATGCTTATTTTACGAAATAAGTAAAGTCTTCAAACTTTGCACACCGTTGTTATGAATAGTAGAATGGTAGAATGATATGGACAGTTAGCTCGGGTGTAAGCATCAATTGCACCCTCGAACTATAGGCGCACGAGCGCATATCTCGGGCTGCAATTGATGCCTTACAGCCCTTGGCTACTAATCTACTATTAAGCGTTACATCTGCTGTATCTGTACAACATTCTTGTGAATAAATCATTGATTGATTCAAGGACAGCGAAGTCTTATTAATAGGGTCCTTTATTTACCCTTTGGGTACGGAACCCTAAAAATGGCATGGACTCTGGAGTCTGTGGAGCCTAGTTATAATATATGTATAACCAAACATTAATGGCATACAATTACCTTATAAACAAAACCAATATCATACGCATTACTATTAATTAATTTGTTTATTTCATTTTTTAAATTTATTTTTTATAGCGGTTCATCAGTGACTCCTTCCCTCTCGCCTGATGTGAAGCGAAGATGGAATCGAGAAGCAATGACCATTACTGCAGTCGTAAGCTGCAATAATCGCCACCCCTATGATGACCTGACAAATGATTTTTCACGCCCCGCTTGAAAGACCCAGGGTCATTAGCTGCAAGGAAATGCGTACGCCAGCAGAGCATTACACAATTTACTTACATGACAGAGGTAGGAACTGCTAAACTTTTTGGTTCGTGGTAAGAAGTTTTGAACAGTATATGGATGCAATGGTAGGCCGGAACGAGTAGTTCGGGATCGGAATGGTGAGGAAGGAATAAGATTAAAAAAGAAAGCCCTTCAGAACATTCGCCATGAAACAACCGGTAAAAAACGCTTAGAGAAGCTATAGTTCTACGCATTTGTAGGTGTGGAGTGACTTCAGTGTCTCCAATACGTTACGTACAGCGCGACGTTGCAGCCTCGAGAGCATCCATAAGGAACTTAGCGGATCCATCCTAGAGGTGGCAACACTATTCAATACATGGGCGCATCTGAGTTTTATAAAGAAGGCACCGCTGATCCGGAGTAAAGAAACGCCTCGCTCTGTCAGGACTCCGAGGTTGTGGGAAGCTAACTTGATAATACTCTCGAGATAGTCACGCTGGTTCAGGTCACTACGGATGTCCATGCCAAGGATGTCAAGATTACACTGTACAGGTAAGGTGATATTCTGAAGAGAAGGAAGAAGAAGAAATGGAAGATGTTTTTGCCGAGAACGCGCACACTTGAGTCTTCCTGGCGTTGAACTCGAACAAGTTGCCCGTACCCCAACTAGAGATGCTGTCAAGCACCCTGGAAAGCTCAGCGACGACACACCGTCACATATTTTGAATGTGTATACCTCTTAAAAATACATACTTTACTTTTATGGAACGTTCATCTTTGCAAAAACCGAAGAAGTTCCGAAAAAAGCTCGCGAGCAGATAGCGTGAGTTATGTGTGTCGAGACCCAGATCGAGTTCGAAGTGACTGTTGTGTCATTGGTAGTAAGCCGGAACGCAAGAAACGTGAAAGGAAGAGGGTAGACCGTTTCGTCTGCTCATAACAACACCTACCCGCAGATACTTCAGTTTACTCGTGAACATGGCGCATGCAACTGTGACGAAATATCGAGAGCTCACAATAAATACAACGCATGGTAAATATCCTGTTTCTAAAGTTAATTCTTGCTTTTATAGAACGGTTCGCTCGATGATATTATATAGTTCTGCTGAGATACTTTAGTTTACCCCGATTGATATAAAAGTACTGACCGATCTCTCCCTGAGGACTCGTGTTGATGGAGAGTCCGCGGGCCGCGCGGGCGCGACGCGCGCTGCGCGAAGGGCGCTCCGACGATGACGTCACTGCCGGCACCAGCGGCGCCGTGTCCGCACTGTTACCACTGGAAACCGGAATAATTTCTTCATTACTAGATTTAAGAATTTTGGTTGATGTTCAACTTGACTTTCACGAACACTTACGGCCTTACATATAAACGCTGCAGTTAAATAACATAACTTAGTACGGCGCAGAACAATTTTCCTTTGCGCACTACAAAATAACGTCATTTAAAGTTATGCAGCGTTTCTAAGTAAGGCCTTTAATTTATCTAATACCTTTAAGCAAATTCTTGTGTAATATGTATTAATATAATCTGAGGCCTTTATTAATAAACGTTGCGTAAACATAGATTAGGCGTAACATGCTTTGTCTTGCTTTCAAGCGTGACATTTACTGCAAGCGAAAAATTGACAGATAGATGTTTTAACTACTCCGGGCTTATTACAAGTTTATTAATAAGGCCGTAAATGTAAAAAACGGTTGCAACGATTTTAGAATAGAAAAGAATAGTTTCGCGACTGAGCACTAAATACAACATACATACATATAACTAACAAACAGATAATACATAATATTATGAAGTTTTCAGACACAAACAGACCTATACTCAGCATAATGCCGGTTGTTGCCAACCAGCGCTGGTCTTCCGTATAGACCGGCAAGTGACGTCACACACGACTAACAACACAAGTACACGGAATACACACATTATTAAAGTCTTGGAAACAGCATTATACATATACATTTAGAATAAAAGAAAAGGTTTACGGAAAAATGTACATCTAACAACATAATAAACAATTTGAAAAAGAAACGGCGCTCAACTATAATCCGAATATTAAATGCTAAGTACATACGTATAAGGGTGTAAACCATTAATTTATATAATAATCTCATTCGTTAATATTATAATTATGAAATGAAATACAGACTTTAATTGGCATATTTATTTACATACATGTTTAAGAAAAATTAATTAAAGCATTATTCTCCTAACAAAACAATGCTTTAAAACATTTTTTTTTATTATTAAAGTACAATGTGTCTCGACCAAAGAGGTTTCAATTCAATTTAAGTACACAATATCTATGGTGAGCGCGCTGGTTCCGAGCCAATACACCAATAACAGACTTTTTCCACTGGTATTGGCAAAATTGTGGTTACACCGCACAAGCCATACAAACAAGAAGAAGAAGAGGACTTTTTCCATTTTGGCGCTATTTCGTACATACGAATTTGAGTAATATTTTGTTCGATAAAACTTTAGTAGCAAAAATGTCATGAGATTAAATAAAGTAGTGTATGAAACTGCATATAATTAGGTATTCAAACACTCGTGTAATCTTATTTTGAAATATCCTATACACATGTTTCAATACCCTCTATTATATGACAGTTGCATAAACTACTATTTTTAATTTTCTTAAAGAAGTATGTAAATAAAATATGCCAATAAAAGTCTGTACTTCATTTCATAATTAGAATATTACCGAATGAGATTATACAGACTGACTGGTTGAACACTTTACATAAACAAGGACATGATAATTCATGGTCACATGAAACGTTTAAAAAAATAAAATTAAAAAAATACCGTTAAACTACAGAGGAAACCTTCATTCTATGAATGTGCTATAACTCGAAAATTATGGACACCGTCCGAACGGGGTTAATGACCCAAAGCGCCGCGCCGCGTTCAAAGGAATCAAGCTGCGTCCGAACGGGGTTAATGACCCAAAGGGCCGCGCCGCCCGCTATTACTACACGCGCGCCGCGAGTGACCATGTTTATTGTTTTGAGTAGACAATTAAAGTTAAATTAGGTAAATATTAGGCACCTATTTTTTTTTCTTAATTAGAACGAGAATCGAGTACTGAGCACTATATATCAATATGTAAAGTGTTCAACCAGTCAGCCTGTATAAAGATAATTTATTACATTCATTTAGTCATCATGTTGCCAGCACAATGCATGTAAGTAAGGTAAAAAAACAGCTACGTTGATCTATGAGTAAGGGGTAAAGTAGGGATAGCAGAAAAAAATCCCAACAATGTCTATTTAGTTTATTTTCCTAGTTTGTGTTTCTCCTAGTTTTGCAGTGTAATAGTGGTGCATTATTAACCGTTAAGTGATCGTAATGGTGCACGACATAGGCAACGTGTACAAAATCTCAATGTGTTTTACTCATCAATAGCCTTACAAAGTTTTAGTAACGCATCCACCGCAATACTAGAACGGACTTACGGTGACTTCATGAAATACTTATTTATGTGACTGTGACTTGACTACTTGAATAAAAATCTAAGTCGAGAGATTATTAAGGTAATCATTAGTTAATGATTACCTTAATAACTTGAGGAATAGCAAATGCACAAACGTACGAGACCAAATACAAAAGAAAAATTCTATTGAAAGGTATGTTTTGTGAAGCCGCATTACTTACTTATCATCATTGTTAATGTCATTATCTTCTGGAGGTGAAGGCGGCACCTGCAACAATCAATTTCAGACATGTTGATACATACTCTCTTATACCTTTTAGAAGATCGTAATATTAAATGGACCGCTTTTTAAGATCGTTACATGTAATTATTAATAACTAGCGACTGGACTACTGGACTGAACTAGAAAACACCACAAAACTGCGCTCGCCAATCCGCCTGCCAAGCGTGGCGAGTAATGGCAAAACCCCCCCTGAATTGCACAAATGGAACCAGGCCCCCAGTCCCTGGCAGCCCCGCTATTCTTAGCTACAGTAGCGGCCAAAGTAACGGTGGGGTAGGAAGTGCTAAGAATCCCCGGCAGACGCCCTACCACCCCCTACGACGACGACTGGCCCTGGTAACACATAATATACGCTCGATAAGGACAGACGAGAAGATTGACGCGCTGAAAGAAGAAATTATTAGGTTACACTGGGACATCATGGGGTTATCAGAAGTCCGTAGAGCGGGTGAGAACACGATAACCCCAATAATCAGGTAACCTACTCTATTACCGGGAGGGCGACCAACAGTCCCAAGGTGGTGTCGGGTTTCTAGTCCACAAGTCCCTTAATAACAACATTGTTACCATCGATAGCGTTTCCAATAGGGTCGTATACCTAATACTCAGAGTATCCAAACGATATTCGCTGAAGGTCATTCTGGTATACGCACCGACGAAGTCGCACCCGGATGATGAGGTGGAGGTATGTATGAGGACATTAGTCGGGCCATACATAACTCTGAAACGCACTTTATAGTTGTTATGGGGGACTCCAACGCAAAGTTCTTTATGATGAACTGTTTCTTTCAGAAGCCACCTCACAGGAAATGGACCTGGCTGAGTCCCGTAGCGTGCCGATGGTTCCACGAAAAATAAGATTGAGTTCATTATGACCACTAAGAGACAAATTTTCACTGATGTCTCCGTGATCCACAGGGTGAAAACCGGTAGTGATCACCGAATGGTCAGAGGCACATTGAATATTAATGTCAAACTTAAGAGGTCTCGTCTGATGAAGTCTACCCTCCGACCTACTCGTGCTCGTATTCAAGACCCCGAGAGCTTTCAACTTGAGCTGTTCAATCGCTTCGATTGCCTTGAGAACATCGATTCAGTGGACGAGATCAATAACAGGTTAGTAGAAACTGTCCATACAGTGGGCTCCAAGTTCTTTATACCCCACCGTACAGATAGGCCACAGAAACTCTCCAACGATACCCTCAGCCTCATGGCTGAACGACACTACTTAAAACTGCAGTCTTCGGATGATGCAGAAGCATATATGCTGCTCAATAAACAAAAAGGGAAGTAATGTGAGACGATAGAGCGGAAAAAAGGCTCCCAAAGAAAAAACATGACTCTTGCAAACATGCAAGAGTCATGTCTATTGGGCAAAGCCAGTTGACGAAGCTGAAAAGAGAAAACGGCAGTGTAGTGTCGACCAAAGCAGAAGTGCTAAGAGAGGTCGACAGTTTCTACGGACAGTTATACTCCTCGGTCGCTAATCCTGTTAGCAGCTCGGCCAAAGACCCAAGCTGACCCGACATTATACCGAAAATATCCCGTATATCAGTCTGTATGAGATTAGGACGGCCTTGAAACAGTTTACGAACAAAAAGGCGCTGGGTGATGACGGTATCACATCTGAACTTCTGAAAGCGGGTGGAACACCAGTACTTAAAGTCCTTCAGAAGCAAGGAATAAAAGCGTGGTGGTCACAGTCACAGTTTCGGAGATATAATATCTCCGAAACTGTTCACCGCTACATTGGAAGACGCCTTCAAGCTTCTGGAATGGCAAGGATTCGGCGTCAACATCAACGGCGAGTACATCACTCACCTTCGATTTGCCGACGATATTGTAGTCATGACAGAATCCATGGAAGACCTCAGTACAATGCTCGAAGGCCTCCATCGAGGCCTTCATAGATACATAGGATAGATCCGAAACTACAAAGCCAAACTGTATCCCCCGATTTTGTTATCATTAGGTTTTTTGAATTGCCCTCCGTATGGTAGCAAATTTAAAGACGTATTCACGTCAAATTCCGTAAAACGCTGTTTTTCGTCGCACTGTTACAGACATACTAACTAGTTACTTATATAATCTGGTGACTGATGAAAACAAATACAGTGCATAGTTAATAGTATAAGAAAAGACTTATAATAATAATATTGCATATAACTACTCGTATCTGGTATCCTGAAGAAAAAAATATCGCAAATAAAACGACATAAAAAATCTTTCGTATCGCATTTCTCAATATTTTGAGGGACAACTACTATGTTTTTTGTAATCAGACAAAATGTAAGTAATTTGTTAATAAAAGAACTGTCTTTTTGTGACTTCTTTTATTTTTAAACCATTTAAAACTGCGATAAAGTTATCGTGTTTACAGTCTCACGCTTGTTCCTGTCACGGTGCTGTCAAGTGCTTCGCCCCTTCAAATATCTAAAAGTTTGCTCTTGTAGCGCCTTAATAATTATAAACATATAACAATTATAAATCAAGCATATTTATGTTGTGTACCTCTGCGTCCAGACTGTCCCCGTCGCCGTCCCGACTGTCTGCGTCCCCCTCCCCGTCCCGCGCCCGCGCCCGCAGCCGCGCCATGAACCGCGTGGCGCGCGCGAACGGGTTCTCATTCTGCTCGTCAAACGTGCCGCCCTGTACAACAAACACATTTATATATCAACAACAAGTGTGTAACGTGCCGCCCTGTACAACATACACATTTATATATCAACAACAAGTGTGTAACGTGCCGCCCTGTACAACATACACATTTATATATCAACAACAAGTGTGTAACGTGCCGCCCTGTACAACATACACATTTATATATCAACAACAAGTGTGTAACGTGCCGCCCTGTACAACATACACATTTATATATCAACAACAAGTGTGTAACGTGCCACCCTGTACAACATACACATTTAATATTAATATTAATAATATGGGGCAACATCCACAAAAAGGTCTTCAGGTCCCAAATTAGGCAGAGCCTGTACTATGGTAACCTGATGACTGATATTAAATACTTATATATGATATTAAATACTTATATACATATAAACACCCAGACACAGATCAAACAGACATGTTCATGCACACAAATGTTTGACCTATTCGGGGATCGAACCCGGGGCCAGCGGCTCAGAAGGCAGGGGTGCTACCAACTGCGCCAACCGGCCTGGCAATTGTCAATTTATATATAAACAAGTGTGTACTAGTGATTATGGCACTGAAACGTGGTATACCCTAAGTGGAAGTTCAAGGTCGCGTTACGAGCTATGGAGAAGGCTATGCTTCAGATTTCTCTACGTAATCTAATCAGAAATGAGATCTTTTTTAGACGAAAGAAAGTCACCGACATAGCCCAGAAGATAAGCCAGTTATTTTATTTTATTTTTCTATCAAGGTTCCACAGACTACGTGCCATTTTGTAGTTGTTTGCGAATTTATTTCATCTACATATAATTAAAAAAGAGACAACAAGGATCGCCCGTACGTTTAGTGCTCGGAGTAACCATCGACACTAAAAGCTGCGCATCGCTAACAATTTCTTGAGGAAATTACTTACCGATCGCACCCGTGGCTACGGCTACGAGGGGATACTGTGCCCCACGAACGCCGGAGTGAGTACTATGCTTGCATAATACTCGCTCCAGTACTCGCGCAACGTACACTCTCATAGCCGCCGTCATGGACTGCGGCGACCCGAAAAAAGGCCCTTTTAAGGGCCACCCACCGCTGACAGAGGATCTAACCACCCCTCCGAAGCAAAAAGGCCCTTCTGAGAGCCGCGTAACCGTTGCTACTGCTAACCACAGTAACGATAGTGACTCCGACTCGTCCGACAACGAGGAAAGTAACCTTCCCGTTGCGGAAACGAGCCTCAAGCGCACGGAACCCGTGCCCACCAGCGCACTATCGCCGAAAGGGCGTCACAAACGTGATATCATCACGCTCGCCCGGCTTATTGAAGCCGAGGCCCTATCGGAAGGTATGCTCAACTGGATGGGTATATACGTGCGAATCGAAGAAGCCGAACTGGAGGGACGCGAAATGTCCGCCGAAGACCGCAGAGTACTCGAACTCGCGTCGCGATCCCTAATAACCTTGCCACCGACTAAGCCGCTTGCTTTTAATACAAGGAGGCGCAAGCTCACCAGCCCTCTCAAGCTGGATGACGCAATAAAGAAGCCCCGTACCGTACGATCGCACTCTGCGAGCACGGTTACTAGCGACAGAAAGGGACAGAGCGATCCCGCCCCTACCAATGAAAGAAAGGGACAGAAGGACAAGAGACAAAAGGCAGTACAAGCAAGCCAGCCTGTAACTCGCCCGACTACACAAGCGACCGAGCGCCCGCCCGCCCAATCGGTGTCGCGCCCGCCCGCCCAAACGGTGTCGCGCCCAGAAGGCAATGCGCCCACCCGCACAAGCGGCCACCCGACCATCCACAGACACTGTATACCCATCCACGTCGGCCGGCAAAATGTCAACGGCGAGTACTAGCGCTGCCCCGCTGCCTCAAAGACAGAAACAAAAAGCTACCGACAGTGTAGCAACCATTGAGAAGCCCTCGTTCGCGCGCGTAGCGCAAACAGAGAAACAGAGTGGCACAAAGGCTACCCCCCGCACAGCACCCCCACCCCCGCAACCAACGCAAACGACTGCGAGAGCGGGACAGAAGCAGAGAGAGGTGATGGATACGCAGCCCGCCCCGCCCCCCGCAGGTGGGAAAGAGAAAGGGTCTCGCTATCCTCCTCTGATAGTGGAACGTATCGAGAACTGGTCGTTCCACTTCAAGGAGATAGCTTCCAAATTGGGGAGACCGCCTAACGGACGGCCATACGGACAAGGCATAAGATTTATGCCGGCCGACGAAATAGAGTACCGAGCAATACAAGCGTATCTGACCCAGCTTGAGAAAGAGGAAAACATCAGCTGGTTCAGTTATTCGCTGCCTGCGGAACGCAGTTTGAAAGTGGCCCTCCGAGGCCTACCAGCAGACACTGATCCCGAGGAGATCAAGGAGGCTCTCGAAGAGAAAGGGTTCGAGCCAGAGTACGTCAAGAACATCCAAGCCAGGCAAGGGCGCCCTGGCAGTATCTTTTACGTGCAGCTGAGAAAGAACGCGCAGACGATCCCGGCTATCTATGACGTAACCGAATTGCTATTGATGCCCGGCGTAGTCATAGAGGCATGGCGCGGCAAGAAAGGCCCCGCACAGTGCCACCGCTGCCAGAAATTCCGCCACAGTTCGCACAACTGCCACCGAGCCCAGGCTTGTGTGCGCTGTGGTGAAGAGCACTCGGCGAAAGAATGTCCGCGCCCCCGGGAAGAACCAGCAACCTGCGCAAACTGCCAGGGGATGCACCCCGCCAACTTTAAAGCATGCCCGATCTTCAGAAAGGAGTCACGCAACAAGATGGCAGGAACTGTGGCCGCTACCCAGACAAACCGTCGGGGTACCGCCCTAGTTGTAACAGCAACCATCGACGAAACTGCAGAAGCGACCCTAATGGCGCCGGCAAACCTGCCAAAGGGAACCGGGCCAAAGACAGGCAAAAAGAAGCCCAGAAAGAAGGCGCAAAAGCCACAACAACAGCAGCAACAACAACAACAACAGCAAGAACACAAAGACGAGGCCGATACGCACACCAGAGGATCTTGAAACGGCCACGGAAGAGTTGACCACAGCTATCCAATCCTCCATCGAGGCAGCATCGCACACCGCCACGCCGGTAGAGAGGGTGCAACCCCTCCCGGCGTGGATCAGGAACCTTATTAGCGAAAAAAGGGAGAAGAGGAAGCTGTGGCAACAAACTAGCTGCCCACGTCTTAAGAGCGAACTGAACGCGCTGGTGGAGCGCGTTAAGACCGCCTTACAAGATTACGCCACGCATAGTTGGGAAGCGCACTTAGACTCGGTGGAAACGGAGTTTCCATCAGTACACCGACTTTGCCACCAACTATCGCGCACCCCGGAGCCGACTAGACCACTGGTCGGGCGGGACGGCCTTCTGAAATTTGTCGCCACAGACCGAGCTGAGATCTTCGCGGACCACTTGGAGGCGCAATTTCAGCCCAACCCGACCAGTGATAACACCCATATTGACACCATTTGTAGACAGGTAGAACTCTACTTGTCTACACCCCCGGACGTGACTGAAGAAGAGGAGGCGCCCATCATCTTCTCACCTGGACGGGTGCAGAGACTGATAAGGCGCCTACCGAACAAGAAAGCCCCAGGGTTCGACAGGATCTCAAACGAAGTCTTGAAGCACCTCCCGCCAAGAGCCCTGGCAGCGCTGACCAGGATTTTTAATGGAGTTATGCGCTGTGGCCATTTCCCACGGACCTGGAAGACTGGCGTCGTTATAATGCTCCCTAAACCCGGAAAGGACCCGAAGAGACCGGACAGTTACCGACCTATCACGCTGCTTAGCACCTTGTCGAAAGCCTTCGAAAGGTTGCTATTACCGCACTTAACACCGCACATTGTACCTCGAGAGGAGCAGTACGGGTTTAGGGCAGAGCATTCAACCACATTGCAACTGACGCGAGTCATCAGCGAAATGGCCACTAGCCATAACAAGAAGGAGTATGTTGTGGCTGTGTTACTCGACATGGAGAAGACCTTCGACCGCGTATGGCATGAGGGCCTGCTGTACAAGTTGTCGAAGAGCCCGATGCCGAAGCCCATGATCAAGTTGATTCGATCTTTCCTTACGGACCGACGAGTCACGGTTCGAGTCGAGGAGGCCTTATCTACAGAAAAGCCGGTACGTGCCGGGGTACCGCAAGGAAGCTGCCTCTCGCCCAGCCTGTACGCTTGGCATACTAATGATATCCCGCTGATAGGCAGCGCCAAGCTTGCCCTGTATGCAGACGACGCCGCATACTACGCCTCCTCGATCCGAACAGAAGCCGTCGTCAAACGAATTCAGGAGAATCTGGACGCCCTACCCGAATGGCTGAAGAAGTGGCGGATGACGGTCAACGTCACAAAAACTCAAGCCATCGTAATGGGAAGATCGACACTGCCGACACAGCTGCAACTGCTCAACCAGGAGATTCCATGGGCCCGGGTTGTAAAATACCTTGGCGTAGAAATCGATCGGAACTTGACGTTCACGAAGCACGTCAATACCGTAGTGGGAAGAGCGAAAGGTGCCCGCGCACGCCTGTACTACGTTCGAAGCTGCCACTCCGGGTGAGACTGATGATATACAAAACGTATATCCGGCCAATACTCACCTACGCCGCCCCGGCGTGGTACGCCCAGCTACCCATCTACGCAAGAAGCTACAGAGCCAAGAAAACCTGACGCTGCGCACTATAGTTAACGCCCCACGATACGTCAGGAACGAAACTATAGCGAGAGACTTAAAACAAGAGACGCTGCAACAATTCGTCGAGCGACTGGCGATCAAAATGTTCGCCAAAGCGGACGAGTCGAGACTGCCACACATCAGGGGCATAGCCCCCCACCATACCCGACCGCCCGATCAAGAGGGCAGAAAAATGAAGCCGTATCCCAGGGACCTACTTCCCAGAGAAATCCAGGACGAGACAACAGAAGAGAGTATGGATGCCACGGCTGTATCAGTGCTGCCCCCAGTGGCCAGCGACTGTGTAGCCGATCGGTCCGCTGGGCTTCACCCGTGTAGGCGGGGGTTCCACCCGTTGGTCACTGGTGGCAGTACAGTGAGGCCGTGGTAATACCAACCAAGAGACCCGCCCACCGTTGTGGACGGAGACGTGCCAGGGGCAGAGGGCATAGCCCTGACCCCCTTTCCCCGCTTGAACCGCACATTTGAGCGAGACGAAGACCCAACGGCGAGACAACAATACATACTTAATTAGGGGGCGCTAATAGCTAAACTCTAAGTCTAAAAGCTCTAAGTGTTCGACTTATAAACTGAAATTCCGAAAACAATTAATGTCTCGAATTTTAGCGTAATTACGTAACAATATTTTCCTGACGCTTTTTGCCGCCGTCGGACTTGGGACTTTTTTGGGGATGACATTGACAACCCATTAGGGTTCCATAGACAACGAGAACAAAGCGTCGCCATTTTATTGTCGCATATGAGCCCCAGCATCGCATGTGTAACGCTAATGTATAATTCTTTAAATATTTCGTGAAGTAATATTAAGAGAAAAATTAAGTAATATTACAGTTTGAATATAATTAAAAACTTGTAGCATATACGTTATTTGCTTTGGCGACTTGTGTTAACGATTATAATAGATTGTTTTGATGTTGTTTAAAAAATAAGATGGCGTTACATATTTCCTCACAGGATTCGTGACATTTTTACTATACAGACAATTTTAATATATATTTCATAAGTGCCTGCCTAAGTTCATTTATTATCTTAAGACAAAAAAGGAACAATTAATTTCGTCCGTTAAAAAAATTACTCTTGCGCATTATGGTATAACATCATCCTCAAGGTTGATTATTTCATGACGGAACTGTTTCTTGACAATGTCGTCACGGCACAACTTTTTGAAAGAGACTCGAATACCTGACGGAGCGGCGCGGCGGGGAGCAGCGGCTCCGTGTCGTCGCTGGAGTCGGAGTCGAGGCGGCGCCGCTCTCCAGCCGCGAACACGCGCCGCTTGCACACCGGACACACCCGCTTGCTCTGCGTCAGCCACGGGTCGATGCACACCGCGTGGTACGCTAACAAACAAAACACTCGATCACAATCAATTACGTTTTTGCTCCGCGAAGTTCAGACTTCAATACTGTGGTATTTCGACACTTCGCTTCGAATTCTCCTAAAACATTTTTTCGGTAATAAATTTTACTTACCAAAAGAAATAGATTGATTAAAGGTGTGCATACAACGTTTAAGCAGGAGACCAATATACACACTAGTAAGTAAATAAAAGTTTTGGGTCGGTGTATACTTATAATGTAATATAGCACTACACACTGCGAAGAAATAATATCAGGAAGAGTACTGCCTTAAAAAAAACCGAATAAAAGTCGTGCTAAATCAATAACATCGTTCACGCCGCTATGACTGAGCTGTCATAGTAGACGTTGCAGCACGCGTGTGGACCAATCCCTGCTTTCCTTCTGAAATTACCAATCACCGAAAATGTCTAGTTGTAACCTCAGAAGTAATTCGTATTTGGAATCATTTGGTTGTTTTGATTTGAAAGGCCACTTTTTGTGTGGCATTTGTTCTGAATTATGCTTCCTGACGTTATTTCTTCGTAGACTACACATAAATAATAGATTTAACATAAGATAAGATAAGATAAAGATAAATATTTATTTCCATTAAGAATGACATACGAACGTGGTACACAGGTTAACAAAAAGTAATTGTAATATATCTAAAACTGTTAACATTGAGTCCCAAACTAAGCAAAAGCCTGTATCTTGGGGCTCAGAGACGCGATTGCCTACTACGATTTACAATATATAAATAGACAACATTGGGCGTCGAATTAGACTAGGCTTGTATCTTGGTGGCCCGCAGGCACAATAATTACGAAAAACACCTGCTATTGTTATTAGACTAAGTAAAAGCAAACTGGTATTCAATATAGGTAATGTGTAGCATTTGGCGGTATTTATTTATTTATAGGCAACAAACAGTCTCTTAATGAATTGTGGGGTACAGTTTGGCGTTGTAGTTTCAAATCTATCCTTTACATCCAAAATTATACCACTGGATGGCTAGAGGATCAAAGAATTCAATACTATAAACGAGAACAGTGACGCATCGCTCGCGGTGGAGGGGGAAGCGCCGCCATTTTGAGGTTATTTTGCTGCGGATCGAGTTTTGCAATTAGTTTAACTTTTCTCGGAGAAAAGTATTCACGTACAGCACACGGCCGTGTCCATGACACAGCTACAACCCAATTTTTTTCTAAAATATATCTAAGGTTACCGTGAGCACAGGGCAACACTCGCAGCCTCTCGCCCGGCTGGTAGTCGTCGAGACAGATGGCGCAGGTGTCGTAGGGGTCGCCCTTGCTGAACTTGCACGTGGGGATCTTCTTCAGCGAGCGGCTCGGCAAGCGGTGCCGCCGCGCCCGTCGGCGGTCCTTTATGCATTTCACTATCTAGAACAGATTACACAGAATTATTCACTTTTTGGTGCTCGCAGTGATTGTTGAATTGGCGATCTTAACCTAACCACACATGTCGCAATTCTTGGAAAAGTAGAACGATATCTGAGAAAACTATTGCATTTATTGGCCAAATATGGCGATTCGCGAGCCTACGGCCGATCAACAAAGTCAAAGTCAAAATCATTTATTCAATTCAGGCATCAAAGACGCACTTATGAACGTCAATTTTTCATTATAATGTACTTTAAAGACTACCGCCGCGTTCCAAAATATATAGAGCCTACCGAGAAGAAGCGGCAAGAAACTCGGGGCCATTCTTTTTATATAGATGTTTTTACAATATTTTTACTTAGGTACTACAGATATTAGCTCCAGTGTGTTGCCTTACAAAAGAGAACATAATAATGGTATCAGTAGGGCAAGACACGCTACACTTTGACATCTTAGTACACGAGTAGATAGATCCTGGAGTGATCAGTCCCAAGCTGTTTTATCCTCCAAGTAATCCGAAATTTTGTAATAACCTTTTTGACAGAGTTTAGTTTTAATGGTAATTTTAAACTTATTAATAGGCAAATCTCGGATAACATTGGGAACTTTATTATAGAATCGTATACATTGTCCCATAAAAGAATGACTTATTCTGTGGAGACGCGTTACATGTACGGATAGCTTGTGCTTATTTCGCGTGTTGATGGAATGAGCATCACTTCTTTTATCAAAACTGCTAATGTTTTTCTTACATACATTAGATTTTCATAGATAAACTGAGAGACAACAGTTAGAATGTTTATGTCTTTAAACTTCTGTCTAAGGGAAACTGTGGGAGCTAAACTGTAGATCGCTCGTATAGCCCTTTTTTGCAGTATTAAAATGGAATTAATATCTGCAGAACATCCCCAGAGCAGTATGCCATAAGTCATAATGCTATGGAAATAACTAAAATAAACTACAAATAACAATGCGGGGTTCTTGATATGTTAACTATATCGTGGCGCACGTCACCAGCTATCTAGGTTTATATGTGCGCCCTTATTTCTTACATATACTTTTACAACTTTTCGCAGTCCTGCACAACCTATTATCTCGGAAACCACTTGACATATTATGCTCATATTCTAAATTCCTCTTTAAAGTCAGATACCTAATGTATGTACCAAATTTTATCAAAATCGGTCGGTAAATAGCGCCGCAGCAAACTTCCCCCTTTTTAGAAAAATCGCTGACAGACATAGTAGAACATGCATACCGAGGTTAAGTCAAAATTGGCTGAAAAATGCGATCTGTACAGGAAGACGTACATACAACCTGATACCTGATATGAACCTGAAATATGGACAGATGAATGTCAATTTGGCCAGTTAAAGCATAGACGCTTCGCTCGAGCCGTCAATTCTAAATAAAACTGCAACTAAGGCGTGACCTCCTACAAGGAATCTAATGGGGTGTACTCAATACTCAATAATTTATTGCATATGTATGTTTACATGCAGGTCTTAGTAACATGTTTCTGCATGACAATATATGACCCTGTAAGGGTATGGCAATAGTTCGCTTGTGCGGAACGATATATTTCATATCAACAAAATTATCGTTGAATAATTCCTCTAATGAATAGTATTTTTTTGCATGTCAAAGTCAAAGTTAAACTCATTTATTCAATTTAGGCATCAAAGACGCAGTCATGAACGTCAACTTTTCATTATAATGTACTTTAAAAACTCTACCGCCACGTTCCAAAATATATAGAACCCACCGAGAAGAAGCGGCAAGAAACTCGGGGCCATTCTTTTTATATGGATGTTTACAATGTTTCTACTTAGGTACTACAAATATTACATTTTATGGGTGGCAGAGAGACAGCTTGCCAGAATTGGAGTATTCCAAGCATCTTTATTTTCTATATAATGTCGAACTTTATAGTAAGCTTTTTTTAGTAAAACGTTTTTTACAGTCACCTTGAATTTGCCCTCTGTGAGCTCAGTTATGTGCTTTGGGATTTTATTGTAAAAACGCACACAATTTCCTAGGAATGACTTATTAGTCTTCGCAAGTCTAAAACTAGGTACAGCTATCCTATTTGTATTTCTGGTATTAAAAGTGTGGTGATCACTATTTAACGTATATTTATGTAAATTTTTACGAACATACATTATATTTTCAAATACATATAAGGAAGGCAACGTTAATATATTGATTTCTTTAAATAAATCTCTCAAAGATTCACGCGGACCCATTCCGTATCTAGCTCTAATAGCACGTTTCTGAAGGATAAATATGGTCTATATCAGCCGCTGAACCCCATAGCAATATCCCATATGACATGCTATTTAGATTTACAATAAAGTTCATTCTTTTCTTTTCAAACATCATTTTCTACATCTTTAAGGACATTAGGCAATTTATTATAAAATTTAACAGACACTGAGTAAGGGGTAGTGCTATGCATCACGACGTTTGATCGCGTAGTGTATTGCATGTTGCTCTTGTTCACAGGTACGTCACATGAGCTGGTAGGATATGTACATATTTGGTTAAGTATATGCCAAATAATTACCATAAATATAAGTATGACGAGCAGACACAGCACTACGACAATGGCGAAAGGCAGCAGGAGGTGCGTGTTGATATTAAACGGTAGCTCGCTGTTCACCATTATATAGAACCTGGAAAATAAGTTAATTCATCGGTGTAACTTTACACATTCAGAAAGGTACTCAGACGGGATTCGAGCTAAATTTTACCAACTAACCTAAATTTTTATACAATTTTCAATGTTAATGAGAAAAATTCACACTCGGAAGGGATTTGAACCCTTTGAGGGTGTGTATTTTTCTCCCTAAAATCTAAAACAACAAAATTTGATATCGCGAAGTAGGCGTAAGGTACTTCTAATTTTTTTGAATACATAGATAGATTATGCGATCTGACCACTTCTCAGTTATAAAAGTTAATAAATGATAACGTCGAAGGTAAGACTAAGCTTCCACTACTTGATCCACACATGATGGAAGTAGAAACGCTTTCAGAGTATATTTGGAATGTCGAAGGCTACCGATAATTACCAAAAAATCCATTCTACTTTTTCTATAGACAAATTCGAACATAACGTCACGTAAACGTAACGTAAACGCTCCTTTATAACAAATATTAATATATACACAAATGAGTTCAGGATAAATAATAAATAAATAAATAAATATTCCACAACTATCACACAACGCCATCTAGTCCCAAGCTAAGCAGAGCTTGTGTTATGGGTACTAGACAACTGATAAACATACTTATATATTTCTAAATACATACATATTATAGATAAATTACACCCAGACACAGAACAAATGATCGTACTCATTACACAAACATTTGTCCTGGGTGGGAATCGAACCCAAGACCTCCGGCATAGCAGTCAGGGTCACTAACCACTAGACCAACAGGCCTGTCTAGGATAAATCGAGTTAACAAAGTTTTAATCGATCGCCGGCGTCAATAGAAAAGTAACTGCAGCTGCACTGTTTTTCAATGGCAGAATATGAACATGTGTAATTCAGCTTTGGCTCGATTGCAGTTGGAACAAATTTAGTTGTGGGATCGGCCTCCAGGTTGCATCGCCCCTTTCGGAAAAGCTTTTTGAACACAAGTTCAAGCACTGTATCATGGTATCCGTTAGTGAGTTGATTTGTGCTCCACAGGTCTGAGCATACACTAGCCCTCTACAACTTTACTTTCGGAGTCTGTATCTCCCAAGAGGACAACTTGGAAAAGTTCAAGCACAGAGGGAATAGATATCGTGTACTCACTTATGTTACATCATCAATCGCATCACCAATTAACATCCGGAAGGATAGGGAGGATTATACAATACATTTGACAATTATGTAAGCTTTATGTCTAAATACATATAAATAACTCGCATTATCATTATACATATTTTAAGAGTGTCTCTGCCGTATTGAATAGATTTATTGCCATATTTTTTTCTATGTCTGTGTATGTATTCTGATGTATTCCAATCACTATATATTTTTTTTAAATTTTGTACATGATTGCGAACGAGTTGAAAAGTGATCTTACAATAGGGTTGTTGGCCTTTTATTAATGTGTGTTAAATTCAATTATTCAGGGCACCAAAATACACACCTAGCATTTTTTAATAGTTTGTTTAAATAACTCTAAACTAAATAAAAAGATGTTTTTATTTCAACTTTATAATTGGCGGTAAAACATTATTCAATGGCGGACTACACGTCGTATGACGTCACTAAGACAAAAACAAACAGTGTTGTGATTATAATTCGTTTTGCTTGCTTGGAGGTTGTTTGCTTGAACATGGAGATGGCAGGAAAATACTAACAATGACTATTATAATTTATTTTCTATTGTGTTTATTCTCAAGTTTTGAAGATTTTGTTCGTAAAAACGTCTCTAACTTCCTACTTTAAAAAAATTATAACTCTGCAGTTACATAAATAAACCTACATTTTAGCCGCATAATTGTTCTACGTAGGGTTGTACACCTCGAAAGGAAAAATGAACCCTTACAGGATCGCTTTGTTGTCCGTCTGTCTGTCTGTCAAGACCCTTCATTCATTCATAACAAAGAAAAAAACTGAGATCCATAAATGTGTCACCACAATGATAACAAGTAAAACGAATTTACTATTGAATATTAATATAAACTTAGGTCCCTATTTAATTATCATAAAAAAATTATAATAAACTCATTGATTGCGGTTGCGGCAACAACCGTGTTTATGGGTCGAAAGTTTGTCCTTTGACCTCGTATGTATTTAATTTTAAAGCAACAAATTAGATGCCTTATTCACTTAACATTAGAGATTAAAAAACTTTTTAGTTTTGATCAAGTAACTTACCCCTTATCGTAGAGGAATTCCTCGAGGAGTATGATCCCGGCGAGCGAGCTCACGAACACCGAGGGTATGACGATACTGTCAGGGTCATCTGCAGTCATCACCTCTGCAACAAGCATAGAAACGAAACGTTTCATATCCAACGTAATAGATCGCTATTACGCAGCTGAGCTTGGCTTGGCGATCTTATCCGATCAACAAGTTAGTGACATGGTTCAACAGAGGGCTTCCGTGCATCGGAGGGCACGTTAAGCCGTCGGTCTCGGTTGTTTGTCTTAAGACAACAGTCGTTGGGCTCTGTACAAGGTCTTGGGGCGGCATGAAAACTTCGATATGAGTTGGCCACTAGCCTATCCACCAAACCGGACTGGGGCCACATAGTGGATTATGGCCCAAATCCTCTCTCTAAAAGAAAGGCTTGAGTCCCAGCAGTGGAAACATAATGGGCTGAGATCCAACATAATAACATTTTACTGGCGGTTAGAGCTTCCTGAGGATTGATGTAATGTTTACGTACTGATTCTATGAAACGCGCTGCGCTCCGCAGTGCCCGACGGGAGCTCGCAGACGCCACTGCGCACTCGCCCTGAAGATGAGCATCGGACATGCTCGAATCCCGGGTCGACGTATTCGATCCCTAACGTGAGTGTTTTGCCGGTTAATAATAATAGTTAAATATGTGTCAAACTCACGAGAATTTCAATACTAAGATTCTATAAACGGATGTTTTATCTATTTTTTTATTTACTGGCCGTTGGCGCAGTTAGTAGTAACTCTGACTACGGAGCCGCTGGTTCGATATGGATAAGTCAATCGCATCTGGATCATCCCTTTCGGGAAGATTTGCCAAATTAGACCAGCTTGACGGACTGGTTTACCTTGAGACCAACTGACCCCCTACCTTGAGACCAACTGACCCCCTAACAGCAATTACATTTTTACATTAGCAACAAGCATTAGTGTGCATGAACATGTCTATTTGACCTATGTCTGGGTGTGTATATGCATATAAATATGTACCTATATCAGTCATCAGGTTACCATGGTACAGGTACTGTCTAGTTTGGGACCTGAACACCGCGTGTGGATTTTGTCCCATATTGGTATTATTAGTTTTATTTCAATTTTACCCGGATAGGGCAAATGGAATTTCATTTATTACCTTAATACAGTTGCGAGTATTTATTATCGACGATAAAACTATTTATAATAAAATGATTTTTACTTTTTGGCAACCATGGACTATTTCTACTCTCGTTTTAATTTTTGATATAGTTTTTCAGGTTAAAAATGAAACAGTGGTTGTTGGTGTGTAACAAGCAGCGACGATATAAAACCAACCCAAAAAAAGGATTTTCAATAAATCTGTAAGTTATCAAGACATAACTTTCAAAGTTTGAAAATAATTAACAAGTAATTTTTATTTGATCAAGTTATTTTGAGTCGTATTAGCTTTCAAATAATAAAATTAATTTCTTATTTCAGACTCAGATACTTGTTAACAAAATCACTCTAGGTGCGCCATTAATTAATTGAGGTTTGATAGAGATAATTAATTAAAACATTAAATGAGTTTAAGCGGAAACAATTACATGTACTAATTTGTACATAAATATTTACACTTGAGGCACTAATGAATGCATTTTCAAATTGTCCATCCTGTGTAACGCGGACATGTCGCTGTGAATTCAGAGCGCGAGAGAGGTTTCTACACTAGAATCCTGAGCGTAGCTACTTGACGTATTAATTCTTAACTATCCGCTCTGTGTAGTATATCTACCCACAAGTTCACCTTATGGACTACGGTTCTTACAATCTACACTGTCAATTACAGCTATAAAATTACATGGTATTATTGTCAATACATTTAACATGTCATGCATAAAATAGGGTTCCGTACCTGGAATTATGAACCAAAATCAACGTTATCGCTTCTTAGATCAAATTTCTTTGTTTACGTAATTATATTGTAATTTTTTTTCTTCCTCCTACTGACCAATCTCGATAAAACAGGCCTGTATAAAAGTTTATTGGGACTAAATAGGGACAAGTGTAAATTCGACAAACTGAATGTCACATGTCGTAATTCCTGGAGTGTAGTACTTATGATTTCTGAGAAAACGATTGAACGATCTGAGAAATATGGCGGGTTAACTAAACCGTACTCTTCAGTAGCCATAATTAGCCAATAATGCAATGGTTTTCTCAGAAATCATACTAATTTTCCAGGAATTGCGACATTTGTTTTGGGGCTTCAAATTTCCGAGGTTTAAACTGAATTTATAATTAATCACAAACCATGTTAAGAGTATGTCATAAGAAACTAATAGAATTAAAACTGATTAAAGCCGATTTCAGGAAACTAACTACAACGTTTGCACAATGTTTATTTATTATATTTATCTAAGGACGTTCGCACTCGACGTAAGATATCTACAAGGGTTCAATCTCTCATAATGACACACTTTTACAGATCAGTTTACACTTTGTTATTATTATTGCAGCTAATTTATACTTTGTTTATTTCTGTGTAACGAAAATAAACGTTTACACACTCTTACCCCTGCACTAGGATTCCCTGTAATAGAATATAATGATTCCTGGTATAATTCTATTATTACCGGGTATTTACCCGGTATCATTCTTCATCGACCGTTTTCCAAATAAAGAGGAGGTCCGCAATTTGTTTAGTTTTTTATGTGTGACCTCAGCACGATATTGATGATTATTTTTTAGCCAACTTGAACAAAAAAAGGAGGAGGTTCTCTATTTACGACTGTATGTTTCTGTCTGTTTGCATGTATGTATGTTACGCGATCATTCCGCCAATAATGAGCCAATTTTGATGATTATTTTTTTTGTTTGGTAGATCATATTTCAGAGATCCCATATAAATTGTCGAAATTGATTAAGCGCTATTTGAGAAAAAGAAACAAAATATATACCCAGATTATGTTTTGGTTTGTGGTTCCCTCTAACAATTTTTTTTTGATATTATTTTATTATCAACATCTGGTCTTAAAATTTTGAGCAGGTATCTTATATAATGGAATAGAAGTCTGCATATATTTTTTTCAAATTGTATATTATTTTATTTGCAAGCTGGTGCTTCTCGTGTGGTCCCATTTAAATGTTATCAAGATCTGACCAGTTTTTTTTGATAATAATTTATCGGACTTAATAGGATGGACGCCAATTAAAATATTAAAAAAAAGTTGTCATTGTATTAGGATTGTTCACATCAAAAAGTAGACGCCAGCGATCAACAGGGCCAGATATACATATATGTAAATCACAACTAATGCCAGTTTTCATACGAGTCGCTCGGCAAATGTTTTGTCACTCCTCTTGCTCAAAAAGTCTGTCATAAAAGTAGTAGATACATTTTTTTTTTCGCATAAATATACTTCATTTTTATTGTGTCTGTTACCAACGAGCATATACAAAGTTGCAGTTACAGAAGAGAAAAAAAGGCATTGGCGCGAAATCTTGGATTATTTTATTTAATCGTAGTAAAAATTAAAGAGTAGCTAACACACAGTGCTAAACCCATTATAACTCGGTTTCTATTTACTATTACCTCGGGAGTAAAACTACTTCGTAAATAATGGGTTAATTTTACCGTATTTCAGAAGCGCCCTCAGTTGTTCGTCCAGGCTTGAGTATAGATCAGAGTATATTGAGTATATGACATTTACTCTTAAATTTCCACTCAAGTAGAGATTCAAATAGAGCGTCTTTCAGAAATACCGACCAATGTGTTCAAAGTCAGTTACTTATAATGTTTGGAGCTCGTTACTGGGTTAACCACATTCTGATCCAGTACTATCAAAGTTTCAGTTACAAGCTTAGAAATATTAGGATGAATGGAAAAGTATTAAAAATTAAATATTATTTAATAGTTCTGCGAACAGTAGACCTCGCGAGCACAGTCTTATCAACGGCTATTTCGCACAATCTATGAGCTATCTACAGGTCAACGTAATTCATAAAAAAATTACAAATATTTCGACAAGACTTTGACCAATTATTATGCTAAAATTGTATTATGTTGTGGGTACCAAATGTTCTTGCCAAAATCATCCAGTTTTTAATTTGTCAAGTCGGGTACTTAATATCTGTACCAAATTTAGTTTAATTTAATATAATTTAGTAATAAAATCGGTCGGTCAATAGCACCGCAGCAAACTTGCCCTATTTTTAGGAAGAGTACACCCCACTCAAAAATTTACGTAAACAAAAAAATTACATTGAATAGTTGAACATGCATACCAAGTTTCGTCAAGATTGGTTGAAAAATGTGACCTGTACAGGAAACCCAACACACACCCTAACAAACATACGGACAGATGAAACTCAATTTGGCCAGTTAAAGCAAAAACACTGAGATCGCTCGGTCAACTATATCAGCAGGCCTAGCACTAATAATTTGCTAAAATATATTCGTAGCGTCTACCGTTTTGCTAATTATTTGTATTAGACCTCACATTACCTCTGTATAATAAAGTACGATGTGCCCTTTTAATGTCCCAGTCTTCATGGTTATGCACTTCTTTAAAACACAAATATTAACTAAACTGCCGTATATAGCATTTCAAGTCAACAGCGTCTAACTTATGACATTCAAAACTGACATTTTTAGTATAGGCATACACGTTTCAGCACAATGCGGTTATATAATTCGGTACGAACAGTAACTATACTTTTTTATACATTTCACAGGATATTTTATGTTATTAATTGCAGTTAATAGTTTTTACTTTATAAACTACCGTATACGACAGTATTCCTGAGCGGAATAAGGGGCCGCGCACGCCCCTTGGCGGCGGGTGACAAACAAACAACGTTATCGTCCACGTTATTGTACTGCAGTTAATGACAGTATGGTGCTTATCGAGCAGATGATTCGGAGGTCAAGCATGCGGTTCCGTGTATACCTACAACAGACGTTACTTTGTTGTAATCTCATGAAACGCACTTCTTTAGCATAATAACATTATCAGCCGTTGCGATCCCATGCTGGCTTTATTAATTATTTATTTGACTTTTAAGACGCGGTCCAACCCCAATTTTAAAATAATTCACGGTGCTTTACGTAAGGTTGCTTGTTAGATTGGACGATGTAATGCGAAAATGCGTTAATTTTGTAGGTTTTCTTTATATTTTTCGATATATACTGACACAACTGAAAAAACTGCTGGTTATTACTTTAGTACTGTACGTTGGCTATGTATTACCTTAAAAAAATATAGTGTTATCGCTGAAAATTCTGAGAGTTTGAACGTGAAAGTTTATTTTTGTGGACCTATTCAGGTTTTTTTCTGCTGAAAGAGAGTTATATTTATGAATTCTATTCGGTTATTTATTACTCTTTTCCTATTCCTTTTTTAACCTTTGATTTTTTTTCATAATATACTATCGATCTGTTTCGTTACACAATGTGTTTAAAAATTCTGCTTTTTACTATTATCAGGGTACGAGCGCGCCTTAATCATCTCCGTCCATCTGACGGCTCAGTTCAGGTCAGCTGGTAGTAAGCCTGCCTTCGAAGAGGTTCGATCCCCGAGACAAATATTTCGGTGATGAGCATAGTTTGTTCATAAGGTCGCGGATGTTGTGATATTATATTGTGTGTGTTCGTGCCTCCCACGACAATGGCTTCTAGTGCGGGGGTGTGAGTGTGTGTATGTTATTATTATAAAACACCACAGGCCTAGCGCGCGTTGGTAGACAGGCCAGGGACAACCTTAAATGACGCTTCTAAGCATTCTAGACTAAAATTAACTTGCTTACTTTTAGCAAGGATTATAATCCTTCCTATAGCGTGATAATTAAAACAAAAGATTTATTAATGAAACTGACGTATATTTACGTCTCTGGGGCGCAAGGTTTAACACTACGCGGGCCTCGTGCTTGTTTACTGACCTAAACATAACAATTTCGCATTATTCAGCCGAGGACTTAGCTTTATTGTTCTGCAATAAGATAATATTGTTAGCATTGTCGTGAGCAACCCTACATTGTACTTGACCCCACGCCCTTGGCCAGTCATACCAATATCCACTGTAAACAATGTTTTAGCCTGCTTTCCAGCATGTCGACATGTACGGAACTACAAAATATGAACATAGAATGTAGATACGTCCCGACGTCGGTCGTAGAAGATTACAAACGTACACCCAAATAAATAGGTAGCGATTATTACGTACGAACGACAGCGAGGTCATTCTTATTTTAGCACTCATTCCTCAGTAGAGAAAAGTCCGCGTACAGATTGTAATGCGCGTATTGTTACTAACGGTTTGAATGTACCAAAAAATCGTTCCACAATAAATAACACTATTGTATCGTTGGCAAGTGATTGAGTGCATTGCGTGAGCTTAGGAAAGGTGTCAATTGGGAACAAATTGAGAAGCTAAACGCATGAAGAGCTCTAAACATGGCTGCACAGCTGTTTGTTTGGTTTAGTTTAATTTCATTAACGTGTAAGTTCAGACTTAACTATAACGGACGAGATAGTTTGCAACCGACTTTGAAAAAAAAATTCTATTGGGCTGAATATTTTGTGTGGGCATGATTTGAGACTTTAGTCGTAAAATCAGTTTGTTATTATATTTGTGACGTACGTGTGCGTTAAGCTCATTAAATTACAATGTAGCATAAAGATTAATGAGTAATTTGTTAAATAGAGTAATAGTTAAGAAAGTGTCCATTAACACATTAATGTCTCTATAGACACTTTGTTGTTACTTTTACAATCGATTTTAATGTATTTTTATTGGATAGTTTAGTACCTCTTTGTTGATTCCATTTCAATGTCACCAACATCGGGTCAAATTTTTGGAGCTATGATATTCATATAAAAATTGAATTTGATGAAATTTAAATGGGACCACACACGGGAAGCACCAGCTTTCAAACAAAAAAAAAGAATTTTGAGTATCGGTTCACCCTATCGTAAGTTATGAGGTAACAAATATAAAAAAAAAAGAAAATACAGTCGAATTGAATACCTCCTCTTTTTTGGAAGTCTGTAGAACATTTATGTGATTGGAAGTCGGTTATACAATAATAATAATAATATTTTATAATAATAATATTTTATTCATTTAAACATAGTTTCATAGTTACATTAAGGATACTTATAAACTAACATGCAAGGTGGAACAAATAATTTATTTATTTATTTATTTGATTATAGGCGAGCAGCATGATGCTGATGTGCCTATATCCTGCTGTGTTGAAATATTGTAATATCCACAAATACACTGTTTTAGTTCACTGGCTAGAGGTTGGCAAGAGATTTTTTTGTTGTATGCAGCCATCCATCCAGTCGGTTCTTGAACATGTTGACTGATGTAGCACAAACCACCTCCTCCGGCAACCCGTTCCAGTTGTGAGCAACTCTGTTGCTGAGGATATGGTGTGCAGTGTTGGTGTTAGCAGGTACACGCTGGATTTTCTGGTTGTGGCCTCTGGCTTCCTCATTGCGGTTAATTTTAATAAACCAGTTGTGTAGGTCTGGGAGGTTGTAGATTATAAGGTGGAGAAGTAATAAATACACAGTTCAGATGTTCTCGTAAAAATGAGTAGTTAATTGTAACGTTAGTGTCGTCCGAGCCCTCACGGTAGGATACCCTGAGTCTGTGAGGGCTTAGTTTACTTCTAGAGGGTTTAAGAATTGACGTGCTACAATCGCTGTGTTATTTGTAGATGGTGTTTGTTTATGTGTGTTGTTATATACATGTGTCTTGCTGGGCTCATGTTATAGTACGTCTTATATTATACCTAAGTATATTCAATAATATATTATAAAATGTATCAAGTATGTGTACCTACATATTCAGGTGCATTCATATCTGTACCTATCACTTTATTATCTGTTCGTTGCGTACCTATTTTTTACCGACTTCCAAAAAAGGAGGAGGTACTCAATTTGACTGTATTTTTTATGTTTGTTACCTCATAACTTTCGAGTGGGTGAACCGATTCTCAAAATTATTTTTTTGTTTGAAAGCTGGTGCTTCCCGTGTGGTCCCATTGAATTGAGTCCAGTAGTTTTTGAGATACACTCCAATAACTGAATAGAATGGAAGTTGGTATTAAATTTTTCAAATTGTACTTGTTATTCAATGAACCGAGCTATAAAAGAAGAGCAACATTTTTACTAAACTGTTCATTCTTTCTAAACAGTTGCAGCGACGATATCAACAGACAACTCTGTAAGTTCCTAGTGCTTCAGTTTAGCATGTTATAAAATTTGATATAGCCTAGTCCTACTGGAATGCATCTATTGTCATCAATTCTTATTTTTAACTATAGAACTCACAAAGAGGTTAATAACATAACATCATTTATATACTAACAAAAAACACTAAATATTTTACTTAAATCACTAGCTGCTCTCCGCGGTTTCACCCGCGCGGTGATGGATGATGATATTGATGAATCTTATATAGCCTATGTTACTCAGGGTGAATGTAGCTTTTCAATGGTGAAAGAATTTTTGAAATCGGTCCAGTACTTTTTGAGCCAATTCGTTACAAACATACATACAAATCTTTCCTCTTTATAATATTAGTACAGCCCGCGGTACGTAACTCTAGCGCTGACCGTTATTGCGTAGAAGTAAAAAATTGGGTATCACAGGGGGGCTAGAGGGACGAAGGACTCTTGTCTCTCTCTGTCACATCGAAGACGAGGGACGCTTGTCTCTCTCTCTGTCACATGTGCGATACTGTACTCATGAGCAGCTATCCCCCTCACATTTCGCTCAGCGCTAGAGTTACGAGCCGCGGGCTGTATAGAAGTATAGATGTGTATGTAGAAAGCAGAGATAAACATTTTAGTAAAACATTAACAAGTACCTGCGCTCCGCGGTCACCTGCGTCGTGATGGATGATGATTATTATGAGTATTAAAAATATTCTATGTGTTAATTCAATGCCTCATCCATCTACCTACCAAATCCGTTCTTGCATGATTGAGTAACAAACATCCATCCAGAAGACGTAAAATATCCTACTGAACAAGAATAGGACATTTCGAAAAACAAATATTTTTGTCTGTCTGTATGTTAACGCATAACTTAAAAGCTACCGCACAGATTTAGATGAAATTTGGTAATTAGATAGAATAGAACCCGGAGCAGACCACTATGAAGTTTTTATCTTGATTCGTCAGATAAATCCAAGATGGCAGCTCGATCTCTCATGGGTCTCGTATAAAAGTTAGCGCGCATAGACTTCTATGGTGCGGCTAAAAACTGTTATATTATAGAATGTAACACGTCTTTTTAATTTTTGCAAATATACCCTATATATAATATAAGGTATGCCGTGAACTTCAGATATGATTAAAAGGTAAAAATATTTCTGGTGCAATTCACTCAAAATTTGGTAAAAATAAACTTTAACGATAATAATGCAAACATGTTATTTGTACACATAACAAATCGTCACCCTATATATCCTCGAAGGGATAATCAGCGGTGTTTTAAACACCTGCGTATCGCCGGATATATTTTTGTTCCCATGAAATAGGGGCGAGCCTATTGCTATCTACGGGACACTGTTCCAGACTATAGCCTGCTATTGAGAATTACTTTTTCAGACAAGCCCAATAATTGCCCAACCCGGGGATCGAACACTTTCCAAAACGGCGCTTCCACCACCACACCAAAACCAAGCGAGCGAAGCCACTGGCGGGCCAGTTAGTTATATATAAAACACGTAACAGCTTTTATAACTCAAGAACGGCTGGGCCAATTTCTATGATTTTTATGTTTTTCGAATTGTCATATCTCGGGGTAGGACATAATTATGATACCTTTCATTATCATCATCGTCCATCACCACGCGGCTGAAACCGCGGGGCGCAGCTTGTTTATAATATTAGTATGATATTTCAGAAGTCATGCGATCCCATCACAGATAAAGACTGCCTGCCCAGCCCGGACGATTGCCAACTGCCTTGTGGGTGTGACGGGTATGTACGAGTATGCCTTAAAGCAACCATTTCTAAAATAAAATAAACCACCTAAACCAGTCAAAAATCTTCATTCCTTATCCCCAAAATCCGTACATACTTTTCAGCGTTAGAAATAACAAGACACACATTTACTTACGACTTAACTTTAGGTATCATTTTTGTTGTGATGATATTAGCGTACCAAGGTTCCTTTCTTCAGCCTTTAAGTCGTTTGGTATTTTATTGACATAACATTTGGGCCAGAACTGTGCATTTTTAATTTAGACACAGGTAGTACTAACTTATATATTAGAATAGCCGTTACCGAGTTGTACAACGTGTAACAAAGGACGAGATACCTTCTACAAACCACTTATGGTTTATAGGGTATTTTTTAAGTATACGCAAACTTTGTAATAATACAAATAAATGAAAAAAAAAAGTATTGTATTTTCAATGGAAATACACTTATGTTTCCTTTATTTCAGAACCCTAATATATGACGCCGAAAAGGACGCATGCGTGTTACACGTAAAGTTTTTAAGGAGGGAATTCATCTATCCCATTCAAGGTAACGTACAACTACGTATTAAACACACGGCGCGAGATTAAAATAATGAAACATAAAAGAAAATAAGGTTGTAAATATTTGTGCATAAACTTCCGATGACAGTAATTTCTTTAATCCCAAGAAATGATATTTTGGATATCAATTATGCTTTATAGCCGACATCCGAAAAAGGAGGAGAACCACAATATATTTTCTACCGACTTCCAAAATAAGGAAGAGGTACTCAATTTGACTGTATTGTTTTTTATGTTTGTTACCTCATTACTTTCGATAGGGTGAACCGATACTCAAGATTCTTTTTTGTTTGAAATCTGGTGCTTCCCGTGTGGTCCCATTAAAATTTCATCAAATTCGTTCCAGTAGTTTTTGAATTACACTCCAATAACTGATTTTTACCAAAGTAATAGAATGAAAGTCGGTATTAAATATTTTCGAATTTCACTTGTTATTTTCAGCTACTTAAATGAGCACGCATAACTTTTTAACGGATCCTCCAACTTTTATGTTATGTTGGATAGAATATGGCGCAGAGTTCGTCTCATAATATTAAATAAATTTAATTTGAACATCGGGTTTTTGAGGTTTTATACAGAGTGGACAATTTAGATCTCTTCTTAGGAACCATGTCATCAATTTTAGTGACGAGAATATTCAAAACTGCATTCATAGATTTAAATAACAAGTACAATTTGAAAAATTTAATACCGACTTCCATTCTATTCAGATATTGAAGTGTATCTCAAAAACTACTGGATCGAATTTGATGAAATTTATATGGGACCACACGGGAAGCACCAGCTTTCAAACAAAAAAGAATTTTGGGAATCGGTTCACCCAGTCGAAAGTTATGAGGTAACAAACATAAAAAAAATACAGTCGAATTGAGACTTTTTTGGAAGCCGGTAGTAAAATGTACTCCGTTCAGGAATCGACTCAAAAACTGGTCGTATTGAAGAAAAACCTATATTATTTCAATTTCGATATCGCTTGTGTAGGCCATAAGCAATAAATGTAGCTATCAAACATGATTTCTAAAACGCATTGTATTTCATATTCATATATTAATATTTCTTGTCACCAATATTAATGACCTAAGAAGGACCTCTTCTGATTGTAATACAATACACATTGAAGAAATAATAAATACGAAAATGTGTTGAAGTATCTTGTTGACATTTTCGTTTTAAGTGTCTCACTTTTATAGTAGTAGATCTCTCTTTTTTTTTTTAAATAAACTGTCATATATTTTAACATAATAATATAACTATTTGTCACATTAAGATCGAATGCGTGTGTTAATCATTTATAAATAGTTATGAAATCGGTGTCTTATTTTAATGGGTATTTCACAGATGGTGATGATAATGATGGCATGTCTTTGGAGGATGCTATAGCAAGTACGTGAGAAGAAAAAAATAGAGTAAAAATGAATTAACAGCAAAGTCAAAATACGGCTGCTTTTTTACTTCCAATACTAATCGTCCAACCCACAACAACTCAGTCCGAATTGTACGTTATTAACAGCCAGGAACCAATTCTACTATTTACTTACTAACCTTCAACAATCTCTGCGACTGCAACTGCAGTTCGATTCCTGTTTTCGTTTGATAAATAACCAAAAACAAATTCCTCTATTTCTGTAGATAAATTGGAACGTAACAATAACTTTGAAACGCTATTATATAATAAGCGTCGCGTTTATGATCTATCGAGTTAGCAGAATATAAAGTTTTGATCAATCGATGACGTGACTACATCCAATAATTTTAGCCGGAACGTTTTTCAAAAGCAGAATAAGTGAACGTATAAAAACCATCGTTTACACACGATTCGATTGTAGTCGAAGCAAAATTTCGCTAGTAGAATCAGCCCCAGTATTAGCGGTTTATCTTAAGAGGGATAGAAATTTGGCACAATTTGTATTAAATTTATATATCTAGAACCGTCGATAGTTAGGTTAAAGAAACCAACCGTTACTTCTCTATATTGTATATACCTTAAACTGCTCACTGGGCTCATAACAAAAACCAAGTCCAAATGCTTGTCTACTGGCTAACATTCATATTAATTTTGCTATTTGAGAGTGAAAAATGTACACATTCTCGGGCGGGATTTGAGCCTGCGTCTTCTTACACTCCGCGTCAGACGCTATGACACCGAGGCGATCTGTCCGAGCATCGAATTAACTCTCTGGTTGATTTGGATCGTCAAATTCCGTCAGAGGATTTGTACTTATTCTCTCTGAAATTTCAACCGTAACGCGCTGCGTATCGTGTTTGAATGGTCATAGCGAATAATACCCCTGTAGTCCGCGCTCGTAACTTAGCAATTATATCACATACTGTTTTTAAATTATTTATTTTTACTGTTATTTTTATAATTATATCGTTACAGAAAAGCGCAGCGACAAAGTAGACAAAGTGTTTCGGGGAATCATAATATCGGCAATTTTGTTCATCGTGTGCGCCAGCATCTGCGTTGTATCAGTCTGCATATTCTGCTGCCACATTCGATACTCGTGAGTTAAACGTACCAAACAATTACCAACTAAATATTGTATGTGCAACACAGAAACATTTTCGCTTGCACGATCGCTTTAATGAGCTTTGAGAAATACAGTTTGGGCTGATTCTAATGCTTCCCAACTACGACTAAATTAATCCACGTTACAACTGACTGTTCTTACAGCAAAATTACTGTAAGATAACAAAAACACCAATACAAAATATACGGAATAGAACCGGACTACTTGAAGATCAGTAGGTATAGTTCTAGATCATCATCGGTCTTACATACCACCGATATGACTGGAGCAGTTGTGCCAGCGACCCAGGGCCATACTCCGTTACATTAAGCAGTTGTGATGGCTTGGGTTAGGCCTGGCGGGAGGTCACTTTCAGCGATGGTCAGCGGCGATGCCGCTTAGGTTGTGAGAGTCGGAGGACGCTCCGCCGGCTTGCCCGGCTCTACACGTCCAGGGGTTGGCCTTGGCCAGCAAGGTCCAAAGGCGTTGCGGCTCGGTTAAGATCAATCCAGGCCTACCGCTGGGGCGAGATGGTGAATGCTAGCGCAGTCCTCAGCCAAGATAGGGCTCTTGGCGGAGGGTTGCTCACAGGGAGCGGGAGGGTTTAGTGGGTCTGAGCCCCACACACCCACGCCACGGGTGTGACTGAAGGGAAATGCACAGTATTTCCCCGCCTCAAAGAAAAAGGCCTGACGGGGGAAACGTACAATAGACTCCAAGCGGGACTTATCGCCCCCAAACAGAATAAGAATAAGAACAAAAACACCACACAACAATGTCTCTACATGTGGTGTTTTTGTTCTACCATTCTAGTTCTTGTGGCAGCATTTCCAATTCTTATACATTGAAATTAAACAACTTTAAACGTCTAAAATCGCTTTTCGAACACTTTTCAGTGAACATGATCATGGGTAGTCTACTCGAATAAAGTAACTAATTATTGTTATGTGTAAATTTAAACTGTCTACCTTACCTTACTCCATGAGATGATAACGCTGAGGAATATTAAGGAATATTATAAGAGGCGAAGAAAGCTGACTTACTTGGTGCTGCTCTTCTACAAGAGGCTGTCTTATTTGGCCGCAATGCCAGATATTCTGCCACGTAGCAATAATGCGAGCATTGAATCCCTTATTAGATTATTGTGGATGACAAATAAAATTATTATCCACTGTTTCAGGGACCGGAAATTGAAGAGCGAAGTGAAGGCTCTAACCAAGAAGTTGAAGAAAACCCCCAACAAGGACTCCACCCCGCTGGTGAGGAAAAAGCAACGCGAACCGAAAGAAGAGAGCTGCAACGTGGTCGTCGCAGGCACCGACATCATGTGTGTTTGATAACATCAATCAATCCTATTTGTCAAAGCGAAAGTGTTTATGCTGGTTTGTTTATCTTTCACGTAGTAATGGACAGACTGGTTTATGCCCTTTTTGCCCGACTGCAGCGAAGTCCAAAAGCAGGGTTATTTGAATATATATACTTAAAACGTTCACATACTCATACCATGCACTAAGACTCCCTGTGTTGAGGAGGCATGGACAGTGGTCACACAAACATTAACGCCTTTACTAATAAACGTTGCGTAAACATATACTAAGCGTAACATCCTTTGTCTCGCATTCACGCGTAACATTTACTGTAAGCGAAAAATTGACAGATGGATGATTTAACTATTCCGGGTCATAGATAGCCAAGTTTATTAGCACGGCCGTAACACTTTACAAACCAGACCCGAGAAACATTTCCGTTTATCACACAAATATTTGCCTTCTCCAGGGATGGCCAGAGGGCCCTCGCTTGGAAAGTAGGCTCACTGCCGACTAGGCTAACATAAGATAATTTTTAAGTCGAAAAAGTATTATTGCGATAGATATGTCGCGGCGTATAAAACCTGGACCCCTAAATAGATTATATCTTAACTATTCTTATCTGATTTCATAGATATGTATTTTACAATTCAGTAAATTAAATATTGTGTATAACTTGACATTTTGTATAATTAAATTATAAATGTTCAGTTATTAGTTTTATTTTTTATTGTGAATGTACACTATCCTTTCTTCATTTTCATATACTTTCAGAGTGTTTAGACCGGGCAAAGCCTAAGCACTTAAACATGCACGAATATTCCCAAATCAAAACTATTCTTTAATTGATAAGGGAATATTGATTAATAATAATAATCATCATCATCTTAGCCGTAGGACGTCCACTGCAGACATAGGCCTCCTCCAAAAATTTCCAAAAGGACCGGTTGGAAGCGGCCTGCATCCAACGTCGTCCTGCTACCGTTATCAGGTCGTCAGTCCACCTTGTCGGTGGACGACCTACGCTGCGCTTGCCGGTCCGTGGTCTCCACTCTAGAACCTTTTGCCCCATCGGCCATCTGTTCTGCGTGCTATGTGGCCTGCCCACTGCCACTTCAACTGGCTTCTGGGCTATGACGGTGACTTTAGTTCGTCTACCTATCTCCTCATTTCTGATTCGATCACGTAGAGAAACCCCGAGCATAGCCCTTTCCATAGCTCGTTGTGCGACTTTGAACTTGCTTATGATGCCCATAGTAAGAAACCACGTTTCAGTGCCATATGTCATCACCAATGTGTGTTACATTGATCAAAGACTCTTGTCTTGAGCCACTGAGATATTTTTGACGAGAAGTTTTCGGAACGCTGCCCAGCCGAGTTGGATTCGACGATTGACCTTTTTCTCAAAGTCGGACCTCCCTAGTTTGACTGTCTGTCCCAGGTAGATGTATTCGTCAACAACTTCGAGAACTGAGCTCCCAACTGATATTGGCGTAGGCACAACATGGGCATTAGACATAATTTTCGTCTTGTCCATGGAAGACCTCAGTACAATGCGCGAAGGCCTCCATCGAGTTTCCCAACGGCCTACCTGTTGGGAAACTCGATGGAGGCCTTCGCGCATTGTACTGAGGTCTTCCATGGATTCTGCCATGACTACAATATCATCGGCAAATCGAAGGTGGGTGATGTATTCGCCGTTGATGTTTATGCCGAATCCTTGCCATTCCAGAAGCTTGAAGGCGTCTTCCAATGCAGCGGTTAACAGTTTCGGAGATATTATATCTCCCAGTCTCACGCCTCTTTGCAATGGAATTGTTCGCGTTATTGTACAAACACTTCAACACTTCGATATACCGATAGTCAATACGGCACCGCTGGAGAGACTCAAGCACTGTCCACGTCTCCATCGAATCAAATGCCTTCTCATAGTCCACAAACGCTAAACAAAGAGGCAAGTTATACTCTTCGGTCTTCTTTATAACTTGCCGTAGCGTGTGGATGTGGTCTATGGTACTACAGCCTTTTCGGAAACCAGCTTGTTCCGGAGACTGGAATTCATCAAACCTGCGACTGAGACGGTTCGTGATGACCTTTGAAAACAGCTTATAAACATGGCTCAAAAGCGAGATGGGTCTGTAATTCTTAAGTAAAGTATTGTCACCTTTCTTGAAGAACAGCACCACCACGCTTTTGTTCCATGCTTCTGGCGTTGAACCTCCGAGTAAGACGGTATTAAAGAGCATCTGAAGGACTTTAAGTACCGGTTTTCCACCCGCTTTCAGAAGCTCAAATGTGATATCGTCGTCACCAGGCGCCTTGTTGTTCTTAAGCTGTTTCAAGGCTATCCTAATCTCATACAGGCTGATGGTTGTAATATCTTCGGAATAATGTCGAGTCAGCTTCGCTCTTGGGTCTTTGGCCGAGCTGCTAACAGGATTAGCGACCGAGGAGTATAAACGTCCGTAAAAACTCTCGACCTCTCCTAGCACTGGTTGCTGCTTTGGTCGACGCTACACTGCCGTCTTAATAAGTAAATTAATAATAAGTTAATATAATTAATAAAAAAAAGTTAATTAATTATAATTAATTAATATTTGATCAATAATATTGGACGTTCTTTACGACGATTTGATTTGATTTGATTTCACATTTTATATCTCAGGGTGACTATCATGTGCATCGTCACACATGGGTTTGAATGGTCGCAGTTTCACATTCTGAATGGAACTGAAATTGTATGGGCATGTGTGACGCTTAATCAGACGAGCGTTGTGCTCATTTCAATCCCGATTTTCTTTAGAAAAAAATCTAAACACCATTGGACAGTTTAACATGAACAAGAACGTCTCGGCGATCGCACTTCAGGGGCAGGTACACTGGCAAATAGGCTAATGGCGGACCCATCAAGAATAGTGCGAAATAAAATATGTGTACCTAATTCAGTGGAGTTGACGTTGTGCACGATGGCAAGATCGAACCCCGCGACCTGCGCGTTGCGGACCTGTGTCTCGTACGAACACGAAGAGTTGTTTCTGCAAACAAACATACAACATATACAACATACACTAGTAGTTAGTTCTGCGAACAGTAGACCTTGCGAGCACATAGTCTTATCAGTGGCAATTTTTCGTAGTACTTCACAACCAAATCTCTACCCCTTGACCAACTAAGCTCATATTCGAAATTCCTCTTTAAAGTCGGGTACTTAATGTGCGCACCAAATTTAATCTAAATCGGTCGGTAAATAGCGCCGCAGCAAACTTCCCCTGCTTTTTAGGTAAAGTCCTTTTTTTTAATTTGGCCAGTTAAAGCACAGACGCTTCGCTCGCCCGGTCAATAAAATGGGCGGGATCTATCTTGAAGAAATGATAGTTAACGGATAGCGAGGGTCAGCCGCCAATCAGGCGGTCGCGGGTTCAATACCCAACTCTAATTTAAAGCTTCAGTGAAGATAAATTTGCGATAAAATGCATGGTATTTTCTAATACCTGGCTAGCAACCACTTTATTTACTTTGCTACATATTCCAAAACTTGACACAAGGTATCCTGTCCAGTCGCTATTATCGCCTAGCACGAATAACTGCGTAAGCCGCAAACCCCACATATCGGGCGTCGAGCGTCGACATAGCACGTGCGGCTTCCTATTCCATTCAAACTTTGTAAAAGCGTGAGGTACCATGTTTGACTAATAACCGCGGCTAATATCTGGGTCATGAGCAGAAATGCTTACTGTCGGGTCTTGGATGTTGTTCTGTGCCCTTGTGTGCCTCCCGCGGCACAGGGAGTTCTCTGTGTGAGCGGGGGTATGAATGTGTAAACGTTATTAACCTTTCCCCTGCCGTAATTAAACCCCCAATGGCCCCCAAAAATTTAAAAGTACCGTAGAGAATGTAAACTTACTTGGCAATAAGCACGATCCACTTGGCAGTGAAGTTATCTACAGTCGGCGGCCTGGTCATGTTGGAGCATCCGTCGGGGGGTACTCCGGCCACCAGGAAGCCCCTCACGCCTTCGTCGGGGATGTCCGGCCCGAAGTCAGCTGGCATGTCGCGGAACTCTTCCATGATCTGTTCGGAAAATAACATACGTATACCGTTAAAAAGGTTTACACGTTAAGGGGTGAGGTTAGTTACATTTGAAATGGTATATGTCAATGTGACCCAAAAAATACTTTTCATACCACCTACTCGAAAATGTCCAATTACATATCACGCAATCTCTACGTAAAGCAAGGCATTACATACGCGGGGCTGTAAAGTTGTATGAAACTCCCTGGGGAGTAAAGTGATTTGGATTTGGAACTTTAGTTGTAGGAAAACTCTTAGTACGTAGACAGCATACAGAAAAAAAAGGCGGGATTGTACTATAAGTAGTGCGTTCGAATAGCCCTAAGTTGGCGAAAATAGTTGGCGCTAAAAACGCTCACAAGGGCGTTCGAATTGGGAATCTATGGATGAAAATGTCGTATATGGCTCTTTATGTGCAGCGTTCGAAAAGCTAAAAAAAAGAGTTATTTTTGCCACCAAAATTGGGCTTTACGAACGCTTTAACAAAAGAGTCAACAATAGCAACGCCACCATTGCCCTCATTGTTAAACGAACCTAAGGAGTGTGATTGTTGTGCGCCGCGTTGCTATGGGTTACGGGTTATTCAAGGTCATAGTTGAAGTTACGTGTTGCAATCTGGTGCTAGGTACGAATATTATATTCATCTATGTTCTGGTGTTTGGTGTTACTCAACTTTCATAAAACATTATTATTTTCAACGTGGTGCATATAACTGTACCGAAATTTCGGGTGCTCCAAAAGCAACTAAATCGTGATATATTTATAATTATTTATTTGTTTATATTTTTTATAATTATAACTTAGTTAACAACCGCGAAAGTCTAAAACAGTGTTTTCCATAAAACGTTCCTTCCAAAGATATTGTCTCTGCCTCTCTATAACAGGACAAATGTGTCCAATTTGAATGTTAACTATCAATGTATTTTACTTTTAACTAAATAACTGCTATTTTACAGCTCTGAGTTTTTATTGTCTCGCAGTAGGTATGAAACGTAGAGTACGCACCTCGAGAATAAAGCCTGTCTTCGTCTTTGGCGGCTTTAACCCCTCGCTTCACTCAGGACTCTACATAACTCCATCGCTTCGCTCGGGAATTAAATATTACCCCTCGCTGCGCTCAGAGGCCCCAAAACCCAAGAGCCCCATTACGCTCAGGGTTCAATATACCACCCATGACGTAAGACACTGCTTTACTCCCTTGGTGCATAATCTACTATTACGAGTTGCTTTCAGGGTTACTATTACTAAGACTCCGCTGTCCGCCTGTCACCAGGTTGTATCTCGTGAACCGTGATAGTTAGACAGCTGAAATTTTCACAGATGATGTATTTCTGTTGGCGCTATAACAACAAATACAGAAATAAAAACAGAAATAAAACAAATATTTAAGGGGACTCCCATACAACAAACATAATTTTTTATGCTCGATTTAGCTTGATATTGATATCGACAATTGGTTCACGCTTGACATATTCACAGAATATTTAGTTATATAACATATTTATATTATTCACTTTAAATCTAAATAATTAAATAAAATAAAACAAATATTTAAGGGGGCTCCCATATAACAAACGTGATATTTTTCTCGGCCTTAATAACGGTAACAGGTAGAAACTTATTTTTTTTTATAGATAATGGTACGGAACCCTTCGTTCGCGAGTCCGACTCGCACTTGGCCGGTTTTTCTTTTACTGGAGCGCGTAAGATTCGCTCTAAGAGCAAATACGCATTGATGTTATTACAATAACGGATCGACGGCGCGGACTTAACATTTCGTTAAGAAACAAAACTTAATTTATTTATGTTACACATATTAAAATTAATATAAAGTAATATAATAATTATATAAATACAAACTAGTCACGTTGGAACATCATTATAAATGGCTTACTTAATCCCTAATCTACTGGTATGATTAGAATAGATACCGCACAGTATTGACAACCAACAAAATCCATAATTTATATATAAAAAAATGAACCCCTATTTCTCCTGGTCACGCTATAACTTAAGAACGGCGTACCGATTTCATTCATCTTCTTTTAAATGTTTTCTAATACTTCGTAGAAGGTTCTTACATTGAAAAAAATTAGAAAATGTAATCGAATGGTAGGGGACTACGCGAAAGAAGTCGCGGGCAGCCGCTAGGATTATCTACCGACTTCCAAAAAAGGAGGAGGTACTCAATTCGACTGTAGTTTTTTTAAATGTTTGTTACCTCATAGCTCTCAACTGGGTGAACCTATCCTCAAAATTATTTTTTTGTTTAAAAGCTAGTGCTTCCCGTGTGGTCCCATTTAAATTACATCAAATTCGGTCCAGCAGTTTTTGAGATACACTCCAATAACTACATAGAATGGAAGTCGGTATTAAATTTTTCAAATTGTACTTGTAATAATAGCGTTTATAACTCTCCGACTGTTTGTTACTTTATCAAGCCTAAACGGTGCAATCAAATTTGACAAGATTATATCCGGTGGAGAGCATAATATGGTTCTTAAATCACTATCATCATCCATCACCATGCGAGTGAAGCCGCGGGGCGCAGCTAGTAAGAAATAAAATCCTTTAATAAAAATATGTAGATACTGGTTATTTCTAGTTTTGTTTGGCACAAGCCGGCCCCATATCAGCATAATTGGTAGTTGTAAACAACCAGCGCTGGTTTTCCGGTATGTCGGCAGGGCTCGCAGAGATACTACTGTAGGCTAGTTTTTTCGGTCTAATTAATTGTATTGCTTTGTTTATTTCTTATATAGATTCACTTTTTTAAAAGTCCTATAACTTATACTTTTTGACTTATAGGCTATAAGTCAAAACGTATGGACATTAGAGAAAAAGTTTTAAACAAAAGTTGTAGAGAATACACCGATCTTTAAAAACGAATGGATGTCATTTATCTACCGACTTCCAAAAAGGCGGAGGTACTCAATACGAATGTTTTTTTAATGTTTCTTACCTCATAACTTTTGATAGGGTGAACCTATTCTCCAATTTTTTGTTTGAAAGCTGGTGCTTCCCGTGTGGTCCCATTTAAATTTCATGAAATTCGGTCCAGTAGTTTTTGAGTTACACTCCGTTAACTGAATAGAATGGTCAAATTGTAATTGTTGAATAATCCAATATTATAAGAGTTAGAGGCCGATATAAAAAAATCGGTTCATTAAAAGGGCCATAAACAGTAATTTTTACAAAAAGTTTACGGGCAATAAAACATGCGAAACTGTATTTTCTACAATAATATTCTCAAACTGTTACCCTACAGTGCATAGTTTCCAAAATATCAGCTAAAAAGTTTTTCCGACATGGCGCTCCACCTGGATCTGTCATTATTTTGTGTTTTCTACCGACTTCCAAAAAGGAGGAGATACTCAATTCGACTGTTTTTTTTATGTTTGTTACCTCATAACTTTTGATAGGGTGAACCGATTTTCAAAATTCTTTTTCTTTTTTATTTGAAAGCTGGTGCTTCCCGTGTGGTCCCATTTAAATTTCATCAAATTTGGTCCAGTAGTTTTTGAGTTACACTCCAATAACTGAATAGAATGGAAGTCGGTATTAAATTTTTCAAATTGTACTTGTAAAGAACAGTATGTGACCCTGACTAAAAAAACGGCTATTTTTACTGGCCTAGATAATCTTGTCTCGTCTCGAGTCCGACTCGAAAGTCCCGGGACTCGAGACAACTAAAATTACTAAAAGTCCCGGGACTTCGAGACACGAGACGTCCCGGGACCCAAGCTTACAAACATAAGTAAGTAGGTAATATTTAATAAACAGGTTTGAAGTAATATCATATTGTAAATGTGAAAGCTTAGATGAATGAATGGATGGACGAAAAGATGTTTGTTACTCAATCATGGCAGAACGGCTGAACGGATAGTTGAAATTTGGCACAGTGATAGAATATAGTCTGGAATAGCATATAGGCTACTTTTCATCATCATCATCATCAACAACATCTATCACCACGCGGGTGAATAAGCCTAATATTCTTGGGCACAGCATAGACAAAATAAGATCTCCGTCTACGTCTAGATCGTAATGATGACTTATTTTCTGTCAAAGATGTGTCAGTTTCTGATAAAGTAGTCAAGATTTTGACATCTCGATTTACTAGACGTGCTCAGCGATAGAGTCGTCATGTCATCCATCTCTGTTGTTCAGCCGACTGTAGTCGAGCGATTCCGCCATCACCACAGAGGTGAAACATCAGTATAGCGGTCTTAACTGAATCGCCCATAGACTAAAATATAAACTAGGAATTACCTAATCACCCATAGACTAAAATATATAGTATATAGGAATGAATCGCCCGCAAAACTTACATGCTCCTCGAAGGGGTAAGCAGCGGTATTTTAATATGATACTTTTTCTCATCACCATCCATCACCACGGAGGTGCGCAGGGCGGTAGCATCAGCCTAACGGTCTTGAGTGAATGGATACTTTTGCCTATTGGTTATATCCTCGAAGGGTCCCATATATGGTTTTGGTCATGTGATCACGTTATAGGGGGCTAGGTGTGTTAGGTTGTGTGTTGGTCCTCCCATACAGGTCACACTTTTCAACCAGTCTTGACATAACTTGGTATGCACGTTCTAGTATATAACAATAATGTTTATGTCGTCGGCGATTTATGATGGCGATGTTTTTAGTCGATTTTAATAAAAATTGGCAATGGGAACGCTTAGTTCCGACAATGTAAGTTAAGCAGCTGTCAGTTATAAATAAGCCCGCAACTTACGGAGAGCACTCCGTACCCGGGTGGAGCTTTGCTGACCCTCGCGACTACACGCGGAATCGGTAAAAATTTACGTATATGTGTTTATCTTTGGTATAATCATCACTCTTTCGTATTTCACTTAAATCTGTAGACTCGTTTAAGTGTAAAGAATTGCCTAACATTCACTCACTCACATAATTTCGCAATTATAATCTATCTACAGCGGCCTGTTTATATGCATTTCTGGATGTATGCCTCCTCCAAAATCTATTCTACGGTCTTGAACTTATGCATTATGTACCTAAACTGCTTGTAATGTCTAAAACATACATAAATACATAAATATAGATCTCATACTATCTAAAGATGAGACGATATTAAAAGTAGAATAGACTAAGAATAGTAGAATATACTAAGAATAGTATAATATACTAAGAATAGTAGAATATACTAAGAATAGTAGAATATACTAACAAAATGTTGCATCGCCACAATGTGCAAGACCTTCACGGTGTTCACAGCCAAATGTGCAGCCATTACTGAATTCACTAAAACACTTTAAATCTCAAACTTTATTTCATCCTATACCACTTCTGCTTCGGCGGACCACTATTGTATTGTTCATTAATTATTAAAACTTTTGTCACTGATCCAAACACATAAGCACGTAGTTAATGGAGAAAAATTGAAATATATCAAAAACACTTTCTCATTTCCTATTTCACAAACATTTCTTAGATGGGAGACGTCGCTGTTCAAAAATGTCTTTTAGCATTAAAATCTTCACCGTCCACCAGTACCCGTATTTTATGAATTCAAGAAAATAACTATTGCGTTATTCCAGATTGTTCATAACATGTTTATCACATAATTAACAAAACAACATTGTTACGTACTCAGCAATAGGCACGTTAATGAAGATCGTCTAACGATCGACTGCTCATTATCGGATGGAAATGTCCCCGTAACTACTTACGAAGATAAGAGTTTATCAGCCAACTAGTTAGTCATTGTAAATATCGACAGAAAAATGTGTACGTCTCGATGTTAAAATAACAAGACCTTGTGAACGCCCTGCATCATACTAATACTAGTAGTTCTGCGAACAGTAGACCTCGCGAGCATAGTCGTATCAGCGGCAAATTTTGCTAATATTGTACCAATTGTTGGTACCAAATGCTCTTGCCGAATATTACGAAAATCGTCCAGTCTTTTAACTTCACAGGCTAGTATCTCGGCAACCACTTGCTCATATTCGAAATTCTTCTTCTAAAGTCAGGTACCTTAATGTGTGTACCAAATTTAACAAAAGCGGTCGGTAAATAGCGCCGCAGCAAACGTTCCCCCTTTTTAGAAGAAGTTGGTAGAGTACCTACTACCTAACTACTCAAAAATTGCCGACGATAAAAATTATTGAATAGTAGAACATGCATACCAAGTTTCGTCAAGATTGGTCGAAAGATGTGACCTGTATGGCTATTATGTATCTCAGTTGCTAACAAATGCTCACTGAAACCTTGAATAATGGCGGCTCTATGTCAGTTATGACAACTCCAGTAAGCAAAAATGTTAGTAACTTGGTGACTGGAGTTGACAAAAGTGACATAGAGCCACCATTTTTTTCAATTTCAATCAATATTTGTTGGCAACTAAGATACATAATAGTCCTACTGTACAGGGGACCAAAATACAACCTAACAAACATACGGACAGACGAAAGTCAATTTGGCCAGTTAAAACAGAGACGCTTCGCTCGCTAGATCATGTACAGTTAATAGGTTTAGTGACTAAACCTATAAACTAGTAAATACATATTACGAGTATTTTTCTGTATCTCGATAAAAAAATTCAATAGTATCCCGGACTCCATTCAAAATTACTTGCCGGCCGACATTTACAGTTTAGTACACATAGTTTACCTACCATAGACTAAACTCTAGTATGTAAACATTATACATGTTTCAATAATAAATTGGAGAAAAAGTTAAAGAAATAGCACGGACCTCGGAGTCTGTGGAGTCAAATCTTTAGTGTAAAAAAAAAACAAAACAAAAGCGTTACTCTGGAAGGCTGGATAAGTTTGCTACTGAATCCGGCCAGAACAGCTGATTGGATCTGGATATTTGTAGCGTAGATAATTTGTACCCGACATTAACATGAAGGCTATATCCCAAATCAATAGGTAAGTAGTTTCTTCAAGTACGTTGTTGCAAGGGGACGCAGTCGTGCGCATATACTAGTATATTGGGTAGCAACACTCTACCAACCAGCACCACAGTAAAATATCTTGGGCTGCATCTAGACAGAAGACTCACCTGGGCAAACCACATCAAGGCTAAAAGAACAGAAGCAAACCTACAACTCAGAGGTCTCTCCTGGCTCCTAGGACGGCAGTCCCGTCTCTCACTCAACAACAAACTGCTGGTCTACAAGGCAATCATAAAACCAATCTGGACTTATGGCATAGAGCTCTGGGGATCGGCTAGCAACTCGAACCTTGAGATACTCCAAAGATTTCAGAACATCGCTTTGAGAACTGTCTCCAGTGCACATTGGTTTCTGAAAAACATGGAAATCCACGAGTACCTTGAGATGCCAACAGTCAAAGAAGAAGTTAACAACTACTGCACAAAATATAAGGAAAGACTCAACAAGCACACTAACGTGTTGGCTAAAAATCTACTGAATGACCAAAGCACAAAACGCCTAAAGAGATGGGACATTCTCTCACTTGATCAAAGAAACTGAAAAGTTCAACCACAATTATTAGGGCAGCTCAATGGAGCTACTCCTAAATCTCCTCCCCCCCCCCCAGAACAAATCTGAGCATGGCTGACGAGCCGATAGCAGATACAGAGAGAGGAAAAAAAAATACTAGTATATTATAGTAGCATTCCTCGCAACAACATCCACTGAAACTAAAGGTCTTTTAAAATGCATTTTGTATGACGAACGATAATCTCAATAACATGCATTCATTGATTTCTGTTTCTACATAACAAAACTGCTCTGTTTTGTTCGAGTCCGATACACAATATAGTATATGCTGCATTGGTATTCACTGTTCATTTTCCCAGGAGTCGTTTTTATGTGTTTAATGTGACTTCATAATTGGTATTGAAATGATTTTTTGTATCTAAAGTAGAGCGACTCCATACGTCGTCAAGAACGATATCTTAAACATGAAAAAAAGGAGAGAAAACTGAATATCTTTATGAGAAGTTGGCTTTTGTAAGAGATTCACATGGCCAACATTCGCTCAATATTTTTGATCACTATGTCAATATCCAAACAAAGATTTAGTGGATTGAAGGTTTAATTCAAATAGAGCACAAACATTTTTTTTTTTATTAATTGGTAAAAACATTTCACCCTTTTAGTGTCCCTTGCTAATTACGGGATCGATTGTCATTCGCCGTCAATGATATCATCAAAATAGGCGAAACACTTTTCAGTTCATCATCATCTCAGCCGTAGGACGTCCGGAAAAAGGACCGGTTGGAAACGCGGCGGGCGGAACTAACTTTTCAGTTATTCGAGTGTAACTTAGCTTGGCAATATGCTCACCTCATATTACACGGGACCAAAAAAATATTATCCGTATGGCGAAACGTAGGTGTTTCAAACACCGCTGCCGCTATCCCATTGAGAATGTAGGCTTTATGTTGTACATATTTAAAAATAACATGTATGGTATAAAGTGTTCTAGAGGTAGTATTGCAAAAACAAAAATACGTGCTTTATTTCTGATTTTTATTATTTATACACCTACCCTCTTACTCCTAGTAAGTAATACACGCACCGGTGTGCTAAATTCATTTATTGTTATAGCGTAGGTTTTAGCCGTACCATAGAAGTTCATGCGCGCCGACCTCATTTTTATATATGAGACCTTTAGCATAGAGAGATCAAGCTGCCATCTTGGATTTATGTGACGGATCAAGATCATAAATGGAAGCTCCAGGCTCTATTCTATGGATATACCAAATTTCATTGAAATATGTGCTGTAGTATTTAAGTTACGCGTGAACATACAGACAAACATTTTTTTCAAAAACGTCGTATTCTTGGTCAGTAGGTAATTTTACAGTTTTTTTAATTTTCTTTCAAGTACAGACTTTTTGGTTTCTACTCCTTTATTACAATTGTAGGTGAATTAGTTACGCACGCAATACAGCAATAACCATTGATTTAAGACGCGGTCCAACACAAATTTTAAAATAATTTACGATGCTTTACGTAAGGTTGAAAATCGCTTGTTAGATTGGACGATGTAATGCGAAAATGCGTTAATTTTGTACGTTTTCTTTATATCTTTGGATATATATTAACACAATTGAAAAAAACTACTGGTTACTACTTTAGTACTATATGTTGGCTATGTATTACCTAAAAAATAATATAGGGTTATCGCTGAAATTTCTGAGAGTTTGGACGTGAAAGTATATTTTTATGTACCTATTTAGGATTTTTTTCTGCAGAGAGAAAGTAATATTTATGAATTCTGTTCGGTTATTACTCTTTGCCTGTTCCTTTTCTAACCTAAGTTTTTTTTCATAGATTATTATCGAACTGTTTCGTTACACTCGATGTTTAAAGATTCTGCTTTTTACTATTATCAGGATATGACCGCGCCTTAATGCTTTTAGAACTATACTTTGCAATTGCGTTTTACATTCGTACGTAACGTACGTACGAATGTAAAACTGCAATTGCAAATGAAGTTTACAAAACACTGCGCGAAGATTCCCCTTTTCTCCGACACAAAGTGCGCGTTCCGTTTAACTCTAAAATATAGAGCTGAACTGTAAAGTAAAACGAAATATGAACAATCGTTTATATTACGATTTTTTCCAAACATTGCGCTTTATTCTATTTTTTTCAGAAATCATGATTGGTTTTACGAAATTAGCAGATAAAGGGCTGACACAACCTGAGCCAGCATTACTAAAATATAATTCTTATCATTAAACAGGGTGGATTTTGAGATGGGTTAATATGAAAATAATATAGTAATAATAATAGTTAATATTAATACTTTGTAATTTTATAATTGTAAATTTAGTGACAATGTTCTGTTATGTGTGCCAAAATAAATATGGGCCGGTAACTTAACCGTTACACTCGTAGTTGCAGGAAAACGTTCCTTCGTGATAATCCATAACTTTGTGAGATATTCTGAACTGCATTCACAGATTTTGGGCACAGTCAGCGAAAAATGCTAAAGTAACAAATTAGTTTTATCCCTATCTATCCTATTTCATATAGGGATCTAGACTCTATGGGGTCAATTGAAGTTTGAGTACTAGAAATGTTTGAAATCGCCAAAAACATTCCCGTACATTTTGTACCGAGTACTATAATTAGGTTTATAAGTTGTACCATAACCTTTAAAAAAAACACGAATAACCCACTGAAATAGGACAATATTAAGAGGTAGAAACGAGTCATTTCTTTAAGTATGGACAAGTACGAGCTCTGCGTCCTTAATATTTTTTGTCAAAAATCCACCCTGCATACCACCTAATGAGTTACCTAAACGTATACTTGCGTTCAATGATGTTATATATATATAAACGGGTCATTGCTTGCGTAGTCTTGAATACCACCACAAGTACGTATAATGAACGATCTAAGGCGCTGTGCCCACCTAAGCAACGTGACACGTTATCTGGCAAGTGATCGACATGTAACTTGCCACTACCATCAACATTCAAAGCAAATGTATGGAGTAGCGCCTATTCGCGTGACACGACCTGACGTGCCACTCAGCGTGCTGCTAGTAACGCAAGTGACGCGTGACACGAAACTTGTTGGTAAAATGAAGGAAGATCTACCATTTAATATAACATGTATTCCTTTATTCCTGGTTCCTTAAATTTGGTCTACTGTTCAAGTAAATAAGGCTCAAGGCTTTCGAGTATCTATAAATAAATATGTTTCTTTTTTCATTCAATAAATTTTCTTAAATCTATGAGGAGACTATCTATTTAATCTATTTTATTCCTTCATAACCATGTATACTAGAAAAGTCTTCGTTCATTTTGAATATCTATTTAAAATTTGTTAATAAGTAAGAGCATCATGATCTTCATCAGACGAAGACATACTTAGTTGTACCACAGTCTATGTAAACGATTTTTATGCCGTGGTTGTACTCTGTGTTTCTGGCGTGTCACTCTAGTGGGTCCATCGAATGTCGTGCCAGTCATGCCACATGCCAGAGGATAATCACGTTGCTGTCACGTTGCTTAGGTGGGCACGGCACATTAATAACATGTTATCAGTATGAATTAATACAACAAACTATTTATCTGTCTGTCTGTATGTGTGTATGACTATATGAGTCATGCTTCTTTGTAGCTCTATTACTAAACAAACACTAAACTACACGTTCTATATAGATCACAGGATATTTTTTTATAAATATCACACACACTGGAGTCGATTGTGTAAAGTCTTAACTAAAAATCTCTAAATTATTGCAGTACTTATTTTGTTTAGGCTAAAATCCAAATTAGTATAACACTTTCGAATGACAGCACTAAAATGAGATATTTCTCTTCAATTATGGGCATATTTTAGAGAGTTTAGTCGTCACGTAACTTGGTGCTCGCTAAACTAACCTAAAATAACCCAATATTGAATATAATTTTTAGAAGTGTCATTCTAAGTGTAAATGATTTTAGATTTTATTGTTAACATTATAAGGACCACCATAATAAATTTTTAGTTCGGTAGTTTAGTTTAGTTTTTGTGAACAAGTGAATCGCTATCACTATCACACTAATACATATTATAAAGGCCAAAGTTTGTGAGTGTGCTTGCATGTTACTTCTTCACGCTCAAACGGAAACACATTTTGATGAATCTTGTGATGATGCGCTGGATGCGAAATAGATGAGGCGCTGGATTAACACATAGGATAGTTTTCATCGCCATCCATCACCACACGGGTGTAATTGCGAGACACAAGCTAATATTAGGTACATAAAATCAATCGCTGACGAAAAATGGGGACAAGTGACAACGCCCCCGTTGATGGCAGGTACCTTTACATATAAGTACTTATTTACCCGTCCGAATCATCAAGCCTCCGGTCCATTCATAAATCTTTTGTTATAGCGTAAACCTGATGCAGACAGATTAATTAACGTAGCGATATTATGTAATTATACTCAAGACAAGAGTCTTTGACCAATGTGTGTTGCCAGTGATGACTTATGGCACTGAACCGTCTCTCACTATGGGCGTCATAAGCAAGCTCAAAGTCGCACAACGAGCTATGGAGAGGTCTATGCTCGGGTTTTCTCTACGTAAATCGAATCAGAAATGAGGACATTCGTAGAAGAACTAAAGTCACCGACGTAGCCCAGAAAATAAGCCAGTTGAAGTGGCAATGGGCAAGCCACATAGCACGCAGAACAGATGGCCAATGGGGCCGAAAGGTTCTAAAGTGGAGACCACGGACCGGCAAACGCAGCGTAGGTCGTCCAAGACAATGTGGACAAACGGTCATGCATCTGGCAACTGTGACACAGATAACTCATAGTTTGTACGTGGAATCGTGAGCGTGACATGTTGACGCTTTCGATACGAATAGACACACATAAACACACACAAACACTATCACCATCTTTATATGTAATATTAGGACCAAGATTAATTCTAAATTCTTAAGATTAGTATTGTACCAAAATGGCTAGCAGTAGTCCAACGCTGGGGAAAGAGCGCTGTATGCTGAAACACGGGTGATGAACCTAGTTCAGCAGCAGATACTCCTGCAAAAATTTGCTCATGTTTTCTAGCCCCATTATAATATATGAAATAACATTGTACAATTGTTTGAATAAAGGTTTTATTATTATTTTTATTCAACCAATTTCACGGGTTTCACCCGGTCCTTTACAAAGGCATAAGTGGGGCTGTAGCCAACACTTAGAGGCCTGTTTGATATAAAAATACAATGTAGTATAAAAACAGAAACATTTTGGATGGAAGGTTACAGGTTATTATTATTGTTATTATTATTATTATTATTATTATTACTATTTCGCAAACTGTTTGTGCTACTGCCTCAGTGTCTGTTTGTTTCGGCTAATCTGTGGAATGTCTGGACCTATTTCGATGTAAATTTCAATGGCAGGTAGCTGATGATAAAAGGAGTAAATTAGGTTACTTTTATTTAAAAAAATAATTAAAGTTCCGCGCAACAAAATTAAAACCGCGAAGCCATGCGAGCGTAACCGCTGTCGGGGTCAGCTAGTAATAAAATTAAAACACGAGTCCAAGTCCAGGTGAACAGACGTAATCCAGCGATCAGATTGCAATCCAAAATAAGCAATTAACTGTTGTGACTTATTTGACTAGATCTTCAATTATATCGTACATCTATACTACTATTTATGTAAAACTCAGTCTCTCTGGCGGTTCGTTACCTTGTCACGTCTAAATAACTAAACGGATCGTAATCAAATTTGGCAAGGTTATAGACTATATCCCGGGGAAGCAAATATGATATTTTTCATCATCATCATCATCCATCACCACGTGGGTGAAACCGCGGGGCGCAGCTAGCAATATTATAAAGAGGACACATTACCGATTTGTAAAATCTTTCACTATTACTCGTAGAATCCTCTATTATCCCAGATGAATCAAAGCTACCTAAATATTCTGATTCATCATCATCATGCGGGTGACCGCCGTGGGCCGCAGCTAGTACGTATTATATATAATTACTTAGGTATATTTGTAATATGATATACAAATATAACGAGTACAATTGATTATCATTTTCGGGCAGTAGGTTACAATTAGATAACCTACTAAATCCTTTGCTTTTAATCGACACAATTTCGCAATACCGACTAGAGCGGATCAAATATTTGTTTGTCTATACTAATATTATAAAGAGGAAATATGTGTATGTATGTTTGTAACGAATTGGCTCAAAAAGTACTGGACTGATTTCAAAAACTCTTTCACCATTGGAAAGCTACATTCACCCTGAGTAACATAGGCTATATAAGATTCATCATCTTCCATCACCGCGCGGGTGAAACCGCGGAGAGCAGCTAGTAATGGATAAACTCAAAAACTCGTTAACTAATTTTGAAAATTCGCTCACAGTAGAAAGCTACATTATTCCTGAGTGACATTTGCTATATTTGATTAACTATATTTGACACCCCGCGGGTGAAACCGCGGAGCCCAGTTTGTAATATTATAAAAAGGAAAGATATGATTGTTTATGACGTCCTCCGGGTAGGTGGAGCGACGACATACGCAAAGTGGCTGGTAGCAGCTGGATGAGAAAAGCCGAAGATCGGGCTCAGTGGTGTGCATTAGGAGAGGCATATGTCCAGCAGTGGACTGATACTGGCTGATGATGATGATGATTGTTTGTTTGTATGTAAAGGATAAACTCAAACATTACTTCACTAATTTTGAAAATTCTTTCACCAGTAGAAAGCTACATTATTCCTGAAAGACTTAGGCTATTTGATTCATCATCATCATCATCATCGTCGTCCATGACCATGCGGGTAAAACCACGGAGCGCAGCTAGTAATTTATATAGTACTTACTACGGCCACAATTATTCTAGCAGCATTTCAAGTTACCAAGTTTTGCGGGCACAGCACTGTCCTCGTCACCGCAAAACATAAGTACATTTAATTTAAGTAAGTATGTATTTTGACTCATATGTACGAGTATGTATATAAAAATAAATCAAATAATGGTCGTTTAAACTAGCTTAACGCGAGAACGTTTGGGCGGATTTGGATTTTTTCAAGTTCGTAATAGATTTGAAGTTTAAAAGCATTGAAAATTGGAAATATTGCTCAGAAAATTGAAAAAAGAACTCAGTAAAAGGTGAAATGTTTTTCTATGGGATAGAACAACGTTTGTCGGGTCAGTTAGTTACCTATCAATCAATACATACAGTATTATAATAATAACCAAGGTAGTTTCTGTTCATATATTATATCTATACTAATATTATAAAGAGGAAAGATTTGTTTTTTACTATATTTGTACGTATCCAATGAACTTAAAAACTACTGGACCGTTTTCAAAATAAATTTTGCAGTTAATAGCTACATTATCACTGAGTAACATAAGCTATATAATATTTTCAAAAAGGTCAGGCATCCGTATGAAAACTTCGATAAGTTAACCCAAGGTGCGAAAAAAATACCAACAATATCCTTATATCGCGTATGCTGCGCAAACTATTGACAATAGATTAAAGTAACGTTTAACTTAATTTATTAACTACTGTTTTATAGAAAACATCAATATCTACAACGCGGTCACATTAACTAGACGCTTGACCATGTGACGTCATTTTGGCGTTCAAGTACGGTGTGCAAAAAAAACCGGCCAAGTGGCCTTTATTAAGATCGAGTAAAAATTGATTAAAAATAAAGTTTGTTAAATGAATAAAAAATATTACATATTTTGAAAGGTAATATACAACTACATATTCTGTGAAAATTTAAGGTGTCTACCTGTTACCGTTATTAATATTGAGCATAAAAATAGGAAAAACACACATTTGTTGTATGGCTACCCAATTAATATTTATTTATTTGGCATTTTTCGACAGGAATGTAGTCGATTATCTATTAGAGTGTCAGGAGAAGTACGCGGCGATGATACACATGCCATTTTAGCATCTTTTTTATCCGAGTAAGAGTACTTTTACGGCACAGGTACGTTTTTAACCTGATCCACCGGTATGGAAAAACGTTTATTTTTCTTCTCATTCTCGAAGAACTGTAGCACTTTTAACACGAGATTTCTCCCTTCACTGTGTATAACTTTCCCCATGTTATTCTGGTTTGAACACAGTTCAACAGTTAATATTCAACAATCAACAGTAACAAAAAAATTAACAAAACAATAATCAAAACAAAAACTATATAACATAAACAGAAAACAAGCCAAATTTAGCAAGAAAATATACCAAATTATCGACGCGTGTATCGGTAACAAAGATGCTGACCGTACTGAAACTTGCCGGGCGAGAAAAGGGAATGCGGGGGGAAGCGGGCGGGGACCCGCATTCCAGCGATGCGTCGAGTTAATGTGACCGCGTTGTACAATGAAGTCCGCAATGTCATCTGTATTATTATTACAGTTATGTATTTACTACTACACATATATACTCAATAACTACTTTATCATGTTAAAATATGCAATATTATACGGTACAAACTAGGCCAAATGATTCGTACCTTGGCGTTAATCCTGGCCTGCTGGCTAATGGAGAGGCCTATGTCCAGCAGTGGACTGCTACAGGCTGATGATGATGATGATGATGACGTTAATCCTTATCTACTCTAATAATAAAGAGGAAAGATTGGATAGTTTGTTTGTAACGGATAAACGCAAAAACTACACCGGTTCAAAAAATTGTTTCACCACTAGCAAATTACGAGTATATCATGCCTGAGTAACATACGCCATATTTGATTCATCATCCATCACCGCGCGGGTGATACCGCGTCGCGCAGCTAGTATAAGATAAATAGGAAAAGTCAACTTCATTAGTGTATAAGAAGGTATTAGAATCTAAAACAACAATTTTTAATTTACTTGTCCGTGTGTCGTACAGTCGATTTTTACTTTTATTAATGAAATTATTTATAATTTTACAAATTTCTAATGGGATTTGTGGTCCGGTTACAATATCTGATAGTGCGGGCATGAGTCGGTGAACATTATTTTATTAATTGATCGAGCGAGCGAAGCGTCTCTGCTTTATTGGCCAGTTGACTTTCATCTGTTCATATGTTTGTATGTTGGTTCTCCTGTGCAGGTCGATTTTTTCGACCAATCTTGGTATGCATGTTCTACTATTTAATATAATTGTATATCGTCGGCGATTTTGAGTGGGGGTACTTTTTCTAAAAAGTGTGGAAATTTACTGCGGCGCTATTTGCCGACCGATTTTCATAACCAATTTGGTACACACATTAGGAGGTACCTGAGTTTAAAGGCGAATTTCGAATATGAGCATCGCAATAGGTGCAATTGGTCAAGTGTTTTCCGAGATAATAGGTTGTGAAGTACTGCGAAAAATTGCCGCTAATAAGACTATGATCTTCGCAGAATTACTAGTTTGTTATTAATTTCTGTGTTTTTGGCGGCGGTGGTGGCGGTCACTATCAGATGTTTTTTTTTGGGTAATGCTGTTCTGCAATGTGAGTCTTCCATTGAAAACATCTCCTCAGCAGCACAGTCTGCTCCCTTAACAAAAAAAAATGTCAGAGGGAAACTCACGTTTTCTGTGCACGTTTGTTGTTTGTTGGCCTTTTTATTTCAATTTATTTAATTAATCGTAAGAAGCGCTCGAGGCGGAGATATAATATATCCTACTAGCTGCAACTTGCGGTTTCAACCGCGGTGATGGATGATGATGATGATGAAAAGTATCCTATGTATTCAAAGGGACAGAGAGACAGTTACAAACGTAACATGGCAGTTTAAACCCGAGCGTTCCGTACTACGGAGAGTAGTTTTAACGTGTTGGAAAAAAAGTAATCAGGCCGTGTGGGAGGTATTCGGTAGGTCTCAAAATTCAAAATTTCGATGGCCAGAAGCTCATCTGCTAACCCGCACTGGGCCCGTGTGGTGGTCAATGGGCCATACTCTTCTCTCGGCGAGTAAAGCTGGTGTTCCAGAAGCAAGCAATATATATATATATATACGAAATAGAATATATATGTAAGGTATATATATATGTATTATTAGAAAGAAAGAAAGAAAGAAAGAAAGAAATAAGTTTTATTCCGGACAACGTTAAAATTTTTTAAAATTAAAATTTTTCAACAACAACATTATTATGTATGCTGTTGAGATTTGTGGCCAAGAAAACTGATTTGGCCTTAAGATTACAGCCAGAGGCCCTGATACTATTTATCTAGGATTTTATCATATCAGCTTAAGGGCACCTAATCGCATATTTCGAAGCGGCCTTTTGCTCCGGTTTAGCCTGCATTAACCTCTTCGAAAAAAAAGTATTTGTGTACATAAATGATAAACATCATTAATTAAATACAATACCATCCATAAAATTGTCCAAACAGTTTATTTCTTGAATAATTATTAAAATAGTATAAATATGTGGATAATATCAATTCTAATTGTTTCATCAATTTCACTAGAGCACTAATTTATATTCAATATTGCACCGCAGTTCTGGATGTATTAGCCCCTTTGTCACCCATAGACAACGATAAAACTTATCTATGGTCATTTCTTCAGCTTCATTCGATCTGATAAAATACATTCTAGTGGTGTGAAGGTACTCCCGACCTGGCCTTTTTCTATAGTCTTACATTTAAATTTTTATCAGAGTAAGTTTGCCAAGGTCTGCCTTTCCAGCGCCCCATTAACAAACACCGTCTATTCCTGATTAGTTAATCTAGAAAGTTAAACCAATAGATGTTTGTAGTGTCTTTTTATAATTCATGTAGGAATCTTTTATTCTATTTGAGTTTAACCACCCATATCGCAATTTCTGGAAAAGTAGTATGATTTCTGCGTATTCTATTGTATTATTGTCCAAATATGACGATTGCCGAGTCTATGGTTTAACAAACTATACAAGAGTTATCGAAGCTCTAAGCTACATTCATTATACATATACATGTGTTATGTATGTACTTACATTACATATACACTTGTGTAATGTGTGTAGGTAAATTAGTTTACATGTGTGTGCAACAAGATTTGAAGTAATAACAAGCAAGTATGCCGTAGAGAATATAATATTACTTCTAACTTCGTTTTTAGAGATGGAACTTACATAGAAAGTACGCTGGAGCCAGTACATACATACTAAGTTGATGAAAACATATTCACTTAATCAATAAATATTATGTAGAAATAGATTCCTACGTAAATTGTAAATGGATAGTACAAATATTAATTGGTTATATATTCTATTTTAATCCTGTAGATAGCATCCATAAAACAAAATAATGGTATTATGCACCATACCTTTACTTATGAGAATGCGTTACATTTTGTTTGCCAGACATATCTTATCATATCTTTCTCTTATAGAAAGCTACTCTGCTACAGTAGACTTACATACATTATCACACTCTCCAGCCAATTTTTTCAGTGGCTACATGTCCATTGTACTTGTGTTCCGCAGAACATAGGGGAGCTGTTTAAAAAGTATGAATAGTTTTTTATTTTATTTTGTTTCTTTACTAAAAGGGGTTTTGTCACACTGTGACCGTGTCGCCCCCATACTGACATAATACAAGTAAATATGCAAACAACGAAGTAAATCTAACTGATACATAAATACTATATAATAGATGCTATATGAATGACTTGGCTTGTATAACTTTCACTGTTATAATATGGCCAATAAATGATTTGAATTTGAATTTGAAAAGACCAGTTTCAATAATCAAACTGGTCTTATCAATGTCCAGTTTGAACAATAAAACCAAAATGCCAAAAAAAAAGGTTCGGTCCAGATGAAATTACAATAAAAAACTAACTTTCAATCTTAAACACCAAATGTTAAAAGTTCAGCAGATGACAATGTTATAATTAACCATGATAATAAGTATCATAAATGTGGTATTTTACTTCTTTATTTATGTATTTATTATTATACAACTTATCAAGCTAAGCTTTATAATCCATTTGTGATAAGTGTAAAGCGTGGGACGGAGATTAAAAACTCAGCTGACCTTATGTTGAAACTTCTAATCAAAAATTGTCATAAAGCTTGCTGCCATTATTAATTTTAAGGAAAATAGTCTCAGGGACTGCTGGCTTGCGCTTTCAGTGAAGGCAAATCCACAGCTAGGCAATCAGTGCCAGATCTAAGATTTTTCCGAACAGACGCAGAAACATGCTAGTGGCAACCATCTCCAGCGTTTGAGATATATTACTTAAAAAACTCATACTTTGTACTCTTTATTATCAATCACCTATTTTTTTCTTACAAGTTAACGGTGAGTCAACCAGGCTTCGGTACGCTAGGCGCATTGTGGAGTATTATTTTTATTTTGAGTTGTACTATATGTGTTATGATTTGATGCCCCCTGAACCTAAGCAAGTGGTAATGCACTTTCTGATGCCAGCCTGGCTACACACTGGATACACCCATAATGGGACATTCTGGCGGCTGCCTGTGAACCATTTGTCATTCTAGGTGTAGTCTGATACCACCTTCAACTACAGCACCACTGACCACTCTCTGATCGATGTAGTTGTCAAACACTAGCCTACATTAATTATAAATACTAAGTACTTGAATGAGTAACTACTTGTGGTATTCTCAAGTAATCACTCCAAACTTTTTAAATGTGTAAAATATCTAAATTTATATAATATCTTTGAAACGGTCAGAAACAGTAGATATATAAGTTAAGTATGGACCATTTCTTTGTATTTATTCTTTGCCCATTCAAAAAAGCCCAAGTTAACCATATAATAACATAAAGGACTTACGGAATGTGGTGTGATTTGTGTGTAGACAATAATGTCGCCATGCACCACCATCAGGAGAGCTGACAGCCCGACAAATGTAGTTAACAACATGATGTCTATCTCTCTTCACATACTTCGAAGCAACCGAACATCTTTTTTCATCTCACATGCTCCTACTTCCCTTGTGTAGGCAGATGGGATGCTCACATGGTCTTGGAACCTGGAAATAAGATTGAGATATCTTTAATAGTCAGTCAAGCTTAGCCAATGTACATTGCATTATTATTCCACTATTATAACACATGTGAAAGTTTGCTGTTGTAAGTTGTTATGCCACTACTCTCATTACCTACCTCATAGGTGTATTAATTTTGATAAAATTACACAATTTTATGGTAATATTTTACATTTAATAATAATAAACATTTACTACAGTATCATAAAAATAAATACCAAAAATACACCTATTTATTGCAAAGATGTTCTACTTACTTGGGGCCGCACTATCTAAGTACTTTGCAATAAGTCTATACTATTACTTAGGGCATGTGAACAAATTTTGAATGTATGCCTAACTGATTATTGGCCTTCAAGATATTTTAATATTGAAATAACATGAAATTATTAGCAAGCGGTATAATGGATAGGTATATAGGTACACACACAATTATGTTTTAAAAACATGAATAGGTATGTAATCATAACAGTTAATTACACTTTCAGCAAACTTTATTAATATTTCAAGTCAATGATCTCCACAAACTATATCAATAAAACTGCAATTGATGAGTGTCAGAACAAAACATTTGTCATGATCTAACTAATACATTACCCGCACAAAGGAAGTGTGTTTAGCACTGTACCGAACTGATAGCTGCATGATCTGCATCATTTCATAAATCTATTATGATAACAACTGCATAATAAGTTAAATTATTTTGTGGAAGCGACATTGGCTGGAATTAATCTAATTATTTTAGCGACCACCGAACGGCCTTGGATCACTGTATCGGCAACAGTACTTCCTCGGATGTCCACACAACACACACATTACAAATTATGCAAAATAAATTCGCAATCACTTCAATAGAACCACTAAATTGTTCATCGTACTTACATGGACGAAATAAATATTATAGAGTAGCAGTAAAGTAGTAGAGTTTAGGTTAATTTTGTTCACTTTTTATCAAAATTTTGGAAAAATGCTTCAAAATCGTCAAAAACATTAAATTACGACTGATTCATTCCGTTTTCAGCCTCCGCAAATCGCCGAAGCAAAATATTCGAAGCAAACTAAATCAACTGTCAAGTCAAATTAAATGTCAAAGTCAACTTCAACTATTTATTCTTAATTGCCATGGCTAGTATTATATAGTGCCACCAACTTATCTGTTCAGGTGGGCAAAATCGGAACTACTACATACATCCATACATACCTACTAACTTTCGCGTTTATAATATTAGTAGGATTTTAATAGTAGAATTTGCAGATTAAAGAGTGGCTTGAAAGACTGCCCAATGTTTTGATTCCTTTTTTCTTGGAGAATTTCTAAGGTTGCAATATTATATTCTCCACTAGCGACACTGTCATCTGAACAGATAAGATGGTGGGACTGTATGCTCTTTGGCCATGGGGCATGACCCCCGCGCGCCATAGGAGGGCATACAATTGCCAATGAGGATTTATCTTAAAAAAAATAATAGTACATCAAAGATCTTACAGTTCCAGTCAGTACGTTCCGGGAAGCGCCGTCAACGCCTACACTGGTTTAGCGTTCCGCTATGGATCAATGCTTGCAATGTTCAGCCCAAACGGAACGGTTACGCGGTCGCAAAATGGGCGCCAAAAATTCTGTCAAATATCGAAAGAATCCTAAACTTATTTGATGCTTTGACAGTGACAGGCAGCAACGACCGCGAAAACCCACCTTCGTTCCGCGAGCGTTGTGGTCGCGATTTCGGTGAGTGACCGTACGAGCTCGCTCATGATGAACGTGGGCTTATAAGGGAATGGGCGTGCGAACTCCGCGAGTGATTTCGGCGCTTACCGCTCGGTAAGGTGTTTGCAATACATACTACCAACCTTGATGTTTTAAGCTACCAATAGATGGCGTAATGTTCATAGAAATTGACCTGTACGGTGTGAGAGAGAAGTAATATTTTTATATCCGTTCCGTCCGTGGCCGTGATTCACTTTCATCGCTTACGACTTACGGTGCGTACCTACGCTAATATTATCTGTCATATTACCGTGGCGCTGGTGTCTTATTTCCACTGGTCCAAGCCAAAAAGCGCTATTTTGTCACTTCGTCATTCCTGGACTTACTTGCATGAAATCATCATGAGCATCGCGGGCTGTCAAACAAATTTTAAATTTGACATTGGTTTATGTCAGATACGAAAGTTTTGCTTGCTTTGTTTACCTATACATATCGGACATAGATTAAATATCTACCAGACCAGACCGATTTCATTAGCACGCTACTAACAGCGCAAGCAAGTCACGAAATTGCGCTTATAAACAGTGCAATCATGGGTCTCACGATAAACTTGTCGAGGCGATAAACTGACTTTTATCAGCTACCTTACCTTGTCTCGAGTACCTATGACCATTTATTTATTTATGATATCTAGGTACATCGCGGGATGTCTTACCGATAATTTTATCTTATCGAGAATCCATGATCGCACCGCACACCGTAGGAGATAAAAGCAAATGACATAGGTACAGAGGAATTAGTATATGATCATAATCCGAAATAGAGTCTGCACAACGTATATCACGCATGAGCACCGTTGATGTTTTTTTTCCTTGTATGATGTTCGACCTATGTAGTTAAATAGGGCAAATTCTGTGTGTTCAAGCTACATACCTAATATAGGTAAATATTTATAGTCGTATAAAGTTTTATACTTAACTGATCAAATCGCAGTCACATAAATTAATCTATTGTCAAGTCACTGTCCTGTTTAAGTCCTATTTAAGTGAAGCGGTGGATGCATTACTAAAACTTTCTGAGACGAATGCTGGAAAATTCCAAAACAACTTTTTATGATTTTGTAGACGTTACCTACACTAGTGCACCATTACGAAGTTACGATCACTTAACGTTTACGACAATGAGCAAAGCAAGGAGCAGTGTTATGTTTCTTTGGACCAAAACGCGCTAGCCGGGTCAGCGAAGCAAGCATGCCGCGGCAGCGGTCGACGATGCGCCAGAAGAAAAGTGTTTAATTTGTCATCAAAAAAGAACAGTCTAGGGCAGTCTTCGGTGTACCTCTGAATTTTGACAAGTTCATCACTTCGACAGTCGCTTACTTCCAAAAAAAATAGTTCGACAGTCATTGCTTCGACAGAATATAATATTCGATAAGAATCAATCCCACAAAACGTAGCGGAGTATCTAGTCAGAGCAAAGCCACGATAAGTGCGACGACGAGCGAAGGGAGGAGGACCGTTAGGTTCAATGGTGACCACACAACGCCAGTATTAGGGTGATCGATAAGGATAACGCAGCCATTTTGGGATAAAATTCTTGTCGAACATAGGAATATAGACGAAGCAATGACTTGTCTAAGTATGTTTTTTCGAAGTAAGTGACTTGTCGAACTATTGATCTTGTCGAAATTCAGAGGTACAGCCAGCAGACTTATACAATATGTGCGACGACGAGCGAAGCGAGGGTTGCGATAAAATAACACCTTAGGACTTGTTTATGCTAACTACCTTTGTACCATATTAAATAATATTCCCTACCTTCAATAGTAAGAACGACAAAATACTGATCGTATTGCAATTCGTGTATGAGAGTCTTGCTCTTTTTTTAAGTCAGGCATTTTTGTTTGCTTATGAAATATAGTAAAAGGTTTCGACGTTTAATTGCATATGTTTATTAAAATTCGACAAAAAAATTAGTACCTACTTATATGTAGTGATTGTACTTTCTACCGACTTCCAAAAAGGAGGAGGTACTCAATTCGACTATATTTTCTACCGACTTTTCTTTATGTTTGTTACCTCATAACTTTTGATAGGGTGGACCGATTCTCAAAAGTTTGTTTGAAAGCTGGTGCTTCCTGTGTGCTCCCATGTATTTTTTTCAAATTCGGTACAGTAGTTTTTGAGTTACACTCCAATAACTGATTTTGGGTTGGCTTTAGAATCGTGACCCCTGAATTTGGTGAAACAAAAACTGTGGGTGGGTTGAAGGGGTTTGTATAAAGCGTATTTACAACATTTTAGCTGCCGGAGACACGCCAAAATAGTCTAAATAGTTTTTTAAAGTTTCAATAAAACACCGTAATTTTGATAGTGACAGGTGACATAAATGACATAAAACATGTGGAAGAAGGCACCACCATCCACACTGACTGCTGGAGAGCATATGATTGTCTGGCAGAAAATGGTTACATCCATAAAAAGGTGAATCACTCTGACCCGGACAATCCTTTTGTAAGTAGTGATGGGACTCATACTCAACGCATCGAGTCCCAATGGAGAGCAGTGAAGCGTTATTTTAAAAAAGACAATTATAATAATACTGAAAATTTCACTAACTCCATCATAGAGTATTTATGGAGAAGAAATGTGACTAAAAATAATAAAGACCCATTCATCGAAACTATAAATGCTATAAATTATGTCTATAAAATATAAGTTCTAAAAATAACAAATTGTTTTTCAATTTTAATTATCAGACCCATACTAGTAGGAATGTGTGCACAATAGTATATTAGTACCTAATGAATTGGCAATGTCACTTGTCTGTGACAAACCTATAGGTTAGGTTAGGTTTGAACTGTGACCCACCAGGCACGAGCCGAGCGAGCGTAGCGGCAGCGGCCGGCGAGCGCTTCATCAAACTACTTTTGTTCCAAATTTGTGCACAATAGTATATCAGTAGCTATCTAATGAATTGGCAAAGTCACTTGTCTGTGACATACCTATAGGTTAGTTATAGTTAGTTAGAATAGGTCGAAGTCAGTGACAGAACCGACTCATAGCACCCCGATTTCAAGCAGTCTTGTCGGATTGCAGAGCCGACGCGGGGGTGGTAGTAGATCGAAATGCAGTACTGTAACCGGTGGGTTTGGGTTTAGGCCTCCAGATGACGTAAGGTAGAAGAATTTAAACACGAGGAAACTTTATCACGTTACTTTAATGGAAATTATTACTCATACTAGCACCATTTAGATAGGTATTTAACTATAATAACTATATCTAAATACTAGGCACTTATAAATTAAGTCGGGGCGGAGCCCTACGGTTACGCTCGGGAAGGCGTCGCGGCGCACGAGTTCGGTCTAGGTTACGGTCGTCGGCAGACTGGGGCGAAGAGAGCGCGGGAGGCGCGCACGCGGTGCCTATAATGGCGGTGTCGTTGTTGACGCCTGATTGGTCGTCACACGCATTGCTGCCAACCTTACTATTCTCCGCGTTGTTGATTAAGGGTTGCCCTGTCACATACTCCCCCTCTAGACCATGATTACGACCTCGATCGTGGTCTAGCTCTACAATAGGTTCACCCTGAACCTGCTTCAAACGAGGGCGGCCTCGTTTTTGTTTTGGAGCAAGCGGTTGAGCACACTCATCGTCACGTGCTCGAAACGCAGTAAGCTCACTCACGTGGAACTTGCCCAATACATCATCCGGATTATGAGCTGTCGCGATAAGGTACGTTGTAGGTGACAACTTCTTCTTTACAACGTACGGCCCATCTCGCTTGGGAAAAAACTTTGCAGTCTTCTGCTTATTAGCGTCGCTCAACTGGTGGGTAGCTAATAATACTTTATCCCCTTCTTTGAACACTTCTCCCACTCTTCTAGATTTATCTCCATATGACTTCCTTTTATCCTGCTGCCTTTCTACTTTTTCACGTATTTCACTCAAAGAATTTAAAAACATAGCCAAGTAAGGTGTGATTTGTGGAACAAAATTGTCCTTACTGAGAACTGCCTTTGGATCATTATACACTTCCAACGGTGACCTTAACTCACGGGCCAACGTCAGGTATGCTGGAGTAGTACCTGTAGCTTCACTGACTGAACTGTTCATGCTAAAACGCACCATCGGCAGCTGTTTAGGCCATGATGGATGATCCAAACCAACTAATAAAGCTAACTGTGTCTTCATATCTCTGTTTTTTCTCTCTGCTGGGTTAGCTTCCGGGTGGTAGTAAGGTATCAGGTCCTGTGTTATGCCTAAGATGTACATGCACTTTTGCATAACTGCGGATACAAATTGTGGACCTGAATCGGAAATGACTCTTCGTGGCAAACCAAAACGGAGAAAGTATTCCTCAATCAGAACTTTCGCGCAAGCAACTGATGTAGCATCTCTGAGAGCGTAGATCTCAATTAATCTCGTTGCGGTGTCTTCTACTAGGAGTATCCATTTCTCTCCATTTTCACCTTCTGGTAATGGTCCAAAAAGGTCAATTGCTAAGACCTCATTGCGCTGGTTCAAGACCGGCGTTTGAATGAGACCCGCTGGTTTCCGGTTCGTTATTTTATAGCGTTGACATGTAGCACACGATTTAACATAATTTGTAATGACTCGTCTCATACCAGGAAAGAAATAATTTTGCGATATTTTATGGTATGTCCTTTCAATTCCAGGGTGACCTGCTATAGACGCATCGTGACATTCACGTAATACTTCTTCTCGCATACTAGCAGGTATTACCAATTGTGGTGACTCGTTGTCAGTATCAGGGTTATACCGGTACAGAACACCACGTTCAATGATGTAACCACGCTCAGTCCAACGACGAGTCGCCACTTCTTCACTGTCTTCTAGCTCCTTGATAATTTTGTTGATATCAGGGTCAGCTTGTTGTTCTGCACGCAACTCTGTAAGATCTCGTGTTGGTAAATCTACTATGACTGTACATATTTCGCATGCGTCACGAGACTCTTCTGTACAGACGGGGCGGCTTAAGCTGTCAGCCACGACATTAATTTTACCAGGCGTATATTCGAATTTAATATCATATGCCTGTAACTTCAGTGCCCAACGCACTAGGCGACCAGACGGCGACTTCAGAGATAAAAGCCACTTTAAGGGTTGGTGGTCGCTTCCAATGACCACAGGATGACCATCAATGTATCCCCGAAAACGGTCTACTGCCCATATAACTGATAGAGCTTCCCGCTCTGTGGTTGAATAATTTCGCTCAGCTGCTGATAATAGACGGCTAGCATACTCAATTGGCCTTTCTTCGTTTTTCTCACCTTGGAGTAACACTGCGCCTAAAGCGTAGCTGCTCGCATCCGTACGTAGAATAAATGGCTGTGAGTAATCTGCTTGTATGAGGATCGGTGCTGACGTTAGTAGATTCTTTAAGCTATTAAAAGCTTCTACCTGCTGAGGTCCCTACATCCACGATTGATTCTTTCTTGTCAATCTAGTGAGCGGCTCAGCCACTTGAGAAAATCCTGGAATAAATTTTCGAAACCATGAACAAGTCTGGATAAACGTCCTGAGATGTTTTAACGATGTTGGTGGCTTCATTTCAAGAATGGCGCGGATCTTCTCCTCATCAGCGGATACACCATCTTGAGAAACAATATGGCCTAAATATTTGACCGATTTTCTAACAAAAACGCACTTTTCTCGACTTGCGCGCAACTTGTACTCTGCGAGTTTTTGGAGAACGACGCGCAGGTCTTCCAGGTGCTTTATATTCTTTATATTCTTAACTTAATTATATTAACTTAGTTATATTCTTAAACGCAGAGCTAGAGCGCATTCTATCTATAAGGCGCTGAAAAGTAGCTGGTCCGTTTTTTAATCCAAAAGGCATTCTTTTAAAACGATACGTTCCGAACGGTGTAACGAATGCCGTTTTGTCCCTATCCTCTTTATTTACAGCGACTTGCCAGTACCCAGATCGCAAATCGATTGTAGACATGTGACACTGTCCTCGCTTTGTGGATTGTAACAGCTCATCAATGCGAGGCATTGGATAAGCGTCAGTTTTGGTGATAGAATTTAATTTTCTATAATCGACGCAAAAACGGAAGCTTCCATCTCGCTTTGGTACTAAAAGAGCTGGAGCACCCCAAGCAGATTCACACTCTTCTACTATATCTTCAGCTAACATCTTGTTGAGCTCTTGTTGCATAATCTCCTTCTTTGCAGGTGTCAGGCGATAGGGAGGCGTCGCTATCGGCGCGCTGTTCCCTGTATCTATGTGATGCACCACGTATGGTGTAGGCTCCCCAACTGTATCAAACACATCACTAAAATCCGTCAGTAATTGGGCAAGCTCATCACGCTCCTCCTGCTGCAAACATGTTCCCTCATCTTCACGTAAAACACTAATTGCCGCGTAAGAAGTTCGACGAGATGTAACAGGCTCTAAAAGGAGTTCATATTTCTGTACATTACTCTCAGAAAAATGCCACAAGCAACGGTTAAAATCGATAACCATACTAGCTTTCTTTATGAAATCTATACCTAATAGTGATTCGTTATTTCGCGCGTCGGGGAATATTATGAATTCGGTAGGCACAATTTTATGAAAAAGAGTCACATGTACTTCCGCCACCAGTACATCCATTAAACGCGTGCACCCATCCGCTAGTCGGATGTTGCGTGTGCACCTCTTCATGGGGTGACCTTCATCTACCAGGACGCGATGGAGTGAGTGACCGGCGACACAACCCTTTGTCCCCGTATCTAATAATGCGGTTCCATTTCGCCCCAATATCCCGATTTGCACTAAAGGTCGACTATTTACGAACTCCCCCTGGATCCGACCCTGTGCGCGCGCGATACCTTCATTACAACTGTTATAATAATTTACATCACTATACCCCTCACTATTATGCAAAACATACATATCCATACTACTACATTTATTATCCGAAATGTTAGACAAATCATTATTATGCGAAACATCATTATGTACCACACCACCATACCTACAATTATACAAAACATTAGGTACATCACTATTATGCGTAACATCACTACACATAACCCCCTCATACACACCATCATGCAAAATATTGTTAGTACAAGCGTTAGTCGGCGAACCATTATTCGACAAAAAGTTAGTATGAGAACCGTTATTCGACATAAAGCTATTACACAAACCATTATTCACCATCCGGTTATTACAAGAACCGATATTCGGCGAACCGTTATTCGACGACTGGTTATTACAGGAACCGATATTTGGCGAACCGTTATTCGCCAGTTTGTTATTACAGAAACTGTTATTAGGAACAACACTATTATTAACTGTGTTATTTTCAACCAAACTTAAACGTAAACATTCATGGTCATGTGAGAAAACACTAGCCTGCTGTTGGATTAGATCTCCGTTCATACTGTCACAGCTGTTGCCAAGAGTCAGCGAAGTAGCTTTGTTAGAACTACAATTTTGGCTATAACTGTTATTTTTACATACCGATACTGAACAAACGTTATTAACATTTTGAACAATTTGACAGTCATTTTTCACATGCAAACGTTTTTGTTGTTTGTTTACATTCATAGCACAACCCAACATTTTAGTACCTACACAAGATTGAACTGTTTGCGGTTCCAAAACACAGTAAGCACATTCACAGCAAAGTTCAACTGAGTGATTCCTCGCAATGTTACTTGCGAGGTTACCTGACTGTCCATCAAGAAGCTCGGGTTGCGTTCCCATCCTTGGGGAGCCCGAAGCGGCGAGTGGTACGACGTCTCGATTTCGGTCGCAAGCGGGTGCTCGCGGACTGCGTTCCCGCCCTTTGCGGCCGCGCGCTCCCAGCGAAATCAGCTGGGGCGCCGCGGGCCGTGATGACGCGGACGGAGTTTCGCCCGACTCGAACGCGCGCGAACGCGGGCTGTCAGTGACCTGGCCGCTCAGCTGATGCTTATCCGATTTGATAACACGGCCTTTAGACCCGCGAACATTTGAAAGAGATGTATTGTCACTACTCATTAACGTTACCGAATAGAATGCACTTTGTTGCGAATTCACTTTGCACTTTTCACATTTAGATTTGATAACGTTGGGGGCGCCACAACCGTAACACTGAATGTTTTTAGTAGGAACTTTTACACTTTTATTGTCGCTATCACTACGCGCATTGTTGATTTTTTTACAACTTTGTTTGTCGTGCCCCCATTTTTTGCAATATGTGCAGGAAACTCGGCGACTGTCCTTGTCGCGAGTCGATGCCGACGATGAGGACGCAACTGCGGCTCCGGCGGCGGAACGAAGACTGGCGGCCGGACTCGACGTACAAGCGTCTCCGGTGGCTCCGCTTCTAGCTGACGGCGGCAGCTTCTTGTCGCTGTCCTCTAGCGACTCTTCAATCGCTCTGGCACGCTGCAGAAGATTGTCGAATGATGAGATAGAGTTACGATCTAGGCGCTTCCGGACTCTTCTATCGAGCAGGCCATAGATCATGTCCAGCTGGACCTTCTCATTCAGATCTTCCTTAGGTAGCTTTGACATTATAGTGCGCGACATTTTGAAATAAACAAGTCCGTAGGCTCCGTGCCTTGCTTGTATGTAAATAAATCTTGATAAATTCGAAATGGCGGGCGGCGTTCTCCGAATGCACTTCTCAATTTATTGATAGCGTCTTCCCATGACGTAGTACTACCTTTAATGCCCATCCACCAAATCGATGCCGAGTCTGTTAACAACATTGAAAGTCCCTTGACCGCGTTGTCATCCGATATTTGGAGGCAATTTTTATAAACTTCCACGGCGTCGATGAATCCATCGACCTCGGCAGTTTTTCCACTGAATCTTGCTGTGCATTTCAAAAAATTTGCGGCTGGTGTCATGATTGACGGTTCTACCGCGGCTGGCGTCGACGTTCGAACTTCGTTGAGCAGCCGCGCGAAAATTTCCGCTTGGCTTTCTTGTAAGGAATGCATCAAGGTCGCGAATTGGTTAGGTCCCATTGCGATTGTAGGCTCGTCTCCACGATCTCCGTCTTCAGGTTGTCCTTGAGTCCTTGTTCGTCGCATGGTAGCGATATAACGAACAGATTACAGCGAATATATCAAAATGCGTCCGAGTGGCGTCGTTGGTGATGTTTCGGTTTTCGTACCTCTATCAAGATGGCGACCGCGAACTCGTAAAAAAAAAATTCTTCTACACGTCTCTGAGGCCCCACGTTGGGCGCCATTGTAACCGGTGGGTTTGGGTTTAGGCCTCCAGATGACGTAAGGTAGAAGAATTTAAACACGAGGAAACTTTATCACGTTACTTTAATGGAAATTATTACTCATACTAGCACCATTTAGATAGGTACTTAACTATAATAACTATATCTAAATACTAGGCACTTATAAATTAAGTCGGGGCGGAGCCCTACGGTTACGCTCGGGAAGGCGTCGCGGCGCACGAGTTCGGTCTAGGTTACGGTCGTCGGCAGACTGGGGCGAAGAGAGCGCGGGAGGCGCGCACGCGGTGCCTATAATGGCGGTGTCGTTGTTGACGCCTGATTGGTCGTCACACGCATTGCTGCCAACCTTACTATTCTCCGCGTTGTTGATTAAGGGTTGCCCTGTCACAGTACTTAACCTCAAAATACTTAAACAAACATAACTCGAAAACTAATGGTCTCCGGCGGGTGGGGTTTGCGGTGGGGCACTACCCGAACCCCATCGGCCTTATTAATAAACTAGTAGTAAACCCGGAGTAGTTAAAACATCTATCTGTCAATTTTTCGCTTGCAGTAAATGTCACGCGTGAAAGCAAGACAAAGCATGTTACGCCTAATCTATGTTTACGCAACGTTTATTAATAAAGGCCCATGCGATTATGAACTGAATCCGATACTCATAAATGAATTATTTACCCGTAGCCAGGAAATTGTAATACATATGAAATACAAGTTTTAAAAATTAGGACTACAATACAAGTATTAATATTTTTTGTTGAGTGTAAAGAAAATAGGAATAAATTGCGCAATTGCTATAAAACGGCGTCAAAAGAAAAGTGGCCAAGCTGGTAAAAAATTGCGCCTTGACGGTTTGAAGAACAGATGCCATTTTTGAAACCAATTTGGACAGCCGTCCTACTACAGGAAACATTGATGTTACTGTGTCTAATGAAGATTCCCCTCTACCACCCTCGGAGAGTCCATACAGTGGAAGTCAAACGTTCCCTGAAAGCATTCCGTCTCGCACCAGTTCTTCCACATCATGCGTCATACAAAAGAAAGGCAAGTTATATTAGTGATTAATACTTGGCTGATATGATGGAAATGATGATAAACTCTCTAGAAAATAGAAATAAAAACATGAGATGGATGATTTAGACACATTATTTTTAAGCATGAGTAAAACTGTGAGAAGACTCCCAAGACTGGCTCAAATTCGAATTGATGGAAAAATGGATTTGCTTAAAGCTATAAGTGAAGCAGAGCTCAATCAACTGAAGTCACAATAAAATGTTGTTACCCACTGTTAAGAGTCATGTAAGTGGTCAAAGCCGCGATAATTTAAATACCATAGAGATCTGGATCGAATCGAACCCATGACCTCGAGGCTCCAAAACGGCACTTCCACCACTATACCAAGACCAAGCGAGCGAAGTCGCTGGCGGGTCAGCTAGTGTTAGATAAGCACTTTTCTATAATATACCGTCTGTCACTTTACTATCAAAAAAAGTTCCCTGTAGTAAAAATATGAACTGGGTACAATTTGTTTTAAACCGACTTAAAAAAAGGAGGAGGTTATAATTATGTTCAATTGTTTGTTTTTTTTAGTGTAGGTATGTTATGTTTGTGTAGTTTATGTAATTTTAATATTATTTAGGTTTACTTTTGACGTTGTTTTTCAAATACATTGCCGTCTATTCGTGTATCATAATTTCTCTCCATCCAAAGGTTGTCTGGAAGAGATCGCTTATAAGCGATAAGACCGCCCATTGTACAACAGTACTGATAATTGTATATTAAATGTATCCACGTTTGTTTTATGTACAATAAAGCGTTATATATCTATAATAATATTTGTTTGGTAGAGTACCATACTTCCGAGGCGGTCCCATTAAAATTTAATCGAATTCGGCCAAGAAGCGAGTTACACTCCAGTAAATGAAAAGTGTTTCGCCTATCATTGTCGATGAAAGACAATCGATCACGTAAGTAGCAAGGGTCCCTAAAAATAGGGATTTTTTTTTAACAAAAAATCGAACTGACTAACACCAAGAAGTGCGAAATAACTTGTTGAAGTCGGTACTCGGTACCATGCGCGCAATATTTTAATATTAGATACTTTGAACTGATGGTACCGACTTCAACAAGTTATTTCGCACTTCTTGGTGTTGAAGTCAGTTCGATTTTTTTTCAATTTTACTAACCGACTTTAATCAAATCAAATCAAACCATTTATTCACGAGCTCAACATTTAAAATAAGCTTTTTAAGCTAGAAAACAACATATTTTAAAATACCATTACTATAATTAATATACAGTTTTATTTTTATAACAATCGGTCCTTACCATATGCCTACTTAATGTGGAAAAAATAAATATAATAAGCTTTTAATTACAAGTTACCTTCGAGGCTGCGTGAGCCTGGAACCACGGACGTTCGTCCATGCTTGAAACACACAGAAAAAGACAGAGTCAAAGATCAAACATCTTGGCGTACATTTCGCAGTTGATTCGGCATAAGCTCTAGTACTGAAAATTAATCGGTTAACGTACACCACTGCCGCACTGCGCTGTCTGACCAAACAGGCTGAACTTTCTTTTAAAAGCTACGAGTATACGTAACTAAAACTTCACTCTCGAAAACCAATCCTTGTTTCACAGTTCTAACTAGTATAAAATTCAATTTTAATCGATTGTCTTTAAAGTTTATTTTTCATTGACCTAGAAGTTCATATTTAGTGCAGTCGTCCATGTGTTGTGTCTCGCATCGCATTGGCAGTATACGATCGTGATAATATGGAATGGTCGCGCCGAACCGGAATACGTTTTCAAATTCGCACCATTGAACGTGTTTTTAATTTATATCTTGCTTCTTTTGTATGCACAAGTGAAAATTAAAATACCCTAACAAACAGTGGACATTGTTTACATTGTTAAGGTGTTTCACACGCGTGATTGGATAAACTACAAACATAATAATGGTAAGTCGGCAAATGTTCTACTTTCTTTGTTACATACCTATTTGATTCCTTTTCAATTTTACCGATCAATTGCTCACTAGTTCCATTGCCGAGTTCCATGGAACTAGTGAGAAAAAAATTCCCACTAGTTCCATGGAACTAAATCACGATGGAACTAGTGGGAAAGATCCGATAAAGTAGAGTCGTATTTTATCTTCATACTTATGACAAAATACACCTAGCAGTAGGCTAAATAAACTGATGATGCTTTTTTATAGTATTATCTTCTACCAAAGAAAAAATAGTGAGGTAAGAGCAAGTCTGATTCGCGAACTGAGGGTTCCGTACTATACGTAAAAAGGCTATTCTTATTTATAAATCCCATCTGAAACATTAACTTTAAGGGAGTCAATTCTAGCCGCATTATAGTATATTTATTTGTAGATTTAAAATTTAAGTAAATTAATTCCAAAAAGGATGAGGTACCTACTCAATTCGACTGTATTTTTTTTTATGTTTGTTACCTCATAACTTTCGATAGGGTGAACCGATTCTCAAAATTATTTTTTGTTTGAAATCTGGTGCTTTCTGTGTGGTCCCATTTAAATGTCATTAAATTCGGTCCAGTAGTTTTTGAGTTATACTCCAATAACTGAATAGAATGGAAGTCGGTATTAAATTTTTCAAATTGTAGGTACTTGTATTTTTTATAACTCTTAGCTCTCAATAGATCTAATAGATATAGTCTTTAGATATAGTCTGATTAATCTGTGAGACAAAGGTATATCTAGATCCGATTGATATCAATAGGACTCAGTAGTTTTCGTTTTGACGTGTTTCGATAACATAGTTTATATATCTATACTTACTTACAGCTGAACAAAAAGGTCGTTATAACAATGAAAGTAAGTTCTGAATATAAAAGCATATCATGCAAGATATACATGGGAAATACCTAAGGCTCCAAAAACCCTGGGAAAAGACTTACCTCGTGGGAAAAAAACTTTGTACAAGAGTGAACTTTCACGCACGCACAAATTGTATCTGTTCTGAGCAGGGGCATCTAAATTCGGAATTCGATTCGATTCGATAATAGTGCCTGAATATCCACGTCCACGACTCTGAATGATTATAATGACAATCGAATACATAAATTACTAGCCTATGAGAAAAAAGGTTATTGGGCCAAAAACCCATACCTTTTATGAATGAATTTCAACTCTCTATCTCACAGCGGGCCGAAACGTAATCGCATCGTTAACGTATTAAGTACAAACTGTCATTTATCTAGTAGAGTAATGGCACAGATAACTCATAGTTTGTACTGAATACGTAAACTATGCGATTACGTTACACTTAAGCAGATTTTCGTGCTCAGCCCACTGATCACAGAAACAAGATGCCACAGCACAAACAATTTGCGAAAGTGTCCGTATCGTAAGCGTCAACGCGTCACGCTTCGGCGTACAAACTATGAGTTATCTGTGTCACAGTTGCCCTAGATACATGACAGTTTGTCTGTTTTACGTTAATAACACGTTACGTTACACTAACGAGACAAGTAGAATCCAATATACAATTGAATGGAACAGGGTTGGACCTTGTGGAGTCAACAGTCTTTTTAGGAATTACTATAGACGCTAAATTGCAATGGGGTCCCCACATAAAAAAATTGTCTAGTAGGCTCAGTTCAGCAGCTTATGCTGTTAAAAAAATTAGACTATTAACTGATGTAGACACAGCTAGCATAGTTTATTTTAGTTATTTCCATAGCGTTATGACTTATGGCATACTGCTCTGGGGATGTTCTGCAGATATTAACTCTATTTTTATACTGCAAAAAAGGGCTATACGAGCGATCTACAGTTTGGCTCCTAGAGTTTCCCTTAGACAGAAATTTAAAGACATAAACATTCTAACTGTTGTCTCTCAGTTTATCTATGTATGTCATGAATATATATAAAATAGAAAAGAAATATATAAAATCTAATGTATGTCAAGAAAAACATTAACAGTTTTGATAAAAGGAGTGATGCTCATTCCATCAACATGCGAAATAAGCACAAGCTATCCGTACATGTAACGCGTCTCCACAGAATAAGTCATTCTTTTATGGGACAATGTATACGATTCTATAATAAAGTTCCCAATGTTATCCGAGATTTGCCTATTAATAAGTTTAAAATTACTATTAAAACTAAACTCTGTCAAAAAGGTTATTACAAAATTTCGGATTACTTGGAGGATAAAACAGCTTGGGACTGATCACTCCAGGATCTATCTACTCGTGTACTAAGATGTCAAAGTGTAGCGTGTCTTGCCCTACTGATACCATTATTATGTTCTCTTTTGTAAGGCAACACACTGGAGCTAATATTAGTAGTACCTAAGTAAAAACATTGTAAAAACATCTATATAAAAAGAATGGCCCCGAGTTTCTTGCCGCTTCTTCTCGGTTGGCTCTATGTATTTTGGAACGCAGCGGTAGGCTTTAAAGTACTTACATTATAATGAAAAATTGACGTTCATAAGTGCTTCTTTGATGCCTAAATTGAATAAATGATTTTGACTTTGACTTTGACTTTAACGTAGTTATTCGTGCTAGACCTATACGATCTATCATATTGAGTTTACATGTTATTTTATGCTCTGACAGACGGAAGGACGTTTCGACAAAAATAGGGTTCAGTTTGAATTCTTTGAATAAAGCCGAAGCACAAACAATTTGCGATAAAGTTTTCGTATTGTAAGCGTCAACGCGTCACGCTTCGGCGTACAAACTATGAGTTATCTGTGACACAGTTGCCAGTAGGTCTACCATGAGTTTACAACATTGACACCAATCGATGCTCGATATCGACTGCCGCGACAACAAGTATGGGAAACTGAACACGTTGCGGTCAATTGTAGAACTAAAACTGACAGCGAGTACGCCAATCACAAGCCTAATAGGTAGGCGAGATCGAGCATCGACTATAGATGACATTTCTGTTGCCAACTCATGGTAGAGCCACAGATACATGACAGTTTGTACTGTTGCATTTGAACGACACGTTACGTTACACTTACGAAGATAATTCTTGCTAGGCCCACTGAACTCTAAATATTAGTTAAATATGTTGTTATTGGATTGATCGGCGTGGTTTTGATTGTTTATGTCTGCCGCAGACACAGTATGCGTATCATTAAGAGTGCTCCTAATTGAACGTATCGATATTATGACATCGTTCCTTTAAACATTTCTGGTCGACAATAATAAGTGTATGGTATCGAAAATGATAATAAAATATTGGTTAGAACCGGATGAAACCAGTTTATCATCTTATACCAATATTATAAATGCGAAAGTTTGAAAGTGACTGAGCGTAATGTCGTTGAGTAAGTATTACCTACTATGCTATGCTATCTTAAAACACAAGGATCTGCTCGAGTTCAAGTCATTTATATCGCTTTAATTTGTGGTTACAATGAAAGATCTTATAGCGATAATGTTTAGAACAACACAACTTTTGCCAATTTGGCATGCGAAAATTTAAATCTTAATCCAAAATTATATTAAACTAGCTGATCCGCCAGCAGCTACGCTCGCGTGGCCTCGCGGTATACGGTTATTACAGATTTTTAATTATCCCACGGGAACTCTTTAATTTTATTAATTAAATAAGAAATTTAATTTAAATCGGTCCAGTCGTTTCGGAGATTAGCCCGTACAAACAGACAGACACACATACAGAGAAACAAACAATTTGAACTTATTTTTCACTCCTTACATCCCCTGACTCGGTTTTAGCGTAGTTTTCATTGTACAGAAATTTTACCTCTGCAGTTTATAATATGTAGTAGTTTTTACATCCTTCGTTTTACCCCCTTAAGTCATCCCTAACAAAAATATTGAAAGCATCACTATTTATTGTAAATTACCTATCCAGTTATCAATTTTCATCACTGTAGCTCCAAAAACAAAGAACTTTAGAAAAAATATATCCCCCGTTGTACCCCCCTAAGACGTCCCTGTCAATAAATATTGAAATCATCATTTTAAACTGTCCAAATGTTAATTTTCACCACTGTATGTTCGAAAACACAAAACTTTCCATACAAACTTTCACCCCTCCATTTCGCCCTCTGAAACCACTACTATCCAAAAAAAAATTAGGCCAACATTTTTTATTTTGAATGACCTATCCAAATAGAAATTTTCACAACTATACGTTCAAAAACAAAGGAGTTTCCTACAAACGTTTTCACCCCTTTTGACCCCCTTAGGGGTTGAATTTCATAAAATCCCGTCTTAGTGAGCACCTATGAAGTCACAACAGAACACATGTCCTAAAAAGAACGCGCATGCAAAATTTGAAACTCCTAGCACTTGTAGTTTTTGAGATTTCGTGATGAGTGAGTGAGTGAGTGAGTGACCTTTCGCTTTTATATATATAGAAGATTTAAGGTAATATACATCAAAATCCTAAGTTAACTAGGATAAACCAACTAATATTTATATAATTCACCACACTATACTATACTTTATACTACTATTTTAAAATATAAGATAAACTAAAATTATACTTTATGTTTGATATTAGGATGGGCTATATTTATGGTCATTATGTGAAAGGAAATAATTTATTTGATAAAAGCTACAATCAATTAACCATCTGTAAAGTTTGACTTTGAATTTTGGGATTGGAAGGGATTTTAATGATTCTGGGATTTTATTAAACACTCTTAACGCCATAATATAACAATTCCTGCGGTAAAGCTCATTATTACACCGCGGAAACACTAATCTGTTCGGAAATCTAGTGCAGTAGCTACGGTTATCACACAACTTATTGAAAAGTTCAGTTTTTTTTACAAACATACATATATCAAATTTATACATACAGGAAGCGGAAGCACCTTTAATTCCTTAAAAAGAGGCTTGCAGGATTCTAGAGGATCAACACAGCATACTGCTCGGATACATCATTTTTGTGCTTTGAAAGCTCTCTCCACTTCTACCGAGTTGCCCCAAATTACGAGACCATACCTTAGGACCAGGCGCAGATCCAGACCACAAAAAAGGTTGTGGTCACAGCCACCCGAAAATCAGCAAGGAACGAGTCGGAGCATGAACTCTCTCATGTTAGATATAACATCAAGTCGCTCACCTGATGTTAAGCGTCACGCTTGCCCATAACAGTCCAGTGGCATTCAGAATTTTGAACTGTGTAATAACACATCAAAACCGTGCAAGGCAAAGCACTGCGCTTTGTACTCGGAAATATAAGATGTTCTTGCTCTGTAACTGTAACTATGTACAAATTAAATTTAAAAGAAGCTTATGTTTCTTTTTCGCGATAACGTTATTTAATAATAAGATAAATTCATCGGTATCCACGTTTTGTACACTTTATAAAACGTCATATCATCGGCCTGTCGAATATAAAATTGTGACGCCTGATGTCACAAGTCTTTTAGGGTTGTGGGCATGCCCATCGTGCCCACAACGGTGGATCCGCGGTTGCTTAGGACCGACGACACATATCCATGATAAGCCATAAGGGATGTTTTTCTAGAAGCAACTAAAGACAGCCTACGGAGAGCAAAGCTTTGAGCTTTTATTTATTTGTTTGGTTTGCTTATACACTAGTAACATGAACTTAAGACCAATTATTTCTGTAGTATTATGCTACGTGCACCACCAATTACAAGCAAACAGCATGCTTTACAATTTTTTTTGTATGGAAACTACTTACAGCCTTTTACTAGTTCCATCATCTATTACAACCATCCGAGGTGGTTAAAACGGTTTGCTGTTGTATATTATTGTTATTTTTATAAAACATTCACGTTTGGTGTAAAGCAGCACCGGCTTTTTTGTGTGGTATATTCTCTTTGGGCTTATTTGGTAACAATTTTTTCACAGAGAGGTTTTATTATAAGAAAGCTTCATGCAAAGTCAAAGTTGCGGACGGTTTTTAAATTGGTAAATTAACATTTCATTACATATTAAAATGTTAAACTTATGTACTTAAACATGATGAATGCTTTGAAGGTGTATAATGGGCAAGCTTGACGCTTAATATCAGGTGAGCTACCTGTTCGTCTTGTCAGAGTTTCATAAAAATAAATATACCACAAAATAATCTTTGGTACAATACAAAATACTTTATTGCAAACCAGTCAACATAAAATATTAACATGCCTTAAGCTTTGGTTTGTAACCAAAGCTCAAATCGCTAAAAGCGACCTCTTATCTCAAATACACCCTTGCCCAATTTTGCTATTCCTTGTAGGTATTTTTTCCATTGTATTTTGGGTCAGGCAATTATAATGTTAAGGTGTTAAGGAGTGTAGATATAAAGATTATAATAGTAGATTATGCGCCGAGAGAGTAAAGCAGTGTCTTACGTCACGGGCGGCATATTGAACCCTGAGCGTAACAAGGGGTTCCAAGCTTCGTTACCCTTCCACCTGCCGCTCTGTGACAAGGTCCTTAGCAGAAACAATATGGCCCTGAGCATTCAAACGATGATATCTCGGGTTAGGATAAGTTCCTAGATATGAAACATATACCGATAGATAGAATCATATTGAACTACGCTAACTAATGGTGCCTTTAAGTGTGTGTTCAAGATGAAAAGACCGGAAGTGTATTTATCCCCAAATATAGTAGGTAGGTACATATTTTATTATTCTGAAGTAATTAATGTACTTAATAAAAAAGACTTTTTGTATTTCATAGCAAAAATATACAATTATCTCCATTGAGTTAGAATAGTATTCTAACTTAATGATTATCTCATATATATTTTCCAAGGTACATCTGTGTTCTATGAAAAAAACATGTATAAACATATTTTTTCCACAATGAGGTTCAGAAAGTCTTAGCGCCGCGCCGCTCCGCCGACCGTTAACGGCGAAGTCGTAGCTTGCACCGTCACGGATTCAAACCTTCATATCTCACGATTTAAAAATAGCCTAGTTAGACATTGTCGAGTAGGTGGTATCAAAATAAAATAAAATTATAATGCACATGCCTTGTTCCAGAGATGGGTTCTAGCATTGGGGATTCTGTTGCAAATTTTGACGACCGCTTGGCATAGAAGTTACGAAACAGTCCTCCACTACCAAATAATCGACTATACATAATAAACTTGCGGTCCCAACCCAACATAATTTATTCCAACTAATTTATTGCATTTAATATACTTTAATTAATTTTCTATTATAAGTATATATATAGTAATTCAGTATGTTAAGATTTTAAGATCACTTTTGCTTATTAGACGCAGCAGCAGAAAATGTACAACATGGGAGAAACTCACACTCCACTGCAATCTCCACACCTTTAGATAGCAAAAACAAATGCCAGATATAATATAGAATGGAAGCAGTTGACATAAATAATTGACAGAATCATACATCCATGTGTTATTATTGTCCAGACACATTGTTCAATTCAAGGGTTTTGCTTAAAAATTATGTAGCAAGGCTGAATTTATGTCTATGCAGGTGCTTAGTTGGCTGATGCTGAATCTATAATGTAGTTCATTTAATTAAGAGCAGTAGAACTCTTCGTCCGGGGTAGTACTGTCACCAATATTCTATTTCTACCGCGAAGCAGTAATGTTCGCAATATTGTTTTGGTTTGAAGGTACCTATGCGGTTGCCGGCGAAATTACAGGCACATGAGACTTAACAATAACGATATGTATCAGATTTACGGGCGCAGGGTAGTTCGTCACTTGTGAGGAAATTCAGCAGTTCTAGGCAGAGGTTACCGCACTTTACATCAGGTGAGGCTCGTGCTTGTACCTACCGTTTCCTCACATGAGAAAAATGTTTTGTTAGTTTTCCCGCTACTAAATGGAGGCAGAATACCTGGTATCGCAGTACTCTTCAAGTTCAAGTTCAAGTCATTTATTTCGCTTTAAATTGTGGTTACAATGAAAGATCTTATAGCTATAATGTTTAGTACAAGACAACTTTTGCCTATTTGGCATGCGAAAATTAATATTATAAAATTAAATAATACATTAAAATCCTAAGTTAACTAGGATAAACCAACTAATATGTTTATAATACACGACACTGTAGGTACTATACTCTATACTACTATTTTAATGATAAACTAAAATTATACTATATGTTTGATATTAGGATGGGCTATATTTATAGTCATTATGTGAAAAGAAATGATTAATTTGATAAAAGCTACAATCAATTAACCATCTGAAACGTTTGACTTTGAATTTTGGGAGTGGAAGGGATTTTAATGATTCTGGGATTTTATTAAACACTCTTAACGCCATAATATAACAATTTCTGCGGTAAAGCTCATTATTACACTGCGGAAACACTAATCTGTTCGGAAATCTTGTGCAGTAGCTAAGGTTATCGCACAAGTTATTGAAAAGTTCAGGGTGTTTTTTTACAAACATACATATTTCAAATATATACATACAAGGAAGTGGAAGCACCTTTAATTCCTTAAAAAGAGGCTTGCAGGATTCTAGAGGACCAACACAGCAAACTGCTCGGATACATCGTTTTTGTGCTTTGAAAGCTCTCTCCACTTCTACCGAATTGCCCCAAATAACGAGACCATACCTTAGGACCGACGATAAGCCATAAGGGATGTTTTTTCTAGAAGCAACTAAAGACAGCCTACGAAGAGCAAATGCAAATCTGCTAAGCTTTAAACACACACTGTCTACATGTGCTTTCCAGTCACAGTGGTTATTGATAGTGATTCCAAGAAATGTAGCTGTATTGGTTTCTTTTATTTGCGTATTTTGGTAAACTATTTTAATATTTTGAGGTTTAGATTTGATATTGTAAAATTGCATAATATTAGTTTTATTTACATTGACTTTTAGGTTATTTCTGTTAAGCCAAGCTATTACAGTTGCTATTGTTTCATTAATACTTTGTTCAAAATCAATATTCTTTTGTTTTGGGATGATAATGCTTAAGTCATCTGCAAAAAGAACGGATTTATGAGAAATTATACCAGGTAGATCGTTTATATATAACAGAAATAACAGCGGCCCTAATATGCTACCTTGAGGAACGCCAGATTTGTTACATAAGTAATCAGAGAAGAAACTACTCAAGGTATTGTATTCATCAATGTTTTTTATTTCTACTCGCTGTTTTCTATTAATCAAGTAACTCTTAAACCAATCATAAGCAACCCCTCGAACACCGTAGTTTTCAAGCTTCTTTAGCAATGTCTTGTGGCAAACAAAATCGAAAGCTTTGCTCATATCAAAGTAAATTACTGCCACTGGCGTTTTCTGATTAATATGTTCTGTTATGTTTTTGACTAGAGTGAAACCAGCCAAAGTGGTGGATTTGTTCTTTTGGAAGCCATTCTGTGCCTCCTCACATAGCATGAGAGGGAACCGTATTGAACAGTTCTACCGCCAGATGTACTTACCTGGGATCATAATGTAGAGATTTGCTGTATAAATATGAATATTATGCGACAGATATTATTATTTACTCAAGCGCCACCTAGTTTCGTTTTGGTGGACTAGAGATGCAAAGTGGGGCTATCTCTGGCATAACTCTGGTAGCGTGCGCTGTTCACTGATTGGTCGGTCGGTTGGTCTTTGAGAGCCAATTACCGTTGAGTACTTACGGCCGTTTTCAATAATCTATCTATCGCCGGTTTACCTTACTAGAGATTTGAGAGACAAATTTCTATCGGTAGTAAGGAAAACATAAGGATAGATAGAATATTGAAAACGGCCATAAGTCATCTCGGAGGCTAGGAGGAGTTCACTGTGCGCGAACGCTGAGTGCGTTTGGTCGTGGCAACGTTCGCTACTACTGGAATACCTTGTCCCCAAGTTAATTCAAGTTGATCTCTAAACACTATGTGCTGTAATAATAAATCTCAGTGTGACGTAATAAAAGCAGACTCATTGTACATGTGATATCTTATTCTCCTCGCCTGCTTAATGCACGCCTAGCCACGAAACTGGAGCAAGCCATCCTATAAAGATCCTGATCCGAGCCAAATGTGCCTTTAAATGTTATATTCTGATTGCATAATATTATATGGTATTATGATACATACGCAAATACTCTTGTTCTATTATTTATGATGCTGATGACATGACTTGGAGAAACTATCCAACAAAAATCATCATCCCTCCGTAAAAAATCTACATACGCAAAGACTTGAGCACGTCTGCCCTATTCTGAGTTCATTCTCAGTTCATATAACTGAAAAGACAAGGATATAATAACGTATCGATTCTGGTAGTTGGACGTGTTTAGTAGCGGTTTTAAAGATCGTGAACTTACTCGGCTCGACGTCGGTGACACACGTGAACCTTACTCACTCTGTATTGCGAAGTCGTCGACAGAAGATGCTTGCGTTACTTAGGAATTATTTTGTAATACATTTTAAAAACTACATAGGTACATGATTTTTCATGACATTATCAATTGTAGCATCTCTGTCTACCTTATGTATAATTTCTAATAAAATGTTGTATACTTGAAACTTCTGTTATTTCGAAAAGCTTCTATGAATTCGGTTAGCAGTTCATGCGAATAAGTTCGGAAATCACAAAATTTGAGAAATTTCTGAATCAAAATTAACAAAAATTACAAAAACCTCAAATACTCGGCTAATAATGGCGGCTCGCGGCTCGCAGTGCTGCCACACGTACGAGCGGAGGGTTACGAGCAAAATTTCAAACTTGTTGGATCGCCAACGAACTTACTCGGCGGTTTTAAAGTAGGTACGCGTAGGATGACACACCAGTGAAAAAGGTCGCCGAGCCAAGAGTTCGCGAACTCACTCGCACGTCTATCACCCCTTTTATATGGCGTCAAACAATGGGTTTCGATTGCATGCCTAATAAATATAATGACAACATTATACCCGAAGTATTAATATTTTCTTGTGTGACATCATTACAAACATATTCCTTCAGATTTAATTTAAGTAATTCTTCAATGACAATGTTAAAGCTAATCTATCTATACTTATATATTACCTATATAAATATCATCCCCTATTTTTCCTGGTCACGCTATAACTTGAGAACGGGTTTACCGATTTCATTCAACTTTTTTAAATGTGTTCTAATACTTCGCAGAAGGTTCTTACATTAAAAAATATAAGAAAAGATGGGGGTTTGGTTAGGCCAAAGGCCGAGCCCACTACGCGAACGAAGTCGCGGGCAGTAGCTAGTCTATATAAAAATTAATCCCTATTTCTTCTGGTCACGCTATAACTTGGGAACGGATGGAACAATCTTTCGCCGATTCTTTTTTTGTTGTGTTAATTATTGTCAGGAAAAGGTTCTTATTAAAGAAAAACCAAGAAAAGATGGGAGATTATGGCGAGGGCGAAGGTAATAATAATGCTAAAGTAGGTAGTACTTAAATTTTATTTAATACTAACTTACAGGTCAGCGGTTTACTAGCATAGCGTGATGTTATAATACCCTATAGCCTTACTCGATAAATGGACTATCCAACATTTAATTAATTTTTCATTTCGAAGGAACCACAAGTTCCTGAATAAGCGCGTTCAATCAAACAAAGAAACAAACTCTTTAGCTCTCTTATACGTATTAGTACCTACAGATTACGCACTATATATCAAGGGGAGAGTTTACTAATATAAACTAATATTATAAAGAGGAAAGATTTGTATGTAAGTATGTTTGTAACGAATTGGCTCAAAAAGTACTAGAGCGATTTCAAAAATTCTTTCACCATTAGAAAGCTACATCCACCCCGAGTAACATAGGGTATATAAGATTCATCATCATCATGCATCATCAATAACCGCGCGGGTGAAACCTAGTACAGCTAGTATTGTAATAATACAAAAAAGAAAGATTATTTATTATAGTTTTGTACCTATAATTGTAAAGAATAAACTCAAGAAATAATCGACTGATTTTAAAAATCCTTCCACCATTAGAATGCTACATTATCCTTGATGGACATAGGCTATATTTTGATACATCATCGTCACCCATCAGCACGCGGATGAAACCGCGGAGTGCAGTGAGAGTTTTATGACGACGCGTTCTAAGTGAAGGCAACTATTATATTCTATGCAGGCAGCAGCAGGCCTAGACAAAAGATGTTTCTGTTAACGTTAACGCCAAACGACAACTCCAAAATGTATGGCGTTGACATTACCTATGGAAAAATCAGGTGACGTCACGCTAAGTTCGTACGGGACCCGGGAGCGTTCTGTCTGTAGCGTGTGCGGAAAAACGCCTGCTTGAGTTTTGTCTAGGCCTGCTGGACAGCATCAGTTTTGGCAATAGAGGTGCTTTTGAAAGAGAGTTCTGCGAATTCCAATCTTTCAAAATGGTAATAAAACAGTTCTTAACTAAATAACTAGGTATGTAAGCTCGGTTCACACGGTAACACGGACGCGAGCGAAGCGATGGCGAATCATTTAGGTACATCATTCTCCTCATTCTTGCGTGGGCAGTGTCAGAAAGCATAGGTTAATTTCTTCGTACGTACGCAGCCACAGAAGTAGGTCCACCCGCGTGGAAAATGACTGTCGTGAATGTGGCTTTCAAAGTCATATAAAAGTTTGAACGTGCTCTCAGGAGTTAGATATGTTTATAGCTTATTGAATATTGATGGGTACCTTATCTACTATCGTCGATCCCAATTGTGAGAATTATGTCGATGGCAGCCGGTTGCGAAACTAGGTCGCAGTTCGATTCCCGAGGTAATGAAAACGAGGTTTTCTTTCAATATAGTAAAGCTAAGTAAGTTACGTTAAGCGTTTGTGGACTATGAGAAAGCCTTTGATTCGATCGAGACGTGGGCAGTGCTTGAGTCTCTCCAGCGGTGCCGTATTGACTATCGGTATATTGAAGTGCTGAAGTGTTTGTACAAAAACGCCTACATGTCAGTCCGAGTACAGGAGCAGAGTTCGAAGGCAATTCCATTGCAAAGAGGCGTGAGACAGGGAGACGTTATATCTCCGAAACTGTTCACCGCTACATTGGAAGACGCCTTCAAGCTTCTGGAATGGCAAGGACTTGGCATTAATATTAACGGCGAATACATCACTCACCTTCGATTTGCCGACGATATTGTAGTCATGGCAGAATCCATGGAAGACCTCAGTACAATGAGCGAAGGCCTCCATCGAGTTTCCCAACGGGTAGGTCTTAAGATGAACATGGACAAGACGAAAATTATGTGTAATGCCCATGTTGTACCTACCCCAATATCAGTTGGGAACTCAGTTCTCGAAGTTGTTGACGAGTACATCTACCTGGGACAGACAGTCAAACTAGGCAGGTCCAACTTCGAGAAAGAGGTCAATAGTCGAATCCAACTCGGCTGGGCAGCGTTCCGGAAACTTCGCGAAGTCTTCTCGTCAAAAATACCTCAGTGCCTCAAGACAAGAGTCTTCGACCAATGTGTGTTACCAGTGATGACTTATGGCACTGAAACGTGGTCTCTTACTATGGGCCTCATAGACAAGCTCAAAGTCGCACAACGAGCTATGGAGAGGGCTATGCTCGGGGTTTCTCTACGTGATCGAATCAGAAATGAGGAGATCCGTAGAAGAACGAAAGTCACCGACATGTGTGGCAGTGGCAATGAAATAACAAATAAACAAACTAGCTACAAATAGAGATAAGACTTGTATACTACAATAACTAAATTATGTACGAGTCCATGGCACTGATCCAAAAATAAATTTTACTCATCTCTACAAACAAATCGTACGTCACTATCAATAGATAATACGTCTCTAGTATAGTAAACTAGTTTAATTTTGGGTGAGCCATTTTCATTCCATAGTAGGTAATCGCAAGCTTTTCTTCAAGTGTCAGTTTTCTATGCCGGATATTCTGCCTCAATGCTTGCTTTTATTATTATCTTGAAGGGCACTGCAGCAAGAGTAGATAACGGGCGACAAACAGCTGTTTCGCAGTGTCGTGCTTCATAATAAGTTGTAGAAGGTTAGGTACCACGTCTCCATAGACAGGAAGCGCCCCAAATCAGATCGATCTATATTAATATTTTAATGAGGACAGTTTTGTATTTTTGCGTGTTTGTAACGAATAAAGTCAAACACTACACACCGATTTCATAAACTCTTTCACCATTAGAATGAATCATCACCGCGAGGGTGAAACCGCGGAGCTAGTTATTGATAAATATTAAACGTAATATTTCAGACAAAAATAAAGACTTTTTTATTTTTTGTGAGCGTAATACGTGTTGTATTTACACTCGGTGTTTGATCTATGGTTTCGATTTAGGTACCAAATATAGTAACTTACTTCATCATCATCATCATCTCAGCCGTAGGACGTCCACTGCCGAACATAAGCCTCCCCCATGATTTTCCAAAAGGACCGGTTGGAAGCGGCCTGCATCCAACGTCGTCCTGCGACCTTCATCAGGTCGTCTGTCCACCGTGTCGGTGGACGACCTACGCTGCGCTTGCCGGTCCGTGGTCTCCACTCCAGAACTTTTCGGCCCCATCGGCCATCTGTTCTGCGTGCTACTCGTATGTGCCCTGCCCACTGCCACTTCAACTGGCTAATCTTCTGAGCTATGTCGGTGACTTTCGTTCTTGTACGGATCTCCTCATTTCTGATTCGATCACGTAGAGAAACCCCGAGCATAGCCCTCTCCATAGCTCGTTGTGCGACTTTGAGCTTATCTATGAGGCCCATAGTAAGAGACCACGTTTCAGTGCCATAAGTCATAAGTACTTCGTTAAAGGGTAAGTTTTCAGCGAAATTACGGGGCAAGAGATTAAACATCTTATATGTCAAGGTGACGAGCGCAGTGCATTGCTATGCAGGGTTTTGAAACTCTTGTACTTAGTTTAAAATTCTGAACTGTTATGGGACAGGCTTGATGCTTAACATCAGGCGATCAACTAGCTCGTCTTGTCACTGATTGACATAAAAAAATACTTATAAATTTAATGCATTTGCATAATATACATTTTATGGGACTACGCGTTGGTACTTAACGTTAATAGAGGATAATATTGCGGTCACTCAGTCCATTAATCTATTATAATTATTGCTTTGTTAAAAAATATTTATATGTAGGTACAGTACGAATCACCACTTGAGCAATTACATAAACTATACAGCAAACAGAATATAATAAAGATAAATGAACTTTTGACTTTCGAATGGAAACTGTCAGTCTGTCACACACAGCACTGTGTTCATCAGCCCCACACACATTTATTAATATCTTCAGCTAAAGATGATTGAAGACGACTATATTTTTGTCATTAACTGTACTTACTACAACTAGTATTGTATGATCTTAGCTTATTATAATTTCGGTATGTAGGACGAATAAAAACAAACATCATGCGGGATGAATAAAACTTTTTAATGTTATGGGCCTAAACCTAAAACTCGGGACGGATATGGCATAAATCCATTGAAATATTTTTAAATAATGAAAATATATTAAAACCAACTAGAATTTAATGTAGACACAAATTACAATTAATAATAAATTAAAAATAAAATTAATATACGCTAATAATAAAACTTAAGCCACGAGTCGAGGGAGTCATGCTAAATACATATCCAAGTAGGTATGGTTTGGCACGGTATTACATAACAACGGACATTGTTATTTCGCTCGGAAAGATTTACTTTACTCTATGAAAACTTATTTATGCTGTGCTTATATTTTATGGTGTGAAATATTCCATAACGATCTCTGTTCTTGTATCTTCATGCGTAGGTACATAAATAAAATCCAACTGGGAAAACTCTCCAACTGGGTATTTTTCACCCGGCGTAATCTAGTTACTGAGATCCATGTACCTACTCGTACACTCACACATGTACATCCATCGATATGATCGATGTGTACAATGAGATAAATGGACCTTAAAGGTCAAAATCATTTAAAGCGTGCGACACGCACACCCAAACAAGGTGCATTGATACAATTACGAAAAACGAGCTCAACCGGTGCACATTGACCACTGTTCAGTGTGCAGACTAATTATATAATGCTAGATTAGTACTTGCATCTAGTTACCGATATATCTAGGCACATAGGTATAACTCCTTGGACATTATCTATAGAACACTTTGTAACTTCTATCAAGGATCATATAGGTATAACTCCTTGGACATTATCTATAGAATACTTTGTAACAATATTACAAAACAACACAAGGATCATATAGCATATGATCCTTGCTTCTACTAAGTACTGTCACAGAATAAATAATAGCACAAATTAAAGAACCTTAAACGGTAATTGTTTCTTTGTATTTCAAGTCCATTATCTGAATTTTCTAATATAGGATGGTATTTTGGATCTAAGGCTGGTTCTACATCGTTATACAGACGAACAATATTATGTAGCTACTTAGTACTGTAGTAACTTAGATTAATCATTGATCTCGCTCGAAGCGCGCGCGCGGAGACTAATCATTAATCTAAGTGTAGCAATGATGATGCCCGGTATTCTTTTTAATATGTACTTGCATTCCTGAGGTAAGAATAGGAAACCTTCTTTTCCAAATACCAAAGGTGCGCTCTACGGTACTTCTGGTTCTAATCTGTGCTTCATTGTACAAGGATTCAGTACATAGAAGGGTTTACAAAGACAAGTGGTGTCATCATAAAAGTTGTTTGGGCATATTCACTATACCAAGCAACAAGTAAGTAATTTCTATAGGTACCATTACTATTGTCTCAAATGTGAGAATCGTGGGCAGGTCCATGCCAGCGTACAACAACATCTGTAAATTTCAAATCCGCTGAACATATTGCCTAGGTATTTATTGAAACCTTTTCTGTTCATATATATTTCTGCATGTTCGCCTCCTGAAACAAAAAATAATTAATACATTTAAAATTTGAACTACATTACGTGTGTGATTGGTTTAACAAATACCATGGAAGTAGTACGAAACATGTAGCTAGTTACCTACATGTAAACCTACAACGAGTCTACACACCTACAGCTACTTGTGTTCATACCTGGAGACTTCATCCGTATGTGTGTACAGTCTATTGCTCCCAAAAACCTGGAAACGATGACATTTCATAGAATAATGTTGCAGCTTGTCTCTGCTCTTCTTCAGTCGTAGGCATACATTCCTTATACAAGCGGGCTATGCCATCAGTCACTTGTGTGTTGTGTGTTGTGAATTGTTCTACATGGCCTACATGCTGTTGATTCGTGTACTCCAATAAAATGTCCGCATGTCAACAGCTGGCTATCAGTACCATAAAACCGTAGTGCACATAATAATTGGTTCGTGGGTGATAAATCCACACTGTAAAAAATTTAATTACCCTTTGAAATTTTAACGTTTATGGTAAAAACCTAGGTACCAAACGTACAAAGTTATATCTAACATACATGTGTATTTTGTTCAATAAATAGAGTACCTACGCTTTCTTTTCCAAGTCGAAATCTGCTATGAAAGTCTTTGTTCCTTTGTGTGTTATAATAATCCGACCGGTCTGCAACCCTTTTAACATAGAAGCTTGATTGAACTAATAGATTCTATAACTTCTTCGTCATCATCAGAGAATAAAAAATCATTAATCATTTCCATGTTTTATCGAATCAAACAGCAAAATAATCACAATATGCCGAATACTTATAACCTCAATATTTATGTACCTATTTTGACATCACTAGCCCAGAGTTATCGGCTTAACCCTCCCACATTGCAGGGTTAGGTAAATATTAAAATAAATAACCCTAAGTTTACTCCTAACCTTTAAAGACGCAAGTAAATTTATTTAACCCCGTGTTAGGATTCAACTCCGAGTTACTCAAGTTAACACTGAAACGTGCAAGTGGGTCTTATTGAAACTCACGGTCATTATACATTTTGTAATAATAAAACGGGATTAACGTGAGAGTTACGCGTTGGCGATATCACGATCGACAATTGTTTCTGCTTCGTCCGGAAGCCTTCTTCGGGATCTTGAGTGCGGTGTGCTCGTCGATGTGAAGTCTCACGTTAATCCCGTTTAATTATTACAAAACGGATAAAATCGCGCATACAAGAGCGAGACGAGGTTCAACAAAAAATACTTCAAGCCGTACAAGAAGATTAGCCAATTACTAAGACCTATTAAAACAAATATCCCCATACAAGATGCAGGTGTTTACAAGCTCGTAAGTCACAATTCGATCCAAAATCCCTTCATATCTATATCGGTAATAAAGTAAAGCAAGAACCAACGCGCGCAGATCAAATCATGAGGATTATCACCCATTTTCAAGTTATTTCTAATTTTACCGATGTGGTTCTAATGGGTCAATATTGTGGGTATGCATGACATCAAACCATGCCTCTAATTCCTTGGTAGTTTGATACGGATCGCCTTCCACCCTCACACAAAATAAAAAAGTCAAGACAGAATGTTGTGAACAGAAAAGTGAAGCCGGTAAAACTACGCCTCGCCGTGTACATACACAATTACACACACACACGCACAACGAAACTACGCCTTGACTCGTCAGTCGAACTATCGCTGCGCGTGGAAGCAACACGTAAAGTAAATCAACAAATTTACCAGTCAAAATGCCGAATTGTGTCGTGAAACGGTGTTAAAACAAACATCAAAATATAAAAAGAAGGATGGAATCACATTTCACACGTAAGTAACTTGGAAAGCAATATTTTAAATAAATAAAAATAAAGGTTATTGCTTGGAACATAGAAAGTGTTGCCATGGTAAAGCCTGTAAGGTTTACCCTATTATTGGGTCTCTATCTTAATATTTAGTATATATGTTCCGTTAATACGGGTACGTTTTTATAATAGTTTATCAACGTGTTTTAACCGACTACAAAAAAGAAGTAGGTTCTCAATTAGACTTTTCTTTAAATATAATATTGTATGACACTCGACGCAATATCTTTATACAAAACCGGTTCCGTCGTTTGAAAGCAAATTAAAAAATAGGCAATTCTTTTTTTTTATTTTTAGTTTATTTTCAACCGACATCTAAAAGGAGTAGGTTCGCAATTAGGTACTATTGTTTTAAATACTTGTTACCTCAAAAGTCCGTTATTTATAAACCGATTTGAACAATTATTTTTTTGTTGGAAACCTGATATTTACCTTTAATATGGACTCGCATTAATTTCACACTGGATTTTCAATTTCGTACATATTGAAGGCGGTTATGTATTTTTGTAAAAATAAACCATATTTCTATTGAAGTCTTTTGTTTTTAGGGTGTATCTATATTGAATGTTGTTGTGTGTAGTTAGTATGCGGAAAGTTATACGAGATGGTCGACCAGTCTTTGTCATCACGCGATTTTATAAACCAGTCGTAGAAGAAAAATGCAGAGCAGGATTCAAAGGTACATTAATAAATATTGAAAGTTTAAAAGCGCTTTATACGAAGTACATAGAAAATGAAAAAAGGCTGTTTTTTTTATCTACTTATAAATTAAGCCAGGATCATTTGGAGATTCTATTTACGTCTATTAAGATGCATGGAGGGTTCAACGATAACCCTAACGTAAGACAGTTTACAAGCAAGCTACAAAAAATACTATGTCATTTAGAATTAAAATGTCTTACAAAAAGTAATAGTGTTCCTTTAGAACACATAGCAATACTTAATGCACTTCAACAACTAAAATTATAAATAGCACTTCATCTTCGTATAGACACGAAGAAGAAGAAGAAACCATTGAAAATTCTTCGTTGCAACTTCTTAATGAAATTGTTAATGAATCATTTGATTGGGCCATTTGTTTACATGACAACTCATATTATGGTGACTACAGAAAAATGATAGATAGATAGATAGATAGATAATACTTTATTGTTCACAAAAACATAACAATATGAAAACTTAAATGTAATGATTACAAAAATTGTGTCACAATGGGCGGCCTTATTGCTAAAAGCAATCTCTTCCAGGCAACCTTAGTAATGATAATTGGTTACATATCTGGAAGTACAGTGCACTATCTTGTTAAAAGCATAAAATGTTCTAAATGTTAAGATGCCTTGCAGACTGATGAGAAACTTTACTTTCACAAGCTCATTAGTTTAAAAAACAAAGGCGGTCTTCGCTTCCCGTCTAAGGATCTTTTTGACATTTGTGTCACTTGTGTAGCAGTTGTTCGAAAATTATTGAATGAAAATATTGCAATAACCGCAGAAAATCAACACCAAACTATAGTCTTGAACATATTAAAGAAATTCATTGGAAACAATCAGATTTTTATCAATTTAGAGTCAAAACATGAATATGTTGGGCAGGAACATAAACTTATTTTAATACGGTGTGTAATTGAGAAATACTTAAATATTAGATTCCACCATATTGCTAAATTAGAAAGTATTTCTAAATCAGTGCAAAGTAAACGACAAGCGTACAAAAAATTAATTCAGCATAAAGGTTTTTAAATAAAACTAGCAGTTACACCGAGTAATTTTATTTCTGAAACTCTTTGTCTTTTCTCTTTCACCACCAAATGCCACTACTTTTTACCGACACCTAATGTAGGAACCCTATTATTATATTAAAACTAATAACGTTATAACTTTATTAAATTTATAACGTTAATAATTTGATAACGTTATTTTTATGGGGTAATTTAAATTATCATGGCAGCACCGATTCACGCACTACATGCATAGAAAACCGGCCTCACTGCTCTGTTCACAACATTCTGTCTTGACTTTTTTATTTTGTCTGAGCTTCCACCATCTCCTTCAATTCATCGTTGTTTACCTTAGTAGCTGGTTTTCCTCGTGGTTCATTCTTCAAGTCCAAGTTTCCACTAGAAAGCAATTAAACCAAAAACGCACTGAGTCGTACGTATCCTCTTTAAACACAGCATGGATATTTCAAGCAGTTTCTGCGTTAGTCCCACGTACAGTCCCACCATCTTATCCAAGGAATATTTAATTCTCTACCGAGAGATCTTATCTGTTGAGATGACAGCAGTGCCGAGGTAAATTTGGTATTGCAACCTCTAATAAATTCACCAAGAAAAAAGAAAATCAAAACATAGGGCAGTCTTTCAAGCCACTCTTCTGCAATTATAATCCTACTAATATTATAAATGCGAAAGTTTTTAGGTATTTATGGATGGATATAATGTAGTTGCAATTATCCCCACCTGAACAGATAAGTTGGTGGCACTCTAACTCGTATTCGAATATTACTCTGATTTTCGCTTTTTCCATTTTCACGTCAAAAAATTAATGTAAAAACAATCAAATGCATCCTTTTTTTAAATTCAGCATGTTTCTTTAGTGTGAAAAAAGTTATTTCTGAAATCTGGCACAATGAAGGTTTAATTTTAATTCTAAGTGGCTAGTGCGATAAAATTCGGTATGTAAAGTTTTTTTTTGGTATTTTTTTTATATTTTTATTTCGTAGATTAGGTCATTATAAGAAACTAATTTCAATATTTTTGTTTTATATTCAGTAGTTATTTTATAATATTTTTTTGAAAATTTGAATCCTATGACGTCACTTTTTTGCACAAATATGTAGTTGCGTTGAGGAGCCAAGAAAAGCACGCGAGTAAAAAAAAAGAAACTAGAACACTTGACAGTGACACCTACTAATTCGTAAGTGTCTATTCAATCAAAACAAAAGTGCAAAAAAGTGACGTCATTTAGAGGTCAATGAAAGTCGAATTATTTCATCGTTTTTTGTTAAAATAAATGGCATCTTATCGTTTTAAAAGGTCAGAGTAGAAAAATAAGGGTTTGTAACATAAAATCTCGAAATGGTTTCGGAATTGGCATAGGTTAATTTTTTTTAGCATACCGAATTGGCAATTTCATGTACAAACCTCTATTACTAGTAGTTTTGTGAACAATAGACCTCGCGAGCATAGTCTTGTCAGTGGCAATTTTTCGCAGTTTGACTGCATCAGCAGACGATGTTCTTCCCAAATATCCCAAAATCGTCCCCATTCCTAATTTCTCTAACGTATTATCGCGGCAAACAATGGATCAATTATTATCATATTTGAAATTCCTGTTTAAAGTCAGGTACTTATATAATGTGTGTACCTACTACAAAATCGGTCGGTAAATAGCGCCGCAGCAAACTTCACCTCCTTTTAAGAAAAGTACAACCCCGATCAAATCCTAGGGATGTAATGTGTTGGTTTATCTACGTCGAGATACATGATATGTACCTAATTGGACATACACGTGGTATGATAAGCTAGCTTTATTAGCTCCACCGTCAGGATGCGAATCGTACGAGGCGAGGAACTAAGTGGTAGGTCGCTAGGGCATGAGGCCGTCTTGGTTTTGGCCGTCACTGTGCCAGATGTTCTACCGCGAAGCAAAAATGGCAAGCATAACTCCGTCAGGGTGCGATGGGCACTGTACCATGTGATAGGTGAAAGAGACTTAAAAACCAATGTCTCGAAGTGACGAGCATGGGCAGTGCTACACAAAACTAAGTAATTTTTCTACCGAGTTCCAAAAAGGAGGAGGTATTCAATTCGACTGTATTTTTTATGTTTGTTACCTCGTAAAGGCCTATTCAGACCTGAGCGTTATTCTCTACCACTCTGTATGGGTAGCGAAAAATACCACGCGGAACTCGATGGGTAAATAATATGAAGGTCCATAACTGCAGCGAAACTCGTACCGCCTAATGAGGCGGTATTTTCTCTTGTTTGGCGAAACTAGTTCCGCCGCCCCGCTAACCGTTGCCAACGAATATTTCTACCGCGCGCGGTAGAGATATCCGCTTTGGTGTGAACAGTGAAATTAACGCATACCCTTTCGGATTTCTCTATCGCTCGCGGTAGCGAGTAACGCCCAGGTTTGAATAGGCCTTTACTTTTGATAACGTAAACGATAACTTAAAATGAAACCTTCATAGTGTCAGATTTCAGAAAGAAACTTTCACAAGTTCTAAATTAAAAAAAGGATGCATTTGATTGTTTGACTTTCAATTGTTTTTACATGCAGTTTTTGAGGTAAAAATGGACCGAACCGATTCTCAAAATTCTTTTTTTGTTTGAAAGCTGGTGACATTTCATCAAATTCGATCCTGCAGTTTTTGAGTTACACTCCAATAATTGAATACTTAGAATGGCAGTCGGTATTAAATTTTTCAAACTGTACTTGTAATGATATTAGGAGACGGTACAAGCCGAGGCCCATCCGGTGTTCAGTGCGGTAACCTCTAATTTGTTAAATAAATCTCATGTGAAATTATTAGTGTAAAAAATTAATACTAATAAAATTAATTTGAGTGGTTAACCCGTAAATACGATTTCAGGTTAAGTGCGTGTTAACCGTGGCGTAGTTCCCCTATCAGCAGGGTCATCTATGAGGTTTTTTGCTGCCCCCAACATTGCGTGTGCAAAATGGCGCCACGTCCTCGTCTAATTAATGATAACGATTTAGATAAGACAGTACTAAATACAGTTCAGTTTGTTTCTTTTTAAATAAATAACGTTTACGCACTCATGCCTCCGCGATAGGATTCCCTGTGTCGCGGGACGCATGTACACATCTTACTATCCAAGACCCGAGAGCAAATATTTCTGCTTATCACACAAATAATTGCCCAGGCCAGAATCGAACCTGGGACCCGCGATTTGAAGGCCAGAAGGTCGCTACTCGCTACCAACTGAGCTAACTAAGCCGTTAAATAAGTAAATCGGCGTGTTGACTCATTTTGCGATTAGTAATTTCGTTATTTTTAGGGTTCCGTACCCAAAGGGTGAATCGGGGCTCTATTAAGACTGCGCGTCTGTCTGTCTGTCCGTCTGTCTGTCACCAGACTGTATCTCTGGAAACAGATAAAATTTTTACAGGTTATGTATTTCTGTTGCCGCTATAATATTAGATTATAATACTATACAAGTCTATGTCATATTTTATATTTCTAAGTAATTAATCCAACAAGTAGGTACATGTCTGAACATCTTCTGTGTAGGAATCTAAGGCATTTTATATGTTATGCTGATCAGTGCATGTTCCATGATTGCTTGTAAATATAGGTACCTACCTAATGGATGACTTTTCCATAAACTCAGTTATTAAATCAATTAAGTACCTGCTCGATGCAGTAATGATTGCAATGTGCATCAGGATAATGCTTAGGTATATAGTACGTGTGTACTTATGTGAATAATGTTTGCATCATTGATACCTATGCCAGTTGTAAGTAGGTATTATCTTAGTTTAAAACCGGCAACGAATCGCGTGATATTAAGACGCGGTCCAACCCCAATTTTAAAATAATTTACGTTCAATGATATTATATATATTAATAAAGAGGTTTACGAAGCTTTACGTAAGGTTGAAAATCGCTTGTTAAATTGGACGATGTAATGCGAAAATGTGTTAATTTTTGACGTTTTCTTTATATTGTTCGATATATACTAACACAATTGAAAAAACTGCTGGTTATTACTTTAGTACTATACGTTAGCCATGTATTACCTAAAAAAAAATTGTGTTATCGCTGAAAATTCTGAGAGTTTGGACGTGAAAGTTTATTTTTGTGGACCTACTCAGGATTTTTTTCTGCTGAAAGAGAGTTATATTTATGAATTCTATTCGGTTATTTTTCTTCTTCATTTTCTAACCTTTGTATATTTTTCATAATATACTATTAAACAATAATGTACTCTAATCCATGCACGTAACGCCGCGCGTAACGATATCTTCACGGAAAGATGGTAACATTTTATTGTATGTATTTCTTGATAATTTCCTGAAGAGAAGATATGAAAAGTATATACAAATCATAGAAAATATTCGTTATGGCAATTGCGTCATTCCAGTACCGCAAATATTGAATAAATCATGAAAATTAATCAACTTAATTATTCAAACTTTAAAAATATAACACATTATAAATTACAAATATATTTTTTTAAATGTATATTAGATAACTTATTAATTATTTAATTATGCAGCTAGTTAGTATGAATTGTTACTAGTAGGTACTTAAATATTTAAAATCATTAATGGAATACCTACCTATACCTACAAAAAAACTGTCGTATGTCTATTTGAAGAATTTCAAATATTTCCTAGATGTATGATCTCTGGGCATCTGTTTAATTTCCCCACATACATTATTAGCTCAAATCTCAACTGTGCTGTGACTATGTGTACAAAAATAGCTGTTCTATATTTCGGAGAGCAAATACTAGAGAACTAATATTTTACACTAATTAACGATTGTGTTTTCCGATTACAAAATTAAAGTTGACAAAAGTTAATGTTAACAATGCAATGTCATAAACTTAAACTTATGAAGGCCTTTGAACATTTACTGAGGTCTTCCATGGATTCAGCCATTACTTTAATATTGCCGGCAAATCGAAGGTGAGTGATGTTGATGCCGAGTCCTTTCCATTCCAGAAGCTTGAAGGCGTCTCCCAGTGCCGTGGTGAACAGTTTCGGAGATATTACATCTCCCTGTCTCTCGCCTCTTTGCAATGGAATTGCCTTCGAACTCTGCTCCTGTACTCGGACTGACATGTTGGCGTTATTGTACAAACACTTCAACACTTCAATATACCGATAGTCAATACGGCAGCACTAGAGAGACTCAAGCAGTGCCCACGTCTCGATCGAATCAAGAGGTCTTCTCATAGACCACAAACGCAAAACAAATAGGCAAGTTATACTCTTCGGTCTTCTGTATAACTTGCCGTAGCGTGTGGACACGGTATTATTATCTATAATAATACCGTCGTGTGGATGTGGTCTATGGTACCGTTTCGGACACCGGCTTGTTAAATATCCGGAGGCTGGAATTCATCAAACCTGCGACTGAGACGATTCGTGATGACCTTCGAAAACAGCTATAATTATAAAGATTTATTATTCCATATCCGTCCCAAAAAAAGTTCGGCCCACCATAAAAAACTGCTTTCATGTTGTCATTTCAAACATGGCTCAAAAGCGAGATGGGTCTGTAATTTAAGTAAAGTGCTGTCACCTTTCTTATAAAGAATAACACCCCCACGCTTTTGTTTCATGCTTCTGACGTTAAAGCTTCGAGTAAGACGGTATTAAATAGCTTCTGAAGGACATTAAGTACCGGTGTTCCACCCGCTTTCGTAAGCTTTGATGTGATACCGTCGTCACCCGGCACCTTGTTGTTCTTAAGCTGTTTCAAGGCCATCTTGATATTATACACGCTGATATCCGGGAAATCTTCTTGTAATGTCGGGTCAGCTTGGCTCTTGGGTCTTTGGCCGAGCTGCTAACAGGTTTAGCGACCAAAGAGTATAACCGTAGAAACTCTCGACCTCTCCTAACTTTTGCGCTTTGGTCGACGCTACACTGCCGTATTCTCTCTTTAGTTTCGTCAACTGGCTTTGCCCAATAGTCTTGTCTCTTGCAAACAACTTGGAGCCTTTTTACCGCTCTATCGTCTCTTTAATATGATTAGTATTAAAGATCCGGATGTCGTATCGCAAGGACTTACATATTCGTCTATTGAGCAGCCTATATGCTTCAGCATCATCTGAAGACTGCAGTTTTAATGATCATCGTTCAGCCATGAGGTTGAGGGTATCGTTGAATAGTTTATGTGGCCTATCCGATCCTAATTACTTACAATTTCTGAAAACACTAAGATACTTAGGCCACATAAATAAATTAGATTGGTTTTTTTACTGTAATTATTAACGTAATCGGGCTTAGTTGATTAGCATAGAACAGCTAAGTTTGTCCTCCGTCTCTCTAATCAGTGTCATAATTATATCTATACCTATAGGTATTTTTTCAGCGTTTGTTGCATTGTCAGTTTATCCTCTTTTTTGGCATGATTGCAGTTTCATTTGGGAATAATACAGTGTAAGTATTGAATTGTCAAATGCCTATTCATATAGTAGCCGTACGTTGACAATTCGTTATTCTGTGCCTTAAGATATGATCTAAAACTAAAATAGGATTGAAGAAATCAGTGTGGCATAGATTATTTGGCGGCCTCGATTGCACCAAATCATTAGGTAGATAAGTATACGTACTTCACTATATGCGGCACAACTGTAGGGTGAAGGCCTTTTAGCTATTCAAATGAATACCATGCATTGTAATCGTTTATGGAGTTCGCCCACAGTATGGTTGGTAAGCACATGTTGAGTAGGTACCTACCTAGGTGACATTGTAAAGAAATAAACTTGCCTCAACAGGAGATTGGTTCGTCCCCTTTGGAGGAGGGTGTCAATTGTGGTGTCAGCCTTGCGTGTAGGTGGTACGAGTATTTTGAGACTGAAATCAAAGCACCAAAGACAGAATAGAAGGTAGATTAGATAGAGTAAGTACCTACCTAGGTGCTAATCAAACTATTTGCGAACAAACATTCCGAATAACAAAGTAGTAATCATAGTATTAAAATATGTTAGTACAAAACTATTTTGAGATGATAAATAGTTTTTCGGTACAGTATTTTTGATCCTACTAATATGAAATGAAAATCGATTACTTAGCATAAAACATATTTTTGTATATTAGCATATTTTTCGCTGACGATACATTGTTCCCAAAATCTGTCAGTTCAGAATAAGTAAGAACGTATAGGTAGGTACTTACTGCCCTTCTAAAACACTACCCTACTCTATTATTTATTATTACTTATCTATTTTTATAATAGTACCTATATCCCTCCGTTTATATAGGTATATACTTGGTTGTTGTTCCGGTTGATCTCCGCAACAGCTGGACTGATTTTGGACTTAACTTTAGAACCGATAGCTGATATTATAATAAGTACCTAAATAGTCTGCTCACTTATAGATTTGAAAAATAATTAAGGTTCTGTGCAAAAAAAACAGCATTACGGTATTTTTCCGCGTAAGTATAGCCGCGAGCGAAGATAGTGTCATACGATGATGGGTTTATTGTATTCACAAATTGTATTAATAGCTTTAAAGTGTCTTAGCCGCGGGCTTAAACTAGATATCTTATAAAGTAGAATAAAACAAAAGATTTCCTGTACCTACAGAATAAATCTGTACCCCGTCGGTTGGTTTCATTATAATAAATGAAACAGAATGAGAATGAGACACGATTCATTATAATAAATGAAACAGAATGAGAATGAAACATGATTAATTACAATAAATGAAACAGAAACTGAATGAGAATGAAAAATGATTCATTACTTACAATAAATGAAACAGAAACAGAATGAGAATGAAACATGTGAATTACAGAATGAGAATGAAAAATGATTCATTACAATAAATGAAACTGAAACAGAATGAGAATGAAACATGTGAATTACAATACATGAAACAGAAATTAAAACAGCGTGGTAACAGTGGCGCAGTGGACAAAATGAACACCGAAAACTATTTACAAACCATAACAGGCGTGTTATACAACTAAGTAAATAGCAGTTAAAAGTAAATTTACCTCTGATTCATGCTGTCTGATGCAGTGTCAGCTGCACAAACATTTACTGAAGACACAAAAACGAGGTGGAGTGACCTGTGACAGATTCCATGACACGTACCTCAACCTGAAGTTGACATATTATACTCATTATAATAGTTAGAGGTACCTACTATTTATATAATACCAAGGACCGCAGCTAATAAGTAGGTATCTATCGCAGAATAAGTTTCAGAGCAGATCGTATTTTGGGGTTGCAGGCTTTTTCTGTGCTAAGTTTCCTCAGCTCCTCCAAAAATGTATTTCAGTTGATTAACTTTCACCCTTAAACTAGGTACCTACCTAGTTTAAGGGTTAAAGTTAATCAAATAAACCAAAACAATACCATACTTATAGGATTAGGTATAGAATATGGATAAACGACTTCAATACGAATTTAAGAGATTTTGTTAAATTTCTAGAGCTAGAATATTGGTAAGTACTTACACACAAAGTTTAATGTTGTAAACGAGCCCTATTTCCATTTGTTAAATTATTTTATGACCATGTGATTAATTAAGATTAAATAAAATAAAGTATTATAAGCCCAGATTTCGACAGGCCTGTTGGTCTAGTGGTTAGTGACCCTGATTGCTATGCCGTAGGTCGTGGGTTCGATTCCCACCCAGGACAAATGTTTGTGTAATGAGCACGATCATTTGTTCTGTGTCTGGGTGTAATTTATCTATAATATTTATGTATTTAGAAATATATAAGTATGTTTATCAGTTGTCTAGTACCCATAACACAAGCTCTGCTTAGCTTGGGACTAGACCGGCGTTGTGTGATAGTTGTGGAATATTTATTATTATTTATTAGATAGCTAATATTACAAAACAAAAACAACATAAAATATACATTTAACTATTTATAACTGTATAATGTATAAACTAAATAGTTTAACTAACAAATTAACTATTGTGAAAAAACTAAGTATTTAGGTACATTTAAATGGCTCAATTCTAAAATGCCACTACGATTGTTAGTATTGCCACAGTATCCCGCTGATAAGACAAATTAGTTTCACACATAACGACCAAAAAGTTTGAAAAGGAGGTGAGTTTTCTTCCGTGTAAAAATAAAAAGTGAAAATTTGCCAATTCCTTTCATTTTTAGTAATACCACGGTAATATTATGTGCAATTATGTGTATATTGCAAAAAAATTTTCTATGCAAGAAAGATTTATCCATATCGGCACCAGAATCCATTGTTTAAATAATACTTTAAAATTATTCGGGTCTATTTCCGTCAAAAGTAATAAATTAATAATACTATATATGAAGTTATTGTTTCTTATAAATTGAGGGCAAAACTCCCTTCGTGACTTTTTCGAACTCTCGTAGTTTCGGACTTCGCCATCACTGCACTTGCTAAAAAACACCCCGTATGGTTTATCTGAATTTTACGAGGAAATGTCTGGGGCCAGAAATTAATATCTAATTAATCGCGTCTTTGATGTCTTCCGCATACAAACGTTATTATCCGATTTCTTCTAGATCTTGTCAATAGTGACGATATGTTTTTCATGCGACATATAGTCCCCTGGTATCCTACGTTTAGCTTATTCTGATGATCTTGAGTTTCTTCTTGAGGATGGTCCCAAGTTGTAGGAACTAGGCAGACTTAAGAATTTTGTCGTATGCAGTCTCTAACACTACTAAACTATTGGTCCATAACAATAAATAACTACAAAAAACTGTACCTATTTCTATACCAAAATATTTATTTCTGAAAAAAAAAACAAAGTTTCATTTTCACATATCACAGAATAAACAGTAACAGGTAGGTACTTCTATTGCATCAAAAACAAACGACTTGGCTTCAGAATTACATAATTATATGTAGGTGCCTACCCTATTAATTACAGAATTTTGTAAATTAGATATATTAGAACGATGTGCCCAGAATAAATTGGTTCCCCAGTATAACTTCTTCGTATATCTATTCCTAGGATGGTGAGCAAAATGTATTTTTTTTTTCCCAAAGTGAATGTAAAATGCTTCCATTTATATGTATGTAATGTACCAGCTGCGCTTGGCGTAAAAATAACAATTTAAATAAATTGTGAATACCAAATACCTACCTACTTAAGAAAACTATTTTACAATGGAGTCGCTAGTCGGGTTTCCGGGAACAGCAAACTGACCAAATCGTTTATCTAATATGTTATGTACATTCTAGTAATGCAGTGGCTTTACTTTATTCATAAGCAGGTAATCGTCTAGGTACATCTCTTGTGCTGGTGACTGGGCCAAGGATCAGCACCTATAATCAGTTTACCTGTTCTAGAGTACTTCTCTCAACTGGTTACAGTTTGTACTTGTTACATAAAATGAACAAGGTACCGCAGTGAGTATATTTACCTTTAGGCCGAGGACGAAAATCTGTCAATAGCATCGTTAACGTATTTAGTACAAACTGTCATTTATCTAGTACAATAGTGGCACAGATAACTCATAGTTTGTATTAAACACGACAACATTAAACTTAAGCAGATATTCGTGCTCGGCCCACTTACCACTATCTATACTGGGTAGTTTAGAACCTTTTTCTTTTAACCCTTAATTTATACCTTCCTATGTCCTATCTATCGGCGTCTTTTCTACTAAGAGATAAAAATTTAACAATATTTGTATGGAACTCTGTCAAACCTTGAGATTCAGAAGATAACGCTCCCACCAGGCGGTGTAAGACGATACGTTATAGATAAGATGTATGGGAGAGTCTGAGAAAGGAGCAGATGGGCTAAATCTCTCGTTTCTCAATATTGTACAACCTGTATCTACAGCCTACACGAGACAGGGTACGTAGCAGAACAGCTCTTTGAAGAAAAATTGTAATGACTTTATCTGGCTGTTCCAGGTAATATTACATAACCATGATATAACTCAACCAGGTCACAGGTTAAGTAACAATTCCTATGAAATGCATTGCAATGCATGTCTGTTACGTATCTCAGTTGCAATTAAATATTGATTGAAATCTTGAAAAATGTCGGCCTTATAAATATCACTTTTGTCAGTTCCAGTCAGCAACTTAGGTACCTACTAACATATTTGCTTACTGGAGCTGTCAAAACTGACATAGAGCCGCCATTTTTCAATATTTACATCACCATTTGATTGTAACTAAGATACGCAATATCTCTGCTAACCTGCTGGTCCTATAGTGCTATGCATAGACCATATATTGGTCTGTGGTGCTATGCCACCGAAACACAGAAATCTTGAAGGATAGCGAGCGAAGCAGTGGTAAGCTATTACCTAGGCAATAAAAATATAAAAGTAGTAATACTCTAAATAAGAACAAATTAAGCACTAGTAATTGTTTTATGAATCAAAGTATAACATCTAAAGAAACACAAGAGTTAGCGTACATACAGCACGTTAAATGTACAGCAAACAACTTATTTGAGTTTCTATTTTAGAATCGTTTGCAGTTCGCGCTCCACCGTGCCGTGCTTCAATAAACACATGAGATTATGTAGCTACTGTACGTAATTTCGTTTATCTCACGAGATCTCGTGCGACGTTTATCAATCTCGCGAAAGATGGACAAGTAACCGTGAGAAGCGACATTGCATCCTCTATGCCCGTACGTGAAGTGAAGGTACGAGTACCTTTAAGCTATAAGTAGCTATACCTAAGTCCGTCTAGGTCGCCCTTTCTATATTTGGTTTTGTAGAGCGTGATACAATCACAAGATAAGATACAGTTGAAGTGTCACGTGCTATCTTATTGCTATCGGCGCCTCACTTGTGTCCTAGGCATCAATATGTACACTACTTATACCTACTTAAAATGGGTTAAATCTCATGTTTCTTATTTTTAGAGTGCTCCGTTTTGTCTAGTAGGCTAGATAAGTATATACGGTCTTACATCAAAACGCTTCTTCACCTAAAATAATGTCATTGACGCGCAACAATTTCGTTGTACTAATAATAACGTAGGTAATTTAAAGTAATTTATGTAAGAGCGTTAGACATGATACACAAACAATTAAGTACTCAAACACCCGTCCTGCTGATTCACTCGCATGGGAAATATAGCTAATCTGTTGCATGGCTTGTTAGACGTCACAGCTATTATGCCAAACAAGTTCTTGCGTAGGTACTTGTTTGGCCCTTGCTATCTACCGCAAGACAATATAATCAATAAAATCGAGTCAATAGTCGATAATTGTACTTTGATGTGGGAGCGATCCATGACAAAAAGTACATCGTTGTTCAAAGGACATTGCTACGCGATTCATTACAGTTTGAGTATTTAAATACATTAAATACTCAAACTGTAATGTAAAAATGCAGACGCTTGTGCAAATTTATTTAAATCATAATGACACTGCGATTTGCTATTTCGTGATCTTTGATTTTTTCATTCTATCTTTGCGTTTCTTGACGCTATCAGTTCAACCACGAATGTGTGTGAATTAACTTGTGTGTCCAACCTATAAATACAAAAATAATTTACAAACCACCCGACAGGCCGTGTTTGTAGCACCAAACAATAGGTACCTGCGCTTTTTGCAATTAGTCACTTTTTACAGATAGTCACGGAAATTTGTTGAAAAAAAACTTGAAACAAACACAGGGACAGTAGATCGATGGTCTAATTCATAAACTAGATCGGGATTTATATACAGTTCTCCGTTTCAAAAGCCTTGCGACCTTGTCGCTATAAACTTAGAAGACATTAGACCTAAAAGTGTTTCTAACGCCAAAATCAAAAGTTATAGCTGATGGCTGTTCCCATTATTGAACCCGTCATCTCGTTCCCTCAAGGGTTAAAGAGCAAATTCGTCAGCCTATTAAAAGATAAAACGATAATAAATAAGATAAAACGTCTAAACTACTAAACTATAGCCTATTCCGTCACTAAAGTGATCCTCTCATGTGATAGGTTTACTCTAGAAGTGATGGCTTTTCCCAGCTCTTTACCGGTTCTAAAAGTTGATCTGTCATGTCTAAAAAGTGTCAACCCGCAGCATCCACTCGTCCCAGGTTCCACTCTTTTACCGGGATCAAAATATCCTATATGTTGACCAGGAGTCAGACCAGACTATATGATATAAGCTACCACCATAAAAAAAATCATTTAAATCGGTCCATTCGTTTTGGAGATTAGCCCTTACAAACATACAGACAAACAGAATAATAAAAAAAATAAAAAATTAAATTAGTTCGATTTCACTCCTTACACCTCCCTGACTCGGTTTTTAGCATATGTTTTCATTGTACAGAAATTCGACCCTCGTCACTACTGATTATGTACAATTTTTACGGTCAGGCATAAACATTAAGCTATTCTTAATATTCTGACAGATTCCACAAGGTGCATGAACGCAATACAAAACTTTTACTAGTACCTACGCAGATCGATTCATGAATGTTTTGTATTCTTCCAAAAGCTAAATCTTTAGGACTAGTAGCTCCCCCAACCTCTTCTTGTGGGAGTTTGGGGTTGAGAGGCGGCGTATGAGCAGCAAGCCACCTCTTACATGGATGTGAGTGGGTTGTTAGGTACTGCAAATTAGACGCACGACATGGCTCTTTGCCGTCTTTATACCCTGATTCCCCGAAAGGTAACGGGTTACGGGTGCAAGTTGGTGTCAGGCAGGTAGCCGGCCGTAAAACTGAAGCCAATACTTTTGCAATTATGTAAATTGTCTTATGTTCTTTGCTTTTTTATGAGATACCTAGATTGGCAAACGAGCAGGAAGCTCACCTGATAGTAAGTGATCACCGTCGTCGCCCATGGACATCCGCAATACTAGAGGTCTCGAGGATGCGTTGCCGGCCTTTGAAGAAGAAATACGCTTCTTAATCTCTTCTTGGAGATTCCCAAGTCGTATCTGTTCGGAAATACTTCAAATGGCAGCTAGTTTCACTAACGGCCGGTGCCAATAATCTATCTATCGTCGGTTTACCTTACTAGAGATAGATATTTGACACTATTTGTATGGACGTTATGTCAAATTTCTATCGGTAGTAAGGTAAACTGTGGATAGATAGATTATTGGGATCCCCCAATAATGGTAGTGTGAGTGAGTGAATATGTTCATCAAATCTGTGCATTTTGGAAGGAGGAATACGGAACATCTATTTAAAGTTTTTATGATGAAACAACAGTAACATTTTGACTGTATATTTTCCTTCATGAAATTAACAACATATTTCACATCTTCCGCATTTCACGACCGACGGACAACCTTACCTATAATTTTCTTTACGTCAGCCAAGACAGACGCCGGATACCTAAATATAGTACTTCTATGTAAGTAATTATAACCCGGATACGAGGGATTTCCACGCCTATTATCACCACCATACCATACTTAATTAGCCCATGGGTTCCGGAGACAAAGTCGCAGAACCGTGTCCCAATTCGATACGACTGCTCGCTAATCACCCAATTAACCGTTCATTTCCACTAAAGGCTGGGCGAGGAATTATTTTTAGATTGTTTAATTGGACACTATTGGTGCATTAGTTAAAACAGCATCCGGTGGCAAGATTAAGTAGAGCTCTATTTCTAGTAAATGATTTTTGAAGTAGGTACTTACGCCTGCTTCATCATCCTCATCATCATCTCAGCCGTAGGATGTCCACTGCTGAACATATGCGTTCCCCATAATTTTCCAAAAGGACCGGTTGGAAGCGGCCTGCATCCAACGTCATCCTGCGACCTTTATCAGGTCGTCTGTCCACCGTGTCGGTGGACGACCTATGCTGCGCTTAATGCCTGCTCAGCGTGACCGAACTCTAACCGTCGTACTTAGCGACATCTTTCGAATAGAGAGATCTACTATATAGAGAGTATAGAGAGTACCAGAGCCCACGGTTGATGCAACTCGATCGAAACCTCGGGGTTAGTTAATAATATATTTCATTACAAGTGGGGAAAGGCTGTCACTGCAAAGAGGTCCGACAAATGTCTACCCGAGCCGAGGCGCAGCCGAAGGCGAGGGTTGACAGTCGGAACAAGTTGCAATGAACGTGTATTGAACCACTATTTGTAATACAGTTGCGAAAAAATGAAGCAGTTTAATAAAATAAACTCGCAAAGAAAATTTCTGGAAAATGGCGCCAACCGTAGAATATAAGCAGAGGTTTTTTTTCTTCTTCACCCATTCTGGTAGGCAAAGGGAACTATGCCCATACAGCCAAGTCTTCAGTAGAATTTTTTTATTGATATGAAATGAAAATGAAATTTAATGAGATGAAATGAAATGAAACCTAACCTAACTCATTCAATCAAAATGTTGCTTAACTTGTTGATCGGTTAAGATCGTCCAGTCAAGCTCCGCTACAAGCGCTAAATCATATTAGATACCTATTTTCATCCATAAAGCAGAATACTTATATTCATATTTAATTAGTTAGCACGCCACTGTGGTCTTTTGTAGTAGCCATAGAGGTGAAAAACTGAGCATAATAGCATATAGCAATATAACTTACGCGGTAGGTACCTACAGTCGCCTGCAATAAGATGTATACATTCTGTAATATTCTAAACCATGGTACAGTACCAAATTTTATAACAATATAGATAAGGATTAATCTGAGAAGTCAAATAATATAAATAATAAAAATAAATGTATTTTTATAATAAACAGAATGCTGAGGCGCTGTTGAAAATTGTGAAATGTATACATCTTATTGCAGGCGACTGTACAGTCTAGTATACACCCTATTTGTATAATTACCAAAAAAAAAAAAAATGGGCGGTACAAAAGTGTTAATACATTGTAGATATGTAGTCAAAATTTTTTATTACTTCACACTGAAATAATTATTAATTGTTAAAGTTTTCGAAAATTCCATCTAAAAGTATGGACACCATCTTAACAAAAATACTACATGCCTATGTACAACTTATTAATGAAAACACATGATTCGCGTCAGTGAAAAAGTATCTCTCTTACTCTTTCTTACACCTCCCACCCGAGCGTTCGGTGTGAAAGAGATTGTCGACTTTCGGCTTTCGTTCGTTCGTTTTCAGAAGAAACAAAGGCCGTGCGGTGGCAGGGCGGAGGGTGCGGGGTTGGTCCGGTGGCCAGGTCTTGCGAGAATGCCCGAGCGCACAGAATGAATAACGAGCTAGGACGCGAGTTTGCCGAATGTTATGATTATGAATGATACATTTCTTTGTAGGGGTGTTAAGTTTCATGCATAAACCGCGCGCATGTAGTATATCATAATGAATAGTGGAAATGCCTAGAATAAAATTTGTAGGTGTGAATCAATCTAGACGTTTGACCAAATATTGATGTTTATGTGGGATTTTTTTTTAAAGTAGTTTTAAATATTCATCCCATGTATGTATTAAGTACCAGCAGCATATAGTGCTGTTTTTTTTTGGTAATTATACAAATTAGGTGTATAGGTAACAGTTTTATTTAGTATATAATGTTACAGTATCAATTATAGGTTACAGTTTAGTATATAGGTTACCGTCTAGTATATAGGTTACAGTTTTGTATAATATGTTACAGGCTTGTATATGTTACAGTCTAGTATATAGGTCACAGTCTAATATATAGGTTACAGTATGGTATATAGGTTATGGTCTCGTAATTAGGTTACAGTCTAGTATATAGGTTACAGTTTAGTATAATATGGTACAGTATCATATATAGGTTACAGTGTAGTATAATATGTTACAGTGTAGTATAATATGTTACAGGCTAGTATATATATTATGGTCTAGTATTGTTACAGTCTAGTATATACGTTAAAATCTAGTATATAGGTTACAGTCTAGTATATAGGTTACAGTATATTATATAGGTTACAGTTTAGTATATAGGTTACCGTCTAGTATATAGGTTCCAGTTTAGTATAATATGTTACAGGCTAGTATATGTTACAGGCTAGTAATTAGGTTACAGTCTAGTATATAGGTTCCAGTTTAGTTTAATATGTTGCAGGCTAGTATATGTTACAGGCTATTAATTAGGTTACAGTCTAGTATATAGGTTCCAGTTTAGTTTAATATGTTGCAGGCTAGTATATGTTACAGGCTAGTAATTAGGTTACAGTCTAGTATATAGGTTACAGTATCATATATAGGTTACAGTTTAGTATATAGATTACCGTCTGGTATATAGGTTACAGTTTAGTATAATATGTTACAGGCTAGTATATAGGTTACAGTATAGTATATAGGTTATGCTCTCGTAATTAGGTTACAGTCTAGTATATAGGTTACAGTTTAGTATAATATGTTACAGGCTAGTATTGTTATGGTACGGTTATGGTATGTTACGGTCTAGTATTGTTACAGTCTAGTATATACGTTAAAGTCTAGTATATAGGTTATAGTCTTGTATATAGGTTACAGTATCATATATAGGTTACAGTCTAGTATATAGGTACGCCGGTTTCATGACATTATGGGTCACTTCTTCATAGAGCCACATATTAAGTAATAAGTAGTTGTGAAAGAGCACTCGCGCAAATGGGTGCGCTCGCGCTTGCATGGGGAAGTGTAAGTGTAGGTACCGTTAAACTAAATACTCAATATATAAATAATGATAATAGAGAATCTTTCAAAGCTAATTTAGGAACCTATGTTGCACCATTTCATTGAAACAGGAGTAATCGGTGTGCGTCACGATACAATGCGTCACCGGTCACCGAAGTCACAGTTCGATTTCTTATAAAATATTTCATCATCATTAACCGGAAAAAGTTGTCTGTTGAACATAGTCCTCCCCTCGTTCGAAGGAGGTTTTGCTATATCCCTCGCTTGGCAGGTGCCTTGGGATCGCAGTATTTTAATGAGGGTTATTTAGCATGAAATGCTCACCTTCTGTTATTTTCATTACAGGTTAAGATTGAGGAGATCATTTTAGACTGGCATAGATAGTAGATAACATATAGGGAATAATATTAGTGTCTTCCGCTTTTACTATTTTCTAGTAGTAGAACAAACATTTCGGTAATAATAAAGATTTACTGATAAAAGAAAAGATAAACGATATAATTTTTGTTTTCGAGTGTACCTTAGATACAAAATGACAGAATAAATAATACTACTAGTACGATATACAAATAAAAATAGGTCATCATCATCATCTCAGCCGTAGGACGTCCACTGCTGAACATGCGCCTCCCCCATAATTTTCCGAAAGGACCGGTTGGAAGCGGCCTGTTAAAAATAGATAAATAGATATACTCTGTATTGAATACCTTAAAATTAAACAATCATACAGTTATAAAGCTTAGAACAGTGTAACAATAGGTGGTCTTATCGCTCAAAGCGATCTCTTCCTGACAACCTTTGAATGGAGATGAATATAACAGCAGACAAAATAGGTAAATACTTACATGTACATAAATATACAAAGTTACGTATGATTACATTGGACATTTTAATTACCGTCACGACCAACGTTCTGCGATTAATAAAATATACCTATCACACGCGCGAAAAATTACTACACAGTGTTTTGTACGCGGCACACTAATTAAAATTCTAAAATAAACATACCTAACCTAAGTTACTTTTGACTTTCTGTAATCTGTGCTTCTAACATCAGCTTGATTGGCATCTGCCAGTAATAGTCTCATCAAAATTGGTTCACCCGACTCGGAGATAACCCGGACAAACAATCAAAAGATATAAATAAATATTGTTTGTACCGTGTATATATTTCTTGTGCATTAATTAAAATCTGTTTTTATACACTACAAACAGATACTTGAATATTTTATCAGTTTATAAATGTATGTATACCTACTACAGGTGCGTTCGCTTAGCTTTGAGGGCATTGTTGGCGTTGCCATTGTTGGCTCTTTTGCTCAGGCGTTCGTAAAGCTTAAAAACGCAATTTTTGCCACTTTCGCCACTTTTGCCCACGCCCTATTCGAACGCTCAACCAAGCATAAGATATCGCTAATGCTGTCAAACACATAGTTGTCAAAAAACTATCACAAACAACCATGCTCCGGAGTCCGGACGTGGGTCAAATATTGCAGTCTTTTTGGTGGCAAAAAGAACTAATTTTTAGCTTTTCGAACGCTGAACAAAAAGAGGCATAAATAAACGACATTTTTAACCCACAGATTCCCAATTCGAACGCCCTTGAGAGCGTTTTTAGCTATATTTTCGCCAACAGTGGGCCAAGCACGAAAATGTGTAACGTTATCGCATCGTTAACGTATTTAGTACAAACTATGAGTTGTATATGCCACTATTGTACTAGATAAATGACAGTTTGTACTATACGTTGACGATGCGATTACGTTACACTTAAGCAGATTTTCGTGCTCGGCCCACTATTCGACCTCGTCGTTCGACCGAGTCTCCCACTGTACGAGTAATACGACGGAGGATAGCTCGCGTGCTCTACCGGTTGAAACTACTTAAACATGATCGATTTTAGAGCATACTATTACTGCACCCGCAAGAGATACATTTATCCAGAATTTACATAGATTACATAGATGTTAGATTATACATAGATTTACAAGTCATTGCGTCAGTCGTGAAAACGCTGTTAGCTTATCTCAAAAAAGATACACCTACGACACCACGTTCGGTACTATAAGTTCGTCAATTATACGACTGTTTCCATCACATAGATCCATAGTATCTCCTGTATCTCTCAGCAGCCTCATAAGGGTTTGAGCGTCACTGTCAATACATATCTAACTTCTGTGTCATAATCTCAACGCATTTGTCTGTTTCTGTTAATTAAATCCAGTTTGATTATCTTTGCACATCTGCGTAGCCTAGAGTTCATGTCTAAAAGTCCACAATTAATTTTCGCTTCATTAGGTAATATCTCATTTTGGTAAGACTGGTTTCAATGAAACAAACAATACATATTATATTATGTGTACCTTGTATATAAGTATATACCTATTAACTATAGCTCTGCAGAAATTCAATGAATAAACACTTTTGCGTAAACGGAATCAAAATCCATATTAATATTTTGGGAAATGCGCGTAAAATCAGGTATCCAGACAGGACGAGAGACCAAAAAATTTTATAAATATTTTTTAAGGTCAAAAAATTTGTCTAATTTTATACCAATATATTAATTTATTATTTATAAGAAGTCTATGTAATGACGGTGTATCTTGATAACAATTTTATTTAATGTACCTATACCACTTAATAAATAATAGTACGAGTACTACGTACCTATCTGACCCGTGACTTAATTATGCACGACTGGTTTTGGCTTATGTTTAAGAAATAACTGCCTACGCTTTGGATTTAATTTCATGATTGGATTACCTAGAATTTAATTGAAATTTTCCTGTAGCTGAACGTGTAACCAATATGGCAACTAAAACGCCATTAAGTGTCATTTTACGGCACTTGCCTACTTTGCCAACCCCTTAAATTTTTTTTACCAAAAAATTAAAACAAATTGAATACCAAAAAGTGTGAAATAACTTGTCGAAGTCGGTACCATAGTTCAAAGGTATCTATTATTAGAATATTGTGCGCGTGGTAACGACTTCGACAAGTTATTTTATACATTTTAGTGTTGAAGTTGGTTCCTTTTTTAGGTAAAAAACATTTTCATAATTTTAGTGACCTTTGCTACTTACGGGATCGATTGTCATTCACCGTCAAGATAATATCATCAAGATACGCGTAACACTTTCCAGTTTTTGAAATGTAACTCTAAAACTGCTTGACCAAATTTGATGAAATTGAAATGGGACCACCTCGGAAGTATACTCTAACAAACAAAAAAACAATTTTGAGAATCAGTCCATAAATTGGGGAGAAAACTGCTAACATACACATAAAAAAACACACGATCATAATTACTACCTCCTCCTTTTTTGAAGTCGGTTAGTAAAACGAGATTGAGAGAGTTTACGTGTATTACCCATCAACATATTCATGTTGTCCATACTGGACCTCTATTTACAGTTTTATGCAAAACTAGCTGACCCGTACGCGTCTTCGCTCGCATGGCCTCGCGAGGTACGGCGTCTAATAATATTCGTATTTTAGAGATCCTAATATCGTCAGCTATCAGCCAATGAAAATTCCGTCAAAACGTTCTTCTTCGCCATGGCTTCGTAATTTTCTTATAAATGCGCACGAAGTCGCGCGTAACTGCCAGTTTCTCATGTAGGTATGTTTGCATATCGTTAGCTTTATTTTTCAGATAATCTATATTTTGCAGAATTCATGTTTAAATCTAATCATCCAGTCGTTATCTCTTGCCATACGATCTTTGGTAATTTTAGCAGACCTGCTGCATTCTGCCCCGTTTGTGTATCATACAGGATTTTCCAAAAAGTTGAAATACGGAATTTCTCACCAAAAGTCTAAGAATGAATTCAGCCATTTAGTCGTGAAAAGGTAACAATTGTAACAAACAAACAAACAGTTACTTTTGCATTTATAATATAGCTACGTATGTGTAACAAAATGTACTTAATAACAAATAGCAAATAGGCAAAACGCAGCAACAGTTTCCTCTAAGTCCTTCGCTGGCGGCGTCCGGAGTTAAATTGATACAACGAGCGTGTACATGGTATATAGATAAAGATAAAGATTTATTGATTTGTAAAACATGTGTGTAGTCATACAGGGATGTGCATGTAGGTCTTAAATTTAAATCGGTTTCAACATGTTTTGCCTATGTAGGCGTACAAATAAACGTACCTAGTGAGATGCCGGTCACTTGCAAATAATATAAAAATAATAATTGAAATATATTAAAGTCTATATTAAAATTATATATCCGTGTTTGTCAAAGAACTTATAACTGAACTTATATAGTACTTCAAATTGCTTGTCATCTAAAAAATAATGTATACTATAGTAATATTTAGTCAATAATATGTTCTTAATTTTAACTTTAAATAGACTAAAGCTGAGGTCTCTTAGGCTTGGTATGCTCTCATTTACGTGAAGGGAGGCACGCGACGCGACGAGATACCACGAGACAAGCGTGTACAGCCGTCATTATACTTGCTATCCGCCCCAGATCTATCCGAAAGTCTAATAAAATAATTACTTATAAAAAAAACTTGGTCCACAAAGCGCCTAGCATACGGAAGCTTGTTTCAGCAGCAGTGTTTCTTTAGCCTCTTGGGGCTGGTGAGGGCCTCGAGCTTTTGCTCCTTGCCCCTGCAGAACCTCGGAGGGCAACTGCCCCCCGGTACCTCATAGTCTGCGCAGGTTGCGCATGCATTTAGGGAACAAGTAGTGTGCGCAGAGGCTGTGGTGTACTTTCTGTGCTTTCATATATGTATATAGATGTATAAGTTATGTTACAATATGGCGCGCTCGTCCCGGAGTCGTCCGTATCATCTGATAGCTGGATCTCAAGGGGCGTTTCGCGCCAGGTCTTCTTAGCGTACGGTGGCCTCGCGTGAAGAGGTGCTATTCCGTAAAGCTGAGTGTGTGGTCCGTTGTCCGCTGCGTCAAGCATCTTCCTAGCTATTTGGACCACAAACTCCTCTACGTATTATAAGCCTGGTTGTCTCACCGTCGAAATGTAAGATAAAATTAGGTAATAGATAGTAAAGAGTACAAAATGTGAGTTATTTTATGTAATTTTTCTCAAACGCCTATAGGGCGCCTCTATCAAGATTCTGCCCCGGTATGAAAAATTGTAGATCCGGGGCTGCTTTCTATATCTCGTTACAGAGTTCACAGCGTTGTTATTCCTCTCTGAAATGTTATTGAAAACAATTTCAAAAGTCAAATGGGAATAGGCTCCTTTCGGAACCCGATATACATCACCAATGTGCTCTACATTGTTTGATGAAGCACTGATGGGCGCCAACCGTCTAGAGTAGGTTAGGTAGGGGTTTCTGAGTGCGCGTCTCCCGTTTACGTTTCACACGCCGGACTTACCCACTAGTTCTGGAAATTGTTGGGCGTAGTGTCTAAGAATGCCCCGCCAGACAATAATATTAAAAAAAACAATTGTAAATCGACCTGTCTTTGCGCTACGGTGACGGTATTTAATATTTATATTATTATGTATAGCTATTTAAATTAGTCTTCTGTTAATAAGACGCGTGAAGGGTATACTGTTACCGTGGTGTTTCAATCTTTAATGTGAATGCCATGCTTTGAATGAACCAAACAGTAAATGTAAATAAAACAAAAGTAAATGTCTTCAATAAAATAATGTATGAAATTATTCATGCCCACAATTCACTAAATGGATGTATATTGTTTTAGATTCTCCCGTTCTTCTAATTGTTCTAATAACCTTCATCTCTAGAACTGCGCCGGCTTCCAGAGAAATGCCCTAAAAGGAGCTGGTGAACTTTCTTCCGGGGTACTAAAAAAATAGTAAAATGAGTTTATAATGGCAATAATATAAGTCACACGTGCTGTAGTATTTATGTATATACGAGTATATTTATAATAATAGATTATTAGACTTTATCATTGACGCTGACAAGCGTCATTCAAGCATCCTTGAATAGGCCATCCTCGATGGGTTTTATCATAACCAGCGTACAAAACTATAAAAAACACATCTTACGTCATGGGAAATAGTCTTACGGACTCAAGTTATAATGACATCCTATTATAATAGTTTTTAGAGTTATATTATCAGGATATCAATCAAATTACATATTATTTTCTTTCATCTTCGTTACTTGATAACAGTAGGTTTTATTTGGTTTGATTATGGTTTTATTTAGGGACCGCTTGTAGCGAATTTCGGCTGCGGTTACTCTTAGGTAGGTGACCATTAATTAGTACATAGGTAGTATTTTAACGAAACCGCTCTATGATTCTGGTTCCCGCCAATCTTATGGCAACAGTCATCCTGAAATGTAGGAGGTCTTCAGGCAGTCTGAAAATTCCGGCACTATTACCCAGTGCGACTGGCCAGATAAGTCAGTAGACAATACCATCCACACTGAGCCCCCGTCATGGATTATGGCCCATACTGCAAGGCTTTATAGTTTGTGCCGTGTCCCATAATGTGGGAACGTAGGGGGCCGTCGGTACTTATATACGAGGCAGGCCTTAAAATACACAGGCTTCTCTGAAATTGTCCCTACAGTCCGGACCTGGCTCCCAGCGACTTTTACCTTGTTTTCAAAATTGAAAAAGGAGTTACGAAGCCGAAGATTTTCAGACGACAGTGAGATGAAAGCAGCCGTGGAAAGCCATTTCAAGAGCAATCTAAAGAATATGTTTTCAATGAGTTAAAAGCCTTATATTCACGATGTGAAAAGTGTATTTATACGAAGGGGATTATATTGAAAAAAAAAAAATATAACACATTTTTTTCATTATGTACCTTAGGCCGTGAACTTATCAGCCGCCCCTCGTAGGTATATATGATACTGCTTGTAATCCGTAAGACAAAATTAGTAAGCAAGCGTCAGTATAGTTTAGGTTAGTTAGGTTACCACCCAGTACCAGATGTTCTGCCACACAGCAATGTACAAACATGAATTAATTGTTGTCTTTATGTGTCAAGGGGAATCTAATTATTTAATCGTCGTGTGACATATGTTTGCATTGGAAGTCAGTTTTGTATAGAACTCCTATAATAGATGCTCCCGCGAAGCAATGATGTGCTGGAACTACTGTGTTACCCCCAACACAGTAGTTCTGCACTGCTGTGTGAAGGGCATTGTAGCAAGTGAAATTACTTCAAAACCTGATATCTCAGGATGATGAACGCAATGTGGCTCCGCGCAAAACTACATTGCTCTGTGTATGTATACTGATGGGCAAGCGTAGATAGATAGATAGATAAACTCTTTGTTGCAACACCACAGACCACAGTACAATATTTTGTACAAACAAAACAAATTGGATAATGTTATAGGGTTTTATTAAAAGTGGCCTTTATAAAACCATTCCGCTACAACACAGATCAACTATATAAAGGTTTTGCGTGTCCGACAAATGTTCATACTTGCAATTACTCTTAGATTCCATAAAACTGCACCACTCTCAGTAATGGGGTTGGGTTCACGCCGACTGAAGTGGATATCTTGTTTAACTATCTAGTTAAACAAGATAACTTGTTCTAGAACAAGTTTTGCCTTTAGGTTTTATTCATATCTGGGACCTTATTTATATAATAAAATAAATAAATTCATTAATATATGTATATCATTTAACCAAAGCTCACTGTAAGAATAACATAGTTCAGTGGATTTCTGCTAAGACTATAAGGAAACAGAAGATATTCTTGTATCAAGTATGTAAAATTAACTCAACCAGACCAGAAATTAAAAATAAAACTAGTACAAATTAGTTACAAACTTACATCTGAAATTTATAAGGATACACTTACATGATACTCGGCACACTTGTGAACAATAATTATAATTAATTTAGTACTGAAACCAACAAGGGAAGAGAAATAGCCGCTCCAAGACAGGGAGTAGACTCCTAGTGGGCCGGCTATTGCACAATATGTTTAATACAATATTCTCCAATATTGTAATATTGAAATTTAATGTTATCAATTATTGTAATATTGTTATGTGTAACCATTTTTATGCATGAATAAATGATTAATTTAATAGAAAAAAAAACGTTTTACAACAATGAAAAGCTTAAGAGGATTGCATAGCTAGTACTTTCCATGCTAAAAGAGAAATCTCTTTTCTACCTCTTAACGTTGTCCGATTTCAGTGGTTTTTTTTTTCATGGAGTCATGGCATTGTGTACTATGCCCGTACGTTTTGATTTTTTCAGTATTTTAAAGTACTATAAATTTAATTTTTTAGAACTTAAAATAATTGAAAAAATTTAAACGTATGGCATAGTACACAATGTCATGACTCCATGAAAAAAAAAGCACTGAAATCGGACAATGTTAAGAGGTAGAAAAGAGTTTTCTCTTTTAGCATGGAAAGTACTAGCTATGCAATCCTCTTAAAACTAAGTCTCACATTGGGCGGTCTTATCGCTCAGAGCGATCTCTTCCAGACACATACCACCAGGCGGATGACTTGCCCGTCTTTCACTTGATTAGGTACCATAAAAACATTTAGGTACTTCTTAAGCAATGATATTATCCACATACACATTTTTTTTATCTTGTTTCGACTTAATACATAACTGGTTGAATGAAAGTAATGAAACATGATGAAGTAAAATAACTAATGTGTCAATGTCAAGGTTACAATAGTACGCTTGTAAATTACAAGCGTACTATTGTTTATTCAATGGCAATACTGCGCTCCACACAATGTACACTTCGTCTACTTCTATGAACTGGAGACTCCCCAATCTGATCAGTTGATAACGTAACATTACAGAGATGACGGAGCAGGGACGGCTTGGTCTGTCTATCGTTCCCATTTGGCATGACGAACGATATCTCTGCTATGTAACTGTGTAGCGTTTTTATCTATCAGCTGCTTTCCGCGGATTTACGTTAAATATGTAGAGTCCGAACCCGACCACTCAGTACTCAATCGGTCGCAGAGAACGCGTCACGCGTGCCCGGTGACGCACTCTAGTGGTAGTGTTGGGAACTCGTGCCGATATGAAGGGATCACTGAATGACGTCAGGGGAGACGTCAAGCATTACGAGGTAGGATTACTGTCATGCCATCAGTCTTCAGGCTCATACCGAATGTTTAAGGACGATTATTTTTATTATGTATCTATACGTGTCCATTACAATAACTTTAACTAATAAATGTAATTGAAATTACATAACTTAAAACGGATTAAATCCCGTATAATTTATGTCGTTTAATCCCGCCGTTTCAAACACTTTTCAGTGAAGAAGGTCGCGGTAAATTTAATAGGTACGTTTGCAGTTGTTTAATTTCAATGTAATAAGAATCGCGAATACCTAAGTAATTAATGTAATTTTGAATAATACTCATTACCTACACTAAATAACTTATTAAGTAAATAGCCTAAGTAGTTAATATTGCTTACATGTTTTAAATATAATAAATACGCCGACAAATAATACAATACCGATACTTGGTATTACTAGGTAGCGAATACTTATTGAATTATATTCATTATTCGACGTGTGAATACTTACATATTAATAACAATAATACTTACTATACTTGTTTTATTAATTAATTAACTACACACTACAGACACAATGACCCGTAGGTACCGTTTTAAAGTTATGGATTAATTATACTCGTAATAACATACAATGGAGACTTCGTTCTCCAAACATAACAATTTTACATAAGAAATAAATACTTTGTATTGCTTATTCTAGTTAGGTATAGGTACTATTTTCCTTATCACATTGATATTAGCTAGAGCATCCGGCCACAGACTCCAGCCTTTTCCATATTGTAGGTAGGTACTAAGCACAGCCTCCACGACATCTTCGTTCCTATCTTGTATGGCCATCTTGCCGTTGTCTTCTGCTTTTTGTTTTGCCGTTGCTTTTGTCGCCCGCCTGACGAATGCGCCCATAACATCCGAGCTGTCGTTTGTGAAGTATGTGCAATGTGCAACTCTACTATACTTTTACAAGTATAGAAGTGAGGTTGTTCCGTGGTATCCATTATACCTACAGTGGTTGTATTGTACCAAACTTAATATTCTATTTAATAGTGACTGCGCGCTAAATTGGAAGAACCGCGTTTTTTGCTTAGGCAAGGCACTAAGTAACAAAGACAGGTAGGTACCTACTTTTGAATATCGATGTCCCGGTAGGGTCGAGGCTGGGACCTTTATTGCAAGTCACTAATGGAGGTTTTACCTTGACTTTAAAACTTGGAATGATCAATTAATTATAGTTAATATGGAACCTTTATGTTTCATTTCAACCGTGACCCGTCCCAACGCATCCGTATGAAATGAAAATTTGTTGTTACCTCATTACCTCGAAAAGGCTTGGTTTATCGTCCGAAATCTGCGCGCTATAGTTCATTCGAGGAAAAGTTATTCAAAACGCGACAAACTATGAAGTATCAACTTCGCTTGGCAACAAAGATATTCTGCGTCTCGTACCTTTGAAACCCTCGCTACGTCCAGGATTTGAATTTGAATCTTATAAACCTTCTATTGATGAAGCTTCAAATAGGTAGGTACGTATTAAAAAAACTATTTTGCAGCCTTGCGTAACAAATAACTACCGTTTTAATAACTGAGCTGATGTATTTTTATATATTAAAATAATGTTTTACTAAAAAATGGAACCGACTTCAACACCAAAAAGTATGAAATAACTTGTTGATATCGGTATCATGATAGTTCAAAAGTAGGTACTTATTACCACAATATTGTGCGTATGGTACCCATCTACAAGTTACTCGTATTTCACACTTTTTGGTTTTGAAGTTGGTTCAATTCTTTGGAAAAAATATATTTTCACCATTTTTAGTGACCCTGCTGCTTACAGGATCGATTGTCAATGATGATATCATCAAGATAAATCAACACTTTTCAGTTTTTGAAGTGTAACTCAAAAACTGTTTGACTGAATTTGATGAAATTTAAATGGTACCACCTCGGAAGTATCTTTTTTACAGACTAACGCTACAGAAACTTTAAACTCTTTAACTTACATAATTTTGAGAATCGGTTCACAAATGAGGGAGAAATTGTCTAACATATACCTTCCTCCTTTTTTGAAGTCGGTTGAAAATACCTACTGTATTGAGTATTAGGATAAATGTATGTGAAATGAGAGAACCCAAAATCATAACTTGTGACAAAGTAGTTGGTTAGTAGTGGAGTGCTCGCTGGAGGCCGAGCGCGCCAACTACTTATTTTGTTTAGATTTTTACTAACTTTGCTTGTGATATGAGAGTGTTTGATGTTAAATACATCTTATTGTTTATTTGATAGTAATTATTACTTGATACCACGCGTTCCTAAGTAAAAGGGTCTTATAACAGACGAACACAGACAGACGGACAAAAATGTGATCCCATAAAAGTTCATTTTTCTTATGATTTAACGTTTCTTATGATATAACTTAAAGTAACCCTAAAAACTATTTATCATATTTAAAAAGCCAAAAAATGTTAAAGTCAATATCTTTTATTCAATTGAGGCATCAAGGACGTACTTATGAACATCAATTATTCATCATAATGAACTTAAAATATTCTACCGCTGCGTTCCACAATATATAGAGCCTACCGAGAAGAAGCGGCAAGAAACTTTTCTTTTCATATAGATTTTTACAATGTTTCTACTTAGGTACTATTATTACATTTATGGGTGGCAGAGAGACAGCTTGCCAGAAGTGGAGTACCTATTCCAAGCACAAGTCTCTACAATGAACAGTATGAGCATGCTGGACTCGTATTAACACTCTTCTATTATTATATTTTATGTGACTAAATGTAAGATGACCTACATTTAGTCCATAAACATATTTTTATGAATGTATCATTTAGACTACGGTGCAAATAGATTCATACCACGTGCAGATCCGTTTATGAATAATTAACGCATAAGTAAAAAATATAAGATTAGGACAAAAACTGAACACAATAGAACGTATATTCCAATTTCATCATTCATCACATCATTATGATAACGCGGATGCATATAGGTAAGTACTTAGGTACATTTGTAAATTGGTACTCGTAGTATAGGTACATTAGGTACCAACCTACTTATATTCATTTACACGGAGAATTGAAAAAGGTAACTGGTTGGTCATATTTGGCAAGAAAATCGGTCTGTAAGGTACAGAATATTTTTTAGTATGGTTTCATACTAACAATTGTGGTGTAGGTACTAACTAATAACCTTAATGACCGCATTCTTAAATACTATTACGTACCTTAAAAAAATATTGCAATAGAGATTCAAATAATATATTCAAATACGAGCATTGACGTAATTATTATCACAAAAACAAATTAACAAAAAATGGAACCAACTTCAACACCAAAAAGGATGAAATAACTTGTTGAAGTCGGTACCATGATAGTTCAAAGTACCTACCTATTATCACAATATTGTGCGCACCAACTTCGACAAGTTAATTCACAATTTTTAGTGTTGAAGTCGGTTCCATTATGTGGTAAAAAAAATATTTCTCACTTATAGTGACCCTTGCTACTTACGAGATCGATTGGCATTCGCCGTCAATTACGATATCATCAAGAAAGGCGAAACACTTTTCAGTTATTGGATTGTAACTCAAAAACTGCTTGACCGAATTTGATGAAATTCAAACGGGACCACTTCGGAAGTATACTCTACAAAAAAAAAGAATTATCAAAATCGTACTATTCTGTAAAAAGTCATGCGTACATAAAAAAATATACGCTTGACTTGAGAACCTCCTCCTTTTGTTTTGAAATTCGGTTAAAAATAAATTTCAACGAGAAGACTGTCTCTGGTTGTACGATCTCAGATCAAAATCAAACCGATCAGTATTATAATCCCAACTAAAAGTTTGCAAGACTTAACTTAAAAAGCGGCATATTTACCGAGTGTTTAATTGAGCTTCCGATATTGCAACACTTTTGCAAACGCCATGATCACGGGTTAGCTCTTGTGTAACTCAGACCAAATAAAAAAGTCAAGGCAGAATGTTGTGAACAGAAAAATGAAGCCGGTAAAACTACGCCTCGCCGTGTACATACACAATTACACACACACACGCACAACGAAACTACGCCTTGACTCGTCAGTCGAACTATCGCTGCGCGTGGAAGCAACACGTAAAGTAAATCAACAAATTTACCAGTCAAAATGCCGAATTGTGTCGTGAAACGGTGTTAAAACAAACATCAAAATATAAAAAGAAGGATGGAATCACATTTCACACGTAAGTAACTAGGAAAGCAATATTTTAAATAAATAAAAATAAAAATAAAGGTTATTGCTTGGAACATAGAAAGTGTTGCCATGGTAAAGCCTGTAAGGTTTACCCTATTATTGGGTAATCTTAATATTTAGTATATATGTTACGTTAATACGGGTACGTTTTTATAATAGTTTATCAACGTGTTTTAACCGACTTCAAAAAAGAAGTAGGTTCTCAATTAGACTTTTCTTTAAATATAATATTGTATGACACTCGACGCAATATCTTTATACAAAACCGGTTCCGTCGTTTGAAAGCAAATTAAAAAAAATAGGCAATTCTTTTTTTTTTATTTTTAGTTTATTTTCAACCGACATCTAAAAGGAGTAGGTTTGCAATTAGGTTCTATTGTTTTAAATACTTGTTACCTCATAAGTCCGTTATTTATAAACCGATTTGAACAATTTTTTGTTGGAAACCTGATACCTTTAATATGGATTCGCATTAATTTCACACTGGATTTTCAATTTCGTACATATTGAAGGCGGTTATGTATTTTTGTAAAAATAAACCATATTTCTATTGAAGTCTTTTGTTTTTAGGGTGTATCTCTATTGAATGTTGTTGTGTGTAGTTAGTATGCGGAAAGTTATACGAGATGGTCGACCAGTCTTTGTCATCACGCGATTTTATAAACCAGTCGCAGAAGAAAAATGCAAAGCAGGATTCATAGGTACATTAATAAATATTGAAAGTTTAAAAGCGCTTTATACGAAGTACATAGAATATGAAAAAAGGCTGTTTTTTTTATCTTCTTATAAATTAAGCCAGGATCATTTGGAGATTCTATTTACGTCTATTAGGATGCATGGAGGGTTCAACGATAACCCTAACGTAAGACAGTTTACAAGCAAGCTACAAAAAATACTATGTCATTTAGAATTAAAATGTCATGCAAAAAGTAATTGTGTTCCTTTAGAACACATAGCAATACGTAATTGCACTTCACCAATTAAATTATAAATAGCACTTCATCGTCGTATAGAAACGAAGAAGAAGAAGAAACCATTGAAAATTCTTCGTTGCAACTTCTTAATGAAATTGTTAATGAATCATTTGATTGGGCCAGTTGTTTACATGACAATTCATATTATGGTGACTACAGAAAAATGATAATTGGTTACATATCTGGAAGTACAGTGCACTATCTTGTTAAAACCATAAAATGCTCTAAATGTTAAGATGCCTTGCAGACTGATGAGAAACTTTATTTTCCCAAGCTCATTAGTTTAAAAAACAAAGGCGGTTTTCGCTTCCCGTCTAAGGATCTTTTTGACATTTGTGTCACTTGTGAAGCAGTTGTTCGAAAATTATTGAATGAAAATATTGCAATAACCGCAGAAAATCAACACCAAACTATAGTCTTGGACATATTAAAGAAATTCATTGGAAACAATCAGATTTTTATCAATTTAGAGTCAAAACATGAATATGTTGGGCAGGAACATAAACTTAATTTAATAAGGTGTGTAATTGAGAAATACTTAAACATTAGATTCCACCATATTGTTAAATTAGAAAGTATTTCTAAATCAGTGCAAAGTAAACGACAAGCGTACAAAAAAATAATTCAGCATAAAGGTTTTTAAATAAAACTAGCAGTTACACCGAGTAATTTTATTTCTGAAACTCTTTGTCTTTTCTCTTTCACTACCCAATGCCATTAATTTTTACCGACACCTAATGTAGGAACCCTATTATTATATTAAAACTAATAACGTTATAACTTTATTAAATTTATAACGTTAATAATTTGATAACGTTAACGGGGTAATTTAAATTATCATGGCAGCACCGATTCACGCACTACATGCATAGAAAACCGGCCTCACTGCTCTGTTCACAACATTCTGTCTTGACTTTTTTATTTGGTCTGAGTTGTGTAAGTGTTGATAGTTAAATCATAAGAATAGGTAAATAATATTATTTATTCTTATGGTTAAAACACTTACAAACCTAAGTAAAAATACATAGTGTAGATACATGTTACCATTTGCTTATGGTAACATGTATGTAGACTATGTTATCTTAAGGCGCGCTCGTATCCTGATGATAGTAAAAAGCAGAATTTTTAAACACCTAGTGTAACGAAACCGATCGATAATAATATTATGAAAAAAATACAAAGGTTAGAAAAGGAACAGGAGAAGAGTAATAACCGAATAGAATTTATAAATATAACTCTTTTTCGGCAGAAAATAAATCCTGAATAGGTCCACAAAAATAAACTTTCAAGTCCAAACTCTCACAATTTTCAGTGGTAACACTATATTATTTATTAGGTAATACATAGCCAACGTAGAATACTAAAGTAATAACCAGCAGTTTTTCAATTGTGTTAGTATATATCGAATAATAATAAAGAAAACGTACAAAATTAACGCATTTTCGCATTCTAACAAGTGATCTAACAAGCGATTTTCAACCTTACGTAAAGCATCGTAAATTATTTTAAAATTGAGGTTGGACCGCGTCTTAATAAAACTTTTCCCATCAGTTGAGGAAATCAAACACGGACTGCAAACCAACGGGCGTATTCTAATCTAAAGACTAGAACACCAATAGATTTTATACTTATTGTAAGTATAAAATCTTTTGATACTTACAATGTTATCATTCCACTGCTCACATAGTTTTCCTTGTTCTAGGATGCGAAAGAGGCGCTAAACAAAACTGCCAAAAATGATGGCGACGCGCTCGACAACATTCTATACCACGTGGGCGAGTTCGGGCGCTACCAGAAACTGTTGTTCCTGGCGATGCTACCCTTCGGCTTCTTCTTCGCGTTCGTGTACTTCGCGCAGATGTTCATCGTAGCGACGCCGCAGCGTCATTGGTGCCGAGTGCCTGAATTGGAACACCTGGACATGGAGTTGAGGTAGGCAGATGTTCCGCAGAGTCTTGCAAGGGGCTTGAATCGGAATAGTATGTTAGTTTTATTCTGATTTAATTTAGGGACTTTAAAGCATTGTTTCTGTGTCCCATCTTCTAGTTAAGTCCGGCGACGGCTGTTTGAATTAAACGTAAAATACAGTTGGCAATTGGAATCGCGTCCATCGACGTTATATAACGTCGATGCGAATAAATACATACTATCGAGCATACAACCTCCTATTTTGAAGTCGGCTAAAAACTGTAATTAAGCCAAATCTGTACTTTAAATATTTTTTGAAAATTATTATCGAGCTTTAATTTGTTACCGATATAGAGGCTAATCATATAATTATATTATTTACAGTTTTTGTATATCTGCCTGTCTGTCATGTTGTACGCGCTTCGTTCTGAAACGACAAGACAAACTTTGAAAAAACATAAAACAGTGATAGTTAATATTAACACCTCTCACCTGTCGATTGTCAATATTACCTACAATGAAATTTCTATTGAGCGTGGCTCGTTCGACATATGAAGTATTATGATTTTACGTAGAGGATATTTTTAACCCATCAAAAATACCTCAGTGCCTCAAGACAAGATTATTCGACCAATGTGTGTTACCAGTGATGGCTTATGGCACTGAAACGTGGTCTCTTACTATGGGCCTCATAAGCAAGCTCAAAGTCGCACAATGAGCTATGGAAAGGGGTATGCTGGGGGTTTATCTAAGTGATCGAATCAAAAATGAGGAGATTCGTAGAAGAACAAAAGTCACCGACTTGGCCCATAAGATTAGCCAGTTAAAGTGGCAGTGGGCAGGGCACGGAGACCACGGACCGCCATGCGCAGCGTAGGTCGTCCACCGACACGGTGGACAGACGCCCTGATAAAGGTCGCAGGACGACGTTGGATGCAGGCCGCTTCCAACCGGTCCTATGGCTGAGATGACGATGATGATGACATGGTATCAATGTTTAAACAAATTGCAAATTCAAACAAAACCAGCCAAAATACAGCGGACAAAATGTTCGATATGCAATTACTCAAATTGAAGTCAACGTTGTGTTTTTGCCTGCCAAGAGAACAATAAGTAGTTTTTACCTTGAGACATGCTGAAGACAAAGAAAAAAATTGATATTCAGTTGAGTCATTGACACATGTCTTGCATCATATATTACATATTAACTAAATAACTAAATTTAAGCATTAGCTAAAACCATTCAGTTTTTTAGTATTTTTGACGTAATTTAGGGACTTTTGACAACTATGTCTACGCCATCCGCCTTCATTCCCCTCTTAGGACTAAATTCATAAAGGTTTGAGGGAGACTTAATATTTTAAAGTGGTTCTACCTGTTCTTTCTCCAAGTTTCCCTATATGTGTAAGTACACAATATATTCTTCAACGCTCGAGGGCAGACAGAGGCAGAGGTGCCAAATTGCTTTAAAATACCTCATTGTAGCTACACAAGTTCTGACAGACAGGTTTGTCTTACTTACCTATAGAATTAGTTTGAAGGTTTTGAAGATTCTAAAGCGCTCGCAATGGAGCTTGACTTGGCGATCATAACCGATCAACAAGTTAAGCAACGCTTGCTGCGGTCAGGAGTTGGATGGGTGTGTGCTAGTGGCATTGTTTAACTGAGCGCTTCCGTGCTTCGGAGGGCACGTTAAGCCGTCGGTCCCGGTTGTTTGTCTTAGAATATCAGTCGTTGCTACCATCTCGTAGGAATATACGAACTTATGCCGTTGCGATATAACTCCCAGATAGCTCTAGTATATAGCATCTATATAGCATAAGTCTATCATGGCATGTTGTATCCAGTACTACATTAAACACACCGTGCGTTGCGTAATAATAAACGGACAGACAGACAGACGTTTTTCCTCACCCTGAAAATGAAGTCGAATTAAAAAAAAAAGAAATGATAAACTCCTCTTTTTTTGAAGCCGGTTAAAAATAGGTCCGTCTCCCATACAAGAAACCTGTTATTTAACCCTTTGCGTCCCAGAGACGTAAACACACGTCAGTTTCATTCATAAATCTTTTTTTTTAAATATCACAGTATAGGAAGGAAACGTTCATAATTTTATTTGCTCTGTCGTAAAAACTGTAATAAATGTGCAAACATCTAACTTGGCATGATTTAGTGTGATCCAGTCTCTGACAATATCGATATTTTGTCATTTTTGTCCACTAAGTCTGTTCCATTCGAAAAAAGAGAGTTTCGTAATTATTTACCTCTGTTTTCTATACCATACAATATTTCCGTTATGTATTAATTACTTGTTTTCCACAAGTAATTGTTATATAAAAACAAATACCGCGACTGAGATTAATACAATATGAAAACTTGACGAAGAGACCAAAACTTCGGGCCGACCAGTGCAGTGTTGGGGGAAATTAAAAGTTGTAAATTTGCGTGACACTGAACTGGTAGTTATAGCTTTTAAACTCTGATGAACGACTAGTATTAAAATAAAACGTTATAGGTGTGATATACAACGTTTTTCAGTTATGGTTGTAACAAAATATGTTAATTTTCAACTCTTTTAATATATTACTCAACACCTAGAACCCCTCTACATATTCGTAGAACTATAGCTTCTATAAGCGTTTTTTGCCGTTTGTTTCACGGCGAAAGTTCTGAAGAGCTTTTCAATCTTATTCCTTCCTCACCATTCCGATCCCGAACTACTCGTTCCGGCATTGCATCCATATACTGTTCAAAACTTCTTACCACGAACCAAAAAGTTTGGCAGTTCCTACCTCTGTCGTGTAAGTAAATTGTAAAATGCTCTGTCAGCGTACATATTTCCTTACAGCTATGACCCTCAGTCCTTCAAGCGGGGCGTGAAAAAGCATCTCGCAGGTCATCATAGGGGTGGCGATTAGTGCAGCTTACGGCTGCACTAATGTTCATTGCTTCTTGATTTCATCTTCGCTTTCCATCAGGCGAGAGGGAGTGACTTTGACGAATAATTATAAAAAAACATATATACCTACATCGGTTAAGTGTTTTAATGGTCTTCGAAATACTTTAATTAGGACGAGTTTTTATTTTACGATCATAATATTACTGATTACTTACCCTTAGACAATGGCGTTGCAAAGGCGAATTCAATGAACATTTAAAGATTTAAAGAAAACTTTAAAGTAAATCAACAAATAACTAACACATAAGATCGGTTATTGAAAACCTGTAGGATCACTTTGTCTCGTAGTTCAGCAGATTGTGCCAATAATTGGTCATACGAAGCGCATCCAATGGATAAATGGTCCAAGATTGGATCTAAACCACCACCACATAATTATTTAATTATAGAGAAGATTAAAGATAGATAGAACTATCAATATGAAATATAGGGTGTTTGGTAGAGGGACCGACAAACCAAATGAGCGTGTTCGGGGGACCACTTAGAGAATATAAGTTGGCCAAAAAAAATCCCCGACCCCCCAATATGTTTAACTTCTTTTTGTGATTTTTCCCTTTTTCTCCGAAATTGTACCTATTTACCACCACAACATTTGTAAAATTTGTAAAACTAAAAACATCGGGTCTAAAACATACTTTACAAATGTTATGGTGGTAAATAGGTACAATATTGGAAAAAACGAGATTATTCACAAAAAAACTTTAAAAAAATTCGAAATTTTAAAAATTCGAATTATTTATCACTAAATAGTATAAAACAAACTCGCTGTCTGTCCGTCCCTATGTATGCTTAAATCTTCAAAACTACGTAACGGACTTTGAAGCGCTTTTTTTTAATAGATAGAATGATTCAAGAGGAAGGTTTATATGTATGATACATGCACAATATTGTAGAGAAACACTAATGAATTTACAGGTTTTTAATGTGATGTCGTAAATAAACATTTTTTTGCGCTTACATTGCAAACGCTGACTGAACCCCACGAGATAAATCAAAATAATGTACTACGGTATTGAACACCTTAGAAAGGTCAACAAAAAAGTACGCGATGGTATATGTCTATCTCTTAAGGATAACCCACAATAATCATTTTTTATCCTTTACATTTAACGGGAAAAAATGGCTTATTTAGGAAGTTATTTTAAGCAATACAGCATTTATTTTTTATTTATTTATTTACAAAATCCACAGCCCTTAACTAACAAAGTTTATATATGTATCTTACACCTATGGCCAATAATGGATTTACATTTTACTAACTAAATGTATAATACTACTAGTCATAGTATTAAACTATATGCAGCACTTAGTTTTTGAAATAGGTAGCAAGTGTGGATATATGTTTGAGTGTGCGTGTTTTATGTGTGTGTGAGTATATGTGTAAGTGTGTGGGAGGGTGCGTGTTATATGTACGAATGATTTCACTTTGTTACTGAGCAACGGTTTTGGTTGGATTTAGAATCTCAAGAATTTCACGCTTAAACTTTGGTCTACTGTTACAAAATAGCTCAATTGTATTTTTTTTTTATTATAAACCTTCTGCAATCTACTGACGATAGCATTTTGTGTATACTAAGTGCTACTGTGAGGGACTGCAAATAAGCTTGTGTGTCGTGTCCGCTTCTTAGGACAGCAAAAACACATAATTTTTTGATGGAGTTCAGAACAATCAATATATCCATTGCATATGCCATGCAAGAAAGACATATCAGCGAGAACTCTTCTATTATCAAGTGTGGTTATTCTGTGATAGATGCAAGACTCCTCATAATCTTCAAGAATTATATAACATCTGTAATTTAAATGTTTTATAAATTTATGTTGTATTCTTTATTCGAACACGCTCATTTGGTTTGTCGGTCCCTCTACCAAACACCCTGTATAGATATACAGGTCCGTTTTTGTGAATTTTGTAGGTGTGCCGTATTATATACCCAACTAATAATTATATTTTAAGCTTTTAAATGAAAAAAAATTTTTGAATATACCTATAAAACATTTTGTGATATGCATATGATAAACTAATATATGTTTTTAAATTGAACATAATCAACCATAAATAAAAGGTTTATATTCAATATAAAAAAAATCCTCCCCTGGCTCGAACACATGCGGTGATCCTCCTGGGCATGCTGAGAATCAAATTATCCAGCATTTATTGGGGTAACCTGTCCCATTCTCGAATAGTGGCTTCCCTGAACTCTGGCACTGTCTAGGGACGTGGAAGAGCATCCCACGCGTGCTCTATTGGGTTTAAGTCAGGCGAGCTGGCAGGCCAGTCTAACCTTGTGATGTCGTATTCTCGGACAGAAGCATTGACTCGTTGAGCTCGATGGGCGGGCGCATTATCATCGACCAGTAAACCACTACTACCAGTAGATACTAAATCTATATTTTAAAATAAACATTCTGAAATGACGAAGAAATCATAATATAAATTACCGTAAAAAAGAGATATCGAATTTTCAAAGTGATTGCATTTTTAAGCTATTGACCGAATCCAGAAATTCCGTAACGAAAATAACCTAACACCCCCCACTCCAACTCCATCTATCGATGAATAGCAGAACTATTAATGACTTTTTGAAATATCACGCTTGTCTCTTTAGTTCAGCAACTTGCCTCTAGATGGCATTGGTTAAATAATTATAATTGCATAAGTTGATAAAAACAGCTATGCAATAGCTTTACCGCGGCAGTCTCCGAGTGCCACACGTCTTTTTTATTTTTTATTTGTGTATGTCTGTTAACAGTGCCACCCAGAGCTAAGAATTGAAGTGTAGCGTGGCACTGGCTGCGCTCGTCACCCCGAGACTTTAGTTTTCAAGTCTCATTTCCTTTATTAACCTTAAATCACACTCACACTTCATGCACTTATAAATATGTCATAACCTATATAAATAAAATGTAAGTGTATGTATATAATTCCAAATTAACAGTGATATTTTTTTGTGTGTTTTTAATCTAGAGACGGTAAGATAGGTAGGCATAAGAGTAATGGACTGTATGCAAAAAGCGGGATGGGGCAAAGTTTATATAGGATTTGTGCAACACACCCGTCCAATGGGGGTTCCAAGCCGATATTAAGAGGATTGCATATAGCTAGTACTGTCCATAATAAAAGAAATAACTCTTTTCTACCTCTTAACGTCGTCCGATCTCAGTTATTAATTTTTTCATATAATCATCACATTGTTTACCCATACATTTATGCCCATACGTTTTGATTTTTTCAGTATTTCAAAGTACTATAAATTTCCTTCTTTAGAACTTAAAGGCCTTAGGTGGTCTGAATCTATCTATCTAGAATTGGCTCGCTAGTTTGTTGCAATACATTAAGAAGAACATACTGGCTCCTGAAATACTTACAGTTCACGGTGGCACAGCCTACGGATTCAAATATTTAATGTGTATAGGTACCTAATAAGACTGTTTGTCTGTATAACATTCATGATATCTCGATAGTATTTGAAGACGTTCCTTCATTTTATGAGTTTACAATTTCCATTTTATTTGTAACAACAATGTCCGCATTAGGTAATCTGTTGTATTATTTACTCTAACAATGTTGGTTCGTATTCAGTTTATAAGAATAATAAAATCTTTATAAAATATTTTCATGAGAGTAAATATTACAATTATAACATTTTGCACCTATATTTATATTATATTAACGGGGCTTAATCGCGTTAGTAATAGGATTTATTTACCTCGACGTTTCGATCAAGTTGCATTGTTCACGTGGTCACGAGTGGACTTAATATAATATAAATATGTGTTCATGTCGCGAAAGTTTAAAAATGAATTTTGCACCTAATTAAAAAAACATGAGTGAACAAATTATGACTAAAACCATTACAATTCCGTATAGGTAAATCGAATGTTTGCACAAGACCAATGTAGAGATAAGGCTGCTGATTTAGGTCGTAGAAATGCTGATAATATCACTTGATAGTTAAACACGGCATAATTCAATTAACTCTTAAAAAACGGAACATTAGCAAAATATTAGTAGACTAGAAGATAAGCCAGTTGAAGTGGCAGTGGGCAGGGCACAAAGAACGCAGAACTGATGGCCGATGGGACCGGAAGGTTCCGGAGTGACAACCACGGGTCGGTAGGCACAGTGTAGATTCTCCGACAAGGTGGACAACCTGACGACGTGCCACGCAGTAAGATATGCCTTACGGTCTAGTGGTACCTCGCAGATATGGTTTTCTTGTGGAGAAGTAGGCTCTAGGTTAATATGATCCAATTGCCGCAAGTCATGCTTCAGCTATTGCACACTATCACTCCCTTCCATGGCTTGTACATATTATGTTTAGGGAAAACACTCTATGTATGAGGGTATCTAAACATACTACCGTAACTAGAGAGTAAGAGGCGAGACTTGTCGTGTAGCGTTAGTTATACAGAGTTTATTAAGTTACACATTGGCTCGATAATATCCAACTCTTAATCAGCATCCACGAACTCATTCGGAATCGTATTCAGTTATCCCCTGAAAAAATATCAACCCCTGACTCGACGGACGTCAATAGAAAGTGCGAAATTATTACGAGGAGGCCGTGTCTACACAGGGAAATGGTGGGCTATAGAGCCATTCTAATTCTTAATCCTAATGTTGAAGCAATGAAGCTATTGAGGAATAATAAGCAATTGTGAATAAACGAGGTGTGGTGCGTCAGCGCGCCCCTATTTGAGGAATAATCCAGTGTCGCCCGGTTAAACCTACATGTGGAAAAGTCCTTTCGAGGCAAATAAGCAGTTCATTGAGAAATCGTATTTACGTATTTCAATTAATTATTTCTAGAAAACGGTTCGCGTCCGCAAGTCAATATTTTACGTGCAGGCTTACCGTATTATAACCTACTTATAAAAAAAACTAACCGCCAACTCAATGTTTTATAATCTAAACCTAAGTCCGTCGGATAACCGTATAGATGGCACCATTTCTGTGCAAAAGTTTAGCATTGCCTTGCCATCTACGAGTAACTTTGAAATGCTGCCAAGCATTCTAGCCATTTCTCATTAGTTTCTTTTTCCTTTAACTTTTATGTATGTATAATAAAATTGTATTACATAGGTATGTACTATTTAAATGGGTATAACATATAACCACTTTGTTAACAGTTTTTAGTAGGTATACTCGTATGTATGTCAAAAGTCAAGTATGGTGTGAATAATTAAATATTGAACAGGTACCTACATACAAGTAGTGTGGCTGTAGCTGTCTAGACAGCTATATTTTGTTCTAGAATCTGAAATGCGATGATTTGATAGGATGGTGTTAAAAACTAACCAATTCTAAGTTTTTATGCACGTGTATGATTGTCTGAATATTAGAGTACATACACGTACCAACAAGGTAGAATACTGCCCGCTAATTTAGGGATTTAAACATTAAGCAAAGAACACAATTCACTTTCCATTTAACTGCAGTGAGAAAAGTACTTAGATAAAGCAGCGTGAGTCTAAATAATTACTTACTTCACTTTGTTTATTATTTCCTCAAGCGTTATTAAAGTCACGTTCAGGAGGTACTAGGTACAATTCAATAAAATAATGAATAATAAAAACCGTACAATGTTTTTTATTGCTTTTCGTACAATATTAGTTTACTGCGCTGTTTTTATAGAGAGATATACATATAAAAGTAGCGCTTCACTCGTAACACTACTATTTACGCGTAATACTACTATTTAAATGATATATTACATAAATACTTCCACTACTGATGTCAAGCCACATACAAATGACGTCGGGCGCGGACATGGCGCGGGCAGCTTCATAATCCATACAAATTGCATACAAAACGCATGCGTAATTTAGAAACTGCCTATCAGGCGCGGGCGCCGAAATGGCGCGTCAGAACCACGTCCGAGCATCGACATACCGTGTATTCCAAATTGCGCTTTATTTTCATTCATTTCGTATGAAATTTGAATGGAATAGAAAGCCGCACGTGCCGTGTCCGCGCCCGACGCATTTTATGTGCAGCCAGCGCCTTAGTGTGGCTTGCACCTTACGTCTTTGCCTGAAATTATAACTTCATCCAATTAATTTATTATCACGTTTATTATTCATCAAATATCTTTTAAAAACGGAATGAAAATTAGGTTTGATCAACTTGCTGCATTAACCTATCCAGCAAAGAAAAGCATCATCGGACGATTCAGTAAAACGTTATGCGTGGTCATCATTTCCCACCCACCAGTGGTTTGGGCGCGTTTGCAGCATAATTTTAGGATCAACAAACAGTACACAACAAGAAATAGTACAAAGGAGTAGAAATAGTACAAAGGAGTAGTTTAAAAAATTGCTGGTTAGTGTACCAATAGCTCTCACAGGACTATTAAAGTCTTATCGTGCGCGTTGGGTCACGAGGCTGACTTTTTGAACAAAAGCCAGTTTTATGGTCACGTGTCATTTTGTACACAAATACAAATACAAAGCACTACATTGTACACCATAATAATAAGATCAAACACAGGAACTATAACTTATAAATATAAATACAATGGGTGGACTTATCGCTTAAAACGAAACTTCCAGCTAACCTTTGGATATATCGTAGTCGAGAAGTTAGAGAGGTCAAATTATATACAAATACTTACATCATTATGTTTCTATATATATCAATGACTTCAATAGAACAGAGCATGCCTATATCAACCAGAAGCTGATTACACAATTAGGTGACTTAAATAGTAAAGGATCTTCCAGAAAATGTAGTTCTTTAGGCAGCCTAAGTCAGTGCACAGACTATAGAATACTACTTAGTGTGAGATTTCCAGATGAACTAAGATAACATGAGTAGACCAGAAATTTAAAACGTTCCTATAAATAGAGCGGAGTTCAAGGGTTAAACAAACTGGTGTAAAGAAGAGAATATAGTACTTATGTACCTATTCCGGTGAAGGCAAATGCGCGGCTATTGAGGTTTTTGAAATTGAGATATTAGTGTTTTGAGGTATAAAAATAAATCTGGAGATGCTCAAGCTTATTTAGCTGTTCATTCGTAAGATCCCGATAGCAAGTATCGACATAACTAAGAAGTATCAAAAGCAGAAATTGTGCAAAGGTAACTTTAGTAGCAGGTGGGAAAAAATTATGTAACCTATAAACGAAGGGCTACCCAAAGCAAAAATTCACGGCTCACATATGCTAACTGAAGCTTCCTTAAGAAAGTGTTGTCTAATATAAACACATTTTTCTTAACTTCTTGACTATACGGAACGACCACGCCTTCAAATATGCTTTGTGGAAGTATTGATAAATCCTTAGAATACAATCTAGAGCTTCTTATAATAATGAGCTGAGTCTTTTTGGGGTTGACTTTTAGGCCAAAACTTTACTTTAGCTGCAGTCAGCTATACGACACAAATCACTGTTAGTGTTGCCAATAGCTTCCGTTAGTCTATCCATAGGGGCTTGTGAATAGATTTGTAGATCGTCTGCATAGAGGCCATAAGAAGAAGTGAGAAAATTATAAATACAATTGATAAATATAGAAGGGAAGAGGAGATCGCAGATCGCTTGAGGAACATCGGTGAGAAGTAAGAATCCTGAAAGCGAAGACGCTGCTGGCGTCCGTACAGATAGATAGATAGATAGATAGATAGATAGATAGGCAGATAGATAGATAGATTAACTCTTTATTGAAACACCACAATACAAATACAAACGTTACAAATAAAGAAATAATAAAATAAAATTACAATCAAAAATATTTCAATATTAAATACTTAAAATTCAAAGTGTCACAATGGGCGGTCTTATCGCTCAGAGCGATCTCTTCCAGACAACCATGCACGGAAAGAAATAGGCATAAACTTATATAGGCGGTGGTGTATGAAACAAGTGTACTAAACACTACATATAGCATAACTCGAGAATATATCTAGAAAAAATGACTTATAATATATACAAACTATACTTATATAATTATACTATACATATATACTACAAAATATATACATAACTATACATATACCATTTAGTTATTATAACAAAGATTAGTAAGTAGGTAGGTCTGCAGTTAGTTATTTCGCGAAGTAAAATGCTTTGACACGTTGTTTGAAGATGTCCAGAGAAGGCGCGCATCTAATTTCGTAGGGTAAAGTGTTCGATAGACGAACAGCTTCAACACAAAAGGAGCAACCAAAAAAAGTGGTGCGGTGTATTGGGTTACTTAACATTAATTTCTCTGATGATCGTAGAGAAAAAGAAATTCCACCATGTAAAATCACACATTTTCTTTAAGATAGCGTGGGAATAAGGGATTGAACAATATACTATAAAGTAGGGACAATATATGAGCATTCCGGCGACAACGTATGGGAAGCCACTTGAGTTTAGTGCGGAATTCAGAGACATGGTCATATTTGCGAAGGCCAAATATAAACCGTATGCAGAAATTTTGAAGACGCTCAAGTTTATTCAGCTGTTAGATAGTTGTGAAACCAGTCAGTTACCTAAAGAGATCTGTTAATCTATTAACAGATATCTTTAGGTAACTGGCCGAGGGTCGCCAACAGGATATCATAGTCAACTTAAAGAGTTAAAGGCACCACTAAAATCAATAAGCGTAAGAACTGTAAGTTTACTCGTAGTTTCCATTCCCAGCCTTATATCGTCAGTGATAATAACAAGAGTTGTTGTTGTGCTATAGCGGGACGGAAACCAGACTGCATGAGTTTGAAAAGGTTGGGTTGAGACCAGTAAGAACTGAGTTGATTATAAATTAAATGCTCAATAGCTTTGGACAAGAAAGTTTAAATACAGATAGGTCGAAAAAGAAAAAATAAAAGAGAAAGAGTTAGAATTCATAGGTAAAGGAACTCTTTGTGCTACTTTCTAAAATGAGGGAAAAACACCATTAATGATAGAGAAATTAAAAACGTGATAAATGATTATGAAGGCGTTCGTCTAACATGAGTACAATCATCTTGCGACTGATGTCGCAGTCCATTGCATTAGACCGTTTAGAGAGGATAGCTTTATATTTGTGGTGAATTTATTAAATAGAATTGGCGAATAATCTGGAGCTAGAATGCTAGAGAGAAGACCTAAAGTACCTACTAATTTTATCATTATGATCTATGCCAGATGACGATGAGAAATGTGAATTAAAGGAATCAATATTCAGATCCGTCTGTTATCTCGAAGTGACAGTTTTAGTGTGTGCGTCTTAGTTATCTACTTATCAGTAACCAGTAGCAAATTACAAAGCGGAAGTGTATTGGAGCTAATTTGAAGCAAGGACCATATATAAGGTTTGAAGTTAGTTTTAAGTTTGTCAAGAACCGATTTTTATGAAACTTGGCACAAATATAGTAGGCCGTCGCCCGAAAAAGAACAATGGATATTTTCTATCCCGGAATAATATTCCTGTAGGGTCGTCACAATGCACGCCGCGAGCATTCATAAATCATGCAAATATTTCTTAGTAGAATGTAGATCTTATATGAAATCAGAATCTGAAATGTGACAGAAACTGTCAATTTAACAGCTGTCCCAAAATTGTTTATAATAAATAAACTAATACCTTTGTATATAATATGTGATGATTATTTGTATATAATATATAAATCGCCACGGGGTGCCGGCTTAGAATAGCATTCCCCCAACTCTACCCGTGGGTGCCGTAGAAGACGGTTAAGGGTTAACAATCAGAAGGTGGGCAGCAGCACCTTCCCAATAAAACACACAAAAACTGCGCTTGCCTACCCGCCTGCCAAGCGTGGCGAGTATAGGCAAAATCCCCCCAATGGGGGAGGCCTATGTTAAGGGGGAGGTGTATGTTCAGCAGTGGACGTCCTACGGCTGAGATGATGATGATGAATATATAAATAACAATTTTATATTACTTAATAGCTATAAACATATTTTTTGAACAACGTTACAGTTTAAACAATCTATTAATTTTAGTTTTTGTAGCAACGGATACCGGGATCAGCGAGTAAATTATTAATTCACATCTCTGCTGGAAACGGATCCCGGTATCAGTGGAAACAACACGCCGGGATCCGTGGCTAATTCAGTCTGATCCCGGGCTCCGTGGAAACAAACACATATAATTGGATAAGGACCACATGCTACTTATACCTACTGGGTGAAGTTGAACTCATGGGCATTCTTTTCAAGTAAGACACTATTGATGATACCTAATAATTGCATTAGAGCTAAAATTACGTCAATCAAAAATATTATAGCCGGCCGAGTATGAAGAGAAAGTTTGAAATAAATTAATCAAATCGTTATCAATTCATTAATCACCTCACTCGGGCGGGGTCACAGAGGTCACGGTCAAGGCACATCACCTACTGTTGTGGGGGTGGTGTGCCTTGACCGTGACCTCTGCCTCTACATAAGATACTGCGATGCGCAACTGTTTGATCTTGAGACTTTGTTTATATAATATTACTTTTTACAATATTTTAGATTTACATAATATTAGCAATAATGCAATTAGTATCTTCATGCAGATGCAAATAGTGTCTTAATTCAAAAGGATGCCCGTGAATTCTAATTCACCTGTGTATTACAATATTATATATGATAATATAAATATATTATAAATAGCAATACAAAGTACTATAATACTTTATACAAAATACTAAATAAAAGTAAATACTAAGACTTTTCCAAAAGTCTATCTTGGTATGTTATAGTATATGATAAGATACTGGTGATTAAGTGCTGGCAGCACTGGGTAGCAGTGCAGTGCCAGATATACTCCCTCTAAACAGTTTTGTGTAAATTACTGAGTGAACGTAACTAAATAATCATCACTCGAGGTGACAAACTATCATGGGCGCGCGTGACGCTCTCCATATGGCGAAAGATAAGCGTCTTCTCCGCCTTCCCTCTTCTCATTTACTAGAATAAAAAAGATTATAATTACCTATTCCTTACTCCCAGAAAATTGCATATGGTTGTTTCTAATCCAGATTAGAGAACAAAAGTTCTGTTATCTGAGGTTTCTAAGTTAATATTAAAGCCAAAACATGCTCAGTCAAACTGGCTCCAACCTCCAAACTCTAAAAGTAGGTCCACAACAGAGTTACGCTAAAAGATAGATAATATTACCACGACAGAGTCCACACTAGTCAGATGTGGTCCTCGCTACGCTCTCTACTCTTTAACTCGGCCGCCACCTACACAATGATCATGCCATACAATATTCATAGTTGCACAAAACCACCTTAAGTTCAGCGCGAAATTGCAGACGTAATCTTACGGCGCCAGGGGCGGCTGAGGGCGGCGATTGGAACAAGTGCTCTACATACAATGCCAACTGGAGCCAGGTCCTGCTGACCCTGACCCCACCAGACCCTGGAACGCCGACGGTCTCGTGTCAGCATGGTTGGGAGTTCGAGCTGGGAGACATCCCGTATCACACGGTCGTGAGCGAGGTGAGGAAATGTTTCATATTTATACAAGCAAGGTGGGGTATTGTAACGCGTCATTTCCGTGCGTGACTTGAACATTTATATATGCTACACATATACCTACATATTAAACCTATTGCACCTATGCCGGCAGGTTTACTTATTATACCCAGATCAGCATAGGTGGAATTTTGAGTTAGGTAAAATCGTACAGCGTCGTCAGTGACGAGATATTCCGTTCCGGATAATGCATTTTGGGTGTACCTACAGATGTTTATCTGAATATCCCATTGTCATCGGTTGAGAGAGCAGGTTTTAAAGTAACAGGCAGGGAGGGGCTGATTCCGACCTCTTTGTACCTGTGCCAACACATGACTCCGTGATTTTCGCGTGTCAGATCAGAATTCTTCGGAGACAAGGTTCCACGGTATAAACTATCTGTTGACTCAGATGTAAGTTCCTTCTTAGACATTAAAATCAATTTCATCATCATGGAAGAAACGTTTTTGTAATAGAAGCTGATGAAACATTTTCGTTTATACCTACCTACGCAAGCAATCAGCTATAAGAACTTTTTTTAAAACGTAATCAACAGGATTAAATATTCAACAAACATAATACCTATGCAAGTAATCTCATAGAACCTGTAGAAATCTCCGCTTTTAGTTGTGAAACCGTTATGTATAAGATCTATGTTGTGTTCCAGAGAGGTTGGGTTTGCGAGTACTCTGGGTACGCCCCAACCGCCCAAGCAGTGTTCTTCGCTGGATCGTTTGTTGGAGGCCTGTTCTTCGGCTGGATGGCTGACCGCTTCGGACGCTTGCCCGCCTTGGTTGGTAAGAAATTACGTATGCATGCCAATAGACTCGAATTCTATTCCCACTTTCAAACCTCTTGAACATATCTAGCCTGATAAGTTTTTTTTACACTTGATGGGCTAGTTTATGCCCACTTGATGGTCAGTGATAATTCGGTAGACGGTATGGATGTATCACACTAAACCTAGAATAACAACTAGTTCTCAAGGACAGTTGCCGGAGCACACTGTTAGGTGCTTAGTGACATATCTTCAAACTTGAGGAAGGTAGCCAGCCGGTCACCAGTTCCCTACCACCATGCAAAAAAACGTCATTGCATGCATTCCTGGTATTAAAACTCACTCCGATTGACTCAGTTCTGTTATTTCATAGTAGGTGAAGTTTCATAGAAGCTCAGAGACACTATGGACTATGCAAATACATACTTTAGATTGTTTGTCTTTAGTGCATGCAGAGCACAGCATCGTAGATAGCAGAGGTGCACAGCAGTTATTGGGCAGACGTTGGAAAATAAACAGTTTACAATGGATAGCATAATCGAGTCGACTATTTACTATATAATATACAGAATTCATTATTGATTCACTTACTTCTGGCTATAATAGTGCAATCCAAAGTGAAGTATCCGTATCTCCTATCTAAGATTGTTGTGCGAGTACCTACCTACCTACACGTATTATGAGACAACCAATTTTTTACATATTCCGGATTATTCCCCTCCTGGCTCTTTTTTTATTTTAGTGCTATCTCCAACAGCAGTTTGATACGATTTCTTAGCAATTGGAAAACTTTTTTTTTTCTAATTATATATAAGTGTATAAAGTAAGTAAGTACTATAAATTTGCCTTTTTAGTAGGTAGGTACTTTAAAAAACTGAAACAATCAAAACGTACGGGTATAGTAAACAATGTGCTGATTACATGTACAGTACATTTATGTAGTACATTTATCTAGTGGTAGTGCCACGCTGTAACCCTATGCCGTAGGACCTATGGGTTGCAGCTGAATGGGCCGGCACGGGGAAGTAGGTAGGTACCACACTCCACACTAACACATAGTAACACCGATGTTAAGTAATATAGCTTAACTTATTGCGTTTCAGTCATTTTGTGGGAGGTTCCAGAGGCCCCTCCGCTGCCGCCCTCTAAAAGGACCAGAAGGGGTGAGCCTTCTATTCCTTTTAGAGGTCGCAGCGCGTTGACAACGCCCTTGGTGTTGCAAACGTCTATATGCGACGGTGACCAATTTTATCAGGCGGGCCGCCTGCCTACTTTTGGCAATAAAAAAATCACTGAAATCGGACAATATTAAGAGATAGAAAAGAGTTATTTCTTTTAGTATGCACAAGTATGCACTCCTCGTAAGGCCTACTGATAACATACCAATCATAAGTAGGCAGGTACTTGGCTTGGCATGTAACAAGTTAATCATTTATTCAATTGCTGAGATAATACAAAAGTACACAATAATACAATATGCCTACTTGTACAAGTACTCCTCTGACTACCTATCCATCGTGTGTGCGCTCGAAACATATGTTTATTTGAAACATACGATTTCACTTTGTTCTGTCTATCTGACCCAAAAAGATCAATTTATTAACTAAAATATATGTAAGAAACCATCCGGCACACAGGTCCAGCGTAATGGATACCAAAATAAGTATACTTAGGCAACTACTAACAAACAATAGCAGCGGCACCTAGTAAGCATATAGGTACATAGCGTACAGAGCGAACGTCTACTTGATTTGCGTATGATGCAATATTTATAAACCGGTACCGTTACTGAGGTTCAACAAACTCATGTAATGCTAATCCAAGCAAAATGTATCAACACACAGACATACGTATAGCGGTCAACCTTGTCATTTCCAGCTAATTATAGACAGCGCATTGGTTTTTGATGTCTACACCCAACGCTCACGCATCCGAAAATAAACTTTTGACGTAAAATAGACATTGGTTTGCTTTTTTTTGAACAGTTTTGAAACAAGGAGTGATGCTCATTCCATCAACACGCGGAATAAGCACAAGCTATACGTACATGTAACGCGTCTCCACATAATAAAATGTCTTTTATGGGACAATATATACGATTCTATAATAAACTTCCCAATGTTATCCGAGATTTGCCTATTAATAAGTTTAAAATTACTATGGTGGATATTCCATTTACCCGGACGAAGCGATTTACTTCTTCGTTTATCATACGAACCGCTAGGGAATGGAACACCCTCCCTGAGTCGGTGTTTCCGGTTAAGTACGATATGAGGGTCTTCAAAACACGAGTGCATAGGTATCTTCTGGGTAAGCGCGCTCCATCATCGATCGCATCATCACTTAGCATCAGGTGAGATAGTGGTCAAGTGCTACACAGTTCGGTATAAAAAAAAATAAAAATAAAAAAAAAAAAAAAAACTATTAAAACCAAACTCTGTCAAAAAGGTTATTACAAAATGTCGGATTATTTGGAGGATAAAACAGCTTGGGACTGATCACTCCAGGATATACTACTCGTTTATTCCCATGTCGGAGTGTAGCGTGTCTTGCCCTACTGATTATTATATGTATTATGGTCTCTTTTGTAAGGTAACACACTGGAGCTAAAAAATCCATACATAGCGAGTTCGCGAACTTTCTGCAAGACAAAACTGGCCAATCAATGTTTATTGCGGCAATTACGGAGCAATCAATAAAATTGATGCACGATACACTGAGGTTCAGTCCGTAGGACTCATGTAGGTCTAGCTTTTTTATTTATGGAATAGTTATAAATAATTTCGTAGACTTTGACACGGATCCCTGACTTTTTGTGATATTTGCTATTATCATATACGCTAAGTAGGATGCGTGGCTAAATTTATAGAAGTCAAATGGCTAAATTAATTCGCCCTAGTACGTAAGTACGTACCTAACGTGTACTAGGCTGTATTGTTTACGTAAGTAAACACACAGTACTTACATAAACCGCATGTATTAGATACGTTTACATAATATATTTTTTATAGTTCAGAAATTCAATAAATTGTGAAACTAATAGAATACTTACAAAAACAAAACACTTTAAATATTACAAACTTAGACTGATTGTGGGAAAATAAAGTACCCAGAACATCTTAGCCAGTCTCAGATGATCTCTCTCTCTCTCTTGCCGCTATGATAATTTTTTGAGCAAAATATGAGGCGGCTTTCGGCCCACCTAATGTATAACCAAATGTTTAACCAAATCTCTAAATAAGTATGTTAATTAGCACGTTTTGCTTTCGTAAAATATATCTAAATACATAAGCAGACCTATTGTAGATAATATTAATGTGCCTATTGGAATAGAAACTCATTTGAATTTGAAAGAAAAATGTAGATAGGTATTTTCACGTGCAGTGTACAAATATTATTATAAATTTAAATAATTACTCCCTGTGGGTACAGTGAATTATTGTGTTGAATTATTACAAATAGACCATGCCCCACATTAAAGCATTTTTTTCGTACCTTCACAAGCTTTTTTACTCTTCGTCTTTGTCGTTGGGCGACCATATCGGGACATCGATACTAAAAACTATATTCTAGTTAATAGCTGAATTATCTAAAAACATTTCGTAACATGTTCATTAATTAACGGTTGGGCTTCTACAGGTAGTGTAACCAAAATGTCTTCGCTTAAAAATCAACATTGTTACACATCGACGACAAAAATATCTAATTACGAGGCATGGGTTAATTTAGATGGTTCTTTTTCTTTCAGGGTCTAACATGATAGGGTGCGTCGGGGGCTTAGCCACCATCTTCACAACGGGGCTGTGGGACTTCGCGTTCTGCAGGTTCCTGGTGGGGATGGCCTACGACAACGCGTTTATGATGATATACATTTTAGGTAAGTTTATATAGGCGCCAACGTCTTTGTGTCGAGTTCATACAAGGCGCACATGGAGCGCGCTTATCGCCAGTGCAAATATCGTAATTTGGTGACAAAACCAGCTAACTGCGAGTCGGCCTTGGTCACAAAGGGTTCCGTACAGCCACACTACCACAGAATATGTAATAGACTACCGCGCAATGTTTTAACGCGAAAAAAACCAACTTTGCCGGTTTTACTTAATAATAAATGTTATGTCCTACAAACCATAAATGTAAATTAGGATTGTGTTGTTTATTGGTGCTGTGAGACAGCGATGCTATAAGTCAGAGCTTATTTTGCCTCGTACTGATAGATAGCAAACCTTTATGGGCTTATTTCTCCGCTTCCCTAATGAAAAGGGTTGTCACTTGTCTCATGAATAGCAAATGCTTGAAGAACTTTTTTCTTTAGCATGGTATACATAGAAAAATGTACATAAGTAAAATGTTGGGTGCTCTGCTTTTTGATCTTCAATAAAAACCTTTTATTTCTTATATTCTTGCTTTAATTACCTTTTATAACACAAAAAAACATCTTAACTTATGAGAACGCCATGACAGAGAGAACATAGAGTAAATCAAATCTTAAGTTTAGGGATGGGACTAAACGATAGTGATGTGCATTGCACCTATCTCAACACTCTCCCTCAATGCACATCTTGATTAATTAATACCTAATTCGCACACAAAGTTACTAAACTGATTTTTAGGTAAGGGCTTAGTTAACACATCTGCCAATTGAAATTTAGTATTAACATATTTTACAATTATCAGACCTTCCTCTACTTTTTGTTTTACAAAATTATATTTGATATCCATATGTTTTAATCGCTTTTGGTCAGGATTTTTTACAGTTTTTATTGCACTTTGGTTGTCCTCATACACAATAACATTTTTGAACTCTACATTTAAATCTACCAACAATTTTACAAGCCAACATGCTTCTACTACTGATTCACACAAAGAAACTAATTCTGCCTCTGTTGTACTGAGTGCTACAGTTGTTTTTAGATCTCCATACAATGGTATTATTAAATAATTTGAATACATATCCGGTAGTTGACTTTCTATCATTATCTCTTGCCCAGTCGGCATCTGAATATCCAATTAAAGGTGTTACAGAATTACAATCATTTTTAGTATATGTTAAAGTATAGTGTACAGTTTGTTTTACATATCTTAGTACTCTTTTCAAAGCTTTCCATAAATTTTCACTTGGTTTTGATTGAAATCTACTCAAATAACATACTGCTGTAGCTAAATCAGGTCTTGAACCTACTGTTGCATACATCAATGACCCTATTAAAGATCTACATTGTAACTCATAACTCATATCAATAACCGAATCTTCATCATATTTGAAGTTTACATCCATAGGTGTATCATTACCTTTACAATTTTCCATTTCATATTTTCTTAGTATACTTTCTAAATATTTAGTTTGATTGATTTGTATTTGAGCTGGGTGTGTTTTAATTGAGATTCCTAAGTAGTTTAAGTTATTAGAACCCATATCCTTCATTCTAAATTTGGATGCAAGAAAACCTTTTAATTTATCTATTTTAGTTTTGTCATTTCCCATTATCAAAAGATCATCGACATACAATGTTAAGTAAATATCCCCCATACTGTATAAGCAATAGTCATTTTCTGATCGTTTAAATCCATATCCCGTTATAGTCTCATTGAACTTCTCATACCAATATTTTGGTGATTTCTTCAAACCGTATAATGATTTTGTTAACTTTAATACTTGTCCTTCTGGTAAATCTAGTCCTTGCGCTGGTTGCAGATAAACATCTTCTTTTATGTCTCCATATAAAAATGCTCCCTTCACATCCATTTGATGTAATTCATATTCTCTACAAGCTGCGACTGACAACAAAACTCTTAAGGTTTGTAACTTCAAATCAGGTGAATAAATATCTTCAAGTTGATCTTTCTGTTGAAATCCACGTACTACTAGTCTTGCCTTACATATTTCTTGTTCTCCTACATTTTTCTTTGCAAAAACCCACTTAGTATCCAATAACTTATCTTTTTCTGGTTTAGGTACAATTTTCCATGTTTCACTCTCTTCCAGGACTTTAAATTCTTCTTTAATTGCATTCTTCCAATCTTGTTTATCACTTCTTTCTTCTATTTCCTCAAAGTATACAGGTACATCCTCCTGATTTGCTGAAAGTAGTGCATATAATGCTTCGTCATCTTCCTCTAGGTTAATTATATAATCTTTATGCCATTTTGGTTGCTGAATTCTTCTCTTAGCCCTTGCACTTCTAACACTTTCTTGCCGCTGTCCTTTTAATGTTATTATTTGCCTCTGGTTTAACTCTTGGTTGGGACTATTTTCTATTTCTTGTTCTTCTATTTGCAGTTCTCTTCTTTCTTCTTCATTTCCTTCTTCATAATAATTTCCTTCTTCTGGTCTTATTTCTTCATCACGATTTTCTCCTTCAATTTCCTTTTCAATTCTTCTATTATCTTCTATTAAATCTCCCCTCTCTGTAGGTAAGTATAATATTCTGTCTTCTTTTGTTCTTTCATCAAACACCACATTTCTTGCGTTAACTACTTTTTGTGTTTCCATATCATATAGTCTATATCCTGACGTAGAATATCCAATCATTATCATTTTTCTCCCTGTATTATCCAATTTCCTTCTTTGTTCCTTTGGTATATGATTATATGCAGTGCACCCGAATACTCGCATATTTGACACATCTGGTTTTCTACCGGTCCACATTTCGCTGGCCGTAACTTCTCTACCTACTGAAGGACTTCTATTAGTAACATACGCTGCATATAGCACGGCATCTCCCCAAAATTGTTTATCTAAACTCGACTCCAATAAAATTGTTCTAGCCTTTTCAATCAAGGTTCGGTTCATTCGTTCGGCAACACCATTCATTTCCGGATTGTATGGTACAGTATAATGCATTTGTATTCTTTCCTTAGCACAAAATCTTTGAAATTCATTTGAGATGTACTCCCTTCCATTATCTGAGTGTAGTTTTAGCAAGTTTGTATTGAAATGGTTTGTTGCATAATAATAATAATCTTTAAACTTATCGAAAACCTCAGATTTGTTTTTAATTAAATATACAATGACAAAATGAGTAAAGTCATCTATAAATGTCACAAAGTACCTATCATCCTCTCTCCCTGAAGGGGTGATTGGCCCACAAACATCTGTGTGTACAAGTTCTAATGGTTTTCTTGCCCTATATCCTTGTTTATTAAAAGGTTGTCTTGTCATTTTGCTTAAAAGACATGGTTCACATAAATTATGTTCAATTCTATTATTTTTCAAATCACCCAATCCAGTTACCAAATTTTTTTGTACCAAAATGTTTATGTTTTTCATACCTAAGTGGCCAAAACGCCTGTGCCACAGATTTACTGAACTGTTATTATCATTTGTCACAGAATAATTACAATTTTGAAGTACAATTACCATTTCTATAGTATACAAGTTACCATCAGCATTTCCTATCATTAGCAAATAATTTTTATTGTAAATTCTTACCTTCCCTCTACAAAATGATACTTCCAGACCGCTGGATTCCATTTCCAGACAACAAGTTTTTTCTGAGCTCTGGAACATAATACACATTTTTGATAGTACAATTTGTTTCTTTTTTACCAACAAAGCATTTTACATTTATATTACCTACTCCGAAGGCTTGCAATGTTATTCCATTCTTTGCTGCAGAAATATTTTTTGGTTGTTTTAGTTCCAAATAGTCCACAAAATAGTCTTTTGTATTTACCAAGTGGTCAGAACACCCTGAATCGACACACCACACTATATTTTCATTTTTATAAATATTAGCCTCACTGTCCTCATTCTCACATTGAAACGCATAGTTACCCTTCTCCGCACTATAAGCTTGACGCTCTCTCCCTTGACCTTGCCTGTAGTTACCTCCCTGTGCTTGATTATAACCTCTTCCTCCTGCTCCCTGCATGTGACCTCGTCCTCGATTCACCATACCTTGAATATATCCTCTACCTTGTGTATAGTCTCGTCCTTGTGTATATTCTCGTCCTTGTACATAGTCTCGTCCTTGTCTTGAGTTATTATTATAACCTCTACCATGTTGTTGATTATTTGTCCGGCCTTGTCTACATTGAAATCTTTTATGTCCTTGTTTACCACAATTATAAAATATTAAATTAAAAAAAACAATAAAAAAAAAAAATGCGTTAGTAGATTGGGAATTATTATCCACCACACTATGTTTCTTCTTCTTCTCCTCTTCTCCTAACAATCTGGTTTTGACAAAATCATATTTTAAGTCGGTCACTGTTTCTAATGCGGTTACTATTCCCTCATAGGGAGGTGGCATTGACAACAACAAATAGTTCACCTGTTCTTCTTCGTTCAATGCTGCATCAGCGTCCTTGAGCTCGGAGAACATTTCCTCTAATATGGTAAAATGTTGTGACAGAGATTGCTTTTCAACATATTTTGTGTCTAACAATCTTCTACGTATGAATAGTTTACTTCTCACTCCTTTCTTTTTGAAGCAATTTTCCAAACTTTCTAACATGGCGAATGCCGAATCCTTCTTAATATATTCAATGTGACTGTCGGCCACCCCAGTGGGCCTAGACAAAGTAACATTCTCCAAGCGCTACCGCTAAGAGAAAAGTTAAAAAATGTATGGGATTGACATAAGGAAGCGATATATCACGTGATCATCGAAAAGGAATAGACAATTGGTAGACAATGTACAACATTTATCTCTTCGTTAAAACGAAACGCTACCGTTTCTATTCTGTCAGACGCTAGTCCATACAAAGTCCTAGACAACACGCCATGTTGACAAGCGACAACGCCATCTATTCTATTCGTTTGATCGCTAGGTTAGCGGTCTCCGATACCCTGCAGATAACGCTACAAAATGGCGTCTTTTAGTCAGCTGCCGAACGAAGTGGTGTTTTGTATCTATTATTTTTGCGATTTATTCAAGATGCATCCTTTATAATTGATGTGGGCTGCGCATAATAAAGAAATATGGCTTAGAAGGCAGGCGAGAACCAACAATACGAGCATATTGTTTTAACTTACTTTTATCCGTCTCGCTATTTCTAAACATTGAAACATATAGGTACCTTGTACACTAAAACCTTTTATATTTTATTTGAACTCTGTAAAACATTACAATACAAATACTTTTTATTGCGTACCCAAATACAAAAATTACAAGAAGACATTAAACTGTTGTGACGCTTAAAACTCAGACGAGCGAGTTTCTCGTTTCGACACAAAGTAGAATGATGGTGTTTTGTTTGTTTTTGCCCGTTTTCTTCGTCCCTGCTGAGTGCACGGTGTGTGCGTTGAGTGTTGCGGCGATGGTTGGTACGAGTAGGTGGGTGTTTATGGTGAAGTTGGAGGCTAGCTTCGACGACTATATACTCTGCCGAAGCCGTCGCCCGTAGCGAAAGCAATGCGGCTTCTACTTGTGGCGGTGGTGGTAATGGTGCTGTTGTACAAATATCTGTAAAAAAATAAAAATGTATAATGTAGGTATATCTATGATAACAAATAAAGATTTTAACATTATTCAAAAATTCACGGATTTCATCCGGTTTTTTAACAAAGGCATAAGTGGAACTGTAGCCAACATCTTAGATGCCTGTTTGGTATAAAAAATACAAAGTAGTTTAAGAAACAGAAACATTTTGGATAGATATTATCATTATTATTATTATTACATATTTCACCTATAGGTACCCTTTTTTACAAGTTGCCTTAAATTAAGGTATGTACATGGTAAACGTTGTACTGAGTTAGGTTTTAGCAAAAATATACTTGTGTATATTTAATGATTTTGTTCATAACTAATACAACATTATGAAAAAATGGTTTAATAATCAGTTTTCGTATTCTTATATTAAGATAAGAAAACAAATATTTGTATAATTTAATAACAATCAACAATGCCTCGTTCTACAATATCTGCTTTACCAGCTAGTGCAGGCAATCCCATAACTGCAAGTCTGCTGCTGAGATCACCACCAGTGCCACCTGCATGCCTTCTTATTTGCAGAGCTTTTATTAATTTTTTTTCAGCCAGACTAAACAGATTTTGATATGCTACCAACATTTTTTCATTTATAGGTTTTCTTATACACCACAACCAACAGAATTACCATACCACCGACTCTGAAGCGACCTTGAGCCCCCCGAACGGGACCTAGCTATATCACCATTCCTACAAAACACGAGAACAACAAAAGTAGTGTGCTTAAAATGATGACGAAATTGTTTATATTATGTACGGCGGCTCATAGTAAGGACAAGAATGGTGCCTTTATAACATTTGTTATGCACTTTTCTAGTCTAATAATTACTTCTACATAACTTCTTGTGAACTTTAAATAACACAAACATCGTTAATTTCAAAAGTTATATTAAACAAAAGACATACCTCTCCATAAATTCAAGTGTTAGGTATCCTTAATTATTCCGCACTTGCTCGCGCTTGGGTTCCATTGGCCAAAAGTAAACTGGAATTACAAGCAACAATATTATTTTAAAGCTAGTATGTACTCGTAAGTACAGATTATTATTTATATAACACAATTACTTACTTTTTGTCACAAAACACTTCACACAATACTTGAAGATAGTTCAAAACAGACACTTTTCGCGGGTCAAGTTAGCAGCGGGAATGTCAGTTTGATATTTTGCCACGCTAACCATAGAGCATTATAAACTTTTAGCGCACGAACGAAGAGAATGAGCGTTCGCCGCGAACGCGTGACGTTGTCTACCAATCTCCTCGCTCAAACGCTGAAGCGTTAGCGACTGGAGAAAGAGAATCGCAATGAAGCGATGGCATCTTGTCTAGGCCTACAGCGATGAGTATCGCCTGCGCCTTCGCCTCGCTGTTGGCATTTTCCTCACTTAGGTGAAACTTTTTGTCTTGAACTGCAGATAGTACTCCATTTTCCTTTAATATACTTTTGATTCTAAATGTCCACGTGTTGAAATTCTCGCCGGCAAATTGCGCCACGGGAAAACGTTCCCTGGAACTCATCTTCAACTCCAAAACAGTAATAACCACGCTCTGCTACCACTGTTGGGTGCTCTGCTTTTTGATCTTCAATAAAAACCTTTTATTTCTTATATTCTTGCTTTAATTACCTTTTATAACACAAAAAAACATCTTAACTTATGAGAACGCCATGACAGAGAAAACATAGAGTAAATCAAATCTTAAGTCTAGGGATGGGACTAAACGATAGTGATGTGCATTGCACCTATCTCAACATAAAAGATAAAAGTTTAAGTCCAAAATGCTAATTACCTACTTACTGTTATTTTGACTAGACCTACCAACATTTTAGAGAAACTCTTGAGACGGCTGAAGATAAATAAAAACTTTTAAACTAAATGATATAAAATCTAAACAAACCAATTCGAACTTCAAATTTTAATTTAAACTTAAACTATAGCTTGCGATGATCGGTACTTTGATCCGTATATCCATTCAATCATCATTATGTATTTTACCTTTTTAATATTTTAATGCGCAGGTACCTATGTATAAAACATTTTAAGAATAATATTTTAATTTCCAACAAAGGTGAGTTTTTTCTACGTTTTAGACATGTTTAGGTAAGATCGCGATATGAACAGACGAACAAAAAAGATCCTATACAATAAAATATTTGCATTGACGAAAGGTCATTGTGTTTCCTTAATCTGCAAATTGAACACGGCCTGTTATTCACCGTAGGTAGTGCCAAGGCAAGCCGTCGTGCTCGGTGATTTGTGGTCATTATCTGTACAGGCCGTGAATACAAATGCAGAAGAAGTCGCCAGTGTTACTAAATATGCGTGCCGTGTTCTTGGTTAGGTACAACATTTTTTGGTACATCTATGGACGAGCCGGCTAAGATGTTCGCCTAATGATGGTCTACGTCACGCGTGCTACACTTGCAGTGTGACGCTCTCGCAGCACTGCACTACGCCCATCGTTCCCGCGATAATATCTATTTCGCAAACATGCTTGGAAATGTGAGCATTATTTTAACAACCTTCTGGCGAGATACATCGAAATTGGCAGCCGACAAAAGTTGTATAAAAATCCATATCTGTCGTGGTTTAGCGGCCAAATAAATGACATTACACTCAACTTCACTCGTATATCTGTCGTGTAATTTATAATGCATCAATTTTACGGAGCGGATTTACGTATGTGTGCCTCAACTTCGCCTCGGCCTACATTTACACGTTTGTCCATCAATGCCTCTTTTGCTGGCCGCTGCATGTACCATCTCATTCACTTTATTCAATTCGCTATTATTATATTATGCCTATTCGCATCCATTTTGCTTAGCTGAAGTGGTTGTAAATTCTAAGCGCAGTTAGCAATGATAGCACACACTGATTAGAGATTCCTAAGGCACAATGAAAGTAGGTCCTAATAGACAGACTGAGCTTCTCTGCGGTAGAATGTCACTAGGTACCTCTAGTACTCTAGTAGTGGTGGTACGTTTCTTGGTACTAAAAACTAAACGAGATTAAATCACGCCTTTGTAGTTGCAGGGTAAAGCTTATTTTGAAAAAGCAAAACAAAACATTCAGTGTTTATAGTACTTATCTGACTCTTTTTAGCTCTGTGTAAAAAGAAAGCATCAACGAAGCTCCGTAGCTCACTCAACGCCTGAGTTGCGCGACTGATTACGACCATTGAGATCGATTAATTATAATGCTTTATGGAAACAGACTTCAAGCCGTGATACACTCACTTGCCAAGTCTGCGAAGTTGACTCATGTGATGGGCCCGATGATTTATAACAGACTTCCCGAAGATGTGGTTGAGGCATCAAGCATATTCTTGTTTAAAGCTAAGCTAAAACGCTGGCTTATCAACCAAGCGTTCTACGATATAGAAAAAGAGTACATGACTCTTCCACTAAGACCGTAGATTACTGATAATTTGTTATGTAGGTACACAATGAACACAATGTATAACTTTTGTTATTTCATTTTGATTTTTATTGTTAACTAGCTGCGCCCCGCGGTTTCACCCGCGTGGTGATGGATGATGATGATGATGATGATGAAAAGTATCCTATGTGTTAATCCAGCGCCTCATCTACCCCCATACCAAATTTCATCAACATTAGCCCCCCCGTTTGTGCGTGAAAGAGTAACAAACATCCATACATCCATACATACAAACTTTCACGTTTATAATATTAATAGGATTGTATTTTATTTATGATTCTACTGTGACTAATTGTAATTCTGTGACGTATACTATCAGCATCAATAAATGAGTATGAGCATGAGTATGAAGTAAAAAATATTTTGTTTATTAAAAACGGTAGTTACTTAGGAGGTTGTTAGCATTTCTCCAATAGCCCTGTGTAAATAGTAACTACTAGGTATATACACATAGTATATACTAGCAATCATGGTTTACAAAAGTGTGTGAGTATGTGTACTCATACTCGCTGCACTCTTAACTCTAATGTAGGGAAAGTACCCTAAAACAGTTCCCAAGATCGAATGGTCGATTATAAGAAGGACCGGAGGTATTAATCTGGATGGAGGCAAATACTGTGAAATACAAAAAATAAACGTAAAGATACAAATAACGTTTGCTGTCCGAAATCACACGATACACGAGATCATCTCGTTTTGTGAGATCATCTACGGTTTAGAGAGCCACTTCTCTGTATAAGGTATAAGCCCCTACATACAGCAAAGCACTTTGCCGATGGAAACCAATAAACATTTTCGAAATGCTTTTTCTTCTTCTCTCGGTGCTTCTTTAATCAATGAGTAAAGAAAGAAAAGAAAGAAAATAGATTTATTCAGGACATCACACAACATAACATACAAAAATACTGACAAAATAGGACAACCATCATAATAATAATGTTGCGTAATGCCATGAAAGACCAATGAAGAATGAAGCAATGAAGGTTGGCAATCAGCTTTCCGTACTCATCTCTATCCTTGGCGAGGCGAAAAAGTTCAGCGGCACTCGCAACCCCTGCCCACTCCCTGATGTGTCGTAGCCATGATTTTTTTCCTGCAACCAGCTCGTCTCTTTCCCGGAACTTTTCCCTTTCGCAAATGCTTACCTGTGGTAATAACTTCACTAAGCTATAATTAAATTCGTATCCGTGTCCTCAGTTCTAGAATATGTCGGACCCCGCCAGCGTACTTTTGTAGCCAACATGTCGATCGCCCTGTTCTTCGGCAGTGGGTGCATCGCCTTGCCGTGGCTCGCGCTGTGGATGGCCGACTGGAGGAAGCTGTTGTGGCTGACGTCATTGCCCATGCTCGTTGTGGTGGTAGCGCCTATGGGCGTACCTGAGAGTGCTAGGTGAGTTTTCAAGGAAAAGGAAAGAGAGAGAAAATACTCTTGATTACCAAGTTGCGTTGTGGATACAAGTTGCTTTGCTTGTCAGAGTATCATCTACTTCTGTAACTCTCTATAAGGGATTGTGGTTACTATAAATTTGAATACCAATGATTGCAATGGTGCTCATTGTCTGCCTACCGACTCTGAAGATGGGATCGAGGATGTAGCGCGATTTGCCTAGATTATACGTATTTATTTCACGAGCAGTAGAACTCTTTGTGAATGAGTTTGTCCGGGGTAGTATTACTTCCACCATACATTTTTCTACCGTGAAGCAGTAATGGTCGCAATACCTACTGGGTTTTAATGGTTTTATGGGTTCCGGCGAAATTACAGGCATTGAGACTTAACAACTTTTGTTCTTAGGCTTACGGTCGGCAGGGGTTAACACTTAATACTGGGCGGGCCTCGTACTTGTACCGTCTCCTAAAACATAAAAAAAATGTTGACTTGAATACTCCAAATTAAATACACAAATGTAAAATATTTGTATGCTCAGCACGTAAGTTATACGTGGACAAACAACAGGTTGATTTGATTTCATTTATAGGGAAGTTGTGGTAATGCACCAAGTAGCATTTCATTCGGTTTAGGTGGTTAGAAAATACCTTTATCTTTTATAGATTAAGAAAATGGTTAATGGTTTGCTATCTGGTCATATCAATTGTCTACTTGAGAATAATTAATAAGTCCTAAAACGAATTCTTTGTTATTACAACCTTGGAGCCGCTGACAAGGGTTTAATAGAACGTTATTTCGACGTGTGCTTCAAGAGCATTTAGTCTTAGGATCTTATAGTTATCGTAGACTTCTGATAAGGCTACAGCACTATGCTAAAGTGAGATCTAAGTTTAATTTTTATACAACCCTAAGAATTAGGGTTTCAACCTTCCATAACTTAGGGTCTATGTTATGGAAGGTTAAAATCGCTTATAAGAAATTTCAAAAAAAATTATTTGCTAAAAAAATGTTTGGTAACGTTACCTTACCTTAAGCCTTCAGGTTTTATTAATGTCGTCTAGGCAAAAAAAATCGGCCTGCGTGGTTGAAACCCATACCAATAAGCTATGTGAAGTGGAAGACAGGATTGAGATCCTACAAGAATATTATACACTTAAGAGTTTTATGGAGGATCCCAATAATCTATCTATCCACGGTTTTCCTTACTACCGATAGAAACTTGACATAACGTCCGTACAAATAGTGTCAAATATCTATCTCTAGTAAGGTAAACCAACGATAGGTAGATTATTGGGATCGGCCGTTAGAGGGATTCTTTAAAAAATTTAGTCCTCCGCGACTTTATACCATTACGATTATCTAGTAAGATGAACCGACACAAACTGATATGAAAAACGAAGTGAACGTGAAGTGCGTAAGTTTCTTACAAAAAGTTACAACATTGAAACATAAAATTGGTTGCTCTGTATCATCTTTTAAACATCTTCCAGCACTCTTGTCGAACCGGCGAATACACGTCTAACACAGTCGCATAAAAACAATTAAATGTGCTTATCGGTTGTTTTCAACTAAATAGGTAGTCCTGGCTAAAACCTTAAAGCTGAGAAAAGAGCCTTATAGTTTTAAGTAACAACGCGATACCGTTAGCTCTTATTTTGGTTCAAAAATTAAGAAGTTAATTTTGGCTGTTCCTGTTCTGAAAAAGTAATATTTAGTGCTTTAACTGAATTAAACGAGACAAAAGGCAATATTTTGAATCAATAAGGCAAGTAACGTGTTCTATACAATTTAAAATATATGTTCTTGTTATGAATAGAAGTTGTACTTATAATGGAACTTACACCTAATCACCAAAATTTATATTTTTTATTTCATTAAAATATCATCAAAAATTTTTAATGACGAAAGTCACAGACGAAACGCCCGCCCGGTGTAAAATACTATTATACTAAAGTTACCTGACTTCAGCAAGCTGCATAATAAGTATTTTTATAATATTAATTACAATTCTCAAATAAGTACCTATTAGGTATAACAGTACCAACTGTAATTTTTGTATCACTTCTAGCATTAAAATAAACTAGGGATGAGTCAGGAATATATTTCGGTTTAGTCAATAAAACATTCGGATGAGTTGAGATAAATATACCTAATGGACATCATAGGATGAGTACGGAACAACCCAAATACAACTATAGTTGTAATACATATATGTATTACTTATTTAGTGGCCGTTTTCAAACTTGGTATAACGGCAAGGAATATTTAAATCCACAATTGGTGTTACAGAATCTTACAGAGAAACATTTTCGAACCCTACAATCCCGAAAAGGCATAAGTACCTATTCATGTCCATCAAAAAAGTTTTAAGTTGTCGTAGAGTTACACGCAAGACTAATTTAGATTTTAGAAGCTGCCATGCAAGGCTATAATAACGTTAAATTAAGGTTATATCTGGGTTTGTGTAAACAGTTCATAAGGTCCTGGATTTAAGCTATAGGTTCTGCTGTAGCTCTGAGAATGGTTCTGAAATGTTTTTGCCTCAGGGGTTAATCGTTATTGAGCCTTTTAACACTTATGGATTTCCATGTAAAGATTCTAGAACATTTTCAAAACCTTTTTCAAACTTAAAAAGTGGAACAGAACGTGCCTATAATTAAATTAACATTCAATAACATGTTGTGCAATGGTTTAATCGAGGAGCCACATATCATATTTATTGTAACTACTGTTTAATAACTAGATTGTTTAATATATAATTTAACTTAGTTAGTAATAAAAATGAAACTCTATTTATTTTCCATTTGCAGATGGCTGCTAACTAGAGGTCGCGTGAACCAAGCCGTGGAAGTGCTGAAGAGGTTTGAGAGAGTAAACAAGACTAAAATTCCTGAAGATGTTTTGGATGATTTCATTGTAAGTTATACTTTCCATTGTCTTATAGTAGGCTAGGCTGTAGTTTAAGATCCCACAATTTACTCTTTCTCTATATCTATTATAACATTGTGATTTTTAAAATTGTATTTTAAAATGATTGTAAACAAACATCTAGTATGAACCTTAGCATTTTGTTATTATAACTTAGTATTGTCCACCATGGGTTACAAAAAAAATACCTTACATAAAACGCTTTAAAATTTAAATATCGTCATTTAGTACCGCGTAGAACATTTTAACTGTGCACAGTACTAAATAACGTCACTAGTTAAGAGGCGTTCATAAGTACAAGTACAAGTTGTAAAGGCATAAAATACGTTATCTTAAATTTATGCAGATTTTATAACTAAGGTCGTTAATACATATTATTAAATTATTATTATCAGAACCAAACAATTTAACCGACCAAATTTGAGAAGAGGAAGTCAAGTTTTATAGTTGAGAGAGTAACTATTATTTTCTTGAAGTGCACTCGAAACTCCGTCGTTTTATGGGGCCAGCTCACCCGATCGATGATGGAGTTACTTAACATTCTTTAATGCTTATTATTAGCGTCATATGGGAATGAAGCGGCCGTCTAAAAAACAAAAAACTTTTGACTTTCGTATTGATATCGTATGTGCTGCACTGCACCCCTTATAAATTATATTTTAGAAAGAAGAGAGACTAGCTTCTTGATTTTATCATCAGCCGGAGAAAATGTCCACTGCTGAACACATCTAACGCTTAAGTTATTCTTATGCATTTAAATGAAGAGACGGATTGAGTGCAAACCAGATCTCTAAGCTTAAACGTTCAATGTACTGCACTCGTCACCTTGAGACAGCTCTCATTCGCCCAGTAATGTTCACTTGCTTCGGTGCCTTTCTAGTAACTAAGTAAACACAGTAGTGCTGTAACACTACAGCTTCGACCAAGAATATCTGACTTAGCGGAAATACCTGGTCTACCAAGACGGACACTAGCAGAAGTAAGCAACACCTAGTAATACCAAAAAGTAGTTGTCATTACTAAAAGGTAGCAATTTTCCTACTTCTCTGTCTCAAAACTGTTATAAACTTTATCTCCGATATCCATATGTTGGTATGTGTTGATAGGTATTATCCCGTCAAACGAAGCAATCCAACGAGACCATATTAACCCTGCTGAAGAGTGCTCCTCTCCGTAACACTATGATCCTCATGGTGTTCGTGTACATGGCTTGTGCAGTCATCTTCGACGGGCTTGTGAGGATGAGTGAGAATCTTGGACTGGACTTCTTCGTTACGTTTACTCTCACATCAGCGACGGAGATTCCTTCGGTCACGCTACTGGCTCTGGTCCTAGACAGGTGAGAACTGCTCTTATTCACGTAACTGTTATGATGAAACCCTTTAATTTTCAGTGGATTCATGAGAACCTTTGGCTGGCCTTGACTACTTCGTTTCGCTCAGCATACCTTAGGCTGTAATACCACTGCTGGCACACAGACCTTTCACTCAGATAGAGGAATAAGCTCCAATTTCCATCGCATGGAATCAGTGTGGTTTGATGTAAGTAGGTTAGTGGCCCGTTCTACAGTTTTAGAGAGTGAGGTCTGAATTGTATAGCACCGAAACCCTCTGACATGGCTTAACGCCATTACCCAAAGACCATAATCGGAACCAACCTTTATCCGAAGCAAGGAAACATTCGTTACGGTTATTACTTACGTGACTATAATGAACTGTTTCACCACTCACTTGTGGAGATGACTTTGAGATGCATTGCAGTTAACGCTGATGTTTGTCACGTTTTTGGTTCATTAGAACCAATCTGATCCTCAAGGACATTCTTCAACCATGAATCGGTCGGATGAAGGGGTCATTAGAATAAACGAGAATTCAGGCTTTGAGAAATATTATCTAGGAGCCGGTGTTCTCTTATGAGAGGCAATAATATAGTATAGACCGTATATTAATGGACATCATAAGAAACCGGCACCTACATAATATTACTCAGAGTCTGAAGAGCATTTATATACCTATACTACATCAATGTCCACCATAAGAGAAAACCGTTTATCTCCTGGATTTAAATTTGTAGACTAGACATTGGTAAGAGGTAAACAGGCATGAACTCTCGGGGTAGATAGAGCGCTGTATGCTGCTGAAACAGGAATGTGAGTCTAGTTCAGCAGATATTCCTGTATACGTTTATGGTTTATAGTGTACAGCCCTAAGATATTTTAAGACAAGCAAGACTATTGTACCTACGGACAATTGCTTTTAATAATGATTAAATTATGTACATATAGATTGATTATCAACCGTTCCTTTCAAGGTGGGGTCGAAGAACGCTCACGTGTGGTCCCCTCGCCACGTCTGGAATTTTAATAATCATAGCCATGTTCGTACCTAAAGGTAAGAAAACGATTTAATCTGTCTTCGTAATAAGGCTTTTGTTCCTTCGACAGATGGCAATCTCTAGTTTTTGAGTTTCATGTCAATATTTAATTGTATATTTTGTATTAGAATGTGCTAATTATGTTACTTTATATGCACTGTTTTTATTTTCACATTAATAATGACATGTGACATTGTGGAGCACAAAATCAGTACTAAGTATGACCTAAATAAATGTATCTTGTGTTTCAAGGTGCAAGTAAATACTTGTGACTTTTGACGTACACAGGAGTACCCGTAACCGCGTTGGCAATAATGGCGCGATTCTTCATCAACATGTCGTACAACGCAGTGATCCAGTGGGGCACGGAGCTGCTCCCCACCGGCGTGCGCGCGTTGGGCTCCAGTGTGCTGCACATGAGCGGGTACATCGCCACGGCCGTCTCGCCTTTCATCGTGTTCTCTGTGAGTGTAGTATTCGCGAAATGCGTATTTGTATTGGCAGGTTCGCATTGAGCAACTTCGACCTTAGTACACAAAGTTCCCACAGCTAGTGCCACACATACGAGTCTCAGAGATGCTTTGCGGATAGACTGTGAGCGATGTGACAATCTCTAGCACAGTTTAATGAAGATTTAGTAGTTAGAATCTTAGGTTTTCAGATCATCAGAATAACTCCTCGTGATCTAACTACTGTAATCCAACACCAGCAACAAACAGCTTAACGTGCAGTCTAAAGAAAGGAAACCCTCAGTGCACAACTCCACAGTCATGCTGACGTCAGAAATTGCGTAACCTAGTCGACCAGTGAGGAATGACTGAGCGAAGCGAGCGCTAAATTACGAGAGCAAATTATTAACAATTTCTTGGCACTTTTGCATTTGCATCATGAAATAGATGTAGGTACTAAATTGAGTATTTATAAGTAAAATTGATTGCAGTCCTACATTGATTTCAGTGGGTGCTGACTTTTACACTAGCCTGAGCTATAAAACCATTCTGGGGTCATGTTAGTTCGTTGATGAATATTTATAGCAAATAGTATTTTACTGTAAGTTATAACTAGAGAGTGTAATATCGTTTAGGAACGGCTCTGGACACTGCTGCCCTTGCTGATCCTGGGCATCGTGGCGATGCTAGCGAGTGGCCTCGCGCTCATCCTGCCCGAGACACGAGGGCGCGCCATGCCGCAGACCATGGCCGATGGCGAGCGCATCGTCAGGGAACATTCACTTTGTGGGTGAGTCGCTACATTGTCTCTATCATCGTGGCGATGCCAGCGAGTGGCCTCGCGCTCATCCTGCCCGAGACACGAGGGCGCGCCATGCAGCAGACCTTGGCCGACGGCGTAGTCACCATAGAGAGCGCTTCATGGGTGCGCAGCGTGCGTTCTGTGTAAGAATGCTTTACCAAAATGGCGATTCGAACCATTGTTGTTCGCCGTTTATTTCGTTCCGAGTTTAGATGAATCTGAGTATTTTATGTCGAGTTTACAGCAATGCCACGATTGCCCAGTTGAAGACCATCCGAGAAGAAATGGCCGCTATTCCTTGCGCAATGTGCCAGCGAATTTTTAATAATTTAAGGCCCACATTTGAGGAAACACTCCTCAAATGTGGGCCGATGAGCGCGATGGTGCCCATTTGACTGATGTTATTTAAAAAAAACTAAATTTTCCTACTAGTTGTGGTTTTTCAAATCCACCAAACTTACTGGCCCACCCTGTACTAGCTGCGCCCCGCAGTTTCGAGGCGCAGTTAATATATAGGCGATGGATAATGATGATGATGAAAAGTGTTCTCTGTCCCCGAGATATGTCCTCGCCAAATTTCATCAAAACCTAAAGAGATCACTTCCTACATACAAACTTTAGGTTAAGTTAAGTTGGCGCTATCTTTTGAAAAGTTATTGAGGTCATATTAATATAATTATGCATTAGTACCTTAATACATTTTTAAAAGAAATCTTTGTGTGCAGGAAACCGGAACCAGAAGATATTGAAGTTCCCCAGTGGCAGACTGAAAAGGAGAAAGCTCTTATTACATAAGTGGACAGATTTTTAATTGTGGGTCGAATAATGCTTACCAAAATCTGGTATATTTCTGTAAAAGGTTGACATGCGCTGCGCGATGGTGTCATATTGCATGCAACATGATACATGTACCCAAGTGCTTACGTATAATAAGTAGGTACCAACATGTTATATCGATTGGTAATAAAAAAGTTATGCTGTGATGACAGAGAAATCAACGTGTAGTATTCAGAAATAAATCATATCAGTATTTTTAAGAAACCTACGGCCTTAAATTATAAACGCTGCTATAATGATATACTTTGTGCCGCACTCAAATAATCAACGTACTAAATGACGTTATTTAATAACGTCATTTAGTACGTTATTTAAATTTATGCTACTTATAAAAGGTCGTTATGTTTAATATAAGTCAGGTGCAAAAGTGACTTTTAATTAGGTATTAGTAAATATATTGACTTGATACTCAAACAGAAATCAGCTAGAAATTATTTAAGCGTCTCTTCGTTTTAAGTATACTTTTTATTGGATTCTAAAAAGATTATATGATTTTCAGAATACGTTATAGCTTCAAGTTAGTGCCATTTCTATTACTCGTATTCAAACTTCACAACTTGTTGAGTTACGTGAATAATAGAAAAGTATTTGCGGATGTGGTATTACTGTTTTAGTAGGTACTTATGTGGTGATATTATAGTTAAGTTTGTATCATATTATAGAAAATCAATTCTATAAGTGACTGGCTTAAAAAGTCAAGCGAAAAGTATTGGCTATGCTCACGTGTACAAGCAATATTGTAAATAATATATACTTAATACGTATAATTCTAGTTATTGTTTAATTTACATAAAATATATACTTACAGTAATAATAGGTACAAATTTTATTGCGGTGCTTGCTAATTAAGTAATATTAGGTAACCTGAAGACGTGAACCTTACATAATACGAATAGGAAAGCGAATTATTAATAATAATATAAGTTATGTATTAATGTTAAATCATGAATACTGTGCAAGATATTATGAAGTAACGGTTCTATAGTTTTATGCTCCTTGGTCAATTATTGAAATATATAACGTATTTAGTAGGTTTAGTGCTTAATTATTTATATTTTATAATATAATTTTGAGTGTTTTTTCATATTATTAAAACATGGTACAAATTTATTCAAGTAGTTTCATTAGCTTTCCAATAGATAAATGTTCCAAACTTGCATCATATTTAGAAGTGGGTACAAAATGTATGTATATCTAATGTCTGTATCATAAATGATATGCCTAGATTTGGTATCGTCGTAGTATGTATCGTATCATAGTAGGTAATAATTATCAAGTAATGTGAAAGCGAAAGGTTGTGATGACACATAAGCTATTTTTATCCGGATTGAACGGCTAGTCTCTGAGATCGCGACAGCCTTACTCCACGTGAAAAAGTAGATATAGGCATATATAATTATTTATTGCATACCCAAATATACCAACTAAAGTTACAAATATAAATATTATAAATAAAAATGGTTATATAGTCTTAAATTATATTTGGCGGACTTTGTCCTTTCCGAATCGGTATTTTTCTACTTGCCACGGCACCTGCACCAGGCACTGGCACCGGCTACGACACGGCATTGGTGACAGAACGGCACCAGCAACAATACGGCACCGGCTACGACACGGCACCGGCTACGACACTGCATCGGCTACGACATGGCATTGGTGACAGAACGGCACCAGCAACAAAACGGTACCGGCTACGACACGGCACCGGCGACGAAACGTCACCGGCGACGGCACGGCATCGTAGATATGGGAGCCAAATAATAGTAAAATGTATGAAATTGTATAGACCAGGTATTTGTTAATACAAGCGTATCTCCGGGTTGATTTACGAAGAGACTAGAGGCGTGCTGAAGGTGTTCCTCGAGAACGTGATTCGCGACGCTGTCACGTACACCGAGCACGCTAAGAGGAAGACCGTCACCAACATGGATGTGGTCTACGCACTGAAGCGTCAAGGGCGCTCTACGGTTTCGGCGGTTAAAATGTAAAGTGGTAGTGAACATGTGCGAGTGTTGTTGTTGTTGTACCACCCACAAACCAACCCACGCATTGTTACACGACGCCACCCTTACTTAATAATAAAAAGGCCCTTTTCAGGGCCGCATATATTTCATGAGCTTATAAAGCTAAATTATGTTTCTTTACCGACAATTATCTATAAACCGACCGAAGTCAGATGTGTGTAGTTTACCCTGTTTTTTTTTATCTTCTTTCAACTACATTGTATAGGTATGGATACATACTGTATTCTGCTGTATGAAAGAATTGTGATTATTACTGATATTATTATTGTCTAGTGAGTGTAGTAGCAATATGATGAAACAGTAGTTATTTAACAAATGTACACGCATTTTCCACTACTTGACGAAGGTATATATATATATATATATATATATATATATATATATATATATATATATATATTTATTTTAATGTTCTGCACTTTATTACTCTTAACTTAGGTACATATCATTACATGAACTACATTAACCTACTAATCATTTAACCCCCATACCTACATGGATGTTGTTAATAAAATAAATTTATTGCATCATAATAATTTTCGAACATATACCTATATAAAAGTTCACACTCACTCTCACACGCACACCCTCATACACCCACGAGCACTCCCTTCCTCCCTACAAACAAAAAATAATAAAATAATATAGGTCTAAGTATGAATCAAATTAAGTATGAATACTCATTAATTGTCAAATTTTATATTGCATGCTATTATTTAATTAGTCATTAGAACTAACGTCAATTCAATGTCCCACAACTATTGTCATTTGTCAATTATTTATATCAGTACTAAATCTATTAAGCATTCTCAGGTTCGTTTCGTGAGCCGCGCAGTGCAGCGAGTAACTTAGCGATACTAGACACTGGTTATCCGCATGCATAGAATGTTTTACTTGAGCCGATATCTACCGTATTTGGCATAAACAAAATTTTATTTCACATCGGCAAAACTTTGCGTGTGCTGATTAATATGTATTACTTTATTAGTGTATCGGTTTAGGTATTGTTAATTAAGAGCTAATAGCTACTTACGTTGTTAATTTTGTTGTTTTGCCTACCTAGGTTAAGTGAATCACAAAATAATTTAAAACAACAAAATATGGAGGTAGTCATGAGAAATTTTAGTCATAAATCTGGTATGTATTTATTTAGATGGGCGTTACATGGATAGGCGTTTAATTTTGTAAAATAATGAACCGTTTGAACTGTTACTATACTGGAGGAAGACATTGACACCTGTAACACAGGTACGACCTAGCACAGTTGTCAATGAATATCAATTGTACCTACATACTTACCACAGTTTTGTGTTAATTATCTAAATTACATACTTTATTTAATTAGAGGTATAGTTAAGATATGTACTTTGTGATCTGAATTGAACAAACATGGCTGGTTCCCAATCACCGATGCGGGCCGAACTTTTCCCGCATGTAATTATTTATCCTGTGGTATTGCATAAGTAGGTAATTGTTTTGAATGTGTAAGTATAATAATTGCTTGTCCTGACTCATCCACGCAGAGCCTAAGCCGCTGGGGCTATACAAACTGGAAAATTCGGTCTTGTATGTTGTAAGCATCCACTAAGGAAGAAGCGATGCAAAGCAATGAAGCGAGGGAAGCCGCTGGCGGGCAGCACAAAAATTGAATGAAGTAATTGACATACCTACTCAGATGTTGTTATAGTTTCAAGCGTATAGTAGAGTACCTACAGTAGGTAAGGGGTTTCTTACTGCAATAATAGAAAACAGTTTCATTGTGATTATGTACGCCTATAAATAATTAGATTGATGTAACATATGGGAAAATATATAATGGGACGTCCTGAGTCACGGTGGAGTGACGATCTGCGCAAGACAAGACAATAAATAAAAAAAAAAACAAAAAAAAAGACGGCTGGCAAAAACTGGATGCGAGTAGCCCAAGATAGACCTAAGTGGCGTGCAATTGGAGAGGCCTATGTCCAGCAGTGGTCTGCTACAGGCTGATGATGATGATGGGAAAATATACTTTTTCAGACATGCCTTTATAAATACACTAGCTGCGCCCCGCGGTGTTACCCGCGCATAAAAAGTATGTCCATTTCCTCTATATCCTTTTCAGTAGGTACCTACTACTTGTATGCAAAATTTCAAGATTGATTGATGAAGGTTGAGTTTAGTAGCTAAAGAACTTGAAAGCGTTACAAACAAACGAACAAACAAACTATATAATATTAAGCTTTTTTACCCGCGTGGTGATGGATGATGATGATGATGAAAAGTATCCTATGTATTCATCCAGCGCCTCATCTACCCCATACCAACTTTCATCAAAACTGGCCCAGCCGTTTCAGTGTGAAAGAGCAACAAATATCCAAACTTTCACATTTATAATATTGGTGAGATAATAATTGGTACCCTAAGCAGAAGGCCTACTACCAAAAACGAACTACGAATTTTCGGTTGAGCGATTTCGCATTTTTTACTTTCATAAAATATAAGGTGTTTGGTAGAGGGACCGACAAACCAAATGAGCGTGTTCGGGGGACCACTTGGAGAATACAAGTTGGCCCAAAAAATCCCCGACCCCCCAATATGTTTAATTTTTTTTTGTGATTTTTCCCTTTTTCTCCGAAATTGTACCTATTTACCACCATAACTTTTGTGAAATCTGTTTTAGACCGGATGTTTTTAGTTGAATTTGGTCTCTAATACCTTCAGGCCACGCAAAGCAAAATTGGTACAATATTGGAGAAAACGAGAAAAAAAATTGGGGTGTCGGGGATTTTTTTTGGCCAACTTGTATTCTCCAAGTGGTCCCCCGAACACGCTCATTTGGTTTGTCGGTCCCTCTACCAAACACCCTGTATAGTCAAGAATGATGAAATGTAGTGACAGGGTTTTGCATCGTGATACATGTATAATTATATGTACCTGCCTATGTAGTGTGTATTATTATTGATATTTAATTATTGTTTTACTATATTTTACTATATGTATTTACGAAAGATTATGGAGTAATTGTTATAGTTGGAGCATACACATATACATACCCATATTTTAAATATGTTATGACGTAATCAACATTCAATTCTACACAGTATATAATAATATTTTTAAACACTCTTCTTTTAGTAGAAGAATCAGTAAATATAATATTAAAACACAGTGCATACCTAAATACTAATATAATTACTAAAATATTAATAACTAGCTGCTCTCCGCGGTTTCACCCGCGTGGTATGATGATGAATCTTATATAGCCTATGTTACTCAGGGTGAATGTAGCTTTCCAATGGTGAAAGAATTTTAGAAATCGGTATACTTAGTACTTTTTGAGCCAATTCGTTACAAACATACTTACATACAAATCTTTCCTCTTTATAATATTAGTATAGATTAGTATAGATATACATTATGTTTATGAAAAAAACCTGTCTGTACATTTCATCACTCATACTGCATTTGTGATTTTTCACTTTCACAGTAGAACATTCTAAATCCGTCAAACGAATGTTCGTAGTTCGTTTTTGATAGTAGGCCTCCTAGGCCTAATCACATAACATGCTGTAGGTATAGATACCAGATACCGTATCAATAAAAATCAATGATAAAGTTATCCACAGTAAGATAACAGTCCCGAAACACGTGTGTATTTAGTCGTATCAAATTATTCGCACATAATAGACGTGTTTTCGCAATTTTATCCCACAAAGTATTAACACGAAGGAAGTATATTTTTTTGTAAAAGAGAAATACTTTTTAAACTTACTTATCAATTAACATAAACATCAATCCAAACCTGAGTAGACACGTAATAAGGAAGCTCAGAAGGACTTTTTGATAAATTACGTTGTTTACGATTAAACAAGAACAATAGTCAATAGTAATTACTGGAGGTGACAAATTAGTAAACAAATCATATTAACTAATACTTAGTCATTCTATTGAAAGTATAGTGTGGTATAGTGCCGTCAATTAAATGTAAGAAACAAATATTAGTAATATCTGTGCTCATATGCATTAAAAAATTGCATACGCACAGTTAAAGTTACAGTTTATTAAAATAAATAAGGATAACCAAGAAGAAAGGATAGAAATAGAAAATGTCTGAAACACAAACATTGGTAAGCACCTAAAATAATTAATAATCAATTATTATTAGTTAAGTTCCTTAATACGTACTTTACTCAGTGGGTGGCAAGTCACCACCTGCCCAATTATTTAATGAGACTGAAATGTTATTGTCTGGTGCCGTAGACTCGTCCATAGCCCTCTGTCTTCTTTATCAACTAAACCTCCTTTATCAACTAAACCTCCTTTATCAACTAAACCTTTATCAAATAAACTAAAACTCCTTTATAACAATAAGTTCATGGCAATAGCATTAGCATTTTCCCCATTTTGGTAATAGATATACATGTCACCATCCATCCATCAAAATGTTTCTGTTTTTTATACTACACTCGAGAGCAATGAATCCGGGTCACTTAAAGAATGTTAAAAATCTCGGAAACTAAAAATGATAGGTTAATGCAATAAATTGTATTTAATAGACAATGTAATACTCCTTAAATGAAAGTAAAAAAAATATGAGTCACCATACATTTTATTAACACAAAATTACATAAAGAAAAAAACTGCTGATCTCTCCTTAAAACAAAAATAGGAAACATGAAATTTTTGAACTTTATTACGATTTTCTTGAATTTTAATACTTCGTATTGCCTCCTCGTGCTTCCATTACTGCGTTTACGCGGTTTGGCATGCTGTACACCAAGTTCCTTATACGATTTTGGGGAATATTCTCCCATTCCTCTGTGAGAGCAATTTTGAGCTCACGAAGCGTGATTGGGGGTGGGTTTCGTTGTTTTACGCATCTGCCTAGCTCGTCCCAAGCATGCTCGATCGGGTTGATATCCGGGCTGCGCGCTGGCCACTCCATACGAGTAATGTTCATCTCTTGAAGGTAGTCATTCACAATCCTACCTGAATGAGGTCGGGCATTGTCATGCATAAATATAGCATCCTCACCTAAATTGACCATAAATGGACCAACGTGATCATTGAGGATTTCTTCCACATATCTTTCTCTAGTTAAAGAGCCGTTTTCTATGATCACCAGCTCTGTGCGACTTTCAGAAGAAATTCCGGCCCACACAAGTACAGACTCACCACCGTAGGCTACTTTTTCTTCGATGCATGCTTGCTTGAATCTTTCCCCTGGTCTTCGATACACTCTGTGTCTTCCATCGTGCTTGTAGAGCATAAATTTTGATTCGTCGGAGAACATAACTTTTGACCAATCTTCAATACTCCAATTTACGTGGCTCTGGGCATATCTTACTCTTGAAATACGATGCCCACGCTCAGGGCCGTTTGCAGGTCTAAGGGGTTTTAAGTTAGATTCAGCAAGCCGACGTCTTACTGTCCATGCACTTGGGTTACTTCCTCCGAGGCGTCGAAACTGATTTGTGAGTTCAGTTCCTGTGAGAAAGCGATTTCGAAGCATGGTGTTCACCAAGCATCGGTCTTCTCGTGCTGTGGTACACCTGGTTCTGCCCGTTCCTGGTCTGCGTAGGTTAGAACCATTTTCTTCGTAACGTCGGAGAACTCTTTGTACTGTTGACAGCGACACACCGACAGTCCTGGCTGTATCGCGCTGACTCCGGCCGGTTTCCAGCATTGTAAGTATTCTGGTGCATTCTTCAGGCGTAAGCGACATAATTTCAGCTTGAATAATGAATATAGAGCACTATCAACATGGTTTATGTACCCACATAAATGACAGATTACAAACAAAAGCAAAACCAAATGCTGTAATTTCGTAGTTCCATATTCGAAAGTGGCCCTTTTTCAAATTTGATTTTTTTATGATATAACTTTACAATAACTAAGAAGTTTTAATACCTTCATTTAAGGAGTATTACATTGTCTAATAAATACAATTTATTGCATTAACCTAGCATTTTTAGTTTCCGAGATTTTTAGGATTCTTTAAGTGACCCGGATTCATTGCTCTCTAGTGTACCTACATTGTATATTTTATACAAAATAGGCCTCTAAGAACACTTAGAGGCCTATTTTGTATAAAATATTGAGGCTACAGCCTCACATACGCCTTTGTAAAGGACCGGATGAAATCCGTGAAATAAATTTAATGCGATAATTATTGATTTCACAAAAATGTTACAATTTCGCTCTTCATAGGTACACAAATTAAGTGGCAATTTAATTAACGTGCAGAACACTAAGGAAATTATCAGTTGTATGGTAGAAGACCAAATCAAGTGGTTCTGCAGACTCTGGGTATCAAGAGTCCTACCTATGTCTTCGTTATCAAGGAGCTTAAACCAAACAATATGCCTAACTTAACATACAATAACGATTTACTAACAATTCCAAGGTGCGTCGCACGGAGCAGCATCAGCTCTGTAAGTCTGTTCTGTTAGTGAGGGAGGGGGGCAAGAAGGATAGGGAAAAAAATAGACCAACTCTAGGCAGTCCCTCTATATCCTTGCTTTCCAATTGTCTTCGGTCCAACTATTCCTGAGGTTCAGATGCTTTCACCGCGCATATGCAAACCGGTGTCCAAGTCATTTAACCAATCTAACACTTAACACGCAACAGTGAACTACAGTGATTACCGAATTTAACCCAATTAATATTACATTTTACAATGATACATTTCCAAAAAACTAAACCGCCTCGTTGCACATTTTTACAAGATCAGAGTGTCTCTGCCCAAATGAGCATTACAAAATTCAATACAAAATTCAAGTGACGTTACGAGCGGCGCCCTGTAGTGTTCGAGTTCGGAACCAAACATCAGCGTATCCTTCATAATTAATGAAGGAAAATTCCTAAGAAAGTAATTTAATATATTATTACCTACTAATATCCTCTTATCTGACATGTGCAAGCAAGTGAATAGATCAATCCGATGGTTCCTATACAGACATCTGTATCATTGGGATAATGTATTGTGTAAATGCACAAACAATTTGCGAAAAAGTATTCGTATCGTAAGCGTCAACGTCACGCTTCCGCGCACAAACTGTGAGTTGTCTGTGTCACAGTGGCCCTAGATACATGATAGTTTGTACTGTTGCGCGAGAAGGACACGTTACGTTACACTTACGCAGTTATTCGTCCTAGGCACACTGTAGTTTTTGCATCGGCACAGAGGCTACAATTTGCGAAAAAGTATTCGTATAGTAAGCGTCAACGCGTCACGCTTCGGCGCACAAACTATGAGTTTAACTCATAGTTTGTGCGCCGAAGCTGTGTCACAGTTGCCCTAGATAAACGACAGTTTTTACTGTTTCACGTAAACGATACGATTGCGTTACAGTTACGCAGTTATTCGTGCTAAGCCCACAGTCCACTAAACTATGCCTACGTCTACGTAGCTCTATAAATGTTGGTTAACCCTTTACTTACGTACTTACTTGCGGGTCCCATAGGAAACGCTCCGCAGACCCTCATGTTTAGAAGCCATCACCGCGTTACTTCAAGTACATTAAACAGAATAAGAAAATATCATAACAATTTCCAACATTTTCTCTACATAATGCACATTTAAAATATTATTCAAAGTAATTATAATCTCAAGTATCCGTAATGTAACTGCGCCGAAATATCGGGAGCTCATTCCACAACCTTACCACGGTAAATATCCCGTTAATAATCATATAACTTTAGTGAACAACCGTGATAGTTTAAAACAGTGTTTCTCAGGTATCCGTTTCTAAAAAACGGCTGAAATTGTAGAAAAATCCACTGATTCCTTGAGTCTCCACGTGAACTTGTTTTGAAATCAGTTTGATAATAATTGATGAACTGTTCAAAATTGATGTATGACACGTTTAAAATATTCAGGACATTTCTGTATATATATCGACCAAAAATTCAAACATCGATGAGGATTTTCAGCAGAAGACCGTGCGTAGAGGACACGTGGCAGTCGGCAGTCGCCTTTCGAACGGAACCACGTTCTGAAGGGATCAGGGATGCGCCTTAAAACAATTATGTAGATCTGTTCTGTAGATTTTACCTGCTAGATTTCACCTGTTAGATTTTATCTATTTTGACCTTTAATTATTAGACAAATTAATAATTAAAGAGGTACCTATATCCTGTGCTAAAACCATGCATCTGTAAATAGACGATTATTAACAAATCTCCAAACTTTGCAAACTATCAAAGGGAATAACTTCTCTACTCTTCAAGATATATCAATGTTTCTCTTCTTAGCAACAGTCCCATGTGACGCAACTCGTCCAGCCTTCCGGCGATAGTGACGTCATGGAGCAGGTGATCGACCACCTAGGCGGGATGGGCACTTACCAGCGCTTGCTGTTCCTCATGATGATGCCGCTTGGAATCATCTATAGCTTCGTCTACAGCGTGCAGATGTTCGTCGCTGCTACTCCGCAGCAGCATTGGTGTAAGGTTCCAGAGCTGATGCATCTGGACATAGATCTGAGGTGATTTTAACTAATACCTAATGAAATGGAGCTCAATATTGACTGTATATCCATAACGAAGAAGACTTCACTATTTAGATATAAATTCAGAAGACAGAAGAGCCAGGTAGTAAGTAGAATTCAGCAAAACCACGTTTTGGTTGGTATTATCTATATGTACTTCAATAAAAATCATTCTGAATTATTACTTGAGTGCTTACGAAATAAATTACTGTAATTATTTGCTTTTCAAAAGCATGACATAGTTTGTTTTTTCATCGTGACGCAAATAATAAAAGTGGGCGAGTTTGGTGTGTCTGTATGTGGCATCGTAGCTCCAATTTTATTGTGATGCAGTTCAATTTCTGTTTGAAAGCTGACGTGTCGAGATGGTTCTTAGCCACTATTTATGATGATCCGTTCAGGCGTTTCAAAGTCATCAGCACTTTTGTTAGCTACATACATACATTGCTAGTTATGAAGTGAAATGAAATAACTTTTATTCCGGACTGTGACATCCATAACAATACAAATTATTTACTTATTACTAAACTAAACTAAGTTATGGGAGTGTGATATGCTCTTCACGTTTTGTGTAGCGGGCTGCTGTCCCACTCTCTGACAGCGGCGACCAGGGAGTTGTGTGAGCGGTAAAGGGCGGTGCTCGTGGCCGCTGATTGGCTCCGGAGCAGCGCTGGCCAGTTATAGGGATCTTAGACGCATAACTATGTCGGGGGTTACCTACCTTGTATTTAAATTTTATTCACATCTGATATTACTCGTCGGCTTGCATGTGTTCACGGAAAATTACATCCAACAGATATTAGATTGTTCCTATAATAATTCAATTCTGTTTATTCTCAGGCGCAATCTCTCTATACCTGGTGCGTCTTTAGGCCCCGACTGGGATCGTTGCACGATGTTCGATGCCAACTGGACCCTGGTACTAGCAAACCTGACACCTCCCGATCCGAGCACACCAACAGTATCATGTCAGAACGGCTGGGAGTTCCTGTACAACGACATTCCGTATCCCACCATCATCAGCGAGGTGAGTGGCCTTCTATAGTACCTACAGAAATGCCGCATGCCTACACAAAAGCGGCATTTCGCGTGACGTGGTAGCAATTGAGGTTACTAGGCAAACGAGACACACATTAATCAAACGTTCAGTTAGAAAAGTGTATATCTCTGGGTTGCACTGCGACTCCTATTGTTGGGCGTGACGCTTAAACCAACAGTTGAACATAATCATGCCCGAAATCGCCGGTGGGATAAGGAACAAACAACTGATAGACAAAACTGAAATACTTGTGGCGTATTGCATCAGACGGGCCGACTATTTTCGGATTCTGTTTGCGGAATATTACGAAATACATACATACATTACCTATAATCAGTTGCTTACTAATCAGATTGGTCGCCACGGCTTCGAAGTTCCGACTGTCTGATGATCGATTGTCCCGTATGTATATAACATATCAGCCAATTTAGATTGCCAAATACCACTATTCTCTATAGTAGTAATATTTTATACCTATAGTATGCACCTATTAGAATTATCTATTAGATACATCAGTCTTACAGATATATATTAGATAAATAGGTACATACTAATATCACAGCATAAAAATCGTACATAGACTGTGCTTATATACTATCTAAAAAAAAATAGTCTAGTAGCAGTTCTAACAGAGTTCTATAAGCAGTATCCCTATGGTTTCAGAGAGAATGGGTGTGTGACAAGTCCAGCTACGCACCTACCGCTCAAGCCCTCTTCTTCGTGGGTTCACTCGTCGGCAGCGGCCTATTTGGATGGATGGGCGACAAGTTTGGGAGAGTTCCGTCTCTCATGGGTAATCTGATAAGCTTAATTATTACCGTATACGTTATACTATTAATCATTATTTTTTACTACCGACTGCCTCGTGTAGTGGGCTCGGCCTTCGGCCTCGCCATAGCCTCCCATCTTTTCGGATCGTACTGCAAGAAACAACTGACGATGAAAATCGGTTAAATACACTCGAGAGCAATGAATCCGGGTCACTTAAAGAATGTTAAAAATCTCGGAAACTAAAAATGATAGGTTGATGCAATAAATTGTATTTAATAGACAATGTAATACTCCTTAAATGAAAGTAAAAAAAATATGAGTCACCATACATTTTATTAACACAAAATTACATAAAGAAAAAAACTGCTGATCTCTCCTTAAAACAAAAATAGGAAACATGAAATTTTTGAACTTTATTACGATTTTCTTGAATTTTAATACTTCGTATTGCCTCCTCGTGCTTCCATTACTGCGTTTACGCGGTTTGGCATGCTGTACACCAAGTTCCTTATACGGTTTTGGGGAATATTCTCCCATTCCTCTGTGAGAGCAATTTTGAGCTCACGAAGCGTGATTGGGGGAGGGTTTCGTTGTTTTACGCATCTGCCTAGCTCGTCCCAAGCATGCTCGATCGGGTTGATATCCAGGCTGCGCGCTGGCCACTCCATACGAGTCATGTTCATCTCTTGAAGGTAGTCATTCACAATCCTACCTGTATGAGGTCGGGCATTGTCATGCATAAATATAGCATCCTCACCTAAATTGACCATAAATGGACCAACGTGATCATTGAGGATTTCTTCCACATATCTTTCGCTAGTTAAAGAGCCGTTTTCTATGATCACCAGCTCTGTGCGACTTTCAGAAGAAATTCCGGCCCACACAAGTACAGACCCACCACCGTAGGCTACTTTTTCTTCGATGCATGCTTGCTTGAATCTTTCCCCTGGTCTTCGATACACTCTGTGTCTTCCATCGTGCTTGTAGAGCATAAATCTTGATTCGTCGGAGAACATAACTTTTGACCAATCTTCAATACTCCAATTTACGTGGCTCTGGGCATATCTTAGTCTTGAAATACGATGCCCACGCTCCAGTTTAGGGCCGTTTGCAGTTCTAAGGGGTTTTAAGTTAGATTCAGCAAGCCGACGTCTTACTGTCCATGCACTTGGGTTACTTCCTCCGAGGCGTCGAAACTGATTTGTGAGTTCAGTTCCTGTGAGAAAGCGATTTCGAAGCATGGTGTTCACCAAGTATCGGTCTTCTCGTGCTGTGGTACACCTGGTTCTGCCCGTTCCTGGTCTGCGTAGGTTAGAACCAGTTTCTTCGTAACGTCGGAGAACTCTTTGTACTGTTGACAGCGACACACCGACAGTCCTGGCTGTATCGCGCTGACTCCGGCCGGTTTCCAGCATTGTAAGTATTCTGGTGCATTCTTCAGGCGTAAGCGACATAATTTCAGCTTGAATAATGAATATAGAGCACTATCAACATGGTTTATGTACCCACATAAATGACAGATTACAAACAAAAGCAAAACCAAATGCTGTAATTTCGTAGTTCCATATTCGAAAGTGGCCCTTTTTCAAATTTGATTTTTTTATGATATAACTTTACAATAACTAAGAAGTTTTAATACCTTCATTTAAGGAGTATTACATTGTCTAATAAATACAATTTATTGCATTAACCTAGCATTTTTAGTTTCCGAGATTTTTAGGATTCTTTAAGTGACCCGGATTCATTGCTCTCTAGTGTACCTACATTGTATATTTTATACAAAATAGGCCTCTAAGAACACTTAGAGGCCTATTTTGTATAAAATATTGAGGCTACAGCCTCACATACGCCTTTGTAAAGGACCGGATGAAATCCGTGAAATAAATTTAATGCGATAATTATTGATTTCACAAAAATGTTACAATTTCGCTCTTCATAGGTACACAAATTAAGTGGCAATTTAATTAACGTGCAGAACACTAAGGAAATTATCAGTTGTATGGTAGAAGACCAAATCAAGTGGTTCTGCAGACTCTGGGTATCAAGAGTCCTACCTATGTCTTCGTTATCAAGGAGCTTAAACCAAACAATATGCCTAACTTAACATACAATAACGATTTACTAACAATTCCAAGGTGCGTCGCACGGAGCAGCATCAGCTCTGTAAGTCTGTTCTGTTAGTGAGGGAGGGGGGCAAGAAGGATAGGGAAAAAAATAGACCAACTCTAGGCAGTCCCTCTATATCCTTGCTTTCCAATTGTCTTCGGTCCAACTATTCCTGAGGTTCAGATGCTTTCACCGCGCATATGCAAACCGGTGTCCAAGTCATTTAACCAATCTAACACTTAACACGCAACAGTGAACTACAGTGATTACCGAATTTAACCCAATTAATATTACATTTTACAATGATACATTTCCAAAAAACTAAACCGCCTCGTTGCACATTTTTACAAGATCAGAGTGTCTCTGCCCAAATGAGCATTACAAAATTCAATACAAAATTCAAGTGACGTTACGAGCGGCGCCCTGTAGTGTTCGAGTTCGGAACCAAACATCAGCGTATCCTTCATAATTAATGAAGGAAAATTCCTAAGAAAGTAATTTAATATATTATTACCTACTAATATCCTCTTATCTGACATGTGCAAGCAAGTGAATAGATCAATCCGATGGTTCCTATACAGACATCTGTATCATTGGGATAATGTATTGTGTAAATGCACAAACAATTTGCGAAAAAGTATTCGTATCGTAAGCGTCAACGTCACGCTTCCGCGCACAAACTGTGAGTTGTCTGTGTCACAGTGGCCCTAGATACATGATAGTTTGTACTGTTGCGCGAGAAGGACACGTTACGTTACACTTACGCAGTTATTCGTCCTAGGCACACTGTAGTTTTTGCATCGGCACAGAGGCTACAATTTGCGAAAAAGTATTCGTATAGTAAGCGTCAACGCGTCACGCTTCGGCGCACAAACTATGAGTTTAACTCATAGTTTGTGCGCCGAAGCTGTGTCACAGTTGCCCTAGATAAACGACAGTTTTTACTGTTTCACGTAAACGATACGATTGCGTTACAGTTACGCAGTTATTCGTGCTAAGCCCACAGTCCACTAAACTATGCCTACGTCTACGTAGCTCTATAAATGTTGGTTAACCCTTTACTTACGTACTTACTTGCGGGTCCCATAGGAAACGCTCCGCAGACCCTCATGTTTAGAAGCCATCACCGCGTTACTTCAAGTACATTAAACAGAATAAGAAAATATCATAACAATTTCCAACATTTTCTCTACATAATGCACATTTAAAATATTATTCAAAGTAATTATAATCTCAAGTATCCGTAATGTAACTGCGCCGAAATATCGGGAGCTCATTCCACAACCTTACCACGGTAAATATCCCGTTAATAATCATATAACTTTAGTGAACAACCGTGATAGTTTAAAACAGTGTTTCTCAGGTATCCGTTTCTAAAAAACGGCTGAAATTGTAGAAAAATCCACTGATTCCTTGAGTCTCCACGTGAACTTGTTTTGAAATCAGTTTGATAATAATTGATGAACTGTTCAAAATTGATGTATGACACGTTTAAAATATTCAGGACATTTCTGTATATATATCGACCAAAAATTCAAACATCGATGAGGATTTTCAGCAGAAGACCGTGCGTAGAGGACACGTGGCAGTCGGCAGTCGCCTTTCGAACGGAACCACGTTCTGAAGGGATCAGGGATGCGCCTTAAAACAATTATGTAGATCTGTTCTGTAGATTTTACCTGCTAGATTTCACCTGTTAGATTTTATCTATTTTGACCTTTAATTATTAGACAAATTAATAATTAAAGAGGTACCTATATCCTGTGCTAAAACCATGCATCTGTAAATAGACGATTATTAACAAATCTCCAAACTTTGCAAACTATCAAAGGGAATAACTTCTCTACTCTTCAAGATATATCAATGTTTCTCTTCTTAGCAACAGTCCCATGTGACGCAACTCGTCCAGCCTTCCGGCGATAGTGACGTCATGGAGCAGGTGATCGACCACCTAGGCGGGATGGGCACTTACCAGCGCTTGCTGTTCCTCATGATGATGCCGCTTGGAATCATCTATAGCTTCGTCTACAGCGTGCAGATGTTCGTCGCTGCTACTCCGCAGCAGCATTGGTGTAAGGTTCCAGAGCTGATGCATCTGGACATAGATCTGAGGTGATTTTAACTAATACCTAATGAAATGGAGCTCAATATTGACTGTATATCCATAACGAAGAAGACTTCACTATTTAGATATAAATTCAGAAGACAGAAGAGCCAGGTAGTAAGTAGAATTCAGCAAAACCACGTTTTGGTTGGTATTATCTATATGTACTTCAATAAAAATCATTCTGAATTATTACTTGAGTGCTTACGAAATAAATTACTGTAATTATTTGCTTTTCAAAAGCATGACATAGTTTGTTTTTTCATCGTGACGCAAATAATAAAAGTGGGCGAGTTTGGTGTGTCTGTATGTGGCATCGTAGCTCCAATTTTATTGTGATGCAGTTCAATTTCTGTTTGAAAGCTGACGTGTCGAGATGGTTCTTAGCCACTATTTATGATGATCCGTTCAGGCGTTTCAAAGTCATCAGCACTTTTGTTAGCTACATACATACATTGCTAGTTATGAAGTGAAATGAAATAACTTTTATTCCGGACTGTGACATCCATAACAATACAAATTATTTACTTATTACTAAACTAAACTAAGTTATGGGAGTGTGATATGCTCTTCACGTTTTGTGTAGCGGGCTGCTGTCCCACTCTCTGACAGCGGCGACCAGGGAGTTGTGTGAGCGGTAAAGGGCGGTGCTCGTGGCCGCTGATTGGCTCCGGAGCAGCGCTGGCCAGTTATAGGGATCTTAGACGCATAACTATGTCGGGGGTTACCTACCTTGTATTTAAATTTTATTCACATCTGATATTACTCGTCGGCTTGCATGTGTTCACGGAAAATTACATCCAACAGATATTAGATTGTTCCTATAATAATTCAATTCTGTTTATTCTCAGGCGCAATCTCTCTATACCTGGTGCGTCTTTAGGCCCCGACTGGGATCGTTGCACGATGTTCGATGCCAACTGGACCCTGGTACTAGCAAACCTGACACCTCCCGATCCGAGCACACCAACAGTATCATGTCAGAACGGCTGGGAGTTCCTGTACAACGACATTCCGTATCCCACCATCATCAGCGAGGTGAGTGGCCTTCTATAGTACCTACAGAAATGCCGCATGCCTACACAAAAGCGGCATTTCGCGTGACGTGGTAGCAATTGAGGTTACTAGGCAAACGAGACACACATTAATCAAACGTTCAGTTAGAAAAGTGTATATCTCTGGGTTGCACTGCGACTCCTATTGTTGGGCGTGACGCTTAAACCAACAGTTGAACATAATCATGCCCGAAATCGCCGGTGGGATAAGGAACAAACAACTGATAGACAAAACTGAAATACTTGTGGCGTATTGCATCAGACGGGCCGACTATTTTCGGATTCTGTTTGCGGAATATTACGAAATACATACATACATTACCTATAATCAGTTGCTTACTAATCAGATTGGTCGCCACGGCTTCGAAGTTCCGACTGTCTGATGATCGATTGTCCCGTATGTATATAACATATCAGCCAATTTAGATTGCCAAATACCACTATTCTCTATAGTAGTAATATTTTATACCTATAGTATGCACCTATTAGAATTATCTATTAGATACATCAGTCTTACAGATATATATTAGATAAATAGGTACATACTAATATCACAGCATAAAAATCGTACATAGACTGTGCTTATATACTATCTAAAAAAAAATAGTCTAGTAGCAGTTCTAACAGAGTTCTATAAGCAGTATCCCTATGGTTTCAGAGAGAATGGGTGTGTGACAAGTCCAGCTACGCACCTACCGCTCAAGCCCTCTTCTTCGTGGGTTCACTCGTCGGCAGCGGCCTATTTGGATGGATGGGCGACAAGTTTGGGAGAGTTCCGTCTCTCATGGGTAATCTGATAAGCTTAATTATTACCGTATACGTTATACTATTAATCATTATTTTTTACTACCGACTGCCTCGTGTAGTGGGCTCGGCCTTCGGCCTCGCCATAGCCTCCCATCTTTTCGGATCGTACTGCAAGAAACAACTGACGATGAAAATCGGTTAAATACACTCGAGAGCAATGAATCCGGGTCACTTAAAGAATGTTAAAAATCTCGGAAACTAAAAATGATAGGTTGATGCAATAAATTGTATTTAATAGACAATGTAATACTCCTTAAATGAAAGTAAAAAAAATATGAGTCACCATACATTTTATTAACACAAAATTACATAAAGAAAAAAACTGCTGATCTCTCCTTAAAACAAAAATAGGAAACATGAAATTTTTGAACTTTATTACGATTTTCTTGAATTTTAATACTTCGTATTGCCTCCTCGTGCTTCCATTACTGCGTTTACGCGGTTTGGCATGCTGTACACCAAGTTCCTTATACGGTTTTGGGGAATATTCTCCCATTCCTCTGTGAGAGCAATTTTGAGCTCACGAAGCGTGATTGGGGGAGGGTTTCGTTGTTTTACGCATCTGCCTAGCTCGTCCCAAGCATGCTCGATCGGGTTGATATCCAGGCTGCGCGCTGGCCACTCCATACGAGTCATGTTCATCTCTTGAAGGTAGTCATTCACAATCCTACCTGTATGAGGTCGGGCATTGTCATGCATAAATATAGCATCCTCACCTAAATTGACCATAAATGGACCAACGTGATCATTGAGGATTTCTTCCACATATCTTTCGCTAGTTAAAGAGCCGTTTTCTATGATCACCAGCTCTGTGCGACTTTCAGAAGAAATTCCGGCCCACACAAGTACAGACCCACCACCGTAGGCTACTTTTTCTTCGATGCATGCTTGCTTGAATCTTTCCCCTGGTCTTCGATACACTCTGTGTCTTCCATCGTGCTTGTAGAGCATAAATCTTGATTCGTCGGAGAACATAACTTTTGACCAATCTTCAATACTCCAATTTACGTGGCTCTGGGCATATCTTAGTCTTGAAATACGATGCCCACGCTCCAGTTTAGGGCCGTTTGCAGTTCTAAGGGGTTTTAAGTTAGATTCAGCAAGCCGACGTCTTACTGTCCATGCACTTGGGTTACTTCCTCCGAGGCGTCGAAACTGATTTGTGAGTTCAGTTCCTGTGAGAAAGCGATTTCGAAGCATGGTGTTCACCAAGTATCGGTCTTCTCGTGCTGTGGTACACCTGGTTCTGCCCGTTCCTGGTCTGCGTAGGTTAGAACCAGTTTCTTCGTAACGTCGGAGAACTCTTTGTACTGTTGACAGCGACACACCGACAGTCCTGGCTGTATCGCGCTGACTCCGGCCGGTTTCCAGCATTGTAAGTATTCTGGTGCATTCTTCAGGCGTAAGCGACATAATTTCAGCTTGAATAATGAATATAGAGCACTATCAACATGGTTTATGTACCCACATAAATGACAGATTACAAACAAAAGCAAAACCAAATGCTGTAATTTCGTAGTTCCATCTTCGAAAGTGGCCCTTTTTCAAATTTTTAATTTTTTTATGATATAACTTTACAATAACTAAGAAGTTTTAATACCTTCATATAAGGAGTATTACATTGTCTATTAAATACAATTTATTGCATTAACCTAGCATTTTTAGTTTCCGAGATTTTTAGGAGTCTTTAAGTGACCCGGATTCATTGCTCTCGAGTGTAAATAATTGTGCTAGCCGGAATATTCAAGAACTATAAAAAAAGATTATTAATATATATTATATTGTCGGTAGAGAAGTGAAATAAATTAAAAGTTAATTATCATATTGGACACATTTGTCCAGTTATGGAGGGACAGAGTAATAATTTTCAAAGAACATTTTACACCGTCTTTTTAACCCACTTCAAAAAAGAAGGTGGTTCTGAATTGACTGTATTTTTTCTGTTTTTAAAACTTTCGACTGGGTGAACCGATTATTTTTTATTTGGTAGTAAATTCGGTCCAGCAGTTTTTGAGTACTCCAATAACTGAAAAGCGTTTCGCCTATTTTGATAATTTGATGATATCATGATTGACGGTGAATGACAATCGATCCTGTAATTAGCAAAGGTCACTAAAACGGATGAAAATAAAAATGTTTACCTATACCAAAAAACGGAACCAACTTCAACATTAAAAAGTGTGAAAAAACTTGTCGAAGTCGGAACCATGCGCACAATATTGTGATAATAGGTACGTTTGAATTATCATGGTACAGACTTCTACAAGTTGTTTCACACTTTTTAGTTTTGAAGTCGATTCCGATTTTTGGTAAACATTTATTTGTTTCAAATTCATTACAATCGCGCCTTTTTTCTTTTGATTTCTGTGTGCTGTCTGAGGTTGATTTTCCAATAAGCTCTCGTCACAAAGTGCGTATCTACTCCGTCCCTTAGTACGGTCCTACAAATAACGTTGCAAATCGAAATCACTTTAATCCCTTGGGAGTTTTATAGAACATTGACGGGATGTTATGCCTTACTTTAGATGCGTATTTACGTAGAGATTGCGTGATATGTAATTGGACATTGTCGAATAGATGGCATGAAAAATAATTTGATTACAATCTTTTTGAAGCATTAGTATTTAGTCCATGAAGAGTATGGATCTTAGAAGCAATACGGCATTTTTTTTACTTTAAAGTTAATCACTTTATCATCAGCAGAACAGCAAAAAATGTGCTCTAAAAAGTTAAGTTCCAAGTTACAATCGAGTCAAAACTCATAATACCTTTTTACCCCTTATATTAGGGATAACCAGTAATCTTATATCCCTCTGTTCATTAGTCAAGAGTTCAAGTCTAAAAGTGATATCTCTTCACATTTCTATAAAATCAAACACGATGCCTTTTGACCACCTCCTTTATTGAGATCCAGGTTATTGACCCTCAAATGATCTTGTTCTTGTAGTTCATTAATGTCATCTCTCATGTTATCATTCATCAGTTCATTCTATCTACAGATATAGAATGAAATCCTTGACGTTGCAGAAATTTCGCAACTTTACCTAAAGGTACGACATAGAATAGACTTATGAAACAAAATAATAAGGAAATTTACATACATGTTTCTTGTACTAAGCCAGTGACGCTTTTTAATAAAGATTGTAGCTATTATCCATACATTATAAATAATGCACACAACTTCTATGAACGTTGACAGATTTTGATGAATCAAAGTTAAAACAATCGCAGGACTCTCAAATCACACATACAATCAAAGTTGAAGTTGGAGAACGTCAACTTTTTAAGAGCAGTATAGAATTATTTGTGAATAAGCTCGTCCGGGGTAGTACTGCAATGCCACTATATCTTATTGTACCGCGAAGCAGTAATGCTCACAATACTGCAGTTTGGTTCAAAGGTATGGTTGCCGACGAAATTACAGGCACATGAGACTTCACAACTTATAATGTCTCAGGGTTACGGGCGCAGTGCAGTTCGTCACTTCTGAGGAAATGCATCCGTTCTATGCAGAGGTATCCGTACTTAGCATCAGCTAGGCCTCGTGCTTGTATACCTTTTTCTAATCAATACATCAATAGCTTCTCTAAGCGTTTTTACCGGTTGTTTCACGGCGAATGTTCTGAACAGCTTTTTAATCTTATTCCTTCCTCACCATTCCGATCCCGAACTACTCGTTCCGGCCTACCATTGCATCCATATACTATTCAAAACTTCTTACCACGAACCAAAAAGTTTGGCAGTTCCTACCTCTGTCGTGTAAGTAAATTGTGGAATGCTTTGCCGGCGTACCTACCTACGTATTTCCTTGCAGCTATGACCCTGGGTCTTTCAGCGGGGCGTGAAAAAGCATCTGTCAGGTCATAGGGGTGGCGATTATGGTGGCTAATGGTCATTGCTTCTTGATTCCATCTTCGCTTTTCATCAGGCGAGAGGGAGTCACTTTGATAAACCACTATATAAATTAAAATAATATCCCCTATTTATTATCCTGGTCACGCTATACTTGAGAACAGATGGAACAATCTCGCTAATTCTTTTTTTGCTAGTTATTGCTATTATTATTATTATTTATTGCTATATATGTAAGAAAAACCTGGAGAAGAAAAGGAGGTTATGGTGAGGCCGAAGGCCGAGCTTACTACGCGAACGAAGTCGCAGGCAGTCACAAGTAACATAATAAAAACACCGAAACAAATGTGTTCAGTCATAATATGAAAGGTTATTATCGGATAATTTGTTATCATGCATTAATCAGTATTTGATTAAAGAAGCTAGTCTATAAGTATAGATGGTACTTGTCTGCATTTCAGGTGCCAACCTCATTGGATGTGTGGGAGGAGTTGCGAGTGCTTTCACAACCGGCCTGTGGGACTTCATCATCTGCAGATTTCTGGTCGGGATGTCGAACGACTGCTGCTTTATGATGATGTACATTATAGGTAAATGTAATGTAATAAGTAAATAATATAATAATAATAAGTCAATGTAATGCGCCGTATGGGAAAGAACCTCGAACCTATCAGGACTATCGAACAGAGAAAAGATGCCCAACTCGGACATGTTCTACGGCATGATCGGTATTCCCTCCTGCGCAGACCATCATGATGGGAAATGTATCCGGGAAGCGTAAATCGGTTAGACGAAAGATGTCTTGGCTCCGTAACATAAGGGAGGACAGGGATTAAGACCGTCGAACAGTCGTTCAAATTGGCAACAACTTAAGAAGCTGACTGTCAAACTTCAGTAATGAGAGAAGAAGAAGAAGAAGACAATGTAACGAACACATAACAGTCTGAGTCTGCCCTCTAAACTTATGAGATTTGCAATATTATTTTTCTATAACAATTATAATAACGTTGAAGATATACAGCTGTTGGTGTATTGTCACTATTTAGCTCTATTTTATACTTTTTAACCGACTTCAAAAAAGGAGTAGGTTCTGTATTCGATGTTTCTTATGTATGGACCGATTCTCAAAACTCTTTTTTCACATTGAAGAGTTGGACCCAACTCCTTAGTTGGACCGTTTAAATTTTATCAAATTTGATCAAGCCGTTTTTGAGTTACACTCCAATCACTGAAAAATGCCTATCTTGATGATAATCGTTATTGACGGTGAATGACAATCGATCCGTAAGCCGTAGCAACGGTCACTAAATAGGCTGAAAACATTTTTTTTTACATTTCGCACTTTGTTGAAGTCGGTTCTATTTTCGGGTAAGTAATAAAAAAATATACCTAAGGAAAGAGCACATTCCATAACCATGGCAACCCTCGTTACTTTATATGAACCAAAAACTATTTAATTTCAGTGCTCGAATATGTGGGACCAAAACACAGGTCTTGGAGCGGTAACCTGTCCTTTGCACTATTCTGTGGGGCGGGGGGAGCCATTCTGCCCGCGCTGGCTTTATGGCTAGGCGACTGGAGAAGGCTGCTGGTTGTGACGTCACTGCCTATGTTGGTGGTGCTCGCTGCGCCATGGGTTGTGCCGGAAAGTGCCAGGTACCACTCTTATGCATCATCATCTTGTCTTCTCTCTGATGTAATATATCCCATAATGAAGTGGAAGCCAGAATCCACAAAAGCATAAAAAACTTCGCATTCTTTAGCAAATTAAAGTTACATCTCTTTAAAAAATGCTACAATTCAATTATTTACGACAAAGATAAAATAAAAAAAAACCCTTTCGCTATCTCTGCAAGAAACTTAAATATCAAACTGTGGGTACCATGTTGTTACTTTTATTATATTTTTAATATTTGTATTTAGCGTTACAAACTAAAACAAAATTAAATATATAAAGAAATGAAATATGAATACGTTAAGTACAGCTTCTAGAGTCAGAGCCACGTCTACTGCAGTCACAGACCAATATATTGGTCTGTGGTTGCAACATATATACGACTGTTTACAACTATTCTTAGTAGGTACCTACTTAACTAAACGTAGGATAATTAATGATTGTTCATTAGATATACTTATATTTTATATTCTGGCTAAATATTTCTGCAAAAATTACATTGCGTTACTTACCAAGCACAAATAAATTGTGGTGAGGGATGTGTCATTCTGGCACTGATGGCCCAGAGAGGGCCAAGTGGCCCGCAACCTCGTTCTAGGAAGATAATCTGTACATATAAATGTCTACCCAGCAGAAATAGTTCTTGGGTACCGTGTAGTTTTTGTTTAATAAGAAATAATATGTAAAAACAATTTGTTTCAGGTGGCTAGCCACGACGGGCAAATTAAACCGAGCCTTGAAGGTGCTAAAGAAGTTCGAGAGAGTGAACAAGACTAAAATTCCAGAAGACATCTTACAAAAGTTTATAGTAAGTGTTTATTGATAAAACTTATCTTGGGTGCAGTATAATACTTAGTCTGGGGAAACCAAGGGGCATTATACCAGTTTTGGTCCATTGGTCTACGCATAGGTAGAACAAATTACCCTTTTACATATCTGGCTTACACATCACACTTTAAGTACCAAAACCTTTTCTTTAAGGTTTTGGTAGAATCCAAACAAATGTACTTGAAACTGATCGGTGTTACATAGTAGAATCTAAATTATATGATTAGATCATTTAATCAAATATAAAGATTGAATATTTATTATGTTAAAATCCTTGTTTGTAATTGATAGGCTAGTCCATGGTGACCTAGGCCTAGAGATGATGTAAGATTGTAGCTGCACGATGTACTGTGGTAACGAAGGATGTGGTTATGTTATACATTCAAGTGACAAGATGGCCGGATAATATGTATCTGCCCATGACATCGGCAGTACCACCCAGAGTTCCGCGTGGCACTGCGTTGACCTGCAGTGCCACGCAGAGCATGCACTGCATTCCTAAGCTCACCCCAAGACGTATGTGGTTGAGTCTCATTCGCCTAATAATTTCTTACAAACAGCTTCGAACCAGAATACCCGGCATTATGATGGTACCAATACAGTTTCTCCGACCTTGTAGTCACTTGGTAATGAAAAATAAATAAATAGTAATAATTCATTCCTTCTCACCCTAAACGCTGAGAAGATAAAAGGGAAGAACTGGTTTACCCAACATTTAGTTTTCCTAAATTCCTTGCAGAGTTTATCAAATAAGGAGTCCGAGACCGATGAGTCGATGTTCGCTCTGCTTCGCAGCGCACCAATCCGTAACTGCATGATATGCCTCATCTTCGTGACTGTATCCTGCTCTATCATCATCGACGCTATCATCAGGATGTCGGAGACCATCGGAACCAACTTCTTCGTCACGTTCGCGCTTTCCTCCTCCGTGGAGGTGCCGGCCTTAACACTCGTCGCTTTCATTTTAGACAAGTACGTAACCAATAAATACATGATTCCACCCTCACACTAGGGTTTCCTGTGTCGCGGGAGGCATGGACACAAAATAATATACCACAACATTCGAGAGCCGACAACAAAAATTTCTGCCCGTCACACAATTTTTTTCCCGGTCAGGGATTGAATCTGGGACTTTGTATTTGTATTGTATTTGTAAATATTCATGGATCACGCATTTTCATTGGCTTTCAATTTTAACCTGTTTTTGATATACGAGTAACTTTATGTATTTTCGTATTAAACCTTATCTTGAAATTAGCCAGCGGTATTAAATTTAAAAATAATGAAAATATTTGTTTGACAGAGGAAAGTCAAGGGTAAAAATTAAAAAGGTGAGAATTTGATAGTGGTATTGATGGATGACACACTCTTAGAGAAAATTTTGTATGTATGACACACCTCTAACTTCTATGTAGAGAGGAGAATATGCCTTGATTTGTATGAACATAAAATATCGATTAATTTCTTTTAACTCCGCAATCCACAAAACGTAGTCAGGTCTGCTTTAATTTGATTTAATTCATCACATACATCTGTGATTAACAGTAAACAGAGTCCCATTAGTCCAATAGAGTCCTCAGATCCTGATAAAGCAGCACTTATATGGAACCTATAAAACCTTATTGTATTGTATGGACTGATCCTTATTCATGTGTTAACTTGGATGTTTCCATTCCTTGCCCCACGTTGGGCGCCAAAATGTAATGTTACCGCAAACAGGTCTCGAGTGTGTTTATTATGAACATAATAACCATAATACAAATAATAATATTTTATACACCAAATAAAGATTCAGTTTAATCTACTTTTCAGGTATGTAGTGTTGATATTTTCTGTCTATACTTATAATAAAGGAGTAGAGACTGTAGAGGCAAAAAGTCTGTAATTCGTTGGAAGAAAATAAAAAAAAAATGTGGGTCCGAGAACGTAAAATTACCTACTGAACAAGAATATGACGTTTTTGAAAAAAAAACTGTCTGTCTGTTTTAAGTTATGCGTACGCATACAGTGTCTTCAACAAGGTCTTTTGTAGCACTCTGAGATATGCAACATGGCTTTGAGTTAACCTTTTTATGCTATTTACAGTTCAGTGGCTACTGAACAGAGAAAAATGCATAAAAATCTGTCAAGTGGTTAATTTACATTTTTTACTTTCATGCAATACTCCAGAAGAACCCATTCGTTTTATGGAATAGTAATATCCCATATATCTTCCACCATAATATTAGTTATCAGTGGGTCAAGTTTCATCAAAATCTGTCTTGTAATTTCAGAGTGATGTGTGTACAACAGACAGACATACAAAAATAGAAAATTTTATATATATGGCTTCTATATCGATAACAAAGTACCTACACATCCATAATTTATATTTTTTATATTTAATATAATTACAGATTTGTTTCACTTACAGTTTAATTACAAGTACCTATAGATTTATATATTTGAGATAGCGTAGGTATTATGCAATTGGGTAAATACCCATGATAAGATAACTAGGCTCGTATTTCACAACTTTTATAGATATTTACTGGATGTCTATGTTTACAATCAAAATTGTTGAAATTGCTAGATCGTAATATTGGAAATATGATATGTTATATCACATTTCCATAATCTAATTAAGATAACTTATATTACGATAGTTATCTTAATTAGTCATATCTGTTGTTGGTATATCTGTTACTATGGAAACGGGACCATCATGACTCGAAGGTACTTATAATATCTAATTATCTCCACGTGACAGTAATTTGCTCAGTCTGATAATTCAATGAATCCATTATATTGTAAAGCACGACTGAAATTTTTACTTCCTGGCCACGCTTTTAATTTAGTTACCATATTGGAACGCGCGGCTTCTATTATTTATCAATTTTATTTGTGATGAACAATTGAAAGTGTATTATTGTAAAAGGCACAATATTGTTATTATTAGCTCACATTTTATTTATCGAATTCTACGCATTTATTGGTGGAAGCACCGCTTTGGAATCTCGAGGTCTTATGCGTTAGATTTTTTGAAATAATATGTTCCTTATTATAACTTCACTGCATTTCAGTTTTCCCAAAAAATACAATGAACTGGCTTAGACTCGAACTATGGACCGTTAGCGCCTGACTCCCACTCGCAGTCTGAGCCACCAATAAATAAAAGAGAATAGTGAAATAAGCTGATCCATGCTATTAACCATTACAGTGTTCAACGTTGTTAATCCACTCATAAAACCTTGTCGTCAACTCGGCCTTTTGTAGCACTCTGATAGCATAGATAGATGAAAATAAACCGGAAAGGCAACAGTTTTCCTTGGCATTAAAATTGACACAAAATTACAATACCCTAATACAAATCACTCCTCCAAAACCGGCTCTGTCTGGGAGACTCAGTTCTGCTGCATATGAGGTACGTAAAATAAGATAGACGTTTCTACGGCGCGGTTAGTACCTATATTTTGCATATTTCCACAGCGTTATGTCTGACAGGCAATTGCTATGGGATTCAGCGGCTGATATAGAGACCATCTTTATCCTACAAAAACGTGCTAATCGAGCTATATACGAAATGGATCCCCGAGTATCTTTGAGCGATTTATACTTTGCTCCCTTGCACATTTGCAGATATAATCTATGTTCGTAAAAATTTACATAAATATGTATATACCTATGTTAAATAGTGATCACCACCTTTTTAATACTAGGATTAAGAATAGCTGTACCTGTAGCTGTAGCTGTATACCTACATACAAAATTAAATTATACTGGATAGCTATAGATATAAAGGATTAAAGAATTAATTACGATAAACGATAACAGTGACGCATCGCGCGCGGTGAAGGTTTTTTTTAGTAAATTCACTACATTGTTCTCTGTTTGGTAGCTTAAAACCAAAATTAATAGTATATTATGCACCAAGGCAGTAAAGCAGTGTCTTACATCACGGGCGGCATATTGAACCATGAGTGTAACGGGACTCTAGTCTAGAGTTAATTTCTGATGCAATAAAACATGGCTGATATAATACCCCAAAACTAGTCAAATGGAATTTCTAAGTTTAGTTAGATCTTGCTCTTCAGAGATTCGAGTGAAGGGCATGTTATCGCCCTTGCGTAGGTAACCATTTGTAGTCCAACAGTATGAGTATAATCTTCCGTTTTCGCAAAGGTCTACGATGAATAAAAAAGATGGACAGTTAAGATAATAAGCAAACCGTGATAATAAAATTATGTACATGTTTGTTGCAGGGCGGGCCGTCGGTTTTTGTCCTTTTTGACAATATCCATGGCAGGTGTCTTGTCTCTAGTGTGTGCGTTTGTACCTCAAGGTAAGCAATAGTAATTGTATAAATAATATATGTAATTGTAATCGCAACCTAAATCGGCCAATTGGCCTTAAACTATTCAGGCTGATTTAGGTTACTATTGCTTATTTTATTGTATCTACTACTACCGCCTAATACAAACCTAAATTAAAATACTTTGTGGTCACTTATATATACTATTACACTACATACTATATTGTCTATGATTTGACAACTATCTTTGCTCCTGATGACCTCAGTGGCGCAGCGGGCGAGAGTCCTGCTACTGTCCTGTGAGAGCCTGCGATGCAAGAGGTTGCGGGCTCGATTCCCGCCTTAGAACAAATTTGTGTAAGATTTGCAGAAATTTGTTCCGTTGATCTGGGTGTTTTCTATGTATGATAAAAAAATCTATGTACCTATTGTATTAAATATATCAGTTATCTAGTACCTATAACACAAGCTTTGAGTAGCTTACTTTGGAGCTAGATGGTGCTGTGTGGATTCTCCAGGATTATTTATTTATCTTATTATATATGAATTTTAAAGCACTAACACATGCCTAACGAGACCAAAAATTGCAATTTTAGTGAGAAAAATACACATACCTCAGACGGGATTAGAACCCGCGTCTTCCGACAATCCGTGTCAGACGCCATGACCACTAGGCCATCGACGATTTAAATTCACTATTTGATTCCATCGTATGGGGATGAAGCGACATATATTGAACTGATTTGACAAGCACGGAAAGAAGCGTCGTTTCGAATCACGTCCCAGGATGTGTTTTTTTCTGACTAAAATGTTTGGTATCGTTTTGATTCTATAGATTTGTGCCAAATAAAATGTTTCATATCCAGGTGTTCCACAGCTGGTCTTCGCACTCATGGTCCGATTCAGCGTGAACATGTCTGTTGGAGTTCTGACACAGTTGACCACTGAACTGCTGCCCACGGGCCTGCGCGCGATGGGCAGCTCCATTATACACATGGTGCTCTTGTTAGCCACCGCCTTCTCACCGTTCGTTGTCTACTCCGTAAGTATATACATATTATCCATATAGGTATGTATAGACTCCGTTTCACCAAACATGTCCTTCAACTTTGGCGCTAGTGTCTAGACTTTGTGATTTTGTAGGTATGTGGCTTAGTTAGTTCCACCGGAAACCGTGGGTATCTTTCGTGAGGCATAATTACTCTACATACATACTTACTTGTAGAACATGCCTTGTTTGAAGAGCGAGGAAAAAACCCAACAACGGCTATAGTTGATATTGTTGTATTTTCCTAGATTAGTGTTGTGGCTAGCTCAACAAAATCGTGAAACGTTGTTTGTGTGTTTTCATCATCAATAGCCGTAGACAGTTTTAGTAATGCATCCACCGCATTACTAGAACGTGATTTAAACGGGGAGTGACTTATCTAAGTGACCGTGACTTGACTTGGACTACTTGAATATCTGTATCTCTCTTGATTCAACTCTATGTATCACCTGTTTAACTTGTGGCAAATGTACAAACGTACGAGTCCAATTATAAAGGGGGAAACCTATAGCAGTGCCCCGCTTCTTTATAAGAACTTAAATAGGTTACATTCGAAACATCATTTCATTTTTGTCAAAAGTTTAAATAATATACTACACCTTACTACACCATATTTTATGAAGTTAAAAAACTTCTCATTTTTTAGTTTTTTTTTTTTACATAAGACGCCCGTGCAGGCCGCTAGTACTTATATAATAAAGATAACCGCATAGCATGAACAAAGTAGATACTTATGATGGTTGTTGCAGGGCAAACTATGGAGAAGCCTGCCGTTAGTAATCTTATTTGTGCTGGGTTTGTTGGGCGGCGGGGTCGCTCTCCTGCTGCCGGAGACCAAGGGCCAGCCGATGCCCCAGACCATCGCCGACGGAGAGAAACTCGTCATGCAAGGAAGGCTGTGCGGGTGAGCTTCAAATCTTTTTATACCACCTGCTCGGCATTGTCCAATTACTCAATGTACGAGTACAATCACGCAACCTCGACGTAAATCAAGGCATTACATCTCCAGGGATGTAATGTTGTATGAAACTCCCAAGGGATTAAAGTGATTGTGATTTGAAACGTTACAATTTGTAAGCAAAACTCTTAGCACAAATACGTGCATTAATAATAATAATAATAAATCTTTATTCATGGAACTTAAACAATGGCATAAATTGTTAAGAAAAACGATGATACCCGCGAGAGTTTTGGAGAAAAACTGTGTTGCTGATACCAACGCCCTCCTCCTTAATTTCTATAGTACAGTTAGTTCCTAAAATTCATGTAACATATTTTTAAATAAAAAAAATTACAAACAATTGTTTTTTACAAGATGATAGCGAATGAGTATGAGTCTCTCTTTGTGTGTGTAGTGAGTGTGTGTGTTTGTGTGTGTGTGTGTGTGTGCGCGTATGTGGTGTGTGTGCCTATGTTTTTATTTTGGGTCACACGCAGGTTCCAGTAGTCATGTATTGTAACTTAACATTGTAAAAAGAGTTTATTCGAAACTCGAACTAACCTCCACAGACAAAAAAAGAAACAGGTAAGAGGCGCGACTGTAATGAAAGTGAAACAAAAGACGGCGTTCTTCTCTCTTCACTTTTTAAGTTTATTTTATCACGTACCTACTCGTATTCAAAAATATTACTTTGAGCATCCATAACTGAACAAATGTGTCCAATAATAATACTCAATAACTTTAAATGTATATTACATTTAATTAAAAGCCTAAATGCTTTTTTATATAGCCCTGAGTTTTTGTCTCGCAGTAAATATGAAAACTCGAGTATTCAACTTGAGGATAAAGCTTGTCTTCGGCTTGGGCGGCTTGAAACCCTCGCTTCACTCAGGACCTAGTTCCTGAGAATTTTAATTATCTCTAGAGTTCCAGTTACGCTCAGGGTCCAACATGCCGCCCATGACGTAAGACTCTGCTTTACTCCCTAGGTGCATAATCCACTATGGCAGTTGTAACCTATATCAACCTATATCTTGTGCTACGATAATTAGGATAATATCATGGTAGGTTCGGCTAGTTATAAGGATTAAGTGTAGACCAGAAATAATCGAACTCGGTTTTAAAATAAGTAAGTAAATAAAAGAATTGAATTCCAATTTAAGAATTCGATTTCTGCGCATTTCCAACATTATCTACATAATATACATATAGTGGTAAGTGTACCTATGTTACTAGAGAGAAATTTGTTAAAATGAAATTTTCTGAATTCTAGATATCGCCTATTGTTATAGAGATAGACATAATATTTAGAAATTTTTTTTGGCATGGACTATAAAGAAAAAATAAGCTTCAAATAAGTTACGCAGTCGGTTGTTTCTGTCTCTAGTATGGTAAACCACCGTGGGTAGATAGGAAAATGGCCGTAAATTAGCAAGAAAAAACTATTTAACCCACAAGGGAATAAATGAAAATAATTGTGTATGGCGATAATATAATTATTTTCTAATAAATTATTTATTAGAAAATAAGGGTCGTAGTGGAACGAGTGTCTTTACAATATCCCCCAGGGGGATTCAGATAGGAGTTTTAGTGGAACAGGATTCTAGTGGACCTCAATGATACCTATGGTACCTTAGTAGGTATGGTAAGGTACTTAGTAAAGGAACAATTAGATACCAAAATAACTTTGAATTTCGTTTTAGTAGGCAACTTGTAAATAATGTTTTGTTGTTTGTTTACAGAAAGCCGAAGGAGGAACAAGAAAGGGAAGAAGTGATATTTTTAAAATAAAAATGTGATAGGACTTGAGTAGATACTCCACAGTCGTAATAATATCAAATATGTACTTAAGCCCATGTGTGGTGTAAAAAGCACGGCTATATTAGCTACATGCTCAGTAGTGTAACAATGACTAAAGTATTTTTTTGCTAAAATGTCTTACTATGTAGGTAATATTATATACCTTAGTTCATTCAAATAATGCTCCCTTAAAAGAGCCAACAAACAAATCTGGTCGGTCCGACCAACTAACCGATTTAATCCGCAACAGTACAAGTACCGAACTTAGCGATCGATAAATTTGAGTCTTGAATACCTACGTCATACTTCGAAAAAACTGGTTAATATCGATCTTGTTCAATCCTTGCAAGTAAGTAAACAAAATTAAGCGATCGGTAGACAAATTCGATAAGCTTTTACGATTATAACGATAACCCTAGCATGACACTGTTAAATTAGGTTTGAAATCGTCTATTTAATCGATTTTAACGAATGTTTTGTCAGCTTTGAAAATGTCCTCGATATAGCTTAACGACAGGCGACGGGAATGGGGATATTGTTTAGTGGCGTTTGATCTTACTTATAAGTATTATAAACGCGAAAGATTGTATTTATGGATGAATGGATGTTTGTTATTCTCTTAAGCTCAAACGGCTGGCCCAATTTGATGAAATTTGGCATGGAGGTAGATGGGGCGCTGAATTTAACACATAGGATTCAATTAGGATACAAATTTTCATCAACATCGTCATCATCCATCACCATGCGGGTGTAACCGCGGGGCGCAGCTAGTATTCAATAAAAAATAGACATCGGCCTTCATCGTAGAAGAGCGAAATGCTCGTAGAAATCTTCAAATGATAGAAGAACGCATTGTGGAATGCAAATGATTCGTAATAATCGATATCTGTCGACAATTTGACGATCGTATAAGTCGTCGATATGACTTCCATACTAATTGCTAGGGGCGATACGATTTTTATCGATCTTAGCGACTCGACAAATTTAACGACTATTACGATACTTGCACCGCAGCTTAAGGTCTGGGCAGTTCAAATTCCAAAGCAAGATGAGTCTGCGGTGAGCACGAATACGGGCCTTGTAAATAACAACGAACCAAATGCGTGGCGAGGTGAGGTTATTTTGTCATCATCATCATCATCATCAGCCTGTAGCAGTCCACTGCTGGACATAGGCCTCTCCAATTGCACGCCACTTAGGTCTATCTTGGGCTTCTCGCATCCAGTTTTTGCCAGCCGTCTTGCGCAGATCGTCACTCCACCGTGCCTCAGGACGTCCTACACTACGTTTGCCGAGACGCGGTCTCCACTCTAGAACTCGTTTACCCCAACGGTTGTCGGTTCTACGGCTAATATGGCCAGCCCACTGCCACTTCAGCTTGCTGATCCGGTGGGCTATGTCGATTACCTTGGTTCTCTGACGGATCACTTCATTTCTGATGCAATCCCTCAGAGAAACACCGAGCATAGCCCTTTCCATAGCCCGCTGAGCGACCTTGAGCTTGTGGACCATTCGAGCCGTCAGTGTCCACGTTTCGGCTCCGTATGTCATGACGGGTAGGACGCACTGATTGAAGACTTTCGTCTTCAGGCACTGTGGAATCGGCGAAGTACCTAAGGACTCGACGTAGCTTCCCAAACGCTGCCTTATTTTGTAATGTATTGTAATGTTGTATGGTATCGTTTGAATCTAGTCACATAGAAAAGCGAACCATTATCTGCTGGGCTATTATGTATCTCAGTTGCTAACAAATGTGAATTGAAATCTGAAAAAATGGCCGCTCTATGTCAGTTTTGTCAGCTTCAGTGATCAAATTACTAACATTTTTTTGGAATTACTCAAGTCTTCCGTAAAACCATACAATAAATAATATTTATCTATGGTAAAACCGAGTAAGCCAACAAATTATATAATCTTAAGCAAGCAAAGTTAGTGTTAACGTCAACTTCAAATTCTCAGACAAAATAAAAAAGTCAAGACAGAATGTTGTGAACAGAAAAGTGAAGCCGGTAAAACTACGCCTCGCCGTGTACATACACAATTACACACACACACGCACAACGAAACTACGCCTTGACTCGTCAGTCGAACTATCGCTGCGCGTGGAAGCAACACGCAACAACAAATTTACCAGTCAAAATGCCGAATTGTGTCGTGAAACGGTGTTAAAACAAACATCAAAACATAAAATGAAGATGGAATCACATTTCACACGTAAGTAACTTGGAAACTAATACATATTTTAAATAAATAAAAATAAAAATAAAGGTTATTATATATTTATTAGTATTTTTTAATTTTAGTTTATTTTCAACCGACATTTAAAAGGAGTAGGTTCGCAATTAGGTTCTATTGTTTTAAATACTTGTTACCTCAGAAATCCGTTATTTATAAACCGATTTGAACAATTATTTTTTTGTTGGAAACCTGATACCTTTAATATGGACTCGCATTAATTTCACACTGGATTTTCAATTTCGTACATATTGAAGGCGGTTATGTATTTTTGTAAAAATAAACCATATTTCTATTGAAGTCTTTTGTTTTTAGGGTGTATCTCTATTGAATGTTGTTGTGTGTAGTTAGTATGCGGAAAGTTATACGAGATGGTCGACCAGTCTTTGTCATCACGCGATTTTATAAACCAGTCGTAGAAGAAAAATGCAAAGCAGGATTCAAAGGTACATTAATAAATATTGAAAGTTTAAAAGCGCTTTATACGAAGTACATAGAAAATGAAAAAAGGCTGTTTTTTTTTATCTACTTATAAATTAAGCCAGGATCATTTGGAGATTCTATTTACGTCTATTAGGATGCATGGAGGGTTCAACGATAACCCTAACGTAAGACAGTTTACAAGCAAGCTACAAAAAAATACTATGTCATTTAGAATTAAAATGTCTTACAAAAAGTAATTGTGTTCCTTTAGAACACATAGCAATACTTGATGCACTTCAACAACTAAAATTATAAATAGCACTTCATCTTCGTATAGACACGAAGAAGAAGAAGAAACCATTGAAAATTCTTCGTTGCAACTTCTTAATGAAATTGTTAATGAATCATTTGATTGGGCCAGTTGTTTACATGACAATTCATATTATGGTGACTACAGAAAAATGATAGATAGATAGATAGATAATACTTTATTGTTCACAAAAACATAACAGTATGAAAACTTAAATGTAATGATTACAAAAATTGTGTCACAATGGGCGGCCTTATTGCTAAAAGCAATCTCTTCCAGGCAACCTTAGTAATGATAATTGGTTACATATCTGGAAGTACAGTGCACTATCTTGTTAAAACCATAAAATGTTCTAAATGTTAAGATGCCTTGCAGACTGATGAGAAACTTTATTTTCACAAGCTCATTAGTTTAAAAAACAAAGGCGGTATTCGCTTCCCGTCTAAGGATCTTTTTGACATTTGTGTCACTTGTGAAGCAGTTGTTCGAAAATTATTGAATGAAAATATTGCAATAACCGCAGAAAATCAACACCAAACTATAGTCTTGAACATATTAAAGAAATTCATTGGAAACAATCAGTCATCAATCAATCAATTTTTATCAATTTAGAGTCAAAACATGAATATGTTGGGCAGGAACATAAACTTAATTTAATACGGTGTGTAATTGAGAAATACTTAAACATTAGATTCCACCATATTGCTAAATTAAGAATTAAGGAATTTATTAAGAATTTCCATTAAGAATGACATACGAACGTTGTTCACGCCAGAGCGTGACGTCACCTAAAGGCGCGCACCCGCGCCCCCGCGTTCCCCCGCCGCTGTCCTGCAGCTGTCAGGCGAGAAGGCGGCTGCGAAAGGAAGCGGAAACAGTCACCCCTTTGTACTCGTAACCGGCGGACGTGTACCGCTGCGTTCCTCGTAGCGACCGCATGGCACCGCCATTTTTCTATCAGCACGAGTCACCGCGAATGACTTCGCCGCGAGTGACCTTCAGAGTGTGTTCGGCCCGACCACACACCACTCCTAAATCAGCACGTGTGTACACACGCATTCAGCCCGCCGCGTAAACCAGTGCACAACCCAAAGGGACAATACAAACATTATAACCAAGTGACAATAGCCTTCACCTCCATCAGCACGTCGACCAAGGCAGGACGCCTCCAACGAGGATTTACGGTCACCAGCACTCATCAGACCCAGAGCTCCTCGACACCTCCCACGTGTACAGGTATTTATCCTCTCCACTCCTACCGATGTATAGTTGGCAGGAAACTGCGAAACTATATTTCCTCCGAGCGCGGATAACGGAACCAGCGACCTATCAGCTCTTATCAGCTCTTAATTAAAATTCCCTTTAATACAGTCCATTAAATCTCCCTAATATAAACTACATTTTATTGACTTAATATTACCCAAATTACGTCATACAAATCAGCCCATATTAAGCTCAATTTAATTCCTTCATTCTATTGATTTAATTTAAATCCCCTTACGTCATACAAATCACCTAATTAACTCAGGTATTTACTTATCAAACAAAACCCGACTAGCGATTAGAAGCTTCCAGAAAGGTGACGTTCACCAATTAACCTATTCGCTTATCGTTGCTAGTTTGACACTCGCGCGCCACAGAATAGACAATAGTACTGCAGGCGGCCGCGTTCACGCGCCATGAATACTGCAGAGTTGTTTGTTTTGACATTCCAAACTCGTTAACGATAACGTTAATGAGGCGTTTATTCATTTATGATTGTTAACTGTTGTTTGCAAGAAAGTCGTAAATAACATAACTAAAGGCTAGGTACTTTGTTGATTTTAATTATAAAATAATACTAAGTACTGTTAAAAGATTTACTTGTGTTCGTGATTATCATGAAATAATTAATGTAAGTTAATTGTTTACATTTAAGAGATCAGCACAAAACGTCTTAGGGTCCCGTACAGAATTTACGTAAATAACATAACGAAATTTACGGAATATAATTAATTAATAAAGTGATTAAACCCTCAGCTCACATAAGGTTTGGTACACACGTTATTAATTTAGGCGTTATTTTAACCGACTTCCGAAAAAGGAGGTGCGGAATTCCACCTACGATTAAATACCTTAATATTTTTGTTTCCTTTTAATTTTGCTTGCGTCCTTGTGCCTGACTTCGCCTTCGACGATTAACGATGCCTTCTGAATCACAGGTAGCCAGATTTAGAGAGGAACAGATCACTATTATTAAGCTTAATTTGGAAGCGTTATCATTGAGGTCTAGCAAACCAAGGCGCTATAGCCCCGAGTTCGCTGCCAGAGCAGCCGGCGTAAAATTAACCCGCGATAAATTTGACGCGGCATATTATATAATATTAATCTCCGTAGGTTTATCAGACGACGAGGAGGAATTCTACAACGAGCAGTATGGAAGGACAATAGACGCCTATTACGTGATTCTCGTTGTAGTATTGGAACAAAAAACATGGTCATTAGCTACCAATGACGATGTAATAACTGCGCCCTCCGCGCCTATACCCGCGCGCTCCTCATCATCAGTTCAGCAGGTATCGAACCTGCAGCCACAGTGCTATACGCAGGATTCGAACCTGCACCCTCTCAGCTCAGCGCCTATACCCGCGCGCTTTTCAACATCAGCCCAGCAGGTATCGAACCTGCAGCCACAGTGCGATGCGCAGGTTTCGAACCTGCACCCTCTCAGCTCCGCGCCTATGCCCGCGCGCTTTTCGCCATCAGCTCAGCAGGTATCGAACCTGCAGCCACAGTGCGATGCGCAGGTTTCGAACCTGCACTCAATCAGCTCCGCGCCTTTACCCGCGCGCTTCTCGTCATCTGCTCAGCAGGTATCGAACCTGCAGCCTCAGTGCTATGCGCAGGATTCGAACCTGCACCCTCTCAGCTCCGCGCCTATACCCGCGCGCTCCTCATCATCAGCCCAGCAGGTATCGAACCTGCAGCCGCAGTGCTATGCGCAGGTTTCGAACCTGCACCATCTCAGCTCCGCGCCTATGCCCGCGCGCTTTTCGCCATCAGCTCAGCAGGTATCGAACCTGCAGCCTCAGTGCTATGCGCAGGATTCGAACCTGCACCCTCTCAGCTCCGCGCTTATACCCGCGCGCTTCTCACCGTTAGCTCAGCAGGTATCGAACCTGCAACCTCCGCACTATGCGCAGGTTTCGAACCTGCAACCACTCAGCTCAGCGACTATACCCGCGCGCTTCTCACTATCTGCTCAGCAGGTATCGAACCTGCAGCCTCCGCACTATGCGCAGGGTTCTATCCCAAGGCCTTTCAGCTCCGCGCCAAGACCCAAACAGGTATCGAACCCGCAACCTCCGCGCTATGGTGACAACCATTGCTACCCATGTAGTAATGTAAAGGGTCACAAGCCTCGGGTATGTACCCGATACTACGCACTACCAGTGCGCTTATTGCCGGTACAACAGCGCGAGGTACCACGGCGCCGTCCCTCACCTGATACGGGCCAGATGGTGTACTCCCGTCGTACTCCACCGCGCACTACCTCGCGTCCTTCACCGCTGCCTAGGCAATGACTAGGACGGCACATCCAACACATACCGACTCAGTCCACAAAGAATCAGCACACACACACAACACGACGACAAACTGTCATCGCAAACACCTTATGTCAGTTAGGTGCTGACATTCTGCACTCACCCTTGCGCCAGCAATTCTGGACGTTATCAGTATACAAATGTATACAATGTTTACGTTTCCGCGTCCAAACTAAGGCTCCGTACATGGCCGACTCACCCGCCGACCGCGTAAACGTTCAGCCCGTATTTAGCAAAGTCACGACGGACTTTACTGGACCATTTTTGATAAAATCCAGTACACTGAGAAACGCCAAGCTATTAAAAGGCTACTTCTGTGTTGTAACATGCCTAGCCACGAAGGCGGTCCATCTCGAACCGGTATCTGAGTTATCCACGGAAGCGTTCCTTGCGGCATTACAGCGTTTTGTTTCTAGGCGCGGTGTACCGGCGTTAATTAGATATAATTGCGGTACAATTTATGTAGGCGCTAGAAATGAACTTAGGGAAATACAAGACTTTCTTGCAACCAATAATAACAATATCGCACCTACACTTTCAGCCGTTTTAGCGCGCATTGCAGCCATGCTCAATGCACGCCCTCTCAGCCCACTCTCTTTTGACCCCGCGGAATTTGAATTACTCACCGCGGGTCATGTTCTTTTAAACCGTCAGCTCAATGCCCTACCTGAGTATTCGGTAGGAGGACGAGCCATTTCTGCACACAAAAAGGTTCAAGTTCGTCCTACCCTTATCCCAACACCTTTGGCGATCCTGGTCCAAACCCTACCTGCACACCATCCAAACACGCTCCAAACGGACTCCCCGATCCAGCCCACCTCAAGTCGGGGAACTGGTACTGATGGTGGACGACCAGGTGCCGCCTCTACACTGGCGCATGAGCCACAAGACGAACCCATGAAGGGATGGCGTCACCCGAGTGGTGGAAATCAAGAACGACCACCTGACTGTCGATTGACCACCACACCACACCTTTGCCGAGTGGGGAATATGTTCACGCCAGAGCGTGACGTCACCTAAAGGCGCGCACCCGCGCCCCCGCGTTCCCCCGCCGCTGTCCTGCAGCTGTCAGGCGAGAAGGCGGCTGCGAAAGGAAGCGGAAACAGTCACCCCTTTGTACTCGTAACCGGCGGACGTGTACCGCTGCGTTCCTCGTAGCGACCGCATGGCACCGCCATTTTTCTATCAGCACGAGTCACCGCGAATGACTTCGCCGCGAGTGACCTTCAGGGTGTGTTCGGCCCGACCACACACCACTCCTAAATCAGCACGTGTGTACACACGCATTCAGCCCGCCGCGTAAACCAGTGCACAACCCAAAGGGACAATACAAACATTATAACCAAGTGACAATAGCCTTCACCTCCATCAGCACGTCGACCAAGGCAGGACGCCTCCAACGAGGATTTACGGTCACCAGCACTAATCAGACCCAGAGCTCCTCGACACCTCCCACGTGTACAGGTATTTATCTTCTCCACTCCTACCGATGTATAGTTGGCAGGAAACTGCGAAACTAAACGTGGTACACAGGTTAACAAAAAGTAATTGTAATATATCTAAAACTGTTAACATTGAGTCCCAAACTAAGCAAAAGCCTGTATCTTGGGGCTCAGAGACGCGATTGCCTACTTCGATTTACAATATATAAATATCTACAATGATACCACTTCCCTTTACTTTATATTCACATGTTATATTTCCAATACTCTCATACGTTTTCGGACTACACTAACACAATGCATTATTAAATCCTGCATCACTTTTAATATCAAGGTGCTGGTGCCAGTAGTAAACTACGAGTATTATATTGGTTATTTACAATTAGAACTACAAGTAGGTTAAGAAAATGGACAAAAGTGTGTGTGCGTGTGTGTGTTTATTTATGGGAGGGTGTGTACCTATGCGTGTTTGTGTGTATTTGTGTGTATTTACATGTGTGTGTGTCGAACTGTGTATGCAAGGATGGTGCGTCTATGAGGCGCATGTGCTGTCGTGTTTTTAGATCAGGTTTTCAATTTCGTCATAAGATAGGTTCAATAACCATTCTTTGACTATTCTTTTACCGCCAAATATTTTCTGGTCTTTGATGTTACAAAATTTGTTAACCTCAAAGACCAGATTGTATGTGTTAACATGAGCAAAGGTTGGACTACGTCGAACAAGTAGAGATGTGGCTTTTGGGAGAGGGAGGCGAAACACACGCCTAGACTTTATATCTATATAATCTGGCCGAACGAGAAAACGTGAGTGAGTTTTTAAAGTGGCATTCAGAACAAAAAGCTGCCGGACGCGTAGGACGTTAAATTCTTTGTAGAGAGCAGTTGTTGGGTACCGAAAAGGTTTTTTTAAAGTCACTTTAATAAGAGCTCTCTGAGCTCTCTCCAGAACAATAAAAGCACTCTTTCCCGCGCATCCCTAGACTGTAATGCAGTATTGTAGAATGGCTTGACATAAGACCAGATAGACCTGTCGTAGAATATCTAATGGTGTGCAGTCCCTCAGCTTCTTCATTACAAAGATAAGTTTTGTCACACGGCCCGACAGTTCACTAATGTGATCGACGTAGGACAGATTCTTGTCTAAGGTGATGCCTAAATATTTTATTTTAGAAACGCGGTCTATTGATTCACAAGTGCAAACACTGTGTATACCAGGATTTTGAGAACATGAATGGATTTTAAGTGTAAAGTTCATTGAGGGACTACATACAATTGTTTTAGAGAAAGCAATGTATTTGGTTTTATTGATGTTAAGGGTCAAAAGATTCTTGTCAAGTATTTTCCCACATGAGCTAAGCTTTTTTCTGCAATAGAATATACTTGATCCCACCCGTTTCCGTGAAAAATTAACGCAGTATCATCTGCATAAGCCACAACGTTCATATTGCTTACAGAGCTGCTGAGTATATCGTTGATGTACAATGTGAATAGTGTCGGACCTATTATACTACCCTGAGGGATACCGAAATCAATAGGCAAACGACTACTGAAATTAGAACCAATTTTCACAAATTGTGCACGATTACTTAAGTAACTCTTAAACCATTCAAGTGTAACTCCTCTTATGCCAACTGATTCCATCTTTTTTAGTAAAAGACCGACCGAGACAGTGTCAAAAGCTTTAGCTAAGTCGAGAAACACTGCAATACATTTATCACCGTTTTCAATGTGTGTAGATACCAGGTTTACTAAGAGTGACGTTGCGTCTTCGGTCGACCTTCCCCGTCGAAAACCAAATTGTCTGTCCGAGAGAACATGATGTTTATCTAAGTAGGATACAAGCCGATTGTTCACAACTTTTTCAAGAATTTTAGACACGACACTAAGCAGAGCTATCGGCCTATAATTTTCAGGCTGAGATTTGGACCCGCACTTGAAAATGGGTGCAATAGCGGCAACTTTCCAACAGTCTGGCAACACACCAGACGACAAACTTAGGTTAATGATATATGTTAGTGGAGCTAATACAGAAGGGATGGTTTTTTTAAGTAGTTTAACAGTAAATCCGTCAGGACCTGGGGTAAATTAGAAAGTATTTCTAAATCAGTGCAAAGTAAACGACAAGCGTACAAAAAATTAATTCAGCATAAAGGTTTTTAAATAAAACTAGCAGTTACACCGAGTAATTTTATTTCTGAAACTCTTTGTCTTTTCTCTTTCACCACCAAATGCCACTACTTTTTACCGACACCTAATTAATGTAAGAACCCTATTATTATATTAAAACTAATAACGTTGTAACTTTATTAAATTTATAACGTTATTTTTATGGGGTAATTTAAATTATCATGGCAGCACCGATTCACGCACTACATGCATAGAAAACCGGCCTCACTGCTCTGTTCACAACATTCTGTCTTGACTTTTTTATTTTGTCTGAGTTCAAATTATACTATCAACCTTTCCAAACGTCCAGCTAAAAGTGCATTCACACACCTCTACCTCTACCATGAGTTTGCAATATAAATGTCATCTATAGTCGATACTCGATCTCGCCTACCTATTAAGCTTGTGATTGGCGTACTCGCTGTCAATTTTAGTTCTACAATTGACCACGAGGTGGCACTGTTCTTTTTTCATATTTTTTCTCGCGGCAGACGATATCGAGCATCGATTAGTGTCAATGTTGATTGGTGTCAATTGTTTAAACTCGTGGTAGACCTACTGCTGTAAGCGTCCACTTAGACTCAGGACGAGACACATCACTTGACAACTTTAATTAATATAGATCCAATCGCGTATTTAAATTATTTTAATAATCGATGTTCCGAACATTTTCATTTTCAGCTGTTGTGGTCATCTATAGTAATAGTGGAGACTAAAGAAATCATTAAAACTTCTTTATAAAAATCAACATTATTTTACTTCATTTTAAACAAACATAAGTCTAAATCACTTGATACTAAGGTACATTTTCCCGTTGATGTTCTGCCGCAGCGGGTTGATCCGCTTGAGTATCTGCGTCATGGTCTCGACCAGCCGCTCGCTGCTGACGCCGGTGCGCTTGGACTTGAACTTGGTGAGCAGCTCGGTGGTTGTCATCGGCTTGCGGGCCAGGTACCTCCGCACTGCCTCTTCCGTCACGCCGCATTCGCTGCAATTTCAACGATCACATTATCAATTATCAGTAGAACTCTTTGTGAATGTTTTCGTCTACTGCACAGAAGTACTACTGCCACCATACCCTATTTGTACCGCGAAACATGTTCACAATATCAGTATACTGTTTCAGAGTTACAAGCGTAGGCAGTTCGTCGCTTGTAAAGAAATGCATCTGTTCTAGGCGCAGAGGTTACTACTTAAAACCAGTTGGACATCGTGCTTGTACCGTCTCCGAATACCACAAAAAAACAAGACATTAGACTGGTTCTCAAGAGTCAGAGTTTACACTTTTTAAGTTTTTTTTTTGTTTAGGGATCGATTCTCTCTAATAACAATCCCGATCATTCAGTATCCTAGTTCACCATATTTATTTCCCGCTACCAACAGAATATCCCGATGGAACTGATTATTTCTGAACGCTCTAATTACCTGTAGCTAGGGTCAAGTTTGACTCGCTTGGCCTGCGGCGACTGGCTGTTGTGTGCGTTGGCGACGGAGGATGCTGCAAGCCGGAATAGCGCTAATTACCTGTAGCTAGGGTCGAGTTTGACTCGCTTGGCCTGCGGCGACTGGCTGTTGTGTGCGTTGGCGGCGGAGGATGCTGCAAGCCGGAATAGCGCTAATTACCTGTAGCTAGGGTCGAGTTTGACTCGCTTGGCCTGCGGCGACTGGCTGTTGTGTGCGTTGGTGACGGAGGATGCTGCAAGCCGGAATAGCGCTAATTACCTGTATCTAGGGTCGAGTTTGACTCGCTTGGCCTGCGGCGACTGGCTGTTGTGTGCGTTGGCGGCGGAGGATGCTGCAAGCCGGAATAGCGCTAATTACCTGTAGCTAGGGTCGAGTTTGACTCGCTTGGCCTGCGGCGACTGGCTGTTGTGTGCGTTGGCGACGGAGGATGCTGCAAGCCGGAATAGCGCTAATTACCTGTAGCTAGGGTCGAGTTTGACTCGCTTGGCCTGCGGCGACTGGCTGTTGTGTGCGTTGGCGGCGGCGATTGCGGCGGAGGCGGCGGAGGGCGCGGGCGAGCTCCCGCGCGATGTTGATGCGCTGCCGGGGGCGCTCGCTGTGTGACAATAAACCACACTGTAGCGTTAGCAAATAAGTCTACCATGTTATTTTGTCTTCACTTCCGTGGCTATGAGTTATGATCCTTCCATACGGAAGGAAGGAATTTATTATAAATGCGAAAGTTTGTTTGTGAATTAGTAATGTGTTAATTATTCTTTAAATTGAACGGATTTAGGTGTCAAATACAAAGTGTTGATCGTTCGGATTTCAATATTGTAAGGGAACGGGATCAATTCTATCTAAACGCAGTTAAAGTGCCAATCCAAGCTAGGCATACCAAATGACATAAGAGGCCCGTTATTATTGCATCAATCACAACAATCGTTGCCATGGGAAAGTTCCCATGTTTTCACATGGGAACTTTCCCATGGCAACGATCAAGTGATGTCGTTTTATTGAACTCGATTAACGGTGAAATCAGTTCATAGGTGTCGAATGTCTTCGCTAGGGCGATGATTAGGATGCAATTAATGGAGCCGTTGAAAGAAAAGTAAGAGCTGTAGAGTAAATATACTTGTCAGTATTTAATATTATGACTGTCCAAAACCTTGCACACCTTGTGGCAATGCGCGAGCAGTTGCTAGGGTAATGTAAAACCGACTTACCCGTGTTACTTGAAGGCCCATTCTTGTCATTGTTCTTTTCGCTTTTGCTCTTTTTGCTCGGTTTCTTAGTACTGCTGCCTTCGGCATCTGTGTCCGAATCCGAGCTGAATTCAGTGCTTGAATCTGAAAATGAACACGTAGACTATATTACTCTGCATTAGCTGCAACTTATAGTTCTAGTGAAGCGCTTATTGTAGTGCTTGCTTAGTCATCCTTGCTCAGTCCGCAAAAATTAATTTGTAGTCTCTACTTTGATAGGTGACAGCTAGTGGAGTTTTTAGCTGACTAATCAGTTTTTCAGAGCATTATGAACGGAGAATAGGATAGGAGTATGCTCCTCACTCAGAAAGGGAAGTGTCATGAGAAACATACCATTATGTTCCTATGACGGCTGATTATGCTGTGTTTGTTTCACATAGCTGATTTATTTGAAATGTATCAGGCCGGGATACAATTAATTTTACCTAATGACATTTCTTTCAATATTGCAATAGTGCACTTTGCATCAAACTTCAAAGGTGTCGAGGAGACTCGACTTAACCAATATAAGCACTCAATTACTACTACACAAGCTACGTAATTGGTACTAATAATATTAATGCTTTAGTTTGGCCTATTATGAGGAACTTTCTAGGAGACTGACGGTCTAAGATTCTTTGCCCAATTCTAAGTATCTCAGCCCGCTTCTCTTTCTCACTAGACTGAAGTTGAAACTGGTTTGCTACAGTATCCGGCTCGAAGGACCAATAACGGAACAGATTATATTTAACTAAAGTAAGTACATTAATTAATTTGAATAAATAGTAAAATGCTGGTATGCAAGCATTATAAGTAAACAATATGACATAGAAAACAAAATATGCTTGACAAAATTAAATATTGTTATACAATAATATTAATAAAGATAATAATAGTAATTTAATTGAATATTATTAGATGTACCTACGTTAATTATATTTACACAACTACTACAAAATAAATTATTATTATTATTATTATTCACTACTTAATTAACATTGTAAAGAGCTAGTTATCCAATAGACCAACCTTTCTTAACTTCGTCGTTAGCGCCTTTCTTTTTCTTCTTGGTGAGTTTCCCTGCCCTCTCCTCTCCCTCCTTGGTGGGTTCGTCTTCTTGGTCCGACTGATCCTGCTTCTGTTCTTGGTCTTCTTCAGAGTCCTCGTCTGATGTCAGGAGTTTTCTGTTTAATAAGTTTTTAATGTTTTTCTACCACATCATCACTCACCATCCAGTGAGATAGTACACTATACATATAATTTACATTTACAATAATATTTTAATGAGGAAAAATTTCTATTTTATGTATGTGTATGTTTGTAATGAATAAACTCAAAAACGACTAAGCCGATTTCAAAAATTGTTTCACCATTAGAAAGCTACATTCACTCTGAGTAACATAGGCTATATTTGATTCATCATCATCATCATCCATCACCGCGCTGGTGAAACCGCGAAGAGCAGCTAGTAATAAATATTTACCAAGTAGAAATCTTTATGATGAAACCGTTTATGCTATGTGGTTATACCACCACTATGACAGATGCCCTGCATCCAATAAGTTGCTGTATTTGTTTGATTTGCACTGTAGTGAATTTACTTAGTGAACAAAGGGCCAAATTATCTCTAAATAACAGTTCGGGTGTACCAAATATGGAATGAAATGCCAATAAAATGTTGATATCGGGATGCGCTCGAACCTTGCTTTTATGAGAGTCACAACGTTTGAATATCGCAGAGACATGCGTCATCACGCACTAACTAAGTGACATCTCTATAAAATTGTAGGCACGAAAATCCTACTAAACTACAAATAAATGCAAGAGATATAATTACGGAAACTTTTATGTTCAGAACTGTGTTTGAATTTTTATTTCATGAAGCCAAGCAAGTATTCATGTTTTGGGTTTATCAATTTTGTCACGCATATTCATAGTAGGTTTTGTAGGATTGGCATACACGTGTGCCGCTTCCGAGTTCTGACATTCGTTGTCACGAATCACGATTCGTTAGAACTTTAGAAACTTAGAAACAATAATTTAGAAACTTTAAAATTAGTCACTACGATATTCATGGACAGGCGTGCTCACCATCAGACGTACGACTTGCCGTCTTTTCATTTAATAGGATAAAAAAGTTGCTATACATTAGATTGTCTACCTGGAGGACCTTATTTCCTTAGGTCTGGCACTCCACGATACACTTATCCCTGAACAAATTTAATCAACAGACATACAAAAATTGTAACGTCATCTATAACTAAACTTGTTCAGTTGTTACTATTATTGACACTAAGAAAGCCCACATATAATAAAAAGCTTTAAAAAAGGACCGTAATAGTAAAGAGGCGTAAATGTAGAGACCACGGATCGGCAAGCGCAGCGTAGGTCGTCCGACAAGGTGGACAGACGACCAGATAAAGGTCGCAGGACGACGTTGGATGCAGGCCGCTTCCGGTCCCTTTAGAAATTTGTGGGGGAGGTATATGATCAACAGTGGACGTCCTACGGCTGATATATTATGTGACATTTACCTGAGTGCGTCCTCCTCAGCCACACCTTTCAGTTCCTTGTTGGTTTTGGTCTCGTGGTCGGACTCGCTGTAACAATGCAACCAAATTACAAATTCATATCTTAGACTCATCTTAGAAACGGAATTTGTTTGCAGTGGACGTTGGTTCACCGTCGATCTGGTGCTCGCGGAGTCCAGAAATTAAGCAGAATTGTTTGGTGAAGATACCATCAAAAAGCAATCCACAACATGGCGATGCATTTTCTAGTCTCGTCCTATATCCTGCATGCTCCGCTAGCTATCTGCTGGTCAAAAACCTATCCCCAAGAACCTAATGGTCAGACTCAACAGCCGAACTAATGACCCAATCACCATTCTAGCCATGTATATAAATATTGGTGTACTACTGTAAAGGCCTGAAATAATGCAATATTAGGACAAGGCAAAGCCAAATAAATTCGAAACAGTGACATAAATATTTACAGTGGAATCTCTATAACTCGAACCTTGTTAAATCCTCAGTAAGTCGAACAAAATGCCATTACCCTTCCGCTTAACCCATAAATACGCGGTATATCGAATAATTTAGACTTTGTAATTCGAACAAAATGTTATTTCCCTACAAAGTATTGATAATACATATTTAAACTCTATAACACGAATTTCAAAAAGGAGACTCGGTAAGTCGTAGTAGTTAGTTTGCTCCTTGTCGACACAGGACTCGATTACTTCTAGCGGAGCTTGTCAGTCTGTACTTATTTGGCTGTTACCTAACAACATGAGTACAAAGCGGAAACCAAAGACTTTGATTCTACATGAAAAAGCGAAGTTATCAATGCGACTTGAAAAAATAATTGAAAACAAATCTGCAAATTGTTGAAATCAAAAGAAGATAATGGATTTTCTTTAGTGCATACTATACTTCACTAATGTGTAATTTGTTTTAATATGTGAAAACATACTTGTAGCTACTATAAAACTTAAGTTGAATTACGAGTATTACTCAAATCCAAAAATATACTTAGAAATCGCGTCTTTGTAAGTCGAAATTTCAGCAGTTACAACCCGGTCAGAATATCTGTGCACCTCGCTGGAATGCGGCGCCTCTCCCGCTTCCCCTGTCACCTCTCCGCGCACTCCCCGGTACGACAGTACGGTTAGCATCTTCGTTGCCGATACACGTCCCGATAATTTTGATATATTCGCTTTGTTGTTGTTTTGTTTTTTAATATTTATTGTTAAGTTTAGACTGTTTACTGTTAAGTTTGGACTGGTTTGGTTGTTATTAAAATTGTTGTAGCTGTTAAACTGAAGTCATGGGAAAAACAATACACAGCGAATCAAGAAATTTAATCTTGAAAGTGCTCAAGTTTTTTGAATCGGAGAAAGCAAATAAACAGTACACCATACCTGTAGACCAGTCACTATGCGAAGATAGTTCGGAGAGTTCAGAAAGTGAGAGTGAGGAAGATACAATGTCAGGCATAGAGTCAATAATTTATAGTGACTGAGTTTAATAATAAATGTTTTTGTAATCAAAATTATTGTTTTTTAATAACAAAACCTTCATCAATAATAAATTGATTTGAAAAGGTTAGTATTTTTTTTTACCTCCCCATTTCTCGAAAAAACTTTTTTTCACACCGTACCCAGACCGCCGATATGACGTCACGAGGTCAGGTGCACAGATATTGTGACCGGGTTGTAAATCATATGTATCTCGAAGTTCTCGTTAAGTCGAAAACTCGTATATTTTTGCGTTTCCCTTGCCATTCGAGTTATAGAGATTCCACTGTATTATGAATTTGTAATTAACATTTTGATCTAGTATGTTAATAAAACTTGAATTATATTAAACACTAGCTGACCCGCCAGCGGCTTCGCTAGCTTAAGACACGAAGGTCTATGGACTCTATGGTATGATATGGTAAGTAAATTTAGGGAAAAATTCCAAAAACTCGTTCTTAGTGTAAGCTTACAATATAAAATTTTCATGTTCGGATCCCAGCAGTTTAAACTCTGCATTAATCAACGAAACAGTCAGCACAAGTAATTATATATGCATAGATATTAATTCAAATAGAACTAAATAAATAAATATAAAACAGAAGGCAATGCTCACCTGTCGGAAGAGTCCGAAATGTAATCTTTTTCTCTCCCCTCTTCGTCTCCGTCGTCACTATCCTCGAACGCTTCGTCGTTCACTTTCTTTTTTTTCTTATTGGCCACGCCTGCTGTATTAATTAGAAAGTAAAATTAATAAACGCGTAATAGATAGTTTTGTTCATACATTACCAAGTGGCCAGCAGTAATTTAGAAGGAAAAGTTCACCCGGGTAATGTTTGCGGGAGGTATCCGGTTTTTCTCTGTACATTACCAATCATGTACAAGAAACAGTTACGTCATCATACAAAACTGGGATTTGTAACGAATTATGTTTTTTTGGTACATTGCCAAATTTGCCAAGCTACTTTAGTAGCAAATTTCAAGGTAAAGTTATACGTCGTACAGAACTGGGTAACATGCGAGTATTTTTTTCTTGGCAATTCATAATGTACTAGGTAGTTATTCATTACACATAGACGGATAATGTGAACGGACGTATTTCTCCTTCGTACAGTACCCGATTACATCACCAGTCCAAATAAAAGTTAAGGTCGCACAGAACCGGGTCATGTGAGAGGACTTACCTTATTTCAAAACAATGTTTTTTTTTTTGTTATTTTTTAATTTATTCAATTGTAATGTTTTGATGCTACCAGTGTTTTAAATCAGTAATCCCCTAATATGACAAGTGTTCGTACTACGTCCCCGATACAAACGCAAAATTGGTATAACTGTTATAAATTTTCATAGACCTTAATAAATCAACAATACACATCCAATTAACTAAACAAATACGGGGTCAAGGAGCGTACACTTCAACAAAACACTCGAGTTCCGAGTGGTGCATCAGACAACTCGCTTGCTGGTAGAACTCATCTGCAAGTTTCCATCGTGGTAGACCTTAGAATATTATATAAATTCTCTAATTGGTAGCAGGGACTGATTTGGTTACCCATTTTTAGGGTTTAACCCAGGGTATTTTAACAGGGTTAGTAAAAAACCTAAGCTATAAGTGCTACCCTTTAAAACGGTAACTTATTTTATTGAATAACCCTATTAAAACCTCTTCAATTGGGTTACCCTTTGGTAGGGTTGTTGTCGCCGTTGGTTTATAGGGTTAGTAAAAACCCTATCGCAGTGGGTTTCCACTCTCAGCAGTAAGCCATGCCTATGGGTTACCCTTTGAACTGCGTTAACACGGTAACACAAGGGTTACCCTAATTTGGATACCCATTTGTAGGGTATTTTTAAAAGCTTAATAATGTAAAACCCGACCCGTAAATGTAACTCAATGAAAGGGTAACCTATCGTATTTGGTATTGTTGTTGTAGTCCAAAGGTTAATAATACTTAAGCTGTGCGAACAAGTAAGCCGGCGGTATTTGGAACAAGAAAGTGATGTTGCAATTCTTTGTTATGTTCACAGTTTACTCACATATCACGGAAAAAGATATTTTATGTTTTAGTTTTATAATTATTTATAACTATTTACTACTGGTTGCTGTCACTTTATTATGTAAATGATCTTAACTGTTTTGTTTTTTAATGCTTAAGAGCCTTCATTCTGCGCAGCGCTGCGCGAGTTTAGGTATTTTACGTAGCGAGCTACTCCCTAGCGCGCCCAGCGGCAGTGGCCCCACTACTCGAGCAAAACAGCGCCGCATTCATATTTTGATCTTTTTGTGTCAACTTTGGTTTATATATCATAAGTAGACGTATATCACGCTGGACTCGTTTTATTTTTAATATTAACATTATTTAACACATGATAATTATTAATCAAGTGGTTGTTATCTACCAGAGCATAGACTAGAAAAAAGTTAGATTAACCTCATGGACCTACCTGCTACCTACATGTACAATAGTTCTTGCTACTTGTTTTCGGCTCCTGCATCATGTCTTGGGCCCCAAGTCTCTTACCCATTGAGCAATTACCGCACTATTGCGACGCTTCTACGATTGATACGGAATTTTGTGTATCTTTAAACTTACATACAAACATACGTGCACCCTACTACCCCGAGGCAGATTATTTGGCATGGCGGTGGTATACACCAAGACGAGTTACTCATTCAGCAATAATTGAACGAGCGTAATCACAATGTGAACAGTGCATCCTACTACTACTCAAGGCAGAATATCTTGTACTGCGATGGTACCCACGAAGACGAGTTGTTGAATTGGAAATAATTAATTTAGTTCCAATACATACATGCATGTCTAGACACAATTATAAGTACACTGTGCACACTACTACTTTCATTCAAAGTAACTGGCATTGCGGTGGTACCCAACAAGACGGGATACTATTCGGAAATGATTCAATTAGTATAGTTGAAATTCCTTCAAGCTTTAACATAATATATATGCACACTGCACACTACTACTTCGATTCAAAGTAACTGGCATTGCGGTGGTACCCAACAAGACGGGTTACTATTTGGGAATGATTTCATTAGTAACAATGCCTTCAAGTTTTAACACAATATACGTGCACAGCGCACACTACTACTTCGAATCAAAATAACTGGCATTGCGGTGGTACCCAACAAGACGGGTTACTATTTGGATTGGATTTCATTAGTAACAATGCCTTCAGGCTTTAACACAATATACGTACACAGCGCTTAACTTAGAGGAAAAAAGTCCTCGATAGCGTATGTCTATCTCTAACATACTATATCCATTTTAATACTTTAAAAAATGAGCAATTATAAAGCGGCAATTGGTAAGAAGTTGGAGGCTTTAAGCATTGCATGCACATTATTTAACTCTTTTACACCATATAATTTAAACGAATATCTTAAGAGTAATCGCAAAAAATTTACTGACGCGAGAACAAATTATGTAAAATGAGGAAAGATGAAAAATTAAGTATATAATATTTATATATATATATATATAGTATGTATGTACTATGTATATTTATATTCGGGAGTAGACAGCTTTAATACATTTTATGCATAAAGGAAATGTCCCTCTCTTGTACGGTGCAAACCTAGTACCGCTAGAAAGAAAAGATGGGGGCACCCGCCCCCTTCTTCTATTGCAGTTGGTAGTACTCTGAGACGCCTTACGTCTAAAATTTGCTGCCGAGTAATCCAGCACCGCCTCTCAAAAAATGTCACCCTCGTCAGCTCGGTTTTGGTATTAAAGCTGGCTATGATGCAGCTGTACACGCCGCGCGTATTTTTCTATGCTCTACAGACTATGAAGTATTCACCACTATACCAAGACCAAGGCGAGTAAAGCCGCTGGCGGGTCAGCTAGTTAATAAAATATAATAAATCTAATAAAAATAAAGATATAAAAATCATTATAGCCATTTGTAAAATATCTTATGAATAATTTTATTAGGTAAGTATTGCAAGCAAAAATGTTTTTCCGTAGGTATAACAAGAACTACACTTACATAACGACTAATCATACTCGTTTTGAAACATAAAACTATAATTTGATTTCTTCATCCAAAATACAAAAGTTCCAAATCACAATCTATTCGCAAGACAAATAAACTCTCGCCGGCGCGTGGCGTCGGTTTTCTGTGTAACGAATTTCGATCTCGCACACGGTTGCAGGCAATGCTGAGATAGCAATATATTTTCTGAATACCTACAACGCGAAAATAGTGATCGCTCGGCGATTGTCTTATTCAACTTAGACAACGCTACCTTCACGATCAACAACCCAAAGGATAGGGTAACCCAGGGTTACCCACCACCAACCACAGGGTTTTTAAAAGTTACAAATACCTCTTCATACGAATACCCTAATCAAAGGGTTACCCTATGAGGTAAAGGGTAACCCTACCATAGGGTTATATACAGTTACAAATACCTCTTCAATTGAAAGCCCTAAGCAAAGGGTGACCCTATGGCTGGGTTTAAGGCAGGGTAACCTTTCTAATTGGTAACCTCATAAAAATGGTTTTTGGTAAATGAAAAACCCCTTCGATAGGCTTAACCCAAAACCGGGGTTGTACGGTCCCTGATTGGTAGATGTTCTTCAAGCTGTGGTACTGCAATAGGTCGGAACAGTGCTGGAGCAAGTAGAATTGCACGGTGGATGGGAGTAGTATTCACGCGATGAGCGCAGTGTCGTATTTACTTGCGATCGGATAACCTCGAGTTGGAAAAATAACAGCTAAAATGCTACGTACACAAGGGCATTCGAATTGGGAATATGTTGGTGAAATTGTCGTTATGGGCCGTTTTGTTCAGCGTTCGTAAAGCTTCCAAATGCCAATAAATTTTCAAACCACATCTTAGGCATGAGATACTACATTTTAGATTGAGGTGTGATTAGGGTGTAGGCAAAAGTTGCAAAATTAACGATATTTTGCTTCTCGAACCCTCTACACGAATGCATATTTTGCAAATGCTAACAATGCCATTACAGCAATTCGAACGCATTTTTTGGAGTTTAGGCAACATTGATGCAAAATGTTCATGTCGTACTTATGGCTGGTTTTAGGGCGAAACGAAGTCAAATTGTAAATTCTCTTAAAAGTGTTTAATAAAGTAACCGTGTTACTGTCGTATTTACAAACAAATAAAACTAATTACTTAAGCAACGATTTTAATTCTATAGACTAGAAATTGCCTGAAGTTAGAATTATCAAAGGCTATAATTCTAAGCCGAGTAATAGTCACCATTTCCTTTACTTAAGCAATGAGAACACGTCAATTTTTCGTTCTTATTGTAAAAGTGAAGTTATATAAAAATGACATTAACCGTGAAGGATCTATTATGCTGTAAAAATGAAAATTCTATGACAACAACATAATACAAGTGTAAATAGATACTTAAAATTTTGATAGGGTTATGTCATTACTTATTTTAAGCATTTACTTTAGTAGGTAAGTATAACGTTCATTGCTCGACTGTAGAATAAGATTTTATATTGAAGTACTGTATCGTGAAGTAATTACTTCATTAATAAATTACTTAGCAACAAGTAATTATTTGTTTATAAATACGAGTGTTAGAGTGCATTAGTTACATGTTGAGTGTTAGTGACGTGATATTATTATGGTTACCTTTTTTTTTCTTGTCTTTCTTCTTCTTAGCCCCAGCGTCGCTATCTTCGTCCTTTTCTTTAGGCGCATCCGAGTCGGAGGATTCGTCTTCAGAGTCTATCCATTCGTCCATATCGGATATTTTCAAATCTGAAATGTATTTAAGAACATTAGAAGTCAATGGATGTGGTAATTTCATTGTGGCGTTTCATTCGAGTCTCAAAACCACGAAACAAATAAAAAATATATTGTGACGTTTCCCAATTTCCACAGTCGATGTCAATACGTCAATACGTATTGCTATGACCTTGTGTCGTTCAAGCGAGGCGTGAAAAAGCATCTTTCAGGTCATCATAGGGTGGCGATTAGTGCTTTAAGGCTGCACTAAAAAATACTGCGCGGAACCGTATTTTTTTATGGGATAAGTTGGCAAACGAGCAAGTGGCTCATCTGATGGTAAGTGATACAGTCGCCCACGGACATCCGCGTGTCCGCGACCTTTGTGGAAGGAACAGATAGAAGGGGTGATGGTGTAGGGGAAGAGGGAGGGAAAGGAGAGGGAGAATGGGAGGGGGGAATCGGGCTTCTGGAACCTCCCACAAACCGAATGAAACGCAACAGCAAACTATGTTACTTCACATCGGTGTTATGTGGGAGTGTTGTACATCCCCGGTCGTGCCGGCCCATTGGGCTGTGGGGTTACAGCGTGGCACTACCTCCGAAAAAAAAATACCGACTTAATTATCCTGGTAATTACGAGTATATATGATTAATAATTTCCGATACAACGCACCTTTCTTAGCTTTAGCTCCTTTGGTTTTCTTGTCGTCGGGGTCCTCTACGTCATCTCCGGCGTCATCGCCGCGCATGCGCTTCCGAAACATCAGGGAGAAGTAGTTTATCACTTTGTTACGTCTGTAAGTACGGGAAATAACCGTTAACGTTCGTGAATTGTAGGGAAATATATAGGCAAACAAAAATATAACACGTGGTTTATCGTGTTCTCAGTTTGAATATACAGAAAGATTTTTTTTGTCGTCAGTTGGACATCGCGTCCACGCGTCACTGTTCCGCGTACAAACTATGAGTTATCTGTGACACCGTTGCCCTAGATACATGACAGTTTGTACTGTTTCATGTGAAAAACACGTTACGTTTCACTTGCGCAGTTATTCGTGCTAACTGCTAGGTCCACAGCTCACGACTGGATTGGCGTATGAAATTTTTAATTATAATTGACGTTGACGTCTTGGGTGATCTTGATAAATAACTGACTATTCTACTGCTAACTTTTCAATGTGCTTAGATAAAACTATCTTCAAGTACTGACCTTCCGAATTCTTGTTCTGCTTCCTCTGCAGAGAGAGCTTTGTACCTTTGGATCGGTTGGAAATTATACCTGAAATGTAACATATAAAAGTATACTTTACAATGTACAAAACATTGAATTGACTGACCGGTTGGCGCAGTTGGTAGCACCCCTGCTTCTGAGCCGCTGGTCCCGGGTTCGATCCCCGGATATGTCACACATATGTGTGCATGAACATGTCTGTTTTGAGCTGTGTCTGCGTGTATATATATAAGAATGTACGAGGTATATGAGTCATCAGGTTACCATAGTACAGGCTCTGCCTAGTTTGGGATCTGAAGACCTTTGTGTAAAATTAAACTTGGAAATAATTAACAACCAATTTTTAAAGTACAATATTTTCTTACAAGATGTAGGTAGGTGTATCCGAAAACTCTATGCATATGAATTATCGTGTGTTCGGCAAAATAAGAGGATAATCGGTGTGCGTTCACATCGGTGATAGGAAAACTAGACGCTACAACAATTTTTACATTCGGTTCGACAACCCGCAATTGCTTGCCAGAGAGAACTAAGCAATTCAAATTTATTGTTTATTAATTACACATACTAGAAACATTTGTTATTACATACATGATTTTATTTTATACTGTACAATTTGAAATATTTAATACAGACTTCCATTCTATTCAGTAATTGGAGTGTATCTCAAAAACTACTGGACCGAATTTGATGAAATTGAAATGGGACCATACGGGAAGCTTCAGCTTTCAAACAATTTTGAGAATCGGTTTACCCTATCGAAAGTTATGATGTAACAAACATTATTAAAAGAGAAAAAAAAAGAAAGAAAAAAAAATCGATATTGAGTACCTCCTCCTTTTTGGAAGTCGTAAAAATCACCCTTTTTTTTATACGTAAGATGTGCTTGGGAAAGTCATCAAGTTAAATAAATCCCCATGCCAGCACAATACTGCAATACCTCTGTGGGCCGAGCAGGAAAATATGTGTAAGTGTAACGTAATCGCATCGTTAACGTATTTAGTACAAACTGTCATTTATCTAGTACAATAGTGGCACAGATAACTCATAGTTTGTACTGAATATATATATATATATATATATATACACTTAAGCAGATTTTCATGCTCGGGCCACTGGTCATCGTGCGTTAACATTGCGTGCATCGGGAACGTTATGATTAAGGCGGTAGATGTTTGTTGTGCGTCTAATTAAAGCCACTGAAAGTTAATCAGCTTTTAGACGGTCGTGTTGGTATAACAGACAATTACTGCTATCCAGTGTACCCAAAATTATGTATACTGAAAACTTCGGTATTAAAATAATTAGTATAGTACAGTAATAAGTAATTAATAGTAATCGCGAAAATCTAAGTCAAAGGAATTATTGTTTCTTGGCTTTGTATTAAGTTGCCTATTTAGAAAAAAAAGGCTTTTTAGAGTATATCGGGTACTAGGTAGTAAAATACAGATATATTTAAAGATACAATAGACAAAAAGATGTTTTACCATTCCTGCAGTGGATATGCATCAATGGCACCGTCAGCCGCGTGCGTGAACACATAGTACGCTGCGTTCTCTGATACGCCACCCTCTCTGATGCCTTTGAATCTGCAAACATAGTTATACGATCGCGTTTATTAAAAAACTAATATAACGAAATATAGTCCCTTAAGTCAGATGAGGGTTCCTTGACGTTAACCGCCTTGATGTGGGCCTGATTCAGAGCATTTTAACTGCACCAATATCTAATGCAGCTGGGATGCTCTATCAGTCCACATATAAGATGCTCAAGGATAAAATGTAAAAATGTGTACAAAGTCTTTGAGTAAACTATGGGACTGACATAGTCGTTGCACGACTCAAAGTCCCTAAATTAAAAAGATAATATAAAAAAAGAAAAGTCAGATGAGGGTAAAGTGTTTTTATCTTATGCTATGACTCTCTTCACTTTATACCTTATCCTTCGCTAATGCAACTAATTGGTAAAAGGAACAAAAAGATTAGGTTTTTTGACATGTTAAATTCATACATCAAAAAGGTTTTACACATTTTCTAAGCTTACAGTCAAATAAAAAAAAATTTGGTTACGAAACAAGCATGAGGTCCACCAGGTGTTAAGCGGTAACCTCTGCCTATAACTGATGCATTTCGCCACCAGCAGACAAACTGCCCTGCATCCATAGTAGTTTGTGTTGCCGGCGATCATTATGCGAGTGCCGGCAGAGCTGTCGAGGTTGGCAGTTTTTAAATGTCATTATTGACTGTGTGTAGGTATGCTACCAACAAAAAGGATCGATTGAAGATTTGTTCGTAGATACGATGTTGACATCCTTACACGCGTCTCGCGCCAAACCTACGTGAATTAACGCTAGTAGGTAAGACATTCTACTTACAGATATTTACTAACTTTGCTATAACTATGTCAGTGGGTTCATCCCCATTCCTATGAAACCCCGTCCATCTGATAACTGTCTGTGGTAGTATTTACTTTATTATTTATTTACTTTTATTTATTTTATTTAGTACTCACTTTTTCCCAGTCTTGCCTCCGACTTTGAGTATCCATGGTTGGTCCTCTGGTTTATACTTCCGTGCGATAATGCCGAACTTCTTACGTCGGGCCTCTTCTCTTACATCGCGCCCATACTCTGATCCTGCACCAAATCTACAAAATATTAGAAATTGTACAGTAACTGATTTAAAAACGAAGTGTACATAACCAAACAAATGACATGAAAGCCGACCAAAGAATAGTGATGTGCCGGAAAGTTAAAAATGTATATCCGCGGATTCGGATCTGAATATGAATATTTGGTCTCAAGATCCGCGGATACAGATCTGAATACGGATGGTTGGTCTCAAGATCCGCGAATACGGATTCGGATCTTAACTTTTTGACTTATCGTTGTCGCTGCGCGAGACCTTGAAAGGATAGTTGACGCCACTTGATGCTTTGCGTGACATGCAGGACATGTTTCGGCTTGCATTGCGCGGATCTTTCTTTTGTTTTGTTTATAGTTTAGTTTGACACTTTTTAGTATTGAAGTTGGTTCAATTTTTTTTTTGGGAAACATTTTTTTTCTCGAATATAGTAAAGATATAATTAGGAAAGACAAAATACAATGAAGACTTACTGTACTGCTAAACATTTTTTTTACCCTTTTTAGTGATCTTTGCTAGTAACGGGGTCAATTGTCATTCACCGTCAAAGATGATAGCATGACATGTATATCAAGATTTTTACAATCTTTAAGTTCCGGTACACATGTTTACCTACTGTAACAACGCCAATTCAGGACATAATTTCAAATTTTACAGTGACACATGGTCTTTAATTGTCTAAGATCCGATTGAATTCTTAATTGAAATAGAGAAATTAAGGAAATTAGTTCAAATAAATGTTCAAAATTAACTAGTCATAACTAAATGATGTCAATTGTTGACAAGGTAATCTCAAATCGCCATCTCGAGTGCACTAGTTCACTTGAGGTGGGTGTGCCTGTGTGGCACCTTTTTCTTACTAGTAGACGGTGAGCCAGTGAGGCTTCCCTGTATGCTAGGTGCTTTGTGGAACAAGTATTTTATTTTTAACCATACTATATCATGATTTTGGCGCCCCCTGAAAGTGGCCCCGGGGCACACGCCCCCGTTTGCCGCCTCCTAGGTCCAGGCCTGCACCAACTTCACATAACAAATACTACTCCCTTGTTGACAGACAAACACTTAGTTCAGCTGCATATGCTGTTTAGTCAGTGTGAAGCCTTAGGGAGCAAAAGGGTTGTTTTGGGTCAATGACCCTTCTGTAGGGGTCAATTAACTTGCTTGAGCAATCAAACATTTTTCGAAAAATTATGTTCAGATAGCAATTTTGGAGTTAGGCAATTCAATAATTAGGAAAGTCAACCTTAACTTTGGAAGACATGTTACCAGCGAGTAGACATAGATTGGAACTCTACTTTACACTAACTTTAACTCATAACATAACTTTTAGAGTGTTGGCAGTATTCAATATAAATGGACCCTGAAATTTGGGTGGGTCCTTGAGTAAATTCATTGACCCCTAAAGAAAAGGTCATACACAAAAAAAGAAAAAAAGACTGCACCCTCAAGGCTACACTAGTCTAATAAAATAATTGACCAATGTTCCTAAAGCTTGGTTTAGCTTAGCATGTTAATACTTATAGGCATTATGACATATGGATTATTGCTGTGGGGTTCAGTAACTATTTAAGATTGGAATAAATATCACATTTCAAAGCCTTACAGGTTAGCCATGCGTTTCTAGCCTGTCTTCCCAATAGAAGCTCTATTTATTTCAGACAGTAGTAGTGTATCCAAGTACATTTAATAATTATTGATATTTTATGTCTAACTATTATATCTCAATTTAATAAATAACATGTTGCTTGATGTTATCACAAAATAGCCAGCAGACGGACAATACATTCAAATAGATCCATTTTAAGTTGTTTAAGCGAATATAACACTCAAAATGCTCACAAGGGGCATTTGAATTGGGAATCTGCGGGTAAAAATGTTGTTTGTGTCTCTTTTTGTTCAGCGTTGAAAGCTAAAAAAAGGTATTTTTGCAACAAAAAGTGCAATTTGTGAACCACATCCGGAGCATGGTTCTTTGTGATAATTTTTTTGGCACCTATGTATTTGGCAGCATAATCTTGCGATTTTAGGTCTTATGCTCAGATGAGCGTTCATATAGAGTGTGGGCAAAAGTGACAAAAATAAATGTTTTTGAGCTTTACAAACGCTTTAACAATGAGCCATCACTGACAACACCACCAAAGCCTAAAAGTTAAATGAACGCACCTATAATTTAAAATATACACCAAACAATAAATTGACATCAAAGGCTAAGAAATTAGTACCTTTGTAGCTCTAAGTGACAGTCTAAACTATCTAACCTACCTAAGCAATTTATTTAAACATTACAATGATTTTTGCCACATCTACAAGTGTATGAACTGTCTCACACTAACTAAACTAGTAATGGCTCTTACTTGGGCATATCCTCGTCCATTCCTTTAAACTCTTTGATATTGTTCTCCCTCTCCATTTTCACATTGCTCCATTTAGCAAAGTCTACATTCAGGGTTGCATTGAACCTCATTACATGATGTTTTTTCTTGACATTTTTAGGCACCCTGATCTTAAATTCTTGCACTGAGGTGGCATTTGAGCTCTGGAATATAATAAAAATCATAATTTAGGACACCTATGGTCAATTCTATTAATTAACAAAATTTTAATACTTACGGAACCTCCTGGAACCGAAGTCGTCATCTTGTTGAAGGACTCAATCTCTTTTTATCAATTGGCAAGCAAGAGAAACAATGGAGATGAATCGATCAAACATAAATAAATATCATACTATTCTTTATGCAAATTCAGGCTAACGTAGAGTGCTCAGAAAATTACACAAATAGAAATCTTTAAAACACAAAACACAAATCAATGCACAGACAAGACAGTCATATATGCATAGATTAACAGACTATATCTAAAGAAAGATGGAAATCACTAAAGCAAAAGAACGGGACGTTACCGGGAAGTTTAATTTTTTAAGTGCCTTCCGCTTTGACGGTTCATAGTCGCACGCTCGTCTTCTACTGCGTTCGAATAGGCTATTTGTGATAGTTTTTAGCGAAAATAACGCTAAAACGCTGGCAAAAAAAACGTTTTTGAACATTACGAACGCTTTAACAAAATAGTCATCAATGACAACGCAACCAAAACATCAATGCCCTCATAAGCTAAACGAACGCACCTTTCTATGTGTGACATTAGTGACGTGACACGCATTAGTGACGTGAAAGACGAGCGCGCGGGTATCGATGTCGATAACGACTACTGTGCTCACGCCACAAAACTACAAGTATTTTTGAGGTCCAAATTGTCGGCGCAACAATTGTTGCGTGTATTTTTCACGCGCGTTTTTTATTTCTCTAATTATTGAACGCGCCCCAAGAGTGAACCTAAGTGTGTAATCCTATAGTAGAATATATTTTCTTCATATTGCAACACTAAAAAGAACATAATTTGTCTGTGGACCGTGACAAGGTAAAACTTCAAAGTGTAAGATTTTCTGTGTTCGGCTGTAAAAAAGTGCTGAAGTAAGTAATGATTTATTTATGTTTAAATTAATGCTTTTAATACAAATTATACATTAATTTCATCTTGAATGTGTAGGGAATGTTGTTTATATGTGATTTAAGTCTGGAATCAATGAAAACATGAAAAAAATGTGTCAAGTAATGAACTTCCCATGTGCGCAATTTTGTGATCGGTTTTATTTTGTAAGAATTACAATTTCTTTTGAACGGATTCTACTTTTCCATTGTAAAATAACATACAGTTAATATCTTGAAGTAAATATAACCATTAACCATATGATAAATACGCCGTACCATGCCAGGATTGTTGAAAATCGAAGTTGAACTGAAAAAATCATAGTGATTACTAACGGCCGTTGGCGTACCTACTTAGTATTTGAAATGTATGTGTTGTTACCATAGAAACGCACAAAAACATGGTTTGTTCACACGACGATGATCATTTTTTAATTCAATTTATCATAAATCTATGAAATCTGCCCTGGTACAATGAATTCCACTGGGTAGTAACACCAGAGTTTATTTCTGATCATCACTCGCCATCATCTATCCATCTCATAAACATAGTGAACTTCATCACCATCATCACCTCATTATAAGCAAGACTGATATAGTGGGTACCACCGGAGTTAATATCTGATCACTACTCGACATCACCTGCCCTTCTCATAAATGTAGTAAACTTATTATTATCACCATCATCAGCCCATTATAAGCAAGACTGCCTTAGTGGGTACTATCAGAGTTAATTTCTAAACACCACTCGCCACCATCAGTCCCTCTCATAAACATACTATCATTTCAAACATACTATCTTTATACCAGCCTGTTCCTGTCCAATTATGTTTGTGGTCAAAGCATTGAAATAAACAAATCACCATCATTATAATTATCATTATTTTATTAATAGTTGCAGTATGTAAATATTATAACTTTTGTTGACTCTATGCCTTTCCTTATGTAATATATTATTTAACCATGTTTTTACACATTTTAGATTATAAAATGCCTCGAGTGGGTCTCCAAAGCAACAGGCGTGGACGGGGCCGTGGTATAACCCAGGCCAGCAGCCAAGACCATCAGGCGTCTTCTTCTACTTCTGCACCAAGGTATGTTATTCAGATATAGACTTTTTATGTGTATGATTCAAAGACAAAGTGGTTTATTGCATTCATGAGTATACAAGGTGACATAAACAGTACAGGAACATACATGAAACCCATTTGGGTATAATCAAGGCAAGACCATCAGGTTTCCATCACTTCCGCACCACGGTATCTTATTCAGATATAGTCTTTTTATGTGTATGATTCAAAGACAAAGTGGTTTATTGCATTCATGAGTATACAAGGTGACATAAACAGTACAGGAACATACATGAAACCCATTTGGGTATAATCAAGGCAAGACCAACAGGTGTCCATCACTTCCGCACCATGGTATCTTATTCAGATATAGTCTTTTTATGTGTATGATTCAAAGACAAAGTGGTTTATTGCATTCATGAGTATACAAGGTGACATAAACAGTACAGGAACATACATGAAACCCATTTGGGTATAATCAAGGCAAGACCATCAGGTGTCCATCACTTCCGCACCATGGTATCTTATTCAGATATAGTCTTTTTATGTGTATGATTCAAAGACAAAGGGGTTTATTGCATTCATGAGTATACAAGGTGACATAAACAGTACAGGAACATACATGAAACCCATTTGGGTATAATCAAGGCAAGACCATCAGGTGTCCATCACTTCCGCACCACGGTATCTTATTCAGATATAGTCTTTTTATGTATATGATTCAAAGACAAAGTGGTTTATTGCATTCATGAGTATACAAGGTGACATAAACAGTGCATTCTTGAAAGCCATTACCACACATATATTAATATTACCATTAGCAGCATACTGTTATGTGAACATTTGTTAGAATTGAGTGTTCGAAGGCCATTGATTTTACAAGTGTTTCTCATGAATGTATTATGATTCTATTAAAATTATTACATTAATTACCATTTCTTAAAAATCTTATTAGTCTTGATCAAGTAAAAATTACATTATAACTTAATTAAGTTCAGTTATCAATTTATTATTCATTCAAATTATAATCACATTTATCAACAACATTAAATTTTATTTTCAAAGTCTTTTCATATTTTTTTACTTCTTATTATTATTAGCAGAGCAGTAGAAACTTTTCTATATTTACTAATTTTATATGGGGGAAGAGTTTGTTTGTTTGTTTAAATTGAAAGCTCCAAAACATGTCTTTGACCAATAAACACAAAAACTACTGGCCCGATTAGAAAAAAATCTTCTACCATTACAATCCTCCGATGAACATAAACTAGGTATATATTTTAATCATCATCATCATCATCCATCACCATAATAAACTACTAGACCGATTTGAAAAATTGTTTCACCATTAGAATCCTTCATTATCTCTGATGAACATAGACTATATATTTTAATCATCATCATCTCCATCCATCACCATAACAAATAAAGTCAAAAACTACTGGACCAATTTGAAAAATTGTTTCACCATAAGAATCCATCATTATCTCTGATGAACATAGACTATATATTTTAATCATCATCATCTTCATCCATCACCATAACAAATAAAGTCAAAAACTACTGGACCGATTTGAAAAATTGTTTCACCATTAGAATCCTTCATTATCTCTGATGAACATAGACTATATATTTTAATCATCATCATCTTCATCCATCACCATAACAAATAAAGTCAAAAACTACTGGACCGATTTGAAAAATTGTTTCACCATTAGAATCCTTCATTATCTCTGATGAACATAGACTATATATTTTAATCATCATCATCCATCACCATAACAATTGATATCATCTTCCTTTCAGCCATGAGCAAGAATTGGGGCGCGCACGGGGACGTGGGCGGGGACGAGGACGAGGAAGGGGGGCATCTGCTCAAAGGTATAAAGTTACAATGATTTAATTATTTTGTATGCAAAATTTGGTTTCTTATTTATTTTTTCCCTGCAGAGGGCACGAAGAAGTTGACGCGGCGTTGGCTGTGCAGCAGGCTGTTCCAGCTTCCGGAACTAGAAGACCGTGATAAAATAATGATGATAATGGCGGTGATGGTCATTGTGATTAATGTACAAATTTATTATAATGTTGCTTTCTGGTTCCTACTAGGATTGCAAGTTTTGAGGATTATTTTATAAAAGCTTATCAATATGGGCTTTAACAATGTTTTATGTTTGTGATGAAAATAGTGATATGAATACTATTTTTTTGGATGATGATGATGGTAGGGTGATGGTGATGAATTTACAAATTTAATATCTGTTATTTATGGTTGCTACTAGCATGTAAATTAATTGCTAACTAACTGTTAGTAAAGACCGTGATACATTGATGATGATGATGGCGGCGATGGTCATTCTGATTAATGTACAAGTTTATTATAATGTTGCTTTCTGGTTACTACTAGGATTGCAAGTATTTAGGATTATTTTATAAAAGCTTATCAATATGGGCTTTAACAATGTTTTATATGTTTGTGATGAAAATAGTGATCTGAATACTATTTTTTTGTATGATGATGATGATGGTGGTGACGGTGATTAATGTACAAATTTTATATCTGTTATTTCTGGTTACTACATGCATGTAAATTAATTGCTGTCCAACTGTTAGTGAAGACAGTGGTACAAATGATAATGATGATGATGATGATGATGGCGGTGGTGGTGATTGTGACTGTTATTAATGTACAAATTATAATATCTAAAATTGACTGGTTACTACTAGGCTGTAAGTAAATATACAGGAGTCGGGAGATGATGAAAGTAATTAAGATGATGATGATGATGGTGTTGCTCTAGATAAATGTATTAATTCAGTCACTGTTACTCTCTGGCAGCTACTTGCATGTAAACAAATAGCCATCTAAAGAATACAAACAATGATGGTTATGATGATGATGATGATAGCGGTGATGGATGATGGTGATTAATGTAATGTACATTTAACTGTTGTGACGCTGATGTTGGGAATGTTATTGTCTGCTTCCTAATAGCATGTATGCATGTATAAATTATTAAGAATCTGGTGATGATGACTGTATTATAGATGATGATGATGATGATGGTGCAAAATATATCATTTTAATTTTTAAGAGAATTTGTTTTATTTACCCCCAATATTAGTTATAGGGAACAAAACAATTGGGGAAAAATATTTTATTTTTATTTAAAACCTTTATTTAATTTAAATAGTTTTCGTGTAAACTAACCATAATTTGGCAGCCATCTTGTCGAAACATTCGCTAGTTATGGCTAATTTTATCAAAAATTCGAAACTTTAGGAATTAATTTCTGGCTGATTGTTTTGGATATTACTTTGAAACTTAGATTTTATTAAAGTTGATCATTACTCTGATTTTTCTATGTAAAGACATCGATATTTTATATCAATATTAGTATACTGCTGACCCGTCAAAGTCACCATGTCTAATCCTAGAAAATGGGCTCCCAACGTTGAAAATAAATCATTCTAGGCTGAATTTTTAAAGTATCTCTTTATATTCTTATAAATATCAATAACCTAAGCTTAGGCTTCAAGGTAAAAATCATATTTTTGTTCTAGACATTCAAAATATTGATAAATATTAATTCGTAGTTCTGGCTTAGTGAGCGTTATATTTCGTGAAATGCTAATTTTTGTAGTCTGATTGCAAAATATTTTTCTAATATTTTTTCTTCTATAGATTAAAATATTTGAACGTAATTAAATAGATACGTGTTTTTGCTATTTAATTAAAGCTAAAAACCTATAAGTTGACACTTTAAATGTTGAAATAAACATTATTTTCCATTTCAACTACGATTATTTCGGCTAGGTCAAGTTCGTCCTCGTGTGGCATAATATTTTACTAGTACAGTTAACACAAATGTTTAGGGAACAAATTCCTTGGTTATTCAACTATCTCTGACAAAAATTTCATCCCTTAACTCGCTATACGTATGGTACAAGAGCCGTTTGTTACCAACTCGGCGCAAACATACTGACGTGAGCGGGGGACGTCGCGCTGCGGCGCCCTCCGCGCAACTCGAACGGCGCGCGAGTCGATAAATAGGGATGTGCTGTTTGATGTCGAGGAAGCAAGAAGCGTTCCTATCTAATCTATTAAAATATTGTTACATAAACCAGGTTTTATGAAATTAAAAATCAAGTTTAAGATAATATAATCCATTTATTAAAGAACACATTCTAAATAACAAAGATTATAATTTAATACATATTGAGTAATACATATTGTTTACCTTACATATTGAAAGCACTTATGATAGATAGATAACACTTTATTGAGGCACCACATTTATGATTTAATATAAGACAATAAAATAAAAAACAATGCTTAAAACTAGATGTAACAATGGGCGGTCTTATCGCTCAGAGCGATCTCTTCCAGACAACCCATATAGATATATGAAATGACGATTCAAAACATGCATGATTACAATTTCTGATTAAACATTTTTGTTTTGTTATTTGGGTAAGTACCATACAATAAATTAATATGCATTAAATAACTGTAAGAAAGTCTGGGTTGATAGGTATCAACTAATACCATAATACAAGGGTTTTTAATAGAAGGTTTCTTTACGTGAATGTTACAATAAATTATCATTTCGTAACTTTAATTTTATCATATCATAACTTTATTGAATTAAAATATTCAATAAAGAGTGCCTTTTCTGTAGAGATTTCTTGCTTTGTGTTGTTTATCCGTTAATGGTGCAGTATCTTTGGTGTTGGTACTTGGGTCTGCACTACACTGTATGAATCCTGAATTTATTTTTTTTCTGTCAATTTCATTTTTTCAGTTTCATAGTAATGAACAGATAAACCACACAAAGCAAGAAATCTCTACAGAAAAAGGCACAGGTTATTGAATATTTTAATTTAATCTAGTTAGGATATGTTAAAATTAAAGTTAAGAAATGATAATTTATTGTTACATTTACGTAAAGAAACCTTCTATTAAGGTATTACTTGATACCTATCAGGCCACATTTTCTTCAAAAATCTTTTATTATCAATGTAAACATTTGTTCCATGCGTTAAAAACATAACTGATATCTGTTACACCTAATTATGAGTAATGTATACGTATTTACAGTTATTTAATGCATATTAATTTATAGTTAGGCAGTTACCTAAATACCAAAACGAAAATGTTTTATTAACAATTGTAATCATGCATGTTTAGAATTGTCATCTTACAAAACATATGCGCTTTCAATATATAAGGTAAACAATGTGTATTACTCTCAATAAGTTATAATCTTTGTTATTTTAGATGTGTTCTTCAATGAATGGATTAAATTATCTTAAACTTGATTTTCAATTGCATGAACCCTGGTACATAACAATATTTTAATACATTAGATAGGAACGCTTCTTGCTACCTCGATATCAAACAGCACATCCCTATTTAACGATATAGATATCGATACCCGCGCGTTCGACTTCCTCGACTTCCACGTCACCAATGCTTTTCACGTCACAAATGGAAGACGAGCGTGCGATTATGTTCGGTCAAAGTGGATGGTACTTAAAAAACTAAACTTCCCGCTGACGTTCCGTTCTTTGTTTTAGTGATTTCCATCTATCTTTAGTAGTGCGCTCGAATAGATCACTTCTGATTGTATTTAGCGAAAAAAACGCTAAAAACGCTCACAAGGGGTGTTCGAATTGGGAATCTGTGGGTGAAAATGTCGTTCATGCCTCTTTTTGTTCAGCGTTCGGAAAGCTAAAAAATGAGGTGTTTTTGCGACCTAAAAGTGCAATTTTTGACCCACGTCCGGAGCATGGTTGTTTGTGATCGTTACTTGACAGCTATGTATTTGACAGCATAATCATGCGAATTCAGGTCTTATGCTCAATTGAGTGTTCGAATAGGGTGTGGGCAAAAGTGGCAAAAATAACGTTTTTGAGCTTTACGAACGCTTTAACAAAAGAGCCATCAATGACAATGCCACCAATGCCCTCATAAGCTAAACGAACGCACCTTAAAATCCTTAAATATTATAGTAGAGGGGTATAGAATCAAAAGCAGCTAGTTGCACATTTTTTGAAATATGAACTATGAGTGCAAAAATAAATGTCCGCCAATTGTCTATGACTTCAACTTATGATTTGGCATCAAACCTAGTTAAAAACCATATAAAAACCGGTTAAAAATATCCATTGGGATCAAAATCAGCTTAAAAACGATACGGAAAAATCATAGACAGCTTAAATTCAAATTGACCAATCACAGCGATGCAACGGCGCCCAGACTAATATGGCGTCCTAAGTTTTTGACGAGCAAGAAATGCTGCAGTCTTACTTAATTTTAAATTAGTTTTGACTATTTGGCTTAGCTAGTGAGATAAATTAGTGTTCCATAATTATAATGAAAGTAAATGTTTACTCCTGCAACATTGAAAACTAAGCAAAAAGGGTAAATCCCAGAGACTTGGAAGCGAAATCTGAAGAAAAAGAAGTGGTAAGGTTAGTGATGGGGTATAATGTTACTTATGAGACATCACGATATTTTTTATTTGGTGACAATGAAAATGATGTGGTTTTATTCAATTCCTTAGTTCCTCTAATCACTACAGTCATCATATAATAAAACTGTAGAGGTCGAATTTCTTTACAATGGAAAAAAAATGCTAAAAACCACGTCAAGGGGATGTAAGGAGTGAAATCGTACTATTTTTTTTTCTTTGTTTGTCTGTCTGTTTGTACGGACTAATCTCCGAAACGACTGGACCGATTTACTAAAATGAAATTTTGTATAGTAGTAACTTATATCCCTGGTCGACATATAGGATACTTATATCCCGTCAAAATAAAGAGTTCCCGTGGGATAGTTAAACAACTATAATTAACCGTATCTCGCGAAGCCACGCGAGCGAAGCCGCTGGCAGCTCGTTTTAAATAAAAAGTATAAGTCAAATAAGGTATTTTTCTTCTGTAATAATTAGTAAATTCCAGCCATTTTCACATACACCTACACTTTATAAAGACTGAGTATCAACAACTTCCGTGGGGCATTGTTTAGATTAATTTTCTACAATAAAGGTAATAGATAAAAATATTATTACTGTTAAAAAATGTGATTGAATACTCATGAGATTTTATTATATTTATCCATGCTACGATAAAACAGACAGCTACGAAGATTAAATTTAAGGACATCACTAATGTTCGAAGTGAATGTCAATGTTAGTGTTGGTTGGTATCAAAAACAGCTAAATGATGAATTGTCAGGAACAAAAACATTTTAAATAATGAGTTAGAATCAAAAGTAGCTTATGTTATTTATTTAATTTAAATTTCGGTCTAATCTAGAAACCTATTGACTTAATACTTATGTTAAATAAATATTGCAATTTAATAAACCGTTCAACATTCAAACAGATAATAAAATATGAATTTTGATATGGTTATAACGTATTTTTTAATTTGCCAGAATATGAAGGCTGTGCTCTTATGCCGTGGTCCGTTTTGCGATAATTTTGCTCACAGTGCTAGCGTCTACCAAAGCTGGTCCGAGTTAAATATCGCGATTTTGACAGCTCGTGGCACTGTAAGCGTGTTGTTAATTCGGACCAAAGTTGTAGCAATAACGAACCATTTGCGCGCGAAAAACAAATATCATAAAAATATCGTGCATAGTGTGAAGGTTAACTATGTAGTGTGTGGATTAAAAAGAAATAATGGAATGGATGGACCGACTTTTACAACTTTTACATCAAAAAGAAGGGACACCAGTAAATACATTGTAGAAATAAACAAACACCTGTCACTTTTGACAGAACGCTCACGACGATTATGGTGTAGAGCATGGTTCATGTAATCGTCAATATGGCAGCAGTTAAGACGTCATCGATGACGTAGCGTGGGCCATCGTAATCACGCTCACGGTGAAAGGGACCGACTTTTATCGCGCTAATATCGATTACAGCCAATTAGGATCGCAGTGTTAGCTGCATTTGATTCTATACCCCCTATAGCCTATAGTCTGTATCTGTATAATCTATGCTTTGATTGTCTGTGGTTTATGTTTATTTAGTTTAATTCCGTTTCAGCTTAGTCGATTTCAGCAAGATTTCAGTGCTTTCAGTTTATTTAAAATGGGTAAAAAGAAAAACAAGAATAAAATCAGCGGTGCTGTAAAGACAGCCGCTAAGACTGAAAAGAAATTAGCTAATAAACTGAAGAAAGAACTTGCTAATCTTGGAGAGGTTAGAATTGAAAAAATATTTAGATAAATATCATTTACGAGAGTTACGTAAAATGGAGAAGATTAGACGAACGTAATGAAGGAGTATGTAATTTAGTTCAATTGTACCCCTGCAATCTATCCGGCGGTAAAATTCCGTTTTATCACAAGTTATATCTTTGTGGTTAAGTATGAGACCGACCACCTTTTGCATGTTACCCAAGCCCACCCCCTTTGAAGGAAAAGACCGGAGACCCTCACAGTATCTTAAATATCAGAAATATTAGAGTACACTGTCAGTCCCCTTAAAGTGTTTTTAAAAGCTACAGGTGCATCAGTGTAGGTCAGTGCTGTGGAGTCATTGCAAGAGGAGCGGTTGTAAAAATCAAATTTATTTTAATTAATCCCATCGGCGTACAAACAGCAATAGGCTTTTACCTTAATCTTATTACCAATTGATTGTTGTCAATCATCATCATAGTAATATCATAGTACTGACATGAAAACTTCTGTGAGAACTCATTATTAAGTGCTAAACATGTAAACACATATCAATATCAAGCAGTTGTTATTACTCAACCTTTTCTCGGGCAGTACTGATCCTTATTTTGAGAAATTTAAGAATGTGGTCTAGCAGCTAGGGCTGCTAGTTGCGAATTTGCAAGGTATCATTATTACAAAAACAGGTACAGTAATACAATAATGAAGTGCATGGTAGAAGTGAGTGTTTGCTGGTTCACCATTTAATAATCATATTGCTGAACCATGGCACATGGTATGAAAATATACAAGCTCACTTGATGCTGGTGCACAAGCCTCACCCTCCTGGCATGTCCTTTGCCTCATATATGAGTTTAAAATTGACTATCCACAAGATTTCTACCAGTAAAGTAAATGGTAGGTTCGGTACATTTTGGGATACTTATATAATGTGTAGGAGAGCTATTGTTTCCTTAAGGGGCCGTTCATTAATCACGTGAGGCTCGAAAAGGGGGCTCGGCAAAAATTACGAAATATCACAAGGGAGGAGGGGGGTGTAGTAAGATATCACATGTATTAATTTTTCGTCAAATGCGATACAATAAATATATTCATATACCTACTATAGTACAATTTATGTTGTTCGCATGATTACACTATACCATTAATATTATTTTTATACCAGTCAAAAACAACCTGCAACTGTCTAGACTTTTTATCATGGTCCTTAATTTTCTAGAATAAAATTAGATTATACTTTATACCTGTACTTAATGATAATATTCTAAAAATTTTATGATTCTTTATATGTACTAAAAATACACGTGATTTTCGGGGGGGTTAGTCTTAAACCTCACCACATATCACCAAGAGGGTGGGGTTAAAAAATGCTTAAAAATCATCACGTGATTAATGGACGGTCCCTAACCTCAATAATAAAAAAAATCATAACTCAGATAGGGGAAGATAGTCAGATTGGTGGTGCTGTAGAAATATTTCTACAGCAATCTTTGAAACCACCAATCTGACTAAAAAATTGTTCTCTAACATATCTCATTCATTGAATCCAGATACACAACAATCTATGGCACTCAAGTACAGAGTTTTTTCTATCAGAGAAAAATATTACATTGAACATACAGATCAAACTACATTTAGTTTCAGGTTTTATTTTCTTACTAATACGAGGGTCATTTGAAAAGTTCTTAGCCTAACATGGTTAAAGTCATTGGTTTTTTTTATAACTACCCTCAATTTGTAGTTACATTATTTAGCAACAAGTATGCACAGTTTAGTTTATTCACAGTAACTCATTGTTCGTTTATACGTGATACCGTAAGTCAAGTCAGAGCTATTTTTGAAAATGGATAAAATTGAACATCATGCAGTGATAAAATACCTGAATTTGAAAGGTTTAACTCCAAAAGCTATACATGAAGACATGTCTGCTACTTTGGGTGAGTCCGCTCCTTTGTATGTGACTGTTAAAAACTGGATGGCAGAGTTTACACGTGGTCGTGAGACCATTCAAGATGAGCCCCGTAGTGGCCGGCCTTCGACTGCTTCCACTGATCAAAACAAAGAAAAAATCTGTGATTTAATTTTATCTGATCGAAGATGGACTGTCGAGGAGATAGCTAAGACTGTAGGCATCTCATCTGAGCGAACACATCATATTATTACTACTGAACTTGGATTTTTTAAGGTGTCTGCGCGGGGGGTACCGTGACTGCTTTCAGTGGAACAAAAACGCAACCGACTCACAACTTCTCGCGACTGTTTAGAGTTATATGAAGCTGACCCAACAGAATTTGTTGAAAGATTTATAACCATGGATGAAACCTGGGTTCACCACAATACACCCGAGTGAAAGGAACAGTCAAAACAATGGAAAAGAGCAGGATCGCCCACAGCAAACAAGGCAAAGGTGGTTTTATCGGCGGGCAAAGTCATGGCATCTGTTTTTTGGGTTGCAATGAGGTATAATTATCGTGGATTATTTAAAAAAGGGTGAAACAATAAACTCCGATTACTATTGCAACCTGTTGCGTCGTTTGAGAGAAGAAATCAAAGAAAAACGTCCAGATCTATTGAGAAAAAAAGTCTTGTTTCATCAGGACAATGCGCGCGTTCACACCTCTGTGCAATCCATGGCAGAAATCCATCAATGTGGCTTTGAATTGTTACCTCATCTCCCATATTCACCGGATTTAGCACCGTCCGACTTTTATCTGTTCCTATAACTGAAAAAATTTTTAGGTGGTAAACATTTTTTACCAATGAAGAGGTCATAGCCACCGTGGACGCTTATTTTGATGAGTTAGACGAAGATTTTTTTAAAACGGGTATGGAAGCCTTACCGGGTTGATGGAAAAAGTGTTTTGAGCTCGGAGGAGAGTATGTTGAAAAATAAAAATTAACTCAAAATCGTGTGGTTTCATTAAGTATGTTAGGCTAAGAACTTTTCAAATGACCCTCGTACATAAATACTACTACAATACTAATGAAGACATGAAGAAAAGTTACAGTCACAGTTTTGCACTTTGTAACACCTTCAGGTTAATGTAATGTCATATTTACAACATCATCATCATCATCATCTATCACCAGGTGAAACTGCAAGTTGCAGCTAGTATTTAAATAAATGTACATAAATGTGAAAGATTGTTTCTCAACATTTTCTTAGACAACACAATGTTGTATGCGAAATACTGTTACTTAATGGGTTAATTATGATAACATGAAAAAGATATTCATGGAGGTCACAACCCTCGTCATTGAGGAATATGATGACAGGAGGAGTATGATAACATGACACAGCACTGTAACAACCACCTAGTCACAGTTAAGTAGAAGGTACAATGTTCAATTCGAAAGTCTTTTTTATGGGAAAGGTTGGCAAACGAGCAAGTGGCTCACCTCATGATAAGTGATAACGTTGCCCACGGACATCCGCAATACCAGAGGTCTCGAGGATGCATGCCTTTGAGGAAGCATGATTGGAAGGAAAAGATGTGGAGGGGGAGGGGCAAGGAGAGGGGAAGTGGTGGAATCGGGCCTCTGGATCTCCCACAAACTGCAATAGCAAGCTATGTTACTTCACATTGGTGATATGTGGGAGTTTGGTATTCCTCCGGTCGTGCCGTCCCATTCGGCTGTGGGGTTTGCAGTGTGGCACTACCACAAAAAAGAGAGAATGGTGGAGAAATATGGATGTGTCATGTCAGTTATTTCAGATTAGATAATCAGCATCTCAAGTAATGTCCAGTGACAATGAAGTTAGATAACCTCTAGTGCCCCAGTATTTTAATTATTTCATAAGTATAATTATATTATATTATTATATTATTATTTCATACAATTAATCAATAAAGTAATTAATAAAAAATAAAATAATCATTCTCTATGGACTAATTTACATAATAATTTCTAATATTCTATCAGTAAGTTACTTGCCAGTTTTGTATAGTATATTACCTACATATAAATACAAACATTACAATTTTAGAGAGAAAATTTAACATCCTCGGATGGGATTCGAACCCGCGTCTTCCGGGAATCAGTGTCAAACGCCATGACCACTAGGCCACCGACGCTTACCGTCCGAGCATCGAATTTTAACTCTATATGATTTTAACCGTTGTATGGGAAGCCTGAAGATATGAAATTTTCTTTCTAAAAATTGCAATCTTTGGTATTAGTAAGCAGGCATTAGTGCTATATAAATCATACATACATACATAAAATCACGCCTCTTTCCCGTAGGGGTAGGCAGAGACCACGGATTTCCACTTACTACGATCCTGACATATCTCTTTCGCTTCATCTATACTCATCAATCCTTTCATACATAAGCGTCGGTTTAGGGTACTTTTGACCTGGCCTTTTTTCAGAACGTCTTCAATCTGATTTCGGATCGTTCGCCTAGGTCTTCCCCTTCCAACACTTCCGTTTACTTGTCCCATGTATACCTGTTTAGTCATTCTCATTTCATTCATTCTCTCCACATGTCCAAACCATCTTAACATACCTTTCTCGATTTTTGTCACTACACCCTCATTCACACTACATCGTTCCCTTATCACACTATTCCTTATCCTGTCACTCCGTTTCACTCCAATCATGCTCCTCAATGCTCTCATCTCCACAGCATTTATTCTACTTTCATGCTTTTTCTGTGCCACACCCAACTTTCACTACCATACATCAGTGTCGGAACCAACACTCCCCCATGAACAGCCAGACGAGCCTTTTTAGACACCTTCTGACTGTTCATACGAGGGTCAAACTGAAAGTTCTTAGAACTGGCCACTTATAAACAATATAATAAAAAAATAATTCTATAATTTGAAAATAGAACTCTTTGCCAATATTACTGAGTATATACTTCATTCATTTGTCATTTGTTTTACGATTTGGCGGCAAATTGAAAATTGTCTGTGTCACGTCAACATGAATTTAACACGAGAAAATTTTCGTGCAATGATTTTTTATGACTTTCGATGTCATTTAAGTCAACAAGAAAGTTATGATAGACTACGATTGGCCTTTCACGATGAAGCCCCATCTCGTGCGACTGTTTACAACTGGTTTAATGAGTTTAAACGTGGTCGCACTAATCTCACTGATGATTTACGTGAGGGACGGCCTTCTACGGCGACGACTGAAGATAACATCTGTGTTGTGCGGCGTATGATAGAGACTGACAAAAGAGTGACCTATCAGCAGATTCGGACAAGCTTAGGCATCGGTATGAGTCAAGTGCACAAAATCCTACACGAACATTTAGCGGTCAGGAAGCTTTGCGCCCGGTGGATACCTCATAATTTGACTGAGGCTCAAAAACTCCATCGTGTGGATTGGTGCCGTAAAATGATTGAAAGATTTAACGGAGGTGACTCAAATGCTGTGTTCGACATACTAACAGGTGACGAAAGCTGGATTTACTGTTATGATCCTGAAACCAAAAGACAATCTGCTCAGTGGGTGTTTCCTTTCGAGGAGTTGCCAACTAAAGTGAAGAGAGATCGAAGTGCGGGGAAAAAAATGGTGGCCTCGTTCTTTGGAAGGATAGGTCATTTCGCAACAATTGTGTTAGAGGATCAAAAAACAGTTTCTGCAGAATGGTACACTACCAATTGTTTGCCACTTGTCTTGGAAAAAGTTCGAGAGAAACGACCTCGCAGTAGGATCCTCCTTCACCACGACAACGCCTCATCGCACACCGCCAAGCGAACGATCGACTATTTGGCGACATCAAACGTTGAATTACTGGGTCACCCGCCGTATAGCCCCGACCTCGCGCCTTGTGATTTTTATTTATTTTCAAAAATTAAAGAAAAACTTAAAGGAAAGCGGTTTATGAATGCTGAAGAAGCGGTGGCTGCGTATCGCGATGCCATTGAAGAGACCCCTAAGGACGAGTGGGCAAAGTGCTTTTCCCAGTGGTTCCATCGCATGCAGCGGTGTATTGACGTGAATGGACAATATTTTGAAAAGATATAATAAAACTAATAACTGGCTAATGTAATCAGTTTTTGATTTTCTAAGAACTTTCAGTTTGACCCTCGTAAAAGCGTGCAATGCTCCGTTTACCATGTTTCCAGCGTTCACTCTCCTTTCTATATCACTTTCACACTCACCATCTTTTGTAAACATGGATCCCAAGTATACAAACTCTTTCACTTGTTCCACTTTTTCACCCCCAATCACAATATTGCAATCGGTCACTCTATCATCTCGTTCAAACACCATCACTTTCGTCTTACTTACATTTATTTTCATTCCCTTTCTTTCTAAAGCCTCTTGCATAACATTTACCATCTCCTGCAACTCTTTTACCGACGACGCAAGTATCACTTGGTCATCAGCGTAGAGAAGACATTTGATGAGTAACTCGTTCATTCTTAATCCACATTCACTGTCTTTCAGGTTTGTCAAACAGTTATCCATGAATAAGTTGAACAGCCACGGTGACGCTACACATCCTTGTCTAACACCTTTTTCGATGTTAAACCAATCAGTGTATGTCCCATTTATCCTAACGCAAGCACTGGAATCCTTATAGAGGGATTTCAGCGCTTGGATCAGGTTACTATTCAGCCCATGCATTGACAACGCTGACCACAGTTCATGCCTACTCACCCTATCATAAGCCTTTTCTAAATCTACGAAAGCGCAATAGACCTTTTGGCTTTTCGCCAAGCATTTTTCGGCTATACATCGTAAAGAAAAGACCTGATCCGTACATCCCATTCCCTTTTTAAACCCTGCTTGTGCATCCCACACTTTCTCATCTGTCTCTTATCACTCGTTCAATCAATACTTTCGCATATAGTTTACCGACAACGCTGAGGAGGCTGATTCCGCGATAATTCTTGCAGTCTTGTTGCGACCCTTTTCCTTTATAAAGCGGCACAATCACAGCCTTGCACCAGTCACTTTCACTTTCACTCACCTTCAGAGTGAATCGGTATCTTCTAGGTAAGCGCGCTCCATCGTAGATCACAACTACGCTTAACATCAGGCGAGTTGTGGTCAAGCGCTAACCTATTGTACATAAAAAAAAAAAAAAAAAAAAAAGTCACCTGGTACACGGCCGCTACTCCAACACATATTAAAAAGGCGGTGCAACAGACTAGCTACTATGCCTCGCCCAGCTCTCAGCATCTCGACTGACACTCTATCATATCCTGCAGCCTTTCCTAATTTCATACCCTATAACGCTTTCAAAATTTCATCCATACCTATTTCATTTTCATCATCATTCATATAGGTTTCCGGAACCTGGTCCAGTGTTCCCTCTCTTTCAAATAAACTTTCAAAATATTCTTTCCATCTTTTCAACACACATTCTTCTCCTTTTATCATGCTTCCATCATGACCCCTGATTTGATTAAGCTCTGAGTTTGTGTTTTTGCCTCGAGCAAAAACACAAACTTTGTTGAGTTTGTGTTTTTGATATAAATCATATAATAAATATAAATACTAACTTCGTTTTCAGGAAGATATTGCAAAAGTGATAGCAGAAATAGAGCGCGAAGAGGCAAAACGCTCTGCTGCCTCTGAAAAGACCCTTCAGGGGTCACCATCCGCGAGGGCGTACGCATCCCTGACGCCACACCCAACTAACAATGAACTGATCTTGTTTGGAGGAGAATATCATGATGGGCAAAAGGTAATTACAGCATCTTACGGTCCCTAAGTAAATTATTGAATCATAATTTGGCTCCCAACTAAAGTCTCGCAATGTGCCTACTTTAAATTTTGAATTTTCTTGTAGCATGAGTTTGTAAATTTTATTTGCTGCCAATGTTTGCCAAACCGTAGCAAATATTGTTGACGAGACTCAGAAAAATGCATGTTTAAAGTAAGACACCATCTAGCATCTCAATGAACAACAAAAAACTCTATGGCTGCTACGGTAAAGGTGGCGCCTCATGATTACAACTATAGAGTACCTACTCTAATTTAACATAATGTATTGCTTGATTGTACATTATTTTGGTGTTTAGCCTTACAAAAAGAGCACAAGCAATATGTTTATATTTGATACTGCATAATATTCGCCCTGCTAAATATCTTCCACATGAGCTAAGTAGAGAATGTTTTTTAAATAGTAATGGGACATGGGTAGTTTTAACTTGTTTCTGCATCAAGGGAGTGTCAGCCTAAGTGAAGTAGTCAGAAACATTGTTTCTTTCCAGACAGAAGTGTACAACGAGCTTCTATTCTTCAACCCTGAAAAAGGCACATGGAGGCTGGTGAAGGCGCCTGGCGCTCCGCCCCCGCGAAGCGCCCATCAAGCTGTCGCCACACCATCTAATAAGTATAATGAAAATTACCTACATTTTCAATTAAAAAAAAATATTTTACTAACAAACATTGCATCCTCGATTGACTAATTTCGAACAGAATGAAGGCGTATTAGCTTTTTTTGAACATAACAACACCGTAAAATTTCACTATATTTGTAATCATCGCATTAAGTTCACCGATGGTACATGGGCCTTACTTCCAGAGATGAGTATGGGCCAAAATCTACTATAGTGTGGTTTAACAATAGACTTGTGAACAGCCCTGGTATCAGAGTTTTGACGCCGACCCAAAAGTCCCGTCATGGTGGAATGAATGTTGCCCTAAGGTAACACTTATATCTGATCGCTTAACATTCTTCTCCATACAGAAGCGCTGAGTTAAAAAACCACTAGTGGTTGAGTCACGCGTCAGCCATATTACGCGTCATATTTCCTTCGAGCCGGATATCCGGCTTTTAATAGCCGGATAATTAATCCGACAACTTAACACTTTCTTCCGACCGTATGGCGGTTTCGCCCCGCTATATTATGGTCCATCGAACCGAGATAAATAAAAGAACCAATGCTATCCTAATACATTCCACCCCATAAAATAAGCATCAGCTTTCCGAATATCAGCTCTAGTTAATTTCCAAATACCGAATATTACCCCTAACTCCTTCTTATTGATTTAATTTGAATCCCTTCCGTCATACAAATCACCTACTTAACTCAGGTATTTGCTTATCAAGCTAAAATCGCCGAGTTATTAGAAGCTTCTAGAAAAGTGAACCGGCCGGGCGATTTGCTAGACGAAATTGACCCGTCCAAGCACGTTTCACAAATGACTTGACATGTACGCTATAATAGGTAACTACCTATTCACTTATCGTTGGTCGTTTGACATTAGTGACCGATATAGAATAAGCATGAATACTGCAGAGTTGTTTGTTTTGACATTCCTAACTCATTAACGTTATAGGCGTTTATTCATTTACGATTGTTCACTATTGTTTGCAAGAAAGTCGGTAATTAAAAAGATTCTTAGGCTAGGTACTAGTACCTACCTACGCCAGGTACTTTGTTGATTTTAATTATAAAATTATACTAAGTACTGTTAGAAGATTTACTTGTGTTCGTGATTATCATGAAATAATTAATGTAAGTTAATTATTTACATTCATTACATTTCAGAGATCAGCAAAACGTCTTAGAGTTCCGTACAAAATCTACGTAAATAACATAACGAAATTTACAGATTATAATTAATTAAGTAATTAAACCCTCAGCTCACATAAGGTTTGGTACACGCGTTATTTATTTAGGCGTTATTTTAACCGACTTCCGAAAAAGGAAGTGCGGAATTCCACCTACGATTAAATTTTTTTTTTTTTAATTTTTTTTTTCCTTGGACCTGACTTCGCCTTCGACGTTAACGATGCCTTCAAAATCACAGGTAGCCAGAATTAGGGAGGAACAGATCGCTATTGTTAAGCTTAATTTGGAATCGTTATCATTGAAGTCCAGCAAATCAAGGCATTATAGCCCAGAATTCGATGCCAGAGCATCTGGCGTAAGAGTGACTCGTGATAAATTCGACGCGGCGTATTACATTATATTAGACACCGACGATTTATCAGACGCACAGGAAAAATTCTACATCGAGCAGTATGAAAGGACAATAGACGCCTTTTACGAGATTCTCGTTGTAGAATTAGAACAAAAAACATGGTCATCAGCTCCCAATGACGATGTAAAAACAGCGCAAATTAAGGCGAACGTCACAGCGCCACATACAGTAAACTTGGTCATCCCCCCCACTGAGTTACCAAGGTTTACTTCACAACCCGCGCGCCCTTCGCCATCAGCTCAGCAGGTATCGAACCCGCAGCCACAGTGCTATGCGCAGGTTTCGAACCTGCACCCTCTCAGCTCCGCGCCTATACCCGCGCCCTTCTCACCATCAGCTCAGCAGGTATCGAACCTGCAGCCTCCGCACTATGCGCAGGTTTCGAACCTGCAACCTCTCAGCTCAGCGACTATACCCGCGCGCTTCTCGCCCCCACCTGCGAAGGTATCGAACCCCCAGCCTCCGTGCTATACGCAGGTTTCGAACCTGCAACCTCTCAGCTCCGCGCCTATACCCGTGCGCTTCTCGCCCCCACTTCAGAAGGTTTCTAACCCGCAACCTCCGCGCTATGCGCAGGGTTCGAACTCACGACATTTCAGCTCCGCACCAAGACCCAAACAGGGATCGAACGCGCAACCTCGCTATGGTGACAACCATTGCTACCCATGGTGTAATGTAAAGGGTCACAAGCTTCGGGTATGTACCCGATACTACGCACCACCAGTGCATTTATTGCCGGTACAACAGCGCGAGGTACCACGGCGCCGTTTCTCACCTGATACGGGCCAGATGGTGTACTCCCGTCGTACTCCACCGCGCACTACCTCGCGTTCTCCACCGCCGCCTAGGCAATGACTAGGACGGCACATTCAACACACACCGACTCAGCCCACAAAGAATCAGCACATATCCACTCAGCCCACAAAGAATCAGCACATATCCACTCAGCCCACAAAGAATCAGCACATATCAGCTCAGCCCATAGCTAATCAGCACAAATCTCAGCACGCAGATAATAGCACACATTTTATCTGCCCACAATATTGCCTTCGCGCCGCGGCGCGAAGGCAGAGCGGTATACTTCCGCTAGCTTCGACTCTAAAATGGTGACTTTTTGGGCTGACGCGTAAACGTGGGGCTGATAAGCGGTCGCTCGCGGCGACGTTAAAATGGCGACTGTTTCCGCTGCCCTTCAGCCGCCTGCTCGTAGTTTGACAGCTGCAGGACAGCGGCGGCGGGACGCGCGGGTGGGGGGCATTCCTGAAGTGACGTCGCGCTTTAGCGCGAACATATTCCCCACGCGGCGAAGGTGTGGTGTGGTGCTCAATCGACAGTCAGGTGGGCGATCTTGAGTTCCACCACTCGGGTGACGCCATCCCTTCATGGGGTCGTCTTGTGGCTCATGCGCCAGTGTAGAGGCGGCACCTGGTCGTCCACTATCAGTACCAGTTCCCCGACTTGAGGTGGGCTGGATCGGGGAGTCTGTTTGGAGCGGGTTTGGATGGTGTGCAGGTAGGGTTTGGACCAGGATCGCCAAAGGTGTTGGGATAAGGATAGGACGAGCTTGAACCTTTTTGTGTGCAGAAATGGCTCGTCCTCCTACCGAATACTCAGGTAGGGCGTTGAGCTGACGTTTTATAAGGACATGACCCGCGGTGAGTAATTCAAATTCCGCGGGGCTAAAGAGAGTGGGCTGAGAGGGCGTACATTGAGCATGGCTGCAATGCGCGCTAAAAGAGCTGAAAGTGTAGGTGCGATATTGTCATTATTGGTTGCAAGAAAGTCTTGTATTTCCCTAAGTTCATTTCTAGCGCCTACATAAATTGTACCGCAATCATATCTAAATAACGTTGTGACTTTGCTGAATACGAGCTGAACAATCACGCGGTCGGCGGGTAAGTCGGCCATGTACGGGGCCTTGGGTTTAGCGCGGATACGTAAACAATGTATACATTTGTATACTCGATGTCGCATTACGCGACGAGCTGATAACGTCCAGAAATGCTGGCGTAAGGGTGAGTGCAGAATGTCCGCGCCTGGCTGACTTAAGGTGTTTGCGACGACAGTTTGTCGTCGTGTTGTGTGTGTGTGCTGAATAATTGTGGGCAGATAAAATGTGTGCTGATTATCTGCGTGCTGAGATTTGTGCTGATTAGCTATGAGCTGAGCTGATATGTGCTGATTCCTTGTGGGCTGAGTGGATATGTGCTGATTCTTTGTGGGCTGAGTGGATATGTGCTGAATATTTGTGGGCTGAGCGGGTATGTGCTGAATATTTGTGGGCTGAGTGGATATGCGTTTACGGTGCTGCCCTAGTCACTGCCTAGGGGGCGGAGGCGAACGCGAGGTAGTGCGCGTTGGAGTACGTCTGAAGGACACCATCCGGCCCGTATCAGGTGAGGGACGGCGGCGTGGTACCTCGCGCTGTTGTGCGGGGTAGCAAATGCGCAGAGTTGTGCGTTGGAGAGGTACAACCCAACCTGTGCAGGGTTGTGTGGTGGTTTGCACTGCCACATGTTTTGCATTGGCCCGTTGACGAGCACTCATCGTCATAATGCGGGCCTAGACATTTGGCGCACCGGTTGCGCGCGTAGATAAAATCCCAGCGGCCCTGCACTGGTTGTTTGTTATATTGGGGGCATACCCGTAGCTTGTGGCCCTGGACATTACACCACGGGCAGTAATGTTTGCCTCTGGAGAAAGGTTGCGCGTTCGAGACCTGCTGAGGTGGGGGCGAGAAGCGCGCGGGTGATGGGGTTAATGCCTGTGTATAGCGCGGCGGTTGCGGGTTCGATACCTGTCGAGGTGGGGGCGAGAAGTGCACGGGTATAGGCGCGGAGCTGAGAGGTTACAGGTTCGAAACCTGCGTATAGCACGGAGGCTGTGGGTTCGATACCTTCGCAGTAGGTGGCGAAAAGCGCGAGGGTATAGGCGCTGAGACGTTCGCCTTATTTTGCGCTGATTTTACATCGTCAGTGGGAGCTGATGACTATGTTTTTTGTTCTAATTCTACAACGAGAATCTCGTAGTAGGCGTCTATTGTCCTTTCATACTGCTCGTTGTAGAATTCCTCCTGAGCGTCTGATAAATCGTCGGTGTCTAATATTATGTAATACGCCGCGTCGAATTTATCACGAGTCACTCTTACGCCAGATGCTCTGGCATTGAATTCTGGGCTATAATGCCTTGATTTGCTGGACTTCAATGATAACGCTTCCAAATTAAGTTTAACAATAGCGATCTGTTCCTCCCTAAATCTGGCTACCTGTGATTTTGAAGGCATCGTTAACGTCGAAGGCGAAGTCAGCCACAAGGAAAAAAAAATAAAAAATATTAAAATATTTAATCGTAGGTGGAATTCCGCACCTCCCTTTTCGGAAGTCGGTTAAAATAACGCCTAAATTAATAACGCGTGTACCAAACATTATGTGAGCTGAGGGTTTAAGTACTTAATTAATTAATTATAATCTGTAAATTCGTTAGGTACAGAACCTTTAAGACTCTCGTGCAGTACCCTAATTGAATGTAAACAATCAATTTACATTAATTATTTCATGTTAATCACGAACACAAGTAAATCTTTTAACAGTACTTAGTATAATTGTATAATTAAAATCAACAAAGTACCTGGCGTAGGTAGGTACTTAGTGGCTAGCCTACGAATTTTCAATTAGACTTTCTTGCAAACAATTATTAAACTATCGTGAATAAACGCAGCAAACGTGAATGAGTCAGGAATGTCAAAACAAACAACTCTGCAGTACTGTGTATATTCTGTGTCGCGCTAGTGTCAAACGAACAGCGATAAGTGAATAGGTAGTTGCCTTGTTGTCAGGTCATTATTGGAACGTGCCTTGACGGGTTGATTTCGCTTGGCAATATGTTTTTTCCTGCCGGGTGGAATTTTTGCTAGAAACATCTAATAGCTGTATTTTGAGAAGGGATATACGATCACAGTATTAAAGGTGTTGTGATCTTAATAATATTATATATTTGGGAATTAAATAGAGCTGATATTCGGGGTGGACTGTATTAGGAGCATTGGTTCTTTTATTTATCTCGGTTCGATGGACCATAATATAGCGGGGCAAAACCGCCATACGGTCGGAAGAAAGTGTTAAGTTGCCGGATTAATTATCCGGCTATTAAAAGCCGGATATCCGGCTCGAAGGAAATATGGTTGAGCAGTTTGTCTGTCTGCAACCATACGGTCGTTAGGGAAATTATTATTAGAGAGTTTTGTATATGGACAATATTTTGAACAAGACGTGTTGAATTTAGCTCCGTAAATAAAAGTCGAAATTAGCGAATTTAGCGTGGTACATACAGTGAAACAGTCGAAATATTGTGAATGACAGTTTGTACGTGTTGTGGCAAGTGTTTGTTTGTGATTTGGATTGGTGATTGAAGAATTAAATCAATCATAAACATTGAGTTTCTCGAACATTAACCAAAACTACCCTCCAAATTGTTGAAAATTCTGATAACAATCTAAATTTTATTGGCAACTACGATTTGTGATTTGGATTGGTGTTTCAAGAATTAAATCAAAAATACACATTGAGTTTCTTGGACTTTAGTCGAACACACCCTCTAAATTGTTGATAATTTTGTCACCTTTCCTTACACTACGGCCAGACGAGCTCCTGTTTGAAAGTGTTAAGCAATACGCCGAAAATAATTTCCTTCCAGGTTTTTCATTTTTGGAAGGGTTTTGTATTGCTCAGATTTAAATACAAGTAGTCGGAAGATATTGAAGCCAAGCTTAAACATGTTATGTAAAGCGTGCAATAAAACTACTAAAGCAAATGACATGAAAACATGTTCTCTATGCACCGGAAACTATCATTACCAATGTCTAGGAGTTACCGTCGAAAATTTTAATAAGGAGTCTAAGCAATCCAAGCTGCAGTGGAAGTGCCCAGGTTGTAAGGGCATTGAGAAACGTGGTGATAACACCAATACACCGATTAGGCAGCAAAGCCACCATAGCCAGGCTGCTGATTCTGGCAATATGAGTGAAGCTGCGATGGACGATTTGAAATCCTATTTTGATATAAAGCTAAAAGAGGCTAAGTCTACTATCTTATCCCGTGTGAAGGAACAAATTACATTGGAAAACAAAGCTACTCAAAATATAATTGAAGAGATGCAGCGCAGCGTGAGTTTCCTGTGCTCTCAGTATGAGGACCTGAACAAAGCAGTAATGGAGAAATCGCAACTGATCGAAAGCCTCCAAGCTCAAAATGAGTGCCTGGAATCCCAAATGGGCGCTGTCACCATTCAATGCAATAATATGGAACAGCAAGCCAGGGTGTGCAACATCGAGATCCAGTGTGTCCCGGAAGATAGGAACGAGAACCTGTTGACGACTATTACGCAGCTGGGCAAAGTTGTTGGAAGGGAACTAACCGATGTAGAAATTGTGAATTTTCATAGAGTTCCTAAAATGAACCAGGACTCCGATAGACCTCGGGCTATTGTAGCAAAATTTGTAAGCCCCCGTGTAAGAGATGAGGTTTTGGCAGCTGTTAAGCAGTTTAACAAAAAATCTTCCAATGATAAGCTGCATTCGGGACATCTCGGCGTAGCAAAAACCAAGCAGCCTGTATATGTTAGTCAAAGTCAAAGTCAAAATCATTTATTCAATTTAGGCATCAAAGACGCACTTATGAACGTCAATTTTTCATTATAATGTACTTTAAAGACTACCGCCGCGTTCCAAAATATATAGAGCCTACCGAGAAGAAGCGGCAAGAAACTCGGGGCCATTCTTTTTATACAGATGTTTTTACAATGTTTTTACTTAGGTACTACAAATATTAGCTCCAGTGTGTTGCCTTACAAAAGAGTACATAATAATGGTATCAGTAGGGCAAGACACGCTACACTTTGACATCTTAGTACACGAGTAGATAGATCCTGGAGTGATCAGTCCCAAGCTGTTTTATCCTCCAAGTAATCCGAAATTTTGTAATAACCTTTTTGACAGAGTTTAGTTTTGATAGTAATTTTAAACTTATTAATAGGCAAATCTCGGATAACATTGGGAACTTTATTATAGAATCGTATACATTGTCCCATAAAAGAATGACTTATTCTGTGGAGACGCGTTACATGTACGGATAGCTTGTGCTTATTTCGCGTGTTGATGGAATGAGCATCACTCCTTTTATCAAAACTGTTAGTGAGCATTTGTCACCAGCAAATAAAAAGCTGCATGCAGCGGCTAGAGCTGCCGCTAAGGAGAAGCAATATGAGTTCGTTTGGATACGTAATGGCAAAATTTATGTCCGTAAGAATATGGCGTCGCAAGCTTTGGTGATCGGGAACGAAAACGCTGTTAAAAGACTTTAATATTAGTTGTTAAGGTGGTTTCAATGTGTTCAGGTTTGTCAATTTACTACCAAAATGCAAGAGGCTTGAGAACGAAATGTGAGGATTTTTACATTAGTGCTTTGAGTCATAAATATGATGTCATAATTTTGGTGGAAACGTGACTTAATAGTACTGTTTATGATCACGAGTTTTTAGATGAAAGGTACAACGTATTCAGACGGGACCGTAGCTCCACCTGTTCTTTTATAAACAAAAGGGAAGGGGGAGGAGTTTGTATTGCCGTTCATAAAAAATTGCAGGTTATAAGGAAGTTTTCAGGAGTCAGGGAATCAGAGTGTGAAGATTTGTGGGTAAATATTAAATTAAATGGCAACTCCGGTAAAAACAGTTTGAACATTTATGCAGCTTACGTTCCTCCGCCGCTTAATCATGATTATATGGATGCGTTCCTCTCGAACTTTACACAGACTATGAATAATAAAATATTAAATATGTCGTCAACTATTCTTATTGGCGATTTTAATTTATCGAATATTGCATGGGAGTATGATAAAAATCTTGGTTGTTGTGTACCTGGTCCTACCACTAGCTTAATTGAAAGTACTTTCATAGATGAAATGCTTTTTAATAATTTGTCTCAGTGTAATCGCATTCTAAATTTGAATAATCGTATTCTTGATTTACTTTTAACAAATACGCCGGATAAATTAGAAGTTTCCAAAAACTTATCGCCATAATTAAAACTAGACGCACACCACCCTGCGCTTTAAATTATTATTCGCCAACCTAAGTGTAATCAAAGTTTGAAAAGAATTCGAAAACCAGTACTTAATTTTAATAAATCTAACTATGAGGCAATAAATGAGGTGCTCGGTAATACGGATTGGGCTGAGGCGTGGAACGGGGTCACGGATGTAGATGAGATGGTCAGTATGTTCTATTCAGTCATAATGCAAGCAATAAAAAACAACACCCCAAATTACACCCCCCACAGTGAGAAATATCCTGTTTGGTTTAGTGCCCCTCTGATAAAATGTGCCCAAGAAAAATTAAAATTTCATAAGAAATACATTAAATACAAAAATCCCAGGGATAAGCTAACAGTTGATATCCTCAGAAACCGTTATGACATTATGCTTAAGATATGTGATAAGAAAACTTTCAAGGAAAATGCTGCTGAAACAATCCGTACCCAACCTAAGCGCATATGGTCTTTCATAAATAGTCATAAGCGTAATACTAGTTCTCTACCTAATCAAATAGTGTTAGGCGATAAAATTGCAACTGGTGGACAAGAAATTTGCGATCTTTTTTCAGAGTACTTCCATTCGGTGTATGATCTGGTAAAATCTACATCATCATCTAATTCTACATCAGAATTTTATGAGAGTAGGGTCAGACCGTCGATGAGTGATTGTTTTTTGTCTGAGATAGAAGTTTATGGCGCTCTAATAAAGCTAGATACCAAGAAAGGTGCAGGTTTAGACAATATTCCTAATGTTTTTCTTAAAGAATGTGCTAAAACCCTTTGCAAACCGTTATACATAATTTACAATAAATCGCTTAGAGATGGGATTTTCCCGGCTGTTTGGAAGCAGGCACGTCTAACACCTATTCACAAAAAAGATGATGTCGCAAGTGCATGCAATTATAGGCCGGTGTCCATTCTCCCGGCACTTGGAAAGGTGTTGGAGTCAATCGTGCAACTAAGAATTTTCTGGCATATCAAGGAATATATACATCCAGAGCAACATGGTTTTTTACCCAAAAAATCAACTGCTTCAAATTTAATGGGCTTTGTTAATAATCTCTCAGATGCTCTTGATGCTGGAGAAGAGGTACATGCCGTGTACACGGATTTTAGTAAAGCCTTCGACCTCATAGATCATTCATTACTTTTTCAAAAAATTTCAGCAATGGGAATTCATGGTTCTTTGCTGAGATGGTGCGAGTCATATTTAATGAAAAGATCACAGTTAATCATGATTCGCGGATACACATCACGACCAAGATTAATACCTACAGGCGTGCCACAGGGTTCACACTTGGGCCCTTTGTTTTTTTTTAATTTTTGTCAATTATTTGACATCTAGAATAGTTTGCCCTTTCAAGATGTATGCTGACGACTTAAAATTATATATGCGTATAAAAACTGATAATGATACCAAGTTTTTTCAAACTGAGATTGATAAAGTATTCTCGTGGTGATGCCAATACAAAATGATTTTAAACATTGACAATGGCTACCACATTAAATTTTCCAGGAAAAGAACTCCCAGTATTGCCGTTTACTATTTAAATAACATAGCCTTAAACGAAGTGTCAACTATTAAAGATTTGGGTGTAACCTTTGATAGTTCTTTAAACTTTCGAGCTCATATTGACAATATTGTAAAAAAAGCGACACAACTATCTGGTTTCATCTCGAGGCAGATTAAGACATTCAAGGACCCGAAAGTAGTAATTCCTCTGTATAACAGACTGGTTAGAAGCACCCTCGAATATAATAGCTCAGTATGGGCACCCACTTACTTATTTTTGTATCAATTGACATACGCCATTAATAAATGCAATATTTTAGTATCATACGAGTCAAGATTAGCCTATCACAAACTTAAAACTCTAAGCGTGCGACGGAAGGTATCTGACATAATATTTTTGTATAAGGTTATTCATGGTCTAGTTTTATGCCCAGATTTCCTCATGCGCATAGACTTTGAAATTCCACGACTTAGTAGTCGTCTGAACAACCGGAAGACTTTCAAGTTGCCGCGTTGTCGCACTAATGTACGACAGCACTCACCTCTATACAGAATGCTATTGAGTTGTAATGCAATTCGTTCATCCTGGGACATCTTCGATGGTTCTTTAGCCTCAACAAAGATCAAACTTAAAAAACTCATAAATTGACAAATCGATTCACTGTTAATTGTTTCATGTTTTCTATGTGTATATATATATAATTGTATGTATGTGTATATATTATATGTTTATATATATATATATAAAAAAATTAGGAGGGAATAGGTGGGTTTATGTTTAGGTAAGATATGTAGGTACTTACGGACGTCGGGGTGACTCTGGATCTGATGGGAGCTGGTGATCTTGAGTTGTCCTCTGTATATAGCGTCCGGGTCGGACTGCGTGCTGAATGGTTGTTGTGTCACTTGTAGGTATAATGTCCTTGTATTGTTTTATTGTTTGTGCACTGGTTTACGCGTAAACACGGGCTGATTAGCGGTCACTCGCGGCGAAGTTAGTCGCGGTGACTCGGGCTGATTTGTAACGCGAAGGTTGTGCTGATGCGTAAGCGCGGAGGAATTGTTGCGGCCGCGGCGCGAAGGCGGAGCGGTATACTTCCGCTAGCTTCGACTCTAAAATGGTGACTTATTAGGCTGACGCGTAAACGCTGGGCTGATAAGCGGTCGCTCGCGGCGACGTTAAAATGGCGACTGTTTCCGCTGCCCTTCAGTCGCCTGCTCGTAGTTTGACAGCTGCAGGACAGCGGCGGCGGGACGCGCGGGCGGGGGGCATTCCTGAAGTGACGTCGCGCTTTAGCGCGAACAACTAGTATGGCAATTGTTTAATTTTTTTTAATAATCAATACTTTTTTAAAATAACTATTTGTTTATTAGACTCGATGGTTGAATGGTGTAAGTACCCCTACTGGAAATGTTAACCAGGACGCGATGATGTAACGCTGTGATCTAATAATAATTTTTGAATTAAAAGTTATAAAGTATATTTTGCATTGACAGGGGTGAGCTGTGGGTTTTCGGAGGCGAGTTCACAAGTCCGACAGAGACTCAGTTCCACCACTACAAGGACTTGTGGTGCTTCTCACTGGCAGACAAGAAGTGGGAAAAGGTAAGTGATACAATGATTGTGCCTGATGAAATTTGATTAATTTTTTTTATCCATATTTTTTATTACCTCGTGTCGAAAAAGACGAGTCATTTAGTCTGATGGCAACCGTTAGGCGCAAGCCACACATATGTGGCGTCGGGCGCCGACTTGGTACGGGCGGCATCCTATTCCATTAAAATTTCATACGAAATGCATGGAAATAAAGCGCAATTTAGAACACGGTATGTCGGTGCTCGGACGTGGTTATGACACGCCATTTCGGCACCCGCGCCTTCTAATTTTTCTAATTGAATTAATTACGAAGCCGCCCGCGCCATGTCCGCGCCCGACGTCATTTAGGCGCTTTGCAGACGACGGGCCGAGCCGGGGCGGTCAATTTCGCCGCGAACGATAGCGCAAAGGGAATCCTATACGCCAACGCACACGGAGGGCAAAATGACCGCGCCGCGCCGCGACGCCATGGCCCGCCGGACACTGGCAGCGCGGCATATTCATAGCTACTTAGCGGCTAGGGCAGCCGCGGGCATCGACGGTCAAACGCGGTCTTTATTGCTTTGCGGTCAAAAAGACCGCCCCGTCCCGTCGTCTCTTCTCAAAGTAATACAAAACGCGAGTTACGCCATTTAGACTTGAAAATTTTGTTATGTCAGACAACAGAGATGCGTCACCTTCGGTCGCGACACAAATTAAGGTCCATTTAGATGGAGAGAGTTTCTCGAATCCAAGATACGATTATCGAAAATAAAAGTTTCTTTGTGTACTTTTTTTCTTTTTATGTGTCACCTTTGACTGTCGCCCTTTCCCTTAGGCGACAATTGCCTAAAAAAAAAATTTATCTGTCTCCGGGTAGACAGAACTACAAAGCGAGAATTGCATTGCGAGGTTTTGTGCCAGTCGCTACTATGAGTGGAGGCGCGAGGAAGTTTTAATTATATCTGCTCTTTTAAGACAATAATTAATCAAAGGAATATAAAATACTTCACTTATATTAAATTTTTGCTGTGAATTCCTTTGGGATATATTACCTAACTCCCTTTTCCTAAAATTCTTTCGCAAATGTGTTAACCCTTTGCGTCCCAGAGACGTATATATACGTCAGTTTCATTCATAAATCTTTTGTTTTAATTATCACGGTATAGGAAGGATTAAAAGCTGCATTTCTTGCATCACGATTTTTATAATACTCATATTCCGTATTCTACAAACACGCTCTACCAAGTTTGAATGATTTTTGTATACATTTTGAGTATAATTCCGTACTTAATATCTAAACTCGATAGTCAAATCTCCCACTCAAAACGCTCCAAACCGATTTGTACGATACTCGTATGAACAAGAAATAAGGTGATACGAGATCGTGTTTAGACAAGTCGAGAACTTGTAAGCAAGAATCTTCTTACTATATATATTTCGCCGTGTAAACAGTCGCAGTAATTTATCGCCTAGAGATAAATTAATTGCGAATCTCGTATGACATAATCGTAGGCGAGAATTTAATTCTTGCCTGTATGTAAACAATATGATACATATAATCTTATGGCGATTATTGCTTGTGATAATAGCGTACGATTTTTCGCCAAGAAACGTTCGAGTGATTCTCTCCATCTAAATGGCCCTTAATTGTTTTGTGGCGAGGCTTCAAGGTCAAACAATCTAAAAGGTTTTTTTTATTCAATTGAAAAGGCACTTTATTGCCAATCTATACGACACGGGCTATATATATTAGTATATAGTTATTCTGTCTTTTGCGTTTTCTTCATTAGTACCTATTATCCGAGTTGCCCTCGGGTAGTTGACGCTAGAGACAATAATATTTGTACATGTTTGTCGTAGGACAATAGTTGTTAAGCTATTGAAGCCCGCTGAGCTAGCCTACTGAGGTAACTAACCGTGTAATAAGAGGTAGGGCTCAGTGCAACCAGCGTATTTCAGAAAGGTCTCGGGTAGTGAGTACAGGCAGGGGCGCTATTCTGACCCAGGTGGGTATGTGACTTACTGCGGCCGTTACCATAGAATGATTTGCGAGAAAAATTGATACGTTTTTTTTAAGACCATGCTACGCAAAATGGCAATAAGTTATGGCCGAATGCACTCGTTAGAGCGGTGCATGATAACTATGATACTAGGGCTGACCACTGCCTATCTACCAAGCCTCACTGGGCCCACGTAGTGGATTATAGTCCACCACATAATCTTTCAAAGAGGAAAGCCTTGGTCCCAGCTGTGGGACGTAAGGGGCTTATTTTGTTACTAACATGTATGTACCAGAGTATGTATAATCACATAGAGTACTTGTAGATATTGTCTAAAACTCCATGGCGAGCTCGGTGTCTGACTTAGGAACCAACAGCATAAATACGTACGCAAGTGATGACTGTCTTAATTATTCCTTAAGAACGGGATAGGGTTCGCGTGATATTTACCGGAATTTTATTCCGACCAGTTTGGAACTTCTGTCCTTTTTACTGAAAAACCGGGATAAGTCATTTAATACATGTCGGATAGATCCGACTAATTTTCTACCACTTCCGGTGGTCTTTTGCGGTGGCGCCCGCAGTTCTAAGCGTGACGTCTTTGACGCGGGCGTCCTAAAATCACCCGTGATAAAGACCACCGCATGTGTTCGAAATGATAGTCGGATCTATCCGACAGGTATTACTCAATTAGTTACGTATTTTTCAGTAAAAAATAGTATAAACCACGTTAGTTTTTATAACAGATTTGTGTCCTCATCCGGTGCAGGTGGTAGCTCCAAACGGGCCCTCGTCTCGTTCGGGACACCGCATGGCGCTCCTCGGACGCAAACTGTTCGTGTTCGGGGGCTATGCAGACGACGGCCGCGACTGTCGGTACTTCGACGACCTCTACACGTTCTGCCTGGACACCAGGACCTGGGACAAGCTCACGCCCAGCGGGAAGGGGCCCAGTGCCAGATCTGCCTTCGTTATGGTGCCGGCTGGGAATGACTCTGTGAGTATGGGCCCTCATAATACTTATATCACACACTGTTTGTTGTCCTCGGAAACTCTCTCTCACACATAATACACAAACATTATATTTACGTATTGTAATAAAACCCCATCTATACAGATAAATAAAAATTAAGTGTCTGTTTGTAATTCCAAATTTACAGCTCTTTACTAAATGCATGTGAAAGTATATACGGTACTTACACATAAATTCAATTTATAATTTTTAATTGTCTGTGGATTGTGGTTACTCTGAAACGGCTGGACCGAATTTAATGGGACTTTCACTGGCAGATAGCCGATGTTATAAGGAGTAACTTAGGGTACTTTTATTTTAGGAAAATAAAAATCATCATCATCCATCACCACGCGAATGAAACCGTTAGGAAAGATGGAGCACAGACTAAGTATGGCAATTGGCTCTCAACTCAATGACCGCTGCCGGATTATAATTTACACCGTTCTTGGCGACAGATAAGACAGTAAAAAGGAATATTGTTTAACTTGCACCTTAAATATTAAAATTTGTACTTGAAAGCACTAACGCCTGCTTAGCGAGACCAAACATTGTAATTTTAGAGAGAAAATACACTTCCTCAGACGTTGTAATGATGAAATGTTTCTCTTTAAAATTACAATGATTGAAACTTGTAGTCTAAATCATGCAGGATTTCCTCACGATTTAAGCTTCATTAGTACAATTGCTAGGCTAGTAGGGTTAGGCTTAGTAGGCTAGGGGCTTTATACTATCTTACCAGATGACTTGCGATTCACCATATTTGGCCAATAATACAATAGATTTCGCAGAAATTAACTACTGTTCCAGGAACTGCAACATGTGGTTAAATCTTGACAAAATCGTGTTTTAAACATTAGTTGCTTCAAAATATTTTTCGAAAGTCAAAGTCTTTTCACGATTAATATTTTTATATTCTGTATTATTAAAAATGTAGTGTCGGTTTAGTTACAGCGTTTTTTTTTACGTGTATCGTCTTTCGGTAAGGAAGAATATATTATGGGTCGCACGAAATCCGCTACGCTCGTGATTCAATTCCAGAATCATCCTGCTCGGAATTCAAATTTGAAACAATGAGACCTCAGTAATATAAATTCTTGGCCTCAACTGAGTCTAAGGAGGGCTTTAATTGCTATTTCGATGGCAAGCATTCTACTTTTCTGTTTGTAAGATTTATAGAATAAACTTATATAGAAGAATAAAATACCTACACAGTACAATATCAGAGTATCATTCAAATGAATCGTATTCCTAGCAAATTGGAGAAAAAGTTGTTTGGAGCGTGGTCCAATAATACTTTACAATAACTCTTTATTGCTTACCACACAAACAAAAACAGTAGGTGAATTAACTTATTAATTTACTTACAAGTAAGGATCTTACATCTATGCTGGTAATACAATTGGCGGTCTTATCGCTTATGCAATCTCTTACAGACAACCTGTGAATGGCCTGGACAAAAATAAAAGTTTATTAAAATAAAAGTTACAATAATGTATGTTTATACGCGCACAGCTGTATATCTACGGCGGGTTCTCCCGCGTGCGCGACGGGCGGACTGACCGCACGCACACACACACGGACCTGTTCCGGCTGAGCAACAGGAACGGCGCGTGGACGTGGCGCACGCAGGCAGGCGGCGTGCACGGCCCGCCGGCCCGCGCGGGCCAGGCCGCCGCCACCAACGTGCACACCAACCGGGGCTACGTGTTCGGGGGAGTCGCTGTAAGTACCTACGTGACGTCACACCGGTGCAGTCGAATGATATGACTCGTACGTCTGTATGTTTGCCTCAAATTATTTAGATCAATATTTAAAGTTGGTTCAAGTTAGATGTTTATTGAAGCAGACAGAGTCGAGTCACAGTCACATTAATAAGCCTGTCGTTAGTCACCGTTCTGGCTAGTAGTCACCGTTCTGGCTAGTAGTCACCATTCTGGCTAGTAGTCACCGTTCTGGCTAGTAGTCATCGATCTGGCTAGTAGTCACCATTCTGGCTAGTAGTCACAGTACAGTGGTGAATATGTTACAGAAGCTATCTAAGGTGATTGACGAAAAAACCACTACAACTACGTTTTATGATTTTGTATACCTAATAATATTTCTTCTATTTAATATTTATTTACTATTACAGCTCCAAACTACAAAAAACACTAATGTAGGAGAATTAAAAAAACATCAATAATCATTTATTTATTTAATTTTGGCGAGCAGCATGATGATGATGTGCCAATATCCTGCTGTGTAATACACCGTTTTAGTTCGCTGGCTAGAGGTTGGCAAGAGATTTTATTTTGTATGCAGCCACCCATCCAGTCGGTTCTTAAACATGTTCTCAGATGTAGCACAACCACCTCTTGTGTTGTGGTTGTCTAGAAGAGATCGCTCTAAGCTCTAATTAATCGCCCATTGTGACCCTTCATTATAAGTTTTGCATAATGTTTTCTTGACATAATTATCTTGTATATTTTTGTATTTCTCTGTACCTGTGGTGTTGCAATAAAGAGTTTGTCTATCTATCTATTTATAGGACGTAGAAGAAACTGAAGAAGACCTCCGCGGGGACATGAGCGATGACCTCCACCTGCTAGACCTGGAGACCGGCAAGTGGTACTCCGTCACTCTGAGGTCGGAGCAACAGGGCTGCGCGGGCGCAAACAAGCAGGACAACGTAACAGATGGTGCGGGAGAGAGTGAGACGGGTATGTGACCAGTACCATTCATAAAGAGAGAAAGGTAACAAGCCATTATGAATGAGGAATACTGTTTTAACTTTTCTTCACAATTAGTCTTCTTTCTTTTTAGTGACGCCATAGGCAGTTGCAGTAATATAGACATGCCTTTTTAGTGACGCCATAGGTAGTTACAATAATGCAGACATGCCTTTATAGTGACGCCATAGGCAGTTGCAGTAATACAGACATGCCTTTTTAGTGACGCCATAGGCAGTTACAATAATACAGACATGCCTTTTTAGTGACGCCATAGGCAGTTGCAGTAATACAGACATGCCTTTTTAGTGACGCCATAGGTAGTTACAATAATACAGACGTGTCTTTTAATGACGGTGTCTAAAGATATAGTAATACAGACATGCCTTTTTAGTGACGCCATAGGCAGTTGCAGTAATACAGACATGCCTTTTTAGTGACGCCATAGGTAGTTACAGTAATATAGACATGCCTTTTTAGTGACGCCATAGGTAGTTACAGTAATACAGACGTGTCTTTTAGTGACGGTGTCTAAAGATATAGTAATACAGACGTGTCTTTTTAGTGACGCCATAGGCAGTTGCAGTAATACTAACATGCCTTTTTAGTGACGCCATAGGTAGTTACAATAATACAGACATGCCTTTTTAGTGACGCCATAGGCAGTTGCAGTAATACAGACATGCCTTTTTAGTGACGCCATAGGTAGTTACAGTAATACAGACGTGTCTTTTAGTGACGGTGTCTAAAGATATAGTAATACAGACGTGTCTTTTTAGTGACGCCATTGGCAGTTGCAGTAATACAGACATGCCTTTTTAGTGACGCAATAGGTAGTTACAATAATACAGACGTGTCTTTTAGTGACGGTGTCTAAAGATATAGTAATACAGAAGTGTCTTTTAGTGACGGTGTCTAAAGATATAGTAATACAGACATGCCTTTTTAGTGACGCCATAGGTAGTTACAGTAATACAGACGTGTCTTTTAGTGACGGTGTCTAAAGATATAGTAATACAGACGTGTCTTTTTAGTGACGCCATTGGCAGTTGCAGTAATACAGACATGCCTTTTTAGTGACGCCATAGGTAGTTACAATAATACAGACATTCCTTTTTAGTGACGCCATAGGTAGTTACAATAATACAGACATTCCTTTTTAGTGACGCCATAGGTAGTTACAATAATACAGACATTCCTTTTTAGTGACGCCATAGGTAGTTACAATAATACAGACATTCCTTTTTAGTGACGCCATAGGTAGTTACAATAATACAGACATTCCTTTTTAGTGACGCCATAGGTAGTTACAGTAATACAGACATGCCTTTTTAGTGACGCCATAGGCAGTTGCAGTAATACAGACATTCCTTTTTAGTGACGCCATAGGTAGTTACAATAATACAGACATTCCTTTTTAGTGACGCCATAGGTAGTTACAATAATACAGACATTCCTTTTTAGTGACGCCATAGGTAGTTACAGTAATACAGACGTGTCTTTTAGTGACGGTGTCTAAAGATATAGTAATACAGACGTGTCTTTTTAGTGACGCCATTGGCAGTTGCAGTAATACAGACATGCCTTTTTAGTGACGCAATAGGTAGTTACAATAATACAGACATTCCTTTTTAGTGACGCCATAGGTAGTTACAGTAATACAGACATTCCTTTTTAGTGACACCATAGGTAGTTACAATAATACAGACGTGTCTTTTAGTGACGGTGTCTAAAGATATAGTAATACAGAAGTGTCTTTTAGTGACGGTGTCTAAAGATATAGTAATACAGACATGCCTTTTTAGTGACGCCATAGGTAGTTACAGTAATACAGACGTGTCTTTTAGTGACGGTGTCTAAAGATATAGTAATACAGACGTGTCTTTTTAGTGACCCCATAGGTAGTTACAATAATACAGACATTCCTTTTTAGTGACGCCATAGGTAGTTACAATAATACAGGCATTCCTTTTTAGTGACGCCATAGGTAGTTACAGTAATACAGACGTGTCTTTTAGTGACGGTGTCTAAAGATATAGTAATACAGACGTGTCTTTTTAGTGACGCCATTGGCAGTTGCAGTAATACAGACATGCCTTTTTAGTGACGCAATAGGTAGTTACAATAATACAGACATTCCTTTTTAGTGACGCCATAGGTAGTTACAGTAATACAGACATTCCTTTTTAGTGACACCATAGGTAGTTACAATAATACAGACGTGTCTTTTAGTGACGGTGTCTAAAGATATAGTAATACAGAAGTGTCTTTTAGTGACGGTGTCTAAAGATATAGTAATACAGACATGCCTTTTTAGTGACGCCATAGGTAGTTACAGTAATACAGACGTGTCTTTTAGTGACGGTGTCTAAAGATATAGTAATACAGACGTGTCTTTTTAGTGACGCCATAGGCAGTTGCAGTAATACAGACATTCCTTTTTAGTGACGCCATAGGTAGTTACAATAATACAGACATTCCTTTTTAGTGACGCCATAGGTAGTTACAATAATACAGACGTGTCTTTTAGTGACGGTTTCTAAAGATATAGTAATACAGACATGCCTTTTTAGTGACGTTATCAGTAGTTTCAGTAATATTGACTTGCATTTTAATCTACGATGCTGATTTCTGAATAGGGATATTAAAATCCTAAATTATGTTATGTTTACCTTTTATTATAACTGGGTTAAATTAAAAAATAATGTTTTAAGCATTAATCGTAATTTTGGTTAGGTCTCGTAGGTTTGGTTTGAACCATCTATAATAACATGAACAGCACTACAGAGAATTGGATGAATATGCATTCTGAAACAGTGTTTTAACTAGTTTGTAGTTGTACGACCACAGGCTTTATAAGTACCTGTTTGTACTTATGATTTCAATTAAATGATCGATTGATTGTTGCATCTCTAGTGGTGACCGAATCGGAAGGCTTCACTCTGAAGCTGGGTGGTACCTCCGCCCCTCCGCCCCCGGCCGTAGCCGCCCCCCGCGCCGCTCTCGGCCCCTCCCCACGCATGTCGGCGATGCTGGCGGTAGTGCGCAGTACTCTGTACGTGTACGGCGGAGTGCTAGAGAAAGACGAGAAGCAGTTCTACTTGAGCGATATGTATAGTTTAGGTGAGTGATTACAGTTTGATACGGGACGACTTTAGTCGCCCAGCAATCGCATGAACGCGTGGTGGCGCTGCGATCAACAGAGATCTGTCAAGTCAAAAATGTTTTGTGGACATTTTGTGTATATATTTTATCTAATTAATTAATGATTAAATTACATTAATAATATTTAAAATACGATATTTAATACAAACATATCAATTAAATTAAATTTGGATAATATTACACAGGTCTCCACTGACTGCAGCGCCCTACTGGTGGCTCTTTTTAGAACTACTCAGGTTAGCTGCCATTGCAGAATAATATACGTTGTACATGTTTTTCCCGCTTGGCGGCGCTGGTGTAGATGAAAATGAAGCAGAACGATGTTGTTACATTTAGAGTTTTTATTCCTTTTATAATGGGCTCGTACTGTTTGTGCATACGGCAATTAAAGGCGCCGTTAGCTCAGTTGAAACTTTGACTTCGATGCGAGTGGTCCTTGGTTCGACTCCTGGTCGGGGAATATATTCGTCTATATTATTTTTTTTGCGTCGTGCCATACTAAGGACTTAATATTGAATAGATTATTGAATAAACACTTTCAAACACTTCATCAATTTCTAAGCATAACATAATATAATCATCAATTCACTGCATAACACTGATTCAAAATTCAAAAACTATTTTTTTCTAAATACATTGACAACTACACTATGCAGCCTCTTTCTTATGTACATAATTAGCACATTATGTTCGCACTGCTAGGGCTCGCCTTCCTCCCTCGGAGAGGAGTTGGGCCATAATCCACCATGCGGGCCCAGTGTGGCTTGGTGGATAGGCTCGTGGCCAACCAATATTTAAGTTTTCAAGCCGACCGAAGGCCTTCGACATAGCCTAACGACTGTTTGTACAAAGACAAACAACCGGAACCGACGGCTTAATGTGCCCTCTGAAGCACGGAAGCGCTAGGTTTAATAATGCCATTAGCACACACTCGTCCAACTCAGCAGCAAGCTTTGCTTAACTTGTTAATCTGTTAAGATTGCCAAGTCAAGCTCCGCTGCGAGCGCTCCTTACGTCATCACTGTAAATAAAGTATATGACGGCGTCGGCCGCCTATTGTGACGGAGCATGCGCAACGGGCGAGCGGTTGAGTCACCGCGCACTCAACGCCACATACGCTTGGCAACCGGAGCTCAGTTTGCTGCGAGCGCTCGGCCCGTGTTTCTGATTTGTTGTAACTTAATAAGTGATCGAAGATTTAAGTTGTAACAGTCATTACGTGTTTTCTTCATACCGTGTCATACTTAATGTCCGGGTCTCAGCCGATATATACTTACTTTATATCTGTTCCTTTCAAACTCTATTCACACAACAATATTGTATGATTTCAGATCTACACAAATTGAATGAATGGAAAACTATAATAGAGCAGCCGAGTCTTCCGGACTGGCTCGGGTCAGATTCGGAGTGGGACAGTGAAGACTCCGGCTCTGACAGTGATGATAGTGAATCTGAAGATGATTAGACTAAGAATAGCAAAAATCAACCTTACTCTAAGTAAAATAATGTTTAATATCTAATAATGAAAGAAATGTAAACAGTGATTATAATTATTGTTAGGAAATGAAAAAATGAAATAAAATGAAAAAATATTTACCATTGTCGAAAAACATGGTAACAAAACAAAAAACACATTTATAAATCAGGATTTAACCTTAATAACTGTTTTATAGCAATAGGAGTACGCTCAGCACTGAACTGTGTTAGCATTTCGCTGACGCAAGGCTTAGCAAGGGTTTTCAGCGCAATCCTTTACTCGAACATAGATCTTATACGAGAGTGCAGACAAGCGGGTAAAATAACACATTAAATGATACTAGACAGCGTATGTAACTAATTGTAAAGCAAGGTTTCAATATATATCATAGATTTATAGATAGCCATAATCTGTTAAGAAATTCTTACACATAGTACTAAAAATAATAAAAAACATTTGTATCGCTGGAGGAAAGAAGTGTTAGGGTGCGATGTGGTGTGTGAGTGTGTGTCTGTGTGTGTGAATGTTTGCATGTTTGGGTATGAGTGTTTCAGTGAATGTTGTATGCATATGTTACTATTTTATCTACTTATTTCAAACATTGCTTCAAATTGTTTTTATACCGATCAACTAATATTGTCCTATATTTAAGTTTATATAGAGCATAACTAATCTTAATCCGTATTGGCGGTGGAAGATTATTCCAAATTTTGGACGCGCTATTTTTGAAACAATCCTTATATCTAGTGGTCTTGTGTTTAGGTATAGAGAGATTGAGCAGGGATCTGGCACGAGTGTTGGCAGAGTGAATGTCCTTTATAAAGATAAGTTTATGAAAAAGATATTCGGACTTTTTATTCCAAATAACTTTATGAAATAGAAAATGAATATTATTGCTAGTACAATAAGGGTTATAAATAGAAAGGCCATCTCCCTCTCACTTGGAAACTGTCACCACAGGGACTTAAGGGGCAAAGTAAAGTCAACTTTAATATAGTAAAAAACAAATATTAGCATGGAAGTTGTTCGTCCTCATAAATTTATGATATTTTTTTGTAGTTATATAGATTAAAATTGTGCAAATAAACTTTATAAGTGTGAACAGAAAAAAAATTCTCGGATTTACATATATTGTTGTCGAATAAAGTAGAAAACATTGTAAGTAAACTATTTATTTATTTATTTTTATACATAATTGTATACATTTCAATTAAAATGCTAAGCTTCATAACCTTAGAGCCACCACTAAATGATGAAGAAATGTATTTTTCTATAAGTAATATTGTATATTGAAATTTTGGTTTTCAACCAGTGTGTGTTGCCAGTGATGACTTATGGCACTGAGACGTGGTCCCTTACTGTGGGCCTCATTAACAAGCTTGAAGTCGCTCAACGAGCAATGGAGAGGGATATGCTTGGGGTTTCCCTGCGTGATAAGATCCGAAATGAGGAGATCCGTAGGAGAACTAAGGTCACCGACATAGCTCTCAAAATTAGCAAGTTGAAGTGGCAATGGGCAGGCCACATCGCTCGCAGAACTGATAACCGATGGGGAAGAAAGGTTCTCGAGTGGCGATCACGCACCGGAAGGCGTAGTGTAGGCCGGCCCCCCGCTAGGTGGACCGACGACCTAAAAAAACCGCGGGGAATCGCCGGATGCAGGAAGCGAGTAGCCGGTCCAAGTGGCGTTCTATGGGGGAGGCCTATGTTCAGCAGTGGACGTCTTCCGGCTGATAATGATGATGATGATGATGATATTTAAATTAAACAATTTTAAACGGATCGAATCGCGTATTATTCTACCGAAACATTTCTAACACTTCAGTGAACATGTTCACGGTTAGACTGGATGACAGTTGTCTGTTATAAAGTTATGGAAATATTCTTTGTACGGTCCATCATATTTTAATCAAAACGTTTGGGATGCACGCAGGACTCAGTGTCTAGAGGTCTTGCAGTATTGTGCTGGCTGTTAATCCGTTTAAATTTGTTTCATTTCAATGTATACGTATCGCGAAAGCCTAATAATTGTATAATATTGTATATGTTTACGCAACATATAGTACTTAGTGTACCTCAAACATACTGATTTACTATATTCATGCGTAATACCCCTTAGGGGCGTCAGTGCAAGTCTTATCCACCCACCCAGAATAAGATACTTGTTTATATTAAGGAATTGACGTAATAGTATTGTTGAAATAAAGGATAGTTTAAAGCAGGGGTGAGGGGTCTTCAAACTTTTGCGCCCAAGTGTAAAACGGATCGTTCCTCCAAGGACCAAGATCTATTAAGTATTTAATTTCGCACATGTATATATTTAGGCAGTATCCAGCAAGTAAGGTATGTATAGTTCACTGATGAGCATCTTCTGATAATTAATACAAGTAAATTTAATCGACAACTGCAAGCGATTATCAGTGGAATATCGCAGCTGCATAAATCTCATTACTAATAATGTTTAATTATTTAAATATGTAGTTTATTGCATATTTTTTAGTCATTAATAAAGTAATGGGTGGACTGGATACAGAGGCACGTGAGGCCCGCTATCGCGGACTGAATTGGTGTGCTAGCGGGTCGTAGTTTTGAGACTCCTGGTTTAAAACATCTGAGATGGTATGGGGGTAACATTTAGCATGTAGATAAATAGAAAAATCTACCAGTGTTGTGTTTCAAAGGTAATCTGTAGAACTACTTATCTGTTCCGAAAACCTTATACATAACTGTTATGCACTGTTTGATCTGAAGAATTGACTACCTTATGACATCCTGTATGCACGAAGTTGCGCGTTGATGCGATGTAAAAATAAAAATATTGAGACACACTAAGTAAGCATAGCATACGGGTACCTTGTTATATCTAAGTGTGTAAAACTGAGTATTTTGTTAATATTTTTGTTGATTTATATTTACAAAAAATATATTAAATACGAATGAGACAAACAAATTTGGACATGTAATCGTTTTATTTATGTACACAAAGTCTTATAACCTACATAATAATTTAGTAAAAATCCGTTATTTTATTACACAGCATTACAATTTAAGACAATAACACATCAGAAAAAGATAAAAAGTTGTTTCATTTATATTTTAGACCCCCTTGGAAGATTGTGAGAATATTATATTTTGTTTAAAATTAAAATATTGTTTTTCAAGTGGTTTTCAATTCTCATAACCTACATAATATCTTTCTAAAATTCCGTTATTTTATTACACAGCATTACAATTTAAGACAATAACACATCAGAAAAAGATAAAAAGTTGTTTCGTTTATATTTTAGACCCCCTTGGAAGATTGTGAGAATATTATATTTTGTTTAAAATTAAAATATTGTTTTCAAGTGGTCATGTTAAGACCACTTGAAAAACAGATTTTGAGCGATATTATCACTGTTCTTCATTCCAATTCAATATCGCGTAGCAATTCGGAATGGGATGAAATCACGCTCACGTTGCTCACGGTATGGCTGAGAGTGCAGTGGTTCTTGTTATAATATACGCTTCTCACAAGATAACTTTTGTTTTGCTGGAACGAGTAAAAGTGAATACACAGACTAAAAGATGCCTTTCGTAGCGGGGTAGTTGAAATCGTAAAATGGTGTCCTTGGTGACGTAATCCATGATCACATGGGTCTACGTTGGCGAACTTTTGTTGATTTGGAATGACGGGCACAGCGCCAAAATCGTTTTTGGCTCCACTCGGAAAGCAGGTCTAGTCCTTGGCACCATCCAGGCTCACGTGTACGGGTCTGCTCGGACGTTAGTCGTATAGTGATAATAACTACAATAAGGGGTTAGTTCCCTTATTGTAGTATATAAAATAAAATGGTATTTTGGCCAATCCTTTTTTCTCCAATGTTGCCTAAAACACACGTTTACCCATAATACATGTGTATCAGTAGGATCATGCTCAAGGAAAGAAAGTCAGGTTGTTTATGCTCTTTGTCTTCTATGTGTTTCTGTGCGTTTGACTGAGGATATAAGCGTGCACAATTTGGCAATAATTGGCAGGGCTAGAGAGAAATTGTTCAATAAAACATGTGTCGTATTTTCTCATTTCTGTAATCATACATTCAAAGTGTAAAACATCAACACTACAGTCTATTTATACGGCAGCGACTACATGATCATTCTTTTATCAGTTCAGTCCTTCGTTTGATGATTGATCGTATTGAATTGATGAGACAGGTTAAAGTTACTGATCAAAAAAGACTAGATGATTCATAGATGATCATTCGCACGGTTTGTTCGTCTCGCTCGCTTTATAGAGCAGTTATTTTATACAATACCTAGTTAAAATCGCGTCGTCAATTAAGTTTGAACTGATACAATCATGATGGTATATTGATTATGTAGTAGCTGCCATGTAATGTTTAGAATCGCAGTAAACCAGTAGACGTTCATTGCCAAAACGATCAAAGACAGTACAAAAAACTAAATACAAATGTCGGATATTGAAGACAGAATTAGAGATTGTTCAGCATAAACTGACGTTCCCCACGATCAAATTCTTCATATTAAATATATCATTGATCAACTGACAGGGTGTCACGCTATACTAAATAATCTGGAAATCGAACGTGCACTATTTAAGACTGATATAAATATTATTTTAAATTAGTTTACCTTAAATAGATGGCACATTACCGTGATATTAATTTTTGGTCCCCGTAACTTTAACATTTGTAGTTTTATTTGAGTAGACAGATCGACACATTTTAAAAACTTTGATTGTTTTAGTTAAACATATTGCCCTGCTAAAAGTGTGTTTTATACGAACATAAACTTTTTAAGAATGCTAAGTGAAAACTTATTTCGCTTTATTGTAAAACGGAACTAGTGTTTAAACCATGGTTTAAGGGAATTACATATATAATCTGCTTAATCGGTCTGAAGCAGCAAGCTTCCGCTTCATTCATAAATCTTTTGTTGTAGCGTATACCTGATGTAGACAAATTAAACCATGATTTAAGGGAAATACGTATGCAATTCGCTTAAACCATGGTTTAAAAGCGGGACTCTTCATTCCACGTGTTTTAATAACGCCGATTATGTATATGAATTTGACGACAAAATGACAGAACTGCATTCTCGAGAATGTGTTCAAAGACACTTTAGAAAAATATATATTTAGACATTTAAATTAATTATTATTGGAAAAGTTTAATTGTTAATTAATTTTTACATTTACATGTTAATCAGACCTTTATCTTATATTTAAAAAGGCAAGTTGTTGGGTCGTAATTTCTTTTATCAATAGATTATGTAGTTAAGTCTCAATGAATTGTATCTGTAAGCTTGGTGTTTGCAACCTAGTTGATATGTTGATCAGATTATGGACTGATCTAATACTCCATGCCAACTCGATAAATTTAGATACTAGTTTAAACTTGTGCATAAAATTATGAAAAATGTGTCGATCTATGCTAACTGTAATCCAATTTATCTCAATGTTTATTTCTATATTTTTTTTACTATTTTATGTTACGGTCAATGTGTTCAAAAAAGCATTGTTAACAAATTTCTAATTATGTATTGGAGGTCAGTAATTGTGAAAAACTAAGATAGAAAAGTAGTATTTCATCAAATGTTACAAAGATTCTGAATATTGAAAAAATAATAGCAGTTTTACTGCTCAAAGGAAACCCAGTAAAAAATTCATTTCACTCTATCAGACGTCTCTTAATTAGCAATGAGTATAAATGAATAAGTCTGCAGATTTTATTAAAAAAGATCTTTACTTATTGTGCGTTTAAATTTGGTTACACTAACAAAATAAAGATGCAAATTATTCTATTACGAGTACTATTTTTTTAATGTCACTTAGTATAAAATTGCTACGACGGGTTACTTTTTAAGTAGCTGTGACATCATTGTTTTAATTACGTATTATTTTTTATTACATTACATAGTAACACTTATAATATACACTGGATCCTTATACTCTTAACTAGAATAATCCCCAAAGTATTGAGACGGATGTTTAACAATTTACCTAATTTATAACATTGTACACGACACAATACATTAAGAATTATTATATATCACTAGCAAAGTAAAACTGAAGCCAAATAATAATTGAAGGTTACAACAAACTGTGTATTTTGTCACTTGGTGTTGTATTGGGTCACTGGTAACTTTGCTATAATTCAGTAACGCACACATATTCTGCATTGTAATGCACTTTGTGTCCGTGAGTATAAGTTATAAATTATTTTAAATCACTGTTAAGAGGATTGCATGGCTAGTACTTTCCACACTAAAAGAAAAACTCTTTTCTACCTCTTAACATTGTCTGATTTCAGTGATATTTTTTTCATGTAATCATCACATTGTTTACTATGCCCGTACGTTTTGATTTAATCTGTTTTTTTAGTTCTAAAAAAGAGAAATGTATAGTACTTTAAAATACTGAAAAAATCAAAACGTACGGGTAGAGTAAACAATATGATGATTACATGAAAAAAAAATCACTGAAATCGGACAGTGTTAAGAGGTAGAAAAGAGTTTTTTCTTTTAGTATGGAAAGTACTAGCTATGCAGTCCTCTTAATACTACATACAAACTACATAATCCAGCTTTTAATATCTTGCCATTTTTTAGAATAGTTTACTCAATCATAACCATAACTATTTTTAATGTTTATCAGAAATAGTTATAAACCGTGATGATTCTAATCTGGGACCTCAAGCTTTGCAGGCAGCGGGGGCCACCCATATAACAATATGGTCTTACGAATGGTTTATATTTTACTGTTTGTCCATTGCATCTAAACATGACTAGAGTCTTGATTTAGGTGTAGAGGCTTTTTGAATTTTAAAGAAATTTTTGATCATTGAATTTTAATTATCTTACACACTTAAATCGTGCAATGGATTAGATAAAGCTTATGCTTCAAAGGAACACTGTATACAAGTTTGCAGGTACCGGTGACCCAACATTGATTTGAGTAAAATAAAATAATATAAATCGTAGGATAATATTATCAGTCAGTAAAAATAATGTCAATAAATGCAAATAAACGAATTAGTTGTGTAGTTAAATTTCATTTTAGTAAAAAAAAATATCGAAAGCAAATCAGTCTCCTTACCTTAAATTTTAGATTTTTATAACTAGATTTTATGTACATTTTTTTCTTATTGGCTATCGAGTTCGCGCCTAAATATGATTAAAATTATATGAAAGAGAGAAATATATATTACAAGAATACCATACTGAAAATTAGCTAAAATTTAGTTGTTTACTTGTATGTTTGTCAGTACAAATTATTCATGTATCAGCAAAAACTCTGCAGTACCTATATGATAATGATGATGATATGATTTTGTAAGTAATAATTCTACTTAAAATAAGCCACAAATACGACCATAAAACTTCAAGATACATCCGAAAAATTATAAAAAGAAATATCATTAAAACGTACATTCACTATCTAGTAATTATAATTTACAAGATATTTACAAAAAGATCATTTTCAATAAATACAATAATAATTTGGCTGATTTTGTGCTAAATAAAAAAAAATGCTATTTCGTACCTGAAAAAAATAAAATATCCAAAGCGACAGTTCACGGCTCCCTTCGGATCGGACGCATCGGAACCGGGACGCGACCACGCCGTCCATTTATTGTCGTCCACTTTACAACGAAAGGTAAACGAATCATTCATAAAAATATCAATAAATTAACTCACTACACAACCCACTGTGTAAAAATATCAATTTGTTATTAGTCCTCCTTCCAACTCACTCCGACGTTTATATCACAGTAGCGCGCGCTAGCCGACATAACAACCTTGTCGCTATACAAAACAGTCCGATTATAACAACGCTGTATCTCAGAGAGCCCGTCACTTATTACGACAAGGCGCATCGGCCGCGCGGCTCCTCCGTCTCGCTCGCACTGACTAGGCTGTATCCTTTGAAAAGGGTTTAAAATAGGTCGGTGACTATCGTTCCGAACCACGCGCAGACGACCGGCAGAGCGTACGTGAAGAGAGCTTTCGAGAGCGACGGTCTGTCCGCGGAGGCAGCGACCGGTTGTTCTCGAACCGGGGGGTTTTCCGTTTCAGTTCTGCCGCTGGTGGTGTCCACGGGCTCCCGTACTTCGGGAGTGATGGTTTCCGGATCCTTGCTCTTGGGCCGAGGGCCCGCGAACATGGTGTTTGTGTCGGGATATTCCACGATGCTCGGCACCATGGGAGCTTCGGGGGCGGACGTCGGAGCCCCGGGGATGTCGGTAGGTTGCTCGTATAAATCGCCTGATCCTGGGGAAATATCAAAAAATATATTATAATGAAACACTACACAAACAGATGGCGTTACATATAAACGCTGTATAAATTAATGTCATTTAATACTGCGAACAATAATACTGTTCTGCGCCGTACTAAATGACGTTATTCAAATTTAAGCAGGATTTATAAGTAAGGTCATATATGACCATCTATTTTTTTAATCTATATTTTCTCCACATGGTATGTCAGTCCCATCGTACCCTAATGCAGCTTCCTATCCGTAAATGCATTTCCAGCATACTGTCGGTATCACCGGAGATCGTAGTTGTAGGGCTTTTGCAGACTCCGCCCGGGAAGTACCTTTGCCAGTGATACAACTGTGAATAGTAGTGTGCAAACATTACTACGTTTTGGTTTAAAGGGTATAAAGTTTCCAGCGAAATTGCAGGGCAAGAGATTTAACATCTTAGATCTCAGTGACGAGCGCAGTGCATCATCATGCAGGGTCTTGAACTGTTGTAGTTTCAAATTCTGAATGGCATTGAACTGTTATGAGCAAGTGTAACGTTTAACATCAGTCGAGTAACTTACTCGTCTCGTCACCAATTAAAAAAAAAATTACCTCCACTAACTCAAAAACAACCCCTACAATATTGACGTAAACTAAGCCAATGTTCTTAACTACTAATGTAGGTACTTAAAAAAAAGCTCATATTTCTTTAAATACTCTGACTAATTCTCTAGAATCTCTACTTTCTTTTACATCAGCCTACCGTCTACTATTTTTCATCAGCCTACTGTGTATTATTTTACATAAGCCTAACTTCTACTTTGCAATAGCCTGCATACCTTCACCATCGTCTGAGTCCTCGTCATCATCAGGCGGTCCGTCGTCTCCACTGTTGTAGTCTCCGGAGCCTGAGCCTTGCTCCAGCTCGTCTACATAGTCATCAATGCGACCCGCAGCCGCTGATTGTTGGTCTGAAACATGTAAACAACTCTTCATACTCCGAACTGGCAAACAACACCTATTACAAGGGCTACCCACCAGTAACTTCAGTTTTAGTTAGTTTTTTTTTCGACAAAATTGTCCGTGAAGGCAGTATTTTGAAACGCGCTTCCATAAAAGTAGCGTTTAAAGTCAGTAGTAGTCAGTTTTTTCGAAAATTGGTCAGTAAAGTCGGTACTTTCTGACAACGTTTCCATAAAATTGGCGGTTTATGTAGATTGAAAGTGTTGGAAGTTCTATTGCGTAAAGAATATAAAATGAAGGTTTTATTTTATTGAAGATTTTTGGGACAGCCCTCTTTGCTCGAAAATTTGTGTCCCTCGTCAAAAAAAGGACATTCATTATATATTCTTCTTGCTTACAACCATGGTGATGTTTATAAGAATTACTAACATACATTCTTAAAACTATGTAACACATGCATATTTCAATGGTAAATTGGTTGACGAAGCGGTAGTACCTCTCAAGGTTTGGTCAGTAAACGGTCAGTATGTTAAATGATTGCTGTCAGTAAATTCAGTATTTTTAATCATGGAATCAGTTTTTCAGTATTTCTAGACTGATCAAGTTTAAGCGGGCGAAAGGAAAACTCAACAGTGACTATCATTGATTTTGTTCAATTTCCTAGATTTAGTTTTGACATGTAATAGCGGTAGATTAATAACCGTTAAATGTTCGTAACTGTGCACGAATGTAGGCAAAGTACAAAACTATCAAATAGTTTATGGATTTTCCTCGTCGATTGCATTAGTAAGTTTTAGTAATATATGCACCGTTTTACTAGAAGCGTAACGTACAGCCTTTTATATACTCTACTAAAATTTAAATAACGTCATTTATTACGGCGCATAACAGTTATGCTGTGCGCAGTACTAAATAACGTCATTTAAAGTTAAGCAGCGCAGCAATCTATCCACCGCTTTACTAGAGCGTGACGTGCCTGACTCAGTCATACTTCAATGGTTGATGAATTACTAATACCTTACCTCTATCATTATCCTCGGGCCATTCCACTTCTTGTCCATTAAAAGCATCCTTGAGCTTAGCGACCAGTTTCCTCAGCATTTCTCCCTGCGCCTGCGCCGTCGTCACCGCCTGAGGGTTGACGAGGCCGCGCACTTCGGGGTTAGAAGCCTGCCCGGTTAGTCCTTCGCCTGCCGCTGCTAACGTGTAACTGGAACGGATTAACCAATTTGGTGAGGTTAACGTGAACTATCGAGTCAAGCAACAAGTCGACAATTTCTGTAATTCGGTACATTAATTAATTGGCTACTTTCCCTGATTCAACACTTTAGTTAATTCGCAACTTTCCCTGATACGACACTTTAGTTAATTCGCAACTTTCCCTGATACGACACTTTAGTTAATTCGCAACTTTCCCTGATTCGATACTTTCTTCAACTCGGCACATATCTTTTTGGACACTTGCCTATCCTGACGCTTATTGGTCGTGTGCAGTTCCGCTCTACATTTTTTTTTGTAATACTAAGCTCTGAATATTTTTGATGTGCCTTCCCAGGCCGGGCCTGTACAGATCTGTGCCGTATATTTTCCCAGTCCCGGTTGTGTGTTAGGACAACAGTCGTTAGGCTGTATATATCGAAGGCCTTCGGGCGGCCTTAAAACTACGACATGGGTTTGCCACTAGCCTATCCCGCGCGGTGGATTATGTGACCCAAATCCTCTCTGACTCGAGTCCCAGCAGTGGGTGTGAGCAGCAACAATGAGCTGATTATGTTATGTTAGTACCTGCCGACATGTGACCCGTTGAAGCAGGGCGAGTTGGGCACGCTGGTGGATGTGCACAGCGAGGCGGGTAGGTACTTCCAGAAGTTCTTGGTGTTGCGCATGCGTGCGCGCGTCTCCTTCACCAGCCGCTCCAAGGCAGGCCCGCCCCATTCCGAACCTGGGAACATATGTGCATATATTTGTAAAGGGAATATAAAACATCTTTCATGGTTATAGCAAAGTAAATAAATATCTATAGGTAGAAAGCCACCGACGCGTACCGACCGAGCATCTAAGCAAATTTTAGCTCACTATTTGATTTTAACCGACGTCGTATGGGGACGAAGCGATATCCAATGAACTGCTTTGACAAGCACTATACAACCGAAAGAAGCGTTTTCTTTCGTATTGAGGTCGCAACCCTTCAGAATTTTTATTATACGTTTTTAAAGCACTAACGCCTGCTTAGCGAGACCAAACATTGCAATTTTAGCGAGAAAAATTATTACGATTTTTGCGTTCTGCTCGTCCGATCACGAATCGCGACTACTAATCTTGTAATTATTTGATTTTGTTAATTGTTCCATAAACATAAAAGACATTACATGTGAACGAGAGTTCATTTCAAACCCATTCGTATTTTGCTTATTAATGCAATGTATTTATGTGTAACTACAACCTATATGCCCTATATGTGTAACCTATGTAAAATGTATAACCCATGTATAAACAAAGTTGATCTATCACACATGATGACAACATCCGCACAATTCAGCTCCCAAACTAGTTTGGGGACTTGTGTGGATGTTGACTCTGCCTAGGCAGAGCCTGTGATATGGTAACCTGATGCCTAATATTCATACATATTCACACAGACACATATCAGTCCGGGGATCAGCGGCTTAGTAGGCATGTTTGCTACCAGCTGCGCCAACGGGCCAGTTGAGATGTGCGTACGTAGGACTCAAGGTAATGGTTACGAGTTAGTGTAAAACGCTACTCACCATGACTATCATCATTTTTAGCTGTGGGCTTCTTCTTTTTCGGTCCTTTCTTCCCGTCGAAGTCGTACGCCTTGAAGTCTATATCCATGTCACTCGCACCCGCCGGCTCCGGGTCTGCCTCTCTCTTTCCCCTCACTTTCTTCTTCATGGCCTCGTACTCTTCAAGTGCTAGATTCCCTCGCAAGTAATCGAGGAAACGGTTTCTTAATTCTGCCCTTTCCGCGTACCCTCGCAGTTCATTTTTGATTTCTTCTCTAGTCGGCAAGCGTGAGTCTCCATCGGTGTAGACTCGAGCGGAATAAGGGCCCTTGCCGCTGTACAGGCTCTCGATTGAGCCTTCGATTTCGAAGTCGTCGACGTCGTTAGCTTTCCTATCTTGGTTCCAGTCGAAGTCTGGGATGGATCTGGGAGAACGGCGACTTTTCCCTGAAGGGGAAAATCCAGTGCCCCCACCGCCACCTAGCACCGGCTTCCCGCAGCCGGCGAATATCTTCTGGGAGATTTCTTGGTTGTGCTCTTGGAAGCTCATGATGGCCTCGGAGATCTTAATGTCGATAGGCTCGACGACCATAGCTATGTTGAACGGCCCCAGTAGGCGGTCGCTCACTTTTTCTACGGCCTCTGAAATGTCGGAAGTATTTGGTTACAAATAGATTATAAATAACTCTTCTTCAGATCTTGAGAGTTTCGCGTAAGGGTGAGGTTTTCGTTTGAGAACATAGGTAACAAAATAACAAGAAATATGTATGTCTATTGCCTACGGGCAAACATAGCAGGTCCTCCCTGATTTACATAACATATTTACCAAAACTTTATTCTATTCCACTTTTTGTTTTGAAAGATTTGAAGTAATTTACACTTATATAGTATACTTATATATTATATACTTATATAGTGTATAGTTATATATCTCACGGTATTAATGTTATTGTATCCTACTGTAACACTTGAAGGGTGCGCAGAATCTACAACACAAGAAATCATTTTCTTACTGGAGGTTATGTGCGTTAACAGACTAAGTAAATAGAAACAGTACTAGCCAAAGCTTTTCTAGTAATTTATTGTAGTTATGTAATTTTAGCTTGGAAACAAATTGTACAATCTTGTTATTGGAATAATCTATAATTTATAAAAAGTTATACTTAGGAAAAAAAATCTTATGAATACTCTTCTGTGTTCAAAGAATGCTGAAGAAGTGATTTAAACAGAGCCTCATTGGCTATGGACCCACACTAACCGTGGACTACCATGGCTTAGCAGTTGGTAATGTCTGTTCATTCTTACCTGGCAAAATAGGTAAACAAACCAATCTCATTCACAATATTGTCGATTCTCCACAGAAAAATCACAACTTATAAAAAAAACATAACTATACACGATAAATTATATAATAATTAAACCTACTATTTACACACGGATATCAACAAAATGTATCCCTAATTACCGTTATTTTAATTTTTTTACAATTTTTAGTTTAGTTGTGGTAGACAAGGGACAGTTGTGGTGGACGTGTATGTGATGATTTGATGTCGAACTGACCGACATAAGCGTCCCAGTACTCGGAGATGTCTGCATGTGCCGGCAGACAGCCGCGCACCACGTTGTGGCAGTACCGGAAGCAGGCCGGATGTGCTGCACCTCCACAAGGCCCGCAGTACTGGAGCCGAGTCCAGGCCGTCGCGCACTCCGTGGTTATACCAGCCTGGGGACAACACAATCAAATCGGGTGAAAACTTCGGCTGGATTTTTCGTCTGGTGAAAACGTCCGCTATATTTTTCTGATGAGTGTTTTAAAGGGAAATGTAATCTCCGTGGCTATAGTTGTCTATTCTGGCGATATTTTCGGGAAGAAATCAGTATAATATGTCAAACGGGATCAACTCTCTACCGCCACAGAGCCCCGTTACTCTCCCCCGTATCCCTGTAATTATCTGTACATTGTTTTATTATTTTATGTTTATTTATGTAATTCAAGATTACAAAGAACAGCTTACCTGTGCATTCGAATTATTTTAGGTTATAAAATATATATAGGACAAAGCAAAGGGAGAAATGCTTGGTAGGTTTTCCTAATTTAATCTAGTATAGTGGCGGGATGCAAGGCCATCTGAGATCTAAGCGTAGCTAGTGTATTTTAGTGTTTAATCTGTCCGCATCAGGACAAAAAATAACAATAGATTTATGAATGAAACTTGCCTCTAATGAGGCTTGCTGATTCGGACAGATTAAGTGATTCAGTGTGATTATGCCATGTCACGCATATAATAAACTATAGCTACGCTCCGCGGTTCACCCACGTGGTGATGGATGATGATGACTCAACATATATAGCCTATATCAGGGATAATGTAGGATTCTATTAGTGAAAGAATTTTACAAATCGGTCCAGCAGTTTCGCCTATTCAATTTAAACAAACAAATCTTTCCTCTTTAAAATAATTAGTATAGGAGTATATATAGATTATGATATAATATTGTATGTCTACTTTTGTAGTCACTTAGTAGTTTTCGTCTGTCAAGCTATGAGATCTATCCTTATTCTTGTTCCGACACGCACTTGACTGTTTTTATGTTTTAACCGGCATGTTGTCAATACAGGGTTTAATCGAATCAACGTCACTGATGTAGTCACCGTCGTTAATCATAATTAGAAACAACCTTAGTAGTAAGAGTAGAAACCTGTAGGCTTCCCTTATTTGCAATGCAAAAGAATATAACGGGGGGTCGCAACAGGCTCCAGCGTTCTCCAGAGATTTTAAAATGACCCTTGCTCGGCTCTCATGATTAACGAGTATATACACTCGAGAGCAATGAATCCGGGTCACTTAAAGAATGTTAAAAATCTCGGAAACTAAAAATGATAGGTTAATGCAATAAATTGTATTTAATAGACAATGTAATACTCCTTAAATGAAAGTAAAAAAAATATGAGTCACCATACATTTTATTAACACAAAATTACATAAAGAAAAAAACTGCTGATCTCTCCTTAAAACAAAAATAGGAAACATGAAATTTTTGAACTTTATTACGATTTTCTTGAATTTTAATACTTTGTATTGCCTCCTCGTGCTTCCATTACTGCGTTTACGCGGTTTGGCATGCTGTACACCAAGTTCCTTATACGATTTTGGGGAATATTCTCCCATTCCTCTGTGAGAGCAATTTTGAGCTCACGAAGCGTGATTGGGGGAGGGTTTCGTTGTTTTACGCATCTGCCTAGCTCGTCCCAAGCATGCTCGATCGTGTTGATATCCGGGCTGCGCGCTGGCCACTCCATACGAGTAATGTTCATCTCTTGAAGGTAGTCATTCACAATCCTACCTGTATGAGGTCGGGCATTGTCATGCATAAATATAGCATCCTCACCTAAATTGACCATAAATGGACCAACGTGATCATTGAGGATTTCTTCCACATATCTTTCGCTAGTTAAAGAGCCGTTTTCTATGATCACCAGCTCTGTGCGACTTTCAGAAGAAATTCCGGCCCACACAAGTACAGACCCACCACCGTAGGCTACTTTTTCTTCGATGCATGCTTGCTTGAATCTTTACCCTGGTCTTCGATACACTCTGTGTCTTCCACCGTGCTTGTAGAGCATAAATTTTGATTCGTCGGAGAACATAACTTTTGACCAATCTTCAATACTCCAATTTACGTGGCTCTGGGCATATCTTAGTCTTGAAATACGATGCCCACGCTCCAGTTTAGGGCCGTTTGCAGGTCTAAGGGGTTTTAAGTTAGATTCAGCAAGCCGACGTCTTACTGTCCATGCACTTGGGTTACTTCCTCCGAGGCGTCGAAACTGATTTGTGAGTTCAGTTCCTGTGAGAAAGCGATTTCGAAGCATGGTGTTCACCAAGTATCGGTCTTCTCGTGCTGTGGTACACCTGGTTCTGCCCGTTCCTGGTCTGCGTAGGTTAGAACCAGTTTCTTCGTAACGTCGGAGAACTCTTTGTACTGTTGACAGCGACACACCGACAGTCCTGGCTGTATCGCGCTGACTCCGGCCGGTTTCCAGCATTGTAAGTATTCTGGTGCATTTTTCAGGCGTAAGCGACATAATTTCAGCTTGAATAATGAATATAGAGCACTATCAACATGGTTTATGTACCCACATAAATGACAGATTACAAACAAAAGCAAAACCAAATGCTGTAATTTCGTAGTTCCATCTTCGAAAGTGGCCCTTTTTCAAATTTGTTTTTTTTATGATATAACTTTACAATAACTAAGAAGTTTTAATACCTTCATTTAAGGAGTCAAGCGATTGTCTATTAAATACAATTTATTGCATTAACCTAGCATTTTTAGTTTCCGAGATTTTTAGGATTCTTTAAGTGACCCGGATTCATTGCTCTCGAGTGTATATTTCCCTTGATCATCGCATCACGCCTGAAAAGATGGAACAATTTCGCTAATTGTTGTTGTGTTAATTATTGTTAGAAGAAGGTTCTTAAGAAAGAAAATCAAGAACAGATGGGAGGTTATGGCGAAGCCGTCGCTAGTTATATAATAAACATTGATTCATGCATGGTGACGGCATGAAACTTTATTCGCGAACTGGTGAGACGCCAAGTATTTAAACAACTTCAACAAGGCACTAAAGGACTCATTCAATTGCAAAACCAGTGATGCCAATTGCAGCGTTAATTTGAATCACAAACATTAGCAGCCCTATCGCGCCTCTTGAGACGCAAAATTAGCCCGTTTTAAATTCGGCTCACGCTACATCAAACAATCCTCAATAAATCCGCGACTCAGTCTCAGGCCAGCAGTGTGTCATTAGGCGCCAACTGGGATCAACGAACGAGCACTTGGCGACCGGCGACATGACTCATTTGCTTTGCCGAAGCTGAAACCAGCAAGTTGAAGGTCGAACTAAACAGGAATAAAGATTTGCATTGATTACCTATTCGCATTGTTATAGCACGCGTGCTGCGCTAACTGGCGAGACCAGACAAGCTAGTTTCATCTCTACTCTCCACTAACATGGTTTATGTTTGAAAGTATTGGGCAACATCTAAACTCATTTCTGGTTTAGGCAGCAGTAAAATCTAAATTGTACGAGTTTGTAGTGTGCCAATGGCGCAGGATGTAACTACTTTGCATGAATTAGCAGTTTGACAAAGTTGGTTTTGCCGCAATGGGAACCTAACTACCTGCGCCTAATTTAGGCAGCCAGCCAACTACCCACTTTCTGATTATCGTACTGGTACAGCGCCCAGTCTGTGTTCGCTAGAACGTGGCTCAATGCAGGGCATTAGCCCGCATATTTCTTGTAATTTTATATATTTACATTTACGCTAAGCCTTTTGAATAATGTAATCCTGACACTGTTTCGTGTCCGGTATCCATTGGATTAGCATAAATATCGTTACTGGTATAAATTGATTCGTTTTATTGCCGTGCTCTTCAGTCTCAATATGAATGCTATTCTCGGAGCGACATTTAGCTTGTTCAGCCTACATAGTTCTTCAGAAGCCACGGTTTTAAGAATTATAAAATACATCACTTAGTATACAAGTAAAATAGTTCTGAATGTACGTACCTGTACCATATTCCGCACCACCTCTGATCCGGTTCGCAGTGCCTTGTGGAATGTCCTGGTGGCGACCACGGCTCGCTTCAGCTGCATCGTCAGTTTATTGGGGACGTCCTCAAACGGCTGGATATCACGCATGTTTTCGTTAACGCATTTCAGGTACCTGAAATCGGGAATCACGATTTGAAGGAGAAGGTGAATCACGGAGTGTTACAAAAGGTCATTTATGTCCCGCGTTAAAAAACATCGCAACTTTATGTGGGACACAACTTGGCACTTATCCGCTACATAAAATCCTGACCGACAACAAAGTAAACAGATGCTCGACTCCTCGCTACCCGATGCCATGTGACCCTATCCCCATAACGCCGGACCTGCTTCGCTTAGGCATTGCCTATAAACATTTTAGTGCTTTTAAATCTTTGCCACACTAAAGCGGGCACGCGACAGTATCGTGTAGCAAATGTGAAGCCATATATCATAAAGGAGCAATTCTACACCACGCCTCATAAAAAGGTTCATGTGCTCAATTGTTTATAAAGACACGACTATAAACACACTTACAGCTTCTGTGTGAGTTCATAAACAATGAGTTATGACCGATAGTATGACATAAAGAAGTGCGCAAATACAGTGTCTATGTTTAGGAACATTTGAACTACCACTTGAACATTTTTGATTGACATTGTAATGTAACTACAACATGTACCTAGCTACAATAAGATTGCGAAACATTGCTTATTTCTCAGTGTAGACAGACGGATTGGCGATTTAAAACTATTTTCTATCGTGCTGTCTTTGGAATTTGATGCGTAAATAAAGTAAGATTAAGGTTATTTTAGAGCAATAGAACTATTTGTGAAGAGCGGGGTAGTACTGGCACCATACTTTTTTACCGCGAAGCAGTAATGTTCGTAATACTGGATTCCGGTTGAAGGTATGGTTGCCGTCGAAATTACAGTCTCATGAGGTGTCTCAGCTCAGAGTAACGGGCGCAGTATAGTTCATTACTTTGTAACGAAATGCTTCTGTTATCAGGCAGAGGGCCCAATTAAAATTAAGGTGACCCTCGTACTTGTATCGTTTCCTATAATAACTTCAAAAAATATTTTGGGATATTTTGGGACTTTTCCGCCTTCTTCGTTTTTCTTTATCTCCGCTATAACCCTATAAATAATAATCTGCTCCCAAATGTCTCAATGGGAAATCCGAGCCGTCCCACTACGCCGGAGACGCGGGATTCTTTGGCAGACACCATGGCCGTGGATGCAATGACCTCAGATGTACTGTAGTCTCGCGAAACTGAGCTGCAAGTCATAGTTAGATACGCGGTTAGTAACACGTGCTCTGTGAAAATGTATATTGGCTACCTATTACGATTTAAAAGTTAAAACCCTTTTATTAAGGCAGACAAAGGCCGGTGTAGACTATTATACTGCTCTGTAGTAATAAGGTATATCCGCACTCTACTACGGGACTATAAATAGCCACGTTGTCTAAACTACAGAGGTGATGACGAGCTTTGCAAACACTCTCAGCGCAGTTGTTTCTCAGTAGTTTCAAGATGTTTCCGGAATGGTGTGACGAGCATTACTTACGTGGAATCGAACTGGTACTGCGAGTTGAGGACTGTGAACATTTTCTCGTACAGGATACCGAAGAAGCCGTCCATCATCACGCTGAAGTTAGTGTCGCCGCGCGTGTAGTACCTAGAACACGAAAGGATGCTTCTGAGTATTTTTAGTTTCGATAATTTGTTAACAGAAGTGCGTTAGTGTAGGCTGAACCTTTAGATCAACAAATGATGTATTAGAAGCGACATTCTTCTTGCCCGAAATGTGTTATTGTATAAAAAAATATACCTACTTTTTAAACTATCATGATCAAAAACATTAGAAGTATTCAAATTATCAACGGGATAATTATCATGTATATTTTCTGCGAGTTTCCGATATTTCGGCACAGTTGCAAGCGCCATGATCACGGGGAAGTGAACTGACAGTACAATGTACCGAAATATCGGAAACTCATAGAAAATATACATGGTAATTATTCCGTTGATAATTTGAATATTTCTAATATACCTACTGCTTCGGGAAGCTGTGGAATGATTTACCTATTGAACCAAAACAGTTTTTAATATACCTATACGTATAATGGAATTATGCTGACCGGAGAAATACAGATTTAATCGCAATAATCAGTGGCTATCCCTGTCATACCATACATTTATTTACTAATCTATCTCTAATATGCTCTTTAGTACATATCGTCTGCGGTTTGCCACAATTCTGCTAGTGTCGCAAGGATAGAGTAGAAAACAAGCGAAGAAGCCTGTCCTGATTCCATTTCAATTTACTCGCAAGTTCGAAGCTGCAAGGGGAAGTACCTATTTACATATATATTCCTAGGAGCCAAACAGAGCTAATGACACAGTGGCACATAAAATAACCACATTCATTCACATAGTTATAGGTGCGTTTATCTACGAAATAGAGGATGCTGGTCCAGCATTCTCGGTAGCAATGACCATCCATCGCAAAATGTGTATGTTGCGAGATTTAATAAAAGACAATGGAGGCTTGTTTACGATATTAAATTGGAAACATAGTATTTAATGCCATACTTAATATTATAATTTCAGAAAGCTTTTGAATTTCCCTGTAAAGTAATCAAAATTCTGTCAACTGTGTGCCTATATTTTCCTATCAGCCTCCCGTTTCCTCTCCAATTTCAATTGCATGGATTCCAATATAATATACTCGTATGTGTACCTCTTCTCTACGTAAGATGAGACAAGCAGCCACGCACGTCATCTGCTGAATTTGATTACTTTGCTTCAGAACTTTAAATTTAATAGTATAGATTATATTATAGGTGAGCTCCGCAGTTTCCCCCGCGTGGTGATGAATGATGATGATGATGATAATAAAACGTACCCTATGTCATTTCTCCGGATACAATCTATCTTCTTGCCACGACATCCGTTAAGCAGTGTGAAAACGTAACAAACAAGCTTACTTTCCCATTTAGGTATAATATTGTTATGATTAGTATAGATGGTCTACTCCAGTAGAAACTGTTACCTGGTAGACGTCTATCTACCACTTGAGTCAGAATAATAAACCTTTTTCTGATATTCTACAAGGCCTATGACGTCACTCCGAGTTCAATGATGACACAGTTTATATATGGTATCATAAATATGACGAGATCGGCAAGATCCATGCCCATAATGGTTGCACTCATGTTTTACTTTCACTTTCAGTAATGTAATTTATAACTTAATATTGACATGTAAAATAACATTTTACGAATAAATATGAATAATAAATTTTACATTCCTTTGGAGCCGCTATAGCCGGAAAGCAGCCGATATTCCCAGCGCGGATCTACACTACTCTCGTCAATTCATACCCTCTCCCTTGGAAAATTCATTAGTTCCTCCAGGTACCCTCAAAACCAAAGCCTAACTTTCACTGACCATATATTGACGTAACCTGGTAGGAGCATGAGAGGGTCCGGTTTCCACCTAGTTAACCTGTTGCCAACTCGTTCTCAACTTAGATCATTTCGACCACATCGATATTTAAGTAACACCCTGCGAGTCTGTCAGTCAGAGCTGACCAGATTTTGTCAGTGACCTCTGACTGACAGACTCAGTTGTAGATGTGGATGGAGATGAATAATTTGATAAAACCAGTTTTGTTTCAGGCTGGCTTCTACTAGGCCCCCTCTATAATAAGACCCTGGCTTCGCCAAGGCCCATAGCCCGATCTTATTAACTATAAGATATATAGAACAGTTACCTTTCAAGTTGCTCGAAAAGTTGTTCGAAGACGTAAGAGTGTTGTTCGTAGATCATGCCGTAGGTGCGCTTGAACATCGAGTGGAACTCCTCTCGGGATAGCTTTAATAGCTTTCGGAAGAATTCTGGAACAATATAGAAAATCTATTAGCTTTCATTTAAGGACATGGAAATAATGGAGGAAAGACTGGAAGAACATAGAAAGATTTATAATAATATGGGACAACATCTACACAAAGGTCTTCAGGTCCCAAATTAGGCAGAGCCTGTACTATGGTAACCTGATGACTGATAAACATACTTAAATACATATACACACCCAGACACAGATCAAACAGACATGTTCGTGCACACAAATTTTTGACCTGTCCGGGGATCGAACCCGGTACCAGCGGCTCAGAAGGCAGAGGTGCTACCAATTGCGCCAACCGGCCTGTCAACCAAGCATAGCTGGGTAGTTAAGTAGATACGTAGTACTGTCTGCGTAACTTATTGTTATTCGTTTTGGGGGCGATGAGGCCTGCACTGACGTCCCGCTTGGGGTGTTTTGTGCATTCCCCCCTGCCAGCATTTACTAAAGCCAGCCTAACTACTTCACATAGCGGAGTATGGCCTTGGGTCGCTGGCACAACTGCTCCAGTGTAATTTGAGATGTTGTATGAACAACCGTCGATGATGCTGATGATGCATCATGCGTTCTGGAGTGGACCTCCAGTAATTCTGTTTTTGCTCTAATTTCTTCCGCAGCCCTGCAGTGCAGCAACACATGCTCCACAGTCTCGTCTTTCTGCAGACAGCCTCTACATAGTGGGCTGTCCGTAGCTCCAATCTTGTGCAACTGGTAATTTAGATTACAGTGACCAGTGATGATGCCCACCATTAGGCGAAGGTCTTGACGTTGTAATCGTAGTAATTTGTTCGTAGTATTTTTGTTTAGGATTGGAAACATGGATTTCGCATGTTTACAGTCCTTCCTGTCATCCCAACAGTTTTGGTGTTTTCTTTCTGTGTAGTGACTCAGGAGATTCCGCACTTCCATTGCTGAGGGTCTGCAGAGTTCCATTTCCTCAGTGCTACCCTGCTTTTTGGCTCCTACTTTAGCTAGTATGTCTGCCCTTTTATTGCCAACACAAAGGCCATGACCCTTTGTGCTGCACATGCTGTCTGCGTAACTGTTTCGTCATCAGGTTTATGAAAAAATGATCTCAACCGTAGGATGTGAGGATGTGGTAGGATGTCCACTGCTAAACATATGCCTCTCCTACTTACTGCCAAAAGGGCCGGTTGGAAACGGCCTGCATCAAACGTCGTCCTGCGACCTTCATCAGGTCGTCTCTCCATCTTCTCGGTAAATAACATTTTAAACGTACAAAAATAATGACTGTTTTATCGCTTTACATATATAATAGCTTATTAGAAATACATGCAGACAAGGAAAATGTAATAAAAAAGAAAGATATAATTCCGTATAACCTCCGTGGTAAAGAAAACTTGGTCATTCCAACGACTAGGTTAGCTAAAGCTCGAAAACAGGGACGTTATTTCAAATTATTAATGTATGACAAGCTACCCATTAGTATAACTGAATTAAATTACAACACATTCAAAAATATAATAAAACATTTTTTCGAACGTAATCCATTTTATAAAGTAAACGAGTACATGTCAATGCAATTCTTGGAATCGTCATTCTGCTATGTGTAAGAAAAGCAGTAACATTGTTAATACACAGTTTTAATCAGTATGAATAATTCAGCACATTTTTGACTTTTATGTTGTTATGTCCGATAATTAATGTTAAATGCGTGAATCTTTTAGTATGTAAGTATTATTTAATATGAATTAATGTAAAATTTGACATGCCTGTAACGATTGTTATTTGATGGCCAATAAATGATCTTTATCTTTATCTAACGTGTGTATGCGCGTGATACATTAGGCGGTCCAGTGGTTTCAAGATATATCATACTAGTATGTATAACTACTTACATGGGAACTATATCAACTAATAATAACTATAATACGTGATTATGGTTATGGCACATCTGTAAATATTTTTATATAATCTCATTCGGTAATATTCTAATTATGAAATGAAATACAGACTTTTATTGGCATATTTTATTTACATACTTCTTTAAGAAAAAAAAAAAATAATTAAAGCATTATTCTCATAACAAAACAATGCTTTAAAACAATTATTTAATTATTAAAGTACAATGTGTCCCTACCCAAGGAGGTTTCAATTCAATTTAAGTACACATTATCTGTGGTGAGCACAACGCGCTGGTTCCGAGCCAATAGAGTATAGACCAATAACAGACTTTTTCCACTGATATTTGGCAAAATTGTGGTTACGTCGCATAAGCCATACAAACAAGAAGAAGAAGAAGACTTTTTTCCATTTTGGCGCTATTTCTTACATACGAATTTGAGTAATATTTTGTTGGATAAAACTTTAGTAGCAAAAATGTCATGAGATTAAATAAAGTAGTGTATGCAACTGCATATAATTAGGTATTAAAACTATAATAAAACTACGATTATTGTTTTAATACCCTCTATTCTCAGACAAAATAAAAAGTCAAGACAGAATGTTGTGAACAGAGAAGTGAGGCCGGTTTTCTATGCATGTAGTGCGTGAATCGGTGCTGCCATGATAATTTAAATTACCCCATAAAAATAACGTTATCAATTTAATAAAGTTATAACGTTATTAGTTTTAATATAATAATAGGGTTCCTACATTAGGTGTCGGTAAAAAGTAGTGGCATTGGGTGGTGAAAGAGAAAAGATAAAGAGTTTCAGAAATAAAATTACTCGGTGTAACAGCTAGTTTTATTTAAAAACCTAAATTTTTTTTTTTGTACGCTTGCCGTTTACTTTGCACTGATTTAGAAATACGTTCTAATTTGGCAATATGGTGGAATCTAATGTTTAAGTATTTCTCAATTACACACCGTATTAAATTAAGTTATTGTTCCTGCCCAGCATATTCATGTTTTGACTCTAAATTGATAAAAATCTGGTTCCAATGCATTTCTTTAATATGTTCAAAACAATAGTTTGGTGTTGATTTTCTGCGGCTATTGCAATACTTTCATTCAATAATTTTCGAACAACTGCTTCACAAGTGACACAAATGTCAAAAAGATCCTTAGACGGGAAGCGAAGACCGCCTTTGTTTTTTAAACTAATGAGCTTGTGAAAATAAAGTTTTTCATCAGTCTGCAAGGCATCTAAACATTTAGAGCATTTTATGGTTTTAATCAGATAGTACACTGTACTTCCAGATATGTAACCAATTATCATTTTTCTGTAGTCACCATAATGTGAATTGTCATGTAAACAACTGGCCCAATCAAATGATTCATTAACAATTTCATTAAAAGTTGCAACGAAGAATTTTCAATAGTTTCTTCTTCTTCTTCGTGTCTATATGACGATGAAGTGCTATTTATAATTTTAGTTGTTGAAGTGCAATTAAGTATTGCTATGTGTTCCAAAGGAACACAATTACCTTTTGTAAAACATTTTAATTCTAAATGACATAGTATTTTTTGTAGCTTGCTTTATACCGTCTCTCTGAATCTCCAAATGGCTTAATTTATAAGTAGGTAAAAAAAACCAGCCGTTTTTCATTTAATAAAAAATATTTAAACACAATACAAATAACAGACGACTGAAGTTTGCTTTTATAATATAGTTATAATTCCACTCTACACACAACAACATTCAATATAGATACACTCTAAAAACAAAAGATTTCAATAGAAATATGGTTCATTTTTACAAAAACACATAACCGCCTTCAATATGTACGAAATTGAAAATCCAGTATGAAATTAATGTGAGTCCATATTAAAGGTATCAGGTTTCCAACAAAAAAATAATTGTTCAAACCGGTTTATAAATAACGGACTTATGAGGTTTAAAACAATAGAACCTACTTACGAACCTACTCCTTTTAGATGTCGGTTAAAAATAAACTAAAAATAAAAAAAAGAATTGCCTATTTTTTAATTTGCTTTCAAATGACGGAACCGGTTTTGTATAAAGATATTGCGTCGCGTGTCATACAATATTATATTTAAAGAAAAGAACTAATTGAGAACCTACTTCTTTTCTTTGAAGTCGGTTTAAACATGTTGATAAACTATTATAAAAACATATTAACGTAACGTATATACTGAATATTAAGATTACCCAATAATAGGGTAAACCTTATAGGCTTTACCATGGCAACACTTTCTATGTTCCAAGCAATAACCAATATTTTTATCTTTATTTATTATTTAAAATATTGGTTTCCAAGTTACTTACGTGTGAAATGTGATTCGATCCTTCTTTTTATAAAGATTATGTTTTGTAGTTTGTTTTATACACCCTTTCACGACACAATTTGGCATTTTGACTGGTAAATTTGTCGATTTATTTTACGTGTTGCTTCCACGCGCAGCGATAGTTCGACTGACGAGTCAAGGCGTAGTTTCGTTCTGCGTGTGTGTGTGTAATTGTGTATGTACACGGCGAGGCGTAGTTTTACCGGCCTCACTTTTCTGTTCACAACATTCTGTCTTGACATTTTTATTTTGTCTGAGCCTCTATTATATGACAGTTGCATAAACTACTATTTTAAGAAGCGTTGTGTGCGATATTGTCACTCGCGTATCGCGTTTGTCCTTTAAACTTTAGTACTGCTTGGAATCAGAAAATCAGGCTCGTCAAGGAGTGGAACTTGTTAAAACCTTAGTATTTACATAATTGTAATTCTAGCATTATACTCTAAAGAGTCTAATGCGTTTAGTTAAAAGTACCCAATAAGATAGACTCTAGCCGTAGAGTACTAACCATCTGGTAATTTTGACCAACGTCTGAAAACGGTATTACTTACTATACATACAACGGTTTCTATTAGAAACATAACAGGAAAACATTATCTTTGGCAAACTGAATTGTTATGCAAAAGCACAGAAAACTTTCGGAGCTCAAGTGTTTTCAAGACTCGGAACAAATACAATTATCCCCAATTACCAAAAACATCAAACTTCCTTGAACTCTGAGAGGGGTTTTCTACAGAAACGGCAATGTTAATAATACAAACATTTCCTTTCTTTTAAACTAAAATACGTGAAGCATTAAGCTTTGTGATCTATGTAGGTAAATACAATTCCATGAAGAGTTGGTATAATGAAATGAATCGGTTTCTCCGAAGCCAATAAAACAGTCTCGCCCTGTAGGTACCTATACCTACTCCTGAGCCTGTACCTATTATATTTAACGTATTTATTCTGTCACAGCCCGAAATAGTTTACCTATTGGGCACAGCGGCACAGCACAGCTCGCCACATGTTTGTGATCAATCTAATTCGCAAATGTTTGAATCAGATGAAATAATTTCATTACGTTATATACGTTGTAAGTTTACCGAGCCTTGGTATGTTCTGCTACGGAGTTTATTGACGCGTCTGCAAATATTTTTCTGGCTATATATACCTACTTCGATATTTTAGGACACACCGATTTCCCCAGCCAGCTTCCATGCGATAGTACTATGACATACGCAAGCGATCAACATTTTCGCGCATCACTATTTTCCTTCACAAGTTTCTCGTTTATCATCGCTTTTCATTGCATTAAATTAATATATTTATTTTAACGTTTCAGTTAAATATCCTTATTAGGTATTTAATATGTAGACGTTTCACGTAAAATTAGTAGTTAAGCAATGCCAGATATCGTCAAGCAAACGTACATACATATACCAAATAAGTTTTCATCTTTTTCAGGAGTGTAGACCGCTTAACACTCGTTAAATCTCAGACTATTATAAAAAGTACCTTTATTCCTTTTTTATAGTAGTTTGAGCGTTAAATCTAAAATCTGATAATTGTACTCTTTGTTTATCTCATGCTATTCATTTTCTTTTTAGCAAAGTATCAATTAAATTGTAGTTCCAATGTTTTCCTTCTTCAAGATAATTATTATTAAGATGTTAGTACTAAATGTTAAATGCTCATAATCTTATATTACCAGAATGTTGACGGCGTCATTATTTCGTGAAGCATTTCGTGGTCTAGTTTGTGGTGATAAACCTGAAAAACTGTAAAGTTGTAGGCATGAAAGAACCTATTGATCCCCACCGACGCACTGGTGGGTATAATACACACACGACATAATTTCCACTTGTCATTTTATAGAACTCCAGCGATAAAATAACGAAAGACATTAAAACTGTATAATCAGGTAGGACAACGAACAATCATCACTTTCATGTTGAAAGGAAACATTAAATTTTTCTTTGTATTGAAATTATCGTGATTTGGACACATATTTAAGTATTATTATTATTATTATTAACCGGCAAAACACTCACGTTAAGGATCGAATACGTAGACCCGGGTTGCGAGCATTTCCGGTGATGATTAAATTCTATCCTACAATTCAGCTTATTAGAAATAAACGACTTGAAAATAGACGACTAACTATCAATACTAAAGAGTTTGAAACGAAACCGAAGAGCAGGTACTACAAATATAATACGAGAAAAGGCTACCAAGAATGCACACGAGCACGAGGATGGAAAAGGCCTTGCGCTGCCTGTCTCAAGAGGCTTGGATCACAAAACAATAGACATCATGCTATCACAAGCTGTTGAACTACTGACGAGTGCGGAAAATGCGGATGCGGAAATCGATTAGGTGTAGTGTACAATACTTAATTAGGAAGCTGTTTGGCGCTCGGGCTTCGAACAATGTGGCAAATGATTGATTAACAAGTTATTAATTTATGTTCGCGCTTTTCACGCTTTGGTGAGTCGTGGTTTTTGTTTAGAGATCCGTTTGTGTCAGTGGATAACGGTTAACATAACATTGTTTAACCCGTCCATTGTATATCTACTTTTTCGGGTTCTTTCCGAACCACGCATTAAAGTTCAGATAAAAAATACTACACTTGAATAGTTTGACCAACTAAAAGCAAATATATACCGGTGGAGTGCATTGGATCTGATAATATTAGTTACAAACAAAAGGTACATTATAGGTATACAATTGGAGTACGCGCAACATTTAGCTTAGCACTTTTTTGTACGTGCACATGGTGTACGCGCGACACGCGACGGGTTTTAAATTCACCTGCGTGAGGCGTGTGATGCGGCGAAAGCCATATAATATAAGTTTTTTTAAGAAATAGGGTTTGAATAAAACTTAGTCAGTTGTAGTTAATTATGTTTAGGGTACGATGGGGCTGGCATACCTTGTTGGTAAAAGCCCCTATGAACAACGAATTAGAAAAGAAAAGTGTTTCACTTGAAATGAGGGGGTTGCTTCTAGTTTGTCTGGAAGAAGGTAGTAGATAATCCATTAAAAATATACATACGGGATTATGAGCTGGGGGCCTACTCCCACCTTTTACGAAATGATCATAATTCAGGAGCGTTTTGTAATAAGTTTAGAATAATCATACTTACTATGGTACTCCCACCGACACAAAACGGTCAACCAAATTTAATGGTATGGTAGCAATATAACTATTTTAAGAGATAGGAGTAGGAATCTTCAAAAATGTGTCATTGGAACAATGAAACTAAGTGTCAAAAGTTATATCAAAGAACGCGAATTGAGTGAAATATTTGATACTACGTCATCAAAACGTCTATCGTAATCCATTATTATTTTAAGTTTGCTATACTGACGTGGTGGTACCAAATTTAATGGTAAAGTTGAAATATGACTACTTTAAAATGTGGGAGTACCTCTGTATTTATGATCTTTTACAGACATTCACCATTACCTGTCACAGTTTATGGATCATTTTAATATGAATAATGATTGTGCAAAACTTTGGTTATTTATACTGCGACTTTGTACAAAATACGAGTATTAGCGCTAACGACTGGAAATTGTAACATTAATTGTATTATTTGATTGCTCATATCAAATAATGTCTAATACGTTTTAACCAGTAGTTACGTGTTAAAACAGTTTTTGACATATACCTTTATCGCGCGTAAGTATAATCTAACTATAATTAATAACTATGAAGGCATGTATGTATAAATAAATGCTATTGAATTCTTAAAAAGAGTAAAGTATCAGGCATTTACTCTTATCTGTTTCCCAAATCATTAAAAGTTACCACCTCCGAGCCACCTAACGTAAGCCAAAGTTTTATCAATGATATTGATAAGGGGCCCTCGTTACGCGGGCTAGCCACGCGGCTAACCTGCTTTAATGCTGCTTGTCACGGAACGCATGAGCCTCATTACCGTGTTGCGTTCAAACAATTAATAAATTATCGTTGTTTTGTGACAGAATTGTTTAACTGTAACGTGCGGTCATGATTTAGTAGGCGATCACCGAGAAAACAGGCATTGTGGGTACTGCAAAACTGAAGTAATGCTGATGAAAGAAAATGAAAAAAATTAAGTGAATGCAATTTTAGAATAGTAAAGTTGTGAGTGCACGGAGGAGGTGATTGGTGAGGTGTATCTAATTTAGGCCATGGACTGTTCTATTCTCAACTCTACACTTGATATGTAAATTTGCGTCACTTTCCACAGCATGTGCTTTCCACAAAAAAAAACATATTTTCCCAGAAACGCTGCATATAACACTTTTGTCCTCTTTTTAGCGTACATAATATTAGACATGTGTACCTAGTTATTAAACCGGAAAACCTTTTCGAAATTAATTCTAAACCAGAATCGCCTCATTTGACTTGACTTAGAACGTGCAATATCTAATACATACCTAGATTTGATAAATAAGGAAAGTATTTTCAACGTAACATAAATTATATAATAAAAGAAAAACAACCTTATAAAATTATATGTAAAAACAAAACGAAGATAGATATAAGAAATTACTATTCCTATATGTAAATAACTTGCCTTGTATAACGTTCACTGTCATAATTATGGCCAATAAATGATAAATTATTTGAATTTGAATAATAAAATTGAGGAATTTTCCAGTTTTGCCAAAGGTTTTGACAGGACTTGTTACATTGTATACATTTGTCATGAGGAAGCATAAGTCAGAACAAATTCCACACAAAAAGTGGTCCTTCAAACCAAAACGACGTATGATTCCAAATACGAATTACTTCCGAGGATACAAATAGACATGTTCGGTGATTGGTTTAAATTTCAGAAGGAAAGCAGGGATTGGTCCACGCGCGTGCTGCAACTTCTACTATGACAGCTGAGTCATAGCGGCGTAAACGATGTTATTGATTTAGCACGACTTTTATTGGGTAATTTTTTTAAGGCAGTTCTCTCTTCCTGCTATTATTTCTTCGTAGCACTTGTCAGATATACGGATTATTTATGTCAGTCATTAAAAACACCAAATCAATTTCGCTTCAATATTTTCCGTATAAATTGATAGTGATCTTTCTTTGATGAAATTAATCGTCTGGATCGTAGCAAAGCAACACGGAACTGTTTACCGGAACCAACAAAACTGAGCTGATATAGCTTTATTTAACGAAAACTTGTTAATAATTATATATCATTACATATCCATGTTAAAATTAGGTCAAAATCTGTAATTTCTCTAATCCGATATCTAATTGTTTTTTTTATTTCTTGTTTCGTTTTAATTTTGTATTTATTGTGATAAGTAAATAACGTTTCAAATACAATTACAGATTATCAAACAGTATAAATAAACCAAAAATAATGAACCAACTAGTATCAAATGATAAAATCTAATATAATTACCAAACTTCTCTGCGGGTTCGTGGGGATCCGATGCTAAAAATTATGTGGCTGAGTTGGGGCGTCGCTTGAGGGAGATAGGTCGGGATCCGCGTTCGGGACATTACTTGGCCCAACGCATCTCGCTTTTGGCAGCGGGGTCGGCAGCGGTGGACTGGTTATTTAGTATTAAGGTTAAGTTTATGACTTAAATTATATTATATGACAATATATTATGTACACATATAGGTACAACATATGAGCGAATTGGTTAGTAGAATAAAAAAAATGAATTTTGGGCTATGTAGGTAATTAACCAATTTTAAGTAAATACCTTACATTATTTGCCAAATTTGCATTTGTTATATTTTTATATCGCGTGGTAAAATACAATACTTAGTAAATTTGCAGTTAAAAAATTTCCAAACTACATGAAATTTATGTCAAATTGAATAAGGTAGCATAATGAAACCACGTAAGTATATCCCAGATAAAGTTGGACTAGTTGTCACATCCGTCTTTTCACATTAGTTTGATAATTTATTTATCCAGTCTTCAGATATAATGCGAAAAATTCTTCATTTATTATTAGTTAGCTTGTTTGTCTCAAGTTAAGCAATAAGACGAATAATTTCTGTTATAATAGCTTCCCGCATTATTGGTACTATTTTCCATACATATTATAATGTCATAATTATCTTCTTCATACACACCATTAGTACTACCTAGATTGTTTACATTTAAGTATCTTATTCAATTTATTAGGATTCAAAGTTCGAACTTGGGTTGTTTCATCTCTGCATATTAAAAAATTTTCTCATGGTTGTCATAGAGTCGACTAAGATAAAATGATAATAGTCTCGCGTTCTAGTATATCATACTAAATACATTTTAGACGAAATATGAGTGTTTATTTTTACGCCTCTGTCGAACGTTTTTGTGATGAAAAGGCTTGATTGCAAAGTATGCAATATCTAATGTTGGCAGGGGGACGATTCCACTAATTAAATTGCAATCGAACCGTAGCTGAACAGTGACTTTAATACGTTTTCTTATTCTGCTATTGCAAAATAGCCCACAAGCAGTTATACGTTTTAGTATTGGCGCCAGAGATCGATCTAAACTTAACTCGACTTTTATAACTCGATATATAATGAACGCGACGATTACTCTTATACTCGTACGTATATACTTATGAAGATATGAAGAAAATGACGTTAAGTTCCAATTTGTCTCTAGAAATGACATGAAAACAACCTGAGTTGAGCGATTCGAACTGCAGTTGCAGCGGTATAGATTGTTGAACGGTGTGAAATAGTAGAATCGGCCTCCAGGTGATGTAAGTACTTATGTACTCGTATGTAGAATTAACCCCAACGTCACTCCAGCCGCGAAACTCAGACGGCGCACCGCTCTCCTCTTCCGTACTTTCCGTAGGGTTACCATATCTCAGAATTTTGCAAATGTCAGGATTTTTAGAAGGTGAAATGAAGTACAGTAGATACATTTTAAATATCAACCAATCAAAAAAATAATCTTCCTTTCCAATGGACTAATTGGTAATCAACTTTAGTAATAATTGCTTAATTAAACTCCTCTTATTTATCCAATTAGCTACCTACCTTAAATAGTTTTATATAATATTTAGTGTCTGAAGATATATTTTATGTATGGTTTAGTTTTAATTATTAAATAAAATGCTGTTTTAGAGAAAATTCTCAAAGTGCAACAAAATCTCAGGATTTCGCAATGAAACTCAGGCCTTTTCTCCGTTTTTTCATCTGGTAACCCTACTGGTAGCAGCACAATGCCAGGTGTCGCAGATGTGCATTGTGCGTGCAGCTTTACTTAATGTTGCTTGCTATATTACTTTAGTATGCGTGCTGTAGGACGAATGTTTATAGCTTTTTCTCCTTATATTTGAGTACTACTCGTAGTTGACCCGACAGCGGCTTCGCATGCATATGCTAGTGATGCTACGAGTACATAAGCCTCTAGTTTTCCTCGATAAATGGGCTATCCAACACTAAATTATGAAGTTCGAACCAATAGGACCTGAGATTAGCGCGTTCAAACAAACAAACTAACTCTTTAGCTTCTATTATATCTATATAGATAGAGATTTGAGATTATTTTTATTTTTATACCTGATGAGAGCTAGCGATTGACAACTACTTTCATTTCCCATCCTTCATTTAATTAAACCGCTATTTTAATTACCCGACTGTAACGAAGCCCAAAAAGAGTTACCTATGTGTTTGAACTGTATGTATGTCCGTTCGTGTACTCAAGGGCTCAACCGATTTAGATAATGATACGACATTAGATTCGTCTTAATGGCGCCACTGTCACCGGGTACGTGAATAATAAATGCTTAAAACTCGTTGTCGGGTTATTACACATTTTATTTTGTTTCTCGTTGCAATTTAGTCTTAGTGTCCAGTATTTTGAATACGTGCTCATATTCTCTCAAAATATCTTTTCCCTTGAAAATAAACTGTGGGAAAATACTTACTACTGCTATTTTGATTCGACATTGGTTACAAATTTTGCTATTATACTTATAGTTACTGCGCCACCCGTCGACTCGCCAGCCGCCATGTTTTACCAATAATACAATAGTTTTCTTGGAAAACATACTACTTACTATTCCAGGAATTGCGATTACCCTGCCAACCTACGCCTTATCCGGAAAAACTTGTACTTGTTCAGGAAAAATATATGCGCTTATCCCACCATGGGTATAAGGGTCATTTTCCAGCAGCTCAGAGAACAATGCTTAGAAGTAGATTTTACTATTTAGAGTTAAGAGTAAACTTTATTTTTTTATGTAAGGTACCTAAGTATTTATTACTGTCAAATCTCCATTCAGTCGAGATTAAAAAATGAGTCATATTACTAATATACCCAATACCTAATATACCTACTAATGGCTATAGCCATTAGTAGGTATATTAGGTATTGGTATTATCCTAATCAATCTAAAATTCTAATTTATAAATTAGTTTTTTTTTAACTGATGCGAAATATTAATAAGTAACCTTTTCACAAATGTTTTGGTCTTTCACACGGGTAGTAAATAGTATCGGAACATACGAGTATATAACAATGCCTGGGGCTTATTTCTGCCTATAGTAGTCTCATTTCAAAGTTACCATAAAATTTGATAATTCCACGTCAATATAACAAGCTTAAAATAGTAATGGATTGCGCAAGGCGTTTTGATGACATCATAACAAATAGTTCACTCAATTCGTGACTCCGACGTGACTGAACACAACGTATAACTGTTTCAATAATTTTAAACGGTATTTAAAATAATATTGTTCATATGTATTCTGTGTTGATGGGAGTACGATTGTAAGTAAGAATATATGAATTCAGGGGGGCCTACTGTCACCTTTTACGGAACGATTCAAAGTAGACGGTGACAGTAGGCCCCCTGACTGTTCCAACACCAATTTTTAAACAACTTCAAAAAAGGAGGACGAATAAAATCTTTTGTATGTTCACCGACTTCTCTCCCATTTGTGGACCGATTCTCAAAATTTTTTTTGTTTGGTAGAGTATACTTCCGAGGTGCTCCCATTTAAATTTCATCGAATTCGGTCCGGCAGTTATTGAGTTACACTCCAATAACTTAAAAGTGTTTCGCCTATTTTGATGATATCATCATTGACGGTGAATGACAATCGTTATTAGCAAGGTTACTAAAAAGGCTGAAAAAAAAATTTTTATCAAAAAATGGAAGAGACTGAAACACCAAAACGAGGGAAATAACTTGTCGAAGTCCTTTAATATTCCCATGGGGGTGTGCTTTACGTTTAACGGCCGTTTTAAATATTTGATCTATCCATAGTTTTCCTTACTACCGATAGAAATTTGACATAACGTCCATACATCATCATCATCATCATCTCAGCCGTAAGACGTCCACTGCTGAACATATGCCTCCCCCATGATTTACCAAATGGACTGGTTGGAAGCGGCCTGCATACAACGTCGTCCTGCGACCTTCATCAGGTCGTCTGTCCACCGTGTCGGTGGACGACCTACGCTGCGCTAGCCGGTCCGTGGTCTTCACTCCAGAACCTTTCGGCCCCATCGGCCATCTGTTCTGCGTGCTATGTGCCCTGCCCACTGCCACTTCAACTGGCTAATCTTAGGGGCTATGTCGGTGACTTTCGTTCTTCTACGGATCTCCTTATTTCTGATTTGATCACGTAGAGAAACTCCAAGCATAGCCCTCTCCATAGCTCGTTGTGCGACTTTTAACTTGCTTATGAGGCCCATAGTAAGAGACCACGTTTCAGTGCCATAAGTCATCACTGGTCGTCGAAGACTCTTGTCTTGAGGCACTGAGGTATTTTTGACGACAAGACTTCGCGAAGTTTCCGGAACGCTGCCCAGCCGAGTTGGAAACGTCCATACAAACAGTGTCAAATATCTATCTCTAGTAAGGCAAACCGACGATAGATAGGTTATTGAAAACGGCCGTAAGTGGTACCGATACTGATCACAGTTTGGCAATCCTAACGAATGATTGACTTTTAGTTTCTTTATAGGCCTATGATGTAAATATATCGCAATAGTTGAAGTGCACAGTTCTACAATGATTCGTACCTTAATGATGCCCTCACAATGCCCTCACTGAGTGAATGGTGTCATACAATCGGCATTCGGCTACGTAACCTTGCAATCCAATACAACATCCACCCAAGTCGGCAACCGCGAACGTGTACCTACAAACTGGACTCAATGATTGTACAACACTTATTGCGACTGAACGTAGAACATTTTACTTTATATATTTTTTATAATATGATCTTTAAAGCACTCACGCCTTAGCGATACCAAACACTGCAATTTTAGAGAGAACCGGCCGGTCTACCGACATTATAATAATATAATATGGGACAACATCAACACAAAGATCTTCAGGTTCCAAACTAGGCAGAACCTGTTGTACTATGGCAACCTAATGACAGATCAAACAGACATGTGCACACAAATGTTTGATCTGTCCGGGGATCGAACCCGGGACCAGAGGCTCAGAAGGCAGGGGGGGCTACCAACTGCGCCAACCGGCCTGTCGACATTATCCCCATACATGGCATGGCGTCTGACACGGGTTGTTGAAAGACGCGTGTTCGAGTTCCGTTCTAAGATGTCAATTTTTCTTTGTAAAATTGCAATGTTTATGTATTAACTAGTTGAGCCGGCAGCGGCATCGCTCGCTTCCGAAATTCCTTCCTTCTAATGGATGCTTACAGGAAGAAAATCGAAGGAAAATTAAATTAGTCATCTGTCATCATGGAAAATGTTTCAAGTTTGTAGCTGTTTAGGCTCTGTGCCGGTGGATCAGTCAGTCACGGCAAGATATTATCTATACTAATATTATTAAGGGGAAAATTTGTTTGTTTGAATTGAATAGGCTCCGAAACTACTGGACCGATTTGAAAGACTCTTACACTATTAATATCCTACATTATGCCTGATGAGCATAGGCTAAATACTTTGATTCACTATCATCCATCACCACGCGGGTGAAACCGGGGAGCGAAGCTAGTGCATAAATATTTACGGTATAAGAAAGTGATAAAGTAAAAAATACATAATATTTTATTTACTGTTGTAAATTTGTTTTCATAAAACAAACCTTGCAAACATACTAATTATTTAAGGCGTAGGTACGGCACTCCAGGCGTGTCAAACAGCGGGGCTCAGCTAGTATGTAATAATTTGTCTGTTTCATAATATTTCGATAAGTATGTGTAATGATGGAGCGAAATTATTGCATCTCGAAGGTTTAGGGTACTATTCACATCCTCGGACGGGACTCGAAACCGCGTCCTCCGGCAATCCGTGTCAGACGACACGACCAACTAGGCCACCGATGCACGAGGTCCGAGCATTGAATTTTGACTCTCTATTTGATTTTAACCGTCTGGTGGCGGTCTCTCTAGAATTGCAATGTTGTATCGCTGAGCAGGGGGCCTACTCCCAACTTTTACGAAACTATCATAAATCAGGAGAGTTTTGTAATAAACTTAGAATAATCATACTTACTATCGTACTCCCACAGGCACAAAGCGGTCAACCAAATTTAATGGTAAGGTTGCAGTGTGACGACTTTAAGAAATGGGAGTACGGATCTCCAAAAATCTAAGATTGGAACAATGAAACTTAGTGTCAAAAGTCACGTCAAAGTACGCGAATTGAGTGAAATATTTGATACAACGTCATCAAAACGTCTATCGTAATCTATATTGACGTGGTGGTACCAAATTTAATGGTAAGGTTGAAACATGACTGCTTTAAGAGGTGGGAGTAGGGCCCCAGGCGTTAGTGCATTAAAAATCATATTATACAGGTAAGGGGAAGTTTAGAGAGGAGTACCTAGTTACAGTTCAGTGCTAAGAACTACCCTTTAGTTCGTTCAGGAAGGCCACCATTAATAAACCGAGATTATCGTCTATCGCCTGTCGCGTCGTGTCTTCTTACAACCCATTCTCGACTGACAGCTATACAAACTACTATATATGTATGAGTATGTATAGAGTAAGGGACGCCGACGCCCTCATAATTATCAGTATTATTTATGTGCATTCGGTGTGAAGTTACTGATGGATGTGGCGACAAGTCAAGACAGCTGGAGGGCACAATTCTACTATTTCACAACGTTCAACAATCTATCCCGCTGCAACTGCAATTGTCGTTCGATAATCGATATTTACCTAAAAAGTCATTCTACAATTTCTAAAGACAAATTGGAACGTAACGTCTTAAGGCGCGGGGCCAACCCCAATTTTAAAATAATTAACGATGCTTTAAGTAAGGTTGAAAATCGCTTGTTTAGATTGGACGATGTAATGCGAAAATGCATTAATTTTGTACGTTTTCTTTATATTTTTCGATATATACTAACACAATTGAAAAAACTGTTGGTTACTATTTTAATACTATAAGTTGGCTATGTATTACCTAAAAAAATATAGTGTTATCGCTGAAAATTCTGAGAGTTTGGACGTCAAAGTTTATTTTTATGGACGTATTTAGGATTTTTTTCTGCAGAGAGCGAGTAATATTTATGAAATCTGATCGGTTATTTCTCTTTGCCTGTTATTTTTAACTTAAGTATTTTATTCAAACAATATTATCGATCTGTTTCGTTACACTAGATGTTTAAAGATTCTGCTTTTTACTATTATCAGGACAGAGCGCGCCTTAAACATATAGGTAATAGTTAAACAATAATTGGTACTATTTACGTATAATATATACATATAATATAGTTAGCATCGCGTTCATGATCTATCGAGTTAGCAGAATATACAATTTTGATTAATCGCTGGCGTCAACAGAAATGTAACTGCAGCTGGACTATTTTCTACCGACTTCCAAAAATGAGGAGGTACTCAATTCGACTGTGTTTTTTTTATGTTTGTTACCTCATAACTTTCGACTGCGTGAACCGATTCTCAAATATCTGTTTGAAAAATTTTTGTTTGAAAGCTGGTGCTTCCCGTGTGGTCCCATTTAAATTATATCAAATTCGGTTTAGTATTTTTTGAGTTGCACTCCAATAACTGGATAGAATGGAAGTCAGTATTAAATTTTTCAACTTGTGCTTGTACAATAGAAGAATAAGAAAATGTATAAAAAACACCGTTCAGCTACAGTTCGGTTGCAATTTAATTAGCGGAATTGAGCTTTGCTGGTGAGGCTATTAAACGTTATGAATAGGAATTATACCAATCAAGTGAACCCTAAGCGTAGTATGTTCTATGCCCTTAGGTTTTGTGAATTGCGTTTATAATTATGATAAAGTGAATTTTAGTTTTTCGCACTTGATAGGCTGTGTTTGAGCACTATCTCACTTGAAGCGTCCGTAATGATGCGGTCGAAGGTGGTCCACTCTAGACCTCATTGCGACTGGCTTTCAACAGCTGCCGAAATATATGGTTAGGTGGTTAGCAAAACATTTTCAACATGTTTAAAAATCTAGAAAGAGCTAGCCAGGCGGACCCCAGACCTGCAGTGCCCTGCTACCCTGCTGTGTGCATTTCACCCTTAACTCAAGTCCGAGGGGTCCGCTACCGTACGTCTGTTCCGGCTATAATCTACGACATGGCTTGACTGATTTTGAGGAGACTTTCACTAGCAGATAGCTGATGTTATATAGAGTAACATACGCTACTTTTATCTATATATATAAATTAATCCCTATTTCTCCTGGTCATGCTATTACTCGAGAATGGCTTTACCGATTTCATTCATCTTTTTTAAATACTTCGAAGGATCTTACATTAAAAAAAATAGAACAAGATAGGAGGTTATGGCGAGGCCGAAGGCTTAGCTTACTACGGAAACGAAGTCGCGGGCAGTCGCTAGTATAATATAACTATTTATTTGCAATTGCAATTTATTTCTGGGCCTTTATATTCCGTAAACCATGCCAGCCAAGCCGCTGGAGGGTCAGCCGGTTTTTTGTATATATAAGGGTAATATTCTACTCGTCAAATTTCTGTGTCCAGTTTCAATATGCAAACATTTGATCAAATTTCATTGACAGATTCCCATTCTACTCGTCAAATAGGGTCCAAGATTTCTTTGTAGATTGCGTAGTAAAAAATACCTACCTTGATTTTTTTTCTGTCTGGTACTGCGCCCGCAAACAATTTATTTTTTCTTCAAGTCTTGCTCAGTACACTGAACTTCAAATGTTTCATAAATTCGTCCTGCTATACCTTGCTTATAAACGTTTCATTTTGTAGTATTTGTCCCTCGTATCATATATAGGGTGTTTGGTAGAGGGACCGACAAACCAAATGAGCGTGTTCGGGGGACCACTTGGAGAATACAAGTTGGCCAAAAAAAATCCCCGACCCCCCAATGTGTTTAACATTTTTTTGTGATTTTTCCCTTTTTCTCCGAAATTGTACCTATTTACCACCATAACATTTGTAAAATATGTTTTAGACCGGATGTTTTTAGTTGAATTTGGTCTCTAATACACCTTCAGGCCACGCAAAGCAAAATTGGATACAAAACAGAGCTAACTAACTGATTTAGTTAAAAAAATTTGGGGTGTCGGGGATTTATTTTGGCCAACTTGTATTCTCCAAGTGAGCTCCCGAACACGCTCATTTGGTTTGTCGGTCCCTCTACCAAACACCCTGTATACATTCATTTCATTCCTAAGCATTTAACAAAACTTTCGTCATTGGAATTGTACACGAAACTTTATTTGCAACCATTTTTATGTTCAACAGTGTTCCTAGTAAATTGGATGAAGTCATCCAATACGTTTGAACAAACATTGGTCAACGATATTTGTCGAGTGGAATACCAGTCAAATACGTATAGGCAAAAGCACGGGGGTATTGATAACAATAATTAATTGTGTGCCTAAAATAGTAATTATACTAATTACTATTTTTAATATACTAATTATAATAATTTACTATTGATATTTGCCGTTTTCATATCACAAGTAAAAACTATTTTGATTTATCTACATACAGATTTTAAATTTTAATAACTTGTAATGAATAAAAATAATTAAATATCGTATCCAACGCGATAGCGCTTAATAATTAACTTCTGTTAGTTTAGTATATTCAGATATATAAATTTAACTTCATTAAAGAGATAATGCAACATTTATATAACCAGAACGAAAAATGGATGGTGAACTATAGAAGCTGAAAAATCCTCATTACTATATGTACCTAAGTCTTCTTCTTAGTCGTATCCTCATTACTGAGGGACGTTATTTTGGTGTGAAGTCTGTGCCACCATATTCCGCCAGCTCTCTCTATCGTGCGCCATTTGAATAGATGATTGTAAGGTGGCCCCTGTTGCCTCTTGAGTGGTGTGTGTCCATCGCGTTGGAGAGCGTCCCCTACCTAAGTCTACAAAGACATAATAAGTCAGGAACAGTACTGCGTTAAAAAAATGACCCAATAAAAGTCGTGCTAAACCAATAACATCATTCACGCCGCTACGACTCAGCTGTCATAGTAGACGTTGCAGCACGCGCGTGAACCAATCCCTGCTTTCCTTCTGAATTTAAACCAATCACCGAACATGTCTATTTGTAACTTCGGAAAAAAATCGTATTTGGAATCATAGTATGTCGTTTGGTTTGAACTTTGAAGGACCACTTTTTCTATGGATTTTTTTCTGAATTATGCTTCTTGACATTATTTCTTCGTAGACCCAAGTTTAGGAATTTGGATGCTGATTAGTTTCCAGGATATCAGTTTGTTGTTGAGTGTTTTTTCACGTACACTCGTATTTATCATTACCCATGAAGTACTAGTGGTTGAGCGCGATGTCATTTTGATGGCTGTGATGATGCGGTAGTTTGTAGAACAATCACTCTAGAATGGTGACAAGCTCTCGAGTTGCCGGAACCCACCATTGGAGAGGTCTTACTTATAAACGTTGCTCAAATTTAAATACGTCATTTAGTAGTGCGCACTACACAACTGTTGTGCGCCGTACTAAATAACGTTATTCAAACTTGGGGGTGTATGTTAGCCATGAAGTGCCCTTCCACCATGAAGTGGATTCATCACAATGTTACCTTCAGTGAAAGCTCAAGCCTGGTGATATGGTATGGGTAAGGACTAAGGATCGAGCCATCGAGGGTTTGGATTGGATTGTACTGGATGGCCGACAATCATTGTCCCTGGATTACACATTGCGGCACGTAAGTTGAACCAAATTGTGGTCTTCTGCGCAGGAACAACACAAATGTGATAGACGAATACTAACTCTGCGGTGGTTAAAATGAAACGCAAGTCCAACCAAATATCTAATTTCATTAAAATAATCTCCCCTCGCCCGCACTTAGATTGAGACCCGAAAATGTTTTCTGCGCATAGTTCAACTTACGTGCCGCGATCTGTACCATTGCTTCAAATTATAAGAGGCATTTTGAGTATATTTTATGAATGTTTTCGTACCCAACAGAAACTATGTCCCAAATACGCAAAAAGGTAGCTCCCACTCTCTCGTCTACTCCGAACAGCTCGTTACAATACAATTGTTGCACCATCTAAGTAAACTCACTTGTTACCGTATTTTTGCCTAGCACGAATAACTGCGTAAGTGTAACGTTACGTGTCGTTCGCGTGATACATTTCAAACAGTCATGTGTACTAGGGCAACTGTGACAGAGAACTCATAGTTTTTACGCCGTAAATGACGCGTTGACTTCGCAAATTGTTGCTACGGCTTCTGATGCAACTTCTCAGTAAATAAAAAAAGTTGATATAATAATATAGTTATTATGAATTCTTGGTTACTTGTTCATCGAGCCCATATAATAATACGTCGTTATCACTCTGTTGGACCGATTTGCGTTCGTTAACTGGCCTGTCAGCGTGTGCTCATTATAATTTAATAAATCACAGTCACGCGACATGTTTGTATGAATGTTGTTGTAAGTTTAATGTTCTCTGAGAAATTATCTGAACTAATAAATATATTAATATTTCTAGGTGCGCCCGCGGCTTCGCCTATAGGAAAATGTCTGTACAACAAAAAGATTTTTCCACAGTAAAAATTTACGTGTTAATCAAAAATGTTTCACGAAATTGACTTTACTACTGACGTGTTACTTTCGATGATTTGATATGTTTATACTTGATTGTATGATATCTTCCTAAAAGACAACATCTTTTTTTGTAATTATTGAGCATAACTCAGGAGTGCACAACCGATGTCGGCCAACTTGCGGCCATACCTTAAAAACAATTTTCGAAATCGATTCATAATTGACGGAGAAATCGGTTAACATACATTTTAACGAAATTCAATACATGAGGAGGTGCAGAGTTTGTCGGAATCTTTTTTATGTACGTTTCCCGAGTAGACGATGACTTCTGGACCGATTCGATAAAAAAAATTATGAACACGTAGACTCGCCAATTGCCATATTTGGTCAAGTAGTTTTATCAGATATCGTACTACTTTTCCAGGAATTTCTATATGTGTGCTTGAAAGGGTATACTTCCCAAGTCTACTGATGAGATCCCAGAAAAATAGAGAGCAAACCTCAAATATTGCAGGGACGCATTATGTGTTTTATATATTTTCTAAAACTATTCAAGTATTTGCGTCTGGTACTCATCATCTCATGTTGCTGAACTGATGATGGAAAATATAAACCCTCAACTGTGAAGTACTTGTGAATATTATTTATATATTATAGGCTCGTATAGACAGCTACTTATGTTTATTTAGATGAGCTGATGATGGAAGGTACAACTCCTTGTTAGGAGTTAGGAGATGATTCCTTAACTACCGTAATGATTCTTAAATACCGCTAGTTTTTATTCTTTCAATTATCGTCAACATCAGATCTATAATATCTTTAATAAAAGCATGGAAGTCGGTTTAACCCGTTGACTCGCGATTCGCCATATTTGGCCAATAATACAATGGATTTAGCAGAAATCAACCTACTTTTCCAGGAACTGCAACGTGTGTGGTTAAAATGCTTCAAATTGTACATAAAATACATACAGTCCAAACAGAACCTCCTCCTTTTTTAAAGTAAGTTTAAAAGTAACGAACATCTAAACAAATATTCTTTGGCGTGTGATTACTATTCAGTTGCCTATGTATACTCACATTTATATGTGACTAAAAGACTGGTAGCATTATTATAGTGTAGTATAAGTAACTTTAATTAATAATATATAATACATGCTTACAGTGTACATACACGCAGAGATGCTTGATGTCACATAAATGTCTTAAAATGGTTGCCATGTCCGCGTATACCGAAAACAAGTTAATCAGTTGTATAGAAGGCCGGCCGCTGACTACCGCCGCGCCGGTGCCCTTACTTTTTTCTCCAATCCTACCTCAAGCTTGGGCTTTCGTTGAAGATAACATTGTGCAGAAGTCCTATTCATCATAAGGCACTTTCTAGATTGAATGATTGACTTAACTCGGCCTTCAGTTCTAGGAGTTCTATTGTGAAGCGGCCCGCGCTGTCGCGTAGGTTCGCTAAATAATGAAATTCCTGGAAACTTAGGCCAAGGGTCATGGAGGTTTAATTTGATTGTTGTATAGTCCTCCCCCTCGTGCTATTTTGATGATGATTGGGGTGAATATTTACGAGCAGACGAAGCGCTCTAACCTCTTCCGTACTCTTTTATTACGCGACGCACCACTACTACTGTTCGCAAAAAAAATTATTTCTTTTTTCTGATCACGACATACAACACTGATTGCATCAGATCTGACTTTGGCGAAAACATTTAAAACTCAATCTAAACATACTACATTTCTACAGTAAGTTATTATCCATTAGTTCAGTGACACCTATATATATATAGGTATATTATACTTCATCACAGACTTGCTAATCATCAAGACGTCATTATCCTGTGATAATAGGCACCATTAAAAAACAGGATCCTCCTCAATTTCAAGCTGTATAACATTGTCAAGACGTCTCTTCCTAATGGGGAAAGTCTTTAAAAAACATTGCATTAAGAGATATTTGAGTCGGTTTCCCGGCGCCGGCGGTGGACAAGTAATTGCATCAGAACGGGGCTCGGACCGGTCCCGGCCAAACATGGGCACAGACAACCTGGTTACAGTGTGCCACTTGGCGCAGGCTGAGAGATCGGTGGTGGCTGATGCTGGTTATAATTCGCGACAGCTAACAGATTGTTATTGACTTACGATGTTGATTTGTTAGAAGGGTGTTGTGTTGGAAGTTTACCAACGGTGAACGTTTTATCTGCTGTAACTTGTAACAACGTAGTCGTATCTATCTATCTAAGACTAAACTTTAACAGAGCAATTCTTGTATATATAGGTATACTAGCTGGTGCCTCCGACTACTTCTGCGCAGGATTAGTATTTCGAGTAGCTTATTATCTTCTCCAAGGCCATATCTACCTTTATACCAAAATGTCAAAATATGTACATGTCAAACGCAATTGCTATAATAGTATTATACGAGTAAATTTAAATACTTAGTATATCAATCAGTAAACACTGTTAATAAAATACAGGACTTTAGTACATACAAATATAAAATTAATCACCTTGGAAATAAACTGTCATTACATTTCATCACCCTTGACGATATTGTGTTACATTTCATCACCCTTGACGGTCGCCGAGCACGTGTAATGTATCGAGCTGTCAAATTGACTTAGCTTTTGACTAAGCTATCAGAAACTGACACAAAGACAGTGATTGAACTGACATTTGACAGAACTGTCGTCATTACTATCTTGCTTGACGTAGGCTGAGATATTATTTTGTCTTTGCTGTGCCCAAGCATATTACGCTTTTTTACCCGCGTGGTGATGGATGATGAGGAAAGGTATCCTATGTGTTAATCCAGCGCCTCATATACCTCCATAACATTTTTTTCTAATAATCGCCCCCGCCGTTTGAGCGTGAAAGAGTAACAAAGATACAAACATCCATACTCACAGACGTTTATAATATTACTAGGATACTTATAATCTAAATATATACGGCTTCATCAATATTCATGAATTTTGGTAAGTAGGTAAGTTTCATTTTTAGAAAACGTCGTTGTATCCGTGCTTTCAGGCAATCAAGAACAACAGTTGCGTTCAAACTAGATGTCGTAACAGTTGCATTGCAAAATCCTGAATCGCGGTGATTAGATTTTCACGGAACATGTGTTGCTATTTTGTATTTATATCTAAATCGCGCAAAACTCGGGCACCCAGGTACTTAGTTATAATATGGTATTTCCAATCTGAGGGTAATTCTGCCTGTAGAAAATCATGTTGTTACCATTTTAATTTAGTGCTTTATGCTCTATACTGAAAGAAATCGGACTTGGTTTTATCCGGCCATCTCTTGTTATATACCCATAGAACAAAATATATACCTAGGTGTATGAGAAGTTTACCTACTGTATGTGCCTATAGGTGGATAAAAATAAATAAAAGAGAGTTAAATGATTAGGTACAAACCTTATTACACAAAACGCATCTGGAAAGCGTGAACTCTCACCTCATATAATGTTATGTGGCTGATCTATGTTTTCATTGTGAATTCAATTAAATTTATTTTTAAAGTTATTGCAGTTCGTATGTGTTTAGACTTTTTAGTTTATTTTAAGGCTGTTGTATGTGACTACTGTTAAAACACCTCAAAAGTATGCTCTCAGTACCTCCGACCTCCTGAAGGATTGCATTACAAAACATTGACAGTGAATTTATAACTGTATTCAGGATTCCATGAAATCTTTAAACTATTAAATATAGTATAACTAGCTATAATCAGAACCATTAAACTACTAACGGGTTGGCTTAAATCGAAGATCAAAGATCAAAAGCAGGGCACCCTGACGAGACGGATTTAACCAACTAGTCAAAGACTCAGATTTAGGTCTCCCGATAGTGCGTGGCAAATCTGGGGCAATAGCTCCTGCCTCATGCATGTTTCATAAAGTCGTTAATACTATAATTTTACCCTAGACTTTTTATGTTTCTTTTGGCCTGGTTAAGGTGTGTAAGTTTATACCTATTTGTACATGCTAATCACGGTTAGGTTGGCATCTTACTTCCAATAACGAGAATTTTAGTAGCAATAGCTAAATTTACATTGCCGCGGCAAGTATGGAATGGAAGTATTTTTTTGTAACAAAATTGTATGTAGCTTAATTGCCTTTATGTAACCGGTGCGTGTTTGCGATGTCAATACGAAAGTTTTAAGTATTTCTAATGCTTCTTTCGGTTGGATAGTGCCGTCAAAGCTATGTTCAATAGATTTCGCTCCGTCCCCGTAAGACGGTTAAAGTCAGATATAGAGTTAAAATTCGATGCTCGGACCCAAACCTCGGTGGCCTAGTTGGTCAATGGCGTCTGACACGGAGAGTCAGAAGACGCGGGTTCGAATCCCGTCCGAGGAGGTGATTTTTTCTCTCTATAAATTTCAATGTTTGAGATCGCTAAAGCAAGCAAAAGTAATACTTTTGTAACATATAAATTAGATACGAGCCAAACATACGGTTTGCGGATAAATGTCACGTAACTTAGTGTATTCTCGCAATTTCTCTTGATTTATTTTATGTAAGTACTTACGGTTATTTTTATTTATTTTGGAAACACAGTCTTAAACAAATATGAATCATATTTATACAATGTAAATAGACTTAAAATTCTATGAAAAGTTACAAGCTTTGAAAATTTTGGAACTGTTAGGTACAGGAAAGTGCCCGTTGTGAAAACAATGACTCGTTTCAGAACATCAAACAACTACATAATACATAAAGTTGTCTTACACAATACTTGTAGAAGTTAAATAGTTAACAAAGATTCGCCCATTTTCTTTTTAAATACTGTTAATAGAGAAGAGAAAATGTCTATCGGCCTTATATTACTTATAAACGCTGCTTAAATTTAAATGACGTTATTTAATACTGCGCAAAGAAAATTTTTTCTGCGCGGTACTAAGTGAAGTTATTTAAATTTAAGCAACGTTTATAAGTAAGGCGTAGATGTGTAAAAGTGTTATTATAACAATGACAAGATCGCCTTACTTAGGTACAATTTTTTGCGTAGTTTGTTTTACTAATTGAATTTTATTAATCTAATACGTACCATCATAAATAAGACTAGATTTTTGGTGGATGCCATTCCATCATACCTAAGCAATACTGTTGACTCAAAAGTGTTAGCGTGTTAGTTTGTTCGTAGGGTACCGCTCCTAGTTTTCGTAAACAACTCTTGTTTCCTAACTTTTAAGAGGATTGCATAGTTAGTACTTTCATTACTAAAAGAAATAACTCTTTTCAAGCTTTTAAAATTGTCCGATTTCAGTGGTTTATTTTTTCATGTAATCATTGTTTACTATGTCCGTACGTTTTGATTTTTTCAGTATTTCAAAGTACTATACATTTATTTTTTTGCATTAAAAAAAAATTGGAAATATGAAAACTAACGGGCATAGTAAACAATGTGAAGATTACATGAAAAAATAAATACCTCAAATCGGACAATGTTAAGAGGTAGAAACGAGTTATTTCTTTTGGTATGGAAAGTACTAACTATGCAATCCTCTTAACGTCCACGAAACATCACCTGCCCACATCAAACATTTCGTGTCCAGTGAATGGGACGAACAGACGAGACGAACAGGTTAATTACGCTGCCCGTTTGTCCATTACCCTATCCAAATATTGACACTTTCCACCATTTTCATTGAGCGACGAGAGAAACCGTCGACACCCGTGCTTCTTCGAGCTCTCCCACGGTTCGTTCATTATTAATAATTTGTAGTCGCAACACTGCGACTGTCTAGAGTCTATTGTGAAGTGTTTAGAAGAAAAGGTTTAGAGTACCAAACTACTACTTACAGCGCCAATGTATGGCCATTCTGTGACGCAAGTGTCAAGGTGTCCACCTACTGAGACTGCGTTGTAAAGTAGTTTACTCCTATTATGCACTTACATCTACCTACTAAAGACTACTCTACTTACATCATATAAATATAGGTACTATAATGTATGTATAAAAATGATGGATGGTTTAACTATGTAATATGAATAGTTGTAAAGGTACAAAGGTTTTAGCGTGAAAAAAATTGGAAAAATATTAGAAATATTCAAATTATCAACGGGATAATCAATTACCATGTACCATGAGGATGGTTTTCATCATCATCATCATCAGCCTGTAGCAGTCCACTGCTGGACATAGGCCTCTCCAATTGCACGCCACTTAGGTCTATCTTGGGCTTCTCGCATCCAGTTTTTGCCAGCCGTCTTGCGCAGATCGTCACTCCACCGTGCCTCAGGACGTCCTACACTACGTTTGCCGAGACGCGGTCTCCACTCTAGAACTCGTTTACCCCAACGGTTGTCGGTTCTACGGCTAATATGGCCAGCCCACTGCCACTTCAGCTTGCTGATCCGGTGGGCTATGTCGATGACCTTGGTTCTCTGACGGATCACTTCATTTCTGATGCGATCCCTCAGAGAAACACCGAGCATAGCCCTTTCCATAGCCCGCTGAGCGACTTTGAGCTTGTGGACCATTCGAGCCGTCAGTGTCCACGTTTCGGCTCCGTATGTCATGACGGGTAGGACGCACTGATTGAAGACTTTCGTCTTCAGGCACTGTGGAATCGGCGAAGTAAGGACTCGACGTAGTTTCCCAAACGCTGCCCAGCCCAGCCGAATTCTTCTATTCACCTCGTTCTCAAAGTTGTTTTTTCCCAACTGCAATGTCTGCCCGAGGTACACATATTTTTGAACAACTTCGAGAACGGCGCCGTGTATCGCAATCGGTTCCGGTAGAACATGTTCGTTGAACATGACCTTGGTTTTGTCCAAGTTCATCCGTAGGCCGATGCGTATAGAAGAGTCAGCCAGGTCATTCAGCATCTGTTGCAGGTCCTGCAGCGTCTCTGCCACGATGACGATATCGTCAGCAAATCGCAAGTGAGAGATGTATTCGCCGTTGATATTAATGCCACGTCCTTTCCAGTTCAGCGTCTTGAACATATCCTCCATTGCATTTGAAAACAATTTCGGGGAAATAACGTCCCCTTGTCTCACTCCTCGATGCAACGGTATGGGACTTGTTTGCTGATTCTGTACTTGGACGGACATGGTGGCGGTTTCGTAAAGACATCTCATCACTTGGATGTATCGCCAATCTATCTGGCAACGCTGCAGGGACTCCAGAACAGACCAGATTTCAACCGAGTCAAAGGCCTTCTCATAGTCCACGAATGCTAGACACAGGGGCTGATTATACTCTTCGGTCTTCTGTATAATCTGCCGCACTGTGTGAATGTGGTATAGACCACAGTGGTGCCGTATCCGCTCCGAAACCCAGCCTGTTCCGGTGGTTGGAATTCGTCGAGTCTACGCGCAAGACGGTTCGTGATCACTCTTGAAAACAGCTTATAGACGTGGCTTAGAAGGGATATGGGTCGATAGTTCTTCAGCAGGGTCTTATCTCCTTTTTTGAAGAACAGGACGACCACACTCCTACTCCACGCCTCTGGAGTTCTCCCTTCGAACAGGACAGCGTTAAAAAGCTTCTGGAGCTCCCTCAGTACGGGTTTACCTCCTGCTTTTAGTAGCTCTGTTGTAACGCCATCCTCTCCAGGGGCTTTTCCATTTTTAAGCTGTCTAAGAGCGATCTCGATTTCGCCAATACTGACTTCTGGCAAGTCTTCGGTGAAATGGCGTGTTAACGTGGCTCTAGGATCATTTTCGGGATCAGGTCGAGATGCATGCGATGCGTATAATCGGCCATAGAAGTCCTCCACTTCCGAAAGGACTGCCGGCTTCGAAGCAACGACTTCTCCACTAGCTGTGGTCAACTTCGTCAGGTGGCTTCTTCCAAGAGATTGTACGAACACCTTTGACCCTCGATTCTGCTCGATCGCTCTTTCGATCGAAAGAGTATTGAAGCACCGGAGGTCGTGTCGTACGTTCTTGTTGATCTCTCGGTTTAGAGTCCGCTTTTCTGACGAAGTGATGGGTGGGTTTTCACGTCGTTCCTTCATTAGCCCCAAAGTCTCTTCTGAAAGCTTGGACTTCTTGCCCTTACGCTGCATGTAACAAAATCTCGTACCTTCTTCCCTGAGGACCCGAGTCACATTTTCGAGGTTCTGGTTTACGTCTGTGGTGGTTTCCACGGCAGCGAATTGGTTCTCCAGGTTTAACTGGAATGTTTCAGATCCGGCAATGGTTTGGAGCAGTGTTGGTCGGAGCCTGGACTTCATCAGACGGACACGTTGCGCCTTGAAGTTGATATTCAGAGAGCCTCGGACAAGTCGGTGATCGCTACCGGTATTGAACCTGTTGATCACGGAGACATCTCTAAATATGTGCCTTTTATTCGTCATGACGAAGTCAATCTCATTTTTAGTCCTAGTGTCGGGGCTTAGCCACGTCCACTTCCTTTGGGGCTGTTTCTTAAAGAAGGAGTTCATCAAGAAGAGCCCCTCCCGTTCGAGGAAGTTGACGAGCATTTGCCCCCTATGGTTTCTGCTTCCAAAGCCATGGCATCCTACTACCGATTCGCTGAAATTCTGTACTCCCACTTTAGCGTTAAAGTCCCCCATGACAACGGTGTACTGGGTCTTTGTAGTGAAGTGGAGGGCCCTCGATATGTCATCGAACATATCCTCCACTTCATCGTCCGAGTGTGTTGAGGTCGGTGCGTACACTTGCACCACCTTAAGGCTATACCTCTCGGTGAGCTTCACAATAAGGTACGCTACCCTGTTCGACACACTGGACACTTCCACAACGTTGTCAGAAAGGGACTTGTTTACCAGAAACCCAACGCCACCTTGGGATTGTTGGTCTCCCTCTCGGAAGTACATAAGGTGGCCCGATTCTAGGGTTAAGGTGTCCTCCCCCTCTCTTCGGACTTCACTCAACCCCAGTATGTGCCACCTAATTTTCCCAAGTTCCACCTCGAGTTGCGCCAGATGCGAGTCAAGCCTTAGCGTGCGTGGTTTTCAACTGTCGCATATCTGGAATCCAGTGGTACGATTGTGTAAAAACAAAACAGTAATAGTCCCAAAGTTCGAGCTGATACGGTTAGTGTTGTGTGTCGAGATAATACAAAAACTAACAGTGCGAACAATAGGAGTGGTGCCTCGCATAACAAACGAGTACGGAAGAGGGTAGACCGTTTCGTCTGCTCGTAAACATTCACCCACCAGCTGCAAGTCCTCAGTTTATCCGTGATAATGGCGCTTGCAACAGTGCCATAATATCGGAAATTCACAGAAAATATATATGGTAATTATCCCGTTGATAATTTGAATATTTCTAATTGGAACAGTAGTTTAGAAAAAATAATATATTGAATTAAAGTGCATAAAACCTTATCTAAAAGTATAAGAAGCATCTTATAATTTTAGAAAATTTTTTTCAGAAGTACGTTTTTATGCAAAACATTTAATTTTTATACTTACACTCATTATAATGCCTATTTATCGTTTACGTAGGTAAATATAGATACTATCACTTCAGAACGCTATCCGTAATAAAAGCTCTAGCTGTTTGAATATGTTATAGTTTCAAACTAATTACTGAGAAGAGCAATAATTGCTTTGGTACAGTCGCCTGCAATATGATATATCCCTTCAAGAGTCGTTATATTATAACAATGAAATTTCTATTGTGTCTGGCCGCATGATGACCAATGACCTTTGATGGAATATACAATCCTTAATTTTCAAACCCTGTCCCTGATCCCAGTATAAAAATACATAGAAATGAGCGCTAAATTTACTCTCAAAATATTATATTTTCTATTTATAGCTGTCTAATAGTTTTTACGGTCATTTTTGTCACATGTAATATTTGGAAATTACTGAGTGTGTACTTCTTATTGCAAACGACTGACCATACATACATTAATTGAATAATAACTTAGATTGTAAAGTTCTTAAGGTGATGCATTCGCATGTTCCAATTCTCAAAACTAATTTTGAATGTAGAAAACAGACAATTAAATAGGAAAGGAGGGTAATCAATAAGTTAGAATACTGTAACACAACTGGACAACACAGGAGAAGGGAATGTAATAGACAGAAGTCTTATAAAAAGGATTCACAAACCCTAACAATGCCGGTTATCTAAAGGGCTTCCCGAGTCTCGGGCGTCAATTCCAACACACAACATATTTAGTGAGATAAGATAAGGTCTAACTTGGTCCTTATTTACGTCAAACTATTCACTTCAACTTGGAGATTACGGCTAAGTTAAATTGCCTCGGGACTGAAAGGACTCGGGATCTTGCCTATGGCCTACTGCTGAACCAAGGAAACTTGTAACGACCTTTGCGAATAAACATGAAACAAATAAAGTTAGAATTGTTAATTAAAGGATCCCATTTTGATTAGAAATGAAGGAATAACGTTGGTCAAATAGAATTAATTTATTTTCAGTCAATCCCCTTTTTCCTCTTTTAAAGAAGCTGGCAAAATAGCAAGTTATTACGTGGAGCTCTGATATACTTTTAATCTTATGGTAATACTAGCCGACCCGCCAGCGGCTTCACTCACGTGGCCTCGCGGGATACGGGTAATTACAGTTTTTTTTACCATCCCACGAGAACTCTTTAATTTACCAGGATCAAAAGTTTTTGACCAGGATCCTATATGTTGACCAGGTATATAAGCTACCACCGTACAAAATTTCATTCAAATCGGTCCAGTCGTTTCGGAGATTAGCCCGTACAAACAGACAAACAAATAGAGAAACAACAAAAAATTTAAAAAAAAATGATTTACTCCTTACATCCCCCTGACTCGGTTTTTTAACATTTTTCATTGTACAGAAATTCGACCTTTTCAGTTTTATTATATATATATAGGTATATCTCTACATATGTACAGTGTACACATAAGGATTTTGACTGGGATGGTGCTGCTGCCCACCTTCTGATTGTTATCCCTTACCCGGCTTCTACGGCACCCACGGGTAGAGTTGGGGAGGTACTATTCTAAGCCGGCACCCCACGGTGCGCCAAACCCCAAAACTACTGTGCTAAGGTTTAATAGGCACTGTACCAATTAAAATAACTCGGTTTCATACTGAATTTCGACAGTTCTATACTTCGACAAGTCGCATATGTCTTGTCAAAACAATGACATGTCAAACTATGTATTTTCGAAGAAAGCGACATGTCGAAGTATATATTGAACCGTCGAAATTCAGTATGACACCCAAAATAACTATAGGCGAATGAGAAATTTTATCAATATAGAAATTACGTCCGCCGTTTAATCCCACACAAAAGTCAGCTTATGTAGCTCTGAATATCAGTGGAAATGTCATGTATGTAAGGAGATAAGGTGTGATGCTGATAGCTTACCATCAGGCCAACCATTTCGTTATATTAACCCTCCAAACTATGCCTAAGGGGCGCTGACTTCGGCAGCCTCGTTTTCAGTCACGTGCCAATCTCATCAATGTATTCCCTTGAGCTGTACAATACGATCATCAACCAATTGAGCTCCAGGCGACCTCATATAACTAGTGAGGGCTCGGAAGTACCCCTAGATACCTACTTTCTTTTTTGGCTATGTTTACTGACGTACACTTATAATTCCCGGTCCAAGAATTGGACTTCTCCACATGCCCAGAGTGATTTAAGATAAATAATTTTGTGCAAAGTATCTATACTGTTAAGGTACCGCATAACGCACAAAGAGATTGGCTTGAACACAATATTGATGTGAGTGAGTGAAGTGTAACACAGTTACGTGTTTTGCGATAGAATTTTAATATTGCGAGAGTGGGCTAGCCAAGCGAGCACTAAAATGTGCCCAACAACCAGTTCATTTTCTCACCCGGTTACCTTCACCAGAAGCTGAAGTTCGAAGTAGAATTTGAACTTCTGAAATGCTTAAATACTCCGGATGACGGAAAGCTTAAAAAAATACTTGCACACATCTTCTAAATCTTATCTTATTTATTAACCCATCCGAATCAGCAAGCCTCCAGTCCAATCATAAATCTTTTGTTATAGGACAGATTAAACAATGTATAGGGAAGAGAATGTCAATTTGCAGCGCATAGTTAAGATAATGGTGAGGAGATCACAGAATAATAATTTAAAAAATAGGTGAAAAGCAGCCACTATTGTAAACCTAAAATAGGAGCGACTCTATGCTTCAGACTTCGGAGAATAAGGAAACACGTCATAGGTCCCAGCAGTTTTCCTTAAAGAACAGTCATTGGTCCATGTCTCATTGATGTCTCATGATTTTGTAGCGTACTTCGTGTAGCAGGCAATACAGATAAAACATTACATATATATATATATATATACCATATGATTGCTTTTATTTAAAAAAAAATGCTTTATAAATACTATTACACTCACTACGTAGGAATTTCTAAGTGACATAATTTAGATAGAAAATTGACAACATGATTGACATAATATTTTCATTTATTATTCACCATAAGTATTGTATTTGTAAAATCATTGTACCAATAGGTATGTTTGAAAACCAAAATACAAAAACTGGCAATTATCCCGTTACTTATGCTTATGTAAATAATGAAAAACAATGAAAAAGAACTTGAAAATGGACCAAAATGTATATAGTGTATTAGCGTTATTTGTATTATATTGCGTTACATTACTCATTTAAACAAATGCTCGTTTTAAATATTTTTTTATTAGTTTGGGAAGTATTTGCAACCGCACACCATAGGGCTTCAATTCATCCCTACACAATACGACGATGATTTCTTTGAAAATATGATTCAATCAGTTTAAAGTCTAGACTCGGGAGTCTAGACTTAGGTACATACAAAAGGTACTTCGTTTCTTTTAATCACCCTTTGTATTGTCGGGGTTCTGTTCAGTCTCCAGTTGTTATGACGATAAGCTGTGTGGTTTGGCTTTTGTTCTTTATAGAAATCGGAACGATGTAAACACGTGCTGGTGTGCTGGCAGACAGATTTGACCCGTTACTCATTGGTTTATGTTAGTTGGTCACGTACTGTTAGAAACTTAATAAGACCTAGATGTTTTAGTGCATAAATTACCTTATTTCTAGGTCGCTTTACGCATATGTGTCGTAACTGATCATTATGTCAGGGGTCGAAACTGATTCCATAGTTAAAAATACTGATTTAACTGACTGCAAACCCGTAAAATACTGACCATTTACCGACCAATCCTCTAGAGTCATTTAAGTCGTTTTTCCTCTAGAGACTCTTCGTCCACCAATTCACCATTGAGATATGCATGTGTTAGTTGCTGTTAGTTAAGTATGTGAAAGTAAAAAACATATATAATGTATGCCTCTTTTTTAAAGAGAGACAAGAATGTTGGCCGAATAAAGAGAGGCGTCCTAAAAGTCTTCAATAAAATGAGCCCTTGCTTTATATTCTTCACACACAACAGAACTTCCATCTACAATAAACGCCACTTATGGAAGAGTGGCCTTGAAATATTGACTGTATTGACCATTTCTAGTAAAAACTGACTTCTACTGACTTGACTGACCATTTTCGAACCCTGTTATGTTCTCCATATGTACAGCGGTGCTTTTGATTCTATGGTACCTTAGATTTAAAAGCACCACTGGAATTAATCATTGAATAACTTGGTGGCATAGGTAGGTAGGTACTTATCTAGTCCAAGTTTTGAATATCTCATTTATTTGTGTTCATCATCAGAGAAAGTGGTTTGTGAGGACTGAGACTAATTAGAATGGTTCCGAGATTACTAGTTTTTTATTACTAACAATTCCTTTCAAAAATTGGTTGTGTGTGAAATCTTCCAGAGTGCTTTCCTAAAGATATTTTTTTATACTTGATTGGTTAGTGTTTGACCACTTATATGTATAGTCAGTGATGATGCGTTCAAAGGTGATATCACTTCTGTGTGATATAGAATATCAGTTGATAGTCTAGGTCTAGACTTAGAATAGCGACTAGCTATCACGGACAACACCGGAACACACTGTTAGGTGCTTAGCGACAGATTTTGGGTTCAAACATGAAAGTGTTAGCTGGTCATGCAGACACCAGAAACATCATCACCACCAGAAGCCACTATCAGAAGTGCCCTACCACCATCCAGTGGATTTCATCACGATGTAACCTTCACCAAAAGCTCAAGCCCGAGGTGGGATCGATCACGTGACCGTCTTATCTCATAGCTTTAAAAAAAAATTTTGTAATTGTTTACCGAAAACGAAGACCAAGACAAATATCAAAATGAAAGGAAATGATTCAGAAGGCTGATCACGTCTAACATGGGATGTATAGCGTACAAAACAGAGAGGAACTGATCTTCCTTCTCACTTAATATCCTAGAAAATCTATAAATATGACACATCCCGGTGTCAAGCACATTTGCAACCAATAGTGCGGAGTGCGGAGTGCGACTTCCGATAACCCGAGTGCACGGTATTTATAGCCGAGCCTGGCGAGCACTTAGCGAAAACTGTTACGAAATACTGTTTGGATAGGCCATATGGTGAGCATTGGTTTCTATCTACTTGGTACCGAGTCAGTATTGAACTGGCGAAATGGCGTAAAACGGTCCTTGATGTGCTGGCGTTGGCATTCTGCGTGTCTTTAACATCCGCAGCTGACGTTACATACTCATGTGTTTATGGTCTGCTTTGATCGAAGTCCGCTAGCCTTTGTATATCAGCAAAATTACGTAGATATTCGCATCAGTCATTTGCACACAATAATAAATAGAATAAAAGAAGTACCTGTTAAAATACCAAAGTGCTTGTGATGGCACATGCATAGTCCCAGTCGTAAGGCAATCGGTCTTAAAACTTCGACACTATGTGGCTCTACCCGCACGGGACCTGCGTTGTAGATCGCATCCTATACTACTAGTCTGAGAGAGGAATACCTGTCCTCCAGAAGAGGATTGTATGAGCTGATCATGATGACAAGCTTAAAATGATTCTAAGGGACTCATTTGATAGAGTTCGAATAATTGCCATGTCATCCCTTAGGACTCTTATACACACGAGCGGCATGTTGCCAACGGCAGAGGTAACTGCTGCCGTCGACCAACAGCGACACTTGTAGTTGTAGCGTGCTGACGATGGCCGCCGCTGATCTTCAAAGTTAAAAAGACGACGGCTGCCGCTGAAGCGACAACAACAGCCGTCGACGCGTGTGGACAGCTGCAGGCAGTTATCTCTGCCGTTAGGAAAGTGCCGCTCATGTGTAAGAGCTCTAAGTCGCCTTTTATGACATATTATATGCAGTTTAACACGGAACAAGCAGTCTAATATTGTCAAAGCCGGGAACTTTACGGCAAGGCAAAATGTTTAAAATTACAGAAACATTAACAAAAATCATAATATCGAAATGGTCAGTGTTAAATAAACTTTTCCCAATGACCCGCTCGCCAAAGAGAGTATGCATGTATGTACTCGTAAATGCAGTTTATATAGTTTAGTTAGTTACTCACCGTCAAATCGCGATGCCTTGTTGGCGAGCATGTCGGCGAGCTTGTTCAGCTCGCTCCGTAGCGCGCCTTCGAATTGTGTTTTGGCTTGGTTCGTGAGCCGCGTTCTCGACGCAGGCCCGCAACAACCTTTGTTCAGACATATTCCGTCTATATCTGCGAAAGAAAGAGAACTTGGTTATTGTGTGTATATTTTGCTGTAAAATTATAGCGTATATTAAAATAGTCTCTGTTCTAAGACTAGTAGTTCTAGGAACAATAGACTCTGCGAGCACATGAGTCTTATCAGCGGCAATTTTTCGCAGTACTTCACAACGTAGTATCTCGGAAACCATTTGACCAATTTTTTATGCTCATAGCCGAAATTCCTGGTTAAAGTCAAGTACCTAATGTATGTACTAAATTTTTAGCAGCAATCCTTCCCCCCCTTTTTAGAAAAAGTCCCCCCTCCCCCACTGAAAATCACCGACCACAAAAAATATAGACTTGATTTCTTTGTTTATGGCGTGTCTGCTTATTGCAATTCTGCCACGGTAAAAAAAAATTGTAGAACATGCAACAAAGTTACGTCAAGATTAGCAGAAAGATGCGACCTGTACATACAACCTGACAAACATACGGACAGATGAAAGGCAATTTGGCCAGTTAAAGTAGAAACGCTTCGCTCGCTCGGTCAATATGGGAGAGGCAAATGTTCAGATCTGATCGTGCTATAACTGAGAGGATTTTATGATACAAAAATATTATACCTACTAATTACTTTTAATTTTTTTATTATTATTTTAGGTTTTTGACGGGCAAGTCGTTCGTCTAATGGCGCCTGCACATGACGGTTGTAGCTCAACCCGGATTTTTAAGCTTTTTTACACTGCACTTTATTGGGTCGTTAATTAGCTACAGTGCTCTTCAGCCTCAACCATTCCTAAAAGTACCGTGATAATTAAAACAAAAGATTTATAATTGAAATGCACGTAAATTTACGGCAATGGTACGCAAAAGGTTAACACGGTAATCCTTTCACGCTAGCACCACTTATTGGCAAAATATTTGGGATTCTGATGGTATCCACCAACGCAGAGAGTTTCAGGAAATTACCTAGTATTTCAAGTTAATTGATTGACACCACCAGGTATGCAGGATGCCTTCAAAGAACGTGGGTTACTCGGCATAGCATTTTCCATGGGGTTTTTCATTGGGAATTAGTTCAGGGAATTTAAATACAAAAATACCAAAAAACGGAATAGACAATATTGTGATGTTTAGAGACCCTTGCTATATACTTACGGAATCGATTGTCATTTACCGAAAAGCTTTTCAGTTATTGGAGTGTAACTCAAACATTGCTTGACCGAATTTGATGAAATTTAAATGGAACCACCTCGGAAGTATACTCTACCAAAAATCTCAAATCTAAAATAAAGAATTTTCAAAATTGGGCTACTCTGTAAAAAGTTATGTGTGATCGTACATAAAAAATATAAGCGTCGATTTGAAAACCTCTTCCTTTTGGAAGTCGGTTAAAAATGGCATAGCATTAAAATAAATATGCAAACAAAACCTCTAACTTCCGCAAAGCAATGAATGATATTCTTTCAGATCAAAATTAACAGCTTAGTCAAACTGTAGGTAGGTAGGTACCTAAGTACCTCTTCTATAAACAAGTCATCTTTGTTATTATGACTTAAGTATTTGCGTGTATGACTCATACTTATCACTTATGAGTCAACTGCTGTTGTAAAGTTAAGGCTAAATGTAACTTGTAGCTTCATATACTTTTTGTATTAATTTTGAGAGTAAGCAGAGAGCAGCAGAACCTCGCTGAAATCCAAAAGTTTACATTACTTCCAAACGACTCATCTTTCTACTCTATCTCGATTTTTTTACGAAGATAAAAATTCGAAGATAAAGGCTTCTCAAGGGTAATTACATCACATTTTATACTGAGATACATGTAAGTGTATATATTATTCGCTAAATGTATTACCTATTTAAGAGAAACACCGCATGCACTATTAATAAACATTAAAAAGGAGCGGCAGGGCTATTATGTATCTCAGTTGCTAACAAATCTTGAAAAATGGCGGCCCTATGTCAGTTTTGGCAACTCCAGCAAACAAAAATGTTAGTAAGTTGATCACTGAAGCTGACAAAAGTGACATAGAGCGGCCATTTTTTCAGATTTCAATCCACACTTGTTAGCAACTGAGATACATAATAGCCCAGCAGGTAACTGAGATATGACATGCAAACATTAATAACTTACGAGTAGTAGTCATTACAAAATTGGAAGATATACGTAATTTATAGATATAAGTAATTTAAGTAGAACAGTCAGAGAGAGAGAGTTGTTGACCGTAACGGTCCTAAGTGAGTTTAATTTAATTTTAAATTCAAGCAGAGCATCCCCAAAAATGTCCATCGAGTTGCTACAATCATTTATAAGCATATATGTATTGTATGTATATCATGTATCAGTCTACATGTATATAATAAAGTTTATGCATACTGTAATGTTCTAAACAGTATAGTGACATGCATTTTGAAAATATCCGTATGTGTTCTAGAAGACAATAACATTGGCGGAATCAAACATGTAATCTTCTCCAAATTCGTGACGTTTTTTGTGGAATTGTAAAAAAGTGGAATCGTATGGTTGTAATTTGCCATTCCTTGAGTTATTTATGTAAATGTTTACAGTTATTTTTATGGGTGAGATTGGCAAACGAGCAGGCGGCTTACTTGATGGTACGAGTAAGTGATCACCGTCGCCCACGGACATCGGCAATACCAGAGGTCTAGAGAATACGTTGCCGGCCTTTGAGGAAGGAATAGTAGGGGTGAGGGTGGAGGGAGGATACGGGAGGGGGAAGGAGGGGGAGAGGGATAGGGCCTCTGGAACCTCCCACAGACCGACGGAAACGCAATGGCAAACTATATTCTTCGTCGGTGTTATGTGGGAGTGTGGAACTTCCCCGGTCGAACCGGCCCATTCGGCTGTAACCCATATTACAGCGTGGCACTAGCACTCCCTACCACCAAAACATCATCTAGATTTTTTTATTAAAGTGTCATCAGATTCAAGTCAAAGCCAGATAAATAAGTAAGTCATCGTATCACAGCACTGTCGCAGTAAATTCCTAGTAAAAAAAAGCGGTGGAATACATTACTTAAATTTTCCAGGGTGATGACGAATAAAACAAATACAACGTTTCATGATTTTGTTCACTGTACACTCATGCACCATGACAAACCATTAATAATATATGTCTCTGACATGTCAAAGTACAAAACACCTAACAATAACCATTGTTGGGTTTTTTTCCCGCCCTATCAACCTACTAAATAAAACGTGTAAATACATAAATTTAAATAGATGCGTGGAATATAATATATAATTAATATGGAATTGCACGGGTATTCATACAACACTATATATTAACACGATATTCATACAACGGGACAAGTAAACGGAAGTGTTGGAAGGGGAAGACCTAGGCGAACGTTCTGAAATCAGATTGAAGACGTTCTGAAAAAAGGCCAGGTCAAAAGTACCCTAAACCGACGCTTATGTATGAAAGGATTGATGAGTATAGATGAAGCGAAAGAGATATGTCAGGATCGTAGTAAGTGGAAATCCGTGGTCTCTGCCTACCCCTACGGGAAAGAGGCGTAATTTTATGTATGTATGTTCATATTATAAAGTTTAAATACAGTGTGCTTCCTAATATATCAACTTTGAAGTACGCGTGTTGAACGCTATTTCACGAAACTTACATCAATTTGCATCTACCCGCATGAAGTTGTTTGTCAGGCGAGTCTATTCGCTTTAACCACACACGTTGCATTTCCTGGAAAATTAGGTTGATTTATGCGAAATATATTGTATTATTGGCCAAATATGGCGAATCGCCATTCAACGGGTTAAGTTATTATAAGGCATTGCTGAGCTAATGAGTTACTCACATCTCTTATACAAGTCATCGCTATTCTCGATTTACCGACATTTATTATCAAAAGTTGAGTTAGAGATAAAACATGTTATATTTTTAACCTACTTCAAAAAAGGAGACATAATACGTCAGTATATTTTTTTTTGTGTGTTCGCGGCTACCATCGTCGTTTGTGGACCGATTTTAATGTTTTTTTTTGTTTGGTAGAGTAAAGTTCCTAGGTGGTCCCTAAATTTCATCAAATTAGGTCTAGCAGTTTTTGAGTTACACTCCAATAACTGAAAAGTTCGCCTATTTATTTTGAGGAATTGATGATATCATTGACGGTGAATGACATCGAATGACCCTGTAATTAGCAAGGGTCGCTAAAGAGGGGCGAATAAGTTTTTTTTACCAAAAAACGGAACGGACTTCAACACCAAAAGTCTAAAATAACTAGTCGAAGGTGGTACCGCACATAATATTGTGATAATACGTACTCTTGAACTATCATGGTACCAACTTCAACAAGTTATTTCAAACTTTTTGGTGTTGAAATCGGTTCCGTTTTTTGGTATTTTTTTTACCCGCTATATGCGACTGTGTCTACTCACACATGTCGTCTAAGCCCTTAGTACCCCACGTACACAGATCGGAGATGAAGGGTCCATGAGAGTACAGACCATGGCGTATTCAACAGTTACTATGTGCCGTGACGCATAGGTACTAATTACTATTATTTATTCTGTGGCATATGATAGTAAATAGCTTCTACGAAGGCACGGGCCAACCGATGGGGTCGCAAATAAGTTTAAACAAGCCGCCTAGCTCGGGGGTTATTGCATTACTGGCAGACAGGGGCTGCAAGATGGATATCGATTGTGCCAGGAAGTGGCATTGGAAAGTGACATTGCTGAATATAACTTAAATTAGAGTATTATGAAGCTACATGGTTAGCGCCACCACACTTTGCTATAACATTTACATTGGCATGCAGAGGGCCTAGCACCAATAACTGCGAAAGTGTAACGTACGCAGAAGAAACTGTCATGTATCTAGTGCAACGAGTGACACAGATAACTCATAGTTTGTACGCCGAAGCGTGGCGCGCTGGCGCTTACGATACGAATACTTATTCGCAAATCGTTTGTGCTACGGCCTCAGGAGGCCAATTTTACTATTTCACAACGTTCAACAATGTATACCGCTGCAACTGCAGTTCGACTCGATCAATTCTTGTTGTCGTTCGACCATTACCCAAAAAGCCATTCTACTATTTTCTAAAGACAAATTGGCACAATTTCTAATGACAAAAAAACGTAACGTCATCTTAATCACTCCTATATAAAAGTCACCGTTCAGCTGCGGTTCGATTGCAATTTAGTTAGTGGAATCGGCTCCCAGGTCGCATTTCTTAACCGAATATCGTGAAATTTTGTGATCGGATGGGCAGTATGTATCTCAGTTGCTAACAAATGTTGATTGAAATCTTGAAAAATGGCGGCTCTATGTCACTTCTGTCAGCTCCAGTCATCAACTTACGAACATTTTTGGTTACTAAAGTGGTCAAAAGTGACATAGAGCCGCCATTTTTCAATATTTCAATCCACATTTGTTAGCAACTGTGATACATAATAGCCCTGCCGGATCGATAATTATATAGATTTTTTTGTCAATTCAGTTTATGGAAGTTTTTGATTTTAAGTTTTAAGGATTGAGTCAAGGTCCGCGCTGAATACTTATTCAGTTTAAGATAAGCAAAGACTCGCGAGGTCTACAGCTCACAGAGTTATATTGCTTCACACAGCTTTATTATATTTATTCTCTTGCTAAAAATTAATATCTTACTGAAATAACATAACGAATCTACCTCTTTTTAATATAAGATTATTGATAGAGCGTAATAAAAAATATAATGCATATAAAAAATATCCTTTAATCCTTCCTATAAATTTAGTTGTTGGAGCGTGAAGGGGAAAGCAGAGAGAGAGAGAGAGAGGAGAACAAACATTAGACACCACGTACATACGTTTAACGTAGCCGGACTAAGTATCAGTAAAATTTGAATCATATAGTTAAACTTAAATATCATATAGTTAAAGTTAAACATCATATAGTTAAAGTTAAACATCATATAGTTAAAGTTAAACATCATATAGTTAAACTTAAATATCATATAGTTAAAGTTAAACCTCATATAGTTAAAGTTAAACATCATATAGTTAAAGTTAAACATCATATAGTTAAAGTTAAACATCATATAGTTAAAGTTAAATATCATATAGTTAAAGTTAAACATCATATAGTTAAAGTTAAATATCATATAGTTAAAGTTAAATATCATATAGTTAAAGTTAAATATCATATAGTTAAAGTTAAATATCATATAGTTAAAGTTAAGACTAACAAACGTCCAGCAATCAATCTTTACAGACAGATATGCTTTCGCATTTATTTCAATAACGACGAGGTAATGTTGCCAGCTTTCTGGGCACTCTGCCCGCAGACAGGGTATTAAAAGCTGTTTTCTACCGACTTCCAAAAAAAGGAGTAGGTACACAATTCGACTGGGTGGACCGATTCTCAAAATTCTTGAAAGCTGGTGCTTCCCGTGTGGTCCCATTTAAATTTCATCAAATTCGGTCCAGTAGTTTGTGAGATACACTCCAATAACTGAATAAAATGGAAGTCGGTATTATTTTTTTCAAATTGTACTTGTTACTTATAATATATAATCTATAATTTTGAGTTTGAGATGTCCATATACTTTAGATACACTTATTTTATAAACTTAGTCATATTATTTCGTTGTGTAAACAGTTTGTGTCGATACGTGTTAAAGAAATAATGTAACATTAATTATTATAGCATTTATATAAATTATTTAATTAATTGTGGTTAGGCAAGTACAAAAGGAAACCAGAATGTAGGTACCTATTTGTTCTTTATATATTTACATAAAATCTGGGTTTGCCAGTATTGTCACGGCAATATTATATCGCATTGTCCTAGTATCACAAAGATTACTCACTACTTGGGTAAACAATAGTTCATTTGTAAAAAAACTAGTATTCCCATATTCCCAGAGACCTACAATGAATGACAAATATGCATAAAATAGATATTATAATTATAGACTTGACTCTTATGGGGGATCCCAATAATCTATCTATCCACAGTTTTCCTTACTACCGATAGAAATTTGGCATAACGTTCATACAAATAGTGTCAAATATCTAACTCTAATAAGGTAAACCGGCGATAGATAGATTATTGGGACTGGCCGTTAGTCGACTTTAGCTTAGGTTAATAATAATCGTTTTAGTTGGGATAAACCACTATAGACAGGGTTATCAATGGTATGGTATTGTTTGTTAAACCCAGTTTTTAGGGTATTAACACACCACACTTATCTGCTTGTGATGTTAAAAAGAGCATTATGTCTATCAAATCTAGTGCGATTGGCCATGACTGTATTAGCCGTAATATGGTTGTACCCATCCTAGATACTCTCCTCCCCATCCTCTGTTGCATTTTCAATAATTCTATTACCACTGGAGTCTTTCCTTCTGTTTGGAAAGACGCCCATATCATACCTCTTCCTAAAAAACTTAATCCTAAATGTCATTCTGATTACCGCCCTATTTCTATACTCCCTTTTCTCTCCAAAGTTCTCGAGCGTCTTATCCACAACCAACTTAACAAGTTCCTCTCTAATAATGATCTCCTCAATCCGCTTCAATCCGGATTTCGACGTGGGCACAGTACAGTTACAACTCTCGCCAAAATCACAGACGATATTCGTTTCGGTATGGACAATGGCCAACTTACTGTACTTACCTTGTTAGACTTCAGTAATGCGTTTAACACTGTAAATTTTGAAATTCTCCTTGCATTGCTTAGCTCGATTAACATATCTCCAACGGTGATTGATTGGTTTCATAGTTATTTATACGGACGCAGACAACGTGTTCGCCTCGAAGACAGTTTTTCTTCATGGTGTGATACGACTGCAGGCGTTCCTCAAGGCGGCGTCCTATCACCTCTTTTATTTGCATTATTTATTAATACCATTTCCCATAATCTTTCTTCTTCGTACCACCTATACGCAGATGATCTACAAATATACTCCCAGGCCACATTGGATAAATTACCGGAAGCTATTCAAACCACAAATAATGACCTTAATCGAATATCTGAGTGGAGCAAATCCTTTGGATTAAAAATAAATCCTGTAAAAACGCAGTCGATCATCATTGGAAGTTCAAGATTGTTATCTAAGGTGGAATGGGCAACGCTTCCGGGGGTTGTTTTTGGTGGAGTTGCCATTCCTTTTAGTAAGTCTGTAAAAAGTTTGGGGCTAACTTTGGATTGCTGTATGAAGTGGGATCTTCAGTTGCAGGTAACAAGTCGTAAGCTGTTTGCGTCTGCTGCATCATTAAAAAGGTTGCGTAACTTCCTTCCTACTACCACTAAAATTTCACTAGTTCAATCCCTGTTACTACCCATTCTTGACTATGCTGACACCTGCTACTTAGATATAACGGAGGAACAACTTAATAAGCTTGAGCGACTTCAAAATTTCTGTATTAGATTCATATTTGGTTTGCGCAAATATGATCATGTCTCTCAATTCCGTAATAAGCTCAAGTGGCTCCCCATACGTCTTCGCCGGAATACCCACATTCTTTGCCTTCTATACAATATTTTGTTTAATCCTTCATATCCGCGCTATCTCAAAGAACGTTTTAACTTCCTTAACTGTCCTTCACACCCACTAAGGTCATCAGAAAATCTTGTTCTTGCGATTCCTCCACATTCAAGTTCTTTTTACAATGGTTCATTTACTGTCCAAGCCACCCTCCTGTGGAATTCCTTACCTATTTCAATCAGACGTGCAACATCTATAAACATTTTTAAAGATCAAATTAAAAAAATATATCTAAACATATAATACTGCACTGCACTTTTTTATTGTCCCTTAATTGCTTTACGTTTATGTATTTATATTTATGTATTTATGTTATTATATTGGTATTTATACCTATTGGTTACATATTTTTATTGTTGGGTATGACACTTTGCTAGTACATGGTAATAATATGATATTACAAGAGTACGTATTGTCATATCCTTTTTGTATTATCTCGCTATGTTATTGTTATTTTTCCATTGCTTTTTATATCCATGTTTACTTATGTTTTAAAAACGCGTCCATGTCGATGAATTTTAAATATATACATTCCATCCTAAGGTTGCCTGGAAGAGATTGCTTTTAGCAATAAGGCCGCCCATTGTGACACAATTTTTGTAATCATTACATTTAAGTTTTCATATTGTTATGTTTTTGTGAACAATAAAGTATTATCTATCTATCTATCTATCTATCTCATGAACAGTGATAGTTCATCATCAGCCTGTAGCAGTCCACTGCTGGACATAGGCTTCTCCAATTGCACGCCACTTAGGTGATAGTTAGACAGTTGCAAATTTCACAGATGGTGTATTTCTGTACTAATATCTATATATAATACAAAAACCAATTATACTATAAAACAGAAATTCATACTAAAAAGATGTTTGTCTTTAAAGTCGGTTTACGAACGAAATTTTTTCGTGATAACGTCATAAGACAAGCCGAATGCTTAGGCCGATCGTGCCTCTCTATCGCTTGTTCCGCGGTCTCACTTGCACGCTCGGCCAAGGCGGAACGTGACAATGCGTCATGCTTTTTCGTGCGTGCAGCCGGCGTTCATCGATTTATAAGACGTTATCACGTCAATAAATAATTAAATTTATGGGGATTTTTTTCTCGGTCTTTATAACGATTACGGGTAGAAACTTGAAATATGTATTATAGATAATGGTACGGAACCTTTCGTGCGCGAGTCCGACTCGTACTTGGCCGGTTTATACTACCGACTTCCAAAAAGGAGGAGGTACTCAATTCGACTGTATTTTTTTTGTTTGTTAATTCATAACTTTCGATAGAGTGAACCGATTCTAAAAAATCTTTTTTGTTTGATAGCTGGTGCTTCCCGTGTGGTCCCATTTAATTTCATCAAATTCGGTCCAGCAGTTTTTGAGTTACACTCCAATAACTGAATAGAATGGAAGTATTAAGTTTTTCAAATTGTACTTGTATTATATTATACGGGTAACGCGCAGCACAATAACGATTTAATTAAAGGAAATCACGTTGTAATCTAAATTGTTATAGTCCTCTAGGAAACGTGTCTGGTGTTATTGTCGGGGGATGAATACACTTCCTGATTTACATATAATACTGGCTAAGCATTTTAAATCGTAGTGCTGTACTAATATGGTACATTATAGTCGGGCGGGTATTCGAATACAGATGAAATTAAGGAGTTCGGTGATGGGCCATGTTACAAACTGAATACATAATAGTATTTTACACGTTCTTTTGATTAAGAACTATTTATAAAAATGGAATACCATTAAAAACTTTATATCCCCGAAGAAGACGGTAGAGGTGTACAAATACACTTTTAGCCCAGTACTACGCTTACTCTTTGAAATCACATTAATGCACAGCAATATTAATAACAAGCTGAAACGCGGCTCGTTTTGGATAAAAATAGCATTTTTGTGTTAATCCAGAATAGGAAATATATAGGATATAGGAAATAAGCTGCCTAAGTAAGTATATTCAATTTTTCATCCAAATCAATAGATCTATTTCATCGTGATAAAATAATACACATACATACACACACTCACTTCTTCACTGACTCACACATGTATATACATCTCTTTCGCATATAAACAAATAAATAAAATTGAAGTACGTCTGAAATTAACATTACAATGTCTAAATAAAATTAAAATAAATGCAAATAAAAGTATACATTATACAGTACTTATAACAATAAAACAATATTTTTTTTGTCTGTCTATGTCTGTTCCAACTGGTCTTCGGAATGGCTGGGACAATTTTTATGGGACCTTCACTCACAGATAGCTAACGTTATAAAGGATAACGCTATTAAATAGATATTTAATGTTACATATAATTTTATGTTAAATATTAATTTGGAGACCAAGCGAGTGAAGCCGCGGACATGGCATGTCAGCTAGTTTGCATCTTCTGAAGTGGGTCCACAAATTACAGTACGTAATAGATTTAAATATGTTTATCTCTATATTCTTATAGCTTAAACACGTGAACACGACAGAGACAGCTCTAAAGCCGAGGGGTTGTATCGACGGGTGATAATGTGAGTCACCGCGCAGATATTAATGTTTGTATAATAATGTCACCGTCCCTCTCGAGAGAAGTGCTGTGACGAATATGGGGGAGGAAACAAATATTCCTTTAGTAGGGGCCAGAGTAATTTAAAAATGTCGTACATTGAATATTTTTTCCATTTATTATATGGAATTATTTATACATACGCTATTCCTTAGGTTATAAGTTTCCTTACTTTCCGCGAGCTCATCGGTTAAGTACCTAACATTTATGATGGATTTTATTCCCGGGCCGGTGATCGAACCTACGTCCTCGTGCTTCGAAAGTAAGATCACTACCAACTTAGGTAACTGGCCCCTAAAAATAATAAAGTACAGCTAAAAACTACAGAAAACATTTTTTACTGAACTACATACTTCATGTTAGTTGAAAATATATATATACCTACACTACCTACCTACGAGTATTAAATAATATAATATATATTTATTTAACATCATATTTATAACAACTATGATGTTAAATAAATATATATCTAAAAACTATCCTTTTGCAAAAGTTATATAGGTAATATACTAACTGCGCTCCGCGGTTTCACCCGCGTGTTGATAATAATAATAATAATATTAATAATAATATTATTAATATTATTATTAATAATAATATTAATAATAATAATAATAATGATAATAATAATAATTACCGCAGGGGCGGCTTTGTGGCGAGCTACCGCATGGGCGGCTTTGTGGCGAGCTACCGCAGGGGCGGCTTTGTGGCGAGCCGTCGGTGAGTGGCGACACCGTGGACCCTGATTCTCCCTGGGGCTAAATGAGACCCCTGACCCCCGGCTTGCCTTTATTGGCTGTCTGGGGGTGGAGACGCAAGAGCAAGTAACAAAAAGCTCCAAGGGTGGAAGTGTTAAAGGGCATAACGCCGGTAGTAGCGCTCTAGTGAAACCGCAGCACACCTCTCGACACCCTTTAGCCATTCACACCAACGTTGCCCCTTTTGTCACCATTGATGGTGGCTTTTATGGGGGGCCCGTTTAGTGAGTGGCAAGTCACCACCTGCCTAAATATTTTAAGATGAGACTGAAATTGGCAGGTGCCGTAGTCTCGACCATAGCCCACTATCTCCCGTATCACTAATAAGTACATTTCAATAACCATGCCATTTTACCCATTTTTGTAATAGATAACCTGTAACCTTCCATCCAAAATGTTTCTGTTTTTATACTACATTGTATTTTTATATCAAACAGGCCTCTAAGTGTTGGCTACAGCCCCACTTATGCCTTTGTAAAGGACCGGGTGAAACCCGTGAAATTGGTTGAATAAAAATAATAATAATCTTTATTTATCAAACCATACATATACATTTGTTCTTATCTAATTTGCACATACAGAGACTAATACTAAGCTGTAGGTATATGTAGTATATACATTGGAAACGGTTGTTTCCGAAACTAGACTTAATAAGGAATAAGTCTGTATTTTCAGAAACAGCGAGGATTCCTCCAAATTTGGACGCAAGTACAGCGTTTACATAATAATATAATTAGGCATGTTGATGGATGATGATGATGATGGATCAAAATATTATATAGCCTTGTTACTCAGGGACATTGTAGCATTCTAATGGTGAAACAATTTTTGACATTATTCGTTACAAACTTACAATAATACAAAAAAAATCTTTTTCACATCAAGTTAAGTTTGGGATCACTACCATGAGCTGATATATTTTTTTTAATTGAACTTAATCAACAATTTATTATTAAAAGGTTTATATTCAATAAAATATAACTCCTCCCCTGGCTCAAACACATGCAGTTAACATCCTGGGCATGCTGAGAATCAAGTTATCCAGCATTTCTCGGGGTAACCTGTCCCATTCTTGAATAGCTGCTTTCCTGCAATTTGGCACTGTCTGGGGACGTGGCTGACGGTTCCAAACAGTTCACTTAAGAGCATCCCACGCGTGCTCTATTGGGTATAATCGGGCGAGCCGGAAGGCCAGTCTAACCTTGTGATGTCGTATTCTCGGAGAGCAGCATTCGTTGAGCTCGATGGGCGGCTGCATTACATCGACCAGTACAAATTGGTGCCCATGGTTTACTCGGAGTAATCTGACTTCCATCAATATAAATATAATATATCAATAAGAGAGAATCAGATAATAATCAAATAAAAAGATGAAGAATTTATAATATAATCTACAGTCACAAAGAAGATTTCGGTTTTTTTCAAATTGAGCGCAACTTTTTTTAATGTCTATATGTTTCTTCTTCTTCTTCTTATGTGGCTTTTTAACGTGGAAAGATGTAACTCTGCCAGTGTCATGTTTTGGCGGATATTTTGCCCTTGTACTCCCCCAACCCTGAAGGAGTGAATTATATAATGTCTATGTTTGTACGGAATAAAGTCAAAAGCTACTGGACTAAACTCTTTATAATATTAGTATAGATATATAGATAACAATCGAACAGACAGTAACTCAAAACATCAATTGTCAAGCTCCTAAGAGTAAGTTATTGGCAAAATTGTGGTTACGCCGCACAAGCCATACAAAAAAAGAAGAAGAAGAAGAGTTTGCAAACTATCGTGACCATAGAGGAAAATTGTATATACGGAATAATGAATAATATATCGTGACTATCACACATTATACTAATATAAAGAGTGATTTATAGCGCGATCAGATATTTGCAACAATACGATACACCCATGTATCGTCTGTAATTTTTATATGTAACTAAGTAGTTAACATAAGTTTTATATGTGAGCCGTGGCGTACTTACATTATAATGATTCTAACGCAGACCCATTATCGAGGCCACGTAAGGAAGATGCAATACAGTTTGAATAAAAGGATTGAATTAATTTTTGAAGTGAAAACTTCTTTAGGCGTGATATAATGGTTTCCATGACTACCCATTTTCTACCGACTTCCAAAAAGGAGGAGGTGCCCAATTCGACTGTATTTATTTTGATTTTTTTTTATGTTTGTTTCCACATAACTTTGGACCGATTCTCAAAATTCTTTTTTTTTTGTTTGAAAGCTGGTGCTTTCCGTGTGGTCCCATTGAAATTTAATCAAATACGGTCCAGTAGTTATTGAGTTACACTCCAATAACTGAATAAAATGGACGTCGGTATTAAATTTTTCAAATTGTACTAGTTGTTGATTGTTTGTCTTAAAAATAATTCGAATATTCCAATTATTTTACGTACTTTGATCTATGTTTTCACTTTTATCAGCAGTTCTCAGACTGCACCGCATGATTTTTTTTAATTTTAATATTTTCCATTCCATTGACCCGCGTTAATCTGGACGTGATGGAAGTCAAATAAACATCGCACGACGCCGAGACGGCTCCCCTGGACGCCTTGTTTGAACAAGTTGCCCTTCTGCCCCCATCTCCAGGTTATGAATACATTTCACTACCAATAGGAGAGGTCAATGTCTTCTAAAACATGTTTCTATATTTCAATCAAAATAAAGTAGTAATGTCTGACAAGTTTCTATATCGATCCGTATATAGAATCACTAAAATCTACAATTTGAAAAAGGTAATACCGACTTCCATTCTATTCAGTTATTGGAGTGTAATTCAAAAACTAGGTACTGGGCCGAATATGATGAATTTTAAATGGGACCACACGGAACGCACCAGCTTTCAAACAAAAAATGAAATTTTGAGAATCTGTTCACCCTATCGAATGATATGAGGTAATAAACATAAAAAAAATTCAGTCGAATTGAGTACCTCCTCCTTTTTGGAAGTCGGTAGAAAAAGATTAAAGTTGCTAAGTGTAGATCTAAGAGTAGAAAATATGGGACTGACATAGTCGTTGGACGACTAAAAACCCCTAAATAAAAGCAGAAAAAAGTAATGTCTGAACTATTTCAACGTTGGTTGTTTGATATTATATTTTATATATTAATACTTTTTACCTTTTGACGTTTTCATCGGGTTCCTATTCATAAAGAATAATTATAGTTGGCTTTTAGGTTGTAACTTTCACCTTAGACCATTATTGTTAGTAACACGGTGCACTTACTGGGTTACAAAAAGTATTTAATATTCTGTTAATGTTGTATAATGTCTAATATATTAGGATATTTTAAATATCACTCTGTGACCCGTCCTTCGGCATTGCTTAAAGATTATTTGCTTTGATTGATGTCATTGATTTGCAGATAAACCCGCGTTAAAGCTACCCGTGTAAAGTTTCAGCGATTAGGCTTGACTCCATATGGACTACTGAAAATTATTGTCAGTTTTTTACCTTATTTTCTCATGTATTTTAGAAATATAATATCTAAGAAGAATCGAATGTATAATTATATTAGAAATAAGGTGAAATGTTATTTGAAATTTTATTTGTTAAAAAGTTTACATAACTATTAATATTACTTTACCAAAGCTGGATGAAATAGAAATCCAAGTCTAAGTTCAAGTCAAAAATTCTTAAATCAACTGACACAAGTCTTGTAAGTCAAATATTGTGTTAAACAGTAACGGCAGTGTTGTGGCGTGGCTGAGGGAGGCCCATATGCAAAGTTACATATGAATATTAATAGCCGCAGAGTACCTAACGCAAATATCGTAAATCATAATTAGCATCGACGATAACGCGTTTACGAAACTGCTCCCGTTTCCAACAAATATTTGGGTCACTAAGTTGTAAACAAAGAATGATGGCATATCTAAACAGAACTCGCGTTATGAGCACTCACGGGCCACTAAAACGTCACCTGTACAACATTAACCAGTGAGCCGCAAAGAATGCGGATTCTATAAAAAATATAATAAAACAAATATATGTTAATGTATACCTACGCGTTTTTAAGTATTTACTAGTATATAATCGTATTTAATAGTAGATTAGTAGCCAAGGGCTGTAGGGCACCCTCGAACTATAGGCGCCCTCGCTGCGCTCGTGCGCCTAAATATCTCGGGCTGCAATTGATGCTTACACCCGAGCTAACTACTCTGCTTTACATCTCGATTGTAAGGTAAGTAGAAAAAACCGGCATTACAAAAATAAAAATTGATGACTTAATAGTCAATTATACTCATACGAAGACAAGGCTGAATAGCGAAGCGACCTCTTTTGTCATTGGGCTGAATGCATGATGTCTATTGCCAGTATGATGGTTAGATGTAAGCGAACTTTATGAAAGAGTGAAGTGTTTTATTTAAATTACTTACCGCCCTAGGGCTTTTCTAGCTACATTATTGCCCTAGAGCGCTAATTGGTCACCTACAAGCCCCATTTGGGGGTAATATGGACCTACTTACCGAATATGAGAGATGTAAAGTTTAGTTTGTAAAGTTACATGATATCATACTTACTTATACTACATTACCGATTTTGGGTTATTGAAGAACAAGCATCCCATACATCATTGATACAAACTTTCACATGTATAATACTAGTGTGATACGGACAAAGAAATTTTAATACTCATTTAGGTAATTTTAATAAACCATTGATTCACAAAATTATGACTTTATAAATATATTGCGAGTCTGTTCGATATGAATAATAAAGCAGTGTTAAGAGGTAACTGGTTTATAAGCACCTGTTATGTTATTTAATGTTGTTCATAAAACTGTTGATACATCATTATACTGACATCTTCTGATTTATTCATAATATTGAATAACAATAGCCACTTGAATAGGTGAGAAGGCAAGAGTGGGATTGATGTTAGGTTTTAATAGTTTTTTTATTAATGTTTGTCATGCGTACGAAATACAGCTGGGAAACATTTGAAGGAGAAAAGCTATTCATTAAATAGCTTACATAACTATTAATATTACATTGCCAGAACTGCTAAAATAGAAGCCCAATTGTATTGTAGTGTTTTAAATTCAAGTTATAAATAACAATAGCCACTTGAATAGGTGAGAAGGCAAGAGTGGGATTGATGTTAGGTTTTTAATAGTTTTTTCATTAATGTTTGTCATTTAGATTTTAAAAACTAGAAAATTTAAGAACGTCCACTGCTGAACATATACTTCCCCCCACAAATTTCCAAAAGGACCAGTTGAAAGCGGCCTGCATTTAACGTCGTCCTGCTACCTTTATCTGGTCGTCCGTCCACCTTATTTTGATATCTTATTATGAACGTACGAATATAAAATTATGGTTTTTTTAATATCGTATGTAAGTACATTACATACTTACTTAAATTACATTAAGATGAACATATTGTTATGTTGATAAATTAAAAATGTTTATTGAAGCAACGAGTATATTATTAAAATTTTTAAACAGACGTCTTCTACCATACATAATGTATACTAAACAACGCATAAAATAATCTAAATGATACTTGTGGACTCGTATGTTTGAACGTTTGCTATTCCTCAAGTTTTTAGGCAAATATTTATAATTGCATCATTTGAGATTTTTATTCCATTTTAGTCTGATTTAGGTTGGGGGCAAATAAAGTACTGGATGACAGAGTTTTGCTCGTAAGTAAAAAATTGATTATCTTGGTTTAATTCAAATCAAACACTCATTGGCTTAGTGTTGCTTAACAACGCCATCTATTGTCAAGTACCTTTAGTGTTGCTGTGTAGGTATACAGTTCAGTTTTTCATTGCCTGCAAAAACACGGACAATACAACGTTTTCTAAAAATAAAATCCAGCTAGATCGATTTATCGCCCCCTAAACCCACAGCATACTAAATATCATGAAAATTGTTGGAGCCGATTCCAAAATTTAGATTCTATTCTTTTATATTTTTATTTTTAGAAATTTGGTACAAAAATATTTAACTAATTAAAGAAACTTATATAAACTTGGATTTTAAACTTACATGTTAAATTTGTTAAACTAAATATTGTACACAGCTTTGCAGGTAATTAAACATAGTTAACACGGTAAAAGATATACAACGTCAAGAATCTAAAAAATTTAGTAGTTACAATTATGAAGTGACTTTTTAAAGTTAAATAAGGTTTGATGAAAAATGTCGAGTTCGCTGCATACATCGATGCAGACCTCATCATAAGATCGACACATACGATAAAGTGGGTTGTTATGTCCTACATTATTGTTCGACAATAGAATACTAAAAAGATAAGATTTACAAGTCATAATCTTACGAGTGTTAAAGTTAAAGTTAACATATGTGTACATATAAATATATACACGAATTGCTCGTTTAAAGGTATTAGATAGATAGATATTTCTTAGTTATTCAGTGCACATATCACGGTTGCTTCAAACCAAATCACCATCGGACCATGAAATGAGTATGTGTCGTTCGATCGGCTCTACACGCTCATTGGCCTTGAACCTAAATATCATTATTAAATGATTTACATGCGGTGTTATAGAAATTACCATGTAACTGCAATAATAACATGTTATGGCTGCACCGTTTATATGTACTTACTGAATTAAGATATGTCTGATATACTTAATTAGCGTTAGAATTATTATGGACGATGTCTGGACTGACTCGTGATTTTCGTGTTATTGGTTAACTAAATAAAACGTGTAACTTTATATAAGTTAGATCAGTTAATCTCATATTATTTACAAACTGTCACATCCTAAACGTTAGGTAATAAATCAGTAAGTATACGGTTGGTAAAGGCAGAGTAAATACCTATATTTATTAAATTATGTTGCCTTATGTTTCTAAAATTCATCATTTCATTCAAAATTCATTCTAGTTTTTAAAATTTTGAATTCTTATTATATTACAAATTTCACAAATTTTTGTGTTGCATTCGCTTCATTTTATGTATTTTTTTATGAATCAACTTTTACGTGTCGTTACGTTTCAATTCGTCTATAGAAATAGTAGAATGGCTTTTTGGGTAATTATCTAACGACAACTGGAGTCGACCTGGGGGCCGATTCGGCGATTTTATGCGTTATCTTATTCTGCTATTGAAAACAGTCCAGCTGCAGTTACGTTTCTGTTGACGTCAGCGATCGATCAAAACTTTATGTTCTGCTAACTCGATAGATCATGAACGCGTTGTTAACTCATATTCGTATATAGTAGTGTCCATTATATATTTATTAAAAAGTAGCGTTTACGTTATGTTTATGTGACGCTACAATCGAATTTGTCTATAGAAATAGTAGAATGGCTTTTTGCCAAAGTATCGAACGGCAACCGGAGTTGAACTGCAGTTGCAGCGGTATAGATTGTTGAACGTTGTGAAATAGTAGAATTGACTCCCATTGCTATGCTCCTACAGCTCCTACAGTTCCCGCATAATAATGCGTATAATAACAGCCAGAAGGGAATTTGTCTGTACGTGACATGTTTGTCCAAGCGTGGAGGTGGCACCGTCTCGTGTGTGCCACTAATGTCACATTTCTCACTTGACAGATGGAGATAGGCGGTTTTGGGACACGATTGTGCTAGGAGTTAGAACGTTTGATCCCATCTAGGCGGTTAAAACAACGTATTAGTAATTCAAATTCAAATTCAAATTCAAAAATTATTTATTCAGTTTAGGCATCATAGACACTCTTATGAACGTCAAAAAATTTTTAAATGATTCTACCGCTGTCTTCGGAAAAGAACCACCGCCGAGAAGAAGCAGCAAGAAACTCGTGGGCCATTATTTTTTCAAGTCTTTGTACATTGAGGTTACATATGAGTAGTATTAAAATAACAAATTTATTCAATAGTTGGCTATTAGGCAGAAATGGAAAGCTTCCAGGCATCTTTGTCTTCTAAGTAGTGACTCAATTTATAATAGGCTTTTTTCATTAGTATATTTTTGACACGTAACTTGAATTTCCCTTCAGTGAGCTCAGTAATGTCTTTCGGGATTTTATTATAGAAACGTACACAATTGCCTAAGAAGGACTTATTTTTAGTTTTCGTGAGTCTAAATTTAGATACAGCTATCCTATCCTTATTTCTAGTATTAATATTATGCATATCACTATTTATTCTAAACTTCTTTATATTTTTACGAACGTACATTATATTTTCTAGGATATACAAAGATGGAAGAGTTAATATATTAATTTCTTTGAACATTTATCTTAAGGATTCGCGGGGACCCATTTCGTAGATGGCTCGAACTGCCCGCTTTTGCAATATAAAAACTGTCTCTATGTCCGCCGCTGACCCCCACAGCAGGATACCATATGACATTATGCTGTGGAAGTAAGAAAAGTAGACCAGTCGAGCAGTAGCTATATCTGTCAATTGCCTAATTTTATGAACCGCATATGCAGCTGAGCTCAGTCTTCCAGATAGTGCATCAATATGAGGACCCCATTGTAATTTAGAGTCTATGCTAATACCTAGAAAGACTATTGCCTTGTCAATTTTCAATTTATTTCCGTCGAGTAATACGTTTGGCTCTATATGTCTTACATTAGGCATGGAAAATTTTAAACATTTCGTTTTCTTTGCGTTGAGAAGCAGGTTGTTTGCGACGAACCAATTTGAAACAATAGTTAACGCGTTGTTGACTTGAACTAGTTATCTATCTTTCCTATCTACTTTAAAAATCAGAGAAGTATCATCCGCAAAAAGAACTATGTCAGCAAGGCCCTCAACCATATGTGGTAAGTCATTGATATATGCTAAGAATAAGAACGGACCCAAGATCGACCCCTGTGGAACCCCCATTCTAACCAAAGATCCAGAAGATGTCACGCCATTAATGCCAACTTTTAATAGAAAGTAAACAAATTACAAGCTCAAAAATTATTAACTAATGCTACAGAACTCATAATTTAGCCTCTGGAATGCAGTTTGCATTGCAAAGGCGGAATCTTATAAATTACACAACAATGCTTGCTGGGAGACAACTCGCACAAAAGTAAAGCCTAGATTGCATTGCTTTAGCTTTCTGTATAATTAAACTGGCGCTGTGTTCTACGAGTCCGCTGGCACAAGCGAGTGTGAGAGTATTAAAACTCTTACGAGATAAGAGAGTTAAAATTCGATGCTCGGACCTCAAGCCTTGGCGGCCTAGTTAGTGATGGCGTCTAACACGGAGTGTCGGTAGACGCTGGTTCGAACCCCGTCCGAAGTTATGAGCTTTTCTCTACTAAGTTTTAATTTAGTTACATTAAGTTGTTAAAACTCATGTGCCTGTAGTTTTCCCGGCAACCCATTAAACCGGAACACAGTAATGCGACCATCACTATTCTTTATTATTCAGAATTACTATATATCAAAAGGTTACATTATGTAAAGTGGGCTGAAGTACGGACATTCGGTTCGGTACAAACGCGGCAGTAGGGCAACTGAGCGCATGGCGCGACTTTTGCAATAACAGCAAATTGAGCTCACGTTGCATGTGTCGTGCCCCTGCAGGTATGATGGCAGTTCTTCCCCGGACGAACTCATAAATAAAGCGTTCTACTGCTCTTGCATATGAAGAATGAATGAAGCATCTCATAACTTCAGCAGAATCGAAGGTGTATACTCCTCCTAGGTACTAAATAACCAGATCAGCCGCGAAACCCGGCACATTAAGCCAACCCTTTCACAAATGGACTAACAAAACAGGCTATTCTTTCCAACCCTGTAATTAAAGCCGGTCTATCTCGCAGCGATCAATCTTCGTTCGCGAATACCCACGACCCTCTTCTCGCCAGATATGGCCAATTTCTCCGGAATGCCTTGCCCGGTCAGATAAATAATCTCTAATTATAAAAGAATTTACGGGTGCGTCATCGTTTATTTATCTGGCGGGAATCTGGATCCCACCATTTGCGAATAAAAAACGAACAAGAGGATCCAGTTATTATTAAATGCACTCACCGGAGAGCTCGTCAGCGCACGCTCGCCTTCACGAGCACGCCGAGGACACACTGACGGGAAATAAGGAAGTCACTAGCACTAGCTTTGGCATAACGACTAAATTGTTTAATAGGTCCTCAAATTGTACTGAATATTTGTAAAACGCTATAATTGTGGCTAATTTTCTTTATCTACCGACTTCCAAAAAAAGGAGCTACTCAATTCGACTGTATTTTTTTTTACTCATAACTTTCGACTGGGTGAACCGATTCTCAAAATTCTTTGAAAGCTGGTGCTTCCCGTGTGGTCCCATTTAAATTTCATCAAATTCGGTCCGTCAAAAACTACCGTTTTTGAGATACAATCTCTAATACTCTAACAACTGAATAGAATGGAAGTCGGTATTAAATTTTTTAATGTACAGTCGCCAGCAATAAGATTTTTTTCATTTCACAATTTTCAAAAGTGCCTCAGCAATCAGTTTCATAAAAATGGACATCAAAATTATTCTAAAATGAATATATATTTATATTACTTAACTGTTTAAAATAATACTTGTGTATGTTGTTATAAAATGTGGTACTGTTTCATAGCTTTGAAAATTACGGAATGTATACATCTTATTGCAGGCGACTGTACTTGTTGATAAATTGCGTAATTAAAAGCATGTGGTGCAGTCTTCAAAGTGTTCTCTATCTACGTATATGAAATAACAGATAATTGTTAGCCGTTGACATTTAACATGATTAACACAATCTGACAAACCGTGTTCAAAATGGTTAATAGCGCCCCGCGGTTACCCCAGCATGGTGATGGATGATGATGATGAAAAGTCCTATGTGTTAATTCAGCGCCTGATCTACCTCCAAACCAAATTTCATTACAAGCCCAGCCGTTAGAGCGTGAAAATTTGTAGGATTTAGAAAGGAACTAAATCTCGAGGAAAATATGAAACGCAATTTTTAAAGCTCAAAGTAAATTTTCAATCCTAAATATATATAGCTCCATGCTGCACGATAGTCGCAAGGGCACAGATCCAAGAGCTGATGATGACCAATTACTGTCATCATCATCATCAGCCCACATTCGTCCACTGCTGGACATATACCTCTCCTTAAGTACGCCACAGAGCTTGGTCTTCAGCTCTCTGCATCCAGTTACTGCCAGCCGCCTTCCGCAGGTCGTCTCTCCACCTGGCCGCAGGGCGTCCTACACTCCGTTTGCCTAAACGTGGTCTACACTCAAGAACTTGTCTACTCCAGCGGTCATCGGTTCTTCGTGAAATGTGGCCAGCCCATTGCCACTTCAGCTTGCTTATTCTTTGAGCTATGTCGACTACTTTGGTTCTCTGTCGGATAACTTCATTAAGAATCAAAAAATCTTGTCTTCCCTCTCAAAGTTGTTTCTACCTAATTGCAAAATTTGCCCAAGGTAGACATGCTCGTGGACAACTTCGAGTTATACCATTGACGAGTTGGTTAACGAGATCGTTAAACATGAATTACTGTGTCAACACTGTTTTGTTCAAATGATAGTATTCACCTGCAAGTGCTGGCCTAGCTTGTGACACCAATCTGTTCCGACCCAGTATTCAGATGGTATGAGGAAACCCATATACACATAACCTTTATGTTTATGAGGCAGTCAAGATGCATTATGTTTATGGGTGTCGATCTTTGGTCACTGCTATATTTATGATTGTGTGTGTGGGCACATTTCACTCGTGGCTTTATTTTAGCTATTTTTATTATTAAAGTTTTAAAGGACTATCTAAATAACTGAGTTATGTAAATGAATGTGTTATTTTTTCTCTGTTGTTCCAACTAGGTACTACTGCAAATTATATCACTTGTGTCCACGGATTTAGGAAGGGAGTCTCTCTCTCTCTCTCTCTCATTCTCACTCGCTTCCTAAATCCGTGCATGTGCCTAAGCTTAAAAAAAGTTTTAAAAAGTCAAAAAAGAACCGATTTCAACACCAAAAATTGTGAAATAATTTGTTGAAGTCAGCACTTAGAGTCTTAGAGCAACGCGGGCCACCGGCGGGCCGGACCCGCGTTTCTCTAAGAGTCCGCATGATAGTTCAAAAGTACGTATTATCACAATCTTGTGCGCATGGTACTGACAAGTTATTTCACACTTTTTGATGTTTAAGTCAGTTCCGTTTTTTTTTGTAAAAATAAATTTTCACTCTTTTCAGTGTACCTACCTTGCTATTAACGGGATCATGTCATTCACCGTCAATGATAATAATATCATCAAATCGTGAAGATATGCGAAACACATAACTTTCCAGTTATTTGAGTGTAACTCTAAAACTGCTTGACGGAATTTAATGAAATTTAAATGGAACCACATCGGAAGTGTACTTTACCAAAACAAAAAATGTTGAGAGTCGGTCCACAATTGGGGGAGAAATCGGCTAAGAAACACATAAAAAAATACATATACACTAAAATATCCTTTTTTGAAGTCGGTTAAAATGGATTTTCACAAAGTAACACCTGAATCAATAAATTATCATAAGTAGGTATAGCTTCAGTTGAAACAATTATGATGAAGAGTGTGAGTAAACTATTATTAGATTAGATTTTGCTCTAGTACTAAAAATTATTACATATGTCTAAGATTTACAAAGTAAAAGTCACTTGAAATGGAGCAGATATTATTATTAAAATGCTACTATCCTACTAATAATATAAACGCGAAAGTTTCTGAGTATGGATGTATGAATATGTGGATGTGTGGATCTTTTTTACTCATTAACGCACAAAAAGCGTTATACTAATTTGGACTTTAACATAAAAATAATAAGAACTAGCGGACCCGCCAGCGGCTACGCTCGCGTGGCCTCGCGTGATACGGTAATAACAGATTTTTAATTATCCCACGGGAACTCTTTAATTTACCGAGATCAAAAATAACCTATATGTTGATCAGGGATACAAGTTACCACCATGAGAAATTTCATTTAAATCGGTCCAGTCGTTTCAGCGATTAGTCCGTACAAACGGACAGACAAACATACAAAGAAACAAACAATTTGAACTTATTTTTCACTCCTTACATCCCCTGACTCGGTTTTTAGCATAGTTTTCATTGTACAGAAATTTGACCTCTACAGTTTATAATAAGTAGTAGTTTTTACATCCCTCGTTTTACCCCCTTAAGTCATTGCTGACATAAATATTGAAAGCATCACTATTTATTTTAAATTACCTATCCAATTATCAATTTTCATCACTGTAGCTCCAAAAACAAAAAACTTTTGAAAAAAATATCCCCCGTTTTACCCCCCCTAAGTCATCCCTGTCAATAAATATTGAAATCATCATTTTACACTGTCCAAATGCTAATTTTCACCACTGTATGTTCGAAAACAATACTTTCTTTACAAACTTTTACCCCTCCATTTCACCCTCTTAAACCAAAAAAAAATTAGGCCAACATTTTTTATTTTGAATGACCTATCCAAATACAAGTTTTTCACAACTATAAGTTCAAAAACAAAGAAGTTTCATACAAACGTTTTCACCCCTTTTGACCTCTTAGGGGTTGAATTTCATAAAATCCCGTCTTAGTGAGCACCTACGCCCTAAAAAGAACCCGCATGCAAAATTTGAAACTCCTAGCACTTGTAGTTTCTGAGATTTCGTGATGAGTGAGTGAGTGAGTGACCGTTCGCTTTTATATATATAGATTATCATAGTTTACTAAAAATAGATTTTAGTTTGCTTGTTATGTTTGGTTTCTTGAACAAACGATTTGCTATCAATACTTACTAGAGAGTCAAACTAAACTAATTCAATCGATACTATGAGTAAGCGGTAGCGGCGATGGCGACGGCGTGGCGTTCAATGTATTTAAATCAAAGTTACATCACTTTGATCAGATTCCGTTGCAAAAATATCGGAATCCCAACGGCATTATTTATTTAATATTTAATCTCGCCGGCCGGTGTGTGGCGTGGGCGGTAAATAGCGATGAGGCGGCGGCGGCGCCTGACAACGATACTGATTTATAGGCGGGCTAATTTACCAGATTCCTGATATGATACACTACTGTGTTATTGGCTCCGTGCGAAACACTATCATTTATCAAACATACCTGAATCGTGAAATATTACCTACTAGCTGGTGCCCGCGACTACGTCTGCGCAGGATTAGTACTTCAAATAGCTTCCCCAAGGGCGTATCTATCAACTAACCAAAATGTCAAAAAATATTACATGGTCAAACGCAATTACTATAATAGTATTATTTGAGTAAATTTAAATACTTGGTATATCAATCAGTAAACGATAATAATAAAATAATATTAATCACCATGGCAAAAACTGTCATTCCATTTCATCACCCTTGGCGGTATTTGTGTTACATTTCATCACCCTTGACGCCGAACACGCTAGTGTATCGACCTGAAAAATTGACTTGGCCTTTGACTAAGCGATCAGAAACTGACACAAACTTTGACAGAACTGTCATCATTTCGATCTTGACGTAGGCGGAGATCTTATTATTTTGGCTATGCTGTGCCCAAGCATATTACGCTTTTTCACCCGCTTGTTGATGGATGATGATGATGATGAAAAGTATCTTGTATGTTAATACAGCGCCTCATCTACCTCTATACCAAATTTCATCAAAATTGCCCCAGCCGTTTTTGCGTTAATATGTGACAAAGATCCACACATACACACATCCATACATCCATACTCACAAACTTTCGCGTTTATAATATTAGAAGGATTTTTGCATATAACCGCGTATGTCTACATGAGAACAGTTCACTCCCCAAGTTCAAACCCCTTTAAATGACCCATCTAGACAGACAGTGGCCGTGCTGTCCGCACCGGAAAGCTACACTATCCGGAACGTAACTGCGCGGTCACAGACGGCCGGCTCTTCCGGAACTCTAGTGGCACTGCATTCGATATAATCAACGATTAATTCATCGGAATCGGAAACCGAATAATCGATACTATAAGGTGCTAATTGAAACAATTTATCAGCCTAATACATTAGTCATTTAGCATGTTTCGTTAGTTTACAATTCTAAATTGAATAGCATCTGAATTTAGCAAGATGTTAAATTTAAAATTACAATAAATACATTTAAAACAATACATATTGTAATAAAATAATATTATTATTGGGTTTATTTAGGTCACACATGAAAAACGTAAATAACGATTTATGAAAAAAATAAATTTTTTGGAGCGTTATTTAGCAGGAGAGGTGTGTCCGAACTCTCTTCTGCCGAGTTCTATCCAGCCGGAACGCTGCGTTGCAACTTGTGACTAACTGAAGTGTGCCCCTCGTACTTAAATATTATATGAAACATTAAAGCCCATCACACACGACTAAGATAATTATATTATACCGTCAAATGTAAAAGTTATGTTAACTTAACCCACTACACACGGCGCAGATACTATAATATATAGCAAGCGTACATTCTATCGGAGTCCGTCTCGAGAGCCTGTACTGTAATATACAGAGTGTTCATATTTTTTATTTTGCGATGATTCGTATTTTGTTGCTAGACCTGTTGGACAGTTCCTCAGATGATGATTGGGAATGTGAATATGATATAACCGTCATACAAGCTAAAAGTAAAAAACTAAGAATCTGGATAGAAGATCACATAAAACACCGTAGTGAATTTAAACTTTACAATGATCTTTCAGAAAAAAAACAGCTTTTTCTTGCACTTTCATGTGGTTATTTGCACGATACCTACCAGTTTATTAATTGTTTGTCTATCTGCCTCTATAATCCGGGTAATTTCTGAAAAGGCTGGACCAATTTTGATGGGGTTTATACGAAAGCATTAATTAAAGGGCCACGCGAACGAAGTCGCGGCTGCAGCTAGTCTAATAATATGACATAGCCTTATTTCATCACGAATACTAACATCGATTTAGTAGTTACCTAGTTTGATTGTTCTATACGTAGTACTACAATCTAGAAAAACCTATGGAGGTTAGGCCCATAAAAATTTAAAAAAAATTCTACTAAGATAAAATTTCATACCGCTAGTTCGGTTAGTAGATAGAAAGTCTCACTTTTTCGATGATTTCCTTTGTTTGATACATTCGCGTTAGTACTCGTAAGACGTTAGTTATATAAATTTGTTCGGTAACTGAAGACCAGACGTCCATTTACTGCAACGGTTTTCTCAACATTCTGTATTTGATCTTAAGATCAGTATCGGACACTATCTTAAGATGTCTTCATGATCTGCAGTAGTCTTAGCGTATGTTAACATGCCTTTCGAATATCGGTGGCATCTTAAGCTACTCTAAGGTAAAATATTTTATTATATTCACCGTGTGTGGTTGCTCATTGAATTATATAGTGAGCGATATGTCCGAATCTGCCCTAAGATAATATATATTTTATAGTATCTTCATCGTGTGTGATGGGCTTAAGGGCTGTTATAGTGTACATACGTGAGAAAGAGAAATATTTTCAAACTACTTGCTAGAGTGGGACAGATTTATTTTTTGTCATACATATTCCAAGAATTATATTTTTTTTTTATTTTAAGCGAAATTGTAGAAATGAGTCATTACTTAATTTTTAAACCACTTCAAAAAAGGAGGAGGATCCATGTTCGACTGTATGTATTTTTATTATGTATGTTTACCGATATCTCTCCCATTTGTGGCTTGATTCTCAAATTTTTATTTTTATTTTAAACCTATCGTGGTTCTATTTAAAATTCAAATTCGGTCAAACGGTTTTTGAGTTACACTCCAATAACTTAAAAATGTTCTTGATGATATATATCGTAATTGACGGTGAATGTCAATCGATTCCGTAAGTAGCAAGGGTCACTAAAAAGGGTGCAAAAAAGTATTATTTTTAATAAATTATAATAATTATTACTTTACAGAATGAAAAGTAATGAGTAATTGTGTAATTCCAGTCCATTTTTAGTGAAAAACAGTATTTATCAACACATCGAGTAAAGTTTAGCAATAAATATAGCCTATGATAAAGTCGAATCGATTATTGAAAACTGGTGTCTCTTCCCTAATCTGCGAAGGTTCTTATAAGGTCACTTGAGCACAACTGACCGCATAATAGACCGTGCGGTGTCCACATTTTGATGATGACTTCATTGTGTAGATCGTTATAATTCATTGCGTAGATTATTATATTACCCACAAAAACCGTTCCACGCCATAATGGACAGTCGTCTCGCGGGTGGTCTATTCTATGTAATTACGAGCCGAACAACTATTACTGACGCATCGCTCTCTCCCTTTCACACTTTAGATTTAGAACTATTGGATGTAGACGCTTTTGAACATCCCTCTTGTTTTAAAGAGATTATGTGTGATTGTAAGTGTTTTCATATTTGAAGATTTATTTAGATATAGAGGTAGCTTAGAGTTATAAGCGTGCAGTAAAATTCAAACGACGAAAGTTGGAAACACGAAAAAAAATGCACACTAATTACTTATATGTAGTGCATTCGAATAGGCCCCTTTATACATTATACCTTACACTACTTTATATTGTTTATATGATAAACACTACTAAAAATACGAATATGAGTTAACGTCGCGTTCGTGATCTATCGAGTTAACAGAATATAAAGTTTTGATCGATCACTGCCCATCAACAGAAACGTAACTGCAGCTGAACTGTTTTTCAATAGCAGAATAAGAAAACGTATAAAATCCATTGTTTAGGTGCGGTTCGATTGCAATTAAAATACTGGAATTGTCCCCCTAGTGTTAACCTTCAAATCTAAACGCAATAATACTTTGAGATTACTGCTTGAAGGGTATTAAAAAAGGTTATTGAAAGATTACTATGGCCTAGCTATTTATATTAGAAATTAAACGAGCAAATTTAGGTACAGTTAAGTGTATCTCCATAAACGTTTCCTACGGTCATGTATGTCTGCCCCTCCAGCACTAGTGGGTATGGTTCGTGCACATCCAATTTAGTAATTTTCTACTAATCTGTACCTCGGTAGGTGGCCCTTAGCACTATCGGCCGGCAACGCCCTTTCATTATGTTTGCTTCAAATAATAAATTAATAACATTTAAAAATTAGAAAAAAAGGATCACGGCAAGGAGTTCTTGTACTTTATTAGAAGATGGAACGTAGCGTAACACTTCAGCCGAGCGATTCTGTAATGATTCGTCGACGAGCTCACCGATGTCAAATACTTTATAGGATATCGCCCTTGTACATAAGGTTGTTTTTCCAACGTTTCTTGTCATCTCGTCATTTGTTTCAGGGATGTTGTCAAAGATGCAACGATGTTTGATCTTAGAGAATCACACGGCTGGTTTTATAGTGTTACTAAAAAACTGCTTGACTGAATTTGATGATATTTAAATGAGACCACCTCGGAAGTATACTAAACATAATTTTGAGAATCGGTCTACATACACAGAAAAATACATACACACGATCATATAACCTCATCCTTTTAAGATGTCGGTTAAAATGTTCAAAAGCGACTTTGTCCACATGAGATTCCAGGATATAGGCAGTTTTGCCAAAAAATACACAAAAGTAATTCTAGTTCTTAGTTGGTCGCCCCCTTTGCTGCTTATTGCCTGTAAGTAATATATCTCTACACTGTTAATAAAGAGGAAAACTCTGTGTGTAACTTTAAATCTACGATTGAAAACATTCTTTCACCAGTAGAGAGCTACATTATTCCTGAGTAACATAGACTATTATGATTCATCATCATCATGCATCACCGCGCGGATGAAACCGTGAACCACAGCTAGAATATTATCCCTTCAAGAGTCGTTATATTATAACAATGATATTTCTATTGTGTCTGGCCCTATGATGACCAACGACCTTTGATGGAATATATATAACGTTTTATATAAAGACAGTTTTTAGATTAAATCATGCAAAAATACATCCCGGTTTTTACTTATATACTAATTAAAATATGCGCTACAGAAAAAAACAAATGCTATAACTATAACTACCTATTAGGTAAATAAAAATGAAATCTATATGTAGTATGATTTTATGGCTTGCCCTTTGTATTATAACTAGGTCACTAGTAACCTAACACTTCTCGCTGAGCTCGTCGTCGCACCTTATATAACGTTCAAATGCTCCGCCCAAGACATAATGCAAATACCAGCAGTAATTTATATTTGATAGACAATTTGTTTATTTATAACCTTTGTGTAATCAAAATCAAATATTTCCCAATAAAATGTTCACCTATAATATAAGGACTTTGAGTGCACAATATTGAACGGGGTTAGAACTCGGAACTGATCAATGATCATGAAATTGAAATAAAAACATAAACTTAATTAAACAAATACTATGAATGAAATGAACCCATATTCACTGCTTCGCGGCTGAGCACCATTAGGTATGTGCGACAGAACGTACGACGGCGCCGCTACGTATTTTTTTCTAATTTACCCCGAATAACAAATTAAATCGCAAAAGTTACTAAGTATCAAATTATATCATAATTCCGTTGTAAAGAGGCCTTTACTGTGGCTCTACCGTCATAAACTCTCCATTCGTCGAGATGGCGCCACCGTCTAAGGAGCAAGGATATTAACGCTCGCGAGACGCCATGCGCCAGGCGAGATGATTACCCACCACTTAGAGTCGCGATAAGAGCCTGTCTTGCAGAGGTACGGATATGAAAAACTTAGCTGGTTTTGGTAGATAATCTTATGTCGATTGGCGCTCGAAAGCTTCATAAAATTCATAACAGGCGATATTAGATAGATAAATTGTAACACCACATTATAAAGTACAACAAATATACTACTGAACTATAGATATTACTGTTTGAGATCTAAGAACTAAGGCTGTATTATTTGTATATTTTTCTACCGACTAAATAATACACACAGTATTTTCTTTTTGCGCGTAACCATTTCTTTAAGTACATATTTAGTAAAACATTGTTATTTGTAAATTACATACACTTCCATTTTATGCATTTGTATTGATGTAGAAATAGCAGTGTATGTAGGTAGGTACAGATAATAATAATAATTGAAATAATGGTAATAAATGACTGAGCGAGCGAACCGTGACTTTCATCTGTCCGTATGTTTGTTGGTTGTACAGTCGCCTGCAATAAGATGTATACATTTCACAATTTTCAATAGTCGCTCAGCATTCAATTCCATAAAAAATTACACCAATATTATTCTCATATGTAGTTAATAATGTTATTTTACATCTCTCATAATTATTCGGTAAGTAGGTCCTTATTACCCCCACATGGGGCTTGTAGGTGACCAATTAGCGCTCTAGGGTAATAGTGTAGCTAGAAAAGCCCTAGGGCGGTTTACATCTCTCATATTCGCTAAGTAGGTCCTTATTACCAAATGGGGCTTATAGGTGACCAATTAGCGCTCTAGGGTAATGTAGCTAGAAAAGCCCTAGGGCGGTAAGTAATTTAAAAAAACACTTCACTCTTTGAAAAAGTTCGCGTACATCTAACCATCATACTGGCAATAGACATCATGCATTCAGCCCAATGACAAAAGAGGTCGCTTCGGTATTCATCCTTGTCTTCGTATGAGTATAATAGTCATCAATTTTATTTTTATAATGCCTGGTTTTTTCTACTTACCTCACAATCGAGATGTAAAGCTGAGTAGTTAGCTCGGGTGTAAGCATCAATTGCAAAAAATATCTCGGGCCGCAATTGATGCCTTACAGCCCTTGGCTACTAATCTACTATTACTGCTTCTAATAATCCATATCTACATTGTTGTATACTGTGGTATTGTATTATAGATTTGAAATTTATAGAATGTATACATCTTAATACAGGCGACTGTACGTTCCTGGACATGTCACATAACAACTTGGGGTACGTTTTCCAAAATGGGGGGAAGTTTGCTGCGGCGCTATTTACTGACCGATTTTGATAAAATTTGGTACACACAACAGGGTACATAACTTTAGAGAGGAATATAGGATATAGGCATAAATGGTCAAGTGGTTGCCGAGATAATAGGTTGGGAAGTTTCAAAACTGGACATTCTGATAATATTCGGCACGAACATTTGGTACCAACAACATATGAAAGTAAAAGCAAAGCCTTGACCTTTGCTTGTCGAAATAAATATTTGTCAAAAATTTTCTGAATTTCGATGACCTGCAGACCTGCAGATAGCTCATACTGCAAAAAAATTGGCGCTGATAAGACTGTATGTACTCGCGAGGTTTAATGTTCGCAGAACTACTAGTATTAATATTAGGCTGTTTATTTTAGCCTATGACCTTATAATCTTTGTTATCTCAGTAAGAAGAAAATTAAAGTTAGTCACTTATGTACAAAGATTTATATACTTATTAGTTTATGTTGAAGTATTTGCTTATCTCATGCACCTAACGACTAGCGACCCAGTGTTATCTGTTGTTGGGAATTGTTTAAGTGTAAGTAATAATATATTATAATCAAGTAGCGTATCGTCAGGACCGACGCTACGCGCGGACGGTCGGGCGAGCACTAAAACCGGCCTTATAATGATACAAGTATGTGCAAACAGAGAAGCGCCCTAGGTGTTGAAGACGCGTGTGTACTTTTTTAATGATAATAAATAACAAAAACTGAATAAAATTACTGCTTACGTAATGTTTTAGGCCGCTTTCAGTGCGCGACCGACCGTCGGTCCGTACGTCGGTCGCGCTTGTCATTTGTATGAAACTCACAAGTGGTTACAGTGCTCGACCGACCGTACGCACGCGTACAGCCCGCGGCACGTAACTCTAGCGCTGAGCGAAATGTGGAAGGGATAGCTGCGCATGGGTACAGTCGCGCACATGTGACAGAGAGAGACAAGAGTCCCTCGTCTTCGATGTGACAGAGAGAGACAAGAGTCCTTCGTCCCTGTAGCCCCCCCTGTGATACCCAATTATTGACTTCTGCGCAATAACGGTCAGCGCTAGAGTTACGTGCCGCATGTTATATACCGTACGATCGGTTGTGCGTATCGTCAGGACCGACGGTACGCGCGGACGGTCGGGCGAGCACTAGAACCGGCCTTATAGTTTTATCGAGTCGAAGTTCAAAATTGACAGTTACGTGACGGACTGATGCTGGATTGAGCTACCATATAAACATCTGCATGTTAGTTCGGAACCTCGGTTAGAGCGCACTCGGAGTACAACTTTTCACAATAACGTGGTTCGGAACCTCTGAAGGTTGCAACTTTAACCATCAAAATCGATCAGTAAACGGTTGCAACCGCATTTGACAAAACTTTAACGTTGTCAAATAACAACATTTTATTTAATATCAAAACTGACTTTACTCACGTAATTAGCCGATGTGGTGGACGCGATCTTGCCGCGTAAACTCCCTGAGGATAGGCATCGGACATGCCCGAAACCTAAGTTCGAAACCCGAAGCACGACAACTTCGGATAATTACTCGTAAGTGAGTAAAGTAAGTTTTGATATTAAATTTATATGTGTCAAAAACACGAGAATATTCAGCCAACATTTTAGGTGGCAACTTTCAAACATCTTATAATATCTTCTTCAACCTCTCTTCTCAAAGAAAATTAGGTAAGGATCAAAGTGATCTGTCAAAGTCGATTTTGTCAGTCTGTTTGAGGTTAGAAAACAACCGTGGCCGTTCGGTACCTAAGAGCGAGTTAGAAAACAACTAAACAACTGCATTCTGAGGTCTTGTAACACCACGACACGTCGGTTCTCATTTTGCAAGTACACATAATATTTACTTACCTATCTAATATTTAAATTTATTAACTAATCAAACATTATTATTGTGACTCGATAAATGTTTGTGTTACCATTGATGACTTATGGCACTGAAACGTGGTCTCTTACTATGGGCCTCATAGACAAGCTCAAAGTCGCACAACGAGCTGTGGAGAGGGCTATGCTCGGGGTTTCTCTACGTGATCGAATCAGAAATGAGGAGATCCGTAGAAGAACGAAAGTCACCGACATAGCCCAGAAGATTAGCCAGTTGAAGTGGCAGTGGGCAGGGCACATAGCACGCAGAACAGATGGCCGATGGGGCCGAAAGGTTCTGGAGTGGAGACCACGGAGAGGCAGCGCAGCGTAGGTCGTCCACCGACACGGTGGACAGACGACCTGATGAAGTGCGCAGGACGACGTTGGATGCAGGCCGCTTCCAACCGGTCCTTTTGGAAAATCATGGGGGAGGCCTATGTTCAGCAGTGGACGTCCTACGGCTGAGATGATGATGATGATGATAAATGTTTGCGAGTTAATAATCTATGAAATTTATAACCTATTTGTCGGCACAAAGGTATGTTCATAAACAAGAGTTTTGCATTTTAATAGGGTTTAGTATGCAAATCGTACAATAGCGGTGTCGATAGGAATATCTTGTTCCAACTCCTTGAGAGAATAAAGTTAAATTGTTCCCCAGCACGGTGGGAGTGTGCAACGTAGGTGAGGAACCCTGAATTACTAGGTAGGCTTCTTACTTTATTTTTTTATTAATATTCTTCAACACTACAGACTCTTTGGTCCGTACCTTTTTAAATATGATTTTTTTTTAAATATTACATTTTCATGGAGATTCGTTATCCAAACATCACAATAAACATTCTTAAGCTATGGTGGAAAATGCTAAAGTGAGTGCATTTATTTTTTTTGTAAATACATAAATCTATTGCTAGTGAACAATATTTCCTAATTTTATACTTAGGTGTACGCTATTGGCCAGAAGTACTGGCCTCAGGTTCACGCCTTTGCCGTATCCTTTTTAACATAGCCTTCACGATCTCTTAATTTCGGTCTTTTATCGCCATTTTGAGATTATACTCTGATTCGATATTCGGATGCTTTAATCGCCCGCCTGACGAAATCGCCAATCGCGTCCGAGCTGTCGTCGGCAAAATACGTGCAGCTGCCTGAGTGTCGTGACACTGCCACCACTGCATGAGAGACGCTGTCTCAGAGTTTCGTGACGTGAAAAAGACTTCTTACTTACAATCCTCCCCTCTCCTTACAATCTCTCAACTCTTATATGCTAGAGTCGCGAAGCCGGTACGTAAGTATTATTATCGAGTGTAGTGTTAAGCAAGTGAGTAATGCGACCTGTGTACTGCCACGCAAATTTGAAGTTCTATCCTCTGAAGTCTGGATGGCACTGGACATGTTCATTGTTCATGTCCTATCAGGGGATCTAACCCGGAACCAGCGGCTCGGAAGGCAAGCACCTACCAACTGAACCAGCTGTTTGGTTTTTATTTTTACTATTGTAAGTACCAGTATGTAGTAAGTGTGTTTGTATGTATGTTATATATACGATTATACGGCTAGGGTAGGTAAATTATTTCTAGATAAACTATTTATCTTATTTAAACCACTCGAGGACGTATATACATATGTATTTACTTATAAACATGTATTTACTTACAAAAAAGGTGCATACAACCTAGATTTAAAATTGTCAAGGCAAATATTGAAGATGTGTTGGTTTTAGGTATATGCTGAGATAAACACATTTAAATAAATAAACATAATAATGGCAATATCCTGGCATAGATATGGCAACATTTGTTCCTTGTTCAAATTTTAGGTCCTGACTAAAACAAGAAAAATATTTTTTTTGTGAACGGTTTCTACACTGTATATTTTTATATTTACACGAATCTTTCCACGTTAAAGGGTGCGTCACACGCCAGCTGAGTTACGCTGAATTTTGGCTTTGAGACAGATTATGTCGTCGCAGCCACATGTTTTGTTTTCAAAGATGTTTCTTTTTTGCGTCACTTTGAAAGAGCCGCTAAAAATAACAAAAACAGTCGTAAAATTTGGGAATCAGAAGAGATATTATCACTTAGACGTTTTGTGTCATTAACGATGCAGGCCGCGTCGTCTGCTCCCCTACGCAAATTGAATTGTTTTATTGCTTATCCTCATATCAATAAAGTTTATTGAGCTGTTGAACCTGTGTAAACCAAACGGTATAACATATACCGAGACAACTTGTGATTTTATGTTCCTTTTACGGCCAATGAATGAACTCATATTTTTAGTGTTAATTTTAATTTACAGTCATAACCATAAAAATAATAAACAGCCTGTCTTTAATTAGTATTAAGGCCTAACAAAACAATATTTATCTCAAACATGCTTGGAATTTTGACAACCTTCGAAATAAATTGTAATTGCTGTACTGCCGTGCGATCCTCTAAGAACAAACACCGTTGCATCTTTGACAACATCCGTGAAACAAATGACGACATGACAAGAAACGTTGGAAAAACAACCTTGTGAACAAGGGCGATATCTCAAAGTATTTGACATCGGTGAGCTCGTCGACGAGCGCATCGACGACTCATTAGAGAATAGCACGGCTGGCCACATACATGCGACCAGTGGCAGGAAAAAGTTGTATGAAAATCCATATCTGTCGTGGTTTAGCGGCCAAAGAAATTACATAATAAACTCATATCTGTCGTGTACTTTAAAAACGGAACGATCTTTTCCTCCGAAATGTGGCAACCGAGGAGGTAACTTATCAAAGATTTTATTTAAATTTCAAACTGGCTTGCAAATAGAAATCTATTTAATGAAAGTTTACTATAATAAATAAAACGTTCTTCCTAGGTACTAATTAGTTTCAATTTCCATCATTTGAGGAAAGTACTATACGAACCCTTGGCCACAACTAGGCTTTGATAGACGCTGCAGTAATGTACGAAGTAATAAGATTCCTCGAGTGAACCCATTGTAGTCAGTCCGTAACAAAAAGTTTAACTAAACACGACTTGTTGGAACCCTATAATCTGTGCACAAAAAATCCGCCATGCCGCCACGCTAGCTAGTAACAGCATTTCTACTGCATTTTAAAGAGGTTAAAGCGAAGAAATGCCAAGAGTTCACTTACATTGCAATGCAAGGAGTATTTTATTAGCTTTTGTTCAGCATTCCCTGGACGTTGTGTAGTAAAGCTGAGCTATAATTTAAGTTGTACGAAACCTAGCCGTTGACAATGTACAATGTGATAATTTGCAAGCAAAAAACGAGGTACAAAACCGATAAGCGATATCGAAGTATACACGTCATGAGAAAGGTCAAAAAAGTCAAGTTTTGTTACTTGTGTAATATTGTATAGATACTCGTATACACCTAATAAGGAGTAACCGTAATTATTCCAAGGTTAAAAAGTCAAAAGAATAAACCATAATTAAATATACTAAGTACATGGATATATATATACATACATATACATATCTATAGTCTTATACATACGTATTTAACCGATATTTGGTGAACAAAAATTCGGATGTAATATTTATATGATTTTAAGCTATTTATTAGCTATTATGCCTGCTAAGTGAGACCAAACTTTACAATTTTAGAGAGAAAAATGCACATCCTCAGACGGGATTCGAACCCGCGTCTTCCGACAATACGTTCCTATAGAGTTCATTCGATGCTCGGACGGTAAGCCTCGATGGCCTAGTGGTCATAGCGTCTGGCACGGATTGAAAGTTCTCGGATGTAATAATTAAAATAATGCAAACAATTAAGGCCTATTCAGACCTGAGCGTTATTCGCTACCGCTATGGGTGGCGAAAAATACCACGCGGAGCTCGATGGGTAAATAGTATGAAGTTATGGATCTTCATACTATTTACCCATTGAAAAGCCTTCACAAATGTATTATGTAAGTTTAGTTAAGAAAAAAAAATGTCCTCCTGTATTAGGTTAGAAATTATAAAAAAAAAAAGTTTAAAATATAAATGTAAGTAATGCCACGGACCATTGAGTGTGTGAACAAAAGCAATAATAAAAAAAAAGAAGTTCCATAACTGCAGCGAAACTTGTACCGCCTAGTGAGGCGGTATTTTCTCTTATTTGGCGAAACTAGTTACGCCGCCCCGCTAACCGTTGCCAACGAATATCCGCTTTGGTGTGAACAGTGAAATTAACGCATAACCTTTCGGATTTTTCTATCGCTCGCGGTAGCGAATAACGCCCAGTTTTGAAGAGGCCTTAAATGAAATAAAAAAAAAAAAGATAAGATCAGTCACGCAATAAGAGCACTAACAAAGGCTACTGACGCTTTGAGCTACGGGCATAAGTTAAAATGGAGATGGGCCGGTCACATAGCGAGGTTTAACGACAAAAGATTGACCTACAATACCACACATGGAGAGGACAACAAGGGAACAGAAGGAGAAGAAGACCCTCAACCCGGTGGGACGACGAGACAAAAAAGTCGCTGGCGCAAACTGCTGGCAAATAGCACAGGATCTATAAGTGGGAATCTTTGGAGGAGGCTTTCACCAATCTGGGGACCTATAGTTTAATGCTTATAAATATGGTTACTAGTAATAAGTAATTATAGTATCAATAAGACTTTAAGTATGTATACCTAGTATTTAGTAATTAATTTAGTAACTAAGATGAAATGTATAACTTATTGTTTGTTTAATTTATTTAACCAAATTTATATAACTTGGTTAAATAAATTTGCTTTAAGTATTGTTTTATTGTTATTTAACCAACACGTTGCAGTTCCTGGAAAAGTAGGTTGATTTCTGCGAAATCTATTGTAGTATTGGCCAAATATGGCGAATCGCGAGTCAACGAGTTAATACTGTACTATTAGATATTCTGTGATAATTAATTCTGAGATTAGTACTCGTAGGTAATTGCAACTGACGCTGAGCTCTGGCTTACTGCAATTCAACCAAATGCGCGCTTTTGTCCGACCCTTCACTATCTTGTACGTACAGATAAAACGAAATGCGTGTCGTGTCAGTTGAGCGTCTTCAGAGTTCATTCGTACGCATCACACGCATGTAGTGCAGCGGAAATGTCACGTCACTTCACAAGATCATTATCTCCGGTTCTATCTAGCACATGGTTACTCTCGTTAATAATCGTTGTTCTAACGTTGTTGACGCCACTATCTAGCTAGCCACTTATAGGTAGTCTTCACTCATATAGTAAGACTTGTTTCCATCAGTACTCAACTAAATGGTTATCCCATTAAAAACATACTCGTAAATGAGAAATGAAATTTGTTTAAAAACCACAGTTTGAATTGAATAGTCTCCGAAACTACTGGACCGATGTGTAAAATTATTTCACCATTAGAATTCTACATTATCCCTGATGAACATAATATATTTTGATTTCTCATCATCATCCATCACCGCGCAGGTGAAACCGCGCTGTGCAGCTAGTTTGCCTATATACTTACTGCAAACAATCACAGAGACAACGAGCAAAATCACAAAAACTTTTCGTTAAGTTCGCAAGATGCCGACAAAACAGAAAGCCAAGCCAATTTTCCTCAACTCTGCGGAGGACTATTTTCCTGATTGTCTTTTTGTTTTAGAACAGATTTTCGTCAAATTTTTTTTTTTTCTTTCCACGTTAAAAAGCCACATAAAAAGAAGAAGAAGAAGAAGAAATAAATTTTATGACAAATGATAAAATGTCTACAGAGGAAGTCATCTTTGATGATATTATTGATCTAACTACCTACCTCTTTTATATATCGATTAACTAAGGTTAACTTTTAAAATTATTTTAATACAAAAATGTACCTATTTGGATTTTAATTGTATAGGTAGGTACCTACTTACGTATTTACCATATATATTTTTGGGAATTTTAAAGAGAACCCAATACTTGGACGAGATTACAGAGTGTTTCTGAGAAAAATTTCAAGCTATTAAGAATATAGTAATATACATTTGTTACAAAGAATTGGAAAATATTCATGACTGCTCAGAAAAATCAACAATACGAGTAGGTTCACAAAAACTCTAATAGTTCATCCAAAAAAACAAAGTACAATAAGTTACAATAATTCTATTACAAATTAGCTGCGCTCCTGTTTCACCTGCGTGGTGATGGATGATGATGATGAATAAAATATATAGGCTATGCTCATCAGGATAATGTAGGATTCTAATAGAGAAAGATTTTTTCAAATCGGTCCAGTAGTTTCAGAGCCTATTTCATTCAAAACAAAACAAATCTTTCCTCTTTATAATATTAGTATAGAAAATGCGGAAAAGGAGGGAAAAGTCAAAGTGGACGGTCGCGAGATGACGTAGCTCGGAGGTTTCGCTCGAGTCTCGAAGAAAGTTCATTGAAAAGGCGTGAAAGTCTAAAATAGCGCGGCAGAGTGATGATTCGCAAATTAGAATAGTTCGTAAAGCAAGTTCGACGTTCCGAAGGAATTCCGCCGGTTTACGATTCCAAGTCACAGAATCAATAGTAGTACCCCTCCAAGTCAACATTCTTGCCTGACTCGCGGGAATGCAGCATGGAGTGTAGGTCTACTTTATGAGGGGACATTTTGATTGCCAGCCCTAAAAGCATTGGAGAAATTCGTATTTTATAATTTACTTATTTGATTTGAGATACGAACAGGCTACTTCTATCAAAACAGTTTTTACAGTAAACATTTTCTCCTAGCCTCTTTTGAACCCTTTATTATTCTATTTTTGTAACTTCATGTACTAACTAAAATAAAGTCGACACATTCACACATATTCAAAATAATTTATTAGATTTCAAACATGTTATGAAGGCTCTACTGCCACGCACGAAAATTAATAAAATCTATGTCGAGATGCTATTTACTATGTAATTTTAATTACTACGAGTATTACAATCTTAATTTATTAATGTCTACTGCAGACAATAAACCCAAGTCTTCAAAATAATATTTACTTTTTATAGAATTACTCCAAGTGTTCCAAATAATATTTTATTTTTATAGAATTACTCCAAGTCTTCCAAATAATGTTTAGTTTTTATAGAATTACTCCAAGTCTTTCTAATATAATTAGTTTCATAGAATTACTCCTAGTTTTCCAAATAATATTTTCTTTTTATAGAGTTACTCCAAGTCATCCAAATATTATTATTTTTATAGAATTACTCCAAGTGTTCCAAATAATATTTTATTTTTATAGAATTACTCCAAGTCTTCCTAATATAATTAGTTTCATAGAATTACTTCTAGTTTTCCAAATAATATTTTCTTTTTATAGAGTTACTCCAAGTCATCCAAATATTATTATTTTTATAGAATTACTCCAAGTGTTCTAAATAATATTTTATTTTTATAGAATTACTCAGTCTTCAAATTTATATTTTATTTCATAGTTTCTTAGAAGGTGTAGTTCATGCACAGATTAACTAAAACGTGAGTTAAACAGGAGAGTGTCTCAATGACTGAATTATTTTATTAACTGGCCATAGTTAAGATTAGACAATATCACCCCGGCAGAAGATGAACTATCCAGAGTACACAGACATGTAGGTGAAGTGGCCACTAGACACGATGGCATTGTATCCACCTGCCGCATGCCTACAAAGTAAATAGGTCACTACGAACTGCACAGTCACGGTAATATTGGATAGATATTACCGTGGCACAGTGCACACTACCTATCAAAGAGTTCTCTTCGTACAAGTGATTATGAGTATTTAAAAATACGAGACGTGCATCACCACTGACCATTAGCGCAGCCAGTTTTTGTCATGGGGAGGGGAGGGGACAGCTTGTAGAGGCCATCGTAATTTCATTGAACTTCAACACTTCTATAACTGCGTCAGCTGAATGGGCTCTGGCAGCTGGGATAAAAATCTAAATTATTGATCCACCGTATTCAATAATATGTGATAATGTTTTCTGGGGGTAGGCAATGGTTACCTACGTAGCTAAGCTACGCATATGATGATAAAGCAATTGAAGTGTAACTCAGAAAATACTGAACCGAACTTGATGAAATTTAAATGGAACCACACGGGAAACACCAGCATTCAACAAAAAATAATTTTGAGAATCGGTTCATCCAGTCAAAAGTTGTAGAGTCGAATTGAGTACCTCCTCCTTTTTGGAAGTCGGTAGAAAAGAGGTACTGTCAAACATAAAACATCTTATTTTGAAGTCGGGTAAAAACAAAAAACATTACTATGGTCGTTAAAAGTTATCTGATAGTGAATAATGGGAAGAACCAGAAAGCGTCAAAATGTCACAAGATTTTATCACGGCGAAGATGACCCTGTTTGAACAACTAATCTTCCAGATAGTACAATTTGAATGAAAATAGGACCTCACACGGTGGCTGGGCGGCAGGGCGAAAATGGTGGGAGAAGTAAAACCGGCCAAGTGCGTGTTGTACTCGTGCACCAAGGTTCCGTAACATCACACAATATTTATGACATAACTATTAGTACTCACAATCTGACACCTGTAGAATAATAGTGATGTGTCAATCAATCAAAGCAAACAGCTGATGTTATAAGGAGTAACTTGGCTACTATTATTTTATACCGACTTGCAAAAAGGGTGGAGGTACTCAATTCGACTGTATTTTTTTTTGTTTGTTACCTCATAACTTTCGATAAGGGTGAACCGAGTCTCAAAGTCTTTTTTGTTTGATAACTAAAATTCTAGAGTGACTCGAGTTCTAGAGTGGAGACCGCGTCTCGGCAAACGTAGTGTAGGACGTCCTGAGGCACGGTGGAGTGACGATCTGCGCAAGACGGCTGGCAAAAACTCGATGCAAGTAGCCCAAGATAGACCTAAGTGGCGTGGAATTGGAGAGGCATATGTCCAGCAGTGGCCTGCTACAGGCTGATGATGATGATGATGATGAACTAAAATTCATCAAATTTGGTCCAGTAGTTTTTGAGTTACGCTCCAATAACTGAATAGTATGGAAGTCTGTATTAATTTTTTCAAATAGTAGTTGTAGAAGAAAAAATCTAAAACTGTCTCTCTGTGTTTGCAACCTTATCACGCCTCAACGGCTGTACAGATCATAATCAAACTTAGCAAGGTTATAAGATTATATCCCGGGGAAGCACATATGATACTTTTCATCATCATCATCCCCATCATCATCCACCACCACGCGGTTGAAACCGCGGGGCGCAACTAATGTTATCTACTCGTATAATAGAGAACATTAATAAGTTGAGCCATTGAGAAGTTACGAGCGGACATATGAACGTACATACCAAACTCTCCATTCGAGCTTCGCCGGCGGGTTAAAATAATGATTATCAATATTCTTCACAAAATCCTTTCTGTATTGCGTACAGCACTTCCCACACGTGAAGCTAGCGGTTATAGAACGTAGTACGTAGGTAGTTGTTCCGAATCCATCGTCGGCGTTGCTGCCCATCTGTTTACATTAGGGCGTGTGTTATCTTGGGCTGCGTACGCACGCGTCTAAACAAATAGCGGCCAAAATATTAAACCTACCTATTACGGACGGGTAGCGGGTACTCTAGCGGCTGGGTTTCTCAAACTTTCGGCTCCACAAACCTCTTATTAAGTTTCCAGGTAACAGCGAACCCCTTAATCCTTCCTATACCGTGATAATTAAAACAAAAGATTTATGAATGAAACTGACGTATATATATACGCAATAAAAAAATACGAAAATGGTTAAGTAACTAATTAAATCCCCTCTCCCCTCCAAAGAAAATATTAAAATTGACTTTTGAAGAAAATAAGGTTTATATTTAATTATATAAATAAGGTAACAAATATAGTTTCAAAAGAAATATCTGTTGTAATGGGTGTCTGTTGTAATATCAATGTGATGGGTGTGCTCTGGTTTTTTGTAGCAACGTGCCTGCCAATCATCAAGCAGCCATTACATAAATCTTGTCGCGAACCCTCTGCCGTCGAATGGTGAACCCCTAGGGGTTCGCGTACCCCACTTTGAGAAACCCTTCTCAAGCGGTCTGGTTATGGGTCAACGGCTTGTAGCAGAGGCGACAAAGGGATTTAGGGGTTAAGTGACCTGCAAAATTTTTAGACTCAGGTAACGCTTACGCCTACTTTTAAAATCGCTCTTCTGTTATTTTGAACCAACTTTAAAAAAGGAGGTTAGAATATTCGACTGTATGCATATTTTTTGTGCAAGTTCACCGATTTCTCCCCCATTTGTGAGGGTCAAACATTCTTATTTTATTTGGTAGAGTATACTTTCGTGATGGTCCCATTTAAATTTCATCAAATTCGGTCAAGCTACACTCCAATAACGGAAAACTGTTTCGCCTACTTTGATGATATCATCATTGACGGTGAATGATAATCGATCCCGTAATTACCAAGGGTTACTAAAAAGGGTGAATTTTTTGTTTGCAAAAATACTGAACCGGCTTCAACACCAAAAAGCGTGAAATAACTAGTCGAAGTCGGTAACATGCGCACAATATTGTGATAACAGGTACTTTTGAAATATCATGGTACCAATCTTCTGTATTATATGCATCTATTTTAAACACTCGACAGGTATCGATACCTTCAATGGTACCGGTTTGCAATACCGTTATTATTTCCAGTACCAAACGCATTCCTTGCGGAATTGCAATGCAGTCTGCGAACTCTGCCATACCACATTCGGTACTTCTTTAGTAAAGTTTTAACAACATTTTGTAAATATCTTATCACGAATCTCACATCTCCGATTCAAATCACAGCTGACGTCCCAATCTTACCTGCAAATAAAGAAAAATACTTTAAGTACACATCGTGAATAAATACTAAGTATAGGTACTTATAGAGTTTATTGAAAGTGTTCGTTGGCCATGCAAAATCACTTAGCTATTATGTAGATGGGTCGAGGACGGATTAAAGATATTGAAGCTGTCACATAGAAAGGTTTCAATAGTATAACTACTTTATCTACAGAGCCGTTAAATCCTCACAGGTATGCGAAATTTTAGCTGGCAGCACAAAAAGGTGAAGAATACGTGCAAACAGTACAAATTTGTTTTTTCCTCCGGATGTAGTCTAGGGTTACCATATCTAAGGATTTTTTGACTCTTCTCAGGATTGCGGCCGGATTTTACAATACCTACCCACGAAAATATATATATTTTTAATAAAATCTATACCTACTAATACAAATATACTAGTAATATTATAAAGAGGAAAGATTTGTATGTATGTTTGTAACGAAATGGCTCAAAAAGTACTGGACCGAATTCAAAAATTCTTTCACCATTGGAAAGCTACATTCACCCTTAGTAACATAGGCTGTATTAGATTAATCATCATCATGATCCATCACCGCGCGAGTGAAACCGCGGAGAGCAGCTAGTTTTTAATAAAATACAGTACATTTAAAGATCTCTTCAATAAAAAGTTAAACAAACTAAAGTAGTGGCTGTGCGAGGGTGCCGCTATGAGTGCGATGTGCGAGACCTCACTAGATCCGCAGTGTATAAAAACGATAATAATATGGTTTTTTTTTAAATTGTTAATACGTTTGAGACAAAATTCTAAAACTGCAATAAAATCTCAGGAATCAGGCCTTTTCTCCGGACTTTTGATTATGTCATCTGGTAACCCTAGCCACGTCAAACCCTCTGTGTTATAGAATAAATACAGAATGTATTGGACCATATGATATATTTTTAAAATAATCTGATACGACATGATGTCACATTGTATAGATACATACATATCGAATCGGGTGTTCTGGTTTGTAATTTGAGATCTTGCAGTTTGGCATAAAAGGAACTTGTTTTTTCCTGTAACTCCGATGTTAGTCGTATTACTTTGGACGTTTTAATAAATACAAGCTGCGCCTCATGGTTTCACTCGAGTGATAACGGAAATCTGATAAAGTACTAAGTCTATCTATCTATAGCGGCCTGTTCATATCCATTTCTGGATGTAGGCCTCCTCCAATCTCTACGGACTTGAGCTTTTATCATCCAATCACGTCCAATCGTGAAAGTACTAAGTAACTCATTGTAAAATAAGTTATCTGCCAGTGGAAGTCCTGTCAAAATAGCTCTGGCCGTTTTGGACTTTAGCCGGGAGAAACAGACAGCCAAGAAAAAATGTTTTTATATGCACTATGCAATGATACATATTATAATTTAATATAATTATGAATTTAGTAAAAATCTGTTAATTTAATATTTCAAACAGACACTTCATCATCATCATCATCATCATCTCAGCCGTAGAACGTCCACTGGTGAACATATGCCTCCCCCATAATTTTCCAAAAGGACCGGTTGGAAAGAACAGACACTTCAATTTATGAACGATTAAAGTAGGTACCGTAACCTATGGTAGGTAGGTACAGACAGACAGACAGACTTCAGACAGTTCCTGGTAAAAATATTAATGTTCTCAGGCTGTTTGTTTTAGCCAATGGCCTTATAGACTTTGTTAAGAAAGTAATGTTAGTCACTTATGTATGTACAAAGACTTAGGTATATATAAAAGTTTATGTATAAGTACCGCAGCTTTCATATGAACTAAATAAAAACAACTGTTACATAAACATTACAAAGAGACACCGTTAATTGTTTATATACTAATTACGTTAACGGCAGTTAGAAGATCGAAAGAAAAACCGAAATTAATTAATATATTTAATTAATTAAAATAATAAATCTAATTTACAATTATTTCCTAATGAATAATCATTCCGCTTCGAAGTAGGAATATGGAATGCTTATTCTTACAAATAGATTTAACACGCAGTGTCCGATTGACGTCATTGCTGCGTTAGCGAATTATACGTGTCAAAGTCAAAGTCAAAATCATTTATTTAATTTAGGCATCAAAGACGCACTTATGAACGTCAATTTTTCATTATAATGTACTTTAAAGCCTACCGCCGCGTTCCAAAATACATAGAGCCAACCGAGAAGAAGCGGCAAGAAACTCGGGGCCATTCTTTTCATATAGATGTTTTTACAATGTTTTTACTTAGGTACTACAAATATTAGCTCCAGTGTGTTGCCTTACAAAAGAGAACATAATAATGGTATCAGTAGGGCAAGACACGCTACACTTTGACATCTTAGTACACGAGTAGATAGATCCTGGAGTGATCAGTCCCAAGCTGTTTTATCCTCCAAGTAATCCGAAATTTTGTAATAACCTTTTTGACAGAGTTTAGTTTTAATAGTAATTTTAAACTTATTAATAGGCAAATCTCGCATAACATTGGGAACTTTATTATAGAATCGTATACATTGTCACATAAAAGAATGACTTATTCTGTGGAGACGCGTTACATGTACGGATAGCTAGGATGATAGGATAGCGTGTTCAATAACTATCGGTGCATCTGCAACGTCGGCGATCTTCATATTATTATAGTAGACCTACGTAATTTACTCGTAATATGTGTGTAATTAGTGCCAAATATAATAACAACAACAAATACGTAGAAGATTAACAAAAACGGTATAACACAAAGCCGTTTAATTAAAAAGCTAAACTGAAACCAAACGTAAGGTGAATGTTATTGTGATCTACATTTATCTCTCGTACAGAAAGAATCCGGAAAAGGCGGATTACTACAGCAATCGTAACGTAACGCAGAGAGCAGACTTCTCTGTACACAAACTTATTAATAAAAACGTTAACGACTGTGCACTGTGTACGTACCTACTCTGTACCGAGAGTAAGGAACGAGATGTTTAATCAAACATTTGTACGAGTAAAATTTACATTAGTTCGGTTAGTCTATTATGTATTTGGGCTATGCTCGGGGTTTCTCTACGTGATCGAATCAGAAATGAGGAGATCCGTAGAAGAACGAAAGTCACCGACATAGCCCAGAAGATTAGCCAGTTGAAGTGGCAGTGGGCAGGGCACATAGCACGCAGAACAGATGGCCGATGGGGCCGAAAGGTTCTAGATTGGAGAACACGGACCGGCAAGCGCAGCGTAGGTCGTCCACCGACACGGTGGACAGACGACATGATGAAGGTCGCAGGACGACGTTGGATGCAGGCCGCTTCCAACCGGTCCTTTTGGAAAATCATGGGGGAGGCGTATGTTCAGCAGTGGACGTCCTACGGCTGAGATGATGATGATGATTATGTATTTCAGTTGCTAACAGTTGCAAAATTTTGTCAGCTCCAGTCATCAACTTACTAAAATTTTTGCTTAAGTACTGGAGTTGATTGATATGGAGCCGCCATTTTTCAAGATTTCAATCGACTTTTGTTAGCAACAAAGGTATATAATGGCCAGCTGGACTATTATGTATCTCAGTTGCTAACAAATATTGATTGAAATAAAAAAATGACGGCTCTATGTCACTTTTGTCAGCTCCAGTCATCAACTTACTAACATTTTTGTCTTACTAGGTTTGTCAAAACTGACTTAGAGCTGCCATTTTTCAAGATTTCAATCAACATTTCTTAGCAACGGATTACATAATAGCCCTGCTGATGTTCTAATTGACATTAACCAATAATAAGATGATTTAAGTTATTTTATGTACACATTTATTTATTTTTTTGGTTTGCTAACGGTAGTAACACAAACTCAAAACAAATTATTTCTAACATTGAAATTTATAGAGAGAAAAATTCACATCCTCGGACGGGATTCAAACCTGCATCTTCTGACTCTCCGTGTCAGACGCCATTGACCAACTATGTAGTTCAATGTTTGAGATCGCTTAAGCAGGCGTTAGTGCTTCGAAAAGTAATACTATAAAAATCACAAGGGTTGCGATGTCAATGCGAAAGTTCAAGTATTTCTAAATAATGCTTCTTTCGGTTGGATGGTACTGTTAAACTGTCCAATAGATGTCGCTCCGTCCCCGCAAGACGGTTAGTCAGATAGAGAGTTAAAATTCGATGCACGGACCAGAACCTCGGTGGCCTAGTTGGTCAATGGCGTCTGACACGGAGAGTCAGAAGACGCGGGTTCGAATCCCGTCCGAGGATGTGAATTTTTCTCTCTATAAATTTCAATGTTTGAGATCGCTTAAGCAGGCGTTAGTGCTTTGAAAAGTAATACTATAAAAAATATTTCTGTAGTACTATGCTACATGCACCACCAATTACAAGCAAACACAGCATGCATCAAGGTAGAAAGGAGTTCTCCTTTTAAATACTACGGGCGGTGACTATACTTGTCAATATGTATATCAATACACTAATGAGGTTAACTATATCACCTCTGTTTATATATAACATCATTGCAATACACCTACATTGTTATAGACGCGATTTATACATAGGCAGCCAGATATCGATAAACACAAAATGTATCAGTGTGATTATTTATAGTACGATCGACATTGTCACTATAAAATTGCGTAAATAGAAGAATACTTATACCTAAAAAAATAGAATAACCTAATGAAATACTAGAATTTTGCCTACGTACTCTTTATGCACATCTACACTAATTAAAAATAAAAGATATGATAGTTTGTAACGAATAAACTCAAAAATACTTAACCAATTTTGTAAATTATTTCAAAAGCAGAAAGCTACATTATTCCTGTCGTATAGGCTATATTTGATTCATCATCATCATCGTTCTTCACCACTAGGATGTAACCGCGGAGCGTAGATATATATATATATATATATATATATATATATATATATATATATATATATATAGATAAACTCTTTATTGTAACACCACATTACACATACGTGCATTACAAATAAATAATTTCGATACAATTGTATACACAAAAATATCTTACTATAATTAAGTGCTTAAAACTAGTGTCACAATGGGCGGTCTTATCGCTCAGAGCGATCTCTTCCAGACAACCATGCGTTAGACAACATAGCGTAGCTAGTTGTTAATAAAATTAGACCCTGTACATACAAAAAGTCTAAGAGCCCCACTTTTATTCAAGTGCCTAGGGCCTCAAATAGGTTGAGGATGGTGACTGCTTTATTTTTTTTACTATTGGTTGAAATTCTCAACATTCCTAAATCTACTATTAACATCACTCACCTTACGATGTCATGATTCTATGTAGAGAAACGTATACTAACCGAAAATTGTTAGAATTGTCATGGGTGTATTACAACAGATTACGGAAAGTCCTAGCATTACCGTCAAATCAATAGCTACGCATCAGTTTTGGTATAGTAATTATTTAGTGTTACGTTAGATGGTGCGACTCATCCTAAGTAAAGAAAACCCGACGAGGGTCGGTTTTGTCTATATACAAATCGGTTCAATAATTATCCGTAATATCACAGACAATAATTGTGGTAATACCGAGAGATCCGAGACAAGTTCCCCAGGGCAGCCCGCGGGCTATCTTTAGCCAGTACAGCTCGATCTGAACGTGAAAAGTAAACAAAGTTGCTCGGTTCGGTCAATATCCTACCACAAACAATGGGCATGCTGACTCTTTACTCGAGTCTGGCGGGAGCGGATGCAGGTTTGTGCTTGAATTTCAACTTTTGTATTTGTTTTAATTACGTACGATGGTGAAATTGGTGAGATGGAAAAGAATGGTTACATCTCCATCTCTGTATGAAACTGTGCTAATATTTGGCTTGTCTGGAAAAATAAATCTTAGATTTTATAATTCTTTTCAATAGTAATGGTGATAATGGTCTCGAGAGTTCGATAACCTTGTATTTATACTACTAGTATAAAATGTTTTAAAAACTGTAGATGTAGTAGTATGTACATAGACTATAATTATACATATACTTTAATGAGCCACATTCATTACTTATTAGAATCGGAAAGAATAATACTAAAAGTTAGATGTAAGTAACAGTGGTCGGACTTTTGATAGGTACTAGTAATACTAATATGGTAAAATATGAAATCCAGACAATCCGTGTTTCGTTCATTCATCCAAGGGTCGCCCTCTATGTGCTAAGCACACGACAAGCAAGCTGTGAGGTTCACAAGGGCCGCAGCCTGCACTACACACTTCTCAGCCAGCCCTTGTTTGCGCTTTGAGAGAGGTGCTAGTTGGTTGCCATCCGAAAAAATGTTCGCACGTTCATTCAACTTCATTCATCATCCCGAATTACGGATTCACAGCTCTATATTACGCACCGTCAACGTTTATACAAATACAAAAATTATTTATTTCATTTCAAAGATTAATGTTACATAAATCAAGTGTCAGTGTCATTTCCACTTTATTAAAATTAAAACTAAAACCTTACAAATTAATTTGTACATCATCATCTCAGCCGTAGGACGTCCACTGCTGAACATATGCCTCCCCCATAACTTACCAAACGGACCGGTTGGAAGCGGCCTGCATCCAACGTCGTACTGCTACCTTTCTCAGGTTTATTTGTACAGTCGCCTGCAAAAAACACATATTTGACAGCAAAACAAGTAATGATAGTAGCAAACAAATGATATGGTAAAAAAGGATTCAAAGAATATTTTAAGTGTTTTCTTGAATGTATTTATATAGGAAGACGTGTTATTTCTAAGGGCAATTTTTTAAGCTATTGCTTCTATCGCGGGCCTTGAGCGTGGAGACCGAATCCAGAAATTCCGTAACGAAAATAACCTAACACCACCCACTCCGACTCCATCTATCGATGAATAGCAGAACTTTTAATGACTTTTTGAAATATCACGCTTGTCTGTTTAGTTCAGCAACTCGCCTCTAGGTGGCATTGGTTAAATAATTATATTGCATAAGTTGATAAAAACAGCTATGCAATAGCTTTACCTCGGCAGTCTCCGAGTGCCACACGTCTTTTTTATTTATTTATTTATACCACGCATTACATTACAAATTTCACAAGCTACTTTCTGCCAGACTGCTGGGCAGTTTGTCGGCAGATGTTGCTCTCATTTTCTTTTACTTACGTAAACCTTATAGTTATACCAACCTTATAGTGTTACCAACTTAAATATTTTGTTGATACTAAATTTGATTTGAAATACATATCGAGTTTCAGATAGAGAGAGCGTTTAAAATACACTTGTTTTTAATGTACATCTAACCATTTACATAATAGTACAAATATTGCAGATACAGGCTCGACTAGATAGCCTTGTTTTCAGAAAAATAACAAGATTCAGTCAAACGCACCGCGGTTTTGCCTTTAAACCTTGTCCTAACAAAAACGTAGACTCTTGTCAAAGAGTTTGAAATGAACAGAAGCCGAATAAGACCGCACGCCGCCGCCGACCCCATTCCTCAGAGATAAGTACAATTTACTTAGGCATTGCATTCCTTATTTAAACAGGGTTTATATGGTGTTACCTAATCTATGATAAGTTCATAAACAAAAAGTACATATGAATTGCCTTTTTCATGTAAATATTAACAGACTTCAAAAAAACGAGGAAGTATAATATGTTCAATTGTATGTATTTTATTTGTGTATATACACCGATTTCTCCTCCATTTGTGGACCGATTCTCAAAACTCTACTTTTGTTTGGTAGAGTACCTATACTTCCGAGTTTTTTTTCGAAATTTGATAAAATTTAAATGGGACCACCCATCTAAATTTCAAAATTTCGTAAAATTCGGTCTACTGGTTTTTGAGTTACACTTCAATAACTAAAAAGTGTTACGCCTATCTTGATGATATCATCATTGACGGTGAATGACAATCGATCCCGTAAGTAGCAAGGTCACTAAAAATAGTAAACTAATGCAAATTGTGTATGTATAAATTTATTAACTAGCTCTTACCTATTACCTTAATTTGTATTTTTACTAAGGTAGGAACATACCTATATGTATTTGTTTTAAATTGCTAACTGTTGAATATTGTATAACTTCATACCCTGTTAAAACTGGCAAACTTCCTAGTAAACCGCACTCAGAGTCTCAAGATACAGGCTCTCGCCTAGTTTGAGGCTCGACGCCAAATCTGTTTTTATCCGTGGTTTTTATTTGAAATGCTAACTAACATGGATTAGACTCATAATACAAATGTAAATGTTCTACTTGGAAATAAATTATTATTATTATTAATGTTTTTAAATGGAACCGACTTCAACACCAAAAAAGTGTGAAATAACTTGTCCATATAATTTTATAATGACATGTTTTGGGTTCTCATCCGCTGAAATAAGCCGATGTTCTTTAGATGATATGTTAGTAACGTACCAATAAGAATTTCTCCTTGCAGCGTACTCAGAATACTAACAGCATTTTGCCCGTTTAATTGCAATGCATTGAAATTCTGAATAGTTCAAGTGTCTGGTACATTTTGGTTACGCGTCTCACTCATGGGACTATGCGTTTAGATGCTCTGATAAATAAAACTTATCACAGTGAGTTTCGTAAATCTAATTCATTTCGTTCTTCTTGACGCTCAAACGGCTGAACCAATTCTGATGAAATTTGGTATAGAACTAGATGAGGCGCTGGATTAACACAGAGGATACTTTCATCATCACCGCGTGGGAAACCGCGGGACGCAACTAGTAAATAAATACATGGTAATTTGAATACACTAATCTAGTACTGCAGAAAAACCGTCTGTCAACGTGTTTGAAAGCAGATGTTTTTATAGTAGCAATTGAACGATAACATAACATCACCAATGTGTGATGCGGGACAGTGCGACACCTTGCAACTATTTAGTATTGACGCATTATAATATTTTATTCAAATAGTTTTCACGCGTTTTTTAACCTGTCATAAGTGAGCAGTCATTTGCCAGTAGCTATGTTTGCATTACTGATCTATACTTGACGATTCGAGCATTATTACAAACTAGCTGCTCTCCGCGGTTTCGCCCGCGCGGTGATGGATGATGATGATGAATCTTATATAGCCTATATTACTCAGGGTGAGTGTAGCTTTCCAATGGTGAAAGAATTCTTGAAATCGGTCCAGTACTTTCAAGCCAATTCGTTACAAACATACATACAAATCTTTCCTATTTATAAAATATATTATTACAAATTTAAGAATTATTCTCAATACACCAATGGGCCGAGCACGAAAATCTGCTTAAGTGTAACGTTATCGTACGGTTACGTATTCACACACACTGCACAAACTTATGAGTTATTTGTGCCACTATTGTTCTAGATAAATGACAGTTTGTACTAATAAGTTAACGATGCAATTACACTTAAAGAGATTTTCGTGCTCGGCCCACTGGATAGACGAACGTTTAAAACTGAAACAAGCTGAACACTTCGTATTACCAAATAAGTATTAACCATTACTTCGGTTGAACACGGCGTTACTGTGTACTTATTGTTGGAATGCATTGTAGCCGACACCATCTGAGCTAACTTTCAGCACTTGTTCAAACAGAATTAGTAGGTTATTCATGCTGATACATACAATTCCAAACACATACATACTTCAGTACAATGCAAACCATTAACATTGATGGTACTTAGCCGACGGTCTGATAACCGTCTCACTTTTAAGTTGGATATATTATACATAACTAGCTACGCTCCGCGGTTTCACCTGCATGATGATGGATGATGATGATCTTTAATCTATGTTCATCAGGGATAATGTAGGATTCTAATGGTGAAACAATTTTCCAAATCGGCTCATTCGTTTTGGAGCCTATTCAATTCAAACAAACAAATAAATTTTTCCTCTGTTCCTAGCTGGGCCCCGCAGTTTCACCCGCATGGTGATGGATGATGATGATGATGATGAAAAGTATCATACGTCCTTCCCCGAGATATGATAAAGGAGATTTGCAAACCGCTGTGTATTTTGGGTACCCCTAATTAGACGGATCCACGAGAAAGAAAACCAGGCAAAAACACAAAAATCATAAAAATTGGCCAGCTGTTCCTGAGTTCTAAATGGTGTACCTAACACGTCCTTTCTTTTATGTATAAAGATATGAATTAATGTGAGTATGAAGTAGGCATGAGGCAGGTACATACATACTCGTACTTATGCAAAAGACAAGTCGATTGTGTCCCGGTGGCCTAGTGGTCATGGGGAGTCTGACACGGATTGTAGGAAGGCGCGGGTTCGAATCCCGTCCGAGGATATGTACTTTTCTATCTAAATAAAAAAGCTTTGTTTGGTCGCGCTTAGCAGACGTTAGTGCTTTAAAATCATATAATATAAAACTAAAAAACTTTAATAAACAAACGTAGGTAAACATACTTGATACCAAATCGAACATATTTTAAAACAGAACGCAGACAAAGCTATAATGTTGGTAGCACACGTAAAAAGTACAATAAAACACTTTTGAATCACTTTGTATAGTACAGTCATCATCTAAAAGGTGACATTAGAACATTTTGTAAAAAACACTCGAACTTTTAATTTTATCTCGTTTTGAGGCGATAATATATTCGGTAGGTACTATTATTTATGCTGTGGCGATAGGTTGCACATTGTTGAACTCGGTACAATTCCACTAACTAAATTTGCTCCAACATAAATCCGTTGGCTAAAACGTACAATTGTAGTGTTTTTTTTTATTTATGCCGTTATGTTTTGTATGAATCCACCGTGACGTCACAGACTGGCTCCAACGGAAGACCAGCGCTGGTTTACCAGCATTATGCTTAGTTGGGGGCCTTTTTATGACATAGCAGTAATCGTAATTCTTCTTTCATACTTTTATGAATCAAATTTGTATGCTGCCGTCATATATCAATTAAATTTTCATTTCAATCGAACCGAAGCTGAATCGACTGTTTTCTTATTTTTTTGAGAAACAGTCCAGCTGCAGTTACGTTTCTATTGAAGGCAACAATCTATCAAACCTTCATATTCTACTAACTCTATAGAGTATGGTGACGCTAACTCATATTCGTATATAGCGTTTAATTATATTTATATTTATTTAAAATAGTTTACGTTGTGTATAGAATTTGTAGAAAGGCTTTTTGAGTAATTATTGAACGACAACAGCAGGGCATATTTTTCAGTTTCAATCAAATGATGGTGAAATCTTGAAAAATGGCCACTCTATATCAGTTTTGACAACTCCAGTAAGTAAAAATGTTAGTAAGTTGATGAACGAAGCTGGTGACATAGAGCAGCCATTTTTATTATTTTAATCAACATTTGTTAGCTAGTAGGTAGCTATATACGTAATAGCCCTGTGGAGTCGAACTGCAGTCGTAGCGGGATATATTGTTGTGTTGAACGTAGTAAAAAATAATTTAACCAAAAAATGGAACCGACTTCAGTACCAAAAAGTGTGAAATAACCTGTTGAATTCGGTTTCATGATAGTTCAAAAATAGAGGTACCTTTTATCACAATATTGTGCGCATGGTACCGACTTCGACAAGTTATTTCAGGCTTTTTGGTACTAAAGTCGCTTCCTTTTTTGGTAAAATTATTTTTTTACTATTTTTAGTGACTCGTAAGTAGCAATTACGGAGTCGATTGTCAATGATGATATAAATATCCCCTATATTGTTATCTTTGATGATGATATCATATCATCAAAATATGGGTAACAATTTTCAGTTTTTGGAGTTTAACTCAAAAACTGCTTGACCGAATTTGGTGAAATTTAAATGGTACCATCTCGGAAGTATACTCAACCAAACAAAAAAAGTATTTTAAGAATCGGTCCACAAATGAGGGAGAAATCGACAAACATACACATAAAAATTACAAACACACGAACATATAACCGCGTCCTTTTTTGAAGTCGGTTAAAAATAGTAGAATTGCCCCTGTTCCTTCTGGTCATGAATAAGGGTTGAGTCATATTACCTGCTGGCTCACACAAACAGATAAAAATAAAAGGTCTAACCGCACACCTTTTGGTGACTACGATTGATGTTCTCAATACTCGCATCAAATTGTTCATTTTAATAATGCTTAGATTAATAATGCGTAATAATTTGATATTCAAGAAAGGAACGCCAACGGTTTCCGGTGATTCAGATACGAGTATGTTAATTTCAAACATTTAGGCAGTGATCTAAGCGTGCCCCATGCCGAATTTTAATCAAAATCTTGTTTATTCGTATAAATTGGTAGATGAAAACAATTAAATTTTATTATTGTAAAATTTTATAACGTGGGAAGCTACGTCGAGTCTTTACTTCGCCGATTCCACAGTGCCTGAAGACGAAAGCCTTCAATCAGTGCGCCCTACCCGTCATGACATACGGAGCCAAAACGTGGACACTGACGGCTCGAATGGTCCACAAGCTCAAGGTCGCTCAGCGGGCTATGGAAAGGGCTATGCTCGGTGTTTCTCTGAGGGATCGCATCAGAAATGAAGTGATCCGTCAGAGAACCAAGGTCATCGACATAGCCCACCGGATCAGCAAGCTGAAGTGGCAGTGGGCTGGCCATATTAGCCGTAGAACCGACAACCGTTGGGGTAAACGAGTTCTAGAGTGGAGACCGCGTCTCGGCAAACGTAGTGTAGGACGTCCTGAGTCACGGTGGAGTGCCGATCTGCGCAAGACGGCTGGCAAAAACTGGATGCGAGTAGCCCAAGATAGACCTAAGTGGCGTGCAATTGGAGAGGCCTATGTCCAGCAGTGGACTGCTACAGGCTGATGATGATGATGAAAATTTTATAATATCTACTCGATAAGTACCATAAGTACTAAATCTTCTTCATCGCTACGCTCTTGACAGAGCGGTCGTGGTCGTCACTTCAGGTTATGTAACGCGCTTTACAATGCGTCGTTATTCCTCCCTGGCTGCAGCCTTTCTCGTGCACTCGTGTAGAGGACCGTTTATGGCTGCTCGTATATGGTCGGTCCATCGCATCGGTGATCTCCCTCGCGATCTAGTGCCTTCCACTCTGCCCTGGACAACTAGTCGTTCAATCGACTCGTCACCGCGCCGTGCCACGCTAAGTACTATATAGCGAATATTTATTGGATGTATTATAATGAATACTTATAGTATATAGACTTAGAGTAGAGAGTAGATTTGTAACGCAATACTATTTCCGTAAAGTACCTACTAATTTCTTAGTACAATTTCGTATGAATATTTTTTTATCAGTAGCATTGTTTCTTGTTCTAGTTTTATTTATTATATAATATAAAAATCACTTAATCACGTTTTTACTATGCATGTCATGTTTACATACTATCACGCTTTACATCCCCGAAGCTGGCAGCAGTTGCAGGGGCAAGTCAATATACCTTATTACTTACTTAGTTGACTTTTTTATCTACGCGTAAGGATATGGAATAGTAGGTACTTCAATTATTTAAAAAAAAAAATATAATCTATTATCTGTACGGTACTAAGTACCTATAAGTACTTATATTTAAGTAGTTACAAAAGCTAAATAATTGAATGAATAATTGATCACACACAACCAATGACTTTCTAGAAGGTCATTGCAAACAACACATTGGCACAATCATTGGAAATTAAAACTTCTTCCTATGTTACGTAGTTATGAAAACAATGTTATAATTAAAGTTACTATTAGAAAAGTTCATCTGTTCAACAAGCGGCAATACAAACCAATTACCACAGGACGATCAGTCGTAATTGTTGAACAATAGCTTTAATTAATCATGGGAACATTGTGGCGGAAAAGAAACAGCTAAATAATATACATATAACAACGGTATGATAAATTATATATAATAATATGTACCTATATGATTGCGTTTTGTAAGTAAAGGAAATGTTCCACATTGTAATACGAGTACAAACTATAGAATACCATCCGAAATCAATAATATCTAAAATGTTTGATTAAACATACTCCTGAGTTTGACATATTATATTTAATTAAGATCAAACCCAAGTTACTAAGCCGCACTGGGTCCGCGTGGTGGATTATGAGCTAACTCTTCTCTCACAGAGGTGCGCTCGTCGAGTCCCAGCAGTGGGAATATAATCAGCTGATTCTGTAAACCCGAGTTTAATCACGTAACTAGTCGATTTTATCGACATAGGTTTCGGGCATGTCGGATTCCCATCCTTGTGGAATTTATGATGAGAGATCGCGACTACTAAGTAAGTGTTTTTATCTACACTACACTGATAATAAGAAAAGATTTGATTATTTTGTCATGCATAAACTCAAACTACTGCGATTTAAAAATTATTTTACCAGTAGAAAGCTACATTATTTCTGAGTAATATATAGGCTATTATTTATTCATCATCGTCATCCATCACCATGTGGATGAAATCGCGGATCGTAGCTAGAATTAAATAAACGTCAATTGTACATAAAATATAGGAATCCTGAGGGGACAAACGAAAGTAATGATAATAATAAAACTGACAAATATAATAATGAAACCGAAGAAGCGGCGGTGAGTGGAGGCTCCGCGGATCTCTTATACCCCCCGGACTAATTGAGACCCTCGACGACCCTGCTTGCTTTAACTGGCCATCGGCGTTCGAAGGTTGAGACTTACGTGGAAGTACTTGCTTACTAAAATTAAAAGGCGTTGTAAAACTGGAAATGTTCGCACTCCCAGTGGCCGCCGAAAGTAGGCCTGTAATATAACAGCAGCAGTCGTCCCGTTCGTCGCCAATGCTGGCAACCTTCATATTGGTCAGTTTAGTGGATGCCGAATCATTCATTACCTGCCCAAATAATTAAACAATACAATGGTAGTTTCATTCTTGATATTCAATCCTGAGACGGTGACAAGAAGCATCTTAGTGTTGACTTCGGCTACACGAATGCCTTCCAAAAGTCCAGACTCATACAGAGGCTAATTAATAATGCTAATATTAAATTTTTAAGTTTTAGAAACAGTATTATGAATAGTACCTACATTACGTTTCTATATCACTTCCGTCCATCAGGTTTTGCTGATCGACAATCGTAGATTGAGTAGGTAATAATCAATTACACGTACACGCAAATATTATTGTGGATAGCGGTATCTACTATTATTTGTTATGTGGTCGTGACTACCAAACATAATTATGATAGAACCAAAGAAGTGATAGAAGAATTATGTTTTCTATATACACTCGAGAGCAAAGAAATCGCACAAAAAGCAATTAAATTTGTATTGTAAATATAACTAGGGTCAAAGTGAAAATGTAGGGGGTGTGCGATTTGAGTGTACAACCGCAGGACCTTTTCACTTCTTTATATATTCTATTTTACCTTTGCATTGTTAATAGGCTATGAAAAGATGTGTATTTTGTTATAGTATGACCTACCTTTTTTGCAGATATGACCAAACAAATGATAAAAATCACATGGCTACTATAAGCATTAAGGTTGAAAACATAATATCAAATGGCATCTAATCTCTAAACATGACAAATTATCGAGTATAGGTACTAAAATTATCTTTGCCATGATAACAGCAATGTCGATATTGTTTTGAAAGTATACTTATTTTTAAGTGTTTGAACACGCATTTATTCATTCTTATGGATTATAATTTATACCTATCTATAGCGTGTATACTATTTTAATATATTATTATCTATTATTATTTTTATCACTTATGTTACGCAACTTACTTATTAATATTTTCATCTCACATACGCATAATTTTTATGTATCAGGTACTTATCAATGCCCATGTCACATCGTATACTTGACATTATACGAGTAGGTATTACAAATGCGAATATGTGTTAGTAAACTCTTAATTTTTTTATTAAATATACAAGAAAACAAAGTCTTTGTTATTAAAAAAAAAAATATTTTATACTAGCTGCTCTCCGCGGTTTCACCCACGCGGTGATGGATGATAAATCTTATATAGCCTATGCACAGACCATATAACCACTATATGGTCTGTGAGCCTATGTTACTCGCAGGGTTCACGTAGCTTTCCAATGGTAAAAGATTTTTTTGAAATCGGTCCTGTACTTTTTGGGCCAATTCGTTACAAACATACTTACATACAAATCTTTCCTCTTTATAATATTAGTATAGATGAAGTAGGTATTATTATATATCCAGGAATACAGAGCAATAGGCAATAAGTAAGACCTTTATCTGCGCATACCACTACCCCTCAAAGGCCTAAACGTATGCAGTTTACTGCAAAATTATCGCACCTGTGATTCGGGCATTGTCATTGTGTGGACCAATCAGAGCCGAGCTTTTCATATATTTTCTCATAATGCCCAATGAGAGCCCCGCTTTCTCCTTCGTCCTAGCGGTAGAGTTGTTTCTGGGAGAAAACGATTTATGAGCTCTCCATAAGACAATACTTCTTATCCCGGTAAAGTGTTATCTGTCTGATAGCTATTTTCCACGTGGACGTAGCGGCACGTTGCAGGTAGCTCTCAAATTAAACGATGTTATATCAAATATTTACATTTTAGTTATAAAGTAAAACACCTCGTACAACTTGTATAGCTCCCGTTTTATTTTCAAAATCCTCTTCCTTTTTCCACCTCTGTGTCTCAACTCAAAGCGTCTCTCAACGAAAAGCCGCCATTTTTATCTCCCATCCAACTCCACCAAAGAGAATTTAGTCAATTTTACTTCTACTATGACCGGTCGGTGTTGCCAATCGTCAAGTCACTATAATATCCATAATAAAAATCAATATTATAAATTGTTATTATAAGGCAAACCTTACAGTTTGCTGATTATACCTACATAAAAACAGTCTTCCTTAGTGAGACATTTTAGTCTTTGATGGCCTCCAACTACAAAATGAACTAAGGTATACCTACTTAAATAAAATTAGTATATAATGCTGATAGTTGAGTGATTTCAGGAAGTTACGCTACACACAAACCACCCACCTTTCATTGAAATCGGGCGATTTCCTAGAACGGCCAGCAGACTGGTTCATTATAACAATATTATTATTAAGTATGAGACATCTGTTTACTCCTTGGACACTTGATTTATATACACTTATCTATTGATATGCATTACTTAGGTACATGACACATCTGTTCTGATAGAAGACAGTAGATAGTACCAATTGGACCTAAGAAATCATTAATCAACCAATAGCAATAGAGCAACTGACTAGTAGAGTCAGCAATGATACATGTTTTTTCTCTTCTATTCCTTTTTAGGGTTCGTACACAAAGGGTAAAACGGGACCCTATTACTAAGACTCCGCTGTCCGTCTGTCACCAGCCGTGCGATTCTCTAATGATTCGTCGATGCGCTCTTCGACGAGCTCACCGATATCAAATGCTTTATGAGATATCGCCCTTGTACATAAGGTTGCTTTTCCAACGTTTGTTTCACGGATGTTGTCAAAGATGCAACGATTATTGCTCATAGAGAATCGCACGGCTGGCTTTTATCTGATGAACCGTGATAGTTAGACAGTTGAAATTTTCACAGATATTTCTGTTGCCGCTATAACAAGAAATACTAAAAAATACAGAATAAAATAGATATTTAAGGGGACTCCCGTATGGGAGCCCGTTTGTTGTACAACAAACGTGATTATTTACTCGTGTTTGCTCTTTATTGATAACGGCAACAGGTAGACGCTTGAAATATTAAAATAATATTTAGTTATATGTTCACTTTAATGATGCGAGCCCAACTAGCATTTGGCCGGTTTTAAACCTACCGGCGTGTCCCAGAGGAAAAGACGATTTAGGTCATGTCAACGTCAAGAAAAATTATCTTTCAAGTGTAACAGAATAATGTGCAATGCGGATTTCTCGACAAAAATATTTTTTTCGAGGGATTCAGCACTATTATTGATTTCGGACGAACAACACAGATTATACAGCTCACGATTCTCACGAGTTACGTAAACAGTTTTTATTGCTGAGGTTCTTCCGAAGATGCGGCCCCATAAATGTGTTGTGTTTGACACGGGTATGACCGATGACTGCCCTACTTTTGTTGTGTTGTGTGTGCAAAACGCTTGCTACACGTGGGTAGATCGATACATTATAAGAGTATCGTCATTTCAGCTGTTATAAAATGATGTATCTCGTGCCTAGAAAGTATATATCGAAACTTATATACAGGGTGTTTGGTAGAGGGTCCGACAAACCAAATGAGCGTGTTCGGGGGCCCACTTGGAGAATACAAGTTGGTCAAAAAAAATCCTCGACCCCAAAATTTTTATTAACTTTTTTTTTTGAAGTTTCCCTTTTTCACCGAAATTGTACCTATTGAGTTAAAATAAGATTCTCATTAACAAAACGGGAAAATTCACAAAATAAGTTTAAAGAAAATTGGGGCGTCGGGGATTTTTTTTGGCTACTTGTATTCTCCAAGTGGGCCCCCGAACACGCTCATTTGGTTTGTCGGTCCCTGTAAAATGTAATGTAAACCAAACAACCTGTATAATGAGGAAAAATTTGTTTGTTTGTTTGAATTGAATAGGCTCCGAAACTTATGGACTGGTTTGAAAAATCTTTCATCATTAAAATCCTACATTATCCATGATGAATTTAGGCTATATATTTTAGTTCATCATCCATCACCACGCTAACGAATATTGTATTGTTAACATAAAACAATTTTTTTGTGTAAGCCGAAGACCGAGCGTCCTTCTAAGCGAAGCGAGGCCGAAGGCCGAGCATGCTTCCAAGCAAAGCGAGAAGAATTCTGGTATGTACCTACAATCTAACGACTATAGCACACTTTATTGTCTTTTTAACTCCAGCTGACCGCTCTACCCTTGAACCTCAACATGACGGCCATGGCATCTGACACGGATTGTCGAAAGACGCGACTTCGAATCTCGTCCGAAGATAATACGATTTTTTTCTCTCTCAAGTAGCACAATGTGTTTGCGTTAAGCAAGCATTGCATCAACGATAATATGTATATGTATTAAAATGATATTTCTCTCATGTAATCGGATTCTGGACAACCTCGCTCTGATAATATAAAATCCCCTACGCAGGGGATCTGTTAAGGGGATTTCTGGAATAAGCCAAACGTGCATAGTGTCTGCATACAATCTTTCAAATACAATATGATATTATTTTAAAATCTTGAAGTGTCGCTGTTTATTTTCACTGCATGCTCAGTAACTAGCCGGCCGAAAATAGTTTACCCATGTGGGTCAGCCAGACCAGACTAGCCGATATGACATCACAGCCCTGGCGCGCCATTACGTTAAACATTACTACTTTATGGAGTATTTACACCAGAACAATTAATAAGATAATTCATCTAGGGAACTAATTATTTGCATTGAGTGAATAGACGCAACCCAGAACAGGTTGCCTTGTACTAGGTCGATGGAAGGTAAGTATAGGAGTGATTAGGCTCATGGTTCAATACCTAAGTATTGAGTAGATGTCATTGATAATAACCCTTAGACTCACCAATCGCCATATTTAGCTAATAATACAAATTGAATTCGCAGTAATCATACTCCGATTCCGGGTATTGCGATGTGTGTGTTTTATAGATATTTGTCAGCCAGTGCAAAGTGCAAGAACACTGTATACTCTAATATCTCTTCCTCGTCGCTGTTGCCTGAGGGAATTTTACCGATCCGAAGTAATTAAAAATTTTGTTTGAAAGTATACAGACAGACAGTACATAGAGGAAGAGATAATGTACCGACTTTGTTGTGGACTATTGAATGGTGTATAGGCATATTTTCTACAGAATTTCAAAGAGGAGGAGGTACTCAATTCGACTGTATATTTTTTTTGTTTGTAACCTCATAACTTTCGACTGGGTGAACCGATTCTCAAAATTCTGTTTTTGAAAGCTGGTGCTTCCCGTGTTCCCGTGGCCGTTCCCATTTAAATTTTATCAAATTCGGTCCAGTAATTTTTGAGTTACACTCCAATAACTGAATAGAATTGAAGTCGGTATTAAACTTTTCAAATTGTACTTGTTATACTTAAATATCCAAATTTATGATAACTTTAAAAAAGAGTGAGCCGAACTATTTTTCATTGTATTCAATTGAGCATTTTATACTGTCGTTTTCGTAAACAAAATAGTATTAAAATACATCATTAGCACAGTCAATATTTATAACTAAGCCTTTGGGCTGATTGTTTCAAATAACTTTACATTATTATAAGTATCTTGGATAATCCTGATGACAGTGTAATGCCACTCCAGTTTAAAGCTAGCTCAGATCACCCTTCCTTGAAACTGTTATTAAAATTCCTTTGTTGCAATCTTCAGGTAAGCTTTCTGAGATCCACCTTTTTGTTATTAGTAGTGGGGGTAAGGGTTTACATAGTATATTTATTTATGAACAAGCTCGTAAAAGTAGACACGATAAGATCACTCCATGAATCTTGCAATTATTGTCTCGCACTAAATATGTAAGGGCGTAAAAGTAAAGCTCTCTTATCTGATAAAGCTGACGTACGTCTTAGGCAAGCATAAATCGCGCACTACGGAATCAAGCCTCCATCTATGTACTCTATACTCCTACGTGGCGCTCGTATGCTAATAACACAGAAGAAACCAACCCTTTCCTCTATGGCTACTAGTGACGTAAGACGCTGCTCCGCTCTTACCCCTCGGTACATAATTTATTATAATCGAATTGACATTAATTATGTTTAAGTACGTACTCTATTATAATATTTACATCATAGGACGTAGCACAAACAATTTTCGAAAAAGTATTCGTAGCACGTTTTGGCGTACAAACTATGAATTATCTGTGTCAAAGTTGCCCTCTAAATTGACAGTTTCACGTGAACGACACGTTACGTTACATTTACGCAGTTATTTGTGCTAGGCCCACATATCTTACCAGATTTTACGTTTTACTTGTTTTCCTTATAAACTGACACGTTTACTCTTCAAGCAATTCCTTCAATAGCAATAACCTCTAACCGCGGCTACGTTTATTTATGTAAACCACAACCCGTTCTCTCATTTATCTACCTAAGTTGAACATCACAGTTAATTGATACGAAGCCCGCATTCCCGATCTTTATTGGGCTCACTCATCCCGGCTCGAAGGACTACAAGGCAATTCAGAAAGAATTTTTATAACTTACAACATCGCGTCTACAAAACTAAACGCTTGTTTTGGACTCCATATGCGTCTAATTTGACCAAATTAATATCCATAACTTAGTGGAATGTTTTAATTTAAAACCGTGCCGTTCGTTTTTCGGTCCATTGTTGGACGATTGACCGGGTTGCTCGAGGCGTGGGACTGTTTTATTTGAATTGGGAATTGGTAGTTTATCAATATACATAACAACAAGCAACACATCTGTAAATATATACCAGAAAATGTCCATATGCGTATAAAGCACTTTCATCGCAGTAAAGCCCACCATTTATGACTAATGTTTATCTGTAACTATGACAAAAGGTTACAATCTAACACAAAAGTGTTGTAATTCCACACCGTTATGCGTTTGTTGATTCGTACGAATCTGACTGAATGTAGCCTTTGGAAGCTGGGTAATAGGGTGTATAATCGTAGTTAAGTTGTCCAGGCGGCTCCTTTGACCGAGTAGATAACATCTACATCGCGCAGGTAGGCTTTATTGCCGGCCCCGGTGAGCAGAACAGTCCCTCGTTCGCATTGCCCCGACAACGAATATCTGTTGCGTGTTATTTTTCACACGAGAAATGACAAAACGGGGAACTAAATGTCGATAGCTCTTGTACACTTTCCTAAGTACACTTTGCTAAGTTTGATTATTGAGTGACTTATTCAATTAAATGGTTTCATTGTACTCAAGATTGTAACAGTGATGTTGGCAATAAGATAAACTGCACAAAAATTGATCATCTTCCTATTGACCTAGGTATCATATTCCCAACGCAGTTTAATGCAATGTAAATGTGAAACTTAAAAATCAAAGCAATGTTATTGTAGTCAATGTTTACGACTGGCTTTCCCCGTCTTATCTCACAGATATCTACACGAATTCGCAGGCGATAGGCCGGCCGAATGCACAATCGGAAAAATTCTCCTTTTATCTTTAGTGGAGCGTTCCGGTAAGTGGTGCCGCTATAAACAGCATTAGTGATGGCTCGACCGCACCGGTGAGGTTGCGCGTACGTGAGCTGCCACCAGATCGAATGGGAAACCAGGGTTCATCGTGGCAGGCGCCGGAGATGAACAGCTTGCCGCCGCATTCCGCCGCCCCGCTTTGTCATGTTAACCAAACAGCGTGCTCATTATTCTGTTATTTTAACGAACCGTAGCGCCACATATCGTCGTGCTGTAGATTAAATTATATTTGTGTTGAAGACAGATGCACAGGTCGGTCGGTAACTCGGCCGCGGCCGCGCTATTGTGTCGGGTCGACTCGTTTTTTATGTGCAAGCACATCGACATCGCCCACTCGAGTTTTTGGAATTTGGAGATCCCCTCCCAACCCGCGCGGCGCCGCCGGGGGTCCGGTTCATTCATAACGCGGCGTGATGCCAACAATCCCCAATCTTCTAGTATTTAGGATCACATGTGTCCGCCGGAAACGTAACGCAAACAAAACTACAATTGTTTTACTTTGGCTGGTGTGCCTTTTGATGATATATTGCGTTTGAACAAAAATAAACCACCAACGTCGTCTTCATTTCTGAATAAGTAATGTTATTAAAGTTTATTTTGTTTTAACTAGCATAAAAGCAAATATACATTGAAGTTTAATTATTTAACAAAACAATTACCTATTCATGGTAATTGTAAATTATTCTTTGGCGATTATAAATTAATTGTAAAGATATTCGTTTTTGTTATTATGGCTCGGCATCCAAATTAAATTTGATAAGTACCTGATGATTATGTGCCAACAACTAGAAGCTGAGTAACTTAAACTCTTTGGCCTTTATTAATAAACGTTGCGTAAACATAGATTAGGCGTAACATGCTTTGTCTTGCTTTCACGCGTGACATTTACTGCAAGCGAAAAATTGACAGATAGATGTTTTAACTACTCCGGGTCTAAGCCAAGTTTATTAATAAGGCCGTTTATGTATTCTTTGACTGTACTAAACCCTTTAGGAACTATTAGTTAATCTACGACTAAACTTTATAAGGGGTAACGAGAAAAATGAAGCTAAAAGTGTCATGTTTTTAAATGGACAGAAAAAACAATAGTACTACATATCGGTGTGCACTTGAATGAATCATAATATCACGAATTATCATTAGCTATCTGTACCAGACGGAAAAGGCAAATCTAGTCAAACAGGTTTTACTTAATATTAGATCAACATGAGGTTTGATAATCCGCGCCAAGCCATCATTACAAGATTAATGGTACTATAATAAACATTGATAAAAAGTAAAATAATTCTAAAATCTACCTTTTTTCGGTATGACGACCCATGCAATTAATTCTACATAACCCTTCACCTGCCGATAATTATTAAACACCCATTTTTGGCTTGGGTCATAGCGGAAAAAAGATTTACCATGAAATTCAGAACTTATATTTTTTAAGGAATTCAAATAAATATTCAAAATGCCTTTTTTATGGGATTAGATTACGGTACAAGCATGAGGCCCACCTGCTATTAAGTGGTAACCTTTGTCTTTAACAGAGGCCGTAGCACCTCAGATTATAGAACAAAAGGCAGATGGAGCGTACCGAACACGCGAGCGTCGCCACCAAAGCGAATACAAATTCAAAAGCAAATACAAACCCGCGCTAGTGCTATACGCGACTTGTCCGAAGCAACACGTTACGACTGGTTCGTAATTTTAATGTACAAAATACCGTCTTGTGTTATTAAACACTGTAAAAGTTGTTCCCAAAAATAAAAAAAAGAAGATGGAATATCCTTTCACAGATAACTATTAATTATTTGGCTTATATAATTTTTAATCAACATAATAACTTTACATGTGACTCGGAACACAAAACTTCAACAGTCATTCGCTTGTGTTGCCAGTATTTATTTAAATTAGTTAGCCGTTTTATTGGTAAAACTACATTTAGACGGTCTAGGGGTTAGTGATGTAACAAAAGTTTGTTTTTTAATATCGCAAATGCGAATATTTTTTTATACGTCTCGCTCGCACGGTTTTTTTCCCAAAAAACCTCAAGTCTTCTTAGAAAATACTTTTTATGTCAAGTTTTTAATAAAGTTGAAAATGCGAATACTTGTCTCGTTCGCATCATTTTTAGGGTTTAGCACCTCAAGAGGTAAAAACCTTGTAGACCTTGCTTTTAGCCTAAATTGATTAGTCTGGGTCAACCGGAAGTACCCTATAGGTTTTGGGTCGAAAACCCATAATATGGTAGTTCCCGTTGACCTAGAATCACTAAATTTGGCAAAAAGCTAGGTCTTATAGAACAAATAAAGGAAAAAATATATATGGCCACCCTCCTCTAATCTCCAAAGTCTGTGAAGAGCAAAATCTGAAATAATTGGTTACCTACAAATTTGTTCGGAACCCGAGATGGGCGAGTCCGATGGAATGTTCAGTATGTTAATATAGATTAAAAATTACCTGTGTGCCAAATTTTATCCAAATCAGTATAGTCGTTTTTGCGTGAAAGAGAAATAAACATCCATACATACGTACTTCCATTCTCACAAACTGTCGGATATATGTGTAATAATTAGAAAAGTAGGATACTATTAAAATATTAAACAAAAACAATTAAACAATGAATTGTGATATTTATACAGAACCTTCTTTATTTATTGTAATTTATTTAGTTATTAATAACGATTATTTTATCCATATACTACTTTAGTACTGTATGTTACAACAGAACGTTTAACTTTCCAATATTATAACAATTTGTTACAAAAATGAGGGAGTTAATTTTTCATTATCTGGTAACTGTACACGCACACAGATGCACGTGTACGTACAGTGCAGTGGCTCGTTGTCACGCACACATAACTATAAAGGTGGCGACACTCGCGAGTTCGGCGCACTCCATCTGCCTTTTGTTCTATAATCTGAGCGTAGCACAAACAATTTGCGAAAAAGTATTCCTATGATAAACGTCAACGCGTCACGCTTCGGCGTGTTAACTTTGAGTGACCTGTGTCACAGTTGCGCTAGATACATAACAGTTTGTACTGTTTCACGTGAACGGCACGTTACATTTCACTGGCGCAGTTATTCGTGCTAGGCACACAGATGCAGTTCGTCACACGTACTGTAGACGAACTGCTCTACGCCCATCACAATGAGTGCCTGTAATTTCACCGGCACCCATACCCGCCGAAACAGAACACGGTAATGTGAACATTACTTTATGAACATAACATTACTTTTAAACTACTTTCAGTTATAGAAGCAGTACATTCCCGGACGAACTCTTTCAGAAGGAGTTCTACTGCTACTAAAAGCCCATTATGCTCCCACTGCTGGGACTCGAGCCTTCTTCTCAGAGAGAGGAGTTGGGTCATAATCCACCACTCGGGCCTAGTTCGGCTTGGTGGATAGGCTTGTGGCCAACCCATGTCGAAGTTTTCAGGCCGTCCGAAGACCTACATACTGCCTAAGTACTGTTGCCTTAATACAAACACCCGGGACCGACGGCCTAACGTGCCCTCCGAAGCACGGAAGCGACCATCACACACCCATCCAACTCCTGACAGCAGCAAGCGTTGCTTTAACTTGTTGATCGGTTAAGATTCGCCAAATCAAGCTCCACTGCGAGCTCTGCATCAAATTCCTGTATGGGTTTTGCAAATATCTAAACTCCGTGATCCATTGTGGACCATTGTGACACATTAATAGCTCAAGAATAAATAGAAAGGCGAGCAACCTGTGTGCTCTAGCGCCAGTGGGTGTATAATTGCTAGTTTTTATGTAGGTCACAGAAACGTTGTGGTTTCTGCGCCCGCGAACTCACAGAACTCCTTACTTCCTTTTGAGTACATTAACGTTAAAGTACGTAATCAGTGGGCCTAGCACGAATAACTACGTAAATGTAACGTAACATATCGTTCACGAGAAACAGCACAAACTGACATTTATCTAGGGCAACTGTGACTCAGATAACCCGAAGTTTGTACGTAGAAGCATGACGCGTTGACGCTTACGATACGAATACATTTTCGCAAATTGTTAGTGCTACTGCCTCTGTATATAAGAAAAAAGTGAATCTTCTCCATATATTGACTTACTTGAAATAATGAATAGTATGTCGTAGTAAGCAAGCAGAGCAATAACTCTCCGAAACATTACGAATTAAGAGGCACCCGTAACGGCATTACTGGCAATAAAATCGTGATGGTATAATGGAGTCGGTAAAGGATGTCTAGCCTGGAGCATAATTGAAGCTGTTATGCATTTTTAATTAAACACTTTGATCATTTTGCAATTCACAGTGCTGGTAACTGAAGGACGATAGTGTACGTTGCTATGCTCAGAGGGCATAGCAAAAACAATTTGCGAAAAGTATTCGTATCGAAAGCGTCAACATACCTATCACGCTTCCGCATACAAACTATAAGTTATCTGTGTCACAGTTGCGCTAGATACATGAGAGTCTGTACTGTTTCACGTGAACGTTACGTTACACTTACGCAATTATTCGTGCTAGAGCCGCAGGGGTGATCGTCCGTGCAAATACCCAATAATAAGTATGGTGGTGTCTGACGGGCAGCGGCGGCGCAATAATTACGGGCCTGCGCAGGCGCAGCGTGGCAGTTTATAGGCCGGGTTGCGCGGGCGCAGGCTGTGAGCGCACCCCGCACCCCGCCCCACGGCCGCCGGACCGCATTCCGCTCCCATGCGACCAGAGCCTACCGCATCCTCCCCGGGACCTCTCCAAAATGTCATGTTTTTATTAATTTTAAATAGTTTGCCAGGTATTTGCAGAACGGTACATTAATTTATTCAGAGCGATACGTCTTGCATGTTCACTTTACATTTAACCCGTTGACTGGCGATTCGCCATATTTGGCCAATAATACAATAGATTTCGCAGAAATCAACCTACTTTTCCAGGAACTGCAACGTGTGTGGTTAATTGCATTTCTTGGTGGTACTATTGACCCTGCGACAGTGTCCAGGACTCGTTTATCCACCTGTTGCGTTGCGACCAGCAATATGTATATTTGAATTCCATATGATATGCAGTACCGTTCTAAAGTTTTTAGAATCATGTTCCCATTCATACTCAGTTTATGTCAAAATAAAACAATACAGGTACCAATGATCTTGATGCTAAATTAAATACTGTGGTTTATTAGTCACGGTTTGTGGTTTGTAATAATGACATAAAACATTATGACTAACCAAAGTGTCATAATAATGAAGCATTACTTTTATATATATTTTAAGGGAGTTAAAATTTTACCCGCTTATTCTTTACGTATTTATATCTATAAGCTGTTACTTTTACACTAATTAACACTCAGTTTATCAGGCTGTTAAAAAAGTTAGACTGATTTACAAACACGATCAAGTATCAAGAATAAAATCAATATATTTTCTTTTTACTATTAAGTTGCTGTCTATACCAGTTTTTAATTTAAGTGATATTAATAAATATTTTTGTTGGACTGTTTTAAACGTAGCTAATAGATTCTGGCCCTATTACACTAACCCATATTTTGTAAGCAACATTTATCGACACCGCAAGCACTTTAGAAAGTACAAATAAAAAACCAAATTCCAAAAAGATCAAACCAAAAAGGTCTATTATGATGGTTCTCGTATTTGTTGGTTCCTCGTCACCGGCTTCGATTCACACGGCTATTGGCTTATTCCATTAACTAAATCAGACGATGACGAATCGAGCAGTAAATCGAGATTATAATCATTATACGAGCTCGATCACATTCTTTGAGAAGAATCCGTGGTGTGAAGCGGCGGAATGCACGGAATCGATTCTAACTCGTTTTGTTTTCGCCACGTCATAACTTGCTCTCGGAATCCGGATCGAGTTGACCCGCTGTCTGTGCACGATTCTAAAACTCTTTTTAAACGATACCCATATTTGTAACACAATCCTTGCACCAGAATTGCTTCTTAGGATTATAGGTAGGTTGCTTTGTGAATAGTTATCTTTGGGATCGGTCGTAGCCGAAGACTTGTTTCAATGTTCTTAGAAGACAGTACAAGCACGAGGTTAAGTGTTAAGTGGTAACCATCTGGTGTTAAGTGGTAACCTCTGCCTTGAACAGATGCATTTCGTCACAAGTGACGAACCTGAACGTGGTAACCCTACACGTACATCACATTTTGTGAAATCCTGAATCCCAAATACTTAACGACTTTTTACTTATAGCGGCCACTAATTAACTGACAACAATAATCCTTATAGACAATAATATACAGCAACATATAAAAATAATTATATCCAAACATAACATTTACGCCGCTGACAGCTGTGGGCGCATAATTTATGCAAAAAGCCGTTCAGCAGAATAAATTATTGAGTTATCTTAATTACGCTAACTGACCACTTGGATATATACCATTACGCGGTGGTTGTCTAAATAAAACTGTTTGTCGGCCTCTCTGAACGTTTGCTTTATCGGTGATGACGAGATCTCGTGCCTTCATTATAGACATTTGATAAAGACAGACTTATTCAAAATTGAAACTTTGTTGTGATAGTAGTGCTATTATGTATCTCAGTTGCTGACAAATGTTGATTGAAATATACAATAATGGCGGCTTTATGTCAGTTTTGTCAGCTCCAGTCATCAACTTATTAACACATTTGCTTACTGGTGTTGTCTAAACTGATATAGAGCTGCCATTTTTCAAGATTTCAATCAACATTTGTTAGCAACTGAGATATATGTACTCGTATAATAGCCCGGCTGGTACCGACTTATCTTAAAAAATCAAATTGAAGTTGCATCTAACATTGGTTTTAAGTTTTTCTTATGCACGTTAATCACACACGTTTCAGTTCCTGGAAAAGTCGGTTGATTTCTGCGAAATCTATTGTATTATTGGCCAAATATGGCGAATCGCCAGTCAACGGGTTCAAGGTTTATTTATATTGGATTAGTTTCTATCCCTATCGACTCACATTCAAAATTAAGGATATACGGTAATGATTTTGTAATTTCTTACAGGCTTAATAAATTGCCTGATGAAATGGCCGAATACATTTTGAAAAGCATAAAACTTATGAAACTTATACGTATGTAAATTGTAGGTTCAGCCAATCTAGAGACAGCGAAAAACGCGGGTGGAACGGAAGATGAAAATGATGGTACCTACCTAATACCATAAGCATACGTATTCTGCCAACAAACTGTCCAAAATGGTAATAGAAAATTGCAGCCGACGGGAAAACAGGGGCCTTACTATCAGCTTCACAAAAACCATGCGAGTTCCGTGCATCAGTTCTTAAACCTGACAAACAGTTTTGAATGCAATCATACATTACAAATTACACTAATTTAGGTGAACTGTTTGAATATTGTTTTCTCAAAGGTGAACGGATAATATTGTCTCTGGCATTCTAGCAATTAACTATAACCAACATTGCAGACACCTAGACGTATTTAAACTGATAAACCCGAGTGGATTTAGAGCGACATGTTAAAGAGAGTCCATACAAAAAAAAACAGGTGAATGGTTTTTCTGCGGTTCTTGAATAGTAGGCCGGGGCAGGCCTGCTTTAAAGTTGTCATTGGTACGAATAAACCGGGCAGTTGTCTAGAAGTCCTGCTTTAAGAGGTCATAGTAAGGCCCCTATTAACCCGTCCGCATCAGGACAAAAAATAACAATAGATTTATGAATGAAACTTGCCTCTAATGGGTCTTGCTGATTCGGACAGATTAATGGATGAAGGTGATAACGTGGGCTGAGACGAAGCCGAGATGTCATCACATCATCTGAAGACTCACACATGTGACCGTGAGTTTATTAATGTCTGGTAAGGCTTGTGTAGTGTTTTTCTAAAATAAGCGGCAATGCAAACTAGTAATACGCCTATCTGGTCTGGAGCATTATGTTTTCTATCATTCTTCTATTTTATACATTTTTGTAATAACTTAAGTAGGTATCTATATTGTTAATTGTTACTTACTGGATCTGGCACCTACTGTCTCTTGAATTACAGGTGGTGGCGTCAAGATATTTTCATCACACTCACTTTCTTAGCGTTAACATGTCAAATTAAATCAACAATAATAACTATTCAAAACAATGACGAATAACAAAACTTTTCACGCGTCAATATGTTCATTTGTTTCTTTATTTACAATATTCGCAAGTCCGGTCGAAATTTAAAAGTTTTTTTAGTTCCACGCAACACTGCAAAACATGTCAGAACTTTTAAGTATAGTGCCACTATAAGACGAAAAACGAATGAGTTAAAACCATTGCATATAGCAGTCTTTCGCCCGTTTTCACCAACACTTTAGGGTAATTAATAAAGCACTTGATTCCTAGATTTTTTTTATTTTAATTTAGCATCTACTTACTACTGCATTATTAAGAATCCTCTCCATGCAAGGTTGCCTGTAAGAGATTGCTATAGCGATAAGGCTGCCAATTGTACAATCTACTATAGCGCTTTTTATTGTATTATGTTTTTCTTTTATGATTGTTTATCAATAAATAATTTTTGTATTGTATTGTAACACCTAAGCGGGTTAGGTCACACTTATGCCCGTTTTCACCAACGTTTTACGTAACACCTAAGCCAAGTTAGGTGACAGTTTTGTACTACTAAGTGCTACCTAACTGGCTTAGGTGTTACCTAAAATGTTGGTGAAAACCTTTGAGAAATTATTACTACCTATGTAGTAATAATAGCTCGATGGTGAAAACGGGCATTAGTAAAAGATGCGATTTGTAACACTGGTTTTTAAATTATCGAATACTGTTTTGTTTTATTTGTGGCCATCGCCTCATGAGCCGCAGCGCAGGGACCGGTCGACGACAGGTCGGCACCTGTCTCGGCCTGTTGGCGGCCGTGGTATGTCCGGCCGGTTGCGAATTAAAAGCCTTTATGTTGACAATGATGATTTTCCGGATAATTCTGCTTGTTAGCGTTTTTTTAATTGATATGTAGGTATGTACGTAATTGTTGAATGATTTAATGATCTTCGTTTGTGACGATTGTAGAAAATTATGGTTTATTTATTGCAATCAGCGTACCTATCAGAGAAGAAAATAATTTGTAGGTTAGGACCTTAGATATTATTAAAGTGCAGTCTGTCAGCCATACACCAGGGTTACATTTTAGTTAATAACTAGTTGACCCGCCAGCGTCTTTGCTCGCATGGCCTCGCGGATACCGGTTAATTAAGTAGTTTTTTAACTATCTCGCGGTAACACATTAATTAACCGGGATCAAAAGTATCCTATAAGTAAATATAAAACTTCATTTAAATCGGTCTAGTCGTTTCGGAGATTAGCCTGTACAAACAGACAAACAAAGCAACAAAAAAATTGAAAAACATGTAGCTTAGTTCGATTTCACTCCTTACACCCCCCCTGACTCGGTTTATAGCATTTTTTTTCATTGTACAGAAATTCGACCTCTACATTTTTATTATATGTAGAGAAGAGATAAAGATTAGGACTCTGTAATTTCAGGGAATAGGATGCTTTAAAAACTAAATAGCGTCCATGGTGGATATACAGTGGTGGACATATAATTAAGAACGATTTAAAGTTCATGTTTTTTAAAATATAAATCATGTCACGTATATTTATGTGTTCCTTCTTAGAAATAACTAGGTATGTTATGAAATAGCCACATGGATAGAGCAAAGGGGAATACAAATATAAAATAAAATTGCTAACATTTTTTATTTAATTATACTCTATAATAACAAATTCATATAGTAATGAAGCTGGACAAATAATTAAGAACGAATTATTAAACTGTTCAAGAGTTGTTTTATATGAAACTTAGATTAAATAAATCACATTAATATGAAGTGCGTAAAGGAAAAAAAGAACAATTTATTACATTTAAACTAAAATTAATAGTTAGTAGCATGTCCACGGCTTTTAATTACTGCTTTACACCGGCGAGGCATTGACTCTATCAATTTTTGACATTTCGCAAGAGATATAGAGTTCCATTCTTCTAAGAAAACGTCGTACAGTTCTCTTAAATTGCCACACTGTCGATCTGAAACCTTTTTCTTGACTTCGCACCAAAGATGCTCTATTGGATTTAAATCTGGGCTGTTAGCTGGCCAATCTAAGACAGAAACTGATTGCGATGTGAGAAATTCCTTAACTGTGCGTGCAGTATGCTTTGGATCATTGTCATGCTGGAATGTCCAGATAACCGGAAGCACGTCTTCAGCATAAGGTAACATTGTTTCTTCCAGTATATTTTTGTATTGGAATTGATCCATGTTTCCTTCTATCAACTTAACAGGTCCAACACCATACCCAGAAAAGCACCCCCAAATTTTCACATTTCCCCCACCATGCTTTAATGTCACTTTTGTGTATTTTGGGTCAAATGCTTTATTCGGAGGGCGTCGTACATATCGTTTTCCGTCAGAACATACCCTATTTATTTTTGTTTCGTCAGAAAAAAGAACATTTTTCCACTGACTAACTGTCCAGTTTTCATACCTTCTTGAAAATGCAAGCCGGGCTTGCCTATGGCACCGTTTCAACATGGGCACCTTCCTTGCTATCCTTCCGTGCAACTTTTCTTCTACCAAACGCCTTCGAATAGTGCGTGCCGAGATTGCTGAAGGGTTGTTTTCACCAAAATATTCTTTTCTCAGCTCATTAGACCCTTTAAAAGGATTTTGTTTTGCCAAACGAACGATATTGCGATCATCTCGACGAGATGACTTTCTCTGTTTAGGTACACGGGGAACTGTTGAAGTAGTTTGATACATGGCAAAATGCTTCACAGCGTGGAAAACCATAGTTTTTGAGCATTGCAGATGGTCGGCTATCTTTTTATATGACCAATTCTTGTCGCGAAGTTTTATTATTACTTCCCTTTTAGATTTATCACAACTTTTATTTTTCCCCATTGTTTTTATATGAAGCAATCACCTTTAAGACGTTTACAGCACTAAATGGCGCCAAAATTATACGAATAGTGCCCAAGAACCACAGAGCAACAGAGTGTTCTCTATTTAAATTTGAATAAAAAAATAAACTATTCAGCGTTCTTAATTATGTGACCAGCCAGTAAGTAGTAATACTAGGCTCAGATCTAATGTATAAAGTTTATATATGAATTTTTTAGCCAATCATGTGTATCAATGAATGTACCGCTAGTATGGAAAAGTTTTGCGATACCAAGAGAAATACAAAAAAATACATGCAATTGGTTATACTTGTTAGTTTGAAAAAATCTTCCCTTTAAATTAGCGTTCTTAATTATATGACCACCACTGTATATATATATATATATAATACCACAGTCCGATATCTACTCTTACTCAATGTCCACGCAATTATTCAACCCAGGTCGAATAATTTATCGAAGGGAATTGAAAATCTTTGTCCGACACAAACGCTGCAACTGTTAAAGACTTTTCTCATGAGGCGAAGGAGTCTCATAAGGTCTACATGACTTAGAATGTAAGTTGAAGGTAAGGATAAGGGAACATCTTTAAAAAAAATTAAAACATTAAGAAACCAACTGTAAAACTTGAACTGTGTGGAAACTTAACTAGCTTATAGAACAGCTACCTAATCTATAAGAAAGCCAATCATTTCCTTTATTATCCTATTCTTATTCCTTATATCGTTTACTTATTGTATCGTTATCATTATCCTTTGGCTTTATGTTTGATGAAATGGGTATATTTTATCGAAGCCTACAACGGACGTTACGGAGTGATAAATGTAATAAGTTCCAGTTTAGGGCGCGTAGGGTTACCATCTGACGGGATAAATCCGGTCTAGACCGGATTTTAAGAGTTTAGACCGGACACCACCCGGATTTCATTCGAGACCAGATTTATCGTAATGCCTATTTGTCAGTACTTTTTTTAGTATCATGGCACATAACGCAAACGTGGAAAGGGTTTACTCACTTATGACTTCACAGTGGACGAAGGAAAGGAACAGATTGTAACCAGCTTTTTAATTTAAAGTCCTGGTAACCCTAAGAGCGAGTATATTTTCATGATTCCAGAATCGCACGCCGGTAAGTTTGTTTCGGTAACCCGCAACAAAAAACTTAGGCTGTTAGGCTGTATGCTGATGTATGATGTGGCATCATTTACGTCACTATTGACCTCGATATTGTGCTCCTGACAATCACTGAGCCGATTTAACGATCCATAATCTATTCGTGTGTTTACGACCGCCGTGTTGATTGCCGTTCTGTGGGCGTTTGGTCGTTGCGTTCGAAATGTAACCTTACCTACATTTTCTTTGAAACCGTTGACAAATTGGTTGGTTTTGAAACTTGATATGTGGATGGTGGAACTCGGTAGCTGCACTGGGTAGAATGTGTTTATTGCAACTAGATGGTATTGTAAGTACATATTTGAGTTGTATACCTATTTATATTTACATTTTACTTGTTTACCACATGCTAAACCACTACGTGTATAATCATTGACATTTTTGTCACAAAGATATTGGAAAAAGAAAAAGATTCAACTAGAATTGATTGAACAGATAGCCAGTAGTAATATGGGTAATGAAAATTGTCCTGTTACTACTAGAGCCGTTGGTTGTAACACAGGAATAAAAAATACCCGTCTCACTACTGGTAATAAAATTGTGCCGAATCAACATAACCTACCTAGGTAATGGTCAGATTTTAGAAAGAATTAATTTTGGCTACTCGGTTTAATAGTGATTTGAACCCACAACTGCAGAAAACCGTTAGTAACTAAGCTTTTTTCCCTTTCCAAAAATGAGCATTTGTTTTCGCCTATCGTAGGTCATTTTAAACTATGTATTTGGGAAGAAGACATCGCTTTGATTGATTTTCCAAATGTAACTTTTGAATAATTAGCGAGATTCAAAATAGGTAGTACATTTATAGTATTCTGGACAGATGGTGTAACTACATCCCTATAAGATATGGTAAGGGAAGAAAGAGTTTCGGTAAGTACCTATTACTAATGGTGCGACAGAACAGAACGGTTTTTTGTAGTTGTGGGTTCAGATCCCGCAAGCAGCATAAAAATTTTCTTTACAAACTATAAAAATATAAAATTTTCGACCTGACTACATACGTAAATGCAGAAAAACAACTAAGCACATAATAAGTAGGTAGGTAGGTACTTGGGTAGCTACTTACTCCCATCCTGTGCATTGAATTCCAGAGGCCTAATTACAGAAGCCAGAGTCGGGTTCGGGACATAAAGGGTCTGCAAGTCCCGAGTCCTGGCACGTATTCTGTGGCCCTGCGACTGACGTAGAGCCTTTCATATAACTCAATTGAAAGGGTAAAGTACAGACCCTCGATAAAATGGCAGCCGCCATAATCGGATTTCTCCAGGATGTAAGTAGCTATGATTTTTTTAATCAAATATTTTTATTATTGCATTTATCAAATGTCAGTCATACAATGATGAATGAGTTCGTCCGGGAAGTACTGCCACCATAGGTACCTATTTTTACAGCGAATCAGTAATGTTAGCAAATTGCAATACTGTGTTTTTGAATGGCAGTGACGTCGAAATTACAGGCGCATAATACTTTATGTTACGGGCGCAATGCAGTTCGTCACTTATGACGAAATACATCTGTACTGTAGTAGTGGAGGTTACCACATAACACCAAGAGGGCCTCGTGCTCGTACAGTCTCCTAATAATAAAAAAATATAAGCTTATCTAAGACAGCCAGGAGCGTCTTAGCGTCTCGCTAGCGTAGTGGGTACGAGCGCAAAATATGATTATTAGCGATTAACAAAAATACACATCGTGGTTTAGTATATAGTAGGTATGTATTAGTATATAGTTATTAGTATTTATGTATTAGAATTTTAAATAGGACAATATAGCGTTAAAATAACATAATATTGTGCACCACCGTCTACCGCTTCTTATGATACTCTCCACCCAAAGGTTGTATGGAAGAAATCGCTATATGCGATAAGACCGCCCCTTGTACTACCCAAAATTAAGATTATATTTTCATAAGTTACTTTTTGTATGTTTGGTTATGTGCAATAAACACAGACCATATAACCACTGGTCTGTGGCAATAAAGAATTATTGTATTGTATCGTGGTATTTTCTGTCTTTTGTTTGAGACGGTTAGTAGACGATGGAGTGGGTGAGTAAAGAGAGACAGCAAGATTTTTACCGCTAGGTACCCTAAAAATATATTAGTAGATAAAAAAGCTCGTGCACATACCTATATACGAGTATCTATACAATAATGAACCCCTATTTCTCCTGCTATAACTTGAGAACGGATGGAACAATCTCGATAATTCATGTTTTTGTGTTAATTACGAGTATTGTCAGAAGAAGGTTTTTATGAAAGAAAAATCAAGAAAAGATGGAAGGTTATGGCGGGCAGAAGGCCGCGCCCATTATGCGAACGAAGTCGCGGGCAGTCGCTAGTCTACAATAATCACGATTCTCTCGAATTTATTTCGTATAATTGTACTTATATACAGACGACATAAGCCCTACTATCCAAGATTTGGTTCTGTATAACCTGCAATCGATTGGATTTTTATAGAAACAGTAAGTACTGGTACTTACAGAAAGCAGTGAGTAGGGCGCGAGCTGATAAATTAGTAATCACTCGTAGTGTTGTAATCAATAATATGAAGCGGCGACGGCGACGCTCGCAAGTCGCAGGTTGTCGACCTTACCTCCGCTCGTGTTTACTCAACTCACTCACTCGCTCTGTCAACCAGTCCACCCACTGAACGTTTCTATGTCATTCCAAACATTTCAATAAAGGTGAGAGTTCTCCGGTAGCATTCAGATGAATACATGCATTATATATTTCTTTTTAAGTTAACCTTAATAGCGCAATAAGCGCAGCGTAGGTCGTCCACCGACACCATGGACAAACGACCTGATAAAGGTCGCAGGACGACGTTGGATGCAGGCCGTTCCCAACCGGTCCTTTTTGAAAGTTATGGGGGAGGTCTATGTACTACAGCATTGGACGTCCTACGGCTGAGATGATGATGATGATCAATCTTAATACATATTATATTAGTTCTTAGTAGTATTAGTCTGTTGAAACATTGATCATTTTGCTGCAATATTTTATAGCTATTCTCAGATATATAGTGTAAGAATCTAAAGTTATTTTTAGGGTTCCGTGCTCAAAGGGTAAAACGGGACCCTATTACTAAGACTCCGCTGTCTATCCGTCTGTCACCAGGCTGTATCTCATGAACCGTGATAGTTAGACAGTTGACACTTTCACAGATGATGTACTCGTATTTCTGTTGCCGCTATAATCAACGAAACAGAATAAAATAAATATTTAAGGCAGCTCCCATACAACAAACGTGATTCGTTTGCTCGTTTTCTACCGACTTCCAAAAAGAAGGACGTACTCAATTCGACTGTTTTTTTTACGTTTGTTACCTCATAACTTTCGACTGGATGAACCAATATGCAAAATATTGTGTTTGAAAGCTGCTGCTTCCCGTGTGGTTCCATGTAAATTTTATCAAATTCGGTTAAGTAGTTTTTGAGTTACACTCCATTAACTGATTTTTACCAAAGTAATAGAACGACTTCCATTCTATTACTTTGTTGTATTAAATTTTCAAATTGCACTTGTTATAGATAATGGTCCGGAAACCTCGTGCGCGTGTCCGACTCTCACTTGGCCCACGCGATAACTTCTTCACGTGATGTTAACGATATTTTCACCCACAGATTACCAATTCGAACGCCCTTGTGAGCGTTTTTAGCGTTATTTTCGCCAACTTGGGGCTATCCGAACGCAATAATATTCTAAGTTAATAGATATACCTACATAGATCAATTTTAAATATTATTTTCTAAGGATAAAGATAGTAGGCGCTAACATTTCGTGTTCCCGTAGTCAGTTCACGTTATCTATAATATTTTAACTCCTGTGACAGCTTTGATAGATAGGTTCGGTTAGAAAGCGCCTCCTTAACCAAACAGGATATTCCTAAGATAAGAGAGTCTATCACTTTGAATTTTTTCGTGTTTCGGGATGTTGCCTTATACATAATAATGTCCCTTTGGAAAAATAGTTTAAAAAAAGCAGTTAGGTGTAATTTTTTTTACGGTACATGAAGATTCATTCCACGTCACAATATTATTAGCCTACCAAATAATGTTACATACCTAAACGTACTTGTAAATTGCAATACAATAGTTCGATTATATATATACTATTTAGACTAAACAGCGGAAGAACATCCATAACTTAGAATTTTTGTTTAGTTTAGAGAATGCTTACAAAATCGATACATACCAATATTTTTTGTCGAAGTTATTACAAAAGGATAAGTAAATTAAGTACAACTTATAGCTACGTAATTTTAAGCTACATATTGTATACACCTATATTCTGACAATAAACATGATTTGATTTGATTTTCTACCGACTTCCAAAAAAAGAAGGAGGTACTCAATTCGAAAGTTTGTTACTTCATAACTTTCTGCTGGGTGGAACGAATATCAAAATTCTTTTTTTTATTTGAAAGCTGGTGCTTCCCTTGCGGTCCCATTTCATTAAATTCGGTTTAGTAGTTTTTGAGATACACTCCAATAACTGAATAGAATGGAAGTAGGTATAATTTTTTTTCAAATTGTACTTGTTAAACGACAATTGTCTCAACTACCCGCAGCATGCCACGGCTATTGTTTCCATTTCCGTCGGTAGAAACTAATTCGAAAATTAAATAACATTATTATTTCGTACAACAGTCAGGAACGTCTCGCCGGTCATGTACAACCATGCCGGTAGTTGTCGCGACGAAGTCCCGGCGGCGCGACGATTGAGTTTTGCATGCTAAATACCTCGCAATACCGAGTATGCAAAATACTGTGTATACCTGATACCTCGCCGATACCAGGAGGCCGATTCTACTGTTTCACAACCTTCAACAATCTATCCAGCTGCAACTACAGGGGCTGATTCTACTAACTAAATTGCGATCGAACCGCAGCTAGTTACTTTGAAACGTTTTCTTATTTTGCTATTGAAAAATAGTCCAGTTCTATTTTTTACGTTTTCCTCAGAAATCGAACAATACTTTATAATATTCTGCTAACTCGATAGATCATGCACGCGACGCTAACTCATATTTGTATATGGTAGTGTTTAATGTGTATATATATATATACATATGTCTTTGAACAATGTGTGATTGTACAAATGTACCAGTGATGAGATATGGCACTAAAACGTGGTCTCTTACTATGGGCCTCATAAGCAAGCTCAAAGTCGCACAACGAGCTATGGAGAGGGGTTTCTCTACGACCTCTACGTGATCGAATCAGAAATGAGATCCGTAGACGAACTAAAGTCACCGACATAGCCCAAAAGCTAAGCCAGTTGCAGTAGCAGTGGGCAGGCCACATAGCACGCAGAACAGATGGCTGATGGGGCCGAAACGTACTAGTGGAGACCACGGACCGTCAAGCACAGCGTAGGTTGTCTACCGACGTTGGATGCAGGTCGCTTCCAACCGGTCCTTTTGGAAATTTGTGGGTGAGGTCTATGTTCAGCAGTGGACATCCTACAGCTGAGATGTTGAAAATATAAAATTTAGTAGCGTTTAAGATGATGTTACATTCTAATTTGTCTATGGAAATAGTAGAATAGCTTTTTGAGTATTTATCGTGTTCGATAGCGAATAAGTCACCGATCAGCTGCGGTTTAATTGCAATGTATTTAGTAGAATTGGCTCCAGTGCCGTTTGATATATCAGACGTACCTTATACGGAATGGACAACCTGCGCTTTTAAACCCGCGACTGTAAGGTATTAATTAACAAACCGGTACATTTGTTCTACCCGCCACTAGTTTATTACAATATTGGCGGCGAATTTAATTTGCATACCTGTACGTGTATAATTAAATATAATAAGTTTGCACAGTTTAAGGCACACGCCTTCGTCATATATGACACGCGAGACAGACTAATGCAAATATCGAAGGCAGCTTCCTTGAAATAAAGTTCATATTCGCGTGTACTACAGAGTGATTGTTACGCCCCGCGAAAGAGCAAAATTAGGATTATAATACACTGTGCAATATTAAGTTACACAAATACTAACAAAAGTTCAGAGGTAAGGCTCGTAAGCATTACGAACGTTTGAAATTAAATTGTTGTAACATAAAGTGCAACAGGAAATTACTTATAAGATGAGGAATATATAAAACGTTGACTTCTCAGAAACATGTCGTTAAGAGAATTGCATAGCTAGCACTTTCCATACTAAAAGAAATATATATAATAGCCAACATTTCACAATTACGCCCACTTCACCAACAACGCCTACATCGGCTTTTCGGAGATGTTTATAGGTAGTTAAAATATAACTAAAACTACATTATAGTGTTCCGACACTTTTTGCCGTGTTATAGGTAGGTATGCAATGTAAATAAGGTAGGTACTAGGTAGGTAGGTATATGTAATAGTAATTCAGTTATGTATCCTACCTACGTGTTAATTGCATTATTTAGTAGCTAGAAGTGAAAGGAAATGCATTATTTCCATTTCTTACAAACTTATTGCGGAAACAAAATTTATGAAAAGGGTAAGGTGGGCCAGTCCAGTGGCCAGATAGGGTAAGTAGGTACATGATGGTTGGGGATCGTTTTTGGTTTCTTTGTTCATGTCGTGACACGTTTCGTATTCAGGAACAAGTTAGTTTACATCATTGGTTCTTCCATTAATAAATTAAACCATTATGCTTTGAGATTAGGTAGGTATAGGCTACTTACCTACGAATTATTTTGAACTATAAAGAAGGGTATGCATTTTACTCATATTAATATGCACCTGTTCGTGTTTAATTGACATAGTAGTTATTTATAAGATTATGAATAATACCTACCTATATGAATTAAAATCTGCTGCTCTATTAAATAAGTACCTAGGAGGTACCCACTGACTACAGATTTTAATTTCTCACAATCAGATTTGTTTGTATAATATATACCTATACCTATATCAGTTATATGAATCAGTAACCGAAAAATAAATATACATAAACTACATAATGTCGATGTAATAGTGTACCTAATGTAAAATTGTAAACCATAAAGCTATGTCCCTGTATAAATATTATATGAAAGTTATATATAAAACTATTGACAAAAATAACAAATGCCTTTACGTATATGTGTGATAACTGTAAATATAAATAAACAATAAACATACCTACCGATAAGTATTATATCAAGCATTATCATTTTTATGATTGTATTGAAATAGGTAGTGCGCGATTCTCACCTGAGTTTGGTTGCGTTTGGATGTCTACGGCCGACAACATTCCTTTCTTTTCAAAAATGCTTCTCACATTAGCACACGAAATTTGACTGTCGGCAGCAGATGTCACCGCCAAAAGACTTGCACCTACCAATAAACACAATATTTGGGTGTTCATTCTCAATCCAAAAATCGATTTTTTGTTAGGCGACTGTTTAACACAACACTTCTTCACAGCCATGTTCTTGACAAACAATTAAATAAAGAATAATTAATATACTTCCAATAAACAGTTACAAAGTTTATGTGATGTTAATAGATATTTAGGTGAAAATGCGGTATGTTCAGCCATACACACACAAACGCGACGTATCAACTGCGGCCCATGATGATCGCAGCTCGACTGCGAAGTGCGAAGCGAAGCGATGCGAAGTCTGCGAACGAAATCTGTACTGAAGTGAGTCGAATGCGGACAGATGGTCATACATAACATAAGTGTCATATTTGTATTGCCAGCGTGTGGCATATATGTAGTATTGCCAGTTATCATTACTCAGATACACCGCAGACCAAATAAACAAACTCCGTAATAAACATATAAAAAAAACTTTTAATGCTAGCTGATAAAATATGAGAAATAACATGTATCGCATTATTTTAGTTAAAGTTTAAATTTACCAAGTTTTGAGTGAAATGCACCAGAAGTATGTTTTCTTTGAAGTATGTTGTATAATAATTTCTGAACTTGACAGGTGTTGACCTTATATGGGTATATTCGCAAAAATGTAAAAGACGTAGGTATTATATTCTTTATTATTACGTTTTTAGCCGTACCATAGAAGTTCATGCGTAAGCAAACAGACGTACATATTTTTTCAAAAACGTCATACTCTCGTTCAGTAGGTAATTTTGCGTCTTCTGACCCACATATATTTTATTTTTTTTCCAGGTACATATTTTTTGAACCGTACTCCTTTTTTATAAGTATAGAAGAATAAAACTTTAGATTAAAAGGAATGTCTAAATTCGTCAACTCTTATGTTTAAGCAGCGGGTGAAAAATATGAATTGAGTGGTTAGTAGTTTTTAGTTCTAGTCTATAAATATACTTGTGCAGCTTTAGTTGGGCAGGGCATTACCTAAAGCTAAAGTCGAGCGATTACCAGTTGAGCCGTTGGTATTACCCACTGCTCAACTTCAAGCAGTTGAAAAGGATGACCCACTAATCAAAAAGTTGAGCAAAAATTAGTTGAGCTATAGGGCATTAAATATTCGGTAATACAAACTATGTCCTACTGCTCAACTGCTCAACCAGTTGAGAAAACTAGTTGAGCAATGGGGAAGTCACGATGATTTTATTCAAAACTGTTTATGTCAGGTTTAAGAACTGCACGGAACTTGCATGGTTTTTACGAAGCTGATAGTAAGGCCCCTGTGTTATATCTTCTCTATGATTCTATTGTTCTTCGTTATTTTTAGTTCTTTTACATAGGATTTAGATTGAACTTTTTATGTAGTTTTTAATATAAAAACGGGGAAACATGAGATATTTAATTATAGTCTGTGATTGTTTGAGGTACTTATCAAAGACAGAAAGCATCTCTTTGAGGTTCTTTAAACCAAAAACATTGTTTAAGGAAACAGAGAATGTAATATAGCGAGTTTCAATTAGTGTTCAATACTTATCTTCAAATCCCATTGTGCTGATTTGCCACAAATCTATCTTTGTCACGTAAATAAAACAGACAAAAAACACAGATTGGATATATATAATCTGTGAAAACAAATAAACTCTGGCCACACCCAGGAGAAACGCCGTTCATTATCGCGTTGTTGAGTTGAACGTTAACCGTAGATGTAGCCACCCCTAATGCCCTAATCGCGATAATTCGACAACGGTATTAACATTGCCGTTGAAGTTAGGCGATAAATCGCATGACGGTATTTTTCAGCACATCAAAGAGGTTTAACGCGAGAATTATTGCGTTGAAGCGGCCACACTATCGTTTGTCAGTGTGCACCATACAAAGTACCAAAGAGTAGGGTAATATATAGGGAAATATGCAAAGTACTCTGTGGTGTGCACCGTGATAGCTAAGGGATCGCACGTGTGAACTTTAGAAGAATTATAAAAGAAAAATGAATCCCTAATGGGTTATTTTATTACATTTAAATAAATATTATAAATCTTGAAGTCCTGGAAAAAAATACATATACTCAATATATGATACAATACATTCATATAATACAAATTGACACTCATAAAATACAGTGTAGCAGCGTCGACGTCCATCTTGAATTATTGCCAATTTTATCGGCAATGAAATGGGCGTTGCGTTGACGGTACCAGTGTAGCCACTCAATTTATCGCGATAATTATCGGAATAATTAGCGCGTTGTTTGAAGCGATGTTGGGCATTGGTAAAATAAGAATAATTTTTTAATTTTTTTCCTCATGCTTGTCGTTTGTGGTCCAGTCAGTCAGACAGTGTTTTTACTGTTTTCTCAGACAGTTATATGTAGTACATATAACTGTCTGAAAAAACAACTAAAACAGTTACGAGTACATATTATGTACTCGTTAACTGTTTTATTCGGTCAGTGATGCCAGATTGGAGAATTTTATGCCATTCTGGAAAAAAAAAACTTGATATAATTGTGGTAAATAATTGGCGGAAATAAATTTAAACGAAAATATGGCGATAATTTCTAGTAAATGAAACATCACATGCCTCGAATTAAATATTATATTATGTGATCCGATCGCGCTAATATTACGAAGCCGCTCAATCAAACTCAAAGAATTATAAAGAGGAAAAATTTGTTTGTTCGTTTGTTTTGATTAGGCTCCGAAACTACTTGACCGATATGGAAAATTATTTCACCATTATAACATACATTTACATTACACATTACATTTTACATTATCCCTGATGAACATGGGACATAGGAGATTAGCACAAATTCAGGGAAACGTATGAAAACTTCGATAATGTAACCCAAGGTGTGAAAAATTCCTTGTATCGGGTACGCTACAAAAACTATTGACAAAGACAAAGTGATGTAGTACCTTTTCCAGAAGACGTCAATGTGTACAAAAGTGTCATCAATACCATACGTCTGACTTTTAAAGTTATGTCAAATTAAATGCTTTTTCGTGTTTACATTTTGCAATTGTAACGCCGAAAAATTCTTAAATTGCATAGTCTAGGAAAAATTGAAGTTGAATGAAAAATGCTTGAGACCGCTAAGCAGGCGTTAGTGCTTTAAAAAAAGTAATACTATAAAAATAGGTTAACAAAAAATCTTTCATAGTTTTGGGCCATCGAAAGACATGCTGGTCTTCTACAACAAAGTATTCGAAACAAAAGACACGGACGTGGAAGCAATAATCGAAATTATGATATATACTTGATATTGAGGAATAAAAATGGCATACCTAGTTAAAGTTAATAATTAATCCGTTCTTTTATAATTATAATAATAATTTTGTTACAAAAATAGTCTTGGTGACGTTTTTTTGTAAAAATATATAAATAAACAAGATTTGGGCTACCTAAGATCCCAAATTGGGCGATTTAGGCTACCTAAGATAGAAAATTGGATGACAAGAGCTTGCAGGCATCTGGCAACACTGGTAGTCAGTCAGTCAGTTGTCAGTTCAGTCAGTCACGAGTAGTCATATGTTTCATCGTTTCTAATTTATTTTCGACTACATTTTGTAAACAAATGAAATAAGTTTTAACGAGACGACTTCATTGTTTTAGTTTGTACACTCTACCTTTACAGAATAGTTTTTTTGTGTATTGACAAGCAATACAAAAGAAAGGTTTTACATAACCGGTGACAACATGAGGGTTTATGTGCTAAAAACTTTGTCAAAAGCTGTGGGATCTCGGTTATACTCGACGAAAAACTTTAAAAAAGTAACGCATTGTATTTTTGATATGGACGGGCTTCTCATGGGTAAGTTGTAATAGTCATGGAAAGTTTAACTCGGTTGTTAATAGTCGACCTCAATACTTGTAGCCAATGTTATTGAAACGCAAGGTTATTGAATTACTTCCCTTTACATAATGGATTATTACAAGTGACACTCTTTTATGTACCTTGAGCTATATATTTATCAACCGACACTCAAAACTGAATTCAAAATGTGTACTAAAATTCTATATTTTTCTTCCTTTAGACACAGAACAGGTATACAAAAAGATGATCACACAGCTTTGCGCTCAGTATGGTTATGAGTACACCAATGATTTGATGATGAAAGTACTTGGTGGAACAGAGCAACGACTCTCTGAGATCCTGTGCAAAGAACTAAAGCTGCCTGTTTCACCCAAAGAGTTCAGAGATCAGCTGCTGGTTTTGGGAGATACAATGCTGGCTGGAGCACCACTGTTAGATGGTTTGTACAAATTTTCTTACCTAAATTTACAGCACCTCATTATCTTATATGATGGAAAGTAGAGATTACAAAATAATTAAGTTTTGTCATATTCATGTGTGGGCGCTAGTATAGTATCTGTAATAATGGGCATTCATTACATTATAGGCTCTGAATGTGGACATGTGTGGAAAATTAAAACAAAGCACCTTTCAACTTAACCTGTAGGCTTGTCTATTGGCCTATAATATAATAAAATTCCATGAAATGCAATGCAGTGGGTTAATTTCAATATGTACTGGTTGGCCATGTCCCCTTCAATGGATATCACTAGACAAACAAATGTTTGGAATCTGATGCAGTTTTAATAATAAATATGTAATACTTATTAAATTGAGAAAAATGTACAGCTCAGTTAAACCAAATAATTGTCAGGTATTTGCTGCTGAGCTAGCATTATCACGTTTCAGCATACAGTACCCATGGTGTCATGCCTAGGAAGTAGTGTCAATACAAAGTCAAATTACATACATTAATTACAAAATAAAGTGTAGATGGTACTGTTAACTGTCCAATAGATGTCGCTACGTCCCCGCAAGACGGTTAGTCTAATAGAGAGTTAAAATTCGATGCTCGGATTAGATTCTCGGTGGCCTAGTTGGTCAATGGCGTCTGACACGGAGAGTCAGAAGACGCGGGTTCGAATCCCGTCCGAGGATGTGAATTTTTCTCTCTATAAATTTCAATGTTTGAGATCACTAAAGCAGGCGTTAGTGCTTTGAAAAAGTAATACTATAAAGTGTAGAGTCAGTAAAGTAACTTTATTGATACAGAAAATGAAAAGGAACAAATTGGCTTTATTAACCCTTACTGTACAGTGATAATTAAAACAAAAGATTTATGAATGAAACTCACATTTACGTCTCTGGTAGGCAAAGGGTTAAGCTACAAAATTTGGGGGCTGTAAATAGTTTTCGTTATTAAAGGAGATATTCATAAGAATGGTTACAAGGGAAAACTTCTAAAATAGGTACATGTATTGCATTGCTAAGCCAATAACACATTAAATAATTGGCCGCTAACAGCCCTGGCAGCATGCCTGAACAGTGAGGCATTACGAATTGAAGTGGGAAGTAGATATTTACAAGGCAGCGTTTTGCATTTGTAGATAAGAGATTCATTTCTACACTATGTGTTATTATTTATTCCTATGCCAGTATTCCACAAAGGCTCACAACTGTTGATCTCCTTTTGAGTAGTAATTTTAAAAGGTTCATGTCTAAATTCTAGATAACCATTCAAATTAGTGTAGTGATCAGTGCTAGTGTATTAGTGTAATGTAGTTAATGTAAGTACTGCTTTAAAGAACACATGAACAAGTGTCTTCACCTTAAATAGAGACAATAAGAAAAGTGTTATTGGACACATTCTTACGTATAGTCAATTTAGCAGATAATGATAGAATTAAATTACTGATTCGCCATTTTAGACTAGATTGTAATATAATTAGGGTGTATACTATTTGTATGTATTTTAGGAAAAAAAAAATATGTCTAGATTACTGAGTGCATTACTGGAACATGTAATCAATTTAGAAGATTGGTGGATGAAGATGGCGATCGATATACAAAAAAAAACTATTACAGGTGCAGAAAGACTGATCCGACACTTGGACAAGACTAAAGTACCATTTGCATTAGCAACTTCCTCCAGTGAGCGTTCAGTGCAGACCAAGGTGGCAGCTTATAAGAACCTGTTTGACCTGTTCCACCATAAGGTCATGGGCAGCACAGACAATGAGGTCAAGTTTGGGAAACCTCATCCAGACATATTTCTGGTAGCCGCTGCAAGGTTTCCAGACAAACCACATCCATCTAAGGTGAGGATTCAGTAAACGTGGACATTGTTACGTATTGTGATTAGAAGTCCTAATTTTACATTTGTACTAATTTTAATTGAAATATAATAAGTAACTAATTACCTACGAATCTAATATTGTATTTTCCAAATCTTTATTTCTAATGTACATAATACTCGTAATATTTAGTGTAGCACCGCTTTTTGGTTAAAACTGTAAAGTTGTATATTACTATTGTAAATAAATAAATAAAATAAAAAAAGATTCTTTATCTAATGGAAAATTTTGTGTAAAATATAATATAACATATACCTATGTGACGATGCAATGATAACATTTTAACACCCACCTCTTCATTGAAAAATATTGATCCTTCGAAAAAAATATGGGAAGCAAAGTTTTACAAAATGTAATTTTAAACGAAACTAAAATTCATCCCCTTTTTGGGTATAAATCGAAAAAGATTGATCATAGGAACATATTGATAGGAACCAAAAATGTAGGAAATTTAATCCTAAACAATTTTTTTTCATATAAATTTTCGTGTGAAATTGAAAATAAACCGTTATTCAATAAAGAAAAAAATACCCTAAAATCGAGATGGCGGATGACGCAACGGATCGATTACCACACAAAATAAAATTTAGACTGCCAGGGACCTTCCCCAATGAATCCTGAAGGAAAACTGTTACTTAGTTTTTCCAGGTTTGCCCCTTTTCGAGCTAATTCGACTGGGCTATTAACACAATTCCATGTGCGTGCAAATCAACTTGAACCACACTGACTGTACTCATATATGTCACATTATTGATTAAACTTCTTACCTTCCAGTGCCTAGTATTCGAAGACTCCCCACACGGCGTGACGGCAGGCCGAGACGCCGGTATGCAAGTAGTCATGGTGCCGGATCCACACCTCGACAAAAGACTCACCACGCACGCCACAATAGTGCTCCCTACACTAGCCAAGTTCCAGCCAGAACTTTTCGGACTACCCCCGTTTCACTGACCAAAGATAATTTGTTTGTTGTATTAGGTACTTAAGCAGAGTTATTTAGAAATAGTCTAGTCAAGTACAAGAGCGTTTGTAACGTTACACGTATTAGATTCCATATGAATAGGCATAATATAATATAATATAATATAATATGTAGAATATCAACGGGGTATCGCAAAAACAGTGCACATGACATAGTATTTGTAAACTGTACGTGAATAGTTGATTGATACTAGACTAGTACGGGAAGTTAGTTTTTACAAACGAGTCTATAAATTCGAGGGCTTAGTGTAGTCACAAGTTTATAAATACCAATAATCGCATGTGTCTCATATGTTTTTCAACGCATTTGCGAGAAAACAGTACAACACGTACAATGTTTTATGTATACATTTCATCTGGCTCGTCATTGTTAAATAGCGCCCTCTCTATTTTGGCGACAAGTTTTAGAGAATTTTCTGCAATTTGCGCCTCATTCAAGATATCAGCAGATTTATTCTAATTCACACGGAAACGATTCGGAGACGGAAACTGTCTATCCGTCTCTGTCATCTACATTTATGATATAGAATCGTTTCCGAGTGAATTAGAATCACCCTGCAGATGAAAAGTTCCATATTAATATTGGATTACTCGTTCGTGTTATTTTGTTTATAAATATCAGTCTGAAAGTCGCACTAATCAAAATGAAAATGGCGCGCATTTGCAAGTGGCGCCTCCTGCGCGTGGTGAAAATTAGAACTACAGTTTTCATCCCATTTTCTCTTTAGTATCTAAAGTGAGACGTTTTGAGCACAAGCTCTTCCAAGGAGGTTCGATTACTTCGAACCTTCATTCTTTTTATTCTCGTAATATGAAACTTCTTGGTGGAATTCAAAGCTGGATGTTTTCATACCTATATAGTTGTTATAAAAAAAAATGGTTAGTAATAAGTCTATTTATTCGTAGCGTTTTAACCATTTGTAGCTTAAACCAATGGTTATCTAAGTTTAAAAAAATCCAGCCAAGTATACTTTTAAAATAATAAAACCGTAAAGGATACGCACCGCTCTATACAACGGAGAATGCGGTAAAACGGGTACTATAGGTTACTGAGAGCACCAAGGCGAGAGTTAACTTTCGATTAATGTATTCTTCTCCATGCAGTTAATGAAACTATCATGTAATAGATACTGGCAAAGTTGCGATAGTCAAGGCGCCGCCGCGGCCATTAACAAAGAATACAATCTAACAGACTTCGTAAATGCATTTTTCGAGCAAATGGGTTGAAAAATATTATATTGTAAGATATTTATAATAACTGATTACTATATGTACGTCGTATAAACGTATAATATACATAATATATGTACGTATATGTACATATGTGTGTATCTGACCGTTCAGGTAGCTGTGTCTGTTGTTGGGTGCTAGAATCTGTACAAAATGAGAACCGTCGTGGCGTTACGATGAACTAGTTTTAAGATTTTTATATGACAGCTCGATCTAGCTACTATCTTCCGTGCAACTGTCAAGTGTGTACTTCGACGCGATTAAACACTAAATTATTAACAATTTTATGCAGTTTTTTTTTATTTACTAGCATTAAAGTTCAATTCCTAGGACGCTTCACTTTTTACACATGCAGACTAAGAACCTTGGCGGAATATCTTTAGGGCATACTCATACTACACTGGCAAAGAAGAAAGCGATTGGTAAAGATTTTCTTGCATAGCGTTATGAACTTTTTAACAATAAGTAACATACTAATTACAAAATCTGCTAAGTCGCGAGATTCGTTGAGAATTATCAGGAACACTGGCTAAGAGTTTGAATATCAAACCGAATGTGTTGCAAAATTTGTAAGTATAATTTAATTTTGCTAAACGAAAAAGTTGACCTATGTTAAATCGGCAAAGTCAATAAGGCACTTGTTCCTTATTGACATATGCAATAGAATTAGAACATAAGTGTTTATTCTATGCGGCGGCGGCGTAGATCAATTATGCCAAATATGGAAAAAAAAAATGTTATGTATCAATTTGGGATTTAGTTCCAGATAAGTTTTATGAATGTGACAAACTTTAACGTTTAGATTAGAATAGTGTATTGCTCAGACAAAATGAAAAAGTCTAGACAGAATGTTGTGAACAGAGGGCCGGTTTTCTAAACTACGTGCTGCCATGATAATTCAAATTAATAAAAAATAATTAATCATTTTAAATTAAATGACAATTCAAATTTTACGTGTTGCTTCCACGCGCAGCGATAGTTCGACTGAGGAGTCGAGGCCTAGTTTCGTTGTACGTGTTGTGTGTAATTATGTATGGACACATATAACGTACACTAACAATATGTAGAGCTACCCGGCCTCGCTGTTCACAACATTTCTGTCATGACTTTTTTATTATGTCTGAGGCTATTATGTACAAAGAAGTATAAAAAAGGTTTCAAACCTAAGTAATTATCTACATACAATAGGAAGGTTGACTAGTACCAACCAAAATTACTAAATTCTTACTACTTCTACAATATAATTCATGGTGCTATATTTCTAATAATTAATAATATTCCAAATAACTAAGTACGTATATACCAACACTATTATTTATTCTGTGCCGTGGTTTAATTAATTTTAATATGTGGATCATACAACCAGCTGATGACTTGATTATTGACTTGGGGTCCAAACAATTTTGTCCTACCCGACTCATGGGTCCCGCTAGCTTAGATACACTTTAGAGCTTAATCTTACTACTATTTATTTAAAAATAAGACGCCCACTGATACAATCAAATTTATTTATACCCATACAAAACGGCTTTAAAAGTGGGATAACCTTATCATACGAAATAATTGCTTAAACTATGGTGTAAATCTAAAATCGGGACTATCCCTAATCCCCGCTTCATATTGACGATTTGAATATGTTTTGAAATGTAAACACTATGATTATTATTACTGGTTTGTTTGTGTGACTTTATGTCAATCTCCTAAAATATACCTACTTGACGTAAAATTATTATAATCATATTTTAAGAGCCATTTCACAAAATCACTCTACTGAAGTTTAGGTAAATGCCAGCGCATCGCTTACACAGGCGAAAGAAGTGACGACGGAATAGCGTGACTGTGAGTAACATATTTTGATACTTGCACTCATTTTAAAAACTGTGGCTTTGGAATGAGTAAACAATCAATTTCTTGTCGATTCAATTTATAATCATTTAGACTTATGTTAAATATTTTTTCGTGTCTAACAAAGCAGAGTTAATATCATATTTTAACTGAGATCAGATTAATTGAAGAATGTACTTTATTTTGATATAATATCAGTTTGGAATTACACTTTATTTAACGCAATACATCGTGTTAAACTGCTGATATAATTCGTGGAAATTGGCGAAAGATCTTTATTTTTTTTTTTCTATAATGATGATCAATTATCGATATTCTAGTACACTGTGTGTCAACCAGATTATATTCCTGATGAATAGATTTTTTTGTTTAGTTAATTTGATGAGTTTTTATACAAGAGATAGAACTCTGAAGTTTGCTATATATTCCATTTAATTCGTAAAACGAGGTGCGGGAGATTGGTCACTACAAAATAATTAAAGTTATGCTTGTAAATGTGGTACATTAACTGAAAAGGGGACAGATTATTCTATTTATTTCAATTATTCAACTATTTGTGAATCTTTCCTATGATAGTAAATTAAGCGCTTAAAATCTACGATTACGCGCATTAAAATGTGAAATGCCTCTTAATGGTGGATTTTTTATTGGTTTTATATTATTTATGTGGCAAAAGTAGTACTACAGAGAAAAGTGACATAAAATTATAGTAACTTACTGTCTCGAACAATGTTCTACTATAATTAAAGGCATAGTTTATTATAAGTAGATTTAAGCTGTGTTAAAATTTAATTAAAATGTCAATTAATTTAGTGAATCATTCATATTCGCGAGCACCCGTTTAAAATACACTTGTGCTCCTCCTTACTATATCTCTGTGTTATGGATGTAAGTATGGGTCTATTAATAGTTAATCTATGGTAAGGGCTGTTTACATTTGGATGAATCAAGTAGATACATCAAGCGATTACGGAAGTTAAAGCATAAGAAAATATAATGCAGCCCAATTGAAGGTAGACTTAATCGTTCGAAAGGAGTTTGTTTTATTGATTTCAATGATGCGCTTGTTCCATATTTTTTTGCTTGATTGTCCAGTGGGTCTACCATGAGTTTACAACATTGACACCAATCGATGTTCCGTATAGACTGCCGCGAAAAAATGTATGAAAAAAAAGAACAGTGCCACCTTGCGGTCAATTGTAGAACTAAAATTGACAGCAAGTACGCCAATCGCAAGCTTAATAGGTAGGCCGACCATAGATGACATTTATGTTGCAAACTCATGGTAGTGGTACGGTATCTCCTACATATAAGCAAGATCCATCTTTAGCCATATTAAGAGGTTGGATTGTGGTCGCATATACATGGCTATATATAAACCTAATTAATTGCATAGCTTAAGTATATTTTTATCAGTCTTCATTTAGAGTCACATTTTCTCCTTGAGATATGAATGACTCAAGTCACCTGTCTGGACAGATGTTAATGGTCACACCTGCCATTTATGACAATATTCATTGCTCAATGGTGATTTCGCTTTTAATAGGTATACCCATACTACTTATCCGTATGTAAACTAGCCCTTACAAGTGCTATCAGCCCAGTGTTTTGTGTAGTCTTACATTAGTCATCAGTATTGTGTTGTTTACATTATGTATGGAACATGTAGTTTTTAATAAGCATAATTAAATTGTTTCTGTATGTGTTTTCATTTTAATTTCGCTGTCTTAATATTGTTTGTATAATTTAAACAAAATGTTCGCCTCCAAAGCTTAGGGTGCTATCAGACAGAGAGTGGTCAATGCGTTCACGAAGTCAGTTTTGTGTTCGTTGTGTTACCATAGTACAAATTGGCTGACATTTAGATCTCTATTAACTCAACATCCTTTGTTTGATGGTTAATCATACTATGTGACATTGGCGAAATCGTGGGGGCACCCCCACGAAAGCCATGATAAGGAAGAGTTGAAGTTGATGAATCAGTCGAAGTCAATATGAGGGTCAAATTACATTTATGTCATCAGCTCAACAAGCGTTTCTATGTGCTTGAATTGCTTATTATCATAAACAATACAAAATAACATTACATATAATTATACTTAGAATAATATAGTAATAATAGGACAATGTTTGCTAACTAATATATTAAAATAACATGAATAAAATAAACATAGTTGGACCTATTCACTTAACAAGTTGCTTGATGGCATTTAATACGTCGCCGGCTGATAAGTTGGTGAGCGCAGTGCTATTCTCAACACCTTTATCTGAAAGTAAAAAAAATAGATACTTAAATAACTTTTTCTCTTTTTGTTGGACGCATATGTTAGTAGCTGAAGCTGTTTAAGTAAACAATAACAGTCGAGTGAGATTTTTATTCAGGTAGGCAAATCTCAGTCACCTAAATAATAAAATAAGTGTCACTCAATAAGTCAGTCTTTCTTATCTTCTTATATATAATATATCTATCAACACTGATCATTTAATAGTTAGCTAGTGACTGAATCACATCAAAGAATTAATATCACTACACTACACAAGGCAATTACTACATTTGGTATATGAAATATTTAGATTTAGAATGTAATCATACATTTTAATGGACAACAGGAATTCCCAAAGGGGACATCAGGAAATTATTTTATTTATTTATAGATATATCACACAGTATCGAAGGTAATTTCACTTTGTATGTTCACTTATTAAAGTTAGTTTATTAGTTCGTAGCCAGTTATCGAGCCGGTTCTTAAATTAAATTAATCTTTGGATAAATACATTTGAAGGGAAATTGTATTTCTGTCAACCCCATTAAAATTTATGATTATATACTAAATCAAATCACATTAACTTTTACACATTATATTTAATTTTCAAATACCAAAATTTATTTGACTTTCATAAAAGAAGCTACATTTTTTCTTATCAACATAAATCGTGAAAATATATAATCTAATCATGATTAACACTTCACAAAATATGTAAGCTTTATATTATCTTGCATTCTATGCGAACAAAGCGATAGGTTTAGGTTAGTTCTAATTATAGTAGTATCATAATTTTTATAATATATTAAACATAAGGTTGTAAAGTAATGAAGAAACAATTTGTTATATTATAAGCCATAACAATCACAATACTGTATAATCAACCTTACCCACCTAATACATAAATTTAAAGTATGCAAATACATATGAAAATCATAATAATCTATAAACCTGATAATTTGTTAGTGTGTGTTTGTTCCCTCTGCACACTAGCAGGCTCAACATATTTGTGTGAGATTTGGAATATAGACACTTTTTGTCCTGCAAAATATTCCTATGTGATACCTAGTCGATTTTCGCGCGGGTGCGGCAATGGGGTGCAATTAGTCAATACATAGAAACCAACCAAGGGGTGTGAAAAGTACTACCTACTTACAATTGAATGTGAACTTACCATATCGAGCCCACACTCGCGGCTGCACGCCACTGCATTCCCGGATCAGAATTGGAAAGTTAGGATTCTCCTTCTTTATATTTACATAGTTCTTCGAGATGAAATCCCTGCATGTAAAACAAAAATTATGATTAAGAGTTAGGTTAAAACTGTTTATGTAATCATTTCACTTACCTGACTCCTTCGGATGCCTTGCCAGTTTGGCACAAATGGATCCTGAGTTCTTTCAACGCACCACCTAAACGGATGGACATTTTTATTGATTAAATTTTGCGAAGAATAACACGAAACGTAAACTCCAAATTCTAAAATTTGTTATTTTCTTCTTTATTTTTCTTTTTCTTTATAAGTAGTATAGTAGATTCCTAAGTTTGTATATTTGCCATTTATACTATAGGCGCGTTCGTTTACCAATGAGGGCAATGGTGGCGTTTGCCATTCACGTCTCTTTTTGTTCAGCGTTCGGAAAGCTAAAAATGAGGAATTTTGCCACCAAAAAGTGCAATGTTTGACCCACGTCCGGAGCATGGTTGTTTGTGATCGTTTGTTGACAGCATAAGCATGCGATTTTAGGTCTTATGCTCAGTTGGGCGTTCGAATAGGGTGTGGGCAAAAGTGGCAAAAATAACGATTTTGAGCTTAACGAACGCTATAACAAAAGAGCCATCAATGCCCTCATAAGCTAAACGAACGCACCTTAAGTGTAACCATGCTCCGGACGTGGGTCAAAAATAATTGCACGTTTTGGTGGCAAAAATAACTCTTTTCATATTCACCCACAGATTCCCAACTCGAACGCCCTTATGAGCGTTTTTAGCGTTATTTTCACCAACTTAGGGCTATTAGAACGCACTATAATAATAAAACATATTATGTTAATTTACATACTTTTTTTTTATCCATGTATTACTAGTGTCGTAATCCTTTTTAGCCTTAACCGTCCGGTGACGCTGTAAATGCCGGTAGAGGCAAACAGCATTAGTCCGTTCTAAAAAAAAAAAAATTTTAGCCAGAATGGATCGCGTCGTTCGCATAGCCGTTCGCTTTCAAGCCTACAATCATCGTGTGTGAGCTCGATACGTCATCGATGACGTCACTTTTAACGCTCAAATCGCGAGTCGCGACCTCAACGCTCGTCGCCTCAACCTTCGGATGGAAGGGCGGCTGTTGCGACCTGACACTGATGGATCGGCCACATCAACGAGAAACGCCGTTGATTATCGCGATGTTGAACGTTAACCTTAGATGTAGCCATCACATATCGCCATAATTTAACAACGACATTAACATTGTCGTTGAGGTTGAGCGATAAATCGAATTGCGGTATTTTTGGCACATCAAAGAGATTAAACGCGAGAATTATTGCGTTGAAGCGGGCACACCAAAGTTAGTCATTGTGCACATGCGATCACATGTGTTTGTACAAAGCCAAATAGACGAATGAAAAAGTCATTGAGTCCCAGAAAATATTGTAAACAGAGTCAACAATTTATATTTCTTCGTTTTCTAAATGTGTAAGTTTGGATGTATGGATGTCAGTTACTCAATTATGCAAAACAGCATTATAAATTTACATGAAATTAGGTAGGTAGATAGATAGATCAAGCACTGTTTTGCACATGGAATACTTTTCATTATAATCTTCATCCATCACCACGCGGGTGCAACCGAAGGGCACAAATAATACATTCGTACATAATAAAAAATAACACTCGTTAAATATGGAAACTCAGTACCGTAAACTGGGGTTACTTTGTGCCGTAGGCCAAACTTTGTGACACACCCACTTTTCAGAACATAATCTGAGTTATTTTTTAAATTTTACTTGTGAACGAGTCCAAACGATTTTTGTTTAAATAAAAATACCGTGTGAACGTTTTCAAACATAGTACAGTTTTGTTGTCTATGCATTTTTTTTATCTGTGATGAATTTACTGTCAAGCAAGTTTTCGCGGAATCCTGTGAGGTCTGCAAACTTTGTTCTGTCAAGAAAAAACTAAGCGCTGTTCAGGACTACGGGTATGTTTTTCTTGTGATAAATTTGTAAAAGAAAAGGATATGCTAATATTGTTTTTGATTGCTAAAATATTTAATGAGTTTTTTCGACATTTGTAAAAAATCACTACATATAGGGGGAACTTTGTGCCAAAATTGAATACTCTCATTGTGTTGCCAGGTGAGTCCCAAATGACCCAAAGTAGTAAAATTTTGATCAGTCTTTAATTATACGGTAATATTATATTTGGAATATAAAAAATCTGGCGAAGTTGTTTGTCAGTTTGTCACAAAGTTAGACCCTAAGATTTAATACTATTACCCTAGTACCAAAAGTATGTGTGTCACAAAGTAATACCCCGTTTCTTTTTCTCAGGAATAATTCTCCGATGAATTATGCCTCGTTCGTACAAAAAAAAGGTTGGTGGGCGTACTTACCAAAATTACACCAAAGAAAAAATACAGGAAGCAATCAAGGACATACTAGAAAATGGAATATCTTTTAGAAGCGCGCAAGATAAATATAATATACATCGCAACACTCTTCATAACAAGATCAAAAGAAAACACTCAGGTGCTAAGACGGGACGTCCCACTATTTTCACCCCCGAAGAAGAAACAGAATTTGTGAAACACATAATTTCTATGTCAAGTTATGGTTTTCCTGTAACCCCTTTTGAATTGAGATGTATTGTACGATCATACCTTAACAGAATCGGCAAAAACGTCCCTTGTTTCAAAGAACATTTGCCTGGTGTTGACTGGGTTAACAGCTCTATTAAGTGACATAAATCAGTACTGTCGCACCGATTCGCCAAAAACATTAAGAACGCTCGTGCTGCCATAGATGCTAACGTGGTAAACAATTTCTTCGACCACTTAGAAAACGAGGTGAAAGACGTGCCTGCTGCAAACATATGGAATTATGATGAAACTAATCTAGTAGATGATCCCGGTTCAAAAAAAGTTATAGTAAGAAGAGGCTGTAAATATCCGGAAGTCATTCGAAACTCGACAAAAGCATGTACGTCTATAATGGTTGCTGGGAATGCTGCAGGTGATATTGCCCCAGTTTATGTTAACTACAAGGCAAAGAAACTTTGGCAAACTTGGATTGAGGGAGGCCCTGAAGGAGCTCGCTACAACAGCAGCAAGTCAGGATGGTTCGACACACAATCTTTCGAAGATTGGTTCATGCATTTAATGCTTCCGATTCAAAAAAAGCAAGAGGGTAAAAAAGTCGTGATCGGAGATCACGACTTTTTTGTTGAGACACCACGACACCATGTTCAGATGAGAACCTCAGTTCTCATCTGAACATGGAGGTTGTGAAAGCTTGCGAAGATAACAACATCTCTTTCGTGTGTCTTCCACCTAACGCAACACACCTCTTCCAGCCACTTGATGTGGCTTACTTTCGACCAATGAAAGTCAATTGGCGAAAAATTTTATCAGACTGGAAAGCAACACATCATGGTAGCCGATCCCCCACAATACCCAAGGATTGTTTTCCGAGACTCCTGAAGAAGTTGTTTGATGTGTTAGAACCATCAAATAAAGAAAACCTAAAATCTGGGTTTCGTAAATGTGGGATATCACCAATTAACAGGAGTATGGTTCTGGATCGTCTTCCAAAAAATATTCTGGATACCAGTCTACAAGAAATTGGGAATGTCAGCGAATCGTTTGTAGATTTTCTGATAAGTTCAAGAGAAACTCAAACCGTGGTTAAGCCAAGACAAAAACGCAAAGCTGTTAATGTCGTCCCAGGCAAAGACGTTACTTGTACGGACTTAGAAGTCGGGGAGCAACCTTCAACATCAAATATAAGTGCTGGTTCTTCAAACGCAAAGAATTTAGGGAGGAAACGTCAAAGAATCCCAGTTGCCAGGAACTCATCATCTTCAGAAAGCGAAGATAACTTTTCTCTCAGAGATAGCAGCTGCAGCCCATATAATGAAATGGATGAAATTGAAGATCTAGAGAATATGCTACCCCATCAGCCTGAATTGAAGACCCTTAGAAAGATGATTTATGAAAATGGAAGCTCGAGCGAAGAAGAGGTAGATACATACAAAGAAGGCGATTATGTTGTCAAATACGAAGGGCAATATTTCCCGGGAAAAATTACAGTAAAAGATAATAACACCTTTTTAATCTCCACAATGACCAAAGGTAACAAATTTTGGAAATGGCCCGAAAAACGTGACGAGATATGGTATCAAGCCAACATGGTGGTAAAAAAAATTATGGAGCCGAAACTGGTGACCAAACGAGGCCATTATGACGTGCCAGAATGCCAAGATTTGTCTGATTGTGTAATGTAAAAAATAAATGTCTTTTTTATAAACATAACAAAAAGTTTTTTTCATTTTAGATATTTTTTTTGTAGTACAACTGGCAACTTTTATGTTTTTATTCTTTTCTAAGATGTAGAAACAACTGAACGGGGTTTATTTGTGCCTGGGTTTGTTCAGTATGATGTTATAGACCATTTAGTGATGCGTCACAAAGTAGCCCCACACCCGGGGTAATGTTGTGCCATACTTTGAAGGGTTATAACACAGGGAAAAATGATGTTTTAGTTAATGCTAAATATCTAAATCGATTAACTATATCGTCAAGATGGTAAAAACGTATTAAGTCATGAAATGCAACAAAATACAAAAAAGTTATTTGCAAAAAACTTCAAAAACTGTCACAAAGTTACCCCAGTTTACGGTACTTTTATTTATTCTGGGACATTATCGTCAATGAAATGGGCGTTGACGTTCACGGTTCCCGAATGGCCACTGAATTAGTCGCGATAACAATCGGAAAAATTAGCGCGATGTTTAAGGAAATGATGGGCATTGACGTTGAACGTTGATGTGGTCAATCCATGACAAAATATCAAATTTCAGAAAAATGGCGCATTTTCTTCAACTGTATAAGTGTCTCCACACTTTGCAATTTCAAATGCAACATGCTGTAGCAATCTGCTGTAGTCGCGGTTGTACGTACTCTACACACGTTGCAGCGGCGATTACAATTTCATTCCGCGTCGGATCGCCACAACGTGCACACGTGTGTGAAAATGGCTTAAATGCTGCCCAAACATCAAAAAGTTCGTCTTGCCTTCGCTGAGTCAACTATACTTACTGAGACTGAGAGACAATAAACATTTTAGATGCAAAGCAATTCTACAATAAACAATGCCTATTATGATGTTATTTAATAATTAAAATAATTATTTCTAGTCTAGAGAAATTTGAATAGGATGGAACAGTGACTTGTCAATTATTGTCACAATGAAAAAAACATCAACCACTAAGAAAAGTACAAATACGCCATAACTAGTTTTTTATCCCACAAGTATGGCAAGCCAATAAAAGATTTCTGAAATTCTCATCAACATAGTTTTTTCTGTAGTATAAATTTTTGCATCCATTTACATAATTATATCATTAAATAAAATTCACAGCGACACTAGCCACGGGCGGCGGCACGATCGCGACTGAGCCCAGATTGCATGCAACCGCACTACTCAAGTTACAACGCGGCTTACAATTTGCTGTAACAATCTGCTGGATGCTAGGACGGATGATACTCGTACGACGACGTCCAACATGTTGGGAGTCACAACACGCCTACATACGATACAATTTGCTGCATCACAGCAGATTGGTACAGCATGTTGCATTCGAAATTGCATCGTGTTTAGATACTTTATGAGTGTTCCGATCGGGTTGGGACTAGGGAATTATAAGCATTGATATTTGATCCTAAAAGGAACACTGAATTGGGACGTGACAGCCGTGAGCTGAGCATTGATGGTGCCTACCGGAACGGTTCGATAAGAAAACACGTTGTTCTATGATTCGTTTCACTTTACCTCAATGAAGAAACTTTCTTTCATATCAAGTTATAAAGGTGTTTTTTTAAAACGGTACTCCAAAGTAATGGCATGACATGTGTCGTAGGTTCCTCTACATATTGGCTACATAAGTGCGCACTATTAGGCACAAGTATTAAATACCTCGTGTGTAGCAAAATAAAAGTTACAATTTTATTTTTACGTTTTCGTCTAAGCTCAGTATTTTTTGTTGTACCACCTAGGCCTAGCTAAGGTAACAAAATTGAGTTATTTTAAATTCTGTCTTTCATCCAACCGCAACCCCATCCGTCAGAAAAATCAATGAAACGTGATATAATTAAGGTAAAAAAAATATCAAATTCAACGAAAAAATACTACGTCATAAAAACAAAACTCGAGTACCATTACTAAAGAAGTAATCAGTAGTAGGTAAGTGAAATGTTATCGACTTCAAGTATACAAAAATGATGTTTTCCAGTCTGCGAGTCAGCGCCATCTAGTTCTAAGAGATGGTTTAGAGCTTTTTACGGCAAACGGTTTTTTGACTATTCATAGGTGTACGAAGCGAATGCACGTTTTTTAAATAATTATGCTCTCACAATAAACAAACTTAACGTTTAATAACCCACCAGCCCGTACATTACATTGAAAAAAAAAACACAACACATTTTGATTATTAAGCTTTTTCTATCTCTGGGACTCGCGTCATCAAGACGAATCTAATGACATTATTTATCAAATCGGATGAGCCGTTGAGTAGAAGCGGACATAGCCGACCAGGAACACACAGGTCAAACACAATTATAACCCTCCTTTTGGGCTTCGCCGCAGTCGAGTGAAAACCTGGTAACCGGAGCATTTACCGATCTTGAAATTAATTCTTAAATTATCGCATTATAGCTGTACGAATGGAAAGTAAATTGTATTTATAATTCAACAGTTTAATGTAATTAATAGTCAATAGAACAATTACATCTTTTGTACAATAAAATTTAAGTAATCTACCGAACATTTTACATATAATAATTTTGATATTATTCTAGAATTGGTAATTTTTCCGTGTGGTGTGGAAGCTACTGTCATACTCAAACGTTAAAAACCATTTTTTTTTTCGATGTATGTATTGAAGATACACACATGGATCTTTACTTCATAAAATCGCTAAAGGCAAATTTTACATAGGTACACTGGAAATAATTTCATCCTATAAGTAGTAGAACCTTTGTGTAGAAATAAGCAATATAATATGGATCAATCATTCGTAAAATTGATTTGTCTGTCTGGATGTTAACCATAGAATTCAAGAACTATTTGTCTGTCTCGATGTTTACCATAGAACTCGAGAACTACAAAAAAAATTGAAAAATAACTCCACACACAGACTCCACAGACAGTTCCAGTTATCTTGCACAATTTTTTGTTCAAGCGATAGAGTAGGTTATTAGGATGTTTCATTTCAATATGCCGTCAGGGATTCGAGTTATAAAGCAAAATGTGGAACATATTTTAGAAAGAAGATCTGTGATTTGCAGTCTGCTGATTTTTGTACTAAGATGTTGCAATAAACAGTTTTACTAAGTAAAATATGACACCAGGGAGCATAGTTACGAGAGTCGCGAAGAGATAGTTTCAGAAGATAACCGTGGTCGTATGCAGCCTACCGTAACACAACAATGATCACCATCATCTCAGCCGTAGGACGTCCACTGCTGAACTGAACATATGCATCCCTCATAATTTTCTAAAAAGAGCGGTCGGAAGCGGCCTGCGTCCAACGTCGTCTGTCCACCGTGTCTGTGGACGATCTACACTGCGCTTGCCGGTCCGTGGTCACTCCAGAACCTTCCGACCCCATCGGCCATCTGTTCTGCGTGCTATGTGGCCCTGCCCACTGCCACTTTAACTAGCTAATTTTCCGGACTATGTCGGTGACTTTAGTTCGTCTACGGATCACCTCACTTCTGATTCGATCACGTAAAGAAACCCCGAGCATAGCCCACTCCATAGCTCGTTTTGCGACTTGGAGCTTAGTTATGAGGCCCATAGTAAGAGAGCATGTTTCAGTGCCATAAGTCATCACTGGCAACACACATTGTTCGAAGACTCTTGTATTGAGTCTTGAACAAAATATTAAATAGGTAATACATTCTGCAAAGTACCTGCCTGCATCTGCGCTCGCCAAACCGATATATATAAGACGTTAAACCTCTGCCCTTTAATTTCGCTGGAAACATTGCCCTTCAACGTAACACAGTACAGTTTGCACACTACCGCTTCTCGGTTGTATAACTGGCAAAGGTGAGGTACTTCCCCTGACTGACCTGCAAAAGTCCTACCGTTACATTAGATGACCTCTACTGGCGTTAAATTGATCACTTCCGTGGTTTAGCGGTCCCAGCAGGTATTTTAGGACAACAGCAGTGCGAGCATGGATCTCACGATAAACTTGTCGAGTCAATAAACTTTTATTTTATCATCTCTCCTAACTTGTCTTTAGTATGGATCTAGCTGCGATAAGTATATCGCAGACCGTCTTTTATCGATCATATCTGAGATATACGGTCGATCTGAAAAATGCCAACTCGTAAGGCTTGCCAAAACTCAATCCGTAGCTCTGAGCAATAAGACCGACCCGACACTATTAACTTTAAGCATTTAATGTAGTAATGTAATTTTTATTCCTAATTCTATATTTGTAATTGTATGTGCAATGTAGTGTTTCAATAAAGAGTTAATCTATCTATCTATCTGCCAATACACACACTCGGCTCGGGAGTATGTCCATACTCTTGTCTGTGAAAAGATCAGCACCCTAACAGTGGCAACGTTGATATGCTAAAGTCTACAAGATACAAGTAGACAGCAGCCTCCATGCCATAAGTAGCATTAGAAGATATTTACAAGTGCAATTTGAAAATTTAATACCGACTTCCATTCTATTACTTTGGTAAAAGTCACTTATTAGAGAGTGTAACTCAAAAACTACTGGACCGAATATGATAAAATTTACATGGGAACACACGAGAAGCACCAAGCGCACCAAGCGACGGAAGCGCTTTCAAACAATAGAAAGAATTTTGGAAATCGTTTCACCCAGTCGAAAGTTATGAGGTCACAAAAAAATACAGTCGAATTGAGTGCCTCCTCCTTTTTGGAAGTCGGTAGAAAACAATACAAGCAGCAACCATTGTACATTATAAAATCCATTGTTATTATTTTAACTTTAATTCATTTCATAACTACAGTGAGAGATATCGATTAGATGAATTGCTTGTAGATTACAAAAGTAATGGTGTTCAATCTATTTTTTTTAAACTTTATATGAGGTTGGTGAATTTATGATTCAGGCGAGCTTACACAACCGTCACTAAAAAATTCAGCACTATGTATATTTCAAATGTATTTTGTCTTTACCAACATCAAAGAAAAGACAGAGACGCATTGATTTGTCAATTTTGTATAGCTCAACAGTATTTAGTGACATGTTGTAAAAGTAACCCTAAGGGCCAACGCAGACATCGGCGTACATTTTATTTTAGTCCCCGACGGCAAACATACGAAGTTAATTAATCACAAAAGTATGCAGTATTTCAACCTTGCTATTAAAGTGGCGGATTTCTTGTCTTGCGCCGACGATTATCGGTCGTCTGCGTTAGCCTTAAATGACTTCGTATATTTATATCGGCTTAAAGCGGATTCTTTTAAACAAAATTAGCTGGACTTATACTGACTTGTTTATTGTATTTGAATTGTAAATATTAAATATTTTAATTCATGTTATATTTTCAATTGTGTATAAGATACACTTTTACATATTTTTATAACCGCTGAACAGAGGTCTTCCTATATTATATATACATATTTAATATTCCAAAAAGACTGGTTGGAAGCAGCCTGCAACCTTTATCAGTCTGTCCACCTTCTCGGTACATAACCTACACTGTGCTTGCAGTGGACTCCAAGACCTTAAGGTCCCATCGACCATTAGTTTTATGTGCATATAGCTTTTTCTTTTACACAAGAAGCATACATTTGTACCATAGGTATCTCGCAGGCGAGGCGAGGGTGCAACGTTGTTGACTACATCGTCACTAATTAACCTCAAGGGGGCAGTGCTCAAATCATACCCATCAATTTAAAAATAGAAGCGAATTATGGTATTTATGTAAAATTTAAAAATACATGAATACTGTAGATGTACTGTACTAAAAACTTTTACATTACCATGGCTTCTAGATCTTAAGATTAGGTAAATAAGACAGTTTAATAAATAAAATATTATGGAATAAGTCCAGATAATTTTGTCCAAAATGGCAGTTGAATGAATGCCTTAAGCCCCAGCGCAGGCGAGAGACAATCCCCCGCGTATTTGTCTTGCCAGTCTTATTAGCCAGTGTAATAAGGTTGATATTGGAAATACTGCATGTTTTCCGCATGCATTGAGAGCTACTCCAATCAACTTTATGCCACTATAAGATCTCGGAATAAAAATACGAGGACACTATCCTCCGCGTGAGTCGACCTAAGTAAAACGTAATTATGTATAAGTTAATAACAATCCATCGTCTAAGTTGCAATATAAGTGAGGAACTGCGATTGCATATTTATCGGTGTCAAAATTGCACTTTAAGTCCCTATAGAAACATTCAAAAAATAAAAATTGTGCCAATTTTAACAATAAATAAATGAGCATATCTTATGAAATTTCCTCTGTTATAAACAGATAAGACACATTGAGAAAAGCTAAGACTGTCAAAGACAAACTCAATTTAATCATTTAACAAAAGAGTAAGCTTCATTAATAGACCAAGCACCGTCTGCGCGAAACGTTCCCTGATCGGACTTACGGCTAATTTGTGTCAAAGGACTTCCTGAAAATCCCTAAACGGGCCCGAAAGGTCGACCGATATCTCGGAAATTGTGCACTTTAGGACAAAAGTTATTGAGACCATTATTGTAGAGAATAAAATAAAATTTTAATTAATAATTAATGTTTTTTTTAATAGAAAAACCGGTTCATTATATGGGCCACAAATCGTAAACGGTATATTTCCAAAAAAGATTACAGGAAATAAAAGATGCGAAATTTTATTCTCTAGAATAATGGTCTCAATAATTTTTGCCCTTAAGTTCATATTTTCCGAGATATCAGCCAAAACCTTTCTCCAAGATGGCACTTGAAGCTTCACCTGCATCTGTCAGAATTTGGTCATTTTATGATCAGTAAATGACACTGAACATTATATAAAGAAGAAAATGGATCAGAAATTTAGTGCGACGTTAATTTCTATTTTTACTGGCCTAATAGAACATGCGGCTAAATCAGCTACCATTCGATGGATTTAGAACAATTTAGAAATTATAATATCCAACCACCCTTTTTTGTGGTCTGTAACTTTACATTTATTAGAGATCAATTAAAAAATACTCTGCATTTGGGTGTTGCTGCCACCCATGTGCCAGTTAGGGGATGCAGCAACCTCATCCATCGACTGGCACTAGTTTCACCTATAAGTCATCTATATGTCTATGTATGAGGAGCATATCTTCCAACAAAAATCGGGGTCATGAGCATCCCAATTTTCAATTACTGGTCGGTAACAAGGTTTATCAAGCTTGAATCTCTCCTACCAACCTCAACCTGTCGTCTGATACATAATTCAGCCGCAAATACAATCAGGGAACATATCACGCAGCCAGATCTCCTATTATAACTAAAAAATTTAATATCATTAATGTGTATGTACATATTTACATCTTAATTTACAAGTTTCACGGCATTATACATATCTAAAGAGAATCTTGGTGTAAAACAATGTGAACTATTTTAATATTCTTCTGAGAAAATCTTTAATGTTATACCCAAATGGGTAATCAACAAATATGAACTGCAGTTAGCAGACAATCAATAGTTCTACAGCACTATACAGTTGAGTAATTGCAACTGTAAAGCTACAAGTCACTGAAACACTCAGGGTTTTTGTTAATTTTGTTAACACTGATGCCACACAGTCAGCTACACAACTCGAAGACAATAAAGATTGCTAACCACTCTACTGTACACAGCTCAAGTCCATACAGCATGAAGCGCGATAGAAGCATGAGCATGTATGATCTGATTGCTTTTTTATAGCTTCTCTCATTTACAGCTTCATAGTTTCTTCTCTCTACTGCTTCGCAGTCCGCATGCTGTATCTCTTCATACTGCTGGCAGCAGGAAAGTAGCAGCTAGCCGGACGCCGGCTCTGTAGCTTTAATCCCATCTGCTGTGAGGCCTTGTTTCTGGCACCATTCAACAAAGTCATCTATTAGAACCGGCCAGGCGCCTTCCGCATCGTAGTTACTCATACCATCATCGATTTGTGTGGCAAAGTCAAGCAAGAGGTTCCATGTGTCTTTTGGTATTGATCTTTTGTGATTGTCCTGAAATTTAGTAATTTTTAATGTATTAACATTCTTTGAAAAATTCTTGTGTGGCAATGACATAGTGGAAAGCTTATTACATGATAATATTTAAGGGTCTTGTCAAACCTCCCATACATTACAGCCTATACTTTCTCTACAACTCTCTGAGAGTAGACCTGTATCTAGCTGAAGTATAAAAGGCTGATTATGTCATCAGCTATAATACATGATTGCACACTAGTTTACAGCTACCTAAACACCAACATTTTGATATTTGAGATACCTTCATTAATTATCTACTTTACTTTATCTATTCAGTAATAAAAATGGCTAAGCAGTTGAATAGTCTGCATTATTTATATACAAGGTTACAAAAGTCAAGGTCTACTTTAGCAAACAAAGAATACATCCATCCAATCAAGGTCAAGGTTTTATTAATCGAATTTGAGACATTCACTCTAATGATGTACCCATCTGATGAAAACTTTGAATAAATATTATTGCAGTATGATAGAATATTGACCAAATTTTCATAATGGATAGGTTTAATTACTTAAATGCAACTTAGATATGGGCTACCTAATTCACTTCACAGAAGCTGTTTTAAAACAAAATTAATATATTGCACTAAAAATGCTAACAAGCGGTGCGTTCATTTAGCTCATGAGGGCATTGGTGGCGTTGTCATTGATGCTTCTTTTGTTAAAGCGTTCGGAAAGCTCAAAAACTTTATTTATGCCACTTTTGCCCATACCCTATTCAAACATCAACTGAGCATAAGACCTACAATCGCATGGTTATGCTGTCAAATAACGATCAGAAACAACCATGCTCCGGATGTGGGTCAAAAAGAGGCATGAACAACATTTTCACCCACAGATTCCCAATTCGAGCGCCCCTTGTTTTTTAGCGTTATTTTCGCCAAAAACGATCAGAAGTGACCTATTTGAACGCACTTAAGGTGGTTTAACACAACTAGTCCCATATGTTCTACCATAAACAAGCACATTGAATTAAATTAAATAAATTTAAGTGTGAGTTGATCAACACTCATAAATGTTATTTTTGTAAAGTTTCATATTTTTCTTTTTTTTTGAATCATTGAACTAATACAGTTGCTATAGACATATGTTGGCTATCATTTAGTTTACAATTATACAGAACTGTAATTGTATGACCTCTAACAAAAAAATCCGTTTAGGTTTTGTAAAAGTTTTTAATTTAGGTAGCAGACAGGTTTGTTGTTATTCTACAGTAAATTATTTTAATTAACACCTTTTTTGTTTTTCTATTTCAATATTAATACAAGAAACGGGATGTAAATCACACTTTGCGAGGCGAGACACAGATGAAAGCATTCTGCACTTTCCTTGAAAAAGACCACCGGATGTGGTTGAAACTATTGTTGAAAAGATATGACTTATTTATTTGACTCTGACTGAGCTAATCTTGTTAATTGTGTGTGTGAATTAAAAATGTGTATAAAGTCAGTTTGGCATCTGTAAAGTAGAATTTTACACTATTTGATAGATTATTCAATTTTCAAATTTCTATCAGTAGTAAGGAATACCGTGGATAGATAGATTATTGGGATCCTCCATAAGAGAAACTCTAGAGCAAGTCATACATACCGTGAGAAATTGGCACCATGCATCAAGAAACTTAAACCTTCCACGGAGCACAATATTCCAATAAGCTATCGCCATATCCAAGTCTAGACCTTTCTGACCTAAATTCTTGGCGTAATTGAATGTAAAATGATAGAAGTCTTTGAATTTGTTTATATCTTTTATCTCCATTTCAAGAGTTGGCAATTTTGCTTTTAATTTGTCTATACTATCCACTCCGAGCTCCACAAACCCAGTTGTGAACTCTTCTTTCGTAAATTCACATTGAACTGCTGCTTTACATTTCCATGCAACAATTAAAACTAGAATAGATTCTGGACCAAGGTTTACATCTTCTAGAAACTTCATTACTCCGTCTACTGTGATCTTATCGTTCTCTTGCGTGTCTTTGTACTTGGTAAATAGCTGTTCTATCTTTTTCCTGTCCACTGTATTCTTCGTAGGATCTTTGAAGTAAGCATCAGGGTTCTGAAAGTAGTTGTCGCTTGCGAGGTCCAGTTTCCAGTCGTTCTGCGACAGGCAGTATATCGCTGTGCTTTCAGTCGTCTGTGTGAACGCGACGAATTTCTTCACTTTGTCTCTCTGTGACGATTTTAGTTTATTCTGAAAATAAATGTACGAACGTCACAATCATAACCTCCGATCGCGATTTATAATAAATGAGACAGTAATTTGGGTTAAAATATAAGTTATACAAATGGTTTTATAGGTTTTTGATATTGAGTAGCTAAGATTACTCACCATTTTGATATAATTTTGTTATTTCTAATAACTTTCACTGCTATTTCGACATCGGAACATAGGTGAAATGAAATAACAATTGACCACAGATTAACTACGACATTTTGAAAATGACAAGAGAGGAGACTGATTCACAAACGATAAAGGGTATGATCTCAGACTCAGGGTAGGGCCGATTTTCTGATGCTCGGGCCACATCAACGTTCAATGTCAATGCCCATTATCACCAATGTCTGATCAAAAGTTCTGACCGCCCTATGCTAATTATGAAGCGGCGCCCCCACTAGGTGTGTGTGTTACGGTCGGCCTAAAAAGTAGCATAAATTATTCTTATTCGTTTACCAGTGTGAAAATTTTAACATGGCTCATACCTATACCTACCTAACATGAAAGTTTTCAGATCGATCTGCAAGCGAAATTAACGTTGTCTTATAATCTGCAAGACATTCAACCTTAGGGTGGCAAACCATTTTTTTAGCTGACCGTGCATAAAGGCCAAGCACCTCACGCATTATACGACCAAAATAATAACAAGACAAGTGACTGCAGGCTACCAAGTAGGAAACCAAATCCATGTCCTGTTTGGCCGCATGACTTGTATTGGCTTAGTTTTTATAGACAACTTAGTATTTGCGGCCATTGACCATAAGCGTGGTCATCTAGTGTGTAAAGTTGCTTCGACTTTAAGTCTTATTTAAATATTTACACTTCTGATTTTGCAACTGTTCAACGATTTATTTGAAAATTTCCACTTTATAGTATTTACCGCCTAAATTTTGTCAACCATGAGTTAAGTGAGTTTTCAAGCCTATTGGGACCAACTTAAATTAGTAAAATTGTAAATTGGTTGTTTTGCGATGCATTACGAATTTATTCGGCTTGTTAAGTAGTTCTGTGAAAGTTGTGAATGTGATTATTTTGTTTGAAGACTTGAGAATTAAAAATGCCTAATTCATCTGACGATAGTGATAAAGATAATCAAAGCGGACCATCAACTCCAAAAAAAAACAAAAAAGGTACATTATAAACAAAAATTCAGAGACGAGTGGTTAAGTGACAATAATTTCAAAACTTGGCTGCGGCATGACCCAAAAGACCCGTATCGTGCAGTTTGCGTTCTGTGTGATGCAAAAATGATAGCTGACAGAGTGGTGATAAAGAGACATGGTGAAGGTGCTAAGCATGTGAAAAGAACTACGGCAGCGCCAGCTCAATCTTCGATTGCCACTGCATTTGCTAAGGTTAAGCAGTCCGATGATGATAAATGCAAAGCATCTGAGATAAAGTTGGCCGCTTTTATGGCAGAGCATAAAATTTCCCTCAGAGTGATGGACCACTTAGTTGATTTATTGCCCATTATGTTTCCTGACTCTCAGATTGCAAAAAATATGAAAATGAAAAGAACGAAATGTCAAGCAATAATAAACAACATTCTAGGAGAATCCGAAAAACAAGATTTGTGTGCAGATCTAAAAGAGCAAAAATTCTCTGTCATGATTGATGAAAGCACTGACATCGGAGCAGTTAAAACTATGTGGTTGTGGTCAGATATTAGTCTGTGCAATTAAAGGTCGAATTGTGAGCAGATTTCGGGACCTAATTCAAATCCATGGCGAGGACAACTCTGCTAGTGTGGCTACCGCCACAGCGCAACATCTTTTCGAAGCAGTTATAAAATCCTTCGAGGAAAATTCTATTCCCATCGACAATATTATAGGATTTGGATCAGATGGTTGTAATACGATGATGGGGTCATAACTCTGTTTCGAGTCGGCTTAGAGCAAAATGTCCCGGAATAATTGTTCTAAAATGTGTTTGCCATTCCCTGCATCTTTGTGCGAGTGACGCATGCAAACAGTTACCAGCTGAATGTGAAAAACTAACGCGTGATATCTACAATTATTTTGCGACCAGTAGCAAAAGACAATCGCTATTAAAAGAGTTTCAAGTATTCACAGAAACAGATATTCATAAAATTTTGAAACCGGCTCAAACGCGATGGTTATCACTAAGTGCTGTAGTGCAAAGGATTTTGGAACAGTAGAATGCCTTAACATTGTTTTTTGATGGAAGATGGCTTGAAGTGTATGAATGTGTGCGTTTAGTTTAGCTCGGTGCCTACATTGACGGCACGAAGCCCGTAGCAGCTCACTCGGCACACGCTCGGCCCTCGCTCGGTCTACATACGAGTTTTGTGTGTTGTTTATGTATTATAAGTTGACTGACTGTTGAAGTAACACTTACATTGCAATTCACTGTTCAAAATATGTTTAAATAGCAGAGAACTTAACTCCAACACAAACCTCTGCGAGGTTTAATGGGGTTTAAAAATAAATGTACATTAACTTAAGTATTTCTGATAATAAATAAAATAAAAAAAATAAAAGACAACGAATGTTTCGAAATCCATACGCAGTTGAATGATCCCGTAACAAAATCATACTTTTTCTTTTTGAACTGGATGTTACCTAAATTTACGGAAGCTAATACGCTATTTCAGAGTGAGACTCCAATGATCACAATACTTAGCACTAAAATGAACGATCTCTTTCACGAACTTTTATCGACATACATGACAACGGCACATATTGCGAACACTGATCTAGAAAAAATTTACCCAACTGACGAAAACAATTTTAAAAGTTTAGATGACATCTACCTTGGCTTGGGAGTATTTAAACAGTTGTCAACAAATGAAATAGCAACAGAGAAAAAAAATGATTTTAAAAGGAAATGCCGAAATTTTTTGATCAAAGCGTGCGTAGGCATCCGAAAAAGATTCGCGTTGAATGATCCAGTGTTAGTTGGAATATCCAAATTAGATCCTGAGAGTTGTCTTGATATCTCAAATCGAGATGAATCAATTCAAAATTTACTAAGCTTAATGCCAAGATTCACACCAACTTCTATGGTAGAACAACAAGCATTGGATGACCAATGGCGAAAATTGCCAAAGTTAAAAGGAGATTTCGATGTAGCAATATGGCCTGATGAATTCTGGCACGAGGTTAGTAACCAAGACTTTATATTTTTTATACATGGAAATATATTTATTTTGTTTGCAAACTACAATATTTTTAATACTAATGTTGCTTTTCAGGTGAAACAGTTGGACGAGTTCCGCTTGATTGTACAATACATGCTCAACATCTTGGCTCTTCCAAACTCCAACGCAGAATGCGAGAGAATGTTTAGCCAAATTAACGACACCAAAACGAAGAAACGAAATAGATTAATAACCAGGACAATAAGAGGCAACATGTTAGCGCAACAAACCATTCAACGTAACAGTACCAGTTGCGTTAATTTTAAACCGACAGAGAAAATGATAAAATCATTTAATTCTGGGATTTACAAAAAAGAAACGGCTATCGGGCTAAATGACAGTGACAGTGATTGATAAGTGGTTGGTTTTTTAAATTTAGAATTTGTATTTTAGTTAAAGAAAAAATTTGAGAACTACTGTAAAAATTGCTGTATTTTTTTTTTACTTTTGCTGTAATTATGTCACAAACACTGTAAATTTGAGCACGAAACACTGTAATATTTGTTTCCTCGTCTGGTAACACTGTATCTATTGTTCCTAATCTGTAACTTAATTGTTATTTCTCCATCGTTTGTTGCCCTTCCTATCCGCGCGAACTGTTATTGGCAAAATTGTGGTTACGCCGCACAAGCCATACAAACAACAAGAAGAAGAAGATTTTTTTATCGTAATTCGTAATAAATAAAAGTAATAAACCACAGTCCAGAGCCACTAGGCACCACCTGAAATTCTTAGCTTAGAGACATGTATTCATAAACCATCATACAGTGAAAATGTGGTGGCTACATAAGCATACAATATATCTGGTGAAACATAACCTCTGTCACACCATATCAACCAAAACAACAGCTCCACGACTAAGGTTTGCTCCAAGTCCTACTGGATATCTCCATTTGGGGGGGTTGAGGACAGCCTTATATAATTATCTCTACGCAAAATCACGCGGAGGTACGTTTATATTGAGAATAGAAGATACAGATCAGACAAGAATAGTAAAAGGTGCAGTAGAGGCTTTGAAGAGAGACTTGGAATGGGTAGGCATTGAAATAGGAGAAGGGCCTGGCGTTTCAGGTGATTATAGACCTTATGTGCAAAGCGAAAGGTTGGATTTCTATCAGTGAGTATAACAAAGTTGAATCCACTTCTACACTTAGTATATAGGGGATTGAATCCCCTCTGCAGCTGCCGTATTGTGAATTGTAAGATTACATTAACTTAGAATATTATATATATTAATTATATATTGTATACATTTGACTTGCCTAACCTAACTAAATTTTGTTTTGTTTTATAAATTGGCAGTGCCAGATAGATCTGCCTGAAGCAGTAGTGTGTAAGGCGTACTGTGCTAGGGTTGCAAGGGCATTGTACATAACCAGTGAAATTATTGGCAAATGGGACTGAAATAGTTTTTGCCGAGAAGAGTTTCATTGAATCCCTCACTATGCTGATTCTAGAGTAGAAACCCCAGCTTAGCAAGCAATTCCAAATTAGAATCTTGAGATTTTTCATGTAGTCCACTGATGAGACTGACACCATTAATGCCGCTAAAACTGTCAATCACCAGTGAGATGCAGCTATTTAGTGTATGTAGTGAAATGTCAAGGAGCTATTCAAACTCGCCAAAGACTGGGTGAAATATGCGGAGCTGACAGCCATCCTTCACTAGTTGGAGAGGCACTAGAAGAAGAAGAAAAAGATTTAACCCTTCCTATACCGTGATAATTAAAACAAAAGATTTATGAATGAAAGGCACATAAATTTACGTCAATGGTACGCAAAGGCTTAAGTTACTTACTATTAGGGACTATGTTTTAACTGTACTCCAATGGTATCTACATTTGGGAAGTAGAAATACAGTAGCAACCTGCAAAAATTACATATGGGTTGAGACACGTAAGTTGAACCAAAATGGTGGTCTTCTGCGCAGGTACAGCTATGGACAAATGTGATAAACAAATACTTCCTCTGTAGAGGCTAAAATGTTGCAAGTTTAATGCAAGTTAAACCAAATATCAAATTTTATAAAAGTAATCCTGAATTTCCTTTTAAATTTTATTTATTTATTTGCTGATGTGCCTATATCCTGCTGTGTTGAAATATTGTAATGTCCATAAATACACTGTTTTAGTTGACTGATTAGAGGTTGGCAAGAGATTTTTTTGTTGTATGCAGCCATCCATCCAGTCGGTTCTTAAACATGTTGACAGATGTCAAAGTCTCTGTTGCTAAGGATATGGTGTGCAGTGTTGGTGTTAGCAAGTACACGCTGAATTTTCTAGTTGTGACCTCTGGCTTCCTCATTGTGGTTAATTTTATTAAACCAGTTGTGGAGATTGTAGAACATGTTGAGAATTTTTAATGTTTCTATGAGATCACCACATAACCTCCTTTCTTCAAGAGTAGTGAGGCGCAGGATTTCCAATCTCTGGTCCTAACTCACAAGGCTTGCGGTATCTTGGTGACTTTTCTTTGCGCACTTTCAAGCAGGTCTATATCCTTTCGAAAATGCGGGCTCCAGACTTGATATCCGTACTCCAGCAGTGGTCTGATATATGATATGTCACTTGTGGGTTATTCCTTCCGAGATGTAGAACATTACACTTGGCAGTATTCAGCGTAATGATCCAATCTCTGCTCCAGTGTTGTATTCTCTCTATATCTTCTTGGAGCTGGCCTGATAAATCATTGTATTTCTCGAACCAAGTGTTGTGGGTAGTAATCGTTAGGTATTATTAAATAGAACAAGTATAGAAATTAAACATAGTCACAATTCATGGGCATAATATTCCTTATACATAATTTTTAAGTGATATTCTTGAACTTGGGCAAAGAGTTTCAATTTCATTTTCTGCGTCAAAGTCAAAGCCAAAATCATTTATTCAATTTAGGCATCAAAGAGCATAAAGCAGTTATGAACGTAAATTTTTCATTATAATGTACTTTAAAGACTCTACCGCCGCATATCAAAATATATAGAGCCTACCGAGAAGAAGCGGCAAGAAACTCAGGGCCATTCTTATTGTATAGATGTTTACAATGTTTCTACTTAGGTACTACAAATATTACATTTTATGGGTGGCCGAATGACAGCTTGCCAGTAGTGGAGTATTCCATGCATCTTTGTCTTCTATATAATGTCGGACTTTATATATATATATATATAAGCTTTTTTTTATTAAAACCTTTTTTAATGTCAACTTGAATTTTTCCTCTGTGAGCTCAGTTATGTGTTTAGGGATTTTATTGTAAAAATGCACACAATATTCTAGGAATGACTTATTAGTCTTTGCAAGTCTAATACTAGGTACAGCTATCCTATTTGTATTTCTAGTCTTAAAAGGGTAGTGATCACTATTTAACTTATATCTATGTAAATTTTGACGAACATACATTATATTTTCGAATACATATAAGGAAGGCAAAGTTAATATATTGATTTCTTTAAATAAATGTCTCAAAGATTTGTGGGGACCCATTTTTTGTATATAGCTCGAATAGCATGTTTTTGTAAGATAAAGATGGTCTCTACATCACCCGCTGAACCCCATAGCAATGGCCCATATGACATTACGCTGTGGAAATATGCAAAATATACTGGACTGGCTTCCAAATATGGAACAGTAGGCAAAGAAAACTTCAAACATTTTGTCAGTTTTTTGAATTCAGAAATAAATTAGTAGTTGAGAACCATTTAGAGATAGATCTTTCCTATCTACTTTGAAAATCAGAGTATCTGCAAATAAACAATATCACAAAGATCCTTGGCCGTAAGTGGTCAGTCGTCGTAATGTATGCTAAGAACAAAAAGTCCCTAAAATGGACCCTTGTGTAACACCAATTTTAGATACCGAAGATGTTACACCATTTGATGTTACATTTAATTATTAAATAAAAAAATATTAAATAAAGAATATTTAATTATTTCAGAGAGCATATATCAAAGCTGCTAGACAATGGGTCTGCCTACAAATGCTTCTGCACAGAGCGCAGACTCAACATTCTTCGGAGGGATGCAATGAGGTCCCAACAGATACCTAAGTATGACAATCGATGTAGAAATCTGTTACCACAAGATATTAAAGAGAAGATTAAGGCTGGGATTCCATATTGCATTAGATTTAAGGTTTGTTTATGTGTAAGGCCTGCAAACTGCTTAGACCCCCTATTTATTAACATTGTCAGTTACTTGACTATGTAATCTATTGTGAAATATTGCTATCTTGTCTTTCTCAAACTCTGTAACTTGTTTTCGACTGCATCATCACTAACCATCAAATGTGATAATAGTCAATCACTATCAATCTATTTTAAGCATATAGTAAAAAAAACTTAAGTACTCTGAGGTGTAGGTTGACTTCCCACCACATGACATTACTTAATTTCTATTTACTGTTAGGTTATTTCCTCAATTTCTGTTTACTGTTAGATTATTTACTTAATTTCTGTTTACTATTAGATTATTTACTTAATTTCTGTTTACTGTTAGATTATTTACACAATCTCTGTTTACTGTTAGGTTATTTACACAATCTCTGTTTACTGTTAGATTATTAACTTAATTTCTATTTACTGTTAGGTTATTTCCTTAATTTCTGTTTACTGTTAGATTAATAACTTAATTTCTGTTTACTATTAGATTATTTACTTAATTTCTGTTTACTGTTAGATTATTTACACAATCTCTGTTTACTGTTAGGTTATTTTCTTAAATTCTGTTTACTGTTAGACTATTTACTTAATTTCTGTTTACAGCTATAAATTATTATACACGGAATTAATATGACTTGCAGCTCACACCCGACATCCTATCATTCGAGGACCTGATTTTTGGCGGGATCGCATACGACATAACTCAAAACGAAGGCGACCCGGTGCTGATGAAAACTGATGGGTATCCGACGTATCACTTCGCGAACGTCGTGGATGACTATCTGATGAAGGTGACGCATGTGCTGCGGGGGGTGGAGTGGCAGATCTCAACGACTAAGCATCTGCTCATTTATAGGTAAGGTAAGGTACACATTTGTCACGAGGTAACTTTTTTTTTTTTTTTTAAATATATATTATTTTAAATAACGAGATGGGCATGTCGTGCGTCTGATGGTAAGCGTTACACGTGGCAGTTGTGAACTTGAGTTTAGGATGGTACTGCACCAACATCTTGGCTTTTGTGTTTCTTATGAGTCATAAAGCAAATGAAATTACCGGTCATGAGTTATGACCGGTAATTTCATTTGCTGCCGTGCAGAAGCAATACTTTTGTGATAGGATATCTGGCACTGTGGTGGTAGCAAGTAAGACTGTCTCTTGCCTAGTTTCCTTGCCTGTCACAATTTGCATTTTGACAATTGGATTAAGGTATTCTGCATGTCCTATTCAACTCTGAAGTGACGCAGTTGTATAATGTACTAAGCAAGATTACAAACTTAAACGTTAAAACGTTCACATACACACTAGGATGCTCTGTGTCGCGGGAGGCATAACACACATTCACAGATCACAAAAATCCAAAACCCGAGAGCAAATGTTTTTGCTCATCACATTTGCCTTGGCCAGATCGAACCTCTGCCTCCTTGCTTTGAAAGCAGGATCACTACCAAACCCAAAGTAATGGATTCGCCAATGTGAGTTATTCTCGTAAATGTATCGGAGAACATCCTCATAGGCCTAATAATTGACCGAGCGAGCGACGCGTCTCTTCTTCTGTCCGTAGCCGTCCTCCTGTAGCTCTACTATGAGTTGACAACATAAATCTCATCTATAGTAGATTTTTCGCTCTCAATTTTAGTTCTAAAATTGACCGATAGGCGGCTCTGTTCATTTTTTCGCGGCAGTCGATTTTGAGCATCGATTAGTGTCAATGTTTTAAACTCATGATAGACCTACTGCAAAGGCCGCAATTTTCAACCAATAGCATGTTCTACTATTCAAAATATTTGTCTTTAGTTGTTGTAATTTTACTTTTTAAAAAGGGGGAAGTGTGCTGCTGCGCTATATACCGAATGAGTTTGATAAAATTTGGTACACATATTAGGTACCTTTGAAGACGAATTTCGTAATTGAGCTTAATTGGTCAAGTGGTTGCCGAGTAGGTTGGCATTCGGCATTCTCAACGGCATTCAACTGTAGATAGCTCGGACTGCGAAAGATAGCCCCTGATAAGACTGTGCTCGGGAGGTCTACTGTCCGCAGAACTAGTAGTAATATGGGATTACTTTAATACTATTTATAATTTGTGTATGGTTCCAGGGCTTTCGGTTGGACGCCACCGCAGTTCGGCCACCTGCCTCTTATCGTCAATTCGGACGGCACCAAACTTAGCAAAAGGCAGAGCGATGTGAAGGTTGAAGACTATAGGAATAAAGGTGATTTTATAAGGGTACCTTATTCTTATTCGTTTTGGGGGCGATGCGGCCTGCACTGACGTCTCGCTTGGGGTGGTGTGTATCATGCCAGCATTACTCAAGTCAGCCTAACTTCTTCACATAGCGAAGTATGGCCGTGGGTCGCTAGCACAACTGATCCAGTGTAGTTTGAGATGTTGTAAGGGTTTTTTCGGTGGTAGTGCCACGCTGTAACCCCATAGCCGAATGGACCGGCACGACCGGGGAAGTACCACACTCCCACATAACACCGACGTGAAGTGACATAGCTTGCTAAGCGATTCTTCGGTTTGTGGGAGGTTCCGGATGTCCGATTCCCCTCTTTCCCGTTCTCACTCTCCCTCTCCTTCCCCCTCCCCATCCACCCTCACCTCTTCTATCTCTTCCTTCCTATCATTCTTCCTCAAAGGTCTGCAATGCATCCTTGAGACCTCTGGTATTGCGGATGTCCGTGAGCGACGGTATCACTTACCATCAGATGAGCCGCTTGCTCGTTTGCCAACCTATCCCATAAAAAAGGGTACCGTTGCTAATAAACAAACTGACCCCGCACTAGGATTCTCTGTGTCGCGGGATATAATCTTATAACATATGAATGTAAAGTTAAACCTATTATACGCAATGGCTCCAGGAACTGACCTACGACGCAGCTGAGAAAAATAAACAAATCTATTAATTAAAATAAATTCATATTCTTAATCATTTATACACAATCATTTATGAAATATTAGAAAAAAATGTCACCTAACCGTTTTCTCACACACACACACACACACACACACACACACACACACACACACACACACACACACACACACACACATACACACACACACACACAAATATGTTCTTAGTTGTATAAATACTTACCTGTAATTATTGTGATAACTGCCTTATTTGCATTCCCTAAGTTTTATGCGTAGTGCCCTGGGCTATCATTGTCATTAGCTCACTTCCGGAACACCGTCTCACAAGACAGTTTTTTAAAACTATTTTGTGCGGTAGGGTCCATATATGTTACTGTAAAATCAGCCTATTATAACTACATTACGTAACATAATGTAACTACATAGCATATAAGAATTATACGCAAAAAGGGGGGGGTTTTGGGACGCCCGACAAAAGTGATAACTTAAACTAATCTAGCGCTGTTAGAGTGAGAGAGGTTGCGTGAGAGAAAGGGAAGCCAGATAGACTGGCGTACCGATTCGTTACGTAACGCGTTACGTAACGAATCGGTTTACTCTTATAAGAAGTTATCACTTAAATAACGTTGTATATCATTTTATCTTGTTATATTTTAAGGAGTGTTCCCTCTGGCCCTTGTGAATTACATCACGCTGGCGGGCGGCGGGTTCGACCACGAGCCGGGGGCCGGCGTGCGCCTGAAGACTATAGATGAACTGGCGCAGGAGGTAACGGGATTTTAATTATTTACTTCATTTTTCCCTCAGAACTATAACAAAAGTAGCTGCTCCTCGAGGTCGTCCACCCGTGTCGTGATGATAATGATGATGAAAAGTATCCTATTTGTTAATTCAGCTCCTCATCTACCTCCATACTAAAATTCATCTAAATGCCAGTCCGGCCGTTTGAGCGTGTAGTCGTGACAAACATATGAACACTCTTATAAACTTTCACCTCTGTAATATTAGTGTGATATATTCCTCCGGCAAACAGCAGTGCATGACTATCTTTATTTTAATATTGTTTTGACGGTTAACTTACGCGGTAAGTAAAGTCCAGTATCTCGACCAATTATGTTTAAAAGATTTACAATGTTTGATACTACCCTCTTCTACTTTATCAAATTTTTCGTACAACTAAAATCTGCATTGCATATCATTCGCCCCTCTGCTGTGTAACATGAGCGAAACTGACTAGTTCAACAGATTTAAAGTTATATGTTGTTCACAGGCTGATCAAGAGGTTTGTTCACATGAGTCCAACTTCTCAGGATTCCAACTTTTATAACATCCATCTATGTATTCGCATGAGTCCAACTGTTATTTTTTATGTCCTTTTATTAGCACTAAATTATATTATATGGATGGGTGGATGAATAGAGTGATTTGAACTAATTTCTGGAGCTTCGTGTCCCATAGACCAAGTAAGCAAAGCCGCTGGCGAATCAGCTAGTTTTGTGATTTAATTGGTAATCACCGGTCACGTGTCGCGCGTACACCATGTGCACGTACATAAAGTGCTATGCCATGTTGCACGTACAACTAATGTGTACACATTTTTATACCTCTGGTTGGTTTGTAACTAATTTTATCAGATCAAATGCACTCCATCTGTATAAACTTGCTTTTAGTTGGTCAAACTATTCAAGCGTAGTATTTTTTTATTTGAGATTTTATGCTTGGTTTGGAAATACACTGAATGAAGTAGACACTGAACGGGTTAAGCTTATAAAAATGCCTTTTAATTTATTTATAATATTCTTACTCAAGTATTTGTAACTTTCAGTTCCGTCTGGACCGAATATCATCACATCCCAGTCGTCTCAACACAGACTTGTTAGAAGAGTGCAACCGTCTCGAGATCAAGCGTCAACTCCACGACGAGCAGCTATCTCGCTCACTCATCACGAAGCTACAAGACCTTATAGCAAAAACATACCCTGACCACCACACAAGCGTGTCACCTGAGCACCTGGAAAATGTTCTGAATTGGTCGACCTCAAGAGTGACAAGGATAGAAGACTTAGTTTCTAATAAATTCGGGTTTTTATGGATACTACCCTCGAATAACAGCGAAATTGATAGAGATTTGTTGGAGAAGTTAGCACAAAATTTGGAATCTTTAGAACAGTTTGAAGAAAACTATATAAAAGATTATTTGAGGAGATTTTCGAAAGAGAATAATGTCAAGTTTCCAGTGCTTATGAAGATGCTCAGGTCGGTGCTGAGTGGTTTAGAAGAGGGGCCGGGAGTCGCAGAAATGATGGATTTGTTAGGGAAAAATCAGTCGTTGGAAAGAATAAAAGCTGTTGTGAGATGATAATGTTGTCTTTTTATTTACTTAACAATCCTCCTTATCTATTAAGCAGTGAACCTTTTACAAGGGGTAGTTAGACTCTGCTTCTGAGCAGTATTGTGCCAAACGATACAGGCAGCCGTCTTGATATTACTGGACGAGTGAGATTTATCAACTTACTCAGATTAGTGCACAGGCGTATACAGAAGAATATCTTTTAGGGTTTTTATACCATCATTTGACGAATGACTAAGAATGGCGGGCATGTCGTGTGCCTGATGGTAAGCACTTATGCGGTGCCACCCAAAGCTTCGAACTGCATCGCATCCTCGAGACCTCTGGTATTGCGGATGTCAGTGAGCGACGGTGATCACTTACCACCAGGTGAGCCGCCTGCTCGTTTGCTTACCTCTGTCATAAAAAAAAACTGATATTTTAGGTGGCACTGCCCTGCGCTTGTAACCTCCAAATATTTTTAAGTCTCATTCGTATATTTTTAAGTCTCATTCACCTGATATTTACGTCTCTTTCGCCCAATAGTTTCCCTGGCTACAGTACCTTGCTTATGTATTCACTGTGCGGGCGCAGCCGCCACCGCCTTGCCGAGGAAGCGTTGCGTTGCGTTGCGCTGGTCCAAAAGCGTGTGATCAAGTTGTTAGGTACTAGCTTAGATAAGTCTCTTGAAGTTCTAAGAGTACTAGCCATTCTGTCTGCATTGGAAAACCTTTGAGTTCACACGTTATAAAATAAAACGACGCAGTATGAGTAACAGTATAATTTATTGAATTCCCAAATATAAATACAAAGAGAAAATACCAAGTACAATATCCGAGTAATTATATTAATATCGAATTCAGGACAACCCTCATCATTAAATAATACATTTTATTTATGACATTCTGGCTGTAGTCACTGGGTACTTAAAGAATGGAATTAAAAATCACAATGTATCTAATGAATGCGATTAAAAATGAGGACAATTTGAAAATTTTGAAACTGACTTCTATTCTATGAAGACAATTGCTCAAAAATAAGAAACATCAAAATCGGGTCACTTAGAAAAACGTTCTGAGGTAACACACATAAAAAGCAATAGAATTGAGAACCTCCTTTTTGTGTCGGTTGAAAAAGTTTATCTTCCTTATTCTGTACGGCCTAGTACGAAGAATTTGCGTGGAGGTTATTAGTATCGTTATTGTAAAATTCAAATCTGATTCAGTATTACAAGGTTCATATTCGTTCATGGTAATTCATACATAGGTACAGTTGGATAGATCGTACAACAAAACGCGGTGCAATTGCTCACGCTATTTACAATAGTAATACTTTCTACCAAAATATTAGTGTTAGGCCAAAATTAAAGCAAGGAGACTTCTAGAGGTCTTGATTTAAAAACGCAGGTCAAGGTAAATTCACTCTAAAATTGAAATATTTTTATGCTGAATATCATACAAATCTAGGCAAGTAAGTCAGATTTTATTTACCATTTCTTGTTCTGGATGCAGATTTATCCATATTTTTGGTCTTCCCATAAATAATCTTAATTCCACTTCGACTGAAAGAAAAACTAGAAAAATAATGAACTAAATCTATGTAGGTAACTTAGACGAGTCAGAATCGAGGCCCTTTGGCAGGTACAAATACAAGTAGCCCCATTACTAGTATACATTCAAATTTTAGAAACAATAGCATTGAAGCCATTAAGGTACATAATGTGTAACGTGTATGTATTCGTAAACAAACAAACACTTCTCCTGCCAAATTTAACCAATGGTAGATAGAACAAATAAGCACTCGGGCGACGATTGATTCCATTTGAATTTATTTGGTATTTGGTCACACAGGACATTTAATCGGTTTCAGCCTATTTCCACTATATCATATCGTCATGTTATTTATTCCTTAAGGTAAGTTTAAGGGGGTAGAGCTCCTATGATATTTTTCTAAAAATATAGGTAAAAATATGTTAATAAAAAAAACATTATAATCAACTATTATACCTATGTATGATTAGCCTTATTAACTCAATTAACCAAACACAAAATAAATAAAATGGTAATATTTTGTAACTTAAACATAAAGATCTACAATTCAATTATTAAATAAAACAACACAAATTCATAATCATGACGCAATCTTAAAAACAAATTGAGCATTTCTAAACTAAAATTAGTAACTCATTTTTTCGTTTACACATATATAAATTAGCAAAGAATTCTGTTTTTCTTATAATTCGATAGGTTGTATAAAATATCAGAAATAGTTAATAAGTAGGTACAATATATTTTGTAATGCAGTTCATATTTCCGCTTTTAATATCATGCATTTTGGTCTCGCCTAATTACATATTGCGTTTCGTATACTTTCCATAAAAACAATACCAAAACCTAATATGAAAACTTAATAATGTTGTATCTTGTTAACTTTATGTAAACCCAAACCTACTTACAAAAACTGTATCTAATCTAAAAACTGATCTAATTTATAAGACCCACTTAACTATTTTATTGAACATATTAATTAAACTAACTACATAAAGAACATACTTATATCAAAATTAGTAGTAAATTGTATTCGACAGTAATCCTTAAATGATATTAATGTAATCTCACAACTCCTTGAAGGAACATACTGACAATATTGACTAGACAACTAAATAAATGACAATTTGGACAACTATACACACAATAATACAGTATTGTAAATATACAGATATCTCCTACAGTTTATGAAACTATCATGTAACAGATACTGGCAAAGTTGCGACACTCAAACAAGTCGCAGGGGACATACACAAAGAATCTAATCTAAATATACAGATATACAGGGTGTTTGGTAGAGGGACCGACAAACCAAATGAGCGTGTTCGGGGGACCACTTGGAGAATACAAGTTGGCCAAAAAAAAATCCCCGACCCCCCAATATGTTTAACTTTTTTTTGTGATTTTTCCCTTTTTCTCCGAAATTGTACCTATTTACCACCATAACATTTGTAAAATCTGTTGTAGACCGGATGTTTTTAGTTGAATTTGGTCTCTAATACACCTTCAGGCCACGCAAAGCAAAATTGGATACAAAACAGAGCTAACTAACTGATTTAGTTAAAAAAAATTGGGGTGTCGGGGATTTTTTTTTGGCCAACTTGTATTCTCCAAGTGGGCCCCGAACACGCTCATTGGGTTTGTCGGTCCCTCTACCAAACACCCTGTATAACAATAACATAATATCTTAAAGATATATAAAAATCAATTGCAGTTCCTTAGTATCACTAAATCTTTGATTATTTCTTTATTTTGACGCTCTATGTGATTTTTTGTGCGTGTGTCTTTATGATAGCTCTTTCAAACCCCTGCACGATTACAGTGAAATTTAAAATAGGGATAGTTGGGTATTGCAGGATTACATTAAAGAAGAACGCGTATTTTGGTTCCTGAAAAATGCTCCAATCGGTTTCATGCCAGCTTAAAAAGTATAAAAATCTATACATATATAACAAAGAGGAAATATTTGTTTATTTGTTTGAATCGTATAGAACTAAACTACTGGACCGATTTAAAAAAATCTGTCACCATTACAATCCTATAGTGCAGTGAATAGATGAGTTTTTAGGAATCTGTGGGTGAAAATGTTGTTCATGTCTCTTATTGTTCAGCGTTCGGAAAGCTAAACATTTTTGCACGTCCAGAGCATGGTTGTTTGTGATAGTTTTTTGACAGCTATGTATTTGATTTTAGGTCTTATGCTTTGTTGAGCGTTCGAATAGGGTGTGGGGAAAAGTTGCAAAACTAACGTTTTTGAGCTTTACGATCGCTTGAACAAAAGATCCATCACTGACAACGCCACCAATGCCCTAAAAGCTAAACGAACGCACCTCTAAATGATCATTGATGAACATAGGCTATTTTTTGATTCATCATAATCATCATCCATCTCCATGCGGGTGAAACCGCACAGCACAGCTAGTATAATAATATATAATAATAATAAATATAATAATATAATAGTTATTACTAACAAAAAAATTATTGATATCTTAGGCTTGTACAATTATCACGTAGGTATATAAGGGTGTCCCGAAACTCAACGATAACCTGCTGGGTTATTATGTATCTCAGTTGCTAACAAATGTGGATTGAAATCTGAAAAAATGGCCGCTCTATGTCACTTTTGTCAGCTCCAGTGATCAACTTACTAACATTTTTGTTTGCTGGAGTTGCCAAAACTGACCTAGGGCCGCCATTTTTCAAGATTTCAATCAACATTTGTTAGCAACTGAGATACATAATAGCCCTACCGGGCGATAGGCCAAGGTATACCAGTTATGGAAACAATAAGAAAAAATCCATGTCACTTAGCTAAGCGATAATAGATTTTTATCGAAATAGTTGAAAATTTTTACAGTATTTTTTAAATCTCAAATAACAGTGCTATTAATCGCAACCACAAATCAAAGTAATAATCATTGTTAAATGAAAAATAAATCAAGATTTGACGAGTTATGGTTTACAAAATTATTGTCAGTTAACTTTGACACTCCATGTTGCAAAAAATGTTTCTATTTTAATATTTTTCATAACTGGTATATTTTGGCCTCTCGCCCTGTACCAAGTTATCGTTGATTTTCGGGACAACCTGTATATTGCAATCGATAACTATAAACTAATTCAATCACGTCAGTACCTATTAATTAGTAAGTTAAACGTTTATTTTTTAGTTAGCGTCATATCCGATACCAAAGTCATTGATTGTTTTCCTAAAGACGCAATCATTTATAAGAAAAGTTTTATGGTTACTATTTAAACGCTTAATAATTCTGCTTTACATACTTCATTATTATTGTGTTATAGTCGCCAAATCGATAAATAAGTAAACACGACACCTACATTTAGAATCGAAGCGAAATATCGTTGATTATTGCTTAATCGAAATAGTAAAATAGTTCTCAAAGAATTATAATTACACGAGCATTATTGGAAACTGACTTAATATATTGATATGATTACAATTACAATGGAAATTATTTAGATATATTATTTAAATTTACCAAGCAACACATAAACAATACAAATATCAAATAATAACACTCAATTAGACTATTTTATGTATGTTTTAATTTTTATGAATATGTTTCGAAAACTTACAAATAATTAGAAGATGGTTCCAAAGATATATTGCTCAAGTATTATACATTTAATATGAAAACCGTTGTTCTACACAAAGCAACATCACTGAACAAATCAGATCAATATTTGGAAGAAATTGTTATAATAACTACATAGTTTGTTATTGTTAAAATATGGTTTATAATGGTTTTTTTCATATGATTACTACAACTTTAATAGTACTTCTAAGGCATTAAACCCGCGTTTGCGGTGGAAATATATTTATATATAATCATAATAATATACAATCTATATAAATACGTTTCTATTATTCTAAGAACGTTTTACAGGTTATAAAACCATTGTAAATAGATTAATTATAACCATAAAAGTTAAGGTGTACGATCAAACTGATGATGAATTAGTCAGGGCAAAAACGCACAAATAGGTGACTACATAATAAAAAAAAGTTTACTTACATTTTAAATTTCCCGCTAACAGCGTGAGCATCCTTTAGCAGCACCTTAAGCAGGAGAAGAACTCGTCAAGAGACGTAGTAAAGTACTCCTAATTTATACACGCGCGTGCGAAGCTGTATGGGAGCCATTGTGTAGTGCCCTTTGCCCACAATTCTCTGGCATTCCGAAATGTAGGCGCCCATACATATAACAGAAGAATGATTGTTTTTAACGCCACATAAATTTGGATAGTTATTTTGAAGCTACATTTGAGGAAAAAGAGCAATCTTAATCCAGTCTCTGATCTGTGTACGAACATGGCTCACCAAACACTAACATGAGTATGACTCACCAGCCACTAACATGAGGATGATGTGATTGGTGTTTGACATTATAAATTGACTTATTCTTTATATCATGCCTGATTTCATTATTAAAGTACATTACTGTAACAATGAAATGTGGTGGAAAAGCAAAGATAAAATATATCTAGGAAAGGCTGAAGTACTAGGTCGTACGTAAACAATATAATTATAAAATCATTAGTGATCTTAATTTTACATAAATATTATTTTTGCCCTGAAACGTTACATCATCAATTTGAACATATACCAAAACAGACATTCGATTACATCCACGTACATCCACAAGATTACTTTGTAAGATACTTTATAAAAACACTTATAAGGCAGACCATTTAAGGGAGATGCGGCCGCGTTAGATGCCCGTATTAAGTACAGATAAAGTTACACAATTTAAATGGGTATTTAGTGTCTACGATATACCTAATATGAAATATTGTTAAATTAGTAAAATAAACTTTATGAAGAATTTGCGGTACCAATAAACAGTATGGGCAAGTCTCAAACACAAGAGTGATTAAACGCTTCCCATTAGAGGGAGGATGTCTGGCACCGCAGTAGAACCCACGAAGAAGTACGCTTGGTGAGTACCACCTGACAAAACTTATATAGATTGCAAAAGAGCTTGCTATTGATTTGCGAATTAGCTGAACTCCTGCTCTCCTGGACAACCATCAGAATATTAGCCAAGGGGGTCACTACATTCATAATATATTCATAACCATTCTTTAATTATTTGGTAAAAAAAAATCAAGGGCTTTATTATTCGGTATGCAGTGCTGCCCATAGAACGATTTCCTTTTCCTACTGACTTATCAAACATCTTAGTGCTTTGATAGCACAAGAGTTTTGCTCTGAGCAGTAGGTACTATGATTATATTTGATGTTATAGATCGTATTGATTGTTGTTAATAACGAGGAAATGAATGAAAATTTGCAGCATCCAACGCAGTCGTCGATTTAACTAGAGAAATAATAAATTTAAATAAAAAAGAGATCACATTGAAATTTTTCGACATGGAAATATTTCGCTTGTCTCAATCGTACCAGGACAAACACGATAAAATTGCTTATTTTAACTTTAGAATATTGATTACAATAATTATTATTTCTAATTTTATAGAGAAAATAGTAGTGAATGAATTATCACGGTGCTTACGTCTTCTATGAAGACGTTTAACTCTCTGTACTGTGTACTCTCCAGAAAATAAGAAAGAAAATTAAATGTTGACCAATCAACCGCTGAAACTAATCATTTTTATTAAGGATTTTGATTGGAGAGTATTATTCTACGTATTCATTCAGCCATAAAACAGTTGTTCTCACATTTAAAAGAAAGTAAATGCAATACTTTAGAAACGTATTGCCATTTATTGCGTTTTTGTTAGTCTTGTCGTGTAAATAATACACGGCAACCCTAACACTTTTTTATGACCTAAATTTAAAAGTTAGGTACATAGTTTTACATGTTTATGGTACATATATTTGAGCTAACAAAAGATTATTGCTACATTGGTTTTCACACGATCAATCACAGTAGGAAATGGATAGGTATTCAGTACCAAAGTCTAAGAAGATGTGTGGTTCAATATACTTCATTGTTGTCAGTATTTTTTCGTTAAGTTTGATTTGTGTCTTTCTAATTTAAATCTACACGTTGTTTCTATGATTCACCTATTGCCTATTTCTATGTCATAGTGCTCATTAGTGAGGATATCATATTTCGTGCAGTAGATTTATTGAAATTGGTAATTTTATACAATGTTATATTTGGCATTGCTACATTGAACGTTTCTACTGATTATTACTGAACTTAAATCTTAGTAAGTAGGTACTAGTACATTCCTGGTTAGCTTCAACATATTCTATAATATGTTAGACTGGATATTTTCTTTTAAATTTCTAGCAAATATTAGAAATTTAGGTTTTTGGCAACAACAAAACAAAGAAGTATTATTTATAGGAATTGATTTCGATAAATGAAATTTTCAAATTCGTTGCTCCTGTACAATTTTCAAAGCGCTGTTCAAGAGTTGACAGAGGATGAGAGATTAGAGGCATTTTTGGCAGATTGAAAAAACATCTCTCAAATTTTGTATTCATCATTTACGGGATACATGTATATACATCTATAATAGGTCCCGCCTATGTCCAGCAGTGGACGTCCTTCGGCTGAGATGATGATGATGATGATGAATACGTCCCGCAAATGATGTAGATACACTTTGTATAGTGTCAGACATTTCAGATTTCTGTTGCAAACACCAAGACCATGAGTAAAATAAGGATCGCGGATGGGTGAATGCACACATGCACACAATGAGAATATTAGGTAGTACCTACACCAGTAGACTTGCTACTGGATTCCAGATATTCGATAGCTGAAACCCATCCTCAAAACCGATTTTTTTCTTATTCATCAATCATCAATGCGCCTGTATCAGTAGCGAAATATGCTGTAATTAATCCAATACAGACAATATACGTAGTAAATAGCATGTATGGTATACAAGGTGGACCAAACCAACGCCCTCGAAGGAAACGTGCCCTAAATGGAAACATTTCTTTGTTTTTAGAAATAAAAAGAACTGGAATCAAAGATTTTTTTTAAGTCACTTGCCAGAGCCAGGATTCGGATAGAACTCGTCAAACGTATATCTTAACATTCTGTGTTTTTATGAAACCGATCGAAAGGATCAGTCATAAGGAACACATCTCTAATAAACATTGCATCTTGGTCCAACCTGTATACTTCTACACTGTTTGTGAGTATGATAGTTTGTAATATATATTTTGGAAAATACTCCAATATTCATGATTTATATTATTGCATTAATATAATCAATGCTGGGTAAATATATAAAAGGGATTGCAAAAAGTTTTAGGGTTCTTAAATATTATTATAAATATGTAGCTTGACAAAATTGGAAAAGTGTAATCCGGATTCTCATAAATATTGACATTCTAATAAATTCGCCCGTCTGTTCCCAATATACTTACATTCGTATTACTATATTATTTTGTGTATTTCACGATGAACAAATATTTATAGATGTTTAAAACTAAACGTTTAGAAAAAGTCCCCACCAACATTTTACTGCCCATAGTGACACCACTAACACCAATAAGTTGCTAGGAAAGTGCGTCACCACTATATTAGTGTCACTAGTCAGCTGATTATGGTGTATTTGTGTTTTTATAAATTTTGTATATTTTATTGGTATTATACTGAAACAGATTATTTACGAAGCTGAGATGAGTTAGAAAAACTCGTTGCTTGTAAAACCACAAATTGGTAGGTAGATAAGTAAAAATTTATTAGATATTTTATTTCTAGATAACTAAAAAATAAGTAAATTGCTCGTAGAAGTAAAGATTTGTTCATTAATATTAATGTACAAATCTTGAGTCAGTTTTTACAAGTATATACTTGTAGAAACTGAATCTTTATAGAAAAGATTACATACGTACATACTTGATTAAGTTATATTGGTAAACGGTTATGAATATAAATAGGTATAACATATTGCATCTAAGATTAGTGGAAAGTGCAATACTTTAATAAACTGTAGGAATATTATAGGTACAGGTGTAAATTTAATCTGCTGCGTTTAATAACATATTTTCATTATATGCAGTTATACACTTCTTGTTGATTTTCAACAATTTTAAATCGACATTTTAGAGATTAAAAATAATAAGAGAAATAGATTTACAATTATGTAAGTCTTATCAGATTTTGGGCAATTAAGACTAGATTTCGTTCCTTGAATATTATGTTTTTCCCGCTATTTAATACCACAATGGTAATGAACGATACTCTGATTTTACTTTTGTTTCATAAGTATAAGTATAATATAGGTATATTCTATGGGAAATTTTAATATAGATCATAAAATAGATACAATTTACCAAAGCGAATTTCTAACGATGACAATCACAGAAGGACTCGTTTAAGATTAAGACTATACTAATAAGTAGCTATAACTATGCTAATAAGTAGGTACAAACAATGTCGTCGTAAAATACAAGTTGAATACTCGTTATAATATTTGGGGTCAAATATGCAAAAGGTAGACAAGAAATTACACACTAGGTAATTGTTACGTAATTTGAAATAACGTTGGTTACGTAATTTCAAATTATTGGTTACTTATTCAGTGAAATACTTATTTTTTAGGAAACCATATTTCGTGGCTAATATAAATTTTTATATTATGGTGCGTTTGAGAACATTTCAAAGTTATTTGATGCACAATCCGGCAAAACTTGACGTAAAGGTTTCTAATGTAATTTTTGTAACACTAAATATAGTCACGGTAATATAATATTACCGTGATATAGTAGTCATGTTAAATAATAACACTTCCAGTAAATGTTGTTTACTTATTAAATATTAATTTGATCTGTAAACAACATTTACTGTAAGACATACATTTATATAGCCAATACTAATATGCTATTTTAAATGTGCTGCAATTACTAAAAAAAATATCGACTAAATATGTGAATAGGTAAGTAAGTATTAAAAATTGTTCCATTTAAAGTAACGCCTTTTCCATCGACATTCACAGATAATTATAACATTGTTCGTTTCGTATATATATGTAAGAATATCACACATCTGCAATGCGAGCATGGATTGCCGATATCATAAAATTTGACAGTAATTATCGATAAAAGACATTCCGCGATAAAGCTGTCTCAGCTAGATCCATACTAGAGACAAGATACTATAGATAAAAATCAGTTCATCGACTTGACAAGCTTATCATGGACACATCCACGCTCGCACTGGTCAAAGTGTAGTTGTATTGTATTGCTGCCATCCGCACTATTATATGAAATGTAAAATCAGAGTACTTTCACACCAGATCTATCCAAGGCCATCTCCTTCGGAGCGGCCTCTCCTTCGTCACTGCAGCTCCTTGACCGCCTGCAGTATCCTCTTCACGTGTCCCACCTTCGTGACCCCGAGGTCTCGCAGGTCTCTCCTAGCGAGAGAGAGAAGCTCTCGCCCGGTGACGTCGTGCTTCGCAAACGCATCGCTATACTCTCCAAGCTGGAGACTCTCCAGCCAAGCTTGGACCTCCTTCACTCCCCAGGACTTTACCTGGGCCGCGGTAGACCCTGGGCCCTCGGAGACGCTTCGTCTGCTGCGCAGCCACCGGCCAGCGCCGCCCTTCTTTGGGATCTGGGTTTGGGTTGATATTTGGTCATGGTCAGGGTCGAAAGTAATGAGGGAATTGTGATACAGGAGGAGCAAAGATTTTAGTATTTACATTTTTAGCAGCCTTCCGTCTTTATAAAGATACTACGAAAGAGATAGGGGGCATTCGGGATATACTAAAGTCTATAAATTAAAGACTATAAAGTAAGATTATAAAGTAAGTCTCTAAGATTATTAAAAAAAAGTTTTGTGCCCTTCAGGTCCATATACGAGTATATATCGTATGTGTGCCCCTCAGGCTAAGTATAAAGTTTTCAAAGTGCCCTTCAGGCCTTCACCAATGTATTATGTATAGTGTGTAAGGCTAGTTAAGTAAAAAAACTGTCCTGTACTCCTATAGTATAATTATTAAAAAAAATGCTAAAAACTTGAAATGTAAATGCAAAAAATGTCACGGACCAATTTGTTGTCTGTGAACAAAAGCATAAAAAAGAAAAGTAAGCCACCATATCAGTTTTTGTGTCACCGCGACTAATGTAAATGAAAATTACGTATAAATTTCAATTTTGTCACTTTGGGTTAAGTATTAAATTCTTTATTTTAATTAGTAAAAACTTATTTTTCTTTCAATGAGTCAGAAATTGTAATTGAGCACAATTGTAAAGACTTATTCAAGTAAGTTGGTACTTAAGTCATGTTGCTACAACAACTGACAAGAATTAATTTTTGTTTCACAACTTTTTCCTTTAAAAACACTATTATTAATAAGTACTATAGTACTTACTACAAACTCTTCGATTTCAATATTAATAAAATGTGCAACAATTGATATGATTAACGACCGTATTCATTGATACTTTAACAGTTTCATTTCCTGTCGAAGAGCACTCTATGAATTAGAAGTAAGTGTCATATTTCTAGAAATAAGAGGTCTAAATCACTGAAGAACTAACAATGCATGGAGAGGGCTCTACTAAATGTTAGAAGTATATGAGTAGAGTCTGATGTCGTCTAGAGACGCTCTACGGAACGGTCGTGGGATCTGTCTAATCAGCGACTACGGAAGTGATTTAAAAATAAATAAACGTGGTTAGTTTTTTATACAGTTACTGTATTAAGAAAAAAAATAGGCCGAATTTTGTCATGCATTCCTTAGTTATTTGAAATACTCTGTACTATAATTTCATAAAATAATCTAAATAGTCCTAATATGGTTCATTTCTGAGGTTTTGATTTAACCAGCAAGGTTTATTGACAGTGGTAAGTACAGAATACTTTACCAAAATATAAAATTCACCATATTTACGATATTGCCCTATAAGCACAGTCTATGTAATCACTGAGGTACCATTACTACGTACGTAACATAATTACGTAGTAATGGTACCTCAGTGTATGTAATTCGATTTTTGACAACTCCGGTAACCAAAAAAAGTTAGTAAGTTTATGACTGGAGCTGACAAAAGTAACATACGAGCCACAATTTATTCGGTTTCAATGAAAATTTGTTAGCAACCGAGATACATAATAACCCTACAGGTATTTTTCAAGATTTCAATCAAAATTTGATAGGAACTAAGACACATAGTAATAGGCTTGCTGAAGATCTTGTGTGGATGCTGTCCCATTTAATTGAAAAGAAAACAAATTGATTTTAAAGAAATATGTGTACATAATAATAGTACAGAATGGTATACCTCGTCAGTCTGCAAGTAAGCGTGTCCCTCGTGCACTTCGCACCTCGAGAGGTGAGCGCGTAAGGCCGCGGCAGCAGACGCGCCCGCGCCGCCTGGGCCGCCGCTTTCAATCAACTCATGGCAACTTTCAACCTGGAATGGAAAGAGATGCAATCTAGACATCAGTACATCAAGGGTCTTGTATACATTATACATTGATATAATTCGCTGTAAGATGGTAGGTACATAGATTTTGGAAAAAAACGATCTGGTAGGAGAATGGGTAGGAGGGAGTAGGTGCTAGAGACTCACTAGTTAGTGCGCGTGTGTTAGGTTTATATTTAGTTTATATAGATACTTTTACAGCTTTTTATTTCACCCTCTTAACTGTTTTATAATTTTAAAGATTTGATACGGGTCTTCAGGCAAAACCAATTAGCTAAATCAGTTTTTGCGTCAAACCGTCTAATCTTGCTTCTAGAAGTGATAGTGTTAGACTGTAAGCTAAACAACAATGATATAAGGAAAGAGGGGCGAAGTGCGCCTGTCGGGTAAGGCGCTATGCAGACGACGGGGCGCCTACTATAAGTATTTCATAAATTGCTGATGGGATGGGTAATGACATCTTACGCCAATGTAACAAACTAAAACATAGTTTCGGTTAATCATCACAGATGGATTTAGTCACGCGAACATGAGATACGCTCCATTTCTTTTTTAGTGTCATTCAAAGTGGTGTGCAGAGATGATGTGCGGCACAAATCTCAAAAAGCTGAGTATTTTCTGACTGAACATGTGAGATAGGTAGTACATCATTTAAATGTTATATTTAAGACTTTGACTTTATTTCACTTCTAACTATTGACATTTATAAAAAAATTCAATTTTTAATATTCTGACCTAAAATTTGATAAGTTAGATACCATTAAGTTAAGTGTCCATATGGCGCACTTTCCCGATTTGTGGGGAAAGTGCGCCTAGCGTACATATTTCCTTTTAAAAAACATGATGTTCCTGTTACATTTTATTGACATAATGTGGGTTGTATTTCCAAAATATCCAAGATTCTCAAACTGTCATATTCAGTTTCATTGGTGGATGGACCCAAATAGAAGACATGTTTCATCAAAGTCAACCAAAAAAAAACGTATGGCGCACTTCGCCCCCTTGACCTTAGTAAACATTCAATTTGATGACCAACGTTGCAATAATTATATTCGCCAAGAAAATAAGAGTTTTTGGTTCTGCAGATAAAACCAAGTAGCTAAGGCCCTCACGATAGTAAATAGCATTTATTACCAAGATTAATATTTTTGAAATAGATTGTATTAATACTGAAAGAATATGAATCTATTTAAATATCAATTTAGTAGCATTAGGCATTTAAGTAATCTACAAATCAATTTTATGATTACAAAATTGCGGAATGAAATATTTAGCTATTGCATAAACTTGATATATTTAATTGTCTATAAACAAACGGCGCTAGCACTGGTAGCACATAGTTACCATAGTCCGGAATAGTCTCCGCAGTAGCTGCGTGGGCATCCGCGTCCTGTAGCGCGTCTACTTGACTATCATTTAACTAGTAGGATGAAAGGTATAAAGTCTAGACAGTTAGTACCGTAGCATTGATAAAATAACGCTAGTAATGGCAGTAGGTTGTAGTCACCATAGTAGCGAGCAGTCTCCGCAGTAGCGGCGCGGGCAGCAGTTTCCCGTCCGCGTCCTGCAGCGCGTCTGCTTGCGCCGCGACGCGCCGTGCGGTCGACACGGCGCTGGACACGGCCCCTGAGACGCTGCACTCGCTTATGCACGACAACTTCACCTTTAGTGGGCATACGAGAGAAAATAAAGATTCATTGACAAACTAATGAATATTGTTAATCTTTCAAACGTTATATAAATTCAATGGGTTGTTTAAATCGCAGATAACTGATTTTAGCAAAAGTAAACAAATAAGTAAATTGAAACTAACCAATCTTTAAAGGGATTTGCGTGTACTAGCTGCAAGCTGTAGCTCTGAGAATGTGACAAGTTTTTTATTCCAGAAGGAACCTAAAGTATAAGAATTGCATAGACTTCATCAAACTATCTGTGCGGGCAATGATTATCACTTTATCTAGAATATCAGTTATTTCAGCGACGAATGGGCAAAATACAAATATACAGACATGTTAATTTGCATGTTTGTGTACGCACACATAGATCGTGTTGCACTGCAACCGCTATGGGTAGACGTGTCGTTTACCGTCATGGAAGTATAACAGGTAGTCTTATTGCCTAAAGCTATTTCTTCCGAAATACCTTTGGATGAACAATATCATAACAAGTAGTAGACGGTGGTGCGCAATAATTTAAGAAATATAGATTGCTTAGTAAAATAATATTTATCTTTTATGTAGAAAAGGAGTTACAGTAAAATAATTAATATAATGCAATGAGTACGTACATGTTTGACGAGCGTGTTGACGTCATCGAGCAGCGCGAGTAACTGCGCACTCTCGGCGGGCGCGAGTGTCGCCGTGCGTCCGGACGCGCCGTGTGCGTGCGCCTTCAGCTGTTGTTTCTCATCCCATGTCCTGCACAAAGTGTACAATATCTTTGTAAGGCCCACTTGCACGTTCCAGAGTAAGCTTTAATAACTCAAAGTCAACTGCTAAAACGGGATTTTATAATTAATTTATCTTGCACCATTGTTTAGGAGTAAATCTAAGGTCATTTATTGATAATTAACCCAGCAATGTGGGAGGGTCAAGTCTTTAACTAGGGTTAGTGAAATTTTGTGTCAAAAGAAGTTGAGGATATATTCTGCTGTATCATGTACTCTTTGAACGAAATGACACGAGACAATACGTATAGAATAAAAAGTCGTCAAATTTCATACAACAAAGTATAAACAAGAAAGTCTATATACGAGTACATTGTACTGTAGTGCCACAGAGATATAAGCTTCACTTTTTTTTCGTTTTCATTAATGATTGGTCATCATCATCATCATCATCTCAGCCGTAGGACGTCCACTGCTGAACATAGGCCTCCCCCATGATTTTCCAAAAGGACCGGTTGGAAGCGGCCTGCATCCAACGTCGTCCTGCGACCTTCCTCAGGTCGTCTGTCCACCGTGTCGGTGGACGAACTACGCTGCGTTAGCCGGTCCGTGGTCTCCACTCCAGAACCTTTCGGCCCCATCGGCCATCTGTTCTGCGTGCTATGTGCCCTGCCCACTGCCACTTCAACTGGCTAATCTTCTGGGCTATGTCGGTGACTTTCGTTCTTCTACGGATCTCCTTATTTCTGATTTGATCACGTAGAGAAACTCCGAGCATAGCCCTCTCCATAGCTCGTTGTGCGACTTTTAACTTGCTTATGAGGCCCATAGTAAGAGACCACGTTTCAGTGCCATAAGTCATCACTGGTAACACACACTGGTCGAAGACTCTTGTCTTGAGGCACTGAGGTATTTTTGACGAGAAGACTTCGCGAAGTTTCCGGAACGCTGCCCAGCCGAGTTGGATTCGACGATTGACCTCTTTCTCGAAGTTGGACCTGCCTAGTTTGACTGTCTGTCCCAGGTAGATGTACTCGTCAACAACTTCGAGAACTGAGTTCCCAACTGATATTGGGGTAGGTACAACATGGGCATTAGACATAATTTTCATCTTATCCATGTTCATCTTAAGACCTACCCGTTGGGAAACTCGATGGAGGCCTTCGAGCATTGTACTGAGGTCTTCCATGGATTCTGCCATGACTACAATATCGTCGGCAAATCGAAGGTGAGTGATGTATTCGCCGTTAATATTAATGCCAAGTCCTTGCCATTCCAGAAGCTTGAAGGCGTCTTCCAATGTAGCGGTGAACAGTTTCGGAGATATAACGTCTCCCTGTCTCACGCCTCTTTGCAATGGAATTGCCTTCGAACTCTGCTCCTGTACTCGGACTGACATGTAGGCGTTTTTGTACAAACACTTCAGCACTTCAATATACCGATAGTCAATACGGCACCGCTGGAGAGACTCAAGCACTGCCCACGTCTCGATCGAATCAAAGGCTTTCTCATAGTCCACAAACGCTAAACAAAGAGGCAAGTTATAATCTTCGGTCTTCTGTATAACTTGCCGTAGCGTGTGGATGTGGTCTATGGTACTATAGCCTTTTCGGAAACCGGCTTGTTCCGGAGGCTGGAATTCATCAAACCTGCGACTGAGACGGTTCGTTATGACCTTCGAAAACAGCTTATAAACATGGCTCAAAAGCGAGATGGGTCTGTAATTTTTAAGTAAAGTGTTGTCACCTTTCTTGAAGAACAGCACCACCACGCTTTTGTTCCATGCTTCTGGCGTTGAACCTTCAAGTAAGACGGTATTAAAGAGCTTCTGAAGGACTTTAAGTACCGGTGTTCCACCCGCTTTCAGAAGCTCAGATGTGATACCGTCGTCACCAGGCGCCTTGTTGTTCTTAAGCTGTTTCAAAGCCATTCTAATCTCGTACAGGCTGATGTCCGGGATATCTTCGGTATAATGTCGGGTCAGCTTGGGTCTTTGGCCGAGCTGCTAACAGGTTTAGCGACCGAGGTGTATAGCTGTCCGTAGAAACTCTCTACCTCTCCTAATACTTCCGCTTTGGTCGACGCTACACTGCCGTCTTCTCTCTTCAGCTTCGTCAACTGGCTTTGCCCAATAGACATGTCTCTTGCAAACACTTTGGAGCCTTTTTTCCGCTCTATCGTCTCTTTAATACGGTTTGTATTAAAGATCCGGATGTCGTGTCGCAAGGACTTCCATATTCGTTTATTGAGCAGCCTATATGCTTCAGCATCATCCGAAGACTGCAGTTTCAATGAGCGTCGTTCAGCCATGAGGTTGAGGGTATCGTTGGAGAGTTTCTGTGGCCTATCTGTACGGTGGGGTTTAAAGTACTTGGAACCCACTGTATGGACAGTTTCTACTAACCTGTTATTGATCTCGTCCACTGAAGCGATGTTCTCAAGGCAATCGAAGCGATTGGATAGCTCAAGTTGAAAGCTCTCGGGGTCTTGAATACGGGCACGAGTGGGTCGGAGCGTAGACTTCATCAGACGAGACCTCTCCAGTTTGACATTAATATTCACCGTGCCTCTTACCATTCGGTGATCACTACCGGTTTTAACCCTGTTGATCACGGAGACATCAGTGAATATTTGCCTTTTGGTGGTCATAATGAAGTCAATCTCATTTCTCGTGGAACCATCGGGACTCAGCCAGGTCCATTTCCTGTGAGGTGGCTTCTGAAAGAAAGAGTTCATCATAAAGAGTCCCTCTTTCTCCAGGAAGTCGGCCAACCTCTGTCCCCTACGGTTCCGTTGTCCATATCCAAATTGCCCCACTTTCAACTCATCCTCGCTTCTCTTACCCAACTTCGCGTTGAAGTCCCCCATAACAAACTAGAAAGTGCGTTTCAGAGGTATGTATGGCCCGACTAATGTCCTCATACATATCCTCCACCTCATCATCCGGGTGCGACTTCGTCGGTGCGTATACCTGAATGACCTTCAGCGAATATCGTTTGGATACTCTGAGTATTAGGTATACGACCCTATTGGAAACGCTATCGATCTTAACTATGTTGTTAGTAAGGGACTTGTGGACGAGAAAACCGACACCACCTTGGGACTGTTGGTCGCCCTCCCGGTAGTAGAGTAGGTTACCTGATTTCAGGGTTATCGTGTCCTCACCCGCTCTACGGACTTCAGATAACCCTACTATGTCCCAGTGTAACTTACTCATTTCTTCTTCCAGCTCATATATCTTCTCGTCTGTCCTCATTGTGCGTATGTTGTGTGTCACCAGGGCCAGTCGTCGTCGTTGGGGGTGGTAGCCGGGCGTCTGCCGGGGATTCTTAGCACCCCCTGCTCCACCGTTACCGTGGCCGCTACCGTAGCCAGGAATAGCGGGGCTGCCGGGGACTGGGGGCCTGGTTCCTAATGTGTCCGTCATTGGGGGGATTTTGCCAATACTCGCCACGCTTGGCAGGCGGGTTGGCGAGCGCAGTTTTGGGGTTTTAATACTGGGAAGGTGCTGCTGCCCACCTTCCGATTGTTATCCCTTAGCAGATTTTTACGCTACGGGTAGAGTTGGGGGGGTACTATTCTAAGCCGGTACCCCACGGCACTATTAATTATTTATTATTTACTAATTATTGGTCAGGTTACAATATAAGCGCATAGACAATTCACTGTTCCCATCTAAAGATGAAATAGAAATGTCAGTTTAGCAAAACCGGTGATCTTTTATAGTCATGCAAGGCAAAATTAGAGTTAAAAATTGATATGACTAACGCAAGTTTAGTAGTACGCAAAAAAAGTGGTCCATAGGGAGCAGAGTTGATAGACCTTTTGTCCTGAAAGATCGAAGGTGTCTGGCCTGTGTGGAGTAATCGTTATTTATGCTACAAGTGCGGAATGACTTACGCACGTGTTTCATAGAACGTAGTACCTATACGTTGTACGAGGAATAAGGAAATATATTGAAAGAGGCTTTTAAATATTCACTAATGCGTGAATGATAGAAACATATTTTTTACACAAAGAAATTTTACTTGTTTGTTTTATTTCTTGTTTAGCTTGGAGTCGACTTGTGTTGAATCTACAGAAAACGTGTGTTCAAGTGACAAATTAAAGTATTTTATTTATAAAAAAATTATAATATATATAATTATTGATAACGTGTATATAGAAGTACTTTTATATACTCTAAGAAAGAAAATCAGTTTTTGATTAATTTGTAAATCTTATCTCTGTGTATATGAGTAAAAAATTAAAAGTAAAATGTACATATACGGAAAAATGGTAATTTCCGCACGATTTGTCTGCTTGGAAAACGTTATTTCCGAGCACATGCATTATAAGTTTTTTTTATTCAATTACGCTGCAATTCTATCATAACTGCACTTCATGTCCAGCACAAAGCGGCACTTTGTTGCTAAGAACAGAAAAAAAATTATGGAATCCTTTATTGCACTGTTATATTATTATTTTTTTAACGCGCGACCAGAGGTTTTTGGAAGTAAAAACTTCTTTAGGCGTTGTAGACTACGTGTCTTCGCTCACTACCAAATAAAATCAAATAGGTTTAAATGATTAAAATAGGAATGAAAAACAAACATACGTTGTTCAGTGTTTTTTTTAATGTTCTTATAACTTATTAAATTATACTTATTATTCTTTCCTTATAACTTCCGATAGGGTAAATCGATTATCAAAATCAATTTTAGTTTGAAAGCTGGTGCTTCCCGTGTGGTCCCATTTGAATTTCATGAAAATCGGTCCAGTAGTTTTTGAGTTACACTCCAATAACTGATTTTTACCAAAGTAATAGAATGGAAGTCGGTATTAAAATTTTCAAATTGCACTTGTTTAATTTTCAAAATCTGTGTATTTTATTCCTATCTCTACTTCACACGAACCGTATCACCTACAGGCGCGTTGAGCACTTTTTGGGTAAACAAAATCATGGAACTCGCGTCTTCGTCACTGAACGCTTAAGGCGCGTTGAACACTTTGTGGGTGAACAAAATCATGGAACTCGCGTCTTCGTCACTGAACGCTTAAGGCGCGTTGAGCACTTTGTGGGTGAAAAAATCATGGAACTCGCGTCTTCGTCACTGAACGCTTATGGCGCGTTGAGCACTTTGCGAGTGAACAAAATCATGGAACTCGCGTCTTCGTCACTGAACACTTTAGGCGCGTTGAGCACTTTGCGAGTGAACAAAATCATGGAACTCGCGTCTTCGTCACTGAACGGTTAAGGAGGGTTGAGCACTTTGTAGGTGAACAAAATCATGGAACTTGCGTCTTCGTCACTGAACGCTTTAGGTGCGTTAAGCACTGTGTGGGTGAACAAAATCATGGAACTCGCGTCTTCGTCACTGAACGCTTTAGGTGCGTTAAGCACTGTGTGGGTGAACAAAATCATGGAACTCGCGTCTTCGTCACTGAACGGTTAAGGAGGGTTGAGCATTTTGTGGGCGAACAAAATCATGGAACTCGCGTCATCGTCACTGAACGCTTTAGGTGCGTTAAGCACTTTGTGGGTGAACAAAATCATGGAACTCGCGTCTTCGCCACTGAACGCTTTAGGCGCGTTGAGCACTTTGCGAGTGAACAAAATCATGGAACTCGCGTCTTCGTCACTGAACGCTTAAGGCGCGTTGAGCACTTTGTGGGTGAACAAAATCATGGAACTCGCGTCTTCGTCACTGAACGCTTAAGGCGCGTTGAGCACTTTGTGGGTGAACAAAATCATGGAACTCGCGTCTTCGTCACTGAACGCTTTAAATCACTTAGTTTTCACTTCTATCGGTAGCCCCCAAAGACTGCCCGCATGTTTTTTTCATTGTTATTAGGAAACGGTCCAAGCACGAGGTCCACCTGATGTTAAATGGTAAACTGTGCATATAACAGATGCATTTCGTCACAAGTGATGTAGGTACTGAAAACTTCGACATGGGTTGGCCACTAGCCTATTCACAAAGCCGCACTGGGCCCGCTTTATGGATTATAACCCAACTACTCTTTCTGAGAAGGCTTAAGTCTCAGCAGTGGGAACATAATGGGCTGAATATGATTAAATAATGTATACTGCACTCGTGCTTTTAAGCCCGGGCCTCGGTGCAATAATAACTTACTTTCTGCTTGGTACAACAATCTACTATTATTGTTCAAGCCAGTTCGATGTATGCTATGTAATGCTTCTTTCGGTTGGATGGTACTGTTAACTGTCCAATAGATGCCGCTCCGTCCCCGCAAGACGGTTAGTCAAATAGTTAAAATTCGATGCCCGGACCAGATTCTCGGTGGCCTAGTTGGTCAATGGCGTCTAACACGGAGAGTCAGAAGACGCGGGTACGAATCCCGTCCGAGGATGTGAATTTTCTCTCTATAAATTTCAATGTTTGAGATCGCTTAAGCAGGCGTTAGTGCTTTGAAAAGTAATCCTATAAAAATTACAAGGGTTGCGATGTCAATGCGAAAGTTCAAGTATTTCTAAATAATGCTTCTTTCGGTTGGATGGTACTGTTATCTGTCCAATAGATGCCGCTCCGTCCCCGCAAGACGGTTAGTCAAATAGAGAGTTAAAATTCGATGCTCGGACCAGATTCTCAGTGGCCTAGTTGGTCAATGGCGTCTGACACGGAGAGTCAGAAGACGCGGGTTCGAATCCCGTCCGAGGATGTGAATTTTCTCACTATAAATTTCAATGTAATTTTATTGAGTGTATAACACTGTACCAACCTGAGACTGGTCTCCAAGGCCCTGGACCGGCAGAGCATCTGCGCGCGGTTCTTGTGTATGATGCGCACGCACCCTGGTGGCTGCAGCCACGCCTCACCGTCCACCTGCACTGGCACGCACTCCTCCCCCAGGATGTTGATCTGCACGGCGCGGCACTGCGCGATGCGGTGCTTCTGGAGGTTGATAAGGCGAGACGCGGCCATTTGGGCGGACCCGAACACTGCTACCACCTGGAATGTTACCCATTATTATAACTACATACTTGGAGATATGTATCATCATCATCTCAGCCGTAAGACTGAACATTATCCCCTATATATTTAAAATTCATGGAGAGGTTATGTCAATACTCGCACGGTTGCGGTCGTGGGCAGTTTGTTGAAGGTGCTGCTGCCCACCTTCTGGTTGTTATCCTTTAGCCGCCTTCTACGGCACCCACGGGAAGAGTTGGGGTACATGTTTTTAATGTTATTATGAGACTGTACAAGCACCGGTAAAACGGTAACCTCTGCCTAGAACAGATGCGTTTTGTCACATGTGACGAACTGCACTACGCCCGTTACACTGAGACATTCAGTTGTTCAGTGTCTGGTAAACACCGTCAACGCTCACAATAGTCGCGCCCCGGTTTAGCATTCCGCTATAGATCAATGCTTGCAATGTTCAACCCAAATGGAGCGGTTACGCAGTGGCATAATGCGCGCCAAGTTTTCTGTCAAAGGTGCAAAGAATCCTATACTTATTTGATATTTTGACAGTGACAGCTCGCAACGATCGCGAAAACCCACCTTCGATCCGCGAGCGTCGTGGTCGCGACGCGTTTTTTTTGACGTCATCGATGATGATGAAGGGAATGGGTGTGCGAACGCCGCGAGTGATTTCGGCGCTTACCGGAACGTAGCCTTGGTCTCATATTTGTGTAATTTCGTCTGTACCCATACCATTCAAACCAGAACATGGTATTGCGACATTCTTCGCGGTAGAAATAGGTTATGGTGGCAGTGCTACCCCGGACGAACTTATTTACAAAGAGTTCTACTGCACTAAAAATAAACGTTGCTACAAATGAAAACATTACGAATATGCGAGTGACGAGCGATGAGTGTATTCATTATTAATTACATTTAAACAAAAAATGACGTTTACACCCTTATTTTTACCTCGCAGGAGTCACAGATCACAACATTCACGGCCCAAGAACAGACATATATGCTCATCTCTTATGACCACCACACGAATATAAACATGATTAAAAATCGAATCTGGGACCCCTGGGTGCTTATAAGGTAGGGACAATACCAACTGAGCTCCCAGGCCCATGAATTCTTATATAGGGTTCAGGGCCCTACTCCCACTTCTTAAAGTAGTCATATTTCATAGTTGATTCATTGTCTCATTTTTGAAGATCCGTACTCCCATCTCTTAAAGTAGTCATATTGCAACCTTACCATTAAATTTGGTTGACCGTTTTGTGTCAGTGAGAGTACGATAGTAAGTATGATTATTCTAAGCTTATTATAATACGCTCCTGATTTATGATAGTTTCGTAAAAGGTGGGAGTAGGTCCCCAGTGCATTACCAGTAATGCATATCATACATAGACATGGAGACTATATACATTCTATATGAATAAAGAGCCTTTGATTTCCTAATGTTGAACTGATTTAGTAGAAGTTGCATCCCTCAACGAACATACGAGTCAAAACAGTAGAGACCATTTCCAGATTTTGCAGCAGATGGTGAGTAGTATAAGTATGGGTGATAGCCATACAGTTTCTAGTAAAGGTATTAGAATATTATATTTCTCACCTCAAGTACCCGGTCGTCGAATGAAGGCGCCAGGAAGATGTCGTCTCCCCGCGTCCCTCCCCAGAAGTTGGTCCCGCCCATGAACGAGGGTATATTCAGCACGACGATGCCCTGCAGCTCCGGCAGTGGGATTCTCTGGCCATCGCATTCTAGCTGCACTCGCTGGCCCAAGTGTCTGGAAGTACCGAGTTGATCAGGAGAAGTGTCAGTTTGTGGAGCAGATCAAACTTTTGTTCTTAGCTCTGGGTGGCAGTGCAATTATCATGGCCAGAAGTGATGCTTAAAACCATGGCTTACCCTACTCGTAGTTTAATAATAAAAAACTATCCAAGATTGCTAAATCACTGAGTTAGTGAGCCACACGGGTTTAGGAAGTGAGGGGTATGGCGTGGGGCATTTATTCTACTGTCTCGTATTTTGCAGTTTTTCAATACACCCCACTGCACTTCACACCTACAAATGAAACAATAAACTTATAAAGTAATACGCTGAACGCTGCGCTCTCATTAGCTTCTTACACCAACTCATTGCAATGCACACTGACAAATCAACCAATGAACGCTAATAACTCCCGTCGCCGATAGCAACGGCCGCACTACGAGACGATGCGCGCTGAGAGTGTCGTTATACGCAATACTACATTGCGGCATTTTTTATTAAGTTGTGAACAATTTCATAAAACTACCAGCAATAGATGTCGAATGAATATGCTACACACTGGCGCGCCGATATTTACGATTTTAGCCAAAAAGTTCTCCAGAACTTGTTGCTGCGACACGTGCCACGCTTTCTCAACACATCCCCTCTCTTTTAAATCCGTGGTAAGCCATATCTATCTTAAAAATGATTGGATTTTTTATCAAACAAAACAAACTCTAAATGAGTTCTAAGTGATGTTCTCACCTGTAAGTCCTGTTCACCCACTCCTTGGATCCCAGCACTCCGTACCACATATAGTTCCTAGCTCTGGACCGGCATTTCTGGGGGTGCTCTTCTCTCTTATTGTGGAAATCCAGGGTGATCTTCGCATCGATCCCTATCCCGAAGTAATTGTTCATCACAGCTCTTTCATAAAAGCCTTCGAGCAAGGTCTCGTCAGGGTCCATTAGAGGGCTGACGGCGGCGCAGAGAGCGTCAGCATTTGCTAAGAGGCACTGGGATATGAAACCTTGAGTGACGTGAGGCCAGGCTGGTAGAGACACTAGAGGGTTGATAATTGGAAGCTTTTTAGCCTTATCACAGGTGTCAGATTTGGAACCACCGATGTTGCCCGTTGGACCGCCTTCACCCCATACTGATGACACTGATGTGGATAACCTGCTTTAGGAAAATGTTTGGTGACGTCAAGATTCGTAATTCAATCCTGAATATAGTGAAAAGACTTTGTTACAACATATAAAGTACTCATACGCAGCTGTCATATAAGTAAAAATTTAGTAGGTAGGTTACCATTCTACTTATTTGATAGTTTTAACACAATAGTAAATCACATTATCTTCAAAGGAAAGCCATGGACTCAAAAGAAAATGCAAGTAAAGACAAGTACAATTTGAATAATTTAATACCGACTTCCATTCTATACAGTTGGAGTGTAACTCAAAAACTACTCGACCGAATTTGATGAAATTTAAATGGGACCTCAGGGGAAGCACCAGCTTTAAAAAAATATTGGAGAATCGGTTCACCCTTATGAAAGTTATGAGGTAACAAACATAAAAAAATATAGTCAAATTGAGTACCTCCTCCTTTTTGGAAGTCGATCGAAAATAGGGCGCAATGTAGTAGGGACTAGGTAATAGAACCAACTCAAGCACTTCACCACAATGTAAATAAAAACAATACCATTAAAAGAAATTCACTCAGTAAGGATCTTCTATTAAAATTACTGTAGTCCGTGGATTTAATTCATCCTAACTAAATATTATAATTGAAAGATCGGATTAATTCGCGTATGATTTACATTATTTTAATCTCGAAGTTTGGACAACATTTTAGTGCTTGTTGTTTCGGGTAGACTATCTGACCACGATCAGTGGAAAGTGTTTGAAACGTGGGGATTAGAATAATATCAATTATACGAGATTTGATCCTTTTAGAGGGGGCGTTATCTTTTGGTCTAAGACTAACACGCGATGGAACTAGATTTCGATACGGCAAAAAATGTAGAAAACCCAATTTCAGTCTTAAAAAAGGGATTAGATAAAAGGAATTGAACACAATATGTGCATATTAAATAATAAGTGTTGAACTTACTTATCAGGTTCTCCCGGTTTGAACAAGCTGCCACATGAGATTCTCCTAGTAGCTGCTGGAGAACAGCTCAGGAACTTGCCATATTCAGGATCAGATCCCAGTAGCTTTGGATTATCAGACTGCCTTCTCTCCCTAGTGGTCCCTATACTTGGCTCTGGAGAATTGACGCTCAGTGTATCCGTTCCTTGGTCAAATATATCACTTAGAACTGATGCCATTCTACTGGCGCACGTCTTTATGCTCTTCTTTTCGTCACTGTGAGATGGCGATGGAGGTTCCACGACTACACTCACTTGAGGAAACGTAAGAGTTTGGTCTCGGTCTTCATGTAAACTTCTTTTAGGGGATTCTAAGTTAATGAACGGGTCTAACGAGTTCTTTGGACCATCGTCGAGTCTTAACGACTCCTCAGTAGTTCTCTGTAAAATATTCTTAAGACCATTATCATCGGGAATCCGTTTCTTCAAACTCTTCCGAAGCTGTCTCTTGAAAGATTTCCTAGCTATATCACTACCTTCCTCAAATTGCGCTAAACTACAGTACTTGATTTGTTCCTCTACTTTCGTTGCGTTTTCGATGTAAAACACTCTATTCTCAAAACCAAATTTTTCAACGTCAGCCTCCTTCTGTTTCTTCATTTTGGATATGTATTTCTTCGTGGCCTCGTTGTTCTTCTGTAAACTTGGATTTCTGCTATCCATTGTGATATCTGAAGCTGTATCTGACGTAAAAAGCGTCGTGTCGTCCGTATACGTCTCGTTTTCTCCGTTCTTCCCCATCATAGCCATCAGAACTTCCTGCCCCAGCATAGAACTGATATCATCCATGATAGATTCTCCATGTAATGTCTCCGAGTTAACATAGGTATCGTCGGGCGAGTCAATGTGCCCGATGACGGCTGCCTCCTCCATATCACCAGGCTTCCCGTCGATAATCTCCGATATTAAACTATAATCGCTAATGTTGGACCCATCTGAACTGCTAGCGTCTAACTCCAAATCTACACTAGAGAGCCTCCTGTCAGGCGTGCAGTCGCCGCTGGCTGGCGTGTCGCGCGAGCTGAGCTCTTGGTAATGCACCTCCTCCGTATACGGTTTGTCGATGTCTATAATGGTCAATTGGTCCGATTCGTACGTATCTCCCTGTAAGACCGAATCCCGTCTATCGCTATCGTCAGATATGACGAGGTTGGGTATTGTAAGGCTGCTGCTGTACGTCCCTCTATCTGTATCCGGATGCAAGAGGTTTCTACACGAGCTAGTATCACATGATGAGAGGTTTGATATTGAGAGGCGGTCCTGTGGTGAAGCGGAACTGGTTTTGCTCCGTTCGGCTCGGTCCACGTCCAAACTGAACTGTTCCGATGGGTTTGAGCTTATCAGTTTTGCTATGTCTTCGTCTACGTCTGGAATGCTGTCGAAAAAAGAAAAACAGATAAAGGAAGTAAAAGGTTGTAGCGTATAATTATAATTATCAAACGTTTTACGATTTTAACATGTTGAAAACCAGAGTTTTGACACCTCGTACACATAGCGTAATAATACATGGTTTCCAAAAGCGATCCCTAAAGAAATACGTCGTATACCTTCGAAACTGAACTTCGATGTACCATGAGTATTTATCAAGCGGGTACAGATCGCGACACGTAAGTTGAACTATGCGCAGAACACATTTTCGGGTTTCAATCGAAGTGCGGTATGAAATGCGATGCGTGAGGCCGTGCATAACCATAGCAACGTACGTCAAACAATCACACCTCGCCACTCGCTGCCCGCGCACGCTCCGCGTGAGTCTGGAGTACAACCGCGCATAAAGGTTTCAGTTCTTCGACATTTATATATCTGTCAAATAACCTTTAACATCTGTAGGTACCATTAGTAATAGTGATCATTCAATTTAACTTCAAGAATATGACAAGACCACAACCAACTTTAAGGAGACAGGCGAGTGGATTTTTTTTTATATGAATAATTATTTTTAAGAGAAAACTACATAAATGATTATACTAATTATAGGTACTATAGCGTCAATATAATGGAATGAGAGCATACGTCAAAAGAGACCACGTCGTCGGTAATATGACGGAAGAATTTATAACCCAGTCGCAGATTCTGATAGTCTGAATTGGATTTTTCAGCTGCCAAAGAAAATGAAATTGCAATTCTTTGCCAAAGTTCTAGAATATAACTTAAAAATTATGTAGAAGGTGTTAGTCCCATGAATTATAGTGATTAAGATTAGTATTCCTATAGTTGTTCTATTTAATAATACCTAACGGTTACTTCCCACAACACTGCGTTCGAGAAATACCATGATTTGAAAGGAAATCCGAGATTATTTTTATGAAATTTGATATTTGGTTTAACTTGCGTTTCATTTTAACTACCGCATAACCAGCATTCGTCTATCACGTTTTTCCATAACTGTACCTGCGCGAAGACCACCATTTTGGTTTAACTTACGTGCCTCGAACTATACAATCGGTATGCTTAGTTTGATGGTGGAATGGAACTTACTTTTCAGGGTTTATGGAGGCGGCAGACACGGCAGAGGCGGCAGAGGAGCGGCGACTGTCTGCAAACGCCCGAGGAACTGGTAACGACAGTAAATCTGCCATCGGTACCGTCGGCGTCGCCGTCGCTTCCACCGCGACCTCACCCGCCTCGGTGGTCGTGGTGGTATCACAGGATTCTGTTTCTTGCGATACACCCTACACACAGTTCATACCGTAAAGTGTCTGCGAAAAAACATCAAAGAAGATTGCAGAATAAAGAATCTGGTATAGGTACAATATAGTCTCTGCCACAAGTCACCGCTGCTGATTTAGAGCTAAATATTTTTTAAAGATTAGTAAAACATTTTTTTTACCAAAAAATGGAGCCGACTTCAACATTCACCGTCAATATGGATATCATCACGATATGCGAAACACTTTTCAATTATTGGAGTGTAACTCAAAAACGGTCAAGCTCTCTTTAAGAATTTGATGTTTAAATGGGAAAGTAAACTTTACCAAAAAAAAAAAACAAAGTTCAAAATCAAACTACTCTGTAAAAAGTTATGCGTGATCATTCATAAAAAATATATACGTCGACTTGAACCTTCACCCTTTGGGAGTCGGTTGAAAAATGGTTACACAAGTAATATACATTTTTCGATTCCATTGGTGTATGGTAATGAGGTATGTTACCTGTGGGTATATAAGTGAGAGCGTCCGCAGAAGGGAGCGTAACGCGCGCCGCACGCTGTCAGCGCGGCTCGCCAGCGCGCACCCGCGCACCGCCCAGTTCAGCTGCTCCTAGAAATAACGAGATTTGATTTATCTGCATCTCGGAAATATATGCCAAATTTTGAGGGTTCAGTGTTGTTGTTGCTCAGTTAATAGGAACATACATGGTGATGAGCGGAGTTGTTTGATGGATCTTTGATATATGAGATCTGGTAATGTATCTCCATGCCGTTTGAGACATGCACGGAATCGTTATTTTCCTTTGACTTGGTCATTTGTATTTTTTATTTAAAAAAAATCATGCAGGGCAGTCTTTGAGGGCTGCGAATAGAAGTGAAAACTAAGTGATTAAGCGTGCGGTGACATGACGCGAGTTGAACGCTTTTTGTTCACCCAAAAAGTGATTACTTATACAATAACTTCCCGGATGTATTAAAATGTGGTTTGTTATCCGAACGGAATTGTCATATTTCATCTGAGCCACTCGCAAGTGAGTGTTAATATGTAGCATTATGTAGCAGTTTGTTTGATCCTTCGAGCCGGATGGGTGAGATTTGGAAATCATATTTTTATTTAATTACCTTTTCAGTCTTTTCGATACTGCCCTTCTCGGCAGCCGGTTGTGCTTCAGGCTCACTATCACTAGTTGTTTCTAGAGGTTCCCATGACCTGAAAATCAAACGTTTTTTAACTTTTGAGTCTTTCGTTCCTGCTTTGCAATGCGTATGTTGTGCCATTCAGGTTTCATTGTCTTCTACTGCCATGCTTTTACACCAACTAGATCAACTTGTTCATGTTCTTTACAATATTTTGGTTGCAGCTACGGAAAGAAAGCGAGCCGCAGATGATCCCTATATCTAGATCTATATATACCACCTCCTTGAAAATATTTGTTTTTATACGCCTAATTTACTATGACCTAACACTGCATTGTCACCCTAATTGAATAGGGTAAGCACTCACTTCCACCGATCATGACAGTATTCCAGCTGCTTTTACTTGTAGGTACCTCACGTATCAATAATAACAATAATAATAAATCATTTATTACAGGCCTTGGACCCGTATGCGTATACTCGTACTAAACTTAACCTAACACTGTAGAGAGGTGTATAAAAATTATAAATACCAAGATTACAATTCAAATTTAATACAAATAGTACGCGTTGCACATGACGTATCTATAGTGCCTTCTTCATTTTTTATTTCTTTCCATTTGAACAGAATTCCAACGCTTATACATAGACTACAAATTTTGCTAATGCTCCAGCTGTGTTCGCTAGCACCGTGCTGACGCCCTCCTCCCCCAAGCCATCCTTCGGCAGCTGACAGCAACCACTTACACCGCGCTGTTCAAGCTCTAGTTTCAGATCAACTAAGCTTCTACTTCTACGTCAGAGGGTCTAGCAGCACTTACTTGCACCGCGCGTGGTCGTGCGCGAGGTGAGCTCTAGCGTGCAGCAACAGCGACACGGCACGCCGCAGACGGTGTGCCGCGCGTGCAGCCCCGCCCCCCGCGTGCTCCCCCACCGCCGCCAGCTGCACGCACCCCGCGCGGAGGGTAGAGCTCGCCGCGCACCACATGTCACCCGCCTTAAATACCACACAACACCTCATTTATTATTGGACGAGCGAGCGAAGCGTCTCTGCTTTCACTTGCCAAATTGATTTTCATCTGTCCGTATGTTTGTTAGGCTGTATGTCGGTCTTCCTGTACGGGTTGCATTTTTCAACCAATCTTGACGAAACTTAGTATGCATGCTTTACTATTCAATATATTTTTAGTGGCTCACGATCTTTGATTGGAGGGTACAGTTTCTAAAAAGGGGAAAGTTTGCTGCGGAGCATTTTACCGACCGACTTTGATGAGAATTGATACACACCTGACTTAACCCGTTGACTCTGGCGATTCGCCATATTTGGCCAATAATACAATAGATTTCACAAAAATCAACCTACTTTTCAGAAACTGCAACGTGTGTGGTTAAAAAGGAATTTCGAATATAAGCATCATTTGTTCAAGTGGTTTCAGAGATAATTGGTTGTGCATTACTGCGAAAAGTTGACGTTGATAGGACTGTGCTCGCGAGGTCCTGTTCACTGAACTACTAGTTTTTAATTTCAAAGGCGTCTAAGAGAAATAACTCTAAAAAACTCTAAAAAGTATGTGGTACTTAAACATTTGTAACTTATACGAGTACAATATTGAAACTTTTGAGATGTATAAACACTACAGAATGGAACGAGGATGAGGCCGGCAGGGCTATTATGTATCTCAGCTGCAATCAAAAACAAAAAACAACTAAGTTTGATTGAAATCTTGTAAAATCTTGTAAAATCAGTTTTGACACTATCGGTAAGTAAAAATATTAGTAAGTTGATGCTTGAAGCTGACAAAAGTGACATAGAGCCGCCATTTTTTCAATCTCAATCATACTTTGTTAGCTACTGAGACACACTGCAGGGTAAAGATGATTTTTCAGTTCTATTGAAAAAAATTTGGAATAAAACAAGTACGATTTGAAAAATTTACTACCGACTATTCTATTCAGTTATTGGAGTGTAACTCAAAAACTACTTGACCGAATTTAATGAAATTTAACGACCAGACGGGAAGCACCAGCTTTCAAGCTATACAAGATTTCGAGAATCGGTTTACCCGATCGAAAGTTATCAGGTAACAAACAAAAAAATACAGTCAAATTAAGTACCTCCTCCTTTTTGGAAGTCGGTAGATAATAAAGTCACTTCAAGTTGTGAAGTCACATTGAAACAATTGTTTGAATTAGTAGCACGAATCCTATCGGGAGATGAATTCATTACTTACTCAAACTCTGGTTTTTCTTCCAGGTTTTTACTATAAATTTTGCCAATGCATTTCTGATTCGTACGGCGAAGAAGTTAACACATAGTGATTTATACATGATGAGGCAAACACTCTTAAAAATCTAACTGCTAAGGGTTACTTCGACAAAACGTCGATTAAATTGTTGTCACAAAGGAAAAAATAGAAGAATTAACACTGATCATAAACCTAATATCGTAACGAAAGTTGGTTTAAATGACTTTTGTATAGCTTTGAATATTAGACTTTTAATTAATACCCAACTCACTTGTCACGATACAATTATAAATAGACATGTTCTCATTGAGAATGATTTCAATGAGTCTTGGCGTTTCCAAGGCACACTTGTAGACGTGGAATCTATTTAAGGTGTATTTTATTTCATTATTTTTAATCTTATAAATTAAAGCTGTTTGTTTTCCATTACAATTAAAAATAAAAATTTAGTGACATTAAAATTCAACAAATCAAATATCATTACGGATGAGAGGGGAAAGGAGCTAATCAGAGCAGTGCTTTACCCGAAATCAAACTATATTGAAACGGATATGATTATACCCAATTATACACTATTGTACACCAGTGCTAATATTACTTGTGGGTTTTATGCTGTAGACCTCGCGAGTGCCTATATGTTTGCACCGAGTAAATATTACACCGTGCATCCTTACAACTTGATTGTAAAATTTCTAAAAAGTGAATCAACAATAAATCTATATAATTATAGAAATGATTACAATTTTTTTAACTTTAAAACTCATCATCACGGCAACCACTTGACCAATTATGCTCATTTTGAAATTGTTATTTAAAGTGCAGAACAAACTTTATCAAAATCGGTCGGTAAAGAGCGCCGCAGCAAACTTTTCAGGAAAAGTACACCTCCATTAAAAATCGCCGACGACAAAAACACATATTGATTATTAGAACATGTATACCAAGTCTCGTCAATATTGGCAGAAAAATGCGGCCTGCACAGGAAGACCAACACACATCCTAACAAACATACGGACAGATGCAAGTCAATTGGCCAGTTAACGCACAGACACTTCGTTCGCCCGGTCAATTAATAGTTAATAAAGTGTAAAGAAAGTAAATTACACGTTACGGACGTAGTAGAGTGCCGCGACCTCGCGAATATCATATAGACCTGCCGCCTTATTGTCTAACTTGAATGAAAATGAAATGTCACTTCATTCTCATTCCCATTGATGGTTCCAGCCAATAGGCTTGCAGGATTTCGCCCAGAAAGGAATTCAAATGTCAAAATGAAGCCCATTCCCATTCTCCGTAAAGATAGACAATAAAGCAGCTGATTGCAGTTTCTGCATATATGTTGTAATGAAAAAGTTCGTTGCGACATCCTATGGAATGGGCTTGTTGTCTATGTTGTGGTTCCAATGGCTTTTACTAATATAAGCAGGGTAAGATTACCTGCATGATGTCATGGAGGTTCTTCAGCAACGAGTTTTCTTCGCACAGATCAGGTGGCGCGGGGGGCGGGGGTGGAGCTGTCATCGATCTCTCAAACGTCATGATCGACCACCTGGAGAGCGCAAAGACAACCATTAAAGACAACATAATAAAGAAGTTTTTAATACAGTTGCTCAAAAAGTAGCGTATTGCAGGGACGTATAGCGTTCGGGATGTGGGCTATTACATACTCGTGCTTTTTTTTACCTTTCCCGAACTCGTGCGTTCTCTTTTCCAACTGTCAAAATAATGTCTATTAAAAAGAAAAACCAACCATGAAGTTATTACTAAAAAAAATCATAGAAGTTTGTATGATTCATGCGTATATTTCTAAAAAGAAGCTACTAATTTGTTTCAATATAACATTTAATGATTTGATTGAATGAGTTAGGTTAGGTTTCATTTCATTTCATCTCATTAAATTTCATTTACATTTCATATCAATAAAAAAATCTACTGAAGACTTGGCTGTATGGGCATAGTTCCCTTTGCCTACCAGAATGCGGGGAGGAGAAAAAAAAATCTCTGCTTATATTCTACGGTTGGCGCCATTTTCCAGAAATTTTTTAGTTTTTTTTAGTTTAGTTTAGTTTAGAGTTTATTTTATTAAATTGCTTCATTTTTTCGCAACTATATTAAAAATAGTCGTTCAGTACACGTGCGGAACCGTCATTGCAACTTGTTCCGACTGTCAACCCTCGCCTTCGGCTGCGCCTCGGCTCGGGTAGACATAGTCGGAACTCTTTGCAATGACAGCCTTTCCCCACTTGTAATGAAATATACTATTTATGTTATTTAGTTGAGGTGCATGTCTTAGAGGTTTAAGTATAAAATGGCCGTTTCGTACTAATAAAAAAATAAGAAAACGTTTATTGTACGATAAAATATAAGTATTTATCTAATCAAAGTTCAACCCTCGTTATCTATACATTTCTACCTTTTAATCGGAAGATCATTCAAACCTTTGCAATAGAACCATGGGGACCAGCAGGAATCTTGAAAAATAGCGGCTCTATGTCATTTTGGACAACTCCAGTAAGCAAAAATGTTAGTAAGTTGATGACTGAAGCTGACAAAAGTGACGTAGAGCAGCCATTTTTTTCGATTTCAATCAACATTTGTTAGCAACCGAGATACATAATAGTCGTACTGGACTCTACAGTGTGAAGGCGATGTGTACTGCTCCCTGATAAGAAAGTTGTGCAAAAAATTGACCAAATCGCGAAAAAATGGTAGTCGGTTGGGGCGAGATCCGGCAAGTATGGAGGATGACGGATGGTTTCTAACTGCAGGTCTTGTAGTGGTAAAACTGATCGTCAAGCAGTGTGATGCCTTGCGTTATCATGAAGCAATAATGGTGAAGACCTATATATTAACTATAGTCAGGACTGTGTCATTGCGAGCTTCACCATCATTTTCGGAGTTCTGTACAGTAAAAATATGCTGTTATTGCCTGACAGGATCTGAGGAAGCTATAGTGAATTACACCATGAAGTGTCCACCAAACCATACCATCACCTTTCTATGGGAAAGCTTAGCTTTAGGGCATTGTTGTGGCGTTTGACCTAGGGTCAACCATTGCGTTGTTCGCTTGCGATTATCGTAAAGAATCCACTTTTCATCACACTTCACAATTAGGTCCGAAATCCCTTCATTTGCTGTATCGCTTAACAAGGTAAGGCTAACAGGTAAGCTTCAAGGTGCGCTCCTCTCTGCAGATCAGTCAAACCATGAGGTACCCATTTTAAAGTTTTTTTAATTTCACCTATTTGGTTGAAATGCTTCAGTATTGTGGGTATGCTAACATCAAACCATGCCGCTAACTCCTTGGTAGTTTGATACGGATCGCCTTCCACCATCTCCTTCAATTCATCGTTGTTTACCTTAGTGGCTCGATTCCTCGTATTCATTCTATAAGTTGAAGTTTCCGCTACGAAGACGCTTTAACCTAAACCGCACGGTGCGTTATCGTTAACCGTGTAAACAAATTAAGCTTAGTTCGTATTTTAACGCCTATTATAATGATAAAGTAATGCGTATAGGTATAATCCGATAAAGTACATATTCTACTATAAATCCATACCTAACAATATTATATTCTGGGATCTAAGTCATAATAATTACCCTTCCACGCTTGTGGCGACAGTACCAATAGAAATTAAATAATGAGTTCAAATACCAATGAGATATGCACAGTATTTTCCCCTATCAAAAAGGGAAAAAAGGGGTATAGCATTTTTCTGGTCATCAGCAACAGGGAAAACAAAGAACGCGCGATTCTAAGACGGACAGATTGTTTTCTAATTTCTGGAAAAATCAAATTATTTTGAAATACTAAACCACCATGCCAACAATTTTATAATTTATCTTACAAACATGTGTGCTCCCGTAACCACCCTTGAGAGGCAGCCCGCATTATAGATCTAGAATCATACCTACCATCTTCGACCGCAACATAACTGACCATCAAGTGAGATAGTGGTAAATAATTGATTAATGCTAATCGTTATTATATTAAAAAAATACGATTTCTCTGCTACTTTATATGCGTAAAACTATGATATCATCGTACACAACACCTTTTTTATAATTATTGAGCATATATGATATGACTTTGGAGGTCAACAAACATAGAACTCTCTTACAAACATAGAAGACTTCTTGAAGTCGGTTAAAAAGACACTAGTACAATATTTATACAAGCTCACCTGTCAAGCATCTTGGTGGAAGCCCGCTCGTACCTCTCGATGAGCTGCTGCAGGTTGGCTGCGTCATCACAGGAGGCGCCCCAGCCCAACACGCGCGCCAAGTCGTTGCCGGTGCCCAGGGGGAGAACCGCCGTTTGCACTTGACGCTGTTTACAGGACAAACGTACAATGGACATTATTTAATATGATTGCTCTACATTCATTCTAGTAAAGCCCGATTTACACTTGAATAAGTACAGTAGCGAGTTTAGTTGTTTGAACGACAAAAGCGAGTTTAAGTAGTAAGTTGTTGATTAGGTTGAGTTGAATAGATCGCAATTCTTTTTTTTTGGCTAGTCCTCTCGGGCCTCCGGCACCCCGCCTACATAACTGGCCGGCGTGTAAACGGGCGAGCGACTGTACTACAGTCCATAGATTTGTAGACAAGTAGTAAGTAGGTAACAAAACAACCGACGCGACTAGACTTCTTCTCGAAACAGTAACTTATGACTACTTACTCGCCTACGTTTGGACGCTATTACAACTTACTACTTGTTACTTAACTAACTGATTTCTCAACTGTACTGAACTTAATGAAGTGTACCAACATCGGGCGTAAAGTGAAGTAGCAAGCTCCACTTTAGACCACTCTGTTCCTTTCACAATAAGTAATTATTATATAGAATTTTGTCTGTTCACGCATACACTAAATGAAATCTTCCCTGCTTTGCGATTGAAGTCAAAATTGATTTTGGCGCTGTGATCATTCCAAATCAACGAAAGCGTGACAACGTGAACTCCATTTTGCGATTTCAACGACCACGCTACGACCTGAAATCACCTGGAATAGTTCTGTTAAAAATAACAGTTCCTCTACGTGTGCGTGATGCGCTAGCATCTGCTAGTCTGTGTCATCTATGTGTCTCTTAAATTTTATCGTTCCGGCAAAACAACAGTTTTTGTGGCTTTTTTTAAACATTATGTTCATGGTTTATTATATTGTTTTCATACCGTCTTGTTAAATAACTTTTAAGGAGCGTATAACGAATCACTGTCAGCCATGCCGAGAGCAACGTGAGCGTGATTTCAACCCATCTGAATGGCTGACAGATCGCACCTGTCATAAGTGCGATATTAAATCGGAATGAAGAACAGTGATAATATCGCCAAAATCGGTATTGACTCCACTCAGGAAGCAGGGTTTATAACGCAGCTCGAAGATCGTAGAACGAGTGCTTTGCTGAAAAGTTTTGGTGTCGCAAACTCAAACACAAAAGAACCAAATCGCGCTTCGTCTTACAAACTATGAGTTATCTGTGCTATAGATGTAATAGATACATTATAGGTCGTACTAAATTCAATTAATTTACGTCTACGTTACACTTACGCACATAATCGTGTTAGACCGCTGATAAATTACTTTCGCAAGCACCATTTCAAAGAAAAAACAAAGTTGGACATTTTCGTGTTTTCCTATGAAACTATTTCAGCTTTTCATTCAGCGTAAATTGCGATCGCGTGACACTTTGTTGTGTTTCAGCCATTACCATAATTAATATACAGACTGACTGGTTGAACACTTTACATAAACAAGGACATGATAATTCATGGTCACATGAAACGTTTAAAAAAATAAAATTAAAAAAATACCGTTAAACTACAGAGGAAACCTTCATTCTATGAATGTGCTATAACTCGAAAATTATGGACACCGTCCGAACGGGGTTAATGACCCAAAGCGCCGCGCCGCGTTCAAAGGAATCAAGCTGCGTCCGAACGGGGTTAATGACCCAAAGGGCCGCGCCGCCCGCGCCGCCAAAGGATGCCGCGATTGTCGGCCGCCCGCCCGGCCGCGCCGCGCTTTTATTACTACACGCGCGCCGCGAGTGACCATGTTTATTGTTTTGAGTAGACAATTAAAGTTAAATTAGGTAAATATTAGGCACCTATTTTTTTTCTTAATTAGAACGAGAATCGAGTACTGAGCACTATATATCAATATGTAAAGTGTTCAACCAGTCACCCTGTATATGGATAAAATGTAGTAAGTTTATATATTAATTTAGTGAGTCATGAGTATATAGGTACCGAAGGTCAACAGTATTGCCAACTGAGTAATTATAAGAGGGTAATATTGAAACAATAATCATTAAAACAACGGTATTTGGTACGGTAGTACGGTACTTATGTACAAAAATCTATTTTTCAAATTTCTGTCTGTTTTTTCCGGTTAATCTCTGAAACGTCTGGACCGATTTTAACGAGACTTTCACTGGCAGATAGCTGATGTTATAAGGAGTAACTTAAGCTACTTTGATTTTAGTAAAATAAATCTATATATTACTATGTCTTACTTATATAATAATATGTCTGTCTGTTTGTTACTTTATCATGCCTAAACGGCTGAAAGGATCGTTATCAAATTAGGCAAAGTTGTAGATTATATCCCGGAGAAGCACAAACGATATTTTTCATCATCATCATCAGCCATCACCACGCGGGTGAAACCGCGGGGCGCCACAATAGTACATGTAACTGTCTAACTTTCATATAACCAAGATCTGACCATTATCTCAGATAACTCACATGCATTTCCAGCTTGTCCACCTCCTGCAGCACCCAGCCCACCGACCCGTCTCCAGAACACACCAGCACCCTGATGGGGGCGAAATGCCTGAACAGCCGCAGCCCTAACCGAGGCCCCGCGCCGCTCAGTTCGAACACTTGCGCTGGATTGAGGAGCTGCCTGAAGCGCCGTAAGAACTTCACGCCTTGGTTGTCTCCTAGGGAAAACAAATCGAATCATTTATATGTCAGAGTACAAATTTACATTTTCAGATGTGATTAATACGTTTTTATGTCAATGTAATTAACAAAAAAAATATTAAAAATCTAAATTAGTTCGATTTCACTCCTTACATCCCCTTGACTCGGTTTTTAGATTTTTTTTCATTGTACAGAAATTAATAGACCTCTACAGTTTTATTATTTGTGGTAGGGTGGCCGCGCATGGATCGAGAATTTGTGAGTGATAGGAATTTGAATCGCTCTTGAGGTACAGTCACCTGCAATACTATGTATACATTCCACAAAGTTCCCAACTACGACACATTACTTTAATTCTTAAAACGTACACAAGAAGTATGTTGAGCAGTAAGATAATATTAATAACATTATTTTAGAGTAATATTGTTATTCATTTATATGAAATTGAATACTGAGACACTTTTGAAACTTATACAGCCTTATTAATAAACTTGGCTTACACCCGGAGTAGTTAAAACATCTATCTGTCAATTTTTCGCTTGCAGTAAATGTCACGCGTGAAAGCAAGACAAAGCATGTTACGCCTAATATAGGTTTACGCAACGTTTATTAATAAAGGCCATAGAGTCTATGTACCTACATCTTATTGCAGGCGACTGTACGTTATACGTTTGTATAAATAATATCAAGTATTAAAACACACCGCAATACTATTCTCGCAACCTTTATTTGATTCCGTTGTTAGAAACTCCTGAATACTTGATTCTCTCATCTCACGTAGCCGGGATTACCAGAGTTCGCTCCGTCTCGGCTCGCACCGCAACCCCTCACAAGGCACTTGCTTTCATTGAGGATTATCTACTTCTGTTTGACAGCGTATACACACATCATATTCAGTGCATACATATTATGTGAAACTAGGCTTTGATTTGATGTGGTTAGATTAATACCTTTTTCGCAATTTCTTGATGTCACAATTGAAAAACGATAAATGATTGTCACTTGTCAGTTGTCAAAGTTTGTTTCTTGTCTTTCATGAATATAATGCCTGGCTAAAATACAAAAACCTAATGCGAAAGCGTTTAGAAATATATGAAATAAAAACTGGTGGTGAAAATACTCCCCTTGCCAGATAAAAGTTTAACGACGTGGGAACTTACGGCAGTTTTCAATAACTAATCTATTGTCGGTTTACCTTACTAGAGATAGATATTTGACGCTATTTGTTTAGACAAATTTCTATCGGTAGTAAGGAAAACTATGGATAGATAGAATATTGAAAATGGCCGTTTATCAATATCAAAATTAAAAAAGAATAGGTTTGTTGAAGTAAGGACGGGAGAAATGACGCTTAATTCCCAAGTCTCTGCTTTAACTGGCCTGGATGGATTTTATTTTCTTACCTTACATACCTACCATTTTAGGGTTCCGTACCCAAAGGGTAAAACGGGACCCTGTTATACTAAGACTACAATTCGTCCGTCACCAAGCTGTATCTCATGAACCGTGATAGTTAGACAGTTGAAATTTTCACAGATGATGTACCTATTACTATTGCCGCTATAGCAACAAATACTAAAAACCAGCCAAGTGCGAGTCAGACTTGCGCACGGATTATTCCTTACTATCATCTATAAAAACGCAAAGAATCATGTGTGTTGTATAGGAGATTTATATATAATGGTACGGAACCCTTCGTGCGCGAATCCGACTCGCAATTGGCCGGTTTTAGGGAATCATAATCCTACTTGTTTTTTGGCAATGTATTGCTCCACGATTCTTTATATTTTTTTATGGGTAACAAAAAATCCATCGCCTGTTAAGCATCACGCTTGCGTTTTGCTGATCACAGCTCAGTGCTGTTCAGAATGGCCTGCATGGCGTTGATCTGCGCTCGACACCTAGAGATATAACATGCCCTGTAATTTCGCTGGAAACAATGCCCTTCAAATAGAAACACAGTAATACTTCCCAGTTCAATAACTAGCAAGTGGCACTTCCCCAGGCGGCCTCTGGTAAGTCCTACTACTAGAGAAACATACAAACAGAAATCTTTTTTTCTGAGCGTATATTATTACTTTATGGAACTCCTTTGTCTACTATTCTATAATAAGAAATTAAACTGCTTGTTCGTTTTAAATAAATAATAAAACTGCAATACATTACTGCAGCGGCCAGCAAAAGAGGCATTGATGGACGAACGTGTAAATTCATCAATGCATAGTTGTGGCGAAGGTACTTGCATGGTACTTTTCTCAAATGTTGCGCGGAAATTAAAAGTAAGTAATAGCAAGGATATATATGAATCCTTGGTAATAGGTACCTTTCTTCCATTGAACAAAACTTTCACAGGTTATCAAATACTTCTCGTTCGATTTTGGTGGTAACAAGTTATTACGGCTCTTGCCGCCTCTTGAATTTCAGGTGGCATTAAAGTAAGTTAATAATTACACTCGTTGTCGTCACCTGAACTAATTTTGTCAAATATAATTACTTTTCAAAATTAATGACTATCAACGAACAACAATATTTTTTCTCGCGATAGTGTTCTTTTGTTTTTTTTTAAATAAACAGCTTTCTATATGCAAGCCAGTTCGAAATTTAAATAAGACCTTTGATAAGTTACCTCTTTGATTGCCATGTTTCGGAGTAAAATATCGTTACATTTTTAAAGTACACGACAGATATGAGATATTTTTTTCTTCTATGGCCATGACGCTGCTCGCATGTATTTGGCCAGTACAGCAATTTTGATTTATCTCGAAGAAGGTGTCAAAAAAATGCTCAAATTTCCAAGCATGTTTGAGGAAAATACTTAAGGCATCCTACATTGTTTTGAGTACCGAAATAAGTAACATAGACTGGTATAGGCACTATTTCGGTTTCGCCCCTATTGGTTGTATGTGTTACCTCAACTCACCTGAGCTTTATAGTTGCAAACTATTGGACATTTACAGAGGAATAATTACGAAGTGTTATAAAATATATATGGTATATAATATCTACTATTTTTTTTAAAGTAAGTAAGCGTTTAAGTACTTCAAATCGTAGCTGCAAACTGCCGAACCACAACTTTAACAGACCGCATATTACACAATTGAAATAAACCAAGCGAAGTCGAAATTTGCATAAAATACAGCAAAACTCGCTGTTTCTGCCGTCCCCACAACAATACAGCCTCATTAGTGCAGCTGTGCCGTTTCTGCCCTGTCCCCCCCCCCCGTCACAGTGTTATATGGTGAGGACAGTGATACAACTCCATGGAAGTGAATGCGAGTACTAGAAGGCAGTTGTGTGGTTATAATAGATTATGCACCGAGGGAGTAACGCAGTGTCCCTGAGTGTAACGGGGACTCTTGGATTAGATTAAGATATAATTCCCGGGCGAAGCGAGGTAGTTACTCGTATGTAGAGTCCTGAGTGAATCGAGGTGCATACTCTACTTTTCATACCTACTTACTGCGTGAAAATAAAAACCCAGAGCTTTAAAATAGCAGTTATTTAGTTAAAAGTAAAGTAACATTAATAGTTTATATTTAAATTGGACACATTTGTCCCGTTATAGTGGGACAGAGTAATATTTTTGTAAGGAACATTTTATGGAAAACACTGTCGCGGTTGTTAACTAAGTTATAATGAGTACTCACGAGATGTAGACCACGATTTAGTTGCTTTTAGAGCACCCTATATTTCGGTACAGTTACATGCACCACGTTGAAAATAATAATATTTTATGATAGTTGAATAACACCAAACACTAGGTCGCGGCACGTAAGTTCAACTATCAAGATCTTGAATGCGCAGAGAGAGGCCGAGTGTAACCCATAGCAACGCGGCGCACAACAATAACACTCCTTAGGTGCGTTCGCTTAGCAATGAGGACATTGGTGGCGTTGCTATTGTTAGCTCATTTGTGAAAGCCTAATTTTGCTAAATTTTGGTGCAAAAATAACTCTTTTTTATCTTTTCGTACGCTGAACAAAAATAGCCATAAACGGCATTTTCAATCATAGATTCCCAATTCCAACGCCCTTGTGAACGTTCTTAGCCTTATTTTCGCCAACTTAAGGCTAATCGAACGCACTACTAATAGTACAATCGCTCCTTTTTCTTTTTTTTCTGTATGCTGTCTCCGTACTAAGAGTTTTCCTACAACTAACGTTCCAAATCCATATTACTTTATTTACACCCAAGGGAGTTTCATAAAAATTTCCTCACCGGGGATGTAATGCCTTCCTTTACTTTGATATTGTATACGTGATATGTAATTGGACGTTGGAGCTGGGGCCTTTTCTCAGCCACGTGAATTGTTTCGTAGATGCGGATTTGATCTAATCATCGTATTGTAATTTGCTACGTATCCCTCGATTGTGCAGGTGCTGATGGCAAGCTTTTCTAGGGTTTAAACACTGTTAGCTAAGTCCCTAAAATACTCAAAGACTCATTCGATGCAGATGGACGATAGCCTAGTGGGTACTTTGAGTTTAAAATAAAGGAATATGGAAATCACATACCAATATATCCACTATTGGTCTGTGATGGAAATGAACGGATGCTTGTAAAGTGAACTGTACTTGTAAATAGTGTGTATAGTGAACTATCTATCAGCAGGAAAAAAGTACTCAGCGTTACCTAGAAGCAACTCCATGAACATCGCCCGTCGAGATATCGAGACCTTTAATTATAATGCAAGAACTGAAGATGCATACACAAAAAAAGACAAGAGAATAGATAATGTTCTATGCCAGGGTGGAAGAAGGTTCTGGATTGGTTACGATCTGTTATTGGACACTTCTCGATTTACAACTAATATAACCCTGATTTTACACGTCCGTATGTCATCAAAACATTTCTAAATGACTAACATAAGGATTTCCGAAAGAGAATAGTGAAGAGCTAGCCTACTGTGTCCATCTCTGTGTCTACCGTATTGCAAACGCGGTCAGTGCACCGGGCAAATAACGACTTAAAGCTTGAAATTGCAAGTTGCATTGTGATCGGGGCGCGAAGCGTATAATTCCGTAGCAAACTGAAATAGACGTAACGAGAGGCACTGTTTAAAAACATTGAAATGGTGAAACTGCTTACGTGGGTAAACCGAGTATGTTTTCAGAAAGCATGCCAACGAATATTCGTTGATATTTTGTATTCATACCTCATCTACTAAATGGGTGCAAGTAAATGTTTGCTGTAGTTTGGTTGGTACTCATTGTTAGGCAATGGTTGGTTTGTGGACGCATGAATAATATTTCTTATTAGAGACTTGTTGATATTAGGCTATGTGACGTTGCAAGAGGACAGAAGTTTAACAACTGCCGCTTTCATGTGCAGTCAAACAATTAACGATCAGCGAATGACTCTCTACTGGATCTATATGAAGATTTATAGGCTATTTATGAGTAGTGGAGATATACTACTGGTAAACGAACCACAAGGGTTATAAATCGTTGAAGGGTGAACACTTCGAGTTGCCTTGCTATGATCTATTAGTTATAGCACGGTGGTGGTTGATTAAGCTCACAGACTAAGGCGACGTGTGGAATACAAATTGAAATATAGTCACAGAAGATACCGTTTTCATATAATGAATAAGTGAACATCTAGTCGTTATATTCCGACCTGTGTTCGGGCAGTACTCGAAGGCCTTACTAGCGGCTTTCGCTGCTAGACCACGCTCTCCATGAGGATGGGCATCATCAGTACTGCCCGAACACCGGTCGGAATATAACGACTAGATGATAAACGTGAGTGTTTGCCGGTTTAACCATTTAACTATGAGTTCTCACGGAAGTTTTTATGACAATTATCTTGTTGTTTGTGAAGTTTACAAAGACAGGAAACGTCGAGGTATTAAGCGGATGGTCGGGTTCGTATACTACGCGGTACTAATATCATGTTCTGTGTCCACGCGTAGTTAAGGCCTACGGAATAATGTTTGGTGGTAGGGACACTCATATCACTACATGATCTGCTAAAAGTGAAATTTTCTAGCAACTTACCAGATCTAGAATTCACGAACACAATAAGTGGTGAGGCATTAGGCGGTCTGTCCGGCACCCAGGCGTCATCGGGGCCTACAGAGTGGAGTCTGGTGGGAGGCACGACGGAAGCACGCGTGGGGCCGAGGGAGCACGCGGCGCGCCAGCCTGGCTTGCACGACGCGTGCACACACTTTCTGCACCATACGCATCGGAAATCTTGCAACCTGGGGAGAAGTAAGTAAGTATATATGAAAACTTTTGTGTTTAAATAAAAAATGTCATTGTTGCCCCCTTAACAATTGTAATGGTTGCATAGTACAGAAGACAGCTGCACATTACGTGAGGCAAATATCCAACAGTAACTATGTAGATACGCAATTAAATACGTACATTGATATGTTCATATATATCAAGCTGTCGTTGTCACCATCATTGGCCTATAGCAGCTTAGCTAAATAAAACGAAAACTTTTGATTTGCTGCGGCACGATCCCCAGTTTTTCTCGTCCAGTTGTTAACATGAGACTATCTGACAAATAACGAAACCGGGTTTTGCTTTGGGTATAAACATAAAAAAGTACCGGCCAAAAGAACGAATGCTCGCCGAACGAGAAATTATGTACCAAGAAGGCAAGAATTGCAAATATCTATCGGTATTACAAAAATGTTTTATCTTTCTTACTAGCAGTCATTCGTTCGAAGACTCTGATGCCTTGAATTTCAAAAGCAAACGACATTTATAATTATTCACATCAAAAGATTCAGTAATAAACGAGCTTATAATTACAGTTGAGATTAAAAAGCTTTGTAATAATTAAAGCGACCCTTCGCGTAATCCAACTCCGAACTGGGCCTAATCAAAAGGTTAGTTTGAAAGCATTAACAGAGCAGTATTAGGTATGTTATATATCTTATAGTTTCAGCTAGTTTTAATGCTGTAAGCTTGGTAAAGGTAGACTGAACAAAACTAATAAGACTAAAAATGGAAGTGGTCATATTTGTAGGTTAGAAAATGCTAGGTGGATCAAACAAGCGATGGAACGGATTCTACTGGAGCAACAACCGTAAAAAGGAAGACCAAAAAAGAAATAGGGAGACGTGTTGTACTCCTGTACGATGTCATTGTACGATGTAAGACTAGAATGTATGAAGAAGGCTTTACAATATATCAGAAGTTTCGAGGGTTTTGTAATGTGTAATATTTTTTACCTCGCACTAACATTCCGATTCATTTTTTTGTCTTACTTATACCCATGTAGGTATAACTAAGATCTTTACAGAATCCATAGTATCTACCAAACCACCAACTACCGAAAAATTGATTAGAACCAAAACAGTAAGGAATTTAATTTCAAACAACTGTGGCTCTAACACTTGCGAAGACTTGAATTTGAATTTGAATATTTTTTCCGGGTTTGCCCTTTTTTGAGTTAATTCGATTGGGCTATTTTTGACGTAATAACGTCTTATGAATCGATGAACGCCGGCTGCACGCACAGAAAATTATGACTCATTGTCACGTTCTGCCTGAGCCGAGCGTGCAAGCGAGAGCGCGGAACAAGCGATAGAGGCACGATCGGCCTAAGCGTTCGGCTTGTCTTATGTGACCCGAGTACGAACATTTACTAAAGTGTAACGTTATCGTATCGTTGAGGTATACAGTACGAACTATGAGTTATCTGTGCCACAGTTGTACTAGATAAATAATAGATTGCACTGAATACGTCAACGATACGATAACGTTACACTTTAGCAAATATTCGTGTTCCGGCCAATGATATTATCACGGAAAATTATCGTCCGTAAACCAACTTTCACAGACAACCATTTTTTATAATGTTTAGGGTCACTTACTGAGCGTAAAATCACAAAATGATGAGTTTCATTAAATGCACATAAATCGTAAACCGTAAGGATTATAACTACGTTTGCCGAGACTCGGCAAACGTAGTGTAGGACGTCCTGAGGCACGGTCAAAGTCAAAGTCAAAATCATTTATTCAATTTAGGCATCAAAGACGCACTTATGAACGTCAATTTTTCATTATAATGTACTTTAAAGCCTACCGCCGCGTTCCAAAATACATAGAGCCAACCGAGAAGAAGCGGCAAGAAACTCGGGGCCATTCTTTTTATATAGATGTTTTTACAATGTTTTTACTTAGGTACTACAAATATTAGGTCCAGTGTGTTGCCTTACAAAAGAGAACATAATAATGGTATCAGTAGGGCAAGACACGCTACACTTTGACATCTTAGTACACGAGTAGATAGATCCTGGAGTGATCAGTCCCAAGCTGTTTTATCCTCCAAGTAATCCGAAATTTTGTAATAACCTTTTTGACAGAGTTTAGTTTTAATAGTAATTTTAAACTTATTAATAGGCAAATCTCGGATAACATTGGGAACTTTATTATAAAATCGTATACATTGTCCCATAAAAGAATGACTTATTCTGTGGAGACGCGTTACATGTACGGATAGCTTGTGCTTATTTCGCGTGTTGATGGAATGAGCATCACTCCTTTTATCAAAACTGCTAATGTTTTTCTTTACATACATTAGATTTTCATAGATAAACTGAGAGACAACAGTTAGAATGTTTATGTCTTTAAATTTCTGTCTAAGGGAAACTCTGGGAGCCAAACTGTAGATTGCTCGTATAGCCCTTTTTTGCAGTATAAAAATAGAATTAATATCTGCAGAACATCCCCAGAGCAGTATGCCATAAGTCATAACGCTATGGAAATAACTAAAATAAACTATTCTAGCTGTGTCTACATCAGTTAATAGTCTAATTTTTTTAACAGCATAAGCTGCTGAACTGAGCCTACTAGACAATTTTTTAATGTGAGGACCCCATTGCAATTTAGCGTCTATAGTAATTCCTAAAAAGACTGTTGACTCCACAAGGTCCAACCCTGTTCCATTCAATTGTATATTGGATTCTACTTGTCTCACATTTGGTGTCGAGAACTTTATACAATTAGTTTTCTTCTCATTGAGGAGAAGATTATTTGTATTGAACCAATTCACAACTTTAGCTAATGCATTGTTAACATCGTCATAGTTTAATAACTGCCTTTTAATTTTAAATAACAGTGAAGTGTCATCTGCAAACAATACAATCTCGTGATTCTTCTCTACATAATAAGGTAAGTCATTAATATAGATTAAAAACAAGAACGGCCCTAGTATTGAACCTTGTGGAACGCCCATTGAGATTATAGAGCCGGGCGATTTTTTACCATTTATGTCAACCCTTTGAATTCTACCATTTAAATATGAAGTCAAAAGGTTGAGAGCCATGTTCCTAATACCGTAGTGTTGTAATTTCCTGACAAGTATATCATGTCGGACGCAGTCAAATGCCTTCGATAAGTCACAAAAAACACCCAAGGCATCTTGAGAGTCCCTCCCAGGCATCAAACACACATCGGTGGAGTGACGATCTGCGCAAGACGGCTGGCAAAAACTGGATGCGAGAAGCCCAAGATAGACCTAAGTGGCGTGCAATTGGAGAGGCTTATGTCCAGCAGTGGACTGCTACAGGCTGATGATGATGATGATGATGAAGGATTATAAAAAAGTTTATAGGACAGTAAGAATAAAAGATGCGAAATTTTATTCTCTACAATAATGGTCTCAATAACTTATGTCCTAAAGTGCATAGTTTCCGAGATATCGGCCTAAATTTTTTAGAGGGCTCTTGAAGCTCAACCTGGATCTGTGAGCATTTTGTGTTTTTATGCTCAGTAAGTGACCTTGGAAAAAATTGGATCGTAAATTTAGTGTGAGTTTAAATAATGTTTTTACTGGCCTAGTAGGAGACACGAACTCTTATCCTGTGTTGGCGCTGTCTGCTCAGCGCTTGGCTACGTTCAATTTCCTTTATTTGAAATCAAGCAAGTGCATCTCGTAAAAAAATGCACAAAAAATACTGTGCACTATGTTAAAATGTTTTTAATTCCGTCTATGTGTACTTAGAAGTCATAGACATGGCATATTATTTTTTGTAGTTTCAATTAAATCCCTGCTTTTAAAAACCTTCATTTTTATCGACATCATTATTACAGCACTTAGCAGAAGCCATCTTATAATAATTTTCTTTACTTTTCGTTTTTGGTGTTTCCGGCAAGCCGGCATAAAGTTGAGGAGCTGGGATAATGCAATAAATATTTTAATAGGAAGTTTTCTTCGTAGCCCGAGGCAACGAAACATTTTTTATTATCTAGCTAGAGTGTCAAAACACCGTGATGGCAAAAACCATAGTCTTCACCCCATTAACTCCAGTGTTACTATTGAGTAGAATTATCGATATTATTATTATTTTTGTTTCACATTGCCTTTGTAAAGGCCCTAGTGACTTGTTTGAAACATTAACTACTTACTACGTCTGCGTTAAACACATAATTATATATTATAGTATTACGAGTGACGGAATGAGGTTTCAAAGGAAAAGTTAAGGGATGGAAATGGGGTGAGGGTTAGCGTGAAATATACGCTCTATTGAAAGTCCAACTTTCTACTCACGCTGTTATTTCTGCTTTAATATTATAATCAGAATTAATCCATAATAAATTTGCATACAAATGTATGTTGGAAATATTTGTATGTTTTTCTACCGACTTCCAAAAAGGAGGAGGTACTCAGTTCAACTGTATTTTTATTTATTTATGTTTGTTACCTCATAACTTTCGACTGGGTGAACCGATTCTCAAATTTTTCTTTTATTTGAAAGCTGGTGCTTCCCGTGTGGTCCCATTTTATATTCATTATTCGGTCCTGTTGTTTTTGAGTTACACTCCAATAACTAAATAGAATGGAAGTCGGTATTAAATTTTTCAAATTGTACTCGTAATACAATATTTTTTTTGTAATACAGAATTTTGAGCATCGGCTCACCCAGTCGAAAGTTATGAGGTAACAAACATTAAAAAACAATACAGTCGAATTGAGTACCTCCTCCTTTTATGGAAGTCGGTAGAAAATAACTCCAAGAAAATGCTGTGTGTATATTGCGTCGCCATTCCAAAACTAATAAGAATAGGATAAAATAGAATTGGATACAATTTGACAGTTAAATCCTTTCTTATCTATCGTAACTTGTCTCTATAACATGGATCCAGCCGCTTAGCTATCTCGTGGCACAAGAATAGTTCTATTCTTGTGGTGGTGGGTTGTCATTTATCGACAATTGCTGTCAAATTTTATCCTTCCCTTTCCTATCGATCCATGCTCGCAGAACATTTACTAAAATAAATATAGCCACGTCCGGAACATAATGAGCTAAGTATAAACAAGAGTAGCATTCGTCGTCAAAAGTTCTAAAACTGTTCGTGTAACTTACACAGCTGTATTTATACTTCTTTGTAAGCTTGATGCAACTGACAGATTAACATGCCTACATTACATACTACATCCGCTCATGTCACTTTAAGCTTGCACGTGCTTCTACTTATAGCCATGTAGGTATTACTAATACCTTTATAGAATCCGTAGTAGGTATCTACCAAACCATCATCTACAAAAAAAAAATGATTAGAACCAAAATTGTAGGAAATTTAATTCTAAACCACTTTTGGTATAACTATTGTTCGTGGGAAATTTAATATAAACGAGTTATTTAATAAACTAAAACTGACCCTTAAAATCAAGATGGCGGATGACGCAACGAATCGATTACCATACAAAATAAAATTTAGACTGCCAGTGACATTCCCCAACGAATTCAGAAGGAAAATTGCTACACAAATATATTTGCACTTTTCCTAAAAAGGGGGAAGTTTGCAGTGTCGTTATTTACAACCGATTTTGATAAAATTTGGTACAGACATTAGGTACCTGACTTTAAACAGGAATTTCGAATATGACCATAATTGGTCAAGTGGTTTGCCCAGATAGAATTACTGCGAAAAATGACTGCTGATAAGCCTGTACTCACGAGATCTAATGTTCGCAGAACTACTAGTTTATGATGGTTTATCAAAGTGACACCCTCTCACCTGGTGGAATGTGGAGATGGAATCGAAAAGCGATTACCATTCATGCAGCCGTAAGCTGCACTAATCGCCACCCCTATGATGACCTGAGAGATGCTTTTTCACGCCGCGCTTGAATGATCTTAGGTCGCTACAAGGAAAAACGTACGCCGGCAGAGCTTTCTATATTTTAGTTCCTCATACTTATTGCTATTGACACTCATGTCTTTCACGAAATTAATTAAATATATGTAAATATCTAGATTAAAATTATATAACTATTAATTATATAACCCAAGATTAATTATTTATTCTAATTAGTTATTTTTTATTCGTCTAGGTGAATTAGCGCTGGTGAATTAAGTCTACGGCACAAATTTTTGGTACATGCGAAGGGGTCAAAAGTACCAATAGGTATTTTTCCGTTGGTTTAATGAATGAACAAAACGTTTCAGTTATGAGACAAAACGTAGTTTCTAAAACCTGCTATTCCTCGTCGAAAATTGATGGCTCTGATTTTCTCGTGAAAACAAACAGCCACGGACGACCGCTTTTCATTTGCCGTTTTTCATTTTACGGCACCAATTTTTCAATGAATGCATTCATTGAAAAAAATTTTTGGTACATGCGAAGGGCTCCAAAGTACCTACTAATAGGTTTTTTTCCGTTTTAAGGGTTTATGAATAAACAAAACGTTTCAGTTATGAGACAAAACGTAGTTTCTAAAACCTGCTATTCCTCGTCGAAAATTAATGGCTCTGATTTTCTCGTGAAAACAAACAGCCACGGACGACCGCTTTTCATTTGCCGTTTTTCATTTTACGGCACCAATTTTTCAATGAATGCATTGATTGAAAAAAATTTTTGGTACATGCGAAGGGCTCCAAAGTACCTACTAATAGGTTTTTTTCCGTTTTAAGGGTTTATGAATGAACAAAACGTTTCAGTTATGAGACAAAACGTAGTTTCTAAAACCGGCCATTCCTCGTCGAAAATTGATGGCTCTGATTTTCTCGTGAAAACAAACAGCCACGGACGACCGCTTTTCATTAGCCGTTTTTCATTTACTTACCTCAACCCTTTCGTGGAAAATCAAATTTGGTGAGAATTTGATTGGATTTTTGTTTATATCTCTCGTTTTTGGATATTTTGATTTGTTTTAGTTTGCCAAAAGATTAAACGTCGTATTGTGAGAGCTTATTAACGTTTACAAGTGGAGTTTGACAAAAAATACATGCAATCGAAAGTTGAACCTCCTTTTTAACCGATTTCACAAAAGGAGGAGGTTATATATTCGGTTGTATGTATTTTTTTGTGTATGTTCACCGATTTCTCTCCCATTTGTGAACCGATCCTCAAAATTATTTTTTTTGGTTGAGTATATACTTCCGAGGTGGTCTCATTTAATTTTTATCAAATTCGAGCAGCTTTTGAGTGACATTCCAATAACTAAAATGTGTTTCGCCTATTTTGATGATTTGAGGATATCATCATTAATGGTGAATGAATGTGAATAACATTCGATCCCTTATTAGTAGCAAGGTTCACTAAAATGGCTAAAGTATTTTTTTTTTACCAAGAAACAGAACCAACTTCAAAACCAACAAAAAGTGTTAAATAACTTGTCGAAGCATGGTCGGTACCATGTGCACAATATTGATAATAGGTGCCTACTTTTGAACCATCGTGGTACAAGTTATTTCACACATTTTGTTGGTGTCGAAGTCGGTTCCGTTGTTTGGTAAAAAAAAAATATCAAATATATTTACAATGTGCTGTTTAAATATCCCCGTTATTAAACCCGTGCTAGGTTGGTAATAGACTATCAAATCAAATAACAATTTATAATACTAAGATATGAAACCGACGAATCAGATATAACAGAAAACACATAACCGATTCCCTGTCGCGATTCCAGTTCAGTTATAGCAAAATGCACTTAACAAGTTTAAAAATAAAATCTTCAAAGAGTCGAGGAATAATGGTGTCGCTTTAGCCGCATTTCGTTCTGCTGAGCCCCGGGGAAATTGAAAATTCTCCGCGGCTACTTGGGGATTGGTTTCCACGGAAGACAGGTTTTTAACGGTTTAGAAGGCTTACTTCGCGTTTTCCAGATCATTCTTATTGTCACATCAACACTGACTTGAGGTATCTACATCTCTACACTTATAATATTATAAAGAGGAACGATTTGTTTGTTTGTTTGTTTGAAAAAAAAAATAGACTCCGAAACAACTGGACCGATTAGAAAAAATCTTTCACTATTAGAATCCTTTTTTTTTTTTTTTTTTTTTTTTTTTTGGGGGGGAAATGCTGTGCACTTCCCTTCCGCCACGGGGGTGACGGAAGGGGGCGTGTGGGGCTCAGACCCACTAAAACCCCCCCGTGAGCAGTCCTCCGCCAAGGTGGAACGAGACAGGGTCGCGCTGGCAGTCACCATCTCGCCCCAGCGGTAGGCCCGGATTGATCTTAACCGGGCCTCAGCGCCTGTGAAGGGATGACCTTGCTCACCAAGGTCACCACCTAGACGTGTAGGGCCGTGCAAACCGGCGAAGAGTCCCCCGACTATTCGCCAGTGGCCCCACTACGGAGGAGGGAGGAGACGAGCAAACCGTCTCCTCCGTTCCCCCGGTCGTCTGCGCCGGAGCGGGTCAGCTCGAACATCGTTCTCCCTGATCCGCTCCGCGGCCTCCTTCTGCGTCATCACCGCTTCGCAGAAGGTGGCCACCGCCTGCCACGCTCTCTCGCTGCTGAGCATGGAGATCACCACGCTCGGCAGGGAGAGATCTCCGCCTATTTCCGCCGAAAGCGTGTGCCGCTGCGGGCCCCATGCAGCACACACTTCCAGCGTGTGTTGCGCCGTATCCTCCGGCGCCCCACACTCGTGGCAGGCTGGGGTCGCCTCCCGTCTCGCGATTTGGTGCACGTACTTTCCGAAACATCCATGTCCGGAAAGCACCTGCACCAATCGGAAGGTCAGCGAACCGAATCGCCGCCTCACCCATCTCTGGAGGACTGGGCGGATGGCCTCCACCGTCCACTGCCCAGGGACTGGTGGAGCCAGGTCCTCCGTCCACCGCCGCAACAAGGCAGCCCGCGCCTGCAACCGCATACGTGTAACCTCCTCCCACACTGGAGCGTCTCCACGGGATCTCCTCGCCGCCACGAAGTGATATACTTCAGCGAGGATCTCCGCTTGGAGCTCCCAGGGGGGATCACTGGCCAGCACGCACGCCGCCGTCCAGGACACCGTCCGGTACCCGCGTATCGCCCTCGTCGCGATGACCCGTTGCGGACGTCGCAGTAGAGTCTTGTTGTCGCGACTGAGGGCGTCCACCCAGACTGGTGCTCCGTAAAGAGCCATACTCCGGATCACTCCGGAGTATAGCCGACGGCAGTTGGCATTCGGGCCACCCACATTGGGCAGCAGCCTACCCAAAGCAGCTGCAGCTCCTACAACTCTTAGGGCCAGTTGTGAAAAATGGCTCCTAAAAGCCCACCGTCCGTCCAGGTTGAGGCCCAGATATTTCATCTGGGCTCCAACCGGGACCAGGACCCCATCCAAAATAACCCGCGTTCCCGGAGGGGGTCCTCCTCGAGGCCCGTGGAACAACAGGGCCTCGGTTTTGGAGAGGGCAACCTCCAGCCCCAGGGTGCGAATGCGATCAATTACGAGGGTTGTGCCCACCGTGGCCAACCGCACCGCCTCTCTTAGGTCCCTCCCCCTGACTACGACTAGAGTATCGTCGGCGTAGCACGCGACCCGCATGCTTGCAGGTAGCGTACCACGCAGCACCCAGTCGTAGCCTACGTTCCACAGGAGTGGTCCCAGCACTGACCCCTGTGGAACCCCGCAGGAGACACGACGGCGCCGCAAACCGTCGCGCCCTTCCACCAGGACCTCGCGGTTCTGGAGGTAGTCGGCCAACAGCCTCCGCAGATACAAGGGCACTCCATGATAGCGGAGCGCCTCATGTATTGCTCCATGCGGTAGGCTGTTGAACGCGTTGGCTATATCTAGCGAGACAGCCAACGCCTTTTCCCCCGCACTGACCGCATCTTGCGTCCATCCTTTCAGCCAGAGCAGGGCGTCAATTGTTGACCGCCCCGCTCTGAACCCGAACTGGGCCTCTGACAGCCCAGGACCTGTACCCTCCAGGTGCCGGATGACACGTGACGCTACCACTCTCTCTAGGAGCTTGCCCGTGTCATCCAGCAGTACGATAGGCCTGTACCCGGAGGGTGAGTCAACGGCTCGGCCCTCCTTCCGCAAGAGGCACAGTCGACCGTCCTTCCAAAGTTTCGGAAACTGTCCTGACGTGAGGCACTTGTCGAACAGTTCCCGAAGCTGGCCGCTCAATTCTCCCAAGGCGATCCTAAGGACCCGCCCTGGAATACCATCTGGACCCGGTGTGGTCCGCCTGCCTTTAAGGCGACCGACCGCGATTTCCATCTCCACTTCAGTCACAGGTGGAATGGGGGCTGGGTCCAATACATCGAAGGAGGACGCTGCCATCGTCGGAGGGATGTAGTTAGGGTTGCTAGCAGGAAAGAGCCCCTCCAAGACCCTGTTTAGGAGTTCTGGCTCTAAGGCTCCTGCTACTGGGGGCGTCCTGCCGCGGAACTTATTCCGGGCGGCTTTATACGGACGCCCCCATGGATCCCTCTCGAGGCCCACGAGCACCTCACCCCAAGCCCGCGATTTGGCTTGACTGATGGCCAGTTGCAGCTTCCGCTTGGCGTCGCGGTATACGTCGAGCAACCGGTTCTCAGCTGCCAGCTCCTCAGCTGACAGCTGGGCATCAGTGCGGCCTTTGCGCCTTCTCCTGCAGCGAGTGTAGGGCCGCCGCGACTCCGAGCAGACAGCTCGAAGATCTGCAATTTCTGCGCACCACCAATACACCTCTCGGCAATTGGCGCGGCGCAGGGACCTCGGCATGGCCGTGTCGCATACGGCCGTTACCGCTTTGCGGAAGTGGCTTGCCGCGGCTTCCACTTCCGGCTGCGAAGGGGTGGCCAGCCACGACTGAACAATAGCCGCCTCTTCCGCCAATTTGACGTCAAGGCGACCAATGGCCCAGCGCGGAAAATTCGCTCGCATCCCGCGTTGCGCTCCTCCCTGATTGTGTGAGGTGGAGATCTCGAACCTAATATATTTATGGTCCGAGAGAGTCTCCACCTCCGACAAAACTCTCCAGGCCCTGACAAGTGCTGCGACCGCTGGGGTGGCGAAAGATACGTCCACCACGGACCCCCCATTATGTCGTACGCACGTGTGGGCCGACCCTCTGTTTAGCAGGGTAAGTCCTGTGGCAACCGCCCATTCCTCGACAATCTCCCCTCGGGAGTCAGTGGACGGGTTGCCCCATGCCCGGGCCTTGGCGTTCAAGTCCCCTAGTAAGAGGACCTGACGTGGTGCCTGCCTCCTCGCCACTGCGGCCAAGATATCCATAAATACCTCTAGCTCCGCAGCGGGTCTGTTGGGGGAGAAGTATGCGCCTACGACAGAATAATCTCCCCACTTAGCCACCACGTACCCCGAACCCCTCTCTTCAACTGAGAGAGGGCCGCCACTCATTGGTCCCACAATGGCCACAGAGCCGTCCAAGTCCCCAGCCCAATTGTGATGAGGGGGAACATAGTACGGCTCCGTGGCAACTGCCACGTCTATTGACCACTGTGCCAGTGACTGCATAAACAGATCTTGCGCCCTGGCGCAATGGTTAAGATTAGTCTGGAGGAGATTATGATGCCCGACCTGATCCATTAGTCTGACATTAAAACCTCCTCGCACTCCGGATGCTGTTCAGCCTCACGAGCTAATTGACTTACTGTCGCAGGGATGGCCTGGGTCCTTGAGGCCGTTCCCTTCGTCTTCGGGGGGACGCAGTTTCGTCCTCCCATTATGTGGCCAGATGGCCTTCCCGCATCCGCGCATACCGCGCAGCGCGGGTCGGACTTCTTGCAGTTTGCCACTCGATGACCGGCGTCTCCACATTTAAAGCATAAGTCCCCTCTGTCGGTTGACGCGGGACACTTGGGGCGCGTATGCCCTAGACACATACATCTAAAGCAGCGCATGGGGCGATCCCCCAATGCCACTACACGTACCGAGCTCCACCCTATCAAAAGCCTGCCCCTTTCGAGCAGCACTTTGGCTGCCGGAACTGGGCAGGAGACAATAGTGGAACCGGCGCCGCCAAAGCCGGGGCGTATCTCCCCAGCCTTAACGAAACGCACTTCGCACTTGCCTGCATCGGCAACTGCTGCTGCCACCTTCTCTTTCGTGGCTGCATCATCCAGGCCCGTAATCTTTAAGTCGGTAGATTTCACCGGCCTAGTGACGTTAACAACCTCGGATAGAACGGCACGGAGCTTCTCCGCAAGTTTATCCGCTTTCTCACTGTTTTGAGGGCCAGGTATCTCCAGCATCCTGGCTCCCGTTGCCGTCTGACGAAAGCGGAGCTGGTCGATTCCCAGCTCCTGGATATTCACCTTCTCCTGGGCCGTATTTAATATGGTACTGTAGGTGACACCCTTCTCCACAGCTTCAGGCTGAAGTGATAACACAACAGCCGCAGTCTTTGGAGACCTCAGTGCTATTCTAGTCTTCGGGGCACTAGCAGCCTTAGATTTGGTTTTGGACGTAGGGGCCGGAGCACAAGTTGCGGTACTTGCGGGTGCGGCAGAGGGAAGGGAGGACTTCCCCTTACCTTTGCCTTTTCCCTTACCCTTCCGAACCACCGTGACCCAGGTTTCCGCCTGAGCCATGGTGGAGGGGACAGCCACATTGGCCCCGTGGTTTCCCTTGGAGGTAGAGGAAGCCACAACCGGCGCTACTGAAGAAGCAACAACAGTTTTTGAAGCCTGGCTAGTTTGCTTGCCCCCTTTGTGTGCAGGGTTGCAAGCCAGCTCAGATGCCGGCCAGGATGTCGCGGTCTCTGCTGCTGCCTTCTTGGCATCCGCCTTTAGGGGCGGGCGTACCTTCGCGGCGGGCGGAAGCCGCTCCTCAACCACCGCAATTCGGGCATTGAGCATGTCCCCGAATGTAATGGTCAAGGAGCGTTTCAGCTCCTCTACCAAATCAGTCCCCAGCAGGGTAGGAGAGGGTGCCTGCATGTCATTGGCAGTGGCAGCGGCAACCGCAGCGGCATTGGTTGCCGCAGCAGCTTCCGTCTTAGCTTCGGTAAAACCACGACGCAGTGCTTTCACTTCTGCCTTCCCAGACTCAACCTCGAGTCGCAGGCGGCTATTTTCCGCCCTAAGCCGCCTAGTCTCGTCCGCCTCACTCCTGCTCGCCAGAGCATCGACGACTTCTCTCAAGATCGATGCGGATCTCTTTAGGCGCCCGACAAACTCGCCCTTGAGGTTGCCCGACTTCTTAGCGACCTCTAAAATACAGGCGAGCTTTTCGCCTGCCTGCGCCCTCAGCTCTTGAGCGTTAAGCATGCTGAGGTCGTCCACCATGGGCACAGCGTCGGACTCGCTTCCAGTCTCTGTACCAAGGACTGCGACTACAGCAGCAATTGGCCCCTTCTTATAACGCCTGCTTTTCAGGACATCCCCGAGCTCTCCGTCTGATGGTACGGGTGATGGCAACGGTGACGGAACCGGAGAAGGTTTTAGGAAAACCTCTCTAGAAGGGACCGCCTTGTTGGTTCTCCCTCTCCCTCTTCTCGCCGTACTTATTTTAGCAGTGGCCGCACCTTCGGTCTCCGTGTCCGAGTCTAAATACCCGGGCACGAAAAACGAAGACGCCGGTCGCTTTCTACAACTCCCCTCCTCGTCCGTGGTCTCCACAGCACTGGGCACCATCATCCCAACGGACTCCGCGTCCGATATTCCGATTTCCGTGGGAACCTCTGGGAGGTCCACAGAATGATCCGTCGAGTGGCCCTGAAAAGGGCCTTTTAAAAATTTCCCCGACGGGTCTCTCTCTCGTTGATTCTTAGGCATACCTACTTTGTCGCAGCGACGGCGCGTAAGCAGCGACGGCAGAAGATTGGCCTGTTGGACACCTGCGTTACCGGGTCCAAACAGTTTCCAGGGTGCACCACGTGGAGGTTCTCTGCATACCACCCCTATTAGAATCCTACATTATCCCTGATGAACATAGGCTAAATCATATTTACAAAAACGTTACGGATGCACCTATTCTACATACTTATACACGAAAATCCAGCTCAGCAAACATCTCGTCGCAGGACACGATTAGTGCGGTGTGTACTGGCCTTTTAAACAGTTTTATAGAAAACATCAATATCTACAAAAAAATATTGGATACCATATGTCTAATCTAACTATTACAGTTATGTCACAATAACTACTTTATCATGTTAAAACATGTAATTGTAACGCTAGTACAAACTAGGCCACATTATTTGTATCTTGGTATCAATCCTTATCAACTCTAATAATAAAGAAGAAACATTTGTTTGTTAATTTGTAATGGATAAACGCAAAACCAACTTAAGCAATTCAAAAAATTCTTTCACCAGTAGAAAGCTACATCATGCATGAGTAACGTATGTTATATTTGATTCATTATCATCCATCAACACGCGGGTGAAGCCGCGGAGCGCAGCTAGTAAAATATAAACAAGATTTTTCGTTTCATACGACGTCCCTTTAGTGTTTTGATAGAGTGACCATGGCTGAGTAGGTCATAACATTGTCCGCAAAACTCGAGGTCCGCAGGGAAAATCTGGGCATTAAAGTTATGGTACCTACCTAAGTTATTCATACGCGCTGGTAATGTACCGAACTTGTAGACCCTAGATTATCGTGATATTTTCGTTGTAAATTCGTAGAATGACTACTATCGTAATGCTTTACTTAAGGCGCGGTCCAGTACTTATTTTAAAACAATTTACGATGCTTTACATAAAGTTGAGAATTGCTTATCACATTGGACGATGTAATGCGAATGTGCAATCGCATACGTGCTAATACTTTTTATATTTAGTTCGTACAATCAAATGATTAAATTTTAATGATAACGGAGTCCTTAGTGCACTAGAAAATTTCATTGGGAATTTGAATATGATACCTACATTCATTGAAATATATTTGCCCATAGTTGAATAAAAATGCTTTTTCCTTAAAAAAAAATTTTTTGAGAAAAATTGCTAAATTTGCGGACTTTTGTCGCATTTTTTCTATCGAGCCAAGTTTATTGGCTCAATCGTATATTGGCTACCATACTTCATAAGAACGTATATTCAATTTACACTATGTTTTTTCGAACTTCGGTTATTAGGTTTAGGCTTCGAAAAACTGAGCTTTCGCGAAGTCGAATCATGAAATTTGGTCGTAATCTGCACTCATTTCACCTTAAAAGAGATAATAAGACGAAATAAGCTTTCAGGTAATATTCCAATAGCCAATTAATTATAGTGTTTATATTGAACAACTTGAAACGAATTACATCGCGTGTAATTTTATGCTGAAGTTTCGAATACTTTTCAGTGAACATCGTCACGGGTAGACTAGACAACTAGTTGTTTGTTAAAAAATTATGGTAATTAACAAGAGTAACAAAGATCCACACATCCAAACTCACAAACTTTTGCGTTTATAATATTAGTACGATGATAAATTATGAACGATTAGTACAACCTACTAGTTGATTTTGAGATGAGGCTGCAAATGTTCATGAAAAACAATAACATATAGGACTATATGTTAATTTTGTCGAACAATAGCTATCGTTGATTTTGTTTAATTTTGTTTAAACTCTTCCTGTGTTTCTTTGAGTTTTCACGTGTAATAGTGTTGAATTATTAACCGTTAACTGTTTACGGTGTACTACTATAGACAAAGTAAAGTATACAAAATCATAAAACGTGTATGGATTTTGCTCTTCAGGTGCCCTAGAAAGTTTTACTGATGCATCCACCGTTTTACTAATCATGACTTAGCCAGGACAGCGGCCGTATGAAATCCTGCGACTTTACCACGACTGTTTGAATACAAACCTCACATAATGTTACTATAAAGGTGTCCCAGAACTCAACGTAACCATAATGAGAAAAATCTGAAAAAAAACTATCCCATGCTGTTTGGAAATTATGGGCATTTAAGAAAATCATAGAAGTTTGGTCAAACTGTAACCATTTTTCGGTTATTAATTTTTATTATTTTTGTTCATTTAAACTTTGGGACCGTAACCCTAAATAAAATTTCTAGAACCACAGTCAAAAATAATGTCACATCTGCCCCAAGTTTTCTAGAATTAAGACTTTGTTAAACTATAAATTTAAAATATTCAAAATTTGTGGACTTTGAAAAGCCCTCCTTTAAAAAAAATGCACTAAAGTGTGTTGGCAAGTGCCATTAAAAGTTCGCGCATTTAATCAGGATTGTAAAATGGTACAATACTAGGTTTTTCTTAAATGCCCATAATTTGCATGGGATAGTTTTTTTTCAGATTTTTCTCATGATGGTTACAATCAATCCTGTCACTCCGTTTCGGCTTGACGTTGAGTTCTGGGACAGCCTGTATAAGCATAACTAACTTAAGGAATAGCAAATGTTAAACCGTATAATTGTTAAGTAAATATTGATACATATTGAAATAGTCAATAGTTGCATTAGCATCGGCTAGGCTCTACTAACAGCCTCACATTCATGGTCCTTTTAATTATGAATATAATACTCGTGAAATCGCGAATACTAGATCCTTTATTAACAAGAGTTTGCTATCACATATTAAAACTATCGTCACACATTATACTAATATAAAGATACCGGCTGCACTCACTTGGTATTGTATCGGTTTAAGTCCGACGACATTGCGAACGTACTCGTATAAGACATTCTTGTTAAGAGAGTGTTCACGCGCGGAGATTAACCAAGTTACGAGTATTTATTAATTAGTATTAGTTATTAATTAACCAACATAATACCAAGTGAGTGCAGCCGGTATCATTATATTAGTATAATACATATACTCAACAGTAATCTTTATTTATATTACTTGTTCCGACTGATTCATCAACGCAGTGCCTACAAACATGAAGTTTTGGCACTTGATGTCTTTTATATTGTAACCATCTACTAACAAAGGGTTTTTGGAAATTTCAACCCTTACTAAATGGAAATTAAATTCAATTCATTTTCTAGGTGGAATTAAATTTATTTCGGCTTCAATCCAATACACCAAGCAAGCGAAGCCCCTGGTGGATCTGCTAGCCTATAGTAATTTTTTAACTGTTTAAATGGGCTTAAATAATTGTAAGCCTTATTTAACAACATCCGCACAAGGTGTTCAACAGGCCTAGACCAAAAAGAGGTATCTGTTAACGTTAACGCCAAACGACAACTTCAAAATGTATGGCGTTGACATTACCTGTGGAAAAGTCACGTGACGTCGCCCTAAGTTCGTAGACACATTTTTGTCTGTAGCGTGTGCGGAATCAGGCCTGTTTGAATATTGTCTAGGCCTGCAGGTCCCAAACTAGGCAGAGCCTGCACTATAGTAGTATTTGACCTGTCCAAGGGTCGAACCCGGGATCAACGGCTCTAAGCACAGGGTTCACCACCTGCGCCATTGTATTTATTGTAAACCTTTTGAGAATGACCAAACTGGTTCGAATATTATCGCGCATGCATCGAACAAAAACACGGATATGTCCACTGCATTAGTTTTAAACAAGACAAAAGCTTATAAAAATACAATGTTTTCCGAAGCTGCTACTGATACAGACATGACACTTTTAGTCTGCCACGTGCCTGTAACAGCATCCCTTCGACAGCAGGGAGGGTGGATTGTTATATTAGACAGTTGAATAGCTTAAGGCCCTTAGGCTGATGGAGTTCAAAATATTACACTGGTTCTGCGAAAAGTAGATCTCGCGGGCACAGTCTTATCAGGGTAAAAATTTAAACTTCAGAGCATATTATCTCGGCTACCACTTGTCCAATTATGCTCATATTCGAAATTCCTTTTTACAGACAGGCCTATCTTATGTGTGGTCCAAATTTTATCAAAATCAATCGGTATGAAAAGTACCCCATTAAAAATCCATGACAACAATAAAGTTATATTGAATGGTAAAACGTGCATACCAAGTTTCGTCAAGATTGGTGCACAAAAGATCTGTACAAGAAGAACAACATACAACCTCACAAACATACGGACAGATGGAAGTCAATTTGGCCAGTTAAAGCAGAGACGCTTCGCTCTCTCGATCAATTATTTGTGACAACCATTTTTTTCGCTACCCTTTGCATTTTCTTACAATCAAATATATTTACTAACTAATCTGTGATAAATAACATGTTTTATTTCAAACCTTTGTATTCTGTTTTGATATTGAGATAACACATAATGAAACGTCCAAATTAGAATAACCCTGGTTCAATCCTTGGCCGGGGCAAATACTGTGTGATAAGCTAATGCCAGTAAAAACAAAAAAGACCTCTATATTGCGCGATCCTCGATCATAAACACATCAAAAAAATGTGATCACTAGCATAAGCTGATGTAATTATTTAAATTGAAGATAATCAACAGTTTATTAGTAAAAGGTTTATGTTCAATCCTTCCCTAGCTCGAACACATACGGTGATCCGCCTGGACATGCTGAGAATCAAGTTATCCAGCATATCTTGGGTAACCTGCCCCATTCTTGAATAGCGGCTTCCTTCTATGAGCTCTGGCACTGTCTGGGGACGTGGCTGACGGTCCCAAACAGTTCGCCGAAGAGCATCCCACGCGTTCTCTATTAGGTTTAAGTCAGGCGAGGCAGGCCGGTCTAACCTTGTGATGTCGTATTCTCAGAGAGCAGCGTTGACTTGTTGAGCTCGATGGGCGGGCGCATTATCATCGATCAGTACAAATTGGTGCCCGTGGTTTACTCGGAGTAGTCTGACAATTCCATCAATAGCAACTAAACAGACGAAGAAATCATAATATAATCTACCGTTACAAAAAAGATTTTGATTTTTCAAAGTGATAGCAAACTTTTTTGACGTGTGTATATGTTGGATGTATCATGTAGCTACCTAACTCATATCGGTTTTGTTGAAGTAATGGAGAGATTACATATTGAGCCTCAGATCCCATAGCAATATCCCAATTGGATTGTTATTTTAGTATAATATTTTTAGAACTCGACATGTCGTAACAGTGTCATCACGGTTGGAAGGCTCTTGAGCATTGGCTCGTCTCGATATATATCAATACAGTGTTATGGTGCCCTAGTACAGCTAATAACGAATTAAGCTTGGCTCGTCTTAGCCAGCTTAATTCCAGACAGCTATATACGCAATAAGAATACTATAATACTCTACTTTTCACACTTTAAGAAGATTGCATAACTATATAGTACTTGTCTATATTAAAAGAAAAAACTTAGTTAAAGCTAGCCCAGTAGGCACAAATATGAAAGCATATAAATGTATTTTCTTAAATTTGTCTACTTAATCACATTTACTGCGAGTTAAGCAATGTATTTTACAGTTATACAAGCAACTAAATAAGTAAACATTTAAGTAATTTTTGTTTGATTTTATTTTAGCTTCGCACGATTTCACGATCCTTTTGACACTGGCTATTACAGACGTAATAGCCAGTGTCAAAAGGATCGTAGCGTAGCCATACAGATAATCAGATTCCTAATCAATCGATTATCCTTTGAGCCACTCGTTATGTCTGAAGTAGGTTACATGCATGAATGTTGACTTATAAGTGTCGTTAAAATACGTAAATAGAACATTTAAAAGCTAGAACTTATTTTCGGAGATGAGAGTTCTGTCATCATAGTAATAAACGGCCATTAAACTTGCACTTGGCTGTTAACCAATATATAACGTTACCCTAAATATAGCTGTAACCTAAAGTTTAGCCGTGTAGTAATGATGGATTATTAACCGTTAAGTATTCGTGATCGGGAATGTGTATAAAATCATGAGACGTAGATTTTGTGTTTTCTAAGTCAATCGCATCAGAAAGTTTTAGCACCCATCGATTTACTGGGACTAAAGCCTAGTTCGGACTAGGCTAGTAATTTAGTAGAGTAGCGAGTAATTTAGTGCCTAAAAGTGTGCGACCCAAAATAATTTAGTCTAGTAGTTTAGTGAACGATTTAGTAAAGTTGATACATTTATTCTAGTTTTTCGGGCGAGCTGCACCTCCCACAACGCGTCCGTGCCTACTGGTTCATCGACTGAACAAGTCCGAACCTGTAATTAGTCGAGTTGTCGAGTAGGCCGCTAAAATGCCATCCATTTTTGCAAAACACCACTTACCTACTTTACTCGACCGTAATGCGAACGATTTCTGGGTAGCAGCGAGTAAGTTGAGCTACTAAATTACTCGCTACTCTAATAAATTACTAGGCTAGTCCGAACTAGGCTTTAGACTAGACAGTGACTAAATGACAGACTTGTTTCTGACAGTGACACGACTCTGAATGGTTTTTGTTTTAAATTTACTGTATATTTGATTAAACTCATTAACAATACACTTTCGTACTATCACTGCTGATCTACACACTGTATTGATAATTAAAGACCTGATGGGATCCTCGATATTCATCCGGTAAACGTCGACATTTAAATTAGCAGCTGCATTTCAATTGACCTACATTGACTGGGGACGGAGGTTTGCCATCTACACTTGACACACTTACCTACCGATGAATGATATTAATAATGCAATTAAAAGGTATAAGTGAGCTGTATTTACTATATTTGCTATTTATAAGCATTTAGGTAGATTTATTGATGAAGACGCATACAGTGACGCATTTTTCAACCAACTTACAAAAAAGGAGGATGTTCTCAAGTCGTCGCGAATACTTATTTTTTTATGTATCACGCATAACGTTTTACAGAGTAGTCCGATTTTAATAATTCTTTTTTGGTTTGGTTGAGTATAATTCCAAGGTAGTCCCATTTAAATTTCATCGAATTCGGCTAATCGGTTTTAGAGTTACAATCCAATAACTGAAAAGTGTTCCCGCCTATCTTGATGATATCGTAATTGACGGTGAATGACAATCGATCCCGTAAGTAGCAAGGGTCACTAAAAATAGGTAGATAATTTTTTTAACATAAAATGGAACCGACCTCAGCACTAAAAAGTGTGAAATAACCTGTCGAAGTCGGTACCATGCGCACAATGTGATAGATAACAGGTACTTTAGAACTATCATGGTACCGAATTCAACAGGTTATTTCACACTTTTTAGTGTTTAAGTCGGTACCATTATTTGTTAAATATATTTTTAAAATAAAGGTAGTGTACGTGAAGTCTTGGACAGTACTCAGTAACTATGCCAATCTGTATCAACTCCATGAAGGTAAAGTTCGAAACATGTTTTAATGATGAACAAACAATGCGTTTTACGATCGATCATGTCGTATTCCTAGTCTGAAGTAGTAAGTACCTACCAGTAAGTACATATTCGTAGTAATCGAATCTACTCACAGTTGAACAGAGCGTAAGGGAAGGGAAACAAAGATAATTTTGAGGACCGGAATTGTACATTGCATTTGAACATTATTTTCATTGTGCAACTAAACCGAAATTCAAAACACCACTTCCCCTACATTCTCGAGACCTACCGCGAATACCAACCATGAACTTTGTGTCTTTGTAATTTATACATCAGTGTAGATAATGTTAAAAATGCAATGTACATAGAAAAATTACTTTCTTTCTCTTCTGTGGCAATGTGATATATGGTGTAACATCCATAGAGAATATTTGCCAAGCTCTTGACCAGCTGCCAATCAGCACGGCCTGGATTCTTCACAGTAGCTAGCTAGATCGATCAACGTTTGGTTAGATTGAATACCCAAAGTTAACGACAGTACAAATAAAAATGTCCTATCATCTCTCATGTGCTATTATTTTCCATGGCTGTCAGAGTTCATTCGCACCACTCAAATTAATAAAGCTCCCATGGAACATTAACTAATTAAACACATAAAACTACCGCAATGTGAATGCGTGAATCCCGCCATAAAGTTGCAAACGACAGTTCGGCCATGGAAAAATCGCTTTCAAGGTACACCGAGAAAACTATTTTTTACTATACACGATAAAAGTACTGTAGAACCTACGAATAAATACTACATTTATTATTTATTCGTCCTGTACAACTGCTACTAACGATAGCACTATCATCATAATCAGCCCATTTTGGGCCCACTGCTGGGACTCGAGCCTTCTTCTCAGAGAGAGGAGTTGGGCTATAATCCACCACGCGGGCCTAGTGGTGGATAGGTTAATGGCAAACCCATGTGGAAGTTTTCAGGCCGCCCGAAAGTCTTCGACTGTTGTCCTAAGACAAACAACCGGGACCGACGACTTAACGTGCCCTCCGAAGCACGGAAACGCTCAGTTGAATAATGCCACTAGCGGTCACCCAACCAAGTCCTGACAGCAGTAAATGTTGCTTAAATTGTTAATCGGTTAAGATCGCCAAGTCGAGCTCCGCTACGAGCGCTTTTATGTTTCTTCTATTCTATAGCACTATATATCACACTAATCATACTAATATAAAGGTGAAAGTTTGTGAGTGTGTTTGTATGTTTGTTAGTTCTTCACGTTCAAACGGGTGGGGCCGATTTGGATGAAATTTGGTGGAGGTAGATGAGGCATTGGATTAACACATAGGATTTTGACATTTCATCATTATTCATCATCATCCATCATCATCCATCACCACGCGGATGTAACTGCAGGGCGCAGATAGTAAACATGACTGTCTACATCATTTAAAAATATATTTAAATTTTTATTTTGTTAAGTCAGATAGTACTGTGGTATATAAGTTAACATTTATACATGCCATAAATCAGTTATCAGTTGTATCGCTGACTCGGTGTTTTACTGTAGGTGCTCCTGTAGAGTGACCATAGTATTTAACTGAACAAAAATCACATATACCAGTGTACGTAGATCCTGGCATCACAGAGTAATGGATTATAAAAATACCTTTTTCACCTACGCAGAGCCTAAACTGGAGCTATTAACTTGTAATTTCGGCAGTTGATGACTTTTATGTTGTAAGCTTACACTAAGGGTGATATCAAACAAAGAGCGGTCAACGCGTTCACGCGGTCAGTTTTGCGTTCGTTGCGTTACGTTACATAGATATACCTAAACAGGAGGTGTTCTGATTGTGTCAGTCAACTGTGGATATCTATGTAACGTGATACAACAAAACAAACGCAAAACTGACCGCGTGAACGCGTTAAGCGCTCTTTGTCTGATAGCACCCTAAAGGTTTTTTGCAAATTGCGGGTTAGCTAGTTGTAAACACACCCTAATTACCATGCTAATTATTTTCCAGTGACATCACTTTATTTTGTGATGTACAAATCAATGCATTGGATGAAAGTATGACAGAGAATCACAGCCAGTATTTTAATTTTCGGGACCGATTCATATGAGAGTTAATACATTTCTAAATAGGTATAGGTTACTATTTCATAGTATATTATTGTTGTATAATATGTATTATAAACTAGAAACTTAACTTATGATAAATGATTGATAATGATAAATTATGAGTAATTATTTTAATGATGCTTCAGTTTAAAAAAGTAATTGGACTCGTTGTACGTATCCGCCATAAACGCACCAGTGATAATTTATAAAATAAAACAACCATAGTCAATATAAATGTATGACATGGTTACAAAATCATTTATTCATGAAGTTTTAGAGCCCGCACTGTCCAGCTTGTGAATAAATGAAGCCACTGCTGAGAAGAACGAGCATCAAATTCGGATATCTCGTAATCCACAATGCCAGGGAATCACACAAATCATCTTATCTTATTGCTACGTTATTAAGTTGTTGCTTAATGCTTCAAACGTATTTGCTTGGTTCGTGGCCCTCGCGATACTTTACGACGTGCTTCATTCGGCTCAGTGGACAGTAAACTGTGATACTACTATGCTAATGACAGACAGTCCTGCAAAGTTTTCCTTTTATGATAAAAATAGAATCCTATAGTATCAGATGTTTGTGATTGGCTGAGTTATGTTGAAGAGTATAGAGTTGAGATCATAATCACACAATACATTACATACTTAAAAGAGTACCATGTAAGTACCACTTAGTTGATAGTCGTTTAATAATATAACATAATTCACGTAACAAAATTTTTTTACCAAAAAATGGAACTATTATCAAGACTAAAATCTGTGAAATAACTTGTTGAAGTCGGTACCACGATAGTTCAAAAGTACTTGCCTATTATCACAATATTGTGCACATTTTTCACACTGTTTAGTGACCCTTGCTACTTACGGGATCGATTGTCATTCACCGTTAATGATGATATCATATGAAGCACGAGTAACCAAAGTAAATGCATCCACGTGACTTATACAAAACAGTAGTTAGATACCTGACTTATTTCTTAGAGCAAACTCTAACTACTTACTTACTTTAAAAAGTTTATAACTCTGCAGTTACAAAAACAACCTTACATTTGAGCCGCATAATTTGTTCTATGTAAGGTTGCCCACCTCAAAAGGACAAATCAACCCTTATCGGATCGCTTTATTGCCCGTCTGTAATGTTCATCTGCATGTCTGTCAAGATCATTTTTCATTCATAGAAAGAAAAAATCTGATATCCATAAATGTGTAACAACAGTGATAACAAGAAAAACGAATTTACTATTGAATTATTATTATAAACTTGGTATTAATTTATTTTAAAAATGTATAACAAACTTATTATTTGCGGTTGCGGTAATAACCGATTTTATGGATCGACAGTTTGTCCTTCGACCTAGTGTGTATTTAGTTCTAAAGCAATAATATTAGATGCTTTCTTCACTTGCTTGATTCTCAATCTGTTGATAAGGCATGACACTATCATGTTTTTGCCGTTCAGCTATCAGCGACTTCCGTTTTTAGTCACGTGACTTTTATAGACTTTTGTACACATTTTGTTTATTCAAAATAAAGTTAATCCAATGCATATTAAATGTTTATTTATTCATTGAGCTATTTGCTCCAATTGCTATTAAGTTAACATTACATTGTAATTTATTTTTGACCTTGTCAACTACCTTAATAGGTATTAAAACCCCTATTTTATGACCGTAATATAAACTACTGTTGTTGCAATTTAAGAAAATAATGACATCCTTGGACGGACCCACTTCTTCTGACAAAATGTGTTATAAGCCAGGAGGCTTAGACAAAATTCAAACAGGCATGTTTTCGCACACGCTACCGACAAAAACGTGTCTACGAACTTAGGGCGACGTCACGTGACTTTTCCACAGGTAATGTCAACGCCATACATTTTGGAGTTGTCGTTTGGCGTTAACGATAACAGAAACATCTTTTGTGTAGGCCTGCAGGACTGCTAGACCACCGAGGCCCCCATCCGAACATCGAATTAATCTCACTAGTAATTTAACCCATCGTCGTGTCTGGACGACTCTCATTCGCATTTTTCTTATTTGAATTATCCAACTTTAGGAGAAAATGTGCCACTAAGCAGCCTTAGTACTTCAAAATCATTAGTACTTCATCTACGTAAAAAAATACTCTTGTAAATTAGCATAAAGTGCAATGGTGCTAGTAAATAATATTCGTAGAATGTACTGCTGTAATTGCGAATGAGAGGATTCCTTTTAATGAACCGTAGACTGTTCAACCTACGTCTACGTCTACGGCGTAGAGCAACTTTAATGGCGTAGCACTACTACGAAATGGATTCCTGTGGGCCTAGCCATTTATATAGGGTACCTGTGACACAGATAACGCATAGTTTGTACGCCGAAGCGTGACATGTTGACGCTTTGATACGAATATTTTTTCGCAAGCTGTTTGTGCTACGGCCTCTGTAACTATCCAGGAAATAATGGAGACATTTTTAATTTAGTTACTATTCAATTAAGTGCTTAATAAATAGATTCGTTTTGAGTTTGGAGCAGAAAGACAAATACGAATGACGCAAGTTAAATAAAATCTACTAAGAGAGTTTAGCAAGAAAATAACTCAACAATCTTTGATTTTGTTTAATTTTCCAGGGTTTGAGTTTCTTTGAGTTTTTATCTCTTAAGTGTTCGTAAAGGTGCACGAGTATAAGCCAAGTATACACATCACGTTATTGTGTTTTCTTGTGAATCCCTAAAAATATTTGATAATGCATTCGCCGCTTTACGGTGACTTTGAAGCGTGACTTAATGACATATATAATTATGTGACTGCGACTCGAATCGAAAAACTCGAAACTACTTGAACACAAAAGTCACTTGATGCAACTATATGCATTAACGTACTGGACTTTAGAGTGCAAATGTACAAAAGTACGAGACTTCTTATAAAGGAAAAAAAGTGCCTTTACTACCAAATGACGCAAAAATTGAAGGGGCACACTACTCACAATAATTCTCATTATATAAAAAACACTCGTAGCGGAAGCATTCGTAGCGGAGCTTGACTTGGCGATCTTAATCGATCAACAAGTTAAGTAATACTTGCTGTGGTCAGGACTTGGATGGGTGATCGCTAGTGACATTATGCAACTGAGCGCTTCCGTGCATTGGAGGGCACGTTACGCCGTCGGTCCCGGTTTTTTGTCTTAGGACAGCAGTCGTTAGGTTATGTCGAAGGCCGCAGCCTGAAAACTTCGACATGGGTTGGCCACTAACCTATCCACCAAGTCGCACTGGGCCCGCTTGGTGGGTTATGGCCCAACTCCTCTCTCTGAGAAGAAGGCTCGAGTCCCAGCAGTGGGAACAAGATGGGCTGATTATGATATAAAACACAAGCTGCGTCACGCGGATGGATGATGATGATGAAAAGTGTTATTCCAGCGTCTCATCTATCTACCCACACAATGACATCCTCATCCGTTCAGCCGTTCTGGTGATAGAGTAACTACCTCCATGCTTCATACCATTGGAATTTAATAAGATTAGCTTCCTACACAACTCTAGTCAACACTGCATTTCATTATGTCCGCTTACGTTTTTTTTATTATTTAGTAGCTGCTGGGCCAACAGACATAAGTTCCGTGCCCTTGGTAATACAGGTTATAAAGATTTTTTTCAACATAATTTATTATTAAATATTAAGCTAAATAAAAGTCCTGGACAAGTTTACAAATAAATATCACAATTTATAAGTGCAAATGGCTAACTAAAGATTTTATTTTCAGAAATGGACGACTCCATATTCAATAGTTCTTAAAAGTTATCATCTACAGTCTCTTTTTTTTCTTTTTATGTTTTCCTCTTTTTTACCGCTTGGTTTCAGAATATATTACTATTGACAAGATTCTCTTTTAAAAAGATGGTTTTCCTGAAACAGAGCTCATTTCGATTGCATCCAATTCCATTCAAATCCAGTGAATTGAAACTATCAAAGCGAATATCCGATATCGAATCTTCCAGATAAAGAACTCAGGTGGGGTAGACGAATATATTTTGGTTTAACTATGAGCATACATTTACACTAACGGCCTTATTAATAAACTTGTAGTAAACCCGGAGTAGTTAAAACATCTATCTGTCAATTTTTCGCTTGCAGTAAATGTCACGCGTGAAAGCAAGACAAAGCATGTTACGCCTTTTTTTTTTTTTTTTTTTTGTCCCGGGGAAATCCTTTATGGATACCACCCACCACGGGGAGGGAGGTGGTTATGTGGGAGTCCGTATACCCACCAAAACCCCGGGGTGTTCCGTCACTGTCGCCCTCGGCGGGAACGCGGGACAGATTTTCCACACGACCGCGAACCCGCCGTGGCTGTCCGTTGCCGGACCCTTCTCTTCGCGGCACGCCAGAACACATGGCGCGCCGCAACTGCCTCGGAGACCAAACTCGCCAACAATGGGTGCCAGACTTCCCCGTGTCTGGTCGCCCGTGGTCTCCCTGCGGTGGGTCGGATACGTAGCCCCACCGCCTGCTACGTCAGCCACAAGGGATAGCCCCCCCCCCCCCGACCCCACCTCCTCGAGTCTGCGCCGAGCGCCCGGACCCCACCTCCTCGAGCCTGCACCAAAGTGCCCGGCCCCCCCTCCTCGAGTCTGCGCCAATGCGCCCGGGCCCCACCTCCTCGAGCCTGCGCCAAAGCGCCCGGGCCCCACCTCCTCGAACCTGCGCCAAAGCGCCCGGGCCCCACCTCCTCGAACCTGCGCCAAAGCGCCCGGACTCCGCCACTCCTATGTGGACTTGGCGGCCAAAGCCCATAGGAGCGGCCCGCCTGAGCCGGCCAGCGCACCCCAACGCCGGCGCGGCCCCTGGGTTCCTCTTGACTTCACCGTGGTGTACCTAGCCACGGTTACTGAGCCCCCCGCCACGTCAATGCGAGAACCCTTCGGGGGATTAAGCATGTTACGCCTAATCTATGTTTACGCAACGTTTATTAATAAAGGCCTTATACTCGTAGTTTCGTAGTCATTTAGACTTAAAAACGTATAAGTACTACGTTATTTTATTTTTGATTATTTTATATCTTACAACACAGACAAGACAGCCAGTCAATATTGCAATGTCATAAAATGTCTCAAGCTTAAGTTTTTACCTTATTAGAATTCTTGACCCTCCTAGATAGCAAGTCTCGAAAGTTTCAGAACGAGCTCTTTCTACGAGCTTTCTAACAAAGACAATTTAACGCTATGCTAGATTCTAAAGGCACTGTTCAGAAGAGTACGCAACGAAGAAGGGTAAACGAAAAAAAGTCATACACAGTACTGAAATTATAATACATAAAACTTGGAGGTAAAAAACAATATTTAATTCAAAACATGCACGCCCTTTATGGTTCGTTGATTAAAAATTCCGAACGCACCTCTGAAAATTGAAAAATGCCGTAAACACAAACCCACATGTAATGGCGTGTACTCAATGTTAGACTGATGTAAATGGATTGACGAATGATAAAATGTAAATGGAACTTGATTTTTATTAGTTAATAGCACGCACACATTCATATCTACTGTCCTATCGAATATAATGTTTAAACGAGCAATTCTTGTATATATAATCTGAATCTCGGAAACTGATCCAATGATTTTCATGAAACTTAGTATGCAGGGGGTTTCGGAGGCGATAAATCGATCTAGCTAGGTTTCATTTAAAGAAAACGACGTTTTATCCGTGTTAGGTATTGGGATGATTAATGAAAAAGCTCACCGATGGGATTGGGAAATTACTGGCGCTTCTGAGTGCAGGCAGTTGCAGAGCTGGCCCGCCGACCAGCCATGTAAGTATATCATGTACTCCTTTCTTCTTCGTTATAGAGGTATTACTCTTCCTTATGCTTCATAAAAACAGGGAAATCTTTTGCTTTTTATTGATTTTGGTATTTGATAAAAACCGTTGGGTTTCGTTTTCGTGGTAGTAAAAAAGTGATCGATTTGATCGCCTGTCAGCTAAGCTGGGGATAGGACATTGCGAAGGAAGGAAACTAAAATAGGGAGGTGACTATCGGTGGTTTTAGTTGATTTTAACAATCCGTGTTTTTAGGCAGTGAAAAATAGCTACAATTCCAACACAGCAATCCTAAAGCTACTTGACAATAGATGGCGTTGTTAAGCAACACTAAGCCAATGAGGTGGTTAGAGATTAGACCGAGAAATCTACCAAATAAAAATAAGTCGGGTTTTCCTTCCTGACGCTATAACTCCAGAACGCACGAACCGATTTCCACGGTTTTGCATTCGTTGGAAAGGTCTCGGGCTCCGTGAGGTTTATAGTAAAGAAAATTCAGGAAAAAATTAAAAAGAAAAGCGGGAAAATCTTTTTTAACATACAGCGCCATCTCTGATACATAGCATGTACTACAAACCAATATTTTAAGTAGATGGCGCCAAACGAAATGTTACATAAAACGAAGCCATCTGGTGGCGAAACGGAGTTCGCAGGGTTTGCTAGTGATGTATGAGAACTTATTTGAAGGTGGAAGCCGGACCCTAGCTATTCAGACTCGTATAGGTGTAAGTACCTGGCTCACCGGGAAAGGATGGTAAATGTAAAGAAGGGAATGCACTCACGGTTGAAGGCAGTCGCGCGCGTCACTCCGGTCCACTAGAAAATCCTTGGCTTTTCGGAGACCAGAGCACGTCTCTGTTCCAGAACACACTACACTAACAGTCAGCTTTTTCCTGGGTCGACCCAACACACTCCGGAACCGCAGTTCTTAAGCCGGAATACAAATTTCCTTCGATTTACTTTTGATTGAATCCGCCAATAACGGTTGCAGCGAGCGAACTCACGTTTTGTTAGTATCTGACATTTGTTTACATTTTGTGGGTGGCACGGATGCTTCACTTTTCTTCGGTTAGGTGGCGCGAGTTTTAATTCTAAGGTATTTGGATTGAAGTGGGAAGGAAAAGGAAGTCAAGCCATAACAAGTTTGTTAGAAGATTTAGACGTTATTTACGATTTTATCTGTTTTCGCACAATCCAAACAGAGCAATCCGACAGATATATTTCTTTAGATATTTCCAGCAACCGCATTGAGCTGCTTATTTAAGTGGAGCACGCCACTTATATTATTTCCTATTACACAACTTTCTCTTGTTATCAAAACTTCAATACCTGTAAGCTAACCGACTTATCAAAGGTATAATTTGGGTATTTTCCGTTGTTTGAAAGGGAAACTAAGCCCCACTAATTTTACCCATGTGCGCAATCTATACAAACGCGCTTACATCACTCTAATACCCATAATAGTAAGTCTTTTGTTTTGAATATATATGTTTTAATTTTTAATTTCATTTCACATCATTTTTGAATCAGTCATTAGATGTTCGTCAAGTATAAACTATCGAAACGATTTGAGAGTATTTTTTTAGATATTTAGATGACATTCTGGAATTAAATATGGGCTGCTTTTGATCCTGGAAAGATGCTCATGTAGGATAGTCATTTTTAGCGCAACTAGTTTGTTATAAATGGACTTCCCGCACGACTCTCATGGCAAGCAGTCCGCCTATTCAGCTACAGTCAAAACCAGAGTTTTATTTATAACGGTCTGCCAGCCGCATTGTATTTACGCATGAGTTGCGCGATGCCTACACATATGCCTTTACTTACAATATTGTGAAGAAATTCTACAACATTGCGAGCGGGTTGACTTTTAAAGTACCACCTCTATAGTAGCGTTGAATCTCTTTCTTATGTTGTAACGTCATCAAATACTGTCTATCGAAGATGTTTTCAAACTCGTAGTTGAATGATAGTAATCGATTTGATGCATTGCTATTCGAATGTTGACCATAAAGAGTCACACCACAGCATCCTTTCGAGAAAAGATGAATGCGGTTTCTTTTTTTTGTGTCTACCATCGAATGAATTGCGCCTCAGAGATATTGAAGTAGTTCACTCACAACTGCTTAATTTCGCCTTAAGACGATTGCATAGCTAGTACTTTCCATACTAAAAGAGAAAACTCTTTTCTTCCTCTTAACATTGTCCGATTTCAGTAATTTATTTTTTCATGGAATCATCATTGTTTACTATGCCCGTACGTTTTGATTTTTTAGTTATTTTAAGTTCTAAAAAAGGTAACGTATAGTACTTTGAAATACTGAAAGAATCAAAACGTACGGGCATAGTAAACAATGCCATGATTCCATGAAAAAAAAAACACTGAAATCGGACAATGTTAAGAGGTAGAAAAGAGTTTTCTCTTTTATTACGGAAAGTACTAGCTATGCAATCCTCTTAAGGTTTGAATTGAAGGTGTAATAGGAAAGGCAGTAAGCAATGGCAAGGGAGTCACTTAGTAACTATAACTACGAGTAATACGTGCGCTCTACTAAATGAGCTCGTAAACGCAGGGTTTTTTCAGTCAGTTCAGCTGAAAATGAACTGCCACTGCATTATGTTATGCAGAGTACTCCAACAAAGTTAGTACATTCATATTGCAGTGCTTTTTTTGGCTAGGCATATACCGAACTAATTTACCCATAATGACCCTCTTAATGTAGGTATATACATTTACGTAATTACATACACATTACATATTACATAGCTACACAAAATATGAGATGTGGAAGTCCAGTTACGCCCCATGCGAACTATTTTCTTGTAATAAGTAATGATTAATGCAGGGCGGATTTCGTACATGTTCCTTCTATCTACCATGAAGCGTGACACAAGATGCTTACCATCCGAGAAAATATGCGTATTCTCTCTTTTGTGACTGCAAGCAGAGTGTACTCCAATAGCTACATAAGGGCTTACCTAAGCACGGAACCGCAGGTCTTGTCGCACACGTCGCATTTGGCTGCTACTGGAAGGTTGCCCTCTAACCACTGGTGAGGCATTATAATGTTCTGAAACAAAGCATAAAAGTGGATTATTAATTATTAGGCCTCGTTATTTTTCATGCAGTTTCTTGACACAGGAATTTCGCCCTCATATTTGACCATGTGGGACGATTATAGTAACCCAGGCCTAGGAGCCTAGTTCGTTGTGACTCTGGCCTTATTTATCCGAAAAGGGATCACCCGTTCACATTAAAAACATACATTAGCTATATCATTTTCACACTCACATAAAGTTTAATTTCAAAGAAACTTTGGGTACACTAATTGTTTTTATATTTTCTGTTGCTATGTATGTTATGTAGTTCTTAATTAGCTATTAATTATATATAAGTGCATTTAGTATCTGTGCAAACGAAAGGATATATTGGAGAAGCAACTTAATGAGTGATCTCTATCTATCTAATCCTCCGCTGTCGTTAAACAACATAACAATGGAGTTTCCATTGTATCTGGTTCCGCGACAGCTGAAGGAAAAGCAATATTGAAGAAAACTGTTGCAGTATATAAATACAGAAGAAACATACGCTAAAAAGAGTAAGGTCATTAGCTTTATCAAGCTAATTGTCTAAAGACAATTAGATTGATAAACAAGTACAACTTGAAAAATTTTATACCGACTTCCAGTCTATTCAGTTATTGGAGTGTAACTCAAAAACTACCGGACCGAATTTTATGAACCACCAGCATTCAAACAAAATAATTTTGAGAATCGGTTCACCCTATCGAAAGTTTGAGGTAACAAACATAAAAAAAAATCAGTTGAATTGAGTACCTACCTCCTTTTTGGAAGTCGGTAGAAAAGTGGCCAATGTTACGTCTTCGCATTTCTTATGAGAAGATAAGTATACTTTGGCATTATATAGATATATCATAACACTAAAATGCTTTTTAGAGATTGTAGTCCTCGTGTACCTACTCTACTCGTGACCTTTAAATAAATGTCGGACATTTTTCACTTAACGAGAGATGTAGACATTCAACGCAAATGACTTGCGATAGAGGTCCCGTGTCTGCTGAAGTTGACGTCATTATTGGTTACGAGCGCGAGAACGACGTCATTATATACATAAAAATATAATATAAATCGTATGCTCTGATACCACTGGCATTATCTGTCATATTTACTGTAGGTACAAATTTGTCATTTGAATTTGAGCTGTGCGATTCTCTAATGACTCGTCGATGCGCTCGTCGACGAGCTCACCGATGTCAAATACTTTATGAGATATCGCCTTGTACACATGGTTGTTTTTCCAACGTCTTTGTCATTTGTTTCGAGAGATGCAACGATGTTTGCTCTTAGAGAATCGCACGGCTGGTAGGTAATAGCTGGTTGCAAGAATTGTGCTCAGTCAGTTTACAATTGGAGACACTTATGTCGAGCAGCTATACATGCTTATGACTGATTATTGTTTATCGAGATGCACTGATAACCAAAGAGAACCGCCATAGCGTTACAGTGAACTAACGTACAGATTTTTATATGGCAGTCCAATCCAGCTATTAATATTCCGTCACGCCACTATCAAGGTTGAACTTCGACTCACTATAAAATATTTAACAGCAATTTTACACACACACACATTTCACACGTGCAATCTCAACTACTAAGACGCTTTTTTTGCTCAGACTCTATACGTCTGTAGCTAGACCGTGACCATAATAGAATCTTAAGAAGTCTGGTGGACTCTGTCTTTGACTCACCGATCATATAATCAGAGTCTAAAAAACCTCCAAAAGTTTATGAAACTACCATTGAACGGACTTGCAATAAGTAGAAGCTTAGGGTGCTTCTGCTAAAAAAAAGTCAAGTCAAGGATAATAGAATAGATGTCGTCGCCGTATACGAAAGTGAGATATAAGGGACATTGTTTTCTGTAAAGAAGCTACATTAAACTTAAAATAAATCAAGAGTCTTACTTTGATGCAAGATGTTAAACGCAGTCATACCGCATAACGCGACCCCGCAGTGCGCAATTTCATTATGTCTAATAGGTATGGAGCTCTATGTATAGTTTTACGTGTTACCTAGTTACATATACGGATGTATATCAATCATAACCACTAATGCCGGGTTCGTATAAAATATACACGATTCGTTTTGTTACGAATCGTAGCTTTTTGACAGTTTTTGACGTATGCTCGCTACGGCTCGTTTGTTTTTTATATGAATCGGAATTAATGTGAGCCGAAAATGAATCTGGTCTCCGCGGTTTCACCCGCGTGGTGATGGATATGATGAAAAGTATCCTATGTGTTAATCCAGCGCCTCATCTACCTCCATACCAAATTTCATCAAAATTGGCTTAGACTTTTCAGCGTGAAAGAGCAACAGACATGCATGCATCCATCCATCCATCTAAAATCTAAACTTTCACATTTATAATATTAGTAGGATGTGTTCTATTTTGAAGAAATTGCTATATTAGTTTGAGACTCGCTTGTGATTCTAGGGTTCTATGGTCACTATTATTTGTTTTTTTTTTCATTCTGTGTGTCATAATAGTATAATTCAGAAACTGTGTATTCATACAGGGCATATTTAATCGAAGGCTGCAGGGCTGTAGTTTGACACAAACGATAGAGTTTAGTATAGCGTATTTAGGTTAGTAAATATAGGGTGTTTGGTAGAGGGACCGACAAACCAAATGAGCGTGTTCGGGGGCCCACTTGGAGAATACAAGTATGCCAAAAAAAATCCCCGACCCCCCAATATGTTTAACTTTTTTTTGGTATTTTTCCCTTTTTCTCCGAAATTGTACCTATTTACCACCATAACATTCGTAAAATCTGTTTTAGACCGGATGTTTTTAGTTGAATTTGGTCTCTAATACACCTTCAGGCCACGCAAAGCAAAATTGGATACAAAACAGAGCTAACTAACTGATTTAGTTTAAAAAAATTGGGGTGTCGGGGATTTTTTTGGCCAACTTGTATTCTACAAGTGGGCCCCCGAATACGCTCATTTGGTTTGTCGGTTCCTCTACCAAACACCCTGTATAATATATATATCTACCTACCTCAGAATTACCAACACGCTCTCACCTATAACTTCTATACCATCACCATTAGGTACATTAAAACCAAACGGTTTGAAGAAGTGCATTATAGCACGTAACGTTACAATAAAATATCGTAAAAAAGCATCATCAAAAATAGCAGCAACAAATCAGCGTACAATAACGTGCGTCTTGAACAGCGTTTGTACGTACTCGTTCCATAAGTAGCAATAAGATTCTGTGCTCTTAGTAAGATTAAAACAAAGCTAAGATCATAAGCTGCAATAATAGCAACACTTAGGTATCCAATCTGCTAATGCAATCTGGTATTGAGCTGGTTATAGCCGAGAGAAAGGTGCTTAAGAGTATCCTATCTACCTGCTTAGTAACGTAGTAAAATGAGAACAGTAGGAAGGCGGTCAGGTAACAGTGTCGGTCGTTTTATTCTCTCATATATAGAGCTGGTTTGCGCACGCAAGCATACAAACGTTTCTTGATTATTTCCGCGCTGCCGACTCCCGTTCAGGGGGTTCCACTAACTAAATTGCAATCGAGTCGCAGCTGAACGGTGCTTTTACAAACGTTTACTTAAGGTGCGAAGTTGGTAGCCGGCTACATAAAGCCGCAGCAAACGACGTGTCGCAGCGACACCAGTGGTTTCTATGTATTTCTATGAAATACCATTCTTAGTTAGCGACACGAAGCTAGCGACGCGTCGTCGAGCGGCAGACGTCACTGTCGCCCGACCGCAGATCAGTTGTGCGATTATGTAATGATTCGTCGACGAGCTCACCGATGTCAAATACTTTTTGAGATATCGCCCTTGTACATAAGGTGGCTTTCCAACGTTTCTTGTCATCTCTTCATTTGTTTCACGGATGTTGTCAAAGATGCAACGATGTTTGCTCTTAGAGTCGCACGGCTGTAGTGCCGCTCGCGGGCACTAAACTACTCGTACCTAGTAAAACAACTGAAACGCTTTTGAACTAAACCTTTCGTATCGCTTTTTAAATGGTTGATGCCATCTGCAGTTGTCGTCTGCAGTCTGGTTCGAAATCATGACTGCAGCGACATGAAGCGACGACGTGTCGCGGCGACATGAAGCAACGACACGTCGTCTGCTGCTACGTGTGCCGACTACCAACTTGCACCTTTCTGCTATTGAAATAAGTCCCGCTACAGTTACGTTTTTGCTGACATCAGCGATTCATCAAAACTTTATATTCTGCTAATTTGATAAATCATAAAGGCGTCGCTAGCTCATATTCGTATATAATAGCGTTTAATACGAAGGAATGGACGGAGATCACCGACCCGATGGACCGATACTGTAAAACAGGCGTGTAATTCCACCATTCACGCATCCATCCAACTTTCTCAAAACAGAGAAGCCTGGAAGATCTCAGTGGGAAAACCCACTTGTGATGACCACGACCCTCAGCCATGAGGCAACGACGTAGAAGAAGTAGATATTTAATACATTCTAGTGTTTAAGAGACGTTAAGTTCCAATTTGTCTATATAAATAGTAGAATGGCTTTTGGGTTATTATCGAACGAGTAGCGGAGTAGAACTGCAATTGCAGTGGGGTAGATTGTTGAACGTTGTGAAATAGTAGAATTGGCTTCAATACACAACCTACAGCTACTTGAGCTTTGCGACTAGCGATTCGTGACGAAATCATGCTACTGATTCAGGTTTAGATTCATCGCTCTATTTAAACAGTAAATAAATACCAAGGGAAGGTTGTATCAGTATAGTAGTAAAGTATTAAATGCTTTAGCCACCTACACATCCCTTGTAATTCTAAACTGAATTTATCTGCCCAAGTTTGCATTGGTTGGTTAACTGATATACCTACAGGGCAATGCTCATGAATTGCCCTTTGCTTTAAAAGGGCTGTTTAATGGCTTTAACCGCCATTTAACTTTTAGTACAGCCATTCTTTTATATATGTTTTAATATTAGCAACAGGTTTTATGTAAATGTGAATAACCAAATAAATTTACTTTGAAAACTCTCGTAAGTTTAGCACATTGTTTAAAAAAAGATATTTATTTAATATCAAAACCAACTGTACTAACGCAATAAGCTGACATTATCAAACTAGGTTTCAGGTATGCTGATGTCCATACTTAAGGAGTTAACGCTGCAAGATCGCGATGACCACTGGAGGCCAATTATTTTACAACGTTCAACATGCACAACTATCCCGCTGCAACTAAAGTTCAACTGCGGTTGTCATTAGATAATTACCCATAAAGCCATTATACTATTTGTATAGACAAATTGGAACGCAACGTAGACTTACTCTAATATATGAAATATACATTAAACGCTAGTATATACACAAGTATGAGTTAGCATCGTGTTCATGATCTATCGAGTTAGCAGAATATAAAGTGTTGATCAATCGCTGGCGTCACTACAATAGATAGGTACTTGACACTAATAAAATAATTATTCTTAGAACTAAATACAATGGTGGTGAAAAAAATATCGTTACATATATATATATATATATATATAGCATTATTCAATTTACATAATATTATTAATTACAAAATTCAATGTCAATGTAAATATTAAATAATTAAGAATTATTATTATTATTTATCATTAAGAACAATGCAGGACGCTGCAGGACCTGCAACAGATGCTGAATGACCTGGCTGACTCTTCTATACGCATCGGCCTACGGATGAACTTGGACAAAACCAAGGTCATGTTCAACGAACATGTTCTACCGGAACCGATTGCGATACACGGCGCCGTTCTCGAAGTTGTTCAAAAATATGTGTACCTCGGGCAGTCATTGCAGTTGGGAAAAAACAACTTTGAGAACGAGGTGAGTAGAAGAATTCGGCTGGGCTGGGCAGCGTTTGGGAAGCTACGTCGAGTCCTTACTTCGCCGATTCCACAGTGCCTGAAGACGAAAGTCTTCAATCAGTGCGTCCTACCCGTCATATGGAGCCGAAACGTGGACACTGACGGCTCGAATGGTCCACAAGCTTAAAGTCGCTCAGCGGGCTATGGAAAGGGCTATGCTCGGTGTTTCTCTAAGGGATCGCATCAGAAATGAAGTGATCCGTCAGAGAACCAAGGTCATGGACATAGCCCACCGGATCAGTAAGCTGAAGTAGCAGTAGGCTGGCCATATTAGCAGTAGAACTGACAACCGTTGGGGTAAACGAGTTCTAGAGTGGAGACCGCGTCTCGGCAAACGTAGTGTAGGACGTCCTGAGGCACGGTGGAGTGACGATCTGCGCAAGACGGCTGGCAAAAACTGGATGCGAGAAGCCCAAGATAGACCTAAGTGGCGTGCAATTGGAGAGGCATATGTCCAGCAGTGGACTGCTACAGGCTGATGATGATGATGATTAAGAAAAATCATACAACAAACACTAAAAAAAAAACCAACACTTAATAGTAAATTCAATATTATAATGTCAATATTTTAATGTTTGGTCAGATAAAAAATCACTGATTCTATAATACGCTTTATTAATAAGTAAATATTTTAGTTTTATTTTAAAGATAGAAACTGAGTTGGCATCCTTCAGCGATGTGGCAAATGGTTATAAATTTTACATACAAAGCATATACCCTTTTTTTGTAAAGGGTGTCTTGAGCTGCTTCAGTTACGGGTTCGCGCGTCGAGGTATATAAATGTCGATAGAAGCTCTCAATCTCTCTCAGAATCTCAGGCTTACAATATTACTACTACTATATTTACTAATTACTTTCGACCATGCATGCTGAAAATAAAAAGGAAACAACAAATTAGAAGCAAAGATATAAGAGAAAAAACCAAAATACAAGATGCACTTACTTATTTTCTTAAACAAAAATGGCGATGGACAGGACATTTAGCTCGATACAAGGACAAAAGGTGGACAATACTCACAACAAAATGGAAAGATCCCATGGGGAAAGAAAAGTCGGCAGACCCTATAAGAGATGGATAGATGATATAGTGGAGACGGCTGGAATAGACTGGCGGAAAAAGGCGGAAGATAGAGAGACATGGAGCAAGCTGGAGAAGGCCTACACTAATAATATAAATAAATATATTATTAGTGTAGGCCTATATAATATAAGTAAATATTAAGTAAAAATTACAACAACTACCAATTTGTACACAAAATTGAATGTATTTGGAAAATAAAAGGCTTTATTATTATTACTCCTTCTATTTGACATATTTCACGGGTTTCACCCGGTCCTTTACATAGGCATAAGTGGGGCTGTAGCCAACACTTAGAGGCCTGTTTGGTATAAAAATACAAAGTAGTATAAAAAAAAACAGAAACTTTTGGATGCATGGTGACATGGTATATCTATTATAAAAATGGGTAAAATGACAAGGCTATTTAAATGATTTTATTAGTGATAAAAAGATAGTGGGCTATGGAAGAGACTACGGCACCTGCCAAATTCAGTCTCATTTTTAAATTTTTGGGCAGGTGGTGACTTGCCACCCACTAAACGGGCCCCCCATAAAGGCCACCATGAATGGTGACAGAAGGGGCAACGTTGGTGTGGCTGGCTAAAGGGTGTTATTATTATTATTATTTACTAATTACTATATATTAAATCACAAATGTTCTTACTTTGATCTCCTAGATCTTTGAGCTGAACTTTTGAGCGGTCTGCGCTTGTCACCCCAAGAAATTGGTTTTAAAGTCCCGTTTACAACGAAGTAATCCATTGCTTAAAGTCAGAACAATATAGCACGACAATTTCACCAACACCGATCGGCAACTAATCAACACAGTAGGTATAACTAACTCTACGGTATTTGATTAAAGTTGAAACTCTCAATCGACTTGGGAACTATTAAGTACCCAACCAAACTGCTCATTGATAACTTTAGACAACCGAAATAGTTTGTACCAGGATTAAATTGTGTCTGTCTTTAAACTACGAGTACTCAGTAGAGCGAATAATCTATTTTGATAGAAGTTACTTCAAACTAACAAAAAGGCGCTATGCAGACGACGGGGCGGGGCGGTCTTTTTGACCGCGAAGCAATAAAGACCGCGTCTGCCCGTCGATGCTCGCGGCAGCCCTCGCCGCTACGTAGCTACGGATATGCCGTCAGTGTCCGGTGGGCACTGGTGGCGTGGCGCGGCGCGGTCTTTTTGCCCTACGTGTGCGTTGGTAGTATAGGATTCCCTTTGCGCTATCGTTCGCGGCAAAATTAACTGCCCCGCCCCGCCCCGTCGTCTGCAAAACGCCTAATTTGTATTGAAGAATAAGTAGTTTAATCTTAGTCAAGTATTTACGTTTCTTTATTAATACGAAATAACAAGCCGCCCGTCAGTATTTTTTTGCCTAAATATATTCATCATAATCAGCCCATTATGATCCCACTGCTGGGACTCGAGCCTTCCTATCAGAGAGAAGAGTTAGGCCACAGCCCACGACGCGGGCCCAGTGCGGCTGCGTGCTAGATAAGCTAGTGGCCAACCCACATCGAAATTTTCAGGCCGCCCGAAGGCCACATAGCCTGACACGACTGTTGTGCTAAGACAAACAAACGGGACCGACGGTTAACATACCCTATGATGCACGGAAGCGTTCATTTGAATAGTGTTACTAGCGGTCACCCATCCAACTAGTGACCACAGCAAGCGTTTCTTAACATTGTTGATCGGTTAAAATCGTCAAGTCAAGCTCCGCTGCGAAACTCTTATAACATGTATTCTAGGCAAATAAAACTTTGATTTGATTTGTATGCAACATTTCTCATGGGACAATATACGAATGACATCATCAGCATGCAGTGAAAGGACCACACTCGTCGCTCCCAATGACGTTATTAGCAACGTCCTAGAATAAGACGACTTATCGCATTTCTCAAAAGCGAGGCGGACCGGTGTGTGAGCCTAGAACATAGGTTTTCAACATGACTTAGGTAATAATTGTAAAATTTGGCACGTTTGGTTACTGTGGCGTATGCAGTGCGATCAGAGCTCCATACAGTTTTATAAATATTATACCATACACCGACGCAGCTATGCATATAAATAGCCGACCGAGGATGCAGGTTCGAATCCAGATGGGGTCAATTGAATTTTCTGTATAATAATATGAGGTATGTATGCAGCGAAATTACTGAAAGAAAACGTGAAATGAAAATATAAGATGTGCCCATATTCCTTTGGGGCCAGAGAGCGAGCTCTAAACGATATTTCTAGCTGGCAATTGAGAGCTCTAAATGGCAATACACAACCTTCCTTTTTGAATGGATAAGACAACACCTTGCCTCCTACAATCCTGTAAACGTAGTCTGATCAATCGCAGTTAGTTAGCTGCAATTTAACACATACAAATGACAGAGACAAACATAATAAGAATGATTTAAGATACATAATGTTCAACACGGGAATAAGAAAAAGGCAACGCACAAATCGCAAATCTTCCGATAATCCTAACCGAGTTGTAGATTGGCAATCGGTATGGTGGCTTGCTTTGCAAAAGATACTAATCAAACCAGTTCAGAAGGCAGAAATCAAAATAAATATTACTTTTGAAGTTGTATCGTATTTACCTACCACAGGCCTGTACGGAAAAAGTTAAATTAACTTCTTTACGTTTTAAAATAATATAAATATCATTCGCTGTGTCAATATTAGAATATTTTTGAGGGAAGATTATATAATTATATTATACTAGCTGACCCGCCAGCTTGGTCTTGGAGTAGTGGTGAGAGCGCCGTGCGCCGAGAGCGGGTTTGGTACCCGGTTCCGATAGTTATTGGGTTTTTCTGACAAAGATATTCTCAATTGCAGTCTAGAGTCTGGAACAGCGTCCCGTAGATGGCAAATAAGCCCCAAAAACATGTCCCTCTAGCGATACGTACTTGTCTAATACACCGCTGCCTTCGATGATAATATGTATAGTGGCGATTTGTTATGTTGTATTTTAAAATAACATATATAGGGTGTTTGGTAGAGGGACCGACAAACCAAATGAGCGTGTTCGGGGGACCACTTGGAGAATACAAGTTGGCCAAAAAAAATCCCTGACCGCCCAATATGTTTAACTTTTTTTTGGGTTTTTTCCCTTTTTCTCCGAAATTGTACCTATTTACCACCATAACATTTGTAAAATCTGTTTTAGACCGGATGTTTTTAGTTGAATTTGGTCTCTAATACACCTTCAGGCCACGCAAAGCAAAATTGGATACAACACAGAGCTAACTAACTGATTTAGTTAAAAAAAATTGGGGTGTCGGGGATTTTTTTGGCCAATTTGTATTCTCCAAGTGGTCCCCCGAACACGCTCATTTGGTTTGTCGGTCCCTCTACCAAACACCCTGTATATGTTAAAAGTTTATTTTCACCAAGCTTTGATTGAATCGTGACATATTTTTTCCATATTACTGAACTTTCCCGCACAGTCTCTAGTATTTCAAAAATAAAAAAATAAGTGTATCATTCTTAATAATAATTATTTTCTCAGTGACTCGAATCGCACGCTTATCACCCATCGTTTTGGGCATAAATTCCAGTAATATAACCGTACAGGCAATTTTTATAACATAGTAAATAATATATTATATGGGTCTAAAATGGTTTTACTGCCTCATTTTAGAATTTAATACTAAAAGAAAATTAATTAATGAAATTAAATGAAAAGTCTGAAAACCCAAAGAGACAATGGCTGGGGCTCGAACCATGGGACCGTTAGCACCTGATCCCTACACTCGCAGCCTGAGCCACCAATAAATATAAGAGGAAAGTCAAATAGACTGATCCATGCTATTAACCATTACAGAGTGTTCGACGTTGTAAATCTACTCTTAAAACCTTGTCGTGATCACGGTCTTTTGTATCACTCTGATTGAGACATGGCTTTGAATTTTAATTAACCGTTTAGCAAGTGAACTGAGAAAATCGAATAAAAATCCGTCTAGTACAACCCGGTCACAATATCTGTGCACCTGACCTCGTGACGTCATATCGGCGGTCTGGGTACGGTGTGAAAAAAAGTTTTTTCGAGAAATGTGGAGGTAAAAAAAAATTACTAACCTTTTCAAATCAATTAATTATTGATGAAGGGTTTGTTATTAAAAAACAATATTTTTTATTACAAAAACATTTATTATTAAACTCAGTCACTATTTTCATTAGAGTCCTCTTTGATATCCCAGTTGCAGCACAGGTTCGTTTCACCACTTCGTCTACAGGTATGGTGTACTGTCTATTTACTTTCTCCGATTCAAAAAACTTGAGCACTTTCAAGATTAAATTTCTTGATTCGCTGTGTATTGTTTTTCCCATGACTTCAGTTTAACAGCCACAACAATTTTAATAACAACCAAGCCAGTCCAAACTTAACAGTAAACAGTCTAAACTTAACAATAAATATTAAAAAACAAAACAACAACAAAGCGAAAATATCAAAATTATCGGGACGTGTAACGGCAACGAAGATGCTAACCGTACTGTCGCACCGGGGAGTGCGCGGAGAGGTGACAGGGGAAGCGGGAGAGGCGCCGCATTCCAGCGAGGTGCACAGATATTCTGACCGGGTTGTAGTTACTTTACTTATTTTTTCAACTTAATCATTCATCCACTATTCCAGAAGGACCCTTTCTTTTTATGGGATATATTTTATATCCTTTCAGTTACACCATACTATTAATTATCTCTGTATCAAGTTTCATTAAAATCTGTCTCGTAGTTTCAGAGTAATGTGCGTAAAAAAAACAAACAGATATTTTTTTTTATAAAAATATGTTTGGCTTCTATATCAATAACAAAGTACACCTCGATAATAATTTGAAAAAAAAAGAATGTACAGATTTAGCTTTGTTATAGTTTTACTATATGTATAGATAGAGCACGCACCGGAAGACGAAGTGTAGGCCGGCTCCCCGCTAGGTAAACCGATGACCTCGTCAAAACCGCGGGAATCGCTGGATGAAGCGAGTAGCCGTTCCAAGTGGCGCTCTATGGGGGAGGCATATTTTCAGCAGTGGACGTCTTCCGGCTGTTAATGATGATGATGATGATACATAATACAATGACTCCGCTGCAAGCGATTCGCATGATTTTGCATGCCCGATTTGTAATGGCGAAAATATATTATTGTGTGCGCACTGAGTGCGCGACGAGATCTCCAAGCGTGAACACTGCCTGAAGAAGAACGTCTTACACGTTCGAAACGTCGTCGGACTTAAACCGACATAATACCAAGTGAGTGAAGCCGGTATCGTTATATTAGTATAATGTGTGATACTCGCGATAGTTTTCAAACTGTACTACACGGTTTCTTCAATACTAAAAGGAATATTTATCAGTTTGTTCTATTCGTTCTGGGGCTCTACTCCCACCTCTTAAAGTAGTCATATTTCAACCTTACAATTAAATTTAGTGCCACCACGTCAATAGAGCAAGCTTTAAATAATAATGGATTACGATGACCGATAGTTCTCTCATCCCGAACTCCGACGTTACTTTTGACACTAAATACGAGTATGTATATCTAGCTGTCCCATTGTTATATTTGCAACAATAAAAAAGTTGGTCTCTAGCAGCGTACTTAAGCCTGTTTTAGCTAGATTACATGAAAAAGGCTTGAAATGCTCTAGATAGTACATCCAATGTTACAGATCTGATGTCTGTATTAATTTAAAAGCCCGTAACACGCCTTATTGAAGTAATATTGTTCGACCATTTTGTGTCGGTGGGAGTACGATAGTAAGTAAGATTATTGTAAGCTTATTACAAATCGCTCCTGATTAATGATAGTTTCATAAAAGGTGGGAGTAATTATCCCTTATCTATTTCAGCTTATTACAATTCTATGGCAGTGAACGGAAGTGTATGTAATTTTGCATACATAACATATATATATAAATATAAGTAGTCATTATTAATTTCAGGGGTGGCATGTGAGAAACATGTGAGATAGGAATAAAAAATGAGTCTTACTTATAAACCTTTACCTTCGTGTGCGTGTCCCATTGAATAGGAATAATAAAATGAAGGTAAACACCAATGCTCAGTTTGGGAAATATGGCTATTCAGAGAAGCTTGCAATGTGGCACACACTCACTCTCTTCACTTTCTAAACTAGCTGAAGTGGAAATCTAAAATCGTCCATAAACATTAGCAAAATAACTGTTTTAAAAACATAAAGTCAAAGTCAAAGTCAAAGTATTTTATTTGCATGAATATGGGTACACATATAGATAGTTCCAAATAACTTTAAAGTTCTCCACATTCCACCATTATGGTATACAAAATAATTTTATAGTGAAGTTAACATGCATCATCATAGCGCATTATCAGAAAATAAACAAATCTTAAAACTAAACTCAGTAAACTTTAAGTAAATCGGTTGCCTTAATATCTATCAATTTACACAAAGAAAATAACTGAAAATTACAATAATAAATGTCAACAAGAAAATATGCATATTAATAACTATTACACATAGGAGTAATTATGATTTAATGTCCGATTGATTACCTTTTGGCAAAATTATAGGGACCTGTCATTTAAATAATCATTTATCTTATAGTAACATTTATTTACTAGTAAATTATACAATTCCTTTTTGAATTTAATATTACTCTCTAATTCTAGTACTGATTTCGGTAGGCGATTGTATAACCTAGGGGCCATTCCAAAAACACTCTTATCAAATACAGCTGTTTTATGTACAGGCATACAGATTTTATTTTTGTGTCGTTTGCTTCTGAAGTTTTCAAAAAGATTTAAATTGTTTCTTATAAATAATATTGTCTCGTAAATGTATAGACAAGGAAATGTTAATATATTTAAGTTCTTAAAAAAAATACTCACAGGAATCAGTTGTATATAAGTGGCAAACAGACCTTATACACTTTTTTTGGGCTTTGAATATTGTTTCCCTCTCAGAACAGTTCCCCCAAAAAATTAACCCATAGCGCAGCGTAGATGTTACATAAGCGTGATACGATGTTATTACCGCCGGCTGATCCACTACTTTAGCTAGCATATATAGTGCATATGAGCAACTGCTAAGTTTTGCACATACTGATTCCGCGTGTGCTTTCCATTTAAGATCTGAGTCAATGTGCAATCCTAAAAATTTTGTAACAGATACATTTTCAATGTCCTTATTCATATAACTAATTTTGGATGTCAAATTTATATTGTTAAATGTCATGGTATTTGTTTTGTCAAGATTTAATTTTAAATTATTACATGTCAACCAATTTGTTATATTATCTAAAGCCAAATTAATTATTGAATGCAAAGGTTTATGCTCGTCCCCAACGAACATGATGGTGCTATCGTCAGCGAAAAGAACCATAGGGTGATCAACAGCTTTAGGCATGTCATTAATGTAGGTTATAAAAAGAAGCGGGCCAAGAACGCTTCCCTGTGGTACCCCAAAGCTGACGAGCTTAGCTTTTGACAAATACTTTTTTTCTATTTTCGTTTTAGGGCAGAGGGTTGTAATTTGTGTAACTTGTAACCTATTTTCAAGATAAGATTTTATTAGATTAAGGGCGTTGCTTCTAACTCCATACACTTCTAGCTTTTTAACTAGCAAGTTGTGATCAACACAGTCAAAAGCTTTTGTTAAGTCCATATACATGGCGCACACAGGCACTCGTTTATCGCGACTAGTCATTACTGTTTTTAGAAAATGATAAATAGCTGAATTGATTGATTTAGTTTTACGAAAGCCTATTTTTCATCTACAAGAATGTTATATTTTTCCATATATGAATATAAACTGGTATAAATAAACTTTTCAAATATCTTTGAGAAAACTGGGACTAGAGCAATTGGTCTGTAGTCACTCATGTTTTCTCTTTTCTTATTTTTGAATAATGGCTTTACTATGGTTAGCTTCATCTTATCTGGAAACATCCCACCATCAATGGCTATATTAACAAGATAGCTAAGTACAGGCGATATTATGACGGCCACATATTTTACTACTTTGGTGCTTATTTCGTCATATCCCGTACTCTCCGTGTTTTTGAGACCTCTAATAATATATAAAATGTCATGAGGAGTTGATGCGCTCATAAACATCGAGTTTGGCTTGTCCCACTTTAGAGTACTAGTGGCACTATTCGTACCACTTTGCCTAGCATGTACCTTGTCAAGAAAGAAATTGTTAAATGCTTGAGCTATGTCCTCAGGATTAGTCAATATTTTATTATTACATTTTATGCAAGTAATGTCAGATTTGGGATTAATCATTTTTGAATTATTAATTATATTCCATGTAGCTTTCGGTTTATTACGTGCCATTTTTATTGTTTGGTTATTTCGTGACTTTTGTGTTAATTTAATAATATTCTTTAATCGTTTAGTGTATGCCTTAAAAGCGTTGTAATCATTTAAATTAAGACTTCTCCTGTATTTCCAGAGCATTTGTCTTTTACGTTTTGTACAAAGCTTAATACCTTTGCTAATCCACTTAGTTTTTTTATTAACTGAATGTTTAATCCTCACTACAGGGAAACATAGGTCATACAGAAGTTTAAACAAATCAAAAAATTCATTAAACGCGTCATTAGGATTAGAACTGGAAAATACTTCACCAAAACTTAATTTCATTAAATGACCTTTAAATTTTTCCATATTATCTTTACAAAAGTCACGTCGGAATGAATACCAGAACTTGTATGTGAAGTATTCCTTTACAGGACATTTAAAATATTGGGCTGTATGGTCAGAAAGAGCAAGTTCAATGACTTCACAAGAAGAGCCACGTATATTGTGTATAAAATTATCTATGCAGGTGTGTCTAGCTAGTCGAGTCGGTTCTTTAAGCGATATTTTTAAGTTACAGCTTGTAATAATATTTATAAATTCATTTGCAATTTTACTGGGTTTTAGTATGTCAATGTTAAAATCGCCACATATAATTATTTTTTTTCTTTTTAAAGCAGTATTTACTCAATAAGATATCTAAGTTATTAAAAAACATTTCAAAATATTTTATACGTTGTTCTTTTTTTGGTGGTCTATAAATACAGATGACAATGATATTATGGTCTATTAGCTCCACACCACTACATTCTATAATGTTATCACAGCTAACATCTCTGGCTTCTTTGAGCTCTCTAAACTTATGGCAGTTACGTACTAATATACAAGACCCACCATTACGATTTTTCCTGCTATAAGAGCCTGCAAGGGTATAGTTTAAAACGTTAAGTTTAGTATGGTCACTTTTTATCATATTGTGTTCCGTAATACACAATACGTCAACATTTTTATTTTTTGAGCGAAGTTCATCTATTTGCACCTCAAGCAAATCGGATTTTGCTATTAGCCCGTCAATATTTTGATGAAGAACACATATATTCTTAGCGCCGAAAAAACTGCTGCATTGGGGATTCATTACCTACTGTACACTCTTTTACAGCTGCATTATTAAGATAGGTGCAGTCAGTTTGCGTACCTCTACTTATTGCTATTTTTCCATCCTGCCTGATACTATTATTTATTTTGCAATGATGAACATTCCGTTTCCACTCATTTTGTGATAGTTCCTTAAGTACCTTCCTGCAAATATGCATGCGTATAATGTGTCTATTTGGAACATGCCTGCTATAACCCATATCTAAATAAGTGACGTGATTGTATTTAGAGCACATAAATCTCAATTCGTCATTTAGTTTTTTTTCGTTTAGGTATTTATTGTAAGGAACTTCATTCACTAATATGTTTGTAAATTTAAAATAATTCATAAAGCTACTTAGCGTGAACTTAAAATTGTATGGATTGCAGTCATTCATACCTCCCAATACAACCACGTAATCTTTCTTAGTTAACTTAATTAATTCGTGTTTATATGAATTAAGTATATCTTCTATTTTTGCGTTTGGTTTGCAAAAGGACAGAACCTGATAATCAGACCCTACAAAGTATTGCAGCGCTTTCCGCAAACCAATTCCACGTTGATCGCCTAAAATGATAATTTTCTTTTTGTCGTCTTGCCCTTCCTTTTGTTTAATTATATTACTCAATATAATATTATTTCCAGCGGGGTTTTGTGTGTTTCGCTCTAACAGAAGCATGTCGAATTTTTTCATGGTTACAGTTACGTCGCTCGCAGTTTTTAGATAAATTTGTTGTTCCTGGGCTTGTAGCAAACTCAGTTCAGCCGCTAGTTCTGCACATTTAATGCCAAGTCCGTTTTCTTTCATCACAGTGACAGATTCCTCTTTATTGTAAGTCTGCCCATCAGAACTCTTATCAGACAGTACTCCAGTTTCTGTTGACTGTACTGGTCTAGACGGTGTGAGCATTGAGCCTTTTCTGTTCTTCTTTTTGCCTGATTTTGGTGTAATACTCTGTGCTTCAAATGGCCCTACTTTTTTGTACAGCTCAATAATTTTATTGCTTTTCTCTAGTTCTGATTTTAAATGTCTATTTTCGCTGTTCAAGTTATCGATCTCATTATTGGCACTTAGTAAATTGAATGTTAACTTATCTAGTCTATCATTTAATTCACGTATGGTATCATTGTCCGTTATGGAAGTGTTTGGCAAACTCATCATTGTAGTATCAAATAGCGATGCATTAGACAAGTCTGACATAGAACTGCATGGACGTACAGGTCTTCGATGCGTCACATTATTTTCCATTTTCGAAACCATCAACGAAACTGAATAAATAATAAAATAGATCGATGATGTAATCGATTTATATGATCCACCTGGGCAACACTATTCAATTCTTTGTGGATTATTTTACAAGTGGTAGTTATCTCCAGTGATAGTAGTATAACTTTTTGAGTCTGTGGTTTTTACTGGATAAAGTATACGTAGTGTAGTATCCCATTTAGTCTGTGGTCCGGCTATTATTCTCTGTCTACGGTAACATGATATGTGTATCTCTAAATAGTCTGTGGTAACATGCAATTTTACAAGTAATAGACAAATTAGTCAGTTTGTTATTGGTGATTATCAACATGAAAATCCAGTAGTTTCAAAAAATATTTACATGTGTGAGTGCAAATTTCATGGCTTCGTTTGTGTTGTGATTATAACTTACTAAATTACGGGCATAAAATACTTTGGGATCTTACTGTGGATGTCCGTTTCACCTTTCTTCCAGTCCACTATATGCAGTTTATGCAATTTCACCAGGTATTATATGGTTTTGTAAGTGTTTTCTATTAATTACGTTCCACCATAACCAGAACATGTTATGTTGGCATGTTACAGTTGGCTGAATGTTCAAGTAGCTTTTTAAAACCACCCGAAGAAGCCCTAGTTGGTAATTACTAGTGTCCGAGCGAAACTGGTTTTTCAGCCAAAACCGAAACCAAACTTTCGGGCTTGCTCTCTGTATCGACCGAAACCGAAACCTATTAAAAAGTATTTAACTTTACGATTATTTAGTGAAATTTACTGTTTTTCAATCAATACATTGCATATATACATGTATATGTATAGATTGTTAAATAGTGTTAAATAAAATAAAATAAAAACAATTATTAAAGTCGCAACAAATATATTTTTTTAAATTAATATATTGAACAACGCCCGAAATTTCACGACACGCATCGGCGGGGCCGAAAGTAAAGCTGAAACTAGATTTTTGGCCGAACTGGCCGAAACCGAAATTTCGGTCGGTTACTAGTAATTACACATACCGTATTTTAAGCCTGACATGTATTGGTATGTTACTTATTATTCGTAGTTACATTACAATATAATGGTGTATATAACCAATAGATAATTTGAGATGGTATGTGCGCTCGTGTTCTACAGCATACAAATAAATAAACCACATAACTCACCAGTCGCATCTCAATGTCCTCGCATTTCTGAATTTTGGATCCCCAAATATTTAAGACCTTTCCTGGACGCTCGAGTATTAGTATTTACGGTTATATCTCTAAGTATTTACGCGATGGCGGTCAAGGAATGCTTGAAGGAATTCAGAGAGAACTCTCTTTATTTTCCCCAAAGTATTTCGGCAGCTTTGATACCGCCACAAAAGTTTTAAAAGAGAACTTCTATAGGAAATTATGTTTTATTTAATTTCAAATTTTTTTACATTCTGAAATTTAGGTTAATGTTTGCGATAAAAATCTAAACAATTTTCTATATATATATATATATATATATAAGGTTTCTTGTACGTAGACATCCACAATAGATTATGGTGGCTGAGGTATCCACTTCCGTAGAAAGGTTAAATTTAAAAGCCATATAGTGGCTAGTTTTTGGACCCGTTTCTTTTAATTCCTTCAAATATTTAACTAGAAAAGTGAATAGCCCTAATTGTAGATTATGTAGAATTCATCATAACATACTCGTAGTTATACCACTTTCTGACGTAATGTGTTCGAAGTGCATGTAGACGTCATGACCAGATCATCCATCCAGACCATCTATATGACCAGACGCGATGGTCATGGCGTCTGACACGGATAGTTAGAAGACGCGGGTTCGAATCCCGTCCCAGGATGTGAATTTTCCTAAAACTATGTTCCAAATCTAAATCATTTTGCGCCCGAGTAATTTACGTACGAGTTTCATACAACATTACAGCCCCGGAGGATATAATGCCTTGCTTTACGTCGATATTGCGTCACTTGCTCGAAAATGTTCAATTACATAATTAGACATTATCGAGCAGGTGGTATGAAAACGAATTTAGATAAAATCAATAATAGGCAGGTATTATATTTAGTATCTATCTGTAAATAAACACTCTGAGAAATGAAACAAGTCTCAGGTGAAACTGAGTGTAGAATACATCAACCCATAAAACATACTTTATTTGGGTGATCCAACCCCTACCAGTGCTAATATTAACACTGGCAACAATGCGTGCGAGCAAACAAAGCCCATGGCCGCGTAACTCTCATACAAAATTCAGAGGGTACATAAAGCAACCATTAGGGAAGATCAGATGTCTTGTATTCTAGTGGATCTTCCACGAGTAAGGGCTTTGACTCGGGTTTCGGTATTTTTAGACGAAATTCTCAACTGATTTACGACGTTTCTATTAAGTTAGAGCTGTTTATTTTCAGCTTAAATGACAATGTGAAACCACTATTATAAATGCGACGGAATGTTTGAATGGATATAAGATCGTTTGTTACTCTTTCACGCCAAAACTACTGAAACAATTTGGCTCAAATTTTCAACATAGGTATATAATGAGTGTTGCGGCTTTGGTCCGGGAATAGGCTTCGGGAACAGATTGAAATAATGAAGATTATTGTTTAAAGTTACTTTGTTATATTGTAAAAAATCTTGGTAAATGAATACAGTAGGTAGATGTTCCTGTTCTCGGCAAACGTAGTGTAGGACGTCCGGAGGCACGGTGGAGTGACGATCTGCGTAAGACGGCTGGCAAAAACTGGATGTGAGAAGCCCAAGATATACCTAAGTGGCGTGCAATTGGAGAGGCCTATGTCCAGCAGTGGACTGCTACAGGCTGATGATGATGATGATGTTCCTAGCTCTGTGATAGCCGACCGAATATGGACCGAATGGCAGAGCGCCGGCCGTCACCACCCAAAGTTCGGTTGCTACGAGTACTATTGCGTATGCGCACACTAGCTAACGGTGAAGCGTTTACAATGACCGTAAATAATACGTAGCCAACTTACTGTTCCGGACAAATATTCCTTTGGCATAGTAATTTTCCACTGAGGCGGATCGACCTGACACAGCTAGTGTTCAAGTATGTTATTTGAATAAGGCTATATTTTTTAAATAAATGAAGACCTTTAGAGATCTTGGTGCGTTCCTATTTCTCTGTACATTCGTTGCCAAAATCGTATGTGATAAGTACTTAAAACATTTTTTAATGTACATCTAATGGCAATTTACTTCCGAAACAAGTATGAGGCCCACCTAGTGTTTAGCGGTAAGCCCGCCACAAGTAACGAACCGTACTGCCCCCATCATCTTAAGATATTAAGTTGTTAAGTCTCATGTGCCTTTAATTTCACCGGCACCCATATTTTTCGAATCGCCACACGTATTGCAAATGTTACTGCTAGAAATAGCGGTGGCAGTAATTCCCCGGACGAACTCTTTCACAAAGAGTTCTACAGCACTACAATATAAATACCTACTCGTACATCAAAATCTCCTGCGCGTATTATCTAAATATACAAACATCGATTACTCTTTACTTTGAACTATGACTTTTGTATTTCACTTTTAAACATCTTTATAAGCTTTCCAGTGTCCGCCTACTTTCGCCAGTTTCACTCGGGAAAAGGACGAAGATCAAACCCAAAGAATCCCCTTCTTCACGATTATTGCATTGTACCCGACTCAAACGATCATTCATTTCCAATATCGGTTCAAATCATTCTACAAAGGGTAATAAATTGGTTTATTGTATAACAAAACAACGAACAACCTCCTTTTAGAAAGTAATGACTATATAGAGTTTTTATTTATATTATGTTTAGTATATATCCTTTTCTTAACAAACTTTTTTCTTTATAAGTGATCTCTTACGTTTGTACATTTGCCATTTTTATAGTTATTCGGGTAAGTATCAAGAGAAATTTTTATGTAGTGAAGAGTAAAGACCCAGTCACGTATATGAGTTTGTCATTAAGTCACTGTCCTGTCTAAGTCACGTTCTAGTAAAGCGATGGACGGTTTACGAAAAAAACCGTTGCGTTTCATATTTTAATATCATGTCTGAGAATAAAAGAAATTCTTTATAACAGATATTAAAATTGCAAGAGTTCATATTTTATTCTCAGACAAAATAAAAAAGTCAAGACAGAATGTTGTCACAGAAGTGAGGGCGGTAAAATTACGCCTCTTTCTTTGTTTGTACTTATATTATGTACTGTGGTGTTGCAATAAAGAGTTTATCCATTTATTATAAGGTACAAATTGTGCAAAAAAGGTTTAGACATATTTTACTATTTTATTTTATTCCCACATATTTTATGTTAACTCCGTTTTCAAACATTTACAGACTACATTTCTTTGATTATTTTACGAATGAAGTGAACTTTGAGGTTGGATTGGATCGGTATTCAATTATTTGTTTTACTGTCCCCCGCGGCAGAGTTATGGTTGCTATACTTTTTAGCGAACGGCGAACAAGATTAATTTCTTTTTGACTGTTTGGTTATATCCCTTAGGAACTTATGACATAATTGCTTTTTGTAAGTACATTTAATATTAAATTGATGTAGGGAATGAGCAGTGATTTAAAATGTTTTTGTTAAAATAACAATATTTTTATATTAGAACACTGGGAATCAGTAATTACGCAGACCGGAAGTTTAAAGAAGCGATACAGTCAGGCTCAGGGGTGGAACGTCAGCCGACCTATTTGCCATATGTTAAAGGAGTCTCATACAAAATAGATCGAATCCTTGGAAAATTGTCTATCAAAACCATATTTACTCCTCAGAGGAAGTTAGTGCAAAGTCTGCGTTCCCCTAAGTATAAAATACTCCTCAGAGGAAGTTAGTGCAAAGTCTGCGTTCCCCTAAGTATAAAATACTCCTCAGAGGAAGTTAGTGCAAAGTCTGCGTTCCCCTAAGTATAAAATACTCCTCAGAGGAAGTTAGTGCAAAGTCTGCGTTCCCCTAAGTATAAAATACTCCTCAGAGGAAGTTAGTGCAAAGTCTGCGTTCCCCTAAGTATAAAATTCCTTATGAGCATCCTGGGCATCATATATAGGACAGACAAAGCGAACAGAGTCTCGCCGTATAAGATGACACATCAAAGCTGTTAAGAATAATGAAACATACAAATCTGCCATAGCTGAACATCTATTGGACTCAGGCCCTAACCACTGGTTAGAATTTCACAAACCACAAGTCTTATCCACGGAATGCTACTATGTACCCAGGTTGGTGAAGGAAGCCATCGAAATCACGAAATGTCCAAATTCCAATCGTGGTGATGGGTTCCAACTTGCCAGTGCGTGGAATTCAGTGGTAGGTTGTCTAAAAAAGAATAACTATCGTCTAAAATGTGATCAAAACAACATTCGCAGTGATACAGTTAGTGTGTTAGACAGGCCGGTTGGCGCAGTTGGTAGCAACCCTGCCTTCTGAGCCGCTGGTCCCGGGTTCGATCCCCGGACAGCTCAAACATTTGTGTGCATGAACATGTCTGTTTGATCTGTGTCTGGTTGTGTATATGTATATAAGTATGTATATCAGTCATCAGGTTACCATAGTACAGGCTCTGCCTAATTTGGGACCTGAAGACCTTTGTGTGGATGTGTATTATATTATATTATTATAGTTAGTGTGTATTATTGAGACTTACAATCGAGTTCGAGGGCCAGTGGTATCCGTAGTAAAAGAGTGATAAAGAGGGTAGACCGTTTTGTCTGTTCTTAACTTCGAACTTTTTCCACATCCACCCGCATATTCAGTCTATCCGTGAACATGGTGCATGTAACTGCGCCGAAATATCGCGAACTCCAAAACCTGCCTAATCGTGGTGTACATCCCGTGAGTAGTTTCTAATTATAATGTAGTTACATAAATATGTTTAGCGATATAACAACAAATTATCGATTTACAGATTTTTTTCCTATACTTGTGTTGTTCGACCTATAATAGGTAATTGCCAATTTATATGATTCGAGGGCAACCGAAAATAAATACCCCCTTTTATACAGGTTATGTAGAGGGCTATGCTCGGGGTTTCTCTACGTGATCGAATCAGAAATGAGGAGATCCGTAGAAGAACGAAAGTCAATGACATAGCTCAGAAGATTAGCCAGTTGAAGTGTCAGTGGGCAGGGCACATAGCACGCAGAACAGATGGTCGATGGGGCCGAAAGGCCGAGTGGAGACCACGGACCGGCAAGCGCAGCGTAGGTCGTCCACCGACACGGTGGACAGACTACCTGATGAAGGTCGCAGGACGACGTTGGATGCAGGCCGCTTCCAACCGGTCCTTTTGGAAAATCATGGGGGAGGCCTATGTTCAGCAGTGGACGTCATACAGCTGAGATGATGATGATGATGATGATACAGGTTATTATATTTTCTTTGGCTAGTGTCAAAATATTCGATATATAATGGGCGTATTTTTTATGCCATTGACTACAAAACATGATTTCTTTACGACTCTAAAGGACCTTAGTATTTGATATTAAATTTAACTTGATAACAGTTTTTAAACTGATATGGTCACTAATGCAAAAATTAACGTTAGAAGCTATTTACCATGTATTATATTTTCCAGTTTACTCGTGAACATGGCGCATGCAACTGTGCCGAAATATCGAGAGCTCACAATAAATACAATGCATGGTAAATATCCCGTTTCTAACGTAAATTCTAACTTGATACCTCCACGTATTCCTGAGAAAAAAGGTATCGATAGACAGACAGATGGACAGACAGACATCAGCATAATTCCTTACACACACTCACCACACCAAGGATGTTTAAATGAGGATTTAGGAAAATCAATTTAAGCAATGTCTCGTACTCAAACCTGGAAAGTCGACAAATGGAGTCTATCAATAGATTTAATCCAATTTGCAAGATTACGGAATTCTAATTGATTGAATCGGGTTCATAATTCAGTATATGTAACCTTTACCTGCTTCATTGTTGTTGTCGCAAACAATTTGCTTGAAATAATTGAAATTATATACGTTCATACGTTCAGGGGCAACGACGAGAGCGTCACGTGATTACAAATTTGATCTAGCTCAATCACGTCAATTTAGCGTTATCCGATTAGAGTAATTTCTGTAAAGATTAAAATCATTCTCTCTCGTGTTTGACTGTTATCGAACACAAAATGCTAAAAGAGAAAACTCTTTTCTACCTCTTAGCATTGTCCGATTTCAGTGATTTTTTTAAGCTATTGCATAGCTTCTATCGCGGGTCTTAAGCGTGGAGACCGAATCCAGAAATTCCGTAACGTAAATAACCTAATACCCCCCACTCCGACTCCATCTATCGATGAATAGCAGAACTTTTAATGACTTTTTGAAATATCACGCTTGTCTCTTTAGTTCAGCAACTCGCCTCTAGATGGCATTGGTTAAATAATTATAATTGCATAAGTTGATTTGGCATCTATCGATGAATAGCAGAACTTTTAATGACTTTTTGAAATATCACGCTTGTCTCTTTAGTTCAGCAACTCGCCTCTAGATGGCATTGGTTAAATAATTATAATTGCATAAGTTGATTTGGCATCTATCGATGAATAGCAGAACTTTTAATGACTTTTTGAAATATCACGCTTGTCTCTTTAGTTCAGCAACTCGCCTCTAGATGGCATTGGTTAAATAATTATAATTGCATAAGTTGATAAAAACAGCTATGCAATAGCTTTACCGCGGCAGTCTCCGAGTGCCACACGTCTTTTTTTTTCATGGAGTCGTGACATTGTTTACTATGCCCGTACGTTTAGATTTTTTCAGTTTTATGAAGTTCTAAAAAAAGATATTTATAGTACTTTGAAATACTGAAAAAATCAAAATGTACGGGCATAGTAAACAATGTCATGACTCCATGAAAAAAAATCACTGAAATCAGACAATGCTAAGAGGTAGAAAAGAGTTTTCTCTTTAAGCATGGAAAGTACTAGCTATGCAATCCTCTTAAGATCATTAGGCACGCAAACATTGATTGTAGTACCTACATGTATCTATGTAGGTGGTGTAGTTGTAGTTTATAAATGTTTAAACTGACGTGGTCACTAATGCAACACTAATGTTTCTCTTTACTCGTGAACATGGCGTATGCAACTGTGCTGAAATATCGAGAGCTCAAAATAAACACAATACATGGTAAATATCCCGTTTCTGAAGTTAATTCTTGTTATAGTGTTTAGTGTCAGACCATAGCAATGGTGGCACCACGTTGAGTCTCGCTCGCGCTGACGTAGGTCATGCTTTTTCTCACCAAAAACTTCATATTAATGTATTTTTTTCAATAATAATGAATTATATTATTTCATTGGGTTTATGCGAATCTGTTAAATGGAATACAACTTTCAACGGATACACCGCGCGTTTAAGATTATTTGCGAGTCGACCCCAGACCACGACCCACCGACAAGTTTAGTGTTCTACGGGTAAATACCGGTAGAACTTGGTTGAGAATTTGGTTGATAATTTAAAGTAGAATTTATTTCGTGTCGTTTTAACGTCAATTTAGTTTTATTTTTTAAATATAAGTACACAATACTTACACATGATCATTATATTAGACAAGTACAATTTGAAAAAATAATACAGACTTCCATTCTATTCAGTTATTGGAGTGTATCTCGAAAAACTTTTGGACCGAATTTGAAGAAATTTAAATGGGATTACACGGGAAGTACCAGCTTTCAAACAAAAAAGTATTTTGTGAGAATCGGTTCACTCAGTCGAAAGTTATGAGGTAACAAACATAAAAAAATACAGTCGAATTGAGTAGGTACCTCCTTCTTTTTTTGGAAGTCGGTAGAAAAAACACGATAACAGTTTTGTAGTTATAATGCTCAAATAATCAAATATTTTTTCATATGTTTTCCGGCTAACGTTCATCCGTAGGTAATCAGCTAGACACATACAGATACATAACTTTAATAAGTTTAACATACCCAGAATTATATAGCACTAAGCGGCACCAGTGTAGGTACTGTATGTTACAATTGTACTGTTTTGTGCCATAATTCATAATTATAAGTGTGTACGTATGTTTGAATTAGGACGTCTACTTAGTACTAAGTGAGCGTCTAAAATTACACACGCAGTGTTAGTACTAAGTAGACGCTCACTTAGAACACGTGGTTGAATTCGGTAAGTTTGGAAATTAAAATGAGTTCACATTAAACTTTGTAATTTTAGAAAGAATAATTTTACATCGCACGAGGCTCGAACCCGCGTCTTCCGACTATCCGTGTCAGACACCATAACCACTGGGCCGGGGAGATCAAAGTCAAAGTTAAAGTCAAAATCATTTATTCAATTAAGGCATCAAAGACGCACTTATGAACGTCATTTTTCATTATAATGTACTTTAAAGACTCTACCGCCGCGTTCCAAAATATATAGAGCCCACCGAGAAGAAGCGGCAAGAAACTCGGGGCCATTCCTTTTATATAGATGTTTACAATGTTTCTACTTAGGTACTACAAATATTACATTTTATGGGTGGCAGAGTGACAGCTTGCCAGAAGTGGAGTATTCCAAGCACCTTTATCTTCTATATAATGTCGAACTTTATAGTAAGCTTTTTTTATTAAAACGTTTTTTACAGTCAACTTGAATTTGCCCTCTGTGAGCTCAGTTATGTGTTTTGGGATTTTATTGTAAAAACGCACACAATTTCCTAGGAATGACTTATTAGTCTTCGCAAGTCTAAAACTAGGTACAGCTATCCTATTTGTATTTCTAGTATTAAAAGTGTGGTGATCACTATTTAACTTATATTTATGTAAATTTTTACGAACATACATTATATTTTCAAATACATATAAGGAAGACAACGTTAATATATTGATTTCTTTAAATAAATCTCTCAAAGATTCACGGGGACCCATTTCGTATATATCCGTTTGCGCATCGAAATTAACTCTCTAGTTGATTTGATTTTAGCTGTCATATGGGGACGAATTACAAAGTTTGGTCTCACTAAGCAGGCGTAACTGTTTTAAAAATCATATAATAAATAGTACCTAGATGACCGAGCTATGCACGTATGTTAACAATTGATTATCTTGTTCTACAATCAAACACTCTTTGCCTTAGCTTAACAACGCCATCTATTGTCAAGTAGCTTTAGTGTTCCTGTGTCAGTAAAAAGTTTAGTTGTTGTTTAAGCTGATGGCCCTTGCCACAATGTTATTGTAGCAGTTTTTCATTGCCATAAAACGGCGTTTTCTAAAAATGAAACTAGTCCCCCCCTGCATACAAAAAAATAGCTGGAGCCGTTTCCGAGATTTAGATTATATATACACAAGAATTGTTCGTTTATAGGTATTAGATAGATATTTCAGATTAAGTATAAAAATATTGCTTACCCCTTCAGCATCCTCGACTAAATGCGGTCCGAGCGAAGCGAGCGTGCTCCATTTGCAAGAGGGAGGCGCTCGCGAGGCACATCGCTTGTGCGCTTTGAACTTGCAAAGTTCACAAGCGAGAGCGTGAGCGGTCCCGAGCGCTCCGAGCGGCTCGCGGCACACGTTGCAGAAGGTGGGGCGGGCGTGGGTGGCCGCGTACCTGGGCAAAGAGTACGGATTCAACACGGATTCAAATCTATGAATGTATAAAAGGGCGGAAAACATACATGCATACAGGTGTGCTAATTCATTGAATTTCGTAGGGGGTCACGTCGGGGGTGCATGGAAGAAGCCTCCCCGTGGCGCACTCCGGAAACAGTTAGACGCAGGGTCTAGGCTGGCCAATTCTTCCGACACAATGGTACAACAACAATCCCTATGCCCTAACAAGGGTCACATTGACATCTCTTAAAACCAGCTTTGACAGTGAATTCAATAAACATAGAAGGTTATTCAAATGACAAATCCTCACTACTGTCCCAACTCAGCCAAACGACGAAATGTGACATTGAACTTCGAAAATGAGATTTTGTGTACACCTATGAGCCTATACAAACCTATTTTTGATCAGAAGTTCTATTAACTACTTAGTTGTTCTGCGAACAGTAGACCTCACGATCGCATAGTCCTATTAGCGGCAGATTGTCTAAAAAGTCGGGTACCTAATGTGTGTACCAAATGTTATCTATATATCGGTCGGTTAATAGCGTCGCAGTAAACTTCCCCCCTTTTTAGGAAAAGTACATCCTCAATCGAAAATCGTCGACGACATAAAAATGCTAATAAGTAGTAGAACATATATACCAAGTTTCGTCAAGATTGGTTGAAAAATGCGACCAGTCAAGGAAGACAAACGAACAACATATCAAATATACGGACAGATGAAAGTCAATATAAATAGGGTTGTTGACCTTGTTTTTAATGTATGTTAAACGTGTGTAAAGTGTATAAAACCATGAAACATTATTTTTGTTTTTATCGTCAATCGTGTTGGCAAGTTTTAGTAATGCATCCACGTGACTTATCATCATCATCATCATCTCAGCCGTAGGACGTCCACTGCTGAACATAGGCCTCCCCCATGATTTTCCAAAACGAACGGTTGGAAGCGGCCTGCATCCAACGTCGTCCTGCGACCTTCATCAGGTCGTCTGTGACTTAAACAAAACAGTAATTAAATGACTAGTTTATTTTTTAGAGCAGACTCTAAGTACCTACTTGAAAACCAAGTTATATCTCTGTAAAATAAACCTACGTTTAGACGTATAATTAGTTATATTTAGGGTCTTCCACTTCAAAAGGTAAAATGAACCCTTATCTGATCACTTTGTTGTCCGTCTGTCCGTCTGTCTGCCTGTCAAGACCCTTTTTCATTCATAAAAAACGAAAAAATCTGAAATCCATAAATGTGTCACCACAATAATAACGTGATTTCATTTCATTTCATTTCATTTTATTTCATTTCATAACAAGAAAAACGAATTTACTATTGAATATTATAATAAACGTTGGTATTTAATTAATATAAAAAACACTAATATAAAAAATGTATAACAATAACAAGGCAATAACCGTGTTTATGAATCGACAGCTTGTCCTTTGACCTAGTATGTATAGTATGTGTAGTTTTAAAACATTAATATTAGATGATTTTTTCACTTGCTTGATTCTCAATCTGTAGATAAGGCACGACACTATAATACCATATGTTTGTTTTTGCCCTTATGACGTCATTTCCACCGCTACTTCCGTTTGAGGTCAAGTGACTTCTAGAAACTTTTGTACACATTTATTTGTTAAAAATAAAGTAAATCCAACGATATATATTTTTTTAAAATTATTTAAGTTATTTGCTCCAACCACTATCATGTTAACATTACAGTGTTATTTATTTATGACTGCGTCATCTGCCCTATTTTTTTATCCCGGGAAAATCTTTTAAAGATACCACCGCCCCCGGGGGAGCACGGTGGTTATGTGGGAGTCCGTATACCCACCAAAACCCCGGGGTGTTCCTCCAAGCGCCTTCATGTCGGGACTACAGGAACGGTTTTGTAATCGTCTGCGGTCCCGGCGACGCTGATCCCCCAGCAGAGGATCCCAACCCATTGGGGTTAGAGGAGACTACTTTCTAACCCCGTCTTCCTGAGGGGCGCACGGAAACACCGCGCGCGCCACCTTGGGGACACAGATGTTTGGACGGCGGACGCCCCCGCATACGCCGCCCCAGTCCCCAACTATGGAGGTCGGAGGAGGGCGTGAAAGATTAACCTCCGACGCCCTGGTCTCTTTTTGCGGATTGGGAGCTCAGAAAATATTTCCCGCTGCCTCTCCGCCACCTCCTTCTTCCCCATCACCTCCTCGCAGAAGGAGAGTGCCTCTACCCATGACCTCTCAGATCTCAGCATTGATGATATCAATGCAGGGAGAGAAAGGTCGTTTCCCACTGCTCTGACGAGGGCACTGCGCTCATCTGCCCAAGCCGGGCATGCCTCCAACGTATGGTGCGCAGTGTCCTCGACACAGTCCCAGTGGTGACACTCGGGCGTCGGTTCCCTTCCAGCTATGCGGCAGAGATACTTTCCAAAGCACCCATGCCCGGAAAGCACCTGCACCAGCCGGAAGGAAAGCAGCCCGTGCGCCCTGTCCAACCAATCCTCGAGGACTGGAACGTCCAGATCCTACGCTAACCAATCCATCCAGGATTCATGAATTTTGGTATGTAGATGGAATACAAAGCTGAATAGTATACGAGGCGCTGGAATACAATAAACTCTTCATCATCATCCTCCATCACCACGCGGGTGCACCGCGGGGCGCAGCTAGTTGTTTATATTATTAAGTAATTAGTTAACGAGATGGGAATATCGTTTGGCTATTCGCGTGATTGCGTGACCTTAGGTGAAGCTTCACTACGTTGTGTCACAGTAATACACAATACACTATAAGGCCTTTATTAATAAACGTTGCGTAAACCTATATTAGGCGTAACATGCTTTGTCTTGCTTTCACGAGTGACATTTACTGCAAGCGAAAAATTGACAGATAGATGTTTTAACTACTCCGGGTGTAAGCCAAGTTTATTAAAAAGGCCGTAATAGTATACTACCTACTATACAGGATAGTTTTTTGAGACGGGCGTTCATGGCCAAGTCCGGAATAACGAGAGTTTGGAAAAATCGTGAAAGGAAACATGCCCTCGATTTATAAGGAAACAATATCTGCATATTTAGTTTTTTTTTTAAATCTTTTGCTTTTACCACTTTGAGCAACTTACTCGTATTAGTTAGGTAAGATTGAGATAATAAACGAAATTTGTAATAAATACTATTTACTTTCGTTTCTTGAAATTTATAGAGAGAAAAATTCACATCCTCGGACGGGATTCAAACCCGCGTCTTCTGACTTTAGTAATACATGTCTTTGCGAAGATTGATCTTTATCAGCAACATAATACATTAGTTCAATAATTCAGGTCTTTTTTTGAAAAATCTTTCATGTCGATTTCCGTCAAAAGTAAAAGACTTATAAGAAAACAATATCTAATAATATATATATTGTTTTCTTATAAAGCGAGAGCATGTCTCCTTTCACGATTTTTCTCTAAATCTCGTGGTTCCAGACTTGGCAATGACCGCCCTTCTCAACAAACCACCTGTATACGTCGTATACCATCCAGGGCACAAAGCCTACTCGTTACTCAGTCATAGTTGTTTAGTCCCACTATCTCAGCAATTTCATGTGCTTCGTTGCCCTTTCACTTACTAAGGTATGTAGGAAGGGAAGAAATTTATGTCGGTATTACTAGCATAATTGACCTGTGTGTAAACACACCTGTATTCTGGAGTCGAACGTTAAATTAAAAATGGTACCCAGTTCCTTTCTTTCCATAATTTAATTTAATACGGACACTTGCATGCTTAAATGCATTACAAATATAGAAATTGAGGAAGACGATGTTCCCACAATTAAAAATTATAGTTTAAGCAAGGATATCTTCAGCTAAAGCGCCTGTTTTCACAGCGCTGTGGGCACCACAATACCGCAGGATAGCGAAACAAAATACAGACTCATCTACGAGTACTTACATCAATGACAATACCCTTGACACAGGCATCAGGAACTGTCCTGATTACGCACTTAAATACAGAACAATAATAGCGACATGGTTAGCTGAAGGTTTCACTGGATCCCGAGAACCTTGATACATTAATGGTAATATACATTCTTGACTTAACTTCAAAGCTGTTCACTTATGCTCGTATGTAATATGATAACCAGAGTGGTGCCATTGATACAATAATAGTTACTGTGGAACTACAAAGGGTAGAAACATCCGTTGTAACTCAATAGAATGTGCTTGAGCGTGCCGAAATGTTCCTTGTTTGTTTTTGATTTATGTTTTGATTTGTGTCAACTTTATGTATAGCATGTCTTTTTAATTTTCTACCGACTTCCAAAAGAAGGAGGAGGTACTCAATTCGACTGTAAGTTTTTTTTTGATGTTTGTTACCTCATAACTTTCGACTGGGTGAATCGATTCTCAAAATTCTTGTTTGAAAGCTTCCCATGTGGTCCTATTTATATTTCATCAACTTCGGTCCAGTAGTTTTTGAGATACACTCCAATAACTGAATAGAATGGAAGTCGGTATTAAATTTTTCAAATTGTAATTGTCTTATTTTTTAGACTTTCATAATGGAGATACTGTGTATGAATGATCAAGCCGATATATTATGTGTGCCCTCGCTTAAACTATTATGTATAGTAAAAGTTATGCGTGAACTCATTGCATTTAGATAATTATTTTAAGCCACATAGGTTATATTTAAAGTTGCTACCTTTTATGTTTTATCGACAACTGTGCAAAAGTTTTGAATTAGATTTCCTCAAAATCAGAAATAACTGGTTTTATAGATACTTGGATGATAATGTAGTATCAAGCTTAAATAGCTCGCAGTGGAGCTTGACTTGGCGATCTTACCCGATCAACAAGTTAAGCAATGCTTGCTGCGGTTAGGAGTTGCATGGATGACCGCTAGTGGCATTGTTCAACTGAGCGCTGCCGTGATTCGGAGGGCACGTTAAGCCGTCGGTCCCTGTTGTATGTGTTAGGGCAACTGTCGTTATGTCAAAGGCCTTCAGGCAACCTGAAAACTTCGACATGGTTGGCCAATAGCCCTACCAGCAACCATTGGGTTCACGTGGTGGATTATGGCCCAACTTCTGTCTCCCAGTCCCAGCAGTGGGAACACAATGGGATTATTAGGATAAAGCTTACATAATTAGGAGCACATATCGAGGGCTCTCATGCGTTATCAGTGGATGTTCGCCATCGGTTTCATATTTTTTTAATAGTTACATGTTACTATTTATGTCTGAATGACTAAACCTCGAAAAATGGAAGACATCTATTGGAAATTTCCCCCTATACTGATGTATAAGTAATCACGGATCATAAAGTGATAACTAAATAATTAGTCTAAGTTGTTTCTACGGAAATAATTTTTACATTAATTAAACATTAAATCATATAAATCCGAATGGAGCGTACATAAACCGCCTTAACGTCGTCGAAGCACATCACGAGCGTTTTATTGTAGGTACTCGCATAAGTCTTATTGGATATTTAATTAATTTCATCCCCGCTGCGTCGTCTAGACGCCGTCGCTTGTATTTAACGAGGCGAAATGTAAAATCTGAGAAAGACCCTTTGTTAAGATTTTCTAATTAGCTCTTGGAATTCCGAATACGTAACAATATATTCTATTGTACCTATTCACTGACGTTTTGCCTTTCGAGGGACTTTCCTTATTCATCACATTAGCCATCTCAAACGGGGTTGATATATATTATACTATAGCTGTGCTCCGCGATATCATCCGCGTGGTGATCGATGATGATGATGAATTAAATATAGCGTATGTTACTCAGGCATAATGTAGCTTATTATTCGTGAAAGAGTTGTTTGAATCGTTTAAGTAGTTTTTACGTGTATCCATTACAAACAAACAAACAATCGTAAATCTTTTCTCTTGTTTATAATAGTAGATAATCCATCAGTGTTACCAGTGATGACTTATGGCACTGGGGCCAATGGGTGGTCTTTTACTATGGGCCTCATAAGTAAGCTCAAAGTCGCACAACGAGCTATGGAGAGGGCTATGAGGCTGAGATGATGATGATGATGATGAGATAATGATTACTTCTAATATACTAAGATACGAATAATGTGGCCTTGTTTGTACCGGCGTTAGTATTGCATATTTCAAAATGAAAAGTATTTATTGTGACATAATTGTAATAGTTAGACATATGGTAATGTGGACTACTTTGTAGATATTGACGTCTTCTAAAAGTTCGTCAATAGTTTCCGCAGCGTATGCGATAACAAGGATATGCTGGATGATAAGGATGCGATAATATTTTCTACATCTTGGATTACATTATTGAAGTTTTTATACGGACCCCTAACTTATTAGAAAATATTATATAGCCTACGTTCATAAGGGATAATGTGGGATTCCAATGGTGAAAGATTTTTCTAATCGGTTCAGTAGTTACGGAGCCAATTCACACAAACAAACAAATTTTTCCTCGTTATAATATAAAAAAGTGTAGCTGTAAATAGATTAGTGTAGATGAGATGTTTTGAAATATAATTCACGTAGGCTGTGACCCTGAAACTAGACAGTTAAGCAATGAGATCAGTCACGTCTTGGTCACTATACTGCACCTTGTGTCATGCATCGGTATGAAAAAAAATATAGTCTCCAGATACAGCCTATAGATCAGAGTTGTCACAACATTTTGACGTTGTATCAACCCCCCATCTCCGACGCAGGTCACAAAACATAGCACTATTAGGACATGCTTGCGTTTGGGACTTCCAGAAGACAGTCTATAGTGACCAGATGTGCCACATCTGGAATGCGAGTCAGTACACCCCGTAGTATAGTCGTTCATAGTCCACCCCGTCACCATGACGCAAGTGGGGGCACAAACACAGCCTAGAAACCATATCTACTTCATTTGCCCCCTCAACCTATCCATCATAGTGCAAATGTCGGCTCAAAATGCTAAGCTAAGCCTTTTTTGTATCCAGTACTTGTACTCACCAGTGATGGTCTCCAGAAGACAGCCTAGCGACCAGATCAGCCACATCAGCTCCCCGATGCAGCGCACCCCGTAGTGCTCCCGCCCACTCCTCCATGTCGCCACGGTTGTCAGCACAGAGTACTAAGCACCGACTTGCTGTGATGACCTGTGGACAGAACATCCATACATCAGTTTTGAAGAACCACCAAACATTTGTATAGAAATAATTGTTAGATTTTTTTAACTGTAGACAGGCTTTCGGTGGGGTCTAATAATATAATATATTATTTAAGTAGGTACGTACGGTAAGATGTCTTAGGTCGACTACAAATAAGATTTATACTTGGTAGGTAAAAGTCTCGAAATGATACAATAGTTTCGTTGCCAAAACAGAACCTCTTAGAATGGGGATTTATATGGATAGTCTACGATTCATAAAATAAGTACCAAACTAAAATGTAAAAGACCATAAGATACATTGCGCACCCGACAAAGCGACTACCCGTCGCCGGCTCATGCCCACTTTCAGTTTGCCGCCCTGCCGGACGAATCTACTCAAGTTTGCCCCCATGGTTCGCGCTCTAAAATTGTTGAATGCAGTAGCACAAGACATAGACATTTTTAATTGCAGTCTGGCGAAGTTTACAGAAACGGCGCATAAGATCTGTGAAAACATGACCTAATTTTACAATTGTACTAATTTTAATTGAAATATAATAAGTAACTAATTAACTAAGAATCTAATATTATATTTTCCAAATCTTTATTTCTAATGTAGGTACATAATACTCGTAATATTTAGTGTAGCACCGCTTTGGTTAATAAACTGTAAAGGTGTATATTACTTTGTAAATAAATAAATAAATAAATAAATTTTATCACAATTTTAGATAGCACAATTCACAACCTCGCGCGGGATTCGAACCTGTGTCTTCCGACAACCCGTGTCAAACGCCATGACCATAGGCCACCGAGGCTCACCGACCATGTATCGAAAACGCCCCGCTATTTGATTTTGACCGTCGAATCCCGTCCGAGGATGTGAATTTTGGTCTCTAAAAGTGCAATGATTGGTCTCGCTAAGCAGGCGTTAGTGCTTTAAAAACCATTTTCTTAATATATAATCGTATACATAAATAGGTAGAATTTTTTTCTAAATAACTCTTAGAAATATTTTTTTATGAATACGAGTATATATTAAGTAAATGGTCTTGAACCACATGGTAACATCCACATGGGCATTGAGCTACAAGAATAACACATGCATGCAATCAATTATTGACTGAAATTTAAATGGCAGCTTTAGATATGTCACTTTTGCCAGCTCCACTCAGCAACTTAGGCTACGTTCCGGATAGCGCCGAAATCACTCGCGGCGTTCGCACACCCATTCCCTTAAAAGCCCACGGTCATCGTGAGCGAACTAGATACGTCATCGATGACGTCACTGAAAACGCTCACAACGCTCGCAGATCGTAGGTGGGTTTTCGCGGTCGTTTACGAGCTGTCACTGTCAAGCATCAAATGTATAGGATTCTATCGATTTATGACAGAAAAGATGGCGCGCTTTTCGCGAGACCGCGTAACCGTTCCGCTTGGGTTGAACATTGCAAGCATTCATCCTAACCGGAACGCTAAACCGGGGCGCGACAGTTGTGAGCGTTGACGGCGCTTCCCGGAACGTAGCCTTTGTAACATTTCTGTTTTAATGAAGCTGTCAAAAATGACATAGAGCCGCCATTTTTCAAGATTTTAATCAACATTCGATTGTAACTGAATTATGTTATTACCCTGTTGACATTCTTCTTTAAACCTCTAATAACACAATGGGGCCTTCAAATTCCCATAATCAAAGGATCGATCACTTTATAACAGACTAAACTACCTGGAGGCAGAATAAATATAAGCATATTTTATACGAGAAGACGTTAAATAGCGCGCGTGTTGCACAAGAACGCGAGCCGTACTAATTGAGCTGTAGTGTTGGTTGTATTTGAAAGTGACTAATCATTATGAAGGCTTGCATTGAAACTTACGGATTAAAATCCCTTCCTTCATTGAAAATCATAATAAATTTGTAGAATTGTATGTACTTACTGATATTTGATTCACCACAATAATTCATACGTATAGGCTAAAGGTTTAACAGCTTTGGAGTAAACTAGGAAAGATGCTTGGCCAGTAAAGTCCTCTCCTTTATGAATGAGAGGACGTTATGAGGTGCTAAAAGAACACATAGAATACTTTCATCATCATCGTCATCATCATAACCACCATCACCATCCATCACCACGGGCGCAGCTATTATTCAAAATTTTAATCTTAATAGAAAATTAATTACCGAGAAGCAGATAAAAGTTAAATAAGTTAAATACCGTTTATTATCTGAACCTATGGTAAGCACGCAGAACAGATGCCCGATGGAGCCGAAAGGTTCTGGAGTGGAGACTACGGACCGGCAAGGCAAGCACGGTGTAGTTCGTCCACCGACAAGGTGAACTGACGATCTGATAAAAGTAGCAGGACGACGTTGGACGCTTCCATTTGGAAATTTGCGAGGGAGGCCTATGTTCAGCCGTGGACGTCCTACGGCTGAGATGATGATGATGGTAAGCACGATAAGTGTCCTTATTATAAAAGTTCACACTTTATTTAATATATTTTACTTATCTACAAAAGTAGTTAAATAAATGATGTTTGAAACCTTGCAAAACTCCAGTAAAAAGTTACAAATGCAAGACATACGGAACCTAATTATCGCTTATCTCTGTGCTCCCGTGGTTACGGTAATACCGGAGCAGATATGGAGCATGGCCATTCTATTTTATATGAAAACTTTTGTATAGTGTTATACTTTGATTACTTTCTTTTACTTCTTTTAACTAAACATACACGGGAAGAGAAAACTTTATGTTCTAGGTGCATTTCAATTGAACTTACTTAATCACCTCATTATGTCCCCACTGCTGCGACTCGAGCCTTCCTCTCAGAGAGAGGACTTTGGTTGGGCCATAATCCACCACTCAGGCGCAGTGCGGGTTGGTGGATAGGTTTTTGGCTAACCCATGTCGAAGTTTTCAGGCCACCCGAAGTCCTTGGACATAGCCTAACGACTGTTGTCCTAAGACAAACTACCACGACCGAGGGCTAACGTGCCCTCCGCAGCACGGAAGCGCTCAGTTGAACAAATGCTACTAGCGATCATCAAAGTCAAAGTCAAAGTCAACAGCCCATGAAGATAGCAATAAAATATATATTATCTTAGAGCGGATTCGGACATATCGCTCACTATATAATTCAATGAGCGACCACACACGGTGAATATATTATAGTATTTAAACCTTAGAGTAGCTTATGATGCTACCAATATTCGAAAGGCATATTAAGATACGCTAAGATTACTGTAGATAATGAAGACATCTTTAGATAATGTGCGATACTGATCTTAAGATTAAATACCAGGATGTTAAAACCGTTGCAGTAAACGGACCTCTGGTCTTCAGTTACCGAACAAATTTATATTTTCACAATAAAAACTATTAACGCTATATAGTTAACCTTTAATGTATTACATTATCGTAGGTACCTATTTTGTTCCGATTCTACAGACATATTGGTACTGATTCGCTTGTGCGTACACTAAACTAAAATTATCTAAACTATGGTAGTTCTTATTATGTTAATACTAAGATCCAAATTCTTGTAACACTTATAATGATAATTCTAAACATATGAATATTCTATTCAAATGTGGGTAGTTTTATATGAGTTTGGTTTAGTTTAGAGATCACAAACTTACATGACGATTAAATTTGCACTAAACATACCCACAATTAAACAGAAACGGCAAATTTAAGAATTGTCACTTGCAAGCATTAAGCGAATTTGGACCTAAGCGTGAACAGAATAAGAACTACCATGATTTACTAAAAAATAGATTTTAGTTAGCTAGTTTAGTTTGGTGTTCTGAACAAGCGAATTACTACCATTATTTGCAAATAAAAATGAAACTAACGACTGACATACACGAATCAACTTGGTCAAACAACGAGAATCATCGAAAAAGTAACACTTTCTATCTACTAACCGAACTAGCGGTATGACGAAGTTATCTTTTTAGAAATTGCAAAAATGATCAATAGAACCAACCTTATAACTTTGCATTCAGTATAATCCCCATCAAAATACGTACAGCCTTTTAAGAGATTACCCGGATTATAGAGACAGACAGACAAATAATGAAAAAAACTGGCAAGTATCGTGTAAAAGACATTGAATGTTAGAAAAAGATGTTTTTTCTGAAAGAACTTTGTAAAGTTTAAATCCACCACGGTGTTTCCTGTGTTTTATTTATGTGATCTTCTATCCAGATTCTTCGTTTTTTACTTTTAGCTAGTATGACGGTTATATCAAATTTACAGTCCCAATAATCATCTGAGGAACTGTCCAACAGGTCTAGCAACAAAGTACGCTTCATCGCAATATCAAGAATATGAACACTCTACGTGTATATATTACAGCGTGACGATCGAGACGTGCGGCTCGTACGCTTGCTATATATTATAGTATCTGCGCCGTGTGTGGTGGGTTAAGTTAACATAACTTATACATTCGATGCTATAATATATATTATCTTAGTCGTGTGTGATGGGCTAGATCGCCACGTCAAGCTCCGCTGCGAGCGCTTCGATTGAAGTTTTTAAACTGACATGGTCACTAAACTCGTGTTTACTCGTGAACATGGCGCATGCGACTGTACCGAAATATCGAGAGCTCAGAATAAATACAATACATGGTAAATATCCCGTGTCTAACGTTAATTCTTGCTTCAATTTAACTTGAAAATGTTTAATTCTATCTCAAAAATACTCTTACTTTTACCACATTCCGAATTCAACTATATCCGAGGATCGAGTTTTACAACATGGTAATTAGGGGTCGGATTATAGTCCTATCCCGGGCACTGCTGACGCCCGATTTGTCTCGGGTCATTGCACGATTATATGCTTAATCGACGTGTGTATAATTAATTTTATAGATAGCGAGTAATATGATTATTTTATGTTATTTGCAAACAAGTAATCGGTAAACTTCATGGAGAGGTGTTGGTATTTGCTAAGGATATCTGAAATGTTAGGAGCTTAATTGATGCGTTGCCTATTACCGTTTAAGGCTCTTTTATCAAATTTGTTGAAGGTCTCATGAAGGTCTCATAGTAAGGTAGTCTTCATATTCTAGCTGTTTGCACAGTTGGGAGCCTCATCAGATATTCACATTTGCCAAGAAATATAGTAGTTCTCTGGAGATACCGTTTTTTAGAGATCATTCCACATTTTACAGGTATGCGGATAAAGGACAGCCTTAAGCGAGTATACGCTTATTGATCGCGGATAAGCTTATTTGCCTTGACGATAAATACGATGATAAAGTCGAACATTCCTCGTAATATATATGTAGTAAAAGACGCAAAATTCTCCGATATTTTTACGGTCTGCACGTCATTTTGAAAGGTTCAAAGTCCTGTTTGAGCAATGTTATCTATAACCAGCTACGTCCTGCGGTTTCACCCGCGTGGTGATGGATGATTATGAATAGTATCTTATGTCCCCGAGATGTAATACTCGCTTAAGATCCTTGTCCTTGTCAAATTTAGCTTTGAAAAACTTTAACTGTAACAAACAAAAAATTCACTTTGGCATTTTTAATAAGAGTTAAAATAAGATATACAATCTGAAAAAATTGAGCGCTGTAGCTATTCCATTAGCTTCATTTCATAGCTATTCCAATCTAAACTTGATACTTAAAAAACGGGTCCACGGGTTCGCCACGTAAGGAAGGATTTGCGCTTTATACAGCAAAAAACCAGTTAAAACTCAGCGTGAATTACTAACTGCCATAGATATTGCCTAGCTTTGTTATTAGAGGACACCTAGTTTCATTGATGCCTTATAAACCTTGCGCGTTGTATATGTCCTTAAATATAAATAAGCTCGTTGTAAATATAAGAAAACAATATAACCGATAAAAACCGTCGAGATTAAACTGTACCAAAGAAAATCCTTTCCAACATCTTGATACGAGGTCGGATTACAGCCGTGCCAAACTTAATGCCGCGGCGAGATATGGCGCGGGCTATTGTGCTTACATCGCACTTTTGTAGAATACCCGCAGGTCTCTGGAGTTGGCAAGTTGTGGAGTGTAGATACGCCCTTAATGGTTATGACGGTACTGTTGGCAATACAAACGGTTACTGCGTTGTTGTTTTAATTTTTAATAGGTGGTCGGTATCCTTTAGTGTTATGCTGGTGTGCAGCTATCTCATTTAATCGATAATCGAAGATTTATCAATTGTTTTCAACTAGACCGACAATGCTGGAAAACACCGCCATATTTCGGATTAATTGCTTAATCATTTGGCCAGAAGTTAGGTCTGTCCAATTGATGGCATTACGTAATTTATAATTGAACATAAAACAATCTAGTAATTTATACTATAAAATAAGTCGTCCGTTCTCATCTTAACAAACAACAAATTAGTTCAGAAGCGCACAATCTCTACTTTGAGCATTGCAAACCATATTGTGCAGTGCGCTCATACGCTCTGACTTAGCACCGCACTCAATATCCCTCCTCTAACTCGTCTCTCTGGGCATTTGATATTTATTTAAAATTGATATCTCCTAGCGTTACTGAGAAACTTAGAATATACAATATAAGAATGAAAATAAGTTGTCCGTACTCATTTTAAGACAAATTAGATCAGATGCGTACAATATCTACTTTGAGCATTTCAAACCATATTGTGCAGTGCACTCATACGCTCCGACCCAGCACTGCACACAATATCCCTCCCCTAACTCGTCTCTATGGGCATTTGATATTTATTTCAACTTGATATCTCCTCGCGTTACTGAGAACCTTAGAGTACACATAAGCAAGCGTATACCTACTCTAAGCTGAGAACAGTTTCGCTTGGAGTACTGGATGTAGCGCGCGGAATTATGAACGTTGTTTCAATGATGCTAGCTTCGATAATAGCATTCGTCCGCCTAAAGCTGCTCTGTTACTCTATGCACTTTAAGAAAATGTGCTAGTAGTCAATCTCCCTGATTAAAAAGTATTATTTGCCTGTAGCTTTGATAGCTCAGTGGTTCGTTTTAAATGAAAAACACAAAGACATCCCCAAGAATATAACTGTAGCCCGCACTCGCCACTTGTTGTTTTACATTATCTAAATCTCGAAATCCCAATAGAAATCTTAATTTCATCTATTCTGATCATACGGTTGCACACACTTATTTTTTTATATATAGTTTTAAAACGTTTTTATACAGATAAAAAAATCAACAAATGGCGGCGTTTACAAATTTTCGATTCCTTTCTTTTTATTAGTGTGCGGCTTCGACCAATATAGAATAATAGGCATTTATGATTGTTTAAAAAACAGTAAGATGTTTAAACAAAACTCTCATAAGTAGTGTTTGATTTTTTTAATGAAACCGTTGTCTCTATATTGGTCGAAAGTGTGCGGTACAGGGCGCTTGCAAGCACGCAAGCACACAAGATGGCGGTTTTGGCCGGTAACTAGATTCGTGTCCCTACACTACCTATATAATAAAAAGAAACCATAAACAATAAATAACATACAACAATGCGTGTTTCATTGTTTTATGTTCTCCATGCTACAAAAGGAAATACACCGAGAGAAAACACGTGTGCGGTAGAGCACGTGTTTAGAACATACCTACTTTGTGACTGGCTAACAAATCTTAGTGAATAGGAATGTAAGAATTCGAATTGTAAGATTCTTTAACGAAATTATTTTTGCGCTCTAATATAACCTCGACCACGCAGCGCCATAACACAATTTCGGCCGAACAAGTGCTAGCGAGTAGCACTAAAGTAAACTTATTAAAAACGACGAGTTCTAATCCAAAACAACTATAATATTAGTAATTTTTAAACTTTCGCGATTTGAACACATGTTTTAAATGTTTATCGGGACTTATCGCGTATTATTTGATATAGGTAAAAAGGTCGAGCGAAAGGTACATATATTTTTACCTATATTAAATAATACGTGATAAGTCCCGATAAACATTTAAAACTATAATATTAGGAACTATCCTACCGTGGCATACCCGTTGTGTTAGGGCTTTGAGGGCATTGTAAGAAGTGAAATTACTGTATAAAAAGCATTAAAAGGGGGAGGTACTTTTCCTATACAGGGGGGAAGTTCGTTGCGGCACTATTTCGAATATGAGCATATTTGGTCAAGTGGTTGCCGAGATAATAGGTTGGGAAGTTTAAAAACTGAACGATTTTGGCAATATTCAGCAATAACGTACTTAATAATTTATTGCAACATACCTATATATGTTTACATGCAGGTCTTGTTACTCGTAACATGTTACAGAATGACAATATATGATCCTGTAAGGGTATGGCAATAGTTTGCTTGTGCGGAACAATTTATTTCATATCAACAAAATTATCACAGTAAAACTCATCTAGTGAGTAGTAATATTTTTTTTCCATCAAGCTATTTAGAGCTGCAACAAAGTCAACGTCATTTTCTACATCTATAGGGAGATTAGGCAATTTATTATACATTTTAACAGGCATTGAGTAAGAGATAGTGCTATGCATCACGAGATTTAATCGCGGTTCTATTAATTTATGTCTATATAGAGACACTACTAACAGGAATTAAAATTAAATGAAATAAGGCTTATGGAAGTTTGGTATTGAAATGCTTTGATATTGCCTAAGATGCGGATGCATTTTTTCTGGGCGATAAAGAGGTGCGCTATACAGGGTGTTTGGTAGAGGGACCGACACACCAAATGAGCGTGTTCGGGGGCCCACTTGGAGAATACAAGTTGGCCAAAAAAAATCCCCGACCCCCAATTTTTTTTTACTTTTTTTGTGAATTTTCCCGTTTTGATAATGAAAATCTTATTTTAACTCAATAGGTACAATTTCGGAGAAAAAGGGAAAATTCACAAAAAAAGTAAATAAAAATTTGGGGTCGAGGATTTTTTTTGACCAACTTGTATTCTTCAAGTGGGCCCCCGAACACGCTCATTTGGTTTGTCGGACCCTCTACCAAACACCCTATATTTAGTTCTAACGCTAGTTCTAACGCTAGTTCTAACGCTAGTTCTAACCCTAAAAGCGTGGCCTGTCAACACATTCTATTTTGGTATTATTATAATAAAAATTAATGAGGTTGAGAGAGGGTTTTGGTAGGGGGTCTAACTAAATTGCAATATTTTTGTTTTAGTCATATTCAGGTCGAGATTATGGTAAGTCATCCAATTAATTATTATATTAAAAATGTCAATTTTTTTTAATTGATATTATTATTACATGATGTAAAAATTTAAATATCGTCGGCAAAAAGAATGCAGAAGTCATTTTTTATTTTAGCATTGGTGTCGATCGTGCTACATTTATAATTTTGGCGTAATGAGCAAAGTTTTCAATTTCCACATATTGTTCTCGATTACTTACATAAGATTTGAACCAATCGTGTACATTTCCGCGTATTCATAAATTGTATAATTTATCTAATAAAATATTGTATTGTACTTTGTCGTATGCTTTAGTCATGTCTAGTTTGATTCCTATGGCATAATTTTTAGCAACGCATATATTTTTTAACAAAATTGGTCAAGAATGCCGCTGATAAGACTGTGCTCGCAAAGTCTACTGTTCGCGGAACTACTACTAGCTGTCATATCATGATGTCGTTAAAAATGAAGGTTTTTAAAGCAGTTTATCTCATAAACAGCGATTTAATTAAAACTAAAAAAAAACCCATGACATTTTTAAGACTTCTAAGTACACATTGACGGAATTAAAACTTATTTAAACATACTAGAGTACATTAAAAAAAAATTCAAACAAACCACTTAATTTGACCTTTTTATTTTTATTTTATAATTTGAGCAGTTTTTCTCTTTATTCACTATTGTATTTCTTATGTATAGCATAAAATAGTAATTTTTAATACACATACATTGACGGATATTTTTTTTATTTAAGTGTACCTACACATAATTTTTTTATGAATTTTGTATTTTTACGCCATGCATTTGCTTGATTTCAAGTAAAGGAAATTGAACGTAACCAAGCGCTGAGCTGACAGCGCCAACGTCTTCGTTGGTTTGTTTGAACGCGCTAACGCTACGCGCTACTGGATCTAATTGAGAAAATATTTCAGTTTTGGATAGCCCATTTATCGAGAAAGGTTATATAACATGAACCTATGTGAGTTTATTCGCTTGTCAGATAGTCTATGATAAAATACCACTTCATATAACGATGTTGCGTGGAGTTGTAATCCTCGGAACTTAGTGTGCGTCGTGCGCCACGAATAGCAAAGAGTAACACCCCCGGCTGCGTTCCCGCATCGTTGACCGTCAAAGGCAAAGCTATGTAGGTACGTAATTAAGCGCTCAAAGCGCTCGTTCGCTGCAGATAGCAAAGTGAACACGTGACCTAATTCCACGTTTGACTCGACGTCACGAGTGACGCGAAACCGTAAAACAATGTGCGGACCCTTTGATCTATTGTAATTATATTGTGAGGACTGTCCCAAACTCATTGTAAGTTATTTTAACAACGTCGCCGCGTCGGTCCCAAAATTCATAATCGCTTGGGCAAACGAGTTTTATTCAAATTCAAATCATTTATTTAAAAGCAACACACACTCATTTAAGTATACTAACTATACTTAGTCACATTTCTTATATAGGTACAATTTAAATAATTACTTACATAGGTACATTAATTTAATTAAAAGTCAACATTTTAATTACCTACATATAATTATTACAAAGTCATGAGTATGAATCGTCATGAATTATATATAACATGCAGCCTACAGCAATGGTTCATGTAGCTACAGAGTCGAGCCTTTCTGCGAGCACTGCTAGCATGCTGTTAGCGCTCCCCCACACTCGCCGCACCAGCGACATACCTCTTTTGCGCATTGTTGTGTAAAAACAATTTACACGCGCTTCTGCGAAAAGCTTCTGCTTTTTAGTGATGCGAGAAAGTTCTAAGTGAATCTTTGTGGCTTCATATGAATATTTTAGGGCATACCTATTGCAGCATTAATGTAAATGTGACCTAATTATCTTTGGATCCGGCTCGCAAGACTAAATGTCACTTTTCACAACATACGACTCGAGATTTTGGGTCTTGCACTAAAATAAACGGTTTTTTAATAATATATGTTGTGCAATTTATTACTTTAACGATTATGATTTTTAGGAAATGTTTAATGTGTAGGTTAGGTTTAGTTACAGTTATATATTATATTATGTATAGTACATAGAAAATATATATAGATTTAGAAGATGACTGTTGCGCGGAGAGCAGTGTTTTCAGAATAACTTTATTTTCTGTTCTTTGGTTATTTTTATCCGTTGATCGGAATAAAAGAAATCAAAGAGTTTTCGCATTTCTTTTTTCGTATAGCATCATCAGTGTCTCGATCCCATGAATCTTAGAACTAGTTAAACATCATTGAGCGAAATGGCGCTACTAAAACCATTAACAAATTAGTAAGAAAATAGTTCCTTTAAGTTTTTTACAACTGCTTCCAGTAAGGGCCCGCTGGATGTCTCTCTGACTTTCTGGGTTTTCAGAATGATACTGACCATCAGAGTCAGAGGCAGAGACATGACTGCAATCTGTAAGGGGACGACTTTTAAATAATATTCCCTCCGCTCTTGTTATCCGAATGTGTAATAGTCAAGGAAACATGACTTATTAACAAATTTAAAGAGCTTTTATCTAAAAACGGAGCAACTTCTAGTACTTACCATAATTGAACAATTCGATTTGTGTTAATCTGAATACCAATATAAAACATGAGCACATGTTATAAACAAGATAGTTCCCCATTAAGGCGCTGTCAGCTCAGCGCTTGTCTTCGTTCAATTTCCTTTACTTGAAATCAAACAAGTGCATCTCGTAAAAACGTACAAAATTCATAAAAAAATAATCTGCACTCTTAAATAAAAAAATTATCCGTCAATGTAGTGTATTAAAAATTGCTATTTTATGATATATGTTTCATGACAAATACAATAGTTAATAAAGAGAAAAACTGGTTTAAAGGTGGAATTAAGTGGTATGATTAAACATTTTTTTAATGTACTTTGGTATGTTAAAATATGTTTTTAATTCCGTCAATGTGTACTTAAAACTCTTAGAAATGTCATATATTTTTTTGTTGTTTTGATTAAATCGCTGCTTATGAGATCAACTGCTTAAACCCTCATTTTATCGACATTATGATACTCGTATGACAGCACCTTAACATGCTCACAAGCGAAGCGCTCGTAGCGGAGCTTGACTTGGCGATCTTATCCGATCATTAAGTTAAGCAGCACTTGCTGCGGTCAGGAGTTGGATGGGTGACCGCTATTAGCATTATTCAACTGAGCGCTTCCGTGCTTCGGAGGGCACATTAACCCGTCAGTACCGGTTGTTTGTCTTAGGACAACAGTCGTTAGGCTATGTTGAAGGCCTTCGGGCGGCCTGAAAACTTCGACATGGGTTGGCCACTAACCTTTTTTTTTTACCCGGGAAAATCCTTTATGGATACCACTAGCCCCGGGGGAGCATGGTAGTTATGTGGGAGTCCGAATACCCACTAAAAACCCGGGGAGTTCCATCTTCTCGACATGTGGTGGGGGCACGGGCCCGTTATTGCATTACACCGCAGCTACCGTCAAAGCCGCTGTCCGCCTTCCGGCAGACCCATCTCTGGGAAGTCGTCTTTGCGACTCCATTCGCAATAGATGTCCTGGAACTCGTTGGGCATCTACGCCTTGTGAGGGCCTATGTCTAGTGGGTGTCGGATGCCCCCGCGAGAGCCTCCCGTGTCTCCTACATACCGACTCTTTGAGTACGGGCTGCAACGCGTCGAATAGTCGTCAAGCGCCAGCCCCACTCTGTGCAGGCCTAATGAGCCACTGTTTTTGCAGTGTTACGCCAGTATGCCACCTCTAATGGCGCTGGACGCTCGTCCCGCTGCCGTGCCTCTGTTCTGCGCCAATATACCGAGGCCAGGACTTCAGCCTCAAGGTCCCACGGTAGTGACCCGGAAAGGGCGCACGCTACCTCATGGGAGATTGTGCGATACGCTCTGCACACCCTCACTGCCATCACCCGTTGGGCCGCAATCAGCAGGGAAGTAGTCCTCCGATCGAGCCGGCTAGTCCATAATGGGGCACCGTACAGGGCCATTGAGCTGACCACCGCTGTATAGAGGCGGTGGCAGCTTCCTTCTCCACCCCCAATGTTTGGGAGGAGGCGACTTAATGCGCCAGCTGTCTGTCGGAGAGGTAATCTCCGACAAGTTTTTTCAGATAACGGGGTATCCTATGATACTCCAGACCGCTAAGTATGGTACTCCAGGGCATCGTGTTAAATGCGTTGGCAATGTTCAACGATACTTGGCCACTAACCTACTACTACAACTCACAACAAGTAAAAAATAAATGAAAATATGCAGATGTATTTTTTAGGATAAATATTACTACTACATATTAGCTTATATTTTTCTCTATCAAATAAAACCATCAAAACAGTAAGAAATTTACCATCGTCGTTAGTATGGACAAATCACTAAAATATATCAAAAAAGTAGCTAAAGTAACCCGCATTTACTGTAGTATATGTTCATCAGGGATAATGTAGGATTGTTGAATTTTTTTTTTCAAATCTGTCTAGTAGTTTCGGAGCTAATTCAAACAAACAAACAAATCTTTCCTCTTTATAATATTAGTGTAGGTTAATGTTCTTGAGTTCGTATATAATGATTAATGACATATCGTTGACTGTCCGTCACCCTTTTTGTTATGCAGAGCGCATAGGACAAGGGTTTATGTAGGGACCGTCGTTTCAATTTCAAACAAGGGCAAAGTGGCTCATTTGGTCTGATGGCCAACGAAAACACGAATGTAGAATAGATTCGAAAATACGTGGTAGTGCGATAAAAATATGATGTTTGATCCGAGCCTAAAAACAAGTACAATTTGAAAAATTTAATACCGACTTCCATTCTATTAAGTTGTTGGAGTGTGTCTGTCTGGACCGAGCTTGATGAAATTTAAATGGGACCACACGGGAAGCACCAGCTTTCAAATATAAAAGATATTTGAGAATCGGTTCACCCAGTCGAAAGTTATGAGGTAACAAACATTAAAAAAATACAATCGAATTGAGTACCTCCTCATTTTAACGTCATAACATAAGACAAGCCGAACGCTTAGGCCGATCGTGCCTCTCTATCGCTTGTTTCGCGCTCTCGCTTGGCTCAGGCGGAATTACTTTGTTTTAAATTTTATTTATTAAATAAGATGAAATCATTTGTTCAACAATATTATTTTTATGGGATAGGTGGACAAACGAGCAAGCGGCTCACCTGATGGTAAGTGATACGCCGCCCACGGACATCCGCAATACCAGAGGTCTCGAGGATGCGTTGCCGATCTTTGAGGAAGGATAATAGGAAAGAAGAGATAGAAGGGGTGAGGGTGGAGGGGAGGGGGAAGGAGAGGGATCATTATCTCACCCCCAGGAGGCCCGACTCCCCATTGGGAAGGGGGAATCGGGCCTCCGGAACCTTCCACAAACCGACGAAACGCAATAGCAAGCTAAGTTACTTCACGTCGGTGCTATATGGGAGTGTGGTACTTCTCCGGTTGTGCCGGCCCATTCGGCTGTGGGGTTGCAGCGTGGTACTACCAAAATCAGATTGTATATCAATATATATCATAGGATGTATTAAAACAGGATTTGCCGGAAAGAAACGAAAATCTTACATTTGGAGATTTGGAGACGTTGCTTAGGTTGTCAGTATGGCTTAGTTACAGTTTGTGCAAAAAGAAAAACATCTTAGGAATTAACACAGACAAGCCCGCTGAGTTTCTTGCCGGATTTTCTCAGTCGTGGTCGTGTTCCGATTCAGTTGTAGATTGAAGAAATGTGACAAATTGTAAGTGCCCCCGTAGGCCTATACAGCCTACATTTGATTTTCATTTTCCTGTTTTGATGGTAGTAAAACAGTTTAACAAAATTGCTGCCAATATAGTGCTTTATAGTTTTATCGAGTTGAACTTTACACTCGCCAGAAGCGTGACGAGACAGATAATCGATGGAAAAGCCATATAAAAATCTGATTGTTCAATTAAAAAAAAAACCCCAGTAGGGTCGCAAAGGAAGACGGTAAGTTTATAATAATGCGATCTTAATTTTAAAATAATAAACTATTAATAAATATTTCATTAATATATAGGCGAAGTAAATCCTTTTATACCACACCCGCTCAGATAGTGTCTCATTACACATTCAGAACCGGGTTACAAAGTTCGTCATTTCTTGTTCGTCATCATAGTTCTTGGGTTACCTTAGTTACCTTTTTTCTTTAGATGACGGAAAATGTGCTGCGGTATCAAGTATGTAATTTTTACACATTTTAATATGGTATCATCATCATGTTAGCCGTAGGACGTCCAGTGCTGAACATAAGCCTCCCTATTATAGAGTATGGTGTACCTAGTATAGGTAATAATAAAAAATAATAATGTCTCTGAATTCGCATTTTCGGATAGAGAATTGTGCAAAAAAGGCCACTTTGCGGCGAGTGCAAAATATGAAAATAATCACAAATACAACATAAAAAATAAAAACAAATTCACATAGCTGCTCAGTTTGCAATGTCATTCGTCTTAAATGCTTCTTTGATCGCGCATGTAGTTTACTATTATAATTTCATACGTAAATTCGAATCACAAACTTCTCAGATCCGGTCATAATGACAGATATAAAATAAAATGTTTTGTACGTGTTCTATGAAACGCTGCTCGCCACGCATTATGTAGCTTTTGATGTACGACCTTGTTTGAAACATGTTTAATCTGTTTGCAATTAAAAATACAATTGAGATTTCCAGTGCGCATGTTTTTGATACGGCTTAGAATTTTCCGCTTCCGAGTTAGTATAGATAGTTAGACAGTGGCCTCAATTCCCGCATGACACGTTGGTTCTAGTATAAGGAACGACACGTTGGTTCTAGTATAAGGAACGACACGTTGGTTCTAGTATAAGGAACGACACGTTGGTTCTTTATATAGAACAAGTACAATTTGATAAATTTTATACCGTCTTACATTCGATTCAGTTATTGGAGTGTAACTCAAAAACTACTGGCCCGAATTAGATGAAATTTAAATGGAACAACACGGGAAGCACCAGCTTTCGAATAAAAAATGAGATTTAGAAAGGATTTTGAGAATCAGTTCACCCAGTCGAAAGTTATGAGGTAATAAACTTAAAAAAATACAGTCGAATTGAGTACCTCCTCCTTTTTTAGAAGTCGGTAGATACTTTTGTGAATGAGTTGTTTCGGGGAATGTAGGTACTGCCACCATACCCTATTTCTACACCGGTGTGAACTTGGCAGCCAAAATGCATCTGCGTATAACCCGACCAAATCAGGGAGTCGTCGTAAATCCTCGATTTTTGTTACTAACTATAACACTCATCTGAACCCTGAAATACTAGATAAAGGATTCAAGGAACTTTTTTCCATGGTTTTTTAAAGAGAAAGTTAAATCTTTCAAATATTTAATTCAATGATATACCCTGAAATTTGAACATTTTGAAAGTTATTAACATTAAACAATTAATACTCTATTAAACAAAAGCAGCAAAATTACGGCTAAGACTCTCCTTCACCATATTTTTATAATTTAATTTATCAGTGCCGCCGGAACAAAAATCAAATTTTGGCTGCTACTATTCACCGTTGCATCCCCTGGGGAATGCATCTTGCATTCCCCGTATTTTGTACAGAACGATGTATGACTATAATAAAACAATAACTAGGCGACCCAAAAATAAAAAAAGAAAGTGGGTTATTGTCTTTTTAACCCTCTTATAGTATACGAAAACGATAGTTGGTCTATTTCACCTATAGTCAAGCTGACAATATAATTCAGGGCTGTAATTAATTAATAATGCTTTGATATGTCTTATAAATACAACAAACCTTTAAAACCTTGTAACATTTACGTTTTCAGGATGATAAGTCGTGAATTTAACCCTAAAACAGCTTTATACAAAACGTCAAAAATATTCAAACGATTTTCTAAAACACGATATCCCCTAACAACATAAAGCAAATCACGTTTAATGAAATAAACTTAAAATCAGAGTGGCTAAATCTCTAAATGTACGCTGTATTAATTTTAATCTAATTTAAATCGAAAAAAATAATTTTGTATACATGAAGAGTTTTAGCCGCTCTGGATTTCGGTTTTATTTTATTAAACGTGAACTGATTTATGTTGTTCATACAAAAAAATGCCAGATTTCAGAGGATAACTTGAATTTTTTTTTTGTGAAATAAATTTCTAAGAGTTTTTCGGCTTCAATTAGATTAAAATTAATTTAGTATTGTGCGAGATTTATATTGGACTGTAGCTTATACTTAGAGTTTTCGAGAATTTGTATGACGAAAAAAGAGACTCACCGATAGGAATTCTAAGCCTGCCTAGGGATGTAAGACGAAAAGCTACTAGGGCGCCCTTTCACCTATATGTCCTTACGTTACCCGTAGCAGCGGCGATCATGCAGTGTAGTGTAGTAGCCGGCTGACAATCGGGTGCCACCGAAGTTTGATAGATTAGCCGCCTCGCTGAAGTTATGGAATTTCAATCCTGCGCGGAAATATGAGATGGCTCTACCTCTACGACTAGATCAGCGAGCCCGAGAGCAATTGTAATGAATTTACGACGCGGAAGTTTATCACGAAAAAAGGCAGATTCGAAAAAACGAACTGTACTGTGTAACGACAATGGTTCAACTCGTATTTTATATTCGAAGTGTCAAAAAATGCTTTTTAAGCGGGAATTTAAATTATTGCTATTACAAATATTGCCATGTATGCACTTTTTACTATTAACATTATTGAATACTGAACAAGTATACATGAAGAAATGTAACCGCTCTAGATTTAGTTTTATTTCATTGAACGTGAAATGTTTTATGTTGTCCATACAAAAAAAATACAGATTTCAGGGGATATCATGCAAAATGTTCATTCTCTGTGAGAAACGTCATAGATTTTTCTCGGTTTAAATTAGATTAAAATTAATTAAGTATACATGAAGAGTTTTAGCCGCTTTTGATTTAGTTTTATTTTATTAAACGTGAAATGTTTTATGTTGTTCATATAAAAAATTGCCAGATTTTAGGTTATAGGCAGATACATTTTGGCTGCCAAGTTCACACCGGTTATTTCTACCGCGAATCAGTAATGTTTAAGGGTATGTGTGGGTGCCGGCAAAATTACTTACATACACATGAGACTTAATAACTTAATGTCTCAGGATTACGGGCGCAGTGCAGTTCGTAATTTTATTAAATAACGATGTGCTGGCATTTGACCGTTATCTTACCCGCTGTTAAGTGATGATGCGGTCTACGTTGTATTACGCCTATCACGACATGGCGAAATGCATTTGTTATAGGCAGCAGTCGCCGCTTAACACCAGAGGCATAATAGCACTAACATTCGATAAAAATGTATTCGTATCGTAAGCGTCAACGTGCCACGCTTTGGCGTACTAGCTATGAGTTATCTGTGTCATAGTTGTCCTAGATACATAACAGTTTGTACTGTTTCACGTGGACGATGCGTTACGTTATACTTACGCAGTTATTCGTGCTAGACCCACAGGTGGACCTCGTTCTTGACCGTCTCCCAATAACAAAAACTACTTTATACGCACGACCTCATCGCAGTGGAACAATGTTATAGCAATCCCTTGTTTACCCACTTCTTTAATCGAGATCAAAAGTAGCTTATGTGTTAATCTCGAATACAAATCAACTCCACTCCAAATTTCATCCAAATCCGTTCAGACGTAGTTGCGTGATTTTATAAAGCGTAATATATTTTCGGCTTATATATTAGGGTCTGAGTGGCAACAGCAACTGACGCAAACGTAGCACTCACTCAAAGGTACACGAATTGCCCGTCTCTGAAATCTGTCTTTTGGAGTGTAACTCAAAAACTGCTTGACCGAATTTGATGAATTGTAAATGGGACCACCTCGGAAGTATACTCACCCAAACAAAAAAGAATTTTAAACATCGGTCCACAAATGGGGGAGAAATCGGCTAACATACACACAAAATACATACAATCGATCATATAACCTCCTCCTAACGGGCAAACTGACATAAAATTGATACTTGACGTAAATTTAATGTCAAAGATGAAGACTTTGAGTTTCTAATGGAGGATCCCAATAATCTATCTATCCACGGTTTTCCTTACTACCGATAGAAATTTAACATAACGTTCATACAAATAGTGTCAAATATGTATCTCTAGTAAGGTAAACCAGCGATAGATAGATTATTGGGACCGGCCGTAATATTGTCTTTAAAAACCGTTCTTTAGCTCAGTCCTTTACTTACTACAGTGTCTAGTGTCTACAAATGAACATAGCTGAAGTAAATTTGCATTTAAAACGTTTTATCTGAAGCACATGCCTTATTTCTTTATCGTATGTTAGTTAGAATACAGCACCATTATACAATCTCAGAAGCATCATTTATAAAACAATTACCGCTCCAAAGTTGTGAGACGAAGACGTCTGGGGCGGGGCGGTGGAGGGAAACTCCGCGACTCCACTTTACACCCGTTTACACCACAATTTAACACTCCAATAGGGCTGCCGTATCTCGTGTCTGAGAACCATTTTGTTATTCGTTTTACTTATATATCATTACATAAGTGAAATGATATGAAGTGAAATACATTTTTTTCGGACACACGCATCATCATATATAAATTTACATAACAGATATTAAACTAATTACTTAAAAATAAAATTACACACATGAGATTAATCCATATAAAAAACTAGCTGACCCGCCAGCGGCTTTGCTCGCGTGGCCTCGCGGGATATGGTTGATTACAGTTTTTTAACTATCCCACGGGAACTCTTTAATTTAAAAAGGATCATAAATATCTTATATGTTGACCAGGGATACAAGCTACCACCATACAAAATTTCATTTAAATCGGTTCAGACGTTTTGGAGATTAGCCTGTCCAAACAGACAGACAAACAGACAAACCGAGAAACAAAAAAATTAAACACCCCCACAATATAGTGAGTGCAAGAATAAATAAAGAATACAACAAAAATAGATGGTCAAAATACGACGAACTCAGACAGTATTGTTGTGCTTACGACTTAAGGTTTAAAGACATTTATTCTCAATAAGACACATACAGAGTCACTTACTTGAGAACTTAACTATTTATAAATATTATACTTCGCCATATCATTTCTAAAAATACATTAAAATAAATTATATTTTGTAATACATATCCAATAAATATTAACAGCCAACTTCACACATTTGATTTGTTTACTAATCTCACTTTGCATCACTTGTAACATTATTCTACGAGTAAAAGCTTGATGTCCGATGTCAAATAATCAGCGCTTGGTGCTTTTTAAATGCGCTGAATGAGTGCATGTTTATTATGCGTGACGGTAGCTTATTATACAATTGTGCTCCTTCAAACGTAACTGTTTTCTTACCATAATTTGTCCTAGCTCGGGGCAAAACTAAATAACTAGCTCGACGGTGACTACGCTTACTATAATGCTTGGCTTTAGTAAAATTTATGTTCGTATGTAAGGTATTTTTTAAACATTTCCTAATAAAAATACATGTGCAATAATATATATAATTGTTAAATGTTCATGATTCTAGTATTCTTGTAAATTTTCGTTGTAGCAGTCCGAAAAGGATAATTAAAGATTAGCTTAATCAATTTATTTTGTTTTGATTGAAGATCACTTAGATTAGTCTTAGCTGCACTACCCCAAATTTCAATTAGGTATAATAAATGTGGTTTTACCAAAGCATTATAAATTGTGTAGCGTACCTAATCGATGAGGAACACATTGGACAATATTACGAAGTAAATAAAGACAAACTGGTTGAACAATAACTTAATAATATCATTATTAGAGATGTAGGTATTGTATCACAAGAGCATATAATATAGGGGCATACTATATACGTAAACAATTTGAATCTACACAGTCGCAGCAGTCGACAGGGCGTATATTCACGAAGGACGATAATCCAATCTTGATTTGAGCGCAACACATGTATTCGATTTAATTCGATACGATCCAGTTACCGGATTGTCTAATCCGTATTCGAATCCGTGCGATAAAACGACTATTATAAATCGATAACGAAGTTTGTTAACTGAATTTTCGGCCACGGAAATGAAGAAAATACGATACGATAATACTTTATTTGCATTAAACATGAACGTATTATACACACACATGCACACGGATGTTGTAATATAACATTAATTGTTACAATTAAAAGCTCGTCTTGTTTAACCTCTGTAGGCGTACACATTTTCGAGAGATGGCTAGTAGAACATGAAATATAAAATTAAAGCAAAAACAATAGTAAATTGTTAAATACTACTACATGCATTACTTACAAGAAATCAATGAGGAGGCTATTGAAAATGTCAATTTAATTAATGCAGTCTTGTGAAATTAAAACAATCAATACGCACTTACAGAGCTTGCTATAATAATATGTGTAAAATAATACATATATTGTATTATATTTGTTATTATATATTATATTATATATGTATTATATATTGTATTGTATTATATGCGTCCTACCCGTTATGACATACGGAGCAGAGACGTGGACACTCACGGTACGACTAGTCCACCGATTTAAGGTTGCTCAGCGAGCTATGGAGAGGGCTATGCTTGGAGTTTCTCTGAAGGATTGTATCAGAATGAAGTGATCCGACAGAGAACCAAGGTAACCGACATAGCCCAAAGAATTAGCAAACTGAAGTGGCAGTGGGCTGGTCATATTAGCCGAAGAACCGATAACCGTTGGGGTAGACGTGTTCTTAAGTGGAGACCGCGACTCGGCAAACGTAGTGTAGGACGTCCTCCGGCTAGGTGGAGCGACGACATACGCAAAGTGGCTGGTAGCAGCTGGATGAGAAAAGCCAAAGATCGGGCTCAGTGGCGTGCTTTAGGAGAGGCATATGTCCAGCAGTGGACTAATACTGGCTGATGATGATGATGATGAATACATATATAAAGAATATGTTTACAAAGAAACATTTTAAGAACGTCTTGTAGCGCCTGACAACATCATATTTCATATTTACTACCGGAGTCAAACATATATATTAAAGCAAGAAATAAAACAGGTACGGTAGGTAAGTACTGTCTCTCATATTATATCAGTGAGCTTAATTAGTGATTAAATTATTTACTTTAATAAATAAGTCATGCTTGCCAAAAGTGCCAAAGATGCATTGGAAACGTAAACAAGAAATAACATAAGTTTTATAAATATAAGCTTCTTTTATGTGTTTCTTTTTAGGGAAGCGCTGGTAGCGGAGCTTGACTTGGCGATCTTAATCGTTAAGCAACACTTGCTGCGGTCAGGACTTGCATGGGTGACCGCTAGTGGCTTTATTCAACTGAGCGCTTCCGTAACTCGGAGGGCACGTTAAGCCGTCGGTCCCGGTTGTTTGTCTTAGGACAACAGTCGTTAGGCTATGTCGAGGGCCTTCGGGCAGCCTGAAAATTTCGACATGGGTTGGCCACTAACCTATTTACCAAGTCGCACTGGGCCCGCGCGGTGGATTATGGCCCAACTTCTCTCTCTGAGAGGAGGCTCGAGTCCCAGCAGTGGGAACAAAATGGGCTGATTATTAATGCGTTTCTTTAAAAGGTGTGTATTTAATTATTACCAACGGTGTTATTACACCGTTGGTAATAATTTAATAACTTACCGAACATTACGAATGAATATTACATTGTTAGTTATTAGTCTGTAACCTAAGAGTAAGGTTCTTAAAATTGTGGTTAAATTATGCGCTGCAAAATATATTCTGAAAGCTGCAACCCTATTCTCAACAATAAAATTTGCCGCCAACTTGTTCCACGCGAGAGGAGTGCCCTCAGCACACTCTTCTTTAAAAGCTTAATTGTTTTCGAGTCGGCTAAAGAAAGACGACAATTTAGCCTGGCTCTATGTATAATTTAGGCAAATGATTTCAGTTGGCTGAATATTACTGGAATAAAACTACTACTCTACTGCTCTACTACTACTACTACTACTACTGGAAACCACTGGATATTTTTAATTACTTATGTTCACCGAGCAAACGTTGGGTTATTTCTTTAATTATCTCTTTTAATTAATAATACTGACTGGATAGAATGGACGTGGAGTATATTATAAGCATACAAATTGAAGGCTTCGTTATCCTGCCTTCGAAGTGTGGTTCGATCCCCTCTGGCGAAAATATGTGTATAAATTATATATATAATGGTTTGCTATCAGCGCTTGGATTTTGTGATTTGTTTGTTTATGAATAGTACATTATGCAACAAGTGCGTGAGGTTGTTTCATACGACGTGTTTCCACACTTCACTTTGCTTGAAAAAACTTCAGTTCATAGTATTTTTTATTTATTAAAACAATTATTGAAATACAATTGGTAAAATTATAGGTAACGCTTTGCTATTAATAACATCATTATTTTGCTCTTGGGTGACTTGCGTAAATGTTGGAAATTGTGGATTGTTCTCGTAGGGAGTTAGAAAAAGTGTTTCTTCATTAATTGGCAGATACTAAATGGTCTTGACATCGAAGGACGTTGAAGGAAGCGGTTCTAGACATGTTTTTTTTTGTTTTGGTTCTAAATTGATATCCTGGGTTATCCTGGCGCTTATGTTGGCTTTATTTTGTATAGAGTCTTCTACATAGGATTCTGCCACTGAAATGGAGCGCCACCCACCATGGCGCTTTAATGTAAGCAAATCAGCTCCTAAATCAGTCAATAATGTGGCTGACGTTCGCCTAAAGCTATGTCCTGTATATGATTCTGCATCTGGTAAACCTAGAAACTTTGCGATTTCTTACGGCATGGCACCGAATTTATTTAGTCCAATGCATTGACTTGTACATTTAGAATGAATAGTATTTGATATCAACGCTATTTTTGTTGCGAACTGTACTTTTCAACAATGAATAAACGCACTACAAAGTACTAGGTTTGTACTTATTAGCCAGTTCATTTAAATAAGCCACGAATACGTTGTAAGAGAATGAATTGGCGTTTTTGCTGTTTTTCCATACTAAGACATTTTTATAGACAATCATGTACTTATCTTTAGATTTACATGGCAACAAGCTTTCAATTGCAATTTGAGCTTCAGATAATATTTCAGGTGGCGTATTTTTTTTTTTTTTAAATTATTTATGGCAATTGTTTAGAACATTCATGCCAGCATCATGTCAAAAGAGAAAGATATAATTAACAAAATCGGAGAAATTTAGATGTAAGTATCTGAAACAAAGGAAAAATATCTTATACTACATAAGTACTATCTACAAAATTATCAAATTAATATTTAAAAAAAAAAAAAATTACATAATATACACATGGTTTAACATAAATACCAGTTTAATTTAATATATACACAACTACAGCTTGATGTTATTTTCAGTTATGAAAGATGATAATATATTAATTGAATTAACGTTAATATTACACAGAATGTTATCTATATGAATAGGAAGAGGAAATTTAAAATGAACCAATGAACTAAATAATGAATTATGATCAAATAAGGGGCAAGAAAAGAAAATATGATTTATATCAGCATCATCCATACCACACTCACAAATTGATGAATCTTTAATTCTCAATTTCTTAAGATGAACAGCAGAAGAGCAATGGCCGAATCTCAACCTAGCTATTATACAACAAATTTTCCTATTACATTTAAATTTAAAAAACCAAGGTTTAGCTTGAATATCAGGTTGGAGTTTAGCATAATAAGCTCCTGTTCGTCTACTAGTCAGTGACCATCTTTTGAACCACCTAGACTTTAGGTCACGAATAGGGAGAAGTAAAAGGTCTTGAGGATAATTTTTGAAAGGAACTTTATCACCGTATATTATAGCTTGCTTTGCAATCTCATCAGCCTTTTCATTGCCATGTATATTATTATGGCTTGGAATCCAAGCTAAGTGAACAGAATAACCAATAGAACTACACTGTATTAACATTTCCTTGCATTTAAATATAATCCAGTTTTTGGAACCTATTTTAAATGGATTACTCTGAAAAGCTTGAAGAGCACTTAAAGAGTCAGAAAAAATAACAGTTTTCTTTAATTTGAACAGCAATATATAACTGATAGCTTCCATTATACCCCTACATTCACCAACAAAGACAGATGTTTCAGGAGGACACTTAATCTTTTGAACAATATTGTAATTTTGGTGGAATAAACCAACACCAACACACCCATTTTGATCTAATTTCGAGGCATCTGTGAAGATGCTATGCCAGCCTGGCCAAAGATTATCTTTAATCCTTAAGAAATGTTTATTAACAAAGGGATCTACTTTGCTCAAGTCCAAATTAAGATGTAAAGTGGGTTCAAATAAAATACACTGATAGTCAAATTCAAACAGAGAAATTTTAGGGGTTCTATGAGTAGGGTATTTGAGGGCTTTAATTTTTGAAAAACTCATAACTAAGCAAGGAGTTTTTTTATGTTTCCAATAAGGCTGGGAAATATAACTAAATAATAATTGTAGTTTTGGAAAAAGAGGATGAGAAGAAAATTGAAACAAACGAAACAAAAACATGTCCGAAAGATATTGACGTCTTAAATCTAAAGGAGGATCATCACATTCCACTTGCAAAGCGTTTTTAGGAGTAGATCTCATTGCTCCAATAACAATACGTAACGCTCTTGCTTGGATCAAGTCCAATGAATTGAGCGCTCTTTTACAAGCTGGCTCATATAAAAATGAAGCATAGTCAATAACACTACGAATAATAGCATTATAAAGAAGCTTTAAATAATAAGGATGAGCACCCCACCAAACACCAGCCAAACACCTTAAAATATTCAAATTTTTTTCGCACTTAACCGAGATATAGTTTAAATGCGATGAAAAGTTCAATTTGCTGTCTAAAATAAGACCTAAAAACTTTTTTCATTTTCGACAGGAATCCTAGTGTTGTTAACCATTATGTTAAGTCTGGGCTTTAACCGTTTTCTAGTAAATATAACTACAGAACTTTTTAGAGGAGCTATTTCTAGACCATTGTAACATAACCAAATATTTAATGACTCAAGAGCTTGAGACAATTTATGAGCAGAATTTAAAATATCACGATCTGAAATATAAACAACAATATCATCAGCATATTGCAATAACCTGCAATAAGGTGACACAAATTTGTTTAAATCATATGTGTAAATATTAAAAAGCAAAGGACTTAGAACAGAGCCCTGAGGCAAGCCTTTGAAGACAGATCTGCAACATTTAATATCCCCGTTTATTCTTAGTTGAGCTGTACGGTCTAGAAAAATATTATGTATAAAATTAGTTATTTTACCAGGTAAAAACAAACTTTCCATTTTAGTTTTAAGAATAGAAAGTATAACATTGTCATATGCGGAGCATATATCAAGAAAAGCAGCAACAACAGACTCATTTCTAGAGAATGAGAGTCTAATATCAGTAACAAAAATAGACAAACTATCTAAAGTCCCCCTACCTTTTCTAAAACCATATTGACATTCAGGCAAAAGATTTCTGCTTTCGATTAGCCACTCCAGACGATTTTTAATAAGATGTTCTGTGATCTTTGTCAGAACAGAAGACATAGCTATCGGACGATAACTATCAGATCTTTCAGGATCTTTGCCGGGTTTTAAAATTGGAATAATGATTTGGGTTTTCATCACATCTGGGACAAACCCCAAATCTATCATTAAGTTTATCATTTCCAGATAATAACCTAACATTTTCTCACCAGCATTAACCAAAAAGGAATATGGAATTCCATCTGGACCAGGGGAAGTATCTTTAAGAGAAGTGAGAACAAGGCACAACTCTTTCATGGAGAAAGGAGTAAAACTTGCATCATAATCATAACTTGAGGTGAAAGTATCAAAAGAACTAGGAACAAAGGGTGGAGCCAGCCTGTCCATGAATTGCTCAAACCAACTTTCACAACTAGGGTATGGAGGAGAAGGTTCTCTATATGAACCACGAAACTTTCGAATTGATTTCCATACATACGAGGAATTGACACTAGGAGAAATAGTAGAGCAAAAGTTTTTCCATCCCTCTGACTTTTTCGAATGAAGGATTTCCTTTGACTGAGATAGAACATCCGTTAATGACTTATAGTTTTCATTTGTCATGTCCTTAGAATACACTTCTTCAGCGGTCTTTCTATTTGTCACAGCATCCGTACACTCTTGATCCCACCATGGAGGAGATCTATGTTTCTTATTTTGAACTTTTAAGGGAAATGAATGCTTAGCAGCAGAATGAATAATATTTATAAATGAATGAATACATTGATTCAAAGAATGGGGAAATATCAGGGGAAGATCACAAACAATTTCTTCTAAAAATGATTTAAATTTGGACCATTCATCAGAATCAGTTTTATTGCTTAGTTTATACTGTAACAATGGCTTAAATGGAGTTTGTTCAATTTTTGAAAATGGAAGATCAAATAAAACTGGAAAGTGATCACTTCCAAAACAAGATGATAAGGTTTTCCATGACATTGAAGGAGTTAAACTAGCTGATACCATAGTCAAGTCCACAGCACTAACCTGCTCATTTGGTCTTGTACGACGAGTAGGGCTCCCAGTGTTTAATAAACACAATCCCAGCTTATCCATTATATTGAAAATATAATTAGCAAGAGAATCTGAGGCTTGACAACCCCAGACTGGATGATGAATGTTAAAGTCTCCCATTATAATAAAGGGACCTTTTATGTTTGTTAAGATTTCAAAGAATGTTGTTAGTATGTCAAAAGATGGTCTGGGTATATACAATGATATAAATGTTATGTTTTTAAACCTAACAGCAACAAAAGAGAACTTCTCAGATACAGAAGATGATGGTAAATGTACAAGATGAGAATTTACAGAGTTTCTGACAAGTATGGCAGAACCACCATACCCGTCAGCTTTGTCATCCCTGAAACAGAGGTAGCGAGGAACCTTAAAAAAGGAACCAGGCTTAAGCCATGTCTCAGAGATAGCAATAACAATAGGGTCATATTTATTGATAATATATAACAAATCTGTTTTTTTACTATTTAAACTTTGGCAATTCCATTGTAGCCCTAGTGAGGGAGCCATAATGGAAAGGTTGTGATGGTGGAATGGAAGAATCTAGGGCAACGTTGGACGGTACAGAAGTAGGACAATTAAGTAGCTTCATGAGAGCCTGTATGAGCTCCATAATGCTACCAGAGGAAGAAAGGGGATCAGAACCATGACAATTAAAAGCAACACCATTATTGTTGATCATAGGTGGATTCGCAACAATGGCCTGATGGGCAGATCGATCATAGCCATGCCGTTGTGGAGGAGGAGGTCTGGGTTTTATGAATATTGTTTTTTTATGTGAACTATTAGCTTTTGCAGCATAAGAATGAGAGGTAGAAGAAACACTATTAGCATACGATGTTTTTGTTGCATCACTATATGATTTACCCCTAATAGGAGAATGTAATTTGGAAGCTTCAATATAAGATACACTTTTGTCTGCCATAGTAATCTTAATTTCTTTTTGTCTGCTAAACTCTGGACAGCTCTTATTTGTAGAGTAATGCAAGCCGGAACAATAAATACAAGATGAAGTGCCCTCTTCCACATTGCATGAGTCACCAGTATGACCCTCTCCACACTTATAACAACGTGGCTTAGACCTACAGCTATTTTTTGTGTGCCCAAACTTACAACATTGGAAACATTGTACAGTAGGATAATAGTAGCGTTCAACTGGTAGAGAATTAAAGCACATGAATACCCTTGGAGGCAGAACCTGACCATCGAAAGATAACACACAAGATTGTGACGGCTTAAATACAGGGGCACCATCAACAATTACTTTATAGTTTAAGCGCCGAATTTTTACTATGGGGCAGCCATCAAGAGGGACACGAATGTTCTCCAGTACCTCTTCTTCAGACCATTCAGTGGGGATCCCCTTGACAAGACCCAATCGGACTGTGCTAAATGATGGGATAAATGCCTTAAAATCATTTTTAATTAAAATTTCATTTGCAATGAAAATATTGGCAGAGTTTGCATCACTGAATGACAGTGATACTCTATTACGTCCTATCCTACTGACACTTCCTTCAACAATATCTTGTATCTTATTCTTACTGAGAAAGTGCCCAAAGTTAATTGGGTGCAAGAAAGTACCTGAAGTGGGAGAAGGCTCAACTTTTTGGACATGCACTGTAAAAGGCCCCTTATCGGAAGACTTATATACCTGCCTACCAGAAGGGGTATAAACTGGGATTGATGGGGTTTGCGAAATGGTTGCTGAAGGAGAAGCAAGTGAATCAGTCATTTGACAATCAGTTATCTGTGAATCTGTGATGGACTTTGATGATGGACATATTGTTTTGCCTAATGGAATAACTGAATCCTGGGAATGTTTCTTTTCTTTATTATATTTATGCTTTTTGCATGTTTTTTTCCGTTTAACGGTAGAAAAGGAGCCATCGCCATGCTGATTTGGTTCCACAACATCTGAAGAATCAGAAGCGATGGAGACAAACTCAGCTGGTGAGGGGACAAAATCACGCCTATCTGCGTTAAATTCAATAGACAGGTTTAATTCTGGGGGCCTGCCGCCCCCTTCGTATGTTTCCATCCGATTCGATGAAAAACAATTGAATAAAATAATTGAAGACTATATTCTATGAATTTTGTTAAAAAACTTACCAACGATGAAAAATACACGTGCTACGCTAATCAAATATTCTATCTACATACAAACACACTATTATTATACACTAAATACAGCAAAAAGATATTTTTCACAATTTAATAATCGCCAAAGCACCCGTGCTCCTTGACACAACTTTGACAAAATCCTAGTAAAAAAAAAAAAAAAAAAAAAAAAAAAAAAAAAAAAAAAAAAAAAACCAGGTGGCGTAGATTGTATCATATTGTTGAGTTCGTTTTCATCTTCATTGCTAGAAGCTGACATTTTTCACAATAAATAGCCACAAATAGCGTAGAGTTTATGTACAGAATAACAATTATCTATTAAAGTTTAACTTTCTGTTCTTAATTTTTTTTTTTCGTTTTCTCTCCTTAGAGGGTTATGGTCCCGCACTTCTCGTGCATTTGCCAGTGTCAAGTTCAAATATGCAGATCTGTTCTGCATTAAATCCAAGAGCAAAAGCAGAAAATGCAATTGTCTATTTTCCCGCGTTTGCAAGCATGCGCGCGAAGATAAAATGAGACCGAAGAGGTTTCGCATTTGAGTTTCGCACTTAATCAAACTCTTTCTGTTAGCACGCTTCGCACTTCTCACGACGCACGTATTAATCCTCCGAACTAAATGTTGTGTTTAATTTTGCTATTAAAATGCTATTATTTTTAACTTTTTAATCTGAATCAGATATAAATCATATAAATGAATTATTTGCTAAAATGTAATTGTTTTGTATTGTATTTTGACGAAAACAGTTTTATTATTTGCAAAAAGTTTTTTAATTTGAAGGTTAGAACTTTTTGCTCATATTTGAAAACTTAAATTTCATTTTCGCATCTGTTCGGGAATAAAAAGTATAAAGCACGCGTTCGAAATACATTTTGATTCTAATTACCGTAAAATAATTAGAATCAAAATGCAGCAATAATCCCTTTTCTAGTAGCTGTGTTGAAATAGTAGTTTATGGAACTGTCATATAGTAGTGGGTATTAAAAAATTATTGTAGTTTTTTGAAACGAGCCGCAGGCGATTTTCAAAATAAGATTACACGAGTGTTTTAATACCTAATTATATGCAGTTGCATACACTACTTTATTTAATCTCATGACATTTTTGCTGCTAAAGTTTTATCCAACAAAATATTACTCAAATTCGTATGAACTAAATAGCGTCATAGGAAAAAAATCTTCTTCTTCTTGTTTGTATGGCTTGTGCGGCGTAACAACAATTTTGCCAATATCAGTGGAATAAGTCTGTTATTGGTCTATTGGCTCGGAACAGCGCGCTCACCACAGATAATGTGTACTTAAATTCAATTGAAACCTCCTTGGTCGGGACACATTGTACTCTAATAATTAAAAATTGTTAAGCATTGTTTTGTTAGGAGAATAATACTTTAATTATTTTTTTTTTTAATTTTCTTAAAGAAATATGTAAATAAAATATGCCAAGAAAAAAAAAGCGCGGGAAACGTCGAACACGGCGGTCGATATTTTTTCGCTTCGATAAATTATTGTATTTCTTAATTATTTTAAGGATCAGTGAAGTACTTATTGTGTAAATAATATTAATATTTATTGTATAATTTATATTTACGTGTATAGTTTCACCGGTTTCGGTAAGTTTTTTAAAATTCTAATATGAACGAGCCGCCCGACTTGCAGGACCCGGGGGGGTCGATCCCCCCGGCAATCAATTTTGTAACAGTTTCTTCCCAAAATATAATCTCAAATGAATCGGGAATGGACACGGATGGGTCTATTTCACAACGTACAGGACGCAAACGAAGTCGCTTAAATAAAATTTGTAAAAACTGCAATATGAAAAAAAGGAAGCACACACAGGCAGTAGATGGTAAGGCAGGCTGTCGCTGCACAGATAGTGAAGGTAATGAAAATTCAAATAATAAAGATGACATTATTCTCCAACCAATAAAAACTCCTGTTGTGCCTTCATTGCCTAGTAATGGTCCAGTTCCCCAAAATTTCACCTCTTTAGCAAGAACCAAATATGAACCTTCTGATAAAGCTCCGTTTATTGTGAACGTACAACGTGAAACGACTTCAAATGACGACGGTTCTACTCTCCATCCTGTAACTTTTGGTAAGTTTCTTAAAAGAAATGCGTTTCAAAATATAGTTGATGGCTCTGTTAAGAGAATAGGTAGAAATAGAATATGTCTAGCATTTTCAGACTTTAATGATGCCAACTCATTTATTAACAGCAATAGTATAACAAATAGTAAATTAAAAGCGTTCATTCCATCGTTCAATATAACGCGAATAGGTCTCGTACGTGGAGTACCACCAGAATGGTCTCCAGAGGAGGTAATGGAAAATATAACGGTGCCTGATGGGTGTGGTGGAATTTTAAAGGTAAGAAGAATTAATTATAAAACTATTGTAGATGGTTCCCCAGTTTGGAAACCAACGCAAAGTATTATTATTACGTTTGATGGACAGGTTCTTCCGAAAAGAATTTTCATGTTTTACAATGCGCTAACCGTCGAACTGTACACGTACCCCACTATCCAGTGTTACAACTGCTGCCGTTTTGGACATACAAAACTTCAATGCCGAGCCAAACCAAGGTGTTATAAATGTGGAAATGACCATACTGGCAACACTTGCGAAATTGAAGAGGAACACATTTCCTGCTGTCTGTGTTCAGGAGCACATTACGCTATTAGCAAATCATGTCCTGAATTTTCAAGACAAAAGCAAATAAAAGTTACCATGGCAGAAAATAGTATATCGTATGGCGAAGCAGCTAAGTTGTTACCACCTATATATAAATCTTATGCTGATGTTGTTACTACTAGCTCTAATGTCACTTATGCTAGTCATAATCCGGTTCCGACTCATCCAAGCCACCAGACTTCGTTTAATCAACGTCAACCCAATAGTTCATACAAAAAAACAATATACACCCCACGCAGACCTGCTCCTGCAGCAGTGAAAGGCTATGATGTAGCAGCACATAAAAACATTCTCAATGAGTTTACTATTCCGCCTACCCAAAATGGTTGCGCTCTTAATGCGAAATCAAATAATAACCCTCTATTGTTGTCACCATCAGAAATTATTAAAATCCTTATCGAAACATTAACTCACTCAAACATCTCTTTACCGTCCAACGTCGCCTCTATAGTTGATATGTTTAATATTCCCAAAGCCATTAAAAATGGCAGCGACTGTCACAAAGGTTCTACAATGGAACTGCAGAAGTGCAGTTCCTAAAAGAAGTGAAATTATACATATTATAAACAAGCACAACGCTTGTTTATTCGCACTTTCGGAGACCTGGCTAAAGCCAGGCTCCACCTTCAAAATCCACGGATTCTCATGTCTGAGAGATGATAGGTCAGATGGGTATGGTGGGGTCGCCTTGCTCATCAGAAATACCATCTCTTTCTCTCCTCTTTATCTTCCAAATTACAATGAGTTTTCCGTGGTGGCAGCACAAGTTGATAACATTTGTGTTGTTTCTATATATATTCCTTCTCCTTCTTCGTTGACTTATCACAATTTAGATAATCTTATATCTCTTCTACCTAAACCTTTCTTACTGCTAGGAGATTTCAACTCCCATCACATTTCTTGGGGCAGTTCAATATCAACTTATTGCGGTCAAATGTTATTAAATTTATTAGATTCATACAACCTTTGTGTATTAAATTCTGGTTCTCCTACGCGACGTACAGCTCCAACTGAAAACTTTAGTGTCGTAGATCTGTCAATTTGTACACCAAGTTTAGCTTCATCTTTAACATGGTATACGTTATCTTCCACCTTCGGAAGTGACCATTACCCGATTGTCATTTCTTTACCAGGAAAAATGACTCATGGTTCGCTACCCAAACCTCGTATGAAATACAAGATTAAGGATGATAAGTTATGGGAGAAATATAAGATGGCGATAGAACAAAAATTTTCTGCTTTACAAAATATTCATGATATAACTGATTGTACTGATGTGTTTACTAGTGTATTGATACAAGCTGCAAACGAAACATTTCCTATCAAAAACTCATCAACTGGCTTAATTCCTTCCCCGCCTTGGTGGGATGCGGAATGCACTGATAGTATTCGTAAAAGAAAACAAGTTGAAAAAGTATACAATAGTGAGATGACTGACGAAAATTTCAAACTAGTATCTGATTTAATCACAGAAACTCGCAAGTTATTTAAAGAAAAAAGATTTCAAGGTTGGAGAAGTTATTGTCTGACTATTTCTCCGAATATTAACCCGTCTATTGTGTGGCGCAATATTAAAAGATTTAGACGCGGTGTTAGTGAAACTCCTTTTAAACCGTTTCCTCCCAATTCAAATAACCAATTTCTCGATCGTCTGGCACCGCCTACAGTCCCACAGCTTGAATATGTTATTAATTATTCTCCTCCTTTATTACTTTCAAATCAATCCACTCTGAGCTCTCCATTTACTTTACAAGAACTACAAGGTGTTCTATCTTCCGTGAAAGATTCTGCTCCGGGTGAAGATGGTATACCGTATTCATTTTTAGTAAACCTTACTCAGTCTACACTTCAGTTTTATTTAAATATTATAAATTCAGTGATGTTATCAGGGAACATCCCCCTTTCTTGGAAATCACAGATAGTTCTTCCTGTCTTAAAACCAGGTAAAACACAAAGTGAAGCATCGTCATATCGCCCCATAGCGTTATCATCTGTTCTTGTAAAAGTAGCTGAAAATTTAGTTAAAAACAGACTTGAATGGATTGTTGAAAACCGGGGTATATTATCAAACACACAATTTGGTTTCCGGAAAGGTAGAAGCACATTGGATGGTGTGGGCACGTTTTTGACAGATATTAGAGTAGCATTTACACACAATGAGTCAGTTCTAGCAGTATTTTTAGATTTGGAATCTGCATATGACAACGTCCTTCTTCATATTCTTAAATACAAGCTTCAAAAACTTCAAATTCCAGAATTTTTATCCTGTTTTATATTTAACCTTTTATCAGGACGTACTATAAAGTTAGATCATGCTCGAGATCAATGTAGACTCGTATGGAAAGGGCTTCCACAAGGGTCAGTACTCAGCCCTTTATTGTACAATATATATACTTACGATTTAGATTCATCTCTTCAAGAGTCAGCCAGTATCTTACAGTATGCCGATGATATTGTCTTATACTGCACAGGTAATTCCATTAACACATTATGTACTCAAATATCCCACTCTCTCAATAATTTAAAAAACTGGATGGAAGAAAATGGATTGAGCATTTTAGCACTTAAAAGCTCAGCTGTACTATTTACTCGCCAACGGATGCATCCCCCGATTAGTATATATTTTGACAATACTCTTATTCAAACAAAAAGTTATGTAAAGTTTTTAGGCGTATGTTTAGACTCTAAACTATCAGGAATCCCACATTGTGAATATGTGGTGGCTAAATGTGAGAAAATTCTCAATTTGTTAAGGTGTCTCTGTGCCGTTTGGTGGGGTGCGCATCCATTTTCTTTAAAGCTTCTCTATAATGCTCTACTACGAAGCGTTTTAGATTACGGAACCTTTTTACTGGAGCCTTGTAGTATAGCTGGACTTAGAATGTTGGATGCCATCCAGTCAAAAGCATTGAGAATAATAGCCGGAGCAATGAAATCTAGCCCTTTAAATGCACTACGCGTTGAATGTGGAGAGCCCCCTTTGCAGTTGAGACGTCAGTTTCTTGCAGACCGCATGTTTTACAGAGTTTTAAAATTTTCCAACAGTCCTCTAATTTCTAAATTGTATCTTCTCTCTGATCTTGTCGAATCAACGAATTACTGGAATCATAAATCTTTACCTTGCCTGATAAAGAGTCTCATTAGATATAAGGCAATACACGCACCAACTGATCGAATTCAATTCATTGATATATTCGATTGTGCATACGAAGCTCTGATCAATGTCCCAACAGTTTGTTTCAATTTAATATAGACAAACATAATGCCAATTTCTATTTTAAGGCTGTAGTGCAGGAAAATTGGCCAAACTGGCATCATATTTATACGGATGCATCTAAACACTCTCCAGATATGTTTGTAGGAGTTGGAATATATCATTCTCGATATAAGATAGTACAAAAAATAAAGTGCCCTGTTGAAATGTCCGTCTTTACAGCTGAATGTCTTGGCATCGTTAAAGCTCTAGAATATGTTTTAAGTTTCAAGCTTAGCAAAGTACTGATTATGAGTGATTCAATGAGCGCATTGAATACTCTATTACGATATCCTTTTAAGTCTAAGTCTCATTTCCCTCTTATAATTGAAGCTAGAAAAAAACTGTACTCATGCGTTCTGAAAGGATTTTCAATAACATTTGTATGGATACCGAGTCATTGCGGTATTAAGGGCAACGAAAGAGCCGATCGACTTGCTAATGAAGCTATCGCATGTGGTGATCTGTATCCATTTAAAAATTATCCGCATGACTTGGCTGCGCTAGCCGGTTTGTATCTCCGGGATACTTGGAGTAGAATCTGGAGAGAAAGTGGTCAGATGACCGGTACTCACTACTATAGCATACAGTCACTAATTCCCTCTAAGCCATGGTTTTCAGTAATAAATCTAAGCAAAATCGTCCCGTCAGTTTTAATTAGAATGCGTTTGGGACATACAACATGTCCAGCACATCTAGCAAAGTATAACATTATCCATAGTCCACAGTGCGGATGTGGTCATGATTTTGGGGATCTGGACCATATATTCTTCTCCTGTCCTAATCACGACCGTGCATCCTTTTATAATAATCTTATATCCCTTCGTGTCCCTCTCCCCACAAACATCAAATCTCTGCTCTGTACTATCAATCCTTCTATATATATTATTATAGCTGATTATATTTGTGTTAATAACATAAAATTGTAAATGTGTATATACTGTATTATATTTCATATGTTCTTGTTAAGTTATGTAAGTAGTCATAGATATTTTACGACAATAAAATAGATCTCCCTACAATATATATGAACCTACCAATAATCTACTTCTCCCTGATCCTATTCTTATTACAAACGAAGTCTGATTAAAATTATAATACAATTGTTAATATCGCGAAACGTTTCCCCACTTTTAAAATAAAAGTCCATTGAGACAACATGTAAAAAACACAAATCAAGAAAATAAAACCAAAACTAACACGAAGTCAAGAAAGAAGATTACACCAATATAATAAAAATGGAAGAAAAATAATAAATAGGAACAGAAAATAAAACTTGACACTGGCGGATGCATAAGAAGTGCGAGCCATAATTCCCTCTGGGGACAAGAAAAAAAAATATGCCAATAAAAGTCTGTATTTCATTTCATAATTAGAATATTACCGAATGAGATTATATAAAGACATTTACCCACTCACACCAATATAATTTATTTCGAATCTCTGAAAAAAAATACAATTTTGATTAAGTGGACATAAGCCACTTAATGTATATTTTAAATAATAATGATAAGCGTCGACGTATATATTCTGGAAATTAAACATAAGTAGTTACATTGTTACACAAGGACATCTCCACGTGAAAATAGATAATACGAGTTTTACAATATACACTGCATATGATGTTCAACTAGTAAAGTGTCGGAAATTAGTTCAGTGATGTGTTACCGACTTGGGTTCGCCTACTCTGAATAGCTTTCCCGGTAAGTAGGATTTATTGCGCCACAGTATAGTTATGGAAGAGTAGGTAAAGTGCATAAAACAAATCTTGCACTCAATCTCAATCTGTTACGAATATGTTAAAATACTTACCTAAATTACTTCTTTTGCTAATTAAATTACTTAATTAAAATATTTAATTATTTAACTAATAATTGGTATTTGGACCAATAATAATGTCAGATTGACATAATTGTCGCATTGCTTTTACTCCAATAAATAAGCTTCTTTTCAGATGTAGGTATATAAATTGAAAATTAGACTAAAAAAACGTTACATTTTACTTACACTATTATTCTATCACTGCTTCAGTTGTATTTATTTATATTTGTTTCGTCCTTTGTATGTCCTGTGTTACAGAACCTCTTTGTATGGATGGTCTCGAATCTCTACATCAACCAAACTTTGAATAGCACCGACCAACCTCCTTCGTTTGTTTCCTTCTTATCCATGCAACATTGGCAAAATTGCGCAACCAAGTCATGTACATAAAAAATTCAATTGACATCGTTTTTTATGTCGAACGCAAAGACTGTGGTTTAACGCGTAATAGAATTATTTCTTGGATCAAAATGACAGCGCATAAAGAGACAGACTCAGAAAGAAGTCACAAACACCAAAGTGTCCTACACTTCGGTATATCTTGCTTACCATCTAGTTACCATCTAGCGGTCAAATACTATGTTGTTATAGGTAATAGATATACTTACTACATAGTATGTCACTCTTTGAGAAAGAAGTTGTAAATATCTGAGGGACGGGAGCTGTCGTTCACTCGTAGTCTGCCAACGGCCTGGGGGTTGAGGTTTCGCATGTTACCACCGTAATAATAATAAAGTCCTACAGGCAGGTATCAGGGTACTAACTAGGTGGTAGGCCTACTGTTCAAGAGGCCGTCTAGTTTGATACTGCTTTTACTCTTTACTTTATATACATAAACACACAGCTCTAACATATATGTTCATGCAAACACAAGTTTGACCTGCCCGGGGATCGACCCCGTGACCGGTTGCTCAGAAGGTAGGGTTTTCAGTTAATTATGTAATCAGTGACCAGTCGAGTTTTAGTACAAATAGATAAGTATTTCTTCTTACCGAATAATCGTGTCCTGTGTGTAAACAACGTTATCTGTTCACAAAACTAAACAAAGATTTATAGTTTCCCTTCTGTATGATTCCACACTAGTTCCTATAATATCTTGACGCTAAGTAGCTCCGCTTGGTTAGTCTCTGTTGTGTAATCTGTGGCACAAGTCGAGCTAATCTGGCACAAGTAGTTCCGCTTATCGAATGATCGCTTCCTCTTTGGAAATCGCACTATTTGTCTGCTTAGTCTAAGCCAGATCTGCAAAGTTATATGAGGACATTGGGTTGATAGCAAATTAGGATTATTTTAGCAGTACCGGGATGAGCGAGCTTTTCTCGTAAACAATTGACTTTCTTGGTCTAACCTCAAACCAAACACTCACTGGCTGAGTGTTGTTAATAACGCCATCTGTTGTCAAGTAGTTTTAATGTTGCTGTGTCGGTAAAACAGTTTAGTAGACTGACAGATTAGCTGTCAATAAAATAACAAAATGGCGGCCCAAGCGTTTCATTATACGCATTTTGACAGACGCAACTCAAAAAAAGTAAGAATTTAGTTGAATTAACGTTCCATTTTACGCATTGGGTAGTTATTTGCTAATTATTAATTGATTTTTTCGATATTTAATAAAATAATTTTAAAATATTTCGGCGAAGCTCCGGCAGCTAAAATTGCAAGGGAGTGCTTGAGATGAAGAACCCCTTGACAGGCCACAGTGGCAGACTCCTAAAAACCAGTCGCCTGAATTTGAGGAGTCTGCCCTATAATATCGCTAGTATACATCCCTATAATACAAAATTTCATTTAAATCGGTCCAGTCGTTTCGAAAACAAGCCCGTATACTAACAGACAGACAAACAGAGAAACAACAAATTAAATACATTAAATTACTTCGATTTCACTCCTTACATCCCCCTGACTCGGTTTTTAGCATATTTTTCATTGTACTGAAATTTGACCTCTACAGTTTTATTATATGTAGTGATGATTTATGGAGTTACCAAAATACAAAGTTTTGTTCGATCGCTGGCGTCAACAGAAACGTAACTGCAGCTGGCCTGTTTTACAATAGCAGAATAAGAAACCATATTAAAGGTTACCGTTCAGCTACGGTTCGATTGCAATTTAGTTAGCGGAATCGGACCTCAGATTCCACTTGTGACTCACCTAGATACGGGAGCAATAAAGATATGTCAAGGATCATAACGCCCTAATAGCCCCGCGGGTTCATTACGTCGTCACGGCGGATTTTCGCGAAATGTCATAATTTATAACCCATAACGTACGCGACCCTCGTTAAACCACTCGGCTATGCTTTAATGTTGGGATTGAAGTCACAAGATTGGATTTTGGAGATGCGTAACTGAAGGATGTCTTGAGAAGCTGCGGCTAGCAGAGGTTGGGACACTTCTAACGGTTCAGGAAGAAGCAGAGTAGATTGTGGAGGAACGCGCACGGTATACGAAGCATATTGGTAAACATTTAGAATCGTGGCGCCTGAATTCGGGGGGAGGGAGGGGAGGGGGGCGGGGGGTTCGGGTAGTGCCCCCCCGCAAACCCCACCCGCCGGAGACCATTAGTTTTCGAGTTATGTTTGTTTAAGTATTTTGAGGTTAAGTACTGCATTTCGATCTACTACCACCCCCGCGTCGGCTCTGCAATCCGACAAGACTGCTTGAAATCGGGGTGCTATGAGTCGGTTCTGTCACTGACTTCGACCTATTCTAACTAACTATAACTAACCTATAGGTATGTCACAGACAAGTGACTTTGCCAATTCATTAGATAGCTACTGATATACTATTGTGCACAAATTTGGAATAAAAGTAGTTTGATGAAGCGCTCGCCGGCCGCTGCCGCGGCACACTCGCTACGCTCGCTCGGCTCGCGCCTGGTGGGTCACAGTTCAAACCTAACCTAACCTATAGGTTTGTCACAGACAAGTGACATTGCCAATTCATTAGGTACTAATATACTATTGTGCACACATTCCTACTAGTATGGGTCTGATAATCAAAATTGAAAAACAATTTGTTATTTTTAGAACTTATATTTTATAGACATAATTTATAGCATTTATAGTTTCGATGAATGGGTCTTTTTTATTTTTAGTCACATTTTTTCTCCATAAATACTCTATGATGGAGTTAGTGAAATTTTCAGTATTATTATAATTGTCTTTTTTTAAATAACGCTTCACTGCTCTCCATTGGGACTCGATGCGTTGAGTATGAGTCCCATCACTACTTATAAAAGGATTGTCCGGATGTTTGCGTTCCGTTTCAAGAACTTACATACAACGTACATATCAAAAAAGGCTAAAAGTTACCTAGAAAGGTTTCGTTTTACGCATTAATGTCATTTATGTCACCTGTCACTATCAAAATTACGGTGTTTTATTGAAACTTTAAAAAACTATTTAGACTATTTTGGCGTGTCTCCGGCAGCTAAAATGTTGTAAATACGCTTTATACAAACCCCTTCAACCCACCCACAGTTTTTGTTTCACCAAATTCAGGGTTCACGATTCTAAAGCCAACCCAGCATATTCTCCAGGAACTCATATAATATACAGGATAAAACATACGGACAGAGGAAAGTCAATTTGACCAGTTAAAGCAGAGACGCTTCGTGCGCTCGGTGAATTGAGGCTTTAGCTGATATATGATGAACGGCGCTAGCAAACTGGAAAGTTTTATAATTTTAATGAAGTTGATAAAAAATAAACGAGTTCTAGAGTGGAGACCGCGTCTCGGCAAACGTAGTGTAGGACGTCCTGAGGCACGGTGGAGTGACGATCTGCGCAAGACGGCTGGCAAAAACTGGATGCGAGAAGCCCAAGATAGACCTAAGTGGCGTGCAATTGGAGAGGCCTATGTCCAGCAGTGGAATGCTACAGGCTGATGATGATGATAAAAAATTAGTCCAAAATGATGATTTTATTGACCATTTTGTGTTGAAAAGCAACGTTTTGTCCTCACCATAAGTTGTCTTTTGTTCACAGAGGAATGATAAAACAGTAAAATGAGGATAAAACAAAGTTCAAAGTAGGATGAAAACTTAACTGCAATGTTAAACCCTCGAGGTTCTGATGACAAGGTGGTCGCTTATACTTTGCAATAATAGTGATAGGATGTTTTAAAAAACTTATTTAAATTATATCGTGCATCACATCGTGTCTGGGTTACGGAAGAAGCACGAACCCTACCTGATGGTATAGTGTGGTCACCTCTGCTATGACAGATGCATTCCGTCACAAGAACGAACTGCACCATAAACATCCATCACCCTGAGATAATAAGTTGTTAAGTCTCATGTGCAATTTCCACCGGCATCCATACCCTTCAAACCGGAACACAGTAATGCGAACATACTGCTTAGCATTAGGTAATTCGAACATTACTTACTGCTTAGCAATAGAAATAGGTATGGTGGCAGTACTACAGAAACGTGTTATTCGAGCTATATACGAAATGGGTCCCGTTATATATTAACCGTATATCCCGTATAATATATTAACGTTGCCTTCCGTATATGTATTTGAAAATATAATGTATGTTCGTAAAAATTTACATAAATATAAGTTAAATAGTGATCACCACACTTTTAATACCAGAAATACAAATAGGATAGCTGTACCTAGTTTTAGACTTGCGAAGGCTAATAAGTCATTCCTAGGAAATTGCGTTTTTACAATAAAATCCCAAAGCACATAACTGAGCTCACACAGGGCAAATTCAAGTTGACTGTAAAAAAAGTTTTAATAAAAAAAGCTTACTATAAAGTTCGACATTATATAGAAGATAAAGATGCTTGGAATACTCCACTTCTGGCAAGCTGTCTCTCTGCCACCCATAAAATGTAATATTTGTAGTACCTAAGTAGAAACATTGTAAACATCTATATAAAAAGAATGGCCCCGAGTTTCTTGCCGCTTCTTCTCGTCGGGCTCTTTATATTTTGGAACGCGGCGGTAGAGTCTTTAAAGTACATTATAATGAAAAGTTGACGTTCATAAGTGCGTCTTTGTCAGTGGCAGTTATATTGCTACTCGTGAAGTATAACGAGAGTAGATGTGCGAGATAGATACCTACTAAAGGTAATTGACATTCCAATAAATATATATATCTGTCTCGAAGGACTAATGGTGACGCAATCCTCTTGAGTATGGAGGCGCACCTACGAAGAACGCACTCATCACGGATCGTAAAAGTAGCAAGTAGGGAAGAATGGTCTGACCGAGGGTTGGATTCACCGTTTCTGAGATGAGGATGAGGGAGTGCTGATCCTCCTTTGTGGTTACGCATTATATAGGGTGTTTGGTAGAGGGACCGACAAACCAAATGAGCGTGTTCGGGGGACCACTTGGAGAATACAAGTTGGCCCAAAAAAATCTCCTACCCCCCAATATGTTTAACTTTTTTTTGCGATTTTTCCTTTTTTCTCCGAAATTGTACCTATTTACCACCATAACATTTGTAAAATTTGTAAAAACTAAAAAATCTGGTCTAAAACATACTTTACAAATGTTATGGTGGTAAATAGGTACAATATTGTAAAAAACGAGAAAATTCACAAAAAAAAGTTTCAAAAAATTGGGTGTCGGGGATTTTTTTTGGCCAACTTGTATTCTCCAAGTTCTCCTCCCCGAACACGATCATTTGGTTTGTCGGTCCCTCTACCAAACACCCTGTATAGTATATTTCGCGCGCTGAGGTATGGTTTTGGTACACTGATTCACTCATGATAAATGCCGCCCGGCGTTCCCAAGCAGGCTAATTCACGGTTAGTTTTAATGACGGCAACGTTTGGACAAGCAGTCGCGCTGAAAGTCAAGTTCTTACTCTCAAGCACTCGTTGGGTTCCGCGATCCAAGTTGGAGGATCACTTTCTAAAAGGCACCGTATTCTACCGAAAGCAATGACAGTTTTCCGTCGCGCTTCAGACGCAAACACTATTGGGTACGTTCCGGTAATCGCCGTTAGCGCTCATAACTGTCGCGCCCCGGTTTGCCGTTCCCTTTGGTTGACAGTGACAGCTCGCAAGGACTACGTAAACCCACCTTCGATCCGCGAGCGTTGTGGTGTATAGATTATCGATGACGTTTTGAGTTCGCTCAGTCGTTCACGATGATCGTGGGCTTGTAAGGGAATGGGTGTGCGAACGCCGCGAGTGATTTCAGAACTTTCCGGAACGTAGGCATTGTGATAGCAGTTATGTAGGTAGATTCGAAACATTTTCAACACGAAATTAAACAAGAGTCACTCGCCGACTTTTCACTTGATCCTAACAGGTCGCGACCCTGTTTACTTAACATTGACAAATGGTTGTTTTGCTAACAGCTTTCTGTTAGACGGGTACTTAATACCTGTAACGCGTTAGGCGCTGACCCATATTTGGGACAGGAAGGGGATGCGAAGGCTTTTTATTGTTGCCATGTTTCGTTGATTTAAGCAAATGGGCTTAAAAAGCCTGAAGAGAAGAGATAAGTTGAATAATTTGAATAACATTAAAAATTACGCTTTAAAACCGGCTAGGACTCTCGTCATATTTACCGGAAATATTCTCCGACCAGTTTCAAACTTATTTGAAGTTCTTCTTCATTCAGGATGAATTATTTCCGGTAAATATTACGAGAGTCCTAGCCGGTTTTAAAGCGTAATTATGAACATAACTCGCGATAGTTTTCTATCTCAAACATTAAAAATGGCTACACTGACATGGTTGGTCACAGATTCTCGAGCTACGAGTAGGTATATATGAAATGGATCCCCGCGAATCTTTGAGAGATTTAATTAACGAAATCAATATATCAACTTTGCCTTCCTCAAATGTATACCTAACAAATTACATAGATATATATTAAAGAGTGATCACCGCCCCTTTATTACTTGGAATACAAATAGGAAAGCTGTACCTAGTTTTAGACTTGCGAAGACTAATAAGTCATCCCTAGGAAATTGCGTGCATTTTTACTATAAAATCCCAAAACACATAACTGAGCTCATAGAGGGAAAACTCAAGTTGACTGTAAAAAAACGTTTTAATAAAAAAAACATATTATAATGTCCGACATTATATTGAATATGAAGATGCTTGGAATACTCCACTTCTGGCAAGTTGTCATCTGCCGCCCATTAAATGTAATATTAGTAGTACCTAAGTAGGAACATTGTAAAAACAGATATAAAAATAATGGTCCGAGTTTCTTGCCACTTCTTCTCGGAAAGTTCTATATATTTTGGAACGCAGCGGTAGAGTCTTTATAGTACATTGTAATGAATAATTGACGTTCACAAGTGCGTCTTTGATGCCTAAATTGAATAAATTATTTTCACTTTTGAATTTTTATTATTTAATTCGTTATGCTTTTCCCAGAGCCCGTTCATTAGATTACTTTAAGACTAAAGGTGTGTAAACATATATATTTCCAAATCTCTCCCAACTAAGGGATGTCCATCTGGTTGTTTCGTAGATGCCGTGATAGACTTAGAGAAACATAAACGGTATTGCTTTGTTAGTGAGAAGCCTCTAGAACTTTATAATGCCATCAAATTCAAGTGACAAGACTGGCAAGTCTTACGCCTGGTAGTGAGTACAATATTTGCCTATTACAGTTGCAGCGCCACCCGGGAGGTCAATTCTACTATTTCGCAACGTTCAATAGTCTATCCCGCTGCAATTGCAGTCCGACTACGGTTGTCGTTCGAACATTTGATATTTCTACAGGCAAATTGGAATATAAAATAATATTAACCACTAATATCTATTAATATAAAAATTAATCTCTATTTCCCTTGGTCACATCGCTTCTCGCGTAGGTAAACGGATGGAACTTAACTACTTAAACCGATAGGTACTACAAAATCTATGTATTATTACTACAAAAACGAGACAGCGAATATAAAGTCTACGTGAGAAAAGGGGATACTTGTGTTTTTCGGTTGCGCTCGAACCGTTTACATTCATAAAGTGACAAGGCAAAGTGTGAGCCGGCACTCACTTTATAGCCTTCAAATTTCTCTGTCTTGGGCCCGTTCATTAATTTTAAGTTGATCGAAGGGTAATATGAGATGGCAATACGTTCTTACCATTAGATGAAGGTTGTGCCTGTCATATTGGCCCGTATATTTAAGTGTGCATTTTCAACAATGCTTCAGTACTACTTGCACACTACAGCGTTGTGAGGAGAATGTATAGATACAAATAAATAAATTTTAACTGGCTTATTATAAAACGTGGACTACAGATAATCTCGAGTTTAAAGCATGGGTTTAGGAAAATATATATAAAAATATATATTCATATATATTATTCATAAACAAAAACTTTCTGAATTAAACGTACGTAAATTTACGTCAATGGCACGCAAAGGGTTACGGGAATTTTGTATTAAAAATTGTCTTAAACCAAGTTTTATACTCAGGACTATCGTATACGTTTAATAATAAGGCGGTAAGAGTGTGTTTGTAATTTAAAATATCAGTTTTGACTAAATGCATACAAAAATATATTTAAGTAATACTGTGGTAATACTTATAACAACGAGTGATAAAAGAGACAGATGAGAAAGTGTGGGATGCAAAAGCAGGGTTTAGAAAGGGAATGGGATGTACGGATCAGGTCTTTTCTTTACGATGTATAGCCGAAAAATGCTTGGCGAAAAGCCAAAAGGTCTATTGCGCTTTCGTAGATTTAGAAAAGGCTTATGATAGGGTGAGTGCCTACTCACCCTATCTTAAGATGAACTGTGGTCAGCGTTGTCTATGCATGGGCTGAATAGTAACCTGATCCAAGCGCTGAAATCCCTCTATAAGGATTCCAGTGCTTGCGTTAGGATAAATGGGACATACACTGATTGGTTTAACATCGAAAAAGGTGTTAGACAAGGATGTGTAGCGTCACCGTGGCTGTTCAACTTATTCATGGATAATTGTTTGACAAACCTGAAAGACAGTGAATGCGGATTAAGAATGAACGAGTTACTCATCAAATGTCTTCTCTACGCTGATGACCAAGTGATACTTGCGTCGTCGTTAAAAGAGTTGCAGGAGATGGTAAATGTTATGCAAGAGGCTTTAGAAAGAAAGGGAATGAAAATAAATGTAAGTAAGACGAAAGTGATGGTGTTTGAACGAGATGATAGAGAGACCGATTGCAATATTGTGATTGGGGGTGAAAAAGTGGAACAAGTAAAAGAGTTTGTATACTTGGGATCCATGTTTACAAAAGATGGTGAGTGTGAAAGTGATATAGAAAGGAGAGTGAACGCTGGAAACATGGTAAACGGAGCATTGCACGCTTTTATGAACAGTCAGAAGGTTTCTAAAAAGGCTCGTCTGGCTGTTCATGGGGGAGTGTTGGTTCCGACACTGATGTATGGTAGTGAAAGTTGGGTGTGGCAGAAAAAGCATGAAAGTAGAATAAATGCTGTGGAGATGAGAGCATTGAGGAGCATGATTGGAGTGAAACGGAGTGACAGGATAAGGAATAGTGTGATAAGGGAACGATGTAGTGTGAATGACAAAGTGGGTGTAGTGACAAAAATCGAGAAAGGTATGTTAAGATGGTTTGGACATGTGGAGAGAATGAATGAAATGAGAATGACTAAACAGGTATACATGGGACAAGTAAACGGAAGTGTTGGAAGGGGAAGACCTAGGCGAACGTTCCGAAATCAGATTGAAGACGTTCTGAAAAAAGGCCAGGTCAAAAGTACCCTAAACCGACGCTTATGTATGAAAGGATTGATGAGTATAGATGAAGCGAAAGAGATATATCAGGATCGTAGTAAGTGGAAATCCGTGGTCTCTGCCTACCCCTACGGGAAAGAGGCGTGATTTTATGTATATATGTATGTTATAACAACAACGATTCTATTGGCTTTAATTTTTTTTTCTGTCTGCGTGTTCCGGTTAATCTTCAAAACGGCTGGACTGATTTTGATGGAATTTCATCAGCTATCAGACAGTTCACTGTCTGATAGCTAATGATGAAGAGTAGCAGCTCTTAGGCTACTTATATCACTAGTACTAGTTTTGCGCACAGTAGACCTCGCGAGTACAGTCTTATCAACGGCAATCTTTCGCAGTCTGAGCTATCTGCAGGTAATCGAAAACCAGAAAAAATTGACAGATATTTATTTTGACTAAACCTTGAACAATTAATTGTTATTGCCGAATATTACCAAAATCGTCCTGGTTTTAAACTGTACAACATATTATCTCGGCAACCACTTGACCAATCACGTTCATATTCGAAATTCCTCTTTAATGTCAAGTACCTGAGTACCAAATTTTATCAAAATCGATCGGTAATTAGCGCCGTAGAATATTTCCCCCCTTTATAGGAAAAGTATCCACCCACCCAAAAAGCTCTGGCGACATTAAATATATATTGAATAGTAAAAACTGCATACCAAGTTTTGTCAAGATTGCTTGATTGATTTAAAAAAAAATACTAAGATTGCTTGAAAAAGGTGACCAGTGCAGGAAGACTAACATACAACCTGACAAACATACGGACGGATGAAAATAAACTTGGCCAGTTAAAGCAGAGACGCTTCGCTCGCTCGGTCAATCAGGTTTCAGTCATCATGTGGGTGAAACTGCAGAACGCAGCTAGTATTAGTACAAAATTAGGCGGAAGCTCACTAAAATATTCTAACGATGAAAAGTACCAACCACCATATTGAAGGGTTTGGAAATAATGAACCGTAGGGTTACCACAAAGCTTCAATATAATCTTCAACTCGTCACATTTTTAGGGCTAAAACGGAGGGTATAATAGCACAATGAATATGCTGAGATGTACTCGTCACCAGTAAACTAATCCCTATCACAAATAACGTGGCGTTTGTCTCTCAAATTTGAAATAACAAGTACTGCAATTTACTTTATCAAAACCCTTTATATCTCTTCGAATATGTGATCCTGATAATTTTATTTATATTAGTTATCTATACGTATGTACTTAATATTATAAAGAGGAAAGGTTTGTTTGTTTGTTTGAATTGAATAGGCTCCAAAATGACTGGAACGATTTGAAAAAAAAAATACCATTAGAATCCTACATTGACCCTGGTAATAGGCTATATATTTTGATTCATCAACAGCATCATCCTTTACCACGTGGGTGAAACCGCAGATCGGAGCTTGTATGTAATAAAACTGTAACTGAGCTAACTCTGTAATTTTTTTTATAAATTATAATAGAGATGTACTTTGTTATCGATATTGAAGCCTAAAATATCATTTATCATCATTTAAAATGTTATCTGTCTATTGCACGCGCATCACTGACACTGCGAGACAGATTTTGATGAAATTTGACATAGCGATAACTCTTAATTATGGTTTAACATTATTTATTTATTTGTTTATAGACGAGCAGCAAATTGCTGATGTGTCTATATATTACACAGTGTCGAAAGCCATTAATATCACTTTGGATGTTTTTTGTATCAATATTTTTATCAATATATAGTAAATAAATTTAGTCTAAGGTCAAATTTACTGATATAAAGTAAATCTACCTATTACAATAAAATGTTTTTTTTATTACTTTAATGTTTCTATCTACAGACTCCAGGGCCCGTGTCATGTTTTTACATTCTAATTATTCAACTATTTAAATATACATCTTTGCATACAAGGAGGGAACATATACTTAACCTAAGATATATATATATATATATAAAGAAAAGAACAGAGATATAAACAAAACCAAATTAGGTATCCATTAGAATTCCGAGCAGACCGGTCTCCGCAAGCAGCACCCGTTCACGAGTTGACGCATGTGCCAGCCATCGCCTTCCTCAACCATATTTGAAGGAAGATGACGACCCGACACACGACGCCGCCACTTGCCAACACCTCTTGTGAGCATGACTGGTCGGAATGCCAATGTTTACCCATTACATAGGTAACTACAGATATTACAGTTTATTTTGTTTGACTTAAAGAAATATGGAAACATAATCTCATTAAGGCGCGCTCGTATCCTGATATTAGTAAATCTTCATCAGAATCTTTAAACATCTAGTGTAACGTAACAGATCAATAATATTGTATGAATAAATTACTTAGGTTAGAAAAGGAACAAACAAAGAGTAATAACGGAACAGAATTCCTAAATATTACTCGCTCTCCGCAGAAAAAAATCCTGAATAGGTCCATAAAAATAAACTTTGACGTCCAAACTCTCAGAATTTTCAGCGATAACACTATATTTTTTATTAAGTTATACATAGCCAACATACACTACTAAAATTAGTAACCAGCAGTTTTTTCAATTGTGTTAGTATATATCGCAATATATTAAGAAAGCGAACAAAATTAATGCATTTTCGCATGACATCGTCCAATATAACATGCGATTTTCAACCTTACGTAAAGCATCGTTATTTTAAAATTGGGGTTGGACCGCGTCTTAAGACGTAGAGGACTGGTTACCCACATCCCATTTCGGCAGGGCCTCCATCACCACGCTATTTCTATCTCGGAGGGCCATTTTGGATGTTCACTTATTAAAGTTAGTATATTAGTTCGTTGCCAGTTATCGAGCCAGTTCTTTAAACAGTTAACAGTGTTGGCAGTCACAATTTCATTTGGTAATCTGTTCCAATTGAGTACTTGAGTACTGTTGCTAAGGAAGTTGTGCCCAATCTTGGTACTTGAAAGTGTACGAGCTATTCCAGTCGGGTTTCCTCTGGTTGACCTTATCACTTCCTTGACCACATAATATTTCGTGAATACAGGGCAGGTTGTGTTAAATATTGCATTACATTTTCGGGTTCTCAGTTCAATCCCTGGCTGGGGCAAAGATTTTTGTGATGAACATAATTATATGTTATCGGGGCTTGGAGGCTGTGATGTGTTATTGTGTGTATGCCTCCAACGACACAGGGAATCCCTGTGTGGGAGTAAGTTACTAAACTAAAACACAAAATTAACCAAAGAGTTTCTTATCCAATAGTTTCTTAGTTAATACTACTTTTAATGTATTTTCATACCATCTGCTCGACTATGTCCATTTACATGTCAAGCAATCTCAGCGTAAAGCAAGGCGTTACATCCCCAGGGAGGTAATGTATGAAACTCCCAAGGGATTAAAGTGGATTAGAACCGTTATTTGTAGGATAACTCTTAGTACGGTGTAGATACGGGCATTGTGAAGAAAGTTTATTCTAAAATCGAACTGACCACCTCAGGCAGTACACAGAAAAAAAGCAAAAGGCGCAATTGTATTGAATTTGAACCGAAAGCCGGTTTTTGGTGGTACTTTAACAACTTCCATAAAATGTTCGTAGCAAAAATATTACTCTGTCCCACCATAAAGCTGGATAAATGTTTCCAATATTAATATTAACTTTTAATTTATTGTATACTTTTTACTAAATAAATGCTTTTAGCCATGAGTTTTTATTGTCTCGCAAGTATGAAAAGTAGAGTATTCACCTTCAACCTCACCGAGGATAAAGCTTCGTCTTGGGCAGCTTGAATCCCTCGCATCGCTCATGACTCTACATAACTCCCTTGCTTCGAAATTTAAATCCCCTCAGGGATTTACTCTAGAGTCCCCGTTACACTCAGGCTTAAATATGCCGCCCGTGACTTAAGACACTGCTTTACTCCCTCGGTGCATAATATACTATTAATTAGAGGTCTTGAGGTTGAGGTCTTGAGTCAGCCTCATAATTGCATCTAAATAATCTCTTGTCTTATCTAAATATGTTAAAATTTCACGTAAGTACATTAGAACCGGCAAGATAGAAACCCCACTTGTGTTCTAACATTTTAGAAATCCACTTAATGCCAAATAAACCTCCAAAATAGATTTCGCAACCGTCCCCAGAATATTAGATTGAGTGTGAGTGGTAACCCTAATCAGCAATCTAATTGCTTGCGGGATTTGGGTAGGAAACACAACTAGAAATCAGGGTTACTACCAAGGGATTATTCTGTGAGCATTTATCAAATTTTTATTTCTTTACAAAGCTTTTATCGGCTTCTAGCGGCTTATGCTGTTAAAAAAATTAGACTATTAACTGATGTAGACACAGCTAGAATAGTTTATTTTAGTTATTTCCATAGTGTTATGACTTATGGCATACTGCTCTGGGGATGTACTGCAGATCTTACTTCTATTTTCATACTGCAAATAAGGGCAATACGAGCTATCTACAGTTTAGCTCCCAGAGTTTCCCTTAAACAGAAGTTTAAAGATATAAACATTCTAACTGTTGTCTCTCAGTTTATCTATGAAAATCTAATGTAAGTAAAAAAAAACAGGAACAGTTTTGAAAAAAATTATGATGTTCATTCCATCAACACGCGGAATAAGCACAAGCTATCCGTACATGTAACGCGTCTGTCTCCACAGAATAAGTCATTCTTTTATGGGACAATGTATACGATTCTATAATAAAGTTCCCAATGTTATCCGAGATTTGTCTATTAATAAGTTTAAAATTACTATGAAAACTAAACTCTGTCAAAAAGGTTATTACAAAATTTTGGATTACTTGGAGGATAAAACAGCTTGGGACTGATCACTCCAGGATCTACGAGTACCTACTCGTGTATTACCATGTGTAGGGTGTCTTGCCCTACTGATACCATTATTATGTTCTCTTTTGTAAGGCAACACACTGGAGCTAAAAATAAACGAACATTTGTTGTATACATTAAGAAATTGGCGATACAAAAAAAAATTAAAAAGACAAGCCCGCTGAGTTTCTTGCCGGACCTTCTCAGTCGTGGTCGCGTTCCGATCCAATTGTCGATTTAAGAAATAATAAATGTAATATGACAATTTGTAAGTAAGTAGGCCTATGCAGAATAAACGATTTCATTTTCATTTTCATATTCAATATTATTTGACTAGCTGACCCGCCAGCGGCTACGCTCGCGTGACCTCGCGGGATACGGTAATTACAGATTTTAAATCCCACTGGAACATTTTAATTTACCGGGATCAAACGTATCCTATATGTTGATCAGGGATATAAGCTACCACCATACAAAATTTCATTTAAAATATGTCCAGTCGTTTCGGAGATTAGCCCGTAAAAACAGACAGACAAACATACAAAGAAACAAACAATTTGAACTTATTTTTACGGAAATTTGACCTCTACAGTTTATAATATGTAGTAGTTTTTACATCCCTCGTTTTACCCCCTTAGGTCAACCCTGACAAAAATATTGAAAGCATCACTATTTATTTTAAATTACCTATCCAGTTATCAATTTTCATCACTGTAGCGCCAAAAACAAAGAACTTATCCCCCCTTTCACCCCCTTAAGACATCCCTGTCAATAAATACTGAAATCATCACTTTAAACTAACCAAATGCTAATTTTCACCTCTGTATTTTCGAAAACAAAAAACTTTCCATACGAACTTTCACCCCTTCATTTCACCCTCTTAAACCACCACTATCCAAAAAAAAATAGTCCAAATTTTTTTATGTTGAATGACCTACGAAGAAATAATAGTTTCTTCGTAGTGAATGACCTATTCAAATACAAATTTTCACAACTGTAAGTTGAAAAACAAAGGAGTTTCATACAAACGTTTTGACCCCTTTTGATATATGTATGTTGACTGGAATTATATTTACACATTTACTCGATTTGCTTCAAAATTATTGTCGCTCTAGGTCCCCAGCTGCAGGACTCCCCGTGTTTGTTAGAGCTAGTTAACCTCCATGTTTCTTAACTGATAGTTTGTCACAAAAAAAAAACATTTTTATTATTTTAAATATCACTAATGTTTTGCATTGTATAGAAATATTATTTTTACAATCAGACCTGGTTCTGCGATTTTTGAGATCCAGGCCAAAAACTTGATTTTAAATAAACTATATATATTTTTTCATTGATTTTGGCGCCCCCAGAAACTGCTGCCCGAGGCGGGTGCTCCGGTTTGCTCCTCCACCTAGATCCAGGGCTGTTTAAAATCGATACTATACATACAACCCGGTCAGAATATCTGTGCACCTCGCTGGAATGCGGTGCCTCTCCCGCTTCCCCTGTCACCTCTCCGCGCACTCCCCGGTGCGACAGTACGGTTAGCATCTTCGTTGCCGATACACGTCCCGATAATTTTGATATTTTCGCTTTGTTGTTGTTTTGTTTTTTAATATTTATTGTTAAGTTTAGACTGTTTACTGTTAAGTTTGGACTGGTTTGGTTGTTATTAAAATTGTTGTAGCTGTTAAACTGAAGTCATGGGAAAAACAATACACAGCGAATCAAGAAATTTAATCTTGAAAGTGCTCAAGTTTTTTGAATCGGAGAAAGCAAATAAACAGTACACCATACCTGTAGACCAAGTGGTGAAACGAACCTGTGCTGCAACTGGGATATCAAAGAGGACTCTAATGAAAATTAAAAATGAAGCCAAAGTACAACCACCTACTTCGCCGAGCGCTAGTCCGACTCCAAGTACTAGTAATAATTTAGAAACCCACCCAGAACCAATTTTTAAAAAACTTTAAAAATTGAAAATTGACCAATCGGAAAAGAAAATAGAACAACTTACAAAAGATGCGATTAAGTCAATTACGCCAGCTGACTGGAAAAAAGAAGTGAATCACGTGGAGAGACTACAGCGAGAATACTGGGAAAAGGATCATCTAGCAGATGACAACATCACACAACTTTTAATATCACTAGGGGAAGATAGTTCGGAGAGTTCAGAAAGTGAGAGTGAGGAAGATACAATGTCAGGCAGAGTCAATAATTTATAGTGACTGAGTTTAATAATAAATGTTTTTGTAATCAGAATTATTGTTTTTTAATAACAAACCCTTCATCAATAATAAATTGATTTGAAAAGGTTAGTAATTTTTGTTTACCTCCACATTTCTCGAAAAAACTTTTTTTCACACCGTACCCAGACCGCCGATATGACGTCACGAGGTCAGGTGCACAGATATTGTGACCGGGTTGTACATATGTCTGTGTTTTCATCCGCCCCGTGGTTTCACCGGCGTGGCGATTTCCCGGGATACAATTTTATCTCCTGTCCAAATTTCATTACGATCAGCAGCCTTATTATCTATCTTTACGGAGAATGGGGATGGGCTCCATTTTGAAATTTGAATCCCATTCTGGTCGAAACCCTGCAAGCCTATTGGCTGGGACCATCAATGGGAATAAGAATGAAGTGACATTTTATTCTCATTCAAGTTAGACAATAAGGCAGCCGTTCAGACGTTTACGCATGATAAAGTAACAGAGGTTTTTTTTAATATCAGTATATATGGCTTATGGAAAGGGGAGGTCAGAAAATTTATGATTGCTACATGATGATGGCCAAGAAGGCCGCCATTGTTGGCGACGAAAGGCGCACCGTTGGTGTGTATGGCTAAAGGGTATCGCAAGGTGTGCTGTAGTTTCACTGAAACGCTTCTTTTTTGGTTCTTGCTCTTACGTCTCCCCCATATGGCCAATTACGGCAAGCCGCGGGTCACTAATTTAGCCTAGGAAAAATTTTGGTCCACGATGTCGCCATTCACCGACGGCTCAGCACAAAGCCGTTTTGCGTATAATTATTTATTATTTATATAAAAAGTAAATTATAATATTATACGGAATTACATTTAGTCCGGTCCTTTACAAAGGCATACGTGGTTACTATTTAAAAAACAATTTCGTTCCTTCTCGTTCTTTTATTATAACTAAAGATTTTCGGAGTTATTATTGATCCACGGGCCTTATTACTATTATTATTATTATGATTACCTGAAAGCTATTGTTCGCGTTGTTGATGCTGCACTCTGCGAAGGTGGCGTCCTCAAGCTCGAACTCGTCCCAGAGCTGACTCTGCAACAAAGAGATATATTTTATATTTTCGAGTGAAAATCCCTCTTACAAAATTCAGTTGAAAATCATGAGAAAACCGAAAAGCTTGATAAACGCTTAGATTTATTAATATTTGTAGAGCGAGCTTAGTTTTGGGTTGTTTTTGAACGAAGCGTAACACGAGCGCGTTCGGTTTTTCTCCGCAAATCTCGGAGACGCACCGCCGCGCGAAAGACAGCGTGTTACTTTTGGCGTTTTATGTGTAAATAATGAAGTGTGAATACAAGCAATACGAAGCGGTATAATCGCACAGTTCGTAAGAACCTGTTTTTCCTATATCAATACTCCTGGCTGTGAGGAAACGCACCAATGAGAACTTATATTTTTTTTTTAATTTATGGTTTAAAAAAATAAGCTGTTATATGTATATTAGCAAGCTTATATGTGTGTATATTTATCTGGGATTTTTGTTTTATTGGTCTAAATTGATTTGAATTGGAATTATAATATATAATATATAAACAACCAAATTTGGTTGTTTTTCTTTTAACAAGGTTAATCTATAACTATAGATTAACCTATAAATTACTTACAACCCTAAAATTTTGAAATATTATTTTTATTAAAAAAAGGAAGAAAATACACACAAATAATTTTACATCATTTTGAATTTAAGTGAATTCCACGGAAATACATTAAAAAAAAACTAAATTAAAAATGTTTTACTTAGGTATCATTATTTTAAGGAAGTTTAAAGTTATTCGTAATACAATCGCAATAATTTTCCGCTAGTACGAGTAGATAACTCTAGAAGACATCTATTAAACTGCACAATTATGAAAACTATGACTTTAATCTCAAATATTAAGATACTGCTATTGTATAGATGTTACTCAACGTCTGCTTATCCTATTATTTCTAAAAGTACTTTATAATTCTTTTAATTCTTTTATATCTCATGTCGCGCTTAAGGGTTTTATAAAAGTTTTACAAGCGGGATTTAATATAGCAACATAGGATTACTTGCAAACACGCTAATCGACACCATTTTCTGCCTCATTTCGTGTGTCCCAGAGAAGCAGAACAAAAGCACTTAACACAATGCATGTCGACGCTACCGACTGCCCACAGAACTACAACGAGTTCTGGAAAACGAACGTGCTCAAGTGGCAACACTAAATGCCAAGAGACTATACGTCTGGCTGAGTGCATTCGATTGTATTGGCTTCTCAGTCTTAGAACTGGATAATTGAATGTGACAATGACGCGAGGAACACAATGGAAATAACACTGTAAAAGATTACAGAATGTGTTCTTTTTCACTTATATTATAAAGAGGAAAGATTTGTTTGTTAGAATTGAATATACTCTGAAACTACGGAACCGATTTGAAAAAAATCTTTCACTATTAGAATCTTACATTATCACTATACATAGGTTATTATATATATATACATAGGTATTTTGATTATTCATCATCCATCACCATGCGGGTGAAACCGCGGAGAGCAGCTAGTGAAGTATATGAATATCTTGTTATAAAAACCAACGTGGTTTTCACTCATTTTTAATTAAATATAAGGTATAACTCACGTTTGAGGTTCGGAAACCTACAAACATAAATCTAGGAAAATTAAACATAATCAACTTTAACCTTTGTTGGGATTTCTCAGCTCATCTCCAATCTATAGTCTGTTCAAATTAGGATAAAGTATGGAAATAATTCTGACAGTGGTCAATTCTTCTGGAATTGTTAGGAAACACAGCTAGGAGTATCTCTCCGGTTTGCACCGTTTCTAGCACCTACGGAACCATGTTAAATATTATAGGTATAAACTAAAACAGGCCGTAATTTAGAAGAATTCAAAGACGTTGGAGTAGTTTATTGTGTTTATGAATATAGGCTTTCTTTATGTATAGTTACTTAAAGTTAAAAAAGTCGTGCAACATACAGAACATTTGTCTGTGTTCATTTTTGGCTCTAGGAAAATTCCGACATAGATGCAAACTTAAAATTAGGTATTTATAAGCATCATAAACGTTCAGATAAATTTGCACTGGCAATAGTGCGGTAGAATAGTGTGGTAGCCACTTCCCCATGCGGACTCTGTAAAATCCATACCACTTCAGCCATTTAGGAATATAGGTACGTGCTATACATATGAAGTGGAAACGACTTTACATGTATGTATTTAGTTTTACCATTACATGGAGGTGGCATCGAGAGTAACATGATGAAGAAACTGATATATCTAGGGGTCTTTGCAACATAGTTAACTCAAATTACATGACGCGTTTTTTATAAATTTAGGTACTCTTTAATTCAAAGGTATCTTTACCATAGCTTTTTGCATTTCAATTCTATCTACCCTAATCGTACCAGTCTAAACACTGAAGTAATTCGCTTAGAAATACATTTAGTTACGGATCATATCTTTTCATCCAACTTCCAAAAATAGGAGTAGGTATTTTGTCAAGTTGAGGTGTATATTTTTTATGTGTAATCACGCATGACTTTTTACAGAGTAGTCCGATTTTAATAATTATGTTTTTGTTTGGTAGAGCATAAGTCCAAGGTAATCTGGACAATTCATCTACCTCGATAATATCGTAATTGATATCATCGAGAGAAACACTTATCAGTTATTATTATAACTCAAAAACCGATGGACTGAATTTGATAAAATTTATATGGCACTACCTCAGACGTATACTCTATCGAACAAAAAAAAAATTATTATAATTAGACTACTCTGCAAAACAGTTTTTTGCGATTATAAGTAAAAAAAAATACAGCACGACTTGATAAAATACTCCTGTTTTTGGAAGTTGGTTGAAAATACTTAATAAGAAGGTAGATTATAACACTTTAAGTATGGTATAAAAATATAGCCAACGCCTCTCTTTCCTGAATGAAGTTATGCTATTTCAAAAATTTTCCTCGATTTAACCCTCTTCCGGAGGATAAGTTTCGTAAGGATTGAGTCTTAAAGCATATTAAACCATAATAAAATAAAAAAGCCCACTGTCGCGAATTACTTCCACTCTTTTGCAAAATCTCGCCTAATTTGGCTGGACTACTAAATAATAGCACTTCATAGCACAATATCGCTCAGTCGTTATTTATAGAATCGCTTTAAAATACTCGTTTATATCATAACAATAACTGTCTTTGCATTACTTTAAGTGCAGTAGAACTCTGTGAATGTACGGGGAAGTATGGTGGCAGCATACCTATTTCTACTGAGAAGCAGTTCAGTTCAGAATACCGTGTTCTGCAAAATTACAGGCACATGATATTTAACAACTGTCTCAGGGTTTTTGATTTTTTTTATTTTATACGTTTAATATAATCTCCACAGACTCCGGGGTCCGTGCCATTTGTTAACTTAACCACACACGTTGCAGTTCCTGGAAAAGTAGGTTGTTTTTTGCTGCGAAATCTATTGTACTATTGGACAAATATGATGAATCGCGAGTCAACGGGTTAAACATACTTTTTTTTTATAAATACGATTTAAACATACTACATCTTAGCATACAAAGGAGGGAACATAGACTTAATCTATTTTTTAACAACAATTAAATATACAAATAGAATTGGTCAAACTGATTAAGGTATTCTTTAACATTCCGATCAGGTTCGAGTCCTCCGGGTTACAGGTGCAGTGCAGTTGGTCACTTATGAGGAAATGCATCTGTTCTAGCCAGATTTTACTACTTTACATAGGTCTAGTCCTCGTACCATCTCCTATAACATCAATAGGCGTTGACTTGCTCCGCTTGTCACCGAGTTCTATAAAAATCACAATTAAACAAAAATATAATTAATGAGGTGGTTCGGCGAGCAAGCTTTCAGTTTAAAACTGCCGTCACATTCACCAATTCCGCATCGATTCAATTCCAGATCAGATTTAGCGAATGGGAAAACGAGTTGATTCGCCACTTGGGCACGCGTCTATTCCCATTGTGGGCATAGTTGTCATGGATGGCAACACGCGCTTTTGTGGAAAAAGAGGGTGTCAACCAGTGGGGGTAAAATTGACATTTAAAGTCCACGGGAAGTAAGATATAGAAGAGAACAGTTTGATAGAAGATATTTAACATTTTGCCATTTATAATTTGCCCGTGGTTTTTTCAGAATGACAGAAATTAATAGAAGACATTTAAAGGAGGAGTTTAGAGCTAACAGTATATGTATATGAAATACGTATTTTTTTGCAATAGGTATGGGTGATTCGGCCTCTTTGGGCACATTTTTCGTAGCACGGTACATCCCAAATGTTTCACGACTTTGTTATCACTCAGTTGGTAGTAACCCTGCCGATGAAGCGCGGGGTCCCATTTTCGATCCCTGGTCCCAAATATTTATTTCATAATCAAAAATGATTGTGCTCTCTGACACATGAACCGAGAATAGGGAAACACTTTTAGATTGTTCCGTTCCCTTATTCTGATTTTTTAAATAGGTTTATAAAACGGTACATCGTTACCTTTAATAATCTACCCAATTTTTACACGTCAATACATGAAGAAACACAAATTTAAGGAAAATCATGTTTTTAATGAAATGAAAATATATTTATTTCTAACAACATTGCTAAACATAAAACAAAATAATGGACAACGTACCTAACCAATATATTATGTCAAATGTTACAAACCGGTCCCAACTCAGCATTGCTACTTCTGAATTAGCGCTGGTCTTCCGTTGGGGCCGGTTTGTGGCGTCACGGAGGGATATGACGGTTACAACAGTTTCCCTTTATTAACAATTTAACTATTTGATGACCATAAAAACAAACAAACGAACGAAGTAACGAAATTAGGTAAAATCACGTTAGCTGTTGTTGGTTGTATTACGCCAATCGTGCTTCAACTTAGGCTGCCTGTTCATTGACGCGGAGCGAGGCTGCGGAGCGGAGAAACGGAGAAATATTAACTAATAGAATTACATCAAATCTCCGCTCAGACACATGAATAAATAAGCGGAACAGAGACGAATCGTCTTAAGAACGTGCAATATTGATTCCTATTGTGGTAGGGTTTGTCACAATAGGTGAAGACAAATTAAACAAAACATTTTTTATTACTAGTCCTTATTATTCAGTTTTGTAGAATAGGTACTTTACAAGTTACTCACTCTGATAATAAACTTTTTATAATATTTGTTTTTAATAATTTATTGTTTCTTTTAACGTGTGGTAAATACTGAATCTAGCATAAATTTTTCTAAGTAATCTAACGGGACACGCGTAAACCGGTTTTTCCAGTCTCTCCGCGTACGCGACAAGCGGCCAGTGGTCAAGCACGCATGCCCGCGTAGTAGCGCGACCGATTCGCACGGTTGTATAAAGCTTTGCCTCTGCTCTGTTCCGTTTATTTACTCATGTGGCTCAGCTCAGCTCCAGTGGACAGGGATTTGCGAGCTAGTTTAAAAAATCATACATATTCGGAAGCGGCGCGTGGTAGCGGAGCGAGGCAGCGGGCCAAGGCTGCAGGAGGTTTAAATGACTCGTCGCGTGAACTCGGCCTCAATGCACAGGCTCCGCGTCAATGGACATGCAGCCTTAACCTGCGCTTGTTATATTATAACGACGTCAATGTAGAATGTCAAAGTTACTTTGAATGTCACCCGTAATGGATTCGCATAGTGCATGAGGCCCGCGACATAAATTCTATTTGTACGAGAATAGACTGGCAAGTAATATTTATAGTATATTTTACGTATTTCGGTCCAACAGATACTGCACATTGGACTAAACTACTGATAGTAAATATTTACTGGTTTCTCAGGCCTTCACGATTCAACATTGAAATAAAACTTTTTTTATCATACTTTTACTTCTCATATGGTTTAGTTACTTTAGTTATCATATGGATGAGCATGCTCACGTGGTTATGAACACTTCAGCAGGGCTGAAGGGCAATTACTAATCCAATTTGCAATCAATTGAAATATAAAAAATATCGGCCTTATATCACTTTTGTCAGCTTCGGTACTGACATTGACAGAGCTGACATAAACCCACAATTTCTCAAGATTTCAATCAACATTTGGTTGCAACTTAGAACGTAATTGCTTTGCGGGTCGTGTTCACAAACGTGTTCTAAACTTCGGAATAAAATAATATTACAATATACACAAATACTACAATACGTGAATTAATCTGCTTAAAGTTAATTAATTTCTTATGTTTATGTTTTTATAGGCAAACATGCACACCACCCCCACATGCACGCACACACACACACACACACACACTTACACACAAACACTACAGTAAAAATACTAATGTATTAATATAATTGCAATTATACTGTGTCTGTAATTTAAATATACAAAGCTATGTAGTAAGTATAACTTAATATTGTAAAACCGTGCCTTTCAGGGAAGACACTGCCTTTGTACCACAGTTATGTTATCTAAAACTAAAGGCAGAGTACTATAACACCATATGTACTTACTATAACTTTGTAATAAATATATTTGTATTTTTATTTGCTCCAGAAAATCACTGAGCATCGTTTTAAGCTTGCAGTTTTAAGTTTTTTACACTAATATTCCAACCTGCCCTCTCTATTTCAAAAGGTTTGATCACTGAAAAATAAAACCATTGTTCGAAATGCGAAGTAGACACAGAAGAATAAAATCATAAAACCGCAAAATCTGTTAGTAGAATGTTAACAAAATGCTTTGTAATTTTATTCACAAAATGGGCAAACCTTTATCAAGAAGCATTAATTAAAATGGATGATTTAATAACAACAGAATTAATTAAACTCCTGGAACAAGTGAGCACATATTGGATAATTGGAAAAGATATTATGGTTGCAATATTATTGTACTTAAGTAGGTAGTGTACCTAGTATGGATAACACTTCGCAAAGTATCAGACTGTCTTTGTCACCCCCACCAATGTGCCCAAAAATACTTTTTCATTGATCGACTTCAAAAAAGGAGGAGGTTATATGTTCGTGTGTATGTACTTTTTTATGTTACGTTTTTTTACGTTAAAGTTAAATGACTGACCGGTTGGCGCAGTGGTAGCAACGCTGCCTTCTTTGCAGTTGGCCCCGGGTTCGATCCCCGGACAGGTTAAACATTTGTGTGCATGAACGTACATGTCTGTTTGACCCGTGTCTGGGTGTGTATATGTACTTAAGTATGTATATCAGTCATCAGGTTACCATAGTACAGACCGTGTCTAGTTTGGGACATGAAGATCTTGTGCGAATGTTGTCGCATATTGCTATAATAAAATTTTAAGTTACCGTCTAATAAATATAGTTATTCATACTAGTCATATTTGAACCTTCCACTCGAATAGTAATGGCTAACGCTAGGGCGTTGCTAGTTAGTTGCTATTTATTACTATTTATTTATTTAGAGCGAACTATTTGTTATGAAGACGTCATAACAAATAGTTCACTCAATTTGCGTACTCTGCCGTGACTATACGTATGAGACACAACGCATATAACGTTCCGATGTAATATTATTGTTTTTCTCCATTTTGTGTGAGTGGTAATACGATTGTAAGATTATTTTAAGACGCGGTCCAACCCCAATTTTAAAATAATTTACGATGCTTTACGTAAGGTTGAAAATCGCTTGTTAGATTGGACGATGTAATGCGAAAATGCGTTAATTTTGTACGTTTTCTTTATATTCTTCGATATATACTAACACAATTGAAAAAACTGCTGGTTACCACTTTAGTACTATACGTTGTCTAAGTATTACTTGAAAAAAATATAGTGTTATCGCTGAAAATTCTGAGAGTTTGGACGTAAAAGTTTATTTTTGCGGACTTATTTAGGATTTTTTTCTGCTGAAAGAGAGCTATATTTATGAATTCTATTCAGTTATTACTCTTTTCCTATTCCTTTTCTAACCTAAGTATTTTTTTCATAATATACTATCGATCTGTTTCGTTACACTACGTGTTTAAAAATTCTGCTTTTTCTTTAATCAGGGTACGAGCGTGCCTTAAGCATTAGATTTATTAAAGGTTGATGAACTACGAAAATAAAATGTAGTAACCTATTTTATTATGGCTTAAAGCTTCTTAAATAAATTCATTTGTTTTAGCCGTCCTACAAGTTCAGTAGGTACATAGTATATTATGTGTTTTCAGCAAATTCTCTTGAACAGTTATTGTACAAACATTAAAGAAAGAACAGGCATGTTTCCGCACACGCTACAGACATAAATGTGTCTACGAACTTAGCGCGAGGTCACGTGACTTTTCCACAGGTAATGTCAACGCCATACAGGCCCTCGACCTTCACCTTTATCGTTAAGGGTTTGAGTACAATTTAGCGTGCATCTAGGGAATTTGTTATGATAAAAGAACTACAAAGATAGCGACGGTAGAGTAAGGTAGAGGTACCGTAGCGTCGGCAAATGCAAATATCATGTTATATTTGAAAGGTCGCATAGCTTGGAAAGTACGGTGCGCATAGAATAGTAAAATGAAAATTTGCCAGTACCAACATAGGTAATAGAAACATTTATATACCTATATATAAGGCATACATTGTTATTGTGTAGCGCAACAAATGCGTTTCAACAGTTTACTTTTTATTTGATTGTAGTAAAAATAAAAATCTAATATAGTAAGTGAAATAAAATAAACGAAATAATTAGGTTTAAGAAATTTTATTCTCAAAAAAGATTAACATCACATGAGAACAATATTATACATAAATAAATTTGACCATCGTTTCGTCTTATTTATACTTATCATAACAAACACTTGACAAATGTTTTTATTAAAGTGATTTGCTATTGTTAATTATGTACTGGGCTAATTGAACCTTAAAAGTGCTAAATGATTTAGCATTTTTTATACTTGAGAGTATTTTATTAAAAAGCTGTGCTCCTTCAAACGTAACCATTTTTTTGCCATAGTTTGTTCGTGTGTTTGGTAGAACAATGAAACTCGCTCGTCTCGTGCTGCGTTGGTATATTGGCATAATTGGTTAATTTTGGCGGGCGATTTGGGTCACCTTTGGTCTGTCCGCCTCCAGTCGCCGTCCAGTCATCACTATGACGGGCTATTGTCTCGCCGCCGTGTGTCCGAGGTGTACAGGTGGTTACGACGGTTACACAGGCTACGTCGGTTACCAAGTAATTGTACACCTGAATCAGAAGCGGTTACTTGTTGTGTGTGCTAGATATCTGAGGTCTGAGTCGGAGGTTACGAGTGAAATGAAATTCAGGTTACTGTGTCCATCGGGGTCACCACTTTGGCGGGCAATTGTCTCGCCGCTGTGTGTCCGAGGTGTACAGGTGGTTACGACGGTTACACAGGCTACGTCGGTTACCAAGTAATTGTACACCTGAATCAGAAGCGGTTACTTGTTTCTGAGGTGTGTACTAGGTATCTGAGGTCTGAGTCGGAGGTTACGAGTGAAATGAAATTCAGGTTACTGTGTCCATCGGGGTCACCACTTTGGCGGGCAATTGTCTCGCCGCTGTGTGTCCGAGGTGTACAGGTGGTTACGACGTTTACACAGGCTACGTCGGTTACCAAGTAATTGTACACCTGAATCAGAAGCGGTTACTTGTTGTGTGTGCTAGATATCTGAGGTCTGAGTCGGAGGTTACGAGTGAAATGAAATTCAGGTTACTGTGTCCATCGGGGTCACCACTTTGGCGGGCGATTGTCTCGCCGCTGTGTGTCCGAGGTGTACAGGTGGTTACGACGGTTACACAGGCTACGTCGGTTACCAAGTAATTGTACACCTGAATCAGAAGCGGTTACTTGTTTCTGAGGTGTGTACTAGGTATCTGAGGTCTGAGTCGGAGGTTACGAGTGAAATGAAATTCAGGTTACTGTGTCCATCGGGGTCACCACTTTGGCGGGCAATTGTCTCGCCGCTGTGTGTCCGAGGTGTACAGGTGGTTACGACGTTTACACAGGCTACGTCGGTTACCAAGTAATTGTACACCTGAATCAAAAGCGGTTACTTGTTTCTGAGGTGTGTACTAGGTATCTGAGGTCTGAGTCGGAGGTTACGAGTGAAATGAAATTCAGGTTACTGTGTCCATCGGGGTCACCACTTTGGCGGGCGATTGTCTCGCCGCTGTGTGTCCGAGGTGTACAGGTGGTTACGACGGTTACACAGGCTACGTCGGTTACCAAGTAATTGTACACCTGAATCAAAAGCGGTTACTTGTTTCTGAGGTGTGTACTAGGTATCTGAGGTCTGAGTCGGAGGTTACGAGTGAAATGAAATTCAGGTTACTGTGTCCATCGGGGTCACCACTTTGGCGGGCGATTGTCTCGCCGCTGTGTGTCCGAGGTGTACAGGTGGTTACGACGGTTACACAGGCTACGTCGGTTACCAAGTAATTGTACACCTGAATCAGAAGCGGTTACTTGTTTCTGAGGTGTGTACTAGGTATCTGAGGTCTGAGTCGGAGGTTACGAGTGAAATGAAATTCAGGTTACTGTGTCCATCGGGGTCACCACTTTGGCGGGCGATTGTCTCGCCGCTGTGTGTCCGAGGTGTACAGGTGGTTACGACGGTTACACAGGCTACGTCGGTTACCAAGTAATTGTACACCTGAATCAGAAGCGGTTACTTGTTTCTGAGGTGTGTACTAGGTATCTAAGGTCTGAGTCGGAGGTTACGAGTGAAATGAAATTCAGGTTACTGTGTCCATCGGGGTCACCACTTTGGCGGGCGATTCGGGTCACCTTTGGTCTGTCCGCATCCGTCCAGTCACCACTTTGGCGGTAGGCTATTGTCTCGCCGCTGTGTGTCCGAGGTATACTGGTGGTTACGACGGTTACACAGGCTATATTGGTGGTATATCACCACATAATAAGTAAAATATGTAGGTAACTAAGTAAATTGTAGTATGTTTTTAATGCAACATAGCATTTAAAGGAAGAGTAGAGTTACCTACAATTATTTGAGTGTATATTGTACCTACATGTGCTCATAAGTCAAGATTATACCTCGTAATGGGCAAAAACACCCTAGTAGGACATTATTTTAGACCTAGTATTAGCTACATTAACATGACTGTAAGTTATATTATAACTTGAACTTGTGGCATTTGATTTGTGCCTTTATGGGTCAAAGCACATAATCCTATTAATATTATAAACGTGAAAGTTTGTATGTATGGATGTATGGATGTTTGTTACTCTTTCACGCACAAACGGGGGGGCTAATGTTGATGAAATTTGGTATGGGGGTAGATGAGGCGCTGGATTAACACATAGGATACTTTTCATCATCATCATCATCATCATCCATCACCACGCGGGTGAAACCGCGGGGCGCAGCTAGTAACAAATAGTAGAGTAGAGGTCCCGCTATACATGGATGGGGGGGGGGGGGGGGTCTACTGTGAAAACGGTGAAGTCTACTGCGACGCTATTTAAGCCCGATTTTGATCGAGATAATAGTTAGCGAAGTTTAACAACTGGACGATTTTGTATTATTCGGTAAGAACATGGTACCGTCTAAAGACGCATGTATGCAGACTCAGACTGCGAAAAATTACCGCTAATACCGGGGAAGGCAGAGGATACTTTTAATATCATCATCACCACGCAGATGAAACCGCGTGATGATTAATGATGATGCAGCTAGTTTATTATATAATATATAATTTAAAGTACACAAGCAAAATATATTTAGAACTCATGTTGATAAGACGGTTACTGATAAGTTGAATGCTAAAAAAGTAAATTAAAAGTATAAATCAGCCATTCTGATAAAACTTAACAAATGTATACACTATGTAGATAAATGCGAGGGCCTCAGGACCCCGATTTATTTCCATGATAACACTTAGAATAATGATTTATTCATCGTTTATTCATTCGAAATAATATTTTTTCGTGTCAACGAATGCTCGATGTCCATTCGTGAAATATTAGGATTCATAAAGGACGGCATAGCGGTATGATTTTTATCGTCATTCTTTTGTCGTTTTCACAATAAAAATGGGTTGGAGTGACAGTGGTCGTTTGTATCAGTTACGCAGTTGTCGCACCGCGATATAACCCTTTATTTTACGAAAACATTCTCTGAACGTGCTGTTATTTTACAAGTACAATTTGAAAAATTTAATACCGACTTCTATTCTATTCAGTTATTGGAATGTAACTCAGAAAGTACTAGATCGAATTTTATGAAATTTAAATGAGACCACACGGGAACACCAGCTTTCAAACAAAAAAAGAATTTTGGGAATCGGTTCACCCTATTGAAAGTTATCAGGTAACAAACATTAAAAAAAATACAGTCGAATTGAATACCTCCTCCTTTTTAGAAGTCGGTAGAAAAGATAATTCGTGAAGGTAAATATGTAAACATAATTTGACAGCTCCGTTAGCTCAGTTAGTATTGACACTACCTTTGAAACGCGGAATCCCAGGTTCGATCCCTAGTCAGGGTAAATATCAGTGTGACGAGCTGTTCTACGTGTCCATCCCTCCCTCGACTTAAACAATCCGAGTGCGGGATGTGACTCTGTAAAGCTTATTATATTGTTATTTTATTATTAAAAGTTGTTAATCTATCTATACTATCTACATCTACACTAAAATTACACGTACTATTTGAATAATTTAATACCGACTTCCATTATATTCAGTTATTGGAGTGTAACTCAAATCTACTGGACCGAATTTGATGAAATTTAAATGGAACCTAACGGGAAGTTTTTGAAAGCCCCAGCTTTCAAACAAAAAAAAATTGAGAATCGGTTCACCCTATATTAGTTATGAGGTATCAAACATAAAAAACAGTCGAATTGAGTACTTCCTCCTTTTTGGAAGTCGGTAGATAAAGAGGAAAGATTTGTTTGTTTGTTTGAACTGAATTGGCTCCGAAACTACTGGGCCAATTTGAAAAAGATTTCACAATAAAATTAGAACCCTACATTATCCCTTAGAAACATAAAATAGGCTATTTTTTTCAAAAAGTTAACGATCCGTTTGGAAATATCGATAATGTAACCCAAGGTGTGAATGCTGCGGAAACTATTGACAATAGAGCAAAGTGAAGTACTACAATTTTGTAGAGGACATCAATATCTACAAAAAAAGTTGTAATATAATATATCTAACTATAACAGTTATGTTCCAATAACTACTTTTTCATGTTAAAATATGCAATGTTAACGCCGAAAAATCCTTGTGTCACGATGATGTACTGCAGTTTTAAAGAAAACAACAATATCTACAACAAAGTCTGCGATACTATATGTCTAACTATTATTAGTTGTCATGTCACAATAAGAACATTTCCATTTTTAAAATAGAATATTAACTTCGGTACAAACTAGGCCACATTATACGTATCTTGGCATTAACACATATCTACTCTAACTTATATAATCTACTAATAACGAGGAAAGATTTGACTATTTCTTTGTAATGGATAAACGCAAAAAACTACTTACTGATTAAAAAAAAAATCACCAGTAGAAAGCTACATTATGCCTGAGTAACGTTCGCTATATTTTATTCATCATCATCATCATCCATCACCACGCGGGTGAAACCGCGGAGCACAGCTATTGTCTCATCTGTTGTGTAATCCTGTAATTCCTATCTATAGAAATTTAGAAACAAGTGACTTAACAAAATCTTAGAGCATAACTAAATAAGTCCTAAAAATAAAATTACATGCCCTCAGGAAAGAACGAGAACAAAGGACCTCGTCTGTGCCCCGAAAAAATATGTTTAAGTGTACATCAAAGTAAAGCTACAGGCGACCTAATTAATAAATCTGTTTGTGCCAGTAAAGGAATGTAATAAACCGGCACTGCTCGCATTTTCTGTAGGTACATTTTCAAGGCATCTTTAAGCGATATTCTGTTGTTGGTCTTCTTATTTATGTAATCTTTTAAACTTGTATAGGCTTTGAAATTAAACAACTTTAACCGGATTAAATCACGCATAATTTTATATTATTTTATCCCGAAGTTTAGCTGACATAAAGAACAGATGCTCGACCAAGTCTTCAGTATATGAGCATGTGGATAAGCCCAACAACTACATCCGGTTCGATAACCCACAAATTCTAGCTAGGGAGAACCGCTATTTGCCAAGAATGTTAAGAGGCCATAGATATTAAAAAAACACTCTAATTTCAATAGAGATGATGGTTGGCGAGTAACACCTGCTTGGGATCTAGTGATATAGTATTAAAATCGCAAAGCCAGCACAATACTGCAAGACCTCTAGACACTGTGAGTGTCTACTGCGTGCATCGGGAACGTTTTGGTAATATGGTAGGCCGTACATAAAATAATTTCCATGGCGTTATAACAGACAACTGTCATCCATTCTACCCGTGACCATGTTCACTGTGTTCGAAACGTCGGGATGAAACGGATAAAATAACATAACATTATACGCGATTTCATATTTTTAAAGTTGTTTAATTTCAATATGTGTATAAGAATCGCGAAACCTAAGAAATATTGTATAGGCCTACCTATACAATACTACTTTTGTACAATTCCTCTTTACCTTAGAGCCATATTCCACGATGACATTTGGGGCACGAATTGCACGATAATCTGCTTAAGTGTAACGTTATCGATTCATTTACGTATTCAGTACAAACTATGAGTTATCTGTGCCACTATTGTACTAGATAAATGACAGTTTGTACTAAATACGTTAACGATGCTATTACGTTACACTTAAACAGATTTTAGTGCTTGGCCCACTGGAATGAAGATTTGCGTAAAGTTTTGTATTGAGATTTATCGTGACGCAAATTAAGAGTACTTGTAAGTCATCGTGCATATCTATATATTATAAATATATATTCAGAGCCTAAACCGTTGGGCAAATTTTTCGGCCACTCCTAGTGATCCTGGAATATCGTTTATTGTCTCGCATTTTTAATTACCGATATATATATATAGAAAACATTAGTCATTAACATTATTTATATATATATATTATTGATAAATAACCAATGTTTAATCGTTTTTATAAATCAGAAGAAAACATTAGATTGAAATTGATACGTATTTAAATAAATTATTGATTTTGACTTAATTTAGAAAAAAGGAAAAATATAATAACAAAAAAACGGTTCACTTTTACTCAATGCATATGGGGGTCAAAATGATCGCAAATAGTCACCCCTATCACCCCATAATGGGAGTACGCCGAATCACCAATAACCCTGTATAATTTTATAAGTAGATAAAACGCAAACGAATGTTGTATGCTATATTCAATAAGATATTTCTATCCAAACAAGTGTATAATTGCGGTACATGTTTCGTTTTCAAGTAATTATCTGTATCTACGTTAAACCAATGTTATTCCCGGGACTGGTCTGTGTTAAATTAGATTAGCCCCAGGCTCTTTCCAAACATCACAGCAGGTACTTGTAGCTGAAATATGAACGGTTAATTGGACTGATATTTCAAAGTTTTGAATAAAAATGGATATTTTACATGCTTAGAAATGAACCTTAACGCTGTATAATTAGATTACAATATTCTGGCAAATTACATGATTTTATTTCAAAATAAATTTAAATAGCTTTTATGCTATAAATACTTAAAAGGTACAAGAAGGAATAATACAGATCTAAATACGTATACGCGAGCTTAGGGCATTACATTATGTTGTTCCTGAGCTTATTTTAATAATGTACAATATTTATGTATTTGCTAATTTTTGGTACTATTCAATGGCAGTGACAGAAATATGAACGCAAATTAGAATCAGAATCAGAATAATTTATTTAATTTATATAATTAATAGCTTACTTAAAATGTATGCCAAAACAATTTGTTTTACACACAACTATACATTCGTCATGGGCAGGTGTAAAGTTGACCATGTGGTAAATATTCAAAAAATGTGTTCTCTATTATTATGGTTGCAAGTTATGATCAAAATATAAGCAAATTTGCCCAAATGTGACAGGCGATATGTTTGTAATTTAAATGTTATAGAACAAATAGAAAAACAATTACCTACAAATCTTCTTAAATGTATGAACATTGAAGTTTTATTTTAGATGGCCAGTTATTAACGTATGCTTAAGAATCTACTTGTTTTGTCGGCAAAGAGCCTAGATCCTAGATTTGTATCGCCTCGAGTTTTGGTCTGTGATAATGGTGAATTATCAACCTTAAAGTGTACTAAACGGTGTACTTGACAAAGAAAATTTGATTGTGTACACAAGTGTACGTGTACACAATCAAATTCTCCTCGCCAACAGCTCTAGTCATTATCAGCCCATTATATTCCTGCTGCTGGGACTTGAGCCTTCCTCTCAGAGAATGCCACCACCGGTCACCCATCCAACTCCTGACCACGGCAAGGGTTGCTTTACTTGTTGATCGGATAAGATCGCCAAGTCAAGCTCCGCAAAGATCACGATCCATAGAGGATTCGAGGAATATAAAATACAGAAGATGCTAAAGATGTACTCACTAGATACTTACTAATCTGCGGTGCCTAATATATCATCTAACGCTTATCGCTCTAGTAAGTTTTAGTAATTCATACACCGCTTTACTTAGTCTAAATTGGAGACTTATAAGTGACTGTGACTTGACTCAGACTACTTCATCCATCTTTAAATATTTACTTTTTTATATTAAACATAAGGAATTGCAAATGTATACCCGTACGCATCCACATAAAAAACAAAAAGAGTCTACTTTTATGTGTTCTATAATTGATATTTAAGAGTGAGTAACGTTTTATTGATAGATGGTACAACATGATGCAATATATTTTCATTGCCTGCCAGCTCTAGTTGCCAGCGTAATAAATTCAAAACAATGGATATTACTTTTGCGTTTCGCAACATTTTCTTAATAACATCACATTATTGCAAACATTTTGAGAGAGAAAATATCGGCTGTTTTTTCTGTACAATAAAGGCAAGAAAATGAAGATGGATGTAATAGATTTTGTTTCACGGTAAGATGATATATTAGGGACCACAGATTAGTAAGTATCAAGTGAGTACGTCTTTGGCATCTTCTCCATTTTATATTCCCCGAATCATCTCATGAAGAAATAAAATTTAGTTTTCTTTTTTTTTAATTTTTAGCAAGCGCTGCCTTGACGCCGCCGCACCTGCCCTCTCTTTACAGAAGTAACAGATCTCATCTAGAATTTCATTGTGTATGACAGCTGTCATACATTTGCCATGAACTTAAACGTGCCCGCTTCCGTTCTATAAAATTTATTCTGGGCACGGAATTGTAGGTACAGATGAAACTGACTGAAACTGAACAAAAAGTCGTCCCTTTGGTGTATGGTATGTCAAGTAAAAAAAAACAACTGCATTTTTTTAGTTATTATATCAGGGGCTGCAAAGATGGGGTTGAGTTTATGTCCTCAGTACGTTATAATTGATTTTGAGTTGGCGGCTATGAAAGCAATAAAACGTGCATTTCCAGATTACAATAACAAATGTTGCTATTTCCATTTGACGACAGGCCACTGGGTTTTCAAAGTTATATGGTAAATCAATAAAAGAATGAAAAGAAGAAAAAAGATTTTGCTCGCATAATGCGCAATATAGCCGCCTTGGCTATATTGCGCATTTTCTTCCTTCTAGACCATCAAGAAATAACTTTTTTCAAAAAGAGCACTTAGATTTTATGATATAAAATTTTGCCAGAATGTGCATCAGTCATGCATGTTAAATGGTTTTCAAAATATTACGTCGATAGACGTTATGAAACGGTTCAGAGCATCGATGAAATGCGAGCTATTATAAAAAATACCACATCGTTTTTCACCAAAACTGTGTTCCATTTCCGACTTGATTGGCAGTTGTGCTCCAACCACTCGAAACTACATCGAGAACTGCCATCATAGATGGAACGGATTGTTAGGAACAAAAAGATATAACATTATAAAATCATTAATGATTTGAGTAAAGAACAGAAAAATACTGACATTGTATTATATTGAAATGTCATACACATATATACAGATTAAAACCTTGTTTATTCTTCTTTCGAAATTTAAAAATGTAAATGAGATTCAAATAAAAACCACAAAGAACAGCGCAATCATTTCAAGAAAGTGACATTAAGTTTTTAATACTTTTTCGGGTGTTAAGTGAAGAAAAATATATTACTTTGTTTTTTTTCTTGTATCAATTGGTTGTGTAAGCTTTTTAGCTTTGAATCACGCTATCATTTGAGTCAACATGAAATGTTACGAACAGTAGGCATGTCAGAAAACGGTGCTATTCAATGCGTTGTTCCTGAGGCTCTGGGCACTAGGCGTAATGTGATATCCAGGCTGTCGTCACTTTATCGCTCTACTGGGGATGTGGTATAACGGCACATGGGTAGATATCATGTTACCACTCAGGAATAGGGTCGAAAATATCACAGCCACGCAACTAGTTCAAAGGCTCCAGGATCGCCACTAGCTGCTGTCGACCAATCCGTGCGAAGACGGCTGCTTGACTTTGGTCTTCATGCTCGCAGACCGCTACGAAGTGGCAATGGCGGCAGGTGACTTTTATGGCCATGATAATATTTGACATGGACTGGCCAACAATTGTTATTGGTGCTGTTCACTGATGAGTCTCGCTTTGGATTTAATCCAGATTCGCGACAAAGACGCGTTTGGAGAACTGCAGGCAGAGTCAGCCGTCTCTGATGAATCATTCTTATCAAGGCGGGACGATCATGGTGTGGGCACGAATACGAATCGGCGAACTAACCAAACTCGTTTGGATTCACGGTAGCATGACTGCCCATAAATACCGTAAGAGGGTAGTGGAATATGTTAGTGCCCCGTTCAGAGCCCAAACGGAACTAGAATTACAGCTCATGCATGACAATGCTCATTTGAATACGGCGCGGCTAATGTCGGCCGCCTTTCGAGAACACGATGTTCAGGTATTGGGTTGGCCAGCACAGTAGCCCGACCAAACCCAATTGAACACGCCTGGGACATGTTACAGTGAAAATCATTGCGGGATGTTCCGCCCAACTTGACAACAGAACAGCAACTTTTCAAACATTAACAATGAACTTTGGGGCGGCATACCCAAAGAGTAGAATAATATATCTGGGGGCCGCATACCCCAGCAAGACATTGACACCCTAATTTTAAGTATGGAAAATCGTTGCCGCTATGTGATTCATGTCAGATAAGACAATAGCGATCACTAACTACCAGATTTGATAAAATGTTTATTAATTTAATTCGATTTCTTAATTTTATATCAATAAAAAGTATTTGCTTACTCTGTAATTTTCTATGGCTTTAATGATATAACACCTTTGTTCAAAGAAAACCAAAAACAGCATCGTTAATGTCTAAATATCGGCCTTGAATTATCCTTAATTATTCCATTTAGAATCCTAACTATATTTTATAGTTTTCTAGATAAACAATGAAATGTTCAATATCCCTCGATAACATTGTTGATGTGCGTATATCGTAGGCTTAAGTGTGAATCACACTAGGTCACACAAAGGCTGTTATTGTCGCAATTAATTCACTAATTTTATATTTTATTATTCGAATTATAAATTCTTATGAAAGACAAATCAAGAAAAGGAGGGAGGTTATGGCGAGGCCAAAGGCCGAGCCTACTACGCCAACGAAGTCACGGGCAGTCGCTAGTATGTATATAAATTATAAAACCGTCTAACGTTAACCCTGACTGGAGCCCGACAAAGTACCGATTTGATACCAGTGAAGGCAACTACGTGACTTGGCTGAAATACGTGAAACATTAAACACGATTTGCCGCAATGTACTACTACACTACTACACTTACTTAGACTTTGTTGAAAATGCTATTCATCCTGCGTGTTGAATTTATTTTCATAGTTTATGGTCGTACTCAGTATTTTTTTAAATCATCATTTGACTGTATTCTACTACTACTGTATTCTAGTCTATATTAGAAATTCTTGTGAGTTTGACAGTTTTCAGTGCCCGCCGGGAGCTCGCAGACGCAACTGCGCACTTGCCCTGAAGATGAGCATCGGACATGCTCGAAGCCCGGCGAGACGTATTCGATCCGTGAGTGTTTTGCCGGTTAATAATAATAGTTAAAATCTATATCAGTTTTCGCCATAAGGTGATAATAATAACATTATTACACTCTGTTTTTGGTATCACAAACTATAATTTAGTTATTACATCCCCTATATTAATGACTAACTGCGCCCGCGGTTACAGCCGGGTGGTGATGGATGATGATGAAAAGTATTCTATGTGTTAATCCAGCGCAGCTATAGTGTAATAGGCTGTAGAATCTACCTCCATACTAAATGTCATCCAAATTGGTGCAGCCGTTTGTAAGTGACAAAGTAACTAACATACAAACACACTCACAAACTTTCGCTTATATAATATTTGTGCGACTGAGGGTTCCGGACCGTTCCGTATGAGAAAGCATCTAATTATTGCTCTAACTAAAGACAAAGTGTACGTACGACACGCGACGGGTTCAATTCAAAAAGTGCTATGCCATGTTGCACGTACACCTAATGTATACACATTTTTATACCTCTGGTTTGTAACTAATTTAATCAGATCAAATGCTCTCCGTCGGGATAAACTTGCTTTTAGTTGATCAAACTATTCAAGCGTAGTATTTTTTATCTGAACTTTTATGCATAGTTCGGAAAGACACCGAAAGAAGTAGACACTGGACGGTTAAATAACTAACTTAAATTTGCCATTTTAACTTTTTATATATATATATTAATTTTAATATGTTTTTAATAGGATTCTATCGAATCCTACGTAATTAATAAATACACTCGAGAGCAATGAATCCGGGTCACTTAAAGAATGTTAAAAATCTCGGAAACTAAAAATGATAGGTTAATGCAATAAATTGTATTTAATAGACAATGTAATACTCCTTAAATTAAAGTAAAAAAAATATGAGTCACCATACATTTTATTAACACTAAATTACATAAAGAAAAAAACTGCTGATCTCTCCTTAAAACAAAAATAGGAAACATGAAATTTTTGAACTTTATTACGATTTTCTTGAATTTTAATACTTCGTATTGCCTCCTCGTGCTTCCATTACTGCGTTTACGCGGTTTGGCATGCTGTACACCAAGTTCCTTATAACGATTTTGGGGAATATTCTCCCATTCCTCTGTGAGAGCAATTTTGAGCTCACGAAGCGTGATTGGGGGAGGGTTTCGTTGTTTTACGCATCTGCCTAGCTCGTCCCAAGCATGCTCGATCGGGTTGATACCCGGGCTGCGCGCTGGCCACTCCATACGAGTAATGTTCATCTCTTGAAGGTAGTCATTCACAATCCTACCTGTATGAGGTCGGGCATTGTCATGCATAAATATAGCATCCTCACCTAAATTGACCATAAATGGACCAACGTGATCATTGAGGATTTCTTCCACATATCTTTCGCTAGTTAAAGAGCCGTTTTCTATGATCACCAGCTCTGTGCGACTTTCAGAAGAAATTCCGGCCTACACAAGTACAGACCCACCACCGTAGGCTCCTTTTTCTTCGATGCATGCTTGCTTGAATCTTTCCCCTGGTCTTCGATATACTCTGTGTCTTCCATCGTGCTTGTAGAGCATAAATTTTGATTCGTCGGAGAACATAACTTTTGACCAATCTTCAATACTCCAATTTACGTGGCTCTGGGCATATCTTAGTCTTGAAATACGATGCCCACGCTCCAGTTTAGGGCCGTTTGCAGGTCTAAGGGGTTTTAAGTTAGATTCAGCAAGCCGACGTCTTACTGTCCATGCACTTGGGTTACTTCCTCCGAGTCGTCGAAACTGATTTGTGAGTTCAGTTCCTGTGAGAAAGCGATTTCGAAGCATGGTGTTCACCAAGTATCGGTCTTCTCGTGCTGTGGTACACCTGGTTCTGCCCGTTCCTGGTCTGCGTAGGTTAGAACCAGTTTCTTCGTAACGTCGGAGAACTCTTTGTACTGTTGACAGCGACACACCGACAGTCCTGGCTGTATCGCGCTGACTCCGGCCGGTTTCCAGCATTGTAAGTATTCTGGTGCATTCTTCAGGCGTAAGCGACATAATTTCAGCTTGAATAATGAATATAGAGCACTATCAACATGGTTTATGTACCCACATAAATGACAGATTACAAACAAAAGCAAAACCAAATGCTGTAATTTCGTAGTTCCATCTTCGAAAGTGGCCCTTTTTCAAATTTGATTTTTTTATGATATAACTTTACAATAACTAAGAAGTTTTAATACCTTCATTTAAGGAGTATTACATTGTCTATTAAATACAATTTATTGCATTAACCTAGCATTTTTAGTTTCCGAGATTTTTAGGATTCTTTAAGTGACCCGGATTCATTGCTCTCGAGTGTATTAATCACGATATAAAAACCTGAAACGACAGAGTCAAAGCGACCCTTTATCGTAACAGCCTAGTAGGTACCTATTAGTAGTACGGCGAAGAAAAGCAAAACACTGAAAAAATTCTCAATCGTAAAGGAGTGTAGTCTGCGCGTAAAATAGTATTGTGAATCCAGGCACGTTGTTACAAGTTCACGGCAAATAGTAGCCTTGGCATTGGGGGCGGGGCCAGCCTTGGAGTGCGTGAGCTGGTGTCGGGCATGAGCGAAGCGCGGGGACGGGAAGTCGCGAAGAGCGGGGAAAATGTAGGTACTTACAATTATTAGGGTAATAAGAATAAGAATCATTGTAGAGTGGGTATTTTGATGAGTGAATGAAATGCATGTAAACTGTGTATACATAAACACATGTATAACCGTGTACACTCTCAAAATAGTAACAATTATAAAACTTGTTCAGCCTGCGGTCTAACCTAACCTAGAAATAACACGAAACGTTATAATATATATTACAATCAGTGTTATACTATATATAGGGATATCGCTATGTTGCTTAAGGAAGCAAAATATATTATACTAGCTGCGCACCACGGTTTCACCCGCGTGGTTATGGATGATGATGAGGATGAGTCAAATATAGCGTATGTTACTCACGTAAAATGTAGCTTTATATACGTGAAACAATTGTTTGAATCGGTTCAGTAGTTTGACGTGTATCCATTATTAAGAAATAAACACTCATATATCTTTCCTCTTTATTATTAGAGTAGATAAGGATTCGCCACTATTGCATATTTCAAAATAAAAAGTATTTATTGTGACATAAATGTAATAGTTAGACATATGATAATGTGGACTTCTTTGTAGATATTGACTTCTTCTATAAACTGGGGGACAATTCTACTATTTCACAAATATCCACAATCCATCCCGCTGCAATTGCAGTTCGCCTCCGGTTGCCGCTCGATAATTACCCAAAATGCCATTCTACTATTTGTGTAGACAAATTGGAACGTAACGTCACGTAAACGTATCGTAAACGCTACTATGTAATAGTTAAATATTCAACACTAATATGAGTTAGCGTCGTGTTCATGGTCTATCGAGTTACCATAATATAAAATATTATTCGATCGCTGGCATCAATAGAAACGTAACTGCAGCTGGACTGTTTTCTAATAGCAGAATAAGAATGTGTGTAAATCAGCTAAGGTTCGATTGTAGTTTAAACAAATTAAGTTAGTGGAATCGGCCCCCTGTGACCTTGCCCTGACTTTGCTCTAATGTCAATAGCATAGACTAATATTATATGGTCAACAGTTTCCGCAGCATATAACGCGATATACGGACTTTTTTTGGTATTTTTTCCACACTTTGGGTTACATTATCGAAGTTTTCATACGGATCCCTAGCTTTTTTAAAAATATTATATAGACTATGTTCATAAGGGAAAATGTAGGATTCTAATGGTGAAAGATTTTTTCTAATCGGTCCATTAGTTTTGGAGCCTATTCAAAACAAACAAATAAATCCTTCCTTTTTATAATATGTGTGTGTATATGTAGATTTAGGTATAGGCTTGACACTGTTACTCCTTTCGTGGTTGGAAGAGAGTATTCAATTTCCACGCTGTGCCTAAAGTAGTCAAATAAAGAAGTGGTCAAAATCATAAATGGTTCTCATTAGAAATGGGGCCTTACTATCAGCTTCCTAAAAACCATGCAAGTTCCGTGCAGTTCTTAAACCTGACATAAACAGTTTTGAATGAGATCATACCATGACGCTCATTTAGGTGAACTGTTTGAATATTGTTTTCTCAAAGGAGAACGGATAATATGGTCTCTGGCATTCTAACAATTTACTATGCAGACGCCTAGACGTTTGTAAGCTAATAAACTGAGTGGATTTAGAGCGACATGATAACGAGAGTCCATACAAAAAAACAGGTGAACGGTTTTTCTGCGGTTCTTGAATAGTCAGCCTGGGCAGGCCTGCTTTAACGTCGTCATGGTACAAATAAGCCGGGCAGTTGTCTAGAAGTCCTGCTTTAAGAGCGCATAGTAAGGCCCCAGGACTTATAAGGAAATAGTCCCCAAAATCTTCAACTTAAAGGAAGAAGAAAAAGTGTGTCATTGAATATGGCTTGCTTAATTGAACTTATTTCCTTGTACTTATGCAATACTATTGTTTGCTGTGAGAGTTTCCGTTTCGAAGGCTTCCTCACTTGTAATGCAAAACTTATAATTAACATTTCCTACGTACTATTTTCTCGTGTTACGATGGTTGATTAAAAACCGCTATTTGCGGAAACTTTTTGATTTCTAGAACCGTTATACTTCTGGAAGACCTTACATTTGCGAGAAACAATGTTTATTAAAGGTCAACAATTATATGTTTGCGAATCTAAAATTGTTCTAAATTTCTTTATATTTTAGGATGTAACTTAAGTTAGATTTGTTCGCGTTTATGGGCATGATTTACATTTTATCGCTGTGTTAAGTAATCAGAAGAAACGGTTGCCTTTGTCTACATTTGTACAAATTTCCAGAAATGTAGTATTTCTCGGGAAAGCTATATATAGCGAAGTGTCAAGCTGCCTTAAATAAATAATTCTTATATATCTACCCCTGCTTGAAAAGGTTATGAAATTTTACGAGTATATTTTCATATGTACGGAAGATATTGTATCGCCTACATAATAGTGGACCTTTTGGTGCATGTATATTACATCAAATTGATAAGCATAGCTTTCTTAACTTTCAAAATATATATCTCATATTTTGATATTACTAAAACTCTTTTAGATATGACTCGACATCTTATGCAAGTAAATATACGAGTATCTCGTGCTAATGACAATATAATTTTGAAACTTCGTTCGAAATTATTAGTTGCTGTTTTGAAACAACGGGAGAACTACTAGTGACCCTAAAAATCTGCAATTAATTTACACGACTTAAAATTTATATATTCTTTAAGATTAAAAATATAAAAATAAACTTTAAAATTGTTTTAACAAAATAAACGCCAACATCACTTTCTCGATCGCGATATACTTACCACTTCTGCCACATTGTGTCGGTTTTCTACGCAGACAATAATGCGGGGAATTTATCATATATTGTATACCTAAATCAAGTTGTGGGTTTAAGCCGTATGGTTGGATAATTTATCGATTGATCTAATGACTCTGTCAGAGGATGGAATTATGGAAAATTCCTACCACCTGCGATGCGAACCTTAAGAGGCAAGGAAACACCACCTAATATTAGGTGGTAGAAAATGTTTAGTATGCTAGAGGCATATATAGCTGGTACTACCGCAGTAGTAGTTATGCCGCGAAGCAAAAGTGCGCAAGCATTTGCTAGTGTGTGAAGGGTACTGTAAAATACTTGGCAAGGTAAATTGCTTGGTGTACGAACCTGAAAGTACCAGTATCACAAGGTGACGAGATCTAAGCTCTAAGTACGAGTAACTTAGCTTTGGGTGGCCCTGCAGCTGACATGAGCCGTCACATCGAGTTGGACAAATGAACGTAGTTTTTTTGGTAAATTAATTTTCGTGCTATGTATATATAAAGCGTAATATTGTGTGTAAGGCCCACTTGCACGTTCCACAGTTAGCTTCAATAACTCAGAGTCAACTGCTAAAACGGGGTTTCATAATTAATTTATCTTGCACCATTAAAGGCTAGGAGTAAATCTAGGATTATTTATTGATATTTAACACAGCAATGTGGGAGGGTTAAGTCTTTAACAAGGGTTAGTGAAGTTTTATGTCAAAAGAAATTGAGGTTACAGTCTGCTGTATAATGTACTCTATGGACGAAATGACACGAGACAATACGTATAGAATAAAAAACCATCAAATTTCATACAACAAAGGATAAACAAGAAAGTCTATATACATTGTACTGTAGCGCCAAAGAGATAGATATTTTCGATTCATTTATTATTGGTCAGGTTACAATATAAGCGCATAGACAATTCAATGTTCTCATCTAAAGATTACAAATGTCAGTTTATCAAAACCGGTGATCTTTTATAGTCGGGCAAGGCAAAATGAGCGTTAAAAATTGATATGACTAACGCAAGTTTACAAACTCGTAGACTTATTTATTCAACCCGAGCAAACGTGCAAGTGGGCCTAAGGCGTCTATGAAGAAGAAGCGGAAAGATACTCGGGGAGTCATTATATTTAAATAGCTTTTAATTCTTTTGTATGACTTTCATTACATCTTAATTAATTAGGTACGTGAGTGGTAATGCTTGCTAGATTGGAATGAATAGAATGTGCCTCTCTAAAAGTTACTTATTTGTCTTCAATATTTATTTATTTATGTCACAGGATATACTAAGCATACTATATATAATATTAATACTGCAATTATTTACTAGTAAAAATTTTACATTAATGCAAAAGAAAAATTACTACAGTAACAAACATAATAATAAAGTTGCATATCATGTAACATAAATCGAAGTATTTTTCAATATTTGTTATATTTTTAAATATTTACTATGTATCTATGTTTAATCATTGTATATATCATACTATGTATCTATGTCAAATCATTCATCATCATCAGACTCTTCTACGTCGTTGCCTCATGGCTGTGGTTTTTCCCACTAAGATCTTCCAGGCTTCTCTGTTTTGAGAAAGTTGGATGGATGCGTGAATGTTGAATTTACACGCCTATTTTACAGTACGGGTCCATCGGATCGGTGATCTTCCTCTACTTCTCTTTCCTTCCACGTGGCCGACCACTATCAGCGTTTCTAAATTGTCCGGCTTCCGCCGTGCCACGTGACCAAAGTACTTGAGAGCCCTACGCATACATCTAGTCGAGAGACGAGTTCGGATCTTGAGTTCATTCAGTATCGACACGTTAGTGCGATGCGCTGTCCTTGGAATTCCTAACATTTTGCGCCAACACCACATCTCAAACGCTGTTTGTGCCATGTTTCGGAAGCATAGATAAATATAGAGAAGACAAGGGTGCGCATAAGCTTTGTTTTAACGCTTTTGCTGATTCCTCTGTTCTTCCATATCATCTCCAACCGTTTTACTGCATTCTGTTTAATTATTTATTAATTATATAATATTATATATAAGTACAAGCATAGCAAAGTTTCAACAAATATCTCAAAACTTCGAATAACATTCCAAGTGTACCTAAATGTTTCCCTACTCAAACTGTGACTGTGACTAGCTGGACGGCAACCCCTCAGAGGTTTCATTTTCCCAACCGGCAGGACTGTCAGTCTCACCAATACTGACGCTGACTACAATAAATCACACGAGACAGCTGTCAGTTACCATGTACTCCACTAACGTTAGTTTCGTCAGTCATTTGTCACGCAACCCCACAGCCCGCCCGCCCGCCATCCCATCTAACCTACAAAGCTCAATTTTTTAGAAGGGTCACCCAAAAGGGTTAAACTCTGAGTCTGTTTTTGGTATAATAATTATTCATCACTTACTAAAAAGTTTTTCCGATCTCCATCATATTTTTGACGACACAACATCTTATAAATCATTGAATGTCGGCTGCTAGTCCGGTCAATCTAGACCAAAAAATGAGAGTGAAGGTACATAAAGTCCCATCAAGCTGAAAATCAGTAAAATTGTTCAAAACATAATTATGAATAATATTTAAAAGTTCCCCATCATTCCCGTGTATGAAAAAAAAAATATTCAAGGTCAAAGGTCAAAAAATGAGTTTTTCGCGATTTTCAGCAAAACGGTAAGTTTTATCATAAAAGTACCTTACACAAAAATTGTAGATCATAAAATTATCTATAAAAAATGTATCAATACTTTTTTTCCTACGAGCTGATGATTCGTCTCGAAGAAACATCAACAGCTTCAAGAGATACTACAGACAATGAACAATAAATAATGCTAAACGATTATCTACAGTTGGTATGTAATGTAGGTAACTATAGCATTAAAAAACAGTTCATTGTTTGTTCAAATTAATCGTTGAAGTTTAGTTTTTGAAGAACGTTTAATTTTTCAAACTATGAATATTCACCCTCTGGAATGTTTAAAGTGGTTTATCTGAGTTACTAATTGATCTATCAGTAATATTAACACAGTGCTTTTCTAAATTAGTCATTTTCATTCATAAATCTTTTGTTTTAATTATCACGGTATAGAAAGGATTAATCGCCACCTTTGGATGACCTGAGAGACGCTTTTTCAGAGCTAACTGCAGGACCTATGTAAAAAAATCAATCAAATCGAACCTATATATATAAAATATTCACATTTTTACTATTAGAGAGACTGTGACGCGAACTTTCGCTAGATTACTTAGATTACTCCATTAATGACGCTCCGTGGATACAAGTATTCAATATAAATTGTATGTCACGTTGATCTATTAAGGCAATAAACAAAAGCGTCCGACATAATAACAAAGAGTTTAAGATATCTCTGCGATGTCAAAATCCTGAAAACAATCCGTGGAATCTCAAAGCGATCCGTCGTCTAGGCCGGTCGCGCCACCTGCTCCAGAATATTCCAGATTAGCATATAAATTGAAACCAGTTGCAGGCTTTATGGAGACTAAACATTGCCCCAGCTGTTATTGTTGGCCGTACACACTCAGGGAGAAATGAACTTTAGTTTTAATTGCGCTTTGAGTCAACATAAAGTAAGTTTGTTAATAGACATTGTATACCAAAATCAATGGGCAAGGTTGTGAATAAAAGAAAAATAAATTTAAAAACACGTACTCGCATATTTCATTGCTAACAATAAAACAGTTGAATAACTTGTCTATGGCAATAATTACACCAAATATTAAAACGCATCAAATCGCCATTTTGACTTATCCTACAAAACGAATCTAATGGACGTATCACTTATCGAGTGTACATACGAACATACATACAGGTCAAACACATAACCCCCCTTTTTGGGATTTGCCACAGACGGGTAATACAAAAGAAAATGGTACCTAACAATGTATCGCCATCATCGACTGTCTAATCTTAAATCTTATCCTACACCGTAACCATTTATAAACTCGAATTATTAACTGGATTGTAACCATGTATGTTTTCTATATTTTTCCGATATTTAGTAACAAAAATTGACAGTGCGAACAATAGTAGTGGTGCCTCGCATAAGGTGCTGTCGTATCATGATGTCGATCATAGACTAAAATATATGTCGATAAAATGAGGGTTCTAACCCTAGAAAGATAACCATATTCTATCTTACATAAAAGATAACCATGCGCTTCGGAGGCGCCACGGTATTCAAATGCTTATATTTAAATTATTTAGCAAGATTTGTGTGATTTGATTTTACAATTTAAATGGTATTATAGGTGACACATTTTTATAAACGAAACATATTGTACTTTATATTTGTTTATTATTAATAATTGAAACCAAATGAGTAGACCTCTAAAACACTAATATAATAACACGAATATCGCTTAACTATCATAAAATATTGTATATAACTATTAATATGTATAGTATAAGTCAAATATAAGTATAAAGTCTAGGAAAGCTAATCAGTACCTTATTAAATTTTTTTAGACAGTCATACATACGTCGATCTTGAAGATAACCATACGCCTCAGGAGCGCGTCAACCCGTTCAACTCGTCATAACTCCAAAACAATAATACTTACCGCACAAAAACAGCTGGCCCTCGACGCGGTTGACCGACGTTGAGTTGAGTTGACCGAATTAAAAACATATTTAACATAGTATACAAATTACATTAAAAAAATTTAAACATACCACTGAATTTCACCTTTAAAGCTGTTTATCTCTTTATTCACTATTGTATTTGTTATAAAACAAATATCATAAAATAGTAATTTTTAATATACATACATTATAGATTATTATTTTTTATTTAAGAGTGCACATTATTTTTTTATGATTTTTTACGTTTTTACGAGATGCGCTTGCTTGATTTTAAGTAAAGGAAATTGAACGTAGCCAAGCGCTGAGCTGACAGCGCCATAACAAACGAGTACGGAAGAGGGTAGACCGTTGCATCTGCTCGTAAACTTTCATCTACCACCTGCAAGACCTCAGTTCATCCGAGACCATGGCGCTTGCAACATTGCCGAAATATCGGAAACTCAAACCAAATATACATGGTAACTATCTCGTTAAAAATTTGAATATTTCTTATGTTTGTGACCATGATAGTTTAATATAATATTATTAAGCGGAAAGATTTGTAAGTATGTTTGTAACGAATGGGCCCAAAAAGTACTGGCCCAAATTCAAAAATTCTTTCACCATTGGAAAGCTTCATTCACCCTGAGTAACATAAGCTATATAAGATTCATCATCATCTATCACCGCGTGGGAAAAACCGCGGAGAGCAGCTAGTAACTCATTTCTCAAGGTTCTGGAATGGAGACCACGGACCGGCAAGCGCAGCGTAGGTCGTCCACCGACACGGTGGACAGACGACCTGATAAACGTCGCAGGACGACGTTGGATGCAGGCCGCTTCCAACCGATCCTTTTGGAAAATTATGGGGGAGGCGTATGTTCAGCAGTGGACATCCTATGGCTGAGATGATGATGATTAACTCATTGTCACTAGTTACCTAATGAATAACTGTTATACAAAGTAACGATCAACAATACTAGTGACTTGCTGCGCGCTTGATGGATGACGATGGTAATGAATAATGTTATTTCAGCGTCTCTGTCTGCATCAGCATACCACATTTCATCCAAATCCGTTCTGCAGTTCCGGCGTGATATGAGTGACAAACCTGCATCCATACATTCACATCTATAATAGTCAAAATCAAAATCATTTATTCAATTTAGGCATCAAAGACGCACTTATGAAAGTCGATTTTTCATTATAATGTACTTTAAAGACTACCGCCGCGTTCCAAAATATATAGAGCCTACCGAGAAGAAGCGGCAAGAAACTCGGGGCCGTTCTTTTTATATGGATGTTTTACAATGTTTTTACTTAGGTACTACAAATATTAGCTCCAATGTGTTGCCTAATAATATTAGTAAGATCAAAAAAAAACCACAATGTTTTTTTTTTTTCAGCGGAAGTGTCACTAAATATTTTTTTATTATCGTTTTTGATAATGGATTTCCGCAAAGTAACGCCTGAATCATTAAATTATTAGTAAGATGGTGTTTTATATTATACAAATGTCTAGTTACATTATCTCCTTGACCAGCGGCTTTCACATTGAAATATTATTTCCTTTACATACAACCCAATCCCGTTTGTACAAAGAGACCCCGACGGCAACTTTGAATATTGCTTAGCCGTAGAGTTCAATCCTAAACAAACAAGGCTTGCCGCGAAGGTATAACACCATATATATACGGTAAACATTTATAAGAATACAAAATACACAAGGTCTGGATTTGTGTGATGTAATTTTCAAACTAATTTAGATGTTTTCACATTACTTGTCAAAAAATCTTAAGTTTTATACTCGCTTATACCCTGCGCACTAGTATTTTCTGCTCCCTGTTCGCGGAATGCATGGACTTACACACACGCACACACACACACACACACACACACTACACATACAACACATCACAATATATAAAAGACCCAGGAACAATAATTTCTGCTAATCAAGCATATATTTGAAACTAGCTGCGCCCCGCGCTTTCACCCGCATGGTGATAGATGATGATCAAATCACGATATGTGATTCTCTGCGGAATAATCTATAACCTTGCCAATTTGATTACGATCCGTTTAAGTGTGAGAAGGTAGCGAACATACAGAGAAACAGAAATACATATATATTTGAGCCTAGTAAGTTACTCTTTATTCAAAAACTTACTTCTGAATTCAAAAAAGACAAAACATTTGAAGTTTTCTTTGCCTACTGTTCTAAATTTGGAGTCCAACGTTACGCTTCAGTCGCGCGCAGGCGCTCATAGCACAGGGACGCGTATTTTTATTGCCTGATCCCGTTCCGGTTTAGATTGGCGCGCGCGCCGCGCGCTTCGTGCCTACGTCTAACGCGCGAGGTTATTTTGAACAGCATACCTGCGCTAAGTAAACAATGAATTCCTTCGCGATTTTGCAAGTTGAGGGTGATTTGGTGGAAAGTGATATGATAACAGAACACAGTGAAGGTGATGTGACAAGAAGTTCGGATAATATTGCTGATGCTTGTAGTATGGAGGAAAGCGGGATCAATACATTGGGTAGGCCCCAAAAGAGAAGTCGAGAGTTGAATCAAGAGGAAATTTGGAAGACGATGGTGCGAAAGGCAAAAATATATGGCCGCGGCCAGACAGAAAATAGTGTTTGTACGAGAATCCCAGAATATAAAATTGAAGTAAGTGTTACATGTACAGAAAAACTCCCAAAACAGTTCGGATTGGCCAAAATGTTAAAAACAGAAGACATTAAAAATATTTCGAAAATTAAATATTTAAATCCATTTAAGGCGCTGGTACATTTTACTGACGAAGAAAGTGCCAATACTTTTATTGAATGCAAGAGTTTTAATGAAAACGGCTTTAAATGCCAGAGAACTTTGGAAATAAACCAATCGTACGGCGTCATAAAAAATATAGATCTGGATCTGAACGAAGAAGAGATACTACAAGGGCTTAGTTGTGAAACTGAAATTTTAGCCGCAAAACGTCTGAAGCGGAAGAACACTCTCGATGGCCACTGGGAATCAAGTGAATCTGTAAGGATATGTTTTAAAGGCTCGTCATTACCTTCACATATCAACATATATGATACTAGGGTGAACGTAAGCCCTTACACTTATCCAGTGACGCAGTGCTCTCGTTGCTGGCGATTTGGTCACTCGATTAGAATGTGTCCTTCGTTGAAAATAATATGCCCTAAATGTACAAAAAGTCACCCCAATTGCGAAACAACAAATTTCAAATGTAATAACTGTACGGGTAGACACATGGCAATGGCTAAAATTTGCCCAGTTTACTTAAAAGAAAAACGTATAAGAGAGCTGATGGCAGATTTTAATTGTTCATATAAAAAAGCGCTTATTCTATATGTCCCGCCATCGCCTCAACCTTTGGATATATCAGAAGAACCACCTTTACCTTCTCCATTTACGGCTCATATGAATGAACTACGTCGTACGATCACAAGCCCATTAGTCAGCACAGGGTCAGAAAACCACGTTACACCTACATATGCCAATATTACTAAAGAGGCTACAGAAAAACAGAAAAAGAAGTCAAAAGCAGACAAAAGAAGACAAATGAAAAATACAAGCAATGATAAAGATGATGACTTTCTTGGAGGGTTTTCCGACATCAGTGAAGATAGTAGAACAGAAGAGCAGCACAAAGATGAGAGCAACACGGGAAACAAAGAGCAAATGTCATGGAGACTACTTTTTAAAAAGTTAAAAGAGAAGATGTATGAAGAAGGAAAGTGGGAAGATAAGCTGAAAGGCTGGGGAAGTATAATTTGGGAAGCGCTGATATCATTTGCTTTGCAGTTTATTGTAGATCAGCCTTGTTGTAATTTCATAAAACAATTATGGATAACAACAATTCACAGAACCTTGTAAATGTGTTGCAGTGGAATGCTCAAAGCATTCGCCCGAAAAGTTCAGAAGTCGAAGCACTATTAAACCAAGAAAAAATACATATTGCCATTATAAGCGAAACTTGGCTGGACCCAAGTAGTCATTACCACATAAGCGGATATAATGTCTTTAGAGAAGACCGTGCTGATGGTTATGGGGGGGTCGCCATTTTGACTCATAAATCAGTAAATGCACAGCAGTGCAATAGTGCTGTGTTAACCAACTCCCAAATTCAGATACTTTATGTAAAAATTTTTAACTGCGAGAACTTAGAAAATGTATTCTCTTTATATTGTCCATCTTCTGCCAGTACAAGTACAAGAGACTGGGATCAAATCTTCGCTCTAGCCCAGAGAAAGAGTCTAGTAGCTGGTGATCTCAATGGCCACCACACTAATTGGTCAAGCAAGACTGATTCAAGAGGCGGACAAATCTTGGATTCTATTGTAGACAATAACCTTATTTCACTGAACGATGGTACTCACACAAGAGTGAAACTGGTCAATGGCACAATACAAAGATCTTCTCCCGATCTGTCACTGGTTTCTTTAGATATTGCTATGAACTTTGACTGGATGGTTTTAAATGAGAATCTTGGAAGCGATCATTTAATGATCAAAATGAAAACTACTACTGGTGGACTTAATAACCCTAAAAAGAAGCGTAACTTCAAAAAGGCAGACTGGCAACAATATAGGGCAGTTATCAGTAGAGAACTTGTGAACTTCATTATATCAGATGATGACCAAACTGCGTATGATGGGTTTATTGAGGTGATTAATAAGGCAGCTGATGAATCAATTCCATTCATTAAGCTCTGCATCAACCCCCTTCACCAACAAAAATTTACGCCGAGGCCATACTGGAATCAGGATATTTCCCGAGCAGTAGCTGAGAGACGTCAAGCGCTCGCTGCTTTTAGGAGAAACCCTACACCTGATAACTTAGTAATTTTAAAAAGCAAGATCGGTGCAGCACAAAGGCTAATTCGTAGTGGCAAATGCAGATCGAAACGAAAGTTTTGTGATGGAATTGACAGTGTAACATCTACGACTGAAATGTGGGCTAGAATGAGATGGCTCAAAGGTTACAGGTCAACGAAGACTAGTATCAGCCATGAGACTGCTGAATCTTTGTTGTGTACTCTAGCGCCTGATTATGTGACTCCTCAGTGTCCTATATTTTCTAGTCAGAATATCCATTTATCTTCACCGGTTTCGGTACAAGAGCTGATTAACACAATCAAACAGTCAGATACAGCGCCAGGGGGTGATGGCATATCCTACTCCATGATTAAAAACCTAACAGACTCTGGCAAAGACATACTGATTTCATTATACAATAGATTTATATCCTCAGGCTTTGTACCAAAGCAATGGAAGAATGTTATGATAGTTCCTGTACCGAAACCAAATTCCAACAATACCTCAATTTCGAGTATCAGACCTATTGCTCTGCTATCTTGTCCATGCAAGATACTTCATACCATCATGACACGTCGACTGGAGTGGTACTTAGAGAAAAATAGCTGTTTCTCAGAAGAAACAGTTGGCTTTAGAAGATCGAAATCTTGTATGGATAATTTAACAAGACTGGTCTCTCGTATTCAAAGTGGTTTTAGTAAGGGATATGTTACTGTGGGTTGCTTTATTGATATTGACAGCGCATATAATAATGTTAATCTTATAGGGTTATTACTATCTCTGGACAATTTGGGAGTGGGAGCGTTAATATGTAATTATCTCTGGCAATCTTTACACTCTCGATGTTTATCTATTGAGCTAGGTAATAACGAAGTGCTTAGTAGAATTACTGGGACGGGCATAGCACAAGGTGATCCTCTATCTCCACTGTTATTTAACGCTGCTACTATTAACATTTGTAAGAACATAAACGCAAACGTGTTTATATCCCAATACGCTGATGATTTTGTACTTTATGCTAGCCAAAAACATTTAATTGATGCGGTTACCGCTACTCAAGATGCTTTATCTTCATTAAATATTATGATAACTGAATTAGGCCTTAACATTTCTCAAAGGAAAAGTAAAGTTTGCGTGTTCACAAGAAGTTACACTAGGAATTTAAATAGATATAATGTAAATTTAAACATTAATAATGGGCATGTGCAGCAAGTCGATAGTATTAAATACTTAGGCATGTGGTTAGACAGAAGTTTAAGATGGGGTAGACACATCGAAGAAACAAAACAGAAAATACTGAAATTTTTAAACATTTTTAATGTGCTAGCTGGTGCGAAATGGGGTATTCACCCAAAGCATTTGAGAAATCTGTACATTTCGATAATTAGAAGCCGATTAGATTACTATTAGGTCTAGAATGAGATGGCTCAAAGGTTACAGGTCAACGAAGACTAGTATCAGCCATGAGACTGCTGAATCTTTGTTGTGTACTCTAGCGCCTGATTATGTGACTCCTCAGTGTCCTATATTTTCTAGTCAGAATATCCATTTATCTTCACCGGTTTCGGTACAAGAGCTGATTAACACAATCAAACAGTCAGATACAGCGCCAGGGGGTGATGGCATATCCTACTCCATGATTAAAAACCTAACAGACTCTGGCAAAGACATACTGATTTCATTATACAATAGATTTATATCCTCAGGCTTTGTACCAAAGCAATGGAAGAATGTTATGATAGTTCCTGTACCGAAACCAAATTCCAACAATACCTCAATTTCGAGTATCAGACCTATTGCTCTGCTATCTTGTCCATGCAAGATACTTCATACCATCATGACACGTCGACTGGAGTGGTACTTAGAGAAAAATAGCTGTTTCTCAGAAGAAACAGTTGGCTTTAGAAGATCGAAATCTTGTATGGATAATTTAACAAGACTGGTCTCTCGTATTCAAAGTGGTTTTAGTAAGGGATATGTTACTGTGGGTTGCTTTATTGATATTGACAGCGCATATAATAATGTTAATCTTATAGGGTTATTACTATCTCTGGACAATTTGGGAGTGGGAGCGTTAATATGTAATTATCTCTGGCAATCTTTACACTCTCGATGTTTATCTATTGAGCTAGGTAATAACGAAGTGCTTAGTAGAATTACTGGGACGGGCATAGCACAAGGTGATCCTCTATCTCCACTGTTATTTAACGCTGCTACTATTAAAATTTGTAAGAACATAAACGCAAACGTGTTTATATCCCAATACGCTGATGATTTTGTACTTTATGCTAGCCAAAAACATTTAATTGATGCGGTTACCGCTACTCAAGATGCTTTATCTTCATTAAATATTATGATAACTGAATTAGGCCTTAACATTTCTCAAAGGAAAAGTAAAGTTTGCGTGTTCACAAGAAGTTACACTAGGAATTTAAATAGATATAATGTAAATTTAAACATTAATAATGGGCATGTGCAGCAAGTCGATAGTATTAAATACTTAGGCATGTGGTTAGACAGAAGTTTAAGATGGGGTAGACACATCGAAGAAACAAAACAGAAAATACTGAAATTTTTAAACATTTTTAATGTGCTAGCTGGTGCGAAATGGGGTATTCACCCAAAGCATTTGAGAAATCTGTACATTTCGATAATTAGAAGCCGATTAGATTACGGCTGTTTTTTATACGACGTGAGTGTTAAAAGCCATTTATACAAGCTAGATAAAGTACAAAATCAAGCGATGCGAGTGATAGGTGGGTTTATAAGGAGTACTCCTATTCACGTTATGGAGAGCGAACTGAATCTCCAACCATTGTTCATTCGTAGGAGATATCTAGCCGCCAAGTTTTGGTTTAAGTCTAAATCAATAACAGATAATATAAGTATAAATGTTATAAACGAGCTAAACATATTATGTCACAGTGAATACTGGAGGCGAAAAAAAATACCTCTGCTTGTCGAAACACATAGACAGTATTGCAATCTACCCATTCATGCTAACTCTAAATTGTTTATATACTCTCTGAGTAACTGGATTAGTAGATATGATATGTCAAGCTATATTAAAACAGCAATCGATGGTTTAGTATGCGCCAAAAGACAGATTAGTGTTAGTGGCTTACGTACCTTATGTACTGAGTATATAAAGGATCAATATAGCTCACATTATAAGCTTTACACGGATGGGTCAAAGGATGAGTCCGGATGTGGAGCAGCCTTTGTTGACCCACAGACGGATATTTGTGTTGGGTTGGATATAGGAGCAGACGTTTCTATTATGCACTGCGAGCTCATCGCAATAGCAGAAGCGTTGTCGTACATAACATCTGTCGAGCATAGCAAGTTCATTATCTTATCCGACTCCAAGAGCGCCCTTTTACATTTGGCTCGGCTACCCTCGAGTATTCGAGGGCTTCCGATAGCCTATAATATCCTTGATACCATCCTTGAGCTTTGTGCCACGAATAAAGATGTAATTATCCAATGGATACCTTCTCATGTAGGCATTACCGGTAACGAGGAGGCCGACCGCGCAGCGAAACAGGCGATAAGCGATGGCATTTCTTATAGTTGTTTACCAACTCACAATGAATTATGGAGCGGGGCTAAGATCACCTGTAGAAAGTTGTGGCATGAGTATTTTGATGAGCGGTCACTAACAAAAGGCATATGGTATAAGACTATCCAATGTCGACCTCCTCGGTACCCGTGGTTCGAACAACAAGAACTCAATAGAAGGAGTATTGTATCATTGTTTAGACTTCGCTCCGGACACATTCCGTCAAACAAGTTTAAATTCTTAATGGGAATCTCAGATTCCCCTAACTGTTTAGAGTGTGATGTTGAGGAAGACGTGCATCATGTGTTGACGGAGTGTGTTCGGAATGAGGCGCAACGACGGGACATGAGCTTTATCTATGATTATAGTGTAGGGGTTTGCAACAGTATCTTGGCTTCCCCTCTTTCCGAGGAAGCGGAGATGCTTGTTAAACTATATTTACGGGTAGTTAAGTAGTTAGGGTATAGCATATTAAGCTTAGTCATAGTAATTAATAGGTTTATTAAGCGTTTTGTGTGGAAAGTACCTAACCACCTACTTAAGGAAGTGACGAACTCTCTGCATAAAAAAAAAAAAAATGTTATGTCATTTTAGCTTAGTTGTTCTACCTGGTTTTATAGCGATAAAACTGCTTTTTAATAAGAATAAGGTTAGATCTACTTCGTTGTTTGGTGTATTTATGTGTATTATGTGTGTACGGGGGTGAAATGGTCACTGTGTGACAAAACCCCTTTTAAAAAAAATAAAGGAATTAAAAAAAAAAAAAAAAAAAAACGTTACGCTTGATGGAGTTAAACTCGTAATGGACAAGGCAACAGTCTTCCTAAGCATTAAAATTGACGCAAAATTACAATGGGGTCCTCATATAAATGCACTGTCTGGGAGACTCAGTTCTGCTGCATATGCGGTACGTAAAATAAGAGAGCTAACAGACGCTTCTACGGTGCGGTTAGTGTATTTTGCATATTTCCACAGCGTAATGTCATATGAGATATTGCTATGGGGTTCAGCGGCTGATATAGAGACCATCTTTATCCTTCAGAAACGTGCTATTCGAGCTATATACGAAATGGGTCCACGTGAATCTTTGGGAGATTTATTTAAAGAAATCAATATATTAACGTTGCTTTCCTTATATGTATTTGAAAATATAATGTATGTTCGTAAAAATGTACATAAATATAAGTTAAATAGTGATCACCACACGTTTAATACTAGTAATACAAATAGGATAGCTGTACCTAGTTTTAGACTAGCGAAGACTAATAAGTCATTCCTAGGAAATTGTGTGCGTTTTTACAATAAAATCCCAAAACACATAACTGAGCTGACAGAAGGCAAATTCAAGTTGACTGTAAAAAATTTTTAAAAAAAAAACGTTTTAGAAAAATATAAAAAAGCTTACTATAAAGTTCGACATTATATAGAAGATAAAGATGCTTGGAATACTCCACTTCTGGCAAGCTGTCTCTCTGCCACCCATACAATGTAATATTTGTAGTACCCAAGTAGAAACATTGTAAACATCTATATAAAAAGAATGGCCCCGAGTTTCTTGCCGCTTCTTCTCGGTGGGCTCTATATATTTTGGGACGCGGCGGTAGAGTCTTTAAAGTACATTATAATGAAAAGTTGACGTTCATAAGTGCGTCTTTGATGCCTAAATTGAATAAATGATTTTGACTTTGAATTTTGACTTTATACATCAGCTATCTGCCAGTTAAATTTCCGTTAAAATCGCCGTTTCAGAGATTAGCCGGAACAAACAGACATACAAATATTTTAAACATTGATATTTTTTTAGGTCTTACACTTCAATTGTATTTATCTGTACAGATATAGATGTATAGATCAATTCAATAGAAAGCTGTTGCGACAACTTAGTACTAATAAAGATACCGGCTTCACTCACTTCACGCATCGATGTGCGCGCCGCAATCTCCAAGCGCGAACACTCCCTGAACAAGAACGTCTTACATGATCGAAACGTCGTCGAACTTAAACCGACATAATAACAAGTGAGTGAAGCCGGTATCTTTATATTAGTATAATGTGTGATACGCACGATAGTTTTCAAACTCTAAATTAATACTAGATAGTCCTCGACTACACTTAACCACGCACATCGCAATTCTTGGAATCGGAGTATGACTTATGAGAAAACTATTGTATTATTTTTTCTATTACATGTTCCATCTCGTATTTAGCAATTATACATTTCGTTCTACATCACATATCTTCGGTAGTATAGTGGTAAGTATCCCCGCCTGTCACGCGGGAGACCGGGGTTCGATTCCCCGCCGGAGAGATATATTTTTTTGTTTCACACTTACACTTCGTGTAATTAGTTATATGTAGTCCTCGACTACATATAACTATGAACATCGGAATTCTTTGAATCGGAGTATGACTTCTGAGAAAACTATTGTATTATTGGCCAAATATGGTGACTGGTAAAGTTGATACCAAGTAGCATGGGTTAGAGCCAGAAATAATTTTCGTTTTCATAGAGCTATTAGGTACAATCTATTACAATATACATTAGTTAAATGGCTAACTACTGGCAATCAGACGGAGTCCAGCGTAAATACGACAACCGAATAAAGTAAATTATATCTTTTGTAAAGCGTCTACCAGTACTGGGAATACATTTGTTAAAAAACTTCCGTACGATGTCTAACTTTAAACAATAGGCCTGTATTTGATTACACAAGTTAGTGCCGAATTTATTACCTTTATACTAGCTGCGCCCGCATCATCATCACCTATCACCCACGTGTTATATGATGATAATGATGATGAAATCAAATATAGCGTATGTTACTCAGGCATAATGTAGCTTTATATTCGTGAAAGAATTGTTTGAATCGGTTAAGTAGTTTTTACGTGCATACCTCTTTATTATTAGAGTAGATAAGGATTAATACCAAGGTACGAATAATGTGGCCTGGTTTGTACCGGCGTTGCTATTTGTTCAGTTAGTGGGGTAGACTTGTAATGAAAAATTGATGGGTGCAATATATACGTTTATTCCTGCAGCGTTAACACCTTCCACACTGCTCGATTGGAAAAGAATGCGCTTCCATAGCTGCCACTGGGTTTTATAACGGTCTTCGAACGAACTACCGCATAAGAATCAAAATATATACTTATTATGATAATCTGACAATGATGTTCCACAATTATACTTTATAAGTAACAAACAAATAGCTGAGAAATTTAAATAACAAACATTATATATTTAGTTACATTATTTAGGTGAAGATTAACTTAATAGTGATTCAGTTTAATTAGAGAAGTACAGTGCTGCCACTCCATGTGGCGCCAAGCTGCAGAACGAACTACCGAATGGAAATCAAATGTGTACTTAATATAATACTCGGAAAGTGATATTCGGCAATTATACATTGTAAGTAATAAGACAATACGTGACCCATTTAAATAATGAACGTAGAATAATTTAGTTACATCATTAAGGTAAATGGTTGCTTGATAGTAATTCAGTCCGATTAGAAAAATAGACTGGCGCCACTTATTGTGGCGCCATAACAAAAATGACAAATTTAGGAGTCAAATATTAACCAAGAGCTAATAACTAATTTTAATAACATTGAAGAAATAATACAACGTCTAATATAATTATAGTAAGAATTAAAATAGTATGATGAATCAGTTGGACGTGACGTAAGGTCAGAGACGGAAGTCAGTCGCTAACATATTGCATATTTCAAAATGGAAAAGTAGGTATTTATTGTGACAATATCGTAGACTAATATTATACGGTCAATAGTTTCCACAGCGTACGTTTTTTGTTATTTTTTCCACACCTTGGGTTATATTATCGAAGTTTCCATACATTCCTTAACTTTTTTGAAAATATTATAGAGCCTATGTTAATCAGGGGTAGCATTCTAATTGTGAAATATTTTCGATTTAGTACTTTTTGAGTCACACTCCAATAACTGAATAGAATGGAAGTCGGTATTCAATTTTCTACCGACTTCCAAAAAAAGGAGGAGGTACTCAATTCAACTGGTTTTTTTTATTTTGTTACCTCATAACTTCCGATAGGGTGAACCGATTCTCAAAATTCTTTTGTTTGAAAGCTAGTGCTTTCCGTGTGGTCCCATTTAAATTTCATCAAGTTCGGTTTAGTACTTTTTGAGTTACACTCCAATAACTGAATAGAATGGAAGTCGGTATTCAATTTTCTACCGACTTCCAAAAAAAGGAGGAGGTACTCAATTCAACTGGTTTTTTTTATTTTGTTACCTCATAACTTTCGATAGGGTGAACCGATTCTCAAAATTCTTTTGTTTGAAAGCTAGTGCTTTCCGTGTGGTCCCATTTAAATTTCATCAAGTTCGGTTTAGTACTTTTTGAGTTACACACCAATAACTGAATAGAATGGAAGTCGGTATTCAAATTTCTACCGACTTCCAAAAAAAGGAGGAGGTACTCAATTCAACTGATTTTTTTTTATTTTGTTACCTCATAACTTTCGATAGGGTGAACCGATTCTCAAAATTATTTTGTTTGAAAACTAGTGCTTTCCATGTGGTCCCATTTAAATTTCATCAAGTTCGGTTTAGTACTTTCTGAGTTACACTCCAATAACTGAATAGAATGGAAGTCGGTATTCAATTTTTCAAATTGTACTTGTATAATGTTAGTGTAGAAAAATTTATAAATAGTAGTCGATTTGAATAAGGACTTCGTGCACGTTGTGAAGTTACGAGCGGAGTAATTGGAAAACGTCCCGATTGAAGAGGCACGTGTTAGCCTTGTATGATATATTTATACGAGAATCAACTATATAAACGTGATATTTACCATGTATTGTATTTATTGTGAGCTCTCGATATTCCGGCACAGTTGCAGCGCCATGTTCACGAGTAAACTGAAGTATCTGCGGATAGGTATTGTTATGAGCAGATGAAACGGTCTACCCTCTTCCTTTCACGTCTCTTGCGTTCCGGCTTATTACCAATGACACAACAGTCACTTGGAACTCGATCTGAGTCTCGCCACACATAACTCACGCACTCAAAAAGCTCGCGAGCAGATACTGTGAAAGGAAGAGGGTAGACCGTTTAGTCTGTTCATAGCAATACCTACCCACAGATACTTCACTTTACTCGTGAACGCGGCGTATGCAACTGTGCCGAAATATCGAGAGTTCATATGAACATAAAAATAAACAGCTATTTCTTCTGGTCACGCTATAACTTGAAAACGGCTTTATCGATTTCATTGATCTTTTTTAATGTTTTCTAATATTCAGTAGAAGGTTCTTACATTAAATGAAAGATGGGATGATAAGGCGAGGCCGAAGGCCGAGCCTACGACGCGAACGAAGTCGCGAGCAGTCGGTAATATTTAATACATTTGTAATTTAAGTAATTTGTTTATAAAAGAAGCCATTAACTGATATATTTTTTTAATATTATGATAAATAATGGTTTGTAGACAAAGGAACAGTACATGGTAAATAGGTACAATAATAAATTAAATAGTAGCGACCTACTAACAGCTGCCAACTTAAAGAAAGCGCAAATGATTAATTCATTCATTAATTCATTTTTAGAACACTTATTTTATTGGCGTGTGTTATTCCGAAACGAGTGGCCCAATTTAGTTTATTTTTATTTGAAGTCGAGGATTGCAACACTTGCAACACCTAGCACTGTTGCAGTTAGGAGAAGCACCTTTATTTGAGCTCAATGTTTACAGATGTCACATCTCACAATAATTCTGAGGGCACAGAATGATAGTCAAGTCATGATAGGATGCTCAAAATCACAATTTAAGTTGTATACAAACTTAACTCATAACCATCTGAATTTTGTAAGCCAAATGATGTTTAAAATTAAAAATACAAACACTCTCTTAATGTAAAATAAATAAAATAACAAGCTTATCTTTTTATTAAAGCCTGCCATAAGCCATGAGTTTTAATTACTTCGTGTAGAAGTTAGGAAAATGTATAAATTTGTCATAGTACAATGACAAAGTTGTAAAAGTTCCAATTTGACTCTGAGCCTAAATACTAGCTACCAGCTGCCTCCCGCGGTTTCACCCGTGTGGTTATGGATGATGAGGATGCTGAAAAGTATCCTATGTCCTTCTCCGAATATGACAAATCGAAAAACATATAAATCATAAAAAATAAACAGCTAGGTTCAATTTGTATGTTTAGTTGTAGTCTAAGTATAATTGTACATGTATATTGTTAATAAAATAAATTTGTTACATCATAATAATTTTCGAACATATACCTATATAAAAGTTCACACTCACACTCACTCTCACACGCACACCCTCATACACCCACGAGCACTCCCTTCCTCCCTACAAACAAAAAATAATAAAATAATTTAGGTCTAAGTATGAATCAAATTATGAATACTCATTAATTTTAAATTGTCAAATTTTATATTGTATGCTATTATTTAATTAGTCATTAGAACTTACGCCAATTCAATGTCCCACGACTATTGTCATTAGTCAATTATTTATACCAGTACTAAATCTATTATATAGACAGGCCTGTTGGTCTAGTGGTTAGTGACCCTGACTGCTATGCCAGAGGTCGTGGGTTCGATTCCCACCCAGGACAAATGTTTGTGTAATGAGCACGATCATTTGTTCTGTGTCTGGGTGTAATTTATCTATAATATGTATGTATTTAGAAATATATAAGTATGTTTATCAGTTGTCTAGTACCCATAACACAAGCTCTGCTTAGCTTGGGACTAGATGGCGTTGTGTGTTAGTTGTGGAATATTTATTATTATTATTTTTATTCAACCAATTTCACGGGTTTCACCCGGTCCTTTACAAAGGCATAAGTGGGGCTGTAGCCAACACTTAGAGGCCTGTTTGATATAAAAATACAATGTAGTATAAAAACAGAAACATTTTGGATGGAAGGTTACAGGTTATCTATTACAAAAATGGGTAAAATGCACCTGCCAAATTCAGTCTCATTTTAAAATTTTTGGGCAGGTGGTGACTTGCCTTTATTTTTATTATTATTATTATTAATTTTATATATTAGACACGCAACTGCTTGCGACTTCGTTCGCGTAGAAGGCTCGGCTTTCAGTCTCGGCATACCTCCCTTCTTTTAAATTTTTTATAATGTAAGAAACTTCTACGAATTATAAGAAAACATTTAAAAAAATATGAATGAAATCGGTAAAGCCGTTCTCAAGTTATAGCGTGACCAGGAGAAATTGGGGTTGTGTTTCTACCGACTTCCAAAAAGAAGAAGGTACTCAATTCGACTGTATGTTTTTTTATGTTTGTTACCTCATAACTGGACTGGGTGCACCGATACTCAAAATATTATTTTTGTTTGAAAGCTGGTGCTTCCCGTGTAGTCCCATTTGTCGTCAAATTCATTGTGGTTAAGTAGTTTTGAGCTACACTCCCCAATAAATGAATAGAATGGATGTCAGTGTTAAATTTTTCAAATTGTACCTGTTCTATATTAGATAGATATATCATCTATAATAACGAAGGTAGCTGAAGAAAGCTGTAACCAGAAAGTATATGCTGCTGATTCAAGCAATGTGCGGTCCATGTAGTGTCCAGGTACGGTCCATAGCTGCGACTATAGCCAGCTTCAATGAAGCTGTAGACTTGCACCAAGAGTCGGCTCTTAGCCATTAACCCTTAATATACCGTGATAGTTAAAACAAAAGATGTATGAATGAAACTCATGTAAATTTACGTTTCTGGTACGCAAAGGGTTAAACTGCATTTGTACTGTAGTCCTTACTTCTTTACTGATCGCATCAGACGCTCGGACAATCAATAGGAAAAAGGTTTCAGGCGCATGTTGTTTGCTGACAAAACTGTAGTAGATACCAAGGATGCCCTCGAGGTACAGAATAGACTAGAGGCAAGGCGGGCAAAACGGCATAAAAGTACACAGAACTAAAAACGAAGACATGTTCTGCAAATTGGGAGGTTTCTTTAGTCCTGTGCCCATAACTCTTGTCAAAATGTACCTTACCACACTTTATAGAGCAGTAGAGCTCTTGGTGATTGAAATCGTCCGGGGAAATACTGCCGTCATGCCGTCCTATTTCTACCACAAATGCTCGCAATACTGTGGATTTGGTTTGAATGGTATATGATTGCCGGTGAAATTACAGATACATCCCTTAACAACAAAATGTGTCAGTGTTACGGTTGCAGTGCAGTTCGTTACTTGCGACACAATTCATCTGTTCTAGGCAGAGGTTCCTAATTAACACCAGTGGGCCGAGCACGAAAATGTGTTTAAGTGTAACGTAATCGCAGTTTAGCAGTTCCTACCTCTGTCGTGTAAGTAAATTGTGCAATGCTTTGCCGGCGTACGTATTTCCTTGCAGCTATGACCCTGGGTCTTTCAAGCGGGGCGTGAAAAAGCATCTGTCAGGTCATCATTGATTGCTTCTCGATTCCATTTTCGCTTTCCATCAGGCGAGATGGAGTCACTTTGATGAACAATTATAAAAAAAACGCCGCGTTAACGTATTTAGTACAAACTGTCATTTATCTAATACAATAGTGGCACAGATAACTCATAGTTTGTATGGAATACGTCAACGATACGATACACTTAAGAAAATTTTCGTGCTCGGCCCACTGGTGAGCATCGTGCTTGTACCGCCTCCTAACCTAATAACATAAAAATAGCCTGCTTCGACTTTCGGTACCATAGGTACAAAATTATAGTCAGATCAATTAGGGTTGAATAATATGGCAACAATACGATCTCGGATGCTTCACGAGGGGAAAGGCAATATATACATATACATATAATAAGACCTACTGCTATTCTTAGAGTTGGATTGTGAAAAAAACTGATTACAGAACATTACGTGTAGCCGAGTGGATAATGTTAAGATGGCCGTGCATAAGAAAAGAGAATGGATTTACTACAGAATGAGTACGTAGGGAGTTCAATGTATTCTCGGTATCGGGGCAATATACTAATGATGAGGGTAATTAAATTATCTCATTAGTTTATGACTCTCATTGAGGGTATAAATACAAAATGTTATTTGATTGTCGCCATTAGTAGTCAAAATATCATTTCGGAAAGGCAACTACGATGACTGATACGACAATGTTGAAAAAAATCGAGCATCGTGCTGTGATATAATTCCTCATAAAACAAGGAAAGACTCAAAAAGCAATTCACGAAGAAATGATGGCTGTTTACCAAGATTCTGCCCCTTCATTATCTACAATTCAGAAGTGGTCAAGTGAATTTAAACGGGGTAGAGAGAGTATTGAAGACTACCCTCGTGCCGGTGGGCCGGCTAGTGCTGCTACTGAAGAAAACGTATATTAGAGGAAGCTTGAAATTAGCACAAGTTTAAGTGCAAACTTGTTCCCAAAATGAAATGTGACGAACGAATAAGATAGTTAATGAAAAGGAAATTAATTGAAAGGTACTTATGTTTAACTATTACCACAACACGCGCTAATATATTAGTTATTATTATTATCTATAGATATGGAATATAACTATGTCCTAGTGTGGAATATAAGTACTAAAGCTTTTGTACCTGTTGTAATTAGTCTAACTACGCTGGGGTTTTAACACCTTGAGGAGTTAAAAACAAGGTACTAACAAAACAAGATAGTAACACGTAACAAATACCCTCAAAAGCTAAATATGGTAAAATATTTTTAAATCGCCGTAGCTACAAATGAAGCCGTGGTGCGATAACGGATTTAATATCCGCTAAAATATCCAATATTCTGCATAAACCTCGATAAGACTGACCACCAACATACATATACCTGGTTTAAGTAGGATGAAACTGAATGAAATTATTCTGGTTACAACTGAATACTGGTTAAAAAGGAAAGTTGTAAATGTTAGAAGAGAGAAGGAGAGATGTTTTGAAAAGCCGACAGTTTTATATATATAGTAATACTAGCTGGTGTCGGCGACGTCGTCTGCGCAGGATTAGTACTTCGAGTAGCTTATTATCTTCTCCTTCTCTATCTACTTTATACCAAAATGTTATAAAATATGTACATGGTCAAACGCAATTGCTATAATAATATTATATGAGTACATTTAAATACTTAGTATAACAATCAGGAAAGACTAATAATAAATTATTAATTAAAAATACGGGATTACTCATGTAATATTTATCGGATAGGTCCGACTATAGTTTCGACCACATTCGGTGGTCTTTTTCAAGGACTGTTCGGGACGCCCGCGTCGATGACGTCTCGCTTAGCACGAATGTGGTCGAAACTATAGTCGGACTTATCCGATAAATATTACATGAGTAATCCCGTATTTTTAATTAATAATGAGTGAAAACCACGTTAGTTGTTATAACTAATAATAAATTATAGGACTTACTTACTAACAATTATAATATCTATATAATTATCACCATTTAAAAAAACTGTCATTACATTTCATCACCCTTGACGGTATTTGTGTTACATTTCATCACCCTTGACGGTATATGTGTTACATTTCATCACCTTTGACGGTCGCTGAGTATGTCTAGTGTATCGAGCTGCCAAAATGATAGCGTGCTTTTGACTAAGCTATCAGAAACTGACACATACTTTGACAGAACTGTCAATCATTATGATCTTGTCGTAGGCGGAGATCTTATTATTTTGTCTATGCTGTGCCCAAGTATAATACGCTTTTTACCCGCGTGTTGATGAATGATGATGATGAAAAGTATCCTATGTGTTAATCCAGCGCCTCAACTACCTACATACCAAATTTCATCAATATCAATTGCTCCCGCCGTTTGTGTGTGAAAGAGTAACAAAGATCCATACTCACAAACTTTCACGTTTATAATATTAATAGGATAGATCTTGTATCTTGTGATCGAAGTATATAGTAATAGAATAAAGTAAGTTTTAGCATGGACCAACTTTTATATATGCATTTTATTTTCGTTCCATTATGAAAACATTTATTCTGTGGTTTAACATAATACTTGATAAAGAGTACTTTTAAGTACAGCCTACTGCTAAAAGTTTAGTCAAGTTTGTTATGTTACATCTGAACATCAACATCACATAATTTAAGGTTAAATATGTGTGTAAATGCAAAGTGCATGTTAATCTTTCATTGTTAAGATTGCTGTGGCTAGTAAGTTAAAATCGCATAAGTTTGAACAGTAACATGTTTGAAAACTATTGATTCGTGTTTACCAACAAGGATACCTACACGAGGCGCGCCTAGTTTTTTCATCTCTCCTTCAAAATATCTTAAAACATGATTTTTCGTGAAAAAGAGTTATCTCCATCGCTAACAGAAAACGCTACTCACTCAATAAGGCTTATCAAACAATTTTGACTTCTTTCAACTAGTAATTCCGTTATTGTAAATTGGCACTGAATGAATGCACAGTCACGTGCGGATACGTGCCCGCTTTGTTATCGACTGCTAGGGATGGGAATGCTATTGTAAGCATTCACAATAGTTCGATGAGGTCAAAGTTGATGGATATTATAATAGTTTATATATATCCAATGAAATACAAAATTGAAACTATAGATAATGGAGATAATAATAATAATAATAAGGAAGTGTTAAAGGGCATAACGCCGGTAGTAGCGCTTCAGTCAAACCGCAGCTGTCGCCTCTCGACACCCTTTAGCCAGCCACACCAACGTTGCCCCTTCTGTCACCATTCATGGTGGCCTTTATGTGGGGCCCGTTTAGTGGGTGGCAAGTCACCACCTGCCCAAAAATTTTCAAATGAGACTGAATTTGGCAGGTGCCGTAGTCTCTTCCATAGCCCACTATCTTTTTATCACTAATAAAATCATTTCAATAGCCTTGTCATTTTACCCATTTTTATAATAGATATACCATGTCACCATCCATCCAAAAGTTTCTGGTTTTTTTATACTACTTTGTATTTTTTATACCAAACAGGCCTCTAAGTGTTGGCTACAGCCCCACTTATGCCTATGTAAAGGACCGGGTGAAACCCGTGAAATATGTCAAATAAAAGGAATAATAATATAATATGGGACAACATCCACACAAAGGTCTTCAGATCTCAAATTAGGCAGAGCCTGTACTATGGTAACCTGTTGACTGATATACATACTTAAATACATATACACACCCAGATACAGATCAAACAGACATGTTCATGCACACAAATGTTTGACCTGTCCGTGGATCGAACCCGGGACCAGCGGCTCAGAAGGCAGGGGTGCTACCAACTGCGCCAACTGGTCTGTCAATCAAAGATATATCCCACTCATTTCAAATGCATGAATATCGTTATAAAGATGGTATTCCTAGAGGTAGACACAGTACAGAATATATATTTTATATGCTCTTTGCATCACATGATTTCTATACTGAGAAGTTATTTATCAAACGATGCGTATAAACAAACTAGTACATAGGTAGGTACATATCTAAAAATACTACTAACATTATAAAACAAAAAAGACGTGTGGCACTCGGAGACTGCCGCGGTAAAGCTATTGCATAGCTGTTTTTATCAACTTATGCAATTATAATTATTTAACCAATGCCATCTAGAGGCGAGTTGCTGAACTAAAGAGACAAGCGTGATATTTCAAAAAGTCATTAAAAGTTCTGCTATTCATCGATAGATGCCAAATTAACTTATGCAATTATAAATATTTAACCAATGCCATCTAGAGGGGAGTTGCTGAACTAAAGAGACAAGCGTGATATTTCAAAAAGTCATTAAAAGTTCTGATATTCATCGATAGATGGAGTCGGATTGGGGGGTGTTAGGTTATTTTCGTTACGGAATTTCTGGATTCGGTCTCCATGCTCAAGGCCCGCGATAGAAGCTATGCAATAGCTTAAAAGTAGATTGGATAGCGGTTATGTAACGACTGCTACTCGTTAACGACCTACCAAAGCCATTAATATACAAATCTGACATTTTATACCCTTAAATTACTTACAAGCTACGATTTATAATCACATAATTGTTACATTAGAGTACAATCAGTTCATTACGTTTCTACATCTGAGACAGGGGCCTTCCCTCGAGAGAGTCGGAGATTTCAGAACCCTGACTGCCTCCGACATGGTGTTACGAATGTTGTCCTCACTAAGCAACAACAGGGATGGACTTGACGTGCCCACTGAAGCAAGGATTCAGTTGCAGATGCCACGAGTGCTTACCCAGGTAGTAACTGCAGTTAATTAGTAAAAGCTGTTTAACCTTGTTGTTTTGATTTTAATTGCTTAGCTTAGTTGTTCTCTAGGTAAGTCGGACGGCAAAATCCAGCAATGGCTATAATTAATTTTGTTTAATTTCCTAGATTGGTATTTCTTCGAGTTTTGTCGTGTAACTGTGATGGATTATAAACCGTTACGTTCGTTATTGGTGAACGAGTGTACAAAATAATGAAACGTAGTTTTTTGTTGAAACTTTTAGAAATGTCTACACCGCTTTACTAAAATCTTACTTTACCATACATGTCGCAATTTCTAGAAAAGCGATATAATTTCTGAGAAATCTTTTGTATTATTTATCAAATATGGCGACTGGCGAGTCTACGAGTCACTCAGCATCCTATTTACGCTTAGAACGACGACTTTCGACGTAAATGTACGTCAATGGATGTGGACGGTTTAACTCTTCCCATACAGTGATAATTAAAACAAAAGATTTATGAATGAAACTGACGTATATGCACGTCTCTGGGACGCAAAGGGTTAAACAGGACAGTAACTTAAGGACACACTTATTTAAGTGGCTGTGAATTAAGTATGACTACTAGAATAGAAAGCTTAATTGATGCAACAATACGAATATTTACATAAAGAACTCGAGGAATGGCAAATGTACAAACGTACGTTTCCAATTTTAAAGAAACAAAATAGGCATTTCCCGGAACCAATGCTTATGATAGAATAGCAGAAGTGAACACTCACATAATGTAGAGTACGGAGATCAAAATGTTCTACGCATGCTCGAGAGTTCCTGTTATAAAGTGCGCTACGAAAATCGTAGCCAACTCGTAGGACTTATTCTGTCGTAGCACATAACTCGTAGTAATCGTGATCATGATGCGTTGACGGATCCGTTAGCCTAGTTGGTAGTGGCTCTACCTGGATTCCTGGCCAGGAATATTATTGCGGGGTTGCGAGTGAGAAATTATTATCATTATGAAATACAACGTTACTGAAATGAATGGATTCGTCAACTAAGCCACCTTATCATCATCATTTATTCAATTTAGGCATCAAGGACGCACTTATGAATTTCATTATAATGTACTTTAAAGACTACCGCCGCGTTCCAAAATATATAGAGCCTACCGAGAAGAAGCGGCAGGAAAGTCGGGGCTATTCTTTTTATATAGATGTTTTTACAATGTTTCTACTTAGGTAAGTACTACAATATTACATTTTATGGGTGGCAGAATGACAGAAGTGGAGTATTCCAAGCATCTTTGTCTTCTATATAATGTCGAACTGTATCGCCAATTTCTTAAAGAATATAACAAATGTTCGCTTAATTATTTATTTATTTCGGTAATTCAACAGCGTTTACAACTAACATGTACACTAAATATAAAAACTTAAAATATAGCCAAAACAGAATTACTCAAATTAAAAACAATTTTCAGAAAAGTAATAATAAGATGACAAAATATATGTAAAGGACAAAGATAAGATACAGGCACAGGTTCTATTACAATTACAGTGAGAATAGCAATTATTTTAGTTATTATTAGCTTATTTTTAGCTCCAGCGTGTTGCCTTACAAAAGAAAACATAAATAATGGTATCAGTAGGGCAAGACACGCTACACTTTGACATCTTAGTACACGAGTAGATGGATCCTGGAGTGATCAGTCCCAAGCTGTTTTATCAACATCTAAGTGTTGGCTACGGCCGCAATTAGGTTAACTGCCGGACTTTCTCCGAGGATAATTGGAACAGTTTTCTCACACATTTACAATTAAGTAGCGCTCATTTAAGAATATTAAGATAACTTGTGTACTGGCATACAAATGCCCTCCACAGGACATGGATATTATTATATTAACAATGATTATGCTCAGTTTTGCTGTTAATGTACACTTGCATAATGGAATGTCATAATGCGACACCAAGGTGGCCTAACGACGTATAATAGTGAAACATTTTTTTTAAACTATAATTGATAGGCTAGCTTTTGACTACTATCTCACTTGATGGTCCGTGATGATGCGGTCGATGTTGGTATCACACTAGACCTAGAATGGAGAATGGTTCTCAAGGCCAGCTGCCGGAACACACTCTCATTGCAGGCTTTTCAAACTAGAGGGTAGCCAGGCGACGACCAGAACTGCCCTAATTACACAATAAAATAAAAAACTTTTCTCTTTCTGACTGTTTGTGATGTCTTTAGAAAGCAAAGATTTTAAATATGTAACTAGCTAGCTGCTCTCCGCGATTTCACCCGCGTGGTGATGGATGAAGATCGCGATGAATCTAATATAGCCTATGTTACTCAGGGTGAATGTAGTTTTCCAATGGTGAAAGAGTTTTGGAAATCGGCTTAGTAGTTTTTGAGTCTATTCATTACAAACATACACACACACAAACATAAAAAAAAAACCTGTTTATAACATAAGTGTAGAAAGAAACGGTTGTGGATGTATGAATTTGTTAGTTTCAGTTTCATATTTATAAAAAACATGCGAAGCATACATAAAGTATTATGATAACGAAATTTTATATTTATATTATTACTATCAAAAGTTATGACTTTACGAACTAGGAATATAGCAACCCAACTACAGAAATAATTAGTTAAACACATTATTTAAATTTTATACCATCGGTCATTTTGAATCACATTAATAGATTTGATACAAGATAAAAGTAATTAACCCCCGCCATTTTTAGAGGTATGCCATACATATCATTTATCAACATCGGTTGAGCCGTTGATCAGTTACGAGATTTAAACACATAACCCTCCTTTTGAGGTTCGCCGCAGTGTAATAACAAACTTTAATCGATAAAACCTGAACTATTCCCATCCCTACGTTATCTTATGTCATTTTACGGTTAGGCGGGCTTACTGAATACGCGTTCTAAATGGCCGGTCCTACCGCGAAGTACGTTTCTCTGATAAATATTCTGCGACGACTGTCCGGCCAGTCCCTAAGGGCATTGTGGCCGATGACAGCCCTTTGTACATCAAAGTACAGTACCTACATTAAAGGGAGTCTCGAATGTTGAAACACTCTGTTAATTATAAAAGAAGAGGGAAGGAGCTGAAGATAAAGAGAGACAGGTCTGTTAATGATTTTCAGTGAGGCGTTTCAGACTTTAATCAAAAGTGCTTGGTGAATTGTAAGATTTGTTTTGTTTCCACTTACTAAAACTACTTGTTCGTTTTCTTAAAAATACATTGTAACATTAAAACTGACTGCAAACAAACCTGGCTGCATACCAATAAGTCGTAGATTATTTAATCAACGAGAAATGCAGTGGTATCTTTAGATTCGTTGTGTCAAAGGTTGTATTAAGGTACATTTTATTTTTATTTTACCATAGGCTGGCGTTTGAACGCTATCTCACCTGCTGTTAAGTGATGATGTAGTCTGCGATGTATCACGCCTGCCTGGAAGATAACTCTTCTCTCGCGACTTGAAGACACCCAGATTGTATGTATGGAGAAGCACAGAAGCAGTCAACGGATTCCATCCTTAGCCGTACGCATTATGAATGTGGAAGCGAAACGCTTCGTGCGCAGTGATGGAATTTCAACTAAGTAGCGATGTCGCATCGCCGTACGTCTGGTCGTTTTTAGATGGAATGGGGATGGAGGAATCAAGTCATGCAACTCCAGTGAACACTCTCCGAAATGTATATTTTAAAATACAATTATTTTAACACTTCACGCAATAGATTTGTACTGACATATATTTCTTCTATTAATTTAAAATCTACAAAAATAAAGATTTGGTTGACATTAACATTGGGTAAGCTCTGCTTTTAAACTAAGATGAAAAGCACTCGACATTAGATGTTTTTATTCCCATAAGGAGGCAGACAGGCAGGCGGCCCACCTGATGGAATGTGGTCACCGTCGCCTATAAACGTTTGCAACACCAAGGGCGTTGCCAACGCGCTGCTGACTTCTAAAAGGGGTAGAACGGGTGGGGGAGGAGGAGACGGAGGGAGAAGAGGGGAGAGGGACAGGAAGGGGAAGGGAGAGGGAGAGGAAGGGGAAGGGAGAGGGAGAGGAAGGGAGAGGGAGAGGGGACGGGGTTCGGGCCTCCAGAACCTCCCACAAACCGACGAAACGCAATAGCAAGCTATATTACTTCACGACCACGTCGGTATTATGTGGGAGCGTGGTACTTCCCCGGTCGTGCCGGCCTATCTGGCTATTATATTATTATTATACTAGCCCATAACAGTTGCAGTGCCATCCAGAAATAGACCAGTGGGCCTAGTACGAATAACTGCGTAAGTGTAACGTGACGTGCTGTTCACGTGAAACAGTACAAACTGTTATTTAGTTAGGGCAACTGTGTCACAGATAGCTCATAGTATGTGAGCAGCAGCGTGACGCTTTGACGCTTTGACGCTTACGATACGAATATTTTTTCGAAAATTGTTTGTGTTACGGCCTCTGGTAGTTTTACGCGGCCCTGCACTGCGCTCGTTGCCCCCAAGACATTGGTGTTTGAACCTCTTTCTCCCAGTAATATACGTGCTACAGTGTCCTTCACACCGTAACATAGTAATCCTCTTGCCTTGCCTCTTCAGAGGCCTACTTCCACCAGTCGTAATGGCTTACTATAATGCTATATTAGATACTATCTGCGATCCGCGGTTTCACCCGCATGGTGATGGATGACGACGATGATGATGAAATAAAAGTGTGGCTCTCGCTCTTATCAATCAAAGCGCGGGAGGGATTATCTGTAAGAATGGGATCCCGAACGGTCATACCGCGAGGGGCAGACCATGCTGTCGGACGTGTGCAAATTACTAAAATTCTTCAGATAAATAAAATAATAATATAAAAATACCGGCTGCACTCAATGGTATTATGTCGGTTAAGTTCAACGACGGTTCGAACGTATAAGACGGTCTTCTTTAGGGAGTTATGTATTTAGGAGGTAAATATCTGTAACTGCTGATCCGATTCTAAAAGTTATTTTACTGATAAAAATCTGCACTATTCGTGACTTTCTATTATTAGTTTATAATTTATGTAGATAAGTTGGTGTCCGCGTCGCGCAGATTAATAAAAGTTTGTAGTTCCAAATTAACAGCTTCTCACTAAATGCATATGAAAGTATATACGGCTCGTGCATAAAACATCAATTTTTAAAATGTGTGTCTGTCTGTCTGTTTATTTCGGCTAATCTCTAAAACGGCTGGGCCGATTTCAACCGGACTTTCACTGGCAGATACGAGTAGCTGATGTTGTAGTAGCTTAGGTTGACCTCAATTAAAAAAAAAATATTTAAAGCTCAGTCTCTCTGTCTATTTGTCACCTCATCACGCCTAAATGGTTGAACGGATCATAATCAAATTTGCCAAGGTTATAGATTATAAGTATCTCGGGGAAGCACATATGACACTTTTCATAAACATCATCATCCATCACCACGCGGGTGAAACCGCGGGGCGCACAGCTATTATACAATAAACAAGAATCGTGATTTATCGTGTTCTCTTCATTTTTTTCTAATAGGTTCGGTATCATAATTTACTAAAACATGACTTGAACAGCCCCGTCTTAATTAAGAATAATTTAAGTTTAAATTATCACCAAATATAGTAAAATATAACATCACAATTAAAACGCCTATTTGTTTACTATCGCTCGGATCGCGTCTTGTTGTAGTCACCAGTAACTTAACGCTCCTCCTCGCTTCGCCCATAGTCGCTAAAAAGTTTGTGTCAGATGCAATAGTACGCTAATTTGCCTAGGATTAAGTGTTTTTAAATTTGGTGGTCAATGTATAATTTTGATCCCATTTGGAATGGGACTTGACTCTTGATTATTTTGATATTCACCTAACTTGATTCAAACATTAAATGTAGAAAAGAAAGCTGAACAGATATACCACAATACTGTCATTTTATTTAAGTGGAATAAAGATAGTCTCGAGATGAAATATATAAAAGTACAAATACTTTTGTCCACGTTTTGTAATAAGAGATTAAGAGTTCAAAAACAAAAAGCATCATTAATCTAGATCAAAATAAAGTGGGTGCCTTTAATGTATCTATAATGTTATTGTCATAGTTCTATTGCCAGATTTAGTACGTCATTTCGTATATTTACGACGTACTAAACGTGAAGATGTACGGACATTATAAAACGGCAGTCAACGAACTCTCCGCAAGAATGTATCTGCCTGCTTTGAAGGTTCTACTTATACTATATCTACATATTTACGGCGTTATAAGGAAATAGGTTGAGTAATCATTTTGAGCCTGTTTTATAAAGATAATCCTACTCGGTGTCGACAGGATTATCTTCGGAGAGATTTTACTTAAATGGTTTTTGTCGTATGGTACTAAAATATAAAGTATTTTCTACCGACTTCCAAAAAGGAGGTTTTTTTTATGTTTGTTACCTCATAACTTTTGATAGGGTGAACCGATTCTCAAAATTATTTTTTTGTTTGAAAGCTGGTGCTTCCCTATTTAAATTTCATAAAATTCAGTCCTGTAGTTTTTGAGTTACACTCCAATAGAATGGAAGTCGATATAAAATTTTTCAAATTGTACTTGTATTTATAAATAAACAAAGTTTTTGCTTACTCTCTGTTATAAAGGATGCTTGCCATATACGTAAGGTACCATGAGCGAAGCCCTTCATGCACACAAAGTCGAAATCATAAAATTTTAAGCCGCCGCAGTAACTTCTGCCGCATTTTGGTGTATAAGGTTTGAAGAGTACAAGCAAACTCCAAAACGGTCTAAAGACATCACACGGTATTCTTAACACTTTCAAGTTTGAAAATCCGTCACAAAGCACTTAACAGTGTGTTCTAGCAGCTGTCCCATTTATAGGTAGAAATCTCGAGACTGTCTAGGACAGAGCTGTCGGTAATATACACAGTGAATTTTTGAGACGGGACAGTAAGGGCGGGTACCTTAACCGTTATAGTTACTGGAAAACGTTTTTAGAAGACTCTATAAATGTTTAAGGTATTCTGAACTGCATTTACAGATTTAGGAAAAAATTTACAGTCAGCAAGAAAATGGTCATATTACACAAACATTTTTTTGATGCAAATCCTGTTTCTTATTAGGATCAAAAGTCTCCACTGGACCAACTGATGATTGAGTACTAGAAATGTCAGAAATGGCGAAAAACTTTTCCCATACATTTCGGTAAAGAAGTCACACTTTTAAATTAGCCTAACTTTTTGTTATGGGTAGATCCGCTATAATCTGCTATTAAGAAGACTGGCAACAAAAGTAGATAAGTACTGTCCTTACTGTCGCGTCTCAAAAATTCAGCCTGTATAAGACTGGTTCGTCTACCCCCTGCTTTCATGTACTAGGTACTCATCAAGTGGATGAGTGGGATTAAAAATTTAGGAGATTGTTACACACAAAATTTGACATTCTAAACTAGGTAGACATTCAGTCCGGTTTTCTTGTAGCTCGGTTGTTTACACCATTATTAAAAAAAATACTGACAAAAAAGAGTCAACAGACTTCACATAGGTCCATGGGTATTTTTCTTTCTTTTCCCGTGGATTCATCATTTTCCTAAATTATTACACATTGTTATTGCCACGCTTTTATATTTTTTTATGATATGATATTTATAGCGAGACCATACTTTGCAATTTTAGAAAGAAACGTTTACATGATCGGACGGGATACGAACCCGCGTCTTCCGACAATTTGTGTCAGATGCTGTGACCACTAGGTCAACGTCAGAGCATCGAATTTTAACTCTCTATTTGATTTAATCGTCGTATGGAAACGGAGCGACATCTATTGAACAGCTTGACAAGCCTTACCTACCAGAAAGAAGAGTGTTTTCATACACTAAACTTATGTACTGATGTCGCAACTTTTTATAATTTTATTTCATGATTTTTTGACACCTGTAACAAAACTGTGACTTTTCCGTTGCTATTATTCACAAATGAGTTTAGAGTTTTTTTTTTATTTGTTGGTTGAGTTGCTTTGTTCTAAAAAAGAAATTCCGATTTACAAAAGATCGTATTCAACAGTACAAATAAATTAATGTACCTATTGCTGGCTCATTTCATTGCAATTTCGTATTTAAATAGATAATTTCAACTTGTACGTGTTTAATAAATAAAACTTACACTCAAGTATATTTTTTGATTTCTCTGTAATAAAGAAAACTTGAAATCGCCTCAGCGGTAATCATCAACATTACACACTTGTACCATGATGTACTATTATGCGCAGGTTACACGAGGCCAGTTTTGCGAGATTAAACTTTGCAATTTTAGAAAGAAAAACACACATCCTCGGACTAGGGGGATAATACTTACTAGGGGGATTAAGTTTAACGGTTTGATGGATGTAAAACAAAAACTTTAAAGGTGTAAAACAACCCTTATGGTTAGACTTCGACTTTTGCCCGTCCGTCTTTCGGTAGATAAAGCACTCGATATTTTCAGTAGGTATAAAACTACAATGTTGAAATTTGTCACGACTATAGTTTTAGATATTGCTAGCCATCTACTACATACAAGTACAACAAGGGTTGTAAAATTTCCTATTTCATCGGGGAAACAATATAAAACATAACTTTTTGAAAATTTTAACCGATTATCTAATGACATGATTTTTCATACATTAGCATTCATATACTACCTTAAAATTCAATAATACTGTTTTAATAAATATACATTCAAAGTAAATGGAAAAACAAACAAATCAGTCTATAAACATTAAACTTTTAAATGCCAATGACGTAAGCTCCACTAGTTACTCTCTTTACCCTACATAGGCAATAATTATAGGCATCGACTGAAATACCGTGTACATTTTCAAAGGCCGACCTCATTAAAAATGTTCCATCAATGGCCGATCCAATAAAGAATTTGATCGCCTCTGTCGTTATCGTCGGTATCATTAAATGTACTGTAGACTGCTTCACACCTGCCCTACTCTGATAAGGTCATCCAATAATGGTGCTTCCACTTTATGTAAAGGTGCACTTATGTGAGCAATTATATCGGTAATTGTATACCCTGTGCAAAAGGTTATGTACAGTGTACGTCATCAGTGTGGTTCTATGACGCAGTACTTTTTGGCTAGGTATACATTCGCGGTTTTTATTGCTGAAAAGTTTGACCGTGTGGGAGCTTCAGAAGGGACATGGGTGTTTTTCAACCGACTTCCAAAAAAATGTGGAGGTTCTCAATTTTTTTTTATGTGAGTAACCTCATAACGGCGCACTCGTATCCTGATAATAGTAAAAAGCACAATCTTTAAACACCTAGTGTAACGAAACAGATCGATAATATTCTATGAAAAAAATACTTAGGTTAGAAAAGGAACAGGCAAAGAGTAATAATCGAACAGAATTCATAAATATTACTCGCTCTTTGCAGAAAAAATCCTAAATAGGTCCATAAAAATAAACATTCACGTCCAAACTCTCAGAATTTTCTGCGATAACACCATAGATTTTTTTAGGTAATACTTAGCCAACGTATAGTACTAAATTAGTAACCGAATTGTGTTAGTATATATCGAAAAATATAAAGAAAACGTACAAAATTAATGCAATTACGCTTTACATCGTCCAATCTAACAAGCAATTTTCAACCTTACGTAAAGCATCATAAATTATTTTAAAATTGGGGTTGGACCGCGCCAAAACCAAGATCCGGCCAGTAGTTTTTTTTAATAATTTACTATCTACATCGGCATTAATGAAATGGAAGTCGGTTTAAAATTTTGTAAAAATAGTAATTTTCTGTGCTTGTCACCCCGAAGGTGACCCCACATTGGTTTTTGAGCTCTTTCACCCAGTAATTTCACATGCTACAGTGCCCTTTACGGCCTTACATAGTAATGCTTGCGCACTATTGTTTCTTATCTATAAACAAAAGACTAATTTACTTTGCAGTTGTAATATTATTGCGATAGCGTAGTTGTAATATGCGATGCGAAATAAAACTCCTTAAACTTAAGTTTAAAACAAATCTGGATCAAATCTACACTAATATTACATGAGGTTCCAAAGTTCAAACACAAAGTACAATTAATTAGCTAACAAATAGCTTTTAGCTTATATGTAACAAAAGGTGAAATTAAAACATGAAATATTGTGTGGGGAAGAGTGTGGATGAGCCGATTACCGATCAGGTCAAATAATAATGAATAGTTCAATACCGCAAGGCGGCGTTTTAGGATGTTTCTTGTTCTTAAATTATATCAACGATTTGCCAAAAAAATTAAACGAACTAAGTATCTTATTTGCCGACGACATCACTATTTTATTCCCTTGTCCAGATAATACAAACCAAATAAATGAACGTCGTAATAATATACTCACCAACTTGAAAAACTGGCTCGATGATCACAATTTCAAAATAAATTATACAAAAACTAAAATAATGCAATATCACCCTTATCAAAAACCACAATTAAACATTAATTTTAACTTTCAAAACTTCAATTTAGAATGCGTGAATACTTTCACTTTACTCGGTTTAAACATAGATAAACATGTCAACTGGAAAAATCATGTCCAAAATATAAAATCAAAGCTGAACAGTTTTTGTTACACTTTGAGAGAACTAAAACTTTCTACTAACTATACAACTGCTTATTATGATTATTGTCAGGCTTGGCTGCAATATGGCATCATAATGTGGGGTAATTCTAGGGACGCTGAAGAACTTTTTAATCTACAAAAAAAATGCTTTAGAATTATGGTAAATATTGACATCACAGAGAGCTGCCATCCTTACTTCGTTAAAAACAACATTTTAACTCTTGTTTGTATATACATCTTGGAAGTTTGTAAATTTGTACGAAATAATTTAAACTTTAAAAAAAAGTAAGTCAAGATTTAAACTGTCCATACAAATTGAGGCACGGAGACAGGTTGGTACTTCCAGACTCCAAAATGAAAATGCATGGACAAAGTACATACACAATGTCAATAAAAACATACAACCATTCCTAATGCATTGAAAGAAATAGAAAAAGATAATTTATTTATAGCTAAGTTAAAAAAATATCTAGTTCAAAAAAGCTATTACTCTTTACAAGACTTTTTCCTTGATAAGCATAAATGAAATGTGTAATTGAACCGTGTCTTTAGGCCATGAGATATTATATTACCTTTATATACCCACAAAAGTGTAAATATGATAATTTAATTTTACAAATGTATAGATTAAGCCTACCCTAAGTACTAGTGTTGCAGTGCCCAGCCGGGTTTCTTGTAGTGATTGATTCTCAAAACTTTCGAAGTGATATAGGCTAAGTTATTGTAAGAATCAATACTCTGGAAAGCAATTAAATCTGAAATCTGAGTTATGTTCAGTGTCAGCATATATTGTATATATATATATATATATATATGTGTGTGTGTGTTTTTAACCATTCGACACATTTTATTTATGTAAAGGTAGGGAATAGATTTTTAATTGTCTGTTTATTTTATTATATAGCATTGAGCTAACGTAATAATAATGGCGACTCGCAAGTGCCGTCCTACGACGTACAATATCACATACTCTGTCCGATCTACGCTTAGCGTTAACATTTGAATTATATTTTAATTGGAAATGTTTCTAAGCACTGTTGCAAATATGAAAAGTTGCCTTACATCTAGAGCTTGCGCTAAAGGATACAACTCATTTGAGGGAAATCGGAGCGGTTTGCTGAAGATGACCTTAAGAACAACTCTTTGACACCTCTCCAGACGAATCATGTGTGTCTTTATAGCTCCGCCCCACGCAGGGATGCAATATGAAATCAGTGACTGCGCTAAAGCCTAATACACGGTTTTAAGACATTTCAAGTCGACAACTGATCTCAAGTTTTTAAATATATAGATTAATTTACGGATCCTTAATACATTAATTTACAGAAATACTTTTTAATGTTAACATATGCAATAGTAGCGCTGGTACATATGAGGCCACATTATTCATGCCTTGGCCTACCTTACATTATATTAATCCTTATCTACTCTAACAATAAAGAGGAAAGATTTGATTGTTTGTTTTAATGGATAAACGCAAAAACTATTTAACCGATTAAAAACATCTTTCACCAGTAGAAAGTTCCATTACGGATGAGTAACATACGCCATATTTGATTCATCATCATCATCATCCAACACCATGCGGGTGACACCGCGGAGCGCAGCTAGTTATAAATAAATGAGCAAAGGAGTGTGTTGGAAACCAGCGCTACGTAGTAGGCAGTTATACCTACTCGTAGCTCGTGCTGAACTTTTCTTTTTGTGCACAATCTAACTTTTAGACACTTTATTTAAAAATAAACATTGTGTAAGCTTTGACAATATTCAATTACGTGTATCTCATGTTCCTACATATTGTAGTTTGTGCACAATAAACATATTTCTTTCTTTCTTTCTTTCTTTCTTTCTTCTTTCTTCTTTCTAAAAATCGTAAAGAACGTGCACTGCGTTCGTTAAATAATTTCAAGTCACTAAGGTAATTGTAAGTATGCACTTCGAACTGTATTCGCTATTGGTTTCTTATAAGCTTTTTTTATCGAGCCACCTTATTTATACTTTCAATATTAGGTAATATATTAGTCTGTTAACAGACCATTTTTTAAACCAGATTTATTGTGCTATATTACTAAAAATGTTTATGTATATAGTTTATTATTTTTCAGATTCGGAGGTTTGGCATCAGACGCTGTGTAGCGTTTGCAATAGATGCAGGCTCTTTTGTCATATTCTGTTATTAGAATAATATGCTTGTGGCGTAGGGCCAGTTCTTCTTTATCATTTTGTGTAATAGTGATTAACCGACTTCAAAAAAGGAGGCGGTTATATGTTCGTGTTTATGTATTTTGTTTTATGTGTATGTTAATCGATATTTCCCCCATTTGTGGACCGATTCTTAAAATTATTTTGTTCGGTAGAGTATACTTCCGAAGCGGTCCCATTTAAAAAAACAAATTCGGTCAAGCAGTTTTTGAGTTACACTCCAAAAACTAAAAATTACTACGCCTATCTTGATGATATCATCATTGACGGTGAATGACAATCGATTCCGTAAGTAGCAAGGGTCACGAAAATGGTGAAATTTTTTTCTATCAAATATTTTACCGACTTCAATACCAAAAAGTGTGAAATAACTTGTCGAAATCGGTACCAAGCGCACAATATTGTGATAAAAGGTACCTACTTTTAAACTATCATGGTACTGACTTCAACTTCAAAATATTTCACACTTTTTGGTATTGAAGTCGATTCCATTTTTTTTAATTTATATCTAATGGCAACCCCTGACATTTGCGGCCTGGCCACAGAAGGGTTAGTAGTTCGCGGTTGTTTTCCAAAAGCAATTAATCGCGTATTTGCTTACCTCACCCCTAATGGACGCGATGCCCTATGGTGTTTACACCTATCATGTAACCTGTACAAAGCCCTTCAAACAAATGAAAAAAAAAATGTAACCTGTGCTATTTGGGGTTACCATATACTATCTGAATATTAATGTTGAAAAGAAGTCAAGAGTACGTATTGTCACCACAGTCAATACCCATGATTATTAGACTGTGCTCTCGTTCATTATTCTGTAGCTTTCATGGGCGAAGTGGTAGCCTAAATAAAAACAGCATTTTCTTACTACGTTCATACTTATTATTATATCATGTGCCTGTAGTCATCTATACGAAATATATGAACTAAGATAATGCTTCTACAAATATAGAATGTTTATTTACATACGACGTCTCTGAGGCACCCGGTATAGGCACAAAACGAGACACCAGATTGCCAGGCGCCTGCATATTTTTGTATACATCAGTTCAAAACAAAGACAAAAACAGCTAAAGATCGTAAAATCATTGCGTTTGTCATAGTGTATACAAACTTTGTTAGAAGTTACGTCATTCGTCTTTATTTCGCGCGCTTTTGATGGCACTTTGTATGGCAAGTAACTCTAGCGCTGACCGTTATTGCGCAGAAGTTAAAAATTGGGTATCACAGGGTGGCTAGAGGGACGAAGGACTCTTGTCTCTCTCTGTCACATCGAAGACGAGGGACTCTTGTCTCTCTCTGTCACATGTGCGCGACTGTACCCATGCGCAGCTATCCCCTCCACATTTCGCTCAGCGCTAGAGTTACGTGCCGCGGGTTATACTTCGTTATGCTATAATATCGTATTGGAACCAACGATCTTATATAAAAAAGAAGTAGATTCGGAATGTTAGAACTGAAGCGAAGTCAATGTTGTCCCAACTCCCAGTTTTCGCGGATACTAGAACTTATTTTTCTGACGTTCTTAGACGTCATTCTAGGGCGGATAGCATATTTCGTATTTATGGGGGATCCCAATAATCTATCTATCCACAGTTTTCCTTACTACCGATAGAAATGTGACATAACGTCCATACAAATAGTGTCAAATATCTATCTCTAGTAAGGTAAACTGGCTATAGATAAATTATTGGGACCGGCCTTTATACGCGAGTACCGTATCTACCTCATTTTAACATATGATTATTGATTGGAACGTAACTTTTTATTCATTTAACTATAGACAAAAACACACATAAGAAGTAAGATACATTATTATATCATGACATTTGTTGTGAAAATAATTGTATTTCAATATATTTTTAATAAAAACGTACGGTCTTTATGAATTTTGGACATTTAAACAAAAAAACATAGTACATTAATAATTGTATTACTAAAGCATATAATCTAAGACTAAAGTATTGTTCATCATCATCTCAGCCGTAGAACGTCCACTGCTGAACATAAGCCTCGCCCATAATTTTCCAAAAGGACCGGTTAGAAGCGGCCTGCATCCAACGTCCAACTGCGACTTTTATAAGGTCATCAGTCCGCCTTGTCGGTGGACGACCTACGCTGCGCTTGCCGGTCCGTGGTCTCCACTCTAGAACCTTCCAGCCTATCGGCCATCTGTTCTGCGTGCTTTGTGCCCTGTCCACTGCCACTTTAAATAGCTAATAATAAAAAAAGTATTGTACAGATGGTTAGATATCAAATTGGTCGAATACGTATAGTTCTTTATATTTATATTGTATTCTAACAACAGACAGCTCTAGTCGTGAAATTAATCGATGTCCTTTCGATTAAAATTTTGCTGTGTCAACGACCTTGACAATATCTGCATTGAACGTAAACATTTTACGCTAGGGGTGACACTGTTCATTTTTCATTGTTGTAAAGTCGTCAACCGCGTTTACTAAATACCGCAGCTATAAACCCTCAGATACAGCCCTGAGTCAACAAACATCCATTCAATCGATCCTAACACATTAATCATTCCTTTGTCCCGTCGAAACCAAAACAAACACAGAGTCACTAGTAAGAATAGCATTAAGTTAAATCTTTGTCCAAATGATCTATTATTTACTATAATCCTACTAATATTATAAACACGAAAGTTTGTGAGTGTGGATGTATGGATGTATGGACAGGAGCGTGAAAAAGTAACAAATTTTGATGAAATTTGATATGAAGGTAGAAGAGGGGCTGGATTAACACATAGGATACTTTCATCGTTATCATCATCATCCGACACCACGCGCGTGAAAAAGTGAAAGCAATATTCTTAATTACAGCATAAAAAAATAAGACCTCCACCTGCGTCAAGATCGTAATGATAACAGTTCTGTCAAAGTATGTGTCAGTTTCTAAGTGAAAAGCACGATATCCTTTTGACAGTACGATACCCTAGACGTGATCGACGTCAAGGGTGATGAAATGTAATGACAGTTTTTCCCATGGTGATTAATTTAATATTTGTATGTACATAAGTACTGTATTTTATTGTTAGTGTTTACTGATGGATTTACTTAGTATTTAAATTTACTCATATAACCATGTAACTATTTTATGACGTTTTGGTATAAAGATAGATATGGCTTTGGAGAAGATTATAAACTACTAGAAGTACTAATCCTGCGCATACGACTTTGCGGGCACCAGCTAGTGTTTTATATATGGAATTGGACACTGAATAAATAAAAATCTGATAGTTCAAAATCAAACATTTTATCTCAAATTCAAATTCAAATCGTTTATTGCGAATATAGGTAACCTAATAAGTTGTTACAAGTCATACAGTAGGTACCTCTCTGTCATAAGTAGATATATAGCATTTATCAACACTTATATCGCGTAACATTCGAATTATGAACAGAATTAATTTAGGTATAGACATATGGCCGTTTTCACCAAAATATAGGTATCACCTAAGCTTTGTACTACGTAGTGTTGCTTAACTGGCTTAGGTGTTACCTACCTAAAATGTTGATGAAAACGGGCATTATGTTACTAAATGTTTTAGTAACGATGCGACGATTAAAAAAATAATATAAAATCCTAATAAAGTTTAAAGGGAACGGCAAAATCAAAAACTGTTTCTCTAATCTAATGAAGTCTTTCAAAAATAGAATCATTATCACAACAACAGAATATAATGTTTATATTACGATTAATATAACATAATAACACTTTTTCTCCTAAAAAATAAATGTTTTTCCAATCCTAAAAAATTCTGGGCACATCCGTGACGTTAATATCACCAAGGAGATCCATCAATTATTTGCAGGACCCGCTTTAGCGCATGCGTGGTGATGTGCTCGGTTTTGTTTGGCGCCATTTATACGTTTTGTTGTACTGAATTGAATATCGGAAGAATTTTATTATCGCCTAAAAAAATACTGAGACTAAATAGTATCTTATGCAAAAAGAGAAGCTCCTAGGAATTGAGGTCAAGCGCGTGCTAATTAACTATTTTAATGCTATTACGATTAACATAAAAAAAGCTATAGTTTATAGAGTCAAAGTTCACACTTCTCACGAAATCTCTAATGATTCGTCGATGCACTCGTCGACGAGCTCAAGGCTGTCAAATACTTTATGAGATATCGCCCTTGTACATAAGGTTGTTTTTCCAACGTTTCCTGTCATCTCGTCGTTGTTCCACGGATGTTGACATGATGCAACGATGTTTGCTCTTAGATAATCGCACGGCTGATAATAGCTGGACTGGGCTGCCATATAAAAATCTGAATGTTAAATCACCGTAACACCACGACGGTTTTCTGTTTGCACTGACTTTATAGTATATATGAGGAGTGGCTGTTCAAAAAGTCCTATTTCCATGTAAACAAATTTTACAGGAGTAAAAATAGTAATAAAAAGAGTTTAATAGTTTTCTGAAATATATTAATAATTGTTAAATGCTAATAATGTACAGCAATAGTTTAGCTCTTGAACAATATTGTTTAATAAAACAAAATATTTATATATGGAATATATGTTTTTTTTATTGGACTATGTTTTATATACAGAAATAATCCCATTTTAGTCATAACATCAAAGTATAAGATAATTTGAATTGGAAATAGGTACTTACGTTGTTTTCGAACAGTATTTTATATAGTATGCATAGGATTTAAGTTACAGTTTCTGAAAAAAAAAATTTTTTTTAAAGGTAAATACGATAGAACCAGTTTTTACTACTCCTCATTTGCTGTTAAAGCCGTCCGTTTGTGGAATTCTCTTCTACTGGAAATACAGCGTGCTACGTCACTTCAAACTTTCAAAGATCAGCTTAAAAAATATATCTTTCACTGTAACTCTTACTCACTAATTGTTATCTAACTTTCATGATTTTGTATTTCTAATCGTTTATTTATTTGTTATTTTTATATATCTTTTAAATTTTTTATTTGTGTTTACATGTAATAAACACTTCCTAGACTATTAAAATACTGTCAAGATGCTTTAGTGCAACAATATATATATTATTATTATTATTTTATTTTTATTTGTATAATTACGTATATATTATAAAAGTATGCTGTTTATGTACTTTTATTAGTTTATTTTATATAGAATTTATGTATTTATAGTTTGTCTACTGTTTTTGTATTGTTACCGTCCATCTTTTATTGTATACCTCTACGAATGGGTTGTCTGGTAGAGATCGCTCTGAGCGATAAGACCGCCCCTTGTTGCACTTAGTTTTAAGCATTGTTTTTTGATTTATTGTCTAATATTAAGTCATAAATGTGGTGTCTCAATAAAGTGTTATCTATCTACGACCTTTTGGACAGACACTCCTCATATATGGTATGAAACGGTAGCACATTACTTGGTATTAAGCAATTCAACTGTTGTTAAACTACTACTATAAAATATGATCCACTGCTAGGATAAATATGAAGGTGTGTGAGTAAGAGAAAGTGCTTGTTCTTTCTTCACGGTATTTCATCACTTTTTAAACTTAGGTAGGTACCCATAGTATTTTATTAAGCCGTTTGAAATTGAAAAATGAATAATATAAGCGCAATTTGAAAAATTTAATACGAGTACCGACTTCCATTCTATTACTTTGGTAAAAAACCGTTATTGGAGTGTAACTCAAAACAAAAACAACTGGACTGAATTCGATAAAATGTATATGGGACCACACGGTAAGCACCAGCTTTCAAACAAAAATAATTTTGGAACTCGGTTCACCCAATCGAAAGTTATGAGGTAACAACAAAAAAAAACTTCCGAATTGAGTACCTCCTCCTTTTTGGAAGTCTGTAGAAAATGAAATGTTTTACACAGTATTCCATCAATATTTTTAACTAAGCTAATATTAGCGTACCCCAATGCGTCGCTGACGTCACGATCGTAGTAAACATGCACTGACCCAACATGACGTTAAATCCCGCCGGACTATATTGAATGCTATTCATTGAATATAAATGTGATAGAACGGAGACGACGTCATTCAGATTGGACATGAGAAAGAGCTGTTGTAATAGTGACCTGGTTTCCTAATATATGGACAAAATAAACAAGCTTCGGACGCTTTGGAAACTTTTGTTACAAACTTTTACTTAAAATACAGTCCTGATTTGGTGAGCTTTTAAGTCGAAGCCGATTTTACACCGGAACCAAAAAAAAAATTTATTTAAAAAAAAATCTCTTGTTTTTTTTTATGAACTATAAAATAACTTAGATATTACGAGTTTCACAATACGGACAGTGTCATTCTCTTTCACGTAAAATTAGTTTTTGTGTTTTGAGAACTAAACATTTTTATATGTCAATTGTCCACTACGAGATGACTTGAAAAATCTATTTTTGTACTAGCATGTTTAGCATTGTACCTGAGGCAAATTATGTTATCTCCTAAAATGTAGTTAAATATTTCGTTAGACATTTTTTTTTTAATTTGTTAAGTTCTCATAATCTGACAAAAATTATAATTTTTGTTCTGTACAAGAATTTGCCTACACATACTATTCAAATTCAAATATATTTATTTCGAGCAAATAAACTCATGAAATATTCAAATTACAATACAATAAAATCGATCACCGAATGTGGTCGAAACTATAGTCGAACCTATCCGATAAATATTACGTAAATATAGTAAATCCCGTATTTCTAAACAAAAACAATAAAATACGTAATGAATAAAATCCAAATATACAATTATCAATATTTTTTGTGCACAATGAATTACAATAAATTTATAATAATTAAATGTCAAAAATATAATAGTAATGTCTAAATACAATATTAAAATAAAAATATCATAGAATACAAAATGTACTACGAGTATCACAGGCTTGATTCGGTAGCGCTAGCGATACCAATATATTAATAATAAGTGTTGGCTACAGCCTTTACTAATGCCTTTGTAAAGGGCCGGATGGAATCCATGATGAGATAGTAATAATGTAAAACACGTGTTTTACTGAGCCGGATCATCATCTAGCCATCTAGATGACATCTCATTACCCTATCGAGTTTTTGCTATAGTACGCACCAAACACTGCACCTGCGAGTCGGTGAACTGCTGACCTGGTTTCCAAGATCAATACTTCTCACAGTTTCGACAACTCGACCTGAATACTCTGAACTCGCTCCTGAATATATTATCTCGAGTCGAAGTTTGAGAGGCGCAGATAGTTGGGAACTCTACGAAAGAATGCTGTATGAAAGCGAAGGCATTCGTAAAAGTTGTGTGCAGAGTACAAATCCCAGAGTTTGGGAGGTAGGAAATTAAAATACTTGATCAAACATTATGTTTAGTCTGTAAGTTGTTTCTGTTTAGCCTAACGAAAAAAAGGACGTTGTATACGTTGGAATATATCTGTTTTGTATACATGTATGCATATCAATTTCTCTGTCAATTTTGTATCGATAAGCAGTACTATAGTAGCAGTAGAAGTCACTCGAATGAGTTCGTCCACGTAAGTACTGCGACCATAATGTTTTCTACCGTGAAGCAATAATGTTCGCAAATCAAATCAAATCATTTATTCTGTATAGGCCTACGGGGGCACTTACAAATTGTCAATTTACATTTATTTTTCTTAAATTTATTTAAGGTTGTAGACAACCGGATCGGAACGCGACCACGACTGAGAAGATTCGGCAAGAAACTCAGCAGGCTTGTCTTTTAAAATTTTTTTATTGCCAATTTCTTAATTGATATAACAAATGTCGGTTTATTTTTAGCTCCAGTGTGCCTTACAAAAGAGACCATAATAATGGTATCAGTACGGCAAGACACGTTACACTTTGACATCTTAATACACAGTGTAATACAGTATAATGGTTTGAACGGTATGAGTGATAGCGAAATTACAGGCACATGAGACATAGTTTAATGTTTCAGGGTTACGGGCGCAGTACAGTCACTTTTGATAAAATGCATCTGTTCTAGACAGAGGTTACCACTTAATACCAGGTGGGCCTCGTGCTTGTTCACCGTCTCCTAAACACATAAAACAATATTTTGTTGAATGGCTTCAAGTTTATATATCATCACAATCGGTTAAAATCTCCAGAGCCATATAAGAATTAAATTATAGTTTCAGGCGTAGCACACCAATAGTGACCAGTTTCGTATGTTTACCTACTATAATCACTTGTATTAGAGCTTATATTGATAATAAAGCGTATTGCTGTACCAATAACCATTAAATAGTGAGTGAGTCTTTGTATAAGTTATATTATTAATTCTAGTCTTACTGTTTTTGTCTCTATTTGTGTGGGTGTGTGTGTGTGTGTGTGTGTGTCAAATAAATGCATTTCATTTCTTTTTTTTTTAATTATCGCCGCAATATATTCTACTACTGGTGTGCGAATATTATATAAAAAATACACAATTTATGAATGATCTAGGTGGCTAGGCCTTGAATTATAGAGACTTGAGTATATACGAGTATATATAACAGAACAAAGCAGTTTTAACAAAGCATATATCAGCACATAAGTCACTGAAATCCAAAAATAGTGCATCTTAAATATAATGTGTCCACTTATATGAGTTATGAGGTAGTTCTAAATAACTCACAATAATCATGAGTTGGAAACTCACCGCCCACTTCCATTGTTTGGATTCTTAGTTCTGTGTTGTAACTTTTAGTTTGTAGCTTTGCTGGATTGTCCGTAGGGCAATGGAACCTACGGACAATCCAGCAAAGCTACAAACTTAAAGTTACAACACAGAACTAAGAGCTTTCGTTTCTAAGAACATTGAACAATTCACTTCACACAAACGTAACGAACTATAAACACATTATGAATTACTCATTCGTAACGCGATTTCGGCGCCACAAGGGGCCGTAGGTAGGATTGTTAAATAAACAACTGTTCGAGGCCGCCAAGCACGAGTCGCCCTAAACACGATTAGCGTTAAACGTATTTAAAACGTCATTCTGTCTCTATCAGCCGTGCTCTTAGCGTATCGCACGGCAGTTTCCGAACAAAAGACAGAAATAGGATGCGTAAGCTTTGTTTATTAGTTCTAAGTATCTATGGATCGAATTAACAGGTATGATAACAGTATGGACAATAGCACAGTATTATTATATCTGTGACAATACCGTGTATTGAAAAAGGGGTGCGTGACTGTTGTTCGAAATTCATTTTACAGATTTTTATTTGAATAAAATTCACTGGATATAAAATACTTTTGCCGTAACGGACAGTTGATATATTTATATTTGATATACGTTAGTCGTAATATAATTTAGAATCTATACCAGCACTTGATATATCCATCAACTGTCATACTATAATTTTACTTTAATACATACCACATCATAAAAAATACTTAATATTTTTTTTAAGGTTCGTTAACAGATTAGGTTTCTATGGAAAAGAAACTGACTAATTTGGGATATACTGAAAGCGCTTTCTTTTATAGCACAGGACTTTCAGTCTGTGGATTTTATTAGCAGCATAGAGAACATTATTTATTAATTTTTATTAGTCAGGTGGCTTCTCACCTTACAAAGTTGGCTTTTCCACAATATTGTAAGTCTATAGTATTATATAAGTCACTATCTATACTAATATTCTAAAGATGAAAGATTAGCATGTTTGTTTGTTTTTAATGGATAAGAAAAAACATTTGCCGATATCAAAAATCTTTTATCAGTAGAAAGCTACATTATTCCTGAGTGACATGGGCTATATTTGATTAATTATCATTGTATCACCACGTTAGTTGATTAATAAATAAGCTTACAATTTTATTGTGGCCACGCACTCAATTTTGTTCAATATTACTTAAAATTCTCTATCACACTTATTAAATTACAAGAATAATGTGATTGCTATGTTTTAAACTGCCTTTTTAACATCTTTAAAATATCCCTTCAAGAGTCGTTATATTATAACAATGAAATTTCTATGGTGTCTGGCCACATGATGACCAATGACCTTTAATGGAATATAATGTGTGGATACAGAAGAAAGTAGCGCCTATCTAGATAAAAATCATTTGTCTAGCTAGTATATACCAAAGCTTACACGTTAATTGCAGTGTGAAGAAATGGAATCATATTATTTGAAGTTATTTTACTGTGTCTCTGTCTGCTATTAATAAATCAGAGTGAAGGTCTATGCCCTCAGTACAGCCGGCAGCATAGTTAGACGTTTGTGGAACATTGGGCCATCCACCGCCAATATAAACAATAGATATACGAAATAAAGTTGTGGACTCATGGTGAGGAAAAACCACTTTATTCTAGAAATATTTTATAGGAGTGCTGAAAGACTATAGGTAACCATACTAATAAAATTTGTTATAAGAAAAACGAGATGCGAGACAGTTTGTAAAAAAAGCGGGAAACTCTTCTTCTCTGGCTTAGTAACGTTGGAAGGCGCTCTGACACTTACACTAATAAATCATCGTAAGTGTAACGTATTCGAACGTTAAACAGCTGAAGAAGCTTTTTTCCGCTTTTCTACCGACTTCCAAAAAAAGGAGGAGGTACTCAATACGAATGTTTTTTTGTTTTTTTTTATGTTTGTTACCTCATAACTTTCGATAGGGTGAACCGATTCTCAAAATTCTTTTTTTGTTGCTGCTGCTTTCCGTGTAGTCCCATTTAAATTTCATTAAATTCGGTCCAGTAGTTTTTGAGTTACACTCCAATAACTGGTTTTTACCAAAGTAATAGAATGGAAGTCGGTTTAAAATTATTCAAATCGTACTTGTACAAAAAATATTAGTTAACATAATAATACTACTGATAAGTTGGGGATAAGGGTCATATTCCACAAGTACGCTCGTTAGCGAATCCAGGCTTGTTACAGATTATTGTGAATTTTGATGGTATTTACGATTTCTACATCACCACCTAATTCAAGATTCACAAGTAAGCGTCATTGTAAGATCAGAGATGATTCGACGACGGGAAGCATTCGGAACCGCGTCATGATACTGAAACAGGATCGATGCGCATAATTTCTATCTGGGTGACTCCTTCGTGAACGCACAGCCTAAACTGTTAGGGCTTCGAACATCAAATTTTAAAGCATTCACTAAAGAAGAATTTGCAAATTCACCCCTAATTGTTAATTAAATTTATCTTTGTGGCTTTGTATCACGTAGACCAAGTGAGCGAAGCCGCTAGGGGGTCAGGTATAGTAGCAGCACATAGAGTTAATACCCGGTTTTCAGGGACCAAACGATTCTTACGTCTCGTAGGTACATTAAAATCCAGCCTATTTCGATATTATCAAGCAATTAAATTCCAAAGCATTGCCTTCCTGATAAGTGAAACCCATACATATGCAGATTAAGAATCAAAGAAGGAAATATACATATAATAATATGCAGTTGAAGTTCTCTCGTTTCGCATCAAGTTTTCTTTTCTTTAGCCTGTATGTACACTGGCTAACTACAACAAATCAAAACATCGAAAGAGTTTTGAGAAGGACAAGCAAAACACAAATCAAAAGATTGTTTATTTTTAATTTTAGGTGGAAGTGCACTCCTAAAGCATCTATAGGTACCAACGTTAATGTTCATAAATCAAACAATTTATTGTTGAACTTGTAATAATAAACGAAGGTAGATTCATGATTTCTTACGCTATTGCGATTCTTATAATTCACTTTTCAGTGATCGTGGGCAGTACACGATCACTGAAAAGGGTTCAAAACGTCGGGATATAAATTATACGTGATTTAGCCCGTCTAATGGTGTTTTATTAGTAACTAGCTGACCCGCCAGCGGCTTCGCTCGCGTGGCCTCGTGGGATACGGTAATTACAGATTTTTAATTATCCCACGGGAACTCTTTAATTTACCGAGATCAAAGTATCCTATATGTTGATCAGGGATATAAGCTACCACCATACGAATTTTCATTTAAACCAGTCCAGTCCTTTCGGAGATTAGTCCGTACAAACAGACAGACAAACATACAGAGAAACAAGTAATTTGAACTAATTTTTCACTCCTTACATTCCCTGACTCAGTTTTTAGGATATTTTTCATTGTACAGAAATTTGACCCCTACAATTTATAATATGTAGTAGTTTTTACATCCCTCGTTTTACCACCTTAAGTCATCCCGGACAAAAATATTGAAAGCCTCACTATTTATTTTAAATTACCTATCCAGTTATCGATTTTCATCACTGTAGCTCCAAAAACAAAGAACTTTTGAAAAAAAAATGTCACCCGTTGTATATTCAAAAACTAAAAACTTTCCATACACTTTTTTCATCTTTCCATAAACTTTCCCCTATTAAACCCCACTATCAAAAAAAAATTAGTCCAACATTTTTTATTTTGAATGACCTATCCAAATACAAATTTTCACAACTATAAGTTCAAAAACAAAAGAGTTTCATACAAACATTTTCACCCCTTTTGACCACCTTAGGAGTAGAATTTCGAAAAACCCATTCTTAGTACACCTCTACGCATCAAGGACAATACACCCTCCAAATTTCAAGTCTCTACGATCAGTGGTGTAGGCTGTGTGTTGTCTGTCAGTCAGGCAGTCAGTCAGGACATCTTCTTTTATACAGGGTGTTTGGTAGAGGGACCGACAAACCAAATGAGCGTGTTCGGGGGCCCACTTGGAGAATACAAGTTATGGTGGTAAATAGGTACAATATCGGAGAAAAATGGAAAAATCACAAAAAAAAGTTAAACCTATTGGGGGGTCGAGGATTTTTTTTGGCCAACTTGTATTCTCCAAGTGGTCCCCCGAACACGCTCATTTGGTTTGTCGGTCCCTCTACCAAACACCCTGTATAAAAGAAGATGTCCTGACTGACTGCCTGACCTATATATATATAGATTGCCTGTCATAAATCGGAGCTTAGATAAATGCGAAAAAAATAACATGTTCATCCCGTAATATGTAAGTATGTACTTAGTATCAAAACTCATGCATGTAGCAAAGCTCGACTTATAGTTTTGTCTGTGCATAATAACTTATAACTCAGGTAATTATAAGTCCAGTGGACAGAGCACGACAATCTGCTTAAGTGTAACTTTATCGCATCATTTACGTATTCAGTACAAACTACGAGTTATTTGTGCCACTATTGTACTAGATAAATGACAGTTTGTGCTTCATACGTTAACGATGCGATTACGTTACACTTAAAAAGAGTTTCGTGCTCGGCCACAGGGCTAGATGGGTCGGATCTTATACTGGATGAACACGGCGAGATGGTGAGTACTAGCGCGATGCAAACTCGTGCCACCTTTCGGGAAACGTAACTCTAAACGTAAAGCTATAAAATTAAATGTAAAGTAGGAAGAATACCTAAACTTCGAAAAGGGTAAATAGTTATTTTCTAAGCGTGCTACATCGTAGTAACATCAGATGATGATAAGTGACGATGATGGATAATGGAAGATCATGGACAAACGCAATCAAGTAAATAATATAAACTGAATTCAGAGAACCAAAATGTAAACCAAAATGTAAATGTTTTACGGACCGTAGCAGAGCACCAATTATATATATATTCCTATATACTATATACAGGATGTTTGGTAGAGGGACCGACAAACCAAGTGAGCGTGTTCGGGGGCCCACTTGGAGAATACAAGTTGGCCAAAAAAAATTTCAGACCCCCCAATTTTTTTTTTCTTTTATTTTCTCTAAAAACATCCGGTCTAAAACAGGTTTTACAAATGTTATGGTGGTAATAGGTACAATTTCGCAGAAAAATGAAAAATTCACAAAAAAAAGTCAATAAAATTGGGGGCTAGGGGATTTTTTTTTACCAACTTGTATTCTCCAAGTGGGCCCCCGAACACGCTCATTTGGTTTGTGGGACCCTCTACCAAACACCCTTATAATGTAGCTTCATCGTAAAATGGCTTATTATACTATAGAGCAAATTAATGCCATTAAGTACTTAACAATATAACATCAACAACAAAGAGAAATTTAAAAACGTTAAAATTATCTTTCGCCGCTTCGTTCTTTTACTTCGCTTTTTTCCGCTTGGGCCCGTAAAATGGCAGTTGTTTTTTTTTGTATTATCAGAACTTTTTAACAAGTGCCTGAATAAACCATCACCTCTCCATTTCAGAACTTTTCGGTGGCGATAAGTAACCGAATCGATCGACTGTATCCTTAGTTAGTTATGGACTAATTCAGAACATGCAACATACGGTTTCTGTTAAAATATTAGTAGCAATTGAAACATTATCTATATTATCGAAGGTATGGTCACTAGTAAACATTAATTGAAAACGTCAATCGTATAATATGGTATCGAATTGATCGAGGACCAAAAAGTTCTGTATCTTCTTCTTGTCTTCTTTGGGTGCCTCTCGACTACTGGAGGTTGGCCGTCATCTTTCTAAATTCATCTTTGTTCAGGGCAAGCCTGAACAGATCTTCAGCCCGTCTTATCCCGGTCAATTGTCGGATGTTGCGCAGCCAGGAAAATTTTCTTCTTCCAACATTCCGTTTGCCTGCAACTTTGCCCATCATTATAGTTTGCAGCAGGTATCAACTGCTGCCAACTATAGTAGTAGGTTGTGCCGTAAAACATGACCTAAGTACGCAACTATTCTCTGTTTGATGGTCCTGACAAGTTTAGTCTTTTCGAGTCGCATTCGTATTAAGGTGCGGCAAACCCAGAGGCATGAATTTATATGAAGAAATGTTAATTGAAAGCTTTGCATTTTAATTAATCTTATTCACTATGATCTACTTTCGAAATAAGGCTCCCATAGTATATTTCCCCTCTATCAGTATATTCCTCGTGAAATGTTGTGTATACCTCGCCATCCGCCTTAAAATTTTGAGTAGTTCATTCATCGCTTTACTAAAACGGTACATAAACATGACAGTGATATAACGGCAGACTTGCACACAAATTTTGAGCTGCTTGATTGGGACAAAAATTAACCTGTGTTAATCCTAGAGGTATAAGCTATCTTCATTTTGAAATTTCATCCAAAATCGTTGAGTTTGAAGAAATGCCGCACCGAAATGTTACCGTTGAATAAATTAAAATAAGTATTCAATTTCAACAAGTTTCTAGATAATAGTAATTGCACCAAACACCCAATTATTGGGATCTGTTCAGGACAGGTATTACGTTTAAAAATAAAGATAATGTCAATACTCACAGTTCATTGGTTTATTACCATTCCAAATAACAGTCAGCATAGTGAACCACTCGACTAGAACGTCGGAGCCGAACTCCCAGAGAGAGGTTGGCTTTACCGACAGAGAAAAAAACCCCCTCTATTTTCAACCTCCATCATTGGAGTCTCCGATTGGTCGGTGAGCCAACCCCGCAGGAAGTAGGTACCGCGCTAGTCAAAATAACAATTAGTAAATACAGTATATTTTGAATACAGACTTGAGGTTATCTAAAATTGCTAACACTAACAATAAAATTATCTCACTCACTGTCAAAACTTTCATGTATAATACGTATATAGTGTGATAAACCGTTCAACGACCAACAGGCCTGTTATGAATATCAGTTACAATCATATGTTGATTGAAATCTGATAAAAAGGCGGCTCTATGTCGCTTTTGTCAGCTCCAGTCTTCAACTTACCTAACATTTTTGCTTACTGGAGTTTACAAAACTGGTATAGCGCTGCCATTTGCCACGATTTCGATCACCATTTGATTGTAACTGAGATACGTAATTGCCCTGCTGATAGCGTATTTGTTCAAAAAATATTTCATGTAAGTGACGAAATACAAAACCTATGATATAACAGTATCACATTAGTAATATAAATTTAATTAATCACATTAACACACTAATCTTATAAAGCGTAATTATAGCGGTTTTAAAGCGTAATTATGAACATATCACACGATAGTTTTCTATCTCAAATATTATAAAGGTTGTAAGTGTGTATAAGCGAGTTTGTATGTTAATGCTCAAACAGCTAGTCCAATTTTGTAAAAAAATGTATGGAGGTAGTTAAGGCGCTGGATTAACACATACGATAATAATTTTCATTTTTATCATCATCATCATCATCTTCCATCACCACGCGGGACCGCGGGGCGCAGCTAGTCTTATAACAAATGTGAAAGTTTGGATTGATTGATTGGTTTGGATGTTTGTTACACAATCAAGCAAAAATGGTCAGCGGATTTGTATGTTATGTGGTAGGTGGATAGATAACACAGGAATACTTATACTAGGAAACAGCCCTTAAGCCCTTTGCGTCCCAGAGACGTACATATACGTCAGTTACATTCATAAATCTTAAATTTTAATTATCACGGTATTATAACACAGGATTTTTTAATAATTTTTCGTTTTTTCACTTTGATTTATCATCATCTATCACCACGCGAATGAAACCGCGGGGCGAGACTTGTGTGTTTTGAATAGATCAAATTTCAAACAGATAATATATGTTTACGATTATCATGGTTGTCTGCAAGAGATCACTCTGAGCGATAAGACCACCCATTGTGACACTTAATTCTAAGTTTTTCATTGTAGAGTAATATCTATCTATTTATCTATCTTTATCTACTTAGATCAAAATATTAAACTTCAATCGTCTTAATGAAAAACGTAGTATCAAAAAATATCAAAATAAAGTTTAAGTGATTCTTAGAAGAGCGTATTTTCTGGAAAGTTCCGAATATTTTGTGCTTCACGTTAGAGTCGGGAGATTATCGCGTAATAAGAACTCAAAGTCAACCTTTTTGTGGAAAGTAGAATAAAGAGCGAAGTGTCAGTAAACACTTAAGCTTTTTGAACTTTACAAGCAAGCAAGTTTATTTTGTAGACAAGCATGCCATGGAAGTTGTAGATTTTAAGTAGGTAATTATTATGATTTGAAGCACCACCGCCTGCTTAGCGATACCAAAAATTTCAATTTCAGATACTCTTTTTAGATAGTACTTACTTATTCTCGGAATAATGAAAAAAGTGACAAATTTTTTTGGTTAAACTTCGAGACAAAACAGGTTCAGTAGTTAGCACCTAGTTTTGGTTTTTAATAAAAAAACATCCATCGTAACAGAGACAGCTCCGCATATATAGAAGAAGAACGAAAAACAGTCTTATGCTTTGTGTTGTGAATAGATAACAGTACCTGCTACGAGTACGTACCTGTTCATAACAATAAACTTATTTCCAATGATCTTATATTTTCAATAAAATATCATTGACAACCCCGCACATAAGTAAATTTTCTCAAAAATGGTGTAATGTTGGCTCTCTAAAATGTATCCAGAAAGTGAACTCTACCGGAGACTTATTCACAACTGTCCAGTAAGAAGCGAGATTTTAAATTTGGAATTCATCCTTTCATCCTCTTTAGATCTGCTTAGAAAAAAACACATAGTACCAGACACAGATTTGAGTTTAGCCATTATAGCATGGTTATAGGAGGGAGGCTCCAAATAAATATTTAGTATAATAAGAGATAGATACCTATATACTCGTATTAATAATAAGAATATTTATGAGATAGATATATTTTTGGAGCCTTGTGACACTTAACGCGACGCAGAAAAAGTATGCACGATGTGTTTTGTACTTAGTAATGTTGTAGAAGTATAGTGTGGGATTTTATGTTTGTATTTAATAATTTCAGTTTATACATCATGTTGGATTAGACATCTAAAATTAACATGGAGATTCAAAAACAATATTTTTTTTTTACTAAATACGCTAAAACATTCATGTAATGTAAAAATAGAACAATGTTCAACACAAACTTAGTAAAAAAACAAAGACTGGCGGGATTACACATTCAATTGGGACAATTGTGTTTTAATTTACCGCGTGAACATAAATAATCCCAAAAATGAGATCAAGCGAATCTTATTCAGAAAAATACATGGCACGCATCCTGATTGAGGCCGAATTAGTAAAAACTTTCTTTCATTTTTGAGAAAAGCATTATACAAGCCCCAACCAGTAAGAAAGCCATCCTGGCCTCGTATATAACCGGACCTCACCTGCGGTTCGGTGGGGCCTATGATGGGGGAGACCTATGTTCAGCAGTGGACGTCCTACGGCTGAGATGATGATGATGATGAACACACCCTACATTTTTAAATGGCTCTTTATAAAAACCAGTTTGACAGCCCTAGCTTAGATGTTTATGCCACTATAGCAGGACGAATTTATGGAAGTTCAGTGTAGGTACTGAACAACACATAAAGAAAAAAATAAATTGCTTGCGAACAACCTGACAGATATAATCAATCAAAGAACAAACAATCTGCTGAAACTGCAGCGAGAAGACCTGCGCCTTTTAGTAGGCCTTATCACAGGCCACTGCAACCTAAATTATCACCTTCACAAAACTGGTGCAACGGACAGTCCACTGTGCAGAGGATGTTTATAGGAAGACGAGACCGTGAGGCACGTGCTGCTGGAGTGCACGGCTACGGAAAATATACGGAACACAACCAGACTATTTGAAGATCAGTATAGTTCTAGATTAACATCGGTTAACATACCACCAACATCACTGGAGCAGTTGTGCCAGCGACCCAGGGCCATACTCCGTTATATGAAGGAGTTGAGATGGCTCGGGTAGAGGCTGGCGGAGGAAATGCACAATACACCCCAAGCGGGACGTCAGTGCAGGACTTATCGCCCCCACTATGAACAAGAACAAGAACAAGAACCAGACAGAAAGATTAAAAGTAGGTATTTTTACTACGCAAATTACAAAGAAGTCTTGTGCAAAGATATTTGACGAGTGGAATGGGAATCCGTCAAAGATATTTGATCCGATGTTGGACATCGAAATTGGACTAAGAAATTAAACGAGTGAGCCTAAATCTTCTAATTTTATTCTCTTTTGAACGTACAGAAATCCAATAAACCAAATTTGTACAATATCAGCTGTTAAGTATTAGAATTAGTGTTTTGTATAAGTTTATTGTCTCACTCGTTGCTGAAGCAAAGAGCATAGTTCGAGGACATGGATAGAGATAAAAACAGCGTGTCGCTAACATTGCAAATGTAAACGGAACACAAGGCACAAGCTGAGTCTATCCCTATTTCCCTAAACATTTACTAAGTGTAGTAAATTAAGATCTCGACACTGTTTTATTGTTAATTCGTTGAATGTCTACTTTGTACCTAGCTGTATTGTTTTAGCGGCAATCAATAGATTTTTCATTATTATTATTTACTAATTAATGCTTGCGACTTCGCCACCATAGGATAAGATTATCGCGATCTCTTATAAGGGAGTTAAGGGTAGTTTTTATAGGCACTATATATGTATAACTACCCTTAGAATCGGTATTAAAATTATCCTATGTGTTAGTGCCGGGAACAAACCATCTCCACTCCAATCTTCATCCAAATAGAAGTATGATATTATTGAGAAGTGTGATTAGTTCAAGGTTTTAGAAGAACTACCAAAAAATAAAATCACTTACAAAAGTATGCGTAAGAAGAAGTAAGAAAGAAAATAGATTTATTCAGCTTAATAACTACACAATGACAATTTGAATAAAAAAACCTAGTTAAAATATTCTTAAAATTGAAACTAACTTAAAATAAAACATAAAATCAGAGAGTACTTATTTATAATAGTAAGTAGTTGCTGAAAAGGCCCATCTCAGCACAAAATGTTCAGCAGATCTGAACGCTGATTTTCAGATAGGCCTAAAGCGGGTGTTGGACTTAAACGAAAACTATGACAATAAATTATAAAATGTCGAAAATGGTTAACAATTAATTTCAAAGTACTCAAATATACAAAGATCCTATATACAAGTAGTTATTGGCTGAGTCAATAAGATTAAAATTATAAAAGGCCACGCAATTTATTTTTATTTTTAAGCTATTGCATAGCTTCCATCGCGGGCCTTGAGCGTGGAGACCGAATACAGAAATCCCGTAACGAAAATAACCTAACACCCCCCACACCGACTTTTTGAAATATCACGCTTGTCTCTTTAGTTCAGCAACTCGCCTCTAGATGGCATTGGTTAAATAATTATAATTGCATAAGTTGATTTGGCATCTATCGATGAATAGCAGAACTTTTAATGACTTTTTAAAGTATCACGCTTGTCTCTTTAGTTCAGCAACTCGCCTCTAGATGGCATTGGTTAAATAATTATAATTGCATAAGTTGATAAAAACAGCTATGCAATAGCTTTACCGCGGCAGTCTCCGAGTGCCACATGTCTTTTTTATTTTAAGAACGAATATTAATTAGAATGAACCTAAATGTGTACCTGTGTAAAATGTACCTAAATATTACTGTTAGTAATATGTAAATCAAAAACAAGAGTCAACAATAAATATCCATTCCCATTTCTTTAAATATTAACGCCGGTAGCTAAAATCACTTTAGTAAACTAACTTCGCCGAATTGAATTCGGCGCCATTCGACTCCATGTCTAGGGACGATAATTTAATTTCGGTACTATAATCAGTTCGTGGCCTCTAAACTGATGGTCCCAACGCTGCAAAATTATTGCTTCAAACGTCTTTAACTGAGACTTGTTACTTCGTTGTAAATATTTATTCGTTTTGATACGTTTTATATTCAATTTTTGAGTGAAATATGAACGGTTTGTCTTTACTGGTGCTTGGTGAAATTGATTGATTGAAAGAAGAAAGAGATTATTAATCTGTGACGTACACACAGCAACAAATATATCTACAAGTAACGCGGCGGGTGGCTGCTGACATCTTACAACCACTTTCTTGCTTTCCGAGTGGCGCCAAAATCACTTTTAGCGCTGTGATCACCATTCCAAATCAACGAAAGCGCGACAACTTAGACCCATGTGACGTCACGGATTACGTCACCAACGACGCCATTTTGCGATTTCAACGACCAAGTTACAAACTGAAATCACCGTGAGCAGTCCGTCAACAAGTGCAATTAAAAAAAATTTATACCGACTTCCGTTCTATTACTTTGGTAAAAATCAGTAATCGGAGTGTAACTCAGTAACTACTAAACCGAATTTGATAGAATTTAAATGGCACCACTCGGAAAGCACCAGCTTTCAACCAAAAAAAAGAGAAAATTTTGAGAACCGGTTCACCCAATCGAAAGTTATGACAACAAACATAAAAAAATACAGTCGAATTGAGTACCTACTCCTTTTTTTGGAAGTCGGTAGCAAATGACAGTTTTTTGATGTGTGCGTGATGCGACAGCTAGCATCTGTCTGTGTGTGCGTGTATTCCATGCCGTGAGCAACATGAGCGCGATTTCAACCCATTTTGAATGGCTGACAGCTGTCATCTGCAAAAGTCACGATTTTTAATTGGAATGGAAAATGGTGATAATATCGCCAAAAGCAGTGTTGACGCCACTTGGAAAGCAAGGAATTAACCACGATTTTGACAGGACTTTCACAGGCTGTGACAGCTCACGTCACGCTGTAAGGAGTAAGTATCTAAGGTTTTTTTAGAGAGGCAGTGCCTCTCAAGCGAAACCGCAGACATGCCAGCTAGTATGTAAAATAACCTAATTAAGGCGCGTTTCAACCCCAATTTTAAAATAATGCTTTACGTAAGGTTGGAAATCGCTTGTTAGATTGGACGATGTAATGCGAAAATGCATGAATTTTGTACGTTTTGTTTATATTTTTCGATATATACTAACACAATTGTAAAACCTGCTGGTAACTATTTTAGTACTATACGTTGGCTATGTATTACCTAAAAAAAGTATAGTGTTATCGCTGAAAATTCTGAGAATTTGGACGTGAAAGTTTTTTGTGAATCTATAGTAATATTTATGAATTCTATTCGGTTATTATTATTTTCCTAAGTATTAGCTTATAAACTAAGTATTTTTCATACGAGTATTATCGATCTGCTTCGTTACACTAGATGTTTAAAGATTCTGCTTTTACTAATATCAGGATACGAGCGCGCCCTAAGTGCTTATGTAAGTAGAAAAAATACTTCACACTTTCACCTGTCTTCTAAATTGCACTCGTGCGAACCCAGGGCGGGTCGCTAGTCTTGTATATATAAGTAAACATTTCCCAAATGTTATTCTCCTTCAGGACTAGTCCAATGTACAATGTTTCCAATATCTATGAATCTTAATTTCCCAGCCAGTGGCTGACCTAAAAAAGAAACTGCGACTTAAAATCTCTGCTAGCCTGCTAGACCCCTGATTTCTCTGACATAATGTATAAAACCTACGTATTCATTCATAGGGTACGTCTTAACTTTGGTTGGTTCCGCGTGACAAGGGTTCCGCATAATCTCATTCGACCGGACAGATGTTACGAAAATCACTGATATGAATTGTGATATGTTCTCTCATAACATCGTAAGGTTATATTGTTATTTTTTCATTGACGTTATATACATTCTGCATAAATTGTATAGCAAAGTAAATTTGTATTGTAGCACATTTTTAGAACTCTAGCAAAAATAGTCATATACATAAAAATATACATAAAAATGAACCCCTATTTCTCCTGGTCACTCAATAACTGGAGAACGGATGGAACAAACTCGTTAATTCTTTTTTTGTTGTGTTTATTATTGTCAGCAGGTTTTTATTAAAGAAAACCCAAGAAAAGATAGGTTATGGCGAGACCGAAGGCCGAGCTTACTACGCAAACGAAGTCGCGGGCAGTCGCTAGTAAATAAATAAAAATGTTTTACTTCTTCCTGTGTTTTCATGAAATAAACTTTAATTATTTTTTGTTTTAGATGGATTGCTCTTATATTTTATGCTTATTGTACTTTTTATCACCGACCCACTTTCCTTGCGGACCAGTGTAACACCTAAAAAATTACCTAAAATAAAACTGAGCCAGTTTTCACGCCACCTCTAAAAGCTGTAATAAGTTAAACACGGTAAAAAAACAATACACAAACGCTATAACAGAGTGTTAAATATTACGATGTTTTACGAGTGAGGTAATGTTTGTCATACGGTTTGTCAATAAAGAAAAAAATGGTTGTTAGTAAATTCGGCTTACGGACGATCATTTTACTTGATAACGTTATAAGACAAGCCGAACGTTTAGGCCGATTAGCGAAAGCCCTTGGTGTCACGATTCCATTGGGATATAATTTACTTGCCAACTTACTTGTTCAGCCTACTGCTAATGTTGAAAACTTAAAAAAGACACCGACAGACACAATATTTATCTCCGCCGATGGAATGCGAATCGTAAGAGGCGAGAAAACCTGACCTACCAGGTGAGCGAGCTTTTCGAGCTTAGACTGATCGTGCTTCGTTCAGCCTAAGCTCGGGCGTAACGTGACAACGTAACGAGACAATGAGTCATGCTTTTTCGTGGTTGCAGCCGGCGTTCATCAATTTATAAGACGTTATCATGCCAAAAACTTTCTGGTACAGCAAGAAATGCACAGTGACCCCTAGCACGAATAACTGCATAACGTAACGTGTCGTTCACGTGAAACAGTACCATCTATCATTTATCTAGGGAAAGTGTGACACAGACAACTCATAGTTTGTACTACGATGCGTGACGCGTTAATGTTTCCGATATGAATACTTTTTCGCAAAATGTTTGTGCTACGGCCTCAAGTTCTAAGAATGGGATTCAATAACTGCAGGAAAAACGCATGCGTAATCTTTTTAAAAAATAAGGTTGTTAAACAGACTAAAGTACATGCCACTTGATTTTTTTAAATAGACCTAACATGACAGTTTAGGAACCATCTTTTAATTTTTATTTGTTATCATAATTTTTTATAACTTATGGCTAAATACTGTACAGGGTGTTTTTTTAGAAGGGCGGTGATGTCCAAGTCCGAAGCCACGAGAGTTAGAGACAAGTCGTGAAAGTAATGCCCTCGAAATATATGAAAACAACAACTGCATATTTAGTTTTGATGAACTTTCACCCTTTTACCTGAATATAACCTTTACCTTAACCCTGTATATATATCAATATAATAAAAAAGGCAGTCACTGGGAACTAAAACAAGTACAATTTGAAAATGTTTTAATACCGACTTCCATTCTATTCACTTATTGGAGTGTAACTCAAAAAGTACTGGACAGAATTTGATGAAATTTAAATGGTTCCACTAGGGAAGCACTAGCTTTCAAACAAAAAATTTGAGAGTCGGTTCACCCTATCAAAAGTTATGAGGTAACAAATCGAGTACGCCCTCCTTTTTGGAAGTCGGTAGAAAAAGGGTTTTCGCGTGGTCAATTCGACTTCACTTACTGCTACTACAGCATGTTGTTGACGGGACACGTCACTACTATGTCGATGACGCAATCCCATAAGTTAAGCCCATATCTAAAATCTCCCAACGCGTGTAAAGAAGCTTTCACTTCAAAAAGTTGTAGAAAACACAAAGATATACCACGTTTTGGTTACAAGGAAGAACATTTCTTAGAAAGAATAATATCCGTCATGAGATCGATTCTGTATCGCGATTTGTTCATATCCATTGACACGGCACATGATATTTGCGGGCGAACAACTCTATTGTTATGAAATTATTGCTCAGAGTAGGAATAATACATTAGGGAAGCATCGGTGCGTGAATTATAAAACGTGGAGTGAGATTTTTCTGTGAATCATTATTGACTCTATAGTACACTATTGCAGCGGCCAGCAAAATATCAATGCCTAGGCTAGTTGTGGCCAAGGTTTGTATAGCACTTTTCTCAAATAATGTGCGGAAATTAAAATACAATTACTTTTCAAAACAGTGTTGCCACAACGTAGTTCCAAAAAAGTACATTATCCAGAGCTGGAAACATACATTTTGGGGCAAAAAAGTACATAAGCAATTATTTTACTTGACTTTTCATTTTTCCAATCGCATGTGCTGTTTTTAGGCGTTAGAAAAAACATTTTCGCTTTAGAAAAAGTGTTACCTACAAAACATTCAAGATTCAAATTTAATTAAACTTGCACTTTAATAAGGAAGCAGTTAAAGTTTTGCCGTGTTACGTTGAGCCTTTTTAAAAAAAAAAATTAATAAGAGAGTAAAAAGAACTAACATTACGAATTTTAAATGGCAACTCGCCTCTGCCAGATGTAAAATACAAACTCGGCTGTCATGAGCATAGAAAAATTGTATCCTAATTCATTAGAATCCCTCGTTTTCACCGACAGCAATGTATACTAAAGGCACATAAGTAAATAAATAGAAGGTTTTTTTACCACCCTATATTATATAGGACGACAAAGACAAAAATTGTATTTATCTGTTGGCGTATGTAAGTGATACTTTAAATACATGCTGATATAAAGTACTACTAAAGCAAGGGAGATCTAACGTCTTAGCCTTGTCGCAAACGAAACTGCAAGGTTTTGAACATGGTAACTGTACTTTAAATTCCGATACATGGAGGGTTCATTATATTTTTTGGCGATTGCAAAAAGGTACGTAAAATGGGCCATGTACCACGATTTTACACATTGCACGTGGGAGCCTAAAAAGGTGGGTCAAATGTGTAAAATGTACGCTAACAGCAACACTGTTTCAAAATCAAACATGAACAACAACATTTTTTCTTGCGTTAGAGTGTTCATTTGTTTTCTGAAGTGAAAACTTCTTTTGGCGCGTTGAGCACGTTTGGGTGAACAAAAATCATGGAGCTCGCGCGTCATCGTCGGTCGTCGGCTTTTTGGGTGAAGAAAAATCAAGTTACTCGCATCATCGTAACCGTCACCGAACGCTTTGTCATAGATAATGTAGTTTTGCAGTAAAAACTTCTTTCAAATTCAAATGATTTATTTGTGATACACAGGTAAGACAGGATCTTAAAATAGATTATTATACATGCTGTGATCTGCTTTAAGCGTACAAATGTTAAGTAAACAATCCTAGGAGTAAATAAATATTCCACAACTATCACACAACGCCATCTAGTCCCAAGCTAAGCAGAGCTTGTGTTATGGGTACTAGACAACTGGTAAACATACTTATATATTTCTAAATACATAAATATTATAGATAAATTACACCCAGACACAGAATATAATTATAAAATAATAAAATAATTATATAGATTAGTAAAATTTAAACATTGTAGAATTTGGGAAGATTAAGTTGAATTGGTAAATTGTCATTAAATTAAACGATGTCAATAATATATGGTTAGTCAAAAATTACATAACAGTTTAATAAAAAATTTATATACGAGTATTTGCATATTAGTGTAATTTAGCAAAGAAGTAAGTATGTTGATGTAGATAATTATATAAGTTCTATAACTTTAGTTCATCTGTGGAGTCACCCAAGCGGCTTCAACGGAAGATCAGCGCTGGTCGAACGATCAGCACAACGCTGAGTTGAGGTCGGTTTGCGACAAATACCTTTTTTATTTTTAATTGTTACTTTGTTTCAAATTTTACTTGGTTGTTGTAAATAAACTATTCTGATTCTGATTCTGATTTGAAAAATATCGCGTTGTTCTCATTTATTTTTAGGGAGACACGATAGGTACATATAAACTCATTCAACCCGACATTGACGACAAAATAAATAAATTAGTCATTGTTATTGCAGATAATCTTTCAAATAATACGAGTAAATTTTCATAACAATTCAACCAAGTAAAAAATGTTTGTATAAATTTGTTGATATGTTTGGAATCTTTTATATATTTTGGAACTTTATTATATATTTAAGGTACCATAGCAACCCTTTTCGCATACATAGCAGTAAAATTTACTTCTTGTTGCGCGACAATGGTTTACATGACTACCTATTGTTGTTGATTGTGTGTCTTATAAATAATTCGAATTTCACGCTATCGGCAGTCCCTAAAGACTGGCCTGCGCTTGATTTTTTTTTGTGAGCTATTTCCTATTTATTCAGCCATGCGATGGTGGTCCGGGACGTAAATTATAGTAACGTCACGACACCGTAAAAACGGTTTACGACCAATCCGAGACTTTGCAGACATTAACGTTCACCTAATTACGGCATACGGCGCGTGATTACATTATGTCAGTGTTTATTAAACATTTAATGATGGTCTACGTTTTGTTAAGTTTAACTATATTTATGGGTTATATGGGAATTAATTTACCTAATTAAGCAGAGGTGCTCTAGGAAAATACGAGTAGCTCGCAGCATGTAAAAAAACTAAATTGAATTCCACAGTTACTAGGTGTATTACTAAATACTAAACTTTAGTATTATTTTGATTAAAACTTTCGGAAGTTGAACAAATGTTTATTTACAACACAAGTATATTTTTCATTATTTTGAGAGCCGCCTTGAATTTTATTTATTAAGTTTAAGAATCCAGTTATAAACTCACAAAGTGTATAATATAGGTACTTTGTAAATAAGTGATTAATAATTCGTCGTCAGTATTTTTTTTAAAGTTTCCTCGGGCTTAGTATTTTACGAAAAGGTTCCTTTACAAATTATAAATTTAGTATTCCCTTAGAGAAGAAAAATCTAACTAGATTTTTAATACTTTTTGTAATTTTGTACAACTACTTAGGTATATCCCTTGATAACGCGGAGTCGATCTGCCAACGGAAGACCAGCACACGCCGAGTCGAAGCCGGATTGCGACTAACTATTTTTCTATCGATTTCCAAAAAAGGAGGAAGTACTCAATTCGACTGTATGTTTTTTTGTTACCTCATAACTTTCGACTGGGTGAACCCATACTCAAAATTATTTTTTGTTTGAAAGCTGGTGCTTCCCGTGTTGTCCCATTTAAATTTCATCAAATTCTGTCCGGGTAGTTTTTGAGATACACTACAATAACTGAATAGATTGGAATTTTTCAAGTTGTACTTGTTAATCATATTTATGACATTGTTTAAAATGAAACTAGTTTGTTGCAAATAAATTATTCCCATTTTGATTCTGACTAGACCAAATCAATTTTTCGTGATCTGAAATGTAATCGCTATCGATATGAATCGTGAGCAAATTAAACACCGATATGGTCGCCAGCTCTCTAGCATTATATCAGTGGACGATTTACTGTAAGAAATAAATAGAGCACCCCCAAGCAAAGAACAGACATTATTACAAGTACAGAATAAAAAAAAATACCGACTTTCATTCTATTCGGTTATTGGAGTGTAAATCAAAAATACTGAACCGAATTTGATGAAATTAAGAATTTTGAGACTCGGTTCACCCTATCGAAAGTTATGAGGTAACAAACATAAAAAAAACATACAGTCGAATTGAGTACCTCCTCCTTTTTGGAAGTCGGTAGAAAATAGGCACACTCTTTATTACTTTTATAACTTTACGTCGTCAGAACAGAGGTAGGTATATTAAATATTCTAAAAAATCGAAATATTAAAAGTGAACGTATTCATTACTCGAGGGCATGACAAATGTGCCCTTTAATATTTATGTCAGTCAGAAAAGGAGTTAGGAAAGCAACTCAGAGAGAAAAATAATTTTCGGTGGAATTCTTTAATCCAGTAATCACTTGGCTGTCTTGAGAAAATAAAATCTAAGAGAAAATATGAATAAATATGAAATAAAACATTGTAGTCACACAAATATTGCAAAACTAGCTACGCCCCGTGGTTTCACCCGCGTGTTAGTGGATGATGATGAAATGTATCCTATACCCTTCTCCTGGACATGGACATAATCTGTCTTCTTGCCAAATTGCATTAAAATCCGGTTAGGCGTGAAAGCGTAACAAACAAAGACTGTTTGTGACCGTGGCTGATCACAAAATTATATATTACTTTCTTGTAATTTTTTTCGCATTTATAGGTAATATTAGTTGCTGTAATACGGCCTAATTTTAACGGATTAGATCTCATGAGTATAGACACTTTGTGTGTTTGTATAGTGGTTTATATAGTTTAGGAGAGTGTGACATAAAACAGAAAGTAATATATCGTTTTGTGTTTAACCACGGTTACACATACGGTCTACTAAGACAATTATTGCGAGATACTTCAAGCATCGAACGTCATTCGGCAGCGACCTTCTTTCGATGATGACGAATCTTTCAACGGTTTTCCATTAATATTTACTACCTTTCGAGTTAAAAAGCACTTGTAGTATAAGCTTAATAAGTTCACAAAGTCATGTATCATCAAGTAATGTATTCTACATCCGTCGTATTTTTTTAATTGTGTATATTATCGTTCTTAGCTTTTATATTACAAAACGTATTCGGAAAAACTGATCGCAGAGCCAATGTTAATTCCGTCTCGAATTTAATTACAACAAATTAGGCGAGAGTTTCTCTATTCGGAGAATATTCGGAATATTCTGAGGGTTTCTTTGAATGGTTGAGTAAATGTCGGCTTGAGAGGAACCATTAAATATTCAGATGTGTAATTGTGTCGTTTGCGATATCTTGAGGATATCATTGCGTCTAACGAGCTGGCTCTATTTCAGCCGTCAACTCCATTATACTATTTCTCGGTAGTAATTGGTTATATTTATAGTGGACACATGAGAGTCTTAAATACACAATATTATTTTACGGTCATATTATACACGTCATTGATGCATAAGACAAGATTCTTCGACCAATGTGTGTTACCAGTGATGACTTATGGCACTGAAACGTGGTCTCTTACTATGGGTCTCATAAGTAAGCTCAAAGTCGCACAACGAGCTATGGAGAGGGCTATGTTCGGGATTTCTCTACGTGCTCGAATCAGAAATGAGGAGATCCGTAGAAGAACGAAAGTGGCAGTGGGCAGGACACATAGCACGCAGAACAGATGGCCGATGGGGCCGGAAGGTTCTGGAGTGGAGACCACGGACCGGCAAGCTCAGCGTAGGTCGTCCACCGACACGGTGGGACAGACGACCTGATAAAGGTCGCAGGACGATGTTGGATGCAGGCCGCTTCCAACCGGTCCTTTTGAAAAATTATGGGCGAGGCATATGTTCAGCAGTGGACGTTCTACGGCTGAGATGGTGATGATGATGCATAAGACTCATTTATGATTGACTGCGTGCAAAAAGGGATACGCGAATGATTTGAATAAAAAAGATAAAACTAGTAATAATAGTATAATATATATATATATATATGTGTCTAACAGTAGATTTCACACGTCTTATCAGCGACTATTTTCGTAGTACTTTACAACCTATTATCTCGGCAACCACTTGACTAGTTATGCTCATATTCGCTATTCCTCTCAAAAGTCAGGTACCTAATGTGTGTGCCAAATTTGATCAAAATCGATCAGTAAATAACGCCGCAGTAAGTTTCGCCCCGTTTTAGGAAAATACCCCAACACTGAAAATCACCAATAACAAATAAATTATATTGAAACTAGGAACACGCATACCAAGTTTCGTCAAGATTGGTTGAAAAATGCGGCCTGTAGAGGAAGACGTACATACAACCTAACAAACATACGGACAGATGAAAGTCAATTTGGCCAGTTAAAGCAGAAAAGCTTCACTCGCTCAGTCAATAAACCTGAACAACTTAATTCAGTGTTCAATGAAAATACATATGGGTTTTTAGTTGACAGTAATAGTACGTAATAATTCATAATCAGCCTGTAGCAGTCCACTGCTGGACATAGGCCTCTCCAATTGCACGCCACTTAGGTCTATCTTGGGCTTCTCGCATCCAGTTTTTGCCAGCCGTCTTGCGCAGATCGTCACTCCACCGTTTCTCAGGACGTCCTACACTACGTTTGCCGAGACGCGGTCTCCACTCTAGAACTCGTTTACCACAACGTAATAATTATAATAGGTAAAATGGAGACTTCTTCTCTTCTTCTGTATTTTTGGATTTGTACGATATGTACAATCGCCATAGATCAAATATTATTTCAACAAAAAAATATCTAAAGATACAAATTCACGTGTATCAAAACTTAGGTAATTTTTATTGAACATAAAGATGTGAAGTTCCTAAATACAAGTTCCTATCTTGTAGGTATTCTTGTAAGTAATATTACTATATTAAATTGTAAGTAAGCATTGTACTCGTATATTTCGAGGGCACTGCAACTCTCATTAGCAGAAAAAATTAGTGCGTCGAAATTCATGAAACTTGATCATGTCATTTTGGAAAAAACCTCACGAGTTTATCAAAAAATGTTCACAGATCAGAATTTTATTGGAACTGCAAGGTTTCTATATTATCATCATCATCATCATCATCATCTCAGCCGTAGGACGTCCACTGCTGAACATAAGCCTCCCCCATGATTTTCCAAAAGGACCGGTTCGAAGCGGCCTGCATCCAACGATTATCCAACAATTTCTATATTATAAACGACTAAAATGTTGCCTTTATGCAATAAAACTAGATTTTTCACTTGCATAAGAAACCTAAATGTAACAGTCGTAAGATATCAATTTGTTCATAATATTTAAAAGAAGAGTTGATACATTACCGTAATCACGTACGAGCTTTCGTATGGAGACTATGACAGGCCGGCGCGGCGGTTCTAAAAGGCCAAAGGCCAACGAACCTCGGGACTTTGTTATATTTTATCTCAATCTTTCACTGTCACACTCACCCGTTTGTTTTATACGAGTTCGGTTACGCGTAGATATATCTGTAAAAACAGATTATATTCTAAAACATGGCACAAGCCAATAGATAGAGCAAGAATCCTATACTTGATTGAAACCTTTTGTAATTGGGTATGTTTAATATTAATTGACGGCACCTTCCCTTAGGCATCCGTTGACGATAAATCAATTATTGGGATAGAAAACTATCGCGAGTTATGTTTATAATTATGCTTTAAAACCGGATAGGACTCGCGTAATATTTACCGGAAATAGCCTCCGACCAGCCGTGCGATTCTCTAAGAGCAAAATATGATTAGTTAGGGACTATATTGGTGCGTCCGACCAGCCGTGCGATTCTCTAAGAGCAAACTATGATTAGTTAGGGACTATATTGGTGCGACCGACCAGCCGTGCGATTCTCTAAGAGCAAACTATGATTAGTTAGGGACTATATTGGTGCGTCCGACCAACCGTGCGATTCTCTAAGAGCAAACTATGATTAGTTAGAGACTATATTGGTGCGTCCGACCAGCCGTGCGATTCTCTAAGAGCAAACTATGATTAGTTAGGGACTATACTGGTGCGTCCGACCAGCCGTACGATTCTCTAAGAGCAAACTATGATTAGTTAGGGACTTGGTGAATAATAATAATACTAATATTATTTATATTATCATAGTATTATTAATTGCTATATTGGTTTATGCATTGATAATTGCAGTCATATTGTCCTGATAGCCACTTCTTATAACAACTTTGCTAATTAAGCTTTTCGGCTGTTGATTATTTTTGGGCAGTTCAATAGTGTATATCTGAAATCTATGGTTGTCTTTAGAGATCGCTTTGATGGATAAAACCACCCGTTCTTACTTCGCTCCTATAAGTAGTTAGTTTTATTAATATTGTGGTGTGCAATAATTAGTGTATGTCTATTATACATCAATATAATATTATGTATAGCTAGTACGCATTCTAGAGTTAGTTTACAAAATCATCTTTGGGATTGAATTTAATTTGGGATATTTACATGAAATTGCATATTTATGAATCAAGGAGACTATGAATATTAAATAGCACGGCGTTTGTATGACTAAAAACTATCATAAAATAAATTGTATGCTTTAAAATATGCTATTTTGAAGCGATATGCGCGGCGTACATATACATATAAATAGTAGAGCTTTCACTATAGAAAGTATAACTACGCCTTTATAAAAATACTATAGAATATAGAATTTATATATAATAATAGTAGATTATGCACCAAGGGAGTAAAGCAGTGTCTTACGTCACGGGCGGTATTGGACTCTGAGCGTAAACTTTAGAGTCCCAGGACTTTAGAGTTGACCCTGAGCGCAGCGAGGGGATTTGTAATGTAGAGTCCTAAGTGAAGCGAGGGGTTCAAGCCGCCCAAGACAGGCTTTATCCTCGAGATGAATACTCTACTCTTCATACCTACTGCGAGACAATAAAAACACAGGGCTTCATAAAAAGCATTTAGTTAGAAGTAAATAAATTAAAATTTAATATTAATATTTGGCACATTTGTCCAGTTATGGATGCTCAAAGTAATATTTTTTAATCAACGTGTAAGGTACACGTTGATTGATAAAATAGGTACCTAATAAACAGTGAAGAGAGAAGAACACCCGTCTTTTGTTTCACATTCATTACAATCGTGCGTGTTCTTTTTGTGGGCTGTCTGTGGAGGCTATATCGAAACACCTTTTTACAATACCCGTATCTGTGCTAAGAGTTTTGCCTACAAAATTTAACGTTCTAAATGAAAATCACTCTAATCTTTTGGGAGTTTCATACAATATCACATCCCATGTAATGCCTTGCTTTACGTCGAGATTGCGTGATATGCACCTAATTGGACATTGTCGAACAGGTGGTACGAAAAGTTGATTTTACTTGAATAGAAATACTATTTTAGGTTCTGCCGAGAACTAAAAAACCGCTAAGAGGTTACCAATCAAGCTGCGCTTCCAGGAAATCTATTAGGTCGATGACCGACTCGCGTGATATTTACCGACAAAAATTGTCTTCCGAGTTTAGAACTTATTTTAAAATCCTCAGGAATCACTATCGTGCACAGCGGCGAGCGCGGGCTTCAGCACGTAACTGGCGCTGAAAAGGTTGCAATATGCCTATCTGTGTTAACTTTGATCAGATCGCGTCAAATGTACATCATGATTTATATGAACGTAACAATTAACACTGAAATATATATACCTACAATCATCACATATTTGTGTTACTGTATTAAATCACTGCAGTTCCCATAAGCGCATTCTTATTTAAAGAGTGGTCACTCTAGAAAGACCACGATCTCCGCGCGTGGACACTCCCTGAAGAAGAAACACGTAAGTGCAGTGACTTCGTCGGACTTCGACATACTATCCAATAAGTGCACCCGGAATGTTTATCACATTACTATTGTATATATGACGTTAAGATAGTAAAGCGAGTAAGCGATAGTAAGTGCGTCCTATGTGCAGCATAATCACGTCAACGAGAGTAGTGTCATGCTGCACTGCATTCGACTTCCATTGTGCAACCTTCAATCCACACAGGTGGTCGTGTGCTAGTTGAAAGGAATTGACTCAGTAGGCGGTTATGTACAAACAAAAGGTTCGTATTTCTGATGTAAAACTTACTTTTACATGTGATGGAACTCAAAAACGAACAAGTACAATTTGAAAAATTTAAAAACGACTACCATTCTATTCAGTTATTAGATTGTAAATCAAAAACTACTCGACCGAATTTGATGAAAAAAAAAGCACCAGCTTTCAAACAAAAAAAGAATTTTGAGAATCGGTTCACTCGGTCGAAAGTTATGAACAAACATAAAAAATACTCTCGAATTTAGTACCTCCTTCATTGAGTAGGTACTTCCTCCTTTTTGAAAGTCGGTAGAAAATAGTTCTCACTAGTTCCATTGCCGAGTTCCATGGAACTAAACTACGATAAAACTAGTGAGAATGATCCAAATTTTGTATGTGTGGATGTTTGTTACTCAATCACGCATAAAGTAGTTTTCCGTAGTCCGTAGGGATTGGAATGAAATTTGGAGTGGAGTTGATTTGTACCCGGTAATAACACGTAGATTACTTTTTAACCCTATTCAATCAGTTTCCCGCAGAATTGCGATAACCTTTCACGGTAATGAAGTCGCGCGCAGAATCTTCGATTCGAATTCGAATCGAGATTCGCGAGATGGCGCTGCTAGTGTAAACATCGGCTCCGTATTAAATTATTCCTTAAAATTGTATCGTTGCATAATTTATATCACAAAGTGTTTACGTGTATTCAGGACATCATACTCCCTAAATATAATGTTTTTCTTACAGTGTAAAATCAATTTAACAGTGATATTTAACGAGTGACAAATTATGAAGGAGTTTAGGTGATAAAAACAAAAAATTACATTACTACACGCATACAACCTAAAGTGTTTACGAAATATACAAGTGCTTATAAATTTTCGTGTGATTGTGATCAGCAGTTTAAAAGATATTAACAAATAACCACAAAAATCATACGTTACACGGTTTAAAATTTGTTGAACTTTGGACCCAAACAAATACTCGTTACTTGGTGAACATAATGCAATAATTTGCTGCACAATGCGGTCGTAAATTTCGCGCTTGAAGTGAACGCAAGCTTGGCCTGGTGGCTACTGAGTGACGAAAGAAAAGCAAGCGATTTACAAGCCAAGGTTCGAATCTTGTCAGTACTATTCTGTTTTTGCCACTATTATAAGCATTGGTTGTTGTTATAAATTGTGGGGAACAAGTATTTTCAACGATGGAAGCCATGGATACCGATAATGTGACTTTTAGATTTCATCAGCGGCAGAGGGGTAACAGCTTAGGAAATATTACAGACTATTCCTTGTTTGAATCGACTAGAATAAGCCTGCCTCATTCAAATCTACACCAAAGCCATTACGAGCTGCACATTAAAATTAATGGTTTAGAAAACCAGCTTCTTTCCGCAAACAATGAAATAGATAACCTGCTACTAGAGATCGAACAGCTCAAAAAAGAGCTAGAAAAATCCCTTAAAGTTATAGATATGTATAAAAAGATTGAATTTAACGATATTCACAACACACCCTCAATCGGAAGGAAAAGAAAACGACAACGAGTCTCGATAGGCTTCGCAGAGGCCTTAAAAGCAACTGATGAACCATCGACGCCTACAAAAATATTAGAGCACAGTAACCAAATTGAAACAATAAAATCATTAAATGCACAAATAAAACAGCTGCAGCAATGGATTGGTGAAGAAAAGGAAAAAGGTATAAAAGACAAAACATATACAAGGTTTTCAAAAACCATCAAAAAAACTATCGCTATAAAAGGGCAATGTAAAATAAGATTAAATATTTTGAGAAAAATTAAAATATTATCAAAAAAAAATAATAACACCCAGAACTTATATACTAAAATTAAGCTAGAAAATCAACAGCTTAGTCATAGAATCTTGGAACTACAGACTAAGCAAGAACTTCAGAAGGAGCTTAATGTTCAGTATGATCATGTTACCTACAACAATGTTAGAAACATTCCACAAGTGAATCACCAACCGCAGAACGTAACAACACGGAGATACAGGGGGGAAATGTTCCCAAAAAACACAGAAACATTATTCTATTTTCAGATAGTATAGGACGGGGCTTGGCGTCTAAAATAGAGTGTCAAGTAGATGACAGCATTAAAGTAATAAACTATTGTAAGCCAGGAGCAAGTGTCCATAAAATATTAGATAACTTCTACGAAAAAACCAAACTACTGACAAATGAAGATACAGTGGCCATATTAATAAGCAGCTATGAGGCAACAGGGCAAGAGATGACAAAAAAACTTAATCAAGTCTATGTCAAGTTACTAAATAAGATAATTAATAATGAAAATAGAGCATTTAATGTGATAGTTAGTGGTATTCGCTATAATGGTAGACAAGATTGTGAAATATATGACATAAATACAAGAATAGCACATCTGGCAAACATGACACAAAATGTAAAATACCTAGATCCCAATACGTTAGATGACAACGGTAATACCCGCAGTTTTAATAGAATTAAGCATCTTATGACCCAGCGACTGCACAAAAGTTTCGAGGCTCATCTACATTGAAATTCATCCAGAACTCTTCAGACAGAAATTCCCTACCTAAACATAATTCAAATTTTCAAAAAGAAGTGCAACCCGACAAGAAAGGATAGTATTGCATTCCAATATGCAAAGCATACATAACAAATACTTAGAGATTGAAGACTTTCTCAATGACTACAAATGTGACGTTCTATGCATGTCTGAGACGTGGGGAAAGGACCATCAAGCACAAGCCATGAACATTGAAAACTTTGTATTAGCAACTTACTTTAACAGAAAATTGTTCGATCATGGTGGCACAGCTATTTTTGTTAGAGATAATTTAGAATTCAAGATTAGGAACGATATTAATAAGTTATCTTTCGAGATGAACTTTGAAATATCAGCCATTGAACTAAGATCTGAAAAACTCGTTATCATAGCCGCATATAGACCTGATAAAGACATATCTCTATTCTTTGATTTATTGACAAGGGTGCTACACAAATTATGCCGAGAAGGAAAAATTATGGTAATTGCTGGAGACTTTAATTTAAATGTTTTGAATCAGAATAAAATTGTTACAAAGTTCAAGTCAATTTTAAATAATTTCAACTGTAAATGGGTACTTAATGAACCCACGAGAGTACAAAAGACAAGCGCAACTTGTATTGATAATTTTATTGTTAATTTTGACTTTTGTAAAGGCCAGGTGTTAAATCGGCAACTTTCTGATCATAAAGTAATTAAGTTGATTATTAGTCGTGACATTATCGATGAGCCCACTAACCTTAAGTCTGGTTGTTATAATAGAATAATGTCTTTCAATAACTGCAATTACTTTCATTATTTGCTACAAAAAGATTATGTCAACTTAAAATTTCAAATAACGATGTGTAAGGATCCAAATACAAAAATGAAGATATTACAGGACGCTATTAAGTCTTATTATAACATAGCATTTCCAATAAAAAACACGCCTGTATGTAATTTTAAAAAAAATTTTACGACACAAGGTATTCAAATTTCTAAAAAAACATTAGAACGAATGGAACTTGAGCAACAACTAGTACCTAGTGATCAAAGAAATAAACAAATCAAGATATATAAAAAAGTTCTTAGAAAAGTTTTGATATCAGCTAAGAAAATACAATACAGACAAAGAATAAATGTGTCAAAGAATAAGATAAAAGAAACATGGAAAATTATAAATGAACAAATTAAGCATAACACACATAAAAGTAAGAATAACATACAAACAATTTTGAACAACGACGGTAACGTAGTAATGGATTCAAAAACTATTGCTGACTTATTCAATATGTTTTTCAAAAACATAGCCCATCAACTGACATGCAAAAATAAGTTTAAATTTGACAATTGTATTAAATACTTAGAAACCGAAAAAAAACCTCGAACATCAATAAAGTTTGACCCAGTAAGTTACAAAGAACTAAAGACGATTGTCAGAAACATGAAACAAAAGACTACTCCGGACATTAATGACATGAACACTAAGACATTAAAGAAATTGATTTTAAAAAATGCACATCTAATGGAATTGCTGCATGTGGTGATAAATGACTGTTTAGAGCAAGGAATATTCCCAGACTGCCTCAAAGAAGGCCGAATATTACCGTTGTATAAGAAAGGGGATCAAACTGAACTTGGTAACTACCGCCCCGTTTGCATACTACCAACGTTATCAAAAATAATGGAAACGATCTTAAAAAACAGAATAGTTTGTTACTTTGAGAAGTACTACCTTTTCACTAGTTCACAGTTTGGATTCCGGAGAGGTCGATGTACTGAAATGGCAATTAGAAAAGTAATTTACTACATTTTAGAGTCCTTTGACAAATCACAAAAATGTGCCAGCATTTATTGTGATTTGTCAAAAGCGTTCGATTGCTTAAGGCACGATGTATTGATTTTAAAATTACAATATTATGGTTTTGATGGACCGGAACTAAATATGATGCGCACTTATTTAAATAATAGAAGCCAAATAGTCTCTGTTAACGGTGTCAATTCTGATATCAGCTTGGTTGATATTGGGGTACCTCAGGGTTCAATACTGGGTCCTGTCTTATTTTTGATATATGTTAATGACATTGTTAATGCTTTACCAGAATGGACATATACTAGCTTATTTGCTGACGATACCCACGTGGGAGTAAGTGACAAATGTGAAAACAAGCTGCAGGAAAAAATAGATGAGACCATGGGCATCCTAAAAGACTGGTTTGATGCAAATGGAATAACTCTTAATGCTGATAAGAGCGTTATAATGAAATATCAGACACAAAAACGCATTAAAACTAATATAACTGTAAAAGAAAATGTGTTTCTTGGTTATACAATAGATCATACAATAACTCATGCTGCTCACATAAATAAACTTTGCAAAAAACTTGCGAGTGCGAATTATGCTCTTCTCAAACTCAAGCCTCTTGTAGACCAAAAGACCCTTAAATTAATATATAACGCTTATATTCACTCATCACTTAGATATGCAATAACTGTTTGGGGAAATGGTACAGACATAGATAAGGTCCTAAAAGCTCAGAAAAGAGCAATTAGAATAATGTTTGGACTAAGAAAACATACTTCAGTCAGACAATATTTTAAACTAAACGAAATAATGACAGTGGTTTCGTTGTATATATACTGTAGTTTATTAGAAGTACATGAAGAAAAGGATAACCTACCAAAAAACAAAGACGTACACAGTTATAATCTGAGAAATAATAACAAATTGTTCAAACCTAAAATAAGACTAAAAAAGTTCAAAAACAAGGAATATTGAATAAAATATGTATGTTTAATAAGCTACCAGTAGCTATAACAAAATTACATACAGGTGATTTTAATAGGAAAATAAAACACTTCTTTCAATCTCATCCGCTTTATTCAGTTAATGAATTTATGGGCATGCGTCTTACAGAATCCTTATTTTTGTAAAATAGTATAGTTAGAATCAACTCCTTTGTTTACTTTTTATAATCTACTGTTTATTTAATATATTGTTAGATATTTAGTTTCTTTGACTGTACTGTGATGAATCCCGAGACATTCATATAAATAGTCCCATCTAATTTTAATCATAATAATCGTCATAATCATAATTATGTTTTAATTTAGAATTTTCTTCTCTGTAGTCTTGACATTTATTGTATATAGCTTCTATTAATAAGTATATAACACGTTAGATGTTTAATTGCATTGAGATTCTCAATACAATTAAATCAATTATTATTGAGAGTGGACGGTATAAATGTCATGGGTGAGATTCACATTCACATACATACTGATTTAAGATATCGTTTAAGAAATGTAATTTTATATGACGTGCCTAGTATAACGAACACTGTTATAAGGTCAATAAATAATTCTAATTCTAATTCTAATTCTAATCTAGTATATAATAAATATAGTTCAGGTAAAAATATTGCAAGCATTTCCCCCGTCCTATTTCCCACAAAAGAGCCGGTTAAGCCCCACGGCACCAAAGCGTGCCCGATTCCAGGTTACGCTGTTTAATCGAAACTGGGTCACGCTGCAGCGTAACCGCGGGCCTTTGAACCGCGCCTTTTCAATTGAAAATGACTTTTCCAACAGCTCATGCATCTGCGAACAGCTTACGCAATACCGCATCCATTAGCGTTTTATACAAGTTCCAACGCGATGTGGTGTTGTGCTATTTCACACAAATAATTACACTTTTTACTAATATTATTAAATGCGAATGTTTGGATGGATGTAGTTACTGAATCGCCATGACGGCTGAATGGATTTCGATGACATTTGGTATGTATATAATTCCGTCCCTATACGACGCTCGGACCTCAAGCCTCGGTGGCCTAGTGGTCGTTGCGTCTGACACGGATTGTCGGAAGACGCGAGCTCGAATTTTCTCTCTACAATTACAATGTTTGGTATTGCTAAGCATGCGTTAGCGCTTTTTAAAAATCATATTATATAAAATTATTATACAAAAATGCATTACCTAACGCTGATATTCTATAGCCTTATATATATGAATATATGTCTATAACACATGATCACAAAGACATGATCTCAATGCTCTTTCCCAACATAAATAAAACATCATAAAACATGGGGCAAGCACATTATCACTCCCGGCACGAGTCGCGACCTCAAGAGCAGACCCTCGAAAAGGTCGGGGCTTTTTGTCGCCCTCCGAACAAGGGGCAAGGGCTTAAAATAAAGGGCTGGTTTCAGGAGGTGCCGTTAAATCAAATCTCATCAAACATTGAGAGTTACGGGAACGAGCTTTGGTTTTTGGTTGTAAGAGATAAGAGAAGGCCGAGAGGTTCTCTATAGAGGCAAGTTTTATTATTTTATTTCCAAATAAAAGCTCCCATAATTTTCCAAAGGGGCCGGTTGGAAGCGGCCTGCATTCAACGTCATGTGACCTTTATCAGAGGCTTGCACTAACTGAATTGCATTGTAAAAAATAATCCTTGGTTTATAAAGCCATAAATTAATGAGGAAGATAGTAAACCATATTTTTCATTTATGTTCGTATTTGTAAATATATTCAATGTTTGATTTCAAAATAATTATATTATTATGACATAACTGTTACAATAGACCGATTGACCTTTTCAATTACTGTGATCAGTATATGAATTATTATTATGTTTTGACTTTTTCTTTCATATATATTAATAATTTCAGTACATATATAAGTATATATGACTGAACGTAAACCTAAAATAACTTATGTATAAATAATTTTTAAATAATTAATTTTGTATAATGTCATCTATACGAAAAGTATTATCTATATAAATGCATGTGTTATTCATATGTGAAACAATGACGTGTAATATTTATTACCAATAAATGATTTATGATTTATGAATTGGAATCGAATCGTAACTGAACGATAACATTTAGTATGTTTTCTTATTCTGCTATTTAAAAAACAGTCCAGCTGCAGTTACGTTTCTGTGGACGCCAGCGAGCGATCATAATATTCTACTAGCTCGATTGATCATGAGCACGACGCTAACTCATGTTCATAGATAGTACAGTTTAAATGTATAGATTTTCATGAAATTTTGTATGCCCCCTGCCTTCATACTAAATATCATGAAAATCGTTGGTTCCGAGGGAGATAAATCGATCTAGCTAGTTTTCTTTTTTAGAAATCGTTTTATTCGTGTTTTCAGGCAATGAAAAACAGCTACAATAACCTGTTTTACCGACGCAGAAACACTAAAACTACTTGACAATAGATAGCGTTGTTAAGCAACACTACGGCAAAAACAGCTCAGGTTTCTTAAAAAAAACCAAGCCAGATCAAAGCTCGACCATACAGGTACGTACTATTGACTAAACGGTGACTTTATTAATATAAAGTAATTATTTATCAGACCCCAGAGAAGTTATGACCACGGATTTAGGAAGGGGAGGGAATATGGCGTGAGGTATTCATTCAATTGATTCGCATGTCGTAGTTTTTCAATCACGAATCTCCACTGCACTTCACACCTACAAATGAAACAATACACTCATGAAGCAAAACACTGAACGCAACGCTCCCATTAGCGACGTAAGTACACCAACTCCAATGCACACTGACAAATCAAACAATGAATGCTAATAACTCTCGGCGCCGATAGCAGCGACCGCACTACGCGACGATGCGCGCTGAGAGTGTCGTTAAACGCAATACTACATTGCGGCATTTGTTTGTGGAGTTGTAAACAATTTCATAACACTACCAGCAGTGGATGTCAAATGAATATTCTACATACTGGCGCGCCGATAATTACGATTATATCCAATAAGTTCTCCGGAACTTGTTTCTGTGACACGTGCCACGCCTTTATAACACATCCCCTTCCTTCCTAAATCCGTGATTATGACTATAGTCTCAACCACACGTAGAAAGGTTTACTTTACCAAGTTCTAGAAATAATACTTTACACAAACAGAATATATATTATACCTAAAGGATCAGACGCTGTCGAGTGTAGTTTATCTTCCAGTTAATCCCTGGCCCAAGACCAAGCGAGTGCGGTACGGCAAGTTATGGCAAGCCGACAAGTGACAAGTTATGACAAGCCGACAAGCCAAGTGCCAAGCTCGGCCTTAGGGAGAGCTACCTACTGTATTACTTTGTGATTGGACGCAGATATAGGCGCTTAGTAAGTAAGGGAGATAATATAGCAAGCACCCCATGCGTGGCGTCAGTATTTGGCGCACATATAGTTTCTAATATGTTTCATTAATCACTTAACGATTTTCTTCCGTAAGGGAAAGAGGATAAAGAATATTTTTAATACATTAAGAATGCGAATGGTGCGACGAGACGGCGTCGGGTAATAGGTGTATTACCATTCCTATTACCAATTATGTGGTCAACGATACTAAATGAAACTACTTCTGAAACATAGAGTGACGGAAGTGCCAGGATTTTATGTTCAATAAATTTCGGTCTACAGCTGTCAGTTGTTTGTAGTCCAAACATTGCTCTAATACATCGTTTTTGCGCTTTAAATACAAGTTCACTGTGCGTTGAATTGCCCCAGAAAATTAACCCATACCTTAATGTTGATGCTACCAAGCCATGGTATGACGTTAGTAGTGCGTCTAATCTTACAACGGGCGCAAGCCTGTGGAGAGCATAATGCCGAGCTACCTAACTTTTTACAAAGAGTGTCAGCATGTGCCTTCCAATCTAGTTTCTTGTCTATATATATATATATATATATATATATATATAGACCCAAAAATTTTACAGTGTCTACTTCGTTTACTTTTTCATTTTGGTATTTCACATTTATGTCACTTATTTAATTAAATCTTTGAGTAAATTGCATTAAATTTGTTTTACTGATATTCATTTTTAATTTATTTACATTTAACCAGTTAATTATTGATGTTAGTGTATCGTTAATATCATTTTCATAATAATTTCTATTTTGACAGGCAATAGTTACCGTGCTATCATCAGCGAATGTCATTGGATGCCCAGTTACTTTAGGTAAATCATTTATATAGATAATGAAAAGAAGCGGGCCCAGAACACTACCCTGAGGCACCCCAGATTTAACTATGCGCTCACAAGAGGTGTATGTTTCTTCCTTTTTTGTGTTATAGTTAAATCTTGTTATTTTGGTTACTTGCGTTCTACTTAATAGGTATGATTTAATCAAATCTAGGACATTACCTCTAATACCATAGGCTTGAAGCTTACTTAGCATCATAATTATCGTGATCAACGTAGTCAAATGCCTGGGTCATATCACAGTATAGAGCGCATACAGCATTATTTTTATTCATATGTAACATCACTTTATGGAGAAACTCATAAACTGCCACATTGATGGTTTTATTTTGTCGAAAACCTTTCTGTTCATTACATAAAATATTAAACTTTTCAAAGTAGTCATTTAGCTGTTGATAGAAATACCTTTCGAATATCTTTGACATAATCGGTATTAAAGCAATTGGTCTGTAGCACTCCATACGTGTCCTATTTTCCTTTTTAAATACAGGTATAATGACGCTTTTTTTAAACTGTCTGAAAAAGTTCCTGTAGTGATACATAAATTGATTATGTGACTTAATGGACTACAAATGTATTCGTTTACGTTTTTAATTATTTTTGTGGAGAATTCGTCATATCCTACACTGTTGGTATTTTTTAGATTATTTATAACCTTAAAGATATCATTTGGTGAAGATGGTGCCATGAACATCGAATTGCTGGTACTTTTTATATGGTGTGTTACATTATGTCCTAAGCATGGTACGGGTGTAATTTTATCCACAAAATGGTTATTAAAATTATCAGCCAAAGAGTTTGGTTCGGTAATAAATCTATTATCTACTATAATTTTTTCGATTGGAATGTTAGGTAAGTTATGTCTTATTTTATTAATAATTCTCCAAGTGGTTTTTGACTTGTTGTCTGAATTTATTATTTATAGTCATTTTGTGATTTTTGAGTCAATTTTATGATTTTTTTAAATAATTTACTATATGTCATGTATCTGTCCTTATTTTCTTTACTAGGTTTTATTCCACAAATGTTAAATAGTCGTCGTTTCTTTGTACTACAAATTAAATAATAAAAGTCTTATAGGCTAAATTTGGATCACTTAGTTTGTAAACTTCGGTAAACGAAAGACTTTTTATAAACTTATTAAATTTCATTATATTTTCAGTGCTGACCCTCAGTCTTTCAAGCGGGGCGTGAAAAATCATCTGTCAGGTCATCATAGGGGTGGCGATTATTGCAGCTTACGGCTGCAATAATGGTTATTGCTTCTCGATTCCATCTTCGCTTTCCATCAGGCGAGAGGGAGTCACTTTAATGAACCAATATAAAAAAGAAAAAAAAACCTTCAAAACCTAAAAAACACAAGGTTCCGAAAAATTGTATGGTTAAACGAAGTTACATTTGGTGGTGTTTGGCCATAATAATTATACTAAACGTTACATGCGAAAAGATTTAAAAATATATGCGTCGAGATCCACCGAATCTTTGAAGATATTATTTTAACATTTGTTTAAAGCTTTAAAAGTACAAAATTAAATAACAATTATAGCTAAGAAAAAAAAGCAAACTTTTAATGTTTTAGCCACATAGCGACAAATATGATAAAAACAATACATGAAAAATTATTGAAACTATAGTTGGGAAGATCTGACTTTACGCGAGTGATTGAGCAACGGGAATTTCTCACATTAAAAATATTAAACCACGTTAGTTTTCATATTAAATAGGTACATTTTGTTATCTCTAACTAAACTGTACAAAGAAACCAATAGACAAATAAAGATACTGTTGTAATTGGCGATTTTTTTGCGTGCAGTTTGGTCACAACTTTGTATTTAGTTATTAATTTTGCTTTTAAGTCAGTTGTCAATATACGCTAACAAAAAACGCCAAATAGAAATATTTTTGGTTCCTTCTTTATTTTATAAAATCCTATATTCTATGTACCTAGGCAGGCCTAGGCGGCCTACGCATAGCCCTATTCAGGCATCGTTCATAATATTTGCAGAACAAATGTACAAGTTTCTATAAATACAATTAGAGGAACATTAATTACTTACGAAATAACATTTCATTTGCAGACAACTTAAGTAAGTACCTACGTTATTTGGGACGTTTTGCCTCGCAAATTACCACCACGTCAAGTAACAAGTACAATTTGAAAAATTTTATACCGACTTCCATTCTCTTCAGTTATTGGAGTGTATCTCAAAAACTACTGGACCGAATTTGATGAAATTTAAATAGGACTACACGGGACCCATTTTTGGTTTTGTTTAAAAATAGTTTTGAGAATCGGTTCACCCTATCGAAAGTTATGAGGTAACAAATGTAAAAAAAAAAAACGAATTGAGTACCTCCTCCTTTTTGGAAGTCGGTAGAAAAATACCGGTAGAGAAGAAATTACAAGTCTCTTGATAAATGTATTTATAAAACATATGTTTGAATGCCACTAGGATAAGAACATATTAAATTACTAGTTTCGCTCCACGGTTTCCTCGGGTGGTTGTGGATGATAACGAGCACGACACACATATCTCTTACTTATTTAATGAACTACTACCGAAGTAGCTGTATATAGTTTAGCACTAAAACTGAGTATCGTGAGCATACCAGTATTCACAGTAATTGCTTTTCCATTATGAGAACAAACAAACGGAGGTAAATTACCCCGAAAGCGGTCCGATCGGGGCACAGTCACGCTTCTCATATTACATTCATAATTAATTAAGTGGAACGAAACAAAATGAGCAACTTTTTCAATTAAGATGTAAGAGCAGAACATTTTTGATAGTCAAATCATGCTTAAGTATTATATAATGTGAACTTGTGATTAATGATTAAGTTTAATTATATGATCTGAGAAGCACTAACGCCTGCTAGACGAAACCGAATATTTGCAATTTTTAAGAGAACAATTAGGAAATTAGGAAGGATACGCAATGGAGTCGATTCTGTAGGCATTCTCAAAAATAAAATTATCTATATTATGGCAGTTCTGTTTGGGGCTAAAATCTAAATTAGTATTACATGCAGAATGACATAACTAAAATTAGATATTTCTCTTCTACTATATATATTTTAGACAGATTAGTCGTCACGTAACTTGGTGTTCGCTAAACTAACGTAAGAATACCCAAAATTTAATAGAATAGTCATATTTTTGAAATGTCATTTTCAGTGTTACAGAAATCTGGATTTTAGTGTTAACATAATAAGGATATTTACATTTTAGTCGCTAGCTTAGTTATTTTTTTAACAAGTGAATCACTACCAATTCATCCCTCGAAAATTGCTAAATAAGATTTATTTATAATTAGGATTACTACTTTTAGTTTATATACTACCAATTCATCCCTCAAAATTTGCTAAATTAGATTTATTTAAAATTAGGATTACTACTTTTAGTTTATATACTACCAATTAATCCCTCAAAAACTGCTAAATTAGATTTATTTAAAATTAGGATTACTACTTTTAGTTTATATACTATGTTTATACCAGCGTGTATACGCTGAATCTGTTTTCCTTATAATTATACCTGATTTTATAAAGATAAATTAAACCTACATCACGCATGCTCGTCCCACGGGTGGACGAAGAAGAAGAAGATGAAGAAGGATGATGAAGAAGCAAGGGTGGATCCGCCGGTGGTCGCTATCGTGGTCGCCGATCGGCTCGCTGTGCTTCCCCTAGGGTCACTAGGGGTCTAACCTTGATTGATTGATAGCTTGATTCGCCCGACTTCAGCAACCACCGGTTCGTGGAGAAACCCAAGAAGCCACAACACCTAATGACGCGTTCATTGCCTTGAACGAAGATGAGCAAGGGGCAGAGGGTATATAGCCCTGACCCCCTTTCCCCGTTCAACACGACTTGAACGAGACGAAGATCCGAGAGAGACAACGCCCTTGGCGTTGCAAACGTCAATAGGCGACGGTGACGACTTTCCATCAGGTGGGCCGCCTGCCTGTTTGCCTACTTATGGCAAGAAAAAAGAAATCTTGCATGTCGGTGTGTAATGCGTATATTAAAAGCTTATGCAGTAGACCTTCATTACACCCCATTAATGTTTAATAATGGATGAAAATAGAAAACCTTGGATGTTAGTTCACGTCATTTTGATAGAGTAGAAGTACTTCCTAATTGCAGGAAAAACAAAGACTTATTAAAGGATGTTAGTTCACGTCGTTTTGATAGAGTAGAAGAAGTTCCTAATTGCAGAAAAAACTAAGACTTATTAAAAAGATGTCAGTTCAGTACGTTTTATATAGGATAGGACTTATTATAGGATGTCGGTTTACGATGTTTTGATAGAGTATAATAACTTCCCAATTGCAAGAAAAACTAATACTTATTAAAGGATGTCAGACCACGTCGTTTTGATGGAGTAGAAGTACTTCCTAATTGCAGGAAAAACAAAGACTTATTAAGGGATGTCAGTTCACGTCGTTTTGATAGAGTAGAAGAACTTCCTAATTGCAGGAAAAACAAAGACTTATTAAGGGATGTCAGTTCACGTCGTTTTGATAGAGTAGAAGAACTTCCTAATTGCAGGAAAAACAAAGACTTATTAAGGGATGTCAGTTCACGTCGTTTTGATAGAGTAGAAGAACTTCCTAATTGCAGGAAAAACAAAGACTTATTAAGGGATGTCAGTTCACGTCGTTTTGATGGAGTAGAAGAACTTCCTAATTGCAGGAAAAACAAAGACTTATACTATATATACGGTAGTATTCATTAACTTTTTTCGTCTGAACAAAAAATTCTTTGTAGAATATTTTCGCCTATGCATGTACAATGCACATCGAAAACTGGCGACATTGTTTGAAAGCTTGTTAAATTTTTTTCTGTGGCATATACAGGTTGCGCGTGGGCCGAGCGGCGGTGTTGCAACTAGATATAATAATATTGTTTAACTATAAAAAAACAATTATTATACCAATCTTGGAAAAAATGCACCTCTCAATAGAATTATCACCGAGTTTAATAGATTAAGTTCAAAGTATTCCATGGATCTCTTTACTGACAGTGATCGTAGTTTTAAGCAAGCTATCCGCAGTATTGACTCGGATCATTGAAATTCTAATGCATGCAGCACTAACCAGTGAGAGCTTTTTAATAATTTAACGAAATTATTAATTGTAATATTTTTTTTGTAAATTAGTTCAAATGTTTTCTGGATTGCCTCGGTTTATGTTTTATGTTTGTTGTTATTTATATGTATTTTACAATTTTAAGACATTATAATAAGTGTAGGCAACACTTATTACAATGTCTTAAAGTTGTAAAAATATATGTGATTTATTTTCATTTGTAATTGTATGAACCGCTCGTTTATTGTATTGCGTGTAGACGGTGTCTAATTGTGTAAGCATTTAATAAGAGTCAATAAATTCAATAAAATCATCTCAATGTATTATATATATCTCAATGTATAGATAACTTTACAAATGGTTGGAAATGCCAGAAGACTCAGGTACATTTTATATCATTTTCCATTCTTAGCCCATTACTTCACTAGGTCTCAACAAAACTAGCCTAATCATCTACCCAAGATCTTTCTGTGGATTGCCGCAAGCAGAAAGCTACACATATGTTTTTATAACCTGGATAATATGATAGTATAGCGTTTGACATTGCTTATACTATCATATAAACCAATTCTAATTTAGGAGCTAATATTTTATTACAGCATGTGTACTTGTAGCCGAAAACATTAGATATAACGATGATATGAAACAAGAGCGTAGAGAATTCCACCAACATTTACCTAATTTAATTTGCCCTGTGCACACAAAGCGGGTAATTTTGAAAATTGCGGCGATATTTTGCCATGTATTTGCCCGACATGACGTGTCTAATATTTGCTGAAGTGGCAAAATTGCCGGCGCCCATCAAATTATGTGGCATGGAAAAATAATTTGATGTTCTCGGCGGCACATATAACATCCATTTTGTTTCCGCTTGGGGTTAAGACAGCGGAACTTGTATTTCGATGAATTTACTATTTTTACGTTCCGTCGTCCAGGAATACACATATTTGGATGATATTTGTTTCACGGATGTTGTCAAAGATGTAACGATGTTCGCTCTTAGAGAATCGCACGGCAGTAAGTCATTATGTGTTGCTCTTATATATTTAATTAAGTTTAATTAATTGCTTACACTTTAATTTTGTTTTACAATAAAAAAAATTGACGACCGGTTCTTTTGAAAATAAAGATAATAATGATGAATAAAACGTACTTACTAAAAGCTTAAAAATTAATTTGGAAGGTCCTAGGTGCCAGTTATCACACCACTGTCCTCGTAACGTTTTTCACACTATCAAACCATAGCATAGTGAATTTAAAAAAGGATGCATTTGATTGTTTGCCTTTCAATTGTTTTACATTCAGTTTTTGACGTGAAGATGGAAACAGCAAAAATCAGTGTAATTTTCGAATATGAGTTCCGACGTAGGACTAACTAAACACAGCCGTGCGATTCTGTAAGAGCAAACATCGTTGCATCTTTGACAACATCCGTGAAACAAATGACGAGATGACAAGAAACGTAGGAAAAATAACATTGTGTACAAGGGCGATATCTTATAAAGTATTTGACATCGGTGAGCAGAAACTGCTCGAAATGTCAATGCTGTGTTTGGAGAGGATACGGCAAATGAAAGCACCGTGCATTTTTGGTCTAAACGCTTTCGTAGTGAAAACTTCCAACTTGAAGAATGAACCACGAGGAAGACCAGCCACTAAGGTAAGTAAAGATGAATTGAAGGAGATGGTGGAAGCTGATCCGTATCAAACTACTAAGAAATTAGCGGCATGGTTTGATGTTAGCATACCCACAATATTGTCCCATATGGTTCAAATTCAAAAATCATGATAAATGGGTACCTCATGATTTGACCGATCTGCAGATAGGAGCGCGCGTTGTTGATTGCCTTAGCTTGTCAAACCGATACAGAAATTAAGAATTTTGGACCAAATTGTTGTTTGTTATGATAAGTGGATTCTTTACGATAATCGCAAGTGAACAACGCAATGGTTCACCTCAGATCAAACGACACAATAATGGCCTAAAGCTAAGCTTACCCATTGAAAGGTGATGGTGTGGTTTGGTGGACACTTCATAGTGTAATTCACTACAGCTTCCTCATATCCGGTCAGGCAATAACAGCAGATATATTCTGTGCAGAATTCCGAACAATGATGAACAACTCGTATTAAAATAGCCTCAACTTGTCAATCGATCTTCACCATTATTGCTTCATGATAACGCAAGAACTCATACAGCTCTTTAATCAATTTTAACACCGAAACACCTGCAGCTAGAAACCATCCGTCATCCTCCATACTTGTTGCATTTCGCCTCAACCGACATTGGACATTTTTTTCCGTGAGAAAATAATTCTTCCTAGAGTGCAGTACATGCTTTCACATAGTTTGTGGAGTCCAAGTCCTCTGAGGACCTGGACTGTGTTCTATCGCAAATGTTTGAATGATCTTCCGATTATAGGCAGAAATGTATATTTATATATACATTTCTGTCTTAAATCATTATTGAGGGTAAATACTTTAATTAAATAAATGTACTGTATCCTTAAAAATATTATTTTTATTTACCAGTACGAAATGGCTATTTTATACTTTAACCCTAATACAAATATTACGTTTATTTTTGTAACTGTCAATTGTAAATCTTCAAAATCGGTTCTCTAGGTTAGTTATGAGATAACGTGCATAAAAATAGATAACTCGACAACCTCCTTTTATGGAAGTCAGTTGAAAATAAATGATATATTATGTTATCAATATATGCATCAGAAAATAATTAAAAAAACACACTAAGTACCTACATATTGTTCCGATGCTGTTTTTGTTACGTAACCCAGTTTATACCTACATACACAGTTACACACACACACGCATGATGTTTGATAGCTAATTTGGCAAGATTTATTGACAGTCCTTAGAATAGAAATAGAAGTGCTAACTGTGTGACCTTACAGACCAAAGATCTAATAATAAGGTGTATGTAACAGATGATGCTTCAATCCTATCCTAATAATATTATAAACGCGAAAGTTTGTGAGACTATAGTCGGGCCTATCCGATAAATATCACAAGAGTAATCCCGTATTTCTAATTAGAAATGAGTGAAAACCGAGTTAGATTTTATAACAAAATAATACCTTTTAGTGCCCGACTGGCTCAGCTTACGGGTTTCAATACCACACACATACACAGTTACTAGGTTTATTTACAATAGTTTTCGTCGCGGCGGCGCTGCATTGGTATTGGATTTCCGTGAGCCCGCGAATATTCAAGTCGGGTGAGCTAGCACCGCGCACTATAACCTTAAGTTTTGCATGACCTCATCGGTGATATAATTTTTCTATCACGGCAATTTGGTTAAGGTAAGTCAGCGCTTCAAATATCATACTTTTTACAAGTGTATTAGTGATTTCCATAATTATGCTATCAAAATTGTTCGTAATAGTTCAAAATACTACCTATGGTTTACTAATTTGGTATTGGTACTTTTGAGAACGACTTTTTTTTCTATGGAGTAGGACAGGACAATGTCAGTCGGATGGCCTACTGTAAAATGACTTCAACTCAAATTAGCTGCACCCCGCGTCTTCCGCGTGGTGATGGATGAGGATGATGATGATGATGATGATGAAACGTCCTTTCCCGAGATATAATCTCCTTATCAAACTTCATCGAGCTCCGTGCAGCCTAAAGAGGTCAAAGCGTAACAAACAAACAAACTCTTTTGCTTTAATAATATTATATAACGATCAATTAGTAAGTCTCGAGTATTAAACTAACACATAATTTCATTAAACATTTTAACCGTTCAACAAACACAGCTCACTGGCAACACATCGTTGACAACGGTATCACAGACCCGGCGAGATTGTTGATTCAACACTTCATTCGTTCACGCGGCTGGCACAACACTCGCCCACTTGATATCAGTTGATTTTACACGTTCTGACACCGAGATGGCACTCAACAGTTATTTGATGAAAGGTATTGAATAAAAACATGGGATGACGAACAATTGCGTTATATTTATATAGCTGTAAGCTATGGTTCCATCCACGAGTAAAGGCCGCCATACATAATCCTTCCTATCGTCAAACCGGCAGGACACTGCCGATTGGATCAGTTAGAATTGATCGTGTGTGAGCGTGGATTGGCATGACACTTGACGGCACTATCAAATTTCAATGCTTTTGGCTTGATCATGGCAATTGGAGCGTGTATGGCGGTCGGCGATCGTCAGTACAGTACAGTCAAGATTTTGCGTATCTCATAACAGTGTTTTGCTTCTCAATTAGAGGAGTCACTAACAATAGAAGTTTCATGTAAGTTTCCTCATTCATTCTCAAATAATTAAGATAATCTTTTGGCGTAATCTTCAATTCTTTTAATAAATGTGTGTCAGTAAACTGATTTCTTTTCATTAACCAGTGTTTACACCACTCTGCTCGATCTTTTCTTTTTTTCGTTTTTTTATCACGAGTACAATGCCCATAAAACGGCTAAAACATCGTCGTCTGTCAATGGTGACGACATGGCTTCAACTGAACGTCGCTGCCGATTTGACAGTTTAAACTGATCGTGTATGGTGTTGGACGCACTGCCGGATGGATCAAGCCTGCAGCGTCATGCCGATTTGATGATAGGAAGGATTGTGTATGTCAGCCATAACATGACTGGCTCGCGGGAACATCTATGCGGTACAAAGAGTTACGAGTTCATCTTGGTTACTCTGTGGTATAAGTTACTTACAGATGGCGGGAAAAACCTCAACAGTGGCCATTGATGGCCATCGTTGCTTTATTCATTTCTTAAAATTGTGTCTTTACATATAATAGTGGTGGTATTTGTATTGTAATGATGCACGATTATCACAGAGTGTACAAAATAATAAATCGTTGTTTTAGTGTTTCCTGGTCATTTGCCTTGGAAAGTATTACATCCACCGCTCTATTAGAACGTGACATAGACAGGACAGTGACTTAATGATAGATGTATTTACGTGACTGTAACTCGACTCCCTACTTGAATTAAAATATCACTTGATGCAACGAACTACGAAATAACATACCTTGACGAATGGCTAACGTACAATTACGAGTCCACTTAAAAAGAAAAACGTTAACTGCTTTAGAAGTTGCACTCAAATCAGTTATGTCTTTTAGTGAAAATATGAATAGCATAACACACACTCACTAATTTTCGCATTTATAACAAGAGTGATAACTAAAAACCGCCCTCAACTTTACACATGTGGAATAAGTTTACCGTAATCCCTCGGAAACTATTCATGGAACCGGGATAAAAAATACTCGCCCGTGCTACTACCTCAGACAAAATAAAAAAGTCAAGACCGAGTTGTGAACAGAGAAGTGAGGCCGGTACAACTACGCCTCGCCGTGTCCATACATAATTACACAAAACACGTACAATGAAACTACGCCTTGACTCGTCAGTCGAACTATCGCAGCGCGTGGAAGCAACACGTAAAATTTGAATTATCATTTAATTTAAATTTATTGATTATTGAATAATGTATATCAATTTTAATTAATTTTAAATGCCAAAGCAGCACCGATGCACGTACTAAATGTTTAGGAAACCGGCCTCACTTCTCTGTTCACAGCATTTTTTCTTGACTATTTTATTTAGTTTCAGGTATATACGTGCTACTACTAGTACTAGCCGTGTGTTAAGTCTCGGTATAAAGCTACCTTCACTCCAAACTTCATCTTAATCCAATTAGCTGTTTCATCTAAATCCAATTTATTTAATTTTTAAATTACATACATACACAAAGTTTCGCAATGATTATTAAACAAATTATAAATGTGAAAGTTTAGATGGATGGATGGATAAATTATATACTTAATATGTTTCTTACTCTTTTACGCAAAAACTACAAAATGGATTTTAATAAAATTTGGTATGTGATTGATAAGACGCTGAAATAACATATCGGATACTTTTTCATCATCATCGATCACCACGCGGGTGAAACTGCGTGGCGCAGCTAGTATACATATAAAACAAATAGGTATAATCTTTCATTACACGAAGCGATAAAGACCCATTACAATAAATAACAAAAACAAACGACAATAATATCTTACCAAAGATCAGTGGGACCGAGAATTTTTTTGTTAATTCAAACAACAAAAGTAGTTATGAGTTAATTATCCTTTGCTGGTTGTACCTATCGTCAATTTGAACACATAAAAGAGTTAAAGGGAGATAGCTATAGGGTAAACACGGATCGAATGCATTACAAATAATCAATTGCGGTTAAAAAATAAACGTTCACACTGAATTAAATTCTATTATTAAGAATATAAGGTCACATTTTTGCTTATCAAAGCATAGAGTAAAATGGTCGGGAGGTCGGCAAAAACAGGTGCAGTCGACCAATCAGGGCAGGCCAGCGAACGGACGCTTGCGCCAGAGATCGACGGTGCTCGAGAGTGTGAACCCGAATTCTTTGAAAGTCGGACGCGCGCGCATTTGTTTGGAAAATATTCTGAAGTCAGGGTGTGTACCGGGATTAAAACGACGGTCGCGCGTTCGTTAAAGTGATAACATAATTAAATTAGAGTCAAGTGAAGTGTAGTGTCTTCCAAGGCTGATTATGTAAGTGGTTCTTTAATTTTAACCCCTCAGCGAAACTCCGTGGGTTTTGTTTTAAAATTGGACTTATTATTTAAATTTTAATATTTCAAAGCTTGCTGTTTTTTTTTTAGTGATTATTATTAACGGGATAATTCCTATAATTTTATGGTCTTTTATAAAATTTTGTCATTTAAAACATAGCATAGCAAAAATTGTCTAATAATTCATTATCATGCCAAAATAATTAAATAATTATTGTATGATAAAATGATTTACATATATTATAATATTGATTCAATACACAATTAATTAAATGTTTTCTAATATTTATGTAGTTAGGTTAAATCGAATTCTAGTATAACTTAGCATAGAAGAACATATTCATTATTCTATTATTAATATTATAACCCTTCTGAGCTTTGTCTGTGAGTGATGGTATCTTTTATGCATTTGAAAGGGTAGAACATTCATTAAATGTATCAAAAATTGTTGTTGTAAAGTAATATTTTAATGAGTGTTTTATTACTTCTGTCATAATCATATTTTATTGTATTGTTCATTTTATTTCTTGTGTTTGGTTGTATCACTCATATAATTACACATTACATTATAATATATAATTTAAATTCAATTGGACGTGAATTAATATAATCCACGGATCTAAATGAATTTTAGGGAATGCTTACTCAATAAAAGTAATGATTTATTACTCTTAGGAGAATATAATAAATCATGAATGTGTGACAACATAAAATTAACACAGCTTAAATTTAAGTAACATTTAGAAGTAAGTAGTTACCTTCACATTTTTACATCATAAATTACACACCATAATTCAATTACCAAGATAAAAGGGAGCCTCGACATCATATATAATTGAATAACTGTAATTTCGTCTGTATTAAATTATTTGTATTGTGGTACAAGGGCAAAGGTTGATGATGTTAACTGGTCGGTATTAAACCGAGCTTATCCGGACGATATCAAAATAATCTTGCATTGTCGATGGGTTTCAATTTATTGATTATCCTATCGACATCCCTTGTGTCAAAATTCAAATTTGTCATAAATAACAACACGCAAGTACACAACACTACTTAACAACAATTTTAAAGCTATTGGTTTAAGTCAGTAGTACAAGACTGTTGTAGAGGTCTTTCGATTTTAGTTTTAAGAATTAGGGCGGACTTAAACCAAAGCTTGAGATTAAATCTCTGTAATAATGAATTTAGTAAAATACACCTTCTGTGTATTTAAATAAATACATATGAGTGGTTCACCAGTTTTCAGCTAGTTTAAGTGGGAAGTTAGGGCATTTAATAGGGACTGTGTTACATAACAAGAAACTTAGTTTGTATGCTCGTTATTTAGAGCAAAGTGCTAACAAGGGCGACTGCTTTTCGAATGAAGTTATTTCCCTTGCAAGTAAGAAGCCATAATCTTTAATTAGGTTTTTTATGTGTGAATGCACTTAATAATTTTAATCATTTGGTAATTAAATATGAACACAGACGCGAGTATAATCTTAAAATTATTAAATAATAAAATCCTGTCGAAGTTAAATAATATAACATTACTTTTGGAAATATCAAAAATATCCGAAATTGGATTTGATACTCTTAAGGTAATGAAGAGGAGAAAGTGACAAAAAATAATCAACTCGTGGATATCCGATGACGTGTGCCGGAGGTTTCATGTAGATTTAAGTTAATATCTTTTTCTTTCAGCGTCCACGTGTAGATTTAATTAGATCTAAGTGTAGTTAGAAACATGAAACCATTAGTGATGGACAGTCGGATCCGCTTCTTTCTCCTCCGCGGTAAATTCCTATTTGTATAGTTGTAATAAATGCGTTATTTCTTCGATTTGGGGGGGTGATAATTCTGTTTCTTCCAGAACACAGGAAGTTCGAGCGCTGTTTGCTGAACTGTGGGTTATCATGTAGATTTATCGTAAAGAATTGAATTATTTTAATATCGTCAATACTGAAAATACGTATTAAATCAGTAGTGTACTAGAGTAGATACAGATGTGTAAATTTTATCCATTTGATCAAAATCGAGACTTACTAGGACGTATCGACGTAGTTGAATCTTAAAGCAAGTAACTATTTACTGGATGTTTAACTTGAATTATTTTATTCCAAAATACAAATCATTCTTCTGAAGTCGACGAAATAATATTCAACGTAAATTCAAGCGTAGTGAGGATTAAATAATAGATTGGTACTATTAGGTAAATTTCCAGGTTGAATTACATGACGACTCACAGTCTAAAAGAAGTCTTCGGAGGTTTGTGGCATGTTATTTTAAACTCACCATATCGGTTTTGTTTACAACCAACTGTTGTACTATAAAATTAAAATTATATTTTAATTAAAATAATTGTCTTACTAAAAAAAAATATATAATTTGAATTATATTATTTATAATATAAATATCATTTCTCAAGATGAAACGTTGTGTATGCTTAACCGATATGGAAATCCTAATTAATACAATGAGTGACTGATTACTTTGTCTACATTTAATTTATTAACAGTAAATAATTACAAAGTCACTTATTGTATAACAAGGAAATACGATGAATTTGTCTATCCATTTTGTTTTCAGGGATGTTTACATATACGTTTTATATTATCTTGCTGTATATTATAGTTAAGTATATGTTGACGTGATCACTACTTCTAGGTATATCATAATACTACTGTATATCAAGGGAACTTATGTGCTTTTGTTTAACCAAATTCTTTCAGAGATGGTCATTGTTTAATTGGTATTAATTTATATTATGTTTTATGGTTACACAACTTTTATAGGTATGTCAATGGAACATTATATTGAACTTTAATTAACCAATTTTCAGAGATTGTCACATCGATTAATTAAAACTACCTAATCTAGCGGAATATTATTAATATGAGTATGTTTGACGTATTCACCATTTGTTATAGATTTTTCGAAGGAGACTTAATCATTTTACGGAATAGTTAATATTATCCTACCTTACCTAAGCTTTATAGCGGGTGGTAGAATATTCACAAGATATTTTTAAAGTTACAGCAAATAAGGCGACTCTTAGGGGTCAGTGTGTTCTTGGCTTGGAATTTATTACTCTTACAGGAATGTATGGGGAATATATGGAATAGCCTTGACTTAATATATTGATCTTTAATCGATAAGCAATTAAGCGTAATTAGATTCACTTACGAGTTAGAAATGAACAGGGACCGGAAGTAATCTGCTTTCAAAGTAACGTATTGCAGCCCAGCTTTGTTATCATTCTGTCTCTTAAGATGAATAATTAAGTTAATGCAGTTAAGGCGTATCTGTTCAATTACCATTTATTGAGTGCCAAGACTCGGAAATCATATTTCATAATCAATTCGGTTGTGATAATACTGGTTGCCTTTGACTTGATTAAATTAGATTCTTGTTAATTGAACTTAACTATGAAACCCTAAGTCCTTCTTTCGTTAATTCGTTCAAGTATTTAAATTGTGATATATTTAACCTGACAATAGTTTGATAAATTCATCAGACTGGAGTGCTTTTATAATTATGTAATAAATGTTGAGCTAGTTGCGATTTTGGGGCCTCACAACCCCCGGGATTAATAAACTCCCTCGCATGATTGCTTAATTTGGAAAGCTTCGACTGCAAGCATAAGTACTATACACGTCGGTGAGAAATTTTCCCCACACTGGACATAGGTTCGATAAAGGATGCTCTACGGCCAAAGAGTTATTTATTTATTGAACCATTTACAAACATTATACACGACATCATCGAATTATGGTTGGGTTAATATTAATTGATCGCGGGAGGTTGAAGTCCTACCCTAATCCATTTAATCACTTCCTACCCTTCTGTTCCTATATATTAGAAAGGAGAACTGATATTATTACAAGTAATTGAATAAAACTATTCAGCCCTAGCATGATGTTACTTATGAGTATAGAATTAATTATTCTTAAACTATACACATACTAAGTTCTATGTGAGAAAATAATTTATATGAAACATATAGAACTAATTATTATTTCAAGATGAAAATATTAACTTTCTTTAACTGTTAAACAGTTTGGTTGTAATAAACCTCAGTATGATATGGTTCTTGATTACTATCATGAATCAATTGAGTATGTATCTTGATGTCTTCCGTAGTCAGGTACCCGGCACTGATAGAATATCGAGTATTCGCTGTTGATACTACGGTGTAGGCGTACACTTGGGGCCCTTTCGTGTAAATTCTGGCTCTGCTTGGTTGCGGGGATTAATTGGGATCTTATTCTTTGATGAATGCGTGTAATTATTGAATCGATTGAATAACTATGGAAAACTGGTATAACCAGATTGGGTTGAACCCCAAAATAATTATCTATTATCTCATCTTGTGAGGCAAGGAGATATATCTGACTGTATTTATAATACAGGTATAAAACTATAACCGATTTACAGTTGTATTGAGTATTGATTACTAGGCCACTGTTGTGTGCCAATTTACAAACCTAGGACAACTGGTCCTTTTACTACATTACTAGTCAAGGCTAGTGCAACAGAACACTGATTTATAATCGTATTGATTGCTAGGCCACTGTTGTGTGCCAATTTACAAACTTAGGACGATTAGTCCTTTTACTACAATACTAGTCAAGGCTAGTGCAACAGAATTGAAGTTCCATCAAGCAGAGTTGAATGGTTATTGTTATACACTAAGTTAACCATTCCTATACTATCCTTTCCCCTCCAAGGGGGTGCAGACATTGGATGGCACTCATAGTTGTGGGCGATGGATGGGGCCCTCAATCTTATATAACAAACAAAATTTTTATTACTTATATACGCACACATTAATCGCCTTCGAAGTCTCTACAACTCTAAAAGAACCAAGGTTACTTATATTTACATAACGTATGGGTTGACGATCATTTGGCCAAAACATGACGAGAGTAGTTCGTTCTTATGAGAGAGGTGGTATAGTTACAATTTGGTGCCTTAGGAACCAGGATTATTAACTTCAGTAGAGTTATCTACTTAAAATGTAGGCTTTACAGCCTACAATTTGGTGTTCGTGAAGACGGAAAGAGTTAGAGTATTTTGAGGAATTAAAAAAAAAAGTATATGTAATGACACTGAAATTAATGAATTTTGAGTAAAGATGGATTGATAGTTATTGTGGATATGGGAATTAGGATGATTAGAGTTAGGGGGGTGAGGAAACTGTAGGAAATAAAAAAATATATAAAGTCTTGCCCTTTGCAGATTGCTACAAAAATAGGAAACTTAAAATTTAAATTCTGACGATCTAGAAAGTATTATATCGTTGGTTACAAATGTGGTTGTGCACTAATATGATAAAATCACTGATAACTTAACTGACCATAAACGCTTAAAAAAAAAAAAATCTTTTCACAAGTAGTTGAATCGCAAGTAGAGTATAGAAACGCTATGGTGAAATAATAAAGAATCTAACTATATATACTTTATACATAAGAAATAAACGGGAAAATATATTCCTATCATTTAAAGTTATAATCCCTTAACAGAAGCTAATTGAAAAGTAATTAAATAAAAGAAAAGAGACATAGTAATTCTAGCGTCCACCTTGTATCGCGTTTGAATTCGAGAAGACACGCTAACAAATATTTTTTTTTTGCTTGAAGCGAGAGACATCAATAAATATATATACTCACAGATTCGGAAAATAAAATCTTTCTTACATAATAATTTATAGAGTAGAAAATGTAATACTTTAGTAGTTAGATTAGTAAAAGAATGACCGCACTAATATGTTATGTATTGCGTCAATTATTACGACTTAGCTATCAAGAGCAAACGTAACTTAGAGACATGTCAGCATTGTACTAGACGAAGTAGAGAAGTAAACATGCTATTTAGTGTGGTCTTACATAAATAAAATAAAAGCGAGCCCTGAAAACACACGAAGAAAACAAGCTTTTCCAATTAATACAAACACCAAATAACTAGGTAAATAAATAAAATCAATGCACTGAAAAAGTTAGGAAAACGTGTTAAATAAAATAACTGTTAGATTTTAAATAAAAATTAGATTAATTATTTCAAAGTTCAAGCATTTGTTACAGTTTTACAGTTTTTACATCAAACACCTTAATAAGACTAATTTAAAGTTATAATAGATACAATAAATTTACTAGGTCGTCTAAGACAGTTGAGGTTTAATCTACCTTTAAAAGTGCCTGCCGTCAATAGTAATTATAATCACAATTCATATGTGTGAAGAGCTAGTAATAACTTTAACAACTTAACTAGACTAGTAGGTATTGATTTGTTTTGTACAAAGGTAGCGTCCGCTAGGTGACTGGTTAGCAGAGAGTTTTTCTTATATTTTTGTGTTTCAAACCGGACTACGTTGTGGTATTTCATGTTCACAATCATTTAGTAATAATTCATAATATAACATCTATCAGTGAGCATCTTTAATTCGCTTTATGTTCCTACCGTTTCTGAAAGTACATATTTGGTAGCTGTTGGTCTTCCAGTCAATAAATAAATCAAGTAAATATATAAAAAGAAAGAGCGTAAATAATCAAATTCATTTTTAGATGGAACACTAATCGGTTTACAAACTATTGAAGAACTTGAAGTATACATTTTATTTATAACCTCATAATAAATATTACTATTGGATCATAAGTTAAAGATGTTAAACACGCGGTACAAAAAAAAAACTTATGTGCTAGCTTCTAAAAGTAAAATTATTCGAGCAGTTAAACCTTGTCAATCTATAAATCTGGAAATATTAGGAATCATGTATTGATAGGCTTATAGGGTCATAGAGAATCAAAGGGCAAATATGTAGTTTTATAAATGATAGTCATTCAAGGTTAGTTCAGTAAGTTAATAATGTATTGTTAATTGCGAAAACCTAGATAAAATCAAACGGTTACAAACTGGAACTTAAAACAATGCTCCGTTCGATCATAAAAGATAATAATAGTCAAATTATAAAAAGGACTTAAAGGAAAACATTTAAGAGAAATTGAATTGAAACTGATTACCAACAACAATTCTCCAAACCCTATTGAACGGTCAACAAAGACTTGGGCGGTCTATTTCGGACTTACTGTCATAAAAGGCATTCAAGAAGGTTCTTTGTGGCTTCCGAAACTTGAACATCTGTTTTATAATAATTATTTTATGATAGTATACCATAAATGCCTAATGTCACATAGCTAAAATACTAATAGCAAAACAACATAGCTCATAAACTGATAAAAATTAACTTAGATTACGTCATGTTCCTGAAGCAGAACTAATCAAATGCTATACAAATCACGAACAGGACTGAATAAATATATGAGGGACGACATTGTAAAAAGTAACCCTTTTCCAAACGTAAATAATGTTTTGGACCTAAAACTTAACAGGTTACTGTAATGCTATTTACTTATCCAGATAATTTGGTTGAGTTTAATTTAGAGTAAATTGATTAATAATATTGACGTTAATGGATACCAACGACCATTTAGTGATAAATGTAATGATTTAAAAATAAGTAGTTGGTGCTACTCACTCTATAGTAGAAACTAAGAGAACAATATCTAAATCGCGTATATTGAATGTTATTAAGTAAATGTGTTTCGTTAAATCGTGTTGTATGTGTGAATAACTTAGATTGATTAAAAATATAAAACGCTCAAAATTAAACATAAATCTTTTATAAAAATTTGTGCTGGAATAAGTAGGAGTAAAACGTTAATAAGAAACTTAAGAAGATAGGCATAACAAGTTTTACAGCCAAACAAATAGAAAAAACATTGATAGGGATAAGTGTTATTAATTAGGGAATTATAAAAAAAAATAATTATAATATATATTTTGTTAATTACAAAATTTAATTCGTTTAACACTCATAAAATTTTGGGGGGTGAATGTACCTATCGTCAATTTGAACACATAAAAGAGTTAAAGGGAGATAGCTATAGGGTAAACACGGATCGAATGCATTACAAATAATCAATTGCGGTTAAAAAATAAACGTTCACACTGAATTAAATTCTATTATTAAGAATATAAGGTCACATTTTTGCTTATCAAAGCATAGAGTAAAATGGTCGGGAGGTCGGCAAAAACAGGTGCAGTCGACCAATCAGGGCAGGCCAGCGAACGGACGCTTGCGCCAGAGATCGACGGTGCTCGAGAGTGTGAACCCGAATTCTTTGAAAGTCGGACGCGCGCGCATTTGTTTGGAAAATATTCTGAAGTCAGGGTGTGTACCGGGATTAAAACGACGGTCGCGCGTTCGTTAAAGTGATAACATAATTAAATTAGAGTCAAGTGAAGTGTAGTGTCTTCCAAGGCTGATTATGTAAGTGGTTCTTTAATTTTAACCCCTCAGCGAAACTCCGTGGGTTTTGTTTTAAAATTGGACTTATTATTTAAATTTTAATATTTCAAAGCTTGCTGTTTTTTTTTTAGTGATTATTATTAACGGGATAATTCCTATAATTTTATGGTCTTTTATAAAATTTTGTCATTTAAAACATAGCAAAAATTGTCTAATAATTCATTATCATGCCAAAATAATTAAATAATTATTGTATGATAAAATGATTTACATATATTATAATATTGATTCAATACACAATTAATTAAATGTTTTCTAATATTTATGTAGTTAGGTTAAATCGAATTCTAGTATAACTTAGCATAGAAGAACATATTCATTATTCTATTATTAATATTATAACCCTTCTGAGCTTTGTCTGTGAGTGATGGTATCTTTTATGCATTTGAAAGGGTAGAACATTCATTAAATGTATCAAAAATTGTTGTTGTAAAGTAATATTTTAATGAGTGTTTTATTACTTCTGTCATAATCATATTTTATTGTATTGTTCATTTTATTTCTTGTGTTTGGTTGTATCACTCATATAATTACACATTACATTATAATATATAATTTAAATTCAATTGGACGTGAATTAATATAATCCACGGATCTAAATGAATTTTAGGGAATGCTTACTCAATAAAAGTAATGATTTATTACTCTTAGGAGAATATAATAAATCATGAATGTGTGACAACATAAAATTAACACAGCTTAAATTTAAGTAACATTTAGAAGTAAGTAGTTACCTTCACATTTTTACATCATAAATTACACACCATAATTCAATTACCAAGATAAAAGGGAGCCTCGACATCATATATAATTGAATAACTGTAATTTCGTCTGTATTAAATTATTTGTATTGTGGTACAAGGGCAAAGGTTGATGATGTTAACTGGTCGGTATTAAACCGAGCTTATCCGGACGATATCAAAATAATCTTGCATTGTCGATGGGTTTCAATTTATTGATTATCCTATCGACATCCCTTGTGTCAAAATTCAAATTTGTCATAAATAACAACACGCAAGTACACAACACTACTTAACAACAATTTTAAAGCTATTGGTTTAAGTCAGTAGTACAAGACTGTTGTAGAGGTCTTTCGATTTTAGTTTTAAGAATTAGGGCGGACTTAAACCAAAGCTTGAGATTAAATCTCTGTAATAATGAATTTAGTAAAATACACCTTCTGTGTATTTAAATAAATACATATGAGTGGTTCACCAGTTTTCAGCTAGTTTAAGTGGGAAGTTAGGGCATTTAATAGGGACTGTGTTACATAACAAGAAACTTAGTTTGTATGCTCGTTATTTAGAGCAAAGTGCTAACAAGGGCGACTGCTTTTCGAATGAAGTTATTTCCCTTGCAAGTAAGAAGCCATAATCTTTAATTAGGTTTTTTATGTGTGAATGCACTTAATAATTTTAATCATTTGGTAATTAAATATGAACACAGACGCGAGTATAATCTTAAAATTATTAAATAATAAAATCCTGTCGAAGTTAAATAATATAACATTACTTTTGGAAATATCAAAAATATCCGAAATTGGATTTGATACTCTTAAGGTAATGAAGAGGAGAAAGTGACAAAAAATAATCAACTCGTGGATATCCGATGACGTGTGCCGGAGGTTTCATGTAGATTTAAGTTAATATCTTTTTCTTTCAGCGTCCACGTGTAGATTTAATTAGATCTAAGTGTAGTTAGAAACATGAAACCATTAGTGATGGACAGTCGGATCCGCTTCTTTCTCCTCCGCGGTAAATTCCTATTTGTATAGTTGTAATAAATGCGTTATTTCTTCGATTTGGGGGGGTGATAATTCTGTTTCTTCCAGAACACAGGAAGTTCGAGCGCTGTTTGCTGAACTGTGGGTTATCATGTAGATTTATCGTAAAGAATTGAATTATTTTAATATCGTCAATACTGAAAATACGTATTAAATCAGTAGTGTACTAGAGTAGATACAGATGTGTAAATTTTATCCATTTGATCAAAATCGAGACTTACTAGGACGTATCGACGTAGTTGAATCTTAAAGCAAGTAACTATTTACTGGATGTTTAACTTGAATTATTTTATTCCAAAATACAAATCATTCTTCTGAAGTCGACGAAATAATATTCAACGTAAATTCAAGCGTAGTGAGGATTAAATAATAGATTGGTACTATTAGGTAAATTTCCAGGTTGAATTACATGACGACTCACAGTCTAAAAGAAGTCTTCGGAGGTTTGTGGCATGTTATTTTAAACTCACCATATCGGTTTTGTTTACAACCAACTGTTGTACTATAAAATTAAAATTATATTTTAATTAAAATAATTGTCTTACTAAAAAAAAATATATAATTTGAATTATATTATTTATAATATAAATATCATTTCTCAAGATGAAACGTTGTGTATGCTTAACCGATATGGAAATCCTAATTAATACAATGAGTGACTGATTACTTTGTCTACATTTAATTTATTAACAGTAAATAATTACAAAGTCACTTATTGTATAACAAGGAAATACGATGAATTTGTCTATCCATTTTGTTTTCAGGGATGTTTACATATACGTTTTATATTATCTTGCTGTATATTATAGTTAAGTATATGTTGACGTGATCACTACTTCTAGGTATATCATAATACTACTGTATATCAAGGGAACTTATGTGCTTTTGTTTAACCAAATTCTTTCAGAGATGGTCATTGTTTAATTGGTATTAATTTATATTATGTTTTATGGTTACACAACTTTTATAGGTATGTCAATGGAACATTATATTGAACTTTAATTAACCAATTTTCAGAGATTGTCACATCGATTAATTAAAACTACCTAATCTAGCGGAATATTATTAATATGAGTATGTTTGACGTATTCACCATTTGTTATAGATTTTTCGAAGGAGACTTAATCATTTTACGGAATAGTTAATATTATCCTACCTTACCTAAGCTTTATAGCGGGTGGTAGAATATTCACAAGATATTTTTAAAGTTACAGCAAATAAGGCGACTCTTAGGGGTCAGTGTGTTCTTGGCTTGGAATTTATTACTCTTACAGGAATGTATGGGGAATATATGGAATAGCCTTGACTTAATATATTGATCTTTAATCGATAAGCAATTAAGCGTAATTAGATTCACTTACGAGTTAGAAATGAACAGGGACCGGAAGTAATCTGCTTTCAAAGTAACGTATTGCAGCCCAGCTTTGTTATCATTCTGTCTCTTAAGATGAATAATTAAGTTAATGCAGTTAAGGCGTATCTGTTCAATTACCATTTATTGAGTGCCAAGACTCGGAAATCATATTTCATAATCAATTCGGTTGTGATAATACTGGTTGCCTTTGACTTGATTAAATTAGATTCTTGTTAATTGAACTTAACTATGAAACCCTAAGTCCTTCTTTCGTTAATTCGTTCAAGTATTTAAATTGTGATATATTTAACCTGACAATAGTTTGATAAATTCATCAGACTGGAGTGCTTTTATAATTATGTAATAAATGTTGAGCTAGTTGCGATTTTGGGGCCTCACAACCCCCGGGATTAATAAACTCCCTCGCATGATTGCTTAATTTGGAAAGCTTCGACTGCAAGCATAAGTACTATACACGTCGGTGAGAAATTTTCCCCACACTGGACATAGGTTCGATAAAGGATGCTCTACGGCCAAAGAGTTATTTATTTATTGAACCATTTACAAACATTATACACGACATCATCGAATTATGGTTGGGTTAATATTAATTGATCGCGGGAGGTTGAAGTCCTACCCTAATCCATTTAATCACTTCCTACCCTTCTGTTCCTATATATTAGAAAGGAGAACTGATATTATTACAAGTAATTGAATAAAACTATTCAGCCCTAGCATGATGTTACTTATGAGTATAGAATTAATTATTCTTAAACTATACACATACTAAGTTCTATGTGAGAAAATAATTTATATGAAACATATAGAACTAATTATTATTTCAAGATGAAAATATTAACTTTCTTTAACTGTTAAACAGTTTGGTTGTAATAAACCTCAGTATGATATGGTTCTTGATTACTATCATGAATCAATTGAGTATGTATCTTGATGTCTTCCGTAGTCAGGTACCCGGCACTGATAGAATATCGAGTATTCGCTGTTGATACTACGGTGTAGGCGTACACTTGGGGCCCTTTCGTGTAAATTCTGGCTCTGCTTGGTTGCGGGGATTAATTGGGATCTTATTCTTTGATGAATGCGTGTAATTATTGAATCGATTGAATAACTATGGAAAACTGGTATAACCAGATTGGGTTGAACCCCAAAATAATTATCTATTATCTCATCTTGTGAGGCAAGGAGATATATCTGACTGTATTTATAATACAGGTATAAAACTATAACCGATTTACAGTTGTATTGAGTATTGATTACTAGGCCACTGTTGTGTGCCAATTTACAAACCTAGGACAACTGGTCCTTTTACTACATTACTAGTCAAGGCTAGTGCAACAGAACACTGATTTATAATCGTATTGATTGCTAGGCCACTGTTGTGTGCCAATTTACAAACTTAGGACGATTAGTCCTTTTACTACAATACTAGTCAAGGCTAGTGCAACAGAATTGAAGTTCCATCAAGCAGAGTTGAATGGTTATTGTTATACACTAAGTTAACCATTCCTATACTATCCTTTCCCCTCCAAGGGGGTGCAGACATTGGATGGCACTCATAGTTGTGGGCGATGGATGGGGCCCTCAATCTTATATAACAAACAAAATTTTTATTACTTATATACGCACACATTAATTGCCTTGGAAGTCTCTACAACTCTAAAAGAACCAAGGTTACTTATATTTACATAACGTATGGGTTGACGATCATTTGGCCAAAACATGACGAGAGTAGTTCGTTCTTATGAGAGAGGTGGTATAGTTACATGGTGGCCACAGATTCTATAAATATCTACCTTTCCTAAGGAAGCAACCACGTGACACCGGAGTCCTGTTCCAATGTAATGACTATACAGTACGGTTTATTAGGGACTCTTGCAGATACGAGTCGTGGCAAGAATAGACTGGATCTAATTACTTCGTTACGCTGCAGTGGAGACAGTCGTAGCTAATTGCAATCCACGAGGACATCTTACATACTCCCCAGCAATCTCATGCCACCTGATTACGGCATTCTCTCTTAATCACCACTTCCCGGTTGCGACGCCGCCCGCTCTAATGTCTGGTTTTTGTTTCTAGTTGATATTTAACCGACTTCATAAAAGGAGAGATTATGTATACGACTGTATGTTTTTTTTTGTATGTTCACCGATTTCTCCCTTAATTGTGGACCGCTTCTCCAAATTCTTTTATGTTTGGTAGAGTATACTTTCGAGGTAGCCCCATTTAAATTTCATCAAATTCGGTTAAGCCATTTTTGAGTTACACTCCAATAAACTAACGCCTATTTTTATATCATTGACGGTGAGTGGCAATTGATCCCGTAATTAACAAGGGTTACTAAAAAGGCTGAAAAAAATTAAAAAAAGCATACCTACCAATAAATTGAACCGACTTTAATGCCAAAAAGTGTGAAATGACTTGTTGCAGTCGGTACCATGCGCACAATATTGTGATAATAGGTACTTTTGAACTATCATGGTACCGACTTTGACGAGTTATTTCACACTTATTGGTGTTGAAGTCGGTTCCATTTTTTGGAAAAATATAGACATACATTCATGAATAAATTGGAATCTAACTTGCACTCTTAGCTAGTCTGCTTGATTGTGGTAACGCTTTGGTTTGTACCTACTGTAATTTAATCTTTTTACCGAATAAACAATTATTATGATTATTACGTAAACAGAAAAAAAATATTACATTTAATTATTATCAAGTTGTATAGTATTTAATTACTATACTGCACCATCCCTTTTAATAATAATATTGGTATAATCTTATTTAATATTATGAATGCGAATGTTTGAATGGATGGATGTGTGATATAGGCGCAGAAATATCATATGAAATTTTCGTCATCATCATCATTACCACGCACGCGGATGAAACCGTGGGCGCAACAAGTAGAGCATATTTTTTAAAACTTATGTTAATACTCAAACCTGTGGCTCCATTCTCTAAATAAATATTAGTACAGATATACCTAATTTTGATGTTTATTAGCTGGCGCTTTTTACCGTACAAATTAATTGTTTAAGACTACATTAATAGCGATTAGCTTTTTCAAAAAACTATCCTATACTAGCGAACTAAAATTTAATTATGGTAGTCTTTTTTGGATTTTAGTGTTAACAGAAGTACTAAAACCCAATTTTATGTAACATTTAGATTGATATATTACATATCTAAAAATAGGATTATTCTATTATATTTTTGGGCATCTTTTCGTTAGTTTAGCGAGCACACAGTTACGTGCCGACTAATCTGTCGAAGATATACCCTTAACTGACGAGAAATATTTAATTTTATTGCTGTCGTTCGGAAGTGCTATACTAGGTACTCGTATTTTGTATTTGGGCCTAAACAAAATAAGAACTGCGATAATTTACAGATTTTTAGTTTCGTGAATTCTTACGGAATCGACACTATTGTCTTTATATCAAAGAAAGACTATATTTTTTGTTAGACAGCTGAAAAGGCCCATCTAGTAGTTAATTGCAACCATTAGGGAACACGACACTGTCGAGGGCTCTTGCTACAAGACCCTGGAGATGTACATACGGAAAAGTGTTCCCAAGTAGACACGACCGTGTCTACAATTATATAGAAGACTTCTAAATTGTAGCTTCAATTGCTCGAGCGAATGCTTCCATTTTGAATCCCTAGGGTTCGTTAGTGTTATGTTTTTAGGTTTTTCGGGCTAGTTTCTGGTGATGCTCCAGTTTATTGATACGGTAATCCATAAAGCTGGATTTAATTATTCCTCATATCCGTTATTTATTTAAGGTGCTGCAATATCATGATGTCGATAAAATGAGAGTTTTTAAAGCAGTTTATTTTATAAGCAGCGATTTAATTGAAACTACAAAAAATAATAGATATGATATTTCTTACACTTCTAAGTACATATTGACGGAATTAAAAACCTATTTAACATACTAGATAACATTAAAAAAAATCAAACATACCACAAAATTTCAGTTTTTTGAAGTTTTAAAAAAGGAAATTTATGGTACTTTGAAATACTGAAAAAATCAAAACGTACGGGCCATAGTAAACAATGTCAGGACTCCATGTGTTAAGAGGTAGAAAAGAGTTTTCTCTTTTAGCATGGAAAGTACTAGCTATGCAATCCTCTTAAGCTCTAGAATAAAACACAGTATCATCACGAGACACTAGCACTGTCAATTATTTTCACGCGGGTGAAACCACCGGGCTCAGCTAATAGAATATAATAAGACTAGGTACAAAAACTTTTGTTGATATCTAATTCTGTTCTTATTGACAAACCAGATTGATACGTGTGGTTTCCTTAGAAATGGTAGGAAGCAGGCAACAAGTGAGCGGCTGTCTATTGTCGCAGATACTCGCTCGACTCTCTCCCGCTTATGGTCGCACGTAAGCGGGAGAGAGTAATTATGATACACGTTACATTATGTGCGATGTTGATGATGCACACGAGGCGATAAGGGAGTAGAGTGTGCGATGGTGCACATCCCACAGGCATGTAATACGAAGTTTTTCATCACACACGCGAGGAAATAACAGACTTGTATTATTAAAAATACATCAAAGCGAATATTTTCATGATTATTGCATAACTTATTGTGAATTATGAACAATTTTTTATTCATAGTTGATACAATTTTATTTATTTGATGATGTTCAGCTATGCACATAAAACTCTTTGTTAGTGTTAACAAGTCAAGCTAAATAAAGTCGTTTAAAAATAAAGTATTACCTCGATACATTAAGGTTGCTTCATTTACTGCGTATATATTGCAACGAGATACAAATTTAATTTATTCGGGATAATTATATAACGTACTTGTGCGGTAATGGTAAAATAAAATGCACATGTGTTTAAAATCTTGGATTCCGAACGTAACAACGATGTAATAAGAGCCACTTTACGAGCATGTGTGATGAAAAATGTATTACTTCTTACCTTAGCCATAATAAAAAAAATGTAAAATAGAACAAAAAAACGCAGAATGGAAGTTAATATTGTACTGTTTTAGTTTATACCTAGTTAGAATTTAGGTATTATTATATTTGTTAGCCTCACTTTTTTCGGGAAAGACAATGCTGTCGGACTACCATTCTGTCATGGGAGTGACAGATGGGTTGTGTGGGCTCTCTAAAATTGCAACAGTGTAGGTTTAATCAACCTGGCAAGTTTAAAGTTTAACTATAGGCTAATTTTACGGGTCAAACAAGAGAAAAGTAGACGTCATCAAATACGAGTAGTATATTCATAAGTGAATTGGCTTTATATCATACGTCAGGTCTCTTTCAAGTGTTATAAAGGATTGTGAAAATAGTACAGTATTAGTAGTTTATGCAACTGTCATATAATGAAGCTTTCGTTGTGACGGGCAACTGCTATGCCGTATGTAAAAAATACATGGAACTTCGACCCACCCCCTGTCGAAACCCTGCCTTTTTCTTGAGCTATAGATCGGGGAAGTGCGTCGATCAAAGAATTGGTATTAATAAATTTGGTGCTCTGGGAAAAACTATCGCAAGTTTTTTGAATCTGCCTAACCCAGCGTTGTACATGGGGCATTGCTTCCGGCGCACCTCGGCGACCCTTCTCATAGATAGCGGTGGTGATTTGACCGCACTGAAACGACACGGGGGTGGAAGTCTTCTACTGTGGCTGAAAGCTACATTGAAGAGTCTTTAATGAATAAAATTCAAGTCTCAAATACGATCTTGAACAGTATAGAAAACAAGACGAATGAAGTAATTATAAATATTCCGAATCAGTCTACGAGCTCTACTGCTTGCCCCGCGACCGCTACAGCTGCTGGATCAATAATTAACATTAACTTTCAAAATTGTACCATCCAAAATTTGAACAATTATTATAAATAAACTATTGTCAGCTTTTACTCTTGTTGTTTGATTAATTGCATTAGTGAAGATAAAGTAGTGTATGCAACTGCATATAACACGGGTATTAAAACACGAGTGTGAGTTTCATAATAGTAACGAGTATTATTAGTAGTATTTGAGACTTGAATTTTATTCATTAAAGACTCTTCAATGTAGCTTTCAGCCACAGTAGAAGACTTCCACCCCCCGTGTCGTTTCAGTGCGGTCAAATCACCACCGCTATCTATGAGAAGGGTCGCCGAGGTGCGCCGGAAGCAACGCCCCATGTACAACGCTGGGTTAGGCAGATTCAAAAAACTTGCGATAGTTTTTCCCAGAGCACCAAATTTATTAATACCAATTCTTGGATCGACGCACTTCCCCGATCTATAGCTCAAGAAAAAGGCAGGGTTTCGACAGGGGGTGGGTCGAAGTTCCATGTATTTTTTACATACGGCATAGCAGTTGCCCGTCACAACGAAAGAACGATCTATTTTCGTTTTTGTTTTCGAAACTTTCGCCATGATTGTACTGTCGTCTATGTTAGAGACTTCATCGAACTGGATGTTGTATAGCTCTTGCCTTCGGCATGCCCCCATTATGCCGAAGATTAGTGCAACCTGTAAAAATAAACGATATAATAAGCTTGAGGTACATAGCCAAGGCAAAAACTATGATTTATGAAGTAGTAAAGTGTAGGTACCTACTACCAAATTTATACACAAAGCGCTTAAACGGAGTGTCTAGATAACTTGCGTGTGTAGTACGTAAGTACTAGGTAGATTAAATAACAGAACTAAAATACACTTACCTTTTCAAAAAGATACAAAATATCTGGTGAATCTTCCAGGAACATCTTTATTTGACCTGATGTAAACGTCAAGGACTTTTTTTCCTTGTGTCCTTCTGAACTGCGTTTCAGGAACGCTATGACCTTTGAATACTTCGTGATATCAATATTGTTGTAGATACTCAGTGTGGACTTAAGCATAGAATATTTAGCCCACATAGAAGATGGTTTGAATTTGTCGGAGAGGTCTTTGAGATACGGAAGAATGAAATTTTCAGAAAATTATGTAGTTTTCTTTTCGGTCTTCCATGCCAAAAAGTTATTATATTCTTTTTTATATAATTTTCTAGATTTTTCTGGCAAAAGATTGTGAGTTACTTTTGTTGCCAATTTTAGAATATCCGGAGGCGTACAAATATCATCGCTATCCATTTTTAACTTTTAATTTGTATTTTAAAAACAAAACAAACATTAAATTCACGCGTATTTATTGTCACAGTGAACTTGCCGCCATTAAAATGCAGCTGCGCGCGCAGGGCCAATCAGGAGCGAGCGCGCGCTGTTCTTCTTTTATTTAATTGGCACAAGATCTTACCAAAGAGTTTTGTGTATGTAAGTTTAGTAGTTTCGACGAAGTTTTCACGTATAACCCAACTGTTTTCAAAAGCCAGCCTAATATCAAAATTTTATACAACTTGTATGAGGATTTTGACATAAGGCTCGCCACGTTAATTGGTCGCGTTTTATTGATGTTATAATGAGATTTTACGATATCGATGTGGATATTATACCATCATGTGAAATTGCTTAAATTGAGTGTTTTGTTGTCTGTTCTATAACAGTAGTAATTATAAGTCAAGTATTGGAAACATAAGTAGAATGTTACAACATTAGTGTAGGTAAACAATAATACATAATTCATGGGAAACACAGTAGGTACTATTAATTACCTACTTTTAAGTGATTATTTAAAGTTTCGATCAAATAAAACATGTGCTGTTTGCAAAAAAGATAAGAGAAGGTGAGTACGCATAGTGCCACCAACTTATCTGTTCAGGTGGGCAAAATATGAACTACAGTATACATCCATACATACATACCTACTAACTTTCGCGTTTATAATATTAGTAGGATTTTAATTGCAGAATTTGCAGATTAAAGAGTGCCTGGAAAGACTGCCCTATGTTTTGATTATCTTTTTTCTCGGTCAATTTCTTAGGTTGCAATACCAAATTCTCCACTAGCGACGCTACATCTGAACAGATGATGGTGGGACTCTATACCTACGTAAGCTTTCAATGTAGTGCTCATTGACATTTATAAATAACTGTCAAGCGCAGCTAAGTTCTGTGGATAATAGCGTGTCCGCTTTGAGAATTACTTGTATTTTTAAATGAAAGAAGTCTGTAGCTGCTGAACAACAGTAATTCTAATTTCAGAATTCTGTGGATTTAACAAAATTATTGCTTAACTTACTTTGGTAACTATATTTCTTTAGTACTAGCTGAACCGTCCGAGGCTTCGCTCGCGGGACCTCAACGGATAATGACATATTTTATTGCGCGAACCCTTATTCTTTTTTTTAAAGAAATTCGAAACCAACATACACACAAGAAAAAATATATATAGTTTTAACTTAGTTTATGTAGTAATACTATTATAATAGTAGTAAGTATATATGTATATACTTTCATTATCATTTAGTACCAACGGAATGCCATGTGTTTTGCCTCAAATCAGTTGTGGATAGGCAATGTTTAGATTTGAATAATTATGAAGGAAGGCATATTACTATGGAGTACGCGATAAACATCCTGAATCATCCTGAATTTTGAATGAAAGAACTAAAAGCAGACCAGATTGCTTAGCATGCGCATAATAGACTAACATCAAAAAAGTGAAGGCCTTTTTGTTTTCTGTAACATTAATTTCTGTTATTGATTGATGAGATAAATAATTCTACTATGTGATCCATAAAAGCCCTTTAAGTTATACAAACATTCAAATACCTTTTCAGTGACCATCCACAGAAGTATAAACATAAATATTTAACTACCCTCACGACTGGGCAGTGGCAGAAAAAGTTCCCCAGAAATCCGAAAGTTCCCGAAAAAGAGGGACCGCACCGTAATAAATTGACAACTTTTAATATTCACCGCAGAAAGTTAAAGAACAAAAGGTTATAACAAGACACCGTTGCGATATCTGTAGAATTATTTAAATTGATTAAACTTCAAAGCTGTGACAGGATTTAATGGGAGAGAAATAGGACTGGGCACGTAATTTTAAGGCTTTAAACAAGGTAAAAAGTGACTTTCTCTCAAAGGACGCCTTATAATTTTCGATTTAGTTTCGCTCGGTAAAAGCCGACAAAAGATTATGATAAATTTGGCGGATTTATTTTCGCTAATGGTAACTCCTTCGTGGGAAAATTTAATCTTTATGTAACTAATACAAAACTCTGTAAATACTAATAATAATATATATTATATTAAATATGTACAATTGGTAATAATAATAATAATAATAGTACTTTATTGCAGACTCGAGATCCATAAACAAACAGAAAAACAGATTGATTATTCAAGATTAGGTATACTCAAAAATGTCAACAATTCAAATATAAAATAAATTAAAAATAAAAATATATAAAATATTAAATATTACTAGGTGGCAGTAGCCAGCCATTGTCGGTACGTTGCAGATCGCAGCAGACGGTCTGCTAGGCTTCTGATTATGGTATTTTTACACATGTCAACTATAGACATGAATGAGGCGATCCGCTTGCGTTGAATGCCATTAAACTTAACAACGCGCGCGTCAAAGAACATTCCAGAGGCACTGCAGCTCCGTGACAACCCCATCAGCTGCCTAAAGATGTTGTTATGCGCCACTCTGATGGAGTTGTGCGCCTTCACAGTGTATTCGGTCCAGAGTTGACATGTGTAAAAAGTCTGACAAAATGCTCGAAATAGCATCATCTTCACGTCAGGCGTAAAATCTCCTCGCAATCATATTACCTACAATGCATAAGGCGCGTCTCTGGCGTTCTATATCTTCGTCGTCGGTAAGCTTGGACGTCACGATATGACCAAGGTACCTGAAACTCTCCACGATCTCAATCGGTTGACCATTTAAACGCAGCTCCGGCACACGTTGGGGACCCTTTCCCGACCTGAAAACTACCATTTCCGTCTTCTTGCTATTGTAGGTTAAGTCGTGCTCTCTCGCAAACCGCTCACAAATACCAAGAATTTTTTTAGACCTTTGATCGAGGGGCTGAGCAGCAACATGTCATCATAATAGTGGAATCTTAATTCTTCCTACTAATATTATGAATACAAATTTTATAATGGATGGAGTTCCCTTACTCAATAACGCCAGAACTTCTCTGATCACCGGATCAGGATGCAATTAGGTATGTAGATAGATTAGGCGCTGGAATAACACATAGGATACTTTTGCTATCATCACGCGGGTGAAATCGGGGGGCGCAACTAGTATAAGTCATACAGTGTTCATAAGATTTAAGTATGTTACTAAAACATATTTTAAACTATCAATTGAATATACGGACAAATTTATGAGCCTTACGGTAAACTCCACACCTGCCCATTACAGATACCCATTATAGTTTAGCTTAAGTTTCTGAGTGCACTGCGCTTTTCTTTCAATATATTGATTTTTGAGCCTCATACATAATGAGTCCATGTTTTCAGTTCTGGGACTTGAGACAAAAGTTAGTTACAAAAGCTCAGAGAAAAAATGGGTCATAGTCAACCATGCGGACCCAGTGCGGCTTATGGATAGGCTAGTGGCCAACCCATGTCAAAGTTATCAGGCCGCCCGAAGGCTTAAGATTGCGACATAACCTAACGACGTGCCCTCCGAAGTACGGAAGCGCTCAGTTTAAAAATGCCACTAGCACACACCCATCCAACTCCTGACTGCAGCAAGCGTTGCTTAACTTGTTGATCGTTTAATCAACTAGTCAAGTTCCGCTGAGAGCGCTTCTTTGGACCTCATACGCCTAGTTATTTCATTTGCCACAGTGCTCGTCAAACCAGCTAAGCAGCTCTTGCATAAGTCAAAGTCAAAGTCAAAATCATTTATTCCATTTAGGCATCAAAGACGCACTTATGAACGTCAATTTTTCAATATAATGTACTTTAAAGTTTCTACCGCCGCGTCCAAAAATATATAGAGCCTACCGAGAAGAAGCGGCAAGAAACTCGGGGTCATTATTTTTATATAGATGTTTACAATGTTTCTACTTAGGTACTACTAATATTACAATTTATGGGTGACAGAATGACAGCTTGCCACAAGTGGAGTATTCAAAGCATCTTTCTGTCTATATAATGTCGAACTTTATACTTAATTTATCAAAACTTATCAAAACAGTTTTACAGTCCACTTGAATTTGCCCTCTGTGAGCTCAGTTTTGTGTTTTGTGATTTTATTGTAAAAACGCACACAATTTCCTAGGAATGACTTATTAGTCTTCGCAAGTCTAAAACTAGGTACAGCTATCCTATTTGTATTCCTAGTATTAAAAGGGTGGTGATCGCTATTTAACTTATATTTATGTAAATTTTTACGACATTCACACTACTGCTTCAGGGTAGAATATCTGGAACTGGTGTGGTACCGACCAATATTGACATTAGAAACATTCCAGTAAATATACAGCAATGTACGAAATTTACAAAGCAGACGACGATATCAATAAATCAGTCATTTTAGATCAACAATAAACAATTTTTTCTAGTTACACTTTCCAATCCTTGACATCGAAAATTCAATGCTCAGACATACGTACCTCGCAACACAACCAGGCCCGCAGTGAGCCCTTCAATAAATCCGAACGAACGTTCGCGCACGCGTCTTTAATTATTCAGGATGCTCTCTATACGCGTATCCGACGCGCTTGAGCCGTTACGATACGATACACAAGTATCGCAGGGTTGGTACTCATACAGTTTTTTGCTTAGAACAATTCTAATACGAGGGTCATTTGAAAAGTTCTTAGCCTAACATGGTTAAAGTCATTGTTTTTTTATAACTACCCTCATTTTGTAGTTACATTATTTAGCAACAAGTATGCACAGTTTAGTTTATTCACAGTAACTCATTGTTCGTTTACACGTGATACCGTAAGTCAAGTCAGAGCTATTTTTGAAAATGGATAAGTTTGAACATCGTGCAGTGATAAAATACCTGAAGTTGAAAGGTTTAACTCCAAAAGCTATACATGAAGACATGTCTGCTACTTTGGGTGAGTCCGCTCCTTCGTATGCGACTGTTAAAAACTGCGTGGCAGAGTTTAAACGTGGTCGTGAGACCATTCAAGATGAGCCCCGTAGTGGCCGGCCTTCGACTGCTTCCCCTGATCAAAACAAAGAAAAAATCTGTGATTTAATTTTATCTGATCGAAGATTGATTATCGAGGAGATAGCTAATACTGTAGGCATCTCATCTGAGCGAACACATCATATAATTACTACTGAACTTGGATTCTCTAAGGTGTCTGCGCGGTGGGTACCGCGACTGCTTTCAGTGGAAGAAAAACGCAACCGACTCACAACTTCTCGCGACTGTTTAGAGTTATATGAAGCTGGCCCAATAGAATTTGTTGAAAGATTTATAACCATGGATGAAACCTGGGTTCACCACAATACACCCGAGACAAAAGAACAGTCGAAACAATGGAAAAGAGCAGGATCGCCCACCCCAAAGAAGGCAAAGGTGGTTTTATCGGCGGGCAAAGTCATGGCATCCGTTTTTTGGGATTTTGGGGTATAATTCTCGTGGATTATTTAAAAAAGGGTGAAACAATAAACTCCGTTTACTATTGCAACATGTTGCGTCGTTTGAGAGAAGAAATCAAAGAAAAGCGTCCAGGTTTATTGAAAAGAAAAGTCTTGTTTCATCAGGACAATGCGCGCGTTCACACCTCTGTGCAATCCATGGCAGAAATCCATCAATGTGGCTTCGAATTGTTACCTCATCCCCATATTCACCGGATTTAGCACCGTCCGACTTTTATCTGTTCCCAAAGCTGAAAATATGTTTAGGTGGTAAACATTTTTTTACAAATGAAGCGGTCATAGCCGCCGTGGACGCTTATTTTGAGGAGTTAGACGAAGATTTTTTTAAAACGGGTACCGATGCCTTACCGGGTCGATGGAAAAAGTGTTTTGAGCTCGGAGGAGAGTATGTTGAAAATAAAAATAAACTCAAAATCGTGTGGTTTCATTAAGTATGTTAGGCTAAGAACTTTTCAAATGACCCGTATATTGTACCATACTTTGAAACCAATAAAGATCGTACAATTTGTCAAGATTGTTTTTTCGTACCCTAGATGTTTTATGGTAATGATTTCTTAGGCTTTCGCGATTCTTATTAGCGGATTTAGATAGAGCTTAATTAGTCGCGTATTGTTTTATCCCGACCAACGTTAGTACAACTGCAGTGCAAGTACCGAAATCACAGATCGATATATTTGAGTCTTGAATTCGTTATACTTCGAAAATACTGGCTATATCGATCTTGCGTCGATACTTGCAATTAAGTAACAAAATGAAGCGAGGTAAACAAATTCGATAAGCTTTTACGATTACAATGATAAACCTAGCATGGAACTGTTAAATTACGTTTGAAATCGTCTATTTATTTGATTTTAACGATTGTTTTGTCAGCTTTGAAAATTACCTTGATATAGCTTATCGACAGGCGACGGGAATGAGGATATTGTTTAGTTGCGTTTGTTCTTACTAATATTATAAACACGAAAGTTTGTATTTATGGATGAATGGATGTTTGTTATTCTCTTACGCTCAAACGGCTGTCCCAATTTAGATGAAATTTGGCATGCGGGTAGACTGGGTGCTGAATTAACACTATATATATAATAATAATAGGATAATTTTCATCAACATCGTCATCATCCATCACCATGCGTGTGTAACCGCGGGGCGCAGCTAGTATTACTACTTCGGCCTTCTTTTGATCCTAAAAGAGCGAAATACTCGTATAAATCTTCAAACGATAGTAGGACGCATTGTGGAATGCAAACGATTCGTATTAATCGATATACGATCGTCAAAGTCGTCGATATGACTTCCATACTTGCTAGGGGCGATACGATTTTTTATCGATCTTAGTGACCCGACAAATTTAACAACTATTACGGTACGTGCACTGCTGGCTTGGTATCCAGTGATCAAGCTAATAAAATCCCATAGGCAGCACAATACTACAAGACCTCTGGACATTGTGAGTGACTACTGCGTTCATCGGGAACATTTTGTTTAGGCGGTACATAAAAATAATTTCCACGACATTATAACACACAACTGTCATCCAGTCTACCCGTGACAATGTTCACTGAAAAGTGTTAAGTACTAACTACGTCGGGATAAAATAATACGTGATTTCATCCGTTTAAAGTTGTTTAATTTCAATTTAAAAAATTGTGTTAGTAAAACGACTACTAATTAAATGGCTGTCAGCCGTGCGATTCTGTAATGATTCGTCGACGAGCTCACCGATGTCAAATACTTTATGAGATATCGCCTTTGTACATAAGGTTGCTTTTCCAACGTTTCTTGTCATCCCTTCATTTGTTTCACGGATGTTGTCAAAGATGCAACGATGTTTACTCTTACGGCCTTATTAATAAACTTGTAGTTAAAAAATTCAGTCGAATTGAGTACCTCCTTCTTTTTTTGAAAGTCGGTAGAAAAAGCACGATAACAGTTTTGTAGTTATAATCCTCAAATAATCAAATATGTTTTCCGGCTAACGTTCATCCGTAGGTAATCAGCTAGACACATACGGCCTTATTAATAAACTTGGATTACACCCGGAGTAGTTAAAACACCTATCTGTCAATTTTTCGCTTGCAGTAAATGTCACGCGTGAAAGCAAGACAAAGCATGTTACGCCTAATCTACGTTTACGCAACGTTTATTAATAAAGGCCTTAGAGATTAATCGCACGGCGCCGTCTTTGCGCGTTAGCACAAATATGTAATTGTCACTCGCTGCTATACTGGGAGAACCTAAGCGCAGTAATTGTTTGAAGGCAGTTTAATTGACAATACGTAAGCAATAATCTTCTTCTTCTATCTTCTTAACGTAGGAAGACTTTTCTCTGCCAGATCCAGTGTTATGATAAATTCTAACCATCTTATTTATAAATCGTTGGTTAAAGAGAGTCATGAGTTTAAGCCATGGTTTAAGGGAATTTAAAATAATCTATAACTTAATATTATAAAGAGGAAAAATGTGTATGTATGTTTGTAACGAATTGGCTCAAAAAGTACTGGGCTGATTTCAAAAATTATTTCACCATTGGATAGCTACATTAACTCTGTGTAACATAAGCTATATAATATTCATCATCATCATCATCATCCATCACCACGCGGGTGAAACCGCGGAGAGCAGCTAGTACTATATAAAATAATAAAAATTATACTACATTTGATTAAAGTATGGTTTAAACTATAGACACATAGTTTTTGGCGAACACAAAAAACGAGAATGGCGAGAGGCGAGTTAGAACCCACCAATGCCTACCGTTGATTTTGTTGAACTTTCCAAGATTTGTGTTTCTTTGAATTTTGACGTCTAATAGTTAAGTTGGTTTAGTTCACTAGAATTTGAATTACGGCCGTTTTCTATAATCTATCTATCCACAGTATTCCTTACTACCGATAGAAATTTGACATGTAAAATGCTTACAAGTCAGGTAAGGCCGAAGAAGTATAATACACCACTACAACGTTTATATGTACATTTATTTCCTTAAAATCAATCTACGTGAGTTAAATATTATTTTAGTGCGATTTTACAAAATCAAACGGGTTGGCTATAGCCGTCCGGTACCTGATTTTGATGAAGGTGCGAGTTTAGGGGTATCATTGGGGTCCACCTGAAGCCCTTCCAGCAATTTTTTTTTGCCGGAAACGTAGTTTAAATTAATTATGATTAAATTAAAATTTGATAAAAAAAAGTGAAATGGAACGCAATGTTGAGAAAATGGTACAATATTAAGTTGTCAAATTAAGTTGTCAAACTGACTTAAACGAAACGTATCGTTATCGTTAAACGTAAGAAAAAAAAAAGGCGCCATTTTGTCTTACTGACAGATGGACTGTCATCCATTCATTCCGTTTCTCTCGTAGTTTCGTGAATGTGTGCTCTCTTGTTTTTCGATTTTTATTACGACTTTGGCTTTTTCCCTGGACTTCCTTCGATTGCGCGACGACTTGAAACTTGGCTTGCTTACCGGATTTGTTTGGATTGCTCTACGACTTGAACTTGGCTTGAAAACTGGCTATCAACATAACTCTGAGACGGACTGGATATGTTATTGTTGTTATATAATACAATGTTAAGTGAACCGCCTTGATAGATTAGGTGTGAAACAAAAAATAGGTTAGGTTAGGTTAGAACATGACAAACAACGCACGAGCCGAGCGAGCGAAGCGAGCGTGCCGCGGCAGCGGCCGGCGAAGTGCCAGAAGCGAACCGCCTTAATAAGTTAGGTGTGAAACAAAAAATAGGTTAGGTTAGGTTAGAACATGACAAACAACGCACGAGCCGAGCGAGCGAAGCGAGCGTGCCGCGGCAGCGGCCGGCGAAGTGCCAGAAGCGAACCGCCTTAATAGATTAGGTGTGAAACAAAAAATAGGTAAAAAATACTGATATAGCCGAAAGTGAGGTTAAGTACTAAAAAAATTATTACTCAAAAACTAAAGGCCTCCGGCGGGGGGGGATGCAGGGGGGGCTGGGCAACTGCCAAAAATTAAAAAAAAAACATACCTCCCAAACAAAAGACGATCGCTCCCATACAAAATGTAAATGCTTATAATTCCTAAACCGTTTGAGATAAGTATAAAGTGTTTGACCAAATGTCATAGGGAATCGGAAGGGTAATTTGGTAAAAGTGTCAAAAATACAAGATGGCGGATTCAAAATGGCGGCCGAATTGAAAGTTGGTCCGATCCGGCTCAAAATTGGTATCGGGGGGTTTTTGGGGTCCCACATTCCAAATATGAAAACTATTTTATGATGACGTCATTTTTTAATATGGCCGCCATACATATGTTTTTTCGGAATTTCAATGGGTCATTTCTCCCAGTGGGCGTGATGGGGATTATAGTTTTGTAGGGTTATATGTGGGGTTAGGGTAGGTGACCTTAGTAGAAACTGAATGGAGCTGAACGTGGAATACCAGGTAGAACAGGTCAACGGCTCTCAGAAACTAAAAAAGATAGGGGGTATGTGCCAGAACTAATATTGACAAGCACCCTGGGCATTTCCTAAAAAATTAAAAAAAAACACACCTCCCGAACAAAAGACGATCGCGCCCATACAAAATGTAAATGCTTATAACGCCACAACCGTTAAAGATAGGTATGAGGTGTTATAACTAATATGATAGGGGACCAGAAGGGCAATTTGGGTGATATGTCAAAAATCCAAGATGGCGGATTCAAGATGGCGGCTACCTTAAATATTAGTCCGATCCGACTGAAAATCGATATCTAAGGGTTTTTAGAGTCCCTGATTCGATATATGAAATCCATTTTTTGATGACGTCATTTTTCAACATGGCCGCCATACAATTTTTTTCTCTGGAAATTTTATCGTAGTTTTTCGACATGTTGGCATGATGAAACGCTGAGGCTTTGTAAGTGAAAAGTATAGGCAGTGGTCTTACGTCCTTAAGTGACATCTGAAAGGAGCTGAATCTGAACCTTCTGATGGAACAGCTTGACGGCTCTCGGAAACTAAAAGAGATAGGTAGTAAGTGCCAAAACTAATATTGGCAAGCACCCTGGGCATTTCCTAAAAATTAAAAAAAAAACACACCTCCCGAACAAAAGACGATCGCGCCCATACAAAATGTAAATGCTTATAACGCCGAAACCGTTAAGGATAGGTACGGGGGGTTTGAACTAATATTTTACGGGACCGGAAATGCAATTTGGCGGAAATGTCAATAATTCAAGATGGTGGATTCAAGATGGCGGCTTCCTGGAATAATGGTCCGATTCGACTGAAAATCGATATCTAAGGGTTTTTAGAGTCGCCAATTAGAAATATGGAACCCATTTTTTGATGACGGCATTGTTCATAATTTTCACAATGGCCATAGGTCGAAATTAGAGCCTGCGAGGCCGTAGGCCGAGCTATTCTGGCGAGGCCGCAGGCCGAGCTATATAGGTCGAAGGCCAAGAGTGCTTCTAAGCGAAGCGAGGCTGAAGGCCGAGCGTACTTCTAAGCGAAGCGAGGCCGAAGGCCGAGCATGCTTCTAAGCGAAGCGAGGCCGAAGGCCGAGCATGCTTCTAAGCGAAGCGAGGCCGAAGGCCGAGCGTACTTCTAAGCGAAGCGAGGCCGAAGGCCGAGCATGCTTCTAAGCGAAGCGAGACCGAAGGCCGAGCGTCTTTCTAAGCGAAGTGAGGCCGAAGGCCGAGCGTGCTTTTAAGCGAAGCGAGTCCGAGTTTTGAGCCTACGAGGAAATAGAAGTCTTTCATAGCGAGTTTATTTCAAAATTTCAATGATCTTCAAGACATCTGCCCACGTTTACATAGGTAATGTCATGAAATTGTGTAAATCATGAATACTACTATAAGTACTTGATTGATAATTATACAGATATGTAGATTAACTCTTTAGTGAAACACCATAATACAAATATATGTTACAAATAAATAAAATAGAATAAAATAAAATCACAATCAAAATATTTCACAATTAAATAGGTACTTTAAATTTAAAGTGTCAGAATGGGTGGTCTTATCGCTCAGAGCAATCTCTTTCAGACAACCATTCACGGAAAGAAATAGGCATAAACTTATAAGGACGGTGTGAATAAAACAAGTGTACTAAACACTACATATAGCAAAACTCAAGATTATAAATATAAAAAATACTTATAATATACTCGTATACAAACTATACTTATATAATTATACTATACGTAATATACTACAAAATATATACATACTATACATATACCATTTAATTATTATAAAAAAGATAATAAGTAGGTTTGCAGTTAGTTATTTCGCGAAGCTAAATGCTTTGACACGTTTTTTGAAGATGCCTAAAGAAGGCGCGCATATAATTTCGTAGAGTAAAGTGTTCCATAGACGAACAGCTTCAACACAAAGTAGGAACCAAAAAAATTGGTGCGGGTTATCGGGGTACTTAACATTAAGTGCTCTGATGATCGTAGAGAAAAAGAGCTCCTAACATGTAAAAATTCAACATTTTACGTACTACTGATATGACATGCTACAAGTAAACGTTAAATTTCCTTCGTAAGCTTGGGTTTGTTATGAACTTGAGTCCAAACAACACTTCACGCAGTGGTATAAAAAGGGTGCAGCGTCTTACAAGAAGCTTAAGGTGTCACAGTTAGCTGGAAAACTAATGGCGACATCTTAAGCCATTACTTACTTTTGAGCAATAAATATATCTTCATATAATAGGCTTATAGGCCTTTCATGGGGACATTAATATACAGATTTTGAAGGTCACGATCTTAATGTCATGGTAGAGATGCTTACTTGTTGTCATTCGTTAGTCACTGGTACGACATACATCCATGTTAATAAAATAAATACAAAGTGTGGTGTGATGTTCACGCTTGGGACAGTATTTTTTTTTCAACTATATTGAATAAGAACTCAGCTTATTGAGAAATGTATAGCTCTATTCATTTTCCCTTGAATATATCAAGAGAATAGCTTGACAAAATCATTAATTTGACTGCATTTAAAGTAAACAACTTACCGTAGCAACTAGAAGCGTGCAGAGTAGGCATTTTATGGTAAAGATGTTTTGTGGTTCTGCATTGAATATCGCGATTAAATCATTCGAAAATGAAGATTAGAAACACTAGATTAAGTAAAATGTAACACATTAAAGTCGCGAAGTTGTCGGAAAAGTAGCCACTACAGATGAGATACAAACTCTAATACAGGTCAAACTTACGCACAACGTAAGTGAAATGAATACCAAAGTTTTAGAGGTGTTACGATTTGTAAATTTCTTCAATCTAACATATGTTTTCTGAAAGTCAAGGAATGGAAGTAAAAAACACTGCGACCGTCCCCTAGGTCAATCTTGATGTGCCAATATATGGTACGCAGGTTGGTTTATTTTTAAGTTAATCTTATAATGTAAATAGTATAATTATATCGTAGTGGGACTGTGGGAGTAAGCAGAACAAAAATAAAACCAGTTAATTGTCTTGGTACATAGAATAGAATAGAATAGAATAGAATAGAATTCATTTATTTCAGACTTATATCTGTCCATATTATTAGTAGAGGTACATACACTTAGTCTTACATCTTTTCACGCATTTCTTTGTTCAATTTGGCCGTTCTAAGGTTTTTTAATTGTTTATTCCTATATATGTATTCACGAATCAAATTTATTTAGACATCTACTTAAGGTAGAGACGCTGTCTGTATACTCTAGGTATATGTTATTACTTCAGTGTTTAGACGGGTACGATTAGGGTAGATAGAAATGAAATGCATAAAGCTATGGAAAAGATACCTTTTAATTAAAGAGTACCTAAATTTATAAGAAACGCGTCATGTAATTTGAGTTAACTTTGTTGCAAAGACCCCTAGATATATCAGTTTCTTCATCAAGTTACTCTCGATGCCACCTCTATGTAATGGTAAAACTAATTACATACATGTAAAGTCGTTTCCACTACATATGTATAGCACGTACCTACGTAAATTCCTAAATGGCTGAAGTGGTATGGATTTTACAGAGTCCGCATGTGTGTGCAGTGGCTATTCTTATAAATTTGAGTCCAGACAACCTCCACGCAGTGACATAAAAAGGGTGCAACGTCATCTAAGAAGCTTAAGTGTCACAGTTAGCTGGAAAACTAATGAAGACATCTTAAGCTACTACTTACTTTTCAGCAATAAATGTATATATAATAGGCTTATAGACCTTTCAAGGGGACACATACACAGATATAATACACAGATTTCGAAGGTCAATATCTTAATGTCATGGTAGAGATGCTTGCTGCAATGTATGTAATTAAAATACATACGAAGTGTGGTGTGCTGTTCACACTTGGAACAATATTTTTTTCAACTATATAGAATTAGAACCCAGCTTATTGAGATATGTATAGCTCTTTTCATTCGTCCTTAAATATATATATACGTAGTATTGTATTCTCTTTGGAATATATCAAGAGAAAGACTTGACTTTACACAATTACTAATTTGACTGTTTTTAAAGTTATTTGACTGTTTTTAAAGTTAACAGCTTACAGTAGCAACTAAAAACATGAGTAGGCATTTTATGGTCAAGATGTTTTGTGGTTCTGCATTGAATATCGCTATCAAATCGTTCCTTAAGCTATGGCGGAAAATGAAATTGGAACAATAGATTGAATAAAATGTTGCATATTAAAGTTGTGAAGCTTCGTGTGTGTAAATAAAATTAATGCCAATGTTACGATTTGTAAAGTTCTTCAATCTTAATTTATATTAATGCCAAAGAATGTAGGTAAAAAGCACTGCGACCGTCCCCTAGGTCAAACTTAATAGGCAGGTATATTTGATACGTAACTTGGTTTTTTTTAAGTGAAGATGATGATGGAATAAGTATATTTATATGGTAGTGGGAGTTAGCAGAACAAAATTAAAACCAGTTATTTGCCTTGGTACATACTAAATCCTATACATACCGAACAATGAAGTGCAATCTAATTCCTTAGTAGGTTTTACGACCTATATACATCCATGTGAAAACCTACACGTGGAATAGTAAAATTTTCAAACAAGGGCTCCCTACATTTATTATTATATGAGACGTAAAACTTTTACTGCTGAAGATATGCATACGGAAGGACCAGATGAAAGCTGCATGCATCCAAGATAGTCCTGCGACCTTATTTAGTACGTCTTCCACATTGTCGGTGGACGACCTACCTGCTCTACCAGACTCTCAGTCAGACGGACAGATGGACAAACGGATAAACAACATCAACCTACGGTTGGATATAGATAGAGATATAATGATATACTACCAACTACATACACTATTGCCTACCACATTTAGTTCAAAGAATTTTACCCTAAGACTTAACTGAAACCACACATTGAGCGTTATGTTTTAGTATTTATACCTTAGTTTTATTATAATATTATGATTTTTAAGTGCTAATGCTTGCTTAGATAAACCAAATGTTGCAATACATCCCCATACACCGGTTAAAATCAACTAAGAGAAAACAAATGATGGTTGGATGGGTGCCTATAGAAAGTGTCTATGAGATTCAAAGCCACACAAATGAATTGAATAAATATGAGCAATGATGAGAAATATCGTTTGAATGTATCGTTGGTGTAGTAGTGGCAGCGCTGCTTTGGAATGTAGAACTCTTGGTTTGGATTCCCGGTTAGGACAGTTGTTGGAATTTTCTGACAGAGAAATTCAAACTGTCCGGCGTCTGGAACACTGCCCTGTAGGTGACAATAGGCCTTATATGGGAGCAATACATATCTGATATGGGTGTTTGATAAATACTCCTACCTACCTCTCTAAGATATGTACGCATTAACTTTATGTTATTTTTGTTTAAAATATGTATATCATTATTTAAATTACATATAAATTACTTTTACTAAGGTTAAACACTAGGGATACTTTGAAAAAAAAAACTGTTTTAATATTTATTTTAAAATTTACTTGTAACGAGTTTCGAGTCAATTAAAACAAGGAATACAACAATTTTATAGAAAATTGCAGAGTTATTTAGTAAATTAAGTCATTACTTACTTTTGAGTAATGAATATATATAAAGAATAGGCTCCTCACTTTTCATACATCGTGAAATATTTTTCGGGACTATCTCTGTCATCATCATCATCAACATCATCAGCCTGTAGCAGTCCACTGCTGGACATAGGCCTCTCCAATTGCACTATCTCTGTGCAAAGAACATATTAATAAACAAAAAATCATGAACCGACAAATACTTAGCTTTTCATGACAACTAATTATAATATATATCGATGCAAGAAAACGTTTTTGCTGTAAGTTTGCTGTAAGTTGTTTAGCCAAAACCCAACTTTTCCCCAGAGCCAAAGAAAATTAAAAATGTCTTCAAAAAATCTTTGACAGAAATATGATTTTTGTAACACAGTTTTGTTATAGTATTAATAGTAATTTTTAAACTTTCACGATTTGAACACATAGTTATATTATATTAACGGGGCTTAATCGCGTTAGTAATAGTATTTATTTACCTCGACGTTTCGATCAAGTTGCATTGATCGTGGTCACGAGCGGACTGAAGAGGCGGGTGTCACTGTCTTGAAGTATGGAGATACTTTTTAATATACCCCCAACAGTTGTTATAAAAAGTCATTGTCCCGACACACAACACTAACGATATCGACAGATTTTTCTGAGGATAATCAGATATCGACAGATTTATCCTCAGAAAAATCTGTCGATATCGTTAGTGTTGTGTGTCGGGACAATGACTTTTTATAACAACTGTTGGGGGTATATTAAAAAGTATCTCCATACTTCAAGACAGTGACACCCGCCTCTTCAGTCCGCTCGTGACCACGATCAATGCAACTTGATCGAAACGTCGAGGTAAATAAATAGTAATAATACTCATGAAGAGCAATGAAAATATTTTTGTTAAAGTTATTACCTGTAGGCTTTTTACTACTTACAGCAATTGACTTTTCATTTAAAGACCATGACGTCGTAAGTAGTTTGGTGACTTCTATGGAGATAAGTTTCGTATTTTCCACACATTTGAAATGCTTATACTTGAATAGGTATTTAATACATTACCTACTATATAACAGATGTAAGACTAACTCTAAAAAATGCTGATATAATACATTACACTTTATTGGCATAGGAATGCTGTTAGTTATATCAGATGTTTAATAATAAACTGAACTTTTGCTGTAGTGTAGTGTTAAAACACTGTGTTTAAGTGACTTATTCCTAGCTAATTGAACAAGGAAACTTTTCAAAATTATACCTATTGTAAAAATCTTATAGTAGCGATATGAGACCCAGACCGTTCGACGCAGATTTTTTTTAAGAATATAGCTGTGTGCTCAGTAAACTTACGCCGTTCTTGATACTTACAGCTAATACTGTTTTCTTACGTCTCCACACACATATATACGGAGTAAGTATATCATGAGAATCGCTTTGGAACATTGGGACAAGGGTGTTTCAGTAGGAGGTCGGAAGATATCCAACTTATGATGAGATACGATGATACTACTCTTCTCGCTCAAATAAAAAAAGACATGGAACACCTGTTGACACGTTTAGAGACAACAAGCCTCTCCAACAGGCTTGTGATCAACAGAGACAAAACCAAGATGATAATCGTAGACCGAACTGAACTAAATCAACCTGACATTTCTGTGATTGGCAACTGTGAGATTGTTCAATCCTACGTGTACCTAGGATCCACGAGCACAAACACGAGGGGCTATGAGAACGAAATTCAAAAAAGATGTGCTAAGACAAGATCTGCCGTTGATAAGGTCAAAAGAGTCAGGTGCAACCGAAATATCACCAAATCCACGAAACTCTGCATGAAGAAAACTTTAGTGTTGCCGATATTTCTCTATGGCGCAGAAACATGAACGGTTCACCTGAGAGACCGACGCAAAATCGATGCCCTTGAAATGTGGTGCTGGCGGCGACTGCTGCGGACGAACGAGAGATTATCTAAGACTGTGCAAATACGTGTCCTGAAATACTTCGGACACATTATTCGACATGAAAACTCCATAAAACGACTCGTAGTCCAGGGGCAAGTAGAAAGCAAGCAGTCGATCACACGCGTTGGGCAGAACTCACAAAAGCTGAAACAGAAACTTCCATAGTCTAAAGCACTTTTAAGTGTTATTTAAGATTTAGGTATATGTTTTTATTAAAATTCAAAATTAGCAGCCTTCCTATCACATATTTCAAAGATATTCAAAGATAATGTTTTGAGATTGAGAGTTATGTTTTATTCTTTTAGAGTTTATTTATGCATACGTAAGTTTTTATCGTTTGCTTTTTATACTCTAACGGCTGCTTAGCGAAATGTAACTTTGCAATCTGTCCCCTAATATGCACGTTACAATAAATTAATGTAAGACGTCCACTGCTAAACATATGCGTCCCGATCGATTTACAAAAGACCGCATGGAAGCGACCTGTATAAAAGTTCGGTCTGTGGTTACCGGCCCCATCGGCCATTAGTTCAAGGCGTTATGTGTCATGTCCACTGCCACTTCAACTGGCTAATCCTCTGGGCTATGCATGACTTTCGTTCGTGTACTAAATCAGTCCTCATTTCCGATTTAATCACTACGGAATACACCGAGCATAGCCCTTGCTAAAGCTCGTTGTATGACTTTGAGCTTACATATGAATCCCTTAGTCAGTGACCAAGTTCGGTGTCATAAATAATCACTGATCACACATGAACGGAGTAAAATAGAGGATCCGAAGTCTTATTTTATTGAGAGATTAAAAATGTTACGGCACTTGTGTGGCTAAGGCGAATCTATTGATTAATTTTATATAATGCATCAAGTCATTTCGACTTAAGGGTCATTTAAATAAATAGAAAATATAGTGGGGTTTATTTCCGCCACGGTTGTTCTTATTCCTTTTGTATGTCACAAGGTATTTAATAATTACAGCGTTCCGTAAGATAGGGAGAAGGAAACTGATTGAAGATTGTAGAGGCAAAGCATAGCATGAGATTCGTGGCACTTACGGATAGGAATCCACTTTAACTGATATTTGTATTCTGATATGTCAGGGTCGAACATAAGCTTGCAGATAGTCAATAGTTTGATAGCAAATACCCACAACTTATATTCAAAAAATGTGTGCAGAATCGAACAAGATTCAATATAAATTAGTACTGCCCATATCAAAATTAAAAATGCACAGCTCATGGGCAAATGTTATGTCAATAAATACTTGATAGAATACATAATGACTTTTGCTGAACTTTAAGCTAAATTCAGGCATAACATTTTTACAAAGCCATTAAATTACTTACTAATAAAAAATGCTACTGTGACTTTGATGAACTCATGAACGATTCATGCAATTATTTCAAATAATGATAAATAATTATTTTGATAAATGTGAATTAATTTATAGTAACATGAATGAGTCGGCCCGTTCTTAGTATTGTTCCTCTATTATTGCTACAAACGAATAGGGAAATTTATTACTACCATAACATTAGATGTATACAATATAAATATGATTTCAATAAATAATCGGGTATGCGTCTGAAACGAGAGCCATTGTTACCTTAGTTTTAAAAGGTAAAAATATTCGAAGACGTTAAAAAAAACTGAATGGAATAATTCAGTATCTTGCTTACGGTGTTCGTATGAGTACCTGCGCTATAACAGATGGTTTTCTAACGTGACTCATAAGTTATTAGAATATGGCATACGAAAGGTATCCCTGCATTTCACCGACACTTAATATATCATGCGACCTTTGGTTAGGTTAGGTTTGAACTGCGACAAAACTACGCGTAAGCCGAGCGAGCAAAGCGAGCGTGCCGCGGCAGCTGCTGGCGAAGCGCTTAAAACTAAGGAATGAATGATTATCTACTAGGCACAGCCTGTACTATGGTAACCTAATGACTGATATACATACTTATATACATATACACACTCAGACACAGCTCAAGCAGACATGTTCATCCACACGCGGTATTTAGGACAGGTTCAGGTGTTTGTTGAAACTATATAAGTACCTAAGTTTTATGTAATTACTTACATTAATATCATTAAATATGATAACATGATTTTACGATTCAACTATAAAATATCTTCCATACAAATTAATTAAAATTAGCTGTTGGCATGAATGGCTTGATAGATTTATTAATGACTAGCTGCGCTCCGCGGTTACAACCGAGCGGTGAAGGACGATGATGATGATAAATAAAGCGTATGTTACTCAGGCATAATAGAGTTTTCTACTGGTGAAATATTTTTTGGAACCGGTTAGTAGTTTTTGCGTTTATCCGCTATACACTATCAAATAATTCTATGTACTCAGACGAGCGAATGACTAAACAGGTTTTTATTTCAGCACCATTTAGATTATAGAGAACTTTCGTTCCTGTTACCATAGGGAATATTTCACAATTTGCTGTTACCATAATAAGCTATACAAAGATTATTAGGTTGTATTAAGGTAATAATAACCTTTATTATTTTTTTGTCCAGAACACGCTATGATTCTAACAAGTACTGAAGATAATTATAAAAATAAAGAACACGACTACAGACTAAGAATGTAAAAAGTTATATTATCTTATGGAACATCAGATATAAGTGGGTTCATTAGATATTTGTTTAGTATCGTTTCAACAGTTATTTTTTATTTTTGATAAATTAATAGATACGACATTATAATTGGAGATTTAGCACAGTGACTTCAGTTTACATCAGTTTAATAGTTTAAAAATCAAGTTAAAAAATCATGGAGTACCTTTTGTTTGCGGCTCCGTCTGCGTTGATATTTGATATACCAAAGCTGCTACGGTTTGCTACGGCGTAGCAGATTGTTTCCGGTTTATTTCTGTGTGAAATTTCATCAACAGTTTAAGCATAAAAGAAGAACAAACAAACAATTAACTACCAAGCGACAAATACGCTTTCGCTTTATAATATTATAATAAGCATGCTGCGACTTGCTTTGAAAATACCATCCGACATCAGTTTAGTTTTAGGGGGTAAAAATATTTGGAGACGATAAAATTGAAAGAAATATTTCAGTATCTGGCTAACGGCGTTTGTATGAGTACCTGCGCTATAACAGATGGTTTTCTAACATGACTCAAAAGTTCTTAGAATATGGCATACGAGAGGTATTTCATATTTCACTATCACATAATTTATCATCGGTCCAGTAGTTTCGGAGTTCAATTCAAACCAACAAAATCGTTCCTCTTTATAATATTATAGTATAGATATAAAGTTTTGTTACCATCAGGTCATATTACGTATCTTGTGGTCAGTAAGATCCTTACCAAACAAATAAAGTTAGTTCAGATGATTTTGGAAAAGATGTCAGTAATTTATGCGGGTTTAACCCTGGAAAAAACATTGTTCACAGATAGTACGTTTTGGTAATGCAAAGTAGGACATCCCTTGAAGACGATTAAGCTGGTCTGTTTAACTGATCATCAAGAATGTATTACGTATTAATCTGATACAACCATTTTATTTAAACTAATATATTGGCACGACTAAGGTCAGTGCACAGTAAGTATCAAAAACGTTCACGCCGCCGCAAAAACAGCAGTGCATTGAAAGTTTATGTGCGTTTTAAGACTTCCACAAGGATGGTTTACTAAATCTAATTATTACTTTGGAATGGTAAATCGGCAAACACTCACGTCTATTATCTGGTCGTTATTACTCCGACCGGTGTTCGGGCAGTACTGATGTCCATCCTCAAAGACCAATTATTTGTAATAAGTTATTAAGTTTGATCTCGCAAAGCAGGCGTTAAGGCTTGAAAAATAAGATAATATAATGATATTTAAAAAACAAATGATATTTGTTCACGTAGCCTAAGAAATACCAAAGTAACAGAATGAAAATTAAAAATAATCAAAGCGTTTCTTATGTTATCGTAACAAAATCGAAATAAATCCGCATTGTGTTTCATAAACTGTATATTTTTTGTAAAAGTATTTATGTAATGTCAACCAAAGTATTCAATAATTTGCCGGGTAATATGAAGATAACACATTGTTGAATTAAAGAATTTTATAATAATCTGAAGAAGATACTTTTTGTAAAATTCTACTATAGGTACAGTTGACGACTACTTGAGTGATAAATACAATTAGAGTAGTAGCAATTATGACATACTCTTTTATTTTATTACACTGATTTGATTCCTTGACATTATTCGTAATTAAAATCCACTCCAATTATATAAACAGCTATAACTCCGCAACCATAATAGATAGGTACGGGGTGTTTGAAGTAATGTAATAGGGGACCGGAAGTGCATTTCGGAGAATATGTTTAAAATCCGAGATGACGGATTCAAAATGCCGGCCAACTTAAACAAAGTTGGTAAGTAAGTCTAAACGGGCTGTTTTTCAAGATCGCGGAGTGAAATAGAAGGGTACAAGTGAGCTCATTAAGAGCTTGACAACAACAAAGTATCTATGAAGTATAATAATTGAATACACAACCATTTCTTTTGTGGATTATTTGGTCAGAGCTGAGTTATGATAGGTGCAGTGACGAGTAAAACGAGGAGGAGCGTTACTTTGCTGTTGAATACAATATCTGTAACACTGCAAATCGTAATAAGTTGCATTTTGTTTTAGGTACTGAATAAATGTTAACAGAATGAAACAGAATGTTAAAATTATGATAAGAAAATATTTACACAGACGAGCGAATGCCTGAACAGACTTTTCTTTCAGCACTTTTCTTCGAGTATAGAGAACTTTCGTATGAGTGGATATGTTTCTGCATGCACACCTATACTTTTTTGTTAATTATAATATTAACAGCTTCATATATATTTATATATTAGTAAATCATAACTATCACGGGTACATTACGATGTTATTGTTATTTTTATGGTGTCCACTTTAAAAAAAATATAAACTTCAGACTTTAAAAGAGTTCTGCTAAAAACGTTTTCACCAACCTACTTATTACCTACATTAGTTCAAAGAATATAAGTAAGTTATGTTTGGTATACTATGTTTCTTAATATTCTGTAATTTCACCGACACTTTTTTTTTGCTGCTGAAATTTTCGCTCTTTAATTAACATTAGTGGAAATTAAAAATTGTCGTTTAAAAAAAATAAAACATATAAAGACATGGTTCATCTAATTAAATGATAATTCTACAAATTATATTTAATTACAATCTCCAATGACTTCAGAAATATCACATTTAATAATGTATTGTTTGACATACTATTCTTTTTAACTGACTTCAAAAAAAGAAGGAGTTTATATGTTTTTTTGTATGTTGACCGTTTCTCCCCGATTTATGCACCGATTCTTAAAGTTATTTTTTTTTTGGTTTGGTAGAGTATACTTCCGTGGTAGTCCCATTTACATTTCATCAAATTGGGTGAAACAGTTTTTGAGTTACACTCCAATTACTGAAAAGTGCTACGCCTATCTTAACGATGTCATCATTAGGTTAGGTTTAAACTGCGAAAAAAGTTCGTGAAGCCGAGCGAGCGAAGTGAGCGTGCTGAACAGACATCACTGATTATAATAAGCAAGCTGCGTGCCCTGAAAATTTTACTACAGTTTTTTCAGTTGTAAAGGTACAAGCGTTATAAAAGGCTACTTCTGTTCAAAATTTTACATAAATCAGTTCAGTTGCTTTTTCGTGTAGGAGTAGCAAAGTTCCATTTATAAATCCATTTGAAGTCTCGAGTACTTTTACAATTTAATATTAGTTGATGATAGTGTATATATGTTTTATGTAGAGCATGGTAGATAAGGTGGTAATCGCTTGCTATTTTATGAAAAGTTATATAAAATACCTTACAACTAAGACTATGTTCACCGTATGACAGTGACCATGTTCAGTGTCATAAATAAACACTGATCACACTGAACAAAGATATGAGAGCCGAAGGTTTCTGGCTTGACTTGAGGCGGAAGGCAGCGCATGAATGTTGGGGAAAATGAAGATAACTTTGTTTAAACATTTTGCGAGGTTGATTCTATAAGTCACGCAAAAAGTTAGGAGATCTTTATTTTGGTGGACCATTTCCGTAGTACTTGTTATTTTTTTGTTGTGAAGTATGTAAATATAATTAAAGCAAACTATATATTTGATTTATTGAGAGATAATAAATGTAATGACACTTGCGTGGCTAAGGCGAATCTAATGATAGGTATGCTATTTTTTATAATGCATCAAATCAAATGACTATAGACTATAGTGGTTGTTCTTATTCCTTTTGTAAATCACGAGGTATTTAATAGTTAGAGCGTTCCGTAAGATAGAGATAAGAAAACCGATTGCAATTTGTAGATGCAAGGCATAGCATGAGAGTCGTGGAGATGCTCATGGTCGAAAATAAGCTTGCAGACAGACAGTCGCTAAAATGGATTCAGACGTTTTGGAGCCGTTTTTATTTATTAAATAGTTATTTTGTATACACAAGGCATGACAGTAAATAGTTTGTTTAGAAAATACCCACAATTTTTTTAAAGTATCCAACAAGATTTAATATAAATTAGTACTGCCTATATCAAAATTAAAAATTGCACAGCTCATGAGCAAATGTTATGTCAATAAATACTTACTTTATCAAATACCTTATGACTTACAAGCTATAAAGCTATAAAGAGAGGCATTATATTTTTACAAAGCGATTAAACAACATACTACTAAAAAAATGCTACCGTAACTTGGAAGAACTCATGAACGATTCATGCATTTATTTTAAATGTTGATAAATAATAATTTTGATAATTGTTAATTAATTTAGAGTAACATGAATGAGTCGGCCCGTTCTAAGTATTGTTCCTCTAATATTGCTACACACGAATAGAGCCATTTATTACTACCATAACCTTAAGATCTATACAAAATATACATACGATTGCAATAAATAATTGAGTATGGGTCTGAAAAAAGAGCCACAGTGTTACCTTAGTTTGAATAGGTGTTTTTAACATTCCCGAATGTTTTTAACATTCGGAAATGTTGAAAAATTAACTGAAATAATTCATTATTTTGCTGCGGTGTTTGTATGAGTGCCTGCGCTATAACAGATGGTTTTCTAACATGCATGACTCATAAGTTATTAGAATATGGCATACGAAAGATATCCCTGCATTAAACCGACACTTAATTTATCATCCAACCCTAGGTTAGGTTAGGTTTGAACTGTAACAAAACTAAGCGCAAGCCGAGCGAGCAAAGCGAGCGTGCCGCGGCAGCGGCTGGCGAAGCGTTTGAAACTAAGTAATGAATGATTGTGGCTTCTGGTTCATGACTAACGATAGAGCAGTGCACAAATAATATTACACACTACTAGACGTAGTTTTTATTTTTTGGTAATTAATTGTTGTGAGAGTGACATTTTACAAATGTGAATAATAAAAGAAACAGTGTGTCAAATAAAAAATGAACAAAACATAAAATTTAATGCGAACATTTTTACAAGATTTACGTTTGCGAGCTGAATTTGTTTATGTAATATATTTAGATATGAGGCTTGAACCGACATACATCCACGTGGAATGTCGATATATACATACAAGAAACAATCAAATTTTATACCAGGATCTCACTACTATCAATTCTGCCGTAAGATGTTCATTGCCAAAGATGACCCTCTCCCATAGATTTATGAAAGGACGAGATGGAAGCGGCTCGTATCCAACGTCTTCTTGAGACGTTTATGAGGTCGTTTGATCTCCAATTTATCGGTGGACGACCTACGCTGCGCTTGCTGGTCTGTAATCTCCACTGCAAGAGCGAAGCGTTCAGTGCCATGCAGGGTTCCAAAACCGTCTGGCTCCATCAGCCATCAGTTTGGCGTGTTATGTACCCTGCTCACATTCACATTGCAATATGGATGCCCAAGTTTCTAAAGAATATATGTATTCAGATATATTATGTTTCAAATGAGGTATCATTGGAATGGCCTGAATTGCTTCCTCAAAGGCTAGCAGCTCAATCTCGATACTTCTCGTATTGCAGATGTTCGTGGGCAACAGTGATCACTTACCATCTGGAGAGCCGCCCGTCCGTTTGTAATTATGTTCACACAGTCAAACCCCCGTACTAAGATTATACGACAAGTATAATAGGTTAGGGTTTTTCTTTGTGATATTAAGAGTCAGCATATGCACGAAGCCCACCTGGTATTTGGGGCAGTCTTTGCGGCTGGTACTGCGCCTGTAATTCTGAGACACAGAAATGTCACCGGCACCCATACCTTTCATACCAAACCACAGTCTTGCGAAAATTACTGCTTACATTACTACTGGTACGGTAAGTAGGTAGAAATGAATAAAAAAAGATATATTTAAGGTCGATTTAATAAAATAGATGTCACTGATTACATATTGTATATTATTAGTGAGCAGATGTCATGAACATACCACGTAACTTGATTATACAAATGTATAAACTAGCTCGCCAGCGCTTCCAGCGGCTTCGCTCGCTTGGTCTGGAATTGGTGGAGCGCCGTTTTGGAATGTTAGGGTCGTGGGATTTTCTGGCAAAGTAATTCTCAATAGCAGTCCGGAGTCTGGAACAGTGTCTCGTAGGTGGCAATAGGCTCGCCCCCTATTACATGGGATCAAAAAAATATCCGACAAAACGCAGGTGTTTCAAACACTGCTGCTCACCTCTTCGCGGATATCCTGTATATTTGACGATTTGTTATCTTTTAATTTAAAAATAACGAGTATACATTTTTTTTCGTTAAAGTTTATTTTTACCAAGTTTTGAGTGATACTTTTTTTCTACCACTTTAATTATAACATAAATTGTTACACGAAAACTTGCAAAATATACTATATATTATATAAATATAGGGTATATATAAAAAAGGAGCCGTGTTACATTCTTAATTAATACAGTTTTTACGAAAAGTGTGTGTTTATACATCTCTCTCGCCGTCATCAAACGTCTTTACCTGCGTATGGAAGAGAGGACATGTAAACTCGCCCCGCGCCGGATTGATTGAAGAATTAATTTGTGAAACGTAGTAGGTATACCGAAACAAGGATGAGCAGGTTATTTCCAACTACTTATTTAATGAAAATCCAGAATTAAACAGTTTTCCCTTCGTTGTTTGAATGGTTATTTCCAACTACTTATTTAATGAAAAGCCAGAACTGAACAGTTTTCCCTTCGTTGTTTGAATGCGATTGAAATGCGAAACGTAAGATGCAAGGGACTCTACTTACTGTGTTCTGCCGCGAATCATTAGTGCGTAAGCGTTAGGTACTGTAAGGGTACATTAGCATGTGAAATCAGTAAGTATTATGTCATGGTCAGTATTATTTCTGTTACATACTTGACACAAAAGTTTGAGCAAATTTGTAGTGCAGGAGTTATAAAATAATAATCTACTTATTAACAAAGTTGAAATCAAATAAGTTGTGGGATGGAATGATACTTTTAATATTTACTCATTTTATAGTTTTTTTTTTAAACATACCTTAATAACAGCTTACCTATCACTGCAGCTCAGAGATTATTCCTCTACATCTTACGAGTATAGATGCCAAAGTTCCTACAGTGTAAATATCTTAATACGAGTAGATATTCTGTTTTAAAGAGGGAAAATTTAAATATCAATGAAATAACAAAGTTACTATAAAATATAATGTTCACACACTTGTAGATACCCAGTACCATAGAGTCTCAGGTGTTAGGTGCTAATCTCTGCCTTTAGCAGACGTATGTCCTCACAACTGCATTGCGCACGTAAAAATGAGACATTTTTTAGTCTCAATGTGCCTGTAATTTTACCCGCACCCATACCCTTCAAAACCAGAACACAATATTGCGAACGTTATTGCTTCAGGGTGGAAACAGGTATGGTGGCAGTATTTCCCGGATGAACTCATTCAAGAAGAATTCTACTGCATATACTCGTATGTAGGTAGGAAAATTGATAGATAAACCCTTTATTGCAACACTACATTATAAAATATAACTAACTTATAAATAGTATAATATAATATAATACTATTACTCAACAATAAAAAACTTAAAATTAAGTGAAACGATGGGCGGTCTTATCGGTCAGAGAGATCTCTTCCATACAACCATGTTCTTGAAAAGGAAGCTTGAATAAAAAAGATCTCGAAGGAAGTTTCCTTGGACACCTGTGGAGACTCTTGTGGCACATTTACCACCGACCACACTTAGAAGTAGAGCCCCTAAAAAAATTTTAAAGAATTCTGGTATGTACTACTACCTACAATCTAACGACAATACTACACTTTTTTGTCTTTTTAACTCCAGCTGACCGCTCTACCCTTGAGCCTCAATTGCACTAAGAGAAATGCTCGCTTTGTAACTTGTATGGGAGTTATGATTTTTTACGCAACTGAATGCAGATCATTTTTCCACTTCTCAAGCTGGTCTCCAAGGCGACTGCTCACGTTAACCACTGCACTAAGGGGTTGGATCCCTTAACAAGCATACGCAAGGACCAGTTTTTTTTTAATTAAAATTCCGAATAGCTTCTATGCCCCGACTTCAACTGTAATTAAAAGCTAAATTTCTGCAATCGAACTTGTATGAAATTTTTTACTTTTCTGTTCAAATGGTTAAAAGTTTGATGACAAAAACTAATGCATAAGGACAAACGCGGGCCACTCGTGGCCCGCGCACCGCCCAACACCTAGTATTACTATATAGCTCATGCTGCCTTCCGTAGACCATAGCGTAGATAGCCTACGCTGTAGACGGTCTACGGTGTAGAAGGTCTACGCCGTATAGGATATTCGGCTTATATACGCGGCGGTAGTCTTTAAAGTACATTATAATGAAAAATTTACGTTCATAAGTGCGTTTTTGATGCCTAAATTGAATAAATGATTTTTTATTTTGACTTTGACTATAGAAGGTTTTGAGCATAATGATATACTGCCTAAGCCTGCCGATCTATTAACGGCTTAATCTAAGCTTAATACTTAATTTAATCTTAATTAACGTAGATGTTTTTTAAACCACCGGGCGCTCGCAGGTGCTAAGGTGCTCGCCTTGATCTGAGCATCTGATATGCTCAATATCAGAGTCAACGTTTTCGATCCCGAACGTAAGAATAGTAATAAAAGTTTAAATAGTGTCAAACACGTGAAAATTTACATACAGAAAACGAAAATGTTGTCCACGTAGGTCTTTATAAAATATATTTCTTTATAAACTCATTCAAATATATAATTATATATCTTTATATAGGAGCGATCATTTCTTTGTTTATCCACTTTATCATAGTTAACATCATCATCATCATCATCACCACTACCACCAAGTGAAAGTGAAGCCTTTCCAAATACACGCCACGAAGTACAGGCCTCTTGTAGAAACGAATTGTAACAAACTATGTGTCGTACAATCATAGATTGTTTTAAATCTTTATTGTACAAAAGGAGGGTTTGATCAGACATGATCATGCCACCCTCATAGGCACACTCAAGCAGTCTACGCATAATGGCTATACATACAATTTTGTATAGTATTCCAGCTTCCTCTAATTGGGGATAGGCCCACTTGCACTTAGCTTTAATAATTTATTGATTCAGGCGTTACTTTGCGGAAATCCATTATCAAAAAAACGATATTAAAAAATATTTAGTGACACTTCCGCTGAAAAGAAAACAATGATTTTGGCCTATTTGGGGGTGTGCACCACCCTCCCTCCCGCATAAAATGCTAATAGGAAGAAAACAAAATAAAAAACACAAGAAACCCCAAATAAACCAACACCGATTCGACACGTGTTTCGCCTCTACACGAGGCATCCTCAGGAGATGTTGACTCGTCGAGCGCTAGACCGACAGCTTTAATAACTTAGAGTCAACTGCTAAAACGGAGTTTTATAATTAATTTTCCTTGCACCATTAAAGGTTAGCAGTAAATCTAAGGTTATTTGTTAATATTTAACCCAGCAATGTGGGAGGGTTTAGTCTTTAACTAGGGTTAGTGAAGTTTTGTGTCAAAAGAAATTGAGGCTACATTCTGCTGTATAATGAACTCTTTGGACGAAATGACACGAGACAATACGTATAGAATAAAAAGTCGTCAAATTTCATACAACAAAGGATAAACAAGAAAGTGTATATACATTGTACTGTAGTGCCAAAGAGATAGATATAAGTTTCACTTTTTTTTCGATTCATTAATTATTGGTCAGGTTACAATATAAGCGCATAGACAATTCAATGTTCCCATCTAAAGATTACGAATGTCAGTTTAGCAAAACCGGTGATCTTTTATAGTCGTGCAAGGCAAAATGTGAGTTAAAAATTGATATGACTAACGCAAGTTTACAAACTCGTAGACTTATTTATTCAACCCAAGCAAACGTGCAAATGGGCCTTAGTGCTGTTGTATTGTTAGTGTTAAACGATTTTTTGTAGGTGTAAGAACCCGGGGCAAAACCGGTATGACTAGCATATGTTGCTAGCCTGTTCTTAGTTCAACTTCCGAACCCTGTAGATAATGGCGGCCTACCCCAACTGTATTCCTTAGGGACTTCTTCGTCTTCATTAGTCTAGGTAGTCGTGCTATTTAGGCTAAGAAATTGGACCACTCCATATCCTTCCGTACGGATGTCGAATAATGCAGGCTAAGAGACAGTAGGCTCGCCTTCTGCTTGGAAATTTTGAGAATTGAGTCGGTTAAATTGTCTCAGCTTGGTATCTGAAAGAATTCTTAGTCTCTAAGCTTGGAACGGTAGCTAACTACATACGAGAAGTACTGTTATTTATTCTGTGGCGTAACTAGCAAAATGTTATACACTTTTATAGCAACCACTTTCGAGATGAATATGCTGAATTCAAATGAGGACAAATGAAACGATGAAAAATTGAGTCACTCCTTTCAATCTCATATGTAGACTTACGTTATGGAAGAGTTTGGATAATCCTGACTTGGTTCAACTACTGTTTTCCTGAAACAACAACTGGCACTGACAGCATTATTGTTGTTTTTTTTTTGGGATTTGGCGGCTCATCTGAGCCGCCTGCTCATTTCTCATCTGATCAGGACATTTATTAAAGAAATGTGTATAATATGTGTATAAAAGTATATAATAAGTTACCTGATGATTTGAAACAGTTAGATGGACAAAGCTTTAGAAAGAGGCTAACTAAGTGGCTGTTAGATAATTGCTTTTATAGTGTTAAAGAATATTTAGTATTTCAGGGCATTACAAAATATGAATTAAGATTTAAGATAAGTCTTAATTAATTAAGACTTCAAATCAATCATTCGCACGTCTGCTTGCAGGCTGAATACAGACGCAGCACATTTGTACAACAACTAAAAATGTTATATTTAATGCTAAAATAAACATTCTAACTGTTGTCTCTCAGTTTATCTATGAAAATCTAATGTATGTAAAGAAAAACATTAGCAGTTTTGATAAAAGGAGTGATGCTCATTCCATCAACACGCGAAATAAGCACAAGCTATCCGTACATGTAACGCGTCTCCACAGAATAAGTCATTCTTTTATGGGACAATGTATACGATTCTATAATAAAGTTCCCAATGTTATCCGAGATTTGCCTATTAATGAGTTTAAAATTACTATTAAAACTAAACTCTGTCAAAAAGGTTATTACAAAATTTCGGATTACTTGGAGGATAAAACAGCTTGGGACTGATCACTCCAAGATCTATCTACTCGTGTACTAAGATGTCAAAGTGTAGCGTGTCTTGCCCTACTGATACCATTATTATGTTCTCTTTTGTAAGGCAACACACTGGAGCTAATATTTACCTAGTAAGTAGTAGTAGTAGTACCTAAGTAAAAACATCTATATAAAAAGAATGGCCCCGAGTTTCTTGCCGCTTCTTCTCGGTAGGCTCTATATATATTTTGGAACGTGGCGGTAGTCTTTAAAGTACATTATAATGAAATATTTTTTTTCGCTAAATTGAATAAATGATTTTGACTTTTGACTTGTATTCTGGCAAATAAATTATTTGAACTTGAATTTGAATTTTGATGTTAAGTGATACCGTCACCCACGGACATCCGCAATACCAGTGGTCTCGAGGATGCATTGCCTACCTTTGAGGAAGGAATAGAAGGGGCGACGGCGGACGAGGGAAGGGGAAAGGGGGCTCTCGCCTCCGGAACCTCCCACAGACCGACTCAATCGCAATAGCAAGCTATATTACTTAATGTCGGTGTTATGTGGAAGTGTGGTACTTCCCCGGTCATGCCGGCCCATCCGGCTGTAACCCATAGGGCAACAACGTGGCACTACAACCAAAGATGCATAATAAAGCATAATATGCATTCCGTAGCATTCATGCTTTTAAAACACTAAATATTCTTATAATTGTATTATTTAAATAAGTCTATTTGCACACTGATATTTTCCGTGTTTCACACCTTAGACTTTCTATAAAATCTATTTTCTGCATGCTTGGGCACTTGACGATAATATCAACTATAAACAGTATACATAAAAGATATACATGATGCACATTCCTTTTTTATATTTATACAAACACGAGGCCTGTCTGGTCTTAAGCGGTAACCGCTGCCTATACCGGATGCATCTATATCCTTACAACTGTGCCCATTACTCAGAGATAAGTATCATGTGCCTAGTAGTTTCACCGGTACTCATACCCTTTAAACCGGAAAACAGTAATACAAACATTACTGCTTCCGGGTAAAAATACATTCACCGTACTTCCCCGCGCGAACTTGTGTGAGTTTTTACAATAAAATCCCAAAACATGTAACTGAGCTCACAGAGGGCAAATTCAAGCTGACTAAAAAACGTTTTCGTAAAAAATTCATATAAAGTCCGACATTATATAGAAGACAAAGATGCTGGGAATACTTTACTTCTGGCAAGCTGTCATTCTGCCACCCATAAAATGTAATAATAGTAGTACCTAAGTAGAAATATTGTAAAAATCTATATGAAAAGATTGGCCTCGAGTTTCTTGCCGCTTCTTCTCGATAGGCTCTATAATATTTCGGAACTCGTTGGTAGAGCTTTAAAGTACATTAATAATCGACGTTCAAAAGTGCGTCTTTGATGCCTAAATTGAATAAATGATTTTGACTTCGACTTTGACTTTAAACTAGCTCACAAAGAGATCCACCGATACAGCCCTTTAGTTGCTGGATCAAAAATACTAGAACTAGAGGTTACCTTAAACTCTAAAAATCAACGGCAACAATAATAGATATTATGTAATTACAGAACTGCTTTTGGAAGGAATTGTAATAACAAATCGTGTTATCAGATAACTTGCCCTTAGAGTCGTCCCGTGAAAGGTTCTGTTTCAAGAAATAATACACTAAAACAATATGCTGGGAAACTGTGGAAGAGAAAAAAATATAACCAAGCAATAATGTTTGCCGTAACGTGATTGTATAAAAACAGAAGGCAGTAGTATTTTTTCTATCGTGAATTCGAGGTAGAAATTCTATCGGATGTCTATTTATGTGATTTTTGAAAAATCTGACTTGATGCATGTTTATATTATGTTTGAGCAATGGAGAGGGCTATGCTTGGGGTTTCCTTGCGTGTTAAGATCCGAAATGAGGAGATCCGTAGAACTAAGGTCACCGACATAGCTCTTAAAATTAGCAAGTTGAAGTGGCAATGGGCAGGCCACATCGCTCGCAGTACTGATAACCAATGGGGACGAAAGATTCTCGAGTGGCGACCACGCAGCGGAAGACGATGTGTAGGCCGGCCCTCGACTAGGTGGACCGACGACCTCGTCAAAACCGCGCGGAATCGCTGGATGCAGGAATCTAGTAACCGGTCCAAGTGGCGTTCTATGGGGGAGGCGTATGTTCAGCAGTGGACGTCTTCCGGCTGATAATGATGATGATGATGATGATATTATATTTACTGCCTACATATACATCGTCAACATCGCAACCGCATATTCGGATGGTGGGAAAAAACAATAATAGTGTATGTTTTCCTCGATAATCTACTTCGAAAACTTTACACTACAAACTTTACTAGAACGTGACAGGTCAGTGACTCAATGACGGTCTAATTTATGCGACTTTGAGGGATCGAACCAGGGAGTCGTTGCTTTGAAGGCACCCACTGAAGATGTTACTTCACCCTCGACAGCGCTTCAAAAACTCAATCTGTATTAATCATTTTACTTGTCACCTTTTGAGGAGTATATTTACCTCTATCTCAATGTATTCGAGATATTTCTCTGAACTAATAAACCTTTGTGCTATTTTGGTAAACTTCAGATAATTCCGCGAACACCACTGCGAAGAAAATTGAATCGTCCACGTAATGGGGTTTGTCTTGCGATGTCATTATGAACGCCGATTTATGGAAAGTTTCGATTTTGGAACTGAAAATGTTTTTGAGTGCTTATACAGCTCCCGATTTGTGCTGGTTGCGGTAGATTTTGGGTTATTGATCAAAAATGTAATGCAAGACTGTTATATCGTTCTATAAGTATTTGATAACATATAAATTTATTGCAGAAATAAAAGGTGAAAAAGAGGTGTTGCACCATCGTATGGCATTAGTATTATTGAATAATTGAAATAAAAATTATGGAAAAAAAAACTGCATATTTTTATTTGAAAATACTCGTGAGTTTGACACCTTCAAAACCTCAACCACGCGATCGCGATCGAAACTGCAAGATTGCAAGTTTCGGCGATCTTGCAGATTCGATCGTAAGCTCGCTGAGGATGAGTGTTGCGAAACCTATAGGTGGATAACGTCACCTAATTAGATAAGTAGTTCATCATCATCATTATCATCTCAGCCGTAGGACGTCCACTGCTGAACATATGAACATGCCTCCCCCATGATTTTCCAAAAGGACAGGTTGGAAGCGGCCTGCATCCAACGTCGTCCTGCGACCTTAATCAGGTCGTCTGTCCACCGTGTCGGTGGACGACCTACGCTGCGCTTACCGGTCCATGGTCTCCACTCCAGAACCTTTCGGCCCCATCGACCATCTGTTCTGCGTGCCATGTGCCCTGCCCACTGCCACTTCAACTGGCTAATCTTCTGGGCTATGTCGGTGACTTTCGTTCTTCTACGGATCTCCTCATTTCTGATTCGATCACGTAGAGAAACCCGAGCATAGCCCTCTCCATAGCTCGATAAGTAGTTACATTCTGCATATTGCTTAGTTTAGATTCTAAACTAAGCAATTTAGTGGTTTTCACTGATGACCTCTAAAGTTTAGCTAATTTTCTTAAACTACAAATAAAAAAAATACTAACATATTTAGAAAAATATTGGTTGAAGATAAAGCGCCAAGAAGCTTTTATTGCGCCATCGGACATCACGACGAAAATTTCATAGAGACCATGTTGACGTCTGGGAGTCCAGCGATTCCGACGGCACATTCGGTGACACTAAAGTTGTCAGTATCAGTCGCTGCCACACCAGCCTGAGCATTAGATGAAAAGATGACCCGGTGCCAGTATATCGACACACGTACTATCCCACAAAAGAGGCCGTCTGATCTTCCAGGGAACTAGTATCATTTTAACAGGTATTTTGCCGTCATGCCACATCAGTCTATTAGGCTGTATAAGTATCGGTACAACCACTGATCCATGACATAAGCCCAACGGATGATACCGTCCAAGGATGTCTGGTAAGGCAGCCTTTAATCAATATAAAATAAACCACGTCTCATTTTCTTGAGAATTTCTGAAGGTTGTATTGTGACTTTTATAAAACCATGTAACCGAAGAAACAACAAACTCGTATCACAATCATATTCGTAGGTGATTTCGCAAAAAAATAGCCGGATATTTCTCTTGGGAATCGAGTTTCAATCAAAAATATATTGTTTTTATTCTGCGAGTTTGTATTCCTCTTTGCCCCTTGACACAAGCCTCTTTGAACATTTGAGATTTCACTATTTGCCATGTTCACGAGTAAACTGATGTAACTGTTACAAGTTTTGTAACATGCAACTCACATAGTCATCCCCATACTCATACCATAGTCATAATCATACCCATTTTGTTCCCACTGCTGGGACTTGAACCTTCCTCTCAGAGAGAGGAGTTGGGCCATAATCCACCACGTCGACCCATTGGGGCTTGGTGGCCAACCCAAGTTTTTGAGGCGCCCGAAAGCCTTCGACATAGCCTAACGACTGTTGTCCTAAGACAAACAACTAGGACCGACGGCTTAACGATTTCTCCGAAGCGCTCAGTTGAATAATGCCATTAGCGGTCACCCATCCAACTCCTGACCGCAGCAAGCGTTGCTTAATATTGTTGGTCGGTTAAGATCGCCAAGTCAAGTTCCGCTGCGAGCGCTTTAAATTAACTTTATCGAAATTATGAGGGTTCAAATACATATAACTATATAAATATACTTAGCAATTGTGGTTACTTTGATTTTTCAGAATCCAAAGCGTGCCTGACACTCTCTCAGTCACTCTTCTTCGGACCACTGGTTTCATCCTTTATTGCTTTTCATCAGTGTTTCCACTGCAATCGCATAAAAAGTTTGAGGGTTGCGTGTATTACTATTACAAATTTAAATTTCAAAGTTCAAATAGCCGGATTCTAGTTTGGGGAGATCCCCCAATATACCTTTTGATGTTTGTATGGATATCTGCTGTAATGTAATACTCTGTGATTAATATTGTGAGACAATGTCAAGAGCAAATTATGGTTATTATAAGATTGGTACAGCACTTTCAAACAAGGACAGGCGGACAGAAGTGTGGAGTAAGCGTAGTAATAGGGTAGTGTTGTACGTAATCTTTGAAATACAATATTGCAATACTAATGTTATACAGGGTGTTTGGTAGAGGGACCGACAAACCAAATGAGCATGTTCGGGGGCCCACTTGGAGAATACAAGTTGGCCAAAAAAAATCCCCGACACCCCAATTTTTTTACTCTTTCAGTTAGTTAGCTCTGTTTTGTATCCAATTTTGCTTTGCGTGGCCTGAAGGTGTATTAGAGACCAAATTCAACTAAAAACATCCGGTCTAAAACAGATTTTACAAATGTTATGGTGGTAAATAGGTACAATTTCGGAGAAAAAGGGAAAAATCACAAAAAAAGTTAAACAATTTGGGGGTCGGGGATTTTTTTGGCCAACTTGTATTCTCCAAGTGGTCCCCCGAACACGCTCATTTGGTTTGTCGGTCCCTCTACCAAACACCCTATATAATTGTTACCTTAGTGCCCATATCTGTTTAAACACTTCTATACATTAGTCATATTATGGTTCTTATTGACTTTAAAGGAGAAAATGTGTTTTAATACCAATTACTATAGGGTTTAAGTAAATTGTATAGAGAAAAAAAGTAATAGATTTATTTTACGAAACACAAACAAGCTTAGCACGCATCTCTCGAAATCTTTAAAGCGTCTACTCCTAGACATTTGCAAACGCAAACAAACCTGTCCGTGTCTAATCTCCGTCAAATCTCATACAACATTAAAATGCCTTGTCTGTTCTTGTGATACAATATTCACACTGAAATTAACCTTCCCGATGTGGAGTTAAAGCTTAATTTCGAATGTTTAGGGGTTGGATAAAGCTTAGCAATTGTGATTGTGACCTCGTTACGTCACCGTAGTGACGTCACTCAATGTTGGTTAACTATACTAGTGGCAGGTGTGCGTTAGTGTGTAGGATAGCATGTTATTATTTGAAGGGAATGATGGTTTCGTGATTAGCGTAATGGATTGTAAACATGGGGAATATAACGAGGTAAAGGGCTTTTCGTTATGCTTTTTTATTATTTGAAGGTACAAATTATAATTCGACAAACAAGGGTCGATAATAACAAACTAGAATATTTTACTATCCATTAGTGATCCGCCCCGGCTTCGCAGAAGTCTAATTTATACAGGGTGTTTGGTAGAGGGACCGACAAACCAAATGAGCGTGTTCGGGGACCCACTTGGAGAATACAAGTTGGCCAAAAAAAATCCCCGACACCCCAATTTTTTTTAACTTTTTTTTGTGAATTTTCTCGTTTTCTCCAATATTGTACCAATTTTGCTTTGCGTGGTCTGAAGGTGTATTAGATTTTAGTATTTTAGTAGTTTAAGATTTGGTCTCTAGACCAAATTCAACTAAAAACATCCGGTCTAAAACAGATTTTACAAATGTTATGGTGGTAAATAGGTACAATTTCGGAGAAAAAGGGAAAAACCACAAAAAAAAGTTATACATATTGGGAGGACGGGGATTTTTTTTGGCCAACTTGTATTATCCAAGTGGTCCCCCGAACACGCTCATTTGGTTTGTCGAACCCTCTACCAAACACCCTATATAAAAGAGGTAAATAAATTTAAGGTTGTTTTTTTCTACTTAAGTACATAAAACGTAAGTTTTATTATATATAAACTGATGGTGAAAATCTGTTGCGTGGGGTGTGCAAACAGACAGACGTGGCAAGTGATTTTATTTAATGTACACTATAATATTATAAAGAGGAAAGATTTATTTTCTTATTTGTTTGTAATAGATAAACTCAAAAACTACTTAACAGATTTTAAAAATTCATACACCAGTAGAAGGAATACATTTGAGGAATAATCATTAAAAAGTTCATTTAAACTTCAAATATTAATTAATAATATAAAAACATTTTTCCAGTAACCAAGTGCTTAACTTTTTATTTGAATTTATTTGTATATAATGTCTTAATATCCAAGGGTAGTTAATTATAAATTTTAATAGCCATTATAAAGATTTTTTTTTAAATATATCTAAATTACACTCTGGCAAATATAGTTTTGTCTATATTTCTATTTGTTCGTTTCCAATGTCCGATTGCTTGTCAAAGTATTCGGGGTGTTCTTTTACAAATATGCAAAAGACTAGCTGTAAACTAGCTGCGCCCCGCGGTTTCACCTGCATGCTTATGGATGATGTTGAAGGTTATTTTTTTTATTTTTAAACCAGGCATGGTTTAAAGTCAGTTCAGTATCAGAGCGACCAAAACAAAAACATAATGATTCAAATCGGTAAAGTCGTTCGGAAATTATGCGCGTATGTACATATATTTCGGAAACTCATTTTAATTTATATAAATAGATAGATTCGCTGTAGAAATCGTATCACCCCTTTTTTTACGCACAATTTATAGTAATTTATATAGCCGCGGTTTCACCCGGGTGGTAATGGATGATCATGAAGATGATGAAAAGTATCCAATGTGCCCAATGCCTTATCTATCTAGCCACCAAATTTCATCCGTTCAGCCGTTTTGGCGTGATGGAATAATAAACATCTATCCAAACTTTCGCATTTATAATATTAGTAGGATTGTAATATTTCGCATAGGTACGAGTACAAATGTCACCCAATGTCAATAGCATCATGCAAGCCCTTTGTCCTGTGCATGTCTGGGACCAGTTCGTACAATAATAAACAGACAACAAAGACTTTTCCACGTTCGCTTTTGTCATTCTGCAAATCCTTGCCATTTGTTCAGTTAAAATTTATACAAACTAGAAAAACAACTAGAGGAACGTGTGTTGATTTAATATCAAATTCATTTCACGTTTTAATTAATGTTTCGTGTCCACGGGTGGTTTCAGTGTTCGCAATCTAACAGAATTTCTTTCCTTAGTTTCTTAAGAAACACTGAGACATGGTTCGTTGTGCCATTATAATAGGTACAAAGCTAACTTAGCTTGTAATTGACCGAGCGAACTGGCCAAATTAAGACGCGGTCCAACCCCAATTTTAAAATAATTTACGATGCTTTACGTAAGCTTGAAAATCGCTTGTTCGATTGGACGATGTAATGCGAAAATGCGTTCATTTTGTACGTTTTCTTTATATTTTTCGATATATACTAACACAATTGAAAAAAACTGCTGGTTATTACTTTAGTCCTATACATTAACTAAGTATTACCTAAAAAAAATATAGTGTTATCGCTGAAAATTCTGAGAGTTTTGACGTGAAAGTTTATTTTTGCGGACCTATTCAGGATTTTTTTCTGCTGAAAGAGAGTTATATTTATGAATCTATTCGGTTATTACTCTTTTCCTATTCCTTTTCTAACCTTTGTATTTTTTTTCATAATATACTATCGATCTGTTTCGTTACACTAGGTGTTTAAAAACTCAATTTTTTCTCTTTAATCAGGGTACGAGCACGCCTTAACATTCATCTGTACGTATGTTTGTTAGGTTGTATGTTGTATTGGTCCTCCTGTACAGATTAAATTTCAATCAATCTTCACAAAACTTAGTATGCATGTTATACTATTCAATATATATTTTATCGTCGGTTATTTTTGAATGGGCCTCCCCATACTTTTCTACCGAGATCCAAAAAAAGGAGGAGTTACTCAATTCGACTGTATTTTATTTATGTTGTTACCTCATAACTTTCGATAGGGTGAACCGATTCTCAAAATTCTTTGTTTGTTTTAATGCTGGTGCTTTCCCATTTTTTTCCCTGGTGTGGTCCCATTTAAATTTCATCAAATTCGGTCTAGTAGTTTTTGAGTTACACTCCAATAGCAGATTTTTACCAAAGTAATAGAATGGAAGTTGGTATTAAATTTTTCAATTTGCACTTGCACACAAAATGATTTAAAGATTGCTGCGGCACTATTTAGCGACAGATTTTAATAAAATTTTATACACACATTAGGTGCCTAATTTATGACGTTATCGAGAGGCCAAAATAAATACAATTAGTAAATATCCCGTTTCTAAAGATAATATAATTATAATTCTAAAAATAATTCTTGCATTATAGTCCTTCAAATCTAATAGATACCGTTTGACAGTTTAGACAGATTGTAAAATAGGGGTGGGGTCAAACAAATCGGTTACTACAATATCCGATTCATAAGAGATATCGATATAAGAGGTTTGAACCTTTTTGTATGGAAGCTGGCATAACTACCAGCCGCAGTTTTGGATTTTTTTTGATGAATTTAGTATGTATGGAATGGATAGAAGACACATAGACAAACAAACAACAATAATACGTGTCTGTAATTACTATTTAAACGTGTTATTACTATGTATTGAAAAAACAGGTAGGTAGGTACATTACATACTACTCACAAAACTACTACTAAAAATAATTATTTCATCGAAGTGTATCAAGATTTAGAAATTGATTATAATTTACCCAATCCGGCATTATAGCTCTCAATCTTTGACTTGCAAGAGCTAAAACACCTTCGCGACATCACCCACATTATTTATTATATCACCACCACCTATATTCACCACCAATTCACGAGCCTGGGCGTTTAAAGTTCGTACTCCTTTCGACATTATAATCACTTGCTTAGTTCGGAGTTCAGTATAAAGATTGCCAAAGTACCTAAACAAATATAGAAGGATCAGTTGAGAAAAGTAATAGCCAAGTCACGAAATAAAAGCACAAAACACACAAACGGAAAAAGTATGCACTCAATATTTTTTTATGGCGCGAGACTACAAATATTATATATAGTGCCAACATCTGGCAACTGGTCCAATTTGGCAATATTGCCAGTGTTGCCAGATTTAAAAAATGTGGCTTTTTTTTTAATATTTGGACACGAACAATTTTGCCTACAAAGATTTATTTGAAATTACATCACCTTACTTTAAAATTAATACTCTTATTAGAAAAATAAATATATAAGTTAATTACTAATACTTTAAATTTTTATTGATAGATTGTATTGAATTGACTCCGAAACTACTAGACCGATTTGATAAATTCATACACCATTAGAATCCTTATCCCTGTGAACATAGACTATAGAATATTTTCAAAAAGTTGGCGTGAAAAGAATACCAAGGCATGAAAAAATACCCAATCAATCCTTATATCGCGCATGCTGCGGAAACTATTGATAATAGTAACGCTGGTACAAATTCGGCCACGTTACTCGTACCTTGATATTAATCCATATCTACTGGAATAATAAAGAGGTAAGATTTGATTGTTTGTTTGTTTGTAATGTATAAACGCATAACTTACTTAACCGATTCAGAAAATTTTTTCAAGAATAGAAAGCTACATTATGTCTGAGTAAAGTACGGTATAATATTTGATTCATCATCATCATCCATCACCACGCGGGTGAAACTGCGGAGCGCAGCTAGTAATCAATAATGATTTCTTAGGCTTTAACAATATTTATCAATAAGTTAGATTATTCGTAAATTTTTATTGATTATTTGTATAAAAAAGAGTTTGAAGAGTCGCAACACTACGTAAAAAAAACAAAAAAATCACCAGACTACGTAACTTTGAAATGAGGTCATAATTCCATGGATTTACGGTGAAAGTTATTTACAGTGCCACAAACTTATCTGGACCGGTGGCCAGAAGAGGAACTAACGACGCCATATTGAAGTGTCAATCTGTCTGCCATTCGTTGACATATCCGCCATTGCTTGTTTGCCCCGTGTGTTTATTATTCGTTTAGTGTTTAAAACCTTGTGAAAAATTACGAAAGCTTTAAAAAGTGATGCCAGGAACGTCATATTACAAGTCTTAGCTTTTATGAAGGAAGAAAAGCGCCTTAAGACACCGGTAATACCTTTCGAAAAACTGTATGAGCGCGTAGCTGCCGCCACAGGTTAGTGTTGTCAGCTTTTGAAAATAAATTCCACGAAAACATTATTTCGGTTATTTTAATAGAATAGATTTTTAATTTTTTGTTACTTTTGTTTTAGGTGTTACGGAGCGATTTGTTAGGAAACTTGTAACGGAAAAAGAACAGGCAAATGAAGCTGGCACAAAAGTTTCCACGCCGGGTAAAAAAAGGAATAGGACGAAAGGTAAAATTGAAGTGGATGATTTCGATCTCGGTGTCATAAGAAGAAAATTCATGAATTTTACACTATGCGGAAAGAAATTCCCACAATACCAAAGTTGTTAGATGTGCTCCAAGAAGACATTGATTTCAAAGGGAGTCGAGAAACTCTTCGGAAAATACTCCATAAAATTGGATTTCGTTACAAGAAATCAAAATCGAACAGAAAAGTTTTGATAGAACGAAATGATATTTCAGCATGGAGAGCAAATTATCTTCAAAAAATTAAAGAGAATGAACGAGGTGAACAAAAACAAGTCATATTTTTGGACGAGACCTATATTCACGCATCTCATACAGCTGGACGCTGTTGGCAAAGTGATGATGTTGATGGTGTGCTTAACCCAGTTTCTAAAGGAAACAGATGGATAATTGTTCATGCGGGAGGACAAGCAGGGTTTGTGGAGAATGCTTTATTGGTGTTCCAATCGAATACGAAAAGTGGCGATTATCATGATGAAATGAATAGTAAGAATTTCAAAAAATGGGTGACTGATAAACTTCTGCCCAATTTACATCAGTCAACACTGATTATAATGGATAATGCCCCTTATCATAGCATTTGCATAAATAGAACTCCTAATGGAAATCATAAAAAGGCTGAGATGCAAAAGTGGCTGACGGAAAATAATTTAGAATTTAACGAACAGTTTACAAAACCGCAGCTCTACGAACTCATTAAAAGATATAAACCAAAACCTGTATATGAAATAGACGAACTGTTGAAAACACATGGACATAGCGTGTTAAGATTACCGCCTTACCATTGCGACTTAAATGCAGTCGAAATGATTTGGAGCTCGATGAAACGAAACGTAGCTAATCAGAACATTGGTAAATCCAATTCTGAAATGCCTACCTTGATTGCAGAAGCATTCAATAAGATAACAGTAGATGAATGGCAAAAGCATTGCAATCACGTGAAAAAACTAGAAAACGACTATAGCAAAGGGGATGCATACTTAGACGAGCCTTTCATCATTAATTTGGACAGTGAAAGTGAAAGTAGTGACTGTGATGATGAAGTGAGTGCTGATGAATCAAATAACCCTGGTGGCTCAGGAATACCTGGAGTATTCCCGTTGGAGAACACTCGCCATACATATGTAATTGATCATAATTATTGCGTTAAAATATAAATATTTTCGAAGAATATATTTGTTTTGTTTTTAAGTAGATACCTAATTAACATTTTACCAACGTTCCTTTAAGTTGCCAGCTGATACATGGGTAGTGTGTGCATAATAGGGTATTTTACACCATGCAAGAAACATATAAAATGAATGTTTAAGGCAGATTTCGTAAAAAGTGTTCTAAGAACGTAACGCCATGAGACGTCACGAGCCGTTTTCACAAGGAAAATGAAAAACATAAAATCAAATATTAAGTTTTTTTTTCACTGAAATAAAAATTCTGCTGGTTCATTATGACCTACCTTAGGATTGATTTAAAACAGTCTAAAAAAATGCTAAAATACCTTATCATACATTTCTAACTCAAAAAAAGGAGGCTATTAATTTAATTCGAATTAACCTATGTATTATTATTAGAACTGCAATCACGGAATCTTGGTTAATATTTTGTTTACCACTTTATTGTAAAATTTATTTTTCTGGCAACACCGAATGCGATAACAGCGACTCTCTCACCGGTCCAGATAAGTTTGTGGCACTGTAACTTGTGTGAGTTACGCCTGTACAAAGTCATTTCGTCTTGAAGAGTATGAAACGTCAAACGGTATCTACTATCTATTAGATTTGAAGGACTATAGTGAATATGTCGGTTTAAAAACTTAAAGCGTGAAGTTAGTTTTAAGTAAAACTGGAAAATTTTGGTTATATTACAACTGAAGATAGCGGACTACGGAAACTTGCTGCCGACCTCGTCGCAAGGTCTACTATTCGCAGAACTGCTAGTTATAATGGGGTTTCTTTTAGGTATTTATGTAGTGGTAAAACTTATGCAGAATTCACCTGGGGAAGGGACACCTTTGTCAGTAAGGGTGCTATCAGACGGAGAGCGGTCACGCGTTCACGCGGTCAGTTTTGCGTTCGTTGTGTTGTATTACGTTACACAGATATACCCACAGTCTATTCACACTTCACCGACGCGGTCAGAACGCCTCCAGTTTGGTTAAATCTGTGTAACATAATACAGCACAACGAAAACAAAACTGACCACGTGAACGCGTTACCGCTCTCTGTCTGATAGCATCCTTATACAACCCTGAAGCAGTAGTGTGCAAACATTAAGGGCAAGAGATATAACATCTCACATCGGAGGATGACGAGCGATGTGCATTGCCATGCAGCGCAGCGTATTGAACAGTGGGCCGAGCACGAGAATCTGCTTAAGTATCGTTTACGTATTCAGTACAAACTATGAGTTATCTGTGCCACTATTGTACTAGATAAATGATAGTTTGTACTAAATACGTTAACGATGCGATTACGTTACACTTAAGCAGATTTTCGTGCTCGGTCCATAGTTGTAATTTAAAATTATGATTGGTACGGAACTGTTATAGGCAAACGTGACGCTAAACATCAGGTGAGCAACTTGCTCGTCTCCGTTCCATTGATATAAAATAATAGAAGCACAGCATAAAATTACATAGACTGTGATAGTAGTTTATGCAACGGTCATAGAATATATAGTCATAGTCATAGTCATAGTATAGTCATAGTCATAGTATAGTCATAGTCATAGTATAGTCATAGTCATAGTCATAGTATAGTCATAGTCATAGTATAGTCATAGTATAGTCATAGTCATAGTATAGTCATAGTCATAGTATAGTCATAGTATAGTCATAGTATAGTCATAGTCATAGTATACTCATAGTATAGTCATAGTCATAGTATAGTCATAGTCATAGTATAGTCATTGTCATAGTATAGTCATAGTCATAGTATAGTCATAGTCATAGTATAGTCATACTCATAGTATAGTCATAGTCATAGTATAGTCATAGTATAGTCAGTCATATAATCCATCAAAGGTCATCATGCGGCCAGACACAATAGAAATTTCTTTGTTATAACATAACGACTCTTAGGTAGGTACCTAATTATATGATTTTGCAAACACTATTTTATCTTCACTCATACAGTTGAAGTAAAACAAAAGTGGAAAATGACTTGAGTATTTATTTACTATAATAACTATTGTTCAAATATTGAATGTTGCAATTATGAAATTGGATATTAATTTATATAAAACCGAATTATGCAAACTTGAGACACAGGAAATTACACCCATCGTATTTAAAAAAGAATGTCAGTGCTTTAAAACTTAAATATAAGTAAAAGTAACATTTTGTTTTTAATAAAAAGTAACTACTTAAAAACTTGAATGTTTCGATTTTCGCCCTAGTTGTACTTTAGAAAACAAACGAGGATTAAGTCATTACGCTTTCTTTTCCTTTGGCGATGTAGTCCAAAAGCAATGTAACCGTAACGCGATATATGGAGGATCTCAATAATCTATCTATCGCCGGTTTACCTTACTAGAGATAGATATGTGACATAACGTTCATACAAATAGTGTCAAATATCTATCTCTAGTAAGGTAAACCGGCGATAGATAGATTATTGTGACCGGCCGATAGTCATATCGCGATTTAGTCTTAAAGCGATCTAGTCATATCTGCTGCCTAGTCAAATAGAGATGTATTCGTAAAGCTCCTAACTCATTAATTTATCGAGCTGTATTAACACAACAATTAATTTTACAACACATAAATTACATATTATCCATATCTTTAAAGAAAAAATATTTTATTCTAAACTCACAGCCACGGAAAAAATATGTGGCATGGTGGGAAATTTAGATTCTCATTGCGCATGACTGCGCAGCGCACGCATCCATAGACAATGACACTATTTTTCTACATTAAGTCTATGAGCCCATAAGCGCCAATAAATTAAAAAGTAAAAGTGTGCTATAAAAATTAAAAAGTTATTATATAATGCAGTTGTTTAAAAATCGAAGGAAAATGTTGCACTGTAATGGTTATTTTTTTAAATTATATTATTCTTGAATAAAGTACGTATTATACAATCTGTTTTTGAATACATATTTGTAGTATTACGTTGTGAGTGTAAATAAAATAATATATTACACATCGAAAACGTTTGGGTTTATCAATCAGTTCGAAATCTTTCTATGTTTTTATTGGAGCGCTACATTTTAAAAGCAAATGTTTCATATTGATTCTTGGATTGAAAATACATTGTACAAAAACAATCCATGAAAATGTTTTGTTATTAGTAGATATAAAATGAAGGCAATGTTTTTCTTTACTCTCTTTTCTTATTTCTCTCAAGGAGTTGAGTTTAATAAATTGGAGCAGGACCAAGTGACCTAGTTGATAAATGCGTCTTGTTTAACAAATCCAGATTATGCAGGTACAAATCTGGTCCCAGGTTAAATCTCCTCTGTTTTAAAAAAAAGTTGCTAACAGTTTGTTTTAATATCATACAGGTGCATAGTTGTAGATGATGCAACAGACGATGTTGTAAGAGCAGTAGAGCTCTAAGCGAATGAGTTCATCGGGTGTAGTGCTACCGCCATACCTTTTGCTATCGTGAAGCAGTAATGTTCGCAATATTGCGTTTTGGTTTGAAGGCATGGTTGCCAGTGGAATAACAGGCATATTTACATGAGACTTAACAACTTAATGTCTCAGGGTTACAGAGGCAGTGAAGTTCGTCACTTGTGAGGAAATGCATCTGTTATAGGCAAAGGTTATCACTAAACATCAGGTGGAAAAAAACAAACTCATAAGTTTACATTCATATCAAACAACAACAACATATCATCTCATCATCATCTCAGCCGTAGGACGTCCACTGCTGAACATATGCCTCCCCCATGATTCTCCAACAGGACCGGTTGGAAGCGGCCTGCAAGTTCACAAACAACATATACTAATTAAACTTTCGCGATGTGAACACATATTTATATTATATTAACGGGGACCGCTCGTGACCACGCGAACAATGCAACTTGATCGAAACGTCGAGGTAAATAAATACTATTACTAACGCGATTAAGCCCCGTTAATATAATATAAATAAACATATACTAAGGTCTAATTGCACCGAAAATCATGTTAAATAAAACAGTGTTCGGGGTACACGAGATCTAGTTTCCATGGAAACGAGTGTTGTGATTACAATATTTAAATGACCTCTTATGTAATTGGCTAAAATGTTATGCGACCATGAATGATCGCTTTAACTGCGTTTAGGTTGAGTTGATCGCGTTCAGCCGTGCGATTCTCTAATGATTCGTCGACGAGCTCACCGATGTCAAATACTTTATGAGATATCGCCCTTGTACACAAGGTTGTTTTTCCAACGTTTCTTTTTATCTCGTAATTTGTTTCGGATGTTGTCAAAGATGCAACGATGTTTGCTCTTAGAGAATCGCACGGCAGTAATGAAATCCAACATGAGATACCTAATGAATCTGAGCTTTTCTAGTAACATCTACAAACCAATTAGCAACATACAGCAACTAAGTGGCACCCGCATCCCGCATCGTTATCCTTCTCACAACAACCCGCGCGAGTTTTGTTTAACTTATATTATATATACTAGACGTGCTTACATAAGAAATTATTATACATGATATATGTCTGCTGCTTTCGTGGCTGCAAAATAAATAGCTACAAGTCAAATTGTTCATATTTACTTGTAGCTATCTATCTAATTTAGAAGACTGTTCACAAACGAGAGCTTTGCATTCGAAATTGTTCTTGTCAATTAATAATGCAAGAGAACAACTTTTTTCACGGGCAGTTCGTGCGCCTGATTACGCATAAACGTACAATAGATAACGCAAATGCGTGTACTTGTGTCCCAACCCCGACCAAGCGTCAAGGTTGGCCGCCGCTACTCCCAGTCCGCGCAGTGTCTGTTGTTGCAGCCGGACACACGCGAAAACTAAATTGGAAAACCTCGGGGTGGTGCGTCTGCCCGCGCAGCACGCGCCACACATACCTGCACAGTGCGACGTCACGCCGCACGCCAATTTATATTATGTTCGACTGTATGTATATTTTTTTTGTGGATGCGCACGGATTTCTTCCTCATTTGGGGACCGATTCTAAAAATTCATTTTTTTTTGGTAGGGTATACTTCCGAGATTTATTTTCTTCAAATTCGGTTCCACAGATTTTCAGTTACACTCCAATAAATCAAAAGTGACACCTACTTTGATGATATTATTGACGTTGAATGACAATCTATTCCGTAGAAAGGGCCACTAAAATAGGTAATAAAATGTTTCCCGAAAAATTTAACCGACATCAACACTAAAAGTCTCAAGCGCACAATATTGTGCTAATAGGAATTTTTGAGGTATTATGGTACTGACTTCAACAAGTTATTTCAAGCTTTTTTTGTGTTGAAATCGGGTCTCTTGGTAAAAAAGGTTTTATGTAATTAATCTTACAATATACTCGTGGAAAAACATTTATTCTCACGTTATTACTTATAAAACACGAGTATAAATATATGGCCTTATTGGGACTATTAATAGTACTATAGGCACCTAAAAATCTCAAGAGGATTTCATAGCTAGTACTTTCCATGCTAAAAATACTACAAATTTACTTTTTTAGAACTTAAAAAAACTAAAAAATCAAAACGTACAGGCATAGTAAACAATGTGTTGATCACATGGAAAAAAATTCACTGATCTCGGACAATGTTAAGAGGTAGAGAAGAGTTATTTCTTTTAGTATGGACAAGTATCTACTAGCAATGCAATCCTCTTAACCCCTTTGGGGAAAACTTCTTCATTGTGCTCGAAATCTATCTAATACGCGCGTGACGTAAAATATTGCTTTTCCCCTTGGCGTATAATCTACTATTTCGCGTTTAGGGAAAACTAATCCACGAAGTCAGATCACGTATAACATATACAATTTATTACTGCCTATGAGCAATCGTATACGCACCAGGGTCAGTAAACACCTTTCAATTTAATTCTTTATGAGGTTATAAGTGTGAGTCGCACTTGCGCACGAAGGGTTCCATACCATTATCTATAAAACAGCAGCCGTATTTATAAACAAGCAAAAGTAATTACTTAGAGAAAAGTAATTACTTATGCAGCGGTTTTAATTCTATAGACTAGAATTTGCCTGAAGTCAGAACTATCAAAGGCTAGAATTCTTAGCCGAGTAATAGTCGCACCGTTTCCTATGCATAAGCAATGAGAACACGTCAATTGTAGTTTTTATTGCAAAAGTGAAGTTGTCACAGTCACATAAATAAGTTCGTCATTAACACACTTATTTATAAACAAGTAACTACTTGTTGCTAAGTAATTTCTCAATGGAGTAATTACTTCACGATATAATACTTTAAAATAAAATCGTATTCTATAGTCGAGCAATGAACGTTACTTACTAAAGTAAATGCATGACATAACCCTATCAAAATTGGTTGTATCTTTTTACACTTGTATAATGTTGTTATGATGGGATTTTATTTTTACAGCATAATAGGTCCTTCACAGTTCAGACTTGTGTGCGAATGTAACTTGTAGGTATACAAGTTCACTTTTTGAAATGATTACTCGGCTAAGAATTCAAGCATTTGATAGTTCTAACTTCAGGCAAATACTATAATGAAAATCGTTGCTTAAGTAATTACTTTTGCAGAAGTAATTACTTTTACTTGTTTAAATACGGCAGCTATACGCCAAGGACTTTATTAATAAACGTTGCGTAAACATAGATTAGGCGTTACATGCTTTGTCTTGCTTTCACGCGTGACATTTATTGCCAGCGAAAAATTGACAGATAGATGTTTTAACTACTCCGGGCTTATTACAAGTTTATTAATAAGGCCGCAAGTGATTACACCTTCTTACACAACTGTTTAAAAAGATGTAAGATTGTATGTTTGAACTAGTAGGAAAGAAGGAACTAAAACTTTAGAATGAAATGAACATAATGTTTTGTTAGGCTTCCGTGACTCCTATACTTAAATCGCTTATAATTTTATATAATTTTATACCGACGTTTCGACCATGTTCACTGAAAAGTGTTCGAAACGTCGCGTCGGGATAAAGTAATACAAAATTATCCGCGATTCAAATGTTTAAAACTTTTTAATTTCAATCATCATCATCATCATCATCATCATTTCAGCCATAGGACGTCCACTGCTGGACATAAGCCTCCCCCATGATTTTCCAAAAGGACCAGTTGGAAGTGGCCTGCATCCAACGTCGCCCTGCGACCTTTATTAGGTCGTCTGTCCATCGTGTCGGTGGACGACCTACGCTGCGCTTGCCGTAGCTGCGCTCCATGGTCTCCACTCCAGAACCTTTCGGCCCCATCGGCCATCTGTTCTGCGTGCTATGTGGCCTGCTCACTGCCACTGCAACTGGCTAATCTTCTGAGCTATGTCGGTGACTTTCGTTATTCTACGGATCTCCTCATTTCTGATTCGATCACGTAGAGAAACCCCGAGCATAGCCCTCTCCATTGCGCGTTGTGCGACGTTAGTAAGAGAGCACGTTTCAGTGCCATAAGTCATCATTGGTAACACACATTGGTCGAAGACTCTTGTCTTGAGGCATGTCTGAGGTATTTTTGACTAGAAGACTTCGCGAAGTATCCGAAGTTTTCCGGTTTAATTTTAATATAATAAACAATTTATATATTATTTAACAAATATGGTCCTACTAGGTAAAATAAAACTAAAACTTCATAGTAATACGTATTATATCTGCTACTTAGTAGTAGATATTATGATCACATAACCTCTCTACTTCGCTGTTATTACAAAATACGATACTCGTATTTTACCTGCGCGTGTCTAAAAATAACGCTGAGACGGGATTTAATCTGACATCCCAGGTTTATCTTTAAAAGCTTTCAATATCCTGTGAGGATGAAAGTGAGTTGAGACGTAGTAAATGCCATTACACGTTACATTATATGATAAGTTACTTTGGGTCCATTAAGTAATCTATGCTCTGTTACATCATATTTCACTTTTTTAATGGACCGTAGCAGAACAGGCATCATATAAATATAATATTTCATTATAAAATGATATATAATATAACAGCTATATATTATATTTTAAACAAATTTTGGAGAAGTCCCAATTAAATCGATTTTATTGGATATATTATTTAATTTTGAAAATATAATGATTTCTCATACTTTTGCGATTCTCAAACATCGAATTTTATACAACTTCCAACTGTTTCAATCGCGTATTTTTCATATTAATTTAGGTAGCCTCTCTACCCCACTGATAAGAAAGAGTCTTAGGACAGACTCAGCTTTTTATGGCCTACGTGAACGTGTTCATTAACAAGTACAATATGAAAAATTTAATAACGACTTCCATTCTATTCAGCTATTGGAGTGTAACTCAAAAACTACTGAACCGAATTTGATGAAATTATATATAATAAATGGGACCACACGGGAAGCACCAGCTTTCAAACAAAAAGTAATTTTAGAATCGGTTCACCCACTCGAAAGTTATGAGGTAACAAACATTAAAAAATAATAATAATACAGTCGAATTCAGTACCTCCTCCTTTTTGGAAGTCGGTAGAAAAATGATCAAAATGTCGTATAAAAATAATATAAGATATGCGCGATTTAATCTGTTTCAAGTTGTTTAACTTCACTGATTGAAACATCTTTTTTAAAAAGCTAGATTAGGTATTATTTTATGAAAGAACTCTCTTAGGCACGTTTATAATATATATAATAAATGTCGTGCTAAATCAATAACATCGTTTACGCCGCTATGACTCAGCTCTCATAGTAGACGTTGCAGCACGCGTGTGGACCAATCCCTGCTTTCCTTCTGAAATTTAAACCAATCACCGAACATGTCTATTTGTATCCTCGGAAGTAATTCGTATTTGGAATCATACGTCGTTTTGGTTTGAAGGACCACATTTTGTGTGGAATTTGTTCTGAGTTATGCTTCCTGGCATTATTTCTTCATATGTGTAATCATTATTCAAAGATAGTAATAAAAAGAAACAAACTCTTTTAAAGTAGAAATACATGTGACGTCACATACTCATCATGAACTTGAAGAGACAACTAATACATTTCGTCGCCATTGACGAAGATTTCTTAGTTTTTAACAACTCTAACTATTTATAGTGCATGATAGAAAAAAAAATTGCTACCCGCGGGGTACAAAAATGTTTGCATATGGCCTTAGTTATCAACGCTGCATAAATTTAATTAAGGCCATTTTAAGCACCTGGCACAAAAAAATCTGTTGTGCGCAGTACTTAATAACGTCATTTACGGTTAGCAACGTTTCTATAGTAATGGCGTAAATTTTTAACAAATGTTATGTAGTTACCATGTACATTATGTAGTTAACTTGTGTATTTTGTTTGAGTTTACTATATATTTGGGCACTGTTGCAAGCGCCATGATCACGACTGAACTGAGGAATTGCGGGTGGGTAAATGTTTACGAGCAGACGAAGCTGTTTACCCTCTTCCGTACTCGTTTATTACGCGAGGCACCACATATATTATTCGCCTTGTAATTTTACTTGGTCACGACACAAGACACTGTATCAACTCGAGCACTGGGAAAAGCGGTGTTTCTTGTTTTTAAAAAAACACACCACTGTATCTCAGGCCCATCATCGGAAATAACGTAAACACTAAAAGAAAAAACGATTTTCTACCTGTTAATATTGTCTGATTTCAGTGATTTTTTTTTCATGCAATGACACATTGTTTGATATGCCCGTACGTTTTGATTTTTCGGTTTTTTTTTAAGGTTTAAAAAAATATATTTATAGTACTTTGAAAAACTGAAAAAATCAAAACGTCCGGCCATAGCAAACAATGTGTTGATTGCATGAAAAAAAATCACTGAAATCAGACAATGTTAACAGGTACAAAATAGTTTTTTCTTTTAATATAGACAAGTACTAGCTATGCAATCCCTTTGAAGCTATAGCTTTTACTATGGCTGTAGTCCTAAGAATTAAAATTCAGAAATCTATCTAGTACCTAAATATATATACGTCATAAAAACACATTTAATTTTGTCAAAGTCCCTCACGATCGATGCCCTCTCGCCCAAACGAGAGATACAAATACAACTAAACAATATTAAACTTTTTAACCTTTAAAACCTTTACACGTGATGCTAACCAAATTACTATTGTTATTTTTAATTTGAGGCAGTGTCTTTTGACTCCAGAGTTTGTTTTATCTTATTTGGTCGGTTAGGCCAGCGACCACAAGCCGTTAAACATGCCAAACTATATAACAACTGTATTAACAGCTCAGTGGCAATATAAAATAATAGGAGTTTAACTAAGAAAATGCCGATTTATCGCACTAGCCAGTTTCTCAGTTTTAACACTACAAGTACCTGCAGTTAAAAACCATCGGTCATACTTAATACTCGATGGATCTCGCCCCAATCGACTACCATTTGTTCCGCGATTTGGACAAATTTCCACAAAAAATGTGTTTCCAGCACGCAGTACAAAATGCCTTCACAGTTAGTGAAGTCCAGATCCAGTCCAGAGTTCATTAGCAAAGGTTTGAATAATCTCCCGATTAGATTGCAGAAGTGATATAGACAGATAACGAGCGATCAAAGTATCTGTGATTAAATAAATATATTTTAACAAAGGCAAATTTCATTCGTTAACACACTAACAGTGTAAAAATTTCATACTTGATATTGTAACACATTTATTTTTTCGAATCTAGTGAAAAATTATCAATTAATAAGAAATTGAAAAAAAAGGGTACTAAATTGAATTATTGCATACTATGATATTTTAATATAGTTGTGTTATAAGTGTAATATTATAGAGATGTGGCCAAAAAATTTACAAACAGATTCATCAACTTAAGATGATAATAATTGTAGATGCGTAGATCTTGATAAAGTATTGGATGATAAATATTGTACCATTTGTAACGGTTACTATTATGACAAAAAGGGACTGAAGGTGGATTAGATTGAGTGTGTCAGATGTCACAAGTGGCTCCATATCACTTGCACTGAAATTCCAGCGGTTTGACTTAAGACGCGGTCCAACCCCAATTTTAAAATAATTTACGATGCTTTACGTAAGGTTGAAAATCGCTTGTTAGATTGGACGATGTAATGCGAAAATGCGTTAATTTTGTACGTTTTCTTTATATTTTTCGATATATACTAATACTATTGAAAAAACTGCTGGTTATTACTTTAGTACTATACGTTGGCTAAGTATTACTTAAAAAAAGTATAGTGTTATCGCTGAAAATTCTGAGAGGTTGGACGTGAAAGTTTATTATTGTAGACCTATTCAGGATATTTTTCTGCTGAAACGGAGATAACGGGAATAACCGAATAGAATTTATGAATTCTATTCGGTTATTACTCTTTTCCTATACCTTGTCTAACCTTTGTATTTTTTTCATAATATACTATCGATCTGTTTCGTGTTTAAAAACTCTGCTTTTCTTTAATCAGGGTACGAGCGCGCCTTAAGTGCGTACAATAAGTTATAGGTCGTTGTTATAAACTTGCATTTATTTACTTCTTCCTATCTTATTCTCTTAGCCTATCCTATCTATTCTATCCTAAGTATAACTATATTAAAAAGTTGTAGCTATTTTATAACCGACTGCTTACCTACTCGCTTTCTTTATGGCCCAGTGTAGTCGTGAAGCGAGTAACTAACTTCAAACTCTCTTCAACGCGTTTCTGTTTGATTACTAAGAGCTGAAAGCGGCACTCCGCGGACTGTAGAGCCTTGTGGCTACTAAATTGACTTGCTAATGAATCGACTGGTAGCTCATGCTAGTAATTGGTTTCGAATGAATAGATCTATCTGGGAAATACTCGTAGCGTTGAAATGTTTGGAACTGTTCAAAATGGAATAAGCACAATTTAATGTGGTCACTTCATGGAATTATATATACTTTTACTAGTTATGTCATTAAATATTTACATGCTCAAACACACTTCCTATAATAGTATTATAAGAGTAAATTTAAATACTTTGTTCATTAGAGTAGCCAACCAGTAATTCGATTAGTAACTAAAACACTAATAATAAAATACAGTACCTACGCACTTACAAACGAATACAAAATTAATCACCATGGAAAATATCTGTCTTTACATTTCAATACTTCAAATTGCAAAAATCAACATCCTCACAGTTTTCAGTTACACAAATGCTGTGTAAAACGCAGTTATTTCCCCATTACTTAATTACTTGATGTATTTACAAAAAATATAAATAAGCAAAAAAATTCCCGAAGGCATAATGAAAGTACAATATGTAGTATACATTAATTTATGCTTTGAATTACATATCAAGTAGGTACTATAGTTTATATTTTGTGATACATATTTTGATATATCTACACTTATCTTTTTATAATGTGAATTACTCGTTGAATGCAATTTAATACTTCTTTATTTACTATTTATTTGTTAATCAAATTATATTTTACCTAATGGAACATTGGTGTTAGGAGTTTACATAAATTTGCCATATTTATTAGTTAAGTTTTAAGTTTGGCATGCGTATTTTGATGGTTATGATATTTGGCACAACTCACTGGGCACTGACAATATTCAGCATTTTACAATAGTTTTAATAAATATAGAACTATATTGTTGGTTCTTGCTCCTGATATGTTATTTGTAATGTTTTTTATACCTTTGGTTTTGTACACACTCTGTATGCCTCTTTATAATTTGTTGTATTTTCTACTCATTGTTACACTGGCGTTCGTGAAGTCGGTCATGAGTTCCGACTGAAAACCAGCGCTAAGGTTTTCAACCCTAGCATATGCTGAGGCGGGTCTCATTCCCGACATCACACAATATTACGAAAAGTGTTTTGTTTTAAGGTTTAGTTAATAACTTTGTTATCTTTGCCATGTAATTTATTGTTATGTTGTGTGATGATCTGGAATAAATCTATATTCTATTCTATTCTATTCCATTATAACGTAACTTATAACTATAAATATTTTATATATAGGTATTATTATGCTACATTATAACTCGTATACAGCAAAAAGCTGTATCAAAGCTGCGCCCAATTCGGCTGTGTAGAAGCTTAATGGAAGCTTACCACCATTACATAACAATCACGGCGACGCATTTTAAAAATAACGTTCTCATAGCTCTTATATCACCAACTTGTGCTACCTGGGTAGGACATTCTCTACTTAGTTTTTACTTGTTTAGAGGGCTAGTTCAGCTTTAGATTGATGTCTTTGACCAACGTTCAATTGGCAATTTCGGAGGCTTCAGTCGGTCTGATCCTGCCCTGTCCTACGGTAGGTATTCTACTTCTGCGAGCAATAAAAATTCCCCACCGTAGCGTGGGAAACCTCACAGCCCTCATATTGAGGGTTCCGTACTCAAAAGGTAAAACAGGACCCTATTACTGAGACTCCGCTGTCCGTGTGCCCGTCCGTCTGTCTGTCCGTCTGTCACAAGACTGTAACCATGATAGTTAGACAGTTGAAATTTTCACGAATAATGTATTTCTGTTGCCTCTATAACAACAAATACTAAAAAAACCGGCCAAGCGCGAGTCGGAGTCGTGCATGAAAGGTTCTGTACAATTATCTATAAAATCGGGAAAAAATCATGTCTGTTGTATGGGAGATTTATAGATAACGGTACAGAACCCTTCGTGCGCGAGTATGACTCTCACTTGACCGGTTTTTTATTCTATGAAGATGTGTTATTAAAGTTATACATAAACATAGCTTCAAATGGTACTGTTCAATACCGCTTCAATTGCAATACGACAGCATCCGTCTGTAAGTTCTTAGAAACTATAGCTAAGAGACTTAGGCCCCTGCACTGCGCCCGTCACCTCGATACCTTAAGTTTTATGGGCCCGTAACTTCGTCGGCAACCATACCCTCAAACCGGATGCGTACATTACTGCTTTGCAGTAGAAATAAATATGCTCCCCGCACGAACTTCTTCACAAAAAGTTCTTCTGCTACTAAAGGTACTTACTTAACTTTGGGTGTATAAATGTATATAAATAGCCTACGAATAATATCAGGAAGAGTAACAGCCTTAAAAAAAGACCCAATAAAAGTCGTGCTAAATCAATAACATCGTTCACGCCGCTATGACTCAGCTGTCATAGTAGACGTTGCAGCACGCGCGTGGACCAATCCCTGCTTTTCTTCTGAAATTTAAACCAATCACCGAACATCCGTATTTGGAATCATACGTCATTTTGGTTTGAAGGACTGCTTTTTGTGTGGAATTTGTTTTGAGTTATGCTTCCTAGCATTATTTCTTCGTAGTAAATAGCATGTAAATAATAGTATGAAATAAGTTTAAATCACCATCTCAGCTGTAGGACGTCCACTGCTGAACATATGCCTCCCACATTTAAACAGTACTTACTTACAGGTTAAAAAACAACAGTAAACATTTGATCTCTCACCATACAGAAAGAAATAATTTGTAATTAACACTATTGATTCGTATTTCACCAAAAACATTCCAATCAACACAATTTCTCCTCTTATATATACGTTACAAGCTAGGCATGCATGAATTAGAAACAATGTTACAGCGTCACAGCTATTAATAGCTCCATTGTTTTTCAACAGATTATAAAAACATTTATATTGTTGCCGCCATTAATGCTGCGAACTCGTAAACGGCCCGCTGTTATAACGGTTATAATCATAAAGCTCGTCAATAGCTGCACTGATGCGATACCCGCAACGACTGAAGCCGATCGTAAAATATTTATTAGATTAGTTTGAAACATTTAAAGTGTAATGGCGGGAAAAACCCCTAGCGATGGCTGTGATTGATTTTGTTTAACTTACCTTGATTTGTGTTTCTTTAGTGGAATGGTGGTGGAATGATAAACGGTAACTGTTCGTAACGAGTGTAGGCAAAGTGAACATAATCATGAACCGTTGTTTTTGTGTTTTCCTCGACAATCGCCTTAGAAAATATTAGTAATATCTCTTTACTAGAACATGACGTTGACACACACAGTGTCTTATTGATAGTCATGTTTATGTGTAACTTGAATTAAAATCTTGATGTGGGCAGATTATGAAATACATTTTGTATTTCAGAATCTGCCCATTTTGTTCCCACTGTTGGGACTCGAGCCTTCCGCTCAGAGAAAGGAGTTGGGCCATAATCAACCACGCGGGCCCAGTGCGGCTTAGTGGATAGGTTAGTGGCCAACCCATGTCGAAGTTTACAGGCCGCCCGAAGGCCTTCGACATAGCCTAACGGCTGTTGTCCTAAGACAAACCACCGGGGCCCCTATTCTCTTAGCTATTGAACTGCGTTATCGCAACTCGATTGCACGAAAATTGTAGTTTTAGACAGTTTTGCGTAGTCTGCTCACTATTTAGATTCGAACGCGATCGAAATTGACGCAATTATTATTGAATAGCGGCCCTGGACCGACGGCTTAACGTGCCCTCCGAAGCACGGAAGCGTTCAGTTGAATAATGCCACTAGCGGTCACCCAGCCAAGTCCTGACCGCAGCAAGTGTTGCTTAACTTGTTGATCGGTTAAGATCGCTACGTCAAGCTCCGCTATGAACGCTTCACACACCGTATCGAAAAAAAATTGAACAATGGCAAATGTTACAAACGCACGAGTTCACTTATGAAGGTAGGTATAAAATAGATGTTAAGTATTTTGTTGGCAAAACTGCTTTTAAATGCGACGGCACTTTTTCCCTTTGTTACGTCGACGCTCGGTCGTAACAAGGGAAAAGCTTCTGAAGCCTTAATTTCACGCGAACATTATGAAAGGTCGTTAACGTAATTCGCTTAGAATAACTACCTAGTGTAACAACTCGCACAGATAATATAGCAATAGTTACACTTCCCACTGCGTACAGGAACGTCAAATATGTTCAGTAGCTATTGTCACTGTCACTGTCATACGAGAATGACAGTTATTTCAGTTCAATATTGCGATGTTCATTCCAGTCGGTCATCCGCCATTTTTCTTGTCGTCATTCTTGTGGCTGACGCGATCGAGTGAGGAACAAGGTTCGTGAATTATATTATGCGTTGATATATTAATGTATACTTAAAGTGTTATTTACATTATATGACTGTGTTATTGGATTTTACTATTTCAATTTTTAAATCCTTTGAGATGTTTTACACTAGGTTGCCTAGAAGGTAGGTTTCCAAACAACGTCTTCTCAAAACGCAAGCTACAAATACGTTATGTGTGCTGTGTTTACATGCCTTGTCACGCACACACACACGCAAACATTATTTCTCTGGTAAAAATATAAAAAATATTCCTCTGGTAAAATGTTTTCTCATAAAACTTGGGTGTTTGATTGGCAAAAATTTGTTCCATACAATGATTTAAAAGTACACAAATGTTTAAAAGTGCAAAGAACTAGCGGTATTATGCTGTACCGACAGTGCAAGCAAAGTGAGCTGTAAATGGCTTCAATTAAATTGCTTATATTTAGCGCATCATGGCAAAAGTATGGTGTGTATAAATAGCATTTAAAAAATAGTATGTGATAAGTTTAAGTCATCTTCTCAGCAGTACGACGTCCTCTGCTGAACCACAATCTACATAGGCCTCTCCCACAAATTTCCAAAAGGACCGGTTGGAAGTGGCCTGCATCCAACGTCGTCCTGCTGCCTTTATTAGGTCGTCAGTCCACCTCGTCAGTACGACCTACGCTGCGCTTGCCGGTCCGTGGTCTCCACTCCAGAACCTTCCGGCCCCATCGGCCATCTGTTCTGCGGGAATATGGCCTGCTCACTGCCTACTTCAACTGACTTATCTTCAGTAGGCCTATCATGAGTTTACGACATTGACACCAGTCGATGCTCGCTATCGACTGCCGCTAAGAACAGTATAAAAAAGGAACAGCGCCACCTTGCGGTCAATTGCAGAACTAAAATTGACAGAGGGTACGCCAATCACAAGCTTAATAGGAAGGCGAGATCGAGTATCGATTATAGATGACATTTATGTTGCCAACTCATGGTAGAGCCACTGGGCTATGTCAGTGACTACGACGGATCTCCTCATTTCTGATTCGATCATGTAGAGAAACCCGAGCATAGCTCTCTCCATAGCTCGTGGTGCGACTTTGAGCTTGCTTATGAGGCCCATAGTAAGAGACCACGTTTCAGTGCCATAAGTCATCACTGGTAACACACATTGCTAAAAGACTGCGTGCGCATGTATATACTTGGTTTCGAGTAGTTTTTCCAACGTATTGCGGTACAAGTTCCTAAATACTATGTAGGTAGATAAACCAAAGTAAAGTGTAAGTTCGATCCGTGGCCAAGGCAAATATTTAGTGTGATGAGCAGAATGTTTGTTCTCGTGTTAGTTATAAAAAAATAGATCTATTTAGTTCAGTAGTTTTGGCGCAAAAGTAGGTATATAAACCTATAGCATATTTATCTATACACAGATACGTTTTCGAAACTACGAGTATAGGTGTGTATATTTATTTGTCATGACTGATTGTTTCATCAAATCAAAGCTTAAACCGCTTATGCTATAAATCTGAAATTTCGGCAGTAGGTGAACCCATATGGGTTAGAATAGAAGGCAGGTTGTCTAACGGTTGGGGCTAATATTCTATCTACCCACAGTTTTCCTTACTACGGATAGATATTTGACATAACGTCCATACTAATAGTGACAAATATTTATCTCTAGTAAGGTAAACCGACGATACATAGATTATTGGCACCGGCCGTAAGTCTAAGACTAGTCTCAAGGACCAGTTTCACCTTTTAAAGTTTGATAATGGTCAACTGTCAACACTGTTTTGGATAAAGGGACGATTTGTACTACTCATAACTTAAATAAAACATAAATAAGGGTTTATGGTCCGGATATAGCGAATGTCACAAAATAAAAAAAACTCGCTTCGTAAGTACGTTTTTTTTACATTTTTCACACCTAAAGTAACATACTCTCTTATATACAAAGTTACAAGTTGTAGCCATCTAATAAACATCGACTTTTTGGAATGTCTCCTCTACGGGCGAAGCCGCTGACGGGTCAGTTGCTCATAACAGTGTAAAGGTTTAAATAACTAATTTATAATATCAGATATTTAGTCTCCTACATAATATTGTTCACACATAAAAGACACATCTACAATCTACTATAGATTGTTGTTCCTTAGGAAGTAATTCGCTTGTTCCGAACACCGTCTTTTATAAAACTATATAGTTCTTACATCACTTTGCTGTATTGTCAATAGTTTCCGCAGCGTACGCGATTCATGGATGGTTTTTGGTATTGTTTCATACCTTGGGTTACATTATAGAAGTTTTCTGCTTGATGCTACAATCTACTATAGATTGTAGCATCAAGCAGAAAGTAAGTTATTACTGCACAGAGTGCTTATTAGGAGCACGAGCGCCAGCAAGGTCTTTATAAAGCACGAGGCAATATAAATTATTTAATGCGAAGTACATAATCTGCTTTATTTTCAACTACTGCAAAGAAAGTAGATGGAAAATAAAACTGAAGAGAAATTTTCCAATTAGTTCCGGCAATAAGTTTCTATAACGTTTTTAGCTTCGCTTTGAGTTCCTTACGGAGATAGGGAAATTTCCGTATCACTTGAAGATTCCATTTTTATGATGAAATCACGTGTTACTATTAACACTTTGCGTCCCAGAGACGTAAATATACGTCAGTTTCATCCATAATTTTTATTTCATTTATCACGGTATAGGAAGGATTAATATACGTAAGCAACTGCACGCTCATAATTTTCAGTGAAAATTAGGTCTGTTTACTTTTACGCCTTTTTTTATTTTTAACTAGCGACTGCCCGCGAGTAATAGGTTCGGCCTTCTTCATAACCTCCTCCCTTTACTTATTTTTTTTTAATGTCGAAAGCTTCTACAAATTATAAGAATATGAATGAAATGGGTAAAGCCGTTCTCAAGTTATAGCGTGACCAGTAGAAGTAGGGATTCATTATAACATTTATTTTTAATTTCATTATGGCCCGTTTTTTAAGCCCAGCAATACATCCTTCACACGCGAACTGTGTAACTCTATACGGCGGTCAGGTTTGCCAACCGAGCGCATTGTAAACCTAGGCTAGTTTTACTTTTAGTAACTGACAGGTGCCACCTCTGGTCGCGCGGGTAAAAAAACAACCCAGTGTATTTCCATATTTTTTGTGTGTACCGCTTTGTGCTGGATATGTAGTGCAGTTATGATAGAATTGCAGCGTTATTGGAAGAAAAACTCTTCGCCACACTTTGTGTTTCTCAACTCTACTACGGCCACACACCACTCTACAGCGTGATCTAGCCTATCTTCGCTCTTCTCTACTATTATTTATTCTGTGGCCTCACTACACGTGCGTAATACCCAGACTTCTCACTCGTACTCGGTAAGAGATTTTTCAAATCTTATTACGGGCTTAGCCTGTTACCGCATCGGAAATGCGGAGATACGCCAAATGCATGCCTTGACCCGGTTTACAAGACTTGATGCTGCGTTATGAGGCGGATTGCGGATTTTAACGCAATTGGGCTTACTTGCTTGGGTACGGACGCGAAATCTTCTATATTTGTACTTGAAACGTTTCGAGCATTCATTTAACAAGTTTTTGTTGTGGAAAATTATATATTTCTGGACAAGCTTTTAAATAATAAATAACATTTACACACTCATACCCTATCTATATATATACATAGGGTACACGTTCATACACATGAATACATCACAAACATTCAAGACTATTTCAATAATTTCTTCTATAATACGAGAAGCGCTCTCAGCGGAGCTTGACTTGGCGATCTTAACCGATCAACAAAGTTAAGCAACGCTATGCGATATAGTATAATACCTATATATATTTGATATATATATGAGTAAATTTAAATACTTAGTATATCTATCAGTAAGTATTAATAATGAAATACAGTACTTACGTACATACAAATATAAAATTAATCACCATGGAAAAAACTGTCATTACATTTCATCACCCTTGACGGTTGTCTAGCACGTCTAGTGTATCAAGCTGTCAAATTGACTTGGCTTTTAACTTAACAATCAGAAACTGACATAAACTTTGACAGAACTGTAATCATTACGATCTGACGTTGGCGGAGATCATGTTATTTTATCTATGCGCTGTGCCCAAGCATATTACCTAGCATATTACCATAGACCTAGTTCACGCAGAAAAATGCTGAGCCTACCCCAATTGCCATAATCATCAAAAGTAAATTTTAAGTAGGTATTATTAATAATTTTAATTTAGTTTCTATACATTATTCTATCTTATACCTTGGCAAATGTTAAAACTTTTGTAATATTTTTATGATTTTGGCAATAAAAATCTATTTTATTTATTTATTTTTATTTATTTTATTATATTACGCTTTTTCACCCGCGTGGGGATGGATGATGATGATAATGATGAAAAGTATCCTATGTGTTAATCCAGCGCCTGATCTACCTCCATACCAAACTTCATCAAAATTGCCCCCGCCGTTTGAGCGTGAAAGAGTAACAACGATCCACACATCCGTACTCACAAACTTTCGTGTTTATAATATTAGTAGGTTATGGAACTAATGTACCACCATGTAAATAAAATGTCAAAGCCAATACTTACAGTTGTTCTTGTCACTGAGATTTATCTTCCTGCTCATCGGCAGCCTCTCAAGAGTTCGAGTCTAGAAGTGATACTGGACTGTATTGAGGTTTGACTCTAACCACTAAGCTTACTCTAAGGACAACACGCTAACCGTTAGAGTGTTGTCCTCGTAAAACTTAAGGTGCACAAAAGAAAAAGGAGAAAGCAGCCGCTGTTTATTTCCTCTTGTTAGCTCCTTTATTAAGTGGGGGTGGATTTTTTTCTATGGTCTAGAAGCGTCATCAGCAACATTACTATAAAGTCAAAATGCAACGTTTTTGGCCGTTATCATCACTGACCACTTTACTTTTAATTACTCATTAACTAATTTATTAGACCTCAACGGTTCAATTCTAGACGGGTCACCACAGCAAGTTACCATTAATCGCAGAATTGACTCTTCCAGCCGTTTCTATCCATGAAATAGTTAGCGTCTTAAACCTTCAAGAGATCAAATCTAAGTTTTACATGTGGTAAAATAACGCCATTACCATAACATATGTTACGTTAGTAACGAACTTGGAGACTCCGATAATGCGACATAGTGTAGTCGAGTAAAAAATGGTTTAAGAAATTGTCATTTTGGTTCGGCCCGCAACGTGCATTTTTTATAAAAAATACAGCAGTGTCTCACTCAGACTGGAAATAGTTATTTGTGTTACAAGGGGACAAAGCAATATTTTGTGGTAAGGGCGTCATTGTTAGTTCAGAGCGAAGCAAAGCTTAATAGAATACTAAGTTTCGCGAGGATATGAATATACGCCGCCTGAACACAAAACATCCTTGCCCCGAACGACACTCGCTAGTTTTCGTCACTACCTATTCGAGATACGTTTCGAAAGTAGTATATTTGAAACAGGGTTGACGGTATAAATAACAAATAATTATGAAATAATTATAAATGTATGTTTATATTGAATACCTTTTGACAGTTCAGAAATTATATATTAAAATAAAAAGAATGCTACAGAGCTTCGCAAACGGGACATAGGCTTCTAGGTTTCAATGGATCGATGAGACGGGAGATGGCACAGCCTGCTAGATTTCAATGAATCAATCAGAAAGGAGAATAAAAAGCTGTCATGGCTACAAAACTAAATTTTACTCCCACTATAAGGCAATTGTCGACCCGAGAAAAAAAATTACACTATAAATTTTTCACAGAATTTATGTGAAACATCTCTTTAAAAATGTATGCTTCAGAGGGGCCACGTAGACTTAATGTAGGTAAATACAAATGTATATGTACATAATTCACTTCGACACTACAGTCTCCTTTTGTATGTTGTATGAAATGGAGTATAATTTTGAGATTTCATTTATGTGTTTTTTAATAGAAAGCCTTGAGCGATATTGCAAAGAGAATGTTGAAATTTATTCAAGCAAAAACGATTCTACAAAGATACATTATTTATATATTTTCAAAGCAATTCTTTTAAACATCGCCCTTATCTTTCGTATAATAACAATGAAAAATGAGTTTGGGAGGTACCGAAGCAAAATTATTAATTAGATTTCATAATGAATGCCGCAATTAAAAAGCTACCTACAGTGAAACGTTAAATCGGGTTTTCGTCTTCAATTACCCATTAATAATAATAATGACTGAAGAATGAAATCGGTAATTTACGGTATTAGCTATTTTACAACAATAAGAAAGCTTAGGCCCTTATTAATACATACGATAACACTTTGACATCCCTAAAGAGATTGGCAGAGATTTTTCACCACCGTTTCAGTCATAAGTGCCATAGACGTAAAAGACTCTTAAGTCTGTTTTCACCTATAGATCTAATCGGCTTGCATGTTATGCTACGTCTAAACTCTAAACATGCATGCATCATCGCTTAACACTAACACCAGGGGTCTTATTCACTAATAGCTGCTCTCCGTTGTTTCTACTTCGCGGTGATGGAAGATGATGATGATGAATCAAATATAGCGTATGTTACTCAGGCTTACTGCTAAATATTTTTTAGAACCGGTTATATAGTTTTTACGTTTATCCGTTACCAAAAACTCTCACATCTTTCATCTTTATTATTAGAGTAAATAAGGACTAAACACCAAGGTACGAATAATGTGGCCTAGTTTGTACCGGCGTCAATATTGCACGGAAAAGTAGTTATTGTGATACAACTTTAATAGTTAGACATATGGTATTGCAAACTATTGTTTAAGCATTGATGTCATCTATAAAACTGTAGTACACTTTGCTCTATTATCAATAGTTTCCGAAGTGTACGCAATATAAGAATATTTCGGCGTTACTATTGGATACATTAAAATGATAAAGTAGTTATTGTAACATAACTATATAATAATATAATAGGCGGCCCAAATTAGGCGGAGCCTGTACTATGGTAACCTGATGACTGATATTACATACTTATATATGATATTAAATACTTATATACATATAAACACCCAGACACAGATCAAACAGACATGTTCATACACACAAATGTTTGACCTGTCCGGGGATCGAACCCGGGACCAGCGGCTCAGAAGGCAGGGGTGCTACCAACTGCGCCAACCGGCCTGTCGTTTACTATTACGTTACATAGATATACCTAAACAGGAGGTGTTTTGACCGAGTCGGTCAACTGTGGGTATATCTATGTAACATAATACAACGCAACGATCGCTAAACTGACCGCGCGAACGCTTGAACGCGTGACCGCTCTCTGTCTGATAGCCCTCAGAGATATTTTGAACGGTTTTATGTCGAATCTTCACAACTGTCCGTCCATTCAGAATAGGGGCCCAGTAGGTAGCCTAATCTTGTTAGTACATGCCATTTAAATTGTACCTTAAGTCCGATTATAGCCCTTCACCCACTCGCGGCGCACAACTACACAGCCTAGTTCACAGAAAGGGGCGAGCTTTTGAGCAAAAGTTCAAAAGCCACTAATCCGCTTTTAGACCGCATTGTGGATTACGAACAGTTTTGTACAAGTTCCCTTTACATTTTATGGCTAAATGGATGTACCTACATTATTGCTAGGAGTTAAAGTAACACAGTGGAAATTAGTGTAATTGTTCTTTTGGTTATATAACACCGCTACGAACCTTTTATAATCCGTCAGAACAGTGAGTTTTCAATGCCGCTTTGTTAACTTTTAAAAGGGGACGAAAAATTAGCTATTATGTTCCCGATGCTTGCTGCAACACGTATATTTCCGGCAGGTACCTAAAAGAGTATGGCACACAATCGACAACACGGGCCCAGTACAGATTGGTAAACAAGTTAGTGACTCCTAATTTTGTGCATTTTTTATTTGCTTCTAAGTACGCAGCTAACAAAACTAACATGTCTAAGACAACTCAAGTACTTATTTACAGGCCTTTAGTTTCCTTATTCATAAATACAAGTTATTTTTGATTTGCTCGTTTAAAAGCAATGATTTTAATTATATAGATTAGAATTTGCCTGAAGTTAGAACTACTAAAGGCTAGAATTCTTAGCCGAGTAATAGTCACCATTTACTTTGCTTAAGCAATGAGAACACGTCAATTTTTAGTTATTATTGCAAAAGTGAAGTTGTATAAAAATGACATTCGCACTCAAGTCTGAACTGTTAAGGATCTATAATGCTGTAAAATTAAAATCCCATGACAACAACCTAATAAAGTAACAAAATAAAAACCTAACACAAAAACAAACCAAGTGGAAAAATCTACATCCAATTTTGATAGGGTTATGTCATTACTTACTTATATTTACTTTATTAAGTAACATTAATTGCTCGACTATAGAATAAGATTTTATATTGAAGTACGTACTGTATCGTCAAGTACTTACTTCATTGAGAACTTAGCCACAAGTAAGTACTTGTTTATAAATACGGTAGTAAATCTAGCGTTACCTCAGACCGCATCGCATCACTGAGTACCAAGCGAGATGAAGATCAAACACTGACCTACCTATACATGTACCTACTAGTTCTGCGAACAGTAGAACTCGCAAGCACAGACTTATCAGCGGCCATTTTTCGCAGTCTGAGCTTTCTGCATGTCATTGGTACGAAATTGCTCTTGTCGAATATTTCCAAAATTGTCCAGTTTTTAAACTTCACAACCTATTATCTCAGCAACCACTAGACCAATTAGGCTCATATACGAAATTCCCCTTTAAAGTCAGGTACCTGACGTGTGTACCAAATTTTATCAATATCAGTCGGTAAATACCGCCGCAGCAAACTTCCCCCCTTTTAAGGAAAAGTACTAACCAACCCCTAGAAATCACCGACGTTAAAAAATATGTTAAATAGTACAACATGCATATTAAGTTTCGTTAAGATTGGCTGAAATGAGACATGTACAGGAAAACGTACATACAACCCAACAAACATCAAGACAGAAGAAAGTAAATTTGGCCAGTTAAATCAGAGACGCTCGCTCGGTCAATAATTACTTATCCTGGGGCCTAAACTGACTCATCAAAACAGAGCCTACGCGGCTTAGGTTACAAACTAGAAATTATGACAGTTGATGCCATAGAGATCTAGAGAGATGCCAATCCGTGCGCTGAGTACAAATATTGGTTTCGCAAGCTGCAGCCGTATTCCGCCATTCAACGTATTCTGTTAGCTTCAATAAGTTCATTATCCACTGCGGTGTTAAAACTTAACATTTGAATATTCGTAGGTACATTGCAAGCATTGTAAACTGTTTACATGCAATATCGCGACCGACGTTCAGTCACATAATGCAATAGTTGCGAACCGCCGCGAGCAATGTTCTGTATTTGGGCATTTTGCTGTGACACCGGCCCCGCCCTCTATCCACATCTCCATTGTTTCTGTGGTTGATACCATTTATGTTGTAAATATCCACTAAGGAAATATCTCTGAAAACATCATCTTTAAGAGGATTGCATAGCTAGTACTTTCCATGCTAAAAGAGAAAACTCTTTTCTACCTCTTAACATTGTCCGATTTCGGTTAATTTTTTTTTCATGGAATCATGGCATTGTTTACTATGCCCGTACGTTTTGATTTTTTCAGTATTTCAAAGTACTATAAATTTCCTTTTTTAGAACTTAAAAAAACTGGAAAAATCAAAACGTACGGGCATAGTAAACAACGTCATGATTCCATGAAAAAAAAATCACTGAAATCGGACAATGTTAAGAGGTAGAAAAGAGTTTTCTCTTTTAGCATGGAAAGTACTAGCTATGCAATCCTCTTAAAGGTGAGAATTTGATTTATTTCTGCGGACTCGTTTCGACGTATCTCATAGACCAAGCGTAGCCACTGGCGTAGCCACTGGCGGATCCGCTAGTCAACTTTTATACGAACAGGTAACAAAAGCAATTTAATATATCATGAGGGAAAATGGTTCCTTACAGTGCTTACTGGGTATATAGCACTGTGTTAATATCGCTATTAGGATATTAATAACGCAGCGGTATCGCGCGTGACTGGAATTTTCACGGGGAAATTATAACGAGAACGCCTTGTCGAACGTTAAAAGCCGGGCTGTTGATTACTGGCATACCGGAGATAGCGATCTATATCGGAATAGTTCCCGAGCGTTATAACCTCACTTTGACACGTTCAGCATACAATCATTTTTTATAAAAAATCTCGCAGTTTTTTAAGGTACTGTCATATCACGATGTCGATAAAAATGAGGGTTTTTAAAGCAGTTTATCTCATAAGCGGCGATTAATTTAAAACTACAAAAAATAATGTGACATTTATAAGACTTCTAAGTACACATTGACGGAATTAAAACATATTTTAACACACTAGAGTACATTAAAAAAAATTCAAACATACCACTTCATTTCAAAACAGTTTTTCTTTAAAACAGTTATTCTATTTATTCACTATTATATTTGTTATGAAACACATATCATAAAATACACGCTGACAGCGCCTGAAAATTCATACATAAAACCTTACAACGAAACCTACAGTTGCAGGGCGCAATTACATTTCTCAGTTACCATCAATTGTTGATTAAAATCTTGATAAATGGCAGCATTATGTCAGTTCTGACAACTCCAGCAAGCAAACATTTTTGGAAAGTGATGACTGAGCTGACAAAAGTGACATAAAGCTGCCATTTTTTAGGTTTTTTATAAGCGTTTGATTGCACCTAACCGTGAGTTTGCACTGCCTAAACATTCACATGAAAACATATTGTAAACGCTGTTTTATGTCAATGTGTAGAGCAGCGTACGCACTGTCACACAACATGTCGATGTTCTAACAAGTACAATTTGGAAAATTGTATACCGACTTCATTCAATTCAGTTATTGGAGTGTATCTCAAAATCTACTGGACTGAATTTGATGAAATTTAAATGGGACTACACGGGAAGCACCAGCATTCAAACAAAATAAAAGAATTTCGAGAATCGGTCCACCCAATCGAAAGTTATGAAGTAACAAACAAAAAAATACAGTCGAATTGAGTACCACCTTCTTTTTTCTGGAAGTCGTTAGAAAATATTGCGAGATTCAGAAACGAAGCAAACCCTATAGACTCTTGTGTAGTGGGAACGCAAACCTCAACAAAACAAATTGTGAGATCAGTTTTGTCATATAAGTTTCATAATTCTAATAATTTTAAAATTAATTACATGTAGAGCGTAATTGAACCATCACACATACACTCTCGCGCACACACCCTCATACACACACACACACATCCCCGCACTAACACACATAATAATACCTGCTTACTACATAATTAATGTTTAATAGTTTATTTTGTAACATGATTTTATTAAATTGTTAGTGACTGTCGCATTAAGTAAATTTAGACTAAATAATTTGAATCTGTTATTGGCTGCTATTGTTATATTAAGTTTTATACACTAGTTTAATTAATGTATTATGAGCTGTAGATTCTGTTATATATAAATAAATAAAAAAAAATATGATGTTTTTTGTGCAAACTAGGCGTAAGATACATACTTAATAGCTCGATGTAGCTTTGAATTCAATAACGGCTAAACTAAAATGAACTTCAGAATAATTACTTTCTATATGGTATGTTTGTTAATTTATGCAGGTACTTGCTGTGAGAATATGCGTGTGTAAGTTACTATAACACTAGTGACCCTTCTACTACTACTGGTGAACATTTTTGAAGATCAAGCATCCTTTACCGTTTTTCTGACTATGTGAAGTTTTCTTCCGACTTCCAAAAAGGAGGAAGTACTGAATTCGACTGTTTTTTTTTATGTTTGTTACCTCATAACTTTCGACTGGTTGAACCGACTCTCAAAAGTATTTTTGTTTGAAAGCTGGTGCTTAGCTGGTACTTCGAAAAGTTATCTCACACGTTTTGGTGTTGAGTCGGTTTAATTTTTTGGTTAAAAAATTTTTTCTACAAAACTTATATATATATATATGACGGAGAGAGCACCTCCGGAGTGTTTTTAAAAAGTGTGACGTCAGCATTGCTGACGTCACAATTGTTGTTTTCATGATGATCACTCATTTTTGGGTCCTCGAAGTAAAACTTCACAAGTACTTTTATAAGCTTCGTATATTCAACGAGCAGCGTAACAACGTCACAAAGAGGTCCGTACTGTACGGCGACTCGAGAGCGACTGAGACGAGCACCTACAGTGCGGCCGTATTTATAGGACTCGGCGCACGTGCACGTGTTTACAAGTTTGTTGGTAAAGTATTGAAATTACAATCATAACATTAATTTTACATCGTAATCAACTCAAAAATAATCAACTGATGATTTATAAACTATTTTTAGGGCAATCAAATGATTAAACTTAATTATTCTCGACGAACTGTTGTAGTTGCGCCGATACGGCCATACTGACAGGCGGTGCGCGCTCTGCACCAGCCTCGTTGGTTCTCGTAGATTGTTATGGATTCTCGTAGATTATTTGGATTCTCGTAGACCTGAAAGAAATGAAATAACTTTCTTTGAGTAGTGCGTCTGTAAGCGACTTACGTTGCTTTATCTTGTTTGTTACATTAACACAACTGTTATGTAACCTTAGGAGTCTTTTGATTAGTAAACAGTACACAAAGACATCGTGCACTGCCTTATTGATTTAGAATCTGTGGTGTATACGTGTCTACCCATAGTTCCACAAGGCGTCCCCACGGTATCTCAGGGTTCACTTGTGGATGCATCAAGGATCCGTGGCTAGCTCAAGGGTAACACATGGTTAGCTCAGAGGTATCACTCTCCAGACATTTTTGTAGATTACTACAGTACACTAAGACATCTTAAGTGCACTGCCTTATTAATTTAGAATCTGTGGTGTATACGTGTCTACCCATAGTTCCACAAGGCGTCCCCACGGTATCTCATGGTTCACTTGTGGATGCATCAAGGATCCGTGGTTAGCTCAAGGGTAACACATGGTTAGCTCAGAGGTATCACTCTCCAGACATTTTTGTAGATTACAACAGTACACTAAGACATCTTAAGTGCACTGCCTTATTAATTTAGAATCTGTGGTGTATACGTGTCTACCCATAGTTCCACAAGGCGTCCCCACGGTATCTCAGGGTTCACTTGTGGATGCATCAAGGATCCGTGGTTAGCTCAAGGGTAACACATGGTTTAGCTCAGAGGTATCACTCTCCAGACATTTTATTCTTGTAGATTCTAGTTGAAAATATCGTGAAACATAATGAATTTTATACTCGCCGGTTTTAATCCGTTGATGCGTGTTCGTCGTTGTGAGTTATCCGGACTGACTGGCCAGCTTGAGATGTGGATGACACTGAATCAGGGGCGATTGCAGCGTTGTTTTGCAGTGTATCGAGATCATCTCCCGCAGCGATTGGTGTGGACGTCATGTCTGTGGTAATTCCCGTTGTGATGGGCTGCATGGTATTAAAGTTGTTTGCTGGTTCTCCTGAAGTGTTCAATGAGGCAGGGCCTATCAGCCTGGTACTGCCCTGCGCTGTTCCAGTCGTGACAGGTTGAACCGAAGTCGATGAGGATGTGGTTGGGACCAGAGCTTGTTCTGATCCCACTTCTGATGACGGAGAGAGCACCTCCGGAGTGTTTTTAAAAAGTGTGACGTCAGCATTGCTGACGTCACAATTGTTGTTTTCATGATGATCACTCATTTTTGGGTCCTCGAAGTAAAACTTCACAAGTACTTTTATAAGCTTCGTATATTCAACGAGCAGCGTAACAACGTCACAAAGAGGTCCGTACTGTACGGCGACTCGAGAGCGACTGAGACGAGCACCTACAGTGCGGCCGTATTTATAGGACTCGGCGCACGTGCACGTGTTTACAAGTTTGTTGGTAAAGTATTGAAATTACAATCATAACATTAATTTTACATCGTAATCAACTCAAAAATAATCAACTGATGATTTATAAACTATTTTTAGGGCAATCAAATGATTAAACTTAATTATTCTCGACGAACTGTTGTAGTTGCGCCGATATATATATATATATATATATATATATATATATATGTCGGAGAAGCATTATTTTCGTCGACATCGTCATTAGTGGTCGCGGGCTTAGTGGGCGTCATCAGGGTAAAATGCGGGCACAAAACACAATGATCACAATTTCACAATATTTTAATTTAGGTTAAATAATATTTTGTCACTCCACAGTAATATCGAAAGAAAAATCACAGTTAAGACCGAGCAGCGGGTTCAGGGCACCGATCTTACTTTAACCAACGAATATACTTTTCAACGATCCAACTCGATCTGTCGCTATCTTTCAAATGTGTCGCAAAAACTGTCAGCCTTCCTAAAGTAAAGATGGCGCCTCGACCCCACTCGAGGCACGTGCTCTGCTCTGATTGGAACAATATTCCTAACTTTTATTACATTTGTAAGGTTTTTAAGCTATAGAAAAATGGAACAAAACAAATTAAATTAAATTAAGAATTTTAAAAGTTATTAAGAATGTAAAAAAATAATATTGTGCGTTTTACATGCGAACAACAATCAACCCAACTTGTAGCTTCCTCCGACATATATATATATATATATATATATATATATATATATATATATATATAGTGTCAATGATGATATCATCAGATAAACAAACACTTTTCAGTTGTTTGAGTGTAACACAAAAACTGCTAAAACGAATTTCATGAAATTTAAATGGGACCACCTGGGAAGTAGGTATACTCTACCAAGCAAAAAAATAATTTTGAGAATCGGTCCACAAACGGGGGAGAAATCGGCCAACATACACAAAAAAATTAAGTCGAACATAGTACCTAACCTCCTCTTTTTTGAAGTCTGTTAAAAAAACACGCATGTTTCTTTTCATTTTCTCTTGAGAAAGAACAGATAAGAGAGAAAGCGAAACGAAGGATCTCCACTTCGCGCAAATTCAATTTGATTAAAATGACACTTGACAAATGAGGAATAAGCACAAGTATTGCGATTTCAAAAACAAACAAGTACAATTTAAAAAAAAAATACCGACCATTCTATTCAGTTATTGAAGTTTAACTCGAAAACTACTGTACTAAATTTGATGAAATTGGCACCACACGAGAAGCACCAGCTTTCAAACAAAACAGCTTTAAAAAAGAATTTTGAGAATCGGTTCACCCAGTCGAAAGTTATGAGGAAACAAACATAGAAAAAAACAACATACAGTCGAATTGAGTACCTCCACCTTTTTCTTGGAAGTCGGTAGAAAAAAAACAGTCGAATTGAGTCCCTCCTCCTTTTTGGAAGGAGGTAGAGAAATAAAAGTTGTCATTACCAGGGTGTAATAAAGTGGTATTTAATGAAAAAAATGGTGCCATGGTCAAATTTAACCCCCTGTCTAAACCTTCGCAGCCATACATTAATCTTAGCCTCGTACCATAAATTACTAGACGGGTCATTAAACGTTGTGAAAACTGCCTTTAACGAGATTTTCCAACAGGACCAGAAGGCTAATACGAGAAATGTGCGTGCTATTCTGTCGAACAGCGCATAATGAATATTATAGCTATCTGTTTTATAGCCATTATAACAGACTAGCTGACCCGCCAGCGGCTACGCTCGCGTGGCCTCGCGGGATACGGTAATAACAGATTTTTAATTATTCCACGGGAACTCTTTAATTTACCGGGATCAAAAATATTCTATATGTTGATGAGGGATATAAGCTACCACCATACGAAATTTTATTTAAATCGGTCCAGTCGTTTCGGAGATTAGCCCGTACAACAACCCCTATAACAATTTGAACTTATTTTTCACTCCTTACATCCCCTGACTCGGTTTTTAGCATAGTTTTCATTGTACAGAAATTTGACCTCTAAAGTTTATAATATGTAGTAGTTTTTACATCCCCCGTTTTACCCCCTTAAGTCATCCCTGTCAATAAATATTGAAATCATCATTTGAAACTAATTTCCAAATGCTAATTTACACCACTGTATGTTCGAAAACACAAAACTTTCTATACAAACTTTCACCCCTCCAGTTCACCCTCTTAAAACTAACTTTAACCACTATCCAAAAAAAATTAGACCAACATTTTTTTATTTTGAATGACCTATCCAAATACAAATTTTCACAAGTACCTATAAGTTCAAAAACAAAGGAGTTTCATACAAACGTTTTCACCCCTTTTGACCACCTTAGAATTGAATTTCATAAAATCCCGTCTTAGTGAGCACCTACGTCCTAAAAAGAACCCGCATGCAAAATTTAAAACTCCTAGCACTTGTAGTTTCTGAGATTTCGTAATGAGTGAGTGAGTGACCTTTTATATATATAGATTATTGTGTGTCTATATCCATTAGTGATGTACCATACCATACCAAGTCTCAGTGTTATTACAAGTAGTTATTATATGCTTTATTTTTTAAGAGTGTGTTTTATGGTATAACTAGCTGGTGCCCGCGACTTCGTCTGCGCAGGATTAGTTTTTAGAGTAGCTTATTATCTATCTTTATACAAAAATATCATAAAATATTTACATGTCAAACGCAATTGCTAAAATAGTATTATATGAGTAAATTTAAATACTTAGTATATCAATCAGTAAACATTAACAATAAAATACAGAACTTACGTACATACAAATATAATATTGATCACCATGGAAAAAACTGTCATTACATTTCATCACCCTTGACAGTATTTGTGTTAAATTGCATCAACCTTGACGTTCGCCGAGCACGCCTCGTGTATCGAGCTGTCAAAATGTTTTTTTGACTAAGCTATCAGAAACTGACACAAACTTTGACAGAACTGTCATCATTACGATCTTAGAGATCTTGTTATTTTGTCTATGCTGTGCCCAAGAATATTACGCTTTTTCACCCGCGTGGTGATGGATGATGATGATGATGAAAATAATCCTATGTGTTAATCCAGCGCCTCATCTACCTCCATACCAAATTTAATAAAAATTGGCCCCGCCGTTTGAGCGTGAACGAGTAACAAAGATCTACACATTCACACATCCATACTTACAAACTTTCGGGTTTATAATATTAGTAGGATTATTGTGTGCCATTAGTGTTGTACCATAGAGTACGTAACCAAGTCTCAGTGTTATTACAAGTAGTTATTATATGCTTTATTTTTTACGAGTGTGTTTATGTTATAATTTTAACCAAGCTTGTATCCAAATAAGTAAGTATTTTTTTATTTTTTTTTATTATTATTTAGTTACAACATAAAAATGTGTGCCTACATAGCTAGCTACCACGATCGTATTTATAAACAAGTAATGTTGTGTAACTGTTGTCAAGTACTTGTTGCTGAGTAATTTCTCAATGAAGTAATTACTTGACGATAGAATACATCCACATAAAATCTTTTTCTATCGTCGAGCAATGAACGTTACTTACTAAAGTAAATGCTTGACATAGCCCTATCCTGTCTTGCCCTAAAATTGTCAAAATCTTTTTACGCTTGTATTATGTTGTTGTCATGGGGTTTTAATTTGTATATGCGCGATCCTTTACCAGTTTAGACTTGTGTGCAGTAATTTTGATACAACTTCACTTTTTCAATAAAAAAAATTGACATGTTCTCATTCATTTGCACAGGAAATGGTGACTATTACTCGGCTAAGAATTCTAGCCTTTGATAGTTCTTACTTCAGGCAAATTCTAGTCTATAGAATTAAAATCATTGCGTAATTACTTTTGGTACTTGTTTATTAACAGTATGAGATAGAAAAGGTAGATGAAGGGATTACCTCGTTGAATGTCCATGTGCTTGCGCTCTTTCCTTCGATATTTAGTGAATATATATCCAATATGGCACTGGTCACCTTCTCGTCTCTCACAGTCAGTTTGTAGGTAATAACATCACTCGCGGTTACGTAGTTTTATAGGATTATGGTATATCGTGTTTAAAAAATCTTTATGCGCGTGCGTTTGGCAGTTGTTGCCGGTCGAGAGGTAGGGCTTGGACTGGTTTTGAAGCAGAAGAAGAAGGGGTAAGTGCGTGTGAAGCATGTATGTGGTACTGTATGCGTATACAAGTATATACAATATATATACTTAATACTTACTTACTATATATATAAGAGAAATGTGTTAGGTTTAGAACGGCCAGTACAAAAAACAACAATATGATAGAATAGTTATAGTAGGTATATAATATAGTATATATGCATATAAACACCCAGACACAATTCAAACAGACATGTGCATGAACACAATGATCCCGGACAGGTCAGTCCGGGGATCGAACCTGGGACCATCGGCTCAGAAGGCAGAGTTGCTACCAACTGCGCCAACCGGTCTGTCAACTACACATTATTGTACTTACCGGCCCGGGAAGATGACTGAACATCGGTTCAACGCGTACCCTTATTTATTAACCTGATTATGGTTCAGAAGCTCCAGGCTATTTATAACAATAACATTCTAACAGGGTTATCGACTTCTGCGCTGTGCACGGATCTCTACTCACAAATGTAGTACTACGGTTTTAAGAAGCGTGATCATGCCAAGGTACTAGTGACAACCATAAAAAATATATTGGTGCTCTCGCATCACAGACTACCAAGAAGTATAGGTCGAATATTTTTTATTTTTCTCTAAAGACGTGCAAGGTTGCCTGGGTAATCCCACCTCTTAAAGTAATCGTGTCTCAACCTTACCATTAAATTTGGTACCTTCACGTCAATATAGCAAGCTTAAAAAAATAATGGATTACGATAGACGTTTTGACGTATTTTAACAATGACGTAGGATCAAATAATTCACTCAATACGCGTGACTTTTGTTTTGACACTAGGTTTCATTGTTCCAATGTCAAATTTTCGCAGATCCGTACTTTCATCTCATAAAGTAGTCATATTGTATACCACTTTTATTAATTACCATAAAATTTTGTTGACCGTTTTGTGTCGGTGGGAGTACGATAGTAAGTATGATTATTCTAAGCTTACTACAAACGCTCCTGATTTATGATAGTTTCGTAAAAGGTGAGAGTAGGCCCCCTGTATGCAAAAAAAGTAAAAAGTTACTACCATGCTACGAAGAAAAAATAAGTCAGGAGCTGTAACTGCGTTAAAAAAATGACCAAATAAAAGTCATGCTAAACCAATATCATCGTTCGCGCCGCTATGACTCAGCTGTCACAGTAGACGTTGCAGCACGCGCGTGAACCAATCCCTGCTTTCCTTCTGAATTTACACCAATCACCGAACATGTCTATTTGTAACCTCGGAAGTAATTCGTATTTGGAATCATACGTCGTTTTGGTTTGAAGGACCACTTTTTGTGTGGAATTTGTTCTGAATTATGCTTCCTGACATTATTTCTTCGTAGTACCCTGAAGATATCTTCACATGAAGCTTACTCATATAATATTGATCCAACTTCACTTCCAATTTCGTTTAATCACATAGTATTGGTGCTTTAGTTCACCTATTGAAGTACCTTATTTAGACGTCAGTTAAGAAAATAGTATAAGCTACTCGTAGCTGCGCTCCGCTGTTTCACCCGCGTGGTGATGGATGATGATGATGATGATAAATCAAAATATATCCTATGTTCATCAGGGATAATGTAGGAAATAATTTATCAAATAGGTCCATTACTTTCAGAGCTTATTCAATTCAAAAAAACCAACAAATAATTCCTTTTATAATATTAGTATTTATAGCTTTTGGGAATCCTCGAGACCTTTGCAAACTAATATGGTAGGAAATTTTAGCGTTTCTAGATTTAGAACTATACATAATATAAAGTAGGGTACAGTTTTACCCGACTTTTAAAAGGGAGGTAAACTTTTCAATGTATCATCCGATTTGGATATTTTTTTCATTAAGCTTTGCCTTTTAAATTAATGTGCCATTTAAATTTTACTAACAATAGTTGAATTTTTTTTTAGTTATGTGCAATTATTAATAGAAAAAAAAAAAGTTAGTTTATGTAGATGATATTATGGTTTCACGCGTAAATATTTATAACAGTTTTGGAAGTCGCTATCATGTTTTTTCAAAATAATTACATTCAGATTTACATAACTTTTTTTATATTCTTTGTAGTTCGTAGTCAGTATTATTCCAATGATATGTACCTATATATCATTGGAATAATACTGACTACGTACTACGACTATTCCCAAGTACCTAGGTACTTCATTTGTTGCAATCGGTTCAGGTAAGTGTACTCATTAGTGGGTACTAATGAAGGTCTACGTAAACATATTGTTTGAGTGCTTGGAGAACCAAATAAAAATGTATATAAAATATGATTTATTTATTTATTTATGTTTTGTAATACTTATACACACTCGAAGTACTACCTACAGTAGTCGCGTAAGACATTTTGTGCGTAAAAGTAAAAAGAATTTGTTGAATGTATCACATTTTAATATTTAAATTAAATATATTCATTTTGAGTACATACTACCTATGTATTTATTTATTCGTCTTTTTGTTTTATCTAGTATAGCAAATACCATACAGATACACCGATCAAAATATATACAACCGAAAACGGTATCACCATGGTAGCTCCGGCGTAACCGGGTAAAAATAGCTGGTAGGTAGGCATATAAGAAAATGTGCAGCTTATTAAATTTCACTCGTACTTACATCAAAAGCGCCGTAGCAAAGCACGCACTGCACAACGAAACATTTTGCAACAGTTTCAAAATAAAAACCAGGTCAGGACAGTTCAAAGGCAGGAAACATTTAAAGTTCACACACAACACGTATTGTCAAGGCATACACTAAACACAGAACAGTTATTAAGGCATAGATTATTGTGTCCAAGAAGTTTTAGCCGTGTTTTCATTAATGATTTTTATTTTAGTGATCGCACGGTGATCGTTTTCGGGCGGCGCAGACCAGACCTCCGTCCGATACGGCACCCGCCGCGCGACTGAAGCGGGCTCCTGAAACTCAGCATAGGCGTGCAAACGGCGGCGCCCAGCGGTCTCGCAGGTATATACCCGTTATTACATAAATAGAAGAGCATCTCAGATAAAATGCGAAAGCCGAACAAATATTCCCTTCTCGCTTTCTCACACCGTGAGTGGCGATGCCTCGTTCGAGGGATAGGGGCGGTAGTTTTGGCAGATATTGTCTATCCTTATCACATTTTGCTATCAACAGCTTGTTCTGGTGAATTTGGCCGATTCCCGCCAGTCGCGAGGTATCCTTACCTTTTAAATATTCACGACTACGGGCATGTTAAGGCGCTCGGGGAGTAGGGCTCTACGTGACGGGCAACGAATAAGCTATGCATGTTGCTGGGTTATTTACAGCCCGTATTGACAGTACTAAACGTTTTCGAATTTGTTTTTTGGTCAAAAGGCCTAAAATATATACAGCTACCCATTTCATTTTCCTATGTCCCGAGTTTTATGCCCCTCAAGAGGAGATATAAAAAAAAAGTTTTGTGCCCTTCAGGCCCTTATCGTATGTGTGCCCTTCAGGCTAAGTAATTTTTCAAAGTGCCCTTCAGGCCTTCACAAATGTATTAGGTATGTAAGTTTAGTTAAGTAAAAAAAAAATATGTCCTTCTGTATTCCTTTAGTAATTATAATAAAAAATGAAAAGTTTAAAATATAATATATGTATCCATTGATCCATTGATGTCTGGGAACAAATGCATTAAAAAAATCCTGTCACTCGAGTGGAAAATCCCAACACCCTTTTGTTTAAATCCAACAAGCCCTTCAGGCTGTAGGATGATCCTAAAAAGCTTACTCGTAAAACATAACTCTACTGTGGCAGTCGGGAAATAAAAAACAAACTTCTTAACAAAACATCGCGACCTCGCGAATATATTACTACTCATTTCGCTACTACCAAGTCATTCGATAAAAGCGCATTGGGAGTATAGACTCATATTTGTACCGTAATATTTTATCGAACATCTCCGCACCGACATATCCAGATCATAATGAAATTCGGATTCCCCCGCGTCCCGAATCCGGGTGACAGTTTAATTTTCTCGATTGACGTAAGTGGAGCGCGGGAGCGACGCGACTTTTCAAACCGGCTCGGAACTTTGAAATGTTGTATATAACATGACTTCTTAAGGATATGACCTATATAGACGTTGGCTATTTTTATTATTTACTTTTAATTTGGATTGAAGAAACAAGATTATGCATTATTTTTAATATGTTTGACAAATACCTAGAGTAAATGTATCTATTGTCTACAGTAAGAATGTGACAACAAAAGCCGGTTCTGACGTCACAACCCAGTAACTCCAAATAAACATTTACGATTCTGTTTGCAATAAAGGGAAATCACTAAACCTTTGATTGCATATTATTCTGTTTTTTGAACTAATTATTACTTTTAGTATTGTTTGGTAGTCTAGTTTTATAATTTATCATTCATTTTGTGAACTCCCTGTTATACGAGTAGCTTAAATGTTTTAAACAATTTTACAGCACTAACAACTGCTCAACGAATATCAGGCTGCTTCAAATTATAGAAGAGGATAATTGACAGACTCTGAAGAGATTTGAACATTTATTCTCCAGTCTTAGGCCTAAAATGATATTTTAACCAATAAAGCAACAGAGATCTGGACTTATTTATTATCTTTCTGTAAGCTTTGCGGTAATTTCGACTCGGAACAGGAGTTAGACCTGTATTTTCTCGGTTTGACCGTAAATCCATATAGTTACTAACGGGATCAACAGGCTCCATATTCAGAACGCTTCTATATAAGTCACCGAGTTGATGCTATTAGATTTTACTCCCGTTATAGGTTTCCTTCCGAGTCATAACATTCGACAAAAGTTTTCTCTATCAATATAATAACCGGTATTAAAACTAAACTAACTAACGTAAACTTCGATCAGAAATTTACAACACGACTCATTCATAAAATAGACATGATTATCCAGATATATCAAAATATTAAGGATCGGATAGTATGATAATAGTCAAATTCCTGCGCGTAGTCTTAAGTTACACCGACAATCCTATATATGCACACCTCACGCGATAAGGGGCCGTCCATTAATCACGTAAGGCTCAAAAAGGGGAGGAGGGGGTACTGCAAAAATCACGAAATATCACCAGGGGGAAGGGGGTGTAGTAAGATATCATGTGTATTTACATATCATGTGTTTTTCGTCAAACGCGATACAATAAATATCTTCATGTATAGTACAATATATATTTTTCGCATGATTACACCATTCCTTTAATATTATTTGTAAGCATATGCGTGTCAAAAACAACCTGCACCCTTTCTGTTTAGACTTTTTATCATGGTCCTCATTCTCTAGAATAAAATTATTAACTTATACCTGTATTTAAAGATAATATTCTAAAAAAAATAAAATTGTTTGTAGGTACTAAAATACACGTGATATTGGGTGGGGGAGTTAGTCTTAAACCTCACCACGTATCACCAAGGGGGAGAGGGAAGTCAAATTCTAAAAAAAACATCTCGTGATTAATGGACGGCCCCTAATGTATAATAACTATAAGTTTATTCAAGGCTATTATTTATTATAGTATTATTTATTTATTCTATTCCAAAATTCTCTCAAATCCATTGAGAGGTTAACGCATAAAGAATTAACATACATACACTCACTTATATAAAAAAAAACACATTAATAATATTAGTAATTAGATTTATGTGAAATTCACCCAAAATTAACGTGTTCGCGTGACCATATCCTGAGATATGATATCAATGCCCGAAACGGAAAGTTTGAAAGTATATCGCTTCATAACTTTATGAATATATGTATGATGATGTATGGATTTGCCGAGTTTCAGTGAGTCATATATAGGTGACGAGCTTATCATTAGTGACGTAAGCAGATTAAATGTTACGCAACAATGCGGTTGATATAGCTATATATACAGCGTGTGACAAAAAGGTGTAATACTAAATCACACACGCAGAAGCTTGCATGCAATTAGGACCTACTGCTGCGGACTGAGGAATTAGAGAAAATTCCGAGTTATGTATGAGTAACCAAAGTTTTTCTAATAATCTAGCAGGTTCATCCCTAAAAACTAGACTAAAAACGGTGTTGAGACCCAGAACGTAGATTAGGTCTAAGCGGGGCCTGGGATGGGGTGCGGCGCGGGAGACTGCGCATGTAAGGTAGGGGGACGGAGGTTAATAAATATATGTCGAAGGGATTGCAGAGCGGATTGACCTTAGCAAACTCTGAGAATGGGTATGTCTAATAGGGCTATCTATGATATTGGATGATATTTTTTTACTTTGTATGTATAAAAATATTAAGTGATTAAAATTTTTATACTTTGCCTGTATACTGTTGCCTTTATTACTCTGAATCCTGACAAGGTACATATGCACACCTTTCAGTATCACTACACCTTGTTACACGCTGTATATGTACCTATAGGTAGGTACGTATAAACGACTTATTTAGGAACCATTATAATATATATATATATATATACCGACATTTTTAGGATTGATGTATTGCATGAGGATGTGAACAAGTTGTTGAAATCGCTGGACCTAAATAAGTCGCCTGGGCCAGACAATATCCCCGCTGTTTTTATTGTTAATTGTGCCAGTAGTTTATCCATTCCCATAGCCATTCTATACCGCCGGTCGTTGGATGAAGGTATCGTACCTAAAGTTTGGAAATCTGCTTTCATAACACCAATAGGTACACAAGAAAGGTCCAAAAAACAAAGTCGAAAACTATAGGCCTATCTCTAAGTTAGGTTTATTCGCTAAGGTACTAGAAAAGATAGTTCATAGTCAACTTTATTCTTTACTGAAACACAGTCTGGTCCCGGTGCAGCATGGGTTCTTGAGGGGTAGGTCTACTACGTCAAATTTACTATTATGTAGTGAGTTCATATCAAAATTCATGGCTGAGCCTTCTCAAGTAGATGTTATTTATACCGACTACACGAAATGTTTTGATCGTATAGATCACTTAATCCTTTTAAAGAAACTTTGTTTAATAGGTATTAGAGGCAACTTATTTAGGTGGTTCTCATCGTACGTTAGTAATCGGTGTCAGACTGTTGTATTAAGTGGCTATTCCTCCTCGCCAATGAGTATTCCTTCTGGTGTTTCTCAAGGATCCTTACTGGGTCCTTTACTCTTTACAATCTTCTTAAATGACATTTCGACATGCTTCAAAAATTTAAAGATATTATTATATGCGGATGACATGAAAATCTTTGACACTATAAACAGTTCTGAGGATGCTGCCCGCCTTCAGAATGACCTTGAACGGTTTCAAGACTATAGCACTCTCAACAAACTAGATTTAAACGTTGCTAAGTGCTATGTCTGTTGTTTTACTCATAAACTTAATACCATAACGTTTAATTACTCATTGCAGAATACTCTCTTATCTAGGGTTAATAATATAAAAGATCTAGGCGTGACCTTTGACAACAAACTCCTTTTTGACGTTCACATCGATACCATAGTAAAGAAAGCGTCCAGGGCGCTGGGCTTTGTTTTTAGAATGTCCTCAGAATTTTCCTGTGTAAAAACATTTAAAATCCTATACTGTGCCTATGTGCGAAGTCATCTTGAATACGCTTCTCAAGTATGGAATCCCTGCTACGATACCTATATATCTCGCTTAGAAAGCATTCAGAAAAGATTCTTACGTTATTTACAATTCCGTGCAAAGATCTACCTATCCGATTACCATGCTCGATGTCGCAAGTTTCATTTTTACCACTACAGGTTATTCAGTAATCTGTACTACAGGTACGGAGGAACATAGCCGATCTCTCTTATCTATTTGGCATTGCAAATGGCTCTGTTGACTGCTCAGAATTGCTTGGAAAGTTGGGACTACGCACTTATATGAATGCTAACTTGAGAACCAACAGACATCCTAAACTTCTAGATATATCATTGGCGAAAACGAATTATAGGCAGAATACGTTCTTGATTCGGTGGTGCAGATGTTTCAACAAATTGTCTAGTGAATATGATTTAGATATTTTTTCTACTACTTCCACAATGTTGAAACGCTCACTTAGTGATATATTTTTTAATGTTAAATTTCGAATGTTAAATTATTTCAAATGTATACATTTTGTCATTTAGACTAATGCATGATATTTACCTATTACTTAAGTAGCAGTTGTCCATCAACTTGTGTTGTTCACGAGTATTAAACTACTCGTTCATTCGTATTCAGTTCATATATGTGGAAATTTTTAACTGGCCTTCAGTTGTACAACCTGTTCTGTGTTTTTATTATAGCTAGCCGTTAATGTCCCGAAAATTGATAAACTAAAATAAAAATATAAAATAAAATATCAATTTTTTTTCAATACTAGCTGACCCGGCGAACTTCGTACCACCTAACAGTCGATTCTTTAAAAATTTTTTAATACTTATTCAGCTATTCGGGACACCGAGTCAGCTAGGAAAAAAGAAAGTTAAAAAGTCAACAATTACATTATGTCAAAAAATTAAAATTATAAAACACCTACAAAGATTCAGTAATATTATAGATGCACAGCAGACGTTTACATTTCAAGTGACATTTTACCATATGGCGCATAAAAAAAGTAAATTTTAAACACCTAGTGTAACAAAACAGATCAATAGTATATTATGAAAAAAATACAAAGATCAGAAAAGGAATAGGAAAAGAGTATTAACCGATTAGTAACCGATTAATTCATAAATATAACTCTCGTTCAGCAGAAAAAAATCTTAAATAGGTCCACAAAAATAAACTTTCACGTCCAAACTCTCAGAATTTTCAGCGATAACACTATATTTTTTTTAGGTAATACTTAGCCAATGTATAGAACTAAAGTAATAACCAGCAGTTTTTTTCAATTGTGTTAGTATATATCGAAAAAAAAAAGAAAACGTACAAAATTATCGCATTTTCGCGTTACATCGTCCATTCTAACAAACGATTTTCAACCTTACGTATAGCATCGTAAATTATTTTAAAATTGAGGTTGGACCGCGTCTTAACGTCACTCAATTGTTTTGCCTTCCCGGAACTTCTCTACTAACACTTAAACTTTATGGTATGGTATTAAAGTTCAAATTGACTTTTAAGTATTATTACGAATCGATGGTTTAGAAGTACAGAAAAGTGTTGTTTTTAGACCATTTCAGGCAATTTTTCAAGTTTTTCTCTCCGTAAGAACCATCCTCGTACTTCAAGGTATATCTAAAAAAAGAATTACCAAAATCGGTTCAGCTGCTCTCGAGATTTGCGCTTAGCAACATATTCAGCGGTGCTTTTTTTATATTATGGAAGATGTGACAGTATTCCTTAACAATTAAGAGTCAATCTTGTTGGGTACCACAGTAGCGCCGGATATTGTACCTCCAAGCGAGCAAACTTTACTGTTCTGGTTTAGGAGGTTGTAACAAGTTATAATTAGCCAGTAGGTAAGTTCTAAAGTTGTAATTGTCTGTGTGAAAGCGACAAGTGGGATGGCTAAACGGCGAGCGACTTTTCGCAGTAGGATTGTCTGTAAATATTGTTGTTGTAATAACTTTAATCATAATAGTTCAATTTAATAATCTATCTATAATATTAGAATATATTAAAGAGTCCTCTTCCTCCTTCCCTTTAATATTAATTTATATTCCCTTTAATAGTAGGTATTTAATTAGAATCAAATCCTTTGTCTTTAATATTCACCATCATCATCATCATCATCATTTCAGCCGTAGGACGTCCACTGTTGTACATAGGCCTCCCCCATAATTTTCCAAAAGGACTGGTTGGAAGCGGCCTGCATCCAACGTCGTCCGACAAACAAACGCGACCTTTATCAGGTCGTCTGTCCACCGTGTCGGTGGACGACCTACGCTGCGCTTGCCGGTCCGTGGTCTCCATTCCAGAACCTTCCAACCCCATCGGCTATCTGTTCTGCGAGCTATGTGCCCTGCCCACTGCCACTTTAACTGGCTAATCTTCTGGGCTATATCGGTGACTTTCGTTCTTCTACGGATCTCCTCATTTCTGGTTCGATCACGTAGAGAAACCCCGAGCATAGCCCTCTCCATATCTCGTTGTGCGACTTTGAGCTTTAAAGTAAGTAGTAAGAGTCTTTAATATTAAAATTATAATAAAAGGAAGTATTTGTTTGAATTGAAAAGACTTCGAAACTATTGGACCGATTTTAAAATAATACTTTCACCATTAACCCTTCATATGCCGTAATAATTAAAGCAAAATATTTATAAATGAAACGCACATAAATTTACGTCAATGGTACTCAAAGGGTTACAATCCTAAATTTATTATTAAATTATTTATTCTTCAGATTCAGAACAAGCGCACGTCCAGATATCGTCTTATAATAACAAGAAACGCTCCGATGAATGCACAATTACCTTACCGGCGTACGGCGTCAAGAACAAGTATCAATTACCAATCGGTACGCCGAGTGATCTCGATAAATTTCTACGTTCAGTTCAACTTCTCGCCAGAGCCATTGTAAAACAATACTGCACAGTCCACTGACTACTGCAGGAACCTGCGTCACTCTTTTATCATTCTATTGACTTCTACATAGTACCCAAAGTCCATGTTCAATGACAGTTTTTATACCACACCCTCTCAGAAAGTCTCTCATTACTCGTTCATAAACAGGTTACAAAGATCGTCATTTCTCCCTTATAAATGTGCGGCGGGAAAAGTTATATGGAATTTCATTTCTGCCCTTCGTGGGCGTGGCAGGGCATTTATTTACTTTAATTGGTTTTGCCACAACTGTCTAAACTGCCTACACAACTATTAAATTTACTCTCGGAGGAAAAAACTTACTTACACATTTTGCGGAATCTATGTCCACAATAATATCATATATAAGACTAGCTGACCCGCCAGCGGCTTCGCTCGCGTGGCCTCGTGGGATACCGTAATAACAGATTTTTAATTATCCCACGGGAACTCTTTAATTTACCGCGATCAAAAGTATCCTTTATGTTAATCAGAGATATAAGCTACCACCATACGAAATTTCATTTAAATCGGTCTAGTCGTTTCGGAGATTAGCCCGTACAAACAGACAGACAAACATACAGAGAAACAAACAATTAGAACTTATTTTTCACTCCTTACATCCCCTGACTCGGTTTTTAGCATAGTTTTCATTGTACCGAAATTTTACCTCTACAGTTTATAATATGTAGTAGTTTTTACATCCCTCGTTTTACCCCCCTTAAGTCATCCCTGACAAAAATATTGAAATCATCACTTTAAACTGTCCAAATGCTAATTTTCACCCTGTATGTTCGAAATCAAAAAAAACTTTCCATACAAACGTTCACCCCAACTTCTTAAACCACCACTATCCAAAAAAAAATTAGTCCAACATTTTTTTATTTTGAATGACCTATTCAAATACAAATTTTCACAACTACATGTTCAAAAACAAAGCAGTTTCATACAAACGTTTTCATCCCTTTTGACCTTCTTTAGAGGTAGATTTCGAAAAACCCATTCTTAGTACACCTCTACGCATCAAGAACAATACACCCTCCAAATTTCAAGTCTCTACGATCAGTGGTTTAGGCTGTGCTGTGCGTTGTCTGTCAGTCAGTCAGTGAGGACATCTTTTATATATATAGATTACCTCAAGATTACTAATCTTTGTATACAAATATTGTTTACTCTGACTGTATCTATACATTTATAATCTATTATCTACCTAATCTATGCCCACTACTCTAATAAATTTTGAATAGTTATAGCCATAACTCTTTTTTTTTAATGCCAGCGATTTCAGAATATACGTATTTCAGAAAACGGAATCAAAACTTATATGTTAGGCCACAAATAAAGTAAATAACTTTCAAAAATTTGAGGAAACTTCTTTTAAAAATATAAAATAAGGAGACCTTTTCATTGCTATTTTAAATGTTCTTTTTATAATGACTATAGTGACTGCCCGCATCTTTGTACGCATAGTAAGGCTTCGCCGCAGTCGAGATACAAAAACGTAACAAAAATTAAAGAACTACCCAACGGATCAAATCAACTGATTATGATAAACGATACATCGTTAGATTCGTCTTGATATTAGATAGTGGGTAGGCATATATAATATATAATGCTTAGACTCTGCGTTGTTGAATTAGTCAGTTACTCAACTTTTTACGACAAATTTATATAGATAGATCAATATATTAAATGTTGTTACCATATGAAATTGTCTAAGTAATTAGGGGAAGACACTGCCTTCTGCGACACAGTATATAGGTATACTAAAGCTATACCTGGTTTTCTATTCTTGTTCTATAGCTGTGAAGCAAGTTATATATATATATACGAACATGAAATAATCATCTACATTTTAACTTACTCGTTGTTACTAGAACAAAATCAAATCTTGACCAAAATTCGCCACTCAATAGAATGATAAAACAGTACATTGCCTTTTCGAAAAACCATTCAGTCGATCTTCTTAACGGAAGCCTTTGCGGGTTTAAATCGACAGTAAAATCTCTCTGATTATATATCGTATAACATTATATGTAAGATATTTAAATTTTATAACTATCTATATTCCTACCACTTTTTACAATATAATAGTAGCGCTAAATCCCCTGTTCTTGCTCGCAAATTTGTTGCATCTTGTCTTCCCCTTTAATTGTAATGGCGTTTAGTTATTATTTGTTAAGTTAGCATAGAAACTATTGTAAGAAACAGTGTACATTATGTTGGGGTCCAAATAAAAAAAATCTAATTTAAATTGTACGAAGAAGTTAAACATAAATCACTCGTTGCAACATTCGGCGTGTCAATCGTTGAGTGTTTTCCTGCAGGGCTATTATGTATCTCAGTTGCTAACAAATGTTGATTGAAATCTAAAAAAATGGCGGCTCTGTCGCTTTTGTCAGCTCCAGTGATCAACATACTAACATTTTTGCTTACTGGAGTTGTCTAAACTGACATAGGGCCGCCATTATTCATGATTTCAATCAACATTTGTTAGAAACTGAGATACATAATAGCCCTGCAGGTATGTCACAATGTTAATATAACTATTCTGTCACTGCGAATAATAATACATTCAATATAGCAGATGTTGAAAGCCTCCTTCTCATAGCTATTGATAATGTTATACAGGAAGACTGGGTCAAGTGTGTGAGGCATGCCGAGGAACTTCAAAACAGTGACTTACAGAAAGCCATTATAAGAGATAAAGCACCATTCATAATCAATCTACAAGACGATACAGAGGACGAAGGTTCCGATGAGGAAGAATAAACGTTATTTATTTAACATTCATTACAAACGGCCCTTTTCAGGGCCACAATACTATCTACTATGTTTCTATTTGATTTTATTCTTTTCGATATGCGCCTATAACAATCTTACGCACATCACTATGCGGCTCCATAAGACCCCCAAGTGCGAGCGAGATAGACATAGTGAAATGGTTTATGGCCGCACGACTCAGTTGGTAACGCGGTGACTATAAATGTTTGTATTTTTAATTTTTCTACCATAGCATTTTGGTTACATCTACTTATTATTATTTTATACCGTGGCTATATATTATTTTATATTCACAATAAATAATTATAATTATTTATTAAAATTATTTCTAATTTCCATTTAACAAAAAAGTAGAGCTATGTACTTACATCCTTCTCCTTGGCGTAGTAGAGCGTGCGCCCGCGCAGGCGGAAGTACCGGCGTTGCCATCGCTGGAAGCTGCGCGTCTGCTTCATCAGGTAACCCTCCTTGACCACGGGCTGTGGAAACAACAACTAGTTAAACATATGTATACTACTATATACTATACTACTTTTGGTTTAATGAGGCCGTAACCTCTGTCCGATGGGGCCGGAAGGTTCTGGAATGGAGACCACGGACCGGCAAGCGCAGCGTAGGTCGTCCACCGACACGGTGGACAGACGACCTGATAAAGGTCGCAGGACGACGTTGGTTGCAGGGCGCTTCCAACAGGTCCTTTTGGAAAATTATGGGGGAGGCCTATGTTCAATAGTGGACGTCCTACGGCTGAGATGATGATGATGAGATATATTCATTCGCTACATACTATTCGCCATATCAATAGTACGCGTAAGCCAGCTTGCTGGATTGCACAAATCCATTTGAGTTTGATTTGAAGGTGACGATTAAAAACTTAAAATGTAACGTAAAACAGTAATGATTACTACAGAGAACAAAATAGATATCTGGCTTTGGTACCCATCATGACGAACCTTCGCAGAAGAGTGCTACCAACTAGTATGCCACCATGTTTCACCCAGGGATCACGGGTCGGGATCCACTGAAGGAGATATACCCATTCCTCCCTCAGATGTGGGTGACCAAAAACCTCTTGTTAATACAGACAGTATTTGATTGACTAGATAGTCAAATTACGTAAAAGGGAAAACCTATTAGTCCCAAATGGAGTGCAACCCTCATCCATAATGGATGTACTGTAGTACCATAACAGACCATAACAAAAGCGTTGCTTAACAAAACTTACAAGTCTTATAAATTTGCATGTGTGTTCCTGTGGTGCGTTGAATATACCGCTCGATGACGTCCTAAGCGTTTTTACTACTCTGTCAAGAAAGTACCGGGAAAAGATCAATAATACACAGCAATAACAAGGATATAAAATAAGGTAACTAGGTTGTTGGTATGCTCTGAATCAACGTCAACTGACACGTGAGTAAGGGGCCTTGAGTTGATAAATATTGATAATACATTCGGCCTCCAGCAGTAGTGTATGAAGTACTTCTTCTTTGGGTGATCGTTATTTTAAAGTCACGGAAATTGCGTTCTTTAATGATCGGACTAGCCTCTCCCAACAACCTCCCATGAATGGAGCTGATGGTGGTATAAATTGTCATTCAATCTTCTTGTTAAAGCAGTAATCGAAAAGCTCTGGTAACAATCTCGCTGCTCCAACGAAAAGTTAAATGTTAGTTATTCATACAAATTCATTTTATCGCCTTCACAGTATGCTTTTCAGAAACGATACACTTACGTTAACGAATAATCCAATTATTAAAACATTATTAAACGCTTTATCCGGAATTGAGTTCTTGTCACGAATTCTCCTTTAAGTCTTCTACCGAATGACAACACGCTTCACAAATGTGTCGCCTATAAGTGTAGCGATACTAAAAGGTGTGCATATATACCTAGTCAGGAGACACATAGCAAAGTATCAACATTTAAACCGCTTATAATGTTTTGTATACAAAGTTAAAAAATAACCAAATATTGTTTGGACATCCCCATTAGACATGCCCTTTTTTGGAGTTCGTTAAGTTCAATGCGCTCTGCAATCCCCACGTCACCTATCCATTTACTTCCGTCCCTGCATGAGACCTCTCCCCACGCCGCACCCCAGCCCATACCCCGCTTAGACCTTTTGTTTTCTAGTCTACGTTCTGGAGGTCATTGCCGTCCTTGGCCTAGTTTTTCAGGGTTGAATCTGCTCAAGTATTAGAAAGACGTTGGTTACATAACTCAGAAGTTGTACTATTTCCGGGGACGCAGTAGTTAGGTCCCATGTGTGTGTGAGTGTGGTTTTAGTATTACTACACCTTTTAGTTACACGCTGTATATAAATATCAACAATACAGGCTGTACATTTCATGGAAAATTAAATTCCCTACTTTAGGAAAACCACGAAGCGAAGCCACGGGCCGCGTTTGAGTAAGCCATGTAAAATGTTTGTACTTAAATTACATCTACATAATATTACACTTGTAAGTACACTTGTGAACTTTCTGAAACTGGGCCGTGGCAACACGAGGCAGTCGTATGCAGCATAATTGAATTAGCCCAGCATCCGCGCCTGGTTGGTAATAGCCTAAAAGAGGCTTTTAGTGGTCGCAGGAAGTGAAGAAGTTTCTGCATAGATCACCGATATAAAGGGTTATTCAACAAGAACTTTGCTTTCTAAAATAAAACAAAGAATTTAGATGAAGATGGTTCAATTTTTTATTGTATTACGAAGACAAAGGTTCGGCAATTATAAATGAAAAATGATATCTGGTAAATGGCCACCATGACCACGCTAACAGATGTCGATTCTTTCATCAAAGTTTTTAATCACTTTTTGGGAAAATGTCGGGTCTATTTCGTTTATCACTTCACGGACTTGAGTTTTAGGATGCAATCGATTCGATTGGCTCCGTATAGACTCTGCCCTTAACATAGCCCCACAAAAAATAATCCAGTGGTGTTAAACAGCTGAATTTCGTAAAATTGTGCGATCGGAAAATTTGGTTTGCAATAAATTGATCGTTTTATTTGCTGTGTGACATGTGGCACCGTTCTGTTGAAACCGCATCTCAGTGATATCCACGTCATAACAATCAATAACAGACCAAAATTAAGTTGTAAACATCTCGCGATAAATATCACGAATTTTAAAAATGTTACTTTAAGTGGCTCTGCCACCATTTTCATAGCGGATTTAAACAATTTTAATGCTATTTTCGAGCAATATTGAATTCATTGTAACAATTGCCAAAGCATCTACTACGAACACGTCAAAAAACTAAATGTCAAAACTGTCATGTTGTTGGTGTTGCCCCAATAGAAAAACAAAGTTCTTGTTGAAAAACCCTTTACAACATCACCTTTACACAATGAGAAACATCATACTTGGAATTTACAATGGTTACCCCCTTCCTTCTTATCAATGTAATTTATAGGTTGTGGATTGTGGATAGGCTACGATCGGTACACGGTAGGTACTATCGGTAATCAGTGGGCCCAGCACGAAAGTCTGTTTAAGTGTAATATCGTTTACGTATTCAGTACAAACTATGAGTTATCTGTGCCACTATTGTACTAGATAAATGACAGTTTGTACTAAATACTCATACTAATACGTTAACGATGCGCTTACGTTACTCTTAAACAGATTTTTGTGCTCGGCCCACATATGATGAAACCGAAGAGCTTATAAGTTACAATACTTGACTACTAGAATTTGCGCGTGAGCCAAAACAGAAACATAGGTACACACATATACCTTCACACACACGCGTCCACACACACACATTGAGAGACCTATGTACTACTTAATATCTTGTAAAAACTTATGTAACTAGCGACTGCCCGCGACTTCGTTCACGTAGTAGGCTCGGCCTTCAGCCTCGCCATAACCTCGCGTCTTATCTAGATTTTTCTTTCATAAAAACCTTCTCCTGACAATAGTTAATAAAACAAAAAAATTAGCGAAATCGGTAAAGCCGTTCTCAAGTTATAGCGTGACCAGAGGAAATAAGGGTTCATTTTTATATTATAGATTATAATGAGGCAATTTGTCGGTCTGTTTGAATTAAATAAGCTCTAAAACTAAAGGCCCGTTTTGAAAAACTCGTTCACCTTTAGAATCCTACATTATTTATCCCTGATTTATTGAACACAGGCTATATATTTTCATTAATTATCATCAATATCCATTACCTTGCAGGTGAAACCGCGGAACGTGGCTAGTACTATAATATTATAAAGAGGAAAGATTTGTTTGTTTTAATGGAATAGGCTCCGTATCTATTGCACCGATTTGAAAACTCCTTCACCATTAGAACCTTACTCATTCCTGATAAATACAGGCTTCATCATCATTATCATCATCACCATCCACCACCACGCGGGTGAATCCGCGGATTGCAGCTACTATCGAAATAAAACATTAGAAATGGGATATGTACCGTACATTACGTTTCCAGACATTTAAAAACTCTCTCAGTTTACTCGTGATGACGTGGCTCAATTTCGTATGAAAGAAAATCCAATAAAAAACGGGAGGTTATGGCGAGGCAGTGCTGCCAACTTAGCGCGTTCAGCGCCAGATCTAGCGCTTTTTTCGGCGCAAAGCGCGTTTTAGCGTCTAGCGCTAAAATTTATATTAAAAATCGTCCAAGTCCAAGATCAACCATCTACTTCGACCGCAGAGAGTGTAGTATACGTTGAAGACCATGAATCGGATGAAGATTATGAATTAGACCTGATTATGAGTAGTTCTTAAGTCCCTTTATTAAATAATATCATTATAGTAGGCACCTACTATTTTATTGCTTTTAAGTTAACTATTAACTGTTATTTATTGATTAAAAGTTCCTACTTATATTATTTTTTAAATAATTTTGTAATTTCATAACGTATACTTGCGTATTTAGTCTGATTTACCTAATCAATTTACTATAAACTCGATAAATCGCTTACCTACTGAATCTGATCCGAGCCGATTTTTTTTCGTTCGTGGCATTGACTTGCCGAAAGCGCGTTTTTGCTAAATCGAGTTGGCAGCACTGTGGCGAGGCCAAAGGTTGAGCCTGCTACGCGAAGGGAGTCGCGGGCAGTCGCTAGTATTATATAAGATCGACTTATAAATCAAACTTTTTCAATTCATATATATACTTTCTATAGATAGGTACAAAGTAAATCACTGACTGCAATAGAATAAAATAATGTCACTCTTGTACGCTGGTCTAATATGTATTCAGTGTCCTGGCACAGTTCCATCTACATGTATCGTCGTGTGCAGACACAATCGGTTTAAAAGGACGATGAACTGCGTGATTGTGTTTGGCCACGAGCAAAGCAAGTCATCCAATCCATCAAGAAAACAAGTGATTGAACATCCATATCGGTTGTAGAGACACCAAGATCTTCCGTGATGTAAAGTTCTTCGAAGCACCAGAGTCACCGACATTACAATCTTAAAAAATCAATTAGCCCTATCTATGTATACACATTGGTGATTGATAAACTAAAAAGCTCTATATTATGACTGTTCTTATTTTTTATGTTTAGGCTAAGATCCAAATTAGTATAACACTTCCGAATGACAGCACCACGAGTAGAATTAGATATTCCCCTTCAGTTGTGAGCATATCATAGACAGATTAGACGTCACGTAACTTGGTGCTTGCTCAACTAACATAAAAATACCCATAATTTCTAACAAACTTAAAAAGGAGGGCGTTGTATTATAATGTTCTATTTTTTGTATGTTTACCGATTTCTCCCCCATATTGTGTGGATCGTTCTCAAATTTCTTCAACAAGTTATTTCATAGTGTTTGATGTTGAAATCGGTTCCTTCTTTTGGTATTTGTTTTTAGAAATGCCAATGTTTTACATGAAATTAGAGTTTAGTGCATAGCCATAATAAAATATAAATTTACTATTTTAATTTAGTTCCTTGAATAAGTGAATCGGTACCACTAAACGTTATTCAAAAACAATAGTATACTCGTATTTATCATAGTGCTATGACCTCGATAGTTTTCGAATGTTCCGCTCAATAGAAAGAAAAAAGAGGCATCAAAAAGGCCTTCGTAAGAACATACCTACAACTAACCACTCAAGGTTACCAATTCGCATTATATTTTGTGTAAGTTAGATAAGAAAAACAATGTGTTCAATCTTTTCTACCGACTTCCAAAAAGGAGGACTGCATGTTTTGTTTGTTACCTCATTCACTTTGGACTGGGTGAACCGATTCTCAAAACTCTTTTTTTGTTTGAAAGCTGTTGCTTCCCGTGTAGCTTAGCCAGTGGTCCCCTTTTTAAATTTCATGAATTGGGTCCAGCAGTTTTTGAGTTACGCTTCAATAACTGAATAGAATGGAGGTCTGTTTCAACTTTTTCAAATTGTACTTCTTTTTTAAACTATAATAGAAGTATACGTAGTTTTTGCTGCGTTTTAGAATCGCGCGCGTTTTTTGCCCTTAAGCTCATATCAAAAAAGCAAATGTTGGTGGGTATACCATTCATAAAACGCTTGTAATTTTAGCGCTGTCAGCGTCTTACGGATATTGTCGCCCCGACGCGACGTGTGCAGTATTTACATCCTATTCCCTTCAACCCTAAACATCAAAATGCTGTTAAGGTTTTTATATGAGACTATTACCAGACCTATTACTAACCCTACGCAGTCCTTCTATTACGGATGGACAGCAAATGTACAAACGAGTCCTCTAAAGCGAAAATAAATACACACAAAAGCCTCAGATATCCTTTGAGATATTATTACTACGTACGTAATAGCTCAATGACTTCTATAATAGGTCGATGTAAATATCAATATCCTATAATATAGTAATTAAAATATATCTAAGGTCTATTCTATAGAGGCTCTTGAACTCACTTTGTCGAAAAACACCGATGCAGCAGATTAAGCACGTCGTGAAGATGAACCTATCTATGTAGAAGATATTATAAAGGGATATAGATCAAGAGTAGTGTGGTATAGTGAGTTTGGTCACCGATCTGGTGGACATGCGTTTGAATCCTGTCTGGGGCTCCAGCTTCCGGTGAAGATTCAGGTCCACAAATCCACAGCAGTTTCTAGAGCAACATCTAATGGTCATCTATATGCTTCCAACGAGTACTCGAGTCTTCGGTCATATAGCACGCAAAAAAGGCGAAAACCTAGAGAAACTTGTCATCACAGGCAAGTTAGAAGGCAAAAGACCAAGTGGAAGAAGTCCAATGCGCTGGTCGGATCAAATCCGTACCGCACTTGACAGTAAAGTCCATAGCGCGATACACGCTGCTGAAGATAGGTCAAGGTGGAAAGACTTCGTTCGGGAGAAGGTGATCCATGTACGACCCTCAGCAATGAGGAAAATGACGCTAGGAAGGAGGAGGAGGGATCTAATGGTCACTAGGGTTTATAATTTACTAGCTGCGCTTCGCGATTTCACCCGCGTAGTGATGGATGATCATGATGAATCAAATATAGCGTATGTTACTCAGGCATAATGTAGCTATTTATACTCGTGAAAGAATTGTTTGCATTTGGTTAAGTAGTTTTTACGTGTATCCATTACAAACAAACAATCATATATCGCTCCTCTTTATTATTAGAGTAGATAAGGATTAGTACGAAGGTAGATACAAACAATGTGGCCTGGTGGTACCGGCGTTACTATTGCATTATTCAAAATGAAAAGGTATTCATTTTGACACAACTGTAATAGTTAGAAAAATGGTAATATGGACTTCATTGTAGATATTGACGTTTTCTATAAAACTTTAGTAGATACCTATGTCATTTTGCTCTATAATTGTCAATAGTTTCCCCAACGTACGCGATATAAGACTTTTTTGGTATATTGTCCACACCTTCGGTTACATTATCGAAGTTTTCATACAGATCCCTAACTTTTTTGTAAATATTATATAGCCTATGTTCATCAGGGATAATGTAGGATTCTAATGGTGAAAGATTTATTCTAATCGGTCCACAATTCAAACAAACAAACAAACTAACAAACAACCTTCGAGTATAAAATCAGATCTACATTGCAACCTTCGAGAGGAAAATTACACATTCTTGGACGGGATTTGAACCCGCATCTTCTGACATTCCGTGTTAGACGCCGTGACCGCTAGGCATCGAATTTAACTGTTGGTTGGAGTTGGTTTTAACTTTTGTTGGTTGGCTATTTTCATCATCATTGCACACGCGGGTGAGACCGCGGGGCAAAGTGGGCCAGTTTTATGTAATAACTAATTATGTATTCCTGTTAACGAGGAAAAGGGATCCTTTCCTTAATTAAAAGCGCTTTACAGTTGCTAACTACACCCAAAACAGGTGAGCTAATTGAATAGTTCAAGTTTAACCACACCGAGCAATTATAACTAGATATGTAATTACAGCTAACACTTTGAGGCCTTGAAATTGAATTTAGTAAGTTCTAACGACGAGTTATTTCTAATTTATTACACACTTAGATACCATTCGGGAGCAGTGTCGAACAACGGTTCTCAAACTTCTTTGGCGACAGAAAACACACACATAGAGACATTTTACAACTCACGGACTCCCCAGGGGGTCAAAGTAGTGGGACTACGGGAAAGACTGTATGCGCTTTTTACTAGATTTACTCATATCTCTTTGTATGTTGTATGTTGTACTCAAACTAAATGACTAAAGGCCAACGTTGCAAGTAATGCACAAAAGAACATACCTAGCAAAGATTCAAACTGATAACACAATAGAAAGTTATTGATCACTACCAACTAGGCCAAAAGTCCGTCATTATAGCGCGGCGGGGAACCCACCAAGACGGACATAGACAGGGTTACAGGTTAAGTCGACCTAGATTCATTAAGATAGGATAGGATCTTTAAATACTCGTTTTAAAATAACGTAAAATTTTATTAAAAGTTATTTAAACGTTTATCAGAAATATGGGAAATAATGGAAAAAGTTTCTTTTATTATACGAAACTCATTTAAATTATCCAATAAAATAAATGTGAACAAATAAATAAGCCAATTTTAAAAATACTATATAATTTGGGAAATAAAGGAAAAATTAAGCAATTTTTATTTTATTTTATAAGAGTGCTAGCTGTGCTGCGTTTTACCTGCGTGCTGATGGATGATGATGATGATGAAAAGTACTTTACGTCCTATTCTCAGAGCTACTACGTATACACACATCGCCCAAGCTATTACGTAGGAGTTTTGTTACAAACAGTGTGTCGCGAGAATAGTTTTTATGCGAGTTACTACCACCTGTTCTGTTCTAAAACTCTTTCCCTGCTCATTTTGCTCTATCGGCCTTATTAATAAACTTGGCTTACACCCGGAGTAGTTAAAATATCTATCTGTCAATTTTTCGCTTGCAGTAAATGTCACGTGTGAAAGCAAGACAAAGCATGTTACGCCTAATATAGGTTTACGCAACGTTTATTAATAAAGGCCTATATTAATAAAGGCCGGATAGACTAATTTCGAAAAACCTAAACCTACACAGGATTTCAATTAGGAATATATTTTAGTAAGCGGTATCAAAATCTATTTAAGTAGTAGATTTTTATGTAATGCGCGAGATAATATATATATATATATATATATAGATAATACACAAGAAATTGACAAGACCTTGCTCAATTTTGCAAAAAAAAATATGTTGTTGGTACCAAAAGTTCTTGCCGAATATTAATTACCAAAATCGTCCAGATTTTAAACTTCACAGCCTATTTGGTATCTCGGCAACCACTTGACCATTATTTTTTTTTATACCGAACTGGATAGCACTTGACCACTATCTCACCTGGTGTTAAGTGATGTTGCGATCGATGATGGAGCGCGCTTACCCAAAAGATACCTATGCATTCGTGTTTTGAAGACCCCCATATCGTACTTAACCGGAAACACCGACTCAGGCAGGGTGTTCCATTCCCCAGCTTATAATGTATATTATATATTATTTATGCTCATATTCGAAATTCCTCTTTATATAGTCAGGTACGAGTACCTAATGTGCGTGCCAAATTGTATCAAAATTGGTGGGTAAATAGCGCCACAGTAAACTTCCCCCATTTTCTACCGACTTTCAAAAAGGAGGAGGTACTCAATTCGATTGTTTTTTTAATGTTTGTTACCTCATAACTTACGACTGGGTGAACCGATTCTCAAAATTCTTATTTTGTTTGAAAGCTGGTGCTTCCCGTGTAGCTTAGCTGGTGTACCCCAATTTAAATTTTATGAATTCGATCCAGCAGTTTTTGAGTTACACTCCAATAACTGAATAGAATGCAGGTCTGTTTCAAAATTTTCAAATTGTACTTGTTTTTCAAACTATAATAGAAATATACGTAGTTTTTGCTGCGTTTTAGAATCGCACGCGTTTTTGCCCTTAAGCTCACATCGAAAAAGCAAATGCTGATGGGTTGCATTCATTAAAAGCTTATAATTATAGCGCTGTCAGTGTCCTACGGATACTGTCGCCCCGACGTGTGCGTGTGAAATTTCATCAAATTCGGTCCAGTAGTTTTTGAGTTACACTCCAATAACTGAATAGAATGGAAGTCAGTATCAAAGTTTCAAATTGTACTTGCTAGGAAAAGTACACCCCAACTCACTACCATAAAGTTATATCGAATAGTAAAACATGCATACCAAGTCTCGTCAAGAGTAGTGGAGAAATGTGAACTGTACAGGAGGACCAACACACGACCTAACAAACATACGGACAGATGAAAGTAATTTTGGCCAGTTAAAGCAGAGACGCGTGCGATACCCCTGAACATAATTAGGTACATCTTTCGACATATACAAACATAGATAGGTACATCTTCAAAACATTACCCTCTAAACAGTCGGGTGATGAAGTGAAAACTTTTCATATTCGCTGTAAAATTAATTTACGACTAAAATTGGCTCAAACGGATGCCTAATCTTATAAATACACGGAGATAACTCGATTGAAACTTCGGCCGGTCTAATATCTTGACATCGACGGAACCGAAAACTTTCGGGCCCTCTGTCTACTCCAATTTCAATTTAATAAAGATGAGTTTAGTCAAATGGCGTTTAGCGATTTAGAGAAACTTCCTAATACCTTTCATGGAAAGTAAATAATTATATAATGATATCTAATCCTAAGTACCTAGCAGGATATTTAGGAACTGTTTTTAAATGCTATTTATAGAATATCCACAGAATTATGATCCGCAGATGTTAGTCAAGGCTTGGTTACTTGACCGAGCCACAGTATAAAGATGCAATGTGACAACCGACAACCGCTTAGGGGTCTCGTCGATGCGCATGTTTGTGTGAGTGGGCCGTTTCGAACGTGTGTAGGTAGTTTCCGTACTGTTCTCTATATTTCTACTGTGATTAGAACTAGGGTAATCTGTCATTGTAACGGCCCCTGCGTGGTATCGACCGTTTCAACTAAATTGGTGTACTTATATATTAGAAATTAAAACACTATGATACGATGTATTTGAGCTAAAATTAACCTTATATATTAAGCTATAAACAAAATATTAGAGCGATGTTTAGATGTCCTTTATTTCTCTATTTAGTAGGTACCAACACAAATCCGTCGCACGCGCCTGTCTCGATGTTTCCTTTCCCTGTCGATATTTAACGAAAACTAAATATCGACAGGGAGGAATAAAAGGAAGAACAACCCTCCAAGACACGATACACGGGACAGAGTGTTGAACACTGAGTTCCGGTAATCCTCCAAAAAACAAGCCCTGCACATATTTCCACAAAAGTATTGGTTGGCTAGGACAACTGCTGAAGTGCATTGTCACATTAAAAAAAAAAAGGAACTCCTGAACAATTTAAACTTAATTCCGATGAAACAATCGAAAATTAAGCTTCAAAATCGGTCTCCTCTCGGGCACCTACGAATTAAATCAAATATCTTCTCTATACAATACTAGAATCCTATAATACCCACCATATTAATTACAGATATTTAATCAAAAATTTAGATGTCGCGTCAGAATTTGGTTTTCCCTGCCTGCATCTCCACCAGTGAGTAATATTTCTTCATCACTCTTAAACTCTCCATCAACCGAACTATGCAGAAATCTTTCACCAGCGTCTAGACGTAGAACCAACTCTTAACTCGACTAAATACTCCCAGATCCGGAAACCTGCTTTTTAAACCCACCTATTTGCTCCGAAATCATTTTGAAAACAAAAGAAAGCCTAACGGAGAAAAGATGGCAATGGATCTTCTGAAAAATGGAGCTAATTTACACAAGAGAAAGACTATAATTTGTGATTAGTTTTTAAGTTATTGTTTCCTAGATGTTAAATAATATCATGATTATTTGATTTCAATGTTTATTTACATTTAAGTAGATATTAAGTTAATAATAATAATGAGACTGAAATGTTGAAAAGGTTTTATCAACGTGTAAGAGAAATGATAAGATTATTTACGACCTTCTCTCTTCTGTTTTGTAAATTCATTCTTCTCTAACGTGGGCAAAAATCTGGCTGAAAGTATCACACAACAAAATTTGATTAACAACCATTTATCTCCTATAGTTTTTACTCTACCTTATAGACAAGCCTCATCATTTACTCACTTGAAAACAGATCCAAAAGAACTCCTTAACGTGAATATGGGTCTTTATGGGTCTTAAGTCTGGCAGTGCACCTGGATGGGATAATATACCTACAATATTTTTAAAACTATCCAAGCATATTTTAATCCCGATTTTATGTCTTCTAGCAAATCTATGTTTTATTAACGGAATATTCCCTAATCTTCTTAAGAAATCGATAGTAACCCCGGTATATAAAAGTGGAGAGAGAGGTGACGTTAATAATTACCGACCTATATCCGTAGTGCCATGTATCTCAAAAACAATAGAAAAACTAATTAATAACCGACTCTTACTTTATCTAAATAAGTTTAACATACTATCAAACTCGCAATACGGTTTCAGACAAGGACTTTCTACTGAAGATGCTGTTGCAGCAATCTCTGACCTTATTGTGCAACAAGTTGATAGCGGAAAGAAGTGTCTGGCGGCATTCCTTGACCTCAAGAAAGCTTTTGATACTGTGTCTGTATCTGTATAGTACAGATATACTTTTAAAAAAGCTGGAAAATATCGGAATACGGGGGGTTCCGCTTGCCCTTTTGACAGACTATTTATGTGAACGTAAGCAAAGTGTTAAATTCGGTGAATTTGTTAGTGATCATGAGACTATTAGCTATGGCGTGCCTCAGGGGATTGTACTAGGGCCAACTCTATTCCTGGTCTACATAAATGATCTTTGTAACCTTAAAATAGACCATGCCAAGATCTTCTCTTATGCTGATGATACTGATATCGTCTTTACCGGCACATCCTGGCATGACGTTAAAAAAGAACCTAAGACGAGAAGGAGGGACTATATAAAATGGCTCAATGGCTTACCCTGAATTTGCTAACCCAAAATGTCTCTAAAACTAACTTTATTAACTTTGCTATATATAATAACAGTCAACTTAATATTGAGTTTAGTATAAAAATACAGAAATGTAACTTTATTGACCAAACCTGTGACTGCCCTAACATCAATAAAGTGTCAACAACAAAATACTTATTATGATCGATCAACGTCTGTCTTCGCATGCTCACATTGAACTTCTGACAAGTAGGGTTCGTAAATTGATCTGGATTTTTAAAATTCTACGTAGTGTCGCACCTAGAGAATTAATCAACCAAATCTACATAACTTTAGGACAATCAAATCAAAATTATTGCAAACCTATCTGGGGAGGAGCTACCAAGACAAAGTTCTTGGAACTTGAAAGAGCACAGAGAGCTTTAATCAAAGTTATGTATTTTAAGCCCTACCGATACTCTACAAATACACTATACCGAGATTCAGGACTACTGTCAGTCAGGAAACTATATATTCTAAATGTCGTTTTAAAGTTACACAGATCTCTAGAGTACAACCCTAAAAATCTAAACAAGCGAAGAAGAGGTAGAGTAACCAATAAAAGTACTGCTCGGACTCAGTTCGCGTCAGTATACTATGCGCTATAAATGTAATTTTGGATATTTACCCTAGGAATAAATGCAAAAAAAATGTGTCATAACTTTAAAATTATTAGACATTATATTTTATTCATTGTTTGATCATAAATTCTTATTATAGTTTTAGTTGAAAATGATTAATCGAAGTGCCTGGAACAATTAAAAATATATCACGAGAAGATTTATTTAAAAAATACTTAGGTGGCCGATATATGGCAGGTTTACCCTCTATGTCATTGATTAAAGAGCGCGTCTATATTGTCAACCTGTCAGATGACTTTACAGCCGACTAAAGGTGCGTCCACATTAATGACAAGACGACGGACCGGAGTACGTGCCGTCGTACAAGACATGTTACGCTTAGTATGGACGGTCTAGGGTTGTGCTGACACGGTCACAAATCATGTACGATGAAATGTTACAAGTGTGGACTCATCACTTATGGTGTCGACTAGAGTGCGTGGCGTGGTATCGCTACAGGAGCGAGGCGGCGCGGCGAGGAGCGGGCGGGGGACGTACCGGGACACGTCACGACGTGATCTGCTCCTACTCCGTGTCTGTATCCGTGTCACCTGGCATTCCCCCATTTGTAGACCGATTATCAAAATCATTTTTTTATAATTTTCATCTTGACATCATCATTGACGGTGAATGACAAGTGATCCTGTAAGTAGCAAGGGCCACTAAAAGTGGACAAAAAAAGTTTACCAAAAAATGGAACCGACTTCAATAGCAAAAAGTATGAAATAACTGGTCGAAGTCTGTACACACTTCAACAAGTTATTTCATACTTTTAGGTGTTGAAGTCGATTCCATTTTTTGGTTAAATGTTTTTGTTATAACGTAATATACTAAAGAAAGTAGTTAAGACAAAAATCCCAAGAGCCAGTCAGACTGTGATCGCTCATTTATCACGGCGCTCGCCGTTCGCTACTCCATCAATTTCAGCGCTAATTTTTTTAGACAGCTATGGGCACGACCTCTAATGAAACAGTAGCGTGTCCACACAACACACACGAAACTGGGACACGAGGGGACCCATTCAGAAGATTGACAGACGCCGGACATCCGCTCACCGCCCACAGCGGACTTACAATACCCTAGGGTGACTACAATGTACTCCAAACGAGGACAGTACAGCTGTCAAGCCGTACGTGACATGTTTACGCTGTTTCTGGGGATATTTCCGTCAAGTGCTGCGTAATGTTTGGAAAGTTAACTAGGTGTTTGTGAATTGTACTAGGGAGTGTTGGTAATATTCGGTTAACGGACTTAGGTATCAGTTTTTAAGCAATCATGGTCACAAACATTACAAATATTCATATTTTATTATGAAAACTAACGTGGTTTGTACGCATTTTTAATATGAAAAACGGGATTGACTCACGTAAAAAGTCAGATCTTTCCGACTATAGTTTCAACCACATACGGTGGTCTTTTTCAAGGAGAGTGCAGAACGCTCGCGGTTGCGCCTCGCCTCGCACTGCGGGCAGCAGCACGTAGCGCGCACGATGACATAAAACTTTGGTTGAAACTTTAGTCGGAAAGATCTGACTTTTTTACGTAAGTGAATCCCATTTTATTCATATTAAAAATATTCATATTATTAAAGGGATCATAGTTATTCATAGATAGTTAAACAATATAGTCAATAATCTTTTATTCGTACTAAAATACACGTCAACAATTTAAACAGTAGGTATGCACGCAGGTACGTAAATCAAAATATAACAATAAATATAAGAAATGTCAATACTATATTCACCACTAATTTAATATAGTAGGTATAATTGTATAACTAAAGCATGTTGCATGTTTTTCATCAACACATTTGTCCACTGGCGATTCCTCGGTTCATCCGTGAACATGGTGCTTGCAACAGTGCAGAAATATCCTCGGTTCATCCGTGAACATGGTGCTTGCAACAGTGCAAAAATATCGGAAACTCAAACCAAATATGGGTACGTGTGAATATTTCTAAGGAATTAGATGCTGTTTGAAAAGTGACTCTATAGGAACTTTATGGTAGTTAAATAGTCGTAGGTAATAAAAGTTCGTTTAGTATTTCGGGATAAAATCGATTAATTGCGATCAAAAGCATTTTAAAACTACATTGAAAACAAAGAATTGAATAAAATAAAGTGACTTTTAATGACTTTAGTTCGATGAAATCGCGTAAATCTTCTAAACTACCGATCGATACACGTAATAATATTACATACATAATATACCCTCATGAGCGAGTCATCTAAAACGCCTTCAGCCTGTGTAGCAGCATGCCTAACACCAATATCTCTAAATTAATATGCCTGATAAGTTAAATACATTAATCTCATATTGCCTAAGATTTTAAATACCTAAGAAGCAAAATGCTTGAATGTCAATATACTTTAAACTCAGTTAACCTAATATGTACAGTGTCTAAAACGCAATTTGCCTTTATAGTCAATTTCTCTTATATTAATCTGTCCGCATCAGGACAAAAAAACAATAGATTTATGAATGAAACTTGCCTCGAATGAGGCTTGCTGATTCGGACAGATTAAAACTCATGTTGCCTATACTGTACTAAAACTGCAGTTTTACAGTTAAACGGATCCATTGAACTGTGTTTCGAATACTCCTATTACTAACCAAAAAACAGATTAATCTAAACCTCACCGGGTTAAAAAGTTGGTAAAATACATCACTTGGTTATTGGACGACCCCTAAGACATAATGCGGTGTGGGTAATTTGATAAACTTTAATTATGCATTTTAGGCATACTGCTACTTAGCCATATTAAGATTGAGGTAGGTAATTAGCAATGAAACATAACGCATTTCAGGTCTTTTGCTACTAAAACCTAAAGCGATTTAGGTAATTGACAAATCAGATATAATGCGTTTTAGGTATTAAGCTACTTTGACGTTTTGTTTTTTAGATGACTCGCTCATGGGGGATAATATACAATCACCATGTCGTGAGTCGACAAGCCGAGTCGGGCCTACCACTACTCCCAAAAACGTACTACGAATTTGAGAGTAGTGGTGTTTTCGTTTGACGGATTTCACAATATCTACTGTGAAAGTGAAAAAGCACAAAAAAATACAGACAAGGTAAAAACCACGTATGTGTCCCGGGGAAAAACCATCACATACACACCAACTTTACCAAATGAATATACCTACCTATAATATGGTAATACCTATAATGTTGAAACATGACACATAAACATTGTAAAAATCTATAAGAAAAGAATGGCCCCGAGTCTCTTGCTTCTACTTCTCGGTAGGCTCTATATATTTTGGAACGCGGCGGTAGTCTTTACAGTATATTGTAATGAATAATTAACGTTCATAAGTGCGTCTTTGATCCCTAAATTGAATAAAATCATTTATGACTTTGAAATCCGCTCAGCCGTTTTTGCGTTATTAAAATATTATAGTTTACAAACTTACAAATAACTAAGTAACAAACATCCATACATCCAAACTGTCATATTTCTTTCTTTCTATTTATTATTATGATAAGTAATATTTTGTGAATAATGTCCCAATTTTTCTTTTCACTCGAGGTGCTGGGCATAAAAGCCACTTTACAGCACAAGAGAGTGCGATCGTTACTTATATGATGCTTATTTCCTTCTATAATTGCATCGGCCCACATAAAGCTGCTCAGGTAGCGAATCTAACAGAGTGATAAAGCTATGTGTTCTGATTGCCAAAGTATCGTAACAATTTTGTATGATAACTGAAATACTTAATCAAACACATAATCAGCCCATTTTGTTCCCACAGCTGGGACTCGAGCCTTCCTCTCAGACTGAGTAGATGGGCCATAATTCGTCACGCGGGCCCAGTGCGGCTTGGTGGATAGGACAAGGCCAACCAATGTCGAAGTTTTCAGGCCGCCCGAAGGCCTTCGACATAGCCTACCGACTGTTGTCCTAAGGCAAGCAACCGGGACTGAACCTGCTAAGCACGGAAGCGCTTAGTTGAACAATGCCACTAGCACACACCCATCCAACTCCTGACTGCAGAAAGCGTTGCTTAACTTATTGATGCTGCGAGAACTTCAAAATTGATACTTAATTAAAGCTACATTAATATTATTTTTGCTTGTTAGGTGTAAGGGCAATAATGTATTATAAAAGGGGGGTTTTAATCTTATAACTTTATTTTTCAAAGAACCTAATAATTTAAATTAGTTTTACAAAGTTATTTCACAAATATAATATCACCTATAATGACTTTAGGTGCTTACGATTGTTTGTACATCTCATCATTGTATCATCAGCTGGAAGACGTCCACTGCTGAACATAAGCCTCCCCCATGGAACGCCACTTGGACCGGCTACTCGCTTCCTGCATCCAGCGATTCCCCGCGGTTTTCACGAGGTCGTCGGTCCACCTAGCGGAGGGCCGGCCTTCACTTCGTCTTCCGGTGAGTGGTCGCCTGCTGTACATCTGGTCAAGACTATACTTCTATAAATTATCTGAATAACAGTCAGGTAAAGGTGACCGTTAATATGAAAAGTTGTTGATGCAGAGGCCATTAGCGGTACATAAATTTCCCCAAACATTGGCAGAAACATTTGGTAAACAAGGGTAACCATGATTCGCCAGGTGAGTCGGGATCAAGGTCCTGAGTCCATTTCATATTTGTAAAACTTCTATTTTTATCCCACCCGTGGACTGGAAATTGTAAACATTAATTACTTTACATAGAAATGGATCTAGAGAGTATCAGATCAGATTATAAATGTGAAAGTTCTGTATGGAAAGTTGCTGGTTGATGCTGATGACATTTCGCGCCTTTAGAACTTCCCCTCACAGGTCCACGCGCCTCATAACAATGGAGATTTTATTGTTTGGTAGTTTAGACTGTAGAAGAATACCAATTTGAGTGAAATTTTAACGTAGGTATAGATGAGGACCTTACCGAACAGGCTCTTTTTGCTTAAAAACTGTGCATAAATACTGTTCTTTGATTGCCGCATTTGTGTAAAAATAAAAGGCATGTATTTTTTATAAAGAAATATAAAATTATAATTACTATGTTTACTCGATAAAATCTTATTTTTTCCTATTCTTTGTTTAATCCTACTAATATTATAAGCGCGAAAGTTTGTGAGTATGGATGTGTGGATCTTTGTAACTCTTTCACGCTCAAACGGCGGGGGCAATTTTGATGAAATTTGGTATGGAGGTAGATGAGGCGCTGGATTAACACACAGGATACTTTCATCATCATCATTATCCATCACCACGCGGGTGAAAAAGCGTATTATGCAAAGCAAAAAAACAAAGCAAATAATAAGATCTCCGCCTACGTCAAGATCGTAATGATGACAGTTCTGTCAAAGTTTGTGTCAGTTTCTGATAGCTTAGTAGCGAAGTCAATTTTGATGCACTAGACGTGCTCGAGGACCGTCAAGGGTGATAAAATGTAACACAAATACCATCTAGGGTGATGAAATGTAATGACAGTTTTTTTCCATGGTGATTAATTTTATATTTGTATTTTACTGGATGTTTACTGATTGATATACTAAGTATTTAAATTTACTCATATAATACTAAGCAATTCGGTTTGAGCATGTACATATTTTATGAAATTTTGATATAAAGATAGATATGCCCTTGGAGAAGATAATAAGCTACTCGAAGTACTAATCCGGCGGAGACGTAGTCGCAGGCACCAGCTAGTACAAAAATACATAGCCCATTAAATACGTTGTATTACGTGACATCACACGAGTGATATTTTTTTCTAGTACCTATACAATCTACGAAGAAATAACTATTAAGTAAGGTTATACGAAGAAAATATTATAAGATAAGACATTTCAGAAAAGTTTGATTAGAGAAAGAAGATTACCAAGAACTTTGTCAAACTTTTAAAAAGTTTCGTAAATAAGATCGATAAACAAAGCCCGCCATCCCGCACAAAGCATAGTCACCTCAGAGCGCATTCTCCCCTCGGACCCCAGATTCCGTTCGCAATGAAATAGGTCAAACGTCCTTTGTGCCTCATTTTCTCTGTACACAAATTATCATCACTGACTTAAACAAACATAATAACGTTAAATAAATTGATCTTCGTGAAATTGGCGGCGGCCCGGGCACATGGCCCACCCCTCACCCCCTGCTATGGTTTGACAGCTGTCTGGCACGCCCCGGGTAGCAAACTTATTTCGGATAAATGACCATAAATATGACTGAGCTCACCAGTCTACCGACGCACTTGCTGGTTGATATCCTCCGCAGGAGACGTTTTCTCTCAGTATCATTATCACTGTCGGTGCTGTCCTCACAATAACCTGTTTTCTTTTCATCTCTGGGCGCATTCCCATCGGCCACTGACATCACTTTGCGGGCTAACACACAACACACACACGGCACACATTAAATACAACTACATCATACAGAATAAACTAATAAATTACATTGTATCCGAGAGTTCGCTATCTCACTGACATTTCTAGTGAGCGCCATGACTATAGTGACCAATACGTCGCGGCTGAAAACAAAACAAGCCTGAAACTGTTGTGGGCACCTCAGGGCCATCTCGTGGAGATGTCGCGAACTTGATGTCAAAGGGAGCAGGTGGGAAATGAAAAGGTGAACTTTGAAGCAAGGATGTCTTGGGAAATTCGCGGAAAACTTACTTCAGGTAGTTCAAAAGTTCGTCGGCAGATAGCGCTTTTACAATACAACATTTTGTTTTCTCGTTTGCATGTGACCGTAACCTTTTTCAAATTTAATGATTGAACCTACTTAAAACCATTACTAGCCAATTAGAAAACTTTTTATTCTGTTCTAGAATAAAATTTAAATTCAAATATTCTTGCTTGTCATTCACCCCCAAAATAAAGTCTCATTTTCCAGAAATCCGAGCTATCATGCACACAGTGTGATTTTACGCTTGATTTTTTTATATTTTATTTTTATTAGTTTTAAGCTAATGTCAAGCTACAATTCTATGAACATCTTTTGATACATTTCTGAGAAATTTACAAGTATCTGGAGCAAAATATTGATAAATTTACAAGATGAGGGAGATTATTAATCTACAAGTTGGTTCGTGCGGGAATCAGATTGGTGGAAAGGTAAGCACAGCAAAGCCATATTCTTCGGAGGTTTTTTATCTGTACACTTTGCCTGCGCGGTTTGCGTTGTTTATTTTTCTAATCTGATAATGCATTGTTCGCAGTTCTGGGAGGTGATCTCCGACGAGCACGGTATCGATCCCAGCGGATGCTACCATGGTGATTCAGATCTTCAGCTAGAGCGCATCAACGTGTACTACAACGAAGCGTCTGGTGGCAAGTACGTGCCGCGCACTGTTCTCATCGACCTGAAGCCCGCCACCATGGACGCAGTGCGGTCCGGCCCCTTCGGCTGTCTCTACCGCCCCGACAACTTCGTCTATGGACAAGGCGGAGCTGCCAACAACTGGTCTCGCGGACACTACACTGAAGGCGTTGAAATCCTCGAATCCTGCCTAGATGTAATCAGGAGAGAAGCCGAGGGCTGCGACTGCCTTCAAGGCTTCCAAATGTCACACTCGCTTGGCGGTGGTACCGGCTCTGGCCTCGGCACGCTGATCGTCAACAGAATCCGAGAAGAATATCCCGACAGAATCATACTTACCTTCTCAGTTTTTCCAAGCGCAAGGGTCTCGGACTGCGTCGTAGAGCCGTATAACACTACCTTAGCCGTGAACCAGCTCGTAGAAAATACGGATCATACATTTTGCTTGGATAACGAAGCGCTCTACGACATCTGCTTCAGGACCCTGAAGCTCACGACGCCGACGTACGGCGATTTAAATCACTTGGTTTGCGCAACTATGTCTGGTATCACAACATGCCTGCGGTTTCCGGGTCAGCTGAACGCAGATCTCCGGAAACTGGCCGTCAATATGGTGCCATTCCCCAGATTGCACTTCTACACTCCAGGATTCGCGCCATTGACGTCACGAGGAGCGCAGCAATACAGAGCTCTAACAGTCCCAGAGTTGACTCTACAGATGTTCGACGCGAAGAACATGATGGTAGCCTGCGACCCGCGACACGGTCGCTACTTGACAGTCGCGACTATATTCAGAGGTAGAATGTCGATGAAAGAGGTGGACGAGCAGCTGGTCAATATCCAGAACAAGAACAGCACATACTTCGTCGAATGGATCCCGAATAACGTAAAGATCGCCGTGTGCGATATTCCGCCTCGAGGGTTAAAGATGGCGTCTACGTTTATTGGGAACACGACTGCTATCCAGAGTATATTTAAGAGGGTAGGAGAACAGTTTGTAGCGATGTTCAGGAGAAAAGCATTCCTCCACTGGTACACAGGCGAGGGTATGGACGAGATGGAGTTCACAGAAGCGGAGAGCAACATGAACGACCTGATCTCAGAATACCAGCAGTATCAAGACGCTACGGCTGATGAAGAAGGCGAGTTTGACGAAGAGGAAGAAGGTGGAATGGAAGAAGAATAACTTTTGGTATTTCATTTTGTGATGTCCTTGTATTGTCCTAAATAAATTGTATTTACCAAACTTTGATTACTATCTTTCCTAGATAGGGTTTATAGGCTATTATGATAGGTAGGCTGTGAATCAGCTGCTCTGGTGTAGGTAACAAAATGGCGGCCCTTCAAGTCCAGAGAATGCACGAATAGTATTCCACTATTACTATGTACATTACCTACTTACATTGCAAGCACTACAATGTGCTTATCTGTACCTACCTACTCATAATAAAGGAGTAGAGGACAAAAGTCTGAACTTTGAAGACAAATCAAAAAATGTTCAGAAGAATTAAAATTACCTACTGAATAAGAATACCTATGACGTTTTTGAAAAAAATGTGTCTGTATGCTCACGCGTAACTTAAAACTGCTGCACAGATTTCGATAAAACTTGGGTACCTACCTACCTATATCGATAGAAAATAGCCCAGAGAACTCGACTATAAACTTTTTACTAACCGACTTCAAAAAGAGATTTTGGAACCAATTTTGATGGTTCTTTGCGTTCGTTGCCCGTGACACTACCGCATGGCACTACCAGTAGAGTGAAGGGTAATGTTTCTTTCCCCTGGAACTATTGATATGTAGTGTGAAGGGCAACAGTATATTTCCAGTGACACAACACTATGGCCAATAGTATCACGGCGGGCTGCTCGGTGGGCTGGGGTTAATTTAGGGCCAGTACCTAGCCTTTTTAACAACATTTTTAAGAAGCTTTGTTTGATTTAGATGTATAGGTATACTTAGTATTAGCACAAAATAGTACATTATGGTACTAGTGTGTAACATTGGTGATTACCGCCGAGGCGCCATTAGCCGGGTCCACACCGGACGATCCATAGCGCTCCAATCGCGCGCGGCAGGAGCGCGATCCAAATGTGCGGGCGGTGTGGACGTGCCGCGCGCGATCCATGCGCAGGTATTGGAGCGCGCGATCCCTGCTGCGCCTGATCCGTGTGTTGTCGGTTTTTTGCCAGCCTCAAAAGTGCCTCAGTTGCGTGCCGCGCGCGGTGTAGACGGTTGTGTGTGGTTCGCGCGATCCTTGTCACCATGGATATCTCGCAAAGTCGCCGTCTGATATCGCTTTATAAGGAACTTAAATGTTTATGGGACCCAAAAGATGTTAATTTTACCAATAGAGGTGTAAGAGACGATGCTTGGCGTCAGATTTCTCGCGAAATGGAGAACAAACCAATAGAAGACCTAAAGAAAAAAATGCGGTCTCTGGCGGGAGGCTACAGAAGGGAAAAATTTAGAGAGAAACAAAGCCGTATAACTGGATCAGGTAAGTAATCTTCTCATACTTACCTGCATACTAGAACAGTCCGGAATGACCTTGAGTGCACGACACTTGAATACCGCAACCGTGTAGCAATTGTCTAAAACGCTCGAGCTCAAGGGAACAAGCGAGATTATATTGCGATCTCGCTTGCGCGCATTGCAGCGCCGCTCTCTGTCTCGCTCGTTCCATCGAGCTCGAGCGAATTCGAGCTAGTTTTTATATAAATTTTAATTTTGTTGTTGTTTTTAATTAAGTATGTTAAAAAAAAACCTTTATTTAATTAATTACTTGTTTATTTTAGGTGCCCAAGATACGTATAAATCAAAGTGGTTTGCGTATGATGACTTCGACTTTATGGCGGATAAAAATGAACCCGGAACCACTCGAGATACTTTGGAAAACGTGAGTCAAGTTTACTGATATTCATTTTGCCAAATTATTGTATGGTTTGTGACAAAGTGTCTTGCTAAGTGGGACCGTATTGTATGGGCATTTTCTGTTGGTCTTCTTGGTATGACGGCCATCGGCTGTAGTGATTGTGATGGCGGTTCATTTCGCCAGCTTCCAAGTATTACATCTCCATTTTCCTGGACCATATCAAACGTTCCTGGCGATGTAAAGTTAGAATTACTGCGTAAGTAGTTATATAGATGACCCGTTGCCAGCACGACTTTAGTCGCAGTTTCTGGTTCCAAAAGCATAGGTTTACGCAGAACTCTATAGACAGAACTAAGTACTCCAAATGCGTTTTCTACTACTCTACGTGCTCTGGACAGTCGGTAGTTGAAAATTCTTTCACACGAACCCCTTTCCCGAGTACCATCATATGGTTTCATTGTATAATCATTCAGCTGAAAAGCTTTATCACCTAGTATACAATAGGGTACCTCAATTTTATAGGGAACTTGTAATATTTCCGGGGATGGAATGTTTAGTTCTTTTTTTTTCAAGTTTTTTATATAAATTTGTGCTTTTGAACACGCCTCCATCTGATATTCTGCCTTTAGTCCCAACATTCACATACAGGAACTTATAATTTGCATCTACTAATGCAAAAAGAACAATACTAGGAAATAATTTGTAATTATCAAAGTCGTTGCCACTATTAAAAGGCGATTGCAAAACAACATGTTTGCCGTCCATCGCTCCTATCACGTGTGGGAAATTCCATTTATCCTCGAATTGCTGAGAAATTGTACGCCACTCTTCTTCAGTAGATGGCACCTGAAAATAATAATCCTTAATAATAAAAAGTTGAAAATAAAAATAAGTAGTAATAATAATAATGTTGTTACAGGAAGAAACTAATACGACTGAACGGGAAGTAAATGTTACAGTGAGCGAAAACGAGAACAGTAACATTGTTAGTAGTGACACACAACCGGAAAGAGCCAACCAACACACAGATTTGAGTAGAGAGCAGAATGATCAAAGTGTACAATCCAATGTCCAAACAACACGCAATCGAACAAAAAAAAGGAAGAAAACTACTTTTAATAATGCAGATGACATATCAGATGATACTCTTTCAGAAGCTTTCCAACTTCTGCAACAATGTGCACAGCCACCACAACCAGACACAGATTCTTACATTACTTTCGGGCAGTATATATCTACTGAATTGCGGAAATATGATGCAGTAACATTAGCTTATGTCAAAAATGCTATATCCCAAGTTATTTTTGAAGCTGACACAGGAAGATATAGCAATTATGGATACTACACTCCATATCCTAGCACACCTTCAGCCTCCACTTCATCGCACACTCCAGTTTCACCTCCACAGGCATCACAATTGGCCTCAACTTCATTGCACACTCCAGTTCCACCTCCACAGGCATCACCATCTGCTCATCTGGCCTCAACTCCATCGCAGTCCCAGTCTCAACAACCTCGGGATTACTCAGTTCCACAGTCACCACCGAATTAAATAAGTACCTACCTATTCTTTCTTGTTTTCTCATGTTTTCAGATAATGTTGATTAATTGTAAACATGTTACTTCTTAAACTATAATTACAATACACTACTTGTTCATTGAATAATAAAGTATGGTTTTACTTACCTTCACATAATCCTTTAACAAGTCAATGATTGCTTCACAAACTTCGGGAATAATTTTCGATATAGACTGTTTGGAAATGCGGAAGAGATACTGCAAACTGACGTACGAATCTCCAGTCGCTAAAAATCTCAATGTAAGTAGTAATCTTTCCTTCACAGTAATGGCATCTCTATAATTTGTATCGTTCTTTCTTAGCTTGTTGTTCAGTAACGAACACAATGTCTCAAATTTTTAACATTCATTCTTGCAAAATTGTGTTCAGCATTATCTGACACTAACTCTTCATAAAGCTGAGTGCCAGATTTTAAGCGATTTTTGTATATTGTTTTTATCCTGATCCGTCTTTTTATTTTTTGTGATTTTTTGCGCAAATACTTAAGCAAAATATAGGTTACTGCTGCCACGGCAATTCGACGCCGCCACTGCACGTGTGACTCCATCTCAAGCAAGAGTTCGACTGAATCACGGATCGCCTATGGATCGCTTGGAGCGTAGGTTCAGGATCGCAGTTCAACAAACTGGATCGGCCTAATACGATCCACGATCCACGCTCCGTGATCCAGGATCGCGGATCGCGCGATCGCTGATGCAGCTTGGATCGTCCGGTGTGGACGCGGCTATTGAGACCTGAGCCGTAGGCGAGGGTCTTAAGAGAGCCGAGGAGGGTACACCACAAAGAGCTAGGTTTGTACTTAGAAGCTAATTCTTTAAAGTACGCCATGAACACATTTTCTGAAAAAGACTGCGTATTCTTGCTTGCTTGCTTGTTATGCCATTTTATGAAATATTGGTACGTTAATACTCAGACCAAATAAAAAAGTCAAGACAGAATGTTGTGAACAGAAAAGTGAAGCCGGTAAAACTACGCCTCGCCGTGTACATACACAATTACACACACACACGCACAACGAAACTACGCCTTGACTCGTCAGTCGAACTATCGCTGCGCGTGGAAGCAACACGTAAAGTAAATCAACAAATTTACCAGTCAAAATGCCGAATTGTGTCGTGAAACGGTGTTAAAACAAACATCAAAATATAAAAAGAAGGATGGAATCACATTTCACACGTAAGTAACTTGGAAAGCAATATTTTAAATAAATAAAAATAAAGGTTATTGCTTGGAACATAGAAAGTGTTGCCATGGTAAAGCCTGTAAGGTTTACCCTATTATTGGGTAATCTTAATATTTAGTATATATGTTACGTTAATACGGGTACGTTTTTATAATAGTTTATCAAATCAATCATCAAAAATCAAACATTATTAACCGACTTCAAAAAAGAAGTAGGTTCTCAATTAGACTTTTCTTTAAATATAATATTGTATGACACTCGACGCAATATCTTTATACAAAACCGGTTCCGTCGTTAGAAAGCAAATTAAAAAAAATAGGCAATTTTTTTTTTTATTTTTAGTTTATTTTCAACCGACATCTAAAAGGAGTAGGTTCGCAATTAGGTTCTATTGTTTTAAATACTTGTTACCTCATAAGTCCGTTATTTAAAAACCGATTTGAACAATTATTTTTTTGTTGGAAACCTGATACCTTTTATATGGACTCGCATTAATTTCACACTTTTCAATTTGGATTTTCAATTTCGTACATATTGAAGGCGGTTATGTATTTTTGTAAAAATAAACCATATTTCTATTGAAGTCTTTTGTTTTAGGGTGTATCTATATTGAATGTTGTTGTGTGTAGTTAGTATGCGGAAAGTTATACGAGATGGTCGACCAGTCTTTGTCATCACGCGATTTTATAAACCAGTCGTAGAAGAAAAATGCAAAGCAGGATTCATAGGTACCTACATTAATAAATATTGAAAGTTTAAAAGCGCTTTATACGAAGTACATAAAATATGAAAAAAGGCTGTTTTTTTATCTACTTATAAATTAAGCCAGGATCATTTGGAGATTCTATTTACGTCTATTAGGATGCATGGAGGGTTCAACGATAACCCTAACGTAAGACAGTTTACAAGCAAGCTACAAAAAATACTATGTCATTTAGAATTAAAATGTCTTGCAAAAAGTAATTGTGTTCCTTTAGAACACATAGCAATACTTAATTGCACTTCAACAACTAAAATTATAAATAGCACTTCATCGTCGTATAGAAACGAAGAAGAAGAAGAAACCATTGAAAATTCTTCGTTGCAACTTCTTAATGAAATTGTTAATGAATCATTTGATTGGGCCAGTTGTTTACATGACAATTTATATTATGGTGACTACAGAAACATGATAATTGATTACATATCTGGAAGTACAGTGCACTATCTTGTTAAAACCATAAAATGCTCTAAATGTTAAGATGCCTTGCAGACTGATGAGAAACTTTATTTTCCCAAGCTCATTAGTTTAAAAAACAAAGGCGGTTTTCGCTTACCGTCTAAGGATCTTTTTGACATTTGTGTCACTTGTGAAGCAGTTGTTCGAAAATTATTGAATGAAAATATTGCAATAACCGCAGAAAATCAACACCAAACTATAGTCTTGAACATATTAAAGAAATTCATTGGAAACAATCTGATTTTTATCAATTTAGAGTCAAAACATGAATATGTTGGGCAGGAACATAAACTTCATTTAATACGGTGTGTAATTGAGAAATACTTAAACATTAGATTCCACCATATTGCTAAATTAGAAAGTATTTCTAAATCAGTGCAAAGTAAACGACAAGCGTACAAAAAAATAATTCAGCATAAAGGTTTTTAAATAAAACTAGCAGTTACACCGAGTAATTTTATTTCTGACACTCTTTGTCTTTTCTCTTTCACTACCCAATGCCACTACTTTTTACCGACACCTAATGTAGGAACCCTATTATTATATTAAAACTAATAACGTTATGACTTTATTAAATTTATAACGTTAATAATTTGATAACGTTATTTTTATGGGATAATTTAAATTATCATGGCAGCACCGATTCACGCACTACATGCATAGAAAACCGGCCTCACTGCTCTGTTCACAACATTCTGTCTTGACTTTTTTATTTGGTCTGAGCGATAATAGATATTTATCCTTGGAGTTTTCAGGTAGTAAACTTCACATCTTATATCAGGCGGTGTACAACATAAATCATTTTCTTCGTAACTAGTACTTGTAGACATTTTAATGAATAAATAACTATAATTTCAACAGTGAAAACGAGTTGTGCAAAATGTTTCGATATGGCGGGAAAAATTAATGTGCGCGCATTGCGATCAGCCACAGACTAAAGGGATGAGGTTTTTTATTATTTGACGCGCATAGGGTTTGCGCCTATTCTGCCACGTACAAAATGGGGAATTTAAAGTTTTCTTTTATAACAGAGTAAACAAAAGTTATATTTGAGTGAAAGTTTTGTTTATTAAACACGTACGAGTTAAAATTATCTATTTAAATAAGAAGTTGCATGAAATGAGCAAGCAATAGGAACATTAATTTATTTGTTCTATTGAACACGAGTTTTTTTTTGAATAAATACTTTTTTAAGAACAAAGCACCTCAACCAATAAAATAAAAATCTATAACTCACTAGTGAGTTATAGCAATGAAAAATTCACAGTTTGATTATGGGTGTCATTCTGTGCCTGATTGCGGTGACCATAGAGCCACTTTATGAGCATGCGTGTTAAAAATAATATAATAGTAGTGCCATGGGTAATGAGGTAATCCACGGGAGATTTTATAACACGAGTTTAATCAGCCAATAGGAATAGTAGTGCCACGGGAAAGTAAAATTACCCTTCACTCTACTGGTAGTGCCACGCGGTAGTGTCATGGGCAACGAACGGTTCTTTGTTATTTGGAAAGGAGATATCTCAAGGTTGCTAACATGATTAGGAAACCAGGAAGTGATCACGGCATTCCAGAGAAATCGAGGGGAACCTTAGAAAATCGTAGTGGCGACTAAAGCGTTAGTATTTTTTTTTCATTAGTATCTTGAAGCACTTCTCATTTCTTCGTAGCTTTCGGCTCCAGCTCTTCATTAAATAGACTACTATTGACCTGGTGTTTCGGCTTGATTAATTGGTATTGATGACAACTTTACACCTAGATGAGTAGTGACTGTCATCAAGACGAAGAACAGTCAAGGGAACTCCTCAACGTTTTACAGTAGCTACTCTATGTTTGTACTGATTTTTTTTGCGCTGATAAGAACTTTGCACCCATATGGGTTATAAAGTCCAGCAGTTTTTGACGGAACCGTAATCAGCACGGGTCACAAAAATTTACAAAAATTTTCTTTTACGTGAAATGGAACCAACCTCAAAGAAGTCGGTTCCATTTTTTGGTAATAATTTTTCTTTTGTTCCGTTACGTAAATCAAAGAAGGCAGCTTGATCTATCTACGCTACACGGCCTCATATAAAACTATGGTCCCGATTAACTGGTCAGCGCGCATGAACTTCTATGGCACGGCTAAAATCTACGCTATAACAATTAATGTCCAGCACACCGGTGCGTGTAATTACTAGGGGTAAGGGATAGAGGTGTAAAAATATTTTTATACTACACCTGCTCGGAAAGTACCTTGATACTTTATCAAATTTACGGTAGAAAGTACGTCATTGCATATCGAACAAATATGCGGCGAGAAAACGCATCTGAGCGGGAGAGAAAAGTGTATGAAAACTCCATTTCTTACGTAGTTTTTCTTTTTTAATTTTGGGTAAGACTATGCGCTGGTAACCTAAATATCAAAAGCCAAAAAGTTTTTACAGTGAGTTTTTATCTCCCAAGTTCGCAAAATGACACTGGCCACTAGCTGTGTGTTGGATGGTGTCAAACAATTTGAAAAAAGAACATGTGAAAAATTGCAGACGCCATTGGCGCCATTTTCAATTTGTGTGTTGTTTGAGGATTCAGTTTTCGTAGAAAAGTAAAATAAAACTATCAAAATGATAAGTAGTGATAGTGATGATGAAGATTTTTTAACTCCGCCGCAGTTGAAGGAAACAGCAAAAATACTGATTGATAACCTTTTACCACAGAAATCAATTAAAAAATATAATAAAACTTATGACGATTTTTTGCAATGGAAAAGTGAAAAAAATGCGTCATCTTTTTCTGAAACTGTTTTGCTAGCTTATTTCAGTGAAAAAGCGCAAAAATACAAACCAAGTACGTTATGGTCTATGTACTCAATGTTGAAAAGTACTATATTGACAAGACACGACATAAATATTCAAGAATACAAAAAACTTACAGCATTTCTGAAAAGAAAGTCGGAGGGATTCCGTAGTAAGAAATCAAAAGTGCTTACTACAAAGGATGTTTATTCCTTTTTGCAGAATGCTCCAGATGACAAATATTTGTTGATGAAGGTAAGTTTATGAACAAAATGCACTGGTTTAAAATTTATTACGTACCTATTTATGAGTAGAAATCTACTAGGTTTTCATGTTTGATATTTTTGTTTACAGGTTATTTTGATTTTAGGAGTAAATGGGGCCTGTCGTTCGCAAGAACTTGTGGATATGACAACAGACGATATCGAAATCCTCGAAAATGGAATAGTCGTCAATATTCCTAACACAAAAACCAAAATTCAGCGATCATTTGTTATATCGGGAAGAAATATTAAACTCTCATAAGTAAACACACAATACAATTTAACTATTTTTATAAAATCTAATAGTAGTAACAATTATAGTTATACCCTTACAAACCTTCACCACACACACACACGCTTACATCCTTACACTCCTACATACACACACCCTCGCACTTACGCACGCAAATGCACGTTCATCTTAATATAGATATTTTCTTTCATTTTCTTTATATTAATAATAAATTCTGTATTTTGTCATTAACTTTAATACTATAACGTTATGTTTAGAAATATATGTATCAAAAAGGAAGGAGGTCCCCAAGATACAGGTTAACCTAGTTTGGGGACCATTGAAACCATGCTCTGTAAAATGTAATCTACGTCAATAAACGTTATTATTATTATTCCTTTTATTCAAAATAAATCACGGATTTCATCCGGTCCTTTACAAAGGCATAAGTGGGGCTGTAGCCAACACTTAGAGGCCTGTTTGGTATAAAAAATACAAAGTAGTATAAAAAAAACCAGAAACTTTTGGATGGATGGTCACATGGTATATCTATTATAAAAATGGGTAAAATGACAAGTCTATTGAAATGATTTTATTAGTGATAAAAAGATAGTGGGCTATGAAAGAGACTACGGCACCTGCCAAATTCAGTCTCATTTTAAAATTTTTGGGCAGGTGGTGACTTGCCACCCACTAAACGGGCCCCCCATAAAGGCCACCATGAATGGTGACAGAAAGGGCAACGTTGGTGTGGCTGACTAAAGGGTGTCGAGAGGTGTGCTGCGGTTTCACTGAAGCGCTACTACCGGCGTTATGCCCTTTAACACTTCCACCCTTGGAGCTTTTTGTTACTTGCTCTTGCGTCTCCACCCCCAGACGGCCAATTAAGGCAAGCCGGGGGTCAGGGGTCTCATTTAGCCCCAGGGAGAATCAGAGTCCACGGTGTCGCCACTCACCGACGGCTCGCCACAAAGCCGCCCCTGCGGTTTATTATTATTATTTTAAAAAAAAATTATTATTTTTATTATTATTATTATTATCGGGCTTATTTTATGAGATAGTGAAGAAATATAACGAAATTCGCCCCAGTGACCCCAAAACCAATCGGTTTTTACTACAATATAAAAACAAAAAATGTACGAAACAAGTAATTGGGAAAAACAAAATAAGTACCTACTGTGCCAAGAGAAATAGCTTCGTACCTTAATTTACTCAATCCACTAGAATACACTGGCCACTGCTTTCGCAGAACTTCAGCGACTATTCTTGCCAATACTGGTGCTGATTTAACCACAATAAAACGTCACGGTGGTTGGAAATCGTCCACTGTTGCAGAAAGCTACATAGAGAATTCCGTAGAAAACAAAACACGAATAAATAACCAAATATCGGGATCGATTAATGTGCATCAAGACTCATCTCCTCAACCATCAACGAGCGCGGCGATGCCAGATGCCCCTCAGCAGCCAGTTGCCCCTTTGGCACCACAGCCTTCTACAAGCGCAGTGCCAACAGCACAGCCAGTTATTCCTCCTACATTATCGCAAACATTTCAAACAAACATTAATGGAAAAAGTGTTACATTAAGCTTCACTAACTGCAACAATTTCAATATAAATTTCAATTAGTAAAGATTTAGTTTTTTATTTTCCTCGTAGGTGTAGTATAAAGCACTATGTATCACTCGAGAGAAAGTGCGATTCCCGATCTCGGGTGTTTTAAAGCCCTCGCCTACGGCTCGGGCTTCAAACGACACCCTCGACGGTAATCGGTCACTTTCTCCTCTCGGTGAACAATGTACTATTTCATACCACATGCTCGAAAATGTTTTACCAAATTTTAACCAATTACATTACATATCATGCAAAATCAACGTAAAGTAAGGCATTACATGCGCGGTGATGTAATTTTGTATGCAATTCCCTTGGGTGTAAAGTGATTTGAATTTGGAACGTTAGTTGTAGGAAAACTCTTAGGCTACGTTCCGGAAAGCGCCGAAATCACTCGCGGCGTTCGCACACCCATTCCCCTAAAAGCCCACAGTCATCTTGAGCGAACTCGATACGTCATCGATAACGCTCACAACGCTCGCAGATCGTAGGTGGGTTTTCGCGGTCGTTTACGAGCTGTCACTGTCAATCATCAAATGTATTGGATTCTATCGATTTTTTACAGAAAAGTTGCCGCGCTTTTCGTGACCGCGTAACCGTTCCGCTTGGGTTGAACATTGCAAGTTTCCGTATATACAATTTTCTCTATGATTGCAAGCATTCATTCTAACTGGAACGCTAAACCGGGGCGCGACAGTTGTGAGCGTTGACGGCGCTTCCCGGAACGTAGCCCTAGTAGTACGGAGACAGCATACAGAAAAAAAAGAAAAAGCGCGCGAAATGATTGAAGGCAAAACTGTGCGGAATGATACTATATGTAGTGTGTTCGAATAGTCCTAAGTTGGCGAAATTAACGCTAAAAATGCTCACAAGGGCATTTTAATTGGGAATCTATGGGTGACAATGTCCTTTATGCATTTTGTTCAGCGTTCGAAAAGCTAAAAAAGAGTTATTTTTGTCACCATAATTGAGCTTTACTAACGCTTTCACAAAAGAGCCAACAATAGCAACGCCACCAATGCCCTTATAGCTAAATGAACGCATCTACGGAGTGTGATTGTTGTGCACCGCATTGCTATGGGTTACGCTCAGCCCCTCTGCGCATTCAAGGTCATATTTTAAGTTACGTACCGCGATCTGGTGTTTTGGTGTTATTTTAACAACTTCCATAATATGTTATAATTTTGAACGTGATCCATGTATATAACTGTACCAGTAGATAGGTACTCATTGTAACTTCGTTAGCGCAAAAGTCTAAAACATTGTTTTCCATAAAATATTCCTTCCAAAAATATTACTCTGTCCTTCTATAACAAGACAAATGTGTCCAATTTGAATTTTAACTATTAATTTATATTACTTTTAACTATATAACTGCTTATTTAAAGCTCGTGAGTTTTTATTGTCTCGCAGTAGGTATGATAAGTAGGGTGTGCACCTCGAGGGTAAAGCCTGTCTTCGTCTTGGGCGGCTTTAAACCCGCGCTTCACTCAGGACTCTATATCACTCCCTCGCTTCGCTCAGGAATAAAATTTTAATACCCTCGCTGCGCTCGATTATGCGCTGCGGGATTAACTCAAGCGTCCCCGTTGCACTCAGAGTTCAATATACCGCCCGTGACGTAAGACACTGCTTTACTCCCTCTGTGCATAATCTACTAATAATTTAGAATGTAAGTAGAGCACATTAGAGTACCCTACATAATGAAATACGTGTTATTTTTAAATTCAACATAACAAATTGGCACGCTCTACATCGTTGAAGGGGTAGGCAGCGGTGTTTGAAACACCTACCTTTCGCCAGAGGGATAACATTTTTTTGGTCCCGTGTAATAAAAAGCGAGCGTATTGCCATTTACGGAGCACTATTCCAGACTCCAGACTGCTACTCGTATATATGTCAGAAAACACGTAATAACGGTCCGACCCAGGTATTGAACCCAGGACCTCGAAATCCCAAAGCGGCGCCAAGACCATGCGAGTGAAGCCGCTGGCGGGTCAGCACAATCGTCGCACCTATATATCTTCGAAGGGGTAAGCAGCGATGTTAAACACCTACGAGTACGTTTCGCCGGATATTTATTTTTGCTCCCATGTAATAGGGGAGCGAGCCTATAATCATCTATGGGACACTGTTTCACACTCCGGACTGCTATTCAGAATTTCTTTGACAGAAAATCCCAATATCTGTCCAACCCGGAGATCGAACCCAGGACCCCGAGATTCCAACACGACGCTTCCACTAGGTACTTGACCAAGCGAGCGAAGCCGCGGGCAGGTCAGCTAGTAATATTATAAAGGGTAAGTGTTTTTAGTGTTTGTTCAAATTGAAGAGGCTCCGAAACTACTAGTCCAATTTGTAAAATCTATCCCCATATTAGGGCGGATACGTACACACGGACTGCTCGAGCAGTTAGCCAGTGATCAACATAAACGGACCGCTCTTGCAGGCCTAGTATCAGTAGTTCGGTTATTAGTCCTGTTGACCGATCTAATTAGGCATTTATGTCTCAGTAGTCCGGTTGAACACGTCACACGGACATATGAGCCGCATCCAGTCATTCCCCGCTGCACTACCAAGCTGCACTAGTGCTAGTGCCGTGAGGAATTTAGAATCTGCATACATTGCCGTTCCCCGCTGCACTACCAAACATTCATCATCATATGATATGATAATTGACATTATAATCTATCATATTGAGAGATTTTCAAGAAACGCTTGGAAAAGCTGTACAAAAGTTAAGGAAAAGTCGCACAACGAGCTATGGAGAGGGCTATGCTCGGGGTTTCTCTACGTGATCGAATCAGAAATGAGGAGATCTGTAGAAGAGCGAAAGTCACCGACATAGCCTAGAAGATTAGCCAGTCAAAGTGGCAGTGGGCAGGGCACATAGCACGCAGAACAGATGGCCGATGGGGCCGAAAGGTTCTGGAGTGGAGACCACGGACCGGCAAGCGCAGCGTAGGTCGTCCACCGATACGGTGGACAGACGACCTGAGGAAGGTCGCAGGACGACGTTGGATGCAGGCCGCTTCCAACCGGTCCTTTTGGAAAATCATGGGGGAGGCATATGTTCAGCAGTGGACGTCCTACGGCTGAGATGATGAATGAATTCAGGCACATATTTCGGGTCATCAAAGAAATGGCATTGTAATAATGTATTTGAGAAGCTAACAATCATACAAATAATGTACCCTAACGGTTATAATGCTTTGCAGCCGCGAAACCATACGAATGGTTTGGCGGTGCATATCAAGGTTATTAATTATTGTATTACTTTCCTATTTAAATTCTGTGAAATACCTAAGTTAAATAATTAGTATAACATACATTTATTTGTTTTTACTCTACAATAGGTCCTCACTTCCATACGCATAATGAGTCTTAGTAAACGAAATAGGATACTACTTATGTACGTATATCACACGTTTCTCAGATATTTAGATATACCTATTCTGATTTATCTATTCTACGCATGTTTTAAGTATCGATAAAACATAGAAGACAGATTTGTAATATTTGTTAAATTTGCTTGAAATAGTACCTATGAACTACAAAACCATGGAGAACGCTACTCTCACCGTCTATCCACCGTGATAAACTATCTTCTGGGAGATAAAAATAACACGGTGGAAAAGAGTTTTGTCCTCTCCACGGGGAGAAATAGTCCAATACGCGTGCTAGCCCTGCTAAAGAGTATAACAAGTCCCCTCCGAACTAACACTCTGCATGGATAGGTAGCTAATGTATACCTACTTGCATGCAAACTCTAAACACAACTGGAAAGGTTTGTAAACTCATTATTATTACTGAAATAAGGATATCACCCACAATACTGGCAGCATAAATGTCATATTTTAACAATAGAATCAGTTTTCCACACTGACAAGAAAAAAAGGCAAAATTCATCACATTTCTCGAAAATTTCGTCTACAATGCACAACTAATATTTTTTTGGCAATCGTTTTTTTTATTCTATTTTATGCTAAATTAACCAAAGTCCAATTTTAATATAGTTTAAAAGCAAAATTTCTAGTGAACCACCATAATGAGGGAAATCGTCCATATCCAGGCTGGGCAATGCGGAAACCAAATCGGAGCCAAGGTATGTATCAGACGAAAAACATCCTCTGCCTATAGTAAAATGTATTAGGTACCTACTACAAAATCTCTAATTAATACCTTTATTAACCCGTCACACTTTGTTTCGCAGTTCTGGGAGGTGATTTCCGACGAGCACGGAATCGACTCCACGGGAGCTTACAACGGCGACTCCGACCTGCAGCTGGAGCGCATCAACGTGTACTACAATGAGGCAACCGGCGGCAAGTACGTACCACGAGCCGTGCTGGTCGACCTCGAGCCCGGCACCATGGATTCCGTCCGCTCGGGACCTTTCGGCCAGATCTTCCGACCAGATAACTTCGTGTTCGGACAGTCCGGAGCCGGCAACAACTGGGCCAAAGGACACTACACCGAAGGCGCGGAACTCGTCGACTCTGTCCTAGACGTAGTTAGAAAAGAAGCTGAAGGCTGCGACTGTCTCCAAGGCTTCCAGTTGACACATTCACTAGGCGGCGGCACAGGGTCAGGAATGGGGACCCTACTAATATCCAAGATTAGGGAAGAGTATCCAGATCGCATAATGAACACGTTTTCAGTAGTCCCAAGTCCGAAGGTATCGGACACTGTCGTCGAACCGTACAACGCGACGCTGTCAGTCCATCAACTGGTCGAGAATACTGATGAGACGTACTGTATTGATAATGAAGCGCTCTACGATATCTGTTTCCGAACACTGAAGCTGACAACGCCGACATATGGAGATTTAAATCATTTAGTCTCTGCGACCATGTCTGGAGTGACCACGTGCTTACGGTTCCCGGGGCAACTTAACGCCGATTTGAGGAAGCTAGCCGTCAACATGGTTCCTTTCCCGCGGCTTCACTTCTTTATGCCCGGCTTTGCGCCGCTTACAGCCCGAGGCAGCCAGCAATACCGAGCTCTGACCGTGCCCGAACTAACTCAACAGATGTTTGACGCCAAGAACATGATGGCGGCGTGCGACCCGCGCCACGGCCGCTACCTTACCGTTGCCGCAGTCTTCCGAGGACGCATGTCTATGAAGGAAGTGGACGAACAGATGCTCAACATCCAGAATAAGAATAGCAGCTACTTCGTCGAATGGATCCCCAATAACGTCAAGACAGCCGTGTGCGATATACCTCCGCGTGGCCTGAAGATGTCTGCTACATTCATAGGGAATACTACAGCAATCCAGGAGTTGTTCAAACGTATTTCGGAACAATTCACAGCCATGTTTAGAAGGAAGGCCTTCCTTCACTGGTATACAGGTGAAGGTATGGACGAGATGGAGTTCACAGAAGCGGAGAGCAACATGAATGATCTCGTGTCCGAGTACCAGCAATACCAGGACGCCACGGCTGATGACGAAGGGGATTTTGACGAGGAAGTGGAGGAGGAATAAATGTTTTGTCCCGTCCAATGTTTTGTCTGTCTGTAATCGTCATTGTTAGTGTTAGGCGTAACCCCTTTTTGTTTTTGATGTATTTATGACAAATATATTCATTGAAATTATTTGTAGGCTATCTTTATTTGTAGGTAAGAAATACCTACACTAGACGAGCTTAAATCGTAGGTGCTTTTTTATTGCTCAAGGTGAGGTTCCAAATCACGAGAAAATTTTAGGCCACATGAATTGTAAATAAGTATTATATAGCTAAACAAGATGGCTAACGTTTTTAATAATATGTAGGTACATACCTTTCTAGATTAGATCAATAGTTTGAGGGTTCCGTAGGTACCCAAAGGGTAAAACGGGACCCTATTACTGAGACCCCGCTGTCCGTCAACAGGTTGTATCTCATGAACTGTGATAGGTACCTAGGTAGACAGTAGAAATTGTCACAGATGTTGCCGCCAAGTTTGCTTTGACGTTTAGGGACCACTTCTTAATTTGTCTTTTTCCGTTTAGGGCCCAAGGCTCAACTGCGAAGCTCAACCAGTTGAGCCGATCGGACTTTTTTTTCCCGTAGGCTCAACTGGTTGTGCCTACGGGAAAAAAATGTGTCGAAGGCTCAACTGGGACCTTGATTAAAACACGAGGCTTAACTAGTTGTTCAACCTTTACCTAATATACCTATGTAATTTGATTATTATGTATAGGCAACACATGCAGATATATCTCTATGTATAACACTGATAGTAATCTTCTACGAGAGCTGGCCACGTAGAAACTCTGATATAGATCCATGATATTATTACATGTCATTTTCATTGTTGGTGATTAGATGGATTTTTTTGCAATTTAAATTACCTACTTTACCGACTTTTTACTCTATTGACTTCCAAAAAAAGGAGGAGGTACTCAACTCGACTGTATGTTTTTTTTATGGTTTTTTACGTCATAACTTTCGACTGGGTAAACCTTAGAATAAGAACCTACTTATTCTATCGGGTAAACTGATTCTCTAAATTCTTTTATTGTTTAAAAGCTGGTGGTCCCGTGTGACCACACGGAAACCACCCGTTAAATTTCATCATATTCGGTTTGGTAGTTTTTGACATACACTCCAATAACTGAATAGAATGGAAGTCGGTATTATTTTTTTCAAATGTACTATTTACTTACTAATGTACCTACTTGTGTTGACACACCGCTGTCTTTACTTATCCAATAATCTCTGATTAACACTACCTACGTTAACATAGGCATTGAAGATCATTGACATTTTGAAATAAAATTAGCAAAAGCTTGGCCTTCGACCTCGCCATGAAAGGCTTCTATTTCCTCGTGGGCTCAAAACTCGACCGCGCTTCGCTTAGAAGCACGCTCGGCCTTCGGCGTCGCTTTGCTTAGAAGTACGCGAGGCCGAATAACTATCCAAAGATTGTCCGGAAGTGATCGCGTAAGATATGACCGCCCATTGTACCTGTATTTTAAGATATTTTTTGTAAACATTTATTTTTGGTGTCAATAAAGTGTTATTGTATGTGTATATAAATGTTCAGTATGAGACACTTTGCAAACCATACATGAAGTGTTCAAATAAAGAAGTGGTCAAAATCTGAAATGGTCCTCCTTAGAATTGGACTTATAGCGAAGGGGTCGAAACCAGAACTAGTCATACCTAGAAAAAGACAAATTAAGAAGTGGTCCCCAAACGTCAAAGCCGCCAAGTTGCCGCTATCACAACAAATAGGTACTAAATAACCGGCCGAATGAGAGTCGAACTCGCGCACGAAGGATTCCATACCTTTATCTATATAAACCGTTCGTTGCCCGTGACACTACCGCGTGGCGATACCAGCAGAGTGAAGGGTAATTTTACTTTCCCGTGGCACTACTGGTAGTGCGAAGGGAAATGTACATTTCCAGTGACACTACACAATGGCCAATAGTGTCACGGGAAATATGATTTCCCGTGGCATGAGTGGGCTTTCTATAAATGGGCTATATTTTAAATCTTATCAAAACTGCAATCAAATTACTTGAAACAAGAAAGGTACTGGCACGTCAATGTATTCTTTTAAAACATTGCTTAAACGCATAAAACAATCAATCTACTCGATTCCCGAATCGAGTATAGTAATTTTGTGCAGTAGTAAATAAAAGTAAACGAAAACGATAATGAATTGTTCTTCACAACAAAGGCGGCACGGTAGTTCTTCATCGGGATTACCAGTATCTAGTGTTCTAGGTTCTAGTGTAAGGCGATGCTTGCCTTATAAGAATAGTAATGTCCGGGAACAATTACCTACAATTAAAGTGAGGACCTTATTACTATATACATGGTTTTAATCAGATTTCAATTTGAGTTCTTATAATAAAAAATACAATGGTATAAACTGTAACAATACTACCAACTAGTTTATGCCGCAAAAGTCAAGAGATCCCTTATCATAGGTAAATTGTCAATGTGTGTAACTAGTTTCTCCTTTGTTAGGGGAACCAATTAATCAAAGCATCGCAGAGACTTTACACACACCCTGTGACCCTTTTGTGGGTAGAAACATAGTTTTTAGAGTTTTTTGTACTAGAGTTAAGTTTTAATTGTCAATTTAAAGAATCAAGCAACAAAATGTAACAGAACAATTATTACACGATTATACGATGAGGCCTTTAATTCGTTTCAAAATAAATGAGGGAACTTTGTAGCATCTCTGCCGTCACTTTCAAGTGTACAACATTGCTTGTACAATACGAGGAAAAAAAGCACTGAATGTGTCCAAATCAGTTTACCAGCATTTTGAAAAAGTTCAAATACCAGCCAATTTTTCAAATTTTATTATGGTTGACTACTACTATGATGGGACTCGTATGATACTATTTTGTTCGCCAGATTGTAAACAATTACTTGGAAAATCAGTGAGATTTTTGCCTTTTATGAGAACTCGTTTTTTAAATGAAAGGGACTGTTATTGTAATTTTTTTGTATAAGGTACATGTAAAGTTGATTTTGTTGTAATAATTTTTAACAAGCTTTGTTTGATTTAAGTAAGTACATACTTAGTATTAGCATAAAATAAATAATATACTAGTAGTGCCATGGGTAATAAAGTAATCCACGGGAGATTTCATAACACGATTTTAATCAGCCAATAGAAATAGTAGTGCCACGGGAAAGTAAAATTACCATTTACTCTACTGATAGTGCCACGCGGTAGTTTTTCGTGCAACGAACGATATAAACGGCAAAAAAATTATGTATGATGTATGGGAGATTTATAGATAATGTTACCTACCTACAGAAATGGAACCCTTTGTGTGCGAGTCCGACTCGCACTTGACCAGTTATTTTAAATGCCGCCTGCCTGTAAACCGCCCGCACGGGAGCAGCAATACGGGGGTGCATTTAGCAAATCTATTTATATAACAATGAACCCCTATTTCTCCTGGTCACGCTATAACTTGAGAACGGCTTTACCCATTTCATTCATCTTTTTTAAATTAATTTACTTCGTAGAAGGTTCTTACATTAAAAAAATCAAGAAAAGATGGAATGATATGGCGAGGCCGAGGGCCGAGCTTAGTATGCGAACGAAGCGGGCAGTATTGGAAATATAATCTTATTGTCGCTTCCGTCCACTGGGTCCCCCTAACATAGATCCCCAGCAGGTCTACCATGAGTTTACAACATTGACACCAATCGATGCTCGATATCGACTGCCGCGAAAAAATGTATGAAAAAAGAACAGTGCCACCTTGCAGTTAATTGTAGAACTAAAATTGACAGCGAGTACGCCAATCACAAGCATAGGTAGGCGAGATCGAGTATCTACTATAGATGACATTTATGTTGCCAACTCATGGTAGAGCTACTGATCCACTCGGATTAAATCAGTAGTATACCTATAGCAATACTGATTATTCAACTGGTAAGGTACAGGCTTATTCCGTAAATCGCTCACGGCAGCCCCCCATGTGGGGTGACGTCTACCTAACGGTTTATCGTCAAGTCAACTTACCTTCGTCGACTTTTACGACACTTCAGTATTAAAGAGGAAGAGGTAGTAGTAGTAATAGTTGTAAGTATAAGTAATATAGGAGATAAAAATTGTCCCGTGTTACTACTAGAGCAGTTAGTAGGAACACCGGCAAAAAATTACTACTGGTGGTAATACGGGTAACGAAGGGTATTTCAGGATTTTAGTTGATATCCCCCAATTGATACAAAATAGTATCTCCAGTTCTACCAGTAGTACCTTCTAGAAAACACCCTACTGCCTTTTAATATGGCCATCGCCGGATCAATGTAAGTACCACTTATCAAATTAATTAAGACTGAGTACTGGCAGTCGATATAACAATAAAATGTACCTATGTAAATAAACGTATTTTATAATATGAATTGTACCTTTAAAATTATAGTACAGCACACATATATAGGTACGTAAGATAAATAGTATTAGGTATACTTTAAAAACATGTAAGTTAACATGCATACTTTTACATAATGCGGTAAAAATACATGTCATGCCCGTTTCCCGGAGGTGTAGGCAGAGATCACAGATTTCCACTGTCTACGATCCTGGGTTACCATTTTTGCTTGATCCACTCGCATCACATTCTTTGTACATAAACGTCGGTTTCACGTAATCTTGACCTCGTTTTTCGATGATATAAGTACTAACAAATCTCATTAACCCCCTCACTAGTATTTACTGTTACGCTGGAGGAATGGATACACATAACATATCACAACCTTCAATGCCAGAGAACAAACATTTTTATATAAATAAAGGTGTGTTCCGGCAACTGTTCACGAGAGTCAGTCGTCATTCTATCTAAGTGATGATAGGAACCTACCTACTAAGTACATTCGACCTAATTATTACTGATCACCAAGTGAGATAGACATATACAATTTTAAAAAACGTGCAGAGATTCGCTGAAAGGGTCCTGCGTCCTGCGGAAGTGACCCTGAACCTGTGACAGTTTATTTTATCATCACTAGTTTGCCACGAGGTATCCACCTCAGGTTCAGGTTCAAATAAAATATCTTTAGTAGCTGTAATAAATATAATTTTCTCTTTACCTATACATAAATGTTATTCCTCATTACCAGCCTCCTCGCCTTCGAACTCCTGATCTATTGACGAGTCCTGGTACTGTTGATACTCTGATATTAGGTCGCTCATATTGTTATCGGCTTCCGTAAAGTCGCCCTCGTCCATGCCTTCACCCGTGTACCAATGCAGGAAAGCTCTCCGTCTGAACATCGAAGAAAACTGCTCAGAGATCCTCTTGAACACCTCCTGAATCGCCGTCGTGTTTCCAATGAACGTGGCAGACATTTTTAATCCTCTCGGAGGTATGTCACAGACCGCAGTCTTCACGTTGCTAGGTATCCATTCGATGAAATAGTCCTTGTTCTTCTTTTGAATGTTCAGCATTTGCTCATCTACTTCCTTCATAGACATACGTCCGCGGAATACAACAGCAACAGTGAGGTAGCGCCCGTGGCGCGGATTGCAGGCAGCCATCATGTTCTTTGCATCGAACATCTGCTGTGTCAACTCTGGAACCGTTAACGCTCTATACCTCTGTACTCCGCGAGCCGTAAGCGGGGCAAAACCAGGCACAAAGAAATGCAGCCGAGGAAAAGGAACCATATTGACTGCTAGTTTCCTCAAATCAGCGTTCAACTGCCCCGGAAATCGAAGACACGTGGTCACTCCAGACATCGTCAACGACACCAGATGATTCAAGTCTCCATATGTAGGCGTTTTCAGCTTTAAAGTCCTGAAGCAAATATCGTACAATGCTTCGTTGTCAATGCAGTACGACTGCACAGAGTTCTCGATAAGTTGATTAACAGATAAGGTCGCATTGTAGGGTTCTACTACAGTGTCGGATACTTTCGGACTTGGGACTATGGAATATGTGACAGTAATTCGATCGGGGTACTCTTCGCTTAAGTTTGCCAGGAGCAAAGTACCTAAACCGGACCCCGTGCCTCCCCCTATAGAATGTACCAGTTGAAACCCTTGGAGACAGTCGCAGCCTTCGGCTTCTTTCCTAACCACATCGAGGATAGATTCAAGCAAATCTGCGCCCTCTGTATAATATCCTTTCGCCCAGTTATTGCCTGCTCCTGAGGAGCCGTACACCATGTTATCTGGCCGGAAGAGGCTGCCAAAAGGTCCCCCACGGATCACGTCCATGACTCCTGGTTCCAGGTCTACCAGCACGGCTCGTGGGACATACTTAAGGTGAGAGGCTTCATTGTAGTAAACGTTGATTCGTTCAAGTTGAAGATCCGAGTCCCCGTGGTAGCATCCATTCGGATCGATTCCGTGTTCGTCGGATATCACCTCCCAGAACTGTAAGGAAATATAAACTTTATAGGATGACTAGTTCCTGCCCGGAACATCGTCCACGAGGAATTATTTTAGATATTTCTCAAGAACTTTCCTTTAAATCAGGATAAATTGTAATGGTAAAACCTTTGAGTTATCCTGGGTATAAGCTATCTCCAATCAAAATTTCACCTAAACTAGATAAACAGTTTCAGGGTGAAGCAACAAACATAGGTACACACATTTGTATACGTCCAATTGGTAAAAAAAAACTCAAATGACCATCTGGAATGTTCCTTGAACTATACTTCGAAACCATACATAAGACGTCCTTAGGGTAACCAACCCATAGCCACCTTTTCGCGACGTGGTCCCCCGATGCGATGGTGCCAATGAGGTGACATACTAATTATAAGTGCAGGCGGACTATTCTGCAAAACAGATGCAGATAGTCTGCTTCCAATAAGTAGTAGCCACCAGATAATAGTATGAAGGGCACTGTAGCAAATTGAACTATAGGAGAAGAATGGGGTTTGAGGTAAGAACTGAGCGCAGTTATACCATACTTCAAAAAACTCAATCTGGGCGATACTCCAACTATGTGGAACGTTACTTTTGTGAAATTTGTCTACGTTCGAATAGAACTTTCCAATGTTACAAATGACTGTAAATTCAGTTGAATGTATAGATTTGAGTTTCAAGTTAAGGAATACATGTGCAAGGTTGCCTGTAAGAGATTGCTTTAGCGATAAGGCCACCAATTGTCCAATCTACTGTAGCGCTTTTTATTGTATTATGTTTTTGTTTATGATTGGTTATCAATAAAGTTGAAAAATGTCTTATTGTAATGGGTATTACAATAAGCAGACATGCCCCTTATGACATGCTCTATGAAGATAATAGGGTAGTATTATAAGTACTCCAACTGCAAGAATTAACGTTCGAAACGGGATATTTACCATGTATTGTATTTATTTTGAGCTCTCGATATTTCGATTTAGAGCTCACAATAAGTACCATACATGGTAAATATCCCGTTTCTAAAGTTAATTCTTGCATTAGTGACCATGTCAGTTTAAAAAAGTACTAAAGTATGTGTCGACAATTATTACCTTGGATCCAATCTGGTTGCCGCATCTCCCAACTTGAATGTGAACTATTTCCCTCATGCTCACAAATAATTTAATCAAAAACAAATAAATAAAATCAAATAAATTAATTAAATAAATTAAAGACCAAAAAAGTCTACATCTACTTAAACTAATTTACATAAATGAAATAAATTTGTTTCATGGCTTTGTAGATTTTTTATTATTTTTTTACATCACATAGGTCATGATATTCGATAGATTTCACAAAAAAGTCAATATTTACCCTTTGAATCCTATACACAATAATAGTCGAATAAATACATAGCAAAAAAAATTATCTTAGAGCGACTGTATCTGAGAGTAGTATCTTACTATTAATCCTTTAGCTTTTTTCATAGTGACATTTTAAACAGAGCGAAAAGCACGTTTAGCGGACCGTCGGACCGTCTAATAATAAAGATAGTCCCGAGTTTAAACCATGGTTTAAGCAAATGTAATAAATATCTTTACTTATTTTGACTTACTGTATGTTATATGTAAGTCCTAACAATTTGTTAAAATTGTTAGGGTTCTACAATTTTTAAAAAAATAAAAATTAAGAGCTGTGGATTTTGGTAAATAATAAATAAAAATAAAATATTCCCTTAAACCATGGTTTAAACTCGGGACTGTCTTCAGCCTACGGTTTCTAATAGGACGGTTAGTCTTGGTCCGTTAGACCTAACTAAAGCATGATCATGGTGGACTTAAAATGGCGACACAAGCTGGTTATCCCCGGATCGGATTATTTATCCTTTACTCCCCCCCTCTTCTCTCTCTGACAGTAAGACTCCTGTCCCTGCAGTGGGCACGTAACAGGATAATATGCTAAGTTTAACATTTTCTCGGAGATTCCAAAACATGTTCCGCCCAAAGAGTTCGCATTACCTTTAGCTCTAGATAGCTACTTTAATGGTTGTGCTATAACATTTTAGAGCATACTAATAACTATTTAGTACGTGAATACATTTAATACATTTACTTGTATAGACAACACATCAGTGCTAAACTCTTCGTATTAGGCAGAACGCACATGATCTGTAGGGCTGTTATGTATATCAGTTGCAATCAAAAGTTGATTAGAAAACTAAGAAATTTCAATTTATTCAGCAACTAATAACCACAATGTTCAAATACAAAAAGGCATAACTAGCGTATTACAATTTAAATGCCGCTATATTGGCTTTATATTTACATACAATTTTTTCACAGAACCTACACTAAGTTACAAAATAACTTGTGTTGTCAGTATCTGTAAAATCCTTCGTGGTACATTATTTATTGCTATTATGATCTGATTCCATTGATATGCTTTTGGCTTGGGGAAATGGCTTTATGTCACTTTTGTCAGCTCCAGCCTTACAAATATGTTTGCTTACTGGAGTTGTCAAAACTATTACAGAGCTATTTTTCAAGAATCAATCACCATTTGATTGCAACTGAGACACATAACAGTCAAGCGGGAAAACAGCAAAATACAATTTGGGCCCGATTTTTGCGAAATATTATATCAACAATTAGAACATTCCACACTCGTTTTTGTCGACATTATGACGCATAAAGTACCATAGAAAATTTCATAGCACGGCATTAGCGAGTGCCGCTGCCTTATTATCTAACTTGAATAAGAATGAAATGTCACTTCATTGTCATTCCCATTGATAGTTCCAGCCAATAAGATTGCAGGATTTCGCCCTGAATGGAATTCAAATGTCAAAATGAAGCCCATTCCTATTATCCGTAAAGATAGACAGTAAGGCCGCCAGTCTAACGGCCCGTCCCAATAATCTATCTATCGTCGGTTTACCTTACTAGAGTTAGATATTTGACACTATTTGTTTGGACGTTATGTCAAATTTCTATCGGTAGTAAGGAAACTGTGGTTAGATAGATTATAGGGATCCCCCATTAGACACAACGTCGAATCAGGGAGCCTATCACAAATAACTGCGTCAGTTTTGTTATAAAACTGCGTCTGTGTAACGTAACGTGTCGTTCAGGTGAAACAGTTCAAACGGTCATGTATCTAGGGCAACTGTGACACAGATAACTCATAGTTTGTACGTCGAGCGTGACACGTTGACGATTGCGATACGAATACTTTTTCGCAAATTGTTTGTGCTACGTCCTATAATATCTAGATTAGATATGAATTGAAACTTAATTATAAGATAAAGAGGAAACCGCACATAGACATGGTTTAAGAGGATTGCATAGCTAGTACTTTCCATGCTAAAAGAGAAACCTCTTTTCTACCTCTTTTTTCCGTTTTTTTAAGTTCTAAAAAAGGAAATTTATATTACTTTGAAATACTGAGAAAATCAAAACGTACGGGCATAGTATACAATGCCACAATTCCATGAAAAAAAAATCACTGAAATCGGACAATGTTAAGAGGTAGAAAAGAGTTTTCTCTTTTAGCATGGAAAGCACTAGCTATGCAATCCTCTTAAGAGAACCATATGACGGCGTGCTTTTAACAAACTAAAATAAAAAACATTCAATAATAATAAAAATGCAACAATATCTTGTAAGTTAACAAAGAAAATATATAAATAAATTCTTATAGTAAATAGGAGACTTAGAAATTTATTTTGACTAGCCTCGTAATTAAGTTTTATAAATCTATATACTTTACATAAAGTACTGACAACATCTAACTTAATTTAAAATACTGTAGCAAGCATATAGGATATGCTACGCACTGTTTGTTAGAGTATACAATAAGCAAGCTATAGAGCGCGCGTATCGCTCCGGCCCGTTTGTGCCGATCGTTAGCAAAAGTTATATACAAACATGTCTATTGTGTAAGCGCTTTATTAGGTAATGATACTACTTATAGACAAGTACAATTTGAAAAATTTTATACCGACTTCTATTCTATTCAGTTATTGAAGTGTATCTCAAAAACTACTAGACCGAATTTGATGAAATTTAAATGGGACCACACGGTAAGTCAAACAAAAGACGAATTATGAGAATTGGTTCACCCAGTCGAAAGTTATGAGGTAAACAACACATACAGTCGAATTGAGTATCTCCTCCTTTTTGGAAGTAGGATTTTTTTGGATCGGTAGATAAAAATAAGTTACAATTCCTTTATGTTGTTTTCAGGTATTTGTTGTGTTTACACCCTGGCACCGCACATTTCACCATCACATCTCAATATTACTCGTATTGTAAAGATAAAGAGATAAAGGAAAAAAATGCACATGACGTGCGACGTTATATTCCACAACGGAGAGTTGAGGACAAAAAAAAGGATAAAAATACATTAAGGCGCGCTCGTACCCTGATTAAAGAAAAAGCTTAATTTTTAAACACCTAGTGTAACGAAACAGATCGATAGTATATTATGAAAAAAATACAAAGGTTAGAAAACGAATAGGAAAAGAGTAATAACCGAATAGAATTCATAAATATAACTCTCTTTCAGCAGACAAAAATCCTGAATAGGTCCACAAAAATAAACTTTCACGTCCAAATACTCAGAATTTTCAGCGATAACACTATATTTTTTTTAGGTAATACTTAGCCAACGTTTAGTACTAAAGTAATAACCAGCAGTTTTTTCTATTGTGTTAGTATGTATCGAAAAATATAAAGAAAACGTACAAAATTAACGCATATTCGCATTACATCGTCCAATCTAACAAGCTATTTTCAACCTTACGTAAAGCATCGTAAATTATTTTAAAATTGAGGTTGGACCGCGTCTTAATGAAACATGGTTGATATACATTCTTAAGTTGTATTGGTTTTTGGATTTGTATCGCATGATTTGCCTGGGCAGGCGTGCAACCTTGGGAGACGGTTTGCATATTTGATTAGTACAATTAAAGAGAACATCGTTCATGCAAATACGATCATGTTAGTAAAAATAAAAATAACAAAACCGCAGGGGCGGCTTTGTGGCGAGTCGTCGGTGAGTGGCGACACCGTGGACCCTGATTCTCCCTGGGGCTAAATGAGACCCCTGACCCCCGGCTTGCCTTAATTAGCCGTCTGGGAGTAGAGACGCAAGAGCAAGCAACAAAAAGCACCAAGGGTGGACATGTTACCAGGTTAAAGGGCATAACGCCGGTAGTAGCGCTGTAGTGAAACCGCAGCACACCTCTCGACACCCTTTAGCCATCCACACCAACGTTGCCTCTTTTGTCACCATTGATGTTGGCTCTTATGGGGGGCCCGTTTAGTGGATTGCAAGTCACCGCCTGGCTAAATATGAGACAACATGAGACTGAATTTGGCAAGTGACATAGTCTCGTCCATAGTCTTATATCTCCCTTATCATTTATAAGTCCATAACAATAGCCTCGTCATTTTCGTAATAGATAATCCATGTCACTGTCATCCCAAATTCTGTTTTTTTATACTACTTTGGATATATATACGCAGGACGACGTTGGATGCAGGCCGCTTCCAACTGGTCCTTTTGGAAAATCATGGGGGAGACCTATGTTCAGCAGTGGACGACCTACGGCTGAGATGATGATGATGATGATGATGATAATTGTTGGGCGGCTGTACTGTTCATAGTTTTGTTCACGGTTCATACTCACTAAGGCGCGCTCTATAGCATGCTTATCTAAGCACTGCAGTTTATTATGTTCAGTTGTCTAGTATGCTTGCTACTGTTTAGGTACACCAATTCTAGACTAAGGTAACATTCAAAGTTGACTATAAAACCAGCTAAACGCAGTATTCACGGCTATTGCCAAGTCGAAGAGTGAAGTGTAACCGTTCTCTAATGTAATTACAAATAAAATAAATAAAAAGAAAACGTAATAATCTAGAGCGGGAATACCTCGAAATATACTTAAATATACACGGTGGGAAAAACGAACACCATTGAAAAGAGCTAATTTTAATCAAAGGAAACTTATGTATTTATATAATTAATATAAATGTATAAGTACTAATATTTTATTTTTTCCCCGTTAGTACGTCCAAAGGAACCGAGGCTTGGTGTTTCATGGGATGTTTCTTGGCCGTAGAGAACGAAAGATTGCTGGGTGTTCCACAATCAATACTTATTGCTCTGGGGCCTTTCAAACTAACTAGGGATGTAACGATAAATAATTTTGCCGATACGATACCGATACCGATTTTTGTTGGAAATAATCGGCGATACCGATACCGATGCCGATATCGATGGCTAAGTAGATAATTAATCAAATAAATAATGAATTATACATCTTGTTTGCCTTTATTATGCATAAAAGTTACCTATGTTTAAAATCGAGTCATAAGACATGTAAATAATAAGCAGATAAACTCAATCAAAATTCAAAGAAAGTTCATTTATTTATCTGAAATCAAGCTAAGGAATTATTATCTACACATATGTAGTTATAAAATAAACCAATACATAAAGTCAGTAATCAAAGTTTACTTTTGGTAGATTTTTGTTAAGAAAACAAAGAGTATTTAAATTATTAGCAGATAATCTGTTACGCAAATCATTTTGTATGAGGCCTGCAGTTGAAAAAAGACGTTTTGAGGCTCAGCTCACTTGATAAGACACGTTTTTATGCGCAAGCTTTACTTTGGGTATTTATCTTCATTGCGCCAATAGTTCTTTGAATCTTGTTTAATTGGAATATTTGAACATCTTATATGAGATTCCATCTCTTATTGTTCAGGATGAGCAGAAATATTTGATGACAAGCAAGCAGACTCTTCACTTATATATTTTCGAACTACTTGATATCGGTTGTATTATAATCGGCGATGCCGATATATCGGCCTACCGATTATATCCGCCGATATATCGGTATCGGAATCGGTATCGTTACATCCCTAAAACTAACATTTAATCTTACATTTTTATAATTGATGTCTACATAATGATTTTAAAATTAACGGCTTTACTTATAAACGCTGCTTAAATTTAAATAACGTCACTTAGTACGGCGCAGAACAGTTTTCCTTTGCGCAGAACTCAATAACGTCATTTAAAGTTAAGCAGCGTTTATATGTAAGGCCCTAAGTCACCAGTGTGACAAGAGGTTAATAACTTTTTAAATTTCAGTGATTCAACACAGTATGTCAACTATGAGTAAGCGACCACTGGTCACTCGAAATGTTTTGTTTAATATAAAATTAGACTCCGCAAATGCCCCGTGGTAACCGGCAAAACGAAGCAAATTATTGACTTTAAATAAGACTACAAATCGGACATAATATAAAATAAAATACATTTTTTTCATGATATATACATACAACTATATTTTATTACCTAACATTAATATCTTTTTTAGCGAATACGGGATTACTCACGTAATACTTGCCGGATAGATCCGACTACAGTTTCGACTAAATCCGGTGGTCTTTTTCAAGGGGTGGGACGCCCGCGTCGATGACGTCTCGCTTAGCACTCGATTTATAATCCTTAAAATTTGCCCATTAGTAACGATTTATGCCTTAAAAGTATTTACTAATTTTGTCAGTTCAATATAGTTCCATATATGTACCTAATATTTTTATCCGTACATATCTTAATCAACATTAATTTCCTTTGAGACAAATCAGCTATTTTCAAATATTTAGGGTATCGCAACATTTTTCCATCCTGTATACATAGATCACACACACACCTACACACGTACAATACACTGTTTTGACATTTAACCTACACTGGTAAGTGTAATCAGTCAGATAATGAATAGACAGCTTTTTCTTTGTATAGATAATATTATGTCAATTTTGAGCCTTCGAGAAAATCGGTACTGAGATAGGTGTTCATTATAAGAAATAAGTGGAAGAATTGTTAAATTCTAAGTGCAAAAGACTACGCTTGTACAAACATTATGAATGAAATTGAAAGTGGCTCGTCGCGATTAGTAAACGGTGTGGTTGATTCATTTAGAGGTACTTTTTTGTCCATGGATTTTAGACAGATGAAGCGAGAGAGTTTGACATTTCTTTATGGAACGACTTAGCCCCGCACAACGTCTATAAATCATTCAGCTGTATTAACAAAATCAGCGTTCTGCGAGAAATGTGTTTTGTGCACTTGGATAAACTTACTAACTCCACATAACCGGCGTACCGAACGTACGATTCGCTATACCATCGAAAAGTTTGAAAACCAAATTACATTTTTAGATAACACACGACCAAATAGACGACATCTTGAGCAACTGGAAGCCAACATTACTCGCGTTATCCGCCAAATACCAATCGAAATGATCGGACGCGAAAATTAGAACGGCAGAACGGACTATGTTAATCGGAATTACAGCCAACATTTGAAAACAATAATCTTTAAAAAAAAAATGTAAACAATAGTTCTTATGTGTAATAATAAAACTTAACCCGATAAATTTGTTTTAAAAAAATATAGTTTTGAAAAGAGTACCTTCAAATGAATCACCCGATGTTAGAGCAATTTACTACGGTAATATTATAAAGATACCGGCTGCACTCACTTTGCATTACGTCGGTTTAAGAGGAATGCATAGCTCGTACTTGTCCATACTAAAACATTTCTACCTCTTAACATTGTCCGATTTCAGTGATTTTTCATGTAATCAACACATTGTTTACTTAGCCCGTATGTTTTGATTTGTTAGTTTTTTACTTAGAAGAAATAATGTCAGGAAGCATAACTCAGAACAAATTACACAAAAGAAGTGGTCCTTCAAACCAAAACGATGTATGATTCCAAATACGAATTACTTCCGAGGTTACAAATAGCTTCGGTGATTGGTTTAAATTTCAGAAGGAAAGCAGGGATTGGTCCACGCGCGTGCTGCAACGTCTACTATGACAGCTGCTGAGTCATAGCGGCGTGAACAATGTTATTGATTTAGCACGACTTTTAGTAATTTTTAAGGCAGTTACTCTTTCTGATATTATTTCTTCGTAGGTTTTTTAAGGTTTTTTTAAAGGTATAAAAGTTATTTATTTTAGTATGAGCAAGTACTAGCTATGCGTCCCTCTTAAGTCACGCCAGTGCAAGCGATCTCCGCGCTTGAACACTTCCTGAAGAAGAACATCATACTCTCTCACCTATGTACAAAACTAAGTGTTAAATTTAACTTTGCACGAGAGGGATGGTTATAAATCGGTGATTGCTTTTTAACAAATACATATTTTGGTTTCCGATTTTAGTTAGATTCTTTGGTTTATTTTTAAATTCAGCAAAGTAATACACCATTTATGGTACCTATAGAAATAAAGAAATATATAATTTTTGGTGCCTGTCAACCAACATTCTTACATTCAAAACGTTAAGACAGATGAGCCAAGTGAGGTCTTATTTCCCTAACCAGGCTAACTAACAGACTTTACAGTACTAATGTAAAATGGTTAATTTCTATACAAGAAAAAATCACCTATACAAATCTCTCCAGCCAGATCTTCACATACACCTAAACTAGATAAACCTATTCTTCAACAGATACAAATGTCCACGCACTGTGTTCTTCTCGGTGAATATTGGCACGTAGAATGCTCTGAACACTTTATCGGATTTTTCTGCGTTTAACATGGACGCATGAGCTACGACCTCCCACACAGAGGTATCTTTATAGTAAGCGGGTTCAAGTAATGATGGCTGGCCGATGTCACTGTCCACGAGGTAGTGGCATTGGGACGGCTTGAGGTAAGTGCGGTCGTCGCCTTTGTTTTTGTCGTTGAAGTATGGGTGGATGAGGCGAGTCGCTGTGAAGGAATTGACATAAAGTATTAATAATAAACTAAATTAGTTCAATAATATGAATAATTAATGAGCAGTGCGCCGAGCACAAAATTCTGCTTAAGTGTAACGTTATCGTATCGTTTACGTATTCAGTACAAACTATGAGATCTGTGCCACTATTGTACTAGATAAATGATAGTTTGTACTAAATACGTTAACGATACGATTACGTTACACTTAAACAGATTTTCGTGCTCAGCCCACAGGGCTAATATGTATCTCAATTGCAATGAAAGGTTGTTTGAAACCTAAAAAAATGGCGGCTTTATGTCGCTTTTGTCAGCTCCAGTCATCAACTTACTAATATTTTTGCTTACTGGAGTTATCAGAACTGAAATACAACCATATTTTTTTAAGATTTAATAAACATTTTACTCAGAATCAGAATAGTTTTAGTTTAGTTACAACAACCAATCATTATTGTAAACAAAATAACAATTATTATTTAAAAAAACGTTTTTGTCGCAAACCGGCCTCGACACAGCAGTGCAAGTACCGTAATAGTCGTTAAATTTGTCGAATCGCTAAGATCTTTTAGTTAACACTTTTAGTAAAACCATTGCTAGGTGTATGAACGGGACAGCTATATCTCTGTCTGTCCCGTTAATACACATCTTTTCAAGACGCTGTGATTTTTCGAACATTATCTATCGAACTATTAACCTGATTCTGTAGCCCTATAGCAGATGGCATCTTGTCCGCAAACGATGTTCTTTTTTACAGGTGCATCTGTATTTCTGTACCTCCATTCCTTGTCTGAACGAGACAGCTGTATCTCTATCTTTGTTTAGCTACTAACCGTTTCACATGTAGCGTAGAGACTGTTTTTCCATCGAACGCCGTTTAAATGAACCTGATCATGTGACCATGGAAGGCGAAAGTGGAAGTTAGACGGGGACCTATTTCATTCCTTGCTAAAGCAATGTTTTGGTTTTGCATCATTGATGTGTGAATGAAGCAGTTGTATCTCTATCCTCCTTTAACCACTCACCGTTCCATGTATGAGCGTAAGGCGCCGGCATTTGTCCATCGAACTCTGATTGAATGAACCTCATTCTATAGCCTTGTGGCAGGTGGAAGCTGGATGGAGATCGATGCCATTCTTTGCCGAAGCAGACGGTTTTCTCGACGCCGCTAGATGGCGGTAAATGTTGGAGAATTGTCATCGGCGCGTGGTAGTTGTTGTAGAGGGCCGTGATGCGGGATACACCTGTAATAAAGAGAAACATGTGACATCTATGGGCTGGTATACGTTTACTATTTTATTAGTATGGGAGGTTGTGAAGAACAGGTATTAGAAGTTTCGGATGTCCAGTAATAAGACAGTTTTTTTAAATCTATATGAAAAAAAGCTTACCGCGCCTGCCCATAGCGGTTCCAGTGACGCTAAAACTAGACAATTTGTTGATTTTTCATTTTCTTTTGCAGTATCACCTTGCTACTTGGCAAATGTATGATGTTGCTGAATGGCTACTCCCTCTTCTACGTCAACAGGCAGTGGGCCCTATAAGATTTAGATTTACTGTCTTAATATTAAAATATGCGTCTAAAAAATGGCTAATTTTTATTTTATTCCGTTGACGTTGAAACTGCTATATTATTACAGCGTCAAAGAATCGAAGACCTAAATATTTAATACTATCTTCAACTTGATATGATTAAACGTTCCTGAGACTAAGGGTCTTGAATATTGTCAGTCCAACAGAAAAGCAGACAGATGGAAAGATCTCATAAAAATGTGTTTTTTTTTACTTTTTCCCTTTTATATATAAAAAAATTGATCCGTGAACCTTCTCCTTTTCTGTTCAGTGCGTGAACAATCATCATCATCTCAGCCGTAAGACGTCCAATGCTGAACATAGGCCTCCCCCATGATTTTCCAAAAGGACCGGTTGGAAGCGACCTGCATCCAACGTCGTCCTGCGACCTTCATCAGGTCGTATGTCCACCGTGTCGGAGGACGACCTACGCTGCACTTGCCGGTCCGTGGTCTCCATTCCAGAACCTTCCGGCCCCATCGGCAATCTTTTGGGCTAAGTCGGTGACTTTCGTTCATCTATGGATCTCCTCATTTCTGATTCGATCACGTAGAGAAACCCCGAGCATAGCCCTCTCCATAGCTCGTTGTGCTACTTTGAGCTTAATTATGAGGCCCATAGTAAGAGACCACGTTTCAGGGCCATAAGTCATCACTGGTAATACACATTGGTCGAAGACTCTTGTCTTGAGGCACTGAGGTATTTTTGACGAGAAGACTTCGGTAAGTTTCCGGAACGCTGCCCAGCCGAGTTGGATTCGACGATTGACCTCTTCGAGACTTCAAGACTGTCTGTCCCAGGTAGATGTACTCGTCAACAACTTCGAGAACTGAGTTCCCAACTGATATTGGGGTAGGTACAACATGGGCATTAGACATAATTTTCGTCTTGGCCATGTTCATCTTAAGACCTACCCGTTGGGAAACGCGATGGAGGCCTTCGAGCATTGTACTGAGGTCTTCCATGGATTCTGCCATGACTACAATATCGTCGGCAAATCGAAGGTGAGTGATGTATTCGCCGTTAATATTGATGCCAAGTCCTTGCCATTCCAGAAGCTTGAAGGCGTTTTCCAATGTAGCGTTGAACAGTTTCGGAGATATAACGTCTCCCTGTCTCACGCTTCTTTGCAATGGAATTGCCTTCGAACTCTGCTCCTGTACTCGGACTGACATGTAGGCGTTTTTGTACAAACACTTCAGCACTTCAATATACCGATAGTCAATACGGCACCACTGGAGAGACTCAAGCACTGCCCACGTCTCGATCGAATCTAAGGCCTTCTCATAGTCCACAAACCTAAACAAAGAAGCAAGTTATACTCTTCGTGAACCGTGAACAACATACAATACAAAAACTCTTCATTGGTACCAAAGTAAATCACAAAATAAGAAAGAAAAGAAAGAAAAATGTTTATTGTGCACAAACTTCAATAGTAGGAACATGAGTTAACTTAATCGAATATTGCCAAAATTTACAATTAATTACACAATGTTTGCTCTTGAATTTGTGTCTAAGCTAGGTTGTGCACAAAAGGAGTAAGTTCAGCACGAGCTATGAGTAGGTATAACTGCCTACCACGTAGCGCTGGTTTTCAACATATATATTACATCTTTATTATTATAATTCAATTCAAACTTATTAGCAAAATTCAAAAGACTTAAGAATAAAGAATTTTAGAAACATAAATAATTAAAACAGGCATCATCAATAATTAAAATGTCAATATTCCATATAAAATGATAAGCCTCTATAATAAGGAAACAGCTCAAATAATAGGCACAAAGGGCGGTCTTATCAGTGAAAACGATCTCTTCTCCAGGCAACCTTTATATAAAATATTTTAAATAGAATGTTCAATCACGGCACTTTTTCCACGTCTCTAACAACTTTATACATTTGGACATAGAATATGTTGAAATGCAAACTCACCAGCTATCCCCGCAGTGACAGTGAACACGACCATGAGCGGCATAGTATAGGACAGGTAATGCCTGTTGGTTCCGTTGAAGCGTGCCGCCTTGAACACCTCCGCACCAACTGTGTATATCACCTTCTGTATGCAATCCACCGATATAGCGCCAGCCAGGATGATCATACTGTACACTGGGTACAGGAATCTGAAATGTCACAACACATATGTTAGCTTCAAACACCACATAACAACACTAACTGTGGCCAGTGCCCGTCGAGAGCTCACAGACGCCGCTGCGCACCGGGAGAAATAATGGTTCATACATAGATTATAAGTTAAGGCGCGGTCCAACCCAAATTTTAAAATAATATACGATGCTTTACGTAAAAATCGCTTGTTAGATTGGACGATGTAATGCGAAAATGCGTTAATTTTGTATGTTTTCTTTATATTTTTCGATATATATTAATACTATTGAAAAAACTGCTGGTTATTACTTTAGTATTATACGTTGGCTAAGTATTACCTGAAAAAAATATAGTGTTATCGCTGAAAATTCTGAGAGTTTGGACGTGAAAGTTTATTTTTGTGGACCTATTCAGGATTTTTTTCTGCTGAAAGAGAGTTTTATTTATAAATTCTATTCGGTTATTACTCTTTGCCTATTCCTTCTAACCTTTGTATTTTTTTCAGAATATACTATCGATCTGTTTCGTTACACTAGGTGTTTAAAAATTAAGTTTTTTCTTTAATCAGGGTACGAGCGCGCCTTAAATGAAAAATGTATTAAAACGATATTAGAAGTAATATTTAGTGACACTTCCGCTAAAAACAATGCTCATGGCCGAGTTGCGGTGTGCACCACCCTCCCTCCCGCACAAACTGCGAACAGGAAGTATACAGAATAAACCACACACAAAACAACCAGATCCTCCTGAGGATGGCTCGTGTAGAGGCGAAACACGTGTCGAATCGTTTTTGGTTGATTAGGTTGAAATCCACAGCATCGTGGTAGGACACTTCTAGCTATCACCGTCAAGATTGAAAATCTGACGCTGCACATCTAACAGTGTGTTCCGGCAGCTATCCTTGAGAGCCACGAGCTGTTCTAGAACTAGTGTAACCACCTTCGACCGCATCACTGACTATCAAGACAGATAGAAGAGCTCTTTAATCTTATTCCTTCCTCACCATCCCGATCCCGAACTACTCGTCCCGATCTAGCATTGCATCCATAAAAGTTTTCCTCTGTCGTGTAAGTAAATTGTGGAATGCTATGCCGGCGTACGCATTTCCTTGCAACTATAACGAGGCGTGAAAACACATCTCTCAGGTGGCGGGGTGGCGATTAGTACAGCTTACGGCTGCAGTAATGGTCATCGTTTCTTGTTTCCTTGAGGCGAGAGGGAGTCACTTTGAGGACCCAAAATTAAAAAATATCTAGTCAAACACTACTCTCTTAGGTGTCAAGATCGCTTAATACCTCTCTTCCTTGTGCGGTTGAAGCATGAAGACCAGCAGCCAGAGCGCAAGCGGCATGAGGTTGAGCCAGTACGGGGAGCAGAATGCGGCCCGGGCCGTGGACCGCGGCGCGCTAGCGTAGCACAAGTATAGCGCTAGCGGGCAGTACAGGGCTAGCATCTGCAAACCGTACGAACATCATACAATAAACCACTAATAATATATACTAGATAACCCGCCAGCGGCTTCGTGTAGAGTCTTGGTGTAGTGGCGAGAGAGTTGTTCTATAAATGTCAATAAATTTTTATTTATGAACCGATTGCCTTGAAACAAACACTAAATGTTAAGTGAAGCTTACCACAATATATTAACCACGTCTGAATCGGATAAGCCTTTTCTGAGATTAGCGTGCACAAACAGCAAACAGATAAACAGACAAAAATTCTAACAATATTTTTTTTCATTTTATTTTCGTTTATAAAAGTTTCAATAATATTTTTTATCTTCCATGTACAGACAGCGATCCGTTACATTTTTATTATATGTATAGATTATCTACTATATAAAAATAAGTCGGGTTTTCCTTCCTGACGCTATAACTCCAGAACGCACGAACCGATTTCCACGGTTTTGCATTCGTTGGAAAGGTCTCGGGCTCCGTGAGGTTTATAGTAAAGAAAATTCAGGAAAAAATTAAAAAGAAAAGCGGAAAAATCTTTTTTCCCATACAGCGCCATCTCTGATACATAGCATGTACCACAAACCAATATTTTAAGTAGATGGCGCCAAACGAAATGTTACATAAAACGAAGCCATCTGGTGGCGAAACGGAGTTCGCAGGGTTTGCTAGTTACGTATATAAGTTATATGAGGGAGGCCTATGTTCAACAGAGCATGTCTTCCGGTTGATATTGATGATTATTATATGACTACTTTAAAGCTCCTGGGACATAAACCATAGTAAGATCTATAACACTTTCTTAGCGTTACCAAATAATGCAATTATAGAGAGGAAATACATCCTTGGACGGAATCGGAACCCACTACCTTGGACTATCTCTGTCAGATAACCGCTAGATCACTGATTATATACTAATTTTATTTTGTATTAATTGACGTATTATAAAACGGAACTAAAGATTATACCGAGTTTAAACCATGCTTTAAGGGAATATAATATGTATAAGAAATAACCAGGGTATAAACCAGTGTAAAACTCGGGACTATTTTTATTATTATTCTTTTATTTAAACGTTTTCACGGCTTTGTTATTCGGTCCTTTAAAAGGCATAAGTGAGGCTATAGCCAATACTTGGCCTGTTTGGAATAAAATATACATAACATAATATATAAAACATATAAAATATATATAACAGAATTTGGGATGACGGTGACATGGATTATCTATTACAAAAAAGGGTTAAATGGCAAGTCTATTGATATGAACTTATACATGTAAGGAAGATAGATGGCTATGAACGAGACTACGGCACCTGCCAATATCAGTCTCATCCTAAAATATTTAGGCAGGTGGTGACTTGCCACCAATGGTGACAAAAGGGCGCAACGTTGGTGTGGATGGCTAAAGGGTGTCGAGAGGTGTGCTGCTGTTTCACTACTACCGGCATTATGCCCTTTAACACTTCCACCCTTGGAGCTTTTTGTTACTTGCTCTTGCGTCTCCACCCTCAGGCGGCCAATCAAGGCAAGCCGGAGGTCGGGGGTCTCATTTAGCCCCAGGGAGAATCAGGGTCCACGGTGTCGCCATTCACCGACGGCTCGCCACAAAACCGCCCCTACAGTATTATTATTATTATTTTATTCATTATTATTCACGGATTTGTTATCCGGTCCTTTACAAAGGCATACGTGGGGCTATAGCCAATACTTAGAGGCATGTTTGGTATAAAACATATTATTATATTTTTAGCAGTCTTCGAAGTTTGCAATTTTAGAGCGAACCTTTTTTCCTTGGGACAGAATTAAAAGCCAGATGATATATTTTGGATGACACTTACCATGTGTGTGGTTATATATGGTAACACAAAATGTAGCGAAGACCACTTCCGTCTTTATGTACTTTAATGGGTTTTTTACAATCACTATAGTGAAACCACAAAACCTGCCTTGCTATGGTAAACCTCTCGAGCAAGCGTCTTTCTTGGTTAGTACCACCACAAAATATTCCGAGTCCAAGCAGTAGTGTGCAAGTACCACTACTTGTTAGTTTTGAGAGACTAGCTATAGCTTTAGCTACTAGCTAGTGATAATACTCATATTATCAACCTAAGGTTATTCTTATGTTTTATGGGGGCGACAACTCCTGCCCTGACGTCCCGCATGAGGTGTTTAGTGCATTTCCTACTTTTCCAAGTCATTCCAGCTTCTTAATGTAACAAAGGAGGGCTATGAGTCGCTTAAGCAGCTATGTCAGCGACCCAGCCATCAACATAGCTTGCAAAATAAATAATAATCTATACATACATATAAATGTAGGGAGGCGTATGTTCAGCAGTGGACGCCCTACGGCCGAAATGATTATGATGATGATGATGATGATGACATACATATAATACAAACGTAAAGGATCGCTGTCTGTACATAGAAGAAAAAATATTATTAGTACCTTTATCAACGCACAAAGCACCCAAAACAATGATTGTTAGAATTTTTGTCTGTTTGTCTGTATGTTTGTGCACGCTTATCTCAGAAACGGCTAATCCGATTTAGATGTGGTTTCACTAATATATTGTGGTAAGCTTCATTTAACATTTAGTTTTTGTTTCATGTGAATCGGTTCATACTCGAAGAGGTAGGCAGCATAGGTATAGGCAGCAGGCTTTAAATATCTAAGTTTAGTTAGAGGGATATGGTTTTAGTCTCATATAATAGGGGGCGAGCGAAGCCGCTGGCGGGTCAACTAGTAAATAGTATTTTTGTGAAATAACAATTAATTGTAGAGATACTCACCCAGACAATATTAAAATTTAAGAACCCGTTCACAAAATAGAATGTCCACGGTTCCACCCCATACAAGTCCGGACCATGCTCCGTGAATATATTGTATGCCACTATGTTCCACGGAGCTACCACTAACTTGCCATAGTGTAAGGAGTCTACGATGACTGTGGGGACCAGTATCACCACGAGGGAGATCAGGGAGTACTTCACGAAGTCTATGTACTGACGTTTGACAATGACCATATCTATTGCTATCGGCAGTCCAATTATAGCTGTGAACGGCCAGCCTGAAACAAGACAAACGTTTTACATTTCATTTCAGCACTAACTGCTCTCCGCGGTTTCACCCGCGCGGTGATGGATGATGATGATGATGATGAATCTTATAAAGCCTATGTTACTCATGGTGAATGTAGCTTTCCAATGGTGAAAGAATTCTTGAAATCGGTCCATCTCTTTTTGTGCCAATTTGTTACAAACATACTTACATACAAATCTTTCCTCTTTATAAGATTAGTATAGACAAGCTCCTCCATAAGATCTCTTGAGAGCTTATTTGTTGAATCGGCATTAAAAGTAGCATATGTGGTATGGGTACAAACCATCTCCACACCAAATTTCATCCGAATCTGTTGAGCTGTTTTTGCGTGACTGAGTAACAAACTTCCTAATATTAGTAGGATATTTTTATAGCATTACTTTTTAAAGCACTAACGCCTGCTTAAGCGATCTCAAACATTGAAATTTATATTTTTCTCTATAAATTTCAATGTTTGAGATCGCTTAAGCAAGCGTTAGTGCTTTAAAAAGTAATACTATAAAAAATCCAAGGGCTGCGATGTCAATACGAAAGTTTAAGTATTTCGAAATAATGCTTCTTTCGGTTGGATGGTACTGTTTAACTGTCCAATAGATGTCGCTCCGTCCCCGCAAGACGGTTAGTCCAATAGAGAGTTAAAATTCGATGCTCGGACCAGAACCTCGGTGGCCTAGTTGGTCAATGGCGTCTGACACGGAGAGTCAGAAGACGCGGGTTCGAATCCCGTCCGAGGATGGAATTTTTCTCTCTATAAATTTCAATGTTAGTAGAATATCACGGTATATATGTATAACCTTAGAAAATTGTATAATTTTTTTCATATTAATAAAAACTTTATTTGCACTTTATAATCATAATGTGTAACAAACAGTTGACCTGTAGGGCTATTATATATCTCAGTTGATAACAAATTTTGATTGAAATCGACGAAAAATGGCGGCTCTATGTCCGTTTTGACAACTCTAGTAAGCTAAAATGTTAGTAAGTTGATGACTGGAGCTGACTAAAGTGACATAGAGCCGCCATATTTTTCGATTTCAATCAACATTTGTTAGCAACTGAGATAAGAATAGCCCTACTGATCATATTTTTTATTCACAACTGATTTTATGTTTTCTCTTTTTTTTGTTTAATAAACTTATACGTTATACGTACATACTTCGATGTCCTATTTAAACTATAAAAAACCTAATTAACGTCAGTAAAAAAGTTTTCGTGTTACTGACCAGTATAGCAGTACGGTCCCAATTGAGCCATAATCGCTATTAGCGCGATAACAGTCGGTCCCTTTCACCGTGAGCGTGATTACGATGGCCCACGCTACGTCATCGATGACGTCTTAACTGCCGCCATATTGACGATTACATGAACCATGCTCTAGTTACACCATAAACGTCGTGAGCGTTCTGTCAAAAGTGACAGGTGTATGTTTATTTCTACAATGTCTTTACTGGTGTCCCTTCTTTTTGATGTAAAAGTTGTAAAAGTCGGTCCATCCATTCCATTATTTCTTTTTAATCCACACACCACATAGTTAATCTTCACACTATGCACGATATTTTTATGAATTTTTTTTCGCGCGCAAATGGTTCGTTATTGCTACAACTCTGGTCCGATTTATCAACACGCTTACAGTGCCACGAGCTGTCAAAATCACGATATTTGTCTCGGACCAGCTTTGGTAGACGATAGCACTGTGAGCAAAATTATCGCAAAACGGACCACGGTCAAAGTCGCGTGGCAACGCGAACTAAATATAACCTACTGATATTATAAACGCGAAAGTTTGTGAGTATGGATGTGTGGATGTGTGAATCTTTGTTATTCTTTCACGCGTAAATGGCGGGGGCGATTTTGATGAAATTTGGTATGGAGGTAGATGAGGCGCTGGATTAACATATAGGACACTTTTCATCATAGACAAAATAATAAGATCTCCCCCTACGTCAAAGTCGTAATGATGACAGTTATGTCTAAGTTTGTGTCAGTTTCTGATAACTTAGTAAAAAGCAAATCATTTTGACAGCTCGATACACTAGACGTGCTCGGCGATCGTCAAGGGTGATGAAATGTAATGACAGTTTTTTTCCATGGTTATGAATTTTATATTTGTACGTAAGTCCTGTATTTTATTATTAGTGTTTAATGACTGATATACTAAGTATTTAAATTTACTCATATAATTCTATTATAGCAATTGCGTTTGACATTTTGGTATAAACAAACATATATACGGCCTTGGAGAAGATAAGCTACTCGAAGTACTAATCCTGCGCAGACGTAGTCGCGGGCACCAGCTAGTAAATATATAAAGTGATTGAGAGTTGTCAGCAGCCGCCCGCCGCGCCCCGCTAATTGTAGTCATTTGTTACTGTGCACACATAAGTCACAGAATAAAAAAATAGTACACGTAGGTTTTAAAAAGGTAGTTATGAGTATCTAAGAAATATTTTTAGAAGAGGTACCTAGGCATTGACAGTAGGTTTATGCTATCTTATGGTTGTATATCTCGCAACCTGCTCCATCAACACAGTAACGAAAATAACAAAATAAGCTTACTCTTGCTAAATTCCATTAAATTATTTTCGATGTAGTGATTCTGCTCGAAAAACCTAGCACGCCAATATCATAGAGATGAAACATAGCTTTTAATTTAAGTTTACGTACTGTTCAGCTACCAAACAGAGAAAAATCCGTAAAAAACTTAATTTACTATACAATTTTAACTTTCGTCCCATATTCCCGGAAGAATCTTTTCGTTTTAGATTATAAAACATATCCTATATGTTAACCATAATATAAATAATATTCTATATCATCATCGTCATCATATCACCTCAGCCGAAGAACGTCCACTGCTGAACATAAGCCTCCCCAATCATTTTCCAAAAGGACCGGTTGGTCCTGCATCCAACGTCGTTCTGCTACCTTTATCAGGTCGTCTGTCCACCGTGTCGTTGGACGACCTACGCTGCGCTTGCCGGCCGGTGGTCTCCACTCGAGAACCTTCCGTCCCCATCGGCCATCTGTTCTGCGTGCTATGTGCCCCGCCCACAATATTCTTTAAGTTAAACCATAATAATCACTGTATCAAGTGTCATCAAAATCTGTATTTAGTTTTAGAGTAATAAGCGTTCAAGAGACAGACAGACAGACAAAAATCGATATTATATATTCTTGGCCTTTGTATCAATAACAAAGTACACCTCGGTACAGGTATTAAGGTACATGTGATATATTTGTGTACGCTCAGAATTACCTACCTAGACATTCCTAATATTTATAAGCACCATGACATGATATGTAATTTTTGTAGTTATACAGGGTGTTTGGTAGAGGGACCGACATACCAAATGAGCGTGTTCGGGGGCCCACTTGGAGAATACAAGTTGGCCAAAAAAATCCCAGACGCCCCAATTTTTTTTAACTTTTTTTTGTGAATATTCCAATTTTCTCCGAAATCGTACCTATTTACCACCATAACATTTGTAAAATCTGTTTTAGACAGGATGTTTTTAGTTGAATTTAGTCTTACACCTTCAGGCCCAGCAAGGCAAAATTGGATACCTGGATTTTTAATTGGATTGGCCTGAAGGTGTATAAAAACCAAATTCAACTAAAAACATCCTGTCTAAAACAGATTTTACAAATGTTATGGTGGTAAATAGGTACGATTTCGGAAAAAAGGGAAAATTCACAAAAAAAAGTTCAAAAAATTGGGCGGTCTGGGATTTTTTTTGGCCAACTTGTATTCTACAAGTGGTCCCCCGAACACGCTCATTTGGTATGTCGGTCCCTCTACCAAACACCCTATATATAATTTCTTATTTTGATTATTCTTTTTTCATTTTGTATTTCCGCCATGGACAAACTGTGGTTCCTGCATGGTTATTCTAATTCACTCGAAAACGATTCGGAGACGGAAACGGTTTATCCGTCACTGTCATCCTAAATGTAGATGACAAAGACGGATAGACAGTTTCCGTCTCCGAATCGTTTCCGAGTGAATTAGAATAAACCTGCAGTAGCACTAAAAGTGCCTAAATAAGATCTATTTGAACACGGTTTCTGCAATAAATATAATTTAATTTCATATCTCGATTTTAATTTTCTAATTATATTTAATGTAAAACTTTGGCTCAATAACAGTTTTATTATACGTGTAGAAGATAGGCATGGCCTGTTTTTATTTCCTTATTGCTTATCCATTGATTATATTATTGGTTATGTTATGTTAACATTAATAAGGCAATTATACACTGGCTTTGTTCTATTGGTGAAAACTATTTAGGTTATTTATCTATCTACATATATTGTATAAAATTAACGTTCTAACGGCCGTTTGTGTTATGTACTATGACAGTACAGTACATAAGATTTTAAGATGGTACTACTATGAGAAATGTGTGTGTGAATAGATGGAAGTGTGTGTATTAGCGGTAGACTCACTGAGCAGCGCCGTGACAGCGGTAAAGGCGACTGCGGGCGGATAGCGTCGCCTCCACCAGCAAGCGAGCGCCGCGCTGCAGAGTGCGCCGCTCCACGCAGACGGCAGCATCGCCGTGCTGCTGGCGAACGTGCCCGCCGCACATACAGCGAACGCGAACCACACGCGGCCTACGTGGACGCCGAACTCATGGCATACGGCTCTGCAAAAGGCGTAACATGAGAGATGAAAAATAGCTTAGATAGGCGCTTTGCAGACGGCGGCGCGGCGCGAGCATTATTTTTGACCGCAAAGCAATAACGCCCGCGTCTGCAAAATGTATGCGTAAAGGCACTGGCGGTGCGGTCTTTTTGCCCTCTATGTGCGTTAGTAGTATAAGATTCCCTTTGCGCTATTGTTCGCGGTAAAATTGACCTCCCCGGAAATTTAACATACTCTTACAACATTTGACTCGGTTACAATTTTATTATACAGGGTGTTTGGTACATGGACCGACATAATTTTTAGGGGGTTGGGGGGTAATGCGCTAATTTTCCCAGAGAGATTCTATGCCTAAGTGTCACGGTAGTTTAGATACAATACAATACAATACAATAACTCTTTATTGCTTACCACACAAACAAAAACAGTAGGTAAATTAACTAATTAATCTACTTACAAGTAAGGATCTTAGATCTATGCTGGTAATACAATTGGCGGTCTTATCGCTAATGCAATCTCTTACAGACAACCTTTGAATGGACTGGACAAAAATAAAAGTTTAGACGGTGGTGTGCAACAAGATAATAGTTAAAACTAAACAGAATATTTCAAAGAAGAACAATGAGAGGGAAACTTAAATACCTACACAAATATCAATAATATAATATATATAATATTATAAACTAATATATATACATATATTTAAAAATACATAAAGGAAATTCATATAAATTGAGATTATTCAGTCGTATGTGAATAATTTATTAATATATACGATATAATATATACATTACAAATACATAAACATATTCCTAATATATCATAGGAAAAGTGAAGCAGTTTAGCAGGCAGAGGACAAATAATGATCTTGAACCATCTTTTTAAATATTCCTATCGATTTTGCTTGTCTTATAGGAAGAGGCAGATCATTCCATAGCCGCACGGCGCGCACAGTAAATGAATTGCCAGAAAACTTTGAAGAGTGAACAGGAGTCCTTAACATTAGAGAAGATGAGACGCGTAAAGGTCGAGAAGTTGCAAAAGATAGAAATTCAAATCGCTCCTTGAGATAGCAGGGTGTAGAAGGAAAGAATAGTATGGTGTAAAGGAGGAAAAGTATATGAGTATTCCGGCGTAGGCGGATAGGTAACCATTGTAGCTTATGACGATATTCTGAGACGTGATCATATTTTCGTAAACCAAAAATGAAGCGAATACAGAAATTCTGCAGACGTTCTAATTTATTAAGCTGTACCTCTGTGAGATCCAAATAGCAGGCATCAGCATAATCTAGTATCGGGAGTAAAAGAGATTGAACTAGCGCAGTTTTAGTGGAAGTTGGAAGAAAATTTCGTAACCTACGGAGAGAACCTGCCGAGGCGAAGAGCTTTCGACTGGTTTCCGCCAATTGAGGTTCCCATGATAAATGCCTATCGAAAATTACTCCAAGGTTTTTGAGAGATTCACTAACTTCTATATGAGTGCCGTCAAATAAGACTTGTGGGAGCGTAAACCAGTCGATTTTGGAAATCCTACGAGAACTGCCGATGTCTATCACTTGAGTTTTCGCAGGGTTTCGCTGAGACCGTACGATTTGCTCCACGTGAGAATTTTTCCTAAGTCCAAGTTGATGGAATCTATTGCCTCAGGTAATTTATCTATTTGTGCATGCCTGTATATTTGGAGATCATCTGCATATAGGTGGTAGGAGGAAGTAAGGTGATCAGAAATGGAGTTAATAAATATAGCACACAGAACAGGAGAGATATGTTATTTTTTTTTTAAATTAGCCAGAATCTTGCCTTTAAATCGTCATAACTTTTTTGTTTGTGGTGTAATACCACTAAATAGTTTATGCTTGTATTCTGCAATGTATCCTTGTTCTAAATAAAGTTGATACAATTCATTATAAAAAACACTACTGTGCTTTGAAAGTTGGAAATCTGCGTATCTCTTATAAAACTGACAACTTTTAAATTCATTACAAAAAAAACTAAAAGCCATTTTCAATTTAGCTTTTATTTTAAAAGTTCTTTAGTTATTACCCTTTCCAATGAGGTGATCCGTGGAGGGGGTCACGACCCTCAGCAATGAGGAAAACGACGCTAGGAGGAGGATAGCGTTCATACAATCGAAGAAGCTTACGTCAAAGAGACCACGTCATCGATAATATGACGGAAGAATTTATAACCCAGTCGGAGATTCTGATAGCAGTGATTCTGAAATGGATGCTTGAACTGACACAGAAGATGGAATCTCAACTCTTTGCGCAAGTTCTAGAATATCACTTGAAAATTATGTAGGTGTTAGCCCCATGAATAATGTGATTAAGATTAGTATTCTTATAATTGTTCTATTTAATAATACCTGATGGTTACTTACCGCAACACTTTGTTAGAGAAATACAATTATTTGAAAGGAAATCTGAGATTATTTTCTTGAAATTTGATATTTGGTTTAACTTGCGTTTTATTTTTAACCACTGCACAGTAAGTATTCGTCTATCACTTATTCATAACTGTACCTGCGCAGAAAACCAGCATTTTGGTTCAACTTACGTGCCGCGATCTATACCAATGCTGTCACATAATAGGAAATTTTAAATATACTCACTTGTAAAAAGCCAATTCAGCCCACGCCGTCAACACGCCTAGTAAGGCTTTCAGTGCATAGAAGACAGACACTGGTTCCATTACATACGATAACAGCTTGGCAGGGATAGCGAAGATCCATAGCGGCATGTATGATCTGATGGCATATGGTGGGCTGTACTCCCATGTTTGGAGACCACTGCCATAAACTGTAAAATTTCAATTGATTGTTAAATTGTTTATTATCATACACTTTCATTCAATTAATAACAACTCTCTATTAATAAGTTTAAAATGACTATTAAAACTAAACTCTGTCAAAAAGGTTATTACAAAATTTCGGATTACTTGGAAGATAAAACAGCTTGGGACTGATCACTCCAGTATCTACCTACTCGTGTATTAAGATGTCAAAGTTTAGTGTGTCTTGCCCTACTGATACCACTATTATGTTCTCTTTTGTAAGGCAACACACTAGAGCAAAAATAAGCGCACATTTGTTATATCATTTAAGAAATTGGCGATACAGTTCAACATTATATAGAAGACAAAGATGCTTGGAATACTCCACTTCTGGCAAGCTGTCACTCTGCTACCCATAAAATGTAATATTTGTAGTACCGAACTAGAAACATTGTAAACATCTATATAAAAATAATTTTCTTGCCGAGGTAGACTCTATATATTTTGGAACGCGGCGGTAGAATCTTTAAAGTACATTATAATGAAAAATTTACGTTCATAAGTGCGTTGTTGATGCCTAAATTGAATAAATAATTTTGACTTTAACTTTGAATTAAAATTACTCACTGGACATATTAACCACAATAAATAAATATTCTTCTAAAGATCTTAACCTTAAAAAAATATATATATTTTTCAGCAACATCTCAGCTAGGCGAGTCACCACCACAGATTTTGTCTCTGTTCGGTAGTATTTAGATTTGCAGGGCACTGTAGCAATCAAACTGCATCCCACATATGGCAAGAGTAAAGTACAGATTACATACATAGTACATTTGATCATACCTGGACCTACTTGATCAAACCACCTGGATCCTAATTTAGAATCTCATGTTTACTATGTTGCCAAGTGATTTGGTAGTATTATCTCTTCATAATCTCTTTATACTATACTTTTCAATACCTCTTCCCCGAGCTACCTTAAGGAATGTTTCGAAATCTTGCACACTTCTAATATATTGTCATTACGGTCATCAGAGAATCTTAAGCTATAAACGCCTGTACACAGAACCAGTTTTTATAACTCCTCATTTACTGTTGAAGCCGTCCGTTTGTGGAATTCTCTTCCATTAGAAATACAGCGTGCTACCTCACTGAACAGTTTTAAAGATCAGGTCAAAAAACTTTTATCTTTTACTGTTGCTCATGCACTTGTATGTTTAAAATTATGTAACTACTTATTATGTTTTTGTATTTCTAAACGTTTACTTGTTTTATTGACATGAACGACAAACATGTCCTTAACTATAGAATTGTAACTGTCAGATGCTTTATTGTTTACTTTTATACACTTTATTTATATATATATATTATACGTATATATTACACAAGTATATTATTTATGTATGCATGTATTTATATATTATTATTAGTTTATTCACTGTTGATATTTATAGTGTACCTATTTAGTGATTTTGTATTGTTACCGTCCTTGCTATATTTGATACTCCTCTGAGAATGGGTTATCTGGCAGAGATCGCTTTTTTTAACGATAAGACCGCCCATTGTAACACCTAGGTTAAAGAATTGTACTTTTTAATATAAAGTGATTATTGTGGTGTTTCAATAAGGTGTTTTCTATCTATCAAGTAACTATTTTTTTATTGTCTTTTATATGAGCTTACTTTGTAAATTTAACAGGACATTCTGGTAGATGTCGATAATTTTACATACCAATACATTATGTCAAATGTTTCTGAATAGGTGGTATGACAAGAAATCTGTGATATGATATAATGATTGATGTCTAATATAATTAATTTGGTCATTCAGAGGCCTGATGTTAAGCAATTATGTGTCCAAATAAGCAGATGACAAAGGTATGATACAAATATGTTTTACCCTTCTCTGACCGGAGACGTTAATTAATTAACAATTTCACACAAATTAAAAAGTGCAACTGACGTAAACAACAGTTGCATTCATAAATCTTTTGTTATTAATTACAGTAGAGGGACTGGTTAATCTGTCCGAATCAGCAAGCCTCATTCGAGGCAAGTTTTATTCATAAATCTATTGTTATGTTTGTCCTGATGCAGACAGATTAAAAGGAAGTAACATTACAGAAATCTTAATGGAGCAAGCAGTTCGCAACTCTCTGGAGGAGTTAGTGAAGAATCATGCCAATGTTTACTTTAAAATCAAGCACAAATATTGCATTGTTGTTCAATTTTCTAATAACTCAATCGAACTTCTTGCTCACAGAATAATTCAAGTATTGAGAAGTGATTTTAACTTGAATTGAGGGTTTAGGGTATTTTCTGTTTATCTTTCTTTAACAGTCTTAAAAGTTTTAATTCTCATACTTATTCTTCTATACAATCACTATCATTAACTACCATATAACTTTGATAATAGCTCGGCATCCTGTTTAACCTTAGAACAAACAATTTATTAATTAAACTAAGGACACTGGAAGTGTACGGGTTAAATTGTATCAATGTGGAGTTGTGGACAAATCAATTCAAAATCAAATGCCTCGAGAAGCCAAGCATGCAACAGCAGTGTTGGCTAGTATTTCTCAACTTAAAGCTAATACAGCCCACATCTTAATAATCGCAGCTGCAATTTAATAAGTTACCTACTTAAGCACTTACCTAAATAATGCAATGGTTCCCAATAGTTATATGTCTCATCACAGTCAGCAATATGTCCATAACATGCTGCCAGGAGACGAGCAATGATCAGGACCCCTAGAGCTGCAGCACCACCAGGATACCCTATGTTACGCAGGTCTGATGGTGCACTAGTTACTATAATATCTCTGAAAATATTACAACATGTATTACCTTAGGCAGAACAATATTATGTACATAATTACAAACAGGGGGAAAGGGAAAGTATTTGTTTAAATCTTCAAGTCTTTAATCTAGTGAATCAGGTGAACACTGAAGATAACACAAATTATTTAAGAAGTAAAGCACAGCTTGCTTATAACTTGAGGTTATTTTGCAACTTCAGTACAAATAGTTTTCGTACACAATAATGTTAGATAATAAACAATTCCATTACACTTTTTATTATTCCATACATGCCATAGAACAATTAACATCACAAATTTAGAACCCAAACTCTCTGTGTAAATGAAATCTTAAATTCATATATTTTAAAGTTAGATGTACTTTACCACGCACTCTAAAATGAGATAATATGAAGAATACAGGCTATGATCTATGTTTAGAAGTCAGTTGGTAACCAACCAACTATAACGTAATAAACCAACACAAACATGTGTATTTATTTATTTATTTGGTTCACCAACGTTTATTACATTGTTTCCTTTAGCTAAGCAAAACGTAATCTCTAACAGAGTTATAGTAGGTACATATTGCTAAAGGTACAACCAATTAAAGGTAAACACAGCATGCTTAATTAAATTAACAAAAAACAGCAACATTTGACATAGCTGTTGTTTAATAACATTAAGTTACAAGATATTTACTTTGGGATTATCTTGAGCAAATGGCTGCAAAAATGTTGTAATTTAATGGAGAAAATTTCCATTAGTCCTGTACTGACCCATTCATTTAACATTCTGCACAACCTAGGAATCAGAGAGTTCCTGCCATAAACTGTGGAGCAAGAAGGTGGGACAAGCAGTGAAACTGTATTTTATGGGGTATTCTAAAAAAGAGAGAAGAGAACATGGTATTTTATAGGGTATTCTAAAGTTGAACAGGTTTATTAATTGTGGGAAAACCTATATGGTTGTTGAGAACTTTGTATAAGAATAATAGGTCCAAGGAAGTTTCTATCACTCTTCTAGAGAAGAAATCCGAAAGAGATCAAATTTTAGGTGTGAATTTTTGCAGCATAACATTAATGCAAAAAGAACCTTTTCTGGACGCATTGTACTCTGAGTGTATGAGCAGCAAAATGAGGTCTCCATACAACAGGGCAAAATTCAAGCGCACTGCGTACTAACGTAATATAGGTAGCTATAGTAGGACTTTAAACTGTTCTTTTTTTTTATTTTTTACTAGATCTAACAATAAAGCCCAAAATATTGATGCACACTTTACAATGTTTTCTATATGAGGAATATTATTCATGTACAATCAATGCCAGCAGCCAGTTAATCGTTTTTACCTTAGACACAAAGCGCTTTCAGCTGGATCGAAGCCAAGCTGGAGACCAAGCAACAAATTACGAATTAGCAAGTGTATCATCTAGGTATTCTCAGAAAAACATAATTATACCTACTAAACAGGTACAACTTATCGAAAAGCGACAAAACAAGACACCTAAATTATCAATGAAGCGGCAATAAACTATTAATTACCCTTCGCTGGCTTTCCGTTTTCCTTTATTGAAACTAGAACGTTTTGTATTGTTTTTGCTATGGATACTCCTTTGCCGCGAAGTGAGCGCCATGATGAAACTACAAATTACACAAAATTCATTGATTTTGCGGTATTCTTCGAAATTATGTAGTCGTAATCGTAACAAACACCAATTTAAATTATTTTCAAAATACACCCTAAAATACCCCTAAAAAATCATTCCCTATAGGCTACGTTCCGGGAATCGCTGAAATCACTCGCGGCGTTCGCACACCCATTCCATTAGAAGCCCGCGATCATCGTGAGCGAGCTCGATACGTCATCGATGACGTCGCCGAAAACGCTCACAACGCTCGCAGATCGTAGGTGGGTTTTCGTGGTCGTTTGCGAGCTGTCACTGTCAAACATCAAATGTATAGGATTCTATCGATTTTTGACAGAAAAGTTGGCGCGCTTTTCGCGACCGCGTAATTGTTCCACTTGGGTTGAACATTGCAAGCATTGGTTCATAGTGGAACGCTAAGCCGGGGCGCGACAGTTGTGAGCGTTGACGGTGCTTCCCGGAACGTAGCCATAGAGAGAATATAACGCTCCACAGACCAAAGAGAATACGATACTAGGATCAAGTACAGTGCCACAAGTATAAGTTGGCGGTGGCGATTTGAGGAACTAAAACGGCCATCTTGAAAATTCACTTTGACACTTCCGAGTTCATAGTATAATATTTTGTTAACTACTGTGCTATCATCATGCCTAAAGTGATAAAAAGTGGTACAAGAGCAGTTATAAAAGTACATTCGTTTTGTACACAAGAATGTGAAAAGAACGAACCGATTATACCATTAAAATCCGTAAATGCAAGGGTGGCGGCAATGACTGGTGAGTGCTGTCAACATTACACGTAAATATTAGCCGTGGGTATAACGAAATGTTTATGTCTAATATGTGGTTAAATAAAATGTGGTTGTGTATAGGTAATGATGAATTATAATTATAATGCTATGCAAACTTTATAAGTTTACCTACCTACTCTAATTTCACGGTTACATTTATACATATTGTGTTTCAGGTGTTTCTGAACGTTCTGTTCCCTATCATTGCGACCTGAACCCGATAGAGCTAGTTTGGGCGTCGGTAAAGCGCAAGGTGGCAGAATTTAATGTGGGTCGATCGAAATCGGAAATATTGGGTCTGGCACAAGATGCTTTTCAGACTATAACGGCTGCTACATGGAAAACGCATTGCGATCACGTTGAGCGGTTAGAAGATGAATATCACAATGATGATGTCGACTTAGAAAGTTTTAATATATGTCTTGCTAGCGACAGTGATACCTCATCTGACAGTTCTGCGTCGGACTTGGAAGATCTAGAAGATAATTTATTAGATCACACATATTCTAGTAATAAATAATGTACTAACAAAAACTGTTATATTTTGGTCGAACCCCAACACACACACCTCTAATTCTAACTTAGTTAAAAACATATCAGTATTCATCTATGTTTTAATATTTCTGTTAATACAAAGACAGGCAAGTAAATTAAATAAATACTACTAATAATAAAATGACGAAGGTTTGGCGTCCATGGGCTCTCGGTCTGTTATCATAATACTCCTCAAGTAAATCCGTAAATCATTGAAATAAATTTCATTTTTTTCCCAATTTTCGCGTCATCTTCTGTGCAGTGGCAACACTGACATTGAACACAGTGGCGCACAGCCGCGCCAAGTTATACTTGCCGGACTGTATCAACTTGATTGATACTTGATCCTAGATACGATATAAGGTGCGTTCGTTTAGCTTATGAGGGCATTGGTGGCATTGTCATTTAGTGCGTTCAAATAGGCACCTTATGAGCGTTTTTTAGCGAAAATAACGCTAAAAACGCTTTACGAACGCTATAACATAAAAGCCATCAATAGGAGCGTTCGTTTAGCATATGAAGGCATTGGTGGCGTTGTCATTAATGGCTCTATTGTTATTGCGTTCGTAATGTTCCTCAAAAAATGTTATTTTTGCCAATTTTGCCACTTTTGCCCACACCCTATTCGAACGCTCAACTGAGCATAAGAACTAAAATCTAACTAAGCTGTCAAAAAAAGATCGAAAACAACCATGCTCCGGACGTGGGTCAAAATTGCAAAAAATCCTCTTTTTAAGCTTTCCGAACGCTGAAAAAAAGAGACATGAACGACATTTTCACCCACAGATACCCCATGCGAACGCCCCTTGTGAGCGTTTGTAGCGTTATTTTCGCTAAAAACGCTCACAAGGTGCCTGTTCGAACGAACTTTTTCTTAGCGAGATTACAGCCCGTGGACATGCTATTCGACATAAATTAATAAACTATAGAGTATTTCTGTATTCTATTTTAGCCCGGATTCCATACCCTGTTATTGTTCCGAGACTACCTCCGAAAGACAACCTGACGAACTTAACTGTTCTGCCAACATTAGTGACAAAATAGGGATGTGCAAAGTCAAAGTCAAAATCATTTATTCAATTTAGGCATCAAAGACGCACTTATGAACGTCAATTTTTCATTATAATGTACTTTGAAGCCTACCGCCGCGTTCCAAAATACATAGAGCCAACCGAGAAGAAGCGGCAAGAAACTCGGGGCCATTCTTTTTATATAGATGTTTTTACAATGTTTTTACTTAGGTACAACAAATATTAGCTCCAGTGTGTTGCCTTACAAAAGAGAACATAATAATGGTATCAGCAGGGCAAGACACGCTACACTTTGACATCTTAGTACACGAGTAGATAGATCCTGGAGTGATCAGTCCCAAGCTGGTTTATCCTCCAAGTAATCCGAAATTTTGTAATAACCTTTTTGACAGAGTTTAGTTTTAATAGTAATTTTAAACTTATTAATAGGCAAATCTCGGATAACATTGGGAACTTTATTATAGAATCGTATACATTGTCCCATAAAAGAATGATTTATTCTGTGGAGACGCGTTACATGTACGGATAGCTTGTGCTTATTTCGCGTGTTGATGGAATGAGCATCACTCCTTTTATCTGCTAAAAACTGCTAATGTTTTTCTTTACATACATTAGATTTTCATAGATAAACTGAGAGACAACAGTTAGAATGTTTATGTCTTTAAATTTCTGTCTAAGGGAAACTCTGGGAGCCAAACTGTAGATCGCTCGTATAGCCATTTTTGCAGTATAAAAATAGAATTAATATCTGCAGAACATCCCCAGAGCAGTATGCCATAAGTCATAACGCTATGGAAATAACTAAAATAAACTATTCTAGCTGTGTCCACATCAGTTAATAGTCTAATTTTTTTAACAGCATAAGCTGATGAACTGAGCCTACTAGCATCCCATTTATTCGAAATTTATCGATATTGATTCCATAACTACTAGTTCTGAGGCCGTTACATTCTGCGACCCTCTCATCTACACTTTAAAAAATTTTTTTCTGAAAAAATAGTGGTTATATTCTTTAAATACTTATTATTACTATTGTGCTGTTTGTTGACTGTTTTCAAATAATTTTCACGTTGCTATTATTCGTAATGAAAGGCTTCCTAAACACGTCATTAAATTATTTTAAATTTTAACCGACTTCTAAAATAGCGGGTTTAATGTTACACGCTTATGTATGTTTTTAATTCTATTTTTTTTATCTAGACAACAAATGTGAAAACAGCAATAAATTGAGAACATCTATAGTGGCAAGCAGCAAAATAATAATAAACCACAATTATCAAGAGCATAGCTAATGTTTTATAAGAAAAATATGAAAAGTGTAAACTGAGAGGGATGCAGAATTTCAGAGGCCAACAGAACTGGTGTAATCAAGTTTATATATATTTTTGAAACTTAAATTAGATATTTATAGCAACCTATCTATTTATTTATGTTTTAGGTTGGTATGGTAATGGAAAGTCTCAATAACTTGATGGGAATTAAATTTCGTTCCAGCAACTTTTGAGGTAATAATATCATATTAATGCGTTATTTTTCTTCATTGGTGACTTTTAAACGAATACTCTGCAATATTGAAGATAGTATGCCATTTTTAAACCCTGGGATAGTAAGTATGAAAATCCTGTTGATGACGTACGGTGCAGTGGTGAAATTTAGGAATTTGCATCATGGATAAATTGCTACGCTGGTGATATCTTCTTGCTGAAAGCATAAAATAAATAATATATCAATGAACCGCCCCCTCAACTAAGAAAAAGATTTACATTGAACAAGTAGCTTCCCGTGGATTACACACGGTACATAACATTTTATAAACGACTTTCAAAAGGAGGTTATATTTTCGTCTTATGTTTTTTTTGTGTGTATGTTAATCAATATTTTCGCCAAATTGTGGACCGCTTTAAAAAAATATTTTTTTCTTTTGAAAGAGTATTCCCGAGGTGGCCCCATTATCAAGTCAGTATCTGATAATGGAGTCTGGAGGTGGGTAGTGGAACTGCACAACGGTGAAATGCAAAGAGATTTGAAGCCACATATTTTACATTTTCTGTACTTCATATCTCCTCTAATTACACTTACTTATACTTACACTTAAATTTAACTATCCAGTACCTAATAACATAAAACAACTTCACATATGTATACATTTGATTATATATTTGCACTAAATTATTACCTACAAGACAAGAGTCTAGCACGCAGAACAGATGGCCGATGGGGCCGGTTAGTTCTGGAATGGAGAACACGGACCGGCAAGCGCAGCGTAAGTCGTCCACCGACACGATGGACAGACGACCTAATAAAGGTCGCAGGACGACGTTGGATGCAGGCCGTTTCCAACAAGTCCTTTTGGAAAATTATGGAGAAGGCATATGTTCAGCTCAGCAGTGGACGTTCTACAGACGAGATGATGATGATAATGATGACTAAATTTAAAAACATCTCGTAAACAAGGATTTTCAATAACAATATTGACAATGAAGACAATGAGAGAAAAGCCAAATATTTCGTGATTGAGACAGATATATCCGCCATTAAAGTTCTGCCCCGTTTCATACATCGTTTTCACGCTATGTAGTTGCGACAGACTGACACAGACTACAGACAGAAACATACATATATTTCCTAATCTGTAACAGATTACTGGTGCGTTCGAATAGATCACTTCTGATCGTTTTTGGCAAAAATAACGCTAAAAACGCTAACAAAGGGCGTTCGAATTGGGAATCTGTGGGTGAAAATGTCGTTCATGCCTCTTTTTGTTCAGCGTTCGGAAAGCTAAAAAAGAGGAATTTTTGCCACCAAAAATTGACCCGCAATGCAATTTTTGACCCACGTCCGGAGCATAGTTGTTTGTGATAGTTATTTGACAGCTATGTATTTGACAGCATAATCATGCGATTTTAACCCTTTACCGCATACGGACTCGAATTTGGAACATTAACTTAAATCGGCTCTAGCAGACATCTCACGTCATCTCTGCATTCAGTTTGGTAACATTTCTATTGGCTATGGTCCTGTTTCACATACAATGTAACAGGTGACGTTCTACGTCGCATACACAATCTCTACTCGGTCAATAAATCAGTCGTTTCCGCCATTTTGAGTTTGTGTGAATCTGTGAAGTTTCTAGGAGTGTTTTTATCGGGTTGTTGCGAAAAAAATTACAGAAAAGCGGTTTAGACTGAAGAAAAATAGATCCCAAGCGCTTTTATGAAAAAAAAACGTGATATACATCATTTCTATCAGTTATTATAATGTAGCTCAAATTGTAGGCAAAATGTGGAACAACATGCAGTTCGCTGACTAGTGACCGGTCAAATTTGGAACAGCATGCAGTAGGGTGACAAACCAAATTTGGAACTTTATGCAGTGTAGGTACCAGTAGGTACTATGTATTTTTTTTACTTGTATTACTTGTATTGCATTTACATCTCCCAGAAGGAGTCGAAAGAGATGTATGGTAAATATGTAGTGTATTTTTTTATTACAGATGGAATGTCACTTTGAGATCGCAGTGCTGCCATTATCCCTGATTCCAGTGAGGATGAACGTATGAGTGACGATGATAACTATGAAATTCCGACGACATTGGAACGGGTATACGTACCAGAAATCGATGAAGATAGTGAAGATGTGCAAGTATATACACCCACAACACGAAAGCGAGGAAGGCCGTCAAACGAGGATGTTGAAAATGTAAAGAAAGGCAAAAAACGACGCTTGGAAATGCCTCCAGTTGAAGTGGCTGGGGATGGCTTTAACCATTGGCCCGCATGGATGTCTGATCGTCAACGATGCAAATGGGAGTGCTGCAATTACAAACAACAAATAATTTGTCAAAAGTGCAAATGTTATTTGTGCCTGAACAAAGAGAGAAATTGTTTCACAAGTTTTCACATCTGAAAATCCATAAAAATTGAACGAATTTTCTCATTACATGTTACAACGGTGATTAAATAATAAATGATCAAAATTTAATTTATTTAACATACATCCTCACGCACTGCATTTAGTTTCAAATTCGGAACTCATACTTTTCAAACTGGAGTGCATATTGTTCCAGATTACACAATATATAATAATTTATGCGCATTTAAAAAATCCATGCGATAAAGGGTTAAGTCTTATGCTCAGTTGAGCGTTCGAATAGGGTATGGGTAAAAGTGGCAAAAGTGGCAAAATAACGTTTTTGAGCTTTCCGAACGCCTTAAGAGCTTAACATTTGCCAAATCGGTATTTTTAACCTATGAATTGGACAAACTACATATCCTAGCGACTTGAAAAAAATATCGCTCATGAGGGAAATTCAACTTGATTAATTGTGTTAGCATAGAAGGTTATTTTACTTGCTACATTTTGAATAAAAAATATTATTCTAAAGTCTATTTCATCACCATAGCCAGAGTTATCGCGATAACCACAAATGCGTTCCAGTTGATTCTTTCACCTGAACATAGGAAATTCGAAAACATGAATATTTGATTTTTAAATTATTTTTTAGGCCCCTGGTACGTATGTTTAGTAATATTAAAAATAGACGCGCAGGAGATACCTAACCCACGTGACCAAAACACCCGCCCGGGTCTGTTGGCGGGGGTTCACCAGTCTGTTTCTGCGCTTTGCGACGAGCAGACTACGCGCGCCGTTACAAAAAATATTTTTTGTAACTATTTTCTTCTTTCTCCGGTGTTTTGAATTAAACTATTTGTATTTAGTTAATAGCTTAAATATAAACTGAAAATTGTTAAGATACTGGACCTCTTTAGTGAAATAAGTGTTATTTATGTGTTAATGTTTTTGTGTTTTTCATCATAGACTGCCTCTGGGCACAACAAAAATAGCAAAACTAAAAAAAAAAAAGGGAACCCAACTCGCGGCGTGGTGAGTACATACCTATCATATTAAAATACATAATAATTATATCGTATAGCCGTACTTACGTACTCGTTGTTAGGTTCCGTAACCAAAGGTTGTAAACGGGACCCTATTACTTATTCTACGCTGTCTGTCTGTCTGTTTGTCTGTGTCCAATCCACGGCCCGCGTCGCACATTATACGGCCCACCAAGTTATTTTGAATTCTATATGTCAAATTATGCTTTTTAGGGTTCCGTATCCAAAGGGTAAAAACGGAACCCTATTACTATGTCTACGATATCTGTCTGTCTGTCCTACCAATTAACGGTTATATCTTTCGAACCGTAATAGATAGCCAACAACTGAAATTTTCACAGAATATGTAATGTTACGGCGGATTAATTAAGAATCAATAAAATAAAATAAAAGTTAAAACGAAAGGGGGTCCCCCCTTTCGTTTTTTGTATTAGCTCTAATGTAAAAACGGTAATACATACAAGCGTCAAATTTGTTATGATTATAGTACATACTCTAAAGTATATTAAAAAAATAATAAATAATGGCCAAGTGCGAGTTGGTGACAAGTTTCTGTTCATTACCAAGTTATAACTGGTAATTTCGTTATTGAATTATGTGGTGGTACGGAACCCTTAGTGCGCACTTGGCCGATTTATTAATTTATTTTCAATCATGATTATGGGTACTTGTGGTACCCATAATTGAAACTATAATATCACAGAATAACAATTAGTTATTAGTTATAAGTTGGTTTTCTTATGAATAACTATTAATAGATATTCTATGGCATTAGTTTCAATTATGGGTACTACAAGCACCCATAATCATAATTAAAAAGAAAGTAGCTAGGTGTAACCACAGCTATTCTGATGTATGATTATTTAAACTGTTTTACCTATTAGTGATAAATACCTTTTTGCAGGAACCGAAGTCATCGAAATGTTGAATACATTCCAAACGAGCAACAACCTACCTGTACAGATACTGCACTTGCAGGGTAAGTTTTAAAAACCTACTGTGACGTCATATTGCATGACAGGTTCGATATTTTATGATCGATGTCCGATTTATATTTTTGTACTAGCTCTAATGTAAAAACGGTAATATGTACAAGCGTCAAACTTGACATGATTAATTTACTACACACTCTAAAGTATAACAACAAATAATAAATAATGGCCAAGTGCGAGTCGGTGTCAAATTTTTGTTCACCACCAGTTCTCGTACGATCACCGAAGTAAAGCAATGTCGGGCGCGTCCGGTACTTAGATGGGTGACCGCCTGGGCGTTGATGGGATGTTAATTCAGGATTTTGCGTATATAACGCATTGAAAAGGAGAAACGCGAGTCAGAATATTAATACTTATAGAATAACATGTGTGTATAGATACTGTACACACAATACACACATGTTCTTGACACAGAGCATCATAATTTATTACATGGAAAACTTATTTATCACTATATTTTTTCTACAGATGCCTGGATGAACATCTGGAAACAACAAAAACAGAAACAATGTTGCCTTCAAATGAACAGGTAGGCATAACAATTTTTCAGAACCATTTTTGTTTCAGAATATAATTATTATTTCAAATAAGGTATTATGAAACTAAGTGCACAATTATATTTTATTTTTATGTCATCATCATAATTTCAGCCATAGGACGTCCACTGCTGGACATAGGCCTCCCTCCCCCATTGATCTCCAAAAGGGCCGGTTGGAAGCGGCCTGCATCCAGCGTTTCCCTGCGGTCTCTTTTAGGTCGTCTGTCCATCTTGTATATTTAAATGTGCCTGAATGTATTTATAGGTATTGTGTTAGTAAAGTAATTATTTGTTATTTATTCCTAGGAGCAGCGACATCTACTAAACACACCGGATTTTGCTGTTGAAATACAGAAGGAACCAAAAGAACTGGAACGGAAGGTTATTGGCAGACGCATAGTAGATATAAGTTACTTTTTTGAAAAAATTCAAGAAATATCAAGGCATAGCGGATTTGGGTGCGACGTCCAATGTTTAGACCTAATAGGAGAGAAACAAATAGGGTTTTGTTCAAAATTTACATTTTTATGCAGAATGTGCAATTCTAAATTTTTTGTAAATTGTGATGGTGAGCATGATTTTGATGTAAACTATGCAGCTGTTGCTGGCACAATTGCCATAGGTTGTGGGCATTCACAATTGGAAGAGCTGGCATCGGCTCTCAATCTTCCGTTAATAACAGCTGCTCTCTTCAGGAAACGACAAGAAATTGTTGCTAAAAAATGGGAAGCCGAAGCATACAATTCCATGACTGAAGCAAGACAAGAGGAAAAGGCATTAGCCATTGCTGAGGGAAGGATATCAAAAAATGGCCTGCCACTTATTGACGTAGTTGTAGATGGGTGCTGGAGTAAGCGTTCGTACAAAAAAAACTACTCTGCATTATCAGGTGCAGCAGCTATCATTGGCAAAAGGACGAAAAAATTTTACACCTCGGCGTGAAAAATAAGTACTGTAGCATATGTGTACAAGCTGAAAAGAAACATATTAATGCCAAAGACCACGAATGTTTTAAAAACTTTGCAGGGTCTTCCACATCTATGGAATCAGAAATAATAGTGGAGGGTTTCAAACAGTCAATAGATCGGCATGGTATAATATATGGCAGGCTAATATCGGATGGAGACTCGAGCACATACCACAAGATATTAGAAGCTCGTCCTTATGAAACCGTAACCGTTGAAAAAATTGAATGCAAGAATCATTTATTGCGGAACCTATGCAACAAATTTCAAAGTATGCAGACTGACACCAAATATTTACAAAAACATAGAAAGTTACTCACAAAAAAGAAAATACTTTCGATAAGATGTAACACAGTAAAAGCTATACAATATTACTCTCAAAAAGAAGATGCAAATGCATACGTCACATTGCTGTTTGATGATATTTTACTGATGCATCACCATGCATTCGGAGACCACAGCAAGTGTAAAAGATATTTTTGTGAGTTGAAAACGCAAGAAAACGAAATCCCGAGAGATTTTTTCACCAGTCCCCTTTGGCAGCGCATATCGCTAGTTATGGGCAACTTTGCAAGCCATGCTCGCAGCTTGATCCACAACGTCGACAGCAACATTGTGGAAATGTTCCACAGTATTGTTGCCAAGTTTGTTGGAGGGAAGAGAGTAAATTATTCGCTACGGAGAGGATACAACACACGATGTGCTGCAGCAGCAGTTTCATTCAACACAAAAAAGGCTTTATCAACTGTCATAAAGTCAATCACAGGTAGAAGCCCTAGAGGAAATACAAAAAAATTGGAAGAGAGAAAACTGAAAAGACTAAACCTGTTGAAAAAATACAATTATAAAAAAAAGCGCCTGTCATTGACGACGAAAAATGTTTGTGGTGACAAAAACTATGGTGAAAGTAGCTTAAGGCCAGACATTCCAGATGAAGAATTGGAAAAACTTAAAACAAACTTCGTTGAAAGTTTGAAAAAAACGGACACTGAAAGGCAAGACATTGAAAAACGAACGATTCTCCAAAGTAGCTGTAGTGAATGGCTAGAACTGCGACGATCATTACTGACAGCTTCAAATTTTGGCAGAATCATAAAAAGAAGGACAGACACAAGCTGCAGTAATATCGTCAAAGATTTACTGTACAAAGTTAAAGACTTGGAACACGTGGATTCTATTAAACATGGACGCGAACATGAGAGAATTGCTATTCAACAGCTGGAAGTACAAGAAAAAATAACAATTGGACCTTGTGGTCTTTTTCTGGACCCAGATATACCATTCCTTGGTGCTTCACCAGACGGCATATGTGGCGACGAAACTATCGTCGAAATTAAATGTCCCATTACTGCCTATAGAAAAGGTATTGACCAAGCCATTAAGGAAAAAAAAATCAATTTTTGGCTTACTGACAAGCAAGGTCGATTAACAGTGAACAAAAAGCATGATTGGTATTACCAAATTCAAGGGCAACTGCATATCACTGGGAAAAATATGTGTTTGTTTGCCGTCTGGTTTAGCGAAAAAGAACCTTTAAAAACCGAAATCATATACAGAGATGACGAATTTTTTGACAACGTCATGAAACCAAAGCTGGTATCCTTCTACCTAGACTGTGTGTTACCAGAAATAATTGATGCCCGGTATCCAAGAAATATGCTCATTAGAGATCCACTATACATACTAGAAGCAAAGCTTACAAAACAATCCAAAATTAAAAGCACTGTAGGCGATAAAAATAAAGAAAATAAAAATCCGACAAAACCAAAATCTGATGAAACACAGCCACAAAAACAAAACCAGCCAACGTGCTCCCAGTTTTTAGATGAACAGCAGAACCAAAGTCAATTTGACGACCTGTTGCTTTATGAATTAGATTTTGGTGAATTTTAAGTTACTTTTTACGTATGATCTACGTTTGATCAACTCGCCTGATAATAAGCGATGGTGTGTCCGCGAGGATGGAACACGTTGATCTATGAAAAAATCTATTCACTTTAGCCTCTAAGATGCCTAGATTGTAATTCTCAGGAAACAAGAAGGACGGCATGAGTACGGCTGGTACTTAGCAGATCCGTTGAATAGGTGGCAGCAGTATTCAACACAACAGCGGACTTGTTTTTTATACAAGTGAGCAACTGCCCCTGTGTGAAGTACCGCCTGCCGCGTTTTTTACTAGCCAGTTTAGCCAAACATAATTATTATTATTTACCTTGATTTTAGTAAACTCACCAAACTATTTCTACCAACACAATATTATGTACTTTACAATTCACCAACACCTAACATTAGGAATAGGATGCAATGTACGTGTCTTTCCTATAATAATGTCTAAACTTTATGGTCTAAACTAAATATTTATTTCGTTTTAGTAATAAGTTTTGTGTTTTTACATGATAGACATTTAACTATTTTATATATTGTGCCATGTTGTTATCAAAGAGTAATTTTTAATATAGGGTTGTTATTATACCAATGTCAGAAGTTTCTATTTCTATTTTCTGGTAGAAGTATGAGTAGCTCCCTACTTATTTAATTTTAATAATCTGCTTTGTGTTTAACTTTATTGACATTAAATTGTTTCAATATTTCCAAACTGTTTCTTGCTTTTTTATTATCCTCGTAATATCTTAATAGGCTATTTGACTGTATTAAAAATATTATGCCAATTGACATCATCCATAAACATGACATAATGAAAAAGCATATTTCATTGATTTTTTAACTAAAATATGCTTACTTTTTATAAAGAACGCTAATAAAATAACTTTTATTTCGACATTTGATCACGTGATCAAAAACGGTCTGCTGTGGTCTCCGAATGCATGGTGATGCATCAGTAAAATATCATCAAACAGCAATGTGACGTATGCATTTGCAGCTTCATCCCTAGTGAGGTCACACAGATATAGACAAACAGATTTTGTATTGATATTTGCGAATTTAATGTTTTAAAGCTATTTTGAGAGCGATTTATCCAGACATTTTCACCAAAAACAGTCCGGAGGTTAAATATGAGAAGAATGGAGAAACATTTTGTGCAGGCAGACACCAGTAACTTATCCAAAGTTAATGTATTTATGGTTGCATATGTATTTCTTCAATAATAATCCTGATTTCTACGTCATTGTTTCTAAAAAACGTAAAAACTACAATGTAAGTATTAATTTTTAATTGTTCTCTAAGCAAAACATTCAATCAAGTTGTACAAAAAGTATGATACTTCATACTTTCAACGTACGACAGGTAAAGTGTAGTAGGTGGATATCACTATGTGCGAAGCCACCCGGCTTCGCACGGGTGTAAGTTACGTGCGAAACCAGGGCGGGTTGTTAGTTATATATATAAACTTTCCGTGAAACAATATCTAACTGATGGTGAAAACCGCATTAAAATCCGTTGCGTGGTTTAGGAGGAGTTAGCGGCCATACAGACATACAGACAGACAGACGCGGAAAGCGACTTTAATTTATACTATGTAGAGAAGAGATAATTATAGATATATATGAATCTTTGATTAGTTTGGGACATTTTTGCACACCCGGTCATCTGACACCGGGTGTGCAAAAATGTCCTGAATATTTATTTATTTATAGCATATAGCAACCACTATTACTCAAGGAGGGAGCAACATATTAGGTAAAGTAAATATCTTCATCAGGATTCTGTTCTATATAATTAGTCAAAACTTAAGTTAGCTTTGCACGCAAGAAGTACGGGCGTTGGACGCTAGATGGCGCTAATAATAACTGTGCATCGTTTGGTCAAGGTCATCGGCGCATCTTAAAACCTTAACAAAAGAGACATAAATGAAAACGCCACCAATGCCCCCATAAGCTAAACGAACGCACCTTACGTAGGACGTAGCATAGGATCAAAGAGAATACAACATATAGTCTGATTAATCTATGGAATATAACGCTACGCTAGAGGTAGGATCTAGTGCGTCCGAATAGATCACTTCTGATCGTTTTTGGCGAAAATAACGTTAAAAACGCTCACAAGGGGCGTTCGAATTGGGAATCTGTGGGTGAAAATGTCGTTCATGCCTCTTTTTGTTCAGCGTTCGGAAAGCTAAAAAAGAGGATTTTTTCCACCAAATAGTTCAATTTTTAATCCACGTCCGGAGCATGGTTGTTTGTTGATAGCGATGTATTTGACAGCATAATCTTGCGATTTTAAGTCTTATGCTCAGTTGAGCGTTCGAATAGGGTATGGGCAAAAGTAGCAAAAATAACGTTTTTGAGCTTTCCGAACGCTTTAACAAAAGAGCCATCAATGACAACGCCATCAATGCCCTCATAAGAAAAACGAACTCACCTATAAAATAATAAATAAGCGGGTTGGATAAAGAGTAGCACAAGAATACTCAGTATAGCCAACATAAAATTTTTTTCACCCTAAAAGTGACTTGAAAACCCCTAACCTACAGTTTACGATAAAACGGCCGGCAAAAAATTGCTATTACAACAATTACAATCTTAACTTTGCCGTTCGATCTCTGGACACGGTTATTGTACCAACTGCAATTACTGCAAATAATAAGTTTGTAAAAAGTTAATTTACTTTTCTACCGACTTCCGAAAAGGAGGAGGTACTCAATTCAACTGTTTTTTTTTAGTTTGTTACCTCATAACATTCGACTGGGTGAACTGATTCTCAAAATTCTTTTCTTGTTTGAAAGCTGGTGCTTCCCCTGTGATTCCCATTTTTCATCAAATTCGGGCCAGTAGTTTTTGAGTTACACTTCAATAACTGAATAGAATAGAAGTCGGTATTAAAATTTTCTAATTGAACTTGTTTTGTTATGCTTACTTATATAGGTATACGGTTATCAGATAATTTCTTATAAATGTGCTGTAAGACATTGCTACTTGACTTGACAGACTTCATGATTCTTGGTCAACGGGAAGTATCCTATAGGTTTTGAAACCTTTGTAAAATCGCAGAATATACGTACGTATATTTGACAAAATCCGTCATATCTTTTGATCGCGTTGATTTACAAGTTTTGTTGATATTTTCACGACTTAAAACGACCGTAGATCCAAATATTTGTCATATATTTCAAGTCTATACGTTTCTTTACACGTTTTTAAGAAAAATAATCTTGGCAAACAGTGGTTATTTTCCCTTTTAACGTACGGAACCCTGCAAAGGCAGTCTAATATTAAAAATACAAAAGTTTGGTCAAAAAAAACAAACAAATTGAATTACAAATTATAATATGGTAATAATAATAATATGGAACAACATCCACACATAAGGTCTTCAGTTCCCATACTATACCTAGTGACTAATGTACATATGTATATACATATACATGTCAGCCGTACAAAGACATGTTCATGCACTCATACATTATATCCTTATAATTTGTATTTAATATATCGTATGCAATGCAGTGTTATATTATCATTTCAAAAGTTTCAAACTACACATAAGTGTGTAATAGACACATAATATCTCTAGAATAAAAGTATTTTCGATTCGTTACCCATGTTACTACCAGTATTAAGATTCAAAATCGGAATACACGTCATCAAGTGTCACTTGAAAAGCTGTCACAGCTAACAGCTAAATTGGTGTTATTTTCGAGTCCAATGTTAATTTGACATTTTAGTCACGTTTAGTAATAGTTTAGTAGTAGATTTTGTAAACAGGAAGAAGTTTCAACTCTAATTGATTGAACAGATATTGGCCAGTAGTAATATGGATAATGAACATTCCCCTATGTTACTACTAGAGCAGTTAGTTGTAACACGGGTAAAAAAATACCCATCTTACTACTGGTAGTAACATGGGTAACGAATGGTATTTTCCTATAACATTAATAATTGAATACTTAGGCTTATTGAATATTAATTTATAACCAGTTTACGTAGTATATGAACTACTGTACGTAGTGTATGTATAATGGTCTGTTTTTATGATCTAAACAATCAATCGTATATGTTCTGACCAAAGACCTTACACTTACTAACAAAATACATAATACAATAATAATACACAATAATACAGTGCAAAGTAATGACTACGTATGAATACTGGTACTACATACGTTTCACATAAATAAACAAACGCCTGATTGACAGTGATCTATGCCATACCCAACGCATACAATTTTCAGAAATCAAAAGAAACACAACATAAAACAAAATAAAACCTATAATATCTACCAAAGTCAAAGAAAACAACTGGGATATGCACTAATAATCTACGTCGCGGCCGCCATCATTTAAACCAGTCAATAATTCAATGTGGTTAAGTAAGTCTAATTCTATATAATAACTTTATGTTTAATTAAATGACAGAAATAAGTAAAATTATACAGACAGTGATTATTAGCAATTTTCTAGATTAGAATTAGACAGAACTAGAGATTCACATAATTTTACTCTGATATCCGCATTAAGATATAGTCTTACTCTGTATAAAATCTAGAGTCTAAATAGACAATGGCGTACAGCCTCTTGTATGTGATGCTTAAACCGGAGGTGGTTGTCCATTAATAGGCCAAGATTACGCACTTCAGCAACACATTCTACAAGTTCATTTTTAATAGTGATACATGGTTTATGCAAACTTATATCCTGCACCTGTTTTCTTGACCCCTTTATTAAATATTTAGGTTTAGACGGATTCAAGACCATGCAATTTGATGCTAACCATTTCACTTTTTCGTCTAAGTCTTTATTTATTTTCTTTACAGACACAGAACACAGACAGAAATAGTAATGTTTTAAGCAATATATGAATAGAAGAAAGATAAACATCAAAAACGATAAAACTGCAAGAAAGTGGCAGAAATAAGATAACTACTACGGAGAGTGTTTGCACACAAACAGCATCTGCTGCAAATACTGCCTCACCATGTAAAAATAAATTACGTCGAGATGTCAAAGTCTTACAACAACGCCTGAAAAGACGTTACACAACTTTTGATAATCTAAAATGTTTATTAAAAATAATAAAAATAATGTGATAGTTATTCTGAAGTCGAACAGATGGTCCAACATAATTTCGAAAACATTCACACAAGATTAAACACGACAAAATCTAACACGTCCAATAAATAATTAATAATAATAAATAATTAAACCGTTTATTTATCATTATATGATTATTCCCGATAATGATAAATATATAATATATATAATATAATGATAAATTAATAATTTTTGAAGAATCGTATCCCTTTACCTCACCCTGCCACTCTGCAAAGGATATTGGCGACGCATAAATGCGACCTGGATTTTATGGCAGAAATGATGGAATTCTTGATGGATAAGGCTGAAAAGGGAGGAGAGAACGTCGCTTTAATTTTTGATGCAATGGCCATCAAAGCTGGCAAACAATATGATAAAGGGTCAGAAAAGTATGGGCGTAGCGTTTATTTAGGCGGAATATTGACACGTGTCCCTGAAACATTCACGCAGTAAGCTAAATAAAAATTAAACTTTCTTTTGAGACACCTTGTACTCCAGAAGTTCAGACCCTTAACTCACGTATAGGATAAGTGATGTAGATTCCAAAAAATATACATACCATGTTTGGTTGTTTTTTTTTACTTATAAAAAATTAGGTATGTGTATGTAGAGTAGTTAGTCAGCATCAATATATCAGGATACAATCGCTTTTACAAGCAATTTGTCCTGACTTCTGAAAAGTCATTGTCACTACATTAGAAAGAGACACACTACCAACGGGAACCCTCTCACGCGAACCGGTATTATCGCCATAGTGCACAGTCTAGTTAGTAAGTGTAAGGTCTTTGGTTCTGACATAAAAATAGTGGCCTATCACACCACAGACAATTATAAGTACTACGTGGTAATTAAGGGTTGATATACGCGACACCGACATGTATAAACAAACACGCATCAAAGCTGGACTGGGATAAGCATGGGAAACACATCACCTTGCTCTAGCCTAGTGTATAAAGTACAAAGCAACTCTTTGGCTGTTGCTTTGTACTTTAGTGTATGTTTTTAAAGTATTTTAAACGTCCAGTCATAGAATTATTACCTATAGAAGGAAGGTTTCTTTAAAACCTCTTCTCAAAACGCGCGCTACTAATTCGCTATGTGTGCTGTATTTACTTGCTTCGTCACGTCACGCACAAAGACGCAAACATAATATGCCCAGCTAAAACTGTTTTTCCCTAAGACTTGGGTAATTGGCTGACTGGTAAAATATTTCTGTAAAATATGTTTCAACAATATTTTTTATAATAAATATTGTTTAAAAGTTAAGATATGCACATACTTTATAATTAAAGCGCATATTTTAACTTATCTATGTAAGCATGGTATAATATGTCTATGTACCTACTTACAAAGAACTAATTATAGCTATTTATAAAATCTTATTCAAAAGTTCGTACATTACATACTACTATAAATAACCATATCATTAAGGTGTATGAAGATTTAGAAACTGATTACAATATTACCCTATTTGGCATTATAGCTCCCAATCATTGGCTCTCGCAAGAGCTGAAATACAATCACGACATCAAATCGCCCACATTATCTATTATATCCCGTAGGCGAAATCGCCACGTCTGGCGATATTTCGTTTACCTACATCTTGCTGGATAATAGTTTACAAGGCAGAAATAAACTCCTAAACATGCCCGCAATTAAACAGAAACGGCAAATTTAAAAATTGTCACTCCCAAGTGTTATACGAATTTGGACTTAAGTATGAACAGAATAAAAACTACCATAACTTACCAAAAATTGATTTTAGTACGCTAGTTTAGTTTGGTGTTCTGAATAAGTGAATTACTACCATTACCTACCTACTAGGTAAGTTTAACACTGTAAGTTTCACTTTACACTCGAGTAAGTTTGACACTGTACTTACAGTAATAAACAAATGTTAATATCAATCACGTCCTTTTTATTTATTTCTAACCAGTAGTTAGGTAGTGCAATCAAACTATTACTATTAATCGACAAAACACTCACGTTAGGGATCGAATACGTGAACTGCATAACAGTGCCCGCCTTGAGCTTGCAGATGCCGCTGCGCACTCGCCCTGAAGATGAGCATCTGACATGCTCGCAACCCGGCGAGACGTATTCGATCCCTAACATGAGTGTTTTGCCGGTTAATAGTAGGTATAATAGTTGGTCAAACTCACAAGAATTTTAATACAAAAATAGTAATAATATGAATTAGCCTGGCAACGATTATTTGGATACAATCTGATGCTTATAGACACGTACAATGTAATAACTCTATTTTTAATATACTTGTAGTATGTCGTAGTACTTGTATGTCAATCATTACCTCGAAATATCTCGGTAACGTGACTAGGGTATCATGTTACTTGTCATTTATTGTTCGTCTACGTACCTACGTGTCCTCAACCCATAATAACCACTTTCATCGTGCGCCGTGACTTCAAAAAATAAAACGGTGGCGGTTCTATATGCTACCTTCCATACAAACCCCCTTCAATTGTTGTGTTGTGTTTCAACTATCACGGTCCATGAGATACAGCCTGTTGACGGAAGGGCGGACTGCGGAGTCTTAGTAATAGGGTCCCGTTTTACCCTTTGGTACGGAAATTTGCAGGACAAACAAGGAGAGAGTGTCAAATATTTAATTATTATAAATAGTTCTAATGTTTTCATGATTAATCTTATCGTATGTTTGCCGAGATAATGTAAGGATTCTAACGATACCATATATCGAAGTCGGTCAAAGCGATTTCGAAATACGGTGGAATAAAGAAACTCACTCACACAAATACAAATAGGTACACATATTGTATAATATAAATGAGCCCTGAAAACACAACTTCCTTTTTTATGCAGTCGTATAGTAAAACAAACAATATCATACCCTAAGAGAATATAACGCTGTCACACCTAAGCAACGTTTTGAAACGGGAATAATTTAATACATAGCTGGCAACATTCCGTCTGAACTACACTCTTAGTTCTAGGTAATTTGTATTTATTATTTTTTGTATTTTAGACGATTTAAGCACTAAAATCAATGGCTTAGCTGTGAAATGTCAAACCACCAATTACAACGCACAAATCGTCATTTTGTGTTTTTTCACCAAGCTATATTCGCTTCTCTGTCATCGGAATGAGAGCTGACAGCGCAGGTGTCGTTTGAAGCCATGTCTGGCTTCACTTGACGGCTTACATTTTGCCCGCGAACAGGTAATAATTCTATGCGTCCAGTCCTAAATTTTCTATCCCTAAGAAAGCTGTAACGCCCCTACTCTGACTGCTTTGAACTCAAATGACGATTGCAATGCAACTATCGTAATCCATATTTATAATTGCAGTGCCACCCAGACTTTTAAAGTTATTACCTGTTCACTGTTCATCATTCATAGTGAATCCACCATCAATATAATCATAATTAAATATTCTTTCGCAGCTACAACTATTGGACCTAAAATTGTAGTAAAGTTTCGTTGAAAATAAGACCATTAACTTCATAAAGATTTATTTATATTTACACATAATATCTATACATACAAGGTTATATATACCTATTTAACTATTATATAACATTTTCTAAACAAAGTTCCATTGGCAAGTGTAACTCTCAAATAATCAGCTCAATTCATATCATAGGTACAAAATTAAATATAAGTAGAATGAAATAATATTGAAATAAAGTTCATATCAGCAACGTGTCTATGAAAATCAATGAAAAATGGAATATTACACTTTTTTCGTGCATGTCGTTTAGGTTAACAATGTCTAAGTGTCTAGTGTCCTAAAACGTCAACACACGAGAGTTTATGTTGCATTACGTCCAGTCGCAAAATGCCTGATTCACATGCATGCAGGTTTTCTTGTCGAAAAACCAATTAAGCTGAAATAGTCGAATGTAGATGTTACTCCAACTTAAAAACGAGGTTATTCCAGAAAGTGCAACTCTGATTGCTATTATGTATGTAGTATGTTTGGATGTTCTGGCCCGTTATTCGCTATGACCTCTAAAACGAGTAAGGCAGCGCGCTGTTTTTTTTTGCATACATTTTGCAATCACTCCTTGAAGATATTGTAACGTGACGCGTTACTTGTTGAATGGTCATAGCGAATAAGGCCCCTGGTGGGGTGTCTAGATCAGTACAATAGACTGGAGGTATTAAGATAATTAAATTTTAAGAAAGCTAGACCTTGTCAGAAACTATATAATATGAGACACTAAACCAGGCATGTCAAACTTGCGGCCCATCAGGCCTTTTTCTGGGGCCCGACTCAAACACTTGAAAACAAATAAATATTGATCAATGCAACACGCCAGTAAATGTGACAGTAAATTAATTATTAATTAGCTTACACTGAAATACGAACAGTGAATTTTAAACAATAAACAAATGTTTAAGTTTTGGATATTCTTGCACTAGTCCCTAGACTAAATTTAGCTCGTTCTTTGCAAAACACAAAAGAAATCAAGGAAATGTGACAACAATGGTGACAATCTTTGAATAGATATCTTTATATTGGGTATTACAAATAGTTACTTGGCTGTTCACATTAAATCAATCGGCGCACCTAAAAAACACCAACATTGCGGTGCGGCCCAGCTTGCCGGCGGCGTCATTTGAGAATGTGGCCCGACTACTATATAGAGTTTGACATGCCTGCACTAAACCATATCGACACTGTACACTATGCTGAAGGTTACGAGACATAGTGCTATTAGAAAAGCTAGATATAATAAGCCTGAATAATGATGAATTACATAGACAAAGTGGTTTACAAGTTCGATTTAAAAGTAATTAACCCTTTGTGTACCATTGACTTAAATTTACGTGCGTTTCGTTCATTAATCATTTGTTTTAATTATCGCGGTACCTATAGGAAGGGTTAATACGATACATAATAATTATCATCAGTAATTAAGATTGATACCTCAACTGAACAAAATTCAATGTGAATCTAATTTGGCTAATAATTGTGCTTACTTAATATGTACTTACCTACCTATTTTTAAAAGACTGTTTAAATGAAATCATTTATTTACTTAAAGCTGATCATAAACATTAGTTGTATTGATTTTGATGACTGTTTTGCAATATCTTTTCTCAAAAAGGTTGCAAAGTACGTATAAAAAACCATGAAAAAATTTGAAGGCTACACTCGCCCTAAAATTATATTTGTCTACTATTACCAATACAATATGTGTGGTCTGTCAATTATCTACCTACTTTGGCTGACATACTTTATATATGATACATAAATATAAACAACATATTGTACAAACATTTTGTTGAAATTAACCTACTTAATAAATTATACAACATTGTTCAAATCTCAGAGCAAGTATCAACAAATAGAGTTCTCATTAGCGTATACCGGTAAGAGACAGAAACGCAACGCACCCAACCAATTTCAGAAGTATTTATGGTGCCTAGGAAAAGATTCATTTTACTTACCTGCATAATTTGGGTGGTTAATGCTGCAGAATTTGATTTAATTTTTTAGGCCAATTTACATGTTATTTCGTATTTTTATACGTAGTTGCAGACATGCGAGTCTTATAATATATACTCTATATTTATTTATATCAACAACGTAAAAATAAGATCAAAATTGTATACTTACGAATGAAAGCATGTTTTCGTCTTTACGTTTACTTCAGCTTTTGCAGCCTTAAAACATAACAATGAACCATTGCTTATATGTTCTATACACAGTTACACATTTCACCATTACAACACCGTTTTTTTAATTGTAAACTCAGCTTTCACTAGAATTACAAAAATCTCTTACAACTGTTGGGCACATGTGCCCAGCAAAAAATGTGAGACTACAAGCAGGACAAAAAATATTCTCCAGCTCTGTCACTCCTTGGGAATAATGTATATACCCATTTCGCTCACTCATGGTATTGTTACTGATGAGGCAATTTGCCACCATACGATAGGTAGGGAAGAATTTTTGGTACCTGGGTTCCGTGGGGTATGTCGGGAGACTCTGGAACTGGTGAGAGCTGGTGACCGTGGGTCCTTGTGGAGGCGTCCTGCTGTCGACGGCGTGCTGAATGAGCTGAAGGCGATTGTTCACTTGTTCACTTGTGTTTATATTGTCAGTGTCCCTTTTATTTGTGCACTCGCGTACGCGTATGTGTCGTCGGTAAAATTATTGGGGGCGTTTCCGACTCGTGGCAAAATGGCGGCGGTGCAGAGCGGATTTCACTTCGTTTTGCGTGCGCGCGAGCAGAAGGCGTGTCGCTCAGTGGTAGCGTGCGAGAGCCGCCGCGTTTGACGTTTCCCCTTACCGGCGGGTAGCGGGGGACGCACTGTGGGTGAGGTGACGTCACGCTTTCGCGTGAACATATTCCCCACGCGGCAAAGGTGTGGTGTGGTGCTCAATCGATAGGCAGGCGGGCGATCTTGAGGACAGGTCGCGTCAGTATGCCCAAAGTCGTCTTGAGTTCCACCACTCGGGTGACGCCATCCCTCCCCGGGAGCGTCTTGGTGATGCGGCCCATGCGCCAGTGTAGAGGCGGCACCTGGTCGTCCACTATCAGTACCAGTTCCCCGACTTGAGGTGGGCTGGATCGGGAAGTCCATTTGGAGCGGGTTTGGAGGGTGTGCAGGTAGGACTTGGACCAGGATCGCCAAAAGTGTTGGGATAAGGATTGGACGAGCTTGAACCTTTTTAGTGCAGAAATGGCTCGGCCTTCTACCGAATATTCAGGTAAGGCTGTGAGCGGACGGCCAATAAGGAAATGACCTGCGGTGAGAGCATCAAGATCCGCAGGGTCAGAAGAGAGTGGGCTGAGAGGGCGTGAATTGAGCACGGCTTCAATGCGTGCTAATAGAGTTGAAAACTCTTCAAATGTGAGGCGTTGTTCGCCGACCACACGGTACAGTAATTGTTTAGCTGACTTTACCGCTGTTTCATGAAGTGCACCGAACCAGGGTGCCTTTGGTGGATTTAGCCACCATGTTATGTGCTGTTTAGAAAGCGTATGTGCGATACTGTTATTATTGGTTGCAAGAAAGGCCTGTATTTCCCTAAGTTCATTCCTAGCGCCTACATAATTTGTACCGCAATCAGACCTAATTAACGTCGGTACACCGCGCCTAGAAACAAAACGCTGTAATGCCGCAAGGAACGCTTCCGTGGATAACTCAGATACCGGTTCGAGATGGACCGCCTTCGTGGCTAGACATGTTATAACACAGAAGTAGCCCTTTAATAGCTTGGCGTTTCTAAGTGTACTGGATTTTATCAAAAATGGTCCAGCAAAGTCCGTCGTGACTTTGCTAAATACGGGCTGAACGTTTACGCGGTCGGCGGGTAGGTCGGCCATGTACGGGGCCTTAGTTTTAGCGCGGAAACGAAAACAATGTATACATTTGTATACTCGATGGCGAATAACGCGGCGGGCTGATAATATCCAGAATTGCTGGCGTAAGAGTGAGTGCAGAGTGTCCGCCCCTGGATGACAGTAAATTTTATGATAGTAGTCTATAATGAGATCAACTAGTGGACTCGAGCTGGGTAATATCAGTGGGTGCTGAGCGTCGTAACGCAGAGCAGACTGGGTGAGTCGACCACTCACTTTCAGTAAGTCGTTCTCTAAGAATGGTGACAGGCGTTGTACACGTATCGTACATTCTTTGTTGTGTTTTAAGCGATGTATGTCTTCAGCAAAGCAATTGTGTTGTACTGAGCGCACCCAATGTAAAAGGGCTTCCTTTCGTTCGCTAACCGTAATGGGCCCAGCGACACGCGCAGAGCGGCCCTGTCTGCAATTGTGTATGAATCGTTTTATACACGCCGTTACACCTATCAGTTTATCTAGTGAGCTGAATCGTGTGAGCAGAGTCTCGTCGAGGTCAGGTATGGCTATGTGGGCGACGGCCTTCTTTGGCTTGAGGCCTGGTAGGGCATGATGGCCCAACGCGGGCGGTAGGGCTGGCCATGTTTGTGGCGGGTCCTTAAGCCAGGACGGTGACCACCACATGTCATGCTTCAAGAGATCTTGAGCTGACATGCCCCTGCTGGCACAGTCAGCAGGATTTAGGGCGGAGGGTACATGTCTCCACGTGAGATTGCATGTATTTGCCTTGATTGAGGAGACTCTGTTGGCTTCAAATGTCTGAAGCGATTGTACAGGCGTGTTCAGCCAGGCCAGTACTATGGTACTGTCTGACCAACATATGTGCTGACGAACGGTGATGTGAGCTGATAACTGGGCCGAGACATGGGCCATGAGCTTAGCCAACAAGTGGGCGGCTGAGAGCTCCAGTTTAGGAATGGTTTGGCGGTTTTTAATAGGAGCTACCTTTGATTTGGACATGAGCAAGTGCACATGTACCTGTCCATCAGGTGTAGTTTCGTGGAGGTAAATAACCGCGGCGTAGCCGAGTTCTGAAGCATCCGCATATCCCTGAAGGGTGTGTGTGGATGCCTTGTTTGAGCAGACGTTTCTTGGAAACCTGAGCGCTGAGAGGCGTGGTAGGTCACGATAGATATTCTGACACTCAAGAGCGACATCACTGGGTACTCGTTCGTCCCAACCGAGTTTTAAGGTCCACGACCTTTGAATCAAGGTTTTAGCGCGGAAGATGACGGGGCTGATCCAACCGCATGGGTCGTACAGACGCGCTATGTTGCTGAGTATTGACCTCTTGGTGAATCCATCTACCGTAGGTACTGAGACACTGTAGGTAAATTCGTCAGTTTGTGGTATCCATTGTATGCCAAGGACTTTGATGGAGTTATCGTCTGGGCTAACGTCAAAATCTTTCGACATCTCGCACTGGTCATCTGGGAACCTTTCTAAGAGCTGGCGTGAGTTGGATGTCCACTTACGCAGTTGGAAACCCCCCAGTGCGAGTAGGCTAATCAACTCGGTTTGTAAGTTAATGGCTTCACCGACAGTATCATGTCCGGTGAGCACGTCGTCAACAAATATTGACCTAGAGAGCACCTGAGCGGCTCTGGGATAGCGTTGCCCTTCATCCGCGATCAACTGCTGGATGGTGCGGTTCGCTAAGAATGGGCTGGAGCGTAATCCGTAAGTCACGGTGGACAATGCATATGTTAATAAGGGCTGATCTGGCGATGAACGCCAGAGAATGAGCTGAAACCGTCTGTGGTCGGGCTGAATCATAATGTTTCTGAACATCTGTTGTATGTCTGTGCTGAAAACGACCTTGTGTGTTCGGAAGTTTAAAATGATATCCGTGATATCTCGCTGCAGGGCCGGTCCCGTATGTAAGGTGTCGTTGAGACTAGTGCCATTTGCGCTTTTACAACTAGCGTCAAAGACTGTACGTAGCTTGTCTGAATTGGCCTTGAAAATGCCATGGTGCGGTATGTAGCAGTGGGGCTGATCGCGGAACGTGTTTGGATGGCAGGGGTTCATGTGACCTTTATCTAGGTACTCCTGCATAAACGCTACATATTTTGAGCGGAGTTCGGGGTTTCGTTGGAGTTTCTTTTCGAGGTTGAGAAACCGCCGAAGTGCTATAGCGTGCGTAGCCCCTAGTTCGGGGGCATCCGTAACAAATGGTAGCGCGACTATATATTTACCAGACTGGTCCCTCGTGGTGGTGGACTGGTATATTTTTTCGCACTCTTCGTGCGCTGATGTACCATCGGGAATGGTATTACTGACTTCTTCTACTTCCCAGAATCTCTCTAGAGCTGACTGGATGTCTTGGCTGGACTGTAGTGCCAAGTCAGTATGGTCAATTTGAGCTGAGTTGACTTGAGGCTGAGTGCCCGTATCTTGTGATACTGGGCCTAATAACGTGAAGTTAAATATCGTGCCGAAGCCGTGCCGTCTGACCCTAATAAGAGGTCAATCGGTGCAGGTATATTAAAAGAAAAATCTGCTAGTGGAACGTAATTGGTGCTTTCATCCAAACCAGGCAGTTTAGTGTGCGGTAAAACTCCCGTTACGTTTTTGAGCACATATGCCTTTGTCCTTATTACGGGCCTGTCCGTATGTACAGGTCGAAAAGTAATGTCGACATATGACGAAGAATTTTCTGAGTGCTGATCACCTATACCTTTTATTTTTAATTGGGTGCGCTGAGTAGGTAAACAAAGTCGCTTTACTATGTTTTCGTCTATTAGTGTTATCATAGAGCCACAGTCTAATAACGCTCGTGCTTGGTGAAAATTGCCCTTGTAGTCTGCTATCTCGAGTGAGACTGTAGGTAGTAGGACAGGTCTATTATGCATACTGTTTGGCGTTGAGATGTCAGTAGTATGACTCAAGGTGTTTGCGACGACATTTTGTCGTCGTGTTGTGTGTGTAGTTGTGGGCTGATAATCTGCGCGCTGCGATGTGTGCTGATTAACGTTGCGCTGAGATGTGTGCTGATTATCTTCGCGCTGGGATGTGTGCTGATTAGCTTCGGACTGATGTGTGTGCTGATGATTAACCGTTAGCTGGGCTGATATGTGCTGATGGTGCCGCCCTAGTCACTGCCTAGGGGGCGGAGGCGAACGCGAGGTAGTGCGCGCTGGAGTACGTCTGAAGGACACCATCCGGTCCGTATCAGGTGAGTGACGGCGGCGTGGTATCTCGCGTTGTTGTGCGGGTAGTAAATGCGCGGAATTGTGCGTAGGTGAGGTACACCCCAACCTGTGCAGGGTCGTGTGGTGGTTTGCACTGCCGCATGTTTTGCATAGGCCCGTTGACGTGCACTCATCGTCATAATGCGGGCCTAGACATTTGGCGCAGCGGTTGCGCGCGTAGATAAAATCCCAGCGACCCTGCACTGGTTGTTTGTTATACTGTGGGCACACCCGTAGCTTGTGGCCCCGGGCATTACACCACGGGCAGTAATGATTACCTCTAGAAAATGTCTGCTGAGGTGGGGGCGAGAAGCGCGCGGGTGATGGTGTCAATGCCTGTGTATAGCGCGGCGGTTGCGGGTTCGATCCCTGCCGAGGTGGGGGCGAGAAGCGCGCGGGTCGTGCGGTTAACGCCTGTGCATAACGCTGAGGTCGCGGGTTCGAATCCTCGGAGTGTGTCGGGGATGTGTTCGCAGTATGTACCCGTCGAGCCTGCGCGTAGTCGTGGTGATACTTGCGCTCGCGTTGTGCCCCGGACGGTGACGCTCGGTTTGCGTTTGGTCCGGGCGTGGGCGGAGCTATGGCGGTCGATACGCTGACCTCGTTGCAGCGTGCGTGATGCTCGAGGAAGGTGACGAGGTCGGCTAGGGTCGGGAGTCGGTCAGATGACCCGTGTTGACGCTCAAAGAAGGACCTAAGTTCCCCCTTGAGTTTTCGTACTACGATCGACACTAAAATATATCCACTATCTCCAGTAGTAGATAAGTTTAAATTGGCAAGCGCGGATTGTGCGGATATGAGCGGAGTTAGGAACTGCCTCCTGATTTCCGAACGCGACGATATGGTGGGCAAATCGAAAATTACGTCCACGAAACGATCTATGAGTAACCGCCGATTTTCGTACCTTCGCGTCAGGATATCTAAGGCTACTACGTAATTTTCGTTCGTGATCGTTAAATGTGCAATGAGCGACCGCGATTCCCCCGCCAGACAGGAAAGTAAATAGTGCAGTTTTACTGCACCCGTAAGGTTGGCCATGTTATCGGTCAAGCTCTTAAATACCGATATGAAGGAGGGCCAGTCCTCGAGTCGCGAGGTAAATTTGGGTAACTCGATTTGGGGCAAAACCGAGTTTACCGTAGCTGGTGCTGTGACGTTTCCCGGGTTGTGTGCTGATGGTACCTCGTCACTTTGGGCTGATGGCAATATATTAATATCTACATGTGCAACCAGAATCGCGTCATAGGCTTCTATTGCCCGTTCGTATTGCTCCATGTACAATTTCTCCTGGGCGTCTGACAAATCGTCGGTATCTAATATTTCGTAGTATACGGCGTCGAGTTTATCACGCATGGTTCTCACGTCCGCAACCTTCGCGTTGAAATCTGCGTTCGTATACTTCTGTTTCCCTTCTCGTAACGACGTCGCAATTTCCGAAAGGGCAATTAAAGCGCGTTGTCCCTCTCTAAAACGAGCGGCCTGCGATTTGGAAGGCATCGTAACGTCGACGTCGAAGTCAGACACAAGGAGAGAAAAAAAAAGAAAAAGTAATTAAAATTATTAAATTATTTAATCCTCGGTGAAATTCCGCACCTCCTTTTTCGGAAGTCGGTTAAAATAACGCCTAAATAAACCTTATATGAGCTGATGGTTTAATTACTTAATTAATTATATTCCGTAAATATCGTTATGTTATTTACGTAAATTCTGTACGGGACCCTAAGACGTTTTGTGCTGGTCTCTTAAATGTAAACAATTAACTTACATTAATTATTTCATGATAATCACGAACACAAGTAAATCTTTTAACAGTACTTAGTATAATTTTATAATTAAAATCAACTAAGTACCTGGCCTTTAGTTATGTTATTTACGACTTTCTTGCAAACAATAGTTAACAATCATAAAAACAAACGCCTCATTAACGTTATCGTTAACGAGTTTGGAATTTCAAACCAAACAACTCTGCAGTATTATTGTCTATTCTGTGGCGCGCGAGTGTCAAACGAACAATGATAGCGTACTTCGTGAAATGTGGCTAGACGGGTTAGTTTGGCTTGGCAAATCGCACTGCCGGTTCACTCGTCTAGAAGCTTCGGATTGATTTGTATGACGTAAGGATTTAAATTAAATTGAATCTATAATAAGTAGTTTGTAAATTAAATAGGGCTTATATGGGGGGTGGACTGTATTAAAAGGAATTATTATTTTTTACAAGGGGGGATAGCACTGGTTCTTTTATCCGGCAGCGAAAGAAAATATGTTGCCGGATATCCGCGCTCGAAGGAAAATATAGTTTCGCAGTTTCCTGCTAGCTATACGCTCGATGATAGGGGGGGGGGTAGATGCGGTTGAGCAGTTTCCTGCAACCAGAGAATAGGTAAGGAATAATTGGGATGGTAAATACCTGCGGAGGTGAGCTCTGTGTCTGATGAGTGCTGGTGACCGTGGGTCCTCGTGGAGGCGTCCTGCTGTCGACGGCGTGCTGAATGAGCTGAAGAACTATTGTCACTTGGTTCTAATGTTTGTATTGTCCCTTTGGGTTGTGCACTGGTTTACGCGGCGGGCTGAATGCGTGTGTACACACGTGCTGATTTAGGATTAGTGTCTGGTTGGGCCGAACACACCCTGAAGGTCACTCGCGGCGAAGTCATTCGCGGTGACTCGTGCTGATATAAAATGGCGGTGCCATGCGGTTGCTGCGCGGCGGTACACGTCCGCCGGTCGCGAGTACAAAAAGGTGACTGGTATATTTTTTCGCACTCTTCGTGCGCTGATGTACCATCGGGAATGGTATTACTGACTTCTTCTACTTCCCAGAATCTCTCTAGAGCTGACTGGATGTCTTGGCTGGACTGTAGTGCCAAGTCAGTATGGTCAATTTGAGCTGAGTTGACTTGAGGCTGAGTGCCCGTATCTTGTGATACTGGGCCTAATAACGTGAAGTTAAATATCGTGCCGAAGGCTATGGGTTGCGCGCGAGCAGAAGGCGTGTCGCTCAGTGGTAGCGTGCGAGAGCCGCCGCGTTTGACGTTTCCCCTTACCGGCGGGTAGCGGGGGACGCACTGTGGGTGAGGTGACGTCACGCTTTCGCGTGAACAGTTACTACCGTGACAACTCTTTTTGTTGATACTTACTCTGAGGTTCAAATCTAAAGATTATCTTTTTGATATAGTGTACATAAAACTGTTAAAACAGTTAGCAAATCTTTTGATTGTTTTAAAACTTTCAAGGGATTGTGGCACGCATATACCTGATAGTTACGTTTGGCGCAAAATAAGTTTAGGTGTAATTCTATCATAGTAACTCGCTTGTAAACACTAAACTAAAATTCTCTAAACTATGGTAATTCTTATTTTGTTTACACTAAAATCCATAATGTTGTAACACTTGGAATTCTAATTAATATGACTAATCCCATTCAATTGTGGGTAGTTTTAGATTAGTTTATAGAAACCAAGAAGGTACATGGCTACTTAGTTTTCACTAAACATACCCAAAGGTAAACAGAAATGGCAAATTCAATTCGCTCATAGTACTGTCATTCGGAAGCGTTATACGAATTTGGACTTTAGTATTAACAGAATAAGAACTTCCATAATTACTAAAAATATATTTAAGTGCGCTACTTTTATTTGGTGTTCTGAACAAGCTAATGTCGCTGTCTGATTATCACTTGCAAAGACTGATAAAACAGATATGTTAAACGTCAAAACTATAATACTATGTATTATTGACACGGACATAATAATTAGATCGTTTCTTAAGTTTTACATAATAATTTAATAAATCAACAAGTACTTAACAAAACTACTCTCTGGTTTCTGAAATAAGTACATGAAAAAGTCAATTAAGACTCAACAAAGTAGCTAAACTATGCAACTGACCATAGTAAATATTTTCTTATAATTTTATAAACCTCGCCTAAACATACCTCACCTCTTTGTTTTACTATAGGTTTTGATATGACATAATTTTAGTAAACGGCGATATAATATATGTCAGTAATTAAGTTTACTGCAGTATGTACGAGTAATTATTTACAATATTTGTGGGTAGAATTTAATGTGTAGTTCAAACAAAATCATCAACACGCTCTTTGATGTCTCATATGTTGAGGTAACATGATTATCCATATTAAAAATATACATTTTTAAGCTTACCAATAGTACAAGCAACATTTATCATTAAAAAACATACAAATAAATAACCACATTCAACGTGTTTTTTAAACATATTACAAAAGGCCATACTATACATAGCATATTGAAGCATCGCAGCCCAAGTCCTACAATTTTCCTGCTTGTACGCCCACTAGCCTCAAGGGATTAATTCTACATACACCAGAGGCTTAGTCACATATTTTTCGACACACATGCTCATGAAGTGGCTCTAATTTCACCGCAATCAGACACATAATGACACCTGTAATCAAACTTTTTTTATTTTATTCGTTTTGCCTTGTTCTTAATAAAGTTTCGATACAAAAAAGATCGTGTTCAATAGTACAAATAAATTAATGTACCTATTGCTGGCTCATTTCATGCAACTTCGCATTTAAATAGATAATTTCAACTTGTACGTTTTTAATAAATAAAACTTTGACTCAAATATAACTTTTGTTTTCTCTGTAATAAAGAAAACTTGAAATTCTGCATTTTGTACGTGGCTAAAACGGTATCCGCAAAAAGTGAAAAAAATAAACATCATTCTTTTATTCAATGGCCGATCGCCATTGTTAGATGTGCGCGTATAGGAAAATTGATTAATTTATCCCGCTACTAAATAGATTTTTTAGTATCTATTATTTTCTTCACAAGTGTGTTGAAAAACGTCGTATGATACACGTGTATCATTTTTGATTTTTTGTATTATTGTTTGTATGATTACCGTCCATGGCTTTCCCTCGACCCTCACCTAACGGCTCGGGTCTCAATGGCAACTCAACAGTAACCAACGTTACACACCTGTACCATAATGCACTATTCTGCCCTCATAACTCAAACTGCAGTAATTGACATTTTTGGGATATTGACTTTTTTCAAGAAATGGGGCGGGCCCCAAGGGGTTTATTTACATGAAAAAATATTAATATCTTAAAAAAAAGTCTCTACAAGTATGTTTTTTAGGTAACGTTTTGAGCAGTACTTACATGAAAACTATATCAATGATAAGAAAAAGCACAGTATTAAACACATGCTAAAGAAGAATGCAGTACTTGTTAGAATTTCCTAAAACAAAGTGCAGTAATAGCCTATATTACTGTATTCTTTATTCAAGTATCTATAGACCAGTTACTAAGTCAAAACGCAGTACTCCACATTACTGCATTTGTGCGTAGTAAAAGTGTGCGAGATCGTAACCGTACGATACAGTGCCGCGTTTTGTTGAAGCAAATCAGTGCGTCGTCGTCTTTCGGCGAAGTGAGACGTGCGGCACGTGTACCGCTCCGGCGCGCTGTTGTTTTTAATAAAACGGAATTTGGGTGAGTTGCTATAATTTTACTATAGTCTACTATTTAGTTATTATATATTTATAGCTTTAAGAAACAAAGAGTTATCCCCTGACGTGACAGTCAGATTTTAGTTTATATAACCTTAAAATACTAAAAGAATATTCTTGTTATCTAACTAAGAGTGCATATTCTGTAGGTTTTCATCAACTTTGATTGTTTACTTGTATACCTAAGGGATACCTAAAATTATTGCTATCTGATTGAAATGTAATTACATCGTCGACTTAACATTTTTAACTGATAAATAGGTTTAGGTATCTATAATGAACCGATTATATTGGTAGTTTATAGTACATTTAAAGTATTATATAGTATGTGCGTATATGAAATACAAGCGGCACCTGCGGTTTTACCCGCGTTAAACCGAAATAAATATAGCTTATGTACTAATCCATAGTCCATTCTACCTCCACACCAAATTAGATCCAAATTAGATCAGCCGTTTTTGAGATCGGCGTGCAAAAAATATACGATTAGTTACAGATTTTTTATAGTAGAAAAGTAAAGATGATATTTTATGATATTTCCTTCAATGTAGATTTATTATGTTTTCAGAATATTCTCTTCTTAATGTCTGCCAAAAATTCCCGCGGAAGAAGCATGTCAGACATGGTGCTTGGTAAAACTGATCGTGAAACAGAACCACAACCATCTACTTCTACAGAATTCAATTCAAACCAGAAAGATGAATCATTTAGTCTGTTATGTGATGAACCGTTCCCAAGTTCTTTGATGGATATATCATTAACAGATATAACATTCGAAACAGGAGAACCCAGCGAAATTATTCCTATTGCATCAAGTTCAATGATTTTGACAAGCGAAGCGGCCCAAGATGACAATTTGAATCATGATACACATACAACTGAATCCAATCATATTTTAAATATAGAGTCTGAAAATAATATAGTACAAGCTAGTTTGCAGGAAAAAACGAAATCAGGCAACCCAAGGAAGAGACGGAAATTTGAAGAATCGTTAGAAACAAGACTAACAGATAAGAAAAAGAGAAAGTTAGATAAAATGGCGGTAAAACCTGGATGCAACGAAACCTGTACAAAGAAATGCATGTCTTATTTTACGGAATTAGAACGCATACACATAAATGACACATTTTGGAAATTTAATTATGAAGCACAAGGTCTATATGTAAAGTCGTTGGTTACTGAAAAAGAAGTACAAAGACGTATCAAAGACAGCCAGATGATGCGGAAGAGCACAAATAAGTATTTTTTTGACACAGACAATACAAAGAAAGAGGTTTGTAAAACTTTCTTTCTCACGACTCTGGGATACCACAAAAATAATGATAGACGTGTGCTTGACATTTTTAAAAAAGCTTCCTGAAGCTCAAAAGGATCTACGCAGAAAACATAATAATTCTAAACACTTGGACAGAGAAACGATCAAACAGCATATCGAGAGTTTTAAACCAGCCATCGCACATTACAGACGTACACACGCTCTATGTAGAAGATACCTTCCGAGTGATTTGAATAAAACTATGATGCATGCTGATTTTATAGAAAAGAATCCAAATTTTAAGGTATCATATGATCTCTACAGAAAATTCTTAAAAAAAGATATGAATATATCTTTTGCCCAGTTAGGTAACGAAGAGTGTGAACAATGTGAAACATTCAAACTACATAAAATTGTATGCAAAGATGCCGAACATTGTACCGAATGTGCTACATACCAGATCCATCGTGAAAAATTTGAAAAAGCACGTACTCATTACCAACAAGATGTAACGCAATCTGGGAATAAGTCAGAATCTTCAAATTGTTACTACTCTGCTGATTTGCAAAAGGTCATTATGTTACCCAGACTAGATATGTTTAAAATTGTAATGTTCTGCCCAAGAATCATAGCGTTTAATGAAAGTTTTGTGCCTTTGGGCTCTAGTAAAGAAAAACCATTTGCAGCTATATGGCATGACGCTATATCTGGCAGGAAACAGGAAGACATAATTAGCACATACAGATCTTTTTTGGAAAGCAAACGTGATTGTGAAGAAATCGTTATTTAGACCGACAACTGCACTAGTCAAAATAAAAATTGGACATTTTTCACCTTTCTGGTGCAGATTGTAAACAGCCAGTTTATTAAAGCCACAAAAATAACTATAAAATACTTTGAACCTGGGCATACCTTCATGTCCGCTGATAATTTTCACCATCAAGTGGAAAACCAGCTGCAAAAAGCCAAGAAAGTATATGACTTTTCAGATTTTATAGATTGTGTACAACTAGCAAACTCAGGAAAAGTTATTGTTAAACCGATGGAAGTTAACAATTTCTATAAATACAAAGATCATTCTTCCCAGTATAAACTCAAAAAATGTGAAGAGAGAACATATCTCAAAGATATTGTTTGTGTCGAAGTACAGAGAAAGAGCATGAATCTTTTTGTTAAGACAGACCACAATCACAGCAACATGACAGAAATAGATTTTTTAAAAACAAAACTGATTAAACAAAATAATATACCTGAACCAGAGACAAACCAGAAGGCACGCGGAATAACTCAAGAAAGAAAAGCTGGCATACTAAAATAACTAGGTGACCTAATACCTCAGAACAGACTGATATTTTGGGAAAATCTTCCTGTAAACGAGGAGTCTGTAGATCTCACCGAGACTAGAGAGCCTCAAGAATAAGACTGTGTATATGTACTATTTTTAGAAGACTTATTATTTTTAAAAGGAGTTTTTTTCGTTTTTTTTATGGGTATTGAATGCCTAAATTTAAATTTAATATTTGGATTGAGATATTTTTTACAATGAACGGTAATTTAACTACCTGGTCATCTGAAAAGACACTGTGGCCCAAGGTGAAGGGGGATGACTGAATTGGAATGGTACTTGATCTCAAACGAGGCTGCCAGAACACACCTTAAGGTGCTTGGCAGAGTAGGTAGATTTATAATTTTTTTAAAGATTTTTTTAAAGAAGTATTTTTTAATTTGTATCTTTAATTTTCTTATGGGTATTGAATGCCTACATTTTATTGTTTGGATTATTTGGATTAAGGGTTTTATTTTTAGACTGAACAGTCAGACACTGGCTGCAGCCCGAGGCAGGCGGCTATGACTTCATGTAATAATGTGCCTTAATCTGTGATAATTAAATACCTAATAGAACAGTTTCAATAAGTAAGACAACCTCCAGTCTATTTCTAGATACACATCTATAAATACTGTTAATTATAAGATTATTAGTGAAGTAATTATAGACGTAATGTGTAATTTGATTCTAAGAATAGAAACCTTACTATTATTTTTAGTAATATGTGTATCTGATATCCTATGTTTAAATACGAGTATGTTGGTTTAATAAAACTGATTATTCTTTAACAAATTGTTTAATTTTGATATCCCGTTTATGGTTTAAGCCGTAGAGCAACTTTAAAATCTATATTAAATACACTGCAGTACTTAGCTTCGGCCATTAAACAACAAATTTAATAACGCAGTAATCATCGCGTGCTAGACCATAATGCAGTAATGAGCGCAAGTACTGCATTTTGACTTAGTATCCAGAGATTTTTACAAGACATGGTACTAAAACTAAACGCAATAATACGCATTATTAATGGATATACCTGCCGTGCTAAGGATAACCGCCGTAAGCTGCATTTTTTCCAAAATTGAGTTAGTACCATATTCGGAATCGCCGTGTCAAGATCTATAACTTTCTCTTTGACAGTTTTTTAAAATTACGTCTCTAAATGCTTTTTTCAGTTGTGATAAGCGCCGTAACTACCATTTATTTTATGGGTTTCTAAGAATTACCGCCGTAAACGAACATAACACTATCGTGACATAAACATGTATAGATAAAACTTATAGTGTGCTTACGTTAATCGCATTAAAGACATATAGAGCTTATCACTAAGGATACGCATTCTAATCAACATGTATATTCCTTACATTAAGCGTTGTAACTACAAATTACGGCGGTAAAATGAAGTAACAATCACAACCTATATATTGTTATCGTTATGACAATCGCCGTATGTGTACATACCACGCTAATTACAAGCGACTGCAATACTTAGAGCACTATGAATCCTTGTAATAAGCGCCGTAATTATACATTGCGACGCTTATTCTAAGGATTACTACGACGAAAAGTTTTGGTTGGCTAACATTTAGAGCCTAATCAGTCACTATACGGCTCTTATTGTAAGCCACTCGCAACTAAACTTCACACATACTGCGGGCGGGCGGGGGTGAAGGAGGTATAAGTACAAAGAACCATCAGTCAGTGGCTCGCAGACAACTGGGAGCGTCGCACGCGCCGTAGGGAGTGCGCGCTGTGCTGCGAAGATTTGGCGGCAAAAACCATTTTTCGTAAGTAAATAACTTTAACTTATATGCTGAGGCCAAACGGGCGGAATTTTCTGGGTTGTAAGTCGCGTAATTTCTGCTGCATTTGTTTTCATAAAAATATCCTGTTTGATTCGCGCGGCGACGCAAAATGAGCTATCTCCGACCGAAATGTTTAGCGGGGGTGAAGGGGGCGAGGCATTTACGCGACTCAAAACTCAGAAAATTACGCTCGTTTGGCCTCAGCCATAATGGATTTAAAAAAACTTTGATATTAATGTCAATTAAACTTTACTAGGTACTAAAATGATGACCGTAGCGAGCGTGGCTAGTAAGGTTGATACTTTCCGGCGCAATTAGTGCGGGTCGTAGGTTCGATTTCCGCCACAAAAATGTTTTTTTATTCCCTGCAATTATATTTCTATGGGGTCTAAGTGTTTCGGTACCATCACATGGCTCTTACAATTTTTGATACCTACGATAGAGATTAACTCTATTGGGGGTAGATTATAACATGTAGATGACATTTAATTACATAAGAATTGAGTGAAATACAGTCAGAAACAAAGATGCTTTTAAGCTGCTGTTTCTCTGTTTTAAGTTTTTGTTTTGTTTCAGAAAAAAATGGCGGCATCAAGTGCTAGGCGTAATAAAATACTAGCTATGACCATCGACCATCAGAATATTGCAAAAGAAATCGCGGGCCCTAGTGATAAAGTACCGGTCAAGATCACTAAAAAAGAAATAAACAGGATGAAAACTGATATACAAGAAATATGGCAAAGGCCCTACGATTTCAACGATTTCAGTGCAGTTTTTGACTATTCGAATGAATATGAAAACTCCTTTAAATGGGTACAAGAAAATGACTTATCTAAATTACAGTCTTCGTTCAAATTCTACGTGAACGATAAAAAAAATATACCCAAAGATGTAGATTTTTTGCTATGCCACGAAGAACTAGACATATCACCTCTTCCTGATAATGAAACAAGCTATGCACCAGAAACTGATCTTTTTCATGACTCCGACGATGATAATGACAAAACATATATTCCTGAGTCTTCTGATTCAGATGAAGATAATATAACTCACAACCACAAAAAACAAAAAGTGACAAAAACATATATTCCTGAGTCCTCGCTGGATTCCGATCAAGATACATCACACAACTATGAATACAATGGACGACAACCACTATCACCCCATTACGGGATATCTCAGAACAATCAAATAATTTGATTCACGATGGCAAAGAACCAGTAATTGATACCAGTTTAAATTTGATGCAGCAATCAGAAGAAAACGACCCAGGAATTATAGATTCTACACTAGAAATAAATAGAATTAATTCTGACACACAAACACAATCCGCGTTTGGCTCTGAAAGTAACCCCCCAATGCTTGGAAAATAATACCATAGCCACTGATCTTACAACACATGAATCTATAGACACACAAGACAAAAGATTAACTAAAGATGGCAAACCACGTAACAGGAAAAAATACAATGAATCTGTCAAGGAGAGACTTGCAAAGAATAGAAAAATTCAGGAAGACAAAAATGCATTGAAAGAACCATGTACATATGCATGTACAAAAAAATGCTCCACAAAATTTACAGCTCAAGAAAGGCAAGACATCCATGACAGATACATAGCTCTGAATTACGAATCACAAGGACTATTTATTAAATGTTTCATTGATGAAAAACCCGTAACACGAAGGTCCAAAGTAGAGGAAAGCGGATCATACAGGAGAAATACATGTTATAAATATTATTTAAGAGGTATTGATAATGTCAAAAAAGAAGTCTGTAAAACATTTTTCTTGTCTACTTTAGGCTATACTCCTAAAAATGACAGAAGAATTGTAACAGCTATGAAGAAGCCTGTTGATGAACAAAAAACGGTTCGTGGAACCCACAGTAGAACCTTAATAGACAGACAGGCTTTGAAGGAACATATAATGTCATATAATCCCGCCGTCTCGCATTACCGAAGAGAGCATGCCCCCAAAAAGCTTTACCTGCCTAGCGATCTAACAATAACAAGCATGCATAAACACTTTTGCTCAGTAAATCCAGATTTCAAAGTTTCCCTTGAAGTTTATCGAAAAGTCATAAAAGAAGATATGAATATATCATTTGCACACCTTGGGAATGAAGAATGTGAACAATGCGAACTTCACAAGCGACATAACAGTGAACACGTGATAAGTCCAGACGATTCCTGCGAAATATGCAATCGTTTTCACAAATACCATAAACCGAGGTACAGTGGACCCCCGGTAATCCGGCCCCTGTCTAATCCGACGCCCCCTGTAATCCGACATGGTCTATTATTTATTATTGAATACATATTTTGTATTCGCTAATGCATGATTGAACAAGTTACAACTTGTACGCACCATCACTCGCCGCGTAGGGTATTGTTTTGATTACGATTGCTTAGTTGGAATTTGACTACGTGCGGCCTAGTGCGTGTTCATTGTTTACTGTTTATTCATTGTGTATTACGTATACGTACCTAGTAATGTCGTCACAAGGTCAGAAGCAAAAGCACAAAACACTGACAATTAAAGCAAAATGTGATATTTTGGACCGCCTAAATCGTAATGAATCTTTCAGTAGTTTAGCAAGCGAATAAGGCGTAGGCCGATCTACAATTTATGACATTAAAAAAACCACGAGAAGATTAAACAGTTCGTGTCAACTACTGACTGTGGGCCAGGCAAGAGACAGACACTCAAGAAAGCTAAACATCCAGAAGTGGAAGAAGCTTTATACATGTGGTTTCTTCAGGAAAGAAATAGGTATGCGCCCATTTCGGGACCCATGTTGGCAATGAAAGCTAAATATTTTTATAAAGAAATAATAAAAATAGATGAATTTGTGGCTAGCAAGGGATGGCTAGAACGTTTCAAAAGTCGTCATGGTATACGTTTAATGACCATTACAGGAGAGAAACTTTCTAATGATGCCACCTGCATAGAGCCATTTAAATTAAGATTTTTGCAAAAGGTGAAAGATTTAAATCTTAACCCGTCACAGGTGTACAATGCAGACGAATCAGGGCTTTCATGGCGTGTGATACCTAATAAAAGTTTTGTTTCCTATAATGAAAAATCCGTACCTGGACGAAAAGTAAGTAAAGAACGTGTAACCATACTACCATGTGCTAACGCTGCGGGTACACACATGCTAAAAATGGTGGTCGTTGGAAAATCTAATAAACCACGTGCATTAAAAAACATTGATTTACCTGTACACTATTATGGACAAAAAAGTGCGTGGATGACAAAAGAACTTTTCAAAAAGTGGTTTGATGAATGCTTCGTACCAGAAGTTAGAAAATGGTTGAAAGATCATAATTTTTCTCAAAAAGCGTTATTGCTTCTTGATAACGCTCCCGGTCATCCATTTGAAGAAGAACTGACAAATGAGGATAAATGCATCACTGCGATGTTTCTACCGCCAAACTGCACTGCACTGATTCAACCCATGGATCAGCATATCATTCAGTTTGTAAAGCAAGATTATAAGAAAAACCTACTTCTGAAAGCCGTGTCAAAAGACCAGCCAATAGAAAAAACGTTAAAAGAATTTAACATGAAAGACTTGGTTTTCGCTCTTTGTCAATCGTGGAATACATTACCTTCTTCAACTATTACATCGTCTTGGAAAAAGTTATGGCCAGATATAGTCGCCACTCCTACCAACGATCCACAAATCAGTGTACCTTCGGAAGTGATAGAGCAAATTGCTGCTGAAACACAAATACGTCCGGAAGATTTGGAAACCTGGTGCCGTGGAATGGATAAAGAGGAAAATATTTTTTATGAAATGTCTGACGAAGAGATTATAAACGTTTAGGGCCCTAGGCTCAACTGCGAAGCTCAACCAGTTGAGCCGTTTGGACTTTTTTTTCCCGTAGGCTCAACTGGTTGTGCCTAGGGGAAAAAAATGTGTCGAAGGCTCAACTGGGACCTAGATTAAAACACGAGGCTTAACTAGTTGAGCCTTTTGAACTTTTTTCATGTAGGCGCAACTGGATGTGTAGATATATTATATCTTACCTGTGACAGCTGTCAAAATGACAGTTGGTGTCATATTTTATGATTTTTATTTCACACTTAGATTAAACTTTGTTTACAAATAGCACCGATATAGCTCTTATCTATGACACCTGTCATAGTGACAGTTGACGTCGTATTTTATGGTTTTGATTTCATACTTAGATAACATTCGACTTAAAAATAGCACCGATATAGGTCTTAGCTATGACAGCTGTCAAAGTGACAGTTGAAGTCGTATTTTATGATTTTGATCTCACACTTAGACTATATTTGGCTTAAAAATAGCACCGATATAGGTCTTAGCTATGACAGCTGTCATAGTGACAGTTGAAGTCGTATTTAGTGATTTTGTTTTCACACTTAGATTATATTCGACTTAAAAATAGCACCGATATAGGTCTTAGCTATGACAGCTGTCATAGTGACAGTTGATGACGTATTAAGTGATCTTGATCTCACACTTAGACTATATTTGGCATGAAAATAACACCGATATAGGTCTTAGTTGGGACTGCTGTCCTAGTGACAGTTGATGACGTATTTTATGATTTTGATTTCATACTTAGATAACATTCGACTTAAAAATAGCACCGATATAGGTCTTAGTTAGGACTGCTGTCAAAGTGACAGTTGATGACGTATTTAGTGATTTTGATTTCACACTTAGATTACATTCAACTTAAAAAAAGCACCGATATAGGTCTTAGCTATGACAGCTGTCATAGTGACAGTTGAAGTCGTATTTAGTGATTTTGTTTTCACACTTAGATTACATTCAACTTAAAAATAGCACTGATATAGGTCTTAGCTATTACAGCTGTCATAGTGACAGTTGATGACGTATTAAGTGATTTTGATCCAACACTTAGACTATATTTGGCATGAAAATAACACCGACATAGGTCTTAGTTGGGACTGCTGTCCTAGTGACAGTTGATGACGTATTTTATGATTTTGATTTTACACTTAGATTACATTCGACTTAAAAATAGCACCGATATAGGTCTTAGCTATGACAGCTGTCATAGTGACAGTTGACGTCGTATTTTATGATTTTGATCTCACACTTATATTTAATTATTATTATTTAAGTGGACAGCAGCTGAAATAAAATGTTCAACTGCAAAACCGTTTATTTATTATTCATCCGCAATAATGATGGTTGGAATCGCCCTGAAATTTTAGACCAATTGCAAGCTCCATATTATGAAATCACTCGATTATTATTATTTTAATAACAATGAATTATTAATAAAATAATTATTTGATAGATCACAAAATAGGATGCTTGAAATATTTATCAATTATATTGATAGATGTCAAATTTAAAAAAAACGCCAAGGTTTAAACTGTAACAGTCAAATCAAAATCATAAAACACGACATCAACTGTCACTAAAATAGCTGTCATAGCTAAGACCTATCTCGGTGCTATTTTTAAGTCGAATGTAATAAGTATGAAATCAAAATCATAAATAACGTCATCAACTGTCACTAGGACAGCTGTCATAGCTAAGACCTATATCGGTGCTATTTTCATGCCAAATATAATCTAAGTATGAAATCTAAATCATAAAATACGACATGAACTGTCACTATGACAGCTGTCATAGCTAAGACCTATATCGGTGCTATTTTTAAGTCGAATGTAATCTAGGTATGAAATCAAAATCATAAAATCCGTCATCAACTGTCACTTTGACAGCTGTCATAGCTAATCCCTATATCGGTACTATTTTTAAGTCGAATATAGTCTAAGTGTGAGATCAAAATCACTAAATACGTCATCAACTGTGACTTTGACAACTGTCACAACTAAGACCTATATCGGTGCTATTTTTAAGTCGAAAATAATCTAAGTGTGAAATCAAAATCACTAAATACAACTTCAACTGTCACTATGACAGCTGTCATAGCTAAGACCTATATCGGTGCTATTTTTAAGTTGAATGTTATATAAGTGTGAAATCAAAATCACTAAATACGTCATCAACTGTCACTTTGACAGCAGTCCCAACTAAGACCTATATCGATGCTATTTTTAAGTCGAATGTTATCAAAGTATGAAATCAAAATCATAAAATACGTCATCAACTGTCACTAGGACAGCAGTCCCAACTAAGACCTATATCGGTGTTATTTTCATGCCAAATATAGTCTAGGTGTGAGATCAAAATCATAAAATACGACATCAACTGTCACTATGACAGCTATCATAGCTAAGACCTATATCGGTGCTATTTTTAAGTTGAATGTAATCTAAGTGTGAAATCAAAATCACTAAATACGATATCAACTGTCACTTTGACAGCAGTCCCAACTAAGACCTATATCGATGCTATTTTTAAGTCGAATATAATCTAAGTGTGAAAACAAAATCACTAAATACGACTTCAACTGTCACTATGACAGCTGTCATAGCTAAGACCTATATCGGTGCTATTTTTAAGTTGAATGTAATCTAAGTGTGAAAACAAAATCACTAAATACGACTTCAACTGTCACTATGACAGCTGTCATAGCTAAGACCTATATCGGTGCTATTTTTAAGCCAAATATAGTCTAAGTGTGAGATCAAAATCATAAAATACGACTTCAACTGTCACTTTGACAGCTGTCGTAGCTAAGACCTATATCGGTGCTATTTTTAAGTCGAATGTTATCTAAGTATGAAATCAAAATCATAAAATACGACGTCAACTGTCACTATGACAGCTGTCATAGCTAAGACCTATATCGGTGCTATTTTTAAGTCGAATGTAATCTAAGTATAAAATCAAAACCATAAAATACGTCATCAACTGTCACTAGGACAGCAGTCCCAACTAAGACCTATATCGGTGTTATTTTCATGCCAAATATAGTCTAAGTGTGAGATCAAAATCATAAAATACGACATCAACTGTAACTATGACAGCTGTCATAGCTAAGACCTATATCGGTGCTATTTTTAAGCCAAATATAGTCTAAGTGTGAGATCAAAATCATAAAATACGACTTCAACTGTCACTTTGACAGCTGTCATAGCTAAGACCTATATCAGTGCTATTTTTAAGTCGAATGTTATCTAAGTATGAAATCAAAACCATAAAATACGACGTCAACTGTCACTATGACAGGTGTCATAGATAAGAGCTATATCGGTGCTATTTGTAAACAAAATTTAATCTAAGTGTGAAATAAAAATCATAAAATATGACAACTGTCATTTTGACAGCTGTCACAGGTAAGATATAATATATCTACACATCCAGTTGCGCCTACATGAAAAAAGTTCAAAAGGCTCAACTAGTTAAGCCTCGTGTTTTAATCTAGGTCCCAGTTGAGCCTTCGACACATTTTTTTCCCCTAGGCACAACCAGTTGAGCCTACGGGAAAAAAAAGTCCGAACGGCTCAACTGGTTGAGCTTCGCAGTTGAGCCTAGGGCCCTAAACGATTATAAAAGAGATTTCTAGTCATACAACAATAAATCAGGAAGATGACGACGAAGTGATAGCAACTACTCCGCAAGTGCACAAGATGCAATTAATGCCTTTGAGCTGGGTTTGCAATGGGCTGAAGAAAATGGTGCATCCTACAACGAACTTCTACTTTTGAGAAGACTGAGGGACAAAGCGTTAATCTCGCGTTTCAACAATGTTAAACAAAAAAAAATTGATGAATATTTGCATGCTTCTTAAATTAATTGATTCATAGTTTTTGATTATTTTAATATGTACATTTGTTTGTACACAATTATTTCCTAACGTAAAGTTATTGCATGTTTTTTGTAAGTTCTATAGCATTAATGACGTTAATTTTATAATAAAACGTAAGCTCTCTATTGTTGTTTAATTTACTAAATTTGACATACAAGTATGATTTGTACTTCAGAGTACATATATGTACATATGTATATATAATATGTATAAAGAATCTTATCATTGGATCTGTAATTTGTCGGATTACAAGGTACTCTTTTGTAAAAAATTCCGGACTATAGGGGGTCTTAGGCAGTACTCTATAATCCGAAGAATTCGATAGTTCGACACTGCCCTGCAAAATGTTTGTCGGACTACCGGGGGTCCACTGTATACAGACTCGCGGATAGAGTACGAAGGAGACAGACTGAAGGCAAAGGACGACAAAGAAACAACATATTATTCCGTTGATCTTCAAAAGATCATCATGCTACCCAGGATGGACCAGTTCAAGATTGCAATTTTTTGCCCAAGGATAATCGCTTTTAATGAAAGTTTTGTGCCTCTTGGGCCAGCAAATGCAGATAACTTGCCATATGCAGTTTTATGGCATGCGGGACGCAGCCAAGACGATATAATATCTACATTCAAGGCGTTTTTCGAACACAAAAGAGACCAAAAACACATAGTTCTTTGGCTCGACAACTGCTCGGCCCAGAACAAGATCTGGGCATTGTTTTGCTTTCTTGTCAATATAGTTAACAGCGCATATATTTCAACCGAGAGCATTACACTGAAATTTTTCGAACCAGGGCATACTTTCATGTCTGCAGATAGCTTCCACCATCAGGTAGAACTATCCTTACAAAGAAGGGGAAAGGTCTACGATTTCAATGATTTTGTGGACTCCGTTCAACGGTGCAACAAGGGAAAAAATAAAGTGAAGGTCATGGAGGTAAGCGACTTCATTTCTTACGACGACTTCTCCTCCCAGCATAAGCTGCGTAAAAATGAACCTAGGGTTTATTTATGTGATATAATGTCTGTGAGGGTAGAGAGAGGCATGTATAAACTGAAGTATAAATTTGTACACAGGGAGGATTTTCAACCTGAGGAGCTGGATTTTTTGCAAGTCAAAATAAAAAAAACTGAGAAGTTTCCTGCTTTCCAATACAAAACAACTAAGAGAGGAATCACACAGCAAAGGAAGACAACTATAATAGAAAAGCTGATTCCATTGATGCCAGAAAACAGGAAACCTTTCTGGCTTAACTTGCCTACTTCACAGGGAGAACCTGAAGAAAATCTGTTAGAAGAATCCTAAACAATATAAAAAACCAGACAATTAGTCTGGTTTTTTATATTGTTTAGGAGTAGTGAGTAGTTAGTTCCTAAGTGTAAGAATTATTTTTTGTTATGAGTTTTAGAAGGTTTTTATTTTAAAGAAGGTTTTTTGTTTATTTTTATTCTAGATGACTGATTAATAAAATAAAAAGGCTGGTTTTTAAAACTAAGTGATTTCTAAAAGTGCCTACAGTTTTAGCAGGTTTTTAATTTTAGAGAAGGTTTTTTTGTTTATAATTTGTGTTCTAGATGACTGATTAAGAAGTTATAATAGCTGGTTTTTAAAACTGAGTGATCTCAAAAAGTGCCAATAGTTTTAGGTTTTTAATTTTAGAGAAGGTTTTTTTGTTTATTTTTATTCTAGATGACTGATACGGCTGGTTTTTAAAACTAAGTGATTTAGTAGCAATAATTGTTTTTATGAATATGGTGTAACAGTTCCCTGAGTTTAGATTTTAAAATAAAAGTTTTAGAAGAATATTAGAAGAACTTTGTTTTCTTTTTAACATAAGTACATAGTTAATTTTGAACAGTAACTAGATAGATTATTAATATTATTTTATAGTGATATTTTATTTCATTAATAAGTATTTCACTATTATATTTTATTACGATAGGCTTATACATGTTATAGGAACCACACCTACACTAACTTGCAATAAGAGCCGTAAAAGATGTTACATATGATATAAATATGAAGTTTTAGTAAGTATTGCTTGACATGACAGCCGTAACTTTTGCAGTGACGGCAATTAAAATTAGAATTCACAAATTTCAAAGCCTATGTTTCCCTATCAAAAGCGCTTTAAAGAGTGTTCCTTAACATAAGCGCGGTATGTGTGTTGCTTACGACTTTTTTTAAGTATTCGTCTACAAAATTCAGCAGGCTTCCATAGCATAACGAGTTTTTTGATGTTTTGATGTAATAATAATTGTATTAGGAGGTTACTTCTCCGACGTATAAAAACTACATCATTTTCTCTATAATAAAGTAGTTTCAGATGTAAAAAAAAGTTAATTTTGTAGAAGTAGTCAACAAAAACATTTTAAAAACTTTAGGCGGCATTTTCTCGAAACTAGTTGACATGCACTTACGGCGGTTACCCTTAGCACGGCAGATACTAATTTACGCAATAAAAGATAATTATTTTTGAAAAGCTTGATTTTTTCCCTATTTTAACGACATATTTGAAAAACTACAAAATACATACATCTTCCTCAAATATGTCAAAATGTCTTTCGCGCGTTTATCTCGAAACCGCCATTTTGCAATTACTGCATTCTTAGTTATCAGGGCAGAATAGTACAAGCAACATTTATCATTAAAAAAACATACAAAAAATAACCACATTCAAAGTGTTTTTTAAACATATTACAAAAGGCCATACTATACATAGCATATTGAAGCATCGCAGCCCAAGTCCTACAATTTTCCTGCTTGTACGCCCACTAGCCTCAAGGGATTAATTCTACATACACCAGAGGCTTAGTCACATATTTTTCGACACACATGCTCATGAAGTGGCTCTAATTTCACCGCAATCAGACACATAATGACACCTGTAATCAAACTTTTTTATTTTATTCGTTTTGCATTGTTTTTAATAAAGTTTCGATACAAAATATATCGTGTTCAATAGTACAAATAAATTAATGTACCTATTGCTTGCTCATTTCATTGCAACTTCGTATTTAAATAGATAATTTCAACTTGTACGTGTTTAATAAATAAAACTTAACTCAAGTATAACTTTTGTTTTCTCTGTAATAAAGAAAACTTATATATCCGCAAAAAGTGAAAAAAATAAACATCATTCTTTTATTCAATGGCCGATCGCCATTGTTAGATGTGCGCGTATAGGAAAATTGATTAATTTATCCCGCTACTAAATAGATTTTTTAGTATCTATTATTTTCTTCACAAGTGTGTTGAAAAACGTCGTATGATACACGTATATTGATGATTACCGTCCTTGGCTCTCCCTCGGCCCTCACCTAACGGCTCGGGTCTCAATGGCAACTCAGCAGTAACCAACGTTACACACCTGTACCATAATGTACTATTATATAATCTCATTCGGTAATATTCTAATTATGAAATGAAGTACAGACTTTTTTATTGGCATATTTTATTTACATACTTCTTTGAGAAAATTAAAAAATTAAATTAAAGCATTATTCTCCTAACAAAACAATGCTTTAAAACATATTTTTAATTATTAAAGTACAATGTGTCCCGACCAAGAAGGTTTCAATTCAATTTAAGTACACATTATCTGTGGTGAGCGCACTGCACGCGCAACGCGCTGGTTCCGTGCCAATAGACCAATAACAGACTTTTCCCACTGATATTGGCAAAAGTGTGGTTACGCCGCACAAGCCATACAAACAAAAAGAAGAAGAAGACTTTTTCCATTTTGGCGCTATTTCGTACATACGAATTTGAGTAATATTCTGTTGAATGTTTTTTTATCTACAAAGTTTGTACTTACTTTCTCAAATATAAGATCGACGTGTCGTGAGTTTCTATGATAATTTTCTTGATAAACTTAACCGTTTAAGCTTTCGCCGGTACCCTTCATTACCCAGTAATCTTCATAGTCTTCAAACTAAACAGAACAAAATAGTTCTAATACTTTTTTATTACAAGTTAGACATAACATTAATTTTTGATAAAATAATAATTGAACTACCCTCAAATGCGACAATATGCTACATATAGCACAGGATAATGTCAACATAAACTTAACATAATAACTACTAACCTACTACTTAATCATCTATCTAAGTTATTTCCTCCTCCTAGTCCGTACCACTGTCCAGCCAGGTTCCATATCCTCGTCCATGGGTTCAGCAGCATTTGATGACGAGGCCACAGCATGTCCATTCGGTTGGCTGTCACCGTTCATTTCATTGTCTGCGTCATCTTCACTACTACTGCTGGTTGTGTCGTCATCTGGGTTTCCATGACACTGGAATAAACGAGAAGTTAGACTGAGGATCAACTATCCAGTGGCAGATTATTATTATTTTTTAATGTTTTTGGGAAAGGGTAAAGTTGCAAAGACCTCGGAGGATGCAAGCAATGGCAGCTCCAGTGAGCTTCAGAGCCAATTCCCAACCCATCTCCAAGAGTCACATCTCTTTTCATAAATTCAGTTAATATTATAGACAAATCATAATCCCACTGATATTATACATGTGAAAGTTTGGATGGATGGATGAATAGAAGTTTGTTACTCTTTCACGCTCAGACGGCTAGACCAATTTTAATGAAATTTGTTATGGAGGTAGATGAGGCACTGAATTAACACATAGGATACTTTTCATCATCATCATCACCATCCAACACCACGCGGGTGTAACCGCAGGACGCAGCTAGTATATAATAATTGAGCGAGCGACGGAAGCGTTTCTGCTTTAACTCGCCAAATTGACTTTCATATACGGGCATGTTTGGTAGGTTGTTAGTTTTTCTGTACAGGTCGATTTTTTCAACCAATGTTGACAAAACTTGGTATGCATGTTCAATATATTTGCTATTCAATATATTTTTTTGTATTCGGAGATTTTTGTGTGGGGTACTTTTCCTAAAAAAGGGGGAACTGTGCAGCCATTCAAAAAAAATATCTCAACCATATTTTTTTAATTCATGTAACTAAAGATAACATTATAGTTATTATAAGACTCATAATTAATATATAATATAATAATTCGATATTTTTTGTAGTGGTAAGACTTTTGCAGGGTCGGCCAGGGGAAGTACCACACCTTTGCAAGTTATACAACCGTGAAGTACTAGTGTGCAAAAGTTACTGTGTTTCGTTGAAGGGCAAATGTTCCCAGCGAAATTACAGTTCAAGAGAATTAACATTTTATATCTCAGGGTGACGAGCGCAGTACATTATAACAATTATTAAATTATAGGGAATTCCGTATGAAATTTGCTTAAACCAAGGTTTAAACTCGGGTCTATCTTTTTCCACGTTTTATGATAATGCGATTGGTACCAGTTTACCATTCTGAATGGCACGGAACTGGTATGGGCTAATCAGGCGAGCGACTAACTTCTCTCGTCACAGATTAACATACCAAGTTCAATACAATCTAACAACGTTGATAGGCCGTAGCACAAACAATTTGCGAAGAAGTAGTCGCATCGTATGCGTCAATGTGTTTTTCGGCGTACAAGCTACGCGTTATCTGTGTCACAGTTGCCATAGATAAATGACAGTTTGTACTGTTTCACGTGAACGACAGGTTACGTCACACTTACGCAGTTATTGGTGCTACGCCTACAGGTACGCTGCTACTATGCGCGGGTCCCGCGCTCGATTTTTGGCTAGGGCAAATATTTATGTGATGATCAGATATGTTTTTTTGTCTAAAATTATTCTAGGGTTATAAAGGCCTCTTTTGTCGTCTTCGGGCGACATGCCGTATCTGTGTAAAAAATTATCGAATACGGCTGAGTAGTTTAAACGGGAAACAAGAAAATAAACCGCAGTAACAATTTTTCAGTTTTTATCGACCCCATCAGCTTATTTGGTTGTGAACTGACGTAGATGAGTACTCTTGGTATCGAGGGATCTCTAGGGGCTGGGCAAATGTTTGTGAAGATCAGAAATATTCGTACTCGGGTTTTCGATGCTTGTGATGTGTTCATACCTTCCGCCACACAGAGAATCCTGTGGGCCTAGCACGAATAACTGCGTAAGTGTAACGTAACGTGTCGTTCACGTGAAACAGTATAAACTGTCATGTATCTAGAGAAACTGTGACACAGATAAATCATAGTGTGTACGCCTAAGTATAATAATATAATATGGGACAACATCCACACAAAGGTCTTCAGGTCCCAAACTAGGCAGAGCCTGTACTATGGTAACCTGATGACTGATATACATACTTAAATATATACACACCCAGACACAGGTTAAACAGACACGTTCATGCACACAAATGTTTGACCTGTCCGGGGATCGAACTCGGGACCAGCGGCTCAGAAGGCAGAGATGCTACCAACTGCGCCAACCGGCCTGTCAGTATGACGCGGTGACGGTAACGATACGAATACTGTTTCGCAATTTTTTATGCTACGGTGTCTGGTGCAGGATGTATGTGAAAGCTTACATTATTAAATTGACCACACTAACGTAGAAACCAAATGTGCTCTTAAATATATTTTTAACTAGCTGCGCTCCGCGGTTTCACCCACGTGATGATGGATGATGCTGAGGATGAATCAAATATAACGTGTGTTATTCAGGCATAATGTAGCTCTAAACTCGTGAAAGAATTGTTTGAATCGGTTAATAGACCAGGGTAGAAGCATAAGATAATAAAAAGTGAAAAAAAATAATAGTAGGATGAAACCCATTAGAAAAGGAGGAGAATATTATAAAAATGAAAGGAAAAACAATTTACGGGCGATCTGAGGTCGGGAAGGGGGTGGGGGTGAGTTTTTAAGGGTAAAAAACGTTTTTTTTCGATTTCCGGCAAAACTAAAAGTCCTATTGAAAAAAGTTACACGGCAAAGTTGTAGGTAATAAAAAGATCTAAAACTTTTGTATATACACTTTTTTCACATAACCTCAAAATTTATGTGAAAAATTCAAAAAACCAAGATTTTGGTCTTTATTTTTATCTTTTATAAAAAAAACATTTTTATTTCACGAAATTTGGTGAAAACTTACCTTTTTATGTCCCAAATATGCTGTAATTTATTTGATTAAAAATATTTATTTTTTTACCTTATTTCGAATTAATATCGAAAAAGCACCCTAATTTTCAATTGAAAATTCACCTGTCAAAATATCAGCTTTTTTCAAAAAGTTGGTATGTTTTCTGTTCGTTGAAATCTCTACTTTCCGATGGTGAAAAAAAAATATATGTTACTATAGTAAATCTTCTCAGAAAATGCAAAAAATCGAAGAAAAAAAAAGTGTATATACAAAAGTTTTAGATCTTTTTATTAACTACAACTTTGCCATTTGACTTTTTTCCATAGGACTTTTAGTTTTTCCGGAAATCGAGAAAAACCGTTTTTACTCTTAAAAACTCACCCCCATCCCCTTCCCGACCTCAGATCGCCCGTAAATTATTTTTCCTTTCATTTTTATAATATTCTCCTCCTTTTCTAATGGGTTTCATCCTACTATTATTTTTTTTGGTTTTAAAAATTACCGACCCTGGTCTATAAGTAGTTTTACGTGTATCTATTACAAACACACAACAATCATATATCTTTCCTCTTTATTATTAGAGTAGATAAGGATTAATACCAAGGTACGAATAATGTGGCCTGGATTATACCGGCGTCACTATTGCAATGAAATAGTAGATTGTATCATAAGGGAGCAAAATAATATTTTTACGGCGAGGGCGCTTTTTTGAATCCAGAGCGAAGTGAGGGATTCTTTAGTAGAATCCTGAACGTAGCGAGGGATTCAAAGTACGTCGCCCGAGCCAAAAATATAATTTGCGGCCGAGTGTTACACTCTACTTTTCATCACCCACTATGAGAAAATAAAAGCGCCTCATATTTTATTGTAATATTATTATTTAATAAAACATAGAGTAACAACTAAATTGAAATTAAATAGTATCCTTTATTAAAACAACTAAAAACTTATATTTACATTTGAGACATTTTCGCAATTATGAAAATTTATTGTTACAGTTTTATTAGGAATAGAGATTGTTGTACATTTTATATTCTGCGTGTTTGAAATGTCCGAATCTGGATCATTTTGAGGAAAATGTGACGGTGAATCTCGTTGTTTGGATGTAGATAGGCGCGGCGACAGTGGTATGGATGGATTAACTGAAGGTTGCAATTTAATGTTTTCCACGATGCGTTCAGATGTTTTCGCCTTGTTCTCAATGGAATCTTCTATATACCCTTCTGCTACAGCACTCGCTTTCCATCCTCCATGTCGCTTGAGAACAGTTAAGTCCGCTCCAGTATCTGCCAAAAGGGTAGCAGAAGTACGACGAAAACAATGTCCTGTATACAGTTTGATATCTGGTAACTTCAAATAAGTAGCAATTTCTTGTGGCATGTTAGAAATTTTATTTTTTCCCATCACTTGTTTGAAGCACTTGCCATTTTGATAACGGATGAAAAACCGATTGGTCTTCATAGCAGCAGGACGCAGGTCCAGGTATTTCTGTACAATAGTTTTGTATTCTCCTCGTATTACGAAGGATCGGTCAATTTTGGTTTTTGTATCGGTCAGCTTTACTAACAGTAAATCATCCGAGTGATTTTCGACATCATCAACAGTTATTTTTAAAAGTTCATTCAAAATTCAAAAGATTCAAATTCAAAATTCAAAAATTATTTATTCAGTTTAGGCATCATAGACACTCTTATGAACGTCAAAATTTTTAAATGATTCTACCGCTGTCTTCGGAAAAGAACCACCGCCGAGAAGAAGCAGCAAGAAACTCGTGGGCCATTATTTTTTCAAGTCTTTGTACATTGAGGTTACATATGAGTAGTATTAAAATAACAAATTTATTCAATAGTTGGCTATTAGGCAGAAGTGGAAAGCTTCCAGGCATCTTTGTCTTCTAAGTAGTGACTCAATTTATAATAGGCTTTTTTCATTAGTATATTTTTGACACGTAACTTGAATTTCCCTTCAGTGAGCTCAGTAATGTCTTTCGGGATTTTATTATAGAAACGTACACAATTTCCTAAGAAGGACTTATTTTTAGTTTTCGTGAGTCTAAATTTAGATACAGCTACCCTATCCTTATTTCTAGTATTAATATTATGCATATCACTATTTATTCTAAACTTCTTTATATTTTTACGAACGTACATTATATTTTCTAGGATATACAAAGATGGAAGAGTTAATATATTAATTTCTTTGAACATTTGTCTTAAGGATTCCCGGGGACCCATTTCGTAGATGGCTCGAACTGCCCGCGTTTGCAATATAAAAACTGTCTCTATGTCCGCCGCTGACCCCCACAGCAGGATACCATATGACATTATGCTGTGGAAGTAAGAAAAGTAGACCAGTCGAGCAGTAGCTATATCTGTCAATTGCCTAATTTTATGAACCGCATATGCAGCTGAGCTCAGTCTTCCAGATAGTTCATCAATATGAGGACCCCATTGTAATTTAGAGTCTATGCTAATACCTAGAAAGACTATTGCCTTGTCAATTTTCAATTTATTTCCGTCGAGTAATACGTTTGGCTCTATATGTCTTACATTAGGCATGGAAAATTTTAAACATTTCGTTTTCTTTGCGTTGAGAAGCAGGTTGTTTGCGGTGAACCAATTTGAAACAATAGTTAACGCGTTGTTGACTTGAACTAGCTCTCTATCTTTCCTATCTACTTTAAAAATCAGAGAAGTATCATCCGCAAAAAGAACTATGTCAGCAAGGCCCTCAACCATATGTGGTAAGTCATTGATATATGCTAAGAATAAGAATGGACCCAAGATAGACCCCTGTGGAACCCCCATTCTGACCAAAGATCCAGAAGATGTCACGCCATTAATGCCAACTTTTTGCTGCCTATCAGATAAGTATGATTCTACAAGATTCAGAGCAGCTCCACGAATTCCATAGTGGTGTAGCTTATAAATTAGAGTGCGGTGCTCTACACAGTCGAAAGCTTTGGAGAGATCACAAAATACGCCAATGGCATCCTGTGAGCTCTCCCAAGCCTCCAGCACATGCTTGACTAACTGGACTCCTGCATCTGTTGTTGATCTGCTTTTCGTGAAACCGAACTGATTTTCGTGTAAAATCCTATGTTCATTAAAATGAGACAAGAGTTGTTGAAGCATTATCTTTTCGAATATTTTGCTCAAAGCCGGAAGCACAGAGACCGGTCTATAATTTGAGGGGGTCGGCCTTACTACCTGATTTAAAAATAGGGGTGATTTTACTCATTTTCATTAGGTCAGGAAATGTACCTCTATCAATACATAAATTAAATATGATCATCAAATGTGGCGCTATAACTTCTATTATTGACTCTAGCATTTTTACGGATAATCCCCATAAATCCACTGTTGCTTTAACGTTTAAACTTTTAAATGTTTTTATTATTTCAAAAGTAGATATATGTCGGAACCTAAACTCAGGAATTTGGAGCGGGAAGTTGTCTTTCAGAAAGCCCACTGCAACACAAGGGCAAGAATCAAGAGATTTGGTGACTTCTAGTGGTATGTTAGAAAATAAATTTTCAAATGAATTCGCAACATGACTTGGGTCAGAAACTTTTTGGTTATCTATTTCTAGCACATATTCTGAATTAAAAGATTTACTTTTGCCGGTCTCTGTATTAATAGTTTTCCAAACTGTTTTAATTTTGTCATTAGATTTTCGAATTTTATCCCTTATAAACAAAGCTTTTGCGCGTTTGCATACTGACTTACAAACTTTTGAGTAATTTCTTACATAATCATGAAAATCTTTACTAGAAGTTAAAGATTTTTTGTGATATAACTCAAACATTATGTCTCTACTTTTTCGAATACCTCTAGTTGACCAGTCACCAAATTGTAACCTACCGTTGAGCTGCAGTTTTTTCTTCGGACAGATTTCATTAAATTCAGTACTTACTAATGAAAATAATGTACTATAAATGTCATGTGGATCTTCAGAAGTGAATTCCACCAGACTAAGTTTCAACTCTATATTTTGTTTAAGCTTTTCTAGTTTACCTTTTGTTAGCGGCCTATGTTCGATAATGGTATTTTTCTTAGTTCTCCCGATTTCGAATTTGATAGCGAGGCCATTGTGGTCTGATCTAACTCCCACCATTACTGAGTTTTCTGTAGTCTTACAGTTTGAAAAAATATTATCAATGCAGGTGGATGAAGAGTCGGTTACTCTAGTTGGCTCACTGAACAAAAAATTCAAATTAAAAGATTTAAACAAAGAGATAAGATTAGTTTTATCAGTTGAATCTACCAAAATATCAATATTGAAGTCACCGCATACAATGATTGATTTATTGCTTTTAGTTAATCTCTTGAGTACACATTCCATTATGGACATAAAATTACAGAAATTAGATGCTGGTGGCCGATATACACACAATAATATATGACTTTCCAGTTCTGCACAAGCAATTTCGCAGACACGTTCAACAGAAAAACCTACTATGTCAGACCGTTCCTTAAATTTTATGTTTCTTTTACAAAGAATAATACACCCTCCCCTTCAGCAGATATTCTGTTGAACGCACTGGCTACCTCAAAATGTGTAACATTAAATAACATTTTATCTGGTTTTAGCCACGTTTCTGTAAAGCCTAATACATCAAATCTATGTTTATCTAATAAAAGTTCAATGTCTAATATTTTGCCAGAGAAGCGGTTAATATTTTGATAAAATAGCGATAAGATGTCAGCACACTTCTCTGTTGTCTTGTTTAAAAGTTTAAACAATTAATAGCTACATTATTACTATTATTAGTACATGTACTAAAAACTACAACATTGTCACTACTCTTTGTTATATTTCCTATAACTGCCTCAATATTGAAAGCTACCAAAGTAGCAATTAGCTGTCTGGATTTTTTAGGACAGTACATGCTGTCCCATGTCAACTTAAAATTACAAATAAACTTATTGCAGTCAAAAAATAAAAGTTTGTCACTATGACGACATGTCAAGTTATACATTAATGTGTTGAGTGAGTGTATGCGCAAGTTCTCTTTTTCAGACAATAAATCTGAATAAGGGAAGGCATATAACATTATTTTACATGCCTTAAGTTCTAACAAAGTGGTTATTCTAGTAATAACCTCTTTTCTATCAATACCTAAACTATGACCTAAGAAGACAACAACTATTGATTTATTATCTATTTTTGAGTTTAATATTGTTTTTTCAATCTGAGCATAGGTTGCTCCCGGCATACAATAGTTCTCCACAGCACACTGCACTGAGTTACTTAATAATGAACCAAAGCCTACACCTATTTTGTCTGAAAATACCATGATTTTATGCGGTTGAACTGGATTAGAGCTGACATACTGCTCTCCGCCTGGGACCGTGTCTGTGATCAATGTTGGTCTGTTTTGATTTGACAGAGATGTTGAGAGGGCGCTAGTACAGTCTGGTTGTGGTTGAATGTGGCAGCTCGAGTGACTATTCTCAAGAGCCTCCACACACTCCATGTTCAAAGCCACCAGGTCCGTTAGTTCAATTGCAGTCTTGTAATGCTCACTTAGTTGAACTTGAGCTGTCTTGTAGCTAGTAAATACGTCCTGCAAGATCTTTTCTTTATGGAGCAGCTCAGAGCGGAGTTCCAGTGTGTCATTATCATATAACTGTCGAGTTATTTCCAATTCTTCCAAACAATTCTGAATTCTTTCCTCTAGTAACAACTTTTCTTTAATTAATTGAACATTTTTGACAAAATAGCTTTGTTTTTTTAATAACTTTTGACATCTTTTGATAGTTTTCTTAACTTTAATATATTTCTTTATTTTATTTCGGCTTTTAAAAAGTGGGCTTTTACAAACAGATTTATCTCCGGTAAGATCAATGGTTACAATATCTGAAGAGCACTCCAACTTGTTTCCGGCTAGCTCATCAAAAAGGTTCAAGGTGCTGGTGGTCTGTTCATTACACTTATCTGTGTGTAGCTGTGATATTACCTTATGGGCCTTATTTAATTCAAATTCTAGGTTGATTATACGACTTAAGGCTTGTTCATGAGTCTCACCACACTCCTTGAAGGATATTACAAAATTTTGGAGTTGTTCGCATTGATCTTGTGAGTCCAAGTATTTAGAATGTAGTTCAGCCAGTTCACCTTTTAGTTCAGTGTTTTTTGTGATGATCTTTTGCACTTCGATTTCACTGTCTTCTCTTTCTTGTAGTAGTTGTTCACTAAGGTCTTTATAGACTTTTAGTTGTTTTAGGGCAGCACTCAGTTTATCCTCCATTTCCCTCGCCGATGTCTTGCGGGTCATAATAGGCATTTTGGTGTCAACTGATCAGTCAGCTCCTGAAACCACAAGTGAAACCGCTAAACAACTATTCAAATAAAGTTTGTATTACAGGTTTTCATACACAAGTCAGTCTCATAGCCAAGTCAAACAACAAAAAGAATGCCCACCAAAGCTTTAAATAAAACAATTAAAAAGTATTACTGTTTATACCTTGGTTAATACTGTGGAACAGGTTAAAGTAGAAAATTAAAAATAGGAAATTACAAGTAAAAGTGAGACAGGTTTTAGAATACCAGACTTAAAAGGGAAATAGCATAGACAAAAGTAAAAGTCAAATAAAAAAAGTAGATAAAAATAATTGAAAATATAGTTGTACCTGTTACCTACTGACTACCTACAGACTGCAGTACTTATAAAGATTTGCGGTTTGTAAAAATCAAAATAATACTATCATAAGTTACATACAAACATATTAGGCTATCAGTTTAATTCTGGTAGTCACACAATTTAGCAATATACTATGATAGTACAATTACAGTTTTTTCTATCTTTATATCAGATTATAGTGAGCACAATTTGAGATCTGACACGAGCAATATAAGCTGCTTGTACCTAATTGTATGATGTGTAGTGCGATGTGTAGTTGTTAAAAGCATGTCTGAGGCAAGAGTTTTTCGTCAATTTTGCTTCCACAGTTATGTCAAGCAAAAAGAGAAGCAACGGTGCCAGAATGTGGATTGGATGATGCTCACCGGAGTGAGGCGTGTATAGGGCTAGAATGAGTGTTGAGTAGGTGCATTAAGAATGTTAATTGAACACAATACTCCCCGGGATTTGTGATGAACATCCGATCCAAGTCGTCAGTTTTGAATCCACCCGTTGGTTATCCGTCAGTTGACAGCACAACTTTGTGCTCGATTAAAAACCTCTCGTAGTATGTTTCCCACACTCGTACACCTCATATAAGCACTAATAGGATGTTTACACTGATTTTAATTGGCACTGAATACTAGAAAATAATAATTTAATAATTTCTAAATACGGAGAAATATTTTGACACCTTAAACTAAGTGTTGCCACACGGCGAATCCATTGCCACGACAAGCTCCATGTAATCCGAAAATTAAAGCCACCTGTAACAAAACCGAATGTGAATAAGACAAGTATCTATCAAAGTACAGGTTACAATAAAATGTGCATTTTTATACACTATGATTATATTTTACTAATCCACCGTAAACATAGTTACCTACTTACTTTTACGGCAAGAAAGACTTTGTCGGGTGCCTCATTAAGGAAAGTCTCCACGTTTTTGACTAAGAACACTTTGGATTTTTTAGGTTTAAATCCATCAGACATCCTCTTCAGGTACGCTATTAATTTCGAATATGTGTCCAGTTTTACATCGTTATTAGAACTGACTGTTGATTTTAGCATTGAGTATGTACTCCAAAGAGTGGAAGGTTGTTTAGTTTTGGCTAAGTACTGGAAGTAGGCCAAAAACACAGATTCTGAAAAATTCTTGGCGCTTCTTGCATTTCTCCATTCAATAAAATTACCATAGGCTTTCATATATTTCTCCCGGGATTTTGCAGGTAATAGATTATCCATCACATTTCTTGCGTCAGTTCTAATGCTTTCAGGACTTAATTCTATACTTTCACTGTCACTTGAAGAACTCATTTTTCAAAACAAAACAAAACAATGAATTTCTAACAATCCGTGAAAGTTTACGAAAACGCGGGCTGTAGTTCGCGCTTTTTTTATTTGTTTTTTTTTTTTCATTCATCCGGCGGCGTGACTATGGGCCGTCGTACCAGCCAGTCTTTATTCAAACAATATTTGCGTTCGATTTCTTTGGTGCTGAACACTAAGATGTTCCAAATTCAAAAAGTGCGCGGCAAAGATAATTGCGGCGCACTTATAAAGAGGATTAAAAACTCATTACTGCCCGCTAAAACTTTCTTATAGAAAACACCACCTTTGGGTGCACATAAAGGCGAACCAAGTCGTCCTTTTCGAATAGATGGGATGAAAAAGTATTTACTGTCACAACTGTAATATTTAGACATTATGGTACTTAATGTGGACTTCTTTATGGATACTGACGTCTTCAAAAAAACTCTACCACGGCACTTTGCTTTATTGTCAATAGCATAGACTAAATGGTCAATAGTTTCCGCAGCGTACGCGACATATTGACTTTTTTTGTTTTTTTCCACACCTTGGGTTGGATTTCTTTTTTTTTTTGGTAATCCTATATAGCCTATGTTCATCAGGGAAAATGTAGGATTTTAATGGTAAAAGAATTTTTCTAATCAGTTCAGTAATTTCGGAGCTTATTCAATACAAACCATATTTAAAATGATTAAAATTTAAATATTAAAAAAAATAATTAAAATCTTGTATTACCAAGGGCACGGACCTTATGTCTGTGGACCTAGCAGCTACTAATAAAAAAATACAAACAAACAAACAAATCTTTCCTCTTTATAAAATTCATATTGAAAATTTAGCCCAGAGCGAAATTGTAGGTTTAACCTACATATAATGGTTTGGACTTTTTAGGGTTAGGAAATCACTCATCACAAAAACCCGAAGAAGTAGTTTCACAGTTCACTATGTTCGTCTGTCTATCTACATATACGAAAAGTGGCCATGAAATCTAACTACTGGCTACATTAATGGGCATATGTATTTGGGCAATTAATCTGACATATACAGGAAAAATATTTTAATAATGATTATTGTCACGGGGGTAAGATCACTAGTATCTAATGTTAGTTAAACGTAATGTGTTCGGTTTTTCTTACATTACTTACTTGAGGCGGCACTGATGAGTGCACCGGCTGGCTCAGCCATTTCTGACATTTTGGCATGGCTTCTACCATCGCTTGGAGCTCGTCACGTCTACCTTCCTTCAACATTGCCAGAAATGTTAACAGACAATTTGCTATTTCTGTAAATAAATTATGACAATAATATAACCTTTGTTTTCTGTTGGGATAATTATATGTATACATAGTTACAATTACAATATCAGAACACAACTAGATATCATAAAGTGACAAAATAATATAAAGATTAGCTGATAATTGTCAACATCCAAGTATGTTGGACCTTTGAATATGCATCATACCGAATTGTTAAATAATGATAAAAACTGATCCAAACATACCTTAACAGTCAGTGATGAGTGGACTACAATATTTGAATAAGCTGATTGTTGAGCAGCTCGATATGTCAAAAACGCGCTTTCGGCACTTGCCGCTTTTTAGCGCGTTTTTGACTTCAAAAACGCGCTAAAAAGCGCTAAATGCCACAAACCAGAAAAAAATCTGCTCGGATCGGATTGGGTAGGTAAGAGATTTATAGAGTTTATAGTAAATTGATTAGGTAAATCAGACTAAATAAGTAAGTATACATTATGAAATTACAAAATAATAAAAAAAAATTAGTTGGAACTTTTATTCAAGAAATAACAGTTAATAGTTAACTTAAAAGCAATAAAATAGTAGGTGCCTACTATAATGATATTATTTAATTAAGGGACTTCAGAACTACTCATAATCAGGTCTAATTCATAATCTTCATCCGATTCATGGTCTTCAAAATATACTACACTCTCTGCGGTCGAAGTATATGGTTGATCTTGGACTTGGATGATTTTTAATATAAATTTATATTTCTAATATGAAATGAAACGAAGCGTAGATTGTGGTAATTAAGTTAGCAGCTAATGACAAACAAAACATTTACCGGGGGAACTCTTATAACCCGCGGCACGTAACTCTAGCGCTGAGCAAAATGTGGAGGGGATATCTGCGCATGGGTACAGTCGCGCACATGTGACAGAGAGAGAATGGAGTCCCTCGTCTTCGATGTGACAGAGAGAGACAAGAGTCCTTCGTCCCTGTAGCCCCCCTGTGATACCCAATTTTTGACTTCTGCGCAATAACGGTCAGCGCTAGAGTTACGTGCCGCGGGTTATACTCATAGATTACAATACATATTTAATATAGCATTTCAGTGTTGCTAAAAAAAAGTTACTGATGCATTCTGTGTTAAGCTAATAATATAATTAAAAAAAGCGCTAGATTTAGCGCTAGGCGCTAATACGCGCTTTGCGCCTAAAAAAGCGCTAGATCTGGCGCTGAACGCGCTAAGTTGGCAGCACTGTTGTTGAGAGATCATTAGATGTTATAGACAAATATAGATAAATCATGATCCTGTGTAAGGCAATAGAATGCTGAAGTATCAAGAGATCTATATACGCCTATCATTAATGTCTTTGGATAGCATGGTCTATGGTAGGGATGGCGAACCAATGCCCATGTCATCAATGGCATGCGACACAATATTTCGGGCACGGTTTGCATTTTAGTTTACTGTAGGTAACAAAATTCACTGTGGAGTATTAGGAATTATAGCAATCTACTACTAAAAAAATATACTTATGTGTTCATAAAATAAGACCACATAAGTTAGATTAAAAAAAATCCTTTTTGCTTAAAATCCGGGATAAAGAGGACATAAAGGTGCTAGAAGGTCCATCAATGGATCTTTACATTGGGTTTTAGTGGACCGAGGGACATTTATTAATATATAGTGCAAAATACATTTTTTGTTACTAGTAAACGAATAGTCAAAATTATTTATATGCACGTCTATGATTTCCCTTGTGGGAAACCCACACGCTGGCATCATAAATATAATAATAAGTTACACACACATCTACTGCACAATATGTACTCTAATTTAATTCCTCAGGCCAGAAATGTAAACACAGAAATGACACTGTTTTAAACTATCACGGTTGTTCTCTAAAATTATATGATTATTAACGGGATATTTAACGTGGTAAGGTTGTGGAATGAGCTCCCGATATTTCGGCGCAGTTACATGCACCATGTTCACGGGAAGACTCCTCATTCCACAACCTTACCACGGTAAATATCCCGTTAATAATCATATAATTTTAGAAATGACACTGTCTAAGTATCAGGCCTGGGAAGCATCTGATTTTCTGTGGATCAATAACCACCCACGACTTGACTTATGCGAATTATTTATTTCACTACACCTACAATGCTACTTAGCTACACTTCGTTTGTCCTTTTTAGGATTCCTCGAGTTGAGCAAAGTATTGACATACCCTCATTACCATATCAAAAACATGCAACAATAAACTTTTGCCCCAGCCAGGGATTGAACCTGGTACCTAACCTTTCTCTTCAAAGAACAGGGTCACTACCAAACTAAGCTTGCAAAACAGTACCTGCAACATACCTACATTTAAAACAGATTATACTCCATGACTTGTTGATCTAGTATAGTAAGTATGTGATACTGGCAGCATTCCGATATCATTCAGTCGCAGAAGCTATACCCAAGAAGTCAACAGTATGATGAAATAAGTGTGGTTGGTTACCTTTAGGTGAATTGTCATGGCAAACAGTGTCAAACTCTTCATCCATAAGATCTTCAAGTACTTCAGTGAGATCATCAATGCAAACTACATTTTCTACGCAGTATCTTGCTACATAAACAGACATCAGTTGGGCAGTCTGCAATGAAGATGTACATTGGTTTTATTGTAATTTTATCACTAATAACGTAGAGCAATAATTGAAGGGATAATTTATTTCAACATTAACAAATGCCAGTGTTATGTGGATTGAGTAGAAAATAAGAGAAGGTTGTTTTCTGCTCAATTCGTTGGTATGACTAATGATGATGATCAATGATGTATATACCAAATCTGAAGAAAAAATCACAAGAACCCAATGCAGCTTAAGTAAATACTGCTCTTGATTGTAATCAGGAGTGTTTGTCTTGGTCTCCTGCTGAAGCTAAAAAAATACAGAATATAGGAATGCTGCAAATTGTCAGAGATCTGTGAGTGATGATGAATGGGAAGTTTACAATATATTCTTAAAATTAATTGCAAAATAATTTATTAGCAACAAGCAGGATCTTTACGATGTCCATTTCGAAAATATTATCATAATATTACTGGATCCCATACTTCCATACTAAAAACCAAGGGTCGAAAAAAAATTCCATATTACAATGTTAACATCATACTACTCGTACTAATTGTTTTTTTTCACAACCATTTAAATTCTGTTTAAACAAACATTGTTCATAAAATTCTTGTAAATTTTTAGATGTTACACCCATTATATAGGCATGACACCTGTAAAATTTTACATTCAATGAATATGCATAAAATTTGATTATTGACTGTTTTTCTTGTAAAATTGACAATTGAATAATGCTATTCATTATTAGTATTATTTTTATTATGAATGATATGATATTTTTGTTTTGAATTTTGTTCTTATTTATGTTGTGTTTGTGTGTTTTAGAGTAATCACTGGAGTGGAACAGTTTGTTTGATTCTCTCTTCTAATCACCGACCATATTCTAAAACTTTACTTTAATTTCTCCTATAGTTTATGAAACTATCATGTAACAGATACTGGCAAAGTTGCGACACTCAAACAAGTCGCAGGGGCCATACACAAAGAATCTATCTAACTTGAGTTAATAACTAATACAGATGATATAGCCTAAGGTTATTATAAGTGTTTATGGGTGGTTCTCTGTAAGCTTGTTCACCGCCTAAGCAAAGATGGCATAAAATTTAGGGATTTAGATTAAAATGAAATACTTATGCCTGGACAGTTAACCACTAAATCTGATACATACATAAATCAGCCAATTGAATTTATTGCTATTTTGACTGTGGGACTGTATTAACAACACTGAAATCACCTTATTTTAAAATCATTTATTCAAAATAGACATAGACATGGTGTAATTTAAATACTTCAATTGTGAGTTTTAAAAAACAAGTAATAAAATGTCCTAAAATAAAACAAATAGCTCCATATTAAAAGGTATCCAAGTACTAATATGTTGTGTCACTCAGATGAATTTATAAATTGGATATGCCTATGTTGAAACTTAAGTATGTATGCAAAATTACCAAGATTTTATTTCTTTGACTTAATTTTATTATAAAAAGTCTATATTAACTAGCCAACAAGGTATCATGAAATCAAAAGTATTATTTATAATAAAGAAGATCTTAAAGCTCAAATAATATGTTTTTATTAATTATGGCACATGACCATTAGTTGTTACAAAATAGTTAAGTATCTATATCATTCAAAAAGGTCCACGATGACAAAGAAATGATAAAAAAAAATCTTTCTCTTAAAAATGATGTTAAGATTCTCCAGCTTTGGATTATTTGATCACAGAACACATCTAAACAGTTGTTTTCATCACAAACTATCAAAAATGTTACAGTAAAATCATTTTATTCTTCATCGAGTTTATTAATTATATATATCAACCCTTCATTCTTTACCGAGTAACTCACAAGTACTAATTTTATTGTACTCTTGTATGACTGCTGTTGGCCACTGAGTCCAGCTGTCCAGTGGGCAATTATGAAGTAGTTAAATGAAACACGTAAATAAGATATGAGTAATATGTAATAAGTAACGGGCTGTATTTCTTGAAATCTTTTGAAAGTGTAGGAAATGATTATTAAATTAATAAAGCCTAAAAATTTCTTATTAAGTCATAAAGTTGATACCTATATACAAGGAAACTAGTTGGTACCTAGTTTCCTTGCAGCAGTAGGAAGTTTACAACCTGTTACACCCATTATTCCTTTGAGTACCATTGACGTAAATGTATGTTCATTTCATTCATAAATCTATTGTTTTAATTATCAGTGCATATACGATTCAGTTAAATAAAACTTAACAAAAGTACATTAAAATTATTTTAACCCATAGACTCACGCTTCGCCATTTTTGGCCAATAATACGAAAGATTTTGCAGAAATCAGAAGAAATCAACCTAATTATAGGAACTGCAACATGTGTGGTTAATAAAAGTAGGTATGTATCAATATTGCCAGACGTCCCGATTTATATATTTATTAAAAGTAGATAAATATTTAAAAACTTTTTATTTTATGTATGCGTTTCCAAACCACACCAACACAAGGTTGAGTTAAACCTTTTGGTACCGTATAATATGTTGCATACCTTTTCTCCACCAGGCGCTCCCATGCCATGTTCAACCGCCAGCTGTAATGCAGTCCAGTTGTTCAGCACCAAATCAACGACAGGTTTAAATTCATCGTACAACATGTTTGCGTTTGGCTTAGTTATAGATTTGTATTATACCCACTATCTGCACTCCTATATTGATATATTATTTATATTATTTTGGTAGACAACATAACCTAAAACACATTCAAACTTCTTCTTCTTCTTATGTGGCTTTTGCGTTTCGTTAGAATTTAGAAGACGTTATAATACGTTACTCTGCCAGTGTCATGTTCTTGCACTCAAAAGTTTTTGGCATTTTTGTTTATTATTTATTTATTATTTACATTGTGCCCTTGTACCTACTCCCCCAACTCTTTAGATTATATAGTGTGATCGAATAGATCCTTTTTTTAGCGAACACACACGTTTTTAGCGAAAAAAACGCTAAAAACGCTCACAAGGGGCGTTCGAATAGGGAATCTCTGAGTGAAAATGTCGTTCATGTTTTTTTTTGTTCAGTGTTCGGAATGCTAAAAAAGAGGAATTTTGGCCACCAAAATGTGTAATTTTTGACCCACGTCCGGTGCATGATTGTTTGTGATCATTGTTTGACAGCTATGTATTTGACAGCATAATCATGCGATTTTAGGTCTTATGCTCAGTTGAGCGTTCGAATAGGGTGTGGGCAAAAGTGGTAAAAGTGGCAAAAATTACGTTTTTGAGCTTTACGAACGCTTTAACAAAAGAGCCATCAATGACAACGCCACCAATGCCCTCATAAGCTAAACGAACGCACCTATAGTCTGATTGATCTGTGACTTAATTTATGCTTAATTTTGTCTATGGCATCAGTTAAAAGTGTTTATTTTTTGGCGAAATAAAGTGATTTTTCAAACATTTTTCATATCTTAATAATGTGTTTAGTGCTAAGGCGTCGAAATGAATGAAGACATTAAAGTCACGTTTATTATTCCAAAAGATTATCGCACTGAGAATGAATGCTCCGAGGAAATGCAGCTGGCTTTTGTCGTAAGCAATATTTTTTAGTTGAATAGACTTGTAATAAATATTCATCATTATAACTACCTAACTATTTTAACTTTTTGGGCACCAATGGCTACGAATACCCGTATTCTCATTACAGTGGGCTAGTTATAGCAATAACAATAGATATTTCAGGGAACTAGTAGGTACGAGTCAAATAGATCTATGGCAGTCCAAATATACTTCGTACAGAACTGCATAGGTACATAACTATGACCCTCCCTCCACTATTACCAGGCGTCTAGAAACCGGTGTTATTAATTGTCCTCAAAAGGCATATATTTTATAATACTGAGCTCTGTGATATCTTCCTAAATTTAGTTTCACAAAAGTACCATGGCTACTGAAGCAACATACATAAATGAAGCAAGATCGTAGAGAGCATGGAGACCTAATTGAAACTCTTTGATTGGAGGGGGGAGGGAGATGGTCCCCTTCCCCTTCCAATCCTAAAGTAAGCCTAGGTCCTAAGGTTAGGTTAGACTAATCCTGCCACTACCATGGCACGCTCGCTGTGCTCGCTCAGCTTGAGCGTTGTGTGGTCACCATTTAACCGAATACTCCTCCTTGCTTTGTTCGCCGACATAGCTATTGTGACTTTGGTCTGACTAGATAAGCTGCTACTGCCCGCAACTGTGAAATATATGTGTGCATGAAACTATTGAAATTTATACAGAATATAATTATTAGGTCTCCAGACCACGGACTGGCAAGCGCAGCATAGGTCGTCCACCGACAAGGTGGACTGATGACCTGATAAAGGTAGCAGAACAACATTGGATGCAGGCAGCTTCCAACTGGTCCTTTTGGAAATTTGTGGGGTGAGGCCTATGTTCAGCAGTGGACATACTACGGCAGAGATGATGATGATGGTGATAAATATTTACCTAAAATTATGTAAAATAAAATGTTACCAAACATATAAAAACTTAACCATACGTAAAATGAAACATTCAATATGAGAATTCTATATTATGATCTGTGGTAGGTATTGAAGTAAACATTGCAAAAATAATTGAGTTTTATTAATGTTTTTTCAAAAACTATGCATCTCTACATGTTGAAACTTGGAGTGTGTTCTTATAATAATGTAACCTATCTGTAAAAAAAATATCAACCCTCAACTCAACGGAGGTGATAGTTATTGACATATATATTGCAAAATAATTGATTTTAAATACTTTTTTCTCAAAAATTATGCATCTCTGCAAGTTGAAACTGGGAGTGTGTGCTTCTAATTATGTAACCTTTCTGTAAAAAAATATCAACCCCCCAACTCCAAGGATGTTAAGGAAAGTTAAGCCGTTGAAACAAGGAACAAACTTCTGAAAGATGTCTGAGCTAAAACATTAAACAAAATAAATAAATAAATAATACAATTATATTAAATAATTTTAAGTGAGACCGCACACCAGACTACCATCTATTTTCTTAACTACTTAACACATGTATGATTTGTGGCCTAAACAAGCACATGTACATTTTAATTATATTGGTACCTATCATAAAGGTTAGATATTTAGGCTTTTGCTAAACAATAGACACTAATTTAACTTTAAACAATAAACAGATTAAAAAATCACATATAATTTTATATTAATTTATCCCGACATTTGAAACACTTCAGTGAACATGGTCACGGGTAGACTGGATAACAGTTGTCTGTTATAAAGTTATGGAAATTATTTTTATGTACTGCTTATCATATTTTAATCTAAAAATGAAACGTCAGGAAAAAACATATAAAATTATACTAAAATGATTTAATCTTTTGAGTACCATTGACATACATTTACATTCGTTTCATTTATAAATCTTTTGTTTTAATTATCATGGTATAAGGAGGATTAATCATGAAATGGCTAACGGCTTGACTTTTGTTACTTTTACAGGCCTGTGAGCAGCATAGCGGAGGGGGCTTGCATGCTCAATGGGTCCATGAGACCCAGTGGAAACAGTTTGAAGGTCTCACGAAAAGAGATGTTTTTGTTTTAACAGTATTCAAAGGAGAGTTGTACAACAAGCTTAGGGATACTAAATGTTTGTAAGTATATCTTATGTTAATAATTATTTAGAAATCAACATATTTGTTTTTATGGAATAAGCAAAGTAAAAAAAGGTTCTACACTGTTCAAGTAGGTTAAACATCCCTGAGTCTGGCGTCCATTTGCGGGTTTGGTCCCCAGAGGCGGTTGCGGCACGCCAAGTGTTCTGGGGTGCTGTGCCGGATATCTGTAAAGGATTACTCTGAGTAAAAAAAAGTTATACATCCCTCATACATAAGAGCAGGCTTGTCTTGTCAAAACCTGCTCACTGTCACTAATATTGAGGCGCAAGAGCCTAGTTGTACGTACACCTGATAGAACACAATATGCTTGTTATTGACTCTGCACCCTGCTTATGCTAATATCGACAGATGCATAAAGGTATATCAAAGTAACATTGTTGAACTTTTGAATAGCACTGCATTGCAATTGTTACTTCCTGAGACTTAAGCTTTTAACACTCACTTGGCAATAACATCAACATCTAATACAGTTCTTTTTGGATGCCGAATATGTGTCTCTGTGCTGATAATAAATATTAAGGTCTCTTGCACATAGGCCAATAATGTTGGACGTTAGGTTTCCTTTCGACTTAAGATTAGATTTGTACTGGATTCTGGAGGATGTTCCTTAACCCCGCATGGTAGCATTGACGATTTTTTTATGATTATGTATATATTAAAGTATTTAATGTGTGTATATATTTTGCATCTAATAATTATATTTTACATCTCTCATATTCGGTAAGTAGGTCCTTATTACCCCCAAATGGGACTTGTAGGTGACCAATTAACGCTTTAGGGTAATAATGTAGCTAGAAAAGGCCTAGGGCGGTAACTAATTTAAAAAAAAAACACTTCACTCTCAAAAAGTTCGCGTACATCTAACCATCATACTGGCAATAGACATCATGCATTCAGCCCAATGACAAAAGAGGTCTCTTCGCTATTCAGCCTTGTCTTCGTATGACTATAATAGTCATCAATTTTATTTTGTAATGCCGGTTTTATTCTACTCACCTCACAATCGAGGTGTAAAGCAGAGTAGTTAGCTCGGGTGTAAGCATCAATTGCAACCCGAGATATTTAGGCGCACGAGCGCAGCGAGGGCGCCTATTGTTCGAGGGTGCCTTACAGCCCTTGGCTACTAATCTACTATTAACACATAGAGATTATAATAAGATGTGTATACAGTAACTATTTGTAAAGAACAATGTTTTGAGGTAATTGTATGGAATTTTATAGATTAAAGTTCTCTGTTACACTGCAACTGTAATGCATGGTACATGCATGGCTAGCTAAACAACTTGCCCCTTTGTCACTTGTTGAATAGAAATATTGTGCACATTTTTATTTACTCCTTTGTGCATAATGTTTTGTTAATGTATTCATATAATATTTAAAAAGAAATGTTAGGACTTACATCAAACTTTTCAAAACATTACATTTGTATTACCAAGGGCAAGGACCCTATGTCTGTGGGTCGAGCTCATCATCATCAATCAAAGCCATATGACGTCCACTGCTGAACATATGCCTCCCCTAGAAATTTCCAAAAGGACCGGTTGAAAGCGGTCTGCATCCAACGTCGTCCTGCAACCTTTATCAGGTCGTCTGTCCACCTTATCGGTGGATGACCTACGCTGCGCTTGCCGGTCCGTGGTCTCCACTCTAGAACCTTTCGGCCCCATCGGCCATCTGTTCTGCGTGCTATGTGCCCTGCCCACTGCCACTTTAACTGGCTAATCTTCTAGGCATTTTTTTTTGCACTGGAAGGAGTATTTTGATATTGGCTCTAGAGAAAAAGGTATTTGGTTCAAAACAATCCAACTCATGTACCATGGTGTGCCAATATAAGTACAAACAAGTTGCGAAAAAGTATTCGTATCGCAAGCGTCAACGCGTCACGCTGCGGCGTACAAACTTGTTACCTATGTCCAAGTTGCCCTAGACAAATGAAAGTTGGTGCTGTTTCTCGTAAACGACACGTTACGTTACACTTACGCAGTTATAGGCCCACTAAAGTGATACAGAATGCACAATTCACACGTACAAATTCACAAGTACTCGTAAGTACGCGTTCGAAGAGAACGCGCGATGAACAATAATGTGAAGTGAGTGAAAACAAAAACGTGATGGAGCGACTCTAATCTCTATTAACCCTTTACCTACCAGAGACGTAAATTTACGTGCGTTTCATTCATTAATCTTTTGTTTTAATTATCACGGTATATGACGGGTTAATATTTATAGAAGTTTCTATTCGAGTTTCATACCTTGTATCACAGAGCGGCCTTCTAAAAGGTGTAATCTCTCTAACAAGGTATTTTTAACTGACTTGAAATATTCAGAAAAGGAGGAGTTCAAATATTCGATTATATGTATTTTTTGTGTATGTTACCCAATTTCCATTTGTGAACCGATTCTTAAAAATCTTTTTTTTTCGTTTGTAAGTAGGTATACTTCCGAGGTGGTCTCATTTAAATTTCATCAAATTCGGTCAAGTAGTTTTTGAGTTACATTCCGATAACTGAAAAGTGTTACGCCTATCTTAATGATATCATCATTGACGGTGAATGACAATCGATCCCGTAAGTAGCAAGTCTCACTAAAAGTGGCGAAAAAAATGTTTTACCTAAAAATAGAACCAACTTTACAAAATATGAAAAAATAAATGTTTCGTTTACCAGGCTGGTAGGCCCGAGATGTTTGTCATGTTGCCTGACGGAAGGCACTTCAATACCATCCGGTCCAGAGCCAGTCTTCACAGTTGCATTACGAGGGCTGGTCGTCACCGCAAGTGGACTGACGAAACAGAAAAAGGTATGTATGTTATGCCCTCTAGGATTTAAATTTACATTTTCTGGTTTAGACATAATGTTTGCCTGATTGGTAAGTACCTTTCGCCTTATAATGAAATACTTCTAGACAAAAAGTTTTTGTAATGCACAAAACTGTAACTTTTTTAGTTTTGTGGTTACTTACTCGTACTACTATTTATAGTCGTATGTCTTATTGCCTTTCTTTCGTTATCTGATTGCATCAATTTTATTAAGCTACTTCCAAAAAGAGGAGATTCTCAATTCGACTGTTTTTTTTAATGTTTGCCTCAGAACTTTCGACTGGGTGAACCGATTTTGATGATTCTTATTTTATTTGAAGGCTGGTGCTTCCCGTGTCCCATCAAATTTTTAATTTGGACCAGTTCTGACAATGGCATCCATTAGAAAACCATACAAGTCTTAAATTTGTTTCGCCTATTTTGACGATAATCATCGTTGACGGTGAACGACAATCGATCCCGTAATTAGCATAGGTTACAAAAAGGGTGATTTTTTACCACAAATGGAACCGACTTCAACACCAAAAAGTGTGAAATAACTTGTCAAAGTCGGTACCATACGCACAATATCCTGATAATAGGTACTTTTGAACTATCATTTTATGGACTTTAACAAGTTATTTCACACTTTTTGGTTTTGAAATCGTTTCCATTTTTGTTTTTTTTGTTATTAGACGTTTGTAATGCTGGTTTCGTGTTTCGACTGAAAATAAGCCTATGGTTACACAATCTCGCAAATGACGAGTCTGGACTCATTTCCGACATTATACAACCTTTTAATTATTTGTTTTGTCGCAATTAATTGTAATTGTTAATTCGCTAAGTAGCATAAGCTTTCCTACCCGTAATTTTTTTTTTATGTTAAGTGATTGTCTCGAACGATATTTTACTTCCATCTTCACTTTTGTTAACAATAGACTTTATTGGTCCTTTTAAATTATTGTATCTTCCATCAACATGTGTTCTGGGGCCTTACTATAGGCTCTTAAAGCAAGACTTCTAGAAAACTGCCCGGTTTATTCGTACCATGACAACGCTATAGCAGGCCTGCCCACGCCTTACTATTGAAGAACCGCAGAAAAACCGTTCACCAGTTTTTTTGTATGGACTGTCGTTAACATGTCGCTTTAAATCCGCTCAGTTTATCAGCTTACAAACGTCTAGGCGTCTGCAATATTGGTTATAGTGAATTGTTAGAATGTCAGAGCAAACATTATCCGTTCACCTATGCGAAAACAATGTTCAAACAGTTCACTTAAATGAGCGTCCTGGTATGTTTTCATTCAAGACTGTTTATGCCACACACAATTTGTGAATACAAAATACAAAAAAATTAAACCTTCATAAAAAAGTTTTTATGTAGCTGATAGTAAGGCCCCTGATCTCTTTTACAAATGAACATTGTGGTTCTCTTTTACTTTCAGGAATATATTAAAAAGAAAGTACATTGGATGGGAGGAATCTACAACACAGTATTGACTGACGATACAACACATTTGGTGTCCGACACAGTTCTCTCTGACAAATATCTTGTAAGTCAATAGTCAATAATCAATTTGAAACATTTACGAATTTATAGCATCGTCTTATCGTAAGCTGACCCATCCAACGTATTCATTCGCTTAACCCTTTGTGTACCAGAGACTTACATACATCTGTTTCATTCATAAATCTTTTGTTTTAACTATCACGGTATATGAAGGATTAAGAGGCTGTAATCTGCGATTAAATATTGGGCGAGTTGTTTTTTGAATACGTTGAATGAGTTTTATATTTTTGCACGAGGGTATATTATTATATAGTTGTGCTCCTTCAAATGTCAGTATATGCCGTAGTTTGGTCTAGCTTTTGGTTGGACCAAACTAGCTCGCCGGGTACTTCGTTTTGTTTTAGTTGCTTTTGTTAATATTCATCATGTAATATTCATATGTATGCTTTTGTTTCGAGCTTTACGGATAAAATACATACGTTATATATATATATAAAAGCGAAAGGTCACTCACTTATCACGAAATATCAGAAACTACAAGTGCTAGGAGTTTCAAATTTTGCATGCGGGTTCTTTTTAGTACGTAGGTGCTCTCTAAGACGGGATTTTATGAAATTCAACCCCTAAGGGGGTCAAAAGGGGTGAAAACGTTTATATGAAACTCCTTTGTTTTTGAACTTATAGTTGTGAAAATTTGTATTTGGATAAATCATTCAAAATAAAAAATGTTGGCATTTTTTTTTGATAGTGGTGGTTTAAGAGGGTGAAATGGAGGGGTGAAAGTTTGTATGGAAAGTATTGTGTTTTCGAACATACAGTGGTGAAAATCAGCATTTGGACAGTTTAAAATGATGATTTCAATATTTATTGACAGGGTTGACTTAGGGGGGTAAAACGGGGGATATTTTTTTTTCAAAAGTTCCTTTTTTTTTGGAGCTACAGTGATGAAAATTGATAACTGGATAGGTAATTTAAAATAAATAGTGATGCTTCAATATTTTTGTGAGGGATGACTTAGGGGGTAAAACGGGATGTAAAAACTACTACATATTATAAACTGTAGACGTCAAATTTCTGTACAATAAAAACTATGCTCAAAATCGAGTCAAGGGATGTAAGGAGTGAATAATAAGTTGTGAAATTGTTATACGGGTTGTTGTACGGGCTAATCTCCGAAACGACTGGACCGATTTAAATGAAATTTTGTAGTGTGGTAGCTTATATCCCTGATCAACATAATAGGATATTTTTAATCCCGTAAATTAAAGAGTTCCCGTGGGATAATTAAAAATCTGTAATTACCGTACCCCGCGAGGCCACGCGAGCGTAGCCGCTGGCGGGTCACCTAGTACATATATAATTGCATGACATTCATTATTTTGGTCTCTTTATAAATTTTTTTAGTCATGTTAAATAGGGACAAATAAAAAGCATTTTTATTATAATTATTTTGGACTTCTTTTAGATTAGCTAATATTGTTTTTGAGGCGCTACCCAAAATTTCAATAATTTAGTAGGTGCGTTTTGACTAATGCATTGTAGATAGTGTATCGAAGTCTGTGTTGAATACATCGAACTATGTTACGGAGTGAACCGAAGAGGGAGCAAAGTTTGCTTTTTATATGATCGCTGTGAGAGTTCCAAGTCTGGGAGCAGCATTTATAACCCTAAATATTTCTCATTGTTTTTTTGTTGTAAAGGTCACGGTCAAAGGTTTGTTGTCACTGGTTAATGCGTTTGAATAACTTAATTTTTAGCTCTGAACAGGATGTAGCAAGTTTTTAAAGTATTTATGGAAATCCAAACTTTAAAGTATTTAAGTCGTTTTGAGCAACTTGTATTATATTAGTTATGGTGAGCCAAAGTAGAATAAACATGTGTCGCCTGCGTAAAGAGTCACATGACCATGCAGTCCAATCGATATAAACTAAGAAAAGAAGAGGTCCTAATATGGATCCTTGAGGAATTCCACATGTTATACCTAAAGCATTACTTTGGGAGTTGTTGTCTAGCGTGATTACTTGAGATCTGTTATAATAAGAATGAAACATTTTTAAGGCTTAGTCTGATATATTTATTGATTCTATTTTTAAAGAGCAATTCGTGACTTACTATGTCGAATGCTTTTTTAAGTCTATAAAACATCTTGTACCTAACAAAAAAGGTAACATTGTAAACTGGATACTTAATTTGTTTAACGCTATAACAAAAGATTTATGAATGAACAAGGTGCTTGCTGAGTCGGACGGGTTAATGTGCGATTTAATTGATATGAGTTACAGATGCAACTTCATGGTTTAGCTATGGGCAGCTTTATATGGGCAGTAATATCAATTTGTAGTTTTTGAATAACGCATGAACACGCCGAAATCCAGACAGGACGATAGACAGACAAGAAATCTAACTGTTTTAAATTATTTTTGTGAAATAACTACTGTGTACTGTTAAAGGGCTACGCATCACTTAGGATATTTACGATTTGTGTTGTATCGCAACATTCATCGGCAGATGTGATGCTTACCACGCTTACGGCGGACCACATGCCGTCTCTTTACTTATAAAAACACATTATGTTTAACAGAAATCAGCACAAAAAGGCATTCCAATAATGTCGGAGAGTTGGATTGATGCGGTTTGGGACGCCTCACTCCACGTCAATGTAAATGGCGCGTCGGCGGAGTTCGCGTCTCACAAGCTGCCACCGTTCGCCAACTTGCAAGTGACCACATCGGGCATCTCTAAAAAGGATAAGCAAATGATCATGAAACTTGTGAATCAATACGGTGGCTCGTTCTCTGGAGCTTTCCAGAGCGAGACGACTGATATAGTTGTGTTGAATAAGTGAGTAAATATAGCATAATTTCCATACTGTCATTACTAATATTATTATAGTATTACTTTTTCAAAGCACTAACGCCTGCTTATCGATCTCAAACATTGAAATTTATAGAGAAAGAAATTCACATCCTCGGACGGGATTCGAACCTGCGTCTTCTGACTATCCGTGTCAGACGCCATGACCGTCTAGGCCACCGAGGCTCGAGGTCCGAGCATCGAATTTTAACTCTATCTGATTTAACCGTCTTACGGGGACAGAGCGACATGTATTGAACAGCTTTGACAGCACTATACAACCGAAAGAAGTATTTTTAGAAATATTTAAACAATAAAACACTGATAGTCAGAAGACGCGGACTCATATCCCGTCCGAGGATTTGAATTTTTCTCACTATAAATTTAAATCCTGTTTCTAACGTAAATTCTTGCATTAGTGACCATGTCAGTTTAAAAACTTAGGACCTTATTGTTTTAATGCTAATAAATAAAAAAGCTGAATAAAGTTGCTGCTAACTTACTGTTTTATAGTTTTGTCGAGTCGAAGTTCACAGCTGTCAGTTGCGCATGAGGGTAGAGGTAGCTGGATGGGGCTACCATATAAATATAGCCTAGACGGTTCTTATTTTGCACTGATTTTATCCTTCGTATTTTCTCTAAAGTAAGTAAAATTGTGGTGTGGCTGTATCATGGACACGGCCGTGTGTTGTACGTGAATACGTTTCTCTGATTTATACTAACTGCAAATCTCGATCCAACCTTAAAATGGCGGCGCTTCCCCCTCCACCGCGAGCGATGCGTCACTGTTCTCGTTTATCGCAATGAGTTCTTTGATCCTTTAGCTATCCAGTTGTATAATTTAATTATGGATGTATAAGATAGATCCGAAACTACAACGCCAAACTGTATCCCCCGATTTTATTATCATTTAGGTTTTTTGAATTGCCCCCGTATGGTACCAAATTGTCTATTCACGTCAATAAAAGCGTGTTATTCGTTTCCAGGGACGGTGTAGGCAGCGAGAAATACAAAGCGGCGTTAGAATACGGCAAGGCGTGCGTGCTGCCCGCATGGGTGAAGGATTCCGCGGCTGCAGGCGTGGCACTGCCGTTGCTCAAGTACAGGGTCGCAGGCGCGCTCACCTCGTCGCCGCTCAGTCTCACGCGCGTGCCTGATATGAGTAAATATTATTATTTCATAGCAAGAAAAGCCAGCTATAAAAAAATAAGAAAATAAACTAAAAGTTTAATATCCTGACTGCGGATACATATAGCTCTCACATTTACCCGTTGACTTGCCATTCGCCATATTTGGCCAATAATACAATAGATTTCCTTAGAAACCTGCTTTTCCAGGAACTGCAACGTGTGTTGCAGTGTGTGTGGTTAAGCGCATAAAATCCGCCATTTTATACATCCAGTGACAGTCGCGCCATCTAGACGTATCTAATGTCCATATTATTATCTAAATCGGTTGAGACATTGAGTAGGACATCGGAACGGACATACATACATTTCTTTATGGTATATGTTGGCAAACGAGCAGGCGGCTCACCCAATGGTAAGTAACTGTCGCCCACACACATTCGCAATACCTGAGGCCGTAGCACAAACAATTTGCGAAAAGTATTCGTATTGAAATCGTCCACGAATCACGCTTTGTAACAACTATGAGTTATCTGTGTCACAGTTATTACGCAGTTTTTCGCGCTAGGCCCACTGAGGTCTCGAGGATGCGTTGCCGGCCTTTACGATACGATATGAGTCGAACACGTAACCCTCCTTTTAGTCTCTGCCACAGTAGGGTATAAAGGCTACGGTCACTGTAGTTAAAAATTTATTAAAACAAATATACTAATATTGTTTTAAATTTCAGGTCTCAATTTCTCTCGAATAACACATGTGAAGCCGGCCAATAACTTCGTCGACGAGACTAGATCTGCTGACACAACAAGTATTTCCACCAAAATGAAGGTACATAACGTATACATATACATAGACACAAACATACACAACTTACTCCGTGAGGGGACAGAGTTAAAGAATATGCCCTCCAACGTCAGGGTGTGAACCGTAAAAGGAAACCCGAATTACTAGATGGTAGGCGAATGTGCAACAGGGCGACTTAGTCTGGCACGGCGTTATTTCATAAATGTAAGATCCTACCACTTTCTTGTATGTACATTAGAGATGCATGCCTTTTCATTAGAGCTCATCTCAATTATTTCACAAAACGTAACGAGATTAACAGACAAAAAAGAGCTAAATTCCAAAACCTAGTAACGAACCCACTTGTCATAAAGAAATTTACAAGAAAAATGTATACAACATGTGCATAATCATTTACAAACAATTACCAGACCATGTCAAATTGCTTTAGGCCCATTTGCACGCTCCAGAGTTAGCTTCTATAACTCGGAGTCAACTGCTAAAACGGGGTTTTATAATTAATTTATCTTGCACCATTAAAGGTTAGGAGTAAATCTAAGGTTATTTATCGATATTTAACCCAGCAACGTGAGAGGGTTAAGTCTTTAACTAGGGTTAGTGAAGTTTTGTGTCAAAAGAAATTGAGGTTACATTCTGCTGTATAATGTACTCTTCAAATTTCATACAACAAAGGATAAACAAGAAAGTCTATATACATTGTACTGTAGTGCCAAAGAGATAGATATAAGTTTCACTTTTTTTTCCCATTCATTCATTATTGGTCAGGTTACAATATAAGCGCATAGACAATTCAATGTTCCCATCTAAAGATTACAAATGTCAGTTTAGCAAAACCGGTGATATTTTATAGTCGTGCAAGGCAAAATGAGAGTTAAAAATTGATATGACTAACGCAAGTTTACAAACTCGTAGACTTATTTATTCAACCCGAGTAAACGTGCAAGTGGGCCTTAGGGTAATAATTTTAAATTAAACCTACGTATGTGGCTATTGGACAATTGTTTTTATAGTGTAAATCAGGGGTTCCCAAACTTATATTGTCTACAACCACTTTGAAAAGAATTATTTTTTAGCGCCCTCATATTTTCACCTATTTAATAACCACTACAACTTGAAATTAAATTAATTATTGTGAGTTATATTAGGGGAGAGTTAAATATTCATTTTAAACGAAACTTTTACTATAACCCGCAAGAGTTAACTTGAGACACTGGAGCACAGTAGGTAGTACACAACGGCGCCCAGATCTCAAGTTAACGCTTACGGGTTACACCTGCCAATGAGAATGATTATTGAAACGCAACTTTATAATATTCAGACAGAGTATCTTTTACTCAAAATAAAACAAACATAATCTATTTATTTATTTATTTAAAGCACAAAACAGATCACAATCAAAGTAATATAAAATATAGATTCTTTTATTTTTAAAGCTGGATTGCAATCCAACTACATGCGCTTACAGCTATACACATTATAAATCATGCGTGTGTGTTCGTAGCTAGTAATATTGCTAATATAATAATACTAAAAGAAAACCTTAAACTAATTATCAAAATATGTTTAATCAAACAATCTTTCAGACAGACTTGGCGCGACAGCGCCGATCTTGTCTGAGTTATTTAGTTTGGGGAAGAGGATATCTTTTACAGTTTTAATGTAAACACTATATCTTGGATGAAATACGTCTAGCTCAGGAAATTTCACGAAAGTTTCGTTATACTGGCGGGCCATACGGACAAGGGGATTATAGTAAGAAATATTGTTTCTGTAAATATTAAGAACAAACAAGGCGGTATTTTTGGATCTGCGTGCATTGTATTTTATGTTAAGGGTTAAGTGTGATAGTAAATTTGAAGTATCCGTGATGGAATGTGCAATCTTATAAAGATAAACAAAATCAAAGTACTTACGACGCAACTCTAGCGATTGTACTTTGAATTTCAAAAGCCTCATCTCGTAGTTAAGGTTCGAGCGACCTATCTTCAGACGATAGCAAAGCATTCTTAAACATTTCCTCTGTACTCTTTCGATGTTATCAACATGTACTTTATAATACGGAGACCAAATCGGGCTGCCGTATCCCAAAATACTCCTTACTAGGGTATTGAAAAGATAGAGAAGAGTGCGAGGCTTTTTAAAACCTTTAGTTGACCTGAAGACGAAACCGAAAATTTGATTGGCTCGTGTGATGATATGCTGGTAATGAGGGCGGAAACTGAGCTGGTCATCAAACAAGATACCAAGATCCTTAGCAACAATTAATAACAACATAATCAATTCTAATATAAAACTCTACACAACAGTCTCATTTTTTTCTGGATTTTTAGCTGCCCCTTTTAGGCCTGCAGTGCCCACAAGGGGGCGTTATCGCCCACTTTGGGAAAGGCTGGTGTAAATGAATGTCTTAATTTTCAATAAAATAATTAGGTATATAATATAATAATGTATAATTAAAAATTGCAATTGTTGTATGTTCATTGAATGTTTTTTTTATACATTGGAAATTAATTTTTAATGCTTTAATTTATATTATAATATTTGCACAATAACAATCCTGTTGAATATATTGACATAATTATTTGGTCAAGGCTATATATGAATTTGTATTCTAGCAAATACACTGATTGATTGATTGGTTACTACTACCGCAGCGCCAAATATTGTATCACGAAGCAGTAAAGCGCAAGCATTACTCTGTTAGGGTGTAAACGGTACTCTAGCGAGTGAAATTACCAGGCGATAAAGACTCAAAAATCTGAGTGACGAATACCGTGCAGTACTACTCAAAACTGAGTGACACTGCACTGGCCCGTTCTGTCACTTAAATAGGTAAAAACGAACAAGTACAATTTGAAAAATTTAATACCGACTTCCATTCTATTCAGTTATTGTAGTGTATCTCAAAAACTACTGGACCGAATTTGATAAAATTGACCACACGGGAACCAGCTTAAAAAAAAAAAAACAATTTTGAGAATCGGTTCACCCAGTCGAAAGTTATGAGGCAACAATGATAAAAAAATACAGTCTAATTGATTACCTCCTCCTTTTTTGAAAGTCGGTAGAAAAAAACGAACAAAACAGTTTCTTTTTTCTTTTTCCAACACTCAACTCGAGTTATTTTTATAATTTAATTGTCTGTTTTATTATGAAAACTAACATATTTTTAATACGAAAAACTCTTATATGAAATCAATAGTTTCAACCAGCACTATAGACACAACCATGTGCGTTCTGGGCCAAGCATGAAAATCTGCTCAAGTGTAACGTTATCGTATCGTTTACGTATACAGTACAAACTATGAGTGTATCTGTGCCACTATTGTACTAGATAAATGACAGTTTGTACTAAATACGTTAACGATGCGATTACGTTACACTAAAACAGATTTTTGTGCTCGGCTCACTGCACTATCCTTGAAAAATACCACCGAATGTGGTTGAAACTACAGATGGAAAGATCTGACTTATTTACGTGATTCCCTTTTTTCATATTATTAATTGGTCTGTTGTCAGTTATCACAAGAAACAAAGCGAACCAGCGATTCGACGCTGGACAAGGAGATTGTGACTGCGTTTGAAAACTTCGACATGAGCACCGTGAAGAAGGCTGGACCTATCTTCGACGGGTTCTGTGTAAGTCATTAGTCTTTAATTCTAATAAAGTAGAATAAGTTTTTTGGTATTGAAATTCACTTGAGTTTGACTCATGTTTAACTATTAATATGACTCACAATCCTGTTTACGCTTAGAACAAAATATCTCGACGGTAAAACACTCACGTTAGGGACCGAACACGTCTACCCGCGTTTCGTTCCGAGCCACACGCGCTGCGCTCCGCAGTGTTCGCCGCGCCGGGATCTCGCAGACAGACGCCGCTGCGCACTCGTCCTTGTAACCTGTCCTAGTCCGGTTTTGTCGAATTTTGACAATTCTTCTGTCAATTTGAAGATATGACTATGACCGATGGACTTGTAAAGTTCGTTATAGCGCCATCTATTGACTCGAAAGTAAAATACTGTCGATCCTAGCAAGTCCCTAGTACCCAGCAAGCGCGACACTAACCATGAATTGATTATTAATCTGAAGTTATTTCTTGTGACCTCAGCTAACTGCCAATGAAAATTCTATCAAAATCGGACTAGCAGCCGTAGCGGACAAACAGGCGTTTAGAGACAAAAGTAAAAATAGAGATTTTAATGAAGTTTAAGTATTAGATGAAAACTAGAAATTACAAATCGACACTTAATTTTTTTATTGGATAGATATTTAACAGAAGTTATCTATTTTATATTTGACAATAGGTTACATGTTAATAAACTACTATATTATATATTATATATATATATATATATATATATATATATATATATATATATATATATATATATAACTAGAGCACACATACGGAAAATCCTATTGTAGACAGCAAACAAATTCGATGGTAGCAATTCACTTGTTAAAAAAAAACTAAATTAGCGAACTAAAACTTCCTTAAAAGACCTCAATAACCAATGTTGTACGTAAAATTAATAAATAAGTCGTAGATTTAATAAGAGAATGAAACGTATAAAAACTTATAAATAAGAAAACAATTAAGTTCTAATATCTTGAATTAGGATTGGGTGTTGCATAGTCAAATCAGTCAGAAACGATGCCATGATCACTACACGCCCTTAACAGGAATAGTTCGACTTACCAATAACCCTGTATATGGTCCAATACTAAAATAAAACAGACAAAATTCATATATGTGGCGAGTGAGTTAAAACTATAATAACTTAAATAAGCGAGTTGGTTTAGACTTATTCTGCACTATTTTCGGTGAGGCGGCTGTTGAGTAGAGAATTATTTGACTAAGTTGTTTGATACAAGTTTTTAAACTGACATGGTCACCAATGCAAGTAAAACTATAGAAACGGGATATTTACCTTGCATTGTATGTATTGTGAGCTTTCGATATTTCGGCACAGTTGCATGCGCCATGTTCACGAGTAAGCTGCAGTATCTGCGGGTAGGTGTTGTTATGAGCAGACGAAACGGTCTACCCTCTTCCTTTCACGTTTCTTGCAATGATACAACAGTCACTTGGAACTCGATAACTCACGGTATCTGCTCGGGAGCTTTATTTGGGACTTCTTGGGACGGTTTTTGCAAGGATGAACCACTCGACTCCAGGTTCTCGACAGTTGAAACCCATCCTCTCTATTAAAATTTATGTATTTGGTAATTTCGATTGTCTCCCTCATCAATCTAGCTATATAGTGGTACCTGATATTTTTATTTATATGTTAACTGTCAGGACCTGTAATTGGCTATCTATTGTTGTTCGTTATGTTTCCAAATGTATATTGCTGTTGATCGTTCTCAAAAAAATTATTAAACAGAGAACACTATGAGTGTGTGTAAACATAAAACATAATTTTCAGATATGGGTAACCGGACTAGATGGTATATCCCGCGAGCGTGCTCTGGCCATAGTGTCACGCGGGGGCGGAGTGCGGTACGACGTCCCGCACGAGCGCGTCACGCACGTGGCGGCCGGGGACGCCGCCAGTGCGGGACGCGCCGCCCGGGACTTACCCAACGTGCCTGTCATCAGCGCGCTGTGGTTGCTCAAGAGTGTTGAAGCGGGCAAGGCGCTGAATGAAGCAGAGGTAAGTACGATTATAACTAGCTGCGCCCCGCGGTTTCACTTCCCTGGTGATGGATGATGATGAATCAAAACATATAGCCTTTGTTAATCAGGGATAATGCAGCATTCTAATGGTGAAAGATTTTTCAAATTGGTCTTTTTTTGTTTTGAAAACTTTTGGAGGCTATTCAATTCAAACAAACAAATCTTTCCTCTTTTTAATATTATTAGTATAGATTTACAAAAAAATATCCTAACTTCTCCAAGGTCAATAAAATATGGAATGACTTACCACCGCCGCCGCAACAGAATTCGTTTTGCTTCATGGTTTATAGCAGCTCTCTCTTTTTTATGTTATTAGGAGACGCTACAAGCACGAGATCCTCTTGGTGCTAAGTGGTAACTTCTGACTGGTAACTAAGTGGTAACAAAAATAAATCACTAACATTGTACGCAAGTAGGTAACAGGCAGTAAAAAACACGCGGAGAATGATTAAAAAGTTTGTGAAGAAGTAAAAATACGCACGAAATAAATTTCGCATTCGCTCCTATAGTAATCGCTTGATGCTTACTCAAATTCGAATTTATAATAAATGTATGTAAATAAAAAATATACGTGCTATTCGTATTAATAAGTTGCACTTACTTATTTTCTCAGAGGGTGATAAGTAAAGTGTCCATCTTGGCAGTAAAACCTATTTTAAACCGAGTGAATAAACTCCAATAACTCAAAATGTGTTTTGCATATTTTGATGATATCATCATTGACGGTGAATGAATCCCGTAATTAGCTAGGGTCACTAAAAAGGGTAAAATATTTTTTTTTACCAAAAAAATTGAACCGACTTCAACACCAAAACGTGTGAAATAACTTGTCGAAGTCGGTACCATGCCCACAATATTGTGATAATAGGTAGGTTTGAACTATAATAGTACCGACTTCAACAATTTATATCACACTTTTTGATGTTGAAGTAAGTTAAACTTTTTGGTAAAAAAAAATCTTATGCATGAATGGGAACATAACTTTAGCATGCCTGCAGTCTGTTAATCTAGTGTTTTTCCAGTTCATAATAGAGACTAAGCCGGGGACGCCGGTCAAGTGCAGTCGCAAGCCGCGCATCGAACCCGCATCCCCGATGAGCAAGCGGAACTTACAACTGCTACGCCATGGCCCGCTCGACTTGCCACCACCCACTGCGGAAGAGGCAGAACCGCCCCAAGATGACCTCGTTAACCATTATCTTAGCCGTCAGTATAGCTTTTATAGTTTCTTATTTGAATACATATATACTATCTTGCAGAGAGCTGAAAACTGCGCTTTGTGGGGTACTTTAGGAGAGGCGTATGTCCAGCAGTGGACGAATGTGGGCTGATAATGATGCTGATATACTATCTATTTTAATATCTGTGCATGCTGTTATTTTTCATGACATCCGTATGTCCTCTAAGGAGTTGGCAGTATTACATCATATTTTATTTAGAGTATTGACTAGCAGAATATTATAGTTATAATACAGTTATATATTATAGGTATATATTTAAACGATTACGGATAACTTAAGTCTTGGCGTCAAAACGTCCACGTGACAAAAATAAATGTATTTAAAGACAAAATCTCGCGGCGTGAAAGGGTCCAGATGTTCGTTGGTCAAATAGATAGAATGTCCAATAGTTACTCGTATAATGTGAATATGCATAAAAACGCAACAGCTTTTATGTAATAGTGACTAATGGTGGTTAAAAAGGTGATGAAATCAACTATACTCAGCACAACAATAAAGAGAAAAGTGTTCAACACCTGCACAGCTTTTATGTAATAGTGACTAATGGTGGTTAAAAAGGTGATGAAATCAACTATACTCAGCACAGCAATAAAGAGAAAAGTGTTCAACACCTGCACAGCTTTTATGTAATAGTGACTAATGGTGGTTAAAAAGGTGATGAAATCAACTATACTCAGCACAGAAACTGCACAGCTTTTATGTAATAGTGACTAATGGTGGTTAAAAAGGTGATGAAATCAACTATACTCAGCACAGCAATAAAGAGAAAAGTGTTCAACACCTGCACAGCTTTTATGTAATAGTGACTAATGGTGGTTAAAAAGGTGATGAAATCACACTCTAATTAGTTAACCTACCCAAGCTTAACTTTTCTTTGGTTATCTACGAGTAATAATCAAAGCTTCTTGTTTACTTTGTACTTTAGCCGTTCTGACGTTTGGAATAATTGACGCATTGACAATTTATCACTTTGCCATAACAAGTTTTTGTAATTTTAACGTTTGGATATTTTGTCGTCTTATAGTTTTAACAAAAAAGTACCATTATCACCAGAGCTAAATAATTTTATGACCAAATTAGTGAGTTGACTTTTTGACGTTCGGACCAACGTCACCCAGTTTTCACTAAACTTAGGTGTCGCCTAAATCAGATATCTAGATATTTAAGAGTTGTGTAGAGTGAAAATACGTGAATATGCGATCTATATAACGACTACAGGATGCCGCCTTAGGTTGGTGAAACATATTTTCGGTTCTAGCCGACTTCTAAATAATGAGGCATCTGATTTAGGCAACATCTAAGTTTAGTGAAAACGGGCATTGTTTTCGCTAGCTTTGTAGTTTAAGAGCTCGTGTTTTCTAGAAAACCCTAATAACAATGTGTCTGGCCTGGCAATTTAATCCGGGACCTTTAAGTTCTAATTAATGACGATTAAAAGAAGTTCGAGTGTTTAGACTCCAAATCACCAATCCGTCTCGATATATCTCTACGTATACAATTTTTTTACGCTGTTTGTATTTACCTATAGTTCTGGATTAACAAGTTATATATTAGCTAACTCAATAGCTGTTATATTATTAACACTAAACATTTTTCGCCTAGGCAGTAAAACAAAATTTGATTAAATTTGGAAAAAAATTCTAAGTCGAATATGTCGTAATCGTGACAAAATGCTATTAATAAGTACATAGATAAAATAACTTTATTGTACACGTCATCTACTAAACGTGCTGTCCACCTATGGAATGCGCTGCCTGTCAATATCAGGCAAGCAAACTCCATTTCGTCTTTCAAAGATATGGTGAAGAAGGAATATTTATCAAGCACCTACTGAATATTATATTTTACTATAATTTATTATTATGTATTAAAATTTTGTATTATGTTTATATTTTAATATTATTTTATTTATTTTATTTTTATATTTACGGAAAACTAACAGCTAAAAATTACTATGAAACATTTGATGGGTATACAATAGCCATAAACAAGTTCTCACTAATGTAAACAATAATATTGAAATCCCTACCGTATCAACCGTATGGGCATGAGGTACATACATTATTTTAAGTTCAAAATTGACAATTAGAGTCTAAAATAAATATACAGACTACTTATACAGAAATGATTTAACTATTAAAAATACAACTATAAATATAGACTACTTAATTATGAACTTTATGCTAATTTATCGGTTTTTCCTATTTAATTTTTTTCTCCTTCTCTTTAATATTCTTTGTGGTCTCAAATTTTGTTTTAGTTTTATCAAAAAAGTTTTTAGAAATAATGTTTTTGAAAGTGCTTGGCCTCATCGTATATATATATATATTATGTATTAGTTTATCATTATTTGTTGTTTAATATTATATTTATTTTTAATTATCTATTAGAAATTATTTCACAGATAAAAATGTTTGTTTTATGTACCATCTACTAACTACTGCATTAATATAAACAATTATCTCCACGCATGGTTGCCTGTAAGAGATTGCTATAGCGATAAGGCCGCCAATTGTCCAATCTACTGTAGTGCTTTTTTACTGTATTATGTATTGTTTTCTATAAGATTGGTACTCAATAAAGAATTTTTGTATTGTATTGTAAACATCAAGAACTGCTACAAAAACATACTAGTACCTACTTACCTAATATTGATACATTCATTGTTGTAAATTTGCTTTTAGAACTAGTTGCTGAAGATCCTGTAGAGCCTGATCCTGCAGAGCCTGATCCTGCAGAAAAAGACATCACAAAAGAAGAAAACCCAGATATCACAGAAGATGTAACGGAAGAACCCACCGAAGAAATTGAACAGATATTTAGAGGTAAACAATATTGTTTTTTATTTATTATATTTTGAAAACTTTGAATATTTCAAACATAGTCATATCACCATGCACGCACACAACCAATCAGTTTTGTTAAGTGGTTTTGACGTCGAGTATGTACTCGTATGTAGATGCAAGTTGGGCTCAAACAGGTTCCATATCTACATGTTAAACCAACACGGCTGTTATGTATCTCAGTTGCTAACAAAAGTAAATTGAAATCTAAAAAAAATGGTGTCTCTATGTCAGTTTTTACAACTACAGTGAGCAGAAATGTTAGTAAGTAGCCGACTGGAGCTGACAAAACCGACATAAGGACGCCATTTTTTTTTAGATTTCAATTAACTTTTGTTAGCAACTGAGATATATAATAGCCCTGCAGAGAGCACATGTCATAAAATAAGCTTCTTGAAGATCGCCGATAGTATGATACTAGAAATCAGAAAATCCTTCACGAACAGATTAAATTTCTCGTTTCTTTCACCAAAAGTGAAATGATTTTACTGTTTTGTTTTTGATAGTTAGGTTAAACTTTTTTTGTTAGTTTTTGTCTTTTATTCATATTTTATCAACGACTGTACTAGTTTTATTTTATTACTTGTTGAAATCTAGATGACGCCATTTCAGTGTCTTTTTTAAAACGTACTTAGTATCATATCGGGCAAGCACTATGTTTGCCCATGACAGTCGCAGTGCCGTCGAGAGCTTAGAACTGTACTGTGCTCGTCACCTCGAGACATCGGTTTTCGAGTCTGACTCACCCGGTATTTTCACCTGCTACATTGCCCTTCACATTCATTAACACAGTAATGCTTCTTGCACTTTATTGCTTCGCGACAACCAATAGAGAGTGGAGATAATATTCTATCCAGTTCCCTCGCGGAGAAAAGTCTAGCGTTGATATTATATGTTTCTTTTTAACCGACTTAAAAAAAAATTAGGTTTCTCAATTCTACCAAATATATCTCCTATTTTTTTTGTCACGCTATAACTTGAGAACGGATGGAACAATCTCGCTAACTCTTTTTTTCTTATGTTAATTATTGACAGGAGAAGGTTCTCATGAAAAATATGGGATGTTATGGCGAACCCAAAGGTCGAGCGTACTACTCGAACGAAGTCGCTGGCAGTCGCTAGAATATATATACATTTTTTATGTGTGTTCGCGGATAACTTCGTCTTTATGAACCGATATTGATGATTCTTTTTTGCTTCGTAGAGTTTACTTTAGAGATGGTCCCATTTAAATTTCAACAAATGTGATCCAGTCCAGTCCAGTTTTTAAGTTACACTTCAATAACTGAAAAGAGATACGCCTATATTGATGATATCATCATTGACGGTGAATGATAATTAATCCCGTAAGTAGCAAGTCTCACTAAAAAGGGTGAATTCTTTTTTTGCCAAAATGGAACCGACTTCAACACTAAAAAGTGTGAAATAACTTGTTGAAGTCACTCGTACCATGTGCACAATATTGTGATAATAGATACTTTTGAACTATCATGGTACCGACTTCAACGAATTTTATCACACTTTTTGGTGTTGAAGTCGGTTCCATTTTTGCGTATATTTTTTTGTATTAACTGTTTTGTATTTAGCACTTATATATTATTATAGTATAGTATATAATATAATATAGTATATTATTTAGCATTAGCACTTCTTAGCACTGAGGTGCCTATATTCTACTTAATATTCTCCCCTCCGCTGTTCAAAACCAGGATAGCAATGGTTTATCTATTGTGTCTAGTTCAGCGATTGTTAAAGGATAAACTGATTTTCAAATTTTCATTCAAATTTTGGAATACTTCACTTCTGGCAAGCTGTCACTCTGCCACCCATATAATGTAATATTTGTAGTACCTAAGTAGAAACATTGTAAACATCTATATAAAAAGAATGGCCCCGAGTTTCTTGCCGCTTATTCTCGGTGGGCTATATATTTTGGAATGCGGCGGCAGAGTCTTTAAAGTACATTATAATGAAAAGTTAACGTTCATAAGTGCGTCTTTGATGCCTAAATTGAATAAATGATTTTGACTTTGACTTTGAAATAGTTTATTACTTAGAATACCTTCATACAAGGAAACATGATCGAGTATTTTTTAACCTTAGGTCGATTATTTTGACTTGAATATGTTGTTATTGTACTATTTTCCTAATGCTTTAAATTGTGCGAAATATCTTTACCGTTGAAGGTTTTATGTAATATATTTTTCTAATAGGTATCAAGATCGAAGTGCAAGGTTTAGACATAGAAGCGGTGTGTGAAATCGGCGCGGAGGTGTCGGCAGCGGGGGGCTGCCTGGTGGCGGCGGGCGCGGGGGCTACGGGAGGGACGCACGCGTTAGTGCCGCTCGAGTTCGACCCTGCGGACCTCCTCACGGCGCGGGCCGAGCCCGTCACTGTACTGTGGGTGGTGAGTGGAAAGGCAAACTAATATTTAATATGTATGCAAGAACATTGTATAGTAGAGTTTATTAAAATACACTCGGGAATTTAAGAAACACGCGATCATATTATGTTTGTGTATGATGTGCTTTATTAGAAAATGTATTATCTTTTACTAGTAAGATAAAGGTAAATAAATAAAAATAAATAATTATATTGACTGTGGTACATCAACATGGGTCTGTCTGAATTATGTAATTAAAAATCTACACTACGGAAATTAAAAAAATCAAACGATACCCCCAACAAATAGTGTTGCGACACTAATTAATAAGAGCTTTATCATCTCTTGAATTTTATATTTACAAAAAAAATATAGTCTTTGTCTTCTTCCAGTTAAATTTCCTTTATAAAATATTTAAAGTACTTGCCGTCTGTGTGGCATAGCCGTAAAACTTATGTACGCAATTTTTCTAATGCGTGACCAATTGAAATTTCTTTATTTACAAGTTCTATTTGCACGCTGGTTATTAAATCGTCATTAATAATTTGATCCTTTCTTCTCTTTTTTGGAACCATGTCAATCGTATGAATGTTTTCCAGAACTTTGAGTAATCTCATAATTGTCACAGTATTTTTGTTGATGCGTCGAGAACGTTGGTGGTTCTATGGCGTTCACCAAATACGCTTATCACAGTACACGCATGCATCTTAAACCAAAAAAGTGGCAATGCACTCGCCAGTGCCACTATTCTTCGTCCCGGTTTATTTCTTGTGCATCCAAAAATTTTTCCTTCCAAATATTTTTTGTCCAATGATAAGCAGCCCCGCAATTTAGTTGTTGGAAATACTTTCAAAATTGCATTCATAGCTGCTTTTTAAACAAAATAATGTAACTTTCCTCTTTACGGTCCGACATTAGGGAGAATATTAAAGGCTTCACTTTTGTAGTTTCTACACCACACCCCATGTCACCGTGGATATTGTATACTTGAGAAAATGGTTCAGGGCAACTATAAAAAGATCCGTCTATAAAATATTCTCCAGTATTTGGAATAAGTTGTCGCGATTCTTCCGAGCAAAAAAATATAATGCGATTTTGCTTATCTGAATTGTCATAATAGTAATCGGCCAAAACGAAACCGTGATACTGGACTGCAACTTCTATTTCACTCAAATCGCTTGTATTGTTTACTTGAGTTTTACTTGAGTTTGTATTGCGCAGTATGCTTGTTCAGAGAATAATTATGCGTTAGAGTTATAACTACATTTGTTATTTACATACAAGAGATACATGCATTCCCACATTCCACACCGCAGCACTACGGTCATTTCGAACAGGGGTATCGTTTGATTTTAAAAGACCCACGACACCACCAGGGGTATCGTGGGTCCGCAGTGAAAAACTATTGAGACAGCGGCTGTTTAGTTTCTTGTACCGCACGCTCACGGTGTTCGGTAGCGAAAAATAACGAAACAGTATTTTTAACGCATTCGGGTTTACTAAACCAAAAAAAGTTTTTGCAAAGTTGTTTCGGTAATCCACAATGTGTGAACGAGTTGCTGTCACACTGCCTGTTACGACTCATGCGTTAGCTGGAGTAGATAAGAATGGGAGGGGAAGAGGAAGAGGAGAGAATAAAGGCTTCATTCAGCACACCAAACACGGGACTGCGCTGTGCGGTTCGCCGCCGGGCCTGTACGTGTTCTATTACATATAAATGTAACAAACATCGCACAGCAAACTCAAGCGCGGGCCGATGCCGCCGTATTTAATGTGCTGTGCTTGATACATTTCGTTGTAATACACTACGCGCGGGCCGTCGACGGAACGCACCGGTCACGTCCCGCGTTTGGTGTACCTAGGATGATTTACGCTACACCGTGTCGCGAGCGGGCTGTGCCCCGGCTGGGGCGCGGTCAAACATTATGGTATACTTTTTGTATGAAGTGATTCATGCCTGACCGTGGCTCGGCCGTGCTCCGACTCGGCCGAGGCCCGGACCGGTCGCGACACGGTGTAGCGTGAATCATCCTTAACAGTAAACAGTAACAAGTGTGCGTGTTAATTTTTACCGTAATCAAGACCGTACCTCGTGTGTATACCACTTAGTTTTGGGCTTATTGATTCACGGTCTTTTATAAAATTCTCTAAGCTGCCTTTTTTAGGAGGGATTAAAAGACCTTGCCCAAATTAACTGTAAAACAAATAACAATATGATTTCTTGATTGTTAACCCGCCCAATATCTAGTTCTTTCGGTTTATTTCCGAACTACACATAAAAGTTCTAATAAAAAATACTACTCTTGAATAGTTTGACACTAAAAGCAAGTTTTTACCGGTAGAGTGTATTGGATCTGATAAAATTAGTTACAAACTCAAGGTCTAAAAATGTGTACACTTTGTGTATGCGCGACATGGCTTAGCACTTTTTGAAACGTACACATGGTGTACGCTCGACACGCGATGGGTTAATAAACCACATTTTATTTTTAACTATTAGCTGCGACCTGCAGCTCATGATTGCGCGATAATTACTTATTCCGCGAGAATATTTATCCAGACTAAAAAGTAGCCTATCTAAGTATGAATCCTGAATGTAAGCCAAATCCAAATTATATCCAAAGTAATTTAAGCGTTCTTGCATAAAGAAAGTGGCATACACACATACAAACTTTCGTATTTATAATATTACTGTGAAGTGTTTCAACAATTATCGTCTATATATTTCAGAAAGACTGCCTCTCGCAACAAGAGTTACTGCCCATTCAATACTACCACCGTCCCGTCAAGTTACCACCTTTGGATCCTAACAACTTACCCCTAAAAGGTGTGGTAGCAAGTCTGAGTACCTACAGTGGGGTTGAAAGGGCCTTTCTGGACGAACTTGCGAAGTTATTGGGGGCTACGTGAGTAACGTTTTATTGTAGTTATAATATAGTTAGTCAGGTGACCTATCTTCATTAAAGAATATTTTTTTCATGGAAATTTTATTTAGTGAAACTATTTATAGTATTTAGAAGAGCTCCCCATATTTTCTTACACACAATTTTGTCTGCTTCATAAACATACACTTTACAGCAGTATAATTTATTTCTAGAAATATTTTATGTTAATGATAAGTTTGTGTGTTAACTTTGTTTATTTATTTCTTTTAATTTCACGTGAAGGTTCATGTTTTAATTTCATGTTAGTTTTTATAATGCGCCTGTTGAAATTTAAGAGCAACGTGTTTGCAATTTTTAGTAGGTGTATAATATATATGCGTATTTATGGCAATATTTTTACTAAATATCGGGGATCACTTTACCACAGGACCCTCGTGTATGATCTGCCCAGGAATCGGAGGCAGATAATTGTGGATAATTGTTTTATGTTTGTTGAGTAGATGTATCTGACCAGTGGCAGCACCGTTCTAGAACGCATGTACCTTGTCTGTGGAACACTGGCAGACACACCGCCGTGGTGAGACTCGATGTCTGACTTGATTTGACTGATGACTTGAGTTGATTACTTTGGACAAAAAGGGACAGAGAGACTTGTATTTCGATTCTATCATAGTCATTGCATCACCTCAATCACCACCTGACTTGACAATGTTAACGATACAAGTACTTTTTGTAAGCTATTCCCATTTTACCTAAAAGCAAACGAGACTGCCTCAGGAAGAGAGGGAGCAAGAACTATTGTAACCAACATCATCATCTCAGCTATAGGACGTCCACTGCTGAACATAGCCCTTCCCCCATTTTTTTTATACCAAGATTCTAAATAATATGCTTTTACAGAACATACATTTTTAGAAAAAATAGCAGTTTTGTCGTTATTCTAGGACTCAACTCCGATTTTGTCGACGCAACACCACCAACGCATTAGCTTCCACACATCTCATCTGCCCCACTCCGACTGGGGATAAATACTCGGGAGCTGTGAAGTGGGGGCTTCCGGCTGTGCAGGCCGATTGGCTGATGGCATGCGCCGAGCAAGGCAGGCGGGTCAGCGAGAGAGGGTATCTTGTGGGGGAGACGAAGGGTAACTATTGCAATAGCTCTTTCATTTTATTTTGAGATTTTTCTTTTTCTACTGATTTCCAAAAAAGGAGGAGGTACTCAATTCGACTGTATGTTTTTTTATGTTTGTTACCTCAACTTTCGACTGGGTGAACCAATTCTAAAAAATCTTTTTTTGTTTGAAAGCTGGTGCTTCCCGTGTGGTCCCATTTAAATTTCATCAGATTCGGTCCAGTCGTTTTTGAGATACACTCCAATAACTGAATACAATGGAAGTCGGTATTAAATTTTTCAAATTGTATTTGTTCATTCCCTTATTCTTAGGCTCAGGACTCATATAAATGGCGTCGGGCGCGGAGATGGCACGGGCGGCTTCCTATTCCATTCAAATTCATACAAAATGCATGGAAATAAAGCGCAATTTAGGACACATAGTATGTAGTTTCTCGGACGTGGTTATGACGCGCCTGATCGCCGTCAGTTCGTAGTGTGTGCTTGCTTCCGACAGACGTCTATTAGTGATGTAAACAAATGCGTGACATCAAATTTAAACTTGCATTGTGTGAAGTAGGTGTTGTTATGAGCAGACAAAACGTAATAACCTCTTCCTTTCACGTTTCTTGCGTTCCGTTTTATTACCACTGACGCTAAAGTTTATTTTGTCATACAGGGTCTATTGTTTTCAGCATATTTGTTATTATTACTCAAATTCGTTGAGACGTTACCGGGCGATGAAGTCTCCTGCGCATGTTTTACACTACAAAACCTCTACACAAAATATTGTTTCGATAAATACACACGTGTGTCGACACACATCGTGGTTGTCTATTTTGACAACTAATGTTTGTTTACTTGTTTTGATTTTAAGATGCTGTAAATTCATGATGTCGATAAAAATAAGGGGTTTAAAGCAGTTTATGCCATAAGCAGCATTTTTAAGACTCCTAAGCACTCATTGACAAAATTAAAAACATATTTTAACATACTAGAGTACATAAGAAAAAAATTCAAACATACCAATTAGTTTCAACTTTAAAACAGTTTTTCTCTTTAATCACTATGAAACACATATCACACAATAGCCATTTTTAATACACATACATTGACGGATTATTTTTTTGTTTAAGAGTGCATTATTTTTTAATGAATTTTGTACGTTTTTAAGAGTTTGCTTAATTTCAAGTTAAGGAAATTGAACGTAGCCAAGCGCTGAGCTGACAGCGCCTTAATAATAAACAGCAGAGTAAGAGACGAAATGTTTAGGTATAATAAACAAAATCCGTCTTTTTTTATAATACGTGGACTATCGGTCGGATACTATCGGGACTATATTTAGTCTACGTTCTATAATAAGGCGGAATATGTTTTATGTGGAGGGTTTTGTGTAATGTATCAATAAAAAAGCCAAATAGTTGCAATAATTTAAAATACTAGTGTTCTTGTCCCAGCGCCCCCATCGCCACAGAAACCCTCAACACCAGCAAAACCTTCAACAGCACCGAAGCCATCAAAAGACCAAGAGGTTCCCCAAGTGACGAGCGAACAGAGAAACAAGGAAAACGCAATGTTACCCCCTGCAACCACAGTGCCGAGCCGTAACTCTGTGCCCAGTAGGGAGAACACACCCAAAGCTAATGCTAACGGTAAGCTTTAAATTAGAAAGGAAAACATACATTCCCGTCCGCGACTTCACTTGCGTGGACTCGCGGGTTCATGGGTTTTTATTTTTTGCTCACAACCCTAATGCTTTTTTCTGAAATATGGTGCCTAAGTTACTCCTTATCATAATAGTGGCTATGTGAGCTGTAAACCTCGCGAGTATATATATACTCATAGCTTAAACGGAATCGACAAAAAAATCTGTATAATTATCAAAAATATCAAGAGAGTCTGTCGATAAATGCGACCTGTAGAGGAGAACAGCGGGACATCCGAAAGCATTTTTGCCCAAGTTATTGCAGACACTTCACACTCGCACGGCCAATCAGATATCTTGCAGTCAAAGTCCCTTTAAAATAAGTACAGCCCTTTCATGGAATTACCAGAACGATTAACTATACTAAATTAAAAATGAAGATTTTTGACTTAAAAAACTATTTGTGTCCATAATTATTCTTTACTGCCTAGACCTTCCGTGATATTTACTGGGAAATTGTTATCGGCCAGTTTTGAACTTAATCGAAATTCTTCGTGCGGGAGTTACAGTCGTGCACAGCGGCGAGCGCGAGCCACATCACGAAACTGGTGGTGCCTACGATCGCGCGGTGTCTATTAATTTTTTTCGTCTGAACTGTCACTTGAGTCAATGTAACTTTCAGTGTCACTGTCGTGTAAATAGGGCTGTTGACACACCGCACTTGTTGCGTCATCCTCGTCGTTCCAAAGCTCAGAAATCATCTCGGCTATATTCCTTCAGGCTAACTTACGCGCTTAGCTACTGTTGTATACTCAACTGTAGCTACCGCGTAAGTTAAGACCGGTTTCGTGAACTTCCGAGTCTTCTTCATAGGGCACTTGCGTGCCCGGGCCAGTCCGAGCTTAGCAAAATCGATCGAGATATGCTACTGCACCTACAGTCTATGTTAAATGAAATGAAAAGAAACTTATTGAAATCATTTCATTTCATGTAAGTTAAATTGTCATAACGATGTAAAAAGTATTGAATCGAACACCCAGTTAATATGTAAAATTATAATATTGCTTTATGACAGGAAAAACTCCCAGTTCAACATGGCCTAGGGTTGATCCTAAGCACTTATTTTTTTAAATTAGAATCTGAACTCGTTAGCGCATTATAAACGCATTAATGACAACTTATACAATGGTAGTAATTCGCTTGTTCAGAACACCAAACTAAACTCAAACTCAAAACTCAAAATCATTTATTCAATTTAGGCATCAAAGAAGCACTTATGAACGTCAATTTTTCATTATAATGTACTTTAAAGCCTACCGCCGCGTTCCAAAATACATAGAGCCAACCGAGAAGAAGCGGCAAGAAACTCGGGGCCATTCTTTTTATATAGATTTTTTTACAATGTTTTTACTTAGGTACTACAAATATTAGCTCCAGTGTGTTGCCTTACAAAAGAGAACATAATAATGGTATCAGTAGGGCAAGACACGCTACACTTTGACATCTTAGTACACGAGTAGATAGATCCTGGAGTGATCAGTCCCAAGCTGTTTTATCCTCCAAGTAATCCGAAATTTTGTAATAACCTTTTTGACAGAGTTTAGTTTTAATAGTAATTTTAAACTTATTAATAGGCAAATCTCGGATAACATTGGGAACTTTATTATAGAATCGTATACATTGTCCCATAAAAGAATGACTTATTCTGTGGAGACGCGTTACATGTACGGATAGCTTGTGCTTATTTCGCATGTTGATGGAATGAGCATCACTCCTTTTATCAAAACTGTTAATGTTTTTCTTTACATACATTAGATTTTCATAGATAAACTGAGAGACAACAGTTAGAATGTTTATGTCTTTAAATTTCTGTCTAAGGGAAACTCTAGGAGCCAAACTGTAGATCTATGTACTAGCGAACTAAATTCTATTTTTAGTTAATCATGGTAGTTCTTATTCTGTTCATACTTAAGTCCAAATTCATATAATGCTTGCAAGTGACAATTCTTAAATTTGCCGTTTCTTTTTAATTGTGGGTATGTTTAGTGCAAATTTAATCGTCATGTTAGTTCCTGCTCTCTAAACTAAACCAAACTCATATAAAACTACCCACATTTGAATAGAATAATCATATGTTTAGAATTATCATTCTAAGTGTTACACAAATATGGATCTTAGGTTTAACATAATAAGAACTACCATAGCTTAGATAATTTTAGTTTAGTATACGCACAAGCGAATCAGTACCAATATACCATTTAAAAGAACTTTTTAATTTGATGTCTCTTCTAACTACAGACGAAATGTCCCCCGCTTCGAGATACATCGCGATGGCCAGACAAGGGCTGCTCGGGGGCGATACGCAGGATACGCCGAAGCGAGTGCAGGACTTGAAAGATGACGCGAAGCAGGGTAAGCCACTATACCTTCAACAGCGAAGCAAAGTTAATTATGTTTACACGCAAATGCGTGTGCTTCCCGTGTCCGAACCCCGACCAAGCGTCAAGGGTTGGCCGCCGCTACTTACAGTCCCCGCGCGTTTTGCAACCGGGCACACGCGAAAACTAAACATACTTGTTCCGTGATGATAAATTGCAATAGCCCAAAAACTTCGAGCCCCTAAAGGCAATTACAAATTTCCTATTACAGGTAAATTATTTTAAAATGATATGCGTAAATTAATTCCCTTAAAAAGACGTCTCGCTTGGTTTCAACAGAGTTCGAGGATATATGTCAATGGATATATATATCATGATATATATCCGATATATATCGAATGACTTTTTGTGATATATATTATTACAGAAATGGTTTCGGAAATAATTATAGTTTATTGCGAACTAGCTGCGCCCCGCGGTTTCACCCGCGTGGTGATGGATGATGACGATTATGATGATGAAATAAGTGCTTCCCTGGAAATAATCTATAACCTTGCCAAATTTGGTTACGATGCGTTCAGCCATTTAGGCGTGATAAGGTAGTAACAGACAGAGACACAGTTTTATATAATATTTTTTTTTTCTATCATAAAAGTAGCAGTTACTCCGTATAACATCAACTATCTGCCAGTAAAAGAACCGATAAAATCGGTCCAGCAATTTCATTAGCCGGAACAAACTGACAGGCAACATTTTAATATTTTTTTAATAAGTACCACACATGCTTTCATATGCATAATCATATAATTATGTAGTGTTAAGCTGTTAATTTGGAACTACAAACATACAATTTTACTTATCTGTACAGATGTAGAACAAGACAGATTTGATAACTAAAAGTCACATTTGATTTGATTATATTCTTAACTTATTATTTGTAATGTTTCTTGTTTTGTTATTGCTTGTCTGTTGGGTTATAAGTTAGGTACTTATTAGGAAATTAATAAAGCCATTGACTGATTAGAATTTATACGATAATACCTTTTTTTATTTTTTTATTCATGATTTTTAAGGTTTTGAGATATTTTTTCTGATTTTATACCTACCTAAATAAATATAACACATATACAAACAGTATACTAAAAAATACAATTAAATAATAATATGGCTGCCATACAAAATGGATATATATCCAATTTTTGCATGGCTGCCATACAAAATGGATATATATCCAATTTTTGATATATATCGGATATATATCATAAATATCGGATATTTTGATATTTATAATAAATTTCAAATATTGCGAACCCTTTTCAATACAAATCGTGACACTTGCGTTATCTATTGTACATATCTGTGACTGACCTTACTCCCATAGAGAGGAGTATTAGTCCATAATCCACTACGCAGGTCCAGTGTGGCTTTGTGCATAGGCTAGTGAGAAACTAGCAGTAGTGTCGAAGATTTAAGGACACCCGAACATTAATATCCCATTGGGATATTTTTTGAGGATTATAGTAGCCTAACGTGCTAATCTTGGGTTAAAGTTTATCTTCTTAGTTTAAATTTGTTAAGTCTTTTCGGCGTGAAGAAGTATTTTGGTGTATCCAGAATTTTAAGATGATTGCTAGGGCGGAAATGAAAGTTGGCTGTTGTCCCGACAGCCTGCCCTGGGGATTGTGCTTTCAGTGAAGGTATCATCACGATGAAATCCACTGCATTATGGTAGTGCACTACTGGAGTCCACCTGGCTAGCTATCGCCCTAAAGATTAGACATCTTTCACGAAGCATCTAACCGTGTGTTGCCGCCAGCTGTTCTTGACAGCTGGTCGCCATTCTAGGTCTACTGGATCCCACCTTCGAAAGAGTCATCACTGACCGTCAAACAGTACAAACTTACGCATTTGTAACATTAATGTGATTATAAAAAAAAACAAGTCAAGTGTCAGGAGTCTCCTTTTAAGCATAAAATGGACGCCCCAGTTTTATATGAGACGTAAACTTAAAGCTTAGGTCTTTAAAAAATATGTGACGGATCAATATAAAAATTATAGGGGAGCTCCGGGATCTATTCTATCATCATCATCATCATCATCTCAGCCGTAGGACGTCCAGTGCTGAACATATGCCTCCCCCATGATTTTCCAAAAGGACCGGTTGGAAGCGGCCTGCATCCAACGTCGTCCTGCGACCTTCATCAGGTCGTCTGTCTATTCTATACATATACCATATTTTATCCGAAATCTGTGCGGTAATTTTTAAGTTGTGCGTGAACATAAATGTATGGATATGATATATGGTGGATATATCGTTCACGTCTTCAGACACACATTTTTTTTTATTCCAAGTACAGACTTTTTGCACTCCATTATATAAATATGGATATGATGTAGTGCAGTGATGGTATTTTAAATTGGGATAACTGTGATAGGAGGCAGTGGACTCCGTACGCCACCGCTAGATGACGCGCTGTCGACGCCAAACCTCGCCGCACTGAGTCCGACAACGCGACGGCGGCTGCAAGCCCTGCGCCGCGGGGAAATGCCGTCCGACCCGATACGCACTCCCGTCGACCCCTGTGAGTACATCCCTTTTACTCTATAATTTATAATCCTTCTCATTGACAGAGGTTGACTTTGACGTTTAAAATACGACACTTACGCAATTTTATGTTTTTTTTCTATGTGAACCCAATTTTGTTTAGCGTGTGTGGACTATGAGAAGGCATTTGATTTGATCGAAACATGGTCAGTGCTTGAGTCTCTCAAGCGGTGCCGTATGTACTATCGGTATATTGAAGTACTGAAGTGTTTGTACAAAAACGCAAACATGTCCTTGTCCTTGTCCTTGCCATCAATATCAACGGCGAGTACATCACTCACCTTCGATTGGCCGACGATATTGTAGTCATGGCAGAATCCATGGAAGACCTCAGTACAATGCTCGAAGGCCTCCATCGAGTTTCCCAACGGGTAGGCCTTAAGATGAACATGGACAAGACGAAAATTACGTCTAATGCCCATGTTGTGCCTACCCCGATATCAGTTGTGAACTCAGTACTCGAAGTTGTTGACGAGTACATCTACCTGGGACAGACAGTCAAACTAGGCAGGTCCAACTTCGAGAAAGAGGTCGATCGTCGAATCCACCTCGGCTGGGCAGCGTTCCGGAACTTCGCGAAGTCTTCTCGTCAAAAATACCTCAGTACCTACCGACTCGGTGTACAGAGGACCTGATAATGGTCGCAGGACGACGTTGGATGCAGGCCGCTTCCAACTGGTCCTTTTGGAAAATAGGAGGGCGTATGTTCAGCAGTCGACGTCCTATGGCTGAGATGATGATGATAATGATGATAAACCCAATTTAATTCTTTGAACTCTTTGGTTCAAATCGGTTCAATTTAGTAGTCGACGACGGGCCTTTGTATAAAAACATATATCTTCTTTCCCAAGAAGCTCCTTGAATCAACGATCCACCACAAATTAATTAGAATTATACACACTATCATTTTACGTCACATCCAGTCCTAAATGTTTTTTGATTCATGATCAAACGTATATATAATGTTGAATTTAGGTATTTATTTATATAACAAACTCCACAGCTCTTTAACGTAACATGTCAATTGTATGTCTGATCTTATAGCCAATAATGGATTTAAATTTTATCCAATTCCTATTATGTAGACGAAATGAAATGAAAGAACATACGAATATAAATAATATAATATTTTTTAGTTTGTATTTTCATACTACTTTGTATTTTTTGTACCAAACAGGTCTCTAAGTGTTGGCTACAGCCCCACTTATGCCTTTGCAAAGGACCGGATGAAATCCGAGATTTTTTTTGTTTAAAAGTAATAATAATATAATATAAATATATAACATATGAACATTAAAGTAATAACTTTGATAAATCGATTGCAAAAAGTGTAAATGGCGACATATGGAAACCTATTTTCTGATGTAGTATTCAATTAGTGTCCTTGTTGTGTCAACCAGCAGGGCATATTTCACTTGCAATCAAGTATTGATTAAAATCTAAAAAAATGGCGGCTTAGTCAGCTCCAGTCGGCAATTTACTAACATTTCTGCCTAATGGAACTGTCAAAACTGACATAAAGCCTCAATTTTTCAAAAAAAATTCAACATTTGATTGTAACTAAAATACGTGATTGCCCTACAGTTCAACAGTGGCTTACGCCAATATGAAGTAAGGTTTTAATTTTTATTATTTTTCCCTCCAGTCGACAAGAACCCGTCTACACCAGACAGTGGCTTCGGCGCAGCCCTACGTCCCGGATCCGGCAGGTTGTCGCCCGAAGCAAGGAAAAGGCTTTGGCGTGTTGTTAACGACTTACCCGGAAAGCAACCCGATCCAGTCAGGGATAAACATACCGTAAGTGGAATGAAACGACAATATAAATTATATCTTCATACCAGTTAATAGGAGAGATTTGGCACGATTTTACGACCTTGACCAGACAGATTATCGTCTTGAGCGAGATAATGGTTTTAGCAGGTTGTTCACGATTTAACCGGTAAAGGTTTTGGTTCGAGCAGGCATAAATATGCTGCGAGTTAAGGTATATAGAGTTCTTTTTGGCGGCGATAAAACTGCAGGACCAGTTATGAATTGCTTTAGTCATCGTTCGAATCTAAGAAGATGAGAGATCTTAGTGTTGTTCAGGACCTCAGTGTGTACCAACCCGAACCTATGAGGGATAAACATTGTATGAATGTCGCGCATACATATATAATCTAATCTGCATTTAATAGTGGATATATCCGGCAGGGCTCTTATGTATCTCAGTTGCTAACAAATGTTGATATGTTAGGTTTGACAACTCCAGTAAGCAAAAATGTTAGTAAATTGATGACTGTAGCTGACGAAAGTGACATAGAGCTGCCATTTTATTCGATTTCAATCAACATTTGTTAGCAACTGAGATACATAATAGCCCTACTGATCGCAAGGAACGTTCCTAATCAGAAAATCAAATTTTTAGTAAGTCTTAAGTAGGGAAAGGACTAAAAATTATATAATAATATATGTTTAATATTACACATAGCCGAAAACCTACAAATATAGGGTTTCTGATATACTCTTAACTGTAGTTTATCGATAGTTAACTATACTCTAGTTTACAAGTAACAGTAAGTACCAAAATCTTGATTGAAAGTTGGCGTTTTTAGAATTTTATTATTAAAAAATAAAATATTAAATTCAAGCTATTCCGGGTATACGGATGTGTCTCATGAATTATGTTTTTACTAAATATAATTGATTTTTTCCTCATAAAGACTAACCTAAACTCCCGGTCTAAAACAGATTTTACAAATGTTATGGTGATAAATAAGTACAATTTCGAATAAAAAGGGAAAATTCACAAAAAAAATTAAAAAAAATTGGGGGGTCGGGATTTTTTTTTGGCCAACTTGTATTCTCCAAGTGGGCCCCCGAACACGCTCATTTGGTTTGTCGGTCCCTCTACCAAACACCCTATATATATATATATATATAATCTCCTGTGAAATGATCTAAGTGATGGTGAATACCGCATCAAAATCCGTTGCGTAGTCTAGGATTAGTTACTGATATACAGACAGAGGTGGAAAACGACTTTATTTATACTGCAAGTATGTATGTAAGGATCAAACTCCTCTAAAATATTGTGTTGTGTTTAATTTTGTGCATGTATTTTGACAATACTAGTATAGGTTAGATTTCAACTTAAATTTAATTTCTAAATTTGACTTTTGTTCGAGAGTGACGCTTCTGCCTACTATTAGTTATTCTGCGGTATAACCCCGAAATTAACGCAAGTAATGGAAGCAATGTTGTCCGAGGCGGATTATGCTCGTGCTCAAAGTGGTAAGTAAACAATTAGATAAAACTGTATTACAGTTTGCCGGGGGTGCCGGCTTAGAATTCATCATCATCGTCGCCTCAGCCGCAGGACGTCCACTGCTGACCATATGCCAATTTGTATATGCCTAATTTTCCAAAAGGACCGGTAGGAAGCGGCCTGCATCCAGCGTCTTCCTGTGACCTTTATTAGGTCATCTGTCCACCGTGTTGGTGATTGGTGTGGACGACCTACGCTGCGCTTACCGGTACGCGGTCTCCACTCTAGAGCCTTCCGGCCCCGTCGGCCATCTGCTCTGCGTGCTATGTACCCTGCCCACTGCTACTTTAACTGGCTAATCGTCGGTTTAGAATTGTACCCCCCTCATACTCTTCCCGTGTATGCCGTAAGAAGCGGCCAAGGGAATGTCCGGGAACCATTTCCAGTCAAGCACAGTAAATGCTGCTGCATGGGCAGCAGCATTTACTGTGATCACCAAGACGCCTGCCAAGCGTGGTGTATTATGGCAAATGCCCAAATGATGTGTTATTGAACCGTGTTGAATTTAGCGTACAAAGTACATTATTCTCACTAAAAAACGATATAAGAAGAAATATTTAGTGGCGCTTCCGCTGAAAACAATGCTTATGGCTGAGTTACGGTGTGCACCACCCTCCCCGCATAAACTGCAAATAGGAAGTATACAGAATAAGTAACACACAAAACCCAATCAACCAAAAAACTATTTTTGAATCATTTTTTGGTTACTCAATTATGTCTCTGTGATCAGCAAGGTGAAAACCGGTAGCAACCGGTAGCAACCACCGCATCGTAAGAGGCACTCTTAATATCAATGTCATGCTTGAGGTCTTGTCTTGAGAGGTCAGGTCTAGTGAAGTCTACGCTCCGTCCAAATCCTGCCCAAATCCAAAACCCCGAAAACTTTCAAAAAACCGTCTCCAATGCCTAGATGAGCGACACAGGGGAAGAGTTGAACAACGGGTTGGTGGAAACTGTTCGAGCGGTTGGGTCCGAATTCTGTGAGGCTAAACGCCGCAGAAAAGCTCAAAAACTCTCAAAACAAACCATGTATTGAATGTCAGAACGGAGCGGAATGAGACTGCAGTCTGCAGTTGATATGTCAGACAACGGTAAACTCAATAGACGAATTTGGAATTCCATGCGACACTACTGCGTGCTTTTGACGAGCTATGGAGAGGGGTATGCTCGGGTCACCAACATAGTCCAGAAGATTAGTTAGTTGAAGTGGCAGTGGGCAGGGCACCATGGCGCAGAACAGATGACCGATGGGGCTGGAAGGTTCTGGAATGGAGATCACGGTTGGGAAGCGTAGCGTAGGTCGTCCTCCAACAAGGTGGACAGACGACCTGGACGACGTTGGATGCAGGTTGCTTCCAAACCGTCCTTTTGGAAAATTATGGGAGAGGCATTTGTTCAGCAGTGGACGTCCTACGGCTGAGATGATGATGAAGACTCTAAAGTGTTGAGCGTGGCGGTGCTTTTCTTCAGAAGAGGTGATAAAACCTTATTGAAGAATTATAGGCCGAAAATATCGCTGGCACGCAGGTTTGATGATTATAATTATATAGATATATAAGCAGCGTTCATAGGTAAGGCCGTATCTATCTTGGCAGGCACCTAAAGCATACCTTTAATTCAAAATGTAGGTTGCAGAAACCTGATATATATATCTAAGTATCTTAATTAAATATTAAGTTTAATTTAGTAATGTCGTTGAGGTTTTGACGAATGATATTAAATTAATCTTGGAATTAGATTCTTTTAAGACATGCATGTTGCACGAGCCCTCATGAATGGCGCTCGTGCACCCTTTGCACCTCATAAAATTGATGTAACTACCGTTCCCCATTTGCCTCCAGCACCAGCACAAAATAACGATGCCTATTGCCTGTATGCATAAATGCAACTAGTAGTGTAATTTAGTTCAAAGGATCCCCATAAATTCAAATTCACAGTATGCAGATAATGACATAGTTATAGTAACAAGGTGTGTGCTTGCGAGGTGTAGTGTTGTTCGCAGAACTACTAGTATTTTTATACAAACACTATAATGACTGCAAGAAATTAACTTTAAATTGTGTAGCATTGTAGTGGTGCCCGTAAAAGATTTTTACTACATAATATCATTTACCAATATGTATTCGTATTACGATGTTGTAACCAAATCAAATTGATAACTATTAGACATGTCTTTTTTTAATTAACACATTCCAGCCATTTTTTATTGTTTTATTGTTTTTTTTAGTCATCTTTAGATCGATGTACAGTGACATTCGTGGTAATAACTGTTGAATATGGTACATCTTGCAAAGATTCTTCAGAGACATATTTCCACTTACTAATATGATATTGCTATTGCTCACAGACATTTTTTGCTATTAATTACAAATATGGCGTTGCTATTTACGGACATGGTGTCATAAGCTAAGTTGACATTATTGTGATCAGTTTCATGAACAAGGTTGTTTCATCGCTATCCGCCGTCACGCCATCACACGAAATGTCTAACGGACCAAAAGGTTCCCAAAGTACGTCACGCGAATTTTCATATAAGTATACTTATCTTAATGCATCAAAGGTCGCACGGCCAGACACAATATAAATTTCATTGTTATAATGACATCGACCCTTGAAGGGTTAATAATATTGCTATATTTTTTATACTATCTGATCTGCAATCGATATAAAAAAAGTAAGGTTTGTTGGTATGTAATAGTGCGTTCTCAATCACACCACAAGCATTATTTAATGTGCTCAAATGCGTACCGAAATTGTGTGAGCCGGCAAATGGTAGGCGAATGGGTAGTCGTAAGTGACTTCATATCCGAAATTACAGTGCTATTGCATGAAATCGTCGTGGTCTTAATGTCAAATTTGAAATTTGTCTATGTTACAGAGGTTAGATTTGCTTTGTTTACCGGTTTGATTTCATTAACAGCGCTGTAAGTGACGAAAACGCGCTTTTTAGTGTTAGAGAAAGTAGTGGAGATAGACGTGGGCACCGTAAGGGATAAACCGAATAACGGACCGCGGCATACATTTAAGACGGAAGCATCACTAATGGTAATGCTGGTTATTCCTGTGTGCAGCTGATGGATGAGATCGTCGGGCGAAGAGCTTGGTGCAATTCTGTATGCGTCGCAGCAGCCACAGGATTGACCACAAGCCAGAACGAGGCCAATGCTGCAGGCACTTGCTCACAATTGTCTCGTAGTAAGTAATGCGAAGCTAGCCTGTTTACTTATATACTTTATTTGGTAATATGCTCATTAAGTTTAACATATATTTTATTAGGTGCAGCAGAAAGCATATCAGCACTCCTCGGCAAAAGGATAAGACAGAAACAGCTCCATGAGGAAGCGAAAATTCGTAGACACGAAGAAAAGATGGAGATGGATAGAAAGTTGTTGAAAGCACTGCACACACTTATCAATAAATAGAAATATAAGAAAATGCAACAAGTATTTAAGTTCTCCATAACATTTTGTAATATCCCATTCATATTAAAAACCTTCTATAAAAATACCTATAAAACAAGGCAGAGCATATTACTCTTTATAAAAATATACCTATAAAACCAGGTAGAGCATATAACTCTTTATAGTCACTTTCACTCGTAGCCTCGATAGGGCTAGCGCTTAGTACCTAATTCAGTCATAAACTATCTATAGTATCATGTCTCTAGCATGGATCTAGTCGCGATAATGCATTACGGACTGTCTTTTATCGATATTTACTGACATTTTTTTTCCTATCGACAAATCCATGCTCGCCGTCTTGATATTAGATCAACATAGCGAGAGAAAGGTATACTAAGGACACTTCTGCTGGTGTTCCTCTTGGTAGATGTACCACTGGTATGGCACATATTCTTTCTCGAAGCTGTAGCGTCAAAACACTGTGGGCCAAGCACGAAAATCCGTTTAAGTGTAGCGTAATAGTTAACGTATTTAGTACAAACTGGCCACCAAATTCAGTCAATCACTGAATACGTAAACGATACGATAACGTTATACTTAACCTGTCGCGTGTCGCGCCTGCACCATGTGTACGTACAAAAAAGTGCTATGCCATGTTGCGCGTACACCTAATGTGTACACGCAATATTATACGCGCGCAACATTTTTATACCTCTGGTTTGTAAATAATTTTATCAGATCAAAAGCTCTCCATCGGTATAAACTTGCTTTTAGTTGGTCAAACTATTCTAGTGTAGTATTTTTTTTCGAACTTTTATGCGTAGGTCGGAAAGACACTAAATGAAGTAGACGAGGGACGGGTTAACCGTTCCCATAAGCCAAAACTGTTAGGCTTTTGTTTGCGTATCCAATGTTTATTTACTTTATTATAATTTAAGTAGCCGTTTGTTTTCACTGTAAATAAAATAAAATAAAGAAAATAAAAATGCACTTAGGTACTTTGGCGCGAGCGATTTCAGTTTAGAAAAGATCACTTTCATTTTGACAGAAAATTTGGCACGCTTTTCACGATCGCGTATCCTTTCCGTTTGGGTTGGGCATCACAGTTGCTTCACATTGATCCCAAAGGGAACGCTAAACTGGAGCGCGACAGCCGCGAGCGTTGCCGGCGCTTACCGGAACGCACCTATTGTCACCGTTGTGGTACGCAATACCAATGCTATGACAATCTTGGTAGACATTAAAGTTCGGTGGACAACCGAAATGAGTTAGTCACTTCAACTCCATCAGAATCAAAGTTAGTCAATAGTACTGCTGAACTACGCAGAGATAAACTTTGTGTTCGTTATAAAATAAACCGTCAAGTGCGATTTGGACTCACGCACCGAAGATTTCGTACATTACGAAAGCATCTACTATTATTGCTTTAATAAAAAAGGCAAACTAGGTTAAAGCACAAAACTTTGTCGTCCGTTCCCTAGACACGGTTATTACACTAACCGCAAATAATAAAGAAGATCGGTCACCTGGGTACCCACTGAGAATGATAACCACGTAGAATGAAACTATGCCAAATTTATTTATTACTAGTAGATGAAAATAATTCATATATTTATATTTAATTAACAGTTGGGAAAAAATGAGAAACCTAAATGTAAAACAATAAAATTAATACGCAGAAGATGCTTGTGGGCAATAACGAAACGCTATTCAGTTCATAGACTATAGGATACTATACAAATTTCTTGATACTGCGAACATTGTGCCAAAAGAGTAGAAATGACAAAGTGACACAATAGTTATTTCCTTTGTTGTTGGACTCGTACGTTTTGTACATTTGCCATTTCTCAATATAGTTTTATCATGTTATCACGTAAAATATAAGTAGTTGCATCCATATCTACGATAACGATACCTAATGCCCATTTCTCTATTACGATAGATTTCGTTTGAAAACCCCTGTCAGATATTTTAAGCTAACGAATTCTGCCTATCTAACCTAATCTAGAAAAATATCAATGCTGATAACTTTTAAACCCCAACTTAATATAATATGGTACAATTTTATAATATCTTAGTCTTACTAAGTACTACTGGTTTTGCATGGTTTCCTTTCTCGTGGGTCCGTCTATGTAGGGTTCCCAAAACACACAGAAGTTTTCCATTCTTCTTTCTAATAGTAAACCCGCTTTTGTTGCTTATTGAACTACATATTTACGGTTTTCAGATTTATTCCTTTATGTGTGCCGTAAGACATTACTTTTTGCCAAATTTCATAATTCTAGGTCAACGGGAAGTACCCTACAGGTATTGATTCCCTTGTGAACTCGAAAATTAAGCGAAAATGTGCGACTTAATCGATCGCGTTGATTTCCACGTTTGATTTCTTCACAGCTGAGGGAGACCGTAAAATCGAGTGTTTGATATAAATTTCAATTTGATACCTATACGCGTTCCTGAGAAAAAGGGTCTTTACAGACAGACAACAAAGTGATTAAGATTATAAGGGTTCCTGTTTCCTTTTGAGGTACGGAAACCTTAAAACTATGGTCTACTATGCGAAAGTGCTATGCTAATTACACGGGACATATTGCTTACGAGGGAAGGCCAAACCATCCTAAAGGTGCAAGTTGGTAGCCGATTACACGTAGCAGCAGCAGACGACGTCTCGTCGCTTCATGTCGCCGCAGTCATGATTTCGAACCCGACTGCAGGCGGCAACTGCAGACGGCATCAACCATTTAAAAAGCAATACGAAAGGTTTAGTGTTAAAGCTTTTCTGTTATTGTATTAGGTAGATTGGTACCCGCGAGCGGCACTACTGATCTGCGGTCGGGCAACAGTGTCGTCTGCCGCTCGAGGACGCGTCGCTAGCTTTGTGTCGCTAACTAAGAATGGTATTTCATAGAAATACATAGAAACCAGTAGTATCACTGCGATACGTCGTTTGCTGCGGCTTCATGTAGCCGGCTACCAACTTGCACCTTTATAGGTATAGCATTCGATGAACCATAAACACAATTATACACTGCTGCTTGGACGCATAACAGAGCAGAATATTTGTTACTGCAACAAAGGAAATAGTTTAATTTCTTCATACAGAGTGAAAACTTCGCACAAATTATTTTCACACATATTCAAGATAAGCTATTTTTGTACTATTTTTGTACTTTGGCGTTTTAGTGTTCCTTTATCATATGTCGATCTATATTTTTATACTAATAAGTCAAAGTTAAAAAAAAAACTAAAATGATGGAGAACGACGATTCTGCCCTTGTCAGTTACCGAACGATGGAATTTGACATACAGTCAATATACTATGTTTTGTTGCAGCCACTTTCAGAGATCCGCAACAGATTCTTGGCTCAATTTAACAGTGATGCAGCCACACCGCCTTCGGAACACCACGGTGCGCCGCGCAAATTACAGTTACAGGTATTTATTTTATACATACATATTATAGAAATGCCTTGATACCATTATATTATTAAAAACTAATAATATAAATAGAAAAGATTTGATTGTTTAATTGTAATGGAAAAACTGAAAAACTACTTAACAGCTTTAAAAAAAATCTGTCACCGGTAGCAAGCTCCAATATTCCTGGGTGACATAGGCTATATAAGTTTTTAAACTGACATGGCCACTAATGTTATTAACGTTAGAAACGGGATATTTTTCATCTTTGCAAAAACCGAAGTAGTTCCGAAAAAAGCTCCCGAGCAGATACCGTGAGTTATCGAATTCCAAGTGACTGTTGTTTCATTGGTAATAAACCGGAACGCAAGAAACGTGAAAGGAAGAGGGTAGACCGATTCGTCTGCTCATAACAACACCTATCCTTATATATTTCACTTTACTCGTGAACATGACGCATGCAACTGTGCCGAAATATCCAGAGCTCACAATAAATACAGTACATGGTAAATATCCCATTTCTAACGTTAATTCTGACATAGGCTATATTTGATTCATCATCATTATCAGCCATCACCACTGTGAAACTCCGGAGCGCAGCTAATTAAAAATAAAATTAATATAAGAAAATATTATTTGAATCGACTCGCATTTTGTATTATAATGGTCAGAATGAAGTCACAGTCACGTGGTAGTTCTGAGAGTCCCTTTGATATCTATTTCATCAAAACTTTCGGGGCGATAGGCGAGCACACCTCAAACATTTTCTACACACGTCACATGTGACCCATTACGTACACTTAACGTTTAATAATCCAACATTATTATATTACACCCTAACAGTCACGGAATCACGATACTTGGAAAAAAATACATACAGCCATTTTTGGGGTTTAATAAATAGCTGAAAAAGGTGTATTTTTGTTATTAACGACGTTTTTTTGTTTTAGGACCAAGCCGATACTCCACCGCCATCTAAAATTTCGAGAATCTCTGTCGATCAGGTAAAATAAATAAAATGAGTTGTTTTGATTCTTTTATAAATCAAAACTACTCATATATATATTATGTGGTCTAAAGAAATGCGCTGCGTTTTCACAAGAATTTTAGCGCATATCAAGTATTTTATATAAAATTAAAAACTAAACGGACATACAATGTTTTTGAATTTGTTTTTGAAAATGAAATCATAATCTTTCTGGTGAACGAAATTTAATGAAAGTTATGTGTTTATAAATACTCTACTACTCTCTTTAGCTCTTCCTAAACATTAATAAGCCGTACCTTCTGATTGGGCTTTAAAAACTAGTTAATGTAATATTGTACTAACATAAATTGTCATACTTAAATTAGTATCTTTTTACAAAACTTTATAAGAATTTTGTGTACTTTAGCAGAGTCCAGGCTCATCGATGAAACCCTTCGACAAAACCAAAGCCGCAGACCCTATAAACAACGAGACAGACGACGATAGCGTTAAAGCCGCTTCAAGCGCTTTACCGCCCGTAGTGGACGCACAACTACTGCGGCTGAACGCGGTTTTGAGCAACCGCTTGAGTTCACAGCGAGCTAAACGGACAAGAGATTCACTCACCGCTCCTGTACCACGTAAGATATGAAGAATTACTGGTTCTGCAGAAGCGAATGGGTAGCAATTCGCTTCTGCAGAACTAGTAATTCTGCGAACAGTAAACCTTGTGAGCGCAGTCTTATCAGTAGCAAATTTTTCGTACACTAGTTCAGTACTTCATAATATCTGGGCAACCACTTGACCGATTATGCTCATATTTATTTAAAGCCATCACCTAATGTGTGTACAAAATTTTATCAAAATCGGTCCGTAAAAAAACACACTTCCTCCATTTTTAGGAAAACTACACTTAAATAAATACCTTATAATTTATGGATAGTCTCTTAAAACGTTTTCCTGTAACTATAACGGTTAAGGTACCTGCCCTTACTGTCCCGTCTCAAAAATTCACCCTGTATTATTTTTAAACCTATTTATTTTCAACTAACTGCGCCCCGCGATTACACCCGCATAATGATGGATGATGATGATGGAAATTATCCTATCTGCTTCATCTACTACATACCAAATTTCATCACAATTGGCCCAGCTGTTTGTGCGTGAAAGATTAATAAACATACATGCAAACTTTTTATTCTCCTTCAGCTTATAAATATGTTCGAATAATGTTTGACACCTGTTTGCCGCGTCTACAAACCTTATTCGAGTGGTTCCGAAGCGTAGATTCTGAGCCTGGATTTTGCGCTAAAACGCTAAATAGGCTCGAAGAGAAATCAAAATCAAGCGACAAAGCTGTCATGTGTGCTTTGATGGCTGAGGAAATGTCGATAATAAGGAAAAAAATGGACAGGCAAACGCTATGAGGGCCCAGTAGATATTGGGTTTGGATAACGATGACAGCAGCCAAATACCAACCCAAGCATATGTATTTATGTTAGTTGCTATAAATGACTTGCTCTTATTTCACACCTAAACTACCGAACCTATTTTTATTAAACTTTACACATAAGTAACCTGTAGCCGGAAAAAAGATAGAACTTAATAATTAACTAAATTTATAAACACACCAATATTTTAAAGGTTGTTACGCAATCACGCCAGAACAGCTGAATAGATTTGCATGAAATTTGTAGTGGAGATAGTTTGTGCCCGGGATTATTAAATAGGCTATTTTTTGTTCCGATACGACGAATATTTCTGAGGGATTCCGATAGCTAGTATAATATAAGGGCGCTACTTGCACTTAATAGTTGGTAGCTTTACAGTGCAGTAGAACTCTTTGTGAATGAGTTCGTCCGGGGAAGTACTGCCACCATACCTTTTATTACCGTGTAGCAGTAATGTTTGCAATACTGCTTTTTGGTTTAAAGGTATGGGTGCCGGCGAAATTACAATTAAGGTACACGTTTGAAAACCTATTTACTTAACTAAAAAAAAAACGAATTAACCTAAAGTTTTTAGTTATTTATTTTAAATTTTTAGGATTTATTTAAAACTAAATTAAATTAATTAACCTGTTTTTATTTTATGAAATATTTTATAGTTTGAGTTGAGTGCTAGAAAATCTAGTGTGCAATCATATGACTTGATCTATTTAGGATAGATATTTTTAATATTGACATTTTGTTGAAATAATTTTGGATTGCTTGTTGATTAATAATTTATTTAATATTATTTTTAATTCATTAATTCATTTATTGAAATTTTGTTATTTAATGTACGATTTACAATAACAAATACATGTTATCTATGACGTAATTTTGTAACGCCTTGGTCAATACTGTACTGTTACAATTTTTATTTAATAAACAATAATATGCGGACAGCGGAGTCTTAGTATAAGGGTCACGTTTTACCCTTTGTGTACGGAACCCTAAAAATAGCTTATATATTTTCATTCCTCAGCTCCGGAATCCGAGCCTGGTCCACAATCCCAGCCCAATACAGTAGGATGGGACGACAGCAGACCGGCGGCAGCTGCCCCAGAAGTGACCCCACCTGTTCAGATAAAGCGTTTTATGCTCTCTTCCAACGTCGATGTAAGTGTTTTCCTATTATAAGTGGACTGAGTATGTTTTACTACTTCACGCTGTAACGGGTGTACAATTTGAGGACATGAAGTTTGGAATGGACATGGCTTATTAAACGTAATAAAATATTGTAACAGCATTCATGCCCAGCGCAAATATTCAGAATACAACATATACGAGAGTAACACCGTATCTCTTAATATCAACCCTAGCCATGCTATTTGAACTTATCCTAAGCAAATGCATAAAGAGAGCGTTATCCACATAACCACCAGCTTTATAATTATAAAACTAAAGAAACGAAATGGACCGAAATATGCTATACGGCTTATGTCTGATAACACATAGGCTTTCTTTTTTGTCCCGGATAATGCTTTCATCCATCCAAACCATCTCCACTCCAAATAACATCCAGATCTGTTGAGTAATTTCAGCGCGAAGAAGTAGTAAACATGTACACTTACACATCCTCACTCGTTCACTCATAGATTTAGCCCTTTGCGTCCCAGAGACGTAAATATACGGAAGTTTCTCATATATCTTTTGTTTTAATTATCACGGTATAGGAAGGATTAAAATGAGTGTGTAGGGACATTGTAAGTATGAATGTTGATATCAGAGATTTTGTGTGTGAAAGAGAGATGCACGATCGGAAGTCGGCCAGTAACAGCACTGACCGGCTAGCGTGCTAACGTTCGTGTAGGGATTGTACGTAAATAAATATTAGTATTGTTCAATTAATTCGGTTATTGTATTGAAAGTCAGTGACAGTAACCCCAGTGTAAGATCCTCACAATCGTAAATGGTTAGCGTAATATATAGGTATACAATGGCCGAGCAAGAAAATCTGCTTAATTATAACGTTTTCGTATCGTTTACGTATTCAGTACAAACTAAGAGTTATCTTTTGTAGTTAGACTTTTTCTCTTTTGTTGTTTTTTGTAGTTTGCTAATTACAAAATGTTCCGACTTCATTATAGGCGTAAGGTTGCTGATGTACTTATTCTGTACAAAATAATAAATGGAAAAATAGATAGCCCTGCACTTACAAGAAGCATTACAGTTTACTGTACCACGCACGAGCAGTCGTCTACAAAATTGCACAGCATTCACTCTTCCTCCAGTTCGCGCTAACTATGTTTGTCATATTATGACGTCTGTCATAAACTTGACATTTTCAACGCATCGGTTCGCAGAATCAAGTCATTTTTCTATAGTTAAAGTTAATTATAATATTAAAACTCATATTTTTTCCACTTAAGTAATTTTAAGTACCTATGTTTAATTCTTAAAGTAAGTATTAAATTTGTATATGTAAACAAAATTCGTGTGCATGTTGTGTTTGCACCAGGAAGGCCGTCATACATTCCATACTCTTTTGTATTCATTGAAATAATGTGATAAATCCTGTAATGTAACGTCCAGTTTGCGAACCTATCAATAAAAACAATCTGTGCTACTTTTGTACTAGATAAATGACAGTTTGTACTAAATACGTAAACGATGCGATTACGTTACACTTAAACAGATTTTCGTGCTCGGCCCACTAGTGACATACAGAACATGCAAAATTAATTTGAGTCTTTAACACGCATCAAGCGCACCGTAGCGTACAAGTGTGATTGATGCGGCGGGAAACTGAACTTTGCAGCACATAATTCGTGTTGCCATTCTTTCAGAACCGAGAAGAAATCATGGAGGCTATCCAATACCTAGGCGGGGAAGTGTGCGATGGGACTGAGCTAGACCCGGAAGCAACGCATCTGTTGTGTGCCGCGCCGGGACGCAGCGAGAAAATGTTGGGGTCCATAGCGGCCGGCCGGTGGGTCCTGCACCCCGCTTATGTAGCCAGGAGTCGCGCCGTGGGGGCCTTCCTATCTGTGAGTATGCTACCGTGGTCACATCACTTTACGAGGATCATGTCCCAACAATATAGAAACGCAAATATGAAATTATTCAAATATGACAGGAATTTATCTATTTAATAATAATAATAATACGCGACACCGTGGACCCTGATTCTCCCTGGGGCTAAATGAGACCCCTGACCCCCGGCTTGCCTTTATTGGCTGTCTGGGGGTGGAGACGCAAGAGCAAGTAACAAAAAGCTCCAAGGGTGGAAGTGTTAAAGGGCATAACGCCGGTAGTAGCGCTCTAGTGAAACCGCAGCACACCTCTCGACACCCTTTAGCCATTCACACCAACGTTGCCCCTTTTGTCACCATTGATGGTGGCTTTTATGGGGGGCCCGTTTAGTGAGTGGCAAGTCACCACCTGCCTAAATATTTTAAGATGAGACTGAAATTGGCAGGTGCCGTAGTCTCGACCATAGCCCACTATCTCCCGTATCACTAATAAGTACATTTCAATAACCATGCCATTTTACCCATTTTTGTAATAGATAACCTGTAACCTTCCATCCAAAATGTTTCTGTTTTTATACTACATTGTATTTTTATATCAAACAGGCCTCTAAGTGTTGGCTACAGCCCCACTTATGCCTTTGTAAAGGACCGGGTGAAACCCGTGAAATTGGTTGAATAAAAATAATAATACATATATTGAATGAAGAAAAATTCATATTCGACTGTGTTTGAAAACAAAATCATTTAAATAAAGGCACCAATGTCTCACATATGAACTATAATAGATGTCGTCGATGTTAATAATAATTTGTTGTATCGACTTGTGTATTGTTGTGGTTTGGAGTCGGAAAAACGCTTTCTGTACTAATTATCTTCATTTATTCGCTTGTCCACGTCGTATCTCTTTTTTATTGTGTACCGGGCCGGGAGTCTGTCAGTCTCTTACACCTCTTTCCTATTTTGCTCTTACTTGTTTCACACATTACGTTACAATCCATTTATCTATCTTTATCAAACATCTACACATAAAAGTATTTTCCCAGATATATACAGGAAGTCCCAAAAAGAACACGCCACAGCGACACTAGAAGTAGGCTAGCCCTAGGTCTATTCCACAAAAAAAACAGCTGAAGAAAAATCTCATGGATATCGAGATATTCGAATTTTTCGATTTTTTTGAAAATTACCCGATTTTTCCTTAGCCAGCCATACATGAACCATCGAAAAATCAAAACGCAATTATTTTAAGTTGTCAAATTTTTAATTCATAAATGTCAATATACATAAATAAGTCACTAATTACATAAATAAACAAACACAACAGTCAAAACTAAAATCAATTAAATAACCCACCCCGTACTGTACCCGGTGCAAAGGTGCCCATGACGCTGGCTGCATCCGCGCTGGATGGCTATGGCTAACCTTTGCACCAGGAAAAAAAAAACGCAACGAAACGCAAATTATAATTTATTGATGATTTAATGGTTGAGTCAAAGAATGAAACCCATTTATGTGTACTTTACAGCAATGATTAGTTTACTTTAGTCAAACAACTATTAGTAATAAATTCAGAATAAAAAAATAAAAGTAAAGTTGGTATTTGTGACAATTTTATAACATTAAAGAAAAAAATTGGGTAATTTTCAAAAAAATCTAAAAATCCTAATATCTCGAAATCCATGATACTTTTCTTCAGCAATTTTTTTTTGTGGAATAGACCTAAGGCAAGCCTACTTCCAGTGTCGCTGTGGCGTGTTCTTTTTGGGACACCCTGTATATATTGCTATTCATCTAAACCACTATGAAAATACAATGCGATTAAAATAAGAATAGGACCGGCCTAGCGCCATGTTGTGACGTCACTACGGGAACTTGGTATAGTGTGCAAAAAAAGCAATGTTAAAAAATATAGGTTTGTTTTATATTGTAATAGCACGTACTTTTTTATCTGATAGGTAGAGAAAAAAATAGTCTAAAAACGAATCATAGGTAGGTAAACTAAAGTAAACACAGAAACACATTGAACTGTCTTTATTTAGTGAATGTACGTATTTTAATTTTAATCGCTCAGCTCTTCAATTCCACTCATGTCCTGATGCCCAACTGAATCAGACTCCTCGTAATCGTCGTCATCATCACTGCTGCTGCTACTACTGTCACCTATGTTTATAATGAAACTGAATGGGCCATTGTCATCGTCTTCAATTAATTCCCTTTCGAAGTAGTCTTTCTCAATCCTTTTTACATGGTTTATTTCTTTCTTCCAGTCATCTTTCGTGATTGATGCGATCGACTCAAGTGTCAGACGTTCGATTGCGCTTTCTAATTGCTCAACATTTTTGTCTGCCACTCTACGTTTTACCAAATGCCAGATGTATTCTATCGGATTTAAATCGCAATTATAGGGTGGCAGTCTTAACACTTCATGGCCATGCGATCTAAATATGTTATCTATTGTGTAATCTTTCGGTGGCCTGTTTTTTTTTATTAATTCATAAAGTTCAGCCTTTGTGAATGTTTGCTCATATTGAATATCGTTTTGTGTAAGCCATTTCTGCATCTGCACTTTTCTAGCACTCATGTTCGGGGCTTTCGTTTCCTCCATACTATGATAAGGAGCGTTATCCATTACCACAAGTGAGGTCTCGGGAAGGTTCGGGATTAGTTTTTCATTCACCCATTTTATAAAATGTTCACCATTCATTTCATCGTGGTAGTCGCCACTTTTCTGTTTCGCTTTAAACATTAGCAATGCCCCGTCGATAAAGCCATCTTCGGTACCGGCATGTGTTATTATCCAACGACGTCCAACACTGTCATTTTTCTTTACACCTTCCGCGCTTGCAGATTGCCAGCACTTTTTCACAGTATAATGTGCGTGGATCCAAGTTTCATCGAGAAACACTACTGGTTTTTTGTTTGATTCCAATGCATCATTTGCTCGAATACGCCGCAGGTACTTCGCGCGCCAGGCTTTAATGTTTGGCCTTTGAATCAATACCGATCTCTTACGCTGGCAATTTTTAAATTTGTAGCCTAGCGACTCAATCATAATTTTTCTCAAAGTAGACAAGCTGCCAGGAAAATTAAGATCTTGTTTTGCAGCTGCATAAATTTTCTTTAGTGTAGGAATTTCTTTTCTCACCGTATATATAGAATTTATTATGTTGCCCAGCGCACATATTTCAAAACTGTCACACACAATTTTCTTTTGACGTGGTTTCTTCTTAGGTGTCGTTATTTTGCTTGTGCTTGCTTCTGTTGCTATTCTCTGTTCACGGCGAATGCGACTCACTGTATTTTTATTAATACCAGTGGCTAAAGTCACTCGCTCGGTTACCTTCGAAGCAGTTTCCAAATGCTTAATGAAACTTTCAAATACATCACGCGATATATGAATATTGCCATCTGGCCCTGGTACAATTCTTGCTTGTTTTAACGGGTCCAACAACATAATGGCACGTTTTTTCTCTTCCTCGAAGTACTTATCAACATTGCTGATAATCTCTCGAGCTCGCCGATGTAAAACACTACCTCTTTTGCTCATTAAACATAAAAATGCACTTGGAAACGTGTCGCGTAGTACACTGACGGATAAATAAGACATGTGTCATCAAATAAAGATGGCGTCTCACCAGTGTTGCAAAATTTAAAAATTAAATTCGTTAAATTTTGCCATCTAAAAATCGGGAGATTTTTATTCGGAATAAAACAAGAGTATTTTATGTTAATAATATATTCATTTATTCTTAGATCTTTTAGTTTTGCCGTATGAAGAATATTATTTTCCATGTTTATTTATGAATATTATTTTACATTAGATGATAATTCAAAAATCGGGATACTGAATTGCTAAATCGGGATATCGGGAGACAATGACCAAAATCAGTAGATCTCCCAATAAATCGGAAACTTTTGCAACACTGCGTCTGTGCTGCCAACCTTATAAATATATAAATTTTATAAAATGAACGATTTTTAGTCATTCAGTTAAAATTAATCTATTTTTAAGTTTGTTCTGCTGACGTACTTATATGAGTGAAGTTAGCCGAGAGCCCGTCCTATTCTTATTTTAATCGCATTGTACCGATGAGAACACTTCTTCTGTCGACAAGCCTGACGCATGTTCCTTTAAAGTGCTTGTATTTTTTCCGAGCTTTGGTAAGAGGTTATAAATTATGTCAGGTCAGGGAAATATGCCGCGCGAGGTTGGAGAGAATTTGAGAACTTCCTTATTCAACATGGATGGGTACAGGATCTATCTGCCTCGAGTGATTGAGCTTTCGGTGCAGGCAACATCGTGATGAGATCCACAGCATGGTGGTACGGCTCTTCTGTTGTTGCCTGACTCGGCTCTAGCGATTATCCTCAAGTTTGAAATCTGTCGCTAAGCACCTAAGATAGGCAGCGCAGAGGCTGGCAGTTTTACTGTCGAACCATTCTTGACTTTGTCTGTTTGCATGTGGTGATGGATGATGATGAATCAAAATGCAAAGCCTATGTTCGTCAGGGATAATGTAGAATTCTAATGGTGAAAGAATAAATCAAATCGGTTCAGTATGTAACATTTCATTACCATTATCGCTGTAATATGCATACTTGATAAGGAATGTATTCCTTAATATGATATTTTAAATAAGACAGAGCAATCACTTGGTACTTTACATTTTATTCAATAATTCACTAATCACTATACTTCGCATTTAATACTATTTATCTCTGTTTAACAATGTGAAACCACAAGTATACATTATTAAATTTATTTATTAAAGTATAAATACATTTCCTTTTAAATAAAGATTTTAGTCAACATGTGCTTAGATTTTATAGTTGTGCCGACATAAATTCGACGGTCAACGTTTCCTAGTGTTCACCTCGGCTAGCGAGAACAGACTGGCCGCTATCCGCCACGCTTACTACTTTTATAACATTATTTTGGCGGTAGAACAACTCCCCCTCCATGATCGTCAACAATGCTACCTTGCGATGAATTAAGAAAACATCTACGAGTCAAATACATTCCATTTATCTTATAATACAACAATTATGCTAATTTTAACCTACTGTAAATAGTTTGTCTATAATGTATGTTTCTATTATAGTGAAATAATTATATATTGTTAACAAGTAGTTTCGGAGCCTATTCAATTCAAACAAATCTTTCATGCTTTCAACGCTCAACTTCTTTATGATTTTATATAGTACTAACTGCGCTCCACGGTTTCACTCGCGTGGTGATGGATGATGATGATGATAAATCAAATATAGCGTATGATACTCAGGCATAATGTAGCTTTATACGTAATCGTAAAAGAATTGTTTGAATCGGCTAAGAAGTTTTTACGTGTATCCTTTAAAAAAAAACAATCATATATCTTTCCTCTTTTCTATTATTAGAGTAGATAAGGATTAATAACAAGGTACGATTAATGTGGCCTGAGTTGTACCGGCATGTCTATTGCATATTTCAATTCCTTTCATATATCAAATTTAAGATATATGGTATTGTGGACTTCTTTGTAGATATTGACGTTTTCTATAGAGACGAAGAATGAAGAAGTTTTCTATGAAGACGCGGGTTCGTTTCCCGTTCTAGAATGTGTATACTTTTCTCTCTAAAATTGCAATGTAAATAAGTAGATAAAAACTTTTGATTTATAATTATTATTATATACACATATGTATCATCCGCCCATTCATTATTCCGACACTATTAATTTTAAGCACTTAATTGTAGTAAAATATTTTTGTACACGATTGTTTCCTAATTCTTTATTTGTAATGTATGTGTTATGTGGTGTTTCGATAAAGAGTTAATATATCTATCTATATTTTCTACCGATTTCCACAAAGGAGGAGGTACTCAATGCGACTTTTTTTGTATGTTTGTTACCTCATCACTTTCGACTGGGTGAACCAATTCTCAAAATTATTGTTTTGTTTGAAAGATGGTCCTTCCCGTGTGGTCCCATTTAAATTTTATCAAATTCGGTCCAGTAGTTTTTGAGGTTAAACTCCAATAACTGTATAGAATGGAAGTCGGTATTAAATTTTTCAAATTGGATTTGTTATAAAAACTAAAAATGATTTGTTTAACGCCATCCGTACATTTACAATTAGAGAAATCGCAATCAACATTAAAATTGTCTCATTGTTAGGAGGAAGAATACGAATGGGGCAACCCCGCCGCGACGTGTTTGCCGCAAGTATCGGCCGGCGAGCGAGTACTGGCCCGGGCCGCTTGTAGATGGCGACAAGCGCGAGCCGCGGGCGCGCCTGGGCCTTTCCACGGCGTGACGGCCCTGTTACACGTGCCGGCCGCGCGACGGAAACTGCTAGCCAGGCTAGTAGAGGCGGGGGATGGTACCGCACCCGATGTAGAGTAAGTTTTTAATGTTTCACTGTAAACTTGTGTAATGCCTGAAGATAATATTTTAGAAGCCAAAATATATGTACCAACATTGAAAATATTTTCACACAAACCTACTCGTATCAGAGTTGTAAGAAATAGGCAAAATAATCATGAATTGACATATATGTTAACGAATATAAAAAAAATATATGCAATGAGGCTTATGAAGGTTTACTGTGTAAAAATTAGGAAAATGGGTATTTTTTCCGAAAATATTTTACATCAGTGCGCAATAAATTAAAAAAAACAAAAGTTTGTCTGTAAAGTCTGTATACGGACGATAATTTTACTTGATAACGTCATAACACAAGATGAACGCTTAGGCCGATCGTGCCTCTCTATCGCTTAGAGAGCGGAACCTCTCGCTTGCACGCTCGGCTCAGGCGGAACGTGACAATGATACTTTTTCAGCCGGCGTTCATCTATTTAAAAGACGTTATTACTTCAAAACCATTGTAGCATACTCATCCTTATTGAACATGTAGACATACATAGTGGTTATATGTGTGGGTGTGAAGCGCACGGCAGCAAGTGACATTACCGGGACGAATGGGACTCTGAAACCAATATCTTGCGGAGCGCAGTGCTTTGTCATGCAAAACTTTTCAAAGCGACCGTACTGATAACATAACATAATCAGCCCATTATGTTACCACTACTGGGACTCGAGTCTTCCTCTTAAATAGAGGAGTTGGGCCATAACTCACCATCCGTACCCAGTGCGGCTTGGTGGATAGGTTAGTGGCCAACTCATGTCGAAGTTTTCAGGCCGCCCAGAGGCCTTCGACATATCCTAACGACTGTTTTTCTAAGGTAAACGACCGGAACCAACGGCTTAAACGTGCCCTCCGAAACACGAAGCGACTTGTTGAAAAATGCCACTATCACACACCCATCCAACTCCCGACCACAGCAAGCGTTGCCTAACTTGTTGATCGGTTATGGTCGCCAAGTCAAGCTCCGCTGCGCGCGCTACATTGTATTATTTCTTAGGTTTTCGCGAATTAAAACATTGGAAAGAACTTTATACGGATTAAATCGCATATAATTTTGTGTTATTTTTATTCCGACGGTTCGAACACTTTTCAGTGAACATGGTCTCGGGCAAGCTATTGACGGCTGTCTATGTTTTTAAGGTTATAGAAATTATTTTTATGTACATTTTAAAAAGTTTTCATATATTCTACCGATTTCCAAAAAAAAGAGGAGGTACTCAATTCGACTGTATATTTTTTTTTATGTTTGTTACCTCATATCATAACTTTCGACTGGGTGAACCGATTCTCAAAATTCTTTTTGTTTGAAACCTGGTGTTTTCCGTGTGGTCCCATTTAAATTTCATCAAATTCGGTCCAGTAGTTTTTGAGATACACTCCAATAACTGTATAGAATGGAAGTCGGTATTAAATTATTCAAATTGTACTTGTTATTATGACCTTTACATTCCAGACCGCCTTACAACAATGAGAACATCACAGCCTGTTTCGCCGACATCAAACGCTACCCCCTCTCGGAGCGCGACGCCGCGTGGCTCAAGTCTCGAGCGATTCCGGTGTGCGCCCCGCTACTCCTCAGCTCGTACCTTACTGACGACACACCGCCTGATCCTGTTGCACATTGCTTACCCGAATATAAACCTACTTAACATTACTACATAAATTTTTATGTCATAAACATTATAAAAACCTACATTGAGTATAAGTGATATGTTTATATTCTCAATGAGTTTTATTTCATACTTCCTTGAGGCTGAAGTCCCGAGAGACCGGTTTGCGATCCATTAATCCTCAGATAAATTGTTAATGAAACTGATATTAGTACAATTTAAAGGACAAGTAGAAATCAATACCGGTTTGGTATCGCATCGCTGGTTTCTTATTCTCTGGTTTTGATTTCAGTTCTTGGTCTTGGCAGTCTTTTGTGAATAAGGGTGTTTTAATATCGTACGGGTTTCATCACGCACGCGGGATTGCCCCGCATGCGTGACAAGCGCAAGTGTCCTTTTCAAATTTATTGTAATGCGTGTAACACACACGCGGGACGCGGGGCGTGATCCTGGGCAACAGCCAAGCGCGCCACGTGTCGCTAAGTACCCAGATATATGTGGTACGTAACGAATATCTGATCTGATCAGTATTTTACATAAAATACTGCAAACACTGAGATGTTAACCGAACATGTTAAGCGAACAACAATAACCGTGGCTAGTCGCGGTTATGCTGAGCATCTGATACTAATATTAAAACCCGCAGGTTGTGGGGGGTTACCCCCGTAGTGGCCTCCAACCACCCCTATAGCCACCCCGAGCCTCGCTTGATCTGATACTGATACTGGTCTGATTCTGATGAACACACTCTGTCCGCAGACAGTCCGATAGCATCGGTTACTGAGAATACTGAGACACATAATACACAATAAAATTCTGGTAATGCATGCACTGAGAAATTCTAAAATCACTTACTGAATACTGATGTTGCTCCGTCGCTGTCCGGTCGCTCAATGTCGCGCGGAGCTAGTGGCGCGTGCTCACTCCCTCCTACCTCGGATACTACATAGCTATAGCTATAAAGCATAACACTTCGCTTTCGCGACACCACGAGCCCTTTCGACAATCAATAATGGAATCAATATTGGAATCCGTGTAAGACTGGCGTCTGACATGGATTCCAATAAACAGACTCATAAAATTATAGACCAGTACCTCTACCATGAGTTGGCAACATAAATGTCATCTATAGTCGATAATCGATCTCGCCTACCTATTAAGCTTTTGATTGGCGTACTCGCTGTCAATTTTAGTTCTACAATTGACCGCAAGGTGGCACTGTTCATTTTTTCGTGGCAGTCGAGCTTCGATTGGTGTCAAAGTTGTAAACTCATTGACCTACCGTTATCTATACTACCAATTTTGAGTAAGATCTTTGAAAAAAATATGCTCAAACAAATTTTGGCGCACTTCAACGAGCATATATATAAGTTAAATAGTGATCACCACTATTTAATACTAGAAATACAAATAGGATAGCTGTACCTAGTTTTAGACTTGCGAAGACTAATAAGTAATTCCTAGGAAAATGTGTGCGTTTTTACAATAAAATCCCAAAACACATAACTGAGCTCACTGAGGGAAAATTCAAGTTGACAGTAAAAAACATTTTAATAAAAAAAGTCTATTATAAAGTCCGACATTATATAGAACACAAAGATGCTTGGAATACTCCACTTCTGGCAAGCTGTCATTCTGCCAACCATATAATGTTTTATTTTTCAAAGATCTTACTTATAATTGGTAGTATAGATACTGGTCTATAATTTGATGGGTCTGTTTTCTCCAGCCTAAAACATTGGAGTGATTCTACTATATTTCATTAAATTAGGAAAGGTACCTCTATCTATATATGCGAGCCAAAATAGGACCCATAAAACTAATAATTGGCTCTACAATTTTTACCGTCATTCCCCATAAGTCTTCAATGTTTTTAAAATTTGAAATGTTGAAATATATATAAAAGAAAAACTTAGTACCTACTTAGTTCGTGAAATTAGCTTTAAGGCGCGCTTGTATCCTGATAATAGTAAAAAGCAGAATGTTTAAACATCTAGTGTAACGAAACAGATCGATAATATTGTATGAAAAAATACTTAACTTAGAAAAGGAACAGGCAAAGAGTAATAACCGAACAAAATTCCTAAATATTACTCGCTTTCTGCAGAAAAAAATCCTGAATAAGTCCATAAAAATAAACTTTCACGTCCAAACTCTCAGAATATTCAGCGATATCACTATATTTTTTTTAGGTAATACATAGCCAACATATAGTACTAAATTAGTAACCTGGAGTTTTTTCAATTGTGTTAGTATATATCGAAATATATTGAAAAACGTACAAAATTAATGCATTTTCGCATCATATAGTCTAATATAACAACCGATTTTCAACCTTACGTAAAGCATCGTAAATTATTTTTAAATTGGGGTTGGACCGCGCCATAAGAATAGATTCTGCTGCATTGGGTTAAGAATTCAGTGACTTTGTGACTTCTAGAGGTAAATTAGAGAAGAACGTATCAAAAGTATTCGCTACATTTATTGGTTCTGAGACTATTGGAAGGACACATGCAGCGTCTTTTGGTTTATTTTTGCAGGTCTCAGTATATACCCATAGTCTTCCAAACTGTTTTTATTTTGTTATTCGACTTCCGTATTTTATCTTTATTTATGTTGCCAACTCATGGTAGAGCTGCTAGTTGCTTTCAACGTAGTCACCCGAGCAGTGTGCCTAGCTCGAATAAGTGCGTACTTTAATGTAACGTAACGTGTCGTTCACGTGTAACAGTGCAGACTGTCATGAATCTAGGGCAACTGCGACACGGATAACTCATAGTTTATAAGTACTCGAAGCGTGACACGTTGAAGTTTGCGATACGAATACTTTTTCGTTTATATTTACACTTACGCTATTCGTGCTAGGCCCACTGGTCTACTCCCAAACTACTTATTCTGAAAGTGAAATAGCACAAATACAGTCAAGGGTGATGAAATGTACGTAGTGACAGATGTTAAATTTATGATGATATCTACTTAATCCTGCCTATACCGTGATAATTAAAACAAAAGATTTATGAATGAAACTGACGTATATATACGTTTCTGGACGCAAAGTTAATCGCCATGAAAAATCCGTCAATACATTTGATCACCCTTGACTGTATTATTGCTCTGTTACTTTCACAGTAGAAACTCCGAAATCTTTTTAAGGTCATTTTGGGAGTGCCTACGTTTTCGTAAAATCCATTAAAGTAAAGATACCAAGCCCTGACTTAAATATCTTTAATAAAGTTTATAGCTAGGTACCTAGGTAGTTACACAATAACATCTACACTTTGCTATACTTCCTGTCCTGTTACTTCCTAGACCTGGGCGTTATTCGCTACCGCGAGCGATAGAGAAATCCGAAAGGGTATGCGTTAATTTCCCTGTTCACACCAAAGCGGATATAGCTACCGCGCGCGGTAGAGATATCCGTTGGCAACGGTTAGCGGGGCGAGGGCAATAAGCATGTCGCTGCTACCTGCTCCCGCATCGCCCGGCTGAACAGGTCTCGCCAAACAAGAGAGAAATACCGCCTCACTAGGCGGTACAAGTTTCGCTACAGTTATGGAACTTCATACTATATACCCATCGAGTTCCGCGTGGTATTTTTCGCTACCTACAGCGGTATCGAATAAGGCTCAGGTCTGAATAGACCTTTAGATATGCTTCTCATCGTGATTAATAGTTGCTCAATATTATAGGTAGGTATATACCTAAGTACCTACGTACAGACACTTTGGGTGAGTGGCACCATCTGACGGCAACCTCAAAGTTACCGTCAAATCTATAGTTACGCCTCAGTTTTGGCGTAACGGTAATTTTTATGTTAACGTTAGTTGGTAGAACTCATCCTTGCTAGTAACTACCTAAGTGTTCTTACGTACTCAACTCGCTTGTTGACGTGACGTGCATGCCCTCATGAAACGCACGCGTAAACGCAGTCACGGATCCGCGCACTGCGGCAAAAAAAAACGCACGTTTTGGTATTCAAGTGCTATACCACATCGTTATAGACTACCATACAAGTGTCGGTATCTGAATATATTTATTATTAAGTAAAAAAAGGTACGTAAACGGTACCTATTGGGTGCATACCCTCTTCTACATACATCTATGCGATACAAAATTTGGGCGGTAGACTCACGGCAAATTTGCAGCGGTGGACCGCATGCCCGTGCGTTTATTTCACCGCAGTGCGCGGACTTCTATTACTTCACAGAATATGCGTTATAAAAACGCAATGGAGTGCGTGCTAGGCCTAAATAAACACATGAGACTAAAAAAAATCTCATGTGACGTGACCCAAGCCACACCTACTAATACTTAGTCTGTGCCCAAGTCCATAGCCAATATTTGAACAAGTATGACGTTACTCGTAGTGTATCGTACAAAATATTTAACTTTTAATTACATAGGTAATTAATTAAAATTAATTCTAATACTTTGTTCTTAGTATACATTAACGACTTGCCACTTATGGCCAAGGATCTTTGTGATATTGTTTTATTTGCGGATGTCATATCTCTGATTTTCAAAGTAGATACGAAAGATAGCACACTAATTCAAGTAAACAACGCTCTATCTAGTATCTCTAAATGGTTCTCAACTAATAATTTACTTCTGAATTAAAAAAAAGACAAAATGTTTGAAGTTTTCTATGCCTACTGTTCCATATTTGGAGTCCAACGTTACGCTTGATGGAGTTAAACTCGTAATGGACAAGGAAACAGTCTTCCTAGGCATTAAAATTGACGCAAAATTACAATGGGGTCCTCATATAAATGCCCTGTCTGGGAGACTCAGTTCTGCTGCATATGCGGTACGTAAAATAAGAGAGCTAACAGACGCTTCTACGGCGTGGTTAGTATATTTTGCATATTTCCACAGCGTAATGTCATATGGGATATTGCTATGGGGTTCAGCGGCTGATATAGAGACCACCTTTATCCTACAGAAACGTGCTATTCGAGCTATATACGAAATGGGTCCCCGTGATTTAGATTTTAGATTTATTTAAAGAAATTTGCCTTCCTTATATGTATTTGAAAATATAATGTAGTTCGTAAAAATTTACATAAATATAAGTTAAATAGTAGAGGTAGATCACCACACGTTTAATACTAGTAATACAAATAGGATAGCTGTACCTAGTTTTAGACTTGCGAAGACTAATAAGTAATTCCTAGGAAATTGTGTGCGTTTTTACAATAAAATCCCAAAACACATAACTGAGCTCACAGCTTAGAGGGCAAATTCAAGTTGACTGTAAAAAACGTTTAAAAAAAAAGCTTACTATAAAGTTCGACATTATATAGAAGATAAAGATGCTTGGAATACTCCACTTCTGGCAAGCTATCTCTCTGCCACCCATAAAATGTAATATTTGTAGTACCTAACTAAGTAGAAACATTGTAAACATATACATATCTATATAAAAAGAATGGCCCCGAGTTTCTTGCCGCTTCTTCTCGGTGGGCTTTATATATTTTGGAACGCGGCGATAGTCTTTAAAGTACATTATAATGAAAAGTTGACGTTCATAAGTGCGCCTTTGATGCCTAAATTGAATAAATGATTTTGACTTTGACTTTGACTTAGGTACCTATTAGAATAGAACTTAGAAAGGATAGAAACTATGAAAACTAACATGGTTTATACACACACGCAAGAAGCGCTCGTAGCGGAGCTCGACTTGGGAATCTTAACCGATCAAAAAGTTAAGCAACATTTGCTGCGGTCAGGACTTGGATGGGTGACCGCTAGTGGCATTATTCAACTGAGCGAGGGCACGTTAAGCCGTCGGTCCCGGTTGTTTGTCTTAGGACAACATCCTAATGTTGAAATAAATAAAGTATAGGTAACTGTCAACAGTCGTTTGGCTATGTCGAGGGCCTTCGGGTAGCCTGAAAACTTCGATATGGGTCGGCCACTAGTATTAAACTATTCACCAATCCGCGCTGGACCCGCGTGGAGGATTATGGCCCAACTCCTCTCTCTGAGGAAGGCTCGAGTCCCAGGAGTGGGAACAAAATGTGCTGATTATGATACACATTTTTAATATGAAAAACGGGAATCACTCACGTAAACAGGTCAGATATTTCCACTATAGTTAGTTTCAACCACATTCGTTTGTCTTTCAAGGAGAGTGCAGAACGCACGCGGTTGGGTCTCGCCTCGCACTATTGTTGGAAACTACAGTTGGAAAGATCTGACTTATTAAAGTGAGTGATTCCTGTTATTCATATTAAAAATGGATAGAAACTAGGTACCTAGTTGTATCTTTCTCGTTTTGGATGATCTATGAGAGGTTCAACAGTGGATGTCCTACGGCTGAGATGACTATGATTTTACTCATATATAGGTACATACTACCTCATAATTGAATACTTCTTACAAAGGATAGAACATTACGATCTGACAGCTGTAGGTACCTATAATATAGTACCTAGAGGTACCTATAATATAGTACCTAGAGGTACCTACAATAATACGTGCTATACAACCGCAGAAGCATAATTTATTTGCAAGGGCTGTAGAAGAATTGTCTAATGATGACGAGCTTTTTATCTTGTATAAGTGTTCGGAATATACTTATTACATGGTTTGCACCAAAAAACATTAAGTATACTTACGTGTAATGTTATCAAACTTGTTTGACATTATAAATAATCTCACAACTTGTTTTGTGGAGGTTTGCGTTCCCGCTGCAGAAAACTGTAGAAGTTTTTGATAAGATTTCCGAATACAGTAAAAGCTCCTTATTCGCGCTTTCTTCATTCACGTTTCCACTATTCGCGGATTAAAAATTTGCGACCCCATTCCTATATTCGCTGCTAACAATTTATTTATTCGCGGATGTAATAAGTACATACATAATAATAAAAGGATTCGAATCGTTATCAAACCCAATATCCTTTGTAAATGCCGTCAAATGGACTAATAAAATGAGTAAAATAGATCTTATTTATCTGTGCCTAAAGTATGTTGTTAAATGATATCGCCGAGGACTTTGGCATAAGCTACCCCTTTCCGCGATCGGTGTTTTTGAGAATTTAAACAAACAGAATGAAAGCAACCTTATTACTCAATGAATAAATATTGATGAATGAATAGGTATATATTTTGAATAAATGAATATATCCTCCTAAGACCTAGTTAGTGTACATATTTAGGAACAAAATGTAATACTTCGTCGAGTCCTGACTTTGTATAACGTGACTTTTTACAAAGGACGAATGTCCCAAAAAATGAACAAAATATTTTTAAACTTGTCCCTCAAAATCTAGTCATTAATTACTTCTATTTTCTGTGTGAAATGAAACGTAATATATCTGTCTCTCTCAGTCATGTAATACAAAATGTGAATATAGGTATCGCTCAGTATTTCGTCGACCATCCATCAAGATGGCAAATCACACGGTCAGGGGTTAGTAAAATCTCTTATTTGCACAATAATCTTTAAGTGATTGGATAAACACATATTGATTTTATATTATACTGAATATTACGATCGTGATATTCACGTTATTTGATTGCTGTTAGGTACCTACTGATTGTTCACAAAATGTGATCACAGTATTTTGTTCCGAAAAGGGGAACTAAGTCTCCAGTTAAAATAGTAGATGTAATTATTTTGTTCCGAAATAGGTACATTCGTTCTAAGAATGAAACTTCGTGTTATATTTTGTTCCAAAAATTTTACTTCAAGGCTTATCTGTATAATGTAGGTATGTGTTGTTATATTGTTTTTAAAAAGTAACTTTTGTCTTAGATAAAAGCTAAATGCATAATTTTTTGACCTAGCGAAGTGAGGTTTCCGAGTATATGTGGACAATTAGTTTTTTTAGTTAGTTATTTTTAATATAATCCCGAAATTAGTTTGGCGCAAATAACTAGTATACAAACAAAAACTAAAACATAAATGTTTTGCCTTTTATCATTATTGCTTTTTAAACATATATAAATTATACTGAGGTAGCTATATTTTTTCTTTCAGTTGTACGAAAGCACGAATGCAGCGTATCAAATACCTACTCGACAACTCAGAATATGAAAATGACTCCGATGATGGAGAACCAAGTTAGATGGAGGCAGAATACATGCCAGATAGCTCTTCTGATTCAGAAGGCATTATTGAAAAACATGATGGAAACAGGTTTGTATCCACTATATAGGCAGCTGAAAATATAGACTACTGTCGTATAAAATTATGCAGCTTGGATATATTAAGAGGGTGATTGCAGAAAAAATATAGAAGAAAATTTGTACAAGGAAAATGTGTAACCAGATCTACATGCTACGCAACTAGAATCATCTGAAGAACAGCAAGCACCACGAATCAGAGGAAGGCCAAATCGTATGCCTTTGCCTTCCGTAGCAAGACGTTTTTATGGAGATGAGCCTGACCAGTGTAAGCCAAGTCGTTGCAGAAGCAGAGGTTGAACAAATAAAACAACAGTTTTATGTTTCACCCAAAATAGAAATTGTTCTAAAATGTTTTACACTTATTATTAACTCAATATCACTTCACTTGCATCCCATATCCATAATCTTGGATGTAACTGTAAGATATTGTGTGCCTACCTACTTCTTACACCAAATTTTTTTTACATTACTATTTATTTCCAAAGTTTGGTACTAAAGAGTCTACTTGAGCTTTAAAGAGACTATTTTTGTAATTTTAATATTTTCTAAGAGTAAGGAACATTTTACGGGTACATTTTATTACATTTAAAGATATTGTATGTTAAATTAAGTTCTAAAAAGGTGTACATATTTGATTCACGTCTCATTCGAGGTATATATTGTATGTTATGGAACATATCTTGTGTTTTCTTTTATATACATATATGAAACTAAACCCGTAATGTGGTTTTGTGTGATTATCTTAACCATCGCGTTAAATTTCTTTTAACAATCTCCCAAAGTAAGGCCGAATGTTCTAAAACCGGAATAAATTCTACAAAATTCAAATTGAAGGCTAAATATTCAGTACGAAGTCCTAAAACAACTTTATTCTAGTTAAAATTTGTGAAATACATATGAAGCCTTGTTACCTTTGCATGAAGGTTCAGGACTCAACGAAGTTAAAAAAATTGTTCCATATTTAGGACATTCGAGCTCAATGATGAGCGCAACTTTCAAATGTTAGGTGTCAGGAGGATATATTTTAAAATGTTACTCTTCTGTTCTATGGTAAAAGCTGCTTTGCGTGTTTTATTGTATCGACTTTCACATTCGTTACAAAAATTGTGATCGAGTAACACGTCTCGAGTATCTTACCGCATATTTTTCAAAGGCAAATTGCTGCATATCAGTCTGAATTGAAGGAGCTTTTAAAAACTACCAAGCAAGAGAAAATGACAAACTTCTTCAAACCATTGCCTAAGCCTTAACGTAATTAATCAAAATGTAAAAAACTTCAATTACAAATTGTTTTTTTACTGTCTCCTAGGAACGTATCCCCTATAAGTCCATATAAATTACCATTCCGTATTCACGGTTTCTGTATTCGCGGCATATTTATGGAACATATCCCCCGCGAATAAGGAGCTTTTACTGTATGTTGCTGTCAATGGTCGCACTGAATATAGCATAGAGAGGTCTATGCTGAATAATAACATAAACGTTTGTCTATGAACAGGCTTAACGTCTTTCCTTGTTCCTTCCAACATCCAATACCCTATCCAAATTCAAACTTCGCGCCAACGAAGTACGTTGCCGACCGACGCGACACCTACAGGACTCGACGGCAATAATATGATGTCATCATCGCACAGCTGTCGTTTCTGAATCACGCAACATGTTTAGATCATCAAGATGTTGTGTGAGAGTGTGTACTCGCTACTCTATACATTGACATAAAACAGTGTATGAAAACACTGTGAATGTTTAGGCAGTGCAATCTCACGGTAACATTTACAGAACAGTCTATATAGGTACCTATAGGTTTTAATAGAACCATTTAATTAGCCCCAAATAAGTACCTCTAATCTGCACTCGAGGCTATTCTCGGTTCTGACGAGAACACAAATATTCATAAGTATAGGTTTAGGTATAAAAAAAGCTTTATTGCCTTATTAGTACACAATTATATAAAAAACACAATTAACATATCTTAACCAGCAGGCAAAAGGGTTATGCTCAGCATAAGCAGCGCTTGCGTCCATCAGACGTGCGCTGCGCTGTTTTGCGCTTACCTACGAGTACCAGCCACCGTTCCGTTTCCTATAGGTACCATCTTAGTCGTGCTTAGTAATCATAAAAAATGTCACTGAGGTGACCGGCGACTTCAGCCGAGTGCGTGTCGATGATTGTCTGGACTTCCGGTAACCTTGCAGGGGTTCCTAAGATAGTACCTATAGAGGTTCTGTTCTATAGGTACCTAAGATGGTACGTTAAATGGTAAAACCGGCTAACTCTCACGTCTATCAACTAAACGTGGTCTAGCAGTGCGTGACTAGCGGCCCTCGCTGCTATAGACCTCGCTCTCCATGAGGATGGGCACCAGTAGGTACTGTCCGAACACCGGCCGGAGTATAACGACTAGATGATAGACGTGAGTGAGTGTTTGCCGGTTTTACCATTTAACATATGAACTTTATTGCAAGTAATTATGAAGTCTTCGTATTTTTAAACTAAATGTTTCTTTACATATCAATACAATAATACACTATATTTGTGACCGGAGGAATTGATATCTCTCTTCATGTTACGCGTACTTTTTAACCATATATTTAAGTATCCGGTCATCGTCATTCGGGTATGGCATACCCTGTTCAGCCAACTGTCTGATAGATGCCTCCGAGATGGTTTCGAAACCACACGATGCCGCGAGCTTCTGTGATGCTATTCCGGTGAATATTGTGGCTGTGGCTTTGATGCCTTGGGATTTGCAGAGGGGTTCCCTGTAAAGTAAAGTTATAGCTACTGGTTAAAAACTACAAGTAGGTAGCTTGCTTGTTGAGAAAGGTGTTTGACGTATTAGCGGACAACTGCCCCTATACCTACTCATCATCACGGATTAACCGCACTACACGCAAAACCATCAGATGCCAGAAGGACATGGCGCCCGCTTCCCCGTGAGGTACTGGCAGCAGAGGACATTGAGACGTCAGTGGATTAGAGGACCACCACGCAAAGCATTAAAATATATAATACTTACATCAAGCAACCGTCAAAGCAGAAAATGTGCAAAACAGCTCCTGCGCAGAGTTGGTTCCCACTCAACTGGCGCAGGTAAAAAACAGCGAGGGGTAGGCGAGGTTTCGCGTGGGCAAGGAGCAAGAGCTCGAAGCCCCTACCGCACTCTACCCACCTACATCTACCTACATACGCGTACCTACCTACTAGACTAGTAAATCGGAGACTGGAACTCACTCAAGACCGCTAGACTGATGTTTCACCTCCGTGGTGATGGCGGAATCGCTCGACTTCAGTGGGCCGAGCACGAAAATCTGTTTAAGTGTAACGTAATCGCATCGTTAACGTATTTAGTACAAACTGTCGTTTATCTAGTAGAACAGTGCCACAGATAACTCATAGCTTGTACTGAATACGTAAACGATACGATAACGATACACTTTAATAGATTTTCGTGCTCGGCCCACAGTCGGCTGAACAACAAAGATGGATGACATGCTGACTCACAGACGACCATATATTGGTCTGTGTGCTGACTCCTGATGTTTCGTCTCCGGGTGATAGTAGAATCGCTCAACTTCAGTCGGCTGAACAACAAAGATGGATGACATGCCGACTCTATCGCCGACCACGTCTAATGGAGGATCCCAATAATCTATCTATCCACGGTTTTCCATACTACCGATAGAAATTTGACATAACTTCCATACAAATAGTGTCAAATATCTAACTCGAGTAAGGTAAACCACCGGTAGATAGATTATTGGGACCAGCCGTTAGTGTATCGAGCTGTCAAAATGCGTCTCAAAGCGTGCTTTTGACTATATAAGCTATCAGAAACTGACACATCTATGACAAAAATCCATTGACTGAAAATAAGTCATCGTTACGATCTTGCCGTAGGTGGGGATCTTGTTATTTTGTCTATGCTGTGCCCAAGAATATTAGGCTTGTTCACCCGCGTGGTGATAGATAGATGATGATAATGATGATGATGAAAAGTAGCCTATGTACTGTTACAGACAATAATCTATCTCTGTACCAAATTTCAATCAGATCCATTCAGCCGTTCTGCCGTGATTGAGTAACAAACATCCATCCATCCTTTCATCCATCTATCCATCCAAACTTTCGCATTTATAAATATTAGTGGGATCATATAATCTATGGATGTAAGCCGTAGATATCTGTCCGCATCAGGTTTACCCTTTAACAAAAGATTTATGAGTGAAGCGGAGGCTTGCTCATTCAACCTGATTAAGAATCAACTGAGCTAAAGAGTCAACCACAGAATTCGCCCTTATGGATATTTCTATGGAGTCTCTGAAATATTTCTAGTAAATCGATAGCAGTAAATTATTTTAATTATAATATGTTATGCTTATTACGAGTATGTTTGGTGTATTATTTTAAGTGCTCATTACAGGAATATTTATCCTTAGGTAGGTAGTTAGGTACGTTACGGTATTTTATTTAAGGAATAAATTGTTGCCACGTTTGGTTTGCGAAATCACGAATAGATAACACAATAGTAGCTGCAGGCCTACCATAAACTTTCAAATTATTTGTCAAGTTACGAGCAGTTCAATAAAAGGATCACAAATTGACCTGCCAAAAATCGTACCATGAACTTCACTTGATGACATGCGTTTGAACTGCTAGGGCTAAGAAGGACCCTAATTATTGTCTCTGACAGTTTGCGTGAAAGAGATGACGCTCTACCACTTTGTATAACGCTCTTACCCTTTCATTTATGATAGCTTATGTTATGTTCTGAAACTAAGATTATCCTTATATTGAAACCTAATGATTTGATTTATAAATTAGTTCAATTTATAAAGTATTGGACTATATATATTCCATCACAGGCATTGTAAAATACGTTATAATAATAAAATTGAGGGGTCCAGCGGAGTTTGTGACATTGATTTAGTGAATTAATTTCAAGTTACATTAGTTACACAAATAACAAATATTTTGTAATGATTTTAGAACACATCCAATCTAGTAAACAACGCTGAACAGTTTGAAGTGGATTCATTATTATTTCTATGGGATTCTCAGAGAAACGACCCGAATGATTATTATCTACCTACAATATCAAGGCGGTGTTCCAAGTGTGAATTCTTATTTATTCAACTTGGAATTATGGCCGCGTCTACACCTCGCCGTCGTGTTAGTTATGCTCACTTAGAAGTAAGTACTATGGGAGTTGTAAATACCCATAGCAGCATAGCTGTAGGCTAAAATAAAATAGTTCAAGCGCGTGAAAATATGAGATGACATTTTTATATACTTATTCTAGTAACTCAAATAATTAATCGTATGCGTTCAACATTCTTCTACGATAGTAACATAAACTATTTATTCACAAACTGATAGAAATTCACGGTTTTTTCGTTTAATAGGTCACAAAAAGTTGCTTTAGCTCGCCTGCTTTATGTGACAGATATGCAGGTTACTTTGATGGATATCTAAAGTCAAAAAACACGTCATGGTACGCTTACAGCAGGTCAATTGCAGGCCGCCTTTTGCTGGCCGGCTAGGTCACATGGGCAATAGTTGGCTGGCCTGCTAGAGCCATGGTACGAATTTGCAGGACAGCTCAATAAAACGCTTAACTGTCCTGCTATAAGGGGCTTATGGTAGGCATACTGTTCATTGGTTTGTAGGTAATTATTTACTAGTCTACACTAAGTGTCTTATGGTCTACAATGAAATTGCGCAGTTACTCTGCACATTTTTACATTTAATGTAGATGTCACTTATGTTTGCTTATATACAAGGTGAACTCCTTTTGGAACAGTTCGACAATTTACTTAACCGGCTCGTTTGTTGTTTGTTAAGTTCCGCCACTTACGACGATCTCCTCCAGATGAAATAAATAATAATCGATATTAGTTTCATGAGTAGTGCATACTGATAGGTAGCATACCTAATCTTCTAACGACTTGATACTTCGAGCTAGCTCAAATTAACTTAGATGTATCAATTTGAGCATCAATACGATCATGTTAGAGAACTTATACGGTTCTGGGATGTCTACAAAAAGTAAAATACAAGATGTTTCTGGCTGTGTTTTATAAATGTTAGTTCGTGAATATTTGAATTTATCTCTGTGTTTTTTTAAACAAATGGTAAATATGTAAATTTAAGATAAAGTGGATGATGAGTGGTGATTCCTGGAAATAGCAATATTTCCAGGCATTAAGACGTTCTTCAAACTGAATGGGAAATTTCTAGCCACTTTCAAAATAGAAATGCCACTTTGAAGTACTGTACCTGGCCGCCAGTATCCGTTTACCGAGCTTGGCACCTCTATACTCCTTCTTCACGACGAGCCCTAAAGCATGAAGCAGCATATCCAGGTCCAAGTACTTATATGGGTCTACCAGGTGCTCAACGTATTTCACCGCGTCGTATACGTTCTTCCATTTTTCTCCTTTAACCTGGAAATTATGAAAATCTTGTTTGTGTTGGAAGGTGGCCAGTAAAGAAATTGACTTCTTATGTTATAGTATTAAAGCCAAAGATTAGGTATAACTAAAAGGAGTCGTAAGTGTACCAAAGCATAAGAAATAACTTCAGGTTCTTCTACTTAAGAACTCCATAGTTATGAATATATACATAGCATAACAACGAAACCTTAATGTGCTCAATAGCAGACTTAGGTAAAATCACAGAAACATTTAGTTTTCTTCTACCATGTTGAGTTCATTGAGAGTTGACGTTGACCAAAGTAAGCAGGTCAGCTTTTAAAATAAATACATAAGAAATCATCACAAGAAAAGACCCTTTAATATGGCCTGTTTACTTGCATATAAGGCAATAAGAGGCTTCGCATTCAAACATCATGCACAATTATCCCTATTAGTAAAAACGAACTTGCATCTAAATCATGGTCATCATCAGCTCCAACCGCGAAGCAAACGTTCAGTGCCACTAGCGTCTTCTGTCCATCCTTCACCTCGTAACAACCCAAGCTCATCCGCTGCTTAAGGCATTCTCGCCAGGTCTCGCACATGTAGTATACGTTCACTGGATCTCCGATCACATCTGGAAAAATGATTGAAGTTTGCTGATTCTTGTGGTGTGGAAACAAGAAGAGTCTCCGACCTTGTATGCTCCCCATCCTTGGCAGAATCGCACAGGATGGAGGGGGATGCGAAATCATATCTTGAATGAGGAAGGGATGGATTTTTCGCGACTAGATACAGTTAAACGGAGACTAAGGCTAAGGTTCGCTTTGCTTTGTTCCCAATCTGTTAATTTTTCGTTCCCAATGCCTTCGCTATTAACCATGCAAGATGTTCCTTATGAAATTATTTTTATTAAAATACTAATGCGGTAACTATGAGCAAAAATAAAGTCCACAATTCTATAGACAACTACTTATAGCTGTTATGAACGGATATCACATTCAATAGTGTATGTAAGAATGCATTAAAATAATTATAAGTAGGTATTGTTCAATACGTTAAAGTTGTCTCATTCAAGTGAATATGATGAGTTATCTACATACTCAGACTTACATTTAGGTAGTTCTAGTCACTTTTATTACACTGCACTTCGTGGTTCAGGAGATAAGAACCGTCAATATACAAGTACAATTTGAAACATTTAATACCGACTTCCATTCTATTCAGTTATTGAAGTGTATCCAAAAACTACTGGACCGAATTTGATGAAATTTAAATGTGACTACACGGGAAGCATCAGCTTCCAAACAACAAAAGAACTTTGAGAATCGATTCACCCAGCCGAAAGTTATGAGGCAAGAAACATAAAAAAATAAAGTCGAATTGAGTACCTCCTCATTTTTTGGAAGTCGGCAGAATATTAAAGGGTAAGTATAAAATCACAGACCATATTATATGGTCTGTGTATAAAATCAATCAATGTACACAAGCAACCATACCAAAATATGTACACTTACAAACATTAACAACATAATAAAATACACTAATGTTACTAAATAATGCCAATAAACCATTGTGACCATGTGCATACCCATTAACTACTAAAATTCATATTACGAGTATTAATTGAAAAGTTGTTTATCTGATTCAGAGCTACGCATATAGCATTTGCATGTCGACTAGAGTTTATTTTTTGATATAGTTTAGCTTGTTTTAAAAAAGTTACATCTGACAGGCACTGTAGGTACTTAAATTGTCATCATGAGGGATTCATTTCATCTCTTTCTCTTCTTTAGAGTTTTAGTTTCTTCCTTTAAGCTATTTAGTTTTGTTTGCAGTCAGGTCTTTGTTTTTATAATAATTAACCACTTTTTAGTCTTCTTGGGGACCCGTGCAACCCACATCTGTAGGAGGCATCCTTCAACAGGTATATCTTAGTTATTATACTGCATAGTCTAAACATGAAACTTTTTGACGTGATAACGTCTTATAAATCGATGAACACCGACTGCACCCACGGTGCCCCGGAGACGGTCATTCGTAATTTTTATGTCATTGTTGTCCCAAATGATCGCCTATATAGGCAATTGCGACCAATCTCATACGCGACTACGTGATTGAAGGCGAATAATGGAAGTTTTGATTGAGGAATTTTTCATTTTCCATTGAAATTGCGAATGACTTAATCAATTGAACGCATGGTGCAATGCAACATGACATAGTATAGACACACAAGACATTGGTGGCAATTCGCTAGTGCAGTACATACAGCTAGTAAATAAAAAAAAATTAATTAAATTGCTGCTAAACTACTGTCACAAAATTCGTCCTATTTACATAAGTCTTTACTGTTTTATAGTTTCATCGAGTCAAAGTTTCCACTTGACAGTTGCGTGATGGGACAGCTAATAGCTGAATGGCTGGATTGGGCTGCCATAAAACAATCTGACTGTTCTGTGACGTCACCGTAACACCGCCATTACTATTCTTTCTTTGGACAGACTCTGTGCGTCCTATGGCTTGCCCCCTGGGCCATGTCCGTGGGTATCAGACTTTCTGAAAGAAAGATATATACGAGTCGTCGTTGACAGCTGCTCGTCTGGTCAATGCCAGCGCTCCTCAGAGGTCCGTGCTCTCTGCCACACTACTCTAGCTACACATTAAAGATCTGCTGAAACCCGGTACTTTTGGGTAAGCAGATGACAGCACGGTGGTGGAGAGTTATATATCCAATGCGCGTAGTAGTGGTGGCGAAATACGCCAGTTTAGAGAGGCGATGGTCCAGACATTGAATCAGACTCTAAAAACAGTCTCCGACTGGGGTGATGCCAACTTGGTCAAGTTTTATGCTGCTAAGACCCAAGCGTGTCTGCTTTCTGCAAAACAGAATCAGTTTGACCTGACTTCGACTTTCCGTAATGTTTCCGTGCCGATAACTGACGACCTTGAAGTTTTAGGTGTTTTAATTTGTCTTCGACTCTCAATTTTGGCTCTTACATATAATCTAGAGCTCAAAAAGCAGCAAGGAAGCTGGGCATACTTGCTTAGATGAAACAGTGCTTCACATCAGAACATTTTACAATTATTTATTTATTCCATAAATTTACAAGTACCATTACAGTAACTTAATACCAACGCGATACAGTAAAAAACAAATTAAATTATAAAAAAATAATTATTACGTAAATGTATATTAAAAAATAAATTATAATATTAAAATAATTAAATTAATAAAAAAACCCAAATTAAATTATTTTCCATTAACGATTGCGCTACTTCTGTGAATTTCCTCAAGCTGCAGTGAAAAACGTCAATATGGGTAGATATTTGGTTTATCATAGCTATGGATCGTGATAAAGGGGCACATTTAAGTAGGTTGATCCTCTCTGTTGGCACATTCAGCAACTTAGGGCGACGGCGGACCACCACACACCCGTCCGGCTCACGCAGCTGCAGCTCCGCCTCCGGGTGGTGCTGCAGCCCTCGCAGTACCAACCACACGTACCTTACCTGCGCCACGTCTCTCCTAACCGACATTCGACTGTACCCGACCATGCCTATGACAAACAAGCTCGGGTACATCAACGGATAGTATGGATAAACGCCGAACTGCTTTAAGTATAGAAAACGCGTGAATTAATTTTATTCCACCATGAGGCTATATTTCGCCTTAATCGGATTCAATTATCAATTATCAATATACAATCTTAAAAAATATGAATGTAAAGCGAATGGTACGCAATGGCTCCAGAAGCTTACTTACGACGCAGCTGAGAAAGTTATACAAACTGTTAAGGCGAAATGAGATCCAAATTTCATGATTCGACTTCGCGAAAACTTAGTTTTTCGACGCTTAAACCTAATAACCGGAGTTCGAAAAAAAACGTAGTGTAAATTGAATATACGTCCTTATGAAGTATGGGAACCAATACACGATTGAGCAAACTTGCCTCGATAGAAAAAAATCGGCAACATTCCCTAAAATTTGCAATTTTTCTTGCGTGCTTCGTGGGAAAAAGCATTTTTATTCAATTATGGGCATATATATTTCAATGAATGTATCATATTCGAATTCCCAATGAAATTTACTAGTGAACTATGGACTCCTTTATCATTAAAATTTAATCATTTGATTGTACGAAATAAATATAAAAAGTATTCAATTGAATTTTCGCATTACGTCGTCCATTCTGGTAAGCAATTCTCAACCTTATGTAAAGCATGGAAAATTGTTTTAAAATTAGGATTGGACCGCGCCTTAAGTAACCATTTTTGAATTATTAAAATAACTTCACCTTACCGTACAAACTTATTTCTTTTTTCTTAGCTATATAAACATTTACCCCTAGTTATTGTCATAGCTGCCTTATTTTCACCATCCCTAAGTTTTATTGTAGTGTTACGGGCTATTATTGTCATTAGCTGACTGCCGAAACACTGTCTCACAAGACAGTTATTTTTAAACTAGTTTGTGAGGTAGGGTCCACATTATACGAGTATAGTGTAAAATTAGCCTATTAACTAGTTTACGTAACAAATTGTAACTGCATATTATCTTATGTCATAGCGTTACTTTCCAGGTGACTTCGGACGAGCGCATTGTAAAGTATTTTAATTATCAATATGTTTTTACTCTCATTACATTGTCTAAGAATAAACCCTAAATTTTTGAATATTTTACCACAAATTTCAATAATATGTTTACGGAAATTTATATTTGTTTGAAGCAAAAGTTCGGTCATGTATGAAGTAAGTACTGTTCCCATCTCTGGGACGGTTCGGCAAAATACCAGCTTAAGACCCTCGAGTTAATTGAGAGACGAGCCAAGAGGCTCATTAGCAACGATCGGTTAGTTGAGGAAAAACTTCAAAGTCTAAATCACCGACGCATAGTTGCTTGTTTATTGGTTTTTATCGGATATATTTCGGGGAGTGTTCACTGGGTTTGCATGACTTGATTCCTCCATCCCCATTCCAACGACCAAACGTACGGCGATGCGACATCGCTACTTAGTTGAAATTCCATCATTGCGCACGAAGCGTTTCGCTTCCACATTCATAATGCGTACGGCTAAGGGGTGAAATTCGTTGCCTGAGTCTGTGTTTCCCCATACAAACAATCTGGGTGTCTACAAGTCGCGAGTGAATAGGTATCTTCTAGGGAGGCGCGATACATCGTAGACTGCATCATCACTTAACAGCAGGTGAGATAGCGGTCAAACACCAGCCTATCGTAACATAAAAAACTTTACGTAGCAATGGAAGTCAATTTCACATGTTTATATTACTAGCTAGTAGTTCTGTGAACAGTTGACCTCGCGTGCACGTAATCTTATCAGCGGCAATTTTTCACAGTAGGTAGGTACTTCACAACCTATTATGTCGGAAACCACTTGTCTTGACCAATTATGCTCATGTTCGAAATTGCTCGTTTAAGTCCGGTACCTAATGTGTGTACCAAATTTTATCAAAATTGGTTAGTAAATAGCGCCGCAGCAAACCTAAACAAACCTTTTTAGGAAAAGACCTCCCCGCAAGTCCTGGACGACAACAAAATTTATAGAATATTGACGAAACTTGGTATGCGTGTTTTACGCATACCAAATTTCGTTAATGTTGAAAAATGCGACCTGTACAGGAAGACAAACAAACAACCTTACAAATATACGGACAGATGAAAGTCAGTTAGGCCAGTTATAGCAGAGACGCTCCGCACGCTCGGTCAATTACATGTGAAAGTGTACGATTAAATAATTATCAGAACAACTTACTTTGGATGCTGCAGAGCGTCTCGTCCGGGCACAGGTGCTCCGCAAGGATTTTGAGGGCGAGCTCGTCATCTTCAGGCCTCAAGTCTTGAATAACCCACGTAGTGGCGTCCGTCTGCCATGTGTCATACACTTGGGGGTACGAAGAGTCTATGACCCTTTTGAAGTGCATGATCCACCTGAAAAACACAATCACACTATATCCTATGATGTAGCAAAAAGATGCAGTAATACTAAACCACGCTAACAGAAGCTTGCAAACAATTGGGACCTACTGCGTCCCATCATCATTCATCACCAGTAACCACGCGGATGAAACCGCGGAGCATTGTAAACATGAAAGTTTATATTATGTTTGTTACGTTTATTTAGTTTGTTTTTCAATTACGCTAATTTAATAACTTGCTTAGACAAGTAATGAGGTATGTTTTATATAGATAAAGATTCAATTTGTACAAATATTATAAAATATTAAGACTCTTAAAAATTTATTAAACCATTTGTTGAAGGAAATGTGCCCAGAATGCTGGCTGCATTTCCACGTTGAAAGGCTAAGCCGATTTCTTGTTCAAAATATGAACCAGCATTCTGGTCGCCTGACGCTTCAACCAAACGTTTGGCGAAGTCCCTGAAAATTTCGTATGCACCTGGACCCCACGGAGAAGTAATTATACTTAAATAAGTACTGCTTTATTATGTAACTATGAGACCAAGCTCGAGGACCACCTGTTGTTAAGTGGTAAACTCTGCCTAGAAAAGATGCATTTACTGCACTACGCCAGTAACCCTGAGAAATGAAGTTGTTAAGTCTGATGTGCCTGTAATTTTGCTTGCAGCCGGGTGCCCAGTGCCGTCTTTACCCAGGAGTGCAAGGGTGCAGGGTCTTAGGGCCAGCCGATCGCCTCATACCTAACTACACATAGGTGCTATCTGTGTTCATGTTTATGTGTGTACAAAAATATTTAATGTTATTAAAACTAACGTTCATTATAATTTTGTAATAATAAAACGGGATTAACGTGAGACTTTCGTGGCACTAATATTGACTTTTATTGTTGGATTATAAATATCAATGTATGCTCGAATAGAACACAACCTCTTACTATCCTTAGTAGATGTAAATGTCAAGTAGTTTCCTGAGATAGTCACTGGGTGGCGCTGCTATTACCATCTGTACCTAATCTATGGGGTTCGTGTACCACTCTTACTTGTAATGGCAGCTTGTTGTGTTATAGTAGATACGTACAGAATAATAATAATAAATGTTTATTTTCTTCAACACAGTTTAAGGTATGCTAAAGTAATAAGTAAGAATGAATGCTAAATAAATCTAAGAGTACAGAAGAATTTTATTTGTAGCATAGATCCTAACCGTCTTAAATATTGTTAATAAGCCTCATTCGACACATTCGCCTGTGATGTTCAAGCTCATTTAAATCCTATTAATGCAACAATTAAATTTATATTATAACAAGCATGCAAATTCAAAGAGAGCTTGCGACTACACTTCAAGCGCAAAGTCACAGAAAAACTACAAGTGAGTGTTTCCACCGCTCGCGCCCTTCGTTACTCATCGAAAATTAAATGTTTAATTTAAATCGAACCGGAACACACCGAAACTTCATGTCCACGTCCACGAAAAAGACGATTTAATTACAAAATGCAGATGAGCCCATATTAGAACTAAAAAGAAAATTGTTTTTCTACCGTACTTCCAAAAAGGAGGAGGTACTCAATTCGACTGTTTTTTTAATGTTTGTAACCTCATACTCGTAACTTTCGACTGGGTGAACCGATTCTCAAAATTATTTCGTTTGAGATCTGGTACTTACCGTGGTCCCATTTAAATTTTATCAAATTCTGTCCAGTAGATTTTACACTCCAATATGAATAGAATGGAAGTCGGTATCAAATTTTTCAAATTGTACTTGTTTTTATTTAGAAATACGGGATTACTCACGTAATATTTATCGGATAGGTCCGGCTATAGTTTCGACCACATTGGGCGGTCTATTTCTAGGAGTGTTCGGGACGCCCGCGTCGATGACGTGTCGCTTAGCACTGGTGCTAAATAATAAAATAAAAATGAGTGAAAATCACGTTAGTTTTTATAACAAAAAAAATAATTAATTGTTACTCTAAGCAACTTGACACGGCGGTCACAATTCAATTAAAACTCAAATACTCCAGTAGTCGTGATAATAATATACATAATAATAATATGTACATATGTAATAATAATCCTGTCTTACCGAAGAGACCAAACCATTCGATTTACAAACTTGATTTTTTACAGTTGATAACTTTTATGTCGCAAGCATCCAGTAAGGAAGGATCTTTTAAAAAGGAACGAAGCCGCTGGCAGGTTAGCTAGTGTAAGATAGTCAGAGAGGTTAATAGACGGGGTGAACTCTTAGTAATACATGGTATAGAGTTACTCATTCGTACGGAGCCCTACTAATGAGTATTAGGTATCGGTGGTACGAGTACTATGGTACCCAATGATGTTATATATAAACAATCTCATTGATGGTACCTAGATCTTCTTATGTTCATACTAAAATCCACATACCTACGTGTAACATGAAATGAAATGAAATTAAATATAATTTATTTATGACGGCAGCATATAAAATTGATTGATAAAAGTAAGAAAGTAGATTTACAATTTACAGCTATGTCATAAAATGGTCCCGAACTCAGCATAATGCTGGTTTAAACCAGCGCTGGTCTTCCGTTGGAGCCAGTCTGTGACGTCACGGTGGATTAACACTACAACTGCACCAGGCCTCCGTCACTCCATGTACTTGCGCGCTATAACTGCCTACCACCCAGCCGAGCGGTCTCGGTCCGCCGGCGCTTCAAATTCAGTGCGGTTTTCGCAAGCGAAGCGCGCGCACGCCGTTCAATTTTAATAGTGCTGTTCGTTCGTACGCGTATTACGATGCCGTGTGGTGCCTTATGTGCTGTAGATGGGTGTAAATCAAGCAAAAGAAGGGATAAACACCTAACATTTTTCCATTTACCTGTCAATGAAGAATGGTAAGTGATAAATTATTACTAGTTTTTGTCGTTTAAATTTTTTACCATTCACATATCGTCATTAGAGACATAATTAAAAGACAGTAGGTGTGCGGACACCGGTATCCACTTAGAATTTGACAGTTTAATAGGTATATACTAAGCATTAGCTTGCCTTTCAGACACAGATTTACATAATTTTGTTGCATAGAAACGTTATACCACAGAATAATTAATAGTACAAGGTACAGAAGATGCACTCTTCGAAAGAAAACATTCGAATATAAACTGCTAAACTAACAACTGCAATAATGTTCATAAAACATTGCAAAGCACGGACGTGACCTTCAAAAAATGTGCCTACAAGTCCTTGACGCGCTCGTAACGAATCAAAATGCGCTTTAAGTCTGTGTAGTGAGAGTTCTTTTTCTTACGCCCGATGAAAACCTTTGAACAAGCCGCGTCTGTTGTAAGGTGACTTGTTGCGAGAAAACGAATCAAATTAATTAATCTTAATAAATTTGATTCGTGATAATTGGTAGTAGTACAATACACCTAGATATCTACAACTAGGAACTAGATATATTTTTTTATTTTGAAGGCCATCGACTTTTCGCGTGAAAACTTTCGAAAACTGCAGTGTTTATGTATTTTTGTGTGAGAGTGTTACACTCGTTAATAAAATAACTTACGGCTTAGTGCTTTATTTGAAGTCGGTTCTCTTTTTTTAAGGCTTTTTTTTTCATTTCTAGTGAACATCTCCGAAGATCATCATCAAACTAAGAAGTATTATACTTATTTTAAAACGTTCTCCTAAATGTAACAAATCCTTTTCTGAAAACCGCATCGATATCGGTTTAGCCAAACGCGAGATTATCGCGCACAAACATACATACCTACAAACCATACAAGTCAAACATCTCAGTTTGGCCTGTATGTCTGATCACCTCCTTTTTTTTAAGTTGGTTAAATATTTTATAAATGATAAAATTATTAACTGCCACATAAAAGTCAGAACATATTCACAGTTCTCAATAACATAGATAAAAAGTTATGTTAATTTAATTTTATCGAAGAGGCAGCCCTGCGATTACTGTGGAATCACGCGGTGCGAAGCAATCACTGCTGTACGCTTGAGCATTTAGGCGCATTTTAGCATACAGTGGTTGTTGACGCGAGGGAGTAGGCTATTATCGTAATAGGTATTGGAAATTTTCTAATGAGTGAAGTATCTGTTCTTATTCAGTAATCTGTGACTGCACACTTAGTTCTACAATAGCTATCTGTATCGATCTACTTGTTCAATAAAAGTAACAGAATCGATACTAATAACTAGCATACAATTTTTTTTTATATAAATCTTAAATTATGACTATACATACACATATAAACGAGAAAGTTATTATCGGGTAAGTACATACCTACTCATAAGTCATATTAGTTACATTACTATATGGCACTGGTGTCATGTCTTTGATTTTCCTGGCATTTTTGATGTGTGAAGATAAATTGTCTTAGTTTCATTTTAAATATACTAACGTTTTCATCATCATCATCATCTCAGCCGTAGGACGTCCACTGCTGAACATAGGTCCCCCATGATTTTCCAAAAGGACAGGTTGGAAGCGGCCTGCATTCAACGTCGGCCTGCGACCTTCCTCAGGTCGTCTGTCCACCGTGTCGGTGGACGACCTACGCTGCGCTTGCCGGTCCGTGGTCTCCACTCCAGAACCTTTCGGCCCCATCGGCCATCTGTTCTGCGTGCTATGTGCCCTGCCCACTGCCACTTCAACTGGCTAATCTTCTGGGCTATGTCGGTGACTTTCGTTCTTCTACGGATCTCCTCATTTCTGATTCGATCACGTAGAGAAACCCCGAGCATAGCCCTCTCCATAGCTCGTTGTGCGACTTTGAGCTTTTCTATGAGGCCCATAGTAAGAGACCACGTTTCAGTGCCATAAGTCATCACTGGTAACACACATTGGTCGAAGACTCTTGTCTTGAGGCACTGAGGTATTTTTGACGAGAAGACTTCGCGAAGTTTCCGGAACGCTGCCCAGCCGAGTTGGATTCGACGATTGACCTCTTTCTCGAAGTACTAGGCAACTAGGCAGGTCCTAGTTTGACTGTCTGTCCCAGGTAAATGTACTCGTCAACAACTTCGAGAACTGAGTTCCCAACTGATATTGGGGTAGGTACAACATGGGCATTAGACATAATTTTCGTCTTGTCCATGTTCATCTTAAGACCTACCCGTTGGGAAACTCGATGGAGGCATTCGAGCATTGTACTGAGGTCTTCCATGGATTCTGCCATGACTACAATATCGTCGGCAAATCGAAGGTGAGTGATGTATTCGCCGTTAATATTGATGCCAAGTCCTTGCCATTCAAGAAGCTTGAAGGCGTGTTCCAATGTAGCGGTGAACAGTTTCGGAGATATAACGTCTCCCTGTCTCACGCCTCTTTGCAATGGAGTTGCCTTCGAACTCTGCTCCTGTACTCGGACTGACATGTAGGCGTTTTTGTACAAACACTTCAGCACTTCAATATACCGATAGTCAATACGGCACCGCTGGAGAGACTCAAGCACTGCCCACGTCTCGATCGAATCAAAGGCTTTCTCATAGTCCACAAACGCTAGACAAAGAGGCAAGTTATACTCTTCGGTCTTCTGTATAACTTGCCGTAGCGTGTGGATGTGGTATATGGTACTATAGCCTTTTCGGAAACCGGCTTGTTCCGGAGGCTGGAATTCATCAAACCTGCGACTGAGACGGTTCGTTATGACCTTCGAAAACAGCTTATAAACATGGCTCAAAAGCGAGATGGGTCTGTAGTTTTTAAGTAAAGTGTTGTCACCTTTCTTGAAGAACAGCACCACCACGCTTTTGTTCCATGCTTCTGGCGTTGAACCTTCGAGTAAGACGGTATTAAAGAGCTTCTGAAGGACTTTAAGTACCGGTGTTCCACCCGCTTTCAGAAGCTCAGATGTGATACCGTCGTCACCAGGCGCCTTGTTGTTCTTAAGCTGTTTCAAGGCCATTCTAATCTCGTACAGGCTGATGTCCGGGATATCTTCGGTATAATGTCGGGTCAGCTTGGCTCTTGGGTGTTTGACCGAGCTGCTAACAGGTTTAGCGACCGAGGTGTATAGCTGTCCGTAGAAACTCTCGACCTCTCCTAACACTTCCGCTTTGGTCGACGCTACACTGCCGTCTCCTCTCTTCAGCTTCGTCAACTGGCTTTGCCCAATAGACATGTCTCTTGCGAACACTTTGGAGCCTTTTTTCCGCTCTATCGTCTCTTTAATACGGTTTGTATTAAAGATCCGGATGTCGTGTCGCAAGGACTTCCATATTCGTCTATTGAGCAGCCTATATGCTTCAGCATCATTCGAAGACTGCAGTTTCAATGAGCGTCGTTCAGCCATGAGGTTAAGGGTATCGTTGGAGAGTTTCTGTGGCCTATCTGTACGGTGGGGTTTAAAGTACTTGGAACCCACTGTATGGACAGTTTCTACTAACCTGTTATTGATCTCGTCCACTGAAGCGATGTTCTCAAGGCAATCGAAGCGATTGGATAGCTCAAGTTGAAAGCTCTCGGGGTCTTGAATACGGGCACGAGTGGGTCGGAGCGTAGACTTCATCAGACGAGACCTCTCCAGTTTGACATTAATATTCACCGTGCCTCTTACCATTCAAATACAAATACAAATACAAATACAAATAATTTATTGATAACACCATTGTTACACGTCTTAATAGTCATTCGGTGATCACTACCGGTTTTAACCCTGTTGATCACGGAAACATCAGTGAATATTTGCCTTTTGGTCATAATGAAGTCAATCTCATTTCTCGTGGAACCATCGGGACTCAGCCAGGTCCATTTCCTGTGAGGTGGCTTCTGAAAGAAAGAGTTCATCATAAAGAGTCCCTCTTTCTCCAGGAAGTCGGCCAACCTCTGTCCCCTACGGTTCCGTTGTCCATAGCCCAATTGCCCCACTTTCGACTCATCCTCGCTTCTCTTACCCAACTTCGCGTTGAAGTCCCCCATAACAACTAGAAAGTGCGTTTCAGAGGTATGTATGGCCCGACTAATGTCCTCATACATATCCTCCACCTTATCATCCGGGTGCGACTTCGTCGGTGCATATACCTGAATGACCTTCAGCGAATATCGTTTGGATACTCTGAGTATTAGGTATACGACCCTATTGGAAACGCTATCGATCTTAACTATGTTGTTAGTAAGGGACTTGTGGACGAGAAACCCGACACCACCTTGGGACTGTTGGTCGCCCTCCCGGTGGTAGAGTAGGTTACCTGATTTTAGGGTTATCGTGTCCTCACCCGCTCTACGGACTTCAGATAACCCCACAATGTCCCAGCGTAGCTTACTCATTTCTTCTTCCAGCTCATATATCTTCTCGTCTGTCCTCATCGTGCGTATGTTGTGTGTTACCAGGGCCAGTCGTCGTCGTTGGGGGTGGTAGCCGGGCGTCTGCCGGGGATTCTGAGCACCCCCTGCCCCACCGTTACCGTGGCCGCTACCGTAGCCAAGAATAGCGGGGCTGCCGGGGACTGGGGGCCTGGTTCTTTTTGTCCAATCCATAAGGGGTTTTTGCCAATACTCGCCACGCTTGGCAGGCGGGTTGGCGAGCGCAGTTTGTGTGTGTTTGACTGGGAAGGTGTAGAGTTGGGGGGGTGCTATTCTAAACCGGCACCGCCACGGCAACTAACGTTTTGAAGGTTCCTAATCAAGATTACAATAACAAGGATTACATAGTATTATATTCCGTACTAAAAGAAAAAAACTCTTTTCTACCTCTTAACATTGTCCGATTTCAGTGTTTTTTTTTTCATGGAATCATCACATTGCTTACTATGCCCGTACGATTTGATTTTTTCAGTATTTCAAAGTACTATAAAGTTCCTTTTTTAGACTAAAAAAAACTGAAAAATCATAGCAAACAATGTGATGATTCAATGAAAAAAAAAATTCACTGAAATCGGACAATGTTAAGAGGTAGAAAAGAGTTATTTCTTTTAGTACGGAAAATACTAGCTATGCAATCCTCTTAAGAACTGTCATTCGCAAGCGTTATACGAATTTGGATTTTAGTCTGAACAGAATAAGAACTACTACAATTTACTAAAAATAGATTTTAGTTTGGTGTCCTGCACTAGCAAATTGCTACTATTATCTTACTACTCATGAATCATAGCCTATATGAAGCTGCAAGGTTATCTACTGATCACTCAACAAGCCAGCTTTAGATCGTTGCGAATATCGCAGGAAGTGACATTGATATAACGTCGATATTTGCTTGCACTTGAGTTACGCACAAGGTTGAACACCACAGATGAGATAATAGTTTCAGCATTACGTTTGTCTCTAGTTTAATCAGACATATTATTATTTAAATGAATTTATATCGGGCTCGTAGCGGAGCTTGACTTGGTGATCTTGACAGATCAACAAGTTAAGCAACACTTGCTGCGGCCAGGATGGGTGACCGCGAGTGGCATTATTCAACTGAACACATCCGTGCTTTGGAGGGCACAGTGGTTTTTCTTAATACAACAGTCGTTAGGCTATGTCGAATGCCTTCGGGCGGCCTTAAAACTTCGACATGAGTTGGCCACTAGCCTATCCACCAATCCGCACTGGGCCCGCGTGGGTTATGGCCCAACTCTCTCGGTGAGGAAGGCCTGTTCCCGATATTGACCTATACAAAAATTTATGACAATAATATACAATTTGACCAATTCTAAACCGACTTTCATTATATTATTTTAGATACCTACCTGCTCAAGATTTAAAGTTAATAGTAAATTATTTTCAAAAAAATTAGAAAAAAGATAGATATAGAAAAGAAATCAATGTTAAAATGACATTGCATTCTCTGCTATCTAAGTTTCTCTTCTTCTCTATTTTTTACAGAATTATAAATTAAGGAATCAAATAATAATATTATTAATTGTAATATTAAACAGAGGTAATTATAAAATCATTTAGTAGTCATGAAAAGATGCCAAACAGACTATAAAATTAAAACGGCAATATTATCTCTAGGTTAGACTAACAGAAAGAGAGACCCTATTTCTCATTTATGAGTTGTAAGTAAATATACTTTGAATGTTATTTTGAAACGGCGTTGAGTCAATGAACTTTAGTAACAATTGGCGGGTGGCTTAAATATTTATATGGCGTAGTTTAAAAATACCATGAGCCTTACCTATGCCAAACCTATATATGTGATATACTTTTTATCGATTGACACTCACAACACAAACGAAGCTATAGGTCGGCAAGCTTGTGTATATTCACAGTACTGAGCACTTAAAAAAGTGTTAGTGATGATGTTATTATGATGATACAAGTACGTTGTATCGTGTTCACCAACTAGGTATAAAACCATAGGTTTCGGTTATCTACGGTACGTTTTTACTTCACGTTTTTAAGCGCGATGCGTTCACCGGTGCGTCGCGTTTGATACTGCAAAGCAAAGTTGTCGCCGCTATCTCGATGGCCTAGGATGTCTTATATGAATCATTAAATCTCTCTCAAGAGTAGGTACGTTCAATAATAATAGCATATGATGATGATAATATATGAGTAGGACGAATCCTCTTGAGGAATACGCACTGTAGTAACAAGTGTAATTACCGCTAGTAAACGCAGTGTTAGGTTAACGTATGTTGTATGAATGTCAGGTAGATAGAACTTATTATTTTCAATAGGTTCTAGTTCTCTCGCTAACAGTAACTTTTTAAGGCTATAAATATCTCTATGACTAGTGATTTAGTTTTGAACTGATTTGTAACGTAATTTCCAAATCTGTCTTAATTTTATATACAAAAATATAATAGAATAAGATTATAAAAAGAACAAGAATGGAAAATTAAAATACGATTTAATAAAACAGTATAAATAAAAATACAGTGTAACTTGTAAATAGCGTATTGGTTACATCAGTATATCTGTCTGTCTGTAAATTCCGGACTTCAGACACATACACTTATTCAGTTTCAATAATATGGGAGAATTCTTTTAAATTCATGACCATATATTATGATTATGTTTAACGAAGAACTAGTTTTTTTTTGTAAAATAAATGAAAAAAAGAACTGGTTTTATATTATTAATTTTAGATATTCAAATTATACTTAGATTATTTCAAAGTCATGCAGTTAATTTTATCTTAATACTTACTTATGCAAATAGAGTAAAAAGAGGAGGTACTGGAATCATCCCTCAGGATACATATTCGAAACTAATCCCTACTTTTTTTTTTTTTTTTTTTTTTTAATTAAGGTCTCTGATGTTGATGTTCAAACTTACCAATGTCATACATAATTTGATTTGGATTGAAATCTATTGTCTATTTAAAATCTTTTAATAAACTCTTTCTAGCAAATTATTAATTCAATTTCAAAGGAGAATTCTTTCAATTAATTTCAATTACTGATTAGTATTTAGGTTATATTTCAGTTTATTTAATGAGGTACATGCACATGCATAGGTAGGAATAGAATAAAAAAGTAATAATCTTAGACCCCAGAATAAACGTCAAACAAAGTTTATAAAAAAATTACTTTATTTTTTCATAAAGTAACAAATATTATATACTATATTTTGAAATGGATCATTCCGTATATTGACATTTAGGTAAACGAAGGGTCAAGGACAAATACACTCACCAAAAAATTAATATTGCTACCAAATTCCAAAGAAAATAAGTCCAGACAAGCCTCTGAATTGAAACTCGGATGTCTAGTAAATAGTGTCAAGATAATACGAACTTCTCCAAATGTACGAGTGAATATGCTTAGGTATATGTAGGTGGCCTGTATTACTTATCATTATCACCGTATAAACTTAACCTAGTTCTAGTCTTTTAATTAATATACAGGATGGTAAGAAGTTTCAATGTGGACAAGGACGTCACAACGACAGAGGCAGCAAAAGATCTGAGGGAGAAGCTAGTGCACAGAATCGGAGACCTGGTGAAAACCAAGGTGCGCACTATAAGTTCGGTCTTCTTAAATTCACGTAACTACTTAATCGCGTAAATTAGTTAAATTTACGCGAAGCTTGTTTCAATCTACATTTCCTTATTTACAATTAAGAGTATCTAAATATTACTTCATCAGTCGAACGACCCAGACACAATAGAAATTTCATTGTTATATGGACAGTCGACTGGTGAGGGGTTAAACTATGTTAAATTGCGGTAGGATGCCTTCCATTTTGAATTGTCATTGGATTCTTTGTAGTTTTTTCGTATATTGTTTCACTTTGTATTTTAATCGGATAACTAGGCTCCACAGACTCTAGGGTCCGTGCCATTTTTTTAGTTATTTGCAAATTTATTACCTACATCTAAACAAAATTAAAACAGAGACAACAATACGTATTTAATTAGGAGGACATAGGATTATTATATTAAATTACATAAGAGTTATTATTTCTGAGTTTGTATCAGCATTCAGAGCAGACCGGTCTCCGCAGACAGCGCCCGTTCACGAGTTCGCGTATGTGGCAGCCATCGCCTTTCTCAACCATATTTGAGGGAAGATGGCGACCCGCCACACGACGCTACCGCCTGCCTTTTCGTCAGCGTGGCTGCTCTGAGTATGCTTATACTTACTCTTTGTCAAATACAGATTAACTTAACTACTAATGTTGACTTATTCACTTAGGCGTATTGCCTTCCGTATTGCGCTAAAGCAAGCATCATCATGATCGGCTTCGTAAGTAAAGATCCTGGTGTGCCGGGAAACTGCAACGACTGCGCGCGGGACGCTCTCATGCAGCTTCATTTTGCTCTTTGTTTTTATGACTAGGTCTTTCGTACGTCAGTCTCTGCGTCTCGTGTATGTTAAGGGTGCGTGACCCCTCTTACGGAAAGGGTTCCGTAAGCCTTGCTGGTCCTGACCAGCCAGTGTGAACAAGGAACAGGGTGCTTGGAAGGGACTTAGGAATTTTCGCACCTTTGTGCCTCTTGAGCGCAGGGACATTATACGGGGAACTGAAGAGTACATACGCGACATCTATTGGGTTCCGGTACGTACATAACAACTCCTGTTGTTACCAGGTTCCGGCTATTAAACCTTAACTCGAACAGGTTTTCCCTGCGATATAAGTTAGTTGGTTGATGTCTCCGATGAGGACAAGTTCGCCAGCTCCAGACAACCTGGAAGCCATTACTATATGTTGGCTCCAAAATGGTTCATGAGAGCTTCGCCCATTATAAGGCGGCCGTAGCTTTCATTCTTTTTAAAACTATTTACGAGGACTGGACCCATAGTGCGCAGCGGATTTTCACCAGGTCTCCGATTCGGTGCACAGGCTTCTCTCTCAGATCTTTTGCTGCCTCAGCCGTTGTTGTCGCCTGACGGAAAGCGAAGACGAAATCCAGAAGCGATGACCATTAGTGCAGGCGTAAGCCGCACTAATCGCCACCCCTATCCTGAGACTGAGAGGTGCTTTTTCACGCCCCACTTGTAAGACCCAGGGTCATAGATGCAAGGAAATATACGTACGCTGGCAGAGCATGCCACGATTCACTTACACGACAGAGGTACGAACTGCCAAAGTTTTTGGTTCAAAGTCAAAGTCAAAGTCAAAATCATTTATTCAATTTAGGCATCAAAGACGCACTTATGAACGTCAATTTTTCATTAAAATGTACTTTAAAGCCTACCGCCGCGTTCCAAAATACATAGAGCGTGGTTCGTGAGAGTTCGTGGTAAGAAGTTCTGAACAGTATATGGATGCTAGGCCGGAACGAGTACGTCGGGCTTGCTATCCGCTTACGATTCGTATACCAACGGCGGAGAGAGCATTCCTTACTCTGTCCCTTATGGAAACTAATATAGATATTCACACAGAGGTCACACATAAAAAAACAAACAACATCCCATAATATTATGTTCTAGGTTGTCATGTTCTTGATATAATTGGAGGTGATCATGGTATATTAGCAACATTTTCCTTGTATATCGGTTACGTGGCACGTTACACTATTATATTATTTGTATATTTATATATTTGTTTCTTTGTGTTCTTTATCTATATATACGTAAATTTCAGGACGCCGCTTTGAAATATCTGTTTTTAAATTAGTATTATGAATTTGCACTAACGGAATGATGAGTCACGTGTCACGTGAAATGTAATGGATCTAAATATGAAGTACTTTAAAAAAACTGTAATATCTGTAGTTACCTATGTAATGGGTAAACATTGGCATTCCGACCAGTCATGCTCACGGAGAGGTGTTGGCAAGTGGCGGCGTCGTGTGTCGGGTCATCTTCCCTCAAATATGGTTGAGGAACGCGATGGTTGGCACATGGGTGCTGCTTGCAGAGACCGGTCTGCTCGGAATTCTAATGGATACCTAATTTTGGTTTTGTTTTCCTCTCTGTTATTTTACTTCTTATATAATGTAAGGTTTAGTATATGTTCCCTCATTATATCCAAAGATGTATATTTAAATAGTTGATTAATTAGTTAAGTTAAGTAAATGTAAAAAATGGCACGGACCCTGGAGTCTGTGGGTAGAAATATTAAAGTAATGAAGTACTAGCTGGTGCCCGCGACGTCGTCTGCGCAGGATTAGTACTTCGAGTAGTTTATTATCTTCTCCAAAGCCATATCTATCTCTATACCAAAATGTCATAAAATATTTACATGGTTATATGAGTAAATTTAAGTACATAGTAAATCAATACACACTGATTATAAAATACCAGTACCTACGTACAGTTTATAAAATTAATCACCGTGAAAAAAAAAACGGTCATTACATTTCATCACCCATGACGGGCGCCGAGCATGTCTAGTGTATCGAGATGTCAAAATGATAAAGTGCTTTTGAATAAGCTATCAGAAACCGACACAAACTTTGACAGAACTGTCATCATTACAATCTTATCGTAGGCCGAGATCTTGTTATTTTGTCTTTGCGGTGCCCAAGAATATTACGCATTTTCACCCGCGTGGTGATGAATGATGATAATTATAATAATGAAGCAAAGTATCCTATGTGTTAAGTAGCTTATAGCCTTTTTGCGTACCAGAGACGTAAATTTACGTCCGTTTCATTCATAAATCTCTTGTTTTTTTACCGACTTCCAAAAAGGAGGACTGCTCAATTCAACTGAATCTTTTTTTTCATATTTGTTATTTCATAACTTTCGATAGGGTGAACCGATTCTCAAAATTCTATTTTTCTTTGAAAGGTGGTGCTTCCGGTGTGGTACCATTTAAATTTCATCAAATTCGGTTTAGTAGTTTTTGAGTTACACTCCAATAACTGAATATAATGGAAGTCAGTATTAATTTTTTTTAAATTGTACTTGAAATCATCACAGTATATGAAGGATTAATCCAGAGCCTCATCTTCCTTCATACCAAACTTCATCAATATTGGCCCCACCGTTTGAACGTGAAAGAGTAACAAACATCCACACATCCATACATCCATTCTCACAAACTTTCGCGTTTATAATATTAGTAGGATTGTCACCCCACAATTAGTACAAATACTTATTCAATTTTATACGGAAAACATACCGTGTAATATCTTATTTACATATAAAAGCCATATCTATATACCATATACAACGTTTTCGCATTTGGGATCCAAGATAAAAGGCTTGCTTTACAACACGTAATAAAAACGGAATTAAACTTTCAATTGTATGCATGAAGTGTTTTTTATCCTATAAACATTAAAATTATTGTAATACAGTTAGAGAACTATGCCAAACCAAACCAGATGCCTTATTCGCTATGACCATTCAACAAGTAACACGGTGCGTTACGATAATTCAAGGAATGACCGTAAATTTGTATTGATTTCACGGTAATCCCTTGAAGATGTCATAATGCGCCGCGTTATATAAGGGCCCAGTATTTGGACATTTGATTTCCAATTACTTTTGGAGACGTTTTCCATTACAAAATACACCGAATTCGGGAAAGTCTTCGAAACTGAATATACACTTCTGGACTCATCTATTGGCCCACCTTGTATTTTCAGTTTCGTTTGGTCCTAGCTAAAATTTTATATTAGGTCGAGCAAAAAGTTTTTATGCAGTTTTGAACCTGGCACATTCACAATTTCATTCAATAGTCTTTTTTTGAATTTCGAACACAGAATTTAAAGAAACAAAAGACAATTTGGAGCCTGTTTGTTGATATCAAACAATCGAATACTAAGAAAACTTGGTTTTATTGGTTTACTTGGATTTAATTCTTGAAAAAGTGATTGATATCTTTGGTTTTGCAACAAACATTACTTATTCTTAACATTAAGGTGAGGTTCTATCAATAATCTATGGATACTTCACCTGAAGTCGCCGCCCAAGCTGTGGCACTTATTCAGGCCGGACACAGCCAAAGAAACGTGAGTGCTCAACTTAATTTAAGTCGATCTGCGGTCCGAAATGTTTATCGGAGGTACCTAGAGACTGGCGGCTTTGTTCGTCGCCAAGGAAGGCCACGATCTCGGGTCACAACTGAAAGGCAGGATCGATTCATCGTGACGACCAGCTTGAGAAATCGTCACCTTACCTCCATTGAGATACAAAACCAACTTCGCGACTTCCACGGAGAATCTGTGAGCGCTCGAACTGTTCGGAGAAGGTTAAAAGAACGCGATATGGTACCACACAAGCCAGCTAATGGGCCCAAACTAACGCGAGCCCACCGAACAGCGCGCCTTCATTTCGCACGCAGTCATTTAAATTGGACACAGCAAGATTGGAGCCGTGTACTCTTTTCTGATGAGTCTAAAATTGTGTTACATGGCAATGATGGAAGGAAGAAGGTCTACCGACGTAAGGGAGAGCGTTTCGCACAATGCTGCTTTGAAGAGAGGGTTGCTTATGGCGGTGGCTCATGGACTGTCTGGGGCGGTATATCCGCGAGCGGCAAAACTCAACTTGAGGTTGTTACAGGACCACGGCTGCCAACATTAAATGCTGAAAGGTACATTCGTGAGTGCTTAGAACCTCACGTGATACCATACGCGGACTATGTGGGCCCAAATTTCCTTTTTATGCATGATAATGCAAGAGCCCATGCGGCCGGCATCGCCAGGGAATATCTTCGGGATGTGAACATCACATGGCCAGCCAGAAGCCCAGACATGAACCCTATTGAGCACATGTGGGACGAGCTAAAAAGACGTGTTAGGGTTCGTCAGCCAGTTGCCCAGACGATGCAGGAGTTGAAAACTGCCATAGAAGAGGAATGGGAGATGATCCCTCAAAATTTCATAGAGCGGTTGATAAACTCTATGCCTAATCGTATGAGAGTTGTGGTAGATGCCCATGGAGGCAACACGCGTTATTAAATTAAACCTTTATTTGATAAAACATGTTTTTTATTCAAAAATCAATTGCCTTTAACAAGGCGCATATCCGACTTGTTAGGCGTAGCTCCATGTCGTATGGTATTCTGAATTCAAATTTAAAACAATACGATCGAAAAAGATGGTAAAATGTATCAGGTTTAAAACTGCATCAACAGTTTTTGTTCAATCTAGCAATCATATTTCGGTAGGGGCCATCGAAACCTAAACTCTAAGGTGTCACAATAAGTGTGACAATAGATGTGTCCAGAAGTGTATAATAATGTAAAAAACTTGTTTTATCTATTGGTGCAACTGTGCGGAACAGATAAAAGAGTAGGGAAGTCAAACGAATCTAGTTGGTAGTTTAAACCTATTTGAGACAGGAGATGTGGGGAGACAAATTGACATATTGTTTTTATTGGGTAACATAATAGTATTATAACAAAAGGTAAAATAATTAACAAGTACAATTTGTAAAAATTAATACCGACTTCCATTCTATTCAGTTATTGAAGTGTAACTCAAAAAGCACTGGACCGAATTTGAACCTCACACAAACTGACCCATTTAGCTGTATTTAGACATGTGTATTTGTTCATGTTTGTGCCGTTTGGGGTTCACGAATCTGGCCAAACATTTGGTTGAGTTGAGGCGACGTTTGGCCAGAACGCTGGCGCTTACTTTGGGAAAAAAGTTAGCATTGCCATCCAGCGTGGCCATGCTGCCAGCATTTTGGCCACTTTTCGCCCCACTGTTTATAGATTAGTTTTATTTTTAAATTACATACTAAGTGTATAATAAAACTGTATATAACATATTGTATATAGCATTATTCTGTAAATAAAACGCTAATAAATGTTGGACTAAGTAGACTGAATAAAAAGGAACTACATATATATATACATATATATATATTGATGAAACATTTAATATCATCATTAGTTTTCACCAGCTTTAAATCAGTTTGAATTTCGTGAAAATATTTTCGTAGATTGATAGAATGATGAATTGATTTCGTAAAAGATAATTTTGCATAATTATCTTATTATTTATGATCATGAAAGAATGGATATTGTCTTTGATCGATTTTTTGTATTACTATGTTATGAAACGGACAGGCCGATCATCTGATGTTATGTGAACAGTGCGTCTGCCCATGACAGTCTCAGTAGTAAGTACTTATATATACAAACACTGGCATTCATAGTCAAAGAGTAAATATCCAATATGCACCATTATTGCATGCACTCTATGCACTCTTCACCAGGGATGAACTAAGAAGTTCTATCTTGAATCATATCAGTCGCTGAATTCATTCAAACGATGAGTTTCTTTTGTCTATGAAATACATATAGAGGCTATATTACAGAAATCATTTAATTTATTCCCCTAGAAGTTCTATGTTAAATCATATGACAATCATATGATGACACTATACAGTGTCAATCATGGCACTGTTAGTCAATCTGTAGAACAATGGAACTGACGGAGAAACCAATTAATTTGCAAAGGTGTCTGATATATTCAGTAATTAATAACATATTTGTATCAGTACGTATACCATTAAATGGTTGGATGCTCCATTGGAGTTTCTAACATGTCAAAAAAAACTATCTGGAAATAGTGACACATCCACAAACCGTATTAGCATAGTAATATAGCTAGAATGCTAGATTTATGTGAAGGGATTCATCTTGGCACAACGAGCTATGGAGAGGGCTATGCTCGGGGTTTCTCTACGTGATCGAATCAGAAATGGGGAGATCCGTAGAAGAACGAAAGTCACCGACATAGCCCAGAAGATTAGCCAGTTGAAGTGGCAGTGGGCAGGGCACATAGCACGCAGAACAGATGGCCGATGGGGCCGAAAGGTTCTGGAGTGGAGACCACGGACCGGCAAGCACAGCGTAGGTCGTCCACCAACACGGTGGACAGACGAACTGATAAAGGTAGCAGGACGACGTTGAATGCAGGCCGCTTCCAACCGGTCCTTTTGGAAAATCATGGGGGAGGACTATGTTCAGCAGTGGACGTCCTACGGCTGAGATGATGATGATGATGTGAAGGGATTCATGATAAACCAATTATAGTTTATAAGATGTTTTGGTTTAAGAAAACCTATGGCTTTACTTATAAACGCTGCTGAAATTTAAACTGACGTTATTTAGTACTGAGCAAAGGAAAATTTTTCTGCACCGTACTAAGCGACGTTATTTAAATTTACGCGACGTTTATAAGTAAGGCCGCTAATGTATAAGTATAATGTATTATATAGTAATGGTTGAATAAATAATGTTAAAAAAATAAAAAAACTAAATGGTTTTGTTATATATATATAATAACACAAGTAAGTACCTACTATTGTATTCTATATTTCATCAAGTGTAAATACTTAGTATTTATAATATAATATCATCACAATCATGATCACACTTAATTTTTGTTGATATTATCAACATTTCTAGGAGTAAATTCACAATCAACCCCTCTAAGTCGAACTTGCAATTGTTCCTTCTTATATTTGATTCCTCCCTTCTCTACAAGGGTTTTTACTGTGAAATGGCGCAACACATGAACTATACCAGCCTTGACTTGCATCTTCGCATACCTGACGCCTAAGCAAATCCTGTGACCTCCTCCAAACGGCAAGTACACGTTATTAGATATATTACGATCACTGGAGAACCTCTCTGGGTCAAATATATCCGGCCTATCAAAGTATTTGGGATCAAAGTGAAATTCTAACACTGGCAAGAATATTTTAGTTCCCTTCTCTACTTTAATGTTCCCCACAGGTAAGACCGAATTTTGAACACATTGCCTCGTTACGAACCCTATCGGTGGGTGCATCCTCAAGGCTTCGTTCAACACCTTCTCTAAGTAAATCATCTCGTACACTGCATCGTATGACAGTTTATTGTCGTATTTTTGAAAAGTCTGATCTATTTCATCGTGTAGTTTTTCAAGCACATCAGGATTTCTTCCCAGTTCGGCTATTGTAGCGAAAAACGCAGATGCGCAAGGGTCAAGCCCTGCGAGATAGTAGAAGAACGCTTGAGCAGCCAATACCTCATCAGTCGGTTCTATCTCATAACCAGTATCATAATCTTTCAAAGGACCGTTCTTCTGCAAGCTGACACACATATCAGCGAAGTCGTGTTTCTTTACGTTATCACGCTCTCGCTCTCTGATTACTTGTTTTATCGCTCCTATAAACCATTCCTCGTGAGCTGAGAATAGAGATAATCGCAGTGTTTTGAACAATGATTCAGATATATTAGAGATTAAATATATTATATTCTTCCAAGGAGTCGGGTAAAGAGAATCTTTCACCATTTGGATAAACGGAGAATCAAAGGTTGACCTAGCTCCTATACCGAAAACAGCAGCAGAAATGGCCGCACAGCAAAATGTATTCAGAGTCTCGTAGGTTTTACCTTTTAGTTTTTCGGGATTATTTTTGAGAAACTCAACAAAGTCCTGTGCACTTTTATCAATGATATAAAACATGTTTCTTAACTTTGCCGTCGTAAAGAGTGGAGACATGGCTTGCCTGATAACCTTCCACTTAGGTCCGTACAGCATCAGAACATTGTTCATCAGTACGTCTTCATCGTAAAAAGGTAGTCCTCTGTGATTATATGATTGAAAATCCGTTTGCATCACATGGCTAACATTCACTGGGTCTATTATGTAGAGTGCTGGCGTGCGTAGCGAACCAATACCAATGGCTGGTTCATTTGGATGTTCCCTGTACATGTCTAGAAATATCTGGAACATCGCTCGATCTCCGAAAACGAAATCCCAAAACGGACCCATTGCCTTATTCCTTCTGTATACAGTAACTCCTCGTTTTCTCCAGTAGTTCTCATTATATTTTCCTTTGATATACACAAATACAAGCAGTATGACTCCTACAAAAAACAATGCCGAGATAATCATACTTAATTTTTGTAACTACTAAGCTCGTTGAGTGGACGAGTAACTACTGACTGATAATTGCTTAACTTACTCGTACTTTGCGTAGGGTTCAAATATGATATGGAAAGGTAAGATAATACCATTATATAAGCAAACTGGAGTTCAAAGATAAATAAAAATAGATAAGAAAGATGATGTCATTAAAGTTAAAAACTCGACTTGATAATTATGTCACTTTTAGTCTTTTAGTTATTTTCGTTTGTTGTTTTGTATTTATTGGTCTTTTCCGTTGTTGTTTGTAGTTAAGTTTTACGATTTCATTCAGCCAAACGATCTGTACACTAGTATTTGATACAGTATTAAACAGTAGACCTCGCGAGCACTTATCAGCGGCAATTTTTTGCAGTGTCAGCTATCTGCATGTAGCCCAGTCGAATTAGCTCAAAAGCGGGGCAAACCCGAAAAATAATAAAGTATCAATTTCCCTTCAGAAATCGTTGGGGCAGGTCACTGGCAGTAAAAATGTTGTTTTGCGTGGTAATCGATCTGTTGCGTCATCCGCCATCTTGATTTTAAGACGCGGTCGAACCCCAATTTTAAAATAATTTACGATGCTTTACGTAAGGTTGAAAATAGCTTGTTAGATTGGACGATGTAATGCGAAAATGCGTTAATTTTGTACGTTTCTTTAAATTTTTCGATATATACTAACACAATTGAAAAAACTGCTGGTTACTAATTTAGTACTATATCTTGGCTATGTATTACCTAAAAAAATACAGTGTTATCGCTGAAAATTCTGAGAGTTTGGACGTGAAAGTTTATTTTTACGGACCTATTTAGGTTTTTTTTCTACTGAAAGAGTTATATTTATAAATTCTATTCAGTTATTACTCTTTTCCTATTCCTTTTCTAACCTAAGTATTTTTTTCATAATATACTATCGATCTGTTTCGTTACACTAGGTGTTTAAAAATTCTGCTTTTTCTCTAATCAGGGTACGAGCGCGCCTTAAGGGTAAAATTATGTTTATTTGAATATCTCGGTTATTTTCAATTGCACAAAAAAATTGTTTTTAACAAAAGATGTTGAGAATTAAGTTTCCTACGGTTTTGGTTCAAATAATGTTTTTCCTAGAACCGATATTTTCCGATGTATAACGAAAATAAGAGGTGAATTTAAGTTTGATTAAAATCTAGTTTGTTTTTAATATTCCATGAAAAGTTGTGATAAACAAAGTTGTTTATAATATATTTTTTTACAGTATTGGTTGACTATGTTTTTCAAAATTGAAAACAAACGTGATAATGCAATGATAACATTTTACTTTTACCCCCACCTCTTCTCGGGTATACATCAAAAAATATCGATCCGACGAAAAACAATATGGGCGGCGAAATTGTAGAAGATTTAATTTTAAACATCTTCGTTTAAAACAAATTTTCATGTAAAATTTAAAACAAACCAGTTGTTAATCAAACAAAAAAACCACTCCGTTGAGTATAAATCGGAAAATATCGATCCTAGGAAAAAAATATATATACCAAAACAGTACAAAATATAATTTGAAACAACTTTGTACATAGTCGTTTTTCGTGTGAAATTGAAAAACATGAGCTATTCAATAAACAAAAATGTACTCTTAAAATCAAGATGGCGGTGACACAACGAATCGGTTATAATGCAAAACAAAATTTAAACAACCAGTGACCTTCCCAAACGAATTCCGAAGGGAAGTTATTACTTATATTTTATTCCGGGTCAAATCATAATTCGACTGGGCTAAGGACTTCGAAATTCAGAAAGGAACGACAAATATTTATTTCGACAAGTCGTTGACCAATTTGATTCCTTGTCAAATTTGAGCTTACTTATGACGCCCATAGTAAGAGACTGACGGACTGACAAGTTGACGTTTTTGTACAAACACTTCAGCACTTCAATATACCGATAGTCAATACGGCACCGCTGGAGTGACTCAAGCACTGCCCACGTCTCGATCGAATCAAAGGCCTTCTCATAGTCCACAAACGCTTAACATAGAGGCAAGTTATACTCTTCGGTCTTCTGTATAACTTGCCGTAGCGTGTGGATATGGTCTATGGTACTCGTACCATAGCCTTTTCGGAAACCGGCTTGTTCCGGAGGCTGGAATTCATCAAACCTGCGACTGAGACGGGTCGCAATGACCTTCGAAAATAGCTTATAAACATGGCTCAAAAGCGAGATGGGTCTGTAATTCTTAAGTAAAATGTTGTCACCTTTCTTAAAGAACATCACCACCACGCTTTTGTTCCATGTTTCTGGCGTTGAACCTCCTTCAAGTAAGACGGTATTGAAGAGCTTCTGAAGGACTTTAAGGTCCGGTATTCCATCCGCTTTCAGAAGCTCAAATGTGATATCGTCGTCACCCGGCGCCAAGTTGTTCTTAAGCTGTTTCAAGGACATACTAATCTCGTACAGGCTGATGTCCGGGATAAACAAACAGACGGACAGATGAAAGTCAATTTGGTCAGAAAAAGCTAAAGGGACCGAATGGTCTTATTTAATTGGGTGACCGAGGATGACAGTCATTTAAAGCAGAGGCGCTTCGCTTGCTTCGCTCGCTTGGTCAATTAAAACTGAGACGCTCCGCTCGCTCGGTCAATTATTATTACATTTGTATGTTGAACTTACCTACATATACATAGGTCGTTAATGACCGTAGTTAAACTAAATAACGACTTATTTGACAATTAATGTCACGCTGCTGCGGAGCGTACTGCTGTTAGCTGAACCACTCAGGTTGGACACGGTCGTTGAACAACAGGCACTTTAAAACCGGCAACATTTTGGATGGTTGGTTGGATATAACAGAACAGTATACTTTGTCTAATACTGTCCAGCAGTGGGACTGTATAAGACAAAAAAGATCAAAGGAAATCGAGCTCTTATTTAGGCAAAGATACACTAATAAGTGGGTAAATTAGATACTTTACGCACATAGATAGGTAGAAGATCACATAATATTAATAAACACCTCTCAACACGTAAATTATTTTTTATCAAACTAAGCATCATCATCATTATCATCATCATCTCAGCCGTAGGACGTCCACTGCTGAACATAGGTCTCCCCCATAATTAAGCATATGAACTGACTATAGATGTATATAGTATCAAGATAGTATAAATGTAATCCTTCATAATTAGTATCTGTAGGGACACGACACGTACGAGTACGTTCAAATTGCCCGCCAAAACGGCCCTCTAGTGCGCTCGCAAGCGCCCTCTGCGATCTGGCAGAGACACACTAAAAATAAAAGTTGAGAACGCCGGCGGCTGTTAATTTCCAAAAATCTACGTAAAACCATATACAAAAACTTTATAAAATATGTGTGTGCGTCTGTGTGACCAAGTGGATGGAACTAACATTTCCATTGGAAACTCGGGATCATCTGAAACTTCCATATTACTACAAGCGGTGAGTGCGGGCAACAGTTATCTTTTTGGGAGTATTTTCTTGTTTTTCAATATAATACAACCACTGAGCTATCGAGGCAACAAGTATCTAATATTATTTTACATTTAATATTCACTTGGTACACCACAGTCAGGAAGGACCTTGTCTCAAGCCTTGTTAAAAAGTCAGAGACTTACAAAATTGTGACATGCATTTTTTTGCAGCAAATAAATTGGTAGTGCAGCGGGGAATGACGGATGTATATTAGTATTTGTATTGTATTGGCAAATTCACAAATTAAAAGAACATCTTCTTGTACATTTACTATACCTTTAATAACGTTTGCCAAAACGTTATTAAAGGTTGGAACATACACAAATATTATAAAGAGGAAAGATTTGTTTGTTTTTTTGTTTGAATTGAATAGGCTCCAAAACTACTGCACCGTTTAGAAAAAATATTTCACCATTAGAATCCTACGTTTTCCCTGATGAACATAGGCTATATAATATTTTCAAAAAATTAATTATTTTTTAATTAATATAATATAAATATGTGTTCAAATCGCGAAAGTTCAAAAATGACTATTTTCAAAAAAATTAGGGATCTGTATGAAACATTCAATAATGTAACCCAAGGAGTGGAAAAAATTCCAAAAAGTATTCTTGTACTTATCCGTACGCTGCGGAAACTATTGACCATATAATATTAGTCTATGCTAAGTATATTGACATTAAAGCATAGTGACGTACTACAGTTTTATAGAAAACGTCAATATCTACAAAGAAGTCCATATTAACATAATTTCTAAGTATTACAGTTATGTTACAATAAATACTTTATCGTTTTGAAATATGCAGTACTAAAGGCCTATTCAAACCTGGGCGTTATTCGCTACCGCGAGCGATAGAGAAAACCGAAAGTGTATGCGTTAATTTCACTGTTCACACCAAAGCGGATATCACTACGCGCGGTAGAGATATTCGTTGGCAACGGTTAGTGAGGCGGCGGAACTAGTTTCACCAAACAAGAGAAAATACCGCCTCACTGGCGGTACAAGTTTCGCTGCACTTATGGAACTTCATACTATTTACCCATCGAGTTCCGCGTGGTATTTTTCGCTACCCACAGCGGTAGCGAATAACGCTCAGGTCTGAATAGGCCTTAACGCTGGTACAATCCAGGCCACATTATCCGTACCTTGGTATTAATCCTCTACTCTAATAATAAAGAGGAAAGATATATGATTATTAGTTTGTTTGTAATGGATACACGTAAAACTACTTAACCGCTTCAAACAGTTCTTTCACGAGTTAGAGCTACATTATACCTGAGAAGTATACGCTATATAGCCTCATGCATATGAGACTTACGAGCTTGTCAGGTTTCCTTGCCTTTTACGATTCGCATACCGACGGCGGAGGGAATACTATAATCCGCCCTTCTCGGATGTTTGAAAGCTTAAGAAATTATTTACATATTCAATTATCAGTAAACGTATACCTACTATTAATTGGTTGAACGCTCCATGCAACAACTATGGTAATGAATGCAGCAGTTATTAGATTCTGACATTTATATAAAGCTAATCTGGAATTAAGGACACATACTAACAGTAGTAGGTATCTATTATATTTATTATGATAGGTACATACGTATTTGAATAGAATATCACTAGCTGTTTTTTTAATAAGATAATTACGTCATACGAATTAAATATTTGCCGCAGTGACACGTGTATCCGATAAAACCACGTTTTAATAATACATGCTGAGAACGAGTAAATAGCAAATAATTATAGTTAGTGAATATACACATAAACACAGTGCGCACAGCTTATGGAAGTGCGTGCGTGTGCGCACGTACAAACATCAAAAAAGTTTGTAATCACTAGCATAAGCCTATATAATTTGTTTTAATTGAACTGAATTAACAATTCATTAATAAAAGGTTTATATTCATTATAATATAACTCCTCCCCTGGCTCGAACACATGCGGTGATCCTCCAGGCCATGCTGAGAATCAAGTTATCCGGCATTTCTTGGGGTAACTTGTCTCATTTTTGAATAGCGGCTTCCCTGCGCTCGGGCACTGTCTGGGGACGTGGCTGACAGTTCCAAACAGATCATCCAACGCGTGCTCTATTGGGTTTAGGTCAGTCGAGGCAGGCCGGTCTAACCTTGTGAAGTCGTATTCTCGGAGAGCAGCATTGACGCGTTGAGCTCGATGGGCGGGCGCATTATCGCGCAGATCAACCAGTAGGTACAAATTTATGCCCATGGTATACTCGAAATGGTCTGACAACTCCATCAATAGCAACTATATATAATACTATACAAAAAATATATCGATTACTCAAAGTGATCGCAAACTTTTTTTGAAGTGTGTACATTTTTATATATACGAGTATTGTTATTAACGTGGTATTACCACCTCGTGTTTATCGTTGAGACGTGTTAGCTATTTATAAGTACTTAAGTACCACGTTAGACTGATATTAGACACTTAGCGATGGCAGTAAATAGAACTACGTAGTTGGGACCTTGTGTAGATGTCGCACAAGGACTTCAGATCCCAAACCAGGCAGAGCCTACAGTATGGTAACCTGATGACTGATATACATACTTTTATACATATACATACGTTCAAGCACACAAATCTTTGACCTGTCCGAAGATCAATAACTGTTAACTGTGGCGTTTCAAGGGGGAATAGAGATGGGCAATGTTTAACGGTGAGCATTTTCCAGCTTCCGATGATTTGGTCTCTCGTATAGTTTCGCCATGTATGTCCATTTATTTCTGTGTCACAGGCACACAAGCTAAATAGTTCTTAGTAGACATACTCGCTAACAGAATTACATCGAACTTGTTTCCATCAATCAATATATGACTTTGTAGAATTGGTTATCTCTTTATTTGTACTAGCATCAAACTCAAATAGATTGAGTCTGATTTCTTTGCTCTTATCAGCTAGGGCTTACCTGAAGTTTGTTAAGATCTTCGTCAAGCACAAGTTTATGATCTGCAAATCTCAAGTGATTAAGGCGACTACCGTTGACTTTAAGACCGCACTCGTCCCAGTCCAGAGACTCAATCTATTCTGTGCAATGTGTGGCGCAGCAGGCAGCGAAAACGCGAACTTAGTGCTAGTGCACATTTATTGATAAGCTGGCCTCGTTATGGAGTTATCATCTATATATTTGTAATTTATTATGTACTGATACTTAGTTATTGTGTGTTTTCGTGCCCAACGCAGGGAATCCTAGACGATATGAGTGTGTAAACGTGATTATTATTAATATTATTTTTACACGGATTTTGAATCCAGTCCTTTACAAACGCATAACTAGGGCTGTAACCAACACTTACAGAAGACCTTGGCTCCACCAGTCCCTAATGGGCAGCGGACGGTGGAGGCCATCCACCCGGTCCTTTGGAGGTGGGTGAGGCAGCGATTTGGGAAGATGACCTTCTGATTGGTGCACCCCCTTCAGTCACTCCTGTACCGAAAGGGCAGTAGGTACAAAGCATTACCCCCTCTCAAAAATGGGGAAATGGTGTATAGAACGAAAACATTTGGGATTAAATGTAACATGGTAGAATCGGGGTCTAAATAAAATAAACAGAAATAAAAAAGTTATAGGTAATGTTATACAAATAATAATATAAGTAGGTACTACATGCTATACTACAAAGGTACTATTTATAAATATATTGTAGCGTCACACTTCAGTTTTGTTGATATTGTCAACATTTCTAGGAATAAATTCGCAATTAACCCCACTCAGTCGAACTTGCAATTGTTCCTTCTTAAATTTGATTCCTCCCTTTTCTACAAAGGTTCTGACTGTAAAATGGCGCAATACATGAACTATACCAGCCTTAACTTGCATCTTCGCGTACCTGATGCCTATGCAAACCCTGTTACCTCCTCCAAACGGCATGTATATGTTATTAGATATATTACGATCACTGGAGAACCTCTCTGGGTCAAATATGTCCGGCCTATCAAAGTATTTGGGATTAAATGTAACATGGTAGAATCGGGGTCTAAATAAAATAAACAGAAATAAAAAAGTAATAGGTAATGTTATACAAATAATAATATAAGTAGTTACTAGGTACATGCTATACTACAAAGGTACCTATTTATAAATATATTGTAGCGTCACACTTCAGTTTTGTTGATATCGTCAACATTTCTAGGAATAAATTCGCAATTAACCCCACTCAGTCGAACTTGCAATTGTTCCTTCTTAAATTTGATTCCTCCCTTCTCTACAAAGGTTCTCACTGTAAAATGGCGCAATACATGAACTATACCAGCCTTAACTTGCATCTTCGCGTACCTGACGCCTAAGCAAATCCTGTGACCTCCTCCAAACGGCATGTATATGTTATTAGATATATTACGATCACTGGAGAACCTCTCTGGGTCAAATATGTCCGGCCTATCAAAGTATTTGGGATCATAGTGATATTCGAACACTGGTAGGAATATTTTAGTTCCTTTCTCTACTTTAATATTCCCCACAGGTAAGACCGAACTTTGAACACATTGCCTTGTTATGAACCCTATTGGTGGGTACATCCTCAGCGCTTCACTCAACACCTTTTCTAAGTAAATCATCTCGTGAACTGTATCGTATGATAGCTTATTGTCGTGTTTTTGAAAAGTCCTATCTATTTCGTCGTGTAGTTTTTTAAGCATGTCCGGATTTCTTCCCAATTCAGCGATCGCAGCGAAAAATGTGGCTGCACAAGGCTCGAGGCCTGCGAGATAGTAGAAGAACGCTTGAGCAGCCAAAACCTCATCAGTCGGTTCTATCTCATAACCAGTATCATAGTCTTTCAAAGGACCGTTCTTCTGCAAGCTGACACACATATCAGCGAAGTCATGTTTCTTTACATTATCACGCTCTCGCTCTCTAATTACTTGTTTTATTGCTCCGATAAACCATTCCTCGTGAACTGAGAAAAGGGATAAGCGCAAGGTTTTGAACATTGAGTCAGAAATATTAGAGATTAAAAATATTATGTTCTTCCAACGAGTCGGATACAGAGAATCTTTCACGATCTGGATAAATGGAGAATCAAAGGTTGATCTAGTTCCTATACCGAAAACAGCAGCAGATATGGCTGCACAGCAAAATGTGTTCAGAGTCTCGATGGTTTTACCTTTCAGCTTATCGGGATTCTTTTTGAGAAATTCAACAAAGTCCTGAGCACTTTTATCAATGATATAAAACATGTTTCTTAACTTTGCCGTCGTAAAGAGTGGAGACATGGCTTGCCTGATAACCTTCCACTTAGGTCCGTACAGCATCAGTACATTGTTCATCAGTACGTCTTCATCGTAAAAAGGTAGTCCTCTGTGATTATATGATTGAAAATCCGTTTGCATCACATGACTTACATTCACTGGGTCTATTATGTAGAGTGCTGGCGTGCGTAGAGAACCAAGACCAATGGCTGGTTCATTTGGATGTTCTCTGTACATGTCCAGGAATATCTGGAACATCGCTCGATCTCCGAAAACGAAATCCCAAAACGGACCCATTGCCTTATTCCTTCTGTATACAGTAACTCCTCGTTTTCTCCAGTAGTTCTCATTATATTTTTTTTGTATATACACAAATACAAGCAGTATAACTCCTACAATCAGCAATGCTGAGATAAGCATTCTGAATTTCTAGAACGACTGAGTGTGTTGAGTGGACAAGTATCTACTGACGGATAATATTACTTAATTTATATTGCACTGAGTTCGGATTTATTATAAAAAGGTAAAGATAATGCCATTTTATAAACAATAAGCTGGAGTTCAAAGATAAGGTCATTAAAGCAAAAAACGCACCTTGATAAACTCCGGTGGTTAGTTGGTATGGTTAGTTCCGTCTGCACTTTTTACTGTTTGGTAATTTTAAAATTACTTGTCTTTCGTCGTGGTTGTATGTAGTTGGGCTATACATTTACCTGAACTCTCTTTATAAGGCGAGTTTATGTTGAGTGCCATAGGTCGTTAATGACTGTACTTAAACTAGATAACGGCTTATGTGCATACTGTTCCTAGCTGAACCACTCAGGCTGGACATGGGTCGTTTAACAATGGGCACTTTAAAGCCGGCAACATTTTGGATGGTTGGTTGGATATCACAGAACAGTATATTTGTCTTATACTGTCCAGTAGTAGGACTGTATAAGAGCAGGCACACACGGGCCGCTCTTGCAGTCATAGTCAATGACTTGAAGATGCCCTTGATGACTGCTGGAGCAGTTGGATATTATAACTGCTCAACAAGTCACAACTTCAATTTAATTCTAATCAGTAGCGACATACATTTTGAGGAAGAACCACTACTGTTACTTTTGTCAATACGATGACGGTGGTGGCGCAGAAATAGAAAATTGTGGTTTCATCCTATATTGGAAACACGAAATTATCATGGAGAGTTTTGTATTTGGAACTAAGACTTGACGAAGATATTTCTTTTTAATTTTTTTCGAAGAAGTTGACTTGCCAGCGGCTTCGCTCTCTTGGTTTTGGTGTAGTGGCGAGAGAGTTATTCTTTAAATTTCAATATTTTTTTTAATTTATGAACAGATTAACCTGAAACACACTAAATATTAAGTGAAGCTTACCATTTATTATTGCAAACCACATCTGAATCGTATAAGCCGTTTCTAAGATTAGCGTGCACAAACGCACATAACCAAAAGACAGTCTTTCTAACAATTATTGTTTTTATTCTATTTTCGTTTATAAAAGTCCCAATAATATTTTATCTCATATATCTATCTTCCATGTACAGACAGCGATCCCATACATTTTTATTTATATGTATAGATGTCAATCTCATCTTTTGACAAATTGTGTAATATATACTCAAGGAAAAAACCTATGGAAAAAACGCGCGACGTGGAATGAAGAGCGCGGGCGGAGGTAACTGCGCGAGAGCAGTCGCCAGCTTGTGCAGTCTGTGTATGCTTGGCGACTGCTTGACCGCACCATGAAATTCACCGTGCTTATCCGCTTGAAGCAGTTGCAACTGCTCGAACGGTTTCGTTTATGTGTGTACGCAGAAGACTGTAGTTCACTATGCAGTCACAGCTTGCATCAAGCTGCCTGTGTATGGCCACCCGAAAAATAAATCAAAAGGAAACGAGCGTTTGTGTAGGTAAAGTTACATTAATGAGTGGATAAGTTAGATACATTTAAAGTTTTCAATAAATCGACATATTTCGTGGAGGCTACTTTTCGAATTAAAAAAAAACACACAAGAAGCCAAAACAACTTTAAACGGATTAAATCGCGTATAATTTTATATTATTTTATCTCGACGTTTCGAACACTTTTCACTGAACATGATCACGGGTAGACGTTTATAAGTTCTTTAATTTCAATGTATAAGAATCGCGAAAGCCTATTTATTTAGACTATTACATTAAAATTAAATTTTTGAATCACTATAACTTGCTCATATAAAAAGTTAATAGACTCACCGCCACGCTCGTTAACAAAAAAGAGTCATGCCCGAGCAAAATAAGCAACAAAACTGGGCCATTACAAGGCAGAATAGGCAAGACACCCTGGGAGTTCCCCTTCTACTCAAATAGCGTTTTACAATGTAATCCGTAATAATGCAAGATTTGACTACAATTGACGCACAAGTAGAATATCCCGAGAAACTTTGTCTGCTATCACCAAATAAGTAGTAAAATAGCATTTTCTAAAATAGTAACAGAAATCCACGTAGTGCTGAGAATCCTGGTTGGTGATCCATGATATATTAACACATACAACCCTTGGGGATTTATGGGAGGGTCACACTAGTCAGGCGGTCCCCGGTGCAGATCCTACCGAAGCTTGAGATTTCAAATGGGAAAATTTAGTTACTTCGGGTAACTAATATCCTAAGGTCGACAATCTGCAGCTCAAGCACAAGGTGTGATCCGGCAGATCTTCTTAAAATCCTTGCGTCATGATGATGATTCTTGGCCTAGTGTACTTGCCTACTATCACTTTCAACTATGCATTAGGATATAGAGATAGTATCGATGATGCCATCGCTGAACTACAAATGAGATAATAATAATGATTTTACTATACATATACTATACTATATATATACTATACTATATATATAATAATGATTTATAGTATATTGGTTCCACTAAACATACACATATACACACATCAATCAAAGTTTGTGATCACTAGCATAAGCTGATATATTTTTTTCATTTGAACTTATTCATCAATTTATTAATAAAAGGTTTATATTCAATATAATATAACTCCTCCCTTGGCTTGAACACATGATCCTCCTGAGCATGCTAAGAATCAAGTTATCCAGCATTTCTTGGGGTAACCTGTTCCATTCATGAATAGCGGCTTCTCTGAGCTCTGGCACTGTCTGGGGACGTGACTGACGGTTCCCAATAGCTCGCTTAAGAGCATTCCATGCGTGCTCTATTGGGTTACAATCAGGCGAGCCGGCAGGCCAGTCTAACCTTGTGATGTCGTATTCTCGGAGAACAGCATTGACTCGTTGAGCTCTATAGGCGGGCGCATTAACATCGACCAGTACAAATTGGTGCCCATGGTTTACTCGGAATAGTCTGACAATTCCATCCATAGCAACTAAGAAGGCGAAGAAATTATAATATAATCTACCGCAGTAAAAAAGATTTCAATTTTCCATTTGATGTGTGTATACTAGTCTATAATACACACATTGTTTGTATCAAATTGAGCGGTGATGATTTCCTTAATACCACAAAGTCTTTTACCATAAACAACTGGCAAAACAAACATTATGAATGGACTGCTTCCGAAACAGGATGTGTCGATGTTGATAGTTTTGCAAACGTTTTAATAGGACTGCAGCCATCGTCTCGCAGACACAAACCAGTGTGATTTGAATTTGGACGTAGATTAACTTTCCAGTAAAGAATAAAACGCCTTTGGTTTCCACTACCTACACATAACTAAAAAATAACTAATAAATTTCAGACAAATAATAAAATGATAAAATGTATACTCATTCTGAGTTTGTTTTCAAACGTGCAATGTAAGTATTTTATTAACTTTTAAACACATACACCTTAATATCTTGATAAATAATTTAGTATTTTTTGGCCTGGAATGATTACAAAACACCACACTGCTTTTGAATAAAATTAATTGGCCTTTTGTATAAAAGATACTGTCTTTGTTGATAACACTATACTGCCAGATATTCTACCGCAACGCAACAGTGCTCTAGCATTACTGTACTAGGCATTAAAAGGAAGTGTGACGCAAAATCAATGTCTCAAATTGATGAGCGCAATCCAAAGCAAGCAAACAAACTTCAACTTATAGCTCTGGAGGACGAAAATGTCATGGTCCGTCATGGTGTATACTATCAGACACGGTAATGTATCTGTCAGTTTGTATGAATCTATAGTATCGCAGTCTCTCAATCTAGTGGTTCAGTTGTTACCCATTAACGCAGCCTAAAAATGATCGGAGGTGCTGATGTACTACATCGAATTTAAGTTCTAATTTTTATTACCTTTCAGATTATTTATTAGTGCAATTTTTAGTTCTTACAATTTTGAGGCTTTGATGATGACCGGGTGTTGAGTAATACATAAATCTTAGCCATTAAGGAGGATACAAAATCTGACCTCAAATGATTCATTTCCCGATACTTTAATTTCTCAGTAACTTTAACCTTGGAGTCTTATGAATGCCTCAACAGCAATTCCTGAAGCCATTATTTATGCAATTTTGTCTGTATTTTGTTTATCAATAAAGACATATCTTCAAGAAACTGATTTATGTTTCAGACTGCGCAACCCAATTTGCAGCTGTTACCCGAAGGCAACCAAAAACGCACTGTGATAATCCTATCAAGAATTCGCTAGTCGAGAATTTCTTCAATATAATCTTCAGTGAGTTTTACACGACACCACCTGTCTGTGTGTGCGTACAAATGTGCGCGGGGCAGTCAACCTACTGCTATCCCAATGGTTGCTTAAAAACTGCTAAGGCAGTACGAGAAGAAAATAAAGATGCATCAAAAATGATTGAAACACCATCGCCTCACCTACAAAAGAATAAAAACCAGTTCATGTTAATAAAAGATGAACAATTCGACTTCATAGGAGATTTGTTGAAGAATAACTATGTGGACGATGCAAAAACAGGTGCGGAGAATATATTACATTATTTCTACTGATTGATCATAACTACATAGGAGAAACACCTTTACAAATAATTATAAAGGTGTTTCTCTTATAGGAGATTGTGTACTTAGTTACATATTGTTTAATAGTTCTATACTACACGGTTCCAAACAAACAAATCATAATACCGTTACATCGCACATATCTAACCAGGTAGTAATATCTTTATCTTGGATATATCCTCAGTAAAAGAATATTGATCAGCCGATTTGTCAAACCGGAACTGTAGGTATAATATAGTTATAATAAACGCAGTTAGGTACGGCTATATAATAGTTCTAAAAAAAACAGAAGCTTCGTCGTTCGTATATTAAAGTGTTTAATGTAATGTTTCAGTGTCTCAAAATTTAAACAATCCAGTTGTAGATCTACACCCAGATCCGTTTAAAGACAAATACAGCATGCTTGCGAAATACAAGAGAATACCTAAAGTAGACTTCAAACACAATATTAATGAAAAAGCGAAAAATACTAAATCAGATTTGGCTAAAATAGAAAATGCCGACTTAACTAAGACAAGATGGCCGTTAAATAGGTCAAATAGAGCGAGTGCGCATAAATTGTTTGCAGATAATAACAAGCCTATAATCAACAATTCTAAATTTTTCAAGGCGATGTTACATGACAATGACGTTGCAGAATATCCTCCAAAATATTTTAAAAGGGACCTCACTAAAAATACAGAAAGTGATGACATACAAATAAGATCATTTTACATCTTGGACAATTCACATGATGCCGCAGAAAATAAAAGTTTTTCTTTAGAAAAGCTGATTGATACTTTGATAAAAAGTAGTTTTGATACTGAAACTGATACAATAACCAATTTAGAAAGTGATAAAAGGAATGACACAGAAATTGAAACGAAAGTGCCAATTGAAACAGTCGTTAACGTTAACTCGAGCCTAACTAATGAGACAACGAGTGTAATTTCAATGAATTTTACGAATGAAAATGTCGATAAAAATAAGTACGCAGACGACAGTAACAAAATTAACAAGACGGGCTATTTAAATGAGATGATTACTTATTTATCTAAACAAATTGAAATACAAAACAATACCAGTATGGAAATAGCTATAAATGTTGTGGGAGTTTTGAATGAAACCACCTATACAACACATAACAGTGAAAATATGTCTACTGCATCAGAACTTATACCTACATCTAAACCTCACAACACGGTTTCTACAACTGGTTCTCTTGAGGAAATAGAAATTACAACTCTACAGCCCGAAGCATTAAGAATACCATCTGATTCAACTTTACATGACGAATCTACAATGTTATACCCTGAAACAACACCTTTTGTAGAAATAAAAGCAACAAAGAAAAACAGACAAAGAGTAGTGAGGAAATTAACTGGTAGTAAAATAAATTAAAAGATCTAATTACATTTCGTGTACAAGAATTTATTTTAATTAGTCTTTTCTAAATCACCTTATCTAATTATACACAACCTGCTTATTATTTAACGAGACTCTAAAGTAATTACGTGGAAAAAAACAAATTAATACATACAGATTATTTACCTAGGCTACGGAAGAGCAAAATGAAAGCTTTGATACCGCAAACAATGCAGTCTACTGAAATCTTGGTGTCTGAACGATTAAAAGGATTGTCTGTTTTACGACAGTAAAACAGAATATAAGATAATACTATCTGAGATTGTTCTAGAATACGAGTACGTATAGATACAGGTTGTTTGTTATATGATATTTCAATAGATCTATCTACAGGCTGCAAGTGTCACACAAAATTAGCTGGCTGCAGCGAAGCCCAAAAGGAAAGCTGATTTTGTTTGCAGGCTTATTATTACCATAGTCAGGCTATAAAATTTTTAGTTTGATTTCTTGTCTATCTCCATCTATATTTTTTAACCTGTGATTTTTTCCTCTTTATCCTGGAATGGAACGGAGTACATAGTTTTGTACAATTGCCATTCCTATGTAATAATACGTAAATATTTAGGTCAATCTAGATTTTTATTTGAGTAGTCAAAATCAAGTCAAAGTCACATAAATAAGGTCTGTCATTAGGTCACTGTCCGGGCTATTTAATTTTGAGTATAACTGTTGATGCTTTTATTAAATTGTTTAAGGCGATAGATGATGAAAGCACAAAAACAACGTTGCATTGTTTTGAACACTTTGCCTACGTGGAGCGTCACCTACACAACAACTAGAAAAAGAAACAATGGCAGCAAGATGGCAGCCATTGTTGATTTTCCCTAATAGAATTACAATGACGGATGAAAAGAAGGTTGGGATCTTATATAGCATGGAAGCATTTTTATTACATTTTATATCTTCTATATAAATAAAAATGAACGACTATTTCTTCTGGTCGCGCTATAGCTTGAGAACGGTTTTACCGATTTCATTCATCTGATTTTTTATTATGTTTTTTAAGACTTCGTAGAAGATTCTTAAATTTAAAAAAAACCATGAAGTCGCGGGTTGTCGCTAGTTTTATAATATTTTACAATGATAGACAACTGTTTATATGATTTCTATTTATGTTCCCAAGAACACATTAAAGTACTTAGGTGTTATAAGTTTATCGCATTCCGATAAGATGTTTTAAATATACGTTAACAATGGCACATTTACAAGATTCACTGGTTTTTATATATATAACCGATTGGTTCATCTTGAACAAAACTTCTTGAACATATTCTCGAACGGGATTTGAACCCTACTAATGCGTATTCCGACAATCCGCAATGACTGCTAGGCCACCGAGGCACTAATCCAAGTATCATTTTTATCTTTCTAATTAATTTTTACCCTCGTATGGTACAACTGTAAAAAAATATTTTTCTCAAAAATGGTATGTCATGTTGCCATAACATCTCTAAAAAGTATCCAGAAAGTGAACTCTACCGGAGACTTATTCACAAGTATCCAGCAAGAAGCGAGATTTTAAATTTGGAACCTCCTACTTAAGCAAGTAAGTATGTAATTTACTTACTGGACAGTAGATCATCCTCTTTAGAACTGCTTAGAAAAAAAACATAGTACCAGACACAGATTAGAGTTTAGTCATTATAACATGGTTAAAGGAGGGAAGCTCCAAATATATATTTATCTCATAACTTATTAGCTAGATATAATTTTGGAGCCTTAAACAGCCATTTTATAGTCTGTGACACTTAACGCGACGCAGAAAAAGTAAGAACGCAGAAAATTATTATTCACGATGCGTTTTGTACGATGTGTTGTTTTATGTTTGTATTTTATAATTTTAGTTTATAAATTATGTTGCAATAAAGCGTTCCATTCTAAAATTAACATGGAGATTCAAAAACAATAATTAATATTTTTTTACTAAAACATTCATGTAATGTAAAAATAGAACAATGTTCAAAACTAAACGCAAACTTTTTAGTAAAAAAATACAAAGACCGGCGGGATTTCACATTCAATTGCGACAATTTTGTTGTAATTTACCGCGTGAACATAGATAGGTAATCCCAAAAAATCAGTTCGAGCGAATTTGATTCAGAAAAATAGATGACACTCCTCCTGATTTAAAAAAAAGGCCTGAGGCCGAATTAACAAAAAACATTCTTTCATTTTTGAGAATAGCATTATACAGGCTTCAACCAGTAAGAAGTGTGCCTCGTATACAATCGGACCTCAGCGGTTCGGTCCGGTAACTCATACTCGGCCAGGAAGACTTTCTTATTGGATTCTGCAGTAATGTACTATTGTTAAGCAGGTGTTGTTGCCTTTGGGCTTTGCTTCAAAAATTACATAGGTATATAACAACCTTGAAGGTATATAAATGTGTGTTGGGCTTTACAGACTGATTTCAATTATGGCCCGCCACTCCAGGCCCATGAGCGGCATTTGGCGAAACATTAAGGATCCAAGTCTGCTGGGAAATCAATGTTTCAGTCAGTTTATTCATCAATACCTATTTTAAACCCCACTCGGGGGAGGTTGAACTTAATTTTCTAAAAAAGTAAAGTTTAGAATAGATTCGTCGAGGTCGTACAGTGGGGAAAGAAGCGAATCGAAAAACGTGGTAGCGGAGAAAATGTATACATTATTACATTAACATAGGTAAAGTATACAATAACCAACCTAGTAAAATCAGTGGCTGCCATCAAATCAGGGTGTCAAAAGGCATTTACTGCCAATGGAGCACTTTTAATGTAACTTTGACATTAATCAGGGATGACATTCTATTGTTTTTTTGAATCTGTTACAGCCGTATTTATAAACAAGTCAAAGTAATTACTTAAATGAAAGTAATTACATAAGCAACGATTTTAATTCTACAGACTAGTATTAACCTGAAGTTAATACTTTCAAAGGCTAGAATTCTTAGCCAAGTAATAGTCACCATTTCCTTTACTTAGGCATTAAAAATTACTTGTTTTCGTTTTTATTGCAAAAGTGAAGTTGTATAAAAATGACGTTCGCACACAAGTCTGAAATGTAAAGGATCTATTATGCTGTAAACATTAAAATCTCATGACAACTACCTAATAAAAGTGTAAAAAGATACATCCAATTTTGAAAGGGTAATGTCATTACTTACTTTAAGCATATAGTTAACCACACATGTCGCAGTTCCTGGAAAAGTAGGTTGATTTCTGCAAAATCTACTGTATTATTGGTGAATGGCGAGTCTACAGGTTAAAAAAAAATTATTACTCGACTATACATATAAAACAAATAAGATTTTATGTTGAAGTTTTCTATCGTCAAGAAATTACTTCATTGAGAAATTACTTAGCAACAAGTAATAATAACGATTGTTAGTTCCTAAAGGGTGGTTTAGTGGACACTGAATACTTCCAGAATGTTTGGTGATTCAGCTGTAAATCAAGCTGGATACCAATGATACTGCAAGCCATACGATTTTAGGTACCATCGCGTATTATTATGACGGAAAGCGTGACGGGTATGACGGATTCGCGAACACCTTTGGCTCAATCATCCACGTGCGTGCTACTATCGCTTCAATGAAATCAAGTAAAACCGGTCAACTGCAAGTCAGACTCGAAAATTACTTTAATTGCTTGAACTGGCCAAAGTAACTTTCATCTGTCCGTATGTTCGTTAGGTTGTATGTTGGTCTTCCTGTACAGGTTGCATTTTTTAACCAGTTTTGACGAAACTTAGTGGTGTGCATATTCTACTATTTACCGACTGATGTTCATACGAGTACAATTTATTACACACATTAGGTAACTGACTTTAAGTTGGAATTTCGAATATTAGCATGGTCAAGTTGTTGCCGATAATAGGTTGTGAAGCACTACAAAAATTGCCGCTGATAAGACTATGTGCTTGCGAGGTCTATTCGCAGAACTACTTGTAATAATGTATTTACCAGTGTTTTTTCATAATCCATAATTTTCCATATTCTTAGCACAAGCCCCTTGAACAATGGTTTTGTACTGTTTGCCTTCCGCTATTACGAAACACTCAACGATAAATACACATACTCATACACATACTCTTACTCATACTCATACTCATACTCATACTCATACTCATACTCATACACATACACATAGGGTAGGATGGTAGCCAATGAACCGCGTGTACCGTATGAACCATAGTACCTACCGTCCATACGCGACGTTGCCAGCTCGCGCAAAAAACGTGTCAAGACTCGCTTACCACGTCGTGCAGTTTGGTCTAGTCACCGGGCTCTTGCCGCCACAAACGAACGCGTGCGCCGCGTCCTTGTGTTTACTCAATCAAAAACTACGAAAAAAACGTGAGTTTCTTTTTGTAATTACTTTAATAATTTAACTCTTACTTAACTATGTGTGAATTGTATGTGTAATGTAGGTCCTTGCGCTTGTTTAAGATTATTTTTTGTAATTACTTTTCAACGGTTATTGTGTAAAACATAACCTAACATTTCCTAAGGGGAGATGGGTACGCAGTGAGCCATTTATCCTGGGTAAGCAATGAACCATGGTTCATTGTGTACCACATCGAATTGCTTTGTTTTATGCTATCTATACAGGTGGGGAGTGTTATTCAGTCAACCTCTAAATGTTAAATGTGAGTATAATTACTATTTGTTTATTTCAGCATGGGACGAAACACGGTAGGAAGGGAAGTCGTTTTATAATGGGGCAATAGACTCATGGTTATTACGTAATCCGGGGAAACCTTTAAGCATTTACAATGTTGCCGAATGTGTCGGTATAGCATATTTGAGAGCTATGACTCCAACAAACATAACACAAGCGTTCAAAAAATGTGGTATATTCCCCTTTGACGATCAAATATTCACAGATATTGACTTTTTACCAAGTGAGGTAACTAATAGACCAGCACAAAATGTAATAGATGTAGAGGACAATTCTGGTAGTAATGGACGTTGTGGGTCACCGTCTATATTGACACCAGCTATTTACAGTGACGATGATGAAACTGACGCAGAAATTGAGAACATTATGGAAGAATGTCACGATAACAAACCGTTACCATCCGCTTCATATCGCACACCATCGACACTAACACTGGTTGGTATTAAGCCGCAAGAACAAGTATCCCGTGCTATACTGGTTGCTTCCGAATCACACAATATTTTTCAGTCGCAAGTGATGTCTAGTCCCAAGATTCCAACTCAAGAGACTGCATCTTGCCAGCCAACTGCATCCACGTCCAAAGTTCAGACTTCATCTAAAATAGAGACTAGCTCTCCAAAAATGTTAGGAGTTCCCGGTAATTTTATTTCACCAAAGAATTTCAGGCCACCATTGAAGGCAGGACCCCGTAAGATTACCAAGAGAAAACTAGGAAAGAGCATAATAGCTACAGACACACCAGAGAAAAACGCTTTAGCTGAAAATAAAAAGAATAAAAACCAGAAACGTGCTAAAGTAGTTAAAACAAACCTATTTGAAAGTAGCCATAAGAGAGAACAATCAGATACTACATCAGACGAGGAAGAGTTTATTTGCAGTGGCTCATCTTCTGGAGGAGATTTTTTTATTGAATCTGCAGAGGAAGAAGTTGTTTTAAACGATAACTTCTCTCCATTGTCACGGAAACCTCGACCTGAAGATCACGTAATTGTTGCATTCACTATAAAAAAAACGAAGGTTTATTACGTAGCACAAATATTAGAAGAGTTGGAGGAAGAAGACGGCGATTATTATGTGTCTTTTTTCAAATTAAAAAGCAAATTTACTCGAACATTTTCGCTGCCACTGGAACCTGATACAGCAGCTCTGAATATAAAAGACATAAAATACATTTTACCTCTTTCCAATATAAACGGCACGGTACGTCGACAAGTCACTTACAAATTCCCTAACGATATATCCCTACTGAATTTAAGATATTAATAACGTCATATCTGTAAGATTTTTGATTTTGATATTTCTATTAGGTTAATTAGTATTTTCGAAGATATTTGATTTATTTTTTATTGTTATGTTGAAATTTTTTATACTTACTTATCTCTCGTGAACATACTATGACTGAGAACTAGCGAACTGGTTATTCCTATTTTTTACCTATTGATAAGTACAATTTGTGATTTAGGCATACAACAAGAATTAAGACTGATTGTGATAAATACATAGGTGATGTTATAAATCCTCAAAGTAATGTTAATTACTTAGTACAAACTGTTTTTTCTTTTTTAATTTGCAGTAAGTATAGTTTATCTTCTCAAAACTTTTAAAAAGTTTATAATTACAGTTAAAAATTAAGTTTTAAGACTGATTGCGTAGTTTTTATATAAGCCGAAACCTATTAAATAATTAAACTTACAAATGTTTTATTTATTTTCCATTTAAAACAAACAATCTTCGGTTTTTATATTACTGTGATTCATTGTGTACCACCTGGATCATTTAGTACCACCCCCCGGTTCATCGTGTACCCTTAGGTGTACACTATGAACCATTTCACTTGTTTTTAAAAAACCTGTATTAATTAGGCTATAGCAAATATTTTCTATTTTTTTTAGCGCAGTTTGGTATCTTATTAAATTACCTATCTTCTGAGATAAAAATATTTTCTTAGACTGTAATAACGACCGTGCTAGAGCTCTTCAAACTTTTGGTGGTTCAATGGCTACCACCCCACCCTACACATACACATACACATACACATACACATACACATACACATACACATACACATACACATACACATACACATACACATACACATACTCATACTCATACTCATACTCATACTCATACTCATACTCATACTCATACTCATACTCATACTCATACTCATACTCATACTCATACTCATACTCATACTCATACTCATACTCATACTCATACTCATACAGTATACGTCAAATAATTATAATAAGTCGCATTAGAATTATAAATAAAACTAGCTGGTGCCCGCGACTACGTCTGCTTAGCTTATTATTCCAAGGGAAAATGTCATATACCAAAATGTCAAAAAATATGTACATGGTCAAACGCAATTGCTATAATAGTATTATTTGCGTAAATTGAAATACTTAGTATATCAATAAGGAAACAATAATAACAAAATAAAATAATCGCCATGGAATAAAACTGTCATTACATTTTCATCACCCTTGACGGTCGCCGAACACGTCTAGTGTATCGAGTTGTCCAATTGACTTTGCTATTGACTAAGCTATCAGAAACTGACACAAACTTTGACAGAACTGTCATCATTACGATCTTGGCGTAGGCGGAGATCTTATTATTTTGTCTATGCTGTGCCCATGCATATTACGCTTTTTTACCCGCTTGGGGATGGATGATGATGATGATGAAAAGTATCCTATGTGTTAAACCAGTGCCTCATCTACCTCCATACCAAATCTCATCAAATTTGCCCCAGCCGTTTGTGCGTTAAAGATCCACATATCCACGCATCCATACATCCATACATCCATACATCCATACATCCATACATCCATACATCCATACATCCATACATCCATACATCCATACATCCATACATCCATACATCCATACATCCATACATCCATACATCCATACATCCATACATCCATACATCCATACATCCATACATCCATACATCCATACATCCATACATCCATACATCCATACATCCATACATCCATACATCCATACATCCATACATCCATACATCCATACATCCATACATCCATACATCCATACATCCATACATCCATACATCCATACATCCATACATCCATACATCCATACATCCATACATCCATACATCCATACATCCATACATCCATACATCCATACATCCATACATCCATACATCCATACATCCATACATCCATACATCCATACATCCATACATCCATACATCCATACATCCATACATCCATACATCCATACATCCATACATCCATACATCCATACATCCATACATCCATACATCCATACATCCATACATCCATACATCCATACATCCATACATCCATACATCCATACATCCATACATCCATACATCCATACATCCATACATCCATACATCCATACATCCATACATCCATACATCCATACATCCATACATCCATACATCCATACATCCATACATCCATACATCCATACATCCATACATCCATACATCCATACATCCATACATCCATACATCCATACATCCATACATCCATACATCCATACATCCATACATCCATACATCCATACATCCATACATCCATACATCCATACATCCATACATCCATACATCCATACATCCATACATCCATACATCCATACATCCATACATCCATACATCCATACATCCATACATCCATACATCCATACATCCATACATCCATACATCCATACATCCATACATCCATACATCCATACATCCATACATCCATACATCCATACATCCATACATCCATACATCCATACATCCATACATCCATACATCCATACATCCATACATCCATACATCCATACATCCATACATCCATACATCCATACATCCATACATCCATACATCCATACATCCATACATCCATACATCCATACATCCATACATCCATACATCCATACATCCATACATCCATACATCCATACATCCATACATCCATACATCCATACATCCATACATCCATACATCCATACATCCATACATCCATACATCCATACATCCATACATCCATACATCCATACATCCATACATCCATACATCCATACATCCATACATCCATACATCCATACATCCATACATCCATACATCCATACATCCATACATCCATACATCCATACATCCATACATCCATACATCCATACATCCATACATCCATACATCCATACATCCATACATCCATACATCCATACATCCATACATCCATACATCCATACATCCATACATCCATACATCCATACATCCATACATCCATACATCCATACATCCATACATCCATACATCCATACATCCATACATCCATACATCCATACATCCATACATCCATACATCCATACATCCATACATCCATACATCCATACATCCATACATCCATACATCCATACATCCATACATCCATACATCCATACATCCATACATCCATACATCCATACATCCATACATCCATACATCCATACATCCATACATCCATACATCCATACATCCATACATCCATACATCCATACATCCATACATCCATACATCCATACATCCATACATCCATACATCCATACATCCATACATCCATACATCCATACATCCATACATCCATACATCCATACATCCATACATCCATACATCCATACATCCATACATCCATACATCCATACATCCATACATCCATACATCCATACATCCATACATCCATACATCCATACATCCATACATCCATACATCCATACATCCATACATCCATACATCCATACATCCATACATCCATACATCCATACATCCATACATCCATACATCCATACATCCATACATCCATACATCCATACATCCATACATCCATACATCCATACATCCATACATCCATACATCCATACATCCATACATCCATACATCCATACATCCATACATCCATACATCCATACATCCATACATCCATACATCCATACATCCATACATCCATACATCCATACATCCATACATCCATACATCCATACATCCATACATCCATACATCCATACATCCATACATCCATACATCCATACATCCATACATCCATACATCCATACATCCATACATCCATACATCCATACATCCATACATCCATACATCCATACATCCATACATCCATACTCAAAAACTTTCGCGTTTATAATATTAGTAGGAAGTAGGAGGGATACAACTAACAATAAAAATCAAAATCAAATAACAAACGTTATACATTGTATACATTACAAATTATTAGTAGGCTACGGTCTTAGTGGAAGAGTCATGTACTCTTTTTCTATATCGTAGAACGCTTGGTTGAAAGTCAGCGTTGAAGCTTTGCTTTAAACAAGGAGATGCTTGATGCTTCAACCACCTCATCGGGAAGTCTGTTATATATCATAGGGCCCATGACATGAGTCACCTTCGCAGACTTGGCAAGTGAGTGTGTCAAGGCTTGAAGTCTGTTAATTTCATCATGGCTACAATTAAAACAGTCAATAATATGAAGATCGCTACCGCCTATCACTATCTGCTATCTCTTAATTCATTCAAACACAAAAAGTGAAAATAAAGTACAATTAGTACCGGAAACAAAGCGGCATTCGAAGGCGTCCTGTTAAGCCGCTGGGGGAAGTTTTTCCATTCGGCAATTAAGTGGTCGAGGGGGTTCTAATGATGTTATTTTATATTAGGGAGACTATTTTTAATAATGTCTGTATGTTGGTGATTATAAGTGAAGTGGGCTGTATCTGCTCCTGAGGCATGCAAACGCTAAAAAAACTAAAAACAATTAGATAAACATTAAACAACTTTTGTCGGACACGGATTTATAATTTCTTCCGTAGACAGTGAAAAAGAAAATGGTCATAACTTCCAGAAATCACAAAATAAAAAAGATTTAATCTTATGGTAGTTAATTAGACAGTAGCGTGCTGTAGGCCGCGCTCGCCGCGCTGTGCACAACAGTGACACGTAAACGAAAAACTTCAAATAAGTTCATAACTGACCGGAGAAAATTTCCCGGTATAAGTACATCACGCGAATCCAAGCCGATTTCTAAAGAATAATTATCGACACAACTAGCGATACTTCTCCAACTCTAGTAACTACTTATTAAATCCGGCTGTAGCGGGAACAGGACTTGTAAGTTTGAAATAAAAACTGATATCTTGGGATATTCCACAAATCCCCATTGACAATCCCAATCATTGGGGATTTATGAACTTTTCTTCCACTAATCCCCATTAACGTCTGAAACAGCTTGTAATGGGGATTTATGGTCAAAAAGATGTGGGTGTTAGTGCAAATCTAACAGACGATCAAATCAAATGTAATTTACGATCAATATATTATTACTACATATTAACACGCTGCTATTTTATCAGTACCTATATTTATAGTCAATGGCAACGTATATCTATAGCACTTATATTTCTTAGACCGCGCGGTCCCGAGTATAGATACGACTACTTGGCGAAAGGTTGCAAGTTGCAACAAGTAGTTTATAAAAAGTAGAAGTAACAAAAAAAATGTATTTCTTATACTACATATTATGTAAGTCAATGTTTTTTATGATAAACTTGCTTATCTATATATATATATATATAAATGAACCCCTATTTCTCCTAGTCGCGTTTTAACTTGAGAACGGATGGAACAACCCCGCTATTTTTTTAGTATGTTAATTATCGTCCGAGGGTTCTTATGAAAGAAAAACCAAGAAAAGGTGGGAGGTTATGACGAGACCAAAGGCCGAGCCTACTACGCGAACGAAATCGTGGACAGTCGCTAGTAAATTATAATAATCTTTTGTTTGATACATATTAAATCTTGGAGTGCATTGTTCATACCACTCACTGAACGCTATAGGTAGCTTAGTAAGGACGTTCCGAAAATACATATTTTTGAGAGGTTAACTATTAGTCTACTATCACAGTCTATGTAAACCTTATTTTTATGCTGTGCTATTATTTTAATTGCAATAAATTAGTGCTATAAGAAAATAGTTGAAAAGTTAAGATATTTATATTGATTTCTTCTTCATCAACATCACCAGTGGTGATGAAGAGAGAAGTTTATCATCATGTTATTATTATTTATCAAAATGTGATAAGCGCCTGCCTACTAAGGACACGCTACTTATTATGTTTTATAAAAGAGGCGAATCACTGGATAGTGTATATAAACTAAATTGCGTTTATTGAATAACGCACATATCCGTACACATATGACTGCATTCATGTAATATATGGGCATGTAAATATGTCAAAGTATACATTTGCAACATTTGCAATAGTAAATAACATAAACAACATTAAACAAAAAGTTAGTTATGTACACTGTAATGGTAGCAATTTGCTTGTGCATAACACCAAACTAAACTAGCACACTAATATCCAAAATCCTAATTCGCATAACATTTGGAATGACAATTCAAAATATTGTTATTCTATTAAATTTTGGGTATATTTACATCAATTAAGAGAGCGGTAAGTTACATGATGTCTAAATCTGCGTAAAACATAACACACACGATTGAACAGTAATTTAAAAAATTAAGAATCTTCATTTAACCTTCACCTTAGGATTGTACTAACTTAGATTTCAGTATGAACAAAATAAGAACTACCTTAATTTACTAAAAAACAATATTTTCGTTTACTACGGTGCAGAATGCACAAGCAAATTGCTAACATTGAAGTACATCGCAAATAATATAATCGATCAGTAAAATTTTCTGACCCGCTTGTCAAATGTTACAAGCGTCAGATATCTTGTAGCCAACTCGATTTTCATGTAGTGTCACGAACTGCGATAGATGGCGTTTACTTCAAGTCAAGGTGAATTAACTTTAATATTTGTTAGCTTTTATGAACGTACGTAGTTACAAGTGGCTGACTTATCGCAGAACGCGATCACTAACAGTAAGCGTTAGGATGGAAACAAATTAGGAAAGATAACTGAAAAAGTTAGACAGTTGTTCATAAAAACAAGCTTGTACACAAATATTACTCGTAGTAAAACACGCACATCAGCGCCTCATCTATCTACACCCAACAACATAGGTAAATTCAAGTAAATCCGTCCAACAGTTCTGATGTGATTGAGTAACAAATCTCCATCCATCCAAATCCAAACACTCGCATTAATAATATTAGTAAGATAATATTCAATAAATAATATTTCTTCAAAATGACTTGGTGGTGTATAACCAACAGAAAAATCCTCCTTGCGAAGGGACAGTAACTTTGAAACTTTGTCTCGTCTGAAGCCATCAGAGCTCCAACTTTTGCGGCAGAAATTCGCCTCAACATCTTGATAACTCTTTTAGGTCCCGAAGACATGATTTAGAATTGTTGAGGGTTTCTTGTTACGCGATAAAGTGTATAATCTCAAAGGACATTTGTTACAAATTGTTCGTTTTTCCCTTACTTTTTGTGGTAAAACTTTGGCAAGCTTGAATACGAGTCGAGTCCCTTCAGTTTCAATTTAGTTCTTTTTTAGTCCGTTAACACTTTGAAGGTTTTTAACCCGTTGGGTTCTTACGTTAAGAACTTAATATTGTTTAAGCATTGGTTCCCCGGAGATAATAGTAGATTTTATCTTGTCGTATCTTTACTTAAAACAGTAAAGAACCTACTTAGCTAATGTAATCAAATATATATTTTGATTGAGCTTAAACAACTACGTAGGTAAACTATAACATATGCAAGTTGTAGTGTGTACGCATAATTACTCTGTAGGGTGGACTTATGCAGAGGCCTACAACTACGTAGGTAAACTATAACATATGCAAGTTGTAGTGTGTACGCATAATTACTCTGTAGGGTGGACTTATGCAGAGGCCTACAACTACGTAGGTAAACTATAACATATGCAAGTTGTAGTGTGTACGCATAATTACTCTGTAGGGGTGGACTTTTGCAGAGGCCTACAACTACGTAGGTAAACTATAACATATGCAAGTTGTAGTGTGTACGCATAATTACTCTGTAGGGGTGGACTTTTGCAGAGGCCTACAACTACGTAGGTAAACTTTAACATATGCAAGTTGTAGTGTGTACGCATAATTACTCTGTAGGGGTGGACTTTTGCAGAGGCCTACAACTACGTAGGTAAACTTTAACATATGCAAGTTGTAGTGTGTACGCATAATTACTCTGTAGGGGTGGACTTTTGCAGAGGCCTACAACTACGTAGGTAAACTATAACATATGCAAGTTGTAGTGTGTACGCATAATTACTCTGTAGGGGTGGACTTTTGCAGAGTCCTTCTGAGAAAATATCACACCTTTGCCAGTTATTCAACCGTGAACAGTTTTGTGCAAACATTACTATCTTTCAGCATAGTAAGTAACGGCCGCGCGCTCCAAGTACTTTTGTTTCGGTTTAAGCCATCTAAAAATGCTTTTCTTTGAATCTTGGACCTCCGTATGAACCAATATTTTTCCCCTGCAACAAAATAATGATATATGAATTGTCAGTGAAATATAACTATTTTACCTAAACATCTTAGAATTTGAAGAGGTTAAAGGCTAATTTAACGAGTCCAGCGAATTTACAGACAGGAAGTGACTTAATATTTTATCACAGGGCGACGCAGTGCATTCCCATGAAGAAGTTTGTACTGTTGTAGTTTCATATTCTAAATGCCAGTGAACTGTTATAGATATGGGCAAGCGTGACACGTAGGGGAGACCAAGGAGAGTTGTGACAATTTTTAAGTTACACATATCAAGAGACATATCTTGCTCAGCAAACATTCCTCAGTTATGTCCTATGTGAATGAATGTAGCACCATTCCTTGCCTTTTCAAATCAATAATCAAAATTAATTAACGTATTACCGAAAAACTCAACATAAAGGTAAACTACACCCTCTGTCACAACTCTCCTAGCACCGACGTAAGTTGTGACAGCTTTATATTTAAACTATTTGAGTATTAAAAACAGACATACGTACATTGCAAATTTATATAAAAGTGTAGAAATAGCCCAGCAGAAAAATGAAGTCGAAGGTTAGCGTTGTGACAAGCTGTCACAACCCTCCTAGGTGCTCAAAATTGCGACTTGATCCGATGCAAACACGAAATATCAATGCTACGCTTTGAGACTTAAATAACCATACAATTTAAGAAAAAAATAACACAACAACGCACATGTAATAAGACGTGATATAAATTCAATCAAAATTTCGAAGAAACACTTACTTTTTGCGTTTTTTTTCACGCAGGTGTCCTAATTACGCAACTGCTTCTCGTGTACCGCCGGCAGGTACCGAGTGAAGTAGCGCGTGGTAGTAGATCTAGAGCGACAAACGAGTGTCATTGCCATCTTGCTTACTATTATAGATAGGGAAAAATCGCCTTTGTCACAACTCTCCCAGGTCTCCCCTATCATTAAGCGAGCGTCTTGCTCGTCTATTCACCAAGTTTCTAAAAGAATACAAAGACTTCTAATATCTATATATAAGGCTTTGTGTATACTGTCGATAACATCTAGCAACAAATTTATTGTAAGCTAAGAATATTTTTTTACAAATGTATGAAGGCTTTCAAAATTTCTATGTTGTGCCTATGTATGGAACACCGACTGGTACTACATTCTAAGACATATTCAAAAGTAACACAAGTAACAGGAAAAACATAACTCCGAAAAATATGCGAATTGCATTTAAGAATATTTTGATATATCATACTACAATGAAAAACAACTTCCAACGTACACGAGCTCGATTTAAAGTACTACGAGTAGCAACTGCCCTCGATTTCGACCGCGTAGTAGGCTCGGCCTCTTTTCTTGGTTTTTCTTTCATAAGAACCTTCTCCTGGAAATAATTTACATTACAAAACAATAATTAGCGAGATTGTGCCATCCGTTCTCAAGTTATAGCGTGCCCAGGAGAAATAGAAGTTCATTTATATATATACCTATTTACTAGCGACTGACCGCGACTTCGTTCGCGTAGAAGACTCGGCCTTCAGCCTCGCCATAAACTCCCATATTTTCTTGGATTTTCTTTAATAAGAACCTTCTACTGGCACTAATTAACACAACAAAAAATTGCGAGATTCTTACAACCGTTCTCAAGTTATAGCGTGATCAGGAGATAAAAATGAAACCCTATTGGGTTCATTTATATATAATTAGCAGCATAACCTTAAAATCAACTTAAAAATATATGGGCAACATAATTCTTTACAAGTACAATTTGAAAAATTTAATACCGACTTTCATTCTTTACCGTTATTGGAGTGTATCTCAAAAACTACTGGACCGAATTTGATGAATTTTAAATGCGACCACACGGGAAGCGCCAGCTTTCAATCAGAAAGAAACACACAACACAAAGAATTTTAAGAATCGGTTCACCCAATCGAAAGTTATGAGGTAAGAAACAAAAAAATACATTCGAATTGAGTAACACTTAGTTTCATTTTTTATTTTAGAAGTAGAAGGCATCACCCCTCTCTGTCATTTTGCTATGATAGACACTAACACTACATTATATACTACTACAAAATAAAAGACAAAGAAAATATTGATGTTTCATATCATATGTACCTATGCTCGATATTTTTACTGCATAAAGTATTAGTTCGATGAAGTTATTTATATCTTTTCTCATGTAGCGCGCCGTTACGTTCCTCAATCGTTACACCCACGTGAGCTAAGTATCGAATCACGTTACGCTTAATCGAATAAATTCGCTCATCCGTCTCAGATCGCGTTTAAATCAATCAATTAGGTACTTCACGACGGATGCGGTACAGGCAGTAACTTTACTCGGTGGAAAAAAAAAATACATTCAACTCTAAGTCTAGTAGGTATAAAATTGTTGGGCTGTATTCGATTAGTAAGTGCAATAAACGAGAGTTGAGAGTCACTATTAATATTTTATGTATGGTAAAAGTGTATGTACCTACGTAAACTACATAATACATCGTACAAGTACACATTATCTATTAATTGTTGGAAGAGTATTATGTTATTAATTCGTTGCAGCGGTGTAACTGCATTTGATCGTTAGAAATTGCGTGGTAAATCAGCCACTCTTAGCGTTGAAATAATCCTCTTTTATAAGTAACTAGCGACTGTCTGCGACATTGTTCGCGTAGTAAAAGGCCACGCAGTCGCTAACCTCTCATATTTTCTCACTTTTTTAATGTAAGAACCTTCTACGAAGTATTAGAAAACATTTAAAAAAGATGAGTCAAACTAGTAAATCCGTTCTCAAGTTATAGCGTGGCCAGAAAAACAGGGGGGTTAAATCTTATATGGGTAGATTCGTTGAGCGTTATTACTTCATTCGATCATTAGAACTTGTGTAGGAAATCAGCCGCTCTCAGCTTTGAAAGAACCTACTTTTATAAGTAAGTTGTTGCAGTATTATTACTGCATTCGATCGTTAGAACTTGTGTAGTAAATCAGCCGCTCTCAGCCTTGAAGTAACTCACTTTTATAAGTAAGTTGTTGCAGTGTTATTACTTCATTCGATCATTAGAACTTGTGTAGGAAATCAGCCGCTCTCAGCCTTGAAAGAACCTACTTTTATAAGTAAGTTGTTGCAGTATTATTACTGCATTCGATCGTTAGAACTTGTGTAGTAAATCAGCCGCTCTCAGCCTTGATAGAACTCACTTTTATAAGTAAGTTGTTGCAGTGTTATTACTTCATTCGATCATTAGAACTTGTGTGGTAAATCAGCCGCTCTCAGCCTTGAAGTAACTCACTTTTATAAGTAAGTTGTTGCAGTGTTATTATTGCATTCGATCGTTAGAACTTGTGTAGTAAATCTGTCGCTCTCAGCCTTGATAGAACTCACTTTTATAAGTAAGTTGTTGCAGTATTATTACTTCATTCGATCATTAGAACTTGTGTGGTAAATCAGCCGCTCTCAGCCTTGAAAGAACTCACTTTTATAAGTAAGTTATTTCAGTGTTATTACTGCATTCGATCGTTAAAACTTGTGTGGTAAATCAGCCGCTCTCAGCCTTGAAGTAACTCACTTTTATAAGTAAGTTGTTGCAGTGTTATTACTTCATTCGATCATTAGAACTTGTGTAGGAAATCAGCCGCTCTCAGCCTTGAAAGAACCTACTTTTATAAGTAAGTTGTTGCAGTATTATTACTGCATTCGATCGTTAGAACTTGTGTAGTAAATCAGCCGCTCTCAGCCTTGATAGAACTCACTTTTATAAGTAAGTTGTTGCAGTGTTATTACTTCATTCGATCATTAGAACTTGTGTGGTAAATCAGCCGCTCTCAGCCTTGAAAGAACTCACTTTTATAAGTAAGTTGTTGCAGTGTTATTACTGCATTCGATCATTCGAACTTGTGTAGTAAATCAGCCGCTCTCAGCCTTGAAAGAACTCACTTTTATAAGTAAGTTGTTGCAGTGTTATTACTTCATTCGATCATTAGAACTTGTGTGGTAAATCAGCCGCTCTCAGCCTTGAAAGAACTCACTTTTATAAGTAAGTTGTTGCAGTGTTATTACTGCATTCGATCGTTAGAACTTGTGTGGTAAATCAGCCGCTCTCAGCCTTGAAAAAACTCACTTTTATAAGTAAGTTGTTGCAGTATTATTACTGCATTCGATCGTTAGAACTTGTGTAGTAAATCAGCCACTCTCAGCCTTGAAAGAACCTACTTTTATAAGTAAGTTGTTGCAGTATTATTACTGCATTCGATCGTTAGAACTTGTGTAGTAAATCAGCCGCTCTCAGCCTTGATAGAACTCACTTTTATAAGTAAGTTGTTGCAGTATTATTACTTCATTCGATCATTAGAACTTATGTGGTAAATCAGCCGCTCTCAGCCTTGAAAGAACTTACTTTTATAAGTAAGTTGTTGCAGTGTTATTACTGCATTCGATCGTTAAAACTTGTGTAGGAAATCAGCCGCTCTCAGCCTTGAAAGAACCTACTTTTATAAGTAAGTTGTTGCAGTATTATTACTGCATTCGATCGTTAGAACTTGTGTAGTAAATCAGCCGCTCTCAGCCTTGATAGAACTCACTTTTATAAGTAAGTAGTTGCAGTGTTATTACTTCATTCGATCATTAGAACTTGTGTGGTAAATCAGCCGCTCTCAGCCTTGAAAGAACTCACTTTTATAAGTAAGTTGTTGCAGTGTTATTACTGCATTCGATCATTCGAACTTATATGGTAAATCAGCCGCTCTCAGCCTTGAAAGAATTCACTTTTATAAGTAAGTTGTTGCAGTGTTATTACTTCATTCGATCATTAGAACTTGTGTAGTAAATCAGCCGCTCTCAGCCTTGAAAGAACTCACTTTTATAAGTAAGTTGTTGCAGTGTTATTACTTCATTCGATCGTTAGAACTTGTGTAGTAAATCAGCCGCTCTCAGCCTTGATAGAACTCACTTTTATAAGTAAGTTGTTGCAGTGTTATTACTGCATTCGATCGTTAGAACTTGTGTGGTAAATCAGCCGCTCTCAGCCTTGATAGAACTCACTTTTATAAGTAAGTTGTTGCAGTGTTATTACTGCATTCGATCATTAGAACTTGTGTAGTAAATCAGCTGCTCTCAGCCATGAAAGAATAGTCTTTTACGTGTATCACCACGACATTATCAGATATAACTTGTTGCGCCGATTTGAATGTCACGCGTCGCGCTCATCTCACAGCGAACCCTGTGCCTGAACACTCTACAATAATTGTTTTTATCTAGGTCTCAGCTCAGGTCTAATGGATTGTGTTCGATGATCAAACAATAATGGATAAATTTAAATGTGCCACAGGTTTACCGTGGGTAAGAAGACACAATTTCGCCAATTTTACTTTCTATTCATATCAAATGAAGGAGTATTGTTCGGTGAAAACTTTACTTTAATTTTAAACTGGTGGAGGCCAACTGTGTCACAGAAAAAAAAAACTGTTCGAACGACTTTGGATGAGAGTCTTCTTCTTCTTCCTAGCCTCATTAATCCCATATCATTTGGGGTCGGCTCTCCTTGTACTTCTGCGCCATGATGCCCTGTCTTGGGTCATATTGTCAGTTGTATTTGTTGCTTTCATGTCGTTCTTGATAGTAGTCATCCAAGTGGTCGGTGGTCGACCTCGGCTTCGTTTTCCCTCCTCTATATTTAGTACTCTTTTCGTCATATGGCTTTCCTCTCGTCTCATTACATGCCCGTACCAACGTTTTCTTGCACTTTTCGTGAACCAAGGGTTTCTTGCAGTTTGTCATTTATTTTAGAAACTTTAAATGTTCCACGGATATAACCATTTTTGATTTTATCTAGCTTCGTGACGCCACCTGCCCAACGAAGCATTTTCATTTCGGTGGTATGAAGTTTTTGCTCATCCACTTTCCTCATTGATTAGCACTCAGATCCGTACAGTAGGGTAGGTCTAACTGCTTGCTTGTACACCTTGCCTTTGAGTTTGATAGGCATTCTAGATAATTACAATATTCAGCAACGCCAATTCCGTCCTGATAAAGGTCGCAGGTCGAAGTTGGGCGCAGGCCGGTCCTATTGGAAATTTATGGGGGAGACATATATGTTCAGCAGTGGACGTCCTGCGGCTGAGATGATGATGATGATGATGATCGTTTCCTTACAAACTTATTCCCCGATTTCCTATACTCTTGACACAGATGGCAAAAGTATACGACGATATATTGATGTTAAATAATTATTTATATTTTTAAACCATATATATCATTACTAATTAGAATATAGGAAGTATATGTACTGCTTTTTAATATACAACGTTGTGTATAGGTCAAGTTGCGCCAATAGAGGGATCAATTAGGTTTTTCACGGATCTGCCGGTTCGGCAAATATTGGATTACTTTTAGATTAGATTTTAGGTAATGAGATCTCAAAGGGAAACGTTCAGACAGGCAATTTCGTACTGGACAAACAAATTCAAAGTAGAAAATTGTCACTTGGTTTTTATTTTAGGCTTCGACTCAGATTATAAAACAATTTATAATCTGAGGGTTTCGATTTTTGATTACTTACACATAAATGATGCCAAAGGTACATATATTTTATCTTTGTGTTTAATCATTTAATGTGAGCAGAGCACGTATACTCTTATATACATTTAAGTTTGGCAAAATTAAAGTTTTAGTGTTTCTTATAATTTTTAAGGGCCTCTAAAAAAGGAGAAGGTTCTCAATTCGACGGATTTTTTTATAGTCGTTTACTTGTTTTTTTATATGCTTATTTTCGATTACTAGAATACGTCTGCATCTATTCGAGATTTTTTTAAAGCAGGTGCGTGGTTTTTTTTCTCAGTCCCACTAATACACCCCGTGATCAGTCCTCCGCCAAGAGTTTGGGGGAGATGGGCTCGCGCTAGCATTCAACATCTCGCCCTAGAAGTAGGCCCGTGTTTAGAACTCCCCGTACCGTCCGATTCTTCACGAGTGCAAAATAACCACATTTGGTGAGAAAGTACTTAATATGCATAAACTAGTGATACTATCAGGCGCATGGCTTGCAGCCGTGCGATTCTCTAAGAGCAAACATCGTTGCATCTTTGACAATATCCGTGAAACAAATGAAGAGATGACAAGAAACGTTGGAAAAGCAACCTTATGTACAAGGGCGAAGTATTTGATATCGGTGAGCTCGTCGACGAGCTCGTCGACGTAACATTACAGAATCGCACGGCTGGTCGTAACCAAAACAAACGTCTATACTAATAATATTATAAAGAGGAAAGATTTGTATGTATGTTTGTAGCGAATGGGCTCAAAAAGTACTGGACCGATTTCAAAAAGTCTTTCAGTTTTGGAAAGCTACATTCACCCTGAGTAACATATAAGATTTATTATAAATATCATCATCCATCACCGCGCGGGTGAAACCGTGAAGAGCAGCTAGTGCAACATAAAGCGCCTTAACCAACTACCGCAGCGCTAAACCGTAATCAAAAATACAAACAAACAACAATTCCAGTCTGTAAGTCCAAAGACAATAAACAGATTGGAGTTCGGAAAATATTAGCTGGATTTAAAGTTTGCTCGTTTACAGCGATCACAGTCGGGAAGTGTGTTGTGATGGCGCGCTTTCGTTTTAACAATAACATCGTTTATAAAATGTAATTTCACGGTTCGGGTTCTTTTTGACCAGCAGGCCAATTCTACTATCTCAAAACACAAACGTTCAACAATATATATCCTGCAACTGCAGCTCGACTCAAGTTGTCATTCGATCATTACCCAAAATGTCATTCTACTATTTACAGCTTATATCATTGTTATCTGGTATTGGTAGCTTTAATTTCTACAGAAAAATTGAAACGTAACGTCATCTTAAATATTACTAGGTATATACAATGATATATTGATATATATTTACTGAGGTAGATACGCCTTACCGCGCTCGGCTTGGCGACATCAACACAAGCTAATTGTCTTTTTTTTTTTTTTTTTTACGCTGGGATAAATGCATTACGCATCCCCATGCAAGGTATGTGGGACTCCCCGGTTCGACCGGTATACCCACTAAACTAACCCAGCGGCATTCGGCTTCGTCTGTGTGGAGGAGGACTGGGAAGTTGGCAGTCCCCCACCGACGACCGCCCGCTTTTACAGCGAGGCCTGCACGCCCCTCCCACCAGGATCTTCGTATTCTTTTAATCTTGTCAGTGTAGTTAATGTCGTTGTGCGAGTTGTGTATTATAGCTATAGGTAGGTATATCATAAAATTTCCCATGTTTAAACTTCATATTCAAGGAGTAAAACGTCTCTATAGTTAATCTCATTCGGCCTTATTAATAAACTTGTAATAAACCCGGAGTAGTTAAAACATCTATCTGTCAATTTTTCGCTTGCAGTAAATGTCACGCGTGAAAGCAAGACAAAGCATATTACGCCTAATCTATGTTTACGCAACGTTTATTAATAAAGGCCATTGGGTATATATTAATGACCGTGCGAGTGCGACGCACGAGCGAAGCATCTCTGCAATAACTTGGGAAAAAGTGTTTGCGTATGTCCGGATGTCGGGATGTCCAGCTCTTCTCCTACAGGTCGCATATCTCAACTGATTGTAGTGAAATATTGTGAGCAGGTTTGATAATTGTATAGAATTTTTATGTCATTTCAGTTTTTGGAAATATTTGAGATAACATTAATTTCACAGGCTTTTAGTATCCTAAAATTAAACTAGATGGCTCGCTGCGTACCTAAAATTACACGTATTTGTATTTGTATTTGCTGCGCGGGGAACATTTATTCAGCGCTATGCAGACATACTTGCAAGGCACCTATACAGCTCATTGAACCACTAGTATATAATATATGGGTTGGTTTTTTAAGAAGGGCGTTCATGGTCAAGTCCGGAACCACGAGAGTTAGAGAACAATCGTGAAAGGAAACATGCTCTCAATTTATAAGAAAAATATCTGCATATTTAGTTTTTTTAAATCTTTTACTTTTAACACTTTGAGCAACTATTAGTTAGGTAAAATTGAGATATTAAACGAATCTTGTAAAATATTTTCTATTTCCTTTCATTTTAAGTATTACATTTCTTCGCGAAGATCGATCTTTAGCAGCAACAGAATCCATTAGTTCAATAATAAAGGTTGACTTTTATTTTTCGAAAAATCATTCGGGTCAGTTTCCGTAAAAGTATAAGATTTATAAAAAAACGAAACATGCAGATATTGTTTTCTTATAAATCGAGGGCATGTTTCGTTTCACGATTTTTCTCTAAATCTTGTGGTTCCGGACTTGGCCATGACAGCCTTTCTCAAAAAACACCCCTGTGTATGCTATGAGCAGTCGAGTTCACGAATTATCTAGGGAACCGTAATAATATAAAGTTGTGATCGATCGCTGATGTCAACAGAAACGTAACTGCAGCCGGACCTTGTTTCAGTAGCAGATAAGAAAACGTATGAAAGTTGCCGTTCAGCTGCGGTTCGAGTGCAATTTAATAGAATCGGCCCCCAGACTTCTGTTTATGAGTCTTAGTTGGAATACCAAACCAGTGCCAGTAATTTCTACGCATCAGTAGATATCGAAGCAAAGTGTAGGTTTAAAGAGAAAGGGGACGAAGGGGATCCAGGCGTGAGAAGTGCAGTTCATCTAAGCATAAGTATGTATCGCTGTGTATGTTTAACAAGATGTTTGAAAAACTTCTTGGCGAACCGGGATCTAGGGTCACGCCAACTTTGGAGCACTTCCAGCTGTCCAATTTGGTGTCACTTAAGTGACAGATAGTGATTATCATCAGGCGAACGGCTCGATAGTTACGTTTGTTAACATGAAAAGTATAGCTATCATATACGAGTAGGTACGTTTATCCTTGCAAATATGACCCTGGGTCTTTAATTTTTTTGGGGATATTTATCGATTAGCCTCGATTATTATTATAGCAGCTTACGTCTGCATAAATAGTTATCGCTTTTAGATTCCATATCCGCTTTCCATCAGGCGATCCGAGAGGGAGTCGAGTCACTTTGATGATCTTACATAAAAAAAACCTAAATAAAACCGCAAATCCAGTCTGGATCTATGGAGTTTTCTCATTTACAAGAATAGAAGTTAGAAATAGAAAGTTTGCTGTAATGGCGCTTTTCCATTTAGTTATCTCGTTTTTATCTACCGACCTCCAAAGAGTGCTGGTACTTAATTCGACTGTATTTATTATACACTTTGCCTACACTCGGGAATGAACACTGCCCTCAAAGCTCGGCAACGCATCCGCAATACCAGAGGTCTTGGATATCCGTAGGCGATGGTATCACTTACCATCAGGGGAGCTCTTTTATTTGCCAACCTATCTCATATAAAAACTCGTAATGTTTGATTATTTATATTATTCAGGTTTTAGAGAGTAATAATACTTCCTCGGTCGGTCTGACATCGATAATCAGAAAACGCGGGTATGAACTACGCTGTTCGATGTAATTTTTTTGTTTAAACTGCACTGTTATGAATACTATTAGGTATTTATATAGACAATATTCTTCAAAATTCAATTCATACTAAGTTGAAATCTCGACAAGGCGCTCGTCATTGAAACAATAATCATTTCGCATCATGGGTTCCAATAACAATCCTAATTTGGTATTCAACGCCTGCGGATAACGAGTGGGTTCCGTACCTATAGCGCTTTAGAAGAGATATGTAACGCCGAAGTAGCACCGTTAGGACATTAATAATAACGCTGGAATCGCTTGAAAGCGCTGCTTGGCTAGCGGCTATTATCCAGCCATGTGTGATATTTCCAATTATTTTCGCTTCTTCTTGCAGTTCTCTGTGGCTTTGTCTGTATAGTTTTTGTCCGTTTTTTGAGTAATTTTCTATAATTTTAAAATTAGAGTTCAACTAATATTTTATGATTTTAATTTTTTTGACATACCTATTTTAAGTACGAATATAATTATACGAATATGCTCAGTTTGGCGCAAATAACAGCTAATAAAGCAAAAACGTTCACAAGATCGTTTGGAATCAGAAATTTTGGGTGATATTGTCATTGAAATTGCCTATTGTCATTCAGCCTTCGCAAAGCTTCAAAACGCCGATTTATTTTCAACCCTCGTTTAACGGTGATATACTATTTAAGATTATTTTGACGGTTTAACATACGCGGTCTAAGTCGAATATCTCGACCGGTTTCGTGACCGTTCGGGCCACTTCTTCATGGAGTACTTGAGTGGATTGGACTTTATTTTAGATTAAGCAGCAATTATAGTAGATACTAAGTTTTTTTTTTGCAACATCAACACTGCTTGCATTTTGAACGATATACATAATACATGCTCCTTTTTGGAAACAATAACAATGCCATCACAGCAATTGGAACATACCCTTTTGTAGTAGTAATATTATTTATTCTGGACATTTGAGAAATAACCTATTCTGGTTAGTACCACGTCTATGGCACATGCCATATTCTGCCTCGGACTGAACTGTGCTCGTACTACTGTGTTATGGTTTGAAGGGTACTGCAGCAAGTCAAACTACTGAGCAAATTAAACTAAAAACCACTTTCTCCAGGTAACGAATCCTGTGCCACAAACGTAAAAGAGGTTAACACTGATCCAGCCTATGATAAGGCCCACTTGCACGTTTGCTCGGGTTGAATAAACAAGTCTACGAGTTTGTAAACTTGCGTTAGTCATATAAATTTTTAACTCTCATTTTGCCTTGCACGACTATAAAAGATCACCGGTTTTGCTAAACTGACATTTGTAATCTATAGATAGGGACATTGAATTGTCTATGCGCTTATATTGTAACTTGACCAATAATGAATGAATCGAAAAAAAAGTGAAACTTATATCTATCTCTTTGGCACTACAGTACAATGTATATAGACTTTCTTGTGCTTTGTTGTATGAAATTTGACGACTGTTTATTCTATACGTATTGTCTCGTGTCATTTCGTCCAAAGAGTACATTATACAGCAGAATGTAACCTCAATTTCTTTTGACACAAAACTTCACTTACCCCAGTTAAAGACTTAACCGTCCCACATTGTTGGATAAAATATTTCAATAAATAACATTAGATTCCCTTTTTAACTAACCTTTAATGGTGCAAGATAAATTAATTATAAACCCATGTTTTAGCAGTTGACTCTGAGTTTTTGTAGCTAACTCTGGAACGTGCAAGTGGTCATAATGCATGTCATTGTTAAGTTTGGTGCTTAACCTGTCCGAATAAGCAATACAAGCCCCCAGTTTATTCATAAATCTTTTGATATAATAATAAACCTGATGCGGACAGATTAATATACAAATAAATAAAATATCAGGTACACAACTTGTCCATCTCCCATATGCTTATTATGTTGATCCATTTCTACTCCACAACTTTTTTCAATATTCTATAATTTTTTCATTTTATTTGTTACGTATAAATCTATCTATATTCTTATTATTCCATACTTAGTTTCATCAAAATTCGTCCAGTAGTTTCGGCATAGTCACAGACACGGAGATTACACATTTGAAAAATAGAACTGTTCACGCTAAATTTAGTAAACCTGGACGGATAGAACCTGGACGGATAGAACCTGGTTGGATAAGCTGAAATTAAAAAAGTAAAATAATATTTGCTTTGGCAACACTGCAGTTAAAAAAACAAGTTTAGTACATTATGCTAACCTTTTCGCACCAATAAGATCATCCATAAGATCTTAAAATCTCCTGTAGTCAGACAGCTTCACTCGTATGCAAACATCGAGCTATTTTCGGAGAATGTTTCCCGTAAGTGACGGAAGGGTAGGTTTCGACGCTGATACGGAAATGGTGTCGTTCCGAAACTAAATACCGAGTGCTTTGGGCTAACTGTAGGCCATCATTAGTATCATTAAAGTCTAGTGACGCTACATAACTGGCGTAAAACGACGAGCTTGAAGCCCTCTTGTATTATTAAACCTAGCCTGACTTCTCACAGGCACTATAGATAAGATAGACTAACTCTTTAATGAAACATCACATATATAACAAACTAGCTGACCCGCCAGCGGCTTCGCTCGATTGGTTCTGGTGTAGTGGTGGGAACGCCGCTTAGAGATTTCGAGGTCCTTGGTTCAATACCCGGGGCGGACCGTTATAAAGATAACGATAAAGAAATGTATTAACCGTTAAGTAAAAATAAATTTTACAGGGAAGTCAGTTGTTACATTTTATCCCTTTTTACAGTACTTAATAAGTTAAAATTAAAATTATTTATAAGGTATATTTTCAAAATTATTAAATAGATGTAAGAAATATATAGTTCATTAAGTATCTCACTAATAATATTTACCTATGTGTAAATTATATTGATATAATTATATTTTTATTCGGTTATCTCGTTTACACTTGCTCTTAGAACAAAGATTCCACAAGAGACAGTGACATATATTCTTTTAATTTATAGAATGGATTATTTTCAAAAAGACCTTGAGTTTTTGTTTGAACAAAGTATATTTTAATTTGGTCAAGCTTTTTGGTAATATATTATACATCAGTATTTTTGAATAACGACATTGTTTCTGTACTTTAGTTAATCTGGTTTTTGGTACGACCCGACTTTCATTGTTTTTTAATATTCGTTTTTCATTAATACGCAATTTATTAGGTATATATGATAAAGACATTCTCATTTTAATGTTATTTTGACGGTTTAACTTACGCGGTATGTATAGTCGAGTATCTCGACTATATATACATATAGGTGTTTGCGCTACTATTGTACCCGGGAGCGCTACTACTCTATAAAGAAGTGGCCCAGACGGTCACGAAACCGGTCGAGATACTCGACTATACATAGGTGTTCGCGCTACTATAGTACCCGGGAGCGCTACTACTCCATAAAGAAGTGGCCAGGATGGTCACGAAACCGGTCGAGATACTCGACTATACATAGGTGTTTGCGCTACTATAGTACCCGGGAGCGCTACTACTCCATAAAGAAGTGGCCAGGATGGTCACGAAACCGGTCGAGATTCTCGACTATACATAGGTGTTCGCGCTACTATAGTACCCGGGAGCGCTACTACTCCATAAAGAAGTGGCCAGGATGGTCACGAAACCGGTCGAGATACTCGACTATACATAGGTGTTCGCGCTACTATAGTACCCGGGAGCGCTACTACTCCATAAAGAAGTGGCCAGGATGGTCACGAAACCGGTCGAGATACTCGACTATACATAGGTGTTCGCGCTTCTATAGTACCCGGGAGCGCTACTACTCCATAAAGAAGTGGCCCGGACGATCACGAAACCGGTCGATATACTCGACTATACATAGGTGTTCGCGCTTCTATAGTACCCGGGAGCGCTACTTCTCCATAAAGAAGTGGCCCAGACGGTCACGAAACCGGTCGAGATACTCGACTATACATAGGTGTTCGCGCTACTATAGTACCCGGGAGCGCTACTACTCCATAAAGAAGTGGCCCGGACGATCACGAAACCGGTCGAGATACTCGACTATACATAGGTGTTCGCGCTTCTATAGTACCCGGGAGCGCTACTACTCTATAAAGAAGTGGCCCAGACGGTCACGAAACCGGTCGAGATACTCGACTATACATAGGTGTTCGCGCTACTATAGTACCCGGGAGCGCTACTACTCCATAAAGAAGTGGCCAGGATGGTCACGAAACCGGTCGAGATACTCGACTATACATAGGTGTTCGCGCTACTATAGTACCCGGGAGCGCTACTAATCCATAAAGAAGTGGCCAGGATGGTCACGAAACCGGTCGAGATACTCGACTATACATAGGTGTTCGCGCTACTATAGTACCCGGGAGCGCTACTACTCCATAAAGAAGTGGCCAGGATGGTCACGAAACCGGTCGAGATACTCGACTATACATAGGTGTTCGCGCTACTATAGTACCCGGGAGCGCTACTACTCCATAAAGAAGTGGCCCGGACGATCACGAAACCGGTCGATATACTCGACTATACATAGGTGTTCGCGCTACTATAGTACCCGGGAGCGCTACTACTCCATAAAGAAGTGGCCAGGATGGTCACGAAACCGGTCGAGATACTCGACTATACATAGGTGTTCGCGCTACTATAGTACCCGGGAGCGCTACTACTCCATAAAGAAGTGGCCAGGATGGTCATGAAACCGGTCGAGATACTCGACTATACATAGGTGTTCGCGCTACTATAGTACCCGGGAGCGCTACTACTCCATAAAGAAGTGGCCAGGATGGTCACGAAACCGGTCGAGATACTCGACTATAAATAGGTGTTCGCGCTACTATAGTACCCGGGAGCGCTACTACTCCATAAAGAAGTGGCCCGGATGATCACGAAACCGGTCGATATACTCGACTATACATAGGTGTTCGCGCTACTATAGTACCCGGGAGCGCTACTACTCCATAAAGAAGTGGCCCGGACGATCACGAAACCGGTCGATATACTCGACTATACATAGGTGTTCGCGCTACTATAGTACCCGGGAGCGCTACTACTCCATAAAGAAGTGGCCCGGACGATCACGAAACCGGTCGATATACTCGACTATACATAGGTGTTCGCGCTACTATAGTACCCGGGAGCGCTACTACTCCATAAAGAAGTGGCCAGGATGGTCACGAAACCGGTCGAGATACTCGACTATACATAGGTGTTCGCGCTTCTATAGTACCCGGGAGCGCTACTACTCCATAAAGAAGTGGCCCGGACGATCACGAAACCGGTCGATATACTCGACTATACATAGGTGTTCGCGCTTCTATAGTACCCGGGAGCGCTACTACTCCACAAAGAAGTGGCCCGGACGATCACGAAACCGGTCGAGATACTCGACTATACATAGGTGTTCGCGCTTCTATAGTACCCGGGAGCGCTACTACTCCAAAAAGAAGTGGCCCGGACGATCACGAAACCGGTCGATATACTCGACTATACATAGGTGTTCGCGCTACTATAGTACCCGGGAGCGCTACTACTCCATAAAGAAGTGGCCCGGACGATCACGAAACCGGTCGATATACTCGACTATACATAGGTGTTCGCGCTACTATAGTACCCGGGAGCGCTACTACTCCATAAAGAAGTGGCCAGGATGGTCACGAAACCGGTCGAGATACTCGACTATACATAGGTGTTCGCGCTTCTATAGTACCCGGGAGCGCTACTACTCCATAAAGAAGTGGCCCGGACGATCACGAAACCGGTCGATATACTCGACTATACATAGGTGTTCGCGCTTCTATAGTACCCGGGAGCGCTACTTCTCCATAAAGAAGTGGCCCAGACGGTCACGAAACCGGTCGAGATACTCGACTATACATAGGTGTTCGCGCTACTATATAGTACCCGGGAGCGCTACTACTCCATAAAGAAGTGGCCCGGACGATCACGAAACCGGTCGAGATACTCGACTATACATAGGTGTTCGCGCTACTATAGTACCCGGGAGCGCTACTACTCCATAAAGAAGTGGCCCGGACGATCACGAAACCGGTCGAGATACTCGACTATACATAGGTGTTCGCGCTTCTATAGTACCCGGGAGCGCTACTACTCCATAAAGAAGTGGCCCGGACGATCACGAAACTGGTCGATATACTCGACTATACATAGGTGTTCGCGCTACTATAGTACCCGGGAGCGCTACTACTCCATAAAGAAGTGGCCAGGATGGTCACGAAACCGGTCGAGATACTCGACTATACATAGGTGTTCGCGCTACTATAGTACCCGGGAGCGCTACTACTCCATAAAGAAGTGGCCCGGACGATCACGAAACCGGTCGATATACTCGACTATACGTACCGCGTAAGTTAAATCGTCACAATTACATTAAAATGTGTAATACTTACGAAAGTTTCAATCAAGTTCAAGAAATTTTCAATAACAGTCTGGAGCCTGGAGCAGTTCCCTGTAGATGGCAATAGACTCGCCTCATTATTACATGGGACCAAAACAATATTATGGTGAAACCTGTGTGTTCCAAACACCGCTGCCTACCCTTTCGTGGATGTAGGCGTTGCGATTTGTTATATTGTATTGTCATCTCATTATGTTGTGTTTAAAAATAACATGTTCTTACCTATTTCATTATATTTCGTCTATAGTACTCGACGGCTAGTATTGCCAAATTAAAATGCATGTTCTATTCTTATATATAACTTTTTATACAGCTCTCTTCTGTAGAGAAGCGCTCGTAGCGGAGCTTGACTTGGCGATCTTAACCGATCAACAAATTAAGCAACACTTGCTGCGGTCAGGACTTGGATGGGTGACCGCTAGTGGCATTATTCAACTGAGCGCTTCCTTCCGTGCTTCGGAGGGCGCTTTAAGCCGTCGGTTGTTTGTCTTAAGACAACAGTCGTTAGGCTATGTCACTAACCTTGGATAGGTCGCATTGGGCTCGCGTGGTGGATTATGGTCCAACTCCTCTCTCTGAAGAGAAGAAGAAGAAGGCTCGAGTCCCAGCAGTGGGAACAAATTGGGCTGATTAAGATTATGATACACCTCTGCCCCCTACTCCTAGTAATACGCACCGGTGTGTTGGTTTTATTTTTTTTGTTGTAGCGTAGGTTTTTATCCGTACCATGTTAATTCTGTCAATCAAGACCCCAGTTTTATATGACACCGTGTAGAGATGATGAGAGATCATGCTGCCATCTTGGATTTGTGTGTCGGATCAAGATAATAAGTTTATAGTTGGGAGCTCCGAGCGCTGTTCTATAAATGTACCAAATTTTATCGAAATCTGTGCGGCAGTGTTTAAGTTATGCATACAGACAAACATTTTTTCAAAAACGTCATATTCTTGTTCAGTAAGTAATTTCACGTCTTCTGACCCATAATTTTTATTTTGTTGCCAAGTACAAACTGTTTGGCCTCTACTGCTTTCATCATCATCATCATCATCATCTCAGCCGTAGGACGTCCACTGCTGAACATATGCCTCCCCCATGATTTTCCAAAAGGACCGGTCGGAAGCGGCCTGCATCCAACGTCGTCCTGCGACCTTCATCAGGTCGTCTGTCCACCGTGTCGGTGGACGACCTACGCTGCACTTGCCGGTCCGTGGTCTCCACTCCAGAACCTTTCGGCCCCATCGGCCATCTGTTCTGCGTGCTATGTGCCCTGCCCACTGCCACTTCAACTGGCTTATCTTCTGGGCTATGTCGGTGACTTTCGTTCTTCTACGGCTCTCCTCATTTCTGATTCGATCACATAGAGAAACCCCGAGCATAACCCTCTCCATAGCTCGTTGTGCGACTTTGAGCTTTTCTATGAGGCCCATAGTAAGAGAGCACGTTTCAGTGCCATAAGTCATCACTGGTAACACACATTGGTCGAAGACTCTTGTCTTGAGGCACTGAGGTATTTTTGACGAGAAGACTTCGCGAAGTTTCCGGAACGCTGCCCAGCCGAGTTGGATTCGACGATTGACCTCTTTCTCGAAGTTGGACCTGCCTAGTTTGACTGTCTGTCCCAGGTAGATGTATTCGTCAACAACTTCGAGAACTGAGTTCCCAACTGATATTGGGTAGGTACAACATGGGCATTAGACATAATTTTCGTCTTATCGTCTTCTATCTTTCGTCCATGTTCATCTTAAGACCTACCCGTTGGGAAACTCGATGGAGGCCTTCGAGCATTGTACTGAGGTCTTCCATGGATTCTGCCATGACTACAATATCGTCGGCAAATCGAAGGTGAGTGATGTATTCGCCGTTAATATATTCATATTAACGGCGAATACATCACTCACGCGAAGTCCTTGCCATTCCAAAAGCTTGAAGGCGTCTTCCAATGTAGCGGTGAACAGTTTCGGAGATATAACGTCTCCCTGTCTCACGCCTCTTTGCAATGGAATTGCCTTCGAACTCTGCTCCTGTACTCGGACTGACATGTAGGCGTTTTTGTACAAACAGTTCAGCACTTCAATATACCGATAGTCAATACGGCACCGCTGGAGAGACTCAAGCACTGCCCACGTCTCGATCGAATCAAAGGCTTTCTCATAGTCCACAAACGCTAAACAAAGAGGCAAGTTATACTCTTCGGTCTTCTGTATAACTTGCCGTAGCGTGTGGATGTGGTCTATGGTACTATAGCCTTTTCGGAAACCGGCTTGTTCCGGAGGCTGGAATTCACCAAACCTGCGACTGAGACGGTTCGTTATATTATACCTTCGAAAACAGCTTATAAACATGGCTCAAAAGCGAGATGGGTCTGTAATTTTTAAGTAAAGTGTTGTCACCTTTCTTGAAGAACAGCACCACCACGCTTTTGTTCCATGCTTCTGGCGTTGAACCTTCGAGTAAGATGGTATTAAAGAGCTTCTGAAGGACTTTACGTACCGGTGTTCCACCCGTTTTCAGAAGCTCAGATGTGATACCGTCGTCACCAGGCGCCTTGGTGTTCTTAAGCTGTTTCAAGGCCATTCTAATTTCGTACAGGCTGATGTCCGGGATATCTTCGGTATAATGTCGGGTCAGCTTGGCTCTTGGGTCTTTGGCCGAGCTGCTAACAGGTTTAGCGACCGAGGTGTATAGCTGTCCGTAGAAACTATCCACCTCTCCTAATACTTCTGCTTTGGTCGACGCTACACTGCCGTCTTCTCTCTTCAGCTTCGTCAACTGGCTTTGCCCAATAGACATGTCTCTTACAAACACTTTGGAGCCTTTTTTCCGCTCTATCGTCTCTTTAATACGGTTTGTATTAAAGATCCGGATGTCGTGTCGCAAGGACTTCCATATTCGTCTATTGAGCAGCCTATATGCTTCAGCATCATGCGAAGACTGCATTTTCAGTGAGCGTCGTTCAGCCATGAGGTTGAGGGTATCGTTGGAGAGTTTCTGTGGCCTATCTGTACGGTGGGGTTTAAAGTATTTGGAACCCACTGTATGGACAGTTTCTACTAACCTGTTATTGATCTCGTCCACTGAAGCGGTGTTCTCAAGGCAATCAAAGCGATTGGATAGCTCAAGTTGAAAGCTCTCGGGGTCTTGTATATGGGCACGAGTGGGTCGGAGCGTAGACTTCATCAGACGAGACCTCTCCAGTTTGACATTAATATTCACCGTGCCTCTTACCATTCGGTGATCACTACCGGTTTTAACCCTGTTGATCACGAAGACATCAGTGAATATTTGCCTTTTGGTGGTCATAATGAAGTCAATCTCATTTCTCGTGGAACCATCGGGACTCAGCCAGGTCCATTTCCTGTGAGGTGGCTTCTGAAAGAAAGAGTTCATCATAAAGAGTCCCTCTTTCTCCAGGAAGTCGGCCAACCTCTGTCCCCTACGGTTCCGTTGTCCATATCCATTGTATGTTGTTAGTATGTTGTTAGTATGTCCATATGTTGTTAGTAAGGGACTGGTGGACGAGAAAACCGACACCACCTTGGGACTGTTGGTCGCCCTCCCGGTAGTAGAGTAAGTTACCTGATTTTAGGGTTATCGTATCCTCACCCGCTCTACGGACTTCAGATAACCCCACAATGTCCCAGTGTAACTTACTCATTTCTTCTTCCAGCTCATATATATTCTCGTCTGTCCTCATCGTGCGTATGTTGTGTGTCACCAGGGCCAGTCGTCGTCGTTGGGGGTGGTAGCCGGGCGTCTGCCGGGGGTTCTTAGCACCCCCTGCCCCACCGTTACCGTGGCCGCTACCGTAGCCAGGAATAGCGGGGCTGCCGGGGACTGGGGGCCTGGTTCCTAATGTGTCTGTCATTTGGGGGGATTTTGCCAATACTCGCCACGCTTGGCAGGCGGGTCGGCAAGCGCAGTTTTGAGGTTTTAATACTGGGAAGGTGCTGCTGCCCACCTTCCGATTGTTATCCCATAGCAGATTTTTACGCACCCACGGGTAGAGTTGGGGGGGTACTATTCTAAGCCGGTACCCCACGGCGGACTGCTTTATTATAAGTATAACCCTTCAAGGGTCGATTTCATTATAACAATGAAATTTCTATTGTGTCTGGCCGTGCGACCTTTGATGCAATAGACAAAGATGTAGGAAAATATACACAAAATAATTAAAGATTCAAAGACGTAATAGTACACAGTAACATAGTTTAAGATATTTGTCTCACAATAAGCAGGATGTATCTGTCCTGTTTGTATCTATAGCACTGTTCTATACTGTATTACATATAATTACATTATTGCTACCTTCCTGTTAAGCTCAAAGCTCAAAGTCGCACAACGAGCTATGGAGAGGGCTATGCTCGGGGTTTCTCTACGTGATCGAATCAGAAATGAGGAGATCCGTAGAAGAACGAAAGTCACCGACATAGCTCACAAGATTAGCCAGTTGAAGTGGCAGTGGGCAGAACGCACGCAGAACAGATGGCCGATGGGTCCGAAAGGTTCTGGAGTGGACCACGGACCGGCAAGCGCAGCGTAGGTCGTCCACCGACACGGTGGACAGACGACCTGATGAAGGTCGCAGGACGGCGTTGGATGCAGGCCGATTCCAACCGGTCCTTTTGGAAAATCATGGGGGAGGCGTATGTTCAGCAGTGGACGTCCTACGGCTGAGATGATGATGATGATGATGATGACCTGTTAAATAAAAGGTTGAAATCTGTCATGATATATTATAAGAGCTGTGAAACATGTACTGTATTTATAGAAGGTATAATAAATAAATAAATAATAAATGGTAGTACTCTACATGGGGTGCTATTTTTGAGTCACTGATGCCCTAAGCATAAGCATAAGTATAAGCTGCGTTGACACGATTAGAGTCTGCTTGGACCGAGTGGACTCGTACATGTAAGCTTCATACGAGTGTACTAAATAGCCGTTGATACTAACATAGTTCACTCCAGTTCCAGTTTTTTTTAATAATGGTTCATCAAAGTGGCTCCCTCTCGCCTGATGGAATCAAGAAGCAATGACCATTAGTGCAGCTTACGGCTACGCGTTTATAAGTAAAGCCATAGGTTTTCTTAAACCAAAACATCTTATAAACTATAATTGGTTTATCATGAATCCCTTCACATCATCATCATCATCTCAGCCGTAGGACGTCCACTGCTGAACATAGTCCTCCCCCATGATTTTCCAAAAGGACCGGTTGGAAGCGGCCTGCATTCAACGTCGTCCTGCTACCTTTATCAGTTCGTCTGTCCACCGTGTCGGTGGACGACCTACGCTGCGCTTGCCGGTACGTGGTCTCCACTCCAGAACCTTTCGGCCCCATCGGCCATCTGTTCTGCGTGCTATGTGCCCTGCCCACTGCCACTTCAACTGGCTAATCTTCTGAGCTATGTCGGTGACTTTCGTTCTTCTACGGATCTTCTCATTTCTGATTTGATCACGTAGAGAAACCCCGAGCATAGCCCTCTCCATAGCTCGTTGTGCGACTTTGAGCTTATCTATGAGGCCCATAGTAAGAGACCACGTTTCAGTGCCATAAGTCATCACTGGTAACACACATTGGTCGAAGACTCTTGTCTTGAGGCATTGAGGTATTTTTGACGAGAAGACTTCGCGAAGTTTCCGGAACGCTGCCCAGCCGAGTTGGATTCGACGATTGACCTCTTTCTCGAAGTTGGACCTGCCTAGTTTGACTGTCTGTCCCAGGTAGATATACTCGTCAACAACTTCGAGAACTGAGTTCCCAACTGATATTGGGATAGGTACAACATGGGCATTAGACATAATTTTCGTCTTGTCCATGTTCATCTTAAGACCTACCCGTTGGGAAACTCGATGGAGGCCTTCGAGCATTGTACTGAGGTCTTCCATGGATTCTGCCATGACTACAATATCGTCGGCAAATCGAAGGTGAGTGATGTATTCGCCGTTAATATTGATGCCAAGTCCTTGCCATTCCAGAAGCTTGAAGGCGTCTTCCAATGTAGCGGTGAACAGTTTCGGAGATATAACATCTCCCTGTCTCACGCCTCTTTGCAATGGAATTGCCTTCGAACTCTGCTCCTGTACTCGGACTGACATGTAGGCGTTTTTGTACAAACACTTCAGCACTTCAATATACCGATAGTCAATACGGCACCGCTGGAGAGACTCAAGCACTGCCCACGTCTCGATCGAATCAAAGGCTTTCTCATAGTCCACAAACGCTAGACAAAGAGGCAAGTTATACTCTTCGGTCTTCTGTATAACTTGCCGTAGCGTGTGGATGTGGTCTATGGTACTATAGCCTTTTCGGAAACCGGCTTGTTCCGGAGGCTGGAATTCATCAAACCTGCGACTGAGACGGTTCGTTATGACCTTCGAAAACAGCTTATAAACATGGCTCAAAAGCGAGATGGGTCTGTAATTTTTAAGTAAAGTGTTGTCACCTTTCTTGAAGAACAGCACCACCACGCTTTTGTTCCATGCTTCTGGCGTTGAACCTTCGAGTAAGACGGTATTAAAGAGCTTCTGAAGGACTTTAAGTACCGGTGTTCCACCCGCTTTCAGAAGCTCAGATGTGATACCGTCGTCACCAGGCGCCTTGTTGTTCTTAAGCTGTTTCAAGGCCATTCTAATCTCGTACAGGCTGATGTCCGGGATATCTTCGGTATAATTTCGGGTCAGCTTGGCTCTTGGGTCTTTGGCCGAGCTGCTAACAGGTTTAGCGACCGAGGTGTATAACTGTCCGTAGAAACTCTCGACCTCTCCTAACACTTCCGCTTTGGTCGACGCTACACTGCCGTCTCCTCTCTTCAGCTTCGTCAACTGGCTTTGCCCAATAGACATGTCTCTTGCAAACACTTTGGAGCCTTTTTTCCGCTCTATCGTCTCTTTAATACGGTTTGTATTAAAGATCCGAATGTCGTGTCGCAAGGACTTCCATATTCGTCTATTGAGCAGCCTATATGCTTCAGCATCATCCGAAGACTGCAGTTTCAATGAGCGTCGTTCAGCCATGAGGTTGAGGGTATCGTTGGAGAGTTTCTGTGGCCTATCTGTACGGTGGGGTTTAAAGTACTTGGAACCCACTGTATGGACAGTTTCTACTAACCTGTTATTGATCTCGTCCACTGAAGCGATGTTCTCAAGGCAATCGAAGCGATTGGATAACTCAATATAATAAATGATTAAATCCACCTAAATTGTACTCACATTTTATGCAAATAAATATTATTCTATTCTATTCTATTCTATTCAAGTTGAAAGCTCTCGGGGTCTTGAATATGGGCACGAGTAGGTCGGAGCGTAGACTTCATCAGACGAGACCTCTCCAGTTTGACATTAATATTCACCGTGCCTCTTACCATTCGGTGATCACTACCGGTTTTAACCCTGTTGATCACGGAGACATCAGTGAATATTTGCCTTTTGGTGGTCATAATGAAGTCAATCTCATTTCTCGTGGAACCATCGGGACTCAGCCAGGTCCATTTCCTGTGAGGTGGCTTCTGAAAGAAAGAGTTCATCATAAAGAGTCCCTCTTTCTCCAGGAAGTCGGCTAACCTCTGTCCCCTACGGTTCCGTTGTCCATAGCCAAATTGCCCCACTTTCGACTCATCCTCGCTTCTCTTACCCAACTTCGCGTTGAAGTCCCCCATAACAACTAGAAAGTGCGTTTCAGAGGTATGTATGGCCCGACTAATGTCCTCATACATATCCTCCACCTTATCATCCGGGTGCGACTTCGTCGGTGCATATACCTGAATGACCTTCAGCGAATATCGTTTGGATACTCTGAGTATTAGGTATACGACCCTATTGGAAACGCTATCGATCTTAACTATGTTGTTAGTAAGGGACTTGTGGACGAGAAACCCGACACCACCTTGGGACTGTTGGTCGCCCTCCCGGTGGTAGAGTAGGTTACCTGATTTTAGGGTTATCGTGTCCTCACCCGCTCTACGGACTTCAGATAACCCCACAATGTCCCAGCGTAGCTTACTCATTTCTTCTTCCAGCTCATATATCTTCTCGTCTGTCCTCATCGTGCGTATGTTGTGTGTTACCAGGGCCAGTCGTCGTCGTTGGGGGTGGTAGCCGGGCGTCTGCCGGGGATTCTTAGCACCCCCTGCCCCACCGTTACCGTGGCCGCTACCGTAGCCAGGAATAGCGGGGCTGCCGGGGACTGGGGGCCTGGTTCTTTTTGTCCAATCCATTGAGGGGTTTTTGCCAATACTCGCCACGCTTGGCAGGCGGGTTGGCGAGCGCAGTTTGTGTGTATTTGACTGGGAAGGTGCTGCTGCCCACCTTCTGATTTGTTATCCCTTAGCCGGCTTGTGTCTTCGACTCTGTCAAAAAGGTTATTACAAAATTTCGGATTACTTGGAGGATAAAACAGCTTGGGACTGATCACTCCAGGATCTATCTACTCGTGTACTAAGATGTCAAAGTGTAGCGTGTCTTGCCCTACTGATACCATTATTATGTTCTCTTTTGTAAGGCAACACACTGGAGCTAATATTTGTAGTACCTAAGTAAAAACATTGTAAAAACATCTATATAAAAAGAATGGCCCCGAGTTTCTTGCCGCTTCTTCTCGGTTGGCTCTTTGTATTTTGGAACGCGGCGGTAGGCTTTAAAGTACATTATAATGAAAAATTGACGTTCATAAGTGCGTCTTTGATGCCTAAATTGAATAAATGATTTTGACTTTGACTTTGACTTTGGCTTCTACGGCACCCACGGGTAGAGTTGGGGGGGTGCTATTCTAAGCCGGCACCGCCACGGCAGGTTGGTTCGTGGTAAGAAGTTTTTTATATAGAACAGTATATGGATGCAATGCTAGAATGGACGAATCAGTAAATGAACTCATAAATGTAGAATATGGTCCGAGTCTACACGGATCGGACGCCGTCGTCCGAATGCCTACGCATTATGGGTTGTCACAATCCGAGTGGCGTCCGAGTAGGTACCCGAGTCCACTCGGTCCGAGCAGACTCTGATCGTGTCAACGCGGCTATAAGAAAAGTTCTATTTTTAATTTTTATTGAAATTTAACAGATTTGGGGATACTACTAAACATAATCATCAAACTGCGCTAATACAAATGAAAAAGTGCAATATGTGCTATCAGGGAAACGCAGTACTGCAAGAGACCCTTTTATTCTGTCGGTCCGTCTGGGCTACACTTACTGCTTAATAACGTTTCAGTTATAGGAGTGAGCTCTCTTTCACTCATATTCTGGCAACCTGATTAATCTGAACCAAACTTTTAATAGGTTAATTTACATAAAAATATCATAACTAAGTATTTAGGGGATAAGCTATACTTGTGAAATGGGGATAGAAATGTTTTCCTACCAACACTAATGTGGTGATTGACAAAAAAAATTATAATCAAGGGAGATAAGTGAAATATAAGTAACTAGCTGCTCTCCGCGGTTTCACCCGCGCGGTGATGGATGATGATGATGATGATGAATCTCTTATAGAATATGTTACTCAGGGTGAATGTAGCTTTCCAATGTTTAAATATTTTTTTAAATCGGTCCAGTACTATTTGAGCCAATTCGTTACAAACATACTTACATACAAATCTTTCCTCTTTATAGTATTATTATATATTATATTCTGTATTATATATTATAAGTATTAAGTATATAAGTAAAAATAAGTAAATAAGTAAAATATAGATAAAAAAAACGATATTAAAAAATATTTAGTGACACTTCCGCTGAAAAGAAAACAATGATTTTGGCCTATTTGGGGGGCGTGCACCACCCTCCCTCCCGCATAAAATGCTAATAGGAAGAATACAAAATAAAAAACACAAGAAACCCCAAATAAACCAAAACCGATTCGACACGTGTTTCGCCTCTACACAAGGCATCCTCAGGAGATGTTGACTCGTCGAGCGCTAGACCGACAGTGAGAGAACAACGTTTTTTTTTTTTTTTTTTTTTTTTTTTTAGGAAGGACATAGAGCTTTTTGCCACTACGGGCATTAAAAGCGACACAGGACTGTTGGTGAGCGCACGCAGCACTCAACCGAGGGACAACAAGGGCGCATAAAGCGCTAGACAACGACAAGGGCGAACCCTTGCCTAGTAGGGAATAGAGGTGCCGGTAGCCGCCAGCACTGTCTGAAAGAAAACAAAACACAGATTAATGAAATAAAACACAGGTTAATATTGATGATACTTATAAACTTTCAATCGAAAATCGATACGTTACCTTTACCGTAATACGCATTACCAAAATATAATACAGGTTACCTTTTGTCTGATTTAGGATTATTTCGAAGTCGCTTACGACGACCTCGATGTCTAACTGTGAAGACTGGAAATCCAAAATCAGACATATTACCTCTCGTGGCTCGGCGAGTAGACCCTGAAATACCTGAAATACCAATATTACCAGGAGGCTGACTGATCGACGCCAGAGCTGTCGTGATGGGGTCGTCCGGGTCATCCAGGAGGTGTCGTGGGCGGCGGCGTGGCGGGGTGAAGTATGGATCTGATGTGTGTGTTGAGTAGTTAGCGGTTTGCACCACTAGTGGGTTGGGATGGTGTGGGGCCGCATCGAAGTAGCGGCGAGAACAGTCTTTCATGAACTGTACGATAGAGGGGAGTTCTAGGTCGCAGTGGAGGTCAGCGTTCCGTAAGTACCACGGTGCGCCTACTGCCTTGCGGGTAAAGCGATTTTGAATCACTTGAAGTCTATGAATGTGCCTATCTGAAGCATGACCGAACGTGACTCACTGCACGCGCGCCGGCCGCTGCTATATTGTTGTTGGTGACGTATTTTGGGAAAATATACGCAATAATGGAGATGAAACCATGTTGGTTTGGTCATTCAATAGTGTAAGATTATTATTATTATGTTTTATAATCTCTAATTGTTCCAACACACTTAACCGAAAGCTTTTTTCACAAACATGTAAAATCTTAAAAGTGTTGTTGTTGCGCAACGAATGACCGGTATCGAGTAAATGTTTAGCGAAATGAGACTGGTCAGGGTGGTCATTCCTGTAAGCTGAAACATGTTCTTTAAATCTAATATCAAAATTACGGCCTGTCTGACCCACATAAACACCGTTACAATCGTCACAGACCAGTTTATAAACACCCGACTTTTTTCCATCCTCAAGACGATCTTTACCATTACAAATATGTTGTAAGTTCTGGTCTGTTCGGAAGGCCACGTGGATGTTATTTTTCCTGAGTATGTTGGCAATTTTTTGAGAGACGGGGCCCATGTAGGTCAAACTACCCACATATTTGTTTATTTTTTCCGGAGGGCATGCACAAAGCAATGAACGAACCCTATCTCGCTGCTTATTTTGAATTAGGCGATCGACTATTTGCTTACTGTAGCCGTTAGATGTTGCCATTTGGTAAATTATATTTAGCTCTTTTTTGTAGTTATCTGTTGACAGAGGAACTGTAGATAATCTATGAACATAGCAGCGAAAGGCTGCTAATTTGTGTTGTATGGGATGAAAAGAAGAAAAAGGTATAACTACGTCTGTGTGAGTCGGTTTTCGAAAAATTTGGAAATCCAGTTTGTTATCGATTCTAGTAATGGTCAAATCCAGAAAATTAAGCGAATTGTTATTTTCTAGTTCCAGTTTGAACTTTATTTTGGGGTGGATATTGTTGAGTTTATTTACAAAAATATTAACCTGACGAGAAGTACCTGTCCAACAAATAATTATGTCATCAACATACCTATAATAAAACAGGATACGGGGTTCGTTCACCACATGATGTTTTTCAAAATCATCCATAAAAAGTTCAGCCATTAATGGACTTAACGGGGATCCCATGGTCAAACCATCTTTTTGAGAAAAGTACTGATTATTAAACCTAAAGTAATTTTGTCTCATACACACCCCAGTCAAATCAATGAGTTCATTAACTTCTCCAGGATGCAACCGTTGTCTCTCGAGGTGACCTTCTAAGATACGTAGGCTTTCTTCGTAGGGAACATTAGTGAAAAGGCTGTCTACATCAAGAGACAACAATTTAGCACCGGAAGGGATGTCAACGTTTTTAATTTTATTTATTAAATCTAGACTGTTTTTTAAACTGTACTTAGGTTTGAAACATGTCTTGGAACTTAAGAGAATGTTAAGATGTTTAGCTAATTTGTACGCCGGAGCGTCAATGTAAGAAACAACCGGACGAATGGGAATATTTTCTTTATGAGTTTTGGGTAAACCGTATAAAAGAGGGGACCGTGGATTCATTGGGACAATAGTTTTAAGCACCCCTGGAGAAATGAACAACGCGCTCTTAACTTAAAATATAGATGTTTGAGATTAGTGGATAAATTATTTTTAAAACAGGTAGGTATAATGTTTACGAAGTTAACTGCCAAAATTAAACTCTCGCACCTATAATGATTGAGATCATATTCTAATGCAAAATATGTACATAGGATTTGGCAGGTCTGATTGTAAATTCGATAGAAAACAAAAGTAAAAAAAATATAGAAACAAAACTCCCTGCATATTCTGGTATTAATCCATCTTAAATAATATGTCGATGTGCAAATTTAAGTTTTTGCAAAGTTCAGTGAGTTTTGTAATACCGCCGTAGTAGCACCCCTACTTTTCTAGTTAGAAATAGCATTTTGTTTGTACATGTTCATTTTGTACCCTTGTAGTTGCCTGTGGTGACCACGAGATTTCAAGTACATTACATATATATGAATCGTTGAATCAATGAGAATGAATCAACGAAGAGATTAGAAAATATAACTTTGTAGAAAACAGTACGTAGCGACCATTTTGGCGGTATTTAGTCACTCGATAAACATTAAAAAATTGGTCTCCTGGGGACTTGGTACACAGCCAAGTTCTAGCTAGACAATAGATGTATTGCATGGTAACCTACCGGTCTGCTGCGTTGAACTGTAATGTTTTAGTTTGTTGTTGCGGGATATTCCTAGTATAGGTCAACTTATCGTTAACGACTTTAGAATTAGAAAGTAACAGAAGCGCTTCTCATTTCTTTTTTTGTAAGGTATATTTATAAAAAGAGTTCATATATTTATCTAATCTATCTATCTTTAAGCGGAGCGGAGCTTCATTAAGATGTTTTCAAGGCAATCAACACTATATTTCATTGAGTAGCTCATTCTGAAAATCATCTCATGAAAAGACTTATGCCTAATACAAATGGGCGTTTGAAACACTTACCTACAGAAGTAGTTCAAGCGATCCTGCATGTTTGGTAAATCGCCTAGCTTTTTGGAGAAAATTTAGGTCTGAATTTCAGTCACGTATTGATACTTTTAGCTGCTCTGCAAAACTTCGACGTGTTTCATAGAATAGTAGTATAATATCGGTTATATTATATTGACAGAGAACGTTGCGAATACATTGCGATGACCCAAAATAGTAGTTTCTACAGAAATATGTAGGTATGATGCAGGTAACTACTACTTTAATTTATTCTGTGGCCGAGGTAAGATGCATTACAATTTGTAGTTATCAGATGCTTACAATCTATAACAGTAGATGCAAGCCCGCAGTTCCGCTCAAGTAGAAAGTAACAATACCACAGGTAAAACAATCGGGGATAAACTCTCTTGCAGGTTTCATTCATCTATCTGAATTGAACATTTCAAGCAAATCAGTTGTTGTTTTGACGTGAAAGAGGTGAAGTAACTGCTGGCTTTCTTGGGTGACACTGAGTGGCAGGAAAGACCAGCGTCACCCGGCTTTCACGCAAAATGGGGGGCGCCACAGCAGCCTGGTTGCGGAAAAGAGCCAGCCCACCAAGTACCAAGTAAGACGTGAAACAGTCACAAACTTAATCAACTTTGAAAGTTTCGAATCATCTCATCATCATCTCAGCCGTAGGACGTCCACTGCTGAACATATGCCTCCCCCACAAATTTCCGAAAGGACCGGTTAGAAGCGGCCTGCATCCAATGTCGTCCTGCTACTTTTATCAGGTAGTCAGTCCACCTTGTCGGTGGACGACCTACGCTGCGCTTGCCGGTACGTGGTCTCCACTCTAGAACCTTTCGGCCCCATCTGCCATCTGTTCTGCGTGCTATGTGGCCTGCCCACTGCCATTTCAACTGGCTTATCTTCTGGGCTATGTCGGTGACTTTAGTTCGTCCACGGATCTCCTCATTTCTGATTCGATCACGTAGAGAAACCCCGCGCATAGCCCTTTCCATAGCTCGATGTGCGACTTTGAGCTTGCTTACGAGGCCCATAGTAAGAGACCACGTTTCAGTGCCATAAGTCATCACTGGTAACACACATTGGTCAAAGACTCTTGTCTTGAGGCACTGAGGTATTTTTGACGAGAAGTCATCGCGAAGTTTCTGGAACGCTGCCCAGCCGACGTTGTATTTTTAAAAACTGGTTGCACCCGCTGTTATATACCTACTCTGCGGACTGTTATATCATCATAATCAGCCCATTTTGTTTCCACTGCTGGGACTCGAGCCTTCCTTTCAGAGAGAGGAGTTGGGCCATAATCCACCACGCGGGCCCAGTGCGGATTGGTGGATAGATTAGTGGCCAACCCATGTCGAAGTTTTCAGGCCGCCCGAAGGCTTTCGACATAGCCTAACGACTGTTGTTGATCGGTTAAGATCGCCAAGACGAGTTCCGCTACGAGCGCTTTGGACTGTTATATACAGGGTCATTTTTCCGGAATAAAAAGTAACCTATGTAAAAAGGTTCATCCGAATAGGTTCAGTATACTTTTGGCGGGAGAGATCAAGAAATATCCATCCATCCATTAAAAGCAGATGGTGTTTTTGTGTGATAAGTGTAGTTTAGAATTTAAAGATATACAATTACTCTATGATTTGTTGCATTTATTGTGTTATTTTATTTTCATATTGCCTAGTTTTCTAAAATACTGAATGATATTTAAATACCGAAGAAAATATACGTAGAGTAATTTTTATATATAATGATAACAAACATGAGTTTATAAATATCGGTCTGACGGTCCAGATGTTTGTAAATGAATGAAGAATGAAACAAGTTTTCTAGGCAGGTAAGAGTTTTCAGGTTAATATAGTTCGGAACTTTTAAGGGTATTAAGTTTTGGCTAACTTTTAATGGCTTTGTCAAGCCAGACGTCCTACCGACTATATTATACACAATGATACAATGGTTTCTTGGGAATCTAGACTCAAAAGATAGTATAGACATAGATATCTTTTGAGCCTAGAACCCCTATTTATTTCTTCTGGTCACGCTATAACTTGAGAGCGGATAGAACAATCTTGCTTATTCTTTTTTGTTGTATTAATTATTATTAGGAGAAGGTTCTTATGAAATAAAAACCAGGAAAAGACGGGAGGTTATGGCGAGGCCGAAGGCCGAGCCTACTACGCGAACGAAGTCGCGGGCAGTCGCTAGTATGTATATATAAATGAACCCCTATTTCTCTTGGTCACGCTATAACTTGGCTTTACCGATTCCATTCATCTTTTTTCAAAATATTTTCTAATATTTAGTACAAGGTTCTTACATTAAAAATAATAAGAAAAGATAGGATAGGTAGGTTATCGCGAGGCCGAAGGCAGAGACTCCTCCGCGAACGAAGTCGCGGGCTGTCGCTACTTTATTATAAATAGTTCATCTATGTATTTATCAGAGTTAAGGTAAAGCCGAAAATAAAACAAAGTAATGCAACTGGAGTGAAACTTACACTTATCGGAACCCAAAAACAGAATTCAAGAGCTCGATTTCATTTGTCACCACGAAAACTCAGAATAGGGTTTCCGTATAAAGATGTAACGACTCTGCCTCACATTTTAGAAAAGATATCAGTGATTTCAACGTACAGCCTAGATTGTAGTAGTACTCATAGCTACTCATGGTGTAGCCAACGTTCAGTACAGTACGACGACAGGCTTCAACGTACCTAACACAGAAGTATTCAATTTAAGACACTACAGTGGGTAATTTGGTACATTTTTTTATATTCTAGCGTTCTCCAATCTAATTATTTTAACTAACCTTTGCGTGATTGTTAATAAAAAAAGCTTACTATAAAGTTCGACATTATATAGAAGCTAAAGATGCTTGGAATACTCCACTTCTGGCAAGCTGTCTCTCTGCCACCCATAAAATGTAATATTTGTAGTACCTAAGTAGAAACATTGTAAACATCTATATAAAAAGAATAGCCCAGAGTTTCTTGCCGCTTCTTCTCGGTGGGCTCTATATATTTTGGAACGCGGCGGTAGAGTCTTTAAAGTACATTATAATGAAAAGTTGACGTTCATAAGTGCGTCTTTGATGCCTAAATTGAATAGATTATTTTGACTTTGACTTTGACTTTGACTTTGGAGACACAAGTTGCTTCTGTTGCTAACCGCGAACTGCCATGATCTTTTTCGATTAACTATTATACTCACCTACCTCCTAGGTTACTTTTATTTGTGTAAAAATTAGTTTGTATATGTAATGCTGTTACTAAAGCTTACATAATTTTAAATTGTAATCATGCTTGTTATGTCACTCTCACTTACATGTATATGGAATACAACATACACATTTTAAAAGTTTTATAAAAGCGTTGTAGCTTGACAAACATACGCTAATTTATAAGTTGTTTGGCATTCTAGGATTAAACCTACACTAGAAATGTACAATTACTTAATGTTTATGTTGAATAGAGATAATTGAAATTGAAAAAAAAATTGAATCTAATTAGTGAGCGCAGGGCTGCATTCCAGTAAGCCACAGGACAAGCCAAAATTTGACAAAACACCCGGTCCAGGCCGCCTAAAAAATTTCATAACGCCCGTTTCATGACACCTGTCAGAACAAATTTTGTCTTGACTGGCCAACATTTTTCTACCTTTTGAGAGAGCCAAATCTTGGTCGGCTGTCAAAAGTGACAGAGTGTTGACAGTGACAAAGTATTTTGTTGCATTTCCACGACGAATGGACAGATTTATTCATTTGTTCTAAACTCAAAGTGCATAATTATATATTCTTGACCGATGGAGAGTAAATAATATCCTCAAATTAGTTTCGAACCAACAAAGCTAACACCTACTCGTAACTATATGTCAAACTCGTTTTTGTCAGATAATGCTAAACGACGTTCTAGCAACGCTCTATCAAATCTTGGCCGCACATTATTTGGTCGAAAGCTTACTGAAACGCAGCCCAGCAAGAAGTGGAATACATACTAACGGACATGTAGAAAACATTAACATAAAAAAACATTGACTCTGAGCGCCTTATGTTTGCGAATCATAAGCATATAGGTATTATTATTTTAGTCAACGTTACGTTGTATCAAACTAACTTAATTGTCAAGATATAAGGTCTATTTTAATTACTATGTGTTAACGCCATTATTTTCATGATAGTAGAGTTATGAGATCATAACTCTAAGAAAATTACTAGTTTGTGGTCGTGATACGGTACATTATGTTGCTGTTTTATAGCTTCTATGAAATTGCTGAGCTATTTATTAGTTTTGACACCTAAACGATATGATAGACCAGGGTAGTGAGAGTCGGCTTTCAATCCTACGGTCGCTAGATCGATCAGTAGTTCTGATATGCCCAGTAATTCGAGAAATATTTATTTGTCTTTCAAACCAAACAATCTCACTAATCTAATATCTATTTATCAATACATCTATACAGATAAATAAAATGTAAGTGTCTGTAATTCCAAATTAACAACTTCTCACTAAATTCATATTAAAATATATACGGTACGTAAAAAAACAGTTTTTTTGTGTCTATCTGTCTGTCTGTTTGATCCGGGTAATCTCTGAAACGGCTGGACTGATTTTAACAGAACTTTAACTGGCAGACCCTGATGTTATAATTAGTAACTTAGGCTACTTTATTTTAGAAAAAAAATATATATAACAAGTACAATTTGAAAAATTTAGTACCGACTTCTATTCTATTCAGTTATTGGAGTGTATCTCAAAAACTACTGGACCGAATTTGATGAAATATAAATGGGTGGTCCATTTAAAATGGGAAGCACCAGTTTTCAAACAAAAATAATTTGAGAATCGGTTCATCCAGTCCTAAGCTATGAGGTGTCATACATAAAAAAAATACAGTCGAATTGAGTACCTCCTCCTTTTTGGAAGTCGATACAAAATAATGTTAAACTCTGTCTGTTTGTTACGTTATCACGCCTAAAGAGCGAAACGGATCGTACCTAATTAAAAGGTAATAGATTATATCCCGAAGAAGCACAAATTATGCTTTTCATCATCATTATTATAAGCCATCACCACGTGGGTTAAACTGCGGGGCGCAACTAGTCATATCTAATTATGAAAATTTGTATGTATGGATATTTGATACTTTCACGCAAAAAACCTAATCGGCTTTGAATGAAAGAAATGGTTTGTACCCGAGGTTAACATAGGGCTAATTTATATCCTTTATATCCCAATTCGAATTAACTAATTGAATTTCATTTCAATTCTACGGGTAGTTAAGGCCAGGTATTCCCGCAAAAGTAAGCATTTAGCGCCGTCCTGGTTGCGCGTGAAATACATCGCGCGGACGCAGCGGCAGTGAACTCGCATGACCCCGACGGCGACAGTGTAGAAATAAGCAGTTGGTTAATTTTACTAGTTTTCAGAAATGCGGTTTTATGTTTAATTTTTGTTCTATTTTATATAATATGTATTTGGGTCTTGTATATCTGTTTGGCATAATAGGAATTAAGGATATCAAATAAAACAAAATAAATATGAAATTTTAAAAATTGGGTAGGTACTAGAAATATCATTTATAATATTTTATTCATTTATTTATACATATTAACATTTTTTTTAAATATCATTTACATATATTTATTTACATATTTTAAAATATCATTTATTGAAAGGTATATAGGTGATACGTATAATCTAAAAATCCTTGAAATTTACTTCTCGAGTGCTTGGGCCACCCAGTTGCAAAACCGATTAGGGCTCAGAAGATAACAAGACATTACTCATCTGGGGCCCAGGTGATGGTGAGGCTGGAGAGTCTACAGAATTTACATTTTCCTTGTCATCTTGTAAGGACATCACTCTTATTGGCATTCCACGTGCGTGTCTACTATCTACAATTTCCGGCATTAAACATTTCATGTAAAATTTTACCAACTTTGGCTCCATTTGCGTTTGCCAAAAATTATCGTCCCTTTCTATGCGTTCTGTAAGCAAGGGTTCATTTTCTCCAGCCCAGAGCCCGAGCAGACAAAGTCTTCTTTCAGTGACATGAAGCTGTCCTTGTATTTGATAGAACCAATTAGATTTTTTATTTATTGTGCTTGTGTTGGTGTTTTTGTTATATTTTTATATTTGTATTTTGTTTTGTTCTATTGCATTTTTAAGTCCTTTTTTGGCAGCAGTCAAAGGGCACTTTATTTCCACTAGAATATCATCACCAACTAATCCATCAGGAGTCGCTCCAATAAATGGATAGATTTTGTCGATGAACAAACCGCAAGGCATAATATTTATATTTTCTTGTTTTTGTAGCTGTTGAAGTGCTTGCCTTTCGTGCTCTATTCCATGTGCAACAGCAGCTACACGTGTCAAATTTTTTTGATATAAAATGTTTTTCACCAACGGAGCAGTATTTAGACTAACTTTTCTTTTACATATCTGTCCAAAATTTGATGCTGTGATTAGGTTTTTTCGCATTTCAAGCCATTCACTGCTATCTCGTTGCAAAACCGTAGCTCTCTCGATGGAATGCCTATCAGAAGTAAGCATTTTCAAATTGTTTAAGAATTCTTCTTCTGCTTTTTTTAATTCATGCGGAGAAATATCGGGTGCTGAGCTCGCTGGACCATAGTCATGTTGTTTCTGATTCACTTCACGTAATTTCCGTATCTTTTTTACCGGATACTCTAAGTTTAGCTTCCTTTTTAGTGCTCGCCTTCTTTCAATTATCTTTACCCTGCCCTTAGGACTTTTATTTAAAAAAGCTTTTTGGATAGCTGAAAGTGCGGATTTGCAGTTAAATGAAACAACTGCTGCTGTGCACCTCTCTTTGTAACCTCCTTTCAGTGCAAAATTTATTAGCTGCTGTGCCTGATGAAGCTTTATAGTTTGTGCCGTAAGATCGAGCGCACCATGAGCCGTCAACGTACACATCAATCATAGGGATGTTGTTTTTAGTTCGACCTTCTGCGATGGCGATATCTTTCTCCATCTGAGCTGCAGCTTCCATGGAAGCGCTTGCCGTTTTTTTCCATTTTTCAAATACTTCATCCTCTAATTTTGAATAGTATCTTGAACTGAATACAGGAATATCCATTGCTGAACATAGCTCCTCAAATTGAGAAAAACCGATACCAGAAGCCACAATTCCAGTAGTGGCAGCTATATTTATATCAACTTGTTCTTTGTCGTTTTTGTCTTCAGAGTTAATTAAGCATAATTCTTTGCACATGTTGCATTCAAAACGATAAAGTGATAAAAGCCCTTGTCGTTTTTCGCTTTTTAAACGGAAGTTACCTAATGTGCAGTTAAATAAACCATTATGACGACCTTTTTCTTGTAACTCCTGTAAAAAATAATTTATATCTATGATTCGCCGTACCGAAACAGGTTGAAATTCATCTTCTTTGAACTCCTTTTCTACGATATAGGAAATTTCTGTCTCTTCAGTATCTCTAAAATAGTGAATGCGTATGGTAAGTTTTACATTTTATATGTTTTCATATGCACTATATAAAGTTGATACGTGAGAAAAGAAAAAATACAAAATATGATACTTACGTAAAGGTTTCAGTTTGTTGTGACTCGACGGGGTCCAATCCAGGAACAGTCTCGACAAGGTCAATAACAGAGCTATTGGAAACATCACCCATCTTACTACTTTTCACAATATCCAAAGGCCTGAAAACCATTTATAAAATTCTTAATTTTGATATCCCACTCGAAAGGTACTAAGAAAAAATATAACGAATAGTCTCTCGCCGAAATCGGTTATTTTTGTTTTGTTTTGATACACCTACTGACACTCACAAATGACAATCAAAACGAATCTAATGACATCCAATGAAAAATCGTACCCACTTTTTAGTGGTCATACTGATATTCTTATACTGTGGCACTGTGACCGTAATCTAAGCTATAAAAATACTAGTTTTTTTTTATAAATCACCAATCAGGGTAATCAGAAATTGATGTAAAATAAAATCTAGCTTAGTTAATTTAATGTACCTAATGTCAAAGACAATAATTTTATAAATGTTTACTTACTGCACATATCTTTTGAGTACATTCTTTGTATTTATTCTTTTTATGGCTTTGCGGGACTTTTTTCGCTTGCGTTGTTTATTGCCCATTGTAAACAACTTGCAATATAATTGAATAAACTGTCAAAAACTAATAATGGTGCATGAAATTGTTGAAGCGAAAAAAATGGCACAGGTGACACAGGTCCCACCTCTGTAAGCGCCAGCGCGCGAGTGATCGTGCGTGTCGAGTGTCGAGCCGCAGCGCTCGCTCATTTTGTAGGTATTTAAACATTGTATTTAAAATAATATTTTTTTCTGGTCAAAACTTACGAATTTGTCTGTAAATATTTAGTGGCTTTAGTCGAGTACAAAAATCAAACGTAAAATATCAGTAGTTTAGTCTTAATCTTGTAAAAACAATAGGAAAAGGGGTAACTTTGGGATTTTTTTCTATCGAGTAAAGTTTGTTAAATCTTTTAACTGCCTACGATTTTGACTAAACTAGATCCTTGACTAATACATATCCCTTTTTCAGAACATAAAACACTTAATTCTGTACCCCAGATGGTTTGAAAAAGTCGTCACTTAAATATATGACAGACTTCGAGCAAGCAGCCATGAATGCCATAACAATAATTTTCCCCTTAGTTGAAGTAAAAGGGTGTTACTTCCATTTTACTCATAATGTGTGGAAGAAAGCTAAAGCACTGAATTTGACGAAAAACAAACGATTTCGCAAACATGTAGCGTTATCAGCATTTTTACCTTTACTACCTCGAGAGTATATCCCGGACGGATGGTGCTACATAATGGAAGATTCCCCGGAATGTAAAGAAATACAAGCATTCAACGATTATATGGTCACGCAATGGCTAGAGGATGAAGCTTTCGTTGATACTTGGTGTGCCTACAATCAACGCCATCGCACAACCAATGCTGTGGAATCCTGGCATAAAAAACTAAACAGCAGTATGCCAAAAAACCCAAATCTATATCAGCTTTTAAAAGCTTTAAAAGAAGATGCACAGTTACAAATTGTGAATATTAATAGTATTGAAATGCCCAACCCAAAACGACGGCTAACAAATGACATTGCAACCGATAAGTGGTACCAACATGTAACTGACCAACTTCTGACTGGGAAAATTACAGTTGGTCACTGTTTGGAAAAGTTAAAATGTTGAAGAAATTGTAACTTGATTGTAACATGATTGTAAATTGAACTGATTGATTAATGTGATAGTTATAGTGATTAAGATTTTTTAGTCATCCGATTAAGATAATTAAAATCCTTAATTACTTAGAAACATAATTATATATTTCATTTTAGGTTTATTCAAATAAAAAGACCAAACATCTGATTATCTGTGATAATTATAATTACTTATAGTAAGTTTTATATCCTGTTTATTTTTGATATCTGTCCAAATGTCTGATTATCTGTGATGATTTTATATAATATATCTATTATAAGTTCTGTTTATGCTAAGTGATTAAGATATTCAAATTTTATAATATTATTAGGTGAGGTGTTACTAGGTTTGTTAAATTAAAAATGCCAAATACCTGCGATGACTGAATGAAACACTAATTACAAATAAAAATGTTATTTTATAACTATATTACAGTTTTTTTCTTGATTGTACTTACCTGTCATAAAGAGAAGCAATCTTAAGGGGATCCGACCGGAATGACAAAATATTAAGTGGATCAGACCGGAATTAAAAAGTAATAATAACCAGCAAGCGATCAGATTAGGGGATCCGACCGGAATTAAATATTCCAATTTAGTTCTGATCTACTGCACAGGGGATCAGACCGGAATAGAAAATATTATAAAATAAAACGGATCCCCCAGGGTATCAGATATGGGGGATCCGACCGGAATAACTCGAAATCGCGGCCTCTGCGGGAATACCTAGCCTGCGATAACCTTATAGGTTTTAATAAATTTAAAAGATTCTACTGCCGCTTTCCTAAATACATAAAGTAGGCAACCGAAACAACGGGTAAAAATCCCGGGACATTCATTTTAATTATGTTTTACAATGTATTTATTTTATTACAATCTTGACACGGGTGGCAGATGTCGACTTGGCACGTAGGTACTTGTTGACAAGTTAGAGTACGCCAAGCATCGTTGTCTTCTTAGGCTACGTTCCGGGAAGGACCGGAATCACTCGCGGCGTTCGCACACCCATTCCCTTAAAAGCCCACGGTCATCGTGAGCGAACTCGATACGTCATCGATGATGATCGATGACGTCACCGAAAACGCTCACAACGCTCACAGATCGTAGGTGGGTTTTCGCGGTCGTTTATGAGCTGTCACTGTCAAGCATCAAATGTATAGGATTCTATCGATTTTTAACAGAAAAGTTGCCGCGCTTTTCGTGACCGCGTAACCGTTCCGCTTGGGTTGAACATTGCATGCATTCATTCCAACCGGAACGCTAAACCGGGGCGCGATAGTTGTGACCGTTGACGGTGCTTCCCGGAACGTAGCCTAAATAATATCTTACTACACATACTTTATAGTAGGGGAGCCCACGATGCTAAATGGGGATTTACTCGAGCGTCATAAGACCTATTGGGTTGCAAAGCTTAGATGATAAGTAGAAAAAAAATGTTAAATAATGTATACGTTTTCATCGGTGGGGTTGCGGATATTGATTTTCAAAAATTTAAAAAAATACTGTTGCATGGACATAATCGGGCGCGTCAGATATTGATAGCATCAATGTCCTACGTATTTTTAATAATGTATGTATGTTAATCTGATCGTTTGCATGATGGGGGTGGTCGTACGTAGGGGTTAAAAATGAAAAAAAAAAAAATATCGAGCGCGTCATATTTTCTAAGGGGGTGTTAAGTGAACTTAAAAAAAGTCATTCAATAATCTGACGGTTTCGATGTGACGCAAACTAGTGGACACTATTATAATGTGCAAAAAAAATTCGCTGTTTTGAAATACTCAAGCGCGTCAGATTAAGATATATATTGTTCATCTTTATCTCCTAGACGTGCTGTCATAATGTGACTATTATCTGGAGGCATTCGCCTAATCTGACAAAAACATTTTTTTTTGAAACCATTGGATTTAATTAATTGAAAAGCTCAGGAAATAGCATGCAAATAAAAAAGTGTATGTTTGTTAAGTAAAATACTTGTATTTATAAGATTTTTTTTTAAATGTTTTTTTTTAAATAATTAATTGATTAATTAATCATCATCTTTATTAGTAGAATCGTCTTCTTCTTCTTGCTCGATTTCATCCTCATATTGCGTATCTGTAACAAAAAAAATATTTTTTTTTTTGTGAAGAACGTGATTTTTAATTATTGGAGAAAAGATATACCTGATTCTGGAGTATCTTCAAGGGTGTTATGACTACATCTTCATACGCTTTCGGGAATTGATCACCTGCAAACCAGATCATTTTGAATTTTCCGTTGACAACTTCCGTGATGGCGTCATGTCAACCAAAACCAGAGTAGGGACGGAGTGAGAGAGTAATAGATAGAGAAAGAGTGGGAGGGGAATAGAAACGCGGAGAGGGGAATATAGGCATCACGCACTAAACTTTATCGACGAATTTTGTTACTTCGACTTGTGGAAATGGTCAGATTGAATAGTTTTCGTTATCTTTAAATTATTACCTTCTAAATAAAAATAAAACTTTGCCACACTCGAGAATGTCGAGAAACCGTTTTTTTACATCTTTTCCGCCTTCCCATTTCTTTACGTCACTCTCAAATTGTCAGATTAGTGGAATATACACTTTTTAGCATGTAATTAACTCACCCCACCTTAATCTGACGCGCTTGAGATTTTCGGATGATCATTTTTTTTAATAATCAGATTTTTTAACAATGACGGGCGACCTTATATATGGGTCTCATATTTGGTGGTTCTCAAACGGGTACAAGGTATCCCCCTGTATATTAATCTGCCGCGCTTTAGTAAATCCCAAAATCCCCGCTTGGGCTCCCCTACTATTATGAATTCAAACATTTTTATAGTCAACTTGAAGTTTCTACCCGTGGGTCTGTCTTTGTTGCCAATGTTGCCATTATTCGTCTTTGATAGTGTAAAACTTGGCGCTGCTTATTTTTTTTATGATCATTATGTACCTTTAATTAATGTAATGTTTTATGAACATATTTTTATTTATTATTAATTTATTACACACTACAGACACTATGATCCGTACCATTTTTAAACTTATAGATTAATACGAGTACGAGTAATTAAACTAACATACATTTTGAATGCAGACTTCGTTCTCCAAACATTACAGTTTTACATTACAAAAATACCTTATTTATCTAGCTTAATCTATTTATATTATTTTCCTTATTATACTGATATTAGCTAGCTAGAGCACCCGGCCGCAGACTCCTACCTTTACCCTATTGTACTAAGCACGGCCTCCACGACTGCTTCGTTCCTATCTTATATGGTCATCTTGATGTTGTAATCTGCTATTTGTTTTGCCGTTGCCTTTGTCACCTGCGTGCCAGTTCTTATTTTGTTTAGGCTAAAATCCAAATTAGTATAACACTTTTGAATGACAGCACTAAAATTAGTTGTCATTTCTCTTCAATTGTGGGCATATTTTAGAGAGTTTAGTCGTCACGTAACTTGGTGCTCGCTAAACTAATCTAAAATAACCCAAAACTTAATAGAATAATCCTATTTTTAGAAATGTCATTCTAAGTGTTAAACGATTTTGGATCTTACTGTTAACATACTAAGGAGCACCATAATATTTTTTTACATAGGTAGTTTAGTGTTTTTGAACAAGTGAATGTAGCCATTCACTTGTTCAAAAACACTAACTAACACTATTATCTTAATACTGGAATTTTGTCCTCGTGATGTATCTAGTGCCCGTGTGATGGGGAATATCTTACACTGTAATGATCTTCATATATTTCAACACATTCTACTTCTATAGCTCCCAGTGTACATTACTGTTAACCATTGAGAAAGCACTTTATCCTTATTGACTTCGTTTCCGGCGATCCATTTAGCCTTATTTGTATTGCTCGACGATTCTACCGTTTTTTTTCGGAGATTGAATCGCAATTTGTGTTTTTACAAACTTTGCAATTAGAGTATGATATTGACTGAGGCTTGATGAAATAAGTTCAATGCTTTTTAAAATCATACTGAATAGATTATTGAACGAAAAAAAATACGAAACTGACTTTACAATAGGTACAACACAATATAATACAAAAATTCTTTATTGGTAACCAATCTTATAAAAAAACCATAATATAATACAAAAGCGCTACAAGAGAATGGACAATTGCATGCTACTTCTACGCCTAAAACTATAATATACTCGCCATACGAATATTTTTATATTATTGAGAAAAAGCCAGAATTTATATATCGAATGTGATGAAATATAATATATATTTTAATTTTTTAACGCTTATTCTGCTGGGATATGGGTTAGTTAGTTTTTTATATTTTTTTTATTTACACTCCACAGACTCCAGGGTCCATGCATTTTTTCAATTTAGCTTGATTTTTTTATTATGATAACGAATTTGAAACATGCAACCTCAGATTATAGAACAAAAGGCAGATGGAGTGCGCCGAACTCGCGAGTGTCGCCACCTTTATAGTTATGTGTGCGTGACAACGAGCCACAGCACTGTACGTACACGTGCATCTGTGTGCGTGTACAGTTACCAGATAATGAAAAATTAACTCCCTCATTTTTGTAACAAATTGTTATAATATTGGAAAGTTAAACGTTCTGTTGTAACATACAGTACTAAAGTAATATATGGATAAAATAATAGTTATTAATAACTAAATAAATTACAATAAATAAAGAAGGTTCGGTAAATATATCACAATTCATTGTTTGTTTTTGTTTAATATTTTAATAGTATCCTATTTTTCTAATTATTACACATATATCCGACAGTTTGTGAGAATGGAAGTACGTATGTATGGATGTTTATTTCTCTTTCACGCAAAAACGACTATACTGATTTGGATAAAATTTGGCACATAGGTAGTTTTTAATCTAGATTAACATACAGAACATTCCATCGGACTCGCCCATCTCGGGTTCCGAACAAATTTGTAGGTAACAAATTATTTCAGATTTTGCTCTTCACAAACTTTGGAGATTAGAGGATGGCCATATATATTTTTTAGTCTAGCTTTTTGCCAAATTTAGTGATTCTAGGTCAACGGGAACTACCATATTATGGGTTTTCGAACCAAAACCTATAGGGTACTTCCGGTTGACCTGTCAATGACTTGTCAATTTAGGCTAAAAGCAAGGTCTACAAGGTTTTTACCTTTTGAGGTGCTAAACTCTAAAAATGGTGCGAACGAGACAAGTATTCGCAATGGGGTCCCCACATTAAAAAATTGTCTAGTAGGCTCAGTTCAGCAGCTTATGCTGTTAAAAAAATTAGACTATTAACTGATGTAGACACAGCTAGAATAGTTTATTTTAGTTATTTCCATAGCATTATGACTTATGGCATACTGCTCTGGGGATGTTCTGCAGATATTAATTCTATTTTTATACTGCAAAAAAGGGCTATACGAGCGATCTACAGTTTGGCTCCCAGAGTTTCCCTTAGACAGAAGTTTAAAGACATAAACATTCTAACTGTTGTCTCTCAGTTTATCTATGAAAATCTAATGTATGTAAAGAAAAACATTAGCAGTTTTGATAAAAGGAGTGATGCTCATTCCATCAACACGCGAAATAAGCACAAGCTATCCGTACATGTAACGCGTCTCCACAGAATAAGTCATTCTTTTATGGGACAATGTATACGATTCTATAATAAAGTTCCCAATGTTATCCGAGATTTGCCTATTAATAAGTTTAAAATTACTATTAAAACTAAACTCTGTCAAAAAGGTTATTACAAAATTTCGGATTACTTGGAGGATAAAACAGCTTGGGACTGATCACTCCAGGATCTATCTACTCGTGTACTAAGATGTCAAAGTGTAGCGTGTCTTGCCATACTGATACCATTATTATGTTCTCTTTTGTAAGGCAACACACTGGAGCTAATATTTGTAGCACCTAAGTAAAAACATTGTAAAATCATCTATATAAAAAGAATGGCCCCGAGTTTCTTGCCGCTTCTTCTCGGTTGGCTCTATGTATTTTGGAACGCGGCGGTAGTCTTTAAAGTACATTATAATGAAAAACTGACGTTCATAAGTGCGTCTTTGATGCCTAAATTGAATAAATGATTTTGACTTTGACTTTGACTTTGACTTTCAACTTTATTAAAAACTTGACATAAAAAGTATTTTCTAAGAAGACTTGAGGTTTGGGAAAAAAACCGTGCGAGCGAGACTTATAAAAAAATATTCGCATTTGCGATATTAAAAAACAAACTTTTGTTACATCACTAACCCCTAGACCTTCTAAATGTAGTTTTACCAATAAAACGGCTAACTAATTTAAATAAATACTGGCAACACAAGCGAATGACTGTTGAAGTTTTGTGTTCCGAGTCACATGTAAAGTTATTATGTTGATTAAAAATTATATAAGCCAAATAATTAATAGTTATCTGTGAAAGGATATTCCATCTTCTTTTTTTTCTTTTTGGGAACAACTTTTACAGTGTTTAATAACACAAGACGGTATTTTTTACATTAAAATTACGAACCAGTCGTAACGTGTTGCTTCGGACAAGTCGCGTATAGCACTAGCGCGGGTTTGTATTTGCTTTTGAATTTGTATTCGCTTTGGTGGCGACGCTCGCGTGTTCGGTACGCTCCATCTGCCTTTTGTTCTATAATCTGAGCATGCAACATATAAATCATAACTAGGGAACCAACAATTTTTTTTTTTTTTTTTTTCACAGCTGGGCCCTGTAGGTACCTACGGCTTGACAGACAGACTACTAGCCAGTGATAGCGTCAGAGAAGTCACACTGCCTGAATGCACCGGACGTGACCTATCGTACCCTGCGAAGCACAGTTACTGTAGTCTACTGTTGCGGTCAATGTCACCAGCTTTGGGTGACTGCTCAAACTTGTGATAACCGTAAGCTTTGCATAAGCTTACTCTTCGCGTCACATTAAAAAAACAGAACCGCTGAACAGATACCAGGTGGACAGCCGATGCACTATTTGTAAATCTATCTAAGTCCGGATTATGGTCCATAGAAGGTACGTACATAAGCCGATGGGCGCAGTCTGAGCGTAAATCCTTCTTAAAACTTTATAAATCAATCAGCCGATACCCAAGGCTTTTAAATCAAAGGAATTGATTTATCACTGGTTTCTTTTATACGTTTCTTTGACGATCGAGTTTCGCGAACTTTCACACCAAGTTTATGAATAAATGAAACTTTTTGCTCAGTTGGTTCAATAGTTAAAAGCTCGGGAAGAATGAGATTATTTTTACTTTGCAGCGCTTAAAGTAGAAATAAAAAACTTGCAGCGAAAATAATAAATTTTATCTGCATTCAAAACGAATATTAAATAAAATCTAGTCGATTTAGTCTGTTGTACTTTAATACTATATTTACTGCCAGTGTGGTATGTCGAGGTGACAGTGATTAAAACAAAATTTAAAAAAAAATGCGGGTAGTCGGAACAAAACAGTACTTGCCGCTCGTAAGGATGTGAACACCCGCTGCTTCAGTATGCTCGTGACCACGCCCAATGCCGCAAATTCAACCCAAATGTTTGTGCGCAAATAGACTAGCTAGTAGCATATAAAAATATTTAATATTTATCGCTTTAGTATGTAAGGATTTAAAGCGTAACAGAACAATATCTGAGATCCGTATACGTCAAAGGTTAAAACATACTTTAAGGTAAGACTTAGATGTTTGTTGGTCTGTCTGTGTAATGTTGTCAAGGTCCGTATGTCATCCTTGCTTCTTTCAGGAACACATATATCTATAGAATTAAAATGTGTCGTTCTCGAACGTATTTTGTACGTGGATTTAATTTCTTTACTTTTAATTTCTGGTACTGATGTCTCCTCCCCAGAGGAGAGTACCAGTAAAACTCCTGATGATGTTTCTCCCAGGTTAGAAGGAAACATAAACTCATCTATTATTAAATAAAACTGAAATAAATTGAGCCTTACTTATATTTTATATAAATGGATACGTTTAATTGCCTACGCACTAAGCTACAAGGTACTTGTACATATCAGTCTAATTCAATGTAACTAAATAAGGTACGAGTGTGAAATATGGTGCCTATAGGCGAAGTACGAGCTTCAAGGGCCGCCTGGTTGTAAATGAAATAATCATTTATTTACTACTTCGGTACCCGTACTATATACCTAACCCCATTATATTCCCACATCTGGCACAAGGGCTATTCAGGGAGGAGAAGAAAGATACATTATCGCACGTTAAAAACAAAAGTGACATTAAACAAAATTGTTAATTTTTTCAGTATGAAGTGGATAATTTAAAGTTTTTGTAAAATTTGCGAGGTCCATATCTCGGCTATAAATTAAAATACATGTACAGCTGTTGCTTTAAATAATAGTTCAGTTCCCGCAGTAGGCTTGCGTGGGTCATGTTCATAATATAAACATGACCCACGCGGGCCTACTGCGGGTTGGCGGATAGACTAGCGTCCAGTCCTGAGTTTACTTACTGTCTGGCTGCCACCGCCATGCAAGAACCGATATCAACTACACTCTACAGCAAAACTCTGAAGGCACTTCACGGGTGACCGCTATACCAATAGCGGTCTTGATCTATAGAAACTATGATAATTATATATAATTATGTTATAAGATAAATGAAACTACTGACCGTAGCAAAAGTTCCGTAACATAGCTATAGTTTATTTTTTATATATTTTAGTCGATGTGCCGTTATCATAACATGTCAACACACTTTAAAAAACAAACTGGATCTATAAGTAAATATTATATTATAGCAGAAATACAACATTAGTAAAGTCAACATATTTAACACATTAGATAAAAAGGAACAATAACTTAAAGATTGAAACAACAAAGTTGAACAGCTTAGAACGACTTGAGCAATAATGTTACGAACTTTCAACCACCTGGTCTGCGACCAGGCTATCATCCCCATCTTCACCTCAGCCGTAGTTACGTAGTACGCTGCTTATGTTCAGCAGTAGACGAACATATATTTCCAAAAGGACCAGTTGGAAACGGGCTGCATCCAACTTCATCCTGCGACCTATATCTGGTCACCTGTCCACTTTGCCGGTGGACGACCAATGTTGTGCTCGCCGTATACTTATGTATATACTAGCTGTTGCCCGCGACTTCGTCTGCGCAGGATTAGTACTTCGTGTAGCTTATTATCTTCTCCAAGGTTTTATCTATCTTTATACCAAAATGTGATAAAATATTTACATGGTCAAACGAAATTGCTATAATAGTATTAAAAAAATTAAATACTTAGTCAACCAATCAGTAAACACTAATAATAAAATAAAACTGTCATGACATTTCATCACCCTTGACGATATTTGTGTTACATTTCATCACCCTTGACGGTCATCGAGCACGTCTAGTGTATCGTGCTGTCAAAATGATAGCGTGCTTTTGACTAAACTATGAGAAACTGACACAAACTTTGATAGAACTGTCATCATTACGATCTTGTCGTAGGCGGAGATCTTGTTATGTCTATGCTGTTCCCAAGAATATTACGCTTTTTCACCCACGTGGTGATGGATGATGATGATCAAAAGTAGCACAGGTGCTATCCCAGACTATGATCTATTTCTGTGCCAAATTTCATTTAGATCCGTTCAGCCGTTCTGCCGTTTTTGAGTAACAAACATCTATATCCATTCAAACTTTCACATTTATAATAATAGTGGGTTTATGGCCAGTCTGTAAATTAAACTATGTATTTTTTAACTCAAAAGCATTCGGTTTCTGAAACCCAGCAAAAGATGCCCAGCTTTAAAACATCAAACGACTTTAGACCACTAAGCTCGGAGCTGCAATAAATCGGCTGCAGACAATTTACCAGAATAAAGACATTAGAACAAGCTGTGCGCGCGTGCTGTCGGCTTGCTAATGACTTTATTGTGTTATTGTTTAAAACTTAACTGTAACTAGTTAAAGTATATTTAAAAGTCAAAGAAAAATCTACGAGAAAGTAAATTTTTTACTAACATTGTAAATATTCTCCAATATCGCAATATCTGGTATTTGCCCGAAATCTGCGATCCATCCTTGGTATTGATTGGAATGTGGGCAACCCCACAAGTTTTCAGTTGCAGATGATTTAGGTGGCAATGCAGCTGTCATGGGCAGCCGTATTTTTTTTCAGGCGCTCGTTACGTCCGTCTCTTCAAAGTGCTAAAAAGACTAGTGGGCTTAGTACGAAAAAATGCGTAAATATAACATAACGTGTTGTTTACGTAAAATAGGTCAAACTGCCATTTATCTAGGTTAACTGTGACACAGATAACTCATAGTGTGTACTCCAAAGCGTTACGCGATGACGCTTACGATACGAATACTTTTTCGCAAATTGATTGTGCTACGGCCTATGACTGCACGTTTAAGTTTTGTTCGAGGTTGATATCAATGATCTTTGGGTTTTGTCGGAGGTCCGAGTATATATATCTCCATTGTTTATTTTGAAGAAGTTTATGATGACACAATACACAATAATTACAGTGTGTGCAGCGGCTGAGGCAGCAGAAGTTCTCAAAAGAAGAAGCAGAAAATATATGCAGTTCTTGGTAAGGAGTATTTTGGCGTAGAGATCATGGGTCCGTGCGAGGTCTGGATGCACGACGTTTTCTTGAGGAGATGTTTAGTTTATATCACAGGTGGTCAAAGATCTGGAAATTATTTCGGTCAACGAAACAGTTTGACTATTCTATGACTATACACGACGCGATTATGTTGCCAGCTTTTTGGGCACCCTACCTTCTGCCAGCGATCTGAGCTCAGTTTGTATATTTTTTTTCTACTTAGGTATATATTAATTAAAGTTTTTTTTTATTTATATTAACATTCATTTTCTTTTTGCATTGGAAAATAATAAAGTTTTATGAATTAGAACTATTCTACGACAACAATTATTTATATGTTTAACATAAGAACCTATTCTGTTCATAATCTTTACACAGTAGTGGTTCATATTCTAAATAATAAAATGACACAATCGCCACTTTTAATTTAGAAAACTACCCTTAGGTTACGTTAGAAGTTATCATTATATTTTCTTAGCATACCAGTTACAATGTACAATACACGGCAGGATATACAGCACGCCGAGGTACATAACAACACTTGTACCCGTGAGTTGTATAAGCATTCATTCATTCATTCATTCATTCATGTAACACATCTCCACGGGATAAGTCATTCTATTATGTGACAATGTATTCGATTCTATAGGGTGTTAGGTAGAGGGACCGACAAACCAAATGAGCGTGTTCGGGGGCCCACTTGGAGAATACAAGTTGGCCAAAAAAAATCCCCGACACCCCAATTTTTTTAACTGAATCAGTTAGTTAGCTCTGTTTTGTATCCAATTTTGCTTTGCGTGGCCTGAAGGTGTATTAGAGACCAAATTCAACTAAAAAAATCCGGTCTACAACAGATTTTACAAATGTTATGGTGGTAAATAGGTACAATTTCGGAGAAAAAGCGAAAAATCACAAAAAAAAGTTAAACATATTGGGGGGTCGGGGATTTTTTTTGGCCAACTTGTATTCTCCAAGTGGGCGAAAAATCACAAAAAAAAGTTAAACATATTGGGGTGTCGGGGATTTTTTTTGGCCAACTTGTATTCTCCAAGTGGGCCCCCGAACACGCTCATTTGGTTTGTTGGTCCCTCTACTAAACACCATGTATAATAATCTTCCCAATGTCATCCGAGATTTGCCTAATAAGTTTAAAATTACTATTAAAACTAAACTCGGTCAAAAAAATTATTACAAAATTTTGGATTACTTGGATGATAAAACAGCTGTTTTATCCTCCAAGTTGGGACTGATCATTCAAGGATCTACCTAATCGTGTATTACGATGTAAAAGTGTAGCGTGTCTTGCCCTACTGATACCATTATTAAATAAAAATAAAATAAATAAAAAATAAAAAATAAAAAGCCTTTTATTTCCTGCGCATTCAAAAGAACTTTTACAGAATTTAAATAGATCTCAGTAATATAAACATTTAGAATTTTAGAACATGTGTTTTACTTTGATTGTTATAATTGATTATAGCAAATATTATATACAAAATAAAGTAGGATTGAACCTAATCTTAAATATCAATTTTAATTCATAGTTAAATTTAACTTGTATTTCATTGTAAAATTATTAAGATATAATTAATAGGTACATTACAATTTATAAATTCATGACATTTAAAAAGTAACATAGGAATGATAAATTATAAAATTAAATTATTAATTAAAAAAATAATTAATTATACATTGCTAATAAAATTATCATGCAGGCATGCAAGAACCCCTCTTATGTGAGGGTGAAGGCCTCCTCCAGACTTTTCCACTTGTCTCTATCTTTGGCAATTGTTTTCCAGTTTTTTCCTGCTATTTTGATTATGTCATCTTCCCAACGAGTTACTGGTCTCCCTCTCTTTCTAATACCCGAAGGGCCCTGCCATACTGTCAGTCTAGACGTCCAACGGTCATCATTTATTCTAGTTACATGGCCTGCCCAGCGCCATTTTAACTTTTGTGAGAATTGAAGTGCATCTATAACTTTAGTCTTTTCCCGTATAGAGACGTGTGGTATTTTTTGTATTTTTCTCACATTTGTGATGCTTCTCTCCATACTTCGTTGACAGGATCTAATTTTGTTTTTTACTCTTTGTGTGTACTTCCATGTTTGACATCCGTAGGTGATTGAGGGGAGTAAGCAGGTGTCCATAATTTTTTTCTTCAAATTTATAGGCATAGTTCCTTTTAGTAATCCTTTTAAGCTCCAGAATTTTTTCCATGCACCTGAAATTCTCCTATCTACTTCTAGTTCGTTACTTTGTTTATCGAAGGAAAACCATTATTACGGTCTCTTATTAGTATGGTTTTTTATGGCAACACAACATTTGTTAAATATATTAAGTGGAGATAAAAAAGATATGTAGAAAGACAAGCCCGCTGAGTTTCTTGCCGGATCTTCTCATTCGTGGTCGCGTTCCGATCCTGTTTTAGTGCCCGGTAGGCCTATACAGAATAAATGATTTGATTTGGTGAATAGATTCGCCAACCGAGTTTTCCTTTATGCGGACCGATAATATCGATGGAAAGTTATTTAAAACATCCATACTCGAGTCGGCACGAACTGTTACCTCCAGCAATTCAGGCAAATATACAAACCAATAAAAACTAACTATGGGTTTTATATACCAAAAAAATACAGAAATAATTAGCCCATACATTGAAGGGTAGACAATCCACCTTACTTTTGGGCTTTGCCGCAGTCGGGTAATTAAGTTTGTTTAAATTTATATACAAATTAAATAACCCAGTCCTCCCCGCTAGGTGGACCCCCCGCTAGGTGGACCGACGACCTCGTCATAACCGCGGGGAATCGCTGGTTGCAGGAAGTGAGTTGCCGGTCCAAGTGGCGTTCCACGGGGGAGGCTATGTTCAGCAGTGGACGTCTTTCGGCTGATAATGATGATTATGATGATATCACCCAGTAACACTCGCGTCATCAAGACGTATCTAATTATATGCCATTTATCGAAATTGGTTGAGCCGTTGATCACAGACCTAGTTTACGGACACTGAAACAGACGATATATACATACAAGTATACATAGATACATATTATTCAGGACATCACACAACCCTCCTTAGCCTTCGTTGCAGTCGGATAATAAGGCATGTTTTAATAAATAACATGCCATTTTAAATAATCTTGCTAGGCCCGCTGATGTGATCTACCAGAATGCAATAATGACAATACAATTAAACCTATATTATAGTACTAGCTAACCCGCCAGCGGCTTCGATCGCGTGGTCTCGCGGGATACGGTTAATTTTTTTTTATTTTTAACAAATCCCACGGAAACTCTTTATTTTAGCGGGATCAAAAGTATCCTATATGTTGACCAGGGATATAACGTACATATGTTGAAAAGGGATAAGCTACCACCGTACTAAATTTAATTTAAATCGGTCCAGGCGTTTCGGAGATTAGCCCGTACAAACAGACAGACAAAAAGACAAATAGAGAAACAAAAAAATTTGGAAAAAAAAAAATTAGTTCGATTTCACTCCTTACATCCCCCTGACTCGGGTTTTAGCATATTTTTTCATTATACAGATATTCGACCTCTATAGTTTTATTATATGTATTGAGTTGTGAAGCGAGTAGTGATAATAATAAATTTGAAATTAGTTCCATACGAATTGCTTAAAATTTCTATCTCTCATAGGGTAAACTCTTGAATAATTTTACGTGATAACGGTTTTTACGTAAAATTATCGTCCGTAAATCGAATTTAAAGACAATCAGTTTTCAATGCAATTACTGTATTATGGGTATGGGAAGAAAAATGATTACGCAGCAATGTTAAAGTGTGGATTCCGTTGACCTAACATGTCTCGACAGGTTAACTGCAGGTACCGTGTGCTCCTAACTTTACATAATTTATGTCTAATGGGAAACTGGGAATCTATTCCCGCTGTATATCACTATATATTCATGTGATATACTGTTGTAAGCTAGTATTTAATTTTTTTCTATTTACCTAGGATACATACAACTACACAAATATTATGCACCCTGTTATTATTAAAATCTAGCCTAAAAGGCTAATAAGTAATTATATTCTATCCTAAACTGCTATATTCACTATACGTAAGAATGTGTCCAGTAACACTATTGTCTCTATTTAAGGTGAAGACACTTGTTCATTGTTTTCTTTGAAGCAGTACTTAAATTAACTTCATTACTCTAATACACTAGCACTGATCACTACACTAACTCGTACGGTTTCGTTCTCTTTAGTCTTCTTACTATATCCGTGTGGTCGAGCAGTAAAACTGCCTCAACATTCACATGATGATGAAGCCGATGTTGGTGTGCTTCTGCATAGTTTTGTATCACTTTGTCGACGAACTCTACTTTAAGGTCCCGATGGAGATCGTCGTTCCTTATGTACCAAGGTGCGTTCACTATTCCCCTTAGTACCTTATTCTGAAAGCGATTATTAAGATGTTGCTTGGTTTGGTGCAGCCCCAAAGCTGAATACCATATGTCCATACAGGCAGTAAGTCTTGTTTATACAGTAACAAGTTGTTGTTTATAGAGAGTAAGTAAGTATAAAAAACTTAAACAACGGCATGAGTAATCTCAAATGCTTTTTACTGAATGAACAGTAGCTACTACAGTGTTGATGATATTTTCTACCAACTTCCAAAAAAGGAGGAGGTACTCAATTTGACTGTATATTTTTTTATGTTTGTTACCTCATAACTTTCGACTGGGTAAACCAATCTCTTTTTTTTTTGATAGCTGGTACTGTCCGTGTGGTCCCATTTAAATTTCATTACAGTAGGTCACGTAGTTTTTGAGAAAAACTTCAATAACTGAATAGAATGGAAGTCGGTATTAAATTTTTCAAATTGTACTACTATTATTATAGATACATTTTACCTTCTTACATGATTATACTTCTAATCAGTCATTTATGTAAGTGTTGACTGTGAACATACGCGTAAATACCTCTTAATTGTTATTGATTTATACATTACATTATTTTCTTCTTCTTGGTCGTATCTTCATGAATGAGGGACGTGATTTTTGTGTGTAGTCTGTGCCACCATTTTTCTCCAGCTCTCTTTATCTTTCACCATTTGTATGGCTGATTGCAAGATGGCCCCTGTTGCCCCTTGAGTGGTGTGTGTCCATCGCGTCGGAGAGTGCTCCTTGCCTCTGTTTCCTTCGACACAGCCGGTAATAATCAGTCTTTGAATAATGTCTGGGTCTCTCCTGACTATCTTCCCTGACTTCACTGCAAATTGTAGCTAGTCGTGCCTTTATATTTAGCTGCTTTAGGATGGACTCGTTTGTCTGGCGTTCCGTCCAAGATACTCTTAGCATGCGCCAGCACCAGTTCGAAAGCGTCAATTCTAGAGCGCTTTCAGTGTCCACTGATGTTATTTTACATCTTAAGAAATGTACATAATTTTAAAAACATTCAATAATATCAATATTTTATTACCTTCGTCCGGAAGCCTTTTTCTGGATCTTGAGTACAGTGGGCTCGTCGTTGCGTCCCGCCTCGCACTGTACCTACAACACAACGACAACAACAACGCGTAAGTCTCACGTTAATCCCGTTTTTATTATTACAAAATTAAATGAACGTGAGTTTAACAATATATTTTATTACCTGTAGTAGATTTTTCTAAGGTACGCCGATAACTGACAACGGAGTTCGGCAGGTACCGCAACTTTTAACAGTACTTACATCTATAACCATATATACAGTTACCCATTTACGCATCGAATAAATTCACTGTAAAATATCCGTCTGATAGGAATAGCCTAAACGCCTAACAGACCGGACTTTTATGTGATCACTGGACCTAGCATGATCTGCGTAAGTGTAACGGAATCTGTCGTTCACGTGTACAATACAAGCTGACATTAATCTAGGGTAACTGTGAACTACGCCGAAGTGCAATTTGTTGACGCTTACGATACGAATACTTTTTCGCAAATTGTTTGTGCCTCTGTAACGGACCGGATAAAACAAGTAAGAAACCATTCTCTGATACTGAGAAAGCAATGTTGCATTGATTGCAATGATGGCAGTCTTATACCTAGATTTATATTGTATTGTGAAAAGTCACATACATTAAGATATAAATGTCTTGCATATGTTTTCTTGCTATAGATAATGCGGTCTTACCCTCATTCTGCAATATTGCACGGCCGACACTGTACTGCGCAGTATGTTTAAAGCTATAGTCACATTGTTTTGCGCGCGCCGGTTGCCATAAACCCATTTTAATTGAAAAACTTTACCTAGTCAAAGAGGCTTACGGTTTTCTGTATAGCGCTACCGTAAATATAAGCCAAAATATGTATAATGCTGCGTATCCCAAGGACTTAAAAACCAATAAATCAACCTTGTACGAACTTACTTGCCATCAAAACAGACTGGCAAATATTTGGCCCACTGCTTGCAGTGAGCAGAAGAAGATGAAGACCACGAAGCCGATCCGTCATATCGAGAATCGAAGTACTTATCAAGATTCTTTTACAAGTATCTATCTCACCACCGTTCTGGGACAAACCGAAGACCAGAGGCCCTACTCCCACCTCTTAAAGTAGTCATGTTTCAACCTTACCATTAAATTTGGTACCACCACGTCAATATAGCAAGCTTAAAATATAGATTACGATAGATAGTTCACTCAATTCGCATACTTTAACGTGACTTTAACATTAAGTTTCATTGGAAACGTCAAATTTTTGAAGATACGTACTCCCATCTCTCAAAATAGACACTTTGCAACTATACCATTAAATTTGGTAGACTGTTTTGTGTCGGTGGGAGTACGATAGTCAATATGATTATTCTAAACTTATTACAAAACGCTCCTGATTTATGATAGTTTCGTAAAAAGTGGGAGTAGGCCCCAGGAGGCAAGACTCGACAAAAGCCGCCCAGAACGGGCATGACCAATGCAAGGAGATTATTGACCAAGCGAGCGAAGCGTCTCTGCTTTAAATGGCCAAATTGACTTTCATCTGCCCATATGTTTGGTAGGTTAGGTTAGAATTTTTTAGTTTTCTCAACAGGGGAGATTACTGCGGCGTTATTTACCGACCGATTATGATAAATTTAGTACACACATTAAGTGCCTGACTTTAAAGAAGAATTTGGAACATGATTATAATTGGTCAAGTGGTTGCTGCGATAATAGGTTGTGAAGTATAAAGACTTACACCTATACAATACACAATACAAACCTATACTATTCTACTACGCAGTTTCACTACTGCAGTTCTACTACTGTCTACGCAGTTCCAGGGTAAAATTCAACGTCTCATTTATTTTCATTCATTTTCTTCTACGCTCCGAATTCCACTCATATTTGATTTGATGACCCGTTTCTTCGTATACAAGTAACATACATACAAATCATAAAGTTTGAAACTTAATGAGTAGGTACACAATTTCCCATTACATTATTAAATTGGATAATCAATAAAAACGTCATAATCACATCAGAAGTTTCAGACCTATACTGATGCTTTTTTAACAATATTTTATCCGGCCGTAAATACGCGTAAAATTACTATCCCAGAAACATATTTCCATGATTTTGTCAATGTCAATCCAATATTTGTCATGTATTTATGTGTTTTTTCGAGTCAAACTGATACATTACCAAAACTAATATTACACCACACTGACTACCATAATTTTCGCATTAGAACTCATCGATACTCAATACTCAATAGGTTTATTGCAACATTATGAATTTTACAATGCAGGTCTTAATTATACATATTTTGTTGTGTATGTTTCATAATAACCGTACGTGGGTATGGCAACATTGTGCGGAGCGGGCCGTTCTACTCCATAGTAATTGTTTTGTCAGTGTGTCTTGTGGACACTGTACATTGTTCTACACTCCGTAACACAATAAATAATAGTAAGTAATTATTGTAATGCATAACAATAATTACTCAGGTAATTCAGTAATAAACATAACAAAGACATGTTATATAAACAGATTGATCACATTGAATTTTTATCTGCCTTCATGTACACTTAGCTACGAGGAAGGTGTTTAAGTATGTGTAAGTATGTCGCCAAATAAGTTAAAATGCTTACTAGCAAACGATTTCTTTTTTGACATATATTGTGACTGTTAAATTATAATTATTGTTTTTAACTCTTTTGTATTTGTTTAGATATATTATGGTTATTAAGCTATTGCATAGCTTCTATCGTGGGCCTTGAGCGTGGAGACCGAATCCAGAAATTCCGTAACGAAAATAACCTAACACCCCCACTCCGACTCCATCTATCGATGAATAGCAGAACTTTTAATGACTTTTTGAAATATCACGCTTGTCTCTTTAGTTCAGCAACTCGTCTCTAGATGGCATTGGTTAAATAATTATAATTGCATAAGTTGATAAAAACAGCTATGCAATAGCTTTACCGCGGCAGTCTCCGAGTGCCACACGTCTTTTTTTATTTCTTTGTTGTTATCATATTCATTGTCTTAATTTGTCGTCCACATAAACTGTAATTTTGTAAATAAAAAAAAAATTAAACACATTTACGGAACTTGTAATTGGCCTTCAGGATACATGTGTTTAAATGCATGTTTCCTAATTTAAGATAAGATAAGATAATTTGCGATTTGCAAAAAACATGTGATGTCATACATATAATAATAACATGCATGTGGTCTTAAGCTAGGTCTGTATCAACATGTTTTGCCTGTTTTAGGCGTACAAATGTAGCGAGATGGCCGTCATTTACAATAATAATAATAATCACATGAATAATAACATTGAAATTGATTGTTGTTACAAAAATGTCGTAATTATAAATATATTAATAATGTCATATCAAGGTATCAGTAGCAATAAGAAATACATTGTCAGTTAAGAATTCGCTTACGTTGTAATAGCATTTTTTTACTAATATATTTCTAATATTTATTTTGAATTTATTAGCGTTTAAATCTCTGAGGCATTGCGGTAACCTGTTGTAGATAACGGGACCCATGCAAAAGATGCTATTGCGCATGAGCGCTTTCTTGGCTGAATGCAGATTTAGTTTACTTTGGTCGCGTCTGTTTCGTTGAACTGTGTCTGATAGTTGTGTGAATAGTTGCGGATTAGTTTTAACAAATAGTGATACCTCTAAGATATAGAGTGACGGAAGTGTTAAAATACTATTCTCAATAAATTTTGATTTACAACTGTCCGTTACTTGTAGGCCAAACATAGATCGAATGCATCGTTTTTGAGCTTTGAAAACTAGGTTGACGTTGGTTGAGTTCCCCCAAAATATTAAGCCATATCTTAGTACCGAAGCCACAAGACCATGATATGCTGTTTTAAGAACTTCTTTCCCAACTATGTAACTGAGTTTGTGGAGAGCGTAAGCAGAGCTACTCAATTTTTTGCTTAGTTCAGTTGTGTGGGCTTTCCAGTCTAATTTCTTATCAATTGTTAGGCCAAGAAACTTTAAGTAATTTTCTTTGTACCTAGCTGTAAGTTTTCTTAAAATTCTAAAATAAAATAAAATAAGTGTTGTGTAATAGTTTCATAACGTTCACTTTGGCACACATAAACTACACTCACACTGATACAGCTCACTTCCACACATATGCATACAATCACTCACACTTACCTGGGTGCTACTGAAATACTGATTATTAGGAGTGCGCACACACTTGCGCGAAAACTTAAATTCATAATCTAACATAACCTATGTATATTTAACTTAGGTTCCTTATCTTCCGTTACTTAACTTAGTTTGGTAAGAAAATATTATGTACCTACTAATTTTAAATAATATACTACGGAAGAGGGATACCCTCTAACACAGGTTTTTTTATACGTACTTAAAAGAAAGCCCCAAACCTATGAAATGTAGGTATGTTGTTTACAGAAATAAAATATTTGTAAGTACCTACACTACATTCATACCTACATATATTAGATTCATAACACCAAAAATACGCATTTTTATTAACATTTCCACGTCTCCCTCTAAAAATGGAATAGCCGTACATTTCGACCTCTATAAGCGGGAGGGAGCCTCTGTAAATGAGAGAACTATAACTTTAAACCTGCCTAATTGGAAATCTGGATTAATGAAAACCCTCAATAAATGGTACAACATTCTTGGTCCCTTGATATCCCAATTTACCAGGTTCCACTGTTGTTATTATTGCCAGCCAAAAATAAATGTCTAAGTATTATCGTTATAAATACAGAAAACGCGAGCTAAGCCGCGTGTGGTTACCTAGTATTTACCTACCCAAAATTTGCAAAGCACAACTACGAACCTAGGCTGTACCTAGACGGCCTGGAAACTTAGGGTGCACGTGCATTGTTCCAAACTTCTAAACGACTTATTGAGAAGTTTGCGGCACACCCAGCACCCAGGATCAACTGAATTCATGTTGTTAGTAGACTCGTAAGATATGCATATACTTACTTGTTAGGGAAGTCAAAATGTAGTGCGCTTTCTCTCTGTTTACGTTCTTGTACAACAACAATTCTTGTATAACAACACTTGTACCCGTGAGTTGTATAAGCATTCATTCATTCATTCATTCATGTAACACATCTCCACGGGATAAGTCATTCTATTATGTGACAATGTATTCGATTCTATAGGGTGTTAGGTAGAGGGACCGACAAACCAAATGAGCGTGTTCGGGGGCCCACTTGGAGAATACAAGTTGGCCAAAAAAAATCCCCGACACCCCAATTTTTTTAACTGAATCAGTTAGTTAGCTCTGTTTTGTATCCAATTTTGCTTTGCGTGGCCTGAAGGTGTATTAGAGACCAAATTCAACTAAAAAAATCCGGTCTACAACAGATTTTACAAATGTTATGGTGGTAAATAGGTACAATTTCGGAGAAAAAGCGAAAAATCACAAAAAAAAGTTAAACATATTGGGGGGTCGGGGATTTTTTTTGGCCAACTTGTATTCTCCAAGTGGGCGAAAAATCACAAAAAAAAGTTAAACATATTGGGGTGTCGGGGATTTTTTTTGGCCAACTTGTATTCTCCAAGTGGGCCCCCGAACACGCTCATTTGGTTTGTTGGTCCCTCTACTAAACACCATGTATAATAATCTTCCCAATGTCATCCGAGATTTGCCTAATAAGTTTAAAATTACTATTAAAACTAAACTCGGTCAAAAAAATTATTACAAAATTTTGGATTACTTGGATGATAAAACAGCTGTTTTATCCTCCAAGTTGGGACTGATCATTCAAGGATCTACCTAATCGTGTATTACGATGTAAAAGTGTAGCGTGTCTTGCCCTACTGATACCATTATTAAATAAAAATAAAATAAATAAAAAATAAAAAATAAAAAGCCTTTTATTTCCTGCGCATTCAAAAGAACTTTTACAGAATTTAAATAGATCTCAGTAATATAAACATTTAGAATTTTAGAACATGTGTTTTACTTTGATTGTTATAATTGATTATAGCAAATATTATATACAAAATAAAGTAGGATTGAACCTAATCTTAAATATCAATTTTAATTCATAGTTAAATTTAACTTGTATTTCATTGTAAAATTATTAAGATATAATTAATAGGTACATTACAATTTATAAATTCATGACATTTAAAAAGTAACATAGGAATGATAAATTATAAAATTAAATTATTAATTAAAAAAATAATTAATTATACATTGCTAATAAAATTATCATGCAGGCATGCAAGAACCCCTCTTATGTGAGGGTGAAGGCCTCCTCCAGACTTTTCCACTTGTCTCTATCTTTGGCAATTGTTTTCCAGTTTTTTCCTGCTATTTTGATTATGTCATCTTCCCAACGAGTTACTGGTCTCCCTCTCTTTCTAATACCCGAAGGGCCCTGCCATACTGTCAGTCTAGACGTCCAACGGTCATCATTTATTCTAGTTACATGGCCTGCCCAGCGCCATTTTAACTTTTGTGAGAATTGAAGTGCATCTATAACTTTAGTCTTTTCCCGTATAGAGACGTGTGGTATTTTTTGTATTTTTCTCACATTTGTGATGCTTCTCTCCATACTTCGTTGACAGGATCTAATTTTGTTTTTTACTCTTTGTGTGTACTTCCATGTTTGACATCCGTAGGTGATTGAGGGGAGTAAGCAGGTGTCCATAATTTTTTTCTTCAAATTTATAGGCATAGTTCCTTTTAGTAATCCTTTTAAGCTCCAGAATTTTTTCCATGCACCTGAAATTCTCCTATCTACTTCTAGTTCGTTACTTTGTTTATCGAAGGAAAACCATTATTACGGTCTCTTATTAGTATGGTTTTTTATGGCAACACAACATTTGTTAAATATATTAAGTGGAGATAAAAAAGATATGTAGAAAGACAAGCCCGCTGAGTTTCTTGCCGGATCTTCTCATTCGTGGTCGCGTTCCGATCCTGTTTTAGTGCCCGGTAGGCCTATACAGAATAAATGATTTGATTTGGTGAATAGATTCGCCAACCGAGTTTTCCTTTATGCGGACCGATAATATCGATGGAAAGTTATTTAAAACATCCATACTCGAGTCGGCACGAACTGTTACCTCCAGCAATTCAGGCAAATATACAAACCAATAAAAACTAACTATGGGTTTTATATACCAAAAAAATACAGAAATAATTAGCCCATACATTGAAGGGTAGACAATCCACCTTACTTTTGGGCTTTGCCGCAGTCGGGTAATTAAGTTTGTTTAAATTTATATACAAATTAAATAACCCAGTCCTCCCCGCTAGGTGGACCCCCCGCTAGGTGGACCGACGACCTCGTCATAACCGCGGGGAATCGCTGGTTGCAGGAAGTGAGTTGCCGGTCCAAGTGGCGTTCCACGGGGGAGGCTATGTTCAGCAGTGGACGTCTTTCGGCTGATAATGATGATTATGATGATATCACCCAGTAACACTCGCGTCATCAAGACGTATCTAATTATATGCCATTTATCGAAATTGGTTGAGCCGTTGATCACAGACCTAGTTTACGGACACTGAAACAGACGATATATACATACAAGTATACATAGATACATATTATTCAGGACATCACACAACCCTCCTTAGCCTTCGTTGCAGTCGGATAATAAGGCATGTTTTAATAAATAACATGCCATTTTAAATAATCTTGCTAGGCCCGCTGATGTGATCTACCAGAATGCAATAATGACAATACAATTAAACCTATATTATAGTACTAGCTAACCCGCCAGCGGCTTCGATCGCGTGGTCTCGCGGGATACGGTTAATTTTTTTTTATTTTTAACAAATCCCACGGAAACTCTTTATTTTAGCGGGATCAAAAGTATCCTATATGTTGACCAGGGATATAACGTACATATGTTGAAAAGGGATAAGCTACCACCGTACTAAATTTAATTTAAATCGGTCCAGGCGTTTCGGAGATTAGCCCGTACAAACAGACAGACAAAAAGACAAATAGAGAAACAAAAAAATTTGGAAAAAAAAAAATTAGTTCGATTTCACTCCTTACATCCCCCTGACTCGGGTTTTAGCATATTTTTTCATTATACAGATATTCGACCTCTATAGTTTTATTATATGTATTGAGTTGTGAAGCGAGTAGTGATAATAATAAATTTGAAATTAGTTCCATACGAATTGCTTAAAATTTCTATCTCTCATAGGGTAAACTCTTGAATAATTTTACGTGATAACGGTTTTTACGTAAAATTATCGTCCGTAAATCGAATTTAAAGACAATCAGTTTTCAATGCAATTACTGTATTATGGGTATGGGAAGAAAAATGATTACGCAGCAATGTTAAAGTGTGGATTCCGTTGACCTAACATGTCTCGACAGGTTAACTGCAGGTACCGTGTGCTCCTAACTTTACATAATTTATGTCTAATGGGAAACTGGGAATCTATTCCCGCTGTATATCACTATATATTCATGTGATATACTGTTGTAAGCTAGTATTTAATTTTTTTCTATTTACCTAGGATACATACAACTACACAAATATTATGCACCCTGTTATTATTAAAATCTAGCCTAAAAGGCTAATAAGTAATTATATTCTATCCTAAACTGCTATATTCACTATACGTAAGAATGTGTCCAGTAACACTATTGTCTCTATTTAAGGTGAAGACACTTGTTCATTGTTTTCTTTGAAGCAGTACTTAAATTAACTTCATTACTCTAATACACTAGCACTGATCACTACACTAACTCGTACGGTTTCGTTCTCTTTAGTCTTCTTACTATATCCGTGTGGTCGAGCAGTAAAACTGCCTCAACATTCACATGATGATGAAGCCGATGTTGGTGTGCTTCTGCATAGTTTTGTATCACTTTGTCGACGAACTCTACTTTAAGGTCCCGATGGAGATCGTCGTTCCTTATGTACCAAGGTGCGTTCACTATTCCCCTTAGTACCTTATTCTGAAAGCGATTATTAAGATGTTGCTTGGTTTGGTGCAGCCCCAAAGCTGAATACCATATGTCCATACAGGCAGTAAGTCTTGTTTATACAGTAACAAGTTGTTGTTTATAGAGAGTAAGTAAGTATAAAAAACTTAAACAACGGCATGAGTAATCTCAAATGCTTTTTACTGAATGAACAGTAGCTACTACAGTGTTGATGATATTTTCTACCAACTTCCAAAAAAGGAGGAGGTACTCAATTTGACTGTATATTTTTTTATGTTTGTTACCTCATAACTTTCGACTGGGTAAACCAATCTCTTTTTTTTTTGATAGCTGGTACTGTCCGTGTGGTCCCATTTAAATTTCATTACAGTAGGTCACGTAGTTTTTGAGAAAAACTTCAATAACTGAATAGAATGGAAGTCGGTATTAAATTTTTCAAATTGTACTACTATTATTATAGATACATTTTACCTTCTTACATGATTATACTTCTAATCAGTCATTTATGTAAGTGTTGACTGTGAACATACGCGTAAATACCTCTTAATTGTTATTGATTTATACATTACATTATTTTCTTCTTCTTGGTCGTATCTTCATGAATGAGGGACGTGATTTTTGTGTGTAGTCTGTGCCACCATTTTTCTCCAGCTCTCTTTATCTTTCACCATTTGTATGGCTGATTGCAAGATGGCCCCTGTTGCCCCTTGAGTGGTGTGTGTCCATCGCGTCGGAGAGTGCTCCTTGCCTCTGTTTCCTTCGACACAGCCGGTAATAATCAGTCTTTGAATAATGTCTGGGTCTCTCCTGACTATCTTCCCTGACTTCACTGCAAATTGTAGCTAGTCGTGCCTTTATATTTAGCTGCTTTAGGATGGACTCGTTTGTCTGGCGTTCCGTCCAAGATACTCTTAGCATGCGCCAGCACCAGTTCGAAAGCGTCAATTCTAGAGCGCTTTCAGTGTCCACTGATGTTATTTTACATCTTAAGAAATGTACATAATTTTAAAAACATTCAATAATATCAATATTTTATTACCTTCGTCCGGAAGCCTTTTTCTGGATCTTGAGTACAGTGGGCTCGTCGTTGCGTCCCGCCTCGCACTGTACCTACAACACAACGACAACAACAACGCGTAAGTCTCACGTTAATCCCGTTTTTATTATTACAAAATTAAATGAACGTGAGTTTAACAATATATTTTATTACCTGTAGTAGATTTTTCTAAGGTACGCCGATAACTGACAACGGAGTTCGGCAGGTACCGCAACTTTTAACAGTACTTACATCTATAACCATATATACAGTTACCCATTTACGCATCGAATAAATTCACTGTAAAATATCCGTCTGATAGGAATAGCCTAAACGCCTAACAGACCGGACTTTTATGTGATCACTGGACCTAGCATGATCTGCGTAAGTGTAACGGAATCTGTCGTTCACGTGTACAATACAAGCTGACATTAATCTAGGGTAACTGTGAACTACGCCGAAGTGCAATTTGTTGACGCTTACGATACGAATACTTTTTCGCAAATTGTTTGTGCCTCTGTAACGGACCGGATAAAACAAGTAAGAAACCATTCTCTGATACTGAGAAAGCAATGTTGCATTGATTGCAATGATGGCAGTCTTATACCTAGATTTATATTGTATTGTGAAAAGTCACATACATTAAGATATAAATGTCTTGCATATGTTTTCTTGCTATAGATAATGCGGTCTTACCCTCATTCTGCAATATTGCACGGCCGACACTGTACTGCGCAGTATGTTTAAAGCTATAGTCACATTGTTTTGCGCGCGCCGGTTGCCATAAACCCATTTTAATTGAAAAACTTTACCTAGTCAAAGAGGCTTACGGTTTTCTGTATAGCGCTACCGTAAATATAAGCCAAAATATGTATAATGCTGCGTATCCCAAGGACTTAAAAACCAATAAATCAACCTTGTACGAACTTACTTGCCATCAAAACAGACTGGCAAATATTTGGCCCACTGCTTGCAGTGAGCAGAAGAAGATGAAGACCACGAAGCCGATCCGTCATATCGAGAATCGAAGTACTTATCAAGATTCTTTTACAAGTATCTATCTCACCACCGTTCTGGGACAAACCGAAGACCAGAGGCCCTACTCCCACCTCTTAAAGTAGTCATGTTTCAACCTTACCATTAAATTTGGTACCACCACGTCAATATAGCAAGCTTAAAATATAGATTACGATAGATAGTTCACTCAATTCGCATACTTTAACGTGACTTTAACATTAAGTTTCATTGGAAACGTCAAATTTTTGAAGATACGTACTCCCATCTCTCAAAATAGACACTTTGCAACTATACCATTAAATTTGGTAGACTGTTTTGTGTCGGTGGGAGTACGATAGTCAATATGATTATTCTAAACTTATTACAAAACGCTCCTGATTTATGATAGTTTCGTAAAAAGTGGGAGTAGGCCCCAGGAGGCAAGACTCGACAAAAGCCGCCCAGAACGGGCATGACCAATGCAAGGAGATTATTGACCAAGCGAGCGAAGCGTCTCTGCTTTAAATGGCCAAATTGACTTTCATCTGCCCATATGTTTGGTAGGTTAGGTTAGAATTTTTTAGTTTTCTCAACAGGGGAGATTACTGCGGCGTTATTTACCGACCGATTATGATAAATTTAGTACACACATTAAGTGCCTGACTTTAAAGAAGAATTTGGAACATGATTATAATTGGTCAAGTGGTTGCTGCGATAATAGGTTGTGAAGTATAAAGACTTACACCTATACAATACACAATACAAACCTATACTATTCTACTACGCAGTTTCACTACTGCAGTTCTACTACTGTCTACGCAGTTCCAGGGTAAAATTCAACGTCTCATTTATTTTCATTCATTTTCTTCTACGCTCCGAATTCCACTCATATTTGATTTGATGACCCGTTTCTTCGTATACAAGTAACATACATACAAATCATAAAGTTTGAAACTTAATGAGTAGGTACACAATTTCCCATTACATTATTAAATTGGATAATCAATAAAAACGTCATAATCACATCAGAAGTTTCAGACCTATACTGATGCTTTTTTAACAATATTTTATCCGGCCGTAAATACGCGTAAAATTACTATCCCAGAAACATATTTCCATGATTTTGTCAATGTCAATCCAATATTTGTCATGTATTTATGTGTTTTTTCGAGTCAAACTGATACATTACCAAAACTAATATTACACCACACTGACTACCATAATTTTCGCATTAGAACTCATCGATACTCAATACTCAATAGGTTTATTGCAACATTATGAATTTTACAATGCAGGTCTTAATTATACATATTTTGTTGTGTATGTTTCATAATAACCGTACGTGGGTATGGCAACATTGTGCGGAGCGGGCCGTTCTACTCCATAGTAATTGTTTTGTCAGTGTGTCTTGTGGACACTGTACATTGTTCTACACTCCGTAACACAATAAATAATAGTAAGTAATTATTGTAATGCATAACAATAATTACTCAGGTAATTCAGTAATAAACATAACAAAGACATGTTATATAAACAGATTGATCACATTGAATTTTTATCTGCCTTCATGTACACTTAGCTACGAGGAAGGTGTTTAAGTATGTGTAAGTATGTCGCCAAATAAGTTAAAATGCTTACTAGCAAACGATTTCTTTTTTGACATATATTGTGACTGTTAAATTATAATTATTGTTTTTAACTCTTTTGTATTTGTTTAGATATATTATGGTTATTAAGCTATTGCATAGCTTCTATCGTGGGCCTTGAGCGTGGAGACCGAATCCAGAAATTCCGTAACGAAAATAACCTAACACCCCCACTCCGACTCCATCTATCGATGAATAGCAGAACTTTTAATGACTTTTTGAAATATCACGCTTGTCTCTTTAGTTCAGCAACTCGTCTCTAGATGGCATTGGTTAAATAATTATAATTGCATAAGTTGATAAAAACAGATATGCAATAGCTTTACCGCGGCAGTCTCCGAGTGCCACACGTCTTTTTTTATTTCTTTGTTGTTATCATATTCATTGTCTTAATTTGTCGTCCACATAAACTGTAATTTTGTAAATAAAAAAAAAATTAAACACATTTACGGAACTTGTAATTGGCCTTCAGGATACATGTGTTTAAATGCATGTTTCCTAATTTAAGATAAGATAAGATAATTTGCGATTTGCAAAAAACATGTGATGTCATACATATAATAATAACATGCATGTGGTCTTAAGCTAGGTCTGTATCAACATGTTTTGCCTGTTTTAGGCGTACAAATGTAGCGAGATGGCCGTCATTTACAATAATAATAATAATCACATGAATAATAACATTGAAATTGATTGTTGTTACAAAAATGTCGTAATTATAAATATATTAATAATGTCATATCAAGGTATCAGTAGCAATAAGAAATACATTGTCAGTTAAGAATTCGCTTACGTTGTAATAGCATTTTTTTACTAATATATTTCTAATATTTATTTTGAATTTATTAGCGTTTAAATCTTTGAGGCATTGCGGTAACCTGTTGTAGATAACGGGACCCATGCAAAAGATGCTATTGCGCATGAGCGCTTTCTTGGCTGAATGCAGATTTAGTTTACTTTGGTCGCGTCTGTTTCGTTGAACTGTGTCTGATAGTTGTGTGAATAGTTGCGGATTAGTTTTAACAAATAGTGATACCTCTAAGATATAGAGTGACGGAAGTGTTAAAATACTATTCTCAATAAATTTTGATTTACAACTGTCCGTTACTTGTAGGCCAAACATAGATCGAATGCATCGTTTTTGAGCTTTGAAAACTAGGTTGACGTTGGTTGAGTTCCCCCAAAATATTAAGCCATATCTTAGTACCGAAGCCACAAGACCATGATATGCTGTTTTAAGAACTTCTTTCCCAACTATGTAACTGAGTTTGTGGAGAGCGTAAGCAGAGCTACTCAATTTTTTGCTTAGTTCAGTTGTGTGGGCTTTCCAGTCTAATTTCTTATCAATTGTTAGGCCAAGAAACTTTAAGTAATTTTCTTTGTACCTAGCTGTAAGTTTTCTTAAAATTCTAAAATAAAATAAAATAAGTGTTGTGTAATAGTTTCATAACGTTCACTTTGGCACACATAAACTACACTCACACTGATACAGCTCACTTCCACACATATGCATACAATCACTCACACTTACCTGGGTGCTACTGAAATACTGATTATTAGGAGTGCGCACACACTTGCGCGAAAACTTAAATTCATAATCTAACATAACCTATGTATATTTAACTTAGGTTCCTTATCTTCCGTTACTTAACTTAGTTTGGTAAGAAAATATTATGTACCTACTAATTTTAAATAATATACTACGGAAGAGGGATACCCTCTAACACAGGTTTTTTTATACGTACTTAAAAGAAAGCCCCAAACCTATGAAATGTAGGTATGTTGTTTACAGAAATAAAATATTTGTAAGTACCTACACTACATTCATACCTACATATATTAGATTCATAACACCAAAAATACGCATTTTTATTAACATTTCCACGTCTCCCTCTAAAAATGGAATAGCCGTACATTTCGACCTCTATAAGCGGGAGGGAGCCTCTGTAAATGAGAGAACTATAACTTTAAACCTGCCTAATTGGAAATCTGGATTAATGAAAACCCTCAATAAATGGTACAACATTCTTGGTCCCTTGATATCCCAATTTACCAGGTTCCACTGTTGTTATTATTGCCAGCCAAAAATAAATGTCTAAGTATTATCGTTATAAATACAGAAAACGCGAGCTAAGCCGCGTGTGGTTACCTAGTATTTACCTACCCAAAATTTGCAAAGCACAACTACGAACCTAGGCTGTACCTAGACGGCCTGGAAACTTAGGGTGCACGTGCATTGTTCCAAACTTCTAAACGACTTATTGAGAAGTTTGCGGCACACCCAGCACCCAGGATCAACTGAATTCATGTTGTTAGTAGACTCGTAAGATATGCATATACTTACTTGTTAGGGAAGTCAAAATGTAGTGCGCTTTCTCTCTGTTTACGTTCTTGTACAACAACAATTCTTGTATAACAACACTTGTACCCGTGAGTTGTATAAGCATTCATTCATTCATTCATTCATGTAACACATCTCCACGGGATAAGTCATTCTATTATGTGACAATGTATTCGATTCTATAGGGTGTTAGGTAGAGGGACCGACAAACCAAATGAGCGTGTTCGGGGGCCCACTTGGAGAATACAAGTTGGCCAAAAAAAATCCCCGACACCCCAATTTTTTTAACTGAATCAGTTAGTTAGCTCTGTTTTGTATCCAATTTTGCTTTGCGTGGCCTGAAGGTGTATTAGAGACCAAATTCAACTAAAAAAATCCGGTCTACAACAGATTTTACAAATGTTATGGTGGTAAATAGGTACAATTTCGGAGAAAAAGCGAAAAATCACAAAAAAAAGTTAAACATATTGGGGGGTCGGGGATTTTTTTTGGCCAACTTGTATTCTCCAAGTGGGCGAAAAATCACAAAAAAAAGTTAAACATATTGGGGTGTCGGGGATTTTTTTTGGCCAACTTGTATTCTCCAAGTGGGCCCCCGAACACGCTCATTTGGTTTGTTGGTCCCTCTACTAAACACCATGTATAATAATCTTCCCAATGTCATCCGAGATTTGCCTAATAAGTTTAAAATTACTATTAAAACTAAACTCGGTCAAAAAAATTATTACAAAATTTTGGATTACTTGGATGATAAAACAGCTGTTTTATCCTCCAAGTTGGGACTGATCATTCAAGGATCTACCTAATCGTGTATTACGATGTAAAAGTGTAGCGTGTCTTGCCCTACTGATACCATTATTAAATAAAAATAAAATAAATAAAAAATAAAAAATAAAAAGCCTTTTATTTCCTGCGCATTCAAAAGAACTTTTACAGAATTTAAATAGATCTCAGTAATATAAACATTTAGAATTTTAGAACATGTGTTTTACTTTGATTGTTATAATTGATTATAGCAAATATTATATACAAAATAAAGTAGGATTGAACCTAATCTTAAATATCAATTTTAATTCATAGTTAAATTTAACTTGTATTTCATTGTAAAATTATTAAGATATAATTAATAGGTACATTACAATTTATAAATTCATGACATTTAAAAAGTAACATAGGAATGATAAATTATAAAATTAAATTATTAATTAAAAAAATAATTAATTATACATTGCTAATAAAATTATCATGCAGGCATGCAAGAACCCCTCTTATGTGAGGGTGAAGGCCTCCTCCAGACTTTTCCACTTGTCTCTATCTTTGGCAATTGTTTTCCAGTTTTTTCCTGCTATTTTGATTATGTCATCTTCCCAACGAGTTACTGGTCTCCCTCTCTTTCTAATACCCGAAGGGCCCTGCCATACTGTCAGTCTAGACGTCCAACGGTCATCATTTATTCTAGTTACATGGCCTGCCCAGCGCCATTTTAACTTTTGTGAGAATTGAAGTGCATCTATAACTTTAGTCTTTTCCCGTATAGAGACGTGTGGTATTTTTTGTATTTTTCTCACATTTGTGATGCTTCTCTCCATACTTCGTTGACAGGATCTAATTTTGTTTTTTACTCTTTGTGTGTACTTCCATGTTTGACATCCGTAGGTGATTGAGGGGAGTAAGCAGGTGTCCATAATTTTTTTCTTCAAATTTATAGGCATAGTTCCTTTTAGTAATCCTTTTAAGCTCCAGAATTTTTTCCATGCACCTGAAATTCTCCTATCTACTTCTAGTTCGTTACTTTGTTTATCGAAGGAAAACCATTATTACGGTCTCTTATTAGTATGGTTTTTTATGGCAACACAACATTTGTTAAATATATTAAGTGGAGATAAAAAAGATATGTAGAAAGACAAGCCCGCTGAGTTTCTTGCCGGATCTTCTCATTCGTGGTCGCGTTCCGATCCTGTTTTAGTGCCCGGTAGGCCTATACAGAATAAATGATTTGATTTGGTGAATAGATTCGCCAACCGAGTTTTCCTTTATGCGGACCGATAATATCGATGGAAAGTTATTTAAAACATCCATACTCGAGTCGGCACGAACTGTTACCTCCAGCAATTCAGGCAAATATACAAACCAATAAAAACTAACTATGGGTTTTATATACCAAAAAAATACAGAAATAATTAGCCCATACATTGAAGGGTAGACAATCCACCTTACTTTTGGGCTTTGCCGCAGTCGGGTAATTAAGTTTGTTTAAATTTATATACAAATTAAATAACCCAGTCCTCCCCGCTAGGTGGACCCCCCGCTAGGTGGACCGACGACCTCGTCATAACCGCGGGGAATCGCTGGTTGCAGGAAGTGAGTTGCCGGTCCAAGTGGCGTTCCACGGGGGAGGCTATGTTCAGCAGTGGACGTCTTTCGGCTGATAATGATGATTATGATGATATCACCCAGTAACACTCGCGTCATCAAGACGTATCTAATTATATGCCATTTATCGAAATTGGTTGAGCCGTTGATCACAGACCTAGTTTACGGACACTGAAACAGACGATATATACATACAAGTATACATAGATACATATTATTCAGGACATCACACAACCCTCCTTAGCCTTCGTTGCAGTCGGATAATAAGGCATGTTTTAATAAATAACATGCCATTTTAAATAATCTTGCTAGGCCCGCTGATGTGATCTACCAGAATGCAATAATGACAATACAATTAAACCTATATTATAGTACTAGCTAACCCGCCAGCGGCTTCGATCGCGTGGTCTCGCGGGATACGGTTAATTTTTTTTTATTTTTAACAAATCCCACGGAAACTCTTTATTTTAGCGGGATCAAAAGTATCCTATATGTTGACCAGGGATATAACGTACATATGTTGAAAAGGGATAAGCTACCACCGTACTAAATTTAATTTAAATCGGTCCAGGCGTTTCGGAGATTAGCCCGTACAAACAGACAGACAAAAAGACAAATAGAGAAACAAAAAAATTTGGAAAAAAAAAAATTAGTTCGATTTCACTCCTTACATCCCCCTGACTCGGGTTTTAGCATATTTTTTCATTATACAGATATTCGACCTCTATAGTTTTATTATATGTATTGAGTTGTGAAGCGAGTAGTGATAATAATAAATTTGAAATTAGTTCCATACGAATTGCTTAAAATTTCTATCTCTCATAGGGTAAACTCTTGAATAATTTTACGTGATAACGGTTTTTACGTAAAATTATCGTCCGTAAATCGAATTTAAAGACAATCAGTTTTCAATGCAATTACTGTATTATGGGTATGGGAAGAAAAATGATTACGCAGCAATGTTAAAGTGTGGATTCCGTTGACCTAACATGTCTCGACAGGTTAACTGCAGGTACCGTGTGCTCCTAACTTTACATAATTTATGTCTAATGGGAAACTGGGAATCTATTCCCGCTGTATATCACTATATATTCATGTGATATACTGTTGTAAGCTAGTATTTAATTTTTTTCTATTTACCTAGGATACATACAACTACACAAATATTATGCACCCTGTTATTATTAAAATCTAGCCTAAAAGGCTAATAAGTAATTATATTCTATCCTAAACTGCTATATTCACTATACGTAAGAATGTGTCCAGTAACACTATTGTCTCTATTTAAGGTGAAGACACTTGTTCATTGTTTTCTTTGAAGCAGTACTTAAATTAACTTCATTACTCTAATACACTAGCACTGATCACTACACTAACTCGTACGGTTTCGTTCTCTTTAGTCTTCTTACTATATCCGTGTGGTCGAGCAGTAAAACTGCCTCAACATTCACATGATGATGAAGCCGATGTTGGTGTGCTTCTGCATAGTTTTGTATCACTTTGTCGACGAACTCTACTTTAAGGTCCCGATGGAGATCGTCGTTCCTTATGTACCAAGGTGCGTTCACTATTCCCCTTAGTACCTTATTCTGAAAGCGATTATTAAGATGTTGCTTGGTTTGGTGCAGCCCCAAAGCTGAATACCATATGTCCATACAGGCAGTAAGTCTTGTTTATACAGTAACAAGTTGTTGTTTATAGAGAGTAAGTAAGTATAAAAAACTTAAACAACGGCATGAGTAATCTCAAATGCTTTTTACTGAATGAACAGTAGCTACTACAGTGTTGATGATATTTTCTACCAACTTCCAAAAAAGGAGGAGGTACTCAATTTGACTGTATATTTTTTTATGTTTGTTACCTCATAACTTTCGACTGGGTAAACCAATCTCTTTTTTTTTTGATAGCTGGTACTGTCCGTGTGGTCCCATTTAAATTTCATTACAGTAGGTCACGTAGTTTTTGAGAAAAACTTCAATAACTGAATAGAATGGAAGTCGGTATTAAATTTTTCAAATTGTACTACTATTATTATAGATACATTTTACCTTCTTACATGATTATACTTCTAATCAGTCATTTATGTAAGTGTTGACTGTGAACATACGCGTAAATACCTCTTAATTGTTATTGATTTATACATTACATTATTTTCTTCTTCTTGGTCGTATCTTCATGAATGAGGGACGTGATTTTTGTGTGTAGTCTGTGCCACCATTTTTCTCCAGCTCTCTTTATCTTTCACCATTTGTATGGCTGATTGCAAGATGGCCCCTGTTGCCCCTTGAGTGGTGTGTGTCCATCGCGTCGGAGAGTGCTCCTTGCCTCTGTTTCCTTCGACACAGCCGGTAATAATCAGTCTTTGAATAATGTCTGGGTCTCTCCTGACTATCTTCCCTGACTTCACTGCAAATTGTAGCTAGTCGTGCCTTTATATTTAGCTGCTTTAGGATGGACTCGTTTGTCTGGCGTTCCGTCCAAGATACTCTTAGCATGCGCCAGCACCAGTTCGAAAGCGTCAATTCTAGAGCGCTTTCAGTGTCCACTGATGTTATTTTACATCTTAAGAAATGTACATAATTTTAAAAACATTCAATAATATCAATATTTTATTACCTTCGTCCGGAAGCCTTTTTCTGGATCTTGAGTACAGTGGGCTCGTCGTTGCGTCCCGCCTCGCACTGTACCTACAACACAACGACAACAACAACGCGTAAGTCTCACGTTAATCCCGTTTTTATTATTACAAAATTAAATGAACGTGAGTTTAACAATATATTTTATTACCTGTAGTAGATTTTTCTAAGGTACGCCGATAACTGACAACGGAGTTCGGCAGGTACCGCAACTTTTAACAGTACTTACATCTATAACCATATATACAGTTACCCATTTACGCATCGAATAAATTCACTGTAAAATATCCGTCTGATAGGAATAGCCTAAACGCCTAACAGACCGGACTTTTATGTGATCACTGGACCTAGCATGATCTGCGTAAGTGTAACGGAATCTGTCGTTCACGTGTACAATACAAGCTGACATTAATCTAGGGTAACTGTGAACTACGCCGAAGTGCAATTTGTTGACGCTTACGATACGAATACTTTTTCGCAAATTGTTTGTGCCTCTGTAACGGACCGGATAAAACAAGTAAGAAACCATTCTCTGATACTGAGAAAGCAATGTTGCATTGATTGCAATGATGGCAGTCTTATACCTAGATTTATATTGTATTGTGAAAAGTCACATACATTAAGATATAAATGTCTTGCATATGTTTTCTTGCTATAGATAATGCGGTCTTACCCTCATTCTGCAATATTGCACGGCCGACACTGTACTGCGCAGTATGTTTAAAGCTATAGTCACATTGTTTTGCGCGCGCCGGTTGCCATAAACCCATTTTAATTGAAAAACTTTACCTAGTCAAAGAGGCTTACGGTTTTCTGTATAGCGCTACCGTAAATATAAGCCAAAATATGTATAATGCTGCGTATCCCAAGGACTTAAAAACCAATAAATCAACCTTGTACGAACTTACTTGCCATCAAAACAGACTGGCAAATATTTGGCCCACTGCTTGCAGTGAGCAGAAGAAGATGAAGACCACGAAGCCGATCCGTCATATCGAGAATCGAAGTACTTATCAAGATTCTTTTACAAGTATCTATCTCACCACCGTTCTGGGACAAACCGAAGACCAGAGGCCCTACTCCCACCTCTTAAAGTAGTCATGTTTCAACCTTACCATTAAATTTGGTACCACCACGTCAATATAGCAAGCTTAAAATATAGATTACGATAGATAGTTCACTCAATTCGCATACTTTAACGTGACTTTAACATTAAGTTTCATTGGAAACGTCAAATTTTTGAAGATACGTACTCCCATCTCTCAAAATAGACACTTTGCAACTATACCATTAAATTTGGTAGACTGTTTTGTGTCGGTGGGAGTACGATAGTCAATATGATTATTCTAAACTTATTACAAAACGCTCCTGATTTATGATAGTTTCGTAAAAAGTGGGAGTAGGCCCCAGGAGGCAAGACTCGACAAAAGCCGCCCAGAACGGGCATGACCAATGCAAGGAGATTATTGACCAAGCGAGCGAAGCGTCTCTGCTTTAAATGGCCAAATTGACTTTCATCTGCCCATATGTTTGGTAGGTTAGGTTAGAATTTTTTAGTTTTCTCAACAGGGGAGATTACTGCGGCGTTATTTACCGACCGATTATGATAAATTTAGTACACACATTAAGTGCCTGACTTTAAAGAAGAATTTGGAACATGATTATAATTGGTCAAGTGGTTGCTGCGATAATAGGTTGTGAAGTATAAAGACTTACACCTATACAATACACAATACAAACCTATACTATTCTACTACGCAGTTTCACTACTGCAGTTCTACTACTGTCTACGCAGTTCCAGGGTAAAATTCAACGTCTCATTTATTTTCATTCATTTTCTTCTACGCTCCGAATTCCACTCATATTTGATTTGATGACCCGTTTCTTCGTATACAAGTAACATACATACAAATCATAAAGTTTGAAACTTAATGAGTAGGTACACAATTTCCCATTACATTATTAAATTGGATAATCAATAAAAACGTCATAATCACATCAGAAGTTTCAGACCTATACTGATGCTTTTTTAACAATATTTTATCCGGCCGTAAATACGCGTAAAATTACTATCCCAGAAACATATTTCCATGATTTTGTCAATGTCAATCCAATATTTGTCATGTATTTATGTGTTTTTTCGAGTCAAACTGATACATTACCAAAACTAATATTACACCACACTGACTACCATAATTTTCGCATTAGAACTCATCGATACTCAATACTCAATAGGTTTATTGCAACATTATGAATTTTACAATGCAGGTCTTAATTATACATATTTTGTTGTGTATGTTTCATAATAACCGTACGTGGGTATGGCAACATTGTGCGGAGCGGGCCGTTCTACTCCATAGTAATTGTTTTGTCAGTGTGTCTTGTGGACACTGTACATTGTTCTACACTCCGTAACACAATAAATAATAGTAAGTAATTATTGTAATGCATAACAATAATTACTCAGGTAATTCAGTAATAAACATAACAAAGACATGTTATATAAACAGATTGATCACATTGAATTTTTATCTGCCTTCATGTACACTTAGCTACGAGGAAGGTGTTTAAGTATGTGTAAGTATGTCGCCAAATAAGTTAAAATGCTTACTAGCAAACGATTTCTTTTTTGACATATATTGTGACTGTTAAATTATAATTATTGTTTTTAACTCTTTTGTATTTGTTTAGATATATTATGGTTATTAAGCTATTGCATAGCTTCTATCGTGGGCCTTGAGCGTGGAGACCGAATCCAGAAATTCCGTAACGAAAATAACCTAACACCCCCACTCCGACTCCATCTATCGATGAATAGCAGAACTTTTAATGACTTTTTGAAATATCACGCTTGTCTCTTTAGTTCAGCAACTCGTCTCTAGATGGCATTGGTTAAATAATTATAATTGCATAAGTTGATAAAAACAGCTATGCAATAGCTTTACCGCGGCAGTCTCCGAGTGCCACACGTCTTTTTTTATTTCTTTGTTGTTATCATATTCATTGTCTTAATTTGTCGTCCACATAAACTGTAATTTTGTAAATAAAAAAAAAATTAAACACATTTACGGAACTTGTAATTGGCCTTCAGGATACATGTGTTTAAATGCATGTTTCCTAATTTAAGATAAGATAAGATAATTTGCGATTTGCAAAAAACATGTGATGTCATACATATAATAATAACATGCATGTGGTCTTAAGCTAGGTCTGTATCAACATGTTTTGCCTGTTTTAGGCGTACAAATGTAGCGAGATGGCCGTCATTTACAATAATAATAATAATCACATGAATAATAACATTGAAATTGATTGTTGTTACAAAAATGTCGTAATTATAAATATATTAATAATGTCATATCAAGGTATCAGTAGCAATAAGAAATACATTGTCAGTTAAGAATTCGCTTACGTTGTAATAGCATTTTTTTACTAATATATTTCTAATATTTATTTTGAATTTATTAGCGTTTAAATCTCTGAGGCATTGCGGTAACCTGTTGTAGATAACGGGACCCATGCAAAAGATGCTATTGCGCATGAGCGCTTTCTTGGCTGAATGCAGATTTAGTTTACTTTGGTCGCGTCTGTTTCGTTGAACTGTGTCTGATAGTTGTGTGAATAGTTGCGGATTAGTTTTAACAAATAGTGATACCTCTAAGATATAGAGTGACGGAAGTGTTAAAATACTATTCTCAATAAATTTTGATTTACAACTGTCCGTTACTTGTAGGCCAAACATAGATCGAATGCATCGTTTTTGAGCTTTGAAAACTAGGTTGACGTTGGTTGAGTTCCCCCAAAATATTAAGCCATATCTTAGTACCGAAGCCACAAGACCATGATATGCTGTTTTAAGAACTTCTTTCCCAACTATGTAACTGAGTTTGTGGAGAGCGTAAGCAGAGCTACTCAATTTTTTGCTTAGTTCAGTTGTGTGGGCTTTCCAGTCTAATTTCTTATCAATTGTTAGGCCAAGAAACTTTAAGTAATTTTCTTTGTACCTAGCTGTAAGTTTTCTTAAAATTCTAAAATAAAATAAAATAAGTGTTGTGTAATAGTTTCATAACGTTCACTTTGGCACACATAAACTACACTCACACTGATACAGCTCACTTCCACACATATGCATACAATCACTCACACTTACCTGGGTGCTACTGAAATACTGATTATTAGGAGTGCGCACACACTTGCGCGAAAACTTAAATTCATAATCTAACATAACCTATGTATATTTAACTTAGGTTCCTTATCTTCCGTTACTTAACTTAGTTTGGTAAGAAAATATTATGTACCTACTAATTTTAAATAATATACTACGGAAGAGGGATACCCTCTAACACAGGTTTTTTTATACGTACTTAAAAGAAAGCCCCAAACCTATGAAATGTAGGTATGTTGTTTACAGAAATAAAATATTTGTAAGTACCTACACTACATTCATACCTACATATATTAGATTCATAACACCAAAAATACGCATTTTTATTAACATTTCCACGTCTCCCTCTAAAAATGGAATAGCCGTACATTTCGACCTCTATAAGCGGGAGGGAGCCTCTGTAAATGAGAGAACTATAACTTTAAACCTGCCTAATTGGAAATCTGGATTAATGAAAACCCTCAATAAATGGTACAACATTCTTGGTCCCTTGATATCCCAATTTACCAGGTTCCACTGTTGTTATTATTGCCAGCCAAAAATAAATGTCTAAGTATTATCGTTATAAATACAGAAAACGCGAGCTAAGCCGCGTGTGGTTACCTAGTATTTACCTACCCAAAATTTGCAAAGCACAACTACGAACCTAGGCTGTACCTAGACGGCCTGGAAACTTAGGGTGCACGTGCATTGTTCCAAACTTCTAAACGACTTATTGAGAAGTTTGCGGCACACCCAGCACCCAGGATCAACTGAATTCATGTTGTTAGTAGACTCGTAAGATATGCATATACTTACTTGTTAGGGAAGTCAAAATGTAGTGCGCTTTCTCTCTGTTTACGTTCTTGTGATTAACTCGCCAATGTCTGTCAGTTGTTTCCTTGGTGTTCAGCGTTCACCCTTGGGCCGTTATTCGCTATGACCACACCCGTAAAGCTGCCTTGGCATACTTGTATGCCAAAAAACATTCCGTAAAACCACCTTGGCATACAGGTATGCCAAGGCCAAATCAAATAAGGAACCAATTAAAAATGTTATCTATTCAAATATACAATAGAATTCAGCTAATGTTTTGTTTATTTGATGCTGTAAAGGACCTGGAAGTTTTTTTTACATAACAAATTATCATTTGAAAGATACCTGCCGTGCGATTCTCTAAGAGCAAACATCGTTGCATCTTTGACAACATCCGTGAAACAAATGAAGAGATGACAAGAAACGTTGGAAAAACAACCTTATGTACAAAGGCGATATCTCATAAAGTATTTGACAACGGTGAGGTCGTCGACGAGCTCGTCAACGAATCATTACAGAATCGCACGGCAGATCGGTAATATCAACGAAAAAGCGACAGTCACTTGTTTTTTTGCGGAGTTTCTGCAACTCTGGTTTGCAAATTTGATCATAGTCGGGAGCTCACTACGTTAAACAAGTAACACGGCGCGTTATGATATCTTCAAGGAATGATCGTGAAATCAATACAATTTTGCGATCATTCCTTGAAGATATCGTAACGCGACGCGTTACTTGTTGAATGATTATTGTGAATAAGGCCCCTGGGCACTTTTGTATGTTGTCTCTGGTGTCAGGTGTAGGGCTTGCATTCGAATATTCGAATAATTCGAATATTATATTAGTTCGAATATTCGAATACTGACATTCGCAATATTCGAATATTCGATTAAAATCAAGTTAGGTTTAGGCAGTACTTGGTGTATGTTACTAACTCTAGAAGCTGTAGAGATTTACAAGATCTCACAGAAACGAGACAAAGTTATAGAACCAATTACTAACTTAATTATGATTGCTTGATGTATACGAGTAAGACCTGTTAAGAATGTTTGTGTACCTAGTGTACCTACTTACTTAGTCTAGTATCTACTTACTACCGTGTTACCGTTACTTACCGTGTTTATTTACTATTACTAGGTATTGTTAAAATACCAACTCACCTAGATTTCAAAGACTGTTTTTTACTAAGAATTTGTGATTGTGTTTGATATATGTTACTCTAATTGCTAATTTTATTATGATTTCGTGATTTATAAAACCTCTTAAGTAGTTTGTGTACCTACATACTCTAGTAACTACTAACTACCGTGTTACCGTTACTTATAGTGTTTATTTACTTGTTATTGTGTAAATTTTTATTATAGATATTGTTAAAATACCTACTCACCTAGATTTTGACCTTTTTTTATTAAAAGATTCTTTGGTTGATTATGACTGTAAATCGCCAATGCCAAATGCCTCGTTACGGCGACACAACCTTTTATTAATTTTATTTCAATTTGATATTTTAATTTGTTTGTGCAAATAACACTTAAAAGAATAAAAGCAGAGGTGATTCTAATAAAAACATAGTTTTTTTCCGTTATTCGAATAATATTCGAATAATTCGAATAGTACCCGAAAAAAATCGAATATTCGAATATCAAAATTTTCGAATATTTGCAAGCCCTAGTCAGGTGGCAGTCTTGTTGATAGGACTTTTTTTTGCCAAATTTTGCCTTTTAATAGATACGAGAAGTCGAAGTATTAAGAGAGATCTTATGTGTTTCGATTAAAAAAAGTGTAAAGTAAGAAGAAATTCATACCCCTTAAATAGGCTACATGTTGCTAATGTGTATTGTCGTGTGTACTGTACTTGACTTGACAATCATACTGTGACTGCTTCAAGATATCTAATATAATAATAAATGCTAAAAACTGTACACATTAAAATGTTTAGTTGTTTGTAAAATTTCATAAATTAAAACAAGTAATAATTATTATAAATTAAAAAAGCAAGTTCATAAATAAAAACTCGACTACTGAAAAATCACGCTCTTTAAAGTATGAAACAACAAAACATTCTCATCTGAAATGGTCTAGTACAAGCAACTATATACAGTACAATTCCTACATATACTAAAACTAGCTGCTTTCCGCGGTTTCGCCCGCGCGGTGATGGATGATGATGAATGAATCTTTTATAGCCTATGTTACCCAGGGTGAATGTAGCTTTCCAATGGTGAAAGAATTTTTGAAATCGGTCCAGTACTTTTTGAGCCAATTCGTTACAAACATACATAGAAATCTTTTCTCTTTATAATATCATATTATAGCTAAACAACTACACGTAGGTAGTATAATTTAACGATTTAACATATATTCATTGTGATGTTCAGAGGATAGCCTATAACAGATGAATAATCGTTGCACAATAATGTACATGTATTTGACAGGCTGGTTGGCGCAGTTGGTAGCACCCCTGCCTTCTGAGCCGCTGGTACCGGGTTCGATCCCCGGACAGGTCAAACATTTGTGTGCATGAACATGTCTGTTTGATCTGTGTCTGGGTGTGTATATGTATTTAAGTATGTATATCAGTCATCAGGTTACCATAGTACAGGCTCTGCCTAATTTGGGACCTGAAGACCTTTGTGTGGATGTTGTCCCATAAAAAAAAAAAATTACAGGCTGAATCTTAGGCTATTAACCCCATCTGAATATGAGCTCTGATAAAAACTACGAGTAACTACTAGAAAAAAGTGTTATTTATTTTTTGAAATAAATTTTACAAAAACAAGCACTCATTCCCCACTCAAATGTATTTGAAATCAATGTATATCATTTAAAATGGCTCGAAAGAGATTGATATACGAATAAGCATTGAATAGAGCGAAATAAATCAATTGATAAATCTGTTGCCAAAAAGCGTTTTATTATATTACAGTAAGAGCTTGTTCACACTGTGTCGGATAGTAAAATGATGGTAATTTTTGGATGGATGATTGATGGATAGATGGATGATTTATTAATTATGAAATATAAAAAATGAGTGACGTCTGTTATGTTTATTACTTTGTAATATGAACTTGTGTATTTATTACTACTTAACTACTAATATAACTACCATATTAAATTCTTATTTTTTCTTTGCCGTTACAGCGGATATACAAAGACTGCTCGAGCAGTAAGCCAGTGATCAACATACACGGACCGCTCATGTACTCATAGTCGACAGCTTGAAGCTGCTATTGATAACTGTTCGAGCAGTTGGTATTAACTGCTCAACAAGTCACAATTTCAATTCAGGGGCGGGAAGCGCGCGCGACGTGGAATGAAGAGCGCGAGCGGAGGTAACTGCGCGTGAGCAGTCATCAGCTCGAGCATTTGCAATAGCTCAAGTGGTTTCGTGTATATGTGTACGTAGAAGACTGTAGTTCAATGTGCAGTCGCAGCTTGAAGCAGTCCATGCTGACTGGTTCAAGCTGTCCGTGTATCTAGGGCCTTAGACTTACGTTACCTTTACCGTTCCTCAAGTTATTTATTTAAATACTTATACTTAGAAGTCCAAATTAAGTCACAATTGTATAAATAATTCGCAGTCACTAAGCCACTGGTATCTAAATCACGTTCTAGTAAAGTGGTGGATGCATTACTAATTTTTTTAGATTGCTGTCAGAGAAAACACAAAAACAACGTTGAATGATTGTGTAAACTTTGCCTTTGCTATCCCAACATTCATTTATTTTCTCTACCAACAAAATGTTCTATAATTGCCTAATGACCATAACAACCATGCTAGTTTATACATTTATAAAAAGAACTCAGAAGCGGTATTGATGTCGTAAACATATGCGTTTTCTGTTCAATTGAATTAAGTTAAGCCAAAATATGTCTGTCTAGTAGTGAAAAATAAGTCACTTTATAAGAACTAAGCTTCAGTGGTAGTGATTGAGAAGGAGAAGGATTGTTCCACAAAATTAAATCCCCATTGACATTCCCGATCAAAGAGGATTTGTGAACTTTTCTTCCGCAAATCCCCATTAACATCTCATGCAACTTGCAATGGGTATATGTGTTTCGTGACCTGGGGATGGTTAGCAGGTGGGAGACTGCCTATGCGTATCGAACTACCTATGATGTGGGATCTACTTAATAAGGCCAAAAACTATGTTCCAATTTAACACTTTTTATTATTCAAATATAAGGACAATGTTGCGCGACAAAAGCGGGGAGACGACTGCGTGGGCAAGGTGCGGGCGGCGGTGCGCAAACGCAAACCGCCGCGTAAGCAATCCTTGCCCCCACATGTGTATAAAAATCCAGAAATCCCCATCAGTTAATAAAAATCTCCACCGGGTACTAACTTAATTGCAAACAGCATACATAATGTATGTATAATAACAGAATGAGTACTCTGTAAAGCTTAATACTCACTTATTTTTTCAAACAAATTAAATTAATGGCTGCACACATATACATTATTGAGTCAAACAGGGATTTGAAGTTAATCGAAGTGAATAATGGCCATCTTCATGTTTTGGTTGGATGTTGGTCCCAGTCGCCTGTGGACTTGGGATGAAATTTGGATAAGTAGAATATGCCTGATTAACACGATGATAGCTTATTCTACTAGCAACATTGCCACTAACTTACTCTAGTACCGGATAGCCACTCCACGGTCGTTGATTTGCTTCTACAGTCATACATTGGTATCACTACAACATACATAATATTAGAAAACTGTAAAATCATCATAAATCACTCTTAATACAAACTAATGCCAAACGGGACACCAAATAAGATCTCATTATAGACATAAACTACTACGTAAATCTTAACTAGTTATGCACAGTACCGGTACAAACCCAATGGCTACGAAATATATAGTAAACTTTTTTTTTAACTATCGTGGTCACAAACATAAGAGGTATTCAAATTATTAACGGGATAATTACCATGTATATTTTCTGTGAGTTTCCGATATTTCGGCACCAAAGTTCGAGCTGATACGGTTAATGTTGTGTGTCGAGATAAATCAAAAACTAACAGTGTGAACTATAGTAGTGGTGCCTCGCATAACAAACGAGTACGGAAGAGGGTAGACCGTTTCATCTGCTCGTAAACATTCACCCACTCGCAATTCCTCAGTTCATCCGTGATCATGGCGCTTGCAACAGGCAAGAAATATCGGAAACTCACAGAAAATATACATGGTAATTATCCCGTTGATAATTTGAATACCTCTTATATAATATACTATATCTTATATAATATATTATATCTTAAATAATCATTGAAAGGCATTGAAAGCATATAAAAATTTAGTGAGGCTCTAAATGAACTAATCAAAAATATTATACAGGGTTATTGGTTAAGTCGACCTATTCCCGTTAAGGGCATGCAGTTCACATTGTTTCTGACTGATTTGACTATTTAATATCCTATTCTAAATCTAACCGTTCTCGAGATATTTCAATTTTATTGAGATTTGTAAGTCTTATAATCACTAATTATTTGATTTTTACATGTAAAATAAGAGGTTTTATGACCTCAATAACCAATATTGTACGTAAAATGGCGTCGTAAATAAATATGTCGTTGGAAACAGTAACAACTTATGAAAACGAATAAATAATAAAACAATAAAATTGAAATATCTCGAAGACGGTTAGATTTAGGATAGAGTGTTTCATAGTGATATCAATCCGAAACGATGTAAACTACACGCCTCTAACGGGAACAGGTGGACTTAACCAATAACCTTGTATACTGGACGAATTCTTTTTAGATGAAACAATACTCATAAAATAAATAAACAATGTTGTTATGCCTCTCTCAAATCAGGGTCATTATGTGTTGCCTACCTAAAATATGTTTTACTTAGATCTGCATCTACAACTCATAATGTTTACAATAAATGATTGAGTATTGAGACAGACAATCAAACACATTAAATTGTTTATTTGTTACAAGTATCGTGTACTTCATACACTAGTAAAAATAGCCCAGTCGAATTAGGATTTGACCAGGAAAAATCTATAAGTACCATATTTTCTTCGAAATTTGTTGGGGTAGGGCACTGGCAGTCCAAATTTTGTTTTGCGTGGTAATCGATCCGTTGCGTCATTCGTCATTGATATTAATGGTCAATTTTAGTTTATTGAATAGGTAACTGGTTTATTTTCAATATCACATGAAAAATAGTTATAACATTCTTTATAATTAAATTCCCTACAATTTTGGTGTCATCATTGTCGCGCGCAGCGCGAGTTTTCGTTAACGAATTGGTGAGTGTAACTGTATCCTTATTGTCAATCTATTTTTGCACTATGGCAACTCTGCCTTTTGTAAGTGATTTGACGCAGGTACTCTATGGCACAGAGGAGCAGATGCCAACGCATCTCTGGGGCAGACTACGAATGGCGTGCCGGCAGGAAGGCGGGTACGGAGAAAAATGGCGGATGGGTAAGCACGTGTGAGGCACTGGCTGAGGTCTCGATGGAAAACAACCAGCAGAGGTCCTGGTAAGTGCTTTTACCTCATGATTCCTAGTTCTACAAGAACCGTGTGATGTGATAATGAGACGACCGTTAACGAGTCACGTTTTACGGTTAGGCATAGTCCAATGATTGCGTACAATGTACATTAACTGGTAGTAAAGGAAATTGGACTGAAGAGCTAGCGAGTTGACCCCCTGAGCATCCATATCCGGGTGTAACCAACAGGGGGTAGCAAAATGATCGGCTATGTTGTTGGAGCATATTGGGCAGGACTATGGGGATGGTGGAGGTCCTCGTGGGGAACACCCCATGTCCAGCTGGTGTCATTCCTGGGGTAAACTGTACTGACCAGGAACCCAATGAGAGATATAACTTGTATAAATATACGCAATATCTAAGTAAAGGGAAGACCCGGGCGCAGTAAACACGGCACTGCGCTCTGACTGGAGCCATAGTCGATCAGAGGGTAAGGTAGTATGATTATTTACCGGGCACACACAGTCATCTTGCTATGACAGGAAGCGCGACAATCATTTTTTTGATGGATTGGTATTTTTAGATTTATACCCGAGAAGAGGTGGGGGTTAAATGTTATCATTACATTATCACGTTTATTTTTAATTTAACAGGACAACCAAAGTTGTTTGAACATTTCTTACTTCCTAACTACCTAACTTCTTTCCTACAGACATAATTGTATTTATTTGTATACAACAATATAGCAGCAGTTTCACATAGTGTGAACTGGCTTTCAATAAATTTGCCCTCTCTGTAACAGTTGTTTTTCACTGACAAAGTGGATTTTTGTAAAATATATTTAAAGCGATTTAAATTGAATAAAAAATAGTGTGTTTGCGTTGTATTTCTTTCGAATTGCATTTATTTTATTTCGATTGCTGTGGATTTGCCTTAGTCAATTGACTTCCAACATTTATAAATATTAGCAAAACAATATCATATTGCTTAAAAACCTGATTTATCAGGGATTTTGTATATTTCATTTTATTTTAATATGGTTAAGACTAAATTAAATTATATTACATATACGTTTTTTTTAACACAGTTAGCCTTACTCAAATGTATTGCAATTTATTTTGCTGACGCTATATTTTAAGTAAATATATTATCTAAACGGAAATGTTTGTTTGTATTGAGGTGTAATTACGAGTAGTTTATTTAATTTTGCGTAAGTATATATAAGTATTATGTAAAATGCAATGTTTGTGAGTTTTTTCTTTTTTATACATAATACTTCTGCTATCTGAATCTAAATACTAAAACTGCTAAAATAGTAATTTGTACACCGAAAATATAAATAGAACTTTCTCCTGAGTGATACATAGTACTTTATACTACTACACCTACGAGGAAAATAAAATAGTTACTAAATTAGTAAATAATTGTTGTCTGGAGCATTTTGTACGAAATCAAAGACATCCTTTTTCTGGTGGCTTCATCATTATAAAATCATCACTTTCACTATCAGATGACATTTTGAAAATTATTTAGATTAATTAAAAGCGTACTGCTTACGTTAAATTATCAATTTAGTAAAAAACAAAAGTTAAACAATGGCCGCTATGTTTTTTTCTGTTGTTCTAAAAAAGATTGCTAGCCTCCTTTCATTAAAAAACGAGTACAAAAAAATAATTTCAACAACAAACTTTTTATAATAATTGGATTTAAAAACTTTTTGAGATTTGACGTTTGTATTCTTTTTATGTTCGCTGCTAAAAACAAAGGAACGCTAGCAGAGCAGAAATGGATATTCATACAACATTTTAACCCTGCTACGGAGGGAAGGAATGAAATTCTATATAACTTTTCCCATCGTTTCCATTATAACTTATCCCATGCATTTAGACCCGAGCCGTTAGGTGAGGGTCTTAAGAGAGCCGAGGAGGGTAATCATCAATACACACGTGTATCATACGACGTTTTTCAATACACGTTAAAAAAAAAAGGAAAAAAACATTTTATTTAGTTCAACAGTGAAAACAAGTTCTAAAAAAATTCTTGCAAAGGCGGGAAAAATTAATCAGTTTTCCTGTGCTCGCGGATCTAACGATGACGATTGGCCATAGACTAAAATAATGAGGTTTCTTTTTCTATTTTAGTGTAAGTTTTATGTATTAAACACATACAAGTTGAAATTATCTATTTAAATGCGAAGTTGCATGAAATGAGCCAGCAATAGGTACATTAATTTATTTGTACTATTGAACACGATCTTTTTTGTATCGAAACTTTATTAAGAACAATGCAACTCAACACAAAAAATAAAAAACACTATAGCTCGCTTGTGAATAATAGCTATAAAAAAGTTATGCACCTAATTGCGGTGAAATGAAAGCCATTTTATGAGAAAGTGTGCTGAAAATAGGTATTTTACAGCACCGTTTTGTATGCGCAAACGTCATTCGTATTTTTTCCATTACGTTACACTCACTAGTCGCACTGCACGCATATGTGTAAGGTGAACAGCTAGCTTTTAGACCAGCAGAAGCGGTAGAGCTTTCAAAAGTGTTATTTTTCAAAAAGTGTTTGTACACGTTAAGAAAAAGGATTGCGTTGAATATTCTTTGCTGCCAGCAAACTACGACTAAATTCAACAAATAATATGTTAAGTTTATTAAATCGTTTTTCGGTACAAAATGTATGGTAAAAGTTGTTGGCGAGTTGTAACACTTCTAGTACTCAAACCTCAGTTGGCCCCATAGTCTCTTCCTTACACGAAATATAGAATCGATGGGCGTAATAAAAGTATTTAAAATTTTAGCATTTTTTGCTGACTAATATTTCTTTTTGCTGATTAATATAACTATAATATTTCTTGATTATCTGTGAATGCAATTCAGAATATCTCAAAAAGTTATGGATGATTTCTAAGGAACGTTTTTCTGAGCTGAGTACACCTTTACCCGTTAAAAATTTACCTTTACCATTTTTTTTAGGTTTACCCTTTTAAATTTTTCCTTTACCTATTAGCTTTTCCCATAAACCACCCTATCTATCTAGGAACCTCTATTTCTCCTGGTCACGCTATAACTTGATAATGGATGGAACAATCCGTAAATTATTTATATACTAACTATATACTAAACTAACAATCCGTAAATGATTTATAAACTAACTATATACTAAACTAACAATCCGCAAATGATTTATAAACTAACTTTATACTAAACTAACAATCTGTAAATTATTTATAAACTATATATATATATAGATAGTTAATATTAACGAGAGCTAATATTTTTTTTGTTGTGTAAATTATTGTGAGAAGGTTCATATGAAAGTTAAACCAAGAAAAGACGGGAGGTTATGGTGAGACCGAAGGCCGAGCCTACTACGCGAGCGAAGTCGCGGGCGATCGCTAGTACACAATATAAATATGCCTATTGTATTTTATATCGTTCATGTGATGTTTGATACGCAATTATCTCAAAGAGATTGTTGTGAGCGATAAGTCTGGACATTATTACATCTAGTTTTTAGTATTTATTGTTCTTTGTAACAAGTACAATTTGAAAAATTTAATACTGACTTCCATTCTATTCAGTTATTGGAGTGTAACTCAACTGGACCGAATTTGATGAAAATTAAATGAAAAAATAAACAAAAATAGAATTTTGAGAATCGGTTTACCCAATCGAAAGTTATGAGTACATAAAAAAAAAATAGTCAAATTGAGTACCTCCTCCTATTTTTGGAAGTCGGTAGATAATAAGTCTTGAATGTGGTGTCTCAAGAAAGTGTTATCTATCTATCAATCTATAAATAATTAAAGCAGGATACGGTTATGTCTAAACAAAGTCTGATTTTCGTTCCCACAGTTCCCGTAAAGTCCCGTATAAACATCATCCGTGTCTACAATGTTTCTGGTACAAATCATGATAGTCTTACAGCTGCTAGCATTCCAGTTGGCAAAACTAGTAACAACAAACTATCCCTCATTAGTCCCCGGGCACGCACCGCGCAGATTGTCTTAATGTCTCCCCGAGACGTGATCTTTTTGAGTTACGACCTTCGATTTCCGGAGGTGAAGCCAGGGTTTCGATGTAGGATATAGATATCGGATTAATTTTGTATTAGAACGTGTGTCGCTGCTTGCGGCCGGCTGCCGAGCACGAAATGGTTGGGCGATTCTACTTATTACTGAGGCAGAGACGTGCCTGCAACATTGTGAAATACAGTTTTGCTACCTATGTATATCTATCACATTTTATAAGACGTGATGATGATGTCTAATGACCGCACTTTGCTCGATTTAGATACAAATACAAAATAGCAACACATGTTGTGTGAGAATCTTGTCACCTCGATTCAGGATTTTGCAATGCGACTGTTACGCCATCTAGTTTGAACGCAGCGAATAAAGTTTGGTTGTTGTTTCGTGAGAATGTCACTGCGATTTAAGAATTTGGAATGCGACTGTTACGCTAGTTAGTCTAATTTGAACTTAACAAAAAACTTATTTTTCATGGCCTAAAAAGACGGACAAAACGACATTTTCTAATACCTAGCTAGACCGATTTATGGCCCCTGAAACCCCCTGCATACAATATTTTATGAAAATTGCTGAAGCCGTTTACGATATCCATATCATATACTCGTACATATATATATATATATATATATATATATATGTACGAGTATATAAGACGAGATATAAAAGACGGACAAAACGACATTTTCTAATACCTAGCTAGACCGATTTATGGCCCCTGAAACCCCCTGCATACAATATTTTATGAAAATTGCTGAAGCCGTTTACGATATCCATATCATATACTCGTACATATATATATATATGTACGAGTATATAAGACGAGATATAAAAGACGGACAAAACGACATTTTCTAATACCTAGCTAGACCGATTTATGGCCCCTGAAACCCCCTGCATACAATATTTTATGAAAATTGCTGAAGCCGTTTACGATATCCATATCATATACTCGTACATATATATATATATATATATATATGTCGGAGGAAGCTACAAGTCGGGTTGATTGTTGTTCGCATGTAAAACGCACAATATTATTTGTTTACATTCTTAATAACTTTTAAAATTCTTAATTTAATTTAATTTGTTTTGTTCCATTTTTCTATAGCTTAAAAACCTTACAAATGTAATAAAAGTTAGGAATATTGTAGTTTACGTAACGACCAATCAGAGCAGAGCACGTGCCTCGAGTGGGGTCGAGGCGCCATCTTTACTTTAGGAAGGCTGACAGTTTTTGCGACACATTTGAAAGATAGCGACAGATCGAGTTGGATCGTTGAAAAGTATATTCTTTGGTTAAAGTAAGATCGGTGCCCTGAACCCGCTGCTCGGTCTTAACTGTGATTTTTCTTTCGATATTACTGTGGAGTGACAAAATATTATTTAACCTAAATTAAAATATTGTGAAATTGTGATCATTGTGTTTTGTGCCCGCATTTTACCCTGATGACGCCCACTAAGCCCGCGACCACTAATGACGATGTCGACGAAAATAATGCTTCTCCGACATCAGAAGTGGGATCGATGCAGGCACAAAACGTTAGCGAACAGACAACAGCAAATGGCGGATGGCGCGCGTTATTCGAAGTGCAACAAACCAGCATGAGGCTTCTCGTGGAGGCGCTAACTAACTCACCGAATACCGAGGATAAAGGCATCACGCTGCCTAAATTTCAACCGGAAGATGCAGACACTGATGCCCGGGCTTGGCTGACAACGGCGGACATCTGCTTATCGGATCGTGCTATACAGGGAAGTAAATTAATTCTCATACTTAGTAAGGCCATGAGAGGTTCGGCCGCAACGTGGTTTTCCCAGATAGCTTTTCCTAATATGAAGTGGGTAGACTTTAAGGAAATTTTTCTTTCTCGTTTCGATACGTTAGAAACATGTGCAGCAACGATGTTAAAAGTGCTTACGGGTTAACCGCAAGAAGGTGAATGTCTTGCTGCATATGCAAGCCGTTTATTTACATTACTCATGTCACGATGGAATAATGTAGACAAGGAAGAAATGGTAGTATCCTTAATTCTTGCACACATGGGGCAGATCGAGCCAAGGTTACAACGCAATATTTTTTCCGAAGAAATAACTACCCGCTGTAAAATGCAACGAGAACTAATGGCTTTTTCTTATCGCAAGCGAAGTTACCACGAGATAACAAAGACCGCTGCAAGCACTACACAAGATAATAAGCGTCCTAGGTTAAGTTCCGTTTCAACAAAATGTTACTCTTGTGGAAAACTTGGTCATAAATATTTTGAATGTTTCAGTCGATCGTATGACAAGCAGCAAACAACTCCGACCTCTGAGCGCCCCAACACGGCCGTTGCTACGCGGGCCCCTGTGACTTGCTACAAGTGTGGTGTTGAGGGTCATGTGGCATCGCGGTGCTCAAAAACATGACCAGTTGCAAGCAGCAGCGCACAGCCCGCCGCCGCACCCAGCGTTGTGAAGCGAGTGGACATGTGTGGAATTAAACCTGTCACCGGGATAATTACGCAATTTGGTGAGCAGTTCTCATTTTGTTTTGATTCCGGTGCTGATTGTTCCTTAATTAAAGAGAGCGCTTACGTCCACTCCCCCAATCATACGTCCCAACTGAGCTGGATCCGTGTCTCTCGAAAGACAATGATGGTAAGATCTTCATACTAATTTCTTTTGCTTGAAATGATTAGTTAATAGAGTGTGTATGTGTGTGAGTGCGGCGAATAAAGTTCTAAACTAAATTCTAGCAGCGTGGTGGTTGTTAAGGATTAGTTAAGCTTTATGAGAGGCGAGGTGGCTTCTGACAGGCGAGGTGGCCGCTGAGAGGCGAGTTGGCCACTGAGAGGCGAGTTGGCCATTGAAAAGTAAGATCAATAGAATAAGAGGCGAGGTGGCCATTTAGATATTGTTAATAATCCAAAATATCTAACGCGATAAACGGCGAGGGTGCAGTTTCAATACTACTGACTTAATTTAGTATGTAGCGTGGAGCCTATGAGAATTCAGTTTGGCTTATTACTATAAGGCACCTATTTTATGAAAATATCTTCAATGAAGTTGTTGCGCAGAAGATGTAATGTAATAATGTACACGACCTCCTTGGTCAGGAGTGGCCGAACTAAAACATCTCTTTCTATTCTGCAGATAAAGATGATGCGCGGCCTTCAACATCACACGAGGGCGTGTAATACGTCAGGACGGCCGTGTCGGAGGAAGCTACAAGTCGGGTTGATTGTTGTTCGCATGTAAAACGCACAATATTATTTGTTTACATTCTTAATAACTTTTAAAATTCTTAATTTAATTTAATTTGTTTTGTTCCATTTTTCTATAGCTTAAAAACCTTACAAATGTAATAAAAGTTAGGAATATTGTAGTTTACGTAACGACCAATCAGAGCAGAGCACGTGCCTCGAGTGGGGTCGAGGCGCCATCTTTACTTTAGGAAGGCTGACAGTTTTTGCGACACATTTGAAAGATAGCGACAGATCGAGTTGGATCGTTGAAAAGTATATTCGTTGGTTAAAGTAAGATCGGTGCCCTGAACCCGCTGCTCGGTCTTAACTGTGATTTTTCTTTCGATATTACTGTGGAGTGACAAAATATTATTTAACCTAAATTAAAATATTGTGAAATTGTGATCATTGTGTTTTGTGCCCGCATTTTACCCTGATGACGCCCACTAAGCCCGCGACCACTAATGACGATGTTGACGAAAATAATGCTTCTCCGACATATATATATATATATATATATATATATGTACGAGTATATAAGACGAGATATAAAAGACGGACAAAACGACATTTTCTAATACCTAGCCAGACCGATTTATGGCCCCTGAAACCCCCTGCATACAATATTTTATGAAAATTGCTGAAGCCGTTTACGATATCCATATCATATACTCGTACATATATATATATATATATATATATGTACGAGTATATAAGACGAGATATAAAAGACGGACAAAACGACATTTTCTAATACCTAGCTAGACCGATTTATGGCCCCTGAAACCCCCTGCATACAATATTTTATGAAAATTGCTGAAGCCGTTTACGATATCCATATCATATACTCGTACATATATATATATATGTACGAGTATATAAGACGAGATATAAAAGACGGACAAAACGACATTTTCTAATACCTAGCTAGACCGATTTATGGCCCCTGAAACCCCCTGCATACAATATTTTATGAAAATTGCTGAAGCCGTTTACGATATCCATATCATATACTCGTACATATATATATATATATATATATATATATATATATATATATATATATATATATGTACGAGTATATAAGACGAGATATAAAAGACGGACAAAACGACATTTTCTAATACCTAGCTAGACCGATTTATGGCCCCCGAAACCCCCTGCATACAATATTTTATGAAAATTGCTGAAGCCGTTTACGATATCCATATCATATACTCGTACATATATATATATTTATATATATATACAAGAATTGCTCGTTTATTATTTAAGTATAAAATAAATTTTTAACGTTTCTTTCGAAGCGCGGAGTTCGAAGTTCGATCCTTGGCCGAGGCAAGTGTTTGTGTGACGAGCAGAAATGCTAGGTAATTCTTGGGTCTTGTATGTTGTGATGTGTTACTGTGCGTATCCATGCCTTCCGCAACACAGGGAATCCTAGCGCGGTGGTAAGAGTGTATAAACGTTATTTACGTTATTTAATTTACACGTCTGCATCTGCTTTCATACTAATTACGTACACTTAAGATGATGCTGATGATGATAATGTCACCACCTTGTTTATTTTCATTTTACAATTTTTGAGACAAAGGAATCTACCCGTAGTCTGGCTTCAGCGACTGCTGGGCACGAAATGGATCGATGATTGTAGATGATATAACTGTGGTATAGAGATGGGCTTCTATCACTATAAACAATACTTTATATTCCTATTTATATAATAATAAATAATAATAGTAATAATAATATTTTGTTGTCGATGAGAGAAAGCAGTATTGTGTTTTTTATGTTCCGTAACGTTAGTAACAGTCGCTTTTTGACCCAAGATAGAGGGTATATATATATATATAGTAATAAGTAGGTAAAACGCATATTAAATAGGTAGTTGAATCTTTTGGAATTGACACTGCTTAAGGTATTTTGCTCTGTTATAAAATCGGGCACTTTTTAAAGTCGCCTATGTTCTTGTAGAAGTTTTGTTATAAAAACTAACGTGGTTTTCAATCATTATCAATTAAAAATACGGGATTACTCACGTAATTTTTATCGGATAGGTCCGACTATAGTTTCGACCACATTCGGTGGCCTTTTTCAAGGAGTGTTCGGGACGCCCGCGTCGATGACGTCTCGCTTAGCACTAGCGTGCTGCTGAGACGTGAGTAATCCCGTATTTTAAATTAATAATGCTTGTAGAAGATATTATTTTTCAATATTAAATGCTGTCGGTGTCTTAAATTTGTGAATTTGTTTGTCGCAGTCTTGTAATACTTATCGAATTAGAAAATATCTCCATCGGTAAACCGTCTGGCGTCATTGCATATTCACCATTTCTTTACGTCTAACCATTTCAAAGTTATTTCAGCGCTATCGCAATCACGTCTGACATCAGCCGTGCGATTCTCAAAGAGCAAATATCGTTGTATCTTTGACAACATCCAAGAAACTAATGACGAGATGACAAGAAATGTTGGAAAAACAACCTTGTGTACAAGGGCGATATCTCATTATGTATTTGACATCGGTAAGCTCGTCGACGAGCCCATCGATAAATCATTAGAGAATCGCACGGCTGACAGATCCTTGATGATTCATCCTTGATGAAGTGACAGAGGCCTCTTGGGTCTTATATAACACACGAGCTGTTAAATCCGCCATAGAAGTATTCGATCTCGGCACTGTCTGGCTGAGAAATAATGTTTATGCGAGTAGTAGACTTAAGCTTCATCAAGTGGGATCTACTCAAATGCTAGGGGAAGACTTAGAACCCCCGATTTCACTCAATCGCCTTTTCTATTTTGCATGTGTTTGAGTGCTAGAATTCACGTGGGTTTTGCTCAGACGGTGCGGTTAATTGTTGTTTTCTTCGCATGTTTATGAGCGTAAAAGTCTAATCCGAGAGCTTAGATTTTGCACTCGTATGATACAGCCAATAAAATTGTGTGCCCTCATCTTTCCGTGATCTCTTTAGGGTTTACACTACATTTTGGAGTTCCTCAACTTAGTCAATTCCAAAGCATCAAATCTTTTTTCTAGTTAAAGTATCATTCTGATCCAAGAGCGGCTTGGAGCAAGTTAGGTCGGACTATATAACTTTTACACACTCTTGGAGCATAGACTTCGTCAAACGGGATCTTTTAGATCGTAGTCGAAATTCAAAAATTAAGTAGAAACTGTACGAGTCTGTGATTGCTTCCGGAATCTTCCGAAAATAATATCAATAAAAAATGTGAAATAGCATGCGCAAAAGGTATAAATTCGAACGTTGAAAAATTTAATGCTTATTCATATCGAGTTTCACGTACTCACATATACACTGAATCACTGCATAATGTAAAGCCGCTCTCTAGTTAAAGATCACTACTACACGAACGTAAACTTACCTACTATAAAGTTAAAGTGTACTTTTTACGTAATTTATTCTGATTTGTTTTGGTGCCTCATAAGCAGTAATTAACTAAAACCCTATTAATTTATTGTAAGTGCATGATGCAAGAATGATGACATCACTTAACGTAATCAATAAGCTTCCATTGTGTTTACCTTGATCTTAATCTGCCGCCCATGCCCAATTGTTCTACGCATTGTAGAAAATTTGAGCTATCTATGAAAACCAATGATTTTTCATTTTGTTGCAAAAACAATTGTATTTTTACACAATTATTACACTTTATACCATTTGTTTTTTTAACCAGATAACTTCTGTGTGCGTTCGTCGCGCGTGCTACTCGACTAAATAACCTCACAATTGAGTACATTTTATGTAATAATGTATATGTAATTTTATTTAAATCAGTTTCAAGCGAGAGTGACAAACCTGACTTGCCGTGCAGTTTCACTCACTGTTGGTAAGAGTATCGGGCCAAGCCCACTTTCTATGACGCTTCTAGCATAAATATATCAAGTAATCCTGTCTTTTCGTATTAATTTGCCAACAATTGACTCCTAAATTACCCTGTCCAAGTAAATTTAAAAAGGACAGATGAAATAAAATAAAAAAACATTTGTATAAGTATAGAAATTGTATACTAGTATAATATAATTATGTTAGTGCATAACAAAAGTATGACAATACCCAGACTTTATATCGATGATAAAAATAACATCGCATTATATTGTTACTTATTTATAGAAGTTCTGTCTTCAGTCTACATACACGACAATATAACCTTTACGATTTGATGTTTCTTGAAATGAATTGGACATCTACAATATCCGGTCTTACACTAATCATTTCTTTTTTGAAAGTCATAGATTCATAATTAATAGTCTTGACTGAAAAGTGGCGCAAGAGATGAACAAGTCCAGACTTAACTTGAATTCGAGCAAATCTAGCTCCAATACATGTCCTACCTCCCCTTCCAAACGGCATGTAAAACGTATCACTCAGTGGTTGCTGTCCGTCCCTGGCAAACCTTTCCGGGTCAAACTTGTCTGGTTCTGGGTAATACTTCGGGTCTCGGTGGATGTGGAATATAGGCGTCGTCACTTTAGTACCTTTAGACACTTTTATGTTTCCAACAGGTAGCACTGTGTCCTGTGTACACTGCCTGGTTAAGAAACCAATCGGCGGATACTTTCTCATGCTTTCACTCAAAACTTTTTCCAGGTAAGTCATATCTGATACGATGTCGTAGTTGATAGTGTTATTATTCTTTTCAAAAGCCTGATCTATTTCTTCGTGGACCTTCTGCAAAATATCAGGGTTTACTCCCAATTCAATAAGGGTGCAGAATAAGGTGGTAGCGCTGGGTTCAACTCCTGCAATAAAGAAGAAAAACGCTTGTGCAGAAAGCAACCCTATAGTTGGATCCATTTCACATCCAGTAGACTCATCTCTCATTATGCCATTCTTCTGTATATTGAGAGCAATGTCTGCAAAATCGTGCCTCTTTATATTTTCTTTTTCTCTTTTATCAAGCACTTGTTTCATAGCTCCGATGAAAAAGTCCTCAAAATCGGTAAAAATTGTAAGACCCAGAACTTTAGTCAGCCACGGGCTCAGATTGGCGATAGCAAATTTGAGATTCATTTTAAAAGATGGTGCTGTGGATGCGCGAGCTATTTTCACAAACGGAGAGTCAAACACAGACTCCGTACCAATTCCAAATACGGCGGCTGTGATGGCGGCACTACAGAAGTTTGTCAGAGTATCGTACGCTTTACCCTTCTGCCTTTTTAGATCTTGTTGAACGTAATTGACAAAATCTTGTGCACTTTTGTCCATAATGTAGTACATTTGTTTCAATTTCGTGCCTGTGAAGAGTGGAGTCATGTTTTGACGCATTAGCTTCCATTTTGGACCGTTTAATAATAAGATGTTTTCTGAAAGTTGATCACCTTCTAAATTTTCTATACCTCTATGGTTGAAGGAGTTGAAGTCCATTTGTAGGACGTGTGAGACATTGGTAGCATCTCGAATGAACAGAGCAGGTGTAAACATTGAACCGACACCCACAGCTGGTTCCTTTTCATGTTCTTTGTAGAGATCTCCATAGATCTGGAAAAACGGGCGTCGGCCCGTTATGTAGTCCCAAAAAGGACCGAAAAATTTGTTTCTGGAATGATACTTTACTCCACGTTTTCTCCAATAGGAATCATTGTATTGACCGTTTAAATACACGAAAGTTAATAGAGCAGCTACAACCACTAAAATGATTTCGAAAAACATGTTTACTGTTTCAATCATTAAACTCTAATGAGCAACATAGGAATGAGTCGCGTATTTATATTCTTAAACTTTTGTGCGATAAGAACAAATGATAATACTATCCTACCCCAGTACATAAGATTACAAACACGAGTATTTAGGCAAAGTAAGTAAATATCTATAAGTAGAACGTCTTCCCTACTAGAGTTGATTCACGCAGGTTGGCGCGAGACGCCATGCAGGGATGTCAACAGCACCATAAAACAAGTACACATCGCATCTTCAACGTTTTGTTGGTGGACATACCTACATAACACATTTAAAAACTGCCAACCCCGAATACTCGTGTTAGAGGGCAACCATGATCACTTAATGTTCGCCGGTATGCGTTCCCACCCACCACCTCTTCCCATTTTTATCGCGATGATGTTCTACTTACTCGGGGCCGCACGGTCTCAGTACTTTGATTAAGGTGTATTACATGTACCATTAATTTATTTTGTCCAAACAGTTTTGTCCCTAAGTTGTGATCAGATACGAAGAGCGTGACTGGCCAAATTCGTTAGCTACGGAGTTGAACCAAACGCACGTGTACATTGCGTCATAGATAAGGGTGAGCACATTTATATAGCTATTTTTAATACTAGTGATTTTTGCACTGGTGTTACAATTTATTTTCACAGTGCTAAGTGTTTACATGGGATTTAAATAGGCACGCAGGCGTCCTCAGTATCAACCCTATGTGCTCGAAGTGCAGCCTGCTTATGCAAGTATAACTATTGAAAACTGTGTACCTTTATTCAAATGCTTCAGAATGATGAGCAGATCATGCGGGAATCTAAGTTTTGCCAACCTGCGTGCCTAGCCTACCGATTATGGACATCACTTTTCGTTATACCAATATGTGTCCAAGATTAGTAATGGGCTAGGGGAACTCAGGAGTACATACGAGTACCATATATTGTAGGCAATTATAGTGTAAAACGCACTCCAGCTAGCTTGAAGCAACGATCTCTACGATTTACGTTTTGTTCTTTTTAGTTAACATCCTGACGATTTATACTCCGTAATGGAACTGAGTTTTGGAGTAGTCCCTCTACCGGAGGTTTGTATTCTTATATCTTTCACATTTGAGCCTCATTCGTCCAATATTTACTACAGTGCCCTTCACACCCTAACAGTAATGCTCACGCATTATGTTTTTGCTGCAAAATATCTGGTACGCGGCAGCGTCGTGTGGCGGGTCGTCACTCTTCTCTCAAATATGGTTGAGGAGGGCGATGGCTGGCACACGTGTCAAGCTCGCGAACGGGCGCTGCTAGCGGGAGCCGGTCTGCTCTCGGTATGTACGATATTTCGAAAAGTCTATGTAAAAAAAAATGCAAAAAGCCCTTCTGGCCTCTTCTTAAATTGTATATGCCCCTCAGGCTGAGAAATTAAAAGAAAAAAAAGTGTGCCCTTCAGGCCCTTATCGTATGAGTGCCCTTCAGGCTAAGTAAGTTTTCAAAGTGCCCTTCAGGCCTTCACAAATGTATTATGTAAGTATAGTTAAGTAAAAAAAACGTCCTCCTGTATACCTTTAATAATTATAAAAAAAGGTTTTAAAATATAATATATATAAAGAATGCCACGGACCCATTGATGTCTGTGAACAAAAACATTATAAATAAAAAAAAAATCTGGTACTGTAGTAGTACTAACCAAGACGACCTCTTGCGCTAGAGGCCAACTTGAAGGTATTTACGTTGATTTGATCCATGTACGACCAGGATGATGATATGATTAAAACTAATTCATGTCGATACGATCTTAATAAAAACAAAACATATTATTTTTAATTAGGAATAGGTACGGGATTACTCATGTAATATTTATCGGATAGGTCTGACTATAGTTTCGACCACATTCGGTGGTCTGTTACAAGGAGCGTTCGGGACACCCGCGTGATGAAGTCTCGCTTAGGCACTGCCAGAAGCAGTACAAGTACAGCCGTACAAGCTATTCCATACCTACATAATAAGTAAAATAAATAGGGTTCAAAATAAGTGAAAACCAAGTTAGTTTTTATAACAAAAAAAATACTTCGTTATGTCATAGATGTTTTTGCTCATTGGAATTTGTCCGGCAATTAAGTTGAAACAATCTTGATGTGTGATTAGTGGTACCAAAATTAAACTTAAATTGTAATTAAAATTATACTTTTACACTTTTTAACGGATGCAAATATAAAAAAATAATCTTTTATAGGTAATTATTAAGCACACAAACAGAAAAGTGATATATTTTAGCATAAAAGGGTTACTTTTGGTAATCGTGGGAGTTGTTGGCGTTGTTCCATACAAAATAATGAACACATATGCTCTTGTATTATTTTGTTATATTTGCTCCCATGGGATTGTGATAGCATTATTGCAAGCAAGGGAAGAGCCATCAAACAACTAGAGAAATAAAATAATCCAGATTAATAAATAATAGACGAATGAATCCAGAGAATACTCACTAATCAGTATTTTATCATTATTCTCATTGTCGCAAAATAATAAACAACAAGGCGCATGACTTGCGTTTCAAACATCCAGCTGCTGTTGCTGTGTTGATAAAGAATAGAAAGTAAGCGTTAAAAGCATAAAATTTTGTAAAATCATTGTGACTAACAAAGAATGAACAATAAATAACAATATGTGCTATTTGTACCTATTTTTAAAATTTATTTATGAATTACATTAACAACCTTATAAAAATGAACACACCAAAAATCACAAAGATCTGTCTGGCTAGCAAGCCGGCTTCAAGCAAAGCTTTAAGAATGCCACATGTACTACGAGTACATCAAAATTGTAAGATTTTAGAGTCTACGGGAACCTGTTACTTATCTATACGCTAAACGTGTATATAAGGGCTGTATCTTTTGATAGGTGTCCAACTGTTTTATGTTTACAGAATTGGTGTTGTTATAGCAGATTTCACAAAAATATCAAAATAATACATAACTTTAGGTCGGAGCATATTATTTGGAGCATATAAATCATTAGACGCGATTTTCTGAGACTGTAGTCGATATAAAGAAAACTCCGTATATGTTGTGTATGTTTGATCACTTCCAGTTTTGAATCCGGTGATCTATCTATTATATCTGTCTAACTTTCTCAGAATTATAAATTTAAAAACCTCGAAAAGGGGGGCACCGCAGTATTTCCTTTTAGGAGGACCCTCCCCCCTCTCCTCTCGAGGGACGTTATAGGCTAACCTACACCTCGATAAGGATAATCTCGAAAAAGGGGGGGTCTCCTTTGAAAGGGAGGGTAGTACCCTCCCCCCTCCCCCTTCTTTCCCCTCTCTCCCATCTCAACTCGACGGACGTTAATGGAAAGTCGTACCCTTTCCGCGGCTTGAAGTGCGTCGATGGAACTGCCTGTCTCAACAGTAACGGGTCGTGCTAATTTCGTAATTTTATTACTTCGGCTGACTACAGACCACTTTTCTATGGTATCCTCGTTGTCAGGCTTGCTGCTACTGCTTGCAGATTCCGGGAGTTCGGATACTTTGTCGATTTTTAGGCTTGGGTATGCCCAAGTGTTCTTCTTACTGGTGACCGCTACCACAACCACAGCACCTTGTATCTTCATTTCTAGGCGTTAACGTCTTAGGCGCGTGTCCATTCCTGGGTTTCTTTCTTGCGTTGGACACTTCTGTCAAAGCGAGCGATGCCTTAACCCGCGCGCTGCGTTTGGGCCGCTGACTCACTGGCCACTCACTCATACACTGGCCGGAGCTGCGAACGTGGTACACGGGGTGGGCGATAACGATTCGTGGTTATGGTTATCGACACTTGGTGAATTTAGCTTCGATATAATCACAGATTGCTCACTAACGCGTGCTTCCAGTGACTCGACTTTATTAACTAGGGTCGCAATTGTTTTTTCTAACCAGAGTACAACACTTTCGAGTTGATTTACAGACATTTTACCATTTAAATCGAGCAGGTACCTATTGTAAGTACTCCTTGGGATAGCTCAAGCATAATAAATGAAAGTAGTATTATTTATACATACAGTACAATAAACAACCATTATGAATAATATAATACCACGTTTTTTTATTCAATATTCAAACTTGCTGCTAACAAAACAGCGTCGCGCTGACCTTAAGATTGTCCACTGACTGTGCCCGCGTAAACTGGTTTTTTTCCAGTCTCGCCGCGTACAAGCGGCCAGTAGTCACTCACACATGCCCGCGTAGTACGACAGAATTCGCGCGGTTGTATGAAGCTTTGCCTCTGTTCCGTTTATTTACTCATGTGGTCCACGTGCCTGCCACGGGGAATGTCAGTTAAAATTGAAGAGCCAATTATTCGTTTTATGGGTCCTATTTTGGCCCGCTTATTTAATTTTTGTATAGATAGAGGTACATTTCCTAATTTAATGAAATATTGTGGAATCACTCCAATTTTTAAAGCTGGAGAGAAAACAGACCCTTCAAATTATAGACCAGTATCTATACTACCAATTTTGAGTAAGATCTTTGAAAAAATTATGCTCAAACAACTTTTGGGACACTTTACCGAGCATTCAATACTGCACGAAAATCAGTTCGGCTTCACGAAAACAAGATCAACTATGGATGCCGGTGTGAAGTTAATGACGTATGTCTTAAAAGCTTGGGAGAGCTCACATGATGCTATTGGTGTTTTTTGTGATCTCTCTAAAGCATTTGATTGTGTAGAACACCGTATACTGATTCGAAAGCTTTTCCATTATGGTATTCGTGGAGCTGCGCTTGATGTCATCGAGTCATATTTATCTGACAGGATGCAAAAGGTTGGCATAAATAGTGTAACATCTGCAGGATCTATAATTAAAATGGGTATTCCACAAGGGTCCATTTTCTTTGTGATATTGTTTTATTTGCGGATGACACATCTCTGATTTTTAAAGTAGATAGGAAAGATAGCACACTAATTCAAGTAAACAACGCTCTATCTAGTATCTCTAAATGGTTCTCAACTAATAATTTACTTCTGAATTTAAAAAAGACAAAATGTTTGAAGTTTTCTTTGCCTACTGTTCCATATTTGGAGTCCAACGTTACGCTTGATGGAGTTAAACTCGTAATGGACAAGGCAACAGTCTTCCTAGGCATTAAAATTGACGCAAAATTACAATGGGGTCCTCATATAAATGCCATGTCTGGGAGACTCAGTTCTGCTGCATATGCAGTACGTAAAATAAGAGAGCTAACAGATGCTTCTACGGCGCGGTTAGTGTATTTTGCATATTTCCACAGCGTAATGTCATATGGGATATTGCTATGGGGTTCAGCGGCTGATATAGAGACCATATTTATCCTTCAGAAACGTGCTATTAGAGCTATATACGAAATGGGTCCCCGTGAATCTTTGAGAGATGTATTTAAAGAAATCAATATATTAACGTTGCCTTCCTTATATGTATTTGAAAATATAATGTATGTTCGTAAAAAATTACATAAATATAAGTTAAATAGTGATCACCACACTTTTAATACCAGAAATACAAATAGGATAGCTGTACCTAGTTTTAGACTTGCGAAGACTAATAAGTCATTCCTAGGAAACTGTGTGCGTTTTTACAATAAAATCCCAAAGTACATAACTGAGCTCACAGAGGGCAAATTCAAGTTGACTGTAAAAAAACGTTTTAATAAAAAAAGCTTACTATAAAGTTCGACATTATATAGAAGATAAAGATGCTTGGAATACTCCACTTCTGGCAAGCTGTCTCTCTGCCACCCATAAAATGTAATATTTGTAGTATCTAAGTAGAAACATTGTAAACCTCTATATAAAAAGAATGGCCCCGAGTTTCTTGCCGCTTCTTCTCGGTGGGCTCTATATATTTTGGAACGCGGCGGTAGAGTATAATGAAAAGTTGACGTTCATAAGTGCGTCTTTGATGCCTAAATTGAATAAATGATTTTGACTTTGACTTTGACTTTGACTTTGACTTTGACTTTGACTTTGACTTTGACTTATCAAATTATCAACGGGATAATTACCATGTATATATTCTGTGAGTTTCCGATATTTCGGCACCAAAGTTCGAGCTGATACGGTAAATGTTGTGTGTCGAGATAAATCAAAAACTAACAGTGTGAACAATAGTAGTGGTGCCTCGCATAACAAACGAGTACGGAAGAGGGTAGACCGTTTCATCTGCTCGTAAACATTCACCCACTCGCAATTCCTCAGTTCATCCGTGATCATGGCGCTTGCAACAGGCAAGAAATATCGGAAACTCACAGAAAATATACATGGTAATTATCCCGTTGATAATTTGAATACCTCTTATATAATATACTATATCTTATATAATATATTATATCTTAAATAATCATTGAAAGGCATTGAAAGCATATATAAATTTAGTGAGGCTCTAAATGAACTTATCAAAAATATTATACAGGGTTATTGGTTAAGTCGACCTATTCCCGTTAAGGGCGTGCAGTTCACATTGTTTCTGACTGATTTGACTATGTAACATCATACCTATATCTAACCTTTCTCGAGATATTTCAATTTTATTGAGATGTGTAAGTCATATAATCACTCATTATTTTATGTATAATAAGATTCATTTTTTCGATGGATTGACATTTTTAGATTTATACCCGAGAAGAGGTGGGGGTTAAATGTTATCATTGCATTATCACGTTTATTTTCAATTTAACATGACAGCCAAAGTTGTTTGAACTTAAATTTCCTACTTCCTTACTACCTAACTTCTTTGTATTTATTTGTATACAACAATATAGCAGCAGTTTCACATAGTGTGAACTGGCTTTCAATAACTTTGCCCTCTCTGTAACAGTTGTTTTTCACTGACAAAGTGGATTTTTGTAAAATATATTTAAAGCGATTTAAATTGAATAAAAAATAGTGTGTTTGCGTTGTATTTCTTTCGAATTGCATTTATTTTATTTCGATTGCTGTGGATTTGCCTTAGTCAATTGACTTCCAACATTTATAAATATTAGCAAAACAATATCATATTGCTTAAAAACCTGATTTATCAGGGATTTTGTATATTTCATTTTATTTTATTATGGTTAAGACTAAATTAAATTATATTACATATACGTTTTTTTAACACAGTTAGCCTTACTCAAATGTATTGCAATTTATTTTGCTGACGCTATATTTTAGGTAAATATATTATCTAAACGGAAATGTTTGTTTGTATTGAGGTGTAATTACGAGTAGTTTATTTAATTTTGCGTAAGTATATATATATAAGTATTATGTAAAATGCAATGTTCGTGAGATTTTTTTTTTTAAACATAATACTTCTGCTATCTGAATCTATATACTAAAACTGCTAAAATAGTACTTTGTACACCGAAAATATAAATAGAACTTTCTCCTGAGTGATACATAGTACTTTATACTACTACACCTACGAGGAAAATAAAATAGTTACCTTCATTAGTAAACAATTGTTGTCTGGAGCATTTTGTACGAAATCAAAGACATCCTTTTTCTGGTGGCTTCATCATTATAAAATCATCACTTTCACTATCAGATGACATTTTGAAAATTATTTAGATTAATTAAAAGCGTACTGCTTACGTTAAATTATCAATTTAGTAAAAAACAAAAGTTAAACAATGGCCGCTATGTTTTTTTCTGTTGTTCTAAAAAAGGTTGCTAGCCTCCTTTCATTAAAAACGAGTACAAAAAAATAATTTCAACAACAAACTTTTTATAATAACTGGATTTAAAAACTTTTTGAGATTTGACGTTTGTATTATTTTTATGTGAGCAACAAAGGAACGCTAGCAGAGCAGAAATGGATATTAATACAACATTTTTACCCTGCTACGGAGGGCAGGAATGAAATTCTATATAACTTTTCCCATCGTTTCCATTATAACTTATCCCATGCATTTAGACCCGAGCCGTTAGGTGAGGGTCTTAAGAGAGCCGAGGAGGGTAATCATCAATACACACGTGTATCATACGTCGTTTTTCAATACACGTTAAAAAAAAATACATTATACAAACACAATATAAAATCATTTTATTTAGTTCAACAGTGAAAACAAGTTGTAAAAAAGTTCTTGCAATGGCGGGAAAAATTAATCAGTTTTCCTGTGCTCGCGCATCTAACGATGACGATTGGCCATAGACTAAAATAATGAGGTTTCTTTTTATATTTTAGTAAAAGTTTTATGTATTAAACACGTACAAGTTGAAATTATCTATTTAAATACGAAGTTGCATGAAATGAGCCAGCAATAGGTACATTAATTTATTTGTACTATTGAGTACGATCTTTTTTGTATCGAAACTTTATACCCTAGAAAGATAATCTTATTGTAGTGTACGTAAAAGATAATCATGCGTAAAATCGACGCACGAATTTTAAGTGGCTAACATTTTTTAATATGCTTACTGTTGTTAAAAATATAAATGTATTTTGTTTTTCTGTATATACATAAATAATAAAAATAATAATGTATGTATTTAAAGTTATTTAATAAACAAAAATAATACAAAAACTTTAAACCTCTGAAAAAATCGATAAAATATTTCTCACGTCTCCTGTTATCACAAATTGTTTTTTTTTTATACCGATAATGTTATGTGTTAACTCATATTCTAAATATTTGATATACTAAAATTATATTAGAACACATTACTGCCTACAGATAATTCAGATGCACTTTAGACACATATCAATATTATGCTCTCGACAAATAACTTTTTTGCATTTATTGCACGTTGCTTTTGCCTTACGCCGTGTTTTGAGGGGCAAAACAAGCAGTATATACAATTTTTGGCATGGGCATCTTCTGAATTGTCTTCTGAGGCATCAGGAATGTCTTTTTGCAAGATGCTGGAAATATTCTCGCGCATATATATCTTCAGAGTAGGTGTTTCCAGCTGCTTGCTCATGAATGGTGATGTCAGGGCTAGGCTCAGGTTTTTCATGAATTGTTTTCAACTGAGAGCCTTTTTCTCTTGGTTGACATTGTAGTTATAAATAATATATGCATTAATGCAGGCAATATTTATCATTCCATAGAATAAAGCCATAGACCATCGAGCCGTCTTTCTGTTACATGTTGTTAGAGAGTACATTTGGTTTCCACCGGCAAGCGGGTCTTCAAGTATTTCCTCATCTACGAAGGCTTCTTCGCCGTTGCTCGATACGTCATCATCAATATCGTGGTGTTCAATTTCGATATCTGAGCCGTTACAGGTATGCTTGTCATGACTATGTAAAAGAGCAGTGAGTGTATGCTCTTCGTTTATAATTCGACTTCCCATCATAACATTGTTGGATCAAAATGTCTAGAATAACATAAAAATATATATTATCTACGCAAAAACTAGATAACAACCACTTAGAAATCAAAAACAACACTATTTCTCGTCTACGTTATAATCGTAAAAGTCACGTAAAAGATAATCATGCGTATTTTTTACTCCGCTGACGTTATATTTCAAAATTGGTGGTACTTACCTCAGCGCCAGGTCCACCATACGCGAGCACAGAGTGACGTGAGAGATAACCGAACCGCTGGGCGCCCAATACGCGCAAATAACAAAAAGAGAGCGATATTTTAATCGCGAACAATGCAACTCAACATAAAAAATAAAAAAACACTTTAGCTCACTTGTGAATAATAGCTATAACAAAGTTATGCACCTAATTGCGGTGAAATGAAAGCCGTTTTATGAGCAAGTCTGCTGAAAATAGGTAATTTTACAGCACCGTTTTGTATGCGCGAAATTCATTCGTATTTTTTCCATTATGTTACACTCACTAGTCGCACTGCACGCATATGTGTAAGGTGAACAGCTAGCTTTTAGACCAGCAGAAGCGGTAGAGCTTTCAAAAGTGTTATTTTTTAAAAAGTGTTTGTACACGGTAAGAAAAAGGATTGCATTGAATATACATATAATATATCATATATGTTACATGTATATGCAGTTTGCTGGCAGCAAACTATCAGTAGTTTGCTGCCAGCAAACTACAACTAAATTCAACAAAGAATATTTCGAGTTGATCAATCGTTTTTGGTACAAAATGTTTGGGAAAAGTTGTTGGCGAGTTGTAACACTTCTAGTACTCAAACCTCAGTTGGCCCGATAGAGTATCTTCCTTACACAAAATATAGAATCGATGGGCGTAATAAAAGTATTAAAAATTTTAGCATTTTTTGCTGACTAATATTTCTTGATTATCTGTTAATGCAATTCAGAATATCTCATAAAGTTATGGATGATTTCTAAGGAACGTTTTTCTGAGCTAAAGTAAACCTTTACCCGTTTAAAATTTACCTTTACCATTTTTTTTAAGTTTACCCTTTTAAATTTTACCTATACCTTTTAGCTTTTCCCATAAACCACCCTATCTATCTATGAACCTCTATTTCTCCTGGTAACGCTATAACTTGATAATAGATGGATCAATCCGTAAATTATTTATAAACTAACTATATACTAAACTAACAATCCGCAAATGATTTATAAACTAACTATATACTAAACTAACAATCCGTAAATGATTTATAAACTATATATATATATATATATATATATATATATATATATATATATAGTTAGTTAATATTAACGAGAGCTAATTATTTTTTTTGTTGTGTAAATTATTGTGAGAAGGTTCAAGAGGGAAAAGACGGGAGGTTATGGTGAGACCGAAGGCCGAGCCTACTACCCGAGCGAAGTCGCGGGCGATCGCTAGTACACAATATAAATATATCTATTGTATTTTATATCGTCCATGTGATGACGTAATTATCTCAAAGAGATTGTTGTGAGCGATAAGTCTGCACATTATTACATCTAGTTTTTAGTATTTATTGTTCTTTGTAACAAGTATCTACAATTTGAAAAATTTAATACTGACTTCCATTCTATTCAGTTATTGGAGTGTAACTCAACTGGACCGAATTTGATGAAAATTAAATGAAAAAATAAACAAAAATAGAATTTTGAGAATCGGTGCACCCAATCGAAAGTTATGAGTACATAAAAAAATAAACATACGATTTGAGTACCTCCTCCTATTTTTGGAAGTCGGTAGATAATAAGTCTTGAATGTGGTGTCTCAAGAAAGTGTTATCTATCTATCAATCTATAAATAATTAAAGCAGGATACGGTTATGTCTAAACACATTCTGATTTTCGTTCCCACAGTTCCCGTAAAGTCCCGTATAAACATCATCCGCGTCTACAATGTTTCTGGTACAAATCATGATAGTCTTACAGCTGCTAGCATTCCAGTTGGCAAAGCTAGTAACAACAAACTATCCCTCATTAGTCCCCGGGCACGCACCGCGCAGATTGTCTTAATGTCTCCCCGAGACGTGATCTTTTTGAGTTACGACCTTCGATTTCCGGAGGTGAAGCCAGGGTTCCGATGTAGGATATAGATATCGGATTAATTTTGTATTTGAACGTGTGTCGCTGCTTGCGGCCGGCTGCCGAGCACGTGCAGACGTGCCTGCAACATTATGAAATACAGTTTTGCTATGTAGGTATATCTATCACATTTTATAAGATGTGATGATGATGTCTAAATGACCGCGCTTTGCTCGATTTAGATACGAATACAAATTAACATGTGTATGTTCTGTGAGAATCTTGTCACCTCGATTCAGGATTTTGCAATGCGACTGTTACGCCATCTAGTTTGAACGCAGCGAATAAAGTTTGGTTGTTGTTTTGCGAGAATGTCACTGCGATTCAAGACTTTGGAATGCGACTGTTACGCTAGTTAGTCTAGTTTGAACTCAACAAAAAACTTATTTTTCATGGCCTAAAAAGACGGATAAACCGACATTTTCTAATACCTAGCTAGACCGATTTATGGCCCCCGAAACCCCCTGCATACAATATTTTATGAAAATTGCTGAAGCCGTTTACGATATCCATATCATATACACACACACACATATATATACATATATATATATATATATATATATATATATATATATATATATATATATATATATATATACACAAGAATTGCTCGTTTAAGGTATTAAATATATTTTAAACTTTTCTTTCGAAGCTCGGAGTTCGAGGTTCGATCCTTGGCCGAGGCAAGTGTTTGTGTGATGAGCAGAAATGCTAGTTCTTGGGTCTTGTATGTTGTGATGTGTTATTGTGCGTATCCATGCCTTCCGCAACACAGGGAATCCTAGCACGGTGGTAAGAGTGTATAAACGTTATTTACGTTATTTAATTTACACGTCTGCATCTGCTTTCATACTAATTAGGTACACTTAAGATGATGCTGATGATGATAATGTCACCACCTTGTTTATTTTCATTTTACAATTTTTGAGACAAAGGAATCTACCCGTAGTCTGGCTTCAGCGACTGCTGGGCACGAAATGGATCGATAATTGTAGATGATATAACTGTGGTATCGAGATGGGCTTCTATCACTATAAACAATACGTTATATTCCTATTTATATAATAATAGTAATAATAATATTTGTTGTCGATGAGAGAAAGCAGTATTGTGTTTTTTATGTTCCGTAACGTTAGTAACAGTCGTTTTTTGACCCAAGATAGAGGGTATATATATATATAGTAATAAGTAGGTAAAACGCATATTAAATAGGTAGTTGAATCTTTTGGAATTGACACTGCTTAAGGTATTTTGCTCTGTTATAAAATCGGGCACTTTTTAAAGTCGCCTATGTTCTTGTAGAAGTTTTGTTATAAAAACTAACGTAGTTTTTAATCATTATTAATTAAAAATACAGGATTACTCACGTAATATTTATCGGATAGGTCCGACTATAGTTTCGACCACATTCGGTGGCCTTTTTCAAGGAGTGTTCGGGACGCCCGCGTCGATGACGTCTCGCTTAGCACTAGCGTGCTGCTGAGGCGTGAGTAATCCCGTATTTTAAATTAATAATGCTTGTAGAAGATATTATTTTTCAATATTAAATGCTGTCGGTGTCTTAAATTTGTGAATTTGTTTGTCGCAGTCTTGTAATACTTATCGAATTAGAAAATATCTCCATCGGTAAACCGTCTGGCGTCATTGCATATTCACCATTTCTTTACGTCTAACCATTTCAAAGTTATTTCAGCGCTATCGCAATCACGTCTGACATCAGCCGTGCGATTCTCAAAGAGCAAATATCGTTGTATTTTTGACAACATTCAAGAAACTAATGACGAGATGACAAGAAATGTTGGAAAAACAACCTTGTGTACAAGGGCGATATCTCATTATGTATTTGACATCGGTAAGCTCGTCGACGAGCCCATCGATAAATCATTAGAGAATCGCACGGCTGACAGATCCTTGATCATTCATCCTTGATGAAGTGACAGAGGCCTCTTGGGTCTTATATAACACACGAGCTGTTAAATCCGCCATAGAAGTATTCGATCTCGGCACTGTCTGGCTGAGAAATAATGTTTATGCGAGTAGTAGACTTAAGCTTCATCAAGTGGGATCTACTCAAATGCTAGGGGAAGACTTAGAACCCCCGATTTCACTCAATCGCCTTTTCTATTTTGCATGTGTTTGAGTGCTAGAATTCACGTGGGTTTTGCTCAGACGGTGCGGTTAATTGTTGTTTTTTTCGGATGTTTATGAGCGTAAAAGTCTAATCCGAGAGCTTAGATTTTGCACTCGTATGATACAGCCAATAAAATTGTGTGCCCTCATCTTTCCCTGATCACTTTAGGGTTTACGCTACCTTTTGGAATTCTTCAACTTAGTCAATTCCAAAGCATCAAATCTTTTTTATAGTTTAAGTATCATTCTGATCCAAGAGGGGATTGGAGCAAGTTAGGTCGGACCATATAACTTTTACACACTCTTGGAGCATAGACTTCGTCAAACGGGATCTTTCGAGATCGTAGTCGACATTCAAAAGTTAAGTAGAAACTGTACGAGTCTGTGATCGCTTCCGGAATCTTCCGAAAAGAATATCAATAAAAAATGTGAAATAGCATGCGCAAAAGGTATAAATTCGAACGTTGAAAAATTTAATGCTTATTCATATCGAGTTTCACGTACTCACATATACACTGAATCACTGCATAATGTAAAGCCGCTCTCTAGTTAAAGATCACTACTACACGAACGTAAACTTACCTACTAAAAAGTTAAAGTGTACTTTTTTACGTAATTTATTCTGATTTGTCTTGGTGCCTTATAAGCAGTAATTAACTAAAACCCTATTAATTTATTGTAAGTGCATGATGCAAGAATGATGGCATCACTTAACGTAATCATTAAGCTTCCATTGTGGTTACCATGACCTTAATCTGCCGCCCATGCCCAATTGTTCTACGCATTGTAGAAAATTTGAGCTATCTATGAAAACCAATGATTTTTCATTTTGTTGCAAAAACAATTGAATTTTTACACAATAATTATTACACTTAATACCATTTGTTTTTTTAACCAGAAAAATTCTGTGTGCGTTCGTCGCGCTTGTTACTCGACTAAATAACCTCACAATTGAGTACATTTTATGTAATAATGTATATGTAATTTTATTTTCATTTAACTCAGTTTTAAGCGAGAGTGATAAACCTGACTTGCCGTGCAGTTTCACTCACTGTTGGTAAGAGTATCGGGCCAAGCCCACTTTCTATGACGCTTCTAGCATAAATGTATCAAGTAATCCTGTCTTTTCGTATTAATTTGCCAAGAATTGACTCCTATATTACCCTGTCCAAGTAAATTTAAAAAGGACAGATGAAATAAAATAAAAAAAACATTTGTACAAGTATAGAAATTGTATACTAGTATAATATAGTTATGTTAGTGCATAACAAAAGTATGACAATACCCAGACTTTATATCGATGATAAAAATAACATCGCATTATATTGTTACTTATTTATAGTCTTCAGTCTACATACACGACAATATAACCTTTACGATTTGATGTTTCTTGGAATGAATTGGACATCTACAATATCCGGTCTTACATTAATCATTTCTTTTTTGAAAGTCATATATTCATAATTAATAGTCTTGACTGAAAAGTGGCGCAAGAGATGAACAAGTCCAGACTTAACTTGAATTCGAGCAAATCTAGCCCCGATACATGTCCTACCTCCCCTTCCAAACGGCATGTAAAACGTATCACTCAGTGGTTGCTGTCCGTCCCTGGCAAACCTTTCCGGGTCAAACTTGTCTGGTTCTGGGTAATACTTCGGGTCTCGGTGGATGTGGAATATAGGCGTCGTCACTTTAGTACCTTTAGACACTTTTATGTTTCCAACAGGTAGCACTGTGTCCTGTGTACACTGCCTGGTTAAGAAACCAATGGGCGGATACTTTCTCATGCTTTCACTCAAAACTTTTTCCAGGTAAGTCATATCTGATATGATGTCGTAGTTGATAGTGTTATTATTCTTTTCAAAAGCTTGATCTATTTCTTCGTGGACCTTCTGCAAAATATCAGGGTTTACTCCCAATTCAATAAGGGTGCAGAATAAGGTAGTAGCGCTGGGTTCAACTCCTGCAATAAAGAAGAAAAAAGCTTGTGCAGAAAGCAACCCTATAGTTGGATCCATTTCACATCCAGTAGACTCATCTCTCATTATGCCATTCTTCTGTATATTGAGAGCAATGTCTGCAAAATCGTGCCTCTTTATATTTTCTTTTTCTCTTTTATCAAGCACTTGTTTCATAGCTCCGATGAAAAAGTCCTCAAAATCGGTAAAAATTGTAAGACCCAGAACTTTAGTCAGCCACGGGCTCAGATTGGCGATAGCAAATTTGAGATTCATTTTTAAACATGGTGCTGTGGATGCGCGAGCTATTTTCACAAACGGAGAGTCAAACACGGACTCCGTACCAATTCCAAACACGGCGGCTGTGATGGCGGCACTACAGAAGTTTGTCAGAGTATCGTACGCTTTACCCTTCTGCCTTTTTAGATCTTGTTGAACGTAATTGACAAAATCTTGTGCACTTTTGTCCATAATGTAGTACATTTGTTTCAATTTCGTGCCTGTGAAGAGTGGAGTCATGTTTTGACGCATTAGCTTCCATTTTGGACCGTTTAATAATAAGATGTTTTCTGAAAGTTGATCACCTTCTAAATTTTCTATACCTCTATGGTTGAAGGAGTTGAAGTCCATTTGTAGGACGTGTGAGACATTTGTAGCATCTCGAATGAACAGAGCAGGTGTAAACATTGAACCGACACCCACAGCTGGTTCCTTTTCATGTTCTTTGTAGAGATCTCCATAGATCTGGAAAAACGGGCGTCGGCCCGTTATGTAGTCCCAAAAAGGACCGAAAAATTTGTTTCTGGAATGATACTTTACTCCACGTTTTCTCCAATAGGAATCATTGTATTGACCGTTTAAATACACGAAAGTTAATAGAGCAGCTACAACCACTAAAATGATTTCGAAAAACATGTTTACGGTTTCAATCATTAAACTCTAATGAGCAACATAGGAATGAGTCGCGTATTTATATTCTTAAACTTTTGTGCGATAAGAACAAATGATAATACTATCCTACCCCAGTACATAAGATTACAAACACGAGTATTTAGGCAAAGTAAGTAAATATCTATAAGTAGAACGTCTTCCCTACTAGAGTTGATTCACGCAGGTTGGCGCGAGACGCGTGCAGGGATGTCAACATCACCATAAAACAAGTACACATCGCATCTTCAACGTTTTGTTGGTGGACATACCTACATAACACATTTAAAAACTGCCAACCCCGAATACTCGTGTTAGAGGGCAACCATGATCACTTAATGTTCGCCGGTATGCGTTCCCACCCACCACCTCTTCCCATTTTTATCGCGATGATGTTCTACTTACTCGGGGCCGCACGGTCTCAGTACTTTGATTAAGGTGTATTACATGTACCATTAATTTATTTTGTCCAAACAGTTTTGTCCCTAAGTTGTGATCAGATACGAAGAGCGTGACTGGCCAAATTCGTTAGCTACGAAGTTGAACCAAACACACGTGTACATTGCGTCATAGATAAGGGTGAGCACATTTATATAGCTATTTTTAACACTAGTGATTTTTGCACTGGTGTTACAATTTATTTACACAGTGCTAAGTGTTTACATGGGATTTTAATAGGCACGCAGGCGTCCTCAGTATCAACCCTATGTGCTCGAACTGCAGCCTGCTTATGCAAGTATAACTATTGATAACTGCGTACCTTTATTCAAATGCTTCAGAATGATGAGCAGATCATGCGGGAATCTAAGTTTTGCGAACCTGCGTGCCTAGCCTACCGATTATGGACATCACTTTTCGTTATACCAATATGTGTCCAAGATTAGTAATGGGCTAGGGGAACTCAGGAGTACATACGAGTACCATATATTATAGGGAATTATAGTGTAAAACGCACTCCAGCTAGCTTGAAGCAAGGATCTTTACGATTTACGTTTTGTTCTTTTTAGTTAACATCCTGACGATTTATACTCCGTAATGGAACTGAGTTTTAGAGTAGTCCTTCTACCGTAGGTTTGTATTCTTATATCTTTCACATTTGAGCCTCATTCGTCCAATATTTACTACAGTGCCCTTCACACCCTAACAGTAATGCTCGCGCATTATGTTTTTGCTGCAAAATATCTGGTTCGCGGCAGCGTCGTGTGGCGGGTCGTCCTCTTCTCTCAAATATGGTTGAGGAGGGCGATGGCTGGCACACGTGTCACGCTCTCGAACGGGCGCTGCTTGCGGGAGCCGGTCTGCTCTCGGTATGTACGATATTTCGATAAGTCTGTCTATGTAAAAAAAAATGCAAAAATGCCCTTCTGGCCTCTTCTTAAATTGTATATAATAGTGCCCCTCAGGCTGAGAAATTAAAAGAAAAAAAAGTGTGCCCTTCAGGCCCTTATCGTATGAGTGCCCTTCAGGCTAAGTAAGTTTTCAAAGTGCCCTTCAGGCCTTCACAAATGTATTATGTAAGTATAGTTAGGTAAAAAAAACGTCCTCCTGTATACCTTTAGTAATTATAAAAAAAGGTTTTAAAATATAATATATATAAACAATGCCACGGACCCATTGATGTCTGTGAACAAAGGCATTATAAATAAAAAAAAAATCTGGTACTGTAGTAGTACTAACCAAGACGACCTCTTGCGCTAGAGGCCAACTTGAAGGTATTACGTTGATTTAATCCATGTACGACCAGGATGATGATATGATTAAAACTAATTCATGTCGATACGATCTTAATAAAAACAAAACATATTATTTTTAATTAGGAATAGGTACGGGATTACTCATGTATTATTTATCGGATAGGTACGACTATAGTTTCGACCACATTCGGTGGTCTGTTACAAGTAGTGTTCGGGACACCCGCGTGATGAAGTCTCGCTTAAGCACTGCCCGAAGCAGTACAAGTACAGCCGTACAAGCTATTCCATACCTACATAATTAGTAAAATAAATAGGATTAAAAATAAGTGAAAACCAAGTTAGTTTTTATAACAAAAAAAATACTTCGTTATGTCATAGATGTTTTTGCTCATTGGAATTTGTCCGGCAATTAAGTTGAAACAATCTTGATGTGTGATTAGTGGTACCAAAATTAAACTTAAATTGTAATTAAAATTATACTTTTACACTTTTTAACGGATGCAAATATAAAAAAAAAATCTTTTATAGGTAATTATTAAGCACACAAACAGAAAAGTGATATATTTTGGCATAAAAGGGTTACTTTTGGTAATCGTGGGAGTTGTTGGCGTTGTTACATACAAAATAATGAACACATATACTCTAGTATTATTTTGTTTTATTTGCTCCCATGGGATTGTGATAGCATTATTGCAAGCAAGGGAAGAGCCATCAAACAACTAGAGAAATAAAATAATCCAGATTAATAAATAATAGACGAATGAATCCAGATTATACTCACTAATCAGTATTTTATCATAATTCTCATTGTCGCAAAATAATAAACAACAAGGCGCATGACTTGCGTTTCAAACATCCAGCTGCTGTTGCTGTGTTGATAAAGAATAGAAAGTAAGCGTTAAAAGCATAAAATTTTGTAAAATCATTGTGACTAACAAAGAATGAACAATAAATAACAATATGTGCTATTTGTACCTATGGCTTTTATTTTCATTTATTTATTAATTACATTAACGACCTTATAAAAATGAACACACCAAAATTCACAAAGATCTGTCTGGCTAGCAAGCCGGCTTCAAGCAAAGCTTCAAGAATGCCACATGTACTACGAGTACATCAAAATTGTAAGATTTTAGAGTCTACGGGAACCTGTTACTTATCTATACGCTATACGTGTATATAAGGGCTGTATCTTTTGATAGGTGTCCAACTGTTTTATGTTTACAGAATTGGTGTTGTTATAGCAGATTTTACAAAAATATCAAAATAATACATAACTTTAGGTCGGAGCATATTATTTGGAGCTTTTAAATCATTAGACGCGATTTTCCGAGACTGTAGTCGATATACAGAAAACTCCGTATATGTTGTGTATGTTTGATCACTTCCAGTTTTGAATCCGGTGATCTATCTATTATATCTGTCTGATAATGATATATATATATATATATAACTTTCTCAGAATTATAAATTTAAAAACCTCGAAAAGGGGGGCACCGCAGTTTTTCCTTTGAGGAGGACCCTCCCCCCTCTCCCCTCGAGGGACGTTATAGACGAACCTACACCTCGATAAGGATAATTTTGAAAAGGGGGGGGGGGGGTCTCCTTTGAAAGGGAGGGTGGTACCCTTCCCCCTCCCCCTTCTTTCCCCCCTTTTCTTTTTCTTTTTCTTTTCACTTTTCTATGGTATCCTCGTTGTCAGGCTTGCTGCTACTGCTTGCAGACTCCAAGAGTTCGGATACTTTGTCGATTTTAGGCTTGGGCACATTCTTGTTACTGGTGACCGCTACCACAACAGCACTTGTATCTTCATTTCTAGGCGTTAGCATCTTAGGCGCGTGTCCGTTCCTGGGTTTCTTTCTTGCGTTGGACACTTCTGTCAAAGCGAGCGATGCCTTAACCCGCGCGCTGCGTTTTGGGCCGCTGACTCGCCGCTGCCGGAGCTGCGAACGTGGTACACGGGGTGGGCGATAGCGATTCGTGGGTATGGTTATCGACACTTGGTGAATTTAGCTTCGATATATTCAGAGATTGCTCACTAACGCGTGCTTCCAGTGACACGACTTTACTAACTAGGGTCGCAATTGTCTTTTCTAACCAGAGTACAACACTTTCGAGTTGATTTACAGACATTTTACAATTTAAATCGAAATTCGAGCGCGGAGCAGGTACCTATTGTAGGTACTCCTTGGGATAGCTCAAGTATAATAAATGAAAGTAGTATTATTTATACACACAGTTCAATAAACAACCATTATGAATAATAAAATACCACCATTTTTTGATTCAATATTCAAACTTGCTGCTAACAGGCTATGTGGCTTGTTGCAGGCTATGGATGAATGTGGTATTAGAGGATATGTCAAAACATGGTTCAAAGAATACTTAAATGAAAGACACATGAAGGTGGTAATAGATATGACAAGCAGCGATGTTGGCAATATCAAGTACCTACGGAGTTCCAACCGGGTCAGTGTACGGGCCGGTCGGGTACATGATGCATGTGGATAGTATAACTAACGTGGTCAAACATTGTACCAGCTATATGTACGCAGATGACATGTGTTTATTGTACGGTGATTATGACATTAACACGATACAAAGGAAAGTACAGGAAGACTTCGATAGTATAGTAAAATGGGCTCACGATAATGGAATTATTTTAAATATAAATAAAACTAAAATCATTCGATTATACTCTCCGTACAATAAAAACATAAAAGGTAATATACATATGACGGCTCACTCATATACCTGCCTGCATATGAATAAGAATAACTGTAAATGTAATAGCCTGGAAGAAGTACCTACAATTAAATATCTAGGATTGTCGTTAGATAATATTTTTTCGTGGAAAGAACACATAAACAACGTTAACAATAAACTTAGAATAATATTATGTAAATTTTATCAGCTGTGTAATATACTAAGCCGAGGCACTCTGTATAGTGTGTACCACACGCTAGTTGAGTCTGCTATCAGTTACGTCCTAAGTAGTTACGGACTCACGTTTCCGACGTATTTGCAACGAGTTAAAAATATTAAGTTGAGAATTCTTCAAAGATTAGTTAGTAAAAAAACAAAAGATGATTTAAATAAGGAATATTCTCAATTATTTAATATATGTCAGGTATTACCGGTGGATATTAAAGTTAACTACCTTATTTTGTTACAGCAGTTTAAAAATAATAAATTTAAAGAAAAAAGAACATTTGGCTATGCTATCCGCAAAGTGGACAAGCCACAATTAGTACATAATTATAAAGCATAATAACGTTTACGGAAGACGCACCAGGGAATATCTTGTGCCTCGATTAGTAAATGATTTGTCAGAAGGTTTTGAAATTAAACATAGAACTAAGTACATGTATAAGAAGGCTTTAAAGAAATTGTATCTAAAACAAATAAATAGTATAGTGGAAAATAGAAATGTAATTTAAATTTAAGTCTACAACTAAAGTAAATGGAATTGTCTATGTTTAGTAAATGTACTTAACTAAAATTTACGATAATCGATGCATTGTTTTTAAAATAGTCGTTTAGAAATTGATTAATAGCACTAGTTTAGTATCAACAAAATATTTAAGTTGGTATCTGTATAACTATAAGGTTTACGTAAGTAACAGAAGATGAGAGTAACATCTGCCGACAAACTGCCCAGCAGTTTGTACCTAACCAAGAAAAAACATAATAATAATAATAAGCATTTTATTGACACCAAAAAATAACTTTGTCACTATAATTAACACAAAACACAATCTCTTCTCTACATATATCGATCGAATTTCTGTACAATGAAAAAAATGCTAATAACCGAGTCAGGGGGATGTAAGGAGTGAAATCGAACTAATTTAGATATTTTTAAAAATGTTCATGTCTCTGTTTGTCTGTTCGTCTGTCTGTATGTACGGGGTAATCTCCGAAATGACTGGAGCGATTTAAATGAAATTTTGTATGGCGGTAGCTTATAATCCTGGTTAACATATAGGATATTTTGATCCCGGTAAATTAATGAGTTCCCGTGGGCTGGTTAAAAAAATAATAAGTTAAAAAATAATTAACCGTATCCTGCGAGGCCACGTGAGCGAAGCCGCTGGCGGGTCAGCTAGTATAAAATAAATTTCAAAATTACACACACCACTAATAGTACTACGTCTTATGAAAAAAAAGCTGCACTTTGTGATGAAAGCAAGCCGCTTTGTACAGCGATAGTAGGGACCAAAATAAGCGATTTCATCCGCAGCAGCGAAAGTTTCAACCCTTAGGAAACAGATGGCGCCACTTCCTTAAAAAAATATTAAAAATTTCTACAAGCTCAACCACTGCACCGGTTTTGATAAAATTGGTGTCAAATGAAAGATAATTACATAATCTATTCTCAAAAAATATATTTTAAAATCGTACTTGTAAAAATGTCCAAATATATGTTTTGTTTTGAAAAAATATGATTTATAGTCGCTGTTTACGTCATTTTATTTGAAAAAATATCCTTTGGGTATTTTTTGTTAATGCATATTGTTGCCAATTAAATACAGTATGTGATAATGAAAACTGCATGTCAATATCCTTAACGTATATGGAGATATAAAATTATTAATGAGGCCAGTAATTTCTCGGGCGCAACGATTTCAATGATATTTACTGTAATTTTAAGAAATATGTATTAAAATAATATATTTTATAAAGCATGTAAAATATATTGTTTAAATACATATTTCTTAAAATGAAGTTAGGAGTGTTACTTTAGAAATAATGGAAGTATATATATAACAAAAGAAAAGATAAAATATATAATTTAATTTAATCAATATCTTCTTCGTGATCGATGATGATGTTTGAACTGAAAAGGAACATCAAAACCTTATTATTTAGTGTAATAACTTAATAATTAATAATTTAATTTTAAATAATTATTTAGTAAAATGAAAAAAGGGGAATTATTGTAAATCTTTTTGAATTTTTTTGGTAATTATTTTGAATGGTGAATCAATAATAATTATTTTTATTTACCTTTGATTTACACAACCGCCTTTGCAAAATTTGCACTGCAGAGTGCATGGTAGGCCGATGCGTCGACAACTACAGCGCATAGTGTCGCAGGAAGATCTGCACCCGCAATAATCTAGGAGGCTTAACTCTGACCAAATCGGCGTAGCAGTAGACCATTTAGGAGTCCATCCCTCTTGAGATCTTTTGTGCCATCCCCAAGAAGATGGACATGGAATTGAGACTCCAAAATTCAAGGCGTTACCCCATATATGGCCTGCTTGGTAAGCTTGGCATGTTTGTTGAGTGCGGCTGATGTCGGGGGAAGGCTTGTCACTAGCTTATTTTTCACGGCAAACATGTCTTTGCGTACAGCATTGACACTTGCGTGTTCTGTTTGAGCATCATAAAGTTTGCAAGTAAATCTGGAAACAAAATAACTTTTGTACAGAAACAGTGTAAATTCCGTTTTTTAAGCATAATAATGAAATGAGCTTCCAACAAGCTTGAATCCAACTTCGCGAAAGAGGTCAATCGTCGAATCCAACTCGGCTGGGCAGCGTTCCGGAAACTTCGCGAAGTCTTCTCGTCAAAAATACCTCAGTGCCTCAAGACAAGAGTCTTCGACCAATGTGTGTTACCAGTGATGACTTATGGCACTGAAACGTGGTCTCTTACTATGGGCCTCATAGAAAAGCTCAAAGTCGCACAACGAGCTATGGAAAGGGCTATGCTCGGGGTTTCTCTACGTGATCGAATCAGAAATGAGGAGATCAGATAGCCCAGAAGATTAGCCAGTTGAAGTGGCAGTGGGCAGGGCACATAGCACGCAGAACAGATGGCCGATGGGGCCGAAAGGTTCTGGAGTGGAGACCACGGACCGGCAAGCGCAGCGTAGGTCGTCCACCGACACGGTGGACAGACGACCTGAGGAAGGTCGCAGGACGACGTTGGATGCAGGCCGCTTCCAACCGGTCCTTTTGGAAAATCATGGGGGAGGCCTATGTTCAGCAGTGGACGTCCTACGGCTGAGATGATGATGAATGAAATGAGCACACACCGTTCCAATTGACCCATAGCTTCTTCGGAGAGCGTTTCTAGAGGATAGGACATGCTAGCAAAAGCAGTTGTTACTTCAGGATGTTACATCCACGTCTTGAAACAAGATTTTTTCCCTTTTGAATTGAAGTAAGATGTGGTGTCACACCCTGTGTAAACATAAGCATGAAACCCTCGGAGTGCAGTAGACATATTGGGACCCAAAGCATTTGCTATTTTGTGTACCGCCACGAATCATCGTTTGTTACCTGTCCCAGTCATCAACCATAATTCAGCCAGGCCGATTTCTTTTAATGTTTTGAAATATTAAACTAGCAAGACTAACACGTCCGTTTCCGACGAGCGAACTAGTATGCTGATAGTTCCGTGCTCAGCCATATCTTTTGCGTGCCATACAAGACGACCATCAGCTTCTTCCATGTGCAGTGGAATTGTTTTCTCAGCTATAGTTGAAGACAAAATTTCAGAAGCAGATACTTGGTTGCCCACATTTGTCACTACTATAGCGTTAAAAGCATCATCCAGGAAATAGCGACCAAGAAATTCAAATAGTTCTGTTTTATTTTTATCATTCTTCAAAAAGTCTGACCAATTAGGTGGCAGAAGGCCATCGGGAGTTACTTGCCGTCGAATCCCAGTCCCTCTTCCTTCTCGCTCGTGTTCTTTGAGGCTATTCGGCAGATATAAATCCCATACAAGGTCTATTCTCTTGCAGTTAATTTTTTGTGCTAGTTGCTGTATGTTTGGCTTCAGATCTAAAGAATAGTATTCCTTAAATGTCTTGAAATTTTTAGGGTGCAACATCTGCGCAATCCCTGCTCCATCAAAGATTATCCCATCAAACTTAGAAGGAACCCTGTCTTCCATTCCTGCTAACGCCTCAAGTTTTTCAGCAAGGTCAGCCTTTGTGCCTGAACGAAGACCTCCGTTAACCGACAATGATGGTGGGCATACTTGGTTTTCGTATTTAAAGAATTGATCCAGGTCCAGCTGACGTTCTCTCGTAACTATAAAAAGCCGGGAGTACAGTTGGATGTCAACTTTTAAACTGTTTATTTTATATATAGGTTCATTATTTTTTGATTTATGATCAAACATTCTGATTTTGTTTTTTTTTAATTGGTTCATATATTGAATTTGATCCATCCACAAGTCGTTATTTTACGAACTTTATGTACTCCTGGTTTGCTGACTTTTCCGCCGATAGCAAATTTGTGACTGCCGCTAGAGGCGCTACCACTCGCGTGTCCAGTGCAACGAGTTCAGTACCATTATCCAAAAAAGGGTTACCGGTTTCATCAAAACATGTTTTTAATGAGACACATCGGTTCAAAAATTTCTTCTGGTAGCTTGGTTTTTGCTCATGGTGTGTCTCAGTGTTCTGAGTTTTCTCGAATGCAGATAACTGAAACTCTTTTAGGTTTGTACAAATTTCAGGCCCCGCAATCGTAAATCGATGTAGAGGTGCTGGATCTTGAGTCAAGCCGATAGCACCACCAGAGCCCTTAATTTCAGCGTTATACTGTTCGTAAGCTTGATCAATTGCCAAACATTCTTTGTATAGGGAAAAATTTCCTTCTGTCACAGCCCTGACAAATGTTAACAGTATTATTACTTCGAGGTTTAGGCACGTTGAGCCAAAACATAGCGGTTGGAGACTTAGTAGTGACTTCTAGTAGCCAGTTTTCAATACTATTATGTACATTAGGTTCGTCTGTCTCAAAGGCTTCTTTCAAAAGACAGTGAAGTACAGCAGCAGTCACTTGGTGCATAGCTCGTGCCTTGGTAACATGGACGACCTGTAAAATATTTATTTTTATTTAGGTAGGTAACTAAAAGATAATACCAAGTAGTTTTTGCCAACTAAATAGTTCTAGGAAATTAGTATCTTACCTTCAGGATTGCTTCAGCAGAACCTTTTTCTATTATGTCACTGCTGGCCACCATACCAACCCATCCGCTGCCAGTGAGGAATTGTCCAAGAACTCTTAGAAAATTTTGTTCAATATGTAATGGACCAAAAAGTAGGACAAACTTGTCCTCTCCAAATTGTTCTGGACAGTTCCACTGTATCAGCTTTCCCAAAGTGTACAAAGGCTGATCTGCGCACATAATTGGTACTTGACCTGGATTAAGATATGCTGTGATATTTTGTATAGTGCTCATTCCATGGTGAATCATGGACGCCGTTGCAGCATGTTCATGGAATAGAGGCAGAAGTGTTTCTATGCTGGGACAAAGTGGAATGTTTTGTACTTTTGTACTATAAAAAGCAGCTCAAGATATGTCATTGTCATCCAATTCACGATCAGCAATTTTTTTCTGTGTATGTTCAAGCCATTGAAATTCATCTTTCCATATTTCTATTGAGTCTGAAAGTGGTAAAGTGTGTGATTATTATTATCGTCCAACAATAATAAGCATCCATACTAATATTATAAATACGAAAGTGTGTTTGTTTCTCCCTCTTCCACGTCATAACCAATCATTACTATGGTATGGTCTTTGTGTGGAGATAGTTAGAAGCTGGAGAGTGACAAAGGGTTTTTTTACAACTGCTATGGGAAGTACATTTATTGTTCGTGCGGGCGAAGCTGCGGGTAAACCGCTAGTTAACTTAATAAAACAGTTTGACATAACTATCCAGAAGATATAATATCATTTGTCAGTGTCTCCGATCCTAAGGGAATAAATGGTTGTTTGGTTTTGAGCGTGTAATCATTAACCAATCCATAGCTATTTGGCAGAATTGGAACACTCCGATCTCCAGGAATTTCAACATCTTTGTAATTTATTTTTTGAGTTCTCTCCTGTCCTGTATTTGAGAAGTTGCAAGCTGGTATACAGATAGACTTGTGCCATGGAAAGATTCCGTAGATGTGGTACTGCTAGGATTATGGTCTACATTGTCTATAGCAGCAACTGTGAACAGGCCTGATTTTAAATTACCAGGACATAAAACTCTTTCTTCTTCACATCTTTTAACGGTCAAACGTGAATACGTCGATGTTATTTCCATTACCCTTTGCAATGAAATAGAAATTCCAAGTTCGTGTAGTTTGTCAATTAATCCTTTTGCTCTAAACTGACTGTAAATATGTAGCCCAGTGTACAACGGTATGCTTGTTTCACTAGTACTCGAGTGTCGAATGTTTTGCTTTGTAGGTGGTTTGGATTTCGCATTGTACATTATTAACTCACAGATAGTGATCGCAGGTTTCGTATGTCAATCAAAAGTCTGAACGGAGCTTCCATAGAGTGCTTCCTTATAGTATTTATCACTGCCATTAGCGCTTGTGGAATATTGGTTCCTGGTTTTGACAACTTTCCATCGAATTTAACTGGATTTTCTTGCATAGTCTTTCTTACGTTACGAATAAATATTTTAAATGTAAGGGCATCTCCATCATAGTCTCGTTCAAACTCGGTGCATATGTTTACCGTTTCTCTTCCAGACTTCATTTCTTTTAACTCAGGCAAGCAAGCGAGTATCTTTACTCTAAATCTTGTCGAGTGTGGCACAGTTAAAGTGTCTATTGGTTGTTCGAAAAGTTCAGAGAGTCTTTCATGGTACATTTGTATCAAGTCTGGAACTTTGAATATATAGTCAACATTTTCTTTTACCATTTTCTGTTTCATGAAGCCAATCAACTCTGCAAATGCCATTCCTTCACATATACTCCTTCCAGTATCAAGCTGTGGTTCATTTTTTCTGCATATATTATAAAGGCGAGTCAAAGATGTTTTATGATATTTGGCTTCTTGAGCAACCAGATCACCTGCACTCAAGGTTGCCCAGAGCTTTGAGTCTTGAAGAGACTGTGCGCAATACTTAATATTTTCAATCACATTTGTAGTAGCAACGCAATGTAGAATCTCATTCCAGTATTTCGGTTTGCCGCATAAAAAACATAATTCTGCCTTAGTAGGATTTAATGGAACTGACGATCGAGTCGCACGGGAAGAGCTTGGACTATCTTCAATAATAGCTTTATTCTGTTTTTCCAAATTTTCCCTCAATTTCTTTAATTGTACGCCTACGTATTTTGTATAGCATTTTTTGTGCTATTTCGCTTGTTTCTCAAGTCTGAAGTATCCCATCACCTTGGTTTAAGCTGTCAATTTGGAGTCCGGACGGCAAAGCATGATTTAAATCTTTTAATTCTTATAAAACAAGGAGTAAGGAGCAATATTGTGATAGCCGGAATTTAATTCTTTGGAGTTCGGATTTCTCCCGGGGCAAACAAGAGCTTTTGTGTCTATAGATTGGCATAAGCAGCAGCGGGTCCAGTCTACACACGACGATGTTAGGATTTCTGGTAATAATATTTGAACTTGCTTCAACATGCTTTACCTATCAACCCAATACATGCGAAATGTTAGTAACAATCACCATTACTGAATTAATGCTTATATTTAAGGAAGGTTAAAAGTTAAAAGTTTTGCTGTCCTACAGATGCATATTCAACATACAACTACTGCTTCTGCATACGTGCGAAATACCCACGCACTCGTAGGTACTAAGTTGTTAAATTTACAAGTACAACACCCTGTTTAGGCCATGTTGTAGGTACAAGTACATGTCATGCAAAATAAGTATAAACAACAAAAACTGCAATAAAGTATGTATTTTCGTTCAAACAGGGTCGCTCGTTGACTTCGTCGTAGTTATTTTCACACTTAATTTTCAATACCTACGTAGTAAGTGACTACTTTTAAAGCCACACTTGCGTCGAAGGTGGCACATAAGTACAAAGAACGACTCTGCTTGAGCAAGCCAATAACCTTAAGATTAAGTGCTGCCATTGTTAAAACCCTCGTTACACATGTTCTGTTATAACCTAACCTTACATTCCGAAACAAATACACATAAAGCCAAACAGTAGCAATACTATACACAATAAACTCACCCAATAACTATCTTCAGCCAACGTAATTTTTTTCTAGGTACCTATTTCCTCCGTGGAATAATTTATTTCAAAGAAATCACTGAGAGTTGGTACTAAACGAACACGCAACTAAGTCGAAAACTGAGTGAATTTCTTGACGCGACGTGTGTGCGGCAAACGCGCGGCTCGCGATCGCTCGGTCGCCGCGCCGCGCGCCGGGCGTGGGCAATGACCCCTACCAAGCCGTAACAGAGAAGTTTCTGCTTTATAGCTTCGTAGTTCTTAAAGATATCAACATGCCGTTTTATTTATCAAATACTGTACTTAATTGAAAACAATATAAGTTAATAAACAGATACCCTATGTAACATTATTGTTTAAATAATAACTAAAAACCGACAATCAGCTCAATATTTATCCAAACAAAGGTAACATTTGGGCATATTTTATAGGCATAACTTTTCAACAAAAAAATTTATGATAACTATCATGATTCCCTTTCAGTTGACACCTAATTTATCAAAATCGGTGCAGTGGTTTGGCTTGTAGAAATTTTTTAATTTGTTTTTTCGGAAGTGGCGCCACCTTTGTTCCTAAGGGATGAAATTTTCGCTGCTGCAGGTGAAATTGCTTATTTTGGTCCCTACTATCACTGCGCAGAGTGGCTTGCTTCCATTACTAAGTGCAGCTTTTCGACGAAATTTCGCCATAAGATAGCACTATAAAGCACACAGTGCTGTATAAGTAATATTGTGATTACGAGATATAAGTATAATCTTACAAAGCTAAACTATTTGAAACCCTAGCTCTCACGGTAGGATACCCTGTGTGAGCTAGTTCTTCCTAAATGTGCAAATAGTTTGGTATTGAAATTCTCGTGAGTTTGACACATATTTAACTTTTATTATTAACCGGCAAAACACTCACGGATCGAATACGTCGTTCCATACTATTATCAAGTCATTTACAATATTCAATTTCTTATTTATCTGTAGCATTTAGCAGTACTGATGAAGGTTTTAAATTATTAACATGAGTGCGAAAACTATTGACAAAGTCGGTATAGTCTAAATCTCCTGGTAAGCAAAATGTTTCGCCATAAACGATTTCCGCAGAAGAGGCAGCTAAATCTTCCTTCCAAGAAGTTCTAATTCCCAGAAGCACTAAGGGAAGCACTTCAACCCAATCACTCGTTGAATGCGCCATTATCGCCGCTTTCAACTGACGGTGAAGGCGTTCTACGAGACCATTAGCAGCTGGATGATAAGCGGTTGTCTGAATGTGATGCGTTCCAGTCATCTTTGCCAGACGAGCAAACTTATCGGAAAGGAACTGGCGGCCTCTGTCTGATGTGACGTGTGTTGGGCATCCAAATCTAGATAACCAACCAGTCAAGAAAGCTTGACAGACGGTCTCCGCTTTCATATCGTTCAACGGAATGGCCGGCAGCGATATTAAACAGTTATATTATACAAATAATACGAATGTACGCTACAGGTACAACACGGCTTCATAGTAGAATATCTAGCACGGCGGTGGTACTATTACTAGTACAATTTAGGTTAATTTCCGATTTTTGGAAAATTAATAATTATGAAATAAACACACAGATATCACACAGTACACAGGATACAGTCGTTATTGTGGGTTCTAAAATAGATAAGATATAGTGAACGTCTATGATGACGCGTTGTGACTCGACTGCCGAGCAAGGCGGACCGACGGGCGGCGCAAGCGACGGCCGGCCGCTGAGGGGCTTTACGTGAAGTGCGGGGGACAACAGGTAGCAACGCGTTCGCGGTATCTGCGATACGTAACTTTACTATATATACTACTAGATATATCTAAAAATGCTGTGGTGCTGTCGGGATGGGTCTTACATAATGTAGTTGATGTGGTCCATGTAATCACATACAACATAAAACGAGGACATAAATGAAGAATTAGAATTAGATTTGATCCAGCTCCCTGCAGATCTCACACACCTAATCTTCCACTGTGCTACATCGATTGCAGGCAGGTTGAGCTGGTCTTCTACAGATACACTTCTAATGATCCCCAAATCATTATAAACCCTCAATTATATTGCTAGCTAGTTTTTCTTTAGCCTCGTGATAGGGGTAGTAGGGGCTTCGAGCTCTTGGTCCTTGCTTCTGTAGAACCTCGGGGGTACTCCTCGCTGTTCCTCCCTGCACCAGTTGCATAAGGAATAACTCTTAATAGACTTATGGGGAATGTCAGTAAAAATTGTAGAGCCAATTATTAGTTTTATGGGTCATATTTCGGCCCGCTTATTTAATCTTTGTATAGATAGAGGTACCTTTCCTAATTTAATGAAATAAAGTAGAATCACTCCAATTTTTAAGGCTGGAGAGAAAACAGACCCCTCAAATTATAGACCAGTATCTATACAAATTTTGAGTAATATCTTTGAAAAAATTATGCTCAAACAACTTTTGGCGCACTTCAACGAGCATTCAATACTGCACGAAAATCAGTTCAGCTTCACGAAAACAAGATCAACTACAGATGCCGGTGTGAAGTTAATGACGTATGTCTTAAAGGCTTGGGAGAGCTCACATGATGCTATTGGTGTTTTTTGTGATCTCTCTAAAGCATTTGATTGTGTGGAACACCGTATTCCGTATTCGAAAGCTTTTCCATTATGGTATTCGTGGAGCTGCGATTGATGTCATCGAGTCATATTTATCTGACAGGATGCAAAAGGTTGGCATAAATGGTGTAACATCTTCAGGATCTATAATTAAAATGGGTGTTCCACAATAGTCCATTTTAGGGCCTTTTTTGTTTTTAGTATACATTAACGACTTGCCACTTATGGCCAAGGATCTTTGTGATATGTTTTTATTTGCGGATGACACATCTCTGATTTTTAAAGTAGATAGGAAAGATAGCACACTAATTCAAGTAAACAACGCACTATCTAGTATCTCTAAATGGTTTTCAAGTAATAATTTACTTCTGAATTCAAAAAAGATAAAATGTTTGAAGTTCATATTTGGAGTCCAACGTTACTCTTTGATGGAGTTAAACTCATAATGGACAAGGCAACAGTCTTCCTAGGCATTAAAATTGACGCAAAATTACAATGGGGTCCTCATATAAATGCCCTGTCTGGGAGACTCAGTTCTGCTGCTTCTACGGCGCGGTTACTGTATTTTACATATTTCCACAGCATAATGTCATATAGAATATTGCTATGGGGTTCAGCGGCTGATATAGAAACCATCTTTATCCTTCAGAAACGTGCTATTCGAGCTATATACGAAATAGGTCCCCGTGAATCTTTGAGAGATTTATTTAAAGAAATCAATACATTAACGTTGCCTTCCTTATATGTATTTGAAAATATAATGTATGTTCGTAAAAATTTACATAAATATAAGTTAAACAGTGATCACCACACTTTTAATACTAGAAATACAAATAGGATGGCTGTACCTAGTTTTAGACTTGCGAAGACTAATAAGTCATTCCTAGGAAATTGTGTGCGTTTTTACAATAAAATCCCAAAACTTAGCTAACAGAGGGCAAATTCAAGTTGACTATAAAAAACGGTTTTAATAAAAAAAGCTTACTATAAAGTTCGACATTATATAGAAGATAAAGATGCTTGGAATACTCCACTTCTGGCAAGCTGTCTCTCTGCCACCCATAAAATGTAATATTTGTAGTACCTAAGTAGAAACATTGTAAACATCTATATAAAAAGAATGGCCCCGAGTTTCTTGCCGCTTCTTCTCGGTGGGCTCTATATATTTTGGAACGCGGCGGTAGAGTCTTTAAAGTACTTAAATTAATTGACAAGGCAATAGTCTTTCTAGGTATTAGCATAGACTCTAAATTACAATGGGGTCCTCATATTGATGCACTATCTGGAAGACTGAGCTCAGCTGCATATGCGGTTCATAAAATTAGGCAATTGACAGATATAGCTACTGCTCGACTGGTCTACTTTGCTTACTTCCACAGCATAATGTCATATGGTATCCTGCTATGGGGGTCAGCGGCGGACATAGAGACAGTTTTTATATTGCAAAAGCGGGCAGTTCGAGCCATCTACGAAATGGGTCCCCGCGAATCCTTAAGACAAATGTTCAAAGAAATTAATATATTAACTCTTCCATCTTTGTATATCCTAGAAAATATAATGTACGTTCGTAAAAATATAAAGAAGTTTAGAATAAATAGTGATATGCATAATATTAATACTAGAAATAAGGATAGGATAGCTGTATCTAAATTTAGACTCACGAAAACTAAAAATAAGTCCTTCTTAGGAAATTGTGTACGTTTCTATAATAAAATCCCGAAAGACATTACTGAGCTCACTGAAGGGAAATTCAAGTTACGCGTCAAAAATATACTAATGAAAAAAGCCTATTATAAATTGAGTCACTACTTAGAAGACAAAGATGCCTGGAAGCTTTCCACTTCTGCCTAATAGCCAACTATTGAATAAATTTGTTATTTTAATACCACTCATATGTAACCTCAATGTACAAAGACTTGAAAAAATAATGGCCCACGAGTTTCTTGCTGCTTCTTCTCGGCGGTGGTTCTTTACTGAAGACAGCGGTAGAATCATTTAAAAATTTTGACGTTCATAAGAGTGTCTATGATGCCTAAACTGAATAAATAATTTTTGAATTTTGAATTGAATTTTGTACATTATAATGAAAAGTTGACGTTCATACGTGCGTCTTTGATGCCTAAATTGACTAAATGATTTTGACTTTTGACTTTGACTTTGACTCAGGGGCAATTTACTCATGTGCGTTTACGGTTGCGTGAACCGTGAAGATTAGTAGGTGTAGGGGCAGTTGTCCGCTGCGTCAAACATCTTTCTCGATATGCAAGCTACTTGTAGTATTTAATCAGTTGTCGTGTTATCTAGTAGGTAGAGATCCACAGACAATACTCTTAGAAACTGGATCAGAAATGGTTTTTTTTTTAAAAAAGAAATACATAAGTAGCTACAATTTAATCAATTTACACAAAAACAAATATACCCAAAAACATTTATGCCTTTAAAATTAATTATTTTAAACAATTCAAATAGCTAAGACAAGACCGACAAAAACACTATAGCAGTACGATACCTATACGATTTAACAACGATGTTACCGAACCGACGGACGGAGCAACAAGAGACGCTCCGACATCTGACACCGGCTTATATAGGTTTCCCCCTCCACTGCCAGTGTTGCCTCTAACACGGCCTTTCCTGACAGGAGACCGTCCCCGGGCTCCATGTTATCTTAACCGCCGTCAACAATCCAGATCTGTTTCCAAGATTGGTACAGAGGGTGAGCAATCCTCTTCGTTCGCAGCAAAGGTGTTTGACTCCGCGTGCCTCTGTACTCTAGAGGGACCTGGCTGTGGCTCGATGTCATCCACAAGTTGGTTCACCTCAGGAGCCTGGTCGACGTCAGGAGCTGATTCATCCCTTTCGTCATCTGCATCTGTAGACAATAGAGAAGAAAACGAGAGAATCCACTTCACAAGTTCGTTCAGTAATCATAGCTATAGGAAATAGTCACTATTAGCTAAGAACCCATTATTATTGCCTATGCACAATTAGGTTAAAACATCCAAATACATGAACCAACCACTCGGGGCGGGACTTGTCGGAAGATCGCCCCCACGACTCGTCAGAGACCTACGAGTACTTACGTGAGGCATGGCTTTGCGTGTGTGTATCGGTTCACATATAAGCATGCATTAAACCAGTACAGACAATGCTTGCCGGCAAACATGTCCAACGCTACACGAATCGCCACCCATGTGACTTTTCGGCAGCCCTGCTCCAGGACAACATGACAGATCAAGTTTCCGAGCACACCAGGATAGCGTGTCCGATGCGCTCCAAGACAAACGCTCATCCGGTCCAAAACAAAACGACAATGCCTGCCGACAAACATGTTCCGCGGTACACGAATCTTCACCCAAATGACCTTTCGGCACCCCTGCTCTAGGACAGCTTGACGCATCAAGTATCCGAGCACACTAGGATAGCGTGTCCGATGCGCTCCAAGACAAACGCTCCTCCTAGTTCAACTCAACCTTTGCATACCACAAAATTAGCCCCACGACTAAAAGGGGTTCTTAACACAACATGTAACAGCAATAAAAACCTTATTTGTGAAAATAGATATGAAATAGGTTAGGACTTGAACAGAAAATTATCTAAACAGAATATTCTCACGCATGATAAAATTAAAAACTCACCATCAAAGAAAGCTGAGCACACTTCAGGAGTCCATTCTCCTAGCCACGGAATCATGTATTCTGCGGCCGCCTGGGTCGATTTTCCATACGAGCCAGCCAATAGCTTCAGCTCGTAGCGACCCTGTGGTAGAACCTTCGCAACGCGATAAGGTCCACGCATACATGAGTCCAGCTTCCCAGTCGACTGCGCCTGCTTACGAACAAAAACGAAGGAATCCATCTCAAAGATACGACTTGGTTTACGCCTCTCGTTAACATAAGCATCTTGACGAGCTTGATTGGCACGAAGGTGCTCGGATGCTTTCCGACGGCCCATCTCACGAAGCGCTTCCCGGTTCGGGCTTGAACCCTCAATTGCTACGTCGCGTACCAAGCTGCGGATAAGTGGTGTGGCAGCTTCAACGCCTATTAGCAGTTTCAATGCCGAGTGCTGAGTCGTCCTGTGCTTTGTGATGTTCAGGATCAACTGCAACTTCCACATAATTACCGGCCATCTTTGCTGCCGATAATTGCACTCGATGCGGACCATATTGAGCACGGTGCGGCAATAGCGCTCCACCTGCCCGTTGGATTGGTGCATCTCTGGTGTTATAAGGTGGATGTCGCACCCCAGGCTGTCAATCCAGCTCTGGAATTCAGTGCTTTGGAACATACGCCCTCGGTCGGCAACAACTAACTTAGGGGTTCCAAACAACGATATCATGTTCTCGAAGTGTCTCTTAAGTTCGTCTGTGTCTTGTCGGTACATTGGATACAATAAACAATATTTCGAAAAAGCATCTACAACTATTAGGACATGACGATACCCATCAGCTTCAGGTAGGGGGCCTAATGTGTCTAAGTGGACGGTTTCAAACGGCATGTTTGATTTTTCCCACGAATGAATGGGCTGTAAAGGAGCGCGAGGTACTTTTTTGTGGGAGAGGCATATTAAGCAATGCGAAATATATTTCTGCGTGAAAGCTCTTAACCCCGGGAACCAAAAGTGTTTTGAAATTAAGTCGAGAGTTTTATCAACTCCGTGGTGATCATGCTCGTCGTGAAAAATGCGCAGAAGGCTAAGTCTATGACCTTTCGGGACGAAGCAGCAGAGTCTGGGATTTTCACCCATAGGTTCGGACTTGACATAGAGGATGTCGTTTTTGACAATATAACGACTTGAATCCAGCTGCCCATCGGCCAACCTCTGGATAAGAGCCTGAGTTTCCTCATCAGAAGTCTGAGCAATCTGCGCCCAGTTCAGTGGCTTTTGAACCGTGCACACATTGACCGGATTCCGGCTAAGATAGTCAGCATGAGGCAGGAGGCTGCCCTTCCTATAGTCCAGACCGATATCAAAATCCTGGAGATATACCCACCAGCGGGCCACTCTAGGCAAGAGGTCTTTCTTACGTTGGGCGAGCTTCAACGCGTTACAGTCGGTAACTACCTTAAAGCGCGCACCAACGAGGTAATGCCGGAAATGCTGCAAGGCTTTGACTACCGCGAGAGTCTCAAGCTCGTACGAGTGGTATCTACTCTAGGCCCCCTGAGTCAATCTACTAAAGTAAAATACCACTCGTTTGCGACCCCCCTCGTGAACTTGCATAAAAACAGCCCCATAACCGATAGAACTTGCGTCCGTATGAATTTCAATTGGCAACAAGGGATCAAAGATTGCGAGTACCGGTTCACTTGTTAAGCAATCAATGATGTACCGACGAGCAGCCCGTTGCTCCGCTCCCCAATGAAAGTTAACTCCTTTTTTAGTAAGTGTTGCAATACAAGAAGCCTTTTGAGCGAAACCAGCTATATACCGCCTAAAATAGCTGGCTAAGCCCATAAACTGCCGTACTTGCTTAACGTTTTTAGGTTCGGGCGAGTCAATCAGAGCCCGAACTTTCTCTTGACTCGGCCTAACCTGACCTTCACTAATCGTTCGGCCCAAGTACTCAATGCTGGTGGCCAGAAACGAGCACTTCTTTAAATTGATGGAGAAACCAGCCGTTGTTAACGCACCAAGCACTTTACGCAGTAGGTCAAGATCCTGGTCGATGCTTTTACTCATGATCAAAATATCGTAAATGTAAACGAGGATGTCTCCAGAATCTATGAACTCGCGAAGGGTCTTTGTGATGATACGTTGATAAACTACTGGAGCATTTGCCAAACCGTAAGGCATCTTTAAATAATGATAATGACCTTCCGGTGTGACGAAACCTGTGAGCGGAACTGACTCAGGGTCCAAGGGAATGTGATGGAAGCCCGTTGCCATGTCAAGGCTAGTGAAATATTTATTGTGACCTAAACGATCCAAACAATCGTCTATGCGTGGCAACGGGAACCTATCTTTAATAGTGACCTCATTGAGCTTACGGTAGTCCACACACATTCTGTCTGACCCGTCTTTTTTTTTAACTAACAAGATCGGACTTGCGTAGTCAGACTCGGATTCTTCTATGATTTGTTTATCAAGCAAGTCTTTGATTATGTCGCGGACGCGAATAGTTTCGGCTTGTGAAAGTTGGTACGGTCGATAATACACGGGTGTGTTGGTGTTTAGTTTGATTGACATACACCCCGTGTTGACAGTTGAAGTAGCGGTTCCAGAAATGAAATTCTGTGAAAACTCGTTAATGATACCTAGCAAGTTGTCTAAATCATCCCCCGCCAGAGGTGTGTTGATTTGAATTGGAACCTCTGAACAGACGTTCATTACCGTTTTTGAATCGTCAATGGCTCTTGTAAGTACTTGACGGTCTTTGGTTCGAAGATATTCGACACCTTCCCTATTTAGAACATCCGTGCCTATGATCACCGGTGTGTTCATATACTCGTCAGAAACCACAAACAAATCTACTTCGAGGATCAAGCCGTCAAACTCAATAGATAATGTGACATAAAAGGTACTCTCGATTTCCTGACTACCTAACCCTTTAAGTATCCGTAACGCAGGCGTGCGCGAGCATTTGAAATGCTTGATCAATGATGAGGATATTAACCAGATAGTCGAACCGCTGTCGATCAGGACATCAACGGGTACGTCCTGTATAACCGCCACTACGATGTCCCTGTTGGAACAAACGCGATGCAAAAATTTACATTGTCCTTGCTAGCAGCTTCCGCACGCTGTTTAGCGAAACAAGTCTCAACCTTGTGTCCCGGTTTGTTACAATAAGAGCACGGCTCGGGCCTGGTTGGTACAAACGTAGGTGGCGGTAAACTGGTCCCTACATTATTAGGCGCACTTCCTGACGATTGTTCAAATCTAGGTTTCTTACCACACGAAACCTGTCTATGCCCTAACTGACCACAAGAGTAGCACCTAATATCACTAAGGCTACGTTTACGTGCCCCTTCTATACTACGTGTACCCGTCGTCATGTTTCGCAAATCAGAACGTGAGGGTGCAGCCTTTGACGCGCTACTTGAACTCGGCTTAACATAGATCGAGAAAAATTCTACTAGATCGTTTGGCAATAGTTTGGCGTTAGTTGCTGAAGCTTTAATATTCGGATCGGTGATACCACGAATTATTATTGCCGAGATGAGCTCATCGCTCAGTCCCCGCACCATGCGTAAGCGAAGCAAAGAGCGACGCACGTATTCCGCGTAAGTTGGATAATTATCGGAGTTCTTCATCATGGCATCAAATAGTATACCCGCGAAGTCTGGTACCTTCGGACATAAAGGTCTGAATTCTCGCTTGAAGTTGGTCCAGCTACGATCACTGGACACCCATTCGTCAAGCCACGACTTCGCGTCCCCTTTCAAACAGTTTCTTACACGCGACAAACATTCGAAGTCACTCCAACTATTTAACTCTTTCGCGCGATCCACTTCCACACACCAGTCGTCAATATTATGCAAATTCGGGTCAAAATTCGAGATATAATAATGCTGGGACGATTTGCCTACCGCACTAATGGAACGAATTGCATTTGCAATACTATCCGCCATAGTAACTTGTTTTAGATCCGATGGTCTGACCGAGTCTCCAGCCATGCGCCTTGGTGACCGTGACGGCGGTGTTCTCGAGCGAGAACGCGAGCTGCGACGACGGTCGCGTTTGCGAGTTGCGGGTGCAGGCGAAAGCGAAATCGAACGTCGCCTCAATGGCGACAACTGACGCATACTGCGAGAATCGCGGCGATTAGGTACTCGCGGGGACCTATCGAGGTGTTGCGGTGGTGTTTGAAGTCTTCGCGATGCAGGCCTATGACGTTCACCGGCAGACAATTGATCTTTATCGCGATCACCCGAACGTACCGACATGTGGCCCAAGGATGGACCTGGCAAAGGCGATTTCTTAGTTTTTGCCTCTAGTGCCTTGAGACGGGATAGCATTGCCCTCATCTCTAGCCTCAACATACTATTCTCGTCGAGAGATTGCTCGCGAGACCTACTACCATGGTCATTACGAGGATCACGACGCGAGTTGCTATCATGATTGCTACGACTCCGAATACGTTCGCGATCAGACATCTTATCAAGAAAAATCAACTGACGAAACGGAAACGAAACTCCGCAATGAGTAGAAAGACAGTTATAATCGACTGGACGGGCGTGTCGTGATACAACAAAGCGATTTTAAATAATAACAAAAAGAAAAAAAAAAATTGCGGGTAGACCGAAAAATTTAAATATTTAGGCCAAAACAAGTGGGCATAAAATAAGTAAGAATCCCACTTCTGATCTTAGAAACTGGATCAGAAATGTTTTTTTTTTAAAAAGAAATACATAAGTAGCTACAATTTAATCAATTTACACAAAAACAAATATACCCAAAAACATTTATGCCTTTAAAATTAATTATTTTAAACAATTCAAATAGCTAAGACAAAACCGACAAAAACACTATAGCAGTACGATACCTATACGATTTAACAACGATGTTACCGAACCGACGGACGGAGCAACAAGAGACGCTCCGACATCTGACACCGGCTTATATAGGTTTCCCCTTCCACTGCCAGTGTTGCCTCTAACAATACATATTATAGTACTAAATACTTAAAAGTTAGAGACCTGAATTGGGGAAAACAAAGGTTAAATGAAATAAAAATATACACTTGTTACCTTTTATTTACCTATGGTAAATTAACAAATTTTGAGATTACTATGACAGGAGTATACGTGCAGGAGTCAGACGCCCTCCTCACCAGGAGGACGCTATCACCAGAGCAGCAGGCAAACCAGTGGATGCAGGTAGTACCCTCAGCACCCAGGGTCCTTGGATGAGGACCAACAGGCTCCCAGACTTCTTGTAGGTTGGAATAGAGGACATCAACGTAGTATTATTTCGGTTGACTCAAAAAAAAGAAAGATTTAAGGTTGAGTTTACATTAGACATAATTTTAAAAAATCTAGTCCAATATAGAGGGACTAGATACTTAGATATACTTGAATAGCAAGCCCGGAATCTCAACCATGAAATTGACTTGAGTGTATAAACTTGATTTGTACTTGAAATCTATGCCAGAATGTCTGAGTATATAGACTTGATTTTTACTTGAAAGTAAATGCCGGAATATATCGAATTATCAAATGTATGGCTTTGATATGAATATCTTGTTCCGAAATCAAACCAAAACTTTTTTTAGTTATGGCCAGTAAAACGTAACGAAAATATAACAGAACTCTTTGAAAGAGGCAGAAAAGTAATAATATTTAAAAATTTACAACTTCAGTGTGCCAAAGATGTTAATAAATATTAAATTTCCAAAATCAAACAAATATCCTTTTTTACCCACGGCCAGTAAAATCCTATAATAATATAACAAAAACTTCTTGCAGAAGGCAGAAAAGCACAAAACTTGAAAATTTACAACCTCAAGCTGTGATGTCATGATTTGTCAAAGTGTAAACAAATAAGGTTTTGAAGAAAAAGACAAATTATTTTATACGGGATTGACTAACATTTACCGTCTAGTTAGTATTAAAATGTGAAAACAACATTTAATAGGAAAATATGGTGAAGAAAGTGACACACCAGCTTTGCTACCAGCGGGAAAGAACTAATGGAAAACTCATTTTCAGAATAGAAGAATATCAATATATAGCACCAAAACGTAAGTACCTTACACAGTAATTAACTATAATTTTACTTTACAGGGAACCCCTCTGCATATCCCAAGGCATCAAAGCCACAGCCACAATATTCTCCGCAATAGCAGCACAGAAGCTCGCGGCATCGTGTGGCTTCGAAACCATCTTGGAGGTATCCATCAGACAGTTGGCTGAACACGGTATGCCATATCCGAATGACGATGACCGGATACTTAAGTTTATGGTTAAAAAGTACGCGTAACATGACTAGACTATCAGTTCCTTCAGTCACAAAATCGTTCACTGTACGACTTAAAATTTTAGTAGGTAGTTGCTGATAAATATGTTTAGGTAGATAGCACTTAAATACTTTTTGTTTATTTCTGTCCTTGTTATGAAGCTGATAGAGACACATATAACATTAACCCCTCATGTATCGATGTCATTCTAACAATGAAATTTCTATTGTTTCTGGAGGTAGACTCTTGATGGATTATTTTTACTCAGTGAATACCGTGCGAAAAGGTATAGCATTTTATATTTACACATAGCATAGATATTTTTACCATGATAGAAAAATTATGTAATATTAGTTTAAAAAGTCGAGAATGCTACGAAGTTATATCGAGCTTATAGGCTCATGGATCTTGGAAAGCATTGCCCATGACCTGTCAATAGTCTATAATGACAAGTACAATTTGAAAAAAATTACACCGACTTCCATTCTATTCAGTTATTGGAGTGTAACTCAAAAACTACTGGACCGAAATTGATAAAATTTAAATAGGACCACACGGAAAGCAGCAGCTATCAAACAAGAAAAGAATTTTAAGAATCGGTTCACCCAGTCGAAAGTTTTATCAAATTCAGTCCAGTAGTTTTTGAGTTACACTCCAATAACCGATTTTTACCATAGTAATAGAATGGAAGTCGGTAATAAATTTTTCAAATTGCACTTGTTTTGTTTATTTATTTTGTGTTAATTTTTTATGAGTGAGAATAAATATATTTTGATTTGATTTAAACAATTATGAATTGCGATTGGTACACGAAATTCTTAGTGAGCTAAAGTTATGTTTTATTCTTTTAACCAGCTGAACCGCCACTGGCTTCGCCCGTTTGGTCGTGGTGTAGTGGTGGATGTGCCGTTTTGGAACTTCGAGGTCATGGGTTCGATCCCCGGGTTGGACAGATATTGGGATTTTCTGAGAAAGAAATATATTCTCAATAACAGTCCGGAGACTGCAACAATGCCCCGTACGGTAATAAGCTCGCCCCTATTACATGAGACCAAAAACATACTATATGGCGAAACGTAGGCGTTGAAAACACCGCTCCTTACCCCTTCCAGGATGTTTAGGGAAAAGCATCGATTCACTCAAGGCCGTTAGACTGATGTTACGGCCCCGCAGTATCACCTCCGTGGTGATGGATGGTGATGATGAGGAAAAGTATCCTATTAAAATACCGCTGCTTAACCCTTCGAGGATATATAGGCGAAACTATTTGTTATCTTGTGTTTAAAAATAAAACATAGACTCATGTTTCACCTCCGTGGTGATGGCGGAATTGCTTGACTACAGTCGGGTGAACAACAGAGATCGATGACATGCAGACTATATCGCCGAGTGTATCCAGCTGTCAAAACCATTGCGTGCTTTTGATTAGACTATCAGAAACTGACAAATCTTTGACATAACTCTATTGACAGGAAATAAGTCATCATTACATTACAGTTTTCGAGAGTCATCACGAACCGTCTCGCACGCAGGTTTGATGAGTTTCAGCCTTCTGAACAAGCCGGTTTCCGAAGAGACTTTAGCACTGTAGACCACATTCATACACTACGGCAGATTATACAGAAGACCGATGAATATAATCAACCTCTGTGTCTAGCGTTTGTGGACTACGAGAAAGCCTTCGATTCTATCGAGAAGTAGGCCGTGCTGCAAACCTTGCAGCGATGCCAAATTGACTATAGGTATATCAAAGCGTTGAAGTGTTTATACAGCAAGGCCACTATGTCAGTCCGATTACAGAACCAGAGTACGGAACAAAAATCCATTGCAGAGAGGTGGGAGACAGGGAGACGTCACACATCTCTCCGAAACTGTTCACTAACGCATTGGAGGATTCAAACTCTTGGACTATAGATAGGATCTGGCATCTACATTAATGGCGAATACATCACTAACCTTCGTTTTGCCGATGTATATCATCATAATGGCGGAGTCGCTCGAGGATATCGGCAACATGCTCAACGACCTCAGTGGAGTTTCCCAACAGGTTTGTCTTAAGATGAACATGGATAAGACGAAAATCATGTCCAACGTCATGAACGTTACACCTATACCGTTAATTTTTGGAAACGATATACTCGCAGTTGTAGACGAGTACGTCTACCTGGGACAGACTGTCCAATTAGGTAGGTCCACCTTCAGAAGGAGGTCTCACGAAGAATCCAGTTCGGATGGGCAGCGTTCGGGAAGCTTCGATCCATGTTTTCGTCCCCAATACCTCAGAGACTGAAAAACAAGGTTTTCAACCAGTGTGTGTTGCCAGTGATGACTTAAGGCACTGAGATGTGGTCCCTTACTGTGGGCCTCATTAACAAGCTTAAAGTCGCTCAACGAACAATGGAGAGGGCTATGCTTGGGGATCCCCTGCGTGATAAGATCCGAAATGAGGAGATCCATAGGAGAATTAAGGCCACCGACATAGATCTCAAAATTAGCAAGTTGAAGTGGCAATGGGCAGGTCACATCGCTCGAACTGATTACCGATGGGAAAGAAAGGTTTTGAGTGGCGATCACGCACCGGAAGACGATGTGTAGGCCGGCACCCCGCTAGTTGGACCGACGACCTCATCAAAACCGCGGGGAATCGATGGATGCGGGAAGCTAGCAACCGGTCCAAGGGGCGTTCTATGGGGGAGACCTATGTTCAGCAGTGGACGCCTTTCGGCTGATAATGATGATGATGACCCTACATAGAACAAATTATGCAGCTAACATGTAGGTTTATTTTTGTAACTGCAGAGTTATAAACTTATTTTCAAGTAGGTAGTTAAAGTTTAAGGGCACCAAGAAATAAGTCAGTCATTTAGTTACTGATTTGTATAAGTCACGTGGATGCTACAATTACGTGACTACTAAAACTTGCTAACACGATTGACGAAAAAAAAAAACAAAAATAATGTTTCATGATTTTATACACTTTACTGACACTCGTACACCATTGTGAACATCAACGGTTAATCTCTGTCTGTTTCTCACCATCATTCAGTCGTGTTGCGCCTGTGCCGGTGGATAGACGCGGTCAAACGACAAATAGGTAAACATGACCTAACTATACAGTTGATGTAGTTGTTTCGTGCCATAATTTCAAATTGCATTGATTCTGCTGATTCATTTTGTTTGTTATAGCGTTATTTTCACCATGAACCACGAAGAATGCGAACGGTAGCGGATTCATCTATTTTAGAAACAATCTGACAATGAAGATGTAAAAATTTTGTCACAAAGTAAGGGTGAAAAAGATCACTTTAAATTTCGAAATCAAGATAGTGAAATTTTGCTTGTTACAATATAAGGATCTCATTTACTTTTATTGTTAAGAGAAAGATATTTATAAGAAGATTTATGTTTTGTTATGATTTCTTTTCAATAAGACATAATGTGTCTATTTTGTTGATTCCATATTAGTCAATGTGCCACTAAAACATTACCTTAACTACAAGTTGTTTATGTTTGAATAAAAACCCTTTAAGACTTATTATTTAATCCAATAGTAATCATAGTTTACTGAAATCTTTAAAATTAAGGAAGCTGTAGGCATTTTTCATACGGGTCATTTTGACCCAATATGATGTTATGCCAGCCGCTATTCAAATCTGCTTAACTTTATTCAATTGCTACAGACCAATGCCGAGCAGCAGCGGTATGCGAGAATCTAATTCTTCTAATGGCCAACTTGCCTGCTCAGCATGGCAACTGTACGCATAACCTTCCAATGATACTTACAAAAAATTACGAACGATAGACGAACTCTGGAACTCTCAAAAAAACTTACTAGGTGATAAGTATCTTGTGCAAGATGCCGTTTCAGTTGGTACTGCCTCAGTACCAGATATTGTGGATGAAGAGTTAATGCAAGAGCATTACTGTGTCAGGATGTGAATGACAGTCTAGATAGCTGAGTAACTGGACGAATGAGATTATAGTATTTAAATATATGTAGTTAGTTATGTACAAGAAAATAAAATAAAGAATGCAAAAGCTGTGCAGCTGAACAGCGCTGTAGAATTTTGTCCTCGTGTTAGCCGATAGTAATAGAAAGTATTGAAATTTAACGTTTTATTGAAAGTATTAGATTAAAATTAAATACTTATTATTTGATCGCACTTGATTATTGTCTAGATTTCTGGGCCTCTTACGGAATAGAAACTGGATCCTTGATTTGATGGATTGGTGTATTGTTGAACTGCGCAGTTATACAAGTGCAATTTTATAAATTTTATACCAACTTCCATTCTATTACTTTGGTAAAAAACAGTTATTGGAGTGTAACTCAAAATACAGGAACGAATTTGATGAAAGTTAAATGGGACCAACACGGGAAGCATCAGCTTTCAAACAAAAAAGAATTTTGATAATCGGTTTACCCTATCGAAAGTTATGAGGTAACAAACATAAAAAAAAATATACAGTCGAATTGAGTACCTCCTCCTTTTTTTGGAAGTCGGTAGAAAAATATCGGGCTTACTGTGATATAAACAACATAATTTCTGTGCTGTGTTTACAAAATTCATCACAGTTAACAAAAAAAATCTGAATTCTTAATCTTGTCATAATTTAGTATTTATTCACAAAAAAAATAAGTTTTTATCATTGGCGTAACACTTTAATATCCAACGAAAGTTTTGAAGGTCTGCTAATACGTTGACCCGTACACGACTATGACGCAATAATAATAATTAAATTACTTCAAGGCGAAACGACTTAAATAAAAATGAATAAATGTCTTTTATATTTTGACTGGGTTTATGAATTTTAGAGGGATATATATTTAGTTACCCTATATATACCGAGTATATAATTACTGAGTTCAGAACAAACCAGTCAATTCTACAAGAACTTGGCATCAAGCAGCGTCTATCCTCCATCGTTCAGGCTCGCATCCTCACTTTTTTGGACATATATCGCGGCGCGGTGATGCCTCGGTAGAACGACTTGTGGTTCAAGGCAAGATTGAAGGGACAATACCACGCGGCAGATCACCAGTACGCTGGACCGATTAAATAAAGGCAGTACTAAATGGTCCCGTGAACATGTGCGCAACGAAGACGGCAATTTGTGAGGAATGGCAACGTATTGTGAAGCAAGCCACCACCCGAACTGAAAACCACGACCACTCTGGCAAGAGTGTCAATGACTAAGAAGAAGAATATATACCGAATATTTTGACTTTTATTAAGATCAATATTATTTAGCTATACTTATTAACACTATATACGGCCTTATTAATAAACTTGGCTTACACCCGGAGTGGTTAAAACATCTATCTGTAAATTTTTCACTTGCAGTAAATGTCGCGCGTGAAAGCAAGACAAAGCATGTTACGCCTTTTTTTTTTTTTTTTTTTTTTTTGGCCCGGGGAAATCCTTTATGGATACCACCTACCACGGGGAGGGAGGTGGTTATGTGGGAGTCCGTATACCCACCAAAACCCCGGGGTGTTCCGTCACTGCCGTCTTCGGCGGGAACGCGGGACAGATTTTCCACACGACCGCGAACCCGCCGTGGCTGTCCGTTGCCGGACCCTTCTCTTCGCGGCACGCCAGAACACATGGCGCGCCGCAACTGCCTCGGAGACCAAACTCGCCAACAATGGGCGCCAGACTTCCCCGTGTCTGGACGCCCTAGGTCTCCCTGCGGTGGGTCGGATACGTAGCCCCACCGCCTGCTACGTCAGCCACAAGGGATAGCCCCCCCGCGACCCCACCTCCTCGAGTCTGCGCCGAGCGCCCGGACCCCACCTCCTCGAGCCTGCACCAAAGTGCCCGGGCCCCCCTCCTCGAGCCTGCGCCAAAGCGCCCGGGCCCCACCTCCTCGAGCCTGCGCCAAAGCGCCCGGGCCCCACCTCCTCGAGCCTGCGCCAAAGCGCCCGGGCCCCACCTCCTCGAGTCTGCGGCAAAGCGCCCGGACCCCGCCACTCCTATGTGGACTTGGCGGCCAAAGCCCATAGGAGCGGCCCGCCTGAGCCGGCCAGCGCACCCCAACGCCGGCGCGGCCCCTGGGTTCCTCTTGGCTTCACCGTGGTGTACCTAGCCACGGTTACTGAGCCCCCCCGCCACGTCAATGCGAGAACCCTTCGGGGGGGAAGCATGTTACGCCTAATATAGGTTTACGCAACGTTTATTAATAAAGGCCTAAGGTTGTATCGTTAAGTGAGTAAGGGCGTATGTTTGTTACTTATTAGCATCGAAACTTAAAGGATTAGAACGATATTACGGTACGCGTCAATCATGTTGATAATAATAAATCATACACATTGATTAATTCAATATATATCAGATTGTACATAAATTACCTTTATTACATACTACCATGGACTACTTGTATAGTTAGTCCATGATACTACTACCTGATTATATTTAGATAAAAGTAGATAGTAAAGTAGCACTGAGCAGACATATTATTAAATTTATGAGTAAATGATTGGTAGATAAGCTATAAATAACTTGACTTTTCTACAAGAATAAGTGAATTAATATATATTTAAAAAAATATGTAAATAAATACTACTTTTATTACTGTTAATAAAAATAGAAGTAATCAGACACCTATAGTTCCTATGATTAGATTATTTTACGTTACGTACATTATATATGTAACAATGTGTTTAAATATGTAGGTACCAAAATATTAAAAACCTATTTTTCTTTCAAATTTCTTATGATGGTAACGTAAATCTTTGAAATATATGTCCAATAATTGATGTGGCTTCGTCTCCCATGTACGGGCGGGGTCAGCTTGTTCTAAATACAATTCAATCAGGAATTCCACAATTTATAAGGGCTATTTTTAACCTATCGGAGGCATGTGGAAATTTACTTGATAAAAGAGAAGGCAGGTAAAAAGTGCCGTGGGGTACCGGCTTAGAATAGTACCCCCCCAACTCTACCCGTGGGTGCGTAAAAATCTGCTAAGGGATAACAATCGGAAGGTGGGCAGCAGCACCTTCCTAGTATTAAAACCCCAAAACTGCGCTCGCCAACCCGCCTGCCAAGCGTGGCGAGTATTGGCAAAATCCCCCCCCAATGACGGACACATTAGGAACCAGGCCCCCAGTCCCCGGCAGCCCCGCTATTCCTGGCTACGGTAGCGGCCACGGTAACGGTGGGGCAGGGGGTGCTAAGAATCCCCGGCAGACGCCCGGCTACCACCCCCAACGACGACGACTGGCCCTGGTGACACACAACATACGCACAATGAGGACAGACGAGAAGATATATGAGCTGGAAGAAGAAATGAGTAAGTTACACTGGGACATTGTGGGGTTATCTGAAGTCCGTAGAGCGGGTGAGGACACGATAACCCTGAAATCAGGTAACATACTCTACTACCGGGAGGGCGACCAACAGTCCCAAGGTGGTGTCGGTTTTCTCGTCCACAAGTCCCTTACTAACAACATAGTTAAGATCGATAGCGTTTCCAATAGGGTCGTATACCTAATACTCAGAGTATCCAAACGATATTCGCTGAAGGTCATTCAGGTATACGCACCGACGAAGTCGCACCCGGATGATGAGGTGGAGGATATGTATGAGGACATTAGTCGGGCCATACATACCTCTGAAACGCACTTTCTAGTTGTTATGGGGGACTTCAACGCGAAGTTGGGTAAGAGAAGCGAGGATGAGTTGAAAGTGGGGCAATTTGGATATGGACAACGGAACCGTAGGGGACAGAGGTTGGCCGACTTCCTGGAGAAAGAGGGACTCTTTATGATGAACTCTTTCTTTTAGAAGCCACCTCACAGGAAATGGACCTGGCTGAGTCCCGATGGTTCCACGAGAAATGAGATTGACTTCATTATGACCACCAAAAGGCAAATATTCACTGATGTCTCCGTGATCAACAGGGTTAAAACCGGTAGTGATCACCGAATGGTAAGAGGCACGGTGAATATTAATGTCAAACTGGAGAGGTCTCGTCTGATGAAGTCTACGCTCCGACCCACTCGTGCCCGTATTCAAGACCCCGAGAGCTTTCAACTTGAGCTATCCAATCGCTTCGATTGCCTTGAGAACATCGCTTCAGTGGACGAGATCAATAACAGGTTAGTAGAAACTGTCCATACAGTGGGTTCCAAGTACTTTAAACCCCACCGTACAGATAGGCCACAGAAACTCTCCAACGATACCCTCAACCTCATGGCTGAACGACGCTCATTGAAACTGCAGTCTTCGGATGATGCTGAAGCATATAGGCTGCTCAATAGACGAATATGGAAGTCCTTGCGACACGACATCCGGATCTTTAATACAAACCGTATTAAAGAGACGATAGAGCGGAAAAAAGGCTCCAAAGTGTTTGCAAGAGACATGTCTATTGGGCAAAGCCAGTTGACGAAGCTGAAGAGAGGAGACGGCAGTGTAGCGTCGACCAAAGCGGAAGTGTTAGGAGAGGTCGAGAGTTTCTACGGACAGTTATACACCTCGGTCGCTAAACCTGTTAGCAGCTCGGTCAAAGACCCAAGAGCCAAGCTGACCCGACATTATACCGAAGATATCCCGGACATCAGCCTGTACGAGATTAGAATGGCCTTGAAACAGCTTAAGAACAACAAGGCGCCTGGTGACGACGGTATCACATCTGAGCTTCTGAAAGCGGGTGGAACACCGGTACTTAAAGTCCTTCAGAAGCTCTTTAATACCGTCTTACTCGAAGGTTCAACGCCAGAAGCATGGAACAAAAGCGTGGTGGTGCTGTTCTTCAAGAGGGGTGACAACACTTTACTTAAAAATTACAGACCCATCTCGCTTTTGAGCCATGTTTATAAGCTGTTTTCGAAGGTCATAACGAACCGTCTCAGTCGCAGGTTTGATGAATTCCAGCCTCCGGAACAAGCCGGTTTCCGAAAAGGCTATAGTACCATAGACCACATACACACGCTACGGCAAGTTATACAGAAGACCGAAGAGTATAACTTGCCTCTTTGTTTAGCGTTTGTGGACTATGAGAAAGCCTTTGATTCGATCGAGACGGGGCAGTGCTTGAGTCTCTCCAGCGGTGCCGTATTGACTACCGGTATATTGAAGTGCTGAAGTGTTTGTACAAAAACGCCTACATGTCAGTCCGAGTACAGGAGCAGAGTTCGAAGGCAATTCCATTGCAAAGAGGCGTGAGACAGGGAGACGTTATATCTCCGAAACTGTTCACCGCTACATTGGAAGACGCCTTCAAACTTCTGGAATGGCAAGGACTTGGCATTAATATTAACGGCGAATACATCACTCACCTTCGATTTGCCGACGATATTGTAGTCATGGCAGAATCCATGGAAGACCTCAGTACAATGCTCGAAGGCCTCCATCGAGTTTCCCAACGGGTAGGTCTTAAGATGAACATGGATAAGACGAAAATTATGTCTAATGCCCATGTTGTACCTACCCCAATATCAGTTGGGAACTCAGTTCTCGTTCAACCTGGGACAGACAGTCAAACTAGGCAGGTCCAACTTCGAGAAAGAGGCCAATCGTCGAATCCAACTCGGCTGGGCAGCGTTCCGGAAACTTCGCGAAGTCTTCTCGTCAAAAATACCTCAGTGCCTCAAGACAAGAGTCTTCGACCAATGTGTGTTACCAGTGATGACTTATGGCACTGAAACGTGGTCTCTTACTATGGGCCTCATAGACAAGCTCAAAGTCGCACAACGAGCTATGGAGAGGGCTATGCTCGGGGTTTCTCTACGTGATCGAATCAGAAATGAGGAGATCCGTAGAAGAACGAAAGTCACCGACATAGCCCAGAAGATTAGCCAGTTGAAGTGGCAGTGGGCAGGGCACATAGCACGCAGAACAGATGGCCGATGGGGCCGAAAGGTTCTGGAGTGGAGACCACGGACCGGCAAGCGCAGCGTAGGTCGTCCACCGACACGGTGGACAGACGACCTGATTAAGGTCGCAGGACGACGTTGGATGCAGGCCGCTTCCAACCGGTCCTTTTGGAAAATCATGGGGGAGGCCTATGTTCAGCAGTGGACGTCCTACGGCTGAGATGATGATGATGATGAGGTAAAATTTTATTAATATTACATTTCTTACATGTTATAATGAAATATTATTACATAACATTATATAACGGACCCATGGATTGTTGGCCCTGGGCATTTACCCAAAGTGACCCGAATAGATGTACCACACAAAACTACAGTTCTTAGATATGGGGGAACTGCAAATATCATGAGCTTACCATGAAGCGCACGGCTTCCACTGGACAGAGCTTTGATGAAATGCAAAAAATTGTCAGAATCGCGGAGAAAATGGAAGTCGGGTGGGGCGAGATCCGGCAAATATGGAGGAGGACGGATGCTTTCTGACTGCAGATCTTATAGTGTTTAAACAGATTGTCAAGCAGTGTGAGCTCTTGCGTCATCAAAAAACGATATTAAAAAATATTTAGTGACACTTCCGCTGAAAAGAAAACAATGGTTTTGGCCTATTTGGGGGCGTGCACCACCCTCCCTCCCGCATAAAATGCTAATAGGAAGAATACAAAATAAAAATCACAAGAAACCCCAAATAAACCAACACCGATTCGACACGTGTTTCGCCTCTACACGAGGCATCCTCAGGAGATGTTGACTCGTCTAGCGCTCGAGCAGTTTTTATGCGGGAGGGAGGGTGGTGCACGACCCCAAATAGGCCAAAATCATTGTTTTCTTTTCAGCGGAATTGTCACTAAATATTTTTTTATATCGTTTTTTGATAATGGATTTCCGCAAAGTAACGCCTGAACCAATAAATTATCTCTTGCGTTATCATGAAGCAATAATGATAAAGACCGATTGACAAGTCGGGTTTTTTTATTGCCAGTTTCGCCATCATTGTTCGGAGTTCTGCACAGTAATTCTACTGTGTTACTGTGCTGTGTATTTATTTATATATTCATATCTGCTGTTATTGCAGCAAGCGTTGCTTAACTTTCGCAGTGCTTCCGCTACTTCTACGGTAATATAATACGGGTATATTTCATCAAAGTATGAATTAGCTTGCTTATTATCGGTAGAAGCGCTCGCAGTGGAGCTTGACGTGGCGACCTTAACCGATAAACAAGTTAGGCAGCGCTTGCTACGGTCAGGAGTTAGATGGGTGACGCTCAGTTAAGCTCGTGGCATTTTCTTCTCTAGTGGCTCCCGTGCTTCGAAGGGCACGTTAAGCCGTCGGTCCCATTTTTTTGTCTAAGGACAACAATGGTTAGGCTATGTCAAAGGTCTTCAGGCCACTAGCCTATCCAACAAGCCGTACTAGGCCCGCGTGTTGGATTATGGCCCAACTCATTTCTCTGAGTGGAAGGCTCGAGTCCCATCAGTGGGAACGTAATGGGCTGATTATGTATGATAACATAAAATCCCTTCCGTAATTAAATACGTAAAACACACAACATTAAAGGAATTCATATACCAGATAATACTTGTGTAAGAATTACAAACTAAACAAATAAGTATATATATATTTGTGTTATATTAACGGGGCTTAATCGCGTTAAAAATAGTATTGGTTTACCTTGTTTCGATCAAGTTACATTGACCCGTTTCTTCAGTCCGTTCATGACCACGATCAATGTTACTTGATCGAAACGTCGAGGTAAAAGAATACTATTTTTAACGCGATTAAGCCCCGTTAATGTAATATAAAGATATATATACGTTTTAGTTTTAATTACACAAGTATAATCTGGTATATGAATTTATTTATTTATATTTATAATTTACTGTTAATATAATATAAATATGTGTTCATATCGCGAAGGTTAAAATAAGTAAGTATATATCCTGCATCGTGGCATGTTGTCAATCGTTCACTGTCCGTCGGGAATCCATTTAAAATGGATCGCAGTGACTCGCACGTTTTTCAACGCGCCGGCATTTTTCAATCCAACCTTCTTTAAAAGATTCTTTATATTTAACATTATTCACGTATTTAGGTATTTTGGTTATATTACAGAATATACTTTCAAAGCGAGCTTGATCATCATCACCTGTCAGTCGTGCGATTCTCTTAGAGCAAACATCTTTGCATCTTTGACAACATCCGTGAAACGAATGACGTGCGATATCAAGAAACGTTGGAAAAACAACCTTATGTAAAAGGCGATATCTCGTAAAGTATTTGACATTGGTGAGCACGTCGACGAACGCATCGACGAATCATTAGAGAATCGCACGGCTGTACTTCTACTGTTGGACATAAATCTGTGGGCCGAGCACGAAAATCTGTTTAAGTGTAACGTAATCGCACCGTTAACGTATTTAGTACAAACTGTCATTTATCTAGTACAATAGTGGCACAGATAACTCATAGTTTGTACTGAATACGTAAATGATACGATAACGTTACACTAAAGCAGATTTTCGTGCTCGGCCCACTGATGACAAGACTGTCATAAGCTACAAGAAAACGCCAACATGTCAGTCCGAGTACAGGAGCAGAATTCGAAGGCAATTCCATTGCAAAGAGGCGAGACGTTATATCTCCGAAACTGTTCACCGCTACATTGGAAGACGCCTTCTAGCTTCTGGAATGGCAAGGAGCATCAATGTCAATGGCGAGTACATCACTCACCTTCGATTTGCCGACGATATTGTAGTCATGGCTTAATCCATGGAAGACCTCAGTACAATACTCGAAGGCCTCGATCGAGTTTCCATCGAGTGTAGAGCTTTTTGTAAACTAGGTCGTCCGGAGAAGTACTGCTGCCGTCATTCTACCGCAGAGCAGTAATTTTCAAGTTTACATTACTGTGTTCCGGTTTGAAGAGTATGACACTCATACTGAACTAATATTTAAATTACAGGCACATGATCTATAACAACTTAATATTTCAGGGCTCAGATGGGTGCAGTGAAGTCCTATACCATAAAAAAGTCCTTCACCTGTGACTGCATTAGTTAAAAAACTGAGAATACCGCTTAACACCGCTTAAACCAAGTGGATCTCCCCGATCTCTAGATCAGGCCTACCTCTGGGGCGAGATGGTGAATGCCAGCGCGACCCTATCTCGCACCATCTGGCCGAGGACTGCTCACGGGGGGGTTTTAGTGGGTCTGAGCCCCACATACCCCCTTTCGTCTACCCCCGTAGTAGGAAGTGGATAGCATTTCTCTCCCTTAAAAAAAAGGTGGATCTCGTGCTTGTTGAATAAGAACTGAGCTATACTCAAAATGTAACCCCTTTAAACGCCTCTCAGGTAATCCGCTAAACCTAGAGAAGAATTCCAATATTCCTAACCGTAGTCGTATCGCTGTTGCTGAAACTATTTGAATAAAATCCTTTTTGTTACAGCTAAGTGTCGCCCTCGACGGTTATTTGAAAGTGCAGGAAATAGAATTACGTTTATTACTCTACGGAACAGTGGGGAGTGAATTTATACGACCATAGCGGTAAGATGGTAAGACACAGGGTATAAGATGGCTTTTTGTTCTTGGCTTAAACGTTTGCAGAGGGTTTAGTTTTATCACTTACTTACTTATCTGCAGGTTCCAGGTACTAGGTGGGTTTAAGCATTTTAAATCCGTCGATGTAATATTAAAATGTCTCATACTTACTCGCGAAAGAATCTTTGATAGTCGATAATAATTTGAGATAATTGAAGGAAGTTTTGATCTAAGCGGGGTAATAACAAGCTGTTAGTCTATTTGCGTGGTCTTACGGAATACGGTTACTATAAAATACAAGTACAATTTGAAAAATTTAATACTGACTTCCGTTCTATTCAGTTATTGGAGTGTATCTCAAAAAGTACTGGATCGAATTCGATGAAACTTAAATGGGACCGAACTTCTTTCACATCCACCCGCATATTCAGTCTATCCGTGAACATGGTGCATGTAACTGCGCCGAAATATCGGGAACTCCAAAACCTGCCTAATCGTGGTGTAAATCCCGTGGTGTACTAATTATAATTTAGTTAACAACCGCGAAAGTCTAAAATAGTGTATTGGCATCCATGTTATGTTTCGGATAGAGTACACAGCTCCAAGTATACGGAGATTTTCATTTAAAACCTAGGAGTTTTAGCATAGATAGATGGTATTGAGCGTGGTGAAGATGCCAGAGAATACATCTACGGATGATCATTACTACGTAAAACACGCTTTTCTAGATTGAACCTCTACAACCTACGAAGAAATATTATTTCTTCGTAGTCTACAACAATAAAAAGTGGCGCTGTCAATTACTATACGCGAGTGTTCTCCTGTGCTATCAAATTTTTTTTCTAGTGTACCTTTTTTCACTTATTTCGTGCAGGCTCTGCCTTCTATTGTTAGGTTTATGTTGTCAAATTAGGTAGGAACTAGGCGGCCAAATCCACAAAAGTTGCAATCGAACCGTAGCTTTGAGTGAATTTTATTTCGTTTTCTCATTCTGCTACTGAATAACAGTCCAGCTGTAGTTAAGTTTCTGTTGACGGCAGCGATCGATCAATACTGTATATTCTGTTAACTCGATAGGTTATGAACGCAACGCTCATATTCGTTTAAAATAGCGTTTAATGTTTTTATAAGGTATAGTTAGTGTAAAGGATGCAGTGACGTTCCAATTTGTCCATAAAATTGTAGCATGCCCCTTCTGGTAATTATCGAATGACAACCGACCAAAATCAAACTGCAGTTGCAGCGAGATAGATTTTAGAGCGTTGTGAAATAGCAGAATTGTACTCTAATTGGATGCCTATGGAAGTGTAATGAAGAGGGGTCTTACCGGTCGTAACAATACTTTATAACCTTCTATACGGTTTTAATGATATTTATTCAGTACAGCACAGTTCAATGAAAAACACATCATCCATCAAGTACTTTTACAACATACCAGTTCTGACATCAGCATTATGTGGGTGGCTATATGAAGTCGTGAGATGCTTCAAAATAGTTGTTTGAGACCGTAACTTTACGGTAGTCTGGTCCATTATCAGGAGTTAAAAGGAAGTGCTAATCTTCCGGGGAAAGTAACATGGCTGCCGTGACGTATCCTCAAAGACATTTGTTACTTCACGCTATATTTTATATCCATTTCAATGTTTCTGTCTTTATTAGGTGGTAGGCCTGTTGTTAGTTGAAGGCTGGCTTGGTAAATAACATCACAGCGTCTGACAATCTACCGCATAGCACAAGTACGCAAGCATTTGTCTGTTAGTGAAGAGCAGTGTACCAAGTGACATTACTGGGTGAAGGAAACTCAAAAACCAATGCCTAGGGGTGACAAGCACAGTGCTACATTAAACTACAGTTCAAACTTATGGGTGACACTGCAACGATCATGGGCAAGTGTAATGCTTACCTTCAAGTGCACGAATCGCCGTCTCATCACTTGATTGTATTAAAAATAAACATTTCTTTGTATTAGTGTACTGTATTGGGGAGTGAGACACTGATGACCTGTATAAAAGGTTTTTCGGCAACCTATTTCTAAAACAGGTATTTGCAATACTGTCGTTAATAATTGTAAGTATCTATTTTTAAGAAACCTATTGTGATGAGAAGCGAAGCAAACGAAGTCTCTGCAACGACTCACCAAATTTGCTTTCATGCGTACTGATGTTGGTACTCGAGTACAGCCGTGCGATTATCTAAGAGCAAACATCGTTGCATCTTTGACAACATCCTTGAAACAAATGAAAATATGACATGAAACGTTGGAAAAGCAATCTTATGTACAAGGGCGATATCTCACGAAGTATTTGACATCGGCGAGGTCGTCAACGAATTATTACAATAGCGCAAGGCAGGTCGTATTTAGCAACTAATCTTGACGAAATGGTGTATAAAGTTTCTACGATTCCGAATATATTTGTTGATTAGGGTTTTTGAAGTGATAACGTCTTATAAATCGATGAACGCCGGCTGCAACCACGAAAAAGACTCATTGGTGTTGATTCTGTAAGCATTCTCTAAACTAAAAATATCTAAAGTATGGCAGCTCTTATTTTGTTTAGGTTAAAAACCAAATTAGTTTAACCTTTCCGAATGACAGCACTAAAATTAGACATTTCTCTACAACTGTAGGTATATTTTAGACAGATTAGTCGTCGCTTAACGTGGTGTTCGCTAAACTAACGTAATAATACCTAAAATTGAATAGCACAATCCTATGTTTAGAAATGTCATTCTAAGTGTTACATGAATTTGGATTCTAGTGTTAACAGAATAAGGACAACCATCATTAAATTTTAGTTCAATAGTTTAGTTTAGTTTAGTTTTTGAACAAGTGAATCGCTACCCTTGTCACGTTTCTCCTGAGCCGAGCGTGCAAGCGAGAGCGCGGAACAAGCGATAGAGAGACACGATCGGCCTAAGCGTTCGGTTTGTCTTATGACGTTTTCACGTAAAATTATCGTCCGTAAACTGACTTTACAGACAACCATTGTTTATTAGGTTAACCATATTTATTTTTATAAGGGTTTATATATTCCCTAAAAATGAGGTTGATTTTATAAGAACTGAAATAAATAATCGATTATTTAAACTTCACAAGCATGATCGGTACATAAGCCTTTAGTAATTAAGCCATGATAGAAGTATATGTAATTATACATTTTGTTTTTATATGATAATTCATAGCTTGTCATACACTTGAGAAGTTCTGCAGCCCACTCTACGTCTCTGTCGAGCCTGTATAGTGGGTTTACAGTTACTCACCATGGTTACTCTAATATATGCATTCTCCCTTACGATTAAAGATGTTGTATGTGCGTATAAAATTATAGTAGCAATAATATCAAATAGTTAATAACAACTAACAATAACAACTAATAAGCAATAGCTTATCAGTTGTTATGGTACTAAAACATGATTTTGATATTTAAAAAACTTTGTGCTCGCGAGCTCTACTATTCGCAGAACTACTAGTGTTGTTATTTACCAAAGGTCCGATTATTATTAAAAACAAACGAAACTTATTCAATATCACGATGAGTCTTCAATTTTGTTTAATCTTATTATTTATCTCTCAGACGTCTGACCCCAGATACGTGTGTCACACAGACAGAACTGGCATTCAGAACCTTACCAGCACAAGGTAATACACCTACACCTATCTATTACCTATTTACACACACACACTTGTACACTTAATCGCTTGTCTAAAGGTGCAAGTTGGTAGCCGGCTACACGTAGCAGCAGCAGACGACGTGTCATCGCTTCATGTCGCCGCGAGACGTCATCGGTTAATGTCGCTGTAGTCATGATTTTGAACCCGCCTGCAGACGGCAACTGCAGATGGCATCAATCATTTGAAAAGCGATACAAAAGGTTTACTTTAAAAGCTTTTCATTTGTTTTACTAGGTAGATTGGTACCCACGAGCAGCTCTACTGATCTGCGGTCGAGCGACAGTGTCGTCTGCCGCTCGACGACGTGGCGCTAGCTTCCTGTCGCTAACTACGAATGGTGTTTCATAGAAATACATGAAACGAGTAGTGTTGCTGCGACACGTCGTTTGCTGCGGCTTCATGTAACCGGCTACCAACTTGCACTTAACACTCAACAGCTCCGATAGCTCAGTTGGTAGTGATCCTACCTTTGAACCACAGAGCGCCAGTTTAGATTCCTGATCAAGGACTTATTTGTGTGATGAGCTGACATGTTTGTTTTCGGGCTTGGAATGTTGTAATGTGCTCTCCTGTCACCATGCCCTTTACAACATGGGCACTCCTAGTGCCCATAGTGGGGGTATGCGTGAGTAAACTTTGAAAACGATATCAAAAACAATCTTTATTTTTGGCGCCAGCCTCATTAGGTCTTCAAGTCCCAAACCAAACAGAGCCATAAATATAAATATTAAAACGTATACTCGTACATACCATACACAGAAAAAATAGATATGTTTATGCACACAAATCTTTGACTTGTCCGGGTATCGAACTCAGGACCAGCGGCTCAGAAGTCAGGGTTCTACTAACTGTGCCAATTTAGCTAGTCAGTTATAATACCTAACTATTTTGATGATGTTTATTTTTACTATAGGTTTTATAACCGTGTTTGTTGCCTAGCTAAAACATTTCGCCGACCTTCGATAAAACCTGCGCCCATCGCCATCAGCAGTCATTCTCCTAATTTACAAATCCTTTGAATTTTGCAGCTGTTAATGAGTCCCCGTTTAAATTAACATTTAACTTAGCATTTTCCGACGGAGTAGCAATTAGCTGAGTATTGCTGAATTTGCTGAACTCTGGATTTGTAAACCACAATTTTAACGCTCAACCTCGTTTTTAGCTATATTTTTGGGCGATTTTGAAAACGAAGGAATAACAACAGCAATACGTTCATGCGAGATGTTTGCCCAGGATAATCTCCGTCTCAAATACGTCTAATAGTCGTCTTTAAATTAGACTTAGTTTTAAAGGACAAAAGTAAATTTATTGTCATAAACAATATATTCACTAACACGAAAACAGGGTTAACTTTTTCGTAATAATTAAAGGCAACGTTTTGTTGAATTACTCGTATATTAAATTATTTTAAAAGTGGGTAGCTTTTCTTCGTCTATATGTCGTAGCTTTGAATATATAAGCCAGTATTGCTTTAGGTATATGCAATATACATAATATTAACGAACGCTTTAATTTCATTTAAGTGCAAGAGCAGTAAAACTTTTTATGAATGAAGGCCATAATGACCATAAGGTCCGGGGAAGTATACTGCATACCTTTTTCTACAGTGAAGCAGTAATGTTCGCAATACTGTGTTTTGGTTTGCAGGTATGTTTGCCGGTGAAACCACAGGTACATGAGACTTAACAACTTAATGTCTCAGGATTACGAGCGCAGTGCAGTTCCTTACTTGTGAGGAAATCCATCTGTTCTAGGCAGAGGTTACCGCTTAGCATCTGGTGAGCCTCGTGCTTGAACCGTCTTAATAACATAAACAAAACTTACCTAGCTATGTTTTACCAAAGCGCATGCTATCCCATCTGTGAGACATAAAGATTATGTTTAAAATTATATTCCGTCAAATTATCTCTCTAATCTTAAGATAATTGCATAGTAAATTACTACTGTACTTGTCCATACTAAAAGAAAAAACTCTTTTCTACCTGTTAACATTATCCAATTTCAGTGATTTATTTTTTCATGCAATCAACACATTGTTTCCTATGCCCGTACGTTTTATCTATTTTATTATTTTTAAGTCTTAAAAAAAAAAAATACTTTGAAATATGGAAAAAATTAAAACGTACGGGCATAGCAAACCATGTGTCGATTGCATGAAAAAAAAATCACACAAATCGGACAATGTTAACAGGTAGATAAAAGTTTTTTCTTTTAGTGTTGACAAGTACTAGCTATGCAATCCTCTTAAGGCCTTAATCTCGAATAGTTACATTAGATACTTCATCATTTCTGTGTTATTGTTACAGACGATCTATAAAGTAAATGATAAGATATCGATGGGTGTGACCCTTATTACATAAACCTGTATCTGCTACGTTGTAGGTATTTATTTATGTTTGACTAGCCCTTTGCGAATGTAAAGCATATATTATGTACTATACTGTTCTTATACCTCTAACCCTTTAAGGCGAAATGAGTTCCAAATTTCATGATTCGACTTCGCGAAAACTTAGTTTTTTAACGCTTAAAGCTAATAACCAAAGTTCGAAAAAAAACGTAGTGTAAATTGAATATACGTCCTTATGAAGTATGGGAGCCAATACACGATTGAGCAAACTTGGCTCGATAGAAAAAAATCGGCAACATTCCCTAAATTTTGCAATTGTTCTTACGTGCTTCGTGGGAAAAAGCATTTTTATTCAATTATGGGCAAATATATTTCAATGAATGTATCATATTTGAATTCCCAATGAAATTCACTAGTGAACTATGGACTCCTTTATCATTAAAATTTAATCATTTGATTGTACAAAATAAATATACAAAGTATTAGCACGTATTCAATTGAATTTTCGCATTACGTAGTCCATTCTGGTAAGCAATTCTCAACCTTATGTAAAGCATCGAAAATTGTTTTAAAATTAGGGTTGGACCGCGCCTTAAGGATGTAAAGACATGATGTACTATATATTTAAGTGTGTATGTAGTTAGAATTTTAGATATTTCCCCTATTCTATTAGATTTGTTTTAGGCTGTTATATTTGTGTGTAACATTTATAACTGACTTCTAGAAGAAGAGGGTCTCAATTCGACTTTTTTTATGTGTTCAGAGGTATCCAGAACTTTTTTCTACGTAAACCGGTTTGATTAATCTTTTTTATTTGAATGCTGGTGCTTTTTATGTGGCCATATTTAAGTTTTATCAAGATCTCACCACCAGTTTTTTTATAGTAATTAATTAAATTATAATTATAATGTTTATTATAATTATGTCATCATATTCCTTGTAAAGATCGTAAGTAGGATAGTGATAATTTTTTGAATTAACTACCTTGAAAACTGCTTGCTGAGATCTTTCAAGTGTAATTAGATAGTTTTGCCCAGTGCTGCCCCACGCACTGATACCGTACGTTAAAATGTCGTGTCACAAACAATGGTACACAGATTTCATAATAAAACACAAAATAACACACACCGAGGACCGAGGGGATTTTACTTAGGAATTTCATGAACGGCGGGATGTATAAGAATAGCTTAAATTTTCGCACCCAAAATCGATTTCACGAAAGTAATGAGATGCTAAAATTACAATAGGATCAGTGTTCGTCGGTAGTCCCGATTCCCGGATGAATCACGGCTCCGGGATTCCGTGAATTTTTCGCCCCATTTCCCGGTTTCTCTTATGCAAATAAGTTTCGACAGCCGCCGCCAACGTGAAATCTCGAATGAAAGCGTTTGTTTCTCTAATTGGGGTGGGGTAGAGTCGGTGAGCTCATATTTTTCTGTGCTGTTGCCAGCTTTTTTTGGTGGTAGTGCCACGCTTTAACCCTATGGGTTACAGCCAAATAGGCCAGCACGACCGGGGAAGTACCACACTCAACACCGACGTGAAGTAATATAGCTTGCTATTGCGTTTCGTCGGTCTGTGGGAGGTTCTGGAGGCCCAAACCCTTTTCCCCTCTCCCTCTCACTTCATCTTCCTCTCCCTTCCTCTCCCTTTCCATTCCTATCCTCTCCTCTACCAACTCCCCCCACCCCTTCTGATCCTTTTAGAGGTCGGCAGCGCGTCAACAACGCCCTTTGTGTTGCAAAAGTCTATAGGCGACGGTGACCACTTTCATCAGGTGGACCGCCTGCCTGTCTGCCTACTTATGGCAATAAAAAAAAAAAGCTAAATAATTGAACTGTTTCATATCATTCTATATGGATGTATTCAATGCCGACAAAAGCGAATAAGAAAGTGGTTTTTATACATACATTTTTGGTTTAACAGCGGAACGCTGTTATAAACAAACAACACAATATATATAACAACACAAATATATATACAGGTATCATCAACCAAGTGAAGGGTGAATGAAAAATAGTCCTCAGTTAGGTTTGGCGTCATGGAGGGGGCCCTCCATAAACACTAACTAAACTTATTTAAATAATATAATCTTAAATTATTACTTTTTTATAGTATTACTTCTTTTTTTATCACTAGCTGCTGCTTAGCGATACCAAACATTGCAATTTTTAAATAGAAACAAGTGCAATTTGAAAAATTTAATGCCGACTTCCATTCCATTCACACTTTGGTAAAAATCAGTTATTGGAGTGTCACTCAAAAACAACTGGACCGAATGTAATGAAATTTAAATGTGACCACACGGAAAGCTTTCAAACAAAAAAAATTGAGAATTGGTCAACCCAATCGAAAGTTATGTAACAAACAATAAATAAATAAAAAACAGTCGAATTGAGTACGTCTTCTCCTTTTCGGAAGTCGGTAGAAAAATTCACATTCTCGGACGGGATTCGAACCCACCTTTTCCGACAATTCGTCCCCATACGACGGTTAAAACCAGATACAGAGTTAATTTTGAAATACCCTTGGATTGACAGAGTCACGCTGAATAGGAAGACGTTAGTGACAGCTCTTATGCTGCGATCTGGACACATCCCGTCGAAGAAGTTCGCATTTCTTATGAATAAAGTTGTATCTCCCAATTGTGATGACTGTGGAATTATAGAGGATGTGCAACATGTTCTATGGGAGTGTCTGCGGAACGCTGCTTATAGGTTTACACATTTTGGTCCAGCGAGAGAAATGGATATCGGCCTGTGCAATAGTATTTTAGTGTATCCAATGTCTGAACAAGCCAGGATTTTGTACAAACTAGCACAACTAGCATTACCTACTAGATATTAAGAACCTTCTTTGTATGATTTTACAGGGCGGTGTGGTCGCTCAGCGACAAAGCCCTTCAAATAAATGAAAAAAAAAAGAGTTAAAATTCGATACTTGGACCTTGGTGGCCTAGTTGGTCATGGCGTCTGACACAGACATATAACAACTTCTCACAACTGAGAGAAATACAACGAAGATGCTGTACACTTGTGTACCTTTTAACAAATGTTTGTAAACATGACTGTATTTGCAGAAGGCATCATACCAAACATTTGCGAAACAGCGTTACGGATATCTATATGTTACTGGTATTCATAAATAGAGTTCATCGTGGTGTATAAATCTAGTGAGGGTTGTAGAAAATGCTAGGAATATAATACAAGCGACAAACCAAGGGTATGATTTGAACTCTCCTCTATGTATTATCTGCTTTTCTTCGCATCACTTCCTATATCTAGAAACAGACCGTTTTTTGATTTACTTACTATACTCGCCCTTTTTTACATTCTAATTCTTATGTGTCAAAATAGCAATTATTAATTAGTTAGTAAACAATAATAAAACATTTTTGTTAAATGATTTTTTAAAGCATAATGCCGGCTTAGCGAGATCATACATTGCAATATTAGTAAAAAAATACTCATCATCGGACGGAATTCGGATAAGGCGGTTAAAATCAAATAGTGATTAAAAACTATTACCTATATGCTCGGACAATAAGGTTCGGCGGCCATGGTGTCTGACACGGATTATCGGAAGACACGGTGTCGAATCACGTGGATTTGTATTTACTTACTAAAATTAACTAATTATCAATATTATTGAATTAGTATATACTATTATTTCAATAATTATAAGTTAAGACTAGTAACCAAAATGATTCATTTTTGTAGTAGCAGGATTACTCAATCCCGGTTAGGGCAACATTCATTTGTTCTTATCAAGCACTGGTATGAAATTATTGATACTTGGCCTGACTACAAGCAAATCTGCCATCCACAGCTTGTATTGACCATATTTCGCTCTCCAATTATTCTGATAGGAAACCCAGTTTCCTACTGTTGAGTAGCTTATGCAACTATTCAAATAGTACAATGACTTCTCTACAGATCTGTGACTTATTTGTCTGTTGCCTTCTGTGCAACTTTTGAGAAATATTTTCTTAAACCAAAATGTAGTCTCCATTCTTTATTGTTCCCTGGAGGGAAACTTTTTGCATCGTCCCCGAGCTCTAATGACGGGGTCAGCGGCCGCTTGCGAATATTGCAATAATGGCCCTACGTCAAGATTAACAGACGACGTTGTTTATGTGTTTGTATTGTAGAGAATTAGCTCGTGTGTATTAGTATTTACATTAGATCTTAAGGATTAAGGCTACGACTAACTACTTGACTTAGACTAAGAGTAACTACTACAAAAACACATGCAAGAAACATCTGACTGAGATCAATCTTACGCCGATGTAGATGTTTTAACATAATTCGTTTTTAATGTAATTGTCGGTCTCTGAGATACTTTAACTGTAGTTTATCTAGAGGTCATGGCAACTGACACAGATTAAAGAAAGACGCATGTTTAAATCTCGTTTCAAGGTGTTTATTTTTTTCTGTAAAACTACAAAGTTTGGTCACGCTAAGCAGGCTTACGTGCTTTAATAATCATCAATCATATAATATAGGTATATAATTAAAATCAGTCAATCAGTTAAGACGTCTAATATCTCCCTTGTTTCTGTGATCTATGTTTGTAATAATAGAAAGGGATCGACTTACAGTTATCGATATCAGGATCGACAATTGTTTCGGCTTCGTCGTTGCGTTGCGCTGACGTCTAATATCTTTTACGACTTTATAAACATTAATTATATTATTATTTTATGTTTTAATATTATCAAATACATACGGTACCTACTTAAATAATAAATATATATAATGTATTTACATTTAACGACTAAATGAACTACAGTAAAAAATTACTCAAAAACACAGAATAAAAATATCTTTTAACTAAACGGCATGAAGTTTTCATGATTTCTATTAAACAGATCAATCCTCGATAAACTTATCACGTCGATAAACTAACTTTGTCTATACTTACCTTGTCTCAAGCATACATCTAGGCGCGACTATATTTTTGTATGTATATATTGTGTAAGAACATATTTAATATCTATATTGTATATAATATTGTAGATATTTATAAATATAATTACTATGAACTATATTGTACACCGCCATCCCTTGTCAAAACTTGCTCCTCTCCATCCAAAGGTTGTCTGGAAGAGATCGCTTTGAGCGATAAGGCCGCCTATTGTTCACTAATATAAGCTAAATATTTTAAAATTTTGTTTTAGTTTAAGGTGTTCAATAAAGAGTTTATCTATCTATCTATCTATCTATCTATTTTATCGATAATTATTTTTGCTGACTTGATATAGATCTCACTCTGTCTTTACCCTGGACGGTAAAATCGACGGGGTGTTATAAGTTTGACGTGTATTTATGTGTGTCTGTAGCGTCGTAGTTCCCAAACGAATGAACCGTTTTGGATTATGTTTTTTGTTTGAAAGAATTTGTTTGTTTTTTAATGAATTAGTCGCGAGTTTTCTTAGCTATATTTGATGCTAATCGGTTCAAGATGGCCGCCGCCACAAAATGGCGTATAACATTTTTTTCACAACTCCCTCAATATTGGTATCAATTGAAAGGGCTTGACTAGTAGAATAAAGAATGATACATTTCAATTTCAAGATGGTCACCTCCACACAAATGGAGAATAAGCTTTTTTTCATAACTCCCTCAATATGGGTATATCATACTATTTTATTATTTTGTGTTGGGGTTTTTTTTATTGATAGATATTTCATACAACCGTTTTTGCGCTGTCTCATGTTTCTTGACACTTTTGTATGTGTATAATACGATACCTACTGCAGTTATTTCCATTTCGTCACAAAAACACACATACACAGATTACAGAAATATATCCCGTTAGGCTTAGGTACATATCTTTATTTTATTACGAAAACTAACGTGGTTTGTACACGTTTTTAATAACAAGTACAATTAGAACAAGGGCAATTAGAAAAACTTTATACCGACTTCCATTAAATTACTTTGGTAAAAAAAAACTTTTGGACCACACGGGAAGCACCAGCTTTCAAACAAAAAAAGAATTTTGAGAATCGGTTTACCCTATCGTAAGATATGAGGCAAAAAACAAAAATAAAATTAAAATACATACGAAATGAGTACCTCCTCCTTTTTTTGGAAGTCGGTAGTAAATTTAATAGCGACTTCCATTCGATTCAGTTATTGGAATGTATTTCAAAATCTACTTACCGAATTCGATCGGGACCAAACGGGAATAACTAGCTTTCAAACAAAAAAGAATCAGAAGAATAAAAGAAGAAGAAATTTGAGCATCGGTTCACCCTGGTAAAAGTTATGAGGTAAGAAACATAAAAAAAATACAGTCGCATTGAGTAACTCCTCCTTTTTTTTGGAAGTCAGTAGAAAATATTTTAAGGACACTAACCACATGTCTAACTAAACACATTGTTATCAATTATTTTTATTGTCTTCAAACAATTTTTATCTAACTATTATAATAGTTAACCTTTGTTCCTTGGTACGAACGTAACATAGGGATGATTGAAAAATGTTCTCGCGTTTCTCTAACATGGATAGTGCTAGTCACCGAGCTTAATTCAAAATGGAATTCCCTCGAAGCGCTGAACCATCTGGGACGACGACACCGCACATACCTGCTAGAATATAGAGACGTAATATTGTGAATTTATATCAAATTGTTTTCACTGATAGTCTTCAATAATTTACATCAATCATTGAATGAATACGTACCTACTTAGTAGGTACTTTATAGTTTCAAGTTAAGGAACACTAAACAAGATTAACGATAGCCATTATTAGGCATTTCCCGCCATCCATTTCGTATGTCGTTAAAATGATTATTATTAATAATCACATTACATTTGTTTCGGATCAGTCGTTTGAGAGCACCGTGAACTAAACAGTAGTCATATAGAAATTGTTCAAGATATAATTAATTTCTGCTGATTGATATAATCTCTTTGGGGCACTCAGACTGGTCGTGAGTTTAAGCTGCGTTACAAAAACTATAATAGATTTGTATTTTGTTGTATTTTTTCGACACTAACTGCTAACGGTTTCTTCATCAGCATATTCTAGATTCACAAATCATCCACCGGAGGCGCTTTTCTACCGACTTCCAAATAGGAGGAGGTACTCAATTCGACGGTTTTTTTTAATGTTTGTTACCTCATAACTTTCAATAGGGTGAACCGATTCTCAAAATTATGTTTTTGTTTGATAGCGGGTGCATCCTGTGTGGTCCCATTTTAATAATAAATTTCATCAAATTTGGTCTAGTAGTTTTTGAGTTACACTCCAATAAGTGAATAGAATGGAAGTCGGTATTAAATTTTTCAAATTGTACTTGTCTTGACACGATACAAAAACGTGTTATTCGAATTTTGGTAAAGTCACTGTGAGCATTAAAACAAACTCAGACTAGGGCCTCATAAGTCATTCTACGAGTAGGTATATATTATCTACGTTAAGGCTGAAACAGCCAGCGATATTACTGCCGATATTGACTCGATAATGCTACTTTGTCTTTTCTACACACACTGAGAAAAAAATATCGTTATCAATACTAAAATTCTGTTTTACCCTACAATCATTCTCGTGCTATTTGTGACAGCGAGAATATATAGTAACGATTACAATGCAGCTGTAAAATTATTAGGTTTGTCATCTAATAATTTTAGAGATTTTAGAGCTCTGCCCTCTGCTCTGCTCTTGTATATGAAAATCACCCTAAATAAGAGAGAAAACCATTTCCTATGCTATTTTTTTTTAGAGCGCTTTTCACAGCGCTGCTTTTCAGACCGTTGGAGAAAATGTAATCCTACTAATATAATACTAATTATAAATGCGAAAGTTTGTGAGTGTGGATGTATGGATGTGTAGATGTGTGAATGTGTGGATGTGTGGATGTGTGGATGTATGGATGTGTGGATGTGTGGATGTGTGGATGTGTGGGTGTGTGGATGTATGGATGTGTGGATGTGTGGATGTGTGGATGTATGGATGTGTGGATGTGTGGATGTGTGGATGTGTGGATGTATGGATATGTGGATGTGTGGATGTGTGGATGTGTGGATGTGTGGATGTGTGAGTGTGTGGATGTGTGGGTGTGTGGATGTGTGGATGTGTGGATGTGTGGATGTGTGGATGTGTGAATGTGTGGATGTGTGGATGTGTGGATGTATGGATGTGTGGATGTGTGGATGTGTGGATGTGTGGATGTGTGGATGTGTGGATGTGTGGATGTATGGATGTGTAGATGTGTGAATGTGTGGATGTGTGGAAGTGCGGATGTGTGGATGTATGGATGTGTGGATGTGTGGATGTGTGGATGTGTGGGTGTGTGGGTGTGTGGATGTATGGATGTGTGGATGTGTGGATGTGTGGATGTGTGGATGTGTGGATGTGTGGATGTGTGGATGTGTGGATGTGTGGATGGTTGGATGTGTGGATGTGTGGATGTGTGGATGTGTGGATGTGTGGATGTGTGGATGTGTGGATGTGTGGATGTGTGGCTGTGTGGATGTGTGGGTGTGTGGATGTGTGGATGTGTGGATGTGTGGATGTGTGGATGTGTGGATTTGTGGATGTGTGGATGTGTGAATGTGTGGATGTGTGGATATGTGCACGTGTGGATGTGTGGATGTGTGGATGTGTGGATGTGTGGATATGTGGATGTGTGGATGTGTGGATGTGTGGATGTGTGGATGTGTGGATGTGTGGATGTGTGGTTGTGTGGATGTCTGGATGTGTGGATGTGTGGTGTTTGGATGTGTGGATGTATGGATATGTGGATGTGTGGATGTGTGGATGTGTGGATGTGTGGATGTGTGGATGTGTGGATGTGTGGATGTGTGAATGTGTGGATGTGTGGATGTGTTGATGTGTGGATGTGTGGATGTGTGGATGTGTGTATGTGTGGATGTGTGGATGTGTGGATGTGTAAATGTGTGGATGTGTGGATGTGTGGACGTGTGAATGTGTGGATGTGTGGGTGTGTGGATGTGTGGATGTGTGAATGTGTGGATGTGTGAATGTGTGGATGTGTGGATGTGTGGATGTGTGGATGTGTGGATGTGTGGATGTGTGGATGTGTGGATGTGTGGATGTGTGGATGTGTGGATGTGTGGATGTGTGGATGTATGGATGTGTGGATGTGTGGATGTGTGGATGTGTGGATGTGTGGATGTGTGGATGTGTGGATGTATGGATGTGTGGATGTGTGGATGTATGGATCTTTGTTACGCTTTAAAGCTCAAACGGTGGTGCTAATTTTAATGAAATTTTGTTTGGATGTAGATGAGGCGCTGTATTAACATACAAGATACTTTTCATCATCATCATCCATCACCTCGCGGGTGAAAAAGCGTACATAATATGCTTGAGCACAGCATAGACAAAATAACAAGATCTCGACGTACGTCAAGATCGTAATGATGACAGTCCTGTCAAAGTTTGTGTCGGTTTCTGATAGCTTAGTCAAAAGCCTCGATACACTAGACGTGCTCGGTTACCGTCAAGGGTGATGAAATGTTATGACAGTTTTTTCCCATAGTGATTAATTTTCTATTTATATGTAAGTAGGTACGTAGGTATACGCTTTATTTTATTATTAGTGTTTACTGATTGATTTACTAAGTACTTAAATGCACTCATATAACCATGTTATATGTTATGACTTTTAAGTATAAAGATAGATATGGCTTTGGAGAGGATTATGAGCTACTCGAAGTTCTAATCCTGCGCAGACGACATCGCGGGCATCAGCTAGTAAGTAAATAAATAAGTAAGAGTGAAACGTCAACATTCTCATATTGGCGCCATTGCGTCAACACCTAAACAAATGTTAAAACGTGTAAGTGAAAGTGTGTTACGGACAAACAATCTTTCGTCAACTAAATTTTTAGACTAAATGTCACCAAGATGGCCGATAGTCACTGATTAACGAACAATCATATTTTTAGATGACGCTCACTGGAGACAAAACCCTTATACACATAATTAAAAACCACCGCACCATTACTACAGGAGCATTTTCAGCCCTAATATTTCTGAAATATTTCTATGGGCAACTAAATACATAACTTAATGTTTTTATTAAGTAAACTATTGTAATTATATTATAATGATAAATAAGTTGTTTTAATGTTAACAGGTTCCTGTTTAAAAGGTTGACGGTACCTACTGTTTGGCAGGTAACTTAACCGTTTCATTTTATTATGAACGATCTTATTTAATTAAGTCAATCGATGTTGCTAACAGATTTATTCCAAAACACCACATATCATACATTATATTATTATGTATAATATGTGGTGGTTCAGACGAAATAAAAAAGTCAAGACAGAATGTTGTGAACACAGAAATGAGGCCGGGTGAAACTATGCCTCGGCGTGTCCATACATATTTACATACAAAACCTACAACAAAACTACGCCTTGGCTCGTAAGTCGAACTATCGCGGTGCATGGAAGCAACACGTAAAGTTTCAATTATCATTTATTTTAAACTTATTAATTATTGATAAATTTTTAATAACTTTAATTTAATTTGAATTACCATGACAGTACCGAGTCACGCACATGTAGTTTAGAAAACCGGCCTCACTTCTCTGTTCACAACATTCTGTCGACTTTTTTATTTTGTCTGAGATTATAATAACTTAGGTAAGTACATTTATAAAACATCAACTTCGAAGGTAAAGTAAAATTATATAGCAGAAATTCAGAATTAGTGATGTCAACATAATAAGCAATAGAAAATTAGAATAACAACAACCAAATAATATAAATCAATCAAAGAACATATACAATACTTATGTATGGGTAGGTACTAATGTATTCGATAAAATCGCCACCCGATAGATTTCATAGTGAATATATAAACTTGCCCTTATAAACGGAAATAACGATTCATATTCATTTATTCACCTTATAACATTTCGTTACGACGTGAACCTGAGGCCAGTACTTCTGGCCAATAGCGTACACCTAAGTATAAAATTAGGAAATATTGTTCACTAGCACAGACCATATTATATATATACCATATTATATGGTCTGTGTTCACTAGCAATAGATTTATGCATTTACAAAAAAAATCGGCTCACTTTAGTTTTTAAGGAATTTCCACCATAGCTTAAGAATGTTTATTGTGATGTTTGGAGAACGAATCTCCATGAAAATGTAATATTAAAAAAAAAAACAATCTAAAAAAGGTACGGGCCAAAGAGTCTGTAGTATGGAAGAATAATTAAAAAAAAATTTCGTTACACTGAGTACGTCAAATTTTTACATGTTACATTCTATTTATCTTATATGTACTTAGAATAAATATTGCTATGGACTTATTATAAATACAAAAATTAAACAATAAAATACACAATTATTTTTACAATGTCATTATGCTCCTTCACACATAAATGAGGATTCTGAAAGAGAAAATCTCATAAACTCATTTCAAAGAAGAAGAAGAAAGAGTATAAATCGTGTGTATTTGATAGAGGCCTTATAAAGTGCGCTATAGTGTACATACAGCCCTAATCCCTGCACAAACCATTAGAGGCCAGAGGGGATTAATTAGGGGGATCTCTTGGCGCGATCTGCTTAACATTGGACCGGCTAAATTGACACTGATGCTGAGCTTGGCAAGCTTGCTTAATTACTGCGGGCTATAGGCCACTCCATTTACTATTGTTGTCTATTATAAGTGAAGTGTATATTGTCGTTGGAGTTTACTTCGAATCGATATAGAGATTATGTCAGGATTTGCTCTTGACCGTGGTAAAGTTTTAAACCGATTACAGCATAGGGGTAGCGTTCGTCGTTCATTCGTTAATTGGTTGCCCATGAGGATGCCTGTTCAATGCGTACTATGCTTAATAAATTATATTGGCGAGGGAAACCAACATTTTTAACTGATTTCTAAAAAAGGAGGAGGTTATCCAAAGAGAAAATACCAAGTAGAAATGTTGTAACATATGTAGTCCAACTCCATCAATGTTGTCATGGCAGACACTAAAGTTCAGTAACTCTACGCTAGAGGGCGCTGTCAACAGTACGCAACTAGTTCTTTGTGGATTGCAGGCATATTTTTCTAGAATATTAGACAGAACATTTTTTTGAATGTACCCGGATTAGTTGAAGACGGCTGGACCAATTTGGATTTTTTTATTTTCTTTGAAAGGTTTCTCAGGTATTGGCACCATATCAGGATCTGATGATGTGATCCTAGAAAATCAAATTTTATAGAAACGCATAATGTGCTTTACATATTTCCTGAAACTCTTCCTGTATTTGCGTCTGGTAACTACTCATCATCTCATGTTGCTGAGACAGAAAATATAACTCCTTAATTTGGTGGATATTTTTTTAAATTATTAAAGCTTATATTATAGGTCATTGCAGACTAGACTGCCCTTTTCTCCGGCATTGTTGTGACAGGCATGTTGCAGTACCCATGCCGGAGAGAAGGTATGATTGAAACTGGACTGACATTAACTGTAGTATTAATTGTGACATGACTTATTTATTACTGATATTATGACATTTTATTATTAGTTAGTTTTTTATATTATTTGTGATTTTTATCTTTTGTAATTTATTGTAATTAAAATTATTGTATGTATGTATTGTGTATGTAATTATTTAAAATTACAAAAGATAAAAATCACAAATAATATAAAAAACTAAATAATAATAAAATGTCATAATATCAGTAATAAATAAGTCATGTCACAATTAATACTACAGTTAATGTCAGTCCAGTGTCAATCATACCTTCTCTCCGGCATGGGTACTGCAACATATAAATGATTATGATTATGGGTGTAGCTTACCTCAAATAAATAAATTTGATTTGATTACTTGTGTTCCTATGGGAGTATTCCGACTCTACGTAATGATACATTCTTTCGGTTGGAAAATGCTCAAGTTGTTCAATAGATGTCGCTCTGCCGCCGCACGATGGTTATAAATCAAATAGTGAGTTATAATTAAATTGTCGGACGGTATTCCTTTGTGGGCTAGTGGTCATGGCGTCTGACATGGATTGTCGAAAGATGCGAGTTCGAATCCCGTCCGAATAGATGTATTTTTCTTTCTCAAGTCTGCGTAGCGAGATCAAAATTGCAATCAAAGCCTTTAAAGTTATTTAAAAAAAATTGCGATCCTATGTTTATATTTTTTATTGTTTATTGTCATAGAACCAACATCACATAGGAAAACATTGTTACAATATTGTTTCATTAAAACTTACTGCTAATTACAGGTTCATTCTTGTTATACATTAATGGCCTTATTAATAAACTTGTAATAAACCCGGAGTAGTTAAAACATCTATCTGTCAGTTTTTCGCTTGCAGTAAATATCACGCGTGAAAGCAAGACAAAGCATGTTACGCCTAATCTATGTGTACGCAACGTTTATTAATAAAGGCCTAAGATAATATCGCCTATCAAAATAACTACTAAATATAAAGTATATAATTATTAAAAAGTACTTCGTTATAAAGAAGGTACGCACGTAAATTCGAATTTAGGTAAAGGATGAAGGGTGTGTGAAAATGTATGCATGTAAAAATGTGCATAATGCATAAGGACCATCCATAGGAGGCACTTTAGCTGTTCTTTAAATTTGTGACATCTACCATCAAGTAAATGACTTGTTCGTAAGGTAACATATAAAATATGGTGACAGATAAACACCCTTCTATATTTTCGTATTTATACCAAAACGTTCTGTATTTATGAAACGTAGTGCATCTCAACAAACAATAATGCTCTTTTATCTCTTAGATCAAAATTGAATAGAAATATATCATCCAAAGAAAATATATCCTCCGAACCGACGTACCCAAATGTAGAGAGGAAATATGGAATTTTTGAATCGCGTGCACCGACGGCAAGTAGTTGCTTTATGGCGTTCCATTTCCTTGTTCCACTAGCTGTATTTAATAAGCATACAGAGTATATGGTTTAATTTGATTTTTCACACATAGTAGGTAACATTAATTTATTTTACTAAAACTAATTTTATAAAAGACATGCATACGTTGAGATTTGTGGTCTAATTCAAACGTGTATCTTCAACATCGTCATCATATTCCTACCTACTTTAGCTAACCAACCAAATTTTGCAATATATTATGGATGTAAAAGTTTTGGATTCGTTTTATGACCGCAAGTCTTCTATAATACTTTCGTTGGGATTACACCTATTAGCTTTCAGGCCATAATAAAGTTAATTTTATTATGATAGCAAGGAGCCCTACCCTTTATACACCTCATGTTGTGCAACACCCTACTAAAGTGTAAGCCTATTATCTACCGACTTCCAAAAAGGAGGAGGTAATCAATTCGACTGTTTTTTTTTTGTGTTTGTTACCTCATAACTTCCGATAGGGTGAACCGATTCTTAAAATTATTTTTCTCTTTTTTGTTTGAAAGCTGGTGCTCCCCGTGTGACTAGAAGACTATCAGTGATAACGATTTGATACTCGTATAAATTCACAATATTACGTCTCTATATTCTAGCAGGTATGTGCGGTGCCGTCGTCCCAGATGGTTCAGCGCTTCGAGGGAATTCCATTTTGAATTAAGCTCGGTGACTAGCACTATCCATGTTAGAAACGCGAGAACATTTTTCAATCATCCCTATGCTACGGTCGTACCAAGAAACAAAGGTTAACTATTATAATATATAAAAATTGTTGAAGACAATAAAAATAATTGATGACAATGTGTTTAGTAAGACATGTGGTTAGTGTCCTTAAAATATTTTCTTCTGACTTCCAAAGAAAGGAGGAGGTACTCAATTCGACTGTATTTTTTTATGTTTCTTACCTCATAACTTTTACCAGGGTGACCCGATTCTCAAATTTTTTCTTCTTTTATTCTTCTGATTCTTTTTTTGTTTGAGAGCTGGTTATTCCCGTTTGGTCCCATTTAAATTTCATCAAATTCGGTCAAGTAGTTTTTGAGTTACACTCTAATAACTGAATAGAATGGAAGTTGGTATTTAATTTTTCAAATTGTTGTATATTCTATGACAATAGCAGTGCATCTTTTTGAAGTCTTTTGCCGGTGTTTTACTTAGATATTAATTATTTGTCATAAATGTTTTTGCTTGATTAGTAAATCTCAAAAAATTAAATTATTTTGCAATTAGTCAGGTTGTAAACTAAACATTAATGGTTATTATAAGAGCAAATGTATCAATGTTATAAGACAAGTCTCGTCCCTTGCGTTCCTAAATAATATTAGTATGTCTTGTCTTGTCTTCTCTTCAATCCGGCTTGAATTAAAGAAATGGACGATAATAATTTACTATTCTCTAAAGACTACAGCGACACGTTGAGGCGTAATATGTAATTAGCTGTGTTGTGTAACCACTGTTTAAAAAGCAAATAGTTTCCATTTAGTGGGGTAGTGTAGAAATCTTACTGTCTCAACAACTATCTTAAAGTAAACGCGGCACTCGCTCCTCGCGTCCGCGGGAAGCGCGGTTTATGCGGTCGCTACACAAATAAACTAGGTTTATAGAAACTCCGTGAAACTTAGCCGGTAAGAACTAGCTGAAACTGTTCTGAGAATTTCATACAAAACGAGCCCAGTCTACAACAATGAAGACTTTGTGATGTTAACGCTGAATATTGTTTTCACTTCGTTAGATGCAGCCAGGATAAACAGTTGATCAAGTGCATCTGTTATTCAATTTATTAATAAAGACATAGACTAACATATACTGTTAGTCTATGATAAACACTGATGACAGTTTGAGAACTATTGTATGTAATCTTAGTTTATTTTTAACAAATTATTTAAGATAGTTAGCGCTTTGGTGCATACACTGTAAGCTTACTATTTAATAAACAAATAAATAAACAAATAAAGATAAACATCTAATGAGTTCCGAACTTAGGTACTATACATAGACTTGGTATACATATACTATACATACACTGACTTCGTATAAATTGAGGACGGCATGCCATTAATGTTTTTGTTACGGACAATGAGTCGATTAAATTAGCTTTAACTTAGAGCGAGTGAAAGAACAGGACAGCATATACTTCTCTCTCTTTTTCCCGCATCATATTATGTATTTTAGGCACGCTAGTTGCCAACCTTTGTATTTGATATATACTCGTATATTAGTGAATTATGTAGAACTCTTGCCCACATATACTTGTACCTAAGTCTAGATTTAAGTAGAATCCGTATTGAAGAAAATAAACCAAATGGAAAATGAAGTTTAAAACTCTTTATTGAATTGAAGAGAAAGGTCACAGTTTTAAGTATTTTAAATATCTATTTTCGTATCATTTTATCAATTAAGAGCATTTTATCATCAAAGGTGCTGAGATAAACGTAAACCAGTAGTTTGTGCTGCGAATAGTGGACCTCGCGAGCACATCAGCGGCAATTTTTCGCAGTCTGAGCCAACTGCACTTGGAGGTGGAAATATCAGTCCAATAGGTACGAACAAAGTCTAAGAACAAAATTATGAGGGTATAAGAATGCACTGAAATGACAACCCTATAATAATCTTAATCTTGGAATTGAAAAAGTTTTTTTTTAATCTTTATTAATTTATAGAAGGTTTTATCACATATGATATGTCACCCTCATAGGGGCTTTCTTAGCTTATTCTCTACGCGCAATGCCTAATTTCACAATTTTATAAAGGCGTTTGGCTTCCCTTGACAAGGGTGTAGTCAAATGCTATAAAATATACCAACATTACATAAATGATATCCACTTTCTAATAAAAACATGTTTCTTTCAGCTTCGTTTCGGACACACTCCACCAAAATGTAAGTTACGCCCTCAACAAAAGTACACTCTGAACAATTTGGTGATTCTATCTGAAAAAGTATTAAAACCTGAAAAAACCGGCCAAGTGCGAGTTGGACTCGCACACGAAGGGTTTCGTACCATTATATAAAAATTTTCCTTTCGTGTGCGAGTTCAACTCGGAATTGGCCTGTTTTTTAGTATTTGTTGCTATAGCAGCAACAGAACTACATCATCTGTAAAAATTTCAATTGTCTAACTACGAGTTTACGAGATACAGTCTGGTAATAGAAGGATAGACAGACATACGCACGGACAGCGTCGGCGTAGTCTTAGTAATCCCGTTTTACCTTTTCTACGGATCCCTAAAAATCACGCTCTGAACAGCATGAAACAAAATAATTTTCTCGTTACCGCGATTTAGAAAATTCACCACTCGATGCAGTCGCCATATGACTTAGGTATGTGGTATCTTCACTAATCTTAAACTCTTCTACCAACAGTTTTTCCTTGTACACCTACAGTATTATAACTGCAGAAGCACAAACAAAGTTCCTATTACTGTTGCTAACTTCCGAATTGTATTTTCCTAATTCATGCGTAGGTTGAGGGATCAGCTGGGTTATTATGTATCTCAGTTGCTAACAAATATGGATTGAAATCTGAGAAAATGGCCGCTCTATGTCACTTTTGTCAGCTTCAGTGATCAAATTACTAACATTTTTGCTTACAGGAGTCGCCAAAACTGACATAGGGCCGCCATTTTTCAAGATTTCAATCAACATTTGTTAGCAACTGAGATACATAATAGCCCTGCTGATCATACAAACAATGATCTGACTGAGGTGGCGAGGTATTATAAGAGCCCCACACACTACAATATAATTAAGTACATAAAGTCACCTGTATTTATAATCATAAGACTTGTTTCTACCTTTGTTGTGAAAATAAACATTATTATTGTTATTCTCTGTATTTCAATTATATCACGGGTTTAACCCGGCCCTTTACATAGGCATAAGTGGGGCTGTAGCCAACACTTAGAGGCCTGTTTGATATAACAAATACAATGTAGTATAAAAAACAGAAACTTTTGGATGGATGGGACATGGTATATCTATTATAAAAATGGGTAAAATGGCAAGGCTATTGATATGATCTTATTAGTGCTAAGGAAGATAGTGGGCTATGGAAGAGACTACGGCACCTGCCCATTTCAGTCTCATTATATATTTTTATTTTACAAGGAAAACAAATGGCTGCTTAAATTCATCATCATCATCATCTCAGCCATAGGACGTCCACTGCTGAACATAGGCCTCCTCCAAGATTTTCCAAAAGGACCGGTTGGAAGCGGCCTGCATCCAACGTCGTCCTGCGACCTTCATCAGGTCGTCTGTCCACCGTGTCAGACACTCAGAACTTAAAAGTTTAGGTTTGTGTGGCACTGCACTGTACTCGTCACCCCTACACATTGGTTTTTGTACGTTTAATAATTTGACTCGCTATAATGCCCTTCACACCCAACAAGTACAGTAACGCTTACGCTTTATAGCGTCACGGCAGAATATCTAGCACTGCGGTGGAACTAACCAAGGCGGCCTCTTGCACAATAGACCTACCACCTCGTAAGTGAGGTTTCCTCGCCTCTCATCCTACCAGAGGAAGTATTATTTAACTCATGCAGTAAAAATTATACTTGCAACACTTTTTCAAATTCACTGAAAACCAACAAACATTTTGTTTTCAAGTTCAAGTTAGTCAAGTATCTCGACCGGTTTCATGACCGTCCGGTCCACTTCTACATGGACTATACCTACCGCGTAAGTTAAACCGTCAAAATAACATCAAAATGTGCAATACTTACGAAAGGTTTTCAGTTTGATTTTTAGGGTTAAGGAAAACCGGAACCCTTATATTGTATGTCTGTCTAACGAAACCCTTTTTTTCATAAACGTGTGGAGGTATCAAGTTGAAATTGTTATCGAACAGTCGGGTCTAAAATCTCTTTTAGCTGTGAAAAAATTACACTACGCGATCAAAAGGTATAACTGTTTAAGTTCGATTTCACAAAGGAATCTAAACCTATAGGGTACTTTCCGATGACCTGGAATCATGAAATTTGTTATAAAAAGCAATGTCTTATTCTTATAACAATACAAAGAATAAATCTGAAAACCGTATATATACCTTAGTATAACAAAAAAAAAAAAAAACTTTTTTCTGAAGAACTCGTAGAGTTATCGATTTGAAATTTATGTCGGACACACGGGTCTATGGTTTCATTCAGTTTCGAAAAAATCAAATTCTAAGTCAGAAAGAAGAAGACCTAAAAGCTACTTCCTATTTTACCCTCTCGAAAGTGCGGGGCTGATTCAAATGCAACCCCTATGTTATAATTGGTTATGTATATAAATCCACCTTTATTACAAGTCAAAACTCGAAGAAAATGTTCATAAAAAAGTTCTGAATAATACTGATTCATTGCAAGTCCGTCGTTTATTCTATTCCAAGCAGCAATATGGCCCTAAAGAGTTTTAATTATACAATTTCAAATCGGAACCTAATAACACTTAAATGCAAATACCTCCAAACGACCACCTGACGACTGCTAATGAGAGCCTGATTAATATTTATGCGAAGACAACCGAAGCAAGCCCTGGAAAGCGTCCCACTCATTATAAGAACATTGGATTTGCCTACCAAGGGAAATCTTGGCAAACTTACGGGAAAATCTTAAACTTAGTTTATTCACTACACATTACTGTTTTTCTTTTTGACTTTGGAAGTGAATTCCTTTGAGCAGCAGTGATGGTTGTGTCAACAAACTATCAAGTCGTGATACCGTGACTTTGCAATTGTCTAGTGCTGGTGGTGGAGTGTTTGGGAAGCAAGCTAAGCTGTTTAGGAATTTGGAGCGTCTAAGGTCTAATGCGAGCAGTTTTAACTGAGCGCCTGAAGAACTAGTTAAGAACAAGTGACATAAAAGTGTAGAGTAAATTTATGCTGTGAAGTTTGTGTCAAAGATGACAGATAATGTATTTTTGCACTTAAATGATGGTTGTATGGAAGTAGGAATTACAAACAACTTTTAGTACTTCCATGTCTGGTTGCTTTTCATTGTTATTTTGACGGACAATTTACGAGAAAGGGTACCAAAACGAATAGTAGTCAATGAAAAAAACATGTCATTTTATTTTATGTTGTTAAAACAAAATAAAACATAAATAGTTATATTGTTTATTGTAGTAAAATCGATCTTACACAAGCTGGTATTTTGAAACTAATTCTAAGAAAGCATCATGAAGTAATCTGAAATTTTGTGAAATCGGTAATAGTTAAAAAGAAGCAAAATTTGGCTTTGTTTTTCCTTTGTTTTTAATTACTGAACCAATTTTAATAAAAGTTAGCACTGATATAGCTTGTAGGCCGGAAACCGAGAAAAACTGTTTATCTAACATAAATCATTGTGGAAAGTCACTATGTCTACGAGTGAGAGCCGCGGGACAGAGCTAATATCAATAAATATTAAAATAACCTAGCAATTGAAAAAAAAAACAATTGTTTCCTCAAACTCAACCCCGCGTCTTCTTACATATCGTGTTTGACGCCTTGAGCATTAACTAAGGCACCCGAATGACTAAGAAATTGATTACGCTGCGAATTTTTTTATGGAGTATCAACTGGTAAAAATAAAATCATTAAAGAAGTACGAAGAAGCGAGAACGAAAGTTAGGTTACTGGTGAGTACAAAAGCGCGTGAGCAGAGCGAGCAAAACGAGCGTGCCGCGGAGTGTCAGCGCAGCGCAATATTAATTAAACATACAATTCTAAATTCATCGATTCCATTTTCCTTTATCCTAATAAAGTTAAGGACGAATTTGAATACCGTTACTACGGCGAAACATGCTGTGGGAATTCGCAAGATTGATAAAAAGATGCCAAAGGACAAACAATAATCTACTATATAAAAATAAGTCGGGTTTTCCTTCCTGACGCTATAACTCCAGAACGCACGAACCGATTTCCACGGTTTTGCATTCGTTGGAAAGGTCTCGGGCTCCGTGAGGTTTATAGTAATTCAGGAACAATTTAAAAAGAAAAGCGGGAACATCTTTTTTCACATACAGCGCCATCTCTGATACATAGCATGTACTACAAACCAATATTTTAAGTAGATGGCGCCAAACGAAATGTTACATAAAACGAAGCTCGCCGGGTTTGCTAGTCTGGCTATAAAAATATGTTAATCGTCTTTCCGGTAAAACGGAAACAGCGAATGATATGCCCTACTTCTTTGTGGGCACCTGCATCACCGCAGACCTAACGGATCGATCATTCTAAGAAAGTATATATCATGTTAAGAAAATAGGAACAGTAGTGCAGAACAAATATTGTTTATTGGCAAACATCAACATCGAAAACGTTCGTAATGTAAATAACATAAACAAAAATAAAGCAATATGAATCACTCAGAGACAGGTCATACAGACATGTTCATGCACACAGTTGATTGACCTGTCCGAGGATCGAACTCGAGGCGCGCGGTTCAGAAGGGGATCTATTATCCGCGGCACGCAACTTGAACTATGACTTTGAATGCGCCAATCGGCCTGTTAATATGTAGTTGCAAGCCGTGCGAACGGTGCATATGTGCATGGTAATAGTCGTTAAATTTGTCGAGTCGCTAAGATCGATAAACATCGTATCGCTCCTAGCAAGTATGGAAGTCATGTCGACGACTTATACGATCGTCAAATTGTCGACAGCATATCAATTATTACGAATTATTTGGATTCCACAATGCGTCCTTTTATCATTTGAAGATTTTACGAGCATTTCGCTCTTAGACGATTAAAAGAAGGCCAAAGTCCACTTTTTATTGAATACTACCTGCGCCCCGCGGTTACACCCGCATGGTGATGGATGATGCCGATGTTGATGAAAATTATACTATGTAATTCAGCGCCCCATTTACCTCTATGCCAAATTTCATCAAATATAGGCCAACCGTTTGAGCATAAGAGAATCACAAACATCCATTCATCCATAAATGCAAACTTTTGCATTTATAATGTTAGTAAGAACAAACGCAACTAAACAATATCCTCATTCCCGTCGCCTGTCGATAAGCTATATCAAGGTCAATTTCAAAGCTGACAAAACAATAGTTAAAACCGATTAAATAGACGATCTCAAACGTAATTTAACAGTTCCATGCTAGGGTTATCGTTATAAACGTAAAAGCTTATCGAATTTGTCTACCGATCGCTTAATTCTGTCACTTACTTGCAATGATCGACACAAGATCGATATAGCCAGTTTTATCGAAGTATGACGAATTCAACCCTCAAATTTATCGATCGGTAAGTTCGGTACTTGCACTGCAGTATCGACTATAGGATCATAGAAACATCCTTTTAATGTAACGCTGAGAAGACGTGCGTATAGTGAAATCATGCAGAGAAAGACGTAGTTAGTGGATACACAATATTTATTCTGCAGTACCTACTGTGTGCCTATAAATTTTACATTTAGAAAACCTAAACCTTTCTGCATGTAACAATTGAAGCCGAAATTCCACAATAACCACTTTGTTGTCCATGGAAGTATTACTCGTATATGTGGTACTAGGTATATTGGATAAGTGTATAACACATTCATCTTTACCAAACGCGCGGCGAATCGAGGCTTTATCCGAAGTTAGGAACGTTCCGTTTGAATACATCGTATCCTATTCATTTCACTCGCAGACAGTTAAATGTGCAACTAATTTGAATAAGCCTTATGCTGTGTCGTTTTACGTATGGTGATGGCAATTGAATAGCAATCGGTCTTGAAACTTTGATAAGTAAAGGTTTCCTGGGATACTCAGAGCAAAGTACGGTAAGTAGTGCGAAGAGGCGGTGGGTGGGTGCGGAGGACGCTTGCCGGCAATTATTACGTTAGTGCCGGCAGAGCGGTGGTCAACCAACAAAACATAGATGCGATGTGTACTTGTTTTGTGGCGATGTTGACATCCCTACACGTGCCTCGCGCCGAACCTGCGTAATCAACGTTAGTAAAGAAGACGTTCTACTTATGTATATATTTACTTACTTTGCTCAGAGCATGTCGCCACAAAGTTTATTCAATACTGCGTCTCGCTGTTTTACCCGTGTGGTGATGGATGATGATGAAAAGTATCATAGGTGCTTATGTTATTATCTTATGCTATTAGTTACCACAGCCTATTATGCTGTGGTATTACCATGAATATCAGTAAACTTGCCAAATTTGATTACGATCCATTCAGCCGTTTGGGCGTGATACAGACAGAGACACAGATTTTCTTCTAAAATAAAAGTAGCACTCCTTATAGCATTAGCTATCTGCCAGTGACAGTCTCGTCACTGCCACTCGTCACAGATTAGCCCGATCAAACAGACAAACAGACGACAATTTATTTTATTTATTTAGAAAATTGTTTTCTTCTGTTTATTGTTTACATTATCTACTTTCATATGCATTTAGTGAAAAGCTCTTAAATATGGTATTACAAACAGACACTTCAATTTTATATATCTGTAAGATACTCCATGCCTTAAATGAGAACACAGATAAAACAAGTCTAGACAAACAATGAGAATAAAACATTTCTATCTTCTATTACACATACGTGATCTTATATACTGTAGTAAGTAGTGAGTAGTAATGTAATAACATACTTTGTATGCACTGAATCAATGCATACGAAACGCTTCAAATGGAGGAGGTTCTCAATCGTCGCGTATATTTTTTTTATGTATGACCACGCATAGAGTAGTCCGATTTTGATGGTTCTTTTGTTTTGGCAGAGCATGCATTCGAGGTCCCATTTAATTTGAATTTCATCAAATTCAGTCGGGCGGTTTTTGAGTCTCCTATAAGTGAAAAGTGTTTCGCCTATCTTGATGATTATCCTTATTGACGGTGAATGAGCATCGATACTGTGTAGCCTAAAAGGGTGTAGGGTCGCTAAAAAAGTGTGAAATAACTCGTTGAAGTCGGTACCATGATAGTTCAAAAGTAAGCTAATATCACAATATTGTGCGCATGGTATCCTTAACTTTTTTATCTCTGCATCACACTAGGATTGCGGCAGGTCTGCCTCGGTGCCAGAAATTAACGTTATTTCAATGACATTTTGCTCCATATTTGTACCGACCCACACCAAGTTATTAATATTAGAAACGGTACAAATACAGTATACTAGCTGCGCTCCACGGGTTCACCCGCGTGTTAATGGATGACGATGACGATGAATCAAATATAGCGTATGTTACTCAGTCATAATGTAGCATTTTAATAGTTTAAGATTTTTTTGAATCTGTTGAGTAGTGGTGGGGCACACCATACCTCGGTAGGGAATATTTAAAGGGTAATATTTGGGTTTAGGTAAGAATGTGAGCTACTTACGGGATGTCGGGTGACTCTGGATCTGATGGGGGCTGATGACCTTGAGAGTCCTCTGGGTAAGCGTCCTACTGCGGTCTGCGTGCTGAATGGTTGTCACTCGTAGGTATAAAGTCTTTGGATTTATTGTTTGTGCACTGGTTTACGCGTAAACACGGGCTGATTAGCGGTCACTCACGGCGAAGTTAGGTAGGTGACTCGGGCTGACGCGTAACGCGAAGGGTTTGTGCTTATACGGGTGCCGGGTAATGGCAGTTCCCATGCGGTCGCGTCGCGGAGGCGGAGCGGTATACGTCCGCTAGCGGCGACTTTAAATTCGTGACTGTTGGCGCTGCCCAGTTCAGCCGCCTGCTCGTAGTTTGACAGCTGCAGGACAGCGGTGGCGGGACGCGCGGGCAGGGGGCATTCCTTGAGGTGACGTCGCGCCTTTTGGCGCGATCAAGTAGTCTTTGCGTTAATCCATTACAAACAAACCGAAAATTCAAATTGTTTCCTCATTATTATTAGAGTCGATAAATATAATATACCAAGGTAAGAATAATGTGGCCTAGATCGTACCGGCACTACTATTACATATTTTAACATGAATATCTAGTTATTGTGACATACCTGCAATATTTAGGCATACGGTATTGCAGACTTTTTGTAGATATTGATGTCTTCTATAAAATAGTACTCCATCACTTTGCTCTATTGTCAAAAGTTTCCGCAGTGTACGCTTTGTACGGATATTTTTTGTAGATTTTTTAATACCTTTGGTTACATTATCGAAGTTTTCGGCATACAAACAAATACTTCCTCTTTATAATATTAGTGTGGATGTAGGTAGATACATAAATTAGGTAATTTTGATCTTTTTAAACTTTCAAAACATTATTACTTAAGCGTCAGAGAGATAATTTTGAGGCAACCTTTAAAACCAAATAATAAATATTACACACATGCTCAACCATACACTCACATGCACTCCACACACACTACACACACCCACACACACCTAGTATAATATAAACATAACAAATCAACTGTTTGAACTGAAGAAAAATAAAGAGTAAAACTATCCGCTTCACGCAGCTACTCGAGTACTAACACCTAAGCTCGATCATAGGGATAAGCTGAAAACCAGCCTTGCGTAGAAACTCGTCTTTACGCAGCCAGTACTGAGCTTAACTCCGTTTGCCGTTAATATAAGTTTGTTTTTAATCATTAAGTTAGTTGATATCATTGTTAGACAATAATATGTTTTAGTAATAGTTCTTTATGTTTTTGTGTGTATTTTTTGGCAATAAAATAATTTCTATTCTATTATATTCTATTATATTCTATTCTATTCTATTCTATTCTATTCTATAAAACTGTTAAAGACGATTGTTATCATATCTTCACTTTGTCTGATATAATTCTTTACACGTAACATAACCGTACCCTAACGTACGGGCATTTACGACTCTAATGTAAATGTATGCTCTAAGCTCGCTTGATTTACACTATTGCTTTAATAAGATTATTCCCATAGCCAAGTCTTTGGTGGTCATTCGCTTTGGTGGGCTAGTAAGGTATCACGGCCATTATGTGTGAAAACAAACAATTTAAAAGACTTACAATACCTAAGTTACATTATTTTAATACCGAAGTTTGTAAAGTATACCTACTATAAATTTTGAAACTATCATGGTCACAAACATAAGAGGTATTCAAATTATCAACGGGATATTACCATGTACATTTTCTATGAGTTTCCGATATTTCGGCACTGTTGCAAGCAGTGCGAACAAAAGTAGTGCCTCGCATAGTAAACGAGTACGGAAGAGGGGAGACCGTTTCGTCTGCTTGTAAACATTCACCCACCCGCAATTCCTCAGTTCATCCGTGATCATGGCGTTTGCAACAGTGCCGAAATATCGGAAACTCATAGAAAATGTACATGGTAATTATCCCGTTGATAATTTGAATACCTCTTAAAGTATACTATAGTCACCAATACGTGACCAAGTTAAGATGTAATAATAATAAGTACAAAATTGTAAGGGTAGGGTTGATAAATAAGGTCGATCTTCTGTTCGATTTGTGGTTTTTACTCGCTGTATAGGTTAGTTCGAAAAACATGAGAGCTGCGACGAAATACTATTACTTATTCTGTGAGCTGAGCAGCGAGTATTTCGTTCTCTCTCGCACTCGCGGGCCTTATGGACGGGCGCAGTGCTGCGCATCATTGCTATCTATAAGCGATATCGATAGTGTCTAATTGTGTTGTTATTATTGGAGTAAGCAATACAATAAACGAATATATGAGTAAAATCAATATATTTATTAAAATGTAAATAATAGGATATTATTTCAATTTAAATTTAAATTCAGAACCTTTACAAAAGTATGAACAATGTAAGATAAACAATGTAATGAAGAATAAAAGTTCAGTACATATTTATTCCGAAATCCTTCTTCTTCCAGGTATAGTCAGTATTGCATACTTGCTTGAACCTCGAACAAAACCCAACGGGCTTTTAGCTAAAAATTGGCAAGATACTTTATAGCACTTTTCACCCCAAGACATCGGTTTCGAGTCTAATTTGCCCAGTGAGTACAATAGCTATATCATTTGTCTATTGTTTCGAGGTAGAGTATCTGGCTCTGTCGTGCCAACCAAGGCGGTCTCCTACACAACCGCCTTCTAGATGCCTACGACAATCTCGAATGTGATTTTTTTAATAGCTGTTGTATCCCGGGTATGAGGATAATAATACAATACAAAACCTCTTTATTGGCACTAAAGAAATCACAAAATAATAAAACACTTAAATAATAGGCACAAATGGGCGGTCTTAACGCTAAAAGTGATCTCTTCCAGACCACCTTTGGATGGATAGGGAATACAAGACTGATATGGACGGTGGTGCAACATCATAAAGAAATATTTTATTACTAATTAAAAGGTTAGATTTTAAATAAAATACACTTAAATATAACAATATATATACTTACATGCAATAATAATATAAAACTTAATTATAAATTTACATGAACTTAAATACGTAAACTTAATATATAACTATCCATAATATAAATAATATCAATCAATCAATGATGTCAGGATTCAATATTTAATAAGGAGAGTTAATAGTCTTTCACTTGAGCTTTGAAGCTATTTATAGCGATTGCGCGCGTTTGATACTAGCCGGGAGTGCATTCCATAGGTGAACTGCCTGGTCTGTGAAGGAAGAGTTGTAGAATGTAGTACAATGTTCAGGAGTCATTAGAAATAAGTTCTCTGATGACCTGAGAGAGTAAGAAGAGCTCTGGACAAATCTAAATCGTTCTTTTAGGTAGAGGGGAGTAGAAGGATTAAACAGAATGTTGTACAGAATAGAAAGTATATGAGAATTCCGGCGATGGCGTATAGGGAGCCACTTATGTTTACGGCGAAAATCAGAAACGTGGTCGTATTTTGCAAACCGAATACAGAGATTCTGAAGACGTTCAAGCTTGTTAAGCTGGTCCTCTGTGAGATCTATGTACCTGGCATTAGCATAGTCAAGAATAGGAAAAGGAGAGATTTTCCAAGTGCAGCTTTGGTAGCAGTGGGTAAAAAGTTACACAGTCTGTTAAGGGAGCTGCTGACGCAAACATTTTTCGTCCTACAGATTGGAGTTGTGGTTGCCATGACATACAATTATCCATGATAATTCCCAGGTTTTTGACTTGGACACTATAGGCCACGCGTACACCACCAAATACGATTTCCGGGAGAGTTGTGAAAGCAATCTTCGATCTTAATCTGGAGCTTCCAACAATTATAGCTTGAGTTTTATTGGATTGATTGTAAGCCCGTGAGATCTACTCCAGTTAGATATACGAAGTAAATCGGCGTTAACCACGTTAACAGCATCAGCTAAGTGATCTAGTGAAGCCTGAGAGTATATTTGAAGATCGTCTGCATAGAGATGGTAGGAAGAAGTAAGAAAGAAAGATATAGAGTTTATAAAAACGGCAAAAAGAAGAGGTGAGAGTACGCCGCCTTGAGGAACGCCAGCATTCGTTTCACACCAAGAAGAAAAAGTATCCTGAATGCGAATACGTTGGCGTCGCCCAAACAGATAGCTGCGAAACCAGTCAATTACCAATGGAGATACGTTTACAGAGCGAAGAAATGCTAGGAGAATGTCAAAATCTAAGGAATTAAAAGCATAGCTAAAGTCAAGTAAGGTAAGAATGGTAAGCTGTCTGTTATCCATACCTAGTCTGATGTCATCAGTCACTTTGACAAGTGCAGAGACAGTACTATGGCCGGTTCGAAACCCAGACTGGAGAGGATTAAGAAGCATATTTTGGTTGAGGAAGGAACTGAGTTGGTTATGGACTAGGCGCTCCAAGACTTTTGATAGGAAAGGGAGTATAGAAATAGGTCGATATTCAGAGAAGGACTTGGGATTGGATTTCTTAGGAAACGGGATGATCTGGGCTTCTTTCCAGGAGGATGGTACAGTGCCATTCAAAATAGAACTGTTATGAGATAGGGAGGATTTCATTCAATATAAGAACAATCATATTTCGACTGATGCCGTCACCACCTGCTGCATTGGAGGATATTGATAGTATGCTCTTTTTAACGTCACACGCAGTGAATTGACTCAAGGTAAAAGGTGAGTGATCAACAGTAGGAAGAGAAGAAAGGTAAGTCAAAGTAGCTATTTTGTCATTTGAATTTACATTGGGGGACGAAGAAAAATGTTGGTTGAGGGAGGTGATATCTAGATCTAGTGGAATAGAATCATGACGTTATTTTCATACTCCCAATTATCGCAAGAACTTCCAGACTTTAGCTGGATCTTCATTAGCTACTGAATTATGGATGTAGCGATGTAGAGCATTCCTACACATTCCATTGCAGCGATTTCGAAATTTTGTATATTTTTCCTTATTCACGTCATTAGAAGTCTAATGTTATGTGTTGATATAAAAACTGGCATTGGAAAGAAGAAAATTCATTACAATGTATTCAATACGAATTCAAGGAACAGTCACCAAAATTTACCCGATCAAAAGAAAAGAAAAACGCCGAATCCTTTGTACGTACATTTTCCTCGCAATAAATTAATCCCTACGAAGTCTATGACGTCACAGCCCTACATGAATCGTTCCAGTCCCACGGAGTAACGAAATGAGGAGTTGGTTTAACAAAAACTTACTTAGAACCAAACTGAATCTTGGGTAAGCCCCACTTCTTATTACAGTGAAAGCTAACTCCAAAGTGTTCAGCTGCGATTATGGAGAGAACGCCACATTTACTGACTGATTTAGCCGACAAATAAGCTCGGTTTGCCACTCGCCCTTATTTATTATTTTTTCTATTTTTAAATTGTTCTCATAATTTATGACAAATTTATCTTGATCCTTAGTCAGCGTCCTTATTTCAAAACCTTTGATAAGAATTGCTATAAGTGTACTTTGGTCTTTCTGATAAAAGGTCAAAACCTGTAAAAATTTATTTATAGAGAGGGAGATAATTTTTGTAAACAATAAAAATTGCTGGCCTAATGTTTAATGCCAAAGACAGTGAATAGCAAAAAAACAGTAACGTCCGTCTTATTGTGACGACATCAAGTCCTATTATAACGAGACCTTCTTATAAAAAAAATATACCAAAAAACGGAACCGACTTCAACACTAAAAATTGTGAAATAACTTGATGAAGTCGGTTCCATTTTTTTGTAAAAACATTTTATCCCATTTTAGTGACTTTGCCACTTGCGGTATTGATTGTCATTCACCGTCAATGATGATATCCTCAAGATAGGCGAAACACTTTTCAGTTTTGGAGTGTTACTCAAAAACTGCTGGAATTTGATGAAATACTTTAATGGGACTTACCATTCTATTAATTTTTTTTTTGGAAATCGGTCCACAAATGGGAGAAAAATCGGCTTACATACACAATAAATACATACACGAACATATAACTTCCTGTTTTTTAAGTTGGTTAAAATCCAATTCCTCGCATTTGCTTTCCTCATAGCCAGCCCTCTAAGCGACCGAACCGAATTGCCTCGTATGATTAAACGGAAGGTTCTGTGAGATGAATGTTGAGAATCGTGTATAAATTGCCCTTGGTTCCGCCGGGGCTAAGGCTGAAGGAAATGGTACCGTAACTGAATTAGCCCGATTTCCAGAACTGAACAAGTAACTAGTACGACGACGCGGAACATAATAACATTTTTTTTTATATTATTTAATAAATCAATTGAATTATCACCAATATGTATTCTAGAAGGGTTACCTATCTTTGCATTTTTAATAGCGCTTAAAACTGGTTTAACAACATGCGATACATTCACGTTGACGATATCTAGTAAGTAAGTAACCTATTCATTTGTTTTAGGTCAAAACAACGGAGACGAATTCTGCATCGCACATGAGCTTCATTCACAAGTGCGCTGTAGAGGAGCAGAATTGGTTCGAAAGCAATGTAGGGATAATGAACATCAAAACCAGATTCAAATATAATCACCACACTTACTAGGTGCTAGAAACAGTTAATGCCCAATTTCAGTATAAAAACTCTGCCCAAAGTCAGATTTCAAACCTAGTAACCCAACTTACTAAGTTATCAAATGTTAAATTGGGTCTGTTCTAAGCTCGAATAACCATTAGTAAGTGTTTTTTAACGTGTAATATTAATGCAAAACGAAACATGTACAACCTATCTCAAACCAAGGATATACCGCAAATTGTGACCTTACCCACGTTAAGCTAAGTATCATAGTTTCCCCCCCGAAGGGTTCTCGCATTGACGTGGCGGGGGGGCTCAGTAACCGTGGCTAGGTACACCACGGTGAAGCCAAGAGGAACCCAGCGGCCGCGCCGGCGTTGGGGTGCGCTGGCCGGCTCAGGCGGGCCGCTCCTATGGGCTTTGGCCGCCAAGTCCACATAGGAGTGGCGGGGTCCGGGCGCTTTGGCGCAGACTCGAGGAGGTGGGGCCCGGGCGCTTTGGAGCAGGCTCGAGGAGGTGGGGCCCGGGCGCTTTGGCGCAGGCTCGACGAGGGGGGCCCGGGCACTTTGGTGCAGGCTCGAGGAGGTGGGGTCCGGGCGCTCGGCGCAGACTCGAGGAGGTGGGGTCGCGGGGGGGCTATCCCTTGTGGCTGACGTAGCAGGCGGTGGGGCTACGTATCTGACCCACCGCAGGGAGACCACGGGCGACCAGACACGGGGAAGTCTGGCGCCCATTGTTGGCGAGTTTGGTCTCCGAGGCAGTTGCGGCGCGCCATGTGTTCTGGCGTGCCGCGAAGAGAAGGGTCCGGCAATGGACAGCCACGGCGGGTTCGCGGTCGTGTGGAAAATCTGTCCCGCGTTCCCGCCGAGGGCGGCAGTGACGGAACACCCCGGGGTTTTGGTGGGTATACGGACTCCCACATAACCACCTCCCTCCCCGTGGTGGGTGGTATCCATAAAGGATTTCCCCGGGACAAAAAAAAAAAAAAAAGTATCATAGTTTAGTTGGGGCACGTCTTGAAAGTGGCACACTCGTTTTTTCGCTCGCCTGTAAAATTTGTTTCGTGTCTTTTACTATGTTTTGAAATTGCAGAGCCGACGTAACCTTCAGCCCAGAATACAATATTGCGAACATTACTGCTTCGCGGTAGAAATAGGGCATGGTGGCAGTACGACTCCAGACGAACTCATTCACAAAGAGAGTTACTGCTACTATCTAATGTCCAAACAAAGATGTTATTTTAGTTTACGCGAAAACAAAAAACCTTTACCTATACAAATTAACCCGTCGCGTGTCGCGCGTACACCATGTGTATGTACAAAAAACTGCTAAGCCATGTCGCGCGTACACCTTAGGTATACACATTTTTAAACCTCTGTTTTGTTACTTATTTTATCAGATCAAATGCATTCCACTGGTATAAAATTGCTTTTAAATGGTCAAACTCTTTAAGTGTAGTATTTTTCAACTGAACTTTTATGCGTAGTTCGGAAAGACACCGAAAGAAGTAGATACTGGACCGATTAAGAACTTGTGAAGAATCGCCACTACGGCATGGCCCTTTGCCGAATCTGATAATGGTGTACTTTTAGTACATCTCTAGCAAGCCTACAGTTTTAAAAACGAAAAAGTAAGCCGCAATGTAATTTCCAAAGAGAGTCTAGGTACTAATTTCAACTACATCGTCCACAAAGACATTGCAAGAGGACTGTAGACCATAACGGAGTTATTAAGGAATATAATACAGCTAGGCTCCTTTGCACCAAGGTGGGCACTGTTAGGTATACTGTGGCGGATGCGCGGCAATTAAACCTTAGTTATGACGCCGAGAGGATGTCGGTATACTTACGTACACTTTATGTACAGTCACGTTCAAAAGTACATTAAATGGTTTCTTTTTATAACAAATATAAAATTATCTCTATTGTTATTAGATATTTGTAAACGTGGCTATGTACTGTAGAAAATAACATGTTTTCTTTCATACTTCGTTATAATGTTATAACTCAGATTGAGATTCAACACCATTAATAGGGTAGTTGACACAGTGAAAAATAAATCACAATGTACTTAATGTTAACTTAATAGCAGTTAGAGCAAATAACTCAAATAATTTTACAAATTATTTATCATGCAGTAGATTTACTTTATTTTGAATAAACAAAATGTGTACAAAAGCTTCTAGAAGTGACGTGACGTCAAACGGAAGTAGCGGAAATGATGTCATAAGGGCAAAAACATGATAGTGTCGTGCCTTATTAACTGATTGAAAATAAAGCAAGTGAAAAAAGCATAATAATATTATTGCTTTAAAACTAAATATATACTAAGTCAAAGGACAAATTGTCGATCCATAAACACGGTTATTGCCGCAACCGCAAATAATAAGTTTGTTATATTTTTTTTTATATTAATTAAATACCTATGTTTAAAATAATATTCAATAGTACATTCGTTTTTCTTGTTATAATTGTTGTAACACATTTATGGATTTCAGATTTTTTTCTTTTTTTATGAATGAAAATGGGCCTTGACAGACAGAAAGACGAACAGACGGACAACAAAGTGTTCCGATAAGGGTTCATTTTTCCTATTGAGGTGCACAACCCTACATAGAACAAATTATGCGGTTAAAATGGAGGTTTATTTTTGTAACTGCAGAGTTATAAACTTTTTTTCAAGTAGGTAGTTAAAGTCTGCTCTAAGAAATAAGTCAGTCATTTAGTTGCTGTTTTGTAAAAGTCAAGTAGATGAATTAGTAAAACTTGCTAACACGAAGGACGAAAAAAATTTTTTTTTCATGATTATATAAACTTTACTGACACTCGTACACCATTTTGAACATCAACGGTTCATAATCCACCACTATAACACGACAAAACATGAAAATAAACACAAATGACAAGTACAATTTGAAAAACTTAATACCGACTTTTTTTTTTTTTTTATACCGAACTGGGTAGCACTTGACCACTATCTCACCTGATGCTAAGTGATGATGCGATCGATGATGGAGCGCGCTTACCCAGAAGATACCTATGCACTCGTGTTTTGAAGACCCCCATATCCTACTTAACCGGAAACACCGACTCAGGGAGGGTGTTCCATTCTATTCAAGTATTGGAGTGTATCTCAAAAACTACTGGATCGAATTTGATGAATTGGTTGGTTGGTTGGATTTAAATGGGTCTACACGGGCACACACCAGCTATCAAACAAAATATTACTTTGAGAATCGGTTCACCCAGTCAAAAGTTACGAGGTAACAAACATGAAAAAAAAATACATTCGAATTGAGTACCTCCTCCTTTTTTTGGAAGTCGATAGAAAATAAATGCGAATAGAATGTCCGGAACAGATTGCTGTGATCGATAATACTGCCTATTGTAAAACCTAGTTTTAAGTATTGTTCTTTTTAATAATAAGTGATGAATGGTGGCTCCAAAGAATATTATATCTATCTATATGTTGCACATATGAAGGCGACTGTACTTTGTATAATTCTATAGGTGCCTGATAATGTTATTATTCATGTGTAGTATAATCTGCGTGTTATCTTATTGAGATGTAGCTTCGTCGTTAGTATCCATAACTATAATAATAATAATAATTGACGTCACCATTCCTCATGATGAGAATCTCGTGAAGGCCGAGAAGGACAAGCTCAGGAAGTACCTTGACTTAGCTCACGAGGTGACCGCCATGTGGGATGTTAACGAGACGATCATTGTTCCGACAGTGGTTTCAGCAAACGGCCTTATAGCAAAAAGCCTCGACCAACATCTTAAGAGGCTCTCGCTAGACGGTTGGATCAAGAGCCAGATACAGAAGGCAGTAATCCTTGACACGGCACGTATTGTCAGAAGGTTCCTCAGTCTGCAGCCCTAACCACCGGTAGTTTGGGTCATGCTCCACTGCCGATGGCAATCTAGGATTAGGTTTTTTATAATGTTTTTATTTTATATAGACATATCGTAAAAAAATTAATTTTAAGAAAAAGAAATAAATAATGTGAATAATAATAATAATATGGGACAACACTCACACAAAGGTCTTCAGGTCCCAAACTAGGCATAGCCTGTACTATGGTTACCTGATGACTGATATTACATACTTATATTATGATATTAAATACTTATATAAATATAAACACCCAGACACAGATCAAACAGACATGTTCATGCACACAAATATTTGACCTGTCCGAGGATCGAACCCGGGACCAGCGGCTCAGAAGGCAGGGTGCGACCAACTGCGCCAACCGGCCTGTCAAACTGAGCTAGTGGTGCGTAAATGTGTTTGTTTATTTTATTTAGCCATATACCATTAGTCTTATCTATCCTATGTAATGCCGTATAAGCACAACCCAAACCTTCGAATATACAAAGAACCAACTAAAATATTAAACTGTATCAAATTATTTATCACTAGCTGCTCTCCGCGGTTTCACCCGCGCGGTGATGGATGATATTGATGATGAATCTTATATAGCCTATATAACTCAGGGTGAATACTTTCCAATAGTGAAAGAATTTTTGAAATCGGTCCAGTAGTTTTCGAGCCAATTCTAATATTAGTATGATAAAATTACTTTAACTAACCTCGACGCGCTTTTCTTTAGTTTTGATAAAAAATCTGTATGCGAAAAAGTCACGATCTTCTCTTAAAAACTTAAAATTGATTCGCTAAAGTTTATTCTAAATTGTATCAAGATAATAAAAATGTTATTTTCATGAAATTATATTAGTGACGGGCAAGACGTGCGCTTGATGATGATCCCATCTGTAAATTCACTTTCTACAGTTCCCTTCACACTTGAATCTATAGTAATGCCTGTGCACTGTTGCTTCGAGGTTAGGTTTTGGGATTACCCGACAATTTCAAAGACCCGAGACAGGAGACAGCCTACAAAGTCCCGAGAATTCCCGGGACTTGTCTTAAGAAGAAAACGATTTTTGTTTGTTATTAAGAGGGGTAAGCCATTTTTCAATAATTTTAATTAAGTGCAGTTTTTTTTTCAATTTCAATCAACATTTATTAATTAATATTGTAAGACCCATCCCGACAGCACCACAGCATTTTTAGCTATACCTAGTACTTACCTGCTATCCGCTTCGCGATGAACTCGGCAGTGACGTATAGTACAGGGTACTCGCCCGCATTTCTGACTTTCGGCCGTGAGCTCCGCGCGCCTGCTGACGTGGTGGATGACATGAGGTGTATCGTCCAAAGCAATAACATTGTCACTTCGCTAAGTACTTACCTGAAGAATATGTCCGCTGCTCTCACAAATGCACGCGATGAGCATGAAAGAAAGCAGGCTTATCAGAAAAGATATGCAGACCAGCACAGAAGACCTGCGCCTGACTATGTGGTAGGGGATCTGGTGCTGCTTAATACGCAAGGCGCCAACGATGCCGGTAGGAACCAAACTTCGAAGTTTATACCCCATCGCGACGGGCCGTATCGTATCGCGTCTGCTGCCAGCTCGACTACCTATGTGCTTTGCCACGTAGATAATGACGAGACCGTTGGTAAATACCATGTCTCACAGCTCACTCCTTTCGTAGGCTGTTTGCAGCCACCGCTCTAGCCATAACGTAAAAGAGGGAGACCGAAGAAGGTTTCTACTCCGAACGCGAGGGCGCTTAGTTCGGATTAGAGGGGGAGGATGTAAGACCCATCCCGACAGCACCACAGCATTTTTAGCTATACCTAGTAGTACACATAGTAAAGTTACGTATCGCAGATACCGCGAACGCGTTGCTTAGCAACGCGACCTGTTGTCCCCCGCACTTCACGTAAAGCCCCTCAGCGGCCGGCCGTCGCTCGCGCCGCCCGTCGGCCCTTTTTGCTCGGCAGTCGAGTCGCAACGCGTCATCATAGCAGTGTTTCCACTTTTAGGGATTTCGCCCTAACTTGGGGCGAAATTATGTATTTCACGTACAACTTAGGGCATTTTTTATTGCAATAGGGATATAGGGAATTTTAGGGTAATTTTGATCTTCCTATGGTAACTCTATTTATTTTACTCTCCATCGCTCTATTGCTAGGGATTTCCCAAAATATATTTCGTATTATAATCCGGCAAACGTAAGTTTACCTTGAATAGAACAGATTACATGTGTTGCAAAGGACATTCGAATTTGGCAACAGAAATATATTTTCGTTTGTTACATTGCTAGAGGGCACGGGGCTCGCATTCTATTCTATGGCTGAAAGTAAATAGACTAGTTTTATTACTCATGTTTGATTATTACATTATTGGGAATGGATGATAAGTGTGATAAACGTGACGAAGTACCTTCTTCAAGTTCTTCGTCTCAAGATAAAGGAGAGAAGTCAGCCCTGGCTGTAAGTAAAAAATATGTGCAAAGATTTAAAACTTCTTGGTTGGAGCATCCAGATTTCAAATCTTGGCTAAAGAGATCTGATAAGAGTGAGACAAAGGCTTACTGTAAAGTATGTGATTGTGAAATTGTGTGTGGAATGTCTGAATTACTGCGCCACAACAAAAGCGCTAAGCACTCAAAGCAAATGGCAGTTATATCACAAAGTGCGAAAATCACATCTTTTTTGAGCAAAAATAAAACACATACGGCTCGGGTAGTCGAAATGGAATTAAAAATGTGTGGCTTTCTCGCAAAACATGACTTGCCTATTTCCCTAATTGATGATTTTATGGATCTAATGAGAAATTTATTTTCCGAGTCAAAATGTTTAGAAGACGTGCACCTTGGAAAACAAAAAGCTACAAATATTTTACGCCAAGTCACCGGAGCCACCTACAAAGAAGAAGTTATAGATATAATGAAGAAAAATTACTTCAATATTATAATTGACGAAACTACAGATCTGTCTGTGAAAAAACAGCTGGCTATAATTGTAACCTATTTTAACAATGTTACGAAAAAAGTGGATTGTAGGTTTTTCGATATGATTGATTTAACTGATGGCTCGGCGCAAGGCATATACCATACACTGAAAGATTCATTTGCTAAATATGAAATCCCACTTCACCATGTTTTTGGATTCACTTCAGATACAACTAATGTTATGATGGGAAAACACAATTCAGTGCAAGCCCTCCTTAAAAAAGATATACCACATCTCGTTGTTATAGGGTGCTCATGTCACCTTATTCACCTTGCAACTTCACAGGCTTCCCGCAAGCTGCCAAAAAATTTAGAGGATTTGTGCCGTAACATTCCAGCCTATTTTCACATGAGCCCGAAGCGAACTGAAACATTAAAACAGTTCCAAGATTTTCTGAATATTGACCATCATAAATTGTTAACTGCAGCTAATACAAGATGGCTGTCACTTCAAGCTTGTATTGACAGAATACTGGAACAATACGACGCCTTAAAATTATTTTTTACAGAGGCAGTTTTTCAGGATCCATCTAATACAAACGATTCCATACTAACCAGTCTTAATAACCCATTTAATAAAGCATTTTTACATTTTATGAGCTATATTTTCTCAGTAACAAATGAGTTTAATACCTTTTTTCAATCAAAATCACCCCAACTTTACATGCTGCCTGAGATGATAAGAAAGATTTTACAACATTTTTTGTGCAACTTCATTAAAAAGCAGTACTTGAGTCCTGGAAATCTAAACCACTTCATGACATTAGATGTAACTAGACAAGAGATTCACCTTGATAACAACCACATTTATGTTGGGCTAGAAGCGTATTCTATTTTACAAGATTTGAAGACAAAAGCTCCACGAGAAGAGTTGGACAAATTTTATACAAATTGCCGGGAATTTTATATGGAAATTATTTTGCAGATTCAAAAACGGTTTGATTTAGATGAGAAACTTTTTGATTTGATAAAATATGTAGATCCCCAGGTAGCACGGAACCTTGAAAAGCAATCTATAAAAGACGTATTTAACCATTTTAGATTTTTAACAACAAAATGCAACATGCAAAAAGCTGATAACGAATGGAGAACTCAGGCTCTAATCGATCCTAAGTATTTTGAAGTTGATGATGAAGAGCAAATAAAAAAAATGCCAGCTGAACTTTACTGGAATAAGATACTTAGCTTGAAAGACCAACGAGGTAATTTTTTATACGAAAACCTGGAGGTAGTGGTATCTCTATTACTAGGGGTCCCATCTTCTAATACAGAAGTAGAAAGATTGTTTAGTATCCTGAAGAATGTCAAAACTGACAAAAGAAACAGACTAAGTAATGAAACTCTCAACGGAATATTACACACTAAGTTGGGAATGCTAGCTAACAACTGCTCAATTTTGGAGCCTACTATTGCAATGTTGACTGCCGCAAAAACATTTAAAAGTAATGCTTCGGCTTCTTACCAATAATGTGTTAAATCAATCATTCTGTATCTATTACGCAGCAAGAATATTTTTTTGGTATTAAAAAAATAGAAATATTTTGTCTTTATATTTTACGCCCTAAATCAAGGATTTTTTTTAAGAAACTGGGGTTTTTTAGGGATAATATGAGAGGAATTTAGGGTAAATCCCAAATCTTGAGTGGAAACACTGCATCATAGACGTTCACTATATCTATTGTAGAACCCACAATAAAGACTGTATCCCGATATTTGTGTGTTTATCTCATAATATTTATTAGTTAATTTCAGTCTTACAAATTGATTGTTTATTTTTTTAAATCAACACAGATTCACTTTAACACAGATTTAATTAAAACAGTTAAAACTTATAGTTATAAAACTAACTTACTCAAAAATCATACTAATCTTAATAACTTTATCTACACTAATGTTGTAACATTCTACTTATGTTTCCAATACTTGACTTATAATTACTACTGTTATAGAACAGACAACAAAACACTCAATTTAAGCAATTTCACATGATGGTATAATATCCACATCGATATCGTAAAATCTCATTATAACATCAATAAAACGCGACCAATTAACGTGGCGAGCCTTATGTCAAAATCCTCATACAAGTTGTATAAAATTTTGATATTAGGCTGGCTTTTGAAAACAGTTGGGTTATACGTGAAAACTTCGTCGAAACTACTAAACTTACATACACAAAACTCTTTGGTAAGATCTTGTGCCAATTAAATAAAAAAAGAACAGCGCGCGCTCGCTCCTGATTGGCCCTGTGCGCGCAGCTGCATTTTAATGGCGGCAAGTTCACTGTGACAATAAATACGCGTGAATTTAATGTTTGTTTTGTTTTTAAAATACAAATTAAAAGTTAAAAATGGATAGCGACGATGATATTTGTACGCCTCCGGATATTCTAGAATTGGCAACAAAAGTAACTCACAATCTTTTGCCAGAAAAATCTAGAAAATTATATGAAAAAGAATATAATAACTTTTTGGCATGGAAGACCGAAAAGAAAACTACATCATTTTCTGAAAATGTCATTCTTGCGTATCTCAAAGACCTCTCCGACAAATTCAAACCATCTTCTATGTGGGCTAAATATTCTATGCTCAAGTCCACACTGAGTATCTACAACAATATTGATATCACGAAGTATTCAAAGGTCATAACGTTCCTGAAACGCAGTTCAGAAGGACACAAAGAAAAAAAGTCCTTGACGTTTACATCAGGTCAAATAAAGATGTTCCTGGAAGATTCACCAGATATTTTGTATCTTTTTTAAAAGGTAGGTGTATTTTAGTTCTGTTATTTAATCTACCTAGTACTTACGTACTACACACGCAAGTTATCTAGACACTCCGTTTAAGCGCTTTGTGTATAAATTTGGTAGTAGGTACCTACACTTTACTACTTCATAAATCATAGTTTTTGCCTTGGCTATGTACCTCAAGCTTATTATATCGTTTATTGTTACAGGTTGCACTAATCTTCGGCATAATGGGGGCATGCCGAAGGCAAGAGCTATACAACATCCAGTTCGATGAAGTCTCTAACATAGACGACAGTACAATCATGGTGAAAGTTTCGAAAACAAAAACGAAAATAGATCGTTCTTTCGTTGTGACGGGCAACTGCTATGCCGTATGTAAAAAATACATAGAACTTCGACCCACCCCCTGTCGAAACCCTGCCTTTTTCTTGAGCAATAGATCGGGGAAGTGCGTCGATCAAAGAATTGGTATTAATAAATTTGGTGCTCTGGGAAAAACTATCGCAAGTTTTTTGAATCTGCCTAACCCAGCGTTGTACACGGGGCATTGCTTCCGGCGCACCTCGGCGACCCTTCTCATAGATAGCGGTGGTGATTTGGCCGCACTGAAACGACACGGGGGGTGGAAGTCTTCTACTGTGGCTGAAAGCTACATTGATGAGTCTTTAATGAATAAAATTCAAGTCTCAAATACGATCTTGAACAGTATAGAAAACAAGACGAATGAAGTAATTATAAATATTCCGACTCCGTCTATTAACATTAACTTTCAAAATTGTACCATCCAAAATTTGAACAATAATTATAAATAAACTATTGTCAGCTTTTACTCTTGTTGTTTGATTAATTGCATTAGTGAAGGTAAAGTAGTGTATGCAACTGCATATAACACGGGTATTAAATGACAGTTGCATAAACTACTATTACTATTATCTAGTAATTCTAAAATCTAATCATTGGTCATAATTACAACATTAATTCTTATAATCACAGATTTTTTTCTTTGGGCTCGACCCGCCCAGCGTCGGCATTTCTACATTATATTATAACTCAAAATAAATGAGAAAATCATGAGAAAATAAAAGTTCTAAGCAAAAGTTATAGAGAATAAACTGATCTTTAAGTAAGTGTCCCTAAACCTTATAAGAAGTTGAATAGTGCTAGGTTGGCCAAAAAAATTGCTATTTTTACTGGCCTAAACAATCTTGTTTCGTCTCGAGTCTCGACCTGAAATTCCCGGGACTCAAGACAACTAAAATTACGTAAAGTCCTGGGACTTTAAAACACGAGACGTCTCTGGGCCGAAACCCTATTCGTGTGCATTTAATGCAAAGTTGCTTTTTAAGCGCGTGCTCAATTTTGATGACCTAGCAAGCGATGGATTCTAAAATTGAATCACGAGCGCAGCGAGTGATCCAAAAATTAGAATCCTGAGCGTTCGAGGACAACTTAAAAAAGGTTGTATGATAAATTCGGCACCATGGAGGTAGAAGTAAATAGGTTTAATGATGTTTTGAATTCACAAACTTAGTACACATCATCATCATCATCTCAGCCGTAGGACGTCCACTGCTGAACATATGCCTCCCCCATGATTTTCCAAAAGGACCGGTTGGAAGCGGCCTGCATCCGACGTCGTCCTGAGACCTTCATCAGGTCGTCTGTCCACCGTGTCGGTGGACGACCTACCTAACCTTTCGGCCCCATCGGCCATCTGTTCTGCGTGCTATCTGCCCTGCCCACTGCCACTTCAACTGGCTAATCTTCTAACTTAGTACACGCGATGTTCTAAATTCAATTTAGTTTATCCTCTAGCGGATTAAAACGGCTTTAGCACTCAGTTATCGAAGAGCAAAAATACTCTTTCCGAGATGGGGGGATGAAAAATATATTAATATTATTAGTTATTGTTCCAAGACAAACACATGACAACATATGGACACGTACTCTAAGATGTGTCTCCAGAGTACTGTTCTTCGTCTTACTGCTGCAATAATTTAATTAAGCTTTTAATTGGCTGATGAGAAAGTGCAAGCTTGCGTTATTATGTGAGTATTCTATGGCATTTCTAGCTATATTTACTACAGAAAATGTGTTTAGAAATAAAAGACTGAAAAAATATATGACCATGAAACTTATTTCGGTACTGAATAATTCAACGTTCTCTGTAATTTTTTTTTTTTTTTTTTTTGTCCCGGGGTAATCTTTTATGGATACCACCCACCACGGGGAGGGAGGTGGTTATGTGGGAGTCCGTATACCCACCAAAACCCCGGGGTGTTCCGTCACTGCCGCCCTCGGCGGGAACGCGGGACAGATTTTTCACACGACCGCGAACCCGCCGTGGCTGTCCGTTGCCGGACCCTTCTCTTCGCGGCACGCCAGAACACATGGCGCGCCGCAACTGCCTCGGAGACCAAACTCGCCAACAATGGGCGCCAGACTTCCCCGTGTCTGGTCGCCCGTGGTCTCCCTGCGGTGGGTCGGATACGTAGCCCCACCGCCTGCTACGTCAGCCACAAGGGATAACCCCCCGCGACCCCACCTCCTCGAGTCTGCGCAGAGCGCCCGGACCCCACCTCCTCGAGCCTGCACCAAAGTGCCCGGGCCCCCCTCCTCGAGCCTGCGCCAAAGCGCCCGGGCCCCACCTCCTCGAGCCTGCGCCAAAGCGCCCGGGCCCCACCTCCTCGAGCCTGCGCCAAAGCGCCCGGGCCCCACCTCCTCGAGTCTGCGCCAAAGCGCCCGGACCCCGCCACTCCTATGTGGACTTGGCGGCCAAAGCCCATAGGAGCGGCCCGCCTGAGCCGGCCAGCGCACCCCAACGCCGGCGCGGCCCCTGGGTTCCTCTTGGCTTCACCGTGGAACGTTCTCTGTACTGGATTAACCCGTCCAATGTCTACTTACCATAAAAGTTCAGAAACAAAATACTACTCTTGAATAGTATGACCAATTAAAAGCAAATTAAAAGTATAATTCCAATTAAAAGTATAACTTTTTTTTAAAGATATAACTTTTTAAAGATATAAATTAAAAAAAAGTTACACAGAGTACATTGGATCTAATGAAATTAGTCACAAACAAGAGGTATAAAAATATTGTTATATAAGGTGTATGCGCGACATGGCTTAGCACGTTTTTTACGTACACATGGTGTAGCCAAGATTTTCAGCAAGCCCAGATCAAATTCTGTCCGAGTATGTTTAATCATACTAAGAATTTTAATATCATCCTCCATTTAGCGTTATTAAAACTGCCTAGTGCATGACCTTATAGATAAAAATTTGGGCCTATTTAACCAACGTAGGCCCGATCCGCGTTTGTAGGTAAGCTAGTTAAATAATAATAATGGCCCAGTTAACTTTTTCCATTCCGATTCGAAAGGCAAAAGTTCAAGTTAAATTAGTTTCTGTAAAATGTCGGTGAGCTTATGTTTATTTTTTATTTTCACGAAATGTATTTTTTTAATATGTTTTATCGGTATTAAGATGTTTTATTACCGATATTGTTTGTGATCCATCAGTACATACGCATAAAATACTAATACCTACGAATATTAGTACTTATTATTCAAATTATAACATATGAATAAATTAATAGAATTAATATTATTATATTAATAAAATTATAATTTTAATATATAGGCCGGCTCATGTTTATTATTTAACGGCTAGCGGAAGGGCAGGCCTACCCCGTTATAATTATAAAATTCTAGCTTTATTTTTTTACTCAAACAGTAAAAAGGAATTATGATGGCATGGTACAGATTTCATGGAGGAAACTTTCGTAAGTTTTACACGTTTTATATTTACTTGGACGGTTTAAGTTACGTAGTGTATTGTGTATGTACCGGGTGCGCAAGTACTCCATGAAGAAGTGGCGGACGGTCACGAAACCAGTAGAGATAATCGACTATACTTACCGCGTAAGTTAAACCGTTAAAATAACATAAAAAAAGTTTTTGTAATTAACTATTATACCTATATGCATACACACAAACTGAATAAAAACGATGACGCGTATAATGGTAATCAATTAGCATCCTTTTAAGAGCATGTTCTGTACATCAAAACAAACATCTTTTGTTTTACGACTTTTCAAAATTCGTATTTTTTTCTTCCATACAAAACTTAAAAAAACAATTTGACCGGTCTAAACATAATTGACACTATGCCGACAAGCTCCGGCCAGCGGCGGGCGGGCGGCGTATGAAAGGGTTGAGACGCGGCAAGTCAAGGTCGTCGTAGCTGTGCTACGCTACGACGCGCTGTTAACTACATACATGGCTACACGTAGATGAATGAAGTGGATTCGATGTAGAGTTATAAAGTGTAAGAGATAACACATAAATAAAAAAAATTGGGAAATTTGTGTATGAAAAAGTTCTAGAACAAAAGTTGTATGTTTTGATGTACAGAATATGCCCTTAGCAGGATGCTAATTCATTACCAGTAACCCTGTATAAGAAAGAATCGTTCTATGAAAATCACAAACTCGGTATATTGATCTTCATTGTAATATTTCACTGAGCGCACAATGACCGCGGGGTGAAATAGCTCCGTAAATATATACGGACATAATCTCCCGAAAATTCACGCATCCTTTTGTTAATTCACAGTTTATGGCGAGATAAAATTGGCGAAAATATTCATTGCAGCCTCGTGTATGTTTTGCTTTAAGAACGTAATGGTATACATTCATTTCGTGAATAGCCGGTAGGTACGCCGTTTATTTCCAATGAAACAAATTAATTTGCATTTAACACCAAATCAACAATGAGTATATAAACACATTTAGCGAGGTGAGCATGGAAATTTGTCATTAAATGAATCATCGCTGGGTTTAATGAATAATTAATTATATGACACATTTCCGATACACCTGAATTCTGATTTGTATTTAACTATAGCGGAATGCGGCAACACTGTTTCACTGTGAATGCCGGAATCAAATGAATAAACATTAAGTATGAAATGAGATGTAAATTGACACTATTTAGTTCACCTATTGTTGATTGGTAATTTTATCAATTCATTCTTTTGTAACTGTAAAATATAACACCTTATTAAAGACACTTAGGTTCCATAAACCTATATACCTAAAATGTAGCCATTGGTGCTGCTTGAAAGATTGGAAATTTCGAACGGCATGAATTCGTACTCGTTGACAGAGGCTACATGTTTGTGCCGTTTGGGGTAGAAACAGGCGGAGCACATGAAATACTCATCACGGATATATTAAGCTTTCATACTAAAATAATGCTGCTGCTATCTTTGACAAAACCATTATTAAGTATATATTAGAATTACAACGTTCGCTGGTAGCTTTCCGGGTACTTTTGCCTCCCGTTTTAACTCTTTGTCCTTTTGTTTACGGCTGTTTTTTTTTATTATGTATTAGTGCTTACGTTCTGTAGAAAAAATTAACACGCTACGATGGTTTTCTCAGTTAAGAGGTACGGAAGAAATTGTAGCTTGCTCGTGAGAACGTTTTGCTAATTTGTAAGGCCATAATGCTTTGTAGGGTCCAAGCGTAAAGCCAGATAATGATATACAATTGTAAAGGTGCCTGAGTGGGGATTATAAATGACAAGTGGAATTATCTATCTAAACTCTAGTGTGCCAAAAGATAAAACTGTGTTTTTGATTTTTGTTGTAGATTTTCCAATTGTTTTTAATATAGGTTTTTAGAGAAGAAGCGCTCGCAGCAGAGCTTGGTTTGACGATCTTAACCGATAAACAAGCTGCGGTCGGAACACCGCTTAGGTTTGGTGGGTAGGTCGCCCTTCTGGCGGAGACTCCCACACTCGCACCAGCTCTCCCCTGAGCTGGTGATCAGGGTATAAAATCTTTCTCTGCGTAAAAAAGGGGTTAGATGAGTGTGTGCTAGTGACATATTCATCTGAGCGCTTCCGTGCTTTGGAGGGCACGTTAAGCCGTCGGTCCCGATTGTTTGTCTTGGTAGAACAGTTGTTAGGCTTTCGGGCGGCCTGAAAACTTCGTTATGGATTGGCCACTAGCCTATTCACCAGAACGCACTGGGCCCGCGTGTTGGATTATGACCCAACTCTTCTCTCTGAGAGGAAGGCTCGAGTCCCAGTAGTGGGAACGTATTGGGCTGATTTTAAACAACAGACTGTTGTTTAACGCTTTCATTTTTTAACTGGCAAATAATTTTGACCACCATCAAACAAGTCTTTTTAAGAAAATATTATTTTTCAAGAGATACTCGTATTCAGACTACCGCCCACGGCTGGAAACATAGACGAATCTGTTACCAAAGTTTGCCTACAGTAACTGAACAGGCATTTGACTCGGCACATTGTTTATTCAAAAACTTCTATGATAAAACTCTCGTAATTGAGTTTGGGGAACTCATCAAAGTATACCAAGTTCACCAAATTCAATTCCGAGGATCCAACTTTCAATTCACTACACGTGGAAGGTCACTTGTATGTAAGTATGCAACTTGGTTGGTGCCAGATATTCTGAATGAAGCAAATTGTGCAACCACTAAAATAATAATAATAATTAGATAAATAAAAGAAACTTAGGACAACGTTGAAACTAAATGAGGAATGCACTTAACATAAGTACAATTTGAACAAATTGAAACAGACTTCCACTTTATTCAGTTATTGGAGTGTAACTCAAAAACTACTGGACCAAATTTGATGATTTAAATAGGACCACACGAGAAGCAGCAGCTTTCAAACAAAAAGAAAAGAGTTTTGAGTATCGGTTCACCCAGTCGAAAGTTATGAGGTAACAAACATAAAAAAATACATTGGAATATTCCTTCTTTTTGGTAGTCGGTAGGAAATGAAATCGTATCAATTGGAATCTGAAGCCTCAACTAGTAATTGAATTGTGTTTCAGTGGGCCGAGCATAAAAATCTGATTAAGTGTAACGTTATCGTATCGTTTACGTATACAGTACAAACTATGAGTTATCTGTGCCCTATTGTACTAGATAAATTACAGTTTGTACTAAATACGTTAACGGTGCGATTACGTTACACAGATTTTCGTGCTCGGCCCACAGTTGCCAAAGCCTCTTATCAAGCTAATGTGTCGAACGATAATGATGCCAATGGAAGGTTCCTCAGATAGGCGATGGTTGAAACACCGTAGCCCATCCGTGAATATAACTAAAAATGGTCATCTGAAAATAATAGTGTGGTAATGGAGGGCCTGCTGAAATGGGGTGTGCGTAATTCTACATCTTAATGTAAGTTTAAAGTCTAGACTCGATAACGGGTGCTATTTGCGGAGACCGGTCAGGTCCGAATACTTAATGTTTATCTTAGTTGTTGTCTTATACAATTGTAGTGTGAAAGATATAGGTTTAGTCTATGTTTATAACGTAAAAAAAATAATGAAAATAAAAGAATTATGTAAATAAAGCCAAGGGCAAGTCGGACTCGCGCACAAAGTAGGTTCCGTACCATTTTCTATAATTATCATCCGACTTGCACTTGGCAGATTATTTAGTATTTGTTGTTATAGCGGCAACAAAAATACATCACCTGTAAAAATTTCAACTGTCCATCTATCACGGTTCGTGAGATACAGCCTGGTGAAAGACGGACCGACGGGCAGCAAAGTCTTAGTAATAGGGTTTCCATCTTACCCTTTGGGTAGGGAACTCTAAATAGCACAGATCTCGGAGTCTGTAGAATTTTTATTTTTTGAAAAAGATATACCTGGTTTTACAGCTGTGCTTAGTTTTGATTTGTTTGAATTGTCTCAGGATAACAAGCAAGTGCTACACAAAGCTTCTTCTCGAAGCCCCGGGTACATAGATCTATGTTCGTCAAAATAGATAAAAGTTCTTAAAATAGTCAGCGCAGAAAATAAACGGCGAAACACATTAGATATAATGCGTATAAGCATACATTGATAAACATTGGTTCTAAACCCGCATTCTGGATAAGCCCTTCCTAAGCCTCCGCAAATGTCTGAAGACGGCATCTGGCATATACCCACTTACACAGTATAACGAATTTTAGTTGGTAGATATATTTAATTCTGAAGAATAGCCTTATTTTTCCGATTTACATGAATTCTTTGTAACGAAATGAAGAATATAGAATTTGGATGACAAAAAGGAGCAGACAAACCGGTAACACTCAAGTTTAAGGGATAATGATGCATTATTAACCGTTATGTGTTCGTAATAGTGCACAAATGTAGGCAAAGTGTACAAAATCAGAAAATGCAATTTTTGTGTTCATCTCGTCAATAGCCTTAAAAGCTGTAATAATGTAAAAATAAAATCGCTTTTCTTGAACGGGATGTAAACTGGGCTTATACCTATATGCGGACATTCATATTCATATCATTTAAGAAGTGTCGATAAGCTTTTATAAGAGCTAGGCATTATAAGTTGTTGTTACTTACTAACGTGACTTCCGTATTAGAATCTGACCATTCTTTTGCAAACAATATCGTAACTTGACGAATGGCAAATTTACAAACCGTACGAGTCCATAAATATAAAAAAACTAGCAACTGCCCGCGTCTTTGTTCGCGTAGTTGGTTCGGCCTCCAGCCTTGCCATAAGCTCCCATCTGTTCTTGGTTTAGCTTTCATAAGAACCTTCTTGATGAAATATTATGTTATATATATTTAATTAAGCACAGTAGAATATTATAAAATAAAATCACATTACAATTTAACATCCATTTTATTTGACTTCTCAGAAAACATACTGGTTTCTAGGATACAAACTATAGAGTAACCAAGTACTGTGTAGGTAGATTACCAACCTCCAACACTCCTGACAATAATTAACACAACAAAAAAATAATTAGTAAGATTGTTCTATGCGTTCTCAAGTTTTATCGTGACCAGGAGAAATAGGGGTTCATTATTGATAGATAGATACGAGTAAGTCCATACATAAAATACCAGGAAATCAATTGTTCTATCCTAATTCTAGTTCTAACGTCAATGTTCATGTACGTTTTACTAGCTGCGCCCCGCGGTTTTACCTACTTGGTGATGAACGATGATGATGAATAGTATTCTATGTCTTTTTAGAATGTAATCGATCTCCTTGCCAAATTTAATACGATCCGTTCAGCCGTTTACTCGTGAACGCGTAACAAACAAATCGACTTTTACATTTACGGCCTTATTAATAAACTTGGCTTACACACGGAGTAGTTAAAACATCTATCTGTCAATTTTTCGCTTGCAGTAAATGTCACGCGTGAAAGCAAGACAAAGCATGTTACGCCTAATATAGGTTTACGCAACGTTTATTAATAAAGGCCTTTTAGTATTAGTTAGGATTAAACTTCACGTTTCGGTCCCCACCAGATAAGCAAATTTCCGTGTTAGCAATTTCAGTATCGTTTCATACACTACTGTGATTGTTTTTTATTGTGCTATTTTCACAGACGACAAATTGGTCCAAGATATTGTTTCTACTTACTATTTAACTTTTATTTTTATAAAAGCTACAAAAGGAATACAGGAGGAGAGATTTTTTTGTATATTTTTCCTTTTTTTTTCTTTTTACTTAACTAGCCTTAAATACTATACATTGTTGAAGGCCTGAAGGGCACTTTGAAAACTTTTATACAAAGACAATTATCAGCCTGAGGGGCACATTTTTTGGCGTACTCGTACTACAGTGGGCTGAGCACGAAAATCTGTTTGAGTGTTACGTAATCGTATCGTTAACGTATTTACTACAAACTGTCATTTATCTAGTACAATAGTGGCACAGATAACTCATAGTTTGTTCTGAATAAACGATACGATAACGTCACACTTAAGCAGATTTTCTTGCTCGGCCCACTGTAATTGCACTGTGCCCTCCTTATACAACATAATACCTATTTGGATTAGTTTCATTTACGTCGTTATAGCTTGGTGTATTTCTAAATAGAAAATGAATTACCGTATTGTTTCGTATTTATTTGTCGATCTATAATATTACGTATATTAATACCACAAAACATACGCAAAGTTTGTTTATAAGCCTCCAGAACTGCTTATCTGATCCTCAAAATCTCTGTCTCCCGTCTTTATCCAACGTAAAATAAAAACAAGTACAATTCGAAAATTTAATACCAACTTCCATTCTAATCACTTCAGTTATTGGAGTGTAACTCAAAAATTACTTAACCAAATTTGGGGAATTGAAATCGGTTCACCCTATCGAAAGTTATGAGGTAACAAAAAAAATTCAAATTGAGTACCTCCTCCTTTTTGGAAGTCGGTAGATATAACGTCTACCTCTGTCTCTATATCCACTAACTTCTACTAAACTACACAACAAATCTTGATGCGATTTTCACTCATCGTCTAGATAATTTTTCACAGACAGTTTATATAATTATATTAAAACATAGTTAAATTTTGCATGTTAATAAAAAAACAAACTCCATATATCCACCCCATTTTTCATTACACCCTTGCGAATCCAGGCTGGATCGCAAGTTTACTAATTAGACGCTACATTATATTTCATTGCTATTAGTTATTACTTATTGTTATTACTTATTGTCATTACCTTCCACCCACGTTACTTTCAGTACCACGCAATTCCGTAACGGTCAAGCGGGTTTTGTGAGATTTGATATCCTATAAAAGACCTTTTATCCCAATACCAGGCTGGTCTAACCAATTGTAGTTCTTTGACGTTTTAAAAATAATCTAAGCTGTAACATCTTATGGGTGATTCTCTGATTTAATGCAAATTTAGCGAAATTACGAGAGACAATATTTTTTTCTTGATGATTAACTACGCTAAATTATACATTAGTGGATAACACAATATTATATCTATAACTTACGAAGACATAGGCTTAGGATTTTGAAAGGTGTTGGTAATGAGTCTACAAGATATGGTAATGATGTCGCCTACTATGGTAAAGAAAACGTTTTTAAAAACCAATGTCTTTTTTGTTTTTTTTTATGAGATAGGTCGGCAAACGAGCAAGCGGCTCACTTGATGGTACGTGATAGCGTCACCCACGGACATCCGCAATACCAGAGGTGTCGAGGATGCGTTACCGACTTTTGAGGAAGGATGATAGGAAGGAAGAACTAGAAGGGGTGAGGGTGAATGGGAGGGGGAAGGAGAGGGAGAACGGGAAAGGGGGATCGGGCCTCCGGAACCTCCCACAAACCGACGATACGCAATAGCAAGCTATGTTACTTCACGTCGGTGTTATGTGGGAGTGTGGTACTTCTCCGGTCGTGCAGGCCCATTCAGCTGTGGGGTTGCAGCGTGGCACTACCACAAAAAATCTCAGATGAAATGTCCATATTATTAAGAAATCCACAAAAACTAACGTTCCGAAAACATGACATATAGATCCGATAGTGAACGCACCAATAGTTAATAATAGTTGTGTTAGCATAAACAATACACCCCCCCGAAGGGTTCCCGCATTGACGTGGCGGGGGGGCTCAGTAGCCGTGGCTTGGATCACCACGGTGAAGCCAAGAGGAACCCAGGGGCCGCGCCGGCGTTGGGGTGCGCTGGCCGGCTCAGGCGGGGCCGCTCCTATGGGCTTTGGCCGCCAAGTCCACATAGGAGTGGCGGGGTCCGGGCGCTTTGGCGCAGACTCGAGAAGGTGGGGCCCGGGCACTTTGGCGCAGGCTCGAGGAGGGGGGCTCGGGCACTTTGGTGCAGGCTCGAGGAGGGGGGGCTCGGGCACTTTGGTGCAGGCTCGAGGAGGTGGGGCCCGGGCGCTTTGGCGCAGGCTCGAGGAGGAGGCCCGGGCACTTTGGTGCAGGCTCGAGGAGGTGGGGTCCGGGCGCTCGGCGCAGACTCGAGGAGGTGGGGTCGCTGGGGATTATCCCCTGTGGCTGACGTAGCAGGCGGTGGGGCTACGTATCCGACCCACCGCAGGGAGACCACGGGCGTCCAGACACGGAGAAGTCTGGCGCTCATTGTTGACGGGTTTGGTCTCCGAGGTAGTTGCGGCGTGCCATGTGTTCTGGCGTGCCGCGAAGAGAAGGGTCCGGCAACGGAGAGCCGCGGCGGGTTCGCGGTCGTGTGGAAAATCTGTCCCGCGTTCCCGCCGAGGGCGGCAGTGACGGAACACCCCGGGGTTTTGGTGGGTATACGGACTCCCACATAACCACCTACCTCCCCGTGGTAGGTGGTATCCATAAAGGATTTCCCCGGGACAAAAAAAAAACAAAAATAAAGCATAAACAATACAAAAAAACCAACTAGTACTTACCTCACAATAACACTACCAAAATATATATCTATATATATATATCACGCAAATCTCTAGATGGAACTGCAACTAGCATGCGCATTTGTGGTGCTGACCATCCTTTTTTTCTGAGAATAAAATTATCGTATACGTTGTCCTTGAACATAAATATTATAATATAGTCTAATAGTATCAAAGATTTGAATGAAATAAGAGTAAAATAACAATATTGCTTTTACTACCAATATAACTTTCGGTTACTTAAAAAAAACTGACTGTTTAGCCCTGCCCAACTGCCCACACGTATCGTTTGGGTGTAACGTGCCCATAATGCTGGCAGCGTTGTCTCTTGTCGGCATAATATAGGCCAGCATTTTGGTGACTTGGCGACTATAAAAGCCGTAATGAAAATAAGAATTACATTTACAAATCGACATTCATCACAATTCGTTCCTGAGTGGTAAAATACACACTTTCAAATTAATAAAAACATATGTGTACCAAACATCAGTATAATAATAAAAATAACAGTACAGTAGGTACAATATCACACTGTAAACTGATACAAAAGGATAATGGATGGTATGACGGTGTTATTCGTTTTAAATTAGCGTAGCCTATTTCAAATGTGTCTAGAATACCTGCCTATTTGAAGTTAAGTGTAAAAGTAACATTTAAATTACATACACTGAAAGGTAATGTAATACATTTGTGCAAATGGCGATAAAAATACCCACGCAGGCACCAAATTATGTCAAGCGTAGATACTTTACTCATGAAAGTATAATGTACTTACTATTCAACGTATATATGATGGTACTATTAGAGATATGTCATCATCATCATCTCATCATCTCAGCCGTAGGACGTCCAATGCTGAACATATGCCTCCCTCATGATTTTCCAAAAGGACCGGTTGGAAGCGGCCTGCATCTAACGTCGTCCTGCGACCTTAATCAGGTCGTCTGTCCTGTCCACGCTGCGCTTGCCGGTCCGTGGTCTCCACTCCAGAACCTTTGGCCCAATCGGCCATCTGTTCTGCGTGCTACGTGCCCTGCCCACTGCCACTTCAACTGGCTAATCTTCTGAGCTATGTCGGTGACTTTCGTTCTTCTACGGATCTCCTCATTTCTGATTCGATCACGTAGAGAAACCCCCAGCATAGCCCTCTTCATAGCTCGTTGTGCGACTTCGAGCTTATCAATGAGGCCCATAGTAAGAGACCACGTTTCAGTGCCATAAGTCATCACTGGTAACACACATTGGTCGAAGACTCTTGTGGCACTGAGGTATTTTTGACGAGAAGACTTCGCGAAGTTTCCGGAACGCTGCCGCTAGAGATATTTATACACATATAATTATTTATCTCAATACATACGTCAAATTACGTCAAATATCTCACCACTTCTGAAAACTTGGAGAGGTCTAAGTAAGACCTTTAAAGCCATAAAACATGAGATGAGAAGTAAGTAAAGAGGCCACAAGTTATGTCTACTAGTAATGATATTTCACTTATGTAAGATATTTTATTAACTTAGCATTGCCATCCAGCGTGGTAATGCCGCCAGCGTTTTGGCCACTTTTCCCCCCGCCATGGGGCTTATAGATTATATAGTTATTATTATTATTATTATTTTATTTCATTTTTAATTACAAATCAAACTTTAAAAGCAGATCATATTTTATTTAGATATTTATGCAGATTTTATATCATCATCATCATTATCTCAGCCGTAGGACGTCCATTGCTAAACATATGCCTCCCCCATGATTTTCCAAAAGGACCGGTTGGAACGGATTTTATATACCTAGACTGAAACTACTCTGAAGAAATGAAGAAGAAGAGCGCGAGGCGGGACGCAGTGACGCACCGCTCTTAAGATCCTGAAGTTTGCGGACCGATCAGTAAGGAGATGTTAAAAACTACACCGTTCAAGTGGTGGACAAATTTGTAAATTTCAGTGTTACAGATCGATATATCTATATTTTTAGGATTCCGTATCCCAAAACGAAAAAAAAGGAACCCTTATAGGATCACTTTGTTCTCCGCCTGTCTGCCAGTCCGTCTGTCCGTCTGTCCGTTTATCTGTCTGTCAAGACCATTTTTCTTAGGAACGTGTAGGGAGAGGTGTGTAAGTTGAAATTTATATCAAATACTTGGCTGTTGGGTCTCTTTCAGCTGTGAAAAACCCAATCTTATAAGTCAACAATATCAAAAGATATGACTGTCGAATGTGTCGAATACTTAGCGATTTCACAAAGGTATCAAAACCTGTAGGGTACTTTCCGTTGATCGTAAATATTATGTAGTAAAATAACAACAAAAGCTAATTTATTATTTAAAACTTATTACTTGTGGTCCAATAACCGTGTCTAAGGATTAAATGGTAAATTTAAGTTTATCAGATACATTCTTTAATAGGCGAACTATTGAAGTTATATATTTAGACACCTTTTCTACAAGTTTGTACAGAACCCTCGGTGTTCGAGTCCAATTCGCACTTGGCCGGTTTTTGACCAGTGATTTAACTGGAGTATTTATAAAAAAATACTTGTACTAAAATGCTTATACCTCATCGTATCAAACGCCTTGACTACTTAGTCAGCAACTTGTACGACCGATGAAACGAGTTTTTATTCTGAATCTGAATTTGAAACCATTCATTTCAAATCATTACCTTACAAACTTTAATATGAGTTGACGTCGCAATTCATTAAAATTTTGAAACTAATTGCTAAATAATAAGCTGTGCGTGAACCAAACTAAAACTACTAACAGAGAACCAATGGGTTCATATTTTTTTACTCACGGTTCTAGGCAATTGTTTGCAACGATTGCGATTCTCATTAATTGTGAATATTTGCCCTTTGTGGCTTAGTAACTCCGTGGCTTCAAGAGATGGATGACATCACATAATGAGAACCCATCAGAAGTTACACAATTATTTTCAATGGAAGCAAATTTTCAGTATAATTTCCCAGGCATTTTCACGGTTAATTAAGTTTAGAACTTTATTGGTAAGGAACGTTTTATGCGCAGTTTTATGTTTCCTAAGTTAATACTTCGGAAGTAAGTTAAGTATTTATTTATTTCTATCACCTAAGTATAAAAAAGCGATAAGTTGTGTGTACGTTTATTGTTTTTTACACTGAAATTGCTCTATGGATTTGAGTGACATTTGGAATGGAGATAACATATAAATTAATAAATAAATATACTCAGAAAATATCATTGACTAATTTTTGTGTCAGTAGAAATGTTCTGGTAGAATAGTCATATTGCGTGCGGAGGGGCGAAGAAGCGCTCGTAGCGTAGCTTGCCTTGGCGATCTGAACCGATCAACAAGTTAAACAACACTTACTGCAGTCAAGATTTGGATGGGTGACCGCTAGTGGCATTATTCAACTGAGCGCTTCCGTGCTTCGGAAGGCACCTTAAGCCGTCGGTCCCGGTTGTTTGTCTTAAGACAACAGTCGTTAGACTATGTCGAAGGCCTTCGGGCGGCCTGAAAACTACGACAATGGTTGGCCGCTAACCTATCCACCATGCCACACTGGGCCCGCGTGGTGGATTATGGCCCAACTCCTCTCACTGAGAGGAAGGTTCTAGTCCCAGCAGTGGGAACAAAATGGGCTGATTATGTTATGTATGTGTGGAGGGGAAACGGGCTTTCCGCTCAGATAAAGCCGTATGGCCTTAATCCCCACCACGTGGGTTTAGTGCGGGTTGGTGGATATGCCAGTAGCTAGTCCAGCCAGTGTTGGAGTTATCAGATCTTAATCTTACGACAGCTGTTTTTACCACTTTTCCATCGATTCAGTTTCCAGTTGAATAACTATTGTCAGGGGTCTATAAAGTGGGCTGTGACCCCGTTAACAGGTCGAAACAATGGCACCATAGGTAACAGCTGGTTGTAACACCCTCCGAAGCAGTTAAATTGAATACTCTCGTTTTTAGAGTCAAATTGGATTTTTTTGTTTTGATTTTGTAACTATTGCTGTGTAAATTCAACTTAATATTTTGATTCGGGAGATTTGAAGAATATTCTTTACATTATCTAGTAACTTTTTTACAGGACGTATAATATTAAGGTATAGTTTCGTAAAAGTTAGGTATAATTTAAAGTTAGCTCACGTCTGTATAATACTGCGAACGGGTGTTTCGATAGTCCTACTAACATTGATAGCATGTTAGAAAGCCTTAACTTGTTGTCTCAAAAGTTATCATACGGAAAAACTGAAAATCTATTTAATGATTTAATAATGCTTGGTTGAATCGGTAAACACACACAAGAGTATATTTCATTACAAGTGGGGAAAGGCTGTCATTGCAAAGAGTTCCGACAAACGAGTGAACGTAACAAATGAACAAAGTCAAAGTCAAAGTCAAAAATCATTTATTCAATTTAGGCATCAAAGACGCACTTATGAAAGTCAATTTTTCATTATAATGCACTTTAAAGACTAAACCGCCGCGTTCCAAAATATATAGAGCCTACCGAGAAGAAGCGGCAAGAAACTCGGGGCCATTCTTTTTATATAGATGTTTTTACAATGTTTTTACTTAGGTACTACGAATATTAGCGCCAGTGTGTTGCCTTACAAAAGAGAACATAATAATGGTACGAGTATCAGTAGGGCAAGACACGCTAAACTTTGACATCTTAGCACACGAGTAGATAGATCCTGGAGTGATCAGTCCCAAGCTGTTTTATCCTCCAAGTAATCCGAAATTTTTAGGGAAGGAACTGCCAATCAAGATGCGGGTGTTGTTATACCCAGTTTCGTAGGTAGAGACGCAAATTTTAGCACTGTACTAAAATGATAAAAGAACCAATACTAAATGTACGTATAAAAAATAAAAAATATATTTTAATCGAATTACGGTTTAACCCGTCCGCATCAGGACAAAAAATAACAATAGATTTATGAATGAAACTTGCATCTAATGGGTCTTGCTGATTCGGACAGATTAAGTAATTAAGTAATTAATTAATATTTATTTCTTCAATGAATATGAATTCACTTCACAGAGAAACACAAGTATCCTTAAATTTAGGTAGGTATACATTGTAATTGCGAACATAGGATGTTAGAAACGAACTAAAATGAGATAATTATTTGTAGGAACATAAACAAAGCAGTATTGGGTTATAAAACGCGATTATACGCGATAACGCGAAATGTGTAACATGTCAATGCCTTTAACAATTGCCATTAGTAGGCAGGTTAGGTGGCTACGAGTAAGTAATTAATGTTTGGCCGGTACGGTAAACATACTGTCAGAGAGTTACGTCGAAATTTTAAAGCTATTGTATAGGTACAATAAAACTTGCAATTACTGGTAAGTAGGGAGATGTACCATCTAGTAGGATGATATTCAAATTTTAGTGGTACATGATCGGGTAGGAAAGATAGTGTATGTGTGAGTAAGCAGGGTGGGTTGCTATTACGTGTAACAAATTGCTATTTATATGTTAACAATAGTGATGATATTATAATTGGTTCCGATGTTTCCGTTATTTCGGTTTATCAAACATAGTTAATTGAATTTTAGATAAGTAAGAGCTAAGTTAAGAGAATTCAACAGAGTTTAGTCACGTGCTGTTCTGTAGCCCGCACGCGCCGCTGTGTGAACTTTCTGCTAGCTAGGGCTGCCCGAAATTTTCTTCTACGACCGATTTGGAACTTATTCGCAGTTCTTAAAATAACTTCACTAGGTTGGAGAAAATTTTCGGTAAATACAACGCTAGCCCTTGCCGGTTAAAATAGTAACAACTACTAAAATAGTAACTACGTGGGTCTGATATGAACGTTTTTAGTCGTGATGGCAGAACAGATGTTCTGGGCGCTATGACCTGCCGCTATGACTGCCATTTCGACTGGCTTATCTTCTGGGCTATGTCAGTGACTTTCGTTCTTCTACGGATCTCCTCATTTCTGATTTGATCACGTAGAGAAACCCCGAGCATAGCCCTCTCCATAGCTCGTTGTGTGACCTTAAGCTGTAACGTAATACGTGGGAAAAAGGTACTTTACCCTTACTATTTACGTGTACATATGTATTATTGCTAATTGCTTACATAATCAGCCCTTTATGTTCCCACGACTGGGACTCAAGCCTTCCTCTCAGGGAGCGAAATCAGGCCAATACCCGCCACTCGAGCCCAGTGCGGCTTGGTGGATAGGCTAGTGGCCAACTCATGTCGAAGTTTTCAGGCCACCCGAACGCCATCGACAAAGCCTAACAACTGTTACCCTAACGGCCGTTTTCAATAATCTATCTATCCATAGTTTTCCTTACTATAGATAGAAGTTTGACATAACGTCCATACAAATAGTGTCAAATATCTATCTCTAGTAAGGTAAACCGACGATATATAGGTTCTTGAAAACGGCCGTAAGACAATCAACTGGGACCAACGGCTTAACGTGCCCTCCGAAGCACGGAAGCGCTCAGTTAAATAATGCCACTAGCTGTCACCCATCCAACTCCTGGCGGCAGCAAGCGTTGCATAACTTGTTGATCGGTTAAGATCGCCAAGTTAAACTCCGCTGAGAGCGCTTGAGCGATTAAGTTTATGGTTAACTTCATACTACTATTTGGAGTGTTAAGTTAAAATTAAATATATAAATATTACTTAAATATACCCAGAATATTCTTCCTCCAAATAAAGCCGAATTTACTTAGTCGTTATAAATTAATTTCGGAAATAAAATTATGCCTGCTCCAAATTGTTATAAAATCACTTAAACGAATCACCAGAGTGTGAAAGATAATGAGAACGAATAACGGTACTGAGCTCGGGAACTTGGCTAATTATAAAGTTTTGTTTCTGGTCTGTCAGTCTGACAGAGTATTAGCAATGTCACAAAGTATCTAACGAGGATTACATGTTACACGTTTTATCTTTTTAACCGGCTTCAAAAAAGAAGGAGGTTATATGTCCGACTTTGTGTATTGTCTACCGACTTCCAAAAAAAGGAGGAGGTACTCAATTCGACTGTATTTTTTTATATGTGTTACCTCATAACATTCGATAGGGTGAACCGATTCTCAAAATTCTTTTTTTGTTTGAAAGCTGGTGCTTCTCGTATGGTCTTATTTAAATAAAATTATATTATGGTATCGTATGGTCTTATTTAAATAAATAATAAAATTATAAAATTATATTATATAATTATATTAAAATAAATTTCATAAAATTCGGCGCTGTACTTTTTGAGTTACACTACAATAACTGAATAGAATGGAAATCGGTATTAAATTTTTCAAATTGACTTGTTTCGTATAAGTTCACCTAATTTTCTCCCATTTGTAGACCGATTCTCATTGTTATTTTTTTGTTTGGTAGAATTTATTTCCGAGGTGGTCCCATTTAAATTTCATAAAATTCGGTATTGCAGTTTTTGAGTTACACTCCAATAACTGAAAAGTGTTTCGCCTATTTTGATGATATCCTCATTAACGGTGAGTGACAATTGATCCCGTAAGTAGCAAGGGTCACTAAAAATGGAAAATAAAATACTTTTTACAAAAAATGAAACCGACTTCAACACCAAAAAGTGTGAAATAACTCGTCAAAGTCGGAACCATATATGGTTATATATAGATAGTTTTAAAGTACCTATTATTACAATATTGTGCGCATCCATTATTTATATGCCAATATTGGTCCCATTTTTGGTGATTTTTTGTAATCATTTTGTTTTGCTTCGTGCGGTTACCCAGCCTTTTCTTTTGCCAGTGCGGTGGCCCAGGTTCGATCACAGGTCGGGCAAGTATTTGTGCCATGATCAGAAATGTTTGTTCTCTCTTTAATGTTGTGGTGAGTTATTAGATTTCCTTTGTTTATACCTCCCGCAACATAGGGAGTTCTATATTATTAGTCCTGATTGTGTAACAATTACCATTTAGCCAGTGTTTAGTTGACCGAGCAAGCGAAGCTTTTTGAATGATTTTGTGAGAATTAATTATTTAAATGCTTTAAATGGCCAAATTGACTTTTCGTATGTTTGTTAGATTGTATGTACGTCTTTTATACGTCGCATTTTACAATAAATCTTGACGAAACTTGGTATGCATCTTTTCTTAAAAAGGAGGGAAGTTTGCTGAGGCGCCATTTGCCGACCGATTTTGTTAAAATTTTGTACGAACAATAGTTACTTGATTTTAAATAGGAATTTCGAATACGAGCATAAGCGGTCAAGTTTTTGCCGAGATAATATGTTGTGAAGCTGGACAAATTTGGTCAAGGTCTTGTCGAAATAAATATCTGTAAAAATATGTTTCTTAATTTTATGACTAACTGCGAAGAATTTTCGCTGGTAAGATTGCTGGCGAGGTCTACTGTTCGCCGAACTACTAGTAATATTTCCTGTGGATGTCTCCCGCGTTACACGGAGTCCTAGTGATTGTGTAACAATTATTATTAAGCTAGTGTTTTTAAAAAAAAAAACATGTTTTGCATAATGTCATGTTATAAAGCTATAAGCTTAGCGTAATACACTCCTTTCCTTTTTGTATTCACAGATTACTTACGGCAGGTTTTTAGATCCTATCTATCGATAATTTAGATATTTCTATCGATCTATCGATAATTCTACCACATGTGGAAAGAAAACGTAAAGAATAATAATGATTTAAAGAATATGTCTGCAGATAAACATTTGTTTTAACACTTTTTTTTAATCCTATACTAGTGTTTGATTGCTATTTCACTTCGTATACAGTTACAGACGAAGGTAGGTTCATCCAGTTATCATAATCTTAGATTATATTCTTTTTAATGTATACTAACTAGTCAAACTAGAGTTCCTAGGATCTAGAAGGAAGAGACGGACTAAACCAAGATTCGGAGACTAGAATAGCATGTATGTGTGTGCTGTTGAAAGACATCAGCATGTAAGACAAATGAGTCGGAATACTTTGCGCATTAAGACGCGGTCCAACTTCAATTTTAAAATAATTTACGATGCTTTACTTAAGGTTGAAAATCGCTTGTAAGATTGGACGATGTAATGCGAAAATGCTTTAATTTTGTACGTTTTCTTAATATTTTCGATATATACTAACACAATTGAAAAAACTGCTGGTTATAACTTTTGTACTATACGTTGGCTAAGTATTACCTAAAAAAAATATAGTGTTATCGCTGAAAATTCTGAGAGTTTGGACGTGAATGTTTATTTTTGTGGACCTATTCAGGATTTATTTCTGCTGAAAGAGAGTTATATTTATAAATTCTATTCGGTTATTACTCTTTTCCTATTCCTTTTCAGACCTTTGTATTTTTTTCATTATATACTATCGATCTGTTTCGTTACACTAGGTGTTTAAAAATTCTTCTTTTTCTTTAATCAGGGTACGAGCGCGCCTTAATATGAACAATATTTAAATTCTTAGATACATCAGTGAATTTAGAGTCTAGTACTTCTACTAGAGTTTTTCCTGTCATATTTTCATATGTTTTTTTTTACTAAAAATAATATTTTACGCAAAACACATTAGGGTTATGCTTGATGTATTAACACGTGCGAAAAAGTATAAACTATGGTAGGATAATGGGTTATGAAAGATATTCCAACCACTGTAGAGTTCTTTTCTAGCATAGAAGACCAATTTAACTGCAGGTTGGATTAAAAATTTTACGATAGATATTTGACACTATTTGTATGGACTTTATGTCAGATATCTATCTGTAGTAAGGAAAACGGTGGATTTTAATACCGACCGCAAGTTCATTATATGTCAATGAAAAAAAGGAATGCGTAGAGCATCAAGCGGTTATAATTTTCAAGTATAATATTATGTTGAATGGCTTGCGGTATTGTGTAGACATATCAAAATTGCCTTTAAAATAAGTTTAGTAGCTTTTAAAATATTTAAGCAATTATTTTAAAATCAAACATTGATTAAAATTTATTTCATTAAAAAATCTTCCAATCCGCAATAGCCCGTGTGGTGGAATATGGCCAAACTCCTCTCTCTGAGAAGATGGCTCGAGTCCCAGCAGTGGGAACAAAATGAGCTGATTATGATTATAATTGCAAAAATTAAAACCCTTTTAAAATTAAGTATTAATTTTAAATAGATTGTTGAATATTATAATAGTTTTAGCATTTATTTGAATCGCTGTATTTGCGCTCCAGTGTGTAATTTTTTATTCCCATTAACTACCGAAATAGCCAAAAGATGTGTCATATTTACAAATCCATTTCATTTAGTTGACAATATAAAACATCTACGTAAAAATTTAAAATGCTAAAAGTATATCAGTCCATTACCAACATTCTAAACCGTTTCTGTTCGCTTCGAAAAATTCCATCCAACAACAAAAAGAAAATGTTATTCAAATGGTTTACCGTCACTAGGTTCCAGTTGAACGCGAGCGTTAACTTCCTGTTTCCCTGCCCCCCTTGTCCCTCTGTGACGCACTTCCGGTGCCCCCCTGGTGCCAACTGTGCCGGAGCTTTTGTCGACTGAATATTGTAAAAACGGGCGAAAATAATAAATCTGTTAAATATTTTACGAATGGGATGTACGTACATAAAATATAAAATTTTAGCTCTTGGTGTTTTACAGTATGCATGATGGAGTCTCACGGGCCTTCTTTGGAGATAAACAAAAGCTAGTTTTATGCGATCTAAACCCTACTTATTTGGATTAGAGGGACGATCACGCAATCGTAAAGTAAACGTATCGATAACGTAAAACGATGGAATTGTACACATTCAATTGTTACTGACTGCTTCATATTATATACTAGAAGTTCAGCGTGACATATTCGATTCTCGCCCGAACCATACCCGCTGTGAGCTCGCAGAGTTTGATCATGAGTTCAATCCCTGGAGGGAGGCATATTATATACTAGAAGTTCGGCGTGACATATTCGATTCTCGCCCGAACCATACCCGCTGTGAGCTCTCAGAGTTTGATCATGAGTTCAATCCCTGGAGTGAGGCATATTATATACTAGAAGTTCGGCGTGACATATTCGATTCTCGCCCGAACCATACCCGCTGTGAGCTTGCAGAGTTTGATCATGAGTTCAATCCCTGGAGGGAGGCATATTATATACTAGAAGTTCGGCGTGACATATTCGATTCTCGCCCGAACCATATCCGCTGTGAGCTTGCAGAGTTTGATCATGAGTTCAATCCCTGGAGGGAGGCATATTATATACTAGAAGTTCGGCGTGACATATTCGATTCTCGCCCGAACCATACCCGCTGTGAGCTCTCAGAGTTTGATCATGAGTTCAATCCCTGGAGTGAGGCATATTATATACTAGAAGTTCGGCGTGACATATTCGATTCTCGCCCGAACCATACCCGCTGTGAGCTCGCAAAGTTTGATCATGAGTTCAATCCCTAGAGGGAGGCATATTATATGCTAGAAATTCGGCGAGACATATTCGATTCTCGCCCGAACCATACCCGCTGTGAGCTCGCAGAGTTTGATCATGAGTTCAATCCCTGGAGGGAAGCATATTATATGCTAGGGATTCGGCGAGACATATTTGATTCTCGCACGAACCATACCCGCTGTGAGATCGCAGAGTTTGATCATGAGTTCAATCCCTGGAGGGAATCATATTATATGCTAGAAATTCTGCGAGACATATTCGATTCTCGCACAAACCATACCCGCTGTGAAATCGCAGAGTTTGATCATGAGTTCAATCCCTGGAGGGAAGCATATTATATGCTAGAAATTCGGCGAGACATATTCGATTCTCGGCCGGACCAAACCCGCTGTGAGATCGCAGAGTTTGATCATGAGTTCAATCCCTGGAGGGAAGCATATTATATGCTAGAAATTCGGCGAGACATATTCGATTCTCGGCCGGACCAAACCCGCTGTGAGATCGCAGAGTTTGATCTTGAGTTCAATCCCTGGAGGGAAGCATATTATATGCTAGAAATTCGGCGTGACTGCGAAAGTTTGTGGGTGTTATTGTACTTCTTTATATATCTATTATTTTAACTAATGGTATGGGGGCATCTACCCCCAGAGGTACTGGATAAATACATAGGATACTTTTCATCATTATCATCATCCATTACCACACGGGGGTAACCGCGAGGCGCTGCTAATAGTTTAATGTGTGTGACTCTCACGAGAATTTCAATAAGAAAGAAAGAAAGAAAATAATTTTATTCAGGACATCACACAACATAACATACAAAAATACTGACAAAATAGGAAAACCATCATAATAATAATGTATTCAATACAGAAAATATAAATATAAAATAATTATTTAATACGTTAAGGTTTAAAGGTTGATTTGGAATCTTGTAAATAAGTTGATAGATGCAGAGGATTTATTTCACAAATCGTAATTAGCTGTGAACACTAAAAAGTATTTCCTAAAAAACATCGATTTTCATTGGCTCTAAACAGCATGAACAGTACTCCAGAAGAACCAACTAAATTTATATTTTCGAAGCACTAATGGGTCCATTCTTTCAAATTATGTTAATCTATCCATCAGAATCTCTTTCTCTGCACAAGTTCAAGACTGTTTGACTTTGCGAAAGGCAAAGAGTAATCCCTAACTTTGGAGGTAATTTATACTTTTCATAAAGCAAGTATGAAAGACTCTCAATTCTCCCGAGTAGGTAATAGGTATTTATATCTCAGATATAACGAAATCAAACTGACGGCAAATGATCTCTCTATGGCATAATTGCAAATAGAAAACTGAATTACCACGAAATATAGAATCTCACATTTCTTAAATACATTTTCGCTCTAAGAATCTAAAATTACAATTTAAAAAGTTAAGCCCTGGGATTGAAAATTTCATCCATAATCATTCGTTCGATATTCGCTCGCAAATTATTCAGATTAACTTAGTAATCAGAAATACTTTAACGCCGTTTGGGTCAAATATGAATATAGAGCGAGTTTGGTGATTTCAAAGACACATAACATTCACAGGGTAAAATTGTTTATAATGTCTACATTTTAAAACAGTTTTTGAGGGATTTCCTCGATATTGTTGATTCGAAAGAACAAGGATGAAATAATTCAATGGTAAAAAACACTCACGTTTATCATCTAGTCGTTATATTCCGACCGGTGTTCGGGCAGTAATGATGCCCATCCTCATGGAGAGCGTGGTCTAGCAGCGAAGGCTGCTAGTGGGTTTTACCATTTAACTATGAGTTCTCACGGAAGTTTTTTATGACAATAAAGGATGAAATAATATTGGAAGTTTTTGGGGCACCTAGAAAAATAATTTCGGGTTTTTCTATGCCTGGTTTCTGAGATTCATTTATAGCAGTTTATTCTTTATTCATCAAAGTTATGGGATCGGGTATAAAAACCACTATTATCACTTCATGAAGTTCTTAATACATTTACGACGGCACTGTTACCATCTGTCTCATGAGTAGTACAATAATCTGTCAGATGGAGATTTTTCACAACTACAACATATAGTACTCCGTACTCATATTAAATGTATTTGTGTGATGTCTATTACCGACTAACTATTAAGGCGCGCTCGTACCCTGATTAAAGAAAAAGCAGTATTTTTAAACGCCTAGTGTAACGAAACAGATCGATAGTATATTATGAAAAAAAATACAATGGTTAGAAAAGGAATAGGAAAAGAGTAATAACCGAATAGAATTCATAAATATAACTCTCTTTCAGCAGAAAAAAATCCTGAATAGGTCCCTAAAACTAAACTTTCACGTCCAAACTCTCAGAATTTTCAGCGATAACACTATATAATTTTTTTAGGTAATACATAGCCAACGTATAGTAATAAAGTATATAACCAGCAGTTTTTTCAATTGTGTTAGTATATATCGAGAAATATAAAGAAAATGTACAAAATTAACGCATTTCGCATTTTATCGTCCAATCTAACAAGCGATTTTCAACCTTACGTAAAGCATCGTACATTGTTTTAAAATTGGGGTTGGTCCGCGTCTTAAATTGGGTTTAGTAAAAATATATCCGCTGCTTATCTACAATGGTATGTTTTTTTATGTTATTTGTAGGTTAGAATTGTATGTTTTAGCACTTTTAGATAACGTCATTAGTATTTCCGGATTAAAAAAATGATTCTCCAGAACCTTATCTCAAGTTTCATAGCCACGTACAGACAGAAACGCAATCAACTGTATGCACAGACATATATTATGTTTATACACATTTATTAAAAAGGCATTACGTGGTATAATTCTTCATTAGGTACTGTGTCCCAAGAAGGTATTCTCGAGCTCAATTTTATTCCCATATTGTATTAGAAAAAAATAATATTTTGCGATATTGATGTTTATATCGGATAATGATGATGATGAAAGAAAAAAGTATCTTATGTGTTAATTCAGCGCCTCACATACTTCCATTCCAAATTTTATCAAAATTGGCCCCACCGTCTGATCGTGAATAAGTAACAAACATCCGTACATCCATACATCCATACTCACAAACTTTCACGTTTATAATATTATAGTACTCTGCCTAGTTTAGGATCTGAAGACCTTGCGTTGGTTATTATTTAAACAGAAAAGTTTTTTGAACATAAACCTCTTTGTAGCCAAATTCCGATACAACTGCGCGTCTTGTTGGATTACGGAACCATAAAAGGTTCCGTAATCCAACAAGAAACACTTTGAAGCTATTGTTACGAGTACGTTGGGTAAGTAGTATTACCGTTTTTACTATGGCATACCTCTTTAAAAGCAAAGTAAGGGATGTAACGAATATACATTTTTAAGATTTACGGCAACATGTGTGCGAATATCTCCTGTCAAAACTCGCAAATGAGAATGCCAATTCTAATACTCAGTTATTAATAATTATAGTAACAGCCTAGACGTAGACCTACTCGTGTACTAAGATGTCAAAGTGTAGAGTTTCTTGCCCTACTGATACCATTATTATGTTCTCTTTTGTAAGGCAACACACTGGAGCTAAAAATAAGCGAACATTTGTTATATAATTTAAGAAATTGGCGATACAGTCTGAAATTATATAGAAGACAATGATGCTTGGAATACTCCACTTCTGGCAAGCTGTCAATCTGCCACCCATAAAATGTACTATTTGTAGTACCTAAATAGAAACATTGTAAACATCTAAATTAAAAGAATGGCCCCGAGTTTCTTGCCGCTTCTTTTCGGTAGGCTCTATATATTTTGGAACGCGGCGGAAAAGTACATTATAATGAAAAAGTGTTGAATAAGTTTAATTCGTTCATAAGTGCGTCTTTAATGTCTAAATTGAATAAATGATTATGACTTTGACTTTGACTTTGACAGTCAACACTTTAAGAGGCTTTCGCTAGACGTATGTGTCAAAGGCCAGAGACAGAAGGCAGTACTCCTTGAGATGACACGCACCTTCAGGAGAATCCTCAGTTTAAAGGCCTAACCACCGGTACTTTGGTAAAAACCGCCAGTAATGGGGCATGACACAAACGACCTACGCTGCCCTTGCCGGTACTCCGTGGCTTCAACCCCAGAACCTTCCGGCCCCATCGGACATCTGTTCTATGAATATGTATGGGTACGTAAAGTAATGTAAATAAAAAAAGTTGTTTTTAGTAATGCATTGTGTAACAGCGGTAACACTACCCGAACACACCTCATTTTGAAATCAATTTCTCTATAATCTGATATCCTGACCTTCAACCACGTTGCAGACAGAATTGTGCATAACTATGACGTTTCCATAGTACAAGAAAGTTCTTATATTTATGGATGTATATGGGTGCCAGAAGCTCTTATTGCAGAACAGCGAAGAAATACATGCTGCAACTTGATCGATGTCCAATTTATGATCCAATATTCCAATATCGAATACAAGCTGTGGTTTTCGACATTATTGTATCCGTAGATATAAGAAAAAGACGCGTGGCACTCGGAGACTGCCGCGGTAAAGCTATTGCATAGCTTTTTTTATCAACTTATGCAATTATAATTATTTAACCAATGCCATCTAGAGGCGAGTTGCTGAACTAAAGAGACAAGCGTGATATTTCAAAAAGTAATTAAAAGTTCTGCTATTCATCTATAGATGTCAAATCAAGGTTATTTTCGTTACGGAATTTCTGGATTCGGTCTCCACGCTCAAGGCCCGCGATAGAAGCTATGCAATAGCTTAAAAAATTATGATTATTTTGTTATAAAAACTAACCTGGTTTTCACTCATTATTAATTAGAAATACGGAATTACTCATGTAATATTTATACCTTTCCGATAAATATTACGTGAGCAATCCCGTATTTCTAATAATAACGCCGTGGGGTACCGGCTTAGAATAGTACCCCCCCAACTCTACCCGTGGGTGCGTAAAAATCTGCTAAGGGATAACAATCGGAAGGTGGGCAGCAGCACCTTCCCAGTATTAAAACCCCAAAACTGCGCTCGCCAACCCGCCTGCCAAGCGTGGCGAGTATTGGCAAAATCCCCCCAATGACGGACACATTAGGAACCAGGCCCCCAGTCCCCGGCAGCCCCGCTATTCCTGGCTACGGTAGCGGCCACGGTAACGGTGGGGCAGGGGGTGCTAAGAATCCCCGGCAGACGCCCGGCTACCACCCCCAACGACGACGACTGGCCCTGGTGACACACAACATACGCACAATGAGGACAGACGAGAAGATATATGAGCTGGAAGAAGAAATGAGTAAGTTACACTGGGACATTGTGGGGTTATCTGAAGTCCGTAGAGCGGGTGAGGACACGATAACCCTGAAATCAGGTAACCTACTCTACTACCGGGAGGGCGACCAACAGTCCCAAGGTGGTGTCGGTTTTCTCGTCCACAAGTCCCTTACTAACAACATAGTTAAGATCGATAGCGTTTCCAATAGAGTCGTATACCTAATACTCAGAGTATCCAAACGATACTCGCTGAAGGTCATTCAGGTATACGCACCGACGAAGTCGCACCCGGATGATGAGGTGGAGGATATGTATGAGGACATTAGTCGGGCCATACATACCTCTGAAACGCACTTTCTAGTTGTTATGGGGGACTTCAACGCGAAGTTGGGTAAGAGAAGCGAGGATGAGTTGAAAGTGGGGCAATTTGGATATGGACAACGGAACCGTAGGGGACAGAGGTTGGCCGACTTCCTGGAGAAAGAGGGACTCTTTATGATGAACTCTTTCTTTCAGAAGCCACCTCACAGGAAATGGACCTGGCTGAGTCCCGATGGTTCCACGAGAAATGAGATTGACTTCATTATGACCACCAAAAGGCAAATATTCACTGATGTCTCCGTGATCAACAGGGTTAAAACCGGTAGTGATCACCGAATGGTAAGAGGCACGGTGAATATTAATGTCAAACTGGAGAGGTCTCGTCTGATGAAGTCTACGCTCCGACCCACTCGTGCCCGTATTCAAGACCCCGAGAGCTTTCAACTTGAGCTATCCAATCGCTTCGATTGCCTTGAGAACATCGCTTCAGTGGACGAGATCAATAACAGGTTAGTAGAAACTGTCCATACAGTGGGTTCCAAGTACTTTAAACCCCACCGTACAGATAGGCCACAGAAACTCTCCAACGATACCCTCAACCTCATGGCTGAACGACGCTCATTGAAACTGCAGTCTTCGGATGATGCTGAAGCATATAGGCTGCTCAATAGACGAATATGGAAGTCCTTGCGACACGACATCCGGATCTTTAATACAAACCGTATTAAAGAGACGATAGAGCGGAAAAAAGGCTCCAAAGTGTTTGCAAGAGACATGTCTATTGGGCAAAGCCAGTTGACGAAGCTGAAGAGAGAAGACGGCAGTGTAGCGTCGACCAAAGCAGAAGTATTAGGAGAGGTAGAGAGTTTCTACGGACAGCTATACACCTCGGTCACTAAACCTGTTAGCAGCTCGGCCAAAGACCCAAGAGCCAAGCTGACCCGACATTATACCGAAGATATCCCGGACATCAGCCTGTACGAGATTAGAATGGCCTTGAAACAGCTTAAGAACAACAAGGCGCCTGGTGACGACGGTATCACATCTGAGCTTCTGAAAGCGGGTGGAACACCGGTACTTAAAGTCCTTCAGAAGCTCTTTAATACCGTCTTACTTGAAGGTTCAACGCCAGAAGCATGGAACAAAAGCGTGGTGGTGCTGTTCTTCAAGAAAGGTGACAACACTTTACTTAAAAATTACAGACCCATCTCGCTTTTGAGCCATGTTTATAAGCTGTTTTCGAAGGTCATAACGAACCGTCTTAGTCGCAGGTTTGATGAATTCCAGCCTCCGGAACAAGCCGGTTTCCGAAAAGGCTATAGTACCATAGACCACATCCACACGCTACGGCAAGTTATACAGAAGACCGAAGAGTATAACTTGCCTCTTTGTTTAGCGTTTGTGGACTATGAGAAAGCCTTTGATTCGATCGAGACGTGGGCAGTGCTTGAGTCTCTCCAGCGGTGCCGTATTGACTATCGGTATATTGAAGTGCTGAAGTGTTTGTACAAAAACGCCTACATGTCAGTCCGAGTACAGGAGCAGAGTTCGAAGGCAATTCCATTGCAAAGAGGCGTGAGACAGGGAGACGTTATATCTCCGAAACTGTTCACCGCTACATTGGAAGACGCCTTCAAGCTTCTGGAATGGCAAGGACTTGGCATTAATATTAACGGCGAATACATCACTCACCTTCGATTTGCCGACGATATTGTAGTCATGGCAGAATCCATGGAAGACCTCAGTACAATGCTCGAAAGCCTCCATCGAGTTTCCCAACGGGTAGGTCTTAAGATGAACATGGATAAGACGAAAATTATGTCTAATGCCCATGTTGTACCTACCCCAATATCAGTTGGGAACTCAGATCTCGAAGTTGTTGACGAGTACATCTACCTGGGACAGACAGTCAAACTAGGCAGGTCCAACTTCGAGAAAGAGGTCAATCGTCGAATCCAACTCGGCTGGGCAGCGTTCCGGAAACTTCGCGAAGTCTTCTCGTCAAAAATACCTCAGTGCCTCAAGACAAGAGTCTTCGACCAATGTGTGTTACCAGTGATGACTTATGGCACTGAAACGTGGTCTCTTACTATGGGCCTCATAGACAAGCTCAAAGTTGCACAACGAGCTATGGAGAGGGCTATGCTCGGGGTTTCTCTACGTGATCGAATCAGAAATGAGGAGATCCGTAGAAGAACGAAAGTCACCGACATAGCCCAGAAGATTAGCCAGTTGAAGTGGCAATGGGCAGGGCACATAGCACGCAGAACAGATGGCCGATGGGGCCGAAAGGTTCTGGAGTGGAGACCACGTACCGGCAAGCGCAGCGTAGGTCGTCCACCGACACGGTGGACAGACGACCTGAGAAAGGTCGCAGGACGACGTTGGATGCAGGCCGCTTCCAACCGGTCCTTTTGGAAAATCATGGGGGAGGCCTATGTTCAGCAGTGGACGTCCTACGGCTGAGATGATGATGATGATGAATGTATGAATATTTTCATATATATAAGAAATTACTCCATAATCGTATGTTCCATGGCTACGGGTATATTAGAAGGATTTTATTATTAATTGCTATTGGTGTTTTTATTGACCTAGCAAGAGAAACGAGCGAAGCGTCTCTGCTTTAACTGGCCAAATTGATTTTCATCTGTCCGTATGTTTGTTAGGTTATATGTTGGTCCTCCTGTACAGGTCGCATTTTTCAACCAATCATGACGAAACTTGGTATGCATGTTCTAATATTTTTTTGTCGTTAGACATTTTGGAGTGGGGGATTTTGTTAAAATTAGGTATACACATTACATACCTGAATTTATAGAGGAATTGTGAATATATTTCATTATAATTAGCATAATTGGTAGAGTTTGTAGGTTGCCGAGATTGTTTGTAAAGAAAACAATTTTTTTTGGTAATAGGCCATGAATATTTGGCACCACAAACAAAAATCAAAGCAACTTTAACCAAGGTTTTGTTAAAATATATATTTGTTTTTTTTTTTTTAAATTTCACTGGCCTATGCAGATAGCTCAGACTGTGAAAAATTGCCGCTGATAAGACCACGCGAGGTCTGTTGTTCACAGAACTACAATAATTATGTGAATCAGCAAGAACAACAAGGTCACAAACTTATGTCGACGTCGCTCGGCTCGAAATTATCCCAATTAAATATTAATATCGAACGACGAAAAACAAAGCTTCAGTAAATTTTTTTTACTTGTATCTAATTAAAAAAAAGTTTTGTGTTAGTGCTTCGCACAGCGCGGCGGTTGAGAAGCTATAAAATCGTTACGTCCAAAAGAACGCTACATGAGCTAGTCCAAATTGTAAGGTATTTCTATCTTTTGGTAACGTGTTTCTTGACACAGTTATTTCGCCCCGTTTCGAGAACAATTCTAATATCTGAACTCCAAAAATCTATACTTCTCTTGTACTAGACGCGATCCAGAATGATTTACAGCCATGCCAGCCATTTAATATTGTAGAAAATATAGACATTTTGCATGATTTATCGCCATACATAAAAACCTCCTGTGCTTTCTTAAATTCAGAAATAACCTCATTTTATTGCTACTAGACTATATTGCATATTTAAATTATCTGCCTTAAATGTGCAGGTAACTGGTGCAATATTTTTATGTGTGATTCAAACTACTGTAGAATAAAAGCACAAAAAAAAAATTAAATTGTTCCAACCGACTTCCCTATTCAGTTATTGGAGTGTATCTCAAAAACTGCTGGACTGAATTTGATGAAATGGGGAAGCGGGAAGCAATAGTTTTCAAACAAAAAGAATTTTGAGAATCGGTTCATCCAGTCGAAAATTATGAGGTAACAAACACAAAAAAATACAGTCAAAGTTATGAGGTAACTAACTTACAAAAAAAAATACAATCGAATTGAGTACCTCCTCCTTGTTTTGGATGTCGGTAGAAAAATAAATAAATAGTTAACAATAATTATAAGACACAATCCACATAAGGTGTTCTGGTCCCAATCTAGGCAGAGCCTGTACTATGGTATCCCGATGACTGATATACATACACATATACACACACTAGACCGCACAGTACACATATCAGACACAGATCAAAAAGACCTCTTCATGCACACTAATTTTTTCACCAGTCCGGGGATCGAACTTAGTAAGAGCCGCTCAGAAGCCGCGTTGGCTAGTTGGTTGGTTACTAATAGACTAACGGCCGGCCCCAATAATCTATCTATCGCCGGTTTACCTTACTAGAGTTAGATATTTGACACTATTTGTATGGACGTTATGTCAAATTTCTATCGGTAGTAAGGAAAACTGTGGATAGATAGATTATTGGGATCCTCCATAAGAAGAAACTAACAAGAGACTTAAACTAAACTGAAAACATTTTGCACACCCTGTACCTACGGTAGTCACCTGCGCCTCGTTCTCGAATCATGTTCTTATTAATTCTGAAGAGTAGGAATTGGATTCCTTTATTGGATGGCGATTATTCCGGTTTATACCGGTTTTCGTCTCGTTCCCGTGACTCCTCATTTATTTTACATATAATTGGATTTAAAGCGATTTGCACTGAGTGAATTGAATTTGAGATATGAATCTGCAGGCATAGTTGATATTGGACTTAGTAATATGATTATATGTTTGATTCACTCTATCAGGGGATGAGGTTCATAGTTATTTGTTATGCAAGGCTGCAGTTGGTTTTTGGTGCGAGTACCTACTTGTATTGAAATTTGATCATGCGAAGGATTCTAGGATTTGTTTAAATATAGAATCTTGAGCGTAGCGAGGGTTTCAAAGACACGAGATGCAAAATAATTTTGCTGCCGAGTGAAACAAAAAACAGCTTAGTTATTAAATTAGTGTGCAAACATTTTACAAATTAAAATTCCTGCAATTGGCAACATTGATAGGTAAACTTTTTGTAACTGTTATACTTGTGAACTATTACTAGATATGTTTTTTCATTTTTTTCATTCAATCCAGTGGTGCCACCTGTGGCTGGCCAGTGCTATTATTCAAATAAATGAGGTTGGCGCACTGACATAAGTACCTATTCAATGCATTTTCAGCGGACTTCCGGTATAGAAAAGTATGGAATAGAAAGGTTCGAATTTCAAAAAGTATTTCCACGCTAGAGCACAAATTGCACTTTTCCACTCAGATTTCTAATGACAAACAGAATCTTTCCGAGGGTGTGAGGTGAAAAGAATATTCCCTGCGCCGTCAGGTTGCAAATCTTTACAGGCGAGGAAACCCGACTTATGTAGTGGTAGGTATCTTGTGCAAGAGCCCGTCTGGAGTGGTACCACCGCAGTACCAGACACTCTCTCAGCATTACTGTATTAGGGTGTTAAACGCACTAATGCCACTGAAATGACTATATGCATGTAACTAACTAAAAAAACAAATGTACTGAAGTGTAATGCAACGTGTCATGTGCAGAGGTAGTGTGCAATCAGGCTCTCAGGCATCAATACTTGTCTGTCTCGTTATGTGATAGTATAAAAATAATAATAAAAACCACCCAGTTTTAATACTAACAGTTCCATATAGTGAGTTTTTTATACAATACAATACAATACAATACAATACAATACAATACAATACAATACAATACAATACAATACAATACAATACAATACAATACAATACAATACAATACAATACTTTATTGACACCAAAATAACTTAAAAAACAGATTAGAAATATATCTTAAAGCTAAGTACAATGAGCGGTCGTATCGCTTAAAGCGATCTCTTCCAGACGACCTTAAGATGGAATAGATATTATGTATAATTACTCTAGGACGGTGGTGTACATAATGGAAATATAAATAATTTTAATAGAATTTTTACATAAACGACAATTACAGTCCAGTCTTTTATGTAAGTACTAGCTGCGCCCCGCGGTTTCACTCGCTTGGTTAAGGATGATGATGATGATGATGATGAAAAGTATCCTGTGTTCGTCCCCGGGATATAATATATTTCCTTGCCCAATTTCAATATGATCCGTTCAGCTGTTTAGACGTGAACGGTTTCACCCGCGTGGTGATGGATGATGATGATAATGAAAAACTATCCTATATGTTATTCCAGGGCTTCTTCTATCTACATACCAAATAAAATCATTGCTCATTAAATAATATTTCTAATTTCATTGAGGTAAAAAACGCTAAAATAACGTTTCATCATTGTAGCCGCGGAATGGGCCGGCGAAGCGCTCAAAACTAAGTAATGAATTTTATTGAGAGAAAAATTCCATCCTCGGACGGGATTCGCACCCGCGTTTTCGGACCACCGCGGTTCTGGCCCGAGCATCAAATTTTAACTCTCTATTTGACTAACCGTCTTGTGGGGACGGAGCGACATCTATTGGACAGTTAACAGTACCATCCAACCGAAAGTAGCATTATTTAGAAATACTTAAACTTTCGTATTGACATCGCGGCCCTTGTAATTTTTATAGTATTTTTCTCTCAATAAATTTCAATGTTTGAGATCGCTAAAGTTAGTGCTTTAAAAGTAATACTAAGTAAATAATGATTGTGGCTCCAACCCCAGGTTAGGTTTGAACTGTTTGAATTTGAACTGAACAAATTTTGCCTCTTATGCACCGTTATAATAATTTTATGGTAAAAAATCTACCACAATTACACGTCAAAACTAGAAAAAAAACACATCTAGGAAAATTCAAATTAACAATTGTAGGTGAGTTTTTTTCGCCATCTTCATTCATTGCAATTTTAGAAGGAAAAATACACATCCTCGACGGGATTCGAACTCACGTCTTCAGTGAAAAGCCGTATCAGATGCCATAACCACTAGGCCAGCGAGGCATACCGTCTAAGCATGGAATTTTAACTCTCTATTTAATTTTTGCCCTCGTATAGGGAAGGAGCGACATCTTGAACTGCTCGACAAGCTTTACCAATCGAAATCAGTTTTTTTTAGTTTTAAGAATGAACTTTAGAAACAGGGCATTTACCATGTATTGAATTTATTGTGAGCTCTCGATATTTCGGTACAGTTGCATGCGCCACGTTCACGAGACCTCAAAAAAAAATACAATACATGGGAAATAGGTATCCCGTTCCTAAAGTTGATCTTTGCATTGGTGACCATGTCAGTTAAAAATTTATAACTAAGCTTAAATTTTAAATCTCTAAACTTGCAATGTTGGTCTCACTTTGCAGGCGTTATCTCTTTAAAAAATCATGTAATATAAAAAAAAAACTTCATTCATCTCACTTCTTCAATAATTTTGTCATTCCTAGTTACGAAGAGCTGACACTGGTAGCGATTCACTTGTTCAAAAAAAAACTAAACTACTGGACTAAAAATGTATTATGCTGGTCCTTAATCTGTTAACAATAAAATCCAAAATTATTTAACACTTAGAACACTTCTAAAAATAGGACTATTCTATTCAATTTTGGATTATTTTAGGTTAGTTTAGCGAGCACCAAGTTACGTGACTACTAATCTGTCTAAAATATGCCCACTGTTGCTGTCATTCGAAAGTGTTATACTAATTTGGATTTTAGCCTAAACAAAATAAGTACTGCCATAATTTGAGATTTATAGAATGCTTACACCTTAAATAGAATCGACACCACCATCGGGAAGTTTTGACAAGACCAAATAAAATATAGCCGTATCATTTACTCGTATAATAAAGGGCTTTTGCCTGCATATGAGCGATTCCGTGATGTTATCACCCAAATTGAATATTGAATGAACGCTCGTAAACCATATTAACTTCGGCAAATTGCATTTTAGATTAATCTCCTTGGTGCCACGTTTATTTGATTACATTTTATTATTAACTGGCTACTGTCAGTGGCTTCGTACGCTTGGAATGAGGTTGCGGAAACTACAGTTAAATTGAGATAAAAAAAACGGCCAAGTGCGAGACGGACTCGCGCACCATTGTCTATGAGGGTTCCGTATCATTTTCTATATTAAATATTTAACGTTTCTACGTGAAATCGTTATTAATACGAAAAGAAATGGAAAAAGAATCCCGTTTGTTGTATGAGAGCTCCCCTTAAATAAATATTTGTTTTATTTAAAGAGGAAAGATTTGTAAGTATGTTTGTAACGAATTGGCTCAAAAAGTACTGGCCAGATTTCTAAAATTCTTTCAGCATTGAAAACCTACATTCACCCTGAGTATAATAGGCTATATAAGATTCATCATCATCATCCATCACCGCGCGAGTGAAACGGCGGAGAGCAGCTAATATATTATAACTAAACACTTGTGAATATTTCAGGCGTTTACCTGTTATCAATATCGAGCAAAAATTAGCATAAATAATTATTTTTTTGGAATTTATTGTTATATCGGCAACAGAAATACATCATCTGTAAAAAAATCAAATGTCTAACTATCGCAGTTCATGAGACACAGCCCGGTGACAGACCGACCGACAGATGGATTGAGAGAAAAGTCTTAGTACTCGTAATAAGGTTTCATTTTACCCTTTGGGTACAAAACCCTAAAATGTAGCTTTTGTGCTGAGCCCGGGTATAAGCTGACTCCATTTCAAATTAAGATAAGAGTATATTATATATAAACTCACAAACTTTGTATATATATATATATATATATATATATACATATAAATATATCTAAATCCTTATTTGCGTATCATATATACGCCTAAACGCGAAAGTTTGTGAGTATGGATGTGTGGATCTTTGTTACTCTTTCACGGTCAAACGGCGGGGGCAATTTTGATGAAATTTGGTATGGAGGTAGATGAGGCGCTGGATTAACACATAGGATACTTTTCATCATCATCCATCACTACGCGGGTGAAAAAGCGTAATATGCTTGGGCACAGCATAAACAAAATAATAACAAGCTTAAAAAGCTATGTATAAAAACGATTACCTGGTAAAAGCTATTGTCTTTTCTATTCCAACGTAAAGTAAGTACAAAAAGTAAAGTAAGTAACAAGGTACTAGATATTATTATGATGATGTTTAAGTTTATAATTGTTAGTGACTTTCACAGATAGGAATTCATGCACAAAACAAAGCACATAAGTTATATACAAAAAGAGTTACAAAGATAAATTTTACTGTCAGCACAAAACGACAAAGTGGTATTAAACTCTAGTGTTTTAAATCTTGTTGAGAGATGTGATGTAGATGAAATATTAATCTTTATGGAATATTAGACTATAGATTTAGGCTTAATTTTCATAGTAAATAACTCGAAAACATTTAACTAATTATAGCTTAAAAATGGTAAGTAGCATAATTTTGTACACTTTGTGTTTTTATGCATTGGCAACATTGTTCCGTCATTTGGTTAAATAAGAATTTAATTCAGAATAGAATATAGTATTATAATTTTCTTCTGTAGTATATATCGCAAACTAACTGAAACTCAAATGAAGCGCTCACAGCGGAGCTTGACTTGGCGATCTTAACCAATCAACATGTTAAGTAACGCTTGCTGCGGTCAGGAGTTGGATGGGTAATCGCTAGAGGCATTATTCAACTGAGCGCTTCCGTGCTTCGGAGGGTACGGTAACCTATCGCTCTCCGTTGTTTGCCTTAGGACAACAGTCGTTAGACTATGTTGAAGGCCTTCGGGTGGCCTAAAGGTTCAGCATGGGTTGGCCTATACACCGCGTAGATTATGACTGAAATTCTCTCCCTGAGACGAAGGCTCGTGTCAGTGGGATCATAAGGGCATCATCTTAATATATAACACATTGACTTATACGATAATAAGCAACTAGTATTATGTACCAGGTACCTATAATTTTTTTTAATATACGAACGGGCGTCTACCCTCAACTAGAATACCCCGTAGTAAACATACAGTGTTGAAAATATAAGTTATATCCGCTCCCCATACAAAATGAAAGAAAATATAGGCATTTGCAAAGATATTGCATTATTTATTTTTGCAATTTATTACAAAGATGCTATCTTATATAGCTACAAGTATTTTACTAGTAGTGGAAACAGACAATACTGGTTTACAGTAGGTTCGTCTTTGCAATAACATCTGTAATTAACCTAGTTATGTTATTTTGTCGCTATTTCGATTACCTTTCCATGTGAACAAGGTAGTATTATAATATAATTTATTGATTCAGGCGTTACTTTGCAGAAATCCATTATCAAAAAACGATATTAAAAAATATATTTAATGACAATTCCGCTGAAAAAAAAAAAGATTATGGCCTATTTGGGGGTGTGCACTCCCTAAATTGGGGGGGTGTGTGTTTATATTGTATTCTTCCTATTAGCAGTTTGTGCGGGAGGGAGGGTGGTGCACACCCCCAAATAGGCCAAAATCATTGTTTTTTTCAGATAAAGTGTCACTAAATATATTTTTAATATCGTTTTTTTAGTATTATAATATCTTTGTAGCAGTATCTTTCTATATCACTACGGCAACACTGCAAAGTAGTAATTTTACACATTACTCGTACGTAATACATAGACTGCAAAGCGGCAATATGCATTGTGTACTGACACTAGCAGACATTCCTTTGTGCGGTGATGTGCCAGTAAATATAAATTTTGATAGTGATTAGGTCGGACAAATTTTTGCCGGCTACGTAGTTTAAAGTCCGCCTCATTCACAATACGGTTGTGGTATATATGTCCGAAGTAAGAAAGTAATAATAAAGAATCTGTGTAACATAACAATCGCACGCATTTGTTATTGTCACCGATATTTTGTTAACACACCTAAACGGCAAATTTTGGCCGGATACGTAATTTAAAGTCCGCCTCTTTCACAACACGGTTGGGTATATTACATACCCGAAGAAAAAAGTAATAAACCTACAGAAACTATCAATCATACGCACTTCTTGCACCGGTGTTGTGTTAAGACACCTAAACGCTCTTTCTGTAGTTACGTGCATACTATATGACTACTATTTTGTCTAACACTAGTGTAAAATATATTTAAAAAATATTATAAATACGATTTGTAAATCGCAGTTTTTGTGGTAAGTTCTGTATTTAGTTTGTACTACACTTTTATGCTTTTACAAGTACTATTTGTGAAATTTAATACCGACTTCCATTATATTAAGTTATTGGAGCGTAACTCAAAAACTTCCAGACTGAATTTGATGAAATTTAAATGGGACCACACGGAACACACCAGTTTTCAAACAAAATAAGAATTTTGAGAATTGGTTTACCCGATCGAAAGTTATGAGATAACAAACATTTAAAAAAATACAGTCGAATTGAATACCTCCTCCTTATTGGAAGACAAATAAATAACACCTTGATATTTATGTATAGCGTATTTGTGTGATCGTATAAAAGGGATTACTTTTTAATGCATCCATTGGTACTAAATAATTTTAAATGCACGTTATATTGAAAGCAGCAGCAGACCTTGAACAACGTAGATTTAAAAAGTAAAATACACGTACAACGTGAAATGTATTGTCATTTCAATCGGTGAAAATGCAATTGATCTGCTCATCAGCAGACTCATAAAAGGTCGAGTTAAACAGAGTCCAACATGCTATGAGTGCGAGGACCAAGGTTCGGCGTCTTTCAGCCGTGTTTGTTTTATAACATATTGTCGAGCAGGCTCACGTCGATTTAACAAAAATATATAGCTCCACAGGATTTTAACGAACATTTCAGCCAACGCAACGGTATGAAAATCCATTTAGTTTTTTGTTTGCATGAAATGCGAACAAACTGATATTCAGACAGGACGATGACATAAAGTATTCGCAATTTTGTTACTTGTGTTATTCTTTTAATTACAAGTAATATTGGTTACTTTCCAAGGACCTTCAAATATAATTACAAAATTGGCGGACACGATATTTGTCAAATATTTACCACATCCCTAGTAAGTGACTCGTCAAAGGACGTGTGTACGTTGAAGTGTTGTATTATTGGAACGTATCCCATAACTAATTAAGTTTATCAACTGCTTAATTTAAGCCGATAGTTGGTATATACAGTCTAGAGTCAAATAGATCAAGCGTACCACTAGCTGCCAGATTAGTTAACATTAATTAATTCCTAATGGGTTTGCAGCTGCAGGTGAGACCTATCAGATATATAACTTGTAAGATAAAATTATTATAGCAGTATAAAGTAGATTTTGACCTAGTAGACATCACAGAACTGCCGTGCGATTCTCTAATGATTCGTCGACGAGCTCACCGATCTCAAATACTTTATGAGATATCGCCCTTGTACACAAGGTTGTTTTTCCAACATTTCTTGTCATCTCTTCATTTTTATAGTATTACTTTTTAAAGCACTAACGCCTGCTTAAGCGATCTCAAACATTGAAATTTATAGAGAGAAAAATTCCATCCTCGGACGGGATTTGAACCCGCGTCTTCTGACTCTCCGTGTCAGACGCCATTGACCAACTAGGCCAATCTGGTCCAAGCATCGAATTTTAACTCTCTATTTGACTAACCGTCTTTCGGGGATGGAGCGACATCTATTGGACAGTTTAACAGTACCATCCAACCGAAAGAAGCATTATTTAGAAATACTTAAACTTTCGTATTGACATCGCGGCCCTTGTGATTTTTATAGTATTACTTTTTAAAGCACCAACGCCTGCTTAATCTCTTCTCTCTTCATTTGTTTCACGGATGTTGTCAAAGATTCAACGATGTTTGCTCTTAAAGAATCGCACGGCTGAAAATAATCCCGGCTGGCTAGACGAAATTAAGCCTTGTGACTTCGTCGTTTGTGAAGCGAGGCGTACCATTTTTTGTATCTTCGGCCGGAAAAATATATTTGTAGTGGGCAGAAATGTTCGATGTTTTGTGATGTATTATTGTGAACCTCCCGTTATTTCGGGGTTATGAGTATGTAAAGTTTATTTATTCCTCTGTATAACGTCCATTTCATATGCTTCTAGGATCGGATAAGATTTAACTTCACTTGGCGTCTATCCAAACAATTTAGATACCTCTACCGTCTTATGACCGATGAAAGGTGGATTAATTATAGCCCCAAGTTCAACCCATGTAAGCATGCCATGGTTTATATGTAGCTGCTTTTATGGAGTTTTGTCCACTGACATATATTCAGTTCAATTATTTATATTTTATTAGATATATTTTGTAGGTATATGTCTCACGTGCGTTATATGATTATGATGTTTATTAAATTAGTTTATAAAACATTAAGTTTCAATCTAGCCAAACAAATGTTGAAGGTAGTATAGGAATAAGAGATAATTTAGCACGTTCTTTTTTCTTAAAATTAAGGTTAAAAAATGTAAGGATACAATAATAATCAAATAACAATTGCAGGTAATTCCATTAGACGAGATTTCAGGCACATTAATGATATAAAGTTACACTCATACCCCGCACTGTGACTCCCTGTGTCATGCGAGGCATGGACATACACAATAAAACATCACATTATCTAGACCCGAAAACAAACGTTTTCTTATCATCACACATATATTAGCCCCGGCCAGGTTCTGAACCTGGGACACCGCACTTCGAAGGCAGGGTCTCTACTTACTGAGCTATCGGATCCATCAAATAACCCTACTTACGAAAATCAGCGTGTCGACGAAAAAACCTCTTTGTTCTGAAATAGTTTTTAACTGACATCCAAAATGGAGGTGGTTCTCAATTTAATTGTATTTTTAATTGTGTTCCCACAGAATTTTATTCTTTATAAAAATAATTTAAATTATTCCTTTATATATGAAAGCTGTTGCTTCGCATGTGGTTCCATTTAAATTTGATCGAGATTTGATCGGTAGTTTATTTTATAATTTCAAATTTATCATCAACATCCGGGTCTTAAAATTTTGAGTGGGCATTTAAGCGTAGAATGGAATTCGGTTTTTTTTAAATTGTATACTAATAAACATATGAAGGTTATTTTTATAAGATTACTTTTTTAAAGCACTACCGCCTGATTAGCGATACCAAATATTGCACATTTAGAGAGAAAAATCACATCCCGTCCGACCCCATAACGATTAAAATCAGATAGTGTTAAAACTCGATGCTCGGACCTCAAGCCTCGGTGGCCTAGTTGGTCATAGCGTCTGACACGGATTGTCGGAAGACGCGGGTTCGTATCCCGTCCGAGGATGTACATTTTTCTCTAAAATGCAATAAATGAAGGTTATCTTTGATAAAAAGTTAAAATCTGCTCATAATAAGAGAGCGTCCATGAAGTTCAATGTCCGCTATCCATTGTCAACTTTAGTCCAGACTGTACTGCAGACCAAGCTTAGTCCGTATTACACATAATAGAAAATCTCAGTGAATGGACCAGAGAAGCTGAGAAGCGTCGCTGTTCGTTAATATTTTCTAAGTTGACAGAATGATGGCAAAGAAACAATTTATATATTGCGCGTGGTGAATAAAACATCAGTTAGCGAGAAATATTACACATATAGCTAGATTAATGGTGTAAAGATGAAGACAAAGAGTGAATAGGCGGGGAGCTGGAGGTAAACTTTGTTGTTATATTGTGTAGGTATACTTATTGACCGAGCAAGCGAATCGTCTTTGCTTTAACTGACCAAATTGACTTTCATCTGTCCGTATGATTGTTAGGTTATGTGTCGGTCTTCCTGTACAGGTCGAATTTTCCAACCAGTCTTGACGAAACTTGGTATGCATGTTCTAATATTATAATATAGTTATTTTGTCATCGGAGATTTTTCAATGAGCGGAGTAATTTTCCTAAAAAGGGGGGAAGTTTTCTGCGGCGCAATTATAGTACGATTTTGATCAAATTTGGTACACACATAGACTTAATTTTTTTTAATTTTTAATATTATTTTTTTAATTTAAGAAAAGGAACAGCGTATATGAGCATAATTGGTAAAGTGGTGGTTGAGTTTAATGAGTTGTGAAGTTTAAAAACTGAACGATTTTCATTGCTCAGACGATACGAGTAATTGCCGCTGATAAGACTGTGCTCGCGAGGTCTACTGTTCGCAGAACTTATAGTTTATAGACTAATGATTCATCTTACTTATGCGGTCTAAAGAGACTACGCTACGCGCTACTACGGTGCGCGAATTAAAACCTTCATTGTCCATAAAACACTCGGTATTTCAGTTAAAGGATAGACAAAGATGAGCCACGTCTAAAAGAGTTTTCTTACAGCACCCTTTATGAAAGAGAATTTGAGTACGAGCCGTAGACTTCTATGTAGATTAGCTTTTAAAGACTATTATCGGAACACGCCATTTTCTTGACGACAGGTTGATGACTTGACAGGTTTTCTAGAAGTATCTAGAAATTGCCCTTCTTACTGTGGTCGTCTTTATTTTCACCAAAGTTCAAGAGGTGATCAGTGACCACCGTGTAGAATTCTTTAACTGATGTTCAGCTCCTAAGCTGGTATTGGTTCCATAATATTATTGCTATGTCTTTATAGCGTCTTCATCTATTAACGCAGGTACGCCTACGACTCGAACCTTTGCCTGCGCGACGCACAATTTATCGACGTGGCCATATAAAATACAGAATGAAGTGGATGGATGTTTGTGTGCTACTGGCGACATTTGGTTTCTTACAAAATTACCTTTGCAACCATTCTAACTTTATTATGATTTTCCGGCAGTAAAGTAGTCATCCATACATTTTAATAGATATTAATCTGTCCGCATCAGGACAAAAAATAACAATAGAATTATGAATGAAACTTGCCTCTAATGAGGCTTGCTGATTCTGACAGATTATGTCATGAAACTATGCTTGAACGACATCAGCGCTTTCTGTCACTAACACTTCTGTGTCTAACACTAACGGCCGGTCCCAATAATCTATCTATCGCCGGTTTACCTTACTAGAGATAGATATTTGACACTATTTGTATGGACGTTATGTCAAATTGCTATCGGTAGTAAGGTAAACCGTGGATAGATAGATTATTGGGACGTGCCTTAAATCTACTCGTAGTCCTACTTGTGTGTACATATCAAAAAGCTTGAACAAAACATTATCGAATGGTCTCGCATCAAAGACTATTTTTATAAAGTAGTCTGTCTCGCACTTCCATATTAATATTGCCACTTATAAACCAGATAGCACCTTTGGGGCTATGGACTTCCGAGGGGTGGATAGAAATATAGGTAGGTAAAGATCAATATGAAACTCCTCCAATAGGAAAATACGAGTATGGGATTAGTTTGGTGGTTTGGTAGTGATTTAAAAAATATGTAATGGCTTCCGCGATACAACGATTCATAGTGCGGGCTGTGAGTTTGGGAATGGAATAAATACAAAAAAGTTACGCCATTCCTAAATTCATACTATTTTTTCTTGTTATATTTATTTAGATATCAAATTGAAATACTACCTCGTGAAATAGGCTTACAATTATCTTTATCTAGCCGTGTCCTTTTTTTGTATTATGACTTAACTCTTAAAGCTTATGCTGTCCACTTTGTCTGTGGGTGATCTACGCTGCGCTTGCTGGTTCGTGATATTTAATCTAGAACCTTCCGGCTTAATCAGAAATCATTTCTGTGTGACGTGTGCCCTGCCCACTACCACTTCAACTGGATTATCCTTTTGGGCTATGTCGGGACCTTAGGGTTTCTACGAATCTCCCCATTTCAGATTCGATTAAATAGAGAAACCCCGAGCGTAGCTTGCTTAGCTCGTTGTGCCACTTTGAGCTTACTTACGAGGTCCATTGTAGCCGTAACCATGATCGTTACTAAAACGATCAATTTCTAGATATACACATCTGGGGTATGGGGTATGGGGAGCGCATACCCTGCCTTCTTGCCTTCCTTTGACACGTTGTGGACAAGGAAATACTTTGAGTTAACACATTCAACTATTCATTGATAATTCTATAACATAAGGAGAGCCGCGTGCTTAAGGCTAGTTTAGAACTTAATAAACAAGCGCTACTATAGCAGCCATTGACTCCTGACATAATGTTTATATAGTCGCGACACGCCAGGCAACCGATTTAGAAAGCGAATCATGGAAATTATTACTGAGTATTATTTTTTATCCGCCATGATGGACGAGGTTTTGCAACGTTAGCACAGAAACAACGTGATATGCAGTGAGATTACTTTTCTGTACTATTATATATTTAAACGTTGACGAGGAAAGTACGCCATGATGGTAATCAAAACTCCTATTCATAATAGTTGCAGTGCCAGGCATTGCAGAAGTTTTGTGGGGCACTCTAGGTACTGCGCCAATAACCTAGAGACATTCGTTTTTAAATCTCTTTTACCTGTATTTTCTCTTGATTAAAACGTTGAATCATTAAAACGGTGTAGATATATTGGCATTGATTTGGTACCACTTTAGATGAGACATAAGTGTTATTCCACATAGTAAAGTTTAGTCGTTTTGGATTCATTTACTGCAGTGTTGACACTTAAATATTGATTCTGGAATATCTCCTGTATTTTCTTGCTACTTTGACTATTGGTGAGCTTGACTATTGACATACAAATTAAAATACTTTTGTATCCAATAGTAAACCATGAAAGTAGACAATATTATAGTTAACTTGTTGCGCCCAGCGGTTACACCGACGTGGGGATGGATGATGATGAAAAGTATCCTATATGTTAATCCAGCGCCTCATCTACCTCAATACCAGACTTCGTCAAACTGGTCCTGCCGTTTGAGAGTGTAGAAGAAACAAACATACAAATACATTTATATGCTCACAAAATTTCACTTTAACTTTCATGAAATCGGTTAATACTCGTATATACCGAGGTAATAAGGTAGAGCGACGCTTATTTTTGATACAATAACCTATTTAACAGATCAGAAACTTCCTATCAAGTATAGTTGTTGTATAGCAAGTGTCCTGTACAACACAAAACATAACAATATATTTTTTATTGCTTACCACAAGTAAATACGTTTATTAAAATAACTATATAATTAATCTATTTATGAGTTTTGAACTATGATGTAATTACAAATGACGGTCTTATGGCCAAGTCAACTGCGATATTTGTAACTGCTTACTTATATTATATGACTTCTGAATCCTTGGTTCAGTGCTCAGTGTCTTTACTTTTTAATTCTTAGAAATTGTTTGGGTCCTACAATCTTCATCCATACTGTTTTGAATGTATCTTTAAATTTCGGATGGCTGCGCGGACCACCTCGGCTGCTTCCAGGGACCAACAGTGGTCCGCGCACTACCGGTTAAGAACCACTGATCTACGGCAACTTGACAAAGATAACTCATAGTTTGTACGCCGAAGCGTGACGCTTTGACGCTTTCGATACCTACACATTTCCGCAAATTATTTGTGCTCGGGCCTCTGTTTGTTAATATACTGTGACTCTTGCGTGAACATGACCGTCGTACTTTACTTTTATTATGGCGTTTTGTACACACACGCCTTGGTTGATTGCATCGTCCGTCATTCTATATGACTTTGATGTCGTCGTCGGTTACAGGACGCGAGTTCGACACTTAAAATACAATAACGTAGACTTACAAAACTAACAAGAAGTGCTTTGCGACACTACTTTTTAAAGGGTATGGTTTAAGCTAATGCCAATTTGATTAGTTTTGAATTTCTTTAGGTATAGTCTACTTATTTTGTGGTAACAGGATTTGTCTGTAAAGTAGTAGATATGTTGCCAAAATATAGTCGCTAAACAATACAAACACAATTTTATACTAAATCACACATAATCAAGTTTAAAAATAAATCCATTTGTGTTTATTATAATTGGTTAGCCCTGATAACTGCTTAATCAATTAAATGTACACGATCATTACACAAACTAAATGTCACTTAAACAATTCATATAAGTAGTTAAAATAATAAAACTGTTTTGTATGTACGTAATTACTATTTACATATATGTTATGTGGTATAGTTTTATTAATTACCTATGATTGGTAGTAGACCAAATCAAATTGTTCTGCAGACTACTACGCGCAGTGGAAGGAAAAATAGTAATTATTTGTCTTCAGACCGGTTGGTTATTAAGAGTCCTACCTATGGCCTCGTTAGCAAGGAGCTTTGATACCAAACAATATGCCTAACTTAACATACAAGAATGCTTACTAACAACTCCGAGGTGCGTCGCACGGAGCAGCATCAGCTCTGTAAGTCTGTTCTGTTAGTTAGGGAGAGAAGGGGGCAGGAAGGATATAAGGAAACCAAACAGACCAACTCCAGGTTGTCCCTCTATATCCTCGCTTTCCAATTGTCCGTGAGTTTTCCAGACGTTGGTCTGCTGCAGTCCACGAGTGTTCCAAATCACAGGTAGATTCGTTATAATATACCACTCTAACACTAAACACGCAAAAGTGAACTGCAGTGTTTTTCTTCAATTAATTACATTTCCATCCAAACAATTTTCAAAATCAAGCTTCTCGGCAAACTCGTCAGCCATTTTTACAAGAAGCACGTAGTATCTCTCTGCCCAAAGTGGCATTACAAAGTCAATACAAAAATCCAAGTAACGTTACGAGCGGCGCCATCTATTAAAATAGTGTCAAGTTCGGGACCAAACAACCTAATAAATGCATTTTCAATAAATAATACTTATTCCTAAAATAGTAGATTAAATCAATAATGAATGACAAAATGCTTACAAAAAACATTCAAATAATATGATATGACGACCTGATAAAGGTAGCAGGACGATGTGGGATGCAGGCCACTTCCAACCGGTCCTTTGGGAAATTTATGGAGGTGGCATACGTTCTGGAGTGGACGTCCAACGGCTGAGATGGTTAAAACAAGTCTAATTTGTTTAACACTTTATAGATTGTACTAATACCAAATTTGCCGTTTGTGTTTACTATCCGTTCTTAACTTCATGATTTGGCAATCGATCATGAACATTAATCATCATCATCATCATCATTATCAGCCGGAAGACGTCCACTGCTGAACATATGCCTCCCCCATAGAACGCCACTTGGACCGGCTACTCGCTTCCTGCATCCAGCGATTCCCCGCGCTTTTTATGAGGGCGTCGGTTCACCTAGCGGGGGGCCGGCCTACACTACGCCTTCCGGTGCGTGGTCGCCACTCGAGAACCTTTCTTCCCCATCGGTTATCAGTTCTGCGAGCGATGTGGCCTGCCCATTGCCATAAGTCATCACTGGCAACACACACTGGTTGAAAACCTTGATTTTCAGGCTCTGAGGTATTGGGGACGAAAAGATGGATCGAAGCTTCCCGAACGCTGCCCATCCGAGCTCGATTCTTCGTGCGACCCCCTTGTTGAAGTTGGACCTACCTAATTGGACAGTCTGTCCCAGGTAGACGTACTCGTCTACAACTTCGAGTGTATCTTTTCCAACAATTACCGGTATAGGTGGAACATGGACATTGGACATGATTTTCGTCTTATCAATGTTCATATTAAGACCAACCTGTTGGGAAACTCTACTGAGGTCGTTGAGCATGGTGCCGATATCATCGAGCGACTCCGCCATTATGATGATATACATCGGCAAAACGAAGGCTAGTGATGTATTCGCCATTAATGTAGATGCCAGATCCTATCCAGTCCAAGAATTTGAATCCTCCAATGCGTTAGTGAACAGTTTCGGAGAGATGACGTCTCCCTGTCTCCCACCTCTCTGCAATGGAATTTGTACCGTACTCTGGTCCTGTAACCGGACTGACATAGTGGCCTTGCTGTATAAACACTTCAACGCTTCGATATACCTATAGTCAATTTGGCATCGCTGCAAGGACTGCAGTATGGCCCACTTCTCGATAGAATCGAAGGCTTTCTCGTAATCCACAAACGCTAGACACAGTGGCTGATTATACTCTTCGGTCTTCTGTATAATCTGCCGTAGTGTATGAATGTGGTCTACGGTGCTAAAGCCTCTTCGGAAACCGGCTTGTTCAGGAGGCTGGAACTCATCAAACCTGCGTGCGAGACGGTTCGTGATGACTCTCGAAAACAGCTTGTACACGTGGCTCAAGAGCGATATGGGCCTATAATTCTTCAATAAGGTTTTATCACCTTTTTTGAAGAACAACACCACCACGCTCTTGTGCCACGTTTCCGGTGTTTTGCCTTCGAAGATGACAGAATTGGATAACTTCTGGAGGACTAAAAGTATCGGTCTACCACCCGCTCTCAGAAGTTCAGTCGTAATTCCGTCCTCTCCTGGCTCCTTGTTGTTCTTAAGCTGTTTGAGAGCCATTCTAATCTCGTACAGGCTGATGTCCGGGATGTCTTCGGTATATTGTCGGACTAACTTTGCTCTGGTGTCCTGAGCTGCTTTAGTCACGGGTTCGCGCGTCGAGGTATAATAACTGTCGATAGAAGCTCTCAATCTCTCTCAGAATCTTCCATTAACGATACTGCCATTTTCGGTCTTCAGTTTTGCCAAAAAAACGAAGCCCAATAAACGAATCCTTTGCAAACACTTTAGAGCCCTGGTTCCGCTCAATTGCTGCCGTAATACGTGCAGTATTATAAGCACGCAAGTCGTGTCGCATGGACTTCCAAATTCATCTATTGAGTTTACCGTAGTCCGACATATCAACTGCAGACTGCAGTCTCATTTCGCTCCGTTCTGCCATTAGTTTCAGAGTTTCTTCTGAGAGTTTTTGAGCTTTCCTGCGGCGTTTGGTCTCACAGAATTTGGACCCAACCGCTTGGACAGTTTCCACCAACCCGTTGTTCAACTCATGCACTATGTCGCATTCAGCTAGGCACTGAAAACGGTTTTGAAGTTCAAGTTGAAACTTTTCGGGGTTTTGGATTTGGGCACGATTTGGACGGAGCGTAGACTTCACCAGACGTGACCCCTCAATCTTGACATTGATATTCTATGCGCCTCTTACGATGCGGTGATCGCTGCCGGTTTTTACCTTGCTGATCACAGAGACGTCATTGAATATGCGCTTATTGGTCGTCATGATGAAGTCTATCTCGTTCGTAGTGGAACCGTCGGGACTCATCCACGTCCACATCCTGGATGGCCGCTTCATGTAGAAGAAGTTCATCATAAAGAGTCCCTCCTTCTCCATGAAGTCAGCCAGCCTCTGTCCCCTCGAGTTCCACTGCCCGTATCCTAATGGCCCTACTCTCAACTCATCACGTTTCCTTGTGCCTAGATTTGCGTTGAAGTCTCCCATTACAACAGTGAAGTAGGTTTCAGAAGTATGCATGGTCCTAGATATATCCTCGTACATACTTTCTACTTCATCGTCCGAGGTCGGTGCATACCTGTATGACCTTCAGCGAATACCGTTTGGTTATTCTGAGTATAAAGAACGCTACCCTAGCCGACACACTATCGACTTTCACTACGTTGTTAACGAGAGACTTGCAGACACCACCCTGGGATTGTTGGTCTCCCTCCCGGTGGAAGAACAAGTTGCCGGAAATTAGAATTATCGTGTCCTATTTCTGTCTTCGGACTTCAGATAATCCCATGACATCCCAGCGTAACTTGAGCATCTCTTCCTCCAATTCGACAATCTTTTCGTCGGTCCTGAGCGTGCGTGTATTGTTGCCGGGGCCAGGGGTCGTTTTTGGGATTGGTAGCCGGATCTCTGCCGGAGATTCTTCGCACCCCCTGCTCCACCGTTACAATGGCCGCTACCGTAGCCACGGATAGCAGAGCTACCGGAAACTGGGGGCCGTGGTTTAATGTTAATTGTCATGGGGGTGGGGGGCTATTTGCCTTAATGCACCACGCTTAGCAGGCGTCTTGGTGATCGCAGTGGATGTTGACGCAGACTGCGGGAAATGCTGCTGCCCATTTCCCGGATATTCCCTTAGCCGCCTCTTACGGCACCCACGGGAAAAGTTAGGGGGGGGTACAATTCGAAGCCGGTACCACCACGGCATGAACATTAATATTTAAATTAAAACAAAAACATTTCTTGTATGTGGGACGTTTTTTAGTCATTTATCTGTTTAGTATTTGTAATGAAACCTCCCAAGATAAGATCAGTAAAAAAATTTACTTTCTACCAGTTTGAAGAACGCAGTAGGTGGCCCCATACCAGGTGAACTAGGATGACGGCCAATAGAGAGAGATGGAGGGACGTCGTGAGTGGAATAACATCTACCCCCAAAACTACTACTACATGACACCCACGACCGCTCTGCCAAGAGCGAATCGGCTGAGAAGAAGACCAGTTCGGAAGATACAGCCCTTTTAAGCTGGGACAGGTAGGTAGACAGACAAACAGACGGACAGGGCAGGCTAGGATAGTTCACTTGCAGTCTTTTGCTTCCCATACAGTACCCATCTTATTTCATTTATACATATAAAAGAACATGTCCTGACTGACTGACTGACAGACAACGCACAGCCTAAACCACTGATCGATAAGAATGGGTTTTTCGAGTTTTAGAAGAGGAGTGAAAAGTTGTGAAAATTTGTATTTGGATAGCATATTCAAAATAAAAAATGTTGGACTATTTTTTTTTGGATCGTGGTGGTTTAAGAGCGTGAAATGGAGGGGTGAAAGTTTGTATGGAAAGTTTTTTTGGTTTCGAACATACAGTGGTGAAAATTTGCATTTGGACAATTTAAAGTGATGATTATAATATTTAAAACGATTTAAACGAAACGGGGAATATTTTTTTTTCAAAAGTTCTTTGTTTTTGGAGCTAAAATGATAAAAATGTATAACTGGATAGGTAATTTAAAATAAATAGTGATGCTTTCAATATTTTTGTCAGGGATGACTTAAGGGGGTAAAACGAGGGATGGTAAAAGTACTACATATTAAATAAACATATTTATAAACTGTATAGGTCAAATTTCTGTACAATGAAAAATATGCTAAAAACCGAGTCAGGAGTGAAAAATAAGTTCAAATTGTTTGTTTGTACCGATTAAAATGAAAATTCGTATGGTGGTAGCTTATATCCCTGATCAACATATAGGATACTTTTGATCCCGGTAAATTAAAGAGTGTCATCATTAAAAATCTGTAATACCGTATCCCGCGAGGCCACGCGAGCGAAACCGCTGACGGGTTAGCTAACAGTTACATATAGTAGTTTCGTGCTCATTTCTACGTAGCAGATTCACACCGAGATATCTAAAACCTAAACAAATCCAGTGGCTAGAGTCCGGCGGAGCGTCGCAAACCGGGATTTATTCCAACCACATTTCCTCCTTAACCCGAGCGGTAAACAGGCGGGTTAATGTAATTCTACCGTTTATCCTTGTTGCCGTTGGACCGGGAAATATCGGGCTTTTTTTAGTAAGGGATAATTTAGACTGAGCGATACGATGAGGCTTGCTGAAGATCTTAAAGGTAACTTATCATTAGGTACAGTAGGTATACCTATAAGTTAGACACCGTTAGCTGTGTTGGTAGTGACCCTGACTTCGAAGCTCGAAGTCCAAGGTTCACTTTGTGCGATGTGTTACGTTACGTTTTTTCTTGGGTATTGGACGTTGCGAGTTGCGATGTAATGTATGTCTTTATGCTTATTTTGCACTTATCTAATGTTATAACAGGATTTAAACAACCAAGGTATGGTTTGTTTCGTTTAACATACCATAGACTTTACAATGTCCAATAATTTTTAACACTTATCATAATCATAATCAGCCCATTTTGTTTCCACAGCTGGGACTCGAGTTCCTCTCAGAGAAAGGAGTTAGGCTATAACCTACCGGGCCTAGTGCGGATTGGTGGATAGGTTAGTTGCCAACCCATGTCGAAGTTTTCAGGCCGCCCGAAGACCTTCGACATAGCCTAATGACTGTTGTCCTAAGAGAAACTACCGGGACCGACGACTTAACGTGCCCTCCGAAGTACGGAAGCGCTCAGTTGAATAATGTCACTAGCAGTCACCCATCCAAGTCCTGACCGCAGCAAGTTGCTTTACTTGAGCTCCGCTGCGAGCACTTCTCTTTTAACACTTAGGTATTCATTAATTACTTTTTACATTCATAATACTGCATTTCACTTCAATCTTAGCACAATGCTTTCAGAATACAGCTTCTTCGGCAATGCAGTGGTACCTAGCACAAGTGCAATATGAAAAATTCATACCGACTTTCATTTGAATCGATATTATTTTGGTAAAAATCTGTTATTGGAGTGTAACTCAAAAACTACTCAACCGAATTTGATGAAATTTAAATGGGACTACACGGAAAGCACCAGCTTTCAAAACTTTGAGAATGGGTCCACCTAATCGAAAGGTAACAAACATTAAAAAATTAAAAATATATAACAGTCGAATTGAGTACCTCCTCCTTTTTGGAAGTCGGTAGAAAACGTACACTTGGGCGCTGCTAGTCTTACAAATTTGATACCATAGCATATTTTTAAAATCAATGGCCGCCCAGTATATATTATTATCTAGCCACATACAATATTGATTACTTGGAGGATAAAACAGCTTGGGACTGATCACTCCAGGATCTACCTACTCGTATATTACCATGTCAAAGTGTAGCGTGTCTTGCCCTACTGATACCATTATAATGATCTCTTTGGTAAGGCAACACACTGGAGCTAAAAATAAACTAACATTTGTTATATCAATTACGAAATTGGCGATAACAAATTTTTAGAAAGACAAGCCCGCTGAATTTCTTACCGGATCTTCTCAGTCGTGGTCGCATTACGATCCGGTTGTAGATATATGAAAAAATAAATGTAAAATGATAATTAGTAAGTGCCCCTGTAGACCTATACAGAATAAATGATTTGATTTGACTTATTAAACGTATAAGTATATAGCAGACGACGAAAAATGTCGTGTCGTGTGGTGTTTTATCATGATACGACATGAATGTTGCCAGTTGTTATCCTCGGTCGACAGGATAATTCGATCCAATGGCTTGATGGATTGGTCGACGTCCCAATATCTACAAACGGACGTGGACGTGTTCATTCACCTGAGTAAATCAATAACATTTGTGGACGCAAATAAGATTGTACAACCATTACTTTGTGGGCTGTTTTTTTCTCAACGGATATATCTCGAGGGACCAAATAATCTTATTCAGCGTGGATAAAGCCGTCAGCTTTAAAATAGTCAGTAATAATGTTTACATCTGAATTTAAAATATTCAAAAATACTCGGTTCCGTTACGGCTTTTTATATAGGTATATAGATTTATGTTTAGATTTGCAAACGTAGATGATTTATCAAAATTAACATAAATGTCTTTACATATTTTAGAATAGATTATCTCTATTCTTAGGCGAGGACAATACCATAAGAATAATGTTGTCTTGCAACAATTGTCATTTTTCTATGTCATGTATAAAGCTTTCGCTAGTCATCTTTCAGTTCCTGTGTCTATTTACTAACTTGGTCTTGCTCTGGTCTCTTACACTCTTATTTAAAATTATTATTATTAATAATATTATTATTTTTAAATATTATTATTATTAATTTAAATTTATTTTAAACATGTCATTACTTTTTTATACTTTCGCGGTTGGAGGCAGGTTTTGGAGTTCCTGATATTTCGGCACAGTTGCGCCTGCTTCATCATGGTGTACATCCCGTGAGTACTAATTATAATGTAGTTAACAACCGCGAAAGTCTAATAAAGTAATTACATGTTTAAAATAAATTTATTGCTAAGAAATAAATAATAAAGTTTTACAATGAAGTAATTACTTGACGACAGAATACATCAACATAAAATCTTATTGTATAGTTGTGAAATGAACGTTACTTGTAAAGTAAATGCTTAAGTTAGTAATGATATATATAACCTTCAAAATAGGGTGTATCTTTTTATAGTTGTCATAAGATTTTAATTAATTTTTTATAGCGTAATAACACATATAATAGATCCTTAACAGTTCAGACTTGTGTGCGAATGTCATTCATACAACATATAATAATATTTATTTAGTATTAAAACCGACTTTACTCACGTAATTAGCCAACGTTATCGACCTAGGTTGCGGGCATGTCCGATGCCCATCCTCAGGGAGTTTACGCTGCAAGATCGAGGCGACCACTGCGGGCTGCAGCGCGCTCGGCCCGGCGCGAGATCGTTGGTGCGTGCGCGGGCGCGGTATATGGTGAGGGGGTGCGCTCGGTACTAGTAGTGCGCCGCGTCAGCTCCCGTATGCACGGAGATTGCCCGAGTGTTTGTGGTGTATCTTCTACGTCAGTGTGATCTGTGTCATCGCCGAATGTGCCGGAGCAAATGCTGCTGACTGTGTCACACTCTAGACTCCCTAGCACCTTCAGAGTTGAGGTAGCACTAAGAATAGGTGTCCAGGCTGGCGGAAGAGTCCTGGGTCGATAACGTCGGCTAATTACGCGAGTAAAGTCGGTTTTAATATTAAATAAATATGTGTCAAACTCACGAGAATTTTCAGACATATAGGTACCTAGCTAGCAATGTGACCGAAATATTCCAGGACTCTGCGTAGACATTCGGATGACAGCCGCGCAGAGATCTTAAGTTCTCGCAATATGGAGACGTTGGTCCGGAATGCTGTCCAAGGGATACTGAGCATCTTTCTCCAGCACCACATCTCAAAGGCGTCGATGCGTTTTCGGTCTGCAGCTTTCAGTGTCCAGGTCTCAGCGCCATAAGAGAAGATCGAGAAAACCAGAGTCCGTACCAGTTTGGTTTTAGTTTTTACAGAAAGACAGTGGCAACTTTGAGAAACTTATAGTGACCGGAAAAGTAGACGGGAAAAGGCCTCGTGGTCGCAGCCCAATACGTTGGTTCGACCAGATCCGCACCGCGCTCGACTCTACGTTTCACAACGCCCTCCACGCCGCTAGAAACAGAAACAGATGGAGAACAATCATAAGACAGAAGGTGATTCCAAAGGGAGGTCACGACCCTCATCACTGAGGAATACGACGCAAGGAGGAGGAGGAGGTACCTAGCTGCGGCTCGCAGTTTCACCCGCGAGGTGATGGATGATGATGAAAAAGTATTCTATATGTTATTTCAGCGTCTCATCTATCTACAAACCAAATTTCATTTAAATCCATTCTGTAGTTTTTGCGTGTTAGAGTTACAAACATACTATATGATCTATCCATCCATCTAAACTTTCACATTTATTTAATATAGTGGGATAATGTCACACATACAACTTCACTTTTGCAATAAAACGAAAATTGACGTGTTCTCATTGCTTAAGGCGAAATGAATTCCAAATTTCATGATTCGATTTCGCGAAAACTTAGTTTTTCAACGCTTAAACCTGATAACCAAAGTTCGAAAAAAAACGTAGTGTAAATTGAATATACGTCCTTATGAAGTATGGGAGCCAATACACGATTGAGCAAACTTGGCTCGATAGAAAAAAATCGGCAACATTCCCTAAATTTTGTAATTTTTCTTACGTGCTTCGTGGGAAAAAGCATTTTTATTCAATTATGGGCAAATATATTTCAATGAATGTATCATATTCGAATTCCCAATGAAATTCACTAGTGAACTATGGACTCCTTTATCATTCAAATTTAATCATTTGATTGTACAAAATAAATATACAAAGTATTAGCACGTATTCCATTGAATTTTCGCATTACGTAGTCCATTCTGGTAAGCAATTCTCAACCTTATGTAAAGCATCGAAAATTGTTTTAAAATTAGGGTTGGACCGCGCCTTAAGTAAAGGAAACGGTGACTATTTACTCTGCTAAAAATTCTAGCCTTCTATAGTTCTAACTTCAGGCTAAAAATAATATACTACTGTACTATACTAATAAATACTAGTCTATAGAATTAAAATCGTTGCTTAAGTAATTACTTTAACTTGTATATATCAACTTCACGTACGATACGGAAATCAGACAGCCGCCGATAAGTCGTAGAACATCAACTTTCCACAGGCTCTGCCACTGAAATCAGCTAAATTGCTTGCGGAACTATTCAAGCAATGATAGCTTATGTGTATTCAGGGGCCGCCGCTGATGTACTTCAGTTAGAACCCTATCGTACTTCGGGTTTGAGCTGTCGGTGACATCGTAAGGAATTCCACAGTATAGTATGTATGCATGTGTATGTAGGTATGAATGTAAAACGTATGTAAAGGTAAATTGAACAGTGATCATTATTATGTATTACATTAGATTTAACCCTAGGCGTCCCAGTGACGTACATATACGTCAGTTTCATTCATACATATTTTATTTTAATTATCACGGTATAGGAAGGATTAAGGATATAAAAGCAGTGCCTAGTTTTGGTTTACGTTCACTTATACTTCTTGCTTAGAGAGCTGTGTTAGATTTTACAATCGAAACCCAAAAACATAACAGAGATCATGGAATTAAATTTAAAATAAGTAGTGCAGTAATATTTTATTTGAAGACAAAGGTGCTTGGAGTACTCCACATCTAACAAGTCGAAGTCAACCGTGTAACAATTGAGGATGGTACTTAGAAAGGTTGAAATAAAATTAAAATAATATCCACGAGTTTTTTGTCCGTTCTGCTCAGTGGTGGCTCTACTTATTTTGAAAAGTGGCTGGAGAGTTTAAGAACAATAATTACTAATCGAACTCCTTAAATTCAATAATGTATTTATTCAGGCGTCACATAGCGGAAATCCATTATCAAAAACTATATTAGAAGTAATATTTAGTGACCCTCCCTCCCGCACAAACTGCAAATAGGAAATATACAGAATAAACAACACACTGAACAACCCAATCAACCGAAAACGAATCGACACGTGTTTCGCCTCTACACGAGGTATCCTCAGAAGATGTTGACTCGTTGAGCGCTAGACCGACAGTTGACTGTCGGTTTTTGGTTGATTGGGTTGTTTTGTGTGTTGCTTATTCTGTATATTTCCTATTTGCAGTTTATGCGGGAGGGAGGGTGGTTCACACCGCATCTCGGCCATGAGCATTGTTTTCAGCAGACGCGTCACTAAACATTTCTTCTAATATCGTTTTTCCTAAAATCTTTGATGCATAAAAAGATTAACTAATTTGCATTTGGTTTGATTTGAGTACCTGCTTGGTAAGCCACTACCTTTAAGAGTGAAAAACTGTCGATAAGATCTCACGCCGACGCACGCTGTCCTTTAGAGTCAGTTGCCGGTACCGTATACATAAAAGAAGGAGCACTAGTGTGATTATTCTTTTGTTATTCGTGATTATAGCTCCAAACGCTGACCATAAAATGAGATAGATGTCTAAACAGCCTTTCAGATAATACTGATAATACTATCAGTTCTGCGAAAAGTAGACCTTGCGAGCACAGTCTTATCAGCGGAAATTTTTCGCAGTATGAGCAATCTGCAGACGTTTCCAAATGTTCTTGCTCAATATTACCATAATCGTCCACTTTTCTACCGACTTCCAAAAAGGAGGAGGTACTCAATTCGACTGTATTTTTTTGATGTTTGTTACCTCATAATTTTAGATAGGGTACACTTATACTTAAAATTCTTTTTGTTTGAAAGCTGGTTCCCGTTTAAATTTTATCAAATTCGGTCCAGTAGTTTTTGAATAACACTCCAATAACGGAATAGAATGGAAGTCGGTATTAAATTTTTCAAATTGTACTTGTTAAACTTCACAACCTATTATCTCGGCAAACTCTACACTAGACCAATTATGCTTATAATCGAAGAATGCCTCTTTAAAGTCAGGTACCTAATGTACAAAATTAGTCGGTAAATAGCACCGCAGGAAACTTCCCCCATTTTTAGAAAAACTATCCCTCACTTAATAATCGCTGACGATAAAAATATTATAAAAAAATATTATAATTAATAGTGGAACACACATACGGAGTTTAGTTGGTCAAGATTGGTTGGAAAATGCGCCTTGTACAGGAGGACCAACATACAAACATAGATAGATAGATAGATAAATAGATAATTCTTTATTGTTACACCACTTAATATACAAAAATAACATAAAAGTAAAAGAAAGCTTAAAATAAAGTGTTACAATGGGCGGCCTTATCACTAATAGTGATCTCTTCCAGGCAGCCTTAGGATGGAGAGGAAATACAGAAATAACAAGACGGGGCGTAATATAAAGATAAAGGTACAATCAAATAAAGACAATAATACAGTACTAAATCAAATTAATAATAAATTATAAACAAGAAAAGAAAAATATCTACTAATACATAAAAATACACTAATACATATTGAAATATATATAAACATATAATTGATTCATTGATATACTTACATAATATATATATACACACTACAATACAATATACTTCCATACATATATTTATACATTAATTCTTAGATGTATTATAATCAAAACCCAAGTTCACACGGGTTAAACTAATTAGCGAGATAGAAACTTTTTACTTGGCTTTTGAAGGTCGACAAGGATTGTGCACGCCTGATAGTAACTGGTAATAAGTTCCATAAGCGAACAGCTTTCACTGAAAAAGAGTGATCATAAAATACTGTGCCATGCTGAGGCATACTGAGGGCAAGATTTTCTGATGACCTAAGATTGAGAACGTTGGCATTGTGAAGGAAATTGAAACGTTCCTTAAGATAGACTTTCACATAGATACGGACGAGAAAAGAAAATACACACACGAACACAGATTGACGTAAACAAAAAAAACTTGATCTACGGGTACAGTAAACATAAAATCATACAAAATGAAACAATGAAAGTATAAGCTCTCCGTCGTGTTACAGGAAACTGTGTAATATGTTTGTAAACATCGCCAAAAGACTACGCGTCGTGTAACTTTTCCATGTAATTAATAAAATTATATTTAAGTGTTTGAGTTCCGCACGCACACCAACCAAAGGAGAATTAATTAAATCTCTTCACGATTTAATGAAAACTTTTATGTTAAAAATATTGTTAATAACATTGTTCAAGGGTGAAAGTAGCATATGGGTAGCAAGGGTTTTGTACGTTTAAATATTGATACTTTTTATACGAGCTTTTTTTTTCACCAACTACCAAAAAGAAGGAGGTACAGAATTTGTTTATGTTTATTACCTCATAACTTTAAAAAGGGTAAACCGATTCTCAAAATTGTCTTTGTTTGAAAGCTGTTTTTTTTTTTTTTTTATACCGAACTGGGTAGCACTTGACCACTATCTCACCTGATGCTAAGTGATGATGCGATCGATGATGGAGCGCGCTTACCCAGAAGATACCTATGCACTCGTGTTTTGAAGACCCCCATATCGTACTTAACCGGAAACACCGGCTCAGGGAGGGTGTTCCATTGTGATCCATTGTGAAATTTTATCAAATTCGGTCCGTAGCTTTTGAGCTACACTCAAATAACTGAATAGAAGTCGATATACAATTTTTCAAATTGTACTTATTAACTATAGAAAACTATAATATTCAAAACCTACTTAGTATGTATCATGTCAACAATAAAAATTGAGATAAGCGTAAAAACCACCGCTTTTAAAGATACCGTCAGTATATACTAAAACTCATTTAAAAATAAGTTTCTAAACGTTGTAATAAAATAGATAGAAAGATAGATAAAGCCTTTATTCACTGACGATGAGTTACTTAAATAGTATAATGAATGCTATATAAATTAAATTAATAGGTAAGTAATATTCATCATCATCATCATCATCTAAACCGTAGGAAGTCCACTGCTGAACTCCTCCCCCACAAAGTTCTAAAAAGATAAGTTGGAAGCGGCCTGCATCCAACGTCGTCCTGCTACGTTTATCAGGTCGTCAGTGGACAAAACTTACAAACAGACTCAGGAACTTTAACATTTTAACAGACTTCAAAAAAGGAGGCGGTATGTATCTTTTTATTATGTGTATGTTAGCCGGTTTATCCTCTATTTGTAGACCGATTATCAAAAATCTTGTATTGTTTGGTAGGCTATACTTCTGAAGTAGTCTCATTTAAATTTCATCAAATTCAGTCAAGCAGTTCTTGAGTTACGTTCAATAAACTGAAAAGTGTTGATTTATTTTTATGATATCATCATTGACAATCGATCCCGTAAGTGGCGGGTCTACTAACCCGGTACTTACGGATAAAAAAAATTTAGAAAAAAAAATGGTGAAATTTTTTTTTAACAAAAAATGGAACCGACTTCAACACCAAAAAGTGTAAAATAACTTGTTGAAATCGGTACCATGATAGTTCAAAAGTAGGTACCTATTATCACAATATTTTGCGCATGTATCGACTTCGACAAGTTATTTGACACTTTTTGGTGTAAGTACCGGGTAAGTAGACCCGCCACTTACGGGATCGATTGTCAATGATGATATCATAAAAATAAATCAACACTTTTCAGTTTATTGAATGTAACTCAAGAACTGCTTGACTGAATTTGATGTAATTTAAATGAGACTACTTCAGAAGTATAGCCTACCAAACAATACAAGATTTTTGAGAACTGTGTTGAAGTCATTGAAGTGTTGTTGATATTAGTGTGACAGTGTGATTAATGTTACATTATATTATGTAAGCTTTTATTGGCAGCTCCGGGGCATTGAATTCCTTTTCAGATAATAATTAACCTACTTCAGTCCTTTGTGCTGATGTAACTATCCAACCAACCTAACACTTTTCTTTATTGATGCCCATGAAGTTGCAGAGGCTTCGAGACACGGTTTAAGAACATACGAAATATAATATAAGGCTTTAAAAACGTAATCTTCGTTCCGAGCAGTAGCAAACAATAAATAAGCATCCCGCATTGTACATAGTCCAAAATTAGTTACTTTTCAATGATTTTTTATTTATTTTATGATACGATAGCTGTTAAGCGATGATGCGGTTTATGATGTATCAAGCCCGCCTTACAATACCTATTCTTTCGCGACTTGGCGACCCAGATTGTATCAATGGGGAAATACAGACTCAGGCGAATTCCACTCCTTAGTTGTACGCACTATGAATGTGAAAGCGAAACGCTTCGTGTAATATAAGGCTTTAAAAACGTAATCTTCGTTCCGAGCAGTAGCAAACAATAAATAAGCATCCCGCATTGTACATAGTCCAAAATTAGTTACTTTTCAATGATTTTTTATTTATTTTATGATACGATAGCTGTTAAGCGTTTGGTCTACGATGTATCACGCCTGCCTAGAATGTACCTATTCACTCGCGACTTGAAGACCCAGTTTGTATCAATGGGGAAACACAGACTCAGGCGAATTCCACTCCTTAGTTGTACGCACTATGAATGTGAAAGCGAAACGCTTCGTGAGAAGTGCAATTTCAGCTAAGTAGCGTAGTAATATAAAAGTAGTTTTTCTTTCAAAACTTACTACAGCTTAGTTGTACGAACACGGTTAATAACGTTAGTTTATTATTGTGAAGAGGATTTATTTTCCGACTGTCCTTTGCTTGTCAGCTTAGTATTGCGCTGTGCTGTAGAGTTCATTTATTTCCTTCCGTTTGCTATTTAACTTCGTGGCATCTTTCCGACTACTGATGGTTCCAGAGCATTATTACTCGTATGAGGAAGGAGTTAAAGATAATTCCATACACTGTCGGGACGTGAATCGTAATAGACAAGGAAACCTACCTACTAGGTGGTAGGTTTATGTACAAGACGTGTGTGTGTTGTATTTATGTATCATATTATTATATATGTACCTAATCTGTGTATGTATGTGTTATTTATATATTTGATTGTGTCTGTGCAAACGAAATATTTTGAAAAGTAATATGGTAAAAAGGCAGTTTTTTTTAAAATAATCTATGCACTAAGTTAAAATTGTTTATTTATTTCCATTTAACACCACCATGCGCCAATTCTAATGTATATAAATTTATATCCATCCCAAGGTTGCCTGTAAGAAATTGCTTATAGCGATAAGACCGCCCATTGTACAACCTGTTTTGTAAAATATTCTTATTTGTTTTCTTTTATAAGCTTGGTGTTCAATAAAGTATTATTGTATTGTATTTTATTGTCGTCGTCTTGATTAGTACATCCGCAGTGGCAGATATTCTACCGCGAAGCCATAGTTCGGAAGTTTTACTGTTTTAGGATGTGAAGAGAACTTAGCAAGTTAAGTTACTGAGCGAAAGAGAGTCATAAACCAATGTATCGGGGTGACGAGCACAGTGCAGTAATTGTGAGGTCTGGGTGGTACTGAAACTGTCATGGGTAAGCATAATGCTTACCATCAGCGACATTATATACCCATCTTGTCACTTAATTGCATTAAAAAAGGTTCAAGTAATGGGACAATAGGTTGATTATAGTGAGTACTACTACATTAGTTTGAAAATTCTCGTGAGTTTGACACCTATTTAAATGAAATGAAAACCGACTTTACTCTATCGGCGTAATTAACCGACGTCATCGGTAGGTTATTACCATAGTTTCAAATTATATATTTTTGCACAGTCCGTAGGTTTAACATCTTATACCTCAAGGACAAGCAAGGTTTAGAAATAATTCTGAAAATCTGCGCTAAATATTTTACCACTAGTATACTCGTGTATATAATGTTGAAATTTATAGAGAGAAAAATTCCATCCTCGGACTGGATTCGAACCCGCGTCTTCTGACTCTCCGTGTCAGACGCCATTGACCAACTAGGCCACCGAGGTTCTGGTCCGAGCATCGAATTTTAACTCTCTGTTTGACTAACAGTCTTGCGGGGACGGAGCGACATCTACTGGACAGTTTAACAGTACCATCCAACCGAAAGTAGCATTATTTAGAAATACTTAAACATTCGTATTGAAATCGCAGCCCTTGTAATTTTTATACTATTACTTTTTAAAGCACTAACGCCTGCTTTAGCGATTACATTGAAATTTATCTATAATGATTAATTAATTATTAATATGAAATTTTGATAATTTTTCTCTCTATAAATTTCAATGTTTGAGATCGCTAAAGCAGGCGTTAGTGCTTGAAAAAGTAATAGTACATAATGTACAGTAGATAACGAAAATGCGTGTAGTTCCCGTGTCCGTGCACCGACCAAGCTTCAAGGTTGGCCGCCGCTACTTACAGTTCGCGCAGTGTCTGTTGTTGCAGCCGAGCGTGCATGATAATTAACTTCTTCTTCTTAGTCGTATCCTCATGACTGAGGGACGTGATTTTGGTGTGTAGTCTGTGCCACCATTTTTCTCCAGCTCTCTCAATCTTGCGCCATTTAAATGAATGATTGTAAGGTGGCCCCTGTGGATAATTAACTGCAATAGCCCAAAAATTTCGAGCCTCCAAAGGCAAGGACATATTTCCTATCGCAGGTTAGTTATTTAATTCAATTAATTATATAAAGCATAAATTCACGTAACTCAATTCATTAAAAAGTTGGCACGCTTGGTTTCAATACAAATAGTGATAGGATATATATATATATATATATACAGGGTTATTGGTAATTAGACCGGATCCTTTTAAGGGGTGGTAGGGAATGCCATTTGCAACAATATGACTGTACATTGTGATATCCGGAAATTAATCATTTCTGTGATATTCTTTTTTTTAATTTTTTTTTGGAAAATCCAGTTTTACTACTTTAAAATTCAATAAAAAAAAAAGTAAAAAACCGATTTCAATTCTGTTCGCAGTTTTAGAGAAACCTTATTACAGCTCTTAATAATAAACAATAATATCGTACTAATGTAGATCCATCCAAAAACTAGAGGCTTTTTTATAATTTTTATTTGATAATTTTTGTAAGATGCTTTACAAAAACCTTTATTTTCTCTACAAAAACGATAGTAAATTAAGTCTGCATTTTATTTAAAAAACATCTACAAGTCTTTAGCTATCCAACGAGGTAAAAAAATTAGCACTTTATTGCACAATTGCAGAAATAATGCGATAACAAAGACTCAGGTAGAGACATTCCGAGAAAAGGTTTTAGACAACGGTATCCATGTTGAATGCGCCGTCTCCCTCTCGCTTATGTTTGTTGAACGAGCAATGAGAACCCAGTTTGCTCAAGCGCATCGTACTGTTCAGACGCTCTTTGGCAACCCTTTATTACGATTAAATTTCGACCTTGATAACGTTATTGGACTTGTGTAACTTCTTTTTCTGTGATTCGGCTAGTGAACTGGACTTTTTGATTGATTGCTTACCCGACGACTTGGCTTGTACTAAAGGATCTGATCATGACTGCGGAATCCCACGACCATCTACCTCGGCTTCGAGAGTTCACAAACGAAGAGTATGCGGACATACTGTTTTGCTATGGTTTTGCCAACGGCGTCGCTACACATGCTCGAACGGAGTATCAGTCTCGATTTCCACAGCGCCGTTTACCCCATGTGAGTGTATTTGACGGAGTGTACCGGCGACTACGAGAAACTGGTCAAGTTCAAAGACGACAAAGTGATGCTGGACGATCTCGTATTTATCATTCGGATGAAGAGGAACAGATAATCCGCATGTTTGAGCAAGATCCTACGACTTCAACAAACATCATTGCACGACGTCTTGGCATGTCGCAATAGAAAGTATGGAACACAGTGCACCGCTCAAGACTCTACCCGTATCATTTGACTCCGGTACAAGTTATCCAAGACGGAGATCCTGCACGTAGAGTCGAATTTTGCAGATTCATGTTGAACACCGATATGGAAGATGCCAATTTTTTATTAAAAATCTTATGGACCGACGAATCCAAATTTGATCAGGATGGAATATCAAATTATCATAATATTCATTATTGGGCCCCGAAAGATGACGGTAACCCAAACAAGAAAAGATTACAAGGATCACAAAGAAGGTTTTCCGTTAATGTGTGGATGGGCATTATTAAGAATGAATTGATCGGCCTTTTCTTTCTGCCCAACAACCTCAATGGTGAAGTGTATGAATTTTTTTTGAGAAACGAACTTTATGAGCTACTCAGTGAAGTACCCCTTGAAACCCGCAGAAACATGATTTACCAACATGATGGTTGCCCCGCACATTTTAGTTTGAGCGTCCGTGAGTGGCTCAATCGTCAGTATCCCAATAAGTGGATTGGCAGAGGAGGACCCATTCCGTGGCCGGCCAGAAGTCCCGACTTGACTCCCGTCGACCATTACGTATGGGGTCACATGAAAAGCTTGGTGTACGACGATACTCTTGGACCTGTGGCAACCATCGAAGAACTGAAACAGCGCATAATAAATGCAGCAGAAAAAATGAAAATTAATTTAAATACAAGTGTTGTTAAAAGCAATTTACGCAGACGTATGCGTCTCTGCATTCAAAATTCTGGCTCACATTTTGAGAACGAACTGTAAAAATAATAAATACAGACTAATTACATCTACTCTTTTATTTCTTTAAAAGAAATTAAGTTACCTTAAGAAAGTATTTCTTCCATAGCTACTTCTCATGGACTATTCTCATTCCTTTCTCGGCCTTTTGTAATCGCATTATTTCTGCAACTGTGTAATAAAGTGCTAATTTTTTTACCTCGTTGGATAGCTTAAGACTTGTAGATGTTTTTTAAATAAAATGCAGACTTAATTTACTATCGTTTTTGTAGAGAAAATAAAGGTTTTTGTAAAGCATCTTACAAAAATTATCAAATAAAAATTATGAAAAAGCCTCTAGTTTTTGGATGGATCTACATTAGTACGATATTATTGTTTATTATTAAGAGCTGTAACAAGGTTTCTCTAAAACTGCGAACAGAATTGAAATCGGTTGATTACTTTATTTTTTTATTGAATTTTAAAGTAGTAAAACTGGATTTTCCAAAAAAAAATAAAAAAAAGAATATCACAGAAATGATTCATTTCCGGATATCACAATGTACAGTCATATTGTTGCAAATGGCATTCCCTACCACCCCTTAAAAGGATCCGGTCTAATTACCAATAACCCTGTATATATATATATATATCTGTGACCTATACCTAAGCTTCTCTGGAATGAAAACCGTTTCAGCAGAACCGGTTCACGCAACAATTCTAATGGATACTCTACATACTTTATGCTGTTATTTATATAACTTTAATCCTGTATTTCTTGTAATATTGTGCGTGGTGTCAAGACTATAAGTTTTTTTGTTCTATTATTAAAATTAAAATAGAAAGACTCCCACTGAACCCCAAAACCAAAACATCGTGTTCAACGTTTTAATAAATCCGTTGTAAAAGCCGAACGAGGTAGATACTGGAGCACTTCATAATTGTGAAACTTTTGGAAACTCTCGCTTTGTCCAAAAATTTTCGAAGATTTTATTATAGCCCTAAAATACGTCAAGATTATGATAAATTTTCTTATGGAGCCTCTTTTTCAGTGAAACTTTGCCTTTTCCAATGTTGCTAATATTTTTTAATCAATCTCTTTTACAAGGTATTTAGTTAGTTTTGAAAGTTCTTCAAGTGTTAGCTGATGGAAAGCTTAGCAAAAGCTTTCTATGGTTAACAATTATTTAAATAATTATGTAGCTTAAATACTCGTACTATATAGCTATATATTGTTATCTACATACACAATAACAATAAAGTGTCTAGTTTATTGTTAAAATAACAAATAATAATAATATGGGACAACATCCTCACAAGGTGTTTAAGTCCTAAACTAGGCAGAGCGTGTACTAGGGTAATCTGATATACATACTTATCTAGGTATCAACACATACACCCATCAAACAGGCATGTCGCTATGCTGCTTTCTGTTTGAAATAGACATGGTATCAATACGAATCCAGATTTCTGTATCAAATAGACATGGTATAAATATGAATGCAGCTTTCTGTTTGAAATAGACATGGTATCAATACGAATCCAGATTTCTGTATCAAATAGACATGGTATGAATATGAATGCAGCTTGTAAATTTTAGCAATACTTAGGACGGCCTTTCACTGATTACCCTTTTTTTACCTTTGTGCAGTGCAGTATCGTCATCAGAACAACCGTAATTCGAAACGCATGTCTTAGGTGTCCACAATATTTAATCGAGCTGGTAACTTTTATTTTTAACGTTTGTATAGAACGCGTAAGCGATCACCTAAGAAAACTTGTAATATAATTTCAAATCACGTCATATCTCATTTCATTAAATCTTTTTTGTATTTTAAATTAAAAACTGTTTTGATACTAACCAGCAATATGGGAGATTTAAAAAAATTAAAATTAAATTATGGAATAACCCAGAAGACGTAGGGGAGAAACAGTTTTGATTTGAAAGAGAGAAGATCCTGGGAGAAACGATTTTGATTTTTAAGATAGAGGATTTTCTGGACCCCAAGAGAATACGTACGACGTCTGGGGAAATATAGAAGAGAAAAGGAAGTTCGGAGCTGATAAATGGCCCAAAGATATTTAAAAAGGAAGTGGTTTGGCATCTTTATCCTCTGACACATCCGGTATCGGCCTGTAATGCGCATACGGCGTGTGTCCTGTGTTCAAAGGTCATTTCGAACCAATTAAACAGTTATATAAAAATCTGATTTAGGACTCTGTGTCTACATTTGAAAAAGCAAGACTGCTTGAAGAAGTGTGATTTGAGAACCTACAAGTGAAGTGCATTCCAGGATTTCCACGTCACATTATCTAGCTAATATATTTATATTTCTAATGTTACTTTTTATTTACTAATTAACTAGCTAGGCCTTCTTCTTAGTGTAGGTAATCTATTACATTACAAACTTTTTCAAATACTGAAATAAAAGGGCAGTCTTTAAAAGTTTTATATTCACACCATGCAAACTAACACGACTGGTATCCCATTAATGGTAAACAGGATTTATGCTGTGTACGCTTCACGTCGGCTCATGGTCGCAGCGCCCTGCATACTGATAGCGACACTTGCTAGTCGTGAGGCTTGTATATGCTTATTTTAATCCAAACAGTCGACGTGCATATCTTTGTCATCACTTGAGTTCTTCATACCGCAGTCTACTTTTTCATCTTTGTAAGTAGAGTCGTTACAGTTAGTCATTTGCTATTTGTCAAGTTAATTATATTAGTAGCTACTTATAGTAGTAGCATCAAGTGTGCTTTTTCTCAAGTGTCAAACAGGCACATAAAAGAAGCCTGTCATTAAAGTCACTGTCCTCTATATTTGTTATACCTACGAGTATTCTTTATATAGGCGATTTTATTTATTATACTTACAAATTTATCCTTATTGACCGATCAAGCGAAGCGTTTGCTTGCGTCAACTGGCCAAATTGATTTTCATCTGTTTGTCTACCGACATCCAAAAAAAGAAGGAGGTACTAAATTTTTTTTAAATATTTGTTACCTCATAACTTTCGATAGGGTGGACCGATTCTCAAAATTCGTTTTTGTTTAAAAGCTGGTACTTTCCGTGTGGTCCCATTTAATTTCATCAAATTCGGTTCAGTAGTTTTTGAGTTACACTCCAATAACTGAATAGAATGGAAGTCGGTGTTAAATTTTTCAAATCGTACTTGTTAGGTCGGTCTGTACAGAGTGCGTAACACGAATAACTGCGTATGTGTAACGTAACGTGTCGTTCAACAAACAGTACAAACGGTCAAGTATCTAGTGCCACTATGACACAGATAATTCGTAGTTTGTACGCTGAAGCGTGACGTGTTAACGCTTACGATACGAATACTTTTTTGCAAATTGTTTGTGCTGCGACCTCAGGTCCCATTTTTCAACAAATCTTAACGAAACTTGGTACACATGTTCAATTATTCAAAAAGTGGGGGGGGGGGGTTAGTTTGCTGCGGCGCTATGCTGCTTGCACGACCGATTATACGAACGATTATAGAATTTGGTACACACATTAGATAGCTGATTTTAAAGAGGGGAGAGCATAATTGGTCAAGTGATTGCCGAGGTAATATGTGTAAACTTTAAAACCTGGACGATTATGGTATTATTCAGCTACATTTGGTACCGACAACATAAAATTTTTGCAAAATTGAAGGTCTTGTCAAATAAACATTTGTAATTTTTTTCTGTATTTCGAATACCTGCAGATATCCCAGACTGCGAAAAATTTCCGGTGATAAGACTGCACTCGTGAGGTCTAGGTACTGTTCGCAGAACTACTATTCTATATTATGATGCTTATGCTAAATCTAAGGTTTGTCCATTTCTATGGTATATCTCTATCTCTATGTAGTGAGGGAAACCGCTGAGAGATTGAATACGGACCGCCGTAACTGTGCTAGTGACAGGATGTAATTGAACTGTCAAGGTAACGTATATGACATCTGTAAGTTACCACAATGCATTCAAAAATTTACCAACAATAATCCCATTCAAGCCAAATATTCACTACCAATATACAGAAGTACTAAAAGTAATTACAAAATTTGAGTATTTATAAGATCTAAATATGAAAAACACTAAGAGATGCTAGTATTTTAACCTGCTTAAAAAAAGGAGGTGGTTATATGTTCGTGTGTATGTATTTTTTTATGTGTATGTTAATCGATTTCTCCCCCATTTGAGGACCGATTCTAAGAGTTCTTTTTTTGTTTGGTAGAGTATACTTTCGAGTTGATCCCATTTAAATTTTATTAAATTCAGTCAAGTAGTTTTTGAGTTACACTCCAAAAACTGAAAAGTGTTACGCCGATCTTGACGTGTATATATATATAATATCATCATTGACAGTGTATGACAGTCGATTCTGTGAGTATAAGCAAGGATCAATAAAAAAATTGTACCAAAAAATAAAACCGACTTCAATACTAAAAAGTGAGAAATAATAATAAGTCGGTACCATGCGCACAATATTGTGAAAAGAGGTAACTACTTTTAACTATCAAGGTAACGACTTCAACAACTTATTTCACACTTTATGGTATTGAAGACGGTTCCATTATTTAGTATTTTTTTTATATTTGGTCTATAAATTGAGAGATGTCTTATAATTTGACAGAATCTATTATAACTTAGAGATGCTGACTTAGCAATGTTAAATATATACTAAAATATTCCATCATAATTATGTAATATTCAAGAATTATAATTAATTAAAGGCCTTACTTATAAAACTCCTTAACTATAAAAGTGACGTTATTTAAATTTAAGAAGCGTTTATAAGTAAGACCGTAAATGTATTTATCATTTAAATTGTTACTTAAAGGTAATAATTAAATAATACGCATACGTAATAATTAGGTAGATAAAAAGAATAGTAGATAATGTTTACCCGTTGCGTGTCGCGCGTACACCGTGTACACGTACGAAAAAGTGCTATGCAATGTTGCGCGTACACCTAATGTGTACACATTTTTATACCTCTGGTTTGTAACTAATTTTATTAGATCAAATGCTCTCCACCGGTATAAACATGCTTTTAGTTGATCAAACTATTCAAGCGTAGTATTTTTATCTGAACTTTTATGCATAGTTCGGAAAGACACCGAAAGAAGGATACTGGACGGGTTTTCATTTTTTTATCACCACTTATATAACCTATGAATAAGATACGTTAGTCTTTTACGTCAATCCCTCCCGTGACACAGGTAGGAAATGCTTAAAACCTTATGAAGAACCAATAAGACTGAATTGCCATACCTTAAAATGCCATGGTGTTTCAAAACTGTCTTAAACCCAAACTCCAACGCTGCTTTTTCCTACTAATGACGTAATTAAAACATGTAAAAATTACGACCCGGCGATGGCACTAAAACTTTATACCTCTTAGGTCTACTTTTAATTAGTTTATTGCCACTTAAAAGGTAAGAATCGTAAAAGATCGCGATAAAATGAATTTGTTTTTGTCTCAAGTTTAATTTGGGGTAATGTTTGTTTAAGGAGAAACTGAAAATGGGCTTGAAATGTGTAGGTATTATTTAACCATCGCAATTTGTGTGCAGTTATAAACTGCCTAGATTCTAGGCACATACACAGTGTATAATTGACCGAGCGAGCGAAGTGATAGCGAATCGTCTCTGCTTTAACTGGCCAAATTGACTCTCGTATGTCTGTTTTGTTAGATTGTACGTTGGTACATCCATGGTGAGGTCGCATTTTTAAACAAATCTTGACGAAACTCGGTTATGTATGTTCTATTATTCAATATAATGTTTTGTCAACGGTGATTTTTGAGTGGGGAGGTACTTTTTATAAATAGGGGGTGAAGTTTGCTGCGGCCTACCGACCGATTTTGATAAAATTTGGTACACACATTTGGTAATTAAAGAAGAATTGTCAAATGTTTGCCGAGATAATAGGATATTGAGTTTTAAAACTGAATGTGTTTGTTAATATTCGGCAAGATTATTTAGTACTAGTAGAGATTATTTAGTAGTAGTAGTAGTAGTAAATATAAAAAAAATTACCAAAATTAGTCAAGGTATTGTTGAAATGAATATCTGTCCAATTTTTCTTAGTTTGATGATGTGTTTTACTTATTAATTATCAATGTTTCTTATTAGTTAATTATCAAGTTAACATAGGTAGCGACTGGATCGAGCGGCGAATTTTCTAAATCGCTGCTGACGAGATCTTTAAGTGCCTCTCCATTACTGAAGGTTAGCAGTCAGCTTCTTATATTTTTCCTTGTCAATCGTCAATCTGATCAATTGCTCCACGGTCTTAATCTATGTCCACTCCCTGATATTACAGAGCCAAAACTTTCTACCCGATTTACGCTTCCCGGGTACATTTCCCATCATGATGGTCTGCAGGAGAGAATACCGATCATGCCGTAGAACATGTCCGAGGTAGGCGACCTTTCTCTGCTTGAAAGTCCGGATCAGTTCGACATTCTTTCCCATTCGGCGCAAAACTTTTACGTTCGTGACTTTATCCGTCTAACTGATGCGAAACATGCGACGGTAAGACCACTTTACAAAAGCTTCTACTTCTTTACGGAGCTCTGTTTTCATGGTCCACGCTTCACACCCATACAAGACGACGGGCCAGATGTAGCATTGAAGGAGCCTGGTTCTCAATTCGATGGAGATTTGACGACTGCACAGGACTTTCTGCATGTTTGGGAATGCCGCACGGGCTATTTCGATGCGAGCACGAATTTCAGTATCGCTTTCCAAATGTGTCAGTGAGCCACAAGCCTAAATACTTGTATCTGTCAACGTTCTCAAGCGTGTTACCCTCTACATGAATGTTTGCGCGGATTTTGTGCGAGTGTGAATTCTACTGCGTATTGCATATTACCGCTGATAAGACTGTGCTTGCGAGGTCCACTGTTCGCACATATATTACTAGTACCTAGTAATATAATTATAATACTTTGCGATCCTGTTTGCCTTTGTTTGTATATAATTGTTATTAATAAAAAAAACAAGATAGTTATGTGCTCGTCTGTACCCATAAGTTAAAACAATGGAATCAGGGATCTGCAACGCAGCCTGGTGCATAATTTCTATGAATATTGTTACCCCGTGATAACCCCGTGAATTTGCGTAGATCTAATTTGGGTTATGAATTCAATTAATAAACGCATGTCTCTCTGCGAGGACGTGTTTCTTTCACAACTCCTTAAATATGTCCGCATCAGGTTTACGCTATAACAAAAGATTTATGATTGAACTGGAGGCTTGCTGATTCCGAAGAATTAATAAAATAACTAAATCATACATTTATCTTATTTTGTTTATCCTATGTGTGAGTCTTCGACCACGTGGAATAAGGACATAGCAATCCCTTGGGAACTACCCACTGCATAAATAGGGATATAAAGTAGCCTATGTGTTAATCCCGAAAACAATCCGTCTCCACTATAAATTTTGACTAAACAAATTTAGCCGTTTTGCCTGATTGATTAACACACACCCGAACTTTAACATTTATAATATTATAATCTATCTATACTTACCTACTTATAATAAAGGATTAAACACCAAAAAGTCTGTACTTGGAAGAAAAATAAAAAATGTGGATCAGAATGCTCACGCATAACTTAAACACCCGGAGCTTCCAACTATAAACTTTTTATCTTAATCCGTCACATAAATCCAAGATGGTAGCCTGATCTCTCTATGCTACACGGTCTGATATAAAACTGGGGTCTCAATTAACTAGTCAGTGCGTATGAACATGAACTTCTGTGGTTCTGCTAAAATCGTAATAAGAATGAAGTACGTCTTTTTAAATTTTTGCAAGTATGCCCATATAAGGCGAGCAGCCAAGTTCAGAACTGATTATAAGGAACAAATATATCTGGTGCAATTCACTAAAAACTTGGTAAAAATAAACTTTATCGAAATAATGCAGTACACGTTATTATTAGACACAACATAACGAATCCTCACACCTATATATCCTCGAAGTGGTGAGCAGCGGTGTCTTAAACACCTGCGTTTTGCCAGATATATTTGGGGTCCCATGTAATAGGTGCCTATTGCTATCTACGGGACACTTTTCTAGACAGGAATTATACTGAGAATTTCTTAGTCTGATGACCCCAATAACTGCGACTCGAGTATCAAACCCAGGACCTCGAGATTTCAAAACGGCGCTTCCATCACTTACATCAGCAAGACCAAGTGAGCGAAGCCGCTGGTGGGTCAGCTAGTAATAATTATATAGTGTGAAGTTTGATAAACTGCATGCCATATGAACCAGTCATTGATGGCTTCAGATTTATATTAACTTATACAATGAACGCCTTCTCGCATCTTTCAATTACCCTTCAGCTCTCGTCGGCACAGCGTTGCCCCACTAGATTAAAGAATTCCTGAAAGTGAAGGATGAGGGTAACTTTTTATTTAAGCTGGTGGTAGATGGTATAGATTTTGGTAAGTAGACACCGCAGTGTTACAAATTCTACCTTGAAATTGTAGTGTGAAATCACTATTATAGAGGATTGTCACAGTCATCTATATACTATTGTATTGTGGAGCACAGTCTGAAGTGAAGTAAATTGATGTATAGGATAGAACAGCAACTTGTATGTCTCAGAGCGAACGCAGTGCAGAGGCCTGGAGATCAGACAAATATGTATAGATCGCAACCGTGCGCGTCGAGACACGGGGTCGGCCCGTGTCCGCTCGCGTACGGACAGGGCTGCCACGATTACACTATATTTACAAAGACTTTTCCTCCGCACCACGTCTGTCGGACTATAAGCGACAGAAGTGGAGCGCTAAGGCAAGGTACAGCGGTTTTGGTAAAGTACTGAATTGGTCGCTGCACCGCTTACTTTTCATCTCTTAGGTCCTTCTAAAAGTACGCTCAGTAGTGTATCTAGGCTTGGGTAAAGATCTGCCTAATTTGTGTTTAATAAAATAATTTAATAAAATAGAAAATAAGATAATTTAACTATAATTTTTCTAATTGCCTGTCAAATCTCAGCTCAAGTCGAGATACACAAATAAACTATTTTTCTGGAATAACACACGCTCTCAATCTCACTCATTCATATTTCATATTCACTCATACACTTATGCTGGTGTAATACTAGTGTGATGATATAATGAATTGAAGTGTTTTTTTTATATTTTCGATAAAAATATATCATTATATATTTTTAAACTTATTTTAATTTTTCTTCAAGGTTTCATCCCTAGATTAATGTGTCATGTCCTCTTGTATTATTTTAATTTATAATATTTCACTTTTATTTCTTATGATTAGAGCAATAAATTGTAAACTCACAGAGACACGTTTAAATTAGAATTAAATCATTCGGGTAAACAATATCAAATACTATATTCTTTATCAAACCATTCAAAGTAAGTTAGGAACACGGAAATAAAACATGCCCAAAAACTGTGAAAAACTGCTAAAAGTTGCCCGAAGACCACCCCAAAAAGTGCTAAGAAAGTGAGGACAATCCTCACCGATTACCTATCCCTTTCATCTTTACTAACCGGCGACCTCAAGGTGTGTCCAACAAGAAAAAGGGGCCGGAACTTTCCTACGGTCGTCTCATTAAAACTTTTTCGAGGAATTAAATAACGTCGCAGAAACAAATCCGTTTACATCGTGGCGGAGGTCCAAGTTTTATAACACAATTTTGAAGTTAGCTGCGCTAGATGTGGATCTTTAATCGGTTTGTAGTGCTGGTGAAGTTTTAATTTTCATTTATACGAGTTTACACTGTTAAAAAGTATATATTATATCAAAATTCGTATAAATCATTATATTAATTATTTTGGCGCAGTTTGTTCCAACTCAGCCTTCTGAGCCGCTAGCCCGGGTTTTATACCTGCACATCAACAATCCATTCAACATTTCTGTGCATGGACATGTTTGGAAGTTTAAAATGTATATAAGTATGTATTAGTCGTTATAAGGTAACCACCATAGTACAGGCTCTGCTTAGTTTGAGACGTGAAGACTTTGTGTGTGGTGACGCCAGTAAGTTACAAATTAATGTTATGGCTTTTATTACTTAATGGTACAATCGCCTGTCCCTACCTCCCAACATAAATATGCAAGCTACTGCTTTACGTCGCGATTGACGTTTATTGCACCCTCTGGTGTCAATATCAATCAAAGTCAAAGGAACAATCGAATATTGATTGAAACAGTACTATACTCGACGCCGGCCAAAATGGCTGCATAAGGTTTCAGTAATCAACGCGGACCTGTTTATAACTGTTAGAGCGTCCAGGGCGTTTCTTGCCGCTTCTCGGTAGGCTCTATATATTTTGGAACGCGGCGGTAGAGTCTTTAAAGTACATTATAATGAAAAATTGACGTTCATAAGTGCGTCTTTGATGTCTAAATTGAACAAATGATTTTGACTTTGACTTGACTTTGGCATTGTGTCCCAAATATTGAATTCTATGGTCGCGACATCCCGAGTGTGAGTGGTATTCCCGTGCTTCAGGATTGGACTTGACGATGGATTGCAGTGCTTTCTTTGGAGGATAACGCGTGGCTACCCGCTGCCATGCGGTATCCGACGCCGAGTGCTCTATGAAGAAATTATCCGGAAGGTCACGAAAAAGATACTCGAAGCATGTACCAACAGCATTTATAAGTGAAACCGTCATAATAATAATAATAATAATCATCATCATCACCATCAGCCAGTATCAGTCCACTGCTGGACATAGACCTCTCCTAATGCACGCCACTGAGCCCGATCATCAGCTTTTCTCATCCAGCTGCTACCAGCCACTTTGCGTATGTCGTCGCTCCACCTAACCGGAGGACGTTCTACACTACGGAGTTGCGGTCTCCACTCAAGAACACGACTACCCCAACGTTTAACGGTTGTTCGGCTAATATGACCAGCCCACTGCTACTTCAGTTTGCTAATTCTTTGGGCTATGTCGGTTACCTTGGTAAAATAATAATATAAATGTCTAATAACTTACAATCATGTTTATAACTTTTATAGCATTTAACTCAGAGTAAACAGACTCTTTCTGTAAAGTTGGAAGTGTTAGGAAGATGAAATAAGATCACCGAGCGCCATGTAGAAAACTGCAATAACATATTCCTTAGAATGTGGATAGGCAGCTGCCCACATGACATAAGAACTATGCTGTTTGCCCAGACTTTCTCTGTTAAATTTTAGTAAACGTGTCAAAATTATTCTGCGAAAACTGGTACTAGCTTCCAATCTTACTAGATAGCAGTATCTGTCGGGAAACTGCGCGGCCATTTATGCGAAAGTTTTCCGTGACACGTACATATCACAATGAGCGTAAAAACGTTATATTTTCATATGATAAAATGTTTTCTCACATTTTAGTTCTACTATTTTAGAACGGTGTAAGCTCAGAACTTATATAACAAATTTTGGAGATGTGGCCTTTGACCTTTTAATACTATCTACTACATGTGGTTCTGTATTTATAAGTTCATTGATTTATTATAAAATAATACATTAGCTTGTTTTATAATAAATAGGTATTTAATTTAATTAAGTACACATCTAAGATACAATATGCGAGAAATATTGTTTCTACTCAGAACTGAACCAAGATAAGTGAATTAAATGTATAGAGTCACAAAATCGCATTAAAATAATATACAAACCCTGCTTTCAAACATTTAGATACTGTTGGCCTTGAATTTTTATTAGAAATTAAGAAAATTTATAAATTAAGAAATTTATATTTAAGTAACAACCTTTTATTCGTTTACATTTACTGTATATTACCTCCAAACAGTTGGTGTTCTATGGCTGGGCAGAAATTGTGTTCTAAAGCACTGGTCTACACTGTACATACAATCTGATCAAGAGTAACAACGCCAAAAATATAAAAATATAAATATCCTACTACGCGAACGAAGTCGCGGGCAGTCACTATTCTATAATATAAAAATGAACCTCTTTCTCTTGGTCATGCTTTAAATGAAATACGGCTTTACCGATTTCATTGATCTTTTTTTAAATGTTTTCTAATACTTCGTAGAATGTTTTAGAATATATAAAAATTTAAAGAAACGACGGGAGGTTATGGCGACGTCGAAGGACGAGCCTACTACGCTATTGAGAAAGACAAATTAAACACATTTTAAAGACATGGCAGGTTTGCCTTAATTTGTATATTTTGTCTTTACAATACATTGTAAAGGGTTAGTGTAACCATTTTTACAAAATACATTTTATGTAATTATATTTTCCATCAAACCATCGCTTTAAGATAAACAAGGTGGGACGTGCCCGGATAAGATCCGATGTCTAAGGTCGTGTTACCTCATCCCGGGCATACTAATTAGCCCGGATCTACCCGGATGAACTCTAAAATGAAACTTTTCAGAACGCTTGCTTGTTCTTGAGAGTACGGAAACTTTTGTTGGAGTTGTTATGAAAATGCGGAATATGTTATATGGAAGAAGGAAATCAGGTAATTTTATCAAGTGAATTCTACAGTATAGCTAGAAAATCTTTTCGGGTATAGAGTAAAGCGCATTTAAAAACATAATCAGCTGCATAGAAGATGTTTATTTAGCGACTATTCCATCTATGTTTTAAAATAAAAATATTTCATATTATATGATTATTGAAGCACTAACACCTGCTTAACGAAATCATATATAGCAAATTAAGACAGAAAATTTACATATTTACGGGATTCGAATCAGCGTCTTCCAACAATCCGTATCCGCGTAGACTGCTAAACCGCCGAGGCATCCATCCGATCATCGAATTTAACGTCTATGGGACGCAAAGCGTTAATGTAGGTATTTTCACTGTCAAATGGAGAGGTAAACATTTGTTTCTGGATATTTATATTTCCACTTTTCTATATTCACACTCTATACTCAATGTTTTTAAGTGATAACTTCTTTATGGGAGGGTAAACCGATTCGTTACGTAACGCGTTACGGCGCCAGTCTGTCTGGCTTCCTTTTCTCTCACGCATCCTCTCTCACTCTAACTCACAGCGCCAGACTAGTTTAAGTTATCAGTTCTGTCGGCCGTCCCCAAACGCACACCTTTTTTTAACATGTTCAATGGGCAGAAATGATTGTTCTTGGCTCTTGGATGTCTGAGATGTTTGTTGTGTGTGTCTATGTCTCATGCCACGAAGTTTACTAGAATAATAGTGTGGGGTATAAGTGTGTCTACATAATTGCTACTCTACGAGTAAAACTTGCATATTAGCTCGTTAGTCCTATGCTGTCACAACCAAATCCCCACTTAAATTCACAACTTGGGTGTTAGTGAAGTTTCAGTGACACGTGATTTTCTTGCGATATGCATGTATAGTAATAATAATATAATAATAATATGGGACAACATCCACACAAAGGTCTTCAGGTCCCAAATTAGGCAGAGCCTGTACTATGGTAACCTGATGATTGATATACATACTTAAATACATATACACACCCATACACAGATCAAACAGACATGTTCATGCACACAAATGTTTGACCAGTCCGGGGATCGAACCCGGGACCAGCGGCTCAGAAGGCAGGGGTGCTACCAACTGCGCCAACCGGCCTGTCAATTATATAGTAGAAAACAATTACTTCCCATTGGGCATAGTCATATCTTACCAATATTAGATATGCCGCACGGTAAGTATAGGATCATAATTACTTGTTTAGTACTATTTTCATTAGTTATTTTTAGAACAGTTTTCTTTGGAACAGTAGTTATCCACGCGAACATGCCCGATAGGTCATATCTAGTTATAAATCAACAAGTCATCAATTTGAAAAAATTTAAACCGACTTCCATTCTATTACTTTGGTAAAAATGAGTGTAACTCATAAACTACTTGACCGAATTTGATAAAATTTAAATGGGTCCACACGGGAAGCACCAGCTTTCAAACAAAAAATTTCGGCAATCGGCTCACCCAGTCGAAAGTTATGAGGTATACATAAAAATACAGTAGATTGAGTACCTCCTCTATTTGGAAGTCGGTAGAATAAAGCAAGTATATTTTATTTACTCGCCATCATTTTATTTACTTTTTTCCAATCCAGAACTTTCCACTTTCCCAACAAAAATAATTCCTTAGTAATCCAAATAGATTTATAGGGTAGGCACAATGAAATAAAATGGCCCTCTAAAATCCATTAAAAGGGAAGCAAGGGAACGTTTTCCTGTCGCCTTTCCTTGTAGGTGATCTTTGACTTTTTTAGAGATTGTACAAAGAACGTTACAGCTGGAACATTATTAGTTTTATCTGTACCGAGAATTCAGTACGCAAATAGGTACGTTACAACAAAACATGTCTTATAAGATCGAATTAGGTGCTCGTTGCCTCAAACTGCGGAGTCATCCACGAAGCGGGGACGCTATGTCGCACATATTGACTTATAACTCGATTGTTATACACACAATAGTATATAATATGTCCTAAAACACGTAATTTAAACTGAGCCAGTATAATACTATAATTGTTTTGTGAGTGCGAATGACAGCACATTTTGTCGTTTTGTATAATATACTTAACGGGAGGACTTAGATGGGCAGGACATATTGCGCGAATGGACAACGAACGATGGACTCGGATGTTGCTGGAGTGGAGACCACGACTACACACAAGACCTCGAGGAAGACCACCTAAAAGATGGAAAAATGACATCAGACGTCACGCAGGTCGTGATTGGATGATAAAAACTCAAGACCGTAGAGATTCGAGGAGATTGTAGGAGGCCTACATCCAGAAATGGATATGAACAGGCCGCTATAGATAGATAGATAGATAGATATACTTAACATATTATTTCAAATCACTGCAATGAATCCAAACTAGATGTATTGATCATATTTGTCTGAAACAAACTACTGATGTCTTTTCAAATGCACTTTAGAAAAAGCATCAATTTTAGCATAGACTAGCCGACCCGCCAGCGGCTTCGCTCGTATGGCCTTGCTTATTACGGTTAATTACAGTTTTTTTAACTATCCCACGGGGATGCTTTAATTTTCCAAGATCAAAAGTATTCTTTATGTTGACCGTGTATATAAGCTACCACCATACAAAATTTCATTTAAATTGGTCCAGTCGTTTCGGAGATTAGCCCATTCAAACGGACAGACAAACAGAGAAACAAAAAAATGAATAAAAAATTGTTCGATTTCTCTGTACAGAAATTCGACCTGTACAGTTTTATTATATGAAATAACTAGCTGCTCTCCGCGGTTTCACCCGCGCGGTGATGGATGATGATGATGAATCTTATATAGCCATGTTACTCAGGGTGAACGTAGCTTTCCAATGGTGAAAGAATTTTTGAAATCGGTCCCGTACTTTTTGAGACAATTCGTTACAAACATACATACACATTTTTCCTCTTTATAATATGAATATTTAGTATAAATTAGTATAGATAATAATAGATATATAATTATAATAATAATAATGTATTTATTTCGAAAAAATTGTACAGAGTTTTAAATAAAATTTAATTGGCTAGCTATGTTATCTAAAAAATCAGTTAACTGCTGCCGAACTAGGCACTAAGCCTGTGTTTCAGCGTACAGCGCCCTCCCCACTAGATTGTTTTATATACTAGCCTAGACATATTATAAATTATCCATTTCTATAATATAGATGTAATATAAATGTTACATCTAATAGATATTTATACAAATTCACATTATCTTACATTTATACAGTTAAATTTAAACAATAACTAACTTATATTATATTTATATATATATGTTTTAATGAGTACTACTTATAGCGAGTATGTAGCTTCTGTTTTTTTTTTTTTAGAACGGACTAATGCTGTTTGCCTCTACCGGCATTTACAGCGTCACCGGACGGTTGGCGAGCGCAGATGGCACTCAGCCAGATGCGGGCGCAAAGGGCGCACCGTCTACGGCGAGCGTTGAGAGGGGAGAGGGGAGTAGGAGAGAATCGCCCCGGTACATAAGTGTACCGTTGAAAGTGGGCCCTATGAATTTTAACTCTACGACTATTTGGAGAGAATCTAACCAAGACATAATTTTTGCCTCGAGCTCGCCGGCGAGCTCGGTGTTTGACTGTGTTTACCACTAAATCATAACCTTGTGTACCTCGCCCACAGTCATTACCTCGGCCGGAGCCTACACCGTGATCGGAATCACTACCTTGACTGGGGCTACGAACGGAAATACCTCGCCTCCCCCCATTTCCGCGACATGGGTCCACACCGCGACCAGGATCGTCGCGTTGTGCACTCATGACTGTACTTTGGGTAGGGCTACAATAAGAAACTTGAGTACCTCGCCCACAGCCGTTACCTGGGCCGGAGTCTACATCGAGGCCGGGGCCGCGGTGTAGACTCCTGCCCGCACCGTGGCTAGGGCTACATATTAGACCAGTGTTACCTCGTCCACAGCCATTACCTGGGCCGGAGGATACATCGCGACCGGGGCCGCGGTGTATACTCCCACCCGCACCGTGGCTGGAACTACAATCGTGTGTGTGTGGATTACCTCGACTGCGACTGGGGCTGCGAAGAAGATCTCGGCCGGAGCCTACAATGCGATAGGGATCACAGCCCTGGTCGGGTCTACAACCATTACCGGGGTTCCCTTGGGACGACGCTAAACCTGCCGAAGTAACGGCTGCGATGGGGTCGTCCGGGTCACCCAAAATGCCTTGGACGGCGACGGGGGGGAAGGAAGTGAGGATCGGTTATGTCAGTGGAGTAGTTCGCCGCTTCGACCACGAGGGGATTCGAGTGGTGGGGAGCTTTGTCGAAGTGGCGGCGGGAGCAGTATTTCATATACTGCGTAATAGAGGGGAGGGTGAAATCGCAGTGCAGTTCGGCGTTCCGTAAGTACCACGGAGCGCCCACTGCCCTGCGCATAAAGCGATTCTGAATCACTTGAAGTTTGTGGAGGTCGTGTTTCTGAGCATGGGCGAACGCTACAGATGCGTAAGTCATGACTGGGCGGATGCAAAGTTTGTAAAGAGTCGTCTTATTTCTAAGAGACATTTTACTGTTTTTGCCTATGAGTGGATTAAGACGACCCATAATGAAGGCCGCCCTATTGCGAACAATCTGGATGTGTTTCGCGAAAGTGAGTTGGCGATCAAGGGTGACTCCCAGGTGTTTGGCAGATTTAGCCCAAGGGATGGGTTCGCCGAATAGGACTATGGGTGACGGCATGAGAGTCCGCCGGGTCTCAGTGAAGTACACTGCTGCACTTTTGCTAGGATTTACTGCAATCCGCCATTTACGAAACCATGCACCGATTACGGTGATGGCTCGTTGGGTGGCGCATCTCTGCCTGACCTTGAACCAGCCAGTAGAGTAGATTGCAGTATCATCCGCAAACTGAGCGATCTGTACATTAGGTTCAGATCGTGGGATGTCGCTGGTGTACAGCGAGAAGAGAATGGGTGAGAGTACAGAGCCCTGAGGGACACCTGCGTGAATGGGATGCGGGGAGGAGAGCGTTCTCTCGGTGCGATAGCTAAACGTTCGATCCCTGAGAAAGTCTTGTAAGATGAGTACAAGACGGTCTGGCACACCCAGTTGGTACAGCTTGAATATCAAGCCGTTGTGCCAGACTTTGTCGAACGCTTTCGCTACGTCGAGGAAGACAGCTATGGTCCCTTGGGGCTTTGGTTTCTTATTGAAACCGCCTAGGATGTGCTCCGTTACGCGGTGCACTTGTTGGACGCAAGAGTGTTTTGCTCTAAAACCAAATTGCTCATCGGGAAGGAGGTTATTGGACCTAACGTGGGACCAAAGTCGGTTCACAATGAGCCGCTCGTAAATCTTGCCCAGAGAGCTGAGGAGACTTATGGGACGGTAGCTGGAGGGCTCGGCTGCCGGTTTGCCTGGTTTGTGAATACCAATGACAATGGCATGCTTCCAAGTGTCTGGGAAGGAGCAGTTGCTCATAGCCGCATTGAAGATGGTAACTAAGAGATGGACTAGTGGGACTGAGAAGTGTTTGATCACCTTGTTGCTGATACCATCAGCAACAGGGGATTTACGGGTCTTGAGGCTCTTGATCAGAGACACTACCTCGGATGATTTTACCGGTGGGAGGAGTGGGAGGTCAGAGATGGACATAGAGCTTTTGCGTTCGACTTCAGATTCCACCGAATCGAGGTGGTTCTGGGCAACGTGATCTACATTGAGAGTACACTGAGCCTCAAGGCTATCAGCTAAACAATCGGCTTTGTCTTCGTCAAGGAACGCTATGGAGAGGGGAGGTGGCCTAATGAGAGGAGGCATTGTCTGTTGTCCGTCAGATTTCAGAGCTCGAGCCAACCGCCAGTATGCCTGGTGAGTTAACTCAATCTCTGACAGTTTGTCGTCCCACTTTTGATCACGCAGCTCACTCATGCGTTTTCTTACAGCACGCTGTAAATAGCGCATGGTGGCTTTGTTCTCTGGGGTTGGCATCGAGTCATACGCCCTAGTGGCGGCGTTCTTAGCTGTCAGTAACCTCCTCGCACCCTCGGGCAGTTCGAAGCGGCGACCATCCGCCACTTGGACCTGCTTTGAGGATTCACCTACTGCGGTGCGGAGGTGGTCACTGAGAGCCTCGATCGCAATTGATACGTCTTCTACTGTCTGTATGTCATCGGGGATTCTATCGAGAGCGGGTGAACTGATAGCTTGGAGGGATTTCCCCAGTTGCTTCCAGTTCACTACCGTTCTAGTGATAGGGGTGATGTCCGTCGGGTCAGAGCCTAATTTCAACAATACAGGGCGGTGGTCTTAAGTCAGTTCGTGTAACACTTTTATAGAGCGCAACCGGAGGGTAACGTTCTTAAGAAGTGCTATGTCAAGTATGTCTGGTCGTTGGTTGTCAACATAGGGATATCTTGTGGGCTCCAGAGGGGAGAGAATATCAAAGTTTAAGTGGCTGACCAAGCCTTCAAGGATTTTACCATTACTATTGTTACTAGTACAGTTCCATATGACATGTTTACTGTTGAAGTCACCGATCAGAAGGACGGAGCTTCCTAGAGAGAAGAGGGCTTCCAAGTCTGTCTGTAATAGTTCTTTACCAGAGGGGAGGTAACATGAGGCTATGATGACAGGTTGATGACCTGACATCGCTAGAAAGCAAACAGAGGCTTCTAGTATTTTAAGTGGTGGAGTAACAATTGGGATACAGTGCAGAGCTCTTTTGTAATAGATGAGAGTACCACCTTTTGGGGTGGCCACTCTATCATTACGAACCAAACGGTAGTTTGCAAACCTAGGGTTCGCTGTACCTGGTTTCAGAAAGGTCTCCTGCATGCATAGGATATCGACCTGATGGGTCTTACAAAACTCATGAACTTCGTCCTTTTGACTAGAGAGGCCGTCAGCGTTGAAAGTCGCTACGGTGACTGAGTGGGGCTTAATACGTTTCGGTGTACTATCCATATTGGATGATACCTAAGAAACGTTGGGGAGGGCGTAGCGCCTTACTGCGCTGATTAAACCCGCGTGTGTGAGCGTGGCTCGCAAGCGGTCTTGGTCGTTTGTGGCAGTACGAAGTTTGTGCGCGAATGCACGTACTTCGTCCACGTCTATGACCATCGCGTAGTCCATGACAAGGGCTATGTCGGCCGCCAGGTCAGATTGACCTGGGGCGTCTATGAACCCAGCCATGGGAGGCCTAGAGAGCGGAGGTTTGGGCTTAGGAGCCGGCCTGCTTGCGGGCGGGGGTGAGGGGGGCGCTTGCTTGTACCATGCTCAAGGGCTTGGACCAAGCGTTGCGCGCGGGCGCGGGTACAACAGGTGTTGCCTGAGGTGCGGGTGTAGGGTTAGGCTTAGGGCCGTTCCCTTGAGAGCGGGTAGTGACCGGGCGAGGAGGGGGATTAGGCCTCCTAGCCGGCCCTCTGGATACGCGGGGTGCCTTAGGGCAAACGCGGTAATTGGCGGTATGTCCCTGTGTGCCGCAGAGGACACAACTAGGCGGGTCTGCTGAGTCCCTAGTGCGAAAACACTGGGCTGTCCCGTGATCCCCTAGGCACTTGACGCACCTCGGGCGGGCGAAGCAGAATCGGGCGGCATGACCGTACAGTTGGCAGTTATGACACTGGCCAGGCGCACTGTTCCGGTAAGGGGGTTGAACGGTGATCCCTGAGAGGTTCACTACCGTTTTAACGTTGAATATCGCTTAGCCCTCTGGCGTGCGATTGAGAATGACCAATAGTAGGTCGTAAGGTTTGCGGTCCTTGCCACTGTACATGCGGTGGCATTCGCGGACGGGGTATCCTTGCGCCTTCAAGTCAGCGAGGACACTGTCGGTCTGCACCTCTTTTGGTACGCCGCGTATGACAACGCGTAGGACTTTCTCTTCCTCGAGAGCATAGGTGTGAAAACTTATGCTCTCGTTTTTGAGTATACTAGTGAGCGCCCTATGGTCGCTTGGGGTAGGCACTTGGACTTTAATACCCAGTTGGGTTGAGCGGGCTCTAGTATATTGGATCTTACGATCCGTCAAGAGTCGTGAGACCATGTCCCACTTCGCCTTGTCCTGAAGGAAAAGAGGCGGCGGCGGTTTCTCGCGCCTAACTGACGCTCCTTGAGAGGAAATAAAAAAAAAAAAAAAGAGAGAGGAGGCATCGCGTTGAGACGCGGCGATGCTTGCGGGAGCATCGGAGTGAGCGAGAGGGTCGCGGGAGGTGGGGCGAGAGAGCCTGATGGCTTCGGTCCCGGGGCGGTGCAGGCCGCTTCGGGTGGCGGGGAGGGAGCCTCTGAGGCGGCTTTGGGGACGCGCTTTCTCTTTCCGACGGTAGTGAACCCGTCGTTGGAGATGTTGCCAACAGAGTTAGCGCGGGAGCGGGAGAACTCTACATCCATCTCATTCTCCGAGTTGGACGCCGAGTCGTAGGCGCGTTCGTACTCAGTCCGAGGGACCGGAGAGCGATCGCGGGGTGGTAGAGGTGCGCGGGGAGCGCGGGGCACATAGGGCGAAGGGTCGGGAGAAAGAGGGCTTTCTAAGGGCTTGAACGCCGAAGAAACAAAGGGCCCTCTCGGAGGGAGGGAGCCCGAGGAGGGAATTTGAGAGTCCGTGAAGCGGGGCCTCTCCTTAAAGTCCCTATTGGACTGGAGATACTCAGAGAGCATGTCCGGGTAGCAATTTGAGACCCACGAGGCAAACGCCTGAGGCGAAACGCCTTGCGGGAGGCTCAGAGCGGGGGAGGGAGAAAGAAGAGACATCTCGAGGGGAATACTCGAGATGCGAGTGAGGGATGAGTGACACTCCCGCCGGGTACAGGCGGGAGAGTGAGTGCCTAGGTGTCCCTACTGTGTGCCCTCTGCCAGTCTTATTGTGCAGAGGGATGTGTGCCTAAACGCGAGGACCTAGGTGCTCCGGGGGCGAGGAGAGAAGACCGAGTAAAACCCGGCTTCCAACCAAACACTTGCCCAGAGAATAGGAAAGTAGGATATGGTAGGGTGGGAAGGAAATACTTGCCGTCGGCGAGGGAAGACCCCAAGGCCGGTGAAGGCAGGCCCGTCCGGTTTTAGCCGTTCCCTTCCACGCTCAGGAGGGAAAGGCTTGACGCACCGGGTCCACGCCCAACTGGATTGCGTTAACACCGCAAGGATCGTCCAGAAGACCACGTGAAGCGTGGATTTGTTTGACTCGAAACTTGAAAATTGAAAATTTAAAATATGGAAAATTTAAACTAGCGATCGCTCTGAGAAGAGCGGTTTTGATTTGACTATGTACGTTATTGACGATGAGTCGAAGCGCTCTAACAAGAGCGCGCTTCTTTCGCGACGCGAACCGAGCCGAGCCGAACGCCTCCGTGCGCCGAATGGTACACGAAGCGGTGGCTTGACGTCGAATCTTCCACACAGAAAATCCACTATTACACACTAACCGGCACTAAAAGCGCAAGCACTTTTAGGCCGATCGGAATATTCTTGGAGAGCTCTTGAGCGCACGTCCGTCCCGCTCGAGCGCGCTGACCGGAATCCTGTAGCTACTGTTCCTCTTTTTGTATTTTATGTTTGTGATAGGGTGTGTAGGGCGTGTGTATGTGCGTGAGGTATCATCGTGTACGTCAGCCTCGGACGAGTTGGGTTCACGGCGATGTCCTCGTGAGTGTGTGTGTGTTACTGGGTGTGCGGTGTGTTAATATAGAGATAAAACAAAATTCCAAAAAAAGATTTACCGTACGAAAATTTGATGTTTTAAATTCATTAAGAGATTTATTCCATACGTGTATAACCTACAGTTCTTGAGATACAAGGCTGAAGAAATATGAAAGACAAATGTGCATGTTAAGAACATTATACAGAGAATATCCTTATCATTAATAATATAATAAATGACAAAGGGAATTTGTTTGTATTATGTTTTGTTTTTTCACGCTTAAACGGCTGAACTGATCGTTATGAAATTTGGCAAGGAGATTAAATCCCGGGGAATGATATAGGGTTTTGACATTTCATCATCATCCTCCATCACAATGCGGGTTAAACCACGGGCCGTAGCTAATACAGTCATAAAGGATAATAATATTTCAAGTACTATTCCAGTATTGTAAATTAGATAATTAGCAAAGATTTTTCATTATTTTGACATTGTTCAATTACATATTTAACTATTATTATTAATCGGCAAAACACTCACGTTAAGGATCGAATACGGCTTGCAGGGTTTCGAGCATGTCCGATGCTCATCTTCAGGGCGAGTGCGCAGTGCCGTCTGCGAGCTCCCGGACTTGCAGATCGCAGTAGCCACTGTTAATAATAACAGTTAACTATGCGTCAAAATCACGAGAATTTCAATACAAAAATTGTTCAATTACAATTGGCATTAAAAAAAATATAGTATAGTAAAAAATATGTAATAGAAACGAGTAAAATAAAACAACTTACTATTATAATGCGTATTATGATTTGTGAATTTGTATTACGTATACCTGCATATTATGTTATTTACGTATATGCAGTAGAGATTAACAATTTCAAATTGCACGCAAACGCACAAGAGAATTCGAACAAAATTCAGTGTCCATTAGCCAGGCCAGTTTAGCGATTCATGAATGGATAACAACCTTTTTGAATGCCGAGCTTTCAGCCCAATCTAGCTATTTCCTATTTTACAGGGTCGGAACCCTGACGGATGACGGATCGTCAAAGATTTTGAAACGAATCATTAGTGTTATGCATGCAATTATACGATCTTTGTGTACAAATGGTCGATAATTTCCTATGTACCTAACTCACTTTTAGGAACAAATTAATAAGAGCTACATTTAAATGTATGCTTTAAAGTTGTATGTTTACAAATGTAGCCAATTATTGGCGTTTTATGATTTGTGTTTCACACTAAAGCGGCAGACACTAAAGCGGTAGTCTTTAAAGTTAATTATAATGAAAAATTGACGTTCATAAGTGTGTCTTTGATGCCTAAATTGAATAAATGATTTTGACTTTGATTTTGACTTTGAGACTTTTATGGGTAAGACATATTTAGATCGAAAATAATATACAAGTATATCACATTGTGGCAAGTTCTCGTTATTCTACTTGAAACTACGCTTACTATAAAAATAAAATATTATAAGATATAAGATAATATAAAAAAGAAGTATCCATTTGTAGTCATTAGTATAGTTAGGTTGAAATATTTTAGGTATTAGCTATTTTATAATATTGAGAAAAAAACCGCCATATCCATATAAGTTGTCTAGTTACTAGTAGTTCTGTGAACAGTAGACCTCGCGAGCACAGTCTTATAGTCAAAGTCAAAGTAAAAATCATTTATTCAATTTAGGCTTCAAAGACGCACTTATGAACGTCAATATTTCATTATAATGTATTTTAAAGACTACCGCCGCGTTCCAAAATATATAGAGCCTACCGAGAAGAAGCGGCAAGAAACTCGAGGCCATTCTTTTTATATAGATGTTTTTACAATGTTTTTACTTAGGTACTACACATATTAGCTCCAGTGTGTTGCCTTACAAAAGAGAACATAATAATGGAAACAGTAGGGCAAGACACGCTATACTTTGACATCTTAGTACACGAGTAGATAGATCCTGGAGTGATCAGTCCCAAGCGGTTTTATCCTCCAAGTAATCCGAAATTGTGTAATAACCTTTTTGACAGAGTTTAGTTTTAATAGTACTTTTAAACTTATTAATAGGCAAATCTCGGATAACATTGGGAACTTTATTATAGAATCGTATACATTGTCCCATAAAAGAATGACTTATTCTGTGGAGGCGCGTTACATGTACGGATAGCTTGTGATTATTTCGCGTGTTGATGGAATGAGCATCACTCCTTTTATCAAAACTGCTAATGTTTTTGTTTACATACATTAGATTTTCATAGATAAACTGAGAGACAACAGTTAGAATGTTTATGTCTTTAAACTTCTGTCTAAGGGAAAATCTGGGAGCTAAACTGTAGATCGCTCGTATAGCCCTTTTTTGGAGTATAAAAATAGAATTAATATCTGCAGAACATTATCAGCGACCAACTTGAGCAATTTTCCTAAATTTGTATATGTTGTTTATACTAACTACTATAGACTGTTCTGGTACTGAATCGTTTTCTCTCATAATAGGACCATTATCCATTTCATTATTATCTGTGACATCCATTTTTTCATTTGTCTCATCTGTACTTTCAGTTATCTCTTCCCTGGTTTGTGTCATCTTCATGTTCATATCTGTTAAATCCACATTAGTCGTATCAGTTATATCGTTTATGACTTCCTCAGGTTGCCAGTTTGTCACTTCTTCCATCACCACAACTGGTGTAACAACATTCTCTTAAATGTCTGTTTCCTGCACTTTTGACTTTGTCCGGAAATGACTGTAACTGTAAATTTCTTATTTCTTCGACAGTAGAGTCTACATTCATAATCTTGTTTTGTGATGCTACAGGATTCATGATACCGTCTGAGTTATTAGATGAATTTGTCATATCTTGATTTATATTGCCTAATCTTGTAGATTGAGATTCTACACCTTTCTGCCAGTCTTGACATTTCTCATTCCCATCAGATATCAATTGTGGTGTGTCAGTCTTCGATAGACCCTCCACTCAAAAACCGCCGACATTGAAAAATATATTAAATAGTAGAACTTACATATTAAGTTTCGTCAAGATTGTTTGAAAAATGCGACCTGTACAGGAAGCCCAACGAACAACCTAACAAACATACGTTCAAGATGAAATCAATTTGGCCAGTTAAAGCAGAGACGCTTTGATCGGTGAATAACCAATTTATTTTTTAAGGCATTGCAAGAACAAACTTTTAGTTATTTGAGCGGGTAAAGCACTGGCCGTGACAGGACCCAGCGTGCGTCTGTTAACAAGATTACTTTTTCGCAATTTTAATTTATTTAAAAATAAAAAACGGCAGAAGGGTTAAAAAAATAATCTAGATATTTCTTTATACCATTCCTATTCTAAAAAGCTTATTTTATTCACTGAAAACAGTGAATAAAAAGGCCTTTTAATCACTGTTTTGGTGTTTAAATTTAGAACACACCAATATATTCGATCTCCATCTCAGTGCTTATACATCTTCCTTACGGAAATAATAGTCGACATACAAACTCTTCGTGCAAGTAACTCATCGAGATTTGATTGGTCGATATTTGAGACAAGGAGTTTAGCATTAGAATAAAAACTGTGTTCTTTGCTGCAATTATAGAAAAAAAAATTATAATAATAAATAAATTAATCTTATTTTTAGTAATTGTTCTAACTTTAATGTGCATTTTAATTAATTTAATCTTCCTTTTTTCTTCATTAAATGTCTATTTTCGCTTAAATTATTTCTTTTTCTCGTAGTCAAGGTATAAAGTATGGTATGCAACTCTTGAATAAAACGGATTTATATAGAGGGCCATGAATCACTCGCATCGCTCAGGATTCTAACACTTGAATAACTCGTTACGCTCGTGATTCAGTCGTTAGAATCCTTCACTTACTCGTGATTCATCTATGGTCCTCGCATTAATTCCGTCCTTTATTCACTAGTTGCATAATATTCTATTATTTTAATAAAATACTTTTTTTGATTACAAAAAATATAGTAGATGTCCACTCAAAATATTGAGAAATTCAAAACTATTTTTTTTCCGTCGTTTTCTTTGCGATTTTTTCTTCGATGTGCCAGATAATTATTGTGGAATATTATTATATAAGTATTTTATTTAAATCTTAACATTGCACTATTTTTTTTTAAAGTTTGTTTCAGTAACTGTTCGTCTAAACTTTATGGCGAAAAACATAGCGTTATACGGATCTTTGGCTTCTGGCAGCGCTTGCTCAAAACAATGTGACCCCGCGAATTCATCTACACGGAATAATGGTTATCGCAGTTACTATAATATAAAACTATCTAATGAGTTGGGATATAACATGACCAATGTTATTCTTGGGCAGGAAGTATCTTCATTCCAAATTTCATCCAAATCGTTTCATCTGTATCCAAATATGTGCATTGAAGATGATATTTATGTGCGCAACATGGCAGTTAGTTTTTACGGTGTGATATCTTTATTTATTCTGTGTTGGTATTGGGTAAATTTAAGTAACCATGGTTGCAGTGTTTAAAAAATATGTTAAAAGTATCTCCTATCACAAATTCATGTCTATTAAAAAATGTGAACTCAATTATTTACTAATTTCAGTTGATGTGACTAACATAATGATTTCCAAAACGCCAACCCATTACACATCATTACAACTGTAATTAATACTTTTACTTGAATTGTTGTAAATGGCAGATAATATATATAATTTGTTAAGCTAACAAGATACCTATCATATGTATATCATATCATAAATATGCAAAATACCTCGATGATCGAGCTTTGCTCGATCTAGATTTAATACAAAATAGCAACACATGTTCCCTGAGAATCTTGTCATCATGATCCAGGATTTTGCAATGCAACTGTTACGCCATCTAGTTTAAAAGCAACAAATAAAGTTTGGTTTTTGTTCCGCGAGAATCTAGTCATACGATTCACGATTTTTCAATGCGACTGTTACGATATCTAGTTTATATGCAACGAACAAAGTTTGGTTGTTGTTCCGTGAGAATCTATTCATGCGATTCAGGACTTTGAAATGCGACTTTTACGCCATCTTGTTTTAACGCAATCAACAAACTGTGGTTTTTGATTGCTTAAAAGACGGGTAAAAGGACGTTATCTAAAAATGGAACCTAGCTTGATCAATGTATCGTTCTCGAAACCCCCTGCTTACTAAATTTCATGAAAATAGTTGGAGCCGTTTCCAAGAATAAAATAATAGGTCGTTTAAAGTATCAAATATAATAATAGCAATAAAATAGCGTAAAGTAAAAAGGACAAAGTACGAGTATGTACAGAACCCAGTTGGTGACGATTCACATAACACATTTTTAGGCAGTTAAAATGGTGGAATAGGCCGAGTGACCTGTTTGAGGTCTTGATACTTTCGGGTACGTTTATAGAGGTGAGGCTGATGTAGGTTTTATAAGATACTTTTTATTGCTTTGTTAAAGTCGGACGGGACGTGCTGAGTGGATGTTTGTAGCTTGACCTTGATGCCCTTTCCCTATCGATGAAAAGTAAATGCTTGGCTTTTTACATTATGAATGTGGAGGCTAAATATTTCAAGCAGATTGGTCAATACGGAGGCTGAGTTCCCTTGTTTTAAATAGGTGTTTCAAGGCTGTGTAGCCTTAAAGAAATGAAATGGCATGATTAATTTGCATAAAAGAGGTGTCATTTATATAGAGTTATGTTTTGATACGAGTATATTGGGTGTACGATGGTACAAAAAAAAACTAATACCTAATAGTGAAGTTTTAATGTTCAATTATTGCATAAAACGCAAAACTATGCGTGTGTGTGTTTGTGTTCGTCACTTGTGGCGAAATGCATATATTTAATAATGTCTCGTGCTTGTCACGGTACCATTTTTTAAATAATAATATGTAAGTTTTTGTATACCTCTCATATATCACTGCGCTTACAAATACACACACACTCACACAAACACACTGTCACACTCACACAAACTTGCCTACACACATATACACACATTTACATCACATTGACACACACATGATGCGAATGATCGCATAAATTCGCACCATAACAAACTGTTTTAAGCATTAACTTTATCATAACTATAATTACCTACGCTTATAATGTAAGTGTCGCCTCTTAGACATAACGATAAAAGCCATAAGCTAAATACTCATATTGTTTTTATTGCCATATTACTATGACGAGTTTTGTGTTTAATTTATTTATGCTGTTTAGTTAACATTGCACTCGGGCTCCAAGATACAGGCCTAGTGCTTAGTTTGAGGTCCGCCGGTAATATATATAGTTTGTAAATACAATAAATTAATACTAGTCACTACTCATTATTTAAGTTACAATGTTTAGTATTTTCATAACTTTTTGGTAATAAAAACATCTTGTATCTAGTCAAGTTTTGGGCGAGCTGATATAAGTTTTTAAAAACTAAATTAAAATTAATAAAGAGAAATAACACTTGTTGCCGATTTGGAGGCTAGTTTATTACTAAAAATTAATCTATTATTAACGCTACCTTATTACAATTATCATGTCAGCATAAAGCTGAGTGCATGAGCTGAATCAGCCTACCTTTGCTGAATCAGCCCCCTTAGTCTAATACACAAGGGCGAGGGGGAACCATAACTCCTCCATCCCTAAGACCAAAGTTATCAGAATGTTCGATTTGAGAATTTTCTCGATAACTTTGTATAAAAGGCTTAATTTTTATAATCTTAGATCTAAACACATACAATGAAAATACAACAAAACTTAACAGTACGAGGCCTAATGCGGTGTAAACCAATGCACCAGATTTAGAGTCACTTTCTCGATTTAACACTTTTTCAAACACTTCACTTTGCTTTAATACGTATGACATATGTTTCACTTCGTCTAGGTTAATCTCCTTCATATCGAGTGCGCGTGCACTTAATAGTGACTGGTTTGTTCGTAGAGTCGGTAAATTGATTATAGCAATGGGTATCATAGCATCCTGCTCTGTGTAGACATGGTGTCGACGGATTCGAATTCCGTGTATCTCTAGCTCATAGGGCTCTTCCAGGGTCACAAGGTATGTTCCAAAGATCGGATAGTTATTTATTTCGCTATTACATTGTTTCCTGAGGGTGCTCTTAACTTTAGAGAATATGATCCAATTTGAGGGATTAACTTTCTGCACCTTCACCTCTTCAATATCAATCTGGTGTTGTAAACAATGGGTAAGGTTGTTGCTGAATTTCATAAGTTGCTCCATGCAAGTGAGGCCAGCGTACAATGCTTTATTTTCTTTGGTACATAGAAACTCATCGCCAGCGGCGAGAGGGCGACAGGGTGTAACGATCAGTAAGAAATTCATTCCTTTCGCCAAAAGGTAAAGGTATTTAGGAAATATTACTAAGGTTTGGTTTTCAGCTTGGTGGAAAATAGGTAAGGAATAGATTTTAAAATAGTTATAAGTACAATTATCTGTAAGAGGAATTTCCATTATAAATGTGATCTGGTTTGCTTTTATATATGATTTCACACAAATTGTTTCTTCTAACTTAATTAGATTAGTTTCTGTAGGAGTATATATTAGATTGCCAACGCCAGATATCAGTTTTAAATGGTTCAATAGTTCAGTCGAGTTTATTATTGACTGGTGTAGTATTGAGCTTTTGCTCAATCCCAATGCAGTCTCAATTTCACTTAGCTTAATGTAAACTGAACGAAAACTACTTAAAAATAGATTATATAATCCTAGGAAGTAAGATGATAGTACAATAGAATTTTCTCTAGTTACTAACTCCTTAAGTTTTAATTCAACTTTTTTCAGACTGGAATCGAGAATCACAGAATTATTATGGAGTATATCAGATGTGTTGATAAGACTGTCCAACATTTTGGAGATAATAGTTAACTTTTTTGATACAACTATTTGGTTCTCACCAAGTTCAGAGGTTAATTTATCATATTTAAGTGCGTCTTCGTGGTCGAGATTTCCTGTTACTAGTTTTATTAAAGAGCCTAATGGATTTAAAATGCCTCTTTTAAAACGCTGTGGCATCAGCTGCCGATATTTATCAACCGTCACATCGCGTAGGTGCTCTGCGTGCATTAACATAGTAACAAACTCATGCGGAAAATATTTATTTAATACAATGAGCTTCTTAAATTCTGTAAATTTTGATGTAATTAAATTCGGATCATCGTAGATTCTATCTAAGTTAATGGTTTTAATTATGGTCCATTGGTCACTCTGCAGATATGCTTCACCCTCCTTTACAGGCAGGGTTCCGGGGTTTCCTTTAAGTGATCGTAGTTGAAGAGCTTGCACCTGCATCACTGCTATCAGGATGCACCACCTGCGAAGGCCGTTTTATGTTTTTAATAGGGGCCTTAGTGCTTCTCTCACCTATCTTTATCGGGACTATATTCCTTACTACATTGTCAGTAACTTTAGCCTTTTCGTACCTAGCTTTATCTTTGCTTTTTCTTTTATTCACTCCTTTCACATAAACAGTCTTTCCTTTTGTTAACTCTACTTCTGATTCACCACTCTTCTTTTCTTTAATCTTTTCTTAAGTTCCTGCAATCTTTCCAGCTAAATACTCGTACAAAACTTTTGTTCTCTTTTCATGGTCCTTAACTAACTGTTGTACATAAGTTTTTTGATCTGAATGAAAATCTGTGTTAAAGGGCTTATCCGTATTTGTATGACCGAAAACAATTTCAAATGGAGTGAGTCCAGTAACGGAGTGAATGGTATTATTGTAGGCCATGACTGAATATGTCATGACCGAGGCTGCATCTGTACATTTTTAATCATATTTTGCAAGTCTATATATTTCAACAATTGTAGAGTGAAACCGCTCTATTAAACCCATAGAGTTGGGGTTATTAAGTGTACCAATGTGGCGTTCTACTTTTTGTAAGCTCAGAAATTCTTTTAATAGTTCGTTGTTGAATTCCATCCCGACATCAGAGCAAATTTTTCTCGGAATTCCTTAAAAAGAGAAATATTTCATAAGTGCTCGTACCACTTCTGGTGTAGATTTGTTTGATACTTCGATGGCTTGCCCTTATTTACTAAATGCATCAATCAATGTTAAATAGTATTTGCCTTCTATGGAAAAGAGGTCTATAAATATTTCTTGAAAGGGGGCGTCTTGTGTCTGTGTCAATTGTAGTGCCGGTTTAATAGTTTTTCTGTCATATTTCATTATTTTACATGCTTCGCACCCGTTTATGATTGCGGTTACCGTTTCCTGCATCTTATTCCAACAATAACTTCTACGTAACCTAACTAGCGTTTCTTTTATGCCACGGTGGCACGTCTTTCCTTCATGATATTTCAACACGATTGCCCTCTGTTCGTTTTCGTCTTCCACATAAACTACTCGTTCGGTACATTCACACAGTTTTATCATATCCTTCTTAAACAGCTGAATCACTATATTACTAAATTGCCTCCGGTGTTCATCTTCTTCGAAATAAATAAAATATTTAATTTTCGGGCGTATATATTCTTTCAAGAAATCTTTTATTAACTGTTGGTTATTTGTTGGCAGGAACACTTCTAATATCTTTTGTTTTTGTCGAGATATATTTTTAACGTGCATTTCGTGATTGAGCCAGGAAAATACTAAAATTTGATTTGGCTTGTTGTCTATAGCCTCTTTCAAGATTGGTATGCCTACAGATTCCAAGTCAATAGCAGAATGTATAGTGTGTGATTTAACACTATGTTCTGAAGGTGACATGACAGGATATTTAAAGAGCTCTTTGTTTGAAAATGTAGAGCATTCTGAGAGTGTTTCAGAGCTAACTGAGATTGTATTACTTCAGTATGAAATAGTTAAAGTTGCAGAGTCATCATTATTTTTCTGATCAGTCGTAAGGTCTACAATATCTTTGATTACGCTATCTAAGTGGTCTCGAAGTTTCCTATCATTGTCATCTACTTTAACTATCATCGACTGTCCTTTGTCATCTGAGTCTATAGCATTAACCTTGATTCTACTTAAGGCGTCTGCGTTTGTGTTTTGTTTGCTTTTCTTATAGATTATTTCAAAGTCAAAGTCTTGTAAGCGTAACCTCCAACGGGTAAGTTTACTATTGGGGTCTTTCAAAGAGTTGAGCCATGCTAAGGGTCTATGGTCAGTGTATATGAAGAATTTTTATCCGTATAAATATGGTCGGAAATGTTTTGTTGCCCAAATTATTGCTAGTAATTCGCGTTCGATTGTACTGTAACGTGATTCAGTATCACTCAACGTACGGCTCGCGTACGCAATAGGTCGGTCACTACCTATCTGGCCTTGAGACAATACTGCACCCACCGCTACATTTGAGGCATCTGTCGTTAGGACAAAAGGCTTTTCATAGTCAGGATATTGCAGTAACGGAGCATTAGTCAATAGTTCTTTGCATTTGTTAAATGCGTCGAGATATTTTTGATCAATAATAATTTTGTTTCTTTTCTTAAGACATGATGCTTACATCATGTCTTAAGAAAAGAAACCGCAATAACGCAACCACTTATGGTTGCGTTATTTTGGCAAAGTCTGGTATGAATCTGCGATAATATCCCAGGAAATTTTTGATTTCTGTCGTAGTTTTTGGTATAGGAAAATTAAGTACAGCTTCAATTATATCGTCGTTTGGTTTCAGTCCATCTTTAGTAATCGTGTGTCCCAGGTACAACACTTCTTTACGCAAAAAATCAGATTTATCTAGTTGTACCTTCAAGTTAGTCTGTCGGAGTTTGTCAAACACAAGTCTAAGTTTCTGTTGTGCTCGTCTAAGCTAGATGAGAAGATTATGACGTCATCTAGGTAGACCATACAGTGTAGTCCATTTAGTCCTCTTAGAACATTGTCCATAGCTCGTTGGAAAGTCGCGGGTGCTGTTGTCAGTCCAAACGGCATCCTTAGGAACTCAAAATGACCATTTTGCGAACTAAAGGCATTCTTCTGTCTGTCTTGCTTCTCTACTTCTATTTGGTGATAGCCACTGGCTAAATCGATGGTGCTAAAGTAGACACTTTTTCCCAATTTGTCAAATAAATCTGTTATATTAGGTAGAGGATATTTGTCGTCAACAGTTACGTCATTAAGTCGTCTATAGTCGATTACCATTCGAAATTTCACTTCCCCAGATGCATCCATCTTTTTGGGTACTAAATGCACCGGTGCATTCCACGGTGAGTGTGATTCCTGTATAACATTGTCTTGTAGTAATTTCTGTACCTGTCTGTTAATTTCGTCGGCTTGTGTCGGGGCCTGTCTGTAAGGTTTCACATATATTGGGTCTTCATTACGTGTTCGAATTGTATGTTTGACCTGATTAGTAAAAGTCAATGGCAACTTATCACAATGGAATATGTCTTGATATTTTTTACAAAGATTATAAATTTTACTACGTTCTTCACTATTAGTGTGGTCTAACCTAAGTTTATTTAAGTTTTCTTCCAATAGTATGTCCGTTAGTCCGTCTGTTGTATTATTCGTAAGGTTCAGATGACAGTCAGTACTTTGATGTGTTGTAACCTCTAGGGGATGTGTTATGGTTAACATCAGCCGCCTATCCGATGTGTTCTGGATTACAGTGGAGGCGTATCCGTTCACACAATTCACCAAAGCACTAGGCATACGTACGCCATCACTAAACTCTCTGTAATCAATTATTGCTTCACCTGAATGCTGGTCTGTAGGCAACTTCACGCGTTGCTCGCATCGTGGTTGGAGCTCAATTGTATAATTAAGATTGTTGTTAGTGATTGCAATGCAGGTTGTTTTAGTTTTTAGCACTAAACGTTTAAGGTCGATTATTGCATCTAGTTGGTTTAGAAGATCGTTACCTATAAGGCCATCATAACGTGGATCTACATCGTATAAGTAGAACTTGTGTATGTCATTACTTTGGAAAGTCGGTAAAAGTGGAATTGCAATAACCTTGTTGTGCCTACTAGATGCATGTGTACTAACAACTTCAAATGGTTCCTCTTGGATATGCTGGTAAAAATGATGGTAAGCTTTTGCTGGACTTAAAAATGATCTAGTACTGCCAGTATCTATCATCATTTTTGCATCAATTTCAGGAATATAGATGTATGGCAATTTAAGGGTAGGGTCGCAGTTCAATTCTATGATTTCTTTGATCGAGGCTTGCTTGGAAAAATTTTCCACTGCATGAGCCGGAGTTATGCCTGTCGGAGACGTAGGGTCATCATGTTCTTCATAAGTTATAGGCAACGCGTCATTATCATCAGGGTTATAACCGTCATAGTTAAAGTCATTGTCATAGTAACTTTCATAGTCATATTGTTGGTACTGCTCGTCATAATAGTCATTCAGGTCAAGTTCATTAACCTTGAAACCTTCCTGTGGCCTATTAGGGGCAGTTCGCATTGTCACGTCAGAATCTTGAAAGCGTGGCTTTTGATATTGCGGAGGCCTATATCCAAACTGCGGTGGAGCTATCGCTCCATTATTAGCAGGCCTATACCCGAATTGCTGCTGTTGGTTGTTTAATTGCGGTTTATAACCAAACTGCGGCTGTTGTTGACCTAACTGTGGGCGGTACCCAAATTGTGGGCGGTACCCAAACTGTGGGTAGTACCCAAACTGTGGGCGGTACCCAAATTGTGGTGGCTTGTAACCGAATTGCGGGCGAAAACCAAAGTTTTGTGGTTGAGCTTGACCTACTTGCGGCATCCTTTGCTGTGGTGGAATTCCAAAATTGAATTTTTGTACTGCATTATTAGGTGATGGAGTCATAAACCTAAAACCACTTGGCTGTTGGTTGACTTGTGGGTTACTATTGAATTTAAAACCTTGTACTTGATTTGGAACTGATAAAAAGCGTGATGCACTTGCGGTACCAGAATTACCGTGTATGTGATTTCGCATATTATATTGATTGTGAAAATTCACTTCCTCTAGTACTACGCTCAGAGCAGCTTCCAACGTAACAGGTGATTTTAACCTTACTACCCGGACCATGTTTTCTGGCAAGTTGTACAGAAACACATTTAGATACATGTTATTATAAATGACAATTTTAGCTCGTTTTAAACCCGCGTCGCCTAACATATTCACTTTAGAAATCAATAAAGACCTAACACTCTGAACTCGATTACAAAAATCCAAATAACTTTCGCCCGATTTAATCTTCAACGATTCTAATTCAATGCTAATGCATAGTTCACTACGCGGATCCTCAAAATGTTGCTCTAGCAATTCTTTCAACTGTGACCAAGATAAGACATCCTCGCGTTCCGATAATAACGCAGCTGCATCGTCGATAAGACGGCTCGTTATGGCATGGTACACATATAAATTCTGTGCTTCACAACCTCTATACTTGCTAATTACATATTAACTTTTTCGCAGAAACAAATTTAACTGTCTTTTATCACCTCCGAAAAGAGGGATCATTCGTAACATTTCATTGGGGATTGATACAATTCCTTCCATGATTTTATAGGTAAGTTAGCAAGTATGAGAACACAATTTAAATCACACTAAACAAAATTCACACGCGATAACAATTTAGAAAGATACACGGTAAATACAATAAAAGCACACAGTAAAATAAAAGTGAATTGTTTGCAACAGTTTTCAATACACTTATTAACAAGTTATATAAACTTTTAATATATAAGCTGTTTAAATATCACTTTTATTCCACAAATATTAAAATACTATTTTATTTATTTTATAAGGCCTTAAGCGAATCAGTTAATTTTAATCATTCCCCTAAAACATTTAACACAAATGTCTATGTGTTAAAATTACTATATACTATTCAGCTTAACTGATAAGGCGCTTCGTAAAGTTATATACTATGCAAACCAGACACATTATAATGGGAGAAGTCTTATCTCAAAATAATATAAAAGTACAGGAGATAGGCAGGATGGCGAAAAGTTTTACTTACCAACCGACCGCACCCATACTCAGCCCTCAATCAGCAACCCGTTGACAAATTTATTTGGTTCGTTGGATTTAACTCTATTCGCGTATTTTCGTAGGCACTTTTCTAGCTAATTTGAAAGCTAGAAGTCGTGGGAAAACACTGAAAGTAGCGAGAAAAATCCGCTCCGGCTGCGCCAGTCAAGTTTTGGGCGAGCTGATATAAGTTTTTAAAAACTAAATTAAAATTAATAAAGAGAAATAACACTTGTTGCCGATTTGGAGGCTAGTTTATTACTAAAAATTAATCTATTATTAACGCTACCTTATTACAATTATCATGTCAGCATAAAGCTGAGTGCATGAGCTGAATCAGCCTACCTTTGCTGAATCAGCCCCCTTATACAAGGGCGAGGGGGAACCATAACTATCTTGTTGTACCTAGATGTTATTATACTTCGATATATATAAAAAAAAACATTTACCGATGTTTAAGTAATAAATAAAAAATAATAGATAAATAGAATAATATATGGTTTATAGTAATATAATGTTAAAGAAAAAATTAAAAACTCCCGATATAAATTTTTTTAATGAATAATATCCTCATTGAGCAATACGCCGTTTTGTGGGCGAGGCCATTTTGCGTTTGTAATTTATTATAGTATATAAATATTCTACTAGTAAGCTCTTTGATTTGATACCCACATTGAGAGAGTTGTGAAAAGACACAAAATCTGGCATTTTGTGGCGGTGGCTATCTTCGACCGATTTTCATCAAACATAGCTAAGAACACTCCCGACTAATTCACCTTTCTAACTAAAAAGCAAAATCTTAATTAAAATTATCTCAGTTGCTAAAAAAATTTGATTAAAATCTCAGTTGCTAAAAAATAGTTTTGACAACTCCGGTAAGAAAAAAATTTGGAAGTTGATGATTGGAGCAGACAAAAGTGACGCAACTTCGCATTTTTTTTCAATTACAATCAAAATTCATTAGCAACAGAGATATAATATAATAGCCGTACCACAGCATAACAGTTTACATAGACTGTGGCCGTATGGTTCATCCGTTTGGGAGCTACGATGCCACAGATAGGCACACATAGGTACAGACACGTCAAACTTTTAATCCCATTTTAAAAATGTATTTTTTTGACGTAATGGCACTATATTTCATTCTATGTTACCTCTAGTTTCCCATAACTTATCCCGCACCTTGCCGATGAAGTCTGGGCTTAGATCCACGATTTACATATGAATGGCAGCGTTCCCTTTCTCTGTCGGTGTTTCGGAGTATAAATCATTAACAACCTTGGAATAAAGAGATTCTGATACAACCTGCTGTGGGTATTACCGTAGCTTTTGGAGTATCTAGGTAGCTAGTAATGTCACATGTCACCAAACTCTTATATTGTATCCATACTCAAAAGATTTTTGTACAGATATTGTTATTTTCTCTTTGCAATTACGTACGAGTAAATATTATTAGTGCCTCAAAACTTAATTAACTAAGTGCATTTATGCCCGATTTCACCACCATTTTAGGTGACCTAAGCCAGTTAGGTAACACTTAGTAGTACAAAAATGTCGCCTAGCTTGGCTTAAGTGTTACCTTAAATGTTGGCGAATACGGACCTTAGTCTGGTTTCAATTTCGTAGATATTTGAGTCTGTTTTTTTCAGTTTGCGCTTGTTGAAGCCAGTCAGTTGCTCGACACCAAACCTTCATGTTTTCTAATGAATATGGGCTAGTGGTTCACCACACTTGGGTACTACTAAAAGAGTGTAGAGCACCTCGCAATAATTTATCTTCCTTCAACTTTCATCAAAAGCTTGAAGATGTAGGATTGTCATCGGCGACCGCCTAAACGACTGATAAGTCTCACTATTTCTACTAGCTATCATATTTTCATTTCATTACAATGATAAATATTTAAAAAAATAATTAGCTTTACAATCAATGCAATTGATAATGTTCTATGTATAAATTTGAATAGACCTATAATACTTACATTATTCTTTAAGAGTCGCGGGCACTTTTGTTTATAGTGAGGAAACAAAAGAATATAAAGAATTTTACCGTCCAAAAAAAGTAGACATTTGGACCGCATATATAATTTCAGTCTCGTATTGTTTGACCCCGAACAGGGGTTTTATGGGGCCTGTAAAAGAGTCTAGGGCTGGTAAAAGGTACTTAATTTGCCCGCCAGTTGGAATTAAAGTAGTAAAATCTTGTTTGTTTCTAAAACTGGTCAACGGGTGAAGTATTTAAAATTAAGTGCTGGCCTTTACTGCATTTTGTAGGTTTTATGCTCACCTAGAACTGTACTGTAGGTTAACAGATTTGGATGAAATTCGGACATTTTCAATGTAAAATATTGCGCAGGCGGGTGAATGTGCCTGTGAAAGAATTTCTTTTTGTTTCTTTAGTTTTATTTGATCCAAATCTTGAAGCCGGTTGGATTAGAATAAATTCTACTAATGTTATAAACGCGAAAGCTTGTATATATATGTTCACTTTATCACGCAAAAACTACTGATATTAATGAAATTTGTTATGTAGGTAGATGAGACGATGGAATAAAATATAGTATAATTTTTCATCATTATCATTTATCACCTAGTGAAACCGTAGACCTCAGTTAGTATCTCTATACTGTCGTTTTAAATGGTGTTGTGTTATACAGGGATGAGATTGCGATTTTGATTAAAAGATTTTAGGTTAATGTGATGAAAGATGCGTTTCATACCTTTTGTACAAAGTGCCTAACTGACCTAGTGCCGTACAGGATTCAGACGAAGAACACTGGACCAAATATTACTTGTATGTAGAAAATGGTGCTTATGCTCAAGGGCATTTCGTCGAAGGTTGAGAAATCCTACTAATATTATAAACGTGAAAGTTTGTGAGTATGAATGTGTGGATCTATATTACTCTTTCACGCTCAAACAGCGGCTCAAACGTATGGAGATAGATGAGGCGCTGGATTAACACATAGGATACTGTCATCATCATCACCACCACCACCATCATCATCCTCATCATCATCTATCACCACGCGGGTGAAAAAGCCTATCATTTTTGGTCACAGCATAGACAAAATAGCAAGAGCACCAGCTAGTGAGTAATGAATACACGTTTTTTATTCCAGAAGAACATTTTGACTTCTCTACAACTTAATTCTAAAGAGTCATATCTTCACTGCTGGGACGTTACTTCTACGCGCGAAGACAGATTTGGAAAGTTTACACTCACATGTGAATTTAATTTAATAAAAAAGGTACTTTTTAATTGTGGGCGTTAATTGGATCCATGGGTTCCTTTAGGTCATCTATATTGCTTGGATGGGCTTCCTTGAGCTCCTTGGGATTACTGTCATTAGTAATTATATCAGTCCTTGCTTATGGGCCTTCCACCATTTTGCTCTAGCTGAAAAGGAATCCCGAGTACACGTGCGGTCACTATGGTGGCAAATAAGTTCTCCCGCTGCGGGTTTTTTTTAGGAATGACAGAGATTTTTGCCGCTACGGGCATTTAAAGTGACACCAGACTGTTGGTGCACGCAGCACTCAACCGATGACAAATAGGGCGCTAGAACGCCGTATTTATGCCAAGCGTGAGCGGGGAAGCGGCAGTTTCTCTCCGACTCCCCTCTCTCCTGGTGACGGCCCAAGCCGAGGTCCGTACCTTAGTGGTGCCCTTGAGCAAGTCGCCTACTCCTCTCCTTGCGGCGAAGCGTCTTCAACGCTCGCCTTAGGCAGTGCGCCCTCTGCGCCCGCATCTGGCTAAGTGCCATCTGCGCTCGCCAACCGTCCGGTGACGCTGTAAATGCCGGTAGAGGCAAACAGCATTAGTCCGTTCTAAAACAAAAGGAAGCGGCAGACGAGGAATCGTGGCTACGCCGCGCGTCTGGCTCTTTCCATTGTCTTCCCTCTCGCTTCAGTCTTCTATAACCTCTATTTTGGGCATGATTTCTTAAATTTGGATACCTATCTTATATATAACCGAATTTCGAGTAAACAGTTTTAAAGAGTATGTTCTCCTTATCAAATTCATAAATTAACATCAAGTTGGGCATTCTAATAATGTTATATACTTAGTATAATAGATTTCCGTGAGACCAAAATTTATATTTTAAATATAAATTGATTCCACCTGTTTAAATATATCTTGGTTGTGAATTAATTAGAGTAAAAGCTGCAATCAGATTGCTTTGAAATCTGGGCAATCAACCAAGGAGTGAAGCTTGTTTACAGATGATTATTAGCTTTATTTGCTAAAATCCGGCAAACCTTCATTGTTTCTAAGATAGTAGATTGTAAAGGCAGCTAATAATAATAATCTAGGGAATTAGCGTTGCGTAGATTTAGAGATATATCTAGATTTCTAAGATAATAGCGGAACGCTTGATCTAATGCTTATCATTATATTGTCATATCTATGGTTAAGTTGATTTGCTATGACGTTTTTAAAACTATTGATTAGTATTACTACAATATGTTGTACTAGCTGCGCTCCGCGGTTTTACCCGCGTGGCGATAGGCAATGTAGCATTCGTCACTTTATAATATTAAGACAAATTTTTAGCCGTGTAATTGAATATTTAAAAAAAATTATTATGAGTTAATTTAATTTAATAAAACTATGCAAAAAACAACCATCACTGTCATATACAGTGTGTGTAAAGTATATTCATAAAATTTAAATAGCACACATTGCACAGTAAGTTCTAAGTTTTCATACGCATAACTGACATCAAAGCTGTTTGAACAACTGAAGCTGGTGCTCACAAAGTAACGTCATTGTATATAGGGGTGCATGTTGTATGACGGCATTGTAATTATTTTTCTGAAATAGTTTGAAAGTAATTACGTACGCATTGTTTTTTTTCTAATCAGTGATGATAATAATATTTTCTAAGTCGTTTTTGCAATATTAGAGAGACGAATCACAAATCCTCCGACGGGATTCGAATCCGTGTCTGCCGACAATCAGAAGCAGAGGAAAAAATGGAGGGACATATTTTCTAAGATAATTGGACCAAACTGGATGAGGAAGGCAAGCGAAAGAATAGAGTGGAAAGATTTAGTGGAGGTCTACGTCGCAGAGGCGATACATTATAGTGTAAAATAAAAGTTAATTACATAAGCCAACTATGTAAGTGTAAGGCTTTTTATTTGCTTTTTAATTTATTTTATGTCAACTATTACAGTTATAGTATTACTATTTTAAAGCACTAACGCCTGCTTAGCGATACCACATATTGCAATTTTTTTAGAGAGAATTCTTACATCCTCGTAAGGGATTCGTGTGTCAGACGCCATGATCAACTAGGCCACCAAGACTCGAGGTCCGGGCACCGAATTTTTCAAACATCTATTGAACAAAAAAAATTGCAACATTGCAGTTGTCACAATAAGTAATTTTTAACTATGCAATAGTAACGCCGGTAGTAACTAAACCACATTATTCGTTCCTTAGTATTTAATCCTTATAATAAAAAGAAAGATTTCATTATTTGTTTGTTTGTAATGCTGCTGTAAAATTACTAGCCCATAATATTATTCGGAAATAATGTACTTATAATGGTATGATGAATAAATGCCATAATCGGAACCACTGCAAATCCGTGGCACGCTATAATGGCTGTATTTTCGTCTGTAGCCCGCCGTAGTTCTTTAAGCATTAACAAATCTTGATTTTTAAGCTGTTGTCTATTTAATAATTATGTTTCCAACTTACCTGCAAATCCTGCAATCCTCTGAAAGTCTAAGTTTTGCTTCGTCAATGAAATCCAATATACCTGTTATGATTATAAACAAAGTCAATGTCAAGAGGAACCTACTTCAGTTCGTGAATAAAATTATATTTTCCACTGAAATTTAAAATAAAAACGTAACAATTTATACTAACGTTCGTATTTTTTATATTTTTTCTATGTCTACACTATGTTCGCTTGTTTGACAAAATTCCACAACTCGTATTAATTTTCACCTTTATCAAATTGTTGCACAAAGAATATATATATTTTTATTCAATTTCCAGGCCGTCAAAGCGACGTCGAACGTCAATATTATAAAATTCTTTTTTATAATCGTTCATCAAACTCCTCGCCTGATGGAAAGCAAACATAGAATCAAGAAGCGATGACCATTACAGCAGCCGTAAGCTATGATGACCTGAGAGATGCTTCATCACGCCCCGCTTGAAAGACCCAGGGTCATGGCAAGGAAATACGTACGCCAGCATAGCATTCCACAATTTACTTACACGACAGAGGTAGGAACTGCCAAACTTTTTGGTTCTTGGCAAGAAGTTTTGAACAGTAAGTATATAGATGCAATGCTAGGCGGGAACGAGTAGTTCGGGATCGGAATGGTAAGGAAGGAAGAAGATTAATAAGCTCTTCAGGACGTTCGCCATGAAACAAACGGTAGAAAACGCTTAGAGATGCTATAGTTCTTCGTATATAATATGTAATATATTTATTACATATAACATATTTATTATATATAATATTTTTATTATATTATATAATATATTTATTATATATAATATATTAAAATACAACTATCGACACCATAGTTATGTTAACTATGTAACCAATAAAATCTTTACTCCGAGATATTGGTGAACTGAACCAGCAAGTCGGTAAGTTTATTACTTAGCACTAAGTTATAATCCACGTCGAGTGTTGATCTCAATCCAGCCACTTAGCCCGACGTACTTCCAGAACTAATAAGAAGTTGGCCATCGCACTTCCTAAGTAACACATAAATTGTATTCGTCCACTTAACTGCGACTCCCACTTAGAGTATGTAAAGGCGCGCGCACATGTACCTAATGATAAAAATATATTTTATACCATTCCTACTCTAAAAAGCTTTTTTATTCACTGAAAACAGTGAATAAAAAGGCCTTTCAATCACTGTTTTGGTGTTTGAATTTCGAACACACCAATATATTCGATGTCCATCTCAGTGCTTATACATCTTCCTTACGCAAATAATAGTCGACATACAAACTCTTTGTGCAAGTAACTCCTCGAGATTAGATTGGTCGATATTTGAGACAAGGAGTTTAGCATTAGAATAAAAACTGTATTGTGTTTTTGCTGCGATTATAGAAAAAATATATAATAATAATAAATAAATTACTCTTATGTTTAGTAATTGTTCTAATTTTAATGTGCATTTTAATTAATTTAACCTTTCTTTTTTTCCATTAAATGTCTATTTTCGCTTAAATTATTTTTTTTTATCGTAGTCAAGGTATAAAGTATAGTATGCAACTCTTGAATAAAACGGATTTATATCATCATCATCATGATTCAATCATCACGAATCACTTCCTGCGGTAGTGATTCAGTCTTTAGAATTCTTCACTAACTCGTGATTCATCTATGGCCCTCGCATTAAATCCATCCTTTATTCATTAGTTGCATAATATACTATTTTTATATAAAGATCAATACAAAAAGTCATTCTATATTTGTTCGTTGTATATTTATTTTTGTGAGTACTGGTTGGACTTTTACAGAGTCCGTCTCGGGGGGTACTACTACCTTTGTTAGTTATTCAACCTAAAGCAGAAGTGTACAAACATACTGTGTTTCGGTTTGAAGGGCAATGTTTCCCAAGACAAATTACAGCGCAAGAGAACATCTTATAAATCAGGGTGCTGAACGCAGTGCATTGCCGTGCAGGGTTGTGAACGGTTGTTGTTTAAAATTCTGAATAGTAGTGTACCGTTATGGGACAGCGAACGCCTGATATCAGGCTAGTGACTTGCTGAATGTACTTGAAGTAAATAATGTAATACGTTGTTAAGGTGAAAACTTCTTTAGGCGCGTTGAGCACTTGGGTGAACAAAAAGCGTGAAACTCGCGTCATCGTCACCGCATGCTTCCCATGAGCTATAATGTTAAAATAAGAAGTATATGTATTCACAACTTACGTAGTTTTATCGCAGGCCTCATAGACTCCCTCGCATGTTTTTTTCATATCTATGGCGTGTGCGTAAAGACCTGAAAGTATAAAAAAAGGAACCCCTGGTCCGATTCACTCATAAGTTAGTAATAATAAACTGAAACATAAATTGTGAAATACATTTTTTTAAACAATTCATATCGTCACTTCTATATATATTTGAGGGAAAAGAAGAGGGGTTTATAAACACCCACATTTCGTTAGATTTATTGCTTTCATGTATTAGGCGGAGAGTACCTACATTGCCATATACGGGGCACTAGTCCAGGTTCCTAAACTTTTGAGATTGTTTTAATGTTACAGACACCCATAATATAATTGTATACTTAAAATTAATACATTTTCAAACGTTTCCGAAATAGAGATGAGTTCCCACCGCGAATTCTCCTTTCCTTTCCTTCTACCGAATGAAAACAGGTGCCATGAGTTTAGGAAAAATAAAGAAGTCGGCTAAAACCGTATCTAGTGAATAAGGTACTGCCCGATGGTATTTGATAAGTTTATGGTCAACAATTAATTCACCATGATGGCCTTGTGCGAAGGTGCATTATCATGGTGCAACATCCAAAAATATTATTTCTACAAATCTGGACGTTTTCGTCTTTCTTCATAATCAATAAATTCAATTCACCATTTCAGTAACTTCGAATACGAAAATCCATTGGCGATTCATAATTTAAGACAAACTTTTCGTTGATGTTTGTGCCCATTATGAAATTAGCAAAACACAAAAAATGTGGTCTTCCTAATAAAACAACACTGTTTTAATCTAAAAACAACAAAGCAACTCAAGCTGCGCAATAATATGGAAAATAGTTGTGTCAATCTAACAACAAGACAAAAAAGCAAATAATTTCATTTGGAACCATAATTCCATCATCCATTTCGATAAATTTTTGACTGAATGTATCTTACTTATATAAATAGACTGTACAAGAAACGAGATTGTAATTTAAACAAATACAATTTGTAGGTATAAAACATACACGTATATTTCAAACAATAAAGATTCTATTAATGATTGGCAAGGCTATTTAAAAAAATGCCTATTCAGATTTGTTGGCCAAGTTCGATCGTATTTACTAAATTCGCTGTTCCAATAGATACATTTTATTGTACGAACATCACCAAAACAGCTAAAACTATTAATTTATTAGTAATTCTAAGCTATTTGTATCATAGTTTGGTATCTGTTTAAATAGGTAAACTAATTATTTTGCTAATTATACTTCTTTGGATTCCAGCATTATTTGGCACTGACAATACCAAAAAATATATGATTGTAACAAAATGCACTTCTTAACGACACTATCTGCGCTAGTGTGAGCGGGTCACAATAAAGCGGAAGCGCCTGGTACGAAGCCAAGTTCTTAAAAAGTTTTCAGTTTGTTATTGTAATTAAATTAGTATGCTCGCCATCTTGTTTTAGTTGTTTCTTGAAATTGCAGCCACGTTCCGCCGCTTTATCTTCAAGCGTTTGAAGAATGTGCAAGTGGGGCTTTTTATGACATATATTTAGTGAGTGGGGTTTGTGATAACAGTATAGTAAAATACTTAACTCCAAGGTTATTATAAACCTATGAGATAGTATCTTCTAAACTTCATCATGATTCCAGATGACAATGAAAAGTTAACTAGCATTACGTTTAGATGTTTAATTTCTTCTGTAACTGCCGGATTCGGAATATGCGTTGTTTGCCGCCTCCACGACTATTAAGTCTCGTGACATGATATATGATGGTTCGTGACTACAGTGTACAATATAATATTCTCTTCGACACAATGGGGATGTCAAATTAACGGGTCACAATAAAGTAAACCTTGATATTTCAAAGGCATAACGGTCAGGTATACTAATATTTGGTGTAACACCTACTAAAAATTACAAACGTTCATTACTTAAATAAGTGATTTATTTACTTAATTGCGTTATCCTAGAACATGTTGAATTCGATATCGATATTTCAGACGTAAACACGATGGCTACTGCAGTAGATAGCCACACCTTTGATGTATGCTCTGCCTGCAATAGGAAGGAAGACACTTCATCCCGTGGAGATGTCACAGTGTAGAAAAATACAGAAAAAATATTCACCGGACGTTTCAATCTTAACTCTTGAGCATACACTAGCTTTCACTAACACAGTTAATTTTGGCAAATGCGTGAAATATGAGACAATGATATTGATGAATGATAATCTGTTGCTGTTTTTCTCCGTAGATAATTTGCTTGTTCGCACCTTTCCGCTGACGCCAAAGAGGTTTATGCAGCTTTAAACAATACCATCAGCGTCCTGACAATGTTCTTCATGCCCATTCTTTTTATATCTTTCAGGTTTTTTCTTTGGTGTTAGTGCCACGCGCTGTAACCCCACAGCTAAATGGGCCGGCACGACCGGGGAAGTACCACACTCCCATACAACACCGGGTGAAGTTACATAGCTTGCTATTGCGGTTTAGTCGTTCGTGGGAGTTTCCGGAGGCCTTATTCCCCTCTTTTCTCGTCCTTCATCCTCCCCCTCCACCCTCACCCCTTATACATCTTCTTTTCTAACTTCCTTTCTCAAAGGTCGGCAACGCATCCTCAAGACCTCTGGTATGGCGGATCTCCACGGGCGACGGTATCACTTCCCATTAGGTGAATCGCTTGCTCGTATGCCAACCTATCCCATAAAAAAAGGTATTGCGTGACATGAAATTTAACGCAAGGTGTGTGTAAAGTTTCAATAAAGAGAGATCATCAAAATATTTCTAGTATAAAATTATTAAGTTCTAATACCAACTTGTTTAGAAAGCCGGAACAGCCTTTTGATTTGTACGGCTCCTAGAAAAAAAAGGATGAAATGGAATTGAAGAAACCACGAAGAAACATTGAGAATGAGGTATAGGAGACACGCTGTATATTAAGCAGTGCGGTGGAATAAATCATAAAGGTTGCATAAAAGGCTTTCCGCTTATTAAATTTGTTTAACCGCCTGTTATGATTGTCATTCCGAAGGTTGCTCGGTGGTAGTGCCACGCTGTAACCCCACAGCCGAATGGGCCGGCACGACCGGGGAAGTATTACACTTCCACATAACACCGACTATTGCGTTTCGTGGGTTTGTGGGAGGTTCCGGAAGCCCGATTCCCCCCTTCCCCATTCTCCCTCTCCTTCCTTCTATCTCTTCCTTCCTATCATTCTTTCTCAAAGGTCAGCAACGCAACCTCGAGACTTCTGGTATTGCAGATGTCCGTGGGCGACGGTATCACTTATACCAACAGGTGAGCCGCGTGCTCGTTTGCCAACCTATCCCAAAAAAAGGTAAAAGGAATATTATATTTTTTTAATAACCGATAATTACGATCAGTAGAATACGATCGGACAATAAACGGATAAAACATGCGCATGTATCTCACTGCACATTTTATCTGTATAGCCCTAAAACGAAGCTCTTGCTCACGACATTCATTTCAACTAAAACTATTCTGTATCAGAATTTACAGCAGCGGGATACAGTCAAAATAAAAATGGATTTCTGAATTTTTAAAAAGTGTTTATATCACTATTTTTATATACTGCCTAAGCCTATGTTATTTTAATTAAAACGTTCTCAATGTCCGCAGTAGTCACTTGCGATAGCCAGAAGTCTTGCAGTATTGTGCTAGCATTTGGCACTGGCTGGATTTTATAGCATGATCACTGGATTCCAAGCAGATGGTACTTGCCAACCATCATATCTATTGAAATTATGGAGTTTTTTAAAATAAATTTGGCCTCGCTTCACGTTTTTTATGTCAATCAGTGCTGATAAGGATTAATGTCGCTCGGCTGATATCACATTTGCCCATAACAGTTCAGTGCCATTCAATAAACTACAAGAGCTCAAAACCCTGCATGGTAGTACACTCCTCAGAGTGATATCTGAATATAAGATGTTAAATCTCTTGCCTTGCCATTTCGCTGGAAAGATTGCCCTTCGTTACTTACTGCAACTTAGTAAGGTATTGCTTCACTGTTGAGTAATTGGCAAAGATGTCATACTTCCCCTAGGTGGACTCTGCATAAGTTCTATCATTACAGATTCTTTTCCAATGTATGATACAATAATTCCTCAAACTTAAGCTTGTAAGCCTGCAATTGAATATTATTTGACAAAAATATGTGTTTAGTTATTGACTTATATTAGTATTTAGGATGCAAGATACCCAGCAACCATCTGATCACCCTATACCTCGTCGTTACTCAGAAGGAAAAGTTTTCCTTGAACAGCAAAGGATACGGGACACGCGAAGAGTTACGCGATCTGACGGTACACGAAGCCCAAAGTTTGACCCACGAAAATGTGATCGTCATGGAAATGTCCCCCATGCAGTGGCTCAGTACACAAGTAGCTACATCTACTACACGGATGATAACTCAAACGCAATCGATCACTGTATCAGGTGGGCGATCTAGGCGGGCAGAAAAACAATTAAATAACACATTCTAAAGGTCATCAAAAGTAGGGACAGCGCGATCGTGGGAGCTCTGCTCCTGTCCTTGATAAATCCCGGCAGATCAAAATAATATTATTTTGCTAGATCTATGTTAAAAGTAAAATACTCAAAAATGAACTCACTGTAGCAATAAGTTAAATTACCATTCACCTGAATGGTTGTCCTTGAAATACGCATATAAAATTAAAATCATCCAAAAAAACTACCAAAAAAAGGTACGAACCACAGAGTCGGTAATAAAAAATGGTATGGCATAGAACCCCTTAAACTCTAGTAACGCCAATAAATAAAAATAATCAAACATGTGCGATGTTTGAAACCGAAAGTTTAAAGTTTTTGTAACGCTTTTTGGCACAACTGTATGGCTCGAGCGTTGCAATTATTGCCCACTGCTGTCCCTAACTCCTTTTTAAACGAAAACTGATATTGCCTCGCGCCCGGACGCCAGTTCAATACAAAGCGGTCAAGATACATCTATAATATGAGAATGATGAGATACGCTTTGTATTAAAATGCCTTTTTATTAGGTACCAACTTTTTAATTAGAAAGAGGCTTACAATTAGACTGTATATTTTTACGTGTATGTTTTGCAATTACCTCGCCCTTTGCGAACGAAATTGGTGCTCTTTGCACCAAAAAATCTATACATTTGGTTTATATAAATATTTTCAAGTTGGTCCATTTTAATTTCATCACGGTTATTTGAATGTTTTCGATTTATACTCAACAATAGAAAACAATTTTAATTCATCACTGATGAAATCTTATAGTACCAAGAGTTAATAAATAAAAAGAATTGTAAGAATTATTAAATTCAGTAGTAAAGATAGAGAATCGGGTTGTTGAAAATCACGAAAAAGAAGGTGTTCAAATAATCTTAATTAGCTAAATCTTCTGCTATCTTATGAAGTCTAGTTTAAGGGCCAGGGTTGCGGGCATATTTGTTAAATGCAGCCGAGGTCTCGTTTGTTCTATTTTACTAGAAGTTCATATAATAAAAAACAAAGAAAACCCCAGGTAGTATTAACCGGGTACCTATCCACTCACTCTAAAACAACACATCAATATCAGGCATAATAGAACAAATTCTTCCTACGACCTTTCTTTTTACCATTTATATTTTATTTCCCTCACTGAGTCCACACGAGCCCCTCAGATCAGATATCCTAGAATAACATCATTCGAATACAGACATTTATTTAACTCTCAAGAGCTTACTGCTATACAGGAATTGAATTCTCGACCGTATTGTAATAACCAGTTCTGTTTGCGTTACGTTTCCATTTGCATTTATAAAGGAATATGGCGGGTAACCGTTATATGGTATGAAATAGCCGTGGGTTCGCCGGTCTTGGCCGTTTATGTGATCGGGTTACATGATTATAGATGTTATTGTATTGAAATTAGACTCGTTTAGACTTTAATTTGTTTGGAAAATGGCTTCCTGGAATCGGCGTGCAATTATCGTTTCTGGAATTAGTAAGGGTTCCATCGAAAATGGGTTTTTGATTAAATTGAATTCTGGGAAATCGTCATGTTTTTATTAAATTTTCTTGTTAACCTTTTTCCAATTGATATTTATTGTTTTAAAAAGAAATATTAGATTAAGTAGGTCCGAGTTATAATGACCTTTCTCTATGACGAACTGCAACCATTTTTAATAACCATTTTCGATTAAGAGTCGTTGGTGATACATACACTACGCCAATTTTTGGCTGCCCTGCAATTGACCGGCAGGGCTATTATGTATCTCAGTTGCTAACAAATGTTGATTGAAATCTTGAAAAATGGCGGCCCTATGTCAGTTTTGGCAACTCCAATAAGCAAAAATGTTAGTAATTTGATCACTGAAGCTGACAAAACTGACATAGAGCGGCCATTTTTTTCAGATTTCAATCCACATTTGTTAGCAACTGAGATACATAATAGCCCAGCAGGTACTTAATGTGAGAGAGATTCAAAGTATCAAAACATTTACGTAGTACAACATTATGATGTACTTAATACATCAATGATGTGGTGGCATAATAAGAAATGTAGGGTCCATATACTATCTAATTTAATGAATACGTCTTCGGTGTACTCTCCTTACAAGCGTTTTCCTTGATTGCCTTTCGAGATCTGGACACTTGGCCAGTTGACGCTTGAACCAAAAGGTTGGTCATGTTTCTAAACATTTCGTAGGCATATTGCTTTCTCGGAACCAAAGTTATAATTTTTATTACTCAACTAATTATTATTGATTAATTAACTATATAGTTTTGATAACTTCAGTCCATGAAAACGCTGATTAAAGCAATGATATCATGAAATACTCCACTACTGGCAAACTCTCATTCTGCCACCCATAAAATGTAATATTTGTAGTACCTAAGTAGAAACATTGTAAACATCTATATAAAAATGGCCTCGAGTTTCTTGCTGCTTCTTCTCGGTAGGCTCTATATATTTTGGAACGCGGCGGTAGAGTATTTAAAGTAAATTATAATGAAAAATTGACGTTCATAAGTGCGTCTTTGATGCCTAAATTGAATAAATGATTTTGACTTTGAATGATCGCTAATTCCTGAAATGAAGGAACGAAATGAGATGATGTTTGTTTTGATTATGTTTTGTTTTAGATGTGGATCTGACTATGAATCTGACTTCTAAAAGCAAATAAAACAGTAGTTACTTGTAGGCGATTGATATCTATGGTTAATTATGATATTAAGGATATCAGGTATCAGTAGCCAAACTACCCACTACTGCCGTGTGATTCTGTAATGATTCGTCGACGAGCTCACCGATGTCAAATACATTATGAGATATCGCCCTGGTACATAAGGTTGTTTTTCCAACGTTTCTTGTCACCTCTTTATTTGTTTCACGGATGTTGTCAAGGATGCAACTATGTCTTAGAGAATTGCACGGCTGAATGCCGTTCCATACTCAAGAAGTTTTTATTAGAAAGCTCCGATAACACTTAAATCCAACGATTGCCGTTCAATATAAGTATCATTATTAAAGTGGCCGTAGCCTCCTACTTTTCAAATTGGTGTTTCAAATACAAAAGCAATATAAATTAAGCTCGTAACATTCTCTTAAAAGGGCTCCCGAAAATAACAAAAACGCTGAGGTATCCAGTTTGGCGGACAGGTGTTCGAACCCTCTTCAGTGTGAGACACATATTACGCGAACACGTCGCTCTGTCTCAGATTTGGTGGCTCAATTGTGACAAAAACATTTGAGGAAAATCGTATATGTACCTACCATATCTGCTCTTGCCTCTTCTGTCTGAAACTTGAATTACGTTGAGTTTTGTGAGAATTGTGACGCTGGACTTTTAGAAATATATTTTTTATTATTTCTTTCAAACCACGCAGTGTCAATTGTTTAGCACTCTGTTTCATATTTAATGGCTGAACTATGACCAGACATTTCAAGATTACCGACAGCTATTTGTACCCGTGGTTTTGATTACTTGATGTTTATTGTGAAAGTTCATAATCGTAGTTGCAGATAACAGATACAATGTAGACAGTGCCGTACATTTTAAGCAGCCCATTTTATTCTTACTCCTGGGACATGGTTTCCTCTCAGAGATGGTTATGGACCATAGCATACCATACGTGCCTAGCAGTGGGCCTTAGTAGATAGAAATAGTGTTGTTTTAATACAGCCCGAATGCCTACAACCTAAATACTGTTGTTCTAAGACTAGACCCAACCACTGAAGATTCCCTGCTGAGCATTAATAAGCTCGATTGATGCCTCTAACGAGCACCCATCCAATTAGAAACCACGACCAACTAGTAACCGCTACGAGTGCATCTGTAGTCATGAAGAAGGAAATTACTGTTCGCTTACAAATCAGCAATTTGTTTTTGTTTCGTACTTGGATTGTTATAACAAATACTTACTTTAAAAGCCGTATATACGCCTATAGCGACAGTTAAAACCCAACAATTTTGATCAATAACTGGAACCGATTTCAACACTGAAAAGTGTGAAATAACTTGTTAAAGTCAGTACCATGATAGTACAAAAGTACCTAATATTTCAATATAGTACGCATGGTACAGACTTCGACAAGTTATTTCAAACTTTTTAGTGTTGAAGTCAGTTCCGTATTTTGGCAAAAAGAAAATTTCCCCCTTTTAAGTGACCCTTGCTATTTACGGGATCGATTGTCATTCACCATCAATTACGATATCAAGATAGGCGAACACTTCTCAGTTATTGTATTGTAACACAAAAACAGAACCGAATTTGATGAAATTTAAATGGGTCTACTTCGGAACTATACTCCACCAAAAACCAAAACCAAAAAAGATTAATCAAAATCGAACTACTGTGTAAAAATTAATGCGTGATCATGAATGAAAAAATATACGCGGCGACTTGAGAACCTCCACCTATCTTTGAAAAGTGGATTTTGCCTCAGTTCTGGCAGAAATGCTCTTAAATTACTTTATTTGATAAGCAAGCTTATCGTTTGAACCTTATCTACCTATTAAAAAAAAACGTTTACACTGCTCACGGGTATGTTTTAAAACCTCGTCAGTTTTCAGCTAGTTTTGTTTTGTTTTTCAACCAGCCTCTTACACCAACTCACCAACTACAGGTATACGATCCACTACGAGTGCTGCTAATTAAAGATGTTATATATAAAACTAACTGGTGCCCGCGACGTCGTCTGCGCAGGATTACTACTTCGAGTAGCTTATTTTCTTATCCAAAGCCGTATAGATCTATTTTTATACAAAAAGCCATACAATATTTACATTTTTATATTAGTAAATTAAAGTACTTAGTAAATCAATCAGTAAACACTAATAATAAAATACAGTACCTACGTATATACACATATAAAATTAATCGCCATGGAAAAACTGTCATTATATTTCATCACCCTTGACGGTCGCCGAACACGTCTAGTGTAACGAGCTGTCAAATTGACTTGGCTTTTGACTAAGCTATCAGAAACTAACTGTCATCATTGCAATCTTCATGAGGCGGAGATTATATTATTTTGGGTATGCTGTGCCCAAGCACCCAATTTACTTATTTTCACCCGCGTGGTGACGGATGATGATTATGAAGAAAAGCATCCTATGTAATAATCCAAAGCATAATCTACCTCCATACCAAATTTCATCAAACGATGGGGACGGAGTATGGATGTATAGAGTACAGATGTATGAATGTGTGGAGATCCACACATCCATACATCTATACTCACATTCTTTCGCGTTTATAATATTAAGTAGGATTTGTAGGAAGTAGGATGTTGATCCCTTTCTAACAGCGAGGATTCATATATCTTTGTTTTCTTTTAATCTTCTTTTAATGTCGTTGTGTGAGTCGTGTACTATAAAACACTGTTTTAAACTATCACGGTTGTTCTCTAAAGTTATATGATTATTAACGGGATATTTACCGTGGTAAGGTTGTTAGGGAGCTCATTCCACAACCTTACCACGGTAAATATCCCGTTAATAATCGTGTACTATAGTTATAGGTAGCTATAGCATAACATTTGCCAACAGCATGTTTAAACATTATTGTTTGAACTTGATATTCAAGGAGTAAAACGTCTCTATAGTTAATCTCATTGCTGCTAATACACATTATTATAATATCAAGCACAATCTATTCCTTCGCAGCAATAATCATACGACTGGAAAATAAAGTTTCTTTCACACCTGTTTGGAAACCAAACATATACTCTGGGTAAGTTGCTATATTCTTTACCGAAGGTGCTTGTTAGAAGTTCACCACGTCTTACTGTTACATATATACTGTGATCACGTGCGGACGGCAATTCTCAACTGTGTTGCGGCATGTGGTTTAAACTTTATAGTTTTTGTGATTCTATTGAGTTTCGAGGGATCTTTGAAAGTTAACAATGTAGGTATAGTTTTAGGTTTCGATTATAGTTAGCAGGTTTGCACGTTGCTCGACTAAAGTCAAGGTCATGCTTTTTAGAGCTTACTGTACATCTCTCTACACGTGCAGCCTGTGGGCTAATTACTCTGAGAAAAGCTACAGTAGCCTCCGTGTACAATACAACAACGCGTTCAGGGCGGTGTTGGGGCTGCCCCGATTCTGCAGCGCCTCGGGCATGTTCGCAGAGGGGCGAACAGACTGTTTTTATACGACCATGCGCAAGCGAGGAATGTCCTTGGTGCGCAGAGTGTGGGCCAGCACCAACACCGTCTTGGCGATGATTGCACGCAGGATCGATTGTGCTTTCCTTCGGCATTGCTGTAATAGACATGTCGCAGTACCGATGCCGAAGCGAAGGTACTGATTATTTATTTATTAGACATGGGTATTGTATATAATAATAATTTACGTAGAAACTTATTTATCTGACATATTGTATTTCTATTTGGACATAATTTTATATAATTTAGACATTGATATATAATTTTGACATTACTATTTATTGTATTATTGACATTTAATTATTATTTTATAAGTATTGGAATATTGTAATTTATTGTGCACAAAATTTATTGAACATTCTTGTATTTATTGGACTTTACTCAAGATATATTTTATTGTATTATTATGAATAGTTATAACGCCTCGAGGCCTAACGCCCAAGATTTAATTCAGGTCTTCAAGACGTCTTTGAAGAGACAAAAATAACAGAACCTAGCTAATACGTAGTACAATAATAGCAAATGTTAGGTATAACAGTTTCTTTATATTAAAATTACCAGTTTTAGATATGATTGCGGCTTATGTTTAGAGTTAGCTCCCGAGTGATGTAAAGGTGTTCTATTCCAATTGTGATTTTGTGTTCCCATTACCTTTGGTGAAGATCTCTTTGTGGGTTACTTAGTATATAGTAAGTATGTTGTCATACGAAATTTTCTGAGGTTCCAAATTTGAATCAAATTATTGTACAGTGGGTTTTATTGAAACTAATTACTGCCTTAGGGATAATTATATCCCTAGGGCAGCAATCAATTTGTGTAAGTGTAAGCAATTACACTTACTTTATCAAAACAGAGAAGACTTGTACAATGAATGAAGATTGGTACAATGTGTATTGTCGAGTCAGTCGTGCGAAAAAAATACTTTGATTCTTTATATCCTGACATAGCTAAAAATAACAATATCAAAGTAATGGTAAATTGCAAAAGTACGAGTAAGTATACTTTTAAAAAACTAGCTGGGCTCCGTGGCTTTACCCGCGTGGTGATCAATAATGATGCCGATGAATTAAAATATATAACCTATGTTCATCAAGGATAATGTTGGAAAGAATTTATCAAATCGGTGTTTTCGGTGCCTATTCAGTTTGAACAAACTAACAAACAAATATCTCCTCTTTACATAATACCCATATGTATACGATATAAACCACTTCAGTTGAATGAAGTACCTTTGCTATTTATATAAGTGACACTCTTACCTACCTCTCCATTTCAGAGTACTTTAGAAATCAAACAAACGCACCGACCTATCACCGCCTGTATTTACTGTAACGAATCGAAACCTAAAAGCGAAAAGTTAAATTGAATAGAAATCTATCGGTAGAGTACAAACTTATCTTTACATCTACAGCAAGCCATTTTGAACATTATGTTGTGCGCATAAGACGTACAGTGATATATCGATAAAATGGTTACAGAGAAGTACAAGCAACGTCAATGGGTTAGGGTGTTTAAATAAATATAATAACCAAGTTTAAGGCAATTAGCAAATCGTGAATGTTTGCTTTTCCTCTCAATTGGAAATTAAGGATATGAAAAAATAGAGAAAAAGTTTCCATGTTAAAAAAGTACAGAATGTTACCAGTGTCGCGTTAACTGGTGCGTGGAATTTAAATTTATTTGCTGGCAACTATGTAAGGGGATAATTGAATTCCGATGTCGTTTGTCTGAATAGGTATTAATGGTTTTTGTTTGGTAAGACTGGTTCAGAACTATATCATAATACAGATGCTGTATGTTGTTAGAATATGTACCTTGACTCCTTCTTAGTGGTATCAGTATTCCACCTCAAAATAGTAGTGTAGAAAAATGTACTTAAAGATATTACACTAAATAGTATATTTGAACGCTTGAATAAAAACTGGTCCATGCAAATGGATATCTTTAAGCCGAGTAAAGAATAAAATGCCAAATCAAATCAAATAAACTACATTTTTTTAATGCAATGAAGTGACGACACGAACTTGTCATGGGTTTTTGACGTTTGACGTTTGCCCACGTTTTTTACGTTTACCTGTAACTGAAGTTTTGTGTAGCATTGTACTGAGCACGTCACCCGGAGACAATTATTTATTTATTTATTCAAAGTACAATTACAACCAACTTTACAGGAATGTCCGAATACAATAGTGTATGTAAGATTAATCATATATAAAGTAAATCAAAAATATACTTCAAGCAAAAACAAAATAAATCAAATCAAAATAAAAATTAAAATAAACCAAAATCTAATTTAAAAAAAAATCAAGTCAATCTTAAATAAAATCAAACTCAAATTAAATCAAAATTAAATCAATATTAAACCAAAATTTAATGATAACTAAATTAATTTAAATTAATCAAAATACAATTATTATTAAATTAGTTATATAATTATTATATATTATTCATCATCATCATCATCCACTGCTGAACAAATGCCTCCCCCATAGAACGCTAGATATATATTATTATTATTAAAAACTTAATTTAAACTTAACTTAAAATTAAACCAATACTAAATGAAATCAAAATCAACTTAAATCAATATTCAAATAAAATTAAATTTCATTGCGTTTTGACTCTCGCCTATTAATTTTTCTGCCCACAGAGCCCTTCATTCCTTAATGAAGTAATGCTGGCGCACTATTATTACATCGCGGTAGAATTTCTGGCACTGCGTTGGTTGCAACGTCGCAACAGTATCTTGCACAAGATGCCTACCACCTAATAAGTCGGGTTTCCTCGCCTGTAACGATTCGAATCCTGACGGGAAGAGAATATTCATTAAATTCGTCTCCTCATGGAGCAAAGCTCTAACTATATTTCATGATCTTACAAACTATAAACAAAACTGGAGAATGTCACATCGTTGATATGCTTGTTCAGACGCATTGCAAGAACGATGCGTGTGTGTGTCTGAATAATTTTTTTATTTAAAACTAATATATCTTACAGCTACAAATTAACACATAACCTAAGATTTAAAAAGTCATTTAAAATGAACAATGGCTTAATGATAATTTAATTAATCATCATCATCTCGGCCACGTAGGACGTCCACTGCTGAACATGCATCCCCCACAAATTTCTAAAAGGACCGGTTGGAAGCGGCCTGCATCCAACGTCGTCTTGCTACCTTTATCATGTCGTCAGTCCACCTTGTCGGTAGACGACCTACGCTGCGCTTGCCTATCCTTCCGGCCCCATCGGCCATCTGTTCTGCGTGCTATGTGGCCTGCCCACTGCCACTTCAACTGGCTTATCTTCTGGGCTGTTTCGGTGACTTTAGTTCGTCTACGGATCTCCTCATTTCTGATTCGATCACATAGAGAAACCCCGAGCATATCCCTCTACATAGCTCGTTGTGCGGCTTTGGGCTTGCTTGTGAGGCCCATAGACCACGTTTCAGTGCCATATGTCATCACTGGTAACACACATTGGTCAAAGATTCTTTGAGCAATTTTAATTAATAAACATAATTATATTCATTGAGTTTTAATTAATTTTCTTACTAATATAATCCGAATGTAGGATGGATGGCGGTTTAGATATTTTTTTTAAGTTAGAAGGTTTTACTCATTCACGCCAGAACGGATTTTAATGAAATTGTGTATGTACATAGATGGTGAAATGACCAACGATTCAAACATATAGCGTAGAAAATAACTGTTTTTACATTTTGCATTTAATATTTACCTACTTTTATCTGCCCAATATATTGTCTGCGAATGATGAGGTCGTCGCGAACCCTCAGGAACTACTGAATCGATCTAAAAGACTCGTAAGTTAATCCAAGGTATATACCATCTATAAGCCACCTCAATTCCAGCTTCATCCAAATTCGTTGTTGCGTCCCAACAAGAAGAAGTAACAAACATACACACTCACTCACTCACATCCTCAATCATACATACATCGAGAACTTTAATGTGGAACTCATCTTCGACTATTTTAATAATATATGGAAATTACGAATTCACTATCTCTATTCAGCCTAATTTTTATTGACCGTTGTTGTAATCGAAATAATCATAAACTGAGCTTACCTTTTTTTTTTTTTTCCGGGAAAATCATTTAACCCGGGGTGTTCCTCCAAGCGCCTTTATTTCGAGACTACAGGAACGTTTTGGCAATCGTCAGCGGTCACGACTGAGCTTACCTAACTTAACTCATTTACAACATTATAACTCTTGTACTTAGTCTTATATACATATACTCCTGGAGCTATGCTTTGTCGGCTTGTAGGCGCACGACAGCACCATTTTGGAAATTTTCCGACAAATGTGATACAGCAACAGTTTGACAGAGAGTTTTGTTACCATTACTTAACTGCCCTTCGTCCGGCGCAATAACGCAGACAACACATATAAAAAATTATATTAAATTAAATTAATTTTGCAAATAAAAGACACACTCGTAAGAAATTCGTTATTACTTTCGCTGTTCGCTTGGATTATCATGAAAAGGTCTTTAGATTAAAGGGATCTGGTTTTCATTTTAATTGACACAACTGTAGTAATATCTACGTAGTCTGAGACTGAAATTAAATTAGGTATGAAACACTAAATGTCTCTTCGAATAAGCTCATACTGTGTTTTCGTATCACGTAAACTGAAAATGCTTCGCTCGAAACGCTCCGGTGCGTATATCTTATCGGCCAGAGTGTATTTCCTGAGCAACCACGCCAGCGCTGTCTTCAGCTGCAGACGTGCGTAGCGGTTACCTGTACAAAGAAAAATATCTATTATTTGACAGGCTTTTGTGACTGGCCCTATTTAGTAATAATAATATAATATCCACACAATATCTTGAGGACCCAAAATAGCCAGAGACCGTACTATGGTAACCTGTTGACTGATATGCTGGGTCTAGTTTTGTATATATTTATATACAAACCTAGACACAGGTCAAAAAGAGATGTTCATGCATAAACATTTTTGAACCGTCCGGGGATCGCCGGGACCATTGGTTCAGAATGTAGGGTTGCTACCAACTGCACCAACTGGCCAGTCAAGTAATCTGTACGAAGCCACGGGACCCTATTATTAACTCAACCATTTTACCGGTTAAACACCCTATCTTTAAGCCCACGCAGTACGTCTGTGTGTCTATGTATCCTACCTTTAAATGTTATATCTATGCAACTAGAATCGGTTAAAATGTTCACAGTATTTGTGTTATTATGTTATGGCGTACTTTCAAACTTTAAATAAAAAAAGGTAAAAAGTGAAAAGTTCCACAAACAAACGTCAATCTTTGTGTGCAATCGTAGTGGCAGCTCTAGAGTGAAATAATAATTAATAAAAACCGTTGACCCAATGTAAATCAGGCCTTCATCCGGATGAATATAATAAAAAGAATATATTATAATGTTGCAATTAAACAACTTTAAACGGATTAAATTGTATTATTTTATAATATTTTATCCCAACGATTCGAACACTTGTTTGAACATTTATATAACAATCTGTCTGATAGTTGTCTGTTACAAAGTTATGGAAATTATTAATATGTAGCACCTAGTATCATATTTTAATCAAAACGTTCCCGATGCACGCAGTCATCCCTCACAGTCTCCAGAAGTTTTGCAGTATCTTGCTGGCTTTGGATTTTATTAGCTTGATCACTGGATCCTAAGCAGGTGGTACTTGCCAACCATCATCTGTATTGAAGTTAGGGTGTTTTTTGATTTCTATAGCCTCTACTAACATACTCGATACACTCGTCTCCGTACTTAGAATTTGTGGGTTATCGGACCGGATGTAGTGGTTGGGCTTATACAGAACATGCTCATTTAGCGTATGAAGGTAGATGATGCGCTGGATTGACTCACAGGACTTTCGTCATCATTCGTCACCTTGCGGGTGTAACCGCGGGCCGCAGCTAGTATATAATAATATAATGCAGAGAATCATAAATGTTGTACCAGTATCCGTAGATGATAATAATATAAGAGTAGGAAGATTATGACAAATTTCATTATAATAATTAACGAATTTCATTACATTCGATTATGCTCGATCGTCCATCAAGACGAATTAAAGTATCATAACACACGAAACTCATGACCGATGAGGCCGTCTAGATCTAGGAGACCCTGGACCGGTAAACGCTGCGCAGGTCGTTCACCGACAAGGTGAACAGACGGAACTGATAACTGGGTATTTAATGAGTCTTTGTCTACCGCTTGTTTAGTAGATAAGAAACATAACAACAATTAAAGGATTCGCCTTGTTTTTTTCTTTTTAAATCTTTACTAAGATTGACCAGCAGCGCTTTGCGGTCACACCCTCGTGGTGATGGATAATGATGATGATGAATCAAAACTTAAAGCAAATGTATTTCCTGAGCATTTTCATCAGGGATACTGTAGGATTCTAATAGTGGATTTTTTTCATATTTTTACAGGAGTTTCGGAACCTATTCAATTCAAACAAACAAACAAATCTTCCCGCTTTATAAAATTATTAAGTATAGACAAGAATTATACAATTAAATTATACAACAATTTCTTTAAAAGGAATAACATATTTTTATATAAAGCCTAAATATATAAATATGTATACAGAATATTAAAAGTATAAATAAAAACTAACCTATAAACCCCATAGTAGGAGAAAATTAAATAAATAAATAACAAAAATAAAAGATAAGAAATTAATGTTTATAGCATACCCTATTTGTATACGACATATCACACAATTAGATATAATATTATGCAGTGTATGTTGAGAATCTGAGTACCAACTTTAACCATCTTTGGTTAAATGTTATAAATCGATAATGCTTATGTTAACTTGTGTTTGAATAAATGAAAAAAAACTATGAAAATAGAGGTTGCAGAACGACGTTAGATGCAGGCCGCTACGAACCCATTAGAGTATAATTATTATTAGTTATCTATAAGTGTACCATAATTCCTCTTCATCCAAAGACTGTTTCGACGAGATCATTTATTAGCGATAAGACCGCCCATTGTGCCACAACATTAATAACTGTTTATTCAATGGATTCATATTTTATGTACTATAATGAGTTCTCAATTTTTTGTCCTATTAGAAATATATAAGGATTACATTTGGAAGTAGACGCTCGATGACTGCGATGACAATAATGACTATAATGTTGATATAGCTAGCGAATAAGTCTTGAAATAACTTACCAATGCAAACTCGATTTCCTTCTCCGAATGGCAGAAAGCTGAAGTTTTTAATATTTGACACGTTCTCCGGCGAAAATCTCTCTGGGTTGAAAACATCAGGGTCTGGGAAGTATTTCTCATCTCTCTGTATTCCGTATACCGATATCAGAGCCACCATACCTTTTTCAAACTTGACCTTCGACGCTGGCAGTATTGTATCTTTAGTACATTGTCGTTGTATCGACCCAATAGTGGGATACATTCTCATAGATTCAGATAGAACCATATCTAAATATTGCATTTTCTCTATGTCATTGTAAGTCAACTGTTCAACACTACCTTGAAATACATCATCGATTTCAGCGTGTACTCTTGCTAGTACATCCGGATGGCCAGCAAGTGATAATAAAAAAAAGTTTAAAGTATTCGCTGATGTATCAGCACCAGCAATGAAAAAGAAAAACGCTTGAGCTGCCAATAGTTCAACTGAAGGCTCTAATTCATATCCATTTTGTACATCTCTTATGACTCCTTCCTTTTGAAGTTCTAAACAAATTTCAATAAAATCGTGTCTTTGTTCAGTGCTGTTGCGTCGACTTTCTAAAACTTTCCTTACAGCTCCTATAAAAAAATCTTCATAATCGCCAAAAATTTTGATGTTTAGCCACCTAAAAAGCGTTGGGGACACACCGCCTATAAAAAATCTCATATTCGCCTTAAATGAAGGTTCCACTGACTTCCAAGCCATTTCTATGAAAGGCGATTCCATGGTGCTTTTTGTTGACTTGATATCTATTCCAAATACAGACGCGGCTATTGAAGCTGCAGTATAAGTATACAGAGCGTTGAAAGGTTTCTTCCGCATTTCTGCATCATTATCTAATAAATCAACAAAGTCTTTTCCACACCTATCCATGATATAAAACATATTCTTCAGCTTAGAGCTGGTAAACACCGGAGTTAATTTTTGTCTAATGCACTTCCATCTCTTAAAATCATCTATAAATAAAACATTATCAGCCAGGAGGTCAGTTGAGTTCAGACTCGTTCCACGTTTATAGAAACTTTGGAAATCACCAGCGAGAACAGCTTGGACATCTTCTAAGTCTTTCAAAATAAGAGCTGGTTCAACTCCGGATACGATTCCTACATGAGTGTAGTGTGCATCGTATATTTCCTTAATGTATTCCGGCATAGAACGGTCACCAGTTATAAACTTCCATAGAGGGTCGTGAGCCTGAATGACGTTACGCTTCTTCCAGTAATTAGACTTTTTTCTCCACCATGTATAAATCAAGGTCAAACACAAAAATATAATCACTAATAGCAGCATTGTGACCACGTTCGATCAAACACAAATCCAGTTGTACACTGTTTGCGTCGGACGACTCGTCGCTACTTATTGTCGTGAAGTTGGTCCTCTTTATCTGTAAGTAGGTATATGAACATACTTTAGTTATGATGTAACTTCGTCACGGCAAACATCATAACATTAATGAAGTAAACATAGGTTACAGGTACAATAAGTTAAAGGAGTTGCTTATATTGTACCTACCACAGCTATTTAACTCGTTAACGTTAATCATACATTTACACATCACAAACAACATATACCCAACATACAGAACAAATATTTTTGATCATCATTCGAATGTTTGCCCAGCCGAGGATTGGGCATGGGACTATAAGTTTCAAAGGCAGACCAACAGTGACCGTAGTACAAATAATTTGCAAAAAAGTATTGGCATTGTAAGCGTCAACGTGTCAAGCTTCGGCGTACAAACTATGTGTTATCTGTCTCGCCGTTACCCTAGATAAATGACAGTTACAGTTAGCCAGTTTCTCGTACTAGGTCCACTGAGCTAACGGTCTCGTGAAGTATAAAATGTGTTATACCTTATACAAAAATCATTGAGCAAGTTATTGCATGATTGGCTCGATATCCTACAGAAGGTACATAGGTAATGTGAAACGGTATATTAAAGTCAATTCATTTAACCTTCAGATCTATAGATAAGTAGGTATTACCAGGTATTGCATCACATTTCACAGATTTGTATAACATGTTTTTTAGGGTCCCATAGTAGGAATAAAAGAATCCATTATGAAGTCGTTCTGTCAGTCTTAATCCAGTATTGATTAATAACTTTTGTTCCTACTATTTAATTAAGTTGTTTCCTTATGTTGTATTTACTTTGGTGCAAATAAAGAGTTTTTTAATTGTATTGTAACTTATAAAGTTATTAACGTAAGTGTATTTAGTTAACACAATAATAGTTTGATAATAATTACATTAGGTACAGCCGTGCGATTCTAAAAGAGCAAATATCGTTGCATCTTTGACAACATCCGTGAAACAAATGAAGAGAGGACAAGTAACGTTGGAAAAGCAACCTTATGTACAAGGGCGAAGTATTTGACATCGGTGAGCTCGTCGACGAGCTTGGACGAGCGTCGACAAATCTTTACAGAATCGCACGGCAGATCTCAATTGTATTTTCAAATCTTTGTATTGTACAAGTGAAACTTACGGTAGGTAGAATCAAGATTCTTGACCGCTTTCGTAACCTTTTACTAAACGAAAAATTGTAAAGTTCACGGTGGGGCCTAAATTAATTTACAGTTGATCTAAAATCCTTACAAATTCGATCGGTTTTTGTTAGCGTACTGAAATCGTTACGTGATGTAAATAAACGATTCTGCGTTGCAAGTACCGTAATAGTCGTCAAATTTGTCGAATCGCTAAGATCGATAAATTTAAAGAATCGTATTGGACCCTAGCAAGTTTGAAAGTCACATCGACGACTTATACGATCGTCAAATTGTCGACAGTATGTCGATTATTCTATCATTTGAAAATTCTACGAGCATTTCGCTCTTCTATCTACGATCAAAAAAATGGGCGCAGTCTATTTTTTATTGAATACTAGTTGCGCCCCGTCGATACACCCGCATGGTGATGGACGTTGACGATGTTGATGAAAATTATCCTATGTGTTAATTCAGCGCCCCATCTACCTCCATGCCATATTTCATCAAAATTGGGCCAGCTGTTTGAGCGTAAGAGAATAACAAACATCCATTCATCCATAAATATAAACTTTCGCGTTTATATTATTATAGTAAGATCAAACGCAGTTAAACAATATCCCCATTCCCGTAACCTGTCGATAAGCTATATCGAGGTCGTTTTCAAAGCCGACAAAACAATCGTTAAAATCGATTAAATATCGATCTTATCGACGATCTCAAACGTAATTTTACAGTTCCATGCTAAAATTACCGTTATAATTTATAATCGTAAAAAATATCGAATTTGTCTACCGATCGCTTAATTTTGTTACTTACTTGCAATGATTGACAAAGGATCGATATAGCCAGTTTCTTCGAAATACGACGAATTCAAGATTCAAATTTACCGATCGGTAGGTTCGATACTTGCACTGCTGCTCGTTATCTCAACTACTGAGAGCTGTATTTGCAAACAAGTTATAATTTACCGATCGGCAGCTTATGACGCTTTTACAATTTCTATATAGAAACCTCTGCCCCGTGTGAGTTCTTCATGGACCATTCACGCACCCGGGTGCGTTCGCGCTTCTCTGGGGACAATCATAAACAGCGTAAAGTAAACCGTTCAAATAAAAATACAAAAAACATAGTGGGTAATGTTGGTTGGCTGTAAACTGTCAGCTACGGAACCTTATTTTAGCATAGCCCGACATGCTTTGTGTTTATGAAGATGTTTACGAGTACTATGATTCATTGTTTTCACTTATACATTCTTATCGGTTTTATATTATCAACTTATTTATAGTTATTTGATAGCAATTCTATATAGGTATAGAAATATGCGCAGTGCAGCTAATTATCGCAGAAGGTTTGACTTGTAGGTATTGTCCGATCCTTTGTCCGCTCGTACACAAGGAATCTATTACATAAGTATTAGTTTGTGAAAGATTATTTAATATAAATCATCTTTCACAAACAAGGTAATTTATAAAAAAATATATCATCCCACACTTTGCTCTTTAATTATTAAGACAGGAGTGTGTGTATTTTAAGCTATCATATCAACATCTATGTATCAACGTTTGTATAACAAGGTAGGTACATACTCACAGTATGTAATTAACAAACATGACAAACAGTTTTGGAACCGAAGTAATAATAACCGAAGGAGATAATATCTTATCTTCTCTTAAGACTCATCGTAAATTACTGTTGTACCATTTATTTCTTAACTAAATGAACGTCTTATTCATCGCAATATTCAGAATCGGACTACTTTCGATTTGAACTGTCAAGACAAGATTCTGAAATCAATTATAGATTGCACAACAACCATAATTGAAATGACTATCGGCCGGTCCCAATAATCTATCTATCGCCGGTTTACCTTACTAGAGATAGATATTTGACACTATTTGTATGGACGTTATGCCAAGTTTCTATCGGTAGTAAGGTGAACTGTGGTTATATAGATTACCTACTAGCTGGTCTCCGCGGTTTCACCCGCGCGGTGATGGATAATAATGATGATGGTGAATCTTATATAGCCGCAGGGCGAATGTAGCTTTACAATGGTGAAAGAATTATTGAAATCGGTCAGTACTTTTCGAGCCAATTCGTTACAAACATACCTACTTAGGTTATTACAAAATTTCGGATTACTTGGAGGATAAAACAGCTTGTACTGATCACTCCAGGATCTATCTACTCGTGTACTAAGATGTCAAAGTGTAGCGTGACTTGCCCTACTGATACCATTATTATGTTCTCTTTTGTAAGGCAACACACTGGAGCTAATATTTGTAGTACCTAGGTAAAAACATTGTTAAAACATCTATATAAAAAGAATGGCCCCGAGTTTCTTGTCGCTTCTTCTCGGTAGGCTCTTTATATTTTGGAACGCGGCGATAGTCTTTAAAGTACATTATAATGAAAAACTGACGTTCATAAGTGCGTCTTTGATGCCTAAATTGAATAAATGATTTTGACTTTGACTTTGACTTTGACGTACATACAAATCTTTCCTCTTTATAATATTAGTATAGAAGTATAGATTTGGATCACTCATAAGAGATTTTGTATGGGCTAATGCCCCTACCAGGCAACAGTTTACTGATGTATTCCATACTCTAAGGTGATATCAGAACTATATTAGAACTAGCGGCGACCCGCCGTTGCCACCACGTGATTATGGTTGATGATGATGATGAAAATCAACCCGAAGAAGGACATATGCTTTCCGTAGGTTCACAAAGTACCTAAAGTTACTTGGTGGAGGGAGATCATCGAGCTAACCCCGGAAAAATTTGGAAGGTTAACAGCTTAAACCTCTTTTAATGGATGTAAAAACTGTTGTCCAAATAAAAAAACCCGTGCGTTGTTCAAAACAATAATAGCTGCGCAGTGATTACATACGTATTTGTTATACTTCGTTATTAAATACTTATTAGACAATCAACATTGCATATACAATTGTTATTTTAGGATCAAAAAACAGTAGACAACAAGAATACAGTAACCAGTTTATAGTTTTAAGAATCTTGCTAGTTAATGTACCAAAAACGTAATAACTGTAATTAATAATGTAACTAATAATTATGATATAGATGAGTTATTATTTTTGCAAGCCATGTGCTTACTCGAATTGAACATGAGTTACATTCATGCCGAAAAATAGATAGATAAATAGAGTCCTATTTGACGGAATATTGTGGATCTAATTTTAAACCAAAGATGAAAGGGAAATTGACAAACTAGAAGTCTAATATCAGAGTCTGTACGAAATATATTTGAGTGAAATTAGTATCAAAAATAAATAAAAGACGGCTGTATTGAGATTGACATAAGAACGCGATCGCGACTTATAGATTTTTAAACTTCTATCATAAAATTACTGAACACTTTAATAACTTCCAAAACATACGTCTCATCGTACTGCTGTAAAAATTCAAAAACCAATTTTACGAGACCACAAAGTTTTTGCCCCGTAACTTAGTTTGGCTCTGAGCCAACTTGGTTTCGGCCACATTTTTGGTTACGTGGAGCTTGAACTTTCGCCTAATCTATTCCAGCTTAAAACTTCGAAGCTGTTCTGTGAAACCTTTTGTTTTCTATTTAATTCGGTATACAAGTTGTTATCCAGATGAGTTTATGACTCAGGCTCATTTTAGTAAGTGTCAAGGTGCGGGACACATTAGTTAGCTTGCTATATTTAAGATGTCTGATTACTGTTAAAAACTGAAAATGTTATGTATAATGATATCGTTTTAGGTACTTCTGAATCTAAACTCGTAAGAGTCTACTAATGTCTTATAACTACGATGTCTTACAGCTATTTTTACCAATATAAATCTTGCATGGTTTGCAATAGGCTTGCGTTTGACTACCATCACGCCTGATGTTAAGCGATGATGCGGTCTACGTTGGAGCACGCTTGCCTAGAAGTAACCGATTCACTCGTGATTTGAAGACACCCAAATTGTAACCTTCGGGGAACACCCATTCCGGCAGCGAATTCCACAGACTAGCAGTTCGCATAATAAATGTAGAATCAAAGCGCTTCGTACGGGTTTTCGGAATATCAACCATAAAGCGGTGACGATTTTTTGTGCCCGCTCTGGCAGTCCGATAGAAAAATGGGCAGGAGGGAATTAGATCGTGCAGATTCGGTGCATACTCTCCGAAATGTATCCGATATAAAACCCGATAGACTAGCAACTTTACGTCGATGCTCAAGACTAAGAAGCTTAGCCCGAACTAAGGATTCATTGCTGATGAGCTTCTTGGCCCGTTTCTCTATAGATTCCAATGCCTCAAGCTGGTACTTAGTAGATCCATCCCAAAGGTGAGAGCAATACTCCATACATGGTATGCAAGCTAAGCTGCGAACGGATCATTTTTGTAATATTTTGTCACGATAAGGTCTAAAGTTTTGCCATTGTACTGCAAAGATTGCTCTTAACAATATAAGTCGCCCAATTCTGAACCATTCAGTTGTATACACAACTATCTGCTACTTATCCAAGTACGTTGCTTAACCCGTTAATCGCGATTCGCCATATTTGGCCAAAAATACAATAGATTTCGCAGACATCAACCTACTTTTCCACGAACTGCAACGTGTTTAGCCATATAACATAGACTGTGGCCATATTTTAACCAATCACAGAACTAATTTGCATTGTCGACATGTGTCGGGTCAATAAAGACGATAATTCCGTAAAATTATCCGTAAATACGGTTTATGGCTATCGTAAATCCCAAGCTTGGTGTTCCAAGTTCCGATTTATGATTTCTGTGATTAGTAGTAATTAGTAGAAATCATAAGAACGTGTCTGTATTGTAAAATATTTTAGTGTGTGGGATTGTGGTCATTTCAAAAGCTTGTCATTATTTCTTTATCAGTGTAGTGTAAATAGTACGTAATTTCGCTCCCCGACACGTACAAAATCGTACGTTAAAATTTGCAAGTAAATGTAATATTGATTACAATTTTCCTAAAAGTAGGGAACTTTTAATTTTCGTATTTCGAATTTCCAGTGTGTACTGGAAATTTAAAATAAGAAAATGAAACGGTTCAAAGTCCTTTTCATTTTCTTATTTCAAATTTACCCTACAAAATACGCACACCTACTTTTTACACAGTGTACAGGTACCAACAAGGTTAACATTTTGTGGAGAAAAAAGTCCAAAACTTTTATAATTCACAAAGTTTGTTGTAACTTTAAGAGAATTTCATTATGATTGATGGCTGCGTGTGAGGTTGTAGGAGACTATTATACACGTTAAATTGCTTTTTAAAGTCAGAGCACATTACAAAGAACACGTGCAAGGACATTAAGTATCGAAGGAGTTTTCCAATACGGCCAGGTCATGTTAACAGTCTGTAGCGATGATGTGTTTTAGGCAGTGTCTTACATGTCTTGTTTCAAATTTGAACTTATTTATTATTCAGACAAATGCCAAGGCCAAACGCTGGTGCCAAATCACTATGGCAAGTTACACGATTGAGCTGCTGGTCAATCGCTATTATAACGTAAAGATACCGGTTGCACTCACTTGGTATTATGTAGGTTTAAAGTTAAGTTGGTTTAAGTCCAACGACGTACGTATAAAGACGTTCTTGTTCACGCTTGGAGATCGCGTTGTGGACTGAAAAATGATGTTAAGGGCGCGCTCGTATGCTGATAAGAGTAAAAAGCAGAATCTTTAAACATCTAGTGTAACGAAACAGATCGATAATATTGTATGAAAAAGGTTAGAAAAGAAACAGGCAAAGAGTAATAACCAAACAGAATTCATAAATATTACTCGCTCTCTGCAGAAAAAAATCCTGAATTGGTCCATAAAAATAAACTTTCACGTCCAAACTCTCAGAATTTTTATCGATAACACTATATATTTTTTAGGTACCCAACATATTAGTACTAAATTATTATTCAGCAGTTTTTTCAATTGTGTTAGTATATACTGAAAAATATAAAGAAAACGTACAAAATTAATGCCTTTTCGGATATCGTCCAATCTAACAAGCGATTCATAACCTTACGTAAAGAATGGTAAATTATTTTTAAATTGTGTTTGGACCGCGCCTTAATATCACACATTATAATAACAAAGATACCGTTTGCACTCGCTTGGTTTATATAGGTTTAAATCCGACGAAGTTTTGGACGTATATGACGTGCTACTTCAGGGGGTATTGACGCTTTTTTATTTTTTTTTAAATAAAACAGCACTCCACAGACTCCAGGGTCCGTGCCTTTTATCAATTTGTTTTTTAATTGTTAGAGTACATGGAATAAGGACAACATAAAATATATACACACTTAGGAAATAAAGGAACAATTTTTTTTATATGTATATTGGTAGTGACACAAACAGCTTCTTTATTTTTTTTGTTTCTGTTCTTTTTGTTTTTGTTTTTTTTTCCAATGTTCTTATTTACTAAAATACACGTTAATTACTTTTCTCAAAGTTTTTATGGGCATTCGATGCAGACCGGTTCCCGCATGCAGCACCCGTTCACAAGTTGACGCATGTGCCAGCCATCGCCCTCCTCAACCATATTAGAGCGAAGATGGCGACCCGACACACGACGCCGCCGCAAGCCAGAACCTTTTCGTGAGCATGACTGCTTCGAATGCCCATACCAACTCTTTGTCATTATCGTTATTACACACAAAATTATATCTACTTATTTCTAGATTACATGCACTAATTTTACTAAAATACACAAATTTTACTAAAATACACAAATTTTACTAAAATACACATATCTCAAAGATTACACAGATTTTATGTTCTACAAAATTATATCTACTTATTTCTAGATTACACGCACTAATTTTACTAAAATACACATATTTTACTAAAATACACATATCTCAAAGATTACACAGATTTTATGTTCTACAAAATTATATCTACTTATTTCTAGATTACATGCACTAATTTTACTAAAATACACAAATTTTACTAAAATACACATATCTCAAAGATTACACAGATTTTATGTTCTACAAAATTATATCTACTTATTTCTAGATTACACGCACTAATTTTCTAAAATACACATATTTTACTAAAATACACATATCTCAAAGATTACACAGATTTTATGTTCTACAAAATTATATCTACTTATTTCTAGATTACACGCACTAATTTTACTAAAATACACATATTTTACTAAAACACGATATCTCAAAGATTACACAGATTTTATGTTCTACAAAATTATATCTACTTATTTCTAGATTACACGCACTAATTTTAATAAAATACACATATTTTACTAAAATACACATATCTCAAAGATTACACAGATTTTATGTTCTACAAAATTATATCTACTTATTTCTAGATTACATGCACAATCTTTTTTTTCATTTTTTTTGACAACACTTTATAACTATCTTATTTCTGCTTTTTCGTCCAAACCCGCGTTGCACTGAAGAAGGGCCCCCATCACCGCCGCGTTCCTGGGTATTGACGCTTGGAGATCGCACCTTTTTAATACACTTATTGACCCGCACGTCCAAATGAAACATCGGTCTGAGACCGTAGACTTGCCTTTGGCCATATCCTACTTCCTACTTTTTATTATAAACGCGAAAGTTTGTGAGCAAGTATATATGGATGTATAGATGTGTGGATCTTCGTTACTATTTCACGCTCAAACAGAGGGTGCAATTTTGATGAAATTGGGTATAGAGGTGGATGAGGCACTAAATTCTCGTAACACATAGGATACTTTTAATCATTATATTCATCCATCACCACGGCGATGATAAAGCGTCATACGCTTGGGAACGGCATAGACAAAATAATAAGATCTCAGCCTACGTCGAGATCGTAATAATCACAGTTTTGTCAAAGTTTGTGTCAGTTTCTGATAGCTTAGTCAAAAAGCCAAGTCAATTTGACAGCTCGATACACTAGACGTGCTTGGCGACTGTCAAGGGTAATGAAATGTCCTGCGCAGACGTAGTGGCGGGTTTTGGGCTAGTTTGGCCATAACATGATAGATTCCAAGAAATGCAACGCAGTGGATTGGTGTGCTGCGTATATACAATACTCGTAGCGCAATCACTTACAATACTTGAGCTTAATCAATTGCGAATACGTACCTGGTATGCTTTAAAGTGGTATTTGCGAACAGTTGTGTACTTGGCAGCGTATAGGTACAATATTTGCGATAGGTATTTGTTTTGTATTTGGTTTCTAACTTTTATATTTTGCAACAAGGAACATAAATTGCTTACTTTTATTATTTTCAATTTGTCTTTGATGGTAATAAGATTATTTAATCTTAATTTTTATAAATCGATATAAATATAAAAATAAACACCTATTTCTTCTGGTCACGCTATAACTTGAGAACGGCTTTACCGATTTCATTCAACTATTTTTAATGTTTTCTAATACTTCGTAGTATATTCATACATAAAAAAATTAAGAAAAGATGGGAGGTTATGGCGAGCCTACTACTTCGTGGGCAGTTGCTTGTCTACATATATAAAAATGAATCCCTATTTCTTCTGGTCACGCTATAAATTGAGAACGGATGGAACAATCTCGCTATTTATTTTCTTGTTGTGTAATTATTGTCAGGAGAAGGTTCATATGAATGAAAAACTAAGAAAAGATGGGAGGTTATGGCGAGCCTACTACTTCGTTGGCAGTTGCTTGTCTACATATATAAAAATGAATCCCTATTTCTTCTGGTCACGCTATAAATTGAGAACGGATGGAACAATCTCGCTATTTATTTTCTTGTTGTGTAATTATTGTCAGGAGAAGGTTCATATGAATGAAAAACTAAGAAAAGATGGGAGGTTATGGCGAGCCTACTACTTCGTTGGCAGTTGCTTGTCTACATATATAAAAATGAATCCCTATTTCTTCTGGTCACGCTATAAATTGAGAACGGATGGAACAATCTCGCTATTTATTTTCTTGTTGTGTAATTGTTGTCAGGAGAAGGTTCATATGAATGAAAAACTAAGAAAAGATGGGAGGTTATGACGGGGTCGAAAGCCGAGCCTACTACGCGAACGAATTCACGGGCAGTCGCTAGTTATATATAACTTTAACTGTATACAAACTAACGCATAGGATCGTAAATTCTGCTTTTCAAAAGCGAAGATTGCTCTTAATAAATAATGTCAATCACACATACAATACAAGTACGTACAGTACAGTGGGTAGCCTGCCCACATTTGTTCTAAAAATATCCGCGTGCCATTTTGTATGGCGTTCATAATTTAATAGCTATACATGCAGCCGTGCGATTCTCTAAAGATTCGTGTACATAAGGTCGTTTGTCCAACGTTCCTTATCATCTTTTCATTTGTTTCACGGATGTTGTCAAAGATGCAACGATGTTTGCTCTTAGAGAACCACACGCAGGCCTTTACCTTCAATACAGCCTGATTCTCTAAGAGCAAACATCGTTGCATCTTTGACAACATCCGTGAAACAATTTTTTATATACGTTATTAACTCACTTACACATTTGAACTCGCAGGAGGTTGATGACATTCGGGAATCAGATTTTCTTGTCCGAATGTCATCAAACCATAAATATAGTACCTACATGTGCTTCTATTTGTTTACTTACCTTAAATTATATTGTCTTAAGTACCTATAATAACTGTAAAAAATGTTAATATTAATAGATCCCGGGTGCTTGTAGGTAGGTACTTTTGTACTTTAATACGTACTAGGTACCTACAAGCAACTGTGGTAATCCTCAGAATGTTAAATAAGTAAGTAAGTATTATAAATGTTTTGTAAGAACACCAATAAAGATTATTATTATTAACTATGAACAAAAAAAATGACGAGATGACAAGAAAAGTTGGAAAAACAACCTTATGTTCAAGGGCGATATATCATAAAGTATTTGACATCGGTGAGCTCATTGACGAATCATTACAGAATCGCACGGCTGTTTGTGTTTATATATTGTTGTAAAGCGAAGTATAAAAATCAACGAAACCTTTTATTTCTCTATATAATCAAGTTTATTCATAAGTATTTATATCAGACGAGGAAGTCGCTTGCCTGGTGTTAAGTGTCACGATTTTTATAACAGCCGTGCGATTCTCTGATGATTCGTCGACGAGCTCACCGATGTCAAATATTTTATGAGAATATCGCCCTTGTAAATAAGGTTGTTTTTCCAACGTTTCTTGTCATCTCGTCATTTGTTTCACGGATGTCGTTAAAGATGCAACGATGTTTGCTCTTAAAGAATCGCACGGCAGGCCAATATCACTCAAAATTGTAAATTATAACTGCCTTATTATTAAATATGGACTAAAGATAGTTCCGAGTTTAAACCGTGATCTAAGATAATTTTAAATGAGAAATTTGTTTAAATCGTGGTGTAAACTCAGTACTATATTTACTCCACGTTTTATAATACGGCAAGAGTGCAATTCAAAATCCAGGCAATGTTTTGAACTTGTTAACCTAAGATGTAAGATGTTTAAACTCCTGATCTGTGATTTTGCTGCAAACATTGCCCTTCAGATACACAGGAATGTTTTTACACTACTGTTTCATGGTTGTAGACATAGAAATGTTACTTCGCCAGGCAGAACTGCAAAAGTCCTATCACTCCAACAATTTGAATGGCAGCAGAAATGCCCTACTACCATGCAATCCAATAAATTGAGGTCCTTACTGACATTAAAGCGAAATCTTATTATCAAACAAACCCTATCCCCTATCAAATATCAATGACAAGCAGCCGTCACGGTTCCGGGGAATTTTCACTTATTGCAAGTGGATTCCTTCGTATTGGAAGAAAGGGCTTGATTGTATCTCTCCTATATTGCGATTTTGTACGTGAGGGTATGTAATCGACTGCTATTATTGTACGGTATTTGGGCCTGTTTGGTACGCGATGCCGTTTCATTATTAAATTTTGTTGGGGTTACTTTACTGTTAGGCTCATACTCTAGAAAATGCTAAGCTCTACTGATAGGCAAGCTATATAAATCACTTTACAGATTGCTAACAATAGTTTTATTTATAGTATTTTTCTAGTAAGGCTTCTCATTGACAGTTACATACTCAGCTAAAAGTTGTTTGCCTCTACTGGCATTTACCCTTCTATGCTTCTCTATCTCACACCACTACTCCACTTACTACTCATGGTGGGGTTGGAGTCGGGTAGGTCCATAGTAAGTCTGACCCTATTATAAACTGTGTCACCGTTGTGGCACAAGGGAAGTGTATTCCATTTACTCCCCCATAAACAAAAAAATAGGTGAGCAGGTTTATATAAATAAAATTGGTCACATAGCATTTAAGGTAAAATAATCATCCAATACCCAACTCACACCATCTTAGCGGAAGAACTACTCACGGTGGGGTTGGAGTCGGGTAGGTCCATAGTAAGTCTGGCCCTATTGTTAACTGTGTCACCGTTGTGATGCAAGCGTATTCCAAAAAGAATATTCCATTTACTCCCCCATAAACAAAAAAATAGGTGAGCAGGTTTATATAAATAAAATTGGTCACATAGCATTTAAGGTAAGATAATCATCCAATACCCAACTCACACCATCTTAGCGGAAGAACTACTCACGGTGGGGTTGGAGTCGGGTAGGTCCATAGTAAGTCTGGCCCTATTGTTAACTGTGTCACCGTTGTGATGCAATCGAACTGTATTCCATTTACTCCCCCATAAAAAAAAAGTAGGTGAGCAGGTTTATATAAATAAAATTGGTCACATAGCATTTAAGGTAAGATAATCATCCAATACCCAACTCACACCATCTTAGCGGAAGAACTACTCATGGTAAGTTTGGAGTCGGGTAGGTCCATAGTAAGTCTAGCCCTATTATCAACTGTATCACCGTTGTGGCGGGAGGGAAGTGCATTCCATTTATTCCCCCATAAAAAAAAAGTAGGTGAGCAGGTTTATATAAATAAAATTGGTCACATAGCATTTAAGGTACGATAATCATCCAATACCCAACTCACACCATCTTAGCGGAAGAACTACTCACGGTGGGGTTGCAGTCGGGTAGGTCCATAGTAAGTCTGGCCCTATTATCAACTGTGTCACCGTTGTGGCAGGAGGGAAGTGCATTCCATTTATTCCCCCATAAACAAAAAAAGTAGGTGAGCAGGTTTATATAAATCAAATTGGTCACATAGCACTTAAGGTATGATAATCATTTTGATACATTTCTTTAAATATGAAAAATACATTAAACTAAGCTACAGACAAATTGTCTGTTATAAATAAAGTAGCTAAAGAGCTCCGTGTTAAAGTGCTGGAACATGATAAGCTGCATTTAATTATGATACATTAACTGTTGCTGGCTTTATATTAACAATAATCCTGGACTCACAAACAAAACTTACGCATAAAACTCACTATTACAATTCACACACAATCACCACAACTAGATTGATATGATTTCATACAATTAAATATAAAAACTTCTTACTAACTGTGTTATTTAAGGCTGGGTGCATACTACGTGTGTTATTGAAAACACAAACTTTATAAACTCAATATTAAACAAGGAAAATTAAACCAATGACGGTCACGGTCGTACTGAATGCCAATGATACTTCTTTGTCGAAATTTTTTACCTCTATTTGTGATAAATAATGACGCTGCAAATTCGGTGCCTCAGGAACGAGGCGTCAGCCAGAGTCGTACTCAGAGGACAAAATGCAAATATATATGATAGAGCAAAAATGTTATGTTGCAGAATAACAGATAATGTGTCTGTGCAAATAGAGAACCCTCGAGGCGTTACGGTAAACTAACATTCAGATTTTATATGGCAGACAAATTCAGCTATTAACAACTGTCAGGTTTGAACTCTGACACAACAAAACTATAAAACAGTAGATTAGCAGCAATTTTATTCAGCTTTTTTATTTACTAGCATTAAAACAGTCATAATCATAATCATAATTAGCCCATTTTGTTTCCACTGCTGGGACTCGAGCCTTCCTCTCAGAGAGAAGAGTTGGACCATAATCCACCACACCATCCAATGCGGCTTGGTGGATAGGTTAGTGGCCAACCCACGACAAAGACCTGAAGGCTTTCGACATAGCCTAACGACTGTTGTACAAAGACAATCAACCTGAACCGACGGCTTAAAATGCCCGCCGAAAGCACGGAAGCGCTCAGTTGAATAATACTACTAGCGGTCACCCATACAAGTTCTGACCGCAGCAAGTGTTGCTTATCTTGTTGAGCGGTTAAGATCGCCAAGTCAAGCTCCGCTACGAGCGTTTTAAAACAGTAAATATTAATATTTATAATAATAACTTTATATAATATAATAAATATATTAATGAATGAAAGGAAAACTCCACTTATATACTAGTAGCTTTTAGAGCTCAAAGAGATGCATAAGGGATATGTGTGGTCTAAAACGGAGATTACCATGTAAAGAAACATTTTTAAAATTGAATTTATTAGTTTTACCATGCTTATATATTAGTGAAGTCGCCTTTTTGTAATAAAAACCCTACTCTTTTAAAAAAATCTGGTTGTCTACGACAGAAAAAATGCGAAATCCTAGTAATATTAAAATTTCCATGATGACAAAAATTGTGTTCTGTAGAGCACCGCTTATCTATAATATGTTGCTGTTTGTGACTAAAGTGATAGTTGAAGAAATCTGAGTTCCTTTCTAACAAGGCATATTATTCACGAGTTTTTAAATGATATTAAAATCTGACCAATATAATTCGTGTTTGACTTTTTTTTTTTTTTCAATTATAAGTGATTAGTTTTAAATATCAGCTTGTACGCTAATAAATGTTAAGCCCACAGGCTTAATAAAGAATTTGAATTTGAAAAAATAGCACGCCTCAATTCCTAGAACGTTTTTTTTTTGCACAGATATTATTGTATATAACACAGAGGTCAGTTTTTCCGGCTTTTAGTGAACTCGTAAGTTTGTTCAGTTACCATTCCTCAAGTAAGTTATGTTAACGTATAGTTGCATCAAATGAATTCTTTGCTCAAGTAGTCAGAGCCAATTCACAGTCACATAAATAAGTTTGTCTTAAACCTAAGTCACTGTTTCTGTCTAAGTCACTACTAAAACATTACTGCATTACTAAAACATTCTAAGGCGGGTGACGAGGAAAACATAAAAACAACGTTTTATGATTTTGTGCTACATGACTTTGTACACGTTGCCTACACTCATGTACGATTACGGACACTTATCGTTTAATTATACACTCTTATTACTCTTCAACACTGGTAGACAGTATACAAATCTAGGGAAATTACACCAAATCAACAATACGTAATGTTGGGTTGGGGGTTTTCCGCATATTAAGACGTCTGTGTTTGTTTCCATTCGAATCTGAAAGTCTGCCTCTTTCAGTGTCTTTTTAACATAATCACTATATTATTACAATTTCCTAAATGTGTAATTATTACGTGTAATAATATGTAAGCTAAAAAGTTTTTAAACACATTCTGGAGTTCACTTTCCCATTTTTCTTTTTCTTTATCGTTATCCTCTTATATTATGGTTTTATGACCAACTCCCGTATTTTGATATAGGCAGTCGCCATATTATTTTGATAACGAGTGGGACTACGATTTTAATCTCTAATTTGCACAATATCACTGTCAGACGAAAATTTTTACATGAAATTTACATGAAGTATTCAAAATTCATTTAAATCAATTCAATTTTCATTACTCTGTAACTAATTATACAGGCGGTTAAATATGATAATTTTTAATATTACATTCTTATGCACTGAAATAACGATATTGACATCCTCTTCTGTATACGTTTATATGAATACTAACACACTTGATGGTCAGTAACGGTGTGGTCGAAAGTTTCACACTAAATTTAGAACGGCGAGTGACTGTCAAGAACAGCTGCTGTAACACGCCTTTAGGTGTTTCGTGACAGGTTTTTAAACTAGAGAGTAATCCCTAGACTTGATGGTAGAAAATGCCCTACTGTCACGCTGTGGATTTATCACGAGGATATCTTCACTGAAAACTTAATTCCGAGGCAGGCATCATTCCAGCAGCCACAGAAATAGACTGAATTCACTCCCTGTGGAGGTGAAGTTTCTAAAAATATTTCCTTAATGGACGTTTAGAATGTAAACTTTGATGGTAGTGCCACGCTGTAACGCTATGGGTTACAGCCGAATGGGCCGGCACGACCGGGGAAGTACCACACTCCCACATAACACCGATGTGATATAGCTTGCTATTGCATTTCGTTGATCTGTGGGAGATTCCGGACGCTCAAAACCCCTTCCTATCTCTCTCTCTCCTCCTCTGACTCTCCGTCCTCTACTTCTCCTCTCCCTCTTCACTCCCCTCTCCCTCTTCCCTCCCCTCCCTCTCCTCCACCCCGTCTATTTCCTTGAAATATTGGCAGCGCGTTGGCAACGCCCTGTGACCGCTTTCCATAAAGTGGCCCGCCTGTCTGCCTGCCTACTTATGGCTATAAGAAAACGCGTTTAATGTCGAACTCCCTTAATCCGGCGCTGGTGTGGCAATTGCGTCTCAATAGATAACATATTATTAGATAAATTATATACCATAACTTAATGTATACAACATGATAGTTGTACGAGTAACAACATTATAAATAACAGTATAATTATATCGTCGTTCTGCTGTTCAAACCAATTATCTCAAGTATTAGTCAAAAAAGATAAATAGGAAGTCGGTAGAAAAATCAAACATTTGCTATATGTTTTATTTTTCTACCGACTTCCTAAAAGGAGGAGATACTCAATTCGACTGTATTTTTTTATGTTTGTTACCTGATAACTTTCGATAGGGTGAACCGATTCTCAAAATTCAAAATTTGTTTGAAAGCTGGTGCTTCTTGTGTGGTATGATACAATGGAAGTTGGTATAAAAATTTTCAAATTGCACTTGTTACCATCTGAAAAGCGTTAAAATAAAAGGACAATTTAAAGAACTTTTGATACTGTCTTCCATCCTATTCAGTTATTAGAGTGTAACTCAAAAACTATACTAAAACTAATATTTGATAAAATTTAAATGGGGCCGCACGGTACCAGCTTTCAAACAAAAAATAATTTTGAGAATTGATTCACCTAGTCGAAGGCTATGCGGTAACAAACATAAAAAAATACAGTGGAATTGAGTACCTCCTCCTTATTGGAAGTCAATAGAAAATAATTGATTTTGCTTCACCGATTGTACTTATTTGATTTCAAGTTGAAAGAATGACATTAAATGGAACATAAACTCAAGATCTAAATAATCATCAAGCCATATAGCTTATCTGTATTTTTTAAAAGTTATTTAATAATAGCTGCGCTCCGCGGTTTTGCACGCGTGGTGATAGATAATGATGATGATGAATAAAAATATACAGCCTGTGTTTATCAGGGATAATGTAGGATTCTAATCGTAAAGGAATTTTTCAAATCGGTCATGTAGTTTCGGAGTCTATTCAATTCAAACAAGTAGTAGTATATTATTCAACTAATGAATAAAGGACGAATTTAAAGCGAGGGCCGTAGATAAATCACGAAGAAGTGAAGGATTATAACGACTGAATCACGACCGCAGGGAGTGATTCGTGACGATTAAATGACGAGCGTAGCGAGTTAAAGTGTTAGAATCCTGAGCGATGCGAGTGATTCATGGCCCTCGATATAAATCCGTTTTAATCAAGAGCTGCATACTATACTTTATACCATGACTACGAGAAAAATAAATAACTTAAGTGAAAATAGACATTCAATGACAATAAAGGAAGGTTAATTTAATTAAAATGCACTATAAAATTGGAACAATTAATAAACATTAAAGTAATTTTCTCAAATTTATTTTCTGTAATGACAGCAAAGAGCACATTACAGTTTTTATTCTAATGCTAAACGCTGTGTCGCAAATATCGACAAATTAAATCTCGAGGAGTTATTCGCACAAAGAGTTCTAGCTACTGGGAAACCGAATTAACCGGAACAACCAGACTGATATACAGACAGACTAAAACAAAAAAAGTTGTATATCATTGTTACTGTTTACTGTGTACTGTTGTGTATCATTTAAGTTATCATACGGGCTTAGTGAAATGCTGGTATTAATATTACAAAAATGGAAAATACATTTTATTTATTGGTATGCCGATAGCAATGATATTGTTTTGTATGTATAGATGTTGTTTATTCTTGCCTAGAAAATATCTATTTACTATTGAACTTCTCGTGGAGGCACAGACTCAAGTAAAGAGTTCCATTTCTGGCGGTACGAATAAAAAAACTAAATGCAAAATCTTCGTGTGCATACTTCGGATCACTACCACGTACAACCCGGTCACAATATCTGTGCAACTGACCTCGTGACGTCTTATCGGCGGTCTGGATACGGTGTGAAAAAAAGTTTTTTCGAGAAATGTGGAGCTAAAAAAAATTACTAACCTTTTCAAATCAATTTATTATTGATGAAGGGTTTGTTATTAAAAACAATAATTTTGATTACAAAAACATTTATTATTAAACTCAGTCACTATAAATTATTGACTCTATGCCTGACATTGTATCTTCCTCACTCTCACTTTCTGAACTCTCCGAACTGTCTTCCCCTAGTGATATTAAAAGTTGTGTGATGTTGTCATCTGCTAGATGATCCTTTTCCCAGTATTCTCGCTGTAGTCTCTCCACGTGATTCACTTCTTTTTTCCAGTCAGCTGGCGTAATTGACTTAATCGCATCTTTCAAGATTAAATTTCTTGATTCCCTATGTATTGTTTTTCCCATGACTTCAGTTTAACAGCTACAACAATTTTAATAACAAGCAAACCAGTCTAAACTTAACAGTAAACAGTCTAAACTTAACAATAAATATTAAAAAACAAAACAACAACAAAGCGAAAATATCAAAATTATCGGGACGTGTATCGGCAACGAAGATGCTAACCGTACTGTCGCACCGGGGAGACCGCACGCATTTCACACACCACCTATCGACAACCATAAAAATCAAAATAGATAAATACACAAAACCATTTTCGCCACACCGTACAGGGAAAATAAAAGAAAATATAACAGTAAAAATATAGAAAATTTTCGGTCACAGCTCAATAACATCAATTGGAGTAATATCATTACAGAAGAAAGAAATGTAAATGAAAACTACAAAATATTTCATGACATTCTAATAAAAAACTTAAATGCATGTATACCAAAACAACAATTTAAAGTAAAAACTGCGTCAAAAAAATACTGGTTAACAAAAGGCATTAAAATATCTTGTCGGAATAAAAGACTTCTAAAATCGTTTGTAATAAAAACTGATAATAAAGTAATTAACGATTATTATAAAAAATACGAAACTGTTTTAAAAAAAACGGTAACAAAATAAAAAAAAATACATTTTATACAAAGAATAAAAAAGTCTAGTAATATAGTTAAAACAATGTGGAGCATAATACTACTATATATTATATACTACCTATATACTATATATATACTACTATATATATACTACCGTTACTACACCGACAGAAAAACGCCAGTTTATGCATGCTTTTTAGATCTGTCCAAAGCTTTCGATATGGTTTCTTATAATGAACTTTGGAAGAAGCTATACCAGGATACAGAACTACCCTCGGAAATAATTGAACTGTTCAAGTATTGTTATGGGCACCAGAGTAACGTGGTTAAGTGGGCTGATGCACAATCTGAACCGTATGGGTTGGAATGCGGTGTGAGGCAAGGGGGGTTGTCCTCACCGAAACTTTTTAACCTCTACATAGATGGCCTGATTGGTGAGCTCCGCAGTGCCATGGTGGGTTGCTCTGTTGATGGGAAGATTATGAACAACATTAGTTACGCCGATGATATGGTGTTGCTTAGCCCATCAATCAGCGGTCTTCGGAAACTGGTGGCTATCTGCGAGCGTTATGCGGGGGCACATGGCCTCAAGTATAATGCTATTAAAAGTGAGTTAATAGCTTTCAAGGGGGGCCCAAAACATTACCCATGTGTACCAGAGGTGACGCTGTCCGGTACCACGCTCAAACTGGTATCTTATTTTAAATACCTGGGACACTGGGTCACAGACACGCTCCATGATGACATGGACATCGAGAGGGAGCATAGGGCGCTTGCAGTTAGGAGTAACATGTTGATCCGTAGGTTTGCAGAATGCTCAAGAGAAGTTAAGCTGACGCTAAGTGGCGGATAGGGTAGATGGGCCCATCCTTAACCACATGATCAAGATGCATGTGCTACCTTTCCGCCGTTGCGCCAAATAAATTATGGGAACTATTTCATGGGATAAACATTTAATATAATTTAATTTTTCATTTTGACATGTTTTAATTGATATTGATATAATTTTATTTTGTTTTGATTTAGTTTAAATTCATTTATTGAGGTTTGATTTAGTATTATTTAATTTAATTACATTTTACGCAATTTAATTTAATGATTACTTAATTTAATAATTAACTATTTAAATAATGATGTTTTATATATAATTAAATGTAAGAAATGGATTTTAATCTGAAATAAAATAATTGATTGATTGATTGATAATAAATGAAAGAACTAATAAAAACTCTACAAAAAACAATATCCGACTAGAAATAGATAAAAACATTGTTTCAGACCCTAAACAGGTGGCTAATGTTTTTAATAACTTTTTCGCGTCTATAGGTGAGAAAAGACAATTAAAAAATATACCTAACGAAAAAACAAATCCGCGGACCAACTTCGTTAGTCAATTTAGGGAAAACTCATTATTTTTAAGTCCAGTACAGCCTTCTGAAGTCTTCAATATAATAAAAAGTCTAAAAAACAAGAATAGCCATGGTATTGATGAAATACCGTCTAGTCTTTTAAGAAACTGCGCTGAACAGTTAACTATGTTCTTTAGCCTTTTGATTAACCAATCCTTCAACGAGGGTATTTTCCCTGATATGTTGAAAATAGCACTCATAAAACCTATACATAAGAAAAATAAAAAACAGACCCTAATAACTACCTTCCCATTTCCCTATTACCAGCACCTTCTAAAATATTTGAGAAAGCCATGTGTAATCGCGTATACAACTTCTGCGATAAGTACGCCATTTTTGATGATTCTCAGAATGGATTTAGGAAAAAACGATCAACAACACTAGCAGTTTACAAATATATACAAGAAATACTCAAAATTATCGATGATAAAAAATAAGCGATTGGTATCTTACTTGATATGTCTAAGGCATACGATAAAGTCCAATTTAACATACTCTTAAATAAATTATACAGCATAGGAATCCGCGGCACCCCTTATAAATGGTTTACATCGTACCTAACAAATAGACAACAATTAGTAGAAGTCGAATATTCTAACTCAATGACTAGCGAAATAAAATTAGTAAGATCTGACAGTAGAGCAGTGAACGCATCCATTCCACAAGGCAATGTCATCGGTTGTCTTCTTTTTTTGATATATATCAATGAAATGCCAAAAATCATGGAAGAACCATGTGTCCTATTCGCTGATGATATTTCCCTCCTTATTTCATGCAATAATAATTTGAATTTAAATGAAAAGATTAATTGTATTCTTCACAAAACAGTAAGATGGCTACAAGAACACAACTTAGATATTAATTTTAGTAAAACAAAAATAATACCTTTTTACCCAGTCAAAAGAGCCCTATAGACATAAACTTTACATTTAATAACATTAAACTAGAAACCGTAGAAAAGTTTACACTTCTAGGCGTAGACATAGACACACATATAAATTAGAAGGAAGATGTTAAAAAAGTTCGTCTAAAGTTGGTGAGGTTTTCATACGCACTCCGCGAGATAAGGAGGACAACCGATTTAAAAACTGCTCTCAGTACATATTATGCGTATGCGCAAGCATGGCTCAGCTATGGTGTCGCCCTTTGGGGTGGCAGCGTAGATGCGCCGTGTGTATTCACGGCTCAAAAGAAATTATTAAGAATTCTTGCTAATATCAAAGAACCCGATACCTGTAAACCCCATTTCAGAAACCAAAAAATATTTACTCTCCCATGTTTATATATATTTGAAGTCTGTAAATTTGTAAGAAAATATCCTGAATTTTATACGATACACGAAGATATACCCACAAAATATTCTCTAAGACATAGCCGTAAAAAACAACTAGTGGCACCACCTTCCCGGCTTAAACTCTTATCATCTGGGCCGTTGCACATGTCCATAAAACTATACAATCACTTACCTGAAATAAAGAATTTATTAAACAATTAAAACATTTACTACTTTTAAAATGCTACTATTCAATTGATGAATATTTGAATGATAAACTGTAATAAACAATTAAAATTACTTAAAATACCTAATTACATAACATACACACTAACCTACATTATACAACATAAATATGTATCTACTTGGGTAAAATAGAGATTCTATAAATATTCTATACCTTAATACATTACTGTAATAATAATAATACTACTATAATATAAATGGTCGTCTCTAGAACAGGAACATACTGATACACACCATATACGCACACACACACACCTTCACAAACGCACATTCTTTATTGATGATAACTTTTTATATATTTGTTTAACTATCTATTGTTTAACATGATTATGATTAGAGGTTCAAATAAGTAATGTACCCCTCTCTTAAGTTGCAGAGCCCTTACGGGGTATCACAGGAACTACCATTTTATGTATCAACCGTTTAGTTATGTGATATGCAATAAAGATATTTGAATTTGAATTTGAATTTGGAGTGGTGACAGGGGAAGCGGGAGAGGCGCCGCATTCCAGCGAGGTGCACAGATATTCTGACCGGGTTATAATTATGACTAATGGTGATAAAATGGGGACGACGGAATAAAATTACGCAACTGCGTAGGACACTCTCCAAGATGTATGTGATGGAATAACGATACACTTAATAATAATAATATATGTTATAACAATATCATATAATTTAGTATAGAAATATTAATTTATTACACAGCAAAGTTTCAGCGATAGAAGTATTATTGTCAAGGTGTACAAACAAATAATGTTCTAGAACCTCAGGCTAGATTTGCGACCTGACAACAACCGAATTCTCGGACAGCTCGTCATCGTCAATTATATTGATTATTCTCTTAATAAATTCCAGCAATGCATACCGTAGCAAGGCTGTCAAATTTGTCGAGTCGCTAACATCAATAAATTTAACGAATCGTATCATCATCATCATCTCAGCCGTAGGACGTCCACTGCTGAACATAGGTCTCCCCCATGATTTTCCAAAAGGACCAGTTGGAAGCGGCCTGCATCCAACGTCGTCCTGCGGCCTTCCTCAGGTCGTCTGTCCACCGTGTCGGTGGACGACCTACGCTGCGCTTGCCGGTACGTGGTCTCCACTCCAGAACCTTTCGGCCCCACCGGCCATCTGTTCTGCGTGCTATGTGCCCTGCCCACTGCCACTTCAACTGGCTAATCATCTGAGCTATGTCGGTGACTTTCGTTCTTCTACGGAACTCCTCATTTCTGATTCGATCACGTAGAGAAACCCCGAGCATAGCCCTCTCCATAGCTCGTTGTGCGACTTTGAGCTTATCTATGAGGCTCATAGTAAGAGACCACGTTTCAGTGCCATAAGTCATCACTGGTAACACACATTGGTCGAAGACTCTTGTCTTGAGGCACTGAGGTATTACGAATCGTATAATACTATTGATTTCTAAGAAAGCATACGATTGCAGGAAATGTGACGTGTGGGGTTGAAAAGCGTAATTAAATCCTTTGTAAATTTCTACGAGCATTTCGTCCTTCTCCGATCAAAAGAATGCCGAAGTTTATTTTTTCTATTTTAAATCTATCGCTAATCAAACACTACCTAACTAAACAATATTCCGCTTACCGTTGCCTTTCGCCGCTTCGATACACTATATCGAGGTTCTTTTTAAAGCTGACAAAACAATCGATTAAATCGATGAATTAGACGAACATAAACGTAATTTAACAGTTCTATGCTAGGGTTATCGTTATTATCGTAAAAGCTTATCGAATTTGTATAGTGATCGCTTAAATTTGTTACATACTTGCAAATATTGAGAAAAAATCGATGTAACCAGTTTTTTTCGAATTATGTCGATTGAGTGTCAAATATATCGATCGGTAAGTTCATCTCATATCAATAAAAAAATCTACTGAAGACTTGGCTGTATGGGCATAGTTCCCTTTGCCTACCAGAATGGGTGAAGAAAAAAAAACTCTGCTTATATTCTACGGTTGGCGCCATTTTCCAGAAATTTTCTTTGCGAGTTTATTTTATTAAATTGCTTAATTTTTTCGCTACTGTATTAAAAATAGTCGTTCAGTATACGTGCGGAACCGTCATTGCAAAGAGTTCCGACAAATGTCTACCCGAGCCGAGGCGCAGCGGAAGGCGAAGGTTGACAGTCGGAACAAGTTGCCTTTCCCCACTTGTAATGAATTATGTCGATTGAGTGTCAAATATATCGATCGGTAAGTTCGGTACTTGCACTGCGGGGTCGCAAGCTCGTGCTAGGCAGAAATATATAAATATAAGTAAAACCATCATATAAGTAATTTCCTTTTATTCAACACATTCCTTATGGAGCTTTTATTCCTCAGGATTGCTGCAACAAGTCAGTGATCTCTATGGTCGCGATAATTGGACTTTTTATTGGCAATTTGATTCAGTTGTAACTCCTGCGAGCCGTCTGATTGGCTAAATTTATTTTCATTTCGAATTATGGCGGCCCAATTGTGGTGCGGTGATGATGTGTAATGTGTAGAGAAGAGGTCGCCGTCAAAAAGTGTTGCTTGTTTTTATTAAACAACAATATTAGAAAACGTTTTGTTGCCAGTTGCATACAATTATATACATAAAGGCATAAAATATGTTAACCTGTAAACATCGTTCGATGTTAGTTTCATTCATAAATCTTTTGTTCTAAGCTTAAACAGGATGCCGGCTCATTAATGTTTGTTAATATTTAACAAATGCTTGCTTCCCGTAGCAAGACATTATAATTATTATCTCATGGGCGATCTCATAACAATATAACCGTCAGTATCAACTTAAGGCGCAGTCCAATCCAAATTTTAAAACAATTTACGATGCTTTACATAAGGTTGAGAATTGCTTACCAGATTGGACGATGTAATGCGAAGATTCAATTGAATACATGCTAACACTTTTTATATGTATTTCGTACAATCAAATAATTATTTTTTTATGATAAAAAAGTCCATAGTTCACTAGTAAATTTCATTGATAGTATATTGCAATTCATTCATTGCAATATATTAGCCCACAATTGAACAATAATGCTTTTTCCCGCGAAGCACGTAAGAAAAATTGATATATTTAGGTTAGTTGCCGATTTTTTTCTATCGAGCCAAGTTTGCTCATCCGTGTATTGTCTTCCATACTTCATAAGAACGTATATTCAATTAAAACAACGCTTTTTATTAGGTTTTTTTTTGCGAGTCATGAAATTTGGGGGTAATCAACACCCATTTCGCCTTTACTTTTGATTATCTTTTGAATTACATGTTCTCATAATAATTTATATATAAATATAATTACTTTATATAAAAATAGATTTATTATATATAAATCTCTACATTAAAATGCTTATAATTAATCAATAATTATTTGATGATAGAGTTTATTTAATTTAGAGTAAGTTTGATACAAATTCATTAATGTTATTTATTTTCCATACTAAGCACTCCACCAGTTAGCAATCATTTCTGTGTGTCAGCGTAAACCACCTAGAATTTAATAGAATATCTTGGGAATAATTGGTAGCATAATTTAACCATTCATGTGAATAAAATCAGTTATATCCGCTCTATTCAATGCAACTTATGAAAACGTATTTACAAATTGAACCAAAAATATTATATAACACCTCCAAAACATGGTTGTCAGCTCCTATGCTACGGTTTGGGTAGTAAGGTGCTTAAAGGGCATAGAAGGGTCAAAGGAAATTGGGGTATTACATCCCTTTGTTGGTAATGGCTACAATATAGAACAAGTTCATAACGGTAATTGAGAAGACGATGCTATTTTTTTATATCATTTGAAAATGTTTACTGGTGGCATATATTAAATCTTTATACAATAGATAACGCAAGTACAACGATTTGTCTTGAAACCAAACGTGCCGACTTTTTCATGAATTTTAATTACCGACTAAAGCGCTTTAAAGTGCCTTAACTATCGCTGCGACGCTCTAGTAAGTGTTGCGACCTGCGCCCGCATCATTATGTGAATTTACTCATAGTATTATAAAAAAAATCTTACTTGTGATAGGAAATATGTTCTCGTCGTTGAGGGCACGAAATTTTTGGGCTATTGCAGCTCATTATCACGCAATTTAGTTTGAGTTATCTATTACATTGACACAAACACATAAATTATTATATCTGTGACAGATGGTAGCACTTTTCAGTAAAAGTTCATCTTAGTGGGAACTACCCCACTAACTGTCAATATTCTACTTAAAAGTCGCTATTTAAAGCGTTATGTTTAACTACCAACTTGTGATACAAGTAGATGTAAAATATTGCCACGTTGCTAGCACAGCACGCTTGTTGTTTGTCAACAGAGTATAGCATAATATAGCCTTGTAATTGTTGTCTTTACGTGACCATAGACTCAGTAGAGGAGTCGAGTCCGACCGGTGCGGTGGGTAAGCTCGCCAGCGCACTCCTGCCAGCCGATGTTTTAGTTTTTTGTTTTTATTTAACGATTGCTACGGCAGACATTAATTTAAAAATACAGAAACGATACAATCAAATGTACCTACCATAGTACTAAGGTATTTATGGAACGAACTGTGAGGTATCACCGAACGTCGCGTCTCGCTTGGCTGAGGTTCGTGAGGTCATGACTATGGGTTGCGACTGAAAATCAGTCACTATTCTTCAGAAATCAGTCAGGATTCTCTCCTCAGTCGTATGCTGAGTCGGGACTCATGTTTATGACACGCACAGCATCACCTTTTCCCCATACGTGTTTTATTGCCCATAGGCATGTACGTAAAGTATTTTGTTTTGTATTATGTTATAATTTCGTATTGTATGTCTGTATACTCAAAATGTAATGTGATATTGTGTGTGTCATGAATAAATACGATTTCATTTCATTTAGGTATACAAATAAAAAAATACTATGAAATATTTTCATATTAAAACTCAACTCATTGCAAATAACGTCGTATCGTTTTCATCAAACAAAATAAGCTTTACGTTCAACTTCCAAAATGTGTTTTCGTCTAAGCTTCCAGACACAGACAAAAAGAAACCAATAATGTAAAGTAATCAGACGCGAATTATTGCAATGAAGTTTTCAACAAAAAACTCTTTGATCGTTCAATTCCAGTTGACTGATCCCCAAATTGGCTTAAGTTAACCCCGTCTCTGAGTCAATCTGTCTGAAATCGAAGCTCAATCTGATATCAGAAGTGGGCGCCGTTGAGCTGTGAAATGTTCGTAGACCGGCACTAATGTGGAGTGAACGTCATTGTTATTTATAATAAGCTTATAGGTGAGGCGCACTAAAAGTTTCCGGAATCAATAATAAAAAAATAATATAAATGGTCAATAAATTATTTATTGTTTCTCATTATATTCTCCCTTGCGTCAATGCACTTTTCCATACGATTGAACCAATTTACAAAACATTCGTGCCACTCCTCCGTGGTGAAGTCAGTTGTCAGTGTTTTTCATACTCTTCGACAGCCTATTCTGATGAAAACCGCTTAAAATAACCGTAAATACGAGTAATATCCTTAGCAGCGTTCGGAAACTTCGCGAAGTCTTCTCATCAAAAATACCTCAGTGCCTCAAGACAAGAGTCTTCGACCAATGTGTGTTACCAATGATTACTTATGACACTGAAACGTGGTCTCTTACTATGGGCCTCATAAATAAGCTCAAAGTCGCACAACGAGCTTTGGAGAGGGCTATGCTCGAGGTTTCTCTACGAGATCGAATCAGAAATGAGGAGATCCGTTGAAGAACGAAAGTCACCGACATAGCTCAGAAGATTAGCCAGTTGAAGTGGCAGTGGGCAGGGCACATAGCACGCAGAACAGATGGCCGATGGGACCGAAAGGTTCTGGAGTGGAGACCACGGAACGGCAAGCGCAGCGTAGGTCGTCCACCGACACGGTGGACAGACGACCTGATGAAGATCGCAGGACGACGTTGGATGCAAGCCGCTTCCAACCGGTCCTTTTGGAAAATCACGGGGGAGGGCTATGTTCATCAGTAGACGTCCTACGGCTGAGATGATGATGATGATGATGAATGTCCTTAATTGAAGCCGAACGAGGCTTTGCTGAGCTGTGAAATTATACTTAAAATCGTAAAATCATGCAAAGAAAATTTCCCCGAATAAAATCCATTTTATTGAAATCACGCAATTTTTAAAATGACGCCACAATGTGAAAACAATTGACAATAAGATGAAAAAAAAGATATTCCAGGGCTAAAGAGTTCCATTTTCAAATGTATGTAGTAATAACTTTTTAAATATTGTTTATGAAAGTGGCTAATTCTGAAAGTGGAAACTTTTAGTGTGGCCTATATGTTACAGTGACGATGGCGGCACTGGATGATATTGTGTGATGCTTGGGACTTATGTTAAGTCCGCCTGGGAAAGTACCCCTTTACCAGTTATTTGACCATGAAGCAGTAGTGTGCAATAGTTAATGTGTTTCGTTGAATGGTAATGTATGTAGTGAAACTATACAGCAAGAGATTTTTTAATACAGTTGCTCAAAAGTGGCGCATTGCAGGGACGTATAGCGTTCGGGATGCGGGCTATTACATACTCGTGTTTTTTTTACCTTTCCCGAACTCGTGCGATCTCTTTCCCAACTGTCAAAGTAATGTCTATTAAAAATAAAAACCAACCATGAAGTTTTTACAAAAAAAAAATCATAGAAGTTTTTATGATTCATGCAAATACGTATATTTCTAAAAAGAAGCTACTAATTTGTTTCAATATCGGATTTAATGATTTGATTGAATAAGTTAGGTTAGGTTTCATTTCATTTCATCTTATCAAATTTCATTTTCATTTCATATCAATAAAAAAATTCTACTGAAGACTTGGCTGTATGGGCATAGTTCCCTTTGCCTACCAGAATGGGCAAAGAAAAAAAAAAACTCTGCTTATATTCTACGGTTGGCGCCCTTTTTTAGAAATTTTCTTTGCAAGTTTATTTTATTAAATTGCTTAATTTTTTCGCAACTGTATTAAAAATAGTCGTTAAGTACACGTGCGGAACTTGTTCCGACTTGTCAACCCTTGCCTTCGGCTGCGCCTCGGCTCGGGTAGACATTTGTCGGAACTCTTTGCAATGACTGCCTTTCCCCACTTGTAATGAAATATACTATAACATCTTACATCTCAGGGTGTTAAATCGCAGCGCAGTGCATTACATTGCTTGGAGGGCTTAAACCGTACCCGTCATCGCAGCCGTAGGACGAACGTAGCCTCCCCCACAAAATTCCAAAAGGAACGGTTGGAAACGGCCTGCATCCATCGTCGTCCTGCTACCTTTATCAGCCGGGCGATTTTCTAAGAGCAAACATCGTTGCATCTTTGACAACATCCGTGAAACAAATGACGAGATGAAAAGAAACAGGAAAAACAACCTAATGTACCAGGGCGATATCTCATAAAGTATTTAACATTGGTGAGCTCGTCGACGAGTTCGTCGACGAATCATTAGACAATCGCACGGCAGGTCGTCTGTCTACCATGTCGGTAGATGACCCACGATGCGCTTGACCCATATGGTATGCTGGGCTAGAATTGCATCCACTATCTCTACGCTTAGCTGGAGTCGTAAAGGTGACGATTGGCATAACATATCAATACTAGCTGGTGCCCGTGACTACGTCTGCGCAGGATTAGTACTTCGAGTAGCTTATTACCTTCTCCAAGGCCATATCTAAGTATCTTTATACCAAAATGTCATAAAATATGTATGAACAAACGCAATTGCTAAAATAGTATTAAGTATATAAGTAAATTTAAATACTTAGTATATCAATCAGTAAACGCTAATAATAAAATACAGGACTTATGTACATACAAATATAAAATTAATCACAATGGAACAAAACTGTCATTACATTTCATCACCCTTTACGGTATTGTGTTACATTTCATCACCCTTGATGGTCGCCGAGCACGTCTAGTGTATTGAGCTGTCAAAATGATAGCGTGCTTTTGACTAAGCTATCAGAAACTAACACAAACTTTGACAGAACTGTCATCATTACGATTTTTACGTAGGTGGAGATCTATTTTGTCTATGCTGTGCCTGTATATGTAATATGCTTGCATATTACGCTTATTCACCCGCGTGGTGATGGTTGATGATATGATGAAAAGTATCCTATGTGTTAATCCATATCCGCCTCATCTACCTCCATGCCAAATTTCATCAAAATTGCCCCCGCTGTCTTTTAAGTCAAAGTCAAAATTTAGGCATCAAAGACGCACTGATGAACGTCAAATTTTCATTATAATGAACAAAATTGTTTTGTACTTTAAAGACTACCGCCGCGTTCCAAAATATATAGAGCCTACCAAGAAGAAGCAGCAAGAAACTCGGAGCCATTCTATTTATATATAAGTTTATACAATGTTTTTTTTACTTAGGTACTACAAATATTAGCTCCAGTGTGTAGCTTTACAAAAGAGAACATAATACGAGTAATTGTATCAGTAGGGCAAGACACGCTACATTTTGACATCTTAGTACACGAGTAGATAGACCCTTTTTTTTGTTTGTTTTTTTGTCCCGGGGATATCCTTTATGGATACCACCTATCACGTAGGTGGTTATGTGGGAGATCCGTATACCCACCAAAACCCCGGGGTGTTCCGTCACTGCCGCCCTCGGCGGGAACGCGGGACAGATTTTCCACACGACCGCGAACCCGCCGTGGCTGTCCGTTGCCGGACCCTTCTCTTCGCGGCACGCCAGAACACATGGCACGCCGCAACTACCTCGGAGACCAAACCCGCCAACAATGAGCGCCAGACTTCCCCGTGTCTGGACGCCCGTGGTCTCCCTGCGGTGGGTCGGATACGTAGCCCCACCTCCTGCTACGTCAGCCACAGGGGATAATCCCCAGCGACCCCACCTCCTCGAGTCTGCGCCGAGCGCCCGGACCCCACCTCCTCGAGCCTGCACCAAAGTGCCCAGGCCCCCCTCCTCGAGCCTGCGCCAAAGCGCCCGGGCCGCACCTCCTCGAGCCTGCACCAAAGTGCCCGGGCCCTCCTCCTCGAGCCTGCGCCAAAGCGCCCGGGCCCCACCTCCTCGAGTCTGCGCCAAAGCGCCCGGACCCCGCCACTCCTATGTGGACTTGGCGGCCAAAGCCCATAGGAGCGGCCCCGCCTGAGCCGGCCAGCGCACCCCAACGCCGGCGCGGCCCCTGGGTTCCTCTTGGCTTCACCGTGGTGATCCAAGCCACGGCTACTGAGCCCCCCCGCCACGTCAATGCGGGAACCCTTCGGGGGGGACGAGTAGATAGATCCTGGAGTGATCAGTCCCAAGCTGTTTTATCCTCCAAGTAATCCGTAATTTTGTAATAACCTTCTTGACAGAGTTTAGTTTTAATAGTATTTTTAAACTTATTAATAAGCACATCTCGGATAACATTGGGAACTTTATTATAGAATCGTATACATTGTCCCATAAAAGAATGACTTATACTGTGGAGACGTGTAACATGTACGGATAGCTTGTGCTTATTTCGCGTGTTGATGGAATGAACATCATTCCTTTTATCAAAACTACTAATGTTTTTCTTTACTTACATACATAAGATTTTCATAGATAAACTGAGAGACAACAGTTAGAATGTTTATACTCGTATCTTTAAACTTCTGTCGAACGGAAACTCTGGGAGCTAAACTGTAGATAATAAATAGAATTAATATCTGCAAAACATCCCCAGAGCAGTATGCCATAAATCATAACGCTTAGGAAATAACTAAAATAAACTATTCTAGCTGTGTCTACATCAGTCAATAGTCTAATTTTTTAACAGCATAAGCCGCTGAACGAAGCTTTGCGTTAAAGAGTTACAAAGATCCACACATCCATACATCCATACTCACAAACTTTCGCGTTTATAATATTAGTAGGGTAAAGTGATCTGAGGCACAACCACAGAGCCTTATAGGGCGTTTTTAAGCCCTTAAAAGGGAGCGGATTTCGACGGTATAATCATTGTCAGAGGTTCGCTAAGGATCTCAATACAACACTCGGAATACTGAAGTACTGAGGTTGTAATCTCAGTAGTTTCCTAGGCGGATTTTAAAATGAAAATCATGTCCAATATCAAATATTGCCGTGTGCAACATTGGTAACTATGTATGTCTAAAAGTAGAAAACGAGCAATAGACAGATATGATGGTATCTTGTTTTATTGATATTTTTATAAACATCACGTTATTAAGCTAAGTACTCTTATTCGACAACAAGTACAATTTGAAAAAGAAGAATGGCAAACCTCTGTGTGTTTTGGGTACCCTACATAGACGGACCCTCGGGAAAAGAAACCATGAAAAAACTTAGTAAGACTAAGATATCATAAAATTGTACCATATTTTTTTAAGTTGGGTTTTATAAGTTATTAGCATTTATATTTTTCTAGGTTGGGTTAGATAGGCAGAATTCGTTAGCTTAAAATACTCGTATCTGACTGAGTTTTTCAAAATAAATGTATTTGTAATAGAGAAACTGGTGCTTGGCATTAGGTATCGTTATCGTAGATATGGATGCAACTACTTATATTTTATGTGATAACATGATAAAACAAGACTTTCTTGAGAAATGGCAAATGTACAACACGTACGAATCCAACAACAAAGGAAAACTTATTTGTGTCACTTTGTCATGTCACATGTCACATGTCACACTCTTTTGGCAGAATATACGTAGTATTGAGAAAGTTGTATAGTATCCTATAGTCTATGAACTGAATAGGTTAGGTTTAGGTTTAAAGATTTATTACTCATAAAGAACGTAGTTCACTTACAATGAGCTTCAAATACTAAAACTAGTAACTAATTAAGAACTAGTTAATATTAAAACATATAAAAATATCCAGTTTTCTAGTCGTATGGACTTAAAAAACATGTTCATATATATACTTTTTTAGTTTCGTTTTAAACATATGTATATTTTTACAGTTTTTAACATCGTTAGGTAACTTATTAAATAATTGTGCACCCTCAAACAAAATGTTTCTTTTACCGTAGTTAGTTCTTGGAGTATTTACTTTTATTTTATTTGTATTTCTTAAGCTGTATTTATATGACCTTTTTGTAAATGTTATTCTTGTGTGTATTTTTTCAGATATTATTTTTTGACCAATACACATGTTGTGTATGTATATAGCTGGTTTAAATTAAATAGCTTGGTTTCCTTGTAAATAATGCGTGTATTAGTTTGGTAGTGATAGTGATAAATAGCGTTTTGTTATTGCCCAAAAGCATCTGCATTCTGCGTATTAATTTTATTGTTTTACATTTAGGTTTTCTCATTATTCCCAACTGCTAATTAAATATAAATATATGAATTATTGGCATCTAATAATAAATAAATTTGGCATAGTTTCATTCTCAGTGGGTATCCAGATGACCAATTCCCCTTTAATACCGACTTCCATTCTATTCAGTTATTGAAGTGTATCTCAAAAACTACTCGACCGAATTTAATAAAATTTAAATGGAGCTACATGGAAAGCACTAGCTTTCGAATAAAAAAATATTTTAAGAATCGGTTCATCCAGTCGAAAGTTATGAGGTAAAAACATAAAAAATTTTGAAGTCGACAGAAAATAAGCAGAACTTCAAATAATCTAGCAAGTTTTCAAACACAAAATAATGATCCAGAACGATCCCCAATAGTTATCTCATGAACCTGTACCAGCAGATAATCATGTGTGACACCGAGAGCGATCCATCTACAAATCCGGTAGGTAGTGAAGCGAGAGGACTGCTGAGGCGTGAAGCAACAAGCGAACTGACAAAGCAACATATTGAAGTAATAGGATTTTGAATATATGCTTCATTGAATATTGATGGTTATTTTTAGAGGCTCCTAAAATGACTAAATGGTATGTAATGATTACATTATTTTTGACCCATAGTAAAAACATAGGCATACACACACATACACACACACACACGCGCGCACACACTCACAGACGAGACTAATACTCATTCAGTAATATCTTGTAAAAAAGTATTGTATGTATTTTTTTATTTAAAAATGTGTTACATGATTTTTTAGGAACTAACTGTACTATATGTTTTAAGGAGGAGGGCGTTGGTATCCGTAACACAGTTTTTCTACAAAACTCTCGCGGGTATCATCGGGTTTCAAAACAATAATTTATGCCATTGTTTAAGTTCCATGAATAAAGATTTATTATTATTTCTTGTACTCAAAACAAAATCTCGGATTTTATCCGGTCCTTTACAAAGGCATAAGTGAGACTGTTGCCAACACTTAGAGGCCTATTCGGTATAAAAATACAAAGGAGTATAAAAAACAGAAAAAAATGTTAGATGAAGGGTAACATGGTACTTATAACTATTACAAAAATGGGTAAAATGGCCAGGCTATTGATATAAACTTATTAGTGATAAGGAAGATAGTGGGCTATGGAAGAGACTACAAAAGGAGCAATCAGGGTCCGCGGTGTCGCCACTCACCGACGGCTCGCCACAAAGCCGCCCTGCAGTATTATTAATATTTTTATTATTAAATCAGCTTATAAACTTATTATCTTTAAAAAGCATTACGCTGTTTTACTAAAATATAGCAATAAATTGGTACGTATGCCTAGATTCCATCAGTATATTCTACGCTGGTCAAATTATTACGATCTTAGGAAACGGTACAAGAGGGTCTTCTCTTGAACCGTTATACTTGTTTCCAAATATCTTGAGCGTCTTGATGTTGAGCGGTAACCGCTGCCTAGAACTGATATATTTCCTCTCAAGTGACGAACTGTACTGCGCCTGTAACCCTATAACATTTTGTTAACTCATATGTACCTGTAATTTTCTACGGAACCATACCTTAAGGGTGCTGTCATATCATAATGTCTATGAAAATGAGGGTTTTTAAAGCAGCTTATCTCATAATCAGCGATTTAATTGAAACTACAAAAATAATATGACATTTTTAAGACCTTTAAATAAACATTGAAGAATTAAAAAAAATATTTTAATATACGCAGGTACATAAAAAAAATCAAACATACTACTTAATTTCACCTTTCAAACAGTTTTTCTCTTTATTCACTATAGTATTTGTCATGACACACATATCCGAAAATAGCTATTTTTAATACACATAAATTGACAGATATTTTTTTTATTTAAGAGTGCACATTATTTTTTTATGAACTTTGTACGTTGTTACGAGATGCGTTTGCTAGATTTCAAGTAAAGGAAAATTAAGCGCTGAGCTGACAGCGCTTCAAGAAACGGTACAAGAGGTACTGTTTCATAAATGTAAATTTTTCCTAATATCTTGAGCGTCTTGAGCGTCTTGATGTTGAACGGTAACCTCTGCCCAGAAATTATGTATTTCCTTTCAAATGACGAACTGTACTGCGCTTGTAACCCTGACAACCATACCTTAAAACTAAAATACAGTATTGCTGAATATTGCTGATTCACAATAGAAAAATGTACGGTGGCAGTATTACCACGGAAGAACTCATACAGAAAAAAATTTCTGTTAAGATTTTTTTAGAGGTTGAGTAAGTTATGTTTATGTTAATACTGTAGAAGCTGACAACGGACATCACTTTTTTATTCTCTACAAGGCCGATTACGAGTGGTGCAAACTGAGATATTACTAATATATAAGTTATACCTCAGTGTGTATGAACCAGATTTTATAATACCTACTGCATACTGACGTACGTAACAGTAAATACATACTTTCAAAGCCTGTAGCTGTACACATGCATAAACGATTTGTTAATTAGAGATGCACGGATGAGGCAAGGAAAGTACTTGCCCAATCAACCCACTCATGTCACAGAATAAGAAATAGTAGTTTGTACTCATGCCCCATATCTGATCAAACTATGTATATAGCAGTTAATTCTGTGTGGTATCCGCCGCGTTCAATCCATCAAAAAGTCTGGCATTGATGCGGATTGACTGTTGAAGCGTGAAGCGACGAGCTAACTGACGAAGCAAGGGATTGAAGTTACAGCGTTTTGTAAATGCGCTTCACTGGATACTAGTTATTGGAGTAATACAATAGTGGAAAGGTGAGTTTAATGGTTTATCACAAAAATAAATCGCAGAGTGTTGGAACCCCGCTTAAAGTTTATAACAAATAGGATAGAACGGTATTTGAAAACAGAAATCTATGCTCCGTTTTGGAAGTGAGTACACAGCTTAGCAGATTATTTTAGTGTTCACTATATTCGTCTTTAAAACGAGTTTTGGAATCTAAACTTTAGCGTTATTTACGTGCAAGCTTACACTGGAAACCTTTCTGCGGCAGGATCTGTTTGAGCATACACACACACACACACATACCTACAACTTGTCTGATTATAGGATTCCGTACCTCTAAAGAGAAAAAAGAACTCTTACAGGATTACTTTGTTGTCTGTCTCTCTGTCTGTCAAGAGCTTTTTCTCAGGAACGCGTAGAGGTATCGAGTTGAACTTTACATCAAATAGTCGGGTCTACGGTCTCTTTCAGCTGTGAATAAATAGTAAGTCCAAATGATCAATCGATATGACATCATTTGCATATTTTGCGATTTCACAAGAGAATCAATATTAATAGAGTACTTTCGGTTGATCTAAAATCATGAAATTTGGCAAGAAGTATTGTCTTACAGCACATATGAAGAAATAAATCCGAAACCGTACATATGTTGTTATATAACCAAATAAGTGAATTAATTATTAAAAACTTATTATTTGCGGTTGGTGCAATAATTGTCTGAAGGATTTGAATGATAAAGTTAAGTTCAACCTTCATAACTTATGCTATATTTTATAAAGAGCAATAAGGTAACATATTTTATTAAGTACCGAACCCTTGATGCGCGAGTCCAACTCGCATATGGGCGGTTTTTTATTGAATAACTTATTATGACTGCCTGGCTGTGATTCGAATTCGCTTGATATAATATATAATTGCAATATAATGTAATTAAATTATAAAAATTAAGAGGATTGCATAACTAGTACTTTTCCACACTAAAAGAAAAAACATTTTATTAATTTTTTTTAAAAGTTTTCATAAAATAAATGTACTATTACTTTGAAATACTGAAAAAATCTAAACAGGTAGAAACGAGTTTCTTTTAGTATGGACAAGTACTAGCTATGAAATCCCCTTAAAGCTCACATATCTATCGATAAGCAGACACACAGTAAGCACACAACCTTATACAGATACCTATCAACGGCGAAAACAACACCGTAAACCATAAGCCGCACAAACATTGACAGCAACTGCCGTACTAGCCGGACAAGATGGCATGTATAAATAATAGAATATCGACACTATTTCCACGGAAAGGGTCCCGTTAAAATATTTAACGTCCATTATTTGCTCCTGAAAAATGCGGATCCCTTCCGAGTCCGCACTTTGTATGCAAATATGACTACCGAGTTAGTTTGCGAATACACGGAATGATATTGTGCCGGTAACGACGAAATAATTGCGGTTAGCTATGGAACCATAAGGGTACGAATTAGTTGATATATACATATTTCATCCATATGAGATTTCTCTAAGAACATATTCAATACTAAAACTAGTAAATGCTTGGATCTTTGTAACCGCCAAGCATTAGCGTTATCTCTATGACAAAACTTTTTTTTGTTATACTGTGCGTAGTGTGCATACTGGGGACTAAATTTTGAGGTATGCAATACTTGCAACCCATTACTTTTTGTTCTTCTACAATACCAAGAATATAATAAATATCATCATCATAATCATCGCAGCCATAGTTCGCCCAATGCTGTTCGAATGCCTCTTCAAAAGTTGTTTGTAAGCGACCTCACCTTGTTGGCATGCAATCTACGCTGCGTTTTCGCATAGACCGGCAATGCTCTCAACCTCATAATCTTTCAGGTCCAGCAGCCATGAGTTTTGAGTCAAAATCATTTATTCAATTTAGGCATCAAAGAAGCACTTATGAACGTCAATTTTTCATTATAATGTACTTTAAAGCCTACCGCCGCGTTCCAAAATACATAGAGCCAACCGAGAAGAAGCGGCAAGAAACTCGGGGCCATTCTTTTTATATAGATGTTTTTACAATGTTTTTACTTAGGTACTACAAATATTAGCTCCAGTGTGTTGCCTTACAAAAGAGAACATAATAATGGTATCAGTAGGGCAAGACACGCTACACTTTGACATCTTAGTACACGAGTAGATAGATCCTTGAGTGATCAGTCCCAAGCTGTTTTATCCTCCAAGTAATCCGAAATTTTGTAATAACCTTTTTGACAGAGTTTAGTTTTAATAGTAATTTTAAACTTATTAATAGGCAAATCTCGGATAACAGTGGGAACTTTATTATAGAATCGTATACATTGTCCCATAAAAGAATGACTTATTCTGTGGAGACGCGTTACATGTACGGATAGCTTGTGCTTATTTCGCATGTAGTGTAGTGCTATGATGCTCTGCCACTGCGACTTTAACGAGCTAATTTTCTGGGTTATTTCGCAGTGAATGTACTATATTATATACAATAGAATACATAGTGCCAACCTTTCTTCACGTCAGTGGAGTGAAATATGACACTATACCCAATTCTTTAGTAATTATACCGCTAAAATAATTGTAAATCTGCACGGTTGCTTCTAAAAGCAATAACCCTATAGATACTTTCCGTACTGTCTATGAAATATTCTCATCACGTTATTTTATGTGAAACAATAGCGTAAGTTGAAGCAATGCTGTGTTTTCCGTCCAAAATATCCCAACGTGTGTTCTCACTCGACTCCCTGAGCTAGACACAGGCACTGGGCCGGTATAATGCGATACGCGTTGCCCGAGCAAGAGTGTGTGATAACACGCCATTTGCGACTCGCCGGATTATGTATCGCAGTGTGACGCCAGAAAAATTATACAGACAGTTTTGGGTGTTCCGAAAAGAATAATAGAACGTTTACGCAGTGACAAGTGGAAATAAAGCCTTATGGTGATGGTAACTCGGGAAAAACGAGAAGTCATACCTCCAGTAAATATTTATTGTCAGAAAGGGTTTTTCTAAAAGTTAACCGAAATTTTTGACTAAGGACTGAAATGAATTATAAAGAACCACAATTGTTTGTTTTTATTTGATCTCATCTTCTATATTTATGAAATACTAGCTGTGCTCCATGGTTACCCGCGTGGTGATGGATGATGATGTTGATTAATCCAAACATATTTATTTATTTATTAATATGAACGCACTTGCAATTATACATTTTATTAGTTCTTAAATGAAACAAAACAAAGTCCTAGCTAATGAAGTAATTTAAAAATAAAATTATGTATATAATGTCAAACTTAAATAATAATCCTTAATAAAATGTCCAATTAAATATATCCTATGTGTGCTAATGTGGCAATCGATTAGTGAAATATTTTTTAAAATGAGACCGTCATTTTTAAGTTTATTCGTACAAACAAAAATACAAATCTTAGGCTTCTGTTTAAAAAAATGTGTAAATTATAATGTTAGTATGATTGAAGAATAGTGAAGATTGAAATGAAATATACAAATATATCCATACTAATAAATACATTTCCATGTGTGTTGGATGATAGATATGGCAGATTTAATGGCTCTTATTAGCTCGTAACCATAAATTATAGACCCTGAACCTTATCCCTGCAGGGATGTGTCCCAAGAATCCTAAGATCGTTGTAATCAAGCAACATTAATAATCAACACTTTGTGCCATATTCCAGAAGTACACTCATAGTCCAGTCAAGTTAGGCGATATTTTGCAAAAGAGTTGAAATTACTTGCGACAGTAGGTTTATTTTATTTTATAATGGTTTAATATGCTTCAAGAATCACACCTAACTCAATCCCTACGATACTTGACCTACCGGAAGAGGGTTAAATCGAGTAAAAACTTTAAAATTGCATAACTTCATTCAGGAAAGAGTCGCGGTCAATATATTTTTTTACTATATTTAAAGTATAAGTAGTAATCCACCTTCTTACTAAGTGTTTTGAACTAACTTCCAAAAACAGAAGTATTTTATCAAGTCGAGGTGAATATATTTTTTTAATATTAATTATAATCCTCTCAACTTGTTTTTTTTAATTTATTTATTTATTTAGCACATGTGCCTTACAGACTAATCCAAATCGTTACAAGGCAGAACTAAGGTAAGCAATAATTTCCGCTCGAAATTTGCCTACCCTATCACAATATATATCTAAATAAGGCTTTTGAGTGATCATGTTGAACAGCGTTATCACCCTAGCATTAGGTGCATTGTGTGCGCGGACGGAGTAGATGTGTGCCGGTGCAGCGAACAAGCGATGTCGACGGCGAGGGCCATGCTCGGCATCGGCGCCGTGCATGTACTGTGTCGGCACATGCAGCCGCAGCTCCTCTAGCGCGGATGGGTTGTCTATTACGTTATAGATGAGTTGATAGTAATGGAACATGAGTAACATTTTTCGTCTGAGTTCTAGTGTATGAAGGCCCACCATACCCGTAACAAATAAAGATGGGAACATGTATGGGTAGTACCCGTATAGACTTTTATAAATATCTGGCAAACTTACGTTGGATTCTTTCGACCATAAGAGAATATTTATTCTCGTACGGATCCCAAATGGCTGCATTATACTCTAGTTTGCTACAAACGTAGGCATAGTATAATGCTATTGCGGCAGTGATATTTTTAAAATTATATGATGTGCGCATTATAAAACCTAACATCCTATAGGCTTGTGTACAAATATCTACTCGTATTATATGATCTCTGAAGTTAAGTTGTGCGTCCATAGATAAACCAAGATCTTTAACTGTAGTCACGCGTTCTATTTTTGTGTCTGTAATTTTATATTATTTAAAATTCGACCACTTAACATATTGCAGGCGATTTTGAAGGTAACTAGCAAAAAGACTAAGGAGCTTTGGGTTGAAACCTATAATTGCACATTTTGCCAAAAGAATGTCATTATCTACGCGATCAAACGCATTTTCGAAGTCAAAATATGCTGCATCGACCTGCAAACCAGCGTCCATCTTGGCGGTTATGTAATTAACAAAAATGTGATTTGTTACGGTCGACCGTCCTGGTCGGAAGCCGTGTTGGCTATCGTCGAGATATATGCTGATCTGCTGGACAACACGAGTATTTACAATGGACTATTATAATTTTCCGAACACTGACAGTACTGCTATAGGTCTGTAGTCACATATATCCGATTTGTCCCCTCCTTTGTGGATTAGGGTGACACGAGATATTTTCCAGACTTCAGAATTCACTGCAGTTTTTACTGTGAGATTAAATATATGCAAGAGGGGCATGAGAAACACTGATTTACAGTCTTTAACAAGATAAGAAGGAATTCCATCAGCACCAGGATCGAGTTCGTACTCGCTTAACTCGTCCGCATCAGGACAAAAAATAACAATAGATTTATGAATGAAACTTGCCTGGAATGAGAGTTGCTGATTCGGACGGGTTAATGGCCTTGAGTAATTCACCTTTGGATATACTATCAATGGTTATATGAGAGGCTGAATTAGATGCACCGCGCGTCTGTGCCTCCGCTACATTTAGTCTTGGTATGTCATTCAGAAAGGCGGAACTAAAATATTTAGCAAAGGCTTCTGCTGCTTCCTGTCCGGTGACATATTGTCCCTCATATGTAAGCTCGTCACAATGATGCTGGTTTGCACGTCGCTGTTTCACATACGTTCAAAATTTTCTGGGATCCTTAGACAGCTTATTTTCAACACGTTCCATATATCCATGGAATGCATCGTCAATGAGTTGCTTTACTAGCCATCTATAGTACTTGAACATTTCTAGATTGAACACTTTATGTTCTTGCTTGTAACGAGTTAAATGGAAGTATTTTTTTTTATGTTATGAATAATATTTTGTAAACCACGTAAGATATGAATACTTTTGTGTCTGATGCGTTGGTATTGTTTGTGGTACACATGTGTCGAGACATTTATTTAATTCATAGTAAAATGTATCAAAAGCTGAATTAACATCATTAATATTAAATAGTCCGTTGTGTTGTGTCCGTCCGTGTTTAACCGTGACCTCTAGACATGGATGATATCTGTCTATTTTTAAGAGAGCATCCTCCTCCTCAGATATACATACGCGGTACTCAGACAACTCTTTCAAAACCAAATCCAGAATACCACCATAAACATTACTTAGTTTATTATGTTGCTTTAACTTACAAAAGTCAAGAAACATGTTGAAACGTTCGGAAACCGCAGAACTAAATGAGTTTAAATTAAAATCCCCTAAGATAATAATGTCTAAGGTAGAATACTTATAGACAGCATTTTCTAAAACATTGAGTACACTTAAATATTGATCATTATTAATGTCGTAATTTATTTATAAATTCCGCGTAACTGTAAAACGCTTGATCAATAAGCCAACCTTGACTTAAATGCTGCTTAATTAGGTGCGGCGAGAACATTTTCAGGTAGTCGATTATACACCGCGTGACCCATTATATGTCAAACATGTGTCAATTTCTCCGAATTAGCGAGTGTTCGACTCACCGATACTAGTTTTCCTGTGTGTCTGGTGTAGTACTGGTGATATTCACGAATTTTCGCATATGGCTCACTGTTCATTCGCGTATATACGGCTATTTGGCAAATAATTGGCAAAGTGAGCTATTGGATTTTTACCCAAAAACCGATTGTTCGGACTACCTTGAACGTATATTCTACCAATGAAAAATAATTATTAAAATCGGCTACTCTGTAAAAGTTATGCGTGATTTTACATAAAAAATATACTCTTCGATTTGATAAAATACTCCTGTTTTTGGAAGTTGGTTGAAAATATATGTTCCGTAACTTGCACATTGGTGCATTTGTATCTGAACATTTATGGTGCTTTTAAAAACCTAATTTTGAGTTTGCACCTATGTCGGAATTTTCCAAGACAACCAGAAAAACCAATGACAAATATTCTGTATGTCGCACGACTTTTTTCACTCTAAGTCACTATACATAAAGGAAGTCTATATTCATAATAACAATAAACTATTCTAACTTCTTTGAATTCTTATAGAAAGGTTATAATTATAACTAATATTTAACGTGGTTCCGTAGGTGCCAGAAACGGTGCAAACCGGGGAGATACTCCTAGCTGTGTATCCTAATGCTTCCAGAAGAATTTACTACTGTCAGAATTGTTTCCATACTTTATCCTAATTTGACTGAACTATCACCAATTAATCCAGACTTGAGTTTTGGCAGATCTGACTAAAAATCGAATGGCACAGTCGCACTGTCTATTCTCCACCCAAGTCAAGATTCAAAACTAAGCGTCTATATAGAATACCAGCCTAAGAGTTTGGATACCTAACTCAGTTACAGTATGGAAACTCATCTAGCCACTACGTTCTGTAATCGAATATAGGACGCTAATCCCAGAAGGCAGTGCAAATACACGATTAATTACTGAATCATTCCAGTGTCAATACGGATTAATTAGTAAGCTGGTTGGTGTGTAGGTGTCTATAAATTACTAATCTACTATCTATATAAATTCTGTTTCACTTTCATACATTTGTGTTCAGGAACAAGTCTGTTTGGTCTGTGTCTGTATGTATATCAGTTATCAGGTTACCTTAAGGCAGGTAGGCAGAGAACATGCGACTATGACAAACAGTATCCTGCCCAAAACTTTAAGTTTGAACAATCGTCACACCATTATAGTTCTTTAGTGGTAAACTTGCTAGTTTACTTCGAAGCTAAATTTCAAAAACAACATTCAAACACGTTCATGCTATTTTTTTGAGGCAGAATATCTTTAATCCACCAAGATTAAAACCGCTTGGTATGTCTTCTGATAAGCATACAACAAGTGTAGGGATGCACAAAGAGTTCTTCTACCGTATGGATTTGCTGAAACTTCATCGGCTCTGATATCATTTAGGGTAGAAGTTTACAAGTACCAAATTGTAATTGGTTAGCTCTTAAATACATTTGGTAGTTGATTGTTTACAGAAGGCATTAGTTAGTCTGGAGTTGCGGATGTAATCGGTATATAATAGTGTCGGCTTTGCTCAATTGCGTGAGTATATAGCAGTTATACGCGGCCGCAGACTGGCGAGCGCGTAATTGGATAGTTGCCACTTCGTTAGCGGCCATCCCTCGAGTGATATATCTATGGGAAGGTATGCAATTATATACTAGATATATAGTGGTTGTAAATGACACCGGTCCCTATCGAGTTAAGCATCGTTTCTAAAGGAATTATGATAGTATGTAGTTAAGTTAGTTTGGATGTTTCGATATGTACTTGCATTGCATAACATTGGCTAACAACCTATAAATTTAGTATATTTATTTAATATACAGGGTGCTTGGTAGAGGGACCGACAAACCAAATGAGCGTGCTCGGGGGCCTACTTGGAGAATACAAGTTGGCCAAAAAAATTCCCCGACACCCCAATTTTTTTTAACTAAATCAGTTAGTTAGCTCTGTTTTGTATCCAATTTTGCTTTGCGTGGCCTGAAGGTGTATTAGAGACCAAATCCAACTAAAAACATCCGGTCTAAAACAGATTTTACAAATGTTATGGTGGTAAATAGGTACAATTTCGGAAAAAAAGGGAAAAATCACAAAAAAAAGTTAAACATATTGGGGGGTCCGGGATTTTTTCGGCCAACTTGTATTCTCCAAGTGGTCCCCCGAACACGCTCATTTGGTTTGTCGGTCCCTCTACCAAACACCCTATATAAATACAATATAAAATTAAGTGTCATTCATCATCATCATTATCTCAGCCGCAGGACGTCCACTGCTGAACATAGGCCTCCCCCATGATTTTCCAAAAGTACCGGTTGGAAGCGGCCTGCATCCAACGTCGTCCTGCAAACTTCATCAGGTCGTCTACTCATCGTGTCGGTGGACGACCTACGCTGCGCTTGCGGTCCGTGGTCTCCAATGGTAAGTATAATTAATATAAAGTTTTAAAATATATCGTTACTGAAAATAATACTTGTATCCAGTTTTATTATTTTTCCTGCCACTAAAATAACTCCGTATGTATATCAACATTTAACAACTCATGCAGTAGGTACTTGCTGATATAGTAAAACAGATAAAATTCAAAGAGTATCAAAAGTATGTTATTACGCGTACTAAGACCATTGCCCCTTCTCACCGCCCTCCACCCTCACCCCTTCTACTCCTTCCTCAAAGGTCGGCAACGCATCCTCGAGACCTGGTATTGCGGATGTCCTTGGGCGACGCTGATCCCTTACCATCAGGTGAGCCTACTGCTTGTTAGTCAACCTATTCCATAAAAAATAATTATCTATACGTACACTGTTTCCTTGTATAATGTTTATTTATATAACTTAAGCTGTTCAGTTAAAGCAGTCGATAGTGTTCTCAACAAATGTGATGAATAAACAAAAACAACTACCTATACCTACAGGTCTTTCTTTTGTTATTCAGCGTCCTTCTTAACTTTACCGTCTGGGTCGGTTGATTTGCTCAAGTTACGTAATCAGCACTACAATTAGTACCTACTTTTTTTCTAATGATCCTTCGGCTTGCGCAGTTTTTTTATGGAAATTTAGTGTGAGTTGCACCATCCAGCTCTCGAGCTCAGTTTTGTATTCCGGTAAGTGTAAGTCTCACTCTAGTAGCAGAGAAAAGCGAATGCGTAAACTATTTGCGTAAACTAGCCATGGAACGATCACCGTATCACTTTTGGATTTCGTAAGTTCTCAAAAACCGAGAAAAAATTAAGGAAGTCAAATTGGGGTTGGAGTAATGGAAGTTTATTGAAGTGTGTTACTTAGTGTTTGCCGCAAAGTCACAAAAGCTCAAAGTCTCGCAAAGAGCAATGGAAAGGGCTATGTTTAGGGTTTCGATAGATAAGATCCGAAACGAGGAGGTCCGTAGGAGAACTAAGGTCACCGACATAGCTATCAAAATTAGTAAATTGAAGTGGAAATGGGCAGGCCATAATTACTCGCAGTACTGATAACCGATGGGCAAGAATGGTTCTCGAGTGGTGACCACGCACTGGAAGGCGTAGTGTAGGCCGGCCCCTCACGAACTCGTCAAAGCCGCGAGGTATCGCTGGATGCAAGAAGCAATTAGCCGTTCCAAGTGCCGTTCTATGGAGGAGGCATATGTTCAGCAGTCGACATCTTCCGGCTGGTAATGTTAATGATGACGATGATTATTGAAGTGTGGCACACTATCGGAACTTTTCTTCTCAGTCAATATTTGAATGTGGTTATAATAGACAAATATATACAAACTAGCCGGATTTTCGCTCCTTTTTTAAATATTTGAGAAGTTACATTTCATAATGAATTGTGTTTGTTGTTGTTCACAGGTTTGATTTTATCTTCAATTATTAGTTCAAAATGCGAGAGCGAGTGCGTTCCGTTTCAGTCATGCGTTTAATGATGTTTTTTTTAATGCAAAGATGGAGCAACAAAAAATATTTTTGTTAATTAATAAATAAAATTAATAATTTAGATTATTACATATTAAAGTTGATAGATGTTTAAATTCTACTATAAACGGTGAATTTTTGTTTTTTTTCAGGCTGTTAGTAATATAGGAAAGGTATGAATACAGAACAGTATGTAGGTAAACGCCGCGCGCAGATAAAGCGAACATGAGTTTTTGGCCTTTTATAACTCATAAGTAATTGTCTTTTCGCATGATATAATTGCGTCTAAAACCAAACTTAATAATATATTCATACTCATACCCAATATTATATCACACACGTGCTCACAGGTGCAGGCGTAAGCAAATAATAATTGAATAAGTGTTATTTGAAGTATCTTGGGTCTGTACACGAGTGTTTAAGGGACAATAGTTCCGAGTTATATACAAATTTGTATGCTGCAGCGACAGAAATTCAATAAATTATGATACAAATGAACTTTAACATGACTGAAGCTGATATTAAACCCGTTGAACTTGCTCACAGGAATGATCCTTTACTTGTGGTGGGATATCTGACAATGACGTGGTACTAATCTCACAGACGATCAGACAAGACATAAGATACCACCTTGTATAAATTTATTTTTTATTTATTAGTATATATAAGTGTGACTTAATGTTAGCATAAATTATTTTGTATTATTTACAGTACTTTAAAAATGGTCGTCAAACTTTAAATTCTTGTATATGTCTGGTTTAGGACGATATTATCAGATAAACGTACCCGCATACTGGCGAGCACGTAATTGGATAGGTTTCACTTCGTTAACGGCAATCCCTAGGGATACCTCAAGTCTAGGATACGATGAAGCATTTCCTCCTTGTAACGCAGTTCCTACCAGAAGTATCGATTTCAGTTTATCACACATTATATTTGATTAATTAATAGAACTAAGAACTAACTAATATAATTAATACTACTAACTAACATGAATACGTTCGTATCAAAGCAGTAATATCACTTAGACCATAACAATAATGAAACCTAGAAACCATGTTATCGATTCAAATAATGACCCCACTTGTTAGGATTTGAGAGATCCTTAGTTCGAGTCATCCATGTTTATTTCTTAAGTCTGAGTTTCTCCTCATCCTCATCTTCGCATCTTCAGTGTTGAAATGTTTGCTCTTCAACAAATATTTTTGCACGCTCAGAACCACTTACACTGTCATTTACGCAATTGCATAATACATAATTGCATATGTCATTGAAATTCTTATTCCATTTGCACCTTTACATTAGATGTAACATGTTTCTTATTCGCATAGCTTAATATAAATTATTTCATAAAGGTACGAGACATGTAGTCTCCAACTTCATTATATTAAGACCTAATGAGGAAGGCGAGGCAGACTCCGTTTTGCAGTGACAGTATGTCTAGTGCATAAGTTTGGTACAATCTAAAGACAATAGCGGTTTTTCACTATTTGAAGAAGCGAGCGAAGCGTCTCGGCTTTAACTGACCAAATTGTCTTTCATCTGTCCGTATATTTGTTACAGTGTTCGTTGATCCTCCTGTACAGGTCGCATTTTCGTACCAATCTTGACGTAACTTTGTATGTATGCTCTACTATTTAGTTGTTTTTTTATTATCGTCAGCGATTTTTGATTGGGGGTGTACTTTTCCTAAATAGGGGGAAGTTTGCTGCGGCGCTATTAACCTGACTTTTAACAGGAATTTAGAATATGAGCATAATTAGTCAAGTGGTTTCTGAGACAAGTACAATTTGAAAAATTTAATACCGACTTCCATTCTATTCAGTTATTGGAGTGTATCTCAAAAACTACTGGTCCGAATTTCATGAAATTTAAATGTGACCACACGGGAAGCACCAGCTTTCAAACAAAAACAATTTTAAGTATCGGATCACTCAGTCGGAAGTTATGAGGTAACAATAAAAATAAAATATAATAAACATACAGTCAAATTGAGTACCTCGTCCTTTTTAGAAGTCTGTAGATAATAGGTTGTGAAGTACTGAGAAAAATTACAGCTAATAAGACTATGTACTCAAAGCGTCTCTGCTTTATCTAGCCAAATTGACTTTTATGTTTTCGGATTTTTCGTAGGATTTTCGTTGGTCTTCCTGTACAGGTCGCATTTTCAACCAATCTTGACAAAACTTGGTAATCTGGTCAACTATCAATCAATCAATAAAATATAAGAATCAAAGCCCTGACTGACAGATAACGCACATACTTAACCGCTGGTCGTAGAGACTTGTACTCGTAATTTGGAGTTTGATTTTTTCTTGGTGGGTAGAATAGTATTGAGAAAGGGTTTTTGAAATTCAAACCCTAAAGGGGTAAAAATGACTGTTTAAAGTTTGTCTGACTGTGTAGTCCTTTGTTTTTTAACTTATAGGGCTAGATATTTGTATATAAATAGTTAATTTAAAACAAAACATAATGTTTCTCTGATATTTTTGACAAAGATGACTTCGGGGGGTAAAAAGGGATATGAAACTTTGTATTGAAAATTCTTTGTTTTGAACTTATTGGTATGAAAATTTGTATTAACATATTTCATGTTATTGTAGCCATATATGAATTGATCCGAAATTACCTTCCGTTTGGATTAAATATGGCCCAATTAAAAGTCCTAATTAAGGTTTGTTTCGTGATGACTAATAATAAACCACATGTTAAGCTCAAAGTCGCACAACAAGCTATGGAGAGGGCTATGGGATCGAATCAGAAATGAGGAGGTCCGTAGAAGAACGAAAGTCACCGACATAGCCCAGAAGGTTAGACAGTTGAAGTGGCAGTTGGCAGGGCACATAGCACGCAGAACAGATGGCCGACGGGGCTGGAAGGTTCTGGATTGTAAACCACGGACCGGATTGCGCAGCGTAGGTCGTCCACCGACACGGTGGACAGACGACCTGCTAAAGGTCGCAGGACGATGTTGGATGCAGGCCGCTTCCAACCGGTCCTTTTGTAAAATTATGGGGGAGGCATATGTTCAGCAGTGAACTTCCTACGGCTGAGATGATGATGATGATGAAACCACATGGACAAACTCATCATCATCTTAGAGCATTGTACTGAGGTCTTCCATGGACTCTGCCATGACTACAATATCGTCGGCAAATCGAAGGTGAGTGATGTATTCGCCGTTAATATTAATGCCAAGTCCTTGCCATTCCAGAAGCTTGAAGGCGTCTTCCAATGTAGCGGTGAACAGTTTCGGAGATATAACGTCTCCCTGTCTCACGCCTCTTTGCAATGGAATTGCCTTCGAACTCTGTTCCTGTACTCGGACTGACATGTAGGCGTTTTTGTACAAACACTTCAGCACTTCAATATACCGATAGTCAATACGGCACCGCTGGAGAGACTCAAGCACTGCCCACGTCTCGATCGAATCAAAGGCTTTCTCATAGTCCACAAACGCTAGACAAAGAGGCAAGTTATACTCTTCGGTCTTCTGTATAACTTGCCGTAGCGTGTGGATGTGGTCTATGGTACTATAGCCTTTTCGGAAACCGGCTTGTTCCGGAGGCTGGAATTCATTAAACCTGCGACTGAGACGGTTCGTTATGACCTTCGAAAACAGCTTATAAACATGGCTCAAAAGTGAGATGGGTCTGTAATTTTTAAGTAAAGTGTTGTCACCTTTCTTGAAGAACAGCACCACCACGCTTTTGTTCCATGCTTCTGGCGTTGAACCTTCGAGTAAGACGGTATTAAAGAGCTTCTGAAGGACTTTAAGTACCGGTGTTCCACCCGCTTTCAGAAGCTCAGATGTGATACCGTCGTCACCAGGCGCCTTGTTGTTCTTAAGCTGTTTCAAGGCCATTCTTATCTCGTACAGGCTGATGTCCGGGATATCTTCGGTATAATGTCGGGTCAGCTTGGCTCTTGGGTCTTTGGCCGAGCTGCTAACAGGTTTAGCGACCGAGGTGTATAGCTGTCCGTAGAAACTCTCTACCTCTCCTAATACTTCTGCTTTGGTCGACGCTATGCTGCCGTCTTCTCTCTTCAGCTTCGTCAACTGGCTTTGCCCAATAGACATGTCTCTTGCAAACACTTTGGAGCCTTTTTTCCGCTCTATCGTCTCTTTAATACGGTTTGTATTAAAGATCCGGATGTCGTGTCGCAAGGACTTCCATATTCGTCTATTGAGCAGCCTATATGCTTCAGCATCATGCGAAGACTGCATTTTCAGTGAGCGTCGTTCAGCCATGAGGTTGAGGGTATCGTTGGAGAGTTTCTGTGGCCTATTTGTACGGTGGGGTTTAAAGTATTTGGAACCCACTCTATGGACAGTTTCTACTAACCTGTTATTGATCTCGTCCACTGAAGCGATGTTCTCAAGGCAATCGAAGCGATTGGATAGCTCAAGTTGAAAGCTCTCGGGGTCTTGTATATGGGCACGAGTGGGTCGGAGCATAGACTTCATCAGACGAGACCTCTCCAGTTTGACATTAATATTCACCGTGCCTCTTACCATTCGGTGATCACTACCGGTTTTAACCCTGTTGATCACGGAGACATCAGTGAATATTTGCCTTTTGGTGGTCATAATGAAGTCAATCTCATTTCTCGTGGAACCATCGGGACTCAGCCAGGTCCATTTCCTGTGAGGTGGCTTCTGAAAGAAAGAGTTCATCATAAAGAGTCCCTCTTTCTCCAGAAAGTCGGCCAACCTCTGTCCCCTACGGTTCCGTTGTCCATATCCAAATTGCCCCACTTTCAACTCATCCTCGCTTCTCTTACCCAACTTCGCGTTGAAGTCCCCCATAACAACTAGAAAGTGCGTTTCAGAGGTATGTATGGCCCGACTAATGTCCTCATACATATCCTCCACCTCATCATCCGGGTGCGACTTCGTCGGTGCGTATACCTGAATGACCTTCAGCGAATATCGTTTGGATACTCTGAGTATTAGGTATACGACCCTATTGGAAACGCTATCGATCTTAACTATGTTGTTAGTAAGGGACTTGTGGACGAGAAAACCGACACCACCTTGGGACTGTTGGTCGCCCTCCCGGTAGTAGAGTAAGTTACCTGATTTTAGGGTTATCGTGTCCTCACCCGCTCTACGGACTTCAGATAACCCCACAATGTCCCAGTGTAACTTACTCATTTCTTCTTCCAGCTCATATATCTTCTCGTCTGTCCTCATTGTGCGTATGTTGTGTGTCACCAGGGCCAGTCGTCGTCGTTGGGGGTGGTAGCCGGGCGTCTGCCGGGGATTCTTAGCACCCCCTGCCCCACCGTTACCGTGGCCGCTACCGTAGCCAGGAATAGCGGGGCTGCCGGGGACTGGGGGCCTGGTTTCTAATGTGTCTGTCATTTGGGAGGATTTTGCCAATACTCGCCACGCTTGGCAGGCGGGTTGGCGAGCGCAGTTTTGAGGTTTTAATACTGGGAAGGTGCTGCTGCCCACCTTCCGATTGTTATCCCTTAGCAGATTTTTACGCACCCACGGGTAGAGTTGGGGACAAACTCATAACTCAACAAAAAAAAATGCTGGCGTTGATTTGAACTTTTGTCAAAATATCATATGTAGTGACGGGCAATAGTCATGAACATTCTAGTAACTATATATTGTTACAATTGTCATCAACACTGTTCTAATTCACTCCTATTATTTTAGATATAATTAGTGTATTTAATGTAATGTATTATTATTATGAACTCTATTGACTGCAAGTAATAGCACTGCAAGATGGCGGCACAATAGAATAGAATAGAATAGAATAGAATAATAATTTATTGCTACAGAAAATAAAATAAATGACATACAATTTCTTACAAACAATATACAACTTATAGCAAAAGGAATACACTCAGTTTGAGTTATGGCCACACCAGTCAAGGAGCTACCATAACACTGATTTTCAGTGGATTCCTGAACTCGGGCTAAGATGTTCGCCGAGAAAAAAAGAGTATAAAAAAGCGAGTTCAAGAATTACTAATAAACCTTAATAAACCACAGACAAAACAGCAATCTATTAGTAGGACTTTTTTCATATACGATAGATTAAATAACATCACAAATAATATTACATTAATTGAAAATAATAATGCGATCTATACTTTCAATACTTTTTGTGGAACGGTAAATATATATATATATATATATTAACTTGCGCAAATAACAACAATGTGGGTGCCGATGCCAGTTTTTTAACAATATTGTGGCTAAGCTCAAGTGGTAGAAATAAACACGTAAAGAGAGAGCGACTTGGTTCAGACAGCCAGTCGATTAGTAGCGGTCAACAAAAGATACATTTTTTATATGGGCATAATTGGTCAAGTGGTTGCCGAAATAGTGGGTTGTGAATTACTGCGAGAAATTGCCGCTAATAAGACTATGCTCGCGAGGTTTACTGTTTGCTGTTATAGTAAGTTTCAAACCTCCAGCGAAATTCGGACATCAGCCTAAGTATTATGTTAGCAAAAAACAAAACGTTAGAAGTTTCTAGTGTCGCTGCCCATTCATTGCCATTCATAAATTATCGTATTCCCTGTCGTTGAGATTTCGTGGTAGGGGATTGCGCAAGACCCGCTGCCAGCCAGGGGCTGCAAACTTGTTTCAACTAGTTCCGCTGCCGGCTTCGTTCCGCTGTAGAATGTGAATGTGAATTTTTGCAGTAAAAATGTTTGATTTAATTTGTTATTGAGTTGTTTTGTGGTAACGTTTCTCTATTGATATATGGATATTGATCACAGTATCGATAAAACTGTTGACAAGTTTATTGTCTCTGTGGCAGAGTCAACTACATCATCGGATGATGATGAAACGGATAGAAGAATAATCATAGTGTGGTGAACAACACCAATATAATAAATATAGTACTTATGTACGAGTATTATACACGTAATTTGTATAATTACCAAAAATAAAACAGCACTATATGCTGCTGGTACTTAATACATACATGGGAAGAATATTTAAAACTACTTTAAAAAAAAAATCTCACATAATCATCAATATTTGGTCAAACGTCTAGATTGATTCACACCTACAAATTTTATTCTAGGCATTTCCACTATTCATTAAGATATACTACATGCGCGCGGTTTATGCATGAAACTTAATACCCCTACATAGAAATGTATCATTCATAATCATAACATTCGGCAAACTCGCGTCCTAGCTCGTTAGTACATATTATTATTACTGTGCGCTCGGGCATTCTCGCAAGACCTGGCCACCGGACCAACCCCGCACCCTCCGCCCTGCCACCGCGCGGCCTTTGTTTCTTCCGAAAACGAACGAACGAAAGCCGAAAGTCGACAATCTCTTTCACACCGAACGCTCGGGTGGGGGGTGTAAGAAAGAGTAAGAGAGATATTTTTTCACTGACGCGAATCATGTGTTTTCATTAATAAGTTGTACATAGGCATGTAGTATTTTTGTTAAGATGGTGTCCATACTTTTAGATGGAATTTTCGAAAACTTTAACAATTAATAATTATTTCACTGTGAAGTAATAAAAAAATTTGACTACATATATCTACAATGTATTAACACTTTTGTACCGCCCATTTTTTTTTGGTAATTATACAAATTACGTGTACATATAGAAGAGGTTTTATTCCTAAAGTAACATACTTACCATGACTTTGTAAGTTGATTAGTACTCCATAATATTGAAATTATAATAGCAATTATTATATTTTCAAACCTTTCTAAAAAATGTTAGTTAAACCTACAACATGCTCTAAGGTCAATGTCTGAATTTCGCCGGAAGTTTGGAACGTACCATAGTATGGATTTAAAAGTTTCTGAGTATTTATGTACATATCATGTTTGTTATTCATTCATGCTGAATCGGCGTTAAGGATAACGATAAAATTGGAATGGAGATAACATATCCATGTAAATCTCAGGACACGCAATAACCTTTTTCTACGTGTACGAAAACGCGAACAGTAGCTAGTCACATGTATTTTATAAATGCGAAAGTTTGTAAGTGACAATGTAAGTAAAATTATATTTTATATGTTGGTTACTTCTTCACGCTTAAAAGGCTTAATACATTTAAATGAAATGACATTTGGAATGGAGACAGTTGTAGTTGATTTTGTGGAGTCAACGGTCTTTTTATGAATTACTATAGACGCTAAATTGCACACCCCACATTAAAAAAAATTCTAGTAGACTCAGTTTAGCGACTTATGCTGTAAAAAAAATTAGACTATTAACTGATGTAGACACAGCTAGAATTGTTTATTTAAGTTATTTCCATAGCGTAATGACTTATTGGCATACTGCTCTGAGGATGTTCTGCAGATCTTAATTCTATTTTCATACTGCAAAAAAGAGCAATACGAGCTATTTACAGTTTAGCTCTTAGAGGTTCCCTTAGGCAGAAGTTTAAAGATATAAACATTCTGTTGTCTCTCAGTTTATCTATGAAAATCTAATGTACGTCAAGAAAAACAGGAACAGTTTAAAAAAAAAGGAGTGAGGTTCATTCCATCAACACGCGAAATAAGCACAAGCTATCTGTACATGTAACGCGTCTCCACAGAATAAGTCATTCGTTTATGGGACAATGTATACGATTCTTTAATAAACTTTCCAATGTTATCAGAGATTTGCCTATTAATAGGTTTAAAGTTACTATTTTCATTTTCACGACGTCTTGTTAAGCACTTGTTAGTATGTAGACGTCCTTCCTTACTAATAAGGGATACAAACTTAGCAGTAAACTATTCAACTGACTTTGCGATCATCGTGAAAAAAGTACGCTTGCTCAAGAGGCCTACTACTTGAAAAGGCACATAAACGTATAATATTAATTGCTACAGCCTGTTCACTCGTACGTCTATCAACCTATCTGTATATGGTGAGTCTCACCAATCTATGATGAAACATTCTACCAAGTTTGGTTGTGGTTTTGGCGTTAATACTAATTAGATAAAAACTTCAAACATTCCAACAAAATAATACTGTTTTTGAACGGGATATAAATTTACTTTAAATTTATTTCATTGCTAGTTTTACACATGAGTATTAACACGTCGCGTGTTGCGCCTACAAAACCTGTACCTACAAAAAAGTGCTATACCATGTTGCGCGTATACCTAATGTGTACACATCTTTATACTTCTGGTTTGTAACTAAGTTTATCAGATCAAATCACTCCATCTGTTTAAACTTGCTTATAGTTGGTCAAACTATTCAAGTGTAGTATTTTTATCTGAACTTTTATGCGTACTTAGTTCGGAGAGACACCGAAAGAAGTAGACATTGGATGGGTTAAAACAATGATACATTATTGTTATTATAACTATGTCACTTGTAAATGACGTGTTTTTACATTTGTAATATCAGCGTGAGGTACGACATTTTTAAAACTTCGCTATATCTTATAAACTCAGACCACGCCACTAAGCACTCACCGCGTGCACTCTCTGTCTCACAACTCAGTAATTATGACAATTGTTGTAATTACAAGAATAAAATCCTACTATATTATCATGGTTAATGTGTCCGAGTTAAATTTATGGTAGGTATTAAAATATCGTGGAAAAAGGACTGGTCCACCATGCCTTGTTCAAAACAATCAACCCTACGCAACTCTATGTATGTAACAGTTACCTATAGTGTTTGATGCTAGGAATATAAGCTGCAACAGACAACCTGACTAGTAATTGACGGGCCTCATTAATAAAATCAGTGGGCCGTGTTTTGTGCCGCGCTGATGTATCGCCCGACATACCCAGCAATCGGTGGGTGCCACAGTTCAATACAATCAGTTAGACAACTTTAGTCATTTATGAATTCATTGATAAGTAATTCATTATTTACGTAATGCTGCGGCCACACATTGGATTAAACTTTGCGTCCAAACTTCGCTCCGATTTCACAAATGGATATGACTAGTTGAACAACTAATTTGGCCAATATTGAACCAAACTACTGCTCCACACATTGGCTTCAATACTTTGGTACAATAACTTTGTACCAAAACACTGACATATTAGACATATAAAAATATATATATTTTTGTTGTTTCTCCTTGGTATCACACTGTCACACGAATAATATTAAGACAAAAGTTGTGACTGTTTCTATTATGTTAATTACTTCTTCACGCTCAAACGTTTGGACCAATTTTGATATAATTTGGTATGAAGATGTGATTAACACATATGATGCTTTTCATCATCATCCATCACTAAGTGGGTGTAACGGCAGGGCGCAGCTAGTACTTTAATAAACTCCATGACATGTTCATTTGATCATTCAGTTGAGAGCGTTGTCATTTCGAAAATAATTAGGTGCACAACCATGAAACATCTACAAACAGTAGCCGCAGCTTGCTACGAATGAGAAACAAATGTGTGGAACGCACGCGGCATCCCGTCCGAGGTACGCGTGGGCACGTCCTTTTCATTCTCCTCGCCTTTGAACATGTTTTTCTAATACCGACTCTTTGCGCATCGGTACCTATTTACCATAGGACGGTGATTGGACACAATGTTCTCATTATTATTATTGTCTTAACAACTTGCAAAGGGCACCGCTAAGGTACGGACCTTGGCTTGGGCTGTCGCCAGGAGAGAGGGGAGTCGGAGAGAATCGCACCGTTACATGAGTGTACCGTTGAAAGTGGGCCCTATAAATTTTTACTCTTTGACTATTTGGAGAGAATCTAACCAAGATATAATTTTTGCCTCAAGCTGGCCGGCGACCTCGGTCTGACTGAGTCTAACACTTTCACCATCACAAGTTCAATTTAACTGACAAATAAAAACTGTGCCCATTGTGACTCATAAGTAGTGTTTGATAATATTATTTTGATGCAAATACGACTGACAATTCCACCAGGCGGCCGTATTTATATCAAAATGTGCCTCGCACTAGCAATGCTTATAAAACTTACAATAATTACTTTGGGTGACTGAGTTTTAAGTAATCACAATTAACCAAGTTTAACAAGTTATTATTTTTATTACAGGTTAACTCAACAGATAAATGATTCATTTTACGACACTAAGTTAAACAACATTTTGAACACTAATTATGAGGCACAATGGACACTGTATTCATTTGACAGTTAAATTGAACTTGTAGTTGGAGCTTGGTAATATCTATATAGAAAATAAAATATTTTTTTCATCAGGGATGTGGACATTGTTTTGGATTATATTATATATAACTGCTTATTTGTCTGTTGTCCATTACCAAATGCTTTCTAAATGTTATTAAACTCGTGTGAAGATACTTTTGCATCCATCCATTCATCATTAACGTCGCCCCTGACCCTGCCTCGCAACTTTACCTACTGTGTACTGGGAGCCCTACGCTATGACATGACTAACGCACACGTCCTAGCAGTACGGCTCGATGAACAAGAAACTAGGCACCGTCTGATTACATCGACTAGCCTAGACTAGATAATACGTGTATAATCGAGTATGGTATATTGGGACATAGAATCAGGATTGAGATCTTTAAATGGTATATTTATTTGAAAGATGGTAGTGGAAAGCACTGGTTTGGCAAAGGGGCAGACCGAAGAGCTGATATGTTGGAGGATTTTATTCGCAGTTATGTTTCCATTCTTATAGAAGCTGGTAGCTACTAACAAGGTAAACCAGCAGGTAGAGTAATGTGTGCCATCCATCCAATCAATCAATCATCAATCGAAGCCACACATGGCGCGTGGTACGTGGTTCTAATTTGATGTTATAAAAGTTGTATAAGTATAAGAACAAAACTATCAACCTTAGCTATATTTAGTGACAATCGTACTAATATTGTACCTATGTGTTGAGTTTGTAATTGAGTGAGCAAGTATGCGTTTGTTCCATGAATCAATGGACGAATGAATGAATTATAACTTCCTATACTGTGATAATTAAAACAAAAGACTTATGAATGAAACTGACGTATATTTACGTCTCTGGGACGCAAAGGGTCTATGCATGATAAATGAATGAATTAATATATTTACTCTTCATTCACCGTGCAATGGTTTCATAATTTAATAGAAATTAAATTAGAACGAAATAGTTTCTACCTCAAGACAAGAGTCTTCGACCAATGTGTGTTACCAGTGATGACTTATGGCACTGAAACGTGGTCTCTTACTATGGGCCTCATAGATAAGCTCAAAGTCGCACAACGAGCTATGGAGAGGGCTATGCTCGGGGTTTCTCTACGTGATCGAATCAGAAATGAGGAGATCCGTAGAAGAACGAAAGTCACCGACATAGCTCAGAAGATTAGCCAGTTAAAGTGGCAGTGGGCAGGGCACATAGCACGCAGAACAGATGGTCGATGGGGCCGAAAGGGTCTGGAGTGGAGACCACGGACCGGCAAGCGCAGCGTAGGTCGTCCACCGACACGGTGGACAGACGACCTGAGGAAGGTCGCAGGACGACGTTGGATGCAGGCCGCTTCCAACCGGTCTTTTTGGAAAATCATGGGGGAGGCCTATGTTCAGCAGTGGACGTCCTACGGCTGAGATTATGATGATGATTAGTTTCTACCCTGGCTTAATAGGCACGTGTCCTACCATTTATTCCAAAAAAAGGTACAGTGGGATAAAAATGAGTAGACTCAAATTTTCGCATAAAACGTGTTTAATGAATCCATAAGCTCCCGAACTTGTTGAAACAAGGTATTCGTGAGCATATGTTAGTAAAGTCAGATAACGAGAGCGTCCCGCATGCAGTCGTTGCAGTTTCCTGGCACACGAGGAGCACTTCATCTATTAAGATGATGACAATGGTGCCAATGGACGATTCGTGAGGCAAACGATGGTTGCAAATATAAATACCATCCATAACTACAACTAAACCTCAAGAAGATGGCGAACAGGGATCAGAAAGTAGCAGTAAAGGAGGCCCTGCTTTATTGCAAAGAGGGTTCTCAGCGAGTGCAATAGATGTTTAAAATAATAGACTAAGAGTAGGTATAGGTATTCAGAGCAGTCATGCTCACGAAAAGGTGTTCGCAGGCGGTAGCGTGTATGATGGGTCGCCATATGGTTGATAAAGGCGATGGCTGTCACATGCGTCTACTCGTGAAGCGTTGCTGAATGCTGATACTGGTCTGCTTTGAATGCTTATACCAACTCAGAAACAAAGTGTCTATTTTCATAGTGTTACTTTTTTAAACCACTAGCGCCTGCTTAGCGATACCAAACATTAGGATTTTAAGAGAAAAATTCACATCCTCGGACGGGACTCGGACCCACGAACGTCCGACAACCCGTGTCAGACGCCAAGACCACTAGGCCACCGTGGCTCGAGGTTCGGACATCGAATTTTAACTCTATCTGATTTTAACCGTCGATGGAGCGGGGATGGAGCAACATCTATCGATCTATCTTCTTTCGGTTGCATAATGCAGTCAAAGCTTTTTAGTTTAATAGTTAGTTTGGTGGCTAGTGGTCATTGCGTCTGACACGGATTGTCGGAAGACGCGGGCTCGAATCCCGTCCGAGGATGTGATTTTTTCTCTCTAATAATTGCAATGTAAAGTATCTGTTATTTAGTAAATGTATTTGTAGTCTGTACAAAATAAGTAGTTACCCTATGTCTCCTATGTACCATGTACTCGTATGTAGACTAAAATAGTATCAATAATAAATTGCAAATAGTCAATAACAAGCACGGACCCTGGAGTCTGTGAAGTGTTGTGTTATATAATAAAAAAAAGTCAAAGATAACCATAAAATATTTCATAAATCATTCACAAAATATGACTTGTAATCCACTCCACAACACAGCGCTTAGTGATGTGCCGCCACATGTATATAACATCAACTAAAGCGATCCTTGATGGTTGTTCGAATGCAACACATTTCTTGTTATCAACTCTTTTGTTCCAGTAATTAAAATATCAAAATAAAAATCATTAACAAAATATGTAATCCACTCCACAGCGCTTATCGACGTGCCACCACATACATGTCTATAACATCAACCAAAACGATCCTTGATGGTTGTTCAAATGCAACACATTTCTTGTTATCAACTCTTTTGTTCCAGTAATTAAAATATCAAAATAAAAAAAATCATTCACAAAATATGTAATCCACTCCACAGCGCTTATCGACGTGCCACCACATGTCTATAACATCAACCAAAACGATCCTTGATGGTTGTTCGAATGCAACACATTTCTTGTTATCAACTCTTTTGTTCCAGTAATTAAAATATCAAAATAAAAAAAAATCATTCACATAATATGTAATCCACTCCATAGCGCTTAGTGATGTGCCGCCACATGTCTATAACATCAAACATCGCGATCCTTGATGGTTGTTCAAATGCAACACATTTCTTGTTATCAACTCTTTTGTTCCAGTAACTAAAATAGCAAAAAAAAAAAAAAACATTCACAAAATATGTAATCCACTCCATAGCGCTTAGTGATGTTCCGCCACATGTCTATAACATCCACCATCACGATCCTTGATAGTTGTTCGAATGCAACACATTTCTTGTTATCAACTCTTTTGTTTCAGTAATTAAAATAGCAGCGCACCAAGTGTTACAAAAAAACTAAGCATGTAAAACGGTGCACTAACAACGGGAAAATTAACGGTCCATGCAGAAGCAAAAAAAGCACTAAATCAAGTTCGCAACACTGAGGAAAATGCTTACAAAATTTAAAAGAGTGCTCGCAATGTTTGAAATAAATTTGTTTTGCTAACACGACACTGCATGTTCGGGTAGTCGGTCAGGGTAATTGAAATTAAATTAAATCACACTATAGAATCTGAAAGGCTATTTTCGTAAATCAGCCAAATCTAAAGAGCCTATTTACCCTGAAGGAATAACAAATATCTACTATTACACATACACTCACATTCTCACTAACATACTTTCGCATTCATAGTACGAGTATTAGTGTGAGGTCAGTTATAAATATGTTTTTACATCCCTTATGTTCAATATGTAATAACTAGCTGCGCTCCACGGTTTCACCCGCGTGGTGATGGATGATGATGAAAAGAATCCTATGTCCTTCTCTTGGGTATAGTAATATATATTCTTGTCAAACTTCTGAAAACGAACAAACAAAATCTAAAGATTTATAATACTAAGTTAGAATAAGAATTTTGGTTAAAGGTATAACCAAAGGAGTTTTTTAAAATATCATATTGGCTTTTATACGCCTGTTTAATTTTATTATCTATACAAACCTATACTTCTATACTATAATATAAAAAATAAAAATAAATAAACAAAAAAAATAATAATAATTAAAAATAATAAAAATAATTAATAAAAATAAATTAATAAAATTAATTTTATTAATTAATTTTATAAAGTTAATAATTTATTAATAAAATTAATTTTATTAATAATTTATTAATAACATTAATTTTATTATTAATTTATTCATAAAATTAATAAAAATAGTTAAACACAGGAAGTACTCACAGCTCAGCGCACATTATGAGTTTGTGACGCTAGCTGTAGAGACACTGGGCCCGTGGTCGTCCAACACAAAAAAAATCTGCAAGGATATTTCGACTAGGCTGGTCCTCGCCTCGGGGGATCCTAGAGCTGGCACATACTTTTCTCAAAAGTTAAGTATTGCTATACAGCGGGGCAACTCTGCCAGTGTTCTGGGAACCCTGCCGCACGGTGGTGATCTCGACGGCGTTTTTGTTTTGTAGTAGGTACATGTTTGTATATTTTATACATTCATCTTTTAGTTCAATCGTAGCTTTGATTCGTAGTTAAATATTTCTATAATATAATAAAGAGGAAAGATTTATAAGTATGTTTGTAACGAATTGGCTCAGAAAGTACAGGACCGATTTCAAAAATTATTCGCCATTGAAAAACTATATTCACCTTGAGTAACATAGGCTATATAAGATTCATCATCATCATGCATCACTGCGCGGGTGAAACCGCGGAGAGCAGCTAGTTTTATTATAATCATACAACATATTAATGATGTTGTTTATTTTATTTTGGAAGTAATTTCGGTTCATATCCAGTTATGGGCTCCATGGCCAATACGCCCTTTGCTCTCGGGTTTGACATATTTTCCCTATAAATATTCAAGTGACCAGAAACGCTGCTTATATATTTCTATCTCTTGTAAAGAAATATGACATCAGTAACTTACCAGGAGTATTATGATAATATTGCATTGTATATAAATAACTGAGTGTGTTCTTATTGTGGGTATAAAACTGAGATAAATATAGATATAGCATAATAATATCCGCTCCAGTCTTTGTTAGTGTAAAATAAGGTTATTCCGATCCCTCTATAACTACCCGTTCAATATGGATAAAAAGTAACCTATGTAAGACGGTTAGTGAGCTATGCTACCAATAAAATTCTTCTATTTTCTTAGATTATTGAGTTTTATTTAGATATTTTCTTCTGTACTATAACTATAACACAACAGGCCGCCATTACAAGTAAAGGGAAGTGGTACAGACAAAACCATAGAGTACAGATGGTACAAGCAGTGCCAACACGTGGCTTTCTTAGAACTATTTGACATTGACATCTACAAAGGATAGTAAGAGGTTGCGTTCCATTCGAGCATACATTGATATTTCTAATCTAACACTATGTATTCCTCCCGGGTACAAACCAACTACACTTCAAATTTCATTCAATTTCATTCACGTATATTTACGCCTAATAAATATACGTCAGTTTCATGCATAAATCATTTAATTATCACGGTATAGGGAGGATTAAGCCGTTAATATGTGTTTGAGTTGTAAACATACATCTAAACATTTACATTTATAGTATTAGTATGATAATTATTATGTACGGTGTGCTAAACGCCACAAACATTGCTTTACATACTTAAATCACTTTCATACCTACACTTCCACACCTTCACACAACATACACAAATATCCTCCAACCCACTTTTACTCCACTTGAGTTGGGTGCTTTGACGGAGATGATATACACTTAAACATACATTCACACACACATACACTACACTAACATCCCAACACACCCTCAAGTAAATACAAAAATGAGCGTGTTTTATATAATTTCAAAACATTTTTGCTTAGCATTTATTAACCATTATGTATGCTGTTCCATGTGTTTTATATTTTTAGTTATATAGACTATGCTTTATGTTTATATATATATAATATATATATATATATGCATGTTTATATATACAAAAATATGTTTGTTATATGTATTTGTAAGCATAAAATATTAAAATAAATCTAGATGGGAGAAGCCACTGGCACCCGAAACACAGTTTTTAACTAGTTCGGGAGCCTATGGATTCATTATATAAAATGCAATATATTTATGCAAAATAAAATAAATTATAATTATAATTATATAAAAAAAGCAAGCATAAACCAAGCGTTTATTTAATTACCCTAAAAAGAAGAAAATAAACATGGAGGTACCGCCATCTTGTATTTATATTTTATAGTATACATCTTGGATTGTTCCCCATATTTTGGATTTAATGTGACGTTGTACTAGTATTCGTGTTCTCCTCAGCAAGCCCTTTCCTTGATACCCATACAGTGGTAGTACAGAAAAAAATCTAGTCGGCCATCTTGGATGATCCGCCATATTGAAATTAGAATGCACCACTTAACTGAGCATGCATTGTCATCCAAAATAAGCGGGTACACCAAATTTCAGCTCAATCGGTTAAAGATAACTGATTTAAAATTTGGTCGCAAGATTCCACCCGGACAAACATACCTACGCATACATACACAGTTGAAAGTTAAATAATAGCTTCTAATAAAAACGTACGAACATGACAATAACCACACGTCATAAAAGTTTAATGAAATTCACGTCACATCTAGACTAGTCTTTGAACTATTCCACCACAATAGTCACGTCTAGGTCAAAAATCGAATATCTCTCCTAAGCCTCATTATTTTCTTGAGTAATTTCAACGTAATATCGCTGTAATTATTCTAAGCACACACGAGAGTGAGACGACACGCGCCGCCGTCTATATCGGGAGATAGTTCAATATAAGCAGTAAAACAACTCACCAACATTTGTTTATTTTTGAAGTGAAACTTCTTTTCATGCCACCTGCTCGAACATGTCCAATTAAATATCACGCAACTTCGACGTAAAGCAAGGCATTATATCCCCGAGGCTGTAATGTATGAAATTCCCATGGGCATAGAGTGATTTGAATTTGGAACGTTAGTTGTAGGAAAAAAATTAGTACGGAGTGAATACGGGCATTGTGAAGTGATTTTATTCGAAAATCGAACCGGCCACACACAGCAAACAGAAAAAAAGAAAAAAGGTACGATTGTAATACAATTTGGAACAAAACACGATGTTTGGTTTGGTGTTATAACAACTTACATAAAATGCAATAATTTTATTTTGAACATGTTGCATGTTACATTGTGCCGAAATACCGGGAGCTCCAAAAGCAACTCGTGGTCTAAATTTCGTGAGTACTAATTATAACTTGGTTAACAACCGCGAAAGTCTAAAAGAATGGTTTCCATAAAATGTTCCAACCAAAAAAATTACTCTGTTATTCCATAACTGGACAGTTGTGTCCAATATTTTACTGAATTTTTTGTGTTGAATATTTTACTTTTAACTAAATAACTGCTATTTTAAAGCTCTCAGTTTTTATTGTCTCGCATTGCATGAAAAGTAGAGTATGTACCTCGACGATAAAGCCTGTCTTCGTCTTGGGCGGCTTGAACTCCTCGCTTCACTCGGGACTCTATAAAACTCCCTCGCTTTGCTCGGGTGTTCTAGAGTCCTAGTTAAGCACAGGGTTCAATATGCCGCCCGTGACGTAAGACACTGCTTTACACCCTCGCTGCATAATCTACTATTAGGCGCGATGAGCACTTTTAGGGTGAACAAAAATTATGGAGCTCGCCTTATTGTCACCGAACTTTTGAAGATACTTAGTCTTCACATCTATCGGTAGTTTCCAAAGACAGCCTAAAGCAGACTAAAAAACATGCGGTCTTTAAAATTGTGATTATATGCTGCTATGGATAAATTAAGCTCACAAGTAGCCACAGTAAAAGAGAGCGAGAGAGAGGATAGAGAACATGAGGGTATTTGGCTATTTATTTCTTCATTTCGTTATTTCAATTTAAACATGTAACTTATAGACTAAAATCCAACACATTACATGACGCAATTAAGCTAGGTCAGAAACAGTAACCTGAATCTCCCTACCGTATCATGGAATATATCCAGATCTGGATTTTGTGTTAAAATCTTATTAATATAAATGATAGCTCTCAGGGTAGGTGCTACCTTACCTACCTGTGTGTACCTTAAATATTATATCGACGCTGGAAAGGCAAAATTATCTAAGCGCCATTTTTGGCCATATTGAGTTACATACATTGTTGGAATCGCCAGATTTTTCTGCGTCGTTTGGTCTTACTCACGTCCTTCTCCGACGACTTTTAATGTCGCTTCGACATTTTGGAGTTAGCGAGGTTTCACTTTTTTTTCCTTACTAACCGACAAAAATATCGATCATTTTTGAAAATTTGGTGGTTGTCGCAATTGTGAAAAGCTAAATTTGCATTTGGTCAAGTTTGACTTCTCCGTTCGTACGGTAATTACTCCACTTAGTTAATTTTTCCAGTATCTGGCAATATAGTTTTAGGCGCATAGTATATTTTTGACTTCTATGGTTTTTTCCTACATGGCGTTTAGTATAAAATTGCCAGTTTTCTTTTTTTTTATATTCAACTGATCGGAAAATATTACCCGCCTAAAAGTACAACTAATTGTCGGTTAGTCAATTTTTACCTGCCGTTTTGAAGTGTTATTTTATTATTTAGGCAACTTTTACTTGAACGTATACGATTAACCAATGTCGGTTATATCTTATTGTAGTGTCACGCACAGGCGCAAAGTGTATTTTTACCTATAATAATTCGCATAAAAAATGTCGGTTACACCTACGGATAACGCGTAAGCAGTCGCTTGAGCATGCAGTGAAGCTACTTTCAAAGTAACTAAGATACTTCAGTGCGCGGCCGGTCGTCGCTTGGGAAACACGCGCGCGCTGCAATTCCGTTGTCACTTGAGGTACCGCTTACGCTTATCACATGACAAACACGAAAACTGTAAGTTGATCTAATAAATAAATTCGTTTTTTAAAACTGTTTTTGCGTTAGTACATGGTGTATCTTTATTTCAGAACAATGGACCAAAGAAAACGTAGTCATAGTCTTCTGGAAAAGGCTCTTTTAAAATCGGGAATAGCGACCAAGGACGACTTACAGTCGGTATGTCCCTACCTATCATAATTTTCTTTGCATCTCTCATTGTTATTTCGTATTATTATTTATGTATGTATCTATACTAGTTTTCTGTTTTGCTATCATAGATAAGGGCTCCGTTTAGCTTGTTACTCATTCAAGGTCACGTCTCGTCACAAGCGCTAGCTATACCTACTACGGCCAAAGCCGTATGTATTAAAGTAATGTTGGTACCGGACCTACACAACTTTATTTTCAATTGCATTTAAGACTTTTCTCTCATGTTTATAAAAAGTGAGCCTACCTACTTACATACATACCTATTTAAAGTAGTTAGGTATGTATTTTTGTAAGGTATGTATTTTTCGATTATAAATAAATACACACATAGGTACCTACCCTATAATTTGGTCAGATTTAAAAAAAAATGTAACTTTTACTATGTTTCAGACCAGTAATATGTCTGAAGAAACTGACCTAAAGAAGCAGAAAGAAGCTGAACGTAAAAGTAAAAAACAGAAAACGAGTAAAAAAAATTCATCAAAAGCCTACCAGCCGTACCTTCACATTATTGCCGTCAGGATTCTACCCGGGTTTACTTGCCGCAGGAATACAAAAATATTGCACACGTATACAGCGTTTATAAAGAAAGCAACGTGAAAGCTGACATAGACATAGTTAGTGAAAAGATTTTCCGAAAAATATTTAGCGAGGAATTTTATATATTATTTCATGTCCCTAAAAAGGACGAGTGTCAGAAATGTTTACAGTTGCAACAAGGAGATCTCAGCGATCCAAAAAAAAGAAAGAAAAGGAAGATCATGAAACTGAAAAAGAAGAAAGTTCAAATAGATTTTCTACTCATAAATCTATACACAAAACTGATCCTTCCACATTATGTGCAAGCTTTGACTTGGAAAAGGTGTTGAATACTCCACATGGCGAGTCAATGCTGCTTTATTATTCAAGAACAATAGCGGTATATAATCTATGTTTCTACAAAAACGGAACACGTAGAGTAACTTGCTATTATTGGGATGAAAGCAACGGAAAAAGAGGTGCAAATGAAATTGCAAGTATTCTCCACAGTTACATAAAATCTGTGGATGAAAGAGAAAATATAAAACATCTTCTTATATACTGCGACTGTTGTCCTGGGTAGAATAGAAATCGCACTGTCTTAGCCATGATACATTCTACTTTGCAGGAGTGTAGTAATCTTCAGACGATTCAAATTAACTATTTGTTAACAGGGCACACATATATGCCTGTTGACAGTGTACACGCCGTTATAGAGAACAACCTGAAAAAAACTATAATTTATGCACCTTTGCAATGGTATACTGTATTTGCTACGGCAAGAAAAGAACCTTTTCCATATAAAGTTGAAGCAATGACTTTTGAAAGTTTTAACAGATGGGACGTCGTTGGCGATAAATATTTCAAAGGAAATTTAACTGGGAAAATTAGCAAAGTTCGTGTCGTGACTTTCAAGAAAAATAAGCCTTCGATGATTTCTATCAAAGACTCCGTGAACGTTAACGCAAAATCGTATAATGTCGAAGTTCAATCCAAAACCAAAGGTCCACTGATGCCTTGCTATCGATCACAACTGCCTATCTCAGTGGCCAAATATAATGATCTCATGAAACTTTGTAAATATAAAGTAATACCTGCTCCATTCCGTTATGAATACTCCAATATCCCAAAAGCTACTGATGCAAAAGATACCTTGCCTGAATCAGATATTGAAGATGATTAAAAATAATTACAACATACAGATTCTTGTGATGTTTTTCTGAGAAGTTTCTTTTTAGTTTATTCAACGAGAGCTTTAAATTGGTTCCTATTATTTTAATTGTTACTTCATATTGCAGATGATGACTGAAAATATTATTAGCTGTAAGTTGTTTTCGCACAGTTAGAATACTCTGTCAATTACAGGATGGTTTCTCGACTGCTGCTAGATTCATACTATTTTTTTCGTTTTGTTCTTATCATTTCATTTGTAGTTTCTTATCTGGTTACCTGCCACCAGTAGAAGAACCATACTATAATTGATAGGGTTTAGTTGATATAAGACTACTGTTATTTTAAGAATTTGAATTTAAGTTCGTTTTATAGAAGTTTTCTTTATGCTACGTACAGTTTTATGAATGCCTATGAGGTGCATTTTATTTTAATTGTTACTGAGCAACGAGTTGTGACTGAAATATTACTAGTTTTGTAAACATATGCACATTTTATATTGATTATAATAATTCATATGATTAAATACTTCAATTTGTGATCTCAATGTCTTAAAACACATAGTATTATTATTTTTATATACTAGTAGATTTATAATACCTAACTAATGCTCATACTGTGTACCTAAGTGTTGTTTTTGTTAAAATTAATAAAACTCAAGACAGTTCGAGTGCATTTTATTTACATTATTTAATAAAATTATTAATCCAATTTTCTGTAAAAAAGTCATTTATGTTAAAATTACGGAAAAAAATTATCTTAAAATAATATTTAGGTTGTTTTGCTTGAATTTCCACATGTTTTTTATTTTGTTTAGGCAACTTTTACTCTGCTATAAATTTTAAAAAAAAGATATATATTACAGATTTACCGTACCTTCCTTAATCAAAGCTTGTCGGTTAGTAAATTTTTACCGTCTCTACTTTTAGGGAAAATTTTACTAAGCGACACTAACTTTTAAACTAACCATTATTTTTAATATTTACGTGTACTATAATGTAGATAAATAAATAAACAAATACATTTCTAATAACTAGTCTTTTTGGACCATTACAAGAGTTTACACGTTTTTTTTTCTGAAAATTCAAACTTTAAACAGCTCTACTGTAAAGTTAGTCTGATGTCGCTTGGACAATATTGCCTTTCCAGCGTCGATATATTGTTTGTGGGTGACATTTCGTCACCTTAACGGCCCGCGTTTACTATACTCTGTTCATCGATGGTTTACGCTACTTTAAGCAGTCTTAAATAACACGATTTGTTCTTCTACATCTACACTAACATTAAAAAGAGGATATATTATTGTGTGTGTGTTTGTTTGAATTGAATAGGCTCCGAAACTACTGGACCGATTAGAAAAAATCTTTTACTATTAGTATCCAACATTATCCCTGATGAACATTATATATACTATATAATATTTTCAAATAAGTTAGGGATCCGTATGAAAACTTCGATAATGTAGGCCAAGATGTTAAAAAAATACCAAAAAAGTCCTTATATCGCTTACTCTGCGGAAGTTATTGATAATTCCATAGCAAAGTGACGAACTGCAGTTTTATAGAAGACGTCAAAATTTGCAAAGAAGTCCACATTACCATACATCTAACTATTACAGTTATGTCATAATAAATTCTTTTCCATTTTGAAATATAATGCAGTAGCAACGCCCAAACCACGCCCACGCCTTCGTACCTTGGTATTAATCCTTATCTACTCTAATAATAAAAAAGTATGCACGTAAAAACTACTTAACCGATTCAAACAATTCTTTCACGAGTATAAAGCTGCATTAGCCTGAGTAAGTAGCCTGATGCCTGAGTAACATACGCTATATTTGATTCATCATCATAATTATCATCTATCACTACGCGGGTGAAATCACGGAGCGCAGCTAGTTATTAAGTATATAAAGTAAAGCGCTGGTTAGAAAAAAAAATGCTGAATATTTTTAACACTCGGTAGCTAAATTGGCTTAATCCAAGTGGTCAGCGACCCATGCAAGTTCAAATCATGTCCAAGGTTAGCGAATTTTCTGTTTAATTTATTAATAATATTTTGGTGGTTGATGCCTTTATGTAAGCATCCACTAAGCATACATTTTTGGAAATTCCATCTCTAAGAATAAGGACTGATGACCTGATAAAAGGTTTTAAATAAACGTTGGATGCAGACCGCTTCCAACCAGTCCTTTTGGAAATTTATTGGAGAGGCTTATTTTCTGCAGTGGACGTTCTACGGCTGAGATGATGATGATGATGATGATACGCTTCAATTTGATGGTCATGCGTTTTGACCTGTCCATAACGCACAATATTTTTATATTTTTATTTTGCAATTTTAGGAAAACTTACAGCTCAACAAAACAAATAAATGAAGAAAGTACAGAAGGCCAATTAAAAGTTTTCACCAATAAGTTAATAATATAATTATTATTTAAGTTAATAATATAATTATTATTAACTTATTTTCATAATAACGGTAAAATAATGTATTTCAAATATGTCATTATCGTCGTCATCATTTCAGCCGTAGGACGTGCACTGATGAACATAGGCGTTCCCCATTTAACGTTGGCCAATTCTTAATATATTGGTGGGTAAATTAATAGATGTATTGAACATAATTCTATTGTAGTTAAATATATATATATATATATATATTTAACTACAATAGAATTATATTCAATACATCTATTAATTTACTATTTATAAATATAATTAAAACGCTGACCACTCTGGCTCCTTTAGTAATATTGAAAATAACCCATGGGCTGGTGTTTTCGGAACATGTATAGCTCAGCATAGGTCTTAACCTCCCTGGTTTAATAATAGGTATGTATAAGTTTCTTAGGTTAATGCAAATAATTATACTATTTAAACATCATATTGTTTAGAACCGTTCAGGCTATAAAGTTTGTCTACAGAAGATCAGACAACCTCTTTCTTGATAGTCGGCTATAAATTTGTAGGTATGCGGGATAAAACGGATGACATGATCTACTGTTTCTAAATGCATATTTGTCTCTTGCCTGGATAGTTAAGACACAGTTTACCCGTCAAGTTATGCACAAGCACGCCCTCTCACGTGTCACCTACGAAACGTCTTATATTATAATTGATCAGTTAACAACCTCCTAAGGGGGGTGTTCAGAACTCCGTCTTGACCTAATTATAAAGACCAATACAGCTGCCAACTTTTTTAATGGTTCCATAGCTTCACCTTATTATACACCCATTTTTAGGTTGGGTCGTGCTGCCTAGCGGAAAAAAAGATTTTAGGGACGCCGCGCACTAAAACGATGATATTCCGGGTAATTAATAAGTAGAGTTTTATTAAAAAGAGGGGAGATCATTCGCCCGATTTTAAACGCCATGCGTCTATCCGTAACAGATACTGCATCACCCGTACTAATAACTAATAATATAATAATAATAACTATGATAAACGTGATTTCTAATTAACTTTAGTTTTATATACGGAAATTCCTAAGCCTGAAGTTTTGGTGAATCAAAAATTTTCTCTCAATAAACCCAAGGTCCCAATAGTTTTTTTATATGCCTTCCCTCTATCCCGATACTAGTGACAGTTGGAAATGAAGGTCGTAAACCACTTTGTTTCGGTCGGATTAATATCAAATAGATGATAGACGTGAGTGTTTGCCGGTTTTACCATTTAATTAAGAGTTCTCGCGGAAGTTTTTCAGACAATTTTTGACGTTAGTTCAAAATATGTTAAAAATGTATTGGAATTTCATTGAAATGAAATGAATTTTTTATTTATTGCCACACAAAATACCACAAAAAACAGTATGCAGACAATGGTTTGTAAGTGATTATTGCTGGCAAAAGGGTTACACTCAGCATAAATCGCGTGACATTTTCATGCTTCCGCGACGCTGTTTTTCAGTGTACCCCTACGCTCGGACTGGCGTTCGCCGAGATAGGTGTAGCGAAAGAGGGAGACAACGTAGAGTTTCTAATTAAATATAAAACAGCTACACATAGAAACTAAGCGTAAGATGGAACAACACTATACTAACAAATAAATAAAATATATATCATCAATGCATATGATAGAGCCGTAAGTGCTGTGTTTATGTTGTGATGATGTATGTATGTGAGTGTGAGGGAAGGTGCGTGTGAATGTGTATACGTGTAGTTGTGAGGGGATAATTTGATATTTAACTTTGTGTATTAAAGGTGCTTCAAAATTTCTCTTTTGCCGATCAAGTAAATTAACTTTAATTTTTTTCCTGAAACTATATACGCTTATTTTTTGTCTCAGAGGTGGAGGAAGGTTGTTCCACACTTTTGACGCTCTATATTTGAAGCAACCTTTAAATCGCACAGAAGTGTGTTGTGGTATCGACAGACAATTGGTGTGTTTAGAGCGAATGTTTAATGTGTGAATGTGCTTGGTCCATATAAATTTTTCAAAAAGATATTCGTTCTTTTTGCTCCAGATAACTTTCTGAGTCAGGCAACCAAGATGAAGCTCTCGTCTAGTCTTCATGTTGAGGATATTGTGTTTGACTAGAAAAGGAGTGACGTGCTCTCTTCTGGGTATGGTAAAACAGATCCGAGCACACGCGTTTTGCACTCGTTGTATTGCATGTTCTGTTTTGGCCCATAATCTAGGTCCAAATACAGCGCAACAGTGATTAAAAGGATAGAGCACCAATAAATCACACAGTTGAATGCGTAACTTTTCCGAGATGTATTTCCTTATAGTATACAATACTTTTTTACTATACTTAGTTTATAAAACACACTCCTGATTTTTTTATTCGTATGTTTAATAAATCTCATATCCTTATCAAAAATCACACCCAAATTTCTTGCATCTATTTCAATAGGTATGTCGGTCCCATTTATAAGCTTTATCTTAAATTCGTCTGTAATCAATTTGCATCGAGAGCTTACGGTTACCTAAACAGGTAAGTTAGCTAAACAAAATCATAATAACCAATAAACATATTGCTTCTTACGGGATGAAAACCGTGGTATTTATTTTAATGAGCTTCAGATATTTCGACACTGTTGCAAGCGCCATGATCGCGGGACGACTGGAGAATGCGGGTGGGTGGATGAAATAACATTAAGAGCAGACATATCTGTCTACCATAGAAAGATTTTTTCAAGTCTATATATACAGCTACACATTTTCGTCCTTTATCTACCTGAGTCACAATAAAAGAAGTCAAAGCTGCAACAGCGTCCTCTGTGGATTTACCACTTTGGAAACCATATTGTGAGTCAGATATGATTTTATACTTATGAAGATATTTAGTTAGTCTAATATTTATTATTTTTTCTAGTATTTTCGACATGCTAAGTAGAACCGATATAGGTCTATAGTTATTTTCATCGTCTGGGTCACCACCCTTGTGCACTGAAGTTATGATAGATTTTTTTAACACCTAGGGGAAGGTGCCATGTTTGAAGCAAAGGTTACACAAGTGGCATATTATGGGAACTTCTTGATCTTAAGCCAACTTAAGGAAGCTTGTGAGGATGTTATTTCAACCTGGAGCACTATCTGTTTTGAGGTTCATAAGCACATCGTTTACTTCTTTTGGGTCAGTTTCTAGAAGAACAAATAAGTTGAATTGCTTATTATAGTTGTCACATGAACCTTGGTCTGATTCAGTACCATTTACTAAAATGTCTTTTGCTAGTTTTTTCCCAATATTTGCGAAATAGTTATTAATGTAATTAATAGAATTAGTCGGGGAAGATTTTATGTTTAAAAGTTTTGAATTATCGGTTTTTCGTTTATTTATATGTGTTATTGATTTAAGGTTTTTCCAAAGAGTTTTCGAGTCTTTAGTAGATTTAGCCAATAGTAGTCGTTCGTAATTTCTTTTTAGTTTATTTATCAAATTGTTACAAAAATTTCAGTATCTTTTGTAAGTAATTTTAGTAATTTCATTATGAGGATCTAATCCAGCCTTTTTTTGTAGTTTATTTCTGTTTTTAATGCATCGTAAAATACCCGTAGTTATCCATGGCTTTATAATGCGTTTGTTTTTCGGAATCTGCATAATATTTGTATTTTCTGCCAAAGATTAAGTGATTTTATTTACCAATTGCTCCACCAATGCGTTGGGATCATCACAATATAAAAGTTAGTCAAGATTATTTTATGCTAAACTTAGAAGTGCTGCTTTGAAATCAACAACCGTCTTTATCTTGCTACATTTGTTATAAGCAGTTTGATCAGCTATATTAAAAAAAAACATCATAGAGCATAGAGATACCATATTCCGAGTCCATATTAAGCCGTTTATTGTCCTTTATTAAGTTTAACACGGGGTTCCATGTGCTTGACAATCTAAAACCATCTTCACGAAAAGATAGTTTTAGAGATCTAATTTCACAAAAGGCGTACTCGGTGACCGTCAAGGGTGATGAAATGTAATGACAGTTTTTTTCCATCGTGAATAATTTTATGTTTGTATGTACGTCAGTCAAGTATTTAATTATTAATTTTTGCTGATTGTTATTGCGTTTGACCATGTACCTACATATTTTATGACATTTTGGTATACAGATAGATATGCTCTTGGAGAAGATAATAAGCTTCTCGAAGTACTAGTTCTGCGCAGACGTAGTCGCGGGCACCAGCTAGTAATATATACATTAGTTTAATTTACACAAAGTTTATCTTAAAATCAATAGTTACAGGGTCAATATTGTGTGAAAATTCTACATGCGAGTGGGGTAAATGAGGTACGATAAAAGGGTAAATTACAGGTAACTCAAATGAAATTATTTATAATTTCAAATTTGTACGTAGGTACATTTTGTTCCAAATCTAAGTAAGTAGGTTTTCGATCACTTTCAATAATCCGGACATCTATCAAAATCATCTAAACCTAACCTAATACCACGTCGGCGGCACACTTTTAACAAAATGAAGGAAATCGTCCCGTTTTTATGTGGATCCACAAAATTGAAGCCAGATTCGCGAACCACTCAGGAAAATTAAAAACAATATTAACTTTATACAACCTCGCCGGCTTACCGACGACCGAAAAGTAATAAAAATCTTTATCTTACATTCTATTTTAGGATAAATAATAAATGATCATATCTAATGTTTTCCTGTAATTGTAATTTTGTATGGAATCATTTCCATCCGGTTGTACTTACCTCAAAGTTTTAGGCACAAGGCAGGTTGTACGTACCTGTATTTGCCATTCCTGAAGTTATAAGTACGTAAATATTAAGGTTTCATTAAGTGAAAGTCACATTCAATAAGTTACTAACAGTTACTACATCATTTACACTAAATCTAAATCTTATCTACTAAAGCTCTGCATTACTAAAACTTCGAAAGGCGACGAGGAGAACATAATAACACTTTTAGGTACATGTTTTTGTACAGCTTGTGTACGCAAGTACACTGTCTCGAACACTTTATCATTATCTCAGCCGTAGGTTGTCCACTGACCATACGCCTCCCCCACACGTGCGTATATTATGTGTTACCAGGGCCAGTCATCATCTTTGGGGGCGGTAGCCAGGCGTCTGCCGAAGATTCTTAGCCCGTGCCCCACCGTTACCGTGGCCGCTACTGCAGCCAGGAAATGTGGGGCTACCAGGGACTGGGGGCCTAGTTCCATTTATACGTTTCATGGGTGGGTTTTGCCAATACTAACTACGCTTGGCAGGCGGGTTGGGAAGCGTAGTTTTTGGGTGTTTTGCTCAGAAGTTGCTGCTGCCCACCTTATGCTTTGATATCCCTTAGCTGCCTTCTACGGCACCCACGAAAAGAGTTGGGGTACTATCTTAAGCCGGCACCCCACGGCAAACTTCTTAACTTGACTCTCTAAACTCGAACATATAACGCTTAATACTTTATTATTTCTTATTCATCACAATCATCGTCATCTCAGCGTATAGGACGCCCATTGCAGAACATACGTCTCACACATATATTTCCAAAAGAACTATTTGCAAGCGGCTGTCATCCAAGGTCATTCTTCGTCGTTTATCAGGTCGTCTGTCCATCTTTTTGATGAACGACTTACGCTGCACAGGTCGGTCCGTGATACACTCCAAAGCCTTCCGGCTCCATCGGCCATCAGTACTGAGTGCTATGTACCGTGCCGACTGCCTTATCCATAATACTAGTTATGCTAATAATAGACTTGGCTTGAACTGCCGACAGTAGTGCCTTTAAGAGTTCTCTCAGTCTTTATTGGTCTAAGTAGGACTATACGCGTTTAATGTTTTACTTCCTTTTGCAATTAACGAAAAGTGACAGGCCATTATGCTTCTAAATACATGTCGGAACTGTAAAGTGATTATTCTAGAAATATAATATTCAGTCAATTTTGCAGTACAGTAGTAGTATTTTTAGTATTTTGTTAGTACAATAATTCTCAGCTTAAAAAGTGACTGTTCGATATCTTATATATCTTCCTGCACGAATGTCGAGAGAGCTAATAAAAATAATGACTATAAATGAGATAGGGCTACACATTTGATTATGCAGACCTCTTCTTTCTCCTTCATTTGCCGGCATGTAAATAATGACGTATGTATAAATTTTGTCTTTTAACTGCGTACTAGATACTGGAATGGAATTCTGCCTTCGCAGTGCATTTTGCAAACATTGCTATTCTGGGCTTATAAAAATAAATAACAAACCCAGTACTTATTCTTTTAAGAGCATAGTAGCAAGTTTACTTCCCGAAAAACTACATATTGCCGTTGGCTGAGAACATTAACAAGGCAATTTCTGGCAAGTTCCATATTCCTAAGTAATTATATAAGTTAAAATAGGTCTAACAAGGATAAGTTATTCTGTACTTAGGGTAAGCAACTAAATTGAATTTCAGAATTGAACCAACAAGCGACGTGGAGGAAAAATAACTTTTTATTTGCATTGCATCTCTGAAGCGAGGAACATGGACGTAGTCAACTTAAAATGGATGTGGTATTTTTTAGGATACGTTTTTTATATAACTACTATGACTATGACTATGATTATTAAAGAGGTGCCAGATTTTTTTATCCAAAGCTGTAGTCTGCCAGCACTGCTATGTTTAGGCCTAATGACAATGATACTGTAAAGGGCAGGAGTGACGATTAATATTAAGTAAACGTCCTGCTAGAAGGATCTCATATAATTGATAAATGGTAAGTTTGCTCATGTTTTTAGGTTTTATTTGCGTTTATGTATATATCTGTATCATGTTTACTCGCTCAACAGCCATAGAGACTTCAAGTTTTGTATGTCTATTGTTTTTTATTATAAAACTTAATTTTTTTTAATGGGTGACTCTTTTGCCTGAGTGTTATCTCCGTGAGCGGACGATGTTTAAGAATATTTTATAATATTAATAGCCAACAGAATCCATGTTTAAGGTCGGTTCTGGTTAATACCACCGCAGTTCCTAGAACTGCGTCGGTATGGTGGTTGGTACGGTACGTTGGTAAACTCTATTAAGAAAGCAATAGCGCGCAAGAATTACTATGTTAGGCTGTGAAGGGCGTTGTAGCAAGTATAATTAGTGCGCGAACGAGGCTCGAACGAGTAACAAGCGCAGTGCAGTACCACGGAAAATCTTTGATTTCTTTGCGTCATTGATATGTGTAGTGCTCACTATATTTTTTTTATTTTTTTATTTTTTTATAGGAAAAGCAACAGCTAAAGTAACTAATGGATAAAAACATAGCAACAGAGAGCTAATTAGAGGTTTTCACGAATATATACATTATAGCAACAATTTATGAACAAAAAATATCGCTTAGTCGACACAAATCAGTGAAAATCGTATTAATTATAACATAAGTATGTACGCCAAATTTGTCAATGAACGGAATATCCTACATTATAAAATAGAAACATCAGTTTTAATTATTGCCACTGTTGAGGAACTCAGCGTAAAACATGCAGCGTTTATTAAATTTATCGCTAGCCCTCAAAAGAAATGCATTTTGTCTGTAATTTGTTTCTACAGTAGGAGTAAAAATAGTAGGGCTAGATCGAATATATACTATAATAATACGTGGGGCGTTAATGTTGATCTTGCTAAGCAACTCGGGACAATTGATGACATTTGAAGTTATTTTCAATAAAAAAGATCTCAGCTATTTCGCGTCTTTTGGATAGTGGAAGGAAATGAAACATTTTACAGAGTAAAATATAATTATCATAAAATCATGTATACATCATAATGCCTCTGCTCCATACTTCTGCCTCGACACTTAACACTTTGAATCCTATCTCTGTCGTTATATCATATTGATCTCATCTTATGACATGTCTACATGTGTTATATTATTTGATAAAACAATCTACCACGTTAATTACAAATACAAATGCATAACTGGATGAAAGTGACCTAGATGTCCTGTGCTGATCAACAGTGCATTAATGCGGCTGTCTAATGCATAACCATTTATTGCCAGAACAAATAGCAATATAAAGTATGTTCTTTCCACACCCATTATAACCACAAAGATGGCCTGTACCGTTCACTGCCCTGAGACCAGTGGAGTCAGGTCCGTGTTCCACCACCACAACTGGTCAACCCTCGTCTACGCCGGGGGGCACACGCATGCGGAGCGGGGGCTCCGCATGCGTGTGCATACTTCCTGCCATTCTTGGGGATCTGCTTGTCGCCACAAAATGGTAGACTTCAGCAAAGGATCTCCGCTTGGAGCTGCTAGAAAGCGGTTATAACATAAGTGGAGTATTGGTAACGATTTGTTAATATCTTTTTCCAATAAATATGCCGCATCCTCAAATATATCGCTTCTACATTGCGAAGATTGCACCGCAAGCGTTGAGTTGCGCACATAATTAGATCGCACTCAAAGAGTGCCAGAGAGGTGTAAAGAAAATGGTTTTTATATTATCGGCTTTTCAGCGCTCTTCGTATCGAAAAGATGGTAAGTATAAATCATGAAAGGTCGAGCTTAGAGGTATGTTATAAATAGCCTTTACTGAGCTAAACGGTAGCGAAGAAGCGTAGCTACATAACTTTCAATTTAGTAGTTAGTATAAGTTGCAGTTTTCAGCTTCAGAATAAGACTTGGAAAAGCCAAATGAGAAATCAGATGGCAGTAAGGTTTTCTATCACATCATGGAGATATTTTTTTTTTAAATTTATTTAAGAATCAACAAACAGTACACAGCAGAAGTACAAGATTAAAGCAGTATAGATAAAACAGTTAATAGCTGGTGTACCAGCATTGTTGACCACAGATTGATAAATAATTAAATAGTTCTGATGATAGATTCTTGTCGGCAAGAAGAATGCAGCAATATGGAACCGGAAGAGAAAATATTTGAAAAATATGTTTCAAAGCATCAAAAAATCAATTCGTAAGTGCCATCTTATTCCGAAAAGAAAAGGATAGCTTTTATAGAGCTCATCATATAGAATTCGGTTTTAAAAATACTGAGTTTTATAAATCACCAGATGTGCTAATACCGAAAATGCTGTCATCTGATTTTTTGTTCCAAATCATCAATTAATCAATTTCACTATTATTAAATTCAAATATGATTTTGAATTTGATGATTTTGAACAAAAATTTATGAACGCATTTAAAACAGTATTTTAAACACAAGTATTTTAAAACATTTAACAGTATACAGGCAATCGCACCTGGATGATATTACCATTTTAACCAGGCTGTATGGCAGAGAAACCGTGATCTGAAGGCGAAAATTAAATTATCAGGTTAACTTCGAATTTGCCTTTATTGCCGATTAATAACATAGAAGTTGGTTTAAATCTATGATAGAAAAAAAATGCAGACGATGAGGCAACCAAAATGGTTATAAATTATTTTGAACGACTTTTCACTCTTTTGCACTTTTCTGTTGTACACTAGAAAGCTAGGAAGCTCTCCCCCCGCGACTGTCGTGCCGTTCGGACGTGTTTACGCGCAGAATTATTTTAAATACTTTAAGTAAAAGGAAGACAATTTAAACTCAACCTTATAGTGAAGTGCATTGGGTACAGTTTTCAAATACCAGAATACCCTTTGTTGGTGTCATAATTGTAAGTGACAGTGAATCAAATTGGTCTACTCAAACGGTCGAATTCTTATTCTGAACTATGCCTAAAGTGCTGAGATCTCCATCTCAAACTGAGTCGCCGGATCCAGTTAAAGTAAAATCTCTAAGGAAGAGAACATGACACGCCGAGATAAACGAAGAAACGTACAAGTCGAAAACATTGATCGGTGCGCTGTGCCATCAGAAGATGAAGGGAAGCAAATTGTGTCCCCATTTAATCTTGATGCCTTCTCGTCTTTCCGTAATGAGGTAAAAGAAATGTTCCAGTCATTCAGAACCGAACAGCTTGAGAAGCTAGACTGTATGGAGCAGAATATACTCGCCGATTTAACATTAAAAATCTCTAATGTGCAGGACTCCTCAGATGAGGTCGGTAAGTCGATTGATATATTATCGAACAAACTGTCAACGATGCAACTTTCAATTAGTAATCTTGACAGCAATTGTAAGGAACTCGCGTCTGAGATATCTGCCTTAGATGAAAAATGTGAGATAATCGAGTTCAATTGTAGAAAGACCTGCCTTGAAATTCGAAATGTTCCCAAAAAAATTAAGGAAAACAAGGAAGACCTTTTTGCTACAATTCAATGCCTAGCAAACTCCCTCAACTTAAAGGTGCAGACTACCGATATAAGAGACGTATACCGCCTGTTTACTAGACACTCGAAAGACTTTTCTTCTATTATTGTTGAAATGACAAACACACTTCTTAAAAATAGTTTTCTGGAATCAGCTAAGAAATACCACAAGGCCCACCAGGGTGCCCAGCTTAACTCGAAGCACCTTGGCTTTGACGGAACTGAAACGCCTGTCTACGTCTCAGAATACCTTACATCGAAAGCCAAACGGCTTCACTACTTGGCTAGAGAATTTGCGAAAGAGGCGAACTATCGCTATTGCTGGAGTTCAAATGGGAAAATTTACATCCGTAAACAAGATGGAGCACCCTACATCAGAATCAACCAAGAGGAGCAACTGAAAAATCTCAAGAAAGGAATCTGACTATTTCACGACGTTTCTATATGCTGTACCAGCCTATATAAGCATAATTTCCAAAGTAAAAAGAATATCTCACTATCAGTAATACTTTTTCTTAACTACTGTGAGTTTATTCGCTTTCAAATATCAATTAGGTCACTAACGAAACTCTTCATATGTATAATTTTTAAGTATTATGAAGAAAATAGCATCATTGTTAGTTACATCTATAACCAGGTTTTAGGTACACAATACAACAATCAACGGTTTGCAACATGTAATATAAATTTCCTTAACTTTAAAATAGGTATAATATCGTCATCTCTTTCTTACTTACCACATCACTCGCTACGTAAGTACTGCTACTGCTCTCAGCTCTGCATGCTATTTCTTACCCGCAATTTAGACATGTTTGAATCGTATAAGGCAAGTGTCACACTGCAACATTTCGATGTGTTTGAAAACAACCTTTCTCTTGAACGCTATCTTCTGATGATCTCTTCTTTTTCGTATCCCTCACTGTATCAAGTAAATAAAATTTGATCCACAAATTATTATAGACGAGCTAGATGAAACTAGTTTTATTCCTAGTTGTCATGTTTTTTCTGCCAAACTATGCAAGAATAAATTGGGTAATGCAAACTCTCAACTAACGATATTGTCACAAAACATGCGCAGTATTTGCAAAAATTTTGACAACCTTTCCGTTTTCCTATCTAGTCTAGGCTTTTTACCTGACTTGTTGGTACTGACTGAATGCTGGCTGGGTGAATTTACTGCTGATATTTTTCTTAAAAACTACACATTTTACAGGTCTAAGATATATCACAATAAGTGTGACGGTATAGTGATTTATGTCAAGGAAGGTGTGCACGTAACTATAAACGAACCTCAACTACATGGTGCAAACTGTCTTATTATTTCTATAAATAATTACTACACGATTATTTCAATATACAGATCGCCATCAAACTACTGTTGTAGTTTGATGGCGATCTGTATATTGAAATAATTGAAAACTTGAACTAAACTAAATTGAAAACTTTTTAATATCTTTAGAGAAAATTATTAAAGAAATAAAAACTGACACGCTGGTAATAACTGGCGATGTAAATATTGACATAAGAAATGACACTAAAGACAGGAGAGCAGACCATTATCTAGAACTTTTAGCCCATTATGGCCTAATACCCGGGCATACGTTACCTACTCACGGTCACACATGTTTAGATCATGCAATGATCAAAAGTGGGCACTCCTGTCGTGTTGTGGTCTGTGGAGCGGGTGTAACAGACCACGACGCTGTCATCATTGGCATTGAAAAAACGCTAAACAAACCGTTAGATAACAATTACAGGGCCGTTTCAAAAATAAATTACGCAGAAATAGAACGCTTACTAAACCTAACGGACTGGTCTCTCATACTGGAGAGCACTGACATTTATTTTGCCTTCGAATCTTTCACGCAGACCGTCTCAGACATTATTCGCTCTAATAAATCTATAGACATGATACCAAACTCCAAGCATATCCGAAAACCTTGGATCACCAAAGGACTTAAAAGAGCCATTGACCGCAGAGATCTGCTCCATATGCAAAGCAGAAAGAGGCCCAAGGATGCAGAACTACAAACGGAATATAAAAAGTATCGCAACACCTGCAATAATTTACTACAAAACCTAAAAAATATCTATGATCGATCATCTCTGGAAATCGGTAAAGGCGACAGTAAAAAACCTGGAAAGCGGTTAAAGAAATATGCAACATAGCTTCAGGCCACTCAAACAATTCTGTACTTCTTGGGTCCTCCAATACTCCTTCTCAGTCCCTTGAAGATGTAAATACTTATTTCGCAACGGTGGGTTCTTCTCTCGCTAACACTATTCTAAAAAACCTCAATGTTTCTGAAGAAGAGCTTGCACAAATTTCTGGACATAACAAAAATAATCCTAATAGCTCTTTATTCCTCTTCCCAACAGATCACATGGAAATTTTCAATATTTTGGCTGGACTGAAGGCAGGTTCTGCTCCCGGGCACGACGGAATTAGTAACGATCTACTCAAAATATGTAGGAAATCGCTAGCTGGCCCTATTTCACACCTTTGTAACCTCAGTCTTTCTACTGGAATTGTTCCCGATTGCTTAAAAATTGCTAACGTCATACCTATTCTAAAAGATGGTAACCCACTAGTATATAACAATTACAGACCTATATCGTTACTGACAGCCATCTCCAAAATTGTTGAAAAAGTGGTGAATAAAAGGCTGCTCTCTTACCTTGAAAAAAACAATCTCCTGTCCGAGAACCAATTCGGTTTTCGCGGTGGCAGATCGACGGAAGACGCCGTAGTGCATATGGTAGACTACTTAGTTGAAAAACTTGATACTGGAAATAAATGCATTGGTGTCTTTCTCGATCTTGCCAAAGCATTTGATACTGTTTCCAGACCCATACTTCTTAAAAAAATGGAATCTATGGGAATTCGAGGTTTGGCCCTGAAATGGTTTAATTCATACTTCACGCATCGAAAACAGAGAGTTTGTCTTAAACAAGGCGAGGTGTCTAGTGACTTATTGGAGGTCTCTTTCGGCGTCCCTCAAGGCAGTGTCCTCGGTCCAACCCTGTTCTTGATATACATTAATGACCTGTGTCAGCTCCACTTACTACAAGCTGAAACTCTCGCATTCGCAGATGATACAGCGCTGATCTTCTATGCAGAAGACTGGTCATCAGTGACGAAAATTGCGGAAAATGGTCTGAGGCTGGTCTCATCTTGGCTACAAAAGAACCTACTAACTCTCAATATAAGCAAAACGAAGTTTCTGACTTTTAGTGTTACAGAAAAAACGGCACCTGTAAATCCAGTTATAATAAAAATCCATAACTGTAATAATTACGATAATACCAATACTTGTGATTGCATGGCTCTTCTTCATGCAAAATCCATCAAATACTTGGGAGTTGTCGTCGATGACAAACTCAGATGGGACAAGCAAATTGATTTGTTGAACAGTCGAACCAAAAAGCTAAAATATATCTTTAAGCGCCTTAGCAAAGTAGCTGATAATGACTTGATACGCATAGTCTACTCTGCGCTTTGTAGTTCTATATTATCCTATTGTATCTCAGTCTGGGGCTCAGCTTTTGGATCATATTTGCTAAAATTAGAACGTGCACAAAGAGCTATTATAAAAATTGCTTTTAAAAAGCCGTGGCGATATAGTACTAACGATCTGTACTTGGAAAGCCAACTCTTAAGAGTACGACAGATGTTCGTATCAAACACAATATTGCGGTTCCACAAAAAATCTATGTTCAATACGAAACAATCCTTCAGATCAACACGATTGGTATCGTGGAACGTCCCTCAAACAAAATCTAATTTTGCACAGAGATCCCCATATTTTCTCGAACCCTACTTATATGCAAAAGCGAACAAAGAGCTTAACATTTACAAGTGTCTCAAATATTCTTGTAAGAAAAAAGTCAAATCGTGGCTCATGCAAATGAACTACTTATCTACGGAACATATCATACAAATTAAACACTAAATGAGCCGTTCTTATTACAGAAGACTAATCTAATCTTACAAACCTAAATCTGACCTTGCTGATATATCAACTAATCTTGCACACTCGTTAATCCTAGCAGCCTAGGTAGCCTAATAATACAATATGATACAAGTGTGGGGTGATCAACATCCCACACTCGTGTCATACGAAGGTTTACATCACTCATGTGAGGAAATAACCGACTTATATTATTATCGTAATCTTTTAATTTTGAAATTACAATAAAGTGAATATTTTCACAATTATTGCATATTTTTTTTTTTTTTTGAGATCTATGAACATATTAATAAAATTGTTTTCGTGTATGTGTGATGAAAAAGTTATTATGTTTTCTGGGCTTAAGCTATCCGCGTACCAAATTTCATTTAGATCTAATCAGCCATTGTAACGTGAAGAAGAAACAAACATACACACTCACTCATTACTTCCACATTTTTACATAATATTTAATAATTTTTATTAGTCCTCTTGCCTGTGACTTCAATAGTTAATAATACATATAATTTAATTTAATACTCATTAACATAAATAACACTTATATATACTTACATCTAATACATCTAACGTAAATATAATAATAAAGTCTCTAAACACTCCACAGCTCAGTGTGACACTTGCTTAACGTCGGTTCTGCATTTCGCCGGATTCCGCGTGTTGACGTAGGTCAGTACAGGCTTACACACACATAAGTATTCACCGCTCAAACGCAGCAATGCAGCGTTGAGCCGCGGTGACGACTCGCTACCCTCGACTCGAATCATTAGCGCTTGTATGCCTACTTAATTATCGGTAACCCTCACATAAACTTGCGTATGCCTGGTTTTAGGTGTATTAGGCAGATAATAGGCAATTTCAAAAATTTTACACTAAAATACAGATTCATGTAGTGCTTCAGTGACATTTCTAGAAATAGGATTATTCTATTCAGGTCTGGGTATCTTTATGATAGTTTAGAGAGCACCAAGTTACGTGACAAGTTACGTGAGGATCTGTCTAAAATATGCCCGCAAATGAAGCGAAATATCTGGTTTAGGTAGGTGGTGATTCGGGAGTTATGTGCTTATTTGGAATTTAGCCTATATAAGATTAAATTTTGAGTTTTTGTTTAGTTTAGACTTTAGAAAATGCTTATAAAATACCGATATCTACCAATAATTTTGTCGAAGTTATTACAACAGGTAGGTACTTAAGTAAATTTATATGTGTAGGTAGGTAATTGATAAAACTGTTAACTTTATATCATTATTATTGAAATATTGTGTTGAAATGTTGTGTTATCCGGTTTATGTACCCAATGTGGTTCCTAATTTTACTGTCACGAATGAAATTTACTGAACCTTCGGGAAGAGACTAGCCTCCCACAACACAGGGAATCCTAGTGTGGGAGCTAGTGCTCATAACTTAGCTTAAAGGTATAGATAAATTAAGTAAAACTTAGTATAGCTACGTAATTTTAAGCTACATATTGTACACCTATATCCTGAAATAAACATGATTTGATTGATTTTGATTTGACTACGCATAAATAATTTCATAAGAAAGGCACCGGACTAACAACGGTATGGAAAGCTGGCATAGACGGCTTAACTGTCGAAAATTCCTCATAAAGGTACATTAATTTTATTTTATATAGGTATAATACGAAAAGAAGCACGTAGGTTGCGACGTCATATACAGCCGTGCGATTCTCTAAGACCAAACATCGTTGCTTCTTTGACAACATCCGTGAAACAAATGACGAGATAACAAGGAACGTTGGAAAAACAACCTTGTTACAAGGGTGATATCTCATAAAGTATTTGACATCGGTGAGCCCGTCGACGAGCGCATCGAAAATTATTACAGAATCGCACGGCAGTATGTTTATGACGTATGTATAACAGTGAAGTCAATTCCCTCATCCAACAGAATATTATAGTTTTACAGTTTTTTACGAATATTATAAGAATACGGAAGCAAATTCTTCCCCAATCATGATTTTTTCGCCAACATAGGGTTTTAACTGCGTGTAGTATTTTAGTTTAGTATTTAACGCGGCATGTAGATTCTACGTATGAATAAACTCAACTTTTCTCAACTGTAACTTTGAAAAGTAGGCATTTTGCTACTATTTTATCATGCGATGTAGTCATAATGCGAAGTAGAGAATATGAGATGTGGATTATTTAATACATAGGTTTTTTTGCATTGTAGGTATTAACAACCGGACCCGTTAAATAGATTTTCCTAAAACTAACAGCACTAACGGCTGTACGGCGAGACCTAGCTTTCTATAGGATTCATAGCCGCGTCTTCCAAAAATCAGTGTCGTCATGACCATCATGGCCTAGCGAGAGAGAGATCCAAGCATCGAATTTAACTCTCTAGTTAATTTTACCCGTATGAAGATGGAGTGACATGTATTGAGTAGCATAATATTCTTTACCCAACCGAAAGCAGTCCTTCATCATTTTTATTTATATATTGTAAGGCACTAACTGCAGCGAGACCAAACTTAGTAATTATTATAGAAAGAAACATACATCCACAAAATAGTTTTCTAAACTATTCCAATACTGGGCACGGCATGGTACTCCTATTTATAGTAATAAAGAAGAAAATAGTATATTACAATTGTTTATAAACATTTCAGGAAGATACATGTTTTAATGCGCTATAGTGTTTATACGTGGCTCGAACTTGTTTTTTAATGTTTTGGTCCCATAGGAAAATCGTCCAGAACAGTTAAAATATAGATGGTATGTTTTGTAGAAAAAAATTACAAAAATGTCTAGGTGTGCCTTGAACGCTAGGTACCGTAACCCAGCTGGTTTGGCCGAAGCTTACGCGTATAGTATTCTTACTTATTTTAACATTAAATATTTGACAGTATTGTTGTCTTTTTCCCGTCCTAAAAGACTGTTTTATGAGACACCATTACTACGAGTATTAGTAGTACTATCATAAATGCGTAATTCAAATCCTTCATGTTTTGCCATTTATTCAAACAATGAAAGGCATATATACTATATAGGGTGTTTGGTAGAGGGACCGACAAACCAAATGAGCGTGTTCGGGGGACCACTTGGAGAATACAAGTTGGCCAAAAAAAATCCCCGACCCCCCAATATGTTTAACTTTTTTTTGTGATTTTTCCATTTTCCTCCGAAATTGTACCTATTTACCACCATAACATTTGTAAAATTTGTAAAAACTAAAAACATCCGGTCTAAAACATACTTTACAAATGTTATGGTGGTAAATAGGTACAATATTGGAGAAAACGAGAAAATTCACAAAAAAAAGTTAAAAAAAATTGGGATGTCGGGGGTCTTGAGTGAATCGATACTTTTGCCTATATAATCCTCGAACGTATAAGCACCGGTGTTTTCAACGCCTATTTTTCCCCATATATGTTTTTGGTCATGTGATCAAGTAACAGGGGGCGAGCCTATTCCCATCTACGGGGCACTGTTCCAGTCTCCGGACTGTTATTGAGAAAATTTTTCTTTCTCAGAAAAACCCAATAACTGTCCAACCCGGGGTCGAACCCATGACCTCGAGGTTCCAAAACGGCACTTCCACCACTACACCAAGACCAAGCGAGCGAAGCCGCTGGCGGGTCAGCTAGTGATTTCATAATTAGTGAATTAAAGAGACTCTCAAAACAATATAGAGGGTGACGAGCGAAATACAGCGCCACATTAAATAATTCTTATCACACGTTGGCACTGCATCTGTAATAAACAAGCATTGTGCTTCACGTCAGGTACATGACTTTTCCGCATAGTAATAAATATATTAATAATTCTGTTTAGTGAATTCTTTATTATCAGATTTTTCAATTTTCAAATTACAGGTACTTAACCTGTAATTTTATAGCAAATAAGCGCTTATAATTATCATCATCCTCTTCATCAGTCGAAAGACGTCCGCTGCTGAGCATAGGCCTCCCCCATAGAACGCAACTTAGAACGGCTCGCAGCCGTTCCCGGTAGCCGTTATGGGAAATGGTCCATCTAGCGTTCACTTAACTAATCTACTTTACGTCTTCAGATGCGTGGTCGCAACTCGAGAACCTTTCTGCCCTATTATTTATCAGTTCTGCGGGTGTTATGGCCTGCCCATTGCCACTTCAACTTGTAAATTTTGAGAGCTACGACGGTGACCTTAGGTTCCCGTACGGATCTTCTTATTTCGGATATATCACGCAGGGAAACCCCAAGTATAGCCTTCTCTATTGCTCGTTAAGCTACTTTAAGCTTTTTAATGAAGCCTTGAACATTGGTTTTCAGGCTCTAAGATATTGTGGACGAAAAAATAGATCGAATAAATCGTATGCTCGTAAAAAATTACATAAATATAAATTAAATAGTGATCACCACCCTTTTAATTTTTTAGGAATATGAATGGGAATTAATAAGAAATATAGAGATTTACAATGTTTCTACTTAGGTTACTCCCAGTAGAAGAAACATTGTAAAAATCTATATGAACATAATGGCTGCTTCTTCTCTGTAGGATCTATCGGCCTTATTAACAAACTTGTAATAAACCCGGATTAGTTAAAATATCTATCTGTCAATTTTTCGCTTGCAGTAAATGTCATGCGTGAAAGCAAGACAAAGTATGTTACGCCTAATATATGTTTACGCAACGTTTATTAATAAAGGTCTATATCAAATCAAAATCAAAAATGTTTTTATTTCAGTAACCAAAAAACGTTTACATATACAATCAAGGTAGGGACCTTCTTTTAAGTATAAAAATACTTGTGCCAGAGGGCCCCGCTCTTCCATATCCATTACAGTTACCAATATTACAAGAAAGGTATAATCTATTATAATATACATATTTAAAAGTTGAAAAATTATAAAATGCATTATAAAAATGTTAGTACTTTTAGTTTATTGTGTGTGTGTGTGTGTGTGTGTGTGTGTGTGTGTGTGTGTGTGTGTGTGTGTGTGTGTGTGTGTGTGTGTGTGTGTGTGTGTGTATGTATGTGTGTGTGAGTGTGTGTGTGTGTGTGTGTGTGTGTGTGTGCGTGAGTGTGTGTGCATGTGAGTGTCCGTGCGTGTGGGCGTGTGTAGTCGCTATCCAGTACCTTAACTTAGATTTGAGTTATTTATTAAAGTATTTATTTTAAAGTTACTGTAGTATTATTATGCAATATATATTTGATAAATCATATAGAAATGGTTGTATTAGGTAATTATGATTTTCTTATTTATTATAACGTAGAAGTGCTTCCGTCTCCTCATAAGTTTTAGAAAGGATCCAGTCGGTAACAGCTTTTTTGCATTCGTAGTGATGCATAGGATATATGTTGAGAATTTTGTTTAGCTGATTGTACAGCCGCGCTGACTGTTTCTCATATTGCTTTCCAGCAAAACATGTCTTAAAGGCTTTACCCATTACGACTGAATGCTTCCTTCTTTTGTTTTTTAGAATATTTGGGTTATAAGCTAAATGTTTGTGAACCTTTAATACTGATTGTATTATATACAGCTTTCGTACTGTTAATAACCGACTCAAAGCATACAGCGTGTCGGAAGGGAATCTATATGGTTTAAAATACATTACTTTTATTAAGGCTCGCTGTGATCTCTCAATATCTATAAATTTGGACTTTGCAGCTCCTCCCCAAATTGGCACACAGTAACTTAAAATAGGTTGGGCTAAGATGATGTAGATTTTGTTTAGCAACTCTTGGGTCGCTACGTGTCGTAAATTTTTAAAGATCCAAATTAATTTTCTTGTTCTAGCACTAAGCACGTCAATTTGGGGAAACCATGATAGCCTTTGGTCAATTGTGACTCCTAAATATTTTATTTTATTTACCTTATTTAAATTAATGTCGTTTGTTGTGTCCGAGTGGATCAATTTGACATTAAAATCAATTCCTGGTTGAGTTCTATTATAAATAGTATAGCACATATAGTTAGTTTTCTGAGCGTTTAATGTTAGCAAATTTGACTTCAACCACTGAACAACTATATTAAGACCCGATTCAGCTTCTATTCGGACCTTGTCCCATGTTGTGTTAGAAAAAACAACGGCCGTGTCGTCGGCATACGAAAATATTTTAGCGTTATTTAATTTGAGGTCGCACAGATTGTTAATGTAAATTAAAAATAAGGTTGGTCCTAAAACACTCCCTTGAGGGACTCCGAAAGCAATGTTTGAGTCGTTACTGATATATGAGTCTATTTTAACCTTCTGCGTTCTGTCACTTAGATAATCCCTGAAAAGAGCTAAAGGTGTATCCCTTATTCCGATGTTCTCTAATTTTTGAACGAGTATGGGGACACAAACTGTGTCGAAAGCTTTCTTTAGATCCAAATATACAGCTACACATTTATTTCCCTGATCCATCTGTTCAATTATGAACGTTGTTAAGGCAGTCACTGCATCTTCCGTAGACCTACCATTGCGAAATCCATATTGAGAATCCGATAAGAGTTTATATTTGTTAAGGTAATTAATAAGCCTTCTATTTATGAGTTTTTCTAATATTTTTGAGATTGATGGTAAGACAGATATTGGTCTGTAATTGTTGATGTCATATGCATCACCACTCTTAAATATCGGAGTTACAATAGATTTTTTAAGTTGTTTTGGAAAAACACCAGTAATAAAACAAAGATTAGCAAAGTGACAGATAATAGGTACAACTTCGTTATGAGCTAGCTTTAGGAATCTTGTTTGTATGTTATCCCATCCAGGGGCACTATCTGTCTTTAGAGTAAAAAGCACATCATGTACTTCTCTAAAGTCAGTTTCTAACAATACAAAAGAGTTTAATTGAGTTTTTTTCGTATCGCTGGGTAATTGATTATAGTTATTAGGGCTTCTCAGAATATCTTCTGCAAGCGTTTTCCCTATATTAGCAAAATGATGGTTTACATAGTTAACAGATTCAAAAGGAGACGGTTTTAAATTTAATAGTTTAGTGCTGTCGGATTTAGTTTTATGTAAATAAGTTATAGATTTTATATTTTTCCATAGAGTTTTTGAATCCTTTGTAGAATTAGTTAATAGTTTACGTTCATAATTCCTTTTAAGTTTTTTAATCAAGTTGTTACAAAAATTTCTATATCTTTTATAACTGATTTTTAATGTCTCGTTATGAGGATCACGTCGTATCTTTTTTTGTAGGTTATTTCTATTCCTTATGCAACGCAAAATTCCAGAATTGATCCAGGGCTTAATAATACGCTTATGTTTGGCCACTTTTACAGTACTCGTATGTTCTTGCAAGGACTCAATGATTTTATTAACGAGTTGTTCAATGATGTAGTTTGGATCGTCACTAAACAAAAGTTCTGATAAATTCTTTTTAGCTAACGTAGTAAGTGATTCACCAAAATCAGTAACTGTTTTTATTTTAAGACATTTGCTATTTGCAGTTTTGCTAGATAGATTCAAATATATCATAGAGTGGTCGGTCACAGAAGTATTCAAAACGGCAATTTGAGCAGTTAAGTTATTTTTCTCAAGCTTCAACATATAGTGGTCAAGGCAACTGCCTTCTCTTGTCGGGATTGTGTGTCCTGGCATTAAACCATGCATAGACAAGATGTCTAGATAGTTAAGTCTATTTGTTCGCTCGTAGTTTTGCTCGGATTCTTTAAAAATTAGGTTTATGTTTAAGTCTCCTGTTATTATTATATTTTTGTATGACTTAATTGATTCTAGATGTGAGTTAAGAGAATTTATAATGACATCAGCATTAGTGTTAGAAGGCGAGCGATAAATTCCTAATATAGTACTACTATATGTATCAATTTGTAAGCATGAGGCGTGATCTAATTTCACTTCTCTGATATTTGTAATAATAATTCCGTTTTTAATATACGCTACCACTCCATCATTTTGGTTAAGCTGTTGGGTTGTTGCAAATGAAGTATAATTTATAAGATTAGGAATAGGTTTGTCAGAGTTAAGTCGGCATTCAGTTAAGATAAGTATGTCAGGAGTAATATTTGATAGACCTAGGGTCGTATTTAAGTCATCTATGTTACTGTAAACGCTTCTAATATTTTGACAAAAAACTTTTAAATCACTGTTTTTCGCTGGTATATTACTATAAAGATCCTCAATATCACAATTAAAAGTTTGAGCAATTTCAATATCATCTATGTCTTTCAATGTAGTACGTGTATTATTCATAATGACAACCAATTAAAAGACTGCTTGTGTCATAATAGATTGTTGTATGTAATACTAAAAAAAGTTTATTTCGTAATTTTATTTGTGTACGTAAACTATTTATCTTTTTGTACTTTCTATAACTCGTCCAAAATATAGGAAAGTGTATTTCAACGGTACGGACGCATAAAAACCGATGTGTGTGTGATGAGAAATATAATGAATATGTGTGGTACTGTATGTTGTGAGTATGTGTGTGCATTGAGAGTTTATATACATTGTTACAGAAAGTAATGAATACTAATAATAGCTGGAGGAGACGAGACGGAACAAAAAGTTCGATATTAATAATTACCACGAGCATAGCCAGTTCTATCACGCCTAGTCATCGTTCCTGCAGCTGCTGAACTTGTGTCTCAGATTTTATGGCAATTATAGGGGAGTTCTCATCTTTCCTTACGTAAACTTTACCGTACGCAGTCCAACAGAATTTATAATTTTTTGATTTGGCAAGATCTCGGGCCAGAAAATGCAAGCGGGATCCTTTGGCCGTTAGTTGTTCCGAGACGTATATTGGAGTATCTTCGGCCGTTTTAAAACCTAAGTGCAGAGCACGAGTTTCTTGCTGCTTCTCACGAGTTTCTTGCTGCTTCTTCTCGGCGGTGGTTCTTTTCCGAAGACAGCGGTAGAATCATTTAAAAATGTTGACGTTCATAAGAGTGTCTATGATGCCTAAACTGAATAAATAATTTTTGAATTTTGACATAATTTCGTCTTGTGGCGAATATTAAATGTCTTGCACATTTTCAGCATGTCCGTTTTCAGCAAAGTAGAGGAGGTCTCCACTACAATTGGTGTGTTTTTAGTCTCCTCTCTCTTTCCCCTCACTCGATAGATGTCCTTGATGTCGTTGTTTTTGATGTTGCCACCCACATTCTTAGACAAGGTCAGCACCATTTCAACCAAGTCTTCTTTGGTTTCAGTGGGTTTTTTGGGGACATTTTTGAGTTCAAAATTCGCCTTGCGACTACCCTTCTGTAGGTCTTCAATTTTGTCCTCTAATATCGCTATGTGTTTTCTGTCTTCTTGTATAATACTTTCTAATTGATGAATTCTCTGCTTAAACTCTTCATTTTGTGCCAATACGAGAGCGACCGATGCTTGAATGTTGTTATTTCCCTCCTGAATATCCTTAAGAATCTGTTTTTGGTTTTTTTCCTGACTTAACAACATAGCCTTAATATCTTCCTTAAAGCTCTTTAACTCTGAGGGGCTATCATCATGCCTCTTTCTCTTGTAACGGCCAAACACGAACTCTGGAGGGGTTTTTTCAAGTGTTTGACTCACGTCAGGATCTGAGCGCGATCTGTCCATGATATTCTCCATAATACCAGTACTTTTTATTGCTGCAAACTGGCCTACTTGATTTGTTATTGCACTACGCGGCGCTCGAATTCAGAGTTAGGGATCAACTGAACTGGTCGTTGATCTGCACCTTAATATAATTCTGCGTTCCGTCCAATGTAGTCTGAGCTGTTATTGCTCCTCCTCGGCATTCGCATTCAGAATGAGGGGTCTACAAAACTGGACGATGATCTGCACTTACATATAAAAGTGCGTTCCGTCCAGTATAAACTGATCCCACGGGTTTTAAATAAAAATAAATACGAATCGTAGCTGTTAACACGCGTCCGATCAGCTCGGCGTCCGGGGGGAAGAGGAATGTATGTTGCTATATATGTTGGAACGAGGCGCTAGAGTGTTTAAAATACATTATAATGAACAATTGACGTTTATAAGTGCATTTTTGATGCCTACATTGAACAAATGATTTTTACTTTGACTTTGTTATTGAAACTTCTCGAACGCGGCCCATCTAAGCTGGATTCTTCGTACGACCTACTTGTAGAAGTTGTTTTTGTTAATTTCTGTCGTAAATAGTGTTGTCCAAACCATGTTTATTACCAGGAAACTTTAATTTTATATAGAATTTGACAGTCATTATATTAATCTGTCCGCATCAGGACAAAAAATAACAATAGATTTATGAATGAAACTTGCCTCGAATGAGGCTTGCTGATTCAGACAGATTAATATTCAAATTAGGTTCAAACTGCGTTTGAATAAAAATTGTTACAGATAATCCTTTTAAAATTATTAAGATAATAAACTCTCGAAGGACGTTGGTCTTATACTACTTTATACTCTTCTTGTGGTGTAGGTAAAAAAACTACATACTGAAGGTGGCAAGATATAGTGGATCTTTATACAGTGCAATCTTGACTATATTAGTGGCGTGAAAATATTCTCGTCGTTAAGGTGATGGTCGTTGAGCTCGAAGCAGATTTCTCGGCATTTAGGGACCTTGTTTTTGCGGTACGCTCCTTTTATGAGTGTTTTAAGATAAAGGCTTTTTATCGAATCCCAGAGGGCGATTTGCAGATAAAGGTGTATGAAACTTATTGACATCAGAAAGCATAGGATTTGAAAGGTTAAGAAAATTACACAGAGCCATAATTTGTTAGACACAATTTGCTTTTTGTTGTATAATGGCGCAATCAATTTAATAGCGTAGCATACAAAAAACATATCAGCCGTGCGATTCTGTAATGATTACTCACCGATGTCGAAATACTTTAGGATATATCGCTCTTGCTGCTTGTTGTTGTTGGTTGCTTTTCCAACGTTTCTTGTCATCTTTTCATTTGTTTCATGGATGTTGTCAAAGATGCAACTATGTTTGCTCTTAGATAATCGTACGGCAGTAAATAAATTACAATGTAAAAATTTACGCACATTTGACACTTAATATATAAAAATGTTTGTAATTCTGTCACTCACTCTCTCTGTCTCCTATTTGTTTGTTACCTTATCATGCCTAGGGCTGAACGGATCATTATTAAATTTGACAAGGAGGTATATAATATCTCGAGAAAGAACAAATTATAGTTTTCATCATCATCTTCATCATCCTTCACCACCCAAACTTTTTTTCACTTCAAAGCTAACTTTTTTAGTGTTGAAATTCTTATAATGATACGTCGATCCGTATTTCTAGCATATCAGATGCTTCAGGGCGATTGTGCCGGGTGTCCGACAGGAGCTTGCAGACGCCACTGCACACTCGCCCTGAAGATCATCATCATCATCTCAGCCGTAGGACGTCTACTGCTGAACATATGCCTCCCTCATAATTTTCCAAAAGAACCGGTTGGAAGCGGCCTGCATCCAACGTCGCCTGTGACCTTTTATCAGGGCATCTGTCCATCCTGTCTGGTACATATAACACATCCGATATGTTTGAAATCTGGGTTGACAAAGTCTCTCTCTCCACGTAGTGTATTAACGGTTACAAATAGACAAAAAAGACAAGATTAGTTTAACAGCTAACTTTTTTCTTCAATCGCATATTTTTGTTTAAGCAATGTTACTTAGGTTACATATGTAACATAAACAGCCCATTTCGTACTCATTCCTTGAATGCCTCTCAAGAAAAGGAGTATGTTCAACAATTCTTTTCTTGGGCCCAGTGGAGCTTGGTGTGTACTTGGCACAGATGGTGTGCGGTATCGGATTAGCAATCTCAAAGAGCTCGATAAGATTGCCGCGTCGAGTGCGCCTAGGACTGCAGGTACAGCTGCTGTCACCACCAGAGCCAGGGACACGGCACCGCCATCGAAAAGTCGACGAGCCCCTTCAGCCAGCAAGAAGTAGCACCGTTTTGTTGTTTTTTCACTTTTAGTTCTATTTTGTATTTGCGGCCCGCCGAGGTACCGATTCCTCGGTATGTACCCTTTTTTTCTGTTCTTAACTATATCATTTATCCACCCACAAATGTTACTTGATAATTTTATTTACAAAGAATTAGCGGTACGGTAGGTTAGTTTTCATACGTATTTAATGCTTGTCTTGTCATTGTCACGTCAATGTCATATGACACTGACATTAATATTTAATTATTTTTTTTTTATGTTTTGGCTTACCACACTTTGTATTTTTTAAATATTCAGAGTTTCAAACGTATGGCAAGTGTGTCAATGGATGGAAACCACGGCGGTGAAGCATTTGTACCTAGTGATTGTGTTTAAATTAATGTATGTACATACTGTTGCCCTTTTTTTTTTTTCTTATTATTTATTCTGATTTGTTTAATTAATTATTGCGATTCCCGGCAGGTGGAGTTTTTGATAGTTTTGGTTATGAGTAATTGTATTTTTTTACATATTTAAATATTTTATATAGTTAGTATTTATTACAATATTTATATATATTATTTTATATTTATATTATGCTTAATTTATTCAATGATAATGCAAGTAGTGATAGCGACCAATCATTCTTATCTTTACCTTCCGATGGTAGCACATACGATGGCAGTTTTGTAAGCTTACCATCCCTTGCCGACCTTCTTGAGGCTCAGTTTTCTGATGTACCTAAAAACTTTAACGTAGTCCACATTAACGCGCAAAGCATTCCGGCTCATTATCCTGATATGCAGGCATCCCTCCTTTACAAAAATATTCAAACTATAGTAGTCTCTGAGACGTGGCTCAAACCTTGCCTTCCTACTACCTTGTACTCACTACCCGGTTTTCACCTCATACGCAACGACCGCACGAGTAGGGAGGTGGTGGTGTGGCTATTTACCTAAGGTCAAATATTCCTTTTTCTCTGATCAGCACATCGCCTCAACCACCACCCTCCAACGCCGGCGAGCATCTGTTTGTGGAGGTTATTTTATCTAATAACAAAATACTGCTTGGAGCCTACTACAGCCACTCCTCAAGTGTCAATTACTTTTCATCTTTTGAGAAAATCTTAGAAGATCTTATTCCATTATATAGCCATAACATTATTTTAGGAGACTTTAATACCTGTCTCCTTAAGCAAGACCACCGCACTCATTCCTTTGAATCGATCATTAAATCTTGCAACATGCATATCCTCCCATTTAGTGCCACTCATCATGCACCCAATTATAGCCCCTCCCTCCTTGATTTGTGTATAGTGTCTTCTCCACAGCATGTTGCTAAGCATGGTCAATGTTCTGCTGACAATTTCTCATATCATGACCTAATATTTCTCTCGTATAAAATTCGACCTCCAAAAATTAAACCCAAAGTAATTCTTCAGCGCAATTTTAGTGGTATGAATAAAGAAAAAATGTTAGAAGATGCTAGCGACATAGACTGGTCCCCGGTGACCAACGCTGTAACAGTCGATGACCAAGTTGCAATTTTCAATTCAATGATTACTCAATTGTACGATAAGCACGCTCCATTACGTGCCATCAAGCTAAAGCATCGTCCAGCTGCTTGGCTTACAGATGACATTAAATTATTAATAAGCAAAAAATGTAGTGCTAGACATAAATATAAATGCCGCCCTAATGACTCTAACAAAGAAAAATATGTGAAGTCCAGAAATCGTTGCAATATGGTGTGTAGGGATGCCCTGCGTCGCCATATTCATAAATCAGTCGATAATGATGATCCAGCAAAAGTCTGGCAGTTTCTAAGGTATTTTGGAATTGGTAAATCTCTTCAAGATAGTATCCCTAACAACATAAACATAGATTCTCTCAATCTCTATTTCTCTTCAGTGCTTCCTATTGATGTATCTGAAAAATCTAATACTATTAATTATCTTTCAACGTTACCGATTCCTGACTACTCTCCTTTTGTTTTTAATCGAGTGTCCACTTGTGATGTTAAGAAGAGTTTATTATCGATCACTTCCAATGCTGTAGGCGGTGATGGAATTAGTCGCAATATGATAGTGCCCATCCTTGACATCATCCTTCCTGTTCTCTGCCTTATATTTAATAACTCCATGACAAACGGCATTTATCCCACTATCTGGAAAGATGCACAACTTATTACCTTACCCAAAAAACCCAATCCCAAATCTTTTACTGAATATCGTCCTATATCCATTCTCCCATTTCTATCAAAAGTTCTTGAGCGCCTAGTCCAAAGCCAAATAAGCAAATATTTATCCTATCATGACCTACTAAATCCTTTCCAATCCGGTTTTCGTCCTGGCCACAGCACAGTAAGCACTCTCGTGAAGATCACTGATGACATTCGCTTATCCATGGACAACAGAAACTTAATTATACTCACATTACTAGATTTTAGTAATGCTTTTAACACAGTTGACTTTGACATACTTCTAGCCATACTACGCTCAATTAACATATCTCCAACGGTACTCGATTGGTTTCACAGTTATTTATTTGGGCGCCGGCAACGGATCCGTCTAGAAGAGAAGTTCTCTTCCTGGTGTGATGCAATTGCAGGTGTTCCACAAGGCGGCGTTTTATCTCCTCTCCTTTTCGCAATATTTATTAATTCAATCTCAAATATTTTTTCTTCCTCCTACCACTTATACGCAGACGATCTACAAATCTACTCTAAAGCCCTTGACCAGCTTTCTGGAGCCGTAGACCTAATAAATGCTGATTTAAATTGCATCACAACATGGTGCAGACAATTTGGTCTGAAAATAAATCATAGCAAGACGCAGGTAATGATTGTGGGAAGTTCGCAGTTAATCTCAAAGGTGGACTTGTCAACGATTCCATCCATTCATTTTGATGGAGTCCCTATTCCCTATAGTACATCTTTAAAAAATCTAGGGTTGACAATCGATCATTGCTTAAGTTGGGCTTCTCAGCTACAAGTTACTAGTCGCAAATTGTACGCCACCGCTGGCGCTTTAAAAAGGCTGCGCATTTTTCTTCCTGTCACCACTAAAATTGCTCTAGTTCAATCTCTTCTACTCCCAATTCTAGATTACGCTGATGTCTGCTATCCAGATCTCACTGAGAATCAACTAGATAAGCTTGAGCGTCTTCAAAACTTCTGCATAAGATTTATATTTGGTTTGCGCAAGTATGATCACATATCTCAATATCGATCAAAGCTCAAGTGGCTCCCTATACGTCTTCGCCGGAATGCTCACATACTCTCTCTCTTTTACAATATTTTGTTCAATCCTTTGACCCCGCGCTATCTTAAGGAAAGTTTCAATTTCCTTCACAATGCCAACGTTCTCAATCTTAGGTCATCAGAAAATCTTGCCCTCAGTATGCCTCAGCATGGCACAGTATTTTATGATCACTCTTTTTCAGTGAAAGCTGTTCGCTTATGGAACTTATTACCAGTTACTATCAGGCGTGCACAATCCTTGTCGACCTTCAAAAGCCAAGTAAAAAGTTTCTATCTCGCCAATTAGTTTAACCCGTGTGAACTTGGGTTTTGATTATAATACATCAAAGAATTAATGTATAAATATATGTATGGAAGTATATTGTATTGTAGTGTATATATATATATACATATATTATGTAAGTATATCAATGAATTAATTATATGTTTATATATATTTCAATATGTATTAGTGTATTTTTATGTATTAGTAGATATTTTTCTTTTCTTGTTTATAATTTATTATTAATTTAAAAGATTTAGTAATGTATTATTGTCTTGATTTGATTGTACCTTTATCTTTATATTACGCCCCGTCTTGTTATTCCTGTATTTCCTCTCCATCCTAAGGTTGCCTGGAAGAGATCACTATTAGTGATAAGGCCGCCCATTGTAACACTTTATTTTAAGCTTTCTTTTACTTCTATGTTATTTTTGTATATTAAGTGGTGTAACAATAAATAATTATCTATCTATCTATGTGCAGTGCTTATTTTAGCTTTAATTTTTTTTTCGATCACTACGCAAGGTTGCATGTACTACTCGTCATGTTTATAACAAACAAAGCGTTCATAGGGCGGGCAGTATTTAGTTTGTACGTGTTGGGCGTCTTCTCTAAATTTTATTAAAAAATATCTCAATTGTACTCACATTTTATGCAAATATATGTTATTCTATTATATTCTTCTAGATATAAATGTATGGACCAAATCGTTTTTGGAAGCTATTCCGTTTTATAGATCTAGACTTTATAAGTAAACTAAGCTGCGCCCCGTAGTTAGTGGTAGTGAATGATGATGATGATAATGATAAACAATATCATATATGTGTGTCAATCTAGCGCCTCAGTCCTTTTAAGCTTGGTGAAGTAACAAACACACACACCCACAAATTTTTGCCTTTACAATATTAGTGTGATATAAAACATAATACTCATTCTAGAACGAGACGGTTCAATCTAGACCTACATACAGACGGTACGTAGGCATTTCTCAAAAGTATAACGGGTTAAGAAAATCAATCTACGTTTATGTTATGTAATACACATCCTAGTATATTACCACTTAGATCATCATCATCATCATGAAGGCCTTGTTTTACTCCATTCGTGGATATAGGCATCTTCCCCTTTTTTCTTTCCTGACGAAATTGTGCCGGTTGCATCCAGTCCCGGTCTGCGTGCCTCCTGATGTCGTCAACCCAGCGCTGCGGTGGGCGGCCTGACCTATTGTGTCGTCCCTGTGTCTCCACTCAAGAACTCGCCTCACCCATCGACCCGTATCCATTCTCGCAATTCTGCCTTTGTCCACTTTTTCCTATTTTTGTTTTTATTATGTCACCCACTCTGGTCTTCCTTCTTATCTATTCATTCAATTCGTTTCTGGTCGCGCAAGGTGATACTGAGCATAGCTCCCTCCATTCCTCTCTACGTAAGCCTGAACTTCTCAGCTGATTTCTTAGTGAGTGACATAGTTTCTGTGCCGTATGTGAGCACGGGCATGACACATTACTCAAAAACTTTTACTTTGAGATGGACAGGTAATTTGCCACGTAGAGTTTCCTTGTTGGCTCCGAATGCAGCCCAGGCTTGCGAGACCACTTAGATGCAGTACCTTGAAGTCAACCTACGGAAAAGTATCTATAAGACGGTAAAATTATTATTTCATAGAAAAATCTTGTTATTAAGTTTTTTGTAGTTCACGTTTGATGACGTTTATATTAATGATAGGATAGTTCCGTATATTTGTCAACGGCGACGTACCGACGAATTGCTTTTAATAATTAACAGGATCGAGTGAATCAAGCGATCACAACGCGTTTCCAACTACAAATCACTATGATAATGCGTGGTGCGAGTCACAAGATATTAATCTAAAGAATCTTGATACTTTAAGCTATAAATATGCATATTCATATTATAGTTTGATTTTTGCTTATGATACCTTGAGGCGTTACAAGTAATTAAAAAAAATTTTTACTTAAAAATGGAACCGTATTCCATTGTACTAAAAATGTAGTAAATAAATGTTTTCCCCAATTTTAGTGACCAATGCTACCAATGTGTAACCCAAAACTGCTTGACTTAATTTGACAAAATTTTTATGGGACCACCTCGGATACTCTAACAAACAAAACAAGTACAATTTGAAATTTTTTAAACCGACTTCCATTTTAGTCAGTTATTGGAGTGTAACTTAAAAACTATATGACCGATTTTATGACATTTAAATGGGACCACACGGTAAGCACTTGTCTATCGCTTATGGCATCTGACACCAGTTATCGGACGCACGGGTTCCAATCCAATTCAAGGATATCTAAACTTTCTCTTCAAAACTACAAAATAATCAATAAATTTGCTTTCATTCTAACCAGAAAATTTTGGTGGAAAAACGCTTCCTCCGGTAACCGGACACCTATCACCCAAACCGTCCCTTGCTCATATATCAAGCACACACAGACACAGTGGTCCGGTTTAATGAATTGCCGGCAAGTCGGTCGGGCCCGGCCGGCAACCGGCAAAGGGAATCTGCCGTGATTTAAACCCGTGACGAATTTATTATAAGCCCAAATTTATGCGCAATTTTACTGGATTGATAAATGCCGAAGTGATTTGCATTTTTATTTGGAAAAATCCCGAGGATACAACTTAATGTCTGAGATTGAATTATGATATTAATTCGTAATACAAAATTATCATAGCTTTAGCACACTTAAATTGCAGCAATTTTGAAACAGAATAAAACAGTGTATAAAGGTACGGACAAACAACGTGAGGTAAAGGGGCACGAAGCGTAAACAGAAACAAAATGAAATTTGTTAAAAGCTGGTAACTCGCTGAAAACTAAATATTCCACAATACTTCCCAGGCGTTTCTCTTGCAGCTTTTTGCTCTTTACAAAAAAAACATATATAATTTTAACCCAGAGACTTGCCAATCACTTTATTTGGCTAATAATACAAAAGAGTTCGCAGAAATCATTTGCCGATTGTGAGAAATGCGACGCGTGTGGTTAAAGCTACGTTATGACAAATGCCATTTCGAAAAAATAAATTAATGGAGTTTGGTCAGACATAATTGTCCTACTCCCATCGTTTATACTAGATCCTCATTTTGTAGCCATTTTAACAGGTTATTCCAAAAATCCCCATTGACAATCCCCATCAAAAGAAGTAATGCTTTATTAAGTTTGTAATTTCATCCATATCAAGTTTTTTTCTGTGGAACCCATTGCGTTCAATATATTATGATAATGGCGCTATTTGCACTATATATACAAATAGCAAAAGTTATCATTTTGTGAATCGAAACAGATTGTAAATAAATGTAATAATAAATAATAAATAAAATTCATTGATTTCTGATCATTATTCAACTCAATTCAAGCACGTACACTTGGCAGTATCTCTATTTCAAGACGGGTCAATTTTACGCCGATATTCATTCCATGAGTCCAAGTTGGCTCGCTTCCACACAAGATAATCGAGCTAACAAGCGTTCTATCCTTAGCTCCTAATATTTAGACAAGATCTGGATACAATTACTCCATAACGAATAACGTTATCCGTACTTAGAACCAAATGATATGCTTGTTAGATTTAAACGCAAGTTTGACAAGAAATCAGTATTCCTTGTCATCACCTCAAGTTTAGGTTGGGTTAAGAGAGTCAAAATCAAAAGTCAAAGTCAATGGTGACGTAGATCTGCTGGATATGCAGTTAATAAAATAAGATGACCGACAGTCGTTTTCTCGGCTCGTTTAGTCTAATGAGCGTACTTCCAGAGATACAAGTATGAGTCATTGTAATGGGGTTCCGCTATCACTCATTTCTTGAATTTCTTTTCAAAATACACTTAAAATAATTTTAAAAACGATCCCCGAGTTTCTTAAGGCATTTTCACAATAGTTGCTCAATTTACTTAGAAACCACCCCCCAAAGGGTTCCCGCATTGACGTGGCGGGGGATTTCAGTAGCCGTGGCTTGGATCACCACGGTGAAGCTAAGAGGTACCCAGGGGCCGCGCTGGGGCTGGGGTGTGCTGACCGGCTCAGGCGGGGCCGCTCCTATGTATGAAATTTTGTAAGGAGGTAGATAAGGCGCTGGATTAACACTTAGGATACTTTTCATCATTCATTCATCATCATCATCATCACGCGGGATGACTGGGCCATATTTGATGAAACTTGGTATGATGGTAACTGGGGCGCTGTATTTACACATTTACACATAGTATACTTTTCGTCATCATCATCATTTATCACAAAGCGGGTAAAACCGTGGGCACAATTAGTTTATAATAAAAAGGTTTTTTTATAGTAATGGGAAACGGTTCAAGTACGAGGCCCACCTGATGTTAAGTGGTAACCTCTGCCTAGAACGGATGCATTTCCTCACAAGTGACGAACTGACTGCGCCTGCATACCCTGAGACATTAAGTTGTTAAGTCTCATGTGCCTGTAATTTCGCCGGAAACCATACATTCATAGTTAATACAAAAACGCAGTATCGAGGATATTATTGCTTCACGGTAGGAAAAGATATGGCAGTACTACCTCGGACGATCTCATTCTTAAAGAGTTCTACTGGACTTAACAACTAGCAGTTATTTATTCTAATCTACTATTTAGTTTCCCTGTTTAATTAGACAATTTAATTGCAAAAATAAACTTTTCCTTCTTCAACAAGAATCTGAAATAAAACAGAAGAAAAATATGATTACTACGTATGTATTTATTTCTTGGCTTTGCTTTGAGGAGCAAAAGCCACAAATCAACATTCCAACGACAACGCCTCTCCATTGATAGTACAAGGAAAATTCTTCTTTTGTTCCTTTTTGTCTTTTATGAAGGAACTCTCTTTGAAAGAGGAACTGTTCTAATATTTATCGCGGCCTTATCTCTCAGCAATTAATTCAGTTTGTCTTGAATTATTCTCGTTTTAATAGTACTTTATCAACAGAGAATTCAACTAAATTTGTTATTTTCTCAGACAAATTGTTTCCTTTTAAGTTCTGAAGTCTATTTATTTATAAATCAACAAGGTGAAGGATGTTTGTAATGAAAAAACAATATGAATTGTGCTTGGAGGGCGAAGCAATCATGGCGGAGTCTCATAAATTTTCTAAAATGGACCTGAATGTTTCACAAAGTTATACTTTACAATTCGTTTTTTTGTTGGATATAATTGTGTAAAGCTGATATTACTGTTTTCGAAACCATAAACACTAATGAGACTTAATATTTATATAATACTAGCTGCTCTCTGCGGTTTCACCCGCGTGGTGATGGATGATGATGATGAATCTTATATAGCCTATGTTACTCAGCGTGAATGCAGCTTTCCAATGCTGAATTTTTGAAATCAGTCCAGTACTTTTTGCGCCAATTCGTTACAAACATGCATACAAATCTTTTCTCTTTATAAAATTATGTAGTACTCAGTTTATCAAAATTTACAGAATATAATATATTTATTGTAATAATAAAACGGGATGAACGCTAGACTTACGCGTTGTTGTTGCGAGCATGATCGATTAGAAAATAGTTTTAGCTTCGTGTGACGCAGCGACGCGTGCTTTGCACTTAAGGCGCGGTCCAATCCTAATTTTAAAACAATTTACGGTGCTTTAGAATGTTGCCGATTTTTTTCTATCGAGCCAAGTTTGCTCAATCGTGTATTGGCTTCCATAAGGACGTATATTCAATTTACATTAGGTTTTTTCCAACTTCAGTTATTAGGTTTAAGCGTCGAAAAACTAAGTTTTCGCGAAGTCGAATCATGAAATTTCGAACTCATTTCGCCTTAAGATGCTGTACAAGTTTCCGGATTAAAATGATACCTTACAGGATATACTTATACACTGTACGAGAGATAGAGTAGGATAACATTATAAATTAAGTATACCCTTCTGGGGTTCTATAAGTATTGCTCTAAATTTAAAAAATACAATTATGGTGTCTGAATGTTTAGAAGCGAGTAGTGATATAATAATATTAATATTTTAATAATTAGTATCACTACTTTAAAAAAATGATACTAATAAAGTAATTTAAATGTGTACATTAACATATTTGTGTAAATTAAGTTATTTATGACTAATGATTGTTGGGCATGCCACATTGCTCGCAGAACCGATAACGAGTGGGGAAGTAAGGTTCTCGAGTGGCGACCACGCACCGGAAGACGATGTGCCGGCCCCCCGCTAGGTGGACCGACGACCTCGTCAAAACCGCGGGGAATCGCTAGATGCAGGAAGCGAGTAGCCGGTCCAAATGGCGTTCTATGGGGAGGCATATGTTCAGCAGTGGACGTCTGAGTCTTTAGATTTATTTGATAATAAACTTTTTCGTTGGTCTGGGAATAAGAAATTCAATAATTCATCAGGTATAGACATTTGAAAAGCCTACGAGACTAAGACTAAGTGTTTAATAGCCTACAATACTAAGACCAATACTCGTAACATTATAAAAGCCTATTACACTAATATTGATGATGTCTTGAGGACGCTGTTCGCAGTTCAGGTTTGGATTGTTTTTTTTTTTAATTCTGATAAATTCAAGCAAATTATCAGATTTAACCAGGATCTGGCGTGAAAAGCAATTATGTGATTGCAAATGAATCGTCATGGTGACATGGATCAAATATCATCAGACCTTTACATGTCTAAAATTGTTAGCTAATGTGTATTTAACACACAAAATTTTGTTTAAGACACCATATTTTGATGCAGGTAACATAAAATCAAAATTCACAGCATTATAATAAGGGACTGTTAAATAGACTGCTACCAAGTCATACCTACCAAGGGAATAGATGATTAATCTTGAGGTTGTTATACTACCCTCTCCCGAATTCGTTTCAAAGCACCTAATATTAGTGTCGATTCTATAAGCATTCTCTTAACTAAAAATCTCTCAATTATGGTAGTACTTATTTTGTTTTTTGTTTTGGGGATGTAAGGGGCGAGCCAACATCTTTTGACCCAAGTCAACCTCACCTGCACGCGGTGCATCCTGCTGATCGACGAACGAGGCTCTGACAACCGACCGATGGCGGTATACCCATCCCAACAGGCGTCGCTAAATGCAACAGGCCGGTGACGGGCAGCAGCGTCACCGGTGCGAGAAGCTACGCCCTGCGATCGCCAACCCGCCTGCCCAGCGTGGCGATTACGGGCAATATCCTCCAATGCAGGACAACAAAAAGCCACGGCCCCTAGTTCCCGGCGGCCCCGCTATTCCTGGTCATGGTGGCGACCATGGTAACGGCGGGGCGAGGGGTGCTAAGAATCTCCGGGCTACGGAAGGCCACCACAAACAACTGACCCTGGCGACGTATAACGGACGCACGCTAAGGCTTGACTCGCATCTGGCGCAACTCGAGGTGGAACTTGGGAAAATTAGGTGGCACATACTGGGGTTGAGTGAAGTCCGAAGAGAGGGGGAGGACACCTTAACCCTAGAATCGGGCCACCTTATGTACTTCCGAGAGGGAGACCAACAATCCCAAGGTGGCGTTGGGTTTCTGGTAAACAAGTCCCTTTCTGACAACGTTGTGGAAGTGTCCAGTGTGTCGAACAGGGTAGCGTACCTTATTGTGAAGCTCACCGAGAGGTATAGCCTTAAGGTGGTGCAAGTGTACGCACCGACCTCAACACACTCGGACGATGAAGTGGAGGATATGTTCGATGACATATCGAGGGCCCTCCACTTCACTACAAAGACCCAGTACACCGTTGTCATGGGGGACTTTAACGCTAAAGTGGGAGTACAGAATTTCAGCGAATCGGTAGTAGGATGCCATGGCTTTGGACGCAGAAACCATAGGGGGCAAATGCTCGTCAACTACCTCGAACGGGAGGGGCTCTTCTTGATGAACTCCTTCTTTAAGAAACAGCCCCAAAGGAAGTGGACGTGGCTAAGCCCCGACACTAGGACTAAAAATGAGATTGACTTCATCATGACGAATAAAAGGCACATATTTAGAGATGTCTCCGTGATCAACAGGTTCAATACCGGTAGCGATCACCGACTTGTCCGAGGCTCTCTGAATATCAACTTCAAGGCGCAACGTGTCCGTCTGATGAAGTCCAGGCTCCGACCAACACTGCTCCAAACCATTGCAGGATCTGAAACATTCCAGTTAAACCTGGAGAACCAATTCGCTGCCGTGGAAACCACCACAGACGTAAACCAGAACCTCGAAAATGTGACTCGGGTCCTCAGGGAAGAAGGTACGAGATTTTGTTACATGCAGCGTAAGGGCAAGAAGTCCAAGCTTTCAGAAGAGACTTTGGGGCTAATGAAGGAACGACGTGAAAACCCACCCATCACTTCGTCAGAAAAGCGGACTCTAAACCGAGAGATCAACAAGAACGTACGACACGACCTCCGGTGCTTCAATACTCTTTCGATCGAAAGAGCGATCGAGCAGAATCGAGGGTCAAAGGTGTTCGTACAATCTCTTGGAAGAAGCCACCTGACGAAGTTGACCACAGCTAGTGGAGAAGTCGTTACTTCGAAGCCGGCAGTCCTTTCGGAAGTGGAGGACTTCTATGGCCGATTATACGCATCGCATGCATCTCGACCTGATCCCGAAAATGATCCTAGAGCCACGTTAACACGCCATTTCACCGAAGACTTGCCAGAAGTCAGTATTGGCGAAATCGAGATCGCTCTTAGACAGCTTAAAAATGGAAAAGCCCCTGGAGAGGATGGCGTTACAACAGAGCTACTAAAAGCAGGAGGTAAACCCGTACTGAGGGAGCTCCAGAAGCTTTTTAACGCTGTCCTGTTCGAAGGGAGAACCCCAGAGGCGTGGAGTAGGAGTGTGGTCGTCCTGTTCTTCAAAAAAGGAGATAAGACCCTGCTGAAGAACTATCGACCCATATCCCTTCTAAGCCACGTCTATAAGCTGTTTTCAAGAGTGATCACGAACCGTCTTGCGCGTAGACTCGACGAATTCCAACCACCGGAACAGGCTGGGTTTCGGAGCGGATACGGCACCATAGACCACATTCACACAGTGCGGCAGATTATACAGAAGACCGAAGAGTATAATCAGCCCCTGTGTCTAGCATTCGTGGACTATGAGAAGGCCTTTGACTCGGTTGAAATCTGGTCTGTTCTGGAGTCCCTGCAGCGTTGCCAGATAGATTGGCGATACATCCAAGTGATGAGATGTCTTTACGAAACCGCCACCATGTCCGTCCAAGTACAGAATCAGCAAACAAGTCCCATACCGTTGCATCGAGGAGTGAGACAAGGGGACGTTATTTCCCCGAAATTTTTTTCAAATGCAATGGAGGATATGTTCAAGACGCTGAACTGGAAAGGACGTGGCATTAATATCAACGGCGAATACATCTCTCACTTGCGATTTGCTGACGATATCGTCATCGTGGCAGAGACGCTGCAGGACCTGCAACAGATGCTGAATGACCTGGCTGACTCTTCTATACGCATCGGCCTACGGATGAACTTGGACAAAACCAAGGTCATGTTCAACGAACATGTTCTACCGGAACCGATTGCGATACACGGCGCCGTTCTCGAAGTTGTTCAAAAATATGTGTACCTCGGGCAGACATTGCAGTTGGGAAAAAACAACTTTGAGAACGAGGTGAATAGAAGAATTCGGCTGGGCTGGGCAGCGTTTGGGAAACTACGTCGAGTCCTAACTTCGCCGATTCCACAGTGCCTGAAGACGAAAGTCTTCAATCAGTGCGTCCTACCCGTCATGACATACGGAGCCGAAACGTGGACACTGACGGCTCGAATGGTCCACAAGCTCAAAGTCGCTCAGCGGGCTATGGAAAGGGCTATGCTCGGTGTTTTTCTGAGGGATCACATCAGAAATGAAGTGATCCGTCAGAGAACCAAGGTCATCGACATATCCCACCGGATCAGCAAGCTGAAGTGGCAGTGGGCTGGCCATATTAGCCGTAGAACCGACAACCGTTGGGGTAAACGAGTTCTAGAGTGGAGACCGCGTCTCGGCAAACGTAGTGTAGGACGTCCTGAGGCACGGTGGAGTGACGATCTGCGCAAGACGGCTGGCAAAAACTGGATGCGAGAAGCCCAAGATAGACCTAAGTGGCGTGCAATTGGAGAGGCCTATGTCCAGCAGTGGACTGCTACAGGCTGATGATGATTATTTTGTTTAGGCTAAAATCCAAATTAGTATAACAATTTCAAATGACAGCACTAAAACTAGACATTATCTTCAGTTGTAGGCACATTTTAGACAGTTTACGGCCAGTCCCAATAATCTATCTATCGCCGGTTTACCTTACTAGAGTTAGATATTTGACACTATTTGTATGGAAGTTATGTCAAATTTCTATCGGTAGTAAGGAAAACCGTCGATAGATAGATTATTGGGATCCTCCATTAGTCGTCACGTAACTTGGTGCTCGCTAAACTTACCTAAAATAACCCAAAATTGAATAAATAATCCTATTTTTAGTGTAAGTGTCAATCTAATTGTTAAATTATTTTGGATTTTGTTATTAACAGAATAAGGACCACCATAATACATTATTAGTTCGATAGTTTAGTTTTTTTTGAACAAGAGAATCGCTACCATTGTGTACTTAATATGATCATCTACTCACTCAAACACACTCGTGCTCAAACTAGGTTATCAGTGCATAACCAACCATTCCAACAACGTGTTTGACTGCGTGATAATAGGTACACACAGGTGACATGACTCGCACGATCTGTCAATATTGTTACGAAAATTTCCCGGTTTGTTTGATGTTTCTTTTTATGTTTATTTTGTGAGGTTGAAAATGTTACAGCGTAAGTGAGTATCTAAAGATCATTGGAGAATAAACTTTAGTCGATTTATTGCTTTGAATTTTCCGTGTGTATTTTTTTTCTGTTTGTAAGGTTTCGATTGGTATTCTCTGTAAAGAGAAAATTTTGACACGTTAGACAGATATTTGAGTTTATATGTAAAGCAACGTTCCCTCACTTCTCACACGAGGTGAGCAGGAGTGTAAAAACAGTCACATTTCAAGCGATATATTTTTGGTCGCTATCTTGCTCTTACTCTTCTTATTTTATGCTCTACTCTTATTTCGCTTTGTGACATTTATATAATAGTACTAGCTGGTGCCCGCGACTACGTCTGCGCTGGTTACTTACTAGGCTCTATCTTCTCCATGGCCATATCTACCTTTATACCAAAATGTCCTAAAATATGTACATGGTCAAACGGAGTTGCTATAAAAGTTTTATATGAGTAAATTTAAATATTTAGTATAACAATCAGTTAACATTAATAAAATAATACCGGACTTACGTACATACAAATATAAAATTAATCAGCATGGAAAAAAACTGTTATTATATTTCATCACCCTTGACGGTTGCCGAGCACGTCTAGTGCACCGAGCTGTTAAATTGACTTGGCTTTTAACTAAGCTATTAGAAACTGACACAAACTTTGACAGAACTGTCATTATTACCATCTCGACGTAGGCGGAGATCTTATTATTTTGTCTATGCTGTGCCCAAGCATATTACTTTTTTCACCCGCGAGGTGATGGATGATGATGATGATAAAAAGTGTGTTGTTATTACTGTGTGTTGATCCAACGTCTCATCTGCCTCCATACCAAATTTTATCAATATTACTCTCGCCGTTTGAGCGTGAAAGAGTAACAAAGATCCTTCTATCCATACTAACAAACTTTCGCGTTTATAATATTATGTAAGATAGTCCAAATGGTGGTAACTGTAAAGTAAGGTAATGTATATCTACATAACAATCCCACTGCTAGGACGAAAGAATTCTCAGACAGGCTGGCAGTTGGTTTGGTGGTCAGGCTGATTACCTGCCGATCCAGTGTCGAAGTTTCCAGGCGACTGCAGACTGACGGATGCTTTTGCAACCGATATAACCTACCAACTGTATTTCTAAGAAAAGCATCCGCGACCAGGGGCGTAATGTACCCTCCGAAATACAAAAACACTTTGTTTAAAACGCAACTAGCGATCACCAATTCAATTCGTGACTGCATCTAGCATTGCTTAACTTATTGATCAGTTAAGAATGACATTGTGAGCTCCACTCCAAGCGCTTCCACTCAGCGATATATATTACTAGCTGGTGCTTGCGACTACGCCTGCGCCGGATGATGAGGATGTAAAGTAGCCTGTGTGCTACTCCAGCCTATATTCTATCTCTGTGCCAAATTTCTACCAGATCCGTTCTGCCGTTCTGCCGTGATTGAGTAACAAACATTCATGGATGCATCCATCCATCCATCTAAACTTTCACATTTATAATATTAGTGAGTGTAATTTGATCACAAAACCATATAAAATAAAATAAATATTCTGCGTTTAGGACTAAAGTCCTTGATATTATCATTTTTAGACGTCAAAAATAAACCCAACCTCCGTATAATTGCACGAGTCAGTGCTCAAAGCAGTCTCAGCGTGTCAAACATCAAATGTCAGGCGGAATATCCGACGAGAGGTGATCTTAGGCTTGGAATATGAGATCACTACGCCGCCTTTAAATTTCGAACTGAGTCAGTACATAAGATCTCAACTATAATATAACCCTTTAGGTAGCTTAAAAATAAAAATATTTTGGCGCCAAATCGAACGGAAAAAGCGCGCGCCGCAATCGTTTGCAGGAGAAAATGTAGTAAAATAGCTATTTATTCTATTTTATATCTGTAAACGGCGTAAATTTACACTGGTTACCCAGTACATCTTACTGTATTCTATTATTATGTTATCTGTTTCTTTTTAGTCAAATTATAGAGGTAAAGTCAACCAAAAAAATACATAAAAACTTGAACCGCAACCAAAAAATAACAAATGAAATAAATTCTACAAAGACCAATTTTATCTCTCAAGCAGGTGTAAAAGGAGTAAACATACATTCACAACGGTATAATAGACTTTGAAAACCTATACTACCTATTTAATAAATTATCCATAATAAATCCACAAATTGTCATACAAACATATACTCTAACGCTAACCAAATAGTTCTCAAAATCGTAGTCCCACTCTTTATCAAAACAATATGGCGGCTGCCTTTATCAAATTACGGGAATTGCTCACAAAACCATAATATTAGAGGATTTTAACCTTTTTCTTAGGTTTTTACCTAGAAATGGTACTTACTCACGAAAACAATACACTAGCACATGCACACCTGCGAGAGTCTAAGAGATATGGTATCGACGCCCATTTTTTTTTTACTAGCCTACTGATAAGCAAAATAATTTATATTTCTATGTAAAAATGATTTCTAGGTGCTTATTAGTATTAAAAAACATCTAATAAACCGAATTATATTATATATTTGAACAGTTAACGTTTATGTTCAGTCCTGATATGGGTTTTGACTGCGGTACACCGGTGTACCAGCGCGTATTTATAGGTTAAATAATAGAATAATACAAAACACAATATTTGCTAAAATTTAATCTATAAGGAGAATTGGCTCCAAGGTAACTTTTAAAAGCCGTGACGTCATCATGGTTTCCATAGAATGGGTAGATAAAGAAATAATCTTGTAAATTACTGTGCTTCATTGCATACGACTATATGCTTCATTGCATGCGATTATGTGCGTTCGACTATTTGTAAAGGTCCGCGGCTCATGTACTAATAATAATAATAAGTACGTAATATCAGTCATCATGTTACCATAGTACAGGCTCTGCCTAGTTTGGGACCTGAAGACCTAGTATATATATATATATATATATATATATACTACATGTGTCTTCCACCAGAAGCAGGTCATCATCATCATCTCAGCCGTAGGACGTCCACTGCTGAACATAAGCCTCCCCCATGATTTTCCAAAAGGACCGGTTGGAAGCGGCCTGCATCCAACGTCGTCCTGCGACCTTCCTCAGGTCGTCTGTCCACCGTGTCGGTGGACGACCTACGCTGCGCTTGCCGGTCCGTGGTCTTTAGAAGCAGGTATTTATAGAAAAAATGAGGGTCGCACTATTAGTGCTTAGAACAAGCGGTAAATATTAGTTGTGTGTGCCTGACCCCGTATTCTTATGGAGACAGTATTGATTCGAAACTTATAGCTGGCTAACTGACCGGTTCATTAACGCAGAGCCTACCTGATGGCTATAAACTGAAAACTTTGACAGTTGATATCTATAATTTTGTAATCTACTAAGGAAAGGTTTTTGATGCATATCACCCCTAAAGGATGAAGCGAGTAAAGTTGCTGGCGGTCGGCTGGTACCACTATGTATTAAAACTATGATGGTCAATAATGCGGTCGAAGGACCACACTAGATATAGAACTGCGACTGGCTCTCAATAACAGGTTGTTATTCAGGAAGCCGTTATTAGGTACAATGTAACAGCTACCGGATTAAGAACATTTGCGTGTTTAGTGACGGATTTTCAATCTTGGACTAGCCAGTTCGGTACAATATATAAAGTATAAAGGCTGTATTGTCATGCTGCGCATTTGCTCGTGCTTTATTCATCGAATGCTCAAGCTTTAGGTAAAGTTCTGCTACCGGCGTATAAATGTGGAAGTATTATTGCCTGAGTGATGTTTCACGTCACCCTAACATTTTTAAACATATTTTGGCTTAATATTTTCACTAGACTAGAGCCCATCACTTATTTAAGATATAACTGGTAAACTTCTTTTTATATCTAAAATATATTCTCAAAGGATAACTATATTTTCCTCAAGTCTCTTTCTCCCTATCTTATGTACCAGCGCTAAAACAGTTAAATGAATTTCAATGAAATATTTAGATACAAATATAAATGTTAATGTCCTGGAAGAGTATTATAAACAGTAAATAGAGCCACGGAGCGCATGGTCAAACAAAATATCTTCTATTGCATTCAATATTAAACGAATTCACCTCAAACATATTTTCCTGTATAGATTACCTATAATCCATCAGAGGTCATTGGTCATCATGCGGCCAGATACAATAGAAATTTCATTGTTATAATATAACGACTCTTGAAGGGATAATATCTGTTCAGCAGATCTAGACAAAAGATGTTTCTGTTATCGTTAACGCCAAACGACAACTTCAAAATGTATGGCGTTGACATTACCTGTGGAAAAGTCACGTGACGTCGCGCTAAGTTCTTAGAAACGTTTTAGTCTGTAGCGTGTGCGGAAACCCGCCTGTTTGAATTTTGTCTAGGCTTGCAGGCCAGACGCGTGACGTTAATTAGGTATATTCGGGAGATTCCATCTATCTTCGGTAAAACGATCCACCATATTAGGATTGCATCCTGCGCGCCCACAGAGTGACACCTTCACCTTTAACGCGCGCGCACGCACAAAACGCTTTAACGTTTACCACCAGATCACCCAAGTAAATCAGCATCAGTTCCAAAACCCACCAGCCAGCATTATGACTAGTGAGTGAGTGTATAAACACCCATCAGAAGGGCGTACCCAGGTAGGGGCAGCCGGGGGGGGGCCGCTGCCCCCCCCCCTAGAAGATTAAATAAATGTAATTTTTTTTTGGCAAATAGAAATTAAAAACGTATTACCTACTCTGCGCAAAATGAAGTGTTGGAAACAAAATATCTTTTCAGCCAGATTTTTTTTTCTATAGTTAAATATTCTACAATATTCGATATAGAGTCTATGTATAGTGAGTCGTGTCGGTCGTGCCGCAACGTATTTATTAGAATATTTTATATAGTGACTTTCAGCCGCCGTCAAACGAAACGCAAAATGTTTTGATCAAGTTTTGATACACTTTATTTATTTCTTTATTTCGTTTTTATTATTTTTTAGTGATAATGAAAGTGACAGTAACGATTCATAGTCGAGAATTTAATTTCTGGAATCTGATTTTGATTACGCGACAGAATAAATAAAAACAAAGTAAGGTTTTGATGCAAGTTTGGTTTTATTTATTATATTAATTTGTTTTCAATGCTAAAATAAAATAATATTCAATATGTTGCATATTATTTTAAGTAGTATATATCTGTACAGATTTAGTTTAAGATTCTTAGTGTTTATAAAATAAAATAGTGAAAGTATCAAATTCAAATTTCGTAGTATATTCAGTGTTTACAGCTAAAAGATTTTTGCTGCGGTTTTATCTGTGCCGCGGCTCACTAGACCGACTCTAGTAATTCTAGTATACTGTTAGCGATGCAATATAATTTAAATCTCCCGCAAAACCGTCGCATCTCGTAGTTTCCGGTTCCGCCGAGACAATCAGAGAGCCATCTAGGATTAAAGCCGAATATAATTGGGAGAAAACAACATCTAGCGCCATCTAGTTTCAGACGGCAGTACTTTTTCCAGTAAAAAGAAATAGGATCAATTTATACGGTCAATAGCGACATCTTGTATTGAATAGCAATACCGCGAAGAACGTTCTAGCATGGACTATTCTGGAAAGAAAAGACAGTGATAGCAAGTATAAGACAAGGATGGAAATAGAGTCGAGTATTTTCTACATATTTCGGGAGCAAGAATATTTCAATATATAAGCGGAAGCGTGAGGCAGAGCACGTCAATTTAGTTCGAATACAATTCAGTTCGGAGTGTAATACGAGCGAATATTTCATACGACATAGTGTCTTATAGTTTCGTTGCGGCGACACGAGATTTACGTTTACTGTGCAACAACTGGAAATATTACTCCGTCAAATGGATATCAGGAAATTCTTTGAAAGAGGTGAGTCAAAACAAAACACTTAAGTAGGTACCTAATATGATTATTTGATTTAATGGGGGGCTTTGACTCTCTTGTAAGTGTATATATTAAGCATTACTTACGATATTTAAATTTATTAATTACAAGACGTGGTTTTGTTATAATAGCTAAAATAACATTTGTGAATATTTTGTGATTAAAAAGTAAAAAAAAAACATAAAAGAAAGATCCTTGCAATATTTTGGATTTATTAATAAGTCCATACCGACAACAAAGTCCCTTTTCTCTAACGTCACAACAAGTGTATTATTTCAAATTACCTAGTTATGCTTATTTGGCGTTCAAACCATATATATTAGAATGTGAAACTTGATCTTTATTTTCGTCTTATACAACCCGCCTAAACACTGTAAGAGTATTTTTGTGTATCCATTTTATAGGGAGGACACGCGAAAAAATTAAAAAGGTCGGGAAAGTAGCAGTGGAAGCGATGAAAATGACAACCATGATAAAACTACTCATGTAATGCCAAGATCATTGCATGCTAACATTGGACAAGCGTCAAATTCTCCTGTAGAACCTGTTAATATATCTGTTGCCGACTATTCTTCTCCATCGAATTATTTCTTGTATAGTATTTTGCGGCACACATGATATGCCTCTTAGGGGCAAACAAGCAGATGAGGGTGTTTTATTAGATTTATTGAAGTTGAGAATCAATTCAGAGGACGACAGATTAAAGAGTCACCTGGAAAAAGTGCCGTCGCAATGCAGTTTACACATCACCAAAAATACAAAACGAATTGATAAATTTATGTGGCGAAGTTATTAAGGAGAATATAATTAGTGAGGTTCAGAAGACCATGGCTTACGCAGTCTTAGCTGATGAAACAGCAGACGTATCTGGGAAAGAACAGCTGTCAATAGGCGTGCGGTTCTACGACGAAAGCAAAAGGAAAATCAGAGAAGAATTTGTAGGGTTCGTTGAACTAAAAGCACAAAATGCTTCCGCAATTGCCGAAGCAATTGACAATTTCTTAATTAGTTCTAACCTCTCAACCGAAGATTGCGTAGGTTTTGGATTCGATGGCTGTTCTACAATGGCAGGGAAAGAGGGTGGCGTACAAGCCATTTTGAGAAAAAAATATCCTCGTGCTTTATATTTTCATTGCTCAAGTCACAAACTCAACCTTGTTGTGAATGATGCGAACGCAGTGCCAGAAATTAGAAATACTGTCGCCACTGTAAAGGATGTTATAACGTTTTTCAGGAAATCGACTACACGTCGAAACTACGCTCCAAACCTATCACGATTATGTGAGACGAGATGGTCAGAAAAATATAAATCAATCAGAAAGTTTTCTCAACATTTTTCAGAGCTTGTGAAATCTCTAGAAACGTTATCCGTAGAAGGAAATTATGCCACCAGAAAATCTGCATATCAGTTGCATTCAGCCGTTACAAAACCAGTGTTTATTGTTACTCTACAAACAATAGCCAAATATTCAGCAGTTTTAGAACCAGTAGTTAACGCACTGCAAGCTAAATCGATCGACATGATCTCGGTAGGGGAACACATCAAAAATATCAAGGACATTCTCAGAAATGACCGCGAGTTTCCTGATAGAATAAGTAATGAAATACTTCAAAAAGCACGAGCTGTTGCAATGGATTTGAACATAGAAATTTCGGTTCCACGTCTTGCTCATAAGCAAACACATAGAAGTAATCCGCCATCAGACAATGATAACGAATATTGGCGGCGTTCCCTGATAATCCCATACATTGATTCACTCATTTCATCACTGAATATTCGATTCTCCCAAGAAAATACTCCGGCGTTTGCTTTAAGCAGGCTACATCCCTTGTATATGACAAAAACCAGCATTACAGACCTACACAAAAACGCAGAATCACAGATCAGATATCACCGGAGAACTGAACCTTTGGCATAATTTATGGGTGACGAAGGCTTTATCAGATGATCAATTAAGGGACATAGAAGTAATTGATCTGTTCAACAAAGCCAACATTTTTTACCCTGCTGTCAGAAAGGCATTAATTATTTTAAGCACTATCCCATGCACCACGGCGACCGTAGAACGGTCCTTCAGTACGCTGCGAAGAGTTAAAACGTGGCTTAGAAGCACCATGGGTGAAGAAAGGCTTACGGGTTTATGTCTGATGAGCGTACATCGCAACTATTTAAAAGACAACAGTGAGTTTATTGAAAAGACTGTCATAGACAAATTTGCGGCAAATCCGAGAAGATTACTGTTAAATTAATATATACATACATAATATAATAATATATATTATACATAATGTATGGTATAATTATGTATAATATTTTGTTTTGTGTCATCATCAAAATTAATGAATAAAAGTCAATTTTCATGATTTTTTGTTTCAATATACCCGACAGACGATCTTTTCGAAACAGGTATAAGCAGCCCCCTGCCCCCTCCTAGCTGAAATCCTAGGTACGCCCTTGTCGATTCACGCACTGATGATCAGTGCGTGAATCGACATAAACTGTACCTACGCAACCTAGGAGGATCATATCCCGTGATCACACGGGTGCCCAGCAACGGTGAAATGAGCTTCGATGAGATTGTCCCATATTCCATACTTCCCTTGCGATCGTATGTTCTCTACATCTCCAATCTCAGGGGATTCATCATATTTCCTTCGAGCCGGATCGAGTCATTTCCTATTTTTTCACTTAAACAGACTTACAATAATGTGGTTTACAGCTCCGTTAGCTTAGTTGATAGAGAATGAAAACTCCGGAATGCTTTCGATCGATGGCCAAGTCAAATGTGTGTATGATGAACAGAAGTGTTTGTCTGGATCTTGGATGTTGTGGTGTCTTATTGTGGGTGATGACTTTCGTGACACTGGGAATCTTATACCGGGGGTGTAAGTGTGTGTGAGTGTGAATGTGAGTGTGCTATGACATGATTGTTTATCATGTATAAGATGTCGTAACAAAATAGTAAACATAATACTATTGCATATACTACTACGGTAGTACTACTGATCCAACAAATTTTCGGCCTATTTCTGTACTACCTACGCTAAGTAAGATTTTCGAAAAAATCATATAACATCAATTAGAAACTCATTTTAGTGCAAACAAAATTTTCCATAAAAATCAATTTGGGTTTACAATGAATCGCTCTACTATAGACGCAGGTATAGAACTAATAAAAGATGTGTTTGATGCCTGGGAGAACTCTCAAGATGCTTTAGGTGATTTTTGTGACTTATCTAAGGCATTTGACTGCGTCCAACATGATATACTTGTCAGGAAATTACAACACTACGGTATTAGGAGCATGGCTCTCAACCTTTTGACTTCATATTTAAATGGTAGAATTCAAAGGGTTGACATAAATGGTAAAAAATCGCCCGGCTCTATAATCTCAATGGGCGTTCCACAAGGTTCAATACTAGGGCCGTTCTTGTTTTTAATCTATATTAATGACTTACCTTATTATGTAGAGAAGAATCACGAGATTGTATTATTTGCAGATGACCTTCACTGTTATTTAAAATTAAAAGGCAGTTATTAAACTATGACGATGTTAACAATGCATTAGCTAAAGTTGTGAATTGGTTCAATACAAATAATCTTCTCCTCAATGAGAAGAAAACTAATTGTATAAAGTTCTCGACACCAAATGTGAGACAAGTAGAATCCAAAATACAATTGAATGGAACAGGGTTGGACCTTGTGGAGTCAACAGTCTTTTTTTTTTTTTTTTAGGAATTACTATAGACGCTAAATTGCAATGGGGTCCCCACATTAAAAAAATGTCTAGTAGGCTCAGTTCAGCAGCTTATGCTGTTAAAAAAATTAGTCTATTAACTGATGTAGACACAGCTAGAATAGTTTATTTTAGTTATTTCCATAGCGTTATGACTTATGGCATACTGCTCTGGGGATGTTCTGCAGATATTAATTCTATTTTTATACTGCAAAAAAGGGCTATACGAGCGATCTACAGTTTGGCTCCCAGAGTTTCCCTTAGACAGAAATTTAAAGACATAAACATTCTAACTGTTGTCTATCAGTTTATTTATGAAAATCTAATGTATGTAAAGAAAAACATTAGCAGTTTTGATAAAAGGAGTGATGCTCATTCCATCAACACGCGAAATAAGCACAAGCTACCCGTACATGTAACGCGCCTCCACAGAATAAGTCATTCTTTTATGGGACAATGTATACGATTCTATAATAAAGTTCCCAATGTTATCCGAGATTTGCCTATTAATAAGTTTAAAATTACTATTAAAACTAAACTCTGTCAAAAAGGTTATTACAAAATTTCGGATTACTTGGAGGATAAAACAGCTTGGGACTGATTACTCCAGGATCTATCTACTTGGGGTGGTATGCAGAGAACCTCCACGTGGTGCACCCTGGTAACTGTTTGGACCCGGTAACGCAGGTGTCCAACAGGCTAATCTTCTGCCGTCGCTGTTTACGCGCCGTCGCTGCGACCAAGTCGGTATGCCGAAAAAACGAATTGAACCGTCAGGGGAAATAAAAGGCCCTTTTCAGGGCCCCCCTACGGACCCATCTGTGGACCTCTCTGAGGTTCCCACAGATATTGGAGAAGTGTCGGATGCAGACTCCATCTATGGGATGATGTTACGGAGTGGAGCGCAGACTGTGGATGGAGAGCTAAGCCGTCGAAAGCGCCCGGCCTCTTCGCTCCTCGTGCCCGAGCATTTAGACTCGGACACGGAGACCGAGGGGACGGCGTCCGCTAAGGTGGCAACATCTAGAAGAGGGAGGGGAAGGACTGCTAAAGGGGGTCCTTCAAGAGAGGAATTCCTCAAGCCTTCACCGGTGCCATCGCCGGTGGCTTCGGATGGAGAGCTTGGGGACATTTTGCGGAGCAGACGCTTCAAGAAGGGGTCAGTCGCTGCAGTAGCCGCGAACTTTGCGACAGAGACTGGTAGTGAGTCCGACGCTGTGCTGATAGGTGACCTCAGCGGGTTGAACGCCCAAGAACTGAGGGCACAGGCAGGCGAAAAGTTGGCCTGTATTCTAGAGGTTGCCAAGAAGTCGGGCAACCTCAAGGGGGAATTCGTCGGCCGGCTGAAGAGATCCGCGTCGATCCTGAGGGAGGTGGTCGATGCCCTAGCCAGCAGGAGTGAGGCGGAGGAGACGCGGCGGCTTAGGGCCGAAAACAGCCGCCTGCGACTAGAGGTTGAGTCTTCCAAGGCGGAAGTGAAGGCACTGCGTCGCGGCTTTAGCGAAGCCAAGTCTGAAGCCGCTGCCGCTACCACTGCCGCCGCTGCTGCTGCTACCACTGGGATGCATGCACCTCCTACCTCTCTGGTGGGGGCTGAATTATTGATGGAGGAGCTGAAGCGCTCACTGACCATAACGTTCGGGGAAATGCTCAATGCCCGAATCGCAGTGGTCGAAGAGCGACTTCCGCCCACCCCAACGATCCGCCCGCCCCTCAAGGCAGACGCTAAGAAGACGGCGGTAAAGGTCGTGCCACCCAAACCGCTGCCCGAGCCCGCTCGCAAATCTGCCAGTAACACGGGCAAGCGAGTAGGACAGGTCCTGAAGGCTACTTCGACCCCCACGGAGGCGCTGGCCGTAGGGCCTTCTACCTCTACCTCTGCTGGAGCCACCACTTCCTACGCCGCAAAGCAGGCAGAAGGTTGGGTCACGGTTGGGAAGAAGGGTAAGGGCAAAGGTAAAGGCAAGGGTAAGGGGAAGTCTTTTCCCCCATCCGCCATACCCACAACTGCCCCTGCAAATCGTGCTTCGGCCACGAAATCTAAAGAAAAGCCGAAGGCAGCCGCTACCCGCAAGACTGGGACGGCGTTGAAATCCCCAAAGTCCGCAGCTGTGGTGCTTTCGCTACAGCCTGAAGCCGTGGAGAAGGGGGTAACTTATAGCGCCGTCCTAAATATGGCGCAGGAGAAGGTGGATCTCCAGGAGCTGGGAATAAACCAGCTCCGCTTTCGCCAGACGGCCACAGGAGCCAGGATGTTAGAGATCCCTGGCTCACAAAATGGCGAGAAGGCAGATAGACTCGCAGAGAAGCTGCGCGGCGTTCTATCTGAGGTAGCCAGCGTCACAAGGCCCGTAAAATCCACCGACTTAAAAATTACGGGTCTAGATGATGCGGCTACGAAAGAAAAGGTGGCACTGGCAGTCGCCGAGGCGGGTCGGTGTGACGTGCGGCTGATAAAGGCAGGGGAGATACGCCCAGGCTTTGGCGGTGCCGGGTCCATACTTGTCTCCTGCCCAATCCCAGCTGCTAAAGCGCTGTTGGAGCAGGGCAGGCTTTTGATAGGGTGGAGCTCGGTACGAGTGGTGGCATTGGGAGTGCGCCCTATGCGCTGCTTTAGGTGTATGGGGCTGGGGCACACGCGACCACAGTGCCCCGCATCAACCGACCGGGGAATCTGTGTTTCCGATGCGGAGACGCGGGCCATTGGGCAGCTAGCTGCAAAAGGACTGACCCTCGTTGTGCAATATGTGCGGAATCAGGTAGGCCTTCTGGCCACATAATGGGGGGACGCAACTGTGCCCCTCCGAAGACGAAAGGGGCAGCCAACAGGACCCAAGCCACCCCTCTAGCCTTGAACAAGGCCACACATGACGCCATGCCCCATCCGGCGTGCGAGGAGGTTGTGATGTCTGACTAATGGATCAAGTCCGTCATCACAACTTCCTTCAGACGAATCTGAACCACTGCGCCGGGGCTCAAGACTTGTTTATGCAGAGCTTGGCGCAGTGGCAAATAGATGTGGCGGTTGCTGCGGAGCCGTACTATGTTCCCCCACATCCCTACTGGGCGGGAGACTTGGATGACTCCGTGGCCATTGTGGGACGGACGGGTAGTAGCCCTCCCCTCTTAGTGGAAGAGAGGGGCTCGGGATATGTGGTGGCTAAATGGGGAGAGTATTCTGTCGTCGGCGCCTACTTTTCCCCCAATAGACCCGTTGCAGAGCTAGAGGTCTTTGTGGACCTCTTGGCTGCAGCGGCAAGGAGACAGGCACCTCGTCAGGTTTTCATACTGGGAGACCTGAATGCCAAGTCCCGAGAATGGGGCAACCCCTCCACTGATTCTCGCGGTGAGACTGTCAGCGAGTGGGCAGTTGCCACGGGACTGACCCTGCTGAACACAGGGTCGGTCCACACGTGCGTGCGGCACAATGGGGGGTCCGTGGTAGACGTTTCTTTTGCCACCCCAAGTGTCGCAGCACGTGTCCGTGACTGGAGGGTCTTGTCGGAGGTGGAGACTCTCTCGGACCACAAATACATAAGGTTCGAGATCTCCACCTCCCACAACCAAGCAGGATCGCAGCGCGTCATGCGAGCTGACTGCCCACGCTGGACAATTAGTCGACTCGATGTCAAACTGGCGGAAGAAGCGGCAATCGTCCAGTCGTGGCTGGCTGCCCCCACACCCTATGAAGTGGATGCCGCGGCAGGTCACTTCCGCGAGGCAGTGACGGCCGTGTGTGATGCGGCCATGCCGAGATCCCGGGGTTGTCCCGACCGCCGAGAGGTTTACTGGTGGTGCACGGAGATAGCGGATCTCCGAACTGCCTGCTCTAAGGCGCGGCGGCCCTACACCCGCTGCAGGAGACGGCGCAATGGCCGCACTGACGCCCAGTTGTCAGCTGAGGAACTGGCGGCTGAGGGCGTGCTGTACAGCGTGTACCGCCACGCAAAACAGGAGCTGCAGGTGGCCATCAGGCAGGCCAAGTCTCGGGCTTGGGGTGAGGTGCTGGTGGGCCTCGACAGAGACCCCTGGGGACGTCCGTATAAGGCCACCCGAAATAAATAACGTGGCCAAACTTCCCCTGTAGCGAGGGCCCTAGAGACAGAGCTTCTTGACAGAGTACTGGATGGGCTTTTCCCCGCCATGAGTAACCGCATCATTCCGACGATGGCGCCACCCTCCCACGACGTGTTGGAAGTGGCCTCGATCCCACCTGTGTCGGAGGTGGAAATTGGGGTTGCAGTCGGCCGCTTGCAAGGCAAAAAAACCGCACCGGGTCCAGATGGGATCCCGGGGCGGGTCCTCACGATCGCCTTGAGGAAAATGGGTGACCAGCTTCGGGATTTGTTCGACGCGTGCCTCACGTCAGGGCAGTTCCCGAAGCTGTGGAAGGACGGCCGACTGTGCCTCTTACGGAAGGAAGGCCGCGCCCCTGACTCGCCCTCCGGGTGCAGACCAATCGTACTGCTGGATGACATGGGCAAGCTGTTAGAAAGGGTGGTAGCCTCACGTGTCATCCGGCACCTGGAGGGTACTGGGCCTGGCCTGTCGGAGGCCCAGTTCGGGTTCAGAGCGGGGCGATCTACAATAGATGCCCTGCTCTGGCTCAAGCGGTGGACGCAAGATGCGGTCAGCAAGGGAGAAAAGGCGTTGGCAGTCTCGCTAGATATAGCCAACGCCTTCAACAGCCTCCCGCATGGAGCAATACAAGAGGCGCTCCGCTATCATGAAGTGCCCTTGTATCTGCGGAGGCTGTTGGCTGACTACCTCCAGGACCGCGAGATCCTGGTGGAAGGCCGTGAAGGTCTGAAGCGCCGTCGCATCTGCTGCGGTGTTCCACAGGGGTCAGTGCTGGGACCACTCCTGTGGAATGTAGGCTACGACTGGGTGCTTCGTGGCACGCTACCCGCAAGCATTCGGGTCGCGTGCTATGCGGATGACACGCTAGTCGTAGCCAGAGGGAGGAACCTCCGGGAAGTAGTGCGGTTGGCCGAGGTGGGCACAACCCTCGTGATCGACCGCATTCGTGCCCTAGGACTGGAGGTTGCTGTCTCCAAAACCGAGGCCCTACTATTCCACGGGCCTCGGGGTGGGGCCCCTCCAGGAACGCGAATTATCCTGGACGGGGTCCTCGTGCCGGTTGGGGCCAAGATGAAATATCTTGGCCTCAGCCTGGATGGGAGGTGGGCTTTTGGGAGCCATTTTGCCCAACTGGCCCCAAGAGTCGTGAGAGCTGCAGCCGCGTTGGGAAGGCTGCTGCCCAACGTGGGTGGTCCGAACGCCAACTGCCGCCGACTGTACTCCGGAGTGATCCGGAGTATGGCCCTTTACGGGGCACCAGTCTGGGTAGACACCCTCGGTCGCAATAATCGGAGCTTGCTGCGACGTCCGCAGCGAGTCATTGCGACTAGGGCGATTCGCGGATACCGGACGGTGTCATGGACGGTGGCATGCGTGCTGGCCAGTGATCCCCCCTGGGAGCTGCAGGCGGAAATCCTTGCCGAAGTCTACCACTTCGTGGCGGCGAGGAGATTCCAAGGAGCAGCCCCAAACTGGGAGGAGGTCACACGCATGCGACGGCAGGCGCGAGCCACTCTATTGCGGCGATGGGAGGAGGACCTGGCTCCGCCGGTTCCTGGGCAGTGGACGGTGGAGGCCATCCGTCCGGTCCTTCAGAGGTGGGTGAAACGACCTTTCGGGTCGCTGACCTTCCGATTGGTGCAGGTGCTCTCCGGACATGGATGCTTCGGAAAGTACGTGCACCAAATCGCAAGACGGGAGGCGACTCCAGCCTGCCACGCGTGCGGTGCGCCGGAGGATACGGCGCACCGCACGCCCCCTTCCGTCACCCCCGTGGCGGAAGGGAAGTGCACAGCATTTCCCCCCTAAAAAAAAAAAAAAAAAAAAAAAAAAAAAAAAAAAAAAAAAAAAAAGGATCTATCTACTCGGGGTGCTTGGTCAGAATACCTCCCCGTGTGCCTTAATGCTACTGGTCTCTTACGGATACTTTTTATCCGGGGAGTACAGAAGTGTTTGGGCCGGTGCACCCTGCGCAGCAGACACTGCCCAGCACGCGCTGGAGGCGTGCCCTGGAGAGGACGAACCGCGACAGACTCTGGTCGCGGTCATTGAGACGGATCTCTCATTGCCGACCATCCTAGCCAGGATGGTCGCCGATGAGAGATGTTGGGAGGCAGTAGCCTCCTTCTGCGAGATTATTGTCTCGCGGAGGGAGGCGGTGGAGCGTGAGAGGGAGAGAGACCCTCTCTCTCTTCCGCTCCGGAGAGCGCGGACACGGGTGCGGGCTAACCGAGCCCGCACTCCGTCTCCGCTGAGAGGGCCTGGGCCGTCGGATGCGGGGGCATCCGGCACCCTTCAGAGATAGGTCCTTTCGCGATGTTGATGCCTCCTCCGTGTTCGGGGGGCATCACACGAGGTGGAGGGGTGTTCCCATTGACACCCCTCACCGAGGAGGGCCCGCCACTTTACAGCGGGCAGCGGCGTCGACGGGGGCTGTGGTAGAATAATTCGGTCCCACGCCCCCCGTCATCAGTCGAAGACGCTGGAACACCGTGGGGTATTTAGACGGTATGGGCGCCTTTAGCCGAGTCCGTCATACCCCGTATGCCCCCCCGCATACGGCAATGCGTAACAGCATTTCCCCACGTCAAAAAAAAAAAAAAACAAAAAAAAGGATCTATCTACTCGTGTACTAAGATGTCAAAGTGTAGCGTGTCTTGCCCTACTGATACCATTATTATGTTCTCTTTTGTAAGGCAACACACTGGAGCTAATATTTGTAGTACCTAAGTAAAAACATTGTAAAAACATCTATATAAAAAGAATGGCCCCGAGTTTCTTGCCGCTTCTTCTCGGTTGGCTCTATGTATTTTGGAACGCGGCGGTAGGCTTTAAAGTACATTATAATGAAAAATTGACGTTCATAAGTGCGTCTTTGATGCCTAAATTGAATAAATGATTTTGACTTTGACTTTGACTTTACAAGGTTGGTTAAATCCGTTCATAGTTCATACTGTATGTTTCATATGTTTCAGCTTTGATACCTGTTGTAGTAGATATATATATTGCTATTATTGTAGTCTATGGATCATCATGAATACTTTTAATTATACTTAACATGGTTTTGTGAGAAGTTAATACACTGTTAAACACACTGCTTGTAGTGGCGGGACAAACGTGGCGCGGAATTATGTATCAGAGGACGAAACGACACTGCTTACTAGCAGGAAGCCTTGCAGGTAGAGCATACAACGCAAATATACATTATTTATGATTTGAGTATCTGGATTCTATTAATACGATTGCCTTTAGAGGCGGGAACTTGACGTTATAAGAGGATGTGAGATTGTTGATTGTGTTATATACCTAATATTTTCTTGGGTATTCGTAACATGATAGAATAGTGTGTAGTGTAACACCTTTTTTATATACAGCAATACTTTATGGATACCATTGGCCCCGGGGAGTGCATGGTGGTCATATAAGAATCTCTGCCAAAAGGGCAGCATACCCGCCAAACCTCTGCGATGTTCCGTCACTGCCACTTTTTGGGAAACGCGGGAACGCTTTCGCACACGACCGCGAACCCGTTGCGGCCTCTCTCTTACGGCACGCCAGAACACATAGCGCGCCGCAACCGCTTCGGGGGACCATACCCGCAAATGGACGCCAGATTTTTTCCGAGCCTGGGTGCCTGAGGTTCCCCTTCGATGGGTCAGGTGAATAGCCCCACCGCCTGCTACTTTGGCCGCAGAAGATAGGGACAGCGGTGCCTCTCAATAACGACAGCCCTCTTTCCCTGAGTCCCCACCGCATCCACCGTCTAACGGTGGCGGCTCCATCAAGGCCGCGGAATGTAGGGAGAGCGGCGCCCCGTAATACCGGCACTCCTCTCCCAAGGCGCCCATACACTACCGCAACCTACAGGCAATGCGGGAACCATCGGAGGGTGTAGTATCACACCTGCATTATTAAAGAAATAATAAAAGGAACTTTAGAAATAAATATAGTTGTAAAAAATAAAAACACATGACCTGGCCAATGCACACTTCACTGTAAGTTCTGAAAGGTCAGTTCGTTAGGCAAGTTACACACGTAGAGGTTAATTTAGCTTCTATGGTTATATTATGAAAAACACATGACTTAGCGAATGCACACTTCACTGTAAGTTCTGTAAGGTCAGTTCGTTAGGCAAGTTACACACGTAGAGGTTGATTCAGCGTCTATGGTTATATTTAATAAAAATGCATGACTTGGCGAATGCACACTTCACTGTAAGTTCTGAAAGGTCAGTTCGTTGGGCAAGTTACACACGTAGAGGTTGATTCAGCGTCTATGGTTATATTTAATAAAAATGCATGACCTGGCGAATGCACACTTCACTGTAAGTTCTGTAATGTCAGTTCGTTAGGCAAGTTACACACGTAGAGGTTGATTCAGCGTCTATGGTTATATTTAATAAAAATACATGACTTGGCGAATGCACACTTCACTGTAAGTTCTGAAAGGTCAGTTCGTTGGGCAAGTTACACACGTAGAGGTTGATTCAGCGTCTATGGTTATATATAATAAAAATACATAATCTGGCGAATGCACACTTCACTGTAAGTTCTGAAAGGTCAGTTCGTTGGGCAAGTTACACACGTAGAGGTTGATTCAGCTCCTATGGTTATATTTAATAAAAATACATGATCTGGCGAATGCATACTTCACTGTCAGTTCTGAAAGGTCAGTTTGTTAGGTAAGTTACACACGTATAGGTTAAGTCCTACGAAGAAATAATAGTCAGGATGCATAATTCAGAACAAATTCCACACAAAAAGTGGCCCTTCAAATCAAAACAACGTATGATTCCAAATACAAATTACTTCCGAGGTTACAAATAGACATGTTCGGTGATTGGTTTAAATTCAGAAGGAAAGCAGGGATTGGTTTACGCGCGTGCTGCAACGTCTACAATGACAGCAGAGTCATAGCGGCGTGGACGATGTTATGCAACAAGTGGACTGGACCAACTCAATAATAAATCAATCGTAAATCTCGTATGTCTCGCGACATATGATTAATTTATTAAGTTTTTGTCTGGAAGACATTAGAAGAGATTCTTCGCAATGTAGTAAAGAAAATTTATGAAACATTTTAGGCTTATACATTTTACCAAAAAAAATAAGTTGTTATTTGCCAGCTGAATGTTTTTCAGTGGTCACAGAATACCTTCATTATCAATTAAGAAAATTCAATCAATTTATAGAATAACTTTAGAAAAGCACTGTGTTGATATTACTGACAAATTAATTAGCAACTCAGCTAAACCACTTTAAAATTAGCAGAGAAGATGAATTTTTATTAGCTTGAAAAATAAAACGTGCTTTAATTTGAACAAACAATGAACTGTTTTTTTAATGCTGTATAGTTACCTATATTACATAACAACTGTAGGCAATCGTTTATTGTTCATTGTCTGTAGTATCTCTTTAGAGCGTAAACGCTTTGGAAGCGCCAATTCGCGTTTTTGCTGAGTAATTGAAGGGTCACATAATAATGATTGATAATAGTATATTATGTCAATTATTCTTACCTGATGTAGTAGAACATTATTTGATTAACAAGTTCAAGTTCCACAGACTTCATTTAGAAATTGTTTATTAGTTTGTTATTGCCGAGCGGTTTCTACACACACACGTTTTTAAAATCAATCATAAAACCGGTCGCGCCAGTCACGAATCGTCAGACGCGGCTGAGGCCTCTTAGAGAGAGGTCAGAGGACGTATCGCTCTGACGCCCGCGCTTACACAACTAAATATTAGTGCGCTCAAAACTTCCTGATACTTATTAAGGTAACATTGCTAAGTGGGATTCTAACAAATAATTTTATATGACATCTAGTGCATCAACAATAGAAATTTCATTGTTATAATGACATCGACCCTTGAGGGGCTAGTATTTTGCTATTAACCAAATTTCTTATACCATACCATATATCTTATACTTGGTATCCAGGAATACATGCTGGAGTCGGAAACTGGTAGCAGGAACTATGTGATGTTTAATAGTAGACACACCGTGTTTGGGATCGTATGAATCGTCTTCGCGATACCTTTTTTCTAGCTGGTGACCAGGACCTGATGAAACTGGTAGCAGGAACTATTTGATGGTTGTTTTATTTGCTATTCTCATCTCTTTTTGGTAGGTACATGAGTTAAATTTTACTTTTTTCTAGTCTATGCTCTTGTAGATAACATGTACTTGATTAATAATTATCATTTTATGTTATTTAATGTCGATATTAAAAATAAAATGTGTCCTGCGTGATATTTTATTTCACCTTTTTGACCTACGTCTATTTGTGACATAAAAACCAAAGTAGATGAAAAAAAAGATCCAAATATTAATGCGCGCTATTTTGCTCAAGCGGTAACCCACTGCCGCAGGGCGCGCTAGCAAGTAACTCGCTAATGTAAAATACCTAAACTCGCGCAGCGCTGCGCAGAATAAAGGCTCTTAAAGATGTTGGTGTTTCTTCGGGACAAATCATCAGCATAAAAAGATAAATATGATATTTTATATAACACAATTTAACAACTGGTAGGTAGGTACTGCAGTTTTGTGTAACATGGTCCATAATTTTTTTATTATCTATAATTTTATTGTTTTCAGTAAAAATTAACGTAGTATAACTATGCTGGTTTTCACAGGCAGTCATACTCTTGTTTTTCTAGCTTAAGTGCAGCTAGGCACTTATTTTGCCGCATTGAATCGGCAAGGAAGCGATAATAAAACATAACAAGCAAAACCATTGCACATTACATACATTTCAATATATAGTCCTTAAGAAAAAAATACATGCTAAATTAAATAAAAATTGACTGACTTAATTTTGCATAGTATTGACCATCTCGAATTGTTAACGTATTTGAACATCTTTGAATAATTATAATTTTGCTAATATTTACTAGTAAAAGTGATCCCTGGACATTTCAATCGTGTATTGCTCCTGCACCACTTCACAACGAATGCTGGCATGATGATGAAAATGTACGCGAAGATTTGAAGTGTGCTCGCTTGCAAGTAAAATGTCCGACTGATGACGTACTGAACACGACTTTTAAGCCCCGCCTACTTGAACACGACTTTTGTTGGGTCATTTTTTAACGCAGTTACTGTTCCTGACTATATTTCTTCGTAGGTTAAGTCAGCTTCTGGTTTTAAGGGTGTATTCAGCTCTGGGTTGAGAGCGTGGGCGACACCTTTAATATCTTGTTGTGTGTATCATTGCGAGAGTACTCGACAAACCTATACTGGTTTTCTATAAAATTGATAGTTTTAAAACATCATATCCTGGGTCATTATTCAGGAATGTATATTCATACGAATGTGTTGACGATAAGTTAACTGGGCGATTCATCCGTTACAAATCACCATTTCAACTTTTTTTATCCATTATCAGATTTCTAATCTGAATCTCCGTGACTAGATCCAGAAATCGGAATCTTCTCCATTTTCTTTGGTTTTTTACCCCACGACTTTTTATGTCCAATCTCTCATGTTTCTTTTTAATTTGTAAATTTCACACATTCGCTGGCCAATTGAAAAAGAGTTTTTAAGTCAAAATACATACAGTTTTTAATGGCAAATAAACGTTTGTGATATTAAAATATTACATTATCTCCCTAACCAAATTTCAGTTTATTTTCATTTTCAATCATTAATTCAACACTCGGTCGTCGGTGTCGGTGTAATTTATCTAATTAAATAATGTTCCTTTTAAGGAACGTTGCCTTATTCGGGCATACTGATCTATATTAATTCATTTAAAAAAAATATAATTTCAGGGTACAACATTCCTAAAAAATAAATGGAAGTATTATTATATCAAATTAATTTCTGGGTTCAGCGTCCTTAGTAATAAGTAAAATTTACCCTCGTGCATACTACAAATACAAAAACGTTTATTTAACTGTTAATTGTTTGTAACAATGGTTACAAACAATTAACAGTAGCTTGTGGCCTATCATAGTGTATCGGACAGCTTATAGTAATGTATGTATATCAAGTGTCCGGTCCTGTCTGGATGTAGTTAACATCTACACAATAAAAAAATATATTTTACAAAGTAAATTGAAAGGCACAAAATTATTAGATTACATGGTATAGTTACGGTCATAATTTTTGATTGAAAATAGATTGCTTGATGGTTTACAGGTGTGTTTGTTTATATTGTATGATGCGATGAGTGTATATGCGCTTGCGTGTCATGTGTGTTACGGTCTTATACGTGATTATTATCGTGATATTTTAGTTTTCAAATTAATTATAATTTATTTATTTATATTTTGCTATCATATAAAATAGATGATAAAATATTTGAAAAAAAAATATAAAAAAAAATATTAATAAATTAATAATAATTTTTGGGCACATTTCCTCAACAAATGGTTTAATAATTTTTGAGTGTCTTTTAATCTTTGTATTTGTTTTTCGTTTTATATTTGTTTAAATGATTAATTCAATAAATTCAAAATATATATCCATGTTTACATTATTTTCCTTATCACGTGGAATATATAAAATATTTTTCAATTTTTCACTCTTTTACAACAACCATGCAAATACATATCAGTCTCATTTATAATAGAGTCGTACATTATATGTCGATAAATTCATATCCACAAAAGCATTTAATGCAGTAAGCCCAAGCTTTCAACCACATTAATTTATTCCAATGGGCCTTTTACGATTATTCAATATTTAAATTTAATCTACGCTTAATTTCAGTACATTTTTTAGTGGTAAATAGTTATTGATCATTGGGTGCAATACAATAAAATGGCAGTAAACTAATAAAACATATAAACGGGTCTTATTTACAATTAGTCTTATCTAGCAATTAGGTAGTTTATTAATGATTTATTTTCTAAAATGGTGTTTATGTGATGTTATAAGATCTATTTTGTTAAAAATTACTGCATATTTTCGAAAACATAGGCAGTATATACTACAATAAATACCAAAACCGTTTAAATCATCACATGATACATAATATTCTATGGATGTTATCAACTTTAATATTAACTCATGAACAAATTGTGTTAAGAAAATTGTGCTGCGAAAAAAAAAACAGCCAACATTGATATTTTTTAGAATTTTGACCTAAGTTGGAGAACAGAATCTTATTTCACACCAGGAAATCCCTTGTTCAAACTAAACTTAATAAATCAAAACAATCGTAAAGTTCAGAAAAATATGGTCAGTGTCAGTGTTACAATATACTCGTATTTTTATTTTATAATTTTATATTTTATTTCACGATGATCTGAAATATAATTGTTAACAGTGTAGTATCTTCTTCGCTATTCGTTGGTATCTCGTTTAAGAGCCATAACTCAAAAAAAAAACAAATGTACACTCTATGACTCTGACAGCACTACTTTGACACTTCTTTTTCGCGATCTCGAGCGGTATCGTGGTAAAATCATTTTGTCTGGTAATTGCTATACCAAAAATGCTTAAAGAAGAAAAAATATTAAGAAAGATAAAGAAATATCAAGATCATTTGAAACGCTGTAGACGACGCAGTACGGGTTCCGGTAGTGTGTCGATATCGCGAAGCCGGAGTCCTCTGCAAGTTCGACGTCGTCATGTGGAGACGCCACCACAGCTCACCGACAACCAGAGCCCTTGGGAACGTCATCTTATGGAGACACCACCAATGGCCCCAATGTCGCCGCCTGCGAATAATGAAGGTAATTTCTCTCACTAATAAACCAGCTTAACATAAGGAAACCGTAGGTATTTCGTGGTTGATACTGCAGCTAACACGTCATTATTATTCCGCTTTTCCGTGTAGTACGAAATACTTAACACGAAGATCAATCGCTTGTACGAGATACAGCATTTGATGATAATATCTTTACGATATTGTGCACAATCAAACAAAAGTACTAAGTATTTATGTAGCTGATTGTTTCTGTACGCGATACAGTGGCACAGGCGATGTATTTCAAAGTTGTGCACATTTCAGATGAAATAACACCTGTCGAAATATCGACACAAGACAAGGAGGCTGAGCTTCTGGAACCATATCGAGAACTACTTGGCAAAAATTATGAGGAACCAAAGAAATTTGAAGGCACTATCCACGAAGATATTGCAAAATGTTGGCAGTACATATTAGTCTCAGGTCTGTCAAAAGAAGAAAAAGGAGAAATTCTAAAGTCCTATAAGGTTCCTCAAAACTGTACTTACCTTCAGGCCCCTTTACTAAATGAAGAAGTAAATGCAGCCTTAACTGAAAACTCCAAACATAGGGACAAAGCCATAGAGCATCAGCAAAGACAGCTGGGATTAGCTACAGGCATAATTGGAGAAGTTAAGAAGAAAATACTGATTTAAAGATTTTTAAATCTCTTAGTGATGCAACAAAATTACTAAATGACCTGAACCAGCAGCATACTAAGACAAGACGACTACTCATTTCTCCTTTTCTCAGTAAAAGTTTCAATCAAATGATTGAAAAATCAAATAGAGACCAATACTTGTATGGCGAAAACATAGCAGAGCTAATAAGACAAATAAACAAATGCAGCAATCATCGGCATCCATACAACTTCGAAAACCAACCCTAAAAGCAACTGCTACATCCAATGTCAAAACTAGAACTGTGGAAAACAAGAACGGTCCACCTCGTCAGAACCTGCAGCATCAACCAGCAAGAGCGATGGCACGGGTCGGACCCAGGGGCCGAGGAACTCAGCCATCGTATTACTAGCGTCGACCAGCTCCTGCACAACAACGTTCCGAGAGAACTCTGAGGGGTGCCTACTACAGACGCTAGTTACTAACCAGGTACATGCAGGTAACATAAGTAATTACTTAAAATGTTGGATGTCATTAACAAGCGACCCCGTTATATTAGAATGGGCTAAATAATATGAAATCCCTTTCATTTGTAACCAACCCAAACAATTGTACCCAGCATACAGTTTTCTACAAATGAGGCTAATAATATTCAAGAGATTATTAATGACTTCTTAGATCTTGGAGCTATTTCACTGTGTAACTATAGTAAGGGACAGTTCATTTCTAAAATTTTCCTGAGACCAAAACCTAATGAAAAATTTAGGTTTAAACAAAATTTAAAGCCTCTTAACAAATTTATCAAGTTGGAACATTTCAAAATGGAAGATATAAGAACAGCACTAGATTAATAAATCACAAGTATTATATGTGTACAATAGATTTTAAAGAATCATATCTCTTAATTAAAATGATTGCTCCGAGTCGCAGGAAATACCTGCGTTTTGTATTTAATGAGCAACTGTATGAATTTACAGCAGTACCATATGGACTGTGCACAGCACCTAGTGTGTTTACCAAATTGATAAAACCAGTGATAGCTCATCTAAGGAGCTTAGGGCATATGTCTACTATTTACATAATGATTATTTATGTATAGGTCGCAACTACAATGAATGCTTGGAAAATATGAACGCAACATTAAAGGTATTTCAGTGTCTAGGGTTTATTCTAAATTTGGAGAAAAGTAATTTGGTGCCTATGACACATTGCAAATTTCGAGGCTTTATAATTAATTCAAACAATAGTGCTTATTAAATGGTAGCTACCATTGGGAAAACAGACAAGTATAAAGAGTCTAGCTAACAAGTTTATATCACTAAAGAGTTGCAAGATTAGGGAATTTGCAAGACTCCTAGGTACATTGATAGCAGCAAGTCCAGCAGTTCCCTACAGAATTTTGCATACTAAAGTAATGGAAAAAGGAAAATATTTGGCACTCATAGTATCAGATAACAACTATGATGCAAACATGCAACTATCACGGGGTATTCTACCAGACCTCCACTGGTGGCATAACATTATGTTGGCTAAGAAAACCTTTCTTATTAAAAACTATAAGTTACAGATTTTTACAGATAGCTCGTTAACAGGCTGGGGAGCTCACTGCAATGGCGAGAGTGTTGGTGGATTGAGGTCAGAGTCAGAACAAGAGTTACACATCAATCAACTTGAACTGCTTGCAGCTCATTTTGGACTGAAATGTTTTGCTAAATCTTACACAAATCGCGACATCTTACTACGCATTGATAACACTTATACTATTGCATGTATTAATAAAATGGGAAGTGTCCAGTATACTCACTTGAATGGTATTGCTAGAAATATTTGGGATTGCTGTCAAAAACAACACATTAATATAACAGCATCATACATTAAGTCAAAAGAGAATACTTACGCAGACAAAGAATCAAGAAATACTAACATAGATACTGAGTGGGAGTTATGTAATGATACATTTCAGAAAATAAAATGTAGTTTTGGGGATCCTGAAATTAACTTGTTTGCAAGTAGAATCAACAACAAATGCAAAAGATGTGTCCTGAAAAAGAGATCCTTATGCATATAACATAGATGCATTTACATTAGATTGGGGAAAAACATTTTTCTATGCTTTTCCACCATTTACATTGATTACAAAATGCCTGCAAAAAGTAAAGAATGACAAGGCCAAGGGTATTTTGATTTTCCCTCTATGGAATTCGCAACCATGGTTCCCCTCGCCAATCGATTGTTGGTTAAGGAACCAATAATATTTAAACCTAACAAAGAACTGTTATTATCACCATTCAGGACAGAACACCCACTATGGACCCAACTTACCCTGGCTGCAGGCCTCTTCTGCGGGATGCATTCAGACGCCGAGGTTTGCCAGAAATATCATTAAATATAATGCTATCATCAATCGCCGAAGGTGGACATTTTGTAGAAGACATAGCTTAGATGTGTTTCAGGTATCAGTACCTTTTATTGTTACCTTCTTGACAGAACGATTTGAAGGAGGTGCCCAATACAGTACATTAAATACAGATCGTTCTGCACTGTCTCTGCTCATCAGCGATAAAGTAGGAAATGATGACAGAATCAAAAGATTCTTCAGAGGGCTCTTTAGACTCAAGCCTACAAGACCCAGATATACTGACACCTGGGACCCATCCAAAGTTCTGAATGTCATAAGGAACTGGCCTGAAAACACGGACCTGAGCCTAGAAAAACTAACCAAAAAGTTAGTCATGCTGTTGGCACTTGCCACCGGCCAACGAATACAAACACTAGCTGTAATTAAACTATAAGATATATCGATTTCATCCACGAATATCACAATTGTCATTACGGATTTAGTAAAAACTTCAGTGTACACTAGAAAGCAACCAATAATACACCTCCCATTTTTACACAAGACCCGAAATTATATCCGGCCAGAACACTTCAAGTCTATATTCAGAAAACAGCCTCAGTTCGAAATAATGAACCATACCTCATACTAACATTTTAAAAACCTAATAAAATAGCTAACAAACAGTGAGTAAGCAGGTGGATAAAAGTCATGTTACGAGAGAGTGGTATAGATACAACAAAATTTTAACCACATAGGGTTCGTCTTGCCTCATCATCGGCTGCAAAGAGAGGAGGTGTATCTATAGATATAATTAGAAAAACAGCAGGATGGACATCTGATTCTCTAATATTTGCAAGATTTTATGATTTACCAATTAATGACAATACTTTGGATAGTACATGTTATGCTCAAGCAGTATTTAATCCGGCTGCAATGATTAAATAATTAGTTACTAACTAGAAAACTAAATTAGTATATAGGTATTAAGACTGATTATAGAACCTTCCAAATGTATGCAGATTGTACTAAAAATTACAATGGTTATCTGTGAACAAGACATGCTGATTTGCCAATGTAGTGGCTTTATGTTAGTTTATAATTACGTTAATATGTTAAAATTGCTAAGTACTTAGGCATCATGTAACATGTAAGTCCAAGTCAGAAAACTTACAATGTCTGTATTTTATCTCATGGGAAAATTATACATATAATTAAATCCTTCATTTATTAGTATCAAAACCTAAACTTCGGCCTATTACATAGATGCTCTTAACATCTACACTGTTAACAATTATATTTCAGATCATCGTGATATAAAATTGTAAAATTAGACAAACTTACCGATTCTAATTTTATGAACGATTATCTGAAATATAATTACCCTCCCAACCCAATATGCTGACTTATCATCATTCCTTATTATGTAATAGGCAAAGGAAACCAATACTTGGGGTTCTAGCTGATGGCTATTTGAACCCAAGGTTGCATAATAACTCTAAAAAGTGTCAAAGCAGTGTTGTCAGAGTCATAGAGTGTACATTTGTTTTTTTTTTAGTTATGTCTCTTAAACGCGATACCAACGAATACCGAAGAAGATACTACACTGTTAACAATTATATTTCAGATCATCGTTCATAAAATCAGAATCAGACTTCACTTAAGGTAAGTCTGTCTATTTTTACAATTATGTATATTGGCTCTTTTTTTACTTATATAAATTTCCATGTATCCACGTATTTTTAAAGTTACTAAGTTCTTCGAAGTGAAACACGTACTTTAGATTTAAAATTTCTTACATAAATAATTTATTGTTCAGATTTATTTTTTTAAACCGAAAGCCCAATAAAAATATGCAAATTTTTCTGTTAACAGTAGTCAACCAATTCATGCTTGGACCATTCACGCAAGAAAATAAACCTGTGGGTTTTTTAACAAACTGCTAACAAAGTTAGCACAACGTGAATGTACTTCCGCGATATTTTGTTGAGCTAAAATGATGGCGGACGGCGTTTGTAGTTAATTCTATGCCTCCCCCGAGATACCAGCTAGTTCTATTATGTGGTAACAGAACGTACATTTATAATAGGGCTAGATTTTCAAGTCCCTAATGTTTGTGTTAATAGTATATTAAACTTAGACATATTAAAATGATTTACGTTGCAGTTACCATGTTTATATTATTATTTCGTTGGAGTTTCCGAGTTCACATCAGTGCTGAAAAATCGGAAACTATTAACAAGGTTCCGCTATTCATTTAAGTATTATTTTCTAATGATTGTAACCATGATACATAAAAAAGGATATTCTTTTCAATGTTAGTTTTCTTACTATTTGCAATGTTCTTATAGGGCTCCATACGGGTCTGTTTTACTGTCACACTATCAGTCAGACAGTACTCTTATCTGATGGTACTTCTGTCCCATCAATACTTTGCTCCAAATATTTTCTGCTATGTTAATATTGTACTCATGCAGAGCTCTCTGGCAGTACATTGCTCCGACAATATTCTACTGCGACAATACTGTACTTCGAAGTCAAAGTCAAAATCATTTATTCAATTTAGGCATCAAAGACGCACTTATGAACGTCAGTTTTTCATTATAATGTACTTTAAAGACTACCGCCGCGTTCCAAAATATGAAGAGCCTACCGAAAAGAAGAGACAAGAATAGCTTTACAGCGAGATTTCTCTACTCCGACAAAACTCTTTTGAAAGTCTACTCGTCGAGGGCACTCATGTGAACCAAGATTACTCTTTTTAAATTTTGGACATTGTGTAACTTCTACTCGTATATGTAACTAGCTGACCTGGCGAACTTCTTACCGCCTAACTGTCGATTTTTTAATACTTATTCTGCTATTCGGGACGCCCGCGCCGGGTCAGCTAGTAAGATAAAAAAATAAAAATAAACTTAATAAGTAAAATAAATAAACTTAACAATTACATTACGTCAAAAAATAAATGATGAAACACCTACTTAGGTTTAGTAATTAATTATTATTAGTTAGTATTATAGATGCACAGCAAAATACGTTTATATTTCAAGTGACGTTTTAACAAATTGACAAATATTGAAATTAATATTTATACGATACTAACGTCACTTGTTTTGCCTTCCCGCAACCTCTCTGCTATTACCGTGGTATTAAAGTTCAAAATGACTTTTAAGTATTATTACGAATCGATGGTATGGGAGTATAGAAACGTGTTGTTTTTAGACCTTTTCAGGCAATTTTTAAATGTTTCTCTCCGTGAGAACCATCCTCGTACTTCAAGGAATATTTAAAAAAAAGAATTAACAAAATCGGTTCAGCTGCTCTCCAGATTTATTTATTTATTTATTTATTTATTGGCACACAAAAAGATTTGCGCTTAGCAACACATTCAGCGGTTCATTTTTATATTATAGATTCTTTCATAAATTAGTCTATTCACACTCGTTTCTCGAAGGCAGAGTGTACGGTGTTGAAACTGTTTCGATACAAATTAAAATCGCGGAAATATTACCAAACATTAAAATATATTATCTAATAGTTTTCATCCGACTTCCAAAAAAAGGAGGATGTTCTCCAAATGTAGTATGTTAATGTTTTGCTTTGATGTTAAAATATTTTTTTACCAAAAATGAAACCGACTTCAACACAAAAAATGTGAAATAATTTGTTGAAGTCTGTTCCATTTTTGGTAAAAAATGTTTTAACATCAAAGCAAAACATTAATATACTTTACACAGTTCAGTACTACTCGCTGCGCTGTCACAGAGTTTATTCCATTTACTAATTTTAACGGTCAGCGCATAGGGTCAGCGGTTGTTCTACAACTCTTAATGGCCGAGCTCAAACAACATCCTTTGCATTTGGAAAGTAATAGTTCAAATTAGTTAGTTAACTAGTTAGTAGCAATTTATAAAACTACTAGAGGACTTTAGTTCTGGTTGTACCAGAACTAAAGCCACTTGATTATGTGGTTTTAGGTTTTGTGCTAGTGCATGCTAGTGTGTTCGACTTTTCACGCCCACTCATATCATTGATCTCGCCAATAATGTCTCGTTCGCTGAGAATTGGTTGTACGCGCACAGAATAATTAATAGTTAGTATAAGATGATGATAAGATGAAGATTTTTAAAAGTAGTTTACCACAAGCCATTAAAACAAAAGTCATGAACTCGAGCCTCTTGCCATGTTTGACATATGGTTGCCAAACGTGGAAATTCACTGCTGAAACAAGAAAAAAGATAATCGTCTGTCAGAGAGGACTCGAACGAAGTATGCTAAAGATAAGGAAGATGCATAAAATACAACACACTAAAATAAGACGAATAACTACAGCAACAAACGCTCTGAGTTACGCACAAAAAATGAAATGGAAGTGGGCAGGACATGTTGCGCGGCTAACAGACCATAGATGGACCAAAAAAGTAACTTTCTGGAAAGGACCACTAGGCAAAAGAACAAGAGGTAGACCTATTACAAGATGGGAAGATGATATAAAAGCAATAGCTGGTCCAAGCTGGAGACAAGTAGCTGAAGACAGAGTCAAATGGGCATCACTGGAGGAGGCCTTCACCCATTCTGGGGTTCTGGTAGATTAAATAAACATTAAGTAATTATAAATACTATGATGTAATACATAGGATACACATAAATTATATTAAGTAAAAAGTAGACTAGGAAATGTTAAAAAATGCTGGAAATAAAAGGCTTTTTATTTATTTTATTTATAAGATGATGCTGCTCATCACCGCCACTTATTTTTAAAGATAATTAAAAAAAAATCAGTTTTGTGGAAAACCAAAAGCCACTGTCATTGATTTTACCTTGTGAAACCCACACGTTATGTTTCTAGCAATACTACTACTGTCCACTATTTCATTACTTATCTAATATAAGTGTATTTTTTACCTTGATATTAATATAGTCATAATATAATATAAATACTAGAAATCATGCAGTATAACCGAGACTACGATCAGGGAAAATTATTTAATGAAATTGAATCAAATTCAAACCAATCAAGCTCATTTAATATGTCTGGACCACCTTGGAAGTTGGTTTACTCTTTCAAATAAAAAAAGAGTTTTGCGAACAGGTTACAACATAAAAAAAATACATACGGTCGACATAGAACCTCCTTCTTTTTAAAGTCGGTTAAAGAGGTTTGTACTCGTATATTAGTAAACCAAGTGTTAGCGACTGACTTCCGTTCCTAAACTTACGTCACGTCAACTGCTTCAATTATACAACCTATCTTAATTCTTACGATAGTTCATTTTTTTTTGCTTATATGATATATCTATTGTTTCTTATATGATTCGTTATTAGCTCTTAGTTAATATTTGGCCCTTTATTTTGTAATTTTCCGTTTTGGCGCCACAGTAAGTGGCGCCACTAACATTTCTAACTACGAGTATACTGAATTACTATAAAGTGAATCTTTACCCAAATAATGTAACTAGGTAATTATTTTATGTTTATTATTTAAATTGCTCACGTATTTTCTTATTATTTACAATGTATAATTGTACAACATCATTGTCAAGAGTGTAATAATAAGTACTTATTTGATTCTTATGCAGTAGTTCGTTATAAGGCTGATATAAAACCATGTGGCGGCAATGGGAACGCATTGTTTTTCAATCGAACGTTGTGGAAGGTGGAAACGCTGCAGGAATAAACAGATATATATATATATATATATATTGTACCCATCAACTTTCATTCTAAGTCTACCCACTAACTGAACATTAGTAAAGAAAAATAAACATGACACATGACAAATATACGTGAAAAACTAATAATAAATAATTAATATGCATACACTAATCCAATAATAATAATTTTACCTTTTCTTAATAATTTCTAATTTATAATAATTTCTGAATCTTAAAATTTATTGTAAACTGAATCAAAATTAGAAAACTAGCTCCACGGTTTCACCCGCGTGGTGATGGATGATGATGATGATGAATCAAATATAGCGTATGTTACTCAGGCATAATGTAGCTTACTACTCGTGAAAGAATTGTTTGAATCGGTTAAGTAGTTTTTACGTGTACCCATTACAAACAAACATACATATCTTTTTATTATTAAAGTATATAAGAATGAATACCAAGGTACGAATAATGTGTCTGTCCTGTTGCATATTTCAAAATAAAAAAGTATTTATGGTGACATAACTGTAATACGAGTAGTTAGACGTTATGGTAATGTGGACTTCTTTGCAGATAATGATGTCTTCAATAAAACTGTAGTACAGCACTTTGCTCTATTGTAAATAGTTTCCGCAGCGTACACGATATAAGAATTTTTTTAGGTATTTTTTCCACGCCACATTCAAACTAACAAATCTTGCCTCAAACATCCATGTCCGGAAAGCACCTGCACCAATCGGAAGGTCAGCGAACCGAATCGCCGCGCCGCCTCACCCATCTCTGGAGGACTGGGTGGATGGCCTCCACCGTCCACTGCCCAGGGACTGGTGGAGCCAGGTCTTCTGTCCACCGCCGCAACAAGGCAGCCCGCGCCTGCAACCGCATACGTGTAACCTCCTCTCACACTGGAGCGTCTCCACGGGATCTCCTCGCCGCCACGAAGCGATATACTTCAGCGAGGATCTCCGAAACAAATCTTGCCTCTTTATAAAATTAGTGTAAATTTAAAGGTACTGCCAATTCATGACGTCGATAAAAATTAGGGTTTTGAAGCAGTTTATCTCACAAGCATTTTATTTTAAGCGCTTTACTTAAAATTAAAAAAAGCAATGTAACATCGCTAAGACTTTTAAGTATACATTTACGGACTTAAAACCATATTTTTACATACTGGAGCACATTAAAAAAATTCAAACATACCACTTAATTTCACGTTTATAACAGTTTTGATCTTTGATTGTATTTGTCATGAAACACATATCATAAAATAGCAATTTTAATACACATACACTGACGGATCCCGTTTTTATTAAATAGTATTATTTTATATTATTTTTTATGATGTTTTGTACGTTTCAACGAGATGCGCTTGCTTGATTTCAAGTGAAATAAATTGAAAGAATTCAAGCTCTGAACTGACAGCGCCTTAAACAATTTACATATTTACCGTTTGTACCATTGTCATCGCGCATCAAGCATCACGCTTTATTTTAGTCCTGCGTGCGATTCACTGAGAACAAACATCGTAGCATCTTTGACAACATCTGTCAAACAAATGAAGAGATGTCAAGAAACGTTGGAAAAACAACCTTGCGTACAAGGGCGATATCTCATAAAGTATTTGACATCGGTGAGCTCGTCGACGGATCATTACAGAATCGCATGGCTGCCCGCAGAGTTAACGTCACTGTAAAACTATTTTCTACCGCCTCCCAGAAAAGGAGGAGGTACTCAATTCGATGTATTTTTTTTTTATTTTTGTTACCTCATAACTTTCGATTGGGTGGATCGATTCAAAATTATTTTTTGTTTAAAAGCTGGTGCTTCCCGTGTGGTCCCATTTAAATTTCATCTAACTCGGTCCCATAGTTTTTGAGTAACTGATTTTTACCAAAGTATTGGAATGGAAGTCGGTATTAAATTTTTCAAATTGCACTTGTTCTTTGTTTTTGTTTTGAAAATACTCACTTCACAATTAGGGCACGGAGTGACGGCAGATCCAATAAAGCCTCCCGAACATTTGTTTGGGTTTATTATACTTATAGTTATTTAGACTTATACCTATTATTGAACGAGTTGACTTTTACACAATATTTCAAGATTATTACAAGATTGGTGTTAATTGGAGGTGGATGAAAAACAAGAGGACATCTTTCTGAATAAAAAAAATTATGAAATAAAAATAATACTAAAAACTTAAAATTACAATGTACATATAACCAAGGCAAGGCAAGATTCGCGATAGAAGCACGCTCATTAGACATATTGAGGCGTCAACAATGTTCCGTCAAAGCCCTCCCCGAAGGGTTCCCGCCTTTTGGCGGGGAGTAACAGTGGCTTGGGTCACCACGGTGAAGCTAAGAGGAATTAATGGGCCTGCCAGTGATAGCCGATAGCTGACGGGCCCGAGGAGGGACCGCTCCAATGGGCTTTGTGCTCCAAGTCCACATGGGAGCGGTGTAGTGTATGGTGTATGGGCACCACCATACTGGTGGTGGGTACTGAGGCGGCCTACGGTGTCGTATGGGCGGCACCGCGGCTGAGAGTTGGAGGCCGAGGCGGGAGAGGAGTGCCGGTATTACAGTGAGCCACTCTCGCTGCCTTCTGCGGCCTTGACCGGACCGCCACCGTTAGATGGCGGAGGCGGTGGGGCCGCAGTGGAAGAGGACTGTCTGTATTGAGAGGGACCGCTGTCCCTATCCACTGCGGCAGAAGCAGCAGACGGTGAGGCTGCTCACCTAACCCATCGTTAACGCGTTAAATGTATATGAAAGGTCTAATGTTTTATAGATTTGTAAGTAACCATTGTATTAGGCCTTACGCGTCAAATAGTGCAATAACATTTTGAGAGTTATCGAATAACAAATTTTACCCTGGCTACGTAACTCTTCAGTTGCCTCTGGTAAAACTATCACAGAGGTTTTCAAACGACATAAACATTTTATCTGTTTGTGGTAACATGACGTCTGCCCTAAGACTTATGCCTGCTAATCAATATATTTAATATATATAGAACTTAGATGTTAAAGCAAAATAAAATAAAATCTGGAATTTGGTAACTCCGGTAAGAAAACATTCTTCACATACAAATATCTATATTCATCTGGCCAAACGTATTAAATTCTCCCAAACTGTTATTTAATAAGAGCCTTATCGAGCAACCGTCTTGTTCTCACTTTCCTGAAGCTGTCAAATATAGGAAATGTAGAATTTCCCGCATTTTGACGATATAAAATAAAAAGCCGGGTTATTCGGAGACAGGAAATAGGTTTTGGAATGACACGGCTTTGAGACGAGACCGCCCTTCGTGTCATTGTAGCTGTGCGCGATTCAGAGAGTTAGTTTCCACTGTTCTTGGTAGACTGACACGTTATTATTTAACTTACTTTCACAGTTTTTATGAGAATAAAAAGTGCAAAATGAAAAATTACCATTCCATACTTTGGTAAAAATTAGTTGTTGGAGTGTAACTCAAAACTACTGGACCGAATTTGATTAAATGGGAATACACGTGAATCACCTGCTTTCAAACAAAAACTAATTCTGAGAATCGGTTCACTCTATCGAAAGTTATGAGGTAACAAACATAAAAAATACAGTCGAATTGAGTACCTCCTCCTTTTTGGAAGTTGGTGGATAACTAAAAGAAACCGATGTTTTAATTCTTACTAGTGACTTTGATAATAATTTACGTTCTTGTATGTACGATGTGATTTTTGTGATTTTCATTATAACTTAATCAAGTTGGTTTCCTAAGCTTGAAGTATGGGTGCCGTTATACACTCGACCTCAAAGAAAGCTGTATAGAACAATAAATAGTAATAATACAGCTGTTATACGCTTTTGCATGTCGAACAGCTTGTGATTGAAACACAAAATACTAAAATTTGTAAAATTAGCAAATTTTATACCGTAGATTATTTATTGAAAACTTTTGGAAATAGTAAATTTAAGGTGAAAAGAAGTGGTTTTACTATTTCCTATATTTCAGTGAAATAAAGTTTGATTTAGTTAATAGTAGGGATTCGCTTGTAATTCTAACCTCAAATTATGGTAGTCTTGTTCCGTTTATACTAAAATGTTAAACAAGTGTTGTGCGTTTGTAAGTGTTACACATGCGTGTAACACTTACAATGACAATTATGAATATATGATAATTATATTCTATTCTGGGTATTCTTGCATCAGTTTATAAAACACAAACTTACATGACGATTAAATTTTCGCTGAACGTACCCACAACAACAAAGTCGAACAGAAAGAGCAAATTTAAGAATTGAAATATTTGTGTTGTACGAATTCGGACTTAAGCGTGAATAAGATATACCCTGTTTACTAAAATAGATTATTAATTTTTTTTTTTTTTTTAGAACGGACTAATGCTGTTTGCCTCTACCGGCATTTACAGCGTCACCGGACGGTTGGCGAGCGCAGATGGCACTTAGCCAGATGCGGGCGCAGAGGGCGCACCGCCTAAGGCGAGCGTTGAAGACGCTTCGCCGCAAGGAGTTGCTCAAGGGCACCACTAAGGTACGGACCTCGGCTTGGGCCGTCGCCAGGAGAGAGGGGAGTAGGAGAGAATCGCCCCGGTACATAAGTGTACCGTGGAAAGTGGGCTCTATGAATTTTAACTCTACGACTATTTGGAGAGAATCTAACCAAGACATCACTTTTGCCTCGAGCTCGCCGGCGAGCTCGGTGTTTGACTGTGTTTACCACTAAATCTTAACCTTGTGTACCTCGCCCACAGTCATTACCTCGGCCGGAGCCTACACCGTGATCGGAATCACTACCTTGACTGGGGCTACAAACGGAAATACCTCGCCTCCCTCCATTTCCGCGACATGGGTCCACACCGCGACCAGGATCGTCGCGTTGTGCACTCATGACTGTACTTTGGGTGGGGCTACAATAAGAATGTGTAGTACCTCGCCCACAGCCATGGTGGCTGGGGCTACATAGAAAACCAGTGTTACCTCGTCCACAGCCATTTGCTGGGCCGGAGAATACATCGCGACCGGGGCCGCGGTGTATACTCCCACCCGCACCGTGGCTGGGACTACAATCGTGTGTGTGTGGATTACCTCGACTGCGACTGGGGCTGCGAAGAAGATCTCGGCCGTAGCCTACAATGCGATCGGGATCACAGCCCTGGTCGGGTCTACAACCATTACCGGGGTTCCCTTGGGACGACGCTAAAGCTGCCGAAGTATCGGCTGCGATGGGGTCGTCCGGGTCACCCAAAATATGCCTTGGACGGCGACGGGGGGGAAGGAAGTGAGGATCGGTTATGTCAGTGGAGTAGTTCGCCGCTTCGACCACGACGCTTCGAGTGGTGGGGAGTTTAGTCGAAGTGGCGGCGGGAGCAGTCTTTCATATACTGCGTAATAGAGGGGAGGGTGAAATCGCAGTGCAGTTCGGCGTTCCGCAAGTACCACGGAGCACCCACTGCTCTGCGCATAAAGCGATTCTGAATCACTTGAAGTTTGTGGAGGTCGTGTTTCTGAGCATGGGCGAACGCTACAGATGCGTAAGTCATGACTGCGAGGATGCAAAGTTTGTAAAGAGTCGTCTTATTTCTAAGAGACATTTTACTGTTTATGCCTATGAGGGGATTAAGACGACCCATAATGAAGGCCGCCCTATTGCGAACAATCTGGATGTGTTTCGCGAAAGTGAGTTGGCGATCAAGGGTGACGCCCAGGTATTTGGCAGATTTAGCCCAAGGGATGGGTTCGCCGAATAGGACTATGGGTGACGGCATGAGATTCCGCCGGGTCTCAGTGAAGTACACTGCTGCACTTTTGCTAGGATTTACTGCAATCCGCCATTTACGAAACCATGCACCGATTACGGTGATGGCTCGTTGGATGGCGCATCTCTGCCTGACCTTGAACCAGCCAGTAGAGTAGATTGCAGTATCATCCGCAAACTGAGCGATCTGAACATTAGGTTCAGATCGTGGGATGTCGCTGGTGTACAGGGAGTAGAGAATGGGTGAGAGTACAGAGCCCTGAGGGACACCTGCGTGAATGGGATGCGGGGAGGAGAGCGTTCCCTCGGTGCGATAGCTAAACGTTCGATCCCTGAGAAAGTCTTGTAAGATGAGTACAAGACGGTCTGGCACACCCAGTTGGTACAGCTTGAATATCAAGCCGTTGTGCCAGACTTTGTCGCACTCTTTCGCTACGTCGAGGAAGACAGCTATGGTCCCTTGGGGCTTTGGTTTCTTATTGAAACCGCCTAGGATATGCTCCGTTACTCCGTTACGCGGTACACTTGTTGGACGCAAGAGTGTTTGGCTCTAAAACCAAATTGCTCATCGGGAAGGAGGTAGATTTTTCAACACACCTACTAGAAAATGTACTCTTATTGAAAGGTAATTAGAATCAAAATGTAGCGTATTTCGCACGCGTGCTTTTTACTTTTCATTCCCGCACGATTGCGAAAATGAGACAGATTTTGAGACAGAAAAGTGTGACAGATTTTTTCAAACTATCAAAATGTACAAGTATGCATTGGAATAAATACATTTGGTGCCATGCCGAAAGCAATCACAAAGTTTCAGGTTCCAGGATCTTGTTTTTTTTTTTTTGAGGGACGGGAAATGCTGTTCACTTCCTTTCCGCTACGGGGGTAGACGGAAGGGGGTATGTGGGGCTCAGACCCACTAAAACTCCCCCATGAGCAGTCCTCCGCCAGATGGTGGGAGATAGGGTTGCGCTGGCATTCACCATCTCGCCCCAGGGGTAGGCCCGGGTTGGTAACGGGGCCTCAGCGCCTGTGAAGGGGTACCCTTGCTCACCAAGGGCACTCCTCAGACATGTGGGGTCGGGCAAGCTGACGAAGAGTCCCCCAACTCTTCACCAGTGACCCCACTACGAAGAAGGGAGGAGGCGAGTTTACAATGCTTGCTCTGTGCTTCCGAATAATCAAACGTTAAGTTTTAATACGCAATGGATAATGAACTTATTGAAGCAGAACAGAATACGTTATCGAATCGGGGAATACGTTGCTTGCTCCAGGTTTTGTTCTCACCACACAGATTGGCTCTATATCTCTATGGCATATATACTGTTACAGTAGCATTCCCATTAGCTAAGTTAGTAGTGGCCTAATTGCATTCGATGCGCGAGGTTCCAGGATCTATCCTGGCTGTGGTTAACATTAGAGTAATGAGCAGGTATGTTACTGTATAGTAACATTCCATAAATATCCATGACCTGGTTATTGGATACTTACCTTATTTATATATAAGTATTAATGTATGTTCAGACCTCCCGTGACACAGGAAGTCTTAATGTGTAAACGTGTATTATACTGTTTTTATATATTACCTTTTAAATAGAAACGGGATATTTAAAAAGTATAGTATTTTTATGGTCGTCTTAGCAAATACCGAAGAAGTTCCGAAAAAAATTCGCGAGCATATACCGTGACTTCTGTGTGTTTCGAGACCCAGATCGAGTTCCAAGTGACTGTTGTATCATTGGTAATAAAATTGACAACAAGAAACGTGAAAGGAAGATGGTAGACCGTTTCGTCTGCTCATAACAACACCTACCCGCAGATACTTCAGTTTACTCGTGAATATTGTGCATGCGTCTGTGCCGAAATATAGAATGCTCAAAATACAAGTACGATTTGAAAAATTTAATTCTGTCTTCCATTCTATTTAGTTATTGGTGTGTATCTCAAAAACTACTAGACCGAATTTACTAAAATTTAAAAATAACCACACGAGAAGCAACAGCATTCTAACCAAAAAATAATTTTGAAAATCGGTTCACCCAGTTCAAATTTATGAGGTAACAAACATTAAAAAAAAACCAATCAGTCGAAATGAGTACCTCCTCCTATTTTGGAAGTTGGTAGAAAAACAAAACATGCTTAATATTCTGTTTTAGTCAAAACCAAACACGTTGCTATCTGATAACGGAAACCAACCATAGCACCTGCTAGCATCAGGAAATTGGATCTGATTGTATCTGAGCCGTGTTAAGTGAACGTGGACGCCACTGTCCTGTTCTTGGCAGCAACATTCCCGTACGTGAACACTAACAAGGTATGTCCTTTGGGATTACTTTTAAGGGTTTCTAGTAAGGTTCCTCGTCACAGGTTTAAAAAAAGTCCACAAGGGTACTTTAGTACCTTTGAAGCGCAAAGTATGTTCAAATCATATTGTCTCTATAACCCAAAATGTTAAATTTTAGATAAATATTGTGCACAGATGATAAATGCTATAATAATTATTATATATATGTCTTTGGAATATGTCAATAAGCACTTATTACTATATATCTACTGACAGAAGATGATCAGAAATCATGCATAAACTGAGGGCCTATTCTCTTAGCTATTAAACTGCGTTAATGCAACTCTAATATTGTAGTCATGGCAGAGTCCATGGAAGACCTCAGTACAATGCTCGAAGGCCTCCATCGAGTTTCCCAACGGGTAGGTCTTAAGATGAACATGGATAAGACGAAAATTATGTCTAATACCCATGTTGTACCTACCCCAATATCAGTTAGGAACTCAGTTCTAGAAGTTGTTGACGAGTACATCTACCTGGGACAGACAGTCAAACTGCCAACTTCGAGAAAGAGGTCAATCGTCGAATCCAACTCAGTTGGGCAGCGTTCCGGAAACTTCGCGAAGTCTTCTCGTCAAAAATACCTCAGTGCCTCAAGACAAGAGTCTTCGACCAATGTGTGTTACCAGTGATGACTTATGGCACTGAAACGTGGTCTTTTACTATGGGCCTCATAGAAAAGCTCAAAGTCGCACAACGAGCTATGGAGAGGGGTTTCTCTACGTGATCGAATCAGAAATGAGGAGATCCGTAGAAGAACGAAAGTCACCGACATATCCCAGAAGATTAGCCAGTTGAAGTGGCAGTGGGCAGGGCACATAGCACGCAGAACAGATGGCCAATGGGGCCGAAAGGTTCTGGAGTGGAGACCACGGACCGGCAAGCGCAGCGTAGGTCGTCCACCGACACAGTTGACAGACGACCTGATGAAGGTCGCAGGACGACGTTGGATGCAGGCCGCTTCCAACCGGTCCTTAAGGAAAATCATGGGGGAGGCATATGTTCAGCAGTGGACGTCCTACGGCTGAGATGATGATGATGATGAATGCAACTCAATTGCGTCGATTTCGATCGCGTTCGAATCTAAATAGTGAGCAGACTACGCCAAACTCTCAAAAACGTCAATTTTCGTGCAATCGAGTTGCGATGACGCAGTTCAATAGCTAAGAGAAAAGGGGCCCTGTTCAGAATGGTGGTATATAGTTCCTAAGTATCAACAAGTTTGCCCTTATCGGACTGACAGACAAAACTTACAAAATTTACATATTGCAATAACTAAAAATAAATATAATAAAAAACATGAGATAAAAATCGTAATGTCATTTATATTTAATAAGATATACAATATTTTATCAGTAAAAACTCTTTGATTTTATACTAGCTTAGATAGATCAACAAATTCAACAATATTCTTTTAAATATGATTATGTTCTCCGATTTGAATATCGATTTTGGGAAACGATTATCGGCCTTACTTATAAACGCTGCTTAAATTTAAATGACGTTATTTAGCACTGCGCAAAGGAAAAATGTTCTGCGCCGTACTAAGTGACGTCTCAGTCGCAGGTTTGATGAATTCCAGCCTCCGGAACAAGCCGGTTTCCGAAAAGGCTATAGTACCATAGACCACATCCACACGCTACGGCAAGTTATACAGAAGACCGAAGAGTATAACTTGCCTCTTTGTCTAGCGTTTGTGGACTATGAGAAAGCCTTTGATTCGATCGAGACGTGGGCAGTGCTTGAGTCTCTCCAGCGGTGCCGTATTGACTATCGGTATATTGAAGTGCTGAAGTGTTTGTACAAAAACGCCTACATGTCAGTCCGAGTACAGGAGCAGAGTTTGAAGGCAATTCCATTGCAAAGAGGCGTGAGACAGGGAGACGTTATATCTCCGAAACTGTTCACCGCTACATTGGAAGACGCCTTCAAGCTTCTGGAATGGCAAGGACTTGGCATCAATATTAACGGCGAATACATCAGTCACCTTCGATTTGCCGACGATATTGTAGTCATGGCAGAATCCATGGAAGAACTCAGTACAATGCTCGAAGGCCTCCATCGAGTTTCCCAACGGGTAGGTCTTAAGACGAACATGGACAAGACGAAAATTATGTCTAATGCCCATGTTGTACCTACCCCAATATCAGTTGGGAACTCAATTCTCGAAGTTGTTGACGAGTACATCTACCTGGGACAGACAGTCAAACTAGGCAGGTCCAACTTCGAGAAAAAGGTCAATCGTCGAATCCAACTCGGCTGGGCAGCGTTCCGGAAACTTCGCGAAGTCTTCTCGTCAAAAATACCTCAGTGCCTCAAGACAAGAGTCTTCGACCAATGTGTGTTACCAGTGATGACTTATGGCACTGAAACGTGGTCTCTTACTATGGGCCTCATAGAGAAGCTCAAAGTCGCACAACGAGCTATGGAGAGGGCTATGCTCGGGGTTTCTCTACGTGATCGAATCAGAAATGAGGAGATCCGTAGAAGAACGAAAGTCACCGACATAGCTCAGTAGATTAGCCAGTTGAAATGGCAGTGGGCAGGGCACATAGAACACAGAACAGATGGCCGATGGGTCCGAAAGGTTCTGGAGTGGAGACCACGTACCGGCAAGCGCAGCGTAGGTCGTCCACCGACACGGTGGACAGACGACCTGAGGAAGGTCGCAGGACGACGTTGGATGCAGGCCGCTTTAAACCGGTCCTTTTGGAAAATCATGGGGGAGGCCTATGTTCAGCAGTGGACTTCCTACGGCTGAGATGATGATGATGACTAAGTGACGTTATTTAAATCTAAGCAGCGTTTATAAGTAAGGTCGTTTATATATTTGGACTCATCCCAAATAATTTTTTTAAGAGTGCCAGTCTATGAATAGGCATGCAGATTTTATATTCTTGCGTTTATTTTTGTGAAATTTAAACATATGCGGATTACTTCCTATGAATTATGCAGTTTGTATATGTACAGGAAAAGAAAAGACATAATTTTAAATTTTGTTAAATATGTTTGATATATGTGGAACCCGTTTGATTTCAAATGGCACACAGATCTTAAACAATGAAGCGGCCTACGATCATTAAAATTTGCAAACTCGTGTTTACAAAGCCCGCGAAAATCAGCCATTTAAAAAACATGCGCGCGGTCGCGGTAATTTAGTTGTAGTAAAATATCTATTGAAGCTATTTTGTATCTGTAAACGGCATACAATAAGACCAAGTATCCAGTATATCCTTTTTGATTGTAAAAATAATTCATCTGTTTCCTTTTGGTCAAACCATAGTGTATACGAGGGTCAAACTGAAAGTTCTTAGAACTGGCCACTTATAAACAATATAATAAAAAAATAATTCTATAATTTGAAAATAGAACTCTTTGCCAATATTACTGAGTATATACTTCATTCATTTGTCATTTGTTTTACGATTTGGCGGCAAATTGAAAATTGTCTGTGTCACGTCAACATGAATTTAACACGAGAAAATTTTCGTGCAATGATTTTTTATGACTTTCGATGTCATTTAAGTCAACAAGAAAGTTATGATAGACTACGATTGGTCTTTCACGATGAAGCCCCATCTCGTGCGACTGTTTACAACTGGTTTAATGAGTTTAAACGTGGTCGCACTAATCTCACTGATGATTTACGTGATCGGCCTTCTACGGCGACGACTGAAGATAACATCTGTGTTGTGCGGCGTATGATAGAGACTGACAAAAGAGTGACCTATCAGCAGATTCGGACAAGCTTAGGCATCGGTATGAGTCAAGTGCACAAAATCCTACACGAACATTTAGCGGTCAGGAAGCTTTGCGCCCGGTGGATACCTCATAATTTGACTGAGGCTCAAAAACTCCATCGTGTGGATTGGTGCCGTAAAATGATTGAAAGATTTAACGGAGGTGACTCAAATGCTGTGTTCGACATACTAACAGGTGACGAAAGCTGGATTTACTGTTATGATCCTGAAACCAAAAGACAATCTGCTCAGTGGGTGTTTCCTTTCGAGGAGTTGCCAACTAAAGTGAAGAGAGATCGAAGTGCGGGGAAAAAAATGGTGGCCTCGTTCTTTGGAAGGATAGGTCATTTCGCAACAATTGTGTTAGAGGATCAAAAAACAGTTTCTGCAGAATGGTACACTACCAATTGTTTGCCACTTGTCTTGGAAAAAGTTCGAGAGAAACGACCTCGCAGTAGGATCCTCCTTCACCACGACAACGCCTCATCGCACACCGCCAAGCGAACGATCGACTATTTGGCGACATCAAACGTTGAATTACTGGGTCACCCGCCGTATAGCCCCGACCTCGCGCCTTGTGATTTTTATTTATTTTCAAAAATTAAAGAAAAACTTAAAGGAAAGCGGTTTATGAATGCTGAAGAAGCGGTGGCTGCGTATCGCGATGCCATTGAAGAGACCCCTAAGGACGAGTGGGCAAAGTGCTTTTCCCAGTGGTTCCATCGCATGCAGCGGTGTATTGACGTGAATGGACGATATTTTGAAAAGATATAATAAAACGAATAACTGGCTAATGTAATCAGTTTTTGATTTTCTAAGAACTTTCAGTTTGACCCTCGTATATTACAGTGCCACCAACTTATCTGTTCAGGTGGGCAAAATTGGAACTACAGTGTACATACCAACTAACTTTGGCGTTTATAATATTAGTAGGATTCTTTGTAGAATTTGCAAATTAATGAGTGGCTTGAAAGACTGCCCTTTGTTTTGATTCTCCTTTTTCTTGGTGAATTTCTTAGGTTGCAATACCAAAATTCTACACTAGCGACGCTGTCACCTGAACAGATAAGATGGTGGGACTGTATTCTACTCTTTGATAGTGGTAAAGTCAACCAGATAACACAACGAAGAGACGACACAGGGTAAAATAAAAGAATTGAAATAATTCTACACAGACTATAAAAAACTCTAGAGCACAAGTAAAAGAAGCATACATACAGATTCAAAGATATTTTGGACTAAGAAAATTATCAAAAATGTTTTCTTAAAAGTAGTACTAATTTTTATAAAAAATATTATTTTTATTATATAACAAATAGAGGTCACAATCGCGCTCGCACTTATCATCAAAACAAAATGGCAGCTGTCTATAAAATTAAAAAAAATTAAAATATTTTAGCAGGATCATAAGACTTTCCTTAGTTATTGCCATTTCGAGTAAAATAACTCGAAATGGCAATAACTACTACTACTACGACACAAACACGTATTTGCATACAATTTAAAAACAAATCGCGTGACTGTCGCTTTTTTGTTCATTACCAATCCGTCATCTTTCAAATGATAATTGGTTATTTAGAAAAAGGTCCTTTACAGCATCAAAAAACTAAACATTAGCTGAAATCTATTGTATATTATTTGAATAGTTAACATTTATGATTGGATCTTTATTTGTTTTTTTTATGTTTTTTTTTGAGGCTTTACGAAAGTTTTTTTATTAAGATTTGGCATACGGGTATGCCAAGGACGCTTTTTGGGTATTGGCATTTATTTTGATCGGTAAAAATATTTTCTCTTTTCAAACAGTTACCCCAGAAAATAATACCCCTAGTAGTTATCCTAGGAGATTCGTGAGGTCATGATTATGGGTTGCGACTGAAAATCAGTGGCTAAAGATTATGTCCTTAGTCGTATGCTGAGTCAAGACTCATGTTCATGACACGCATAGCATCAACATGGAAACAAAGTGATGCTATGCGTGTCATGAACATGAGTCTTGACTCAGCTCAATACATTACGGATTGTTCACACAAGTATGCCCATACCATCTATATGGAACGTGGAAGTTATGTTATAATTTCGTAGTTATATGTCTGTATACTCAATATGTAATGTGATATTGTGTGTGTAATTAATAAATACGATTTCATTTCATTTATTATTTATTTAATTTATTATTTATCCCAGATGTAATTATGCACCCACATTTATGCACCACGACGACATCCGCTATAATGGCGCAACTTTATTGAGTTCATTAGCATTTGGATCTTGCACCGGCAGCTGTTGCCGCGAACTTCCACGTTCCATATAGATGGTATGGGCTTATTTGTGTGAACAATCCGTAATATATTGAGCTACAATTTGTTCCTATACAAGTAAAATTTGAACAATTTTATACCGACTTCCATTTTATTCAGTTATTGGAGTGTAACTCAAAAACAACTGAACCGAATTTGATGAAATTTAAATGGGGCCACACGGGAAGCACTAGCTTTCAAACAAAAAAAGAGTTTTGAGAATCATTACACACTATCGAAAGTTATGAGGTAACAAACATAAAACAATACAGTCGAATTGAGTACCTCCTCCTTTTTGGAAGTCGGTAGAAAAGGTTAAGCAACGTTAGTATCCTCTAATAAAAACATTACCATAGAATGGAAACAAATCAATTACCAATAATGTGAAATAACCTTGTTGAAGTCGGTACTCATCATCATCATCATGTCAGCCGTAGGACGTCCACTGCTGAACATAGGCTTCCCCCATGATTTTCCAAAAGGACCGGTTGGAAGCGGCCTGCATCCAACGTCGTCCTGCGACCTTCATCAGGTCGTCTGTCCACCGTGTCGGTGGATGACCTGCGCTTGCCGGTCCGTGGTCTCCACTCCAGAACCTTTCGGCCCCATCGACCATCTGTTCTGCGTGCTATGTGCCCTGCCCACTGCCACTTCAACTGGCTAATCTTCTGGGCTATGTCGGTGACTTTCGTTCTTCTACGGATCTCCTCAGTAGTAAGTCGGTACTATGATAGTTCAAAAGTTACCTTTTATCACAATATTGTGCGCATATTATTTTACACTTTTTGGTAATGAAGTCGGTTGCATTTTTTCGTAAGAAACAATTTTCACCATGTTTAATGACCCTTGCTACTTACGGGATCGATTGTCATTCACCGTCAATGATGATATCATCAAGATAGGCGAAACACTTATCAGTTCTTGGAGTGCAACTCAAAAACTGCTTGACCGAATTTGATGAAGTCTATATGGTACCACTTCGGAAGTATAATATATCAAACGTAAAAAAATTTAAATCGGTCCACAAATGGGGGAAAAGAGGCCAACATACACAAAAAAATACATACACGAACATATTATAAACTCCTCCTTTTTAAGTCGGTAAATAACTTAAAAGAAATCATTATTATTATCATAAAGTATTCTAAGAAAATAGGAAACGACTTATTTTTTATTGAATGTTTTATGTTTTTATTGAAATCATACCAATAAACTAGTAAAATCAAACCAACATAAATATTGAATGATTCAACAGAAAGTAAACCGTGGTCGTACATTCAAAATATACCTCAAATTGAGATTGAATTGACGATTGCCTATACATTGATGGAAACCAAATTCTATTACTGTGTAATATTGATTTAACTTTTAGTACCTATATTAATTCCATGAAACATATAAAATAATTATTTACGTCTACATCTTTAAACTTCTATACATACACGAGTACATACAGATAAATACAATTGAAGTGTCTGTCATGTCAAAATGTTGTTTTTACTTATTGGTGAAGAAAATATAATGTTACATGATTATGTACACTTCGCCTACACCCCGTTACATAAATTTCACATTAAGTTACACTTGAATCAAAACTCAAAGAAACACAAATCTAAAAAAAATAAACATAACCAATGAAAGCACTGTGCACACTGTTTTTCCCGTCATCCTTGGCTACTAATGTCATTATAGAAAAATTAGGGTTACGAGAACAATAAATCAAATTACATGAGAAGCCATGCTAGCAAAGCCGTGTCGGGTCAGCTAGTGTAAAATAAAAATAGATATTGGCCCACTATGTCTAATAATGCAACTGACTTGATATATAAAAATATTGCATCAAAAACGTGATCATCAGGCTTAAATTGTAAGGAACAGTAACTAGATCTACTTGTCACCTTGATTTAATGCTATCAGTTTAAAAGTTAAAAGAATAACTTTATGACAATTCTTACTTTTAATCTTCAACGTGGCTACGTAGTTAATACAAATTTAGCCATTTTAGCGATAAAAATTTGCGTATCTTGGAACGAGATTCAAGCCCGCGTCTTCTGACAATCTGTGGCAAACAGCATGGCCGCTGGGCCACCGAGGGTCCGGCCGACCACCGAATAATTAAATCCATGATAGGTGTCACTCCAAACCCTATGTCTCCGTTCCCGTGGATGAAGCAACATTTATCGAGCGACCTGAAGAAGATTTTTTACACATTTATCTTTCGCAATGTTAATACAACTTTTAAATCATAACGGCAACATCGAAACGTGTACCGCGCGTAATGACTTTACTGTAAAGTTTTGAAGAGTTTCAGCATTGAGCCACGGTTTATAAGTGGAGGAAAAGCATGAGAAAATTGCTTTAAGACATTATAGAGTATTTAACTTGTTAAATTAAAGTGGCATTTGATCACCGCAAGTGTGAACAATTCTGGGACACATTATAGCAGAAATTTGTTTTGTTTAGTATAGCAATATCTACTGTTAGTATTGTACCCACTACGTGAGTGTCTATTTGTATTGCTACTAATAGCTTGGTGGGAATTTTAGATCTGGCTATTTTAAACGACTGCAACAAAGGAGGAGGTTATATGTTCGAGTGTATGTATTTGTTTTGTGTATTTTCACCGATTTCTCCCACATTTGTGTACCGATTCTTAAATTTTTTTTAGTTTGCTGGAGTATACTCCCAAAGTGGTCCCATTTAAATTTCATCAAATTTGGTCTGGCAGTTTTTGAGTAACACTCCAATAACTAAAAAGTGTTTCGCCTGTTTTGATGATATTATGGTATCACCTTTAACGGTGAGTGACATCGATCTCGTAATTAGCAAGAGTCATTAAAAAGTGTGCAAACTGTTTTTTTTTACAAAAATACTGAACCGACTTCAATACCAAAGAGAGTGAAATAACTTGTCAAAGTCGGTATCATGCGCGCCAATATTGTGATAATAGGTACTTTCGAACTCTCATTGAAGTATACCAGGTCAAGTGGTTCTGCAGAGTCTCGTAGAATTATTTTGAGTCTGCAAAACGGCTGGCTATCAAGAGTCCTACAATGTCTTCGATATCAAGGAGCTTTAACAAACAATATGCCTTTATCAAGGTCTTCTTTCTATTCAAGGTCTCTCTACAATAGCTTCCTGCAATGTACAACTACCTAGCCTACACGGATACCATAAATCAAATTTAAACTACTTACAGCAATCCCGCTACGTCGTGAGTAGCATCCGTTAGTCGGTTCTGATAGGGAAAGGAGAGAAAGATAGGCGGTGGTCAGGTAACAAGGAAGGGAAAAACCAACCAAACGCATCATCTAGGAGGTCCCGCCACGTGAGTATATTCCAGGCTTTGATCGGCTTCAGTCCACGAGTGTTCTAATCCAGGGCAAGATCCAAAACGGTGTCCAAGTAATTTAACCAATCCAAAACTTAACACGCAACAGTGAACTACAGTGATTGCCTAGTTTACTACAATGTATTATAAGATATTATTACATATATCTTACACATGGTAAAGGCACTCAGATGTGGAACTAAAAGCGGTAGAAAGGGTGAAGAAATTACACGTATGTTGCTTAAAATCAAACATGACTCTCGAAGCCTTAGAAACATACATGATCAGGAAAAACCCATGCACAGAATATCACGCTGAAAGACTTATGCTGAAACATACGCATAATGCATCGTTGCTGTGACTGTGCCGAATAGCAAGTTCGAGTATTTCATGCAGGCGGATAACTGACCGAAACAAGTGAAGATGAGTCCGTGGTTTCGACTCAGCGACAGACGGGTAGTGCCACGCTGTAACCCTATGAGTTACAGCCTAATGAGCCGGCACGACCGGGGAGGTACCACACTCCCACATAACACCGACGTGAAATTATATAGCTTGCTATTGTTATTCAGTCGGTCTGTGGGAGGTTCCGGAGGCCCAATCGTCATCTCCTTGTCCCTTCCTTTCAACCTTCAACGCATCCGCGAGACCTCTGGTACTGCGGATATCCGTCCACGAAGGTATCGCTTAACATAAGGTGAGCCGTCTGCTCGTTTGCCAACCTATCCCATAAAAATGTTTTGCTGGTAAATAAAGAATTATTCAAAACGAAATCAAAATAAATAAACCTCAATAAATCTGAGTTCATCTGAGTCACCCAAAAAAGCAGCTCCGTAAAGACTCTCAAGTTAATTGAATACTGTTTACATGGCGGGGTTAATTCATTATCATTACCGGAGGGGCCAGATTAGATGTGTGCTAACGAGATTATAATGTAGAATTAGGGGCGGGATGAGTAATCATTTATTTTGTGAGTGCGGAAGGTCACGGCGAGATGCAAAGTATCTCTGATATGAAGCTGGGGGTACTTTTATTTGAACTAGTGGTTTGCACCAAAATTTACGAAATTTATTTATCTTTTATTATTTAATTTCATACAAGTTCACCAATGTACATTAAAATGAAAACCTTATGCATATATCTTTTTTACTTAAGATACTGTCGTAATTTTCTCGCCGTAACGCGCCGCTGACTCTCCTTTACTCTGTTCACATTTAAAGGATGAATTGTTAGCGCTTGCATTTCTTTTTTTATTATGTAGAGCCAAAATCAATGCGATTAGTATTAATTCCTATTACGTCCCTCACGTTTGCACGTGCACGTGCGTATTTATAGACGTGTGCACGTGCCGGGAATCACGATACTACTGATCAATCTGAATTTTCAAAATATGTGTGAGACAGGGTGCCGAAATTTAGATTATGCATCCAGAGAGTCATTGCGGATGTATGAGGCCAGCCTAAAGTCACCAGTTACCCCAGAGGTAAGCATTTGTGTACAGGTTTTAACAACAGTCAGGTTTAAAAAAAAATGTCTTCTGAATTCTACGAATTTTTTTGATACCTAATCATTAGATATCTGCCTGACGTAACTGAACATTTCAAACACCACATCCAATATCAAGATCGTGAGGGGACGGAAAAATTATTTTCCCTTCGTCAACCGTATGCGAATCGTAAAATCCGAGGAAACTCTATTTGTCAAGGCTCTTGTGCCATAGACCGCATTGGTTGGTACCAACGTAAGGCTAGAAATTCTGCCGCGACAGTAGTGCGCAAGTTTTACTGTTTAGGCTTTGGATTGGAACAACAGAAAGAAATCTAGGTTAAGAAACACTTTGAAAAGAGACGTTGACGTAACAAGAATTTGATAAAATACACTAAACAATAGTGAGTAAGGTTTATTTTTTGCTGAGCTTTACTACACTGAAGAAACAAAGAAAAAGAACGTGTTAACGTTTTTTTTAAAATACTCGTGTTACCTGGGCTTTTGTTTTAACATAATCTAGTTTGTACAAGTATCCTGGTCAAAAGCGCAGACACTTAGTTACTACATAGTAGTGATATAGCTGGGGTTACGGAGTTATACCACTACAAGTACTGCTACTACAACTCGCTAAAGTCTCGCGTGGTGGATTTTGGCTTGTACTCCGCGATCTAGGAAAAAGGTACGCTTTAAAAACGATTTGCATGCTTCTTCACTCCAACTCCTAGTATCATCACATAACATCCTAATTTCAAAGAAAAGTAAATTCTGCTCTGCCGTGACAATTACACCGTTTATCAAGGACTGAGCTTCGTGTCAACTAATTTTTCAGACGTCTGAAAACTCAGGTGACAGAAAATGTGCCGCTTTACAATCTAGAGACTTGCCAGCTTCGCACAATCAGCGGTAATTGTCTCGCAAAAACTATTTCTTCCACTTCGTATTTTCCTCACGGAACCTGAAAAAACACAATTAGTAGCAAAAAGTTCCGACTTGGAAAAAAGATAAGGGACTTTCCACCTTATCACTGTCCTTTAAAACCTTTTAGTTGGGGACTTTCGGAGCTATTTCTTTGGGTAAGTTTTTACGGACGGTGAATCGTTGAAGATAGAAAGGTAACGAGGTATACCCATCGGATGAATGTACATTTAGGCAGTTGTTTAGATAATATCGTCGATTCTGTAATACATTTTTTGGTATTTATATTAGATTTGTTCAGATTGCACACTAATGTAAGGGTGTGCCATCTGAACTGCATTAATAATAAGATATTAATCTATCCGAATCAGCAAGCCTCATTAGAGGCAAGGTTCATTCATAAATCTATTGTTATTTTTGTCCTGATGCGGACAGATTAATTATGCATTCGAACAAGGACTCTCTGTGTCGCCGGGAGGCATAGACACATCACAAACATTCAGGACTCGAGAAAAAAAATCTGCTCATCACAAGAAATATTGGCCCAGTTGCGGATAAAACCCGAGATCCGTGCTTCGAAGTTGGGGTCATGCCGACGGAGCCAACGATACAGAATGTATATGTGCACTCGTTTGAAATGGTAAGTGCAATAAGTTTAAACGCCATCTTGAACTTATACTACTTTAAATCTACGGAAAGTGTAAATGAAGATCAGAATAGCAAATTCTTGACCAAATTTCCTTTTTAAGTACATGTTTTAAGCTTTTGTTCCTGATTAATCTTTTCATACCTATCTGTTCAAGAATGGTTGCTCATTTCTTTCGATCTATACTTATTTAGACTTTGATATAATCTTAGAACGTCACGAAAATATTTCCTACGCATTCTTTACAAGAGCTTTAACATCTTATTCAATATCTCAGGGTGAGGAGTGAATTGCTATGCAGGGTTTTGAACTGTTGTCGCTTCAAACTTTTAATGACACTGAACTGGTATGTGCAAGCGTGATCCATAAAGATCCTTATGGATATTAACATCCGGCGATTGACGAGCTGGTCTCATCGCCAAGTATTATAAAAAACATGAGAAAAAAACTTTACTTGCAATATATATCCCACATAAATTTTCCTAAAAAACAAAGACAAAAACAATTTCGTTGGCAAACAAGGCAACAAAACAAAGTATATTCCCAGCTAAACGTTGACCTCAACCGATAGGCTTACAAATGTCCTCTTTACGAGCAACGCGAAGGGTTAAGGCCACTCGTGTATAAACTGAACTAGCGGAACGCATAAAACAACATATTTCTAGTGACATTGTTTGTAAAGAAACATACGAGAGCGAATTATGAACGTCTGCGTTTTTACAAACTGGCAAACCATTTTAGTGTTATCTATCTCAATGGCAGTGTAAATAAATTTGCCCATGGATCGACCAGTAGAACTCCACGATTGAACCACAGGCAACAAACGGTTTCCACACCTGTCCATAACTGTTATACAGCGTGTAACAAAGGTGCAGTAACACTACAATCACACACGCTGAAGTTTGCATAAAATTTGACATCTGTTGTGTCCCAGGAACTAGTAAAAATCCTAGTTATGACTAACCAAAATTCTAATACTCAAGCAGGTTCATCCTTGAAATCTAGGCCAAATCTTCGGAATGTCAACTAGATAAACGTCTAAGCGAAGCTTGGGCTGAGGTTCGGCACAGCGAAAGGGCGCATAGGGATTGCGGAGCTCATTGACCACAACAAACTCTAAGAATAGGCATGTCTAGTAGGGCTGTCAAAATAAAATCATAAAATAGTTTTTATACTTGTAAAAAATATATAAGAGATTTAAATTTTGATAATATGCTATGTGCATCCTCACTAGGTACATATGCACACTTTTCCGTATTACTACACTTTTTTGTTACACGCTGTATGTCTTTGATTTGACTTGCCGTTTACCACAGTTTGCTCTAGTAGGCGGGGCTAAAAAGTCGTGTTCAGTACATCATCAGTGGGACATTTTTCTTGCAAGCGAGTACACTTTAAGTCTTCACGTACATTTTCATTTTTATCATTGTGAACTACAGCTCTGAATCATCATGCCAGCATTCGTTGTGTAGTGGTGCAGGAGCAATACACAATGAAAATGTCCAGGAATCACTTTTATTAGTAAATAGTAGAAAAAATATAATTATTCAAAGATATTCAAATATGTTAACAAATCGAGATAAACACGTATTATAATAAAGACATTCCGCGCTTCAGTGGTGAAAGCCTGTGCCAGTGTGTATTTTTAAATCATTTTTTAATTATTTTAGATAATTAAGTTTTTTATTTTTTAAGCACCTGATAAAATGTTTAAACCCCTGCCCATTCAATTACAGTGCCTCCTAGAAACTCACAGTGGAGTTCAATTCTTGCTCTCTAAGGACGGATCCCAATAATTTATGTAACCACAGTTTTGCTTACTACCGATAGACATTTGACATAACGTCCATACAAATAGTGTCAAATATCTATCTCTAGTAAGGTAAACCGGCGATAGATAGATTATTGGGGCCGGCCTTAAGTGTCTTGATAAATGACTCATATGTCTAACGTGCGATGCCGGCATAGATGGCTAATGGATAACAATCAGTAGGTGGACAGTAGCACCTTCTACGTAGTACATTAAAAATCTGCGCTGATTTATGCTCATTACGCTTGCGTGTATTGATCCCCCTCCCCCACACTATTTTAATTGGCGAGGCCTATGTTTCATGTGATCATGATGATGATATGCCTAACAATGAGCTATTTAATTAAAAAATAAATATACAGGTCTGCCAAGGAGTGTTATCCTTTCTGCACAACAAACACTGAACATTTTTTTGTTCCAAAACTGATTCACTCAACACACATCAAGATAAATCCCATGCAAAAATCACTGCAGATCTTAAATTTTCATTATTGCATCTAAAGTCACTACATTTCAGTCCTTGTTATGACGGCCCTCCGCTACCTTCAGGATCAGTTATACCTGCTCGTGCATCAGCAGGGCAGCATAGAGATACGAGAAGGTTGGTGCAAGGTTTTTCTTCTTCATGGTCTTAGTGAATCCAAGTAACATGTGTTTGTTTTAGTTCGAAATATGTTTCGAACACTACTGCTGCAGCTGGTTGCTGCGTTTAACCTAGTGAGCTCCCGAATCAAATTTGCAAAACAGAGTTGCAAAAACCCCGCGAAAATCCGCCATTTAAAAAAAAATGCGCGCGGTCGCGATTATTTAATTGTAGTAAATTACCTATTGAAGATATTTTGTATCTAGAAACGGCATAAAGTAATACTAAGTAGCCAGTACATTCTCTTTGATTGTAAGAATAAGTCATCTGTTTTTTTTTGTCAAACCATAGATATAAAAAAACCCAGATAACTCATCGACGAGACGATATAGGGTAAAAATAAAAAATAATTATTAAATAATTCGACAAAGACTATAAACATCTCTAGAGCACATGTAAAATAAACATACATAAAGATTCAACTATATTCTGGACTTTGAAATCCATCAAAAACTATTTTTTTATATAAATATGAACTTTATTATACACCAAATGGAGGTCATAATGGTACTCACACTCGTAAAAAAAACAAAATGGCCACTGTCTATACAAAAACATATTTTAGTAGGATCATAATACTTTTCTTAGATTTTTTACTCGAAATGGCAATAATACTACTACTTTTGACTAAATAATACACTAGCAAACACGTACTTGCATACAATTAAATAAACAAGTGACTGTCGCTTTTTCGTTGATATTACCGATCTGGTATCTTTCAAATGATAATTTGTTATGTAAAAAAAATGCCTTGGCATACAGGTATGCCAAGGCGGCTTTACGAAAGTTTTGTTTGGTATACAGGTATGCCAAGGCAGTTTTGCGGGGTCAAGACTGAAAGTTTCAAACAGTGCTAATATAATATATTATGCATATATAAGGATCACGCACCCTTACCATTCACGAGGCGCAGGGACTGACGTACGAGTCAGTCGCGGTAATAAAAACAAAAGGCAACATGAAGCTGCACGAGAGCGTCCCGCACGCAGTCGTCGCGGTTTCCCGGCACACGAGGACCTTTGTCTACTACGCCGACGACGAGGATGATGCCATCGGACGGTTTGTGAGGCAAGCGATGGTTGCGAGCGAACAAACCATCTATAGCTACAACCTGGAGATGGCAATCAGGGATCGAAACAGCGTGGTGATGGAGGCCCTGCTTCAGCGCAATGTGGGCAATGTGGGCTCACAATAACATGTAGCTAGCGTTAAGTTCTCATAAAAACTGTAACTGACAAAGAGATGGTGTGGGCATTCAGAGCAGACATGCTCACAGAAATGTGTTGGCAAGCGGTGGCGTGTGTGGCGGGTCGCCATCTTCCCTCAGAAATGGTTGAGGAAGGCGATGGCTGGCACATGCGTCAACTCGTGAACGGGTGCTGTTTGCGGACACTGGCCTGCTGTGAATGCTTACACCAACTCAGAATAATCTTAATAGTAATAATAAAATTTAGTTAAATGTATTAGTTAAAAAAAATATATATATTTTATAATATAGTAAATAGTTAGTTAGTTTAATATGTTCCCCATGTATGTATATTTGTTGAAGGTAAAAAAATTGATCGTAAATTTTTTTTAAATCCTAAAAGTTGAAAAAAGGCACGGACCCTGGAGTCTGTGGAGTAGGTAAATTTTAATAAAAAAAAAAAAACACTTTGGAGCCTTTTTTCCGCTCTATCGTCTCTTTAATACGGTTTGTATTAAAGATCTGGATGTCGTGTCGCAAGGACTTCCATATTCGTCTATTTAGCAGCCTATATGCTTCAGCATCATCCGAAGACTGCAGTTTCAATGAGCGTCGTTGAGCCGTGAGGTTGAGGGTATCGTTGGAGAGTTTCTGTGGCCTACCTGTACGGTGGGGCTTAAAGTACTTGGAACCCACTGTATGGACAGTTTCTACGAACCTGTTATTGATCTCGTCCACTGAAGCGATGTTCTCAAGGCAATCGAAGCGATTGGATAGCTCAAGTTGAAAGCTCTCGGGGTCTTGAATACGGGCACGAGTGGGTCGGAGCGTAGACTTCATCAGACGAGACCTCTCAAGTTTGACATTAATATTCACCGTACCCCTTACCATTCGGTGATCACTACCGGTTTTAACCCTGTTGATCACGGAGACATCAGTGAATATTTGCCTTTTGGTCAAAGTCAAAGTCAAAGTCAAAATCATTTATTCAATTTAGGCATCAAAGACGCACTTATGAACGTCAACTTTTCATTATAATGTACTTTAAAGACTCTACCGCCGCGTTCCAAAATATATAGAACCCACCGAGAAGAAGCGGCAAGAAACTCGGGGCCATTCTTTTTATATGGATGTTTACAATGTTTCTACTTAGGTACTACAAATATTACATTTTATGGGTGGCAGAGACAGCTTGCCAGAAGTGGAGTACTCCAAGCATCTTTATCTTCTATATAATGTCGAACTTTATAGTAAGCTTTTTTATTTAAACGTTTTTTACAGTCAACTTGAATTTGCCCTCTGTGAGCTCAGTTATGTCCTTTGGGATTTTATTGTAAAACGCACACAATTTCCTAGGAATGACTTATTAGTCTTCGCAAGTCTAAAACTAGGTACAGCTATCCTATTTGTATTTCTGGTATTAAAAGTGTGGTGATCACTATTTAACTTATATTTATGTAAATTTTTACGAACATACATTATATTTTCAAATACATATAAGGAAGGCAACGTTAATATATTGATTTCTTTAAATAAATCTCTCAAAGATTCACGGGGACCCATTTCGTATATAGCTCTAATAGCACGTTTCTGAAGGATAAATATGGTCTCTTTATCAGCCGCTGAACCCCATAGCAATATCCCATATGACATTACGCTGTGGAAATATGCAAAATACACTAACCGCGCCGTAGAAGCATCTGTTAGCTCTCTTATTTTACGTACTGCATATGCAGCAGAACTGAGTCTCCCAGACAAGGCATTTATATGAGGACCCCATTGTAATTTTGCATCAATTTTAATGCCTAGGAAGACTGTTTCCTTGTCCATTACGAGTTTAACTCCATCAAGCGTAACGTTGGACTCCAAATATGGAACAGTAGGCAAAGAAAACTTCAAACATTTTGTCTTTTTTGAATTCAGAAGTAAATTATTAGTTGAGTAGTTGAGAACCATTTAGAGATACTAGATAGCGCGTTGTTTACTTGAATTAGTGTGCTATCTTTCCTATCTACTTTATAAATCAGAGATGTGTCATCCGCAAATAAAACAATATCACAAAGATCCTTGGCCATAAGTGGCAAGTCGTTAATGTAAACTAAGAACAAAAAAGGCCCTAAAATGGACCCTTGTGGAACACCCATTTTAATTATAGATCCTGAAGATGTTACACCATTTATGCCAACCTTTTGCATCCTGTCAGATAAATATGACTCGATGACATCAAGCGCAGCTCCACGAATATCATAATGGAAAAGCTTTCGAATCAGTATACGGTGTTCCACACAATCAAATGCTTTAGAGAGATCACAAAAAACACCAATAGCATCATGTGAGCTCTCCCAAGCCTTTAAGACATACGTCATTAACTTCACACCGGCATCCTTAGTTGATCTTGTTTTCGTGAAGCCGAACTGATTTTCGTGCAGTATTGAATGCTCGTTGAAGTGCGCCAAAAGTTGTTTGAGCATAATTTTTTCAAAGATCTTGCTCAAAATTGGTAGTATATATACTGGTCTATAATTTGAGGGGTCTGTTTTCTCTCCAGCCTTAAAAATTGGAGTGATTCTACTATATTTCATTAAATTAGGAAAGGTACCTCTATCTATACAAAGATTAAATAAGCGGGCCAAAATAGGACCCATAAAACTAATAATTGGCTCTACTATTTTTACTGACATTCCCCATAAGTCTTCAGTAGTCTTTATATTTAAGCTTTTGAATGTTTTTATGATTTCGACAGTTGAAGTATATTCAAAAGAAAAACTAGGTACTTCGTTCGTGAAATTAGCTTTAAGAATAGCTTCTGCTGCATTGGGGCAAGAATTCAGTGACTTGGTGACTTCTAGAGGTAAATAAGAGAATAAATTATCAAAAGTATTAGCTACATTTATTGGTTCTGAGACAGTCTGATTGTTAATTACAAGGACACATGCAGTGGTCATAATGAAGTCAATCTCATTTCTCGTGGAACCATCGGGACTCAGCCAGGTCCATTTCCTGTGAGGTGGCTTCTGAAAGAAAGAGTTCATCATAAAGAGTCCCTCTTTTTTCAGGAAGTTGGCCAACCTCTGTCCTCTACGGTTCCGTTGTCCATAGCCAAATTGCCCCACTTTCGACTCATCCTTGCTTCTCTTACCCAACTTCGCGTTGAAGTCCCCCATAACAACTAGAAAGTGCGTTTCAGAGGTATATATGGCCCGACTAATGTCCTCATACATATCCTCCACCTCATCATCCGGGTGCGACTTTGTCGGTGCGTATACCTGAATGACCTTCAGCGAATATCGTTTGGATACTCTGAGTATTAGGTATACGACCCTATTGGAAACGCTATCGATCTTAACTATGTTGTTAGTAAGGGACTTGTGGACGAGAAACCCGACACCACCTTGGGACTGTTGGTCGCCCTCCCGGTGGTAGAGTAGGTTACCTGATTTTAGGGTTATCGTGTCCTCACCCGCTCTACGGACTTCAGATAACGCCACAATGTTCCAGTGTAGCTTACTCATTTCTTCTTCCAGCTCATATATCTTCTCGTCTGTCCTCATCGTGCGTATGTTGTGTGTTACCAGGGCCAGCCATCGTCGTTGGGGGTGGTAGCCGGGCGTCTGCCGGGGATTCTTAGCACCCCTGCTCCACCGTTACCGTGGCCGCTACTGTAGCCAGGAATAGCGGGGCTGCCGGGGACTGGGGGCCTGGTTCTTTTTGTCCAATCCATTGAGGGGTTTTTACCAATACTCGCCACGCTTGGCAGGCGGGTTGGCGAGCGCAGTTTGTGTGTGTTTGACTGGGAAGGTGCTGCTGCCCACCTTCTGATTTGTTATCCCTTAGCCGTCTTCTACGGCACCCACGGGTAGAGTTGGGGGGGTGCTATTCTAAGCCGGCACCGCCACGGCACAGTTGGGGACCACACCTTATTACATAGCAGGGCTCTTAATTGCAATAGTCACCTTGAGTCATAGTTCCATTATTTAATAATGTTTACATAGTAATTATATATACTGCAGTATCCTTCAAGTGATGACACACTATACTACTCTCAAGCTAAATATCTGAACGTGTCATATATTTGAAAAAATAAATAACTTTAAGAACCTGCTCATTTTATTTCTGTTAACTGGTTACTTTGACCTACATTTGTTATGCCACGAATCAGGGTTAACTATTCATAGCTCGATAACGTATTACCCTGCTAATCTGCAACCACAACGGAGACGGGCACAATATCCGGATAGTAATAACATCCGGGTAAAGCGGTGACCCGTCCTAGTCTTAACTCTATTACTACAAGTAGGTGATGTACGTTTCGTTTATTATATTTTTGTGAACCCTGGCTGTTTTGAATTATTATACCTGAGTGTTATAGAAAAGTATTTGATCAGTGTGTGCAGTAATAACTTCTGGTACTGGAATATTTTACTATGGGCCCCATAAGTAACCTCAAAGTCGCACAACGAGATATTGATAGGGCTATAGGGCCACGCTCGTGTTTTCTCTACGAGATCGAGTTAGAAGTGAGAACATCCGTAGATGAACTAAAGTAACCAACATAGCCCAGCCGTGTGATTCTCTAAGAGCAAACATCTTTGACAACATCCGTGAAACAAATGACGAGTCAACAAGAAACGTTGGAAAAGCAACCTTGTGTACAAGGGCGATATCTCATAAAGGTGTTGTTATTAAACAACACCTTTATAATTGTATGTAAAATTTTCTAAAATTATTTATATTAAAAAATATTTTAAAGAACAGTTACTTAAATAAAAATTTAAGTACACCGCATAACTTGGGAACCACTTGACCAATTTAGATAATGTTTATATTTATTGTATTTTCCGGGTAATTTCTAGGAGTTAAAACTGTTTTTGTAATAGTAGTCGTTGTCATTCAGCCATTTAAACATACTGAAAATTTAAAATCAAAAGAAACGTACAGATAATTGCTGCTAATGTTATGGATTATAGTTTTATCGAGTCGAAGTTCAAACTTCATCATAACCATCATCTCAGCCGTAGGACGTCCACTGCTGAACATATGCCTTCCCCACAAATTTCCAAAAGGTTGGAAGAGGCCAAACTTGACGGACAGATAATAGCTGGATTAGGCTGCCACATAGGAACGCCATGCCGTGTCTTTTGGATAGACTCTATATAAAACTTTTTGAGTTTACCCTTCTTACCAAATATTTGTTAATAGACATCGTTGTGTGCCTAACCGGCCTTTTAATCTGTCCGAATCAGCAAGCCTCATTCGAGGCAAGGTTCATTCATAAATCTATTGTAATTTTTTGTCCTGATGCGGACAGATTAAGTGTTGCCATTCATAAAAATATTGTAGGTATATACGCGAAAGTAAGTTTATTTATTTGTCCTTTCATGTTTAAACTATCGCTTGTTTGTTATTTATAAAGGACCTAAATTAAATTGAAATCCGTCAAAAAAATAATGAATTGAAATTCAAGTCTTTAACAGAAAATTTAAAAAAAAATTTTGTACCATTTGTCTTCAAAATGGTACAAAAATTATTTTCTAATAAATTATTTCCTCCCAAAGTTACTGTATTTATGTGTCGTAATTCATAAGTTTATTAATTTATACATAAAACATAATTTATACTGCACTTCAATGAAATTTTAAAAATCATGACTCTCAGAGTATTCTATCGCTTTAAAACTAAAGAATTATTAGTAATTTCCTTACACATTACATGTAACTCACGTCACCGTGTGTCTAGTTATAATACTTACCAACTGGAGCCCACGACTTCGTCTGCGCAGAATTAGTACTTCGAGTAGCTTATTATCTTCTCCAAGGACATACATACATACATACATATCCAAACGCAATTACTATGATAGTTGTTAAGAAGCACAGCAACATTTACCTATATATATATTTTAGGCTAAGCTAGATAGGTAAATAAAACAAGAAAATAGATACTTAAGTTCTTAAATAAAAGTAATGTTAGCATAGAAAAATGTAATTGTGAATAATGTAAAATCATTGTAAGTAACAGCAAAATTGTAAGAGATAGCAATATCCTCCTTCTCGGATGACCTTGAATTTAACTTGGACATCATCATCATCATCATTATCAGCCGGAAGACGTCCACTGCTGAACATAGGCCTCCCCCATAGAACGCCACTTGGACCGGCTACTCGCTTCCTGCATCCAGCGATTCCCCGCGGTTTTTATGAGGTCGTCGGTCCACCTAGCGGGGGGCCGGCCTACACTACGCCTTCCGGTGCGTGGTCGCCACTCGAGAACCTTTCTTCCCCATCGGTTATCAGTTCTGCGAGCGATGTGGCCTGCCCATTGCCACTTCAACTTGCTAATTTTGAGAGCTATGTCGGTGACCTTAGTTCTCCTACGGATCTCCTCATTTCGGATCTTATCACGCAGAGAAACCCCAAGCATAGCCCTCTCCATTGCTCGTTGAGCGACTTCAAGCTTGTTAATGAGGCCCACAGTAAGGGACCACGTCCCAGTGCCATAAGTCATCACTGGCAACACACACTGGTTGAAAACCTTGGTTTTCAGGCTCTGAGGTATTGGGGACGAAAAGATGGATCGAAGCTTCCCGAACGCTGCCCATCCGAGCTGGATTCTTCGTGCGACCTCCTTGTCGAAGTTGGACCTACCTAATTGGACAGTCTGTCCCAGGTAGACGTACTCGTCTACAACTTCGAGTGTATCGTTTCCAACAATTACCGGTATAGGTGGAACATGGACATTGGACATGATTTTCGTCTTATCCATGTTCATCTTAAGACCAACCTGTTGGGAAACTCTACTGAGGTCGTTGAGCATGGTGCCGATATCCTCGAGCGACTCCGCCATTATAACTATATCATCGGCAAAACGAAGGTTAGTGATGTATTCGCCATTAATGTTGATGCCACATCCTTTCCAGTCCAAAAGTTTGAAAACATCCTCCAATGCGTTAGTGAACAGTTTCGGAGAGATGACGTCTCCCTGTCTCACACCTCTCTGCAATGGAATTTGTTCCGTACTCTGGTCCTGTAATCGGACTGACATAGTGGCCTTGCTGTATAAACACTTCAACGCTTCGATATACCTATAGTCAATTTGGCATCGCTGCAAGGACTGCAGTATGGCCCACTTCTCGATAGAATCAAAGGCTTTCTCGTAATCCACAAACGCTAGACACAGTGGCTGATTATACTCTTCGGTCTTCTGTATAATCTGCCGTAGTGTATGAATGTGGTCTACGGTGCTAAAGCCTCTTCGGAAACCGGCTTGTTCAGGAGGCTGGAACTCATCAAACCTGCGTGTGAGACGGTTCGTGATGACTCTCGAAAACAGCTTGTACACGTGGCTCAAGAGCGATATAATAATAATAATAATAATAATAATAAATCTTTATTTCAGGTAACATAACCCATATACCTACTACAAAAATATATATTAAATTACATGTTTATTAACAATAGATAAGATACAACAATAACTAACAATTAAAGTATAATAATAGAGTATATATATATATATATATATATATATATATAAAGTAAATAGTATTTTTTTTTTCATCCACAAGTGTTTGTGGACGAAATCGTCATTTGCGATTTTCGCTCTGGTGCACTGCAATCCATGACCGATAGATAGGACTACACAGGTCTTCAGACAGGCACTGCAGTATGGTATTATTCGATCTCCGTATTCTATCCCAAAAGGATGCAATACGTGATCGAATAACCGCAAAGAAATCAGGAACCCGCGCATCAGCAAACATCCCCGACGCGCTGCAGAACCTAGGCTTTTTCATAAGGATGCGAAATGCGTCATTATATTGCACCCTTATGGTATGATAGGCTAGTCTGGTATACTTTACCCAAAGCTGACATGTGTATAAACACATGCAGTAAGCTTTGAATAAAGTAACCTTGACTTCATGGGAGCATTTAGCAAATCTGCGCGCGAGCATGTTACATCTGATTGACAGATTCCTTCTCTCTCGCTCCATGTCCAAGTTGTCAGTCATATCTTCGGTCATTATATGACCAAGATACCTAAACCTCTTCACAACCCTTACTGGCGAATTCATCAACATTACATCCGGTACGATCTCCGGACCCTTACCTGCGCGAAATACCAGCATCTCTGTTTTGGCTACGTTATATTTTAAACCGTTCTTTGCTGCGTATTGTTCGCATACATCCAAAAGTTTCCTTAGTCCGCTGATCGAGGGGCTGAGAAGCACCATATCATCTGCATAACTTAGGTTATTGAGGCACACACTACCAATATGGCATCCGACACTGGTGCTTCTCAGCTCCCCTATCAGGTCATTTATATAAAAATTAAAAAGGTCCGGAGATGTCAAGCCCCCCTGGCGAACTCCGCAGTCCAGTATATACTCACTGGAGGTCGTGTCGCCCCATCTCACTACGTTGGTTTGGTTACCGTACCAGTACTTAAATATGTTTATGACGTCAGCCGGAACCCGAGTCGTGGTCAATTTGTTCCAGAGAATATTATAATTCACCTGATCAAATGCCCGACTCAGGTCCAGGAAGCAGGCATAGACCGATGTTTCACGTGAGAGATAGTAATTGACAGTGTGTTTCACACTGAATATAGCCAAGTCTGTTGATAACTCTGGACGAAAACCAAACTGCGCGTCATCTATACTTAGATTATTCACCAGTAAAGGCTGCAGAAGTCGCTCAAATATCTTACCTATCACAGTTCCCAGAGAGATAGGTCGGTAGTTAGCTGCATTCCCTAAGTTGCCGGTCTTATTTTTCACGATTGGCACGACTACAGTTTTCATGAGGCTCTCCGGCAAGTACGAATATTTAAGGCACAAGTTGTAGAAATCACATAATTTTATATATATTGTAGGCCCGGCGCTGAGAATGTGCTCGAGACTAAGGCCATCATGTCCTGGCGACTTGCCACGCTTCATTTTACGGACAGCTTTAGCCACATCTGTAGTCCTAAATATTACATTTTTAACACTAGAGATGTGAGCATTCGATGATGCCTCCGTATTTACGTGCAATTACGGTTGGACTTTAAATCTATTCGAGAATAACTCTGCTATGTCTTTAGGGTTCTTCAAGCCGTCAACCGTCACTGGCAGAGTCTTTTTTTGATTTAAATTCTTAGTTGAGTTCCAAAATTTTATGAAATTGTTGTTATTTCTATGAGAAGCTAGTATGTCCATTCTAATTTTTTCTTCATTAGTCTGGCACCATTTTAACTTATTTTTAAATTTACTACGCGATTTTTTCATACTTGTATATATCTCTCCAGTTGACGGTCTACCAGCGAGAACCCAGCAGTTAAAATGTATCCTCGCAATTTCGTGGCTACTTTTTACATGGTAATTCCACCCCGTCACTTGTTTTTTTCTTGGATGTCCACCAGAGCGAAAACTGGGACTATTTTTAGATGCACTTTGTAAATTACTAATAATACTAGTGTAAATTTTATCTATAAAATGTAAATGGTCATGTATATCTATACATAAATTATTATTATCACAGTCAGAACATTCTATATATGTATTAATATTATTTAAATTTTTATTGCACTCATCATGGTAACGACTAATTTGACTAGAGTTTCTCGTACCCCACAGTATACCCTGTAAAGGTTTTGCGTCAGCACACACGCTCTCACTTACACAAACATCACTCACATCACAATTAACAACTAATGGGAAATGGTCCGACCACAAAACATCGTGCATAATACTCACTGAGCGCGCCGTGTCAAACGCAGCTTGAGTCGTCACACAGTGGTCTAACCAACTACAGGTACCGTGCGACTCGCTTAGGAATGTGTAGGTATTACTATTTGGCCCGAGTTTGACCAGGTCTGCCCAGATCCAAGTTTGTTCGTCACAAAAATTTTGTAACTCAACCCCAAAAACAGTTCTAGGGTGAGAATTAAAGTCCCCTACTACGTACACTGTTTGTATTTGACATTCTTCTATAATTGAACATATATTGGCAAGAATATCGGTAAATTCCGGAATATTATCAATATCGTCTTTTGGCATATAAACATTAAACACTAAAAAAGATTTCGTTCCAACAGAAATTCGAACGGCTGCGAGCCTATTACTAACACATTCCACTACATTCACTTGGCTGAACTTTGACCTTTTCCACAGCAACGACACTCCGCCGTAGGGCCGCCCCCTGAGCACCCCCGACGCGGTGTCTACTGACGATTTAGCAAAACAATCAAACTGACTATCAATTCCATTAAAGAGATCGAGTTCGTGAGGCAATGCCCAAGTCTCTTGTAGACATATTATGTCTGCACACTTACAAAGAGATCGAATATGTTGTATACTTCTTTTAAATGACTTGCAATTAAAAGATACTAAAGAAAAAGTTGTATTGTTGTGACTATCCATATTAGTTTTGTAAGCTACGGTTATCTTGCGATCGTGTGTACTCACGGTATTTTCTGTACTTCACGCCCACTGGCCAAAAGTCGTTGCTGAGGAAAACACTTAGTTTACTTCTGCTAATAGTAATTCTAAACGAATTAAAGTCAGTCTCGTTTTGTTGTTTTAAGAGTTGAATGTCACTACACTCTTGTCCCATCTCCTTTACGTGTTCTTTAATATTGTCAATAGTCGTAGCCTTTGTCAGTCTCGATATGTACACAGAACATATTTGTTCCGCTGCTCGAATTTTGCTGGGTCCCGTCGCAGTTCCACACATGTTTAGCTTCGATTTACGTTTTTTATTGGCAACTAAAGTAAACCCATCAACCTTATTCATATTAGTGGTAAGACTCGCTATAGATAGCGGTTTGTTGATAGGTACCACGATGTCTCGATACGATGGCGTGTGAACAATGTCCTTGGACTTTGTCCTTGAACGCTCCGACACAGTAGGTACGGGCGTACCTGACGATCTCTTATCTGTACATTCTTTAGTCAGCTGTCTTAATGGGGTCGTAGTTATTAGATTTGTGTCAGGATTCGATTGTTGCTGTGCTTTATTTGTTCTAACTGCACAGCAATCCTTTTTTGCCGTAATTATTGAAGTTCGCAAGTTAGTAATATCAGAACATATTTTTGTCTGAAGATTGGACACCTCAGTTTTTGTGGCTGCTTCACTACGAATATTATGCAGCTCCGCCTTCATTCCTGCCATGTCCTTGAGGAGTCTGGAGACATCGACATGGTCAAAACCAACTGCTGGTAGACGGTTCAGATTTCGTGCCACAAAAATAGGTTGCACTGACGGGTCATTTTCTTTCATGAGTTTAATGATATCCTTCACATTTTTCTTGCTTTTATCTTCACCTTTTCGGGTTATGTTCCTGCTGCCACCGTCGGGCAGAGCTTTAACTAAGGTCAACTTTCCGGCTTCTATTTCGTTATCCGAGAAGTTACTAACACATATTTGCGTAATACTAATCTCATCTAACACGTCAATTTTGTTCTGAACGAAAGTCAAGAACTCGTCAATGATAATTGGCGGTGATTCCGTCATTGTTAATGTAATTTACGACATACCCTATAATCACTGACCACTGATATACGTAAGCGACTGCGTGCGACAATGGTCCGCGCGAGACTCCTTATGAGACTCCTTATGAGATATGGGCCTATAATTCTTCAATAAGGTTTTATCACCTTTTTTGAAGAACAGCACCACCACGCTCTTGTGCCACGTTTCCGGTGTTTCGCCTTCGAAGATGACAGAATTGAATAACTTATGGAGGACTAAAAGTATCGGTCTACCACCCGCTTTCAGAAGTTCAGTCGTAATTCCGTCCTCTCCTGGCGCCTTGTTGTTCTTAAGCTGTTTGAGAGCCATTCTAATCTCGTACAGGCTGATGTCCGGGATGTCTTCGGTATAGTGTCGGACTAACTTTGCTCTGGTGTCCTGAGCTGCTTCAGTAACGGGTTCGCGCGTCGAGGTATATAACTGTCGATAGAAGCTCTCAATCTCTCTCAGAATCTCAGGCTTGGATGAAACGATACTGCCATTTTCGGTCTTCAGTTTTGTCATTTGGCTTTGCCCAATAGATGAATCTTTTGCAAACACTTTAGAGCCCTGGTTCCGCTCAATTGCTGCCGTAATACGCGCAGTATTATAAGCACGCAAGTCGTGTCGCATGGACTTCCAAATTCGTCTATTGAGTTTACCGTAATCCGACATATCAACTGCGGACTGCAGTCTCATTTCGCTCCGTTCTGCCATTAGTTTCAGAGTTTCTTTTGAGAGTTTTTGAGCTTTCCTGCGGCGTTTGGTCTCACAGAATTCGGACCCAACCGCTTGGACAGTTTCCACCAACCCGTTGTTCAACTCATCCACTGTGTCGCATTCAGCTAAGCACTGAAAACGGTTTTGAAGTTCAAGTTGAAACTTTTCGGGGTTTTGGATTTGGGCACGATTAGGTCGGAGCGTAGACTTCACCAGACGTGACCTCTCAAGATTGACATTGATATTCAATGCGCCTCTTACGATGCGGTGATCGCTGCCGGTTTTTACCTTGCTGATCACAGAGACGTCATTGAATATGCGCTTATTGGTCGTCATGATGAAGTCTATCTCGTTCGTAGTGGAACCGTCGGGACTCATCCACGTCCACTTCCTGGATGGCCGCTTCATGGTTCATCATAAAGAGTCCCTCCTTCTCCATGAAGTCAGCCAGCCACTGTCCCATCGAGTTCCGCTGCCCGTATCCAAATGGCCCTACTCTCAACTCATCACGTTTCCTTGTGCCTAGCTTTGCGTTGAAGTCTCCCATTACAACAGTGAAGTAGGTTTTAGAAGTATGTATGGCCCTGGATATATCCTCGTACATACTTTCTACATCATTGTCCGAGTGTGCCGAGGTCGGTGCGTATACATGTATAACCTTCAGCGAATACCGTTTGGTTATTCTGAGTATAAGGAAAGCTACCCTAGCCGACACACTATCGACTTTCACTACGTTGTTAACGAGAGACTTGCGGACGAGGAACCCGACACCACCCTGGGATTGTTGGTCTCCCTCCCTGTGGAAGAACAAGTTGCCGGAATTTAGAATTATCGTGTCCTGTCCCTGTCTTCGGACTTCAGATAATCCCATGACATCCCAGCGTAACTTGAGCGTCTCTTCCTCCAATTCGACCATCTTTTCGTCGGTCCTGAGCGTGCGTGTATTGTATGTTGCCAGGGCCAGGGGTCGTTTTTGGGATTGGTAGCCGGATCTCTGCCGGAGATTCTTCGCACCCCCTGCTCCACCGTTACAATGGCCGCTACCGTAGCCACGGATAGCAGAGCTGCCGGGAACTGGGGGCCGTGGTTTAATGTTAATTGTCATGGGGGGGGATTTGCCTTAATGCACCACGCTTGGCAGGCGTCTTGGTGATCGCAGTGGATGTTGACGCAGACTGCGGGAAATGCTGCTGCCCATTTCCCGGATATTCCCTTAGCCGCCTCTTACGGCACCCACGGGAAAAGTTAGGGGGAAACTTAGACAGGGACCGAGCATATCGCTATCTCCCTCATATAGCCGTAGTCAAGTAAGGCGCTAGTTGCGCGACCTAATGCTGCTCTTAAGCAGGGTAATTTATGTAAAAATCGAAGTTTTGTGAAGTGCGATCGAATAAGTGAACTGGAAACGAATACAACTGTGCAAGTGATCTTCTTCTTTTATTTCACCCCGCGCCGGAATTAATAACAATAGTATTATATGAGCAAATTTAAATACTTAGTAAATCAATCACTAATACTAAAATACAGTACCAACGTAAATATAAAATTAATCACCATAGAAAAAACTGTCGTTACATTTCATCCCCCTTGACGTTCGCCGAGCACGTCTAATGTATCGAGCTGTCAAAATAACAGGGTGCTTTTAAACTGGCACAAAAATTGACAGAACTATCATCGTTACGATCTTGACGTGGACGGAGATCTTGTTATTTTGTCTATTATTATACCCAAGAATATTACGCTTTTCCACCCGCGTGGTGGTGGATAATGATTTTGATGATGAATAGTATCCTATGTGTTAATCCAGAGCCTCATCTTTCTACAAACTTAATGCATAAAAAATGGCCCGCCGTTTGAGGAGTAACAAACATCCATACATCCATACTTACAATCTTTCGCGTTTATATTATTAGTAGGAAGGATGTGAAATTGTAGCAGAACCGTCCGTGAAATGTAACGTATTACCGCACCCGAGTAAGACGACGATCCGTCAAGACAACCGGGACACCGTTATAGAACCGCTGGGAACCCGGTTTTATGATCGAGACCCGTTGAAGTATTTTTTTGGTTAGATAATATTTTTCGTTTGTTTATTTTTTATCGATACGTGTATGTTTCTAATGCATATGTTAGAATTGTATACGTCAGATATTTATAAAAATTCGTAAACTGTGTAAATTAGCTGAATTATTAATATTATTATATCTAAATGTTAACGGAACTGTATATTTTCGCAACTGCCACACCGAAATACTACCTCGTTTAATTTGTAGCGACTGACGTAGCATCCTCTTGATTTCTGATAGGCTATTTTAGTTTGGCGGGTAGTATCTTGTTTCTGACTGGTTTTGAGGTTTGGCGAGAGGTGTAATAATAGTGGGACAGTATCTTGGCGGCAGACATTGCTATATAAGCCAATATCTGAGATTGCCGAGCCTTCTTTACTTCACAAGTGACTATTGCATCAAGGCCTCCTGCTTGCCGAAAGTTAAGTGTTACATTTCTTGTTATAAATACTGCTGTATGTCTATGTATTGTGTCTGTGTATGGTATCTCTGTGTCTATATTTGCTTTGTTTTCTGAAATAGTGTGCCTATAAAATACTTTCCTAGTACTAGGACATCTGTATCCTGTTATATTATAATATTAAAATGGACACTGTGTTTCTTGGGTAAAATATATTATGTTCTATTATAATGCTATTGATGTTACTTCTGTGTTTTCCTTCATTCCTTAGTAGAATACGTAGCTAGATAGGTAGTTAAATTCATATTATAATCATCGATCTCTTTCATAGGATATAATATGACACATCTGCTTGTTACCATGTGTGTTATGCTATGAAACCTTTTAATGTAGTGATCAACGCCCTCTATCTTGACAAATGTCACACATGCTTTGTGAAAGCATCTACGTAATATTTTTAAGAGTTTTTGGCATTCGATCTGATCGTAGGCCACATATTGTGTATTTTCTCTTATTAACGCGGTTGCAATAAGAGTGAATATATTATTTAATTCAGAACGTTTTAAAGATCTTTGACCACATAGCAAGTTATTGATATGAGAACTCCTTGAGAGTCCTGAATTATTAGCTTGGTACCGGGATATATTCAAAATGCAAGACAAAAATTACTTGCAAGCACAGCACTTAGTTCAACAACAACTTAACATTAACGTAGCTTTTATAACAGACTGAGTAAAAGTTATATGGACACAGATTAAGACAATCGTAAATAGCGTTTTTTGCTGCAGGTTAGGCCCTGATTATAATTGTGGATAATATGAAAAGCTGTTTGTTTGCAATGCGTGAACTGAGAATCGCACATCGCAGTAGCCAGGATATGTGACAATATAAGACCCACAAAAGTTATTCTACAATTGGTTTTTGCACGGCTTACCTCGAAAAGTAGGTGCGATGGTTGCAGACGCAGTTTTTGCATAGACCTGATTAATAATATTGGTGATGGTTTTGTATTTGGGCCAATAGATACCATTGTGTTACAATAATGACCACAGTAAAAAAGGAATTAGCGAGTTGTTCCATTCGTTCTCAAGTTATAGAGTGACCTGGAGAAATAGGGGTTCCTTTTAATATGTATATTGACAAGACAATTTTCCTGGCCATAAAAAAATATTTCACATTACTAATGAGTTCCTTCATATACTCGTATTAAATTGCTGTCTGCGAGAATTAAACGTTAAATAAATGAAATAACTAAAAGACGTTTCGACGGCTCGGTGAGCGTACTTTGCATACTTTGACAGCGTAATGGGGTTCAGCTGACATATATGTATGTAGAGACAATCTTTATTCTGAAAAAAAATCCGTGATATTCGGGACATGCGAAATTAATCTCTGCAAATCTTAGAAGCATATTCCATTTGCTTAAATGAGTATACTAACTTGCCTTTCTTGTATGTCACCAATTTGTTAAGAATTTAATAAATAAGGTTCTATTCTGTCTGGTTATTAGATCCTTACGCGTAAGTAGTTAAATTAGTTTTACATTTATCACTGCCACTGTATTCGTTGTTAGAAACTAGTAGTTATTATATTGAAAAAATTCTATTTGAAAAAAAAATACAAAAAATGGCCCGATTGTTTGTTGTGTTTTTCGATTTATCATATACTCTCTCATATACTTTTCTTCACCAGCATCATCATCCATAACTTACCAAACACAGGAAATCTTAACCTAAGCGCAATCTTTCTAGGTTGGCATAAAAGTCTGGCAAATAACATATCATGAGTTCCTTTGGCCAACGAGTTTGGTTAACGAGTAAAATTTTTAGTGTAGTACGACACTTTGTGAATGAGTTCACCCGGAGAAGTACTGCCACTATATCTACCTTTATAATGTTAAGCTGCGATGTTCGCAATACTGTGTTCTGGTTTGAATGGCATGGATACTTGCGAAATTAAACAACAACAAGCACATGAGACTTAACAACTTACATAACAACAGTTTACAGGCGCAGTGCAGTTCACCTTCAAATGTTCAAGACAGAAGTTACCACTTTTTTGTTTGTACTTATCTATTATATTATATATCACATTTAATTTTTTCAACAATTATTAAATAATTAATAAAATAATAATAAATAAAATATGTAATATCCCTTCAAGGGTCGATGTCATTATAACAATGAAATTTCTATTGTGTCTAGCCATGCGACCTTTGATGCATTATTATTATTTTTTTAACCATTTACCACAAGGTGGGTCTTATGGTTGTACCGTCTTCTAATCAAATAATCAAATGAATTTATTTGCATAAATATGGGTAACAAAGAAAGTATCATATTTTATTGGCTCGCCATATTTCACCATTATTGGTATGCAAAATATTAATAGTTAATATTATTATAGTTATTAATTTATACAATCATATAAATCATTTAAATTATTAATCAAATACAGTAAACCACAACAAACTTGATAGTCACTAGCACTAAGCCATGGATGAATATAATACCTAGCGGACACTAAGCCACCCAAAGTACAATAGTCATTTTACATCAAGATATACAAGTAAGATACATCAAACTTACATATTTTATATCATATAGAAATTAAATGTGAAATTAAAATTAGCTGCTGATAAATATTATCATAAAATACACCACAATAATACAACGGATAACAAACTAGTATTCTGTCACTAAAGCTTTAAGGAACAGTCATTTATAAATTATTTCATTGACTAATAAAATTTGTTTCTAAGAAAACTGTTTTGTGTGGAGGCATGCATACTTTATATTTGTAGCGTGTACTTCTGGGAACATCATAAAGATTCAGATTGTTTCTCATAAACACAGCAACTTCATAAATATACAAACATGGGAATGTCAAAATACTAAGCATTCCGAAGTGAGTTTTACACGAATCTAAAAACATTAAATGCATCAACTGCCTTACAGTAGTAGCCCCAGCCCATAGGCGGGTGAATCTGGAGTTAATCAGGTTAGGTAGTTAGAGTAAATAGATCCACATAATATGAAACTAAAACATGTGTGTATTTCAGTCTAACAATTACAATTTGAAAAGTTAAAACCGACTTCCATTCTATTACTTTAGTAAAATCAGTTATCGGAGTGTAACTCAAAAACTACTGGATCTAATTTGATGAAATTTAAATGGGAATACACGGGAAGCACCAGCTTTCAAACAAAAAAAAAATGAGAATGGGTTCACCCAGTCGAAAGTTAGGAGGTAATAAACATAAAAAAAATACAGTAGAATACCTCCTCCTTTTTTGGAAGTCGGTAGAAAAGTGCATAAACGCAATTTCTTTGTTCATGAAATATAATTCAAATTTAAAGATGACAGCCCGAACAACCATCTTGTAACTTAACTAAGTTAATTTACTCCAAATCTATAAATGTGACTCCCGGGATCATAATTGTATTGACACACGTGTCTACTGTTTGTAGTAACCGTTGTCTGTTTGTACTGATGTTTGCTTTCAATCTAAGAAAATATTAGCGCCATGTTACTACGTCTTGCTTGAGGCAACGTTAGCAGAGAGGTACACCAATAACGGTATCATGTAGTTTTTATTGCTTATATTTTGATAATCATAAAGGTTTACATATGAAATTGACGATTTATCGCAGCAGCTACTTGGAGTATATACTTTATATTTAATTGTGTTAATGTGAATTAATAATTTTAACAAATATTAACAAAGGTACATACTAACAAAGATTAAAAGACACTTAAAAATGTAAAGGAAAAGTACCCAGAATGCTGGCTGCATTCCCACGTTGAATAGCTAAGCTAATGTTTTGTGCAAAATATGCATTCTGGTCGCCTGACGTTTCAAGCAAACGTTTGGCCAAGTCCCTAAAATTTCGTATGCATCTGGACCCCACGGACCCAAAGTTTCTACCCCAAAAGGCACAAATATGTAACCTCTATCAATATTGGCATATTTGCGCCGTTTAAAGTTTTCGGCATTTGTCGCTGCTATACCAACCTAAGCGTAAGTTTCTGGAAGATGCGACGGTGCCGGAGTATCGACACAAGTAGCATCCCACACAAGAGGCCCATCTTCCAAGGAACAAGAGTCATTCCATCTGGCCTCTTACCGTCGTACTGTATCAGTTCATTAGGTTACTAGTACTGACGGTACGCCGGCATTGACAAAAGCCTTTATCTTAATATCCTTACTTGGAATTAAAATTATATTTTTATTATACAAGCTACTCTATGCGTTTATCATCGTGAAGATTTTACCCCACAGCCGAATGGACCGGCGTGACCGGAGAAGTACCACACTTCCACATAACACCGACGTGAAGTAACATAGCTTGCTATTGCATTTCGTCTGTTTGTGGGAGGTCCATGAGGCCTGATTCCCTTCCCCGTTCTCTCTCTCCTTCCCCCTCCCCCTCCACCCTCACCCCTTCTATCTCTTCCTTCCTATCATCCTTCCTCAAAGGTCGGCAACGCATCCTCGAGACCTCTGGTATTGCGGATGTCCGTGGGCAACGGTATCACTTACCATCAGATGAGCCGCTTGCTCGTTTGCCAACCAAAAAGATTAAACAGCGAAAATAAGAGTAATTTTCGAATACTACTAGTACTAGTAATTTTCGACTAACGCAGCAAAAACAGCTCGAATAGTCAATACTGTGTTTTTAGAGGCTACAGCTAACGAACGCACCCTGCATTATTGGTTTAATCGTAGTGGAAACTTCGACTTGAAGAATGAACCACGAGGAAGACCAGCCACTATAACGGTGAAATGAAAGAGAAGGTCGAAGCCGCTCCGTATCAAACCCGGCAGGCTAGTCTAACCTTGTAATGTCGTATTTTCGGAGAGCAGCATTGACTCGTTGAGCTCGATGGGCGGGCGCATTATCATCGACCAGTACAAATTGGTGCTCATGGTTTACTCGGAATGGTCTGACAAATCTATCAATAACAACTAAAAAGACGAAGATAATATATTATAATCATATATATATATAATATAATCTTCCGTAACGTTACGGCCGTTCGGCAAAAAGTTGCCGAACGGCCGTACTGCGAGCAACACCGCGTTTGTGTGCTCCGTAATTTATTTAATTTTAAGAGTGGAAAAAGTGCAGTTGTACTGTGAATTTACGATGTAAATGTGGCTACAGCATATTAGAACCTATTGACGCATAGTGAACGAAAATCGGTTGGTAAACACCGAAGATATAAGCAAAAGTAATTGAAACATATTTACTAACGGTCATCTACGCTTAGCCGAGCCGTGTCATTGTCGCTTGCAGCCCGCGTCGAGGTGTGTGACTCACCCACGCACTATCTGCTACGTACCTGTACCTACTGCTCACCACTACAGCCAGTTGGTTGTTTGTTGACATCTTGTGTTATTTTGAGTAAAATATAAAATAATTATATACTGCGGCATTTGTTGTTTGAAGTGCCGTAATCATAATGACCTGCGCAGGCTGCTTCGCACCTATTGAGGATGGTGAGGAGGGAATGCAATGCACTATAACTACGTGCAAAAAAACGTACCACCGACTTTGTGCAGGTGGCAAATTATCAGCTGAGGACTCCAATGTTTTCTGGATATGTCCGGAATGTACCTGCTCTGTCAAAAAAGGAGGCGACAACAGCCTGACTCCTGTAGGTCTCTCGAAAAAAACCAGGGATGCGAATGTCACACTCCGGAAGAAAATATCCGGATCATCTAAATGCGAAGGAGATAAGCGACTTGAAAACGATGAAACATCAGAAGATTTAAGAAGCTTACGCCAAGAAATAATCGTATTACGACAGCTGCTCACGCAGTCAATATCAGTCATGAAAATCAACGACGCTCGAATGGAAAGTCACGCTGTTCAAATGGAACAACTTCAAGCTAAGATGGAAATATCTGAAGCCACGAATGCCATCATGGCTAAGGAGATGAAGAGATACGCATCACAGATGGAAAGTGTATTATCGACCAAAATGTCATACATATGCTCAACAGACCCTAGCGTCGGCCTTAGCATTCTTGGAAATCCACCGCAGGCCCAAGGTCCTCTGCCCTCTCAGGAAGCGATAGAAGGCAAAACATTGATTCCACAATCACCGCAGGCACAATCACAGCGACCAGTCCAGCCGCGCGTTACCACTACAACCTCTTCTCAATCGCATAATAAAATAGGTAAAACAGATACGACACAGAAGAAAATTGGAAAACCGATGTCATCTGTTACCGACCACATTAAGACACCGCAGGGTAGCCGGCAGAATAAACCTCCCACTAACACGGCAGATTTAACTATGATGACGAAACCGTGTGGGGCCACGAAACATGCGGGAACTCTAGTCGATAAAAATAAGACTGACATAACGGATAAGGTCACGGATGAAGGATGGCACAAAGTGACTAAAAGGACTTCAAAAAAGCGTGAAGTAATAACTGGTACTCGGAAAACCGGAGATATACTTCAAGCAGTAGACAGACTGAAATATATACAAGCCTGGCAGTTTAAACCAATGACAACTGAGAAAAATGTACGAGATTATTTAAATACTCTTCATCTAAGCGACCAATATTATGTGGAAAAAAGGCAAGTTAAATCAAACTGGCATGCCGTCTTCATTATAGGAGTTCCTGGAAGCCTATACGAGGAAATTAGTGCTCCAACTTCGTGGCCCGCAGGCGTTCGCGTCAGTAACTGGATTTTTCGAGCGCGGGCCTCGGTCGGAGTCGGCTCTTAGTAGCATCGGCGCTCGCTGCACCGAGCGCACCGAATACACGGAATAACTTGCAGCAAAACTACCAACGGATGAAGGGCAACCACAGTATATGTACTCGGAATGAAAGCACTCGCGCCGCAACACATTCACGAGCGAATGACAACAGCGGGAGCTTGAAGAAATCTATTGTAATGTGTTATCAAAACATTAGATCGATATCTGCTGACGACAAGACGCGTAAGTTAGAAGTGTTGCTGCAGAGTGATATTAAATGTAATGTTTTAGCTATTTCGGAGCATTGGCTCACTGATGCTAGATTAAAATGCATACAAATTGACGGATATAAATTAGCATCGAGTTATTGTAGAAAATTAGTTCAGCACGGTGGTTCGTGTATATACACAAGCAACGAAACAAAGTGCTCAGAAAATAAAACCTTAACAGCCATGTCGAGGGAACAATATTGCGAAATATCAGCTATTGATTTAATTGACTATGACCTTTCGATTGTGTGTATATATAGGACAAACTTAGTTAGTGCTGCCATATTCCTTGACAACTTAGAACGTCTGCTCGATAAAATTAGCGAACTCTGTCTTGACTGCGTTTTAGTGGGTGATATGAACATAAATACTTTGGGTACAGTAAATAGCGATTTGAAAAGGCTACGTAAGTTATTGTTGGACCACAACATGACGAACGAGGTAGACTTTCCTACTCGTACTACTGACACGACGTCCACCAGCTTGGACCACGTCTACTCGAACCTGCCCGCCGGCACCGTGAGCGCTGCGCCCGTAGTCACAAACCTCAGCGACCATGTCGCTATTAGGAGCGAGTTAGTGTGTGACAAGCGGACTCAATCGAACGGCCCTTGGTACGGGAGAAGTTTCTCACACGCGAACCAGCTCAATTTCGTGTTCGCCTTAGATAGTGTCGACTGGAGTGAAATCCAGGCAGTCAACGGTTCTGCAGCGAAACTGGTAACGTCAACTATGAATATAATTAAAAACAAATATGACATTTGCTTCCCCGTTAAACGAATGTATAATAGTAAAAATTCTGACTCATCGTGGATAACTTCCGATGTAAAAAATTATAAATTATTGTTATTTGAAATTATTGACATTGCAAAACTGAATCCGGGGAATAATTCTATAATGACATTAATATCGGACATGAATATATTTTATAATAGATTGATTAGGAATACGAAAGCCAACCACTATACCTTTACATTAAAAAACAGCAACAATGCGGCCAAAGCATTGTGGACAGTAGTCAACAAAGAAAGAGGAAAAAATAATGCCCCCTTTCTTGACTGTACCGACGCCGTGAAGGATCCGAGTGGAAATAGGTTCCCGACAAAGAAGCACGCATTGGATGCTATGAACGCGCGGTTCTTAGGAGCAGCGGCCGCGTGCGGTGCGCCGCGCGCAGACGTCGCTCTTATGAGCGACGCACTGGGCGCGGCGCGACCGCCGGCTGACCGTTCTCTGCGGTTTCTGCCATTTAGTCCAGACGAGGTGTTCCGTATTGTGACTACTCGAATACCGCCAAAAACCTCTAAGGACGTATATGGAGTATCCATGAAACTCATAAGAACTGCAATATGCTCGCTTGCTCCTATACTAGCCGAGTGTTTTAATAGGTGCATTAGGGAAGGATCTTATCCTAACGCGATGAAGATCAGTAAAGTGTCCCCGTTATACAAAGGCAAGGGCAAACGCGAAGACATCGACTGCTACAGACCGGTGTCGATTATACCTGCCGTGGCGAAGGTATTTGAGAATGGGTTGAGTACGCGTCTCGTAGATTTCCTGGCGTCAACCGAAGCCCTCTCTGACCGGCAGTACGCGTACCGTGAGGGCCGGTCCACTACATCGTTGACCCGGGAGGTAGTACACCGAGTGTTGCAAGCTCGCGAAAACAAGCAACATGTGGCGGTCTTATGCTGTGACCTGTCGAGGGCATTCGACGTCGCCGACCACGCAGTGCTTAGTGCTAAACTGCAGCACTATGGCGTCAGAGGTGCGTCGCATGCCTTAGTGACGGATCTCATGCAGAACAGATCCCAAACGGTTGTAGCATGTGGAGGAACGGAGAAATCTGATCCGCTAAACTCGGTGATGGGGGTAGCCCAGGGGTCTTCGGTCTCTAACATACTCTTCGCCCTGCTTCTGAATGATCTGCCGGCCGCTGTGATTGCAGCCGAAATATTTATGTACGCCGATGATGTAGGCGCAGTAGTCACGGCACCCACGGTTGATTGTCTGGAGCAGAAGTTGAACGAGACGACCGGTCAACTAGCAAGGTGGTTTAAGTTAAATGGGCTTGCGCTCAACCTAACGAAAACCCATTACCTCCATTTTAGCCTGTCGGGGCACCAAACACGGCCAATGAACGTTTTCGTGGATGGGAACAGGATAGACCAAGCCAACAGAACAACCTTCCTTGGCTTTGAAATTGACCGGAGTCTGACATGGGAAAGTCACATCGACAAACTCTGCGGAAAACTAGGAAGCGCATGCTTTGCATTAAGCAGAGTCGCCAAGGTAGTACCTGCTGAGGTGGTGAGGTCATGCTACTTTGCAACCGTACACTCCCTCCTACAATACGGTGCGGAGTTGTACGGTAGGGCCGCTGATTGGCACCGAGTTTTTAGGTTACAAAAGCGCGCTGTCCGTGCCATAGCGAAGATTCCGCAGGATGACTCCACACGTACGCATTTTAAGAGGCTTGGGATCTTGACATTGCCAGCACTGGTAATATTCCAAGTTGCAGTATATGTCAGATTAAACCAAGCCTCTTATAAGACATTAAACAGCGTCCGCAATAAGGCTAGACTCAGAGAAGTAGCTCGCACGCTGGAGAGGTCGGCCAAGTCGACGTATGTCATGGGTCCAACAGTTTATAACAAGCTTCCAGAACATATCACCGCTGCACCTACCATGGGTAGTTTTAAGTCACGGTTGAAACGCTGGCTTGTCGAGCAGACGTTCTACAGCTATGACGAATTTATTAAATTTAAATTATAAGTATGTAGGTACTTAACTATTATTATTTTTGTATTGTGTACTATAGTATGCCAATACTTGACTTGACTTCTTTTTTTGTATATTTTTGAAATTATTTTTAGTTTAATTCTTTATAATTTGACATTGTGAACGATTTTATGTTTTTAATTATGTGAATGTACTCTATAGTAAATTCAAATACTATATGTAATATAGCATAGTACTAAATTATAAATATGTGACGTGTAACAAAAGTTATTAATAAATTGATTATGATTATGATTATGATTAACAATGCTTTCGATTTTTAAAAGAGTTCGCAAACTTTTTTTGATGTGTGACCTTTGGAAGCGTTGACTTTGATACTTGACACCTCCAAGGGACAATAATATAATATTAATTTTAACTCGATAACGGTTTGTGAGAGTTGTTGGCCTGACAAACAGACAACAAAGTAATTTAATAAAGTTCTATTTTTCTTTATGTGCCTAAACAACATTTTGCTATTGTGTTGTCATAACATTTGAAGCAGATTGCCAGCGCAATGTAAATATATTCCAAGCCGGTGCAGTGACGTAATGCTCCGTACGTTGCCTTTAGGATGTAGATTAGTTTTCGTAGATGAAATAAAGTTAGCGCTCTCAAGGGGCGCCTTTGAGCTACCTTCTGTTAGTTTGGTTAAGAGTAGGTTAATCATGTGTTTGTGTTCGATTTTAATCAGTTCATATTTTTATTCCAGTTCCAGTCCATCCTCTTCAAGATAAGAGCCTTGGAAAACTTATCGTGGTTGGCAACACAAATGGTATACTGTCACAAGACCGTCCACCGACACGATGGACATACCAAATTAGAGACTCATCTTCGTCCAAGTTCTACAACATCGTCAGGAATGCCGTAGATAGTCGCCGTTGGATCATCATTATCATCTCAGCCGTAATTTAAGACGTGCACTGCTGAACATATTCCTCCTTCGCAAATATCCAAAAGAACCGGTTGGAAGCAACCTGCATCCAACGCCGTCCTGCTACCTTTATCAGTTGGATGTACAAACGTCACGCCGTTGGATACTATCCGTATATTAGCATCCGTAGGTTAGCTATTGCAGATTAAAAACCTGTCACCAAGCACTTGACCCTAAATTTGTCAGCTGTCTTTAGAAAACAGTCTCTATTCACCGGTGGTGAGAATCAGTTCACCCAGTGGAAAGTTATGAGGCAACAAACATTAAAAAAACAGTCGTATTGAGTACCTCCTCTTTTTTTGGAAGTCGGTAGGAAATCTATTTGACTCTAATCGTGTTATACGTTTTTTAAAACTTTATCAAGAAAGAATGTGTGTCACTATTGTAATATGCACCACGACAAAAAAACGGCAGCATCTGTCATCCGATATCAACATAACTCCAATCTAAAATTAAAACCACTAACAACTCATAAAATTTTAATACAAGCTCGTAACCAATACATATAAAGTTTTGGGGTGACCCGCCATCCGAAACTACGCCCTACGGTTCGATAAACTCAATTTATTTTTAGTGTAATCGCTATCGATAGAATTTGGAACCAGTAATTTTGGAACATAGAAAACCAAAATTTATGTCTCATGCGCGAACGCTCGGCATTTAAATGGAATTTTGTAACGAACCAATGTTATTTGGCTAATCCAGAATATTTATAGTCATTGACATCTGAACGTATGAAATTGAATGTAAAATTTGTGCCTTTTCTACCAGAATTAAGTTTTAGAGCAAGACAGGTATGAAGAAATTATAGTTTGAAATAACACTGTGAGAAATGTAGTTTTCGGGTGACAGTAAAGTGTTTTTGTCTTATTATATTCGGGCAAGTCTACAGTCACCGTATACCTTGTCGTATGTCGTAGTCGTAGCAGTCTTCTTTTAGTGCGCGCTGAAAAGAACGCTAGTAATGAAGTTAATTTTATTTTTTTATACAAAGGTCTTCAGGTCCCAAACTAGGCATAGTCTGTACTATGGTAACCTGATGACTGATATACATACTTAAATACATATACATTAATAAGCTTTTTTGTAAGTATGGATGCAGGTATGAGATAAAAGTGTATTGTGATGAAATTTTGCAATAATTCGTCTGTTGATATTTCTTATAACATGAAACGCGTGGAAAAAAATCTCTAAAAGTTTTTAAATAAAGCCTATAACCAATTAAACTAAGCATTTTAAACTTAATATCCAAATATAGTTCGACGGGTTCCGGGCTATTTGTATTAACCGACATTATTGAAACTTTACACCAGAGCAGTTTAAAATAAAGATTTTTAGAAAAAAGATAACATTAGCAAATCACATTATTTTCTAAAAAAGAAGGATATTAAGTACTGTTTTATAAAAACTAAATTTTAAACTGCTCTGGTGTAAAGTTTAAAAAATGTCGGTATATTACATATTCCTCATAATTGGATTAATTTTTTTCTAATATTCCTATTTTTAACGAAGATAAATGTCGCTTAATACAAAATGACCTATATTTTACTTTTTATTGTTCCAGACTAAATGACTAAACCGCCTAGATTTATTATTTATTATTCCAAGCTAAATGACCTAACCGCCTAGGCATGCAAATAAGGGCTGTAAGCTAAGGGCTTTTCTTCGGTGATCCGGTGATTCGAAATATGTATAATAGTCTATATCGTCCAGATTGTCGCTTAATACAATTAGCCCGGAAACCGTCGGTATAATAAAGCCCCGTCACATATATGATTTACAAAACATATTTGTTAAGCGATTTAAGTATAATTATTGATAAGTTGTGTGTTTGAATGCAGTTTCTGAACTCTTGAAAATATTTGAGTACCTTACTAACATCTCTCAGTAAAGCTTAGCTTAACCTTTTGATGAAGAAATCAAGTCTAAGCGAAACATGCATAACAAGCAAAGTTGTACCACACAACCGCATCGCCGTACAATCACATTCACCGCAAATGCTCTGTGCAGCAGACTTCATTAAAAGTTGTTTAGGAAACTTTTTGACATCTAATGAACGCATTCAAGGTTTTAATGCGTTGGTTTAAATCTATATCTGTTTGTACGCAGGGTGCAGCCAGGAATTCAAACTGTAACCGTAATAAGTGTTTTAACACTGATTGTTGAAACTGTTTTATCAGAAATACATTTATTTGTGTAACAGATACAATAATGTAACAGAATGATAATATAAAAATTTATATAAGAACAAATGAACTTCTTGAAGTGAAGTTCGATCATTATTATATAAGTCGGTTCATTCGAAGATACAATTAACAAGGTAGTCATTTTATTCGTCAGGCATTATTCGCACGCTTAAAGAATCGATTCTCAATCGACTCTTTGAGAAGAGAATCGATTCTCTAAACGTGCGAATAATGGCTGAAGGATAAAATGACTACCTTGTTAATTGTATCTTCGAATAAATAAGATCGTGAAAAAGTTTTCACGATCTTATTTATTTTTTGTTAACCCTCTATGATGCAGTTTGTTATTGTTTGTTAACCCTCTATGACTATAAGATTACATAATATAAGTTTGATTCCTGCTTCTGTATGTATTTCTATGTCATTGTAGCTCGGAAACGAGTGGGTTCTGTTTTTATGTAGTGTTTTGGGGACATGGTTTTGAGCCATATTTCACAGAAAATAATAAAAGTACTTGAGTTAAAAATGTATACACCCGATAGTAAAAACGGTTTTTTTCTTCAAAAATTCAGCGTAATTCTGTGTTATGTTTCAAGTTTTAACGGTCTCTTTTCTCGTTTCGTCACGGCCGCCGGTATTACTACTGACCGCCGCCATCGCGAAAGCGATGAGAAATAGATAAAAATTAAAAACTCAGAAAAATCTTCATACAAAAGTCTTCATTAGCGGTGACTAATTAAACTAATAAATATTTTTTTGAATTGACATTTTTTTTGAACCTTATAACTTTCTGAGTTAACCGCTCAGCGTCACAAGTGATACTTCTTTAGTTGCGACCTCGGCGGTTCTCAACGGCCCTGCAATAAAAGGGAGTACAAAAATACACCCAATAGTAAAAAAAAACGGTTTTTTTGTTAAAAAATTCAGATGTTTAATAATTCATATTTTAAGATGTTACCTACGCTGGAGATCCGGAGAGAAACCGCAAATTTGAGCTCTAACGATTAAGCAAAGCCTCCGATTCTGTGTAACATTGACAAAAACGTGATAATGCAATGATAAGATTTTATCCTCATCTCTTTTCTGGTCTAAATCGAAAAATAAAAATACTACAAAAAAATATAAAAACCAAATTGTAGAAACCTCAATTATAAACTGCATTGTTTATAACAATCTTTCATGTAAAATTTAAAACAAACGTGTTATTAATCAAAATTTGCCCCCACTTTTGGGTATAAATCGGAAAATAAAGAAATCTTAGGAAGAATCTTATATGCATAAAATTGTAGGAAATTTAAGGCCAAACAACTTTTGTAAAACCATTTTCGTGTGAAACTGAAAATAAACGATTATTCAATAAAAAAAAATACCCTTAATATAAAGATAGCGGATAACGCAACGGATCGATTACCACGCAAAACAAAATTTGACCTTCTCCAACAAATCCCGAAGAAAAATTGCAACCTAATTTTTGTTCCGGGTTTGCCCCTTTTTCGGCCTAATTCAACTGTGAGACTCATAGATTACTAAGAATCTCACGACCGCGAACACTGTCTTGAAAACAAATGACCGTTACAATTTACGACTATTCATCAATGAATGAATGTGACCCACACATGCACAATAATACGTGTGTCATACGTACACAATGGGGTTGCACACAAGAAAACTCTCAATTCCGATTCAATTTAGATATTTTCTTGCCTTTCCGGCTTCAGTTTACACAGGCTGTTCCAATATTTTTGTTTGTTCATTCTCTAGATATTTTCGTTACAAATTCTGTTCGTAACAAATCGAAAAAGCTGGGGTATGTTTGTTACGTGATATATCGTTGAGTGCTTGCATACAAGAAGCAATGACAGTTCAGTGGAAGTAAAACACCAAATAAACACTGACACGTGTGATTGTGTTTTCTTTTCGCTTTATGGAGCTTGTTTACACACATGCTTTTCACGTTTTATGTAATGTTAATAATTTTAATACATTAAAATTCCATAAAAACCGTTTGAATAATCTTTAATACTTTTGCGTATTATTTTACTGTTTCGCCTGCAAGTTTGGATTTTGCTTCGAATTTGGGCCATCGGGGAAGAAAATTTATTGAGCAGTTGTAAGCCCACATCATAGGGTATTTTTAGTGCTAGCATGTACATATAGCTACTACCATTAAGTTTAAAAAAACAAGGAACTCCCTTTTAATTTGTGATTTATGGTGATGACGCGTGCACATACTCTCAAGGTAAGAGTGGCCACGGCGGCGGTGGCGCATGGAACTTTCTGATTCAAACAAAATACATAAAAAAATCGGTTAAGGCTGCTTTAGCTGCTTACCATTATAACGTATCATCGGTTCTAAGTTGTGACGTCATAATATGGGGAACTCAGTTGAATTAGAAAAGACTTTCAAAGTACAGAAACGTTGAATCCGGGTAAATAAGCTAATTTTCATGACAGCTGTAAACCATTAAAAAAAAATATTCTTACGCTTCCTTGCATGAAAAAAAATATACAAGTCTCGTATATATATTATAAGTTTTCAATTTGTAGTTCGGTTCTTCTTGCGGGAGAACATCCCGCAAGAAGAACCGAACTACAAATTGAAAACTTATTATATCGCTTTCTGTGTCAAAGTTATCTCTGAAGGAGATGTTTATATCATGGGCCTGTGTACAACAAATGACATGAAAATATATAAAACGTAATAAAATTTTAGCCGGTAATAACTTTAAAACCAGGTGCGGTTGATAAATAATTGTTTTCCAGCATGAAAGAATATCTAAATTCATTATCTATTATGAAATAATAATCATAAATAATTTCAATTGGTAAATAAATGTATTCTGACGAATAAATCTCAGCTATTGCTTTGCCATAATTCAAGCCATATTAAATACAACAGTGTGTTATAGGAGTTACCAAACAATCATCAATTTCGCTTTTGGTATATGTCAACGTGGAAATCTAGCATGGAATCTAGCGCGACGCCCCATGTGAAAAAGCTCTAGCATTCAGCCAGCAACAACTCAATCTGCTAGAAAGGCGACGCCACATGTAAAAGGACTCCAGATTTAACTAGCAATAACTCAATCTATTAGTAACACGACACTTCATGTGCAAGGACTCCAGCATTCAGCTAGCAAAAACTCAATCTGTTAGTAACGCGACGCACCATGTACAAGGACTCCAGCATTCAGCTAGCAAAAACTCAATCTGTTAGTAACGCGACGCACCATGTGCAAGGACTCCAGCATTCAGCTAGCAAAAACTCAATCTGTTAGTAACGCTACGCACCATGTGAAAGGACTCCAGCATTCAGCTAGCAACAACTCAATCTGTTAGTAACGCGACGCACCATGTGCAAGGACTCCAGCATTCAGCTAGCAACAACTCAATCTGTTAGTAACGCGACGCACCATGTGCAAGGACTCCAGCATTCATCTAGCAACAACTCAATCTGTTAGTAACGCGACATACCATGTGCAAGGACTCCAGCATTCAGCTAGCAAAAACTCAATCTGTTAGTAACGCGACGCACCATGTGCAAGGACTCCAGCATTCAGCTAGCAAAAACTCAATCTGTTAGTAACGCTACGCACCATGTGCAAGGACTCCAGCATTCATCTAGCAACAACTCAATCTGTTAGTAACGCGACATACCATGTGCAAGGACTCCAGCATTCAGCTAGCAAAAACTCAATCTGTTAGTAACGCTACGCACCATGTGAAAGGACTCCAGCATTCAGCTAGCAACAACTCAATCTGTAAGTAACGCGACGCACCATGTGCAAGGACTCCAGCATTCAGCTAGCAACAACTCAATCTGTTAGTAACGCGACGCACCATGTGCAAGGACTCCAGCATTCAGCTAGCAACAACTCAATCTGTTAGTAACGCGAGGCACCATGTGCAAGGACTCCAGCATTCAGCTAGCAGCAACTCAATCTGTTAGTAACGCGACGCACCATGTGCAAGGACTCCAGCATTCAGCTAGCAAAAACTCAATCTGTTAGTAACGCTACGCACCATGTGAAAGGACTCCAGCATTCAGCTAGCAACAACTCAATCTGTTAGTAACGCGACGCACCATGTGCAAGGACTCCAGCATTCAGCTAGCAACAACTCAATCTGTTAGTAACGCGACGCACCATGTGCAAGGACTCCAGCATTCAGCTAGCAACAACTAAATCTGTTAGTAACGCGAGGCACCATGTGCAAGGACTCCAGCATTCAGCTAGCAGCAACTCAATCTGTTAGTAACGCGACGCACCATGTGCAAGGACTCCAGCATTCAGCTAGCAGCAACTCAATCTGTTAGTAACGCGACGCACCATGTGCAAGGACTCCAGCATTCAGCTAGCAACAACTCAATCTGTTAGAAATAAAGTTACTAAGACTTAAATGCCTATTTATATGTAATAAAGTAATCATTCTACCAGATTAATTCAAAGTATACCATTTTGTTTCATCCAACTCTATCAGTATTTATATTTTATTACTGACTAAACTGAGATCCACAGAAAATCTCGTTAAATTATAATAATTAAACAGACTTCAATAATCAGCGGTATTATTTTAATAACACTAATTATCTACCCGAAAGCGGGAGAATGTTAAATATAATCTTTTTGAAGCACGCAATGGATAATTAATTAAAAGGTTATTTTAAATACCCATCCTGTAGAATAGAACCTGCCTCTAGAGATAGCTTGAGTATTTTCACCTTTGAAATGAGCCAAAATTGAAACCACAGAGCAATATAATCAGCAAATAAATTCTCTTGTACAAGAGGATTTATTAACATAAGTTTTAAAAAGTTGACCATTAGACAATCAGAACCTAAGTTTTGGTAATCAAAGTAGCAAGAACATGTCTTAGAATATCGCGCGTATTAAATACTAGCTGCTCTCCGCGGTTTCACCCGCGCGGTGATGAATGATGATGATAATGTTGAATCTTATATAGCCTATGTTACTCAGGGTGAATGTAGCTTTCCAATAATAAAATAATTTTTGATATCGGTTTAGTAGTTTTTGAGCCAATTCGTTACAAACATACTTACATACAAATCTTTCCTCTTTATAATATTATTATAAAATATAGTATAGATTAGTATAATAATTATTATGAACTCGTATTTCGAAATTGATGTATATGATATTGTATAAATATTTGGAACCTAGAAAAACAAATAATAAATAATACCCATTTACGGAAAATATCCTGTTAAAATAAATGCGATACAAGCACGCGAGCGTTAGTTTGCAGTGTGTGTGCGAGTGAGGTGTGAGGATGGTTGTGTGTATGCATAATAATATGTAGATGTATGGTACGTATGTAAGACGTACGTGTGCACAAAAATCAATGTACATACACATGTATAAGTATGTTATATCCCACTTCCCCCTTATATTATAAATGTGAAAGTTTAGATGGATGGATGGATGGATGCATGAATGTTTGTTGCTCTTTCACGCTCAAACAGCTGAGCGAATTTTGATAAAAGTTTATATAGAGATAGATGAGGCTTTGGATGGACATATAGGATACTTTTCATCATCATCATCATCCATCACCACGCGGCTAACCGTGGATTGCAGCTAGTAATGTATAAAACCAATACATTCTAATGTTTATAGTATTACTTTTTAAAGCACTAACGCCTGCTTAACGACTCTCGCGCAGTTCGAGTTGCGCAGAGGGCGCCGCAGCACGACGTCCCCCGCCCACGTCAGTATGTTTGCGCCGAGTTGGTAACAAACGGTTAAGCGATCTCAAACATTCTAATGTGTTTTATGATATTTGATATGCGGTGAGTTAGAATCCACTTACAAATTCTGCACTGCGCCGTTACATACTCAGCCTTACCGTTTGGCGCACCTTGCAACAACAACATAACTATAACGAGTGGAAATATACATTCTTAGCGAACCTAAAGAACTGATATTCCTGTGTGATGAGGGTAGTACTTGCCATATAAATATGCTATTCAATGTGTTTCGACAATATTTTTAATAATAAGATTAAATACATTAATTAAAACGGGCATGTTATCAATTTACAGGCTTAGGACTATTATATTGTTATACTGTCAAGTGCCGAGCTGTACTATTCATGTAACTGATGGGAAGAACGACGCCTATTCTTGTGCAGTTGGAGTACCGAGTATTACTTTAAGGTAAAGTTTTCCATACTGTATTTGTAGTGTAGGTACTACTCATCAACCTGAGACGTTGGTTTGTGAGTCATATTATCTGTAATTTTGGGTATGCTAGGAACGTTAAGTTATATGTAGGTGCACAGCTATTTCTACGGTATAGTCAACGGATATTATTAAAAGTACGTGACATACAAAATTAATTCAGATATCAATTAGTATACTTGATTGTAAGAATATTGCGTATTCACTGAGCAAGTCAATATGATTGGTTGCTTTATTAGCTTAGCGTTCCAACTGCTTTTTCTCAACTGTTCGAAAGTAGAGGACGTGAGCGATAAAATGAACGAGCGAAAGTGATCTTTTAGACTCGAGACTCGATTCGCTGTAATCATATAGAGTTCTATAATTGGGACTTATATTCTAGGCAGGAACTTACTGCCCTCACGATAAGCAATCAATGATGGTGTTACAAGAAGGATATTAATTATAATATTATTTACCCACATGGTGATGGATGATAATGATAATGAAAAGTATTCTATGACCTTCCCCATGATATAATCTATCTATTTGCCAAACTTCATAGAAATCAGTAAATTCGTTCTCAAATAATGGCTTGACCAAGGAAAATAGGAATTTATTTTTATCTATTTACATAGATTAAATGACACACATTTAAACATTAGGAAAATAAACATACACATCATAACTAAACATGTAAATAATAAAACGTAAACAAACAACAATGTAAGTATTGCAACATGTTTTATAAAGAAAGATATTACTTGCAAAGCTCAACTTAGAATAATAATTATTCTTATGTGTCGAAGGCGCCTGCTTCCTTAAAGGTGCCAATATTACTGTGGAGTAAAATTGTGCTGGTAAGATCTACTTCATTTATCAATTAAAATCAATAAATAGACAAAATATAATACTTACCAACTGCGCCTCGCGATTTCACCTGCGTCGTCATGGATGATAATGTATGATGTTTATTATTTATTTCTTACCACACCTGTATTCGAACGATGAAAACAAAATAAAATTATTCCAGTTCGAGTTTTAGCGAGACTCACGAACAAAAATCAAAAATTGAAATCATTTATGTAACGTAGGCATCAAACACGCACTTATGAACGTCAATTATTCATTATAACGTACTTCAAAGACTCTACCGCCGCGTTCCAAAATATGTAGAGCCTGCAGAAAAGAAGCGGCAAGAAACCCGGGGCCAATCTTTTAATATAGATTTTTACAATATTTCTACTTAGGTAGGTACTACAAATATTACATTTTATGGGTGGCAAAGTGACAGCTTGCCAGAAGTGGAGTATTCCAAGCATCTTTGTCTTCTATATAATGTCGGACTTTATAATTATGCTTACTTTATTCTAATGTTTTTACAGTCAACTTGAATTTTTCCTCTGTGAGCTCAGTTATGTGCTTTGGGATTTAACTGTAAAAACGCACACAATTTCCTAGAAATGTCTTATTAGTCTTCGCAAGTCTAAAACTAGGTACATCTATCCTATTCTTATTGCTAGTATTAAGAGGGTGGCGATAACTATTTAACAAAATAGATTTTTATATTATGTAGAAAAAGAATAAGAAGAAATAAGAAGAATATTTATAAAATGTCTGCGAGAATGTGTGTAATAATAACATTTATAGACAGTAATTGCATGTTAGGTATAAATTATAACTAACTTTGCAGAAGGCTATTTGGGTGGCCTTAAAACTCTAGTACTAAGATTAGTCAGAAATTCAAACTGCACTGATAGGACCGATCATAAACAATAATAAATCTTACTGAGAGACAGGCCAAGGTCTTATACAATATTGTAATGATGAATGCACCGGACTGATTATGCTGTGCCATTGTCAGCTGTTACCTGCTTTGTAAACGCTTACAATACATGATCCAGACATAATAAATGACAAACGAGCTATTCTTAAATAATAAACTATACTATAAGATATTTAGATTTAATTATGCATTAAAGTTAAATTAAATACCGCCGTTGTATCGCATTTTTCCCGTGTCGACCGCGGATCGGTCACGTCGCGCCCGGGAACCCGTTTTAATTTCCGTAAGGCACTCGGATTTTGCAGCCATTTGCCCTGAGGGATGGAGCGAATTATAAACTCATTAACTGAGGTTTTTATTGAGAATTTTAATGTCGGTGATATTTATGTATCGGACTACCGTATAGGCTTGATTTTTGGCGCACGAGAGAAAGATCATAAACTAGAAGGATGATAACTTATTATTATCCAACTAGAAACTAATTTCTTCTAACGTAACTACGTGATTTCTAAACTAGTCAAAATTGATGTAACCCACAATTTAATAGAATAATCATATATTAAGAAATATCATTGTAAGTGATAATAATAATGTGGATATTAGTTCTAACAGAATAACACTCGTGTTTATAAACAAGTAATTACTTGTTGCTAAGTAATTTCTCAATGAAGTTATTACTTGATGATAGAGTACTTCCATATAAAATCTTATTCTATGGTCGAGAAATGCATGTTTTTTACTAAGGTAAATGTTAAAGTAGGTATTGACATAACCATGAAAACTGTTTTTTTTACACTTATATTAGGTTGTTGTCATGGGATATTCATTTTTACAGCATAATAGATCCTTCACAATTCAAACTTGTATGCGAATGAAATTTTTATACAACTCCTCTTTTTCAATAAGAATGAAAAGTTGACGTGTTCATTGCTAAATTAAAGGAAATGGTGAATATTAATCGGCTAAGAAATCTAGCATTTGATAGTTCTAACTTATGGCAAATACTGGTCTATAGAATAAAAATCGTTGCATAAGTACCTAATAAATTTTACATGTTTATAAATACTAGCTAAATTAGAGCTACCATAGTTTAGATAATTTAGTTTGGTGCTGCACAAGTGAGTTACTTCCAATATAAGTGTTTGAATACTATCCTCACATGAAAATCAGTGATGATGCGGCAAATGACAGCCGCCAAATTTTACTGTTAGGTGTTTCCAGTAGGTATTTACGGATCTTCAGTCTTGAAGGGTTTGGGGTGGGCTGCTGGCTTAGAATAGTACCCCCAATTCTTCCCATGAGTGCCGTGGATGTTGGCTAAAGGATAACAAACCAGTAGGTAGGTAGCAGCATCTTCTAAGCACAACACCGCCAAAACTGCACTCGCCAACCCTGCCAAGCGTGGCGAGTATTGGCAAAACCCTCTATGAACGGTACAAATGAAACTAGGCCTCCGAACTCCGGCAGCCCCGCTATTCCTGGCTACGGTAGTGGCCACGGTAACGGTAGGGCAGGGGGTGCTGAGATTCCCTGGCAGATGCCTGGCTACCACCGTCAACAACGACGACTGGCCCTGGTAACACACAAAATTCGCACGATAAGGACAGACGAGAAGATTGACGCACTGGAAGAAGAAATGAGTAGTTTACACTGGCACATCGTGGGGTTATCAGAAGTCCGAAAAGCGGGTGAGGACTCGATAACCCTAAAATCAGGTAACTTACTCTACTACCGGGAGGGCGACCAACAGTCCCAAGGTGGTGTCGGGTTTCTCGTCCACAAGTCCCTTACTAACAACATAGTTACGATCGTTAGCGTTTCCAACAGGGTCGCATACCTAATACTCAGAGTATCCAAAAGATATTCGCTGAAGGTCATTCAGGTATACGCACCGACGAAGTCGCACCCAGATGATGAGGTGGAGCATATGTTTGAGGACATTAGTCGGGCCATACATACTCTGAAACGCACTTTCTAGTTGTTATTGAGGACTTTAACGCAAAATTGAGAAGAGAGTAAGAGAAGCGAGGATGAGTTGAAAGTGGGGCAATTTGGTTATGGACAAAGGAACCGTAGGGGACAGAGGTTGGTCGACTTCCTGGAGAAAGAAGGACTCTTTATGATAAACTCTTTCAAAGTCAAAATCAAAATCATTTATTCAATTTAGGCATCAAAGACGCACTTATGAACGTCAAATTTTCATTATAATGTACTTTAAAGACTCTACCGCCGCGTTACAAACATAGAGTCCACCGAGAAGAAGTGGCAAGAAACTCGGGGCCATTCTTTTTATATTGATGTTTACAATGTTTCTACTTAGGTACTACAATTATTACATTTTATGGGTCGCAGAGAGACAGCTTGCCAGAAGTGGAGTATTCCAAGCATCTTTATCTTCTATATAATGTCGAACTTTATAGTAAGCTTTTTTTATTAAAACGTTTTTTACAGTCAACTGAAATTTGCCCTCTGCGAGCTCAGTTATGTGTTTATTGTAAAAACGCACACAATTTCCTAGGAATGACTTATTAGTCTTCGCAAGTCTAAAACTAGGTACAGCTATCCTTGTTGTATTTCTAGTATTAAAATTGTGGTGATCACTATTTAACTTATATTTATGTAAATTTTTACGAACATACATTATATTTTTAAATACATATAAGGAAGGCAACGTTAATATATTGATTTCTTTAAATAAATCTCTCAAAGATTCACGGGGAACCATTTCGCATATAGCTCGAATAGCACGTATCTGAAGGATAAAGATGGTCTCTATATCAGCCGCTGAACCCCATAGCAATATACCATATGACATTACGCTATGGAAATATGCAAAATACAATAACCGCGCCGTAGAAGCATCTGTTAGCTCTTAAGCTTATTTTACGTACTGCATATGATGCAAAACTGAGTCTCCCAGACAGGGCATTTATATGAGGACCCCTTTGTAATTTTACGTCAATTTTAATGCCTAGGAAGACTGTTGCCTTGCCCATTACGAGTTTAACTTCATCAATCCTTTCTTTCAGAAGCCACCTCATAGGAAATTGAGTCTTGGCCTTGAGGAAATTGGCTGAGTCACGATAGTTCCACGAGAAACGAGATAACCTTCATTATGACCACCAAGAGACAAATATTCACTGATGGTAAAAACCGGAAGTGATTACCAAATGGTAAGAGACACATTGAATATTAATGTCAAATTTTAGAGGTCTCGTCTGTTGAAGTCTACGCTCCGGCTTACTCGTGCGCAAATTCAAGACCCCGAGAGATTTCAACTTGAGCTGTACAGTTACTTCAATTGCCTTGAGAACATCGCTTTAGTGGACGAGATCAATAACAAGTTAATAGAAACTGTCCATACAGTGGGTTCCAAGTTCTTTAAACCGTACCCACCGTACGAATATATGGAAGTCCTTGCGACACGACATCCGGATCTTTAATAAAAATCGTATTCAAGATACGATAGAGCGGAAAAAAGGCTCCAAAGTGTAGGCAAGAGACGTGTATATCGGGCAAAGCCAGTTGACGAAGCTGAAGAAAGAAGTCGGTAGTGTAGCGTCGACCAAACCAAAAGTGCTAGGAGTGGTCAAGAGTTTCTTCGGACGTTTATACTCCTCGGTCGCTAAACTTGTTATCAGCTCGGCCAAAGACCTAAGAGCCAAGCTGACTCGACATTATACCGAAGATATCCTGGACATCAGCCTCTAAGAGATAAGGGTGGCCTTGAAACAGTTTCCGAATGATAAGGCGCAGGGTGATAACGGTATCACATTTGAGCTTCTCAAAGCGGGTGGAAAAACAGTACTTAAAGTCCTACAGAAGCTATTTAATACCGTCTTCCTCGAAGGATTAACGCCAGAAGCATGGGACAAAAGCGTAATGGCTCTATTATTTAAGAAAGGTGACAGCACCTTACTTAAGAATTACAGTCCCATCTCGCTTTTGAGCAATGTTTTCTAAACGCTGTTTTCAAAGGTCATCACAAACCGTCTCAGTCGCAGGTTTATGAATCCAAGCCTCCGGAACAAGCCGGTTTCCTAAAAGGCTATGGTATCCATCATACACCATATATATAGACCACATCCACACGCTACAGCAAGTTATACAGAAGACCGAGGAGTATAACTTGCCTCTTTGTTTAGCGTTTGTGGACTATGAGAAGGCCTTTGTTTCGTTTGAGACGTGGGCAGTGCTTGAGTCTGTCCAGCGGTGCCGTATTGACTATCGATATATCGAAGTGTCATAGTGCTTGTACAATAACGCGAACAAGTCAGTCAGAGTACAAGGAGCAGAGTTCGAAGGCAATTCCATTTCAAAAAGCCGTGAGACAGGAAGACGTTATATCTCCGAAACTGTTCACCACTGCATTGGAAGGCGCCTTCAAGCTTCTGGGATGGCAAGTACTTGGCATCAACATCAGCGGCGAATACATCACTTACCTTCGTTTTGTCGATAGATATAAGATATTGTAGTCATGGCGGAATCCATGGAAGACCTCAGTACAATGCCGAAGGAAAAAGGTGAAAAACGGTACAATTAATAAATGATATAAGGAATAATAATAGGATAATAAAGTAAATTTTAAACTTTTTTTAAAATTAGGTAACCATTCTGAAAGCTAGTTAAGTTTCCACACAGTTCAAGTTTTACAGTTGGTTTCATAATGTTTCAATTTTGAAAAAAAGATGTATCCTTTAACTTACATTATAAGTCTAGTAGAGTTTATGAGACTCCTTCGCCTCATGTGAAAGTCTTTAACAGTTGCAGTGTTAGTGTCGGTCAAAGATTTACAATTCCCTTCGATAAATTATTGGATGTTGATTAATTGCTTGGACACTGAGTAAGAGTAGATATAGGACTGTGGTGTCCACCATAGACGCTATTACGTTTTTAAATAATACTATCACCTGAAATTACAGAGTCCTAATCTCTATCTCTTCTTCACTTATAATAAAATTATAGAGGTTGAAAACTGTACAATGAAAAAAATACTAAAAAGCGAGTCAAGGGGATGTAAGGAGTGAAATCAATCTAATTCAGGTGTATTTCAATTTTTTTGTTGATCTGTTCGTCTGTCTATTTGTACAGACTAACTTTCGAAAAGACTGGATCGATTTAAATAAAATTTTGTATGGTGGTAGTATCCCTGGTTGATTTAATGAAATGAAAATTATGTCTAATGTTCATTTTGTGCCTACCCCAATATCAGTTGGGGATTCAGTTCTCGAAGTTGTTGACGAATACTTCTACCTGGGACAGACAGTCAAACTAGGCAGGTCCAACTTCGAGAAAAAGGTCAATCGTCGAATCTAACTCGGCTGGTCAGCGTTCCGGAAACTTCACGAAGTCTTCTCGTCAAAAATACCACAGTGCCTCAAGACAAGAGTCTTTGACCAATGTGTGTTGCCAGTGATGACATATGGCACTGAAACGTGGTCTCTTACTATGGGCCTCATAACTAAGCTCAAATACGCACAAGGAGCTATGGAGGAGGGCTATGCTCGGGATTTCTCTACGTGATCGAATCAGAAATGAGGAGATTCGTAGACGAAATAAAGTCTTCGACATAGCCCAGTAGATATGCCAGTTGAAGTGGCAGTGGGCAGGCCACATAACACTCAGAACAGATGGCCAATGGGGCTGAAAGGTTCTAGAGTGGAGACCACGGACCGGCAAGCGCAGCGTAGGTCGTCCACCGACAAGGTGGACTGACGACCTGATAAAGGTAGCAGGACGACATTAGATGCAGGCCGCTTCCAACCGGTCCTTTTGGAAATTTGTGGGCGAGGCATATGTTCAGCAGCGGACGTCTTACGGCTGAGATGATGATGATGAGTCTTGAAGGTGGTATCTAGCCAAGCGTGCACCAGAAAGTGCCCTATCATTAAATAACATGACGGTATCCAACAATTTCAACTGTGTTACAAAACCAGCATAACGAACGATCTGGTTTTCGGAAATATTAACGAAATTATTCTGTTTTTAAATTGTTTCTGTACACTGGATCCAAATAATGTCAATTGGTGCCAGATTAATCTCCACTATTGAAGTGTCACGTTACTCATCTTTCGCGTAGCAATATCGTTCAAAAAGTCGATTATGACTATGTAAGTAACAAAGTTCTAGCATGATCGAAACAGTTATCGTACGACAGTTTGAGTGACCAGCATAAGCGTGCGAAGTCCACATTATTATAGTTCATTTACACCAGCTATAAACGTATAATTAACCTATACAAAATTCATATTCTTAACTGATTTTTGCACTGGTTTCTTTATTATATATGAACATGTGATTTACGGTTAAAATGCAGTTTTGTATGTAAGCGTTTGGGCGCGTGAGTCGTGGAATTATGATGAATGTCGGAGTCGCGTGCCGGGACCGCAAACTCGGCGTAAGTAGGTACTACTTGGCAGGGTTGTCGAACAAGTTTTATTTTATTATGTTGTATTAAAAAACTTCTCACCTATATACTATTATACATTATTTATTTATTATATACTATTTAACCCTTCAAGAGTCGTTATATTATAACAATGAAATTTCTAATGTGTCTGGCCGCAAGATGACCTATGACCTTTGATGGATTAAGACTGTTGAGGCTGGTAAAATTTAGAAGAGCAGAGAGGAGCAGTAACAGACAGATTATGAGCAATTTGATCTATTGCTGTTGATTTGAAAATTTGAATTCATATGTCTCACAGTACTAAATATAAATATATGTAAGGCCTTTATTTATAAACGTTGCGTAAACATAGATTAGGCGTAACATGCTTTGTCTTGCTTTCACGCGTGACATTTACTGCAAGCGAAAAATTGACAGATAGATGTTTTAACTACTCCGGGTTTACTATAAGGTTTTTAAAAAGGCCGTAACAGATTCCCAGATCTCATAAAAAATTAAAGAAATTATATCTTTATTCTATAAGTTTACATGATATTCTCTTTCAATAAATATATGCACTGATTTTATCTACTTTTTTAAGATAATTAATGTTTTAATTGATTATCCTTGTCTTATCTTTTATGGGTACGGTTGGAAAACGAGCCAGCGGCTCACCTGAAGGTAAGTGATACCGTCGCCCACGGACATCCGCAATACCAGAGGTTTCGAGGATGCTTTGCCGACCCTTGAAGAAGGATGATAGGAAGGAAGAGAACGGGTAAAGGTTGGAGGGGGAGGGGGAAGGAGAGAGAGAACGGGGAAGGGGGGAATCGGGCCTCAACGCAATAGCAAGCTAAGTTACTTCACGTCGGTGTTATGTGGGAGTGTGGTACCTTCCCAGTCGTGCCGGCCCATTCGGCTGTGGGTTAAAGCGTGGCACTACCACCGAAAAAAACATCATACCATCTTTTCAGTATGAGTAGCAATGCTGAATCTAATTCTCAATACCCAATACCCATACAACAAAGCTTTTACTATACAGGTGTATAAAAACGTTGTGATTTCAGTCGCACAATGCTGCCGAACAGGGAATATGGGTTCGTTATAGTAAATAAAAATAAGATTTTTAAACTTTTCCTTTGTTATAGTTTATCGATTACCACCCCTTTAAATAACGTGCACTAATTATAATAATATATAACTTGTATAAATTGTATTGAATTTTGAATTAAATAAAGGGAGGAATCAATTACACGAATCATTGAAAATTGTTTCACTTTATCAACGTAATTTTATTTAAAAAAGTATGTTATTTTATAACTAAAATATCGATAACATCCTTTCTCTCCAACACAATTTATTTATAACTTAAATACACCAATTATTGTATCCATAATTACCAATATACACAACCATTAAGAGCCAAAACAAAAGCAACAAATCATCAATTGAAACGCCCAAAGCTGACCAACCAATTTGCAGGGTATTAAGATATTGACGGTACTATAGAAATTAATACTCAAAAATTTACGAGGGCCAACCCTGCGCGGCTCGGAAGAAATATATTATTGTACCATTATATTAATTACGGGAACAACTGTGGTAACCTGAAAATTACGACCGCTAAGTAGAATTAATTTACATTACGTTAAAGGCCAAAATGCAAATTTGGACAAATTGTGTGTTGTGTTGTGCGATTTGTTATGGATTAAGGTTTTGGTAGTCTTCGGTTGAGACTAGGTTGCATAGCATATTGTATTTTAGATAGTGATATAATAAAGTCGTGAAGGTTTTAACCACACACGTTACAGTTCCTGGAAAAGTAAGTTGATTTCTGTGAAATCTATTGTATTATTGGCCAAATGTGGCGAATGGCGAGGGTTAAAAACATCCCATTTCACGGTTACTTGGTACCTTCAATGAATCAATCGTAGAGCAGTTATTGGTCAATTCTCTATAAAATATAAAGTCATACAAAAAGAAAAAAGGTTTATTTTAGGTCTTTAGAATATAGGAAAGACAGTGGCAACCTTAAGAAACTCATTGTGACCGGAAAAGTTGACGGGAAATGCCTCGTGGTCGCAGCCCAATACGTTGGTCCGGCCAGATCCGCACCGCGCTCGCCTCTACGTTTCACAACGCTCTCCATGCCGCCTAAAACAGAAATAGACGGAGAACAATCATACGACAGAAGGTGATTCCGTAGGAAGGTCACGACCCTCATCACTGAGGAATTCGACGCAAGGAGGAAGGAGAAGGAGAATATAGAAAAAAAATCATATAAAACAGAACGATTTTGGTAAATTCATCATCATCTCAGCCGTAGGAAGTCCACTGCTGAACATAAGCCTCCACCATGATTTTCCAAAAGGACCGGTTCGAAGCGGCCTGCATCCATTGTCGTCATGCGACCTTCATCAGGTCGTCTGTCCACCGTGTCGGTGGACGACATACGCTGAAATTAGAATTCTTCAAAATCAAGGGGTAATTCCGATACTTCGGTAGCGTGATGATGTTTTTACTTGGTTTCGATAGTCGTCCATTATTATCCCGCTCCCGTATCAAGGTTTACCTAATCTTCGTTCGTATTTGTTCTATTTTTTTTCTTGTTGTAGTATATGTTACAATTAAAAATGTGAAAGTCACTGGTTCCCGAAATAGTGGGTACTGTGTTTCAGGAACCAGGGTCTCCTACCAATATTTAGTGCAGCTTACATGTCTACAATATAATATATTAAATACTTTAAGTATATTTATTATAATATATAACCTACTACTTCCTTAACCAAACTGTATTATCTACCATACGGACTTAAATAAAAGTGCAAGAGTGTACTTGTTGTGTGTGTGTGTGTGTATGCCTGTGTGTATGTAGGTGTGAGTGTGTGTGTTTGTGTGTGAATATGTGTATAGGGTATTGTATGTGGAGGTGTGTGCTATTTGTATTTTGGAGGGGTCTGTTTGTTGGTGTGTATTATTGTGTGATATGGTGTCTGTGATAATAAACAGTTACATACGACTGCGTTGCAGTTGCGAGCGTTTCTAATAAAGTTTAGTGCTGTTTATATTTTCATTACCCTGAGGATTGTGTATAATAATATCTTTTTACCCCCATTCACCTTATATTTTAAAGTCCTATACTGTATACTTTTAAGTTCACACAGATATACCTAATGTTTAGTAACAGCTTCGATGCATAATATTTGGTTTTAGAGCAGTAGAACTCTTTGTGTTCCTCCGAGGAAGTACTGCAGTCATTTCTATCTATCGTGAAGCAGTGAGGTTCACGATTCTGTGTTCTGGGTGCTAGGTTCAGTATGAAATGTATGGATGCACTGCCTATGGAAATTACAGTCACGAGAAACTTCACCGATGTCAAATACTTTATGAGATATCGCCCTTGTACACAAGGTTGTTTTTCCAACTTTTCTTGTCATCTCGTCATTTGTTTCACGGATGTTGTTAAAGATGCGACGATGTTTGCTCTTAGAGAATCGCACGACTGTTCGTGACTTGTGAGGAAACGCATCTGTTCTAGGCAAAGCTTACAAAACTAACACCAGGTGAGCTTCGTACTTGTACCATCTATAACATTACAAAACTACGGTAGTTTCCACCGAGATAAAAAACAGATTACAGAAAGAAACAGAGAGAACACGTTATCAGATTGGTACCATGCGTGAAGCACGTTTATGAATTCGTTGATGGGTGACAAAACGTTCATTTGTTCCTTGGCCAGTTGAGTCATGCCAATGAAACAACCGACTTCCTGGAATCAGTTGTCCAAAGCATGAAGTATGTTACAGATTGGTGACAACACCACACCTCTGTTGGATTCGCTCGACTTCCAACAGACATAAGGCAGGTTTGTTACATTTAAGTGGTTTTGAAAAGAAAAAGATGCTTAATTAGTAAAACCGGCGGCAAACACTCACGTCTATCATCTAGTCGTTATACTCCGACCGGTGTTCGGGCAGTACTGATGCCCGTCCTCATGGAGAGCGTGGTCTAGCAGCGAGGGCCGCTAGTTGCGCATTAAAAAACAAAAGATGCTTTTTAAAATTTATCACCGAGGCCATGTCAGTCACAATTAAAAAAAAAATGTAATAGTTATTTAAATATACTATTTTAGTGTTAAGACATGGATGTCTTGCATTTGATGGCATGCATACCAAGATAGTTGCAGTGTCTTTCAGTACTCTGAGCTGCAGTTTTGCGTGCCATTTATTTTAGCAACTTAACGTAGTAATGATTCCGGGCTATTGTTTCCCGGCAGAATGCCTGGAATGACGGTACAAACTGAAATTGTATCGAGCTCAAAAAGCATAATTACCACCAAGTAAAACTGGGTAAGGATGGTTTTGCCTTTTTGCATTTTATCTCTCTCCTACAATTTTTACAGTTCGTAATAGGGCCTAGTCCCTTTCGGGATAGATCTCATTCGTGGCAGGTTCCGTTTGTGTTATGTGCCGTTCATGATACTTCTCGTTTGCGGAGTTTTATAATACATATATTGTTGTGCCGGGTTTCAAACTACTGATACTGATTTCGTACGTTATAACTGTATGAGATTTGTCAAGATAGAGGGCGTTGATCACTACTACATTAAAAGGTTTCATAGCATAACACATGGTAACAAGCAGATGTGTCATATTATATCCTATGAAAGAGATAAATGATTATAATATGAATTTAACTACCTGTCTAGCTACGTATTCTACTAAGGAATGAAGGAAAACACAGAAGTAACATTAATAGCATTATAATAGAACCATATATTTTACCCAAGAAACACAGTGTTCATTTTAATATTATTTTATAACACGATACAGATGTCCTAGTACTAGGAAAGTATTTAATAGGCACACTTTTCAGGAAACAAAGCAAATATAGACACATTTAAGAGATACCATACACATACACAATACATAGACATACAGAAGTATTTATAACAAGAAATATATCACTTAACTTTCGGCAAGCAGGAGGTCTTGATGCAACAGTCACTTGTGAAGTAAAGAAGGCTCGGCAATCTCAGATATTGGATTATATAGGAATGTCTGCCGCCAAGAGACTGTCCCACTACTATTACTCCTCCCGCCAAACGTCATAACCAGTCAGAAACAAGATACTACCCGCCAAACCAAAATAGCCTATCAGAAATCAAGAGGATGCTACGTCACTCGCTACAAATTAAACGAGGTAGTATTTCGGGGTGGCATTTGCTAAAAATTACAGTTCCGTTAACATTAAGATATATTATTATTAATAATTCAGCATATATACACAGTTTACGAATTTTAATAAATATCTGACGTATACAATTCTAAAAACTGCATATAACAGGAATTGCAAAAATGTCGAAAAAATTCACAAACCACATCATACAATTATAAGTTAAACAAAACACTTTATAAAACTAAACAAATATTACACCTGACATAAGAGTATATTTGAAATAACTTTCCTTCAAATAACTAAGAAAGCTTTTAGAGCTAATAAATTCAACGAAAGCAGTCTTTACATCCACTACACTGTAAATAAAATGCTTAAAACGCAATAAAATGTCCTTTTCTTGAGTACAGTATATTTAAGGCTAGCTGCACACTGTCAGTTTCGTTTTAAGTTATTTTTATGCAATTAGTTGTTCTTTTTTTGTGGTTTTTATTTGGGTTATTTTTATGTAGCAACTATTCACGGGTCTTATGGGCAGGTGCAGTTTTGCGCATTTTTGTAATCAAATTATGTGTAATTTGTTGCCATTATTTAAATAAAACAATATGTTTACAAAAAAATAATAATAAAATGTTTTATTATGCAACAAATGAAATTTAAATGCGGCATATTTTAGGATCCAGTCTGCAGTGTCAAAGTCAAAATCATTTATTAAATTTAGGCATCAAAGACGCACTTATGAACGTCAACTTTTCATTATAATGTACTTTAAAGACTCTACCGCCGCGTTCCAAAATATATAGAGCCCACCGAGAAGAAGCGGCAAGAAACTCGGGGACATTCTTTTTATATAGATGTTTCATCATCATCAGCCTGTAGCAGTCCCCTGCTGGACATTATGCCTCTCCAATTGCACGCCACTTAGCTCTATAGATGTTTACAATGTTTCTACTTAGGTACTACAAATATTACATTTTATGGGTGGCAGAGAGACAGCTTGCCAGAAGTGGAGTATTCCAAGCATCTTTATCTTCTACATAATGTCGAACTTTATAGTAAGCTTTTTTTATTAAAACGTTTTTTACAGTCAACTTGAATATTGTGTGTAGTGTGAATATAGTGAGTAATAACAAAAAGTAACAAGTACAATTTGAAAAATTAAATAAAGACTTCCATTCTATTCAGTTATTAGAGTGTATCTCAAAAACTACAAAACTGAATTTGATGAAATTTAAACAGGGCTACACGAGAAGCACCAGCTTTCAAACAAAAAAAATTGAGAATCAGTTCAAACAGTTGAAAGTGATGAGGTAACAAACATAAAAAAAACAGTCGAATTGAGTACCTGCCCCTTTTTGAAAGTCGGTAGATAATAAGAGCCTCAATAATATATGAAATATCAAAGACTTACATTATACCCTCGTATCAACTAACTATCCGACTACAAAGTTATTTAATCACAAACGTTAATCAGTATGTTATCGGGATTCCGATCAGTGGTGCGTGATAACATAATGCAAAATTTACTATCGAACTTAAAGCCTACAACTCTGAAGGATATTCTCAAGGGTAAATGGTATTATAGACGAGTAAGGTAATAGGCGTCCTTAAATTGACTTATCGATAGAAGCCTAATAAATAGTTTGATTTAAATATTGAATCTTATAATTTAAGCCAGTTTCGTAAAGAACTTATTTAAAGCTCACCTAGTTACTGAACATTGCAAATTAATATGAAATCTTGATATTCCTATAAAATATTTTATTACTTTACTAGCTGTCCCTTCCGTGGCTTTGCTTGGATGGTCTTTGGGGACACAGCACCTCACAAATGATAGTAGCCTTAATTATTTGTAAAATCAACTATATGCGAGTATCAGTCCCGTTAAAGCAGGTGCAGCCGTTTGGACGATGAGCTGGAAGAAACAGTTTTTTAATAATTGCCGTCATTATACTCATATATTAAATTCCTTCAGTAAAGATTATTTTCACATTCCATAGAAAACTACACTATTATTTATCCTACTTAACATTATAAACGCATAAGTTTTGTGAGTATTGATGTATGGATGTGTGGATCTTTGTTACTCTTTCACGCACAAACGGCGCCGGCGGGGCCAATTTTGATGAAATTTGGTATGGAGGTTAGTGCTGAAACGCTGGCGCTAGGCGCTGGATTAACACATATGATACTTTTCATTATCATCATCATCCATCACCAAGCGGGTGAAGCGTAAAATGCTTGGGCACAGCATATACAAAATAATAATATCTCCGCCTACGTCAAGTTCGTAATGATGATGGTTCTGTCTGTTGTGTCAGTTTCTGATAGCTTAGTCAAAAGCCAAGTCAATTTGACAGCTCGATACTCAAGACGTGCTAGGCGACCATCAAAGGTGATGAAATGTTATAACAGTTTTTTTCCATTGTGATTAATTTTATATTTATTGTGTGTACGTAATCATAAACTTTAACAATAAAATAAAGGACATTTTATTATTAATGTTTATGATTGATATATTAAGTATTTAATATACTCATATAATACTATTATAGCAATTACGTTTGACTATGTACATATTTTATGACATTATATAGATAAATTGGAGAAATAATAAGCTACTCGAAGTACTAAATCTGCGCAGACGTAGTCGCGGGCAATAGCTACTTTTTATTTTATTTTTTATTGTTATTGCTTTTGTTCACAGACTCAATGGGTCCGTGGCATTGTTTACATTTATATTTTAAACTTATATTTTTTTTTTTTTAATTAGTAACGGAATACAAGAGGGAATTTTTTTTCTTAACTAAACTTACATAATATTTTTTTTTTGTACACAAATAGACTTTTGACTAATTTCTAAATATCATACCGAGAGCATACCGGCTCCCGCAAGCAGCGCCCGTTCACGAGCTTGACACGTTTGCCAGCCATCGCCCTCCTCAAACATATTTGAGGGAAGAGGACGACCCGCCACACGACGCCGCCGCGAGAAGTAGCCTTTTAGTGAGCGTGAATGCTCAAGGTTACACGCATACATAATACAAAAGCCTAAGCTTGTCAAAAATAAAGATCGAAGTAGAGATTCGTCTCTTCGAAGGCAGGGTTACTAGCAATCAGGCCAGCGGAACCGCCACCATAGTATAATTAAAATTCTGCCGTTTGCTTTAAAATGTGTTTGTCATGCTTTTATCAATACATGCCATATGATGAAAGGATCATGTGCAGCCAACCTAAATCTCAAAATCGACTCACGTACACAATGAAACGGAGTGCCAGCGCAAATATTGTGTGTAAAGTAGGGTTCATATATACTCCGTTATAGCAATATGATTCCAAACTGTAGTAAAATAGAGATTTTATGAAACAACTCCTTTCAGTAGAACTTTATCAAAGGTACATGATTTTATATCTAAAAAACCGCATTATTTATATAAAATCACAAATAATAATATGTTTGTTTTAATGTATGGATGTTTGTTACTCAATCGTGCAAAAACAGCTGAATGGTTTTGTATGCCATTTGGACTGGATTCAAATCAAATATATTTATTATCAACAGCCGTGCGATTCTACCGTGCGATTCTCTAATGATTCCTCGATGTCGAGCACATCGATGTCAAATACTAAAGTATATGAAATCGATGAGCTCGTTGAGATATCGTTTTTGTACACAAGGTTGTTTTGCCAACGTTTCTTGTCATCGCTACATTTGTTTCACGAATGTTGTCAAAAATGCAACGATTTGTGCTCTTAGAGAATGGCATGGCTGTAATGATTCATCGTTGCGTTCGTCGCCGAGCTCACCGATGTTAAATACTTTTTGAGATATCGCCCTTGTACATACAGTTGTTTTTCCAACGTTTCTTGTCATCTTGTCATTTGTTTCACAGATGTTAAAGATGCAACGATTTTGCTTTTAGAGAATCGCACAGCTGTTGATATCAGACATACCTATAAAACGCAAAGTTGAATTTCACATTATAGGATACTGACATTAATAACATTTAAGATATGGATCAGAATCCTATACTAGGCTAGAAGTCTATGTTATTGAGATCTGTGTGTGATACAGTGATTTACTCGTATTAACAGTGATGTGTAACATGGATAGTATATCATATAATGATTCCATAAACCTAAACAGTGATCACAACATTATATTTTGTCAATAAAAAATATAAACAAAAAATAAAAATAAAACATAAAATAAATAATAACAAAATATTTCAATAAAACATGAAATTTTAATTATAATATAGTATTCGACAAATTGAATCTTTATTACAAATTATGTGGATTGGATTGGGCTATATTATACGGATGTTTGCATAATGATGTAAGATTCAATTTCATGACTGGACATCAATCTCAAATGCATAATTTGTGTTTATATTTATATTGTTTTTATGACTTTGTGAATTATTTAGTATGTGTGTCACTGTTTTTTATATAATTGTGATTTTATTATAATTGTCTTAGGACGTTATTAGATCAATAAATATTATTAAATAATTCAATGAAGATTCTCGGGATAGTCGTAAAGTATTGGTTTTCTTGGCTACAAGAATAATATAATACATATACGAATAACCCAAATCAAATAAAATGGTGACTATTACCAAAATAGTAATAGTGACTAACAAATTAGATTACCAGTGAAACAAAAAAATACGAAATCAAAGTAAAATCTCTGAAAAACTATTCCAAAATGTACCTAAAACTTTAATTGAAAACAATAAAGGCAGAATTTTAAAAGATTCACTATGTCAAAAAGAATTTTATGACGCACTTATTTAGAATAGAATAGTTTTATTTGCGACTGAAAACTAAACTCAACATACATACATACATTTAACTAACAAACAGATAATTAATTATATTATGAAGTTTTCAGATCTCAATCGACCTATATTTAGTCATCATGTGGTATGTCGCGCGATAAGACCGCCCATTGTGACACTTTAAATTTTAAGTATTTAATTGTGAAATATTTTTGATTGTTTTTTTATTTTATTCTTATTTCTTTATTTGTAACATATATTTGTATTGTGGTGTTTCAATAAAAATTTTATCTATCTATACGCTTATATCTATTACAATAGTAGTAGATTCATCTAGAACTTTAACAATTTATCCGATTATGCGCTCGTCAGCATGATATATTAGTTCATTAATGGTAGTTGGGTTTTTGTTTTTGAAATTATATTTAGTACTTATTGCACAAAGTGCCAAAACACTGGTTTCATACAAATAATATCAAATATTGTTTTAAGCTACCATGGCTTATATTATATTAGAACTCGAAAGCAACCATGCAACAACTATGGCTGCGGGATATCGTACAAATCATATCCTGTTTTGCATAGCATAATTATACAGACCACTATGTTATCTTGTCTCTATCTAACATTGTCTAAATAAAGGCCATTATAAAATATATTACAGTTTTTTTTATCATAATTAATAATAAGTATAAATACATTAATGTAAAAGTTTAGCAGGCACAAATTGCCAATTTAAAGGTATATTAATTTTGTCATCAGAAAATTTTTACTTAAGCGCCTGAACATTTTTGAGTATTTGATATCAGCGCCATCTATTAGCTTTGTGATGTAGTATGGGTGATGATTGATGTTAATAATACTTTTTACTGACATCAAAAAAGGAGCTGGTTCTCCTCAATTTGACTGTATTTTATTTGTCACCTCAGAACTTTCGACTGGGTGAACTGATTTTCATGATTTTATTTTTATTTCAAAGCTAGTGCTTTCCGTGTGGTCCCATTTAAGTGCCATCAAATTCGGTCAAGCAGTTTTTAAGTTACACTCCAATAACTGAAAAGTGTTTCGCCTATTTCGATGATTTGATTATTTCATCATTGACGGTGAATGCGAATCGATCCTGTAATTAGCAAGAGTCACTAAAAACGGAACCGACTACATTACAAAAAAGTATGAAATAACTTGTCGAAATTGGTACCATGATATTTCAAAAGTACCTATTATCACAATAGTGTGTGCATGGTACCGATTTTGATAAGTTATTTCACTCTTTTGAGTAATTTAATCTATTCCGTTTTTGGTAAAATAATGTTTTACGCTTGGTTAAGCATGTAGCGATGAGTAATGAGCAAGATGCGGCAGAGGTCGCTACAATGTCAGCTATTACAAACTTTACACTAGCTTTAAATTGATCATCACTGATTAAGTGGATTACCTTTATCTATAGCAATGACATCTGTAGCTTAAAATTAATAAGCACTTTAAATTAAAATTCTAAGCTTAAAACAAAGCTTCAACTTAATTGCAAAAGAACAACTCACGAAGTAAAGAGTAACATAATAAAATAACAAACTTGTTTGCGAGAAACTTGCTTTACTCTAGTTGCTACGAATGTCTACAAAGTGCTACGAGGCTACGGAATATCGTAGACAATTTGTAGAGTTTGCTACGAACGGTACTTTGCTTCACAAAGGCTCGCCGACAAACGATATGTACCTAGAGTGTAGAGATAAGTGGATGCTATTTCAAAGTTAAACAAGGGATTACCTATATACAGTTGGATCAATTACTAGTGCTTCGCTTCAATATCGGATGTAGAGTTAAGTATGGATAAATAGTGTAAATCATCTTTTTACTTATACATCTATCTATTTATTCTTGTTGTCACTGGCTGATTAACCAACGTATAATCTAAATTGCTTGGTATATTATTTGCATTTGATTTCGTTGCAGTTGATTTCTTTAATATTGTAAGCATCATAGTTAAAGTCAAGTCAAAGTCAAAATCATTTATTCAATTTACGCATCAAAGACGCAGTTATGAACGTCAATTTTTCATTATAATTTAATTTACCTTGAAGACTACCGCTGCGTTCTAAAATACGAGTATATAGAGCCCACCGAGAAGAAGCGGCAAGAAACTCGGGGCCATTCTTTTTATATAGATGTTTATACAATGTTTTTACTTAGGTACTACAAATATTAGCTCCAGTATGTTGCCTTACAAAAGAAAACATAATAACGGTATCAGTAGGGCAAGACACGCTACACTTTGACATCTAAGTACAGTAAGGCATCGAGTAGATAGATCCTGGAGTGATCAGTCCCAAGCTGTTTCAAGCTGTTTGCCTCAGTAACTAAGGAAGGATGTTTGTTAATTTCAGCCCAATGGTCGATTCAATTTATTTTTGTGGGTTTGTCTCATGAGCGCGAATTGAGCTGCCAGCGAGTTAAGCCAGTCGATTCCTAGTAATATAATACTTCATCAGTCGAACGACTCAGACACAATAGAAATTTCATTGTTATATTGCCAATCGACTGGTGAGGGGATATAAACGTAAGAATCATATAGTAATTCTTAAAAAAGTCTGTTTCATATCATAACTGATAACTCAGAAAGAGACAGCAATGATACAAGCGTAGGCAAACTTGGTATGTCCTGCAGTTTCAAATACGTGATGAATAATAATGGTTTTGATAAATACCACTAAGTTCTATTTTGGGACAACTGTTTACAATAAAGATAACGAACGGTTCGGTCTATTGTCCAGAACTACTAGCGCGAATAAGTTTGAAAGTGCCATATGACCCGTTCAGAAGACCGTGTTCTCTGTACGTTCCCCGAGTTAATACTCACTATAGGCAATATACTTATCTGTTAAGAGCGAGCCGCAGTTTCAACGCAGTAGCTTCGCGACACGATATTGATGTCTATAACACAACTGTCGCGCAGTTTAAGCGGTTATTAAGTAATGTTTTTTTACCAACTAATCCTCAGTTTTATATACTATTGTTTACGAACTATTTCTATATAATTATTTATAATGTAAATACCTAAAAGTGGAAATTTGTAACTGGCTATATGTACATATCAAAATATTATGTTTATACCTAGCTGTAAGTTTCCCTAAAAATAATAAAATAAAATAATTCAGGATAACTGAGTAGCCGTTTAGTCATGAAAGGTATTAAATATCGATATATGTAGGGTATAACTAATATACTTATATATTTGTTTGTTGTTCGATTATGACATACACATCTATTAATACTATTTAATAATAGTGACATACCCGTGATAAGTTTGGGCTGGTCAATAGTTTTTATTATCATTTCAGTTATGTTACGGATTTTTAGCCAACATTTAGAGCCCGCAGTGCTAGGCGAGACGTCATCGACGCGGGCGTCCCGAACGCTCCTTGAAAAACACCATCGAATGTGGTTGAAACTATAGTCGGACCTATCCGATAAATATAACATGAGTAATCCCGTATTTCTAATTAATAATGTAGAGGCCTGTTTGGTATAAAATATACAATGCAGTATATAATATCATATATTACAAAAATGATATTTATTTATTTATTTATTTACATTTGCATTCATGTACATCCATCATATAATTGTTATGTCACATAGGAAGGAAAATGGACAAGTTAATAGGTAGTACTTGTACCCTGTAAGGGCGTTTGCATTATACATATAGGTAGGTACTGTGCAACAGTCCACAGTCTGAGTAATTCAGCTTAACATAATCTAGGTAACTAACATTTATACATACTATTGTTAAATTGAACATAAAGCCTTACATTATTTCAATTCCTAATGTCAATATTAAATGTCAATATGTCAACATTACAATGTCAATTTGTCAATATTACAATGTCAATATGTCAATATTACTCTTATTTATAACGTCGAAAATTCTATAAATCCTAATTATTTATAACTTATCAAAATGTTAGTTCAATTATTGAATGATGTCGCTTATAAGTGCCTGTCAGTCATAATATTGACATCTAATACTTTAATTTTAACTTTTAAGTTCTAAATAATGAAATTTATAGTACTTTGAAATACTGAAAAAATCAAAACGTACAAGCGTAGTTAACAATGTGATGATTCCATGAAAAAAAATCACGGAAATCGGACAATGTTAAAAGAGGTAGAAAAGAGTTTTTTTTCTTTTAGTATGGAAAGTACTAGCTATGCAATCCTCTTAAGCGTCGAAAAACTAAGTATTCGCGAAGTCGATACATGAAATTTGGTCGTAATCAACACTCATTTCGCCTTAACGAATTGCCTAGTAATTTTGTTTGCCCTTCAAAGTACCAGCAGAACTTTTCTACTATAGCTACATACGGATTACTCGTAGGATTCGTAGAGCAGACTACACACAGGTTTGTTTACTTAGGTCTATGTGCCCTCGGCGATTACTCAGGTAACTGTCAACGTATTGTAGTTGTGTAACACTTGGTGTGTTTGATATAAATGATAAATTACGAACATTTTCATGCGAACATTAAAGGTGAAGCTTTGAATAATTAATCTGGTTTGCGAGCTATTTTGAAAAAAATAAAACCAGATTTAATTACAAACGTCTTTTTAAAGAACGCGCGCTACATATCTATCCTTTGTTGGAATAATGCACTATATTTTAATTCTTAAAAGAGAGGTTGGTACACGAGCAAGCGGCTCACCTGATGGCAAGTGATACCGTCGCCCACAGACAACCGCAATACCAGGGTCTCGAGGATGCGTTGCCGACCTTTGAGGAAGAAAGATAGGAAGGAAGAGATAAAAAGGGTGAGCGTGGATGCGGAGGGAGAAGAAGAGGGAGAATGGCGAAGGAGGGAAGCGGGCTTCTGAAACTTCCCACAAACCGACGAAACGCAATAGCAAGCTATGTTAAACAAACGATATCAAAAAATATTTTGTGACACTTCCGCTGAAAAAAACCTGATTTTGGCCTATTCAGGCCAAAATCTCACAAGATATTTTTTAATATCGTTTTTTGATAATGGATTTCCGCAAAGTAACACCTGAATCAATAAATTATCTCAAGCTATGTTACTTCACGTCGATGTTATGTGGGAGTGTGGTACTTCCCCGGTAGTCAAGTCAGTCACAGTCATAAAACTAAGTCTATAAGTATGTCCCTGCCCTGTATAATGCTGTTCTAGTAATGCGGTGGATTCATTACTAATACTTCCTAAGGCGATTTAAGAAGAAAATACAAAACAGCATTTCATGACTTTGTTCACTTTGCGTACACTCATGCACCATTAGGAACACTTAACAGTCAATAATCCATCACTTTTACACGTCGAAAATAGAAGAACAGAAGTCCAGGAAAATTAAAGAAAACTAAATAAATCCATTGTTGGGCTTGTTCCCACCATTCTTGCAACGCCACATATTATACTATGTATGCTTTAAAACGTGAGCGTGCAAGAGCAAACATTAGAATGTGAAAACATTACTGTCTATAAGTAATAATATTGTAACAAATAAAAGGTGCTGTGCAGTATCACGCGTAACATTTTTTTTCCTTTTCTAAGTCGCTACGTGGCAATCTGTTTTTTTTTAAACAATAGTCCATTGTGCTGTCTGAAGATCTCTGAATGCATGCGATCGAGAGTGTTGTCCAGTGAATTTTCTCTAAGTCTCTTTTTACGAACTTTTTCGCTTGCCACTGTAAGCCGTGTCGTATAAGTCTTGAGAATATGAGACTCCCCGATCCTATTAATTGAGCTGCTAGTTCATTCCTATGTCTATGCAGTCTAAATTGATAGTTTTCGTTGAATTGTATTTCCTGCTTTACTGTTCTTAGTTTTATGTCTAGATACATACATTTATTACTTATATGGTGTGACATGTTGAACACATATTATTTCTTATTTTGAAACCTTTCTAATATTTTGATGTTGCTGTTACTTGCTTAGTCCCAAAGCTGAATACCATATGTCCGAATGAGTTTAATAATTATTTTATATATCGTCATTTTGCTAGTATTTGTGAGATGGGATTTGATACCAATCAGCCAGTACAGTCTACGGACTTTGGTGTCTAATTGTTTTTGTTTAGTCCAGATATGTTTTTTTCATGTAAGTCGGTGATCTAGATGCAATCCTACTACTCCTCCTACTTAGAATAGCATGTTTTACGTATGAGTGTATAACATGAACAGATTTGTTCTTATTAGCTTTGATACGCCACTTATCAAGGGCGTGGCTAGAAGCTGATCTTATACGTACCCATGTAATCACCGACTATCAAATAGATGTAGGTAACCTACTCCAAGTTAAGCATATGTTTCAAAATAAAGTAGTTTCCTTTAACACATATTAAATAATCCTGAATGATAACATGAAAATTATATAAATGCCGCGTCAACTTTTCACGCTTGGTTAAAACAATTTAAAACAACAAAAAATGGTTTGATAAATTGCTGGGATTCTGAAATGCTATCTTAATCTATCGTCTCCAGAATAAAAAAAATGCGTTTGATAACTTTGATTAGTATTCCAGAAAGGCGTTTATTAGTATAAGGGAATATTTAACATAAATGTAGGTTCGACACTACTTCGATACTCAATTCATTATAAAGTAGTAAGTATAGGCCTGATTCACTGTTGAGCGTACTTGTGGAATACGACTTTCGGTATTAATTCTAACATCAGTTTCGGAGATTATCAGAACAACCAGATAGATAGGTTTTTTGTTATATTTATCAAATCTATGTTTATATGTATTTAGTAAGAAATTTTTATATAGAACTTACAAAGAATGATGACTTGAAATTGAAGACTTTAGACTTAAATACACCAGCTCGCGTTAGTAAATTTGTAATGTATTTATTGTTTTAATTGTTATCCCATGTTAGATTATTTAAAAGTATTTTTACATATATAAAAGATAGGATACTTACTGAAATGTATCTCACTTTATACATAAAAACTGCCGTGCGATTCTCTAATGATTCGTCGATGTGCTCGTCGACGAGCTCACTGATGTCAAATACTTTGTGAGATATCGCCCTTGTACACAAGGTTGTTTTTTCATCGTTCCTTGTCATCTCGTCATTTGTTTCACTAGAGAATCATTAGAGAATCGCACGGCTGAATATTAAAGATATAACCCCAGAGGACGTAGCACAAATAATTTGCGGAAAATTATTCGTATCGCCAACGTCAACGCATCACGCTAGACCACAAACTATGAGTTATCTGTGTCACAGTTGCCCGAGATAAATGACAGTGTGTATTGTTTCACATGAACGATACGTTACTTAACACTTACGCAGTTATTCGTGCTAGGCCCACAATTTATATAAGAACTAATCCTTCACGTGGATTGTAATTTTCAAACCTCCCAAGGCTTTTCGATACCAGTTTAAACATAAAACAGCAATCACAAAGGTAACATTTCACAAGACACAAGGTGGAACAGACCCTTATCAGGGACGCGAGCTCATTCACACAGACAGATACGCGATCTTTTGTGTTGTGACACGGATGAAATTGCGTAAGGCGCTGCGTATTGTTACAACTGTTTGTTACTGGGGCGCGTATTGTTTCTTAGACGAATCTCATTATTTCTAAATAGTAAATACTAAAAAAAACAAATATACCATTCTAGATACTTATGTATCTATTGTAATAAGTTGACTGTTTAAATTTATTCAGATTAATCCAAATATTTGATCTGTGTACTGTGTAATGTGGGTGACAAAAGAGGAACTATTTCATCACCCCCAGTAGGTACACAAAAGAGGAACTCTTTTGTCTCCTTTGCTTTGACAATGAGTAACTCCACTGACGACGATTGAGTAATTAGAAAAACAAACCACTAATCAATAGAATAGAGTAAAATAATGAAAAATATTTCATGATTTTACTCAATTTATCGGTTTATAATACATAGTTTAGTATAATAGATAGTCGTTCAGTGTTAGTTAAATAAAAAAAACTATGTGACATTATTTTGTCTATCCTCTTAAGTATTATAAGTCTTAGAACAAACCGATAAATAGAGTAAAATCATGAAATATTTTTCATTATTTTACTCTATTCTATTGAGTTACTCATATATACAGGCTGACTGGTTGAACACTTTACATAAACAAGGACATGATAATTCATGGTCACATGAAACGTTTAAAAAAATAAAATTAAAAAAATACCGTTAAACTACAGAGGAAACCTTCATTCTATGAATGTGCTATAACTCGAAAATTATGGACACCGTCCGAACGGGGTTAATGACCCAAAGCGCCGCGCCGCGTTCAAAGGAATCAAGCTGCGTCCGAACGGGGTTAATGACCCAAAGGGCCGCGCCGCCCGCGCCGCGTTCACAGGAATCAAAGGATGCCGCGATCGTCGGCCGCCCGCCCGGCCGCGCCGCGCCGGTGTAAAAATGTTATTACTACACGCGCGCCGCGAGTGACCATGTTTATTGTATTGAGTAGACAATTAAAGTTAAATTAGGTAAATATTAGGCACCTATTTTTTTTTCTTAATTAGAACGAGAATCGAGTACTGAGCACTATATATCAATATGTAAAGTGTTCAACCAGTCAGCCTGTATATATATGTATATACAAGTATATTTTTTCATTTTATTCGTTAACCGTAACAATATTACACATATCAAAATCTGTTTTTTGGTTTGTTTGTCCTTATTTTAGATTACTGTTCCGATTTTGATGAAACTTGGAGCAACGACCTGGTAAACAATTGTGTGGGTTAGATACTATGAACAGAGCCACGGTCGCAGTAAAAAATTACAAATTAAAGTTAGAAAACATTCCCTAGTATTCTTTTCAAAGTATTATTGTAAAATAAAAGGTATAAATCTGTTGTCTACAACTTATCCTTAAGTACTATATTGCAAATAAATATTAACAATTTGTAATTTATAACAATAAGCGCTTTATGTCTTAGGATGGGTTCTGGCAACTGTCCAGGGACACGCTTAAAATAATCTTTTAAATAATTAAGTCTTTTAAGTAATGATGTAAGTAAGTACCTATTTATTATTGCTATGTATTGATATGTTTTCATGTTTTTAATGTATATTTTTGTCAATAAATAACTTCTAATTTCTAATAACAAAGACAAAAAGTATCTATGTAGAGAATATGGCTATCAGCGCAGCGCAGTCCTTGCGTGAATATTTAATGTGGCTCAAATCATAATGCTATTATATTTCATCTAAAATGTACGTCGAATACTAAAAATCGCAAGTGTACAGCGCACCTTATATGAAAAGGAAATTGATATTTTCTATCCCGGATGCTGCCAGTGCGTTCTCTCGTGTCGTTTGATGTGATAACTAAAAGAAATCAAAGTGTCTGCCAAAAGTGAATCGAGTGTTATACGATCTACTTTTATTTGTCTAAACTTAAGAGAGTATTGTTTCATTGATATTGGTTTAGCGTTCTATTGCTTTGTTTTTTTTATCGTTTTATTTTTGGAACGTGGTGAGTTAGAGGAAAATATATAGTTTTGGTTGTATTTACATTATATTACAATATAATAATAACGTTGCTATATCATCATCATTATCAGCCGGAAGACGTTCACTGCTGAACATAGGCCTCCCCCATAGAACGCCACTTGGACCGGCTACTCGCTTCCTGCATCCAGCGATTCCCCGCGGTTTTTATAAGGTCGTCGGTCCACCTAGCGGATGGCCGGCCTACACTACGCCTTCCGGTGCGTGGTCGCCACTCGATAACCTTTCTTCCCCATCGGTTATCAGTTCTGCGAGCGATGTGGCCTGCCCATTGCCACTTCAACTTGCTAATTTTAAGAGCTATGTCGGTGACCTTAGTTCTCCTACGGATCTCCTCATTTCGGATCTTATCACGCAGGGAAACCTCAAGCATAGCCCTTTACATTGCTCGTTAAGCGACTTCAAGCTTGTTAATAAGGCCTACAGTAAGGGACCACGTCTCAGTGCCATAAGTTATCACTGGCAACACACACTGGTTGAAAACCTTGGTTTTCCGGCTCTGAGGTATTGGGGACGAAAAGATGGATCGAAGCTTCCCGAACGCTGCCCATCCGAGCTGGATTCTTCGTGCGACCTCCTTGTTGAAGTTGGACCTACCTAATTGGACAGTCTGTCCCAGGTAGACGTACTCGTCTACAAATGTTGCTATATGATATAATACAATTACACAACAATATTGCAAATAAACTGTTAAATAATTACTAAACAAATACATTTTGAACTATCATGGTACCGACTTCAACAAGTTATACGCTTATTTGTTTCTTAGGATTTGGTGTTAATTTATTAAGTAGTAATAAAAAGTACTACTTAAAAAATTAACACCAAATCCTAAGAACCAAATAAGCGTGCTCTTGTCACTTAAAAACACTTTTCCGAAATAAATGGGTAAATAAACTACTTAAGATTTTTAACCTAAAAAAATGAAACCGACTTCAACACTAAAAAGTATACTATACTAGAAATAACTTGTTGAAGTCGGTACCATGATAGTTCAAAAGTACCTTTTAACATAATATTGTATGCACGGTACCGAATTCGACAATATATTTCACAATTTTTAGTGTTGAAGTCGGTTCCATTTTTTGGTAAAAAAATTATGCCCTTTTTAGTTATCCTTCCTAATTACGGGATAGATTGTCATTCACTGTCAAAGATGATATAATCAAATCATCAAAAAAGCGAAACACTTTTCAATTATTGAAGTGTAACTCAATAACCACACGGTACCAACTTTCAACCAAAATAAATAATCAGAACCGGTTCACCCAGTCGAAAGTTATGAGGTAATAAATATAAAAAAGTCATCAAACATAGACATTTACTTTTGAGAAAAAAAAAGGAGAAATAGAGAATCTCCCTTTGTTTCCTTCTTTATCCACGCGACATTGGCGAAATTGCACAATCCCACAAAAGCCATATAAATAAAAAAACTGAACTGAACTAATAGCCTCCCTTTTTTGGAAGTTGGTTGAAAATAGTTATAAAATACAATAATGTTTTTGTTAAATCAGATAATCATTATGTATATCGTAAGAATACAATATAAAGTCATGTATGTTTGTATACACATCGTAATACATTAAAATGAAAAATATCTGCTATAGATATAGTTTCTTATCATGAATGTATTATTTAAAACAGTAATTGTACGCAATGTATCTGAGAAATGTGGTGTTATGTGTAACTTAGCACCTCTCTATTTTGTCGGGCACGTTATTCCTGGTACCGGTTGTTTGTCTTAAGACAACCGTCGTTAGGTTATGTCATAGGCTTTCAGGCGGCCAGCCGCACGATTCTGCCGTGCAATTCTCTAAGAGCCAACATTGTTGCATCTTTGACAACATCCGTGAAACAAATGAAGAGATGACAAGAAACGACCTTATGTACAAGGGCGATATCTCATAAAGTATTTGACATCGGTGAGCTCGTCGACGAGCGCAATGACGAGTCATTAGGGAATCGCACGGCTGTAAGAGCAAACATCGTTGCATCTTTGACAACATGTGTGAAACAACGACGAGATGACAAGGAACGTTGAAAAAACAACCTTATGTACAAAGGCGGCATATCTTACGTATTAAAGATCGGTGAGCTCATTGACAAACGCAACGACGAATCATTAGGGAATCGCACGGCTGAACACTTCGACACTAGGCTAGTGACTAGCCTATCTATTACTGAGTCCTCATTTAGGATTATACTACTCTCTGATAAGACGCGACCAGTCCCACAGTCCCAGCTATGGGAATATATTATGGATTAACACTTTAAACACACACTTAGAAACTTGCCCTACTGATACCATTATTATGGTCTCTTTTCTAAGGCAACGCACTGGTGCTACGCCTCTTTCATTTCATTTCATTTCATTTCATTTCATTTCATTTCATTTCATTTCATTTCATTTCATTTCATTTCATTTCATTTCATTTCATTTCATTTCATTTCATTTCATTTCATTTCATTTCATTTCATTTCATTTCATTTCATTTCATTTCATTTCATTTCATTTCATTTCATTTCATTTCATTTCATTTCATTTCATTTCATTTCATTTCATTTCATTTCATTTCATTTCATTTCATTTCATTTCATTTCATTTCATTTCATTTCATTTCATTTCATTTCATTTCATTTCATTTCATTTCATTTCATTTCATTTCATTTCATTTCATTTCATTTCATTTCATTTCATTTCATTTCATTTCATTTCATTTCATTTCATTTCATTTCATTTCATTTCATTTCATTTCATTTCATTTTATTTCATTTCATTTCAAATCTATAATATTTAATATACATCCCATGGCTAAGCTATACTGAGGGGAATTATTCTAAATATTAAAGATAGGTCTCTTTCCTGAAAGACGACTTAATTTTTTAATCAATCTGTAAGACTTCATTTACAGATTTTCTTTAAATCTTTGTCTCGAACGTCAATCGCACTCTGCCATTGTTACCTGAAATGCATACATAAATAAATAATGCCATCTTACAGCTAAATGTCCTATCTACACTTTTCCACTTATATTATGAAGAGGTAAGATTTGTATTTTTGTATAATAAACGTAGGCTATATAAAATTTAAAAAAATTAGGGATCCGTAAGAAAGCTCCGATAATGTAACCCAAGGTGAGAAAAAATCCAAAATCATCCTTATATTGCGTACGCTATTGACGCGGAAACTATTGACCATAGAGCAAAGTGAAATACTACAATATTATTAAAGACATCATTATCTACAATATAGTCTGCAATCCCATATGTCTTACTATTACAGTAATGTCACAATAACAACTTTTACATTTTAAAATATTCAATAGTAAGTTGCAAAAGTCCATAAATGGCGAACACAGCTAAAATTATTAACAATAGAGCAAAGTGATGTACTATAGTTTTACAGGACATAAACCGCGTAACTGGTTCAAAAAAAAATTAACCACTAGAAAGCTATAATATGCCTGAACAACATTAGCTATATTTGATTCATCATCATTATCCATCACATCGCGGATGAAACCACGGACCGCGGCTAGTATTCAGTATTTAAACTTTGGCTCCATGAGGTATAGCTGTGGGATGCCATGTATGTATAATTAGCTATTATTTTAAAGGCTGCTTTTTGTCTATAATTTTACGATGTTAACATAATGCCTTATATTTATAGCGGGGTGTTCACACATGGAATGGATGGGCGTGTGGATCGGGCCTGTACGTGGCAAGAATTTACAATGACTGTTTACGAGTAACTGGACTAAAAATGATGCATTGTGCGATTTCCTGTGTTAAGTAGCGGTTTATTTACTATGTATACCTACCCTTTTATTGGTAGCGTTTTTTTGAACATTGAATGAACTAAACAGAGTTTTGGACTTCGCGATATTTCGGCGCAGTTATATGCACCATGTTCAAGGGTAGACTGAAAATGCGGGTGGATGTGTAAAAAGTTCCAAATTATTAAGAGCAGACAAAACGGTCCACCCTTTTTCTCACTCTTTTATTACGGATACCACTGGCCCTCGAACTCGATTGTAAGTCTCGACAATACGCTAACTGTATCACTGCGAATGTTGTTGTGATCACATTTTTGACGATTGTTATTTCTTTTTAGACAACCTACCACTGGATTCCACGCACTGGCAAGTTGGAACACATTAACTCAATTGAAATTTGGACATTTCGTGATTTCGATGGCTTCCTTCACCAACCTGGGTACATAGTGGCGACTAATTATAATGTAGTTAACAACCGCGAAAGTCTAAAAAGGTGTACTAAACAGAATAATTACTTTTTCATACAATATAGTGTCAGAGAATGTCCTGCCTGGTGTTAATCATTACGTTTGCCCATGACAGTCGCGGTTTCACTAATGGGCCTAGCTCAATAACTGCGTAAGTGTTAAGTGTCGTTCACGTGAAGGATTACAAACTGTCATTTATCTAGGACAACTGTGACACAGATACCTCATAGTTTGTACGCCGAAGCGTGGCGTGTATTCGTATAAGAGTATACGAATACTCTTTGCAAATTGGTGGTGCTACGGCCTCTGTCCCTGTTGAATGCGGATACGAAATACTGATATCGGTAATAAAAGTTTTTAATATATTCATGGATAGTGCATTTTTATTCACTTTCCATTTAAAATCCTCTTTCCTTTTTATACAACTATGTATTTTCGCATCAAACTTCATCTTAGAATTGTTCAGCGGATGTTTTATATTGAAGAAAATATTGATTGGCAGTGAAAATTCATCAAGAAAAGGCCAATTCTGGAGAGATATATAAGGAAAAGATCCAAGATATGGAGGATAAAAATATATAATTACAGTATAAGGTTAAGAAGTTGCTTAAGATAAGCCAATAACAAGTTACCACTCCACTTTAAGGAGATGAGATCAGATTCTGGTCGAAAAATTGATGGGGGCTATAGAGCTCTAGCTTGATACAAGAAGTTTGATATAGTGGAAATCCTGTGAAACGGGACGGTGAGCTGTTGAAGAATACAGTCATGTGCCATGGTCAATGCGAGGTGTGGCGTCAGCGCCCATAATGGATAGTATTCCGAGTCGCCGGTTCGGACCTCATGTGAATGATGTTTTTGAAACATTAAACAGTTTTGTAAAAGTGGTGAGACCATATGAGGCGTTATATTGTATGGACACGTCCGCTGGAATAAACTGGAACTGCCAGGTCCATACTTTTTGTTTATAACTATATTTAATTCAAAAGTATTTTTTTATTATCTTATTAGGTGTAGGCACTATTCTTATTAGAATTGCAGTGTAGGTCTGAACGGCCCTAATAATGCAATTTTATTGTTTAGTACTATGTTATTTTATGAAAATTACAGGAGTAAGATTTACTATCGTAAAGTTTAAGTGACCGATCCTTTTTAACATTGGTTTTTAAAGAGACTTACTTCTTTAAATGCTATTGTTATAGTAAACGCATGCTAAATTAAAATCAACTAATGTTTAAATAAGTCTTTTTGAACAAGATGAACATCATCATTTATTATATTTAAATTAAGTTTTATATTGTTCAGTATTTTGTTATTTTATGAAAAGTAGAGGCGTCAGAATTGTTACCTTAAAGTTTAAGTGACCGATCTTTTCCGACATTCGTTTTTTAGAGAGACTTAGTTCTTTAAATGCCATAGTATAGTATTGTTATAGTAAACGCATGTTAAATTAAAATCACCAAACTTTTACATAAGGCTTTTAAACAAGCTGAATATAATCATTTATTATATTTTAATACGATTACCTTTCTTTAGAATAGTTCCAAATCTTCGTGCGATATCATAAGGGAAGTACCATACATAATCTAATCTCTTAAAGCCCGGAGCCACTAAGCAGCTGTAAAGTAGTTAGCAGTTTGGACCAGTTCATTACACAAAGTGAGGGTTTAAATTCAAGCGAAAATGAAACCAACTACATATTGTTGTTATGAAACTAATAACATATAATGTATCGCTCATTTTGCAGAACATTGACGCAAGTGCAAAATCATTATTGTTGGGAAAGTACGTTTGAAGTTTTTTCGTTTGCGTGAAGTAAAATAATACATACTATAAGGGTAATATGATGATTATTATATATACAAACAGTGCATATGCAATCGTTATACATATTAAGTAGGATTTTTTAGTAAATGTTTAAATAATAAAGCTTTTAGTGCTCTTCAACATTTGGAAAGCGTCAGTTACGTCATTGTTCTTCTAGATTTTTTTGTTTATAATAGTTATGACCAAAAGTAAATTTATGAAATAAAATTAATCGCTTTGGTATATTAATCAAATCTTTTATTTCAGTCAAAAAAATACCTAAGCAATTGTTTTAAAGTAGTTGAAAAAAAACACAGTCAAGACACTTAAGATAATAGGTAGTTACAGTATTATTCAAATAATAAAGCATGACTGAAGTGACTATAAATTAGTTTTTTCGTGATCTCTAGTAGTCTAGTTGTGTTTAGGAAAAAATACTATTGTAAAAAGTTTCATAGTATTTAAGCAATATATTTGAATTTATTAATTAAACAATATTTAACCCTGACCATGGATACTGCACGCCGCCCGCTCATTCTTATACTAGCCCATGATACAGATACGTCTTTATATAAGATTTTATACGAATAACCATCCTTTGCAGAATTAAATTACTTTAGAGCGCTTAATTTGGTCATTTTCAGTATTTTAAGCTAAGCCCAATTTCATCATAAAGTGATTTGATATCTTTATAATCACTATATCCCAATTCTTTCAAAATAAAGGGGGCGCCGCTTTTTTGGCACAACGTCATCATCTCAGCCATAGGAGGTTCACTGTTGAACATAAGCCTCCCCCAGAAATTTCCAAAAGGACCGGTTGGAAGCGGCCTGCATCCAACGTCGTGCGACCTTTGTCAGGTCGTCATTCCACCTTGTCAGTGCACGACCTACGCTGCGCTTGCCGGTCCGTGGTCTCCACTCCTTCCGTGGTCTGTACTGCGTGCTATGTGGCCTGCCCATTGCCACTTTAAGTGGCTTATCTTCTGGGCTATGTCGGTGACTTTAGTTTGTCCACGGATCTCCTAATTTCTGAATCGATCACGTAGACAAACCATAGCCCTCTCCATAGCTAATTGTGTGACTTTGAGCTTGCTTCTGAGGCCCATAGTAAGAGATCACGTTTCAGTGCCATATGTAATCACTGGTAACACACATTACAAAGGCTCTTGTCTTGAGGCACTGGGGTATTTTTGACGATGACACTTCTTGAAGTTTCCGGAACGCGCTGCCCAGCCGAGTTGCATTCGACGATTAACTTCTTTTTCGAAGCTGGACCTGCCTAGTTTGACTGTCTGTCCTAGGTAGTAACTTCGAGAACTGAGTTCCCAACTGATATGGGGGTAGGTAAAACATGGGCATTAGACATAATATTCGTCTTGTCCATGTTCATCTTAAGGCCTTCAAGCATTCTAAGCAAGTCTAATCTCACCAACTTTGAGCCACGGTTTTCCATGCTTAATACTATATATAATATTTATTACTTTCCAGATAAATATATCTGCAAAATAAAATGTACTACGACATAAATGAGTACCCAAAAAAATTTACTTAATTGGAAGAACAGTAACAAAACGGACATTTACGCCAAATAGTGTAAATATAAATTAGTAGCTCTTGGAGTGACAATGCCACACATTAAATTTACGTCATTGTTCCTCCAACACAATGCAATGTTAGCAGACACAAATGTCGTTGTTTTTCCAAAAGTTGAAAAGTTTTAAGAGTCAAATTTGTCATAAACACCTGTACGTCGTTGTAGGAGCTGAGACGCCCACTCTCCGCAGCGGCTTGCGCGTAACTTACCAATACGGCAATGTAATTCCAAAAATCACTGATTTAACGCGAAAGAACAACGATATATGTTCTCTCTGGTGTTATTTTATGAAACAATAGTTGTGTCATTGTTCCACCGAAAAACTAAGTATATTTCAAGATTTTCTGTATATTTTACTCAAATAAGCGGACTTTGCACTTGCGTCAATGTTCTGCCAAACGAGCGGTATATTATATGTTCATAATTTTACATATTTCACTCAGATTAGATTGTCTACAGTATTAGTGTCTAGTACAATTTGAAAAATTTCATACCGACTTCCATTCTATTCAGTTATTGGAGTGTTACTTAAAAACTACTGGACCGAATTTAGCGGGATTGCAACGATTACCGATTACCGATTACACGGGAAGCACCACCTTTCAAATAATTTTGAGAATTGATCCACCCAGTCCAAAGTTATGAGGTAATAAACACAAAAACATATATAGTCGAATTGAGTACCTCCTCCTTTTTGGAAGTCGGCTTATAAAAATACATATACAAAGAAATGGGCTCAAAAATATTATCATAATGTTGTACGTTATCACGAAATAAAACAGTAATGATTTTCACATTTTTCAGACAATAGACATAGAGTCTAAAATGATAAATACCGAGCAATGGGTGAGGTAGACTACTGAACTTAATATGTTTTTTTTGCTGTGTCATAATATAATAGGTATTACAGTCTAGAATCTAAAATACCTACCCGTGCGATTCTCTAAGGGCAAACATCGTTGCTTCTTTGACAATATCCGTGAAACAAATGACGAGATGACAAGAACAATTGGAAAAACAACCTTATGTACAAGGGCGATATCTCATAAAGTATATTACATCGGTGAACCAACATTTATTCATTACATCAACGACGAATCATTAGAGAATCGCACGGCAGATCGTTCTAATTATTTTATGACGTCACCTGACTAATTATTTTATGATAGTCAAATATTGATCTAGCCTTTAAGAACTTTTTTATAGTATTACTTTTTCAAAGCACTAACGCCTGCTTTAGCGATCTCAAACATTGACATTTATAGAGAGAAAAATTCACATCCTCGGACGGGATTCAAACCCGCGTCTTCTGACTATCCGTGTCAGATGCCATTGACCAACTAGGCCACCGAGAATCTAGTCCGAGCATCGAATTTTTACTCTCTATTTGACTAACCGTCTTGCGGGGACGGAGCGACATCTATTGGACAGTTAACAGTACCATCCAACCGAAAAAAGCATTATTTAGAAAAACTTGAACTTTCACATTAACATTGCAACCCTTATGATTTTTATAGTATTACTTTTTCAAAGCACTAACGCCTGCTTTGGCGATCTCAAACATTGAAATTTATAGAGAGAAAAATTCACATTCTCGGACGGGATTCGAACCCGCGTCTTCTGACTATCCGTGTCAGACGCCATTGATCAACTAGGCCACCGAGAATCTAGTCCGAGCATCGAATTTTTGACAGTCAGAAGACACGGGTTCGAATCCCGTCCGAGGATGTGAATTTTTCTCTCTATAAATTTCAATGTATTAAGAACTTGTTTCTGGGATGATGTGACGTAACGTGGGGCGGAGAATAAGAGAAAGATAAAAATTACTTATGTGACAAGTACAATGAGTACTTTGCTTGTAGGCCATAGTGTTGGTTATTTCTATGTTGTTGGCCTTGTTTCAGACAAGGAGATATTAAGTACCTCATATAGTTTTGATATCTTCTATAGTTTTAGACAAATTAGCAGTAAAAATTTTATATTGGTTTTATTTAATAATTATATTTATTTAATAATTTTTTTATCTCAAACTTTCAAATTTACTGTCAAGTTTTTGGGTGCTTTATAGGTTCCATGATTAAGCACCCATCCAAATTTTCATCTATTGATGATAATTTGTTTTCAGTGTGATTAGGCACATTTAGGGTACTTTTGTCAACTAGTATACATTATATACATTATTCCAAAGGGATATAGTTGCAAATAAACTGGTTATTTAATTAACTTACATATAAAATAAATTACAAAGGTTAGATTAACCTTCTAGTCAAAATTAAATAACCCGCCCCTGTCCGCTACCGGTGGAAAGGTGCCCATTACACTAGCTGCGTTCCCGCGCTGAATAGCTATGGCCAGCCTTTGCACCAGGAACGAACCGGAGCGGGAGTCAGCGGTGATGTCACAGAGTCACTTACATATTGGTATTTAGGTTCAATATAAACGTAGGTAAATAGATAGATAGATAATACCTTATATCTTTCCTCCTCCATCCTTGAATCTTTTATTTAGAAAATACAAAGATAATGTTAAGTAAGTAATAAGCTTAAGTTTAAAGGTAATAATAATATTGTGTGAAACAATAATAAAAAACTACAAGCGGTCTTTCACAAAGACCATGAAGATCCTCGTCCAAATCTAATACAAAGAGAAACATATCAATTCTCGTGCCATGACCGTCTTAAGGATTGTCAGTAAGGCGACAAGGGACGATAACACAGTGGAGTTGAATCACGTACGACAAGTTTATATTATCTGAAACGAATGAACAAAATGACAGACAGGTAGGCGGCCCACCTGATAGAAAGTGGTCACTGTCGCCTATAGACGTTTGCAACACCAAGGGCGTTGTCAACGCACTATGAGTCCAGCTTATGGCCAACATGCGTCTATATGCCCACATTTCAAATGCTTCTACACGTTTCCGGAGTTGCTCTTTAAGGGTCCAGGCCTCACATCCGTATAGAAGCATGGACCATATAGCATTAGAGTAGACGAGTGCGTAAAGATTCTACTAAAGAGTCCTTTTACCATGGAATATGAGCATATACACTTCACATGCTCTGAGTTCTCAGAAAAATGTATATCTATACTACAATAAATCATCTCTGCTGTCCCTTTCGAGGATGTTATCGATTTAAGCAAGTGAACTCACTAGACAAAATGAGATTTGAAAATCAAAACTGCGCAGAGGAATGCTACTAAAAGAATACTTAAAACTTTGAGCTTACCATAACTCCAATTTTTTGGATGTCTCGTCATTCGTAAGTATAAAATAAGACGATCCTTCTGTAGTACCTTATTTTACCTGTGGTCTACCACTGTTTGTGTGTCCTTGACAAATGTCCGCATAATTTGTGCCCTTCCCGAGATTTACCGTTTCTACCTTTGTGTTGTGTTATGTCAGTTTACTGCTTTGGGGTTAAGCAAGGTATAAATAAAACTACGTACCCGTGGTGTAATTTTATATATGGCGGCATAAAACAAGGCATATGCTACAAACTCCTTATATATTTGTATATATGCCTTTATCGTTCTGGTATCATTAGAAATAAGGGTACTATAATGTATATTTTCATACGGCATACTAGCTGCGCCCCGCAGTTTTATCTGTGTGGTGATAAATGATAATGAAAGGTGTTTTATGTGTTATTCGTGTATAACCTAAAGTTTCTACATACCATATTTTATCCAAATTAGCTTTTTTCAAATGAGTTTAGCAGTTCTGGTGTGACGAAGTAACAAACAAACAAACACTCTTTTCACAAACTGTGGGCTTTATATTTATAATAATAATGTGACTAGCTGCGCCTCGCGGTTGTATCCGCGTGGTGATGGATGATGATGATGATGATGATGATGATGAAATATATCCTATGTCCTTCCCCGAGATATAATCTCCTTGTCAAATTTAAAAACGATGATTCTCTAAGAGCAAACATCGTTGGATCTTTGACAACATCTGTGAAATAAATGACGAGATGACAAGGAACGTTGGAAAAACAACCTTATGTCCAAGAGGGATATCTCATAAAATATCTGACATCGGTGAGCTCGTCGACGATTGCAACGACGAATCATTAGAGAATCGCACGGCAGACGTTTATGCGTGAAAGTGTAACAAACAAACAAAGTCACTTTATAACATTTCCGCCCCGCGATTTTACCAGCGTTTTGAAGGATGATGAAAAGTATCCTATTTTTCATATTAGTGGCTCATCTATGTGCCTACCAAATGTGTGAAAACATCTCACCAAATAAGCTCTTCTAGCTTAATATTTAGCTAAATATTTAAACTTTTTAAAACAGTAAGTCAAAATTTAAACTGTCCATACAAATTGAGGCACGGAGACAGGTTGGTACTTCCAGGCTCCAAAATGAAAATGCATGGACAAAGTACAAACACCATGTCTATAAAAATATACAACCACATTCTTAATGCATTGAAATAAATAGAAAAAGATAATTTATTTATAGCTAAATTTAAAAAAAATATCTAGTTCAAAAAAGCTATTACTTTTTCAAGACTTTTTCCTTGAGATAAACGAAAATAAAAAGTGTAATTGAACTGTGTCTTTTTAGCACTGAGATATACACCTTTATACCTACAACAGTGTAAATATCATTATTAGATTTTAAAAATGAATAGATTAAGCCTACCCTAAGTACTAGTGTTGCAGAACCCAGCCGGGTTTCTTGTAGTGCTTGATTCTCAAGACTTTCTAAGTGATATAGACTTAGCTATTTGTAGGAATCAATACTCTGGAAAGTATTAAAAAATCTGGAATCTGAAATCTGATATCTGAAATCTTCTAAATTTATAAAGTTTTAATAATAAAAACCCAAGTAGCGCACAATAAATTTGATGTACGCAGTGCTAAATGACATTATTTAAATTACAGCAGCGTTAGTAAGGCCACTATTCTATATGTGAGGGATCGTACGTGACAAATTTTTTATACTAATGTTCATTTATATAATATTTTTCCAATATGTAATAAATACATAATTATGTTCAAAACGGTAAACATTGAGTACCTTTAGAGCAATAATTCAATGCTTGTTTAAATTTCGAGCCTTATTGATTCCCAACCTTTCATTAACCTACCACTAACAGGTTGCCAAATTGATTGATCAAAAACAACAATTAACACTGTAACGATTGCGATATAACTTTCCCAATATCGATAACGATGGTAAATTGCAATTAGTATCGAGTTATTTTCACGATAACTAACGAGAAATTTGGCGTATAATCGATATTCGATGTCAGTATAGCATTCAAATAGAAGCAGCCGTGCAATTCTGTGATGATTCGTCGACGAACTCACCGATATAATATATCAAATATATAAATACTTTATGAGATATCGCCCTTGTACTTGATGTTTTTCCAACGTTTCTTGTCATCTCGTCATTTGTTTCAGGGATGTCGTCAAAGATGCAGCGATGTTTGCTCTTAGAGAATCGCACGGCAGGTCATTTAAAAGCATACTATGAATTCAACGTATTACTTACTCGAATGTGAGAGTTTATTACCGTGTAGAGTTTGGGATAATATTTATTGATGACAGTTTACACGCATAAAAAAGTTAGGTGATATAATTTTTCAAAATGAACTCGATAAATATAGATGCTCAAAATAGATATAAATATATAATATTTTACATTGTATTAATAAAAAGTTTATATTCAATATAATATAACTGCTTCCTCGGCTCGAAAACATGCAGTGATCCTCCTGGGCATGCTGAGAGTCAAGTTATCCAGCATTTCTTGGGGTAACCTGTCCCATTCTTGAATAGCGACTTCCCTGAGCTCTGCCACTGTCTGGAGTCGTGGTTTAACTAGTTCTTCGCGACACATCTGTCTCGGGAATCCATCATTGTTTAATATAAGCAAGAACATGTTCAACTATTTCGAAGTAATGCAGACGTGTTAGTACAACAAAATGTTGCATTTGGTAAGAAATATTTAACTGCCTAGTAGTCAGTGTAGCATCAGCCGCCTATCTGGGATCCCTAGGAATTTATAGTAAAGAAATCCACAGAATAATGGTAGAGCAAACTACCAGTTATATATTTGGGTTTTTATTCTTATCATAAAAATTGTCCAAGGTAGACCTAATCCCTATGATGATCCCCACGATCCAAGTGATGGGTAAAAAATTTTTGAGTGGACACCACATTTAGTTACGCCAGGTATAGAACGGCCTGCGATCATGTTGAGGCACGAACTGTGAACTGAGAGCTCGGCTGTAATATGTTGACACTTCAAAGATCACCATGTCTGGTCAGGAGATACTACGCATGAGTACATCAGGAGAAACTAAGTACTCTAGCAGAGGACAGTTTTGGGTTAAGGATGACTATATTATTTCAATTAGTCAAGGTATCTAATTTCATTATGCAGAGTAAAACGCAACGGTACATAAAACATAACAATACCGGTCTAATCAATAGAAACACTAATATAAAACAATGAGTTCTTTACAAAAATTACACCATTCACAAATACCCGCATTCACTTTAACAAGTTGAAACATATTATACTACTACACACACATATCTACATATGGCTTTGAAAAGCAATTTCAGTCTAATACAATACTTAAATGTAAGAATCCTTGATAAACTGTAGTCAGAAAGTTATAAGGGTAATAATATGTGAAAATCCTTTATACTCTGTTGCTGAGGCCGCTGCTCACACCGTTCGGATAGAAAATTAAATTATACATTCACATTCAGTTCATTATTCTATTACATTAAAATTTTATACTTCTCTATAATCGTCTTGGTGAATACGATTAGCACGAACAGTAGATTATGCACCTAGGAACAAAGCAGTGCTACCATAGGCATCCTAATAATGAATTCCGATGCGCTCGGGTGTTTAGAGTAACTGAAAAAGTGCAGTGTGGGATTAATTTTCGCGCATGAGCTTTCTCCCTTTTAGGACAATAGGATACCATAGGGGGCTTTCCATAGTCTGCAACCTTCAACACTATAGCAAGCTGACTTGATCTATCCACCAAACTAGATTGGACTTACGTAGGTAATTTAGTGCCTTTACTGTTTTGTGAATGCCAGTGTAGCAATAAGAGCATTATAGGACTTTATCGTTAGATTTTCAACAATATTTTAAGCATGATACAAAGACATAAATTCTGCTTTTACCAGTTACACATTGGTGTAGCAGATGTCCAGCTTTAGTCTACAAGATTTAATATCACTTTTGTTGAATTTCCTATTCTCTAAACCGCTTTAGTCCGACGAAGCCGTATTGCGAGTGTTTTATTGCAGTTTTTAACTTGAGACATGTGTTACTGTTTCAAATAAGGGATGGTTTTCATCTTGTTTCGAGATATTGTGAGAGAGAAATATTATTGTATGCGGGTATCAAGAATCGTTCAAATACAAACAGTAACAGAAAATCAAACATAAACAACCTCATGGCAAAAACAGCTCCATAATGTGCAGCTGAGTGAGATTGCACTCAACGTAAGTACATCGGAATATAGTCGGAAGTGTAGTCAATATCCCGAAAATATAAATTGCTACTAAGTAACATTTATATTATTATCTCGAACGCAAATAGAAAGTTCAAGTTATGATATATAGTTTTAAAAGTTGATTTTAAGATACAGTGTAGACAAATTAGAAGACGCATGTGACGGCCCACTTTGGCCACAACTTTGGAATTTTGATCAGGATATGACCTACATCACCAGCACCATTATCTCCTAAGAAAATTCACAATTAAAGATTATTTTAAGAGTCTACGTACATTATATGGTATCCAAAAATATATGTAAAGAACGATGCCCCATAAAACAGTATGCACCCTTTTTTATTAGGTGGTAAGTTTCATTTTCAAGAGATCGTTTTGTTTGATATAACCGCAGTGCCAGATTTCCGCTGGAAAGTATTAGTGTGCCAGCATTACTGTGTATAAGTTGGAAGGGCGCGGAAATTATGAGACGCAAATAAAATTAATGTCACGTGGTGACGCGTTGCAGTACAATTTTTCTATTTTGAAACTTTGACATAATTAATATCACTTGTTTTGTTGAGGTTTGCGTTTGCAGAAAACTGTAGAATTTTTTGAAAAAAAATCCGAATATGTTGCTGTCAATGGCACTGAATAATAACACGTTTGTCTATAGATTCGTCACGATAATCGTTGGTACTGTCGTCGTTTCTGAATCACGCAACATGTTTAGATCATCAACATGTTGTGTGAGAGTGTGTACGCTCTTCTATACATTGACATAAAACAGTGTATGAAAGCACTGTGAATGTTTAGGCAGTGCAATCTCACGGTAAACTTTTTCAGTCACTGCAACAATCATAGGCAAGCGTAATGCTTACCACACTAGGCATACATAGCAAAAAATGATAACCACAAACAAACCATACCTATTATGTGTATGTGTTGTACTACATACACATAATAGGTAAATTCTAATAATAGGTAAATAAGTATAGTTAATTCTATTTCCACGATTCTATCTTCACATTTAATACTGCACTGTACATTTGAATTGTCCTTTGTGTGATTTTAAGTTTATGTATTTATATATGTATATGTTTTATTATTTTCGTATTTATACTTACTGATCATGCATTTTGTATTATTGGGTATGACATATATAATACATATATATGTATATAATACGTATTATAGTAATATTATATTATTACCATGATTGTACTCAATAAGTGTCATACCTAATAATACAAAATGCATGATCAGTAAGTAAAAATACGAAAAGTAAAAAACGAGAAAAGAGATATGACAATTCATATCTCTTTTCTCTTCTCTTTTTATGCTTTATTTAAATTACCTTTTTTTATATCGCCATGTTTCCAAATGTATTAACAACGCGTTCATCGCCATAATTTTTTTTATACATTCCATTCTAAGGTTGCCTGAAAGTAATTGCTTTTAGTGATATGGCTGCCCATTGTGACATTATCTTTGTACTTCTTATATTTAAGTTGCAATTTATAGAGAGAAAAATTCCATCCTCGGACGGGATTCGAACCCGCGTCTTCTGACTCTCCGTGTCAGACGCCATTGACCAACTTTTTTTTCTCTCTATAAATTTCAATGTTTGAGATTGCTTAAGCAGGCGTTAGTGCTTTAAAAAAGTAATACTATAAAAATTACAAGGGCCGCGATGTCAATACGAAAGTTTCAAGTATTTCTAAATAATGCTTCTTTCGGTTGGATGGTACTGTTAAACTGTCCAATAGATGTCGCTCCGTCCCCGCAAGACGGTTAGTCAAATAGAGAGTTAAAATTCGATGCTCGGACCAGATTCTCGGTGGCCTAGTTGGTCAATGGCGTCTGACACGGAGAGTCAGAAGACGCGGGTTCGAATCCCGTCCGAGGATGGAATTTTTCTCTCTATAAATTTCAATGTTTGAGATCGCTTAAGCAGGCGTTAGTGCTTTAAAGAAGTAATACTATATTTAAGTTCTGATATTGTAATCTTATGTGTGTAACATCACTTTTGTATTATTTGTAATTATTATAAAAATATTTATGTTATTAAGTATTATCTATGTACCTATCTATCTATCTTTTAGGACTATATAATGTGTTTATATTAAGATCTTTCTAATGTTATCTCGCAATTGTGTATACTTGGGGTAGTATTTTAAGGAGGTTAAAAATAACGACGCAGTAAGATTATCTACCCAAAATAAGGGCAACCATATAAAACGACTGGATGATCATCCAGAAACGCGTATTCCTGTGTGATAGACAAAGTTTTTTCGTCCCGTAGGGCTTCCAAGACTAAAAAATCCGGAATACAAAAACTCTATGTATCAGCTGAGAATTTCAGCGTTAAGAAGTGCACGCTACCTGACAAACATATACACTGTCTTAAAAACTTACGCTTTTACAATAATAGTAGAATTATTCTTCGAGATATAACTACCGCCCCTAAGATTCCCAATGATCAAATATAAAAACAAATAAAGATAAAAATCTTCCCTAATCAAGTAATATCATAACACCAGCAATATACTTTCCTGTACGCGACAAAAAAAGCAATCTCGAAAAGGGATGAGGAAATCCCCGAGTTTTCTGCATACCCTCCAATTCGCGTATACAGTTTCTCGTGTTCCTTTGATCTCGAAAACAAATTTTAATGGAACAAATCCTATAATTTAAAAAACCATTCTTGTTTCAAATTAGGATATAAAAGAACGTTATTGAATAAGGCTATTTATATCGCTTGGAATAAAAATAATATGGCACAACCTCCACACAAGGTATTCAGACTCCAAACTAGGTGGCCGATGGGGCCGAAAGGTTCTGGAGTGGAGACCACGGACCGGCAAGCGCAGCGTAGGTCGTCCACCGACACGGTGGACAGACGACCTGATGAAGGTCGCAGGACGGTGTTGGATACAGGCCGCTTCCAACACATTTGAAAAATCATAGGGGAGGCGTACGTTCAGCAGTGGACGTCCTACGGCTGAGATGATGATGATTATTATTTTGTGAATTTTGTAAGTTTTTCGGAGATGTGCTTGCTTGATTTCAAGTAAAGGAAATTGAACGTAGCCAAGCGCTGAGCTGACAGCACCTTAAAGTGCATGATGACACATGACATATTTAAACTTTATTATGTTTTGTGTTTGAAAATTTTCGTGAGTTTGGCACATATTTATTTACTATCAAAACCGACCTTACTCACGTAATTAGCCGACGTTATCTAACTAGATTCCGGGCATGTCCGATGCCCATCCTCAGGGAGTTTGCACTGCCAGATCGCGGCGACCACTACCTGTGTGGACATGCCCGAAGCTTAGTTTGATAACGTCGGCTAAATACGTGATTAAAATCGGTTTTGTTATTGAATAAATATATTTATAATTATCAGTTGTTATAACCAGCTTCAATCTGTGACTTCGTCCGGGTAGAACGATGGTACTGCGACCCCTTGGGAACAACTCTTTGAAATGGGAAAAATAGCTTGCATGAAAAATTGCTAATGTATAGATTTTTTTAATATAAATGTTATCGAAACCCATCTAATAGTTAATCGCTGAATATACCATTAGACAGTTATATATATTATTCTATGTTAAGTGGACCTGCCACTAGGTCAATTGGTATAGCGACCCAGCCTGCGATGCAGAAGGTCCCAAGTTCGATCCTTGGCCGGGGCAAATTTTTTCTAATGACCGGAAATATTCGATCTCGGGTCTTGGATTGTCATTGCGTGTGTACATGCTTCGGATAACCCTAGTGCGTTACGTTACGTTATAAATGATATATAACATGAGACGACCTATCAGACTGATACTTACTTAATTTGATTTCCGAAAAGACGGTAATTTTACTCTGTGGCCTGGCAGGCCGCACATAGACCAAGCTATTGTAATCAGTGATGTATATCGTCGGCTTATTGCAAGAACTCACTAACGGCAAAAAATCATCAAGTACAGTTATTATAACAGTTAAACTTGTCTCGATTAGCTCTATAAAGAGCAAAAACTCATTTATTTCTAGTTTTTCAAATTAAGCGGTTATGACCTAGTCATAAAGTCGATATTCCATCCAGATCCATTTTGGATTACCTGGTTCTTAGAAATTCGGTAAACTACAATAATAGTTTTAAGTAAATAAAAAAAACAAAGTGGCACATTTTTTTTGTAATATAAATGTCATTAAAGTAACTTAATAACTTTTTAAGATACGCGTTACGCACATCGTTTTGAAAAGCATTTGGTGGAAAATAATTAAGTGCACGTAATTACTTCTTTATATCTATGATTTATGACAAATAAAACATTAACAATTTTAACGACTTCTGTTATAACGAGACATTGTTTAATCATTCAGAAACAATACCTTCGGACCGCTTAATAACAACTATTGAACCACCTTTAACACCGATTCATCATCATTCTAATGAACTCGTACGTCAGGAAAATGATTTATACAGTATGTTTTATACAGTAGATAATTTATATCAGTAAGTATTAAATACTAAAATAATTTATTTTGTACGTATTTGTAGGTAAATAAAAACTGAAAGATTCTTTTAATATTTTTGTAGGATTACTCCGTTGCTGATCCAGATTGGATAGATCCTCAAGATAATAGAACTACTCAAAACGCGGAAGTTAGAAGAAGAAGACCGTGACGATATTGAGCCAAAAATTAAAATACAAAAAAAAAAATTAACTAACTAGATGGCACAACAGAAAATAAGAAACATATGATAGAAATGCACAAAAAAATATCGGTTACAGTGCTTACCGTACAAAAAATACAAAAAACATTTACAGCAACCCAAAGCTCCTAAAGACGGAAATTGTAAGTGTAAACTGAATTGTTTGTTAAATTTCACAGAGGAAGATCGTATCCGAATTTGCAAATCTTACTGGGGTTAAGGTGGTTACAATCGTCAGAAAAATTTTATACTTATGAATGTAACAGTTAATACACCTCAAAGATGTTTAGTAAACACTACCAGGAGAAGAACAGTATCGCGCACTTATTTTTTTTAAATAAATGAGCAAAAAATCAAAGTTTGTGAAAAATTCTTTAAGAACGCTCTTTGCATATCTAATTGACCTATTAACAAAGCATTTAGTAATGTTTGAAGTTCGGGTAGTTTTGAAAGGGTGGATAGACGTGGCAAGCATGAGGCACATAACAAAACAAAACAGGAAGATTTAGACTTCATCAAAGGACACATCAAGTCATTTCCGACTGTGGAGTCACACTACTGTCGAAAGAGTTCATCTAAAAAATATTTAGATAACAGCTTATCTATTTTCAAAATGTACGAACTGTACGAGGAAAAATGAAAAACAGCATCCAAATCTCCGGTTTCAATAAATGTGTATCGAAATATATTTTGTACACACTATAATTTAGATTTTTATAAACCAAAGAAGGACCAATGATTACTGTGTCACAAACATAACTACGTCAAAAAACAAGGCTCACCCGACCTTGCTATATGGCAACAAAAATATGAAGAACACATATCCCTTAAAGAACAAAGCCGAGAAGCCAGAGGCAGATAAAATTTAGTCTAACGAAGATGCAAAGTTTATGTCAATTACGTTGGACTTACAAAAAGTACTTCATATTCCATGAAGTAACGTCTCACTTCTCTACTACTTAAGGAAATTGAATGTATATAATGCTACTATTTACGAAGCTCGTTCTCCAAATGATGGTCTCTGTTACTTGTGCTCTGAAGTTGATGGGAAGAAAGGAAGTGATGAGGTGGGAACGGCATTGTATCTTTGAATTAAACGTCTGCCATCTTCCATAACTGAAATATCTATACTTTCTGATACCTGTGCAGGCCAAAATAGGAATCAATTTCTATTATGTTTGCAACTGTATTTGGTTCAGACAACACACCTTGAGGTTATTGAACACAAATACCTCGAATCGGCTCACACTCATATGGAGGTGGACAGTATGCACAGCGCAATTGAAAATCAGATGCGTTATATGCCAGTTTTGTCGATGATAGATCTTTGCAATATCATTAGATTAGCCAGGTCTAACAGAAAATCAAATAAAAGCACTAATATCAAGAAACCATACGAACCAGTGCTAATGGATCACACAGAAATTTTAGATCTAAAATATCTAAGAAATAATTTGATGTTCAATAGATCTCTTCGGCCTGATGGAGAAAGAGTACAATGGCTAAAAGTAAAAAGTTTTAGGTTTGAAAAAAAGAGGCCTAACATCGTTCAATATCGGTATGACTATAGGATTTTATACCGAATAAAGAACTGGATGTGTCAAAAAGAGGAGCAACTGAAATAGCCACCCAAACTATAAATCTGCGAAAGAGAAAACCTATCGTAGACACATTTAATAACAATTTTGATTATTCCACTTACGCATTAAAAAAAGGTTAAAGCAAAAAGCTTCCTATAACAAAAGCTAAGAAAAAAGATTTATTAAAAATGTGCTCAAACAAAATAATACCCCCAGAGCTGCATCACTGTTACCAAAACCTAACAGAGAAGGAAGGTCGAGATATTTTACCAGAATAAGTATATTCGGAAGAAGATGAGTAGGTCGTTAAAAATACTTGTATGTTTAATACTTATTTCATTTATTGAGTTACCATGTTTACTTTTATTTGTACTGAATTATGTGCCAAAGTGATTTTTTTGAGTTTGATTGAGTTTGATGAAGATTGTTTTCTTTTTAAGAATTTGTAATGAAGATAAAGAAGACCGTTTTGTTAACTTTTATGACTGATCAATACCAGTTGGTTCCTTTTAGAAACTAGTCTAATGTTTATATTTAGTCTAATTTAAGAAATGTCTAATTCACACTTAGTGTAAACTTTCAATGACAAGAAGTAATCAACTTAGTTTTTAAGCTTTTAAAAAACTATCCCTCAATGTTTGTAACTATTTTATGTTTGATTTTATTAATAAATATATTTAACTCTCTAGTGGTGTTTATTTTTTTTATAAACATATAATACAATAAGACTTTAAAGGACATCCAATAAAATCAAAAGTGATTAACTGATTTCTCAAAGTTTCGTTTATGTCACTTAATGATTTCTTGGAATAAGCCGACGATATAGTAATCATAAAATAAACTTAAGTAGAGTTCGCGCTGGAGCTTAACTTGATCTTAACCAATCAAACGTTGATAAGCAATGCTTGTGTGGTCAGGAGTTGGGTGGGTGACCGCTAGTGGCATTTTCCAACTGAGCGCTTCCGTGCTTCGGAGGGCACGTTAAGCCCTCGTTCTCGGTTGTTAGGACAGTCGCTAGTCTATGTCGAAGGCCTTCGGGCGGTTGAAAACGTCCACATAGGTTGGCTACTAGCCTATCCACCACAGACCTTATATCCACTGGATATATTGGATATATTGGTTTGTGCTATCCACCAAGCCGAACTCAGCTCGCGTGGTGGGTCATCGCCTAACTCCTTTCTCTAAGAGGAAGGCGTCCCAGCATCCACATAATGGGCTGATTATGTAATCTTGAGTAAGTGTATCATTGTCGTGGTCGAATGAATAAAATGCCATATCTGGTTATAGAGAATAAATAAATTTAGCAATAGTTTCATCGTGCAGTATACATCGGTTCATGAACTAATTTTATTATATGCATTTTATTATACATTATATATATACATTATGATTGCATTGTAATATATACATTATGATATACATATTAAAAAGTTAAATCCCGCGGTAGACAGCGGTTCATTAAAATAAATATTTTGGGCAACATTATATTTAGTTGTTATTGTTAGAGTTTTAGCTTTTTAAGCCCTCGAGGGAAATTAAACTACTATAATTTTAAGTTGGCTTAGAATTAGTGAGCGACAGGGGAATACCAGCCTCTCACTGTATACCTACACTTAGGTTTAAACGGATATATATTCAACCTGCTTTGATTATATTGGGGTTTCGAGACACTGAAGGTGACAGAGGGAAGGCATATAATGACTTTTTTTATGGTATAGGTTGGCAAACGAGCGGCTCATCTGATGGTAAGTGATCACCGTCGCCAACGTACATCCACATTACTAGAGGTCTCGAGGATGCGTTGCCGGCCTTTGAGGAAGGAACAGGCTCTTTTCTTGAACGCTCCCAAGGCGTATCTGTTCGGAATCACCTCAAGTGGCAGCTGATTCCACATAGTAGTAGAGTGAGGCAGAAAGTGCCCTCGAAATCGCACAGTTGTGGACTCCCAGACGTCAACATGGATGTCTATGAAATTTTCGTCGTTATATCCCATGCCGAAATTCAGCTGCAGGTATTAGACCGAACAGTTCCTTGGAACACTGCCCATGATATATGCGATGGAAGATGCAGAATGATCCAACATCACTACGCAGTGCCAAAGAGAAAAACCTTAAATATACGAGTATATAGCCAAATAAAAAACAGGGTCCGCGCCCTACACACTTATACACAGTAATGCTGGCACACTAATACTTTCCAGCGGAAATCTGGCACTGCGCTTATTTATATCAAACAAAATTATCTCTTGCAAATGATACCTACCACCTAATAAATAAGTCTGCATACTGTTTATGTTCGTTCACCATATAAATACTTCTTGTTACCATTTAATGTTCGTAGACTTTTAAAATAATTTTTAATTGCTAATTTACTTACAACCGTACGTACATGAACCTCCAAAATAGGATTACATGTGTCGCGATAGGCATAGACACACACAATCAGACGTTACATTCAAGACACAATAAACAAACATTTCTACTCTATCTCGCTTTTTTTTTAGGGGTCAAACATCGCTTCTAAGCCAAGAACTATGCCCCGGTTGCTGACAAAAGTAATGGAGCCGGAGCTAAAAGCTAGGTATTAGATTCTTCCTGTTTATAGCAAATGCTCCCGTCTACAAGTATCATACTCGTATATTGCTATTCATTCACCACATGACATGCCCACACACGACTTACCAATTTACCATTAAAAATATGTGACACCCAGAATAGCCCACTCAAAGCGGTATCAAAACAAATTCCCGTTTTATAGGTACAGCTGAGCGGTACAGTTTTTATCTCTGATATTTCCGCGACGTCCGCATTAACCTGCCAAACCGGGTATTGCCGAGGGATACCGGTGAATGTTCGTAATGTTCAATTGGTGGTTATTACGGACAATTGATAGAGGGCTGGAAAATGTTGGGAATAATTTAGAGGCTCGTTAAGGTTCGATTGTTTGTGGTCAAAGATGCGGTTTTGTTTGATGAAAATCAATTGCCAACGTTTTCGGACTTTAATTTAATGTAATTGGACGGTATTTGTGTGTAGATGAATGTAATAATATAGATGTGCGGTGAATTTATAACGTGAACACATGCATAGTATGCATACGCCCGCACTAGGGCTTGTAATATATAAATGGATCACTCATTTTATTAAAACCAATTTTCGATATACCCTTTTTTATTTCGTATTAACCTAATTTTAATTTGGATGATTAATTAAAAAAATTAAAGAAAATTATGAGATTGACGTGGAAAAGTCAATGGTGAAAAATCCAGAAAATCGTGAATTCAGATTTAGGATCTGGTGGCTTGGCGAGGTTATATAAACATATTATACTTTCTAATATATGGGCTAAATTCCTATTTAAACGAAGTATTTATATTTACTTTGATTCCTTTTTGGTGTCGAGCGAAGGATGGTGCTGTGCGAGTGGTGAAAATTGATGGAATAGTGATTTGGACCCGAGTAATCGCCTAACAACTTATCGTCAATTACATTCCTGGAGTAATGATACAAGTTAGTGTGTTGTATTTTTTTATAAATTGTTAGCAAACTTAATTGTACCTATTGGTTTGTCAAACACTTTCGACGCAATCAAAGCTCATAAGGCATTAACATTTTTACTGAAGCTCAAAGCTAGATGCTGACTGGAACATCTACGTGTGTAACCTGCTGAACCAACTGACCGTTTAGCACTTAGCACTTAGTGAAGTGTAAATTCGCCAGGTCATGTAATTTTATTAATTAGTAAAAATACGGGATTACTCACCTAATATTTATCGGATAGGTCCGACTATAGTTTCGACCACATTCGGTGGTCTTTTTCAAGGAGTGTTCGGGACGCCCGCGTCGATGACGTCTCGCTTAGCTTAGTGCTACGCAGGCTAAGCTAATCAATCATGTATTTCTAATTAATCATGTATTTTTGTTTATTATAACCATATTTATTTCAAAGTCAAAGTCAAAGTCAAAGTCAAATCATTTATTACCAACAAAGGTTCAAAGACAAAATTATAGATGTTAACTAAACTAAATATGCTTCATTGATTGGCAATAGGGATACGCTCAGCACTGTGCTGCGTAAACCGCTGTTTACGCAGGGCTGGTTTTCAGTGTACCCCTTTGCTCGAACTGTGATGTTAGTCGAGGATAAAGTTAGAAGCGGGCTTGATTGTATATAACTAGTAAGTTAGAGCTTACGCGTGTGCGTGAGTTTATGTGTGTATGGTGGGGGGTGTGGTATCCGTATCACCGGTATACCGTTCGTATCACAAGCCCTCTCACGAGTCCGGGTACGAGGGCATACCGGGGTACGTTATGTAGGTGTGTGAATATGTGTGACAGTGTGTCTGGATATGTTAAAGCGTGATGGTATCACTTTGTATCAACAGACTCATGAGAGTCTAGGATCATGGGGATACCTATGTGTAAAGGTGTATTGTAGAGTGTGTAGGGATGTGTGCATGTGTATTAAGTGGCACTATTTGGTTTTAAAGGTAGCTTCAAAAGTACTTTTTTGGCGATTTAACAGTAAGGCTTTGTATTTTAGTTTAAAAACAACTGAACTCATTTTCTTCCTCATAGGAGGTGGGATGGTATTCCAAATTTTGGATGCGCTATATTTGAAACTACCTTTAAATCTGGTGGTCTTGTGCTTAGGAGTCGAGAGAGCATGAAATAATTTTGAGAGTGGATATCCTTAATCCACGTTAACTATTTCTAAAGTTTCTTTTTCTACCAACTTCTAAAAAGGAGGAGGTACTCAATTCAACTGCATTTTTTATTATGTTGCCCTATGACTTTTGATAGGGTGAACCGATTCTCAAAATTTTGGAAGCTGGTGCGCTCCTCGTGTAGTCCCATTTAAATTTTATCAAATTCGGTCCAATAGTTTTTTAGTTACACTCCAATAACTGAATAGAATGGAAGTCGGTATTATTTTTTTCAAATTGTACTTGTTATTTATTATAGTTAGTGTAGATATTATTCTTGATAGGTTAACTGTAGGCATATAACAAAGTAGGATGGCATCATGATAGGCATGCACATACAAAAACAACATCACAACATCATAGCCTCGATAAAAAACATGGTGTCTTTATACAAATGTATGTCCCGGCTATGAATTGAAACATGGGACCCGCGTTTAGAAGGCAATGGTGATTAATTTTATATTTGTATATATGTAAGTCCTGTATTTTATTATTAATGTTTATTGCTTGATATACTAAGTATTTAAATTTAATCATATTTATAATACTATTATAGCAATTGCGTTTGACCAAGCATGTAAATATTTATGACATTTTGGTATAAAGATAGAAATGCCCTTGGAAAAGATAATAAGCTACGCGAAGCACTGAATCTGCGCAGACGAAGTCGCGGGCACCTGCGAGTGTCTTATAAATGTGAGTGGTTTAGACCAAAGTAAAGTCAGTTTAAGTATCCTTTGGTAATATCAAATGGTAACTGGTAAATGCCGTCGATAACTCAAACTCCACTTTGTTCTGCAGAGCTACAACTCTCAATTTGACTCACTGAACGTGGCGTCTAGTGTAATACAGTTATTTACCGAGTTAGGCAAGTTGTCGAGAACTGCATCGCGAACTTGGATAGTATCTTGGAACTTGGGATGGTGGAATGTAACGGGCGACGTTAGGGCTAGCATGTTTGAAAGTAATTAATATCAAGAGTATTTCATGAATCGTTTTAAGTGAATCTTATGTAAGTGGAATACGAATCAAAACTAATAAGGACAAGTGCCGATATCCATATCTATACCCATACTTATACTTAATAAATGTTCTAAAGTAAAAATATTTTTTGTATTGAATAGGCTCCGAAACTACAGAACCAATTTGAAAAAATATTTCATTATTAGAATCCTACATTATCCTTGATGAACCTAGACTATATGTTTTGATTTGTCATCATAACCATGCATCACCATAACACAAAAACTACTGGAATAATTACAAAAATCCTTTTACCATTAGAATGCTACACTATCCCTGAATAGCATAGGCATATTTTAATTTATCATGATGATCAAAAAACAATTATAATAAATTTAATAGATCATTTAAAAGCTTTCAAATAACGAGACGAAGAAACTCCTGATGCTTATTATTATGCTAACTCATAATAGTTTCATTGCCACACAGAATTTAGAGCTGTTGTTTTGCGCAGCACTCTACTGTGAGATCTCACCCTGATACGTTATTTTTTGAATCACCTTAGAGTACCCTCACCCACAACAAAATCATCCAACCGCCAGCCCAATGTACCTAAATGGGGTTTCCTCAGCAGAAGGCATTTTATTAACTCACAGTGTGATTCGCACTGTTTTTTTTTATTGTACAACGCTCTTTATTTAGGTTACGTCTGGTCATTTCGATCGTAGACGTTTAGATTGCACTCAAATAAATGATAGTGACAGTTTAACAAACTTAATAAAACAGGCCAATCGACTCTACGTAAACAATGCCAAAGTTTATTGTGGCGTCAGTGACCAATTTGTAAACAATAATTACGCCCTGAGTCAGAGAGGGTCAGAGTTCAAAAATATCCCTGAGCACCATCGCCATGCGCATCGTATGCAAGTATGCAAGTAATAGCGTATTCACATATTTTGAAAGGCACTGAAATAATTTCACTGAATTTAATATATAGTACTACATTAAAACCACTGGGCGAATTAAACTTAAGAACCAATAACTCTGGAAGCTGTAGAAAACTATGCAAAATATTATCTTGCTAGTATTGGCTGTTGTCTCTTGCAAGCTTAGTGCTTGCAACAAACGTAAAGCGCCTCTCGTTCCTTGATATTAAAAAATAAATACCAGACTGTTATAAGACTTTACTACTGAATTCACAAATCAAGCCTAAGACTAAGAAAAACACGCCCGTCACCTTGGCAATATTTTTTTCGTCGTTGTCTGCTGTTCACCTGGTTAGCTAACACTCTCAAGTTTGAGAATCTATCGCTTAGCACCGATAACAGTGAAATATGGTCTAGCAGATACCCTAGACAGCCCATCACTATTCTAGGTGATACAGCCTTCCTCCGCATCAACACTGACACTCTAGTGGTTAAACACTAGCCTATAAAGTGTAAAAAAAGCCTTATATATTAAATGCAATAGTTTAACCTATTCTCCATGATCGTGGTTCTGTCAGAATGTGTAAAATTTTAACACAAGCTGTTTACGCTCCTTTACAATTCGTTCACTATTGTTCGAGCTAAGCGTTGCAAATGTAACTGCAAAACAAATGCTTGTATATCAAGGTTTTTAATCGAAAAGCAACTGCAACGTTCCCATTCAAAAACATACAAAACATCACTATCCAGCGAGCTCTCGGCAATCTATTCCCCTACGTCTCCTCGATACAAGTCCCAGGCGAGAACCAAAATTTGTGGGCTGAACTATTCGAAACTGGGGCCGGTCCCTGCCGGGGTAGTGTTAATAGTAACGCCAGTTAACTGTTATCAGTAGACTTACGAGTTTCCAATTTGTGTTATAGAGGGGATTTGTTGAATATTGCAATTGGGACGAGTTGTCTTGTCCATTAGTGATTAACTAGTTGAAACGGGCCGGACGGGGAGATAAGATTTCGTACATATGAATTGAATGGTTTTTTTTGGAGTAAATAATTATGTGGAACCGACGTAATCTTCACTACTGCCGTGCGATTCTGTAATGATTCGTTGACGAGCTCACCGATGTCAAATACTTTATGAGACCCTTGTACAGCCGTGCGATTCTCTAAGAGCAAATATCGTTGCATCTTTGACATCCGTGAAACAAATGACGAGATTGGAAGGAACGTTGGAATAACCACCTTATGTATAAGGGCGATATCTCATAATGTATTTGACATCGGTGAGCTCGTCGACGAACGCATCGACGACTTATTACAGGATCGCACGGCAGAAGGTGGTTTTTCCAAACGTTTCTTGTCTTCTGGACATTTGTTTCATGTCATAGATGCAACGATTTTTGCTCTTAGATAATCGCACGGCTGTTCAAGGGCAGTTAAGCTTTAGCGTTACATCATTTGCGGAAATATAAGCATAGTAGCGACCTGTGTGTGTACAAAACGTGTTTTATTTAATACTCGTATAAGTCAACTTATTTACTCCCAAACTTTAATACTAAAAGAGAAAAGTTTACATTATATTACTTACTGTAATAAAATAAAATTGATAAACCAATGTTTAAGTTTATACATTTGGGAATTTGTTCTTAATAATGTAACTGTATAATGATAATAGCTCACTACTTTATATTACTCTATAAGTAATGCTTCTGATACTTTTTATATCTTTATTTATAGGTTTAAGCATTATTATATTATTTCCATATAGTCGCAGGGTCGATCTCAGGCCGGGCAAATATTTTGTCATGAGAAAAATAATGTAGTCTGGTCGTTGATTATAACATTACTAGCTGGTGCCCGCGACTACGTCTGTGCAGGATTAGTACTTCGAGTTGCTTATTTTTCTTCAAGAGCATATCTATCTATAAACCAAAATGTCATAAAATATGTACATGTTTAAACGCAATTGCTATAATAGTATTTTATGAGTTCATTTAAATACTTAGTATATCAATCAGTAAACATAAATAATAAAAATCAAGGAATTTCGTACACACAAATATAAAATTAATCATATCATCATGGAAAAAAAACTGTAATTACATTTCATCACCCTTGATGGTATTTGTGTAACATTTCATCGCCCTTGACGGTCGCCGAGCGCTTCTAGTGTATCGAGCTGTCAAATTGACTTGGCTTTTGTCTAATCTATTTAATGAAACTGACTCTAAATAACGAAACTGACACAATCTCTTTGATAGAACTGTCATCACTACGATCTTGACGTAGGCGGAGATCTTGTTATTTTGTCTATGATGTACCCAAGCGTATTACGCTCTTTCGCTTTTCAGTTATTGCATAGTTACTCAAAAACTACTTGACCGAATTTAATAAAATTTTAATGGGACTACCTCAGACGTATAGTCAACCAAACAAAAAAAACATCAAAATCAGACTCCTGTGAGGTCACTTCTTAATGAATAGAGTAAATATATAGTATATAAGTTAGATAGAAACCTTTTTGTATTAAACTGTCAAGATATTGCATGATTAGGTATATAATAGGTTAGTTAGGTTGTCATCTTGAGGGCGGTTACAATCAGTTATAAAACGAGCTTGTTACGAGTACAATATTTTAATGTCTTATATTTTTACTGATTGAATACCATGTTTAAAAGTATAAGTAAAAGTATAAAATATTAATATTACAGTACCTACTTGCGTCATTTGTTTTCTTTATTTTTGCTTACTTTATAAACTTGCTAATTTTGGTTAATGGTGTTGGCAATATTGTAAAATTCGCGGGGCGAACAACACATTCGCCACGCGGTCAGGGACAGAAAAGGGATCAAGAAGTTATTTCACGTTCATAGTACATTGAAAAAAGTAGTACGTGTACATTGGATTGTATCTTGACTTCTATATAATCATTGTATGATGTATTTTCGGGTGTCATATTATAAGGAAATCTATCTCTATCATTGGCGTTTTAAATTCCATCTGACCTTTCCCAAAACTCCTCTGCAAAAAGTTATGCGTGTTCATTCACAACAATATTCTAAAAACATACGCGTCGTCATGAGAGCCTACTCGTTTTTTGAAGTGGGTTCAAAATTTACCAAAATAGCTAACTAAAACAGCTACTGGATGCAATGTTCATGATCTTTCCCTGCAGCTATCTTACAACAGTTACAAGCTACAAATATTCATATAGATTTATGAACGGGTTTGGCGCGCTCGGACCATAAACCACTCAACCGATTACACTGTCGGGCTATGCGGCCAACTCGACTGTGGCATGAACGAACAGTCATTGAAGGCAATTGTATATTATTGGCTGGGTAAATGTTTCATATATTTATCCAAATAATATATATTAATATAAATTATTTGCTATTATATAATAATATGGGACAACATCCACACAAAGGTCTTCAGGTCCCAAACTAGCCAGAGCCTGTACTATGGTAATCTGATGACTAATATATAAACTTCAATACATATTTTTTCATATCTTTATCCAAAATGTATATATATTAATATAAATTATTTGCTATTATATAATTATATGGTACAACATCCACACAAAGGTCTTCAGGTCCCAAACTAGCCAGAGCCTGTACTATGGTAACCTGATGACTAATATATAAACTTCAATACATATTGTTTCATATCTTTGTTCAAAATTTATATTCCCCTCCTCGCGTCGTGCTCCTCATGTCTGAGGGTCGTGACCCCCACCTCCCATCAGTCTCTCCTTTATGATTTTACTCCATCTTCCCCTATCCTCGGCGACATGCAGCGCATCGTATACTGATGCGATGAAAATTTATATTATATTAATATAAATTATTTGCTATTATATAATTATATGGTACAACATCCTAACAAAAGTCTTCAGGTCCCAAACTAGCCAGAGCCTGTACTATGGTAACCTGATGACTAATTTACATACTTCAATACATATAGTTTCATATATTTATCCAAAATTTATTTAAATTAATATAAATTATTTGCTATTATATAATAATATGGGACAACATCCACACAAAGGTCTTCAGGTCCCAAACTAGCCAGAGCCTGCCCTATGGTAACGTGATGACTAATATACATACATCAATACATATAGTTTCATATATTTATCCAAATAATATATATATATTAATATTAATTCTTTGCTATTATATAATAATATAATTATATGGTACAACATCCTCACAAAGGTCTTCAGGTCCCAAACTAGCCAGAGCTTGTGCTATGGTAACCTGATGACTAATATACATACTTCAATACATATTGTTTCATATCTTTATCCAAATAATATATATATATTAATATTAATTCTTTGCTATTATATAATAATATAATTATATGGTACAACATCCTCACAAAGGTCTTCAGGTCCCAAACTAGCCAGAGCTTGTGCTATGGTAACCTGATGACTAATATACATACTTCAATACATATTGTTTCATATCTTTATCCAAAATTTATTTAAATCAATATAAATCATTTGCTATTATATAATAATATGGGACAACATCCACACAAAGGTCTTCAGGTCCCAAACTAGCCAGAGCCTGTCCTATGGTAACCTGATGACTAATATACATACTTCAATACATATAGTTTCATATATTTATCCAAAATTTATTTAAATTAACATAAATTATTTGCTATTATATAATAATATGGGACAACATCCACACAAAGGTCTTCAAGTCCCAAACTATCCAGAGCCTGTATTATGGTAACGTGATGACCAATATACATACATCAATACATAGGTATATACACCCAGACACAGGTCAAACAGACATGTTCATGCACACAATCTGACCTGTCCGGGGATCGAACCCGGGACCAGCGGCGCAGGGGTGCTACCAACTGCGCCAACCGACCAGTCAGTATTTTTCTCAAAGTTCACAGACTGTTAATTTCAAAAACTTTATTTGAAACTTTGATCATTTTATCACGACAATTACGCATTTAGACTGTTGTTTTAGCTGTTAGATAAACGTGATTGTGTGAAAAACAAAGTGATGATAACTAAGAGTATTTCAGGACAAAGCCGAAGGTACTAACTGCAATAGCACCTCCAGTAGCAACATCTGCTGGATGCGTATGTGGGTGCAAAAGTATGTAAATTTTTATGATAATTCTAGCTGCTCTCCGCGGTTTCACGCGCGCGGTGATGGAAGATGATGATGATGATGAATCTTATATAGCATATGTTATAGTAGTTTTTAAACTTTCGCGATTTGAACACATATTTATATTATATTAACGGGGCTTAATCGTGTTAGTAATAGTATTTATTTACCTCGACGTTTCGATCAAGTTGCATTGATCGTGGTCACGAGCGGACTGAAGAGGAGACTTTTTATAACAACTGTTGGGGGTATATTAAAAAGTATTTCCATACTTCAAGACAGTGACACCCGCCTCTTCAGTCCGCTCGTGACCACGATCAATGCAACTTGATTGAAACGTCGAGGTAAATAAATACTATTACTAACGCGATTAAGCCCCGTTAATATAATATAAATAGCCTATGTTACTCAGGACGAATGTAGCTTTCCAATGGTGAAATATTTTTTGGAATCAGTCTAGTACTTTTTGAGCCAATTCGTTACAAACATACTGACATACAAATCTTTCCTCTTTATAATATTAGTATTGATAGATTGTAGGGTAATAAAAACCCTAAGTTATGGGACGGGTAAATTATATGCCTGATGGTACGCCATGCTTTTCAATATAGTTGCAGAGCCAGCCAGTGCTGTAATTTTGCGTGAGTTTGCACTGCGTTTGTCACTCCGAGAAATTCGTTTTTAAGTTTAATTGTAAAAGTTTGGTATCGCTGTGCTACGAACAACTAAACACAACTGATACACGCAAGCAGGTGCGGTTTTTACGATACTACTCCTTATTACTGTTTATTGACCGAGCGAGCAAATCGTCTCTGTGTTAACTGGCCAAATTGACTTTCATCTGTCCGTATGCTAGGCTAGGCTATGTACTGCTAGGCTTTCATGTGGATTGCGCATTAAAATGGAATATACGAGTACACTTAGATGTGATGTGTGGCCGTCTAGGTCAAGCCTGCTTCGCCTTAAGCCGCCTCGCGACGTCTGCCCCGCGTCAAGCAGTAATTAGCTGCTACTTCGCTACGATATACTCCATACTTATGAACGAAACGGAGCTGTGGGGTGATGCAGCGAAGTCGGAGCATGATCTGCTAATGCAAAAAAGAGCGCGCAATAGTCGGGAATTACGGGAAGTATCTGTCAGGCCGTTCTTTGTCAGTTTGGTTATTATGACGGTGCCATCTATTCTATTGTACCAGATGTGTATTGTTCGATTAAACCCACATAGATTCGAAAACCTTGGTGCAACGCATAATTACGGGACCAGGTACATAAGCAGATTGCAAACACCAGCTCACACTTTATACAAATTCAAAAAGTCTGTATTCGTGAGTGGTCCAAAACTATATAACCACCTACCTGAGTGCATTACGAATGTTTTGTCTCTAATAGCTTTAAGCGTAAATTGAAGACGCTATTATTAAGCAAGGCGTATTATGCCCTTGAAGAATTCTTCAATGATAAATTGTTTTTAAATATTACCTAGGCTTAGTTCTAAGCATATTGAATATTTTTATTTTAACTTTAATGTAAACTTTGACGTGAAAACTTGTTCGGTTTCACCAATAAATATATGTATCTGCATCTGTATGTTTGTTAGGTTGTATGTTAGTCCTGCTGTAAAAGTCGCATTTTTCAACCAATCTTGACGAAACATTATATACATATTTTACTGTTCAATATAGTTTGTTGTCCTTGGCCGTTTTCATAAAAAGGGGGGAAGTTGGCTGCGGCGCTATTTACCGACATACTCGTAATTTGATAAAATATCGTACACACATTACCTTAGACTTTAATGAGGAATATTAGAGTATGAAAAGGTTCGTGGTTGCCGAGATAATACATCAATCAATCAAAGTATTTATTGTTGTAGAATTTGTTACAATTAAAAACGTGAAAGCCACTGGTTCCCGAACTAGTGGGTACTGTGTTTCAGGAACCAGGGTCTTCTACCAATATTTAGTGGAGCTTACATGTCTACAATATATATTAAGATGCGGTCCAACCCCAATTTTAAAATAATTTACGATGCTTTACATAAGATTGAAAATCGCTTGTTGGATTGGACGATGTAATGCGAAAATGCGTTCATTTTGTACGTTTTCTTTATATTTTTCGATATATACTAACACAATTGAAAAAACTGCTGGTTATTACTTTAGTACTATACGTTGGCTAAGTATTACTTAAAGAAAAATATAGTGTTATCGCTGAAAATCCTGAGAGTTTGGACGTGAAAGTTAATTTTTGTGGACCTATTCAGGATTTTTTTCTGCTGAAAGAGAGTTATATTTTTGAATTCTATTCGGTTATTACTCTTTCCCTATTCCTTTTCTATTTTTATTATATTATTACCTTTGTATTTTTTTCCATAATATACTATCCATCTGTTTCGTTACACTAGGTGTTTAAAAATTCTGCTTTTTCTTTAATCAGAGTACGAGCGCGCTTTAAATACAAAAAATATGCCTTAACCAAACTGTATTGTCTACCATACGGACTTAAGTACCATAAGACTTAAAAACGCAAGAGTGTATTTGTGTGAGTGTGTGTGTGTTTGTGTATGAATATGTGTATGGGGTATTGCATGTGGAGGTGTGTGCTACTCGTATTTGTATGTTGAAGGGGTCTGTCTGTTTGTTGGTGTGTGTGTCGAGAGTTAATAACAACAGTATTTTATTTCATTCATCATAAACACTAGGTGTCTACCATGCACTCCAATAGGTTGTCATGTTTAAATACTGGACAATTTTTTTAACATATAAATTTTTGCGAAAGTTATTTCACACTTTTTAGCGTTGAAGTGGGTTCCATTTTATGGCATTTGTATTTTCACCCGTCTTAATGACCCTTGCTACTTACGGAATGATTGTCATTCACCGTCAACAAGAATGTCATCAAGATAAGCGAAACACTTTTCAGGTCTTGGAGTGTAACACAAAAACAACTTGATCCAATTCGATGAAATTTAGCAGGATTCAAATAAAAAGAGTATCATCAAAATCGGTTCACCCAGTTGTAAGTTCTGAGGTAACAAAAACAGTTTAGTTGAGAACCTCCTCCTTTTTTTAAGTCAGTAAATATACATAGAATAGTATACAGAAGTTCCTCCTTTTTTGATGTCGGTTAACAAAGATTATAAAGTCGTCCAGAGCCCTAATGACAGCACCCCATGCCATCAACTCAGTTCAATACCATCATTGTTATTCAATGGAATACACTCGTTTTAGGTTAAAGCACACAATAAATTACTAGAAATTATCGCTTAATCGCTTATCATATAAAAGCAATAAGCAGTTTACAAATTATAAAGGACTATATTGGTTACTTGGACGAAACAGCAAACTGTCAATAGAAATAAACTTCTCATCTACAAAAGCATTCTCAAGCCGGTTTGGACCTATGGAGTTCAGCTGTGGAGCACTGCTTGCAACTCTAACATCTGTGCTGTAAAGAATGCAAAACATAATACTGAGAACCATTAATAATGGACCTTTGTACCAGTTGTGCAGTGGGCAGGGCACATAGCACGCAGAACAGATGGCCGATGGGGCCGAAAGGTTCTGAAGTGGAGACCACGGACCGGCAAGCGCAGCGTAGGTCGTCCACCGACACGGTGGACAGACGACCTGATGAAGGTCGCAGGACGACGTTGGATGCAGGCCGCATCCAACCGGTCCTTTTGGAAAATCATGGGGGAGGCCTATGTTCAGCAGTGGACGTCCTACGGCTGAGATGATGATGATGATGATGTACCAGTGATGTAGATATAGCTATCAAATTGAGGGTCCACAGGTAAAAACTAAAAATCCAAACGCTCAAATCATACTCATTATATGAAATGGGTACATGCTAGTTAGTATATGTAGCGGGCATAAATCTTTTTATAGTTATACTAGCGAATGCCCGCGACTTCGTCCGCGTAGTAGGCTCGGCCTTCGGCCTCGCCATAACCTCCCATCTTTTCTTAATATTTTTTTTAATGTAAGAACCATCTGCGAAGTATTCGAAAACAAAAAAAATCATGAAATCTAATAAGCCGTTCTAAGGTTAAAGTGTGACCAGGAGAAATAGGAGTTCATTTTCATATGAGTATATAGATGAGGCAGCAACTTTCATCTAAAGTATCAGTGCCTCCTTAATTAAATGATGATAAGTATGGGCAATTCAATAGTTTACAATCATTAACACTTACTTCGAAACGCAAGCATATTCCTTAGTAAAACATTATTTAGCAGATAAATATGTTTCGAGTACTCACCTCTTCAAAGTCGACATCTGTCACCCTTGTATCCATCCAGAGAGCTGTTTTTAGCAGCATCATCAGCCGGAAGACGTCCACTGCTGAACATAGGCCTCACCTTTAGAACGTATTTTAGCAACATGCATTAAATTATACTCTGTATAACTGAAATAAATATAATTAATCGCAGTAGTAAAATATAATTTACATTTGTTGCAATTATATTGCCTTGAGTTCCTTGCCTCTTCGATGGAGATTGTGCGGTAGAGTCACTCTTTTTAAATGCGGCAATGGTCCTTTATATTACATTTATTAATAATTAGCTGCGCCTCGCAGTTGTGAAAAAATATAATGATGAAAAAATCTTATGTGTTTTTTTAGCTTTCATCAAAATTGGTCCAGCCGATTGAACGTTAAGAAGTGACAAACACACACACTCACAAACTTTTGCCTTTATAATATGAGTGTGAACAGCTGCACCCCGCAGTTGATATATATGATGCCGCAAAATATATATTATGATACCGCAAAATATCCTTTGTTTTAATCCAGCCCCTTATCTACCTTAGCCGTTTCAGCGTAAACAAGTAAGAAACCTCACAAACTTTTGCCTTTATAATATCAGTGTGATGTCATAGAGTTTCATGTCTAAATTGAATATTATAATGATATTAGTTTGACTTGGTAAAACTAATTTTGTTTACAACTTACATCGACTCTGAAGGCGATAGCGGGGATTCGGCGGGCTACGAGGGGGGCACTCAGGCGGATGTCACTGCACCTCAGTGCCAATTCACACAAACTACCGAGTAGACACTACCTATTTACATAAAACAATATTTTTTTATATATATTACTAAATCTATACCAAAGTACTTGGAGCGCACGGCCCCGAATATAGATATTTACTTACTTTGCCTACACAGAAATCATTCCATTTAACTTTTACATATCACTATACATACTCGCAAGACGACGTTGGATGCAGGCCACTTTCAAACGGTCCTTTTGGAAAATTATGGGGGAGAACTATGTTCAGCAATGAACGTCCTACAGCTGAGATGATGATGATGATACATACCTGCATATAGCCTACCAAAGGCAGGGTAATCAATACTGAAGCACATAAAGTGATTTCATTTGTGATCACCGCAGCAATCTTCGGCGGAAACAACTTTATATATATTTAACTTTTCTTTAAAATAAGCAGCAAGCACAAGCATTAAACAAATGGAACTTAAACCGAAACATTTTCATAACCATCGCACCGTAAAAATCGTCACAAAAAGAGCCGCCAACTTTCTTCCAACTCTTCTCGGGAACTGTCTCTGTTCAAACAATGCTGGATCGAAAAAAAGGCTACCAGGAAAGTGCATTTGGTCCTGGATCAGTGCAAAACAGTACGTAGATATTAAATGACCAGCGAGCGGCTATGCGCGCCTGGTATATAATAAACAAAACCAGAGAAATAAAACAAATTCACTCCCGGAGGTTTCCTTAATCTTCACGTTATCTAACTTAAGTGACATTTAATATATTTCCATATTTAAAGATCTTCTTGCACTCATATTCGTGAAAATATTTTGTTTTAAATTGCACATAAATGGATGATTACAACATAATTTTTTTTTTACGAAAAATGGATCTGACTTCAAAACCGGTACCACCATAGTTCAAAAGTACTTATTATCACATTATTGTGCGCATGGTACAGACTTCGAAAAGTTATTTAACTTTTTTTAGTGTTGAAGTCCATTTTTTTGATAAAAAAAAACAACCTTTTTAGTGACCCTTGCTGCCGCTTACGGGTTCGATTGTCATCCACCGTCAATAAGGAATAGTCTTTAAGATAGGCGACTTCACATTTATTGAAATGTTAACGCAAAAACCGCTTTACAGAATCTGAGAAATATTAAATGGGAACACCTCGAAAGTGTACTCTACCAAGCAAAAAAAGAACTTAAAATCGTACTACTCTGTAATAAGTTATGCGTGATCATACACAAAAAAATGTATACGCATCGACTTGAAAAACTCGTTTTGGCAGTAGGTTGATAAAAGGCATCAACTGCCAAAATTTCAAGTATATAAATCCAGCGGTTTAGATTTTGCGTCTATGAACCTGCCAATCAGGCAGGACAAGGAATGATTATACCTACCTATGTGCGAAAGGATATTTTATTTTACATTTACATTCACTAGTACACCCAAGATCAGAACTTTAGTAGGTAGGTATTTAATTGAAAAACTACTATACTAAGAATGCTTTTGTTCTAAGTTTCACAAATAGTAGTAGATACACAAATCATATAATAATTGTATATTTATTGATTTCTAGCAATAATAAGGTTTTTTATTTTTAACAACTCAAAACGGATTAACTAAATGACGTATACAAATTAAACATATTAGGATTCACCTACTGGAACTCATCACAATATTCAAAAAGCGACATTTTTGTTCATCACCCCAATACCGGGCCCCAGCCTGGGATAGAATCTGGGATCCCGCGCTTCTAAGGCTCGTTCACTACCAACTGAGCTATCGGATCTATCGTATATTTAATTATTTATTTTATATTACCTGTTTATTGCTGATCTGTTCGACATCAGCTTGCTTCTCCAAGTATTTTATTCAGATCAATATCAGCTCATAACTAAACATTATCAAAAGTTTAAAAGTATTTTATAAAACAAGTGAGCTAAGTTCACAATCAGAGCTCATCTGTTTCATACGACCTTTTTCAAAACATTTGCGAGGAAAAAGCAAACATACATAAATATATTGCTTTTACCACACAGCGACAAATTTGTTAAAAACAAAATATGAAATTGGCGCGCATTTTATTTTTAACTCTGCAAGCTGATTGAACATACAGCCTACATATTGTAATTTTAAGTGATAAAATGCAGATATTTTCATATTTTATAACAATATATTTAGAAATATCAAATGTTACATGTTTGTTTGATATAATTAAAGACGTATTTGTATTTGCGACGGCATCAAACCTCTTCGTTGCTACTAAAAAATAACGGTATAACCCGGTTAAATTGAAAGTGCTCTGAGTGCTCTGTTTTCTCGCGTATAACTTGTAGTAAGGTAATAATTTAACGTTGTAAGAATGATTCTATTGAATATAATAAAATTATTACCTAGTATAGGTTATTTTATTATGTACGTGTGTTTTATAAATCTATGTATGATTTTAAAGTTATTGTGACGGTTTAACTTACGCGGTATTCCGCGGTATTCCGGTTTCGTGACCTGAAAGTGGCCCGGACGGTCACGAAATCCAGTAGAGATATTCGACTATACGTACCGCGTAAGTTAAACCGTCAAAAAGCAATTGCATAAAGCTCAATTTACGAGCAAATGTGTTGAAAATATATTTCTAACACCAAGCAGAAGCCTGGCTACTGTTCGGATTAAGGTATACAGTCTAGCCTACCTCGGATACGCAAGCAATAAACTGTAGCACGGTGTGTAAAGTTTCGGAGTTGCTTCGAAATTTTTCGTCGGCTCGGTGTTTAAGTGAGCCCGGTGGATTCTGTAGGACTGTGTTCCTGAAACGTCCCTGAATTTTGCTGATTTAAGGTAACGAGGTCGTGCGGGTTTTGCGCTAAAACAATGGGGTTAAGGTCTGTGTAAGTAAGATAGAGAGAGTTAACCATTGAATGTGTGGAGTAATTTGAGGTTGGTAGTTGCAAGCATTAAAATTTTAATGTCATTGGCGAATTCAATTACTTTGTTATAATAAAATACATATATTACAATCAGCCTTTTTAGGCTAGATTGTAATATGATTGGGTTATAATTGGCATACTATTTGTATGTATACTAAGAAAAAATTGGCGAATTTTGATTATTAAGCGAGTATGGATATATGGATGTATGAGTGTGTGTGTTAGTCTTTTACGGTCAAACGGCTTAATTTTGATGAAATTTGGTATTTATTAACACATAGAATAGTTTCATCATCTGATGATGATGAAACTATCCTATGTGTTCCATTCATCACCACGCGGGTAAACTTGGTCAATTGGTGAAATAAATTCGGTATGGAGGTAGATGAGGTGCTGGATGGAACACATAAGATACTTTCACCATTATCATCCATCACCACGCGGGTGAACTGGGTCAGTTTTCATGAAATTTGGTATTTGAGGAGCTGGATAAAAACAGAATACTTTTCATCCTCAATATCATCATCATCCATCACCACTCGGGTGAAACCGCGGGGCGCAACTAGTTAGATCACCGTTGAAATAGTAAGTGATAATGATTGAATCCTACTCCTTACTAATATTATAAACGCGAATGTTTGAGTGGATAACTGTTAGTTATTCAATCACGCCAGAACATACAACAGATGGATGACATTTAGTACGTAGACAGATGAGGTACTGAAATAACACAAAAGGAATACAGACACTATCCATCTTCATCATCCATCACCACGCGGGTATAATCACCTATTTAAATATTTAGGGCTGGGGGAAATTAGTCTATGTACGAGTATGTACCTATTACCGTCGAAAATCAGTGTTTTCTCTATTGGTTTACCATCTTTCTATCTGCAAGTGCAGTAAAGCCTACAAAGTTATACATATATATCAAAATCGAGCAGATTTTACTTATTCTTCTTCTTCTTAAAGTGCCTCTCCAACTAGTGAAGGTTGGCGATCAGCGTGGCACAGTCCTTCTTGTTTTTGGTTCGGCGGAACAACTCAGACGCCCCTGATATTTTAGTCCACTCCCGGATATTCCGCAACCACGACTTCTTCCTTCTCCCCACCTTTCTTTTTCCAGCAATTTTACCCAGGATTATCAACTGCAGAAGGTCATATCGCTGATGACGGAGGACATGACCGAGGTAAGAGATTTTACGTATCTGAACCGTAAGCATGAGGTTGCGTTTTTGGCCCAACCATTGAAGAATACGTACATAGGTCACCCTCTGAGTCCAGCTAATGGACAGCATGCGTCTATATGTCCACATCTCAAAAGAAAAAAAAATAAGTTATATATTCCATCAAAGGTCACCACGGCCAGACACAATAGAAATTTCATTGTTATAATGACATCGACTATTTACATTACCTACCTATTTTTTTTCTTTTTAAGTACGCTCGTGTCAGACTCGAGGCTGTAACATGTAGGTAAATAAACATAGTTAGTAATGCCGAGTTGAAACATCAATTCCCTAGCGTTGCCTTTCAGCTATCAACACATTGTGGCGTGGCGTGGGATACGAAAAACAAATGACAGCTGAAACCAAGCACCGGCCTAAATGGATGACAAATGGCAACATTGTGGATGTTACCCGCAATGTAGCAAGGTACATGATTAGAGGACACACAGTTTTGTATTTATCTCCGTCAAACTAAATGACAGGCGTATAACTATTGAATGTCATACTGAAATGTATTTTAACACATTATCAAGCTATTAATCTACATTCTATCAAGCCATTAAGGTTGTAGGAAGATCTTTTGTGTTATGTTAATTAGGTAGGTTAGTGTAAGTCCTAATTATGCTACGCTATCGCATTAGGTTAAAAAAAAAAATACCTGTAATGATAGTTGTAAGTTAAGAAAAATAAATAAATAAATAAATAAATCTTAACCCTCCCTCAGGTATGCGGGTGAGACTTAATAAAAATAGGTAGGTAATGGTTAATTGAGTCAATGAGGGGAGGTAGTTAAAGAACTCTGTCCCTAGCACTAATAACTGAGTAAGTGTAACGTGACGTGTCGTTCACGTGAAACAGTACATACTGCCATTTTTATCTAGGGCAACTGAGACACAGATAACTCATAGTTTGTACGTCGAAGCGTGACATGTTGATGCTTTCGGTTCGAATGCTTTTTCGCAAGTTGTTTGTGATACAACCTCATAACTCCCGTGTCTTATTCCACGAGGGAATCAGTCTCAGTAGATGGTAGACCTCTTGTACATTTAACCTTCTTGGTCTTGGTTGGCACCAGTACATTGCCAGATATTGTGCCGCAATTACTTTACGCAATAGCCCGTTAAGTATCACGTAAAGTAGTAAACAGTAATTGAAATTACTGATGAGCACAGTACAGCCACGCGTGTATCCGACTATTTCCATTGAGTATTTCTATTAAATGAAATACTTCATTGAAACAATGTCAGCATTATATGTTCCTATATAATCCGCGCTTTCCAAATTAAATTGCCTTTTGTTTATGTGTTCTTAAGTGTATCTGCTAATCGCTCTTAAAGCCGTCTTGATGCCAGTTCAGTACAATAAAGTGAAGTGCAGGAATTTATTCCTTTGTGTAAAAATCGTGTAAAAATAAAATAAAATAAAATAAATGTTTGTTTTTTTAAGACAACCAGGAAGAGCCACACAACAGCTCGTTTTGAGCAAAATAAAACCTAACACTCCCCCTCGCTAGAAGGACCAGAAATATACCGCTTACGACGCTCTTTTTTCCCTTTCCCACACCAATATATATAAGCTATTGCTATCCCACTCACCCTTGAGAACAACGAATTGTTGGGAAACACTAGCTTCAAGGGTATGAAATAATGGGATATAATTGGGACAAAACGCTGTTCCCAGTTCTTCTATTTAGTATTTCGATGGAAATAGTGGGAAACACCCCAAACTTCAGGTAATCTCTGGGTGATACTAAAGCTTGCATGAACATAATGGAGTTCCATTACGCCTGCCCTTTCATACACTTGGTAGAATAAATAAAGATGTATGTTGAAACTGTTTGCCCTTAAAAATAAATAGGGTCACATTGGGACTCTCATCCTGAAGTTAATTATACTGCTCTTTCCAATCATAAAAAAATTGTAAATATCTATAAATGCGCCACAAATAATGTACCGTGTATTACTAAATGAGGTATACTTAACACAACACATGTAACTGGGCAGTAATGATGGTTAAACACGCGACGCACTCGTATCGGCGCACTACAGCACTACTATCGCATAACCTGTGTCTTTCCACTGGCGTACATGTGATAATGCAGTAGTTGTCATCTAATCTGCGACCAGGAACCCTGCGTACAAAAACAAAAAGCTATAAACACGATAAGAGTTCAGCACAATGACACATACTGAATTCTCATAAATCTATATATAGTACAATATAAAAGGCGCTACATAAACCAAAACTTGAGATCTAAATAACAAACGCACACAAAAACAAAAATTAAGAGATTCATGAAGTAATACTTAATATAGAGTTGATTCATAATTATTTACTACTAGCTATTACTATTAATATATAACAACGATTTTACTAGAACAGTATGCGGACGAAATTACGAGCGAATATTAGCCAGTAATGAATATCAGGTAATGAAATTGTATGAATACGTTATGAGCTAGTACATGTGAGTCATCAGTATAAATACTTCACTCTCATCGTCCTTATCTCAGCCGTAGGAAGGCCACCGCTGAAAGTAGCCTTCATCAATACTCCTTTGGTAGCTGCCTGGATTCCGTCATCCTGCAACTTTTATCAGTTCATCAGTCCACCTTGACGATGGATGACTGACGCTGCGCTTGCCGGTCTATGGTCTCCTCTTCAAAGTATTAGCAATAAGTTAACAGCTTAGTATAAGGTAAAGCTTGTAGGGGCGAGCCTCAGCTACCTACCGGGTCACAGATGCCGGATAGTGACACGTCCTATAGTACGTAGGATAGCTGATAATACAGAGAAATCTGAATAAGCAGTCCCAGAATACAGGCGGTAAGGTAAACAAGGAGTGTCAGAGTATCTGGCGGCGCGGTTACTCTAAAGAAAAAACACAAATTTCCCGACGACAATATTATGACGTGTCGAATAAACACCGCCATTAAATAGGTGTTGCCCTGGCAGAGGGATGCAGCCTACTACTATATTCGATCGCATGGAGAAGAATGACCGCTTAAAAGTCTAGCTGTAGGCAACGACGGAAGCATATAACCATCGCAACCGGCTGCAGCACTGCGATCCGTCGTTACTCACGTGGTGATTATGGCTAAAATCCTTCTCTTTCAAACCCGCCCACCACAGCGCTGGCTTAACGACATCAGGCGGCACGCAATTTCACCAGATCGCCAGAGGAATGTTAAAAAAGACTTACATTCAAGAATGGAGTACCAAGAGAGCACGAGGCCTTCATAATGATGATAAGGTAAAGCTATTCTTTTTGATGAAATATAATATAATAATATCTTCCTGGCTCATTCATAATGACCTTAATTTCCATTTAACAATATTTCAGTTTGTACTACATCAGACCAAAGTAAGCTTGTTTGCATGCAATATTCACAGGTTTATCGTGGCGTATAACATGAGCGTTCTAACAGGCCAGCGCAGCGGCTGTAATGCCAAATATTTCCATACATTGGACGGTCGAATAGCGTCCAATCATGATTATTGTTGTAGCAGTTTCGTGCCAAAATGTATTTGAGTCAGTATTTAGTGTTCTTGTTGGCTGGTGGGTTGATTGTACCATTAGATTTATCACTATCATTTTTTCTGTTTACGTATACTATACAAATAAATAAAATTGATGTGTCTGAGCTCTTAACAGTAAAAAAAATATTATTAAGGTAAGAAAATTTAAGGAGTAGCTTATGCTTCTGTTTATTCGAAAAAGATTAGTGTTGGATAAAATATTTAAAAAAAAAAATTGTTCGTGTGAAGCCGTGGGCGAAGCTAGTTATCTGGCGATTGGTAGGATCAGCCAGGGTGTTCTACTAGTAGTAACTATAGTAATATGCTACTGGAGAACAACTAATTAATTTATGGGATAGCCCTATTAGTTTTAGCGTAGCGCAGACGAATAATTCTTTATTAGAGAAACTACTAAAACTGTATTCGTCTTTACAATAAAATCCTAAAAGACATCTCATCTGTTATCAGAGTACGCGCAAAGAAAATTCAAGTTTAAAGTCTATAAACAATTGATTAAAATTTTAAGTTACCCTACACAATTATGTGTCTCAGATCCCTGCCACAGCAAACTAACGAGCTGATGACCTTGAAACGCCTGAACAGATCTTGATAAATTGTAGCTTAGAACCACCTCGATCACGACAACTTTCAAACAAAAAAACCACATCATAATCGGTCCATTCGTTTAGAAGCTACAACTCCCCAGACAGACACATCAAACTTAGGCACATCAAACTTATTACACCCCGTATATTTTTAGGGGGTTAATAATGTTTTATATAAAAAACGTTAAATTAAATATCAAAATATTATTTACTAGCTGCGCTCCGCGGTTTCACACGCGTGGTGATGGATGATGATGAGGATGAATTAAATATCGCGCATGTTACTCAGTTATAATGAGCTTTATACTCGTGCAAAATTTGTTTGAATCGGTTAAGTAGTTTTACGTGTATCTATTACAAAGAAACACCATATTTCTTTCCTCTTTATTATTAGAGTAGATAAAGTTCAATATCAAGGTACGAATAATGTGGCCTGGTTTGTACCGGCGTTACTATTGCATATTTCAAAATGAAAAAGTATTTATTGTGTCATAACCGTATTACAGACATAATATTAGACATAATATTAGTCCATGCTTTATTGTCAAAAGCATGGACTAATATTATATGGTCAACACGGGAAACTCGGTTGATACTCGTATACAGAAAGCCTTTAGGATAAAGAAAAAAGGTGTACGAGCCATCTGTGGAGCATGGAGTACGGAGCAAATGATTATTTAAAAGGTTTCACATACTCCCATTGTCGTGCATGTACAAAAGGGACATTTGTGTATATATGAAACAATATCCTCATTATTTCAAAAGACATTCGGATACTCTAGCTAGGAATACAAGGCACAAGCACAGATTGTATGTCGTCTGGACCTTGTCAAACGCAATGTTTATTATCATGGCCTCACACAAAATAAAAAAGTTAAGAAAGAATGTTTTGAACAGAGTGAGGCCGGGTAAAACTACGCCTCAGCGTGTCCACACATGTTTACATACAAAACTACGCCTTGGCTCGCTCGTTGTCGATATATATCATTTCATATTAATTTATTAATTATTTATTAATTTTCAATAACTTCAATTTAATTTGAATTACCATGACAGTACCGAGTCACGCACATGTAGTTTAGAAAACCGGCCTCACTTCTCTGTTCACAACATTCTGTCTTGACTTTTTCATTTTGTCTGAGATCATGGCATTACGATGTTCAATAAACTGCCAAATGACTTCAAAGATCTACCTTTAAACATATTTAAATGGAAATTAAAAATGTGGTTAAGACAAGTGTTTTTATGATGTTAAGGAATATTTGACTTATACCTACAAATTAACTTTGCCGACATTTATTATTTTACAATTTTGATATTGACATTAAAATTTAAGCAGACTTATATAACTGTGTGACTAATATAGTTTCTATGTAATCTAAATCAGTATTCAATTTTGTTTGCATAATTACATTTAAGGTTTGTCATTATTATAAATGTTGGTAGGTTCATACATTTATATACTGTATTTTAAAATTGTTCTTAAAACCATTTTGGCACGCCTTGATGAGGCATAATGTAATGGGTCCTTTCTATTTTAACTATAAGAACTATTTCAACTACCTTTCTCGCAAATAAAAATTATTATTATTTTTGTCACTAGTCGGTTACATCGTACGCGATATAAGGACTTTTTTTGGTAATTTTTCCACACCTTCGGTTACATTATCAAAGTTTCCATACGGATCTGAACTTTTTGAAAATATTTTATAGCCTATGTTCATCAGGGAAAATGTAGGATTGTTATGGTGAAATAATTTTTCTAATCAGTCCAGTAATTTCGAAGCCTATTCAATTCAAACAAACAAGTGTTTCCTCTTTATAATATTATTAGTGTAGAACAAGATGCTAGAAGTTCTTAACTTCTGCCAAATCGATATCAGTCACCCATTTAACTATTTAATATTGTGAGCAAATTAACACAATGTATAAATATATTTCGAAACATTTCCCGCCAAGTTCGTTAGCCGCTTTATTTAATTTGGTACAGCAGTAGCAGCTCTATTACCATTGCAGTGTCACACAAAGCTTGAAGCTATTAAGATATCCCTGGCACTATATACTACTGTACCTACTACTTCAATTAATTAAGATAATATATTCGCATAACTTAATGCCTTAGCCATCAATTCTAAGAAATCGTTTAATCCCTGACCTGGCTCATAAAACAATAAATTAAATGGAATCGAGCCTACTGTTTAAAATGGTACTAGTGTATGTAATTATGGATATGTCCGTCTAAACATGCGCATCCGTGTATGTTGTACACTTCCCTTACAACCGGAGATTAGTTTAATTTCCGATGCAGGGTAATAATGGGTATTATGTTGCGTTGATTATATCCATTATTATATATTATACTTAAATACTAAATACAAATTATATGGGTGGTTTGTATTTTGATATAACTTAAAATCGACATTTACGTATAAGATCACACAACATACACAATCACGTATCAAGTAAGACTGATTTAAAAAACAAACATGTACTGCCTTAATATGACACGTGGATTAAAGGTAGTATGAGTTTGAATCATGGCTTAAGGGAATTTTCGGTATGAAATTCGTCTAAAACTAACTTTAAGCATCGATTTGTTATAAGACGGATAGAGGTAAAATCTACGAAGAAATAATATCAGAAAGAGTAAAATCCTTAAAAAAATGACTCAATAAAAGTCGTGCTAAATCAACAACATAGTTCACGCCGCTATGACTCAGCTGTCATAGTAGACGTTGCAGCACGCGCGTGGACCAATCCCTGCTTTCCTTTTGAAATTTAAACCAATCAACGAACAGGTCTATTTGTAACCCCGGAAGTAATTCGTATTTGGAATCTTACGTCAATTTGGTTTGAAGGACCACTTTTTGTGTGGAATTTGTTCTGAGTTATGCTTCCTGACATTATTTGTTCGTAGGTAAAAACAAACTTTGCTTTGTATATAAACACTATCATGATTTTAAATTTCTCAAGATACCAGGAGAGGTGTAAAAACGCTCGTTACTTCACCAGTTCTGTTGTTGTTCCTAGGTCTAGTCACGCACATTTTTCAAACATGGGCATAATTGGTCAAGTGGTTCCCGAGATAATAGGTTGTTATGTTAAAAACTGGACAATATTCGTATTCGGCGAGAACCAAGTTAGGCTAATTACCAACAACATATACAATTTTAGCATAATTGGTCAAGGTCTTGTGAGTAGCAAGTAAATATTTGTAATTTTTTTTTAATTTTGATGACCTGCAGATAGCTTAGACTGCGAAAAATTACCGCTGTGTTCGCGAGGTCTACTGTTCGCAGAAATACTAGTTAAATTAATAACCACACTGACCACATTAACCACATTCGAAATGTGTTCCCGTTTAATAAATACGTGTAATAGTAGTGGTACCAGTGACAAAGTATTGTTTGACAAATGTGGCCCAACCGCACTCAGTTAAGGGATAATGGTACGGTATCGCGATTTCAACCAAAACGGAATTATTGCTATTTGTTCTGGTGAGAGATTAATCCTTGCTACTTAGCTATTTGTTTATTAGTTGGTATTCAAATTAGGAACGTAATTTTTTTTTTATTTGTTCTGGAGAGAGATTAATCCTTGCTACTTAGCTATTTGTTTATTAGTTAGTATTCAAATTAGGAACGTAAAATTCAATATTTTTTATTTGTTCTGGTGATAGTTTAATCCTTGCTACTTAGCTATTTGTTTATTAGTTGGTATTTAAATTAGGAATGTAATTTTTTTTTATTTGTTCTGGTGAGAGATTAATCCTTGCTACTTAGCTATTTGTTTAGTAGTTGGTATTCAAATTAGGAACGTAAAATTCAATATTTTTTATTTGTTCTGGTGATAGATTAATCCTTGCTACTTAGCTATTTGTTTATTAGTTGGTATTTAAATTAGGAATGTAATTTTTTTTTTCATTTGTTCTGGTGAGAGATTAATCCTTGCTACTTAGCTATTTGTTTAGTAGTTAGTATTCAAATTAGGAACGTAAAATTCAATATTTTTTATTTGTTCTGGTGAGAGATTAATCCTTGCTACTTAGCTATTTGTTTATTAGTTGGTATTTAAGTTAGGAACGTAAAATGTTTTTTTTTAATTTGTTCTGGTGAGAGATTAATCCTTGCTACTTAGCTATTTGTTTATTAGTTGGTATTCAAATTAGGAACGTAAAATTCAATTTTAGTTTGTACTCCCCACAGATCTTCCTGGCAAAAACATTGCTAGTACTCTACTGAGTACCGAAATTGAAACTTCAGTACGTAAGAGTAAGTTATTAATACGTATACAATTTGTGTTCATGTTAGCTCTTTAATTAAATAAACCCAGATATATCTAGTTGTTAAATGTCAGAGTAGAACTAATTCCTAATTCACAACTTTTCTAATAGGCAGGTTATCAGTAAATTTGTGATCTTTAATTATATTAAGTAAAATTTATCATAGCATTATCTACACTAATATTATAATAGGAAAGATTTGTTTCAAGTGAATAGGCTCCAAAACTACTAGAACGATTAGAAATATTTTCAAAAAAGTTAGGGATTTGTATAAAAACTTCGATAATGTAACCTAACGGTGAATTTGTGAAACGGCGAATGACAATCAATCCCGTAATTACCAATTAAAAATAAAATATTACCAAAAATTAAACCGACTTCAACACTAAATAGTGTGAAATAATTTTGTGTGTAAGACAGATTCTCTTGGCCGAGTGTCAAACACTACTATATTTGTTTGTGTTGTTATATGTTATTTTTATGTAGGTATGTAAGTACCTACCTACATTGAGATGAGACCCATTGTTTTAGACACATCGATAAAAACAATATCAAATATAGGCACACTATGTTTGTCACACAGGTATGTTCTTGTATTTAGTTTATTTTGTTCACTCTGTATCTAACTATCTACTAAACAAATTTTGGTATCTATATATTTTATAAATAGGTACCAACCTATGTAGAAACAAGTAAATTTTAAATCAATTTAAGCACATTCAATGTATACTTTTTGAAAAAATAAATAAAATAAATTTGAATAAAGATTAAGTCTTTGCTAATAACTGACAATATAAAAGGATTATGCAGTAGCAAAACATGCATTATCCATAGTTAAAACTTAAGTCTAACAATGAAAATGTGATATTTTGTAACTAGCCCAAGCCATATAGTATTTGTCACAATTTATTATGCGTAGAAACACTAGTTATATAAGTGCTGTAAACTTTTTATATTTTGTTGAATAAAAACATTATTATTTCGTAGTATTTTTTTTTAAATTTTATTGTCATCATCTCAGTAGGATGTCTACTGCTGAACATATACCTCCCCCATAGATTTTCAAACGAACTGGTTAAATCGTCAGTCCTCTGTGATCTTTTCAGGTTGTATATCCTTATATTAGTGTTGGTAATGGACATAACTTTGCGTAACACCTTCTTTATGTTGACGTATGTATTTGAAAGTTATCATGGAACTTCCTTCAATAATTGTATCGGCCCGCATAATGTTACTGGATTTGTGAACCCATATGTCTTAATAATAGTAACAATGTACTCAATGTAAAATATTATTCACCACACTGCATTTTCAATTCATAATAAGTCATGTGTTTGCCATCACCACACTCATAAGTAAACTCGTTACAAACCGTCTGAGAACGCGAAACGTTGTAAAACGTAAAACATAATCCCCTCTGTGGATTTAATTCTACTTGCAAACTGTACAAACACTTTAGTACTCCGTCATAATAATAATACATATAACGTTCTTTATAGCAGTCGAAGAAGATTCAGGATTTCGTATTGCGACAGAGTGTTACTTTTAAATACCACATGTAAAATGTGAAACAAGCCGAATCTACGACGCAGCCGCGCTTCTAAAACTTAATCCGTTCAAATTCTCAGTACTATGTGAGGTGGAAAATGCATAGAATAAAATGTTTGAGTCGAGGATTATATACAGTCTTTGGTATTTACTACTTAGCACGTCAGACTTTATGCTTTTCTGGATTATTTATGCTCCAATGTGCATTTTCTGAAAATTTGGTAGCAGGCTTAAGCTAGCATATTTTATATACATATACATGTTTTTTTGCTTTGTTACATTTTTCAATGCATTTTCATTATGGGCAAATTTAGAACAAACATGTTAATAGAAATTTTTTTTCTGAGAATGGCTACCCTACTGATTGATGCCTCGAAAACATCACGCTTCAAATTTTTGCCAACCAATTTCATGTTTTTGTTTTTTTTTATATCTGTTTGATTTTTCGTCTGCTCTACGTACCTTAAATTAGTAACTTTATCCCGATATAAAAGGGAAACATATTATAAAACATTACCGCTAAAAAAGGATAGTTGTTGAAACGATGGTTTCAAACTGAATTTAATTCCACCGAAGTATATCCTTTTATATTTCCATAAGTTATAGGTGTTTTCTCATTTTATTACTTATATGTAAAATTTGGATAGGCAGGTATATCAATGTTGTAATGGGTACTATCTGTGCTCTGTGAACCTTTAAAACTCATCTGTGAATTTCACTACGTAGTAAAAAACCCTAATTTAAACCCTAACTTAAGTAAAAACCTTAATAAAGGCAAATCGCTCTTTCTGAAATAAAACAGCTAATTGTACAATAAACCACTTGAAAATAGACACAAAATTTGGCCTCACGGCATCATTTCCAACCACCATAATAACCATGATAACAGTAAAACGTTTCATCCCATGCGGGAAAAAATAAAAAGCCTCCATCTCAATTTGACTCAGAATTGGGTCAATGTTCACATTCACTCGGACACGCGAACACCGCCACTAGAAGAGGGGAATCGGGAATAAAGTAAAACAGTACCTTAGCTTTTAGTTACATCCGGCGAATGTATTTCGTATACCGATTACTAACTTTATACCACGAACGCATGCTAAGTATAATCAGCTAACGCGATGTTGCGCCCAGTTGTAAAAAGAGTTTGGCCTTCGATTAGACGGCTACGGAGTGGATCCTCGCTTAGGGCTTGAACTTTCGGAGAAGCAAAATTTTTTGAGATGATATACACAGCGTGGTTATAGGGCACTTGTGGTATCCTGGCTAGTTACCACGCCGGACAAACTAGTCAACTCTAAAGCAGCTAGAAGATGAGAAGGATGCGTTCTCCGACGCGACCTTACAATCATCTATTCAAATGGCGCAAGATAGAATGAGCTGGAAAAAATGGTGGCATAGACTACACACCAAAATCACGTCCATTAGTCATGAGGATACGGCCAAGAAAGAGCTACCGCCTTCAAGTTTGGAAATCTGTCACTAAAACCTAACATTCCAGTTCTAGTGTGATACCATATCCAACCGCATCACCACTGACCATCTAGTGAGATAGTGATCAAAAATTAGCCTATTATGTAGAAAAAATAAAGTTCTTTCTATCAGAGAGGAGTGTTGACAAAACCCACCACGAAGACAGGAAAAACATTTTGAATCTCGAATGCTGCTTTATACCGCGTTACCACTAATGCCAACATTATCCGAGTGTATGTTTGTACACAATATAAAAACTAACGAAGTGGATCAGCTTAGTTTTTACAACTCCATCTTGTAATAGCCAAATAGAGATTTTTGCGCAGAACTCATGTCCAGGATTGATGCATATCTAGGAAAAGGTTTACTTGACAATCATTATAATGGTAGGACCTTGTCATCATAACCAGCAATGGTATATATAATACACGTAAAACATTGTGATACAATTATTTTAATAGGATTGTCACTGATGGATGACCTTGCTACTGCAGGTATTTAATCAGTTTACGAATATGACGGCGTCGGCCACCTACTGTGACGGAGCATGCACAACGGATTAGTGGTTGAGGCACCGCCGCACACCCATCACCACAATCGCCTATAAAACAGCTGCACTTGGTAACCGGAGCTCAGAGTCAAACACCGAGCTCGCCGGCGAGCTCGAGGCAAAAGTTATGTCTTGGTTAGATTCTCTCCAAATAGTCGCAGAGTTTAAATTCATAGGGCCGGATATGTGTGTGGCCGAGTGGGCCGGGCCTAATCAACTTATGTACCGGGGCGATTCTCTCTTACTCCCCTCTCTCCTGGCGACGGCCCAAGCCGAGGTCCGTACCCTAGTAGTGCCCTTGAGCAAGTCGCCTACTCCTCTCCTTGCGGCGAAGCGTCTTATACGCTCGCCTTAGGCGGTGCGCCCTCTGCGCCCGCATCTGCCTGAGTGCCATCTGCGCTCGCCAACCGTCCGGTGACGCTGTAAATGCCGGTAGAGGCAAACAGCATTAGTCCGTTCTAAAAAAAAAAAAAAAAAAACCGGTACTCTAATCGATAATAATCTCGATTAATACGTTTCGAAGTTATATGTGTATATGAAATAAATACAAATACAAAATGTTTATTTCTTGTTCATGCATACGAGTATATAAACTTATTAGTTGGAACCCTGCCTACTGCTTTAGTTAGTTAAAATAATCACCATCTCAGCCATAGGAATTCCACTGCTGAACATATGTCTCTCCCACTAATTTATAAAAGGACCGGTTAGAAGCGGCCTGTATCCAACGTCATCCAGCTACCTTTATCAGGTCGTCAGGTCACCTTTTCGGTGGATGACCGACACCGTGCTTGCACCTCCGTGGTCTCCACTCCAGAACCTTCCGGTCCCATCGGCCATCTGTTCTACGTGCTATGTGGCCTGCCCACTGCCACCTTAACTGGTTTATCTTCTGCACTATGTCGGTTAATACAATTTGTGTTTATATCATTAACGAAATGGGAAAATGTTTGTTACCTCATAACTTTCGACTGGTCGAACCGATTCTCAATCTTTTTTTGTTTAAAAGCTGATGCTTGCCGTGTGGTCCCATTAAAACTTTATCAAAATTTTCAAATAGAACTTGTTCTGACAAAAATTGCTAAATAAAATTATTGTAGTTTTTGTACTAGTTTCAAATTTGCCTTTAGTTAGTGATACTCCGAGCGTGGCTTTTTTTATTACTGACTCAGCAATCTTAAACTTTGGACCACGTCAGAACCATGAAATACACATTGCCGCTCCTAATCTAATTGCTTTAATTAATTACTATTAAACAAAAGAATTAATTCAATTTCAATGCGACAAATTTAATACTTATCTCGGCTGAGGTAATTTAAACATCCGTTGACGAAACTTAAATCAAAATCGGGTCAAACGTTAACAAAGTTCTCAGAGTTATCCTTTACAATTTTCATAAATTAGATTTCTTGTAAAGAGCCGGATACCTGCTATTTTGAGCAATTTGTTAATTGGTTTAACATTCAGTCTGCTTCAAAATAGAAATATAATTAACAACGAAATCTTTTGAGGTAAGGTATACATTGAATGGAATTTATTTTAAGCAAAGAGGTTTAGTGAGCTTAAGTTTGTAATCATCAAAATGATTATTAAAACTGTATCATTGACGTAATAATAAGATAAACATCCAACCAACCATGCATCCAACGTCGTCCTGTAACCATAGTCAGGCCGTCAGTCCACCCTGTCGGTCGACGACCTACGCTGCACTTGCCGGTCCATGGTCTCAACTCCAGAACCTTCCGGCCTCATCGCCCATCTGTTTTGCGTGCTATGTGCCCTGCTGACTGCCACTACACACGGCAAGATAAACATATATATTGATAAAACAAAATCGAGTCAAGTAAATCTTTAGCAAATATTTTGACATTTCAATAGGTACAAAATGTTTACCTGGGTTTACAGTATAGATAGTGATACATAATGAGAGATGTATGTTAGATGCATTTATAACTCTTATGATCTCAAATCTCAAAACATGTTAAAAGAAGTAAACTTAGTAAAGAACATGACTTATTTATTCTGTGTTTTAAGATTGTATATAAGTAAGAAAGATTTTCTTGACAGTTGATATATTAAGTTTTTAAGTTTCTAGATAAGGAATAATACTTTCGTTCTGTACTAGAGTCACCTACTTTTATATTCATTAAATAAAATGTAAAACTTTTTTAGTCAGCAAATTATATCGGGAGTATAACAGGCGTGGACCAAGAAACTAACACACAATGTAAAATAAAAACACGGTTAAGAGGTCAATGAGTAAATTAAACGGAATAATATATTTTATTATGAAAACTAACGTGGTTTGTACACATTTTTAATATGAAAAAACGGGATATACTCACGTACAAAAAGTCAGATCTTTCCGACTATAGTTTCAACTACATCCGGTGGTCTTTTTCAAGTAGAGTGCAGAACGCTCGCGATTGCGTCTCGCCTTACACTCAAGTCGCCTCCAGTGCGTATATTTTTTACTTGTCAAATTATATCATGATTCTTAAAGTTACAATAAAAGCAATTACAGTTACGGGAAAAAAATAAACAATTGCATAACGTTATAGTACACGTTAACATGAACATTTGTGTATAATAAACAAACAATATGTAACCGCAATATGTGAATTGAATAATTATATTTTTATAGTAAAGAAATCAAGTTATAACAAATGTTCATTCGCTTCCCACATTCATTCACAATTAAACTTGCAAAACCCAAATTGAAAAGCTTACAACTCCACTTGCTAAGCCATTCTAAAACACCTACAAAACCTACTGTGAAATTTCATTTCAGAAATCTGAAAATTTTAAAATGGGAATGCTAACACGTAAAATAAACAATGTAGCACGTAGTTCAGGAGTTTTTAAATTCAAAGCGGTAGAGATATGGGCAAACTATTGTGCGTCCACGTTAGGAGAGTCGCGGCGAACTATCATGCCACAGAACGGCAGAAGCAGTAAAACAACTATGCACTAAAGTTCGTGACAGTTTATACTTGAAGTGCTTTAGGTACTTTCTTATATGTATCAGATAGTAATTGCATTTTTAAGTATAACTAAATACAGTATAGAACTTTTATTGCGCTAAATAAATCACATACTTTTTAGTCAATAAAATATTTTCGTACAAAACTTACTCCTGCTGTCCAGAGTGTCCATTTTACAAAAATATTACCCAGAATAAAAATAAGTTTGAATTCGATTCCAGGATAAATCTATGTAATTAAAATCGGCAGTTTAAACGTGAAAGAATGAAAAACAATCAGCAATCCGTCAAACACTTTTTCACACTTATTATAACGTTTTATTTTGGAATTCTTACCGATGAATTATGCATTTGGATGATATTTTATAGATATTTTAGTCATGACTTAATATATATTATATATTTGAGTTCGTGAGACTTTAACTTCCTTATCGTTATGATAAATTAATGTATTTATCTTGAAAAGGATATTTACTATGGGGTATGTAATAAAGGGTTTAATTTTTTTTTCATAAATTATATTTTTATTAGTATTAAAATTAATAGAATATTTATTCTTTCTTAAGTTTTCAAAACAAACGCTTTTAACAAGCTTCTTTATTAATTAATGAATAAGTTGTCTCAATACTTATTTAGTAGTGGGTTTATAATAAATATGAGAAATAGAAAAATGTTATTAGACTGACTGAGTCAGAAGACGCGGGTTCGAATCCCGTTCGAGGATGTCAATTTTTCTGTCTATAAATTTCAATGTTTGAGATAACGAGAAATATAGACAGAAATCAGGCGTCAATGCTTTAAAAAGTAATACTATAAAAAATTTAAAACATGCATTTTTAAGCAACATGTTTTTCTCTCTTCAATATTGAGCCAAAGAATGAAACCAACCAACATTTAAAATGTGTAGTCGAAGTCGGTAGGTACTAAGATTGTTTTTAAAGTACCTATTAAAATAATATTGTGCGTATTGTACCGACTTCGACAAGTTATTTCACACTTATATATAATGTTGAAGTCGGTTTAATTTTTTGGCAAAAACATTTTTTACTGACCCTTGCTTACGGGATCGTATCGGAAAAATAATAATCAAAATAGTACTACCCTGTTATGCGTATTCATACATAAAAATATATACGTAACGGCTTGAGAATCTCCTCCTTTTAGAAGTCGGTTGAAAAGCAAATGCACTAAAATTGTCAGTTTTATTCATTGCGTTTTATCAATTTTTTTCTTAAATATATTATTAAATTTTCAGGCTTAAAGTTGTATAATTTCAAATCTTTTAACATTTTAATAATACGCTGATTTTTTCTTTTTCGGCTTGCACGCGAAAGTTAAAGAGAACAAATAAACTACCTTTTTATTTGCATTTGTCTGTTTGGATGAACATTCGTATTAAAAAGTTTTGCCACTGTCTATATTTATTCTGTGACTCGCAGTACAAATAGAACAGTAGGCGTATTTATGAAAAGGTGTTCGTCATGCCATTGCTACTGAATAGTTTCGAGACCATACAAATGTAGGCACACTTTACAAAATGTCATATCTACGCCCAGTTTTGTGCTTTGCTTGCAAATAAACATGGAATGAAAAGTTTATTCAAACAATCAACGTGCATATAGCGTGCGAGATGATTTATAAATATGAGAGCAATACAAGTATGAATTATGTTTCATTATATTGAATGCAACAATTTTGTCATAGTGCTTAGTAATCAATGTGCAGACGTTTGATCAGAATTGCTAACCAGCCTGATTCACACGTTCAATTTGATAAACTAAGTAGAGTTTTTCTTTGATTTTAGGTTATATCATCCTGTAATCTTATCTAGTTTTAAGGAAGTTTGTAGGAGGCCCGACTTACAAAAGCTAAACCTCTTTTGCGTGAAGATTCTTTCTTCAGTAAATAGCCAAATTCGTTTGATGGAATGTGGGGGAGCGCATTTTATGTGCCAAGACAGTGAAATGTCTGCTTATTTTAGCTTTAGCACACAGTCTCAATCCTGGCACATTTAATATGAAAAATTATCAAACGTTTGGTTAAATCTATCGATCATCTTATACCACTACCTAACAACATGTACCACACTTGTAAACATACACCAGTATCGATACACGATTGGCGCGATCAAATGTTTGAAATGCCGATGGAATCCTTAATCAGACGCCTCTTGTAATTGGATGTCTAGTTAACGATGTTCAGGAGACGTGATTGAGTTAGTTAAATGTTAATGATACACTTTGAAGTGGAAATGAGAACGAGTAAAGTGCTTGTTAAACGATATTGACGATATAATTTAATTTGGTGGAAATTTCAAATGCCAACATACAAAATGAAATTACATAAATAAGGAAACTCCTTACATCAACCAATGTCCTAGGTGGTGTTCTCTATATATATGCAGAAAAGACTGGAGGTTATAGCGAGGCTAAAGGCGGAGCCTATTTCGCGAACGAAGTCGCGGGCAGTCGCCAGTAGTAAATAATAATAACCCGTTAGTAATCACTGAAATCAGACTATGTTAAGAGGTGTATATGTCACATAAAAGTTTAGCATATACGCGCAGACACTGGCTGACTCAGGTCAGAGAATTCTATGTAAAAATCATGCAAAGCAGTTCAATTCATCATTAGTGAGAATTTTCACGCAGACAAGGGAACTTAGAATGAAAAGTTTTAAAAACCGTTTTTTTTTTAAATATAGTTCATCTCTGCTCTCCTGGTACGCGTCGGAGCCTGTCATACAACACGGACAGACATGAAGAAAACATTGCGTAACACCAAAAAATAAGACCAAACCAATACAAAGGCCATATCTAGGCTACGTGTCGAAAACACTACGTGTGAGCAGATATGAATGACACCAACGCCAGGTTCATATAAAAGAGAAACGATCCGTTTTGGTTACGAGTCAAAGCTTATTGACAACTTTTTGTATCAGACGAATTTCAAAATAAGGCAGGTCGTAACTGAAACAGTTATTTATTCGTTTTTTTTTACCCATATCGGATTTGGTTACCCAGTATAAGAAGTTGCTAAGCAAAATCCAACCCGATACATAATTATTATATTTTTAGAGTTACACGTATTTTATCGAAATCTATGTCATCTAGCTTTTTGACAAAGCACGAGGCAACTATGCGTACTACTCCTATGGATAAACGGTCTTAAAAGTTACTAGGCTTCTCATGCAAGACGCCGTCCTGGTTGGTACCACTGCTGTGACAGATTGAACTGCTTATTACGAGTACCACGAAAGGACTTTCCACATGTAGGTCTAACCGGGCGACAACAGATTATTCCTCAAAGAGGGGCCCGAAGCCATACCTCGTATCCACAATTGCTTTATTCAATAGCTCATTGTTTCAACATTAGAATTAAGAATTAAGATGGCTCTTAGAACCCTAGTCTCACCATTGCCCTGTGTAGAAACGGACTCCCCAAGGGAGTCAAATTGTCTACACCAGTGGGATTGGGACCCGTGTTCTCGGTTGCTTCTATGAATTTTACTTCTTTCATTGGACTGCTTATTGCCACGAAAGGATTCTTTCGCGAACCAATAGTTAGCATGCATTACTGTGTTATGGTGTGAAGGGCACTGTAGCTAGTGAAACTACTGGGTGAAAGAGACCAAAAACCAACGTCTCGGTGTGATAAACGTAGTATAGTGACATACAAAACTAGAGTTGTAACTCTTTGTGGCATAGCAGATGTCATGAGCAAGCGTACAACTTTAACATCAGGTGCAATACTCACCCATCTTGTCACTTAATTACATTATTAAAAAACTGGAATCAACTTCAATAAACGACCAAAAAGTGTGAAATAACTTGTTGAATTTTTTTTCCCTTTATTTTTATTGACCCTTGCTTCTTACGGGAACGATTGTCATTCGCCGTCAATGATGATATCATCAAGATAAGCGAAACACTTTTTAGTTATTGGAGTGTAACTCAAAAACTGCTGGACCAAATTTGATGGAATTTTCTAGCTAACAAAAAAGATCGGTTTATTCAGTTTTTTAATAACTTCTAATCAGTTTATTATTAATTTTGAGAATTTACAAATGAGGGAGAAATAACTGAACATGCACGAAAAAAATACATGCAGTCGAACGTTAATCTCCTCTTTTTTTAATTAGTATATGGACTATATAGTTAGACTAGCTTTGCACCGCGATTACACCCGTGTGTGGTGATATATGATGAAGATTCTGATAGATAAATAGTATCCTATGTTAATCTAGCGCCTCATTTACCTCCTTACCAAATTTCATAAACATTTGTCCAGCCGTTTGAGCTTGAAGAAGAAACAAACATACAAACACACTCGTAAACTTTTGCCTTCTTGATGTTATGTGATAGACAAGGACAGTGTTAATCCTTACATCGGCCTTATTTTCATATTCCTTACATTACAAACTCATTAATCATAGAAGACGCCATCAGCCGTTTCGTGCGACGTGCGGTGTCTGCGTCACCAAATGCTATCCGCGACTACAACTTGCAGATGGCCATAAAAGATCGGAATGTGGATGTGAGGGAGGCCCTGGGCCGGGTGGAGAAAGCCGACTTATATTAAAATTAGTTATAAAAAAAAAAAATTAGACTAGCTTAGGCTTTTGTATTATGTATGCGTGCATACCTTGAGCATTCACGCTCACTAAAAGGCTTCTTCTCGCGGCGGCGTCATGTGACGGGTCGTCCTCTTCCCTCAAATATGGTTGAGGAGGGCGATGGCTGGCACACGTGTCAAGCTCGTGAACGGGCTCTGCTTGCGGGAGCCGGTATGCTCTCGGTATGTACGATATTTAGAAATTAGTTAAAAGTCTATTTGTGTACAAAAAAAAAATATAATGTAAGTTTAGTTAAGAAAAAAAAATGTCCTCCTGTATTCCGTTACTAATTATAAAAAAAAATATATAAGTTTAAAATATAAATGTAAACAATGCCACGGACCCATTGAGTCTGTGAACAAAAGCAATAATAAAAAAATAAAAAAACTCATTAATCATCAACTTTACTGATCAGCCATAATGATCTTGTTGAAATGTAAACTTTTTATTTGCTTGTACATTTTTGTGTTTGCATGAGAACTTCTAGTCATTGTGAGTGTCTCGTGGTAGTACGCTATACGACAAAAATTAAAACCTTAATAGGATAATACTCTTATAATTCTTTATTACCGCACCGTTTATGCGATCCTCCGCTCACGGCAGGTGATATTGATCGTTCCTATTTCCCTTTTGCATTTTGTTTATGACTGCGACGAAACTCGTAAACTACGGATATCGCGAACCGTAAACCGGCTCGTGCGAGTTTACGTTACGTTTGCGTTACTTTACCTATCGTAAAATTGATAGGTTGCAGCGAAAAAGTTTTTTCGTGCTTCAAGTTATTTCGAAGCCAGATACGTGTTGTGCTCTGACGTCACGTTGTTTTGTCTCATGCGGTCGTATTGAGAATTCATTTGTGTTTTGACGTCAGAATACGTTGACATTAATATTTCCTAAATGTCAATGTCAAAATGGAAAAGTTAAAATACGAACAGGTTAGTCTGCTTCGCACTGCCGAACGTGCGTAAAATCAAAATTTTCACGTCAACAGTCTTCTGTGATGAGAAGTATCGTTTGAATGTATTTTTCCAGGTTAATTAGTCCAAAAATTTATAAAGTTTTGACATAAACGGCCGTAGCGCCTAAAGCCACATCACACACGATGAAGATACTATGAAAATATATATTATCTTAGAGCAGATTCGGACATATCGCTCACCATATAATTCAATGAGCGACCACACACGGTGAATATACTATAATACGAGTATTTTACCTTAGAGTAGCTTAAGATGCCACCGATATTCGAAAGGCATATGTTAACATACGCTAAGACTACTGCAGATCACGAAGACATCTTAAGATAGTGTCCGATACTGATCTTAAGATCAAATACAGAATGTTGACAAAACCGTTGCAGTAAATGGACGTCTGGTCTTCAGTTACCGAACAAAGTTATATTTTCACAATAAAAACTAATAAAACTTCACATTATCTTATGTACCTATTTTGTTTCGAACCTGTAGAAATATTTTTTGTAAATAAATATGAAACTACCGTCTGACTAACGCGAGTGTGTCAAACAAAGGAAATCATCGAAAAAGTGAGACTTTCTATCTACTAACCGAACTAGCGGTATGACAATTTTTTCTAAGTAGAGTTTTTAAAAATGTTCTATGGGCCTAACCTCTGTAGGTTTTTCTACATTGAAGGTACTTCGTATAGATCAATCAAACTAGGTAACTACTAAATCGATGTCAGTATTCGTGATGAAATAAGGCTATGTTATATTATTAGACTAGCTGCAGTTTTTTTTAGCCCTTTAATTAATGCTTTCAGTATAAATCCCATCAAAATTGGTCCAGCCTTTCAAAAATACCCCGATTATAGAGGCAGACAGACAAACAATTAAAAAACTGCAAATGCAAATAGCACGATACCTACCAGTTTTTACTACCATATGAAAATGCAAGAAAAAGCTGTTTTTTTCTGAAAGATCATTGTAAAGTTTAAATTCACTACGATGTTTCCTGTGTTTTATGTGATATTCTATCCAGATTTTTAGTTTTTTACTTTTAGCTAGTATGACGGTTATATCATATTCATAGTCCCAATCATCATCTGAGGAACTGTCCAACAGGTCTAGAAACAAAATACGAATCATCGCAAAATAAATATATGAACACTGTATATTACAGTGTGAACGATCGAGACGTGCGGCTCCCGAGACGGACTCCGATAAAATGTACGCTTGCTATATAGTATATGTAATGTGTATATGTAATGTACGCTTAATAATATATGTAATTATAATATATGTAATGTACGCTTGCTATACTATTATAGTATCTGCGCCGTGTGTGGTGGGTTAAGTTAACATAACTTTTATATTCGACGCTATAATATATATTATCTTAGTCGTGTGTGATGGGCTTAAGACAACACCCACTCTCTTCAAGGTTTTGTTGAAACTATGCTTATGTATGCTAGTTATGTTGAAAAAACAATCTTTTATGCATAATATGTACAAAAACATTACTATCAATCAAACTTGATGATGATAACATGGACCAACATAATTATTTTTAGCAATAGGATTGAAACTCAGCACTCGCTGCGTAAACGCGACTCTACGCATGGCTGGTTTTCATCCTACTAATACTAATATTTTAAATGCGAAAGTTTGTGTGTATGTATGTATGGATGTGTGGATGTTTGTAACTCTTTTACGTTCAAACGGCGGGGCCAATTTCGATGAAGTTTGGTATGGAGGTAGATGAGGCGCTGGATGACACTTTTCATCATCATCATCTATCACTACGCGGGTGAAAAGCGTAATATTCTTGGGCACAGCATAGACAAAATAACTAGATCTCGGCCTACGTTAAGATCCTAATGATGACAGTTCTCTCAAAGTTTGTGTCAGTTTCTGATAGCTTAGTCAGTATCATTTTGACAGCTCGATACACTAGGGTTACGTTCCGGGAAGCGCCGTCAACGCTCACAACTTCCCTTTGGTTGACAGTGACAGCGATCACGTAGACCCACCTTCGAACCGCAAGCGTTGTGGTCGCGCCGTGAGCGTTTTTGATGACGTCATCGATGACGTATCACACGCCGCGAGTGATTTCGGTGCTTTCCAGAACGTAGGCTAGACGTGCTCGGCGACCGTCAAGGGTGATGAAATGCAAGTTTTTCCATGGTGATTAATTTTACATTTGTACGTTACGTAGGTACTGTATTTTATTATTAGTGTTTACTGATTGATTTCCTAAGATACTTAAATTTACTCATAATTATAACCATGTAACTATTTTATGACATTTTGGTATAAAGATAATATGATAAGATAATTTTGGATATTGCTTTGGAGAAGATAATAATCGACTCGAAGTACTGATCCTGCGCAGACGACGTGGGCACCAGCTAATCTTGTATACGGGATAGTTTTACAATTGTATGTAGTAGGATATTTCAGCACAACTTAGACTAACAAATAAAACACAACAACTCTACGACTTCACACACTAGTTTCTAGGGATGGGAATGCGATACATGCTCAGGAACTTCAACTCAGCCGGCAGTCTCACTATCTATACCAATTTGGCCTTCAGATGCTTATTCTAATGGTCTTCATATATGTTTCTTCGCAGAGAATTAAAGTCATAGAAAAACAGAATTATGCAAAGTAATGCTGCTGGTTAATATGAAAGAAAATTAAAGTGATAGGCATAGTATATAGTGTGCATGATGCTTAATCATTTCTATTACCTCAATGGCTAATTACCAGTCTCTTAGTACATACACAATATAGATAGTATAGTGCGTTCCAGCAGTCGCCTTTATGTAGGCACGAAAGTATAGAATGACCATTTGGCTATCTCAGGTAATGATCAAATTCTTGCGTATCATTAAATACAGCTTTATAAGAAAACAACTGACAAGACGGGTGAATTATGTTCCTAATAGTATTCTGCGCTGCACTGCGCTCATCACCTAAAGGCATTCGTTATTGAGTTTCTTTCATACAGTAATTTTACTTGCTACAGCCCCCTTCACACCCTGACAAAGTAATGTTTACGTAGAGTATTTAGCACTGTGGTGCCATTCAAGACGGCGTCTTGCACGGGGGCCTACCACCTAATTAAGTCCGGTTTCCTTTCCTCATGCAATTAGAAATTTCGACGGTGAGAAAATATTCTTTAACTCTGTCCACTCACGAAGTACTGCCACTTAATAGCGACTTCTACTACGGAAGTTACATGATATCGTTAACGGTCTACTTATCCAAAATAGTCACAGCCCTAGTACACTTCTTCCAAAACTTTAAGTACTCTCCCTAAAGTTCCTTTTGCTTTAAGTACTCTTTGCCTAAAATGCCTTTTGCCTAAACAGTCGGCACATCCTCCAAGCACACCATCTTAACACCACACTCCAGAAACTTGACGAAAACTTTCAAAAACTTCATGCCGTGACCTAAATAGTTTTGGGGATCAGTTTAAGTGTTAGGTTTAGAGTTGAGGCGATACGAGACGAATTTGTTGGGATATTTTATAAACAAATTTAATACTTTAAACTAGATACACCGTAGACCGCAGTGTTCATTACTCTGACTTCACTAGGATGACTCTTGCGTATGTCTTTGCTAATTATTCTGAGAGATTAAAGAGTACTTTATACTTACCAAGTAAGTACTTTAAACTTTATACTTTATACCACGCTGATCAACATATAAACTACATCAGCATTTAAACGTTCATACACTTCTAATGATCGACTCGCCTCTTATAAATAGACGCTAGAGGCCAAAACGATTTTGTGTTCTGTATGCATTAAGAGGAGGTGCGTATTAAGAGGATGACAAGTAGTGGTCGACTTTTTGTGTCGTGAGAGAGACTTTTTGCTGCGATAATGGAACTTTGTTTATCAGAGGTCGATCGCGAGAGGTTTTAAGGTCGATCTCCGAAGATAGATAAAATTATCAGTGATCGACCTTTAAACTGTAGATTTTTGCTTATGAAAAAAACAATGTCTAGAAACATGAAGTGTCTTGTAAAGTTAATTTTAGTTCAATACATGATTTGGTTACTTCAGAATAACCAAATATGTACACAATTCGGGGATACATTCACTTCCGGTACTTTCATCTTGAACGCACACTTAAGCACACCCACACACACCCATGTTTCTGTCCACTGCCAGTTAGCTTCGTTCAATACAATTCTATCGGTATATGGTTCATGTCTAGAAACGTAACCAAAGCTGAGAAATTATCTTTTGAATGCGCTGGGTCGAAAATATTTTTTCTCCCGCGGGAGGCGTAACCGATGATCGGACCGGTTTTCTGGTCGCGACTCGTTAAGGGTTATAATAGTGAGAATGAAATATGAAATGAGTGAAGTACCTGAAATGAATGCACGATATTTTGCGGAAGACCACCAATGTCACGCTTCCTTATCAGCATTATGATACTTTTTTATTATTGATATTATTGTATCACTAACATTTAAATTTCTTCTTTTAATATTGGATTATTAAAAGTTTAATACAGATTTGACTATTTCAGATTTATTTAGATTTATTTTTATTGTTTAACTGTGTCACATTATTGATCGTATACATTATTATTGTCCCAACAGCTTGGTCCATCACTTGAACATACAATAATTTTATTAATAGTTTAAGAAAGTAACTTAAATCTAACAATTGTAAATAATTTTATGTCAAGATAATAAGATATTATTTGCATTCGAACCCGAAGTACCTAGTTTTACATATGCAAAATTCTTTTCTTGGTCGTTTTGTAATCTCGGGGTCCTGAGTTCGATCCCTGGATTAAATTATCATTTATCCATGTAAATATTTTTTTTGAATAAAGGCATCTTGCTTTGGAGAAGATAATAAGCTACTCGAAGTACTAATCCTGCGCAGACATCGTCGCGGGCACCTGCTAGTCATGTATGCGGGTAATGCGGGATAGTTTTACAATTGTATGTAATAGGATATTTCAACACAACTTAGACCCACGGATAAAACACAACAACTCTACGACTTCACACACTAGTTTCTAGGGATGGGAATGCGATACATGCGCAGGATCTTCAACTCGGCAGTCTCACTATCTAGCCACTACCATTTTGGCCTTTAGAGGCTTATCCTAATGGTCTTCAAAAACAGAATTATGAAATTAAATATTCAAAGTAAATTGGCTGCTGGTTAACATGAAAGAAAATTAAAATGATAGTCATCTATCTAGATCCATACTTCTATGCTAATATTATAAAGAGGAAAGATTTGTATGTAAGTATGTTTGTAACGAATTGGCAGAAAAAGTACTGGACCAATTTCAAAAATATTGGGATTGGACAGCTATTGGGTTTTCTTGACAACGGATTTGTCAATAGCAGTCCGGAGTCTGGAACAGTGTCTTGTAGATGGCAGTAGGCTCGCCCTTATTACTTGAGACCAAACATAATTATATCCAGCGAAACACAGGTGCTTAAAACACTGTTACTTTGCTCACCCCTTCGAGGATATATAGGTGTGCTGTTTTGTGATGTTGTGCGTAAAAAATACATTTATTGCATTATTTTTGTCATAGTTTATTATTATTAAGTTTTGAGTGAATTGCATAAGAAATATTTTTTCCTCATATATATATCTGAACTTATAATAACTTATTACACCATATATTTACAACAATGTTTTGTAGCCGTACCATAGAAGTTTATGCGCGAGACCGTGCGTCATAGAGATCAAGCTGCCATCTTGGATTTAGGTGTCGGATTAAGATAAAAAGTTTAAAGTTGGGAGCTCCAGGCTCTATTATATCCATGTACCAAATTTCATCGAAATATGTGCAGTAGTTTTTAAGTTATGCATGAGCATACAGACATACTATTTTTCAAAAACGTCTTATTCTTGTTTATTAGGTAATTTAATGTCTCCTGCCGTGTGATTCTCTAAGAGCAAACATCGTTGCATCTTTGACAACATCACTGAAACAAATGACGAGATGATAAGAAACGTTTGAAAATCAACTTTATGTATAAGGGCGACATCTCATAAAGTATTTGACATCGGTGAGCTTGTCGAAGAGCACATCTACGAATCTATCGTCTTGAGTTATTTATTTCATATACATATCGTATTCTCACAACTCTTATTATATTACTCGTATTTTAAGACTTCGCATTAGATAAATTTAGTATTCTCGCCTATCCATCTAAGCCACATTAAGTTAGAGAGTTAGAGATATTGAGACTAAAATATGCTTAGGATTTTCTATTACAACAAGCAAGCGTCTCCGGATTCATTCACGTGGACTTACTACGTGGTACTTACTTGTTTTAAATAACTACAATAAGATATGCATTTGATTATAAAAAATAAAATTAAATATACTTAATATTTCTTCTTCATCCTAATAATATTATAAATGGCAAGGAAAGTTTCTTGTTACGCTTTCACGCTTAAACTGCTGGACGGCTCTCGATGAAAATTGGCAAAAAAGATTATATCCGAGGAAATGACATAGGGTACTTGTCATCATCATCCTCCATCACCACGCGGGTGAACCCACGGAGCTCAACTTAGCTCAGCTCATAAATGCGAATGTTTGAATGGGTGGAGGTTTGTTACTCGCTCACGCTACAACAGCTTAGCGGATTTGGATGAAATTTGGTACGTAGTAAGATATGGCGCTGGAATAACGTATAGAATATGTTACATCATGATCATCTATCACCAAGCGGATTAAACTGCAGGGTGCAGGTAGTATAGAATTAATAACCCTTAAATTTCCATCTAAATTTTGATGACAAAAATAATTATAGGTACTTGGTTCAAAAACATTGAATTCAGAGCTTATTAGAATTCGTATAAAAAATTATTTTAAATTACTTGTTTGTAACAGAAAGAAGGTTGGCGACGTTCCATACGTTTTAGACCTAACATTTTTGACAACAGAAAGTGGTGTTCAGTTCGAGCTACTTTACTGACAATTTATGTTATGAGAATGGAATATCAAGCTGAATTTAGTATGTGGCAAAAAAATTATTAAATGATAGGCAATAATAATAATTAGAGGTTATTTACTAAATCTACAGTATATGGGTCTATAGCATAGAATATTTGGATCAGGTTGGAGGTTAAATCTTTTATCATAGTTTTTTATGGATTGTAAAGCTGTGCGATTATTTTGACACTTTTATTTATTTACCTGCGTCACTGATATGATACATCATGGTGCCGTCAAAGACCTCCATTCTCCCTACGCTGCGACTAAAGTACTACACAGTATTTTTGTTTATATATATATATATATATATATATATATATATATATATATATATATATATATATATATATATATATAAGGGTGACTTCCAGTAAGCGCCACGGCCTGGTGTTCCCTTTGGGATCAATGCTAAATATACAATCCAAATGGAAAGCTGACGCGGTCACGAAAATAGCGCAAAACTTTCTGGTATGAAATCGAATCAATCCTATACATTAATATATTTTGTCTGTGAAAGCTCGCAACGACCGCAAAAACCCAACTTCCATCTACGAGCAGTGTGGTCCTGACGTGAGCGTTATCGGTGACGTCATCGATGACTTGTCCAGTTCGCTCACGATGAGATGAGAAGTATGTTTTCTTTGTTTTGGCTACGAAGCACTTTGAATATTGTACCATTTCTATGTAAAGACATTAGGTTGAATATAACTTAACCCGTCCGCATCAGCGCAAAAAATAACAATAGATTTATGAATGAAACTTAACTCGAATGAGTCTTGCTGATTCGGACAGATTAAAACATAAAAATACTATTAAATAAATTAACAGAGGCTCTATAGATTAAAACACTACATAATACATTTATGATAGCTTCCTAAATTGTTGACATCAAAAGTCGCCATCGTTCGTTACTGTTGCCTAATTTTAGCAGTCCTTATGCCTTTACATAATAAAACTAGTAAAAGTTATAAACAAAACAAAAAAATCTACATGCCAAAAGTATAAAGGAAAATTCTGAAAAAAGATACCATTAAACTGACAGACATCTTATCTTCAATGTAGGCATTAAATATAGTTCTTAATAGCACTGAGATAAGTGCTCGGGAGACTTTAAATTTGAGATAAGGACTACAATTGATGAGGATAATTTCATTTTGGTCAGAATGGAATAGACTCGGCGTGCCATTACTTACTCAGTAATGGTTGTAATTTGATTAAGAATACCTCTTATTTTAATGGAAAACTTTTGCAATAAAACTAGATTAAAAAGATTTAGCTATGCACACAAAAGACTTGCTTATTTCTTTCAAATGGTATTAAATTTCAGAGAAAGCAGTTCTGATGGGCATCCGCACAATAAAATAAATAAATGGACACGTGGAAACATGAGTTTTTACGACTGCGACGACGGACCGGATATCTCGTACTCTTAGAGTTGCATTTGCGATTACATTGTTGCCTTTCGTAAATAAAAGAAAACACATATACTCGTAGTTATAGTCTTTTCTACCTCCAAACAGGTACTGAATTCGACTGTTTTTTTATGTTTGTTACCTCAGAACTTTCGACTGGGTGAACCGATTCTCAAATTTTTTTTTGTTCAAAAGCTGGTGCTTCTTCTGCTGGTTTGTCGAATTCGGTCTAGAAGTTTTTTTGAGTTACACTCCAATAACTAAATAGAATGGAAGTCGGTTTTAATTTTTTCAATTTGTACTTGATCTAATAATGCTTACACACTCATTTACCCTCGCACTAGAATTCCTTGTGTCACGGGAAACATGGACACACACAATAATACGTCACAACATCCAAAACCAAGTACAAACAGTTCTGCTCATCACACAAATATTAATTCATCGGCTAGGGAACGAACTTGGGACTTCGTGCTTCGAAAGCAAGGTCGCTACCAACTGAGCTAATCGAACCATCACCAATTGTATTCAGATACAATAACATAATCAGCCCATTATGCTCCCACTGGTGAGACTCGAGCCTTCCTTTCAGAGAGAGGAGTAAGGCCATAATAAACCACGCGGGCCCAGTGTGGATTGGTGGACAGGCTGGTAGCCAAAACATGTCGAAGTTTTCAGGCCGCTCGAAGGTCTTTTATATAGTTTAACGACTGTTGTCCTAAAACAAACAACCAGGACCGAGGGCTTAACGTGCTCTCCGAAGCACGGAAGCGCTCAGTTGAACAATGCCAGTAGTGGTCACCCATATAACTCTTGACCAAAAGATGCGTTGATTAACTTTGTTGATCGGTTGAGATCGCCAAACCAAGCTCCGCTGCGAGCGCTTGACATGCAATTGATACACTATAACTGATTACTATTAAAGCAATTAATAATTTAAGGTAAAGTTTATGGATTTCAAGATCGTTTAAACTCTTCTTAAGCCACACAGAAATCTTAGGATTATCACTTTTATGACCAAAGCTATTTTTGTGCTTAGCTTCTCGCCGCACAAATACCGCTATCGGCTAACTTATAACTAGGTGTCAACCAATATCATTGAATTAGTATTGTGTATCACTACGATGACAATGTTGACTTTAGACAGCTAACCATTTCACACTTTGTATGGTGAATATCGCAAGATAAAATCTCTGAAACGAAATTCCCAACAGCCTTGTGTTTTGTAATAGTACATTACTGCAGAATCCAGTAAGTAAGCCATCCTGGCCAAGTATAAGTTGTGGGAGTATAGTTATATACGAGGCCAGGATGGCTTTCTTACTGGTGATGCTTGTATAATGCTTTCCTCAAAATGCTGTTTTCGGACCAAATGTTGGCTTGTTCTTTTGCCTTCCACTTCATAATTTTTTCATAAGTTTTCATATATTACTCCTTGGATTTTGGAGGAAGTAAATTGTTTTTTTGCTAATTCGGCCTCAGCTTTTAAATCAGGAGGATTGCCATCTATTTCCGAATCAGATTCGCTTTAACTATTTTTTTGGGATTATCTATGTTCACGCGGTAAATTAAAACACAATTGTCGCAATTGAATGTGAAATCCCACCATATTAATCTACTCTTTGAATCCCACCAGTAGTTTTTTTTTACTAAAAAGTTTGCGTTTAGTTATAAACATTGTTCTTTTTTTACATTACATGAATGTTTTAGTAAAATATAGTAAATTATTGTTTTGAATCTTTATTAAGATTTTAGAATGGAAAGTTTTAATCCAACATGATTTATAAACGGAAATTACAAAAACAAAATTCAATATAAAATCCTACACTATTCTTTTACAACATTACTAAGTACAAAACACAACATGCACACTTTTTCTGCGTGGCGTTAAGTGTCACTGTTTAAGGCTCCAAAAATATACCTATCTCATACCAAAAAGAGAGATAGATATATGGAGCCTCGCTCCTATAGCCATGAAATAATGGCTAAACTCTAATCTGTGGCACGAAGGTCTTCTCTACAAACTTATTGGCACTGAGATGCCCAGGCAATTTATTAAAATCATAGAGTCCTTCCTGTGTAACAGATCCTTCTATGTCGCAGTGGAGGACAAACAATCGGAAATCAAGATGATAGAGGCAGGGGTCCCTCAAGGCAGCTGCCTATCACCGAACCTATACGCGTTGTACACAGATGACATCCCTACCCTGGCCGACCGAATCCGAGTAGGGGAAAGGGACGTCATGCTTGCACTGTTTGCCGATGACAGCGCGTATATGGCATCGTCAATTAGCACAAAAGGAGCTGCCGCAAAGATGCAAAAAGTCCTTAATATACTTCCCGAGTGGCTAGACAAGTGGAGGATGGCGGTCAATGTGGGGAAGACCGCCGCTCTACTTGTCAGCAAGAAAACCAAGAATCCGCCACAACTAAAACTCCAGGGTCATGACATCGAATGGAGGAGTTCATGTCGGTACCTTGGAGTGGAGATTGACAAAAGGCTTACTATGAAAGAACAAGTGCAGCACGTGGTTCGTTCGGCAAGAACAGCCAGAGCACTGCTCCGACCCGTGCTTGCATCTCACCTTCAACTTCAAACCAAGCTGGGAATATATAAGACGTACATACGGTCAAGATTGACCTATGCCGCCCCAGCCTGGTACCATCTGTGCTCTAATACCAACAAGGCTAGATTACAAAAACAGCAGAACATCGTCCTACGTATCGCCGTAGGGGCAGGGCGCTACGTAAGGAATGACACGATCGCTAAAAGCCTCAAGATGGAAACCGTGGAGGAGTTTGTGATCCGATTGGCCCATAAGACATACGACAAGGCAGACAACGGACCACACTCACACCTCCACGAGTTAGCACCATTACACGCCAGACCCCCGGACGTGCCAAAGAGTTGGCGCGCACTGCCTCGTGAGCTCCTGATATCCGATGATACAGAGACTCCGGAGGCAAGTGGCGCGCCCAACTGAAACCAAGATGAAAGAAGAATTATGAATACAATAATAGAAAGCACGTAGTGCATTACATACCCTGCGCAGAGAGTTGCCTATTGCAACCTGCGCAGTGGATGAGTTACCGAGGGGTAGATGCCCCTCGAGGTTCCGCAGGAGCAAGGAGCGAGAGCTCGAGGCTCCAACCAGCCAGAAAGGCTGAAGATACGATGATGATGAAACTCTAATCTGTGTCTGGTACTATGTATTTTTTTCTAAGCAGATCTAAAGAGGATGACCAACTGTCCAGTAAGTGAATTACATACTTACTGGACAGCAGGAGATTCCAAATTTAAAATCTCGCTTCTTACTGGACAGTTGTGAATAAGTCTCCGGTAGAGTTCACTTTCTGGATACTTTTTAGAGATGTTATGGCAACATTACATACCATTTTTGAGAAATAGTACTTTGCGTTGTCACTAAACATTATTAAATGAAATACACAATACGCCTTGTTGATCCAGTTCGTAACCAATATCTTTTATTGCGCCCATCGTCACTTTAACAAATAAACAAAAAAGAAACAGTGAAACCAAGCGAACCATAAATAATACGTCTTCCCGTTGCATTTAAGTATGGGGCAAGAAAGAAGATGATGGCGATTACAAAATAATTAAAAATATATTCGCTATTTTCATTCTTGAATTTGTTTTATTTAACATCTTACCGGTTAACATTAAATTAAATACAACAAAGACTATTTACTCTGTATCTCCGACAAATTGGCCGCACTTGGCTAAATCATTTTAGTAGGCTATAGAAGCCCTTTTATAACAGGGGCCTTACTATCAGCTTTGTAAAAACCATGCAAGTTCCGTACAGTTCTTAAACCAGGCTTAAACAGTTTTGAATTAAATCATACCATGACGTTCGTTTAGGTGAAGTGTTTGATCATTGTTTGCTACAAAAACTAATGGATAATGTTGTTTCTGGCTATCTAAAAATTTACTATAACCAACATGGCAGATGCGTAGACGTTTTCAAGCTGATAATCTGAGCGGATTAAAAGTATCACGATGACGTCAGTCCATACAAAAAAAAAACAGGTGAACGGTTTATCTACGGTTTTTGAATAGTAGGCCTGGGCAGGCCTGCTATAACGTTGTCATGGTACAAATAAATCGGGCAGTTGTCTAGAAGTCCTGCTTTAACAGCTCATAGTAAGGCCCCTGGCCACACAAAAATACTGTTACGTAACTCCCGTACTGTATCGTAATTAGATAATCCTGACCACAGGGAACTACGCGTTGAATCTAGCTTTGTGTTAGTCCTATAGGATATATATATATATATATATATATATATATATATATATATATATATATATATATATATATATATATATATAGGATAGTATAGTAGTATATATATATATATAGGATCTTATAGGAATAGTTCCTGTTATATTTTGAAGCTGAAGTTTTGTGTGAATAAGACCCGCTTTATTGCTTACACGTCCAATAAGCTTGACAAACATCTCAGCTCAAGCAATAGGGTATGCTGAAAACCAGCTCTGCGTAGACCTAGTTCACGCAGAAAAACGCTAAGCCTACCCCAATTGCCATAATCATTAAAAGTACATTTTAAGTAGGTATTATTAATAATTTTAATTTAGTTTCTATACATTATTCTATCGTATACCTTGGCAAATGTTAAAATTTTTGCAGTATTTGTAAGGTTCTGGCAATAAAAATCTATTTATTTTTATTTTATTTTATAAGTACTTTAAATAAATAATACATTAACAAAATACGTAAGACTGCCAATTCATAAAAAAAATCAATAATAATAATTCTAACCATCATAGATCTAAGGTTTTACTCAATCAAAGATTAATTAGGTACAGTATTTGTTTGTACTAAGTTACTATTAACTACTACTAATACTTACCTATTGTATTGTACATTCCTTGGTTTATCCTTTAAGTACCATCGACGTAAAAACCAAATGTACGTGCGTTTCATTTATTTCTTTTCTGTTTAATTATCACGGTATATGAAGGGTTATGCAATATATACTCCAAGTCTCAACCAAATCCGTTGAGCCACTTTAGCATCATCGAACATACATACAGTCTCATTAACAAACTTTGGATATTATAATATTAGTGTGATTTGCAAAGCACCAACCACACTACTGCTCAGCAAACACTACCCCATAGTAAAATTTAGTATGGTTATGATACGAGTATTAATGCCCGTGAACTACCAGTTGAATCAGGTTAAGGCGCTGCCAGAAAACATAGATTCGCACAACGCTGTTTTTCGTCGCAAACTAGAATAAAATACAGTGCATAGTAAAGATTAAAAAAATATTCTATTAGGTATAATATTGCACATATTTATCTGGCACCTTGGAGAAAAAAAAGTGGATAACAAGGCAGAAAAAACTTTCGTTTCGAATTTCTCAATATTTTGAGCGACAACTACTTTATATTTTGTAATCAGGAAAAAGATAATTTATTACGTAAAAAAATATCTGGATTGTTTTTAGACTTGTGACTTACTTTAATAAAAATAATACATATTTTAAGTTTATTAAATGAGACTTAAATTGGCAGGTGCCGTAGTCTTTTCCATAGCCCACTATCTTCTTATCACTAATAAAATCATATCAATAGCCTTGCCATTTTACCCATTTTTATAATAGATATACCATGTAACCATCCATCCAAAAGTTTCTGTTTTTTTTACACTAACAAACAGGCCTCCAAGTGTTGGGTAAAGCCCCACTTATGCCTTTGTATTGAAACTGCGAAAATGTTATCGTGTTTACAGACGCACACTTGGTCCTGCCACGGCCAGTGCTTCACTCGCTCAAATACCTAAAAGTTTGCTCTTGCAGCGCCTTAAGAAGTTGAATTTGTGTTAATCGTGGGTCCATATTCACTTCAAAGTGCATCCTTCGTTCAGATGTTTTTTTGCGTGATTATGTAAACTTCCAAAGAACATACAAACTTTCACATTTATAATATTCGTGTGCTTCGTGTGATTTTAGCCCTCCCTACGCTCATGACTTGGACCACGTAAAATAACGACGAATGTGGAAGCTGCAATAAGTACGAGAGAGTAATTGCTCCTCTGCCCACAGGTAAACTATCTACTTCACAGTCCAGAAAACATCAATGCACGTAAGAATAAAGACAGTTTTAGTAAAAAAGGTCGTGTTTTAAACTTTTTTCGAAGACTGTGATTAAAAATGCTATTTTTTACCCATGTACTGTAATAATGTACATAACATTATTGAAATATTTTAGCTAAGTAGTTTTATTGTAATTTTTACCTAGATTAATATTTTAACTTGATTTATTTTATTATTATTATTGCCAAGTCAACCTATTTTATTTAAAACATAAAAGATTTTTAATATTGATATGGTTACTATTAAATGTTGTTAGGTTAGCTAATTACCTAATAACTTAAGATAGAAGGTCCTTTAAATAGGGACTGAATAAATTAACCGACTTGATTTTACATGGATCTCACAACTTTTTACGGTAGAAGAACTGAGTTGCGCGAGACTTGGTTTTTTTCACAAGTTTTGTTTTTGATGGTATTTATTATAACATTACTACATATCTCCCAAATGGGTACCATACCACCAGCGTGGTTAGTTTTATGTGAAAGTAAACTACTATAGAATAATATGGAAATTAATAGATTATGTATTATACCCAAGAACATTAGAGGCAAAACGATTTTATCACCGACTTCAATACATACAATATATTGATAATAAAAATGTGTGAAATAACTTGTTAAAGTCGGTACCATGCTAGTTAAAAAGTAGGTACCTATTATCACAATATTGTGTGCATGGTACCGACTTCAACAAGTTATTTCACATTTTTTGGTATTGAAGTCCCGGTGGTGCCCTTCTTTACCAAAAAAAATCTAGTGACCGTTGCTACTTACGGAATTGTTTGTTATTCACCGTCAATGATGATATCATCCAGATAGGCGTAACATTTTTTAGTTTTTGAAGTGTTACTCAAAAACTGCTAGACCGAATTTGATGAAATTTAAATGGGACTCGAAAGAATAGGTGCTCTACCAAACAAAAAGAATTTTTAAGATTAGGTCTGCAAATAGGGTAGAAATCGGCTAACATACACAAAAAATAAATACAATCGAAAATATATCCTCCTTGCTTTTTGAAGTCGGTTTAAAATGTGTAAGCACGTACTTTTTGAGGTTTGTACGAAATAACTATGAACATTAATTCAAAGGCTTCGAGAAACAGTGCCATGATAGTACACAGAGATGTACTCAAGGTGAGTAACCAAACGACAACTTACAATCGGACTGTGTACAACCCTGACAGAAGTCTATTCTGTTGTGTTTATTTAGGACAAGGTACTTTTACGGAGCTGGTTTAAAGGAACGTTGCTAACTCCTATTTTCTTTACAAAGAAACGAATACAATCGTTTTCGCTGTTTGTTAGCCTTAAATATACTTTGCGAAACGCAACTAGTTACAGTTTCTGCAATGTAACTACTTAATATTTATCGGATAGGTCCGACTATAGTTTCGACCACATTCGGTGGCCTTTTTCAAGGAGTGTTCGGGACGCCCGCGTCGATGACGTCTCGCTTAGTCGGACCTATCCGATAAATATTACGTGAGTAATCCCGTATTTTTAATTAATAATGATTGAAAACCACGTTAGTTTTTATAACAAAAATGTAACTACTTGTTCATTTCTTTCTTTTGAACGAACAGTATGTAATTGGAGAAGTTGTCTTTAAGAGGATTGCATATTCAAGCTCTACATCAATATGATAAACACACCAATATACGTAATATATGTACCTTAAGAGGATTGCATAGCTAGTACTTTCCATGTTAAAAGAGAAAACTCTTAATGTAGTGTAGAAGTTTTTGAATTTTTGCAGTATTTTAAAGTACTATAAATTTTCTTTTAAAGAACTTAAAAAAACTGCAAAAAGCAAAACGTAAGGGTATAGTAAACAACGTCATGATTCCATGAAAAAATAAATCACTGAAATCGGACAATGTTAAGAGGTAGAAAAGAGTTTTCTCTTTTAGCATGGAAAGTACTAGCTATGCAATCCTCTTAAGGTACATACATTACTTATATTGGCGTGTTTATCATATTGATGTAGAGCTTGAATCTACGAAGAATAATAACAGGAAAAGTAACTGCCTTAAAAAAAATACCCAATAAAAGTCGTGCTAAATCAATAACATCGTTAACGCCGCTATGACTCAGCTGTCATAGTAGACGTTGCAGCACGCGCGTGGACCAATCCCTGCTTTCCTTCTGAAATTTAAACCAATCACCGAACATGTCTATTTGTAACCTCGGAAGTAATTCGTATTTGGAATCATATGTCGTTTTGGTTTGAAGGACCACTTTTTGTGTGGAATTTGTTCAGAGTTATGCTTCCTGACATTATTTCTTCGTAGGCTTGAATACAAAAAATTGCGTAAGTGTAATTGTATGACGTAAAACAATTGAATTGAGATTACTCTGTCACTTATCCAGCCGTGCAATCCTCTAAGAGCAAACATCGTTGCATCTTTGACAACATCAGGGAAACAAATGAAGAGATGACAAGAAATGTTGGAAAAGCAATGTTATTTACATGAGCGATATCTCATACAGTATGTGACATCGGTGAGCTCGTCGACGAACGCAACGATGAATCATTAGAGAATCGCACGGCAGATTATATTATCATTTATCAGGTGGCACAGATATCTTGTAGTTTGTGAGCAAATCGCGACTATAGCGGCAATTATTCGTGGTACGACCTCTGTGGTTATTCAAAGTCAAAGTCAAAATCATTTATTCAATTTAGGCATCAAAGACGCACTTATGAACGTCAATTTTTCATTATAATGTACTTTAAAGCCTACCGCCGCGTTCCAAAATACATAGAGCCAACCGAGAAGAAGCGGCAAGAAACTCGGGGCCATTCTTTTTATATAGATGTTTTTACAATGTTTTTACTTAGGTACTACAAATATTAGCTCCAGTGTGTTGCCTTACAAAAGAGAACATAATAATGGTATCAGTAGGGCAAGACACGCTACACTTTGACATCTTAGTACACGAGTAGATAGATCCTGGAGTGATCAGTCCCAAGCTGTTTTATCCTCCAAGTAATCCGAAATTTTGTAATAACCTTTTTGACAGAGTTTAGTTTTAATAGTAATTTTAAACTTATTAATAGGCAAATCTCGGATAACATTGGGAACTTTATTATAAAATCGTATACATTGTCCCATAAAAGAATGACTTATTCTGTGGAGACGCGTTACATGTACGGATAGCTTGTGCTTATTTCGCGTGTTGATGGAATGAGCATCACTCCTTTTATCAAAACTGCTAATGTTTTTCTTTACATACATTAGATTTTCATAGATAAACTGAGAGACAACAGTTAGAATGTTTATGTATATTGGGAAATGGTAGATTGGTCTCGTACTATGTAGCTGGCATTGGTTTTGTAATTATACCAATTAAAATATTGAGGATTCCTTGTTACCAAAAATACATTTTATACTAATACATTCCCACTCTAAAAAGTTTATTTTATTCACTGAAAACAGTGAATAAAAAGGCCTTTTAATCACTGTTTTGGTGTTTGAATTTAGAACACACCAATATATTCAACCTCCATCTCAATGCTTATACATCTTCCTTACGCAAAGAATAATCGACATACAAACTCTTTGTGCAAGTAACTCTTCGAGATTTGAGACAAGGAGTTTAAGCATTAGAAAAAACACTGTATTGTGTTATTTGCTGCGATTGTAGAAAAAAAAACTATAATAATAATATATAAATTACTCTTATGTTTAGTAATTGTTCCAATTTTAATGTCCATTTTAATTAATTTAACCTTCCTTTTTTATTAAATGTCTATTTTCGATTAAATTATTTCTTTTTCTCGTAGTCATGGTTTAAAGTATAGTATGCAACTCTTAAATAAAACGGATTTATATCGAGGGCCATGAATCACTCGCATCGCTCAGAATTCTAACACTTGAATAGCTCACTACGCTCGTGAATCAATAATCACGAATCACTCCCTGCGGTCGTGATTCAGTCGTTAGAATCACTTACTCGTGATTTATCTATGGCCCTCGCTTTAAATCCGTCCTTTATTCACTAGTTGCATAATATACTATTTTGAAGAAGCTGAATAATTAAAACGATACATCTGTATACTATTTGTATGATGTACAGATTTTACAATATCCAGGTCATATAACATGCTGAAATGCTGTCAGCATTCTGGAATGGTTAAACGTAACTGGTTAATCCAGGGGTCTAGAGGCTGACTATGACAATGTGAGTCTGAGCAGATGACCAAGTAGTCCGATATAACGGTCACCATAGCGCTCCAAGTCAAAGATTGTTACGTTTTTTTATAATCGTTCATCAAAGTGACTCCCTCTCGCCTGATGGAAAGCGAAGATGGAATCAAGAAGCAGTGACTATTAGTGCAGCCTTAAGCTGCACTAATCGCCACCCCTATGATGGCCTTGAGACATAGTATAAAGATGCAACAGTATGGAAACTAAGCCTAGTTAAGCGAAAAACAACGTATACGTGACCACTCCCCTTGACGCGGCCTCACTACTGACAGCACCGCAACAACCGCTTAGAGCTGAGAGCACATGTTGATACACATGTTCGTGTGAGTGAGCCGTTTCGAACGTTTGTAATTAGTTTCGGTACTGTTACTCTATGTTTATACTGTGCATGAGAGATGCTTTCCACGCCCCGCTTGAAAGACCCAGGGTCATAGTTGCAAGGAAATACGTACGCCGGCATACACGGCTACAAATGGAGATAAACAGTAAGAAAACGACGACGGATGAAAATGAATGGGGAGAGACACGATTGTCAATAATAAGGAAACAAGGAAGCAATACATCCTGCTTAAAGGCCTATTCAGACCTGAGCTTTATTCGCTACCACTGTGGGTAGCGAAAAATACCACGCGAAACTCGATGGGTAAATAGTATGAAGTTCCATAATTGCAGCGACTTGTACCGCCTGGTGAGGCGGTATTTTCTCTTGTTTGGCGAAACTAGTTCCGCCACCCCGTTAACCGTTGCCAACGAATATCTCTACCGCGCGCGGTAGAGGTATCCGCTTTGGTGTGAACAGTGAAATTACCCCATACCCTTTCGGATGCCTCTATCGCTTGCGGTAGCGAATAACGCCCAGGTTTGAATAGGCCTTTATAGATGATTAGCTTTTTTTGTTTCAGTAAATAATTGAAAAAAACAATTTCGAATCGATTAATAAACTTAGCCGTGAACAAGTTAATCACATTTAAGAGTGTTTTAGTTATAGTTTTATAACCCACATTAATTCTATTAATATTAAACTTAATTCAGTGTATATGTGCTATATTCAATAAATACAGAAATAGGGCAGGAGTGAACGGTTAAACCAATAACATTTCAAACTCCCAAGTAATCCTAAATAAACATCTCCGTGCCGGGTCGCTGGGCAAACGACTGTAATAAAGTAATTACAAGTTATAACTACTGTCTCTCAAACTAAATCAAGAAACAGTTATATGGAGGTATGATCCAAAAGTCGCTTTACGTCAGTTGTGACCAGATATTAGAAAGGGAAGTATAAGCCTTTTGCATGCCGTAAAACATTCATCCCGGTAGACTCAGTTATCTCAATATACATTCGATTCATTTATAAAGTATGATGTCCGGAACATAACAAAAGAGTGCGATTTGATTTTAAAGATAAAAGTTTAAAGTTTTTAATACAAAATGTGGCAAGATCTAAACCGCGTTCACGTGATATGCTGACTTTATGAAATTGTACAGACTTGGAACTGACGTGCTATAAAGACAGTTCTAAACTTTGATAGCATGGCTTTTATGTACTTGTTTTATCTTTTATACAATATTTAAACATGTGTATGTTATGTAAATTGGTATATCAATTTGTTTCTGAATACAGTGAACTTATAATAATATGCTAATCATGTAAAGAAATGTTTCACTTAGCATTTATACAATATATGGAGCCTATTTTACGCTATGTATTTTTTAATACAGTTGTTCAAAAAGTGGCGCATTACAGGGACGTATAGCATTCGGGATGTAGGCTATTAGGTACATACTCGTGCTTTTTTTACCTTTCCCGAACTCGTGCGTTCTCTTTCCCAACTGTCAAAATAATTTCTATTAAAAAGAAAACCAACCATGAAGTTTTTACTAAAAAAAAATCATAGAAGTTTTTATGATTCATGCAAATACGTATATTTCTAAAGCGAAGCTACTAATTTGTTTCAATATCAGATTTAATGATTTGATGAGTTAGGTTAGGTTTAATTTCATTTCATCTCATCTCATTAAATTTTATTTTCATTTCATATCAATAAAAAAATTCTACTGAAGACTTGGCTGTATGGGCATAGTTCCCTTTGCCTACCAGAATGGGTGAAGTAAAAAATATCTCTGCTTATATTCTATATATTCGGTTGGCGCCATTTTCCAGAAATTTTCTTTGCGTATTTATTTTATTAAATTGTTTCATTTTTTCGCAACTGTATTAAAAATAGTCGTTCAGTACACGTGCGGAAAAGTCATTGCAACTTGTTCCGATTGTCAACCCTCGCCTTCGGCTGCGCCTCGGCTCGCGTAGACATTTGTCGGAACTCTTTGCAATGAAAGTCTTTCTCCACTTGTAATGAAATATACTTTTTTAAACTACTTACAGGCTTCCATTATTATTTTTTTATGTCTGTATTTGATGAGACAAATACTAGGTGTTATGCGCTAACCTCTGCCTATCTATACCATATGCATTTTGTCACAAGTGACGAACTAGGCCGCGCCCATTATTCTGGGATATTAAGTCTCATGTGCCTGTAATTTCTCTGGCATTCTATCAACCGAAACACATAATTGCGAACATTACTGCTTCATGGTAGAAATGGTTAAGGTGAGAGTAGGACGGACGAACTCGTTCACTAAGAGTTCTACTCCTGTAGTTCAAGTGGATTGATTAAACTTTTAAAACGGCCTTGAAATGATCAAATTTTATTCTAACTAGCCCAACCTTTGGTACTTTTCTATTTCGAAAATGTATAAGCTTTGTTATTAGTCAAGCGGTCATTTTGGGAAATATATGGGAGAGACGTACGTTTTTACAGCATTTTTGTCCAGTATTAAACCATTAAGCTTCGTAAATACAAGACTGTATATGATGACTTGGCAAAACTGGAGCACTTCATTACTGACTTATTTCATTATATTATGCTTAAGTACAAAACAGAAGAACAAAACATTTGCAAACAACAACAAACAATACAAGTTACAGACATAGCAGACTTAGCAATGTAGGTTATAATTCTAAAAATACACTCAGTTGTGAATCTAGATTTAAGCGTAGATTTGACGGTAAATGTCATTTAAAAAGTACTCAGAGTTGTAATTGTCTGTTTTCAAGCCTAAATTCGCTACTGAGCGTACTTTTGGAACACGGATCTTAATGTCAAGGCAGGCGCAGTGCAACCGTGCGATTCTCTAATGATTCGATCGATCGAGCTCACTGATGTCTATATACATACTTATACCCTTGTAGATAAGGTTGTTTTCCCAACGTTTCTTGTCATCTCCTCATTTGTTTCACGGATATTGTCAAAGATAGAACGATGTTTGCTCTCAGAGAATCGCACGGCTGTTCGTCACTTCTGACGATATACATCTGCTATAGGTAGAGGTTACCACTTAACAAAACTAGGACTGGAATTCACAGAGAACATCGAGTTCAAACTCATACTTCATAATGTCAAAATATCAGTCTAGACTCAAACTCTAATGACTTCCAAATTCATCGTTCGGTCTAGGCGAGCACGAGTATATACTCAATGGAGAATGAGACGGGCTGAGTCACAAAATCGGTTACTTCATCCGTGCTCAGACGCCACCCTTTTTAAAGGTTCGCTTGTTACAATGAGTAAAAGTTTGCGTTTCGGCGGGAAACTGTACGCAATACTGTTATATTTTATACTAGGTATTGTGTGTTACTGTGTTTGCATGATTATAATGTATAGTATTTCATACTGTTATATAGGGTGTTTGGTAGAGGGACCGACAAACCAAATGAGCGTGTTCGGGGGACCACTTGGAGAATACAAGTTGGCCGAAAAAAATCCCCGACCCCCAATATGTTTAACTTTTTTTTTGTGATTTTTCCCTTTTTCTCCGAAATTGTACCTATTTACCACCATAACATTTGTAAAATTTGTAAAAACTAAAAACATCCGGTCTAAAACATACTTTACACATGTTATGGTGGTAAATAGGTACAATATTGGAGAAAACGAGAAAATTCACAAAAAAAAGTTTAAAAAAATTGGGGTGTCGGGGATTTTTTTTTGGTCAACTTGTATTCTCCAAGTGGGCCCCTGAACACGCTCATTTGGTTTGTCGGTCCCTCTACCAAACAACCTGTATTTCATACTAGGTATTGTGTGTTACTGTGTTTGCATGGTTATAATGTATAGTATTTCATACTGTTATATTTCATACTAGGTATTGTGTGTTACTGTGTTTTACTTGATTATCTACTTACTTATTTACTATTTAAATTTTTCTAGGATTCAAATTTGATTTTTTATATACTTTGTAGTTACCTATGTGATATTAGACGAAAATAAACAACCGTGATAGGTGTTTCGCGATTTATTAACAAATAGAGAGATTATATGATTTTAGTGTGCTGAAGGAACATTACTAACTGCCTCGAATATCCGATAAACCTACTAAACTACTACCTAGCAAACCCTTCACATATTATATATGGGAACAACCAGTTCACTCAAAAACTCTTTTTCACAAAAGTGAATGCAGCGAGAGTTTGATATTCTATAACAATGAATTTTCTCGAATTTTATATAATGAAAAAAAAACACTTTTTAGTGGCATTGCTACGTGACGATTTTAGTTCACCGTCAAATTGCAAGATAGGCGTAACACTTTTCAGTTATTCTATTGGAAATTGTGGAGCATGTAACTTTACGTTGTAAATCGTGTGCAATTATGTGTGAGCCCTATCTAACGTATGTGAGCATTGGTAGAAGTAAAACCACTCGTTTGTTAAAGTCTTGGCAATATAATTACTAAATCAACTAAACGTATTTTACAACTCGCGGCTAAAACTATATCTAGGTAGGTAATTACAAGTATATCTATATCACTACGACCTATGTAACAGAAAACGACACTACTTAATAACACACTGTCTGGAAGTCGACTCGTTTGATACTGCCCGCTGCCGGGCGGGGGTGCGTCGGCGCTACGCAACGCGTCCCTTTTCGCTTAGCCAATCACGAGGCTTGCTACCCACGCCATGCCACATCTGGCAACGGCGCGCGGCGGTGTGCGTCAGGCTCGGGGTTGTAAAACAATAGCCCCGATGCAGCGATGGTCGGCAGGCCCATAACGGTAATATTCCATGGGTAACATTCCATCGGTAACATTCCTCCCGCCGTGCATACACAGTATGCAAATAAAAACGTTACCGATATGGCACTACCAACCTTAACCCCGGCAGTGAACATTACAAAATGTTTAATGAACAATAACACAATAACTTTATACATAGAATAATTAATGCTATCGGTGTCAAATTAGTTATACAATGAAATAATAAAAAATAAGTATTTTTTTTTATCTAATTATTTAGTAAAAGCATACTTATACAATACAAGAATTGACATAAATTTTCAAAGAAATAATACAAAGACTCTTATATTAACATAACCCTATGGGTAACACAACACACATTTACAAAGACTCTAATACTAACAATTATCTACGGGTAACACAACAAGACGTTTCACTGGACGGCGTATTACTCCGTTTTTTGTCTTTATATCAACTACCCTTATGACTCCATCAGCGCCGGGGTAGAGCCGCTCTACACGACCCTTTGGCCACACATTCCTCGGTAAAGTGGAGTCCACCACGACGACCACATCGCCTTCTTTGATCGGCGTACCGCGGCCCACGGGCTCCCGCCGGTTTTGAAGTAGAGGTAGAACCTCCCGCACCCATCGATTCCAGAACAAATCTCCCAGCCGCTGTGAAGCCCTCCAGTGTGATCTTCCAAGCTCATCAACCTTAGTGAAGGTCCCGGGTAGGGGAACTTTAGAAGGTCCGCCCAGCAAAAGGTGGTTTGGAGTAATAGCCTCTGCGTCTTCTGGTGACACAGAGACATGTGACAGAGGCCGTGAGTTCACAGTGTGTTCAACCTCTGTAAGCAATGTATGAAGTACGTCTTCATGTGGATGTCGTTCATGCAGTGTAGTGGCCAGTGCTGTTTTAACCGAGCGTATTAGTCTTTCTCAAGCGCCTCCCATGAACGGTGCCGCTGGACATATGTAGCGCCAGTTAATGTGTCGTATGTTCGCTTCTCGCTGTATTGATTTCAAAGCAGCCTCTCGAAGCATATAATCGGCCCCATGAAAGTTTGTCCCATTGTCACTCCAAATGGTATCCGGGCAGCCACGTCGTGCAATCATGCGGCGGAGTGCAAGGACGGCGGCGTCAGCAGATAATGATGAGGCTATCTCTATATGGACCGCTCTTGACGTTAGGCATGTGAAGAGAGCTACATAGCGTTTCTCATGATGTCGGCCCACTGTTACTGACAACGGTCCAAAATAATCCAATCCGGTATAAGTGAATGGACGCTGATGATGAGCAAGCCGGCAGGATGGCAGGTCCCCTGTAGGTGGCTCGGGTGGCGACGCACGACGCAGGCGACATGGCTGACAGCGCTTAAGGACGGTTCTTACCGTCGGTCGAAGACGCAATACCCAGTAGCGTTGCCTCACTTCATTGGTCACGCATTCGACGCCACTGTGGTGTAATTTTATATGAACCCAGTCAATGTATAAGTGGCAGTATGCGTGGTTCCCGTCGAGTATTATCGGTGACTGTGACTCTTCAGATACGTCGGTTACAGCAGTGGTGCGGGAGTGTAGTCTGAGTAGTCCGGTCGAATCGATTCTGAATGATAAATTTCGAAGTTGACTATCAGTGGAAACGACTCTCCCGCCGGTAACATCACGAAGCTCGGTTGAAAAACAGTCTTCTTGCAGTGTACGTGCCCACAATGTTTCCGCCCGGCGGGTGTAGTGTGCTACGAGCGGTATGTAATCACGATGTCGTAAGGCACGAGTGTCTGGACGTTCGGTAGGCGCGTGACGCGGGGATGGCTTGCGACGGCGTGTCGCTGGCTTCCACAGGTCCTTGGCATCGGTGCGACGGGTACGAGATCGTGTGGCGTTTACAATGGCTGTGCGGCAGCTGTCGATAAATTGTAGTACGCGAGCTGTACTACGGATGAGACGAAGCCACGATGAGAATCTGGTTACGTCAGGCAGAGATTCCTTAACTAGTGGGCGGGCTAAAATTGTGGCCGTCGTGTGGCGCTCCTCGCCTGTGTCTGTAGATGTGAGGGGCTCTATTTCATGAGGCCATGTGGACTCGTCGTCGTACAAGAAATCCGGACCCCTAAACCAGCGATGAGTGGCCGTAAAGTCGGCCGGCGTGTCACGAGTGACGTCGTCTGCGACGTTGTGTGCAGTCGGTACCCAACGCCATTCGGCGTCAGAGGTGGTCTCTTCCAGCTCAGCGAGGCGGTGCGCGACAAACGGTTTGAATGAGTGCGCACGTGCGCGCAGCCAAGCAAGCACGGTGCGTGAGTCCGACCAGAGGACTCGTCGGCATGCTCGTCGCTCGTGCGCTTCTTCGACGGCGCGTAGCAGTCGTCCCCCCAGCACCGCTGCCTGCAATTCAAGTCTAGGTATAGACACAACCTTAAGAGGGGCTACACGGCCTTTTGCCGCCGCGAGTGTGACTGTTATATTTCCTTCATGGTCCAAAATTCGCCAATAAGCGGCCGCGGCATAGACAGTCTCACTCGCGTCAACAAATGTATGCAACTCTATGCTTTTCGCGTCAACATAGTGTGGATAACATCGTGGTAATGCTAAATTTTGAAGGTTATGAAGAGTATCCAACCACGCGTGCCATTTTTGTACTAAGAGGTCGGGCAAAGGTTCATCCCATCCAACCTGTTTACGCCATGTATCTTGTAGGATACGCTTAGCTTGAATTGTTACTGGCGCAACCAAGCCAAGCGGATCGTACAGCGTCATAGCAGTTTTTAATAGTTGCCGTTTGGTTGGATGCTCTTTGCTACAAAAGAGTGGCTCTAATTTTGAGAGATCAAAGCTTAAGGTGTCGTTAGAAGGCTTCCAAACTAAGCCTAATACTTTTTCGGCGCTTAAAAAATGGTTTGATGTCCCTGAATCCGTCAAACCCGCGATGGCGGCGAGGTCGTTGGATGCCCACTTCTGCAGCTCAAAGTTTCCTCGTCGGTGGACTGCATCTACTGCACGAGAGATTTCATTTGCCTTCTCTGCGCTCTCGAAGCTCTGTAAATAATCGTCCATATAATGGTTATTAATTATTGGACCTACAGCTTCTGGAAACTCAGCCTCGTGTTCCCGCGCATTGTAGTTTTTGACATAAATTGCTGTGCTTGGGGAACACGTTGCGCCAAATAATACTGAGGTCATTCTGTATTCTGTCGGAGTGGCAGAGGGTTTATCCCTCCATAGAAATCGCAGTGCATCTCTGTCTTGTTCTCTAATTTTAATACGCAAAAACATATCTTTTATATCAGCTGCTACGGCTACTGGGTTTTGTCTGAATCGCATTAAGACGCCCAGTAAAGATTGTAATAAATCTGGCCCTGTGAGCAGATAATCGTTGAGACAAACATTATGCGTGCGTGCAGCGGCGTCGTGAACAATCCTTACCTTATTGGGTTTCGACGGATTTAAAACCGGAAAATGAGGCAGATACCACGTCTGCCCACTAGGTGGCGCTGTCGGGGCGATTTCCGCGTAGCCATTTTCCAGCAACGTGGCTATTTGCTTTCCATAAGCTTGTTTTAGTACCGGATCCTTTAGAAGTCGTTTCTCTACGCCTTCTAGGCGTTTTAACGTCGCTAGATAGTTGTCAGGGAATGTTTTACCAGAATCTTTCCACAGGAGCCCCGTCTCGTACCCGCCTGTTGGTAGTGCACGCGTAGTCTCCCAATGACTCGAGTTCAAAGTGCTCTTGAATTAAACTCTCAAGATGAGTGTCGGTACTTACGTGGTTGCACTGATGCTTCCATCCTGCTACGTGTCCTTTTCGTCCATGTAAGACCCATCCAAGAGGTGTGTGTGAAGCTACGGGTTGGTTCTTAGAGGTACGAACTTCTGAAGCAAGGAGCAGTGGCCAATTGTCCTGTCCAATCAAAATTGTGGGTGTACCTGCCTTATACATCAGATGCTCGGTTATGGGCTCTAAGTGGCCGCAACCAACTAAAGTTTCCGTACTTACCGTTTGAGTTGAAAGGTCTAGGCTATCGATCGTGCGTGCTTCGATTTCTTGACCTTGTACAGCATACCTACCTTTTATGTAAAACTTTACCCGTTGGGAGCTCGCGTTATCAATGCGCGCACCAGCAACAGCTTCAATAAAAAAAGGTTCGCTTGGACCCTCTGCGCCAATCTTACGTGCCAGCTCAGTTGTAATTAGCGTAACCGTAGATCCGTCATCAAGCAAAGCAAAAGTTTCTATCTTACCATTTGGACCTTCTATACAGACAGGTAGCACTTTGAGGTAGGTGTGCGGTGGCCTCGGTGTCGAAGTAGAGGTGATTGCGGCTGTAGGCTGGGCGTCTCGGCAGCTAGCGCTGCGTTGTCTACTGAGACTCGCATGGACGTCGCCCTCAGTGGCAGCGTGTGCAGGACTCGCCGACCGTATCCGCTCCTGCTCCGTGTTAATCTCTGATGGCTGTGCTCCGCCGTCGCCGTGCAGCATTCTGTGGTGGTAGTATTGACAGCCGTCAACATCACAGCGCTTACTTTTACACCGATGTTGCCAAGCTCTTTTGTGTAAACACCTGAAACACAATTTCATAGTACGAGCAATATTCCATCTCTCAGAAATTGACAAAGATTTAAACTTAGTGCATCCCACAGGATGATGGCCGTGGGTGTAGCACACGAGACATGACGAATCTTTATCATTTTTATTGGCATTGACTTTGAATGTGCGATGGCAGTCTTTCTGTTGAGAGCTAGTCCGACGATTGTCTATGTGTTCAGCCTTTGCATGCCGTGAGTTCAATTCAGCTTCACGATTGAGAAAGCGATTCATAACTAATAATCCCGGCTCATTTTCGTCCGAGTTAAACTCAAACTCGTACCACCGGTGTCTAACAATGGGTGTTAATTTATCGGTTATTATGTTTGTGATTTCTGGATTGTGCAAGTACTCAACCTTATTGATCGCTTGAACGCATGCTATGATATTGTTCACTTTGGAGGCAAACACACACACATCTTTCGGGCTGTCATTAAGTCTCGGAAGACTGCGTAATTTGTCTAACTCACTGGTGATAAGTGAGTGAGGCCTACCAAAACGTACTTCTAACTGTTTCAAAATGTCTTGACTCTTTGTGTTGCCGAGGAAAAGGCACTTGACTGATTCCATTGCCACACCTTTGAGAGATTTTCGTAATCGGGCAATGTTTTCAGTTTCACTAAAACTGTCTTGTGACTCTACATAGGCTGCTTTAAAAAATAGCCAGTCACTAGAGGTACCGTTAAAAAAGGGTAAGTCAAAACCATACCTGTTATTCTGTGAACGATTACCTCGCGCTACCTCGAGAATCGCAGCCGCCAGGTCTGTCAGCGGCTTGTTCCCTGTCTCTGGTGTGCACGTCTCTGACGCGCTAATAGGCACCTCCGGCACGCGCGTCTCTGACGCACCAGTCGGTCTGTATTGTCCTTGCAGCTGTGGTGATCTTGACGGAGTCAGCGTCGCTAAGTCAGCGGCGGCTGTCAAGCTCACAGGGCTGATGGGACGGCTTGAGTCATCCTGAATATCTTCCATCAAGTCTGCCTCGGCCTCTAGAAGGGCTAGTCTCGCAGCTACGAGGTCGTACCTAGCCTGTGCTAGAGCCTTCTTTCTCTTCTTACGTTCAAGAGCATCGTTGGCGGCAAGGTCAGTTTGCCGCTCTTCTGTTATTGTTGACACCGACGCCGGTTGTGTGAGGGGAACTAGATCACTCAATTCACCTTGTGTGGTCGGCGATGTCAGCCTCACGTGGTCGATCGTGGTAATTTCGGACTCCGTTGACGGTACGTCAGCGCGGGTTTCCCCGTCGCTCACCGACGCTCCGCCTCTAGTCGCACTACGCGTACCTACCATTGTTTAAGCACTCGCGTCGCGGTACGTTGAATCAATAAAATAATGCTTCTGCCAATGTTCACGTGGGCCCAATGCACTTCGAAAATACAACGTAAAGTATATCACTATGTGGACTGTAAATAGTTAATTAGATCCGGACCGAATGGACCAGCTTTTGTGGAGCATGTAACTTTACGTTGTAAATCGTGTGCAATTATGTGTGAGCCCTATCTAACGTATGTGAGCATTGGTAGAAGTAAAACCACTCGTTTGTTAAAGTCTTGGCAATATAATTACTAAATCAACTAAACGTATTTTACAACTCGCGGCTAAAACTATATCTAGGTAGGTAATTACAAGTATATCTATATCACTACGACCTATGTAACAGAAAACGACACTACTTAATAACACACTGTCTGGAAGTCGACTCGTTTGATACTGCCCGCTGCCGGGCGGGGGTGCGTCGGCGCTACGCAACGCGTCCCTTTTCGCTTAGCCAATCACGAGGCTTGCTACCCACGCCATGCCACATCTGGCAACGGCGCGCGGCGGTGTGCGTCAGGCTCGGGGTTGTAAAACAATAGCCCCGATGCAGCGATGGTCGGCAGGCCCATAACGGTAATATTCCATGGGTAACATTCCATCGGTAACAGAAATTAAAAACCGCTTTACCGAATTTGATGAAAAATTAAGTGGACCACCTTGGGACCATACTCTACCATCTAAACTAAAAAATAATCATCAAAATTGGGCTACTCTGTAAAAGGATATGCGTGATCATACATAAAAAATATACGCGTCAACTTGAGAACCTCCTTTTGTTTTGGAAGTCAGCTGAAAATTATATTTAACCTTCTGACTGGCTTAAGTAAAGTCAAATCTTGGCGGCCCCCCACAGGTTTCCCGCCTGAATCCAAAACATTCGAAAAGGCGCCATTGCGCGCATTTTTTTAATGTTGTCTATTTCATCTCCTTTCATAGGGAAATTATATGTTTCTCTTTCTAACACAATGTTGCAAGACTCAAAAATATAAATAAAATTAAACCTTATTTCAGATAACCAAATAATATTTGTCTGTGGCTAGAGGCGAACTCGATGGAGTAAGAATGGAGTTTATGATCGTACTCACATGTGAATTTCAAAATGCCGAGTATACTCACCATGACTGGAGTTCGAACTCGTGCGAGAACAGGTCAGAATAAACTCCACATACTAACTGTGAATGTCAGCCTAGATGGGCTTCGTGTTTGTTCCGTTTAATCCGTCCGAATCAGCAAGCCTCCGGTCCATTCATAAATCTTTTGTTATAGCGTAAACCTGATGCGGACAAATTAATCAGTTTTCTAATGACGTAGAAATTTCTGTAAACCATTCGATTTTTAAATTGAAATATTGAAGGTAAAGCAAGTAAATTTATTTCACTGTTCGTAATAAATGTAACCTTACCTCGCATTCTCGCTTTATATTTTAGACTTCGCATCAGTTAGTCAGTACTCAATACAAGGGAATTTCATAAAAACTTTTATTTTTAACAAAAGTTCAAGCCATTTTCAAAACATCCAAATTGTACAGAACTCGGAACTTTGTCAATATCGGCGATTGCGTTTATTCCTCGGCCGAAGGGACTCGGTTCGGTTCCTTTTGTCGAAGTTTTAACTGTTCAAGCAATTTTCTAGGCCCTTTCTCGTGATTGCTTTACATAAGTTTTTGGGCTTGTGGGAATGGCGGAGTTTCAATGCAAATTTATCTGGCAAAGAAAATATGTTATATGCGGTCAATTTTATTATATTTTAGGTAAAGGACTATTGTCAACATTTATTAATTTTCTTAGACTAACATGCGCTTGACTGTTTTTTTCTAGTTTAGTAGATCATTTCTACAAAATAACAAAAACGTAATACCTATAACTAATCTATATAATCTATGTAGCTGTATAAATTGTATTTATTAATCACATTTAAGGAAGACTATCGATTGCATAGTTTAACACCTTTAGCGCGATGTGTATCCTTTAGTCACACAGTGTTTGAACCATTGCTTTCAAAACTCATTCATTGTATTCAAAAGTATACACATCTCTCTACTTGGTAAATGCACTCTGTATCCTTAGGAGCACGTTTTTTACACCTAACATGCAAAAATTTTAGCCCTGGCCTGGTGGATTTTTTTGGTATTAGTAGCCTGGGAATTGGATATTTAGTATTTTATTGTTGATTATATATTTTGTGGAGTGCTTTGGAAAAGTATCAATAAAAAAAATTACACTTTTAGCGTTTTTATTACTCCAATCAACAAGGAATTACTAAATAGTTATATGAATCACTTTGCATATCAACATAATTAGTGGCCATTATTGAAACATTTTTTACAAATTGGACACAGAACCTTTCGTCACCACTTGAGAAGCTTTTCTCAGTTTTACGTCTTCAAAAAAAGGAGGAGGTTTCTCAAATTCGACCGTATATAATTTATATATTTCCGAGTCCCATGAAAATTTAATCGGATTCGGTCCAGCAGTCGTTCAGTTACACTCCAATAAATGAAAAGCGTTTCGCCTATTTTGATGATTTGATAATAATATCATTGACGGTGAATGACAATTGATCCCGTAAGTAGCAAGAAACCGTAAAAATGGTGAAAACAATTTTATACCAAACAATTAAACCGACTTCATAACTAAAAAGGGTAAAATAACTTCTCGAAATCGCTACCATGCGGACAATACAGCGGCACTTTCGAACTATCATGGTTGACTTCAACAAGTTATTTCGCCATTTTTATTGATGAAGACGGTTAAATTTTTTGATAAAAAAATTCTTGCCATGTAGAATATTCGTAACTAGGTATTTGTTTAGCACTTGTTATTGATGTTCACATTGGTGTAACTGGCATTCCCATTTCCCAGGCCACGTGTATCTAAATGTCACACGCGCCTGGCGTGAAAAACAGAGGGTAGTTTCAAAATTAAACATAGGTCTAAGGACAATCTAAACACATTCGAACATAAAAAAAGTTTTCAAATAATGAAAGAACTGTCTAACAAGGCTTGACGCTGAGGATAACTACATTAGTGAACATTATTTTAACAAAATATTGATTTATATAGAAAATATTTTTTAATGTTATTTTTATTTCAGACTAGCGACTGCGCGCGATTTCGTTCGCATAGTAGGCTCGGCTTTCGGCCATAACCTCTTAATAATGTCTTTTTAATGACATATTTTTTAATGTATAAGAACCGTATACGTAGAATTATAAAATAAAAAAGATGAATGAAATCGGTAAAGCCGTTCTCAAGTTATATCGTGAGCAGGAGAAAAGGGGTTCATTTTATATATATTATATACTCGTATATAGATAAAGATTTATTTTATATGAGAAACTATTCTTACATGTCCTTCATTACTTTTGTAGCATTCGCATAATATACTTGCACAATATAGTAAATTTTGTTTTCAAATCCGAAACTAATTATTATTGAAGTCTTTTCTGATATCCTTATTCTAATACAAACTCATAAAAAATATGATAATCGAATTTATATTCCAACGTTAAAGGTTTCGCGAGGCGTCATTACAAATACTGAACGTTTAACGCAATTCAACGCGGGTTATTGAATCGCCTCTAAGGACCTTACCGCTTTTACCTCCACCTCCTCATTTCCTTTAAAAAATGCCTGGAAGTTACCTTTTTGCTATATTTGGGTCTGAACTGTCGTGCTTAGCATAATTTTTCGAAGTCACCAATCATAATACAATTTTCCCTTGACTGTAGTAGAACAACTGTAGTATGTATAAGTACCTATATATTATGTTCAAGTTTATAATCTAGTATCATCATCATCATCTCAGCCGTAGGACGTCCACTGCTGCACATAGGATTCCTCCACAAATTTCCAAAAGGACCGGTTGGAAGCGGCCTTCATCCAACGTCCTGTTACCTCTATCAGGTCGTCAGTCCACCTTGTCGCACCACCTACGCTGCGCTTGCCGGTCCGTGGTCTCCACTCTTGAATCTTTTGACCCCATCGGCCATCTGTTGTGCGTGCTATGTGGCCTGCCATCTGCCACTTCAACGGGCTTATCTTTGGCACATTTCATCAAAATTGCCCCAGCCGTTTGACCTTGAAATAGTAAAAAAGATACATACATTCATACATCCCCACATCCATACATCCACACATCTATACATCCATACTCACAAACTTTCGCGTTTATAATATTAGTAGGATAGGATTTAACCTTCCTTTTTTCTTCCTTAAATGTCTATTTTCGCTTAGATTATTTCTTATTCTCGTAGTCATGGTATATAGTATAGTATGCAATTCTTGAATAAAACGGATTTATATCGAGGGCCATAAATCACTCGCATCGCTCAGGATTCTAATACTTGAACATTTCGTCACGCTCGTGATTCAGTCGATACAATCCATTACTTACTAGTGATTCATCTATGACCCTTGCTTTAAATCCGTCCTTTATTCACTACTTGTATAATATACTATTACTCATCACACAAATATTTGCCCCAGTCAGATCGAACCTGGAATCCCACTCTTTAAAGTCAGGATGCCTACGAACTGAGCTAACGAAGCCGTTAGTTATGACAATTTCTGTTTGCTTAGGGTTCCGTACCTAAAGGGTAATACGGAATTACTAAGATTATTTAGATATTATTAAGACTTCGCCTTCCGTCTATCTGTCTGTTCGTCTGTCACCAGAGTGTATCTCATGAACCGTAATAGTACTACTCCCTCTCGTCTGATGGAAAGCGAAGATGGAATCAAGAAGCAATGACCATTAGTGCAGCAGTAAGCTGCCGGTAAAAAACAGGTAAAAAACGCTTAGAGAAGATATAGTTCTACGCATTTGTAGGGGTTCTAGGTGTTGAGTGACTTCAGTGTCTTCAATAATACGGACAGCGCGGCGTCGCAGTCTATCGAGAGCCTCCATAAGGTACTTAGCGGATCCATCCCAGAAGTGGCAACAATATTCAACACAATACACGCACTTGAGTTTTATAAAGAAGGCACCGCTGATCCGGAGTAAGGAAACGCCTCGATCTGTTCAGGACTCCGAGTTTGCGGGAAGCTAACTTGATAATACTCTCGATGTAGTCACGCTGGTTCAGGTCACTACGGATGTCCATGCCAAGGATGTCAAGATTACACTGTACAGGTAAGGTGATATTCTGAAGAGAAGGAAGAGGAAGAAATTGAGATGTTATTGCCGAGAGCGCGCATACTTGAGTCTTTCTGGCGTTGAACTCAACGAAGTTGCCCGTACCCCAACTAGAGATGCTGTCAAGCACCCCGGAAAGCTTTCATTATAATAAAATATAAGCTTCATATTCAAATTTTCACAGATGATGTATTTCTGTTACCGCTATAAATTCAAACACTTAAAAACCGGCCAGTGCAAGTCGGGTGATAATTATAGATAATGGTAACACTTCGTGCGCGAGTCCGACTCGCATTTGGCTGCTTTCATTTATATGTATAGTTTTTGTGTATGTATAATGTTTGTGTTATTATTTCATTTATTTAATTTGTTCATAGATTTGTTATCCAGATTTTTACAAAGGCATAAGTGGAGTTATAGACAACGCTTAAAGGCCTGACTGAAAAACAGTCTGCAGAAAACATAGTTTAGGATGACGGTGACGTGGATTATCTATTAAAACATGGGTAAAATGGAAAGGCAATTGATATGAACTTATAAGTGATAAGGGAGATAGATGGCTACATTATTATTATTAAACTTACTATTAAATTAACTAATATAAATGTCACAGAGTTTTCCTTAGACAAGAATAGTTTCAGGCTCAATACTTATTCTGTTTCAGGTACACAAATCAGGTGGAGCTCAAGAAACTCTGCTCACGGATGCATGGCTGACACCTTTTCGGTTGGTGGTAACCATCTAAAAGGAATCTTCACCAAGATACCTATCACAAAGCAATGATCAAAACAACAGGCAGCGCTAACGCCGTTACGTGCCGTTAGCGATCCCGGTAGCTGGGTACACAATCCACAATTTGCACCCGCTGCATCCCACACTCGAGTATTCACTCGCCACTGATTTGCATACTGTTTGTCGGCTACTGACAATGCACGTCCAAGGGAATACAGTTTCTGTAGTACAGTAGAACAGTAGACAATGTCCATCTCATTTAGGTAATAAGTTTGACTTCTACTAAGCTTGAAAGCTATGGGGTCCTACCTCAGTCCGTATTCTTTATTTGTATTTGCCATACAGCCATATGGTGAGTAGTCACTACAAACAGCCGTGAGACTCTATTGCTTTAATATTAGTTTAGTTTAGGTAAATAATATAAATATCAACTGAATTAAATTCGCGTCAAAATAATTAAATTTATATCGATTTTTTTTTTTTTGTAATCCTATTTGAAATTATTATTAGATGACACGCGGGAGCAGACTCGAGGTTCTTTAATTGATAATATATACAGCGTGTAACTAAAAGGTGTAGTAATACTACAGCCACACACACAGAAGCTTGCATACAACTGAGACCTAACTACTACGTCCCAGGAAGAAGCAAAAACCAGGTAACCTAGTTTTTAATAACCAGTTCTTCTAATAAATCAAGCAGGTTAATGGCTAAAAAAACTAGGGGCACTAAGCGGGGCCTGGGCTGGGGTGCGCTGCGCGGTGAGAGCGCATGGCAACGTAAATTAATAAGTGGAGTAGAGATTGCAGAGCGCATTGACCTCAAATAACTCCAAGAATACGCATGTTTAATAGGGCTGTCCAAAAATAATTAGATAATATTTTTTAAACTTTGTATAAAAAAATAACTAAACAACTAAAGTTTTGATACATTGCCATGTGAATCACTACATCTGTTTGTTACTGGACTCTAAAACTAGAGGGCACCGCTTGTAACGTCACTTGATTTTGTATTGACTTTGTTATGCTCGCTATGGGCTGATACTCTCTGACCTGTGGTGTCATGGCGATGACTAGCTAGGTTTTGATTTGAAAAATGTATTTATAATTGTAATTGTGATTGCCGTTGAAAAGTCGTCAAGTAATGACGCGACAGTTTGGTTTGGAAATGTAAAAAGTAAATTCGGTAACAAGGTCCACTATTGAGTAAGATTTAGTTAGTGTTAATTGGAAAACCTTAACTGGAGATACCGAAGCCAAGTCGATCGAAGATCAAGAAGGACTGCCGAGTTGGTCTGTTTGATTCCTTCTTCCTGCCTATTTCTCTACATTCCTATTACAGAACCGACGAGCAGAGCTTATCCTGCTACGTGCAGCGCATCCGGGAGTAGTTGGTAAAATTGTTTTGGTTTATAATTGTTTATTGGTAGGAAGCTCTTGTCAGAGAAGACCTTGGGACGCAATATCTTGTTTGTTTGATATCCTTGATACAAAGGACATTGTAGGTACCTTTGATAGCCAGCCCTGTAGATTACTATTCTTCATTTCACTGCGCGTAGTAGTTTGCAGATTAATTTGATATGGCAGCCCACAACGCCTTTTTGTTACATCCTGAACATTCATTTAACGATACATATGATGCATTTGAACTATTTAAACAATGAGTCGTCGCAATATTTGGATAAATTTGTTTTGAATATCTCTCAAGTGATAGATATATAAAAGAACACGTCATCGAGACACCACATTATTAATTTAATATTAAAAAGTAGAATTCTAAAAACTAGGTGTTACAATGGACGGTCTTATCGCTTAGAGCGATCTCTTCTAGACAAAACATTAATTTTACATCAAATTGATTGTACATAACGCGATCACACAATATTTAAAACATTTTAACTGACATAGGTGTAATTTCAACTGATTTCAAAAGTTAGAAACATAAAATGGTTCTAAATAAATCAAAGCTCTATTTTAGTTGAACAAATCATCAAGTTAATAAGCTTTCATTCACCAGGGAAATACAAATGTTGCTAAATAAGGGCTTCATTATCGTTCATTGAGTAACCAAATAAAATAAGATACAAACCCACTTTTATGTACAGTCAACAAAAACATCCAATTAGCTTGACGTAATAAACGTATGTTTTATTCAAGGATAAGTTTACCTTAGATTTAAACAATAATAAGTTTTTGAAGACAATTTACTCGTGTATTTGACGAAGAATTAAAAAATGCTGCGGAGCAATGAAAAAGGCTTAATAAAAAAAATAAAAAAAAAATATATTTTTTCTGTCGCTATAATGACCATTTATCGATTTCAAACCACCCCATTCAATATTGTCCTCTAATTAACAAATACCTTATTTAATTAAAGTAATTCTGGTAATTTATAAAATTCGATAATGCTGTAAAAACGTGTTCTAATAACATATTTTTAAATATCCCAATAGATTCCGTATCTTGTACCATGACAAGTAGTCTATTGTACACCAAAGGCTCCATTACAGCTTATGTGAAGGAGTCAACAAACGGTCTTTATATATTGCTTCTTAAAGCTCGGAATGGATTTACACCCCTACGATATATTTAGGTGCGTGTGTATGTACAAAGCCACTTGGTAGATAAGTTCCTACTGTAGGGGGTATACTATACAATACAATACAATACAATACAATTAAAAAATTCTTTATAGTTATATGATTATTAACGGGATATTTACCGTGGTAAGGTTGTGGAATGAGCTACCGATATTTTAATAATCATATAACTTTAGTGAATAACCGTGATAGTTAAAAATAGTGTTTTCAAAAATTCTTTATTACACTTTAACCGATATACAAAAATATTAGTTACAAATCTTAAATTAGGAAAGTACAATGGCGGTGTTATCGCTTATAGCGATTTCTTCCAGACAACCTTTGTATAATAGTAGACGGTGGTGCAAAATATGTTACTATATACGTTAAAAACCATCATTACAGAGAAAAACTAAGTTACAAAATTAAACATAGTCATGGAGTAAAGTATTTTTCTTTCCATTTTGAGAAAAAAGAAAAAAAAGCTTTGGAAAATGTTGCTCTGTCAGTGTCAAGGATATGACAAGCTCATAGCACCACCGATGGCTACACGTACCTTTTTTTTTTGAGGCCTCGGGGATGACGAAGGGAGCGTGTGTGCTCAAACCCACTAAACCCCCCGTGAGCAGTCCTCCGCCAAGTTGCACGAGATGGGGTCGCGCTAGCATTCACTATCTCGCCACAGCGGTAGGCACGGATTGACACCAAGCTTCCTATATAAAAATATCGGCTTTCAACCTTGCGTTGCGAATTGAAATGGTATGCTTGAATGATTGAATGAGTGAAACGAAATATATTTCATTCGACGCATACAATCTCGCCTTAAATGCTTAGAGAGACTTTTCTATACCATCGCACTTTACTTGAATGAATCAGAATATTGAATTTAAAAAAAACAACTTTCAATAGTTAATTCAAGTGTAAGAACGATTTTTGTATTTCAATTCTTCAAAGAAATTTGTGAAGCCAGTGAAGTTATACATTCTTAATTTGCATATAAATCTAAGGCTGTTGTTATGCAAATTGTATCATACAAACCTCTGTCGATGCAAGACCTTTATTGTGTACTGAATGACAACGAATTTCTTAGAAGAACTAAAGTTTTTTCATTAAGTCGAATAAGATTTTCTTTACTATTAGCGATTCTTAACTAAGATACCAAACAATAAGTACTGTCTAGACTTAAAATCAATATCATAAGTCTTAGAAGAAAAGACACTAGTTAGATAACGCAAATAAAAACATTTAATTGTTCACTATTAGAACTCTTGAACAAAATGAATAATAGAACTGTAATACTTAGAAGAACAAGTAGAAAAAGATTTAATACGCGATGAGTGAACTTCATCTTTTTTATTAGCGACTGCCCGTCACTTCATCCGCGAAGTATACTCGGCCTTCAGCCGCACCATAACCTCTCATCTTTTCTTGCTTTTTCTTTCGTAATAACCTTCTCCTGACAATATTTAACACAAAAAAAAATAATTAGCCAGATTTTTCCATCCATTTTTAATTTAAAGGGTGACCAGGACAAATAGGGGTTCATTTTTATGATAATAGATTTTTTTTAATTAGAGCTGTAGTGTTTATAACTTTTATGGCTGTAGGTAATTTGTTATATATTTTGACTTGCATGCAGAATATACTTTTGCTAAACATGGAGGTTCTGCAGTTTCGCAATGAGCCAAGTATATCTACACATATATGTACTTGTAACTAAATAAATATATGTTATTATTTACTTTCTGTAAATTTATATTAAAATAGCAGATTTCATGTTATATAATTTCCTTTTCTTTTATTGTAGATATTATGTAATTAGCATGGTGCATATGTTTTTTTAAGTGTGTTAAAGGTAATTAATTTTGTAAAAAAAATATTTTTATTATTATATAAGAAAAAAAAGCGCTCGTAGCGGAGCTCGACTTGGCGATGTTAACCGATCAACAAGTTAAGCAACACTCGCTGCGGTCAGAACTTGGATGGGTGACCGCTAGTGGCATTATTCAACTGAGCGCTTCCGTGCTTCGGAGGGCACGCGAAGCAGTCGGTCCCGGTTGTTTGTCTTAAGACAACAGTCGTTAGGCTATGTCGAAGGCCTTCGGGCGGCCTGAAAACTTCAACATGGACGGTAACCTATCCACCAATCCGCAATGGGCCCGCGTGGTGGATTATGGGCCAACTCCTCTCTCTGAGAGGAAGGCTCGAGTCCCAGCAGTGGGAGCAAAATGGGCTGATTATGATTGATGATGATGAAAAGTAAAAATATTTTATTGTGTAACCTAAGTACTTATGCTATTTAGTAAGCAATACTTTGTAAGTTGGAATTAAATATTAATATTATTTTAATTATTATTATAGACCTAATATTATAATACAGCATTTATCCCAGATCAACGCGATGATATATGTAAATGGATCCAAAAAGTATTTCTTCTCAGTGTTACCATCCGACACCCCAAACACAATTCTAAATTCTCTGAAATCCAACCCATCTCAGCACTATCCAGCCCGAGTTACTATTTACATCAGAAACGTGCCTACTATGAATAAATCATTTTTGCTACGTCTACGATTTAATGTACACCGCTTCGAGCTCGAATGTTTAGTATAGGTATCAATTGTATTGCGTGTATCCAAGACTGGTATTTGTAAGTGTTTGATATGTATACGTATGTTACTGGCATTCGCAAAATTCAAAATTACGTGGTGGGGCCCTAGCACGAATAACTGCGTAACGTAACGTGTCGTTCACGTGAAACAATACAAACAGCCGCACATACATTCTCTAATGATTCGTCGTTCATTTGTCGACGAACTCATCGATGTCAAATACTTTGAGATATTGCCCTTGTACACAAGGTTGTTTTTCCTACATTTCTTGTTATCTCGTCATTTGTTTCACGGATGTTGTCAAAGCTGCAACGATGTTTGCTCAGAGAATCGCACGGCTGGGCACTCTAATGCCGGGTACAGACCAAGCGAACGAGAGCGAGCGAAGGGTAACGAGTGAGCGCAAAAGAATCAGTGTGGACGTCATGCCGTAAGCAAGCGAAGTCAAACGAGGGCCTTCGTTCGCAATGTGTCTCCACATTGATGTAAAATCAAGGCGTCTCTATTAGGGCATCTCAATATCAATTACTTTGATACTTATTCAGCCGTGTCATGCTGATAATTTAAGGCAGAGGAGCGCACAGATTCACATCTGAAAAATGAGGAGCAAGTTATCCACTATACCATACGGATAGGTTAAAATCCCCCAATCGACCGATCCGATTAACAAACAGTTGATGCTATAGACTGTTCAAACAGTCGATCGTATTGACTGTTTGTAAATTCCTAATGAAGAGAAAGTTGTATTAATAAAAGGCTCTTGAGTATTGACAGTAACATACATGCATAATGTTACTAACTACCTATCAATTCATTCGTTACAGCAACTTGCAACAAAGCCGCTTCAAGTCGCAGCGCACCTCATTTGCATGCTATACAATGTACGAGCAGCTTAGGGTCCTGTTTCACAATCCTAAAGGGTTCATTGAAGTTTACAATTACTAATATATTTCTTTATATTATTGACTATAATTATTAATTCATAAGGTAATATTTATTATAGTCCCCGAGAGTAAATACCTCTTGACTTTGACCGCATGAGATTGGCTGTGCCACGATCATGAATGAATATGTCTGTTTATCTATAAAATTAAGGGTTTAAAGAAAACATCTCGATGATCATGGGCCTCTTAGATGAAGACGTCAAACAGACGTCACAAGTCGTATTGAGTCTATTAGCAAAGTAAGTTAAAATCTATATATGTAGAATGTCTTCGCTACTAGCGTTGATTGACGCAGGTTTGGTGCGAGACACGTGTAGACAACAACATCGTAATCTAGTTGGTAGCCTACATACGCAAGATAAATCAATGATATTTTAAAATAAATTTGACATTTGATTTCAAGCGCGTGAATAGCGTGACGTGCCAACCCCGATTGTTCTGCCGGCAGGCCCGGCACTCACGTAACAGTCGTCGGGCAGCGTTCTCCGGCCCTACCGCGCGAGTAGATAAACACTATGCGCCGCCTCTTACCACTTTTATCGCCTATTTATCGCGATGACTTTCTACTTACTCGGGGCCACGCTCTCCAACTACTTTGCTATAAGCACGATGGCACATTGGAAACCTTGGCCCCGAATATACATATGTATTTATTATCTGATAACTAATACGGCACAAACGTCGTTACGGCGAATTATGTAAACTTGTATGACTATACAAGTTTACATTACTTTATATTAAGGAATTAAGTATAGTTAGATATATAAATTTACATTAGGTATTAAACTAAAACTTATCAATGATGTCAAATCAAATCATTTATTTTGTATAGGTCTACGGAGGCACTTACAAATTATCATTTACCATTTATTTTTTCTTAAATCTACTACCGGATCGGAACGCGACCACTACTGAGAATATCCGGCAAGAAACTCAGCGGGCTTGTCTTTTTACATTTTTTTAACGCCAATTGCTTAATGTATTCAACAAATTTGAGTTTTTTAAGTTTATCGTTAACTTTATGTCAAGATACAATATAATACAGTAATTATAAAACGTCAAATTTTTCGCATGGTGGTAAGCCTTTTTTGTTGTCCGCCTGCCTACCAACCTCAAGTTTAAAAATCTGTCGCTAACCACCTGACAGTGAGTTCCAGCAGATACCTTGAGAGCCAGTCGCTATACTAGGTCTAATGTGATATAATCTACGACCGCATCATCAATGTGCATCAAGTGAGATAGTGGTTAACACTGTCCTATAAAGTGTTAAAAAAATACAAGAATTCAAAATCACACTGACATAAAAAAACCATTCATATTCTTTTTGCTCGCTATCATCTCACAGTATTTCAGACACTGTGACTGTATGCTCGTACATTCGTCCGCAAACAAGTCACAATCTGATGCCCAGAACCGGATGTGTATTGACTTTTAGGAACAATTTTAAGAGACTTGTAAACTTGTTAAGTTCGATAGATAGAACACGGCCTCGTTGGCTTGCGCGTCACAAGCTGCGATGGGACTAAATCCTCTCGGAGAGACACTTGTGTAGCAGATGACGGGTGATGTGACGTCATGAACGCGCGAGAGGTAACAGCTTATCAGCGAAACAAACGAATTAGCATCTTTCTTATATTAATAAGAAAGATGCTAATTCGTTTGTTTGGTTATCTTTTTTTCGGGAGTAGGTGTCGAAAAAGTAGCAACAACTAGTAAGAGCTTAACATTTTAATAAATAGTTAAAATTAGATTAAAACAACTTTTAAATGATATAATACATTAGTCAGACACCTTACCTGCCAAATTGTGTTATCCCTGCATCAATCACAAATATTAACATTATTTTATCACTTCACAAAGTACATCAACTACCTAACCTCCAAGATGGACAATATTCCCATTCAAATGTCACTTAGTGAGTAAACTGCAACTTTCCTGCAAAGGATGGAGAATTTTGAAGCAAAACTTACAAAAAATAAAAATCCCACTCCTTGTGATGAGGAATTGGCTGTTTAGTTTGGTGCCTTCAAGGCTTTTATTCTTAATTTCCTGCGAGCTGTTCATAGCCAAATGCTATGTTTGGCCTCTTCTGTCGATCAGCTGGAGATGCGAAGCAGACGCAAATTTCTCCTGATTCTTGATAATTAGTTATCTTCTATGCGTTCTTACGCCTGTTATCCGATTACGATAAAACTTTGGATAATATCGAGGAAAATTGTGTGTGCTCCACATAATTCCATTATGTAGTAATTTCAGGGCAGGGTTCAATAGCGTTATAACTAAACTCTTTGAGAAAGTAAACACTGCATAATTTCCAATTCGAATCTTTTATTTAGTACGCACTTTGACACAACAAATGGCTGACAAAAATACACTTTTATAAAGCCAAAAAAGGAAGTGCTACATACAAATTTAGTTATGCCAAATAAAGCGACGTGGAGCTCCTTCCGCTGGTCTTTCCAAGAGATCCCGGCCATTTAAATAAACGTACATATATATTTAATGCAAAGATAGTGTGACTTATATTACTAGTATTATAATTTAGAGTTTGCTTTTTGTTTATGTATTGAAAACGACGTGCAGAAATTAATAAAATAGAGGAGGTTTTTTCCCACAATAAATTGTATTTTCTTGGTAAAGTCATAAGATGTTAGTAGTGTTCAAATGTTAAGTTCTTACACTTGGAAAGGTATACCGGTGTGAAAATCCGCAAATCCTAACCCAATACCTTATTCCTGGCTCACACTCAGGAAGAAAGGGAAACCCTTATCAGCCAGGGTTACGGGGAAGGAACGGGATCGCGCACTCTTACCATCCACGGAGCCCAGGAGTATTGACTTTCGAGTTGGTCATGGGCATCAAGTCCAAGGGCGATTTGAAGCTTCACGATAGCGTTCCACATGCAGTCGTTGCAGTTTCGTGACACACATGAACCTTTATCTACCACGCAGACGACGATAGTGATGCCATTGGAAGATTCGTAAGAAAGGCGATGGTTGAAAGACCAGAGACCATCCGTGAATATAATCTGAAATGATATAATATAATGGCCATCCGAGAGAGAAATAGTGTGGTGATGGAGGCCCTGCTGAAATGGCATATAGGTAACCAGTCCCCTACGTCTTAATGAGATTAAGTTTCCATATTTCCTTAAGTCAAAGAAAAAAAATAACTTGATTGAAACTTTCGTAAGTATTACACAATATTTTAACGTTACGAGTATTTTGACGGTTTAACTAACGCGGTAGGTATAGTCGAATATCTCGACCGGTTTCGTGACCGTCAGGGCCACTTCTTCATGGAGTACTTGCGCAAACGCCTGCGTTCGCGCTAGTACTGGCGAACTAACTGGCGTAATTACTGGCTGGCACAATCGTCAACTCGTGAATATTTGACAGATTTATTTATAGAAATCAATATATTCACTTTGCCTTTCTTATATGTATTTGCAAGTATAATGCATGTTCGTAAAAAATTACATAAATATAAGTTAAATAGTGTTCACCACCCTTTTAATACTAGAAATACAAATAGGATAGCTGTACCTAGTTTTACACTTGCGAAGACTAAGAGGTCATTCCTAGGAAATTGTGTGCGTTTTCACAATAAAATCCCAAAACACATATTTGAGCTCACAGAGGAAAAATTCAAGTAGACTGTTAAAAACATTTGAATAAAAGAAGCATATATAAAGTGCGACATTATATAAAAGACAAAGATGCTTGGAATACTCCACTTGTGGCAAGCTGTCATTCTGCCACCCATAAAATGTAATATTTGTAGCTACGAATAAATAAGTAGTACCTAAGTAGAAACATTGTAAACATCTACAGAAAAAGAATGGCCCCGAGTTTGTAGCAGCTTCTTCTCGGTAGACTCTATATATTTTGAAACGCGGCGGTAGAGCATTCAAAGTACATTATAATGAAAAACTGACAATCATAAGTGCGTATTTGATGCCTAAATTAAATAAATGACCTTGCTTTGACTTTGATACCTGACTTCAAAGTTTAATTTCGAATATGGACAGGTCACGTGGTTTCTGCGATAATGGGTTGTGAAGTACTGTGAAACTGCCGCTGATAAGATTATGTGCTCGCGAGGTCTACTGTTCGCAGTACTACTAGTTATTAGTTATTATATATGGATAGTTTGCAAATTTCATTGAGCTCTATTTCAGATAAAAGACAATATCTACACGAGGTTGGCTCTCTGAGTGTTTCAAACTTTACTCATACTTAGCAAAACGTAAGCCATTGTAAAACATGTATCAAATAACTACAGTGATTTGGGACATCTAAGAAACGTTTAATATACAACTAAAACACATACATAAAATTTATATAAAATATCAAAAACCAAATCGAATTCTCTGTGACTATTTCAGATGCCACGATGCAGTCATCGAAACGACATATAATCATCTAAAACAAACCGCTATCAAAATAGCTCGCCTCATATAAAAAAGCTCATAAAACGTTTGATCGATAGTTATATATTCCGTATGATATGTTTTACGATTGTTTTATGAATGTAGTTTCGTGAAATACCTCTAAAAGTTGTAGCCGGTATAAACATGCGTTATGTATTCATAAATTTTTGGACCGTCATAAAATTTACTATTAACATTTATGCAATTTTCAGGCATTTACGTTCTTATTTATGCAAAAGTACTTCAATATTCTGCAGTGTCTAAATTTTTTAAGCGATCAAACGCATAAAGTTATACATATGAAATTAATTTCTTCAAATATTTTTGAGAATTAAATTATAGTTGAACGGGTTTCTGTCTGTGCTTTAGTCTCCGTATAGCAATATTATAGCGATCGGTCAGAAAGTATTTGTTGAATCGTGATCAAAAGTAACCTATATGTTGTTTTCAGGGTTCCGTACTAAAAAAGTAAAAGGGAACCCTTTATACCCCATTAGAGGATCTCCTTGTTGTCCATCTGTCTGTCAAGAACGTATCAAGTTGAAAATTCAATCGAATACTCGGATCTATACCACTTCTTTGAACTGTAAAAAAAACAATTATAAGCCATCGCGATTGATGTGATGATGTCGAATATACTATGTCGTTGATGTCGAATATTTTCACAGACTGCGATTTCAAACGGGAAACAAAACCTATAGGGTAATCTTTTCGATGACGTTGGAAGAAACTTGGTAAGAATGTCTTACAACACATGTAAAGAAAAAAACATCTATACCATAAATATGTAGTTTAATAACAAAAAAGGTGTATTTACTATTATTTACTAACTTATTTTTGCGATAGGTGCAAAAGTCGTGTCTAGAGTTCGAACGACAATGTCAAGTTAGTCTTTTAACTTTGTCTTTTAGATAAACTAATAATGCTAGATGTTGTTCACAGAGTCCTCTGTGCGCGAGTCCAACTCGCACTTAGTAGTTTTTTTAGGGGGGGGGGGGGGATTGGGCCTCCGGAACCTCCTACAAACCGACTGAAACGCAATAGAAAGCTATGGCACTTCACGTAGGTGTTATGTGGGAGTGTGGTACTTCCCCGGTCGTGCCGGCCTATTCGGCAGTGGGGTTGGCTACGCGCGTAGCACTACCGACGAAAAACACACATAAAGTGTAGTGTTTAAATTGTGACCTAATGTTGCAATCAGAGGTGAGTCTGCTAACATTGTATAGTTGACTAATTATGCTTAGTGTCAACGTGGCCTAAGTTTTGAAGATTAATTCTACCCGTGAATATAATTTTAGTAAAGCATATTTACCGAGCACAACTACGTTTGAATTAGTCTAGGTTTAGCTCCTAGTCAGCTAATTATTAACTCCCCAGTAATAGAGATAAAAGTTTCTATCTGTGCTCTTAAATCTAGCAAAAGATAATCCAACACTTAAGCCTTCATTAAAACTTTGCTCAACACAAAACGCTTTAGAAGTTGAGAGCTCAAATATTAGGGTATACAAATATAGGCAGTTTAATAACAATAGGCTTGTCGAGCCTTCTTAACACAAAGGTCGAAAACTTGAGAAACGCGCTGAGTGGTGAATGGTTTGAGGATCTGAAGCGAACATCCCAGTATTTCCTCAGAGCGAGCTTACTTTACAAGACGGTGAAGTATTTAATGGGTTGGAATTCGTATAGTTTTTATTTTTATTATACCATTCCCACTCTAAAAAGCTTATGTTATTCATTGAAAACAGTGAATACTTTTAATCACTATTTTGGTGTTTGAATTTAGAACACACAAATATATTTGACTTCCATGTCAATGCATATACTCGTACAACTTCCTAGCGCAAAAGATACTCGACATACAAACTCTTTGTGCAAATAACTTCTCGACATTTGATTGGTCGAAATTTGTGACAAGGAATAGCATTAGAATAAAAACTGTATTACATTCTTTGCTGCCACTGGAGAGTAAAATATATAATAATAATAAGAAAATTACTATTATGTTTAGTAATTGATCCCATTTTAAGTAATTTAACCTTCCTTATTTCATTAAATGTCTATTTACGCTGAAATTATTTATTTTTCTCGTAGTCCTGGTATAAAGTATAGTATGCAACTCTCGCTACGCTCGTGATTCACTAACCACGAATCACTCCCTGCGGTCGTGATGCAGTTGTTAGAAATAGTTGTTATGATTATGATTTGGGCGATTTTTTTAAGGATTAATAATTTTAACGATTGTAAATATATTATTATGAACAACGTAAATGTGCTACTAAGACAAATTGGTCCGCTCCAACTCATACCCATACCCTTTCAGGGTCATATGTGATGCTTTGTAATTAAATTGTAAGATCCTTGTTACATATTAAGAATATGAATCTGATCGCGCCAAAAGGCGCGACGTCACCTCAAGGAAGGCCCCCGCCCGCGCGTCCCGCCGCTGCTGTCCTGCAGCTGTCAAACTACGAGCAGGCGGCTGAACTGGGCAGCGCCAACAGTCACCAATTTAGAGTCGCCGCTAGCGGACGTATACCGCTCCGCCTCCGCGTCGCGACCGCATGGGAACCGCCATTACCCGGCACCCGTGATTACATGATCAGCCCGAGTCACTTACCTAACTTCGCCGCGAGTGACCGCTAATCAGCCCGTGTTTACGCGTAAACCAGTGTACAAACAATAAAACTAAATAGACTTTATACAAGTGAACAACAGTTCTTCAGCACGACGTCCACAGCAGGACGCCTACCCCGAGGACTCTTAAGGTCATCTGCCCGCACTACCCAGAGCCCCGACTTCCTGTAAGTACATACCATTATTTCCTTAACATATCTCTCCTAACACCTTTTAATACGACCGTATGGTTGCAGACAAACTGCTTAACCAGAATCCTTCACTTACTCGGGGTTCGTCTATGGCCCTCGCTTTAAATCTGTCCTTTATTCACTAATTGCATAATATACTATATTTACAACGCGGTCACATTAACTGGACGCATCGCTGGAATGCGGGCGGGTCCCCGCCCGCTTCCACCTGCATTCCCTTTTCTCGCCCGGCAAGTGTCAGTACGGTCAGCATCTTTGTTACCGATACACGTGTCGATAATTTGGCTAATTTTCTTGCTCAATTTGGCTTGTTTTCTGTTTTTGTTTTGATTATTGTTTTGTTAAGTTTTTTGTTACTGTTGATTGTTGAATATTAACTGTTGAACTGTGTTTAAACTATATTAACATGGGGAAAGTTATACACAGTGACGGGAGAAATCTCGTGTTAAAAGTGCTACAGTTTTTCGAGAATGAGAAGAAAAATAAACGTTTTTCCATACCGGGGGGTCAGGTTGAAAAACGTACCTGTGCCGCAACTGGAATATCAAAAAGTTCTCTTACTCGGATAAAAAAGAGGCTAAAATGGCATGTGTATTATCGCCGCGTACTTCTCCCGACACATAATTAAATATTTTTTATTCATTTAACAAACTTAATTTTTAATCTATTTTTAATCGATCTTAATAAAGGCCACTTGGCCGGTTTTTTTGCACACCGTACTTGAGCGCCATAATGACGTCACATGGTCAAGCGTCTAGTTAATGTGACCGCGTTGTACGTCACCTGTCGAAAGTTTTGCTCTATTCTATCTTTTTTTGTTAACGGATGGGAAATCGTATCAGATACCCGGACATATGGGGATCATCCGGGTTATATGGGACTTTCCACTAAAACCCCCTCGGTGGTCTTCCTCGTTATCTTACAGATGGTGTCGGAATGTCCTGAAGAACGCACCGGGACCATCTTGACATATTGGCCTTTGGGTCGTCTCTGCGAGCATTCGCATCTCCTTCTAAAGCCATAAAGATGGCACGACCTCAATTGCCACATCATGACGCCGTCTTCCTCAAGCTCGTTGATGAGGTAGTTAGGGCCCCCAAATATATCCGAGCTCTTAGAGTCCCCTTTTAGACGGCTCTTACGACAGGCAGGGGTTACCCTAGCCCTATTCTTTAAAAACCCGGGCTTACAGGGTCATCGGCTATACTACCTATAACAGCCAACTTTGTTCTTGGATTGATAAATCTGCCTTGAATAGTTTGTTATTTGTTTGACGATAATCTTACGAATACTTGAGGTTTAGGATGCTAATGTAAGAGGCGAAGAAATCCGACTTACTAGGTGGAAGGTTAATACCACCAGTACCAAAGATAATGCGGCGAAGCAATAGCGAGCGAACATTAAACCAAGTGATTATAACACACCGTTCGAGCCCGAAAGGTGCTCGGTGACATGCTCGTTGGACTCGAATATGTTGATTTGTTTGCCGACGGACTGGGCACATTAGTTCAACATGCCTATTTATATTGGAACATATATTTTTAATTTTAATTTAATTGACATTATTTTAATAATATGTTGTATTTGTTCTTTGACTTTGATTTATATTATTTTATTGTTGTTATTCTAATTTTGTATTGCTTATTATGTTGACATCACTAATTCTGAATTTCTGCTATATAATTTTACTTTACCTTCGAAGTTGATGTTTTCTAAATGTACCTACTTACCTAAGTTATGATAATGTATAATATGTGGTGTTTTGGAATTATATATATATAATATATATATATATATATTCCTTTTGGGGTCTCATTCGCCAATATTAGCTGCGAATAATACTATTTATTTATTTATTTAAGTCAATCGATGTGGCTAACAGAATAATTCCAAAACACCACATATTATACATTATCATTAGAAACCACCAGATATAAAAGAATACAGCTCAAGTGGTCAAAATGTATTTGATTTCTTACAAAATGTTTCAGTCATCAATTACAGTATAATCTTACTAATCCGGCACTATTAGATATCAGAGGGTGCTGGATTATTGGCGTTTTCGGATTACTGGATTATGGAGAAAAATCATGTATATTAAATAAAAATGAAGTCCTATTTCTCCAGGTCACTTGAGAACGGATGGAACGATGTTGCTAAATCTTTTGTTTCGTTGTTTTTTTTTTATTGTCAGTAGAAGGTTTTTATGAAAGAAACCCAAAGAAAAGATGAATTGAGGTTATGTATTTACTAATGAAGGTAACTTTCTTCATAGGTGTTGTATAAAGCACTATGTATCACGCGGGAGAGAGTTCTATTTCTGTTCTCGAGTATCCTTTAAACATACTTTCGGACAGAAATAGATCGTATTCTCACATTAGTGTACAATGTACTGTTAAACACTAATACCCGCGTACTAGGGTTCTATGAGTCGTGGGAGGTATGGACATGGACACATCACATCATACAAGAACTGACACAATCAATTTTGCTCATCACGCAAATATTTACCCGCCGATCAGGGATCGAGCCTGTGACCCCGTGTTTCGAAGGTCTCTAGCAACTAACGGAGCCTACTAAAATATGTATACCTATAATATGATTGTAATGGATATAGCTGTTTTTGATACCAATTCTTTGGTGATGACGTCACAGGAATAGTGATGTGCATTTAAACTTTATCTAAGGATTTTCTATCCAAAATGAAATGAAAATATGCATTCGTGATTATCATGTCGATTGCTTAAAAATTGATGCCGAATTTTAATAATCAGTCATTATTTCGTATATTCATACTGATATTAATGATTACGACTGGCATTGTAATTATACTCGTTTTTACCTAAAAGCTATCTCAAAATCAAGGCCTCCTTTTGTACTACTACGTTTTACTTACCTCAAAGGTAATTTTGTGTTTTACTGTAAATCAAGAGTATAATAAATCTAACTATGATTATGGAAAAGGCGAGAAGATACCAAACAATGGCTCTCCTTCATTCTGTTAATTTTCCGTTTTTTTTTGTTTTGTGTGTAACAGCGGTGGATTATTCACCGTTAAGAATTTGTAATGTTGTACTCGCTAAAACGACGGGGGCAATTTTGATGAAATTTGGTATGGAGGTAGATGAAGCGCAAGATTAACACATAGGATACTTTTCATCGTCATCATAATCATCATCCATCACCACGCCGGTGAAAAAGCGTAATATGCTTGGCCACAGCATATTTTGGTATAAAGATATATATGGCTTTGGAGAAGATAATAAGCTACTCGAAGTACTAATCCTGCGCAGACGACGTCGCGGGCACCAGCTAGTTACCAATAGACAAAAACATTCCTCAAAAGTAAATTCTACCAACTTGTTTATATCTCTGACGCAAGACTACCAAAATTATAATAATGTGCTCTTCAAGAATCCAGCTTTTTTTTTATATGTTTAATTAATAAATTAATTTAAAACTCAGGTCATTATTTCTCGAAAGAAATATGGTAGCGTAGCCTCCTTGGGTCACAAAATGACGAAAAAATATAAAAGTTTGTATAAGGTTAAGCTACAAGCACGAGGACTACCTGACGTTAAGCGGTAACCTCTGCCTCTAACAAATGTAATTAGTCACAAGTTTCTAAATGTACTGCGCTCATTACCCTGGAGTAATTAGTTGTTAAGTATGTGTATGTTATTTAACCGGCACAATAACCTTCAAACCAAATACAGTAATTAACATACAATAAAACATTCAACAATGACCCCAAAATTCTCTCAACGGAGCGTCACTATAACTCGAGAATGGTACGTGAAGCGGTTAAGATTAAAAACACCGTAACTTCAACCGGGAGAATAGTTTCAAACTGGCGGCAACATGGAATCCAGTGATTAAAAAGTGTTTCCGTCGCGATTTATGCTCAGAAAAATCTGTCGACATCGTTGGTGTTGTGTGTGTCGGGACAGTGACTTTTTATAACAACTGTTGGGGGTATATAAAAAAATATCTCCATACTTCAAGACAATGACACCCGCCTCTTCAGTCCGCCCGTGACCACGATCAATGCAACATGATCGAAACGTCGAGGTAATTAAATACTATTAAGCCTATATAACGCGATTAAGCCCCGTTAATATAATATAAACAGTACCATTACTTGTGTACTTATGTATTGCGCTTCATGGTACAAATACGGCAGTAATTCCCCGGACAAACTCGTTCTCCCGCTTCGCTCCCGGATGTACTTTCGTGAGGTTTCACGTACAACATAGATATAACTTCTGTTAACATATTTGTCCTAAATCCTTGAATTATGATGAACATAAACAATACTCTAAAACATCCTTCCACAATATGTTTCACCAACTTATTTATATCTCTGACCCAAACCTACCAACATTATGATAATGTAGGTGCTATTTCAAGGATTTCAGCTTTAGTTTCATGAGTTCCTTTGTTACTTCACAATTGTAAAGTTGAGGCGGTATCAGCACCGTACTGAACTAGGTTTTGAGGGTTAATTGTTGTGAAGGCTTTGTTGCCTGTTATTTCAGATTTGTTCTTATTAAAATTAACCTGAAAGCCGCTGCCTGCTTAGTTGTACTCCTAGGAAATATTTGCTTTCAGCCAACTTTATGTTTTGTATTGAATATTTACTACCTTGGTAGGTAGTGGTAAAAGTGACATTGACTCCTAGCTCAGTGGGTTGGCAAAATTGTAGCATAGGGAGGTAAATTAATAAAAATATTATTATTAAAAGACAATGTTAAAGAATTGGTGATATGATTGATTAATTATATGGTTGGTTTTAATTTATACTCATAATTTAATTGTTAAATATTCTACTTTAAATATAAGCACACTAATATTTAGGTAATGTTGAAATACAATAAATTACAATTGTTATATTTAAGTTACTTTCTAAAACTACTAATTACATTATTGTATGTCCAATTGATGGACCAAGCTGTTGGGACAATAATAATGTATACGATCAATAATGTGACACAGTTAAACAATACAAATAAATCTGAATCTGAAATCTGAATCTAATATTAATATTATATTAAATTAAGTTAGTTGAATCAGCCCCCAGGTCAGAGAAACAAAATCGGAACAGCTGCACGGCTCCTATCCGGGCACGTTCAATTGAATAGCGTATATATAATTGCGTTTATGATCGGAAAAGTTGAATCACCGGCTTTTTCACCGATGCTATTGAAGATGTGTCTCACAATTTGATGCCTGGAAGCCTGGAATGTAGATCTTCACTGTCAACTATTCAATAGTAAATATTTCCAGTGGCAATTTGGGGGTTGGAACAGTGTGTTGTAGGGCCCTAATTCACAGATGACAGATCGTTGTTCGATGTCCACCATACGGCTTTAAACTGTTGACTTAAGATAATAACTGGGACCATCGTACGAAACACAATATTTTTAGTAGATAATTACACTAGTCGTTACTAGTATAAAAAGGCAGGAAGCTTTGATTAAGACATATTTAATCATTTAAAAAATATGGGACAACACACAAGTTAAACTTAAAACTTAGCAGATCCTATACTATAGTAACCTGCCGTGCGAGTCTCTAATGGCCGTTTTCAATATTATATCTATCCATAGTTTTCCTTACTACCGATAGAAATTTGGCATAACGTCCATACAAATAGTGTCAAATATCTATCTCTAGTAGGTAAACCGACGATAGATAGGATATTGAAAACGGCCTTAAGAGCAAACATCGTTGCATCTTTGACAACACCCGTGAAACAAATGACGAGATGACAAGAAACGTTGGAAAAACAACCTTATGTACAAGGACGATATCTCATAAAGTATTTGACAACAGTGAGCTCGTCGACGAATCAATAGAGAATCACACGGCTCATGAAATATACAACCCAGTCACAATATCTGTGCACCTGACCTCGTGACGTCATATCGGCGGTCTGGGTACGGTGTGAAAAAAAGTTTTTTCGAGAAATGTGGAGGTAAAAAATAATTACTAACCTTTTCAAATCAATTTATTATTGATGAAGGGTTTGTTATTAAAAAACAATAATTTTAATAACAAAAACATTAATTATTAAACTCAGTCACTATAAATTATTGACTCTATGCCTGACATTGTATCTTCCTCACTCTCACTTTCTGAACTCTCCGAACTATCTTCCCCTAGTGATATTTAAAGTTGTGTGATGTTGTCATCTGCTAGATGATCCTTTTCCCAGTATTATCGCTGTAGTCTCTCCACGTGATTCACTCCTTTTTTCCAGTCAGCTGGCGTAATTGACTCTTTGATATCCCAGTTGCAGCACAGGTTCGTTTCACCACTTGGTCTACAGGTATGGTGTACTGTTTATTTGCTTTCTCCGATTCAAAAAACTTGAGCACTTTCAAGATTAAATTTCTTGATTCGCTGTGTATTGTTTTTCCCATGACTTCAGTTTAACAGCTACAACAATTGTAATAACAACCATACCAGTCCAAACTTAACATTAAACAGTCTAAACTTAACAATAAATATTAAAAAACAAAACAACAACAAAGCGAAAATATCAAAATTATCGGGACGTGTATCGGCAACGAAGATGCTAACCGTACTGTCGCACCGGGGAGTGCGCGGAGAGGTGACAGGGGAAGCGGGAGAGGCGCCGCATTCCAGCGAGGTGCACAGATATTCTGACCGGGTTGTATATACTTACATGCTAAACACATGTCAAACAGATGAGGTTAGAGTCAAAATCTCCTTAAGATATCTCCCTAGAAGGCGAATTTGAGACTTTTAGTCCAAAAAGGGATGTTCATGCATACAAAAATTTGACCTATCCCGCGATCGAATCCGGGACCAGCGGTCCAGAAGGCAGGGTTGCTACAAATTGCGCCAATGGGCCAATTAAATAAAGTTAATAACCGATACATTGAACTGTTACAAATTTTATAAAGAACTATCGATAGTATTTTTATCTTAATTAAACCCATATTTACCAATAAAATAATTCGAATCCAAGTCGTATATTTGAAGTGAAATTGGCATTTCGATTTTAAACGCCGGCCTCAACATTAATTTTAATGTTTACTGTGGCATAACGAGAGATAAACGAATTCATTCAGTCGTGTTAATTTTGATAGATGAAATCCAACGCGCCAGACTGCCTAGCCTCTATGACTTTGGGCGACCTTATTTATTGGATGGAACGATGGTACATAGAACTGACTCGGGTTCTGTATCAAATCAATTATTGTCAAAGTCAAAGTATTAATTAAGTCCATAAAGAACTAAAAGGTCGCACAATCGTTAATAGTTCATTTACGCCAAATATAAACCTTTTGAGAATTAATTAGTGTACTCGATGATGAAATTAGAACCATTTTGACGACATTCCCTGTATCAGCTTATAGCTGATAATTTTGCTTTTACCTTTGAAAGCTCAAAACGCCGAGCGCGATTAACGTAGTGTAAATTTTCGTCTACCTCCATTTAGAATATGTATGTATTGCTTTCCGTTGTTTAAAATAATGCTATCGCCTTTTGATTTTGTGGCTAAGATATATTTCTTAATTTTTAATTATGATGTCAATCAGTTGTTTAGACAGGTAAGTCACTTGCCTGGTGCTAAGCGTCACGCTTACCCATAACAGTTCAGATTTATTCAGAATTGTATACAATGATAATGAAAAACCTGTAATTTCGCTCAAAACATTGTATTTCAACGAAGAACAATATTGCTTGCACACTACTGCTTCACGGTTGAATTACTGGCAAAGGCGTGCTATTCCCCCAGGCGGACTCATAAATAATAGTTCTACCAGGTTAAATATTAGTAAATTTAAATAGCGAGTTTTGAAGAAACATATTTTAAATTTTTTCTAGTGATATATGCTAACATCAATGCAACTTATACAATACATGTTATTTTACGAAAATTAAAATCGCTTTTATAAATTATATATTTAGTAGTATATTAAATAAAATATACTACTAAATATAATATAATTATGTTATATTAAATAATTATTTAGATTTAATTCAACGTTATTATAACTTTTTAATTGTGTTAGTAATGTCGTGTGTTTTTCTGTCTGTTTTCAATGTTTTCGATTTAAAGAGATTAATTATAATCATCAGCCATCTTCTTATTAAATATTTTAAAGTATAATGTGCATTTTTATAGTCCATAAAATAAAATAAAAATACAATCTAAATCTTAAAAGAAATGAATGACATTATTATTATTCCATTTATAAAACAAAAATATTATTGCAAGAGTGTTACTACGCAGTTGATGGATTTAAAAAGCACAAATCCATCAAAGTATTCATGATAATAGTTAAATGTAGCATTATATTGTAAATATTTCGCAATGTTGTTCTATTTTAATTAACCTTTCATTATAAATTTGAAATGACTACACAAATATTGTAATTTTGACATAAAGTTGCCCTTTCACTTCATGGACTGAACACACTGTACATATAATGTATTTAGGACTTACCTGATATGCACATGATGCAAACTTAATGAAATAAATAAATACAATAACTTTTTATTCTTGCCACACAAAATAAGTAAATTAACTAATTAATCTGCTTACAACTACGAGTAAGTATGTGAGAACTATGCTAGTTTTACAACTGGCGGTCTTGTTGCCAATCTCTTACAGGCAACCTCTGAATAGAAATGACAAAAGTGCAAAGTTTAGACGATGGTGCGTAACATGATAATAGTTAAAACAACAGGAGAGGAGTTACGTTAATACCTACACAAATAACAATAATATAATAGATGACGTTACAATATTTTAAACTACTCTATAATATTTAGAAATACATTTAAGGTATTTGTTGATTAGTGCACAATATAGAACAGGGGGGTTTGGAAACGACAACTGGCTATGAGAGTAAAAGAAAAAAATTACATAATTTTATTTATTATTATGAAGCCATGTTTGCCGCTCCCCGGCTAAGAGCCATAGTGCGACTGAACGCACGATCCGAAGCACCGCTACATCGCAAAACAGATATGTTAATACGCGAGAAATGTCGTAAAAATTTGCGAGTCAAAGTCAAAGTCAAAGTCAAAATCATTTATTCAATTTAGGCATCAAAGACGCACTTATGAACGTCAATTTTTCATTATAATGTACTTTAAAGACTACCGCCGCGTTCCAAAATATATAGAGCCTACCGAGAAGAAGCGGCAAGAAACTCGGGGCCATTCTTTTTATATAGATGTTTTTACAATATTTTTACTTAGGTACTACAGATATTAGCTCCAGTGTGTTGCCTTACAAAAGAGAACATAATAATGGTATCAGTAGGGCAAGACACGCTACACTTTGACATCTTAGTACACGAGTAGATAGATCCTGGAGTGATCAGTCCCAAGCTGTTTTATCCTCCAAGTAATCCGAAATTTTGTAATAACCTAGTAGTAGGTAGGTTCGTACGTCGTTGTACCTATTCTAAGTGGGTAGGCATGTCTCATGATACTGTTGTTTATTCTGTGATGTAGAGGCGTTCTTTTAGTCGCGCAATGGTTAGCTGCGAAGCAATGAGTTTGGGTTAATATTAATAAAAAACATGTTTTTTTTCCCTTCACCACCAACCACCAGTTATCGATATTGGGCACTAATAAACAATGACCTCATATAGGCCTGTTGGTCTAGTGGTAAGTGACCCTGACTGCTATGCCGGAGGTCGTGGGTTCGATTCCCACCCAGGACAAATGTTTGTGTAATGAGCACGATGATTTGTTCTGTGTCTGGGTGTAATTTATCTATAATATGTATGTATTTAGAAATATATAAGTATGTTTATCAGTTGTCTAGTACCCATAACACAAGCTCTGCTTAGCTTGGAACTAGATGGCGTTGTGTGATAGTTGTGGAATATTTATTTATTTATTTATATGAAAATCGTTACAAAATTTGATTATTCAGTTAAGTATATTAATAATTTATTACAACAATTATACATAATAATATACTCAAATAATTACTTGTTCCGACTGATTGACTGGCATTATCATCATCAACGTGGAGCCTAAACCACTTGATTATTTTGATATTGTAAGCATAGAAAGGATTTTTGGAAGTTTCACGCCTAAGGAGGTGAATTGAATTATTACTTCTGTGACTTGGTATCCCATACACCATACGAGGAAAGCCGCTAGCAGATCAGCTAGTTAATTAATAAAAATAATGATAATGTTTCTCTTATTCTTTCAGACGTTATGTCGGTCGGAGCAGCACTTTGTCACGCCCACAAGAACGTTTAGCCACTGTTTCTCGGAAAAGCTTTGTAAAGTGGGCCTAGCGTTTCGTTAAACAATAACGTTCCCGAAACTGCGAGCTTGCGCATTAAAATAAAACTTCCTTCTATCTTTATTATTTTCATTTCTTACAATGAACACTTAGCCAACATACGAACTTGTGCTATAGTGCGCGCGGAACTAGTTGGCTGCGCCTTAGGTATGTGAGCGGTGGAACGGAGATACTACAGCGTACATACTATATTTTAGTTTAACCTGTGCGTTGCGAGCAGTAGGCAACCTGCCCCCTCGCCCCTGTCGCCACCTAAGGCACGGCCAACTCCATCCGCGCGCACTATAGCAAGTAACACTTGCTTCATTGATCTCTCAAAACACCTCGAACATTACGTGCGTGTGCGCGAGCATGCTGGCCCGAGAGTGAATCGTAAGTATGAACTTTCTTAGAATAGGTACGTATCTTCTTAGTAAACAAAAATGCTCGTAGCACTCCACTTCTGCTAAGTTTTCATTTGCCACCCATGTTTGCCAATGCCACGCCAATAAAGATTGTAATAAAAATACCTTAAAAACAATTTTAAGTTTAGAGCGGTAAATACTGTTCCATTTATTAAGAGTTGAGTAATTATAAACATATTTTTTACTATAGCTGCGCTCTGCTATCCATTTTTCATCCGCCTGATTATATAGTTTCTCCTACCATATCAGCTATCTGTATGTTAAAGTCCTGTCAAAATCTATCCTGCTGGTTTCAGATATAAGCCAGAATAGGCGAACGCAAATTTTAGTTATTTTCTGTCACATAAAACTATGTATCCGTATATATATTGAATTAGTCAAAACCTGTTATTTTGTCATTACATACTCTTTAGTTTCAGTTATTTGTATAGAATATATTTGATGTCATTCATGAGTGCGTCTTGGCATAGTGAGAAGATATAAAGTGTACTCTGTGATGAGAAGTTATTAGTTTACGCTAACATTTAAAATAACACTTCCGAATGACAGCACTAAAACTAGATATTTCTCTTCAGTTGTGGGTATTTCTTAGACAGATTGTTAACACGTAACTTGGTGTTCGCTAACTAACGTAAACATATCCAAAATTGAATAGAACAATCCTGTATTGTAATTAAAACTTCCGTGAGATGTGATAATTAAATGGTAAAACCGGCAAACACTCCACGTCTATAATCTAGTCGTTATTATTCCGACCGGTATTCGAAAAGTACTGTACTGATGCCTATATTCATGGCGAGCGTGGTCGAGCAGGTCTAGAGTGCGGGACTAGCGGCCCTGGCTGCCACGCCACGCTCTCCATGGATGGGCTTTAGTACTGCCCAAACACTGGTCGGAGTTATAACGACTTAGATCATTCTAAGTGTGACATCAATTAGGATTTTCCCAGGTAGCAGACCGATGACGTAAGACGAAAAGTGACGTTGCACAGACGTCCATTTAAAGTAAATTAAGGTCGGTACGTCTTTGGACACAAATTAGACGTCTTCACTACGTCCTAAAATAGTATAATAATATCATAGAGAAACCTTCTATATGAACACGTCTATATGAAGTCAATAATGCGTCATATCATTAGTGCCTACAAAAATTCCAAATCCTAATGTCGTCTTTCAATTGACCAATGGAAGACATCTAGTTAAAAGACGTCCTTATTAAGTCGTAAAGACGTCATGTTAGTCGAAACCGTAGCTCAAAATTTTTGAACTAGATGGCGTGACTAATTTGCAAGGTAATTCTACATCGCGCAAGCGTTTGTCGCATGTGATTCGAGTGTTCTCGCCTAAGCTCGGGTTTTGTTAATAAATTCACCCTATGGTTCCAATATTTGTACTAAAAAAATATATAGAATGCTTATTGAATGACTGAACCAACAGTAATTTGATATATATTCTAATGGCAAATAATTAAGATGTAGGTCTTAAATTTATTATAAGCATAAATACTTAAGCAAAAGATTATATTGTATTTTTTAAATCAATTTTTATATTGCAGATTTATTCGTTTCTTTCTTCAACACCATCCTGAGGGCACAGTACGTCGGAACGACGTCTTTCTAGTATATATCATAGGTCTTCAAGACGTCATCGAAGTCGTCCCCCAGGCGTCTTTTTTCAGACACTGAGGACGTCATAAGGATGTGACATATTGGAGTCATTTTAGGGGTTCTTTAAGGTCAATTTTGGGACGTCAAAAGGTCATATACTGACGTAAATTGGACGCCTTTACGGCCAGTTTTTGCTACCTGGGTTAATGTGTTAAGAGAATAAGGCTACCATAAATAAATTTTAGTTCGCTAGTTTAGTTTTGTTTTTTGAACAATTGAATAGCTACCATTATATAATTAGGCTAGTTGGCATAGAAAGAGATGTGAGCCGCTCATACCGTTCCAGCAGTTGATCGGATTAAGGTAAAATTAAAAATAGGGATAGCTTAAAGCCTGCATTAATACATAGGTATTCAGATTTTAGAGTCATTATTATAATTTTGAGTATGTAAACTATTATAAAACATAAACGCAATAGTAATATGCTACATTAGCGGACATAAACCTGCTTTGATTACTTAATTATAACCTCAACTATACTAGCTCACTTTTCTATTCGTATATAAGTAGGAGCAGTTTCTTAACTTTGTTTTTTTCTTTTCAAATTCTATTCTATATTCATCTACTGAATATCAAACTCCTATTTTTTAACTCTACCGCGCTTATATCAAACGTCATCAATTCTCCAACGCTTGCGTACAGCTACTTTGTCTCGCTATCCAACAGAGAATAGTTTAGTTTGATATTTAAAAATAAACGCCCGTTTGCACCAGTTTAAACATAAAATCGAGACGGCAATCCAGCGCTTAATCAGATTGCTTTGAGTGCTGCATTCAAAGCGCTACAACGGTCCCCATTAGCAAATTCAGTATTTTCGTAACGTAAATCGGCATGCCAATACACGCGCACAGAATTCAGCGATCATGGTTGTTTAATAAGTAGGTAGTTTGATGCAGGTTGTTTAGAAATGAATCGTTATATCGTTTTAGATATTATTTAGATAGTAGATAGTTTGGATAGTAGATTTTTTTTGTGGTAGTGTCACGCTGGAACCCCACACCCGAATGGGCCGGCACGACCGGAGAAGTACCACACTCCCACATAACACCGACGTGAAGTAACATAGCTTGCTATTGCGTTTCGTCGATTACCCCCTTCCCCTTCCCCCTCCACCCTCTCCCCTTCTATCTCTTCCTTCTTATCATCCTTCCTCAAAGGCCGGCGCATTCTCGAGATTTCTGGTATTGCGGTTGTCCGTGGGCGACGGTATCACGTAACATCAGGTGAACCGCTTGCTCGTTTGCCAAGCTATACAACAAAAAAAAATTATGCTTATTAAGATTTATTCAAACACGAAGCACACTTTTTATATATGTATCTATTGCATTTCATGTATTTATTATTTATTTATTTATTATATAGTTATATCCTTTATTTATTTATATATATATAATTTATTTATTTATATCATTTATTTGTTTTCATACTGATCATTTTAATTTGAAATCTCCGTTTCCGTGATCATAATAAATCGTTTTTGTGCGTTATTATCGAGCGATATGCAATATCAACGATAGGCCTGAACCAGGCATCGGAAATGTTAGTTTTCGTTTTTTTATGCTTTTTTGCGGGGCTAGCTTCAAGCGACATCATACACTATAAAATAAACCCACCTCGCCACTCATTCGGTTCCATGTGTTTTGACAAGGCCATAAATAATGATTTCGGAATCAATTTTCGAGTCAAATTCTGTAAATGTATCTATTAAACTTAATCATTTCATCATTTCAGTTTTACTGTTAGTAGGTACGACTAACCACTCTCAATATACTTGATTTTACTTCTTTCACAAACATATCCCTATAAACGCTGTAAAAGACCGTTGCATAAGCAAAGGGTTGTGAAAGCCAAATGAAAAAAGTATAAAATATAGCACGTATAGTTCTATAGCAGTCACTTGGCTTTATGGCTCATTGAACTCTACCGCGAGGGCCCCATAACCCATAGGGGTTATGAGACTTTCGCATAAACCTCGCAGTTGCCTCTATGTGGGTTATATGCACATAATCTCGTTTGATATACCACTAGGAGGCCTATCTATATTCAGTGAATATAGAATACCATAGAGACAGAAGTGATACTTAGATGCAATAATTTTGTAACTTACCTACTTTATGCTAGCGTAAGTGAGATATAGTTAGAAGTTTCTTGTATCAAAAATTTGTATTAATAGATATATAAAAACGTTTTTGATGTGAATGAAAGTACTTAATCTATCACAACTTTAAAAGTCTTTGTCGTTTAATTTATTGGCCCACACGCTAGACTGAGAAAGAAACTAGCACACGGAACGAAAAGGCTGTTACATGTTTGATAGTTAACTTAACCTTTGATTCAACAAAATATGTCATACGAGTATATACAGGCTGAGGGTTATTTCCGAAGAGAACTATAACGTTTCGTAAACAATGTAAAATTGCCTTGAACAAGTGATAAAAAGTATCATTTTAAATTACATTAAAATGCTTTGTTTTTCCTGGAAACACATCTGTCGTGTCTTTGTTAACTCTATGAGAGGAGGTTTTCCCAGGCCCCTATAAAGCGACTGACGTATTGGTCTACGATTTGCTATGATTGCGGCCGGATATTTCGTTTTGGCCTCAGGCCAACGGTCTTTTTCGGTCAGCTAGTTATGTATGCATCGCGAGACTTGTCCATTATGAGGATTTTGGAATTCAAGAATAGATTAAATTAGTGTTTTGACCTCACAAAATTGATTTAAGTGCGATATTTTGTAGGTAGCATAGAAGTAAACAGGAAATTAACTAATAATTTGTTAAACCGACTAAGCATAAAACTCGAACTGCTTTTGAGCTTCGCTTTAGTCGGATAAAAACTGACGATGACTAAAAAAAACGACAGTGGCAGTCATTGACTTTGCTTGATTTTCTTAGATCTATATTTATTTGAGTTTCGTGTAATATTGGTGAAAAATGTACGTAAACATTGTGCAAAGATGTTTTTGTGTTTTCTTCGCTCTAGAAAGTTTTAGTAATGTATACATCATTATACTAGAACGTGACTTAGTTAAAATCTCACTTCATGCTACCATAAAAAATTACATAAACAACTTCAGGAATTCCAAATGTAACACCATACCTTTAAGTAACTATACAGCCAGGTCTCGCGCCGGATAGTAAGCACTGAGACACCATTAACATTGATTGGCACCACCTGGGGACCAGTTTTAATTATATCTTGAAATATAATATCACCCTAGGGTGATTATTAGGTCATTTTCCTATAATTATATGTTTTATTGAATTTTTCAGGGACCACATTCATCAAAATAAATATTAAAATCTTTGTTTGTTTTACATATACGCCACGGATCGCCACCTGATTTCAACAAAATGATTATTAGTTTTACAATGTACAAGTAGGTTTTTTATGAGATATAGAAGGGAAAAAGAACAGGCAGCTCAAGTATTGACTATGTCAGATCAAGTGATCACCGTCGCTAACGGACATCCGGAACGCCAGAGGTGTTGAGGACGCGTTACCGGCCTTTGAGAAGAGAATATGCACTGAAAGTTCCTAAGTCACATTGGTTCACGAATACTTCAGATGAGAGCAACTGGTTCTGAATTTTTGAAATTTTAATGTTGAAGCAATGAAGCTATTGAGGAAAATAATAAGCAATTGTGAATACACGAGATGTGGTGCGTCAGCGCTCCTATTTGAGGAATAATCCGGTGTCGACCTACATGTGGAAAAAAGTCCTTTCGAGGCAAATAAGCAGTTCAATAAAGTGACAGTGCAAGCCAAAAAGTACCGCAGGAATAAAACCTGAACCTGCCAGAAGTCGACATAAAATTGGTCATTTATTAATGATTTAGGTGATGTGGTGTCATTTACAATTTACGCGTGGCTGCAGGTCTTAGCTAGCATTTTATATGTAGCCAGGATTTCTAAGTTGTATATAAGCATGTTTATAGTCTCTTCACATTGTAATGGCTGGACAAGTTTGGATGAATCAGCATGGGCGTAACAAGTTTTTAGGATTAACACTGGACTGCGAGGCTAATGATTTTTAGGTTCTGTGAAATTAGCGATGCGCGCCTATAGTAATAGACTTTGATTCGAAAAAGTAGTTAATTATTTGACTATTCCACATTAGGAATCCGTTTGATCCTGATATGATGTTAGTCTGTACTAACTTAAAAGGGCTTTATCTTTCCAACCATAATAAGCAGCCGGTTGAAATCATCACAAATATCCGAAGGCACACGGTTATACTGTGTCATTCGTTTTGTCAACGTAATGCATTCTAAAATGATCATCCTTTATTGCGGTAACTACTTGAACGGGAGACCGTTTGTGTTCGTTAAAACTAACACTAGTCGTTGCACTTTGCCGGAGGCATTCGGACTACCTGAAAACTATACCCTCTCACCTATCGTTTGTCAATATAACAATGAAATTTTTATTGAGTGTGGGTCGTTCGACAGATGAAGTAATAATGGCGTATTTACTAACGCTATCATGTGAAGCCACGATACTTGCTTAAATATAAAAGTGTCTATGGTTACAATCTAGAAATTCAATTATAAAGTCATATAGGACATTTCGTCCTCATTACAAGTCAAAAAATCAAAGTAATTTTGAATCCACACCCTTGAATCCTTGCTTACAGTGAAAAAAATTCATTCGTTATTCGAATATCGTTAGCTAATAACTAAACTTTTAGCTAATGACGAAACTATTGCCAAAAGTTAGCATTGCTTTGATTACAATTAGCGAAATACAACATTTGGATTCCATCCAGAAACAACTTAGTTACGTGATCGGGAATAAGGGTGTGAACCCGACGAAGGTTTTAGTAGTAACATTATTTTTGTTTTTGCTAAACTGTACTGGCTCTACTCCTCAATTCGGAATTGAAGATTGTTATTAAAGTCAGATTATTTGCGAAGAAGAAAAGACTTTCAAAAAATATTAACGGAATTATATTTAGATATTGGGATCCACACATCCTTTAACAGAGGGTTTGGTAACCTTCTTACCTCCTTGAATCGGAATAATTACTGATTTACTAAGCTATGTTCAAGTACTAATCGCATAAGTAATATGAATGCAAAAGACGTATGCTCGTTTAAATTGATGTTTGTCTTTTACTCTTTCAAGCATTAACTCCTGAATCTGTTTGGCTGATTTTTACATAGGAAGATGAATAATTAGAGTGATCTAGGTTGGGTATCACAAATTTTTCTTTTTGTTAAGTAGACGGACAGTCATCAATCTTGACATGACAATAATGCTCATTTTGTGGCTCATTCTGTTCAATATACAATAAATTAATGCAACCAAGACTATGATTGATCATTTTCATGATGTAACAATATATCCATCAATTTATATTAAAAAAAATATTACTTTTATAAATGCTTTATTATTGATTTAAATACAACCATTTGGTTCTATGAAAGCGTTATATTACAAAACTTAGATACAATGTTTAAGAACTTCAACGAGAAAGTGCCCAAACTTTACTAGAACAGCTAAAAACGAATAGCCCAATTCTCGAATTTGGAGTTCAAAACACGAGAGCACTCTACGTGGAAGTATTAGATACTTCGCAGCTTTCCATTGGAAAAATGCAAAACAATTCTTTTTAATCCTTCCAGTCAGTAGCGCGTCCATCCATTTTTCAATCCTTTTGTACGCCGAAATCGATTTTCTAGAATAGTTCACTGACGAAATAGCTAACATTTTACAAAGCAACATGGAGGTACCTATCTATGACTAAAAGCATTTTGCAGTGCCCAAAAGTGTCCTCATAGAAGACTTAGGACAAGTGGCAGTGTGTTACACTTAACTTTTTCTGCTTTTAAAATGATGTAAAAAAATATTTTCCTGCTCCATTAGTCCGGGATGTTGAGTGCTTAACGTGGCAGAAAGGTTGCGAGTTAAAGATCTCCGTAACTAGGCGTAATGGTAGCTAATGGTGAAGGGGTGACGTATATACCTGTGTAGATTTTTTGTATTTGGCGTATTTTGCTCATCATTTTGAAATTTGCTTGTTATGGTTCAGTTTTAGCGGTTCTGTTTAAGACAAGTACAATTTGAACAATTTAATACCGACTTCCATTCTATTCAGTTATTGGAATGTTTCTCAAAAACTACTGGACCGATTTAAAAAAAAAATAAAATAAACCACACGGGAAGCACCGGCTCTCAAACAAAAAATAATTTTTAGAATCGGTTCACTCAGTCGAAAGTTATGAGATAACAAACATAAAAAAATACAGTCGAATTGAGTGCCTCCTCCTTTTTTGGAAGTCGGTAGAAAATAAATAAGTTTTTTCATTATTTTAAGTCAAGGTAATGCTGTTGTAGTAATGTTTAATAATGCTGACATTATTGTAAGAATACTTTTAACTTATAGTAATAAAAGATAACTGTGAGAATATTCTCTGTCTCACAGAACAGTTTAGAGTTTAAGCCTTAGTTAATGAGTATGGTACTAATAATAGCCGACCAAATACAACCCGGAGATACCCACCATCACACCCGATAACACACATACACATACACAAGTAATGTATTGTGTGTTTTATTTAGTATTTTGTATGACCCTGACTGAACACGCAGAAAGATTTCGTACTGCCGATGCGATAAGCGGGCGATGGAGAGAGCAATGCTAGGTATCTCCATACGCGTCCAGAAAACTAACGGGTGGATACGCTCGAAAACCAAAGTCAAGGACGTGATAAAGAACATAGCGAAGCGCAAGTGGCGATGGACCGGACATATTGCGCGAATGGACCAGGAAGGATGGACTCGGAAGTAGCTGGAGTGGAGACTGGAAAGAAAAACTGGAAAGATGGAAGGATGACATCAGACGTCACGCAGGTCATGATTGGATGATAAAAGCTCAAGACCCTATGGTCCCAATCTCTATAGATTGGAGGAGGCTTACATCCAGGAATGGATATGAACGCGCGATTTTCTAAGAGCAAACATCGTTGCATCTTTGACAACATCCGTGAAACAAATGACGAGTTGACAAGGAACGTTGGGAAAACAACCTTGTGTGTACTTAAGGGCGATATCTCATAAAGAATTTGACATCGGTGAGCTCGTCGACGAATCATTAGAGAATCGCACGGCTGGCGTGCCGCAAGGGAGAATGGTCCGGCAACGGACAGTCACAGCGGGTTCGCGGTCGTGTGTGATAGCTTTCCCGTGTTCCCACCATCAGCGGCAGTGATGGACACCGCAGTGTTTTAGTGGGTATGCTAGACTTCCACATAACCACCGTGCTTCTCCCGGGGCAGATGGTATCTATGAAAGATTTAACTGCAATAAAAACAAATTGAGAAATCTCAAAGGAGCAGCAGCAGGTTTGAGTTATATCAAAGACTTTTAAATTTTTCAAAATAGATTTCATTTGAAAGGCTCCTTTTGAAAGGCTTTAGTGGCTTAGACATTTTATAATCCACCGCTGACCCGCCAGCGGCTTCGCTCGCTTAGTCTTGATGTAGTGGTGAAAGTAATGTTTTGGAATCTCGGGGTCCTGGTTGTATCCTGTGTTGTATCGGGTTAGACAGTTATTAGGAATTTCTTATAAGAAAATTCTCAATGGCAGTCCGCTGACACAGTGCCCCATAAATGGCAAAAGCTCCCTATTGAGGCGAGTTTTTGCCAATGGAACTAAAAATATATCTGGAGAAACACAGGTGTTTAAAACAACGCTTCTTACCCCTTCGAAGATATATAGATGTGACGATTTGTTATCTTGTGTTTAAAAATAACATGTATTACATTATTTTCGTTAAAGTTTATTTTTACCGAGTTTTTAGTGGTTGGGTGGTTAAGGTTGCCTGGAAGATATTGCTTTTAGTGGTAAGGCCGCCCATTGTAACACAACATTTCTGTTATTCTTAAATTGAAATTAATTTATGTAACTTTTTTGTGTAATAATAAAGTATTGTCCATCTATCTTTCTAATAATTTCTGACCTTTACTGCACAATTTTACTGTGATTGTATTTGCAAAAATTAAAAAATACGTGTTAAATTATTAGTTATTACGGTTTTTAGCCGTATCATAGAGTTCATGCGCGCGGACCAGTCAATCGAGACCCCAGTTTTATATGGCACGTGTAGCATAGAGAGATCAAGATGCCGTCTTGGATTTGTGTGACGTATCAAGATAAAACGTGTATAGTTGGGAGCTCCGAGCTCTATTTTATCCATAAACCTAATTTTATTGAAATATGTGCGGTAGTTTTTTTTTAATCTTGCGTGAGCATACATACCGACATGCAGACAGACATATTTTTTTCAAAAACGTAATTTTCTTTGTTCGGTTGTTAATTTTACGTCTTCTGACTCACGTTTTTTGTCCTCTATTCCTTTATTATAAGGATAGAAAGAAGATAATACTTCTCCATATCCTCTCTATCTCTAAGAATACGACTCGTATTTGATTTGTATCGGGTTAATAATGCAACCTAGCAAGCAAAAGTACTCAGCGAACGAGACTTAAGATTTGATTTTAGGATTAATCTCTGGAGAGTTCTTTTTTTTTGCGATAGGTTGGCAAACGAGCCAGCGGCTCACCTGGTGGTAAGTTAAACCGTCGCCCACGGACATCCGCAATACCAGAGGTCTCGAGGATGCGTTGCTGACCTTTGAGGAAGGAAGACATAGAAGGGGTGAAGGTAGAGGGGGAGGGGGAAGGATAAGGGACCGGGGGAGGGGGAATTGGGCCTCCTGAAACGCAATAGCAAGCTATATTCACGTCGGTGTTATGTGGGAGTGTGGTACTTCCCCGGTCAATTGGAAAAAAATGTGAAGTAAATGTGAAGGATTCGTTAATTTCCTCACGATTATGATTATTTTGTTTCTAGCATGTTTAGTCCACTACAGTGGCACTGTAACAGGGAGCTTACTCTCAGAAACAGGAGTATAGGAGTATGTACCTTAAGAAGGTTCACGTTCAATATCTATGTCTTACGACCGTTTTTATTTAAAGGAAATTTCATACTTTTTGTATGGAACTAAGTAGTGTAAAATTATTATCTCAATGAAAGGCAAATACTTAATAGATAGGTTTAAAAAACCGTTATAGGGCTTAAGACAGTGACCGAAGCTCTATTTAGGTCTTAACTTAAATTAATATGTACTTTTATATTAGCGAATTAGTTAGGGCTGTGCGCAAAAACGTTTTTGTTTTTAATACATTTTATCGACGGTGTGACTCCGAAGCTAGTGTGTAGTACCAGGTCAGCGTCAAAGACCTGCAAACTCCAGCAGAAGATGTTGTGGGTTTTTAGGAATATGCAAGGTGCTGATCAAGATTTGACTGATACTAGCTAGTATCAGTCAAATCTGATACTAGCTAGTATCAGTCAATCTGATACTAGCTAGCATCAGTCAAATCTGATACTAGCTAGTATTAGTCAAATCTGATGCTAGCTAGTATCAGTCAAATCTGATACTAGCTAGTATCAGTCAATCTGATACTAGCTAGCATCAGTCAAATCTGATACTAGCTAGTATTAGTCAAATCTGATGCTAGCTAGCATCAGTCAAATCTGATACTAGCTATTATCAGTCAAATCTGATGCTAGCTAATATCAGTCAAATCTGATGCTAGCTAGTATCTGCCAATCTGATACTAGCTAGCATCAGTCAAATCTGATACTAGCTAGTATCAGTCAAATCTGATACTAGCTAGCATCAGTGATATCGAGGACATAGCAGCGGCTATGTCCTCGATATCAAGGATCTCAAAGAAACAAACTATTGCCTCCAAGGTCTTCTCTTGAACACTTAATAGTGGACTGAGCTTACTACCAAATTTACTTCAAATAATTAAATTTCCATTCAAACTATCGCGTCCTTACTCGACGACTTTCAAGGGCAAGCACAATTACATTAAATTATTAATAAATTTTCCAAATCAAAACTAGCTAGTCATACAAAAATCAAGTGACGGACATCTTAGATCATTAATCAGACAGTTTACAATTTAAATCTATAAGTTTAATTCAATTCGCTTACATTGACATCTAGCCTCATAAACCACATAATTAATTCAAATCATACCCGAAGCAAACCTGAATTCGGTAAACCGAAAATGTTTCCCAGATTATGAAAGAGTAAAATGAAATTTTGTTACTTTCCCATTAAAATTCCGGCTAACTAGGGAGGTCCGCTAAATGAATTGTCGGTGGCCAAAACTGTAGCAAGAAAGAAAAAAATGGACATGGCGTGGACTTTCATGTTTTAATTTAAACTTCAAACGAGGTTATATCCCCCTCGAGGAAGGGGCAAAATGAAGGTTTTTGACGTATTCCCGTTGCAATTTTATTAGACAAAGACAGCGTACGGAGTATATTTGCGAGGTCTCTTGAGAGACCGGTTTTGTTTTTGTGTTTCACGGGAAATTGTTATTTTGCCGGTTTCCTCGCCTCGTACGATTTGCATCCGATGCCGGCAGGAATAATCCATAATGTAATAATAATAATATATTATAATCACGGCGTATGTAACCACCGTAATAATTAATGTGGAGAATTACCTAAAACATAAATTCTTATTAACATATTCTATAATGAGAGCGGTTCCGATTTATTCAGTACTAAATAAACTATGCTATACTATGATTATTGTGTATATTTTATATCAGCGTCGGATTACCGTAAACACTTTGAGTAGAAATTTATAATTTGCCTTTCTGCTATTTAATTTAAAATATTAAATATGTTAATTAAGGATGTTAGAGTGATTAAAATAAAATAAAATAAACAGTTTATGTTAGTGGTGCTAAAAACAATTAAAAATACATGTTAAAGAATTATTTTGACAGTACTTATGCTTATTATTTTCATCCTCGTTATTTAAGTACATATACTATATATTTACTATATATATATATATATATATATATATATATGTATTGGAATGTTAAACAAGCAAAAATTACACAATAATGTGCACCACTTTCTACTACTTTTTATGATCCAAAGTATGTCTGCAAGAACCACACATGGCACTACCCTAATTTAAGAGTATATGTTAGATTAGTAAGTTACTTTGTGTATAAAAGTGTGATCTACCACTGCGCGGTGATTTTATTTATAATTTTACCTTCACTGGAAACTGAAACGCGATGAACCAAACCTGTGAATCTGATGCCATATTCCAGCTAACGAGTATACGAGTACATTAGTTATTTTTGATAGAAGCGGCCGGTACCCAACGTCGTCCTGCGACCTTTATCAGGTCATATCTCAACCTTGACAGTTTCTGGTCTCTACTCCAGAATCACCCGGCTTTATAGGTCATTAGTACTTCATGCTATGTGCCCTGCTACTTAATTGCGCAAATTAATACATAACGTGACCATTTTTTTCGTATCAAAGCGGGACGCCCACGGAATTTTGTATATAAATAAATACATTTATAGGGTACATCGGTGTAAGATGTCATATTTAAGTGCTAAATAAAAATTATGGTTTAAAAAATGACAATAATTTTTGTGGTATCTTACACTCACTGGCATCTTAATTCTTACACCAACTTACCCTAAAAATAATATTTATAACTAATTTCGCAACAAAAACTACTTTGCTACAGCAAAATCGGTTCAACGGTATATAATATCAATAACAAAATCGGTATAACGGCATGAAACATAACAGCCAGATTAGAGTTACATTAGTATGTATTTAGCAATACATTATACAAGACAGCTTCATTTATCGTCTATCCCGTTCTTGCATGTCAGTCGCTCGCTCGCGCTTGTTCCTGACTGTTTACCCGTGTCTACGGTGCGCTGCCGTCTTTCTGCAATATATTAATGTAGGCAAGTAATTAAGTAGGTATAAAGGTTTATTCGTAAAAGCGGGACATTTTTGTTCTCATTGGGGACAGCGGGACGGACAGCCTGAAACCGGGACAATTCCGCCCAAAGCGGGACGTATGGTCACGTAAGTATACAGTCATTGAAATCAATAAACTTGTCAAGGTCTTTAATAAGGTCGTTAAATCTTTAAACCCGTTATTTGATCAAAATCTTAGTCTGCCTGCGTAATCATCATCATCATCATCATCATCTCAGCCGTAGGACGTCCACTGCTGAACATAGGCCTCCCCCATGATTTTCCAAAAAGACCGGTTGGAAGCGGCCTGCATCCAACGTCGTCCTGCGACCTTCCTCAGGTCGTCTGTCCACCGTGTCGGTGGACGACCTACGCTGCGCTTGCCGGTCCGTGGTCTCCACTCCAGAACCTTTCAGCCCCATCGGCCATCTGTTCTGCGTGCTATGTGCCCTGCCCACTGCCACTTCAACTGGCTAATCTTCTGGGCTATGTCGGTGACTTTCGTTCTTCTACGGATCTCCTCATTTCTGATTCGATCACGTTGAGAAACCCCGAGCATAGCCCTCTCCATAGCTCGTTGTGCGACTTTGAGCTTTTCTATGAGGCCCATAGTAAGAGACCACGTTTCAGTGCCATAAGTCATCACTGGCAAGCCTGCGTAAAGCCAAACTAAATTAATATAAAAACGAAATATACCTCAGTCATTTTAAAGTCATGCTCACGGTTATAATAGTATTAGTAGATTGTAAGTGATTTTTGTTTATGCAAAGCTAACATAAAAAAAAACCTTTTTAATACAGTTGCTCAAAAAGTGGCGTATTACAGGGACGTATAGCGTTTGGGATGTGGGCTATTACATACTCGTGCTTTTTTTTACCTTTCCCGAACTCGTGCTCTTCTCCTTCCCAACTGTCAAAATAATGTCTATTAAAAAGAAAAACCAACCATGAAGTTTTTACTAAAAAAAAATCATAGAAGTTTTTATGATTCATGCAAATACGTATATTTCTAAGAAAAAGCTACTAATTTGTTTCAATATCAGATTAAATGATTTGATTGAATGAGTTAGGTTAGGTTTCATTTCATTTCATCTTATTAAATTTCATTTTCATTTCATATCAATGAAAAAATTCTACTGAAGACTTGGCTGTATGGGCATAGTTCCCTTTGCCTACCAGAATGGGTGAAGAAAAAAAATCTCTGCTTATATATTCTACGGTTGGCGCCATTTTCCAGAAATTTTCTTTGCGAGCTTATTTTATTAAATTGTTTAATTTTTTCGCAACTGTATTAAAATAGTCGTTCAGTACACGTGCGGGACCGTCATTGCAACTTGTTCCGACTGTCAATCCTCGCCTTCGGCTGCGCCTCGGCTCGGGTAGACATTTGTCGGGACTATTTGCAATGACAGCCTTTCCCCACTTGTAATGAAATAAACTATTACCTACCTTTTCGTTATTCATCATCATCATCATCATCTCAGCCGTAGGACGTCCACTGCTGAACATAGGCCTCCCCCATGATTTTCCAAAAGGACCGGTTGGAAGCGGCCTGCATCCAACGTCATCCTGCGACCTTTCTCAGGTCGTCTGTCCACCGTGTCGGTGGACGACCTACGCTGCGCTTGCCGGTACGTGGTCTCCACTCCAGAACCTTTCGGCCCCATCGGCCATCTGTTCTGCGTGCTATGTGCCCTGCCCACTGCCACTTCAACTGGCTAATCTTCTGAGCTATGTCGGTGACTTTCGTTTATCTACGGATCTCCTCATTTCTGATTCGATCACGTAGAGAAACCCCGAGCATAGCCCTCTCCATAGCTCGTTGTGCGACTTTGAGCTTATCTATGAGGCCCATAGTAAGAGACCACGTTTCAGTGCCATAAGTCATCACTGGTAACATACATTGGTCGAAGACTCTTGTCTTGAGGCACTGAGGTATTTTTGACGAGAAGACTTCGCGAAGTTTCCGGAACGCTGCCCAGCCGAGTTGGATTCGACGATTGACCTCTTTCTCGAAGTTGGACCTGCCTAGTTTGACTGTCTGTCCCAGGTAGATATACTCGTCAACAACTTTGAGAACTGAGTTCCCAACTGATATTGGGGTAGGTACAACATGGGCATTAGACATAATTTTCGTCTTGTCCATGTTCATCTTAAGACCTACCCGTTGGGAAACTCGATGGAGGCCTTCGAGCATTGTACTGAGGTCTTCCATGGATTCTGCCATGACTACAATATCGTCGGCAAATCGAAGGTGAGTGATGTATTCGCCGTTAATAATGATGCCAAGTCCTTGCCATTCCAGAAGCTTGAAGGCGTCTTCCAATGTAGCGGTGAACAGTTTCGGAGATATAACGTCTCCCTGTCTCACGCCTCTTTGCAATGGAATTGCCTTCGAACTCTGCTCCTGTACTCGGACTGACATGTAGGCGTTTTTGTACAAACACTTCAGCACTTCAATATACCGATAGTCAATACGGCACCGCTGGAGAGACTCAAGCACTGCCCACGTCTCGATCGAATCAAAGGCTTTCTCATAGTCCTCAAACGCTAGACAAAGAGGCAAGTTATACTCTTCGGTCTTCTGTATAACTTGCCGTAGCGTGTGGATGTGGTCTATGGTACTATAGCCTTTTCGGAAACCGGCTTGTTCCGGAGGCTGGAATTCATCAAACCTGCGACTGAGACGGTTCGTTATGACCTTCGAAAACAGCTTATAAACATGGCTCAAAAGCGAGATGGGTCTGTAATTTTTAAGTAAAGTGTTGTCACCTTTCTTGAAGAACAGCACCACCACGCTTTTGTTCCATGCTTCTGGCGTTGAACCTTCGAGTAAGACGGTATTAAAGAGCTTCTGAAGGACTTTAAGTACCGGTGTTCCACCCGCTTTCAGAAGCTCAGATGTGATACCGTCGTCACCAGGCGCCTTGTTGTTCTTAAGCTGTTTCAAGGCCATTCTAATCTCGTACAGGCTGATGTCCGGGATATCTTCGGTATAATGTCGGGTCAGCTTGGCTCTTGGGTCTTTGGCCGAGCTGCTAACAGGTTTAGCGACCGAAGTGTATAGCTGTCCGTAGAAACTCTCTACCTCTCCTAACACTTCCGCTTTGGTCGACGCTACACTGCCGTCTCCTCTCTTCAGCTTCGTCAACTGGCTTTGCCCAATAGACATGTCTCTTGCAAACACTTTGGAGCCTTTTTTCCGCTCTATCGTCTCTTTAATACAGTTTGTATTAAAGATCCGAATGTCGTGTCGCAAGGACTTCCATATTCGTCTATTGAGCAGCCTATATGCTTCAGCATCATCCGAAGACTGCAGTTTCAATGAGCGTCGTTCAGCCATGAGGTTGAGGGTATCGTTGGAGAGTTTCTGTGGCCTATCTGTACGGTGGGGTTTAAAGTACTTGGAACCCACTGTATGGACAGTTTCTACTAACCTGTTATTGATCTCGTCCACTGAAGCGATGTTCTCAAGGCAATCGAAGCGATTGGATAGCTCAAGTTGAAAGCTCTCGGGGTCTTGAATATGGGCACGAGTAGGTCGGAGCGTAGACTTCATCAGACGAGACCTCTCCAGTTTGACATTAATATTCACCGTGCCTCTTACCATTCGGTGATCACTACCGGTTTTAACCCTGTTGATCACGGAGACATCAGTGAATATTTGCCTTTTGGTGGTCATAATGAAGTCAATCTCATTTCTCGTGGAACCATCGGGACTCAGCCAGGTCCATTTCCTGTGAGGTGGCTTCTGAAAGAAAGAGTTCATCATAAAGAGTCCCTCTTTCTCCAGGAAGTCGGCCAACCTCTGTCCCCTACGGTTCCGTTGTCCATAGCCAAATTGCCCCACTTTCGACTCATCCTCGCTTCTCTTACCCAACTTCGCGTTGAAGTCCCCCATAACAACTAGAAAGTGCGTTTCAGAGGTATGTATGGCCCGACTAATGTCCTCATACATATCCTCCACCTCATCATCCGGGTGCGACTTCGTCGGTACGTATACCTGAATGACCTTCAGCGAATATCGTTTGGATACTCTGAGTATTAGGTATACGACCCTATTGGAAACGCTATCGATCTTAACTATGTTGTTAGTAAGGGACTTGTGGACGAGAAACCCGACACCACCTTGGGACTGTTGGTCGCCCTCCCGGTGGTAGAGTAGGTTACCTGATTTTAGGGTTATCGTGTCCTCACCCGCTCTACGGACTTCAGATAACCCCACAATGTCCCAGCGTAGCTTACTCATTTCTTCTTCCAGCTCATATATCTTCTCGTCTGTCCTCATCGTGCGTATGTTGTGTGTTACCAGGGCCAGTCGTCGTCGTTGGGGGTGGTAGCCGGGCGTCTGCCGGGGATTCTTAGCACCCCCTGCCCCACCGTTACCGTGGCCGCTACCGTAGCCAGGAATAGCGGGGCTGCCGGGGACTGGGGGCCTGGTTCTTTTTGTCCAATCCATTGAGGGGTTTTTGCCAATACTCGCCACGCTTGGCAGGCGGGTTGGCGAGCGCAGTTTGTGTGTGTTTGACTGGGAAGTTGCTGCTGCCCACCTTCTGATTTGTTATCCCTTAGCCGGCTTCTACGGCACCCACGGGTAGAGTTGGGGGGGTGCTATTCTAAGCCGCCACCGCCACGGCTTTTCGTTATTACTTTACTGTAATTTTATTTAAGCCCAATCCCCTATAATTTTGTTATTATTAAACATGATTAACGTGAGACTTAGGCATTGTTTTAGCTTCATCCGGAAACCGAAACAATTATTGTAGATCGTGATATCTACAACGCGTAGTCTCACGTTATTATTACAAAATACGAGTACTTAACTGTACAACACTGTCATTTAATATACAGCCGTGCGATTCTCTAAGAGCAAACATCGTTGCATCTTTGACAAGATCGGTGAAACAAATGACGAGATGACAAGAAACGTTGGAAAAACGGCCTTGTAAATACAAGGGCGATATCTAATAAATTATTTGACATAGGTGAGCTCGTCGACGAGCTCTTCGACGAATCATTACATAATCGCACGGCAGGTATATTACAACCGCCATATTTAGATTAGTAGGATGTGCCTAAGATGTGCCATATGCATACTCTTAAATAAAAGCTAAAAACATAGTGCACTTTTGACACAGTCGGAGGTAAATGGTATCATTATATTTAATCCCCGTGAATCTTTGAGAGATTTATTTAAAGAAATCAATATATTAACGTTGCCTTCCTTATATGTATTTGAAAATATAATGTATGTTCGTAAAAATGTACATAAACATAAGTTAAATAGTGATCTCTACACTTTTAATACCAGAAATACAAATTGGATAGCTGTACCTAGTTTTAGACTTGCGAAGACTAATAAGTAATCCTTGGAAATTATGTGCGTTTTTACAATAAAATCCCAAAGCACATAACTGAGGTCACAGAGGGCAAATTCAAGTTGACTGTAAAAACGTTTTAATAAAAAAACTTACTATAAAGTTCGACATTATATCGAAGATAAAGATGCTTGGAATACTCCACTTCTGGCAAGCTGTCTCTCTGCCACCCATAAAATGTAATATTTGTAGTACCTAAGTAGAAACATTGTAAACATCTATATAAAAAGAATGGCCCCGAGTTTCTTGCCGCTTCTTCTCGGTGGGCTCTATATACTCGTATTTTGGAACGCGGCGGTAGAGTCTTTAAAGTACATTATAATGAAAAGTTGACGTTCATAAGTGCGTATTTGATGCCTAAACTGAATAAATGATTTTGACTTTGACTTTTGACATTACTATTATAAATACTCTTTTAAATATGAAAAACGGGAAACACAACACTCTCCTTAAAAAAGTCCATCGGACGTGTTTGAAACTATAGTTGGAAAGATCTGACTTATTTACGTGAGTGGTTCCCGTTTTTCATATTAAAATGTGTATAAATCACTTTAGTTTACATAATAAAATAAATACTCATGTTTTATTATACTACACTAAACGCTTTGGAGCCTGTGTTACCCGATTCTAGATATGATATATTATCGGTTCTGAATCGACTAAGTTTTTATATATTATTGCAGCGTAAAAATTACTTACCTAATAGCCCTAATAAAATAATAATCATGTGTCGATGTCATTATAACAATGAAATTTCTATTGTGTCTGGCCGTATGACCTTTGATGGATTAATGCCTTTTCAGACCTGGGCGTTATACGCTAAACGAGAAAATACCGTCTCACTAGGCGGTACAAGTTTCGCTGCAGTTATGGAACATACTGCAGCCGTCCGAACCCGTCGACTTCCAAGTGGTATTTTCCGCTACCCGTAATGGTAGCGAATAACGCTCAGGTCTGAATAAGCCTTTAGAAAGTGTGAAATTCTGTCCTTATACAACTTCAAGTAGTACTGACACCAAGTATAAAGTTATCACCAAACAACAAATCATCACATAACTTTTTATTTTTCTTATTTGAAAGCGAACTCATTAAGGAATGAGTTCGCTTTCAAATAAGAAAATAATCATAAAACTCTTCATCACAGAAATCCGACCAATGAGAACACTCCCAGACTCGGAGTCATAAAATAAAAACACACTTTACTTTGTTTTAGGGCGTCTTCAAGCTTAACGTCGGGTTAAAAGTACAGTTTACAATCTACACTGTGGCTTAATTATCTAATCTTCAGGGGAATTTTCTTCAGTGAAATAGCTACGAATGAATTTTTATACAGTCTCGCGAAAATTCACTATTTTATAAAATGGAGGAGATTTTTTGCGTATAAGAATAATTGGTTCGTGTATTGTGAGGTTTTGAAATTTGCCAGAGAAGATAACTAGATACAGTATAACAGCCAATTTTTGTTATAAAGAGTCGATATTTTTCGTAAAAGCTATACGGCTTTTCAAACAAGATATTTTATAATGATTCCAGTCTTTCACTATTATTATATTACTAGCTGCGTCCCGCGGTTACACCCGCGTGGTGATGGATGATGATGGTGAAAGTATCAGTATCATATGTGTTATTCTAGTGCCTCATCTATCTACATACCAAATTCCATTGAAATCCATTCAGAGCTTTATGCGTGAAGAATAACAAACATCCATACATACAAACATACACGTTCATAACATTAACATGATTACTTGAATCCTGACGGTTCACACAGCTTTTCAGTGCTAATTAAGTATTACAGTCAAAATAACTTAAATTATTCAAATGTCGTTATTTTTTTGGGCATATACGAACTTTTGTTTTATATAATAATAAATAAAATGACATAAACGTAATTCAAATTCAAATTATATTTATTGCAGAAAGCGTGCTGAAATAGATCTTATTTAGACACTTTTAGTGCTTCAGGAACCACAGTTTGTCCATGGCGGACGTACAAAATGAAAATTACATAACATTAAAAATGTTAAAAGAAGATATAATCAAAATAATAAATTATATAAAACTACAAAAAGTACCTATCATGTCAAGTTGCTTATACTTAAAATATTATGAATGTCTCTAGGTAGGTCATTCTGAGCGTACACACAAATATCACATGTAAAGTTATATTACATAAAGAATACAATAACTCTAAAAGTAACCGTGGTATTAATGCGTGCATCAGAAACGTTTTGATTTAAAGAATAATATGATAGGTCATCTAGTTTACCCGCCGGGATAAGAATAATATAATAATAAACATAATTCCTCCTACTAGCATCGTTTTCCTCATTGCTGAGGGTCGTGACCCCCTCCATGGATTACCTTCTGCCGAACGAAGTTTTTCCACATTTATCTGTCTTCAGCAGCGTGTATCGCATTATAGACTTTTTTGTCAAGTGCGGTACAGATTTGATCCGACCAGCGCATTGGACTTCTTTCCCTTCTTCTTTTGCCTTCCAACTTGCCTGTGATTTCAGTGTGTCAGAGTGAAGTTTTTCCAGGTTGTCGCTTTTTTGGTGCTGCATAACCGAGTTACTCGAGTACTCGTTGGAAGCGTGTGACAACCTAGTGGTAATACTCAGTTCCTCGAGTATAGACACGTTCATTCTACATCACTTTATCAGTCTTGTGACGTACGTACCGTGCGCCAACTTTTTATGTTTAGTATAGTTTTGAAACATCACAGTTTTTTGGAATATGAGCTTAAACATTTAACGAAAAAGAAAATATTTAATGTGCAATCAACCTTATCATTTTACTACCTGTTTTACAAAGAGGTTTTATTTGTTTTTAGGGCCTTATTTATACAATAAGCTTAATACAATTTTGATCATTTATCCGTTGGTTAAATCATAAGTCAAAATTGTAGTAACTAAATGGTAAAAACGTTATATTATAATGATACTGAAGAACTTCTTAAAGTAATCACCTGACTAGTTACCTTGAGATGTAAAACATATGCACACACATACACTCACTCACGCACACATAAATACACACAAACACTATCATCATTTTTATGTGTATTATTAGGACCAAAGATTAATTTTAAAATTCTTAAGATTTTTACTGTAGCGAAATGGCTAGCAGTAGTCCAACACTGGGAAAAGAGCGCTGTATGCTGAAACACGGGTGATGAACCTGCTAGTTCAGCAGCAGATACTCTTGAAGATTTATTATATATTTTTTTTATTCTTCTGGCTGTCCAGGGGATGCGTAACATTTCCTCCAACACCACATTTTGAAGACATCTACGTGTTTTCGGTCGTCAGCCTTAAGCGTCCAAAATTAATTCCGTTTAGAGTTGTTAACATTTAATCGCGAAAACCTTTGAAATAATTTGGAATAGACTTGATTATACACGCAGAATTAACACTAAACTCCCTTTTATCTCAAAAACTTATTCCTGTGTGTAAGTTGCAGCGCGAGAACATCCGCGGTACGCAGCTAATACGTCCAAAATTAAGTGTTCATGTTAATTGCTAATGGCACATGCCCCCGTCAACGTACAGCCAAACCTTGTTTGTTGGTTTTCCCGAAGTACTATCAAATGAGCGCCCTAAATAAATATTTTACGACACATTTTAAACTCATGTTTATGCGAAGCTTTTGAGTTTATTAACTGGTTCGTTAATTTTATTGTCTTTATAAATTATGTTGGCTAATTTAAAAGTTACTTTAGTCCAAACCTTTTAAGCTGAGTTAAGGCTATTTGGTCAATTAAAATCAACCTTTGCGTTATTTTTTCAAGCTACGTGTAGCTTTTTTTAAATGCATGTTTCTGAAGTTGTATTTCGGTTATTTATTTATGTTATTTTGTATTATTCTTAAGGACTAAAGATTAAAAGCATGAAACCTTAAGGTAACACACATAAGGTAGTTTTCCGAACAATGTCTTCTCAAAACACGCGCTACAATATCGCTATGTGTGATGTGCTTACTTGCTTCGTCACGCAAATAGACGCAAACATCCTCTGGTAAAATGTTTTGCCATAAAATTTGAGTGGTTGATATGTAAAAATGCGTTCCATAAATTGACTAGGAGTACCCAAAAAATAATAAAATAAAAGTACAAAGAATTTGCAGCATTTATACAATTTATTAAAAAGGCGTATACTGCTGAAACGACGGTGCAAACAAACTGAGCAGTCAATTGCTTCAAATAAACGGCTTACATAAACGATCTAATTGCCACTACCATGCTTCAAAATAACCTCAGATTCGACCCCTAGTAGGGACCAATATTAGTGTGATGAGCGAAATTTTTTGAAGTCGGGTCTTTGATGTTTGTGTTGTGCGTTTCTATGCCTCTTGTGACACAGGAAATACTAGTGCGGAGGTTTAATGTGTCAAGTCTTTTTCATGACGACATGAATCCATGTTCCACCAAAATAATCCTTGAAAAGTCACCGTGATAATTATAATCTAAGTGACAGCTGTCACAGATAGAAATTAATTGTCATAGTGGCGTTTGTACGTTTCAGTTTTGATATCGCTTGATTATATTACTAGTGAAGTGAGTAGGTATCTTGTTTGCTTAAAACCTGTGAGCAAATATTAGTTTTGTTTATTGTTTTCATATTAGTGCTACTATCGACTCAATATTAATAACCCTGAAAAACCCTTAATTAAAGTTAAAGGTATAACTTAAACTAAAAACAGTAAATGTCAAAATAACATTGTGTGGTGCTGTTGAGTCGATTGTAACCCAAAATTTTACTATAGGGTATTACCAAAAAATATGACCAAATGTCACTTAAGTCAAGTGTAACTCCTGAGAACTATTAATTGATTATTTAAGATTGAATTTTGGATCTAATCTTCTCACATATATAACAATTAAATTTCGTTAGTCTCCCATAAACTCAAACAACTAGATCAATTAGAATAATTATTATGTTATATTTAGTTCGTCCCGAAACATGAGTGGTTTAAATGTAGAATAAGTATCGTCATTATCACCCATCATCACACAAGTAAAATAGCAGAGCGCAGCTAGTGTAAAATCAAAACTAATTGATAGCTAATAATTGTAACTGTAGGGCTATTATGTATTTCAGTTGCTAACAAATGATAATTGAAATCGAAAAAATGGCGGTTCAATGTCACTTTTGTCAGCTGCTGTCGTCCAATTACTAACATTTTTGCGTACTGGAATTGTCAAAACTGACATACAGTCGCCATTTTTCAATATTTCAATCAATATTTGTTAGCAACTGAGATACATAATAGTCCTGTCGATCTATTCCTGGTTTACTTTTTGAGCTAGGTATTTGTAGTTAAACTTGAATTGAGGCTGTTGTGCAACCATAGTTTCGCCAATCACGTTAAACGAAGGACGTACAAAGAAGGGCATTGTACGCTGAACAGAGATCTGTCCGGCGGTCATGATTTATTTAACCAATCAACATATTATATCCAACCACCGCTGAAATAAAAAAGGTTCTATAAGGCATACAACTGTAACAATATAAACATGTCGCAATCGATGCGTAATACGGAACGCCAGCGCCATCTGTCGGCGTTCGGCGGAGCGCAGGACACTTGTTGTGTGGCGGTCAGTCAGAGCGGTAGATTTTGTACCATCGCGCGTTCCTATATACGAACCTATCTTGTAAATTAATTAGACATTATAATTTGATTGAGTGAACTACTTTGTTTCGTTGCACCGACATTACCCAACGATGCCCACTGTTAGAAGACTAGACATTATGGACCCTGCTGATAATGGTGACCCTCATCTGCCGTTAAACATATATGTATGCAAGTAAAAGTTTCTGGCTGTAAAAGGAAAAATATACAATATAAAATGTCACTATTCGCATAGTGACATTTTATACTGTCACCTGTCACTTTGAAAGGGACAAATCTCTTAAACCTTGGACTAAGAACGTATCCTGTTCGTAACTGAAAATACTGAAGTATTCTGATTATTTCAAGCTCAGAGGTAGTAAGGTCTAGCCAGTGTTCACGTGGTCACCAGTTCGAACTCTACATAGGGCATAAGCTGTCGGGGAAAAAATGGACAGCATGGTGATAGGATATGTTACAGTGCCCGCTTAACTAGATCGAAAACTTGTCAACTTCAGGTGCCTGCTACGGTTTCCGTTACTATTTTAGGCCTTGTGTATTGACCACAACATCCCTGACTATCATTTGAATGTGTTTAATCTTGCTTCTTTCCATGTTGCTCCCAAAAAACATGGGGAACCATTTTAAAGTTTAAAAGTAACTATTTTGTATGTAAAACCACGTTCGCGATAAATAACGAATTCCCTGCACACGTTAGACACGATAAGTGCTAGAAGACTCTTGAAAACTCGCAGCGGTAATAGGGCTGCCACGTATTAGTTATAAAATATATGTTAATTAAACATTTTATAACAAGAATGCTTTCAAGAACAACAGCAAATATGACTTTTTATGTATTAGATTAAGTACATGTAAAATTATAATTACTTACATTCTCCTTCCATATATCTTCATCTGTATGCTCAAAATACGTGTCCGTATATAACTAAATAATAATACTTACCTTGTTTTATCCATTCGCAATAAAGGTACATAGTCGTAATTTTAAAGTTTTTTTCGTTTGGTTTGGCTTCGTACTTGTGTATATTTGCCCTTCCTCAAGTTATTTATGTAATTATTTATAGATGTATCTAGTTCAATTTTCATTTAAGCTGTTAGAGTCAAATCACAGTCTTATTATAAGTATTTCATTGTGATATTTGTCCAACCCCACAGCCGAATGGGCCGGCACGACCGGAGAAGTACCACACTCCCACATAACACCGACGTGAGGTATCATAGCTTGCTATTGCGTTTCGTCTATTTGTGGGAGGTTCCAGAAACCCGATTCCCCGTTCTCCCTCTCCTTTCCCCTCCCCCTTCTATCTTTTCCTTCCTACCATCCTTCCTCAAAGGTCGGCAACGCATCCTCGAGACCTCTGGTATTGCAGATGTCTGTGGGCGATGGTATCACTTACCATCGGGTGAGCCGCTTGCTCGTTTGCCAACTTATCCCATAAACATAATATACAAATCTATCCAAATTAAGCAGAAGATCAATGATATCAAATTTTTATTTTTCCGCTATTCTTGCACTGACTTCACAGAAAAGGTAACAAAAAGTTACAACTTTTTAATTAATCATGAGGGAGTGATTTGTGTGACAGTGGGCGCTGTATTCATAAAACGTAACAGTAAGAGGGTAGACCGTTTCGATTGTTCTTAGTGTCGCTCATCAGCATAGACTTCAGTTAACTCGTAATCATGGCACTAGCAAAAGTTCCGAAATATCGAAAACTCAAACAAATAGAATTAATTACACGGTAAATTATCCTGTTTCTAATGTTAACTCTTGCTAATTGTGTTGTTTTTTTCTAACTACAACCCTGTTACGATTATCTATTTACGATTATATATTTCTTAGAATTTACTTTTCTTCTTCAGTTCTTTATGACATACCTACGCGTATAATTATGAGAGTGCTATTGGACATCGATTACTTGAGAAAAAATCTCGCTTGATTTAACTAAAATTAAAGTTTGCTCATAAAACTTGAACATACAACTGCACAAGTCCAAATAGAATATATAGGTATATAGCTATTGATTAATATTTAATTATATGGCTGCGCCCCGCGGTATCACCCGCGTCGTGATGGATGATGATGATGATGATGAATCAAAATATAATAGCCATATAATAATAATAATAATAAGTGAAACTAAAACTAACTAAACTCTAATGAAACCGCAGCACACCTCTCGACACCCTTTAGCCATCCACACCAACTTTTGTCACCACTCATGGTGGCCTTTATGGGAGGCCCGTTTAGTGGATGGCAAGTCACCACCTGCCTAAATATTTTAACATGAGACTAAAATTGGCAGGTGCCGTAGTCTCTTCCATAGCCCACTATCTTCCTTATCACTAATAAGTTCATATCAATAGCCTGGCCATTTTACCCATATTTGTAATAGTTATAAGTACCATGTTACCCTTCATCCAACATTATTTCTGTTTTTTATACTCCTTTGTATTATTATACCAACAGGCCTCTAAGTGTTGGCTACAGCCCCACTTATGCCTTTGTAAAGGACCGGATGAAATCCGAGATTTTGTTTTGACTAAAAGAAATAATAATAATAGTATAATTAATAATAAAGGATCCTAATGGTGGTAGAATATTTAAAATGGTTTCGGAGCCTATTCAATTTAAACTAACCTCAAATTATCCAAAATACTAGTAAAGATTAGTGCCTGACACTTCGACATGTCATTGGTCCATGTTAATCCAGGTTAGTAGTTTAGTCAAACGTAATTTGGTGACGAGAGGAGCAAGTCGCTTGCCTAATGTTAAGCGTCACGCTTGCCCATAACAGTTCAATGCCATTTAGAATTTGAAACTACAATAGCTGAAAACCACTGACAATTGCGCTCGTCATCCTTAGAGATATATATATATATATATATATATATATATATATATATATATATATATTGTATATTAAATGTTATATATTATAATATAATATACCTATTATTTCACTGGAAAAATCGCGCTTCTAACTAAAATACAGTAATACACATTACTGCTTCACGGAAATACCGCGAAACTGCGGAGCACAGCTGCTGATAAGTATCATAAAATGCCAATTAGCAGTATTGACAGCCCTAGTAAAGGTTGCACACGCTGTGGCGATGGGGAGAGCCCTCGAGTGTCGAGTGTCTCGTAATTTGGGTCAGCGAATGCATAAGTTTCCAGCCAGCAAAATTTTAATTTGATTAGACTTAAGTAGGGCTCTTAGTTTTTGAGGCTTCTGTGTTAAGATGCTCTGTTTTGGTGACCCAAAAAGTGGTGTTTTATAAATAATTAACCCTGTAATTTTGCAAAGTTTAACTTTGTCAAGTCGCCAAATTTTTGTCGGAAGTTAACCATATTGCTATGGCATTATACGAAAGAAGAGAAACTTTAAGCAGCGTTGTATGTACTCTTAAATAATTTTATAAGATTGTCTGTTTTTTGCAAAATATCTTATTATATAGTTTCTTTAAAAATTATAATTCACACTTTGACGACGGTGTGTAGATTGTTCCACTTTGTAGCTATACGAATATTTACTATTGGCAATACAAAACTTTTTGAACAAATCTAATAACTATGAAATTTCCTACTAATATTATAAACGCGAAAGTTTGTGAGCATGGATGTGTAGATGTTTGTTACTCTTTCAGGATCAAACGGCGGGGATCAATTTTGATGGAACTTGGTATGGAAGTCCACGAGGCGCTGCATTAACACGTAGGATACTTTTCATTATCATCATCATCATCATCCATCACCGCGACGGTAAAAAAATGTAATATTCCACATAGCATAGACAAGATAATAAGATCTACGCCTACGTCAAGATCGTAATGAGATGTCATCGTTACGATCATCAAGGCGACCGTCAAGGGTGATGATGTGTAACACAAATACTGTCAAGGGTGCTCAAATGTAATGAGTTTTTTCCATGGTTATTAATTTTATATTTGTATATAGGTACGTAGGTATTGTATTTTATTGTTATTGTTTACTGATTGATTTAATACGTTTTTAAATTTACTTCTATAATACTGTTATAGCAATTGCGTTTGACCATGTAATTATTTTAGAACATTTTACTAATCCTTACTTATCGTGCGCAGTCGAAGTCGCGGGCACCAGCTAGTTTAAAAAAAAAACAATCCGTTAAAATATTTTCGAGTAAATGTAATTTTACTGCATTATCTTTTTTACATATGAAAAGCTAGTGTTGAACCACTATCTCATTTCATGTTCAGTGATGATGCGAACGAAAGGGAGATAAAAAATTATAAAGCATTATATTATTATCTTCTAAATAATTATAAATATTTTTCAATAAATCGTTCAGCATACTTTAGGATTATATCATGTATTTCTATGTTGGATTTTTTATTATTATAATAACATTTTAACATAGTAACGCGTAATAAATATTCACGCTTCATCCGTTATATGATGAATTTGCAATACCTTTTACGCTCAAAACTTTATGGTAAAATCCATCTTTTTCACATCCCCGAAACTAAATCGCCGGTTCAGCAATAAAAAGCAACCAGCCGGAAGCTCCCTGAACTAAAGTGGGTGCAATAATTCACGGATCCCATATAAAAAGCCCACGACCAAGGCGTTGGAGAAATGCTCGTAACACCATCCCTGAAAAAGATTCAGGAGATAACTTTGTCAAAGGTGTTTCATTTTATAGAGAAAACACTGAAGTCCTTTCGTAGTAAGTGCTAGAGAGCCTTTCAAAGCGGAATGACTATCTTCTTTTAAAGGCGCATCTGCCAAGTGACCTTTTGACATCTTTTATGCCTGCGCTAAGGGTAAGTAAACACGGGAGTGTAAATGTTTTTAACTTAGTTAATACTAAGTTATATATAACATAAGTAACCTCAAACGTTTGCACTAAATTTAATGGGCAAAGAAACAAAGATTTAACGATATTACTAGAGTTAAAGTCGCATTTAACCGACTTCAAAAAAGGAGGGGGTTTTTCAATTCGACCGTATATATTTTTTTTTTATGAGTGTTCTTGGATTTTGTTTGGTAGAATATATTTCTGAAGTCCCGAAGTTCTTCTTCTGAAGTTCAGAAAAAGAAATTTGGTCAAGTGGTTTTTGAGTTACAATTGGTCTAATAACTGAAAAGTATTTATAACTTATTTTTATGATTTGACGATATCATCATCGATGGTGAATGACAATCGAACCAATAAAAAGGAAAAAATGACTAAAAACTGGAAAATAGGTAATTTATTGTTACTTTTAGGAAATAAGAAAATAAAAGATATAGTAGTAAGGTTTTCATGAATTTTATTCTCGTCTTATCCTTCATGATATTTGTCATAAGATTTCGTAGTAACGGTTAGATAAACTTGTTATCTTATAAACAAACGTTTATAATAATTATGAATTAAATAGTTTTTACACAAAACAAAATATTATTTACATTATTATAGTCTATCTATTTAATGCAGACATAATTATTTTAAAAATATATTCTCTACACTAAATAAGTTAAAACGTTAAACTAAAATGTACTGAACTTGCCAACTAATTTAACGATTATTGGTATCTACAACATTTGACAATAGTATACCACTATTTACCACTTGAGGATATATTTACGAAAATAACACAAGAATTACAAATAAAAACTGGGCCGCTTGTTAAGGCCTTCGCACACCTTATTCATTCAACATCGCACTGACACCATTAAAAGCTCTTACACACGATCGGCATGTTGCCAACGGCATAGGTTACGACACGCGTCGACGACAGCCGCCGACACGCGTCGACGGAAGCTGTTGACGCCGCGGCGGCAGCCGTCAACTTTGAAGATCAGCGGTGGCCATCGTCAGTACGCTACACCTGCAAGTGTCGCTGTAGGTCGACGGCAGCAGTTGTCTCTGCCGTTGGCAACATGCCGCTCGTGTGTAAGAGCCCTTAAACCGACTCTTAGTTTGACGTTTACTAAAAATATCTGGTGTTCCTTGCAGAGCCTCTTGTGTGGATGCGACAAGTGAAAAACACGTCGGCAATAAGGCTACTAACCAGAGGAGGATGGCCGGAAAAACCAACAATTGATGTCAATGATATTTTGTTTTTTTTTAAATTCTTATGTATTTCTCCGATTTAAAACGTGGTTTATTGTTGGACTGACATTGAAGCGTCTGTAACGATGCAAACGTGTGCATAATTAAAAAGACTTTTACAAAATCATGGGACGTTGTCTTTTGTTTTCCTCGTTATCGCCCTCGAAAGTTTTACTAATGCGTCCATCGTGTTTATCTGACTGTGACTTTGACTCTGACTGTTTGAATAAAAATGTGATATGATCTAACTATAAATAATTCTTTAACTTAAGAAATATCATATGTTAAGAAATATCACACGATTCCAATCTAATTTTTACAAAGGCAAAAATGGAAGATACGTCTTTTCTTTTGAAATGTGCCATTTTGTTTCAATCCGCCTTATAAAATGAAGAGTAAACTTTACTCATGTAAAGTTATCTTTATGCATGAAATTCCGGGACTATTCCAGGAAATTTCAAGCATGAAATTTGCTTAAACCATGGTTTAAATAGACTATTTCTAGTCCAAGTTTCATAGTAATGTAGTATGTGTTTCGTCAATTGGTGGACAAAGTACTCACCCAGGTCAAAATCGAAATAACCGACGCAAAAAAAAAAAAATTTTAACGTGTTGTCCGTCGAGTGACAAATGGGTCATAAGTGGGATGAAGTGTAAAATGTGAGGGCAAAGCTCGGCCAAAGCGTCGTATATAACACTTGTTTTTTGTAAATTATACCGTAGCAATATATTAAGCTTTCATGTGAATGATTTATTTTGAGTAGAGTTGGTGTTGGCTTGATATAGTGCGCGAAGACCTTAACTCAATGATCATGTTCATAAACGTATTGTAATTTTTTTATAACATTCTCGGATTTCATAGAAAGTTAAATCAATATAACTTCATTAAAACGTTCGTAAGTTGATAACGTTTTCGATATATAATAAGACTGCATATAATGTTAAATAAAAATACACTTTTAAACCTATTAAAGTGTATTTTAATCTGTCCGAATCAGCAAGACTCATTCGAGTTAAGTTTCATTCATAAATCTATTGTTATTTTTTGCGCTGATGCGGACGGGTTAAATTAACTGGCCTGTAAATTTACTAATTTATCCTTGAATTTCTTTGTTTTCTATTCATAAAAATACAATATGGTGCATACCCCACTGCTTAATTAAATTACTTCTTGCATTGCCAGTTTAAACACATGGATCGTAAACTTTAGTGTGACAGGTAATAATTTAACCCAAATTACTTTTACAAAAACGTGACACAGATATTAAAAAAAATATACTTTATTAATAAAAGTAATGTGCGTGCTATACATTTAGATGGTACATCGTAAAACGTACAAACATAAGGTGTTCTTCAGAAGTTGTTACTCGCTCAAGGTGTGCATGTCATATCTTTTCCTCCGTTTATCCAGAATAAATATTACAGATCTGTATTATCTGCGGGAGTATGCGTCTCAATTTCAATCCAAAACTTAATTTGAAATGTACAACATGGCGGTTTATGTCACTTTTGTCAGCTCCAGTCTGCAACTTACTTATATTTCTGCCGAGATATTTTCTAATGATTCGTCGTTGAGCTCGTCGACGAGCTCACCGATGTCAAATACTTCTGAGATATCGCCCTCGTACATAACTTTGTTTTTTCAACGTTTCTTGTCATTTCGTCATTTGATGCACGGATGTTGTCAAAGATGCAACGATGTTTGCTCTAAAGCCCGATTTACACATCAATAAGTAAAACAGCGAGTTAAGTAACCGGTCAGTTAAGTAGCAAGTATTAAGTTGTAAGTAGCGTCCAAACGTGCGCGAGTTTAGTAGTCATAAGATTCCGTCAAAAAAAATAACACGTGTCTGCGTCCGCAGTGTACTAACTTATGGACTGTACTAAACTCGCCCGTCCGTCGCCAGCCAGTTAAGTTGACGGGGTGCGGAAACGCGAGAGCGGGCTTACTTCGCACTGATGGACTTGCCAAAAATAGGATTGCGATCTATCAAGTAAACTTAATCAACAACTTACTACTTAACACGCTTGTGTCGTTCAAACGACAATAACAGCTTAACTCGCCGATGTCACAAATTAAACTCGCTAGTGTGCTTATTGAAGTGTTAATCGCGCTTGAGAGAATCGCACTGCTGCTTACTAGAGTTGTCAAAACTGACATAAGGTCGCATTTTTCGAAAATTTCCATCAACAATTGATTATTTTTTATGTCATGTTATTCACATTGAATAATAACACATTCAATTTTAGATGTTATATACATAGTTTTTATAATGTTTTCAAATTAAAGGAGTACTACTAAGTGTTTGGTATTTCATATTTTCTACTGCAGTCTAAATACCTACACCGAAAGAAATATGGATGGAGTTTTCATCAAAAACTCTTTATGTGTATACAGAGTTATATATTTATTTCTTTTGAAATTTTTGTTTCTTACGATAACTTATAACATCACTAAACTTACGAGTATGTTCTTGCCTTGAAGCGTTAATGTAGTACAAATAAAGTTATATGATTATAAATATATATTTAGGTTATAAGAGTAAAATAGTAAAGTTGTTATTGAAAAACATAGAAGCCGCTCGGTGCGATACATTTCAATTTCAACATCCTCGTCGTTATAATTTTGTTTTCAAATAGAATACCAGAATAACAATGGAAAAAGGAATGGGAAAGTATCAATATAGAATACCGCCTGTGAAATAAATATTTTATCAATAACAATGGTACGCGCTGAACAAACAATTTTGAAGTCTTTTACGATTCAGAAAATAAAAATAACGGCTGATAACAATAACTGATTCTCATGAAAAATACATACGTATTCAAAACGCATGTAGAAGTAGTTACTACACTTTTTATAGCAAACCATGTTGTATTATACAGAGTTTAGTTTTTTTAGTTTAGTGGCAATGTTTAAAGGACACCTCGTCCAACGAGTGTTGATTTGTTTCGCATCACTTTGTTAATCTTTAATCTGTATATTACTGTATATTAGTAACAAAGCATTGTACATGCTTTGTTTTGACTGATCCACTATTTCTATATGTTTATACCTAATATTCATTTTTACTGAGGAAGAATTTTTTAGAAGGTTAGCTCTAACGGGGTAAAGCCATCGCAACCGCGGGTCAGCTAGTGCTGGCGATAAATTGCGAGCTTGTCAAAATAAAGGAATTAATTGATTTAAACCAGCGTTTTGTCAAAATATTTTCAGAAAATTTACACACTTTGCGTAAGTGTATTACTCATACTGTATATGTTTTTTATACATTTGTTTGTGATTGTGGATGTAGAAGTTAATCTTAATACTGACTAAATTTCTAGCTACTGATCCGATTTCGAACTCTTTCAGTAACAGTTAGCTTTTATCTTTTATCCCAAAACCATGTATTACGCACGCTTGCCACGAGCAGATGTTGCTTGTTCACTGCATATATTTTTTACCTTTAATACGTTCATACATTTTATATCAAATTAAATAAAATTTAAGCGTACAAATATGATTATTAGCAGATAATTTTAATTCGTTCGGATTGCTCCTTTCTTGAAATGAAAATGTCGTTGAAACAAAGGTTATTTTTTTCTTCTAAATTTTATAAACAATTGACCTATGTCACATTTTGGCTGTTAGTGTTTACCTACTAAATAAATAAACATAAATACCTAATATTAATATACAGTCTTTAAGATTCTAAGATATTTACAAATATAATGTAGGCATTTTAAATGACCATACCTGTAAAGTAATATTTATGCCCGCTTGCTTCAACCAGAATTAAACCCCGAGCATAGCCCTCTCCATAGCTCGTTGTGCGACTTTTAGCTTACTTATGAGGCCCATGACTCTGACTCATCATCATCATCATCATCATCTCAGCCGTAGGACGTCCACTGCTGAACATAGGCCTCCCCCATGATTTTCCAAAAGGACCGGTTGGAAGCGGCCTGCATCCAACGTCGTCCTGCGACCTTCATCAGGTCGTCTGTCCACCGTGTCGGTCCACTCAAGAACCTTTCGGCCCCATCGGCCATCTGTTCTGCGTGCTATGTGCCCTGCCCACTGCCACTTCAACTGGCTAATCTTCTGGGCTATGTCGGTGACTTTCGTTCTTCTACGGATCTCCTCATTTCTGATTCGATCACGTAGAGGAACCCCGAGCATAGCCCTCTCCATAGCTCGTTGTGCGACTTTGAGCTTTTCTATGAGGCCCATAGTAAGAGACCACGTTTCAGTGCCATAAGTCATCACTGGTAACACACATTGGTCGAACACTCTTGTCTTGAGGCACTGAGGTATTTTTGACGAGAAGACTTCGCGAAGTTTCCGGAACGCTGCCCAGCCGAGTTGGATTCGACGATTGACCTCTTTCTCGAAGTTGGACCTGCCTAGTTTGACTGTCTGTCCCAGGTAGATGTACTCGTCAACAACTTCGAGAACTGAGTTCTCAACTGATATTGGGGTAGGTACAACATGGGCATTAGACATAATTTTCGTCTTATCCATGTTCATCTATTTGAATAAAATTCTCACTAACGTAAATGACACAAAAAATTGTAAATGTCCGTACAATTTCACGAGTCCGTTGCACTTGTAAATAAAAAGTGTATTGTCTCACGTAAAATAAGGGTTAGCAGTTAGCTGTGCTAATCGTATAACGTACTCACAAATCGTGCCTGCAATTTATACAATATTCTATCTACAGAGCTTGATTTGATTCTCAAACTCTTTGTAAGTGACCCAGCGTCTTAGACAGTAGTGTATGTTGCTTGTGTGACTTAAACACCGGTGAGGTGACAATTGATCAGTGAAAAGATAGGACTTCAATCCTCATATGAAAGTTAAAGTGGCATTGGATTTTGGCTGATCCGTATTATATTCAAACCAGTTGTTTTTTAAGGTCCACGGTAATTATGAGAGTTATCAATTACCAAATTAACCAAGGCTCTCTACTCACTGTATTTTTCTGGTTGATGCAAGTAGGTTAAAGAGGTTTATTATTAATGTAGCCAATCATACAATTATTATAAAATATATTGGTAGAGACGAGAAACGCAAATACTAAATTCAAGTCGCTTTACATAATTTATCAGTTAATTACGTTGATTTGAAATTGCTACAAGAAAAAGAAGAATTTAGTTTATTCGCAGACATTTCGAACACAATCCAATTATGGTTATTGAAAAAGATCTTACCATTTTTAATGGAAATTACAATATGATATTTAATATTATGTACATATAACAATAATTTATTTTACATAAATATGTTACAGATTTTTGAACAGTGATCATAGAGTACATACAATTAGCGATTATCGCTCTTTATTTCGTAAACATCAACTGTTCATAAATCATAAATTCCAAATTACGTTATATAATGATTAGTACAATATTACAATTTAAATGAATATTCACTAATAACACGTCAATTTATTATATACAGTTTAGTTTTCGTTCCGATATTTACAACTATGATTTAGTTAAGTGTCGCGGTGTCCCTGTCACTATACAGACACTATCACTTCACACATAATTGTAAATATCTTCCATGTCTCATACGTTCATTTCTGACATCGCCGCTTGAGGGACCCGAGACTTTTGATAGTTGTGCGTAGGAGGCGACGACGGCGGCACGCTACCATTCCCAGGCCCCTGCGTCTGTCCAGTTTGAGCTTGAACATCCGGTAAGTTACTAGAACTGCTCATGAAAGTTGCATTCTTTGGCAGCGTCATACAGTTCACATTCGATTGACACATCTGATTCTGCTGCTGGTAGCTGAAACCTACCTTTCTAGGCAGCGTTGTGTGGCCTCGATTACTGGGCGGACTAGACTTCTGAGACAAACTAGACATCTGTATCCCCGTGTGGCACACATTCGGACAATTCGAAGTCGTGAAATGCGGCACTCGATTTGTCATCGCAATAATAGCGTTTTTATCCTGATGGTCAATGTCGACTATTGTACTAGAGCTCTGCGAATGTCCGACGAAATAATGCGGGTGTTTCGACGAGACGCTATCAAATGTCGAATTGTGATTCCTTTTCTGCTGCTGCTGCAAAGCTTTGACTTGCAATCTAGTTTTATCTCTTTGGTAATACACGCCGGCGAATATCAGCACGTTAAGGATGAGGAGAGAGCATCCAATAGCAATGGTTACGCTCAGCGCGGTTGAGTAAGCTGTATAACCTGCAACTTCTAAATTGGAAACGTCTTGTGCTGGCGTGTTGTTGTGCACTTGGTTTTGAGTGACAGCAGAGCCTGGACGAGCTGACATTACACTGATGCATGTAGTGACGTAAGTGTCCATTGTGGTAGATGGGATGTCCAAAGTAACGTTGTATATCGGCTTACGGTAAAGTTCGAGAGTGGGGTCGAAGTAGTTCGCCCGGGTGAGCGGGTCCGGGCGGACCAGCCCGTCGTATAGCTCCGGGTCGTTGTGGTTTCTAAAAAGGTTGTGTTTAGCCACCACATCCTTCATCCCCGCCCTATGGATTTCGGGGATAAGCCGTAGCCAAACGGACAGCTGATGCGCGCGGTAATGGTTTTTCATCCGCGGCTTCATCCCTGCAAAGGAATTCCTTATTGTGAAAGGGGTTGGGAATTTCAGGCCCAAATTGTGTTGCGTAGAGGGCGAGATGAAAAAGGTCGTAGTAATTAACTTTGAAATTGATATTGTAAGGGATATAAGGTGAGCGAGATTAAATTTTGTCTTGCAGATTAAATTAAAGTTCCCTTTATCCTTCCGCATACATTTGGCATAATAGGATGTTCCTGTAATTTTACCATTTCAAAGAAATAAAATTAAGAGTTGAAAGATTAATTGCTGATAGTAAAGTTCACTTACCGATTTCCAAGTACTTCTGATGAAGGGTGTCGTATTCATCCCAAACTATACTCTTGTATTTGTTGCGTTCCCTGGATATTGGAAGGACCGACTCTTGACGCTGAGCTTCATTCGGGTTCCTAAACAAACAAAGTATTGATTGATTCATCGTTCTACACAAAAACAAGGGTTATACAATATATTTTATCGATTTGAGAGATATTGCTGTGAGGAAAACACAATAACTCAAACATGATATCATTTTGTAAAGGGTTATATTAAATTTCTTAATAGTTTATTTGATAGTGCCGCGCAACAAATATGTTTCTTGTATTTTGGTTTTGTTTAAATCATGATAATAATTCTATTATATTTATAAAATATAGTATTAAAACTTATTTTATCTTTTTAGTATAGTAACATTACAATTCTGAATGATTATTTTACATTCGCAAAAATATGTATTAGGGTGTGAATACATTTATGACAGATATAATAAGGCTTTGTATTTAAACTACATGATGCAAAAGATTAAACAGGCTAAAGGAAACCAGATGATCGGATTGTATTAATAATCCTACAGATATTCAGTTTGAACCACCAATCAACGCTCATACGAGTTCACAAATTAGAAATACCACAATTACTTTCGCAACATACAATCTGGCGTAACAAAGTAAAAGACGTTGCAAGTTATTGAAATAAATTACGTCAGAATTGAAAAAAGCATGCTCCACGTAACGCGGCGAAATAAACTTCTCCTTTGAGAATAATAATTCTCCATTCTGAGTTACCCAAACAAGGAAAACCTAGAAACAAGCGTGGGATTCTGTAATTTTGAAGGAAATTATTTAACAAAGGCATTGTGTTACAGAATTTCAAAACAAGTGGCTGAAGTGCATGGTATCCAATTTACAAAATTATTGTAATTTTGGCAATGACAAAAGACGCGCGTGCAGCATTGTAAACTGTATCACTTAAAATCAGTAATTTAATGTTATACTCAAAACTATCAAGAACTTCAATTCATGGTCATTGTATTTCATAGAATAGTCAGAGTATGACATTGCGAGCACCACTTTCTTGTGATATGATCAAAATCAGCTGGTAAGCCAACTTTACTCTTTTTAATGAAAATATTTTCCTATCAATTGAAAGAGCTAACGACAGAAAAATCTATGGAGTCGTAGTAACTGGGTACCAAACTTCGTTAAGGTTAGTAGCAAAATACGACCTGTATGCGAGTACCAATATCCGGACGTATTAAAGCAAATTTGCTGAGTGCAAAGACTAAGTTCCCTTCGCTCACTCGGTAAATAATGATATAATTGACTTAGACGTATTAAATTATAATAACTTTTCACTTTTATGTGTTGTAGGAAATATGTAAGGGATTCACAATAAAACCTCGAATGACGTCACATGTTTGACGTGGAAATATTAATTATCTATACATAAAAATATTATTAAGAGAAAATATTTGTTACAAACATACATATGTTTGTAACGAGTTGGCTCAAAAATTATTAGACCGCTCTCAAAAATTCTTTCACCATTGGAAAGCTACATTGACCCTGAGTAACATAGGCTATATAAGATTCATCATTATCATTATCATCCATCACCGCGCAGATAAAACCGCGGATAGCAGCTAGTACATTAATCATTATTAAAGATTTACACTACCTTAATAATAAGAAAGATTTGATCGTTTATAATGAATAAACTAAAAACTATTAAACCAATTACAAAATCATGTCACTAGCTATATCATTCCTGAGTAAGCTATGCTATATGTGATTCATTATCAACATCCATCACCACGCGGGTGAAATCGCGGAGCACAGCTAGTATAGAATGAAGTATTAATATTACTTGGATCATTGTGACTTCATATTAAACATATTAAAAAAGCAGAATTGTCTCACAGAACGTAGAATGGTAGTCACCATTTATGTTCGTATTCACAACGAAAATAATGTCCAGTATTTTTTTCGTTATTGTGTTTTATTGTTCGCAAGTTTTCGCATGTAGGTCGAAAAAAGAGTTTATTTCGCAAGCCGAGTGAATGCAATTATTACTAGACTGTTTTAACTGGTTTATTTTTATTTCAGGGAAAACAACCATTAAACGTTTTATGGAAGATTTCTATCATAAAAACGGATGATGGTACAAATAAACAAAAGTTTTAAAAGGTGTGTTGATCCAGTTTTATTTTTTGGTCGTTTTTTGTATCTATATTGTTGTTAGGTATGTTTTTTGCTGCGGCAATTATTATCAAAATAATTGCCTGCGTAAGTGCACCTTAGTGATAAAGACATAGACTTTATTGTACCAAAACAGAGGTTACAGAAAAAGGATATAAAATTATTAAGAAAATTAACAGTAAGTAAAGGATAAACATATTGTCTTATAATTAACAGTTAGTAGGTAAAGTATACACATATTATTGTATTTAATAAAGCAAAAAGTAGCACTAATACCTTTTGGTTTCAGAGTTACCTACAGCCCTAAGGCCGAAGCAGATAAAATAACATAAAATAGCAGTAAAATTGGATGTAATAACAAACTTTTATTGAAACAAATGCGATATTACCGATCGGTTAAAGCCCCAGTCTTACTCGCTCTTACCTCACTGCCCCAGTTTGACAAGGATTTATTTTAAAAGATTTTGTTTTCCTTTTTAACCGTAGTTATCCAGAGGTGTATTTTATGTCCTATATATCGAGTTTCTTAATTTGTTGTCCATGTATCCATGTTTTAAGTTAAGACGCGGTCCAATTTTAAAATAATTAACAATGCATTACGTAAGGTTGAAAATGGCTTGTTAGATTGGACGATGTAATGCGAAAATGCGTTAATTTTGGACGTTTATTTTTCGATATATACTAACACAATTGAAAAAAACTGCTGGTTATTACTTTAGTACAATAGGTTGGCTAAGTATTACCTAAAAAAATATAGTGTTATCGCTGAAAATTCCGAGAGTTTGGACGTGAAAGCTTATTTTTGTGGGCCCATTCAGGATTTTTTTCTGCTGAAAGAGAGTTATACTTATGAATTCTATTCAGTTATTACTCTTTTCCTATTCCTTTTCTAACCTTTGTAAGTTTTTCATAATTTACTATCGATCTGTTTCGTTACACTAGGTGTTTAAAAATTCTGCTTGTTACTATTATCAGGGTACGAGCGTGCCTTAATTAGAAATAACAGTTTTAGATTTAGTTAAGTTAATAACTTTTCATGTTTTAAGTACATACATTAATAATTACGTTCATATCTATCTCGCAGTTAATTGAAGTACTCACATTGGAGCTAGTCGTTCTTACTTTTCAATTTGGTTAATATTCATCACATCATCATTATCATCTCAGCCGTAGGCCATTCACTGCTAGACATATACCTCCTCCATTCATTTTTAAAGGGACTCGTTGAAAGCGGCCTGCATTCAACCTTGATCAGATCGTCTGTCCACCTTATAATTTACTATTAATTTCTATAAATTGTGTTGTTTCCAATTCCAAGAACCACAAACCTACTACCGGTGATAAAACTTTTCTGTTTGACTGTTCTATTATGACTAGTATGGATGACCGCTCATGACATCAACCGAGTGCTTCTATACTTCGGAAGCCACGTTAGGACCGTTGGTACCGGATTTTGTCTTAAACACGAGATATTAGGTCATGTTGGAGGGCAGAAACGAAAGCCGGTGACTAGTTTATCTGTCAATTCATGCTGGGTCTGATTGGTCCATTACAACCTAGTACACTCATCTCACTGAGAAGAAGGCATGTGCCCCAGAACTGAAAATATAATGTGTTGGTTAAGCTATCTGTTCAACAACAAACGGTTTGAAAATTAAGGCTAGCAATATTCTTTTATGATATTAATTTCTTGATGGAGGTGAATTACTTTATACGCAACATGTACATGAGGAAAATTAGAATGTTGGCCTTTGAATATTATTTTGGAACAAATACAATTCAGGCGGTCGGTTTTAATGAAGGAAAATACACCTCAAAATGGAGATAGGTTAATACAAATAACGTTTTTGTTTTACTGACGGTTTGCATTTACGGTTTAAAGTAAAGTATAATATTCGAGAGAGTGTATTTATATATTTTCCTGGATATACCATTTAAATTTTTTTTTAATTTTCACGCAGAAGTACGACACACATACGTCTGTTTGCCACCACTGCGTAAGACATACTAACTACATGCAAACATGGGGAATTCCAAACGCTTTCCGAAAGCTTCCTTTGATTTGGAGATCAAAAACCGATAGAGTTCGGACCGCCGGCAAGCCAAGCCAAACGTTTGGCAAATAAAGTTAACACACTATCTACACGTTAGAATTTGTAGACTCTTGAGGAGGTTTGGCAATTTTGTGGACCCTTTAGTTAAAGATATTGGATTGGTGTAAGTAAATGTTTTAATTTAGTTTTGGCACGACGTCTAAAACTCAGACAAAATAAAAGGCCAAGACAGAATGTTGCAAACATAGAAGTGAGGCCGTGTAAAACTACGTCTCGGCGTGTCCATACATAATTACATACAACACGTACAACGAACTACGCATTGACTCGTCAGTCGAAATATCGCGGCGCTTGGAAGGAACACGTAAAGTTTTAATTATCATTTAATTTTAAATTATTACTTTTTAACAATTTCAATTTAATTTGAATTATCATAGCAGTACCGATGCACGCACATGTAGTTTAGAAAACCGGCCTCTCTGTTCACAACATTCTGTCTTGATTTTATATATTGTCTGAGGCCTGAAAAGGTGAATTCGTAGTACAAACGTGTTGTGTTACCAACTCTATCAATTACCTATACATACGTTCTTGCATAAAAAATATATTTAGATTTGAATAGACAAACACACGCTTCCTTCTTCTTAGTCGTATCCTCATGACTGAGGGACGTGATTTTAGTGTGTAGTCTGTGCCACCATTTTTCTCCAGCTCTCTCTATCTTGCGCCATTTGAATCGATGATTGTAAGGTGGCCCCTGTTGCCTCTTGAGTGGTGTGTGTCCATCGCGTTGGAGAGCGCCCCCTGCTTCGTTTTCCTTCGACACAGCCAGTGATAATCAGCCTTTCAAGACTGTCTGGGTCTCGCCTGACTGAGTGCCCGAAGAACTTGAGGACTCTTTGTCTGCAGATTGTAGAGAGTCGTGTTTTTATATTTAGCTGCTTTAGGATTGACTCGTTTGTCCGGCGTTCCGTCCAGGATACTCTCAGCATTTTGCGCCAGCACCACATTTCAAACGCGTCAATCCTAGAGCGCACACGAGCTTTTAGTGTCCAGGTTTCAGAGCCATATAGAAAAATTGAAAAAATAAGGGACTGCATGAGCTTTTTCTTAGTATTACGGCTAATCCCCCTATTCCGCCATATTCTTTCGAGCCTTTTGACCGCAGACTTAGACATTTGAGCCCTTCTCACAACCTCCTGTTCGCAATCACCGTCGGCGCTGATCTGTGATCCCAAGTACACGAATTTGTGTACTACTTCCAGTTCGTGCAGCTCGTTGGTTCGCTGCAGGGTTCTCTGTCTGTCCACAAACATCAACTTAGTTTTGGCCTTGTTTATGCGTAGACCATATTCACTACTGGTGTTGCTAACTCTATCAAGAAGTTCAGCCAATTCAGCTTCAGAGGCGCCTATAATTGTAGTGTCATCCGCAAAACGCAGGTTGTTAAGTAGATGACCCCCTATCCGAATGCCTCCTTCCCAGTTCTCTAACACCCTTCTCATTATGTGTTCACCGATGAGATTGAACAGTTGCGGTGACAAAATGCATCCTTGGCGGACTCCACGCTCTGCTTGAAAAGGGCGCGATAGGGCGTCCTCCAACCTCACTCTTGACGTGCTGCTCCGGTATAAGTTCTGCACCAGAAACACTAGATGCTTTGGCACCCCCATTGCGCTCATGACGCTAAACATCATTTTCCAATTTATACAATCGAAGGCCTTCGCATAGTCAATGAAACATAGGACAGCGTTGATGTTATGTTCCCTACACTTCTCAATCAGCAATCTTATATTTAGGATTTGCTCCCGCGCACCTCTGCCTTTTACAAATCCGGCTTGCTCTTTGGATATTTGACGGCCAATGTAGGCTTCGAGCCTCTTGTTCAAGACTCGCAGGAGAACTTTGCTGGCATGTGAGATGAGTGAGATGGTACGGTAGTTGTCGCATTTGCGCGTTGAACCCTTTTTATGCAGAGGGACCACAGTTGATTCCGTCCAGTCCTCTGGCCATTGGCCTGTTCGCCAGATCTTTTGGCATATTATGTGCATTAAACTGATACCTTCGGCTCCCATGTTTTGCAGCATTTGGGCTGTGATTCCATCATTGCCACAAGCTTTGGGTTTCAGTTTGCAGATAGCTTCTTCTATCTCCTGGCGAAGAATGTCTGGTTCCCTGGTAGTGTAATCTAGCTTGGTTTCCTCTGTATTATTTTCACTGTAAAGCTGCTGGCAGTATGCTCTCCATCTGTCAAGGATCGCTGTTTTGCCTAATAGTAGGCTTCCAGTATCACTTTCAATAGCCCAGTGTTTGGGTTTAAATTCCGTAGCTAGGCACTTGACTTTCTGGAACATATCACGAGTATGCGCTGTTTCGGAACACTTCTCTACTTCCTTGCACATTTCGTCTATGAAAGCATCTCTATCTCTCCTACAGAGTCTCTGAGCCGTCTTATGGACTTCAGCATATTGGGTTCGATCCTCACATGAGCGCAGGCCCGCTTCCCTTAGCTCTTTTCTCTCCTTGATCTTCTCCCAGGTTTCCGTACTTATCCACTCGGCTTTCGGAGAAATGGTTTTATAGCAGTTCGCTGTTTGCTTGGCTACTTGTTGGATCGTGGATTTTAGTTTTAACCACGTCGCCCCAGGAGCCTCAAATGGGTCTACTTCAAGTGCTTGGAGCTCTATAGGAATCAATTTTCGGTATGCTTCTTGTGCAGCAGTATTCAGCTTGATGGGTTTAGTAGTTTTTAATTTAGGCGTTACTTTCAGGCGGATTTTCATTTTACATGTTAACAGTTGGTGATCGCTACCACAGTCCGCGCCAGGCCGTGTCTTAGCTGTGGAAATTGATGACCTCCATCTCTGATTCACTAGAATATAATCAATTTGATTCCTATACAGCCCATTGGGTGATATCCATGTATACAGGCGTCTAGGATGTTGCTGGAACCAAGTATTCATTATTGTAAGGCTGTTTTCCGCACAGAAGTCCAAAAGTCTTTCTCCACGTTCGTTTCTCATACCCAGACCAAACCTACCAACGATACTCCTGAGGTGGTGATCATTTTCTGTGTTCCCTACCTTGGCATTAAAGTCTCCAAGGATAAGTAACGGCTCTTTTCTAGGAACCTCTCGCATTGCCCTGTCCAGTACGCTGTAGAATTCCAAAATCTCGTCTTCAGTTGATTCGGAAGTTGGGGCATATACAGTTATGATGTTCATTGGGAATGGATGTGCTCCCAGCTTAATCCTCATGATTCTGTCACTAACGCATTCGTAGCCCAATATTTTGTCAACTAGACTCTTAGTTATTAAGACTGCCACTCCACTGAAACTGTTCATAGGATTACCTGCCACAAAGGCCATTTTTCCTAACGAAGTTGTGTAGTGGCCAGACTCTTTGATATGAGTCTCTGTTAGGCACAGTATATCTATCTGATACCTCTCCATTTCCTTTTCCACTACTTCTGCTGTCCCTGGCTTAGAGAGGCCACGAACGTTCCATGTCGCTATAGAGAGTGATCGGTGTTGTTTTATTGGACCCCGTCTTATGTTTAGGGGATTGTATTGTGCAGCAGTAGCCCAATTTCCACAAGGGGCCTGCTGTGAAACTGCCTTGTGGCCGGCCACATTTTTCACACCAGGAGGCCCGGACCCAACCTGGCGCCGGGTGTTAGCCGGGTGGCCCGACAAATCTATTTTACAATCAGACATAACACCATAAATTTTCTTGGGAAATATAGTTGCGGTAGTGTCCCCATCCTTTCCGCACCGGTCTTTCAGAGGGAATTTAGTCCTCTCGGCCCCTGCAGCCGCCTGGTATGCCAGGTTCGGGTTATCATATCCGCCGCCCGATACTCGGCGTTAAGACTCGTTTAGCACCACCCAGGGGGCACGTGTAGGGCAGTGTAAGGTATTTCCTACGGACGCGAGTCTCCACGCCCACGCTTCCATGGGTACTTAAAACAAAAAGATAGCAGCCTATTTTCTGTCATTTTACTTTAAAGAGTCCGTTAAAACTCCATTAAGATTACCTTTAATACGTATTACTGTTCTTAGGATACAGCAAAAGATAAAAGTTGAGATTGTGCTTTTGTTTTGAGGTTTAATTTGTACTTTTTGTTAATTACTTTTTAGGGAGACCTACTGTATTTTTTTGTGATAGGTTTGGCAAATTAGCAAGCGATTCACGTGATGGTAAGTGATACCGTCGCCCACGGACATCCGCAATACCCGTGGTCTCGAGGATGCGTTGCCAACCTTTGAGGAAGGAAGAGATAGAAGGGGTGGGATAGGAAGATGGGAGGTGGGGGGAATTGGGCCTCCGGAAACTCTCACAAACCGACTGAAACGCAATAGCAAGCTATGTTACTTTACGTCTGCGTTTTGTGGGAGTGTGGTACTTCCCCGGTCGTGCCGGCCCATTCAGCTGTGGGCTTACAGCGTGGCATTACCACCAAACTATAAATAACTAAAAAATTATAGAAATAAAATAAATGTAACTAAAATATTTTAGCTAGGACGGTTCAAAGATACTTTTCATAGATAAGATAGACTGAAGGGCGTAAAGCGAGGTATAATTAACAGAGTCCCCTAGTTTCAAACTGTATCCTCAAATAAAATTAGTTAGTGAACTGCTTACCCACTCCTGATAAAGTTTGCCATGTATTGTATAAAAGACTCGGACAGTGCAACTTCTGACTTCGTGTAGTTTTTCGGAAAGTGTCCCAGGCCATCCACCAATGGAGCTCCGAACAGGTATGGTAACTCCTCGCCGTGTACTGAACCCATTCTCTAGAAGACAAAATCAAGTTAACAAAAGCACCAAGGCAAATGCGTACAAAAGAACAAGGCCATGATATTTATCTTTGATCATCATCATTATCAGCCGGGAGACGTCCACTGCTGAACATATGCCTCTCCCATAGAACGCCACTTGGAACGGCTACTCGCTTCCTGCATCCAACGAATACCCGCGGTTATGACGAGGTCGTCGGTCCACCTATCGGCGGACTGGCCTACACTTCGTCTTCCAATGCGTTGTTTCCACTCTCGAGAACACTCGAGAAACTGTCTTTGATGATGAACGATTATTCGATTGCTTTTTAACACAAAACAAATTAAGGCCTTTCTTAAGGTGAATAAGTAAAAAAAATATTTTCTCCTCCGCAGGGATGCAAATCGTAATAGTCGAAGCAATTTAACTAAGCCTTAGCATTTGAAAAGAACACTTATGTTCTCTTATCGTAATAATCAATCTCTTAGAGCAAATATGCGGCGATATATCATAAAGTATTTGACTTCGGTGAGCTCGTCGACAAGCTCGTCGACGAATCATTACAGAATCGCACGGCAGAAGTTACATCGATGTTAAGTACTACCTACAGCTACCTAAACTACTTAGCCTGACCTAAGTAAACTATCCCAGCAATCAATTTGTACTGCCGTGCGATTCTCTAAGAGCAAACATCGTTGCATATTTGACAACATCCGTGAAACAAATGACGAGATAACAAAAAACGTTGGAAAAGCAACCTTACACAAGGGCAATATATGATAAAGTATTTGACATCGGTGAGCTCAACGAGCGCATCGATCGACGAATCTTTAGGGAATCGCACGGCTGATAGATCCACAAGAATAATTTATTAATGTAAAAGACCTAATTCAACTTAAACTTCAAACCTTTATGCTCTAATAACGTAGTTGTAATTAAGGTAAGGTAATTAGAAAATCTATTGTAACAGGATATTCTAGAATATTTTTAAAAAGAGCAATTTGAATGTGCGAATATAGACTTATTATTTAATCGAAGTGTGTAGTTCTATAAAAGAATAAGTATAATTTTAAATTGCTAACATGGTTTAGAGTTTATTAATGCCGCGGTTCGTGATTCGCTTTCGTAGCTATACGATGCTGGTGTGTATCTCCACTAGGCTATTATTAAAACGTGCTATTATGTTTGTTTATGACACATTTGACATTAAGCCAATGATGCTTACGATGATTTTGGTTCAAAAGCTTTACTGTAAGTCCGGAAATGGTGTCATTTACGACTTTATATTAGCCTACCGTTTGCTCGCTCTCACAATTTCGGGATGCTTTTGAGCGGCCTAATAGCGCTTATGACTGTCCTAATTGCGCTTGATTTGAACCGCAGCAGAACTACTGCCATAACATCGTTGAGCTACGGCGTAGCTATTTATCGTAGACATGTAGCGAACCTGAACTGTCGTAGAGTCACGTAGCAATCGACGTAGCAAACAAACTCAATAGAATCTATATACGATTACATGCGCCGCTGCTTTTATAGGTAATCGTGTGTGTATACTGACGTCATGGTGCGGTAAATAGTTGGTATATGACGATTATTTAACAAATGAAATGCACCTGCATACAACTGGAAAATTTTGACGTGTTAAATATTAGACTCAAATAAATAAACAATATAATACATGGGTTAGCCACTAATCCGCACTAGGCCGGCGTAATGGATTATGGCCACACTTCTCTCTCTGAGAGGAAGGCCCTAGTCCGAGCAGTGGGAACAAAATGGGCTGATTATGATGAATAATACATAAAGAACTCGAAAAATTGCGAACGCTTCATGGAAGTGACAACAGATCAAAAAGGTTGAGTAACAGCTTCTGAGGTCATGACCTGGATGGGTGACTGCTAGTGGCATTTTCAACTAAGCGCTTCCGTGCTTCGAAGAGCACGTAAAGCCGTTCGCCCCGCTAGGATAACACAGCTATTCGGACGGTATGAAAACTATGACACTGGCTGACCTACCACCAAGCTGCACTTGTCCCAGGTAGTGGACGTGCCCATACTCTTTACTAGTTAAAAAAAGTAAAAAAGTCGTAATAAAGGATAGGTGCATAGGATTTTTACCTGTGGATAATCCCCATCTTTCGTCTGATAGTCGAAGACATAGAAGAAAGCATTAGGTCCAGAATCTGGTGAACTCTTGGCAACGCTGAGAAAATCTCCAGTTTGTACGAGAGGCGCCACGTACTGAGCGTCTGATAGTGCTAGTACTGCTGCATCACGTGTGTTGATGGGATGCTGTAAGAAAAAAAACTATGTTAAAAATGCACAGAGCTAATTGTTAGGCTTTCGATACAATATGTTGTTTAATTGCTTAAAGCAGCACTAGGGCACCGTAAGGCCGGTTTATGTACTAGAAATCTAGCACTGGCAAATATATAAGTTTCTTATATTTTCATAAGGAATACAATTTACTATTGAATAATTGTACAATTCATATTATACTCCACGACAATGCAATGAGAACCATTCTAGCGGATGATGTTTATTTATTGATTTAATTTGGTTACTTAATTGTTTGTCAATTGAGATATTGTCCTCGGATCCAAATGGCAATATTATTTATTACAAAACTAGTAACAATTATCACTTTTATTTACCACGTGATGATGGTCATTAAATTCGGTTTCGTCATTTAATTGTATTAAAATATACAACTGTTTCATCCAAAAGTAAAAATACTCACTAATAAAAATCGTTTGGGTTCCATATATGTATATACAGGGTGTTTGGTAGAGGGACCGACAAACCAAATGAGCGTGTTTGGGGAATACAAGTATTACATTTATTTATACAAAGGTGTATTAGAGACCAAATTCAACTAAAAACATCCGGTCTAAAACAGATTTTACAAATGTTATGGTGGTAAATAGGTACAATTTCGGAGAAAAAGGGAAAAATCAAATATATAAAAAGTTAAACATATATATATAGGGGGGTCGGGGATTTTTTTTGGCCAACTTGTATTCTCCAAGTGGTCCCCCGAACACGCTCATTTGGTTTGTCGGTCCCTCTACCAAACACCCTATATATTGAAATAAATATAAATTTTGTGTTATCATTTTTAAGGTGTTAGTACACCTGCTTAGCGTGACCGTGTCTGACAATCTGTGATTGCAGGAAGACGCAGGTTCAAATCCCGTCCGAGGTTGTGTTTTTTATCTAATATTATAATGTATATGCCAGGATAGTTTTGGCAGCCTCACTTGCAGATTTATTTTATTTTAAATCATATAAAACTGTGTTCGAGTACTTCCGAGTAATTGACAAGAAGGCAACAGGAGAATGACTTCTCCACTTCGTTTAACTGGTTTAAATATGTGTTTTTACATCTAACGGAACAGTGTAGGTATAACTCTTTATAAAGCGTCCGTACCGTAAGAAGTAGGATACATAACTCTAATATTTTACTGCGTACAACGTGAATAAGGGGACAGACATGAAACACTTCTTATATTGCTTTAGAGATATAGTTTTCCGTATATCATTATATATATATCATATAAATGATTTTGGACCGTGAAGATCTGGCCGAAGTGAATAAAAAAAAGATGAGCAAGCATTTCAACGAAATGTCACCTGATAGATATTTACGACACGGTCTATGATGGAACATGCTTTTCTAGAAGATACCTATTCACTCTGCTTCTAAAATACTACTGGTTTATATTTATCAGGAAACACAGAGGCTGGCACATAGTAGAGCTAACTACTTCAGCCGTACGTCATAGCCGAATTGCAGCACTCGCTTAGGTTTTTGTGTCAATGATGTTTGCTCGTCACTTCTACAGACATATAACGACCCTCTCTTTTACGTAGGACATTAAAAGATAACAGAAGATATATGTCAGAGCTGTTTTATTTTACATCTATGCCATTTCGTTTTGGAAACCAATCAAATTGTGAAGTGAGAACATAAAATGATTTACGATCAAAGGAGCGTTGCTAACTAATCTTGAACTTTCTATTTTACGAGAAAACTTTGACATGGATTGGACTTTATAGGTGAACGTGTAAGGGACATACTTACACAATGTTGTGAGAGTTCAACAACCGGACCTGAAATTGTAGGTACTAAAATGTTTCATAACGAGGGTAACATTATTTTTGATTAAAATTGTGTTGCATATTCAAAATGAATAATAGACGTTCATACTGATAATATTATTTAAGAATCATGATGTCACAAACTTTATGAGATATCGCCCTTGTAGGTTGTTTTTCCAACGTTTCTTGTCATCTCGTCATTTGTTTCACGGAGGTTGTCAAAGATGTAACGATGTTTGCTCGATAATCGAACGGCTGAGAATATTTATTGACAGACAGACAGACGAACTATGAATAAATATGTTTTCTTTCTTTCTTTTCTTTCTAACTACAAAGTGGTCACATAAGGGTTTTATTTAAATGGTTAGCATAGTATAAGTATTTTTGAAAGAAGAAAAATATTATCTGTCAGCAGAAATAGCTAATTGGCATAGTGGCATGGATAACGTATGACCACACTGAGTATGGCTAAATAGCCGATTGCAGATAAAAAGGGTGGAGAAAAAAACTTTGTGAACAGTGATATTTACGGTAATAAATGTGACGGAAGTTATAGAGCTATCGCTTGTCATTGCAAATGGAGATTACGAGTAGCCTATACCAGCAGACGATATCTAGACATGTAGTATCATATCACTGAGGAATAGATTGCGTCGCCCACTTTGTATGCTTATTTGTACATTGGGCTAGTGGCGATCCTTATCGGGGACGAAGTTCTTGAAATAGTTTGAGCATAATAACATAAATCTTACTATTCAATTAAGAAGGTTTATATTAAGGAATTTATTATAAATACGCTGCGAGTACGAATACGAAACGGCACAAGCACGAGAGCCACCTAATGTTAAGTGTCAGGTCATCATAGGGGTGGCGATTAGTGCAGCTTACGGCTGCACTAATCATTGCATCAGTCATTGCTTCTTGATTCCATCTTCCGCTTTCCATCAGGCGACAGGGAGTCACTTTGATGAAACATTATAAAAAAAAAGTAGTAACCTTTGCCTAGAACAAATGCATTTTGAGGCCCAATTCTACCCTTCCTATTCTCCCTATCCTTCCCCCTCCCCCTCCAACCTTTACTTCTTCTACCTCTTCCTTCCTATCATCCTTCCTCAAAGGTCGGCAAAGCAGGCTACGGCAAAATCGCAACCTCTGGTATTGCGGATGTCCGTGGGCGACGGTATCACTTACCATCAGGTGAGTCGCTTGCTCGTTTGCCAACCTTTACCATAAAAAAAAATCTAACAAGTGACGAACTAGGCCGTAACTCTGACACATTAAGTTGGTAAGTCTCATTTGCCTTTAATTTAGCCGGCAACCATACCTTCAAACGAAAACACAGTATGTCGTACTGCTTCATGGTAGAAAAAGATATCCCCGGACGAACTCATTCATAAAGAGTTTTAAGTACTTCTCTTAAATGTATATGTGTATGATAAAATAAAAAAACATAATCGTACGTATCGTGATCATATAACAGTATTTATAACCCAAATAATTTAATCTAAATGGAAAACAGAATCAAACAATATAAACAAAAACTCCAATAGAGTTGAATAAAACCCAGAGCGGATCCCTCAATGGGAAAATTGTATGAAAAACATCAGGAACTTCGTTATTTTGAACTTATCGTATAAAATACATCTGGTAGTCAGACGTTTGTGAATACGCCGTAGAAATGTCAACAGTGACTTGGCTTTTGCACAATTGCAATTTCATTACGTTGGATGGAAAACTGGTTCATAAAAACAGCGGTTTTATGATTAACGGAATTATTATTGTAGAATAAAACACTATTTCAGAGATATAATAAAAGAAACCGCCTTGTTTAAATCACATAGAATCAGTTAGATGGCAAGCAAAAGTTAAAGTATGGTTTATAAAATGGCAGAATACTTTAAAAGAAACGCTTCGGAAGAAGTCACGTTCTCAAAGGTCGTCCGATTATTGTAAGCGATGCTGTAAGCTAAAAAAATATTGTACATAAAGTAACGGGCGTTTCACCTTACTTAACAGACGATCAGTGGGCCGAGCACGAAAATCTGTTGTAAAAGTGTAACGTAATCGCATCGTTAACGTAATTTGTACAAACTGACATTTATCTAGTACAATAGTGGCACTGATAACTCATAGTTTGTACTGAATACGTAAAGGTACTATATACTAATATTTTCGTGCTCGGCCCACAGAATCTTCAAACTTATGGAACAATAACCGACTCGTTTCATAATTCTTTAATGTTTACCCAATAAGATATAATCGGCGCACATCTACTCCATTCCTGCAAACAATGCACCTAACGCTAAGATGATAACGCTGCTCAACGACATGAACAGTCAAAAACCGTATTTAGATATTGATATATTATATATAATAAATATATATTATATGGTGATAGGGTAGGCAAATTAGAAGCGGAAATTATTGCTTAGTTTTGTCTTGTAATAATTAGGGTCAAGTCTGTAATTTACATGACGTGCGAAATAAATGGTATAAGTAGGGTATTTACTAAAGCTACGATTCTGTCTGTATATTCCAGTACCGCTAAGGAGTTCAAAACAATAGAAATTTGGCACCGTTTGAGTTTAGAACAGCGCAAAGCGGTGCCAAATGGGTAGTGCCAAGTCATCATCACCGCATGTCGTCTAGTGTTTGAACAGTCGAGGCGAGTCTTAGATGGCTAAGTTGGAGAGTCTAATAAGCTCATTTCTATAATAAAGTGACAAAGAAATTTCACATTCAAGTGTAATTGGATGGTTAGGCACAGATGTGGTCAGAACCGTATTTTTTTTGCATTGGCTCCAATAGTGAGTCTTATTTAATAAAAGTATTATATCGAAGCCAATGTTAGCCCACCTCATTTATCCTTTTATTTTGCATGGATTAAAATTACGAGACAGATATGTCGACTTGGTGTTAAAGTAAACCTGCCCATAACGTTTTCTAGAATCCGAAGCTTTAATTATAAGCTTTCTAAACTGACACGGTCACTATTAGCAACGGGATATTTACCATGTATTTTATTTATTCTGAGCTCTCGATATTTCGGCACAGTTGCATGCGCCATGTTCACAAAAAAGCAATATCGAGAGCTCACAATAAATATAATGCATGGTAAATATCCCGTTTCATAGTTCTTAATCCTGCTCTCGACCTGTTTTGTATAAGGTAATGAAATCTAAATCAATAAACAAATAAAAAATCTCAAAACAGTATGCGCTTAGACAAAGTTCTGTTAATAAAGGTAGACGTATATCTCTTTTATTTATTGTTTTTTCGATGTGATATTTCAACTCAATATGTAAAAATTATATACCTATATTACTATATATACCAGTGTACCCTTAATATGTAATGCTTTTATACAACTATTAGATAAACAGATCTCCTTTACTTATTATCTGCCGACTTCCAGAAAAAGGAGGAGGTACTCAATTCGACTGTATGTTTTTTTTGTTTGTTACCTCATAACTTTCGGATGGGTGAACCGATTCTCAAAATTCTTTTTTGAAAATTTTTGTTTGAAAGCTGGTGCTTCTCGTGTGGTCCATTTAAATTTCATAAAATTCGGTCAAGTAGTTTTTGGAGATACACTCCAATAACTAAATAGAATGGAAGTCGGTATTAAATTTTTCAAATTGTACTTCTTAGTATTTTGATCACGTTATAAGTAAATTCATTGTAAATACATAATTACGTATTACTTTAACTAGATTACATTATTTATTATAAATGACGTATAATATAATGATGACAAAGTAAACATATATAGATAGTGTATCATGTAGCAGTGGGCAGGCCACATAGCACGCAAAAAGGATGGCCGATGGGGCTGATGGGGTTCTGGAGTGGAGACTACGGACTGGCAAGCGCAGCATAGGTCGTCCAACAACAAGGTAGACTGACGACTTGATAAAGGTAGCAGGACGACGTTGGATGAAAGCCACTTCCTTTTTGAAAATTTGTGGTGGAGGCATTATGTTTAGCAGTGGACGTCCTACGGCTAAGATGCTGTCCACTGCTGAACATAATGGCATAATGAGTGTATCATGTTGGGTGACGGATGAAAATAAAAAGAGGCGATAGAATATTTAGTAGGTCTTTAATGCCAATCTTGACGGATACTTCAGAAATACCAGCAGTTCTGTATCTAATCCAAGCAGTGTTAATACTTAAACACACGTTTCTGTTTATGCTTCATCATCATCATTATCTCAGCCGTAGGACATCCACTGCTGAACATATGCCTCCCACATAATTTTCCAAAAGAACCGGTTGGAAGCGGCCTGCATCCAACGTGGTCCTGCGACCTTTATCAGGTCGTCTGTCCACCGTGTCGGTAGACGACCTACGCTGCGCTTGCTGGTCCGTGGTCTCCACTCCAGAACCTTTCGGCCCCATCGGCCATCTGTTCTGCGTGCTATGTGCCCTGCCCACTGCCACTTCAACTGGCTAATCTTATGGGCTATGTCGGTGACTTTCGTTCTTGTACGGATCTCCTCATTTCTGATTCGATCACGTAGAGAAACCCCGAGCATAGCCCTCTCCATAGCTCGTTGTGCGACTTTGAGCTTAGTTATAAGGCCCATAGTAAGATACCACGTTTCAGTGCCATAAGTCATCACTGGTAACACACATTGGTCGAAGACTCTTGTCTTGAGGTACTAAGGTATTTTAGACAAGAAGACTTCGCGAAAATTCCGGAACGCTGTTTATGCTTAATGCATCTATATTTATAAGGGATGTGTACAATATTTTGCATAGCTTATGAAGTTTCTGAACAAACGAATAGTTCTACGTCTCAACAGAAATAACTGATTCATAGATACAGTGACCGCAGAACCTAATAGATCATAACTCTGGGTAGCATTGGACTAGTAGAGAGTAGATATGACACCGTTCCTACGTACCTAAGAAGTGCTCGTTATGCTCATCACGTCATAAAAATAATTTAAAAAATGCTTACCTGAACAGTTCTCTCCCAGTCCGTATACTCGTTCACTATAGTAAAAAATATTTCGCTCAAATGATATGTGTACGCGTTTCTGACGTAGGTCCTGCAACAAACAATGCTACATTGTAAATTCAGTTTCTAATTCAATAAAATCGTATCAAAATTGATTATATATCATTATTATCACATTTTCATTCGCGACACCGTCCATTACTTAGTTATTCGAGTAACACCGTATTTCGTAGGATACTGATTACCAGCCTTGTGCAAAGAAATAAATCCTATTTTATAACAATACCTCTTTTTTTAATGACTATTAGTACATATCCTTATCATGCATTATGTAGGTTTTCATATTAGTTATGTTATTTGTATGTTTTTTGGCATTAAAGATTTTCTGTTCTGTTCTACTATTATATTATATTTTATATTTACACACCTATTTGTACACGGTAGTCTTTTTTGTATATTATACAAAAAGGTTGCATTTAAGAATTGAGATTATTTTGCAAAACCATTGCAAAACATTCTCAATTGCGTGATTTCCTTAACCTATTTTTGACTTTTGTTATAAAACTATATCCTAGTCGTGCAGAAGGTAGTCCAAAACTAACTGCTAAAATATATGCTGCAAACTTTTTATTTAAAAACCTTAATTAAGCGGAAAAAACCTTTCACCATTTTTTCAAAAGCTATCGTGAACTTTTACTCTGACTATTTGGACAGAGTGTAACGATGATGTAATTTTTGCCCCGAGCGTGGCGTCGACTGTGTATCGAACCGCAAAAGTTCTGCTGTATTTATCTATTTTTTGTTTTTATGAACTTTTGTAGGCTTTCATATAACTGCTTTCTCACTTGATGATCAAAACGGTTAATTGATAATACGGTCGAAGAATAATACGGGACCTTCGTACATTAGATATATAATGATTGTGTACGTTGTTTTGTATTATTATACAAAACAAAATCTCGGATTTCATCCGGTCCTTTACAAAGGCATAAGTGGGGCTGTAGCCAACACTTAGAGGCCTGTTTGGTATAAAAATACAAAGGAGTATAAAAAACAGAAAAAATGTTGGATGTAGGGTAACATGGTACTTATAACTATTACAAATATGGGTGAAATGGCCAGGCTATTGATATGAACTTATATAACTTATAACTATAACATATATATTATTATTTTTATTTAAACAATTTCACGGGTTTCACCCGGTCCTTTACATAGGCATAAGTGGGGCTATAGCCAACACTTAGAGGCCTGTTTAATATAAAAATACAAAGGAGTATAAAAAACAGAAAAAATGTTGGATGAAGGGTAACATGGTACTTATAACTATTACAAATATGGGTAAAATGGCCAGGCTATTGAGATGAACTTATTAGTGATAAGGAAGATAGTGGGCTATGGAAGAGACTACGGCACCTGCCAATTTTAGTCTCATTTTAAAATATTTAGGCAGGCGGTGACTTGCCATCCACTAAACGGGCCCCCCATAAAGGCCACCATCAGTGGTGACAAAAGGGGCAACGTTGGTGTGGATGGCTAAAGAGTGTCGAGAGGTGTGCTGCGGTTTCACTAGAGCGCTACTACCGGCGTTATGCCCTTTAACACTTCCACCCTTGGAGCTTTTTGTTACTTGCTCTTGCGTCTCCACCCCCGGACGGCCAATTAAGGCAAGCCGGGGGTCAGGGGTCTCATTTTGCCCCAGGGAGAATCAGGGTCCGCGGTGTCGCCACTCACCGACGGCTCGCCACAAAGCCGCCCCTGCGGTATTATATATTATTATATATTATATTATTATATTATATATTTATTATATTATTATATTATATTATATTATATTATTATATATTATTTTATTATTATTATTATTACATTTATTCAACTTATTCGACGGATTTGTCATCCGGTCCTACAAAAAGGCATAAGTGTATATAATAATAAAAGTTATTATTATTATATTATTTAACCGCAGGGGCAGCTTTGGCGATCCGTCGGTGTGTGGCTACTCCGTGGAGCCCGATTCTCAATGGGACTGAATGAGACACATGACGGCCAATTAAGGCAAGCCCCCCGACTTGCCTTAATTGGCCGTCTGTGGGTGGAGATGCAAGAGCAAGTAACAAAAATCTCTAAGAATGGAAGTGTTAAAGGGCATAACGCCGCTTGTAGTGCTCTAGTGAAACCGCAGCACACCTCTCGAAACCCTTTAGCCATCCACACCAACGTTGTCCCATTTGTGATCGTGGCCGTTATGTACGTTATGTAATAAAGTATGTTTTAAAGATGAGACTGAAATTGGCAGATGTCGTATTCTCGTCCATAGCCCTTATCACTAATAAGTTCATATCAATAGCCTTGCCATTTTATCCAATTTTGTAATATATATATCATGTCCTATCTGACCAAAATGTTTCTGTTTTTTATACTACTTTGTATTTTTCATACCAAACAGGCCTCTGAGTGTTGGCTATAGCCCCACTGACTGATCAAATACAACTGCCTGAACATCCAGTATGAGGCTCAATTTAGAGCTTTGTTCACAAACTGGTTATTGCTTGTTATAACGCTTTTATTATACAACAATCATTAATTTATTCATTTATTCGTAAATAGACACTTTATGTTAATATGTTCTAGCCCCTAGCTTATTTATATTAGAGCAATCTCAGTAATCAGAGCCTTGAATGCTTAACGAACTAGATCTTGTATAATTAAGCCCGTCCGTTAAGCCATCTTGGTGGTTTAATATTTTTTATTATTACAATAATACCAATACATATATATATATATATATATATATATATATATATATATCCCTAAGGGTTGGCAGAGTTGTAGAAACATGTACATTTTCAGACACACGTTTTTTTATCAAAGCGACTTGCATGAAAACAATATAAATTATCTTTATTTGCATGAATAGTCATAAAAAGTTGGTAATAGTTTAAGGTATAGTACTCCACAATTCCACCTTGATGGTATGCAAAAATTATAAAGTTCGTTCTTATTAAAATACAGTGTTATTAGTCCATAACAGTGAAAAACATACAAATTATAATAAAATCTAAATATTTAAAGTGCTCTCATATACTTTCAATGTTAATTTCATGGCAAAATGATAAGTCAAAAGAAAATATTATATTGGTAATAGTTGCTTATTGCTATATTATGTATTAAGGATTGTCTTTTAAACATGAATTACATTCGCACTATTGAATTTATCCGGATGTGTCATTAATTTTTTTTTTTTTTTTTAATATTACACAACGCCATCTAGTCCCAAGCTAAGCAGAGCTTGTGTTATGGGTACTAGACAACTGATAAACATACTTATATATTTCTAAATACATAAATATTATAGATAAATTACACCCAGACACAGAACAAATGATCGTGCTCATTACACTAACATTGGTCTTGGGTGGGAATCGAACCCACGACCTGCGGCATAGCAGTCAGGGTCACTAACCACTAGACCAACAGGCCTGTCAATTATCAATTACCTTATAATAACATTTGCTTACAAGGGAAGCAAATAACTTTTTCTTTAATGAAGTAACACACTCTGTTTCCAAAATCGATTTCAGTAAATGGTTGTACAGGATCAGTGCTTTATTGTTATCGGTCTTAACTAATATAGTATGCATATTTTTTTAATGATTTTTCATGGCATTGTGTCTTTTAGAAAGCAAACAAATAATCCGAAATAGGCTATCATACAATTAATATTTTTATATTTTTCTTATTGTACAAGAAATATTTATTATTATAAAGTTAATTCAACAAAAACAACAATAAAATATGAGATGATAATATATGAAACAAAACTGTTTAGTTGTTTTTCAGCCTAAAGACTACAAGGAATATTATATTTTTTGTGTCGTTACTTATATTAATACAAACGTATAAGACTTTTTTAGAAGTCATGACCTCTTTATTTAGAGTACGCATTTTTCAAACGAGATAATTATATTCTTTACGTTTTATCTTTGCCACAGCGAGGACTTAATTGGGATCGCAAAAAAATTTCCTCTACGTTGTGTTTCGCATATGTAATTAGATCAACCCACCTCTAACGGCCGCTGTCGTCATCATAAATAAGATATATTCGATAATTGATTGTATACCAGTTCATTTTGTACCATTTTTCTCTTGCAAACAAATAGATATTTTGTTCACACGTTCACAGTGCTCCAAATTAATTCCCGCGTCACCTGCCCAATAAAACCTATTCCATCAAACACACGACACCAATAACATCTTATTGTTCCCAATACCATGCAGCCAATACTATCGGATACCAATTCCCCGCTTTCATTAACCACAATTCGCATGTAGCCTGTGACCGACCCCTACGTTCAAACACCAATTTGCTGAATAAACATCAGACCTCACCTTATTATTCTGTCCCTTCTCTCGCCTTCAAAGCCATTCTGTATATCTTGAGCGGAGAATTTCCACAATGCTTCACTTGTGACGACACCAAATAGAATATCGTACTTGTTCTGGCCTCCTCGGATGCCAAACGTTCTGTCACCGTTTCGTTTATCCGCCTTGAAGTTGTTCACTCCTGATACACTAGTGAATCCTTGAAGGTCGTTCGGAATAAAGAAAGTGAGTAATTCTTTGGCGTAATCAGTCTTAACTACCACACCATCTACTGATGGACCAAAAGCTGTCAAATAGCTCGGAGTGCTAATTTCTGCGGACATGAGATCCTCAAGGGATACTTCCCGAAGGCAGTCGACGATAAGTTCGTGATCTTTGACGATGTCTTCGGGTAGTGTGCAGTTTGACTGTTTCGCCAGTTGGACAGAAAAGCTGACAGGATCTTCTACTAGCGCCCAGGAGCTTAGTGCTGATCCGGACAGTAGTATCGCGCGGTGAAAAAGACCTGAAATAAAATAAATTTGTTAACTCCTTGCTTTCCACGACGGCTATGCTTGTTCTGAAGGTTTTGATTATTTGACTTTTCAAACAAAGGAACGAAGTGTACAGGATACACAAATACATTGTAAGCATCAAAACTTTACCATTAAGTTCACATAGATTATGTAAAGGTGAATAACGGATAAAGACCAGCGCAACTGCTTCCAGTCCCCTCAGGTGTTTTGGTATTTTTATTATTACTATTGGTATTGGTATAATTAATAATCGGATTTTTTGAATAATTATGTTTTTTTAATGCAATCAGCAGGCCTAGACAAAAGATGATTATGTTGTAACGCCAAACGACAACTCCAAAATGTATGGCGTTGACATTACCTGTGGAAAGCCACGTGACGTCACGCTAAGTTCGTGGACGGGACCCGCAGGGCTATTATGTATCTCAGTTGCTAACAAATGTTGATTGAAATCTTGAAACATGGCGGCTGTATGTCAGTTTTGAGTAAGTAAGTAAAAATATTATTAAGTTTATGACTGGGGCTGACAAAACTGACATAGAGCCGCCATTTATCCAGATTTAAATCAACAATTGTTAGCAACTGAGATACATAATAGCCCTTCAGGGAACGTTCTGCCGTGCGATTCTCTAAGAGCAAACATCGTTGCATCTTTGACATTATCCTTGAAACAAATGAAGAGATGACAAGAAACGTCGGAAAAGCAACCTTATTTACAAGGGCGATATCTCAAAAAAATATTTGACATCGCTGAGCTCAAATCATTACAGAATCGCATGGCTATCTGTAGCGTGTGCGGAAAAACGCCTGCTTGAATTTTGTCTAGGCCTGCATGTGATGAGAAGGCCAAGTGCACCTGGTTGTGAGAAGTACGCTATTCTACGACAGTTGCAGTGCCACCAGACCTTAGAACTGTAGTAACACAGGGGGCACTGTACTACGTTCATCATTCTGAGACATTGGTATTGAGTTTATTTAAACTAGTAATTACATTTGCTACGACAGCTTTTACACAATTGCACAGAAATGGCTGCGCATTTTGCTAGTTATATAAAATGTGGAGAAAAAATAACAGAGTATAAAAACAGTTTTCAATATCAAACCACCAATGCTAAGAGAAAGTTAATTCAATTTATTCAACAAGCTATTCTAAGTGGTAAGTTATAAAGCTCAAGTTTGTATGCTCATGTTTGATAGGTGAATGAAAGTCGACCTGCTGCTGTATACGCAGTAACGTTAAAAGTGTTCCGTAATTTAAATTAACGTGGACTTGTGATTCCGTAATTGGATCCAAAATTTTAATTGAGCTTTCGTAATGTGGGCGGGCGGAAACAGCCGGTTTGATTTATGCGTTGATGGTGGTGTCGGTAAACAAATCGACATTTTGGTGTGAACGAAGTTATATTAAACTGAAATTTCAATTAAAATTGATCAACAATGTACATGTATGTAAATTATGGAAAGTCGTTCACGGTATTTCCAATTATGTTATTGGTACCTCGCAATGATTGTACGCTTTCGATAACATTAGAAGCAAAATATCCTTGAGATAGGGTTTATTTCAGCGATCGTTCTAACATGGTCGTTACGCACTCAGCTCCATCTGACGCATAATCAGTCCAACTCGTTGCTGGTCCACGATTGAGAATGGTCACATTCACAGCTATACTCTTGCAAGATCGAAAGTTTACGCTAAGCACCTAATTGATTTTCCGGCGTTTAAAGTGACATAGAGCGGCCATTTTTTTCGATTTGAATCAACATTTGTTAATAACTGAGATACAAAATAGCCGTACCGGTCCCCATTTAGGTCTAGTTGATCTTCAACCGCATCTTTGACTTACCATCGATTGAGATTGTCGTCAAAGACTACGTTCAATATTTTTTTTATCCCTACAAAAACACCCCCATACTACGCTACCTGTTGAATTAACAGCAATTAGATTCTAACAAAATATATGTAAGTGCAAACCTGGCATAACAGTAGGTGATATCATCAGGAAATTGATGCATGCAGCTCCAGAACCATGTCCCAGCATGGTCACGTTCCCAGCATCACCTCCGAAAAGTGCTATATTCTGCTGCACCCAGTGCAACGCTGCTATCTGGTCCATGAGCCCGTAGTTAGCCACTCTAGCTTTGAGATGAGGTATGGGGTTAGCGTTGAGGAACCCTGTTATAATAAACAAATCTAATAAGTCATCTGGCTAGATATAGTAATGATTTAAACTTGTTATATTAATAATGATTTACTTGCAACTTTACAAGGTATGCAAGATTGACTTATATGACCAGCAGGGCTATTATGTATCGCAGTTGCTAAAAAATGTTGATTGAAATCATGAAAATAGCCGCTCCATGTCAGTTTTGACAACTCCAGTAAGCAAACATTTTACTAAGTTGATGACTGGAGCTGACAATTAAAGTGATATAGAAGTACAATTTTTCAAGATTTTGATAATATTTGTTAGCAACTGAAATATAAAGAAAGAAAAGAAAGAAAATATATTTGTTGATGTAAAACAATATGACATTTTGCCTAAAATATACATAAAATTAATGAATAATTTTCTACACTACACAATCTATTGTTTCACTACAACACAGCCCCAACTCAGCATAAAGCTGATTGCGTTGAAGCAACCAGCGCTGGTCTTCCGTTAGGGCTGGCGATGACGTCACACACGACTGCATAAGAGCGCATTTTGTAAGAATACAAAACAAAACAAACACAACACTTTAAATACTAAATACAATACTATATAAAAACAAATAGGCAAGCAGGGTACGAATGTCCGGATGTACCTACAAAGACTTCGTAATGGAAATAATAAAACTAAAAAATACAATGTAATAGAAATAACTACCTAGTTAAGTCTGTCGACTCTACGAATCTCACGTGTCAGCGTTCTATATTCTAGAAACTGATACGCTGACTCAACAGACTTGGCTGATAAGCCCATCCGCTCTCACGGTTGTCTGATGTCAGACTCTAGATTTTATTTAGAATTAAGTTAGTCTTATTAAAGCTTTTAAAGACATTAGACGTCTCAAACAAATAAATTGTATTTTTAAAAGCTCCTCCCGCTCGCACCCGACTTGACTGGCGCAGCCGGTAGGATTTCCGCGTCGCGATTACTCTACTTCAGTACCCCGCGACTTACGTTTTCACGCGTTTCACGGAAATCCACGAACCAAATAAATAAGTCAAGAACATTATAAGATTATAATATCGAGTGAGTGAGTGCTAAGACGATCCAGAGGAGGACAAATAAGGCTCAAACAACGAGGGACATGGGCATTCTGTGAGTAGACCTTAATCGCTATTTCCAGTCGTAGTCCAATCCTATTCCACTTTTATTTATAAGTATCTAGATTATCCGAACGTTATTTCCAAAAATTGAAAGGTGTTTTGTGGTTTCTTTTAAATAGGTTTAAGTGTATAAATTAAAATCGATTTAAAAATATAATATAGTTTAGTAGTAAAAATAAATACATAGATTTATAAATTCAACGAGTACATACTTGAATTAAATATAGCTACTTTATATACTTCAACTTAAAGTATATAATAGGTTAGATAGATATAATTAAGTGCTTTATATATTTCAACTTTAAGTATATAACAGTTTATAAATAGTTTTAATAAAATGGAGATAGTTAACATTCAACGCGAATTTGCGAGCATCGTCCCGAAGTTCGACGGTGACGAAAAATTATTAAGTTTATTCGTAAGAAAATGCGAATACTTAATAAGTTGTTGTAGGATAGAAAATAATCCACATCAGGACCTGTACATTTTTAACGTCATAACATCACGACTGACAGGTAGAGCAGCCGCTCTAGTTAGCGAACGACAAGACTTAGATACCTGGGCTGATTTAAAAGTAGCTTTTGAGCAACATTTTGGTGATCCCCGTTCAGAGGAATGCATAGCAATAGAACTAGAAACATTAAAAATAAATAATGGCGAATCTTATCTCGATTTCTGTAACAGGATTCAACACGTCCAAAGCACGTTAATTGCCAAAGTCAATCTAATTAATGACGTCAATTTACGTCAAAGTAAAATCATCATATACAATAGTATGTCGAAAAACGTATTTTTGTACAACTTACCCGAAGAATTACTTCGCATAGTGCGCCTCAAAGGCTCAACCACATTAGAAAATGCACTTAGTATTGTTCTCGAAGAAGTAAAATTTATGTATCAATATAATTCAAAAAATAAAATGTTGCGATCTCAGAATACGATGCAGCCAAAACCTCAAACTATGAATCATAATCCCTTCATAGAAAAATTTGGAATGAAGCCTTTCTTTACTTCAAACCCGCAACCTCAAAATAATTTTAAGTTTGGAATTCCCCAAAATGGTCCTAGTACATCAAACTTTCAGCAAACGCAACCGAAATTTAAATTTGGTATAACACCCAACCAACAGTTAGGCTACCGACCTCAACAAATCCAAGGTCAACAGCAATTCGGTTACAAACCTACATTTAATCAAACTCCTCAACAGTTTGGTTACCGGCCTCAACTGAATCAAGGTCAACAGCAATTCGGTTATAAACCTGCATTCAATCAAACTCAACAACAATTTGGTTATCGTCCTCATTTCAACCAAGGTCAGCAGCAATTTGGCTACCGACCCCAACTAAATCAAGGACAGCAACAATTCGGTTACCGTCCCACTCAGAGGTTAGCACCTCAGCTATCCACTGACGTAAGCATGCGTACAGCACTTCCAATAAAACCACAAGGATTCAAAATGAACGCATTATATAATCTTAATGAATCTGAAACTGACGACATATATGAAAACCCTGAAAATGAATGTTATTATGAAAATAACGACATTGACTCTGCATACAACGTTGAAACTTATGAGACAACTGACGAACAAGACGATCAAGACCCAGCCTTACAATATGATGAAAATTTTCAGATCAATGCCTCCAACCAACCCCTGAAATAATACAACTTAGTTGTAATACACTAAACTTGCCGTACATAGTGATACCGGAAATAAATGCTAAGCTAATGATAGATACCGGAAGTTCAAGATCTTTCATTAGTCCCAAAAAGGCAAATGAATTATTTGAAGGTTTTAAATACCACGAACCATTCGAAGTTAGAAGCACACATGCTTCAAGCCGACATAATGAAGTAATAGTCATACCCTTATTTCCAACTCTTAATAGTCCTGAAACGCATAAATTCTATATTTTTGATGTAGATAGCTGTTACGACGGACTTATAGGCAGCGACCTCCTGAAACAATTGCAGGCAAAAATCGATATGAAAAATGAAATTCTCTACACCCAAACTACAGCTATACCCATAATATACAACCCCAATAATGTATTCAAACTTGCACCACGTACCGAACAACGAGTCAAGCTACCGATTAATTTAAAAAACGGTGAAGCGATTCTTGACTACAAGTTATTCTGTGATGGCGTCAGAATGCCTACCGCTTTAGTAAAATGTGAAAATGGTTATGCGACTACAATTATACAAAATATTCGAGACGAAGAAATGACATTAAAAATTGACAGACCTTTAACAGTAACAAAATATGATGACCGTAATAAGTGTGAACTAAATAAACTTGACGACAGGAATGACTTTGAAATTGACCAAATCTTAACTGAAAATATTAGTAAATTACGCTTAGACCACATGAACCCTGAAGAAAAAGACTCTATCCAAAAACTTTGTCTACAATACAAAGACATTTTCTATACTGAAAAGTTACCATTGACTTTTACCAACAACGTGAAACACTACATCCGAACACGTAACGAAGACCCGATTTTTGTCCGACCTTACCGACAACCCCAAGTAATTAATGACGAAATTAATAGACAAGTAAATAAAATGATAGAAGATAAAATAGTACAACCATCACACTCTCCCTGGAGTGCACCCGTGCACCTTGTACCTAAGAAGTTAGACGCGACTAATGAAAAGAAATACCGACTTGTAATAGACTACCGAAAACTAAACGAAATCACTATCGACGACAAATACCCACTACCAAACATAACGGAACTATTTGACAAGTTGGGACGCAGTACTTACTTTACTACCCTAGACCTTGCTAGTGGCTACCATCAGATAGAAGTAGCTGAAGAGGATAGACAAAAGACAGCTTTTAGTTCAAATTCAGGACATTACGAATTTTCTCGTATGCCTTTTGGTCTGAAAACAGCACCAGCAACATTTCAGAGAACCATTGATAATGTGTTGCGTGGCTTACAAGGGATACACTGCTTAGTGTACCTAGATGATATAATTATCTATTCATCTAGTCTACAAGAACACATAGCTAAGTTACGTACCGTTTTTGACAGACTAAGAGAAACTAATTTGAAAGTACAGTTAGACAAATCCGAATTTCTCAGAAAAGAGGTTTTATACCTTGGACACACTATTACAAGTGATGGTTTGAAACCCAATAACGATAAAATTAAAGCAATCCTAGATTACCCTCTACCCCGAACTACCACAGAGATCAAAAGTTTTTTAGGCTTAATCGGTTATTATCGAAAATTCGTTAAGGACTTTGCAAAAATTACTCAACCAATGACAGCCCGATTGAGACAAAAACGTACAATGCCTGTTGACGACGAAAAGTATATAGCAGCCTTTCAAAAATCTAAAGAGATACTTGTAAATGCACCGATATTACAATATCCAGACCCCGAAAAGCCATACATACTTACAACAGATGCTTCAGAATTTGCTTTAGGAGCAGTCCTCTCACAAGGTTCAGTTGGCAACGATAAACCCGTCGCCTATGCCAGCAGAACTTTAAACGACGCTGAAACGCGCTACAGTGTCACCGAAAAGGAATTACTTGCCATAGTATGGGCCGTGAAACATTTCCGTCCCTATCTCTACGGTAAGAAATTCACAATAGTAACTGACCATAAACCTTTAACCTGGTTAAACTCCCTAAAAGAAACAAATAGCAGATTAACCCGATGGAGACTACGTTTAGCCGAATACAATTTCGAAATAATCCATAAAAGTGGTAAACTTAACTGCAATGCAGATGCGCTCTCACGTATTCGTATAAATGCTTTAGGAAACGAAGATAATATGTCTACACAAGTTAACATCGATAAAGACGAAATTAGAAATAGAGAAATTTGTCGATTAATGAAAGAAATTGAAGAACTAGGTAAAGAACAAAAGAAAACTCTAGGTCAAAAGGAGGAAATAAAATGCTTAGATTCAGACGACGAAGACACAATAACAATATCAGATTCTGAAAAAACAATAAAATGCCGATCTCCTTATTCAATACCATGCTCATCTGGTAGTTCAACTTTGTCAGCTTCTAGAAACTCTTCCAGCACAGAAACTGCTCACTCAGGCCAGGAGCCTGAATCTAAAGGTATTCCAATTTTGCAGGAAGCCGTTGACACCAAACCTAATCAAATACTAGTTTACTCCTGGTCCATAGATAAACTATCTGTTAAAAATCTATCCCGACCGAAACAAAGAATCCTTGAAGTACACTTACCTTTGAAAAGAACCGATCTCGTGAAACAATTCCTGAAAGAATACATAAAAAATAATACGAAATATTTCATTTACTTTGAAGAAGAAGAACATAGGCGACAATTTGCACAAACAGTTATATACTTGTTTAAAAAGGAATCTGTACAGTTTTTCGAATGCACTAAAAGAGTAACGTTTATTGAAGATGAATCAGAACAAAAGGAAATCGTTAGTAAATATCATACTGGTAAAACATGCCACCGCGGCATTAAAGAAACTCTAACTCACATCAAACGCACGTATTTTTGGCACAACATGGAACTAACTGTTTCAAGCTTTATAAATTCATGCGAAACATGCAAACGCATGAAATACGATAGGAAACCCTTAAAACCTAAACTTCAAATGACGCATACTCAATCAAAACCCTTAGAAGAAATTTTTATTGACCTATTTTCTATTGAAGGACGCTATTATTTAACAGTAATAGATGCTTTCAGTAAACTGGGTCAAGCCTTCGAAATACCTAACAGATCAACTCCCGAAGTAGTCAGAGCCTTAATTAAATACTTCTCATTTTATGGCGTACCCCTCAAAATCAGTTCGGACTCAGGTTCAGAATTTAATAATGCTCTCCTAAAAGAACTTCTAGCCCTATATAAAGTAGATCTACATATTGCAACCCCTAATAACCCTAACTCTATGGGTCTTATAAAAAGATTCCATTCCACTATCATCGAAATTTATAGACTGGCCAAGTACGAACACAAATACAGTGATGCTGCAACAGTAATGACTTATGCTATAATGGCCTACAACCACTCCATACACTCATCCACTGGTTTTACACCCTTTGAAGTTTTGCTAGGACATACCGATTCTAAAAATGTATTTAGTTTGGAATTCGAAAAACAGTACATGCAACAATTAATTAAAGAACATGCAAACAGAACTAAATTTCTATACAAACATTTATCAGAACAAGCCATTAAACAGAAAGAGAAAATAATAGAGAAGAGAGGCGGAGAAACAGAATTTAAAGTAAATACTGGCGATACAATTTTTGCAAAAGAAGTAAACAAAAGAAGTAGTAAAGACAAACCACGCTATCAAAAGGCTATAGTTTCTGATGAAATTGTTAGAAACATAGTTCCCATTCAAGTAAAGACTAAGGTTCCACTAAAGAATGTTAAACGCCCTCCACAGGCACATCGCCCTGGCAGTAGCCATGGTGACCCAACTGCGGGCACTTCAACTTCAGGTGCTTGATAAAAACCCGGGAATCCTGCCCGTGAAAAATGGAATTGCCGTAATCAGTAGAGACAAATGGACAATCGCAAGAGTGTTGGATGTTAACCCCTTAAAAGAAGATTTGACGTTTAACGTTCAACGACTCTCCGATTTAGATAAGTTAGTTAAGATTAATTTTTATAAGAAATTTACTGATAATTTGATAGATGTAAGAAGTCAAGTAGAGTACTTTAAAAACATAACTATAAATAAGTTTAACCAAATAATTCCAACGGTCCGAATAAAAAGAGGCCTTATTAATCCACTAGGGTCACTTATTAAAATGATAACTGGAAATCTTGATAATGACGATGCCATTAAATACGACAGATTAATTAATAATATTAAAATCAGAGAAAACTACAATAATGAAAAACTAACAGTGATCACCGAAATGGTTCAACTTTTGACGAACTCTACATTTGTATTGAATAATAATCTTGTCCAACTTAATAATAAAATAGGGATATTATCGAAAAATCTTGAAGAGTTAGAGCACTTAAGTATTCAGTTTATAAGCACATATAATTTACTAATTCATAACTTCCAAGTAATCTACGCCCAATTAGATGAGATAGAAACCAGTTTGTCATTTAGTAGATTAGGAATTCTACACCAATCCATAATAGAATCAAATAAGCTGTTGCCTCTACTTGAACATATTAATAAATTAGAAGAATTAGTTTTTACGCCTAGTTTAGGAAACTTAGTTAAGATAGAACAGACCATTACACTGAAAGCGTATTTAAAAGAAAACCAAATTACTTACCTTTTGGAAATACCTGTTGTTGAAAAGGATACTTATATTTATTACCAATTAACACCCTTACCTGTGTTATCCATTGATTCCACTGTTGTCATATTGCCCAAGTATCCTTACCTATTAGCGAAAGGGTTGAAGATCAGATTGCTCAGTCACCCATGTCAGGAAATCGACGAGGCCAGCTTCCTCTGCACTGATGATGAAATGTCCCAGTTCATTAACGACCCCTGCGTAACCGACTTGATGACGTATGCTGAAAACGTGACATCATGCACTCAAATCCCTATAACCATTGAAAAGGTTCGAGTTCAGTTCCTGAAAACAAATAGATGGATACTCTATAGTAGAGATGAAGAGCTACTCACAAGTACCTGCAATAACGAAATGTTTCGTCATAATGTACAAGGCACCTACATACTTACTCTGGACGACCTCTGCGAAGTGAAGATTCGAAACATCACCCTGAAAAGGCACCAAACGTATATTGAAAATGTAACATACCCAAACTTACCAATCGTAAACTTACCTTTGCTGTTCTCACCTGAGAAAACCACATCTTCCACACCTGTAAACCTGGAAGGCGTCGACCTGACCGATTTGAAGCTCCTGGCATTGGCGCTAAAGAAAAGTTACAGTGATAGAGAAAATAGTGAAAGTGAAAGGGCAATTATTGAAGTGCGTAGCATAAGCGTTTGGACTCTTGGAGTCTACATCCTTATTTTTGTAATTCTGTGTTTCTTATTATATAAATATCACTCAAAATTATTTTCATGTGTTCGAAGTTCCCCAAAAGAAGAGAACTTCGAACTTAAGGAGGGAAGAGTTAAGTCTGTCGACTCTACGAATCTCACGTGTCAGCGTTCTATATTCTAGAAACTGATACGCTGACTCAACAGACTTGGCTGATAAGCCCATCCGCTCTCACGGTTGTCTGATGTCAGACTCTAGATTTTATTTAGAATTAAGTTAGTCTTATTAAAGCTTTTAAAGACATTAGACGTCTCAAACAAATAAATTGTATTTTTAAAAGCTCCTCCCGCTCGCACCCGACTTGACTACCTAGTAACAAGTAAATAGAAATACACAAATTTATATAACAATAAACAAAAAACACAAAATACATAATAGTGCTATTGAAATAAGAACTATTGAAAATTAATGTAAGCAATAGTTTAGCTAAATATATAAACACGCAAGTGTGTCTGCAGATGTTCTTGTACGTCGTTTTTATACTGGTTTTACCGAAATTCAACATATTAATATGACTGCGGCAAAGCCCAAGAGGAGGAATATGTGTTTGGCATGTTATTAGGTATGTTGTATGTAAGTCCGTTCCTATATCCTCTCGTAACTACTCAACGGCTAAACCAATTTTGATAAATGATGTGCCATTAAATTCATTTGGATGTCGCAAGTGTCACTGAATACATAATTACCTGACTGTGGCAAATCCTAGAAGGTGGGCGGGCGGGTTTTAACCCGTCGCGTGTCACGCGTACACTATGTGTAAAAGTGCTATGCCATATCGCGCATATACAAAATGTAGACACATTTTTAGACCTCCAGTTTGTAACTAATTTTATTAGATCCAATACATTCCACCGGTATAAACTTGCTTTTAGTTGGTCAAAATATTAAAGTGTAGTATTTTATATTTGAACTTTTATGCAATTCAAAGTCAAAGTCAAAGTATTTATTGTTGTAGAATTTGTTACAATTATAAATGTGAAAGCCGCTGGTTCCCAAACTAGTGGGTACTGTGTTTCAGTCAATTCAATTATTTTCATAGTTGGGTTATTAAACTTGTATTTTTGTTAGGTTTGAAGAAATCGCAGATTCAGCTTCGTATTTTTATTAACCTTATTTAATTCTGTTATGGAACGATTAAACATTTTTTAAGAATTTTATTTTCAAGTCATGTTAACAAACTTTATTAAGTACGTTGACTGATGTTTTTTATTAAATTCCCTATTTGAGAGTAATCATATTTCTGTATATTATAATATAATTATATTGCGAGAATTCTGCAGGTACATATTCGTTTTTTTATTTAGGTACCTACCTTATTTAATTATGTTTTGGTACGTTTTATCATATTACAAGTTTTATTTCTAAAACAAGTCATGCTAACAAACTTATTTAAGTTCATTGACTGATATTTTTACTAAACCCCCGGTTTGAGAGTTTGATTTAATCCTTTAAGTACCTTAAAAATAAAAATATTTTGGCGCCAAATCGAACGGAAAAGCGCGCGAAAATTCACTATATAAAAAAATTGCGTGCGCCGCAAACGTTTGCAGGAGTAAAATGGTAGTAAAACAGCTATTTGTTCTATTTTATATCTGTAAACGGCGTAAATTTACACTGGTTACCCAGTACATCTTCCTTTATTCTATTATTATGTTATCTGTTTCTTTTTAGTCAAATTATAGAGGTAAAGTCAACCGAAAAAATTGAACCGCAGCAAAAAAAAACAAATGAAATAAATTCTACAAAGAACAATTTTATCTCTCAAGCAGGTGTAAAAGGAGTAAACATAGAATCACAACAGTATAATAGACTTTGAAAACCTATACTATCTATTTTATAAATTATCCATAATAAATCCACAAATTGTCATACAAACATATACTCTAACGCTAACCAAATAGATCTCAAAATCGTAGTCTCAATCGTTATCAAAACAATATGACGGCTGTTTTTATCAAATTACGGGAATTGCTCACAAAACCATAATATAAGAGGATTATAAGCTTTTCCTTAGGTTTTTACCTCGAAATGGTACTTACTCACGAAAACAATACACTAGCACATGCACTGCTGCGAAAGTCTAAGATATATGGTATCGACGCCCATTGTTTTTTTACTAGCCTACTGATAACCAAAATAATTTATATTTCTATGTAAAAATGATTTCTAGGTGCTTATTAGTATTAAAAAAACATCTAATAAACCGAAATGTATTCTATATTTGAACAGTTAACGTTTATGTTCAGTCCTGATATGGGTTTTGACTGCGGTACACCGGTGTACCAGCGCCGCTTTATGCAATGTTCAGATTTAGCCACCGGTTTACCGGCGCGTGTTTATAGGTTAATATAAGTTACATGATTATTAACGGGATATTTACCGTGGTAAGGTTGTGGAATGAGCTTGTAAATGCGCCGATATTTCGGCGCAGTTACATGCACCATGTTCACGGGAAGACTGAAGAGTGCGGGTGGTTGGTCGAAAAGTTAAAAAGATAGGTGCAGAAATAACGATCTACCCTCTTTCTTGGTCTTTTGCTACGGTTATCACTGGAACTCGAACTCGATCCTAGGTCCCGACAAAACACACTCACTGTATCACTGCGTATAGTATTTTGAACGCGGACTTTTATTTTTAAAACAACCTAATACTGGATTCCACGCACTGGCGAGTTGAAAACCAGCACCTCGATTGAAATTCTGGCATTTCGAGATCTCAATAGTTTCCTTTACTAGCCTTGGTATGTAATGGCGTTCGGTGGACAAGATTTTAGGGTAATGGAATTCAATCCAGTGGTTAGGACCCGCGTCCAGCAGATGCTCACCTATGGCAGATTTGATAATGATAGGCGACCTGATAAAGTTCGCAGGACGACGTTAAATGCAGGCCACATTTACATTTTTCAGAATACATTTTCTTTGAATGAGTTTTACTACTTACGAGGTACATTTAAATTTCATAAAACCCGTTGTTTAGTTTTAATCCTATAACTGAAAAGTGTTTTGCCTATCTTGATGATATCCATATATACTGACGGTGAATGACAATCGATCCCCTAAGCAAGGGTCACTAAAAACAGCTAAAAATTATAATGAATGTATAGTAAATTATACTTAATAAAAGTTTTTTGACACTTCTTAATGTTGAACTCAGTTCTATTTTTGGTTAAAAAATTGTGAACCTGCGCATACTTTTGCCTACACTCTGGCACAGTCACGAAAACTTTAAAACTCCACTATTATTAAAATATTACGATTATTAATACGTTATCTATGTAAGAAATGTTTATATCATAGCCATCACTAGTTACACCAGTTTAGCTGACCGTATTAAATGTTTTGCCAGTAATAACTTTCAAACCAGACTTCCCACGTGGTTTATAAACAATTGTTTTTACAACACGAAACAATATCTGCATTTATAACATATTTTGACATAAGTATAATTAATTTAGAAGTAAACATGACTTGTCTGCGCTTGCAGGCTGAAAATGTTGATATGAAATTATTCATAACATTTCAAAATGTAAATGTGATAGTTTGACATTGTAGGAAAAATAAGCATGATCCACAAACATTATTGTTGGATGTTTTCCGGCCAATCATAGCTTAGCCTACTTTATACCTACAACTACATTTTTTTTTATAAAAGTTTGCTGCTATATAAAACTTGAACTACGTTACTTCCATGCGAGTGATAGCACGAATTCAACTCGAACGTGTAAACTTCATGTACCAAACAAAAGGAAGAGCCAACGGTGCCGCTCGAGTACCAAAGTGGACCAATTGTGCAAAGATACAAAGAACCGGTAAAGCAGCTACAAGTAAAAGTCTTTGGACCTTATCCGTCGTAATGAGAGGGCCTAAACAAACACGGCCTTTATAAAATATCGACACATTTTAGGATCCCAAAAGACATCGAGGACAAAAGGACTCTTCTTCTTTTTCGAAATACGTGTATATATTCTATTAATGTTTTACGCTACGTTTAGAAAATGTTGTTTTAAAGAGTTTTAAAATCTTTATGCAATTATTTCATTCTGATAACTAAATCATATCGTATATTTACAGGTATATAAAAAAAACTTTATAAGTAACCTTGCTTTATAAGTTGGGCTGTACACAACATACCTAACAAATAAATAAAAACTTTATAAAATTATTTAGCTCCATCTGCTAGTGAATGAGCCAATATCACAGAGAAACTGAATTTGTCTTCCGTGTGGCACTATTTTCTATAGCCTAGTTCTATATAGTTTAGTGTTACAATAACCTTCTTCTATAATATTAAGGGTATCACTTCTTCGGATGAGTTCATTCTGCACATATTCCACTAAATGTTTTAATGTCCTCAGGAACACCACGTGTAAGGCAAATAGGAGAAGAAACTCTACTCATCTGGAATGAAAAAGAAAACTCTTACTCTTCCGACAAGTGTTTCTGTTATCGATGTCTGTGTATCGTTCTGCACTAACCAACAACGTGACTTGTAAGGTCTAAAAGCTAAAAATTTTACCTTCCTAGTATCACAAATAAAAAAAAGTATATATAATACTCAATATCGTTTTGTTATTTGAATTGGAGTTGCAAAAGTATTGAAAGTGAGTTTGGTGGTGTAAGAAAGTATTTGCTCAGATTATTCATTTGTTTTCTCTTACGTTCAAACCATGTACCTATAGGTGTTCAAATCAGTGTTTTTAAATGAAACGAGTCGCAGAAAATCTTGGTTTCGCATACCTACTCATCAAGTAATACATCATCATCACAATCAGTCATTATTCATCCAATAATTTGACACACATTTTCAATTCGGACAGGCAGACGATTGATCTTATAAGTGGTATTTGTGAAACCCTAAAATGTTATAGATCTATTTGTAACGCATGCTTTTTAAAATTTTATAATTCCTATAAAATTATTTTCTCTACTTCCTTATCAACCAAGATCGCTCCAGAAATACTTAGAAAAAAATATATGACGACAAATTGTATCACAACGTTGCTAAATTGATTTTAGCGTCAGAAAATATCTGTACTGCAAAGTTTCGCAAGAAATGTTTCATTAAACAGAGTGGCACGTGACGAAAGCATAGTCTCGGAGCCAGAACCTAATTAGTTTGTACCAAAACAAAACTAGTTAAATCTCTCGAGGATATTTTTAGCTGCTCAGACTGAACTGGTTGTAAGTGGATTTGTGCGGTGCAATCCAATTTATCGTTCCACTGGCGACAATTTTATTTATCCACCATTTTATTAACAACGGAATGAGAACTTGGAGAAACTCATTACTTATATCCATCCTACTTCTTAGAACCTCACTCCACTATAATTAAAGTAAGTTTCAAGTAATTTAGTAGTCAAGTTGACAGAGAGACTTGAGCATTCTTAGCTTGAGATGGGACAAGTCTGCGAAAGAGGTTTTCGCAGTCCTGTCAACAACGAAACAGTAGGTATTTCTTTAGTTGAAATTTCGAGTATTTTGTATCTTCGGGGATATGTACCTAAATTATGGTATATTTTTTATGGCTAGCTTTTGCCTGGCGATTATATTCACGATTAAGGTGATGGAATATGTTAATTAGTCTGATGGTAAGCTCTATGTTATTTTAGATCTGTAAGCTCAAACATTTGAGCAGCAATACACCACAACTGTCATTATGAAGCCAGTAGATCATCATCAAATCTTTAATACCTAATTAATACCCTTATAATTAATAAATTTAAAACATCTGAAATAAAGATTTAATATTAAATAATGCAATATATTGGTACCTAAGTTATAGTTACAAGTATAACTTTATAAATCTGCGTTATGCTGACGACACCACCTTGTTTGCGACTAGTAGTCACCACATTGAAGACCTACTTCGCAAGGTGTTATTATCACTTAAGTGAATTTTTGACTGATACATTTTAAGTTTCTCTTTTGTTTTACTGAGTTTAATGCATCCATTTTATATTAACATAAACACGATTATTAATGTAATAAAAATAATTAATATTAAGTGACTTAATGCTATAACTGTAATTATGACATTATTTGTAATAAATTTTATATATTTGTATGCCCTGCCAGGCAAAACATGTATGAGCTACCTATCTTTATAAGACCTTACATGCTAAGAGTATGTAAACACATGTTTAACAAATAAATATTTTGATTGATTGATTGATTGAAGAAGTCAGCCTACAATTTGGCCTAAAAATTAATCGCACTAAGACAAGGATGATGATTGTAGACCGTGCCAACAACAACTCGCCAGAAGTCACACAAATTGCGAACTGTGATGTGGTCCAATCATACATAAACTTAGGCGCGTTGATAACGAATAATGGAGGTTGCGCTGAAGAAATCAAAAGACGAATGGCCATTACTAGATCAGCCATGGATAGACTCAGAAAGATATGGAGGAACCGCGACATAACAAAAGCCACAAAAATCCGGCTCGTGAAAGCTTAAGTGTTTCTTATATTTCTATATGGTGCTGAAACGTGGACCTTACGAGAGAGTGAGAAGAAGAAGATTGATGCGCTCGAGATTTGATGCTACAGGAAAATGTTAGGAGTGTCATGGACCGAGTTCCGCACTAATGTATCCATATTACAAGAACTGGGCATCAAGCATCTTTCTTCCATCGTACAGGCACGTATTCTTACTTTCTTTGGGCATGTGGCACGGCGCAGTGACGAGTCGATTGAACGACTAGTTGTCCAGGGCAGAGTGGAAGGCACTAGATCGCGAGGGAGATCACCAATGCGATGGACCGACCAGATACGAGCAGCCATAAATGGTCCTCTACACGAGTGCACGAGAAATGCTGCAGCCAGGGAGGAATGGCGACGCATTGTAAGGCACGTTACTCAACCTGAAGTGACGACCACGACCGCTCTGACAAGAGCGTAGCGATGAAGAAGATACTTATAATAATAGCGATGAAGAAGATAACTTTATACGTATTTCTATTTAGTTCAGATTTGATTCGTCAGTTCATACTAGTGATAGCGTTAGCGGCAGTTCCGATAATAGTTTCACCATACGTGTAGCCTGTAGTGGTATCCGTAACTCTATGTGATTCTACATTTACTTGTTTTTGTTATTGTATTTACTGATGAACGGTATTTTCAATGTCATTTATATTTTAAAATGCCAACCTTATATTATATCCTAGCAATCATATTTTAAAATTATATCGAGGAAGGGCACGTCATAAACTACTAGCTGACCTGCCGTGCGATTGTCTAATTATTCATCGACGAGCTCGTCAACGAGCTCACGGATGCCAAATCCTTTATGAGATATCGCCCTTGAACATAAGGTTGTTTTTCCAATGCTTAGGTATTGTCATCTCGTCATTTGTTTCCCGGATGTTGTCAAAGATGCAAAGATGTCTGCTCTTAAAGAATCGCACGGCTGTCACCTGCCGTGCGTTTCTCTAATGAACGAACACCCCGATGTCAAATTCTTTATGAGATATCGCTCTTGTACATGAGGTTGCTTTTCCAACGTTTCTTGTCATCTCTTTATTTGTTTCACGGATGTTGTCAAAGATACAACGATGTTTGCTCTTAGAGAATCACACGGCTGCTTCGCTCGCTTGGTCTATGGTATCGGAAGCCACAGAAGTATTGAATTCAATCCCTAAGGGATGAAATTTCCAAATATGCTTCCTTCATTACAATACAAAACAAAAGGCATCAATTACCAACATCTCTAGTCATTAGCTCCAGCGGTTTACTATCTGCCGTGCGATTCTCTAATGATTCCTCGATGCGTTCGTCGACGAGCTCACCGATGTCAAATACTAAAGAGATATCGCTTTTGTTCATAAGGTTGTTTTTTCAAAAGTTTCTCGTCATCTGGTCGTTGTTTGACGGATGTTGTAAAAGATGCAACGATGTTTGCTCTTAGAGAATCGCACGGCTGCATTGATGAATCAGTCAGTCAGGTAGAAAGATACAAGGAGAAGATAAGAAATGGAAAATCGTCCTCATTTATATACCTACTAGCTGCGCCCTGCGGTTACACCCGCGTGGTGATGGATGATGATGATGATGATGAAAAGTACCCTATGTGTTAATCCAATACCTCATCTACATCCATACCAAATGTCATCAAAATTGGTTCAGCCGTTTGAGCAAGAAAGAGTAATAAACATCTATTCATCCATCCAAACTTTCACATTTATAATATTAGTGGGATGGGATAGCTGCCTGGCATATAATTTTAATAAAATTTATTTTATATTTTTTAATGCAATATTCTTGTCAAATAGTTAAAACATTATATTTAAAATATTTTTTTATAAATAATTCACGTCATGCCTAACAATAAATTATTAATAATTAATAAATTGGTATAATAACCCATCTCGCATCGTACTTGGAGCAAATGACCCTGCGACACTAACAACGTTTCCTCGCTGAATCGTTATAGCCAGTCTTTGCTCCAGGTACGACCCGAAACTTATTTTGATAAAAGAATAATAATTGATATTTGAAATTATTAAACAAAATTGATTACGTAATAATAATGACATGTGTATTTAAGCAGAATATATATGTTTGTGTCGTTTGGGATCGAGACTTTAGTCCCTTAGAGGCCATACACTCTCAACATATAAAACACAAAAAAAAAACTAGCTAACGTTTGATTGAGGCGCGGGATAACCAAAAAGTTAGCATTGCCATCTAGTGAGGCAATGCTGTCAGCATTTGGAGACTTTTCTCTTGACTATGGAGCCAACAATTAGTTTATTTTTAAAATGTGTACTTGTTTCTGGTTTAAATGTCATAATTTGGTGTAGCGATGTTAATAAATTGCTACCTACTTAATTCCTTACCTAAGATCCCAAGCCTATAATTGATAGTGATGACGACAAGTCCAGCGTAGCTTGCCAACACCGCTCCATCATACACGTTTCCGGAGTTCCACTCAAAGGACTCCCCATGGATGAACATGACGACCGGATATTTGGCTTGTAGAGTTGGGCCCACTGCAACAAAAATATTTTTTTAGTTTTATATTTGCACACATATTTTAGCCTCTAGATAGCAGAACGCCTTGTTTGTCCACGAGCCTGCAGTAGTGAGTTATTTTTTTCCTTCATGGAACTCGTCCTTTTGTACAGTTGCCATTCCTCAAGTTCCAGGTAAATATGTATATATATTGTGTAAAGTGAATTTTTATTTAAGTAGTGTTGAGTCAAGTGAGAGTTACATATAAGAATGTCATTAAATCACTGTCTTATCGAAGTTGTCTTCTAGTAAAGCAGTGGTTACACTTCTAAAACTTTTTAACTCTGCGCAAAGTTGCGACTGAGCAAAGTTTCTCTCATTGAAACTGAACTGCCACATTGACTTCTAAGCTGCGGGGTGTAAGAGCAAAAAATGTGGATTGTACGGGTGGATAGTGGCCAATCTGTATGTTAGAACTATAAGCAGAACCTGTTTCTGCTAGTTTGTGGACAGTCTGTCTAAATGCAAATTTAAACGTACATTTAATTCTTTTACTGAACTGTAACTCTGCGTGACACTGTACTGCGACCTAATGGACGAAAAAGAGGACCCCTGAGATATTCGGTTTGAATCACATTCGCCCATTTTAACTGTTATTTACCCATTCGCCTATTTTGCAGCAAGTGAAATTATTACAAACTGTTTCCTCTAATTCACTCCAATCCACAGTAACATTAATTTCATGGAGTAAAATCGGTTTCAGATCATCTTAATCAATAACGTCTATTCAAATACATAAGAGTGTATATCGAGGCATACGTGTTAAATTTGCCGAGATTAGTACTAAATTATACTAGTTATTTATAGTATATTATATATTATACAGACTTTTCCCTCATGTTTTTGTAGTAGAATTTAATAGATATATAATATAGATGATTCCAGGAGAATAAGCTGAATAGCAAAATGTTGTCCAGATATAGTATAATATAGAGTTGAACTAAGTTAAAAAAAACTAAGCCTTGCAATACAAACCAATGAATTTTAAGCGATAATAATAATAATAGCAAATAATAAAAGTTTAATAATAAGGTTCATTTTTCCAGCAAAACATTACTGGTCACTAACTATTGTAGTTTTACTATCAGATAACACGACGTTAACTTTGGTAAATGTGGCCTGCAGTCTATTGTATTTTCTCCGAAAGTACATAAACAGTAACATTTTAAATAATATTCAAGACGCTTTTATTTCCTAGCTATTCACTATGCTTCGACTTACAAAAGGTATCGAAATAAAGTCATACATATTGTTGTGGATCGGTCCCTCGCTTCGCTTCGCTGCCTCTACCTTCGTAAGTTATCAATGTTTCGTTAGATATATATACAAATACGTAATATATACACACGTGTATTGTATTCTTTGTTCTCGAGATAGTCACTGGATACCTTCCAACGATCTTGTAGGCATGGTATTGTCATCGAAAGAGATATTGTTTTAGTTGCCGCAAGTAATGTCATATCTGTTAAAAGGGTCGTTGTCTTTGCGGTAAGTTCCAATTAATCATGAGGTCTAATGTCATAATCTAATGAACTAGAGCTGCTTTTCGACTTAAATCAAAAACGAAAAAAATCAAAACGTCATTTTAAACCTTTTTTTGCGATTTCAACGACCATGCTACGAACTGAAATCACAGTAAGCACCGTGGCTGATAGATCTCCCCTGTCAAAAGAGCGATAACAAATAAATAGAAAAACAATAATAATATGTAATAGTTAATATCGCCAAATCAATTCTGACTTCAATAGGAAAACAGAAACAATGTGTATGTTGTTCTTCAGAGCCAATTGCTATTCTGGGTCTTGAATAAAACCAGCCGTGCGATTCTCTAAGAGCAAACATCGTTGTATCTTTGACAACATCCATGAAACAAATGACAAGATGACAAGAAACGTTGAAAAAACAACCTTGTGTAAAAGAGCAATATCCCATAAAGTATTTGACATCGGTGAGTTCGTCGACAAACGCAACGACGCAATCATTAGAGCATCGCACGGCAGCTTCGACCGCGACTTAACAGGCATCAAATGCTAAACACTACAACTTGTCAATTGTATCAAACAAAATTGTATCCGTGTATAATCAGGAATTGCGCGCATAATTTAGGCGGTTTTTAGGAATTTCCAAAAAAGCTTGTAACACAAATCAAGAAGTAGATGAACTTTGAAAGTACTCAGTGCATATTAGAATAACCCTATGCAATTGCTTACTACTCATTATACAAGTCATGAGTAATGCATACAAGTTAATGCGTTTTGGAAGGTAACCGACCAGTACTGCATCAGCTTATGCAGTCAGCTGTATAATTACTATTGTGATCAATACAATGACGTCATGACCCGACGCCTGACTTAATTAATGTATTGTCTGTATTTGATTTTCTAATTATACAGGGTGTTTGGTAGAGGGACCGACAAACCAAATGAGCGTGTTCGGGGGCCCACTTGGAGAATACAAGTTGGTCAAAAAAAAAATCCCCGACACCCCAATTCTTTTTAACTTTTTTTTGTGAATTTTCTCGTTTTCTCCAATACTGTACCTGTTTACCACCATAACGTTTGTAAAGTATGTTTTAGTTTTTACAAATTTTACAACTGTTATGGTGTTAAATAGGTACAATTTCGGAGAAAAAGGGAAAAATCACAAAAAAAAGTTAAACATATTGAGGGGCCAAGGATTTTTTTTTGACCAACTTGTATTCTCCAAGTGGTCCCCCGAACACGCTCATTAGGTTTGTCGGTCCCTCTACCAAACACCCTATATAACAAATACCTTATAATGTCTTACTGCGCCATATATAACTGTAAGAATGCGATGTACGAATTTATCTCTAGCAATGTTCGGTTACAACGTAAATGGTTTTACCTTTACATTTAACCTTACAAATAAACAGACGTGTAAAATAATACTGAACACCGCCCAGTGATTACGTTTAGGCAACCGCGAAAAATTTCAGATGTAGTATGAAGTGCGCTGCAGGTAATATTCTCCTATAACAACCAAGACAACATAGTTTAATAATAATAAGGGAAAATATGTATTTTTTTTCAAATGTGTAGTTATTTGTTTTTAATGTGTTAAACTTACAGAGCAAGCACGAGGCCCACCTGGTGTTAGGTGGTAACCTATGCCGGATGCAGCTCGTCAAAACTGACAAACTGCACTGCGCTCATCATCCTGAGTCATGAACCTGTTAAGTCTCAAAAACCACCCGTGCGATTCTCTAAGAGCAAACATCCGTGAAACAAATGACGAGATGACTAGAAGCGTTGGAAAAGCAACCTTATGCACAAGGACGATATCTCATAAAGTATTTGACATCGGTGAGCTAGTCGACGAGCATATCGACGAATCATTAGTGAATCGCACGGCTGTAATTTCACACCAGCACCCATAATCTTCAAACCAGAACACAGTAACGAAAACATTAATCGCGGTGGTACTAGGTATGGAGACAGTTCTTTGGACGAACTCGTTCATAAAGAATTGTACTGCTACTAGACAGGCTAGTTGCCCGGATAGTATCAAAGTTCGACATATCTTAGGACTCATAAGACAAAACTCATCATAATAACTCATAAGGCAAAACTCATCATACTAACTCATAAGACAAAACTCATCATACTAACTCATAAGATAAAACTCATCATACTAACCCATAAGACAAAACTCATCATACTAACTCATAAGTTAAAACTCATCATACTAACCCATAAGACAAAATTTTGACCCGACAGCTTAATATGCCTTTCGATCACAGAGTAGTTGGTAGATGCCGTAAATTAATTCACTTTACCTGTACTATTTGCGCTTCAACATGTAAATTCCTGGTGAAGAGCTATTTCACATCAAAGATAACGTTTATAGTCATAACATTCGAAATTTATACATAATTACCGATACCCGTACTCTCCTAAAGTTGTGTTGTTCATAAACAAAGCGAACGCGACTCTGGTATTGACTCTACATTCAAAATCAATAACGCTATCATATCATATCTATTAATCATATGTATAATTATCTGCCCTGTAGCTTATTATATAACTACATCAATAGAGATAATAGTAGTTTATGCAACTGTCATATAATAGAGAGTATTAAAACATGAGTGTAGTTTTTTTGAAACGAGCCGCAGGCGAGTGTTTTAGTACCTAATTATATGCAGTTGCAAACACTACTTTATTTAATCTCATGACATTTTAGCAACTAAAGTTTTATCCAACAATATATTACTCAAATTCGTATGTACGAAATAGCGCCAAAATGGAAAAGTCTTCTTCTTCTTCTTATTTGTATGGCTTGTGCGGCGTAACCACAATTTTGCCAGTATCAGTGGAAAAATTCTGTTATTGGTCTATTGGCTTGGAACCAATGCGTTGCGCGCACAGCACGCTCACCACAGATAATGTGTTCTTAAATTTAATTGAAACCTCCTTGGTCGGGACACATTGTTCTTAAATAATTAAAAAATTGTTTTAAAACATTGTTTTGTTAGGAGAATAATGCTTTAATTTTTTTTTTAATTTTCTTAAAGAAGTATATAAATAAAATATGCCACTAAAAGTCTGTATTTCATTTCATAATTAGAATATTACCGAATGAGATTATATAAATAATATTATCTATCTATTTTCTATAAATATGAAACTGAAACTCTATACTTATATATAGACTTCCAAAAAAAGGAGGAGGTCCTCAATTCGGCTGTATTTTTTTTATGTTTGTTACCTCATAACTTTTGACTGGGTGAACCGATTCACAAATTTTTGTTTGAAAGCTGGTGCTTCCCGTCTGGTCCCATTTAAATTTCATCAAATTCGGTCCAGTAGTTTTTGAGATACACTCCAATAACTGAATAGAATGGAAGTCGGTGTTGATTTGTTCAAATTGTACTTGTATACATTAAATACTATGATCGAGGTATACTTTGTTATCGATATAGGGGTTAAAAATATAAAGTTTATATCGTCCTCTACGCGCATCACTCTGAAACTACGGGACAAATTTTGATCAAACTTGATGCAGTGATTAAAAATATTTTGGACTAACATATAAGTTATTTTATCCCATTAAACGAAAAGGTTCCTCCGGAATAGGGGATGCAATAAACAATTTTGTAAAATAATGTATTAAATAATTTTACACGTTTGTTTCAAAACTACCCCAACAAGGTGTAGATCAAAGTTTTGAAATGTATGTAAAAAAACCTCTTTCGAGACTTAACTTTTTGAAAACAAGCTGGTCCACCAGCGGCTTCACTCGCTTGGTCTTGGTGCAGTGGTATGGAAATGCTACTTTAGAATATCGAGATCCTAGGTTCTATACCCGGGTCGGACATTTAAGAGGTTTTCTGACAAAGAAATTCTCAATAGCAATCTGGAGTCTGGAAGAGTGCCCCGTAGATGGCAATAGGATCGCCCCCTATTACATGGGACCAAAAACATATCTCTCTGGCGAAACGTAGGTATTTTAAACACGCTGCCTAACCCTTCGAATATATAATATACCATGCCGATTTGGTTCGTTGTAATTAAAAACTTTCTGAAATCTAAAACAAAGCCGATAGTTTCTTTAAATCTACTTTGAGAGGTTTATTTATACGAATTTCTGAGGAAGGTACTGCACTAATCAAGTAAAACAGTCGAATTTGGTACATGACAATTATAGTGAAAATGTGGCACAGATAAGTAATAGGTAATAAGACGAAACGCTCAGCGTTATCAATAGTTTACGTGGAAAATAAAAATATTCTTATTAATCTTTTATATGATAGGCCAACAGTTCGAATTTAAGTTTTATATTAAGTTGGTCAGTAGTTTAGAGTTACATTGTTTACTTGATAATAGATTTATATGTTGTACTCGTAACTTAATTTTTTTTTTTTATACATTTTTTATTTAAGGGACTTTTAAACATCGTGTTTATGACAGTCCCATCATAGCCTTACATACAAATTATACACATTTTACACAACATTAATACATTACAAAATTAAATTTAAATAAAATAAGATAACAAAACTATAAATAAATAACTACCTATATAAGTTAATTATGATGATGGGTGAAATGATTCAGGAACTGAGACAAGGAGTCACTTGTTCATAAATCATTCCAGCTTCACTAGACGTTGGACATGAAAAAATATTAAACAACACACCCAAATTGTTCTATTTACATTAAGATTGTGAAACATTTTCTGCCTCTCAGCCTGGTTCCGGGCACACTTCATCAGTATGTGATATACGTCTTCAGGTTGATCACACACCTCACAATTAGGCAATGACACTTTACCCATCATATAATGTGTCCGGAACGCAATCTGTGTGCAACAACAACACTCGTTTGTGTGCAGCAGCAACAATTCACATTACCCACAAACCATGGTGAACGGTGAGGCTGACTCTGCATTATTTTATACCAGACTCCTTTACTTTTTGAAACTTAACTACTAAAAACTTAATTTTAAAAGTATATTATACTGTACTTGTTTTATGCACCACCGTTACTTGTATACATATTTCTTTCCGTGCATGGTTGTCTGGAAGAGACCGCTCGGAGCGATAGAACCGCCCATTGTGACACTTAATTTAAAGTTTTTCATTTGTTTGTTGTATTTTATAATGTGGTGTTGCAATAAAGAGTTTATCTATCTTTTGAAAAAATATATCGATAAAGTCGACTAATTCTAACTTGAGTTCTAACTCAACGTAAGTAACCATTTTAAACTTATCGAATTATTTTATAACTCATACAGGCTACTGTCACCTAGTCTGCCCGTGACTACTCGTACTATAACAGAAAAGTCTTCAACACGACAACAAGATTAAAAATATTGGGCACCATTCGTTCGTTTAAATTCATTTCAATTTTGATTTTATTCTTCCAAAGTTAGAATGTTGTAGACCAGATATTTCTTAAGTATTGCCGTTCCTTTCGACGTTGTGTTTATCAGATATCTAGTATACTTATACAAGTTGTGTCTGTATAAAATAATACCACAAATATTTTTCAGACAATATTGTAGCCCTTTTTGACAAACTCAATAGTTTAAAGTACAGTTTAATTAATACTATATAAAAAATTGATATACACAATATCAACCATACTAGTTTTTTTATTTTAATTGTTTGTTTTCAATACCTAATTTTATCTTTTTGACTTATGAAGAATTATTATAGAGACACTATAAGTTGAATATGGGTAAACATCAGCCGTGCGATTCTGTAATATTTTCTTATTGTAATTGTTTGTTTTCAATGCCTCAATTTATCTTTTTGACATATGAAGAATTATTATAGAGACACTTTAAGTTGAATATGGGTAAACATCAGCCGTGCGATTCTGTAATATTTTCTTATTGTAATTGTTTGTTTTCAATACCTAAATTTATCTTTTTGACATATGAAGAATTATTATAGAGACACTATAAGTTGAATATGGGTAAACATCAGCCGTGCGATTCTGTAATATTTTCTTATTGTAATTGTTTGTTTTCAATACCTAAATTTATCTTTTTGATATATGAAGAATTATTATAGAGACACTATAAGTTGAATATGGGTAAACATCAGCCGTGCGATTCTGTAATGTTTCGTCGACGAGCACACCGATGATGAGATATTGCCCTTGTACATAAGGTTGTTTTTCCAACGTTTCTTGTCATATCTTCATTTGTTTCACGGATATTGTCAAAGACGCAACGATGTCTGTTATTAGAGAATCGCACGGCTGGAACAGAGAAGTGATGGATGTGTCGCAGTCATTTTGTATGATTCCGCCGTTTACATACGGCGTCGTCAGTTTATAAACGCTTGCTGTTATGTAAAATGCCGAAGGCAAAATGTATACAGCCGTGTCTTTATCTAATATGCCTGAAGATTTGATTGACGATTGAATCGTCATCTACATAATGCCGCGGCAAATTGAAGTATTTAGTTCTGTTTCTTACCACGAGCGTCGCTGTTAACCAAAACAAACAAAATGGCGTCAAGTAGTGGTTTTGTGACACAAAAAGTGATTAAAAACTGTGCAAATACTATGTGTTTAAAAGACTTTTCGCAAAATAATTGTGATTTTAAAGACATTTACTATAGTGAGTTGAAAAAGGTTTACGATCTTCAAGCGGAAGCAGTAAAAAAGCCGTGGACAACTGAGAAGATTTTTGAGGTTATCCGTCACCTAAAAGATGCTAAGGTGTCCATAGAATCTGGTTCTCGGAAGACCCCTGCACAATATTACTGGTCAAAAAGACAAGTGACTTTGCCAATTCATTAGATAGCTACTGATATACTATTGTGCACAAATTTGGAACAAAAGTAGTTTGATGAAGCGCTCGCCGGCCGCTGCCGCGGCACGCTCGCTACGCTCGCTCGGCTCGCGCACAGTTCAAACCTAACCTAACCTATAGGTTTGTCACAGACAAGTGACATTGCCAATTCATTAGGTACTAATATACTATTGTGCACACATTCCTACTAATATGGGTCTACTAACCTTGAAAACACACAAAAAACACAACAACAAACATAACAACACAAACACAACACAACACATAACACACACAAACACACACACACATTGAAAGTGCCATATTATCCTAGGAAGTTTAATTGTTGTTTATAATATAAATTTAGTTTTTGTAACTTAAATATTTTAACTAAGTAACAGAACCAAAGCGCATACTGATTGCTAAAATAAAGTCTGATTTGTCCAAACTGTGTTTTCTTCATGGTCACCCTAAAACTACAACCAACGTTGAAATTACAACAATTGAACGAGTTGTCATTTTGCCTTCGACATTTTACATAACAGCAAGCGTTTATAAACTGACGACGCCGTATGTAAACGGCGGAATCATCCAAATTGCCTGCGACAGATGGATTGGATAAAGTCTAAAGATTTTCCTGCTGAATGTTCTTGCTTCCCCGTCAAAGTTGTCACATTCAAAAGTCAATGAACTGATACATTCGATAGATACATTCCGAGGATTCCACTTTTTTGTTTGACACGAGAAAAAAATAAAAGTGAATGAACCGATTTAGAGGAATCTTTTTGTTTGAGAGAGATACTGTTCTCATATAAATTTCATCATATTCGGGCAAAAAGTTTTTGAGTTACTCTACAAAAACTGAAAAGTGTTGATGAAATCTTGATGATATTATCATTGACAAAGATTATTTATTAATTCAGGCATTTTGCGAAAATCCATTATCAAAAACGATATTAGAAGAAATATTTAGTGACACTTCCGCTAAAAACAATGCTTATGGCCGAGTTGCGGTGCGCACCACCCTGTCTCCCCACATTAACAGCAAATAGGAAGTATACAGAATAAACAACACACAAAACAATCAAATCAACCAAAAACGATTCGACACATGTTTTGTCTCTACACGAGGCATCCTCAGGAGATGTTGACTCGTCAAGCGCTAGAACGACAGCGTATGTTTAAATTACACTAATATTATAAAGGCGAAAGTTTGTGAGTCTGTTTGCATGTTTATTACTTATTCATGCTCAAACCGCTAGACCAATTTTGATGAAATTCGGTTTGAAGATATTTGAAGTGCTGGAATAGCATACGACACTTCATCATCATCATTAAGCACTGTAACAACCCCCCCCCAATTTTTAATTTTTTTCTAATATTCGTTTTGGCCAATGATCGTCTAGTCTAGAAGGACCCTAACACTGAACCGCTGCTGTAACCTTGCTCTTTTCGGAAAGAATTGAAACAGAGAAAACTATTCAGAACTATAGATGCCTAGAGAAACCAAAAGCAACGCCTAGGTATTCTGATATTACGATGGATAACCTACTACTACATTACTGAACTTCTAGCTGATAACGAAAAATTGCGATGAACATACTAGATTGCAAATACTTAGTTCTTACAGACTGACTGACTGAGCTGATCCTAGATTTCTAGCTTATGTACTTGATTTGACTTCTAGTCGTGGAAGATATTAATCATCAATATAAGTTTCTGAATTTAAGGTCTATGTTATTTGACCATAGAACATAGAAATAGTAGGTTATTTGCAAGTTTTCTATATAATTATTAGCTTGCAAAACTACCTGTTATATCTGATAAATCAGTTTTGATTAGTGAAATAATATATAAACAACTCCATTAAATAATATCAGATATTTGCATGATATTCGTTATTATTAATAACAGTTATAAACCTGTTAATTATATAACTAACTTTCTTTATAGATTTATGTTTGTTGCTATGAACATTTAGCTGTTGATAAGATTGATATAATCTCTTACAGACTAAATGTCTCTATAATTATATACTATTTGTTTCGTTTATGAAAACTGCTAGGAAATAAATAACAAAAGTAAAGTAAAACCTCGCTTTATATGCGCTTTAGAAATCTTTTGTGATCAGTAGCTACTACGCTGATTATCCAATTCCTTTAGATAAATATTATCAGCCACTATTCCCTGAATAGTTCAATTGTTCAAGTTTAATCATTTACTTGTTTACTGAAGCAATATATGGGAAATAATATCAGTGACTTAGAGAAATCTCTAGACCCTTGTTTGTGGTTTACAAGAATTCTCAAGGTGCTGCATTGCTTGACCAAGTTTGATAAGATTTACCACATACATAAATCTCCTTTTTATACGAGATTGCTATACTTAGATTACTAGTGTTTTACATGACATGCCATCTATTGAACCATTGTAGGAAAAGCAATTATTTTAAATACTTAAGTATTAGCAGAATCTTTGTTGTATTGGTTAGCTCAATGCTAGCAGCCATATATTTATTATGATGATTATTATAATAGTTAGCTTTACTTTGCCGAGTAAATTATTGATAGATATCTCTACAATTTAAAGATATAATATATTTTATTAATTTTCATATTGTAAGTAATTATTTTGATTTTTTTTAGATTTGCCGTAGAATTCTAGATTTATTATGATTTAGGAAGTAGGATTCTTGGCATGTTCAAGGCTTACAACTCGAATGCTGGATTAAGAGCTGCTCTTTACTGTGACACAAATGTTCTCCATCATGCCAAGAACCTCTTCTATTTACCCCAAAATTAGTAAGGCCTTACTAAGTCCGTTTGGTAGTTTTCCAAATGTAGAGTTTGCGTCTATAAGCGATTATAATCTTATTTAGCTCTTCTTAATAGTATTATTTATCATTACGAATTATCATTTGATTCTAAATATTACATTTGATACTTTCAGCAAATAATTTAATTGCTATAATTTAATACCGCATTCTCATGCTAGGATCAGAGTTGACAATCTAGCCCAAACTCGATTCATTAGCAAATATATAACATATTATTGCAACAAATACACTACATTTCGTTTGAACTAATATTTCTATATTCCTTTGCAGGCAAATATATCTGTATTCCTTACTTTATACTGATTAAATATATATTTAGTTTGACATTTTTATTTCGTAGTTAGTCTTTAGTTTCTAAGTCTAGCATAGATCCAATAGATTGTATTGATATGACGAATTCATTATTGAAACCTACGTCTCTAGTGGTAGACACCACTAGCGCGTGAATTTACTTATTTGCTCCCGATTGAACCATCACGAAGTTAATGTATAACCCGGTAAACAAAAATACTAGACCTAGACCTACTTCGGTCCTAAATAAATTCATAGTCTGCTAAAGTGTGTGTAAGTCCCCAACAAACCCCCCAAAGTTAATTGCGCATGAGCTTTCATCCCCCTGATAGGATGGCTCAAGTTTGATCCCTAACTAGCCTCTAAAGTTCGGTGCCAAGCCGAGAATCGAACCTATGGCCCCTAGGGTGTCCAACTCCACGCACGGAAATAGTCGCGCGACTATACCGCTATAGCCGAATCTATGGAAGGCTGCAGAGCGACGTTCTAGTATGAGAGGAAATAAATACATATAATAAATAGAAGACACTTCCACTGGAATATTCTTTCCAATCGAAGTGAGGAGCAGTTAATCGTACCCATTGCAATAGGTTAAAGCGATTGTTGGCTCGCTCCCAAAAGTGTCCAACTCTAAGGATTGGGCGTTCCCTATCGAGGTGGATCTTAGTTGTCACCGTGAGGTATCCAACCCACGTCCGGAACCATGTCCGTAGCAGAATATATTACCTCACGGAAGTTCGAGAATTTAATAAGCATTTTCTCGGTCTTTCTACTGCTTATATACTTTCTCAAACTTGACAGTGACGCCGATTTGAGGCCGATAGGTATCCAATCAAAGCCCTTTCTATCGGCGTCATAACGGCTTCAGATCCACCTCAGCCAATCTCAGCCCTCCAGCGCATTCCTATTCTAATTTCAAAATCTCATCAAAATCCGCTCATGACAACACATATTTTGAATTTCGTATGACGCCGATCAGAGGTACGTAGATCCAATCAAAGCCCTTTCTATCGGCTTCAGATCGGCGTCAATACTCATTTGTTTTAGGGTTCATTTTGATGAAGCAAACTCAAATACACGGACACACAACGAAAATATGTTCCTCACATAACTTTGTATGGTTAGAAATATCAATGCTGCTTATTTTCATGGTAATTTTATTAATTTTGCTTGTAACTTTTATGTATTTAAAGGATTACTCAACATTTCCTTTTACTTGAAGTAACTTATCAGTTCTATCTGAACAATCGATTTAAATGGTTAATACATAGAATATCTTGATAGCTTAAATATTCTAAGCTGCTTATCATTTTCAGTAAGTACCTATAGTCTTGCTATAAGAAATACCTAACATCTAAATCTCAATATTACACATTATCACTTTCTTCTACTTTTGATTGTCTAAATTTCATCAATATTTGTTCATACCAAGATACTTTTTATATGTATCTATATTTGTGAATCGTGACGGAATCCTCATCCAGAGCCTGTTCCGTTACAGCACCACGCGGTTTACCGCGGGGCACATCTAGTATAAATTATAAACTCGTTTTGAAGTTTACCACATTAGATTTTTACAATATGAGAGTAGATACTCTAGTTCAACAATTTTTAATAAATAATTAATAATGTTTATGAATTGTTTCACATATATGAAATTCTCTTAAACCATATTTAGTTCACGTTATATAACATGGTGGTAAAGGCTTCGAAGATACAGACCCTTCGGGTAGAACAGAGTCTGTTATACAACAGAAAAGACGTACGGAATTTACTCAGTAGAAATTGTTGCCTAGTAAAAACCGTAAAAATGGTTTACCATGTGTTTGTTTTTATGTAGTCTTGATTTTTGTAGATGTAATAATTATAGAATCATTTATAATAGTATTAGTTATATATCTGAAAATGTTTATAACTGGAGGAGAAACATAAATAAAAATGTAGGCCAACCATTCATTAAAAAGCAATTAAGCATTTTTATAAGGCAAATTGCACGCTAAGCTGCTGCTTGATTTATGGTCAAAACCTTTCGTTAATCTTCCGACCTAGACCTAATACAATAAATTAAACAGAAATATTATGATTGGAATATTTTTTCATAACAATGCGAACATAGCAAATATTAAATTGTTTCTATAGTAGCACTAGCAAGGTTACATCACACAAATTTATCAAAGCACACTATAATATTATTATGGTAAGAGTTTGTGAGTGTGTTTATGTATGTTTGTCATTATTTTACGCCCAAACTGTAATAAATCAAACTGTTTGTATCAATATTGATGAAATTTGGTATGGAGGTAGATGAGGCATTGGATTAGCACAATAGGGTATTATTCATCGTCATTATCATATATCACTCGGATGTAACCGCAGGGCACAGCTAGTGATGTATAAATAAAATAAAAATATATGTATTTATTTATTTATTTATTCTTGCTTACATATAGGGTGTTTGGTAGAGGGACCGACAAACCAAATGAGTGTGTTCGGGGGACCACTTGGAGAATACAAGTTGGCCAAAAAAATCCCCGACCCCCCAATATGTTTAACTTTTTTTGTGATTTTTCCCTTTTTCTCCGAAATTGTACCTATTTACCACCATAACATTTGTAAAATCTGTTTTAGACCGGATGTTTTAGTTGAATTTGGTCTCTAATACACCTTCAGGCCACGCAAAGCAAAATTGGATACAAAACAGAGCTAACTAACTGATTTAGTTAAAAAAATTGAGGTGTCGGGGATTTTTTTTGGCCAACTTTTATTCTCCAAGTGGGCCCCCGAACACGCTCATTTGGTTTGTCGGTCCCTCTACCAAACACCCTGTATATGTTACAGACAGTTCTTATAAAATGTCATTTAGTCAATAATAATGTACCCTGTAAGGGCGTTGCAAGGATATTTACATTATTAAATATGCATGCAGGTTCGTGAAATACTTGTCAGAGTTGGTTGGATAGTCCTATATATTCACAAACATTGTATAAACTATATTACGAGTTTGATATTAATTGTTCAATAGTCCATTATCATCATCATATATAAGTAATTTAATAAAACTCAAATCAAATTACATGTAAGTAATTAATATTTACACACTTTATAAAAACTATCAATTACAGAGACTACGATATATTTTTTAATATTAATCAGTGATACGGCGAGTAAGTCGCTTGTCGTTAAGCGTCACGCTTGCCTATAACAGCTCAGCGTCATACAAAAATGTATACTATTAAAGGTCAAAACCCTGCATGTCAATGCACTGCGTTCCCTGAGATTAGTATCTTGCCCTGTAATTTCGCTGGAAACATTGCCCTTCAAGTGAAACACTGTAATGTTTGCACACTACTGCTTAACGATTGAATAACTAGCAAAGGTGTGGTACTTTCTCAGACGGACTGCAAAAGTCCTTCTACTCGTACCACAAAAGTTGATGATGATTGATGATGTTTATTATGTGCACCTGTTACAAATTAATAACAATGTTTGTGTTTATAGCATGAGTAGGTTTGAAAGCAATATTTTCCAAAATATCTGGGAGAGCAAGGTCATGTCTAGGTGCGACGACGAGCGAAGCGAGGAAAAGCGCTACGTCACTGGTGAGTATAACACGCAATGCGAGCGAGCGAAGCGAGCGTGCTTCATTCGGTTTAGTTAACATAAGGTTTGGCCGTTTACGCATTATATGTACTGAGCTTAAATAAGTTATTCAAATAACAAGAGCCATTTAAAAAAAATTATACCGACTTCCATTCTATTACTATGGTAAAAATCAGTTATTGGAGTGTAACTCAAATACTACTGAACCGAATTTGATGAAATAAATGGGACCACACGGAAAGCACCACCTTTCAAACAAATAATTTTGAGAATCGGTTCACCCTATTGTAAGTTGTGAGGTAACATACATAAAAAAAAATACAGTCGAATTGAGTACCTCCTCCTTTTTTTGGAAGTCGGTAGAATAAAGGTCATAAACCAAAGACAACTGCATTCCAAAGATAATTAAAATTAGAAAATGATTAGTTTTATTTATTAATTATCAACAAACGAGTACAATTGTGGTAAGGATATAACATGCCTAAAATCCTAAATAAGGTTTGTCCAGACACCGGCCTTACTTATAAACACTGCTTAAATTTAAATACCGTCACTTAGTACGGCGCAGAACATTTTTTCTTTGCGCAGTACTAAATAACGTCATTTATAGTTAAGCAGCGTTTATAAGTAAGGCCTTTAGTTCACGACCAGTAAACTTACTTATAAGTTTACTGCTCGAGATGTATCAATATCGTCCGGTCCCGTGACTTGTGAGCTTACTGCTCGCAAGTCATTATATATGTTTTTTATTATTTATACTATCAAGTTATGAAATAAGCATGTCGTGCACTTAAAGTTAAGCGCTGCCACCTACCCACGACAGTCTTATGCATCGTAGGCATGCTATCAAGAGCTTTACGTTAAAGTACTACTGGTTCTAAAAACTACATGACATTTAATCAAACTAAAACATTAAGACGCGGTTCAACTACAATTTTAAAATAATTTACGATGCTTTACGTAAGGTTGAAAATCGCTTGATAGATTGGACGATGTATTGCGAAAATGCTTTAATTTTGTACGTTTTCTTTAAATTTCTCGATATATACTAACACAATTGAAAAAACTGCTGCTTATTAGTTTAGTACTATATGTTGGCTTTGTATTACTAAAAAAATATAGTGTTATCGTTGAAAATTTTGAGAGCTTGGACGTGAAAGTTTATTTTAATGGACCTATTAAGGATTTTTCCTCCAGAGAGCGAGTAATATTTATAAATTCTGTTCGGTTATTACTCTTTGCCTGTTCCTTTTCTAACGTAATAATTTTTTACATACAATATTATCGATTAGTTTCGTTACACTAGATGTTTAAAGATTCTGCTTTTACTATTATCAGGGTACGAGCGCGCTTTAAGCTTTTGCGTGTAAGAAAACTACAAACTTTAAAAGTTGATTGTACAAGGAGTGCATAAAGCAAACTATTTCATCCGAGACGTTTAACAGCGCGTAAAAGGCAAGGAGGATGTACTTCGAGGATTTGTTTTATGTACGAGTTATACACTCGGATTTCACTTTCCATAACATCATAATTAGCCCATTTTATTCCCATTGCTGGGACTCGAGCCTTCCTCTCAGAGAGAGAAGTTGGGCCATGATCCACCACGCGGGCCTATTGCGGATTGATAGATAGGTTAGTGGCCAACCCATGTCGAATTATTCAGGCCGCACGAACGCCCTCGACATAGCCTAACGACTGTTGTCCTAAGACAAACAACCGGGACCGACGGCTTATCATGCCCTCCGAAGCACGGAAGCGCTCAGTTGAATAATGCAACTAGCGGTCACCCATCCAAGTCTGACCGCAGCAAGTGTGGCATAATAATTTGTTGATCGGTTAAGATCGCCAAGTCGAACTCCGCTACGAACGCTTTCACTTTAAAGCAATTAAAATGTTTCGTAGGTATAAGATACATTTGGCAAAATTTTTCGCCAATATCTACTGAATACAATGTACGCTGAAAATATTTGTGTATCTCCCGTCAATAGAAGAAGTAAGTCAGATCATATTCATTTGATGATTATATTTATATTTATTCTGCTGCTGCAAAAAAAACAAGCAAATAGTTCGCCTATAAGAAATACGCCTTGTCTCTTTGTATAAATTAATAACCGACCAACCCATCAATTCAACAATAGAAACACAGATATATATCGGGCTTTATTATTTTAACTTAATACTTGTACTTAATAATCTATAAATAATAATGAAGCCCTATTTATCGTGGTCATGTTTAACTTGAGAACGGACGGAACAATCTCGCTTATTCTTTTTTGTTGTATTAATTATTTCCAGGAGTAGGTTCTTATGAAAAAAAACAAAACAATATCAAAGAAGATTATTATAAAGACAAAGATTAACAAATATAAGTATTAGAAAAAATAACAGATATTTACTTTCCAAAGGTAGAAGGTTATGGGGAAGCTGAAGGTTGAGCCTACTACGCGAACAAAGTCGCGGGCAGTCACTAGTAATATTATAAAAAGAAAATATTTGTGAGGTATATTTTTATTTGATTGTAACGAAAAACTTGAAAATTACTGGACCGAATTTAAAAATGATTATACCATTTGAATGCTACGAGTATATTACGAGTAAATCCCTGAGTAATAATATAGGCTATAATAGGCTATAATATATTTTGATTTATTAACATCATCATCCATCACCTAGCTAGTGTTTATAACCTGCAACACTCTACGGGATCACCGGCGTTTTCTGGTATAAAAATAGCCTATATGTAGCCTAATGCTAGATAGATATACATCTGGCTATCATATACAAAACATCTTGAAAAAGAAACTGGTGATTCCACGTCAGATAATTATCTTCCAATTTATAATAATACTGGTTGTGCCCTGCGGTTTCACCCACCTGGTGATGGATGATGATGAAGGTGAGAAGTATCCTATGCATTGATCCAGCGTCTCATCTACCTTCCTACCAAATTATATCAAATTTGGTCAAGCTTATTGAGTGTGAAGAAGTAACAAACATTGAAACACACTTACAAACTTGCACCTGTACAATATTTGTATGATAGTCTAGACATCCCGGTCTATGGGTATTAAAAACCCAGATGAACTTTTATGTGAATATATATTACAGAATAATGATCACATAATGGGATTATTACGTTCGCCCTGCTTTGACTCGAATCTTCTTAGTAAAAAGAGTTTAAGAGTTAAAGGCTACTTCTTTCTTTTTTAAATTCTATATTAAAGTATTTTTATACCGTAACACATTCAAGCACTAAAACCAGGTTGCTTATACCAGACATAAGCAAGAACTTTACGAGCAAGAGCAGCGAAAACAATATCAGTAATGCATAAACCTCTACAACAATAACAAAGACATTTACGAAAACTATATAGAAAATTTCCAATGCACTGTCTCCTAGAAATATTTCATAAACATTTGTTCCGTTTCAGTTCACGAACCCGCGGTCTTGATATTTCGTTGAAAATTTTTGAAATAGAATAAGAGATGGAGTGATTCCGGCAGAATTCAATATTCAGTCTGCTTGTCTATATTTTTTGTCAAACGATCATTTGATTTCTTTATAATATTATTGTGAGCCAAACAGTTTACATGCTGAAATGAGAGTCATTTCATGATGAAGCTAAGCCGAAATTATCTCTCAAGTAAATAACAAATTTTGTATCAAATTTCAATTGAAAACTTGTCTATTCAATGTGGAGTTTCTAAATGTATCATCATCATCATCTCAGTCGTAGAACGTCCATTGCTGAACATAAGCCTCCCCCATAATTTTCTAAAAGAACCGGTTGGAAGCGGCCTGCATCTAAATGTGTATTTAAATCAAAAGGTAATAAAAGTTTTTTATAATGGAAGTTGTATATACCTACAACCGTACTATAAAGACAGAGCACACTATATTTATAGTATTATTTTCATTTATTTTTTATTAAAATGTTTAAATAAAAACGAAATAATAAAATATATTTGCATCCAGTTTAGGACTTATCATTAGAATCCAAATTTAACTTTGAAAATCTTTCCCTTAAGTTAGGCATTAAGGACGCACTTGTATACAAATGCAAATTAATAATGCTTCATCATTATTCGTAGGACGTCCACTACTGAACATAGGTCACCCACATAGATTTCTAAAGGGACTGATTGGAAGCGGCCAGCGTCCATCGTCGTTCTGCAACCTTTATCAGGTCATTTGTTCACCTTTTCGGTAGACGACCTACGCTGGCTTGCCGATATGCCGTGGTCTCCACTCTAGCACTTTTTGGCCCCATCGGCCATCCGTTCTGTGTGATATGTAGCCTGCCCACTACCACTTTAACTGCCTTATCATCTGGTATATGTCGGAGACTTTCGCTCGTCTATAGATTTCTATATTTTTGATTCGTAACACGTAGAGAACATAGCCCTCTCTATAGATCTTTGTGTGACTTTGAACTAACTTATGAGGCTCATAGTAAGAGACGACGTTAACAGTTATACTATTGAGATTACTACTATAGTCAACAACTTTAGCAGAAAGGATCAATAGCAAGAACAGAGACACTCTGATATTCAAATTGGTTTTAACATAATTCTTCGCATACTTTTCTATTCATATTTTATATGAATCTATTACATTGTTATTACATGTAAGGCAGAAGTAGAAAATATCAAATATCTGGTTTTAAAAGCGCTATTGTATTACTTTATAATATTACGCTACGTAGAAGGATATAAACTTAGTGGTATATGTTTTGATGTGACGTATCCTCTGTCTTCAGGTTTGTAGTAATTTTATAATAAATTTGAAAATGTACAAATAAATACTCCAATTGCCAGTGTAATTATGTTGTACACTTGACGAGTTCACATCTCAAATAAGTGCGTATCCTTCCAGTCAGTCTGAAGGGAAGAATGAGGAATGTCATTTGACCGGGCTTTTAACCGACTAAACGTTTCATTGCAACTCTACGTAAAATATGATTTCATGCAAGTGCGTGTACGAAATAGAAACAAAATGCGACAGTGATTGACCTCGCAGTGTCCTCTTTGCATGTCACCGTACCGTTCACGGTATTAACAATGTATTCAGCAAAACTTGATGTTATGAACGTGACTTTAAAACAATTTCATTGTGCTTTTTATACAACTGTATTTATACTTTATGGTATTGTTATAACAAAATCAGGCGATTAAAATATAACGTGTTATTTATGCACTAGCTGCGCTTTGCGGTTTCACTCGCGTGATGATGGATGATGATCATAAAAATTATCCTATCTGAAATCCAACTCCTCATCTAGCTCAATACGATATATAATATAAGATTCACAATGTTTTTGTTGAAAAATGCAAACTCTTAACCCATTTCCCAACAAGATTATAAAAAATTTAACCAGTTTATTTACAAACGGAACTTTTAACTGTTCATAAACCAGTTCATTTTATCAATTTTCCCGCGTTTCTACTTAAATGTCGCATAAAAATAGTAAAGTCTTAGATAACGTAGCTCCGAGCGATATTGTGGGGTTTATTGTGCCTTAACGCGGAACGTTCGGGTTTACGTTCATTCGCGTCTATTAAAATGAAATATAGACCTTGATATTGTGGTCCTGATTTTCACTTTCCATTGTAATGGATTATTTTCTATAAAACGAGGGCCAAATAAGCATGCGGTTTACTTGAGGAAAAGTCATAATCGCAACAAGCATGCGGTTTACTTGAGGAAAAGTCATAATCGCAACAAGCATGCGGTTTTTTTAGGCCAAGTCATAATCGCAACAAGCATGCGGTTTTTGGGGAAAAGTCATAATCGCAACAAGCATGCGGTTTTTGGGGAAAAGTCATAATCGCAACAAGCATGCGGTTTTTTGAGTAAAATCATGATTGCAATAAGCATGCGGAGGAAAATTCATAATCGCCTTGGACTTTGCTGCATTACTAGGGGCGTTGCTAGTGGGTTTTCTACCAATAAAGACTATTTCACTCAACTCTTCAATATCTTCAAATTGAATGAACAGAAACATTATTGTTTATCATTCGTAGCAAGAAACGCGCGTTATGTGCGAATTTGACGTATTTATAATGCGTGGACAAGCCCTTTTGCGGTACATGCCGCGTTCGACGACAAATAAGAAACCCAAGGCTAAGATATAATATACAGGAGTTTTAGGCTAACTGTTAAGTTTATGATTATCTTCAAGTATCACGACTCTTCGATATGCCATATCCTATTCAGTCACATAGTTTTTTAGAAGTAAAAAGAGACTTCTTATCTCCAAATGAGTCCTAAAGTGGATCTAGCCAGAAACATTTTAGAAAGGTCGTCACATAAAATGGATATTTTTTGACATAGTACACTCTTATATAAATTTTACTAGAATTGCACTGTACACGAATTAGTACTTCCCAATCTGAGCTTTGTTCTTTAATTAGTGTTCTGGTACTTAACATTGCTCTGCCAGTCCAGTGCCGATCTCCAATCATCCACTCTGCTTTCTACTTAGAAAGTTTAGATAGGAGACTTAGATATCGAAAAGATTATGATACAAGTCACTTGATGCGCTCGATCTCGATCTTTCTGATATGAACATTTTCGCACCTGCAAAGTACGAATGGCCTTGATTTCCCATCATCGAAAGTCAAGTTAGAGGTCAAGTAAAGTAAAGTACCAAGCAGATCAGCTTTCTGTTTATTATTTATATTAATATGTTACAAACTTTAACCACATTGTATAAACATTATTCTTCTATCAGCCTTTTCAAGAAATTCTCTATGAAAAGTGGTTACATCAATTTAGGTACAAACATCTTGTAGACGACATGGAAATCCATTAGATTCGTACATTGTGACTACAAGTAGCAATATATTCGGTTTCTTACGTAAGCATCGAGAATGTTTACCCAATTGTGTTTGCGTCGTTCACTATAGAGCCTGTAGAGCGTATGTCTTTCACAGTGTGGCTTAATAACAGATGTGCATTATACATAAAGAGTATACTTGACTACGTCGTGACTGTGACTTTTGATAATTGTAAACTATTATCTATTATTTACCAACAAAACACTCACCTTAAGGATCAAATACGTCGATACTTCAGGGAGAGTGCGCATTTCATTTCGATTCCTAACGTGAGTGTTTTGCCGGTAAATATGATTAATTATGATAATATGTTTTATTTTAAAACGGACGTGAAAATTATAATCTTGTAACTACTCGTTTTGTATGTGTGTGCTTGTAATTTTTTTTTGTATTAATTGATATAAGTGTGTACCTGAGAGGGTGTCTGTTAGGCTGTGTCTGTGTGTGCGGCATGTTTTATCTGAGTAGCGAGTATTTCCGTCCATGTATGAAGTATGTGTATTTTAACTTTGCCACAGTAGAAAATAATATCATCATGGGACCAAAACATATTATAGTTACAATGTTCGACTTAGTATACATTACTATATTTAAAGTTTGGTTTGACTGAGGAAACCACAGAGAGAAGCAATTCTTTGTACAAACAGTCTGTGCCACAATGAATAGAGAAAGGTTGAACTGATCTTCACATCTTAGCAGATATCAGACATATAGTTCTGCACGGAAATATAAGTAACAAGTTCGAAAATTAATGTAATCTATAGTTGGGTTGCAAAGTTATCGAGGTCGTGAAAGCTCATACACCAAGCATTAAGTTTCTGGTTCATATCGATGGGATAGACGAGTGGCGATACATCATCTATGTAAATGTTTGTATTTACATCTATGGGTCGGCGCAACATACATTTACATATCCGAAATATGACAATAGTTAAAGTAGTTCAACCAATGAATTAGTAAGATAGTGAGATGGGGATTAGCGTTATATAAAGTTATTATAATTATAAACAAGCAAGTGACTGGAAAGCGGGTTTGGTTTTCACTGTTAAAACGTTAGGCAACGAAATAAAGTCCTGTTAATTTTATAAACACGAAAGTTTGTATGTATGAAAAACTACTGAATGGATTTTAATGAAATTTGGTATGTAAATAGGTGAGACGCTGGTACAATATAAAGGATACATTTTCATAATTATCATCACCTTCATAATTATTATCATCTATCATCACGCGTGAGCACCTAACCTAAACATATAAATTTTAGTATGGTAAGCAGTGCTGGGCTAGGCATAGCTGCTGGATGCCACGGGCAAGCTGTTAGAAAGGTTGGCCTCACGTGTCATCTGGCACCTGGAGGGTACTGTGCCTGGGCTGTCGGAGGCCCAATTTGGGTTCAGATCGGGGAGATGCCCTGCTCCTGGAACGCGGGTTATCCTGGATTGGTTCCTGGTCCCGGTTGGATTCCAGATGAGATATCTGGGCCTCCAGCGTGAGAGGAGATGACACGCACGCGGTGGCAGGCACGAGCCTCCCGTTGTGGCGGTGGACGGAGGACCCGGCTCCACCAGTCCCTGGGCAGTGTATGGTGGAGGCCATCCGCCCGGTCCTCCGAAAGTGGGTAAGACAGCGTTTCGGGGTACTCACCTTCCGATTGGTGCACGTTCTTTCCAGGCACGGATGCTTCGGAAAGTACATGCACCAAATTGTAAGACGGGAGGCGACCCCAGCCTGCCATGTGTGTAGGGCGCTGGAAGATACGGCACGCTGAAAGTGTGTGCTGCATGAGGCCCGTAGCGGCACACGTTTTTAGCTTTTATAAGCAGAGATTTCTCACTGCCGCACGTGGTACGCTGCAAGCTCGACAACGAGAGATCGTGGCAGGTGGTGGCCACCTTCTGTGAAGGGGTAATAGTGCAGAAGGAAGCCACGCGGCGTCAGCTCAAACGTCATTCTCCCTAACCCGCTCTGGCGCAAACAAACGGGGGTACAGAGGAGGCAGTTTGCTCGCCTCCTCCCTCCTCCATAGTGGGGTCACTGGTGAAGAGTCGGGGGACTCTTCGCTGGCTAGCACGACCTCACACGTCTGAGGAATGCCTTTGGTGAGCAAGGGCACCCCTTCACAGGCTGAGGCCCGGTTATTATATCAACCCAGGCCTACCGATGGGGAGAGATGGTGAATGCAAGCGTAACCTTTTCTCGCCCCATCTGACGGAGGACTGCTCACGAGGGCGTTTTAATGGATCTGAGCCTCACAAACCCCCTTTCGTCAACCCCCGTAATGGAAGGGAAGTGGACAGCATTTCCCCCCCTTAAAAAAATCATAGGGCACATATACTGATATACGGATTCGATCGGATGAGGTTTCCTTTATTTGAAAGGAGTCACACATCAAGGGCTTTTCAAAAATTATGTAAGTTTTGTCAAGATATCCATCTTTAAATGTATAGTCAGTGTTTAGGGTGGCAATAGTTGAAAGAAGATGCGATACATTATTTCGTAAAAACCACTTATTTCCATACAATAATTTAAATTTATTTGTTGATCTATTTTAAATATCTAACCAGATATGTCGTCTAGCAAAAGTCAGCGTAAACAGCCGTTACTATTAATATTTAATACTTATTTATATTTTATACAATCGCTTTATTTATCTACGAAGTATTCCTTAGGTGGTAGGACACTTCTGCTTGTGCCTAAATTGGTAGGTAACACTGCAGTACCAGACATTCTTCCTCAAAGCTGTAGTGTGAAAGCACTGCTATTTATTGCTATGTTGAGGTTAACCTCTGTAGCAAATGAAAATAATGGGTCAATGAGATTGTAGCTACGTCTCAGGGTTATGAGCGCAGTACAGTGCTGCGTAGAACTTTTGAGCTTAACGCGTTGTGTATCGAGCCATAACGCGCATACACCAAGTGTAAACATAGTTTTATACCTCTTGTTTGGAACTAATTTTATCAGATCCAATGCACTCCATCGGTATAAAGGAGAATGGTCATCTTGTTACGGTTTTTTTTGGTCAAGCTATACTCTAACCTCGGAGCATTTGCTTGGATACATCGCTTCATTGATATAGTCCCTCTGACAACCTTAAATTGTACGCATACAAGTTTCCAGTACTAATAGGTCCTCCCTTAATTAGAGAAAAAATACCCTCGAGTTCTTTCAATCTGTCAACGTCAAGTGGCGAGTTGGTTGTTTGAAGAAGTTCGGTGTGGCCAGCTTGTGGGGAATTTGACTCGATGACGGGAGAATTGGCGATGTAAAAAAAGTTGGGGAAAATTATCTTTACTTAGAATCGAGAATTATTTGTCAGAAAATGTATGGGACGGCCTTACTTTCTTTACAGAAGTACTTACGGAGTGACTTGGCGGTGTTGGCACGAACTAAAGCCTGTTTCGCCTCATATTCCAGTGGCCAGGTGCTCAGTCACCTTTTACAGGTCATTCTACCCATGCAGGGACATACTTCGGACTTTTTAATGCTGGATTCTCCGCGTAAATGCGAGTTTTGAATTCGAATATATTGCTCCGACTCCCATCTGAGGTAATGAGAATTGCATAATGGGCCACACTGAAGAAGATTTTTCTGGAACCATCGGTATTATTTTTTTCGTGAGATCCGAATCTAGAAATAGTTGTAAAACAGCGGGAGCTTTCTTTTCCCCGCCGGGCCTGATCGATAAACATCCCAAGAAAGCGGTTCTCCGACACCGGTGTGTAGTAAGATTCCTTCTTGCCGTTGTAGTCTCATCTTGCTCCGAACACAGAATTGCATTTTGGTTTTGTTTGCAGGCTTGGAAAAAGCGTCAGCCCCGGTTTCTTCCTGCTCTTGGAATCGCCACCTTCACATACCAGTAAGTACCTTCTAGTACGAAGACCGAGACGTTTCTATGCATCGTTTTTCTTCGTCCAAATTCGGTTCTAAATTGCGTGTCATTTTCAGGCCTTTTCGTGCAACCCCAGCATTTTGGTAACCCGCTTGACAAACAAGTGTACGCGTCATCCTCGTCACGTGGACTCGTCATCCAGAGGTGTGCCACGTGCCGAGCCGGCCCAGCTTACCACAAACGCTGTGTTGAGCTGTGACAGCTCTCTCCAAATCAGAAGGGCAGACCGGCCCGGCCCAGCTCCAGTCAAGTGATCCTGGCAAAGAGCCACGTGGGATCAGTCTGCTGGATGCGGTAACCTCTCAGCACCCAATGTTCCAGTATTTATAGTGTTTTTATTTAACAATTTTTTTCCGGCGGCCGGATTGACCACCGGTGGCGTCTTTCCTTTTTTGTAATCATACAGTCAAACGGAACTTATCTTTTACTTTGAGCGACCCACGATTTCTCTTTGACCCTGAAGTTCCGAGCTAGCTGGCAGGAAGTTACCTATTTTGTATTGTTTGTCGGTACCTACATAAATTCTTGGGCAATCTTAGCGCATTCTAATTTTAATGTATTTGTCAATCTGATCTCATAACTACCATACATTGCTGGCACACATAAATTAACTAATTGACATATTTTTTATGAAACTAGCAGTTCGTTGTTCGCTGACACCTGACCTCAATCAATCGGGGTGGGGTTGGGTTCAGTCCGTAAGGAATCACTGACCGTTCAGTGTCAGGTGCAAGCGAGCAACCTTTTTTAGTACAATACTGCCATGTAGAGAGGTGTGTTCTTGAAGTAGTACCTACTTACTGTACTGTTTTGAATGCCTGCAGAATTTTAAATAAAACCAACCTTATATTGAATACTTCATGTATTTATTTAATTTCAATTATAGTCTCCTATTAGGCAGGTAGGTACTTAGTTGTGTATTCTATGGAACTTCACTCCCTCACCTCAGAGCAGCTGTAGGGGAAGTTATAATACCCCGAATACATCCTATATTTTGTAACAATCTGGGTACCCACTGAGAATGAAAACCACGGAGAATGAAACTATGCCAAATTTATTTATTATTAGTAGATGCAAATAATTCATATATTTATATTTAATTAGCAGTTGGGAAAAATGAGAAAACCTTAATTTGAAACAATAAAATTAATACGCAGATGATGCTTGTGGACAATAAAGAAACGCTATTCAGTTCATAGACAGAGGACTTATAGACGTTTGACAGGCCTGTTGGTCTAGTGGTTAGTGACCCTGACTGCTATGCCGGAGGTCGTGGGTTCGATTCACACCCAGGTCAAATGTTTGTGTAATAACGATCATTTGTTCTGTGTCTGGGTGTAATTTATCTATAATATGTATGTATTTAGAAATATATAAGTATGTTTATCAGTTGTCTAGTACCCATTACACAAGCTCTGCTTAGCTTGGGACTAGATGGCGTTGTGTGATAGTTGTGGTATATTTATTTATTTATTATTATTTATTATTATTAGGATACTATACAACTTTCTTGATACTTTGCCATTCTTCTTTGCTTTTATTTGGTCAAACGATTCAAGAATAGTATTTTATTTAATCTGAACTTTTATGCGTAGTTCGGTAAGAACCCGAAAAGAAGTAGACATTGGACGGGTTAAAGAGTTGGGTCTCTTTGCTTCTATCATGGGTAGACGTGACCAACATCAGATGAACAACAAGCCCATCTCTTCACTTATTTACAATAAAAAGTGTTCCCAAACGCATTTGCTAAAATTTAAATCTAACTTTTCTTTGCTGTTTTCAACAAAATAATACAACCACAAACAACATTTGCACCACGTACGAGTAGTCATATAAAATCCGTGACAAATCGTCGAACCATGCTTGTTTGCTGAAGCAAGCCCACAAGCTAGCTGTTTTACGGTTGCTGTCAACCATTTTATCTGCAGACGCTGCTGCAGGACACAGCGTGTACTTTGTGGCAAGATTTAAGGAAGGATAAGGAGAAATTAAGTTCATTGAAGATATTGGACGAGTTTTTATTCTGTGCGATGAGTTTTCTGTCTTGAAATAGTTGTGTTACTTGGTTTATATAACACTGTTAATAATAATGCTATTAAGCATAGTTTCGGCCAACCAGTCATTGCCATTGAACGTCTTGGATGCAATATCTTTATTCAAGAATTAGCTTTAGAAAAGGGATATTTACCATGTATTTATTTATATTGAGCTCTCGATATGTCGGCACAGTTGCATGAAACTTAAGTCAAATTTCAATATCTAGTAAGGTCGATATATACGATATAGAAATCGGCTGTTAGTTAGCCTGTGGATATGGAGATTCCAGAGCTTCCAGTTGGAACTCGGCCGAGCCAACTTAAAGATAAGAACAGTACTCCAAGCAAGAACAGTCATGTGCTTGGTATAAGTTGAGCAGCTGTCCCGGGGCGTTAAGTACTCACCTTAGCCAAGATACCCGACTTTTTGGCACCTACTTGAGCCTTGAAGATTCGGTAAAGTAACTCTAAAAGCTTTGTGTCGGTGATCGGTACGGAAACACTAAAGGAAAGTATAGTTGAAACAGAATTCGGCAGTGCGTAAATAATTGCAGAATTGACGATATACTAGTTCAAACCAGCTGTATAGACTTATTATTATACCCGATACATAAATGTATGGTAAAAAAATAGTTATTTTTGGGTATCACCCTGACATTAATATCCTGAAGAACAAGAGTTACAATCCAAGAAAGATTTCTACATTAACCCTCTGCGTCCCAGAGACGTAAATATACTTCAGTTCCATTCATAAATCTTCTGTTTTAACTATTACGGTATAGGAAGGATTAATAGCCATTTATATCGACAAACAGCCATTTGTGCTGCTCAAATCAAACGATTCTTAAATCGTACTTATATTTAAACAGAAAAACCAACCCATACACGTAAGGTGGAAGTAGGCACAATATTTAAGTTACATATTTGATTTTAGATTCAGGCAATTTGGATAAAGCTAGCTTATGTCGAAGGCCTTCGGGCGGCCTGAAAACTTCAACATGGGTTGGCCACTAACCTATCCACCAAGCCACACTGGGTCCGCGTGGTGGATTATGGCCCAACTCCTCTCTCTGAGAGGAAGGCCCGAGTCCCAGCAGTGGGAACAAAATGGGCTGATTATGATGAACATATACCTAATGTTCACCTAATGTATTGAATGTATCGTAGTAGATTGGTATATAAATTTGCATAGTTATTTAATGTTCATTCACCCATAAAATTAGGCCTGAACTATTTACATTAAACAGTTAATGACCACACACACACTATTATCATTTTCCAGTGCTTAAAATACGTTCATACACATTATCCTAAATCTTTTATCGGCATATTATTGTTGATTTACCACAACAGTAACCTACTTTTTGGCAGTATACAGTATTTAAATAAAATGTAATTTCGTACAACAAGCAGTATTCGCGCTTGAGCTGTTTTATTTTAAATCGGATGAGTCTGGACCTTATGGTTTATAATATACGATTAAATATAGTTTGATATTAGTAACCTTACGAAGATAATGAGCAAAATTATATATGGACCTTTAAGCTCTCTCAGGTAGCGAACGGCGCGCAATCGCTTGCTTAAGGGTCAACTTATAATGCGGCAATCTGATAGAGAGTTAAAGCAGAGATAAATTGCACGTGCGCATAACATTAACCCAAGAAGATTCAAAGTCAAAGTCAAAGTTAAAATCATTTATTCAATTTAGGCATCAACGACGCACTTAAACGGCAATTTTTTATTATAATGTACTTTAAAGACTCTACCGCCGCGTTCCAAAATATATAGACCATACCGAGAAGAAGCGGCAAGAAACTCGGGGTCATTCTTTTTATATAGATGTTTACAATGTTTCTACTTAGGTGCTACTAATAATACATTTTATGGGTGGTAGAAAGACAGCTTGCTAAAAGTGGAGTATCTAGGCATCTTTGTCTTCTATGTAATGTCGCATTTTATAATAAGCTTTTTTTTATCAAAACGTTTTTTACAGTCAACTTGAATTTTCCCTCTGTGAGCTCAGTTATCCGTTTTGGGATTTTATTGTAAAAACGCACACAATTTCCTAGAAATGACTTATTAGTCTTCGCAAGTCTAAACTGGGTAACTAGGTACAGCTATCCTATTTGTATTTCTGTATTAAAACTAACTATGAAAATGAATAACCCGACTGCAATTAGGATTAAGATAGTACTCTTTAGGAAATGTGCCTAAACACACAATCTCGACGAGTGAAGTGCATACGGATTTATTTCTACAACAACAATAATGTTTACGCACTCATACGGCACCTTAATTAGGATTCCCTTGACCCCGGGAGGGATGGATGCAAATACAAATATTTGCGCATGATAAAAATATTTGCCACGGTCAGCGGTCCAACCTGGGACCCCTAACTTCGAAGGTACAGTCACTACCCACTCGATAAACAGCGCTGTCGGAATGCAGCTCTGTCACATTCTGGCTGAGTATTCAAATCGAACTAGAAGCCAACAGTATTTATTTACCATTAATTTTAGAGAGAAAAAACACATCCCCAGACGCCTTCCTTCTGGGGATGACTATTGCCAAGTTTGGTCTCGCTGCTGGTTTTAGTACTTTAAAAATCATATGCATAATAAAAATATTTATTTTCGTTGTAGGTACTTCATTTTTAAGTTCTGTAATACCCTAATATGTAAAGGGCTTTGAACCGCTCTGGCATATCGAACCGCCGCCGATTGATGTTTTTTCAAAATCGCGGCACACGATGAAAGTGTATGTATGGATTACAAATTCCACACAAAATGTGGTCCTTCAAACCAAAACGACGTTCTATGATTCCAAACATGAAAAACTTCTGAGGTTACAAATAGACATGTTCGGTGATTGGTTTAAATTCAGAAGGATCGGTTTGGCTGCAACTGCTATGACTACTGAGTCATAGTGGCGTGGACGATGTTATGCAACAAGTGGACTGAACCAACTCATTAATCAATCAATGTTTTAAAACTCTATGTCCCGCGAAATATGAATAATTTATTAAGTTTTTGTCTAGAAAACATTAGAAGAGATGTAGGAATGTACCTAATAAAGATTATGAAAAATTTACGCTTATACATATTACAAAAAAAAAATAGTTTGTTGCCTGGTGTTTCAGTGATCGCAGAATATCTTCATTATCAATTATTTAGGAACGCACTGTGTTGATATTACTGATAAATTAATTAGTCAACTTCAAAATTTGCAAATGGTGAATTTTCATTAGTTTTCATAATTAAACGTGCTTTAATTTGACTAAACAATGAACTGGTTTTTTTAATGCTATTCTAGAAAATAAACGGCAATTTCAATGATTGAATATGAATTTAGTTCTCGCGTTGAATGCGTAAATGCATTAAAAATAGAATAATGATTCAACATAAATAGAACCTAAAGCCTACGAAGAAATAATATCAGGAAGAGTAACTGCCTTAAAAAAATAACCCAATAAAAGTCGTGCTAAATCAATAACATCGTTCACGCCGCTTATGACTCAGCTGTCATAGTAGACGTTGTAGCACGCGCGTGGACCAATCCCGGCTTTCCTTCTGAAATTTAAACCAACCATCGAACATGTCTATTTGTAACCTCGGAAGTAATTCGTATTTGGAATCATGCGTCGTTTTAGTTTGAAGGACCACTTTTTGTCTGGAATTTGTTTTGAGTTATGCTTCCTGACATTATTTCTTCGTAGCCTAAATGAAATAATGACAGAGTACTCAGGGAATGCTAATACATTATAACTATAACAGTATCCGCAACATACACTCATCCGATGACAATCAATCATGCCAAAGGAGCAACAATAGCGCTAATTCCATAATCACCTCTCACTCTATCTTCATCGTCTGTCTGCTCATACTACACGTACGCTTTGTTTGCGTCTATGTGACACATAAATAGTGAGTGAAGTGCGTTCGGTTTTACTATGAGAGAGTATCGTTATCCTTGTGTGTTCTTGTAATGACGAAGCATAATCAGCTCATACGCTACCACTCACTGCAAAATAACAGCTTTTCTCTCAAAGATAATATATTTTGGAGTATTGCATAGACCAGTGGACAGTCCTAGTGTCGAAGTTTTCAGGCCGCCTGAAGCTCTTCGACATAGCCTAACGACTGTTGTCCTAAGATAAACAACCGGGACCGACGGCTTAACGTGCCCTTCGAAGCACGGAAGCGCTCAGTTGAATAATGCCACTAGCGGTCACCCATCCAAGTCCTGACCATAGCAAGTGTTGCTTAACTTGTTGGTCGATTAAGATCGCCAAGTCAAGCTCCGCTACAAGCGCTTCAAGTTACTTCGAGCGATAGTCGGTCATAACAATGGAGTTTCTATTGTATCTGGTAGGTTTGACAGTTGATGGAACAACATCATGTTTGTACGTCTCCGAAGGGGTAGGCAGAGGTTTATATACACATACATTTAAACAGCCTTTTTTGGTACACTTAAACACACACATTGCAGTTCCTGGAAAAGTAGATTGATTTCGGCGAAGTCTTTTGTATTATTGGTCAAATATATAGCGAATCGCGAGTCAACGGGTTAAATCCAAGTAATTCCAAGTAAATAACGCCAACTCTCTTGCTATAGTGCTCTTTACACCATAACACAGTATGCTATTGGGCGCTGTGGTGTACAACACCTCAGACAGCTTTTTGCGTTAGAAGCCACTACGAAAGTCAAACAAATATATATTAACTGTTATACTATATGGTATTCATGCTAAGCATAAAACCGCGTTTTGATGATAAAAGTTGACTCTGACGTAGTGTACTCTGACGGCGCTACTGATGATACATGTATCGTGGGAGCCGGGCATCGAAATGCATCGGACAGTTATTGTTCACGATCATAATAACTAGGATGCAAACTACTCTGTCTACATTCTTACAAGTCAACTCTTATCGTGAAAATGCGGCTTAATCATACATACCACGTCATATTCAAGTAACGTTGAAAATAAGTAAGGCGTTGTCAATGTATACATAAAAAAAAATCCATCAAGTAAAATTGTACAAAAGAGAATTACGCAGCCAAAAACCCAGCTAATTTAATAATATACCTTCAAAATGATATCGTTACAGAGTTTAATATGCCACAGAGTCACGCGAAAAGACACCTTTGTGCCCAAACAAAGGAACTATCTTCGAAACTATCCAAAAGGGTCCATTGTGGACTGTGATTAAAATTTTCGTCCCCAAGATTCTGCCGCAGACGTTTCATTACACGCGGGACTATTGACATGAAATATTAAAATTTAACGGAGCGAATGCTTTTTGCGACTCCGATTGTAGTCGGAGACTTCTTTTTGGGTAAATATTGGCGGGCTCTATTGGGAATTGTTCTGAACAGACATTGATATTCATTTTTATTGTTTTTCTAAAATATTTGCAAAAGTTGTAAAATACTTGTTGCTCTATGCAAAAAGTCAGAAGAGGTTTTTTGTGACTTAATCATGAACTGACCATCATGAAGCAATCGTGCAGCTCATGGAACCTATTTGCCACGTCAAATATTTTTCATTCTATCTAATTTTATGCAATTATTATGTGGGATCATAATTTGATCACTAAACTACTAAATGATACCGAATAATAATTCCTTCTATTATAATCTTTTCAAAAAAGAAGGAAGTTCTCATTTCGACCAAATGTTTTTTTTTATGTTCGTTACGTAATCTGTCCGCCAATTATTTCTTTTTTATTTGAATGGAAGTCAACAGCGCTTTTTGAAAAAAAAAAACATTACAATAAAGGCAATCATTATCAGTGACTTTATAATATCATTATCATAGACGTTTTGGCTTGTCGGCCAGTGAAGTGTTAATGAGAAAATATTCGACTTTTTAGTTTAAGTTTGTACATAGTACAGTCTCGAAATTTGTGTTTGCTTTGTATTTCGAAAAATGTACATTATTGAGTAATAAAGAATAATTATATATAAGTACCTATTTAAATGTTTATAAACAACATTTATATTTTATCCGTCGGCAAACAGAAACGTATTCAAAGTCTCAACATCTTGGAACATACAAATTACTGAGGGAATTCCAAACCGCTAATTGGCTATAAAACTGCTACGGACAAGGAACATTACAGAAATGCTTTGCGGTTATGGCAGCCAAAGCCGTTTTAGGTCATCAAGCACTGCCAAGTGTGTCATGCGTGGCTACGTATTGCCTACTCGAGGGTTACCATTATGTTGAAAACAAATATTACGCTATGTTTGTTGGTTTTCGAATTGTTTGCGAAGAAAGTATAAAGAAGAAGAAACAATACAAAAATGTTATCATGAAGCAAAAACTATACATAATTGTACGACAGAAACATAAAATAAAAAATCCTATACTTGGTTGACCATACATTTTATTCTTTGAAAGATTATCTGCAATAACAATGACAAATTTATTTATTTTGACCGTCAATGTCGGGTTGAATACAATAATACGTACCTACTGTGCCTCAATAAAAAAAAATTAGAACAGCGAGATATTTTTTAAGCTGTGATGTAATTATTGACAAACTAGCCATACATTATTGACATCGTTTAATTTAATGACAATTTACTTAGAATTGATTTTCTAGGTCTAACCTCAAACCTAACACTAATTTAGATTTGCTTAGTGGCTTAGTGTTGCTTAACCCGTCCGCATCAGGACAAAAAATAACAATAGATTTATGAATGAAACTTGCCTCTAATGGGTCTTGCTGATTCGGACGAGTTAATAACGCCATCTATTGTCAAGTAGCTTTAGTTTTACTGTGTCAGTTTTTTATTGCCAAAAACACGGATAGATTGATGTTTTCTAAAAATGACACCCTGCTAGATCGATTTATCGCCTTCGAAACCCCGTAATAATTATCATCAAAATCGTTGGAGTCGTTTTAGAGTCACATTATATATATACTATTATAGGCATTAGATACAGTACATAGCACGGACTTGTTTCTGAAAGCGATCTTTTATAGTCAACCGAGGTTAAACAGAGCTTTTATCCCGTAGCACGGTAGCGGGAAATCCTTAAACTTCCTCACACGAAGTAAATATAATATCATTTATTGACACTCAATTATTTTTATATATAAATAATATTAAAATTATCAAAACAAAAATAGACAAAGATTAAAATAAAACTCAAAAATTTAGTAAAGCATTTGTTAAAGGAGAAGTGACCAGGGGCCATACTTCCACCTCTTAAAGTAGTCATGTTTCAACCTTACCATTAAATTTGGTACCACCACGTCGATATAGAAAGCTTAAAATAATAATGCATTACGATAGACGTTTTGATGTCGTATTATCAAATATTTCTCTCAATTCGCGTATTTTGACGTGACTTTTGACACTAAGTTTCACTGTTCCAGTGACAATTTTTTGAAGATCCGTACTCCCGTCTCTTAAAGTAGTCATATTGCAACCTTACCATTAAATTTGGTTGACCGTTTTGTGTCGGTGGGAGTACGATAGTAAGCATGATTATTCTAAGCTTATTACAATACGCTTCTGATTTATGATAGTTTCGTAAAAGGTGGGAGTAGGCCCCCTGAACGCTAGCTGAATGTACATGCTAAATAGCAATGCTAATTTTTTCTACAATATATGAGCCAGTATTTTAGTCACCTGACGCTTCACCCAAACGTTTGGCCAAGTAAATAAATAATAAATAAATATTCCACAACTATCACACAACGCCATCTAGTCCCACGCTAAGCAGAGCTTGTGTTATGGGTACTAGACAACTGATAAACATACTTATATATTTCTAAATACATAAATATTATAGATAAATTACACCCAGTCCTTGATTAATATAAAACAAAATAATAAAAAGTATTAATATTAAAATAGTTATTGAACATTATTTGTAAAAAATACACGCAAAAATCGTGAAACGAAACCTTAATCCCTTCCATCAAGTATAGTTTTTAGGACAGAAAAAAAATATAATCCGTCGAATTCGCAAAAATTAAACGTTAAATCCGGCGACCCAAATCTGTCCGATACTAAATACAATATCGTCCAAAACAAAATACATTTTGACGGAAACAATAAATCCTTTATTTGATCAGAGTCAGCTATGCGTGACGATCTATGTTCGTGTTCACATTCGGGGTCAATGACCCGGAATCAGGTGTATGACGCGTAAATTACAGGTAAGCGAGCTTGCGCGTAAAGTTATGTCTATCAGCTATGTATAGGGTTTGACGTTTGTGAGGTGAGATACTCACAGGACATACGAGTACGAATCCGCATTGAAATGGCGCGGAACAATTTCGTCAAGATGAATAAGGTTCTCTGCGACAGACGAATCTTGTTTTGGCCTTGAGGTTGCGCACAATGCGTTGTTACATATTATCCGTATTACTGTACGGCGTAGAAACTTGGACAGAGTACCGAAAAGAAATTGGAAGCATTTGAGACGTGGATAAACCGTCGTATTTTGAAAATCTCATGCCGTGACCGAGTTACTAACATTGAAGTGCTGCAGAGACTAAAACAACAGCTGGAGCTTATAAATACTATAAAGCGGAGAAAGTAAGCTTACTTTGGTTACGTTATAAGAAATAAGAAGTACGGAATCCTTCAACTCATTCTTCAAGGGAAGATTGCGGGGAAAAGAGAAGCTGAGGCGACACTCTTAGTTGAGTACTTCGGTGGTACGGCTGTAGTACCACCTCACTCTTTCGAGCAGTACCTTGTAAAATAAAAATTGCTATGATGATGTCCAATCTCCGATGGGAGTGGAACCTGAAGAAAGAAGAAGGGAAAATAAAGGGACCAATAGTGACGTCTTGTGCGTAAGTTACTCCTTACCCTTACCTCATTTTTTGAATTTAAGTTCTTGCGGATTTATATATCAGCAGGTCCAACGACCTGGTTTCCTTAATGTGTACCTACTAGAGGTACGTGAATCTGCTGATAAAGTTTCCTCTGTTCATAGTGTTTCTATAAAAGGGCAAAGAGTTTGTTCGTGAGTTCATTCCACGTGACGCCTGCAACGGAGCCGAAATATCAGAAATGTAAATAAAATAAATTCATGATAAATAACCCATTCCAAAACAACGTATATACGAATGTATCATATTATATATACAGATATATACATTATGACTAGCTGCCCACTACACTCCCACATAACACCGACGTTTCCACCTTCCCCTTCTCCTTCCCTCTCCCTATCCCCCCTCCACCCTCATCCCTTGTATTCCTTCCTCAAAGGTCAGCAACGCATCCTCGAGACCTCTGGTATTGCGGATGTCCGTGGGAGACATTATCACTTACCATCACGTGAGTCACCTGCTCGTTTATCATCCTACACCATAAAAAAGTTTAAGTAACAAACCTCCATCCATCTAAACATTCGCATTTTATAGTTATAGTAAGATTCGTTGCCCTCACTAAATAATTAATCACTTTTAAGTCACTTCAAATTTTGGTAGTTGATGCTTTTTATTATGTAAGCATACATTTTGTAAGCAGGCATTTTTTGAAATTTCACCCCTAAGAGAATAAGTGATGTGAACGCACCCGCTAACTGGTCAGCTAGCATTCCACAAATCTCCAATTACAATCGGATTAGATACGGATTAGCCGTAGCGTGTACCTAAATCGCGCACACAATTAATCTCCATCGAAGCGACAAATTCAGTGCTATGAACATATGATGCAGTAAATGATATAGCGGTAGGAATACTCTGTTAACATCGTGGCAATGAGTCAGGCTGACACTGCATTATTTTATAAGATATTACTTTAATTTTAGAACGACCATGTAAATATTCTCACATAGTATCAAAACGTATATTTTTAAATTTCGGTATTGGGTAATAAAAGGGACGTATGAAAGTATCTAATCCATCAGTAACAGCCGATTTAGCTAAGTGGCATAGTAAGTAAATATCTATAAGTAAAACAACTCCCCCTACTACCGGTGATTCACGCAAGTTTAGCGCGAGACGCGTGTAGGGATATCAACATCGCCACAAAACAAGTACACATCGCATCTACGAACAAAATGTCAACATCTTATTTTCTGGTAGCCTGCCTACACAACAAAAAATCAATGACATTTTAATCCTTCCTATACCGTAATAATTAAAACAAAAGATTTATGAATGAAACTGACGTTTAGTAACCGATTTAAACTTACGCAATAAGCCGAGTGCAGACTCGACCGGTTTCGCGACGTTCAGAGCCGCTTCTAAGTTTTAATCAAATGTTAACAATGACATTTAAACCACAAACTGTAAGACACTACGTATATTTAAACTGCCACCTTAAACCTATAAAAATGCTTACCATGTTTTGAGGCAAATAAATGTTTATTCAAATTCAAATTCAAATTCAAAAATTATTTATTCAGTTTAGGCATCATAGACACTCTTATGAACGTCAAAAATTTTTAAATGATTCTACCGCTGTCTTCGGAAAAGAACCACCGCCGAGAAGAAGCAGCAAGAAACTCGTGGGCCATTATTTTTTCAAGTCTTTGTACATTGAGGTTACATATGAGTAGTATTAAAATAACAAATTTATTCAATAGTTGGCTATTAGGCAGAAGTGGAAAGCTTCCAGGCATCTTTGTCTTCTAAGTAGTGACTCAATTTATAATAGGCTTTTTTCATTAGTATATTTTTGACACGTAACTTGAATTTCCCTTCAGTGAGCTCAGTAATGTCTTTCGGGATTTTATTATAGAAACGTACACAATTGCCTAAGAAGGACTTATTTTTAGTTTTCGTGAGTCTAAATTTAGATACAGCTATCCTATCCTTATTTCTAGTATTAATATTATGCATATCACTATTTATTCTAAACTTCTTTATATTTTTACGAACGTACATTATATTTTCTAGGATATACAAAGATGGAAGAGTTAATATATTAATTTCTTTGAACATTTGTCTTAAGGATTCGCGGGGACCCATTTCGTAGATGGCTCGAACTGCCCGCTTTTGCAATATAAAAACTGTCTCTATGTCCGCCACTGACCCCCACAGCAGGATACCATATGACATTATGCTGTGGAAGTAAGCAAAGTAGACCAGTCGAGCAGTAGCTATATCTGTCAATTGCCTAATTTTATGAACCGCATATGCAGCTGAGCTCAGTCTTCCAGATAGTGCATCAATATGAGGACCTGATTATGATTTATACCGCTCTGCCAGCAGTCACGTAATGATCGCCGGAGTCCTCCGCCCCCACCGCACCGACAATTACCACTTTTATCACCTATTTATTAATATAAATAATATTTATTTCGGTAAAAGGCATTTTTTTCACAATTTGAAGTAAGAAGAGCTACTGGATCCTAAACTAGGTTCTAAAAGACCCGTGCGATAGGTTCCAGATCTCTTTCGCCAGTGTAAAAAGATAATATAATACATTACCTAAATAGTAAAATATTAATGGTATTAATTGACATGTTACTTAAGACTAAATGATGAGAATTGTTATTAAAGGAAATGTAATTATTATTTATATTATTTAAAGGAAATGTAATTAATATATTGCGAAGACGTTTTTTTGGAAAATCATGGGGGAGGCCTATGTTCAGCAGTGGACGTCCTACGGCTGAGATGATGATGATGATGATGAAGACGTTTTACTTACTCGGGGCTGCGCGTTTAAGTACTTTGTAAGCGGACAACCTTCTCGTGATAGTATCTCGAAAGAAATACGGTTTTTATGAATCTTTGCTAATCTACGCAATGTGTACTGGGCCACAAAGAAAGCGGGTCAGTAAAGCGGTTCGGTATTAAAAAATGCCACCACGATCTGTTAAACATACTAATCGATATAACAGCTGTATTAACAGCTCAGTGATGGCAATAAAATATACGAAAACATGGAAAAATTATAGCTTTATTTGATAAACACTTTTTCAAATTCTATTGTCATTTAATTAATCGTTAGGTTTGGCGTGAGACAGTACCTACCATCGATTTTGCAAACAACTGCAAGATCATTAATTATGCATACCGATGAATTATTCCTATACGCTACTTTAAGAAGTATAATATTGCTCCTGTCAACGTTTTGCCACTTTGTTGCTTATTAGGGCTCCGTACCCAACGGGACCATATTACTAAGACTCCGTAGTCCCTACGTCTGTCACCAGGCTGTATCTCTTGAACCGTTATACTTAGACAGTTGAAATTTTCACCGATGATGTATTTATATTGCCGCTATAACAATAAATTCTAATAAGTCCGACTCGCACTTTGCTGGTTTTTATATAATCATATTCATATTCATATTTATTTATAAAATCTTATTTTACATGTCAATAATAAGTTACTATTTATATTACTTAAAATAGTTGTGAATTAATATAATAATACATGTCAAATTTAATATAACAATGGAATATCCAAATTACATATAAAATAGAACACAACAATGTTAGGACAATGATGTCAAGTCCATGGAATATAAACCAATGTCAAAATTATAATATAATAAAATTATATTAAATATAAATTTACGGTCAGTAAAATAATAATAATAATAATAATAATAATGGATGGCAAGTCACCACCTGCCTAAATATTTTAACATGAGACTAAAATTGGCAGGTGCCGTAGTCTCTTCCATAGCCCACTATCTTCCTTATCACTAATAAGTTCATCTCAATAGCCTGGCCATTTTACCCATTTTTGTAATAGTTATAAGTACCATGTTACCCTTCATCCAACATTCTTTCTGTTTTTGATACTCTGCATTTTTATACCAAACAGGCCTCTAAGTGTTGGCTACATCCCCACTTATGCCTTTGTAAAGGACCGGATGAAATCCGTGAAACTTTTTGAACAAATAATAATAAATTACATTCAAAAACAACAAAAGTGTAGTAAAAAAAAAATGCAGCAAAAGCTATTTGTTATAATTATATCTAATATTATATTAATCTACTAGTGTCTACGACTAAGTTGACTATTTAGACTAAGCTGTCGTTTATACAATATTTTTAATTGATATTAGTCATCCACACAATCATCGTATTCGATAAATTTACTAGTAGATTGAAAGTAATTTATCAAGTTTATTTTGATTAAAACTAAATCATTAATCCAGTTTTAAAGCGTACAAAGAGCACCAAGCGCTTCCAGAAGTCCTTCTATTTGGTAATTAGTCCAAGGCCTTATTTTAAGATACTATGTGAATACATCCTTCTTAGATTATGTGTACCATAATCTATCTCGTCACTGTGTGTACCTATAAAAACCGGTACCAACTGGCTTAGCAAAATCTCGAATAAGCGTAACAAAACGCAATAATTTCTGGTTGACTGAAACGAGAACATCTACTTAAGATAAGAAGAATAATTTTGTGTATTTTGGTAAACACGTAGCGGTTAGGATGAGTCAAAATTTTCCTTTACATTTCCTACATTTACATCTCAAACAGCCAGTTGCAGAAAGCTCTTCATTAGCAGTCTATTAGTTAATCCAGCTTTAGTGCTAATGAAACTATTATTGCCCAAAAGACAAAGTTGGCTTCTTAATGATCCATTAGCTAAAGTCAGCTTTAAACAATGTAGCCAAAAAAAAATTAAAAAGGTATTAACATCGAACCGATACAACCTTCTTGGGAGTGAACATTAGCTTTTTGTATAGCTATTTTAAATATATTGTATTTTTTTTAAAATATCGTTACATTCACTGACTATAAGATACTACGTATGTTGCAGTAACAAAACGCAAACTACATGCTTGGCTTAGCAGGGGTCAAATAAAGAGTGTTTTTACCTTTGTATGTGGATTCGTCGACTGGACTAGAGTTTTGATTGTGGTGACAAAACTTGTAATATGGGAAAAACTTTAAAAAGTCTGTTTTTAATCCCTGGGGGCCTACTCCCACCTTTTACGAAACTATCATAAATCAGGAGCGTTTTGTAATAAGCTAAGAATAATCATACTTACTATCGTACTCCCACCGACACAAAACGGTCAACCAAATTAAATGGTGAGGTTGTAATATGACTATTTTAAGAGATGGGAGTACGGATCTTCATAAATTTGAAATTTGAACAATGAAACTTAGCGTCAAAAGTCACGTCAAAGTACGCGAATTGAGTGAAATATTTGATACTATGTCATCAAAACGTCTATCATAATCCATTATTATTTTAAGCTTGCTTTATTGACGTGGTGGTACCATATTTAGTGGTAAGATTGAAATATGTCTTCTTTATGAGGTGGGAGTAGGGCCCCTGATCTGTCAATTTAAAGTTCCTTTAAGCACTTATGGTGCGGCTCAAAATACACGACAATTTGACGTTTCTTTACATATAATAAAAGGAACTTAAAAATTTGACAGAATTTTCGTTTGTGGAACGATTTAATGTCGGATTAAGATTTAATGCTGTTGCAACTGGCTGTTAGTCTCAAAATACAAAATTGTACAACTACGTGTATTTATATCACTTTTATATTAACTTCATAACTGCCAGCATCGCAATCGTAACACAAAAAGAAAAGAAAAGACGTCCTATATTTATAAATCAAAAACACATTTAAGGAAAATTGAAAAAATATTTGTAGTATTAACATGAAAAAGACCACCATGAGCGGTAGTACAAACGTCTAATGATTAGAAAAAACGATCTAATAAATAAAAATGTACGAGGAGGACTTTAGACTATATTTTTACAAACGCCAAAATAGCATTCGCATGGTACCAATGCCATGGCGTCCAGTTATCATAATCATCATGATCTCAGCCATAGGATGTCCAGTCCAATGCTGAGCATAGCATAGTTCCCCCAAATTTTCCAAAAGGATTCTACGGATCTCCTCATTTCTAATTCGATCACGTAGAGCAACCCCGAGCATAGCCCTCTCCCTTGTTCTTTTCGCGGCTTTGATCTTACAAGGCCCATAGTGAGAGACCACGTTTCATCTCCATAAGTCATCACTGTCAACACGCACTGATCAAAACTTTTGTCTTGAGGCACTGAAGTATTTTTGATGAGAAGACTTCACGAAGTTTCCGGAACGCTGCCCATCCATTTCTACTTTGACAAAAATCGACGTAAATTAAAGTAAACAAATCAGCCTGTACAGTGACGCAACCGCGACCCAAAATAACGAGATGCTTGCCCACCATGAAAAATTAAGGAGGCGGCACGCATAAGGCAAAGGTCACCAAACTTAACAATTCCATTATTCACCGAGACCTCGCGAAAACATAACGTATATACAGAGCAATATGAGTACAAAAAAGGTTTTCGTCAACGATATAATATTACATAAGGAATGAGCTTGAATTGGGTCACAAGTACGTTTTGTATTCGGTCACCCTTCCGCGTCGTGACTTGGCGAATACGAATGGGAAACTCGCGAAGGCAAGAATTTGGCGGGTTATTGTTTTTCTGGAATGTGTTATTTAACATGTACCGACACGACACTATTAATAACGATATCTGTGACATATTCTCATCAAATATAAATTAGGATTTAATAACAATATAACTATGTATGTTATATTTTATTATATTGATTTTATGTGTTGACATTCGAACATATATCAGAGACCGCACCTTCAAAAATTATATCCTATAACTAAGTCGATGTTCCCACGTCAGTCTGGACAGACAAAAGAAAGAAAAAGAGGACTTAAAGAGGCCTTATCATATAATAGAAAAAAAATTATTAACTTTGCCATACCGCTTCAAGAGGCTATACATCTACGGCTACACGGAGCACTGAAAAATTGAGAATAATCTTTCTATGGCATATTCATTGTATTCCTTTGTTTTCATTTCAAATCATTTATGTAACAATTTAGTCATAAATGAAGATACTAATAAAATCATTGAGTAACTTGAGACATTAACCCGTTGACTCGCGATTCGCCGTATTTAGCCAATAATACAATAGATTTCGCAAAAACAAACCTACTTTCCAGGAACTGCAACATGTGTGGTTAAACAACTGACTCAATCTATAATAAAGTTCTATTATTGAATATAAAAAAGCAACAAGGTAAACGACCTGCAAAAGATCGCTGGATGATGTTGGATGCAGCACTTCTAACCGGTCTTTTTGGAAACCTATGTGGATGCATATGGTCAGGAGTGGGCATCATCGACTCCTAGATGATGCAGATGAAGTGTAACTATTGAAAAAGTGTATTTGCCAGCTGATATCTTGTCAAAGTCGCTAAGGCTATCTTAAATGTCAGCCATTGTAAATGCACCCCACACAGAAATATTTACGAGGAAATTCTCAGTTCATCTCTCAAACATTCCAAAACCTAATAGAACATTTAGCCCATAACATAGTCATATGTGCGTCGTTTTCCGAATTCAAAACTTGCACACATTATCGGTACGTTATGTGTTTGTGGTACATTCCACAGCAATCGATACCTGTAGATAGTTCTCATACCAATGTCTCCTTGTATCTTCTTGCTTAACTGCAAATATGTAACTATTTCGTAATGGCTAAATATTAAGAAATATCGGCCTTACTAATAAACTTCGCTATACCCGGAATAGTTATTAGTATCCATCTGTCAATTTTTCGCTTACAGTAATAGCCACGTGTGAGAGCAAGACAAAGAAAGTTACGCCTGGTATAAAGTTTACGCAACGTTTATTAGTAAAGGTGATAATCTATTATTCATTAGCTGTAGAACTCTACTAGAGAAAGAGACGCACCGCCGCGCGAGAGACTGCGTGTGATAATCTGTTATTTTGGCCATGTTATGTGTAATTAGTGAGTTGTGAATATCTATTGTGCGATTATACCGCTTCATTCGTGAGAACCCGTTTTTTTCTATATCGATACCCCTAGCTGTGAGGAAAAGCCCCAACGATAACTTATATAAGTTAAATTATCACCACCCTTTTGATACTGATGATTGACTTTTGATGTACTATGAATACGAATAGGATAGCTGTACCTAGTTTTAGACTTGCGAAGACTAATAAGTCGTTCCCAGGAAAGTGTGCGGGTTTTTACAATAACTTTCCAAAACACGGAACTGAGCTTAAAGAGGGAAAATTCAAGTAAAAAACGTTTTGCTAAAAAAGAACCTATTATAAAGTCCGACGTAATATAGAAGACAAAGATGCTTGGAGTACTTCTGGCAAGCTGTCATCTGCTACCCATAAAATGAAATAATAGTAGAACCTAAGTAGAAACATTGTAAAAATCTATTTAAAAAGAATGGCCCTAAGTTTATTGCAGCTTCTTCTCGGTAGGCTGTATATATTTTGGAACGCGGCGGTAGAGCATTCAAAGTACATTATTTACGAGTACATCTACACTTCTACATTATCTGCACTTCGACACTAATATAATAATATTGAATATTATAAACAGGCAAGATTTGTTTGTTTGTTTGTTTTGAAAAGGCTTCAAAACTACTAGACCGATTAGAAAAAATCGTTCACCATTAGAATCCTACATTTTCCCTAATTAACATAGGCTATATAATATAAAAAAAATAGGGATCCGTATGAAAACTTCGATAATGTAACCCAATGTGTAGAAAAAAATCCCAAATAAGTCTTTATATTGCGTACGCTCTGAAAACTATTGACCATTATGTGCATACATAATAATGATAAAGCATATGCGAAACTTGCGAAAAACTTAATAATGCAAAGAAGTCAGCCATTATGTTTATCGTTCGATAGAAGAGATTTAAACATTTCTTTTTTCTTTTCAAAAGGAGGATGTTATCAAGTCGACGCGAATATTTTTTTATGTATGGCGGGGCGAAGCCGCCATACATCGAATATTAAAAGGTAGGTTAGGTAATGGTGGATAAGTGGTAGGTACTCACAGGAATGCGGGCTGGTCCGTGAGACTTCCTCTGAATAGGCGTCCAACTGAGGAATGCGGGCTGAAGGGTTCTGGTTGCCTGTGTCACTTTGGATAAAGTTTGTGCACTAGGTTGACGCGCACTCGCGTACACGTGTCCGGCTGAGGAATGCGGGCTGAAGGGTTCTGGTTGCCTGTGTCACTTTGGATAATGTTTGTGCACTAGGTTGACGCGCACTCGCGTACACGTATATCTGCGCGGGCAAAATGGCGGGCGGATCCGGGCGTGTCGTGACGCGGCGGCGCGGAGCTGGTAAGCGGTCGTCCGCAGCGACGGGAAATCACGTTGAATTTAGGTATTCGGGTTTACTTGCCCCGTGGGCACAATAGCGACGCACACACGCGAACACTTATCTCGATGCCGGTAAAAGGGTGGCGTTTCCCAGGCGTGTCGTGACGCGGTGGCGCGGAGCTGATTAGGAATGCCGATTGGGCCGTGCGCGCGCGCCGGCACAGTAAATGTGACTTACTCGAGACGCTAGCCCGAGTAGACTCGAGGTGTGACGATGTGACACGGAAAGGCGGGGGTCGCATTCCAATCTGTTGACTCGTCGCGCGGTCTCGCGCGAACAATCACGATATGATAACTATTTACAGAATAGTCAGTTTTTTTTTTTGATTTGTTTTTTAATGTCAAATTTTTATTTCATAAATGTCAATATACATAAATAAGTCACTAATTACATAAATAAACAAACACAACAGTAATTTTGTTAATAATTGTTTTGTTTGGTAGTAGTACTAACGGTACTTCCGAGATGGTCCCATTTAAATTTCAACTAATTCGGTACAGGAGTTTTTGAGTTGAACTGCAATAATCTTTATTGATAGCGAATGACTATCGATCGTAGAAAAGGTCACTAAAAACAGAGAAAAATATGTTAAAGCAAAAAATGGAACCAATTTCAACACTAAAAAGTGTAAAATAAATTGTAAAAGACACTTTTTAGTGTTCCATTTTTGGGTAAAAAATGTTTTGATTTGTTAAACCGTGAAGCTATTGTTTTGTGATAAATGAACAAGGTTTTGTCCAAACAGAACGCTACACAAAAAACCGTTATAATGAGAACTTATTAAGTTCGCCAACGAGACCTATATCTAGTAACTATCTAGGTATCGAGCGGTTACGCTATAATATACTTCAAATCAAAGAGATAGTATACCTTTTATATATAGCAAGGGTATAAAAATTATTTAAGTATTATTTAAAATGGAGCATCCTTTGTAAGGCAATTCCATTGCAAAGAGGCGTGTAACAGGGAGACGTTATATATCCGAAACTGTTCACCGCTACATTGGAAGACGCCTTCAAGTTTCTGGAATGGCAAGGACTTGGCATCAATCATCATCATCATCATCTCAGCCGTAGGACGTCTACTGCTGAACACAGCCCCCCCCCCATCATTTTCCAAAAGGACCGGTTGGAAGCGGCCTGCATCCAACGTCGTCCTGCGACTTTCCTCAGGTCGTCGGTCCACCGTGTCGGTGGACGACCTACGCTGCGCTTGCCGGTCCGTGGTCTCCACTCCAGAACATTTCGGCCCCATCGGCCATCTGTTCTGCGTGCTATGTGCCCTGCCCACTGCCACTTCAACTGGCTAATTTTATTAACGATTGGCATCAATATTAACGGCGAATACATCACTCACCTTCGATTTGCCGACGATATTGTAGTCCTAGCTGAATCCATGGAAGACCTCAGTACAATGCTCGAATGCCTCCATCGAGTTTCCCAACGGGTAGGTCTTAAGGTGAACATGGACAAGACGAAAATTATGTCTAATGCCCATGTTGTAACTACCCCAATATCAGTTGGGAACTCAGTTCTTGAAGTTGTTAACGAATACAATATCTACCTGGGACAGACAGTCAAACTAGGCAGGTCCAACTTCGAGAAAGAGGTCAATCGTCGAATGCAACTCGGCTGGGCAGCGTTCCGGAAACTTCGCGAAGTCTTCTCGTCAAAAATACCTCAGTGCCTCAAGACAAGAGTCTTCGACCAATGTGTGTTACCAGTGATGACTTATGGCACTGAAACGTGGTCTCTTACTATGGGCCTCATAGATAAGCTCAAAGTCGCACAATGAGCTATGGAGAGGGCTATGCTCGGGGTTTCTCTACGTGATCGAATCAGAAATGAGGAGATCCGTAGAAGAACGTAAGTCACCGACACAGCCCAGAAGATTACCCAGTTGAAATGGCAGTGGGCAGGGCATATAGCACGCAGAACAGATGGCCGATGGGGCCGAAAGGTTCTGGAGTGGAGACCACGGACCGGCAAGCGCAGCGTAGATCATCCACTGACACGATGGACAGACGACCTGATGAAGGTCGCAGGACGAGGTTGGATGCAGGCCGCTTCCAACCTGTCCTTTTGAAAAACATGGGGAGGCCTATGTTTAGCAGTGGACGTCCTACGGCTGAGATGATGATGATCAAGATCCTTTGTAACGGAAGCGCGCACACAACGTTAGACAGTTGTACCTAGTTAAAGACGCTCGCGCACACACACACAAAGGACTTTTCCACATGTAAGTCTAACCGGGCGACACCGAATTAATCCTCAAATAGGAGCGCTGACGCACCACACCTCGTGTATTCACAATTGCTTATTCCTCAATAGCTCATTGCTTCAACATTAGGGTTAAGAATTATAATGGCTCTTAGAACCCAGCCTCACCATTTATCTGTGTAGACGCGGACTCCCCAATTGCCCCGTTTTATTTGTGATTACTTATTTCTTGTACTTACTGTAAACTTACTTATATTGTTTATTATAAGTACCTAAGTTTACTGGCCGAGATCTAAGTGTCTGGACAAACCTTGTTTATGTTTTTAGGCACGTTATATGCATAGCACAATTGCACTCGTTTGTTGATAATAAATAAGCAAGTACAATTTGAAAAATTTAATACCGACTTCCATTCTATTCAGTTATTGGAGTGTATCTCAAAAACTACTGGACCGTATTTGATGAAATTTAAATGGAACCACAGGGGAAAAACAAAAAAGAATTTTAAGAATCGGTTCACCCAGTCGAAAGTTATGAGGTAACAAACATAAAAAAACAGTCGAATTGAGTACCTCCTTCTTTTTTTTGTAAGTCGGTAGATAAAACAAAAATCACTCTACTTTATGATTTGAATAGACAATTTAATATTAAACAAAACAAAATTCAATATTGAACACAACAATTGGTTTCAAACAATATAGAATGTTTCTTTCGGCGTTGTATGAAAATAAACAAGTTTATCCGATGGGACCGAATCTCAATGCGTGATTTTGAATAAGATAAGAATAAATTCAGTTATGTTAAACAATTCTGATTTATAAAGGTTACGCTGGAAGAACTGTGTATGTAAATGAGAGATAAACAAGGCATCAAGTTTACTTATGTGACATAATGTATATGGAATATTATATTACCCATTAGTTTGACGAACCTATGAGATAAGATCCAATTTACGAGCATGTCAAACACGGCAGATAGTCTTACTATAATACTAAAATCTAACTGGCCCCTTCGTAGCTTTGCTCACATGCCAATTTTCCTATTTTTTCTAAAATAAAATAGCTTAAATTACTCCTTATAACATCAGCTATCTGCCAGTGAAAGTCCCCTCAAAATCATTAGAAAAAAACATTTTACAATAGTTTTTTTTTCTATTTACCATACTAGCTGCGCCCCCCGGTATCACCCGCATGGTGATACATGATAACTTTGATGATGATGAAAAGTATTCTATGTCCTTTCCCGGGATTTAAGCTATCTCTTTGCCAATTTCACTACGAGGCCGTTTAGGCGTGATAACTCAAACGTTATAAACGTTTTATAATCTTCAAGTATATGGAATTACTAGCTGTTACCCGCGACTTCGCTTGCGTGGTCATAATATGACCACGATATGAACCATGACTATGGTTACAATAATATGAAGTCACGTCAAGTCAAATGTGTTGACGAAACTTATACCCGCCCTATAAGTTAGGGCGTGTTAAATTTCGTCACAAAGTTTCTACAATTAACTTACGTTAAAACTGTTCCATAAAACATATTTTGCGTATTGACATCCATTTGCCAAAATATGTAAGTTTGCGGGCTGGAGACGTGTGAACTTACAATGTAGAGTTGTCAATGGGAAAAGCACACTTTTTCCAAATGAACACCTTCCGCTTTAAGAGTCTGTATAAAACCATCTGTTATATGAACAACATTACAAAATTCACTGCCTAATGCCATAAGACCATTTGGGTCAGTCGCAATTTGACCGTTTGCAATTTTAAGATGTCAACAGCATCTTGTACTACGTCTGTATTGTTGTGTAGTTGCACTCTCAGCAACTCATATGGTATGCGCGTAGCACGGGTATGTGTATTGATATATAGTAATTTTATTTGGAAACCTACAGTATTTTAGTAGTTTAGTTTTGTTTTATCTTCTGAACCTACTGATTAAGCTAATAATAATACTACTTAATTAAGTTACTAAACTAAACATGTCCGTTATGTTTTTGATAATCATTAAATGAGTTAGTAGACACGCACATGGCGTAGCAGTAATCCCACGCAAAACCATTCCGTGCTGGTAACAGGTACTACTGTACTACCTACTGTATATACTATCCCTTATTTTCGCTCATCTTAACACCTGGCCAGTTATCAAACGGAGTGCCCTGAACTTTATGTTTCCATTTTTTTCTCGTTTGATTCGAGGAGTAATAAGGATGGAACCAAGGAACCTCAACGAGGAGAAGAGTTTTGACGATGTAATCGGTAGAACAGAGTTTTAAAAATGCGGTCAGTGTCGTGTTTTGTGGAGTGGATAGACACTCACGGAAATTATCTTTAGTAAAGTACACCCGTTGTCTATTGTGACCATGTATGACAGCAGGATGCCTTTCGTCTAGCGGAAAGGAACACAGCCACCACACGGCTTCGTTGCTGACATAGCGTCCAGACTGATACGTTTGCACTTCATTTATCGTTTTTTTTAATTACATTAAAATGTTTACCCACATTTTAAAGCGATTAGTAAACCGATTTTAACTTACGCAATACGTCGAGTATGTAGAATTCGACCGGTTTCGCGACGTTCAGAGCCGCTTCAGAGAAACCGGTCGAGTTCTACATGCTCAACGTATTATTGTTCAACTTACGAAAGTTTTAATCAAATGTCTACCCACAGACACAGGGCCCATGTAATATTTTAGCATTTACTTAACGTAATTATTTACTTAACTATTTAGATATATATCTTCGCATACACGCTGGGAACATAGACTAGACCTAATATACATATTTATGTAACAAGAAGTAAAAGAACAGAGGGAAAAACTAAACTAAATGAGGTATCTATTAGAATTCCGAGCAGACTGGTGCCCGCATTTATCGGATTTGTGAGCTCTGTGTTGATAAAGTTAAAAATGGATTGGTCTTCGTCGTTAGTTTGTATGTTTGGATGTGTGTTACCTAGGAACGAATAACGGAAAAACGGCTGAAGAGATTTGGATATATGTTTGAGTGGATACGGTTTGTACCAGAGGTAATCACAAAGGCTACAATTTCCAAGTACTGAGTCAAGTCGACCTTTTTTCACGAGAATGACGTCTCGCTCACACTTGTAGGTTATAATGCTAAGGAACACTTAGAAGTTTCGCTATGTTTTCTATTTATGTTAACCAAGCTACTTCGTGTACTCCATCATTTTTGATAAAATTTGCTCGCTATTCCTCTAAAGTTAAATGCATTCAGACCAATTTATATTTTGATATCCTCTCTCATCCAACAGAAAACGACGGTTTGCTATCCCCCTAGCACATAGTTAAGATAGTACTTCTGCAATGATACAAAAATACTTAGTAGTTGATAGTATAGTAGTTGATAGTATAATAGTGAATAGCATAATAGTAAATAGCATAATAGTATTATAATAAGTAAAGTAATAAGTAAATAAGTTAATAATTGATAGTACTTCTACAATGGTATCTGTCGAAAATGCTTTTCAAGGAAGTGAAAGCACGACGGAACGTTTGTATTGTTAGATTTTGTAGTCTCTGCAAAAAAGAGAACCGGCCTTTCCTGCCGGCCAAATTCTGAATACAAGTGAACTAAGATTCAAAATTTTATATGGCAGCCCAATTATCTGCCTTACGAAACTGCTAAGTGTGAACTTCTATTCGATAAAACTATTAAATCGTAAATTAGCAGCAACTTAATTCGGTTTTTTTTTATATTATTTACTAGCACTATACCAGTAAATCAGCACACGCACGCCCTCAGTTCCTAGGACTTTTCTCTTTTTGAAAAGCTAGTATAAATAATAAGCATATATTGCTGACAAAAGGTTTTGTAGGGGTTCAGCCGTAGGAGATTCGATTCTCAAATTTATATTATTATATATTTGTAATTATGTACTTTACCAAATTTTGCCGCATGAATAGGTACTTACGCCTAATAGTACATCAAGCTTAGAAATAACGTATAGAATAAAATTAAGTTAAAGTTTATATGATTATTTAGTTACGTTCAATGTGAGAAAGTTAGCGTGCAGTAGTTAATCAGTTTGTCCAGGAGGGCAATTCTACTAACACAATTGTAATAGAACCGCAACTGATCGGTGACTTTTATACGGTTTCTTATTCTGCTATTAAATAGCAGTCCAGCTGCAGTAACGTTTCTGTTGAAACCAGCGATCAATCTATACTTTATAAGGGTTATTCCACAAATCCCCATTCACTATCCTCATCAATGGGGATTTGTGAACTTTCTTCCACTAATCTTCAATAAGGTCTGAAATATTTTGTAATGGGGATTGGTTGACAACAAGAGTGCACTATTCCCCATCGGTTTAAATTTAAAAAAAAATTAAAAATTCCAAAACTCGATAGATCCTGAACGCGAAGTAATTCATATTCTTAAATATTAGCGTTTAAGGTTAAACGTTTTCCATACAAATTAAACTACGCATTTTTGAGTTCTCTGGAGCGAATTTAAAGTTATTGTGAGTTAACATTGTCCTAATTTGTACTCATATTTGCGCAAATCAATGATATAGTTAAACATCAGCGTGTTATCTTATTGTTTTACCATCGCCAAATCGTCTGATTTTACGTTTGTGTGGTTCAATTTTATACATATAGCTACATTATTATTGTACGTTATAATATCTTGACAGTGCAAGTAAGCTACGTTGTCAGATGGTGCGTGCTAGTAGAGTACATTTTCTGCGAGAGTAGGACCGCGCTATATCACGGCTTGAACGCGACGTTGCCACTCTGTGCGACATAAAATAAATTCATTTTCTTCCACTCAGTTCTGCTGTTTTTGTGTTACCAGACTCGAGCTGTTAGCTATTTTAGTTATTTTTTACGTTTGTGCACTACTTCCGATCGAAATGTATTAGTTGAGTGTTTTTGCACAAAATTAGTAATTACCATAATTAGGTATATTATTTTACTGTTGATGTAAAAAAAATGGAAGCTACCTAATGATTAGATTTTTTTGTTTCCAGCGACATTATCGACTCTTGTTATGCTTATTCCAAAATTACTTACATTAATTAATGACCTTGAAACACAAAAACCCAAATAAGAGAGTGCTAAAATAGTGAGTTTTTTGCCTGATATAGGTACTTATTAGATGACTCGAGTTACTTTTGACTATCTGCCACTAGCAACACTGGTTCGGACGTTTTGACAGTTTTCAATTACATATTTTTGATATTGGATATAACCATGAATATAAAATTAGAAACTACTGGCTGCCCAAGTTGTTTCAGGATAAATAGTAGCCTTTGTATAAGTAAAGTATGTACAGTATTTATTGCAATTCTGGAAACTAATATATTTTTGCAGGTGCAAGGTCAGCTGCGGGTAACCAACATGAAAAAATGTTACTTTGTGTGCTACATCTCACCAGAACAACCCATAAAAGTAATAGAAATAGAACGAGATGAAGATTTTATTGCTGGAATGGTCCCGAAACTGGTAGCATTTTAAAAAAAATGTGTTTTACCAGAAATTATTCTAAGGGTTAAAAAAAATGCTAAGTGCTTAGATCTATGAATATACACTATTGAAATGATGTAGACTTTTATTTATTACACAAGTGTCTGCCCGCGGCTTCGCCCGTGTTACGTCTGTATAAAAAGTAACCTTAGTCACCCTCGGAACCCTATACTACTCAAAATCAAAACGATCCTTCGCTCTGTTACAGCAGCAGAAAAGACGTAGGGTAATAAAGTATAGGTATCTAATTCAGGTTGAGGCTTAGTTATATTAGAATGTCACTGATAATATTAGTATCTATTCATATCGTTATCTAAAATGACGAATAAAGGTTTCTCAAAAAACTAAAACATAAATGCCAAAAATAACACGATAAGCCCAGGTTCGAACCATGCACCTTTGTTCCCATGCGAAAACGTTTCTACGGATAGGCTAATGGGAACTCTGTGAGACGGACGAATTTGTTAAATAGCTACTACAAATTCTTAATTTGTATGTGTGCGTGCCTAAGGATTATGTACTATTACGTAATCTGTGGTATAACAAGAGTTGAGAATTATTATCCATTTTCTCGAAATCCGAGTAATAAATAGTTTCAGTTATGTTTGTAGTGTGTTAATAAATAAATATAAAGGGCGCAAAATCAAGCATTCTTATTTAATCCTCCCATATTTCATTAAAATAAATTAATATGCAATTATCAAGAAAACAGCGCCATCTAGTGGAATTTGTTTCTTAGCTGACCCTAACGTTTTACGTTAATGTATGTTTAATATGCAGTACTATTTAAGATGACGTGCGTTCTAATTTGTCTCTAGAAATAGTAGAATGGCTTTTTGGGTAATGATCGAACGACAACAGGAGCTGAACGAGTCGAACTGTAATTGCCGCGGGATAGATTGTTGAACGTTGTGAAATAGTAGAACCGGCCTCCTGACCTGTACTAAAGTGAGCTAGCGCCTTTAATTACGATTCTCAACAATACGAAGTAAGAAACACAAAACGAGCTTTGTTATATTGCTTACTTTTGCACTTAACGATTGATGGGTTTGCCTTTCTCTATATCTCACCCGATTGGAAGAAATGAGGTCAAAGACGAAACACGGTCACCTAGAAATTCCCTACTCATTCTTGGGAAAAATTCAAACTGGAACACCTTGAAACATTTAAAACTTGACAAATTGAGGAGCAATACTTTTGATATACTTAGTCTTGTAACAAGTATAACTTAAGTTTAGCTGAGATAATGTTGGTTGTGTGTATCAATAACAATATACTCCTTTTGATCACACCCTGTGGTTTATTTTCATCAATACAAACTGACGCGTAAGAAGAGATGCAACACTTGTTAATAGAAAAGCGATGAATATTAAATTTGATGGAATAGAATAGGTAGACCAAAATGCGAGAGAGAGAGAGAGAGCGGAATAAAGGACGTATTGCACCGACTCCAAAAGACTTGGGAGCAGGGAAAGAAGGTCACGATGACAAAGAAACTTTTTATGCAATCAAGTTTCTAGAAATTGTGTTACTCATTCTAGTATCTACTCTCACTCAACTCACCTAGCGTGTCGGTTTTCGTCACATCTCACGGTTCGTAATCTGACCGCAGAGAGGGTATTCACTAACTTCGTCACCTGTATTTATTCATAGCTTACCCTAATCGTGTGACTTATACTTACAAAATTAAACTGGAAAGAGTCGTATTTTTCAATGCCTCTTCATACATGAATATTCGAAAGAGTCGGAGCTTTCATACAGTAGGTTATATTAAAAATAAATTTACCTTGCACAGGTGTATAAATATTCATGTACAAGCAGTCTTCACTTTGGTTCTTCAACCTAGGCAGCAACCTTCTCAAATACTCTAGCCTGCCTTTCGGCATCCTCTCCAGGACCAGGGTTTCGTTTGCGATGTCTGGAAGCTTCTGCGGGCAGACTGGCCCCATTTGGTCGACAGTTCTCACGTCGTCCCAGGGTGCTGGCGCCCGAGTTGGAGCAAACCTGCGGGATAGGGTTAGGTTAGAATTTCAAATATCTAAATGGACCTTATTCACTTTTTCTATAATAAAATACTTATTAAGTTATTTTAAATCAACTGTTTAGGGCTTCAATTTGTGGCGATTATGAACATCTAAGCATCGAGTACACGAGGTCACCCTATCTTAGCCACTGAGGCCCCCTGGTTGAGGGGAATTATAACGGCATTGTCTATCATAAAAATACTCGTATTTTAACTAGTAAATTTTACTCAAGCGCATTAAAAAAAATATTAATAAAATGTGATTAACGTATTACTTACGCGTTGTAAATATCACGATCCTAAAGAAGGAGGAAATATTATGAACCTAAATATTGCTTCAATAGTTGAATTGTAACCATCGAAAGCCTACAAAAGGAATCGATTACTATCATCAATTTACCAAATGGTTACCAGTGATCAAATGGTTGCCACTCGATCGAACTTCCCTTGACGTACGGTTATAAGGAATGCGTCCCTATGGACAAAGTACTGAACATTTTTTCCGGCCTCTGCGGCCGTTGCTAAATGTACCGTGAATCCCCATGGATTGGAGTCTTTGGTACGGATGAAGCTAGAACAAGGTCTGGGGGCTTCACTCATGATGAAATATATATGTCAAAGGTGGGCCTTGCTCTGACAAGTTGGTGTTTACTTGCATACCATCTGGTGCTGCCATGATTGTTATCTTAGGCAGAAAGACAAATTTATTAAATCACTTTACACCATTAATTGAATTCTCTTTTCAGAATATGGCTAGCTGGCAGGTGTGAGCAGAGTCCCAATAGCAGGTACAATTTTCTTTAATTCCAAACTTAAAGTCCTCCCCACCCAGGAATACTTCTAAGGCGTCATAACCTAGCTAGCAAATGAATGTGAATCAAAGTTGTTCTAAAAGTTGTAGGGGGCGCTATTGACAATAATTGAAATTAATACTTATGTTTCTACCAAAAATCACAGATATCAACAATAACCAAATCTTTATCAATAGAAATCCGTAAAAAGATTATTATCTCTAACGTATATAATTATAAAACTTTAACAAGTAAAAATTCAACAAAACCAATCATAGCCATTGTCTGGTATTTTAACAGAAAAATTGGTAGTTTATCGGTATTTTACTGGTTACTGTCAGTGATGAACACTTTGGAATCGTGTAAACTTAAGGACGATGCTTATGAGCTTTTTGGCTTGTCTCTCAATTGATTTAAGGGCATCGAGTCATACTAAAAGGAAAAAGTATGTTATCGTAGAGCGGTACCTAAAGCAGCTTATACCTATGTGGATACCCTCGTACGCATGCGACACAACACGCACGCTTTGTCTACAAATATTTAGACTGCCAAGGTTCCGTTATTCAGGGCCGCCGCGCCGCACCATAGCAATAGCCGTGTGTACATACGCAATGCACTCACCGCACCGACAGGGACCTCCCCTCGCGCTTGGTATTTCATCCATTTTTTTATAATTCAAATAGAAAAATATAAATCATTATGAATTAATTTTTACCATAAAAATGTTGTTACCTAATGATTAATTTGGTTAGCTCTGTTTCACTTTTGTGCGTGTGCACAGTTACCTGGCTACTATATGTGGCTACTACCTTACTGAGGTAAGGTTCAAGTGTGCCTTACATTCAATTTAAAGGCATATTGACACTCAAGAGCTATGGCAAGTTATCAGCACGGATACATCAATGAAAGTCGGAGTCAGATGAACTTTACTCCATTTCGTGATTTCGTTTTTTTGCGTCATGGAGACTGCTTTAATCGTTGAACCATGATCTCTACTGTGTTTGATGTTCACCCCAAACACAAAGTGAAGAAAAATTGATATCTTTAATAACATCATCGATAATTTTTGTCTGTATCATATGGGCCGATGACTACATAGGATTATAATATTTAATGTGGACAGCCGGATATTCAGACTAATGTTTCGAAATTATAACTTTTCTCTTTACAGAGGTGAAAATAATAAAACCGAGACAACTAGAAGAAATGTTTATAAATGTTTTTTAGAAGAATAATATAAATTAGTAGAATATCAGTGTATTCCCCCTCTAATCGAATCCTTGCTACGTCCATAGTTCTTGGCGAAAACATTGTGTAGAGTCAGCTAAAATAGGTTGTTTTTCCTATTCAAGTTAGCGTAGTTCGAAAATAGAGTTGGGTAATTTGGAAAACAGTAGGTATGTTGGAGCTTGCTTTGTAAAGGAAAATTTATGGTGACGTCTGTTCAAAAGTTTAAAAAGGTATCTATGTAATTTAAGATTCTACGTAGCATGTGTAACCATCATATTATATATATTTTTAATATATAAATTCTCTATGATTAATGGCTCTTAAATCAATACCGTATATCATTTACGAATTAGCATTTTCGATACATAAATATTAAGTTCAACTAAGCTTCATATTCAAGATAGGCAGTACTACTATTTCAGCCAATGGAAAATGTTCAATAGAAAATGGAATAGACCTCAATAAAATTTAATAAATACCAATTTTTCGAAATTGGTTCAAATCAAATCCTAAATTAGAAACGTGACATTATTTTTTATTGAGTTCTATTCCATTTTCTATTGAACATTTTCCATTGGCTAGTTAGTTGAACTTAATATTTATGTAACGAAAATGCTAATTCTTAAATATTGTTACGTTTCTAATTTAGGATTTGATATGAATGACTTTCCAATTAAATATAATGCCAATTCTATAGTGATTTAATAAATTAAATTTTCATATTCAATTAACAAATTCAACGGCAAAAACGTCTGACCTCCGAGTAAAAAGAAAAATAAAATCAAACAATTTCCTCTTATTTCTACTATTTCAAATTTTTGTCATAACTAATTTCCTGGCAGCTGAACAAAGCAATTTCACTAATGAGCTTTTGGTTTTCAACGTCTTACTTCTGAATACGGCACTGGATGTCGAAAACGGCTCCTTCCTGACATTAATTTAAATTTTCGCTAATTGGACATTCATAACGTAACAGGAAACACGAAAATAGGAAAATTGTTACTTGACGGGGTCTTGTTTACGACAAGTACAATAAAGGGAAATAGGGCAAGATTTCGTAACTCTCTTATGATTATTGCTTATTAATATTAATCAAATGTGACGTCACTACTGTATGATGGTATTCTCTACATTTTCGTGTAATATAATTTATTCCAGTTCGTCTTTTGAATTCTCTTAATTTCCTGATTTACAAGTTTATCGTTACAAGTCTCTGAATTAATTTGTGTGGATAAGTTTATATTGATTCTTCAGGCTATACCGTTGAATTCACAGGTCCAGATAAAAAAAGTCTGAGGTTAAATGAGATTATATAGTGTTGTGATCTGTTAAGCTGTTATCACATAATACATTATTGTTTCAAAATTTCGTCCAAATCGGAAAACAAGTTTTAATGTGAAAATATAAAAAAGAGTCGTATTAATGCAAAGGGTTGACATTTTTATACGTCGTGTACTGTTATGTATTCTAAAAATATGATAAAAAATTATACGTATGCAAAGGCAGATTTTGGCTGAGCTCCAAACTTTTACCAATCATTACCTAAAAACAATGAAGAAATAAAAATGTATTTTCTTCTCGGGGTGCAATCTGCTAATGAAGGTCAGCGATCATCAGTGCAATTTGATCCCTCGACACAGCAGCTCTGAACAATGAACGAGTGCTTTTATTATACCACTGGCGTAAGTTCTTCAGTCAGGATGTTCTTCTTCTACCAGCAATGTTTTTTTAATGAATTCTAATTTCAAAATGGTCTGTGCCTGTTTTAGTTATTTTCAATAATTAGGGACAACTACACAAGGTCTTCAGGTCCCAAACTAGGACGAGTCTATACTATGGTAGCCTTACGTATGATAGGTATACATACGTAATATACATCAAGACACAGGTAAAACTGGCAAGTTCAAGCACACAAATGACCTGTTTGGGGATCAAACCTGGGACCAGCTGCTCAGAAAGCAAGGTTGCTCCTAACTGCTCTAAGCGGTGACTCTATTGATTGAGATCAGATATAACAATATTTAAAGTGCTTACCTGTTAGAGCCAGTAGGTGGTGTCGCGTACGGAACACCAAGATAAGCTTCAACCGGTTTTAAGTACTTGTGTTGATCCATCGGCATTATCACTCCTTGCAATTTCCCGTATCTAGTCCCTATCACTCTAGTCCTTAACATAGAATTTCTTCCACTGAAGTTACAGTTCGTATTCTGGCACAAAAACAACACTAGCAGCAGTACAAACTTCACCTTCTCATGTACATTTAACCTAATTTTCTTATTTCCTATAACTTCTGTATTAATTACTGTAAAAAATTGCTTTATCGAGTTGCAAAGGTGAAGTGGCAGTCTGTTAGTGGCCATTTTCCTTTATATCACCTTTGCAGACCCATCTCTCTATTCGGTCTTGTAGCATGTGAATTTTTAAGCTATATCATTGTGGATTCTATTCGTTGATTACGTTGGCACATTTTCGGTCAGCACAGCCATTCCCATATCTGTAAAGAAGATAATTTGGTGTTAGTTCGATCATTGTAAAGGTTCCTTTATTAATATTTGTTGGGAAATGACATGTTGCATTCAGCGACACTTCGAATGCTTGAGAGTGAGACATTAACAATCATATTTATAAACTAGTAATTACTTGTTGCTAAGTAATTTTTTAATGACGTAATAACTTGACAATAGAATACTCAACATACGAGTACAATTTGAAAAATTTTATACCGGTTTGCATTCTATTCAGTTATTGGAGTATATCTCAAAAAATAATGGACAGAATTTGATGAAATTTAAATGGGCTACACGGGAAGCACCAGCTTACAAACAATAAATAATTTTGAGAATTAGTTCACCCAGACGAAAGTTATGAGGTATCAAACATAAAAAAAAGAAACAATACAGGCGAATTGAATACCTCCTCCTGTTTTTGGAAGTCGGTAGATAATCTTATTCTACGTTAAAGTAAATGCTTAAGTAAGGAATGACATAACCCTATCAAAATTGGATGTATCTTTGTACACTGGTTGTTGTCATAGGATTTTATTTTTTACAGCATGATAGATCCTTCACGTGTCAGACTTGTCTTCGAATGTTATTTTAATACAACTTCCCTTTTGCAATAAAAACAAAAAATCGACGAGTGCTTATTGCTAACGTAAAGGAAATGGTGACTATTACTCGGCTAAGAATTCAAGCCTTTGACTAACTTCAGGCAAATACTACACAAATACTATAGAATTAATAACGATGCTTAAGTAATTACTTTTAATTGTTTATAAATACGGCAGTAAGTTAACAAGAAATCTCGTAGCAAGCGACAGATAAGTCGTGTGTCTGATAGTAAGTACCACGCATTGCCTGAAGTTTTGCGGCACTGCTCTTAGCTCTTCAATCTGAGACATTAACTAAATAATGTTTCGGAATAGGTTATTTTAAGCGAGCCACGCTAACAAATTATGATGTTTGGACACTACGCACACACTTACATTAAATATTGAAAGTCGACAAAATTTCGAATTTGGATTCGTATTACTTTATTTTGGAAGCTGATGGCAGAATCCATGAATATCATCGGAATCTGGAAGTCGTCCACTGTTGAACTGAGGCCTCGCTTACGAATAATAGACCGATCCGGTGCGTTGTAATTACGCTTTCTATAACAAATTGCCTGTGGTTTCATTCCTATTTTGAATAAAAATAACAAAAAAACGAATCAAAACATCGCAATAGTTAAAATATTTATCAAGCAGTTTTTCTAAGTAATCCCGATTTTGATTATTAATTTTTTAAGCTGGTACTACTCATGTGTTCTTTAGAAGTGTTTCTTTATAATAAATTTTCACCGACATTAGGTAGCATATAATGGTAGTCAATTTAGAATTTTATTAAAAAAGTTAGTTACACTATGCCCATTCCGCCAAAATATATAATAATGATTAATTTCTTTCGACCTAACTTAATACTTAATTATCTATAAACATGCCCGTAATGTTTCGTAATCCAAAACTCTGTTACTCTATTCGCTATAATACTAAAAAAACGGCCGCCTCTATATAAAAAAAAACAGGTTACCCTTCCGCTCGTTAACCTGAATTAATAATGTCGGTAAAAAAAAGCAAAGCCCATTCGTGTATGGATATTCAATTTGTAAATATAAAACCTTACAAAGGGCACGTTGAGTAAGAATTACATCTATTGTTTTGTGAAACGAGAAATTTACGTGTGAAAGCTTTATTTTTGTTTTGTTTTGTGTAATCTGTCGGAAAGTAAAACGCAAATCCAAAGCCGGTTATGCGTTTGTTTGTGGAATATCTGGCGCTGATAATACCTTTGTGGAGGCGTGTATGGAGAGAACTTTGAAAGTAGTTACGTGATCTGACTGTACCAAAATATTTAAGACTAGCTTTGATCCGTGGTTTCACCCACGCGGTGATGGATGATGATAGTAAAAAAATATTACTCTTTGTTACTGAGGGAGAATGTAGCTTTCCAATGGTGAAAGAATTTTTGAAATCGTTCCGGTATTTTTTGAGCCAGTTCATTACAAACATATCTTTCCTCTTCATAATATTATTGTTGCGTATACTTTCTGTGCATTCTAAGAAATCGGTTCTAAAACTCATTTTCAACTCTTTCAAAACAGTACCTTCTACATCAGAAGTGGGATGGGAAAGACGTCAAAAAGATGACAAATAGCTTATTCGATATTCTTGCGGGACGTCCACGATAAATCAATAATACTCCCATTACACTGAGTATGAATACTGATCGAGGTATAAAAATGTCTCGTTTTGAAAGTATTCTTGAATACCTGTTTAAATATTAAATTCATCGTTTTAATATTAATAATGACTTGATCGTAGGTAATTATGTTACGTAAATATCAATCAAAACAAATTAATTTTCAATATGCGTCAATGCTGTTGAGTTTGCGTCGTGAAAGGATGAAGTGGAGGACTCTCTTTCGCTGTCGGGATACGATTCGTAAAAGGCAAAGAAATCTGACTTAGCAAATAGAAGATGTTCAAGAATTCATCTTGATAGGTATAGGATCTTTAGTTTATCATCAGAGAACAATACTTACGGCAATATACTATTGATATACGGGCGTATAAGGTTGGAAACCAATATTTTTATCTCTTTTCAACTGATGTAACGATTGGTAGGTAAATCGACTATTCTGAGGTTTTAAGATCTAGTAACACTAAAATCATAGATGTCGATGATGAAGTGATAGACTATTAGTTATTCTGTGGTGATAGAGTCAAAAAATACGTAGCTCTTTTGACTTCTGTTGTTCGTTACGCACTACATAAAATAGCGAAAACACTGCACGAAGCACGGTCAATCCGTTTGCAGCTCTTCATTATCATCATCTCAGCCGTAGGACGTCCACTGCTGAACATAGGCCTCCCCATGCTTTTTCAAAAGGACCGGTTGGAAGCGGCCTGCATCCAACGTCGTCCTGCGACCTTCATCAGATCGTCTGTCCACCGTGTCGGTGGACGACCTACACTGCGCTTGCTGGAGCTTTGCAGCTTTTAAGCTGTATGAACGTGTACTAGTGCTAGTGTGATTTATAATAATAGCAAAGAAAATACTGTGTTATTATGGCTGAAGCTAAGTGTAGCATTGTTAGAGGTATACAGTAGACATGCCACTTACGAGCACGAAGCGTTTTACTTCCTCTTCCAAAATACGTTGTGCCAAGGAGTAAAATTCACTCCTTGTCCGAGTCCGTTTTAACTGGTACAACCAATTAAGGGAGTTTTCAAAAGTGAACTCGTGTTTTGTACGCTTGCTTTCTACATCTCAGAGTGCAGTAGCGCTTTACATCATGATATATATATATATATACAGGGTGTTTGGTAGAGGGACCGACAAACCAAATGAGCGTGTTCGGGGGCCCACTTGGAGAATACAAGTTGGCCAAAAAAAAAATCCCCGACACCCCTATTTTTTTTAACTTTTTTTGTGAATATTCTCGTTTTCTCCAATATTGTACCTATTTACCACCATTACATGTGTAAAGTATGTTTTAGACCGGATGTTTTTAGTTTTTACGAATTTTTCAAATGTTATGGTGGTGAATAGGTACAATTTCGGAGAAAAAGGGAAAAATCACAAAAAAAGTTAAACATATTGGGGGGTCGGGGATTTTTTTGGCCAACTTGTATTATCCAAGTGGTCCCCCAAACACGCTTATTTGGTTTGTCGGTCCCTCTACCAAACACCCTATATATACATATATATTTTTTTTTTATAATGCTTTTGTTCACTGACATCAATGGGTCCGTGGCATTGTTTACATTTATATATTTTTTCATAATTACCAAAGGAATACATCATGATAATATTTTATATGGATAAGAATAATTATCAAAAAAATATAATGAAGTGCCGGTTTGTAATGTCTTTTAACAGTTTTTTACTAAATGCACGTTAAAGTATTTTACATTAAAGAAATAGGCTTTTGTGTGTCTGTTTGTTACGGCTTATCTCTGAACTGCATGGACTTTCACTAACAGATAGATGAAGTTGGAAGGAGTAATTTAGGTTTCTTTTATTTTGAGGTACTGTGTCACGCGAGGCCACATAAGCAAAGCCGCGGATGGGATAGTTAACTATCAGATCTCAGAATAAAAATCATTTTAAACTGTTTTCAATTCAAATTACGCTGCTAAAAACAGTAATTATGAATTGTGTCGTTGAAATATTTATGCGACAATTTCTGTTTAAAATACCGCTGAAATAGAACGCTTGTAGCACTTTACTTAAATAAGCAATGAGACAATGACTCTGAAACCGTCTTATGTCTACATAAATAATGTTTCTGTAGGCATTGTTTCAGGCTTCGATAATGTTTTGGTCGACAGCTTAACGTAAGAGGCTTAAGTGTTTTATGACAATTACCTATAATACTTTTAGAAACATTATGTTTTCCTTTGTTACAGCCGTGCGATTCTCTAATGATTCGTCGATGTGCTCGTCGAATAGCTCACCGATGTCAAATACTTTATAAGAGATCGCCCTTGTACACAAGGTTGTTTTTCCAACATTTCTTGTCATCTCGTCATTTATTGTCAAAGATGCAATGATGTTTGCTCTTAGAATCGCACGGCAGAAGTTTTGTAATTGAGTTTTGTCACAAGGTAATTCAGACTAAAAAAAGCTTCAGATAGCACTGCAACTGGCCTATGCCAGTAATCACGCCTGCCTATGCAGGCGTGATGATTACCATAAAGCACATTAGATACCTGCTAAGTCGCTTGATGGCATAAAAAGTTAATCATCACACGGATGATGAAATATGATGATGATGAATGGTATCCTGTTTCCTTCCCCGGGATATAAGCTTTCTCCTTGCCAAATTTCATTACGATTCGTTCAGCCATCTAGGCGTGATAAGGTAACAAACAGATAGATAGAGAGTGACAGAATGAGTGACAGACTTACGAAAGCTTTTATAATATTAACTAGCCGAGCCTCGCGGTTTCAACCGCATGATGATGGATGAGGATAATGATTAAAAGTATCTTAAGTCATTCTCCGGGATATATAAAATGAAATGAAATCGTTTATTCTGTACAGGCAAAGTCAAAGTCAAAGTCAAAGTCAAAATCATTTATTCAATTTTGGCATCAAAGACGCACTTATGACCGTCAATTTTTCATTATAATGTACTTTAAAGACTCTACCGCCGCGTTCCAAAATATAAAGAGCCTACCGAGAAGAAGCGGCAAGAAACTCGGGGCCATTCTTTTTATATAGATGTTTTACAATGTTTTTACTTAAGTACTACAAATATTAGCTCCAGTGTGTTGCCTTACAAAAGAGAACATAATAATGATATCAGTAGGGCCTACGGGGGCACTTACAAATTATCATATTACATTTATTATTTCTTAATTCGACAACTGAATCGGAACGCGACCACGTCTGAGAAGATCCGGAATTCAGCGAGCTTGTCTTTTTACATTTGTTTATCGCCAATTTCTCATTAATCTAATTCTAATAACAAATTTTTAATTTTCAAACAATCTTTTAATTTTAGCTCCAGTGTGCTGCCTTACAAAAGAGACCATAATAATGGTATCCGTAGGACAAGACACGCTACACTTTGACATGGTAATACACGAGTAGGTAGATCCTGGAGTGATCAGTCACAAGCTGTTTTATCCTCCAAGTAATCCTGTATATCGATATGTATATCTATTTATTTGACCTGAAAAATTCACGATTGTGTTCCAATCCGAGTGAATACGAAACACTCACGTACGAAACATAAATCTATGTTGAATATCAAATATACTGCGAAACTATGATTTCGTATGTAAATCCGGGCCGTTTTTATGATGACTTTGAATTGTTTTTGGAAGTATTTTATGAGCTTGAAATACCAAGATTTGATACTAGATACTATTTGTAAAATAAGTATTTGAAACGTGAATTTAGTGTAAGTTATGGTAACAATGCAATTGTAAGTTATTTTTTCAATTATAATTGCACAGAAGTATTCCTTCTCGGATCTTGGTTAGTTGTCTTGAGTGTGCTCATGACATACAAAAGTAGGTAAAGTAAAAAAAAATGCATAACGTTTCCATTGCTGTGACTGGACCCTTCCTCTCAGAGAGTATGCATTTTTCGCCAAGTGAGCCCGAATGTTAATGGCCACCCTAGTCCCGTTGTTTTTGGGCCGCTCGATTCCACCTAGAATTATTATGCCTATATTGTGACAATACAATTTGTTTTAATAAGTAATACTCTTGTCCATACACAAACGACCAGGCGCAGTTAAAAATGCTACCAGCATTCACCCATCTAAGTCGTTACCACAGCAAGAGTTTCTTAATCTCGTTTATCTGTTGAGAACAACAATAGAAGCTCCGCTGTAAGTGCTTGAAAATTACTTTTGGTAGTTTTTGTCGATAGACAAACGCCCAGGTTCTGCTGAAAATGCCACTAGCGGCCACTGTTGAGAACAACAATGGAAATTCCGCTGTAGGCGCTTGACATTTAATTTTAACAACACAATTGGTAAATGCTGTTGATAGACAAACGCCCAGACTCTGTTGAAATTGCCGTTATCAGTCACCCATCTAAGTCGTCACCACAGCAAGAATTCTTAACCTCGTTGATCTGTTGAGAACAACAATGGAAGTTCCGCTGTAGGCGCTTGACTTTTAATTTTACCAACACAATTGGTAAATTCTGTTGATAGACAAACGCCCAGACTCTGTTGAAATTGCCACTAGCGGTCACCCATCTAAGTCATTAGTGCAACAAGAGTTGCTTAACCTTGTTGATCCGTTGAGAACAACAATGAAAGTTCCACTGTAAGCGCTTGACATTTTATTTTACCGACACAATTGGTAGATTTTGTTGATAGACAAACGCCCAGGCGCTGTTGTAAATGCCACTAGCGGTCACCCATCTAAGTCGTTACGCAGCAAGAGTTTCTTAACCTCGTTGGTCTGTTGAGAACAACAATAGAAGCTCCGCTGTAGGCCCTTGAAATTTAATTTTACCAACACAATTGGTAGATTTTGTTGATAGACAAACGCCCAGCCGCTGTAGTAAAGGCCACTAGCGGTCACCCATCAAAGTCGTTACGCAGCAAGAGTTTCTTAACCTCGTTGATCTGTTGAAAAAAACAATGGAAATTCCGCTGTAGGCGCTTACAATATAATTTTACCGACACAATTGGTAAATGCTGTTGATAGACAAACACCCAGGCGCTGCTGTAAATGCCACTAGTGGTCACCCATTTGTTAGTAGTGTTATTGACTGTTGTATGTTGGTCTTCCTGTACAGGTCGCATTTTCAACAAATATTATATTGACGAAACTTGGCATAAATGATCTACTATTCAATATATTTTTTGTCCTCTTCGATTTTGTTCTTTTCCTAAAAAGAGGGAAGTTTGCTGCGGCGCTATTAATCGACCTATTTTAATAAATTTTGGTACTTGACTTTAAAGAGGAATTTTGAATGTGAGCATAATTGGTCAAGTGGTTGGCGAGATATGATTTTTAAAAACTTATGAGTTTTAAAAACTGGACGATTTGATAGCTCAGACTGCGAAATTTTGCCGCTGACAAGACTGTACTCGCGAAGTCTAATGTTCGCAGAACTATTAGGTAGTTTATTTTATTTATTATCTTATCATTTAAAACATGTCTCTAAATGAGATGTAAAACGATCATAAAGTAACTGCGCTCATGAAAAATACCTTCGTCTACCGAAACGACTAACTGGAGCATTTCTTCAAAGCACACAGATTCCGACTTCAGAGTAGGGTCGTAAAATTTAATTCGTATTTTACTGTTGGTAGGATTCGTAATAAAGTTTAAATTGCCAGAGATGTAGCTAACTTGAAAATGCTAAGAAACCGTCATTCAGCGTACCAGATTGTTGGTACGGATGAAACGTTTATGATTTTGGCCGGCTGGCAGATAGTTGTGAAAAGATATATTATTATTTATTAAGAATTGGCTAGTACTCGCGTAGTATTTACCCGAAATTTTCTCCGAACAGTTTCAGATTTATTTGAAGTTCTTCGTATGAGCATCGCTATTAAACTTTTTACGATTGAAAGCTTACTTAAATTTTTTTATACCACTGGCAAATAAACTCCAATAAAACTGGACACATTTTTGACATTATCCAACCGAAAGAAGAATTTAAATAAAGTCACTTAGTCCGGCGCAGAACATTTTTCGTTTGTGCAGTACTACATAATATATGTAACGCCATTTAAAATTAAGCAGCGTTTATAAGTAGGGACGTTAACTTATTGACATTGCAACCCGCAACAGAAATACGTACGGGTTCGAGAACGAAGACGAGGGATCGAATCCCGTCTAAGGATGTGCATTTTCTCTCTAAAATTGCATTATTTGGTCACGTTTAGCAAGCGTTAGTGCATGACATGGCTCCGCGACAGGTGAACGGTTAACAAAAAATACAACAAAATATACTTGTTTTACCGACGGTAAATAATATTGTCGATTGCCTTTTCATGAGTAGACTAATTGAGACTCCAATGAGATGAAGAATGTTGTAGAACTTTTAATTCTCCAATGCTTCCTTTTCTCCCATTTTCGTAACATCCTCACGGTGGAAAAAAGAAACGAAGGTGCTTACAAATGTGCTGAGTTAGGCTTTGCTAGGGAAAGAAATATTTTATTTCAATAGCAATTTTCTTTTTCTTCGTTTTAATAATAATGGTGCGCATACTATTAAAAGTACTTACGAACTTCAGTTTTGGTTAGTTGTTATGATAAGGGCAATTTTATCGTTTTATTATTTATATTTGTTCTATATTCTTACCTATACATACACTAAAGGAGTTATTTTATTGCTTTGGCCACCGTGATTATATTAAACATAAGTTTATAGTGTTAACGCACAAATGATCTTTAATAACTCCATACCTTATTACGGTAAGTGCTGACGATTCTGGCCTCTTAGAAGACCATCAAGTCTCTAGCTCCTCCTCTTTTATTTGTTATTGTAATAGTTATCCGCTTGAATTCTTATAAACTATAAGAATTCCACCCTATTACGATTTTAGCACAGTCCTTTAAAAACAGACATTAATACGAATTCGTTGAAGAATACAAAAATAATACGAAGACGTTTACATAGTATGAAGGTCCATTAGTAAATACGAATTAAAGCAACCCTTACTGCGGTCATGATAGGATAAGATTGGATAGGTGGCCGCTAGTGGCGTTAGAAACTGAGCGGTTTCCTACCTACTTCGGAATGTACGTTGAACAATTGTTGATGGTTATTAGGCTAAGGATAACAGGTGTTAGACTATGTTTGAAGCTTCGGCTGGATGTGGGCCCGCGGAGGGGAGACGGAGCCACCCGGTTTCTTGAGGCGGTCCGGCCAGTACTGAAGAAGTGGGTTCACCGGGGGCACTGGTAACTTACCTTCCGAATGATGCAGGTCCTCTCGGGGCATGGATGCTTTGGGAGAAATCTGTGTAACTTGGCTCGAAGGGAAGTGACCCTGCGTGCCAGCAATGCGGCTGCGTGGAGGAAACCACGCAGCATGTATTGTGTGTATTGCGCGCAGGTGTGACCGGGGGCAGAGGATCCGCGGAAGAGCCTTGTCGCGGTGGTGGGGGCGGACCTTTACCGACCATCATAGCCAAGATGGTTGATGACCAGAGGTCATGGAATGCGACGGTCTCTTTCTGTGAGGACGTGATGTCGCAGAGAGAGACCGAAGAGCGTGAGAGAGAGATTCATCCTCTCTCTCTCTCCCGCTCCGGAGGGCACGGACCCAGAGGCGAGCTACTCGAGCCTGCACTCAGGTCACTCAGTCTCCGCTAGGATGGCCTGGGCTGTCGGACTCGGGGACGTTCGGGACCCCTCATCTGTAAGGTCTTACTGAGGTGGCAACGCATTGTATGTCCCTGCGCGTCGCTGGAGCAGTATAGGAGGTGGGAGGGATCTTCATTTTCCTGAGGTGGGTCTGCCGTGAAACATCGAGAGGCGGACGTCGGCAATACAGGGCTGCGGAGCATTCTCCGCAGTTTCTAGCAGTGTCCCGTGTACAGTCGTTGCCGAAGGACATCTTGAGGTTTTAAGTCGGTAGTGAGAGTCCGACATAACCCGCTTGCTATCCCCAGCGAGCGGGTATGCGTAAATGCATTTTCCCCACACAAAATATTAAAAAATAAAAAAAAATGTTTGAGGCTTAATGCGGCCTGAAAACTTTAACGTCATGACCAACCTCTAGTCTATCTACCAAGCCGCACTTCGAATTACGCACTGTGTAGTAGAATATAGCCTATAATCATATATAATCTGGGAGAAACGCTCCTCTCTCACCAAAAAGAACGTTTGGGTTATACGGAACCGAACCTTAAAGTTAAGAGAATTTTTCTAAAAGATTTAGCGCTTATGTCGCCCTAACGCTTATGTGCATGTCAAATCAAATTTACGAAGAGCTTGGTCATTGTTTCTTGTTATAGGGACAGCGTCACGTTCGGGCCTTCACTCGAAAATTGTTAACAACGGAAGAATTCTTTGTAATGTTTCCCCGTTACATTTATTTAGGTTCTTTCGTCGTTTACTTTCTACTCAAGAATAATGTGTTCAGTTTTATTACAGTTTGTTTGCCGGTAGAATAAAAAAATATTAAACAAAGGTTTGAATGGTAATTAGTTGATGACGTGTTGTGTTTTAATATATGTATATATATAATTCGTAAGTATGTACAAAGAGAAAAATATCAAACTAAATATTATATACTTTCATTACAACAAAATGTATGACGCGCGGGAGCAGAAGGTGACGCGATGCGTTGCAGCAAGCGTAAAAGTGAGGTTGCGTCAAGTGTCTCAGAATGACTGGTGTGGAAGCTTGGCCGAGCGGTGGGGCGAGGCGGGCGCATTCCTTTATACGCCAATGACGTGGACTATTATCGTCGCGTCTCTCGCGCGTTCAGGTATAGCAATACTAAAACCATACGTGCAGACGCTTGCATTGATCTAAGAAATGCAGTCCAAAAAGTAGTAAACCTTTTAAGTTACGAATAATTAAAGAAATTCTAATAATCAAGCAGGTTTATCCCTGAAAAACTAGGCTAAAGACATACATTTTTAAACTTCCATTTTATGGACTAGGTACTTATGTACAGCTTTCACTATTATTACACATGTTTGTTACCTGTTGTATACTTTAAATTGGCGGTTTATATCGCTCTTATTACCTTGAATTTAAAATAAGAAAAAAAAACGGAATGACAATGAATTTGGACGCGAACATATCTTGCAAGAATAAGAAAACTATAACTACTATTCGATAATTCATCGCGACAATTAGCGTGGTAATATTATAATAATTTGTTAATATATGGGGCCAATCGTATCAATTTTACCGAAATAGTTGGAGATTGTTGCAATAATTAGTACTGAACTATCGCAGGCTACTTTTTAAGAGTAATCTTTGCCGAAAATCACTTGTATAACGGCACATTTATACTGTAGGTGTTATCAGCGATGTAAATCCCCTGTCATAATGCTACAGAGAAAATTCATGACATACGTCAAGTAGGAACAGACCGCAGCAGAATTATTGAACGATATTTTGAAGCGAGTAAGTCTTCCCTTTACCGTCCCTCTTCTTTCCCCTCAGCACCGTTCACTGAGATATATGAGTAATTGAATCGATGCACGTTACCCTTAATGCTTATGATGTATGAAAGCAATTTTCCTTAAATGTCTTTTGTAAGACGCTTACGCCAAAGATGGCGGTATGGTCTGGAATTGTTCATATATTACTGAGTAATTTAGAAAACCAGAAGTAGGATAAAATGTGCTGTTTATAGTATCAGGTTTGATAAAGTTTTGCGGAGTTTGCTGTATTTTAAATCTGAATGCGGGCTTCCACGTTTGGGGTTTGGAAATAAGGTTACTTTTAAGTTCGTTTCATTGTTTGGAAGCAACGCTTTAAATATTTCAAAATGTGAAAAAAAAATTAAATGTAAAATGGTAAAATATGAAATTATTTGCAACCACACGCGCATGAACATAAATCAAACAAATTTAGATAATTATAATAAATATAGTCAGTCTATGGGGACTGCTGACAAAAATGAAAACTCCTCCATCATGTCTAGCATGACGCGACACTAGCATGTGACTCGAACCCATAAGTTTATCACTGACCAAAAATTGCTCAATGCGCCTAATTTTCTACCGACTTCTAAAAAGGAGGTGGTACTCAATTCGACTGTACTTTTTATGTTTGTTACCTCATAACTTTTGATTGGATGGACCGATTCTCAAAATTTTTTTTTACTTTTGTAAGCTGGTGCTTCCCGTATGGTCCTATTTAATTTCATCAAATTCGGTCTAGTAACTTTTGAGTTGCACTCCAATAACTGAATAGAATGGAAGTCGGTATTACATTTTTCAAATCGTACTTGTTATATGTTGTATGTTCGACTGTGTGTATTATTTTCTGTATATATTCACCGATTTCTCCCCTTTTTAATATGAAAAACGGGATTTACTCACGTAAAAAGGTCAGATCTTTCCGACTATAGTTTTAACCACATTTGGTGGTCTTTTTCAAGGGAAAGTGCAGAACGCTCGCGGTTGTGTCTTGCCTCGCACTGCACGATTTCTCCCCCATTTGTGGACAATTCTCAAAATTATTTTGTTTTGTTTGGTAGGGTAATACTTCCGAGGTCCCATTTAAATTTTATCAAATTCGGCTAGGCAAGTAACACTTCATTCAATAACTGAAAGTGTTTCGCCTATTCTGATAATATCATCATTGACGGTGAATGACAATCTCGTAATTAGGAAGGGTCACTAAAAAGGGTGTCCGCGCCAACGCGCGACGTAACTTCAAGGAACACCCCACGCGCGCACGCCGCCCTCTGTACGGCGGCCGTCAAAAGCGAGGCGAATCGCAAAACGCCCCAAGTTAGTCACCAATAAAACGTCGCCGCGAGCGAACGAGTACCGCTCCGCGCCCGCGCCGCGACCGCATGGGAAACGCCGCCATTTTTCGTCGGCACCCGTGGTCAGCTCAAACCTTCGCGTTACGCGTCAACCCAGAGTGACCTTTAGGGTGTGTTCGGCACGGCCACACACCATCACCACAAATCAGCCCGATTCATCAAGTTAACTTCGCCGCGAGTGACCGCTAATCAGCCCGTGTTTACGCGTGAACCAGTGCACAAACAATAAACCTAAAGACTTTATACAAGTGAACAACAACCCTTCAGCACGACGTACAAAGTAGGACGCCTACCCAGAGGACTCTCAAGGTCATCAGCCCGCACGACTCAGAGCCCCGGCTATCCTGTAAGTACATCCAATTCTTACCTTACCTATACTCTCCTAATAATAATAATTCCCTACCGATGTATGCTGTCGCTACACCATATTTTCCTACGAGCACGGATATTTAATTCCCACTTGGTCCATCGAACCGAGATAATTAAAAAAACCGGCACCTTAATAACTCATTCGACCGAAATATGGTGTAAACAAATCATATTTCCTCCGATCCGAGATAATTGAATCAGCCCCCCTTGTCAAAAAATTTTCTACATACAGTCCACTACTCTTTAATTAATATTAATCCTTTTTATTGATTTAATTTAAATCTACTATATTTTTTTACCGAACTTCTGTCATACAAATCAATTAGAAGATTCTAGAAAAGAGAACCGGCCGGGCGATTTGCTAGACGAAATTGACCCGTCAAGGCACGTTTCACGAATGACCTGACAACAAAGGTTACCTACCTATTCACTTATCGTTGTTCGTTTGAACGCGACATAGAGTATACAACAGTACTGCAGAGTTGTTTGCTTTGACATTCCTGACTCATTAACGTTTGCTGCGTTTATTCACGATAGTTTAATATTGTTTGCAAGAAAGGTTTGTAATTAAGAATTCTTAAGGCTAGGTACCAGTACCTACGTTACCTACGATATAAAGTTTATTTATTAAGTTATAATACTAATAATACTAAGTACTGTTAAAAGATTTACTTGTGTTCGTGATTATCATGAAACAATTAATGTAAATTAATTGTTTACATTTAAATTAGAGATCAGCACAAAACATTTCACAGTTCCGTACAAAATTTACGTTAATTACATAACTAAAATTCTACGTGATTAACATGAAATAATTAATGTAAATTAATTGTTTACATTTAAATTAGGTTACCGCACGAGAATCTTAAATATTTTGTACCTAACGAAAATTACAGATTATAATTAATTAATTAAGTAATTAAACCCTCAGCTCACATAAGGTTAGGTACACGCGTTATTTATTTAGGTGGTATTTTAACCGACTTCCGAAAAAGGAGGTGCGAATTTCACCTACGATTAAATATTTTAATATTTTTTTTAATTTTTTTTCCTCCTTGTGCCTGACTTCGCCTTCGACGTTAAAGATGCCTTCAAAATCACAGGTAGCCAGATTTAGGGGGGAACAGATTGCTGTTCTTAAGCTTAATTTGAAAGCGTTATCACTGAAGTCCAGCAAATCAAAGCATTATAACCCAGAATTCAATGCCAGAGCAGCTGGCGTAAGGGTGACTCGTGATAAATTTGACGCGGCGTACTACATTATATTAGACACCGACGTACAATATATTAGGCACTCGTTTCTTAACGCAGATAACATCCTCAATAAAAACCAGTTTGGTTTTCAAAAAGACAAAAACACATCCCTGGCAATATTCAAAATGCTCAAGCAGGTCTGGGATGACTTAAATATAAAAAAACCAGGGGTGGCATTATTTATAGATTTGTCTAAAGCTTTCGATTGTGTGGTACATCAAACGTTATTTAACAAACTAGAACACGTTGGTATTAGAGGCCAAGCTCTTAAACTGATTGAATCATATCTAAAAAACCGAACACAAGCCATATATCTAAAGACTTACGATAACGACACAAAAACAGTTCACCCAGTTTTATCAAAATTTATGAATATATTATTAGGAGTGCCCCAAGGTAGCATACTAGGGCCACTCCTATTCCTAATATATATTAATGAATTATCCTTAGTTACAAAGCATCTAAGTATTATGTTTGCTGACGATGCGACAGTATACATTCCAAAAAATGCTCAATCCGAAAAAGAATTTGAATTAGAAATAAATAATACCTTAAAAAATATCGTAAATTGGCTAAATAATATAAATTTAAAGGTAAATATTCATAAGACAAAATTAATTCAGTTTAAAAACTATAAACAAAAATCTCTACAGCTAAATATTGAAAATAACGGCAGTAAAGTCGATTTAGTCAAAGAAACAAATTTTTTGGGAGTAATTTTAGACACTAACTTAAACTGGAAACAACATATACATAAAATTAATATCAAACTAGCTCAATACTGCTATGCTCTATCAATAATTAAAGATTCTACTTCAAAAGCTATTGCTACAAACGCCTACTATGGCAATGTATATCCTCACTTGAGTTACGGCATTATATTTTGGGGGAACTCGGTTGAAGTAGAAGCAACTTTTATTTTACAGAAGAAATGCCTCCGTATTATTTATAATTTAGAAAGTACTGATACATTACGAAATGTATTTAAAGAAAATAACTTTCTCACCGTTACAGGAATTTATATATTAGAACTATGCTTATTTATAAAGAATAATGGAACTTACTTCTATAACATTCACTCAAGCCGTGCTGACATATTGCGATGTAAACAAAATTACAACATATGCATTCGTCAAGTAAATAATTCCATGTTCTACAATAGTTCTTTCTATACTGCCATTAAAATTTATAATCATTTATTCTTAGAATTGAAGTCATTAGAATTACCACAGTTTAAAATTAAATTAAAAGCCTGGCTTATAATAAAAACTTATTATAGTCTTAAAGAATACTTAGATGATAACTAAATATTTAGTCTTATTGAATTATAACAAGTTAAGCCAAGCAAATGTAAATACTTACTCTTTTGTATAATTATTATTTCGTTTTGGGTGTAATGTAAATGCTTTATGTGTAATTATTATTAGATATTCTTATACAGTTTTCGTTAGTTTTATATAATTTCATACAAAAAATTGCACGCCCGAAATGGGTAAACTGTTGATACTCTAGTTATTATGAACATCTCTTGTACACAGTTCTTGCAATAAATATATTCTGATTCTGATTCTGATTCTGACGATTTATCACACGCTCAGGAGGAATTCTACATCGAGCAGTATGAAAGGACAATAGACGCCTACTACGAGATTATCGTTGTACAATTAGAACAAAAAACATGGTCATCAGCTCCCACTGACGATGTTAAATCAGCGCAAAATAAGGCGAACGTCACAGCGCTACATACGGTAAACTCGGTCATCCCCCTAATTGAGTTACCAAGGTTTACCTCACAACCCGCGCGCCCTTCGCCATCAGCTCAGCAGGTATCGAACCCGCAGCCACAGTGCTATGTGCAGGTTTCGAACCTGCACCCTCTCAGCTCCACGACTATACCCGCGCGCTTCTCACCATCAGCTCAGCAGGTATCGAACCCGCAGCCACAGCGCTATGCGCAGGTTTCGAACCTGCAACCTCTCAGCTCAGCGCCTATACCCGCGCGCTTCTCGCCGCCACCTGCAAAGGTATCGAACCCACAGCCTCCGTGCTATGCGCAGGTTTCGAACCGGTAACCTCTCAGCTCCACGCCTATACCCGCGCGTTTCTCGGCCCCACTTCAGCAGGTTTCAAAATTATTTTATGAAACCTATTGCGATGCTACTGCAATTATTATATTGAAGATTAATAAACACGACTGGAGTGAAGTCTTGAAAATAGAGATTGTTGCATATATATAAATAAATACATACAACTTATTATCATTATGCATTAAACACACAACATTAAATTAATTTTAAATAAACCACATCGAAATCATCATCATTATCATCATCTCAGTCGTAGTACGTCCAATGGTAACATAGGTCATTCCAAAAGGACCATTTGGAAGCAGCCTGCATCCAACATCGTCCTTCTATATAAGAAGATCTGATGCTGTATAAGATCATCTGTGGACGACGCTGGGCTTGCCGGTCCGTGGTCTCCACTCCAGAACCTTCCGGGCCCATTAGCCATCAGTTCTGCGTGCTATCTGACCTGTCCACTGCCACGTTAACTGGCTGATCTTCTCAGCGATGACTTTCGTTCTTCTCCGTATTTCCCCATTTATGATCACGTAGAGAAACCCTAGCATAGCCCTCTCCTCTCTTAGTTCGTTGCACAACAAGCATGCAGTACAACAGCGCCACAATCCAATTGATGACTACAAAAAAAAAAAATGCTCCGCATTACTTTACTCTTAAAAGCAGATAATAATAATATGCAGAGTTTATTTTTAACAACGCGTTTTAAAATAACGGTCGTTGATCGCATGATAAGCGAAATGAAAAAAATAAATGTTCTGCTAGTGGCTCGTTAAGCGCGTTCGGTTAATGGCATCGTATGTTACAAGCTTTAATAAATAAGAATCAAAATGGAATAAAAACAAACAGAGCTTAAGTTCTGAATTGTGGTCATACTTAAACGAACATCCGTACATGGTCGATATTCAAAAAATACGCTCGAAGTGCTTCAAATCTAGCTTCATAATGCGAACGGCTGAAGTATGGATCAACCTACCAGCGTCTTTATTTCTTGACATATACAATCTGGGAGTCTCTAAATACATAGTGAATATGTACCTTTTAACCCGTCCGCATCAGCGCAAAAAATAACAATAGATTTATGAATGAAACTTAACTCGAATGAGTCTTGCTGATTCGGACAGATTAAGCAAGCATGTATTACCGTCCACCGCGTCATCACTTTCTATCAGGTGAGACACTGTGGTCAAATACTTGTTTATAAAATTTAAAAATAAAAAAAACGGACTATAAATGCGAATGAACTGTACATAAGATTACACTGCGTCGAATCAAGAGTGAAACCAAAAAAAAAATGTTTTTCGGTGTTGAAGTTGGTTCCATTTTTAGTGAGTTTATGGGATCGATTGTCAATGATGATATCATTAAGATAAATCAACACTTTTCAGATTTGGATGTGTAACTCAAAAACGGCTAGACCGAATTCGATGAAACTTTAATGGGACCACTTCAGAAGCATACTCAACCAAACAAAAAATAATTGTGAGACTCGGTCCACAGATGGGAGAAATCGGCTAACATACGCTAAAAAAAAACATACACACGAACATAAAACCTCCTCCATTTTTGAAGTTGGTTATAAAGAGAGAAACGTGAAAAAAAACGTGATTTGACACCACATGACACCGCACCGCGCTGTTGTGGTAAAGTGAGTGCAGTGCTATAGCAATAACAATGTTGTGGTTACACATCAGATATTGTGCTGAGATACGTAGTTTCACAGTCACTTGTGCTGCTTAGGTGTGTCTTAAACGTTACCATTATAACACATGCAAAAGTGCGATGTCTTTTGTTGAGTTTTGTAAACGAATTTTGCGTTTATTTACTTACCGACCAAACATTTTAGACACAGTAAGTTTACACGATGTTGTTTCTTATATAATAAAAGCCGATGTTTAAAGTAATGCATGTATAGTTGAAAGTTAAACATCCAAAAATAACGTCTAAAACGAATGCTTTGATGGCATGTTATATGCTAAAAAGAAATAATTTATGAAAGTACGAGACAAAAGTAAATAAAAATCTTGTCATTTCTAACTAGAATCTGAATAAAAACAACGACCTACTTTGCCTTGGGCCATACAATCGTAACTACTATTTGAATAAATCAGTTCGCTTTTACAATGTTTCTACAGAAATTTCCATTTTCTTTTCCACGTCAATTACTTTATCCTATCGGCAAAAATGTATAAATATTCCTAAAGCAAACATTCTATGTCAAATTTAACTGATTCCCTAGCGGAAACGATTTTACGTCGCGATTTCTTTTCGAGATAGCTTTATGTTAAAATTTGGTTGGAGCCTATTGTAAGACGTCTTCAACTGTGTTTAAGATAATGGTACTCGTACATGCAAATTCAATCAGATTGAATTTGTCCGTCTGTCCGTCTGTCCGTCTGTCCGTCTGTCCATCTGTCCGTCTGTCGGTCTGTCCGTCTGTCCGTCTGTCCGTCTGTCCGTCTGTCCGTCGGTCCGTCTGTCCGTCTGTCCGCCTGTCCGTCTGTCCGTCTGTCCGTCTGTCCGTCTGTCCGTCTGTCCGTCTGTCCGTCTGTCCGTCTGTCCGTCTGTCCGTCTGTCCGTCTGTCCGTCTGTCCGTCTGTCCGTCTGTCCGTCTGTCCGTCTGTCCGTCTGTCCGTCTGTCCGTCTGTCCGTCTGTCCGTCTGTCCGTCTGTCCGTCTGTCCGTCTGTCCGTCTGTCCGTCTGTCCGTCTGTCCGTCTGTCCGTCTGTCCGTCTGTCCGTCTGTCCGTCTGTCCGTCTGTCCGTCTGTCCGTCTGTCCGTCTGTCCGTCTGTCCGTCTGTCCGTCTGTCCGTCTGTCCGTCTGTCCGTCTGTCCGTCTGTCCGTCTGTTCAATAAGTTACGTAAAACTGCTCGTAGTAGTGCCTAGTGGTTTCGTTGTAATTACTACAAAATCCTATTTTAAGCATGGGCTGAGATGCTCCGTTCATCCGGATCATGACCTCTGTCATGATCCTATGCTTAATCTCTTGATCTCTATTAAAAGATTATTCATAGCATGCCATGCTTCATGAGAGCGAAAGTGCAGAACAAGATGATGAGATACACAGAATTTCAACAGGTTCTTAAAGATTGGAGCTGGCCGCTTTCGGGTAATATATTTTTTAGGGTAACAGTCAGCCAGGTGATCAATAATGCTGTTGATTTCATAATCATGTTTCTTTCAACGGAAGATCAAGATCGTGCTAGTGTCAGATCTATCTCTTGAGTTCCTCTCTGTCTTTGCCTGATTTCAAACAAAAGGGGAAAATAGAATGTTTTTTTAAAGTTATACCTATGTGTTTAGGGAGACTCCGTGTAAATGGCTTATACGTAAACATCACAAAGCAATCAGTAAAGTAAAAGTAAATTAATAGTACATTGCACACCGAGGGGAGAAAACGATATATTTCTGTTAGAGAATTGTCTATCCCTACGCACAGCAGAGGGCTATAAACCTTATTGAGATTTGACGCTTGGTATTCTTTTTATGTTCGCTGCTAAAAATAAAAGAATGCTACCAGGGCAGAAATGAATTTTCTTCCTCCGTAGCAGGGTAAAAAAGTTGTTTTGAAAAAAAAACATTAAGATCCATATAACTTTTCCCGCCGCACATTTATAAGGGAGAAATGACGAACTTTGTAACCCGTTATTGAACGAGTAATGAGACACTTTCTGAGTGGGTGTGGTATAAAAGAATTTATTGATTCAGGCATTGCTTTATATAAATCCAAAATAATAATTTAATACCAAACCCCCTTTTTTATGATTGCCTTTTAATTCATTCATTCATTAAAATACATATATATGTGAGCGATTGAGTAAAAATGTATGTATTTTTTATTCACGCCGAAACAGATACACGTGTAAGCAAAACTTTTGGAATAAAAAAATCTTATACTCAGGATTAACAGAACTCAATACTATTTTGCAATATAATACTTAGTAGTAATTTTGTCATGGGAAGATATTCCTGTGACCTGAGAGCGCTGATAGGACATCTATAAAGTTAGGGTTACTAACTACACATAATATTATATTTTCTGTAAAATGATAAGCATATCATAATCAGCCCATTTCGTTCTCACTGCTGGTACTCGAGGCTTCCTCTCAGAGAGAGCAGTTGGGCCATAACTCACCACGTGGCCCAGTGTGGATTATTGGATAGGTTAGTGGCCAATCCATGTCGAAGTATTCAGGCCGCCCGAAGGCCTTTGACGTAGCCTACTGACTGTTATCCTAAGACAAACAACCGGGACCGATCGACTCCGAAGCACGGAAGCGTTCAGCCGCCGATTCTCAAAGAGCAAACATCGTTGCATCTTTGACAGCATCCGTGAAATAAATGAAGAAATGCAAGGAATGTTCGAAAACAACCTTATGTACACGGGCGATATCTCATAAAGTAATTGACATCGGTGAGCTCGTCGACGAGCTCATTGACGAATCATCAGAGATTCGCACGGCAGTTGAATAATGCCACTAGCGGTCACCCATCCAAGTCCTGACCGCAGCAAGCGTTGCTTAACTTGTTGATTGGTTAAGATCTCCAAGTAAAATATTAAATATTACCACTTAGTAAAATATTACTATATAATAGTTCCTAATACAACATAATAGTAGTTCTAGGATACGGAGTTATTCATTACATCTACAACTGCTTTTCCGCCAACACATTTCAGTCCTTTTCTTATCGGGCCAATGGAACCATATTGATTAAAGTTGCAGTAGTCTTCAGCTTTAAATCAAGCTTGAATCGAATTTCACCAGTTTAATTCCGTCGTCTGTGGCATTAAAGAGGTCTTCACTTGTGCAGGTGGTACGGTATAAGGGACAAACAAGCAAATGTGACACCTTTTGAGTGGCGAACCCACAATCGCAAAAAGTCAAGTGCTATCACGGTAGCCCCATTTGCACATATTGTGTCTAAAGTTGCTAACTTGCGTCCTAAGTCGGTAGTTGGACCTCCATATAGACCACGGAAGATCATGTCCTGGAGGCAATTTTTTTGTACAATGGTTCAACAAAAATTTCAGTCCTTTCATTTATTACATAATAGCACCATAATTACTTACGAATACACTCAACATAAAAAAAACACGAATATTTTCGTAGGTCACTTTGCGAAAACCTGAAGGAAAACAGCCTTTTGCACGTTCCTGGAACAATAATAACATATTACCAGCCTCCCATGTGGTCCTTTTATTGCCGGATCGAAGCCATTACTGGCTGAGTGCTCATCGGGATGTTCTCATTTCGGACGTGACGCACGCGTTTTTGCTGTATGAACCTTTATGTGTCATTTTGGCAGATCCACGTTAACGTAGACAGCTGCTGCGTGAGACAATTTCATGTTACAATAGTTATGAGATAGATACACAATATGACGTGTGTTTATCTGTGTTTCTAATGTAGTATTGATAAATAGATAGAACTATTTCTAGTAACGCCACAATACAAAAATATGGTACATATAAAGAAATAAGAAAAAATAAAACAAACAAAATATTTCACAAATTATTACTTAAAATAATTAAAAGTGTCACAATGTCAGTCTTATTACTCAGAGCGATCTCTTCCAGACAAAGTAAGTATCTTAAGTTTGACTCATATGAGCCTAGAACATTATATTTTAAACTAGTACATAGTTCTGCGAACAGTAAACCTTGCGAGCACGTCTTATCAGCAGCAATTTTTCGTACTCCAAGCTAGCTGCAGTTAGAAATTTTATATATTGTTGGTACCAAATAATCTTATCGAATATTACTACCACCACCACTTAATTAATAGTGTTCATATATGAAATTCCTCCAAAAAATCAAATACCTAATGTGTGTACCAAATTTTATTAGCTGGTAAATAGCGCTGCAGCCAAGGGATCCCCTTTTTTGGAAAAGTACCCCCGACTCAAAAACCGCCGACAGCTAAAATAAAATATTTTTAATTTGAAATACGGGATTACTCACGTAATATTTATCGGATAGATATTCGGGAGATATCGGACTATAGTTTTGGCCACATTCGGTGGTCTTTTTCAAGGAATGTTCGGGACGCCCACGTCGATGACGTCTCGAATAGCACTGCAGGCGGCAGCTCGTAGCGCTCGTGTGATTATAACAAAAAAAAAAAAAAATATTTAATAGTAGAATATGCGTACCAATTTTGTCAAGATTGGTTCTAAAATGCGACCTGTACACAGGAGTAACGTACAAACTAACAAACAAACGGACAGATGAAAGTCAGTTTGGCCAGTTAAAGCAGAGACGCTTCGCACGCTCTGTCAATTATAAATGGCGATGACATTATATATAACTGAAGTTACACAAAACTTCCAAGGCTTTATGATACTTTAAGAAACATATTTTATAAAGAAGAATTATTTTGATAATGAACCGGGTATCATATTATTTCGGTTTTTATTACACATTACCAAAATTGCTTTTTGATTTTGTAATAGTATAAATTATAATTATCAATTCATTTTGAGTTTGACACATACCAAACTATTAACAGGAACAATTTGAATTTTTTTATAGCGACTTACATTCTATTTACTTATTATGTACTAGAGTGTATCTCAAAAACTACAAAACAGAATTTGATGAAATTTAAATTGGGAGCACACGGCAAGCATCAGCTTTCAAATAAAAATCAGTATTCAGTCAGTCAAATCAAAAGTCAGTATTCAATTTTTGAAATTGTACTTGTATCAAGCACACTCCTATACACTGCAGTTTAATAAAACTACAAATATTGTATTAGGTTATTAAAAAGTACCTTCCTGCACAGCCTTTTCAATATTTATTCCACTTCCTGTCCACAAAAGCGGCCAATTCCCGGCGCTTTTAGCATGAATCAGCGGATTTTCCCCGCTTCTAATATCGGAGAGAAAAAACTCCTTTCACGGTTGTCAAGCGAGAGAAATCCGCTAAGTAATGCCCCCTCAGTAGCAGAAACGGGTCAAGATGTAGTGTTGGTGCTGCCACAAATAAGTAATGTTCCACATATTTGTGGAGATCACAGAAATATTTCGGTAGCTACAATGTGCTTTGGTAATGTGTTCAGAAGCGAAACAGATAAAACGTATTTATATACCCGTAAATAATAAAAAGGATGCCATTTTATTTTTCCCGATATAATTCGAACAATCGAATTGTGAAGAATGGTAATTTTATTCTTACTGATAAGACTTGCGCAATGTGATCTCCACCATATTTTCAAATATTTTTAATGACGATACTTACTAGTAATGGGAATATTTTTTTTAAATGGTGAAACAAAATAGAAAGAAAGAAAGAAAGACAATGTTTATTTTGGACATCAAACCACACCACAGCAAGCAATGTAGAATAATACAGCAAAGACAAGTAGGTAAAATACAAATAACCTTAGTTACTACATTACAATAAGTATATTTATTAACATTGTTTAATATAATAGGTTATTTATAAACTATATTATGTAAACAATAAATAAAAAAGAAAAGAAATTGCTGTCGTGTGCGGCCCAAAAAAGGTCCTGGCTCAGCATAATGCTGCAGGCGAACCTACAGCGCTGATTTTCAGCCAAGGCCTAAGTGACACACAGACACAAATAATATTAACTAAGTATAGTAAAAGAAAATAAAGTGATTATGCCTATCTCACTATAAAAAAAATAAGAAAATAATATTAAAAACTCTTCCTTGATACAGTGAATAAAACGACTAACGCAAATACGCTTCTGAAAATATATATTAATAATGATATATGTATATCTAAAAATCCATAAAAAGTCTACCAAATATTTTGATATAACTCAATCCCCAATAAAGAAGAAAAACTGCATATCGACTATTATTAGTTAATGACTTATTATTTGTTAACACACAAAAAAACATTTTTATTATAAACAGTCAAACATCTGCGACTTTGTTAAGTATTTATATCATACAATAATATGAGAAAGAAAGTAAATTAGAGCTAAAAATTTGATGATCCACAGTTTTTTATTTGTAAATCCAGTAAAATTTGGTTTAATTTATTTCTGAAAATTCTTTTACATTTTAATAACCTTAATGGTGGGGGCAGCGAATTCCAGCACTTCGTGGCAGCAAAACGAAAACTACCACGAAATGCAGTACTGTGATGTCGAGCAGTAACTATCAAATAGGATGAGGCTCGAGTCGCATATTTGTTGTAATCTTTGGACCAAGCAAATTTTGAATACAGGTAATGTGGCTGTTGGGATTGGACCACACCGAACATTAATGTCGCAAGATGTAGATCTCTTCTGTGCTTCATATTGAGTATCTTGTGCTGGTTAAGAAAAGGAGAAACGTGACTTCGAGGTGGAATACGAAAACAAAAACGGACACATGCATTTTGAACTCTTTGGATTTGTCGGGAAGTTCTAGCCAAAAGACGAGGACCATAGACAGTGTCAACATAGTTAAATTTGGAAAGAATAAGTGAATTTACCAGTGCTATTCGAAGGTCTGTACTTAAATAATTTTGTATTTTATATAACACTTTCAAACGATAGAAACAGTTACTAACACATATAGAAATATAACGTTCAAACCTTAATTTTTCATCAAAAATAAGACCAAGATTTTTAGCCTCTGTAACTCGATCTATTTCATCACCACCAATAGATAAGAAAGGGTTCAATTGTCCTATGTTATATATTTGATGTTTAGTACCTAAAATCATATACTTTGTTTTTTTTGCATTGAGTAATAATGAATTAGACATAGCCCAAGCTTGAACTCTACCCAGGTCTTCATTTATTTTTATCTCTGCATCTCTCAATTCGGCAGGCTTAAAATACTGTTAAATAAAAAATACTGTTTTACTGCTTGATTATATATAATACAAGCAACTGACCGCGATGTCGTTCGCGTAGTAGGCTTGGCTTTCGGCTTCGCCATAACCTCAAAATTTTTCCTGGTTTTTCTTTGAGGTCAATTCTTATTATTTTCTTAACATTTCTACTGACAATAATCAACGCAACAAAAATGCATTTAGCGAGATTGTTCCATTCGTTCTCAAGTTATAGCGTGACCAGGAGAAATAGGGGTTTCTAGTCTAGAAGAGTCTTAATAGTATAAGAGCTATTGCAGATTTTTCTACCGACTTCCAAAAAGAAGGAGGTATTTAATTCGACTGTATGTTTTATACCTCATAACTTTCGTTAGGGTGAACCGATTCTCGAAATTCTTTTTTTGCATGTAAACTGGTGCTTCCCGTGAGACCCCATTTAAATTTAATCAAATACGGTTAAGTAGTTTTTAAGTTACACTCTAATAACTGAATAGAATGGAAGTTGGTATTAAATTTTTCAAATTGTACTTGTATATTAAGCTTACAGTAGAAAACAAAATGGTACTATTTAGAGTATGTGTTAAAATTAAATAGATAAAAACGATTATATTTATTAGTTTTATTTATTTATTAACAATAGGTAAGGTTACAAAAAACAGGTAAAACTACTAAACTGATTTCATTCTATATTCTTCCGATACCCGATTATATACCCGATACCGATAACCGATTCGTTATTGGAGTGTATCTCAAAAACTACTGGACCAAATTTGATGTAATTCAAATGGACACCACACGGGAAGCACCAGCTATCAAACAAAAATAATTTTTGAGAATCGGTTTACGCGTTCCAAAGTTACGAGGTAACACATAAAAAAAACAATCGAATTGAACACCTCCTCCTTTTTTTGGAAGTCGGTAGATAATTTGAAAAATAAGAAATTTAATTTACTAGTTGCTCTCCGCGGTTTCACCCGCGCGGTGATGGATGATGATGAATTTTATATAGCCTAAGTTACTCAAGATGAATGTAGCTTTCCAATGGTGAAAGAATTTTTAAAATTGGTCCAGTTATTTTTGAGCGAATTCGTTACAAACATACATACAAATCGTTCCTCTTTATAATATTACTAGTAAGTATAGATTTATTATATTTCAAATTACATGTCAGGATTGCAGCAGTTTAGGTACCTGTTGGAGCACGGAGCTAATGAATATCCGTTTTGCAGTCGAGATGCAAATTGTTACAGGCGAGGAAACACTACTTAGTAGATACACCTTTTTGTACATGAGTCCGTCTTTCAAAGTACCACCAGAGTTAACATATTATTTTAACTACTATTATGTTAGTGTAAAAGGTGTTGGCCACCCAACAAATATGTATTTATTGATAAATCACTGGCAATAATTAGGTTTGTCAGGTTGCTGAAACTGTGGGCTCTCGCTCTTCTGTTTCAAGGCTCGCCGAAAGCACAAGTCTGTCATTGTAAAAATATACTTATTATAAAACGCTGAAATATCCAAACAGCAGGTTTTCTCCAACTACTACGCCTTCAAAGATATGGTCCACTCGCCCACCAGCTGAGGTAACCAACAAAAGGCACTGTCGCAAGTGAAATTAGACTCAAAAACCAATGTTTCGGTGTGACGAGAGCAATGACATTCTAAATTTAGTTAATAGTTCTGGTATTATATCTGGTGTTTATTATATCTGGTCTGGTATTACTATCGCAGGCAAGCGTGGTGGTTACCACGCGGATATTCGACTTGCGTAGCTTGTTACCAGATTGTAGAAAAAAGTGTACGCATAGCGTTTACAAGTACCTCATTTTCACGTAGTTTTATTTCCTTCTCCAACAAAAGCGTAGCCATTGATTTGAATGTGCCATTAACCCCTTCATTGTTAACGGGCAATCGAATCAGTTTATTGCGTGGCAACACTGGCAGCCTCAGCGACGCATTTTTATTACCCCGACCTCATTTTAAGCTGCTAAAGCGCTTTTTAGCGAGCGATTTTTTTATAATCCCATTCCTACTTAGGAGTTAGCGGTAAACGGTTTAGTATTTCTGACGGGTGATTACTTATGTAACGCCTCGGTAAGCCCTTTAAAATGTTTGACCTTTTTGTAATATAAACATGCAGAATTAAAACTTTTCAGAGGCCCTTAATTAAAATAAACCTTTATAGACGTATATTTTTGATGTCAGTACCGATGTAGTAGAATATGGTATCACAAAAGATTGATAGTTGTGTCAAGTATGATTTTTTTTAAATACCTCTAGTATTCAGCCCTATCACCGATCTGAGATGTGCTAGTTTTAAGTCAGTGATTATTTTTTATATTGAATTTCTCGTGAGTTTGACACATATAAACTATTATTATTAATCGGCAAAATACTCACGTTAGGGATCAAATACGTCGACCCGGGTTTCGAGCATGTCCGATGCTCATCTTCAGGGCGAGTACGCAGCGGCGTCTGCGAGTCGACTGTGCACTTGCCGGTATGGTACCATACTGGCGAGTCCGGTACGGTATCGTTTATCGAAGTAAAAGAGTTCGTGCGACTTAGATTGAAAGGATTATTTTATTTAATGATTTTGAGAAAGAAATTTGTTACGGGATACAACGGGATTTAAGTATTATGTGTTATGTATTATTGTATGCATGAATACATAACACATAATACTGAAAATTATAATTTTATTGCTTTGGTAATTAATATAATGTTGCCAATTGTCATAACAGTGCGGTAGAAAGAGCTCTTACGGTCATGCTACCGTTCATAGTTACCAGTTCAACAATTGGAGAAATTTCATACAATCCGCGGCCTTATTGTCTATCTTTACGGAGAATGGAAATGGGATTCATTTTGACATTTGAATCCCACTCTGTGCGAAACCTTGCAAGCCCATTGGCTGGAACTATCAATGGGAATGAGAATGATGTGACATTTTATTCTCACTCAAGTTAGACATTACGGCGGCAAGTTTAAAGATGGTGTGGCAATAAACTCGCCTTGTATTAGATATTACAAGTTCTATATCCAATACCTTTAAATAGCAATTCTAGTATATTTGTATATACATAATCTGAATCTCGGAAACGGCTTAACAATATTCATAAAATTTATTATGCAGGAGGATTTGGGGGCGATCAATCTAGCTAGGTTTAATTTTTAGAAAACGTCGTTTTATCCGTGTTTTCAAACAATAAAAACTGCTACAATTTCATTAAAGCAACTAGGTCATCAGTTTAAATAACAACTAAACTGTTTTACCGACACATCAACACTAAAAGCTATTTGACAATAGATGGCGTTGATAAACAATACTAAGCCAATAAAGTGTTTGGTTTAAGGTTAGAACTATAAAACTAATTGTTAAACTTACAAGCAAAACTCGGTCATCGATGTACTTATGTATAATGAGAACAAATGAGTATTAATCTACCTACCCAGGATGATCTCTTCCAGGAAATAAATGCGTACATGCACTTCATACATGGTTAAACCCTTAAATATACGGAAATTAACCCCTAAATATACATGTATCATATAAGCATAAAAAATACAGCACACCATAAATAAGATAAAGATTTTCTTTAGCTTTAGTTTAGCCTATATGATTGAAGTCCGAATAATTCATATTACTGAATGTTACTTGTGTCCCAGATTGAATTATAAACACTTGAGTCATTTTTCAGTCAAAGGTAAGCAAAATGAACGCGATGAAATTTATTAGTCCACTAAAGAGCTCGAGGCAAATGAATTGTTAATTTGTGAGACAATCAACAGGTAAATGCTTGGACTTTGCATAAAAATTGTGTATTTAGTTACTGTAATGCAGTTTTCAGTGCGCATGCAAACATAATTTAGGTCTCCTTATAATTTTATTAGCAATAGTGCCTAAGAATTATTGTGTAAGGGTGTGAAGGGCACTGTAGAAAGTGAAGTTACTGGGCGAAAGAAACTCAAAAACCATGAGGTGATGAGCATATTATAGACAGATAGATAGATAAACTCTTTATTGCAACTCCACAGTAGTAAAGAAGTAGGATAATATAATAGAAAAAATGTTACACAACAATGAAAAGTTTAAATTTAAGCGTCACACTGGGCGGTACTTATTATTAAAATTAAGTGTCACAGAGATCTGAGCACTCTGTTCCAGAGTAAGTTTTGGTCTACGATAAACTATGGTTCTTAGCTCCGAGTGCCACTGCAACGGACATGAGCAAGCATGATGCTTATCATCAGACCCACGACTTGACCGTCTCGTATTTTCTTAAGTTTGGAACTTGAAATAAAAACACTTTGTGTTTCTTCGAGATTTGACGCGAGACAACAAAAAATATTTACCAATCCACTACTATGCACGAGTTTCGAAAAGTTTTAAAATCATAGATATTAGCTTTGAATTTCCCTCGTCAACTGCCAAAGTTTTAGTTTTAGTTAATACATTTGCTTCGCTAAAATGTGCCTGTATAAGGCAATCATTTTAATATAAATAACGGGAATCACTCACGTAAATAAGTCTGAACTTTCCAACTATAGTTTTAACCACATCCAGTGGTCTTTGGTGTCCGGTGCCTAATACAGCCGTGCGATTCTCTAAGAGCAAACAAAAAAATTGCATCTTTGACAACATCCGTAAAACAAATGATAAGATGACAAGAAACGTTGAAAAAACAACCTTGTTGTACAAGGGCGATATCTCATAAAGTATTTGGCATCTTTGAGCTCGTCGACGACTCATTAGAGAATCGCATGGCAGCTCTAGCATGTCGTATAATTTGCAGCAAGTTTTTAAGTAATAAAGTAGTAGTATGATTATTCGCAATAGCTCAGAGGTTGTGCGAGTCAGCCTCGGACAAGGCAGCATAAACTATCAGTTTAATCGGGCTCTCGGGCTTCAAGTTTCATAAAGGTAGCATTGTGGGGAAATCTGAAGCTAAGATGAGTGGAGCTGCCTGGCTACCTCTCACAAGACTAAGTATTTGTAGCAGATGTATTTGAGAGTTGGATCTGTTCTAGTTCTAGAGTGCTACCACGTTAAACCGTTTCATTACTGACCATGAAGCGAGATAGGGATCACTTTCAAAGTTAATCTACCAATAATTTACTGTTTTGGTAAGCTATCGTTCCGTGTACAATTTATTAGGCACAGATTTCAAATAAATTTGAAATTATCCAGCATAAAATTTGTAACTGAATTTGGTTGGAGTTTTAACACTCTTATTGAAATTATTTCTAGGAAGTAAGTAAATGATTTTACGGTAAATAGCAAAGATTCGCAATTACGTTACGAAGATTCGTAATTATGTTCCGTAACTTTACGAAGGAGTTCCTTTATGAAGTTCGGTAAGAAATGTAATTGTATTTATGGCAGGTAAAGTTTCCAAGTCTTTTGTATAGGGTTGTTTGCATCTCTGAAATAAATTCAATATAAGTAATTAAAATTGTATATTTCTAAACCGCCTAGTAAGCTAGATAAGTTGTTCATCCGACGCAAACTTACAACAATATGAACTCTTCATATTTTGAAATTGAAATTTCTTTAAAATATTTCTCTGTAAGCCAAACAAAGTAAATTTTAGAAAAAAGATTATAAAATAATAAACTATAATACTATTTAAAATTCTAAAACCAGTACAAACAGTCATTTTCCACTAACTGTGGCACAGTTTGTCTTGGAGCGTCCGCCTTGTGGGCTTATAACCACCTACCTCTTAAAACAAGCCCGCTAAGTTTCTAGCCGGTTCTTCTCAGCCGTGGTCGCGTTCCAATCCGGTTGTAGATTAAAAAAAAAATTTAATGACAATTTGTAAGTGCCCCCGTAGGCCTATACAGAATAAATGATTTGATTTTGTATGATTATTTCATAGAGGACACCAGTCCCTTCATCTATGGATTATTCAAAGCTATAACAAGCTCACCTGCTTTATAATAGTTTCGTAAAACGGTTATAGTAAATAAGTAAACCTTTTTATACTCAGCTAGCTCGTACGACACATTTAAAAATAAGCAATTGATCACGCGGCGAAGATCGTGTCTCGCAAAATAAATAGGTAAACATGGAGCCACAGAATAGTCAATAGATAGAACTTTACATACTAATACGTGGAATTACGTAGGAATGGAAAATGTACAAACGTATATGTACGTTTGCTATTCCTAAATTAAAGTAGTAGTTCTGCAAACAGTAGACCTCGCGAGCGCATTCTTATTAGCGGTAGTTTTTGGCAGTCTGAGCTATCTGCCCTGCGATTCTCTAATGATTCGTCGACGACCTCACCGATGTCAAATACTTTGAGATATCGCCCTTGTATAAGGTTGTTTTTCCACCGTTTCTTGTCATCTCTTCGTTTGTTTCACGGAAGTTGTCAAAGATGCGACGATGTTTGCTCTTAGAAAATCGCACGGTTGAAGTTGAAGAATGACAATATTACCAAAATCGCTAGTCAAGTTTTTAAAATTCACAAACACAACTACTTGACCAATTCTGTTCATATTAGAAATCCTTCTTTAAAGTCAGGCACCTAAAGTGTGTACCAAATTGTATCAAAATCGGTCGGTAAATAGTGCAACAGGCCTTTCCCCTCTTTTAAGGTAAAGTAGACCACTCACACTCAATAATCGTTAATTATATAGTAAAAAATACATACCAAGTTTCGTCAATATTGGTTTAACAATGCGACCTGCCGTGCGATTCTTAAAGAGCAAACATCGTTGCATCTTTGAGAATACCCGTGAAACAAATATAGAGATGACAAGAAACGTTGGAAAAGCAACCTTATTTACAAGGGCGATATCTCAAAAAGTATTTGTCATCGGTACGTAGTTGTAGTTCATTCAAACTAACAGACACACGGATAGGTTCACTTTGCTCGCTCGGTCAATAAGAGTTCAAGATTAGTTATATTTAGGTAAAATAAGGTTCAAAAACGTTCATGCGTGTGAGCGACCTGACCTAATAGTGCCAGTTTCCGTAGGCAGCTATCGTGTTACTCAAATACTCCATTATACGAACAAAAGCACTTACCTTTTGTGTCCGACGGACATGCGTTTTTAATTAAATATCTAGTGTCTGACGAAAATATAATTAGATTTCGTGAGGTTTTGTATTTACTTTGAAATTCAAGTAACCTATTCAAATTTTATTGAAGCGCAGATAATCTTGACTAGGCGATATTAACCGATCATAAGTTAAGCAACGCTTGCTGCGGTCAGGAGTTGGATGGGTGACCGCTTCGACATGGGTTGGCCACTAGCCTATTCATCATAGCCTGACTCCTGTCTCTGAGAGCAAGGCTCGTCGTTGCCAACATTTAGTGGGTGGCAATTCACTATTGCCTGAATATTTAAAGATGAGGCTAAAATTGGCAGTTGCTGTAGTCTTTACCAGACTCAGATGGGTACCACCAATATATTCAAAGTCAATATTCTCGATAATTATCTAGCTATTGCAACATTTTCTACCCCCCCCCCCCCCTTTTTCATAGCTAACTTTTGCATAAAAATGGCCTCGTAGTATTGGTTTCGGCGTCACTAACGTCTATCAAAATACCGGGCGTTTTAAACATTTTAACTGTAAATAATAGTTATATGGGACAATATCCTCACATAGTGTTCAGATCCCAAAATAAACAGAGCCGGTACTATGTAACCTGATGACTGATATATACATACTTATTATACGTATACACACCCAGACACGGGTCCAATAGTCATTTTCATGTATAGAAATGTTTGACCTGTCCGGGGATCAACCCTGGAGTGGCTCAGAAGGAACTACTTACAACTGCGTCAATCGGTCAGTCAACATTTGGGTAAATCTGTGGGATGCACGTATTTTGCTTTCCCTATTCGCTTAGATCATAAATTATCGTAGAAAACACGTGTTTTAATATATAAAAGCCTAAAACATGACAGAACTACCAAATGCGCCAACCGGCCAGTCGACAGTCTGGGGAAACCGTGGGGTGCAAGTAGTTTACATGTTCTAAATTCGATGCTCGGACCTCGAGCCTCAGTGGCCTAGTTGGTCATGGCGTCTGACACGGATTGTCGGAAGACGCAGACTCTAATCCCGTCCGAGGATGTTAATTTTTCTCTAAAATAATTGCAATGTTTGGTATCGCTACGCAGGCGTTAGTGCTTTAAAAAGAATACTATAAAAAGTAATTTATATATTCTGAATCAAAACGAAAATCATATAATAGAATCATAAGAAATTACGGTCCAAGAAACTTGTTTCAATGTGAGAAAGCCTATTTAAATACTCTGTAGGTACTTAATAAAAACCGTCACTCTAAATCAATCATCTTTCACGTTCCACCGCAAAACCTAAAGGCCTTAAAAGCCTTAATTTAGGCCGTCGGCCGTAAAAACACGACTGCCAGGACAATTCTGATGCCATCTGAGCAGTAAAAACTCTTCAGACGTAAAAACCAGCCGAGATGGAAATACAGATAGGTAAATGGTAGGATCGTGTGCAAAATGGCTAAACTTGATTGCCCCAAGTTTTTCGCTCGCGGGAACTATGCGGGGAAATAATGGTAATGTGTAAGTAGTGAAACAATAAAGTCAGGAACTTGGTTCCTTTATGAGTAGTAAAAGGTATTATAATCGACGTCGAAAATATAGACAGTCATATGTTTTTGCGCCTGTAACCCTGAGACATTAAGTTGTGAAGCATTCGTAGCAGAGCTTGACTTAGCGATCTCAACCGATCAACCAGTTAAGCAACACTTGCTGCGGTCAGGACTTGGATGGGTGACCGCTAGTGGCATTATTCAACTGAGCGCTTCCGTGCTTCTCAGGGCAAGTTAAGCGGTCGGTCCTGGTTGTAGGAAACAGTCGTTAGGCTATGTCGAAGGCCTTCGGGCGGCCTGAAAGCTTCGACATGGGTTGGCCACTAACCTATCCACCAAACCGCACTGGGCCCGCCTGGTGGATTATGATCCAACTTCTCTCTCTGAGAGGAAGACTCAAGCCCCAGCCTATATGTTTTCACCGCTGACACCTTCGTTTCAGAGTGAGGAGTGTGATCCGTAATCCACCACATCCGTACCGCACCCACCAAGCCGCACTCCCAGTGCGGCTTGGTGGGCTGTCCTCGTGCCACTGTTATCAGACCCTCTGACATTACACCCAGCCTCTCAGCAGAAAAAAACAAATTTGACCTTGCAAAGATTGTTGCGATAACATGTATTCCAATCAATCCTTACTTTATTTTACGGTATCAACCGCAAGCACGCTTAGGTGCAATAAGGATGCCAAAAACTCTGTACATTTATGAACATTAAACAAAAAAAAATCACATTAAAAAATAGTTTTGTATATTTAGCGAGTTACATTTTTAGTTTAAGATTTTAAACATGATCATCACACCACAGGATTTGCATTTACTGATTTTACCGGATGGAAATCAAGGAGGCACTACAATTAGCATCTCGCCATTCCGCCGCCATTTTCGCCAGGGCACAGAAACTCGGCAATTCCGAATGAAAAACCGCCGGAGCCTTCACATCGTATAATTTATAGCTTAATTTATCAAAACAACGACGGTAAGAAGGTATGAGTAAACAACAAATTTTGCCACGATTCCTTTGAAAGCTTTTTTCAGCCAGTTATTACGAATAGAGTTGCGTGCTTCGAGTTATAAAGCAAACGCGAGCTGCGTTAGTGTTTATATTCTGTATTATAGTATGCGTGAAAATGGCTTTGAAACTTTCGTAAGTACTATGCATAGTTTCAAGATTTTTTTATTCGCGGATGGAAAATATCATTATTTATAGATATAAACGAGTTTTTTTTCTTTAACCCGTCGCGTGTCGCGCGTACACCATGTGTACTATCACCCAATTTTTCGCCTGACCAGTTCAAAAAGGTTTTGCTTTGCACATGTGCATTGCAAGCTAACTCCGCCTTACTAGTAAGATTAAAAAAGTGCTAAGCGATGTTGCGCGTACACAAAGTGTATACACATTTTTAGATCTCCAGTTTGTAACTAATTTTATCAGATCCAATACACTCCACCGGTATAAACTTGCTTTTTTAGTTGGTCAAACTATTCAAGAGTATTTTAATTTGAACTTTTATGCGTAGTTTGGAAATAAACCGGAAAAACTAGACACTGGGCGGGTTAACAAGCAACGATCTCGCTATTTCTAACAGCATCAATAGATCAGTTCATTTGAACCCACTACTGGAGCAGCTTCCTACCCGAGAAAAGACACCGATCTCCGTATTGGTGCATAGCACTAGTATTAAAGTCAGACAACCAGCCGTGCGATTCTCTAATGATTCGTCAATGTTCGCGAGCTCACCGATGTCAAATACTTTATGAGATATCGCCCTTGTACACAAGGTTAATTTTCCAACGTTTCTTGTCATCTGCCGTGCGATTCTGTAATGATTCGTCGATGAGCTCGTCGACGAGCTCACCGATGTCAGATACTTCGCCCTTCTACATAAGGTTGCTTTTCCTACGTTTCTTGTCGTCTCTTCATATGTTTCACGGATGTTGTCAAAGATGCAAAGATGTTTGCTCTTAGAGAATCGCACGGCTGGTCATTTGTTTCACGGATGTTGTCAAAGATGCAACGATGTTTGCTTTTAGAGAATCGCACGGCAGGTGAATGACAAGCCCGTTGTGCTAACTTGCATTAAAAAATGTTATATCAAAAAATGGAATCTACTTCAACACCAATATTTATTATATATATATTTTTTTCGCGATTTTTATGTGACGTCTACTTACGGGATCAATTATCAATCATGATATCTTCAAGATAAATCAACACTGTTCAGATTTCGGAGTATAACCCAAAAACTGCTTGACAGAATTTGAAGAAATTTAAATGTGACCACCTCGGAAATGTATTCTAACAAACAAAAATATTTTTGAAAATCGGTCCACGAATAGGGGAGAAATCGGCTAACATACACATAAAACAAATAAATACACACCAACATATAACTTCTTCCTTTTTTGAAATCGCTAAAAAAAATAACCTTATTGATTCTGTGTAATCTAAAAGCCAAGTTTTTATCGTTTTGCTATGAAATGGTACACTTCTGACGATTCATACCATAGCATTGTTGAGAGAAAACTTGTGCGTATGTGGAATGCGTATCAAAGTACCTTAGTTGTAGAGCTGCAAATATTTTAGCATGTATGAAGCCAAAAAGGCATCTGGGTCTGCAAGAGACCCAGTAATTCATGAAGTCCCAGACGTAATAGGTGAAGCGTAAACCAAGCGATTTTCACGCTATGTTTGCCAAGAGATGTCTACGTTTGGTTGAGTATTTTTGAAGGTTGTCGTGTTGCGGCAAATGTAAAGAGAGAATAAATGAAATTTGGCTCAAATTGTAGTGTCTAGTTTGGCTAAAATAAATGTACTGGTAAGGATAATCCCTTGGTCTGAGGCCGAGTCGTTAAGAACAAAATGTCCGTAATATTAGCACCCGAATATTATATTTATAATAAACTGGCTGCGCCCAGCGGTTTCACCCGCGTGGTATTGTGAGGATGAATAAAATATCGTAGGTATGTTACTCAGGTATAATATAGCTTTATACTCGTGAAATATTTTTTGAATAGCTTAAGTAGTTTAACGTACGAGTATGTCCATTACAAACAAACAATAATATATCTTTCCTCTTTATTAGTAGAGTAGATAAGGGTCAAAAAATACGAATTTGGCCTGGTGGTACCGGCGTTACTATTGCATATTTCAAAATAAAAAAAGTATTTATTGTTACATAACTGTAATAGTTAGAGATATGGTAATGTGGACTTCTTTGTAGATATTGACGTAGTCTATGTACTATTATGTAGTAGTGGTAAGTATTATTCTGTAGTAGGCGTATTTGTCAATAGCATAGACTATTATTATATGGTCAATAGATTCCGGAGCGTACGATATAAAGACTTTTTTTGGGTTTTTTCCACACTTTGGGTTACATTATCGAAGTTTTCATACAGATCCCTAACTTTTTTGAAAATATTATATAGCCTATGTACGTCAGGAAAAATGTTGATTCTGATGGTAAAATACCTAATTTTCATATTGAACAGTAGTTTCAAATCCTATTTAATTTAAAAGAAACAAACAAATAAATCTTTCTAGTTTATAATATGAGTGTAGATAGAAAACAAACTGGCGTGCTTTAGAAATATCTTAAAAACTGAGTTTGAATACTCTTGCCAGTTGTGTCCATAATTATTACTCACGTGCTACTTTTGGACGACATTACAGTCGCATCGTATTTAAATAATCATTTAAGAACAGGCCTGGTAGTTTTAAAGCTTTTTATGTAATTAGGTTACGGAGCACGAGATCTATCTGGTGTTAAGCAGTAACCTCTGCCTGTAACAGATGAATTTTGTAACAAGTGACGCACTGCACCCATCACCCTGATATTAAGTGGTAAAATCTCATGTGCCAGCAATTTCATGAAAAAACTATTAATGAAATTGCATATGTGAGGCATGATACCATTTTAAATATTGTTCTAGTAAAACATATATTTATCAACACATACAATTTATAAATCATGAGTTTTAAATAACGACTTCTGAACTGTTTATTATATATGAGAACTTAATATAGGTAAGACACAGAATGTGGTTTATCCTAATAATAAACATTTTAGAAACCAAGCTAACAAAATTTTAATAAGACTTATGTTATTCTCGTGCAAAGGCAACCCTAATAATATAAAAGAGTAGGTAGATGTACGTATACTCTGTACCTTTACAAGGGTGAACGCCGCGGGAGGGACCTATATACTACCAAACAAATTTACTCCTTTTACACCGAAATTTCCTTTGCTAGTACGAAAATTTGTGGGCAAACGTGGGTGGTCTTTGTTGTAGCTTACATTAACATTTTCCGATAGAAAGCTCATGTTTCCTGGGAAATTAGTTGGACGTTTCAATATTATGAGAATTGTTTATTAGAATATATCAAAAAAGTTTAGTATTTATATTATTGGTAATTTTTTAATTTATTTTTAGAATTTCTTATTTTTACACAAAATGTATTAATTTCTTCGCGCGTCTTTCTGAAAGCTGAATTAAGTATAAATTGATTGGGGTCTTATTTTTTTATTATTTTGGCTCAAGTGTACCATAGACTTTGTTATTCAAATGAATTCGTTATTTAAAGTATTGAACGTGTAAGTAAAATCTCTCACTATACTTATTTTAACGGTTTGCTGACAATTGGATCTTTGTTTTCAGACATTTGTGTTAACCTAAAGTTGATATTCATTTTTGCGTCCCGGGGGTGACGTGTGCAATGCAAGTTTGGAAATTTTGAACTCTTAAGAAAAAAACGTGACAAATGCCCAGTTCCAGCACTATAATAGTGCTGCAGTTGCCCGGCGGTACTACAATCATCTCTTCCCTATGAGATTTGCATTACACAAACTTAAACCTATATTATTTGAATGGCTTCGAAAACAAAACAATGAGGCAATAGAAAATATATTTGTCGGAAAGATGTAAAATCTTGTCGAGCCGTGCGATTCTCTAATAATTCTTCGATGCGCTCGTTGACGAGCTCACCGATGTCAAATACTTTATGAGATATCGCCTTTGTACATAAGATTGTTTTTGACAAAGTTCTTGTCATCTCATCATTTGTTTCACGGATGTTGTCAAAGATGCAACGATGTTAGCTCTAGAGAATCGCACGGCTGTTAACAGCAATTCGATTCTCTAAGAGCTAAGAGCTTCTAAAGTATTTGACATTGGTGAGCTCGTCGACGAATGCAACGACGCAATTTTGTTACAGGGTCTTTTTTTATGGGATAGGTTGGCAAACGAGCACCTAATGGTGAGATTGGTAAGGGATACCGTCGCCCACGAACATCCGATAGAAGATAGAAGAAGAATAAGGAGAACGTATAATTATGCAATATGAATGTTTAAAGTTTTTTTTTTTTAAAGAAATTTATAAGAGCATTGGTAACTATATATTCCATTAAAATTGACTTTTATTGTGGCGCTTTTAAATGTTTCAACTCAGAGTAGGACCAGAAGACATGCCATAAGTAGCCCGACGATATTGTCAAAGTCACGAAGAGTCTGTGGATGGAACTGATAAATGCCGTTCATTACGGCATTCAAGGGGGAAGGCTGTCAACGGTGAAGGTCTTCGAGCCATTGATGAAGATAGATTGCCGAGGGTCTGCCCATATCTCTATTGCACGGCGTTAACAAATAATGAAAATAAAAGTAGGTATCTACTTGTGGCGATGTCCAAAAGCATACTGTTATACCCCATCAATGCACCCTCTAATGCAGTGACATCCCATATATTGCTTAACATGCAATATAATAGTAAGTTGGAACTTTGCTTGTAGATTAAAGTCAGTCTGTTTTGTACCACAGTCGGGAACGGTTGCCAAAGGGTCCCTTAGAGTAGAATCTCAATAAAGTTAGTGTCCTTCAATATATCCTTTTTTTTAAAAACCAATCTCTCTGGGATCCTATAACATTTGGTGGCAGCGGTGGGATGCGGAAATCCCCAGTTCGCCAAAATATAAAATCTAAAGCAGACTCTGAGCTACCGCATCTCGTATAAAATATTAGTGTAAACTACTGAATAAAAACTTACCGAAAACCCGGACTGTGCATTACCTGTGAAGTGATAATATCCTGAAACTTACCTGAAAGTGAATATCGTGCATCCTGAGTGTTATGTCATCCCTGAAATTATAAACTGTACTTACCTGCATACTTACCCTGAGCATCCTGCAAACTTCGACGAGCTGAATTTACCTGAAAATTATCCTGAAAGAAATTATCAACACCGAGATCCCGGATAGATTACTTCATCATCGACGGTGATCATCATCAACATATTTCCTGCTCCTGTGTACCTGCTGTTTCGGCCGAGGTGTAACCTTGGGCCGTGTCACCAGTCGATCGTTGTGTCCGAGGCATCGTCTTATCGCTGCGGAATGCGTCTCCGGCTCCCGCTCATCCTTATCGCCGCCTACGCAGCTTACTTGTAAGTCTCTGGTCATTGTTTTGAAGTAAGAATAAAATTAGGGATCCGTAACTTTATTTAATATCGAACTGGCTAAGTAATATTACTTTATTTTAAAATTGTTGTATCCGTATAGTGTTACATAGTGTTTTGTAATGAACGTATTCTGTGTTGATTATATAAAATATTTTAAATAGCGAATTTTCTCGTAATGCCTAAAGGAATCAAAGAAGATAATAAATTGACAATTGAACTTCCTGAGTTACCTGTCTCACCTACAGTATCCGAAAAAACGGCACCTTTGTCGCCGAGGCAGACTAGATCAGCAACAGCTTCAGTACTAATAGATATGGATTTAAATACTCTCTTTAAATTTATTAAATCATATGATGGCAGTCGAGAAACAGTGAATTCCTTTATAATAAATTGCAATAATGCGTATGAGCTAGCCACAGAAATACAAAAACCAATTTTATTCAAGTACATCCTAAGCCAATTGCAAGGAAAAGCGGAGCTTGCCTGCTCTATCAAGGATTTCAGTTCGTGGGAACAATTAAAAGAATTTTTAAAAACCCAATTTTCCGAGAGGAAACATTATGCCCACCTACTTACCGACCTACAAGAGAGCAGGCAGGGCCCGCAAGAGAATGTAAATCAGTACTCGTTGCGCGTCGAAACTTGTCTTTCACAGCTTCTCACGGAGATATCTCTCAGTAACACTAGGAAAGGTGAAATTCCTGGGCGCACCGCCGCTATGGAAGACCTAGCCCTTCATCACTTCTTAATGGGCCTTCACCCCCGTCTTTCTAACATAATTAGGTGTCGTAATCCCAAAAATTTGAATGAGGCCACGAATCTTGCAATTTCTGAAGAAAGGATTCAGCAGTCACTTTATAAAAGGAATATCCAACAACCTGATTCAAGGCCAAATATCAGTACAAACTTTAATAAGCGTTTTCAACCAAGGTCAGGGCCTTCCAATCCTCAACATCCTCAGCATTCCCAACAATCTAGGAATAATGGACAATTCCAACAACCGAGAAGTTCCCCACAGTCGCCTGGGCTATTTTGCAGATATTGTAAAGCCACAGGCCACGACATAAAAGATTGTAAAAAACGTGAATTTTACAATAATCGTTATCGCAATCAACAACCATCGAGTAGGCCATCAGGGTTGAACCAAAACAATCAATCGTATAAAACGATCAATCACATCCAAGACGTAACCGAAGAGAATGAAGACCAAGGTTATGACGAAGTTGATGATATTGAAAATTCCTTAAAGAATTCTTTAAACGAGTAGGCGTCTCGGCTCAGTGTCGCACGGGACGGCGCATTGAAGGCGGCACCCACAATACACAAAAATCCGAACGTGTTACACAGCAGGGTAACCAGCCCCAAACCGGAAACACTTCCTTATCCAAATTAAATATTGAACGTGCTATACAACAGGGTAATCAGCCCCAAATTGGAAGCACGTTAATATCTTCCATTAAACGTGTTACACAACAGGGTAACCAGCCCCAAACCGGAAACACTTCCTCATTAAAACTAAAAATCCAACGCGCTACACAGCAGGGTAATAAGCCCCAAATCGGAAGCGCTCTCAAATATCCGTCAAATACAACCCAAGTTAATGACTCTGTCCAAAATCAAAACGTGTACGAAATTAATATAGACACAACTAAGAGAATTTTGCCACACGTTCTCCTCGATTCCCAAGTATCTGATATTCCTTTGACACTTTTAGTAGATTCTGGTTCCGCTATCTGTTTGATCAAACAGTCCTGCATGTTACACAAACCTAACTTAACAAAGGAACCAATAAACATCAAGGGAATAGATCCTGGTGAAGAACCTACCCCAACACTTGGTCATTTCCGATTAAAATTAAAATTATCGCATAACAAAACAATTTCTCACAAGTTTCACGTCATATCAGATATAAACCTACCTTACGATGGCATCATAGGTACCGACCTCCTTACAGCATTTGGTTGTAATATCGACTATAACACTGACACCTTAAAAATAGGAAACCTTAATATAACTCTTCAGTTCTTTGATCCTTTCTACATTATTCCTCCTCGTACGGAGACCGTTATTGAATGTACTGTCCGTAACACTGACCTAAAAGAAGGTGTTATCTTGGATCAACATCTCTCAGACAATCTACTGATATCTAAAGTTATATGATTATTAACGGGATATTTACCGTGGTAAGGTTGTGGAATGAGCTCCCGATATTTCGGCGCAGTTACATGCACCATGTTCACGGGAAGACTGAAGAATGCGGGTGGTTGGTCAAAAAGTTTAAAAGTTAGGTGCAGACATAACGATCTACCCTCTTTCTTAGTCTTTTGCTACGGTTATCACTGGAACTCGAACTCGATCCTAAGTCCCGACAAAACACACTCACTGTATCACTGCGTATAGTATTTTGAACACATTTTGAACGCGGACTTTTATTTTTAAAACAACCTAATACTGGATTCCACGCACTGGCGAGTTGAAAACCATCACCTCGATTGAAATTCTGGCATTTCGAGATCTCAATAGTTTCCTTTACTAGCCTTGGTATGTAATGGCGTTCGGTGGACAAGATTTTAGGGTTATGGAATTCAATCCAGTGGTTAGGACCCGCGTCCAGCAGATGCTCAGCTATGGCAGATTTGTGTCTTTCATTGTTTTTTACTGCCTTTATGTGTTCCTTGATGCGGCATGAAACAGTTCGCTTCGTCTGTCCTATGTACGAACTTCCGCAGCTGCAGTTAATTTTGTACACCCCGGGATGCTGAAAAGGAATCTTGTCCTTAGGGGAACGCAGACATTGCGCAATCTTCTGATGAGGAGTAAATATGGTCTTGATAGCATATTTGTCAAGAATTCGACCTATTTTGTCTGTGACTCCTTTAACATATGGCAAAAAGGTCGGCTGTCGTTCCACCTTCGGTTTTATCAGTTTCTTCCTTGGCTTGGTTATACCGACCTGAGCCTTATAACCATTCCTGCGTAACACCATCTGTACGTGGGATAGTTCCTCTTCAAGGTGTTCTGTATCGCACAGATCATAGGCCCGATTTGTCAGTGAACTGACCACAGAATTAAGATGCCGGGGATGATGGTGAGAGGTGGCATGCAAGTACAGGTCTGTGTGTGTCGGTTTTCTGTACACTGTGTGGCTCAGAGACCCGTCTTCCCTCGCTGTTATTCGAACATCCAGGAACGGCAACACTCGATCTTTCTCAATCTCAGCCGTAAACCGCATAGCGTGATGAACACTGTTTAAATGTTCCAGGCATTTGCTCACTTCTGTTTCACCGCCCTTAAGTATGCAGAAGATATCATCCACATATCTCTTCCAGCACTTGATTTCTACGGGACAGGTGGATATAGCCCGGTCTTCAAAGTGTTCCATCCACAGATTAGCAACCACAGGGGCCACTGGACTACCCATTGCTACTCCATCTATCTGCAGGTAAAACTGGCCTCTGTATAAGAAATAACTGGAAGATAAACAGTGTTCCAGCAGTTTGGCGTATTCCATCGAAATGTTGTTGTCAGACAGTTTTTTCTTTATTACCTCTAAGCATTCCAGTACCGGTACCTTCGTAAATAGAGATTCAACGTCAAAACTGACCATGATCTCATCACTTTCAACCCTAGTCTGCTTCAAAAGGCTCACCATATGTCTAGAGTCTTTTACAAAAGATGGCGTCTGACTTGTCAGTCCCTGAAGTACACGTGAGACTTGTCGCGCCAGGTCACAAGTTGGGGAATCAATTTGGCTGACTATTGGCCGCAGTGGCACATCTCTTTTGTGGATTTTGGGTAAACCATACATTTTCGGTGGATGTCGGAAATCTGCCATAGCTGAGCATCTGCTGGACGCGGGTCCTAACCACTGGATTGAATTCCATAACCCTAAAATCTTGTCCACCGAACGCCATTACATACCAAGGCTAGTAAAGGAAACTATTGAGATCTCGAAATGCCAGAATTTCAATCGAGGTGATGGTTTTCAACTCGCCAGTGCGTGGAATCCAGTATTAGGTTGTTTTAAAAAAAAAAAAAAAAAAAAAAAAAAAAAAAGTCCGCGTTCAAAATGTCTTCAAAATACTATACGCAGTGATACAGTGAGTGTGTTTTGTCGGGACTTAGGATCGAGTTCGAGTTCCAGTGATAACCGTAGCAAAAGACTAAGAAAGAGGGTAGATCGTTATGTCTGCACCTAACTTTTAAACTTTTTGACCAACCACCCGCATTCTTCAGTCTTCCCGTGAACATGGTGCATGTAACTGCGCCGAAATATCGGGAGCTCATTCCACAACCTTACCACGGTAAATATCCCGTTAATAATCATATAACTTTAGAGAACAACCGTGATAGTTTAAAACAGTGTTTTACTGATATCTAATTGTATAGTTAAAATGAAGGATAATCATCGCGTTAATCTCACAATCGCCAATACTTCCGAATCCTTTGCAACTATCAATCCGAATCTTAAGCTGAAACTCGAGCCTTTACATTCTACATCGCTACAGATTAGACATAATACCCATGAAGCAACCAACAGAACCAACGAAGTCATAGATTTATTGAGAACAGACCATTTAAATCTAGAAGAATCTAATGCTCTTCTTGAACTATGTTCACAATACTCTGATATTTTCCACCTGCCTAATGACCAATTAACTTACACAACTGCTCTAAATCATCAGATTAAGACCAGTAGTGATGTCCCTATCCATACAAAATCGTACAGATTTCCAGAGTGTCATAAAGAAGAAGTGAAAACCCAGATTGACAAAATGCTCTCACAAAACATTATAGAAGCATCGTCTTCTCCTTGGAGCTCGCCCATTTGGGTAGTGCCCAAAAAAGCAGATTCTCAAGGCCGGCGCAAGTGGAGAATAGTCATTGACTACCGCAAGCTTAATGATATCACAATTGGCGAAACTTATCCAATCCCACAAATATCCGAAATCCTGGATCAGTTGGGTAAAAGCAAATACTTTTCAACGCTTGACCTTACTTCCGGTTTCCATCAGCTTTTAATTTCTGCTGACGACGCACCTAAAACAGCCTTCTCTGTGCCTCAAGGGCATTTCCAGTTTAATAGGATGCCATTTGGGCTCAAGAACGCCCCTTCAACCTTCCAAAAATTGATGAATAACTGTCTCTCCGGTCTGCAGGGCACGCGCTGCTTCGTCTATTTAGATGACATTGTAATATACTCGTTTGATCTTATGTCCCACATCGATAACTTGAAAACCGTTTTTGATAGACTCCGCCAATTCAATCTGAAGTTAGAACCAGAAAAATGTGAATTTCTTCGTAAAGAAGTAACTTATCTAGGGCACATCATCAGCGAAAAAGGCGTCCGACCTAATCCCGACAAGACTAAGGCCGTCACCGAGTTTCCTCTCCCTAGGTCTCCAAAAGACATCAAGTCATTTCTGGGATTGGTCTCATATTATAGAAGATTTATACCTGATTTCGCCAGGTTGGCGAAACCACTCACATCCCTTCTAAAAAAGGACACCCTCTTTGAATGGAAAAACGAGCAGCAGCTCGCATTCGAAACCTTAAAGAATAAACTTGTCTCTGCGCCAATACTCGCCTACCCTGATTTTACACAACCGTTTCTTCTTACATGTGATGCCTCTAACTACGCTATATCCGCAATCCTGTCTCAAGGACCTGTCGGTCATGATCGCCCAATTGCTTATGCGTCCCGTACACTCAATAAGGCTGAGTGTAATTATAGTGTCACTGAGAAGGAGTGCCTTGCTATAATATTTGGAACTAAAGTTTTCAGACCATACCTTTATGGTCATCGTTTTAAAATCCTTACTGACCACAAACCATTACAATGGTTGTTCAATTGCAAAGACCCTGGATCAAGGTTGGTTCGTTGGCGCCTAAAATTAGAGGAGTTTGAATATGATATTCAATATAAAAAAGGGAAAATTAATGCCAATGCAGATGCTCTATCTCGTTTCCCTGTAAACCCTATCCAACCCTCATCTCCTGTAACATCAGAGCCTGCAGTCGAAGAAGTCTCGCAAGAACTTGACAGAGACTTAATGGATTTGCTTATCTCTCCACCTTCGTTTAATTTTGACGAAGATATCCTCCCATCGTCACATCCTCTTGAATCAAATGAAGAAATCCTACGTCCTCCCTATATAAACTTACCTTCTAATGCTCCCGATACACTAACGGAAAGAATAGAAAACGAGTTACCTGCTCATCAAACGTCCTCCTTACCTCCTGCTCCTTCTCTGGAATGCAACCCTGACGTACAACTTACCACATTTGAACAATCACCTGCGCAACCAACACTCCCTGATTCACAACCTAGTCCGGATCCCATTCCGTCTACCAGCGCAAACCCGGAAGTGCCTGTGGATGATTACTCAACGTTCCTTAAATCAATGGCTAGTAAAGATAAATCTTTTAATACTGAAATCGAAGAAAACAATGAGAGCCTACTAAAATGTCCTGCAAGCGTCATCCTCATCCCTACATCTATTGATCTAGATGAATCCAATCCCTATATTCAAGAAATCTTGGGCACCCCGGAATTAACCAGCACGGTATCAAACTCTGAAAAAGAACTTTTCTCTTTCCAAAAACTTAATAATAACCATAAGACATTTTTCTTGCTGTTTTTCAAGGTCCATCATTTTGATGAAGCCTCATATCCTGAAATATTTGAAACATTAAAAAATATAAGAAATGAATTATTAATATTCGGGGATGTTAATGAAATTGGTATTTCTGACCTGAAAACCCCTTTTGACAAACACTCCTTTGTCAAAATTTATAATATTCTAACATACCTCTTCCACAACACGGGAATTAAGATTAAAATTTACCACAATAACATCACATATCCAGCTCCCAATGAAATCAACAAAATACTATATGATAACCACAACATCCCTATAGCAGGCCATTTAGGCTCTGTAAGAATGTATAATCGAATTAAACAAACATACTATTGGAAAGGGATGCGTGGAGACATTGAGTCGTATGTAAAACGATGTAAGTCGTGTCAAGAGAATAAAGCACTTAGGAAAATAAATCGTGCACCTATGCAAATTACCAGCACTTCTACTGAACCCGGTCAGCGAATTTCGATGGATATAGTTGGGCCACTTCCTGAAGCAGGTCCTGCAAAATTGAAATTTATTCTAACAATTCAAGACGACCTCACAAAATTTTCCTCGGCCTATCCCATCCGTAGCACCACCGCAGAAGAAACGAGTGAATGTCTTATACATTATATATCGATATTTGGCATTCCAAAAATTATCCTTACAGATCAAGGCACCAATTTCACCGCAGACCTCTTCAAAAAGACATGCGAATTTCTTAAAATCAAAAATCTTTGGGCTTCACCCTATCATCCTCAAACCCAGGGAGCCCTGGAGAGAAGTCACTCAACCCTAAAGGAATACCTTAAATCTTACATCAACGAGGAACAGACAAACTGGCCTCGATACGTCTATACAGCTATGCTCACGTACAACACAACAGTACACTCTACTACTAACTTCTCACCATACGAGCTGATGTTTGGGAAAAAGCCATACATACCAAATACGGTTTTTGATGAAATTTCTGGAGCAACGTATCCTGAATATGTTCGAATGCTTCAAAACCGTTTGAAGTATTCCCGAGAAAAAGCTATAGATCATATCACAAAATCTAAGCAAAACTCTAAAACATATTATGATTCTCGAACTCGTTCCACGGAGTATAAAACCGGTGACATGGTATATCTAAAGAATCACCTAAGACTGAGGAAAGCCTTATCACCCATTTGGAAGGGACCTTATAAGGTAGTAAAGATACACGGCAACAATACTCTGTCCCTTCTTATCAATCGCCGTCACGTCCGACACCATTACGATGAGGTTAAACATGCAGAAATCCCGGAAGCCCTGTAAAAAGAAAATATATTAGTTATTATTAATCGGAAATATGAACAATAAATTATACTTACCAACACCATTATGATATGAAGTTAAACTCGCAGAAATTTCGTAAATACCCTGAAAAAAAAAATACATGTATTAGTTATTGTAAATCTGTAATGTAACCAATAGAATTATACTTACCTGAAGTGAAGACACGTGCTATAAAATCTCTTTGATTCAAAATACATAGGAACCTTAATAAAGATAGTCATAAAACTAGATAGGTATAGGTTAAGGAATTAGATTTTAAATATAGTCATTGTTTTCAGCGTAACGGCCGAAGTTCAAGGACAACGAGCACATATACAACAAATTGATTCGAGTCCAGGACTATATTTTGATTACCTTGGGCGCATTAAAATAAGTAATGGCCAACTGAATGTTTTAATCCCACTGGATGTCTCACATTTAAAGCAATATATTGGCAACCTCGAACACGCTCTTAATACAGCCCTGCACTTGTGTACTGAAAGTAAAATAATAGGAACTCTTGAATGCCATAGTATATTACAGCCCTTGATAACTCGTTATCAAGATATTGTTAGAGAATTTACTTCCATATCTGAACTATTCAATGGTAAAACTAAACGCAGTGCCTGGATTGGAGGAATAGGGACTGGCATAAAACACATATTTGGTAATTTAGACGAAGATGATGGTATTAAATACGACGAAGCAATAGAATCAATACAGAATAACCAAAAAGAATTAGCTACATTAATGAAAGAAAATATAATGGTCACTACTTCTGTCATTTCTGCATTCAATAGCACCATAAACAAAGTTAAAATTAATGAAGCTAATTTGAACATAGCCATTGATAAACTAACTATGATTGTAAGAAATATGTCACACGAACAGTACCTTAGATCTTATACAAATCAAATTTTAAACTATTTAGAGACGAGTATATTAACTTTATCTTTTCAACTCGAAGATATAGTAACTTCGATATTGTTCAGTAGTCAAAACTTACTACATCCCGCTATAATAACACCTCACCAGTTATACCAAGAACTAGCTGGCAACATCAGACACCTAAACAGTAACCAAGAATTACCAATCCGATTGGAAACTAATTCGATGCATTTAATTTTGAATGTCTCTACTATAACCTGTTATTATAATAATGAGAGAATCGTGTTTGTTGTGAAAATTCCTTTAGTGTCTCCAATAGAATACAATTTACATCATGTATTAGCCTTACCGACCCCACACATAACTCAAGACCCGAACACCTACAGTATGATAATACCTAGAAATAAGTATATAGCAATGACCAGAGACCAGTCATATTATTGCGTTTTAGACAGTCTAGACGAATGTAAAGTACTATACACACAAACGTTTATCTGTGACATCCCTAACGTGTATTCGAGCAGTGTCAACCCTACATGCGAAATAGAACTAATGACGAAAGTGATAAGTGTTATCCCAGTGCAGTGTGAAACCAAATTTATCTTAGGTAATGTTAGTTTATGGAAACCCCTATCGAACAACAAGTGGATTTACGTTCAGTCAAAACCAACTAAAGTTTCTGTTGATTGTCCCAGCCGGGAACTGTACGATGTGAATGTATTAGGTACAGGCGTACTCAATATTCCCAATGAGTGCACCGCCTTTACTAAAAACATGAAATTTATAACTCGACATGTTGTCGCGAATGTCAGTTCTCCTACTTATAAGTTAGATTTTAACATTTTAAATGATTCATGTTGTAGCTTAGCTAGATTATATAACTTTATAGATACTGTGTCTCCTGCCTCAAACATATTGGAAAATATAGATCTGGACGATCTCAGTATAAAGAATAATGAAAATGTTTTAAAATCTCTTTTAGATAACACTAACAAAATTATAGACAGTCCGCACATAGTTAAGTATGGGACACATTATTCTATAATGACTATTGTAATAATTTTAGCTATATTTTTATATTTTACTTTTAAGATGTATCTTTATTGTAAACCTGGCAGCAACCGCAAACCACTATTAGTTTTACCACAATTATTTTCTAAAAACCCTACGGTCACGGTAGATCATAACGTAAACGACGATGTAGTGATTGAGCTTACACCTCCACCTATCAGACGAAACATTTAACTTTACATCTATTGCAAATAATCTTCGATTTGTTACTCGAAGGTTATTTTCTACCGCGGGGAGGTGTTATACCCCATCAATGCACCCTCTAATGCAGTGACATCCCATATATTGCTTAACATGCAATATAATAGTAAGTTGGAACTTTGCTTGTAGATTAAAGTCAGTCTGTTTTGTACCACAGTCGGGAACGGTTGCCAAAGGGTCCCTTAGAGTAGAATCTCAATAAAGTTAGTGTCCTTCAATATATCCTTTTTTTTAAAAACCAATCTCTCTGGGATCCTATAACAATACGATTTCTTACTTGTATAGATATTTATATGCCTCGATATGTGTTACTAAATTTTATATAAGGGCGTAGTGGCGAGCGCTTTTCAGTGCTGCGCCCAATATATATATATGGGGTTTCAAGATTTGGGCTTCACTGCTGCATACACACTTATCTTCACATATCTAACACAATTCTTCTGGTCACAAGTAAAGTAACATTCCTCCCTACGCTAATCGTCATACCTAGTCATGAAAACTGAATACTATGTATTGTATCAACCCTATAAAATGTATTTAAGTCATTATTAAACACAAAATTGATCACAAACACTAATACCAATATTTTGCAGTTATAAGTAGTTTTGACCAACGTCCTTAGTTAAAACCACTTTCGACTGCGAAAATGAGTCAAAACTGTACTTAAGCATGGGCATTGGTCAAAACTACTTTTTGCCTAATTTTTAATATATATATATATAAAGAATCAAGTTATATAATCAATCAATCAAGTTATATATAAAGAAAACTACGTTTCTATTTAAGTAAAGAAACCAAATAAACTTCACATTATTAATCCTCTTTGAAAACCCCGGGGCGGATGGTTTGTATTTTATTTTAAGCATAACCAAGTTTGTGAATCATCCTAAGCGATGCTGTAGTATAGTCGCCTACAATAAGATGTATACACTCTATACATTTTAATGTTATTAATATTATCCAACTGTTCAATATAATTCTTGTGTACATTTAAAAAATATATAGTAATGCATCGTAGTTTGGAACTTTGTGGAATGTATACATATTATTGCAGGCGACTGTACATAAAAACTAACGCCAGTATTAACCAAGATATAACTTTCAAAAAAAGTCCGTAATTCTACTGACTCTAGCATAATTCTTAGCTCAAACTTTTGTTACTGGCCACTAGGCGTTATAAATCTCAAAGTTTTAAAAATGTCCCAATCCACGGATAAGAAGGATTTATGGCGCCCGAAGAGAAATCGCTAGAATTAACACGAAATCCGTAAAAATTCTTAATCCAGCAAGAAAAAATTATAACAGTTAGGAACTCTTAAACATTTTGACCCTTATCGTTTGTTTAGATTTGTTTTCGTTCAAAGTATCTATAACACTTTGGCATAACTTATGTGAAAGCTTCGAGTGAGTCATCCGTCAGGGAAGTATAACTTCTCTCCAATACCAAAAAACTTGAAATAAAATAGCTTTCGTTAGAAAATAGTATATTATGCAACTAGTGAATAAAGGATGGATTTAAAGCGAGGGCCATAGATGAATCACGAGTAAGTGAAGGATTCTAACGACTGAATCACGACCGCAGGGAGTGAATCACGAGCGTAGCGAGTTATTCAAGTGTTAGAATCCTGAGCGATGCGAGTGATTCATGGCCCTCGATATAAATCCGTTTTGTTGAAGAGTTGCATACTATACTTTATACCATGACTACGAGAAAAAGAAATAATTTAATCGAAAAAAGACATTTATTGAAGAAAAAAGGAAGGTTAAATTATTTAAAATGCACATTAAAATTGGAACAATTACATACTAAACATAAGAGTAATTTATTTATTATTTATTTCATTTTTTTTTCTATAATCGCAGCAAAGAACACAATACAGTTTTTATTCTAATGCTAAACTCCTTGTCGCAAATATCGACCAATCAAATCTCGAGGAGTTACTTACACAAAGAGATTGTATTCTTACTCTATTCTTTGCGCAAGGAGTTTGTAGAAGCATTGAAATGGAGATCGAATATATTGGTGTGTTCTAAATACAAACACCAAAACAGTGATTAAAAGGCCTTTTTATTCACTGTTTTCAGTGAATAAAATAAGCTTTTTAGAGTAGGAATGGTATAAACATAGTTTTTCATCCCATCTATTCAAAAAGGACGACTTGGTTCGCCTTTATGTGCACCCAAAGGTGGTGTTTTCTATAAGAAAGTTTTAGCGGGCAGTAATGAGTTTTTAATCCTCTTTATAAGTGCGCCGCAATTATCTTTGCCGCGCACTTTTTGAATTTGGAACATCTTAGTGCTCAGCACCAAAGAAATCGAACGCAAATATTGTTTGAATAAAGACTGGCTGGTACGACGGCCCATTATAGTCACGCCGCCGAATGAATGAAAAAAAAAACAAATTAAAAAAGCGCGAACTACAGCCCGCGTTTTCGTAAATTTTCACGGATTGTTAGAAATTCATTGTTTTGTTTTGTTTTGAAAACTGAGTTCTTCAAGTGACAGTGAAAGTATAGAATTAACTCCTGAAAGCATTAGAACTGACGCAAGAAATGTGATGGATAATCTATTACCTGCAAAACCCCGGGAGAAATATATGAAAGCCTATGGTAATTTTATTGAATGGAGAAATGCAAGAAGCGCCAAGAATTTTTCAGAATCTGTGTTTTTGGCCTACTTCCAGTACTTAGCCAAAACTAAACAACCTTCCACTCTTTGGAGTACATACTCAATGCTAAAATCAACAGTCAGTTCTAATAACGATGTAAAACTGGACACATATTCGAAATTAATAGCGTACCTGAAGAGGATGTCTGATGGATTTAAACCTAAAAATCCAAAGTGTTCTCAGTCAAAAACGTGGAGACTTTCCTTAATGAGGCACCCGACAAAGTCTTTCTTGCCGTAAAAGTAAGTAGGTAACTATGTTTACGGTGGATTAGTAAAATATAATCATAGTGTATAAAAATGCACATTTTATTGTAACCTGTACTTTGATAGATACTTGTCTTATTCACATTCGGTTTTGTTACAGGTGGCTTTAATTTTCGGATTACATGGAGCTTGTCGTGGCAATGAACTTTTAAAAATAACTGTTGATGATGTCGAAAATCACTCGGATGATTTACTGTTAGTAAAGCTGACCGATACAAAAACCAAAATTGACCGATCCTTCGTAATACGAGGAGAATACAAAACTATTGTACAGAAATACCTGGACCTGCGTCCTGCTGCTATGAAGACCAATCGGTTTTTCATCCGTTATCAAAATGGCAAGTGCTTCAAACAAGTGATGGGAAAAAATAAAATTTCTAACATGCCACAAGAAATTGCTACTTATTTGAAGTTACCAGATATCAAACTGTATACAGGACATTGTTTTCGTCGTACTTCTGCTACCCTTTTGGCAGATACTGGAGCGGACTTAACTGTTCTCAAGCGACATGGAGGATGGAAATCGAGTGCTGTAGCAGAAGGGTATATAGAAGATTCCATTGAGAACAAGGCGAAAACATCTGAACGCATCGTGGAAAACATTAAATTGCAACCTTCAGTTAATCCATCCATACCACTGTCGCCGCGCCTATCTACATCCAAACAACGAGATTCACCGTCACATTTTCCTCAAAATGATCCAGATTCGGACATTTCAAACACGTAGAATATAAAATCTACAACAATCTCTATTCCTAATAAAACTGTAACAATAAATTTTCATAATTGCGAAAATGTCTCAAATGTAAATATAAGTTTTTAGTTGTTTTAATAAAGGATACTATTTAATTTCAATTTAGTTGTTACTCTATGTTTTATTAAATAATAATATTACAATAAAATATGAGGCGCTTTTATTTTCTCATAGTGGGTGATGAAAAGTAGAGTGTATCACTCGGGCGCAAAATATATTTTTGGCTCGGGCGACGTACTTTGAATCCCTCACTTCGCTCTGGATTCAAAAAAGCGCCCTCGCCGTTAAAATATTATTTTGCTCCCTTATGATACAATCTACTATTAAATGTCTTTCAATCTGCATATTACCTATTTTCTTTTATAAAGAGTAGTAAAGGTTAAATAGACTAGTGTTGCAGTTTTCGGAAGATTCGAAAGCTTTCAAACGCTGTCTGAAGACACATTTACCCACAGCAAGGTCAAGTTATAGGTACTTGGAATGGATTAAAATAAATATCATAGTATTTTTAAGCATCCGTGACCCTGGTTTAGGTGAGGTTTATCTAGGATCTAGCATGCAGAGTTTAAAGTATGTACGATATTCTGGATGTCCTTAGGTTCTAGTTCTTAGAATCACTGCGATTTACAGATCTGTGGATATGTAGATGTTTTATAGCTGGCACTTCTGATCTTGGCTCTACTGGTTGGGCCCGATGCAGTACAAGAAAAACTATTTATCACCATCCGACTGTGGAGTTATTCCGACATATGCCACGAATCGTACAGATCTTAAAAGAGTTAGAATTTTAAAACATATGAACATAGCAATAGTTTTTGAACTATGAATAACGGCATGCCTTAAGAACAAACGTTCAGGAAACGGCCGTTTAGAGGGTATGGCAGTAACTTGACTCCATCGAACTTGGACCACAGCCAATGAGGTCAACTAACTCACTTTAGCATGGCAAGTCGGGTCAACCTCATATTGCTTGTAGTAAACGATACTGGCATATTTATGTAATCAGCTAAGCTTACGTTTACACATGAGAATTGAATATGCAAAAGGGTGATGTTAGTAATAAATTTTCTTACAGTACTTACTCGTATTTATTAGGTGGCCCACCTTCAGCTGGCTCGCATGGTCTATAGAATACGTAGCTATATAAATAAATTAAGACTTCTCCTTTGTAGATGTTTACAATATCAAAATATCAAATAGAAGCCCCAGTGGCTTAGGATCTGGGTAGCTCATTCATCATTAGTCAGTCAGACAGTACAAACTCTTGTCCTTACTGACTGACATGATATCAAACATAGATAGAATAATTATCAATACTCATGCTTCATAGACATTACACTTTTAAACAATATTGACCTGTTAAAGTGTTTCAATAGATTGATTTCGAGCCTTGCGCTCTAGTACCTACCAAAGCTCGCAATACAAACAAACATCACTTGGACATCATGATAATTAGCCAAAAGAACTGATTGAAACAGTTTGTAACCATGTTGCTGGTAATCTCATTCCATACAATGTTTCATAAACACGGGACCTAATGTTCTAATATTAGGTCTCGTGTTTATGAAGCCGATTTATGACCGACCTCATTTTAATATATTACTTTCTAGTCTATTTGGAATGATAAATAAGAGTATATAATAATAATTTTAATTAAAGTTTCAAATTATAGTCAAGCCCTGCCCGTGTGTAGTTTATTTGGGTAAAATCTAATAGGAGATAATAATTTATAAAAGCTATTAGGGACATGCCAGTGGTCATCTATGTTATATGTGCAATAAGGTCAAGACCTAATAAAGTACGTTACTATGGAAAAAAACACCACAACTATAACTAGACAGTAATCTGTGATCCCTGATATTTCCTCTTATGGTTCTACATATATCTTCTGTATCCAGGTTTTTTTTTCTACGTTTTCGATTCTTAGACAGCTTTGATGTTTTATCACGATACAAATAAACATTAGATTTTAGTGAGACTTATTACATTCTAAGATACCAAAAACGATAAGTACTAATACCAAAGTAAGCACTTGCTCATCAATTTAATGTTTAATGCAATTATTATGTGTGAACGGAATACAGTCACCTTCTATGAACAATAAGTTAAAATTGACATCTAGCGTGGCATTGCTTATATATTAGTATTTATTATAATTTTAAAGAGAAAAAAACGGTAATTCGTATTAAATCTTCCGCAGGATTGGATCGATTCTAGTGGCCGTTCCGGAAACTTCGCGAAGTCTTCTCGTCAAAAATACCTCAGTGCCTGAAGACAAGAGTCTTTGACCAATGTATGTTACACTGATGACATATGGCACTGAAACGTGGTCTCTTACTGTGGGCCTCATAAGCAAGCTCAAAGTCGCACAACGAGCTATGGGGCTATGCTCGGGGTTTCTCTACGTGATCGAATCAGAAATGAGGAGATCCGTAGACGAACTAAAGTCACCGACATAGCTCAGAAGATGGACGTCATACGGCTGAGATGATGATGATTATGTTGAAGGTAATAATAAAACGGTCTAGTCTACATTAGAATATAGTTTTATGTAATCTTGTGTAGACTAGATTTATATAATCTAGAATTGATTCTCTATCTATAATTTTATGTATTAGATTTTTAATTCATGAACATTATTTTTATCTAAAGCCTATCATATTTTAATTAAAACGTGCCCGACGCACACAGTAGTCACTCATGGTGTCGCTTACTACACGCTGGCAGTTTTATTCTGACCTTCGGATTTCATTAACTTAACTTAATTTTTATCTAAAGCCTATCATATTTTAATTAACACGTGCCCGACGCACACAGTAGTCACTCATGGTGTCGCTCGCTACACGCTGGCAGTTTTATTCTGACCTTCGGATTTCATTAACTTAACTTAAAAAGTCTTTGACAAAGGTCGTTTTCCGGCTGATTATTACTATGTGATCTCTCTCATATTCCCTTGTGGGAATGAGAGAGACGAGTGTATAAAGGACCTACCTATATGTATTATAGGAGAGTACATGGTGCGAGAGATCTTTTCAGTCAATAATATCAGGTCCACCTATTTGAGTCTTAACTCTGCCAACTATCCAACAGTTTATCACGTTAGGTATTGTGATAGACGCGAGAGGTTGTAGGTCAAGCCGGCAGGCTTCATGCAAATGCCAGTAAAGGCCTTTGAAAGCGTTTGATTCTAAACGCTTGCAGGCCTGTAAGTGAAATGTATTGCTTTGTACATTGTTATGCGAGGTTGAGCATTGCCTTCAGTTTGTAGATATCGAGTTGAATTCAGGGGACCTTTGTACAAGTCGTTTCAAAGCTTTTACAGCTTTCAATTTAGAAACTGTTGTATGAAAAAAAATGTTATGATCAATTATGTGTTGAAAATATTAATTTTGTTTACATAAGTGGTGTAAATATGTTTTAATATTATTATATAAGGGGAATAAAGTAAGTTACGTTAAGAACATGTAGGTTCTATCTCAACTCAAAACGCAATATTGATAAACGCAATGCAGTGTCAAGAAAAACTACTACTACTGTGGTGGGCACGCCTAGAACTTACCATCCAGAACACGACTTTCCACGTCTCGTCACTGGGCTGCTTAAAATACCCCTATTTCAATCTAGGCAGCGGTGACCTGAAATAAATCGTCGCTTTACGATAATGTTACGAGTAGGTACCCATTATAACATAAATTTATAAATGAGATAAAGTGTTGTCTTATATTCATCATTATCAGCCGGAAGACGTCCACTGCTGAACATATGCCTCCCCTAAGTTCAGCTGTCTTATATTATCTGTATGCAATCTTATGAACAAATGGGAATATTTTAAACATTGATATTATTATTTGACGGCTTAACTTACGCGGTTAGTACAGCCAAGAATCTCGACCGCTACCTGAAAGTGACCTTTTGGGTCACTTCTACTAGACTGTACTGACTAGACTTTAATTTAAACCAACACTTACAAAAGCTTCAATCAAGTATTGTTAATTGATAATAAAACGATCTCTTCAAATGTTCGTATAACTTTCAGCAATAATGCTAGTAAACAACTTTGATCGTTTATTGGTTCTTTATGTTTACAGCTTTACTTGAACAGTGGTAATGTTAGGTAATATCAAGGATCATCAAAAGTATCATCCTTGGTAATATTTTTGCGTTTTTGCGATTCAAAATTGTTGAAGGCCAGGAACACGTTTTAAGATAACAAGTACAATTTGAAAAAAAAAATACCGACTTCGATTCTAATCAGTTCTTGGAGTGTAATTCAAAAACTACTGGACTGAATTAGATAAAATTTGAATGAGACACCACGGAAAGCACTATCATTCACGCTAGTGAAAAAACTCAGCGGGCTTGTCTCTTTACATTTTTTGAATTGCCAATTTCTTAATGTATAATAATATACAGTGTAACAAATGTTCGTTTATTTTTACCTCCTGTGTGTTGCATTACAAAAGAAACCATAATAATGGTATCAGTAGAGCAAGACACGCTACACTTTGACATCGTAATACATGAGTAGGTAGATTCTGGAGTAATCAGTTCCTAGCTATTTTATCCTCCAAGTAATCCGAAATTTTGTAATAACCTTTTTGACAGAGTTTAGTTTTAATAGTAACTTTAAACTTATTAATAGGCAAATATCGGATAACATTGGGAAGTTTATTATAGAATCGTATACATGAATCCCATAAGAGATTGAGTTATTCTGTGGAGACGCGTTACATGTACGGAAAGCTTGTGCTTATTCTGCGTGTTGATGGAATGAGCATCGCTCCTTTTAGATAGTCATTATATATACGGGTAGAGCTATGGGAGTTTTGATATTGAAATAAAACTTGATATTGTTTGAAACATCTACTGAGAAACATACCACCCAGGAATAATAGATTTCAATGCACGTTTCCCCATTTAAATATTCCGTAGTTTATTCCCTGTACAAAACGGTGTTCTATTTTATCCCGGTTGCTCTTCCGTGTAAACTTTAAGAGATACGATTCGTTCCCCGATGTCTTATTTTGTTTGTAAGTATTCTCTCCCGGTGTTGTTCTATTTTATGTGGAATGGCGGTCGTGGACCGACTAGGATTTATTGGTTCTTTAGATCAAGTGTGAGAAGTTCCGGGGCATTTTATGCGGCTAGGGAAAACGCTGAGGATATATTAGTCGGTGAATTGTATACGTTAGATGTGGATTAACATATTTTAAATTATATAAGAAGAGAAACGAAAATCGTAAAAACATCTCGTTTTTGACTCAACAAATCACGATTATGGAAACTAAAATTTAGGAACATAGGGACATAGGAACATAGGAACATAGGGACGATTTGAAACATTTAACATAGTCAAACAATTCTTGGTTGCTGCGTACATAATTGTTTGTTTTAGCAATTTTATTGTTACAAATAAATATATATTTAAAGGCACATAGGGTATCAGGATATTTAAAGGATGGCATGCTCCAATTTCTTAACTTTACTCAATGGTAACAGCGCACGCTACCAGAGTTATACCATAGATGACGCCACTTTGCATCTGTAGTCCACCAAACCTAAACCAGGTGGCGCTTGACTAAATAATAACATCGGTTAAAGCTAGCGCCGACATTTTAATAAACAGTAAAGACGCGCTAAATTACCTAATGAACAAGGACATGACGTTTTGAAAAATATACTGTCTGTCTGTTTGTATGTTCACGAATGACTTAAAATACCTACGTTGTAACAATAACATAAAACCAGTACACCGGTGCGTGTATTACTCTGGGTAGAGGGGTAGAGGTGTATAAATAATTATTTTAATAAGAATGTAATAGTTATTTTATTTTTGCAATACTACCCCTAGAGTACTTTATAATATAGCATAACCGGTCATATCTTCTGATAGCGATAGTTTAAGAGTTGAATTTTTTTTCACAGAATAAAGAAACCGTAGACCCGAGTATTTGATATACATTTCAAATTTATATCTCTATGCATTCCTGAGGTTTTGACAGCTAGGCAGACAGATGGACAACAAAGTAATCCTAGAGCAAAGTAAGTTAATATGTATAAGTAGAACTTCTCTACTAGCGTTGATTCACGCAGGTTTGACGCGACACGCGTGCAGGGATGTCAACATCGCCACAAAACAAGTACACATCGCATCTACGTTTTGTTGGAAGCATACCTACGCAACAAGAAACAATGACATTGTAAACAGCCAACCCCGACCACTCTGCCGGCTTTCTCATAATAATTGCTGGCAAGCGTCCTCCGCTCCCACCCACCGCGTCTTCCCACTTTTATGGCCTATTTATCGCGATGACGTTCTACTAACTCGGGGCCGCGCGGTCTAAATACTTCACCTATGGTCCCTTTGTCGAAAATGACTGTCATGTTAGTTTTTTTTTACATACATTAAACAATATCAGCGTTTATATTAAGTTCCTTCCGAGAAATGCAATTGTGTAATTTGATAACGCTACAATAAAAATGCAATGCGTGGTTTGGGAAAGTCAGACCTAGAATAAAAAAAACACATCTATAAAAACTAAATCGTGTATATGTTTTATAATTTTGTGCCTGATGTTTCGTACACGTGCCTAAGAAATAATTTATTCAAAACCTTTGAAATTGGAACTAAACTAAATGCTGATGTAAAAAAATCATCAGAAAATAAAGCAATAAAGATTTTGTGTTATTAACTTTTTTGGAGATTCAATCGACTTTGGTCGTTATGTGGGCAGCTTCAAAATCTAATTTCGCATCATCTACATCAAACGTTACATTTGGCGCGTAAAATATTATTATTTAACGAGCGCTGATTGGCCTAATTGGATATCAGGATGGATATTGGCAATTTATAACACAGTTAACTCGAGTATCTATCATCCAATAATGAATTCAATGTTTACAACTTAATTAACGATTTTTTCTCTCCCTTATATTCTCCCCTGCAAAGATTGGATTGGAGCTATGATGTTGAATAGAATGACTTGTTCGCTTGTCTTTATGTAAAAGTGCATAAACATTCTATCTCACTTAACTCGTCCGCATCAGGACAAAAAATAACAATAGATTTATGAATGAAACTTGCCTCGAATGAGTGTTGCTGATCCCAACAGATTAATGGTAACTGATGATGCGGTCAAAGGTATCTTACTAGGACTGAAATGGTGTCCGGTTCACAAAGACCAGAAATAGTGAAAGTAAGTAAAAAAATCTTAATCACAATGAACGACTCAGCCGTGTGAATCTCTTAGAGCAAACATCGTTGCATCTTTGACTACATCCGTGAAACAAATGAAGAAATGAGAAGAAACGTTGGAAAAGCAACCTTGTGTACAAGGGCGATATCTCTTAAAGTATTTGACATCGGTGAGCTCGTCGACGAATCATTATAAAATCGCACGGCAGTTAGCTTAGTTAGTAGTGGACCCTTCTTTTGAAGCGAGGGGCCCAGGTTTGATCCCTAGCCGAGGCAAATGTTTGTGTGATGAGCAGCTATGTTTGTTATCGGATTTTGGTTGTAGTGATGTGTGTGTTTCCATGCCTCATGCAACACGGGAATCCTAGAGTGTAAACTATAAACGTAATTATTTTTAGGTTACTACGAGTATGTGAGTATGGCCGTTTCCAAAGCTTTGAGCTCTTTTAGAACATCAGAGTACAGACAACTCAGAACAGACAACATCAGAGAACCTCCAAGTCTATTAGCCATACTTTGATATTTAGTGTTTGAATATATTAACGCGTATTTTTTTGCCTCTGTTTTGTGTACATGTAAAATTTGAAAAATGTAATACTGACTTCCATTCTATTCAGTTATTGGAGTGTATCTCAAAAACTACTAGACCAAATTTGATGAAATTAAAATAAATAGGACCACACGGGAAGCACCAGATTTCAAACAAAAAAAGAATTTTGAGAATCGGTGCACCCAGTCGATAGTTATGAGGTAACAAACATATAAAAATACAGTCGAATTGAGTACCTTCTCTTTTTTTGGAAATCGGTAGAAAATTATCATTATTACTCGTAGCTACTATTGATCCGACAACAGCTTCGCTCTATCGGACTATGAAATAAAAATATGCTACAGAAATTGAATTCACCTTTACCTTCATTTGCCCTTAGGGTGAAATTTCCAAAACTTCTTTTACATTGGATGCTTATCACAAAAAGGAATGATCTGGTAAAAGTTCAAGTAATCATTCGCATCAGTGGTTTAGGCTTTGCGTTGATGAAATAGCGTCAGGATCCTTATTCACTAGGACCAGTCGAACACGTAACGCGGTGCGCTACGAATTCTTCGGCAAATGATCGTACAGTCCCTACAATTTTACCATCATTCCGGGAAGATATCGTAACGCGCTGCGTTACATCTTTGATGTAACGCGAATTTGTCATAGCGAATAAGGCCCCAGGACAAGGAATTGTACAGCGTTATTGAAAAAATGATTAACCTCTTAAGCCCTTAAGGACACCTCTACATCCCGTTTGTACTAATTATAAGTTGTATTTTAATGTATTATAATGTTCCTTCCAAAAATATTACTCTGTCTGGACAAATGTGTTCAATTTGAATATTAACTATTCGTTTATTTTACTTTTAACTAAATAACTGCTTTTCAAAAGCAAAGAGTTTTAATTGTCTCGCAGTAGATATGAAAAGTAGAGTATGCACCTCGAGGATAAAGTCTGTCTTCGTCTTGGGCAGCTTACACACTGACACCTGTACATTACAAAGCTAGTTCTACGACTTATCTTAAATCCTAATGACTTTTCAAAATTAAACATTAATTTTTGTAGCACTTATCTGGCACTTAAAGCTCTGCCTTATTAATAGAAGGCTAGTTGCCTTCTAATAATGATGTCTACGACACAATGTCTCCCGTGAGCTCCGTAGCTCAGTCAGCGCGCGCCTGAGTCACTCGGCTGCTTCATAGAGTTAAATAGATTTATTATATTTTTGTTTGGTATTAGCAATATTTTTATTATTAAAAACGTTACATCTAATGTTTCATCAGTTTTTGTTATACTTTACAAAAATCTACATTAAGAGGTTGTGAGAATTTTCGCAATAACCCTGTATACATAGATATAGTTATTTGTCCGAACTAGGTCACAATATGTAACTAGATGAGGTGATACAGTCATGCAAATTTTATCAAGATAGTGAATAAACCTTTTCTACAAAAAATATTACCTATTACATAAAAACTTTTTAGAGACAGTTTTAATATTATGTGGAAAAATCGAGTACGATTTTTCCAAAAGTTTGGTATTCTCTAGTCGAAGTCAAATCTCGTTAGGTTGCTGATTTTGTTCCCTGAAGTTTGAACAAAAACTATTTCATTGAAGAACGTCGTTATATTAATATATATATATGTAATTAATAAGCCAGTTTCTTATAAAATCTCCTATAAACTCTCACGTTATAACTATTTGATGCGTATCACCCATTTTTATTATTTTTATATATAAATACCATAAATAAGTGTAATCCGTCAGATCATCAAATTTAACGCTTGAATGACTTTATCCGTCGTCTGTGAACGGAGTAAAATCTATTCAATATGGTCAAAACTCTAACCTGATCTATCCGATATAAGTATTAGGTACGTGAGCATAACCCCGTATTTTTCAGTAAAAACTATCTTAGTTTTTATAACAAAACCAGTGTATAGCTTCCCAAACTTTATCTAACCGAAAGAAGAATATGTTTCTTTTATAGGATAGGTTAAAAAACGAGCAAGCGGCTCAACTGATGGTAAGTGATACCGTCGTCCACTAACATCCGCAATACCCGAGGTCTCGAGGATGCGTTGCCGACCTTTGAGGAAGAATGATAGTAAGGAGAGATAAGAGGGGTGAGGGTGGAGGGGGAGGGGGAAGGAGAAGGATAAAGGGGAAGGGGGGAATCGGGCCTCTGGAACCTCCTGCAAACCGACGAAATGCAATAGCAAGCTATGTTACTTCACGTCGGTGTTATGTGGAACACTTCCCCGGTCGTGCCGCATAATTTGGCTGTGGGGTTACGGCCTGGCAATACCACCGAAAAATTTACTTATAATGTACTTATATACGACTATGATGATTTCCATATAAAAAGATAACGTCTACGTATCTTGTCATAACAAGCTATGACCAACAGTTAGTCAGCACATTACAAAGAATAGGTATCTATGTTACAAACTCATAAAAAATGCCAGCAACAGCGGCCGCCGTAAAACAAAAAGCGACTATTACGCAACGCAAACTTTGCAAGTTACACAATCAGCGAAGTTCGTGTCAATATTTTTTAAACAATTTTCCGGAGCGAAACGGGAATTATTAAAAATCGTGACGCACGAAAGCGGTGTTGTCACGTGATGGTGGGAAATCCATTACCAAACGAGCGCTTTAAGGGTATATAAAGGCACGGCTAGCGTTAACAGTCACAAGCGAACAGGAAATTACGGTAGGTAAACATCTCCCTATTAGTTTTAACCGGTGAGGGAGTAGATTTAAAGAATATTGCCTCCAACCTCGGGATGCACATTGTTAGAGGCGATGAAATCTGACATAAAATGTGGAGCTTTCTTGTGAAGAAAAGAGAGCATGGTTGGTAACACTGCAGTGCCGGATATTCTACCTTGATCTTGGGTATAAAGCGAACTGTAACAATTACTGGGCTAATTTGTTTCTATAGTATACTACGTCAATACTAATAGTGAAGCTTCTGGGCAAAATAGATTTTAAGCTCAATGTCTTGGAGTGGCGACTGTGATGCAGAGCCGTGCAAGTTTTTAATTTGCTTTTGCAATGAGCATCATTAATAAAGCCTTAAATAAATAGGATGCCCACGAATTCAAATTCATTCAGTATTTAGCAAGTGACGAGACTTTTTGTTTTTGAGTTTTGAGTTTCTTTGCACAAAGTTAATTTGCCTATAGCAAGCATCAAGTTCGGCTTACAGAGTTACAGTATTACGCAGATCTTTAAGCTTCAAAGTTAAAATGCACCACTGCATTAGGCTCGCCCAGCTGGTCAGGCCCATTTACCCAAAAATTTACTTTCTCCCTTACAGCATTCTCTTCAAAAGTACTGCTTTCACTATACAGCCACAGATTACTGAATAAGAACAGATACTTCACTCAGTAGAAAATTTCCAATACCTATTACGATAATAGCCTACTCCCTCGCGTCAACATCCACTGTATGCTAAAATGCGCCTAAATGCTCAAGCGTACAGCAGTGATTGCTTCGCATTCGATTACACAGTAATCGCAGGGCTGCCTCTTCGATAAAATTAAATTAACATAACTTTTTATCTATGTTATTGAGAACTGTGAATATGTTCTGACTTTTATGTGGCAGTTAAAATTTTTATCATTTATAAAATATTTAACCAACTTAAAAAAAACGGAGGTGATCAGACATACAGGCCAAACTGAGATGTTTGACTTGTATGGTTTGTGCGCGATAATCTCGCGTTTGGCTAAACCGATATCGATGCGGTTTTCAGAAAAGGATTTGTTACATTTAGGAGAACGTTTTAAAATAAGTATAATACTTCTTAGTTTGATGATGATCTTCGGAGATGTTCACTAGAAATGAAAAAAAAAGCCTTAAAAAAAGAGAACTGACTTCAAATAAAGCACTAAGCCGTAAGTTATTTTATTAACGAGTGTAACACTCTCACACAAAAATACATAAACACTGCAGTTTTCGAAAGTTTTCACGCGTAAAGTCGATGGCCTTCAAAATAAAAAAATATATCTAGTTCCTAGTTGTACATATCTAGGTGTATTGTACTACTACCAATTATCACGAATCAAATTTATTAAGATTAATAAATTTGATTCGTTTTCTCGCAACAAGTAACCTTACAACAGACGCGGCTTGTTCAAAGGTTTTCATCGGGCGTAAGAAAAAGAACTCTCGCTACACAGACTTAAAGCGCATTTTGATTCGTTACGAGCGCGTCAAGGACTTGTAGGCACATTTTTTGAAGGTCACGTCCGTGCTTTGCAATGTTTTATGAACATTAATGCAGTTGTTAGTATAGCAGTTTATATTCGAAAGTTTTCTTTCGAAGAGTGCATCTTCTGTACCTTGTACTATTAATTATTCTGTGATATAACGTTTCTATGTAACAAAATTATGTAAATCTGTGTCTGAAAGGCAAGCTAATGCTTAGTATATACCTATTAAACTGTCAAATTCTAAGTGGATACCGGTGTCCGCACACCTACTGTCTTTTAATTATGTCTCTAATGACGGTATGTGAATGGAAAAAAATGTAAACGACAAAAACTAGTAATAATTTATCACTTACCTTTCTTCATTGACAGGTAAATGGAAAAATGTTAGGTGTTTATCCCTTCTTTTGCTTGATTTACACCCATTTACAGCACATAAGGCACCACACGGCATCGTAATACGCGTACGAACGAACAGCACTATTAAAATTGAACGGCGTGCGCGCGCTTCGCTTGCGAAAACCGCACTGAATTTGATCCGCCGGCGGACTGAGACCGCTCGGCTGGGCGGTAGGCACTTATAGCGCGCAAGTACATGGAGTGACGGAGGCCTGATACAGCGTCGAGAAAGAACGGCACTTCGGTGATAGCTTTAAAGATTATAAAGACTCTTGTGCAAGTGTCGTATCACCTTAGTAAAGCTGTTCTAACATAAATAAAGTTGTACAGACTATAATAAGAATAGAATTCGATTAGGTTTTTCGATTTCTATCCAAATAAAAGTCTTAAGTTTTCTTATTCGAATTCTGAACGAAAGAAGTCTAGGATACTATTTACATTCTCAAATGTACATAGTACTCATATTATTCTACCCACGTAGATTTTTTATCCTCAGTTTTGAATTTTGCCGCAATACTAGGTAAGCATTTCTAAAGATGTTACGAGTACAACGTATTTCTTCATTTGTTAGACGATTTTTTCGTTGGATAACAAACAGCTGTTAAAATAAATAATATAATAATATGGGACAATATCCACACAAAGGTCTTCAGGTCCCAAACTAGGCAGAGGCTGTACTATGGTAACCCGATGACTGATATACATACTTACATACATATACACACCCAGACGCAGATCAAACAGACATGTTCATGCAGACATATGTTTGACCTGTCCGGGGATCGAACCCGGGAACAGCGGCTCAGAAGGCAGTGGTGCTACCAATTGCGCCACCAGGCCTGTCAAAAAAAGCTGTTAAAATATTAATCATATTTAACTCTCTTATGCATCTATAATCCCGTCCTTTGTGGGCCTAGCTGGAACAACTGCATAAGTGTAACATAACGTGTCGATCACGTGAAACTGTCGAGTATCTAGGCTGTAACACAGAAAACTTATAGTTTGTAGTCATTGCCGAAGCGTTGACGCTTACGATACGAATATTTTTTCGAAAATACTTTGTATTACGGCCTCTGGTTAAATTGATATCATAACGGTATGTTATAGAAACATGTGTTTTTAAAATTTGTGAGTGTTTGAAACCACTTAGTGCTGACAAGGCTGAATGGATTCGCTGATAAAATATTTGATAGATTTATGACAGAACTTAGAAGGCCCAGAATAATAATAGTTATAGGTATGATACAGGTGTTAAGTTCACTAATACGTAGTGTAGGTATGATGCAGGTGTTAAGTTCACTAGTACGTAGTGTAGGTATGATGCAGGTGTTAAGTTCACTAATACGTAGTGTATGTATAATGCAGGTGTTAAGTTCACTAATACGTAGTGTAGGTATGATGCAGGTGTTAAGTTCACTAGTACGTAGTGTAGGTATGTTGCAGGTGTTAAGTTCACTAATACGTAGTGTAGGTATGATGCAGGTGTTAAGTTCACTAATACGCAGTGTAGGTATGATGCAGGTGTTAAGTTCAATAATACGTAGTGTAGCCATGACTTCTCGCGATAATTATCGGGATGATTAGCGCGTTGTTTATGGCAATGAAGGGCATTGAAGTTGACAGGCTGGTTGGTGCAGTATTATTGTTATGTTGAACGTGACACGACCATCACTGAGGACAAGTACAATTTGAAAATTTTTATACCGACTTCCATTCTATTAAGTTATTGGAGTGTAACTCAAAAACTGCAGAACCGAATTTGATGAAATTTAAATGGGACTACACGGGAAACACCACATTTCAAACAAAAAATAATTTTGAGAATAGGTTCACCCAGTCAAAACTTATGAGGTAACAAACATAAAAAAAAACATGCAGTCGAATTGAGTGCCTCCTCCTTTTTGGAAGTCGGTAGAAAACTATATGTACCCTTATTTAAGAGCAGCAGAACTCTTTGCGAATGAGCTCGTCTGGGGTCGTGCTGCCACCATATCTTTCTCTACCTTAAATCAGTTATGTTCCCAATACTGTGTTTTGGTTTGAAGGTATGGTTTCCGGCGAAATTACAGGGACATAAGACTTATTAACATAATATCGCAGGGTTACGCGCAGGCGTAAAAGGCGCGTTTAAGGCGCAGTTTCATTCGTAACTTGTGAGGAAATACAACTGTTCTCGATAGAGGATTCCTCTTATCATCAGGTAGGCCACGTGCTGGTACCGATTCCTAATAATTATTTAAAAAAAAACCTAGAATACATTACTGGTTAAAGTTCTTTTTTTTCATTTATTGAGTATACAAACAGCTACACAAGTTTATTAATAAATAAGGTATTAACTGAGAGTAAAGTAATAAATGTGACACCAACACCGTTTACCACAGGTTATGTATATACGCATTATATATGTGGCAGTTGAAAAGTAGGTAGTACTATTCTATTATGAAAGCAATTTCCGAATCTTATCTTTAAATATACTAGGACGCGTTGCCGCAATATCTATAGAATTAAAGTTTTTATTATATGAATCCACCAGTCTATGAAGTGAAGAGCGCTTACCAGTGTTAGTGCGGCAGCGAGAAGTAGCAAACATCTAACACTGTTTTACACAGCACCATGATGAAATTCTCTCTAGGACACATGTCACGTAACTTAAAGTACATCCAAACTTAACCGAGTAATAGTTTGCGTTTTATCTGGACCCTCGAAAAGTTGGGAGGTCTGAGGGACGGTACCCCACTTTCGGGAGCGGGGTGTTGAGGTGTCTGGGGTTTGGGAGATTTTAGAGGTTTCTAGTTTCGTTCCGAGTAAGGTTTTGCTGTACAGAGGTTTTTGTTTGGTGTTTCAAATAATTTATAATAGGTATTTTGTCGTTACTTTGGTTTTGGTTGACCAAGTGAGTGCGAAGCACGATTGTCTCTGCATTAGCTTGGACAAAGTGTGAGGGTGTATCTCTATAGGCCGCATTTCTCAACAGACTAGTGAAATTTTTGAACAGCGGTGCGAGCATGGACTGTAGATACAAAATTATCGAAAACCATCGGTAAAAGACAGCCCGTCAATTAGCTATCGCATCTAGATCCATAATAGAGAAAAGAAAAGATAGCTGTAAAGGTTAGTTTATCGACTCGGCAAGTTTATCAAGAGATGCATGCTCATTGCTCACACTATCGGTTCGATAATCTTATGGATATATTGAAGTTTCAGTTTCGGATATTATTCAAAATAAAATCTTATGTATATGCTTTTAGTACCAAAATAATAAACAAGATGGCGTTGGCAATCCTTAAAAAGGCTTGCAGGCCAAAAAAATTGCGGTTGTTTTAAGAATTTTGTGTTAAAGTGCGCGGTGAATAGTTTTGTTTAAGGTATGCAAATACATCGCGAGGTCTACAGCTCACAGATCCACTAGTTATAATGGGTGAGTTAGGGGTTTGGAAAATGCAAAATTATCTTACCTACTAGCTTTCCGTACATGTAACGCGTCTCCACAGAATAAGTCATTCTTTTATGGGACAATGTATACGATTCTATAATAAAGTTCCCAATGTTATCCGAGATTTGCCTATTAATAAGTTTAAAATTACTATTAAAACTAAACTCTGTCAAAAAGGTTATTACAAAATTTCGGATTACTTGGGGGATAAAACAGCTTGGGACTGATCACTCCAGGATCTATCTACTCGTGTATTAAGATGTCAAAGTGTAGCGTGTCTTGCCCTACTAATACCATTATTATGTTCTCTTTTGTAAGGCAACACACTGTAATACATATTTGTATTACCTAAGTAAAAACATTGTAAAAACATCTATATAAAATGAATGGCCCCGAGTTTCTTGCCGCTTCTTCTCGGTTGGCTCTATGTATTTTGGAACGCGGCGGTAGGCTTTAAAGTACAAGTAATGAAAAATTGACGTTCATAAGTGCGTCTTTGATGCCTAAATTGAATAAATGATTTTGACTTTGACTTTGACTAAAAGTGTATGACTTTTTGTTCAATAATGAATCGGGCAAAACTTTAAACATAAAATGAAATAAAAGTACCTACCTACTCTCCTCTCTGAAATGTGCTTATTGAAATTTAATTTTGGTTCACGAAATAACTGTACGCATTGTTTTATACATACAAGTAATACGAAAGGTAAAATTGTCTCTTTATTCTAAAGATAATGTCATAAAAGACATCGTTTGAAAAGCTATTATGTCTCTGTTCGAGTTTTCTAAATTGTTTAACAAACAAATAAACGCTGCTATCAAAAACAATAGTGAATTGGTTCGCCGAAATACAAACTCTCTGACACGATCACTCGAAATTTAATTAAAATTAAATATGCAAATACAATTTGCTATTTTACTAAATTAATCAAATTTGGTAACTATTTGGCAAAATTAATCTTCGTACTAGTTTTGTGGGTACACAGATATTGGCTTCGAAATTGACTAGATTGCCTGAAGGCAAGGGTCAATTTGGATACGGGTCAGGAACTAAGTATAGATTAATAAATCTTTGATGTCTTCGATGTAAAGCAATTACTGTTTAAATTGTTGAAGTTCAAATAGTTTTGTTATAGCCAAAGGCTGTCTATCAAGACGGTTTTCAAGGCACAAGGAAATATGATTATCTGCTTAAGTACCCTTTTTAATATTCATTCATTAACGACTACAGTAAAAAGTTTAATGTGTATGGTTAGTAGAATAGATAAATAGTAATCTATTCTATTTACATAAATACGTATAGTAATCTATTCAAAATAAAATTAACAGTCTTAGATTATTATTAAAATTTAATGGATACTATAGTTAACTACAGTAATATGTTTAATAATGTAATGTTATTGAATTTCACGTTGAAGTCCCGTTTTATTAAACGGGATTAATGTGAGACTTACGCGTTGTCGATATAACGATCGACAACGCACAGCATTCTATTCAAAATTAAAATAATAATTCAATATTTAATAGAAATTCCGGTGCTAGTGCCACGCTGTAACCCCACAGCCGAATATGCCGGCACGACCGCGGAAGTACCACACTCCCACATAACACCGACGTGAAGTTACATAGCTTGCTATTGCATTTCAGTCGGTTTGTGTGAGGTTCCGGAGGCCCAATTCCCCCCTCCCCCATTCTCAATCTCCTTCCCTCCTCAATCACCCCTTCTGTCTCTTCCTTACTATCGTTCTTCCTCAAAGGTCGGTAACGCATCCTCAAGACCTCTGGTATTGTGGATGTCCATGGGAGACGGTATCACTAACCATTAACTGAGCTCGTTTGTTAACCTATTCCATTAAAAAAGATCATTAACTATAGTAATCGATTAAATATAAAATAAAAAGATACTACTACTAGGTACGTACATATATTAGTAATAATGATTAAAATATTATAATGATCCAAGATTATTAGTAAGTTGACTAAATAACCACAGGCATTTTATATTCTTTAATACTGTAGTTAACAATATAATTTATTTCATAGTATCGCTTGAACCAACAAGCGTATTGCAAATACGAGTAATTCAATCATAGTTATGACCTTGAAGCATTAAAAGAAAATACAGGAGGTTTAAAGGGTACTGAAAAGTAAAATCACTAAGTTCCCAAAACTATCTCAGATTTACAAACGCAGTCCTAAATATATGTAAAATAAAATACAAGCTTTTTTTACTAAAATATATTTTTCAAAACTATGTCATACTGCGCCATGACACAGCATGACGTCATCATATCATATGACGGAGTAATATTTACTTTACTTAGTTTTACTTTAGCTCCATTAGCCGTATAAATGTCATGACGTTTTTCATTAGAAATACGATAGCTCTCATATCGGCTCCGTCAAACACTTTCTACTTAGAGCTAAGCAAAGAAGAACCTTCAAAATAAAGAAACTCTTTGTTTGGATTCATTTACACACGACGGAGTGGTAAACAACTCTTCGCCTCAATGGAGTGTTGACCTTAGGTTTCCTTTTCACCATGTGCGAGGCTGCTTGCCGAAGATTTATGTGAAAATTATAAATCGTAATGCATTATATTTTAGCAAGCTCAGACCATTAAGCTCACATACATACCTGGTGGAAACACAGCCTAAACGGGTACTACCTAACATGCAATTCTGCCGTGCGATTCTCTAATGATTCGTCGACGAGCTCACCGATGTCAAATACTTTATGAGATATCGCCCTTGACACAAGGTTGTTTTTCCAACGTTTCTTGTCATCTCGTCATTTGTGTCACGGATGTTGTCAAAGGTGCAATTTTGTTATCTCTTAGAGAGTCGCACGGCTGTATGAGCAAACATTCTTGCATCTTTGACAACAAAAGTGAAACAAATGATGAGATGACAAGAAATGATGGAAAAGCAACCTTATTTACAATGGTGATATCTCATAAAGCGTTTGACATCGGTGAGCACGTCGACAAGCGCGTCGATAAGCGCATCGACGAATCATTAGAGAATCGCACGACTGGGTAACGATTGATTTTCATGGAGTCATAATTTCTGACAAGTTGATAGTTATTTGTAATGCAAGCTGCAAAGGTGGTTCTTAGTTCGAGTTCGTGTATTGAAACCTGAGCAAGCGAAGGATTCTAGGATTAGATATGGAATACTCGTAGTATCCTGAGCGGAGCGAGGGTTTCAAATGTACGAGATGCAAAATAACTTTGCTGTCGAGCGAAACACACGTGCACACACAACACAGGTGCAAAAAATACAATAATTATAAAACAGCTTCGTTACTAAATTTGTGTTTATTATTTTACAAATTAAAATAAAATTACTGCAATTGTTAACCCTTCAAGAGTCGTTATATTATAACAATGAAATTTCTATTGTGTCTGGCCGAATGATGACCAATGACCTTTGATGGATTAATTGCATTTTTGATAGTTACATTTTTGTGTCAAACTTGTATTTGTCACTTGTGTTCTATTACTAAATAAGTTATATTAGTCCAGTGCTGCCACCTGTGGCTGGCCAGTGCGATTATTCAAAGAAATGAGGTTAGCACACTGACAAGAAATAAGTATTTAATGCATTTTCAGTGGACTTACGGTATAGAAAAGTATGGAATAATAAGGTTCAAATTTTAAAAACTCTTCCGACGTTAGCGGAAAAAATGCACTTTTGCAGTCAGTTTTCTACTGACAAACAGAATCTCTCCAAGATTGTAAGGTAAAATTATCTTACGGCTATGTTTTATCAAGATACGAGACGAGCAAGTCGTGTGCCTGATAGTAAACACCACACACAATTAGTATTCTAAACAAGCCATACTAGAATACAAAACTTACCATTCAAGTTTCTTGATTTATTAGTTTTATTGCAAATTCAGTGGACTGAATTTGCAATAAAACTAATAAATCAAGAGTAGACAGTTAGTAGTAGAGTAAACAGTTCCCCAAAGTCATCAAGCTCGCATAGTTCTAGGGCCCGCTATTTTATCAAAATAATTTCAATACGTATATTATATACAGCATCGTCTTATTTGCGAGTACGTATAGTAGGTAGATAGAGGCACCAGTTGTATTAGGTGCCCAATTTCCAAACGAGAGGTCTTTGTTTTTAACCGACTTCAAAAAGGAGGAGGTTATATGTTCGTGTGTATGTACTTTTTTATGTGTATGTTAACTGATTTCTCCCTCAGTTGGGGACTCCTCAAAATTATTTTTGTGTTTGGTAGAGCATATATCCAAAGTGGTACCATTTAAATTTCACCAAATTCTGTCAAGCACTTCTTAAAAGATATCTTTTATAATATCATCATTGATGGTAAATGTAACAAAAATTGTCAAAAAAATTTTTATACCAAAAAATTTTACTTGTAGATGTCGGTACCAACATAGTTCAAAAGTAGGTAGCTTTTATCACAATATTGTGCGCATGGTCCACAACGTTATTTCACACTTTTTGGTAATAAAGTCGGTAAATTTTTTTGCCAATTTTATTTATAAAAGGTATTCTAATTATTTTGTAACCTAGGTTAATTTCAGAAAAACTAACATCACTAGGTTTAATTTTACTTGATTTCAGTTTAGGCTCTACATTAAAATAACAAACAAAACAAGTAACATGTAATAATGGTAAACATGTGCTAACAAACAAGTTTTTCTCCTTAAACAGTATGATTTTTTTGTTTAATAACAAAAGCTTAGCGCACTAATAAATATTTTCTTAAACCTCTAGATAAGATGAAACAAAATGAGAGCCAAGTGAAACCCGCTGAAGCGCGCGCAATATAACTTCCCAATGATGCCCTGAGATTTAGGGCCATCAGCCATCACGGTACATTGGTCACGAAATTAATTTATTGACTTGGAAGATATGGCTGGAAGACGACTTAGACTATGTAATAACAGTAACTAAAGTCCTTAGTTTAATTTTCGTTTAAGTTTTTTTGTGACGGATGTCCTGTGCCAGATGTTATGCATCACACTAACAACAGTTGCCCTCCAGTGTTTAGAACTGTAGTTTTTCAGAGCACTGCATTGCCCGCGTCACTCCGAGACTTTGGTTTTTGAGTCTCTTTCGCCCCATACTTGCTACAGTGCTTTTCACTCTTTACACACACTCTTACAGTTATGTTACAGCACTATTGATTTGCGCTGGATTATCTGGCACTGCGGTGGTACCAACTAAGACGAGGCCTACTACATGGTAGCTAACGTTACTATTAGATATATGCGTATTGTAAGATGATAAATAAATATGAGACAACATCTACTCAAGGTGTTCAGATCCCAAACTCTGCCTAGTGGCAGAGCTTGTACTATGGTAACCTGAGGACTGATTATATACTATACAAATACAAATCCTTCCACATATTACTTTTGTAAACTCAAATTGGCTCAATGGATTTGTATGAATTTCATAATAGCCAATATAGCCCAATAAGCTTATACTGAACATTACGTATTAATAAATACGTTTTTAATTCCGATTCAGTAGAGAGTTTCGAGAACATGATAATAATATTCTACGGAGATTTACTCACGTAATAAAATAATTTGTATAATTCGGCAATGTACCATAAACATTTAAATGCAGCAAGTGATTGTATTTTGAATTATATTGATCTAATTTCTTCCAAGAATCTTAAACTATGAGTATAAGTGAAATTCTGCAAAAGCAGGGTACAAAATTCCTGATCACGGCACAATTTTTATGTAGATGTGGCTCCTTCGGCGACGCTTCAAATTAACTAATAGCGTCTAGCACGGATTTCAGAACGCCGGTTCAGATCCCGTTTGAAAATGTGTAATGTTTCTCTAAGATTGCAATGTTTGATCTCGCTAAGCAGGCTTAAAAAATAATATAACAATAAGTTTTCCCGAGTTCATGTACTGTTTCATAATATATTTTACTTTAGGACATTGCTTTGTCTCAAATAGAAAAAGATGTCTGACCGCGTTTCATTTAACTTGCCCTTTACTTAGTATTTTGACGGTTCTATTCATTTGAAATATTGCTTTCTTCGGCAGTTACGGCATGTAGAATTTAGTTATAAAGTGTTTCCTGTTGACGAGAAACTGACAATAGCTAGGTATCGTTAATTTTGTTTCATTTTCCTATATTTGTGTTTCTTCGTGTTTTAAAGTGTAATAGTGGTGAATTATTAACCGTTATTTGGTCGTAATGGTACACGAGTGTAGGCGAAATGAACACCACCATGAAACGTAGTTTTGTATTTTTCTCGTCCGTTGCCATAGATAGTTTTAGTTATCCATCCACCGTATTACTAGAACGTAACTTAGATAGGACAATTATTTAATGACAGACTTTTTTATGTGAATGTTACTTAAATCTGACTTGAATAAGAATCTCACTTGATGTAACTACATAATTATATCAATTAAATTGCAATTGTATCTATAAATAATAAAATTTGTATTTTAAGTAAAATAAATAATAAGAGTCATTCAAGATTCCAAAGTAAAACAAAAACGACGTTGAAGATGTTTCAATTTGCCGAACTTTATGAAAAAATAAATGTAAAGAATTTTTAGAACAAATTGGTATTCGTGTTATTTTTCGCAAAGTAATTTTGGACGATAATTACAAAATGATGAAAATTATCTAATTAAGTTTAGGAATCCAGAAAATATGATTTAGGTTTAATGAATAAATTATTCAAGAGTTCGTTAACATATTTATAGTAATTACGCTGATTGAATGATAATTATATAAAAATATATTGCTATGATCGAAACAGTCACACTTCACACTAATATAATAAAGGTGAAAGCTTATAGGTAAGTGTCATTGTAATTTCTTCACTCTCAAACGGGTGGATTAATTTTGATGAAATTTGGTATGAAGGGAAATGAGACGCTGAGACTCACTCATAGGACAATTTATATCATCGTCATCCATCACCACGAGGGTCAAACTGCGGGGCGCAGGTAGTTGACAGTAAATATGCAGCATACAAGAAAAAAACACAACAAAGAAGACAAGAGGTACTGGAGTACAAGTCCACTGTAAGGTCGTCTGCTTCCAACAGGTACTCTTGGAAATTAATAGTTCACCTGTGTTCAGCAGTGGACGTCTTATGGCTGAAATGATGATAATAAATAAAGAAAACCAGTTTTTAACTAATAAATAATTGCGCAAGCGTAAGAATAAGCTCAAGTTGATAGGAACATTGTACCAACTTGAATTAGCTCGAAGAGACAATTCAAGTTAGAACATTATTCTATTACAGAGAAGAACCACTTAGTTAGATAGATAAGCTTAGCTTAACTACGTCATGGCTAGGGCCATAGTTAGCATAGCTAACCAGGGCTAGAGTAAGTTCATTGATGGTGAATCGATTTTATGTACCCATTAGGTCATATTCACGGATAATTTTAGGTGGGGATAGAATGTTTTAGCGTTTGCCATAATCCAGTTTGCAAATAAATATCTCTTTTTGCAGAAGAGCTATGATATGCGGTAAATCAGAAGTAGAAATAAGTAAATAAGTCCACAGTGGCTTTTAATTTTAATATTGAGAGACGTTTAATGTAAAAAATAATAATACCGACTTCCATTCTATTCAGTTATTGGAGTGTATCTCAAAAATTACTAGACCTTATTTGATGAAATTATAAATATATAAAGATAAAGGGAACCACACAGGAAGTATCAGCTTTCAAACAAAAAAAGAATTTTGAGAATTGGTCTACCCAGTCGAAAGTTATGAAGTAACAAACATTAAAAAAAAATACAGTCGAATTGAGTACCTCCTCCTTTTTTTCAAAGTTGGTAGAAAAAGTAAGATCCTCACATAACATCGTCTTCATTTAACTGTGTGTTGTGCAGGTGTGGTTGAATATATGTGTGTTTGAATGTGAGAGTGTGTACCTTAATCATCGATTATACGCACCCTCACATGCGTGAAATCTATGATTATGAGCAGGTGTGTTCGTAAGTTTGTAGTGTGTATGTTTGTATGTGCGTGTGTATCAGAGAGTTAGTAATCGTTTAAGGTTTTAACTGTTAAGATAATACATGTGATATTTATTTCAAATGGAAATATGTTATTAAATACTGCAGGACAGCAAATACAATTCATGCCCGGAAAAGGCATATTGAACCTGTATGCTGTTGCCTACTCTTAAAAGGTGCGTTTTGTAGTTATTTGTCCCTACAATTGAACTGAATAAAAGCGATGTTAATTCATTTGAGATAATAGTAAGTTTTTTCAAGCTCGAAGATATTATGAGAATGACAAAAGTTTTGAAAATTTCAATTATTAATATTGTATTTTAAATTGAGGAAATAAAGGATTGTCTTTAATATTAACAGTTTAGTTTATACTGAAATGCAAACATATCCAATCGTTCCGTTGCTGAAACGGTGTAAACAAATGAAGTTTAAAGAGGTCCAGAAGAGCAAAGAAACCCTTTCAGCAATAATTAAAGTAAAAAGCAGCAAACGAAACCACACTTTCTTAGCATAATAAATAAAGTTAATTGCAACCCTAATTCTTAATTACGTGAGTTTAAAACTCCACGGAAATGAAGTAATTTACCATTATTCCGTACGACTTGAAACATTGACCCTAATGCACTATTGGGTAAGCTAGTCTAGCTTGGGCTAGTTTAATAGCTTGATTACGTCGTGTCTATTAACAGCTTGCGCTGAGTCTGGGGACTATGAACGCTTGCCATTTATGGAAGTGGGAATGTTACTGGAACTTGTAAAAGTCTAGTAACGTTTCATAAAGGGAAAAATATGATATTCAAAAATACCAAAAAATGGAACCGACTTCAACAAAAAGTGTGACATAACTGGTTGAAGTCGGTACCATGGTATTTCAAAGGTAATTATCACAATATTGTGCGCATGGTACCGACTTCGTACATAAAGTTGTTTTTCCAACGTTTCTTGTCAGCTTGTCATTTGTTTCACGGATTTTGTCAAAGATTTCACGGTGTTTGCTCGTAGAGAATCGCACGGCTGTAGTGCCGCTCGTGGGTACCAACCTAACCTAGTAAAACAACTGAAAAGTTTTTTAAGTAATCCTTTCGTATCGCTTCTCAAATGGATGATGCCATCTGCAGTTGTCGTCTGCAGATGGGTTCGAAATCATGACTGCAGCGACATGAAGTGACGACGTGTCGCGGCGACACGAAGCGACGACACGTCATCTGCTGCTGCTATGTGTAGTCGGCTACCAACTTGCAACTTAACACATTTCAGTTTTTGTAGTATAACTCAAAAACTGAAATGTGTTACTTAACCAAATTGATTGAAACCACATAAAAATACATACAATCGAACATATAACCTCTTCCTTTTTTGAAGTCGGATAAAAATAACTATAAATTACATGGAGTAAAAAAGTGAATTTACTGCCAGATCAACTGCGGTTTAACCACGCTTTGAAAGCACGAAAACAACAAATAAAACAACTCTCAACGCAAATTTGGCAGATTACCGTAACCATCCATCATACGTGTGTCACTGCCGTAATTAAAATATATTTTGTTTTAATAAAATCCCTCGACATTTTGTTTTCATGGCATCCTTTTGTTGAAGCTAATGGATTCTGTAATGCTTCGCACGCAGACTGAGCTACGTTTTTTTATTATATAAACTCTAATGAACCGTTATATTGTAAGTTTTATCCGGTTGAATCGACCTTTTGGGCTGGCACGATGAAAAAATAATGAAACCTTTTTTTGTGAACCCTCCCTCCTATTCATTATCAAAGGTCGGTCAAATTTAATCGAAGTTTGTGAAGATTGTACTTGTATAAATATTAATTTGTGGATCTTGCGTTGATTACCGTTTTGAATGGTGTCTTGGATTCGGAAATTATTTTGATTTCAGTCAAAGACATTCAACATTGTGTTATGTTGAAACACTTTTGAGATCTCTTTGTGTTTAGAGTGTTTGAGATCTGCATATCACTTTGTTTTTTTTGTAAATTTGTTTGAAATAGACGAAGTGTAGGCCGGCCCCCCGCTAGGTGGACCGACCACCTCGTCAGCGGGAAATCGCTGGATGCAGGAAGAGAGTAGCCGGTTCAAGTAGCGTTCTATGGAGGAGGTTGATCATGATGATAAAAAGTGTTTGAGCGCTTTAATAATAATTTGATTTACTAATAATGTTTGTATTATTATTAATAATCTTGCTTTTTTCTGCCTCAAATTCGCCAGTGTCACAAAACGATACAAAACGACTATCAAACGAACAAAGAGTTATCCAATGGTTATGATTTCTTTAATCCTTTGAGTACCATTGACGTACATTTACGTTCGTTTTATTTATAAATCTTTTGTTTTAATTATCACGCTATATGAAGGGTTAATCACACACAATATGCTTCTATCATACTGAAGCAAAAATGAGTGAATGTAACTGCAGACAATATTTGTGGATATTGTGAAATAAAGTAATGACGATGGCGGACAAATCAAATTAAAATCTTTTTATACATATGATAAAATTGAACGCATTGCTGTCTGTACATGAAAGATATATTAAAAAAAATATTATTGGGACTTTTATAAACAAAAATAGAACAATATTAAAATATTGTTAGAATTTTTGTCTGTTTGTGTATTTATCTGTGCGTTTGAGCACGCCAATCGCAGAATCGATTTTCATTAATATAATGTGGTAAGCTTCACCTAACATCTAGTGTTTGTTTCATGTCAATCGGTTAAAAATAAAAAGTTATTGAAATTTAAAGAATAAACTGAACTCTCTCGCCACTACACCAAGACCAAGCGAGCCAAACCGCTGGCGGGTCAACTGGTTATTAAATAAACGAGTAAATACGACGTATGTCTTTTTGTTAAGAAGTCTTTAGAGAAAATTTGAACGTTACTAGATTCAGACCTGTCTTTGTGAGTCAGTTACGAGTGCATAAATAACTTTAAGGGCATCTGTCGGAACACACCAATAGATGCTCGAGTACAGGTTATATTTCTATTTTTATTTTTATTTCCGTGGTAGTTATTAGGATTTATATTATATGATATTATTGACGTGAATTTCATCACATTGTTATTTTTCTCCAGAACCTAAAGCCCGAAAAACGACTGGAACCTACTACTACATCGTGACAAAATTATATTGCAGTTTTTTCTCTCTATAAAATATCAAAAATTAGTTCATACAAGTTTCACTAAGCAGGCGAAAATCAAATAACATACATAAAGGACAATAATTCACAAATACTTACAGCTCTATAAACCCTTTTATATTGCGGAAATAATAAAAGCAAAAATTAATATTCATTTCACACACAAAAGCTGACTTAGTGTGTATGGGACGGCAATGCCAAAAACACTGGACTTGGTAAACTGCCAACAGCCTTATAGTTGAGAAAAATATGAATATAATAATATAAAATAATGCAGGGTTGGCTTAAATACAAAACAATTTCTGAATTCATATTAGTCCATACTGCCCTCCTAACTAAGTCAACCGTAGGTATGATTTTTATCAAAAACGAGTTAATACTTGATTCGGAATCAGCGTGATGAGATCTATAATGTTCTCTTTGACGTGAATTTCATAAAACCTATAAAAAAGAAGATATAATTACTCAAAAACGCCGTAACTGCAGGTTTTTTTAACCTTCGTTGGTATAAGTACCGTATAGAGCTTTACGGTCCTTTTACTTAACGTGTTTGTAAAAGCTTGATCATGTATACAAAATATAACCTAAATATAAACACCGTAAGTACGTACCGTAGTTTTATTTTAATTGTATTATGTATTATTGGATTCACTATATATATATCGCTAAACATAACAATTTACCAAGTATTAGCACTGCCATTCAAGATGATTTGATAAACGAAAACTAAAAGTGCTTTTATAACCTGAAGATGGCTACGGTATAAAAAAATTACATAATATTTCAAAAATACATTTTATCGCAATATTGTACGCATGGCTACCGGCTTTGGCAAGTTATTTCACACTTTTACTGTTGAAGTCGGTTCCATTTTTTGGGATACAATATTTTATTCACTTTTTAGTGATATTTCTACTTACGGGAAACACCGTCAATGATGATATCACCAAGATAGGCGTAAGATCCCGCTTAGCTACAGCGGTCTTGTTATTTAGATACCTATAAAATCGAGACTCGAAGATTATTAAAATTTTATCCAGATCTCTTACCTTTTTTTTAGTCATGGACAATACGAAAACAATAAAAAACTAAACACAACAAAAACACTGTCCACACATCCAAACTCCACATATGTTATCTCGTAGGATACAGGTACCAGATTATCAGTCTCCTTGTGATGAACAAAAGAGTTGCACCCGTTCTTTGCCTGCAGTAATGATATTTTGAGTAGTTTTATACAGTGCGGTTAGTTTACGGCTATAAATGTAAATAATACTGATTCATGCTTTAAAATAGCATTGCAAAATACAACAGCACAGTCGTGATTCGAGTGTTGTCTATTTCTAAGAGCTCTTTCAGATAACTAATGATTTTGAACTGGCTGGTTAAATGCGTTTATTTTATACTCTTGTACAGTTTCGTTCTATAGTAAAAATATTACTTTCTGTATAACAGTAAAATTTAAGTCTATCTCTTGTACCGAGTGTTTTGGCTAAATAACAGTAACTGTACAATTTTCATGAAAAAAACGTTAAATACTTTAATGAAATAAATAGGATCCGCTATGCCTGACAGAGATTTTGACCCTAGCAGGTATCCAGCCTTTTTCTTACTAGCCCAGTCGAATTATGATCTGACCCGGAAAAAAATATAAGCAGCAATTTTACTTCGGAATTCGTTAGGTACGGAAACTGGCAGTGTAAAGTTTGTTTTTATATGGTAATGGATCCTTTCCGTCATCCGCCATCTTGGTTTGAGAGTAGGGTTTTTTTTATTGAATGACTCGTTTATTTTCAATTTCACGCATATAATGGTATTCACAAAGTTGTTTACAATAAAATTTCATACAATTTCGATTTTATTATTTGTTTTCTAAGATCGATATTTTCCAGTTTATACCCAAAAGAGGTGGTGAGTTGTTGCTTGACTGGAGAGTCGTTTAATTTTAATTTCACATGAAAATTTGCTACAAATACTTTTGAGATTGTATTTTCTACAATTTAGGTACTCAATATTTTTTTCGTCGGAACGTTATTTTTCAACTTATATCCGAGAAGAGGTGGGTGTTAAATGTTATCATTGCATTATCACCTTTTCTTCTTCGCTCGGTGCATCTTGAATCAATGAAAGTTGGCAGTAAGCTTTTCGTACTCGTCTCTATCCTGGCGAGGCGAAAAAGTTCAGCGACACTCGCAATCCCTGTTCACTCCTGCAATATCTGTCATGTCTAAGTACATGGCCCAAATATGCTGCTTTTCTTTCTTTGACGGTTTTCAAAAGTTTGCGTTCTTGTCTAACTCGCCGCTGTACTCGTACTTCCACATAGTTATCAATGTGGAAGTGACTGTGAGTGGCCTGTGAGCCCACATCTCGAATGCTTCTATACGTTTCCTGAGTTGCTCTTTTATAGTCCAGGTCTCGCATCCCTGTAAAAGTATCGGCCAGATATAACAATGAAGATCATGCATTATCACGTTTATTTTCAACTTTACGCAAAATATGTTTAACAGCAAAATTGTTTAAATTAAAATTTCCTACAATATTGGTTCATATCAATTTTTTGATAAGACCAATATTTTTCGATTTATACCTGAGAAGCGGTGAGGGTAAAAAATATATCGCAAAAAAATTATATTATTGTCATTCAAACAAAGTTACATGATTGCACTACATTACAAAGTTCAATTACACTAAGTACTGTGAAACACGAGAGCCATATTGAATAAACAGTCAGTAACCCGTTACAATGTTTAATTTATCTATAACTTATTGAATAAATAATGAGTTAGATATTTCAATTTGGTTAATTTATGATTTAGTTTCGAATATGTAGATGCTAGTTCACTACGTAAAAGAGGGATACATTTGAAGGCAGTTATGGACACTGTTTTTTGTGTTTATAATACTATGATGGTGATGGTGCCCGAAGGTTCTACAGTGGAGACCACGCACCGGCAAGCGCAGCGTCGTGCACCGACAGGGCGGACAGACGACCTGATAAAGGTCGCAGGACGACGTTGGATGCAGGCCGCTTCCAACCGGTCTTTTTGGAAAATTATGGGGAGGCATATGTTCAGCAGTGGACGTCCTACGACTGAGATGATGATGATGATATTAAATAAATATAAAAAAATATAAAAAGGAAAAATGAACTAATCTCATCCACAACGAACTGCTTAACTTATAATATTTGATAAATAATTATAGATATTTCTAGATATGAGCTTTGACAATTTTGATCACTGAAATATGTATTAACCACAGTTCACAGAAACAAGGGCGATATGAAAAGGAACGGGGCCGGTGTCGCCGCATTATGCCTAAAAACAGAACATATTGCTCGCGGTCGTTTGCAACTTTTGTATTATGTGACTGAACGCAGGTCACGATACTGCATGTAAACAGTTTACAATGCTTGCTCTGTACTTACGCTAAGTTTTACACCGCAGTGGATAATGAACTTATTGAAGCTAACAACACGCGGAATACGGCCGCGGCCTGCTGACCTTTAACGAAACTATCATAAATCGACGGCGTTTTTTAATAAGCTTAGAATAATCATACTTACTATCGTACTCCCACCGACACAAGATACGGTCAAACATATTACTTCAATACTATTTACGGCGTGTTCCTTTTTTAGCCGAAATCGATCCTAATGGTGCGTTCCAGGACCAACACCATAATGCCCAACCCAAATAGAACACTAACGCAGTTGCAAGGTCCGCGAATTGAGTGTACTGTTTGATAATACGTCATCAAAACATCCATTATTATAATAAGCTTGCTATATTGACGTGGTGGTACCAAATTTAATAGTAAGGTTTAGAATTCATATTTAATATGAATTCTTTAAGAGGTTGGAGTAGGCCCCTGGGTTTTGTACTCAGCGTCATTGGCATCTCTCTAGATTTCTATGGCAATCACCCCTGATTTAAATCAGTGGTGATTGCTGATATTGAGATTGTGTAAAGGAAATAATACAATTACTTTTTGAAATAAATTAAAATTAGTTGAGAGTATATAAAGTAAAATAAATGTTAGTACATTTATTTAATAATAATAAGTAATGTGTAAATATGTATTTTAAAACTTTTTATGGCTTTATGGTCAATAAGTTAACATCTAAAGTATGAATGTTAGTTGCTTATTTCTAGGTCAATACCAGTGCTTCAAGGATTAAGTATTAACGTTGTTAAAAATACATCAATTGTGCATCCTGCAATTCAGAAAGCGCAGTTTGACTGGTTATAAATGAGAAAAAAACAGGTTCGAACAAAATTGAGATTACTTTATGACACAAATTTTAAAAGAGCATAGTTTCATCCTTCTTAAACGTACCCAATTATAGGTACAAACACATTATAAAGAGATTTGTAGTCATTTTCGTCCGTCCGAAAATTCTGTAAACACGTGAGATAGCTCCTCTTCCGCTATTTTACTTAATATATTATGTTTCATATTTCGATGTTAAAGTAGGTGATATTTGCTTTGTAATATATGATAATTGATATCATATATTACAAAGCAAATATCACCTACTCCTGATAATTTCTTGTTTCTTGATTTGTCTATAAAACATTAATAAGCATAACATCTTTGTCGAAAAACTCGTTTGAAGTAAGTTATTGTTGTGTTCGCCTTATACCAGTGGGCGGTAAACGTGGGTGTACTATACATAAACCTTTATCGAAAATTATCTGAAAATGTTACGTTTTACCGTTTTAACTTTATATAAATACGACGAGGTTCTTATTATAACTTTAAGGATAGATTTACAATTCTACAGAAATCTACGTATTATTAGAATATACAAAATGCTAAGGCGTGTAAGTTAAGATCTGTTTATTGATAATTATGAAGTATTATTTATATACTAAATGCACTAAACTATTGACACCATTATTCATTTATAGAAGTATATTTTGATGTTAAATTACAATTACACATATTATATTAATAATAAAGACTAAATTAACCTTCTAGTCAGTATTAAATAACCCGCCCCTGTCCGCTCCCGGTGGAAAGGTGCCCATTACACTTGCTGCGTTCCCACGCTGAATAGTTATGGCCAGTCTTTGCTTGAAGTGCCTTGTATGAAGAACCTCTATAGGTACTGTATCTTCAATAACTCAGTGGTTTTGTTAATTTAAAAGATCTCAAACAAAAAAAAGCTGTTGCCCGCACTCACCGCTTGCTGTTTTTCTGGTTAATGGATGATTGGAGTCCAATTGGAATGTTAGTTTTCATCCACATGGGTTTTCACAATTCCATAAAGCCGCATTGAATGCCATTGTATGTATGCCTGTATGCCATCACGAAGGCTGAAAAAAAACTTCAAATGGAAAATCGATAAACTAATATCATTTATATAATCGTTGACTGTTCAGTTAAAAGTAATTAAAAAATTTGTAATTTAAAACGAAAAAAAAAATATAAGTACATTCAACACGACCTAAATTTAATTTAGCTGTAATATAAAACTACAAACTTCATTTAGTACTTGTAGGTATTCTACTGAAATTTCCAAAGCTTAACTCAAAGAACAATCTAGATCTTCTTTTAATAAGGTACACCGTATTTTTTACTTGAAATTAAGTTGAGCATTATTAAAGTTTCTACTAATATTATACAGAGGTGAAACATATAATTGTAAGGTCGAGTCGATCACACTATTATTATTTAAATGTATAGTGTATATGTGTAAGATTTTGGATATTCACTTTCACTATTCACAAAATAATACTAATTCACTTGGCAGAGAAACACAACTACGAGTACATATTCTTCATCACTGACCATCAAGTGAGATAGTACTGATAAAAATCATTCAAATTTCAAATGGGGGAGGCCTATGTATAGGGGAGGCATATGCTTACCAGTAGACGGCTGAGATCATGAAACGTTTTAGTTTATTTGTACAACGAACCAAATGTGGTCATAATTGATAAGAGCTTTGAGTATTAGTAAAGTTTGAGATTATGAATAGGATATAAATTTGAATTGGAAACATAGAAGGACTTCAAAATGAATATCAGTTGTACAGATAAGGTACATAGAATTAACTGGGTACAGTGAATTCTGGGGGTGGGTATCCATGTTTGGCAGTTACAAATTCAGTGAATTGTACATAGAGTATTTAAAAAGTTGTTTCATGCTAAAATGTCTAACCGGATTGAATAAACTGTGATTTTTTTTATGAAAAAGCATATACTCAGGAATAGCATCTAGGTTTTTTATAAGTTTGTAAAACGAGCAAAATTGATTTTTATTCGTTCGTGCCGCGTCCGAAAATATGTATTTTTAAGCTATTGCATAGCTTCTATCGCGGGCCTTGAGCGTGGAGACCGAATCCAGAAATTCCGTAACGATAATAAACACCCCCCACTCCGACTCCATCTATCGATGAATAGCAGAACTTTTAATGACTTTTTGAAATATCACGCTTGTCTCTTTAGTTCAGCAACTCGCCTCTAAATGGTATTGGTTAAATAATTATAATTGCATAAGTTGATTTGGCATCTATCGATAAATAGCAGAACATTTAATGACTTTTTGAAATATCACGCTTGTCTCTTTAGTTCAGCAACTCGCCTCTAGATGGCATTGGTTAAATAATTATAATTGCATAAGTTGATAAAAACAGCTATGCAATAGCTTTACCGCGGCAGTCTCCGAGTGCCACACGTCTTTTTTTTTCTTTAAAATTAGAAATTATAATAAATTAAAAGTTAAAAGGTGGTCAATTAGACCCGTATGTCTTTTAAATGAGGTGCATCTGCGCTGCAACATACACTAAGCGACCTTGTTTAGTATGTGTGTTCCTAGACAGCATAAATGATATGAAAACAAAATTATTTATTCAATTTAGACAGCAAGATGAGTATTTCGGTATAAAAATTATTCAGAAAGATTACTACCGCGTTTAAAATAAAATTTCTACCGAGAAAAACCAGCTAGATATTCAAAACAATTATTGCATTTTTTCAGAACATTAACAGGGGCAGCGGAAATCGGCAGACGTGAAGCACTCCAAGGATTATCTTTGAAATAATATCTGACTAAAATATGGTTTATTAATTAAAATACTAGCTGCGCCTCGCGCTACACCCGCGTGTCGATGGATGATGATGATGATAAAAGTATCCTATGTAATAATCTAGCACCTCGATACCGCATTACTTCAAAATCGTTTGAAAGTCAAGAAGTAAGTACCAAACACACTAACTAAATTTCGCTTTTAGAATATCAGTGTGATTAGTTAAAACCTACTTCATTTGATTTTTCGTTCTCTCTGTTAAATGTCTTTTGGTATTTTATTGCACAGACGCTCTTAGTTACCTAAAAAAATACTTTAGACTATACAGATCTTCAAAAATCTATCCTTATTTCTGGTGTTGCACATGGGATTTATTCATAGATGTCCGGATCTTGATCTAGAGAGATGCTAATCCGTACGCTGCGTAAAAAAACCTGGTGTGGCGGCCATATTCCGCGATTCAACGTATTGTTAGCTTCAATAAGTTCAATATCCACTGCGGTATTCAAACTTAACGTTTGAATATTCGTAAGTACAGAGCAAGCATTGTAAACTATTTACATACAATATCGCGCCCGGCGTTCAGTCATATAATACAAAAGTTGCGAACCGTTGCGAGCAATGTGTTCTGTTTATGGGCATATTGCTGCGACCCCGGCCCCGCCTCCTTTTCATACCTGTGTGTTTCTGTGATATGTGGATTTATTATACTGTGTAACATGTTTTGACGAACTATATATAATCAAATATGAACAAGTAAGCATGGGTTTATTTTTTTTAGTTCATATCTTGATTGATTAACTGTTAGGTATTATGATAATGCGGTAGAACTCTTTGTGAATGAGTTCGGCTGGAGAATTAATGCCACCATACCTACCTATTTCAATCACGAAGCAGTAATGTTTACTGTAGCGTCCTAACCAAGCCGAAATAGTTGGTGGCTTAACTACTACACTAGGACAATTGCAATAAATATCGTAATTAGATTTTATAGGGGCTGCGAGATGTCAGAGATAATAAACAAATAGTGCGTACCTGGGTTTGCCTTCGCATCTCACGCAGCTTCCATCTAATCCACCTTCGATTAGTTCACGAGTCGCCAGTCTTGCGAATCTTCTTGACAATTGGTTTGATGACGCACGTATGATGTCCAGACTCCGGAGTTCGTGCTGATGTCCAGCCGATCGTTGGTGTTAAGAGCGATAAGAAAACTGCACTTTACACAAATACGAGACTACGTTTAGAAACAAACGCACTATTCCGTGGTCGGAGCGCCACTGGCTTGGCTGGCTTTTCTCGCATACCCTCAACATCAATTTATTGTATGTGATTCACTGCGGTCCGTATCGCGATATTTTTGCTTACAGTGCTAACGTCTACCAAAGCCGGTCCGAGACTAATATCGCGATTTTGACAGCTCGTGACACTGTAAGCGTGTTGATAAATCGGACCAGAAAAGTAGCAATAACGAACCCTTTGCGCGCAAAAAACAAATTCATAAAAATATCGTGCATAGTGTGAAGGTTAAATATGTGGTGTGTGGATTAAAAAGAAGTAATGGAATGGATATATCGATTATGGCTCAATTGGGACCGCACTAATAATTTCAGGTTATCTTCTATTTTAAGATACCTACGATGCGTTGAGATATATATTTATTATAACGGAACATTCACAATGCTGTGTTTTGGTTTGAATGGTATGGATGGCGGCGGGTACATCAAACTTAACAACTTAAGACGCGGTCCAACCCCAATTTTAAAATAATTTACGATGCTTTACGTGAGGTTGAAAATCGCTTGTTAGATTGGTCGACGTAATGCGAAAATGCGTTAATTTTGCACGTTTTCTATATATTTTTCGATATATACTAACACAATTGAAAAAACTGCTGGTTATAACTTTAGTACTATATATTGGCTAAGTATTACCTAAAAAAAATATAGTGTTATCGCTGAAAATTCTGAGAGTTTAGACGTGAAAGTTTATTTTTGTGGACCTATTCAAGATTTTTTTCTGCTGAAAGACAGTTATATTTATGAATTATATTCGGTTATTACTCTTTTCCTATTCCTTTTCTAACTTTTTTTCATAATATACTATCGATCTGTTTCGTTACACTATGCGTTTAAAAATTCTGCTTTTTCTTTAATCAGGGTACGAGCGCGCCTTAATGTCTCGTATACTACGTAACTTAATTTAAGAGTGTACGGGCACAGTGCAGTACGAGTAGATAAGTACGTCACTGTCTCCTAATATCAAATAAAAATATTTCAAATAACATATTTTGCAGAATGAAGATGGTTTCTATATTATTTGCAGTTGAACCGTACAGCTATAATCCGTATGACATCACGTTGTAAAAGTAAACTCACTCTAACAATAGGCATAAGCCTGTCACAAGTGTCTCTTTCTATCCTATGTATTGTATACTTGTACATATTTATCTTAGAGTTTATTTGTTTAGGCCTCAAGTAAATAGTCCGTCTGGGCGTTACGGCCAGCCAATCTCTCGTCTATGCGTAGAGATATGTCGGCAATTCTTATTTATCAAAGATAGTAGCCGACAAGGGAAAGATTTACATTGGAAAGATTTACAACAAAGGCAGAGGCCAAATATTTTTATAACATTGTAGTATATTTTAAACCAAGATACTGTGTAGGTACACATATATATATATATATATATATATATATATAAAAGTAAATACGTGTCACGACCTTCAGGATAGATACAAGCCCTGCTACGTAGTATGTCAGCTTCTCAAGCTGATTAGCTAACACGCCATGTACCGATACTTCTTCAGTGTTAATAGTATTAGAGTTATATCGTAGAATTTCGTTCTGTGAGACCTATACTGTGGTTTTGGTTTTATGATTAACCGATCAAGCGAAGCATCCTTATTTTAACTAGGCAAATTTACTTTCATCTGTAAGGTTTTATGTTGATCCGGGTAGAGGTCGCATTTATATACAAATCTTACGAAACTAGGTATGTATGTTTAACTATTCAATATATTTTTAATGGGTTGTCACACACATAGGTATCTGACTTTAATCCTTCCTATACCGTGATATATAAAACAAAAGATTAATAATGAAACTGACGTTTATTTTCGTCACTGGAACGCAAAGGGTTAAAGAGGAATTTCGAAATAATAAGTTGAAATTTATTAACTAGACAATGTTGGTAATATTCGGCAAGAATATTAGGTACCAACAATTTATAAAATTTTAGCAAAATTGATCAAGGTCTTGTCGAAATAAATATAACTTCATTTTTACTGAATTTTTATGACCAGCAGATAGCTCAAACTGCGAAAAATGGCCGTTGATAAGACTGTGCTCGTGAGGTCTACTGTTCGCAGAACTAGTATTATTTAAGGGATCATAAGCGAGGATATTAAGTGTCAGTCGCCAATCTGATAGGCGCTGAATCTATACCTCAGACTGGAGCTTTAAGTGAAGGTAACGTCGTCATGAAAACCACAGTACGATGTATATTACTACTTTCTGGTGCCTCCCTTCAAGATTAGAAGCCTATCGCTAAGCACCTAACGTGTTCTTGTAGCTCTTCTTAAGAGTCAGTCGCCTCTTACCATTACATTGTAAGGCGCATGCAGTCTCGTTCAGATCCGTTTATTCGACGTTATAAATAATTACCGTACATTAAAAGTTACTTATTCTAGATCAACACAGCATAATATGCGTTTCGGGCCACGCGTCTAACCTGACTAAATGTCAGGAGTAAAAACTCGCAGCATTGCACTTATATATTATTAACACAACCAACATTTATAAAAGTATGTCAACTTATACTTATATTATTATTATACTCGTATATACAACCACATAGGCCATACACCTGATAACTACTGCACACTCACACTTTATGCACTATTTATTATCCAAGATATGACATACTTCATTACATCATTGTGTGACCGGTTGTGGCGCGTGCTGCGCGGCCAGCTGCACCACCCCGAGGCGCTGGAGATGTTACAGCTGTGCGCGCCAGACAAGGCAGTGTGTAGGCGAAGCAGATTCACTACGTTTCGGGTGCCGACGTATAGGACAAATCTGCTCAAATTTGCCCCCATGACACGCGCTGTCAGAATACTAAATTTAATTTCTGAAGAGATGGATATTATTCTCTGTGGCCTGGCAGAATTCACAGAGACTGCATATAAAATATGTGAAAATATGAATTGTGAAATAATAAATAACTACCTATGTTAAATAATTAGCGTTGTAATAATTAAATAGAATTAGGTAAGTGTAGCATTGTATTGGGTAAACTATAATAATTATATAACTGTTCTTAAAAAAAGAAAAAAAATACATCGTCTCAGCCGTAGGACGTCCACTGCTGAACATATGCCTCCCCCACAAACTTTCAAAAGGACCGGTTGGAAGCGGCCTGCATCCATTGTCGTCCTTCTACCTTTATCAGGTCGTCAGTCTACCTTGTCGGTGGACTACTGTTAATACGCTGCGCTTGCAGGTCCGTGGTCTCCACTCTAGAACCTACCGGCCCCATCGGCCATCTGTTCCGCGTGCTATGTGACCATCGCTACTTCAACTGGCTTATCTTCTGGGTTATGTCGGTGACTTTAGTTCGTCTACGGATCTCCTCATTTCTGATACGATCACGCGAGAAACCCCGAGGATAGCCCTCTTCATAGCTCGTTGTGACATACTTACATACCTACTTAATATTTATGGGAGTCATATACAATGACAATGAAAGTAGACTACAGTTGTACTTGTTGGTGTGGTATTGGTTTTATATTTATAACAAAAATACTCTATGCCCTGTGGTATCCTTTGCTCTTGTAATATAATTTCATGATCATATTTCATTACATTAAATCCTTATTGTGTGTATTTAAAAACTATTTCTTTATTTAAATGCAACGTGACAAACTTTAAAAACGGAGAACGATGATGGAATGACACAATAGAGACATGATGAATTTTTAATTTGGATTTTGGGAGGAGAGAGGATTGTATCACGGATTACGTCCGATTAAAAAAAGATTATAGGAAGATTCCAATTTGGTGTGCCGAGACACGAAATAATTATATTCCCTGGAAACCTTAGTGACGGTGAGGTGTTGAAGTTGGTGAAATAGTGATTTGCACCCGACGAGTCACTCTGGATATCGTCAATTACATTCCTGAAATCAAGACTTGGATAAGATATTTTCATATGTTTTAATTAATAACAAATCGAGGGTGTTGGTTTAATGAATACTCTCGCCCTGATATATAAAACAAGCTATTGGGGTATCCCGTGTTCTCTGAGCTCAGAACTGAAGCCTTCGATAAAGCAAGAAGCTAACTGGAACCTTTGATGGAATGTGTGTGTGTGGACTTGTGGTGAAGTGTTATCCGCCAGGTCATGTAATACTTATTATTATAACTTTATTTATACTCCTGATGTTCCTTTTTATTTTTTAGTTAGCTAGCTAGGCCTTCAGCTAGGTATTCTACCAATGTAAGTAACCATGACATTACACTCTCTCCCGGGATATAATCTATCTCCTTGCTAATTTTGAATTCAATCCGCACAAACAAACTCACCTTCGCATTTATATTAATATATACAAATAGTTTATTTTGATATAAAAGGTAGGTACATAAAATATTTGAGTGCATAGGTTCCCGAGCTAGTATGAACTGTTTTTCAGTAGCCCGTGACTTCTCCCATAAATACCGTCAAGGGTGATGAAATGTAATAACAGTTTTTTCCATGGTGATTAATTTTATATTTGCATGTCTTTAGTATATTGGTGTTTACTGATTGATGTATTATGTATTTAAATTTACTCATGTAATACATTAAAGCAATTGCGTTTAACCATATTTCATTTTGGTATAAAGATAGATATACCCTTGGAGAATATAATAAGCTACTCGAAGTACTAATCCTGCGCAGAAGTAGTCGGGGGCACCAGCTAGTATATTATACATTATACAGGTTGGACTATTTAGAACGGTGAGTATGGGCAAGTCTGAAACTATAAGACATATAAAGATCTCTTCTTAGGAATTATGTCATCAATGTAATTGACATAAAAAATAGTATTCTTATATTAAAAAAATACTTGTACTCAGTTCGGGAATCGAACCCAGTCGTATTGAAGAAAAAAACTTACATTATTATTATTTTAATATTGATGGTGAAGGTAAATGTTGCTATGAAATATGGTGTCTAGAATGAATAATATGCGTTCTAGTTCATATATTTAAATGAAATGAAGTTTTTGTTCGAAATGACACATACTGTGTATATCCATAAGTGAAAGATTGTCATCTTATCTAAAATAGGTATAGCTCAATAGGCACAAACCCGGCTACATACATATACATAGGTATATTGGCCACCACAAACTAATATATACCTGTCCACTTCAACACAATACCCTCATAGTTCACAAATTAATTTTACCTAAAATCAACCCTCCATCGACCATCGGTCCCGAAACAGGAGGACATCTAATTGGGTCAAATAGACCCTTTATTCGACCTTTCAGCCAAAAACATCGTGTAGCAAGGACCGAATAACCTGTACCTCATACCAGAGCACGTATATGTCAGGGTCTTTTCCGTGACGATATTATTATAGTATTCGTGACTATAAATATAATTTAAAGGGAAATTTTAATTTGTATGCATAGTTAGTATATACATAGATGAAACTTTATTTTTACTTAAATATAAACACATTAATAAAACTAGCATTCTTATATTCTTTACTTGAAATTTTAAGATGAAATGTGCATGTACTATCCGATATTTTCATAACTTCCGAAATAAACTTAACTGCTTTATATTCGATCACCAAAAAAGAGAATCCATTTTGGTTAGTGATACCAGTGCAATATTAATTATGTTTTTAATGGTAATAATTATCTTTATATATTTTTATTACCGATGTCTGTGTAGATACATCCGGACATTCGTGTTTGGTTTTATACTCTTACGGCCTTATTAATAAACTTGGCTTAGACCCGGAGTAGTTAAAACATCTATCTGTCAATTTTTCGCTTGCAGTAAATGTCACGCGTGAAAGCAGGACAAAGCATGTTACGCCTAATCTATATTTACGCAACGTTTATTAATAAAGGCCTTATTGTATTGTATTTAATGTGTTGTTTTTGTTTTGTTTTTACTCTTATAAAATGCGCTCGCGCGGTACCATGATAGTTCAAGAGTGCCTATTAGTAAAATATTTCGCGCATGGTGTCGACTTCAACAAGTTATTTCACAATTTTTAGTGTCGAAGTAGAGAAAGAAGGAAAAGTGACGCTTGCTACTTACGGGATCTATTTTCATTCACCGTCAATAACAATATCGTCAAGATAGACGTAACACCTATTGGAGAATAACTAAATAACTTTTGAAATTTAATTTAAGGTGATCCCATCACCGCCAAACAAAAAAGGATTGTAAAAATCAGAATACTGTTTAAAAAAATATGCGTATTCATAATTTAAAAAAATATATACGTATCGCTTTAAGAACCTCCGCCTTTTAGAAGTCGGTTGAATAGCGAATGATGGGAATGACTTTAGTAAAATTCGACATTTCGACATTTCTGTTCAAATCATTTTGCGTTTAGAGCAAGTTTGTCGTTGAGTAACTTCGTGCTCTCTAAGCTAGTCTAAACTGATCTACAACTACCCACAATTGAATAGAATGCTCATATATTTATAGAATTGTCAATCTGAGTGTTATGCGAATTTGGATTTTAGTACGAACAGAATAAAATCTTAGATCTAGTTTATAGAACGTAAATTATCTAGTTTAGTTTAGTGTTCTACACAAGCGACATGCTACCAATAATATTTTTAACGTTTCAAAATGTAGGTAGATGTGAACAGAACCACAGTTATATTATAATGGGAAATGTTTGTTACTTATTCACGATCAAACAGCCTGAACAATTTTGATAAAATGTGTAATGTAGATGAGGCGATGAGATATATGAGACGCTGGAATAATAAACTGGAAAAATACATATAATACTTTTCATCATCATAATCATCATCGCGTGGGTGAAACCACGGGAGCAGCTGGTTTATTTATACTCTGTTCATAGTAATAAATTCACTCTTCTTTATTGTGTTTCGAGTGGAGAGTTTAACCATCTACTTTTATGCATGCCTGTCTTCGGTTTGTCTAAGGGGAAATGGTGATAAGCATAGGTCGCCTGCGGACAAGGTGACCAGATGACCTGATAAAGGTCTCAAGCCGACGTCAGATGCAGGTCGTTTACAACCCGTCCTTTTAGAAAATGATTGGATTAACTTTATTTTGAATAAACAAAATGTGTACAAAAGTTTCTAAAAGTCTAGTGACCAAAAACTGAAAAATCTGCGGTAATTATGTCATAATGGCAAAAACATGATAGTGACGTGCCTTATCAACAGATTGCAAATGAAGTGAAGAAAGCATTTAATATTATTGCTTTTAAACTAAATACATACTAGGTCAAAGAACAAACTGTCGATCCATAAACACGGTTATAACCGCAACCGTGAATAATTTTATATGAATAATATTAAGTAAATAGTTTGTTATACATTTTTTATAATAATTAAATACCTAAGTGTATAATAATATTCAATAATAAATTTATTTTTCTTTTTATCACTGTTGTTACACATTTATAGATTTCAGATGTTTTTTATGAATGAATAAGGATCTTGACACACAGACAGACGATCAGACGGACGGATGATGTTCACCAGTGAGTGTCTAACGGCTAGGATGATGACGATGAGGATGAGTAGGTAGTGATAATAATTTTATATGCATAAACAAAGCTATTAGATATTATGTAAAAGAAAGAAGACCAATGAATGACTTTGTTTTCAGTAAGTATTTGTACCGCTTTTTGGTCTTCGATTTGAATCTTTACGAATTTCAAACTACGTCTGTCAAGAGTATTTTGAAACGGCCTTTGTAACCCCGATCGGATTTCAATTATCCAATATAGATGTTCCATTTTTTCAGAGAAAAGTTTTAAACTTTTGTTCCTCCGTTTATTTAACAAAAAAATGTTAAGATAACTTTGAAAGATCTCAGTTTATGAATCTTTGAGTTGAAATCTGATCTAATTCTCGCTATAATTATATTATTTCTTCTAAAAAGTGACCATCTTCGGATTATTAAATTACTAGTTGCTCTCCGCGGTTTCACCCGCGCGGTGATAGATGATGATGATGATGATGATGATTAATCGTATATGGCCTATGTTACTCAGGGTGAATGTAGCTTCCCAATGGTGAAAGAGTTTTTGAAATCGGTCCAGTACTTTTTGAGCTAATTCGTTACAAACATACATACAAATCTTTCCTCTTTATAATATTAGTATAGAAAACATTTACAGAAGTGCAAATGTGCTTTATTTTTTATTTTATTTCTTTATTTCAATTTAAAGGTTTAATGTTTTACCCTCGACGGCAAAATCGACGAATTATTACAAGTTTGACGTGTCTGAATGTCTATCTTCTATGGCTCCCGAACTCCCGAAAGTATGAACCGATGATGATTTAGGTTTTTTTTGTTTGAAAGGTAAATTAGTCGGGATTGTTTTTAACTAGGTTTGATAAAAATCGGTCTAAGATGGCCGCCGCCACAAAATGGCGGAGTACATATTAGATCACAACTACCTCAATACGGCTATCAAAGGAAAGGGACTAGTAGAATACACTGATAGTTAATATCCAAGATAGCTGCCACCACAAAATAAAGATTTACATTTTTTTCACTACTCCCTCAATATGGGTATTTCATATTATATTCTTTCATTTGTGTTATAGGTTTCTTTTAATGATTTAATTTAATATTACTTGTCTGTAATTTTTTTAATGTATTAATCTGAAGGTGGTTAATTGTGAGTAGATCTGTATATAAGCGTTTTTTTACTTTCAAAAAAAATATATCATTAAAGTTTTATACAATGAGTCATGCAAGTCGTGCGCCTGATGTTAAGCGCTACGCTCGCCTAGATAGCTGCATTGGCACGTGGCACTGCACTACGCTTATCACCCGAGACCGGTTTTAGATTAGTTTTTGAGTTTCTTTCATCCTGTAATTTAAATTCATTTAGTGCTCTTCACACCTTTACACAATAGCAGTAGAATAAGGCACTGTGTTGGTACCAACCAAGACGGTGTCATGGCAAGAGAGGCCTACCACCTAGGAAGTCGATTTTCTTCGCCTCGTAAAATTCGTATGTCTACGGCAGAAGGTTTATTCTACGCCATTTTCTCCAGGCAAACTGATGTAACATTTAACGAAAATAAATATAATAACACTAGCTGCTCTCCGCGGTTTCACCCGCGCGGTGATGGATGATGATAATTAATCTTACATGGCCTATGTTACTAAGGGTGAATGTAGCTTTCCAATGGTGAAAGAATTTTTGAAATCGGTCCAGTACTTTTTGAGCCAATTCGTTACAAACATACTTACATACAAAGCTTTCCTTTTTATAATATTAGTATAGATATATTTGAAAAAAATATACAACAATGATGTATATTTTTAAACAATGTTGTATATTTTTTCCTTTCTTGCAATGTAAACAAGTTTGTTATCTATACACAGTAAGTAAACGAACAAAATGATTTATAATTGAAATAATGTTGTATGTAGAATTCTTGTATAATTAAAATAATGATTATTCTTAGAAAATATAATCTATAAGTCATAATCATGAAAACTCTAATATTTTTAAATCACTTAATACCTAATAAGTATCAGTAAAATTCTTTACTGCCGTACTGCCACCATTCCTATTTCTACAGCTATAAGCAGTAATGTTCGCATTACTGTTTTCCGGTTCGAAGACACATCTGCTGAACACAGGTGAAATTACCAGGCACATGAGACGAACAAACTTTTGGCTAACATTTGTTACATTTGACGGACATATTTTGTAATGTCCCTACAAATCCATTGTGGAATAACATTACATATTTTTTTTCCATTTAGTATTGCTTATTAAGGGCACACCCCTTAATATAGTATATAATGCAACTAGTGAATAAAGGACGGATTTAAGGCGAGGGCCATAGATGAATCACGAGTAAATAAAGGATTCTAACGACTGAATCACGAGCGTAGCGAGTTATTCAAGTGTTAGAATCCTGAGCGATTTGAGTGATTCATGGCCCTCGATATAAATCCGTTTTATTCAAGAGTTGCATACTATACTTTATACCATGACCGTGAGAAAAAGAAATAATTTGATCGAAAATATACATTTAATGAAGAAAAAAGGAAAGTTAAATTAGTTAAAATGTACATTAAAATTTTAATAATTACTAAACATAAGAGTAATTTATTTATTATTATTTAATCGCAGCAAAGAACACAATACAGTTTTTATTCTAATGCTAAACTCCTTGTCGCAAATATCGACCAATCAAATCTCGAGGAGTTACTTGCACAAAGAGTTTCTATGTCGACTATTCTTTGCGTAAGGAAGATGTATAAACATTGATATGGAGATCAAATATATTGGTGTGTTCTAAATTTAAACACCAAAACAGTGATTAAAAGGTCTTTTTTAAAATAAGCTTTTTAGAGTGGAAATGGTATCTATAAATTATGTAATCTTTAAATATAGTGATAATCGTGTCTTTCAATCTAACTTAGCCCCTCACCAGTCGACTGTCCATATAACAATGAAATTTCTATTGTGTCTGGGTCGTTCGACTGATGAAGTAATAGTAAAGAAAAAAAAAACATTATTAGTACGAGTACATGAAATCAGAAACTATGTTATTTTGTATCCGTATTTCTGTCTTTCTATCTGTGTACTATCTGTCACAATAATAAGGGAATAAGGGATATTGAATCGTAATGTTACTTGTGATGAAAAATAGATCCTGTACGACAATAGGATAAGCTCATCACAGTGGTTCAATCCACGTTCAATCCAGGAGAACCGGCTAAGTTTCCCAATCGAAAGTGGATTCAGAAAAAAGTACTGGTGAGTGTTTGGTGGACCAGAGCTGGTGCCATACACTACAGTTTTTTAAGATCTGGCCGGATTATTACAGCTGATCTGTATTGTGAACAAATGCAGACGATGATGGAAAATCTCGATATTTAACCAATACCGGTCTATCCCACTGCTGGTTCACGACAACGCTAGAACTCACACTGCACGACAGATTTTCTCTTAGTTAGGAGAGCTGCGATTGGAATGTCTCCGATACCCACCACACCCCAAAGGCCGTGCTCCAACAGATTACCACGTTTTTCGCGATTTGGACAATTCCTTGCAAGGAAAAAAAGGATTCTGATGGGGCTGTCCAAACCGCCTTCATAGATTTTATTGATGCACGCTCCCACAATTTATTTCAGCAATGGAATCAACTACATGGCTTATTCCAAAAATCCTCTTAACCCTGCAAAGGGGATTTCTGGACTTTTTGTCCAAAAATCCACTGCGCGTCGTCTTATGGTGTCGGATAGGGATAATTGGACAAAAAGTCTATAAATCCCCTTACCCATTCTATAAGACAAAAGACCAGCCATCCCCTTAACCATATATATAAATTAATGGTGAAAGAGTATAGATAATGTAGATTTTATTGTTTTTTACTTATTCCATATAAAACTCCAATATCAGGTAAGGAACTAATATTTCATCACGTAAATACCATGCATCATAAAAGCAATCAACTCGAAATGTTTCAGTTTGGTTTGACTATTATTTCAATTTGTGACTATAACAAGTTCGTGACGAAACTTCGCGTGTGTTGTTTCTATTTCACTAACCATGACCATTTTCGACTAAATGTAATAATTTTAAAGTATGAGCCCATTGGATTATATTAAACTTAAAAGTACTGCAAGTCTGTCCGGCTTATATCAAAGTCAAAGTCAAAGTCAAAATCATTTTATTCAATTTAGGCATCAAAGACGCACTTATGAACGTCAACTTTTCATTATAATGTACTTTAAAGACTCTACCGCCACGTTCCAAAATATACAGAGCCCACCGAGAAGAAGCGGCAAGAAACTCGGGGCCATTCTTTTTATATAGATGTTTACAATGTTTCTACTCAGGTACTACAAATATTAAATTTTATGGGTGGCAGAGTGACAGCTTGCCAGAAATGGAGTATTCGAAGCATCTTTATCTTCTACATAATATCTACATAATAGTAAGCGTTTTTTATTAAAACGTTTTTAACTTGAATTTGCCCTCTGTTAGCTCAGTTATGTGTTGTGGTCGTCAGAGATTAAGCGCCACTTTTGCACATAACACCGGGCCAGGAGGATATACAATTAGTGACTACCCGCGATCTCGTTCGCGTAGTCGGATCGGCCTTTGGCCTCACGATAACCTTCCATCTTTTCTTGGTTTTGTTTCGAATAATTCCTGTCAATAATTAATACAACAAAAAAATAATTAGCGATAGTTCCATCCGTTCTCAAGTTATAGCAGGACAAGAGAAATAGGGGTTCATTTATATATAGATAGATTATTGACACTTACGCTGGAAAAATGCTTAGCAGCAGTGTGCACCACATTCCCTCCTGCATAAAATACAAGCAAGGTGGTTACAGGTTAAGCAATATACAAGCAACACACCCAACCACAAACTACTACTGTATGACACGTAGTTCGCCTCTACACCAGACGCATTCTCAGGAGGCGTTGACTCGCCGAGCGCTAGAATGAGAGACCACCTCTCGTCGTTATATCTCTCTATCGTAGTGCATTACGCAAAGGTTATTATATCACTGCAACTTTGTGGGTAGTCAATGGTTAAACAGTTCAGTTTAAAATCATCAATACCATTTCAGTTTAACTTGTCGACTGAGTGAACTGGTCCCTACATTTGGGACTCTGGCTGATGCCAATCTGTACATTTCATGTACAGTTCTAGTACAAATTAACTGTCACTATCAATCTTAGTGGATACCACTTGGCTACTGCAACAGTGCTTATTATCCCGACTCGAAGCTGTGAGCCTGTTACTGTTGCTGTGTTCGATTTCAAAGGGTTTTTAACAAGTTTGATGACTGACATAACAATTACTATTAAAACAAGCGATTTGCTTGTCAGCTTTATATGTTTCAAGGTGCACTGAATTTTAATCTTGAAGATGAAAGGGGCAAGATAATTTCTTACTTCAGAAAGCTTAATCCCTCCGAACCTCAATCATTATATTGGTGGCTTACACTACCCTTGAGGTAATACACTACTCTAGAACTCTCGCTTTAGCCTCAATGTTTCATATTTACATTATTTTGAATAGCTGCTCTCCGCGGTTTCACCCGCGCGGTGATATAATATGATGATGATGTTGATGAATCTTATATAGCCTATCTCACTCAGGGTGAATGTAGCTTTCCAATGGTGAAAGGTTTTTTGAAATTGGTCCAGTACATACAAATCTTTCCTCTTTATAATATTAGTAAGATAGATGGGGCGGAAAATAAACCTAACAATGGCTGTTATTGATTAACTTTTCCTAGATTTGTGGTTTTCGATATTCGTGTGTTTAGTGGTATAATCCACCTGTGCACGTGACCAACATCATGGAACACTGTCATTGTGTTTTCCAAGTTAATTGCTTCTGAAGAATTTGTGATATATATCCACCGTCTTTCTAAAATGTGATATTATAAACAGGATATTGACTAACTGTTTCTCCCGCGGCCAGTTATGTGGCATGCTCACGTATGAGCTTTTTAACTAGCCTGCAGTGCAGGTACCGTAACTGTCGTATGATCGATAAAAAATTGTATCGCCTAGCAAGTATGGAAGTCATATCGACGACTTATACGATTGTGAAATTGTCAACTGTATATCGATTATTACGAATTGTTTGCATTCCACAATGCGTTCTTCTGTCATTTGAAGATTTCTACGAGCATTTCGCTCTTCTACGATCAAAAGAAAGCCGAAGTCTATTTTTTATTGAATAGTAGTTGCACCCCGCGGGTAAACCCGTATGGTGATGGATGATGACGATGTTGATGAAAATCATATGTGTTAATTCAGCGCCCCATCTACCTCCATGCCAAATTTCATCAAAATTGGGCCAGCAATTTGAACGTAAGAAAATAACAAACATCCATTCATCGATAAATACAAATCTTCGCGTTTATAATATTAGTAAGATCAAACGCAAGTAAACAATATCCCCATTCCCGTCGCCTGTCGATAAGCTATATCGAGGTCGTTTTCAAAGGTGACAATATAATCGTTAAAATTGATTAAACAGACTATCTCAAACGTAATTTAACAGTTCCATGCTAGGGTATATCGTTATAATCGTAAAAGCTTATCGAATTTGTCTACCAATCGCTTAATATTGTTATTTACTTGCAATGATCGACACAAGATCGATATAGCCAGTTTTTCGAAGTATGACGAATTCAAGACTCAAATTTATCAATCGGTAAGATCGGTACTTGCACTGCTGGTTACTTAAATGCCCACCTCCGAGTTAGTGAACAACATTGTATGAAGAAACACTGTAAAGTGCGGTACATAAACTTTTGCCATGATGACATGCTCTATATTTTAAAATAATTCATATCTATAAAAAACTCTACGCAGAAATAGTCGCGGGCAAAAGCGAGCACTATTCACTATCTTACGAGCATTGGATGCATATCATGCATCAAAATAAATTCATTTTAATACAAGTAAAATAATAATACGGTAAAACATTCTCACAATAGCTCAAGTCTTATACTATGCAGAGCCGGTTACCATAGGCTCTGCATAGTATAAGACTTATACTATGCAGAGCCTTTGGTAACCGGCTCTGCATAGTATAAGACTTATACTATGCAGAGCCTATGGTAACCGGCTCTGCATAGTATAAGACTTGAGCCTTGATGATGACTGACATACATTCTTATATACACATACACACCCAGACACAGCTCAAACAGTCATATTCATGCACACAAAAAGTAGTACTAGCCTGGCTCAGAAGGCAAAGTTTCTAGGAACTGCGTTAACCGGTAAGTCAAATGGCTAAAACAGCAGGCCTAGACAAAATTCAAGGAGGCGTTTTTCCACACACGCTACAGACAGAAAGTTCCCGGCAGGCCTAGACAAAATGCACACGCTACAGACAAAAATGTGTCTACGAACTTAGCGCGAAGTCACGTGACTTTTCCACAGGTAATGTCAACGCCATACATTTTGGAGTTGTCGTTTGGTGTTAACGTTAAGAGAAAACCAAAATATCCACATCATAAAAGAACACAAACTAACCAAAAACTTTGCCCATCCGAATAAACATGAGAATAGTACAATATCATGCACTCTGTGTTCGTCTAAATCCATCGTTTGTTTTACCTATGGAGTGTTATCTACGCTTCATAGTCGACGGGATAAAATAACGTGGTAGATTTAACATTGCATCGAGCATTTTGTATTCAACTCGTGCATTGAAAATCGCTCTTTTATCGGAGCTCGTAGCCGTTGGAACACTACTTGGTTTTATATACCTAAAGATTTGTGTTTTAATGTGCCCAAACCATTTTTAAACTAGCTGTACCTGCAGTTTCACTCGCGTGATGACGACTGAAACCTAATGATAAAAATAGCTAGACAAAATCAGTTGAGCCTTTATGAAGATTTACTGTAACAAAGTGACTATACGAAAATTTAAAAATTGTTATATGTGCTAGTCTAGTTTAAAATAATTTGAAACCGACATCTACTCTTTTTTTTTTAATCTTAGTCATAATTTTAAGATCCGATGTTGGTGATACCTTTGTGAAAAATGACCGTTCAGCAGTGCGATTCTGTTATGATTCGTCGACGAGCTTATCGATGTCAAATACTTTATGAGATATCGCCCGTGTACATAGGTTGCTTTTCCAACGTGTTTTGTCCTCTCTTCATTTGTTTCACGGATGTTGTCAACGATGCAACGATGTTTGCTCTTAGAGAATCTCACGACTGATCTTGATCTAATTTAAGTGGAATCACATGAAAAACAAGACCATTAAAATAAAATCGAGTCTATTCAAAAATAGGAAATAGGTTGACTAAGAAAAAAAATCTGATGTAACTACAACACAAAAAAATACAGTCGAATTGCATACCTCCTCCTATTTTCGTAGTCGATTAAAAATATATATTATTTAAAAAACCAGACATAATCAAAAGTAACCTTAATAATATAGAATTATCAAACCTCCAGATACAAAAAACATAACATTCATCAATTCTAATTATCACCAGTTTCCGGCAGTTATATTTACAATATGACACGAGTTGGGCCAAATTGTGTCTCAAGGGTAGAATTATGGTCACACTTTGTGTCATGTTACGTACTTTATCGCCGCACAAGTTGCTTTGGGATTCTAATAGCGAAATAGTCATGATACCCTGGTTTTAGTGTGATGTGTCATTTAATTTTATCATCATCATCATCATCATCATCTCAGCCGTAGGACGTCCACTGCTGAACATATGCCTCCCCCATGATTTTCCAAAAGGACCGGTTGGAAGCGGCCTGCATCCAATGTCGTCCTGCGACTTTCATCAGGTCGTCTGTCCACCGTGTCGGTGGATGACCTACGCTTAATTTTATACGTTATAATGATTTTTAATGATGCGCTTCATGGTTTCGATGGATGATGATGATGAATCAATATATATATATATATATATATATATATATATAGCCTACGTTTGTACAAAAACGCCTACATGTCAGTCCGAGTACAGGAGCAGAGTTCGAAGGCAATTCCATTGCAAAGAGGCGTGAGACAGGGAGACGTTATATCTCCGAAACTGTTCACCGCTACATTGGAAGACGCCTTCAAGCTTCTGGAATGGCAAGGACTTGGCATTAATATTAACGGCGAATACATCACTCACCTTCGATTTGCCGACGATATTGTAGTCATGGCAGAATCCATGGAAGACCTCAGTACAATGCTCGAAGGCCTCCATCGAGTTTCCCAACGGGTAGGTCTTAAGATAAACATGGATAAGACGAAAATTATGTCTAATGCCCATGTTGTACCTACCCCAATATCAGTTGGGAACTCAGTTCTCGAAGTTGTTGACGAGTACATCTACCTGGGACAGACAGTCAAACTAGGCAGGTCCAACTTCGAGAAAGAGGTCAATCGTCGAATCCAACTCGGCTGGGCAGCGTTCCGGAAACTTCGCGAAGTCTTCTCGTCAAAAATACCTCAGTGCCTCAAGACAAGAGTCTTCGACCAGTGTGTGTTACCAGTGATGACTTATGGCACTGAAACGTGGTCTCTTACTATGGGCCTCATAGACAAGCTCAAAGTCGCACAACGAGCTATGGAGAGGGCTATGCTCGGGGTTTCTCTACGTGATCGAATCAGAAATGAGGAGATCCGTAGAAGAACGAAAGTCACCGACATAGCCCAGAAGATCAGCCAGTTGAAGTGGCAGTGGGCAGGGCACATAGCACGCAGAACAGATGGCCGATGGGGCCGAAAGGTTCTGGAGTGGAGACCACGGACCGGCAAGCGCAGCGTAGGTCGTCCACCGACACGGTGGACAGACGACCTGAGGAAGGTCGCAGGACGACGTTGGATGCAGGCCGCTTCCAACCAGTCCTTTTAGAAAATCATGGGGGAGGCCTATGTTCAGCAGTGGACGTCCTACGGCTGAGATGATGATGATGATGATGATGATGATATAGCCTACGACAAATATCTCCTCTTAATAATTATTATAATTATAGCCAATTATACCACTCACAACACAGATATATATATATATATATGCGTGTAAGATAAATTGAGGTAGCACTATACAGTCTGTTTGAGTTCCGACTAGCGATATTTGAAAGGTCAAAACAGTCAAATTCATCGACAAATCACCCCGTTTCAGGGTTCCCAACCCCCCCTATTTTTATTTTTAAATTTCATTTTTTATTTGTCAGTAATAAAAAAACTGTCATGTAGTCTGTATGTAGAGGCTCTACAAGTCTACACTCATGAAAAAGTACTCAATCGAAGGGTAATAGTATTATATATTCATGAGAAAATAAGAATCCGCTGATTCTTATATTTTAAATTTGGACAAAGGAACGTTAAAAAAATATTTACCCTAAAAATTTACACAAACTATTGACATTATTATTTATTTTCGCAAAAACTAGCTGCTTCATTTGCTGATACATTTTTCGTTACTATATTGAAAGCACTTTAAATAACCTGGAGAATGATTCCATAATGACTACTCTTAGGAGTATGAAACTATTACAAATAAGCTATTGTCATTGTGACACTTAATTTTAAGTTTTTCATTTGTTTTCCTTTTTGGTGTTGCAATAAAGAGTTTATCTATCTATGTATATATTGGTTGAACTGTGATGCTATATATGTTTATTAAAATCCTACCTAATATTATACATTTGAAAGTGAATTTGTTTGTTTGTAATGCTTTCACGCCGTAGGCTGAACGGATCTCTATGATATTTAGCAACGAGATATATCCCCAGGAACGACATAGGATACTTTTTATCATCATCATCATCCATCAATATGTGGGTAAAACCACGGAGTGCAGCTAGTTAAATATTTAGAATACTTTTTTGGGGGGCTTATGCGCTAGTTTTCCCCGATATATCCTATGTTCAAAATATCACGGTAGTTTAGATATATTATATAATATATATAATATTTTAGTTTTTTTTTAAATTACCTTGCTAATCTTGCCTTTAAACCGTCATAACTTTTTTGTTTGTGGTGTAATACCACAAAATAACTTATGCTTGTATTCTGCAATGTATCCTTATTCTAAATAAATTATTATTTCATACAATTCATATCAAAAAAACTGAGCTTTCAAAGTAATAACTAAAAAACTTTTTAAAAGAAAGCTAAATTCAAAATGGGTTTGAATTTTTATTTGTAATGAATTTAAAAGTCGTCACGTTTCACAACATTTACACAGATTTCCCACTTTGAAAGCTTAGAAGTTTTTTTTATATTAACGGTATCAAGTTATTTGTTTAGAATAACGATACATTGCATAATACAAGCACCAGCCCCGGGTGTAGCACGGCGTGGGATTCCGTATACCCACCAAAAACCTAATGTTCCTTCCTTGAGCGCCTTCATGTCAGGACTACGGGTACGCTGTGGTAATCGTCCGCGGTGTGTATATATACAAACCCAGACACAGGTCAAACATACATATTCGTCATGCACACAAAATGTTTGACCTGGGGGCCTACTCCCACCTTTTACGAAACTATCATAATTCAGGAGCGTTTTGTAATAAGCTTAGAATAATCATACTTATTATCGTACTCCCACCGACACAAAACGGTCAACCAAATTTAATGGTAAGGGTTGCAATATGACTACTTTAAGAGATGGGAGTACGGATCTTCAAAAATGTAACACTGGAACAATGAAACTTAGTGTCAAAAGTCACGTCAAAGTACGCGAATTGAGTGAAATATTTCATACTACGTCATCAAAACGTCTACCGTAATATATTATTATTTTAATCTTGCTATATAAACGTGGTGGTACCAAATTTTATGGTAAGGTTGAAACATGACTACTTTAAGAGGTGGGAGTAGGGCCCTTGTCCGGGTATCGAACACGAAACCAGCGGCATAGAAGCTAGAAATGCTACCAACTGCGCCAACCGACCAGTCTTTACTTTTTTCCAGGTACTTGACGTGAATAAGTGTTATACCACTACTCCCTTTTATTTCCAAGTAATATGAACACTTCACTAATACTTCACTTGAACTTAGTGGAAAACAATATATATGTGATCAGCCGTGCGATTCTCTACTGATTGATGTCAAATACTTTATGAGAAACCGCCCTTGTACACAAGGTTGTTTTTCCAACGTCATCTCGTATTTTGTTTCCCGGATGTTGTTAAAGATGCAACGATGTTTGCTTTTTAGAGAATCGCACGGCAATAATTAGAATATGCAACTTTGTTATTCTTTACACGCGTACTCATTTACGAACACATTAATAATCCACCGTTATTGCACATTAAAACCAGAAGGAACATTAATATTTTCGATGTCTCCATTTCGAGCGTAAAAGCCGTTAAGCCTTTCTTTCTTCACTTAATTCTATTGAATACAGTCTTCAAACGAGTTCATTATCTGATTACAAACAAAATATTTGGTACTTTGCGGTTTAAAAAGATGGACAGTCACAAAAACAATCATGGGAAATTCTTAAGAAAACATCTCTCACAATTACTATTAATTTATTCCATAGTAACTGCGCTTCGCGGTTTCACTCGAGTGGTGATGGATGATGATGTGGACGACTCAAATATAGCGTATATTAGGTACTCATGCATAATGTAACTCTGAACTCGTGAAAGAATTGTTTGAATCGGTTAAGTAGTTTTCCGTGTATCCAAGTTGACTGTCAAAACCGTTTTAATAAAGTCCGACAGTATAATATGTATTTTACATACAAATATTAAATGTAATTTACATTTACATACTTTTTACTAATATGTATTTTATAATGATTTGTATGTATATATTTTGGTCGTTACTATATTTTTATAATTATATATCATATTTGTATTTATAGGGTCTTGATATTATTTTGTAGTAGTAGTCATGATTATTTTATATCTTATTGATTGATGTACACAGAAACCTACTTACTTATATTTAGTTCTCTGTCCTTAAGGTTTGCTGGAAGAAAACTCTCTTTAGTGTTAAGCTCGCCTATGTACATGCCTTTATCTAACGCCTCCACTGTATCTGTTTTGTGTACAATAAAGAATATGAGAACTATATAGAAGACGAAGATGCTTGGAATACTCCACTTCTTCTCTTCTTGCCGCTTTTTCTCGGTAGCTTCTATATATGTTGGAAAACGGCAGTAGTGTCGTTCGAGTATTTATAATGAATAATTGACGTTCATAACTGCGTCTTCGATGCCTTAATTGAATAAATGATTTTGACTTTGACTTTCTCATGAAAGGGCTTTTTGAAAAATCAGTAGTAGTCAGCCACCCACGTGTTGAAATTAGGTTTGTTTTACGTAATTGAAGGTTTACGAACCATTTAAAATCAATAGGTAACAATAACATTTTATACAAATAGTCGAGGTCAATATAAGGAATAATATAGCTGTTCCATTCGACAGCCAATGGAAATGAGGGTTGAGAGGCCCAACTTTAATATAGAAGGTCAGCCTAATGTTAGAACTAAGTGGAGCTAAGTGCTTCGTTTACTTAACGATAAAATATAATATTCTAAGGAATTTATTATGTAATGGTAATGAATGGCTGCACCAATCTGAATTTATACGATATAGAAATCGTATTAATAGTTTTCAGTTAATTTATATGATATTTATATGTGGCAAATGTATAGATTCATTAATTCATGTGAATTATATCTTAAGATTTCTGACATGAACGTTGTTGGATAGTGTACCTTTTCAGTTATCAATTTTAGATATTTTTACTAACAGATCTTAATTATTTGAATGAGGTATAAAATGTTATTCACTGAACCCTTGTTATTGTTACTATGATGATGTTTAAAGAATGAAGATCGATTTTTGTTACACACTGCTAAAATCTAACACTTTAATTGATTTCAAGCGACACAAAAAGTATCAAATTGGGTTTTGAATATTAACTATAGACGAAATGGTTTCTTTCGAAATTAATGGGCGAGGCTTCTGTTCAGGCGCTGTCAGCTCAGTGCTTGTCTACGTTCAATTTCCTTTTCTAGAAATCATGCAAGTACATCTCGGAACAACGTACAAAATTTAATTAAAAATAATGTGCATTCTAATTTAAAAAAACAATCCGTCAATGTATGTGTATTAAAAATTGATATTTTATGATATTTGTTTCATTACAAATACAATACTAAATAAAGAGAAAAACTGTTTTAAAGGTGAAATTAAGTGGTATGGATGTTTTTTTTAATGTACTCTGGTATGTTAAAATATGTTTTTAGTTCCGTCAATGTGTACTTAGAAGTCTTAGAAATGTCATACTATTTTTTATATTTTTAATTAAATCGCTGCTTATGAGATATACTGCTTTTGAAATATAACCTCATTTTTATCGACATTATGATATGAGACACCTTCAGCAGTGGACGTCCTATGGCTGAAACTAGATAGTATGGATGTAATCTACACTAATATTATAAAAAGGAAAGAGTTGTATTTTTGTATTTTGTATTTTTGTATGTAACGACAAAACTTAAAAACTACTGGACTGATTTAAAACAATATTGTACTGTTAGATAGCTACATTACCGCTGATCATAGACTGTATAATATTTTCAAAAAGTTAGGGATCCGTATGAAAACTTCGATAATGTAACACAAGCACGTAAAAATATTCTTATATATATTTAAACGCTGCGGAAACTGTTGACAATAGAGCAAAGTGATATACTGAAATGTTACAGAAAAAATCAATTAAAGATTGCAGATACAATAAAGTCCGCAATACCATATGTTTTACTATTATAATTATGTCACAATAACTACTTTTCCGTATTAAAATATGCCATATTAACGCCGGTAAAAACGAATGCCCCCGTATTCGTATCATGGTGTAGATCTTTATCTACTCTTATAATCTAATAATAAAGAGGAATGATTTGATAGTTTGTTCATAACGGATAAACGCAAAAACTACATAACTGGTTTAAAAAGTTCTTTCACCAGTAGAAAGCTATATTTTGCCAGAATACATACGCTATATTTGATACATCATCGTCATCCATCACCGTGAAACCGCGAAGTGTAGCTACGAGGGTCATTTTTTTACAAATGAAGAGGTCATAGCCGCCGTGGACGCTTATTTTGAGGAGTTAGACGAAGATTTTTTTAAAACGGGTATCGTAGCCTTACCGGGTCGATGGAAAAAGTGTTTTGAGCTCGAAGGAGAGTATGTTGAAAAATAAAAATAAACTCAAAATCGTGTGGTTTTATTAAGTATGTTAGGCTAAGAACTTTTCAAATGACCCTCGTAGTACGAGTAGTTTAGTATAAGTAGTTGCTTTATAGGAAGTTCCTAAACAACGTAACACAGGCTGATCTAGTACGCTGTTAAAATTACTAAAATTAGACCACAAGTTTGTAACTATGTAATCGTACCTATGTAATGGAATAAGTAGTAAATATTGTTCGTTTTAATTATTGACAACTTTTATTAAATATTAACTATATTCATGTATGTATAGTATGCTTAGTATATCTGTGAAAATAAATAAATAAAATAAAATGAAAATAATAGTCCTTACCTATTCTGTATAGTGTATCATATATCTAGCCTAATTCAATTCATGGCTAAACCGGTCTTGCCTTGCTCTAACCGAATTGCTTATCTTGATTAGTCTCGTAATGACTTGGACAAACTGATGTAGTTGGCATTGCAAAAAAGGCTATAAATAATTATAATAAAAAGCATATAAATAATTAGCTTACCCATCATTGGATTCACTCGTTACACCTTTCAAAAATCATCTTTTAACATAAAAAAACTATCTTCTAAACCCTATTTCTCCTGGTCACGCTATAACTAGAAAACGACTTTACCGATTTCATTCACCTTTTTTATTGTTTTCTACCGACTTCCAAAAAGGAGGAGGTACTCAATTTGACTGCATTTTTTAAAATTTTTGTTACTTCCAATATGATGAACCGATTCTCAAAATTGTTTGTTTGAAAGCTGGTGCTTCCTGTGTGGTTTAAATTTCATCAAATTTCGTGCAGTAGTTTTTGAGTTACTGATAGAATGGAAGTCGGTATTAAATTTTTCAAATTGTATTTGTCTAATACATCATAGAAGGTTCTTACATAAAAATAAGAAAAGAAGGGAGGTCATTGCATGGCGAGGCCGAAGGCAGAGTCTACTATTCGAAGGAAGTCGCGGGCAGTCGCTTGTGTGTATTATTATGGGTAAAACAGTTGATTGTTTAATTAAATGCCCTCTGGGGTTTACAGGTTAGTTTAGTGTTAGCAATTCTGTCGCTAGGAATAGTAATAAGAATATTCTGAATACCGACGATTCTTAGCTGGCAAGCTTTTAGAATGTCGATTATACAAACTAGGTACTATAAATTATGTGAGATGGATAACATTTTATCAAATCAACATTTAACCATCAGTACTTTCAGCATTTTGTAATTATTAAATATAATTTCCGATTTTCTTTTCTTAGTTTATTTTCTACCGACTTCCAAAAAAGGAGGAGGTACTCGACTGTATATTTTTTTGTGTTTATTACCTCATAGCTTTAAACTGGGTGAACCGATTCTCAAAAATCTTTTTTGTTTGAAAGCTGGTGCTTGCCCTGTGTGTGGTTGTTTTTGAGATATCACTCCAATAACTGAATAGAATAGAAGTCGGTATTAAATTTTCTAGTACTTGTTTTTACAATCTTTCTCTATAAAATAAAAACAATATGAAAAACCCTAATCCTAGATTGTCATCGGCAGTGGGGCATGACCCAACTACCGGTGGTCAGGGCTGCAGACTTGAGGAACCTCCTGACAATACGTGCCTTGTCAAGGAGTACTGCCTTCTGTATCTGGCCCTTGATCCTACTGTCTAGCGAGAGCCTCTAAAAGTATTGGTCGAGGCTTTTTACTATAAGACAGTTTGCTGAAACGACTATCGGATCATGGCAGTCACCTCGTGGGCTAAGTCAAGGTACTCAGCATATCGTAATTATTATTATTATAAAGTTCATAATTCATACATTTTAGTTTTTACGTTATTCAAGTACGTATTTATAATGATAAAAATATATTACGCTGACCGCTTTACAGGCGCAATGCTTCAAGTCGAGCCTGACGGTAAGTATTCCATTACCATTTCAGTTAAAGTGCCACCCAAGACTTGGAACTGTAATATACGTATGTTTTATTAACCAATGCAGATTTTATTAATCAACCGATACAGTGATTTGTTTTTTTTCCAAAAATCCTCCTTCCAAACTCTATGAGATGTTAATTTGTGGAAGAAAGTTCACAAATTCCTATTGATGAGAAATGTCGATGGCGATTTGTAGAACCCATTTTGCGTGGTATTACAAGTGAAGACTCGGCATGTCTGTTTTTCATACTGAAATTTAAATTGCTACAGTGGCTTTCACATTAAAGCACAAAAATGCTTGCGCACTATTGCTACGCGGTAGAATATTTGCCACTGCGGTGGTACCAACCAAGAGAGCCTCTTACCTACAAGGCCTACGCAGTAAGGCAGGGTTCCTCGCCTCTTACGGTTTCTATCATTACAGCATAATATATTTCTTTTGGAATCCATAACCTAGTAAAATCTTCAAATAGTTTTTTTTTGATAATTGTTTAATAATTGACGTTTATTTAAATATAAGTGCATCAGCATCATAGACCACATCACAATAATATTCTACTTAAATTCCATAACTTATATTGTTATTTTATAATTTGTTTCGGTTATTTTTTACTAGTAATGTATTAAAATGTAGAATTTAATTATTAGGTATACTGTTGATACTCAACAAATATAGGAATGTAGACAGACAATTGCATAATAAACAATATTCTAATTCTTCGAGTTTAGACGTGAGTGAGTTGGTGTGTATAACATACACTTGTATTTTTTTGTACCAAAAAATCTGATATAATAATTTATTTATTAAGGCATGAGTAGAGCCGAGGTGCATCTCATATTTAAATCTATATTTATAAATAATAACCTTTATTTCTTCTGGTCACACTATGACTTGAGAACGGTTTCACAGATTTAATTCATTCGTTCTTTTTAAATGTTTTCTAATATTTCGTAGAAGGATGGAAAAGATGAGAGGTTGTAGCTAGGCCGAAGACCAAGCCTACTACGCGAACGAGATCACAGGCAGTCGCTAGTAAGATATGAAAATGAAATTTCGGGCAAGACAACTTCCAACGTGAATAAGTACAAATTTAAATAGTTTATGAACATTGCTTTAAATAGTGTATTGCGTGTTCTTAACTGATGAAATGTTTCGGTAGGAAAATGCGCAAGTGAATAGATAGTCCAAATCAAAACGACCCGGTGATGGTAGCAAACAAAGATTAAACAAATATAACGATATTTTCAAGTTACATCTAGAAACGTGTATGAGTCATTAATAACAATATGGGAAAATACCCACCTAAGGTGTTCAGGTCCCAAACTAGGCAGAGCCTGTACTATGGTTAGTTAGTAAGAGATTGCATTAGCGATAATACCCCTGATTGTGTAACCACTCTGATTTATATTTCCTTCCTTGTTGTCCTTATTTGTAATTTCTGTATATTTGGTTATCTAATAAAGAACCATTGTATTGTATTGTATTGTATAGTAATAAAATGACTGATATACATTTTTATACATGCTAGCTGCGCTCCGCGGTTTCACCCGCGTGGTGACGGATGGTGATGATGATGATAATTATCCCATATTCTTCCCCAAGATATATTCTATCTCAATGACATTTTTTTAGGCGTATTTAGGCGTGATCAGGTAACAAACAGAGAGAGAGGCATAGTGACAGAATTACAAAAGTTTTTTTATATTATTGGGAATAGTATATGTATATCCATCTCTGTTTCACCTGTGTCTTGGTGTTCAACCAATGGACACTGTTTTTACCACCGCGGCAGTAAGTTCAACCTTAAACCTTCTAACATAAACCATCATTACAAAAGTTCGTAAAATCTGTTTCCGAACTAATGCAAAGTTGAAATCCCATGAGATACCTACGCAAACTAAAAGTCCCAAGTCCAAGTCTAACAAAATATCCAGTTAAACTTGTTTGGCCTTGCCCGGGGAAAGTTACAGGGTTCCTTAAAGAAAATTGGGAGGCTTTGGCGGTTGTTTGCACGGACACCGTTCTGTGGGCAAATAATTATTTAGGTAATAGACACCATGAAGCATGAAGCGCTCGTAGCGGAGCTTGACTTATCTTAACCGATCAACAAGTTAAGCAACACTTGCTGCGGTCAGGACTTGGATGGGTGTGTGCTGGTGGCATTATTCAACTGAGCGCTTCCGTGCTTCGGAAGGCACGTTAAGCCGTCGGTCTCGGCTGTTTGTCTTAGGACAACAGTCGTTAGGCTATATCAAGGGCCTTCGTGCGGCCTGAAAACTTCGACATGGGTTGGCCACTAACCTATCCATAAAGCTGCACCATTTGGTGGATTATGACCCAACTCCTCTCTCTGAGAGGAAGGCTCGAATCCCAACAAAATGGGCTGATAAATTTCGCTAATAAATGAGCATTGTAATTGAACCAGACAATTTCGATATGAATTCGAGCAAGTTCCTTACTTTTTTTACACGTGATAGGTTACTTTCAGACAATATTTTTTAACACGTTTTTTACGATGATGCAGTCGAAGGAAGTATCAAACTAGACCTTGAACAGCGGTTGATTCTCAATGACAACTACCGGAACACATTGGGGCTCAGCGATGAAATGGTAATGGTTAGGAATATATGAGCTATTTTAGGCCTGTATAACGCGTCATTTTCCTCTAGTTCTTAAATGTTTGGTGTATATTTGAACACAATCGTGTATATATTAATAAAAATGCTTTTAAAAAACCGCAAAGCTCTTTTTCGTAACTTTTTAATCTTAAAATACCTAATTACTTATGAGTATTGCTTATATAGCTCCTAATTCAGACTTGTAAAAAACCGGTCGGATAAAAAGTATTTAATTGAGAATTCTCACGCATATATTCGTCAAAGTAACCTGAAAGTGTTGTGTACAAAATTACTACATTACAATCCAGAGTGGGTTTAACGCAAACAAGCCCAAATTCACCCTAGTTACTTGACTTGTTTTCGAAGAAAAGAGATCCAATCTTCACCCTAGTTACCTCTCAAACAGTAATTGCTACGAGACGTTACTAACCGTTAAATACTTACGTAAAAAATCACCCGTGAGGCTGAAAAATCACTGAAAATCACCAACACTTCACTGACACTATCCAATCATTGATCACTTCGCCCCAAAACTGGGCATATCACACCACTCAGTCATCGACACATGCAGTTAGGTTATTTTGAATCACGCACGTGATATTTTTCAACGAATATCGTCGGACCGCAACTCTCTGACGTTCAGAGCACACTGAAATGAATAAACCCAGCCGAGTACCGACTATATCCTTCCCTTTCCAGCTCGGTTGATTTGTATCGTTTGGTCATGTTCTGTCTCTGTCGTGCACAGAGCCTGCGAGAGTACTTGTAATACGTATAGGTCAATATGAAACTCTTCTGGCGCTGGAGGCTGCAGTTAAGGTGGCCATTTCAGGGTTGTAGTTTTCAGGATGGCTAGTTACGTCATGTGATGTGATAACGTTTAATGGGTTAGCATTTGTAAGTGTTGTCAGTACAAATGTAATAGAATTAACTGAAGATTAACTACACATAGTTTGCTGTAACTAGGTATGATGAAAATATTAGATGTATATATACCTACACTACTTGCGCCCTGCGGTTTCACCCGCGTGGTGATGATGATGATGAAAAGTATCTTATGTGTTAATCCAGCGCTTCATTTAACTCCATACCAAATTTCATTAAAATTAGCCCTGCCGTTTAAGCGTTAAAGCGTAACAAACATCCATACTCACAAACTTTCGCGTTCATAATATTTTTAGGATTATGACTAATGTATAGTCACTTTTTCACCAATATCAAACAACAAAATACAAATACAAAGTTTCTATATTTTTTAACATTTTATATCGGTGTGTGCCCTAACCATTACACTAGGCGGGAAGCCTGTATTACAATGATTAGTTCCTCCCTTGTTTGGATTTCAACAGCATTCAGAGAAGGTAAAAAGAAAGTATATAAGTCTAATAATAGATTAAATAGCTGTAAAATGACAGTAAATACATTTAAATAATATAAATACATTTTAACAAATTTAAAATAATTGCTGAATAATTAATTAATTGTGTTTGTAAATTTGATTTCTTATAACTCATCAAAATCATTATTAAATTAAATTTGTGTGTATGTGTGTGTGTGACAGGGTGTATGTATGTGTGACAGGATGGGTGTATGTGTGTGTAAAGGAAGGTGTGTGCAAGTGTGTTTGTGTGTGCGCACAATTGTGTAAGAAGTTACTAGTAATATAAAATAAAATAAAACTGATTGTACTATTCAAATATAATATACCTGTCATTCTGTCACTGTCTTCGTAATGAAACTGGTCAAATTTTGATTTTCATTGATTGATTCATTTGATGATTCAAAGATTTGCGAAGCGAACCACAAAAATAACGTTTTATTTTTGTACACTTTGCCCACAAGCATACACCGTACGAACACTTAACGGTTATTAATTCACCACTATTAAACGTCAAAGTTCGAAACACAAATTAAAAAAATAAACAAAATCAACAAAAATTTTAAATTAGTTTATTTTTCTTTGGCTATTTAGCAATTGTTGGGTTTTTCCGTTGGTACTGTTGTAATGAACTGCCGGATTGAAATTTTATTTTGCAGAGATATAGTTAAGAGGATTGCATAGCTAGTACTTTCCATGCTAAAAGAGAAAACTCTTTTCTACCTCTTAACATTGTCCGTGTGTTTTAACATTGTCTTAACAGTATTTAAAAGTACTATAAATTTCCTTTTTAAGAACTTCAAAATACTGAAAAAATCAAAACGTACGGGCATAGTAAACAATTTCATGATTCCATGAAAAAAATCGCTGATATCGGACAATGTTAAGAGTTAGAAAAGAGTTTTCTCTTTTAATGTGGAAAGTACTAGCTATGCAATCCTCTTAACGGCCGGAAAAAAGCTAGTGACATTATTTACACGAGCGTATGGAGTCGCAAAGCACAACTAGTCACTAAGATCACTAGCATTAGTTATATAATTGATTACGTTTATCACAATGCGTAAAAATATCAGTTTAAAAAAGCTAGCAAAAACATGTCCACACTCAGGCGCACCAACAAAGCCACTGAACAAATGTTCTGTAAACAAAGTAAAGTAAAAAATGTCTGTAAGCTTTTTTGCAGGTACGCGGGAGATTATGTTCGATTTTAAGTGAGTATAAATGTATGTTAATATGAAGCTAGAAGAGAACTGGTTGCCCATATCTCGACACAAATCTTGAACTTGCCTTACTATACTAAGCAAAAACGAATGCTCTTACATATTTGTCAGAAAACGATGAACGAAACTTAGACGCTATAGCACCCGTGACACAAATCTGATCCTAAATACGCATTCCATAGCATTCTTGTCTGCGAATGTGTTAATAGTAGATTAGTAGCCAAGGACAGTAAGGCATCAATTGCAGCCTGAGATATTTAGGCGCACGAGCGCAGCGAGGGCGCCTATAGTTCGAGGGTGCAATTGGTGCTTACACCCGAGCTAACTACTCTCCTTTAGATCTCGATTGTGAGGTAAGTAGAAAAAAACTGGCATTACAAAAATTAAATTGATGACTATTATACTCATACGAAGACAAGGCTGAATAGCGTAGCGACCTCTTTTGTCATTGGGCTGAATGCATGATGTCTATTGCTAGTATGATGGTTAGATGTACGCGAACTTTTTAAAAGAGGGAAGTGTTTTTTTTTTAAATTAATTACCGTCTTTTCTAGCTACATTATTACCCTAGAGCGCTAATAGGTCACCTACAAGCCTCATTTGGGGGTAATAAGGACCTACTTACCGAATATGAGAGATGTAAACCGCCCTAGGGCTTTTCTAGCTACATTATTACCCTAGAGCGCTAATTGGTCACCTACTAGCCCCATTAGGGGGTAATAAGGACCTACTTACCAAATATGAAAGGTGTAAAATATGTTTATTGCACATCTGTTGGAATGCATTTTTCATACATTTTTAATTAGCGACTGTCCTCAACTTCGTTTGATTGTAATAAGGTTATAGTGATGTTTCCTGAACTATCCGTTATACGAAGATGATATAATCCTGGATTTAGATAAAGTATGTAGGTATAAATTGTACTCAAATCCGTCGAGCTGTTACAGTGCTGAATACAAAAAAAATATGCACTATAACATAAGTAAAACAAGATAATAAGATAACTAATATCATTAAGAATTCCTTTAAAATTGCCTTCTAATAAATATTTAAGCCTACCATTTAAAAACCATAATATAAATAAAAACAGAAAACACCAGTTCAATTTCAAATCATCCATTTTGAAATATTACACATACTTTGGAGACAGCTTAAGCCAAAGTTGCACCAAGTCAATTTATATGTCACGGATGTAACATACCAATAACCTATCCGACGTTTCCGCCAAATCATGGTCACACTACAAAACCCGCGTCAAATCCACCCCACACGCATGCGCACGACAGAAATCAGCCGAGTCGAGCCGAGACGGACAGCACACACCCCAGAAAATTAATTATTTCAAACTGTATACACCCTCGCTCGACGATGAGCATTATTCATGCTATTTGCTGTTGATTACGCAAATGTCCCAAATCGACGTGAAACGCGTTAGGTCTACGTGAAAAGCTCACATTTGTTAGTGACAAATCTTGTTTCACAATGTGCGTGTTTCCTTTGACTCACCGACTGAGTTACTGAGTACTTATAGTTTCAATTGAGTTCAACATCAGTAACTTTTAATTGTACACTTTAACCTTTACACCACTCATTGTAAAGAGGGGTCCCTCTACAATTCCCCGTGTCTCATGGATACACATCACAATGCCCGACATTTTAAGACCTGAGTTCAAATATTTCTGCTCAGTTGGGAGGACATCGCGTTTCGTTGATTAAAAATTGTTATTCTTAATATCATAGGTACCTACACTATTTATTACTATTTTTTATTTTATACTATATGTTACACGATGTAAAATAATAAAATCTTATCAAACTGCACTGATTAGATGAAGATCTTGGTCAACCCAAGACCAAGACACTCGTTCGTCCAGTTGCTTCATTTGTCAGTGTTCCTCAAAGTTTAACGCACTAATGGCCTATGGTTGCGTATCAAATTATTAAGTTGACTTAAGGACTGAATAATTCTTCCCAGTAATAGGAGATTAGTGTGTTTAACTTTGAACTGTTCCGTACGAAGTTACTGGGTAAATGAAAGAACTGAGTAATGTGAAGAGTGAGTGAATATGTAAAGTTAGTAGATAGATCTATAATTTTGGGGTAACCAACGCAAACTGTGTTGGTCTCCACAATCCAATCGCAAACGATGTGTAGAAATTAAAAACTAAAAGTTAGTTGTATGAAAGGAAGGCACATAATAATACTCTAAATAAAGTGAGTGTATTTGTGTGTGTAAGTAAATGTTTTTATAAAATTAGTTTTAAAGCGCTTAAACCTGCTTAGCAAGATCAAACGTTGCAATTTCAGGGAGAAAAATCTACATATTTTCGGACGGGTATCAAACTCGCGTCTTCCGACAATCCGTGTCAGACGCCATGAACTCTAGCCCATCGAGACTTACCGTCTGAGCCCACATACGACGGTTAAAATTAGCGGTCGGGGTCGGCAGTTTTTAAATGTCATTGTTTTCTGTTGCGTAGGTATGCTACCAACAAAACGTAGAGACGATGTGTACATGTTTTGTGGTGATGTTGAGATCCCTATACTACACGCGTCTCGCCTAAGCCTGCGTGAATCTACCCTACTAAGGAAGATGTCCTACTTAGTTAGATAGTTACTTACTTTGGTTTTGACAAGAAAAGCAGAGAGTACACTTCCATGCTAGTAACTTAAATGTTCCTTCACGGAGCCCTAAAAGAAAATCATTGGGCATAGTAAACTGAATAAACTAGTTCACTGATAAAAATGAGCTCAGTCCTATGACAGTTTCAGCCTTTTCCAGCAACGACACCGTAAGGTTGTAGTTTGAGATATTGTTATGAAAAAGAAAAATATATAAAAGAATCTATTTCTGTGTCTCAATTTTTACAGTCATAAAATTGCCGCACTTTTAGAAGCTTTAATATACACAGCCTATTAGTAAAAGCCCTCAAAAAGCGGAATGACGGCGAAGGATCTCTGATTAAAGAAAACGTCCTTCAACGAAGAGGCAAAGAGAGAAAATAAAGATGAAAATTACAAAACACCTTCCCATTTTGCTTAGTCAAAAGTAAATTAAGGTGTACATTGATAAATTAGGGTTCAGTTTAAAGCGAAGATCAGCGATAAAGTTCCTCTTGGCGTGAACGTTCTTTATGAATTTGGACGGATTAAGTTTGGTGGAAAAATGAATTTTGTTCCGTGCAGCAATTTTAAGTTTTGATCCGTGGACTAAGTTGTGTGGGAATATAAGTTGGGCTTAGATATTTAATTAAAACGCTTTTGCAAGAATAACTTAAGACTGTTATACATACTAATATTTGCAGAATATCTTATATCTACTATGTATATGCTATCTCATTCCTCTATTATTCTCTTTCCCTCTCTCGTTATCTAATACAAACGGCTCCTCTAGTTTAGTAAGTAGCGACCTTGCCTTCAAAGCGCGAGGTACCGGATTCGATCTCGGGCTTAAATCTTCCAACATTATCATCATTAGTTTATCATCGCCATCTGGTGCACATATGCGTCCCTCTTTCTATGTCTGAATGGCTATTTGCTAATTGCATTCATAGGCTCCCCGCGATTTTGAGAATGGCGTCGCTCCCTCTAGTAAGGGACCTACTGCACATTATCATGAGCGATATGTCTGATATATTAGATTTTAATTTGATTTGTCAATCGGTGACAAGACAAGCAAGTCGCTCGCCTGATGTTAAGCGTTTTGTTCATAACAGTTCAATGCCATTCAGAATTTCAAACTACAAGAGTTCAAATCTTGCATGGCCATTCACTGCGCTCATAACCCTGAGATATGAGAATTTTATCCGGTTACCATAAAACAGGCTTTGCCGTATTTGGGATCTAAAGATCTAACGACCTTATGCGGATAATGTGTGTGTGTATGTTAAGACGTCGGGCCATTTAGGCTGTAGAGGAAGCGTCTAGGACATATCAATTCGTTCGAAAATCAAATCCCTTCTTATAATCGGGAGTAAATGAAATTTATCTATAATTTCTTCCTTATCGCAACACAAGGTAGCAATCAAGCAAGGTATCTCTTAAAAACAACGTCAATTTCACAAATATTTCGTATCGAAGCTCGCGGGAAAGGAGGGTGGGTCGTTTCACTTGATTTTGTCACGTTAACAAAGATTTTGGCTTGAATTTAGGGCGGTGTTTTTTTATTTTTGTATGAATGAGGAAGTTGAATAAAATAGAAATTAGGATTTGAGATAAAAGAGATGTAACTGTGACATACGTTCTAGTATTCCTTAGGTTAAACCATGGTGCAAATTTCATGGAAGAAATTCCTTTATCATCTTTGCCGGGACTAACTTTATTCCGCGTTTATAATAATAAGATGTCCTTAGTTCAAAACCCTGCATGGCAATGCGCTGCACTCGTCAAACGGAGATATTAAATCTCTTGGCTTGTTATTTCGCTGGAAATATTGCCTATCAACGAATGATTAACAGTATTTTTTTTGTTATAAAAACTAACGTGGTTTTCAATCATTATTAATTAAAAGTGCTAAGCGAGACGTCATCGACGCGGGCGCCCCGAACACTCCTTGAAAAAGGCCACCGAATGTGGACGAAACTATAGTCGGACCTATCCGATAAATATTACGTGAGTAATCCCGTATTTTTAATTAATAATGATTAACAGTAATGTTTAAATACTACACACGGCTAAGTAACTGGCAAAGGCATATAACTTCCAATCATATCTTGTAAATATTATTATTATTTAACTAATCGGCAGAGACTAGCTACCCACAATACGACAAGGTATATCATAGTGTGGGGGTAAGTAGATTTGAGTCTATTTAGTGGTCCCCTCTAACAATCGACTGGTTGATTCAATCTCGGGCCTGGGCCAGGTATTTGTGGAATGAACAGAAGTGTCTTTTCTCAAGTCCTGGATGTTTGTGTTCATCTCTTTTGCGACACAGTCAGTCCTAGTGTGGAGTTACTTGTACTTGGTACAATATAAATTGTTGTTCATTAGTCTCGCTGAAACTCAAAAACGGCTTGGCCGATTTGACTTTTTTTGTTTGTTTTGAGAACTCTAATACAGGACCATAATCAATATTATATACACATAAGATGTTAACGTTTATCCATAAGGAAGAGTAAAGACATGCATTTGTAGGATTGTAGGTGCGTTACTGCACTGTAGACGAATGAGGTAATAACAATACGTTGTTATTACCTTATTCGTCTCGTTTATGTTTTATTGTGTTTTGTCCATTAGCTTTTAAGTTGTTGGGTTTAACTGTATTTATACAGAAAATACAAAAATGTTTATTTGTGGCAAAATACAGGAGTACAAAAGAAGAAATTTAAGACAGTATGTGATTAAAACTAGCGGCAGTAACGCACCTACAATCCTATAAACGCATGGTCTTTACTCTTTTAAGGATAAACGCACTCATAAAAAATATTCCCACGTAACACCACTTATTTGTGAATTTTCCTGCACACCCTCTATTGACACACCGTAACCGAACTTTCACGTGTTTACGCGAAAGTTAGGGTATGGAGGCATAAGTTTCCCAGAACAACATAACGACCCTTCCACCACTCAAAATATTACCCTCTCGGTCCGTATAAACGGCACTCAAACACACTAGTGCAATCCTAAAACAACATATCGCAGCAGCTTTGAGGTTCGCATCTATTCAGTCGCAAATAGGAACTGGGGCAGTGCTGTTTGTTAACGCACACATACTCAGATGTAGCCACATATACAGTTGTACGAATGAAGTGGTTTTTGAGTTCCAATTTCATGAGTTGCTAGTACAGTCTAAATATTATTAGCACGTTGCAGATCATATTTATGTGTAATACGAGAATGTGTTGTATTATATGCCATGCCATAAACATAGGTCAGACTAAAAGTTTCCGGAATTGGCCACTTACAATATTTAAAAAGTTATTACTACATTTGAAAATGCGGAACTCTTTAGCCGTGGAATTAAATTTGTTTCATCTGATTGTGAATTGCTTTCACATTGTGGCGTTATTTTAATAATTGCGTGATTCCAATAAAATGGATTTAACTCGGGAAAAATTTGGTTGAATGTTTTTTTACGATTTTAAGTATAATTTGACAGCTCAGCAGAGCCTCATTCGGCTTCTATGTGCTTATGGCGAAGAAGCACCATGCAAGACGACCATTTATAGCTGGTTTGCAGAATTCAAATGCGGTCGTGTCAGTATCCATCATGAAATTCATGAAGGTCGCCCGTGCATCGCTGTGAATAACAAGATAATCGATGCTGGGCGACATATGATTGAAACAGACAGGCATGTGACTTACCATGAGATCCGCACATCTTTGATGAGTGAGCATGAGTCAAATACAGTTAATCCTACACAAACGTTTGGTTGTGAGAAAGCTGTGTTCTCGATGGATCCCACATAATTTGACCGATGCTCAAAAAACGGACCGCATCACTTGGTGCCATGCTATGCTTGCCAGATACAACGACGGGCTTTAAATTTGGTGTAGGACATAGTAACAGGTGACGAAACATGGGTTTTCAGCTATGATCCCAAAACGAAGCGTCAATCGAGCGTATGGGTCTATATAGATGAGCCAAAACCGACCAAAGAGGCGCGCGTGAAAAGTGCCTCGAAGCGGATGATTTTGCGTCTTTTTTTTCAATGAAATTGGACGCGTGGCTACTGTTGCTTTAGAAAATCGTCGTACCGTGAATAGTGACTGGCACACGACCATTTGTTTACCGGAAAATATTGGCAAACTCCGTGAAAATAACGGTAAACGCCGTATCATCTTGCACCACGACCATGCAAGTTCCCACACGGCCAGACAGGCAAATGAAGTTTTGAAGGCGAAAAACGTACAACTTATGAGACATCCAGCATACAGTCCTGACCTAGCACCATGTGATTTTTTCGTTTCCCAAAAATCAAGAACCAATAGCGCGATCAACGGTTTTCATCATCAGAAGAAGCTGTCGAAGAGTATAAAAACACGTATCTGACGTCACCACGGAGCGGCACAAATGTTTTAAAAATTAGTTCTATCGTATGAAAAGTGCATTGACGCAAAGAGAGAATATTTTCAGAAAAAATAAATTCATTTTTGACAATTAATAGTATTTTTTTATTATTGATTCAGGAAAATTTAGTGCGACCCTTCAAAATAATATTTTGCTTGCTCGTATTCTGTAATTTTGTTTAATTAGCACGCATATGCAAGCTTTAATAGTATCAGGAGATTAAGAGACTGAGTTGTGGTTTGAGTAGGTTTTATGTTTTCGTGAAACGTATTTATATATTATTATCCACAATAATATTACGATACTTTACTATCATTTTTATTATAAATATATGTTAACGCTAGGTGCGTGCTAGGATTGATGTTTATTTTACTATGCATATTCGATACAAAATGAACGACAACACACACCAATAAAATAGATACAAATATAGCTAGAAATAGCACATTATGGTACAAGTGTGTAATAAAAAACGATATTAAAAAATATTTAGTGACACTTCCGCTGAACACGAGGATGCCTCGTGTAGAGGCGAAACACGTGTCGAATCGTTTTTGGTTTATTTGGGTTTTATTGTGTGTTTTTTTATTATGTATTCTTCCTGTTAAGCAGTTTGTGCGGGAGGGAGTGTGGCGCACACCCCCAAATAGGCCAAAATCATTGTTTTTTTCAGCGGAAGTGTCACTAAATAATTTTAATATCGTTTTTGATAATGGATTTCCGCACAGTAACGCCTGAATCAATAAATTATCTCAAGTGTGTAATGTTGGTGATCACCGCTGAGGCGCCATTGAGACCCGAGCCGTCCGGTGAGGGTCTTAAGAGAGCCGAGGACGGTAATCATCAATGCACACGAGTATCATACGACGTTTTTCAACACACTTGTGAAGCAAATAATACTATAAAACATTTCTTGAACACATTTTCTGAAAAATACTGCTTCTTTTTGTTTTGCTATTGTATGAAATTTGGTTACGCTAATAGATATTTTTCCTTAAAGTTTTCAGGTAGTAAACTTTCCATAACGTTAAGGGCTTCATATCTTATATCGGGCGGTGTACAACATAAATCATTTTCTTCGTAACTAGTACTTGTAGACATTTTAATAATTAAATATCTAATTTCAACAGTGAAAACGAGTTTTGAAAAACTTTTCGTTATGGCGGGAAAAATTAATCAGTTTTCCTATGCGCGCGCATCTAACAATGGCGATCGGCCTTAGACTAAAAGAATGAGGTTTCTTTTTTGCTTTTCGCGGATAGCGTTTGAGACACGTAAATGGGGAATCAAGTTTTCTTTATTACAGAGAAAACAAAAGTTGAGTGAAAACAAGTTATTTATTAAACACGTACAAGTTGAAATTATTAAAATTAAATTATAAAAAATTATTTAAATACGAAGTTGCATGAAATGAGCAAGCAATAGGTACATTAATTTATTTGTACTGTTGAACACGACCTCTTTGTATCGAAACTTTTTTAAGAACAAAGCAAGTCAACCAATAAAGTAAAAATCTCTATAACTCATTTGTGGATAATGCAATGGAAAAGTCACAGTTTGATTACAGATGACATTATGTGCCTAGTTGCGGGGAAATTAGGGCCGTTTTATGAGCATGTGTGTTGATAAATATATAGTAGTATAGTTTTAGTAATTAGGGTGATATTTAGGTACATATATACAAAGGTATTTTAAACCTCCATACGATTATTAATATTAATAGAATAAAAATGACACAAATCTTTGATCAAGAACAGATTCAAAATTTCGTAAAATAAATTATCTCTCCTCTAATTACTATGAGATTTATACTATATGAGTAGCTAAGCATGTGAAGTTATTATAGCCCTGAGATAGCGAGGCTTTTCATGGTTACTACCTGCCTGACTAGTTACTATCATCAGGATTGAAAATCTTTGTTTTTAACGTGCGGGGAATGCACTTACACATCCCCGCCAACCCCGGGGTTTTCGACGGGGTATGTTCAACTCGTCCTTTACGTGTCAACTGCACCCATAGCAGCAAGCAGACCGTACTGACTAAACCACCACACGGTGTTTCTCCGGGCGCCTTAATGTCGGGACAACACGCACGCTTTTGCAATCGTCCAAAGGGTTGAAAACCTGTCGCTACCCTAATTGTTTGTGCCAGTAGATATCTTTGAGGGCCAGTCACCATTTTAAATCTATTGTCAACCTTCGACTGCATCATCACACCTGACCATACAGTGAGAAATGACTCAAATACTAGTTTATAACGTGTATTATGTAATAAATAGCCAGCTTGATAGCTTTTGTACCATTCCCACTCTAAAAAGCTTATTTTATTCACTGAAAACAGTGAATGAAAAGACCTTTAATCACTATTTTGGTGTTTGAATTTAGAACACACCAACATATTTGACCTCCATTTCAATGCTTATACAACCTCCCTGCGCAAAAAACACTCGACATGCACTCTTTGTGCAAATAATTCTTCGAGATTTTATTGATCGATATTTCCAACAAGGAGTATAGCATTATAATAAATACTGTATTGTGTTTTTTGCTGCCCTTAAAGAAAAAATAACAATAATAATAATAAAATTACTCTTATGTTAATAATTGTTCCAATTTTATTGTGCATTTTAATTAATTTAATCTTCCTTAACTTAATTAATTTAAACGTCTATTTTCGCCTTAATTATTTCTTTTTCTCGTAGTCATGGTGTAAAATAAAATAGTAAAAATAAAACGGATTTAAATCGTAGGCCATTAATAACTCGCTACGCTCGTGATTCAAAAATCACGAAGCACTCCCAGCGGTCGTGATGCAGTCGTTAGAATACTTTACTTACTCGTGATTCATCTATGGCCCTCGCTTTAAATACATCCTTTTTTTTCACTATTTGCACAATATACTATTGAATACGGTTATAGAGAAAAAAATATCTACAGGTGCTTATAGATTAAAATATTAACAGCTCATAATAGAAAAACTGATAAATCACCCTAGAAATACCAAAAAAACTTATGTAAATACGGATACAAGCAACGCTCCAATGAATACATCCATGAATGATCGATGGGCGGGCGGGTAATCGCCCCATAATCGCCCATCGGCCGAAAGATTCGCGTTTTAATTATTATGCAGACGTTTGATCGATTTGTTTAGAAAAGGGCAATTTGTCATGGTAGAGTGACAGCACTGCGTGTTATAACATTGGTGACTTTGATGTTTGTGTGCTATTAATATAATATGTGTTTTTTTTAAAATAAGACAGGAATGGGGTAAGTGGCTATTGGAGCGGTTACGTCTTCATATATTATTTAGTTAGTTTCAGTGGCTCTAGTATGAGTTTTAAACGCGTTCTGACGTAACTGCGTTTACGCAGAATTTGTATGGTGATATACCTCGTGGACAGACGACCTGATGAAGGTCGCAGGACGACGTTGGATGCAAGCCGCTTCCAACCGGTCTTATTGGAAAATCATGGGGGAGGCATATGTTCAGCAGTGGACGTCCTACGGCTGAGATGATGATGATGATGATGATGATACCTCTTGCGGCTGGTAGATAGGGAAGGCAGCTAATCGGTTTTTGCGATCATGAGTTTCTAACGTATTTCGCCACCGCGTAAAGTGACTATCCCTGGAGTACTGTTTTGTAATAAAGATTAGCCTATGTGATTATTTCAAGTGTTTATCTCTGTTACAAACAACACTTAAATGAGCTGAGTCATTTTAATGTAAAAGAGTAAAAAACGCATCAAAATTCACTTACAAACTTTCACATTTATAATATTAGTTCACAAATTCTACTTATGACAAACTTTATCACTTATTATAATTTTAACACGTTTTATCTCATCTATCTATAATTATCTCTTATCTACTCAATCATATAACTGAAAAATTAAAGTCTGTACGTTAGAAATTTTTTCTAATACATCTATAAGGTGAGAAATCTGGAAACGATTAAGAATTTACAGGTTTAAAATGTCTTTTTGTGAGTCTATTTGTGACGTTTTATCTTAAGAATTTGATCATGTGTTAAAAGTTATTTTCTTTATAACAATATATGTTTTTATTTGATGCTGCATACGAAAGTTTTTACCAAAGAGCTGAGTTGTAAAGTACAACGAGCCAATTAAAATTTTGTATATGTATAACTCTGCTACTTAATAAAATCTGATGTATGTTTTCACCATTGTTTTGAAAAAAATGTTAATATACTCTATGTGTGTGTTATTCAATACGGACCACTTGCACGTTTCGAAGTTAGCTTTACTAACTCGGAGTTAACTGCTAACATGGGGTCACGCTTTAATTACTCTAAATAATTACTAAAATCTCATCTGCTAGTGAAAGTGACTACATTACAATGATGAAGCCGCCAGAAAAAAGATGTCTTTGATTTCTTACAAAATGCTCCACAAAACAATTATTTACTAATGAAGGTAACTATTTTATTTTTCTCGTAGGTGTGGTATAAATCACTATATATCACCCTGGAGAAAGTTCAAATTCTGTTTTCGAGTTTCATTTAAGCCACTCTATAAATATAAGCTATTCCTTTAAACATACTCTCGAACAGAAGTAGATCGTTTTCTCCCCTCGGTGTACAAAGTATTGTATTTAGGAATTTTACAGGCAGTTGATGATTGACCTACTACACGAATAAATTATTAACTCATAATACTGTGTAGCAATTGTTGTAGTTTAAGCATGATAATATTTTACATACTCGTATTTTACTTGTGCATTATTGTTATATTATATGTATTAGTAATTGTAATATATTTTCCATATAAGTATGTTTTGACATAAGTACCACTCAATTTCTAAAAAAGAATATTGAAGACGGGCTACGCACCTACTTACACAATATTAAACTTTAACAAATATAAATATATTATGAATTTTAGATTTCCTATATCATCATCACTATAAAATAAAACACTCATAACTTTAATATGCAATTATATTTCATCACACTTAACTGTTTGTTTATTTTTTGAACGTGCTTTTTCACATTAACAGTAGAAATCGTGAAATCCATCAAACGATACTTCGTAGTTAATTTTTGGGAGTAGGCCTCCAGCTTACAATTTACAATAGAAGCGCATAGACATTTCAATGTTTCCATCTAAAATAAGAAATTTCAGGTTAGCTAACCCAGTGTTATTTTTAAGTAGTGCAAGGCAAAATGACATTGAAAAATTTAAATAACTAACCCAGAATTCACAAACTCTACACTAATTTGTTTAACCCGAACAAACGTGCAAGTGGACCTATTAGTTATTATATATTATACCGGCGTAGGTGCACTAAAACGACCTACTCGCTATTATATTATTTTATTTACGACCTGACACGTTTACTGTATAGGAACTAGTGATAGGTAAATACATTTATACACGAAAAGTTGCCGCGGTAGCGTCGGTGCGCGAGCGATCGACTCATGCGCCTCAATCCGACCTCAATGTCACACTAAACTCGCGTACGATCCTTGAGTCGCTTCGAGCGTCGGCACTCCCGCGGCTGCGGGGTGAGAGGGGTGAAATAGGTAGCGCTGGTTAACGCGGGCGGACTCACTACAATTATTAGTATCTAGATGACATTTCGGTCGACTGAGTTGAGTTAAGTAGATAGTAAAGATTAATGTACTTAGGCTCAAGATTAATTATGTCTTTCATATATTTAATTATTATTTATAATAAAATGTACTACACCTACCCTTACCTATCTTAGAATTAAGATGAATAAAGTGACTTTTCACTTACATGAGAATAATTTATACAAATATTATACTTCTATCTATATATAGAATCGCACGGCTGTATTCGTGGCTGCATCGTAGCTGCGAGTATGCTACGTAGCATTTGTAGCCATGTATCGTAGCAATTCGTAGCCATGCTACGTAGTCGTAGCATCTGCATTTTCTGATACCATTATAACTAGATCGCGGATGCAATCTCATCCTCGAATGTTACCCTTAACCTAGTGAGCTCCTGACTATCATTAAATTTGCAAACCAGAGTTGCGAAAACCCCGCAAAAAAACAAGTGACTGTCGCTTTTTGTTGATATTACCGATCTGGTATCTTTCAAATGATAATTTGTTATGTAAAAATTTTTTTTCAGGTCCTTAACAGCATCAAAAAAACAAAACATTAGCTGAAATCTATTGTATATTTGAATAGATAACATTTTTAATTGGATCCTTATTTGATTTGGCCTTGGAATACCTGTATGCCAAGGCAGCTTTACGGAATGTTTTTTGGCATACAAGTATGCCAAGGCAGCTTGACGGGTTAAAATCATGAATTAATTATTTAATGCACTAAGCCTTTAGGCTCCAAAACCTTTTCCATATCGTTGTTATTCTTTTATAGATAGATTTGAATTAAAAATATAAGTTCCCTAGATAGATACAGCACGAAAGAGTGACAACAACACGGGGAAATTGTTGCTGAGCGGCAAGGTGGAAGGATAAAGATCAAGGTGTCGATCCCCCATGCGATGGTCAGACCGAATTCGCACCGTACTCAACACCACCGTATGTGAAACTGCTCATGCTGCCGAGGATAGATTAACGTGGCGTGATGTGGTCTACCAGAAAATACTCCGTAGAGGTCATGACCCCCAACAATGAGCATATACGACGCAAGGAGGACGAGGAGATAAGTCAAAATAGAGACATCATATTGTACTCGACAGATAAAAATAACTTTTAGTTGGAGCTTGGTGATATCTTCGCGCCGACATTTATATAAAATAGATACCAATAAAATCCTACCTTCTAAGTTACAATAAGACACAAAGTTAAAAAAATATTTTTCTTCTAAAAAGCAAAAAATAGAACAGCTATTTAAAATTACTTAAAGAAAAGAAACCTTCATTATCTAAACAAACTTTACGCTTCGCTAGAAACTGTTATCATTTTTTCGTTTCCCACGAGGTTTTGTCTGTTTTAATCTAAAACTGATTTTTATTGCTTCTAACTTTTGATGGCTTTCAGAATTAATTAAATATATTTTTTTGTTCCTTTTGATCATGTTTGTCATTTTCAGTAAATTCTGCTCTTTTTAGTGTTATTACTTGTTTTGTATGATGGTACTACTATGTGACTTCGGGTGATACTATAAATCCAGTCACTATTAAATCTGTACTGTGCGATGACAGCCTACACATCACAATACAACACAAAAACAGCTTGAACAACTGGTGGGTGTTTGATGATAGCTTTGCGCCGACATATACAATAAATTACATGTAAATGAAAAATGTATTTTTATTTCTCACACAGAAAATATCGTACTCATTTAAATGTAATACGTGCGTCTAGTCTTGTCACAATAAACTAAAATTCACGAACGAAGTTACCTTCATGACTTTTAAACTATTATTCTTGTTTGTTTAAGAAAGCTCACTCGAAAGCTCGATTTTGAAGTTTGCTTTCCAATTAGGCGCCTCGAAGTCGACGGAGCATTGAAAATTTTCATTTTGTAGACGCAACTTTGTTACACCGTATATACGCGTTTATTATACTGCAAACACTTTCATTATCCAACTTGTTTATTTGTGCCACAAAGCAAAATAATAATAAACCTTCCTACTTGTATCTGGGAACCGTGAGGGAGGATCATGAACAATATAAGGCTTGCGCAGAATGGGTAAACCACTTGTATGTAAGTCAACTTGAGCAGGTTTATCAGGTATAACTGCAATGACGGTTTAAATTATAATTTTTTAAATAATATCTGGTTTTTTTATTATGTGTTTTTAAAGCACTAACACCTGCTTCGAGAGACCAAACTTTGCAATTAAAGAGAGAAAAATACATATGCTCGAAAGGGATTCAAACCCGTGTCTTGCGACAATCCGTGTCAGACGCCATGACAGCTAGGAGAAATACCGTCCAAGCGTTGAATCTTAACTCTCTATTTGATTTAACCGTCGTATGGGTACGGGGCGATATCTATTGAGCAGCTTGATGGCATTATCAAACTGTAAGATGAGATTTTTAACCGACTTCAAAAAAGGAGCAGTTTATAATATGTATGATTGTATGTATGTTTTTTGTATGTTAGCCGATTTCCCACCAGTTGAGGACCGATTCTAAATATTATTTTTTTTGTATGGTAGTGTATACTTTCGATGTGGTTTTTAATTTTATCAAATAATTTTATGTTACACTACATACACATATTGATAAGTGCTACGCCTATCTGGACTATACTATCATTGACGGTGAATGACAATCGATTCCGTAAGTAGCAAGGGTCACTAAAAAGGTGATTTTTTTTAACCAAAATATGAACCTATTTCAACACCAGAAAGTGTGAAATAACTTGTTGAAGTCGGTACCTTGCACACAACATTGTCATAATAGCTACTTCTGAACTATCATGGTGCCGACTTCAACAAATTATTTCCCATTCAATTTCTTCATTCAATTATTCTATTAAATATAATATATATTCAATTCAATTATTTCACAAAAAAAGGAACCTTCTTCAAAACCAAAAGGTTTTGAAGAAGGTTCCATTTTTTGTGGATTTTTTTCAAATACTTTACTTTCGTACATATGTCGCAATAAAATTGTTATGACAATTTAAAAGCTTAGGCGCTGTGCCCACCTAAGCAACGTGACACGTGAGCTGGCAAGTAATCTGACATGTAAGTTGCCACTAGCATCAACATTCAAGGTAATTGTATGGACAAGCACCCATTCACGTGGCGTAGCGTGACACGACCTGCAGCCCTAGACAAAAGATGTTTCTGTTATCGTTAACGCCAAACGACAACTCCGAAATGTATCGCGTTGACATTACCTGTGGAAAAATCACGTGACGTCGCGATAAGTTCGTAGACACATTTTTGTCTATAGCGTGTGCGGAAACACGCCTGTTTGAATTTTTTCTAAGCCTGCTGATGTGCCACTCAGCGTGCTACTAGTAACGCAATGAAGTGACACGTGCCTCGCCACTTGTTGTGACTTGGTTCGTAAAATGAAGGAAGATCTACCATTTTATATAAAATTTATTCATTTATTCCTGGTTCCTTAAATCTGGTCTACTGTTCAAGTAAATAAGGTCTCAATTTTTCGAGTCTCAATAGACAAGTTTATTTTTCAAACTATAAGATGTCTTAAATCTATAAAGATATCTATTTTATTCTTTCATAACCACGTATGTGCCACCAGAAACGTCTATTCCAATTCATCCTGTTTGAATACCTATTTAAAATGTGTAAATAAGCAAGTGCATCGTGATCTTCGTCAGAAGACAACATAGCTGTACTCTAATATGTATCTGACTTGACTCAAATGTCGTGCCAGAGTAGTGGGTAGGGCACAACCCCTTAGGAACGTGAGGTTTTGTCTAAGATGACACTTTACATTGCTGTGTATTAATTAAGTAACTATTTAACAATAACTATATAGGTAGATACTTAAGTTATTATTATACGTTCAATATTTAATAATAACCTATGCAATATATTTGAGATATAAGTTAAATAATAAACTCCTTGAGCCCTATTACCCATGGTTGCATTCGTAAATCTCTTATTCTGATGTAAACAAGTCCATACTCTCATTTGAGACAATAATAAACTTTTGTTACCTTCCAGAATAAGTGCACGGGTAGATAAACACGGAATACAAATAAGGAGGTTATCTGGTGTTCCTTATTCGTTTCTAAGACGGCACAGGTTTCTTTGAATTTTAATTCTGTGACATTTATGGTGATTTTACTTCTGAAGGGAAGACGTGAGAGAGCTTTGAGTGCTCTGTTATTAGCATTGTTTGTTTGGTTCTTTGAGGTGTTTTATTTTACAATTTTTTTAATAACATTTTAATATGAATTGTTGGTAAGTAAGTCTGTTATGTAGGTACGGTGCTAACAATATATTTCAATTAGATATATTTAATAAATAATACAGTAGCATAGGCTTATAGTACAGTCCGCGAACGAGTGCTAAAGCGTTCTCCTAGCCCCGACAATGGAGCACCCAGAGATGACACCACATGAGGTGGTTTAGTCGGTATGATCTGCTTGCTGCTCTGTATGCAGTTGGTGTGTAGATGACGAGTCCGACATACTCCGTCGACTCCCGCCGGGTTTGGAGGGGATATGTATGTGCATTCCCCACACGTCAAAAAAGGCTTATAATACAGCATAAATATTAAATAAGTATCCAAGAAGTCACATAGTCTAAATTATTTGATAAAATTCGAATCTTATTCTTATTAGATATAATATATTTTCCTCGTGTAATGCCTATTCCTAGTGGAACAATTAGTAATTAAATTGGAGAAATTGAGATATAATATACATGCAACTTTAATGTATTTCAATCTTTGTCTTTGCCTTAATGGTTTAGATGAGAAAAGCTTATCCATAAGGCAAGATTGCCACACCATCTTCAACACATAGTCAACTTCGAACCATTCAAGTAAAAGAATACGAGTATCATCATCATCTCAGCCGTAGGACGTCCACTGATGAACATATGCCTCCCCCATGATTTTCCAAAAGGACCGGTTGGAAGTGCCCTTCGTCCAACGTCGTCCTTTATCAGGTCGTCTGTCCACCGTGTCGGTAAACGAACTACGCTGCGCTTGCCGGTCCGTGGTCTCCCTCGTAAAAAAATATAGAATAGTCATAATCATGATGACGGATTTTCACATCAGCATTTTCGCTAAACATAGCTAGAGTAAAGAAATTTGGAGTCAGTCAAATCCGCAGGACACCAGCAAATACTTTGTGCACATTCTTGCAAAGGTCCATCTGCCTAGAAGCTGTAGTGCGCAAGCCCTACTGTGCTAACGTTTGAAAAGGACTGTAGTTAGCGAACTCACAAGGCGAAGAAGTTAAACAGTCGCGTGATTCTCTCATGATTCGTCGTTGTGTTCGTCGACGAGCTCACCGTTATCAAATACTTTATGAGATATATACGCCCTTGTACATAAGGTTTTTCCAACGTTTTTTGTCATCTCGTTATTTGTTTCACGGATGTTGTCAAAGATGCAATGACGTTTGCTCTCTTTTGAGAATCGCACGGCAGTTTTGTCACGAGATGACAGCTACGAAGAAATAATATCAATTTGTTATTATTTATTTATCAATACATTATTTTTTATTCGTACAACGACAAGCACAATGCAGTGCCACTTTAAAGGAATAGATCGCATTTCATATTTTCATTGGATAAATATGACTTAGCTATGTGGGTTACCAGCCAGGCGTCTGTTATGGCTTATCATAGAACGTTAAACTTAAACAACTTAGAAATAGGAATAAGTATAGCCAGGGATAGAAAACCACAGGCAAAAAATTGGTTTACTAAACACAGCAATATGTATGCTTTGCTTTTTATATGTAATTCGATTTAAAAAAATAAGGTTCTCAATTCAATATATATGTTTTTTGCATGTTACGCGATCACTTTGCTAATTTATTACGAATTGTTTGATAAAATTGTTATATTGTTTCGTAGATTATAAATCAGAGGTGATTCCGTATAATTGCTATCGCAAATAATTCATCGCTTTTTGAAAAATAATCATGTGTAACTTACCTCAATTTCGTACGTTGTGAACCATTTAACAAAAAAACGTAGTTAAATTAGTTATAACTAAAGTTTTGGTATTATAATTATCCTATCTTTTTCTTCTGTCTTCAATAATATAATGGAAGAGGGTTTCAAATTTTACTAATTAAGTAAAATTATTATTTTTAGTTCTTTTGATTTTACTTAATAATCTAAATCAATTAAAGCCAGCTTGCTACGTAAACATTTAAAGCCAAATCTTTCATTAAAATCTGAACAAAGTTCAACAATCCGAAATAATTTGTTTGCAAAGTACTTCGGCGGATAAATAATGAGTCTGTTACCGAGAGGTAACATAAGTACCTACGTATAATGGCTTCGTGAATATAGAAATAAAATTAGAAATGTTTATCTAAATAAGATGTCTATGTAAGAAAATACAACGAACGACTACTTACACTATTTGGCTTGAGTAAAAATATTGAGTTCCGGACGTCAAAAGAAACTCTTATTGGATCGCTTTGTCGATATTTCTTTTCTCAGTTTTCTAGATAGAACGTATATTGGTGTGACGTTGAAATTAACACCAGATTGTAAGGCCTATAGTACCTTAGAAATGTAAAAAAGGCAAACCAATCTAAAGTTACGGTAATTTATATCTCATTTGATCCTCACAAACTAGTCGATAGAAACACATAAACACATCAAAAAAGTTAGCGATCACTAGCACAAGCAGATCATATTTTTTTTAACTGAATTTAATCAACAATTTATTAATAAAAGGTTTATATTCAATATAATATAACTCATCCCCTGGCTCGAACACATGAGGTGATCCTCCTGGGCATGCTGAGAATCAAGTTATCCAGCATTTCTTGGGGTAACCTGTCCCATCTTGAATAGCGGCTTCCCTGAGCTCTGACACTGTCTGTCTGGAGACGTGGCTGACAGTGCCAAACAGCTCGCTTAAGAGCATCCCACGCGTGCTCTATTGGGTTTAAGTCAGGCGAGCCGGCAGGCCAGTCTAACCTTGTAATGTCGTATTCTCGGAGAGCAGCATTGACTCGTTGAGTTCGATGGGCGGGCGAATTATCATCGACCAGTACAAATTGATGTTCATAGTTTACTCGAAATAGTCTCGAAAATTCCATCGATAGCAACTAAAATCGAAGAAATCATTATAATAATCTACCGTAACAAACTTTTTTTGATTTGTGTATAAGTGAAACTGATGCATGAAAGAACGTGTTTTACCACTGCAAATTTTAAGTTAGGCCTTAGACTATATTAACTACCACATTACACAACTTTATTCTTACAAAGCCATGAAAACTAAATATATATAAATAAACTTTTATGTTTTTTATTTACAGATACGTCATCTATCAAAAGCATTTAAGAAAGAAAAAATATTCAAAGCATGCTTTTTTACAAGTTATGAAATTTGTAGTCACGTGCGTAAAGAATTACATATATGTTGGTAGATATATACATAACATAAAGTAATTGTAAGGTACTAAAACTTTGGCAGATGGAGCCGGAAGGTTCTGGAGTGGGACCACGGACCAGTAAATGCAGCGTAGGTCGTCCACCGACACGGTAGACAGACGATCTGATAAAGGTCGCAGAACGACGTTGGGTGCAAGCCGCTTCCAACCAGTCCTTTTGGAAAATGAAAGGGGAGGCATATGTTCAGCAGTGGACGTCCTACGGCTGAGATGATGATGATGAAAACTTCGGTGTACGAGTCCCTTTCGCATTTGGCCGTTATAAATGTCCGTAGTTATTAGTGACAGGTTATTTTTTTTACTATTTTACTACGTAGTAATAATATAGAAGAGGCGAACCCAGTAGTTGACAAATGAATTATGATTTTTACTTAAACCTTGTGATTTTTACAGCGGTAAATTAACAGGATACTTAAGTACAATTACGTGATGATGTCATAAGATAAGCCAAACGCTTAGGCCGATCACGCCTCTGTATCGTGTGATCTTGTTCCGCGCTCCCTTGTACGCTCGGCTCAGGCGGAACGTGACAATGAGGCATACTTTTTCGTGCATGCAGCAGGGGTTTATCGATTCATATGACGTTATCACGTTAAAAAATGTTTCAGACTCCCACCCTTTAATAATTATATGCTCTACAACTCCCTATAACCGTGAGCACGTCAAAAAGCAATTATTTCCCAAAAACCCATTACGCTCATTGGTAATGACCTTTATCCGGACTCCAATCACAGAAAATCGAAGGTGGGCTCAGTATACGCCATTCAACCGAACAATAATGAAAATAACGAAGCGGAGCCGCGGTAGAGCCAAGAATAGCGGCTGCACGTTACTCTTTATTACAACATTCGGAAACATTTGGGAACATTCGAGAACATTTGAGTATTACTCAAGAGGGTAATATGTATAGGAGTAATCGTAAGGATCTTGGAATACGAATGCGGTGGAAACTTCTCACGTGTATTTAACTTGTGTAATCTATTTCGCAAATTGTTTGTGCTACGGCCTCATTGCTGTTCATGGTGACAGTTAAGTACATTGAGCAAATAGCATGTTTAAACTATTTTTGTCTTAGTTTGCAGTGTTCTAGCGGTATGTAGTAATTACTACGTGGAGGCCTAAAAAGTCAATCGGCGATAAATAATAAATGCATTCGTGTACTACCCATATAAACAGTATGGCTGACTAGAGTCAACTAATAATCGTAAATACTGACTAAGAATACGAATAAATATAATGTGTACATGCGAATGAATATATCTTTGTCGCTACTTACATACATTTATATGTTTTTAAAATGGACTCGTACTTTTGTATGTTTGCCAGTACACGTACAGTCATTTGTATTTGATGACTTTTATATAAGACAGACAGACACATATTTTACTATTTTTTACGGTGATTATCCATTATGCATGCAATGGCTATGCTAAACTATATAATAATAATAATAAAATCTCGGATTTCATCCGGTCCTTTACAAAGACATAAGTGGGGCTGTAGCCAACACTTAGAGGCCTGTTTGGTATAAAAATACAAAGGAGTATAAAAAACAGAAAAAATGTTGGATGAAGGGTAACATGGTACTTATAACTATTACAAATATGGGTAAAATGGCCAGGCTATTGAGATAAACTTATTAGTGATAAGGAAGATAGTGGGCTATGGAAGAGACTACGGCACCTGCCAATTTTAGTCTCATGTTAAAATATTTAGGCAGGTGGTGACTTGCCATCCACTAAACGGGCCCCCCATAAAGGCCAGCATAAGTGGTGACAAAAGGGGCAACGTTGGTGTGGATGGCTGAAGGGTGTCGATAGGTGTGCTGCGGTTTCACTAGAGCGCTACTACCGGCGTTATGCCCTTTAACACTTCCACTCTTGGAGCTTTTTGTTACTTGCTCTTGCGTCTCCACCCCCGGACGGCCAATTAAGGCAAGCCGGTGGTCAGGGGTCTCATTTAGCCCCAGGGAGAATCAGGGTCCACGGTTATTATTATTATTTATAATTTTCACACTACACGTTATTCATGCATAGTACCTATCATCTATCTATCACTTAACTTTTATAACCAAAGTTCTTTGATTAGAATCTGCAATAATGCATAATTGTCGCTATTCAATGTGTAGTGTCTAGGCTACTCAGCAGCAGGAAAACCAAGATCCGAGTATTCATTGTCATCAGACCGATATTGATGAACGGATGCGAGGCCTGGACAATAGTGACTCTTAAAGAAGAAAACAAACTTCTAGTGGCAGAGAAGAAGATCATACGCAAGATTCTAGCAATGCGCGCTGATGACGCGAATATGGCAGCTGGAGTTTGCGAAAGAACCAGGAGATCGAAGAACTGATCGCCGAGCAATGCGATAACATCATGGGAGACACCAAAGCACAAAGACTCCGCTGTGTGGGTCACGTACAGATAATGGGGGGGAAAGCGTATCTTGGAGTTCCAAGTGGTCGCCAACCCGTCGGCAGACACAGATATCGCTGGAATGGCGCTGTGGAGTTGCACCTGCGCGTGCTCCAAGTTGCCGATTGGCAAGAGGCAGCACGAGACCGAGACCGATTGCGTTATCTTGTATCGGAGGCCAAGACCCACTTTGTGTCGCTGCGCCAGAGGAGTAAATAAGGAAGTAAGCAGAGATTACCACTAAACACCGGGTGAGCGTCGTGCTGGTACCGTCTCCTTATAAGAGTAAAAAACCTGTTATTGAATAAGCAAAATCTCTACGCTCTTCTTTTCCGAAAAAATATATGTCTATTCTCTTTTTAAAACTTGAGTCAACCTTAACGTTTTACTTTTACGTACTTTATTTTTATTCGACAAGGGTCTAGATTGAAACCAATTTTTTCAGACTGAGATATGGATGGTTTCAAAGCGACGAGAGTATCGTGAAAATCATTGAATTGTTCAAGTGAAAAATTCAGTGAAACGTATCCAATAGCTTAGATTCGCTGTATAAATCTTTGCTTTGTGTATGTAATTATGATGAGGTGTATAATTTATATTTTATCATAAATCGAAAGGAATTTGCCGTTACCTGATTGTAATGATTGTACTATTGTGAATTACTTGCTCGTAGAAAATTTTCAAAAGTCAAGCAAAACTCGACAGGTTAAAGTTATATTTTATTTTTATCTGGAACAGTTACATACAGTGGTGTTCAAATGTCTACACAATAATGCTTGAACACTTACGTTCAAATTCACAGTATTAGTGACACTGCGGTACTACGTACGTTGGAGTGTATCAAGCAATTTTTTCAATGAAAGTAAATGCCGATATTGGCATATCATATGCCAGAAGTTGATTTTGACATTGAATCTTACTGAAGGCTTTCGTCACGTTTTAAAAATGAGGAACTTCTCACTAGGACACGCAAGCAATTCAACCATTGTACTAGTTAACGTTTTTTGTCCCAATACATAAAGTAACACAATTGATTGAAAAATTAAAAACAAAAAGTATATACATGTTGGATCTTGGTGTGGAAATAAAGAACTTACAAATATTTGCACTTATAGTCGTATATATTCTCCAAACTCCAAAAATACTCTCCTAACTCGTTGCTCATTTTTCACATAATCCGCCATATTCCATTTTATACACTCGTCTCGCTCTCTCTGTATCGCACCCTCTCGCTCACACTTTTCACGGTTCATTCCACACATCATCCACACGTTCCTTTCTTTCATTCCACATACATATTCCGCAAGCTGGTGTATGAAACTGAGTGTTTGTAGTTTATGCAATTTAGTTTTAGTACGTGTTGCAAACTCCTGCTGTAGTAAGCGGTTTCTGAAGCGTGACCACTATCTGCAACGCATTGTTTATAATAGTGGCCTACTTGCATCAAAAGCACCACACTTACTAAACCGTAGTGGCTGTAACTCATGGAATCGTAGTATAACTACTAATTCATTTCCTAATTTTTGGAGTTCCGTAGGTAAAAAAAATCACATACTTAATATGATGTTTCTGTTACCGCTATAACAAAACATACTATAAAACCGGCCAAGTACGAGTTGGACTCACGCACAAAGGTATTCGTGCCATTATCTATAAAAACGGCAAAAAAACGTCGTAATGACCTTCGAAAACAGCTAATAAAAATGGCTCAAAGGCGAGATGGGTCTGTAATTCTTAAATTAAGTGTTGTCACCTTCCTTGAAGGACAGCACCACCACGCCTTTGTTCCAAGCTTCTGGCGTTGAACCTTCGAGTAAGACGGTATTAAAGAGCTTCTGAAGGACTTTAAGTACCGGTGTTACACCCGCTTTCAGAAGCTCAGATGTGATACTGTCCTCACCAGGCGCCTTGTTGTTCATAAGCTGTTTCAAGGCCATTCTAATCTCGTACAGACTGATGTCCGGGATATCTTCGGTATAATGTCGGGTCAGCTTGGCTCTTGGGTCTTTGGCCGAGCTGCTAACAGGTTTAGCGATCGAGGTGTATAACTGTCTGTAAAAACTCTCTACCTCTCCTAACATTTCTGCTTTGGCCGACGCTACACTGCCGGCTTCTCTCTTCAGCTTCGTCAACTGGCTTTACCCAATAGACATGTCTCTTGCAAACACTTTGGAGCCTTTTTTCCGCGTATCGGTTTATAGATAATGCTACGAAAACCTTCTTACGCGAGTCCGCCTCGCACTTGGCCGTTTTTTATTAAATAACTGCATCATATTTCATACGTAATGAATAACAACAAATATTAGGTAATAGAACATAAATTTAGAGGCATAAATAAACAAATAAATGATTACTCATAAGATTTAGTAGATGACAGTAGTTTTCGTCGTAGTACTTTATCATAATTGATAAATAAACCAATATACATTCCGAAACTAGAGTGAGCAAACAGAAATATAGATGGATATCTCTGTAGAAAAGTTATTTTTATTTATTGTGTTTTATTTACACTAATTACACTCATAAAAGACATGTGTCAAAAGTGTCAAACGAGAAGTGGATTTCTATGTAGTTGATTCGGATATGTCTATCAAAAATGTTACGAGACTTTTGCCCTGATTGCGCTGATGACGTGCTCTCGTGATTTTACTGAAATGAAAAACAGAGTTAGTTGGTTGGTACTTAGTTACTTACTTATATTACTTGCTGAACCTCTATCTGAGATTCTCTTCCACACAGAATTTCCAAAAATCCTTATTATTCTTATAACACAGAAGGCAGCACCCAAAATGTAAAGTTTTGTTATATATAGATATATATTTAGAGAAGACTAGCTGACCCGGGAGCGGCTCCACTCGTTAGGGGTGATATTTAAAAAAATCCTTCTATAGTGAATGCTTACAATACATAAATCATAAACTGGGCGGTGGGAAACAACTTCTGAGCAGCTGATCCCGGGTGTGATCTTCGGACAGGTGAAACATTGGCGTGAATAAACATTTCTGTTTTTATGTGTGTCTAAGTGTGTATGTCTGACCTGATAAAGGTCGCAGGACGACGTTGGGTGCAGGCCGCTTCCAACCGGTCCTTTTGGAATATATTGGAATATATGGGAGGCATATATTCAGCAGTGGACGTCCTACGGCTGAGATGATGATAATGATGATGATGAGTGTGTATATGAGTAAGTCAGGCTTCAGGTTACCGTAGCACAGGCTCTGCCAAGTTTGCGATATGAGATTAGAGTTAAACACAACAAAAAAAGAATTATGAAAATTGTTCCATCTGTTCTCAAATAATAGCGTGACCAGGAAATATAGGGGTTAATTTTTTATGACTAGCGACTGCCTGCGACTTCGTTCGCGTAGTAGGCTCGGCCCTAGGCCTCGCCATAACCTCCCACTTTTCTTGATTTTTCTTTCATACGAACCTTTTCCTGACAAGATCTAACGCAACAAAACCAGGAGAAATAGGCGTTCATTTTATATTTATACAGATTATGGTTAACTTAATATAAATTCATGATTGTTCATGATAAACACATCTAAATTTGGTGGATCAACAGAGCTGAAAAAGGTTTGCAACTTTGCGTTATTGCTTATTATTCTTTGAAGCGGTTGCGGAATCGTTGTAAAAGCAACTAGACGAATGTAAACGATACAAACAACTGTAGGAAAATACTCGTATTGTTTGTGGTGCTTTACATTAACGAAGTGAAGAGTGAAAAGATTGATTTAAAAATTTGGGACAATCAGTCGAATACTATTATAAGACATAGTACACGCTGTTCTTGGTCGATGGAGTTAAAACATTCCCGTAAGGTGTAGTAAGTAAAGGAAGGCATTGCTACTATAGTGTAATTTTGCAACCCAGATATTATTGATGGCTCGAGTTAGAGACTGAATCGACTCCTCTGTGGATTTAAAGTATAGCAACACTAAAGTCATAGACAAAATAATGCAGAGTCTGGGGTACGTTTTCCTGTTGGCGGGTAAGCGAACGTATCGGGTCATCGTGGGAGCACGCTCGGTGGGGATGAGCATTCGATCGTCAGCACCTGTGCTGGATGAACGTGTACAAGAACATCAAGTAAATTGTAAAAGTAGTGTAAGAAAAGTCAGTAAATACAGCGAATGTAAACCCAAATTGAGTTTCTTTGGAGGGAAGGTTACAGTAGCGTAGTTGGAAAAGCGATAGAATGGATTTCTCTAGTCGTGGGTTTGAAATCCTAGCAAGTATCTAAATGAATTTGTTTTTGTGCAAAACATGAACTTGAAAAACTTAGTCTCGCATTGATGAGCAGTTCACGTAGAATTTTGAAAATTTTGCTTTAGGTAACACTACTACTGTCATTGGCTGGTGTAATGCTAACTATTAAAGCAAATAACTTTTCCATCCCGTTAACTACTAGATTAAAAAATGTTTACCAAAAAATGGTACCGATTTCAACACTAAAAAGGGTGAAATAACTTGTTCAAGTCGGTATCATGAATTGGTTAACAGTTTATTTCACCAATTTTAGAGACCCTTGCTACCTACGGAATCGATTCGGGTCGGTCGTTCACCGTCAATGATAATATTATCAAATCATCAAAATAAGCGAAACACTTTTCAGTTATTGGAGTGTAACTAAAAAAACTGCTTGACCGAATTTGATGAAATTTACATGGGATCACCTCGAATGTATAGGCTTGATTGTTGCTAGATTGTTTCATGGCGAATGTTCTGAAGAGCTTTTTAATTTCCTTCCTCAACATTCCGATCCCGAACTACTCGTTCCGGCCTAGCATTACATGCATATACTGTTCAAAACTTCTTACCACGAACCAAAAAGTTTGGCAGCTCCTACGTCTGTCGTGTAAGTAAATTGTGGAATGCTCTGCCGGCGTACGTGTTTTCTTGCAGCTATGACCGTGGTTCATTCAAGCGGGGCGTGAAAAAGCATCTCTCAGGTCATCAAAGGTGTGGCAATTAGATCAGCTTACGGCTGCACTAACATTGCTTCTTGATTCCATCTTAGCTTTCCATTAGGCGAGAGGGAGTCACTTTGATGAAATATTAAAAAAAAAATATACGGTCGAATTGAAAAACCCTCCTTCTTTTTTGAAGTCGGTTAATAAATGTTATAAATTGATGATAGATTTTGCACACTGCAGTGGTTTTCAGTTGACAGCGTCCTTTTATTTTTACCTTTCAAAATATTTCACATCAATAATTAATTAATTTAAAAAATTACAATTCAAACAATAAGTCAACTCCAGAGTTTGAAAAATAACAACAAATACATATATGAATCGTTTAATAGCAAAGCCACTCCATAGACGTGTAAGTCCATTTCACATTACCTGAGGCAACAAACGATGCCTCAGATTGCAAGGTTTATTTCATTCCACTCGTCATGTCATGTCATATTTACACTGCTTGTGAGAAGTAAGATATCGGGTCTGGTCGGACTTTTAGCGTATTCCAACTAGTTTGCAATGTTTTTAATATGAAAAATGTGTACAAACCACATTAGTTTTCATAATAGTTTGCAATGTTTATTTCATATCATTCGCCATGACATGTCATATTTCCACTGCTTGTGAGAAGATATCGGGTCTGGTCGGACTTTTAGCGGATTCCAACTAGTTTGCAATGTTTGTTTCATATTATTCGCCATGACATGTCATATTTACACTGCTTGTGAGAAGTAAGATATCGGGTCTGGTCGGACTTTTAGCGGCTGCCTACTTGTTGCCAATGTTTGTTTTATATCATTCGCCATGACATGTCATATTTACACTGCTTGTAAGTAGTAAGATATATCAAATTATATAGTCGACTGTTAACGGATGCCAATTATCCCTTTATTGCATATTTGTATTGTTCCCTTCATTGTCAAGTCATACTAATACTGTTCTTGTTTACTGTATCGGGTTTGGTCGTACTATTAGCGAGTGCCAACAATGCTTCAATAGAATGCTAATTTGGGTTCATTCTTTATTTAATGTTATATTTTCACTGCTTAAAATAATGAAGATATTGGTATGATCTTTTTTAGCGGCTGTGAGTTGTGCTTGAACCATCAAGTTAATATTTCTGTAGATGTCTTATAATGCTTACTGTGAGCAAAATAAGTCACAATGCGCCATCTACTTTGCGTATTACAGCAGCATTCAGAATTCGTCTCATTTTTTCTCATTGTTCTCTTTCTGTCAAATATACTATTCATAAACTTTGTAGTTACCTTATTTTGGAGTATGTTAGGGTAAATATGTTAACCTAGCTTTTATAATTTTATTATAATGGCCATAACCCTAAGGGGTCGGGGAAAGGTACGTCATTGATTCCAGTCATAAGATTCTAAAGACTTTGCATGAAAGATTATAATATCAAATTTTATTTACGAACGTCTGCTTGACTTGAAAAATCACACTGACTACCATAAAACAAAAAACATAAATCATTCAAATTACTAATTTTGAATAACGTGGCCAGTGCTAAACCAGGAAGATAACCAAAGGAGGCCACAACCCGTTGACTCGCGATTTGCAATATTTGGCCAATAATACAATAGATTTCGCAAAAATCAACCTTTTTATCCAGGAACTGCTACGTGTGTGGTTAATTTAAAATACGCTATAAATATTTCTAATAAAGCATAAGAAGAGCTTCTAAAGTAATATTTTATGAAGCTACGGTAGTTTTGCGGTTACGAATGCCGACCGTGGATCAGTCAGTTGCCTTTCGAATCATATAATCGAGATTGATTTTTCGGTGGCTTATGGCTGAAAAATGCAAATCATCGTGGGCATGGTGGACTACCTAACCTTACAGGTGTACTTATAAGTCATACACAGTTTTAGACAATAACGATTTAAAAAATTTAAATTAGACCGAGAAGCACCAGCTTTCAAACAATAAAAATAATTTGCTAATCGGTTCACCCAGTCGAAAGTTCTGAGGTAACAAACACAAAATTATACAGTCTAATTGAGTACTTCCTTCCTAGTGGAAGTTGATAGAAAAGAATAATTCGCATCCGCACATAAAGCAGTATGTTTCCTTTGTATTAAAAAGTCTGTAAATAAATACGCCTTTTTTAGACATTTCAACTTTTTTCCTTACATTCCCGCTCACACTATAACCACTCTCAACCTACATCACATGAATGGGCGTAAATTTCATGTTAATAGAATTCTTAATACTTACCTTTCTCGTTCTAGTTTGGATTTCTTACTTTAGATATTACGTGCTATTATAACGAATGAGGTCTTTATTACATTTGTACTTTTAAAGATATGGTGTGTTTCTATGTTGATGATAGCAATAATAGTTGGTAATATACTTGATGTTTTGGGACTGGTCAGACATAATTAAATATTCTTTTATGACAAGAAGGCAACGTCAGGCTAACAGTAAGCACACCAACCATAAAAGTGCAGTGCCACTAACAGCTTTAAACTAAGTTTAAGCGTGGTACTGTACTACGAACGTCACTATTTGATTTATAAGTCTCATTTACCCAGCAATATTTTTTGTTTTTTATTTGGCAGTATACTTAAAAAAACGGCCCAAGTGCGAGTGGGACACGCGCACGAAAGTATCAGTATCATTACCTATAAATCTCCCATACAACAGACATGATTCTTTTGCCGTTTTTATAGATAATGGAACGGAACCCGCGTTTCTTGCACGACGACTCGCACAAAGCCAGTTTTTTAGTATTTTTTGTTATAGCGGCAATAGATATACATCACCTGTAATTTTAACTGTCTAACTAAAACGGTTAATGACATACAACCTGCTGACTGACGGACAGCCGAGTCTTAGAAATAGGGACCCGTTTTACCTTTTGGGTACGGAATCCTGAAAATGCTTGTTTTTATATTGTGTTGTGATATCATGGCTGTCTTAGGTGGTAACTGTCCGAAGTCAAATAGTACTGCCAAAGTACTTACCGCGCGGCCCCGAGTAGGTATGTAGAACGTTATCGCGATAAATAGGCAATAAAAGTGGGAAGAGGCGGTGGGTGGGGGCGGTGGACGCTTACCGGCAATTATTACGTGAGTGCCGGCAGAGCGGTCGGGCACGGCAGTTTTAATGTCATTATTTTCTGTTGCGTAGGAACAAAACTTAGATGCGATGTGTACTTGTTTTGTGGCGATGTTGACATCCCTACACGCGTCTCGCGCCAAACCTGCGTGAATCAACGCTTGTAGGGAGACGTTCTACTTATAGATATGTACTTACTTCGGTACTGCCGTTATACAAAAACAAGTAATATCACTAAAGAAGAGTAAAATTTACTAAAAATGACTATAATCAAACATGATTAAAAGAAACAAAACTGATATTTAAATAATTCTGAAAGCCATCAAAAGTTACGCGCAATAAAATCAGTTTTAAATTAAACAGACAAAACCTCGTGAGAAACGAAAAAATGATAACAGTTTCTAGCGAAGCGTAAAGTTTGTTTAGATAATGAAGGTTCCTTTTCTTCACGTTATTTTAAATAGCTGTGTATTTTTGCCTTTTGAAAGTAAAATGATTTTTATATTTTAAATATCATTGTAACTTAGAAGGCAAGATTTTATTCCTATTTCATATATAGGTACTTCCAATTTCATCAACACGCTGTTGATAAAATCAGATATCCTTGAAATTGTGCCATTATGCGTGGTGCATAACCTCAAGAATAATCCTATACAAGTTTAGTATCTGTAATGCAATGAATGACGCTGAAGGAATGTCGAAAAGTTCAGGGCTAGAACCTTGTACTATGTTGTTTCAAATCAAATCAAATGACTATATTGCATTGTCACAGATAAAAAACTTATAGATTTTAAACTCATAATAACCCCTGTGACATACTATACCAGGTGTACATAATATGCAATTGTCATTAATATTATTACATGAAAATCAATAATTTAAAGTATCCTTTATTATTATAAACTAGCTGACCTGTCCGTGGCTTCGCTCGCTTGGTCTTGGTGATGTAGTTGGAGCGCCGCTTTGGGATTTCGAAGATTCCTTGATTCAATATCCGGGTCGGACTGTTATTGGGGTTTCTGGCAAAGAAATTCTTAATAGAAGTCTGGAGTCTGGAACAGTGCCCAAAACAGGACACAAAAATGTATTCCTCTGGCGAAACATGTGGTTTCAAATACCGCTGCCTATACATTCAAGTGTTCAGGTGTGGCGATGTAATTTTGTTATGATGTATTTAAAAATCACATAAATCACAAAAATCAATTATTTAAGAACTGTAGGGGTTGTATTGCAAAAATAAATAAATATTTATAGGACACTAGCCCCGTACTTCTAGTAATACACGCACCGGTATGCTGATTTTACTTTATTATTATAACGTAGGCTTTTAGCCGTACAATAAAAGTTGCGCATTGACCAGTCAACCAAGACCCCAGTTTTATATGAGACCGTATAGCATAGACGGATCAAGATAAAATGTTTAATTATAATTTGGAGATGGCTCTATTCTATCTATGTATCAAATTCAATTGTTTTTTTCAACGTCATTTTCTTGTGCAGTAGGTAATTGTACGTCCACTGAGCCACGATTTTTTTAATTTTCTTCCTAATACAGACTTTTGGCCTCTACTCCTTTATTATTAGTATATATAGTACTAGCAAACCCTGCGAACTCCGTTTCGCCACCAGATGGCTTCGTTTTATGTAACATTTCGTTTGGCGCCATCTACTTAAAATATTGGTTTGTAGTACATGCTATGTATCAGAGATGGCGCTGTATGTGAAAAAAGATTTTCCCGCTTTTCTTTTAAAATGTTTCCTGAATTTCTTTACTATAAACCTCACGGAGCCCGAGACCTTTTCAACGAATGCAAAACCGTGGAAATCGGTTCGTGCGTTCTGGAGTTATAGCGTCAGGAAAGAAAACCCAACTTTATTTATTGCTTTACAGTAGAGATTTACAATTTAAAACAGTGTGCATGCAAAATTAATTGATCCAATGTTACAAATCTTAATATTTTTGTAGGTATTACGTATTGATAGGTGTTTATATTTGATTAAGATCATAAATATTCAATTTTAATTAATTTATTGCAGTAAATTGCTTAATATTTCTAGTAATTATACAATATTTTTACTAAGTATACATATTAAAAGTTTCTAACAAATCATGTGAATATAATAAAATTCATTATTCTTGCAATTGTATCATACTATGTAATTAACTTACAACCAAAATTAATTTTATAGTAATATGACATGTCATTAATTATTAAAAGGTTATCAATAGGCAGATGTCGCATGTTTTTTATCTAGTAGTTCAGATATAACCCTTACATTGAAAAAAATACTGTTAAAGTATACGTAATCAAAACCAGTTGATATAAAAAATGTAATATTAATTTTAATTACGTAAATCAAATATTCAAACGCTAAATCGAGACGAATTAAAATGGGTGTTATTTAAATGGTTAGCATAGTATTCGTATTTTTGAAACAAGAAAAATATTATCTGTCAGCAGAAATAGCTAATTGGTCAGCAACTCATGGCCAGCAAACATTTCAAAATCAATCAGCAATTTATGTCATTCTAGATGGCTGTAATTATTTTTGTACTGCATATTAATTATATAAGCAGCCATAAGCTGTTCCTGTTTTATAATATTTGGGTAAGCACTCAGTCGCCGGGCGCTGCCGCGGCACGCTCGCTTCGCTCGCTCGGCTCGCGCGTTGTAGTCACAAGTCCCCTAACACTCCTCCTCGCTACGCTCGTCGTCGTACCTATATATGACTTTGCCCTAGACTAGTATAATTACAAATGGAACATATAGACATGTTTTCTCTGCTGATCAATCATAAAATCTTGCTGACCAAGTAGTTATTTTGCGGACCGAATGTTTATTATGCAAACTCATGGTATTGTTATGCTGCCTATTAATGATTAAATTTTTGACCATTATCAAAATTATCTGCGGAACAAAGATTGCTGCCTGATTTTTATTATTGCAGACAAAATCTTTGTATGCTGACTAAATCATTTCAATGCTGGTTTGGGTGGGCTCACCAAATTTTATAATTGCGTATCATTTAATTACTTCTCAATTAAAATGGTTCTCTACTATTCTGTCACATCTAAGCAGAAACGTACACACATCAAAATAAGTTTGCGATCACTTTGAAAAATCCAAATCTATTTTGTTATGGTAGATTATATTGGCCTGACTGGCCTGCCGGCTCGCCTGACTTAAACCCAATAGAGCACCTGTGAAATGTTCTTAAGCGAGCTGTTTGGAACCGTCAGCCACGTCCCCAGACAGTGCCAGAGCTCAGGGAAGCCGCTATTCAAGCATGGGACAGGTTACCCCGAGATTTTCAGTATGCCCAGGAGGATCACTGCATGTGCTCGAGCCAGGGGAGGAGTTATATTATATTGAGTATAAACCTTTTATTAATAATTGTTGAATAAGTTTCATTTAAAAAAAACCTTATCAGCTTGTAGTGATCACAAACTTATTTTTTGTGTGTAACTTACAAAACGAGATTAAAAGGTAGATTGTAACATTTTCGCTTACAATAATCTAGAATCGAATATTAAAAATAATCAATAATTTCATTACATTGATGTGGTACAGCTCAGGCTTCAGGAAGCTGTACGATTTTGCCATAGGCTAAGCAGCTAGGCAATTAGCCACGTTTTTAATTAAACTCGAAAAAAAAACTGTATACATTTATTTGTTTATACATATATACCTATATTATGACTTAAATTAAACATAAGTACCTATATATTACTGTGTGTTTAAATTTTTATTTTTTATTTTTCTTGTTTTTAATAATTGTTTGCGCTTATTATTGTACATTGATGTAAAAGTGTTATGTCATGTCATGTTATTGTTGATGAATTTTGCCTGCACTGTAGGTTACACGCGGTATGTAAAACATAAACTGTTAGGTTGTGTTAAGCACTGATTAGTTGTTTTACTCAGAACAAATACTATTTTCCTACAGAACAAACACACACAACACGACACTTACACAACACGACACTTACACTACACTTGCGCTGTATTTTATTGTATATTCATTTGACACCTATGTATTTTGTTCACAAACTATTTCTGTGAAATTATCATGTGATACATTTAACTATGCTATATCCCTTGCAATATTTTTTTAATATAATTTAGCTTACAAAGTGAGGGTTCTCCTTGGCTCAATTACAGACTATGTATTACCAATTATAAGAAACAATAATAAAAGCTGTGAACTTTTGTTAAATAAATAAATAATTATCCATTAGGGTACCTGAAGCAGGTACGCCAGGTGTCAGTTCTAAAATATGTAGAGTACTTATATAATATTTGAATAAAAAAAGCCGTCGTTTATGAATTCAATTTCAGCGACTTCCTTCCAAAACGCATAATCACGGTTGACAATGACTAGGGATAATATTCAAATTTGTTTTTCATCTTATTGTCTTTTTAAAGTAAGCTTCTTTCGTAAGACAATGGAGGAAGATTTTACCAGTTTATTTATTGTAACACTTTGAATTGATATTCTCTAATCCTACTAAATCAAAGCATGTAATAATTATCAAATAACTACATACCTACTGTATATCATGTTTTACTTTAAATTATTATTATGTATGAAAATATTGTATTTATGTATATATATTACTAGTAGATATATATATATATATATATATATATATAAGTTAAATGACTATAAGTTAAATGACTTGTTTAAAAAATATTCAGTGTAACTAGATTCTAGTGTATCGACCAAATGTTACCACATCTTATTTACGGCCGGTCCCAATAATCTATCTATCGCCGGTTTACCTTACTAGAGATAGATATTTGACACTATTTGTATGGACGTTATGTCAAATTGCTATCGGTAGTAAGGTAAACCGTGGATAGATAGATTATTGGGACGTGCCTTTAATGTTATATGTAGTAAAAAAAATTATAACAAACTTATTATTTGCGGTTGCCGTTATAACCGTGTTTATGGATCGACAGTTTATCCTTTGACCTATCCTCTCCATGCAAGGTTGCCTGTAAGAGATTGCTATATCGATAAGGCCGCCAAATTGTCCAATCTACTGTAGCGCTTTTTATTGTATTATGTTTTTCTTTTTCGATTGGTTATCAATAAAGAATGTTTGTATTGTATTAATAATAACAAGTTTATTGTTGACAAAAATTTACATAATGAATCTTAGTTCTAAATTAACAATGTAATTTGTATATTTAAACAGGAAAAATTTGACGGCCCCACACTAGGGTCAAGGCCCGTGTTGTGGAGGCCTAATTGGCTTTTTTTTTAGGAAGGACATAGAGTTTTTTGCCACTACGGGCATTAAAAGCGACACAGGACTGTTGGTGAGTGCACGCAGCACTCAACCGAGGGACAACAAGGGCGCATAAAGCGCTAGACAACGACAAGGGCGAACCCTTGCCTAGTAGGGAATAGAGGTGCCGTTAGCCGCCAGCACTGTGTAAAAGAAAACAAAACACAGGTTAATGAAATAAAACACAGGTTAATATTGATGATACTTATAAACTTTCAATCGAAAATCGATACGTTACCTTTACCTTAATACATATTACCAAAATATAATACAGATTACCTTGTGTCTGATTTAGGATTATTTCGAAGTCGCTTACGACGACCTCGATGTCTAACTGTGAAGACTGGAAATCCAAAATCAGACATATTACCTGATTTTGGATTTCCAGTCTTCACCTCTTCACGTCAGCCTAATTGGCCTTGGATTTATCAGTTTATAAATTCATAAGATATTGAATTGTAATGTTTTATGTATCTTTGTCTACAAATTGTGATTGAACTAGGTATTGCAGCTTGGCGGGTAGATCTTTGGGTTTGATATAAACGATATCTTCTTGATTAAGTGTATATAACAATACATCCACAATGTTGGCTATAATAAGTTAGGCAAGTAAGTATAAGTACAAAAATATTTAAACTTAAGTATACGTGGTAGTCGGACGGTGTCCTACAAGAACTGACATCGTACCCCTGCATCGGCGAGCAGACGTGCGATTCTCTTAGAGCAAACATCGTTGCATACTTGACAACATCCGTGAAACAAATGAAGAGATGACAAGAAACGTTGGAAAAGCAACCTTATATACAAGGACGATATCTCATAAAGTATTTGACATCGGTGAGCTCGTCGACGAGTCATTACAGAATCGCACGGCTCTTCTGTCTGTGCGCGTGTGTGCATGTCTATGCAAGGCGTCAACGGTAGGCAAACTTGTTTTTTATATATATTTCAGGATAACAAAATGTCCCTTATCCAGTTCCCTAATCATAATGTATTCAAGCAGTGCGTTACACTACACAGTGGAACTTTTTGTCGTGACCTTGTTTCAAGATATACAAAATCTCTGAAGATATCAGTTATGAGTGTATCGTCAAAGCTTGCGTGCTACATCATACACCGAATCATCACTCGATATCAGGGAAATGGATATACTGTATAATAAAAAACTCACATAACCGTGGAACCCTACATTATCTCTTAACGTTTATGTTTGGTCGAATTTATTACCCACCCACGTTTTTCCTGTAAATAATATTTACGAATTTTCACACGTAGCAATAAATAATCCTAAATCTTGATTTTGGCCTTCGCGAAAGGTAAAGTAATAAAAAACTTCGAGAAACCTTTATGAAATTAGGAAAACATTCGCTCACAACCCTACGTTGGACGTTGATTGATGACCCTGACTTGTAAACATCGCGATCTGATCACGATAGGGTTGCTACAAACGCATTTTATTACTTTTTTTAAGAAATGGTTAACGGTCTTGAGACGATGCTTTTTTAAGAAAATGGTAAACGGTGTTTAGATTACGCTTTTTTAAGAAAACACTAAACTGTTTTGAGTTGCTGCTTTATTTGAACAGCAAGAGATACTATCTTGTTAGATACTTCTTTTATTGCGTTCGAGAAGAGCAGCCAAATATGTCTATAGGCTGTTTATTGTCAATAATGTTAACAGGTTTCCTATATTTTTTTGTAATTTTAGTTTACACAAACTTACAACAGAATTTTCATCCCCAGAAGGGTGTAATCGGGCCTCATCTGATTATCCGTGTCAGGCAACATAACCGCTAGACCACGAAACCGCCTATCCGAGCATCTAATTTATCTATGTAGGGTTCCTGTCTTGTTTTTAATACATATACAAAATAAGAAAATAAAAACAGACAAACGTGATTCAAATTCGCACCCCAAAGAATTCCGTATAAAAAATTCAAGATAAGTCAGATTCAAGGCCGAGTTTAACTTTGTGGTCGAGATAACTGTAACTTAGATAACTTAGTTTTCTTTACTTGCGCTGTGAAACCTTGTAGTAAAATCTACTAAAATTAATAAACCAAGAAAATATTTTTTTGGGAAAAAGACAATATATGAAACGTGAAACATATAATATACTAGCTGGTACCCACGACTACGTCTGCGCAGGATTAGTATTTAGAGCAGCTTATAATCTTCTCCAAGGCCATATTTACCTTTATACCAAAATGTTGAACCAAAAACCATGATCATAACTATAATAGTATTACATGAGTAAATTTAAAGACTTAGTATGTCAATTAGTAAACATTAATAATAAAATACAGGACTTACGTACATACAAACACAAAGTTAATCACCCTGGGAAAAAACTGCCATTAAATTTCATCACCCTTGACGGTCGCCGAGCACGTCTTGTGTATCGAACTGTCAAATTGACTTGGTTTTTGGCTAATCTATCAGAAACTGACACAAATTTTGACAGAACTGTCATCATTACGATCTTGACGTAGGCGGAGATCTTATTATTTCGTCTATGCTGTGCCCAAGCATATTACGCTTTTTCACCCACGTGCTGATGGAAGATGATGATGATAGTATTCTATGTGTTAATCCAGCGCCTCATCTAAGTACATACCAAATTTCATCAAAATTGCACCAGCCGTTTGAGCGTGATAGAGTAACAAAGATCCACACATCCATACTCACAAACATTCGCGTTTCTAATATTTTTATCTATTTATTTTATTATATTTAATTCACAAAATCCACGGATCTTAACATAATTTAAATTATTATATAATACTAGCACTTACATCTAATAACGGAACTATTTTCTATAAATAACAATTTTAAAGAGAGCAGAATATACTACTAACAAAGTGTACTAGAAAGATTAACATTTATATTTTGACAACTTATACCTAACTTATACTTAGTAGGATATTATATACCTTAACTTAATATGTTACATTTACTTATTTACATTATAAACTTACATACCTTTCATTGAATCAAATAAACATATATCTTGAATCTTGTCTCGAAAGTGAAAAAATGCATTCCATTAAATTTTCTTTGAAATATGTTTTTATCATGCTTTTTATACTAGACAATCGCGATGGAACGCCTTTCATATTTTCACACACTGCTTAAAGTGCTTTCGAATTAATCGAATTCTTCGAGAAAACGCTTTGCAGAAAATGCTTTGCATAATTCACCACATAGTAAAGGAATTGGAAAAGCTTTTTAAATGCTCTAATGGAGCTTTTACACGAGACATTTTTAGAGAAATTATTGCCCACGGGTTGTTGGTTGAAGTATTTGCGCAATTAATGGAGTAATGGCATCAATCATAAAAAAATACCGATTGAACATTTATTAATTGTAGTACTAGGAATAACTGTATCACGAGAGGCATGGGCATACACAAGAGCATATTATATCATCCAAGACATAACAAACAATTCTACTCATTACATAAATAATTGCCCCGGCAGGAATCGTACTTAGGACCCCGCGGTAGTGTCACCAACTGAGCTAATGGAACCAAAAAATATTTTTGGAAATATTGCCACTATATATGTATATATACTTATACATACATAATACAGAAAAAAAACATATTAATTCAAACATAATACTTTGTATTGTCTCGGTTGTTCGTATAACAATGGCAAAGCTGGTGCGGCGGGGTCATTTATTTATCCTCGTGCGATTCTCTAAGAGCAAACTTCGTTGCATCTTTGACAAAATCCGTGAAGCAAATGACGCGATGACAAGAAACGTTGGAAAAACAACCTTTAGTACCAGCCGTGCGATTCTCAAATGATTCGTCGACGAGCTTACCGATGTCGAATACTTTATGAGAAATCGCCCTTTTACTTAAGGTTGTTTTTCCAACGTTTCTTGTCATCTCGTCATAAAATAAATACTTAATACGTATAAGAAAACGAAAATAATTTTTAAAAACCTAAAAAACTGAACTGGTTGAAGTGTTACCGTCTGAGGCGCACACTCGTGTCCGCAAATTTGGAAATTGATTGCGAAATAAGCTTATCGTTGCCATAAGCCATTACATAGTGTTTGATGCTGTTACTCGTATTCTACTTATGAAACCTAGTCTTCAGCCCGATCTTTTGTAGCTTTCAGATGTCATAGAGAGATAAACCATGGCTTATAATTTAAGTTGACAGGCCGGTTGGCGCAGTTGGTAGCACCCCTGCTTTCTGAGCCGCTGGTTCCGGGTTCGATCCCCGGACAGGTCAAACATTTGTGTGTATGAACATGCCTGTTTGAGCTGTGTCTTTGTGTGTATATGTATATAAGTATTTATATCAGTCATCAGGTTACCATAGTACGGGCTCTGCTTAATTTGGGACCTAAAGAATTTTGTGTGGATGTTGTCCCATATTATTATTATTAGTTAACTTTTTATCAACCAAGTAGAGAAAATTGCATAACAATTCGTCAAATACTTTACTTATGTATTTTTACTTTTATCCCCTATTCTAGAAGAACCCATTAGTTTTATAAGATAAAACTGTCCTATATGTTAAACCATAACATGAGTTATCACTGTGCTTAGTTTCATCAATCTGTCGTAATTTCAGTAATGCTCGTACATTGATTCAGTTAAAGTTTTACTATAGCCATTAATTATTAATTACATCTACAATTTTATATTTGCTTTGTTCTTTAAAACCGCCAGCGACGAGAACTCAATTTCAAGCGCATGGAGTACTCGTATATCATCGCCGAGTCTCTGTTTTTCATTGCCTACATTCAATATTGTCTCATTTTAGTCACATAGAATAAAGTACACAAATATTCTCTATGTAAAGTACTTCGATGACCGAGTTTTGCTCGGTTTAGATACCAATATAAAATACCAACACATGTTCTGTGAGAATCTTCCCACCGCGATTTAGGATTTTGCAGTGCGACTGTTCCGCCATCTAGTTTAAACGCAAAGAACAAGGTTTGTTGTTCCGTGAGAATCTTGTGATTACAATTCAGGATTTGCAATGCGACTGTTATGCCATCTAGTTTGAACGCAAAGAACAAAGTTTGATTGTTGTTCCGTGAGAATCTTGTCACCGCGATTCAGGATTTTGCAATGCGACTGTTACGCCATCTAGTTTGAACGCAATAAACAAAGTATCTTCTTCCATGGGAATCTTGTCACCGCAATTCAGGATTTTGCAATGCTCTTTACGCCATTTAGTTTGAACGCACGAACAAACTGTTATTTTTCATTGCCTGAAAATACGAATAAAACGATGTTGTCGAAAAATGTAACCTAGCAAGTTCGATTTGTGGCCCCCGAAACCTCCTGCAAACAAAAGTTTATGAAATCGCTGAAGCCATTTTTGAGATTCAGATTATACTTAAAGATAAATACTAACAAGAATTGCTCGTATAAATTATTAGATTTGTCCAAGTTTACCAAAACGGAACTAGAAAATAATAATATCTGCACATATCTCCAAAGACTAATTTCCGTTGGCAGAACACTCATTACCACACTCAGTAAGAAACCCATTTATACGAAGCGATTCTTCTGCAGCAACAAAACAAATTTAAATTTCACAGCTTTAGGGCCGATAATGTCTCCAGACAAAATAAGATCTTCCTCGAGTTAGTGGTTGCACGAATTTACTTCGATTTTGCTTTGGCTTTATTCGTAGCAGGATTGCGTTGGTTATCTCACCAGTGTAAAATATGGGCGGAGCATGCCGCTTTTGTAATTGCTTATTTTGCAAGGTGAAGGTGTCACAAGAACGGTTAAAGTTATAATTAAATGTGCCTATAAAGTACGTCCTCGTGCATGATAGCTTTGAGGCCATGTAACATGTTATTTTTTACTGTTTTATTAATAATAATACTTATAGGTACACCGCTTAATTGCCTCGAAAGGACTTTTCCACATGTAGGTCTACTAACCGGGTGACACCGAATTTTTCCTCAAATAGGGGCACTGACGCACCACACCTCGTGTATTCACAATTGCTTATTCCTCAATACCTCATTGCTTCAACATTGGGGTTTAAGAATTAGAAAGGCTCTTAGAACCCAGCCACACCATTTCCCTGTGTAGACACGGACTCCCCACCTTGGTCGCTTAATCTGTTAGCAGAGCAAAGAGCAAAGAGCCAACAGACCGGACATTAACCTGTACGAGATTAGAATGGCCTTGAAACAGCCTAACAACAACAAGGCGCCAGGTGACAACGGTATCACATCTGAGCTTCTGAACGCACCTGCAAAAAAATCTTAGGTGATAAGAAATAATGTTTGTTTAAATTTTTTTAAAAGTATGTACATATCATAACTATTATTTACTATATAATGAATTAATTTATAATCAGGTTTAATTATTTAGTACCTATAGGTACAAACATGCCTATAGGTATGATATAGGGAGTCGTGCATCAAGACGAAAAAGCTCCCTCATCAAACCGTTATAACATTATTTTATAAGGTTGCTTGTTGTCAGCATGTCTGCTGTTTGTCTGTCATCAGTCTGTCTGGCATGATTCTGTCTGTCATGACTCTTTTTATCAGTAACGCGAGAAGGCATCAAGTTGTAATTAATGTAAATTACTTACTACGTCTTTGAAGTAGTTTGTAACGCAATTCAACGCTATAAAGAACTACGGTCAATTATGCTGTATAATTATATCAAACACCAGTGGTTGACCGCAGCCTCGCCATAACCTGTATTTCTCCTGGACACGCTAGAACTTGAGAACGGGTTTACCGATTTCATTCATTCTTTTTAAAATGTTCTCTAATACTTCCTAGAAACTTATTACATTAAAAAAATGGGAGGATATAGCGAGGCCGAAGGCCGAGCCTACTACGTGAACGAGGTCACGTGCAGTCGGTAGTGCGGTAAAAAAATTAACAAACTGGCCTTCAAACCTATAAACAGGTTTGATTTTACAGCAGTGCTAGGAGACAGGGTATCTGGCCCTGAAGTAGCATCATTTTTTTTTTCTGAAAGCCTTACCTTTATAAACTATTGTCATAAAAAATGGAAAGGTGAATTTCGAGCAGGAAAATATGGAAATTTGGCGAGGAAAATATCGTTTTATTTCCGACCTCGAATATCCCCTGAGACGTTTCTAGAATTAGTGACAAAATTAATACATTTCGAGTAGAATTACGGACGGTGGAAAAATGTTGGAGAAGTTGTTATAATCTCGCAGTATAATGGACTTTTTCCTTCTGAGAATTATGGACTTACTTAGGCTGGGTGTGATAAATATGAAACTTTTTATCTTGAATTTTTGTAATTTTATGAAGCATCTAAGCGTCTAGATTTTTTTAGGTAATGTCGAGGCTAAATATCAAAAAAATTGCATGCATACAGGAAAGTAGATAGTTGAGGTGGTAAAACTAGATATTGTGTATATATTAATCTCAAGTGGTGTGCAAAATGATGAGATGTATTAATACTTTATCTATTTTGATAAACAACAATTTTCAAAATATATGGTAAAAGTAGGTCCAATAAGTTTGCATAAATATGCTCTGCCTTGCAATCATATGTATTTCGAAATATCCACAACATTTTATATCTGTATTTACCTACATATTTATTTATGAATATCTCCGAACTCACATTTAATTAGAAGAAAGAAAGAAAATACATTTATTCATAACAAAAACAGATAATATTCATACTTATCAGGTAGTAACTAGTATTAGAGTTGTATTGCCACGAATCAGCCCCAACTCAGCATAATGCTCGTTGCGGACAACCGGCGCTGCCGTGCGATTCTGTAATGATTCGTCGATGCGTTCGTCGACGAGCTCACCGATGTTAAATACTTTATGAGATACCGTCCTTGTACACAAGGTTGCTTTTCCAACGTTTTATGTCATCTCTTAATTTGTTTCACGGGTGTTGTCAAAGATACAAAGATGTTTGCTCTTAGAGAATCGCACGGCTGGTCTTCCGTTGAGACTGGCGGTGACATTACTGGCGTAACGGGCGTTAGGTTACGTACAAAGGTGCTTATAATAAAACAGGTACTTAATGTTATAAAATATGAGACAAGTACAAGACCAAAGTAAATAAAAAAAACAACAAATATTATGAGGAGAATATTACCAAGAAACATAAAGAAAATAATAATTTTAAACATCTGGGTGTTTTATATATATTTACTAAATAGCACTGGTGTCATTTCTATAAAAGGTATCATTTTTTTGTCTTAAAATATAAAGTTCTTTAAGTTTCTTTTGTACAAAAAAAATAAGGAATAAGGTGCTGAGAAACGGAGTCATGTGATCTCTGGGAGGGATTGAAAAACAAAAACGAGCACAGGCGGTTTGAACCCATTGAATTACTATTTTCGTTCTAGCAAGCATCCGCAAATGAGTGACTGTGTCTATGTAATTTAATTTAGATAATATCAAAGATTCAGTGAGCTGTATCCGAAGCGCTGTCCCTAAGAGTGGCTTCATTCTATAAAGTATTTTCAACTTGTAAAAACAGTCACTAAAACAATAATTAACATGCTTCTCATAACGTAGATCCCTGTCCACCAACGTGTATATACCCTCGAAGCTGTAAGTAGCGGTGGTTAACACCCGCGTTTCGCTGGATATATTTTTGGTCTCATGTAGTAAGGGGAGAGCCTATTGCCATCTACGGGACACTGTTCCATACTCCGGACTGCTATTGAGAATTTCTTTGTCAGAAAATCCTAATATCTGTCCAACCAGGGGATCGAACCCAGGAGCCCGATATTCCAAAACGGCGGTTCCACCACTACACCAAAACAAAGCGAGCGAAGCCGCTGTCGGGTCAGCTAGTAATAAAATAACAAGTACAATTTGAAAATTTTAATACCGACTTCCATTCTATTCAGTTATTGGAGTATATCTCAACAACTACTGGACCGAATTTGACGAAATTTAAATGGGATTACACGGGAAGCACCAGCTTTTATTCACCAAAGTCGCACAAAAGTCGAAAGTTATGAGGTAACAAACATAAAAAAAAACATACAGTCGAATTGAGTACCGTGTATTTTTTTTGGAAGTGGGTAGAAAAATGAAGTTTATACACTCATACCCCCGCAATCGGTTTTACCCTGTTACCCTGTATGGCAGGAGGCATGGACACACACAATAGTACATTACATTTCAGACAGACTAAATAATGTTTACACCAGTATATTATAGAACCTTATAAGAAGCAGCGCATATTTGAGTATTACACGCAAACAATATACAAAAAATGTTTATATTCGAATTAGCCGCTAAATTAGTAACCTTGTTTTTCGATACGATAAACAATTATTATTGTTTCACTGTGGTCTATTGGCACTTCCGCATAATCCCTACTCCCCTTCCTTTCTCCTGCACTACCTGCCTGCGAGTGCAAGCAGGATGGATGACGGCCGATACCGATCGTCCGTCACATACTTATATCACTGCTAACCAAAAGGTCAACACGCACGCATCGCTTCTTTCAAAATAAGGATTATATAAAATGGTGATTGATAACACTGAACCTACCTAGTGATCTTATCGTTAAAGTGGCTAAACAAATATCAGCAAAGGAACTTCAGAAACAGATTGTGCTGAGATTTCCATGACCTGAATTTGTCGGGCATTAAAAGCTACACCGGACTGTTGGTGAGTACACGCAGCACTCAACCGAGAGACAACAAGGGCGCATAAAGCGCTAGACAACGACAAAGGTGAACCCTATACGGTTATGGCTAGTAGTAAATAGAGGTGCCGTTAGCTGCCAGCACTGTCTGAAAGAAAAGAAGACACAGGTAATAATAATGATATCTATAATCTTTCAATCGAAAATCGATACGTTACCATTACCTTGACACTCATTACCGCAGATTAGGTTGTATCATCTGATCTTGGATTATTTCGATGTCGTTGTCGTAAAGTGCGAATAGTATGAAAGACGCTATTGCTTCTTATTATAACATGTGGCTATGCGGTTGTACCAACGAAAAAAACCACCCAGTAATCAGAATTTCGGGTTTCTTAAATTTTTAAACACGACGGTGCCGGCGTTGAATTTACTTATCTCTGTTTCTCTATGAATATTTCTGTGTTATTTGTTGTATACACCACAGTCTTCACGAGTTTATGGATATTTCCTTTCGTTAATAAACATGCACGATATGATGATGAGATGATAACCATCTGGAAGATATCGCTCTGAGCACTGTTAATTTTAAGCTTTTGATAGTACATAGTTAAATATTTTTGTATAACTTTGTTTTGCATTTTTTTAATTGTGATGTATCTATGCCGTAACTGTATTCTGCAAGCAAATATGTGAAATTACATCTAAAATTATTTAAATAGACATATTTTTCTATAAAAATATGATGAAACCGTTTCACCGAGGATTCCGAGAACGAAGTAACCGTAAAGCTGGAGGGCAACTCTCAAAAACGAAGTACGAAGTTTCTTTTGAGATTTTTCTCATTTTCTTCTATGAAAGTGAAAGAGCACAAAAACAGTCAAGGGTGATGAATTGTAATGACAGATTTTGTCATGGTATTTTTGTAGTAAGGTAGTGTGTTTTATTACGAGTATTAGTATAATATACAGATTGATCTACCATATGATATTTGACTGCGTCCGACATGATATACTTGTCAGGAAATTACAACACTACGGTATTAGGAACATGGCTCTCAACCTTTTGACTTCATATTTAAATGGTAGAATTCAGAGGGTTGACATAAATGGTAAAAAATCGCCCGGCTCTATAATCTCAACGCCCATTGAGACACACACCACAAGGTTCAATACTAGGGCCGTTCTTGTTTTTAATCTATATTAATGACTTACCTTATCATGTAGAGAAGAATCACGAGATTGTATTGTTTGCAGATGACACTTCACTGTTATTTAAAATTAAAAGGCAGTTATTAAACTATGACGATGTTAACAATGCATTAGCTAAAGTTGTGAATTGGTTCAATACAAATAATCTTCTCCTCAATGAGAAGAAATCTAATTGTATAAAGTTCTCGACACCAAATGTGAGACAAGTAGAATCCAATATACAATTGAATGGAACAGGGTTGGACCTTGTGGAGTCAACAGTCTTTTTAGGAATTACTATAGACGCCAAATTGCAATGGGGTCCCCACATTAAAAAATTGTCTAGTAGGCTCAGTTCAGCAGCTTATGCTGTTAAAAAAATTAGACTATTAACTGATGTAGACACAGCTAGAATAGTTTATTTTAGTTATTTCCATAGCGTTATGACTTATGGCATACTTCTCTGGGGATGTTCTGCAGATATTAATTCTATTTTTATACTGCAAAAAAGGGCTATACGAGCGATCTACAGTTTGGCTCCCAGAGTTTCCCTTAGACAGAAATTTAAAGACATAAACATTCTAACTGTTGTCTCTCAGTTTATATATGAAAATCTAATGTATGTAAAGAAAAACATTAGCAGTTTTGATAAAAGGAGTGATGCTCATTCCATCAACACGCGAAATAAGCACAAGCTATCCGTACATGTAACGCGTCTCCACAGAATAAGTCATTCTTTTATGGGACAATGTATACGATTCTATAATAAAATTCCCAATGTTATCCGAGATTTGCCTGTTAATAAGTTTAAAATTACTATTAAAACTAAACTCTGTCAAAAAGGTTATTACAAAATTTTGGATTACTTGGAGGATAAAACAGCTTGGGACTGATCACTCCAGGATCTATCTACTCGTGTACTAAGATGTCAAAGTGTAGCGTGTCTTGCCATACTGATACCATTATTATGTTCTCTTTTGTAAGGCAACACACTGGAGCTAATATTTGTAGTACCTAGGTAAAAACATTGTAAAATCATCTATATAAAAAGAATGGCCCCGAGTTTCTTGCCGCTTCTTCTCGGTTGGCTCTATGTATTTTGGAACGCGGCGGTAGGCTTTAAAGTACATTATAATGAAAAATTGACGTTCATAAGTGCGTCTTTGATGCCTAAATTGAATAAATGATTTTGACTTTGACTTTGACTTATGAACAAAGCATTTACTCATACTGCTAGATATGAGTATAGCATAGTTGAGTGCGAGGCGAGACGCAACCGCGAGCGTTCTGCACTTTCCTTGAAAAAGACCAACGGGTGTGGTTATATATATAAGTTGGATATATCTATAGTCGGAAAGATCTGACTTTTTTACGTGAGTGAATGCCGTTTTTCATATTAAAAATTTGTATACACCATGTTAGTTTTCATAATAAAATAGCATTGTTTGAGCATGTAAATATCTTTTAACGATCTGATATGTTATATTACGCCTCCTGCTACGGTATGTGTGGGCACACGCCCACACACACGATTCCATTCCTAATGATTTCAAAGAACTACCAACTTAAGGGTTCTGTAGAATGCTATATTATTTTAGTATTATGTTTAAGTATTATGTTTTTATTTATTTATGTTTATGATTTAAATATACAAATATGAACGAATGTCATCATCATCATTCATCATTATCAGCCGGAAGACGTCCACTGGTAAACATAGGCCTCCCCCATAGAACGCCACTTAGACCGGCTACTCGCTTCCTGCATCCAGCGATTCCCAGCGGTTTTTATGAGGTCGTCGGTCCACCTAGCGGGAAGCCGGCCTACACTACGCCTTGCGTTGCGTGGTCGCCACTCGAGAACCTTTCTTTCCCATCGGTTATCAGTTCTGCGAGCGATGTGGCCTGCCCATAGCCACTTCAACTTGCTAATTTTGAGAGCTTTGTCGGTGACCTTAGTTCTCCTACGGATCTCTTCATTTCGGATCTTATCACGCAGGGAAACCCCAAGCATAGCCTCTCCATTGAACTTTGATTGATAATACTTTGAACGAATGTGTCTTAGAATAAAAGTGTTGATAGGAGAGCAGCAATTCTTTTTCATAAATTAAAACAATTTGATTTTATTTGTCAATAATAAAGTTTTGATATTCAGGTATTTTAAGTTCTAAAAAATGAAGTTTGTGGTACTTTGAAGTACTAAAAAAAACAAAACCTACGGGCATAGTTTACAATGTGATGGTTACATGAAAAAAAATCAGTGAATTATTGTAGTATGAAAAGTACTAGCTATGCAATCCTCTTAATACTTGACTAGACAAAAGGTGCGTTCGTTTAGTTTTTAGGGCATTGGTGGTTTTGTCATTGATGGCTCTTTGTTAAAGCGTTCGTAAAGCTGAAAAACGTTATTTTTGCCACTTTTGCCCACACCCTATTCGAACGCTCAACTGAGCATAAGGCCTAAAATCGCATGATTTGCTGTCAAATACATAGCCGTCAAAAAACGATCACAAACAACCATGCTCCGGACACACAGATGGCACTACCTAGTAAAGTTATGAATGCATACATACTCGTATTAATTTATCTCAATTCTTCATCAGCACATTATTGTTAATTCATTTACATACAAACAAAAGTATGATCATTAAAATAATATAAGTGCATATTTGGTAGTGATTGTGTCTCGTTTCCACTACGTAGAATAGAAACAAAGAGGAAACATAAAATTCTAAGCCCTTTCCACTAGATAGCAAAGAAAATACCCGAACACACGAACCTTTTTACCTAACACCGGGAATAAATACGCAACAAGACACATAATGAGAGACCTGATAACGCCACGTGCAATCTCAGACGAAAATGTGGTTGGGATGTGAGCTTAGTGTCAAGAGATGGCGAGTCAACCTTGTGTTCACTACAGAAACATTGCTCGGCCGCTCTATAAACGACTTCAGGACGTCAACTCCTGGCGCGAGGAGTAGTGACAAAACCCCATTGTCTGACTCAATATTCTCACTACCACCACTGGACCGGAAAGAAGAACCCACCAAAGCAGGACATTCGCACTCACAATAAGTTTAAATTTCTAGAGAGGCAATTTCTCACCACACCTTACTAAGAAAGTATGTGACTACTAGTGTGTGTAAAAAAGAATAAAGAAATACTTGTCTAATAATTTTAACAAAATATTCACTAAGAGCACTAACACATTTAAAACTATTTATATATCATACGAGGGTGAATCAAAAAATTCTTGGAATCAATATTAAAAAATGCAAAGATTTAAATAATAATATTTTATTTTTCTACATAATCTCCCTCCAATGCAATGCATTTAGAATAACGCGTTTCTAACTTCCTTATTCCTTGTGAAAAAAAATTATTTTCTTGACTCTCGAAAAAGTCCTCTACGGCAGCTATAACCGCGTCATTATCGTGAAATTTTGTTCCACAAATTTCCTCTTATAATTTTGGAAATAAGTGAAAATCACTTGGGGCTAAGTCCGGAGAATATGGTGGGTGGTCAAGGAGATTGAAGCCAGCACAGCGGATTGCGTTGAGCGCAACTTCCGATCGATGAGCAGGAGCGTTATCTTGAAGGAACAACACGCCCAACGACAGTTTTCCACGACGTTTTTCTTTAATAGCTTCACGCACTTTCGGTATTAAATTCGCATAATAGGGTCCAGTAATCGTCTGGCCTTTTGGCATGTAATCAATAAAAAGGATTCCTTCACTATTCCAGAACACAGAGGCCATAACTTTGCCAGCGGTAGGAGCAACTCGAAATTTCTTAATGGATGGAGAGGATGGTCGTTTCCAAGACATGCTTTGTCTTTTAGTTTCAGGATCAAAATGGTGGACCCACGTTTCATCCATGGTGACAAGACGACGGCAAAAATTATCCGAATAACGCTGGAACATTTCGAGATTACGCTTGGAAATTTCCAAACGTCGCTTTTTGTTTTCGTCGGTTAACATTCGTGGCACCCATCTTGCAGACACTTTTTTGAACCCCAGGGAATCAATTAAAATGGATTGAACGCTACCAAAAGATATCTTTAGGATCTCAGCTATATGTTTTATAGTCATTCTTCTGTCTTCCAAAACCAGATTCTCAACCTTTTTGACATTTTCTTCTGTAACGGAGGTTGAAGGCCGCCCAGAACGCGGGTCATCTTTACAGCTTGATCTACCTCTTTTAAATTCAGCCACCCAGTACGCAACCGTAGAATAGGGTACAGCATCACCCCCTAATGTCTGCTGAATGTCCAAAAAAATGTCCTTCGTAGACATTTTTTTCAAACTGAGATATTTTATCACCGCACGTAACTCACTTTTATCCATAATTTTGACTTTTTAGCAACTTGTTGCACAAAAAAATTTATTACATGCGAACGAGCTGACAAAAACAAGTGAGTCTGCATAAATATAGTGTGATAGACACTCTTTAATTTGAATATCGAACTTGATCCAAAAAGGTTTCATATATATGCACTTCTAAGAACTTTTTGATTCACCCTCGTATATTAGCTTCGGATATTAAAATGATAAGTTTCAAATCTGTAATAAAATTATAATTTAATGTGAACGATCTTAACAGCTAACTGCTCAATATGTATGGTTTTACGGTTAGTAGATTGACGGTATTCCAAAATGTTTAAGATAGAAAATACTTCCTCTTATCATCACTTATGTCGATAAAAATAATAGGTGTAGATATATATATTTACATCGTGTTTTGCAAAGTAGGTACGGACTTTATAAAGTAGATAGATTGATATATAATACTTTATTGTTCACAAAAAACATAACAATATGAAAACTTTAAAGTAATAATTCGAAAATTTTGTCACAATAGGCGGCCTCATTGCTAAAAGCAATTTCTTCCAGTCAACCTTAGGGTGGAATGTATATTTAAAATTCATCAACATGGGCGCGTTTTTAAAACATAAGTAAACAAGGATAAAAAAAACAATGGAAAAGTAGGAAAAATATAGCAAAATAATACAAAAAGGATATAACAATACGTACTCTTGTAATATCATATTATTACCATGGATTCGAAAAGTGTCATACCCAACAATCAAAATACGTAACCAATAGGTATAAATACCAAAAAAATAACATGAATACATATATAAATACATAAACCTAAAGCAGTTAAGAGACAATAAAAAAGTGCAGTGCAGTATTATATGTTTAGATATAATTTTTTAATTTGATCCTTAAAAGTGTTTATAGATGTTGCACGTCTGATTGAAATAGGTAAGGAATTCCACAAGAGGGTGGCTTAGACAGTAAATGAACTATTTAAAAAAAAACTTGAATGTGGAGGAATCGCAAGAACAAGATTTTCTGATGACCTTAGTGGGCGAGAAGAACAGTTAAGGAAGTTAAAGCATTCTTTGAGATAGCGCGGATATGAAGAATCAAACAAAATATTGTATTGAAGGCAAAGAATGTGGGTATTCCGGTGAAGACGTATGGGGAGCCACTTGAGCTTTTTACGGAATTGAGAGACATGATCATATTTACGCAAACCAAATATGAATCTAATACAGAAATTTTGAAGTCGCTCAAGCTTGTTAAGTTGTTCCTCCGTTATATCTAGGTGACAGGTGTCAGCATTGTCAAGAATGGGTAGTAACAGGGATTGAGCTAGTGAAATTTTAGTGGTAGTAGGAAGGAAGTTACGCAACCATTTTTAATGATGCAGCAGACGCAAACAGTTTACGACTTGTTACCTGCAACTGTAAATCCCACTTTATACAACAATCCAAAGTTAGCCCCAAACTTTTCACAGACTTACTAAAAGGAATGGCAACTCCACCAAAACAACCCCCGAAAGCGTTGCCCATTCTTGAACTTTCAATGATGATCAACTGCGTTTTTAGAGGATTTATTTTTAATCCAAAGGATTTGCTCGACTCAGATATTTGATTAAGATCATTATTTGTGGTTTGCGTCTAGGTGGTATGAAGAAGAAAGATTATGGGAAGAAGCCGCCTTGCGGAACGCCTGCTGTTGTATCACACCATGAAGAAAAACTGTCTTCGAGGCAAACATGCTGTCTGCGTCCGTATAGATAACTATGAAACCAATCAATCACCGTTGGAGATATGTTAATCGAGCTAAGCAAAGCAAAGAGAATGTCAAAATTTAAACACATTACTGAAATCTAACAAAGTAAGTACAGTAAGTTGGCCATTGTCCATACCGAAACGAATATCGTCTGCGATTTTGGCGAAAGTTGTAACTGTACTGTGCCCACGTCGAAATCAGGATTGAAGCGGATTGAGGAGATCATTATTGGAGAGGAACTTGTTAATCTGGTTGTGGATAAGACGCTCGAGAACTTTGGAGAGAAACGGGAGTATAGAAATAGAGCGGTAATCAGAGTGACATTTAGGATTAAGTTTTTTAGGAAGAGGTATGATATGGGCGTCTTTCCAAACAGAAGCAAAGACTCCAGTGGTAATAGAATTATTGAAAATGCAACAGAGGTGGGTAAAACCATATTACGACTAATACAGTCATGGCCAACTGCACTAGATGTGATATACATAATGCTCTTCTTAACATCACAAGCGGATAATTGATCTAAAACAAATGGGGAGTAGTCAGGAGTTGTCAGAGTTGAAAGATAATGCAGTGTATTATTTTTATCTGTGTCGCTAAGATCAGACGAGGAAGAAAAGTAGAGGTTGAGCGAGTTAATATTTAAATCATTTGGAGTTGAGTCCTGTCGTGATTTACCAATTCCCAACGTCCTGAGAAATTTTCTAGACTTTGAAGGTGTCCTCATTATCAACAGATTTATGAACATGGCGACGTAAAGCATCCCTACACACCATGTTGCAGACATTTCGGGCCTAGACATACGCTGTTTTGATTGTTTCCGTTGGTTGACGTTTATATTTATACTTTTTTTTATTTAATTATTCTTCCACACTACAGACTCTTTGGTCCGTACCTTTTTTATATATACTCGTATTACATTTTTCTCGGAGAATCTTTCTCCAAACATCACAATAAACATTCTTAAGAGTCAATCTTTTTTCTTTTTTTTTCTTTTGTAAATACATAATCTATTGCTAGTGAACAATATTTCCTAATTTTATTCTTATTTGTACGCTATTGGCCAGAAGTACTGGCCTCAGGTTCACGCCTTTGCCGTATCCTTTTTAACATAGCCTTTACGATCTCTTTATTTCGGTCTTTTATCGCCATTTTGAGATTATACTCTATCATTCGATATTCGAATGCTTTAATCGCCCGCCTGACGAAATCGCCAATCGCGTCCGAGCAGTCGTCGGCAAAATACGTGCAGCTGCCTGAGTGTCGTGACACTGCCACCACTGCATGAGAGACGCTGTCTCGGAGTTTCGTGACTCGCTCCTTCGTCTGGATAATGATCACCGTTTCGTAGGTCAAACCCTGTGCTTCGTGTACTGTTAGGGTGCATGACCCTTCCCCTGATCCGTATCCTTTGCCGACTAATAAGGATTTTTCCTCCTGTGTCAGCGCTAGATATAGGATTTTCGGGAGGTCCGTTGGGATTTTTACACCTGTGTACCGTTCTAGCTTCAGGGAATGAACTCGGGATCTAGACAAGTAAATACCCGGATACACTTCGCTGATATAAGGAGGGTGGTAACAGTATTATGGCTACAGAAGGTAAAGTTGCAATCAAGACTTCGAGCGGCGAACGACTGGATAGACCGCAGCCGGCACACGATACGGGTACGAGTTTAACATACATAGAGAAATTAGATGGAAACACATTTCACAATACAGGGAAATTCATGATCGAGTTGTAATAGCGACCTGTGGCGACAATCATACGACACTGGTGAATTCTGATAAGGCATAAAGAGAGACCAAAAAGCAAGAGCGAGGATATGTTTGATGATATAATCACATTGCCTGGTTCACGTGGAATATGCAAAAATGTCAAAGAAGTCATGGTAAGTTTTAAAGTTAGCTTTTGAAGAAAAAGGTCTAAGCAACCGCTGCAGACTTTTGTCAAAGTTACAAGGCTTAGCGAAATATGTTCAACCAATGAGACTTGTAATGGAAAACTCAAATATAGAGTTGACTATAGACTATGTGAAGAAAAAAGCTGTTACAAATGCAGGATTCATACAGTGCAGTGCAGAGCCAAGTATAAACACCAAAGATACTGCACTATTAACGGACAAACCACACTAAGCAAGAAATCTCTACAGAAAGCGCACACATTATTGAATACCGATTTTAATTAAATCTAGTCATGATATATGATAAAATTAATTTTAAGAAATGATAATTTATAGTAACATTTACGTAAATAAACCTTCTATTTAAAACTCTTGTATAAAGGTATTACTTGATACCTATTTGTCCAGATTTTCTTCAGAACTCTTTTATTATCAATGTAAACACTGCGTTAAAAAACATTACTGATATATGTTCCATATAATTATGACTAATATGTACGTATTTACAGTTATTTGATACGCATTAATTTATAGTTAGGTATTAAACTAAATAACAAAACGAAAATGTTTAATTAGGAATTGTAATCATGCATGTTTTGAATCGTCATCTCACAAAACATTATGTACTTTTAATATGTAAGGTAAACAATATGTATTACTCTTAATAATCTGTAATCTTTGTTATTTTAGAATGCGTTCTTCAATAAATGGATTAAATCATCTAAAACTTGATTTTTAATTTCATAAACCCTGGTTTACATAACATAATGTTTTAATAAATTAGATAGGAACGCTTATTGCTACCTCGATATCAAACAGCACATCCCTATTTATCGATATTGATATCGATACCCGCGCGCTCGTCTTCCACGTCGCTAATGAGTTCACGTCACTAATGTCACACGGGAGGACGAGCGCGCGACTATGATCCGTCAAAGCGGATGGCACTGAAAAAATTAAACGTCCCGCTAACGTTCCGTTGTTTGTTTTAGTGATTGCCATCCATCTTTAGATATAGTCTGATTAATTTATAGTTGTATTGTACGAAAAATTTAGTTGAGATTGAATTTTGTTCTGATTTCTATGGAGTAAAACCAAACTTTTACAAGTACTCACTTGTGACTACTTAAGTAATAAAATTAACATTTCGTCTACCAACCAAAACGGGTAAAGGAAAATTATTTTAACACAAACAAACATCGGTACCACTGGCAGTGTTTTAAATAACCTTACAATGAAGGAGTAACAAAACAATACAGACGCTTTTTACTCTTCAAGGGTTGTCTAGATTTGGGTTCCGGAGCTGGCTCTTTAGCAGAGACGGGTGCAGGCTTCGGCACCTCTGTCAATCCAATCTTTTTAAGCTCGCCAAGAGAGCTGATGAGGTGTCGCTGTCCGTCACCACCCAAGATGAATATAAAGCCGTCCCTTGTCCAACATTAATGAATGCCGAATCTTTGGCGAGCTACTATAAATGCATCATGTCTAGACTTTGTCAAGAACTCTGACAGCGTGAGGCCCGACCCCTTCAAGCAAGCCTTAGTATACCAGACCTTATTTCTTACCTCTAAACTACGGAGCTTCAACATGATAGGTCCTGGCCTATCAGGAGCGGATGCACGCCCCATCTGATGACAGCGGGTGATGTCATCTTCAGAAAACTCAGGCAATTTCAATCTAGTAGCCACTGCCTTGACTACTACTGCAGCAGTGTTTTCGTCCTTGGATTCATCAACACCATGGAGAAGAAGCATCTTGCGCCGACTTCGCATCTCCATACTGTCCTGCTGATTAACGAGCAAGGACAACTGTTCCTCAAGGCAGCGGAGGGCTGTCATAATGAAGGCTCGGAATGCAGTGAATTCAGATGCAATATTTGTCACATTTGCTGAAGGTGCTGCTGCATGTAGCTCATTCTGATATGCGTCCATGCGTTGCAAAAATAAAGTGCACACCCTGGCAGGTACTGTGTCTTTAATTGAACATCGAAGTTATGCACATAGGAGACATTAATGTATTATTATTAAATAAATTTTAAAAGACACTTTCTCTAAGATGTTTTATCCACGGCTACCCATTTGGGAAAATATATATATATATATATATATATAGTAGTATAGTACGTACTTTGCAAAACGTTATCCGCTTCCGCTTCTGCGTATCGCTGTCTTATCCACCAAAAACTCACCCCTAACAGTAAAACTCCCACTTGCTCCCTTTCTCTGCCTATAATCGAATCCCTTTGTTGTTGAAAAAAAATCTTTACCCAATTTCCGAGGAAACCCTTTGAAGTTGAAACTTTGCTTTTTCTAAAAAGAATTGCTTCAAGTTTTCTAATAATGAGCTTTAATGATGAATGCTTTATTGAGTAGATTAACTTCATTGCTATCTTTTCGGAAATCTTAGATTTATTTGGTTGATTGGGAAAAAATACGATGGTATTTTTAAAATGAGCCAAACAATGTCAACTTCTTAACCCATTTACTTCTGTGGACGTTAATTTACGTCAATTTTTTGATTGAAATCTTTTGTTCTAAGTTTCTGGAAGGAAGGTTCCGGAAGGTTCTGGAATGGAGACCACGGACCGGCAAGCGCAGCGTAGGTCGTCCACTGACACGGTGAACAGACGACCTGATAAAGGTAGCAAGACGACGTTGGATGCAGGCCGCTTCCAACTGGTCCTTTTAGAAAATTATGGGGGAGGCATTTGTTCAGCAGTGGACGTCCTACGGCTGAGATGATGATGATGAAGTACATAATGGTTGGCGATGGGATAACAGTATTTTGGGGTTCCGTCTTACTACAAAAAACCCTTATAACAGCGTTGTGATCCTGCATCCTATTTTATTAACATCTCAATATCTTCAATGGCTTTTTATTAACTTATATGAAGGTATTTAAAAAATAACTTTTGTACGTTAGGGGCACGCATACATGTGAAGCGAGAGTGTAATTTTTTTTGGCTGCATTTATTGGTTAAAAAGGTCAATGGAAATGAAGGTAAACTTTGAAGACGAACTTAACAAAGCATACTTAAACTTTTCTAGGGGTTATTGTAGTGTTAAATTTTACTTTGAAAAAAAAAAATATATTTATTTGGTAATCATTTGCTGAGCAAATTGGAAGTCTGAGAAATCGGCGAATTAACGGAACGTTCGATGCTATGTAAATACTAAAACTTTTTACAAAGCACCAACTTTATTAGTATAAGAAGTTGGCCTTGCTAGGTACCACCGCAATATAAGATATTCTTTTTCCGGTGCTGGACAGTGCAGTGCAATACATGCCATTTCAATATAGTACAAGTGAAATGCAGTTCATTATCCGCTGGGCATCCTATTTACAACTATAAAAAAATATTTATGTATAAAACTATGTGTCGACGAATGCATACGAGTTTATAATGTACTATAAATAATAATTAAATATGTACCAACTTACAAATAATCATATAAATGAACTGATTAATAAATATCAATATTATATTATAACAAATGTATAACGAGATTTTAAACTTCCAAAAATGTTATCGCGTTTCGCTGTTCCATTTTCTTATTCGTTAGTATCGCTGACTCGTCAGCTTCTTTATAAGATATTTTCCTTATTCACCATTTTCCCCTTTTGACACATCTACTAAGTTGTCAAAGTCCATAGTGGTCGGTTTGCTCATTCTCATTTTCCTTATTCTTCAGGATGTTTTGCTAAGCTGTTATAAATTTGTTAACTTACCATTATCTTAACCGGTCAGTTTTCTTATCTCTCTATAATTTATCGTTTAATATTTTAACAGCCATAAATTAATTCGTTTTACAACACATTTACAACAACAGTTAACATTTTTTAATCAGTTTTTTTACGAAACTAATATTAATTAGTAAGAAAATAAATAATGAAGATAAGAAGTTATAATAATAAGATAATTACGCAACAGTAAAGACTACATTGATTTCGACGACATTGACCACTTCCAGCTATTTGAACATAAGTTTTATAAGTAGAAGTGCTCGCAGCGGAGATTGACTTCGCGATCATAGCCGATCAATTACTGACCATAAAATCACAAAGTGTCGACATATTCAGGTAGAGCTTGGAGCGCCATCTTAAAAAAAGTTTTTGGCCGATATCTCGGAAACCATGTACTTTAGGGCAATAGTTTTTAAATCAATTAACTGAGGGAACCTGCGACATTGCTCAGAGAAACTAAACTATTCATGATTCAAAGTGTGTTCTGCATGGCACACAAGATATATAATACAATTCCAAAAAGAATTAGATGTATTGAAAGTGTTGTTTTGTTTAAAAACGTTGTTAACAAATTTCTTGTAGACAAAACATATTATACAATTGGGGAATTTTTAGAAGATAAGAATCTTACATGACATTGTACATAACGTTTTTACTCCATACTGTGTCATGACATAATTGCTACAATTTTTAAAATTTATTTGTCATACGAAATTAAAATGATGTTTATATGTATTAATCTTGCATGTTTCGTATTAATTTTATTATTATTCTTTGTAAACATCTTGTATGCTTATTAAGCGAATCTAGTGAAATTATTTAATTTTAACATCACATGTATATGTACTACCTAGATCCACAAGGTTTAAATAAATGATTGATGATTGATGATTGATTGATTGATAAATTAATGTAGAGAATAAAATTTCACATTTTTTATTATCTCTATACTATTTTGTAAAACTTACCGTTTACAATTTACAGCCCATTTAACGCATCTGTTTTTAATTTTTTTCGGAATCACTCAGGGCCTTCTACGAATTTCTTCAACATCTCGTGCGGCACCTCCAATCTACTGGAGTTAATTTCCTATAAATGCCTAACTGGCTGTGGAAGAACATGTGGATGTAGTACAACACGAAACATCCTATAACTCAAAAGGATATTGATTAATCCAATATTTTAAGAATTACCGGCCGACATAAAAAGCTAATTCATTAAATGATTATGACTCATTTAATGAATTAGCTTTTTATGTCGGCCGGTAATCGTAAATGGTAAGTTTTAGAAAAAAGTGTACAGACAATAAAAAATGCGAAATTTTATTTTCTACAATAATGGTCTTAATACCTTTTGCCCTAAAGTGCATAGTTTCTGAGATATCGGCCAAAAGCTGTTTTTCAAGATGGCGCTCCACTCAAAACTCCACCTTAATCTGTCAGCATTTCGTGATTTTATGCACAGTAAGTGACCCAAAAACCTTAAAAAAAAAGAAAATTGGATCGATAATTTAGTGCGAGGTTCACCGAAAATAACGTATATTCTTAATGGCCTATTAGGACAACAGACCTAAGGCTATATCGAAGGCCTTTAGGCGGCCCTTATACTGCGACATGGATTCTCTAGCTTATTCACCAAGCCGCACTGGACCTGCGTGATGGATATGGCCCAACTCACGGAACATGGGGGGGAACGGGCTGATTAATATTATCTACTAGTGACTGCCCGCAACGTCGTTCGCGTATCAGGCTCGGCCTTCGGCCTCGCCATAACCTTCTCTATTTTTTCTTGGGTTTTCCTTCAAAAGAACCTTCTCCTGACAATAATTAACCCAACAACAAAAGAATTCGTGAGATTGTTCCATCCATCTTCTCTCAAGTTTTCTTTTCTTCTCTCATATATTCTCAAGTTTTAGTCCGACCAGGAGAAATAGGGGCTAATTTTTATATTTATATCAAATCATACTGAAATTCAAAAATCAAACAAAAACTCTTCCGATTTATTATCTTTTTACATACAATAAAAGTGTAACGGATCGCTGTCGGTGCATGGAAGATATATAAAAAAAAAATATTATTGGGAAAATCGAAAATAGAATGAAAAAAAAATAATGTTAGATTTTTGTCTGTGTGTCAATTTATCTGTGTGTCTGTGTGTTTGTGCACGCTAATCTACGAAATTGATTGAGATGTATTTTATTGTAGAAAGTTTCACTTAACATTTAGAGTTAGATTTATATCAATCGGTTCATTAATAAAAAAGTTATTGAAATTTAAATAATAACCTTGCCACTACACCAAGACCAATCCAAGGAAGCCGCTTGCGGGTCCACTAGTATTATAATATATATATATATACACTTTTCCCCCCACCATGGGGCTTATAGATTAGATAGTTATTATCATTATTATTTTATTTTATTTTTAATTACTAATAATTGTTTTTCCTATATACATATAGATTTGGATGTTGAATCATCAACGTACATATTTTATATTATTACTATTACACTTAATTTTATTACCATTCAATGTAAATATTAGATAGACCACATTTATTGTTTTGGAAACGCCATCTGCCGTATCAGACGACCGCAGCTCTGTGTTAAATTTTCGGAACTAATTAAAACTTACGGAAATATTTATTTTCAACTCGGCGCTCGCACTTCACTCCCTAAAAGATTTACCCGTAAAATGTTACTTAAATTTCGTACATTGCGATGTATTTTTAAAAGTATTACGATGAAAAGTATGGTTGTTTAAAATATGTTATTTAATACGAATGCTATTTTTCTCGTAAAAGATGTCCATTTATTTATAACGAGTATATGCACATGACCATAATTATGGACCTTTGACTGTGTTATTTTTCTTGGCATAGTTGATCATACAAGCGAAGCGTCTCTGCTTTAACTGTGCAAATCGGCATTCACCTATCCGCATGTTTGTTAGGTTGTGCCTTGGCCCTTCTCTACAGATAGCATTATCCAACTGCTCTTGAAAAAACTTAGTATGTACGTCCTACTATTCAATAAAAAAAATTGTCGTAGATTTTTGAGTGGGGGGTATTTTTTAAAGGGGAAGTATGGTGTTGCTCTATTTATCGACCGATTTTGATGAAATTTGGTACACGCATTAGGTATGGGTTATGCGTTGGCCCTCCTGTACAGGTACCATTTTTTAACTACTCTTGAAGAAGCTTAGTATGTATGTTGTACTATTTAATATATTTTATGTCGTAGTTTTTTGAGTGGGGGGTATTTTTTAAAAGGGGAAGTATGGTGTAGCTCTATTTATCGACCGATTTCAATGAAATTTGGTACACACATTACGTACCAGTACCTAACATTAAAGAGGAATTCACTTGGGCTGTAATTGGTTAAGTGGTTACTGAGATTATAGGTTGTAAAGTTTACAAAAAGAACGATTTTCTAAACTCATAAACCTCAAGATTCCACCCCATGGAAGTCCCACTTTGAAACTGCATAATAGATTATCACTGAAAATTCTGAGACTTTGGCCGTGAATGTTTATTTTTTTGGACCTTTTTAGGATTTTTTCTATGGAATGCGAGTAATATTTATGAGTTAATGTTTACTCGTGAACATGGCGCATGCAACTGTGTCGAAATATCGAGAGCTCAAATTAAATACAATACATAGTAAACATCCCGTTTCTTAAGTTAATTCTTGAATATTTTATGAATGAGTTTTATTCGGTTAACATTATTTCCCTGTTCTTTTGCTGACAAAGTATTTTTTTCATAAAAATATTCACGTTTCGTAACACTAGATGTATAAAGATTCTGCTTTATACTACTATCAGATTACCAGCGCCTTAGAGAGAGAGTTACTTTTGAATTTTAATATCAGCGTGAATGAATAGCTCTAATTATTGATTAGTCACGAAAATAGGTGACAAGTCAACGTTGTGATAAATAACACGTTAGTGTAGTAGCAGGCACTTTTATTTTTCTATTATTAATAAAAAGAAGCAAAGTGATCTTAAGCAAATTCTATCCCACAAACCTCAAGATTCCATCCCATGGAAGTCCCAGTTTGAAAATCCATGATAGCTAGATTTCAGTCTGCATTCAAAATATTTTGTTCGGCATTAAATACCTATTCAATTCACCACGGTAAACGAAGCTACAGCCGGTGAAAAAAGCAGAAAATACCAATTATTAATTCAAAGCGGCACAGTCACGAACTCCATTAAAAAAGTGATTATGGACAGTCAGCAAAAACAATATTTACATCTCATTGTAAGTTTCCGACGTGACCATACTTTTCGTATTCGTATGTACTCTGTATTTATAAAAGCGAAAGGTCACTCACTCATCACGAAATCTCAGAAACTACAAGTGCTAGGAGTTTCAAATTTTGCATGCGGGTTTTTTTAGGACGTAGGTGCTCACTAAGATGGGATTTTATGAAATTCAACCCCTAAGGTTTTTTTTGTGGTTGATAGTTTTTATGAAACTTCGTTACTGCGAGTGCTAAAACTTTAAAATTTTGCATGGGGTTTTTTTTGAACGTAGGTGCTCACTAAGACGGGATTTTATAAAATTCAACCGCTAAGGGTTTTTTTGGGGTTGATAGTTTGTATGAAACTTCGTTACTAAAGTTTAAAATTTTGCATGGGGGTTCTTTTTTGGACCTAAGAGGCGAGTCTATTGCAAACTATAGTCAAAATTTATTGGGCAAAAAAAGCCAGTAGCTGTCCAACCCGGGGAGCCACCCAGGACCTCGAGGTTCCAAAACGGCACTTTTACCTCTATACCAAGACTAAGCGAGTGAAGCCGCTGGCTAGTGGTGAAGTAAAATTAAGGTTTATACTTTTAAGCACATACACTAATCCAGTCTAAAACATTTTAAGCCGACTTTCACACTTAACAATGTTATTTTCTTTTATTTTATAGAGATATGATAAAAATTTATGACCCGACGATAATGAATTAAAAGGTAAGTGTTACCTATCCAACATAAATGTATAATTAAAATAGTTCACAATCAGCGAAGAAAATGCGTTACATAGTTTAACACATAAAAAAATAGTATATTTTTGCATAGGGAGCAAACAACTATTTCTTAAGGATGTTTCTTTGAATTCAGAGCTAAGCGAAGAATCCTAAATTAGTATTCTGGGCGTAGCTAGGGATTCAAAATACGTCACTCGAGCTTGAAATAGTGTTGCTCCCGAGGTGGAAGCTCGAAGGAAGTTCGAAACTTTTTATTACCCTCTATGAGAAAATAACTACTCGTAAGTGTAACTCATTTGTATGCATATTATGGAAATGCGTGGTAACAATTTTATTTCATTCTCATTTGTTGAGGAAGACACACTTATTTTTTTTATTATATAATAACTAAAATTTACCATTTCAGCTGTCTAACTATCGCGGTGCATGAGATACAGCCTGCCGTGCGATTCTCTAAGAGCAAACATCGTTGCATCTTTGACAACATCCGTGAAACAAATGACGGGATGACAAGAAACGTTGGAAAAACAACCTTACGTACAAGGGCGATACCTCATAAAGTATCTGACATCGGTGAGCTCACTCGGCTAGTGACAGATTTATTTATTTATTTGTTTATTAAATAGTAAGCTTACAGTATATGAACCAAAGCGCTTCTTATCTTAAATCATTTGTTAAAAATAAACTAAGATTACATACAATAGTTCTCAAACTGTCATTAAATATGTCGACGTGCTGGAACTCGTGGATAAATTGATTAAAAATTGACAAAAGCCTGCGGGTGGGCGCGTTTCATGCATGCATGGTGCGTGAGACGGGATGGAGAGACGAAGATGGAGAGACACCGACACCGACAGACGAACAGACAGACGGACTGACAGCGGAGTCTTAGTAAAAGGGGCACTTTTTACCTTTTGGGTACGTAACCCCAAAAATTTGGGAATTAATATAAAACAATATATCCATGTTGAGATTAGTTAATAGTTCTAGTAATTAAAATTAACATTAATAAGAGTTTTGTTTAAAAATCAAAGTATTCTTAACTTTTGTAGAGAAACGCTATTTCGTAAGCCCCAAGCATAGTTAATTCGTACCTCGTTTGCAACGACGATATGAGACACCACGCGTCTTTACATTACTTCTTGGAAGCGCGAAATTTGAAAGCACTGTCAAAGCAAGTTCAATGGATGTCGCTCCGTCCCCGTAAGACGGTTAAAGTCAGATAAAGAGTTAAAATTCGATGTTCGGACTCAAACCTCGGTGGCCTAGTTGGTCAATGGCGTCTGATACGGAGAGTCAGTAGACGCGGGTTCGAATCCCGTCCGAGGATGTGAATTTTTCTCTCTATAAATTTCAATGTTTGAGATCGCTAAAGCGGGCGTTAGTGCTTTAGAAAGTAATACTATAAAAATACAATAAAAGTAAATTAAACAAAAAAGAAACAAAGTAAGTTAAAAAATAAAACATAAAATAAAAAAAAGTCAAATAAAGAGAAACAGTTTTAACAACGTATTTACTACTCTGACCTTTCATGAAATTCAATTGTCTTTTCACTTCGTGAATCAAGTGAAGTCTGTAAAATTATTTGTTGTCTGAAATTTAAAATGCAAAAACGTTATTATTAAGCAAACACGTCCACGATTCAGATTTTAATATTATCAAGGACAATAAAAACATTTCACGTTTGATATTTAATTTTTAAAGTCGTGTACCTTCAAGGCTTTCAGAGTCTGATAAAAAAATATTTTTTTAGTATATACATATTTGGTGTATTACTGAATATGGTTGTTATAAAATATCATTTTGTTTTTCGTTGGTAGTGCCACGCTGTAACCCCGCAGCCGAATGGGCCGGCACGATCGAGGAAGTATCACACTCCCAAATAACACCGACGAGAAGAAACATAGAGCTTGCTGTTGCGTTTCAGGTAGTTTGTGGGAGGTTCCGGAGGCCAGATTCCCCCCTCCCCCATTCTCCCCGTCTATCCTTCTACCATGACGAATAAAATATTTTGAATGCTGACTGTAACTTGCTATTATAGATTTTCAAACCGGGACTTCCATGACATATAATCTTGAGGTTTGTGGGACAGAATTTGCTTAAGATCTCTTTACCTCTTTTTTTTAATAATAGGTAAACTATAGTACTTGGTACAATTTATTTTTTTATTATTGCTTTTGTTTACAGACTCAATGGGTCCGTGGCATTGATTACATTTATATTTTAAACTTATAATAATTTTATAATTACTAACGGAATACAGGATATTTTTTTTTCTTAACTAAACTCACATAATACATTTTTTTTTGTACACAAATAGACTTTTAACTAATTTCTAAATATCGTACATACCGAGAGCATACCGGCTCCCGCACTTGGTACTACTTAAGACACTAACGTATTATTTATCAAAACGTTGACTTGTCACCTATTTCCGTGACTAATCAATAATCGGAGCTATTCATTCACGTTGCTATTAAAAATTCGAAAGTAGTTCTCTGTCTGTATGTTTATCTTCTAAGGCGCGCTGGTATTCTGATAATAGTAAAAAGCAGAATCTTTATACATCTAGTGTTACGAAACAGATCGTGAATATTCTATGAAAAAAACTCTTTGTTTAGAAAAAGAACAGGAAAATAATGTTAACCGAATTCATAAATATTCAAGAATAATATAATAATAATAATAATATATCAATATAATAATATATCATAAGAAACGGGATGTTTACCAAGTATTGTATTTGAGCTCTCGATATTTCGACACAGTTGTGTGCGTCACGTTCACGAGTAAACATTAACTCATAAATATTACTCGCATTCCGTAGAAAAATTCCTAAATAGGTCCAAAAAAATAAACGGTCAAAGTCTCAGAATTTTCAGTGATAATCTATTATGCAGTTTCAAATTGGAACTTCAATGGATCTTGAGGTTTATGACGGAATTGCCTTAAGATCTGTTTGTCTCTATGTTTTAATAATAAATTAAAGTACTGTTTTAAGAGACTAAATAGCTGATATAGATTTCAGAGTCATCGTCATTATCATGAAATTTTCGTTATATTCCATTCTTGGATGTAGGCCTCTTCCCTTTTTTTCCATTGCAGGCGATCTTGTGCCGGTGCATCAAGTCCCAGCCTGAATTTTGTGAATTTTTCTCTCTATAAATTTCAATGTTTGAGATCACTAAAGCAGGCGTTAGTGTTTTAGAAATTAATAATATAAAAATTACAAGGGTTGCGACGTCAATACGAAAGTTTAAGTATTTTTAAATAATGCTTCTTTCAGTTGGATAGTACTGTCAAAGCTGTTCAAAAGATGTCGCTCCGTCCCCGTAAGACGGTTAAAGTCAGATAGAGAGTTAAAATTCGATGCTCGGACCTGAACCTCGGTGGCCGAGTTGGTCAATGGCGTCTGACACGGAGAGTCAGAAGACGAGGGTTCGAATCCCGTTCGAGGTTGTGAATTTTTCTCTCTATAAATTTGAATGTTTTATTGTGTCAATTTTGGTTTTGACAGGATTTACTTTTGTGCATAGCTTGGCGTTCTTTTACTAAAGTAAGTAAGTAAAGTAAACTTCAAACATTAAAATTTTAGAGAGAAAAGATTCACATCCGAAGACGGGATTCGTACCCGCGTTGCGACAATCTGTGTTCTGAAACAGATTGTCGGAAGGACTCCATCACCTGAGGCCATTGAGGTTTATTGACCGAGCATCGAATCTTTACTCTCCATATGATTATGATTTCAAACTTTGTAAGGGGACGGATCATATATTAAAAAGTTAACTTCAAATTTGAATATATTTGTTTTGTTTAACCACACAGTCTGCGATGGGCAGGCATTCTACAGTCTTTTCGACGGAGCCCCCAAACACAGTCATGCGTTTGACGTATAAATGTATGTATGTGTGTTAAACTTATGTATGTTTATTAAGCTTTTAGTTTTTTTTTGCATTCTGCCGTTGTCACGGTAATATTGTAGATAATATTAGCGTGCCGTTGTTGTGTTTTAATGCAAATTTCCTTATGTAGACTATGCGGTCTACTGTGTAGACTTCTAAAAGATATGATCACGTTGTACCTATAACACATGCTAGCGAAGGTTATTTTTAAGAGAGTTCGTCATGGTTTGTGCCACTACAATGTTTAATTTACTGCCTTAAAAACATATACCGTCTTATTATAAAACGTAGACTTAAGATAGTCGCGAATGTAAACCATGGTTTAAGGGAGTTCGGAAGAAATAAAATAAGTTTATTATAGCCATATAAACCATGGATTAATCGGGACTACGAGTATTATCACTGCAATGTGCCCAGGTCTCCCTGATATTTTATTTTTTATCCTTTGTCATTTATTAATTTCATTTGCTACAGTTTCCTTATTACCCTAAAACAAAGATGCGTGCACATTATTGCTTCATGATAGAATATCGAGCACTGTGGTGGTACTAACAAAGACTTTTCACCTAGTAAGTCGGGTTGCATCGCTTCTTACGATTGACTCTTAAATTCTGAGTACTATTTTATCTTCTGGGCTATGTCGTTGACTTTGGTTCTTCTACGGATGTCCTTATTTCTAATCTAAACACATAACCATAACAAAAAAATAATAACACGAAAAATTAACTAAATAAGATTTTTTATAAAAACTTTATTTATAATATAATTTATTTTAAGTCTTTTATGTTGTTAATATGACACATAGTAAAACTTAACACCATCTGGGTTTTTATGCATCTCAGTTGCTAACAAAATGTTGATTGAAATCTTGAAAAATGGCCGCTTATTGTCAGTTTTGACATCTCCGGTAAGCAAAAATGTTAGGAAGTTGATCACTGAAGCTGACAAAAGTGACATAGAGCGGCCATTTTTTCAGATTTCGATCCACATTTGTTAGCAACTGAGATACATAATAGCCCAGCAGGTCTCTCACATCGCGACGACGTTAACGCCAAACGAAAACTCCAAAATGGATGGTGTTGACATTACCTGTGGAAGAGTCACGTGACGTCACGCTAAGTTCGTAGACACATTTTTGTCTTTAGCATGTGCGGTAACACGCCTGTTTGAATTTTGTATAGGCCTGCTAGGCCGCTAGGCCGAACGTGCAACTGGCGTCTTTTATTGTGCTCAAACTCAAACTCAAAACATTTATTCTGTATAGGCCTACGGCCACGACTGAGAAGATCCGGCAAGAAACTTAGCGGCCTTGTCATTTTACATTTTTTGTATAGCCAATTCCTTAAATGATATAACAAATGTTCGCTTATTTTTAGCTCCAATGTGTTGGCTTACAAAAGAAACATAATAATGATATCAGTAGGGCAAGACACGCTACACTTTGACATATTAATACACGAGTAGGTACATCATTGATTGATCAGTCCCAAGCTGTTTTGCTCTGTCACGGGTCCCTCATCATTATATTTCTGTCATTAACCCATTCAGATGGGGTCGAACACTATATGTTTTTTGCCAACTACACATTACACGTAGGCTCATAGTTTTGGATTCGGTTTTATGCTACTACTCGTTGAGAACCCCCACTGCAAATATCAACGAAATATTCTATCCGTTCAATACTATCGGAGGGCTTTTGTGTTTGAATCGTTTAAGACTTGCTTTTTGAAGCGCTTAATTAAACATATGTTTAGCAGGCTCCCGTCGAAGTTTCAGCCGTAGCAAAAAACATATAGTCTCATAAATTGAACTGATACAAATGATTACTCAAGGGCCGCTATAAATGTTATAAATTATGTGAAACGTATGCAAATTTCAATAGTATGTCACGGCCTTAAGACATCACCATGACAACTTCGAAGGGCCACGAGGTCCCTTCGCCACAGCCCTAGTACGCATTTAACCTAATATAGAAATTAATTTAAATTACGCAGACTTGGTGACTCTGGTTTCATAAAGCGCGTTATATTTTTAAAGAAATGACACTTTTTTAAAAGAAGACGTAGGTTTTAAATTTTTGTGGTTGGAAAGATAATAAAAAGGGAAGTGGGTGATAAAAATTAAAGTTTGCTTTACATATTTTTATTTTAATGTATATAAAATTAGATATTTAAATCAAAAGAAATAATGGTAATTTAAGGATATTTTAAATGTAGGGGACTAATATACAGTATGGTTTTTTGAGAAGGGCGGCCATGGTCAAGTCCAGAACCACGAATCGTTTTTAGTTATGCATTTCTTTGCAAAGATTGATTTTTATCAGCAACAGAATCTTTAGTTCAATAAAACAGGATGTATTTTATTTTTGAAAAATCATTCGTGTCGATTTCCGTCAAAAGTAAAAGATTAAAAAAAACTAAGTATGCAGTTATTGTTTTCTTATAAATCGAGGGCACGTCTCCTTTGACGACTTTTATCTAACTCTCGTGGTTCCGGACTTGGCCATGACCGCCTTTCTCAAAAAACCACCATGTCGTTTAAGTTCTGAGTGAGGAAACCGAGAAGAGATTTTTAGTGACCTTACATCGTTTGTATAAGATACATGACATGTATCAATACATTTTCAATAACATGCGTGATATTCTAATATAATGCATACAGTTATTCAAGAAAGAGACGTATGTACTCGTATTATTGTAAAAGTACAGCTTCCTTGCAAATATATAAATATTATGTTTTAATCATATGGCTAATAAATATATTTTACTTAACTCATGGTGCGGCGGGCGGGGTAAGATGAGATGAAGGTAAGATGGGGACGTGGCAAAAGAACGCAAGTGTCAAAACGCACTGCCTGACATTAGTAGAACTCTACGAAGAAATCATGTCAGGAAGCATAACTCAGAACAAATTCCACAGAAAAAGTGGTCCTTCAAACCAAAACGACGTATGATTCCAAATACGAATTGCTTCCGAGGTTACAAATAGACATGCTCGATAATTAGTTTAAATTTCAGAAGGGAAGCAGGGATTGGTCCACGTGCAACGTCTACTATGACAGCTGAGTCACAGCGGCGTGAACGATGTTATTGATTTAGCACGAGTTTTATTAGGTCATTTTTTTAAGGCAGTTACTCTTCCTGATATTATTTCTACGTAGGTAGAACTTCACTAGTACAGAACACCAAACTAAAGTAGCGAACTAAAAATAAATCGAATAAATATATTAATAATAATACGTTTGTATGAAAATTTTAAAAACAACTACTGCGAGTACTTCACTGTTTGCTTTGAGGCTGGGCAATAGAAAACGCAGGGGCGAGGTGGTGAATGCTAGCGCGACCTTATCTCGCCCCTCCTTGGTGGAAAACTGCTCTCGTTTACACGGTTTTACGGTGTGTCTGAGCCCAACACACCTGTCACCCCCGTGGCAGAAGACAAGTAAACAGAATTTCCTGCCTTAAAATGCCAATAGGAAAGAAATAAGAAAAAGCGAAAATTCTTCAAATAAAGCTTTCGGCTGGGCAGCGTTCCGGAAATTCCGCGAAGTCTTCTCGTCTACAATACCTCAGTACCTCAAGACAAGAATCTTCGACCAGTTACCAGTGATGACTTATGACACTGAAACGTGGTCTCTTACTAGGGGCCTCATAGATAAGCTCAAAGTCGCACAACGAGCTAAGGAGAGGGCTATGCTCGGGGTTTCTATACGTGATCGAATCAGAAATGAGAAGATCCGTAGAAGAACGAAAGTCACCGACATAGCCCCGAAGATTAGCCAGTTAAAGTGGCAGTGGGCAGGGCACATAGCACGCAGAACAGATGGCCGATGGGGCCGGAAGTTTCTGGAATGGAGACCACGGACCGGCAAGCGCAGCGTAGATCGTCCACCGACACGGTGGACAGACGACCTGATAAAAATCGCAGGACGACTTTGGATGCAGGCCGCTTCCAACCGGTCCTTTTGGAAAATTATGGGGGAGGTATATGTTCAGCAGTGAACGTCCTACGGCTGAGATGATGATGATGATCATGATGTAGAGAAAGCGATATTAGTGTTTCCAATAATTATCCGCCAATTCAGTGTTTAGTGGTACAATTTTATGCGTATGTATACGTATATTTTTACAAACATACATACATACATACATACATATTTACATTGTTAATGTGCGTTATAATAAATATAAAAAGTAGTTACTAAAATAATCAGGATTACTAAAATTTTGACTGTAATAAACAGTTCAAAAGTTTCTTATGAAATATTTAAAAGTTATAATAACTCTACATACAATACTTCAATTCCCAGACGTAAGTAATTACTATAAATTACTTTATTTAAAAAAAAACAAAAACGAAGTTAAAAAATCTTAAGACACACAATCTCTCAAAAACAGTTTAAAGTTTCAAGTTGGGAACAAATTAACTTTCTTACGCACGACTTAACAGTATTAAGTCCCCAAAACTTAATGTACTCTTAATTAACATAAAGCTCGACGGTGATTAGTGCCGAAAATGTTTTAAAGGTATCTTATAAAAGTAAAAAGACTTACACTAAGTGACTATTAAGCGGCGGTTTTATTTGACGTACTGGGGACCAATTCCACAAACTCAATATTCCTCCAACTGCAACGAACCGTAGTTGAACGATGACTTTTATACATTTTCTTATTCTGCTCTTGAAAATAAACCCAGCTGCAGTTACGTTTCTATTGACGCCAGCGATCGATCAAAACTTTAAGCTAACTCGATAGATCATGTACATGATGCTAGATCATATTCGTATATCGATTCGGTCCAAAATATTAAATTAATATTTGTCTATAAATACAATTAAGAATGGCTTTTTGGGTAATTATCGAAGGACAATCGAAGTCGAACTGCAGTTGCAGCGAGATAGTTCGTTGAACATTGTGAAATAAAAGAACCTGGCCCGCTGTTCCAGAGAACGCAGATTATCACGAACAAGTAGATTCTTATACAGGGGTACTGGTAATTAATTAGCATCATTTTAAGAGCATATTCTGTACATCAAAACAAATACCTTTTGTTGTACGACTTTCAAAAATTCGTATTTTTTTTCTTCCATACAAAACTTAAAAAATCATTTTGACCGGTCTTAACATAATTAACACTATGCAGACAAGCCCCGGCTGGTGGCGGGCGGGCGGCGGCGGCAGCGTAAGATAGGGGTTGAGACGCAAGTCAAGGTCGTCGTAGCTGTGCTACGCTACGACGCGCTGTTAACTACATGCATGGCTACCGATAGATGAATGAAGTAGATGCGATGTAGAGTTATGAAGTGTAAGAGGGAATACAAAAACTTAAAATTTTTTTTGGGAAATTTGTATAGTTTTGGGAAAAGTTCTAGAACAAAAGTTGTTTGTTTTGATGTACAGAATATGCCATTAACAGGGTGCTAATTAATTACGACTAACCCTGTATACATTATTCTACTTTGCACGTATAATAAAAACAGGATTAACGTAAGACTAACACGTTCTCGATATCACGATCGACAATTGTACCCGCGGGACCTAACGACGAGCGCACCTCACTCCTAAGAAGCCCCTAAAGAAGGATTTTAGACGATGCCGAAACAATGGCCACTCTCACGTTAATCTCGCTTCATTATTACAAAGTGTACAATTAACAGTAGTTTTATACACTTTATAATAAGTAATCTTATTAAACACTACAGACACCATGATCCGTACCCTTTTATGTAGTTTTTCTTTTTATTTGATATTATATTAAGCTAGCTGAGCCCCGTGGTTTCACTCGCGAGGTGACGGATGATGATGATGAAAATGTCTATGTCCTTATTCGAGATAGTTATAATCTACCTTTTTGACAAATTTCATTATGATACGTGTACGAGTATACAACATTAGGTCATTTTCGCATTTATAATATTAGTTTGGACGTTACAATCGTCGTTTCAGATACTTTAGTAAATTTTTTACAAAAACTGAATTTTTGTAAGTTATTTTTAATTTTTGATAATTATTCTAGTATTATCTCGCTTTTTTAACAAATTTATTGTATAGTTTAAAATTTTATAAAATTTTTAACTGTATTTCATATTTTCAGATAGTTAATTTGAAATTTCCTAAAAATATGTTTTTAAATATTTCTCAAATATTTTCTTTTACTTACACATATATTTTTGTGAAACTTCTAAAAAGACGGAAGAATTATTCAAAGTATTTTAAGGTTTTTGGATACTTTTCGTAATTTAAAAAAAAATGTTATCGCATTTTTCACAATTTCATCGAACATTATCAGATATTTGAGTAAAAGCAGGGTTTTTTGTAAATACAATTTTTAGTTTTTCATACCATTTTCATAGGTAAATTTTCTAAATTATTATTATTGCATTTTTTACTATTTTATTGTATAATATCAAATACCTTTATATGTTATGGTAGGATTATGGTTAGGATGCTATCGGCGAATTCATCTGGCGGACGACAAAGGCAACGGCAAAACAAATAACAGATTAAAACATCAAGATGCCATAAAAGATAGGAACGAAGTAGTCGTGAAGGCCGTGCTTAGTACTCGTACAATAGGGCAAAGACAGGCGTCTGCGACCGGATGCTCTAGCTATTAACAGTCTAGTAAGGAAAATAGTATAAATAGATTAAGCAATATAAAGTATTCTTTTTGTTATGTTAAACTGTGATGTTTGGAGAACGAAGTCTCCATTGAAATGTATGTTATTTTAATAAATCCATTAGCTTAAAAATGGTACAGACCATAATGTCTGTAGTATATATATATATATATATATATATAGTGTATAGTGTAGTGTAGTGTATATATATATATATATATAAGTTAAATTTATACAAACATGTCAACTGTTTTATTTAGAATTCTCAAATTTTTGATTGTTTTGTCATTTTTATTTACCATCTGTAATTTTTTTTTCAAGACCTTGAAATCGTGCTTCTAACACCACAATCTTACATGCTACCTTTAGTGTTTTTTTTAATAAATAAGCGTTGGTTTCACATGTAAAATAATATAAAAGTTCGCTGTTAAAAAGTAATCTTACCTTGAGTGGTAGATGGTTATCTGCTAGGATTGTAAACAGACTTGGTTTTCTACCGACTTCCAAAAAGGAGGAGGTACTCAATTCGACTGTTTTATTTAATTTTTTTTTTTATGTTTGTTGCCTCAACGACTGGGTGAACCGATTTCCAAAATTATTTTTTTGTTTGAAAGCTGGTGCTTCCCGTATGGTCCCATTTAAACTATATCGGTCCAGTAGTTTTTGAGTGACACTCCAAAAACTGATTATTACCAAAGTAATAGAATGGAAGTTGGTATTAAACTTTTCAAATTGTACTAGTTAAAAAAAGTTATATATCTGCGTTTTATTTCGTTATACCAGCGACGTATTATAAATGTTACTGTCCCACAAAGAAATGATAAATCACTACCCTCCATTGGTGAATAGGCTGGTGTTTTATTGATGACCGCTTATCTTCTTTGAGGGGCATTTTGCTGACTCTTTCTCTATGTAGGTATAATGATAGGTACTCGGTCTATAAGTAAGGCTATTGATTAATATACCCTTCCAATGGGGTAGCTATCATTGGGATTCCATGTCAAATTAGGTTTTCCGTGGAAGATATTCTTAGTAACAGTACGGAAACAAGTTTAGAGTTCAGGTTGCTTTTAGTGATTACGCCGCCAGTTTTGGTACAAATTTTGTATTTTCTGAAACTTAAGTTTATCGTTCTGTCATGTAAATCACAAAAATGTGAAACAATGAAGTATTATCTATCTATTTAGTATGGAAATAGGCTCGATACGTTTTACGTGGACGAAAAAACATTGTCTTGTGCTTACGAGCTGATAAAGTTCTTATATCAAGTATTCCAATCAGTTTTGTTGTTCGATAAAAACTTTAAGTACTTTTTAAACTATCACAGTTATTTTCACAAGAGTTAACATTAGAAACGGGATATTTCCCGGGTAATCCTTTTTGTTTGAGTTCCCAATTTCGGCACTGTTTCAAGCGTCATGGTCACCAGTTTACTCGTGTTCATGGCACTTGCAACAAAAATTGATGACACGGTAAACAGCTCGTTTCTTATGTTAACTAATTCAGTTATTTAGTATTACTAATTCAGTATGTTGTTGCATCCAAGTGACGAGTCTATTTCCATACTCTAAATTGTTACTGAAAATGCCTATACCCAATGAGACATTGAAATCTAATGACGATATCTATATGCAAATCAAAGGTATAATATATAGGCATCATAAAGTGATAAAAAAACAGAATTTAACCTTTGAAACCGCGCCGGTACACCGGTGGCCAAATCTAAACATAGAAATGCATGCGTTTTGTATGTTGACTTTTTTGTCAGGTTTCAAAATATGTAATCAAAGAGTTATTGTATTTTGCCTAAAGTCTGCTGGTCATGCATATTTGTTTTTTTATCTGTATAACTTTAATTGTTTCTACTTAGAAATATTCGAAAATGTACATATATGTATGAAATTTATTTTCTTTTCTTTCTTCTTTCCAAACACAATTGTAAGACCGCACAATGGCAATATAATCGCGAATCATTGTCGGAACAATCCGGAAACTTTCAAACTGTACGGACACACTCGGCGGCAATCTTTTGATGTATCGAGTTAAGCTATCGCTGTTACAACTTTATTCTCAGTTCGTATTTGTTGCGGTTTTCCTTAGGCGGTGCATTTGTTTTGTTTCTATTGACTTTTTCCAACTGTCATATTTTTTAATTGTGAAACTCAATCGGCCACAAACTGCAAAACAAAGAATGTCGTTAATAATAATAGTCACTAAATATAACAAAAGAAATATAGTGGCATACAATAATACCGTAAAGCAAAGTTATTTACAAAATGTTATTTGCAAAATTATTAACAAAAATACTAATCACCAATTTTATATTATATATATCTTTACGAAGTGCCGTGTTCCCGTTTGTCTAACTATGACAAATAAAAATAAATAAAATAAATTGTCTGGTAACATCAGAATATCCCTCCTGCTTGAGTCGTAATCCTCATGTCTGAGGGTCGTGGCCTCCTCCACCCATTGTCCTTTCTTTTAAGATATTACGCCAGTGTGCCCGGTTACCAGCTATGTGTAGAGCATCGTAATCGGATGTATCAAGAGTGGTGCGGATCTGGACGGACCAACGCATTGGACTGCGGCCACGAGATCTTTTGCCATCGACTTTTCCAGTCACCACAAGTTTCTCAAGGTTATCTCCTTCCTTTCTAGCGATGTGACCAAAATATTGCAGAGTTCTCTTCAAGCAAATGGAAGACAGTCTTGGAAGATAGTCTTTTCATCATAATATCATCTTTTTATTATTTTCATATGTAAACTCACGGTACATATAACAAAACATACAACAAAACTTTAGTACTAATCTATCGATTAAAACGAGACGTTTACTGGTAGATGGCTGATATTATGAGGAATAATCTAGGCTAAATTCGTTTATTCATATATTTATGCAATTTATTTCTGTGGCATCGTATCCCTCAGACCAAGTAAGCGAAGCAGCTCAGCAAGTGTACATAAATTAATATTATACTCATTTATCTATGAATTTGCGAAATATTAATCTAAGTAAAAGGATATAGCACTTTCGCACAAATCCTAACGTAACCAGCTATTTAATAATAAACAAGCCTATTTCGCTTCCAATCAAGTGCCTTGTTACACATACACTACAAAAATCGTAAGTATGTAGAAATCCGTGCATTTTATATATTTTACAGAATATATGTCTTCTAAGCTCCCAATAAGCTCTGTAAATCTGTCCATCAAACAGCTATAAGTCTAAAAGCTCAAATACAAACTCATTTGCCAAAACTTATAAACTATTTCAAAACCAAGTTCAAAACCAAGTTCATGAGATCATAAAGAAACCAGACTTGGTCACGTGGATTAGAGACATTTAAAAGGTTCCCAGTTATCTGGGTTCAGTTCAAAGGATACTGTTTATCCGGGCGTCCAGGAGTCAACGAAGAAATTATTACTTTTGCCACGTTAATAACGCTCGCAAACATTAAATGAGATTATTTTTTGTTATAATGAGATAGAAGGTTGGTGAGAGCTTCAATTGTGACATAGCAGCTATGGGATTTTATGTTCAATAGTTTGTGCCATTTGAAGTGTTATTTTTAAATGTGTCAGAGAAAAAACCAGCAATGGTTGTCATCGATTTTGTTTTATTTTACTATATACCCAAGGTATGGGTTAGTGTCAAAATCCCCATTAGATTTCCCCGTTAATAGGGAATTAGAGACTTTTAGCCTTATAATCCCCGTTGGAGCTGCAAATTCACATTCAGGTTTTGTTTAATTTTACTGTGTTTGTATACCCCAGACATAATGGCAGACTTATTACTTGACTACATGAGCGAGTACAATTTGAAAAATTGAATGTCGACTTCCATTCTATTCAGTTATTTGAGTGTATTTAATTGGGACCACACATGAAGCACCAGCTTTCAAACAAATAAAACAAAGAATTTTGGGAATCGGTTCACCCTTTTGAAAGTTTTGAGGTTACAAACATTACAAAAAAATACAGTCGAATTGAGTACCTCCTCCTTTTTTTGGAAGTCGCTAGAAAAAAATATATCACATAACGAGAGAAATAGCTGAATATTTTATCTATCATGATACAGCCGATGATTTACTAAGAATAGCCATCCCGATCTTCAATAACTCATCCTTACGAATACCAATGCAACCTAAAACTGGATTTTACACGTCGTTTTTTAGCAACACTCCTCACTATCCGGTGAAAATTCTCTCCGGGAACGTGCCGTGACGTGATCGGCACGTTTAATTAGACCCGACTTCCGTTAGTTTATTGACAGAGGATTTTTAATTCCGGCTCCAATGAACTGGATTTATCGGAACGGGAAAATATTTCAACTCGTAGTTAACCGTGTGACTTTGTGAGCTGAGTGTAATTTTTTATAGATTTACTGCAATTTGAAATTTTTAGCTAATATTTTAAACTTTTCAGATGTATATGAAGCCTAAAGTTCTAGAAATTATTTTTAACTCCTAATCAACCATTTCAATCGGCAGTGATTGATGTGAATGATACACGGGGCCGTAAAGAAAGTGTTTCCGATAATCTTGAGAGTTTGAGTGTTCTGAATGTTTAACTGAAGTAAATCTAAATTCTGTTTGATTTTGCAAATTTAGAGAGGTAAATTAAACAACATTGAACGAGGACTCAAACGCGCTTCTTCTGACAATCCGTGTCAGACAACAAGACCTGAAATAAGTCAAGTACAATTTGAAAAATGTATTACCGACTTCCATTCTATTGAGTTCTTGGAGTGTATCTCGAAAACTACTAAACCGAATTTGATGAAATTTAAATGGGACCGCACAGGAAGTACCAGCTTACAAAAAAAATATTTGAAAATCAGTTCACCCGGTCGAAAGTTATGAGGTAACAAATGCAGATGAATTGAGTACCTCCTCTTTTTTTTTATGGAAGTTGGTAGATGAAGTATGAGAGTTGAATTCGATGCTCGGGTGGTTACCTCGGTGGCTAAACGATAATTACGTCTGACACGAATAGTTGGAAGATACAAGGCCATGTAAATTTTCTCTCTAAAATGGAAAAAAATGGTTTCGCTAAGCAGCGCTTTAAATATCACAAAAAATAAACAATAAAATATTTGTACTCACAAAAATGGCAAAAATTATAAATATTTGAGTTCTTTACGTATATCTCATAAATACTCGCAGGATTCCATATTTAATCGTGCAGAAGATGAAGTTTGAACATGTGAATCTCAAAGCGATAGCCTCTATGCTATGACATGGTAAGCCCCAAATTCTCGCACAGATCTAATCACGAGCAACTCGATGAATTGGATATAGCTTGAACTGAGGAGATTGACACGTGTCAGTCTTTAGAAAACCTACAGGGGCTTAAACCTCTGGCACGATCTGAAATTATACTTGGTCATAACACACGCTCAAGTTTATTATCAAGTTGAGTTACAACAACAACCCAGTACAATGCGTTACTACATAGGTATTAGAAATAATAATAAATATAATAAAATTTGAATTTGAACTCGTTTGGGAACCCAATGCGAAAATTGTCAACGTGGTTCCCAATTTCCAGCAAATACTGGCATAATCGTTAACGCTGCAAAAATCAGAGGCTTTCGTACTTTGACCCATTGATTACTTCTCCATTAGTATTCATGTAACAGAGGCAACGAAAACCCCTATACATGCTCTGAGACACATGTCAGAGATGCGGGGCAATGCCCGACCTGCGCTGTACGTGCTTAGCGACGTATATACGAGTATTAGTATAAACACAGTGTTATATAGATATATTAAAATAATCTGTTGAAGAACAATGCAGATGACGGGAAGAAAGCTCAACAATGGCTATTGTTTATTTTGTTTAATTTACCACGATTTGTGTTTCTCCGAGTGTTTACGTGTAATAGTGGTGGAGAATAACCGCAGATCACGATAATAACCGTTAAGTGTTCGTAAAAGTGCACGAGTGATAGGCAGAGTGTACAAAATTATAAAACGTTGTTTTTGTGTTTTTCTCGGCAATCGCTTTAGTAGGTTTAAGCAACGCGAAAACCTTTCTCTAGAATGTTATTTAGATATGACAGTAACTTGTTTATGTATCCGTGACTTGACTCTTGACTTGATTACTTTAGTAAAAATCTGATTTATTGCAACTATAACTATGAACATAATTAAAGTGAGATAGACATTACATAAAAGTACGAGTTCATAATTTTAGGAAACAAAATAGAAGAATGGATAAAACTATTATTATTAACCGGAAAAATATTCATGTTAAGGATCGAATACCATCTCGGGTTTCGAGCATATCAGGTGTGTTCATTTTCAGGGCGAATGTTGTGCGACGTCTGCGATCTCCGGGTGGGCACTGCAGAGCGCAGCGCGTGCGGCTCTGCACGACGCCGGCGGCAGCAGGGGGGAGCTCGGTGGGGGTGGGACTGGCTCAGCGCTACCGATGCTGAATGACGAAGTACGAGCGTAGGTAGCCGAAGAATTTAGCAGGAAGGAACTGGGAACTGCCTAGGAAATACACAATTGGAAAAACATTTCTCACTCTGAACCCTCTAAGGCTTTCATGAAAAGTTCTTGAACATGTGCCCTAGCAATGAAAATAAAATAAACAAATCTAACGTAGTATTTTCACTGGCCTCACTTTTACACCGAAAGAAAAATAAACAGTGTTTAGAACCCATACTTAAGAAAACTAATGTATAAAAACTTATTATTTACATATTATATTATTCATATACAACAATCATTGTAAATTCTGAACCCTACGGGGAACTATCCAAGTCCTTAATAATGCCATGATCAGCAGGGCTTTTATGTATCTCGGTTGCTAACAAATGTTGATTGAAATCTTGAAAAATGGCGGCTCTATGTCAGTTTGGACAACTCCAGTAAGCAAAAATGTTAGTAAGTTGATGACTGAAGCTGACAAAAGTGACATAGAGCGGCCATTTTTCAAGATTTCAATCAACATTTGTTAGCAACTGAGATACATAATAGCCCTACCGATGATGAGAAAAAACAACATATTACAACCATAAGAAAACATAGTAACCCACAGACAATAACCACATAGAAACGATACTGCACTTGAGTAAATAATAGTTACCTCTCGCCCGCAGCGCCTAATAAGGTTGCACACAAACTCATTAGCACATGTAGTACTAGGGAATAATAACATAATATCACCTTCAATATTATCAAGAAAATAATATCGAGCGTCCCCACCCTCCCTACTAGTAACACGTTCTTTTGTTACGGTAATGCCGACAAGAAATCAACTTATACTATGGGTTCCGTAACTTTTTATTACTTAAAAAACTATTTTTATGGCGTAATAAATGTTAAGATGTCGATAATAGGATAGAAAGAGATTTATAAATTCTTTCCGATTCCCTGTTAGGTTAGTAGTTAGTGGGTGAGAAGAATTGAATAGAACGATACCAGGTATTTATTATATACTAACTGAAACCCGCCGACTTGTGCTGTGCACTTGTGCTGTGCACTTGTGCCAGTCATCCAGTCAGCCAGTGTCCAGGCCATCAATGCAAATTTCATGATATGTACTTTATGTGCAAAAAACAGTCGCAAGGCCCTTCCTCACATCTAAACACAGAAAAAAAAACTTGAGAAGACTTTAGGAATTACGCCTTTAGGGATTTTGTGATGTACATCTTTGTAACGCTTTCAATAAAAAAAATTATAAGTTAGTTGGCTTGCGTTAGACTACCATCACGCCTGATGTTAAGCGATGATGCGGTCTACGCTGGGACACGCTTGCCTAGAAGGAACCGATTCACTCGTGATTTGAAGACACCCAGATTGTAACCTTCGGGGAACACCCATTCCGGCAGCGAATTCCACAGACTAGCAGTTCTCATAATAAATGTGGAATCAAAGCGCTTCGTACGGGTTTTCGGAATATCAACCATAAAGCGGTGACGATTTTTTCTCTCTATAACTATTCATATGGTAAGCTTAAAATTAACATAACAGTTACATTTATAGATTCATACTCATACAATCTGTGTCGCCATGATCCGAGAACGAACGCTACTGCAATGCTTACCGCAAACATTTTCCCCGGCCAGAACTCGAATCTAGGATCCTACATTTCAAAGCAAGAGTTTACCAACTGAACTATCGGCGTCGTCTATAAAGGTGGATAAATGATCGGGAATATTACTTAGGCTTCTATTTATCCTGGAAAAATGTTTCAGTAGGATAGTAAATAACCGTGGAGTTCGAGCTCGAGAAACGAAGCGTTTATTTCCTATCTTGCCGCAATGTGGGGCTGAGATCGAGTTAAAGTGAACTGCAGAGCGCGCAGACGCGTGCAGTATATTAGCTGTGATATTAGTATTTTCATTTCATTAATTACAAATGTCTCTAGCGTGTACGTCTTAACTAGTATGACGAGAAGATGAAGTTAGTACTAGTTAGTAGACTTGACAACAATTTTTTACCTGACTGCGGCGAAGCCCAAAATAAGCTTGAGTGTTGGTCTTGTATGTATGTATGTACGTCCATTCCTATGTACAGTAAGCGGCCAAATGTATATAGGCATGCTAAGGATTACATTGCTATGAACCCACGCACAATACGGACAGTGAGTGTGTGTGTTTATATGACAATGTCTAAACATTCCACAGATAACACACACACAGATAATGAACTGTCGTCGTCGCATTACACGAAACAATAATATATTTCTGTTGCATTTAGAATATGCTTCATAGTGGCGACCTGTTCTTACCATTGCATTGCCACAATTTGCGTAATGTCTATAAGGTGCTGGTGGCTGTTTGGGCTAAGCAATGGATTCGCTTTATTGCGAGTTCGAATCTTAATTATAATACCTATTTTAATACAATATTTGGCTGATTGTTGTTTTTTTGAAATCACTTTTATTTGTATTTTAAGGAAAATATTGTTAGATTTTTATTTTTCTTATGAATTCATGCTTATTATTTATTTTTACAAAAAAAAAAAATTCCATTAACGTTCGTGGGGTTGAGAGGGGCGAGGGGGAGTACTACCCCCAATTTAAGAAAAAACTGACCCCCCCCCCTTTTTGAGATTTTTAAATTATTAGTTCTTAGGAAGTTATATATCCTTATTGAGGTGTAAATTAGCCTAATTTCTTCGCAGACCGCTGCCGCGGCACGCTCGCTGCGGTCGCTCGGCTTGCGCGTTGTGTGGTCACCATTCAACCTAACGATCCTTCCTCCTTCTCGCTTCGCTCGTCGTCGCACCTATCGTGACTTTTCTCTGACTAGATACTCCGCTACTGTCCGCTACTGTGAAATATATGTGTGCATAAAAACTATTGAAATTACTACAAAATATAATTAATTACGGAAATTTATGTAAAATAAAATGTTACCGAACGTATGACAACTTAACCGTTCGTAAAACGAAACGTTCAATGGCGAGAATTCTATATGATTTGTGGTATGTATGATTTTCTATAATGTTTTTCTTAAAAACTTCGCGGCTCTGCATGTTGAAACTTGGCGTGTGTGCTTATAATAATGTAACCCATCTGTAAAAAAAATATCAACCCCCAACTCGACGGACGTGTTAAGTATTGACGTAAATATTTCAAAAATAATTGATTTTCAATATTGTTTTCAATAAAATTTGTGATTCTTTAATGATTCGACGAGCGCATCGACGAGCTCACCGATGTCAAATACTTTATGAGATATTTCCCTTGTACATACGGTTGTTTTTCCAACGTCGCTTGTCATCTCGTCATTTGTTTCACGGATGTTGTCAAAGATGCAACGATGTTTGCTCTTAGAGAATCGCACGGCTGCTCAAACACTAGACTATCAAGTGTAAGTAAACCTTTTTGTGACAGTTCAACAATTTTACGATATGATAATTTTCATCATAAGACATGTAGGCTAAGACACATTTTTCACAATCTTGGAATACATATTATACTCGTACATTACCGAGGACGTAATAATATTTGAAGATGGGTTATACAGCATGGAACTTAAAACTCCCGTCGCCCGAGGCGCATTGAAGTAAGTTCCTTACTCTGCTAATGGAAAGATAATACGAATGCAGGTTGTATTCGCGTTTCCACGTTGAATTGTTCAAACTTATTACACCATGCGATGGTTATAAAACTAGAGAGTTAATTTTGAACCTTGGATTGAATGATTCATGAGCCTATACCTTGTAATGTGACATTTCTGCACTTGGTTCTTTGTGAATAATCATCATCATCATCTCAGCCGTAGGACGTCCACTGTTGAACATAAGCCTCCCCATGATTTTCCAAAAGGACCGGTTGGAAGCGGCCTGCATCCAACGTCGTCCTGCGACCTTCACCTTCACAGCGTAGGTCGTCCACCACTGTGTCGGTGGACGACCTACGCTGCGCTTGCCGGTCCGTGGTCTCCACTGCAGAACCTTTCGGCCCCATCGGCCATCTGTTCTGAGTGCTATGTGCCCTGCCCACTTCCACTTCAACTGGCTAATCTTCTAAACTATGTCGGTGACTTTCGTTCTTCTACGGATCTCCTCATTTCTGATTCGATCACGTAGAGAAACCCCGAGCATAGCCCTCTCCATAGCTCGTTGTGCGACTTGAGCTTTTCTATGAGGCCCATAGTAAGAGACAACGTTTCAGTGCCATAAGTCATCACTGGTAACACACATTGGTCGAAGACTCTTGTCTTGAGGCACTGAGGTATTTTTGACGAGAAGACTTCGCAAAGTTTCCGAAACGCTGCCCAGCCGAGTTGGATTCGACGATTGACCTCTTTCTCGAAGTTGGACCTGCCTAGTTTGACTGTCTGTCCCAGGTAGATGTACTCGTCAACAACTTCGAGAACTGAGTTCCCAACTGATTTTGGGGTAGGTACAACATGGGCATTAGACATAATTTTCGTCTTATCCATGTTCATCTTAAGACCTACCCGTTGGGAAACTCGATGGAGGCCTTCGAGCATTGTACTGAGGTCTTCCATGGATTCTGCCATGACTACAATATCGTCGGCAAACCGAAGGTGAGTGATGTATTCGCCGTTAATATTAATGCCGAGTCCTTGCCATTCCAGAAGCTTGAAGGCGTCTTCCAATGTAGCGGTGAACAGTTTCGAAGATATAACGTCTCCCTGTCTCACGCCTTTTTGCACTGGAATTGCCTTCGAACTCCTCTCCTGTACTCGGACTGACATGTAGGCGTTTTTGTACAAACACTTCAGCACTTCAATATACCGATAGTCAATACGGCACCGCTGGAGAGACTCAAGCACTGCCCACGTCTCGATCGAATCAAAGGCTTTCTCATAGTCCACAAATGCTAAACAAAGAGGCAAGTTATACTCTTCGGTCTTCTGTATAACTTGCCGTAGCATGTGGATGTGGTCTATGGTACTATAGCCTTTTCGGAAACCGGCTTGTTGCGGAGGCTGGAATTCATCAAACCTGCGACTGAGACGGTTCGTTATGACCTTCGAAAACAGCTTATAAACATGGCTCAAAAGCGAGATGGGTCTGTAATTTTTAAGTAAAGTGTTGTCACCTTTCTTGAAGAACAGCACCACCACGCTTTTGTTCCATGCTTCTGGCGTTGAACCTTCGAGTAGGACGTAAGTACTAGAGGGAAATTCATTATACATCAAGCAATCGGCAAGGAATCTACGCTTAGTACAGTGACACGTAATTATTAGTCTATTGACTATATCGACTTAGTAGTTTCCATAGTGTTCGGATACCGTAAAATTATCGCGTTCGGGTTGGTGTAATTACTATGTCGTTATAGTGTTGCGTTAAAGTAAATTTTATTTGTAAAGTTATTGTACTGTGTGTTGATCGGTAAATCGAAAAACGAGTGTTATTCGTAGTATAGACTGGAGACTAACGGTGCCATATAAAGGTCTATACTTATCTTCGAGCCTGGGAATTGAGGCGAACCAGGAGTCGTATTCTTGCTCAGCAAGCGACTAGCAGTCTCCTCTCATAGCTTTTTCTGGTATCGGTGCTCGGGGCTCGTCTAGTGTGTCATGTCTTATTCACCGGGTTACTGATACTAAGAAACTGTTATGGGCGGTCTACCTTAATTATATTTATTTATTCGCACTTATCAGGTATAATTTCCGGACCGGATTCAATCCCAAAGTCGCAAATCGATGATGTTCCATTACACACCCGATCCTAGGATTTAGGTCTAAACGGGGGAGATCGACCCGATTTCGTTCTGTTAGGGAAACCAGCTAGCGGGATCACTCTGCTGTGCAGATTTTCCCTTCGGTAGGGACTGGACCCTTTGCTAAGGAGAAAGTCAACACTTACACGATTAAATGTAAATGTGGGACACGGGTCCCTAGTTTTGAATGACACTTTAGTTAGATTGATAGGAGATTGTAGGCATTATAGGATAGGAACGTTAGGGACCATTCAATATTCTTAGGAATTCTGTTATAATTCCTATGAGCAAGTAAATGTTGACTTGAAAAGTATTAATTTAAATTTACTATTCAAATGTATGACAAAATGATTAATATATAAATAATCTTTTGATCAGTAGCAAACGTACTGTATAAATAACATGAAAGTCTAACTTTACTTATTGCATTACTGTAGACTTTGGAATAAAAGTTTAAACAATATAAAATGAAATATACAATGAAAATTAAATAATAAAAATATCCAACCAAAATGATCAGCTCAGAATAAATTGTCTGAAAGATATATTGTAAATGAACAACTATAGTACATTACGCTTCTAAAAATATTGAGGCTAATTGTTGATAACGTTTGCCAACGGCTGGAATAAAATTCGTTCCGTGGATTTTCTTGAAGCTAAAAGTGCAGAGAGACTTTCCCATTTGTCATTTGTAGATTCTATCAATTCTAGTTAAATATGCTAGATATCTTCAAATTTGTATTCAGATTTTGTCCTTAATGACAAAATCTGTCTGATTGTTATAATTATCCAGTAAGGTAAAAATAAATACCTATCAAAACAACAATAGACAAATAAACTATTTCAAAATATGAATTACTATTATGCTATGATTACTAGCATGAAATAAATTATTTTTCAACATAAAGTCTGTATGAAATATCATAAATCAGGATATGAAATAGATGCCTTTAAAGTAAATTGTGAGGTGATATCAGAAATAACATTGTAAAATATATACCTAACAAATCTATTAGGAAGCAATATCTCAGCATTGAATTCGTATAGTGTGCGCCAGCGCCAGGAGAAGAAAGGGATCTGGTGTGCCAAAGGGGAGCATTTGAGCGCTCAGTAAAGGTGCCTTAACCCTACTAACCGTAGTTGCAAGTCCTCGGAAACACTAAAAGATTCCTTCCACTAAGTTGCATTAGACTTTGTATACATGTGAAATTGTGAACAGTCTAATACAATTATATTAAATGAAAGCGTTCAAAATAACCAATCGCCTTAACCAAACATAACTAAGAAGAATATCTATTCATAAACGAAATTAAATGAAAGAAATTACAACAAAATATTCGACTATTATCAGAGCTATATAATCTTATGTAGTATTCAAAAAAATACAACAATATAGTGCAAATGGCTAACATTTAGAACCGAAAATAATTGTTCACTATATCTATATGTTATATGGAAAATCTAAAGAAGCATAACTCCTACCGTAAATGGTAACAGTCAACTCTAAGAATAAACCAGAAATAGATGAGCGACCTAAAGACAATAAAATACCAACCATTATAAATAGTAGGTAAGCTACAAAAAACATTTTACTTGTTCCATTCGTACTCGTTCTCCTCATCTTTAAGAATACTTGTAGGAAAGTAATGAAAATGGTTTTGAAATTAACTCAACTCATATTTACTATCTTCATTGTCAAATAATATCAAGGTTTATATATATTTAAATGACTAGATAATAAGATGAGGTTTATCCTAACCAAAACTACGTATTCTCTAAAGTAGGTTTAGAATAAATTGGGAAATCCATGAAAATAATATAATCAGTTTATTACTTATTTATTTACAACAATTTAAGAAACGTATTATTATTTATATAGGTCATTATTATTATTAGTTGTTACTTAGGATTTTATTAGGAACCTATAGTTCTAAAACAGTATCTTTGTCTCAAGTCTTCCTGAAAAAAACTAGGTACTACAACGGTTCACAACGTAAGGTCCTCCATAGACTTGTTGAAGAATGTATCACGCAATTGTTTCACCAATGGGTTTTTATTGTTATGTATCGAAAAGGTCCAATGTTTGGTGGTCCAAGATTTAGATTATACGATATAATTGGTTTACTAGTTCGTTAGTTTTGTTGTAGATGGCGTGCTAACCAATATGTAAGGTATAACATAGATGTCGCTGTACATTTGGTACAACGATTCCTAGATCGCGGTGTCGTTTGTCGCCGTCAATTAATGTACGTCCCGCGAAAATTTGAAATTGTCATCCAATAAATCCAGTTCAAATGTTGCCTTGTGTTTCATTAAATACTGAGCTATCGTAAGAACATTGGTCCTACGGAACCGAATGGAAGACGGGACAGGAAGGAAGACCAGCAGTGCAGTGCAGCAAGGTAGCGTCACTGGAGGATCAGCCGCCGTGGAGACGGTGCCAAGCGGATCCAGCGAGCAAGCTGAAGGGACGGCGGTCAGCAGTGGAGCGGGACTCCTCGGCGCCTAGCAGAGCCAGCTCGCGGGCAAGCTGAGGGAGCGGCGGGCTCAGCGGAGCGGGCGAAGCCGGCGTCAAGTGGAGCCAGCCGAGGGAACGGCGGGCAGCAGCGGAGCCAGCTTGCAGGCAAGCTGAGGGACGGCGCCAAGCAGAGCCAGCTTGCTGGCAAGCTGAGGGAGCAGCGCCGCGGACGGAGCCAAGCTGAGGCAGCTTCTTGCTGGCAAACTGAAGGAGCGGCGGTAGCGACGGAGGGGTGCAGCGGCGGTAGCTACGGAGAGGTGCGGTGTCTGCAGCGGCGGCAGCCACGGTGAGGTGCGGCGACGGAGGGGTGCAGCGGCGGTAGCTACGGAGAGGTGCGGTGGCGGCAGCTACGGAGGGACGCAGCGGCGGCAGCCACGGAGAGGTGCGGCGTTGGTAGCGACGGAGGGGCGCAGCGGCGGCAGAACGGAGAGGTGCGGCGGCGACAGCTACGGAGAGGCGCGGAGGCGAGAGCGGGGCAGGTTATGGGTGCGTGTGTCTTAAGCGTAAACAGTGAGTACTTTTGAAAACAATTTATTCAGTTAGTTAGTAGAAACAGTGTATTTGTCAAAGTGAGAATCTACGTAGATTATTCATTTAAGAAAGTTCTAGGACTTAGAATATAAGAGTAAAAAACTGAGGAACGGGGAATCTATGCCCAATTTTGTTTTTTGTTCTAATTAAACGTAAAACACTTGTAAAATTTGTGATACTTTAGACTTAGGTTTCGTGCATGTTAAACTTGTAAATTTTGAGTAAGGTTATAAACTCGTAATATTTTGGGGTTGTAAATTTTATTGGTATTTCGACTTGTGTTTTTTTACTACTGTTGTACTGTACTAGTTGTTTAGAATTTATACATTGTTTGTTATTTGTTTTCCATAATGGCAACAATTGAATCCTTATTGAACTACCAAGATGAATTATCAACGCGTATTTTTAAAGCTAGAGTAAACTTTAGAAAAAGTCCTAAAGAACGCCTTACTTTGACTTACACTGAAAGTAGATTGGAATCTTTGGAAGAGTTATGGTCTGAATTCAGACAATGTCACAAAAACCTAGTTCATAAAAGCGATCCAAAGGTGTTGAATAAGGAATCCTATGTAACTGAACAAATTTACGATAAAACTGAGGAAGAGTTTATAGATTATAAGTGCGAGCTAAAAAGTAGTATAACAAAGTATAGAGGCCCTAGCACATTGAGTAGTGGCATAGGAAATAGTACTAAATCAAACCAAATAAAGTTGCCTAAAATATGCATTCCTAATTTCTCTGGCAAATATACTGAGTGGGTTACCTTCCGGGACTTATTTATATCTATGATTCACAATAATACTGATTTAGATAATGTACAAAGGTTGCAGTATTTGAAGGGTTATTTAACCGGCGAAGCAGAACAGCTGATTCGTTATATACCGGTTTCCGAAGCTAACTATACACAATGCTGGAAGATTGTCGAAGAGAGATATAGTAACAAAAAGTACTTGTCTCATTGCATATTAACTCGCCTGCTAGGTCAACGGAATGCTACTACGGAGTCGGCAGAATTTCTCAAGGAGCTAATCGATACCTCATCAGATTGTTTAAATGCGTTAGGTAACCTGGATATTGATGTTACTACGTGGGATATAATTGTAATCCATCTGCTTTCGCTGAAATTAGATTCTGAATCTCGAAAGCAATGGGAGCTAAATGTAACGACAAATGTGTCTTCAGATTCTTTGCCCACTTTTACACAGTTTAAGGAATTTATTACTAGTAGGTATCGTGCCTTAGAATTCATCGAGTCTAAACATGTCAACAGACCAAGTACTTCTTATGCAAGGACATATAGTGGTCAAAACGTAAGTCAGTCTAAAGTACTACATACGACCGATGTAACAAAAATTAAATGCGAGTTTTGTAGTGAGGAACATAAATTGTGTTTTTGTAAGAAGTTTGCTAGTCAGGACTTAGAACAAAGACGTGAGTTTGTTACGAATAACAAAATATGTTTTAACTGCTTAGGTAGCAACCATGGGGTAAGATTTTGCCAAACACCTATGAACTGTAGAATATGTAAAAAGAGGCATCATACCTTACTTCACCCAAGGAATGTCTCGATAGTTGCAAGGGTTTCTGAAGAAGGTAGTGGGCTTAAACCTATGTCAAGTGAATACGATGAGGCAACAACGCCAACAACACAGGAACACCCTATGGTCGCATGCTGCGCGAAGACTCCAGTAAGACACCAGGTGTTATTAGCAACAGCCTTAATCAACGCTGAGGATAGTACCGGTCAATATACTGTCATAAGAGCCCTTCTTGACCAAGGCTCACAAGCCTCGTTTATTACAGAAGCTACTGTTCAAAGATTAGGACTAAAGAAAGTTCATATTAACAGTGTCATATCAGGACTGGGTAGCGATAGGTCTATCGTGGCAAAATACATGGTGGTATTTAAAATTGGATCTAGAGTAGATCCAACGTTTTCAATGGAGCTTAGAGCGTATGTACTTAATAACATTACCACATATCTACTAATAATACCAGGAAAGAAAATACCTTTGGTGAGTTGGGTCGAGTTACAGCAGCTATGTTTGGCTGATCCCGCATACGATATTCCAAATCAGATAGATGTGTTGTTAGGAGCAGAAATCTACTGCCAGATATTAAAGGAGGGCTTACTGAAAGGCCCATCAGGATCTTCAGTAGCTCAGTGCACTTCTCTAGGTTGGATAATATCTGGATCAGTAAGTTCAGCTACAAATCATGAAAATATTAAGGTGCTCCATAGTCATGTCGATGACAATGCATTAAAACGATTTTGGGAATTAGAATCAGAGCCTTTATTAAAATCAAAATTATTTACGCAAGAAGAACAAAGGTGTGAAGACTTATTCGCAGCCACTACCCGTCGAACTGAGGATGGAAGATATGTAGTGAAGTTACCATTTCGTGATGAGGATCCTACCTGTAAAAATGGAAATTCACGAGAGGTTGCTATTAGTAGACTGAAAACCCTAGAAAGGAAGTTAGCTAAAGATATTTTGCACAGAGAAAGATACGTAGAAGTTTTAAATGAATACTTACAATTAGATCACATGGCGTTGGTGCAAGAACCAGTCGATAAAAGGGACCAGGCAGTATATTTACCACACCACGCTGTTATAAGGGAGGATAAATCTACTTCCAAGGTAAGGGTTGTGTTTAACGCTTCTTGTAAAAATAATAATAATGTGTCATTAAATGAGACGTTAATGATTGGACCCACACTACAGCCAGATCTGCGACACATAATCATAAATTGGCGGAAGTACCCTATATGCATAATAGCGGATATTATAAAGATGTACCGTATGGTGAGAGTAGCTGATGAGGATTGTGATTATCAACGCATCGTGTGGAGGGATCATCCTGAAGATCAAATACGTGACTACAAGCTGCTCACTGTCACTTTTGGTACAGCGTCTGCTCCATATTTAGCGGTCAAGGCTCTTAATCAAGTTGCTATAGATCATAAAGCACAATACCCTAAAGCAGCAGAAAGAGTAGCAAAGGAGTTTTATATGGATGATTTAATGACTGGCTGTCAAACACTGGAAGAAGGAAGGGTATTGATAAAAGAAATGGATGCTTTACTAAAGGAAGGGGGTTTTGTTTTACAAAAATGGTCGAGTAATAAGGATGAAGTTTTAGATGTTATTATTGAAAAATTAAATGGAGTTAGGAATGATGAAATAGAAAGGGAGGAAAAGGGTTTGGAAGTAAAATTAGACAGTATAGTTAAAATTCTAGGACTCACCTGGAACCGAAGCTCTGACGAATTTCAATACTCGGTGAATCTACCGCCTGTCTCCGCACCTGTAACAAAAAGAAAAATCATATCGGATGTAGCGCGTCTGTTTGATCCTCTAGGATGGATAGCACCATGCGTGATTAAGGCAAAGATTTTCATACAGCGTTTGTGGATAGCTGGAACGGGTTGGGATGAGGAACCGCCAAGTGATCTATTACAAGACTGGTATACTTACCGCGAGGAGTTGAAACTTCTATGTGAATTTCGTATTCCCAGATGGTTGAAAACAAATTTGGAGGATGCCGTTGTAGAGTTACATGGGTTTTCAGACGCATCCAACGTGGCGTACGCGTGTGTAATATACCTACGCGTTATAGATATCACGGGAATTGTCCATGTCAGTCTTGTCGCAGCAAAAACACGAGTATCCCCTGTGAAGCAGATCACTATACCACGTCTAGAACTGTGTGGTGCGGTTTTGCTCGCGAAGTTGTCGGTGGAAGTTGCTGAAGTACTGAACATTCCAAAAAACTGTATTAGAGCATGGACTGATTCAATGGTCGTACTAGCATGGCTTGATAAACACGCTAGTAACTGGAAAACCTTTGTGGCCAACAGGGTTTCAGAGATTCAATCGACTCTAGAATCGTCGCAATGGTCTCATGTTGGTACAAAGGATAATCCTGCAGATTGTGCTTCCCGAGGAATTCGATCAATAGATTTCGTGCATCATGATATGTGGAGGTTTGGTCCTAGTTTTTTGTGGAGTAAAGAAGTGACATACACCAAGCTGAAGAACAATGACACACGTGAAGAGGAATCTGTAACGGTTCACGTAAGTGCTGTGGATACATCTATTCTAGAAAAATAGTCTTCACTCTCGAAGTTAGTTCGTGTTGTAGCATATTGTAGGCGATTCATCACCAAACGAAACACTTCTTTGGAAACAAACAGGACATTCCAAGGTAGGCGTTTAAATACACACGAATTGGACGACGCTTTGAAAACATGTGTAAGGTTATGTCAAGCTACAGAATTTAAGCAAGAAATAAGAGAATTACAAATTCATGGACAAGTTCAGTCAAAGCAATCAAAACTACTGTCTCTCACTCCATTTCTTGATGAGAAAGGGTTGCTTAGATCACGTGGTCGGATATCTAAGTCTCTTGAATCAGAAAACACAAAACATCCAGTTATACTACCACCCCAATCACCTTTAACGAAGTTAATTGTTAACGAAGCTCATCAGAAAACACTTCATGGGGATGTACAACTTATGTTGAATTATCTACGATCAACATATTGGATAATTGGCGCCAAGAATTTAGTTAAATTTCATGTCCGTCACTGTATGACTTGCGTTCGCCATAAGGCTAAAATACAGACTCAGTTAATGGGATCTCTGCCTTCTGTTAGAGTCACGCCGGCTAGAGTGTTTATTAACAGCGGCGTGGATTATGCCGGTCCAATAATGCTTAGGACTGCAAAGGGTAGAGGACATAAGGCTTACAAGGGCTATGTATGTTTATTCATGTGTATGGTGACAAAGGCCGTACACATTGAGGTGGTAAGTGATTTAACGTCTAGGGGGTTCTTAGAAGCATTCAAACGATTCGTGGCAAGGCGTGGCCATTGCGCCAATCTGTACAGTGACAATGGTACGAATTTTATAGCATCGTCAAAGGAGCTTAAGGATATGTTGAATGCTGAGAAATCTACCATGGTTCAAGAGGTTTCTGATAGTCTAGCTATGCAGGGAACAACATGGCATTTTATGCCAGCGAGGGCTCCAAATTTCGGAGGATTATGGGAAGCTGGTATAAAATCAACAAAATTTCATATTAAACGAGTAATTGGTGAGACAACTTTAACGTTTGAGGAGATGACCACTCTCTTGAATCAAATAGAGGCTTGTCTTAATTCACGCCCATTATCGATCGTCCATAATGATTCAGGTGATTTCAATCCACTAACACCTGGTCATTTTCTTATTGGGGAACCACTCTTAACAGTACCGGAAGCCAATTATAAAAATTGCAACATAAGCTCACTGAAGAGATGGCAAATAACACAATTAATGCTTCAAAATTTTTGGAAAAGGTGGTCAACTGAATATTTGGTGCATCTGATGCACCGCTACAAATGGTCGTATAAAATTCCTGAACCTCAAATAGGAGACATTGTTTTGGTGAGGGAGGATGACTTGCCTCCTAGTAGGTGGCTTTTTGGCAGAATTCTTGCTAAATATCCAGGATCGGACGGACTCACACGGGTAGTTTCTTTAAAATGCAAAAATTCGACGATTAAACGTCCCACGTCAAAGCTCTGCATTTTACCATTTACTGAATAGATGTTGTAAGCCTAGTTAAAATGTAGTGTGTTATGATTGTAACAAGATTTGAACCAAGGACTACATCTATTACTGTTATGTACACTTATTAAAACATAATAATAATATAGTAATTGTATTCATACTCAACAAAGACCGAATGAATAAACCATCTCACGGTGGGCGGTTGGAAAGGACATTCTGTCCTTGGTGGGCGGAATGTTGAAGAATGTATCACGCAATTGTTTCACCAATGGGTTTTTATTGTTATGTATCGAAAAGGTCCAATGTTTGGTGGTCCAAGATTTAGATTATACGATATAATTGGTTTACTAGTTCGTTAGTTTTGTTGTAGATGGCGTGCTAACCAATATGTAAGGTATAACATAGATGTCGCTGTACATTTGGTACAACGATTCCTAGATCGCGGTGTCGTTTGTCGCCGTCAATTAATGTACGTCCCGCGAAAATTTGAAATTGTCATCCAATAAATCCAGTTCAAATGTTGCCTTGTGTTTCATTAAATACTGAGCTATCGTAAGAACAGACTAGACGATCACTGGCCAAAACAAATTAGATTACATTAGATCAATAAATATTAATAGGTAGAGGTTTTTATAAGAGCATAAAATAAATAAGTATTGGCTTAGCTGAATCTTTACAAAAAGGACTTGGACGAGGATTGTCCAGAGACTAGATGATTAAGGAGGCGAACCTTTACATAGTCATACTAAGGGAGTTGTGAAAATTAATGTAGGTAATTCGCAATTTTATGGTGGCGGACAACTTGGTTTGAAACTTATTATAGTATAAAGTATTTTACTAGTCAAGCCCTTTTATTCTATCTTTAACTAGATAGATAACAATATTAAGAGATTAGTGAAAAAATATGTACCTAATCCGCTATTTTGTGGCAGCGGCCATTTTCATCAAACATAGCTAAGAACACTTCCGACTATTTGCCTTTCAAACAAAGAAAATCTTAAAATTTAAATTGGTTTACCCGTACGGGAGCTACAATGCATATACATAGCTACGTCACACTTATAATACCCCGTCGTTTTGCCGTCGCGGGTTAAAAATCCATCGATGATAAAAAAACACAATAATTACCTTCATAGGAAGTTCAAGCACGAGGTAGGGTTTCAATCCAGCGGCCTTTAAATTCAACAAATCCTATGTGGACGAAATCGCGAGAGAACCTTAGTTTTACCGATGAGAATAACTACTACATCCTAAATAGTTAAACTTGACTTGTGTTTATAATAATTTTTATATTACAAGTACAATTTAAAAAAAAAATACCCACTTTTATTCTATTCAGTTATTATAGTGTAACTCAACAACTACTGGACCGAATTTGATAAAATTTAAAAGTGACTACACGGAAAGCACCAGCTTTCAAAACAAAAAAAATATTAAGTATCGGTTATTAACAAACATAAAAAAAAATTGAGTAATTCCTTCTTTTTGGAAGTCGGTAGAAAAATATACCTACACTAGAAAAATAACATGACATACAATATCAAACTTACATATTTTTTCTGCAAATAGGAGTCTACAAACTTCGACACAAAATTGTCGAACTCATAAAAGGCAAAATATTGAGGAAAATTTTAATGAATTTATGTCAATAGAATCACTAAACCGAATAAAATGTTCCATAAATATTTTTGATCAATTAAACGTAAATAGGTTTTTTATTTATCTCTAGAAACATCTATGAATCAAATAAAAGAACAAGCTTTCAAAGAAAAAACTACAATCTGCGCTTCAATTCGTACAAATGGTGCTGAAAGTTCTACAAATCACCTTGAGGAAAAACCAGCCAAGTATGAATTTTAATAATTCCGTGGGAATGTTCTTTAGGTAAAGATCTACGACACTGAAATTGTGCGAACGTGTTTAAATTTATTTATAAGTTTAAACAGCGCTATGATTGAATTTTAATCTATTAACACTACTGTTCACCCTTCTTTCTAGATATTTTTAAACTATTTTATTTTTAATTTTATTAGAAGATGGTAAACCTCATGGCGGTAAATAGTAACCTCTGCCTTTGGCAGATGCATCTCATCACAAGTGACGAACTACACTGACCCCGTTATCCAGAGACATTAACTTGTTAGTCTCATGCGCCTGTCATTTCGCCGGCACCCCTACCATTCAAACCAGATAGTATTGCAATAATTACTGATTCACGGTAGAAAAGGGTATGGTGGCAGTGCTTCCCCGGATGAACTCATTCACAAAGAGTTCTACTGTACTACATTATATTATGAATATATATATATATATATAAATATCTAGTTGACCCGCCAGCGGCTATGATCGCTTGGTCTTGGTGCAGTGGCGAGAGAATTAAATTATTAAATTAATTTCAATAACTTTTTATTTATGAACCATTGACATGAAAAAACAATAAATGTTAAGTTTACCACAATCTATTAATGAAAACCACATCTAAATTGGATAAGCCGTTTCTGAGATTATCGTGCATAACCACACTGACAAACATAAAAATACTAACATTTTGTTTTCATTCTATTTTCGTTTATAAAAGTCTCAATAATATTTCTTCTCATATAATTTTCATGTACAGACAGCGATCTGATACATGTTTATTATTCTTATAGATATATTTGTATTGCAGGATATAACAAGTATCAGGTAAATGTTGTTATAATAATACAATAGTGAGTATTCACATATAGTTTAACAATGCGCCGATCTCTGCCTTTGTATCAAGTTGCATTGAAAAATGCTCTTTAGTAACACTTTCTTTGTCTTTTTTTCATGCCCTACTAGCGACTGTCCACAACTTCATTTGTGTAGTAGGCTCGGCCTTCAGCCTCACCATAACCTCCCATCTTTTCTTATATTTTTAATATAAGAACCTTCAACGAAGTATTATAAAACATTAAAAAACTAGCTGGTGCCCGCGACAGTAGCTTATTAACTTCTCCAAGGCCATATCTATCTTTTCACCAAAACGTCAAAACATATTTGCATGGTCAAACGCAATTGCTATAATGATATTATATGAGTAAATTTAAACACTTAGTAAATCAATCAGTAAACACTAGTAATAAAATACAATACATACAAACATAAAATTAATCACCATGAAATTAAATCATGATGAAACAATGAATGAAATCGGTAAAGCCGTTTCTAAATTTATAACGTGATCAGGAGAAATAGGTGTTCTTTTATATAACACATAGATATTTATCTGTCTTTACTTTCTACTATGTCCATTGCCAACCGAATACAATATTATTTTAGAACAAATTAAGACTGTAAACTGAGCTTATTCTCACTCCATGGACGTCTATATATGCACGCTCCCATAAGCGCAGAAAGATATTGGGTCAGGCTACATTTGGCCCGCACCCAACTTGCAATCTTGTGCCGTATTTTTTCTTTTACATTGTAAAGTAACAGAGCATAACCGATTTAGCAATAAATAGGTCGAGCACAAAAGGCTGGTAGGAGTTATTGTTGGGATGCGTTCTTTATTAAATTTTGCCTTTTTAAGCCACAAAGCATGGGAAAAGAGCCGGGCCGTTATTAATTGTGTCATTGTCTTAATTACTTTCTTTCGGTTGGAAAAATAAGCCTTAGATATAATGTGAAAATTTGAAAGAAAAGACTTAATCATGAATTCAAAGCTACAATAATTTGCATTATATTTTTAAAACATTATACAAATTTTGGTATTTAATTTTTAGATTTAATATTATGTTATTTTAATGTTAACTTCAATCTATCAAGACTCTTGTGCAAAATGAGAACTGTGATCTAACATTTAATTTTTTATATGTTAGTCCAATTCAGCTATTCTCTGTCCCAACGTTACTGTCAAGTGTAAACTTTGACAGTTAAGCTATATCATTTACAAGCATTAATCTGTCCGCATATGGACAAAAACTAACAATAAACTTTATGAATGAAACTTGCCTCGAATGAGGCTTCCTGATTCGGCCAGATTAAAACACTAAATTAGCACACGCGTGTCACATAAGAATATGAACAATAGACACAAACATTTTCCGCACAGCTGTCGAAACGCAACGACAGTATCCTTAGAGATGCGTGTGGCGTGAGACTGAGAACAGCCATGAGATTATCTAAGAGCAAGCATCGTTGCATCTTTGATAACGTCCTTGACACTACGAGGAGATGACCTGCCGTGTGATTCTCTAAGAGCAAACATCGTTGTATCTTTGACTACATCGATGAAACAAATGAAGAGATGAGAAGAAACGTTAGAAAAGCAATCTTATGTACAGGGGCGATATCTCATAAAGTATTTAACATAGAGAATCGCACGGCAGAACACCTTCCGGGAATGTCAGTGCTATCAAGTAACCTTTTTGAATAGACAGGCAGTAAGCCTCTACCGCGTGAATAAATACATATATAAATAAATTATGCTATTGCCTATATTATCTATACAGAAAGTTTTGAATATCAAATCGATACTTTATTTACATACTCCGGCTGCAACCTTCGTATTTCACAGGACCTCAATTCCTAGGGCGCTTATCTTTTTGCACACACTCTATAATTGCGAACATACTATGATGTTTTACTCTGACGAAACTACTCAACTGATATGACTATATATACCTTACCTTTATGTATATTTATACCTTAATAACTGCGGTTCGCGGTTACACTCGCGTGGTGATGGATGATGATGACGATGATGGTGAAAAGTATCATATGTGTTAATCCATCGCCTCATCTACATCCTTACCAAATTTCAACAAAATTGGTCTAGCCGTTTGCGAGTGAAGGCATAACAAGCATGTAAACACATTTAAAAACTTTCGCCAATTTAATATTGGTGTGATGAATGAACTAGAATAATAATCATCTATATATATAAAAGCGAAAGTTCACTCGCTCATCACGAAATCTCAGAAACTACAAGTGCTAGGAGTTTCAAATTTTGCATGCGGGTTCTTTTTAGGACGTAGGTGCTCACTAAGACGGGATTTTATGAAATTCAACCCCTAAGGGGTAAGTTTTTGGGTTGATAGTTTGTATGAAACTTCGTTACTGCGAGTGCTACAAGTTTAAAATTTTGCATGTGGGTTCTTTTTAGGTCGTAGGTGCTCACTAAGACGGGATTTTATGAAATTCAACCCCTAAGGAGTATTTTTTTGGGTTGATAGTTTGTATGAAATTTCGTTACTGCGAGTGCTAAAAGTTTAAAATTTTGCATGCGGGTTCTTTTTAGGACGTAGGTGCTCACTATGACGGGATTTTATGAAATTCAACCCCTAAGGGGTAATTTTTTGGGTTGATAGTTTGTATGAAACTTCGTTACTGCGAGTGCTAAAAGTTTAAAATTTTGCATGGGGGTTCTTTTTAGGACGTAGGTGCTCACTAAGACGGGATTTTATGAAATTCAACCCCTAAGGGGTAATTTTTTGGGTTGATAGTTTGTATGAAACTTCGTTACTGCGAGTGCTAAAAGTTTAAAATTTTGCATGCGGGTTCTTTTTAGGACGTAGGTGCTCACTAAGACGGGATTTTGTGAGATTCGACCCCTAATTGAAATCTGACCAATTGAAATCTGTAATTACCGTATCCTGCGAGGCCACGCGAGTGAAGCCACAGGCGGGTCAGCTAGTGTTCTAATAGAAACAAAGCACCTGCTTTGAGTATAAAGTATACCAGCTTCAATAAAACAAGGTATAGAAAAATATCTATCGGCGGCATTAGTACTGCCCGAACACCAGTCGGAGTATTACGACTAGATAATAGACGTGAGCGTGTGCCGGTTTTACCATTTAACGTGAGTTTTGGTAACATTATACGTTAAATTTGTTTGACATAGAATATTTTTGAGTTTGAAAACTATCGTGAGTATCACACGTTATACTAATAAAAAGATACCGGCTTCATTCACTTGGTATTATGTCAGTTTAAGTCCGACGACGTTTCGAACGTGTAAGACGCGATCTCCTACGTTAAAAAATCTTCCCTCTCATCTTGCAAGTATTGTATAAAGAAGCAGACTTCTATAGGCAAAGATTTTCCTCATAGCACAATTTCTACTTAACCGAATTTCGCTAAGCATGTAATGGGGTAGCTAAACAAATAGAAGACGTTTTTCTTGGTAATGGCAAACTCGGTTGGGTGTTCTGTGAACATAAGCCGTTTAGCAGTGGACCTTTTCCCACTGTCGGTAGTGATAATACTTATACAAAACTATCTGCGTCCCGCGGTTTCAATCGCGTGGAGATGGATGATGATGATAATGAAAAGAATAAGTATGTATGTAATACCTTACCTTATTTCTTTTAAATTCGTTCGTGATTTAGTGGCAGACATCGATTCATTAAAACTTTCGAATTTATAATATTACATATTAGCTGCGCTTGGGATGGTGATAATGATGATAGCAATGAAAACTATACTATGTGTTATTCCAGCGTCCAAAGTTTCTATATACAAAATTTCATTCAAACTCATTCTGACAGTACGGTGTGATTGACTACCTAACTATTGTAAACCTAGACTAAATCTAAATGTTCCCATTTATAATAATAGTAAGAAGTACAATAATATTAAGTGTGACATGATTTAATTAAGAACCTAGTTCGTACTACATTTGGTCTTTATCTGTCGTCTTTTGATTAAAGTCAGAGTTGTAAATCGAAGTCTACAATAAAAGAGCTATGCATAGAGTTTATTTTTGCATTACTAGGTATACGAATTGAGGAAAGAAGCCTAAGAACTAAAGCCAACGTCATAGTCATAGCTCTAGCATAAAGTAGGCCACACATTTGACCAGTTGATAACTGATGATAAGGATGAATCTTGAGTAGTCACCACGAATTGGAAGACGTGCCGTATAGTCGCACAGGATGGACTAACGGCATTGTGAAAGTCACGCGGAGAGCTGATGGATGAATTAGGCAAATAGAAGTTCATTGTGGCATACAAGAGGCGAGGCCTATGATCAGCAATTTATGTCTTCCGGCTGATGATGACAGTGCTGATAGGTTGAAGCCTAAAAAAAAAAAATTACGTCTTTTTAGCTCCCAGTTCAATTGGTTTGGACAATGGAGTTGGGTAGCAGCCCAGAGTATGACACAGTTCCCGGTAGATATCCTTTCCTGCTATTAAAATTGTACCAAAAAAGGCTGAATAAATGTGCATTGTGTATATAAACTACCCTTTTGAAGACGTGCCAACATGATGTTATTTCATCAACTGTCAAACCTACCAGATACAATAGAATCTCCATTGTTATGACCGAGTGGACGGGTGAGGATTTATGTAATGTTATTAATTGTATTGCTATAAATGTTTCATCGGCGAACTCTCCACGTACCAGCCAAAATTGTATAATTTCAATATTCGTTGATTCAAAAGTGCTATCGTGAAGTTGTATCGTTATTATTTTCAAACAAACTTCCTCGAGATAACAAGTTAACGCTAACCATAATTGTTAAGTTTCTGAACAATCTTTGAAATCTGTTATGGCAAAAGTAGGCTTAATCAAAGTTGTGAAACGTCTTAACTCATTTGTTATTGACTAGGAATGCGCGGCTATCATTTCGCGTAATTGTTTTAGTTCCGATGTTGCTAATTGTTGTTGTTGGTAAAATATCGGGCAACTTCTACCTCTGGTTGGTGGGGTTGTGCTGATTTCTTATATAAATAGACGTTTAAATAGTAATTGTACAAGTGAAAAGCTACCTATTTAAAATATGCTTAAGCAAACATTAGGAGTTTGCAAGTATAGAGGTTGTCAAAAGGTCTGAGGATCAAATAAATAAACGTAGAACCTAAATAGCTTAGCAAACTCACTGGGTCCTTTCTTTTAGATATAATTTATGGTTTTTAATCCATAATGCGGTCCAGTTCAGTTCTGCTCACAGAATAGTGACTAGCTTTAATGTCAAAGTTTTCATCTAGAGTTTCCGTATTAAGTAAAATAATCGAAGCTATTTGACAAAAAAGTTGACAAAATGCGACGATATGAAAATAGATTTAACCCAATTTGGTACTACTAACTCCTTAAATATACACAACTTGGCCATAAAAATCTCCCGACAACTTAAATGTAAGAAGAAGCTAAAACTACTAGAGCTAAATAAATACTATTATAATTTGGAAGATATACTTAGGACATATTTGAATTTCATTCCAAAATCTTTTACTTATATGAGTAAAACCTGACGTTGAATAAACTGTTCAACGAAAATATTCACAAACACAATTGTAAGTTTTGAAAACTATTACACCTACTAAATAGTATTTTCTTCAAAAGTAACTTAGTATGGAAGGATATATCTGGAGTTGGAAATCACAACATTGAATCCCAGCAGCAGACTTGTTCGTTTTTCCATATACCTTAAAGTCACTGTCCTGTACAAGCAACGTTCTAAGAAGGTTCTTGCGTTGCTAAAACTTTAAGATAAGCTATTATCGAGGAAAACACATAACTGAGCTGACCGAGGGAAAATTCAACTAGACTGTAAAAAAATATTTTAATTAAAAAAGGCATAATTATAAAGTCCGATATTATAATTAGAAGACAAAGATGCTTGGAATACTCCACTTCTGGCAAATCGTCATCTGCCACCCACAAAATGTAATAATAGTAGTATTTAAGTAGAAACATTCTAAAAATCTTCTATTTAAAAGAATAGCCCTGAGTTTCTCGCCGCTTCTTCTCGGTAAGCTCTATATATTTTGGAAGGCGGCGGTAGAGTCTTTAGTGTTCATTATAATGAATAATTGACGTTCATAAGTGTGTCTTGGATGCCTAAAATAAATAAATGATTTTGATTTTGACTTTGACACCGTTTTATAATTTTGTACACTCTACCTAGTACTCGTGCACCTTTACGAACACTTAACGGTTATTATCGTGATCTGTGGTTATTCTCCACCACTATTACACGTTAACACTCGGAGAAACACAAATCTAGGTAAATTAAACAAAATAAACAATAGCCATTGTTGAGCTTTCTTCCCGTCATCTGCATTGTTCTTCCACAGATTATTTTAATATATCTATATAACACTGTGTTTATACTAATACTCGTAAATACGTCGCTAAGCACGTACAGCGCAGGTCGGGCATTGCCCCGCATCTCTGACATGTGTCTCAAAGCATGTATAGGTTGCCTCGGTTACAAGAATACTAATGGAGAAGTAATCAATGGGTCGAAGTTCGAAAGCCTCTGATTTTTGCAGCGTAAAATTTTTTGCCAGTATTGACTGGAAATTGTGAACCGTGTTGAGGTTTTTCGCATTGGCTGCCCGAACGATTTTACATTCGAATCTGATTCTCTGATTCATATATACGTAGTAACACATTCTGCTGGGATGTTGTTATGTTGTTGTAACTCAACTTGACAATAAACTTGAGTGTGTGTTATGGGCAAGTATAATTTCAGATCATACCAGAGGTGTAAGCCCCCGTGAGTTTTACAAAGACTAACACGTGTCAATCTCCACATTTGAAGCTATATCCAATTCATCGAGTTGCCCGTGATTATATCTGTGAAGGAATTTGGTGCTTACCTTGTCATACCATAGAAGCTATCGCTTTGAGATTCACATGCAGAAGCTTCATCTGCACGATTCAAAAAGGAATCCTGCGAGTATTTATGAGACATACGTATAGAAATTAAAATAATTACAAACTCTGCCATTTTTAATATGTAAATGTTATGTATTGTATGTCATCGTGATATTTAAAGCATTGTTATTACATTTAACGTCAATTTTGATGACTATTTTACCGATAGCAAGATTGTGTTTTTGACAACATTATCTGCGTTTTTATATATTTCAGTTTTCTTTGTATTTATCTTATTGTCATTATCTGTAATATAAACATTTACGTGATAAACGTTTTCAGGTGAATGAGCCATCTAGCTGTGTTAAGAATATGATGATGGAGTCGTTTTGTACGGTGGTAAGGACTATATGTGGTGGGGAGATTTATACGTGCGTGTGCAGAACGTTATTTTGGGTGATGAAGAGGAACATAAGTACGAGTATGTGTTGAGGGGAGACGTCTGAGTGTTCATCAAAAATAACAAATATATACAAACAAATATTTATATATGTAGTAAATTAATTTAAAAATACTAATAATTAAGTCATTCACATAAAAAAGCAGACGAAAACATGGCACACAAAACATAACAATAAAACTTATTTTACTCTACATAATGAAACGTAGAAGACCGAAAAAACCTATTTTCATATATTCCAATTTCATATATGGGACCTCATCAGTTAAACAATTACAAATATTCTTTATTAATAATTCGTTTCGGGTAAATACAAATTACAATACATCTATAGAAATTTAAAACATTAGCTTAATGACGAATTTAAAATTGAATATAATGCAGTAAAGCTACAAAAAAATCTTAATTACACTCAGCTCACAAACTTACACGGTTAATTACGAGTTGAAACATTTTACCATTCCAATAAATCCAGTTCATTGCAGCCGGAATTAAAAATCCTCTGTCAATAAACTAACGGAAGTCGGGTCTAATTAAACGTGCCGCGACGCGGTCCGTCACGGCACGTTCCCGGAGAGAATTTTCACTGGATAGTGAGGAGTGTTGCTAAAAAACGACGTGTAGAACCCAGTTTTAGGTTGCGTTTGAATTCGTCGGATGAGTTATTGAAGTTTGCGATGGCTATTCTTAGTAAATGGAAAACTTTACAATGGTTTAACAGCTATCTCAGCAATCGCTATCAATACGTAAAGCTCAGTAGTAGTGATGGTTCATGTTTGGATTCTGAAAAAATAGCGGTTAAACGTGGAGTTCCTCAGGGATCAATTCTCGGACCACTCCTTTTTATTTTATACACGGCCGATATAAAACTATATATTAAACACTGCCAATTTCACATTTACGCGGATGATTTGCAAGTATATATTGCTTGCCGACCAGATGAAATTGACAGAACGATTGGCAAGCTAAATCAAGACCTTTCGAGTATAACTGCTTGGGCAAATAATAATTGTTTACTTCTTAACCCTAATAAAACCAAATACCTTATATTCGGTAGTAAGCACCAACTGTCGAGTCTCAGCCCATCTGTAAATGTGATGCTCATGAACAATCCCATAGAGCGTGTGTATGAAGCGCAAAATTTAGGCCTGCATATGGACTGTGACCTGCGTTTTGAAAAACATATAACAAAATCAGTTCGAAGTTGCTTCTACAAACTTAAAATACTGTATAGGATAAGACCATTTATAAAAGTAAAATTGCGTATCCAGCTAGTAGAATCACTTGTCTTCATCATCATCATCTCAGCCGTAGGACGTCCACTGCTGAACATAGGCCTCCCCCATGATTTTCCAAAAGGACCGGTTGGAAGCGGCCTGCATCCAACGTCGTCCTGCGACCTTTCTCAGGTCGTCTGTCCACCGTGTCGGTGGACGACCTACGCTGCACTTGCCGGTACGTGGTCTCCACTCCAGAACCTTTCGGCCCCATCGGCCATCTGTTCTGCGTGCTATGTGCCCTGCCCACTGCCACTTCAACTGGCTAATCTTCTGAGCTATGTCGGTGACTTTCGTTCTTCTACGGATCTCCTCATTTCTGATTCGATCACGTAGAGAAACCCCGAGCATAGCCCTCTCCATAGCTCGTTGTGCGACTTTGAGCTTATCTATGAGGCCCATAGTAAGAGACCACGTTTCAGTGCCATAAGTCATCACTGGTAACACACATTGGTCGAAGACTCTTGTCTTGAGGCACTGAGGTATTTTTGACGAGAAGACTTCGCGAAGTTTCCGGAACGCTGCCCAGCCGAGTTGGATTCGACGATTGACCTCTTTCTCGAAGTTGGACCTGCCTAGTTTGACTGTCTGTCCCAGGTAGATATACTCGTCAACAACTTCGAGAACTGAGTTCCCAACTGATATTGGGGTAGGTACAACATGGGCATTAGACATAATTTTCGTCTTGTCCATGTTCATCTTAAGACCTACCCGTTGGGAAACTCGATGGAGGCCTTCGAGCATTGTACTGAGGTCTTCCATGGATTCTGCCATGACTACAATATTGTCTTATCAAGTCTTAATTATATGGACGTAGTTTTTGGCCCTCGTCTGCTTGCAAAAACACAGAGGCTGATTCAGCGGGTTCAGAATGCGTGTGCCCGTTTTTGCTTTGATATCCCATTTAGGGGTCATGTGACCCCATACTTGAACAGACACTACATTCTCAAAATGAAACACCGTCGCAAGTTACATTTAGCATGCCTTCTTTTTGGAGTAATCAAACATAAAACGCCAGCGTATCTCTATGATAAGCTGTCCTCGATGACGAGTCATGTCAACTAGTTCCCGGCAATGCGCTATGCAACTTTCCATGCAACATCACAAGTCAATGGCATTCCGAGGTAGTTTCCACTACGCTGCAACCAAGTGTTGGAACAATGTTCCTCCACCAATGAGGAATCTGCACAGCGTTAATAGTTTTAGACGTAGATTGAAAGGATTTCTTTGTGAGCATCAAAAGCAGCAGGAAACTATGAAGCATGATACGAGTGCTCTTTAAGTCTACAACTTGCATTATCCAGTTCAACTGTTCATTCTTATGTATGATATTACTAATATGATGCCAAATTATGTATTATCAAATAACACAAAATGTTATAGAAATTTTGCCTGCAATAATATTTAGAGACTTTTATTATGAACATGTATTAATTTAACACCTGATTAATTACTATTTAATTCATATAATTGTAATATATCTCTTTTTTTCTTTTTTACTTTACATGGATTTTATGATTAATTATGTAGTAGCGTTTGTTGTTTTACGGTTGGTGAGTTGTCGTTGGGCTGTTATGACGTCACCCACTGGGTCCATCGGAAGACCAGCGTTGGTTAGTAACCAGCATATGCTGAGATGGGTCCATTTTGAGACAGGTACCATTTAGTTAGCGTGTACCTTATTATTTTACACACAGCAACACGTACTCGTAGGTACGTGTTTTTTTATTTACCTTTTTGTTTATTGTTTGTCTTTTCACTGGTTTTTATAATTCCGTGCTTGCCTTGTCTTGTACATGTTAATTTAGTGTCACTTAGTCTTAAATAAATATAATTTCATTTTTTTTTTTTAAATAATCGATTGGACCATGACAGATTAAATATTCTTATAGCTATTCCCATCGGTATGTGATATATATATAATTATGATGATGAAAAGTATCCTATGTGTCAATGCAAAGCCTCATCTACCTCCATATTAACTTTCATCAAAATTGGTCTAGCCGTTTGAGCGTGAAAGAGCAACAAACATTCATGCATTTATCCATCCATCCATCCATCTAAACTTTCACATTTATAATCTATATATATAAAAGCGAAAGGTCACTCACTCATCACGAAATCTCAGAAACTACAAGTGCTAGGAGTTTCAAATTTTGTAGGCGGGTTCTTTTTAGGACGTAGGTGCTCACTAAGACGTAATTTTATGAAATTCAACCCCTAAGGGGCTTTTTTGGGGTTGATAGTTTATTATGAAACTTCGTTACTGCTTGTACTAAAAGTTTAAAAATTTGCATGGGGTTCTTTTTTGGACCCATACATACTCACTAAGACGGGATTTTGTGAAATTCGACCCCTAATTTAAATCTGACCCATTGAAATCTGTAATTACCGTATCCCGCGAGGCCATGCGAGTGAAACCGCTGGCAGGTCAGATAGTATTATATATATATATATATATAAATATATATATATATATATTCTACTATTCAAGTCAAATTAAACAAAATAAATGTCAACCATTGCTGGTTTTTTTTCTCTGACGCATTCAACATTAACACTTCAAATGGCACTGACAGCACCACGACAACCGCTTAGAGCTCTCGTCGATGCACATGTTTGCGTGAGTGAGCCGTTTCGATCGTATGTAGGTAGTTTCTGTGCTGTTTCGCTTTAAGTATTTCTTCTGTGCCATTGTTGACTAGACACTTTATTCTATTTATTTTTATATAGGTAGTTAGACAAACGGACACACGGCACTTCGTGCAGGTAACATAATCTGCACATTATGTTCCTACGTGATATATAATACTAGTGATTAATAATTATTGTTAAATGATTTTGGATTACGGTATTATTTTGTTACAATATTATATTAATGAACTATTATTATTAACAATATTCGTTGTTTTGCGCTTTGAGGCCGTTTGAGTTGCAAATTAAGAAAGATAAAAGTATTAAATCAGTAGGAACAAAGCAATTGCACAACTATAAGAAAACCGCAACAAATACGAACTGAAAATAAAGTTGTAACAGCGATAGCTTGACTCGATACATCAAAAGATTGCCGCCGAGTGTGTCCGTACAGTTTGAAAGTTTCCGGATTGTTCCGACAATGATTCGCGATTATATTGCCATTGTGCGGTCTTACAATTGTGTTTGTGACTACTATCGTTGAACAATTTATTCAACGTCAGGTTTTACTCATATCAGTAAAGGATTTTGGAATGAAATTCAAATATGTCCTAAGTTAATCTTCCAAATAATAAAATTATTTATTTAGCTGTAGTAATTTTAGCTCCCTCTTGCATTTAAGCTGTTGGGAGATTTTTATGGCCAAGTTGTGTGTATTTAAGAAGTTAGTAGTACCAAATTGAGTTCAAATCTATTTCCATATCGTCGCATTTTGTCATTTTTTTGTTAAATAAGTTCGGTTATTTGACTGAATAGGTACTGAAACTCTAACTGAAAACTTTGATATTGAAGCTAGTCACTATTCATTATATATTATATAATATTATTATATATTCTATTATCGGTCACTTGTCTATAAGCAGATCTGAATTGGACCGCATTATGGATTTAAACCCATATTATCTCTAACAGAAAGGACCCAATTAATTAGCTATTTCTGGTCTACGTTTATTTATTTGAATCTCAGAGCTTTATACATGTAAGTTCATAAAGTTTGCTAAATCATATTTTTAATAGCTTCCCACTTGCACAATTACTATTTAAACGTCTATTTTTAAAAGAAATCAGCACAACCCCATCCGAGGTAGAAGTTGCCCGATATTTTACCAAGAACAACAATTAGCAACATCCGAACTAAAACAATTACGCGAAATGATAGCGGCGCATTCCTAGTTCATAACAAATGAGTTAAGACGTTACACAACTTTGATTAAGCCTACTTTTGCCATAACAGCTTTCAAAGTTTGTTCAGAAACTTAACAATTATGGTTAGCGTTAACTGGTTATCTCGAGGAAGTTTGTTTAGAAATAATAACGATACCACTCCACGATAGCACTTTTGAATCTAGGAATATTTAAATTAATAATAATTTTTTTCTGGGTTGTGGAGAGTTTACCGATGAAACACATAACACCATGCTTTACGTCTCCAAAGTGGTAGGTAGAGGATATACACATACTTTTCGAATTTTTTATGGTACATGTAATAGGAGGAGAGGATATTGCCATCTACCGGAAGCAGTTTCATACTCTGGACTGCTACTTCGAAGTTTTGTCAGACAAACGCAATTCCATTTTCCGATCTATTAGTTGAACCGGGGGCTAATCTAACGCAATGGTTAAGTTAATGCAACCAACCTATCAGCGCTATCATCATCAGCCGTAAGTCATCAATTGCTGAACATATACAAATACCAATATCTTTATCTTATATGCCTCGCCTCATTCTACCAAATCTATCCATCAACTCTCCGTGACTCTCCCAATGTCGTTAGTCCATCCTGAGATGCTGGAACAGCATATATATTACATAGGATAGTTTTCATCATCATCATCATCATCACCATCCATCCACCGAAGTGCAGCTAGTATATAATACTAAATTCGAAAGTTTGAATGCATCGATGTTTGTGTGTTAAGCAGTTTTTTCGTGATTTAGTGGCAAATCACGAAAAAACTGCTTAACGAATTTAAAATAAATTTGGTAAGGATGGCACTGGATTACTCGTACTAAACGCATATTGATACTTTTCTTTATCAACATCATCCATCACCACGTGGGTGAAACCGCGGGACGCAGCTAGTATTGTACAAGTATTCTTATATCTCTATATCACTACCGACAGTGGGAAAAGGTCCACTGCTAAACGGCTTATGTTCACAGAACACCCAACCGAGTTTGCCATTACCTACTAACGTCGCACGCTTCTCTAGGAATGGTATGGATGCGTTTCGACAGCTGTGTGGAAAATGGTGGTCTGCAATTTTTTTAATTCTGATTGGGGGCACTAAGTCTTGCACTGACGTCCCGCTTGGGGTGTATTGTGCATTTGAAATGCACAGCACAATATGCTGGTGATGTGGTCTTATTTAAGGCCTTTGAATCTGATATCCAAGTTCCGGCGAGAAATATCCACTACCAGCTCCCGCTATATTTTTTGTCCCATCCTTAAACATGTTGTATGACGGTGAACAACCATCCAAAGCAGTCTTCTTAGTGATCAGCTCGTAATTTCTCTCATCAAGGTGCGTTTTGTAACGATTCTTCAGTTATGTACATTGTTCATAATCTTATGTGACACGCGTGTGCTAATTTAATGTTATAATGCTAGTAAATGATACTGAATAAAATTGCTGCTAATTTACTGATATACAGTTTTATCAAGTCAAATACGTAGTACATAATATAATTGTCTGTAAGACAAAGTTTACACTTGACAGTAACGTTGGGACAGAGAATAGCTGAATTGGGCTGCCATTATACAAACATGAATGTTAGTTCATTTTAACGCCACGAGGGTTCTCATTTTGTACTTTACTCTTCGACCAATTGGTCGAAGACTTTACCTTGACAGTTCTAGTTTACATTTATTTTTATTTTTGCATAGATTTTTAGGATATTCTTCGCAATAAAATGCTTTAAAAAATACCAAAATATGTATAATGTTTTAATTATATTATGCAAATTATTGTAGCTTTGAATTTACAATTAAGTCTTTTCTTTCAAATTTTCACAATTATATTTAAGGCTCATTTTCAACCAAAAGAAAGTAATTAAGCCCACAGATGACACAATTAATAACGGCCCGGCTCTTTCCCCATGCTTTGTGGCTCACAAAGGCAAAATTTAATAAAGAATGCATCCCTAACAATAACTCCTACCAGCCTTTTGTGCTCGACCTATTTATTGCTAAATCGGTTATGCTCTGTTACTTTACAATGTAAAAGAAAAAATACGGCACAAGATTGCAAGTTGGATGCGGGCCAAATGTAGCCTGACCCAATATTTTTCTGCGCTTATGGGAGCGTGCATATATAGTCCATGGAGTGAGAATAAGCTCGGTTTACAATCTTAATTTGTTCTAAAATAATATTGTATACGGTTGGCAACGGGCATTGTAGAACGTATAGACAGATAAATATTGACAGGCCGGTTGGCGCAGTTGGTAGCACCCTGCCTTAAGAGCCGCTGGTCCCGGGTTCGATCCCCGGACAGGTCAAACATTTGTGTGCATGAAATGTGCTGTTTTATAAGTTTAATATCATATATAAGTATGTATACCAGTTATCATGTTACCATAGTACAGGCTCTGCCTAATTTGGGACCTAAACACCTTTGTGTGGATGTTGTCCTATATTTAAAAAAATATAAATAACAATATTCGACGCAACTTTACACAAAGACACAGATCAGTGCACTGTTAAACTATATGGGAACATAGGAGTACTTACTTTTGTATAACATTACCCTCACATAATAACAATACATAATCAACAGATAATAACATCTACCTGATACTTTAATACCCCACAATACAAATACATAAGTAATAAAGTATATTTTACGTATCGCTGTCTGTAAATGGAAGATATATGAGAAAAAATACTATTGGGACTTTTATAAACAAAAACAGAATAAAAAAATTATTGTTACTATTTCTGTCTACTTGTCTTTCTGTCTGATCGTTTGTGAACGCTAATCTCAGAAACCGCGTATCTAAATTTAGATGTGGTTTTCTAATATTGACTAATATTGTAGTTAGATTAACTTAACGTTAAGTGTTTGTTTCATGTCAATAACTTTTTTATCTATGAACATAAAAATGTTCATGAAATTTAAAGAATAACTCTCTTTGAGATAGAAAACTATCGCGAGTTATGTTCATAATAACGCTTTAAAACCGGCTAAGACTCGCGTAATATTTACCGGAAATATTCTCAGACCAGTTTCGAACTTATTTGAGAGAGTTACGTGCTGTGGCCTGCGCCCGCCGCTGTGCACAAGAGTGACTCCCACAAGAAGAACTTGAAATAAGTTTGAAACTGGTCGTAGAATATTTCCAGTTAATATTACGCGAGTCCTAGCCGGTTTTAAAGCTCTTGCCAAGCCGCTGGCGGATCGACTAGTTATTAATATATTTATAACATACTAGCAAACCCTGCGAACTCCGTTTCGCCACCAGATGGCTTCGTTTTATGTAACATTTCGTTTGGCGCCATCTACTTAAAATATTGGTTTTTAGTACATGCTATGCATCAGAGATGGCGCTGTATGTCAAAAAAGATTTTCCCGCTTTTCTTTTTAAAATTTTCCTGAATTTTCTTTACTATAAACCTCACTGAGCCTGAGACCTTTCCAACGAATGCAAAACCGTGGAAATCGGTTCGTGCGTTCTGGAGTTATAGCGTCAGGAAGGAAACCTAACTTATTTTTATATAGTAGATAGTAGATAATATATTTTATTGCAGTAAAACTCTTTGTGAATCAGTTCATACGGGGAAGCACTGCCACCATACCCTTTTCTACCGTGTATCAGTAATATTCGCAATACTATATGGTTTGAATGATACGGGAGCCGGAGAAACTACAGACACATGAGACTAACAACTTAATGCCTCAGGGTATGCAGGCGCAGTGCAGTTCGTCACTTGTGATGAAATTCGTCTATACTCCATGAGGTTTACCGTCTACCGTCCCATAATAAAATTTTAAAAATGTCGAGAAAGTTGGGTGAAGAGTATTTTCAATAGATTAAAATTCAATCATAGCACTGTGTAAACCTTTTAATAAATTAAACACGTTCGCACAACTTCAGTGTCGTAGATTTTTAGCTAAAGAACATTCCCACTGAATTATTAAAATTCATACTTGGCTGGTTTTTTCTCAAGGTGATTTGTAGAACTTTCAGCACCATTTGTACGAATGGAAGCGCAGATTGTAGTTTTTTCTTTGAAAGCTTGTTCTTTGATTTGATTCATAGATGTTTCTAGAGATAAATAAAAAAATTGATTGAGCAAAAATATTTATGGAACATTTTATTCGGTTCAGTGATTCTATTGAAAATAATATTATTGAAATTTTCTACAACATTTTGCTTTATTGAGTTTGATATTTTGTGTCGAAGTTTGTCACTTGTAGACTCCTATTAGCATAAAAATACCTAAGTTTGGTATTGTGATGTGAAATATTATTTCTCTAGCAGATCTCAAATTCCTCGAGTTAAACTATTAACAGTCTAGTAGAAATTTACATAGGTAATAATGTGAATCATAATTACGTAAATCGAGGAGAGAACTCTAGTTCTCTCTCAATTTAGTCCACATGGGACTTGTTCAACTTAACCCTACCTCGTGTTTGAGCTTTCGCTGAAGGTAACTATCGTGTTTTTTTGACTATTTATAAATTTTATCACGATGACTGAAAACTTTCTGGTGGGCACCAGAAGAACCAGTGCCTGGCTTGAAATTTTAAAGACTGAAATTCTGTTGCTAAGCACTTAACGGTGTAAACTGGGAGTTGGTTTTGAGAGGCAGTCATTATTGTAGATCTAGTGCGATAATACCTTCGACCGCAACTATCGATTGAGATAGTTGTGAAACGCCAGAACACTAAGTACGAAGAAAAGTTTGCTTAGCAATGCCTAAATGTTGGGGTAAAAAGTATCCTTTTCAGCCATTTCCATATCTATGTTCTAAAAATCACGTACATTGTTATATTACTGCACGGAAAAGTCAAGGAGGAACACAGTTGCAGTCTGATGTCGTTTGATTATAATTATAAATTGAATAATTGATAATAATAAAATTGACTGCGTCCGTATACACGATAGTCACTGGATGGAATTTTGCAAAACTTGTACAGTTTGTCGACGTTGTTATACTAAATGATTATCTTCTGTTTCCTTATTGATTATAATATAACTTGTCACTCCAGATGGTAAAAACCTTCACTTTCTCCATGCGATCCAACTAGTTCTGAAAACATTTATTACACTGTCACTGACGAATTAGATGACTATTATCACTTTATGACTATATTTCTCCTGATCTCAATTTAAATAATTTTGGTAAATTTTATTATACAGAGCCGATGTTGCCACTGACAGCGCCACCTGGCGCAAAATTGTGAAATTTTTCTTTATGTGTGTTACCTCATAACTTTCGATAGGGCGAACCGACGCTTAAAATTATTTTTTTATTTGAAAGCTGGTGCTTCCATTGTAATCCCATTTCAATTTTATTAAATTCGGTTTAGTAGGTTTTGAGTTACACTCCAATAACTGAATAGAATGGAAGTCGGTATTTTTTTTTAAATTGAACTTGTTCACCTAGTTTTGGACGAAATCCGGCTAATAACATTACTTTGAGGGGTTAACTTACGTGCTTGGCACATTTGGATATCTGATGAGCAGATAGCACAGCGCACAAGTGCCTGTACAATGTACCAGCCCCCCTTTAGATGGCCCTCATTTTGTTACAGTAGTAACAGATGAAATTGGATACTATACATCCTACTTACTACTTACAACGAAAGTACAAAAAACACACTTTAGACAGAACTAATAAATTTCGTCAACTGTTGCGCTTGCAGAAATTAAGGGAGTCACTGGACGTGACAAGCGTGTATAAGATCCCCTTTCAATGCGACAAGAGCTTTAGAGGTGAAACTCGATGCAATATTGCGACCAGACTCACGGAACATACAAAACGAACATGGCTAGATCAACCGTGCCCGAAAATGCTTAAGAAGTAAGCCTCCTCATGAAGTTCGATCAAACATCAGTCGGGTATAAACATGCTACAATGGCCACCGTACTGTTAAAAGTTCGCAACGGTGCACAAGTGTAGACAAATTATTGTACAAAATTATGACCCTTGTTTTTGTGTTTTCCTCGTCAATAAGAAAGTTTTAGTTAGGCACCCGTCGCTATACTAGAGCATTACATAGACAGGATATGGGCATAATGTCAGACTAAATTATGTGAATTGACTCTGGCTACTTGATTAAAAATCTCACTTGATGCTACTTTATGTATTATCTATTCAAAGAATGGCAGAAAAACGTGCGCGAGTCCACTATAATGGGAAAAGAAACTTCCGTCTTATCCATGGAGAAATATGGATAACATGTCAAAATTCAGTGAAGCTATAAATAAAGACCGTCATACTATTTATATAGAAGTATAGGTACTTCCTAATCTAGGATATCCTTTTCAACCCGGGTCCATCTATAGGCTTCACGCAATATTAACAAAAAAAAGTAGAGAAACGTCACATTACAAGGTGTATTTTACCTCGTACAGCAGTGCGATTCTCTAAGAACAAACATCGTTGCATCTTTGACAACATCCATTTAACAAATGACGAGATGACAAGAAACGTTGAAAAATCAATTTTGTCTACAAGGGCGATATCTCATAAAGTATTGGACATCGGTGAGCTCGTCAACGAGTCATCGCACACAGACAGAGAATCGCACGGCAGGCTTTGAACCTGCATCTTCTATTAACCGTCGAATCGTATTATGGTTGAATAATTCAACGTGGAAACGTGAATAAAGCCTGCATACCTATTATATTTCCATTAGCAGAGTGAAAGGAACTTACTTCAATGCGCCTCGGGCGACAGGAGTTTTTAGTTTCATGCCGTATAACTTATCTAAGATAGTGAATATAATTCAAACATTATTACGTCATTCGTTATGTACAATACGTATTCCACGATTGTGATAAATGTCTCTTAGCCTACATTATATGTTGTATGATGAAAATATCAGATCGTTAGTTTGTTAAACTGTCACATAAAGGTTTACTTACACTTGATAGTGTAGTGTTTGAGCAGTATCTTACTCGATGGTGAAGGGTGATGCAGTCGACGGTGGTATCACTCTAGACCTAGAATAGCGACGGTTCTCATGGACAGCTGCCGAAACACACTTTTAGGTGTTTAGGGATAGATCTCTACACTTAAGGGTGATGGCTAGCCAGATGAGAACGAGAAGTGCCCAACCACCATGCGTACTGTTTCCGTGATCATGCTGTGTATTTAAATACGATGTCACCTCTACTGTAAGCACAAGCCCGAGGTGGGGATCGATCCTGTGACTATCTTATTGACGTTAGTGTCACTTTGGAGTCTTTTTCATACAATGTTCAGCACGTATGCATATTATATGTATGTATGCAGAAATGGCAGACAGTTATTATTGCCAATTCCAAATATTTATGTGAACATCATTCTCGAAAAAGGAGATTTTTGGCTGAACTTTAATGCATTCATTTAGTATGGACACAACAGCGAAAGCAATCGAGAGTGCAATATTGATCGGCTAATTCCACTCGTTAGCATTCGCTCGTTCTGTACCCGGCTTTAGCTAAGTTAGTAGTGACTCTTGTTTCAAAGCGTAGGGTCCCAGGTACGATTTCAGGGGATAATGTTTATGTGGTAACCAGAAGGTGTACTGGGATCTTGGCGACACAGGATGTATGAAAGTGCAAATGTTAATGTTAAGTTATTTTTGAAGTTACCTTAAAAATTGCTATAGCGAGAAAGTAAAAAGATGCGCGTAATAAAATTCCTAAAGGTGTAACTTTTAAAGTCTTAATTGAAGCTTTTCCCTGTGTTTGCACGCAGGGGAGGGCCTTGCGCCTATATATTGCACATAAAGTAAATCTCATTAAGGCCATTGATGGCCCACTGGGAACGATGGGTGGGACAGTTAGTAAATTGTAAATACCTGATAGGTATTATTCCACTTACTCATGACCCATTAACTAGTAACCAAACAGGAAATCGGAAAGAATTTATAGACCTTTTTCTAGCCTAATAACGACATTCTAATATTTATTACGCCATAAAAACAGTTTTTCAAGTAATGAGAAGTTACGGAACCCATAGTATAAGTTGATTTCTTGTCGGCATTACCGTAATAAAAGAACGTGTAACTAGTAGGGAGTGTAGACACGCTCGATATTATTTTCTTGATAATATTGAAGGTGATATTATGTTATTATTCCCTAGTAATACATGTGCTAATGAGCTTGTGTGCAACCTTATTAGGCGCTGTGGGCGAGAGTTAACTATTATGTACTCAATAGCAGTATATTTTCTGCGTGGTAATTGTCTAAGGCAGCTATACTCTAAGTGTGTTGAGAAGATGAAGCGTTAAAAATAATTAATTTTATCAAATCACGACAACTACAATCCCGATTGTTTTCATTATTGTGTGAAGATTATGGCAGCAAACATAAAACACTGCTGCTCCATACAGAAGTGCGATGGCTGTCTCAGGGTAAAACTTTAACAAGGCTATTTGAACTTAGAGCCGAGTTACAAATGTTTCTTTCAGCAGATATTTCTTTTAATTTGAAGTACCGTTTGTATGATAAAACTTGGTTGTTCCGATTGTCTTTTATGGCGGATATCTTTCAAAAACTGAACGAATTGAATTTATCATTGCAAGGTAAACAGACAACAGTGTTTCAGGACTATAACAAAATAACTACCTTCAAAAGAAAATTAGATTTTTGGATTATTTGCGTTGGTAAGAAAGATATAGAAAGCTTTACGTCACTCAGTGAGTTTATTAGCGATAACGACTCAGAAATGTTTCAAGATGATGTGTTGGAAGAATTGGTCCAATATCTCAGTTCGATGCGCGCATCTTTTGAAAAGTATTTTCTTATGTCGTGACAAAGCACGCGAGCCTGACACAAAAACCAATGTCTTAGAATGACAACAGTGTGACAGAAGTGCAGTGTCACGTAAAGCTTTAATTTAAGGCTTTGTGTTTCACTATAAATATAATGGGCAAGCGTGCTGCTTTCTACCAGGCGCAGGACTTGTACGTTTCGTTGCTTAACCCTACTAATTAAGTAAGTATAAATAACAAGTCAGAATCAGTCAATTAAGAGAAAGACGGCATGACCACTTAGAATAGCGAGTGGCTCTCAAGAACAGCTGCCAGATCATACTGTTAGGTTGTTAGCGCAGATTTTCAAACTTGAAGGTGGTACCAAGAAAGACTGACCCCAGAATTAGCCTTTTTTGGAGGAGGGAAATGCTGACTTTTTCTTTTCCACCACGAGGATGACGAAAGGTCTCAAAAAAGGCTCAGACCCGCCAAAACCCTCCCGTGAGCAGTTCTCCGCAGAGGTGGGGCGAGATTGGGTCGCGCTAGCATTTCCTTTCTCGCCCCAGCGGTAGACCCTAGACTTGTAGGGCCGTGCAAACCGACGTAGAGTCCCCCGACTCTTCACCAGTGACCCCACTACGGAGGAGGGAGAAGACGTGCGAACTGTCTTCTCCGTCTTCGCCCAGTCGTCTGCGACGGAGAGGGTCAGCTCGGACATCGTTCTTCCTGACCCGCTCCGCGGCCTCCTTCTGCGCCATCACCGCTTCGCAGAAGGTGGTGACCACCTGCGCACCAGAATTACCCTGCCGTAAATGCTGTGGAATTTATCACGATTTCTTCACGAAAGCTCATACCCAAGATGGGGATCGATCCTGTGGCCGTCTTATTGATAGCCATTATTACTCCTGGGCTAACCATCGCTACAACAACAAAAGTCTTAAAGTAATATTTAGAATAAGAACTTTTTATCCAGATAAACTGTCGAAGAATCATTATCACACAGCTGGAACCACGAAACACGGTTAGGTTATTGTTAAACCAACGCTGTATTCTTATTGGTACACCACAGCAAGACATTACCGTCTTTTACGACCAATTCATCTCTAAAGTTCGTGGGAGCGAACTAGAATTTATGAGGGCCCAATAAAACCGCATCGGATCATAGTAAAATGGATTTTAATGGTGTATGCAAGCAGGAGTGGAGGTAACGGCTTGATATTGCAGACAGAATCTGTGCAAAAAGGGAACCGACGTGGTGTTACGGTAAACTAACATTCAGGTTAGGCAGCCCAATCCAGATATTATTTGTCAGTCACGCAACTATCAAGTGTGAACTTCCACTTGATGAAATTATGAAATAGTTAATTAGGAGCAAATTTTTTCAGCTTTCCAATTTTGTCCCTAGATGGCCGAGCTTTTAAATGGACGTTTAATTTTATGACCAATAAAATAATGATAACTGTTTACTGATTATAATAAGGCCAATATTTTATGAATTCAATAGAAGATCTAATTTAGCGTATATTTACTCGTAAATAAGCAGAAATAAACAACAGTACATTGTAAATCGAGGGGATAAAACAATCTATATCTGTTCGAGAATATGTTTAAGCCGTAGGGCTTAAAGGAAACTTGAGAACAGAAATAGAACTTTCTCTCGAGTAATACATAGTGCTTTATACTACGCCTACGAGTAAAATAAAATAGTTACTCGTACTTTCATTAGTGAATAATTATTGTATGGAGCATTTTGTACGAAATCAAAGACATCGTTTTTCTGAGGGCTTCATCATTAGAAACAGTTAGAAAAAAATATTTAGAATTATTAAAAGAAGCGTACTGATAAATAATAAATTGAGTAAAAAACAAAAATCAACAGTATAATAACAAATGGCTGCCAATTTTTTTTCGTAATGCAAAAATAGGTTGCTAGCCTCCTTTCATTGAAAATCGAGTACAGTAAAATAATTCCTACCACTTTTTTCTTATCATGGGATGTAAAACCTTTTTGAGATTTGAAGTTTATATTATATGTTCGCTGGTAAAAAACAAAAGAACGCTACCCAGGGCAGAAATGGATTTTCATACAACATTTCTATCGTGCTAAGGAGGGCGGCGGGAAAAGTTATATGGAATTTCATTTCTGAAATTTATCACATTTATAAGGGAGAAATGACGAACTTTGTAACCCGTTAATGAAAGTGTAATGAGACACGTTCTGAGTGGGTGTGGTATAAACTTTATTATTCACCTCCTTTTTCACTGTGCTAAGCCTGGCTTCAGTTACTTTTTTTTATATATTTTATTTTTTAGGTCTTTGCAAACTATATTGAGAGTGTAATATTCAGAACAAAGACCTGTATAAGTACATAATATATTAAGTAGGCACTAAAGCGGCTAGTGTAAAGTTCAGTACGAGGTCCAGTCTAAGTATGTGCCAAGTACGTGGACATGAAGCTTCCATAAGCATAACACTGCGTCCAGAGCACATGAACGAACTATTTCGAGGAAACTTGCTGGTAGCCCGCACAATGAGGACGAACCCATAAATCATAGTCTCGAACTAGTGCCGTGGCTTAGTGTGAACTGCAGTCACAATGAAATGTAACATTGAAATTAAATAACTTTAAACGTTTTTGTCCCGATTTTTTTAACACTTTATTCAAGGTTATATACTTTTACGAGAAGTACTGCCACAATACCTTTTTCTACCGAGAAGCAGTAATGTTCGCAATACTGTGTTCTTGTTTAAAGGATAGGTGTCGGCGAAAACATAGACACATGAGGCTTAATTACTTAATTCTCAGGGTTACAGATTAGAGTCTCAGGTTAAGGCGCAGTGCAGTTCGTCACTTGCGACAAAATGTTTATGTTATAGGCAGAGGTTACCACTTAACACCAGACAGGTCTCTTGCTTGTACTATCTCTCAATAATATAAAAATATGGCTCAGCACCCACTCGGTATAACTGCCGACGCATTGTCTTACATCACTTTAATAGTTTCTATATTTTGGAATACTATTTAAGATCTTTTAACATGTTGTCCCATTCAAAAGGTGGGAGTGAGCATATAACTTGTGCCATTAACAATATCAATATTGCTGTATTTTGTACTTCTATACTAATATTATGAAGAGGAAAGATTAGTAATGTTGTGTTATGTATGTAACTAATAAACTCGAAAACTTCTGAACCGATTTAAATAAAATATCCAACATTAGAATGCTGCTGTACTCCTGAGAAACATAGACTATATACATTGTCATCATCACCATCATCCATCACCACGCGGGTAAACCGAGGAGCGCAACTAGTACACTATAAGTATATGTATGTATGTACACATGTCACCTGCCTACCTACTCAGGGTAGAAGGGAGCATAAGAGAAAGAAGAGAGAGATTAGAATATAAGTATAATAAATAGAAAGGGTCGTGGATCTCAGACAGGTATGGAAATTTGGCAAGCTTCCTTGTTTAAGGACTTAGCTCCGGTCCGCTAGTATTTGAGTCGATGCTCAGCAGCAGGTCTGCCGTGCAGGGCTCGGCTCCACACCGCCGGTAGAAATTCCCAGCAATCGCTGTAGAGAAAGGTGGCTGCGGTCGGTGCTGGAGATCAGAGGACGGCCGGAGTTCAGAGGTCGTGTACTGCTAGTAGTTCAGCCTCGTACTGGAACAGTTCCGCCTCGTACTGGAACAGTTCCGCCTCGTACTGGAAGAGTTACGCCTCGTACTTGATCCCTGGAAAGCACATGTGCTCCGGTCACAATGGGTCCAGTAAAGTGTTGAGCTGGTGGGTCCACTGTCCCTCTGCTACTGGGCATATAGTGACTCGCAGAGGGCCTTTAGGGATGTATGTATGTATGTATGATGTATTGGCAAACAAGAGATGCCATAAGGGCCAAGGAAGTAATGCTGCTGGTGAAGAATTCGCATCCGCTAAGGCTTCCGCTACCGAGCATAAAGGGACTAGCTAGGCCCTTCGCGGATGCGAACCACCAGCCGCTCAGAATGCCAGAAGGGCGTAAATAGGTGTGTTGCTGGTAAAAGTGCGCACAATCCACTAGGTCCGTTCACTACCGAGCAATTAGGGACTAGCCTAGGTACCTCGTGAATTGCGAGCTACCAGCAACACCCTTTCAAGTTTGCCAGAAGGGCGGTTATATTCGGTTACACACACAAAAATCTTTACTTTCCATCGGTCTATTAAAATGAAATTTATATAGCGTTTGTTGTCAAAACATTGTAAAAAGCAAACTTTTATTACAGTTCGGTGTGATAGACGTCCTCTTCTAGACTCTGATCCAACACGATCCTTTTATCTGCGAGCAGTGATCCCGTCTGGGATACAACAGAGATTTTTACTTTGTTACCACTTTCTGTGCTAAACTGCTTTTATATACCTAGTGACACATACGAGGACATGGGATATATATATTAGATAGCACAATATTCATAATATAACCATAACGTTCTCTTATGCTGGAACGTGGACGTTCGCTAAGAGAGTATGCTCATACCCCTTTTTTTAATCGTGTGGGGAATGCACTTACACATCCTCACCATATCCGGGGGATTCGATGTCGAACTCATCATCTACGCGCCAACTGCACCCATAGCAGCAAGCAGACCATACCGAGTAAACAACCATACGGTGTTCCTCCGGGCGCGAGAACGATGCTCATACACTTCACTAAAATTCCCTGAGTCGCCCCACGACGTTGCAATGAGTTAAGATCTTACATATCATAACTTATTACAACGTCCAAGTCCCGAGAACACACATTCAGGCTAATAAATAATAAAAATATTTGCTTTAGTTGAAAACTGAAGCTAAAACCCCGCGATTCGAAGGCACGATTTTAGCATGGGATAGGTTGGCAAATGAGCAAGTGGCTCACCCGATGGTAAGTGATATCGTCGCCCACGGACATCCACAATACCAGAGGACTCGCGGATGCGTTGCCGACCTTTGAGGAATGATGATTTGAAGGAAGAAAAAGATAGAAGGGGTAACGGATGGAGGGAAGGGGCAAGGAAAGGGGTAATGGGGAAGGGGGGAATAGGGCCTCCGGAACCTCCCACAAGCCGACGAAACGCAATAGCAAGCTATGTTACTTCACGTCGGTGTTATGTGGAAGTGTGGTACTTCCCCGGTCGTGCCGGCCCATTCGGCTGTGGGGTTACAGCGTGGCACTACCACTAAAACACCATTTCACCGATTACTACAAGCCATTATGTTTATTACGACTAATCTGTCAACCACTACGCGGTGCCAGGCTATGTGTAAACCACTTTTATGATGCTATATTTAACTCGTTTATTTGTTAACATTTTATGATGTATGGTCGGTTGGCGTAGTTGGTAGCAACCCTACCTTCTGAGCCGCTGGTTCCGGGTGTCCATGAACGCGTCTGTTTGACCTGTGTCTGTATGTGTATATGTATAAAAGAATGTATATCAGTCATTAGGTTACCATAGTACGGGCTCCGCCTATATTAAGACCTGAAGACGTTGTGTAGGTTCAATACAAATAGAATAATTGGTTCTTACTAACAATATACAATTATTAAGCAAAATAGACAAGATTTTATTACGTACTCGGTATAAAATATGTGTCATTACTATATATGTAATTATAGTAGATTATGATACTGTTGCATAATAAGGGTTCTTATAACATGAGCGTGTTTTAAAAAAACGAGCCGTTGGCGAGTTTTTTTATAGTATCAGACGAGTGTTATAAGACCAAGTTATGTACAGCGTACATACACTACTTTATCTACTCTCATACTATAATACGTAAAACAATATTGCAAATAAAACGCTGAATATAACAACAAATTTATTTTTACATGTAATAATTATTGATGTTCTGAATATTACAATTATCAAAATGAATTTGAACCGGACAGGAAGCGTTATTGGAGGTACTCGGAGAGGGTATGTTAATGTTGACCTCATTTCTGTTATTTTCAATACTGTTAAGTATTGAATTGGATATAGCGATCTTGTTAGTCATTGAATCATCTATATAGCCTTCTGCAACTGTCGTTGACTTCCAACCACCGTGTCGCTTTAGTGCCGTTATATCTCCACCAGCGTCAACTAGCAAGGTCGCAGATGTTTGGCGAAAGCAGTGTCCTGTGTACAATTCGGGGTCGGTAAGTTGAAGATAGCTGGCAATAACTTTGCCTAAAGCTCCAAATTTGTTAATGCCAACTCTCTGCGTCGTGCATTTTCCGTCAATATAGTTTAGAAAAAAACTGGGATTGCTGCACTCAGTTGGTCGTAGCTCTATGTATTTTTTGCATTGTTCATAATATTTCCCAGTAATGGTAAAAGAGCGGTCCGTCTTGGTTTTAGTTTTACTTATTTTGATCAATAGTGTAGTTTCGAAGACTTCAACATCTTTGAAATTGTATGTTGTATAACTCTTGCCGTCGGCAAGCACCCATTATACCAAAAATTAGTGCAATCTGTAACAACTCATATATATATATTACGGTAAATAAACTCAATATTAACAAAAAAAATGTACATGGTTAAGTGATAAACAACTAAAATACCTTTGTGAAGAGATATAATGTGTCTGGGGATTCATTTAAGAACTTATTTATCTGTTCTGCTGTAAAAGTCTTGGATTTTTTCCCTTTATATCCTTGTGAGTTTCGTTTCAAAAATGCAATCAGCTTGCTATATTTAGTTATGTCAACTTCGTTGTAAATATTGAGTGTACATTTAATCATGGAGTATTTAACCCACATACTTGACACTTTATATTTTCCAGATAACTCTTGAAAGTACGCTAACAACACATTTTCAGAAAATGATGTAGCCTTTTTATTCATTTTCCATTCCATGAATTCGTGGTAACATTTATTATAGTTGCTCCTAGATTTCGCCGGCAACAGGTTCATGGTCATGTTTGACGCAGCTTCCAGAATGTCTGGTGGTGTACAATCACCACTATCCCTGCTTTCAGACATGTTTTTACACAAAAACCTATGTATTTTACAAACAAAACCAAACTTTGTTTAAATATTGAAAAGATTTTTTAAATGTCAAATGTTGGCGCCAAGGCGCAAACATCGATTGCGCATGCGTGTTGCGTCGTCGCGGACTCGTTCATTGAAACCTTTTTTTTTTAAAGTAGAGGTTCAACCTCCTTGGTCCAGTTAAAGGTTGTATAGGTGTATCGTTATGATTAAAAAGTTATATTATGTTACAGGTGTCCATTCAAGACCTGTATCGTGATTAAACTTTTTTTTTTATTATTTTTGGCCTGTACGTAATGTTTGTCATAAGAATTTTGTTTTCAGTTTTATAATCTTTGTATTATAATATCAGAGTAGATAACGTTATTTCTATATCTCTACCGGCTTTAATATCACACATGGTAACATAATACGAGTACATATTGAATTTTCAGCGACGTTACATCATAATATCATAATCATAGCCAGCCCATTTTGTTCCCACTGCTGGTACTCGAGCCTTCCTCTCAGAGAGTGGAGTAATAATCCACCACGCGGGCCCAGTGCGGATTGGTGGATAAGTTAGTAGCCAACCCATGTCGAAGTTTTCAGGCCGCCCGAAGGCCTTCGACATAGGACAAAGCCTAACGACTGTTGTCCTAAGACAAACAATCGAGACTGACGGCTTAACGTGCCCTCCGAAGCACGGAAGCGCTCAGTTGTATAATGCCACTAGCGGTCACCCATCCAAGTCCTGACCGCAGCAAGTGTTGATTAACTTGTTGATTGGTTAAGATCGCTAAGTCGTGCTCCGCTACGAGCGCTTCTCGTTCTACAAAAATCTCGACGTTACATAAATATACCAAATTTCAGTTCAACCAGGTACCCATTCTTATAGGCATCCGATTGATTGACATAACATACCAACCAAGCAAACAAACATTAAAACAAAGTAAATAAATAAAAACAGTAAAATTCGTCCACCAATAACATACCCAACCATCTATCGTTAATTACTACTACGAGTATAAAATAATTACTTGAACTAATTGTTTAAACAAGATTTGTGTTTTTCTCGAGCTTTGACTTGTAATTAACCGTTCGGAATGTTTTATAACGTTTTCTATAGTCAAGAGTCCAAATTCATGAAACGTTAATTGCGAAAGACGAATAATTGTTTTTTGCTCGTCAATCAAACATGACTTAGATAGGACAGTGACTCAATGACACATCTACTTATTAATGTGACCACGACCTGATTCTGACTACTTGAATAGACATCTCACTTGATGTAACTATATTAGCTTAATTAACTTGAGGAATGGTAAATGTACAAACATGCAAATCCAATCCTATAAGAAAAACATAATATACGTCGCGTCAGTAAAAGCATATTAGGTAGAGCCGATGTATTATATAACGAGATGGATTTCAAAATCTGTCATATCAGATTTTATCGCGTGTGATGTTAGCGCGATGACGTCACTGTACCCGGCTCGTGTTTTTTCATATCCCCGCGGCGGGCCATAATTCATGTAAAAATGGATCATCCGTACAACACTGTATGTAACCCACATACGCTGTTCCTATTAGGAGCATGGATTTTGTGTAAGCTGGAAGAGGCTTTACTTTGCATGACATGGCCAGTTGGACAGATGGGTTTAAAACGTCAGTTAGGATTAGTCTTACATTTTTGTTAGCCAGATTTGAATTTTGTTCATTGAATTCAATGTCAGATCTACCCGACTAAGGTGAAGGCCAAAATAAGGGTTTCACGTGTTTGACCTGGGCCCCTATTCTCTTAGCTATTGAACTGCATTATCGCAACTCAATTGCGTCGATTTCGATCGCGTTCGAATCTAAATAGCGAGCAAAATTACGCAAAACTGTCAAAACCGACAATTTTCGTGCAATCGAGTTGCGATAACGCAGTTCAATAGCTAAGAGAATAGGGGCCCTGTTTGTAACTATGTATGTATATCCGTTCATAACTAACTAATCGCTAGATCTAGTACTAGTTCGCTCGTCACTCACGGCACAACCGATTTTGTACTTTTTTTGATCGACGACGATGGTGTAGATTCGTCTTTTGAAAGTCCGTTTAAAGTTTTAGTGTCACTGGGTACATAAAAAATACAATATAACAAACAGATCTTTACTGTGCAGAAAAACTATTTTCGTAGTCGGGTTATTAAACTTTTAGTTTGTTTTCTTGTGGAAATCAATGGATATTCATATTACGTGTACGTCATATATCATCCCACCAATATTATCAATGTGAAAGTTTATATGGATGGATGGATGGGTGGATGGATGGTTAAATTATATAGTATGTTTGTTACTCTTTCACGCAAAAACTACTGAATGGATTTTAATGAAATTTGGTATGTAGATAGATGAGACGCTGTAATATCATATAGGATACTTTTTTCATCATCATCATCCATCACCACGCGGGTGACACTGCGTGGCGCAGCTAGTTATGCATATAGCAGGGTTTTAACTAATGATAAAACACGGTTTTTGTAGATTTGAGAGAGTTTATCATCCACTCGTAATCCCAAACCTAAATAAATACATATAAATGTCAAATTATGTTTGCTGTTTAATTGGTTGGTGTTCTTTTGCGCGTAAAACATAATTTACTAGATTATGTAAAGGCATGCGTCTCGCGAATCACGTGATTAAGTCAGTCGCTATAACTTAGCAAAACAATAATTAAAGATGTATTTAAAAATTAATATTCCTGGTAAAATCGCAGTATCGCTTTGTAGCAGTATATCTGGCCTTGCGGCGTAGATTAAAAAATGCAGCTTGCCTGCGCTGCGGCGCCGACCCAGACAACACTATTGTACATGATGCTTTCGAGGGAACAAAGTGATTTTCCACGTCCCTTGCGATTTGCAGCTCGTTGGTGCAGGGGAAATTCGCAACATAGATAGGTAGGTACTATGTAATTTAAAAAATATATCGTGAGTAGTAAGTAAGTGTCCTGCTACGAAGAAATAATGTCAGGAAGCATAACTCAAAACAAATTCCACACAAAAAGTGGTCCTTTAAACCAAAACGACGTATGATTCCAAATACGTATTACTTCCGAGGTTATAAATAGACATGTTCGGTGATTGGTTTAAATTTCAGAAGGAAAGCAGGGATTGGTTCTCGCGCGTGCTGCAACGTCTACTATGACAGATGAGTCATAGCGGCGTGAACGATATTATTGATTTAGCACAACTTTTATTGGATATTTTTTTTAAGGCAGTTACACTTTCTGATATTATTTCTTCGTAGGTGTCCTGGCAACATCGATAACATGCAAAGATGAATATATAGAGAGCTCAAATTAACTACAAAAAATGGTAAATATCCCGTTTCTAAAGTTAATTCGTGTGTTTGTATGTTTGTTATTTCTTCACGCTGAAACGGTTGCACTAAGTTTGATGAAATTTAGCATGGACGTAGATGAGACACTGGGTTAACACTTCTCATCATCGTCATCATCCATCACTACGCTGGTGTAACCGCGGGGCGCCGGTAGTAGTATAAAATATTATGATATATTATTATGTGCCACAGTTGTTCTAAAATAATGATAGTTAATAATAATATAATAATGTATAATGTACTGTAAAATGTGTATTAATACTGAACGAAACGATTACGTAAGTATTGCACCCACAGCTGATCCATCGAGAAAGTATGAGAGATAATGTATGTAAAATAAAACTTCTTTCAATCATTGGTATATCTAGCAAAACATTGATCCCGTATGGGTACCTGGATGGCTGTGATTTATGCAGGCGGAGTTGGCACAATATGTCACTGGTACAAACGAGTATTCGTATATATAGCAGACATTTGCTCCATTGTGAAGAGCTTATTTCTCCTAATACTAACAGCTCGACCCGAGTCGCTACAAATATCAAACAAACAAGAACAATTTGAAAAATGTAATACTGTCTTCCATTCTATTCAGTTATAGAAGTGTAATTCAAAAACTACTAGACCAAATTTGATGATATTAAAAAATAAAAGGGCCACAAGGGAAGCACCAGCTTTCAAACAAAAAAATAATTTTGAGTATCAGTTCACCGTATCGAAAGTTATGAGGTAACCAACATAAAAAAAATACACTCGATTTGAGTATCTCCTCCTTTTTGGAAGTCGGTAGAAAAACATTGATATTATGTTCATTAAGGTCCGCTAGTAGCCTTATAATAATGAAAAGCAGATTATTTAGACTTTTATTGTAAGGAACGATAATATTGTATGAAAATGAAGTAAAGTTTGGTGGGCTGCATAAGCGGATTCCTAGCAATATGTACTTGGATAAGTTCTCAGTAACATGTACAGTGACTTTAGTAACTTAAAATGTATTAAGCATTATAATCAAATAAGTATAAAAGTAAGTATAATTATATCACAGAGAAATGAAACTTTTTAAGTCAGACCGTTACATCAATTTCCAAAAGGTAAACAGTAATTACGGGACTACTGATCCTTTTACAGAAATATCTAGTATAAGGGCGTTTTACGACGTCATATAAACATGGATTAAGTTGAAATTACCGTTAACTTAATCCAAGGCAAGATGAGACGGCACACTTTAACTTATTGCTTTTTATATTCGACTTTGTTGCTTTGCAGTACACTTTTAATATTGGCTTGAGATTATGTTTAGGAAAACGCTTTTTATTAATCCCTTAAGGGCTCTCAACGCGATAATATACAGACTGACTGGTTGAACACTTTACATAAACAAGGACATGATAATTCATGGTCACATGAAACGTTTAAAAAAATAAAATTAAAAAAATACCGTTAAACTACAGAAGAAACCTTCATTCTATGAATGTGCTATAACTCGAAAATTATGGACACCGTCCGAACGGGGTTAATGACCCAAAGCGCCGCGCCGGGTTCAAAGGAATCAAGCTGCGTCCGAACGGGGTTAATGACCCAAAGGGCCGCGCACCCGCGCCGCGTTCACAGGAATCAAAGGATGCCGCGATCGTCGGCCGCCCGCCCGGCCGCGCCGCGCCGGTGTAAACAAACAAGTACTTACCTTGCCGCGCTAAGGCAAATTTTATTACTACACGCGTGCCGCGAGTGACCATGTTCATTGTTTTGAGTAGACAATTAAAGTTAAATTAGGTAAATATTAGGCACCTATTTTTTTTTCTTAATTAGAACGAGAATCGAGTACTGAGCACTATATATCAATATGTAAAGTGTTCAACCAGTCAGCCTGTATATGTTTTATACAGAAGTAATAACAAGAACACTTCAAGAGTTTAGTGATGAATTGTTAGAAAATGAAAAATATGGAAAAATAACCTGTGTTTTTGTGCAAAGAAAACATCATTCATGAGTCCGAATTAAGATTATGTAATTATGATAATATGAATCCCCTATTCCAGAAGTAAGTAAGTCAAGCCTTGAGTATATATCTGAGTAAAATTTGTATGGAATTTACTGTAAAATTTTCACAATTTTAAAAGATTTGTTTAATGCATGTTATATATTTTTAAATTACTATCCACTCTTTTCAGTAAAACTTTGATTAATTTTATATTAAGCTTTTAAAATGGTATCTAATTTCGATACAACGAAGCCGTCTAAATCGCAAAATCATCTTTGAAAGTTATTAAAAATGTCGAGCAAATCCAGAAACAAAAACTGTCGATTAACTCTATAAGCGTTTCTTAGCCTTTTCTTTTAGTTTTTTAACAAAAGTCACGCTTCAACATCAAACACTAACAAATGCCTGAGATTTTTATTCACTTCCCTTAAGTTATGCGGGAGCAGGATAATTCTCGGTGGCCGAGAGAAATTGCCACAGCACGTGTTGTGTTATACCGAGATTGCGCCCTTTTTGCTACGTTCTCTTTTTACTGGTTTTTTGTAGAAAACTCGTTCACGGATATAAATGTCGGGAAGTCCGTTTTTCCTGCAAAACTTTTCTCAGCTTTAAGGTTGGATGGTAAAACTAGTTAGAAAAATCTGACCTTGATGAAATGGTTCGTAGTTTTGTTGTGTTGTGTACTTTTATGTACAATTTTCACAGTATATTTTGTTCAGAAACTCTGAAATAAAAATAACTAATGTTAAGTTTTGGACAACGTGTATTGTTTTTTGTGTAAGAGGCGAAGTTTTGTAATTTAAATATTAGCTTTATTGTTTGAACTGTCAATTTGATTTTGTGCAAATTTAATGAGGTCAGATTATTCTTTTTTGTTTGAAAGCTGATGCTTCCCGTGCGATCCTATTTAAATTTCATAATTTGGTCCAGTAGTTTTGGATATACACTCCGATAACTGATTAAAATAGAAGTCGGTATTAAACTTTTCAAATTGTACTTGTTTCAGCATAATTAGATCCATCACAGTTCAGACTTGTGTGCGAATGTAATTTTTATACAACTTCATTTTTGTAATAAAAATAAAATATTAACGTGTTCATGAATAACAGCCGTTATGCGAGTAATAGTCACCGTTTCCTTTACTTAAGCAATGATGCTTAAGTAAAGGAAACGGTGACTATTACTCGGCTAAGAACTCAAGCCTTTGATAGTCTAACTTCAGGCAAATACTAGTCTATAGATTTAAAATCGATGCTTGAGTAATTACTTTTGCTTGTTTATAAATACGGCTGTTATTCATTGACGCAAAACCTAAAACGGGGCTACAAACTTGAAGTTTTCATACTTGCAGTATCCATTTAGGAAGACTTTTTGAAAATGTCATCTCTAAGGGGGTGATCTGAATTTGTTTCTGTAGTTTTTTCCCATAGACAAAGCGAGTGAATTCACTGGCTCGTTAGCTAGTTTAAAAAATTTGTACGTTTAAGCATAATTTAAACAAAACAATGCATAGAAAATACGACCACACTAAACTAAAATCCCCAAATTATTAAACCAAAAACTCCAAAGTCCACTTAACCTTATTAGTTACTTCCTTTCAACTGAAATTACACGTTACGGTAACATAATTAATTCAAGACTCTAATTATAAAGGACATTTGATCCCGAAAGCTTGTTAGGTTACCCATTAAACTTCGCACTGTCATACTTAATTAACTATGTAATAGATAGGAATAAGCGTGTAACACGTACTTATCGTACTTTCCAAGCGTTAGAATCCTTTCCTATTAGCACTTATGTTTTCAACGAGTAGACTGGGATCTAGCGTCCAATTTCATTACTAAAGCGAAGCATCTGTGTCAAGCACGAATATATGCGTAAGTATGACGTAATCGTCTTTTTGCTACACAGCATGTGTATACACATACAAAATATGAGTTGTCTGTGCCAAAGTTGTACTAGATAAATTATAGTTAGTACTGTATACATCAACGATACAATTAAGTTATACTTACGAACATTTTCGTGTTATGCACACTGTTCACAGAAGGTTTGATTCGTTTCACGCAAAAAAATGTTAATTTACAATGTAATACAATACAAAATGATTTATTGATTACCAAACTCAAATAAAATTATAATACAATAAATAAAGTCCGCAAAAAAGCGCTGTACAACTGGCATCTTTATCGCTATAAAAATCTGTAACAGGATCTTGCATTAGAAGGATTAATTTATTGCGTAGATGGTATATAAAACAAGTACAATTTGGAACATTTAATACCGACTTCCTTTCTATTCAGTTATTGGAGTGTATGTCAAAAACAACTGGACCGAATTTGATGAAATTTAAAGGGTTTCACCAACTTTCAAACAAAAAAAAGTTTTGAGAATCGGTTTACCCATTTGAAATTGAGTACCTTCTCCTTTTTTGGAAGTCGGTAGATCAAAAATTGAGCTCTAGGTATTATACCTATTTCCCTTAAGGTCACATAGATAAAAAGCAAAATCATACATCAATATATATGATAAATATTATATTATATAAATAAAGAGGTAAATGATAAATATTACTAAACTAATACATAGTATAGTTATATAATACACATTTTAAACAATATATTATAATAGTGAATACTAAAAAAAAAATAAGATATTTAATAAATATTGGTACGACATCTCTAAAATAAAAAAGCCTAAGTTACTCCTTATAATATCAGCTATCTGCCAGTGTATGTGCTGACGAATCAGTTTAGTAGATTCGGAGATTAGTCGGAACATACAGACATACAGATAGAAAAAAAACTTAAAACAGACAAAAAAAACATTTTTTTACCATTCCTACTCTATAGGTCTTTTAATCACTATTTCGGTATTTGAATTTAGAACATACCTATATATTTGACCTCCATCTCAATACTTATAATAATACTTCCTTGCGCAAAAATACTCGATACTAACTCCTTGCGCAAAGAATACTCGACATTTAAACTCTTTGTGCAAATAACTCCTCGAGATTTGATTGGTCGATATTAGCGACAAGTAGTTTAGCATTAGAATAAAAACTGTATTGTGTTCTTTGCTGCCATTAGCCATTATTAATTGTTTTTTTTTTCGTAATTGTTCCAATTTTACTGTGCATTTTTATTTATTTAATCTTCCTTTTTTTCGTCATTAAATGTATATTTTCGCTGTTATTTCTTTTTCTCGTAGGCATGGTATAAAGTATAGTATGCAACTCTTGAATAAAAGTGATTTATATATAGGACAATGAACCACTCGCATAGTTCAGGATTCTTACACTTGAATAACTCGCTACGCTCGTGATTCAATCATCACAAATCACTCACCACAATAATGATTCAGTCGTTAGAATCCTTCACTTACTTGTGATTTATCTATGGCCCTCGCTTTAAATCCGTCCTTTATTCACTAATTATACTAACTTTTATAATTTTACACCTTTTACATTCATTGCGTAATTATATGATTTGATAAAAAAAAATCTGTTGATATATGCAAGTGGAGTTTTATAATAAAACGGGAAAATGAGAGCCAAACTCGTGCACCATGAGTTCCGCACACAATATTTAGGTGTTATGTCAAATATCCTTATCGCGAGTCCCATGTAGGTGTAGTAGAAGGCTAAGTGTAGACTTGGCTTTTTTCTCTTACGTATTGTAATAATTTAAGATAATAATAATAATAATAATAATAATAACGCCGGTAGTAGCGCTCTTGTGAAACCGCAGCACACCTCTCGACACTCTTTAGCCATCCACACCAACGTTGCCCCTTTTGTCACCACTCATGGTGGCCTTTATGGGGGGCCCGTTTAGTGGATGGCAAGTCACCACCTGCCTAAATATTTTAACATGAGACTAAATTGGCAGGTGCCGTAGTCTCATCCATAGCCCACTATCTTCCTTATCACTAATAAGTTCATCTCAATAGCCTGGCCATTTTACCCATATTTGTAATAGTTATAAGTACCATGTTACCCTTCATCCAACATTTTATCTGTTTTTTATACTCCTTTGTATTTTAATACCAAACAGGCCTCTAAGTGTTGGCTACAGCCCCACTTATGCCTTTGTAAAGGACCGGATGAAATCCGAGATTTTGTTTTGAATAAAAGAAATAATAATAATAAATTAATTATACTACTTTTTATCATCTTTATACGGTATTTTTAAAAAATCCTGAGAAAGACGCGATAGATGTTTGTTTTTTTATTATTTGTTAGGAAATGCACCACATTGACCTATTCTGTGAAAATTTCACCTGCTATACATTGCAGTTTAAACAGTGTCCTTATAAATGTAGGACTGCCAAAAAGATGTAGCTTCGTAAATCAAACATAGAATATTTATAACAGTTCCTATAGATACATGTTTCATTAAGTGTTTTTTTAATAATACAGCTAGCCTCCACAGACTACAGAGCCCGTGCCAGTTATTTGCAAACTTATTGCATGTAAATATAATTAAAAAAGAAAAACAATACATATTTAACTAGGGGACATAGGATTTTTATGTTAAACTTGCGACTGTCCGCGACTTCATTAACGTAGTAAGCTCGGCCTTCGGCCTCGCCATTACCTCCCATCTTTTATTATATTTTTTTATGTAAGAAAGTTCTACGAAGTATTAGAAAACATATAAAAAATACGAATGAAATCGGTAAAGCCGTTCTCAATTTTATTACGTGGCTAGGAGAAATAGGGGTTCACATCATCAGGTTCGCAGGCATCAGCATTCAGAGCAGACGGGTCTCCGCATATAGCACCCGTTCACGAGTTGACTCATGTGGCAGCCATCGCCTTCCTCAACCATATTTGAGGGAAGATGGCGACTCGCCACACGACGCCGACCTATTTGTGAACGAGTCTGTTCTGATTGCTCATACTTACTCTTTGTCAAATATAGCTTAGCTTAAATAACTACTAATGTTAACTTATTCTCTTAGGTACGCTCCTGTATTGTACTGAAGCAGGGCCTTAATTACCACTTCGTTTCGAGCCCTGCTGGCAATTTTGAGTTTGTATGCCAATATGGTTTTGGTATAAGTTGTTATTAAGAACACTTATCTAATTTTATTTGATTACTACAAACATTAGTAATTAAATCAGCCCAAGTGTGCCTATCTAAAAATTTCAATCAATTAACCGGCTTTGTACTATCTCTCATTTCAGACGACAGCTGAAACTTTTGCTATAGGATTATAACCCTAAAAGCGTCGGTGTGAGAGATAAATATTGACGCACAATAAGCAGAATATAATAATACTGAAGGGTGACAGTTTCGAAGCTGGCAACTCCCCGAATTGTTGGGAGAAAGTTTAATTTATGCGGTAAGTTTGCTGTAAAATTATTTATGTGATACACTGGCAAGGTGGTTGGGGAATATTTTGTAAATTTTTTATCACCTGGCTAGCTTGTTCTCGCCAAGTTCTGATCGTAAGTTACTTTTACTTTTATAGTATTACTTTTTCAAAGCACTAACGCCTGCTTAAGCGATCTCAAACATTGAAATTTATAGAGAGAAAAATTCCATCCTCTGACGGGATTCGAACCCGCGTCTTCTGACTCTCTGTGTCAGACGCCATTGACCAACTAGGCCACCGAGAATCTGGTCCGAGCATCGAATTTTAACTCTCTATTTGACTAACCGTCTTGCGGGGACGGAGCGACATCTATTGGACAGTTTAACAGTACCATCCAACCGAAAGAAGCATTATTTAGAAATACTTGAAACTTTCGTATTGACCTCGCAGCCCTTGTAATTTTTATAGAATTACTTTTTCAAAGCACTAACGCCTGCTTAAGCGATCTCAAACATTGAAATTTATAGAGTTCCAATTTTCAATGTTTGAGATCGCTTAAGCAGGCGTTAGTGCTTTGAAAAAGTAATACTATAAAAATTACAAGGGCTGCGAGGTCAATACATCAGAAGACGCGGGTTCGAATCCCGTCAGAGGATGGAATTTTTCTCTCTATAAATTTCAATACTTTTACTTTAAAATAACTAACACCACTAAAATTTGGAAACGAGAATGTGCGTTAGTGTTTTATTTACTCTAAAATGACTCAACGGATTTCGATCAAAATTTTGAATGGAAATTGCTTATACCCAATAGTACCACATATATTACTTTTTCTGCGGATTCAATTGAGCATTCTTGAGGCTACCTGAACGACATCGCGGGCAGAAATAAGTATTATTTTAATTAAGAAACTTCACTCTCTTTAGTCCCCAAAGGTTTTTTAGTTACCATGTGTTGGATGGATATGCAATTAACCAACTTTTCACTTGACTTTGGATATATTCCTTGTGAGTGACTGACATTGCATCAAAAGACACGTTAGTCTTGACTATGTAAAACGATAGTTAGAGTTATTTACTGACAACATTTGATACTCTGCAGAAAGCCAATAAAGTAATAACAGTAATTTTATAAACTATGCGGAATTCAAAGGGCAGTAAGTGACATAGATACTCTGCAGAAGTTGGTGGACTGTGAAGAGGTAGCTGTGGCTGCGTGACTCTAGCGAAAGACAAAACTCGGGTTATGTAAACTGAACGAGATGTACTGACTGTACGTGCTAGCGCAGCGATCACTCGACCTTTTTATTAGGAAACAAATCAGCAGTCTTTTGTTATTTTGAAATGATATCATGAAACTCCAATGCGCGGACGACATCTAGTTGTGTAATACTATATTTCTGTGGATTCAGAGAAAACGTTTATATAATCAGTGAACCAGTCATATTATTATCTACTAGCTGGTGCCCGCGACGTCGTCTGCGCAGGACTAGTACTTCGAGTACATTATTATCTTCTTTAAAGCCGTATTTATCTTTATACCAAAATGTCAAAAAATATTAACATTGTGATATGAGTAAATTAAAGGACTAAGTAAATCAATCAGTAAACACTTATAATAAAATACCTACGTACATACAAATACAAAATTAATCACCATGGTAAAAACTGTCATAACATTTCATCACCCTTGACGGTATTTGTGTTACATTTCAACACCCTTGACGGTTGCCGAGCACGTCTAGTATATCGAGCTGTCAAAATGGTACCGTGGTTTTGACTAAGCTATCAGAAACTGATACAAACTTTGACAGAACTGTCATCATTACTATAATAACGTAGGCCGAGATCTTGTTATTTTGTCTATGCTGTGCCCAAGAATATTGCGCTTTTTCACCCGCGTGGTGATGGATGATGAAAAGTATCATATGTGTTAATCCAGCGCCTTATCTACCTCCATAAAAAAAATCATTAAAAATTGGCCCCGCCGTTTGAGCGTGAAACAGTAACAAACATCCACACATCTATACTCACAAACTTTCGCGTTTTTAATATTACTAGAACGTTGTGACTATTTATCTGAATGCCGAAGCAGTTTAACGTTTCGCTTGTCTGACTTATGTTTAAATCTGAAAGCATCATACTAAGCCATTTTATTCCAACGTGGTAGTGTGCTCTTTCAAATCGAAAATCATAAAATACTCCCCGATTGAAATTGTAAAAAGCGTGATGTAATGCAATGGAAGTGAATACAGAATTCCAGAGCAAGTTTTAAAGTCGCGAAAGGTGATTTATTACCATATTACCCGTGAAAAGAATTTTCATTTTCTGTTCACTCCTATTTCCTTTGGATACATATTTCAAGGGAATTAATATGGAAACTGTGTTAAGCTCTGCTCTGGAGCTTTGTTTATTCCTTAGCACAATGCGTGAAATGATATTTATATTTATTATTGCAAAAATCCTGCTTTCAACGGTGAAATGATTGTCCCAAGTAGCGCATGCATCAAACTTGAAGCTTAGTAAACACAAGAGCACAAATATAAATTACAGAAATCATATTTTCAATATCCAATCAAGGATGTTAAACCTTTTACCTCACATACCTGACAATCCAGTGAGATAGTGATGTACATCAGCCTCTCAATCATCTTCTTCGATCTTAATATCAAAAACGAGTAAGACTCAGGGTTATCCAGTTTCATCATTACAAAATGTTTTACCATACGTATTCCAAAAAGAACCACTTCTTTTGACAACGCCTGACTGGAAACAATTGGCCTTGTTAAATTAAGACGGGCTAAAGTACTAGGATCCATGGCCGAAATAAATATAAAAATTAAAAAAAAAAGAAGACCAAGAAATTATCTGGTAAAATCTAAATTTTGGGCTCAGCAAAGGCTAAGCGTATTTATTGTTGTAGTTTGTATGAATTAATTGAAATTGTGCATAATGTGATTGTGAATAGTTGATAGGTTTGCGCGTGCGAATATACCCGCGACATTTATTCCTCAACGGTGGGGTCGATTGATTTCGTGTGTCCGAACGCAATCGACTTCAGACAAGTTTCAGACCCGCCGGGAAATTGGATCATACCAGGGATTGTCGTGTTCCTGCTGTATTGGGTATCTGTTTAAAAGTTCAATATCGCTCATTGCCATACTCATTCTTGATAAGTAGGTAGATCTTAACTGTTGCCAGCAGAGTCGCCGTTGGGGAAAATTCAAAGTGAGAACTCATGATACTAATATAAACCTTAGCACCGTATGTGTTCCGCGGCCAGCTTTAGGGGACGTTACTTCATCTCCCCGGTGGTTGATCCAAGCTTCCACTAACATAAACCCACAGCTGGGACATGGAATCTCTGGAGCCAACTATATGAATATGTACGAAGAAAGGGACGAAATACTGTTATAAACATGTATTACTATGTGTCTAAGCGTCTCTCTTTATATATCGCTTATACATTTCCTGGTACGACTCCCTAAAAGTGGCTGATTATTTTATTAATTTGAACAATATATCTGTGTTTACATCTAGTAAAAATCTTTCTATGCTTGAAGTTGTTCAGATCCTTATCTCGTTGACTGCAAATATTAACCACAAGGGATTTAATATGAGCATATCTGCAACTTAGTTTTATTTGATGATAGCTGATCTATTGATGGTCGTGGTAGACCGTGACCACGGTCAATGCAATTTAGCTTAAACGTCGAGGTTCGATAACATAGTGTTATTTTGATGTTTTGATGCGCGAATAGATCCGCTACATATCATATTGTCAAATAAAAATGAATTTAGTTCTTGTAATTTAAAAAGTATGGTTACGCAGTCGTGCTTAATGATAATTTTGCTTTGCTTGACACATTTTGTGTAGGTGTTACCCCGTTCATCACGAAAAGCATAACAATTACATTTTGTTAACTTGGCAAAAGTTACGCCGTCAACTGATGCTATTCGTTATCATTATCCGGGTTGTTACTTATCGTTTCTCTATGGGCATTGAGCTTTATTCTGTTATACTTCTTATACATATTAAACTTATTAATTTTGATACTTTAGATTTCTTCTGATACAAGCGCTAAATACAAATAAATAAAGTTAAAAAGTTAAATAAGTTAAGTTAAGTAAACAAAACAAACCAATATACCCCGGGTGGGTAAAAAGTGGCTAGAATACTAGCAGCACTGCTAGTACACTTTAGATGGCAAGGCTGTTTGCCGCTACGTAGGCTGCCAGCGTTTCGGTCACCCGTCGCTTCAACCAACAAAACTTAGTTCAAATTTAGTACTTACGTAAGAAAGGAACTAAGTCAGGCTTACGCAAGAGTTCATCTAAATACTTTTAACACTGACAGATGCTCAGCATTATTAATAACAATGCTTGTTATTCCACATTGGTTTCAGCATAACATATTATTGTTCCATAAAATGTTTAGATGAATAAGTACTAACGGGTTTTGAATGTAATAAAATAATCTAATATTTTGACAAATAATTTTATATTTTTAACACAATTTTTTGTAATAAACTAGCTGCCCGCGGTTTTACTTGCATGGTGAAGGATAATGATGATGATGGTAATGATAAACAGTATCGCATGTTCTTCCCAAGGATTTAATCGGTCTCCTTGTAAAATTTCATCGTAGGTACTCGGTAAAGACTTTCTTAAGTTATGGCGTGATTAAAGGAAATAGAGAACAATTTTTATATCTAGATAATTCTATAATGGATATATAATTGGTTACAACTGAAAAAGAGACAGATCACTGGTTTGATTTTATGTTTTATATCTTAATATTTATCCCTGGGGAGGCGTATGTTCAGCAGTGGACGTCCTACGGTTGAGATGATGATGATGATGTTTCATCTCTGAACAAATGCAGCCACTGTAAACGTTAATGTAATCAATCTTTGTATCTATTTATATTAACTGTATCCACAAAAGCATAACATCCAGACTTGGCAACCTAACAAATGGTAACGAAGCAGGATTCTGAAGGAAGATATTTTTTTTAATTAGAAATACGAGATTACTCACGTAATATTAATGGAATAGGTCCGACTATAGTTTTGACCACATTTGGTGGTCTTTTTCCAGGAGTAATCGTGCGATTCTCTAAGAGCAAACATCGTTGTATCTTTGACAACATCCGTGAAACAAATGAAGAGATGACAAGAAACGTAGGAAAAGCAACCTTATATACAATGGCGAAGTGTTTGACATCGGTGAGCTTGTCTACGAGCTCGTCGACGAATCATTACAGAATCGCACGGCTGGACGCCCGCGTCGTTGACGTCTCGCTTAGGAATGCGCGGCAACTCGTAACGCTCGTGATGTTAAAGGTTGGTGCGTGGGGCGGGATTCACTATGTTGCGTTGGCACGTCTCGGTGTGAACCCTCTTCGTCGCTGTTGAAGCGCCTGCTGGTAAGTGAGGGGACGTCCCAGCAAAAAGAGCTCACTACATCTGCACCAGACACATCATTTGCATCGGAATGACCATGAGGGCAAGGCTTCCAAGTATGTGGTAAGAATCATCCTCCGTCTCGATTAAAGTTTGACCGCTTACTAATCTCAATCGACTCTCGGATCTTGCGCGGCACGTAGAACTTTTCTCTTGCTAAGATCCGAGCTCTGTCGAAGCGGATGTAGTTGAAGATAAATTATTAACATTTATAATAAATTATTAATTATATTTTATTATATTATATTTTATACTATAGTATAAAATATAATATAAACACAATGTAGCGTATAAATATTTGATTCATGCAACTCCATTAGTTTGCTAATTTCTGCCACTTGAACTATTAACTCCTGAACTGAAACATTACCGCAGCATCGAGACCGGGTAAGTACGTAATTGCAAAACTTCGGACCGGCCGCGAATTGCGCAGGTAAGCTGGGGCTCACTTGCAAACGAATTATTATAGACCCATTTGAAACTTGTAGGTTTGCTCGGTCGAGTGTGCTTTCATGGTCATAGATTATGCATTTGTCCTTTTGTCTTTTACTCTTGTAGGGCCTCACTTAATAAAAACACTACGTAGCAGTCATCTGTTAGACAATGGAACTAGTACTGGGACTCAAATTAAAATTTCATCACCATGTGTGCATTAGCATCTCTGTTGGTGTACATGTATGTATATCAGTCATCAAGTAACAATAGCAACCTTTGCCTACTTTGAATCCTGAAGACCTTGTGACTTGATTTTGTCAAACATTGTTATTATAACTAAAACGTTATTATTATAGCAAAACTAGTTGAATATTATATTAAACCGGAATAGAAATAAACTAGGTCTTAAAAAGAATACAGAGTTAGAAACATGGATATATGAGTAAGAACATAAGTAAGTAATATTTTCTAAATAATGGTAAAATTTGAATGGAAATGGACTGGCTTCAGTAACTTCAAAATTTCAAAACTTGTGTATATACGAGTACGTAGCAAATATCACAGCTGTATAATAAGAAGTAGATATGGACATCACTGCATCTGTAAAAATGAAATAATGTGCATTACCATCCATAAATAAGAAGGAAGTGAACTAGAGAAGAGTACCGAAAATAGAAATCAGTGGAAAGAGAGTCAGAAGAGGTATTTTTGAAGGGACCAAACTGAGTTAAGATATATTATTTATGTTGTAACTAATTAACAGTGTATAATTCATGAAGAAATTTGTGCATTATTATTTTAGCAATAAAGGCATTACTTGACCAAGGCTAATCCTATACCCCTGGGGTTATAAACTTCAAAAATGTGAGCAGCTAATGCCCTTTACGTTGTAAGGATACTACCTACGGAAGATTTTTGGAAAATGTAGTTCTATGGGAGCAAATTTAATTAAAATTCTGTGGCTTCATATTCCATTGACCACGCGAGCAAAGTCGCTGGTAGGGCAGCTAGTTAGCTAGTTTAGAAGAAGAAACCAACGTATTTCCATATTAACACTGAGTCGACATTTGTTTGGGATGATATAAAACAAATCTTTAATTTGAAACTCAGAGCTGTAATAACATAATCAGCCCATTATGTTCCCACTGCTGGGACTCAAGCCTTCCTCTCAGAAAGAGAGAGGAGTTGGGCCATAATCTACCACACGGGCTCAGTGCGGCTTGTACTAGGGATAGGCTAGTGGCCAACCCATGTCGAAGTTTTCAGGCCGCCCGAAGGCTTTCGACATAGCCTAACGACTGCTGCTAAGACAAACAACCGAGACTGACGGCTTAACGTGCACGTTACTACACCATGCACCCTACGAAGCACGGACGAGCTCAGTTGTATAATGCCACTAGCGGTGCTAACGTTGCTTAAATTTTTGATCGGTGAAGATTGCCAAGTCAAGATCCGCTGAGAGGGCTCCAGCTCCGCTGCGACGGCTTCAGCTCCGCTGCGAGCGCTTCAATTACGCTGCAAGGACTTCAACTACGCTGTGAGCGCTTCAACTACGCTGTGAGCGCTTCAACTACGCTGCGAGCGCTTCAACTACGCTGTGAGGGCTTCAAATACGCTGCGAGCGTTTCAACTACGCTGCGAGCGCTTCTGTAAGCGCTTTAATGCTACAGTGAAACTATCAAGATTAAACTAAAAGAGAAAATAAAAATATCAGTGACTTACTTTCAAGAGATGGAAGTAGCAGCTGGCTATAGATATTACCCATAATACTGACCTACTTATAAGCAAAGCAGCCTTTGAACTTCTATCTACGGTGACCCGACTAAAGTGAAGAGGAAACTTAAGTCGTTCAACTTTCCGTATAGATAAATTGCTTCATTTATGTTTGGGATTGAAATTAGGTTTCGGAAAATATAAATTCATGAACATTCGGGGAACGGTTTGGTGTCGATATTATTTTCTCCGCTGCTACAGCATAAAAAGCAATACATGCTATTTGCAGTTTAATAACTAAAATAATAGGTAATATTGAAGCTATCTCCCAGGCGATGTCAGTCATTATCATTATGATGTTTTTGGATAAACAAGTATGTACCTAAAACACTGTTTTAAACTATCACGGTTGTTCTCTAAAATTATATGAGAGTCTTCCCGTGAACATGGTGCATGTAACTGCGCCGAAATATCGGGAGCTCATTCCACAACCTTACCACGGTAAATATCCCGTTAATAATCATATAAGTATGTACCTACTCGAATAATATAATGATTCTTTAGGTTTTCCCTATAAATATACATTGAAATTATTTTAACTCTTCAAATGATATAAAACTATAAAAATAAAATCCCAACCTTCTATCCCATTATAAGAATACATACGAGTGATATCATTTTAATGGTCGCAAGTTTAATTTACGTGGTAAAAGTAATAATTTCTTCCTTGACTCGTGGACGCCCGGATAAACAGTATTCTTTGAACTGAACCCAGATAACTGGGAACCTTTTAGATGTCTCTAATCCATGTCACCAAATCTGGTTTGTTTTTGGACTTATTATGATTTTGCGTTTGGAATAGTTTATTTGTTTTGGACAAATGATATTTGAGCTTAGATTCTTACACTTTATACACTAAAACGTGCATACAAGGCACTGAATTGGAATCACTTTATGCTTGTTTATTATTATTAAGCCGGTTAGTTTCAGATTAGCGAAAGTGCTTTAAGTGATTTAGTATATTTTAATGTAGATGTTTGAAGTCTTTTCAGTGATTGTTGTTTCGGCTAGACTGAATGGTAGTTGTCTATAATAGGGTATCACATTACACAATATAAAACAGTAAACTAAAGTTAAGTGATACCTAATTTGATATGAATTTCATTCCAACCCGCTGGAAAAAAATTAAATGTGAATTCCAATCAAAATCGTCCGAATCCTTTTTTCTTTACAAGTGGACTCGTATGGTTGTACATTTGCCATTCCAAAGTTTAAGCAATTCTTTATGATCACATCAGGTGAGATTTTTATACAAGTAAAGTCATAGTCCTTTATTTATGTTTGTTATTATGTCGTTATCATGCCAAAGTCACGTGCTAAAAACTGAAACCTTCTAGGGCGATTGACAAATTAAAAACAAAAAAAAAAGTTTCTTGAAAATAAGTCTATTCGTAGGTATAATATACAAAACTATATTATACCTACGAATAGACTTATTTAGCTTTCGCACTTACAAGAACGTATTTTACTGAGGTTTTTAAGATGTCATTTTATCATGGGTAGCATATATCGTTCAACAACTGATTACTAAACGTGTATTATTGTCAAGCTTACTTGAAAGTAAAGTTGAGGTACTCGTAGCAGAAGAGGCGCTCGTAGCGGAGGAGGCTGTCGTAGCGGAGGAGGCGTTCGTAGCAGAGAAGGCGCTCGTAGCGAAGTTGGGTTTGGCAATCTTAACCCGTCCGCATCAGCGCAAAAAATAACAATAGATTTATGAATGAAACTTAACTCGAATGAGTCTTGCTGATTCGGACAGATTAACCTATCAACAAGTTAAGCAACACTTGCTGCGATTAGGAGTTGGATGGGTGACCGCTAGTGTCATTCAACTGAGCGCTTCGGTTCGGTCGCTGTCGAAGTCCTTCGGGTGGCCTGAAAACTTTGACTTGGGTTGGCTATTAGCCTGTCCACGAAGCCGCACTGGGCCCGCGTGGTGGGTATAGCTCAACTCCTCTCTCTGAGAGGAAGGCTCGAGTTCCAGCAGTGGACAAATAATGAGCTGATAATGAATACTTGAAAGTAATTACGGCGCTTGCCAACAGTGTCGAAATACCAAAAACTCAAAGAACACGTTACACAAGCTGTTTTTAATGTTTAACCCTTACCCTGTATTTGATAGGTATATTGTTAAAGTATACCTATTTGTTTCTAAAGTTGTTCAAGAAACTTCTATACAATAATAGCAAAGCATCAATCGCGGGGGCCGTTAATTAGAAAAGTTTACATGCGGCGGCTGTGAGCGTAGTCGGAAGCAATTTGTTCCAGCTCGCGCGAAAGGAGCGAAAGTGTGAAGCTACGGACTTTTTAAACTGTTCGCGGTATTAAGTCCGACGTTTGGTTTCCGGACTATTTCTCTTGAAAGTTTAACTAGAGCATATTGGGAAGAAACTTTTGATAAATTTTACCCATTGTTGTATGGGTTCAACTCGTAAAAGGGACAGCGTAGAGGGATCATCTCTTCGCCATTCGAATATGAACCGTCAGAGGTGAGAAAACCTAACTTATACGATTGGAGGTCTTTTGTTGAGAAACTTACTGTACACTGTGGCGTACTCCTCTGGAACTGCGGTTGTTATCATCACCAGCGCAGAGTCATGTCATGAGCGTCATGTCTAAGTCACGTTCTAGAAGCAGTGGATACATTACTAAAAGTATTTACAAAGAAAACATAAAAACAACGTTTTAAGCTTTGAGTTACACTATATCTACACTTATACACTGTAACGAACACTTAACGGGTAACAATCCACCTATAATACACGTTGGAACTTGCAGAAACACACTAGCAAAATTTGTTAGTGGTAGTGCCACGCTGTGCGTTACAGCGGTGCACATACAGCCCATAGCGTTTATGGGTCACAGCCGAACGGGCCGGCGCAGCCGGGGAAGTACCACACTCTCACATAGCATCGACGTGAACTAATGTAGCTTGCGCTTTCGTTTCAGTCACCCCCTCTCATTTCCCTTCCCTATCCAACCTCACCCCTCATTCCTAATCCCATATTCCTTCCTCGAAAGTCGGCAACGGATCCTCGATACCTCTAGTATTGCGGTGCCCGTGGGCGACGGTATCACTTACCATCAGTTTAATCGCATGCTCGTTATTCAACCTATCCAAAAAATAATTCAACAAAATCAATGATATCCAATAATGAGTATTTACCGGCCATTTTCATTGTTTCATTGTTTACTTAAAATATAACATTGGCAATCGGTTAGAATACACCCTAAATATTCAAGTTCTATATAGTTCTGCCCAATATCTACTTGTAAATACACATAATCCAAACTTACCTATCTTCAACTTCCTTATCAAGTCAACTTCTCCCCTAGAAGGTTCAATTCCTCTCATCGCACGCGTTTCGAAAACTTCAACACAGTTTGAATAGATAAGTTTGTGTTAAAGTGGATACACGGGAAGTTTTTCCACTTGCATTATAAATGAAGTTTGTATTTGAGAAAACACATTTTTTATGATCATACAATCTCAGTTTATATTATTCTACGCGTCCGTTCATGATTCTTACGTGCACAGTTGTTTGCAAAATCATGAAACGTTGTTTATGTTTTTCTCGTCAATTGCCTTAGAAAGTACTATGATGCAGCCATCGCTTTACTCGGACATGAAATAATGACAGACTGATTTATGTGAACGCGACTTTACTGCCTACTTGTCCACGCCTGACTACTAACTTAAACGAAAATCTTAATTGATATAAAACATAATTTAGTTTAACTTGGGGAATGGCAAATGGCAAATGTACGAGTCAACTTATAAGAAAAAAATAACTCTCGACATGTGCTTAGGAGTCCGTACCATGAAAAGAAAAAGGAACCCTTACAGGATTATTTTATTGTCTGTCTGTCAAACCATTTTTCTTAAAAAACGCGTAGAGATATCAAGTTGAATGTAAATCAAATACTTGCGTGTACAGACTTTTTAGCTGTAAAGAAATCAAAGTTTTAAGTCAACGCCATCATGACCGTTTTTGTCGCATTTTATTGGATGTATTGCGATTTTACACGGTTCATAATTTCATTATTATAGTTCGGCCGTTCAGAGAATGCGTTCCTGACACCTATCAGTTAGTCACGACTAGTGATAGGCACAACATAACACTGAGTTCGTTACCGTTCCTCCAAAATGAACCGCCGCGTTATTTTTAAGATTATTTTCGTTTTAAATTGGCGGAATCATTTAAAATTTATATTTTAGTTATTTAAGTGGAAACCAAAAAAGGGTAATATTAATATAATAAAATTGTTTTATTTATTCTTTGTTACAAAGTTACAATCTGTATTTCTATGCAATAAAGTACATTGAATTGATATGTGCGTACAGAATATTAATCAGACTCCGATTCGCTTGAGGAGGTGGTGTCTTCATCATCATCTTCGCCTACATGTATAATTATATTATTATCAATAACAGAATCAATCCTGATATCTCGGTCAAAATGTTCCACAATCAGATTTTTAGTCTTCTCAACCACCTTTGCCCAGTCATCTCTTGTAACTTTCCCGCAGGCTTCTTTTAATAGGGTCATCATCTTTTTCGTGCTGAATGGCGGGGAAGTATTGTGGCGGGCGGCGTAACCTTTTATTTGAGCCCAGATTAGCTCAATCGCGTTATTACCATTTTCAACCTAAATATAAAAATGCTACTTTCTTTCGCGCGTTCGGTTTGGTCGTAGTTTTATTTTTATATTTAATAAAAGTTATCTTATAGTCCATTATTTTCAAATTCTTAAAAAGAAAAACAAAACGTATTATTTTATAAAGTATAACTGTATAAGAACAGATTACGATACTATTATTGCCTGTTATTGTTAGCACAGCACTACAAATATAAAGCGCTGACATAACCTTGTAATAGCGCAGTTTAGATTTAGAAAAATATTGTTTACCAAGTTATTTGACACTCAGTTTGGCACAAAATTATAACATTAATTGATTATTGATATAATAATGTTGTTTTAATGCTCATCAATTGTTAAAACGGTAAACAACCAGCAATAATATTTTTATCGTAACTGCAACGCCATTACAAAGTTACGTCGTCAGTTCAATCGCGACATGTCAGGAACGCATTCTCTGAACGGCCGTAGTATAGAATCATGAAATTTCGTAAGAAGCAATGTCTTACAGCAAATACAAAGGAAAACATTAAAACCGTAAATCTATACTAATATTATAAAGTGGAAAGATTTGTATGTGAGTATGTTTGTAACGAATTGGCTCTAAAACACTACTAGACCGATTTCAAACATTCTTTTACCTTTGGAAAGCTACATTCAGCCTGAGTAACATAGGCTATATAAGATTCATTATCATCATAATCATCCATCACCGAGCGGGTGAAACTGCTAGTAAGTAGTATTATATCTCCAAAAAGCGAGTTTGCAACTACAGACTAATTATTTGCGGTGCAATAATCTTGTCTAGGGATCGAATGGCAAAGTTAAGTTTGATAATCAACCTAGTTTGTTTTTAGTTAGAGTAATAATGCTAAATGCTTTCTTAATGTACGGGACCCTCGGTGCGCAAGTCCAACTTATCCGGTTTTTAGGTAACATATATTTTAGCTCTCATAACAATTTTAATCGTAGTTAAGTGACAATTCATGTAAGTCGATCGCAAGATTGTAAGCGCATGTTTATGACATGTGCAGTCTGAATCAGTATGGACTCGTCACTTCAATAAATCGATTTTACAACCAAATTCATCGTAATTGCACCTGCAATAGTCATACCTTAACACCGTAACGTTACATTTGGCAATGCGATTTTAGGTGGCCACTGAGACTAACCAAAGAGTATTTTCACCTGCTGACAATGTTGTTGCTGTTGTTGTTGTTGATGATGTTGATGATGGTGATGATGATGTTGATGATGTAGTTGTTGTTGTTGTTGATGATGATGATGTTGATGATGATGATAATAAAACAATTGCATGCTGCTTTATTTGGGGCAGGCACAGTAAATCAATACTTGTATAAAGTACCTCATGATTATACAATTACTAATACTAATGGCACTATCAAACATTTTCCCCATTAAAATCCCAATAATACGATCTCAATATCTGAATCATGTTGGCCGATCCCAAAGCGAATAAATGATATTTCACTACAAACTGCTCTGTAAATTTAGTTTTGAATTACACTTGGAGCATTAAAGTCGCGTCGTTATTGCTTACACGAGGAAATGGACTTGGGAATATATTTCAACATTTCAACTGAATGTTTTCGGAACAAAGACTGTTTAAATGATTTTGAACGTAAACATTTTCATGCAAGTATCGCTTGTCAAGTTATAGCCTTCATACAATGCGCAATCCAAATTGCCAGTCTGATTTTCTCTTGTTTTATTTTAGACTGCCTACGCAACCCGGTTACACCCGTGTGGTGATGGGAGATGATGATGATGATGATGATGAAAAGTATCCTATGTGTTAATCCATCACCTCATCTGCTTCCATATAGATCCAATCGTTTGGGCATGAAGAAATAACAAACAAAGAAACACTCACAGACTTTCGCCTTGATAATATTGGTGTGAAGTGTGATTATTAAAGCTTAAAATAAAATTGAGTGAGTGCGTGTTTGTGTTAGTGTGTGTACATGGGTGTAAGTGTGTGTGCAAGGGTGAGCTTGCGTATGTTACTTAAGGTGGTGCTGAATGCTGGTTCACAATTATATTATTCCACGTGAACCAAGCCGCCAGCGGATAGTACTCGTAATATGCTAACTTATATTATAAATTCGAAAGCGTTAAATTAAAATTATTTTCAACTACCCCTACCTAACATCGACACACACAATATGTACTGACAAAAATATAATGAACATATATCAATTATATACTTATAACACATGCATTTTAATCAGGAAAATTCTGGACGAAACCATACACACGGACACAATCTTCTTAAAGATACAAAATATCACTAAACGTACTTCTCGACGAGCTAGTTTTTTAGTTTTGCCAAGGATCCATACAAACTATGGTCGAAAAACAATAACTTACGATGGAGCAAAACTGTACAACAAAATACCCACACATATTAAAAATGTACACTCGTTCAACGTATTTAAATTTAAACTGCATAATTACATTTTAGCTCAACAAAATAAATACGCTGAATATGTACCTTCCATTTTTTTTAATTTTTCCACACTACAGACTCTTTGGTCCGTACCTTTTTTAGATTTGTTTTTTTTTTACATTACATTTTCATGGAAATTCGTTCTCCTAACATCACAATAAACATTCTGAAGCTATGGTGGAAATTGCTTAAAAACTAAAGTGAGTCCATTTTTTTTGTAAATACATATATCTATTGCTAGTGAACAATATTTCCTAATTTTATACTTGTGTACGCTATTGGCCAGAAGTACTGGCCTCAGGTTCACGCCTTTGCCGTATCATTTTTAACATATCCTTCACGATCTCTTCATTTCGGTCTTTTATCGCCATTTTGAGATTATACTCTATGATTCGATATTCGGATGTTTTAATCGCCCGCCTGACGAAATCGCCAATCGCGTCCGAGCTGTCGTCGGCAAAATGCGTGCAGCTGTCTGAGTGTCGTGACACTGCCACCACTGCATGAGAGACGATGTCTCGGAGTTTCGTGACTCGCTCCTTCGTCTGAATGATAAACACCGTTTCGTTTCGTTACCATCCATATTAACACGATGTACCTTATATTTGTATTATTATTTTAAAATAGATATCAGGTAAGTGACTGTACTGTCTTGTTATGAGAATAAATGTCTTTAAACCTAAACCTAAAGCACAGTATAACCATAGATAATCCGTACGGAAACTACCTACAAACGTTCGAAACAGCTCTCACACAAACATGCGCATCGACGAGAGCCCTGAGCGGTTGTCGCGGTGCTGTCAGTAGTGAGGCCGCGTCAAGACGAGTGGTAACGTATAAGTTTATTTCCGCTTAACTAGGCTTAGTTTCCATACTGTTGCATCTTTATACTATGCCTAAAGTGAGTTTGTTAGTTTATTTGTTACGCTTTCCCGCCTAAACGGCTAAACAGATGGTAATCAAATTTAGCAAGGAGGTAGATTATAACTCGGGGAAGAACAAAGGATACTTTTCATCATCATCATCACGCGGATGAAACCGCAGCGCGCAGCTAGTTCTTTATAAAAAAATTATGTGCTACAAAATCCGTATATTTAACACCCAATGACCGTCAACTATAAACAAAGCTATTTTATATTTTCAAAATAACAGCCGCGAGCCGAGATGTTGTGGATTTAAGAGCTTTAAAATTTATTTTACACAGTGAAAATCTCTTCAGTGAAACTTTTATGTCTCACAAATTGTTGGAAAACTAAAATAGGTAAGAAAATACTGGTGCGGTAAAGGACAATTATCTTTGTTTTGTACTGTCATGTGCTGACACAGGCACGACTGGTGATCGTAAGCGCTAAGCTTGCCCATTTCATTTGCTGTGCCACCCAGTAGCGTAGAAAAGTGGGTATAATAATAATAATAATAATAATAATAATAAAACCGCAGGGGCGGCTTTGTGGCGAGCCGTCGGTGAGTGGCGACACCGTGGACCCTGATTCTCCCTGGGGCTAAATGAGACCCCTGACCCCCGGCTTGCCTTTATTGGCTGTCTGGGGGTGGAGACGCAAGAGCAAGTAACAAAAAGCTCCAAGGGTGGAAGTGTTAAAGGGCATAACGCCGGTAGTAGCGCTCTAGTGAAACCGCAGCACACCTCTCGACACCCTTTAGCCATTCACACCAACGTTGCCCCTTTTGTCACCATTGATGGTGGCTTTTATGGGGGGGCCCGTTTAGTGAGTGGCAAGTCACCACCTGCCTAAATATTTTAAGATGAGACTGAAATTGGCAGGTGCCGTAGTCTCGACCATAGCCCACTATCTCCCGTATCACTAATAAGTACATTTCAATAGCCATGCCATTTTACCCATTTTTGTAATAGATAACCTGTAACCTTCCATCCAAAATGTTTCTGTTTTTATACTACATTGTATTTTTATATCAAACAGGCCTCTAAGTGTTGGCTACAGCCCCACTTATGCCTTTGTAAAGGACCGGGTGAAACCCGTGAAATTGGTTGAATAATAATAATAATAATCATTTATTTTCAGACACATAGATCCATAGTATTAGTAAATTATTTAATAAAATGTGAATGTCAACTAATTAATTAATTAATAAATATATATGTTACAATATCTAATAAAAATAATAATAATAATTATAATAATCACACTAACTCGTCAATATTTTAATATGGTGCTGTAGAATTGGACAGTCATATTTATATACAACAATGGACAGGATGCCATTGGAACTAGCACGTACTCTGCTTAATAGAGATGCGACCTTTTTCCGCATTATTGCTGCAAATGCATCAGTGCGCGCTTCCATGAACATGGAAGACGCGCTGCAAAAACGTGGAAGCCCCAACAGCATCCTGAAAGCATTGTTGTATTGGACGCGCAGGGAGTTAAGAGTTTTTTGCGTATATGTCGTCCATAAGCTGCTACCATAAAAGGATTGGCAATATGCCTTGAAGAGCGTTATCTTGACTTCATCTGAGCAAGCGTAGAATCTCCTGGACAACATATTCACCCTCACCGTCAAAGCCCTGCGCTCTCGCTCCATGTCTAGGTCATCTTTAAGTTCTTCACTCAATATGTGACCCAGATATTTAAACTGGTGCACCCTATTGAGACAGACATCGTTAAGCACTATTGGGGGCACACTCACAGGTCCTGCCCCGCGTCTGCAGAATACCATATACTCAGATTTCTGCACATTGTACCGTAATCCATGGCTAATAGCATATGATTCACAATAACGAAGTAGCTTTCTGAGAGCGCTGACAGAGGGCGCAAGCAGCACCATATCATCAGCGTAACTTAAATTATTGATACTAACGCCGTCAATAGAGCATCCGATTGGCATACTGCTGAGGCCCTCTATCAGCTCATTGATATATAAGTTAAAGAGTTTGGGAGAAGTTACACCACCTTGCCTTACCCCACACTCCAACCCATAAGCATCAGAAAGCTCTCCACCCCACTTAACGTGGTTTACCTGGTTGTTGTACCAATACTCAAAAACAGAACAGAGTTCTGTCGGCAAACTGGTAGCACTAAGTTTCTTCCACAACACATCGTAAGATACCATGTCGAAAGCTTTTGACAAATCAAGAAAACAAGCATAAACTGGAGTCTTTCTATCGACATAGTACCTCACAGTATGCTTCAGGGTTAAAATTGCACTTTCCGTGGAAAGTCCCGGTCTAAAACCAAACTGGCCATCATGAAGTATTAGATGTTTTGTAAGATAGTCGTCCATTAAACGATCTAATATTTTCGCAATGATTGTAGCTAACGATATTGGACGATAGTTAGACTTATCCGCGATATCTCCAGTTCTGTCTTTGAGGATTGGTACAACAATCGTCTTCATTAGATCTGAAGGCAGATAACAATGCGAGATACAGAGTGAGTAGAACATAGCCAGGACAGCCGGTAGATGTACTCCTGCATTCTGCAGGTGTTCAACACTAAGACCGTCGTGGCCTGGCGACTTACCTCTAATCATGTTCTCAATTACTTTTCTCACTTGCTTGGCAGAAAAGTTGACATTGCACACCGTGCCACAACCCGTCTTAGTACCGAAAACCTGTGATGTCAACCTACTTAACGGCGATTCTACTCTAAAATGATTTTTAAAAATATTACATATATCTTTACATTCCGAATTTCCCTCAATGCTCACTGGGAGACCTGGCTTTAGGTTAAGCTTATTAGTGCATTTCCAGAACTTCGAAAAATTTTTTGAAGATCTGTGACTAGCTATTAAGTCCATTTTAATTTGATTTTGATTTTTTTGACACCATTTTAGCTTTGCCTTAAACTTCTTCTTGCTTTCTATCATATCATTGTAAACAACACCACGGTCAGGTTTACCGTGCCATAACCACAGATTTAACTTAAACCTAGCCTCCCGGTGAGCAGAACTCACATGCTTATTCCAGCCTATTACACAAGAATGGTTTTTATGTTGACTTTGTTTATTTTGATAAGTCACTTCTGCTGATTCCTTAAGAGTACTAACAATATCACAGTACAAAGTGTCGATTATATGTCTATGCGTGATATCACAACAACTTTTTCCCGCACACATAATTAGGTCCTGAGGCAAATCAATATGCTTTAGCTTACTGTTACAGTGCTCAGAGTATTCTTTAATTTGTAATTTTGTACGTTCACCCCAAGTAACCTTACCATAAGAGTGATATATTAAAGTAGATTTAGGGCGAACAATATTTAAATCACAACTCATTATTACAGGTAAGTGGTCAGACCACATGACATCGTACCACACCTTAATGTCCTTAACAGTGTCCCATGCCGATTGCGTCACAACACAATGGTCTAGCCATCGTCGGGAGCCATTTGCGTCACTTATAAACGTATACGCACCCGAATTGATACCTAGCTTATGTATATCAGCGCACAGCCACTTTTGATCCAGACAGAAATCCAACAGCTCATTCGCGAATAACTCAGTTGGATGTGCGTTATAATCACCGAGAACAAACACAGATTCTACTTCAGTACTTTGAATTACAGCACTTATTTCACTCAAGCACTCTGTGAACTCTGCTAGACTATCTAAACATTGCGTAGGCATGTAGACGGAAAAAACCAAAAATGATCGATCATTTACTTCAAACTTCACAGCTGATAGACGCACACTATTACACGTAAGTATAGATACTGTTTGGAACAGGTTCCTACGCCACAGCAGTGCCACTCCGCCGTAGGGCCTACCGCGTAATATTTCTTTTGATGTATCAACTGCAGACTTCCCAGTGTAATCGAAATCATCATGTATAGACCCGAGGAAAGGAATGTCGTTTGGAAGAAGCCATGTCTCCTGCAATGCAATTATATCTGCAGTACTGCATAATTGTCTTATATTTCCAGACGACCGCTTCACAGACTTACAATTAAATGTTACTAAGTTGCACAATAGTTTGTTATCCATCATTAAAAATGTTTAGGTAAATCCATTGCTCGCAGGTGCAACTTTAGAGTCCCGTCTTAAGTTCACGAAACGTCTAAAAGATATACCATCCGGCCATAATGTAGCATCCATAAAAACAGATAATTTTGTCATAGGTACCAAAACTTTATATGAGTCATAACTCCTCGGAGACTTAGTATTTATTTTTTCTAGTAATACCTCAATTTGTGTTTTGTTCATAATATATGTAGCTATATCTTTAGACGAAGTGCCTTTGTCAACATTATTTTATAAACAGAGCGGCTTTCGTGTCTGCGGCTTTGAACTTGCCGGTAGGTTCTATCACCGCTTGTCCCTTTGAGCTTATAAACCTATTTCGTAGTCTTTTTCTTTGGATAGTTATCCAGTTGTCATCCCTTTTGTCAATAAACTCGCCCTTTTCGGTTGCCACTTTAGCAAACGACTTTTCTAATAGCGGCCGGGGCACTGTATCTAAACGTATATTAGTATTATCGTTATTTGCCGGGCATGAGGTACTTTAACATCACAAGGTTGTTTTTCCGTATCTCGTATAAACGTTACTGAACCACGCATATCGTTAGACTTTCGAGGGTTCGCTATCGTTGTGTCCACTCTCGATACATTTTTTAAGCAAGTTTCTACTTGATATGACTCATCAATTGGTGATTCCTGCGCTGGCAGATGCACCAGTCCTATCGGTCCACTGTCATAGTTGTTAACAGTACATAAGTTTGAACTACCTCTTATTTTATTCACATTAGACATATCAAAATTATTAACTATTGAAGCCATTTTAAGGTTATTTAGCTCATTTTTAATAGAATTGAGCTCTTCCGTCGTAACGTAGGTTTCCTTCACAGTTGCAACGTCCTTCTGTAAGATCATTATTTCCTTTAATATTCTACTGCAATCTAGGTGGTCCCATAAAATTGGTGGCAAAACACTCAAATTTCTAGCGCAAAATTGTGGCAACTCTAACGGATCCGTCTCTTTAAGAATCCTGATAATATCTTCTAAGTCTTTCTGTGCCTTTCCGTATTTTTTTCTTAGAATTTTACGCTTCGAAGACGGCACACACTCGAACAACAAGTTTTTCGCCTCGGTAATTTGTTCCGTTGTAAAAGAACTCTAACAAATACGTATCATGCTAATTTCATCCATGACTTCTATCTTGTTTTGAATAAAAGTCAACACTTCACTAATTACTACATTGCAACTCGCACACTTAGCGCATGAAGCCATTATTAATTAATTCACAAATACAGCACTGCAATCCAAGGACGCGTGCGCCTGCAAGGTCGCGCGTACGACGACTGGTACGGGTATATCACGAAAATTTACGTGAGTAAAAATTGTGTAACGTATATCACTATATGTGATACAGTTGTACCAGATAAATGATAGTTAGTAGATAGATATATAACACTTTATTAAGACACCACATTTATGACATAATATTAGAAAATAAAATAATAAAAAATGCTAATAACTAGGTGCAACAATGGGCGTTCTTATCGCTCAGAGCGATCTCTTCCAGACACCCCATTCCCAGAGGAGTATCAAAAACCACATGGACGGTTACACAATACAAAAACAGTAAACACACTACAAATACATTAAAAACTAATATAAATACATAAACAACATAATTTTATAATATATACGTAATTATACAAATACAAATAAAATTTATAAATATAAACACTATGATCATCTTGACAGTATTTAAATAGTCTAGGAAATGTTTATTAAATGTGAACACAAATAAAAATTTTAATGATATTAAAAAAAAACTAATATAAATACAAAATCATAATAGATAACATATTGTTATTATATATATATGATTTTGTATTTACTTAGGTATTTGAATAACTGCGTAAGTGTAACGTAACGTGTCGTTCACGTGAGACAGTACAAAACTGTCATTTATCTAGGGCAACTATGATAGATAACTCATAATTTCAACGCTGAAGCACGGTAATGTTTAGATAATATTACCGTGGCTGAAGCGTGACATGTTGATGCTCTCGATAAGAAAACGTTTTCCCATAGTATATTTCATTACAAGTGGGGAAAGGCTGTCATTGCAAAGAGTTCCGACAAATGTCTACCCGAGCCGAGGCGCAGCCGAAGGCGAGGGTTGACAGTTGCAATGACGGTTCCGCACGTGTACTGAACGACTTTTTTTAATACAGTTGCGAAAAAATGAAGCAATTTAATAAAATAAACTTGCAAAGAAAATTTCTGGAAAAGGGCGCCAACCGTAGAATATAAGCAGATATTTGTTTTTATCTTCACCCATTCTGGTAGGCAAAGGGAACTATGCCCATACAGCCAAGTCTTCAGTAGAATTTTTTGATTGATATGAAATGAAAATGAAATTTAATGTGATGAAATGAAACGAAACCAAACCTAACTCATTTAATCAAATCATTAAATCAGATATTTAAACAAATTAGTAGCTACCTTTTAGAAATATACGTATTTGCTTGAATAATAAAAACTTCTATGATTTTTTTTTTGTAAAAACTTCATGGTTGATTTTTCTTTTTAATGGACATTATTTTGACAGTTGGGAAAGAGAACGCACGAGTTCGGGAAAGGTAAAAAAGAAGCACGAGTATGTAATACGAGTAGCCCACATCCCGAACGCTATACGTTCCTGCAATACGCCACTTTTTGAGCAACTGTATTCAAAAATAGTTTGTGCTACGGCCTCAGTAGTTTTGCGTAACACTGTGAGACACGGCACTCGTTACTCCGATATATGAGGTTTGGAGTCCCTTTCGCCCAGTAATTTCAGTTGCTACAGTGTATATACTTACTTTGGAAATCTATGAATATAAAGAATACGTTTTTCCAATTATTTAACATTAGCTGACCCGCCAGCGGCGTCGCTCTCGTGTCCTCGTGGGATACGGTTAATTACAGGTTTTTAACTATCACACGGGAACTCTATAATTTACCGGGATCAAAAGTATTCTATAATATAGAATACTTTTGATCCCGGTAAATATATGTAAATATATCCTGGTCAACATATTATGTTTACCAGGGATATAAGCTACCACCATACAAAATTTTATTTAAATCGGTCTAGTCGTTTCGGAGATTAGCTCGTACAAACAGACAGACAAACAGATATACAGTGAGACAAAAATATTAAAAAAAATATTACCCAGTGAAAAGAAAGTAAAAAAAGCCCAGGATGTTAAAAAATAATTATACAAAGTTTCATCTTATAATCGAACCGGTAGTTTTTGCGTGATGCCTGAACAAACAGAAAATTAATTTAATCACATTTTTGGGTTTGGTGTCGGTCTAGTAACAGCCCTGCCATTTACTTTTTTGATATATTCAATATAAATAAATTTTCACTTCTACAGATTTATTATAAGTACGTATAGATAATGCATATTTTAAAGTAGATTTTTTTTGTCCTAATGAACTAGGGTACGTATTGTAGAGTATAATAAAACGGATCGCGAGATTTTGTCAGTTCTATGACAGTTTAGATATGCTGGCTTGAAATGGGTTCAGTATTCTATAATATTTCACTTCACGTTAAAATTCTCTGAGATACAGTTTGCTTGCTTTATTTAACAATTGCAACTATGAGTTGGAATGTTTTTTTTATTGAAGCCCTTGATTTATAAAATTTCTGTGTACTGATGATGGCCAAGTCAGAATTACACGAATTTCAGTAATTACCGAGGATAAACTCATACGGCCTTATTAATAAACTTGGCTTACACCCGGAGTAGTTAAAACATCTATCTGTCAATTTTTCGCTTGCAGTAAATGTCACGCGTGAAAGCAAGACAAAGCATGTTACGCCTAATATAGGTTTACGCAACGTTTATTAATAAAGGCCTTAGAATTCAAGTGTATTCTTCCATTCTCTTTAAATCCCTACTAAAAAACCTCAAAAAATATCGTCCCTACCCGCGCATTTCTGGCACTTATTAGTTAATTTACGCTTTCATTTAGGTCATCCATACTTACTATGGTTATGTGGTATGGTATACTTAGATGTTATAAAAAACATTATTTGCCACAGGACAATATCATTTAAAAAAGATGATGTGGCTGTGTCATGGACACGGCCGTGTGTTGTACGTGAATACGTTTCTCCAAATCACAAGTTTTACCAATAAAAAGTTACTCTATGGTTATACTAATTGCTCGATACGCAGCAAAATAATCTCAAAATGACGGCGCTTCCCCATCCACCCCGCGCGATGCGTCACTGTTCTCGTTTATCGGATTCTTTGATCCTTTAGCTATCCAATGGTACACTTTTATTTTGGATGCATAGGATAGATTCGAAACTACAAATCCAAATTAACACCTGATTTTGTAACCATTAGGTTTTTTGGATTGCCCTCGTAAGGTAGCAAATTTAAAGAAAAAGAAAATTTTCAGAGATTTAAAGACGTTCAAGTATTCACGTCAAAACATATAGATAGATTTATTACATCATAGTATCATTTTCCTTTATATAAAGAACGATTTTGCATGTAGATGAATATTTACTGGTTTAAAGAAACATACTTCTTAATTTAAAAACAATTTAAACTACCCTCGTAAAAGTCTTTCGGCTGTCTAATATTAGTTAACGAATGGTTGCGTTCAGGTGGTCGGAGTAGCGGGTTCGATTCCCGAGAGATATGTCTGGAAACGTGGACGGAAAAGGTAGGGATTGTGGGTGAAAATAATCTGAATATTATATGAATTTATTTTCCGCTGGTTGAAAAGGTGTGGAGGATTTGGTAAGTGGTTTTTGCATGTAGATTTGGTGAAGATAACGTGGCGACTCGAAGATATTTAGATATTTTCCGTGTATTTTTATTATGGTATTTTTAATGAAATCAAATGATTGTTGATGTATAATTTATCATCTTTACTGTACTTTTAGCGGTTATGGCCCAGGATTAACTAGAGTCAGCACAACTTGCGTCAATCCATTTGCCGCTGGATTGATATCTACCTTGGAATTGTGATTTCGTTGAAGAGAAGGATGAATCGTTATGAAACCAAAGGCATGGTACTAGGACAATTTCTGATACACAACTTCCTATACAGCGTGTAACAAAAAGGTATAGTTATAATGAAAGGTGACGACTACGACCGCTGACGACTACTACCGGTCTGTCAAGAGCGTAGCGACGAAGAAGATACTGAAAGGTGTGCATATGTAATGTGATCAAATGGCAAAGTATCAAAATTTAAATTGACTATTTTTTTTTCATATAAAGTTAAAAAATATCAAAAAACTTTTTGGACAGCTCTATTAGATATGTCTATATTCTTGGGGTTTGTTGGGGTCAGCGCTCTGCAATCCCCAAACCTATTGATTCGATCTCAACACCCTACCCTGCATGTGCCTTCTCCCCGCGCCGCACCCCAACTCAGGCCTCACTTGGGCCCATTGTTCACTAAGTCTTCGTTCTGGAGGCCATTGCCGTCTTTGGCTTTGTTTTTAACGACAGATTTTCATACTTGAAGCTAATAGCCAAACAGCTGGACACCAGAAGTGTCCTACCACCATGCTGTGGACTTCATCACAATGTTACCTTTACCGAAAGTTCAAGCCAGAGTTGGGGATTGATCCCTAGACCGTTTAATCTACGGCCGACCCTTGTCACCCCTTCACCACTTCAAAATAGCTATAAGCCAGTGTTTGACCGCTATTACCAAAGTAACAAAAAACTACTAAGAGATTGTAGACATGATTTTTAATTTTGATTATATGTTCTTTAAACGTGGTAGTGAACCACATGAGCAAGCAATAATTCATCTCCGTATAGATCCAAAACCCGGAGTTAGGTAACCTGAGCGTCCTAAAGCGGTAGCTGACTCTCATTGCTGCTTGACAATCATCCCTTTGCAATTTTAGAGAGGAAAATACACAACTTCAGACGGGATTCAAACCCACGTCGAACGGCAACTCGTGCCAGACGCCATAAACACTAAGCTACCGAAGTAAGACGTCCGAGCATCGAATTTGAACTTTCTACGAGTATTTAATTGCAAACGTCGTGAGGACGGAGCGACATCTTTTGAACAGCCTAACAGCTTGTTTTAGTTTTGATGTTGCAACCCTTAATAATTGTATTATATGTTTTTTACAGCACAAACGCCTGCTTAACAAAACTAAATTTAGCAATTCCAGAACGTTCTCTATTACTGAATTTGGTCTCGCTAAAGCAGGCGTTACTTCTTTAAAAATCATGTAATAAAAGATCTCTTTACTAGAATATGACAATCTATAGTCGTATATTATAAAAATGCGGTCACGCTATAATTGATGCAAAAATCTCTAATTATTTTTTTGTTGTGATAATTATTGTCAGGAGAAGGTTCTTAAGAAATAAAAATCAAAAAAGGATGGAAAGGTATGGCGAGGCTGAAGGCCGAATCTACTAAACAAACAAAGATGCGGGCTATCGCTAGTAGTTAACAAATATCCAGTGTTACTAATAAAAAATCCATATAGCATACTTATTTCATCGTTTTTCTTGATATACATATTCTAAGCATAAGGTAACTATAGCGGCGAGATAATACGAGTATCTTACCAATAAATGCGTTACATTGACATAACTATAACATATTTATTTCGAAATAACGGATCGATAACGTAATTTCATAGACAAATTCGATATAATGGATCATCTCCATCATCGCCTTAAACAAAGCGCTAAATATTACGATAAATATTGCATTTTGCTGAGTGGCCACACTGGAATCGTGAACGGCAATACCCATCTCATTGCAGGTTAAATTCGCGATAATATCACAGTATAAATAATATTACTACGTTTCCGTTTTTAACGAGTGTTAATTGTTTTTATTTGAATGTACTATTTTCACCTCTCATTTTACCCGCGGGATGATGGAAGAGGATGATAATAGAAAATATTCCATGTTTAAAAACCAGTCTCATTTTTGAATGTCTCTATTTCATCCGAATGTGTTAAGTCCTTTTCCGTAATTGAGCAACTGGCATCCATGCATCCAAACTTTCACATTTAGTAACGATTACATGACTGTCTACAAGATTTCCTGGAACTCATCGGCTTGTTAATCATCCACTCCATAATTATCTTTATACAAACACGTGCAATGCCTTCGCGATCACGGTGTACAATGACAAACTTTAGCATGGCCATTTCTATGCAATAATTCTCGCCTTAATTCGCTTTGATGTGGCAAAAAATACCTGCGGTTAACGTTCAACATCGCGATAATCAACGGCGTTTTTCGTTGATGTGGCCGATCCATTAAACGTTAAAAATGTCATGTTTGTCTAGTTATTAAACTAGCTGTCATTGTCACTTACTGTGAGTGACAGGGACATATTGAAAAGTTTAACAGCAAGTAGTTTATAAGCCAGACCACCTCCTTTCTATCCATATTCATAATAATTAGAGAGAAAAAAATTACTGGTCAGTACTTACTATTACTTATGCTGTGCTTATAGCGAGCTTATACTAGAGTCGGGTTTGATATAGCGTTTGACAGTTAATTTGTGTCGAAACTATCCCGACTTCGACTTATTCCGCATTTATTAGTATTAAAATTGACTATTCAAACGTTAAAGTAAGTATAAATATATATCGAGTTTATTAGTAGCACGTTGGCATTACTGATTTGTCATAAACAGCTCTAACAACCTAACATGTACTTTTTCATTATAAATAAATGGCCACCGCCGTAAATCAAAACTTTTCTAACTAAAATGTTTCATAAAAACTTCAATGACAATTTCTTCTCATAACAAGGTCAGACGCTCGCCATTTGTGAGTGGAACTACGATTCTCATATACAATTTGCATAAGTCTGGCTTATTTCTGTTTCATTTGTGAAGAAAAATTGAACAAAAAAAATCATTTAAGTAGAGCTGGTCTTCTATATTGAAGCTCCAGACGACTCATGAATACAACTTAGAAATTTCAATGCATGACTTTAATTTATGTTTTACATATGTTGTGGCGGCTTGAACTGGATAATGCCATTATACAAGTACAATTAAAAAAAAAATACTTACTTTAATTCTATTCAGTTATTGGAGTGTATCTCAAAAACTACTAAACCAAACTTGATGAAATTTAATGGGACGACACGGGAAGCACCAGCTTTCAAACGAAATTTGAGAATCGGTTCGCCCAGTCGAAAGTTATGTGGTAACAAACATAAAAAACATAATTGAGTAGGTCCTCCTTCTTTTGGAAGTCGGTACAAAAGGTACATATTTCCAGGACAAAAGTAAGTCCATATATTATTATCAAAATCAAATTAAAGTTTTATTTGTAAAAACACATTCATTGTAAGGGGCTACCTACATTAATATTACATATGAGTATTCAATCTGCTAGTTCGTACTCTCGTTTTCTCTATCTTCCTAGAGGAAGATCTTAGATCTTCCTAGAGGAGGATCTTAGGATCCGCAAATGCATCAATGCCTTCGAAATGTGGTGCTGGAGAAGGATATTTTAGCATTTCGACAAGCAACTGACAACGAGCAAGACAACTGAAAATAATCACAAGTACCTGCCTAAAACGCATCCTTGAATACTTCGGACACTTTGTTAGAAAAGACGGAAACAATCTGAAAAAAATTTTTGTTACTGGCAAAGTGAAAGGCAAACGATCGCGTGGTCGGAGCCCGATGCGTTGGTCCGAACCGCACTGGATACTTCCGTCTACGATGCTATTCATGTAGCCAAAAATAGGAGTAGATGGCGAAACATCGTATGGGAGAGGATAATGGATGGAGGTGGTCACGACCCTCAGACATGAGGAATACGAATCGAGGAGGATTCAACCTGCAAGCAGGCGTGCAAATATTAAAATATTATTTTATGCAGTAAATAACCTACTTCATCTCTCTTATTATTTCTTATGTTGTTATTATTTATTAAGTATTTTTATTAAGTTTAATATATCTGTGAGACTGTAAAAACAATTTACCGAGCAGCCTCAGAAATTTTTTGACCTAACTACATTACCATCTTATAATATACCAATCTTTGGTATGGTTAAATTATGTGCACATATGTGTGCAAAATTTGAATCGGTTTCAACGTAAGATTTGGAACACGTTTTGGAAATTTACTCAGCTTCTTAAAGCTACATTAAACTGAATAATTTTTTATTCTTAGTCTATGATGACAATAAAGCTCTCAAATTGTATTCAGTGTTTCCTTAGTTATGTGGTGGTATCGGGTCAGCCAGACATACACATCATCTCATCCGTAGGACGTCCACTGCTGAACATAGGGCTTCACATATAAATATAAGACAACCACATATAGATATAAAAAACAACAGGGTGGGTTCTTGTTCTATGAGGTTGTTCCATACTTGTTCTATGACGTCACGTCCTATTAGGAATATCTTAACTTATCCTAAAACATATTTCTATCGAGTCGTCCCGCGATCATGGCGCTTGCAACAGTGTCGAAATATCGGGAGCTCAATTAAATAATTACCACGGTTTTCATCCCGTAAGTAGCAATATGTTTATTTTCTATCTATCTGATAGTATTATTATAAATTAGTTTTCTTGATTAAACCGAAATGTATTCCTGATTCCCATATTCATTTTAATGCCAGAAATGATAAAAAGTACAGATATACCTAATATTCTGATATGTGGATAATATCTTATTTTTTAATGTTGTGTTTGGCAAAGGATGTTTTTTCTATATCTTCTATCGCCTTTTATCTTAAACTAGCTGACCCGCCAGCGACTTCGCTCACGTGGTCTCGTGGGAGACGGTTAATTACAGTTTTTTTTTAAATATCCCACAGAAACTCTTTAATTAACCGGGATAGGGAGTAGTAGTATCCTATATGTTGACCAGGGATATAAACTACCATCATACATAATTTCATTGAAATTGGTCCAGACCTTTCGGAGGTTAGCCTATACAAACAGACAGATGAACAGACAAACAGAGAAAAAAAAATTAAAATCTAACTTAGTTCGAATTCACTCCTTACATCCCCCTGACTCGGTATTTAGCATTTTATTTATCGACTCCCGCTCCGGCTCGTTTCTGGTGCAAAGGTTAGCCATAGCCATCCAGCGCGGAAATGCAGCCAGCGTCATGGGCACCTTTGCACCGGGTACAGTATGGGGTGGGTTATTTAATTGATTGTATTTTTGACTGTTGTGTTTGTTTATTTATGTAATTAGTGACTTATTTATGTATATTGACTTATGAAATAAAATCATAAGAGTAAATTTCTTATAATTATTTTATTTATTGTACATTCATTCGACCTCTACAGTTTTATTATATGTAGTGATGATGATGATTATTACAATACACAATTTAAAAAATTTCGACATAGGACATAACAGTTTCGGCATATTTATTGTATGAATAAACTAGGCATGTTTTATTGAACATATGTTTACCTATCTAAGCCACGCCGTTTGATCCTTTAGAGGCACAAAGTATCTTATATCATTCTCCGATTACTATTACAATCAGTGCTTCTAAATTACACTAGAATCGCTTGTTAACAGCTTATTTTCCAGTCGACAACCCTCTAAAGTTGCTGGCACACGGCAGTCAAACAGTTTAATTGATGCAAATATCTGCGGAACACTAACGGGCTATGACTGCAACTGTGGGATGCCTAGTGGATGATGAGAGTGTATTTACTACCAATCCAGTGAAGGTTCAAGTATTTTTATTTTATTGTTTATACTGTAAGTTTTGCGTTTCACCACTCACCTGTGGGCTTAGCACGAAAATTTGCGTAAGTTTGACGTAATCGTTGACTAATAGAGTGTGAAATATCTGTGTCTATTGATCTGCGCCATAGTTGTACTAGATAAGTTATAGTTTATATTGTTTACGCCAGCGATACGATTTCGTTCCAATATACGCAAATTTTCATACTAGGTTCACTGATAAGTGACGATGTCACACCTGTTTACTCTTTATTTGAAAACTTACATATGTACCATTTTGTTTAAAAAAATAGCTCATGCAGTGACGACACGAACAAGTCATGCACCTGATAGTAAGCATTACACTTGCCTATGACAGTTGCAGTACCACAGCACTACGGTATAACTCCTGGAAATTGGTGTTTGAGTCTCTTTACTTACTCTAGTGTCTTTCAGACCCTAATACAATAATGCTGCGTACTAATGCTTCGCGTAAAAAGTTTGACACTACGATGGTAGGTCTACCAAATAAGATGGCATTTTAATTTTTTTATATTATAAATCTCTTATCGTTATATCTCTAATGAAGACCCTTTAAGTTTAAAAATGCCTTGTTCTATTGAAATGAAATGAAACGAAACGAAACGAAATGAAATAAAATCGTATTTGTTCATGACACACACAAAATCACATTACATTTTGAGTATACAGACATACAATACGAAATTATAACATAATACAAAACAAAATACTTTACGTACATACCTATGGCCAAAAAAACACGTTTGGGAAACAAAGTGATGCTATGCGTGTCATGAACATGGGTCCCGACTCAGTATACGACTAAGGACAGAATCATTAGCCACTGATTTATATTGCGTATTGAGTCCAGGCATAACTTACCTGGTCATTATTAGACATGGTTTGCACCGTCCCAGTAAACTCAAGATTGAAATCGGAGTGTTTATCACTGAAATTCTTAGATCTATGTACTGACTATTTATCATGAACATAGATCAATACTACCGCAATTCCAGTTATTCAGCCTCGAATCCAAATCAATATTTTTTTTAGTAAGTGCTTTTCCTTTTTGAAGAATTATTTCTCAAAAAGGAAAAACACATACTTAAACCACTGAATATAAAAACTATCAATCCCACACTTAATTGGTATAAGAGTAGCTAGATGATAATGGCTTGTAAAAAATGTGTTCGTAATGATAGAGCACTTCTGCGCATACCAGTTCCAGTTTTTAAAAATAATTTTAGTTATTCAGTAGTAGAACAACAGTTCTAACAAGCAGTGATGCTCAACTTAACCAGTCACTATCCTCACTTAAACGCTCTATGAGCTCAAGAATCAACGGAGCATGAGATACGTTAAATGGACGTGTGTGAACTTTATTACGTCACGGATTAGTTTTATGTGAGAGTTAGTAGACCAATGTTTGTATTTAAGAAGGCTTTATGGAGTAAAGTAGCTACTTACATACCGTGTTTTGTTTTAGACGTATACGAGAGTTAATAGTTAATCAGATAGTGCTTTTGAGGCTATAGTTTTTCATTGTGGCTTCATAAGCTTTGATAGTGTTAGTCGGAATTCCATTTACGATAAGGGTATTCGAGAGTCAAAGTCGGAATAAAGTCAACGTTAGACTGTTTAATAGGTAGAATATTACCCTTTTTATCCGAATGTCATAGGAGTGTTATGTTTTTAGAGTGTATGCGTGTGATATTCTTCAGAGATCATCCTACAGTATAAACGGTGTGATAAAAATTGATTAATGAGGCAGTATGAGGATTCATCGGGATTTGTTTTTGCCGCGACGCGAGTGACATTAGATATATGGTTTGTCAAGTCTAATCTTCATTTCCTGGGTCAAATATTGTTGGACCTGCACAGCGAGCATGGATTGGAGAAAAAAAATACAGTAATTATCGATAAAAGAGAGTCCGCGATAGTTATCGCAGCTAGATCCATGCTTGAGGCAAGGCACGATATATACAATAAGTTTATAGATGTGACAAGTTTATCATTAATAGATCCACGCTCGCACTGAAGCAACATGAAGGTCTTTAAAAGACCACCGAAAAAGGATATGATATGAGTTGTTTTTATTTTTTTATTTTATTACAGCAAAAAATACCCAAAAACTTAACGTAGCACACCTGCACTAAAAGTAATGTTGAGTGACAGTTAAAATATAGCCAAGCTATTACGAAGATCTTTACAATATGATCTGGCAACTTTCCTTGAAAGGCAGTCACCATACTGGATCTAGTGTCAGAAAGGCCAGGCAAATCAAATCAAATCAAGTCAAATCAAATTCCAAATCACATTGTGGTTTTCTGTAACGACAAATAGCTTTTTTTGGGCGCCACTATTCATGTCTTTGGCTGTAAAGTTCATAACTAACTTTTCGGTGCCACTCTGCAAAATAAAACTTCTTGTGAAACCTAAAATGTCTACTCGCAAAACTGCAATTAAAAAGAATATTAACGGTACACGCCATGGCAACACTAAATTCAGACGGCACACTTGGCTGGCAGCACTTGTGATGTTGGATAGTATCCAAATTCAATAATAGCTTGTATGGAGCCTTAAGACATAGGCTATGAGATAATACATTTTGTGAGAGTACAAACTACGGAATAACTTATTCGAAATACGATTTTTATTAACATATGTGTTACTTATTTTTTATGGTTATATTTTAAACAACATAAATTAATTAGTATAACTTTATTTTATTATCTTTAGGTAAACTCATAAAAAGGTCAATACGTTAAGTAACGTACACATAGTAAGTTCTTTACAAGTTTTTTGCAAATAAAACTGATGTTATATTATATATTTGTCATAAGAATTTTTGACGTTGTTTAAATATTATAAATTATAATCTAGTTTGAAACCGGAACAAATGATATTTTGTTATTGTATTAAGTATATTTTGGTTTGATAAATTATTTATCTAAATTTTGTTCAAGTTAAATTTCAAATACAGATGTTAATTCATCTATAAATACTAAATTAACCTTTCCAATTAATAATGAATTTATTAATATATATAAATTAATAAATAATTGTAAATTTTATAATTGCGTTGTATTTGTAGAATTATTTATATTGAACTTTGAAATAAATTAGTACTTACTTTAAAACAGATTAAATATAATTGTACTAATATTTCTTATCTTATACGTTTTGTACACTGCCTACCGGATAATAATTATAAATAACATTTTTCTTTATATTTTAAACATTCATCATCAAAAATCAAAGCTCAGCGTGACCGAAACCCTCAGCACTTTTGACGTCGAGGGCACAGCACTCAAAACACCTCGCAGTTTCAATCATTAATCACTTTACATAATAAAGCTGATGAATCAGCGTCGTGGGATATTGTCGACGATTATTTTTTAATTTGGACCGTGACTTATGATTTTCTTAAGTTGTATGTAATATCGTATGATATTAAATTGTTTGAAGTCTATGATTATGATTTTTAATTTGCCATCTTTTAAATCCGCGAAGGGAAGGAGTTTAACTGTAGATATGAAGTTTTTCGATTTTAGATAGTGGTATTCTATAATTTTATGATATGATATGCGCAGCTTAATTGAATCGTATTATAGTTGCTCTATGGCTAACGAAAGAAGACGTGAAAGGATTAGATAATTTTACGTTATTGTGAGAATCGCTCTAGATGGTAGGTCTCTAGTGAATGAGGCCGTCTGAATTGGTACCACCTGATAGTCTACCGCAAAACAATTGCGGCCTTATTAATAAACTTGTAATAAACCCGGAGTAGTTAAGACGCGGTCCAACCCCAATTTTAAAATAATTTACGATGCTTTACGTAAGGTTGAAAATCGCTTGTTAGATTGGACGATGTAATGCCAAAATGCGTTAATTTATTACGTTTTCTTTATATTCTTCGATATATACTAGCACAATTGAAAAAACTTTTGGGTATTACTTTAGTACTATACGTTGTCTAAGTATTACTTGAAAAAAAAATATAGTGTTATCGCTGAAAATTCTGAGAGTTTGGACGTGAAAGTTTATTTTTGCGGACCTATTTAGGATTTTTTTCTGCTGAAAGAGAGTTATATTTATGAATTCTATTCGGTTATTACTCTTTTCCTATTCCTTTTCTAACCCAAGTATTTTTTTCATCATATACTATTGATCTGTTTCGTTACACTAGGTGTTTAAAAATTCTGCTTTTTCTTTAATCAGGGTACGAGCGCGCCTTAAAATCTATCTGTCAATTTTTCGCTTGCAGTAAATGTCACGCGTGAAAGCAAGACAAAGCATGTTACGCCTAATCTATGTTTACGCGACGTTTATTAATAAAGGCCATAGTATTCAAGTATTTTTGTGTTAAGGTATGAATGACACTCATCATCATCATCATCATCTCAGCAGTAGGACGTCCACTGCTGAACATATAAGCCTCCCCTAGATACGAACTACACTATAGCAAGTATAATTGCTGGGCGAAAGAGATACACCAATATATTGCTTATAATATCAGGTAAATAATAAGCTGATTACCTTTATTATAGTTTTTTTTATAAGGCAACTACACACTGGACGTAAAAATAAATGAACATTTGTTAAATACATTAAGTAATTAGCGATACAATATTATTAATTGATTTTGATTTGAATTTTGATTTCGTTCATCCACCAAGCCGCACTGGGCCCGTGTGGTGGATTATGGCCCAACTCCTCTCTCTGAGAGGATGGCTCAAGTTCCACTGTGGGAACAAAATGGTCTGATTATGTTATGTATGACAAGCTGGTTTCGTCACTTGATAGCATAAAAAAACTTATACATTACTTGCATTCCTATCGTTTTAGGCTTATTTTATCCTTGCTCAATACGACAATAATACGCAACTGGTTAATTTGATAATAGCTAAACCAGAACAAATCGCATACACTTTCCAGGCTCGGCCTAAGTTACTGTGTTTCATTGAAGGGTAGTGTTTCCAGCATAATTACAAAGCAAGAGTTTCAACATCTTACATCTCAAGGTGACAAGCGCAGTGAATTGACGTGCAGCGTTTTGCACTCTTGTTTCTAAAATTCTGAATGGCACTGAATTGTTATAGGCAAACGTGACGTTTGGCATTAGGTGAGTGACTTGCTAGACTCATTGCCATTAGATATTTAAAAACATCGAAGTACGTTTTGGTCCGCCGTCGGATACGCACGTCATTTGACGCGTGAACGATAGTTTAGACTTTGACTCTGTGTGTTTAAAGAAGAATACTAAAACGACGTTTATCTTCTTCTTTACTTGTGAGAAGATCAAAGCAATCGCTATTAGTAATTCATCGTCATTCACGGTCTTCAAAAGATAAAACACAATCACACAACAGACAACACGCCTTGGGGTCCGGCGTGGACGCGCACACGACTGATGGAAAAACCGAATGCAGTCTGCCGTTTATGTACGGGACCATTTGGTTGAATTTATATTACCTGACGTTTGCGGCCGCACTAACGGCCGGTCCCAATAATCTATTTATCGTCGGTTTACCCTACTAGAGATAGATATTTGACACTATTTGTTTGGACGCTATGTCAAATTTCTGTCGGTAGTAAGGTAAACTGTGGATAGATAGATTATTGGGATCCCCCAGTGTTAGCTTGTAAGCCGGGATTACAGATATGCAACTACCATGTTATCTGTGGTATTGAATATGGTGCTGTGATAATGCCTTGATTTTTATGTGATGAGTTCTGATAATTACACTTATTATTATTTATAATTGCATCAAGTTAGATTTACATTTAAGCAGTCAGAGTCACAGATACATAATGTCATATATCTGAGCATCTGCTGGACGCGGGTTCTAACCACTGGATTGAATTCCATAACCCTAAAATCTTGTCCACCGAACGCCATTACATACCAAGGCTAGTAAAGGAAACTATTGAGATCTCGAAATGCCAGAATTTCAATCGAGGTGATGGTTTTCAACTCGCCAGTGCGTAGAATCCAGTATTAGGTTGTTTTTAAAAATAAAAGTCCGCGTTCAAAATGTGTTCAAAATACTATACGCAGTGATACGGTGAGTGTGTTTTGTCGGGACTTAGGATCGAGTTCGAGTTCCAGTGATAACCGTAGCAAAAGACTAAGAAAGAGGGTAGATCGTTATGTCTGCACCTAACTTTTAAACTTTTTGACCAACCACCCGCATTCTTCAGTCTTCCCGTGAATATGGTGCATGTAACTGCGCCGAAATATCGGGAGCTCATTCCACAACCTTACCACGGTAAATATCCCGTTAATAATCATATAACTTCGTCATATATTTGTTCTGCCAAAGATCGCTTTTTCTGGGATTTTATGTATTACATCTGGGGCGACAGTGGTAACTTTCACAAATGTCATACTATCAAGTACCTCTTCGCATAAGCGTACAATCGTTCCCAAAAACCTTAGTTTGCCCATGCAGGAGTCCCATATGAATATACCTATCGACATCCTTTCATTACTTGAAACGTTTACCTAGTTTTAGACTTGCGAAGACTAATAAGTCATTCCTAGGAAATTGTGTGCGTTTTTACAATAAAATCCCAAAACACATAACTGAGCTCACAGAGGGCAAATTCAAGTTGACTGTAAAAAACGTTTTAATAAAAAAAGCTTACTATAAAGTTCGACATTATATAGAAGATAAAGATGCTTGGAATACTCCACTTCTGGTAAGCTGTCTCTCTGCCACCCATAAAATGTTATATTTGTAGTACCTAAGTAGAAACATCGTAAACATCTATATAAAAAGAATGGCCCCGAGTTTCTTGCCGCTTCTTCTCGATGGGTTCTATATATTTTGGAACGCGGCGGTAGAGTCTTTAAAGTACATTATAATGAAAAGTTGACGTTCATATGTGCGTCTTTGATGCCTAAATTGAATAAATGATTTTGACTGTGACTTTGACTTTGTTTCTCTAAAAAAGAACCCATGTCTTTCAACGCTTTACTGTCCGTTGATTCGTCCATCCGCCAGTTAATATACTCGTATGTCAAGCTCATTTTTATGAGAATGTGTGCTTCTACGGCCTTATTAATAAACTTGTAATAAGCCCGGAGTAGTTAAAACATCTATCTGTCAATTTTTATCTGTGAAAGCAAGACAAAGCATGTTACGCCTAATCTATGTTTACGCAACGTTTATTAATAAAGGCCCTAATGTTTACCAACACTAATATACTTATACTATATAATAACTTATAGTATAAACTATTTTTTCAACTCGTGAAAACAACAATTAACGCATCACAAACGCCTGGAACGAAGATTGATGACTCGCGGGTCAATAGAAGACCGGTGAAAAGTATTTTTGCCCAGGTAGAACCCCCCGGATATAAATCAATTTGACAGCTCGAAGAGAAGAAATATTACATTTTTTCTTAAGTGACAACCCAGTGGAAAATATTATATGATTTTATTTGGTTAAAAATGGGTTATTGGTAAACAGATTTGTCATTTATATCGATGTAAGATAGTGAAGAAAAGTTATTTATATTTGACAAGACAATGATTTTTTTTATAAATTAGTATGATGACCACATTTCGGTTTGGTCCTAGGACAGGGTAAATATTTTTGTAATGAGCGTGTTACATAATTAAGTGTTTTAATGTAGGCGAAAACCACACGGTGGCGCGCAGTATGTCGCCGCTAGTCCGTGCTCGCTACCATCTCAATGCACTTCTGGCCGCCAACAATGATTGTGATATTATGTGTGACCACTGTGGAAAACTGTTATGTTTGTTTTTGTGACATATTGTGAAAACTTCAAAGATCAATGGGATAAAAACAAAAAGCTTGACAGCTCCATTGAATTTGACGACTTATTCTGATCCTATTTTCCTTTGATAAAATAAGTATAATTCGATGTTGACATTGTGTAAACTTTATTATTCCATTTCTTTTTCAATAATTCTTATGCATTTTCTTGTCTACTGTTTAGTATGTGATTTTGTTATATTTCGTATATGACAATAAACAAGTGAGTATGTAGTATGTAATCTATATTTGTCTGATCTATGTTTTTTTCCTTATAAGAATGTATAATGTGAGAGAAATGTAACTGATTTTGTCTGAGTCTAAAATGTTTTTTACGTGTGTATTACCCTAGTGCAAGGGTAAGCGTGTGTAAACGTTATTAAAGTTAAAAGGTTGCTAATTAGACAACATGAGGTAGAAAAAGAGACACAGAAGAATTATACTGGATACTTTATAATGCAGTAGAACTCGTTGTGAATAAGTTTGTCCAAGGTAGTACTTGCACCATACCTGCCTATTTCTACAAACAGAAACACAAGTGAAACAGAAACGTTTGCAATGTGTTCTGCTTTAAATGGTATGGGTACCGGCGAAATAACAGGCACATAAGAAATGTCTCAGGGCTACGGGTGCAATGCATTTCGTCAGTTTTGATGATAGTAGATTAATGAAATGAATAGTTGATGCTGCCATTTACCGCCTCAGAAAATGATAACCTACGAACGACGAAGATTAGTAGCTCGATATATATATCGATAGTAGCCATATAAACATTAAAAAGTTTATATATGCAAGACTTGTTGAACGCTGACGTCATCAAATTGTAAACTCGCCTTTACTACTAACTACTAAAAAAACAAGGAACTTTACCGCTGCTGAACGAAACCAAACGTGGCGGTGAGGCTATGAAAGAAGCGGTATTGAATATAAATTTAAATCACTATTATCAATTTAATTTTTATATATGTGTGTAAAGCACTAACATCTGCTTATCCAAACCAAGATTTGCAATTTTAGAGATAATATGTAGTACATTATTACAAAGCCGCGAAATAGGCAATTGCAGGTCAAGTATGAGCAAGAGGGCACTAAAACGAGACAGGCAATTGCCATTTCCGCCGAGACATAATATAGTGCTTGTCTCAAAAGAATGCAGGGAAATATATTTTTTTAAATATTTTACATTAAATATATATCAAAATTAAAAGTTACATTAGTCATATTGGGGCAATTACTAACAGAAAATATTATTGATTTCCCCGGTATATTTATGTTTGTTTGTTGAGCTTTACATGAGGTTTGCATTGGATGTAGTGGTAGATGGCTGAATAAATGCTGATTTGAGGTGGATGGCTGTGGTTTTTGATGTTGGCAAGTGTTCAGCGGGTGAGATTTTGTTTCCGAATGAGGTTGCAATGTGATGATTTGACTTATTTTATATAATGTTATATATATAAATAACAAATCAAGACAAATTTTCAGCTTTTCCGCAAATTTTCTATTTATCACCTGTGCCGAAAGATAAACGCATTTATGGCTATACATCCACGTGAATGCAATTTGTACTAAGCAAAGAGACTAATCACAAATCACAGCACAACTAAGGATATTTAGTGAGCGTGGTCAAATGGCGAACGATTGAGGCAAACTAGTTTTTATAAACAAACAAGAACAGATCGTTCATGTACCTCGGCAGAGGGGACCGCGGACGCTTAGCACTTCCAGTTCTGGATTTTCTAAGTTTTTCTATCCGAGAGATAGTACTACGTTCCCATACTACGATCCACTTAAGATATAAATCCGCCGCTCGGATGGCAGCCTCGGTCAGAGAAGGTTAGTTAGAAGATTAGGGTTCGAATCCCGCTCGAGGATGTATTTTTTCTCTATAAAGTTTAAAAGTTTGGTATCGCCAAGCAGTCTTAAGCACTTCAGAAATGATACAATTAAAAAGCACCAACTTATTTAATGTTTAAATATTTAATAGCCCCACCGCCGAGCCTAATAAAGTGGGTCGAGCAAACATTCTGCTAAAACTACGCTTTTTACTAGTATTTTTAGTTGCTTTTGTACGAGCAATGTTTCGTCTGGCCGACTGTTTTTTCCTGAATCTACCTGTGATTTTCCACTCTACTTTGCGGGTAGATTTCAGTGATGTAAAAATGACAATCAGATAAGTTCTGATTATTAAGAGGTTTGATTATTAATTTATATTAATCAAGCGAAAGAATATAAGAGTAAGTAGTGGTTAGTGCTGCTACCTGTTTTCTATCGACTTCGAAAAAAAGGAGGAGGTACTCAATCCGACTTATGTTTTTTTTATGTTTGTTACCTCATAACTTTCGACTGGGTGAACCGATTCTCAAAATTCTTATTTTTGTTTGAAAGCTGGTGCTTCCCGTGTGGTCCCATTAATTTCATCAAATTCGGTATAACAGTTTTTGAGATATACTCCAATAACTGAATAGAATGGAAGTCGGTATTAAATTTTTCAAATTGTACTTGTTTGAGGTATATTTGAATCAAGCCAATATAATGAATGTTATATTTTATAGATCACAGTTTATCAGATTTGCATAGTAGCTTGAATTACCAGGGCGAATTTAAAAGTAACCCTTGCTAACATAGGAGATCGCTAGCCGGCCTGGGTGGGGCCGCTCCCATTGGCCATAGGAGCGGTAGAGTCCGGTGCTGTAGCGCAGACCCGAGGAGGTGGGTCCAGGGCGTATTAACGCAGACATGAGGAAGTGAAACATCATGAGGGATTTAGTTAGTAGTGGAAACAATTCCGACATACCCTGCTCGCTTCTCCGGGTGTGCGTGTTATGTATATGCATGCTATGCAATCCCAACCCAAAATAATATTTTCATACCTTGAATATCTTAGGAATTATGCAAAATGCACTGAGTTTTGGTAAATCCCTATTAACCCTCAGATTACCCTACTTTTCAAATGTGATTTCAGATACGGAACCCTATTTTAGTCTGACTTAACATGGTAATAATTCAAAAAACGGTCTTGTAAGGGTTTCTTTTTCTTCGGAATTCTAAAATGCACAAAATTATTTAAAAGCTAAATTATAAAAACTATGAAAAATATACTTAATAAATTCATTGGGTAAGAGGCAAAGTTAATATATGAGATTTGATGTAATCGCAAGTTTATATTTTCAAATCTATCTCTCCGACTAGTTTGTTTTTTGTTTACTGGCTTGGTGTTTGGAAGGAAGGATTGCCAGGATTACAGTTCTCTTGTGGTTTCCAGTTACTTTTGCGATATTCAACAGGTCAAGAATGAGTGCTTTTTTAAATTTTACATCTTATATTGAAAAGTTTATGGTAATTGTAGTATGAAATTATGGTTTGATAATAATAGTATGATAATGATGACTACGAGTATAATATAGTGATTGAAACAAGTAATATTAGACGGAATGAATATTTACGACAGAAACTCTATTTAAAGACATGAAATAATTAAGTATGTTAGTTGTAGATACGAGAATAAATATATATTCCTAGCTGCTCTCCGCGGTTTCACCCGCGCGGTGACGGATGATGATGATGATGATGAATCTTATATAACCGATGTGACTCAAGGTAATTGTAGCTTTCCAAAGGTAAAAGAATTTTTGAAATCAGTCAAGTTTGTTTGAGCCAATTCGTTACAAACATCATCATCATCATCTCAGCCGTAGGGCGTCCACTGCATTTTCCAAAAGAACCGGTTGGAGAGAAACCCCGAGCATAGCCCTCTCCATAGCTCGTTGTACGACTTTGAGCATAGTTATGAGACCCATAGTAAGAGACCACTTTTCAGTGGCATAAGTCATCACTGGTAGCACACATTGGTCGAAGATTTCTTGAAAAGAAGAGTCTTGAGTTACAAACATACTAACATAGAAATCTTTCCTCTTTATAATGTTATATAGTAATATAATATATATGGTATAGATATAGATTACCACTAGGTATATACAGATACCTATATCACGTTAGTATAAATACACTTACATTCACACATAAACACCCCCACTCACCGCACACCCTCTTAAATATGTGCGCATACATACATCATAATATACGAGTAAGATATTGTGATGTATTTATGTAGGGTTTTTTTCATGAAACAGGGAAAGGGAGAGAAATCGGTTTAAGTATGTCGGCCATGCACCTATCGTATCGGCCATAACGTCATCATCTTCCCTTGGTCATCGCATCACGCGTGAACGGCTTTACCGATTTTATGAAACTTGGCAAAGAGACAGATTGTAATCGGGAGAAGGACATGGGATACTTTTATCATCATCACCATGATCATCCATCGCCACGCGGGTGAAACCGCGGGCCACAGCTAGTATATAATAAAATATTAGCTAACTTATTTTTCTAGTTTTCTGTTTATGCCAAAGATTGTTGTATCAAATTTAATGATGACATATTACTGCCCAAATAATGAGAAGCTATCTTATATATATTTCTTTTTGCTATAAAAACTAACGTGGTTTTCACTCATTTTTTATTAGATATACGGGATTACTCACGTTATATTTATCGGATATATATATATAAATAGGTCCGACTATATTTTCTATGTAACCAACCAAAAGTAATTAATATTTTATATGTAACCAACATAACAAAATATCAAACGCGGTTACACTCTAAGAATAGACCAGTTCCAGAACAAAATTCAATTAAAATCCTTCGCATAGACTAGCGAAATTCTTCGGATTTCAAAGCTAGGGATAATACGGGTCCATAATTTTCCTGGTTCCAGTAAAACTGTCAAAAGTTTCTTCTCAGATCATTGTAATGGGCTATTACTTAAAATAATATAGGTTAACGATTTTAAGGTTGATTTAACTAAATTGTGTAGTTTGCCAAATAGTTTTTAACTTGTATGTTCTGACACTGAAGTTGTTTTTACAATTGTTTTATTTGGTAAGTCATATTATAGAAGTAGCGTATAATACGTTGTATTTAAATTGATTTAGCGCTTTAAAAATTCTACAAGACACTTCTTGCTTTTAGCAAGGAAATTAAAAATTCAACTTTTGATTTCGAGTTTATACATAATAGGTTTAAAAGTTATTTAAAAGTTAATTTACCTATAGTTATATACTATACTTTTGGTAAATCAGATTTTATATGGCTTAATGTTTTTCACTTTAGGTACTTATTGTTTCCTGTTCGTGTTCTTTAAACAAACGCCATTACCTATTGTTACCTATTTGCATTCAGGGCACTTGTAATCATAAGCGAAAACTGTTAGGCTTTTGTATTCACAAGATCGTTATACTACATTATTAAATAAGCAGCTGTTTTCCGTGTAAATAAAAATAAAATATAAATAAAATATTTTTTAAACTACTTTCATAATAGGAGGAAGTTCTCAATAAATCATATTTATATGCGTTACCTCATAACTTTTTTCTAAGTGAACTGTTTGGATTAAAAAAAATATTTTTGTTTGAATTTTCATATGTGATCCCATTTAAATTTGATCAAGATCAGACCAGTTGGTTTTTTGGGTTTAAATTTATCATCAACAAAAAATCACCGGATATAAAAGAATGACAAATGGTTTCATATATTGTAAAAGCAGGTTACTTAAATAGAAACTAGTTATCATTTGTAAATTAATGTTAAATATGCAGTAAGATTCTGGTCAAGAACCCTTCCCTTAATTTTCGCCGCAGTACCAGCTGTTCCTTACCGAAACGATTCCCAACGCCAATACCACGTCCATAAAAAAGCGATATATCTCAGTGAGACAGTCCAGTACAACATTAGCGAGAGTTCTACAACCACCAACTCGTTTGTCTTCATCAAATCGAGCCCACCATCTTGATGCGATTTTACAAGTTTCTTCAGCAAATAAATGGTGAAGTAGATATGTAGGTCAACTTCAAACACATTGATAACTATTTTATTTAGTATATTGGCGTCGGGATATTCTGTCTATTAATGAAAAAAACGTCCGGAAAAGGGATTTTTTCACGAGCAGTGAGGTTTACTAAGTAATTTTTTTATGAAACAGTAACATTTATATTTTGAATAATATTCTATTACACAGTTACGATCTGGTCTCTAGGACCTGTGAAACACCTGTGCCATAAGAGGTATGTGTGTGAATGTGCATGACTAAATAAATATGTCTCCTAAATAATAGCATGTACACACACAATAGGTTATCACGACACACAACACCCAAGACCCGACAGCAAACTTTGTGCTCGTCACGCAGGTATGATACGGCCAGGGCAAGAGGTTGTTAATGTTTGTAAACGATCAAAATTTTTTATATGTAGGTTTGTTCACTTTGTACTATTCTAAAGCGCAACACACACAGAGACCGGGTGCGGGTCTGTCAATGCCAGTGTGTTTCATAATGTTGTTGAGTAAAATAAATAATAAAAGTGAAATAAAATATGTATCCTTTCTTCTACTGTTTCACTGTTTCACTTAATTGTTACGCAACCCGCTGCCAGTCTAGCTTTCTAAACTGCGTTTTTGTAGTATTGATCGCCTGGTTCGTACAAACAACTATGTTTACGAATACATTCAATAATTTTTAATTGAGATCCATAACAAAAACCAAACTATTTTTTTGTAAATAATCACAAAATGCACTACCGACACGTGCAGCGCACGACCCTTACACGCGCCAGTGTGAGTGCCTTTCGGGGAACGCGTGTAATACGTAAAATAATGGCCGCTTCTCACCCGCTTACCCGCGCGCTGTCTGTAGTGGCGAGCGACGGGCACCGCTCCCGCGCACGACCCGCATCGCTCACGCTTTCAGTATGATGTCTTTCATATTAATACAAGGCATTGCAACCGCCGTACTAAAGTCCTGACACGCGCCCGACCTGCACCCGCTCTCTCTGTGTGTTGTGCTTTAGATGCTAAATTTGACCTACTTCTATTGGTCGTATTTATAAATATCTGCGAATTGTATGGTTTTTTACCATTCAATAATAAGGATAACCTATAATAGGAACCATCGAGTTCGGCTCAAATACAGTCTCTCAACACTTGTTGCAGCGTATTTTAGTAGCCAAAAGTAATTTAGATGTAATCGGACATATCGCATAAGAGATCTGGAGGTTAACTGATTGGAACTAAAATTGCTGAAAGAAAATCTAATATTAAAAGTTTACTCGCATCTTTCAAAGTTTTAATAGAGTGGTTTAGTCGTTCATTAATTCTTTCCACTCTTACCTAGGTAATTAGAAATGCTTTTATTTAAATTATTGTTAATATATACGGACTTATGTCGAAGTGGTCTAGAAGTAATCTTCTTAAATTTTGAGACTAAGTTTTGTTTTTTATATTGTCTTAGATACTAGCGTCTGCCCGCGATTTCGTTCGCGTAGTAGGCTCGGCTTTCGGCCTACCTATTACGTCTCATCTTTTCTTGGTTTTTCTTTCATAAGAGCCTTTCCTGAGAATAATTACCGCAACAAAACAATTAGCGAGATTGTTCCAACGTTTTAGCGTGACCAGGAGAAATAGAGGTTCATTTTATAAATATAAGATTATTATGTAATCTTGCTGTACCTATTAAAAGGCATATTTTTTATTAAATAATTCTCATTCCCATATTTATGAGGATAATTACATTGTGTAATAATAAAATACAATAACAGTAAAACAATGAAAAGATTATTTATAACATCAAAAGTTTTCTCCATGAGGTGACGGAGTTAAACTATATTCGCTTCGATTATGGGATGGATATATAATAATAATAATACCGCAGGGGCAGCTTTGTGGCGAGCCGCCGGTAATTGGCGACACCGCGGACCCTGATCCCCGGTTTGCCTTAATTGGCCGTCTAGGGGTGGAGACGCAGACAGAGTAACAAAAAGCTCCAAGGGTGGAAGTGTTAAAGGGCATGACGCCGGTAGTAGTGCTCTAGTGAAACCGCAGCACACCTCTCGACAGCCTTTAACTATACACACCAACGTGGCTCCTTTTGTCACCATTGATGGTGGCCCTTATGGGGGGCCGTTTAGTTGGTAACAAGTCACCACCTGCTTAAATAATATTTTAAAATGAGACTGAAATTGGCAGGTACCGTAATCTCATCCATAGCCATCTATTTTCCTTACATGTATAAGTTCATATCAATAGCCTTGTTATTTATTCCCATTTTGTAAAAGATAATCCATTCCACCGTCATCCCAAATTCTGTTTTTATAAACTTTTGTATGTCTTATACCAAACAGGCCTCTAAGTGTTGGCTATAGCCCCACTAATGACTTTGTAAAGGACCGTATATCAAATCCGTGAATAAAAATAAAATAATAATAATAATAAAGAAATAATAATATTAAATCGTTTAATTATTTCATTTCTGAGCATTTAACAAAATGAGGTAGAGACTACCTTTTAGGTATAGTGAAATACCTGTGCCACCCGCTCTTCCTTATCTTAAAAATATGAGTTATACATAGTAATAATTTAATATTTAGGTAACGTTTTATACAAAAATAATTTTAAAATTATCAAACTAAGAAATATATAATTAAAGGGCGAGGAAACGTAACTTACTAGATGGTAGGCCTCTTGTGCAATATGCTGTCTTAGCTGGTACCACCGCAGTGCCACATTTTCTGCGTGAAGCAAATTACTGCGCTTAAAAGGCTCAAAAACCAATGTCACGAGATGACGAGCACAGTAAAGTGCTACGTTCAATTAAATTTATAAATCACTTGTGGTGGTGCTGCAACTCTCACGAGCAAGCGTTATGCTTAGCATCATACGCATTAAACGCCCGTAACGTTACATAAACGCATAAAAGAGAGTTCTACGAGTGTTATAGCCCTCCTTCGCAGTAAAATTATTAGGGATCCGCGTCGACTATAAAACCATTGCAACAACTTACCTAAAAATACTATTTGGAAATCTACTGGGAGGCATATACAGACTGACTGGTTGAACACTTTACATAAACAAGGACATGATAATTCATGGTCACATGAAACGTTTAAAAAAATAAAATTAAAAAAATACCGTTAAACTACAGAGGAAACCTTCATTCTATGAATGTGCTATAACTCGAAAATTATGGACACCGTCCGAACGGGGTTAATGACCCAAAGCGCCGCGCCGCGTTCAAAGGAATCAAGCTGCGTCCGAACGGGGTTAATGACCCAAAGGGCCGCGCCGCCCGCGCCGCTGTTTATTACTACACGCGCGCCGCGAGTGACCATGTTTATTGTTTTGAGTAGACAATTAAAGTTAAATTAGGTAAATATTAGGCAACTATTTTTTTTCTTAATTAGAACGAGAATCGAGTACTGAGCACTATATATCAATATGTAAAGTGTTCAACCAGTCAGCCTGTATATCAGTGAACGTCCTAGTTCCTAAGTCTGTGACGATGGTTATGATGATGATAAAGAAATTAAGGAAATATATTTTAATATATGCAATATCTAGGTAAATAAGGTATATGTGCAGTAGTTACCTTTTCTGCTTTACATTCCACAATCAAATGTATTTACACGACAGAGGAACTGCCAAACATTTTGTTGAAGCTCAACGCTGGAGTTTCTGCACTGAAACAGTACCAATCAAGACGCCCACTTACAAAACACGCCTAAATTCCAATTTTTATGATTTCCTTGCCTCTTTCGATTGTTAGAAATAATAGTATATTCAATTAATAAACATAAATAGTATATACAGCTTATAAGATGATATAGAAGATGTAGAATTAAGTAGCACATTGTTGACTTCCTCTCTGATTTCAACATAGACGATATTCACGACTTGTGACTAGTGAATCATTCCGGAGAAGTAGGATAATTTCTTTATTGTTGAAATATTGAATTGAGTATATGCTAATAAATATATTTACAATGTACAAGCTATTTAAAAGTATAATCTACAGGGTGTTTGGTAGAAGGACCGACAAACCAAATGAGCGTGTTCGGGGGCCCACTTGGAGAATACAAGTTGGCCAAAAAAAATCCCCGACACCCCAATTTTTTTTAGCTAAATCAATAGTTAGCTCTGTTTTGTATCCAATTTTGCTTTGCATGGCCTGAAGGTGTATTAGAGACCAAATTCAACTAAAAACATACGGTCTAAAACAGATTTTACAAATGTTATGGTGGTAAATAGGTACAATCTCGGAGAAAAAGGGAAAAATCACAAAAAAAAGTTAAACATATTGGGGGGTCGGGGATTTTTTTTGGCCAACTTGTATTCTCCGAGTGGTCCCCCGAACACGCTCATTTGGTTTGTCGGTCCCTATACCAAACACCCTATATTTTGAGAAATGTATACCTGCAAGAATATGTTATAGTTATAGTAAAAGTTAGAAAACGATTCATGATATAAAACTGAAGAAAGGAGAGGGCGTGATATTAGCCCCGCCATTTTTGTGTTGTAAGCAACATAGCAAAAATAATTGTGAGACGTATTAAAGTAAGACAAACATAATGTTAATCAGGCTATTTCGTTTTATTGTCATCCCGATTCTAACATGATCAGCATCTCGATGGTGACCGACCCGTGGTACAACTGCGATGTCCAACTGGTTGTACTACGAAGAAGTAAAGTTACCCATGGTTCAACTCGAGTGAGTTATTCTTTCCTTGGTTCAACTAGTTGTACTACTGGGAATTGAATTTATCTATGGACCAACTACTGGTAATAAACAGGAAAAGTTTATCTATCAATTCTGAAGTGCAATTAAAATTACAGGTTAGGTGAGGTTAGGTTAGTTAAATAAATTAATTATTTTAAATGAGTTGAATCATTGGTAAAGATATTTCCCCATAGAACAACCAGTTGGACATAATTCCACCGTTGTACCATGGATCATAATCATAAATATATAAAAAAAGAGTTGAACCATGGGTAACTTTACTTCTCCGTAGTACAACCAGTTGGACATCGCAGTTGTACCACGGGTCGGGCTTGATCTCGATGGCGGCTTTAACTCAATTCCTTCACGAAGTAAAAAAATAAAGTACCTGTATCTAAATGGTTTGCTCTCATATACATGAAATACGAAGTCAATAAACCCTTCACACCTGCGTCGGTGTAGAAAAGAGATCAATTTATTGATAAGCAACTACTACATGACATAGCCGCTGCCGTCGACTCTAAACAATTTATTATTTTGTGTGTGTATGACCCACTGTGTAAGTTTACTTTCTTTCATTTTCACGATAAGAACGATGATTTATACTGATTGTATTATATTTCGTAGAAACATATAAAAAAGTAGGCTTTTTGGCGCAGTTGGTAGCAAACATGCCTTCGGAGCCGCTGGTTCCGGGTTCGACCCACGAATAGGTCAAATATTTGTGTGCATGAACATGTTTGCCTTTGGCCTAGGTGTGTATATAATAATTATGAATATAAGTATGTATATAAGTAAATTAAGTTGAGCGAATTGAGCGATTTTGTATAGGATGATGTCTTTATTTTTTTTTAGTTTGCCTCTCAAATTTAATTGACTGCAACCGTCGATAATTAACGCTACACCAAACTTCCTTCTTTACCCCTTTTTCACCCAATTAAAATGCGCTATATATTAATAATATATTATTAAATTTAAATAAAGAAAAGTATGCGCCCAATTTCGTCAAAATCACTTGAAAAATGCGATTTGTAGGCGAGAACAGACAAAGAGACAGACGTACAAAAACATTTTTAGTCAATCTCGAGACTAAGACGCTTCGCTTGCTCGGTGAATACAATAAAATTATATCTATACTAAAATGTGAAAACATGAGTATGAGTTATCTGTGCCACTATTGTACTAGATAAATGACAGTTTGTACTAAATGCGTTAACGATGCGATTACGTTACATTTAAACAAATTTTCGTGCTCGGCCCACAGTTTTTGCATGGTATCACAGAAAAAACCCTTAGCCTTGAATCTTTGTAGACACACACACCCATACACACACACACACACACACACACACACACACACATCTATACTATTCTATTTTTATGGTCACAGAAAATCGTCAAATATACTCGGACTAGACCTAGGACTCGTTAGAGGAATACATGAAGTGAAAACGAAAAACAATAATAATTAATGCCCATTAGTGCTTTAATATGGTAGAAAAATTAAATATTAAATTGAAAACTGCAAAACATTCTAATATTCCATTTTTCAATTCCGTTATCGAATGTAATTAATAGCATTAACAGCTTTCGGATTCGACTGTGGCATCCTGTGACAGAAACGTTGTGAATAAATTAGAATACTTTGAGAACGATAGAGTCAAAACTCGTATAACCTTTGGTAATTTCTAGTTAACCTATATTTTCCTTTTCATCCCACTGTTAGAGTTTGTCGGGGTTGACGTCACGCCTCATCTATATGCACATCTTGTGAATTTTAAACAGTCTCTTGACGTCTTGAGACTGCAGGCTTTGCTCATCGGAGCCGTGTTACAAATACCCAGTTACAAGTTAAGCTGGGGATTTATTAGTTAAAGCATATTTTGCATTCAGAATTTGTTTGGTTTTGATGTCGTTGTCTATCAAATGACTTCAATACCAATTTTTGTTATATAAATTAAAATAATTTTAGTAAAATATTTTAGGAGTTTTTTTTTACTTTTTTTTAGGTTTCATTTTTCATGTTTATCCTTACCAAAACTAAATAGAAACTAACGATAGCCGTACACTTATATATTTATCTTTAGGATAATTGCTATTTAATTTATTGTCGGATAGACAGAATTCATTATACGAAATATCTGCAGAACTCCATCAAAATCTATTTAGTTAGTTTTTGCGTGTTGCAAGAACTGGTAGAATTTCACACAAGGATTTTCAAAACTGGTAATTAAAAAAAGCACTCTTTTCTTCTGTTTTTCTAATAATTCAAGATATTAGTTTTTTTTCAGATTATTTGAGTTTTCTTACGTCATCCGAACTGTTACAAACATTGAAAATTGGTTCTCAAGTAATGCGCTTACCATTAGGCCGCTTTCAGTGCTCGACCGACCGTCAGTGCGTACGTCGGTCGCGCTTGTCATTTGTATGAAAACTCACAAGTGGTTTCAGTGCTCGACCGACCGTACGCACGCGTATACCTTAGGATCGGTTGTGCGTATCGTCATCACCGACGGTATGCGCGGACGGTCGGGCGAGCACTAAAACCGACCTTAAAGTTTTTGCAGCCTATGGAAGAGATTGGCAAATAATCCGTCTAACAGTAAGCGCACTATAAAAACACAATTAGGCCCTCACGAGATACTGCTGGTCATAGAGTATGCGTACTATAATCCAAAGTAGATATTGTAAACTTTTAGGTATACGAGTAGACCGTCGTGGTTGATCCGAAGCAACAGTGTGAAATAATTGCTGTGTTACGATGTGAAGGACATTGTAGCAAGTAAAATTACTAAGTTAAATAGACTCAAAAACCAACGAGTGGGTGACGGGGTGATGAGCACAGAACAGTACCAAGCAAAACCAAACTAAACTTTTATTCATTTGATTAAGCAATCACAGCCGCATTAGATTTCCGTGTTGCGGTAGGCATGAGCAATACAAAGTTACACATCACAAATATCCATTACCCGAGAACAAACATTTCATTATACGTCTGTATGCCCCGATCGATAATTTGCATCAAAACAAGTACAATTTGAAAAAATTAATACCGACTTCCATTTTATTCAGTTATTGGAATGTAACTCAAAAACTACGAATTTGTTGAAATTTAAATGGGACATCACGGGAAGCTTTTTGCTTTTAAACAAATGCATAATTTTGAGAATAGATCCACCCAGCCAAAAGTTTTGAGGTAAAAAATATACAGTTGAATTGAGTACCTCCTCCTTTTTTTGGACGTCGTTAGATAACAAGAAACTCAACAAATAAATTAAGAAAAAGAGCACCGACTGAACTTTATTTACATTTTTTTTATTTGCTCATGAATACTCAGCTTATGTACAAGATTATTCATGTAACTTCAGCTTGTCATGCAAATATGCATTGAAAGGAGTAAAATGAGAGCGTTTCATAAATTATAGCGCTTCGGTAAATAGGTTTAAGCTAAATTCATGATGATGTGTAAAGTTTATCCTCATACTATTTTCCATAACACCTGCTGGACAATGTTCAATTCTTTTCATACCACCTGCTCGAAAATGTTCTATTACATATCACGCAATATCTACGTAAAGCAAGTCACTACATACGCGGGGCTGTAAAGTTGTATGAAACTCCCTAGGGAGTAAAGTGATTTGGATTTGGAACGTTAATTGTAGGAATATTCGACGGAGACAGCACACAGAAAAAAAAGAAAAAAAGGCGCGAAAAGGTTTAACTATAAGTAGTACGTTCGAATAGCCCTAAGTTGGCGAAAATAACGCTAAAAATGCTCACAAGGGCGTTCGAATTGAAAATCTATGGATGAAAATGTCGTTTATGGCTCTTTATGTTCAGTGTTTGAAAAGCTAAAAAAGAGTTATTTTTGCCACCAAAACTGAGCTTGACGAACGCTTTAACAAAAGAGCCAACAATAGCAACGCCACCAATGAATGCCCTTATTGCTAAACGAACGCACGATTGTTGTGTGCCGGTTGCTATGGGTTACGCACGGCCCCTCTCTGCGCATGCGTTAGCATCTATACTAGTTTGTGTTGTGATTCAAGGTCATATTAAAGTCATAGATATTACTATATATTGGTTGAAATTAAAATTATTTATTATTTCCAACGTGGTGCATGTAACTGTACCGAAATTTCGGGAGCTCCAAAGCAACTAAACCGTGGTCTACATCGTGTGAGTACTAATTATAACTTAGTTAACAACCGCAAAAGTCTAGAACAGTGTTTTTCATAAAATGTTCCTTTCAAAAATATTACTCTGTCCCTCTATAACGGTACAAATGTGTCCAATATGAATATTTACTATTAATGTATTTTACTTTTCACTATATAACTGCTATTTTACAGCTGTGAGTTTTTATTGTCTCGCAGAAGGTATGAAAAGTAGAGTATGCACCTCGAGGATAAAGCCTGTCTTCGTCTTGGGCAGCTTTAACCCCTCGCTTCACTTAGGACTCTACATAACTCCTTCGCTACGCTCGGGAATTAAATATTAATCCCCTCGCTGCGCTCAGGGATTAACCCAAGAGTCCCCGTTACAGTCAGGGTTCAATATACCGCCCATGACGTAAGACACTGCTTTACTCCCTTGGTGCATAATCTACTATTATCACGTAATCTTGATGTAAGGCAAGGCATTATATCCCAAGGGATTCCAAATTATAAATCTCCATGGATGTAATGTAATTAGTTTTTTAAATTAGTTTTAAAACTGTCAGTATAGATACATTTAATGTTAAAAGAGTTTTCAAACCACCTGCTCGACAATGTCTAATAGGTACATATCTCGCAGTCTCGACGTCAAGCAAGGCATAACATCCCAAGGAAGGTATGTTGTTTGAGATTCCTAAGGGATTAAAGTGATTTGGATTAAAAACGTCATTTGTAGGAAAACTCTTACTATAGATACGAGGATTGTAAAAAGAGTTTGTTCGAATATCGATCTATCCACTACAGAGAAGAAAACTAATTGTATAAAGTTCTCGACACCAAATGTGAGACAAGTAGAATCCAATATACAATTGAATGGAACAGGGTTGGACCTTGTGGAGTCAACGGTCTTTTTAGGAATTACTATAGACGCTAAATTGCAATGGGGTCCCCACATAAAAAAATTGTCTAGTAGGCTCAGTTCAGCGGCTTATGCTGTTAAAAAAATTAGACTATTAACTGATGTAGACACAGCTAGAATAGTTTATTTTAGTTATTTCCATAGCGTTATGACTTATGGCATACTGCTCTGGGGATGTTCTGCAGATATTAATTCCATTTTTATACTGCAAAAACGGGCTATACGAGCGATCTACAGTTTAGCTCCCAGAGTTTCCCTTAGACAGAAGTTTAAAGACATAAACATTCTAACTGTTGTCTCTCAGTTTATCTATGAAAATCTAATGTATGTAAAGAAAAACATTAGCAGTTTTGATAAAAGGAGTGATGCTCATTCCATCAACACGCGAAAGAAGCACAAGCTATCCGTACATGTAACGCGTCTCCACAGAATAAGTCATTCTTTTATGGGACAATGTATACGATTCTATAATAAAGTTCCCAATGTTATCCGAGATTTGCCTTTTTTTAATTGCCTTTGATTAATAAATTTAAAATTACTATTAAAACTAAACTCTGTCAAAAAGGTTATTACAAACTTTCGGATTACTTGGAGGATAAAACAGCTTGGGACTGATCACTCCAGGATCTATCTGCTCATCCCCCCCCCGAAAGGTTCCCGCATTGACGTGGCGGAAGGGCTCAGTAGCCGTGGCTTGGATCACCACGGTGAAGCCAAGAGGAAACCAGGAGCGCGCCGGCGTTGGGGTGCGCTGGCCGGCTCAGGCGGGGCCGCTACTATGGGCTTTGGCCGCCAAGTCCACATAGGAGTGGCGGGGTCCGGGCGCTTTGGCGCAGACTTGAGGAGGTGGGGCCCGGGCACTTTGGTGCAGGCTCGAGGAGGTGGGGCCCGGGCGCTTTGGCGCAGGCTCGAGGAGGGGGCCCAGGCACTTTGGTGCAGGCTCGAGGAGGTGGGGTCGCTGGGGATTATCCCTTGTGGCTGACGTAGCAGGCGGTGGGGCTACGTATCCGACCCACCGCAGGGAGACCACGGGCGTCCAGACACGGGGAAGTCTGGCGCTCATTGTTGGCGGGTTTGGTCTCCGAGGTAGTTGCGGCGTGCCATGTGTTCTGGCGTGCCGCGAAGATAAGGGTCCGGCAACGGACAGCCACGGCGTGTTCGCGGTCGTGTAGAAAATCTGTCCCGCGTTCCCGCCGAGGGCGGCAGTGACGGAACACCCCGGGGTTTTGGTGGGTATACGGACTCTCACATAACCACCTTCCTCCCCGTGGTAGGTGGTATCCATAAAGGATTTCCCCGGGACAAAAAAAAAAGACAAAAAAAAAAGGATCTATCTACTCGTGTACTAAGATGTCAAAGTAGCGTGTCTTGCCCTACTGATACCATTATTATGTTCTCTTTTGTAAGGCAACACACTGGAGCTAATATTTGTAGTACCTAAGTAAAAACATTGTAAAACATCTATATAAAAAGAATGGCCCCGAGTTTCTTGCCGCTTCTTCTCGGTAGGCTCTATATATTTTGGAACGCGGCGGTAGTCTTTAAAGTTCATTATAATGAAAAATTGACGTTCATAAGTGCGTCTTTGATGTCTAAATTGAATAAATGATTTTGACTTTGACTTTGACTTTGACAGGCAGCTTACAAAAAAAATATGGAGCGATTGTAATGAATGTGAAACAAAAGACCGTGTTTGTTTGGTGTTATTTTAGCAGTTCTACTATCGTCTCTATTCATAATTTCATCATTTACACGTTAACTCAAAAAAATACTTTTTTAGTTACGCCATAATTGAAAAAATGTGTCCAATATCAATGTTAACATTCACTTTAACTTTTTACTTATTAAATGCTTTATGTATATATAGCCCTGAGTTTTTGTTGTCTCGCAGTACGTATGAAAAGTAGAGTATGTACCTCGAGGAAAAAGCTTGTCTTCGTCTTGGGTGGATTGATCCCCTCGCCTCATTCAGGATTTTTAATAATTTTAAATACCCTTGCTACGCTCGGGGATAAACTCACGAGTCCCTCGTTGGTATCAGGTCCAATATGCCGCCCGTGACGTAAGACACTGCTTTACCCTCTCGGTGCATAATCTACTATTACTCAAATATCGAACTAGCCTATTATCTTCACGATAAATCAGTATGTTGTTCTAGAAGACCGTGATCGTAATGATGCATGGAAACACAAACTCACATAAATGAAATATTAACTAGTAGCTCTGTGAGCTGTTGACCTCGCAAGTAGGCCTTTGCATAGCTTAAGTTGAATAAATATTCAACGCGCACCTTAAAACAAAATCCTTAAATTAAAAATCGAAAAATTTCATCTCACAGAAAACTATATAATTATGAAAAACCGTTTACAAAGTTTCACGAGAATCGGTGGAGAAATGCGACCTGTAGCACGAATAAATGCGTGTATAGTACAAACTGTCATGTATCTAGGGCAACTGTGACATAGATAACTCATAGTTTGTAGCCGAAACGTGACATGTCGACGCTTTCGATACGAATACTTTTTCGTAAATTGTTTGTGCTACGGCCTCTATAGAGGAGAACATTCGGACATACAGACATACGAAAGCATTTTGCCCAAACTTTAGTAGAGACGCATTGCTCGTGCTTCGAACTCGCTTAGGAACTAATATGAATAAGATTTTCAATACTATATTTCAATTATATCACGGGTTTAACCCGGCCCTTTACATAGGCATAAGTGGGGCTGTAGCCAACACTAAGTGGCCTGTTTTATATAACAAATACAATGTAGTATAAAAACCAGAAACTTTTGAATGGATGGGACATGGTATATCTATTATAAAAATGGGTAAAATGGCAAAGCTATTGATATGATCTTATTAGTGATAAGGAAGATAGTGGGCTATGGAAGAGACTACGGCACCTGCCAATATCAGTCTCACTATAAATTTTTGGTCAGGTGGTGACTTGCCACCCACTAAACGGGCCCCCCATAAGGGCCACCGTCAATGGTGACAAAAGGGACAACGTTGGCGTGGATGGCTAAAGGGTGTCGAGAGGTGTGCTGCGGTTTCACTAGAGCGCTACTACCGGCGTTATGCCCTTTTACACTTCCACACTTGGAGCTTTTAAGCTATTGCATAGCTTCTATCGCGGGCCTTGAGCGTGGAGACCGAATCCAGAAATTCCGTAACGAAAATAACCCCCACTCCGACTCCATCTATCGATGAATAGCAGAACTTTTAATGACTTTATGAAATATCACGCTTGTCTCTTTAGTTCAGCAACTCGCCTCTAGATGGCATTGGTTAAATAATTATAATTGCATAAGTTGATTTGGCATCATCGATGAATAGCAGAACTTTTAATGACTTTTTGAAATATCACGCTTGTCTCTTTAGTTCAGCAACTCGCCTCTAGATGGCATTAGTTCAATAATTATAATTGCATAAATTGATAAAATTAGCTATGCAATAGCTTTACCGCGGCAGTCTCCGAGTGCCACACGTCTTTTTTTGTTACTTGCTCTTGCGTCTCCGACCCCAGACGGCCAATTAAGGCAAGCTGGGGGTCAGGTGTCTCATTTAGCCCCAGGCAGAATCAGGGTCCGCGGTGGCGCCACTCGCCGACGGCTCGTCACAAAGCCGCCCCTCCGGTTCAATACTACTCGTATATTATTATTAAGGTTACCATATGACATCTTACCTGAATCTCTCATGTCGGAGCAAAATATTTTATCGCCCAATAAACGGAGTTAACGTGTTCCCAAAGATAGTACGGTCGATGGGACCATAAAAGTTCGCGAAGAGATTGATGGAACGACAATGTTATGGTGAGATAGTAGGAATTTGTCATTTACTTTGCGTGAAATATCTGTCACATAATATGATGGTACTTATTATGTACCTTTTTCGTTATAAGTATTTTAGGTCTATTTGAGAATTTATAGTGGAATTAGTGTGTTGTTATTTTATGATTATAGATCACCAAGCAATACTTTAATAAGATTATCTACCGACTTCCAAAAAGGAGTAGGTACTCATCATTATCAGCCGGAAGACGTCCACTGCTGAACATAGGCATCCCCCATAGAACGCCACTTGGACCGGCTATTCGCTTCCTGCATCCAGCGCTTCCCCGTGGTTTTTATGAGGTCGTCGGTCCACCTAGCGGGGGGCCGGCCTACACTACGCCTTCCGGTGCGTGGTCGCCACTCGAGAACCTTTCTTCCCCCAGTAGCTCAATTCGTTCTCAATTCGGCTGTATATTTATTAATGTTCGTGTCCACATAAGTTTGGACTGAGCGAACCGATTCTCTTTTTTTTGTTTGAAAGTTGGTGCTTCCCGTACCTACCTGCCGCCGTATTGTCTAACTTGAATGAGAATGAAATGTGACTTCATTCTCATTCATATTGATGGTTTCAGCCAATAGGCTTGCAGGGTTTCGCCCAGAATGGGGTTCAAATGTCAAAATGAAGCCCATTCTCATTCTCCGTAAAGATAGACAATAAGGCCGCTGGTTACATTTAAATTTCATCAAATCCGGTCCAGTAGTTTTTGACATTTTTTTTTTATTTATTTATTTATTAACTAAAACGGCACACAACGCCAATTACATCAGTCAATCAAAAATTAAAAATTAAAGTTGTACAGAAAGAAATCATCATCATCATCATCATCTCAGCCGTAGGACGTCCACTGCTGAACATAGGCCTCCCCCATGATTTTCCAAAAGGACCGGTTGGAAGCGGCCTGCATCCAACGTCGTCCTGCGACCTTTCTCAGGTCGTCTGTCCACCGTGTCGGTGGACGACCTACGCTGCGCTTGCCGGTACGTGGTCTCCACTCCAGAACCTTTCGGCCCCATCGGCCATCTGTTCTGCGTGCTATGTGCCCTGCCCACTGCCACTTCAACTGGCTAATCTTCTGAGCTATGTCGGTGACTTTCGTTCTTCTACGGATCTCCTCATTTCTGATTCGATCACGTAGAGAAACCCCGAGCATAGCCCTCTCCATAGCTCGTTGTGCGACTTTGAGCTTATCTATGAGGCCCATAGTAAGAGACCACGTTTCAGTGCCATAAGTCATCACTGGTAACACACATTGGTCGAAGACTCTTGTCTTGAGGCACTGAGGTATTTTTGACGAGAAGACTTCGCGAAGTTTCCGGAACGCTGCCCAGCCGAGTTGGATTCGACGATTGACCTCTTTCTCGAAGTTGGACCTGCCTAGTTTGACTTTGACAGAAAATCAAAAAAATCAAAATCATTTATTTGTTCAAGGCAATGTGACAAAAATTATATAAATGAAATACCTGGTTCCTAAACTAGGCTCATAAAGGCCTGTGTGATAGGATCCAGGCCTCTCTCGTCGGTGAACCGATAAATCATTGCCATTAAATTCTTATACAATAAAAATTAAAATTAAATTTAAAATAAAAAGAAAATTAAAATTAGTATAAGAAATAACAATATCATTAAACTTAGAATTAAAATTACATTTAAATATAGAATTCAGATTAGAATTAATATTAACATTTAAATTTAAATAAAAATCAGATTAATAATAAGATCAAAATCACAATCAAAATCAAATAATAACAAACATTGCATTCCAATAAAAGTAATATTAGATAACAAAATCTTAAAATCATAACAATAACAAATATTTAATTCCAAAAAAAAAAAAATACTAATAACAAAACCAAACTGTAGTATAAAGTAGTATTATACCAAGAGTTTATTAAATATAAGTAAAATAATTAACACGTTATATGTTATTTAAAATACAAACATTATGGAGCTATATGAGCAAGGAACGTGTGTGTGCGATTTAATCAGATTTAATAGCAAGTGTCTGTGAGGGTAATTTGACTAGTGTGCAGATGTGAGTGTAGTCAGTGAATGTGAGTAGTGTTGTATATGTGTGTTGTATGTTGTGAAAGTATAATTTTTCTTGTTGACTAACTAACTTGATGAGAAAAGTAAGTTTTCAGTATCATTATAATCCATGGCAACTAGATAACGAAAAAAAACTTTTTTAACCTCGTAACTTGAAAGAGAATGGATTTTATATTTTTTATTGATTTGGTTGTACATATACGGACCAAGAAAATGCATGAATTTAGTAGCAAAAGTAGTATTAACGTTAGGTATAATAAAAACATTATGTATGACTCGTCTTTGTAATGCTATGGGATCGTATGAGCTTGATATATGCTGAAAGAGAACTGCTTGTTGTATATAAAGTTGTCTAACTGTAAGAAGTTGGCATTCTCTATGAAGGTCTACTGTGGGATATCTAAAAGGGCGTTTAGTGCTACATTTTAATAGGCCTCTTTGGGCTCTTTCTAGTGGCAGCAGCGTGGTTTTGTAAGTACCACCCCACGAAGTGATGCAGTAAGTTATGATAGATTGGCAGAGAGCAAAGTACAAGAGTTTTATTATTTCCCAATCTGCACAGTCTCTGATAGATTTAAAAACTGCTGTAAGTTTTCGAACCCTTTTCGTCACTTGGCTTATGTGAGGTGCAAAGGTCATATTCTCATCAATTGTGACTCCGAGGTATTTTATAGCGCTTACACGTTCTAAAATAGGACAGTTACATTCAGGTTGTGATAAGTGTGAACAAGTGGAATTTTTATGTACCACAAGCAAAAAAGATTCTTTGGGTTGTGATGCTCTCAAAGTAAAAGTGATATATTTTGTTTTTTCAACGTTAAGCGATAGGACGTTTGTTTTCATCCAGGAAGAGATCCTATCCATCGCCAGCTGAGCAGATCGGAACACCTCCTCCCAACTATCTCCCTGGAGAATAATGGCGGTATCGTCCGCATAGGTAATTATATTGCCGTGGTCAATACTTATCTTACACAGGTCATTTATATACGTCAAGAAGAGTGTTGGACCGAGTATACTTCCTTGCGGAACGCCAAAATTCACGGGTAAAGGTTCACTAATGTATTCAGCTATTTTGACACTTTGTGTCCTTTCCTGCATATAGTCACTTAGAAGTTTATATTGAGTTCCTCTAATACCAATTACTTCGAGTTTTTTTAATAGTAAAGGTATAGACACACTATCAAAAGCCTTAGCCAGGTCGATGAATATAGCTATTGTTTTTTTTTGCGTGTCAAGATTTTTTGTTATAATGTCTGTAAGTCTCAAAACTGCATCTGAAGTTGATTTATTTCTTCGGAATCCGTATTGGTTTTTTGACAGTAAATTATAACTTTCTAAGTATTCTATAAGACGTTTGTTTATAATGCGTTCAAATATTTTAGTCAGAGAAGTGAGCAAAGAAATAGGTCGGTAGTTACCGGTTACTAACTTGTCGCCACTCTTGTGTATCGGTACTACGATAGCATGTTTCAAAGCTTTAGGGAAGCAACCGGTGTGGAGAGAGAGGTTAACCAGGTGAGTTATAATTGGGGCCAAGCTTTCCCTATTTTGACGAAAAATGTTGGACGATATATTATCCCACCCTGCCGCACTGTCAGGTTTTAAGGAGCTCATAATGCGAGTTACTTCATTTTCATCTGTATCGAGCATCACAAGAGAATTTACGCTTTGGGATGATATTCCAGTCAGAGTTGGATTACAGTGGACATTTTCGGTGGATATAATTTTATGTGCAAGATTTTCCCCGACATTGTCGAAATATTTGTTGACGTAGTTTACGGACGTCTTAGGAACCTCGCTTAATTTAAGAAGATCATGTGGTAATTTTTTAGTTGATTTATAACTGGTTATGTTGTTAATAACCTTCCATGTTTTTTTTAAGTTATTACTGTTGCTAGCAACTTTCAGACACTCATAATCATACTTAGCTTTGGCTTTTTTTATGATGGCGGTACAGAAATTTCGGTATCTCTTATAAGTTTTTTGTAGAATAATATTATCAGGTTGTTTACGGAGTTTTAAATGCATCCTGTCCCGATTTCTCATGCATCTGATTAGCCCTAAAGTAATCCATGGTTTACGAGCGGTACTTCTCTTTGGCGCTAATGAGGTAATTGTACTTTTAGCAATAATTTGGGTCATAATCTGAATAAAAAGATTAGTAGCAACGTTACAGTCATCTGAAGTCATTATTTTGAAAAGTCTGTAACTTTTAAGAGGTCACTTAATTGAAGTTGGTTAATTTTTGAGATTGTTGTGGGGGAAAATACGCTATTTTGTTTCGTATTTATTAGTAAATATAAGGTGAGATGATCCGTGAGGGTATTGTTTATTACTAATGTTTGACAGTCAAACGATGATCTCAACATGATATGGTCTAAACAGCTGTTTTCCCTGGTCGGAAAAATATGTGCCGGAAGAATTCCATGCATTGCTGTTAAGTCAAGATATTCGCTAGCAAAACGATCAAGAGGTTCTGCTGATATATTTATATTTAAATCCCCGGTTATAATAACATTTTTATAATTTTTGAAAGAGTTTAACAATTCATCTAAAGAGTTCAAAAACGGAAGAATATTTTTAACTGAAGGAGAACGATAAATTGCTATGATAATAAAACAACTATTAATTTTAATAACAAGGCATGTACCATCGGTGACTATTTGTTCATAAGTTTCAGTCACAAGACCATTTTTGCAGTAGGATATTAGCCCATCATTTTGGTTGAATGATCGTTGCGAGCTGCATGAGTAGTACCCATCTAATAAAGGAATGTTTGAGTTAGAGGCAAGCCAGCATTCCGTGAGTATGATTACATCGGGATCAATCTGTATTCTTTGCAATAATACTAAAAACCCTGAGAAGTTGCAAGAAACGCTCCTTATATTCTGTGAAAGTATTTTGATTTTATTTTCTGGGTATTTAATAAGGAGCTTACACTGCTCTGGTTCGCACCTTCGGGCGTCTGAAGGACTTAAATTATCAACATTATTGAGTAACAGTGATATATTCATACTATCCATAATATTTTTTGTTTATATTTATGTACGAGTAGATGATAGTTGAATAGTCCAATAAATAAATATACCCTATAGTAAAACCAACGTCTAAGTGTTCTAATACAATTAAGCAGCATTCCAGATCTCCAAAGAGCATTACACACAACAGAAGCAAGGCTGGTGTCAGCATAATATTTATCACATAGTTCATTAGTGTATAGTAACAATAGTACGTAAAAAAACAGAAAGAAATAATGATATAAAATAACAATGCAATAAAAATTTAAAATTATCACTTATTGTCAATACAATTAATTCAACTTAGCCTAGCAAAAAAAAAATAATAATAATTAGAACACATTATAAAATTAAATTAAATTAAAATACAATTAACCGGCACTTAATGTCTAATACCATAATAATTTTGGTATAGTCATAGTCAACCAAGTAGCCAGTTAACCTACCCTAAAATTAATTAAAAACAATATAAATAAAATTAATTCAATGTCAAAAACAAGAATATTACATTGCAAAATCATAAAAGTCCAATGCATCCTCTTCCGCTACCACCTTGCACGCTTTCTTCTCACAGTACTTCAGACACTCAGATATAATACACTTCCATTCGCCCGCAAACAGATCACAATCAGTTGTCATGGTAAGGAGAGAGTTGGAAGCATTGAGAACACGTGGGACAGGAGAAACAGCGCGTGCAATAGTTCGGCATGGGGGGACCGAGAACAGACGACGGCACTCCCGACGGGGACAACTGCCAGGGTCTGGGACGAACAGCCGCGCCAGCTCACCAAATAGGTTGGGTGCATCAATGTTCCCACGGAGAATCTTGCTCATCACCATCATCTGGTTTTTTTCACGCCGGACTTCCAAGGAATTATAACCTAGGCAGCCCAGGAGAAAGCTGGTAGGATACAAGTAGGGATAATAATCATACAAGAGCTTGTATAGAAAACGAAGGAACACTTTCTGCACTTTTTCAATGAGGAGCTTATAAACTTCTTCATGCGGATTCCAAACGCACGAGCTGGCTTCAAGTTTGCTACGAACAAGTGCTTCATAGATTAACCTGACGACATGGATCCCTTTGAAATCCTTGGAATTTCTGATCACGAATCCTAGCCTCCTGTATGACTCTTTGGCTATGGTGGCAATGTGGTCATTGAATGTCAACTTTTTATCAAAGGTGACGCCCAAGTCTTTTATTGAAGTGGATCTGATAATTTCGTACGAGTCCAGCTTGTATAGAAATTCAATTGGGTGCCTTCTTCGAGTAAAAGTCATGACACGACATTTAGATGGATTAAATTCCATTTTGTTTGCCACACTCCATTCATAAATTGCGTTAACATCTCGCTGAAGGTTCAGGCAATCTTCCACGGACTTTATTTCTACGATCAATTTTAGGTCATCAGCATACAGGAGACATTTGGAATACTTAAGGACAGAAGGAAGATCATTGATCATTAAAATAAAAAGCAGAGGTCCGAAAATAGACCCCTGGCTTACACCCGACCGTGTATGATAAGAGTCCGAGTCGTACACGCCCAGCCTTACAAATTGTTGCCGATCCCTGAGGTAGTCAGCAACAAACTTAAGCAGTCCTGGGGCAAAACCTAACTTACACAGTTTCTCTAGTAAGTGATCATTATTAACCCTGTCGAATGCCTTGCGAAAATCAAAGTATAAAACATCAACCTGGCCACCCCGATCCAAGCTGGCTGTGATAAAATCGACAGCCTCCAATAAGTTTGTATCGACTGATCTTTTTTTCCTGAAACCATGTTGTTCATTGCACAGATACTGTTCCACCTGATTAAAAACGTTCTTGTGAATGATTCTCTCAAAGACTTTTGCAGGTGTAGACAGAATAGCGATAGGCCTATACTCTTCAACGGATAATTTGTCTGAACTTTTGGCAATAGGCGTCACCCTGGACAGTTTCCATTGTGTAGGATAGGTACCTTTTGTCAGAGCCAAGTTAAATATAATATGACATAAGGGCTGGACGAGACATTTTAAGCCCTGTTTCAAGAACCAAGGAGGAACACAATCGGGGCCAAGCGAGCTGTTAGGCTTAAGAGATCTTATACCGGATGCTACTTCCTCCGGCGTTAACTGAAATATATTAATATAATTACTAGTGGGAGCTCTATCCGACTGGTTTATACACTCCGCATCTAATTGAGGTACGTCAGGTAAAAATACACTTGAAAAATATCTAGCAAAAGCCTCTGAGGCTCCCACACCACTAAAAGATTCACCATTGTAAGTAACAGAAGGTTCGAAACCTCCTTTAGAGCGCAATCTTGACACATGTTGCCAAAAGCCGCGAGGGTTAGATGCTAAATTATCCTCAACATTTTTTAAATAAATATCATGGGCGGATGAAATGTGCGCCTTCAGAGAAGCTCTAAGATCAGAGATGGTTGTATAACATTTTGCAGACCCGCTTAGCCTCCATTCCTGATGCAGTTTTAACTTACGTTTCACATCCTGGATAATGTTATTTGTAAACCATACGGGATATCGTCTACTCACCGTATTTTTACGGTGTTTCCTTGGAACACATATGTCAAATAAATTGTATATGATGTCATAAAATTTATCAGTACATGATTGTACGTCGTTTGAATGAAGTACATCACACCAGGAAATTTCAGAAAGCAGGTCGAATAGAAGATTAAAGTCACACTTATGAAAATTCCAATCTTTTCTAGGATCTATGTTGCTTTGCTCAACACGGTCTGAACAGCGTACCACATCCGTGAATATCCCAATATCTAGAGGCGGGTGATAAAGGTCAGGCTTTACGAAACCATCAACAGACTTAACGTGGATCTCATGGGTTACATCTATCTCCCTAACCAAGACAACATCTAATATTCCTTGATACGTATTCACCACATCATTCCTCTCAGTCAGACTACAAAACGACATGAAATAACAGTAATAATTACGAATAGTTGCAGATGCGCTATTTAGATTAAGGTCTCCAAAGATAATAACAGTGCCTTTAATATTGTTGATAAAACTTTCCACTTTGCAGAACCAACGCATATATTCACTTTCTGTGGCCCGGGGGTGAATGTAGATTACGCCCACATGGAATTTTCGGCCCTGCCAAACAAAATTCGCCCACAGGTCTTCGCCACAATCAGTTTCTAGCGCCAATAGCCGACGCAGCACGATAGGCGCGCGTGCAGCAAGTAGTACACCACCACATGGAGTCTTCCTGCCACGGCGCAGTACAGTCCACTCTTCAATAACAAGTTCCAAATCTTCAACAGACATGTCAAGAAAGGTCTCTGTCGCCGCAACTAGGTTGTGTTCTGATAAAGCTAGGCTGTTCCGCCACAGTTTTAATTTTGTTTTTAAGCCGCGTACGTTTTGGTAGAAAACATTCAAACAAGTACCTTTTTTGTTCCTTATATCTTGCTCAAGGGGTTGGCTAGTTGCTCGGGGCAGGTTTTCGAGGAACGCGCGCACGAAAGGGCTGCGGGTTTGGAGATCGGGCATCCTTGGCAGCTGAGCCTACTGAACTGCGCGTAGCTTGACAGCTTGAAGCCATTTCTTCGGCAGAGGCCTGTGATTGGATCAGCCTTTTATATACACATAAACTTCAATAACTGAATAGAAGTCAGTATTAAAATTTCCTAATTGTACTTGTTATCCTAGACATGATAACAACTATCCAACACTGAAGTAAATCTTATAGGCCTTTATTAATAAACGTTGCGTAAACCTATATTAGGCGTAACATGCTTTGTCTTGCTTTCACGTGTGACATTTACTGCAAGCAAAAAATTGACAGATAGATGTTTTAACTACTCCGGGTGTAAGCCAAGTTTATTAATAAGGCCAATAGTGTTTATTAAATATCACAAGTACAATTTGTTTTATTTCTTCCACTTTTATTATACATTTAAAAGTATATAAATAGGGATTGTCATTGTTTTGTAGATTGTACATATTGCTGATCAAAGAGTAGGAACCCGTGAGTGCATACGGCAGCAGCTGCGCAGACAGCAAAAGTGTAGTGGGACGAGAGTGCGTGCACCCCGAAAGGCACGGTAGGACGCAGTATACGCAGCATAGGTAAATGATTGCCAATAAACAAGTCCGGGCACTGACCTGCATGATCCTGCGTAGCTTTACCCGTCCAGTGTCCACTTCTTTCAGGGTTTTTCCGAACTACGCATAAAAGTTCAAACCAGAGGAGTAAAAATGTGTATACATTAGGGGTACGCACAACATGGCATAGCACTTTTTTGTACGTACACATGGTGTACGCGCGACACGCGATGGGTTAAAGATACCTAAGCTCATTCACATAAGATGATGACTATCAGAATTAGTCTTCCCCAGTCTAGAATAAACATAAGTAAAATGTTTGATTGTAACTAAAGTACGTACAAACAATTTAGGCATGTATTTATACTGTGGCAGATGTTATTACGGCGTGTAAGTACTTGGGTTAAAAATACTTAGGTATATTCACATAAAACGATGATTATCAGAATTAGACTTCCCCAGTCTAGAATAAACATAAGTAAAATGTTTGATTGTAACTAAAGTACGTACAAAGAATTTAGGCATGTATTTATACTGTGGCAGAAGTTATTACGGCTTGTAAGTACTTGAGTTAAAAATACTTAGGTATATTCACATAAAACGATGATTATCAGAATTAGACTTCCCCAGTCTAGAATAAACATAAGTAAAATGTTTGGTTGTAACTAAAGTACGTTCAAACAATTTAGGCATGTATTTATACTGTGGCAGAAGTTATTACGGCGTGTAAGTACTTGGGTTAAATATACTTAGGTATATTCACATAAGACGATGATTATCAGAAATAGTCTTCCCCAGTCTAGAATAAACATAAGTAAAATTTTTGATTGTAATTAAAGTACGTATACAGAATTTAGGCATGTATTTATACTGTGGCAGAGGTTATTACGGCGTGTAAGTACTTGTAATCTGCTTAGATATGGAATATTAAGTTTACTCTTGAGACGAACCTATCTTCACGTTGGGTCCCAGATGATGTTATTAACTTACATAAGTTATGTGCGTGTTGAAGTATTTCATGTTTACGCCTGTTTCTCAGCTCTTGACTTTTAAACGAGTTCTTTGGTTATTGATTTGAATAAATTATTTGATGGTGTAAATACCTTATGTGGTTATTTATTAACTGTGATGAAGCACATAATACTATAGCACACTAGCAAAAGTTGCAACATGATCATTACGTCACATAGTCAGCCGTGCGATTATGTAAGAGCGAACATCGTTGCATCTTTGACAGCATCCGTGAAACAAATGACGAGATGACAAAAAACGTTGGAAAAATAACCTTATGTACAAGGGCGATATGTCATAAAATATATGACATCGGTGAGCTGCCGTGCGATTCTCTAAAGCAAACATCGTTGCATCTTTGACAACATCCGTGAAACAAATGACGAGATGACAAGAAACGTTGGGAAAATAACCTTATGTACAAGGGCGATATCTCATAAAATATATGACATCGGTGAGCTGCCGTGCGATTTTCTAAGAGCAAACACCGTTGCATCTTTGACAACATACGTGAAACAAATGAAGAGATGACAAGAAACGTTGGAAAAGCAACCTTTTAAACAAGGGCGATATATCATAAAATATTTGACATCGGTGAGCTCGTCGACGAATCCTTACAGAATCGCACGGCTCGTAGACGAGCGCATCGACGAATAATTACAGTATCGCAAGGTTCGTCGACAAGCGCATCGACGAGAATCACACGGCTGGTATCAGTGAAATAAACTTTATCAATTTATAACTGCCGGTTTCAATAGTCTGTATATCCACAGTTTTCCTTACTGCAAATATAAATTTGACATAATAATAGTTTTATTTATAATATTTGTAAATACCCTCTTTTGCTCGCTATAAACACTTTATTTATTTAATTTACTAGGTATGTTATATATGGCAACATTTGTTATTTACATTACGAAATTGAACATAAAACAGACAAGCCCGTTGAGTTTCTTGCCGGATCTTCTCAGTCGTGGTCGCGTTCCGATCTGGTTGTCGATTTGAAATAATAAATGTAATATAACAATTTGTAAGTGCCCCCGTATGCCTATACAGAATAAACGATTTCATTTCATTTGTAAGTTATTATTATGTAAGTATATTTTCTTGTAAGTGATTTGTAATTTTGAGAGAAAATAATAAAAATCTTAAACCACATAATGCCCATACAATTAATGCCAAATATCTACCTCTAGGAGGGGAAACCGACTTTAGATAAGATATTGAAACCGACCGCGTAAGACAGCGAAGTAGGATAATCAAAGAAGGTTCTCAATAACTTATCGTGTATTAAGGAAAAAAAATCACAAATTCAATTATTGTCCACAGGCTTAAAAACACTGCAATGTTGTGTGGTCATAGATTATGGCCGTAAAATAATGGGTGAGCCAATTTTTTATGCGCGTAGTGAGAATCGGTCGAGGAGCCGGTTGGAACCGCGGATTATCATCTAGATACTATTATAGAGTTTGAGTATCCAGATGTTTGTGCACTGGTATGGACCCCTGGATTACGTTGAAATCTACGTAGAAGAATTGGTGTAAGTAACCTTTGTGTGAGCTTTAGTAGTGGTTAGATACCTGATCTTACTTGTCAAGCCCCAATATGGTAGGTGAGGCAAGCCATGTTTGATGAAGTATTAAAGACTAGCGTGATCAGAAGTTTAGTACATGAAATGCTGATGTTTGTATTTGATGTTGTTGTAAGTAATAAATTAAATAAAAACCCTTTATTTGTTCTTAGTAAGTTACATATCATTAAACTACTTACTAGTTACTTAAGTTGACTTAAACCCAATTCAAGAACCCCGGTTCGGTAAAGGCCTCCTCCAAAGATGTCTAAATTTCATTATTTTTAGCGGTATGGCATCAATTTGGGCCTGCAATTTTTTAAATTTCATTTTCCCATCGTGTATGCGGTTTCCCTCTACCTCTTTTTACCTGTGGGCCTCCCCACAAGGTAATTTTGAGGGTCCATCTCTGGTCCGTGAGCCTTGCTACATATCCTGCCCATTTCTACTTGAGCTTCTGGGCCATAGCTCAAGGCATTAAGGTATTAAGGTTGTTGTAAGTAATTATGGGATAATATACCTATACTATTTTTTTTATTATGATAAGAAGACATGAAAGTCCGTTTGCATGACTGTGTCTTTGCATTCAAAGAGTTGTAATTAATCTTAGTAAGTATTTGCTTGAAGTTTTCACCAAATACTTGTCTAAAAATATAGGGATCCCTTTACAAAAACGTACGTAGTAAACGGTTTTTTGATTACGCTCTATCGTTAAAACCTACGAATAATAATAAGTCGTTAAAACTGTAATAATGTACTTACAAGCGTCCAGTTTGGTTTAATTAAAATGTAAGCTCTGAAATAAAACAAAAAAAAAACCGGCCAAATCTGAGTTGCGCTCGAGCTGAGAACCCCTAAAATAAATACACATACTTAAAATAATACAATGGTTGTTTTATGTTAAACTAGCTGCTCGCCGCGGTTTCACCCGCGCGGTGATGGATGATGATGATAATGATGAATCTTATATAGCCTATGTTACTCAGGGTGAATGTAGCATTCCAATGGTGAAAGAATTTTTGAAATCGGTCGTGTACTTTTTGAGCAAATTCGTTACAAACATACTTACGTACAAATTTTTCCACTTTATAATATTATTAGAGATATACATTTTTAGTAAACTAGTATTTTTTTACTACTAGTGTTTAACTAGTGTTTATATAGTACGTAGTCCTCGATACTTGGTAGGTTCGCAAATGTGAACCTTAGCAGATTTACGTCCATCGAGAATATAGAGTCGATCTACTGAGCTTTGCGTTCCATGAATATCAATTTGTTACAAGACCCACTCAGTGGATCAGCCGTGTAATTCTCTATAGTAGATCCAACCGTTTATCCTCTTTTTGACAGCACCAATAGAACGTAACATGACGATGTTACGCAAAAGTTAACTTATAAATGCGAGGTTTTAAAAATATGACAACTGCTTAAATTTGCTCCTTGATCCCGTATAATAATCATCTTTCACAAAATGAGTCCATAAGTGCAGTAGTTTTTTTATAAATTCCATAAAATAACAAACGTTTTTAAAAAATTACGTTCTATGGCTATCAACATAGTGATGTTACGAAGTTACGATTGAGATATCGATATTGTTTATGAACTATTTTTACACGGGTGTTTTCCGTTCTCGGCACATAATATCGGATTTATTTTTATGTAAAACCGTTATATTGATGCGCCTCAGGAAAACATACAGCATTATTTGAAGACGTGTTTATCTCCTGGTGTATATCCAAAAAAGAACAAGGTTATGATGACTATGATGATTACAAGTACAAGTCATACTTGACGAAGCTGTTACCGGTTAAATCTGGGATGGCCAGCGAGCAACACGGAAGGGAGTAGGCATACACAGCGTTTCCCCTCTGTCAAAGTACAAGTCCGCATGGACCATGGAGTTTGATAATATACTGTGGGGTGAGGGCGGGGCTAGATTTGTGAATGGTGCTTTATTTTTTATGTGTTAGTGATTTGGTTGTGTGAGTATGATCGGCAATGGATCGGTACAGGTATGTTTTGTATGTAATAGTGCGGCTTTGCGCTAGTGTGCAACTTCCCCTCCCGCAAGAAATGACAGAAAGATTTGAACAATATTTTTTAGCTAAGGCTACTCCCTTCCGTGTTGCTCGCTGGGGATGGCAGACATTAAAGTCTGCCGTTTGGTACCAGAAAATAGTAAAGTTTGAGCAACCCCAATTCCAATTTAAGCAAACGAAATCTAATCTTTTATTTTTATTTATTTATTAATCAAAATCAGATTCATCGTTGCTGTCACTCGAGCTATTGCCGACATTTATAATTAATTGTTGACTCATATAATCTATCGCCACGTGTTTATCCCAATCTGCCATTATAGTTTCTTGTGTTTTTTGAATTACATTTTGCCAGCTTTCCGCAGTTACTTTCACACATGCATTTTTTAATAAATTTACCATTTTGTTTGCCGTGAATGGGGGTTTTGTGTTATTTCTAGCAGCGTGTCCTTTAACTTGAGCCCATATTAATTCAATGGCATTGTATTGACAATGATAGGGTGGAAGTCTAAGAACCCAATGACCATGTTCTGCAGCTATTTCGTCGATCACATATCGTTTTGGGAAGTGTTTTTTTGTTCGTAATATATTTAGTAATTGTACTTTTAGTAAGGAGTTATCAACATTTTCACCATGTCGTTGAAGCCAGTCAATGATTACTTGTTTTTTGTCGGCCTGGGTCGGCATTTTATCAATTTGGCGTGAGTGATAGGATGCGTTATCCATAATAATAACTGACGGTTCTTCCAATGATTGTACCATTTCCTTAAACCAACTTTCGTAAACCTCAGAATTCATTTCTTCGTGGTACTCAACTGTTTTTTTGGATTTAAAGGCCAACAAAGCATCTGGCATGAATCCTTTCACAGACCCTGCATGGCAAATGATTAGACGTTCTCCTTTTCCCATCGGTACTGAGGTAGTGGAAGCAGCGGTGTCATCAGTCCAGCTCTTAGACACTGTGTGGTTCGCATTCAGCCAAGTTTCGTCAGTGAAAACAACATTTGACCAATCTGTAATTTTTTTGGCTTCGCTCAAAAATTCGCAACGAGCAAAAGCTACGTCGCGACGCTCCATCAATATTTTGCGTTTGTCCGATTTTTTATAAGTAAATCCAATTTCATTCAAGACCTTTACCAATGACGATTTTTGACCTCGGAACAAATCACATTCACGCAAAGAAGCAACAAGTTTTTTAAGTGTTGGAACTTCTTTACGTAAGTAATAGTTATATATATGACGGCGTATAGCGTCTGCGTCAAAGTTGTCAACCGAAGTCACACGACGTGGTTGGCGTTTTTTCTTCGGCGTACGAAGCTTATTCTCCTGCATGCCGCTTGTTCCGTAGGCTTCGGTAGTAATTTTTGTAATCGTAGATGCACTAATACCTAACGCGGCCGCAACGCGCTCTCTCACTTGCGACAATGGTAAAAGCGGGCCGCCATTTTGATACTCTGCTTCAAAGTAATTACGAAGCTTGATCACCATTTCTCTCGTCTGTCCTTTCAGCACTGATCCTTTCGGCATTTTATAGTTCCAATATAAAACTCAGCAAATAATTACTAGCACGGGCGTCTTGTTGCGAGTGACAGTGACAAATACAAAACGGCGGTGGACCATTGAGTTTTACTACCTTGATAAAATACTACTGCTTACCCATAGACAAAAAAATTGGCAGTCATAGGAATTGCCGATAGAAGTGAAAACTTATAACTCAGAATTTGATAGCTTACCTTGGAAACTACACGGGTGTAACCGGACGGCGTGGCCTCGCCATCTGGGCATGGCCATCTAGAAATGCGTCAGCATTTCCCATTGGCTGATGCGTTTCTAGATGGCCATGCCATGACGGCCTGTCCACGCCCTTTCAACATTCCCCATTGGCTGACGTATTTCTAGATGGCCAATAGCCATGGTCATGGCGCCATTCCTAGGACTATTCTCTTTCCGCACAGACTCGATAGAAAAATGAATCGAAATCGTGTCCACTATAATCACTTGGTCACAACACTTTAACTGACAAATTAGATCTGTCAAAAAGAGGATAAACGGTTGGATCTACTATAATGATTCGTCAACGAGCTCACCGATGTCAAATACTTTGTGATATTGTTCTAGTACATAAGGTTGTTTTTCCAACGTTTCTTGTCGTCTCGTCATTCGTTTCACGAATGTTGTCAAAAATGCAACGATGTTTGCTCTTACGGCCGGTCCCAATAATCTATCTATCGCCGGTTTACCTTACTAGAGTTAGATATTTGACACGATTTGTATGGACGTTATTTCAAATTTCTATCGGTAGTAAGGAAAACCGTGGATAGACAGATTATTGGGATCCTCCATTAGAGAATCCCACGGCTGATCCGTAATGGATCTGTGAATTTGTAATAACAGTGTCATCAGGAATATGAGCATAGAACTTTCTTATTAAGTATTCTAGATAAAAAATACATTACATCCAATATACCTCCGCTGAGCTTATGTAGATGAAACTCTTAATAAATTGCGTCCTTATTTCCTCGTTCCGCAAATCTATTTTAAGAACTCCGGAAAATTTCTGGTAAAAAGTCTGTTGAGACGAAGTGCCTCCCAAATTGAATTGAAACGAATTTTAAGACGCAAAAGGAAATCCTGAACTGCTCATTATCTGTCTTATATGGGATGGGAAATTTGTAAAGATTGGAAGTACAGGTGTATAGAAAAAGAACTGTGAAGAACACGGACAAGAGTAAAGAAATCATTTGTCCCACTCAATACAACATGCACGAATCGTGCCGAGCGTAACCATACGTAGTATAATGCGTGATTATACACCAATGACAGAATAATTATAGTTTTAGTTGTGTTGAATGCCGTGTAATGTATATATGTACTCGTACTAAGAGTAATAATTAAATGCAATCAAAGTTTTACCAAGAAAATATGAGTTAACACTTTCGTTCAACACTAATAATCTCTTTTCTACCGACTTCCAAAAAAAGGAGGAGGTACTCAATTCGATAGTTTTTTGTAATGTTTGTTACGTCATAACTTTCGATAGGGTGAATCATTTCTCAAAATTCTTTTTTTATTTGAAAGCTGGTGCTTCCCGTGTAGTCCCATTTTAAAAGTGTGTGTGTGTACAAGCAAAGAGGTGATGGTATAAAACATATTTGAATATCAGAACGTTACGTTAGTGAATACCAATTAGTGCGTAGTAAGTATATTTAATAAGTGTGTATTTTTATAAGATATACGAGTAAGTTTAATAGTTATATCAATAATATAAGGGTATATTATATTAATTATAGTTATTATTTACAATGTGGTTTGTTAATGTACCTCACAGTTAATAAAATAATCCGGTCTCCTTTAATAACGAAAGCAAATAAAAATATACTATTAACCAAGTTAAATGGTTAATAAATTTCCGTAATCTGACATCTGAATGAGAACCTAAAAGAGATGAACGCACGAGATCCGAATGTCATTATCAATCGAAAAAACTTCTAAAGCACACTCATCCCGAATTGAAAACTCAGTTTGGATGTAGCGGTTTTTGCTGCTTCTCAAATGTCCTTGTGATCAAAGATTAATGAGCAAACTTTGGTGTAGAGCAGACATTTTTGCGTGAAATAGGGTATGATATTCATAAGTTGTGTTAGAAAAGACGATATATTTAGATACAAGTGAATTATTATAAAATGACGCAACATTTTGACTTAAAATCTTGGGAGTTGATGCCTTTTATGAAGTGATAAGTAAAGTAGAAGAACAAAAATCGCTGACATAGCCCAGAAGATTAGCCAGTTAAAGTGGCAGTAGATAGGGCACAGAACGCAGTACGCAGAACTGATATCCGATGGAGCCTGACGTATCTGGAATAGAACTACGGACTGACCAGCGCAGAGTAGATTATCCACCTACAAGGTGGACAGACGACCTGATAAAGGTCTCAGGATGATGTTGGATGCAGGCCACTTCCAACCGGTCCTTTTGAAACTATTATAGAGGACGCGTATATTCAGCAGGGGTTTTCTTACGGCTGAGATTATGATTATGATGAAGTAAACATCCTCTAGCGAATTATTTTTCGAATCAAGTGAATGTCGATGACTTTCGTTTGTCTACAGATTTTCTCATGTCTGCAGTGCAAGTACCGTAATAGTCGTTAAATTTGTCGAATCACTAAGATCGATAAATTTAAAGAATAGTATCGGGCCCTAGCAAGTATGGAAGTCACATCGACGACTTATACCATTATACGATTATCAAATTGTTGACAGTATATCGATTATTACGAATAGTTTGCATTCCACTATGCGTCCTTCTACCATTTGAAAATTTCCACGAGCATTTCGCTCTTCTACGATCAAAAGAAGGCTGAAGTCTATTTTTTTATTGAATACTAGCTGCGCCCCGCGGTTACGCCTGCATGGTGATGGATGATGACGATGTTGATGAAAATACCATATGTGTTAATTCAGCGCCACATCTACCTCCATGCCAAATTTCTTTAATTTAAAATTTGGCCCAGCCATTTGAGCGTAAGAGAATAACAAAAACAGTTTATAGTATAAGTAAGATCAAACGCAACTAAATAATATCCCCATTCCCGTCGCCTCTCGATATGTTATATCGAGGTCGTTTTCAAAGCTGACAAAACAATCGTTAAAATCGATTAAATAGACGATCTCAAACTTAATTTAACAGTTCCATGCTAGCCACCATTATAATATGTATATTACCATTACGAGTATAATATAATAAATATATTTATTTATTGATATTTATGTAGGTATTTAAGATTCTTCTTGAAGTTTTAATTATTATATATCTTTGTTTTATATATATTTATCTTGTTGCACACTACCGTCTACACTTGTCATTGTTATCCTGTCCATTCAAAGGTTGTCTGTAAGAGATTGCATTAGCGATAAGACCGCCAATTGTATTATCATAGTCTAAGGTTTTCTACTCGTAAGGTAGGTTAATTAGTTAATTTACCTACTGTATATTTATTTTTTCTTGTGGTAAGCAATAAAGGTTTATTGTATTGTATTGTATTATAATCGTAAAAACTTATCGAATTTGTCTACCGAATGCTTAATTTGTTACTTACTTGCAATTATCGACAAAAGATCGATATAGCCAGTATTGTCGAAGTATGATGAATTCTAGATTCAAATTTGTCGATCGATATGTTCGGTACTTGCACTGCTGGTTCGAGCTGGTAGACACACCCGAGCTCTGCATAGCTCGTTGACTATCACATCTGTTATCAAAACATACTCTATGTCTTTTTTTTCATCAAACAAAAAATCCGAAGATCCGAGCAAGTTTCATATCACGTCCTCTCTTATCTGTTTTATTCTTTTATACACGAATTTTATATCATACTATTTCATACGATTTAAGGGAGATGGACGCATAAATATATAAGTGTAATCATATCCTTTGTTCAGAATAGTTTCGATATTATTATCGGTTAAATGTATCTTATACGTATTTAATGTCAGTAGATACGTTTAAGAAATGTGTCTGCAAATCCTATAATGTTTTATACTCTCAGATAAAGAGACAGACAATTCGTTTGCCTGAAGGGTAGCACCATCTTACATGAAAGTTTCGGTGTCAACCAAAGCTTTAAGATGAAGGTTTGCATGGCATTTGATATTGCTCGTATCTAACTGAATATATGAATACATTTCTTTGAATACTGAATACATTTGAATTTGAGTTTCAATCGCTCATTAATTGGATTGGCCTTAAAACCCTTTTAGGGTCTTATCAGACACAGAGCGGTCACGCGGTCAGTTTTGCGTTCGAGCGTGCTCACCAATTCCGCTGTTCGACGTTGTACGCAGCCATGCGATTTTCGTCGATGCGCTCGTTGACGAGCTCACCGATGTCAAATACTTAAGAAATTTAGCCCTTATACACAAGGTTGTTTTTCCAACGTTTCTTGTCATCTCGTCATTTGTTTCACGGATGTTGTCAAAGATGCAACGATGTTTGCTCTTAGAGAATCGCACCGCAGTACCACTACTGTAGCCATGTTTTCACGATAGTTTTTATCGGTAAATAATAATCGGCTAATTATTGATTTTGTGGCCATTATCAGCATTAAGACGGAAAAGGAAAATATTAGGAGCACCCAGTAAATATGGATAGAGAATAAGTTGATGAATTAAATATGAAGAATTATATTATTTTCATATCGGATGACAAATTATTGCTCAAATAACTTTATTGCTAAATTTAACATAACTTAGTTAAACAAGATACTAACTGGAGGAAAGCCATTTCAGCAAAAGAAAGATTGGTGGTATGTTTGAGATAAATTAGTTTATTCCTTATACATACGAGTATACAAAAATAAATAGTTATATCATAAGTAAATACATTAGTTAATTCAATTGGCTGGCGCTATATTTCTTATTTTGCAAATAATATTAGTATATATAATTATTTAAATATAAGACATTATTTGCATAAAAAATTTATGAATGGTTACATGATGCGCAATATGTCATGTCAAATGATGCAAATCAAGACCAAAGTCACGGTAAAATAATAATACCGTTCTAAAGGGCATCATAATTTTCTGAACTTAGGCGTTGTTATGAAAAAGCTGCAGAAACTATCAATAATTATATTTATAATGTAATATATAGTGTAATACCTAATATATTAAGCGGGGATTCCCGCGCCTACCCTCAATATTTTATGCAACTGTTGTATCTTAAAAATATGCTTACCGGCACTTTAGTTTTACAATCCGTTTATCTTTAAGTGTCTATTGTAATATCTATTGTTAATTATTTGGAGAAATGCATTTTTATAACCATTATAATTATGAAGGCATTTATTTATTTGTTTAAGAAATAAAGTAACTCAGCTTTTCAGTGTCGCATCTGCCTTCCAATTTGGTCAACGAAACTATAGTGAATACGCAAACGAGCGCGTTCTAGTTGACCGCTGCCATCGCCTCCAGCCGTGCGATTCTGTAATGATTCAAAATACTCACCGATTTCAAATACTTTGAGATGTAGCCCTTGTACATAAGGTTGTTTTTCCAACGTTTCTTGTCATCTCTTCATTTGTTTCATGGATGTTGTCAAAGATGCAACGATGTTTGCCGTGCGATTCTGTAATGATTCGTCGATGAGCTCGTCGACGAGCTCACCGATGTCAAATATTTTATGAGACCTTGTATATAAGGTAGTTTTTCCAACGTTTCTTGTCATATCTTCATTTCTTTCACGGATGTTGTCAAAGATGCAAAGATGTTTGCTCTTAGAGAATCGCATGGTTGCTCTTAGAGAATCGCACAGCTGTGGGGGCGTGTCTATATATAAGAACACAGAACACGGACGCTGAACGCAGAACGCGTGACTGCTTTCTGTCTTATGGGATAGGAGATAATCTGTAATCCGCGGATTTTCAGTAATTGTGGTGTTTTTATGAAATTCAGTACCGAGACCGTCTAGTCATTTGCTGATGGTAAGCATTATGGCTCACCCATGACACTTGCAGTGCCATATAGAGCTTAGAAATATAGTTAAACGTAGGACTATAATGTTCTCTTTACCCCAAGACAATGGTTTGACAGTCTTTTTCGCCCTTTATTACTTTTTTTATGTTACGATAAGCTGGCGTTTGACCACTATCTCACCTGCTGTTAAGTGATGAGGCGGTCTACGATGTATCCCGCCTGCCTAGAAGATACCTATTCACTCGCGACTTGTAGACACCCAGATTGTTTGTATGGGGAAACACAGACTCAGGCAACAAGTAAAAAAAAAACGCTTCGTGCGCAATGGTGGAATTTCAACGAAGTAGCGGTGTCGCATCGCCGTACGTCTGGCCGTTTTCAGATGGAATGGAGGAATCAAGTCATGCAACCCCAGTGAACACTCCCCGAAATATATTCAAAAAAACCGATATACAAACAACTTTCATTTACTGCAGTGTTCTTACCACCTGATACAGTAATGCTTGCGTAACTATCGGTAGAATATCTGGCACTGCGGTGGTGCTCACCATGTCGGTCTTTTGCGCAAAAGACTTCCAGCGATCAAGACTCTTAGACAAGCTAAAGACAGGCATAGAAAGAAATCGTCAAATACGTCACTCAAGCCTTCCAAGACAAGTACGACCTTCATCATTGAAGTATACGATGAAGAAGAAGACTAAACATAACATGAATGTCCAGAGCTTGTAGACTTTATTGCTTTTGGCTTAGAAAAAGAAGGGTTCACAAAGGGTACAAGTATGTAGCATTTGCTGTGATACGTTTCACTTAATGGCAAAAGTATGGGGTAACGTCGCCAAATGATGTGTTAACAGTGTGTTTTGGATTAACGGTTACGTAAGGTTTAAGTAGAATGGGATATTTGCAAAGCCTGACACATCCTTTACTTTTACTTCAGTTTGAAATATGTTGTTCAAATGTCCTTTAAGTATATGAATAGAATATGGGAACTAGCTGCGTCCAGCGAATTCACCCGCATGGTGATGGATGATGATGATGAAATAAAAAGAACCTAAGTTACTCCTTATAACATCAGCTATCTGCTAGTAAAAGTCTCGTCAAAGTCTGTCCAGCCGTTTCAGAGATTAGCTGGAAGTTAATTTTGTAAAATAAAAAATTAAATCTTATACCAGTAGGTATAAGATACATATATATACTGTGTTAGTTAAGGGCTGTGGATTTTTTTAAATAAACAAAACAAACAGATAGACGGACAGACACAATCTTTAACATTTATGTTTATATGTACCTAAGTACCATAATAGCTGGTAATTTTGAATTACAAACAAACACAGTATTAGCTTTAAAAGATTAACTAGTTAAAGTGGCAGTGAGCAGGGCACATAGCACGCAGAACAGATGGCCGATGGAGCCGGAATGTTCTGAAATGGAGACCACGGACCGGCCAAGCGCAGCGTAGGTCGTCCGGTACACAGACGACCTGATAAAGGTCGCAGGACGACGTTGGATGCAGGCCGCTTCCAACCGGTCCTTTTGGAAAATTATGGGAGAGGCATATGTTCAGCAGTAGACGTCCTACGGTTGAGATGATGATGATGATGAGGTAAGTATTTATTATTTAATATTGATTGACAGGCCGGTTGGCGCAGTTGATAGCAACCCTGCCGTCTGAACCGCTGGTCCCGTGTTCAATCCCCCAACAGGTAAATCATTTGAGAGCATGAACATGTATTGCATACAATTTGCGTGGGTATTGTCCCATACTGTTATTATTATATATAGTAATAAGATGGGAAAGTTTGGCTGATGTGCACCAAAGCTGCCATTAACAGTTCTGCGTTAGCAAGAGCTGCACGCTCTCAAGTTCTTCGTTGTCAGTTAAGTTGCAGTAAGTGGTGTCACAAAAATTAACACCTGAAAATATTTTGTGATGGTAGTAAAGTAGGTAAAATAATAGTGATAACTTTTTTGTATTTTTTATATTAGTAGTGTAATGTAGTAGTGATGAGCGCAGTGCTGTGCCACGCTACATTTCTACGCTCTGTCTGGGTAGCAACTGCAACTGTAACAGGCAAAATTAATACTTAACATAGGCACGACCTGCTCTTCTTATTACGTGATTCTAGAAACGTTTAGTAAGTTTGTTGTTACTTCAAATCCAAAAATTTTTTATCTAATGAAATGAAATGAAATGAAAATGTTTATAAGCCAGATTTGCATCCATTATTACACATTGTTAGAATACATATATAAAATTCAAAAATTACAGAAAATTAAAAATTACAGAAAATTAAAAATTGAAACTTAGGAAGGAATCGAAGATCTAAATAAGGACCAAAATTGTGTTGCCACGCTCCAAGTGGTGACTTAGAGACGTTCTTACTAAGTAAAATAATACTGTGGTGAGTAGTAGGTAGGTATGTGGCTGCAGACCGCGCCGTTGAATTAAGATTAATGACAGCAAGACACCCGACCACCCTCGTTATTTCGTCTGAACTCAACAATGCAGCCTTTGTTCTACAGATTGAGCTGGACTTTAGGTTTGCGTCACGAGTATAGTCAAAAGTATCAAAAGAGGCGAGAGTAATCTTTATATAGATGGATATTTAACCAATCACCTTAAGTAAAGAATTTCAGAAATTTCTTTAATATTCTTTAATATTTGAGATACTAAGAACAATCACGACACGAACATGATTCGAACTTGCGATGTAGATTCTGTGCAAAAAGAGAACTGTATTTTAAGGCGAAATGGTGTTCGCGTGGACAGCTAGCCTGATGATAAACGTAGCCAAACTTACTCATTACAACATCAGCTATCTGCAAAAATCAATTCAGTCTTTTCGGAGATTATCTGGATCAAACTTACATATACAAATAAAAAGTTAATATGGGTTTTGTTATGAGTACCTTCCGTTTATAATTTCATAATGTGTTTTAACAGGTGTTATATTTAAATGGTAAAACCGGCAAACACTCAAGTTTATCATCTAGTCGTTATATTATGCCGCTATATATACGCGCCTATATATTAGGGCCGCTAGCCGCGCACCCGTGAGTGCGCGACTAGCGGCCCTCGCTGCTAGACCACGCTCTCCATGAGGATGGGCATCAGTACTGCCCGAACACCGGTTGGAGTATAACGACTAGATGCTAGAGTGCACGACTAGCGACCCTCGCTGCTAGACCACGCTCTCCATGAGGATGGGCATCAGTACTGCCCGAACACCGGTTGGAGTATAACGACTAGATGCTAGAGTGCACGACTAGCGACCCTCGCTGCTAGACCACGCTCTCCATGAGGATGGGCATCAGTACTGCCCGAACACCGGTCGGAGTATAACGACTAGATGCTAGAGTGCGCGACTAGCGACCCTCGCTGCTAGACCACGCTCTCCATGAGGATGGGCATCAGTACTGCCCAAACAACGGTCGGAGTATAACGACTAGATGCTAGAGTGCGTGACTAGGTGCCCTCGCTGCTAGAGCACGCTCTCCATGAGGATGGGCATCAGTACTGCCCAAACACCGGTCGGAGTATAACGACTAGATGCTAGAGTGCGCGACTAGGTGCCCTCGCTGCTAGAGCACGCTCTCCATGAGGATGGGCATCAGTACTGCCCAAACACCGGTCGGAGAATAACGACTAGATGCTAGAGTGCGCGACTAGGTGCCCTCGCTGCTAGAGCACGCTCTCGATGAGGATGGGCATCAGTACTGCCCGAACAACGGTCGGAGTATAACGACTAGATGCTAGAGTGCGCGACTAGTATAACGACGATAGACGAGTATAACGACTAGATGATAGAGTGCGCGACTAGCGGCCCTCGCTGCTAGACCACGCTCTCCATGAGGATGGGCATCAGTACTGCCCGAACACCGGTCGGAGTATAACGACTAGATGCTAGAGTGCGCGACTAGTATAACGACGATAGACGAGTATAACGACTAGATGATAGAGTGCGCGACTAGCGGCCCTCGCTGCTAGACCACGCTCTCCATGAGGATGGGCATCAGTACTGCCCGAACACCGGTCGGAGTATAACGACTAGATGCTAGAGTGCGCGACTAGCGACCCTCACTGCTAGACCACGCTCTCCATGAGGATGGGCATCAGTACTGCCCGAACAACGGTCGGAGTATAACGACTAGATGCTAGAGTGCGTGACTAGCGGCCCTCGCTGCTAGACAACGCTCTCCATGAGGATGGGCATCAGTACTGCCCAAACACCGGTCGGAGTATAACGACTAGATGCTAGAGTGCGCGACTAGGTGCCCTCGCTGCTAGAGCACGCTCTCCATGAGGATGGGCATCAGTACTGCCCAAACACCGGTCGGAGTATAACGACTAGATGCTAGAGTGCGCGACTAGGTGCCCTCGCTGCTAGAGCACGCTCTCCATGAGGATGGGCATCAGTACTGCCCGAACAACGGTCGGAGTATAACGACTAGATGCTAGAGTGCGTGACTAGGTGCCCTCGCTGCTAGAGCACGCTCTCCATGAGGATGGGCATCAGTACTGCCCGAACAACGGTCGGAGTATAACGACTAGATGCTAGAGTGCGTGACTAGGTGCCCTCGCTGCTAGAGCACGCTCTCCATGAGGATGGGCATCAGTACTGCCCAAACACCGGTCGGAGTATAACGACTAGATGCTAGAGTGCGCGACTAGGTGCCCTCGCTGCTAGAGCACGCTCTCCATGAGGATGGGCATCAGTACTGCCCAAACACCGGTCGGAGTATAACGACTAGATGCTAGAGTGCGTGACTAGGTGCCCTCGCTGCTAGAGCACGCTCTCCATGAGGATGGGCATCAGTACTGCCCGAACAACGGTCGGAGTATAACGACTAGATGCTAGAGTGCGTGACTAGGTGCCCTCGCTGCTAGAGCACGCTCTCCATGAGGATGGGCATCAGTACTGCCCGAACAACGGTCGGAGTATAACGACTAGATGCTAGAGTGCGCGACTAGGTGCCCTCGCTGCTAGAGCACGCTCTCCATGAGGATGGGCATCAGTACTGCCCGAACAACGGTCGGAGTATAACGACTAGATGCTAGAGTGCGTGACAAGGTGCCCTCGCTGCTAGAGCACGCTCTCCATGAGGATGGGCATCAGTACTGCCCGAACAACGGTCGGAGTATAACGACTAGATGCTAGAGTGCGCGACTAGGTGCCCTCGCTGCTAGAGCACGCTCTCCATGAGGATGGGCATCAGTACTGCCCAAACACCGGTCGGAGTATAACGACTTGATGCTAGAGTGCGCGACTAGGTGCCCTCGCTGCTAGAGCACGCTCTCCATGAGGATGGGCATCAGTACTGCCCGAACAACGGTCGGAGTATAACGACTAGATGCTAGAGTGCGTTACTAGGTGCCCTCGCTGCTAGAGCACGCTCTCCATGAGGATGGGCATCAGTACTGCCCAAACACCGGTCGGAGTATAACGACTAGATGCTAGAGTGCACGACTAGGTGCCCTCGCTGCTAGAGCACGCTCTCCATGAGGATGGGCATCAGTACTGCCCAAACACCGGTCGGAGTATAACGACTAGATGCTAGAGTGCGCGACTAGGTGCCCTCGCTGCTAGAGCACGCTCTCCATGAGGATGGGCATCAGTACTGCCCAAACACCGGTCGGAGTATAACGACTAGATGCTAGAGTGCGTGACTAGGTGCCCTCGCTGCTAGAGCACGCTCTCCATGAGGATGGGCATCAGTACTGCCCGAACAACGGTCGGAGTATAACGACTAGATGCTAGAGTGCGTGACTAGGTGCCCTCGCTGCTAGAGCACGCTCTCCATGAGGATGGGCATCAGTACTGCCCAAACACCGGTCGGAGAATAACGACTAGATGCTAGAGTGCGCGACTAGGTGCCCTCGCTGCTAGAGCACGCTCTCGATGAGGATGGGCATCAGTACTGCCCGAACAACGGTCGGAGTATAACGACTAGATGCTAGAGTGCGTGACTAGGTGCCCTCGCTGCTAGAGCACGCTCTCCATGAGGATGGGCATCAGTACTGCCCAAACACCGGTCGGAGTATAACGACTAGATGCTAGAGTGCGCGACTAGGTGCCCTCGCTGCTAGAGCACGCTCTCCATGAGGATGGGCATCAGTACTGCCCGAACAACGGTCGGAGTATAACGACTAGATGCTAGAGTGCGCGACTAGGTGCCCTCGCTGCTAGAGCACGCTCTCCATGAGGATGGGCATCAGTACTGCCCGAACAACGGTCGGAGTATAACGACTAGATGCTAGAGTGCGTGACTAGGTGCCCTCGCTGCTAGAGCACGCTCTCCATGAGGATCGGCATCAGTACTGCCCAAACACCGGTCGGAGTATAACGACTAGATGCTAGAGTGCGCGACTAGGTGCCCTCGCTGCTAGAGCACGCTCTCCATGAGGATGGGCATCAGTACTGCCCGAACAACGGTCGGAGTATAACGACTAGATGCTAGAGTGCGTGACTAGCGGCCCTCGCTGCTAGACCACGCTCTCCATGAGGATGGGCATCAGTACTGCCCAAACACCGGTCGGAGTATAACGACTAGATGCTAGAGTGCGCGACTAGGTGCCCTCGCTGCTAGAGCACGCTCTCCATGAGGATGGGCATCAGTACTGCCCGAACAACGGTCGGAGTATAACGACTAGATTTTAGAGTGCGTGACTAGCGGCCCTCGCTGCTAGAGCACGCTCTCCATGAGGATGGGCATCAGTACTGCCCAAACACCGGTCGGAGTATAACGACTAGATGCTAGAGTGCGCGACTAGGTGCCCTCGCTGCTAGAGCACGCTCTCCATGAGGATGGGCATCAGTACTGCCCGAACAACGGTCGGAGTATAACGACTAGATGCTAGAGTGCGTGACTAGGTGCCCTCGCTGCTAGAGCACGCTCTCCATGAGGATGGGCATCAGTACTGCCCGAACAACGGTCGGAGTATAACGACTAGATGCTAGAATGCGTGACTAGGTGCCCTCGCTGCTAGAGCACGCTCTCCATGAGGATGGGCATCAGTACTGCCCAAACACCGGTCGGAGTATAACGACTAGATGCTAGAGTGCGCGACTAGGTGCCCTCGCTGCTAGAGCACGCTCTCCATGAGGATGGGCATCAGTACTGCCCGAACAACGGTCGGAGTATAACGACTAGATGCTAGAGTGCGTGACTAGGTGCCCTCGCTGCTAGAGCACGCTCTCCATGAGGATGGGCATCAGTACTGCCCAAACACCGGTCGGAGTATAACGACTAGATGCTAGAGTGCGTGACTAGCGGCCCTCGCTGCTAGACCACGCTCTCCATGAGGATGGGCATCAGTACTGCCCAAACACCGGTCGGAGTATAACGACTAGATGCTAGAGTGCGCGACTAGGTGCCCTCGCTGCTAGAGCACGCTCTCCATGAGGATGGGCATCAGTACTGCCCAAACACCGGTCGGAGTATAACGACTAGATGCTAGAGTGCGCGACTAGGTGCCCTCGCTGCTAGAGCACGCTCTCCATGAGGATGGGCATCAGTACTGCCCGAACAACGGTCGGAGTATAACGACTAGATGCTAGAGTGCGTGACTAGGTGCCCTCGCTGCTAGAGCACGCTCTCCATGAGGATGGGCATCAGTACTGCCCGAACAACGGTCGGAGTATAACGACTAGATGCTAGAGTGCGTGACTAGGTGCCCTCGCTGCTAGAGCACGCTCTCCATGAGGATGGGCATCAGTACTGCCCAAACACCGGTCGGAGTATAACGACTAGATGCTAGAGTGCGCGACTAGGTGCCCTCGCTGCTAGAGCACGCTCTCCATGAGGATGGGCATCAGTACTGCCCAAACACCGGTCGGAGTATAACGACTAGATGCTAGAGTGCGTGACTAGGTGCCCTCGCTGCTAGAGCACGCTCTCCATGAGGATGGGCATCAGTACTGCCCGAACAACGGTCGGAGTATAACGACTAGATGCTAGAGTGCGTGACTAGGTGCCCTCGCTGCTAGAGCACGCTCTCCATGAGGATGGGCATCAGTACTGCCCGAACAACGGTCGGAGTATAACGACTAGATGCTAGAGTGCGCGACTAGGTGCCCTCGCTGCTAGAGCACGCTCTCCATGAGGATGGGCATCAGTACTGCCCGAACAACGGTCGGAGTATAACGACTAGATGCTAGAGTGCGTGACTAGGTGCCCTCGCTGCTAGAGCACGCTCTCCATGAGGATGGGCATCAGTACTGCCCGAACAACGGTCGGAGTATAACGACTAGATGCTAGAGTGCGCGACTAGGTGCCCTCGCTGCTAGAGCACGCTCTCCATGAGGATGGGCATCAGTACTGCCCAAACACCGGTCGGAGTATAACGACTTGATGCTAGAGTGCGCGACTAGGTGCCCTCGCTGCTAGAGCACGCTCTCCATGAGGATGGGCATCAGTACTGCCCGAACAACGGTCGGAGTATAACGACTAGATGCTAGAGTGCGTGACTAGGTGCCCTCGCTGCTAGAGCACGCTCTCCATGAGGATGGGCATCAGTACTGCCCAAACACCGGTCGGAGTATAACGACTAGATGCTAGAGTGCGCGACTAGGTGCCCTCGCTGCTAGAGCACGCTCTCCATGAGGATGGGCATCAGTACTGCCCAAACACCGGTCGGAGTATAACGACTAGATGCTAGAGTGCGCGACTAGGTGCCCTCGCTGCTAGAGCACGCTCTCCATGAGGATGGGCATCAGTACTGCCCAAACACCGGTCGGAGTATAACGACTAGATGCTAGAGTGCGTGACTAGGTGCCCTCGCTGCTAGAGCACGCTCTCCATGAGGATGGGCATCAGTACTGCCCGAACAACGGTCGGAGTATAACGACTAGATGCTAGAGTGCGTGACTAGGTGCCCTCGCTGCTAGAGCACGCTCTCTATGAGGATGGGCATCAGTACTGCCCAAACACCGGTCGGAGAATAACGACTAGATGCTAGAGTGCGCGACTAGGTGCCCTCGCTGCTAGAGCACGCTCTCCATGAGGATGGGCATCAGTACTGCCCGAACAACGGTCGGAGTATAACGACTAGATGCTAGAGTGCGTGACTAGGTGCCCTCGCTGCTAGAGCACGCTATCCACGAGGATGGGCATCAGTACTGCCCAAACACCGGTCGGAGTATAACGACTAGATGCTAGAGTGCGCGACTAGGTGCCCTCGCTGCTAGAGCACGCTCTCCATGAGGATGGGCATCAGTACTGCCCGAACAACGGTCGGAGTATACCGACTAGATTTTAGAGTGCGTGACTAGCGGCCCTCGCTGCTAGAGCACGCTCTCTATGAGGATGGGCATCAGTACTGCCCAAACACCGGTTGGAGTATAACGACTAGATGCTAGAGTGCGCGACTAGGTGCCCTCGCTGCTAGAGCACGCTCTCCATGAGGATGGGCATCAGTACTGCCCGAACAACGGTCGGAGTATAACGACTAGATGCTAGAGTGCGTGACTAGGTGCCCTCGCTGCTAGAGCACGCTCTCCATGAGGATGGGCATCAGTACTGCCCGAACAACGGTCGGAGTATAACGACTAGATGCTAGAGTGCGTGACTAGGTGCCCTCGCTGCTAGAGCACGCTCTCCATGAGGATGGGCATCAGTACTGCCCAAACACCGGTCGGAGTATAACGACTAGATGCTAGAGTGCGCGACTAGGTGCCCTCGCTGCTAGAGCACGCTCTCCATGAGGATGGGCATCAGTACTGCCCGAACAACGGTCGGAGTATAACGACTAGATGCTAGAGTGCGCGACTAGGTGCCCTCGCTGCTAGAGCACGCTCTCCATGAGGATGGGCATCAGTACTGCCCAAACACCGGTCGGAGTATAACGACTAGATGCTAGAGTGCGCGACTAGGTGCCCTCGCTGCTAGAGCACGCTCTCCATGAGGATGGGCATCAGTACTGCCCGAACAACGGTCGGAGTATAACGACTAGATGCTAGAGTGCGTGACTAGCGGCCCTCGCTGCTAGAGCACGCTCTCCATGAGGATGGGCATCAGTACTGCCCAAACACCGGTCGGAGTATAACGACTAGATGCTAGAGTGCGCGACTAGGTGCCCTCGCTGCTAGAGCACGCTCTCCATGAGGATGGGCATCAGTACTGCCCAAACAACGGTCGGAGTATAACGACTAGATGCTAGAGTGCGTGACTAGGTGCCCTCGCTGCTAGAGCACGCTCTCCATGAGGATGGGCATCAGTACTGCCCAAACACCGGTCGGAGTATAACGACTAGATGCTAGAGTGCGCGACTAGGTGCCCTCGCTGCTAGAGCACGCTCTCCATGAGGATGGGCATCAGTACTGCCCGAACAACGGTCGGAGTATAACGACTAGATGCTAGAGTGCGTGACTAGCGGCCCTCGCTGCTAGACCACGCTCTCCATGAGGATGGGCATCAGTACTGCCCAAACACCGGTCGGAGTATAACGACTAGATGCTAGAGTGCGCGACTAGGTGCCCTCGCTGCTAGAGCACGCTCTCCATGAGGATGGGCATCAGTACTGCCCGAACAACGGTCGGAGTATAACGACTAGATGCTAGAGTGCGCGACTAGGTGCCCTCGCTGCTAGAGCACGCTCTCCATGAGGATGGGCATCAGTACTGCCCGAACAACGGTCGGAGTATAACGACTAGATGCTAGAGTGCGTGACTAGGTGCCCTCGCTGCTAGAGCACGCTCTCCATGAGGATGGGCATCAGTACTGCCCGAACAACGGTCGGAGTATAACGACTAGATGCTAGAGTGCGTGACTAGGTGCCCTCGCTGCTAGAGCACGCTCTCCATGAGGATGGGCATCAGTACTGCCCAAACACCGGTCGGAGTATAACGACTAGATGCTAGAGTGCGCGACTAGGTGCCCTCGCTGCTAGAGCACGCTCTCCATGAGGATGGGCATCAGTACTGCCCGAACAACGGTCGGAGTATAACGACTAGATGCTAGAGTGCGCGACTAGGTGCCCTCGCTGCTAGAGCACGCTCTCCATGAGGATGGGCATCAGTACTGCCCAAACACCGGTCGGAGTATAACGACTAGATGCTAGAGTGCGCGACTAGGTGCCCTCGCTGCTAGAGCACGCTCTCCATGAGGATGGGCATCAGTACTGCCCGAACAACGGTCGGAGTATAACGACTAGATGCTAGAGTGCGTGACTAGCGGCCCTCGCTGCTAGACCACGCTCTCCATGAGGATGGGCATCAGTACTGCCCAAACACCGGTCGGAGTATAACGACTAGATGCTAGAGTGCGCGACTAGGTGCCCTCGCTGCTAGAGCACGCTCTCCATGAGGATGGGCATCAGTACTGCCCGAACAACGGTCGGAGTATAACGACTAGATGCTAGAGTGCGTGACTAGGTGCCCTCGCTGCTAGAGCACGCTCTCCATGAGGATGGGCATCAGTACTGCCCAAACACCGGTCGGAGTATAACGACTAGATGCTAGAGTGCGCGACTAGGTGCCCTCGCTGCTAGAGCACGCTCTCCATGAGGATGGGCATCAGTACTGCCCGAACAACGGTCGGAGTATAACGACTAGATGCTAGAGTGCGTGACTAGCGGCCCTCGCTGCTAGACCACGCTCTCCATGAGGATGGGCATCAGTACTGCCCAAACACCGGTCGGAGTATAACGACTAGATGCTAGAGTGCGCGACTAGGTGCCCTCGCTGCTAGAGCACGCTCTCCATGAGGATGGGCATCAGTACTGCCCGAACAACGGTCGGAGTATAACGACTAGATGCTAGAGTGCGTGACTAGGTGCCCTCGCTGCTAGAGCACGCTCTCCATGAGGATGGGCATCAGTACTGCCCAAACACCGGTCGGAGTATAACGACTAGATGCTAGAGTGCGCGACTAGGTGCCCTCGCTGCTAGAGCACGCTCTCCATGAGGATGGGCATCAGTACTGCCCGAACAACGGTCGGAGTATAACGACTAGATGCTAGAGTGCGCGACTAGGTGCCCTCGCTGCTAGAGCACGCTCTCCATGAGGATGGGCATCAGTACTGCCCAAACACCGGTCGGAGTATAACGACTAGATGCTAGAGTGCGCGACTAGGTGCCCTCGCTGCTAGAGCACGCTCTCCATGAGGATGGGCATCAGTACTGCCCGAACAACGGTCGGAGTATAACGACTAGATGCTAGAGTGCGTGACTAGGTGCCCTCGCTGCTAGAGCACGCTCTCCATGAGGATGGGCATCAGTACTGCCCAAACACCGGTCGGAGTATAACGACTAGATGCTAGAGTGCGTGACTAGCGGCCCTCGCTGCTAGACCACGCTCTCCATGAGGATGGGCATCAGTACTGCCCGAACAACGGTCGGAGTATAACGACTAGATGCTAGAGTGCGTGACTAGCGGCCCTCGCTGCTAGACCACGCTCTCCATGAGGATGGGCATCAGTACTGCCCAAACACCGGTCGGAGTATAACGACTAGATGCTAGAGTGCGCGACTAGGTGCCCTCGCTGCTAGAGCACGCTCTCCATGAGGATGGGCATCAGTACTGCCCGAACAACGGTCGGAGTATAACGACTAGATGCTAGAGTGCGCGACTAGGTGCCCTCGCTGCTAGAGCACGCTCTCCATGAGGATGGGCATCAGTACTGCCCGAACAACGGTCGGAGTATAACGACTAGATGCTAGAGTGCGTGACTAGGTGCCCTCGCTGCTAGAGCACGCTCTCCATGAGGATGGGCATCAGTACTGCCCGAACAACGGTCGGAGTATAACGACTAGATGCTAGAGTGCGTGACTAGGTGCCCTCGCTGCTAGAGCACGCTCTCCATGAGGATGGGCATCAGTACTGCCCAAACACCGGTCGGAGTATAACGACTAGATGCTAGAGTGCGCGACTAGGTGCCCTCGCTGCTAGAGCACGCTCTCCATGAGGATGGGCATCAGTACTGCCCGAACAACGGTCGGAGTATAACGACTAGATGCTAGAGTGCGCGACTAGGTGCCCTCGCTGCTAGAGCACGCTCTCCATGAGGATGGGCATCAGTACTGCCCAAACACCGGTCGGAGTATAACGACTAGATGCTAGAGTGCGCGACTAGGTGCCCTCGCTGCTAGAGCACGCTCTCCATGAGGATGGGCATCAGTACTGCCCGAACAACGGTCGGAGTATAACGACTAGATGCTAGAGTGCGTGACTAGCGGCCCTCGCTGCTAGACCACGCTCTTCATGAGGATGGGCATCAGTACTGCCCAAACACCGGTCGGAGTATAACGACTAGATGCTAGAGTGCGCGACTAGGTGCCCTCGCTGCTAGAGCACGCTCTCCATGAGGATGGGCATCAGTACTGCCCGAACAACGGTCGGAGTATAACGACTAGATGCTAGAGTGCGTGACTAGGTGCCCTCGCTGCTAGAGCACGCTCTCCATGAGGATGGGCATCAGTACTGCCCAAACACCGGTCGGAGTATAACGACTAGATGCTAGAGTGCGCGACTAGGTGCCCTCGCTGCTAGAGCACGCTCTCCATGAGGATGGGCATCAGTACTGCCCGAACAACGGTCGGAGTATAACGACTAGATGCTAGAGTGCGTGACTAGCGGCCCTCGCTGCTAGACCACGCTCTCCATGAGGATGGGCATCAGTACTGCCCAAACACCGGTCGGAGTATAACGACTAGATGCTAGAGTGCGCGACTAGGTGCCCTCGCTGCTAGAGCACGCTCTCCATGAGGATGGGCATCAGTACTGCCCGAACAACGGTCGGAGTATAACGACTAGATGCTAGAGTGCGTGACTAGGTGCCCTCGCTGCTAGAGCACGCTCTCCATGAGGATGGGCATCAGTACTGCCCAAACACCGGTCGGAGTATAACGACTAGATGCTAGAGTGCGCGACTAGGTGCCCTCGCTGCTAGAGCACGCTCTCCATGAGGATGGGCATCAGTACTGCCCGAACAACGGTCGGAGTATAACGACTAGATGCTAGAGTGCGCGACTAGGTGCCCTCGCTGCTAGAGCACGCTCTCCATGAGGATGGGCATCAGTACTGCCCAAACACCGGTCGGAGTATAACGACTAGATGCTAGAGTGCGCGACTAGGTGCCCTCGCTGCTAGAGCACGCTCTCCATGAGGATGGGCATCAGTACTGCCCGAACAACGGTCGGAGTATAACGACTAGATGCTAGAGTGCGTGACTAGGTGCCCTCGCTGCTAGAGCACGCTCTCCATGAGGATGGGCATCAGTACTGCCCAAACACCGGTCGGAGTATAACGACTAGATGCTAGAGTGCGCGACTAGGTGCCCTCGCTGCTAGAGCACGCTCTCCATGAGGATGGGCATCAGTACTGCCCGAACAACGGTCGGAGTATAACGACTAGATGCTAGAGTGCGTGACTAGGTGCCCTCGCTGCTAGAGCACGCTCTCCATGAGGATGGGCATCAGTACTGCCCAAACACCGGTCGGAGTATAACGACTAGATGCTAGAGTGCGCGACTAGGTGCCCTCGCTGCTAGAGCACGCTCTCCATGAGGATGGGCATCAGTACTGCCCAAACACCGGTCGGAGTATAACGATTAGATGCTAGAGTGCGCGACTAGGTGCCCTCGCTGCTAGAGCACGCTCTCCATGAGGATGGGCATCAGTACTGCCCGAACAACGGTCGGAGTATAACGACTAGATGCTAGAGTGCGTGACTAGCGGCCCTCGCTGCTAGACCACGCTCTCCATGAGGATGGGCATCAGTACTGCCCAAACACCGGTCGGAGTATAACGACTAGATGCTAGAGTGCGCGACTAGGTGCCCTCGCTGCTAGAGCACGCTCTCCATGAGGATGGGCATCAGTACTGCCCGAATACCGGTCGGAGTATAACGACTAGATGATAAACGTGAGTGTTTGCCGGTTTTACCATTTAACTAGGAGTTCTTACGAAAGTTTTTAGGTGTTTTATTGTCATAACATTTTAGTTTTATTTATTTGTATGGATGATTAAGAATCACTCATAATTTTTCAGATTTCAGTTAGAATTTTTAAGTGATTATAGTTGAATTATGAGGGTGGGCTTCAGATCGGGTGGTATTAGCTTCTAAGTGTACCTCAGACTTGAGATTTCAGTGAAAGCACAATAATTAGGAAACCCCTTCTCCGCCATTCCACCATGGCTGTGTTTTCGTACGACTATAGCCACGGTAGAAAAGCACTTTTGAGTAATTTTCTTTATCATTTTTTTTCTTAAATTTTTAATTGATATCAGTAAATACAACAATCGATTTGTTTATCCAATTTCAGCTCAATGGATACATAAATATTTAAACCATTACGTAATAATTCTATAGTAGTCAAAGTCATAAAACTAACTTGGGATATAATCACCATTTGTAAATAATCCGCCGAATTCTCAGGTCTGTACCATATTCATGGTATTCGGTCAATATACAGGCTGATAATAGTTGATAACTCTATATTAAATCCTCATTTTGCAGCTGATATAAACTACGTGCAAAATGGGATATTAAAACTCTAATCATAGCTAAAGAATATCGTCGTAACTGCCCTTACTGGTCCCTCTGAAATTGCTACCTCGAAAAAAAATCCCTTTTACTTCTTTTTCACATATGTATTTATACTAAATATTTGCTTTCCCATCATACAAATTCAGGAACGTGGAAACTGAGGGTCTCGACCATTATACGTCAACAAATATTAAAGCCGGATCATACGATCGAAAATATCGAGTCGGTCGAGTATGTTTGAGTACCTCTCATAACGTTCCATTCGTCGAATGTGAGTAACCACCTTTTTTACGTATCTGCATATTGGATACGTATTTCAGGTAACGAATAGGTATAGGCAAAGTACTTAGACCGCGCGGCCCCGATTATTTTACTGTGTGCTCCTGTACTATTTACTCCGATATTAACCCGTCCAGTGTCTATTTCTTTCGCTGTCTTACCGAACTACGCATAAAAGATCAGATAAAAAATACTACACCTGAATAGTTTGACCAACTAAAAGCAAGTTCATACCGATGAAGTGCATTTGATCTGATAAAATTTGTTACAAACCAGAGGTATAAAAATGTGTATACATTAGGTAAACGCGCAACATGGCATATCACTTTTTGTACGTACACACGGTGTACTCGCAACACGCAACGGGTGACATGTCAAAATTATTTTTAAATGTCATTGTTTTCTGTTGCGTTGTAGTACCTACGTAGGCTAAAAACAAAAAAGATCGATTGAAGATTTGTTCGTTGATGCGATATTGACATCCCTGCACAGATTTCGCGCCTAACCTGCGTGCCTTAACGCAAATAGGGAAGACGTTCTACTTATAGATTTAAGTAGTAAAGCATGATGTTTCCTTTATTCTCAAAATATTGTTTGTATAATCCATATTTCAAGGCAAAAGAAACTTAAAAGGAAACATAAACTTTAACTGTAACTTGTTTTACTTTACTTTAGCAGACGACGATGCTTGAAATTTTTTGCAGAATTGCCATATTGCCATTTTTATACATTGATATATAGTTATATTTTTTTTTATACATAACTGATGAGCTTCTAGTATGTACAAGTAGGGACTCTTTTCGGTAAACTCCGCGCGCGTACTAACTATAATAATAGAACAGACGGGCGGGACTTCCGCAGTGTCGATTTTCCAAACAAACTAAATGAATTTAAAAAGTCACTTCTATTAGTTAATTTTCAGCCATTAATTAATAGTTAACTTTCACAAGATTGCTGATGTTTTTAAAAAAAAATACTATTAGACATTGAACTTGACTATGGATACAAGTTGTCAAATACATATATTTAGAATGGTCAATAAGCTAATGCCTAATTACTTACAAGCAATTCGCGACTTCGTTTTCGTAGTAACTCGCCATAACCTCCCGTCTTTTCTTAATTTTATTTTAAGTAAGAACTTTCTACAAAGTATTACAAAACTAAAAAAAGATGAATGAAATCGGTACAAACGTACCTTTTTTTCAAATTTTTTACGCATAGTAATCCTTTATGGATACCACCGGCCCCAGGGGGGGTATGGTGGTTATGTGGGAGTCTCTGCCAGAAGGGCAGCATACCCACCAAACCTTTGCGTTCCGTCACTGCTGCTTTTGGCGGGAACGCGGGACAGATTTCGCACACGACCGCTAACCAGCCGCGGTTGTCCGTTGCCGGACCCTTCTCTCTTGTAGCACGCCAGAACACTTGGCGTGCCGCAACCGCCTGAGGGGACCAAACCCGCAAATGGACGCCGGGAGACTGGCGTCCATTTGCGGGTTTGGGCCGAGTCTGGGCGCCCTAAGTCCCCCTACGATGGGTCAGGTGAGTAGCTCCACCGCTTGCTACTTCGGCCACAGAGGATAGGGACAGCGGCGCCTCTCAATACCGACAGTCCTATTCCCCTGCGACCCCACCGCGTCCGCCATCTAACGGTGGTGACCCAAGCCACGGCTACTGAGCCCCGGCAAGGCCGAAACCTTCGGGGAGGGATAATAATTACCTAACACAAACAAAAAAAAACGGATGGAACAATCCGTTCTCAAGTTATAGCGTGACCAGGAGAAATGTGATGAAAAATGAGAAATGGGGGTTAATTTTTATATACTCGTATACTATACAGACAGATTATGCTTTGAATAATATTACTTCCGACCGAAGATTGGACAATGTCGTTGTTTTTTAAAAGTTTTTTTCCACTCTGTTATAGAAGCTAATTTTCTATTTAATAAGAATAACTATTTTTAGTCTTTACGGTCTTAACAGAGCGGTCGTGTCGTGTCGTGGTCAGCACATAGTTGTGGAGGAGGCAGATGTAATGTGTCACACCATTTTCCTTTATTCGCAGTCTTGCTGGTGCACTCATGCAAGGGACCACCGCAGATTTGATCTGATCAGTCCATGGCATGGGTGAAGTCCCTCATCGGTCTACTGACTGCTTTTGCCTACTGTCTGCTTTAACCTGATCTAGAATAATTAGGATCTACAAATATCAGGAATTAGCACGGCTTAAAATATTCTATATAAAAGAACTAAGAAACACGTATTCACGTATTCAAAATTCACGTATTGAGGTGAGACGCAATAGTCGACGACCTATCGGAACGTATTTCACACATGCATTTAATTGCAACTCAGATATGCAAACGTATATCGATGAAATGTCGCAATTTAAGAGCCTTAAGATATGCGGCTAGAGATAGTAACAATTAAAACCTTTACGTTGCCTATAAGGTGACAATTAGCAACGAACGAAACAAACCCAAAAGCATAATAAAACTAAACAATCCTATAAAACCACAGAAATTATCTCACATCCACACCCTTAACGGGCCAAAAGCTGTACTCCCAATGGCACTGCCGGCTCCTCTACTAAACCTAGAGACACACCAAAGCAGAAGAAACTTCGGTCGATTGAACAATTTCTGAATGTAGAATTTCTCTAATTTGGAGTGATTTTATGTCTCCATACGCCATGACAAAACTACACAGGTCCACTGACTGTTGAAAGAGCGTTTTGTTTGAAAGGACTTTTATAAATTCGTGAAAATTCATACATATTGTAAGGTAAATACGAGTAATTGAAAGAACAATCCGACGCGATGGTATGTGCTTGTGAAATGTTTTTTTTTTTTTTTTTTTTCTTTATTTGTCTTTATTTGTTTGTTAAGAGCTTTTTCGCTATGGCGAATATGTCGCTCTGTATGGCAATATCAGTATCAAACAAACACAAAAATAACACATTACATAATAATATGATTATGTTACATAGTTAATCCCTACGCTTAAGACCATGTTTAACTAACTCTAGTATCATTTTGACTTGTTCAGAATGTGGGCACGATAGATAGGTATTGCATAAGCCAATGGAGCTGTCACGAAATATTATCTGTCTAGGTCCCTCGTTACGGACACATTCCATCAATATATGGTATGCGTCTTCCACAACGTTACATGCGCTACACAATGGTGAATTAACCTTACGCATCAGATGACCGAATTTATTTAGTGGAATGTGTCCGCTCCGCAGTCGAAGCAATAGAACTAGATCCTGCCTACTTAGCTTACTATTATCAATCCATGGGGAGTTTAGAGGCATCGGCTGTATTGTTTTAAACCAAATTCCTTTTTCTCGGGATCGCTCATCAAAATACTCCTTCCATAATGTCCGACACCTATTCTTCACTAAAGATAAGCAATCAGTATAATAAGGTTGTAGGTGGAAGTCAATACCATCAATGCAAGCTTGTTTAGCTAACAAATCAGCTGTCTCATTGCCTTTTATGCCTACGTGAGATGGAATCCACTGTAAAATAACTACTTAGAGCGAGATGAAAGTTCTAAAATAGATTTTAAGATAGCATAGGCAATCGGAACACCTCGAAAAGTCGAGGTGCAGCGAGCCAAGTGTTGAAGTGCACTTTTTGAATCAGTCAAGATAACAAACTTCTCAAAATTAAGTGATTCCACGTAAGATAAGGCTTCGGCAATGGCAATAAGTTCTGTGTGCATAATAGATATATTGCAATTGATTTTGAATTTTGTTGAAACTTTATTTGTTTCGTCGAAAAAAGCAGCTCCAATACTGTTGCTATTAATAACTTTGGACCCGTCTGTAAATATTTTGTAAAACCCATGATAATTATAAAGAATCTCATTACAAATACTTGTTATTTCTGAACTATTATAATCTCGTTTTGCTTTGGGCAGCGTTCCTATGTATTTAATGTTGTTATGTAGGTTTATACCATTTACCCAGGTGTTAAGGGAGAACATATCTAACTGTAGGCTTGTATGAACGGCCGTGTCTTTTGTATAGTCGTATACCGTAAGAAGTAGTGGGATTTTTCTTCTACTCAAATAGCTAGTATCTTTTAATGTATACAATTGTTTTATAGCTGTTAGCACGGGGCTGTCACAAAATGATCTTACTTTAAGACAGAATTTTCCAGCCAAATAATACCTACGAACTTCAAGGGGATGAAGGTGTAATTCTACTTCCATGACATGAATAGGTGTCGTCCTTATATATCCACCTATCACTCTCATAACTTGATTCTGAATTTTATCTAGTTTATGTAAATGAGTTTTACAACTGTTCCCATATAGAAAGCTGGCATAATCAAGTCTGCTACGTATAAGCGATATGTACAGGCGTCGCAAGTGTTTCGGATGTACTCCCCACCCAGAGCCTGATAGAACTTTAAATATGTTAACATGTTTGTTTATTTTATCACATAGCTCATTTATGTGCTTCGCCCACCTTAACGAGCGATCTATCCATATACCGAGATATTTAACCGATTCTACTACTTCCAAAGAGGTGTTATCAATTCTTAATTCGATAGTTTGATTCACAGGTTTTCTGCTTCTAGTAAAAAGGCACACTTTACTTTTGTTTGGAGATGCTTCCAAGCCAATGTTAACTAGTAGCGTAGCGAACATATTTAAAGCCCGTTGCATATTGTCAACAGCATATTCCAAACTTCTATGACTGAAAAATAACACGAAGTCATCAGCGTACTGCGAAATAACTATATTATCTATTTTTTTACAGATGTTTATTGTCGCGATATTAAATAGCAGTGGAGATAATGGGTCACCTTGACCCAAACCCTGTCCTGATCTTCTACAACAAAGCGTTCCATCAATACCGATATATAAATTTCTCTCCGTTAAATAGTTCCATAAATAGTTGCATAACTTTGTACCTACATCAAGATTATCTACTATTCGCAATAGTTCTTTTACGTCCACGTTATTGTTAGCATTGTTTATATCAATAAAACATCCTAAAGAGAGTTGCTTTTTTATAAAACCTATTTCAATCATGGTAGATAAGTAGCTGAGGTTGTCTAAACACGATTTAGACTTCCTAAATCCTACAGTAAAGTCTGAGAAAACACTATTACTTTCTAAAAACCATTCCAATCGTTTGTTGAGTATTGAGTGAAATATTTTGCATAAGCACGATATTAGAGATATTGGCCTTAGTGATGAGTCAGAGCTCGGATTCCGGCCGGGTTTAGGTATAGGTACGATGTGAATATCTCGCCATTGTTGCGGTACGAAGCCATGCGTAAGAAACCGGTTATACAAAACTGTCAATGTGTCTATGCCTTCGTCAGGTAATTGTTTTATCATAGAAAAGGATATATTATCAATTCCTGGCGCGGTATCGGATTTTTTAATGCACTTTTTAACTTCATATTTTGAGATAGGGACTTCTAATTTTGTGTTCGCTGACGCAAATTCCGGTTTATTATATGGGACAAAGTCTGGAGTTAAATTACGCAGTAGTGAATGAACGCGGCGCGCGTCCACATGCCTGTTTTGAACCTTGTAACCTTTAAGCCACTTCATTCGCCTCCACAAGTCGCTGGATGATACTGCACTATCAACAGCTGTGCAAAACTTATGGAAAGATTCACTTCTCGCCTGGCGCGTTAACCTCTGAGCTATTGCAATTTTATCTTTAAGAATAATTAAATTATTCGGTATAGGGTTGCCTCTGAAATTGCTGAGTGCCAACCGCCGCTCGGCTACATCATCATCTCATCATCTCAGCCGTAGGACGTCCACTGCTGAACATAGGCCTCCCCCATGATTTTCCAAAAGGACCGGTTGGAAGCGGCCTGCATCCAACGTCGTCCTGCGACCTTCCTCAGGTCGTCTGTCCACCGTGTCGGTGGACGACCTACGCTGCGCTTGCCGGTCCGTGGTCTCCACTCCAGAACCTTTCGGCCCCATCGGCCATCTGTTCTGCGTGCTATGTGCCCTGCCCACTGCCACTTCAACTGGCTGATCTTCTGGGCTATGTCGGTGACTTTCGTTCTTCTACGGATCTCCTCATTTCTGATTCGATCACGTAGAGAAACCCCGAGCATAGCCCTCTCCATAGCTCGTTGTGCGACTTTGAGCTTGTCTATGAGGCCCATAGTAAGAGACCACGTTTCAGTGCCATAAGTCATCACTGGTAACACACACTGGTCGAAGACTCTTGTCTTGAGGCACTGAGGTATTTTTGACGAGAAGACTTCGCGAAGTTTCCGGAACGCTGCCCAGCCGAGTTGGATTCGACGATTGACCTCTTTCTCGAAGTTGGACCTGCCTAGTTTGACTGTCTGTCCCAGGTAGATGTACTCGTCAACAACTTCGAGAACTGAGTTCCCAACTGATATTGGGGTAGGTACAACATGGGCATTAGACATAATTTTCGTCTTATCCATGTTCATCTTAAGACCTACCCGTTGGGAAACTCGATGGAGGCCTTCGAGCATTGTACTGAGGTCTTCCATGGATTCTGCCATGACTACAATATCGTCGGCAAATCGAAGGTGAGTGATGTATTCGCCGTTAATATTAATGCCAAGTCCTTGCCATTCCAGAAGCTTGAAGGCGTCTTCCAATGTAGCGGTGAACAGTTTCGGAGATATAACGTCTCCCTGTCTCACGCCTCTTTGCAATGGAATTGCCTTCGAACTCTGCTCCTGTACTCGGACTGACATGTAGGCGTTTTTGTACAAACACTTCAGCACTTCAATATACCGATAGTCAATACGGCACCGCTGGAGAGACTCAAGCACTGCCCACGTCTCGATCGAATCAAAGGCTTTCTCATAGTCCACAAACGCTAAACAAAGAGGCAAGTTATACTCTTCGGTCTTCTGTATAACTTGCCGTAGCGTGTGGATGTGGTCTATGGTACTATAGCCTTTTCGGAAACCGGCTTGTTCCGGAGGCTGGAATTCATCAAACCTGCGACTGAGACGGTTCGTTATGACCTTCGAAAACAGCTTATAAACATGGCTCAAAAGCGAGATGGGTCTGTAATTTTTAAGTAAAGTGTTGTCACCTTTCTTGAAGAACAGCACCACCACGCTTTTGTTCCATGCTTCTGGCGTTGAACCTTCAAGTAAGACGGTATTAAAGAGCTTCTGAAGGACTTTAAGTACCGGTGTTCCACCCGCTTTCAGAAGCTCAGATGTGATACCGTCGTCACCAGGCGCCTTGTTGTTCTTAAGCTGTTTCAAAGCCATTCTAATCTCGTACAGGCTGATGTCCGGGATATCTTCGGTATAATGTCGGGTCAGCTTGGCTCTTGGGTCTTTGGCCGAGCTGCTAACAGGTTTAGCGACCGAGGTGTATAGCTGTCCGTAGAAACTCTCTACCTCTCCTAATACTTCCGCTTTGGTCGACGCTACACTGCCGTCTTCTCTCTTCAGCTTCGTCAACTGGCTTTGCCCAATAGACATGTCTCTTGCAAACACTTTGGAGCCTTTTTTCCGCTCTATCGTCTCTTTAATACGGTTTGTATTAAAGATCCGGATGTCGTGTCGCAAGGACTTCCATATTCGTTTATTGAGCAGCCTATATGCTTCAGCATCATCCGAAGACTGCAGTTTCAATGAGCGTCGTTCAGCCATGAGGTTGAGGGTATCGTTGGAGAGTTTCTGTGGCCTATCTGTACGGTGGGGTTTAAAGTACTTGGAACCCACTGTATGGACAGTTTCTACTAACCTGTTATTGATCTCGTCCACTGAAGCGATGTTCTCAAGGCAATCGAAGCGATTGGATAGCTCAAGTTGAAAGCTCTCGGGGTCTTGAATACGGGCACGAGTGGGTCGGAGCGTAGACTTCATCAGACGAGACTTTTCCAGTTTGACATTAATATTCACCGTGCCTCTTACCATTCGGTGATCACTACCGGTTTTAACCCTGTTGATCACGGAGACATCAGTGAATATTTGCCTTTTGGTGGTCATAATGAAGTCAATCTCATTTCTCGTGGAACCATCGGGACTCAGCCAGGTCCATTTCCTGTGAGGTGGCTTCTGAAAGAAAGAGTTCATCATAAAGAGTCCCTCTTTCTCCAGGAAGTCGGCCAACCTCTGTCCCCTACGGTTCCGTTGTCCATATCCAAATTGCCCCACTTTCAACTCATCCTCGCTTCTCTTACCCAACTTCGCGTTGAAGTCCCCCATAACAACTAGAAAGTGCGTTTCAGAGGTATGTATGGCCCGACTAATGTCCTCATACATATCCTCCACCTCATCATCCGGGTGCGACTTCGTCGGTGCGTATACCTGAATGACCTTCAGCGAATATCGTTTGGATACTCTGAGTATTAGGTATACGACCCTATTGGAAACGCTATCGATCTTAACTATGTTGTTAGTAAGGGACTTGTGGACGAGAAAACCGACACCACCTTGGGACTGTTGGTCGCCCTCCCGGTAGTAGAGTAGGTTACCTGATTTCAGGGTTATCGTGTCCTCACCCGCTCTACGGACTTCAGATAACCCTACTATGTCCCAGTGTAACTTACTCATTTCTTCTTCCAGCTCATATATCTTCTCGTCTGTCCTCATTGTGCGTATGTTGCTCGGCTACAGCCTTAGACAATGCGGCACTCCAGTAAGGTTTAGGTACAAAGTTACTACACGGGTTTTGATTAATCTTAATGAATGGTATATAAGCGTTCGCTGCTTTGTCAATTTCTTCTACAAATAGATTATAGGCCATTTGGCAGTTCTCTGGCAAGATCATGTCTCTAAATGTAGTACATAAAGATGTTTTGTATGAAATCCAGTCAGCTTTTTTGAAGTTTCTTTTTTTGATTGGATTATTATAAGATGTACATTCTGTTGAAATTTTAATCATCAGATGATCGCTGCCTAGCGTTTCATTGGTAACTTTCCAATTAAATCTGATAGCAATATCTGTCGAAATGACAGATATATCCGGGGAGGTTTTTTGTAATCTATCGTCAACTAACTTAACTCGTGTGGGCGATCCATCATTTAACGTTATGAAATCAGAGTTCATTAAGGAATCATAAATTTGGGAGCCACGTGATTCTGTTTTGTACGACCAACTACTGTGATGCCCGTTGAAATCACCGAGTATCAATGTTTTACTACGACACAAAGAAAATAGCTCGTCCCAGTCCTGCTGTGATGTAGTAATAGAAGACGGGCAATAAACAGATAAGACATTTTCGAGTGAGGAACAATTAGAAAGCTTTACATGTACAATTTCTATGCCAGAATTCGTTAAAAAAGATTGTACCTCTTGAGCTTTTAAAGAAAAATGTGTTATTATTGCTACCCCACCATAACCATCAGCCCTGTCTTTACGAAATACGTTATAACTTCTTACTCTCATGTCCATGTGCTGTTCGTACCATGTTTCGCTTACAGCTGCGACATGAATCTTTTCTTGGGACAGTAGCTGTTCGAGTGATAATAGTTTACCTTTTAGACTTTGACAGTTCCATTGGATTACGTTTAACTGAAATTTACGTCGGTTGTCATCCATCATAAATCAAAAAAAGACTTGATGAAAGGCAAGTCGCTAAAATAATTTGCCAAAAATGATACTAGCCATCTAACACCGATCTTTGCTGCTGATATACACTTATCAATTATCGAATAATGCTCACTGAAAAATAGGTCTTTCATTTTTTCGATAAAATATTCTAAAGTAATATTGTCCTGCGTCTCAGCTTTCTTTTTCTTATTTGTTTTTGCTCTGCTAGTTTGGGCCATTTCAGGTGTCTTGATCGCCGAGTTAGTCTCATATTCAGTATCTGTACAACAACCTTCCCAACTGAAGGTGGATCCCTCGTTAAATTGCTGCCTGGCCTTTGATTTTTTAGGTTTCTTTCCGTTTTTTTTAATATTAGAGGTGTTACTCTCAATCCGAGGCGCTTGCGTTGGTTTTCCTGTGCTGGTTGACGGGGTCGTTAAAATAGAAGCATAAGTTGGGGTAGATTGTGTAGCTGTGACATCGATGTTAACCTCTTGTTCGTCAACATTATGTCCCAGTCTTGGATAATAAGCGCTCTGCTCTTGCGGCTTTATGGAGATATTATACGACTGCACTTCACGTTGGGGTGGAGTCATTTCTGGAACGTACATAGATGTAGCTTTTTGATAGGTACAATTGAAATCTGCCATTAAACTTCTAATTTTACGTTCTTTTAAATAAGTGGGGCATTTCTTACTCAGAGCTATATGATCACCTGTACAATTCACGCATACAAATGATGTTGCTTCACAATTTTCGTGGTTTTTGGCAGATTTAGGACAAACCGTTCTCTTTCTAGGACACATTTTCCTCGGGTGGCCGAATTTCCAACAGTTAGAGCATTGCGTGACAGGGAAAGTGTACGATTCTACTCTTACTCGTATTCCATGTACACAAACGAAAGAAGGTAAAGAAGAGCCCTTAAAGCACAGTCTTATACTCTCGCTTTCTGTCCAACCCAACCCATCATCTGACCTTCGGGTCAAACGTTTCACAGACATAATCTCAAATTCACATTGTATGCTTTCGATGATATCTTTTTCGTTCAGGTCAAGCTCCACCTTCCTGATTACACCATAAGACGATCCAACATCAGCTGTTTTGTAAATTCGCCAACCTTTATCCTTTATCTCTTGGCAAGATATTAATTTTTGCAAGCCACGTTCATTTCTAAAAGTAATCTTTACTGTCTTTCATTAAACGTGCAAACGCGAATTGTTTGGGCAGTGCTTCTCCAGACACAATAAAAGCTTCGATTTCTTCTGAATCAGTCCCATCTGATAAACTTCCTCTGCGTGCCTTACATCTTTTTCCGTCTCTTCCTACTAAGACCCAGTTCTCTTCGTCATCATTGTCTCGTCTACGCTTGGTCCCTGGTAATAAATTCGTATCCTGTGATGTTTCTTCCTCTAAATTAACTACTTGAACGCATTGCTCTGGTCTCTCTCCGATGTTATCTTCTAGCTGATTACAATTGTTTATCTCGTCTTCATGCTGAATTAAATCTTCCTCCATGATGAATAAGGTGCACTATTAAGTGCACCAAATTCGCATCTATGCGCGTGGAACGCACGCGGTGCCGTTATCTGTCCGATCGATGAGAGTGCTTACAAAATACACTCAAACGCGGGTTGACTCATCGACAGCTACGGTCGAACTGTTGTGAAATGTTCTGTGACACTTAAAAGTTAAAAAGAAAAATATAACTACGTATAAACTAGCTATATTTACATTTCAAAAAAAATGGAAGAAAGTAATATTAAGTTGGTAATTTTTAAAATTTATCAGTTTATTTTGAAGCGGGTGCTTATTTCCAAAGTACGCAAATACTAAATCCCTTCATAACAACATTACATTGTGTATGTTACTCTTATAGCTTTTCAGTTTGTTGTATCAAAACAACTAGTATGAATGTATATACCATCACATAATTTGCTTGTCAAAAGAATAGATTTTTAAACACTCATTTAAAAAAACGTTCGCACACTTACATTCATCTGTGGAATTTCATTGGATGTGGAATTCATCTAACTTAGAATTCATTTGAGCATAGGGGAAATGAAGACACAAATTAAAACTTCACAAATATACAAGCTCCGAGTAAAATATTTCTGCATTACAGTAAGATAAGCCTATAGCCTGAGGAATAGGGCTATCCAAGTGGCCATACCATACAGGTATGTTAAGGTGACGAAAGTTCTGATCCTCTGGGGCTCGGCTTTGGTGTGCCACAATTCTAAAGGCGGTTACACAATAACGCGAGATTAGTTTCCAGACGTTGATTGTTCGACTAATCTAGTTGAAAACAATTGAATTGCTTTGTGTGAACTATCGCTATTCTATATAATTGTATGAGGAGATTGTCACCGGAGTGAGTCTTTGTTTCTCACAAACGTGCCCGGACTGTTTACTTAGAAGATTCCATTCATTTCTGTTCATGCTTATCATTTGCAGATATGTATGCGCATGTTCACGGTATTGTGTAAGAAAATGACCAATTTGAATAACTAATTGAAATGAATGAATTACTTTTCATCCGACTTCAAAAAGGAGGAGGTTATACAGCTTTTAGTGTTGAAGTCGGTTCCGTTTTGTGGTAAGAAAATGTTTTATGTTGTTATATATTGTAATATAATGCTTCCGAAATACCTTTGTTGATAGTGTTCTAAACATCAGATACAACAGATATTCGTTTACTCAAAGAAAAACTATGATTTTAGCTAGCGCATATATAAGCGTCTTTAACCCGACCAGTGTCTATTTCTTTCGGTGTCTTTCCAAACTACGCATAAAAGTTCAGATAAAAAATACTACACTTCAATAGTTTGACCAACTAAAAGCAAGTTTATACCAATTCTGCATTTGATCTGATAAAATTTGTTACAAACCAGAGGTATAAAAATTAATACATTAGGTATACGCCCAACATAGCGTATCACTTTTTTGTACGTACACAAGGTGTACGCGTGACACGCGACGGGTTGATACAACTTTTATGCTTGACCCATAATACTGATATTTACGATAACAATCTGAAGTTATTAGCTCCGACAACACACCAATGTTTCATAAAAAGTTATTTTATACGTTTGACATGTGGTTACTCTAATAATACTACTCGTACTACCCATTAGATCTGTAATTATTTGTGTCACAGATTAACATAACAATGATCTTATACGATAAAACGTACGTATTTCCTTGCAGCTATGACCCTGGGTCTTTCAAGCGGGGCGTGAAAAAGCATCTTTCAGGTCATCATAGGGATGGCGATTAGTGCAGCTTACGGCTGCACTAATGGTCATTGCTTCTTGATTCCATCTTCGCTTTCCATCAGGCGAGAGGGAGTCACTTTGATGAACCATTATAAAATAAAAATAAAACCGTTTGACGAATGAGTAAGTTTTTCAAAGTTATGGTATTAGATGCTATATGACTATTTTACGTAAGTTGTAAGTATATACTACGTACTCTAAATATAGTACACTCAAACAAACCCATACTCTGCCTTAGCAGAGCAAACGTTTCCGCGTTGCGTTGTTTGCAAAGCTATTAATCTAGAGCCTCTGGGAGTACATTCGCACAGAATACCTATGGCCTGAGTAATTGTGAGGGAAATAAATTCCCACCTAATTTATACTGAGAGTATTAGCAGCGGGAACTAATGGGAACACGCCTGACCTAGAATTGAATCATTAATTTTGGTATCTTCAAGATTTATTGGTTTGTTACGGACGGCTGGGAAGGAAGACTAAGTGATGAAAGTTTTTAAAGCATACTTCTTTTGATCATGAACTTGTTCTTGATATAAGATTACTTGATGGTCTGAATATAAATATCATGATTGCGAAAACAGTTGCAATGCCACCCAGATTATATAAGGTCCTTACATATGAAATTGGCGTTTTGTACGGGAGGAATATAAAGTATTTTTTTTTATAAAACATATTTAATTAATCAGGTATGCACCGTTGTTATCTATGCACCTTTGCCATCTCATAGGTAGTTCATTGATCCCTTTACTAAAAAAAAACCATGGGGGCGAGAATCAATAAACTTTTTGAAGGCGGTTTGGACTGCTGCATCGGAGTTGATTTTTTTTCTTTGTAAAAAGTTGTCCAAATTCCGGATAAAATACTAATCTGTTGGAGCAAGGTCCGGGGAATACGATGTATCGGTACGGTACATCATTAATCCTTTGAGCTGTTTCTGCAGCACTGGTGCCACGGTAGAACTAGTACTTGTTAGTATACCTTTATTTCATGTTTTTCATTGTGTGGTAATAAGCGACGCCAAAGAAATAAATAATGAGGAAAAACAAATGAATGACTGTTTTCAAAACTCAAATGTATCAGCTAAATGAGTGTATTTTGGATTTGGAATTCTTAACCAAAGAGGAGATATTTCAGATCAAAGTGGTCAGTACGACGAAACGCTAATTTCAAATGTAAGGATATAATAGGTATCTCCACGGCACTGAACAGCGCTAATATTTGAGATATTCTTTATTTTGCCGCATTCGCCTACAAGTTTAACTTAACACAGTGCACTTTAAGCGCAGTAATGACCGGACATTATCGTTTGGAAGCAGGAAACCTGGCAATGTGGTAGTACCCAACATATAACAACAACAATGAAATAAATCTATTCTGTGATATGAACAATATATTGGCCGTATTTCATGACCTGCCATCGGTTCTGTTCTCTTGGCCTATCCCATAGGCCAATTATGCATGGGTAGAAATTGAAATGACAATAAAATATGTCAAGATAAAACAATGATGCCTAGGAGATTGGAGATGCGTCATAAAATAATTTATCTTTTACTGGCTTATTATAAAAATTGGAATAGAAATAGTCCTGGGTAATACTTAGTTTAAGAGAAATAATATACGAACTTTTCTCTAACTATAGTTTACACTCAGGACTATCCTTAGTTCATGTTTTATAATAAACCCACGTAAGTTTAAGTTATGCATTTAATATAATTTACTAAAACAACTAACGGACGAAACTGTGACTGACTGAGTGAGACTAAGATGAAAATATGGTTATTCTGACCGTGCTAAATACAATCTCATTCTATGTAATTTATAATTGTATTTAACGCAGTACATAATATACATACCGTATACGTATACGGTCATATATAACAGAATAAACCAGTCATAATGACAACAAAATTAAGAAGGCAATTATACATATTATAAGCGATTTTATGACATCGAGCCCCACTTATACACAAATCTTACTAAGTATAATATTAATAAAAACTTTGGTCTTTCGACCATGACAACGTTCCCCGAGGAGTTCGTTACAAACTACTTGAGATATAATTTACATAATACATTGTCGAAGACATCTTGAGACATGTACATGAAGCGTATGTTGAATGGGTAAGGTTATTTTATAGTTACCGACCCACTAGCGGCTTCGCTCGCATCGCGTGATGTTATATAGCCTATGCATTCCTCGATAAATGGGCTATCTAACACTACAATATTTTATCAATTCGAACTAGTTGTTCCTGAGTATGTTCCTGTACTATGTTTGTTTTAGGTTAGTTGTTGTTAAACATAGTCTCCAGCTTTGCAAAATTAGTATACCGGGTTACTGGTTATCAATTAGCACCCTGTTAAGGGCATATTCTGTACATCAGAACAAACAACTTTTGTTCTAGAACTTTTCCCAAAATAAACAAATTTCGCAAAAAACATTTTTTAAGTTTTTGTGATTCTCTCTTACACTTCATAACTCTACATCACATCCACTTCATTCATCTACGTGTAATCCGCCTGCCGCTGGCCGGGGCTTGTCGGCATTGCGCGCGTGCTTTTGACATAGTGTTAATTATGTATAGAGCGGTCAAAATGATTTTTCTACCAAAAAAAGGAACAGGTACTCAATTCGACTGTATTTTTTTTGGTTTGTTACCTCATAACTTTCGATAGGGTGACCCGATTCTCACAACTCGTTTTTGTTTGAAAGCAAGTGCTTCCCGTTATGGTCCATTTAAATTTCAATAAATTCAGTTCAGTAGTTTTTGAGTTACACTCCAATAACTGATTTTTACCAAAGTAATATAATGGAAGTCGGTATAAAATTTTTCAAATTGCACTTGTTTAAGTTTTGTATGGAAGAAAAAAGCTACGAATTTTGAAAGTCGTAGAACAAAAGATGTTTGTTTTGATGTACAGAGTATACTCTTAAAGGGATGCTAATTGATAACCAGTACCCCTGTAGATATACGCTTAATGCGCTCAATTAAGGAGTTCTGTTCTGGGCAAATTCCACAGAGGATAATAATAAATTATATAGCTTTTTGAGAACATAAAAAGTGTAGCTATAAGGTCTATAAACGGACTCAAGTAAATGGATTCATGCAAACCTCACATTCAAAAGTTTAAGATGTAAACACTCCATTCTTTGAAGGTATTTTCATTCAGATTCAGATTTATTTTTATTGTTTAACTGTGTCACATTATTGATCGTATACATTATTATTGTCCCAACAGCTTGGTCCATCACTTGAACATACAATAATTTTATTAATAGTTTTAGAAAGTAACTTAAATCTAACAATTGTAATTAATTTTATGTCAAGTTTACCTAAATATTAGTGTGCTTATATTTAATGTTGAATATTTAATAATAAAATTATGAGTATACATTAAAACCAACCATATAAGTAATCAATCATATCACCAATTCTTTAACATTGTCTTTTAAAAAGTCATTTACATTATAATAACGTTTCTTTATTAGAAAATTAAATACATTCACTTTAAAAATGCTGATACTTCCCGAATCCAATATTGCTCTCGGTAAAAATCAGCTGCTCTTAAAAAATAATTTATATGATTATGATACAATAAATATCACAAGCATAGACTTAAAGTGATAAGTGTTAAAACAACATGATATGATATTAAATTGATCATTCTAGGAACATTCGAGAGAAAAATAACTAAAGAAATAGGAATAAAACGACATACCCCCATGTGGTTTGCCAAATTGCTAAACCAAATTGCGACCTCGTCGTTAATTTCCATCCGTTCATATTAAATCAGGTCGCAGGACGACGTTGGATGCAGGCCGTTTCCAACCGTTCCTTTTGGAAAATCATGTGGGAGGCCTATATTCAGCGGTGGACGTCCTACGGCTGAGATGATGATGATTATATTAAATCCATATATAGAGGTCTAGTTTCAGGTTGGATATATTTTGTTACTATTGACGGCTTATTTGCGTAGTTAAAGGTGGCTGTAATTTGAAACAAGGGGTCCTGATTCGATCCCTGGATAAGACTTATAAATATTATGTGTGATTGTGTGTTTTCAGATCTTAGATTATTATGTTTTCTACCGAATTCCAAACCATGGAGGAGGTACTCAGTTCGTATTGTAATTTTTATTTTTTTTTATTTTTGTTATCTCATAACTTTTAATTGGGTAACCGATTTCCAGAATTCTTATATTTGTTTGAAAGCTGGTGCTCCCCGTGTAGTATCCCATTTTAATTTGATCAAATTCGGTCCATTAGTTTTTGAGATATACTCGAATAACTGAATAGAATGGAAGTCGGTATGAATTATTTCAAATTGTACTTGTATCGATGTGTGTCTACGCTTCCCACGATATAGGGAATCAGAGTGCGGGATGCGAATAAGTATACATTTTTTTATTTAATTCAGTACAGGCGCTGCTTTAGAGTACTGTGTATTTGTACTGTACATTTGTTTATGTATACCAGAAGTAACATTATTGGAAGAATGATACTCAAACATGTAGTAGGTACCTAACACGTAACTCTCAGAGTGACAAGGTTGATGCTGTATTGAGCAACGTCTAATACCTTTCAACAAGTAATAAAGAATTGTATATCTATTACATATAACTAGCTGCTCTCCGCGGTTTCAGCCTCGCGGTTATGGATGATGATGACGATGATGATGAATCTTATATAGCCTATGTTACTCAGGGTGAATGTAAGCTACATTGGTCACTACAGCCAAATAATATAAATACAAGTAGGTATAGGTAAAAATGTAACAGATCTCGGTTTGTACGTGGAAGATTATAGAAAAAAAACATATTGGGACTTTTATAAACCAAAATAGAATGAAAAAAAAAAAATCGTTAGAATGTTTGTCTGTTTGTCTGCACGTTTGTGCACGCTAATCTCAGTAACATATAATCAAATTTAAATGCGGTTTTCACTTATATATTTTTTGATAAACTTCACTTAACATTTATTGTTTGGTTAATGTCAATCGGTTCATAAATAAAAAAAGGAATAACTCTTACGCCACTACACCAAGAACAATATATAAGAGTATATATAAATAATCAGAATCTTGGAACGAAAGCTCGGTTATCCCGGTACTTGTTATTTAATACTGCATAAGTAATGACCAAACATAGCGTTTAATGATAAACCACGACCTATCTGTCTCGCCAGTTGATACTGTAAATAAACTAAAAACTTCAACATAAAAAAATTGCCACATCGTCAAACTCAAACATTCCCGTTCCCATGTTTGGTTTACGCGAGTACGGCGAGCACATTACATTATTATTCAGTATACAATCTGCTAGCAACGGTTAACTTTCCGTTCCATGGAGATAAATGCGCGATGTTTGCAGCTTACTCTGAAACTTTTAAATAAGGATCAGTGCCGGTCTATATATACTGAAGATCGGTCATTTCTCAAGGCAAACATCAAGAAGCACATTATAGTATATTTCAGTTTCTGATAAGTTAAAAGAATAGCTAGAGACATACATTTTTACCACTAATATGTGTGTTTATGAAGCGCTCGCAGCGGAGCTTGACTTGGCGATCAAACCGCTTGCTGCGATTAGGAGTTGGATGGGTGACGTGACTACTAGTAGCATTATTCAACTGAGCACTTCCGTGTTTCTGAGATCACTTTACCCGTCGGTCGTGGTTGTTTCTCTTAGCACAACAATCGTTAGGCTATGTAGAAGGACTTCGGGCAGCCCGAATACTTCCACATGGGTTGGACACTAGCCTATTCAATAAGCCGCATTGAGCCACCGACGTGGTGGATTATGGCACATCTCTTCTCTCTGAGAGGTAGGCTCAAGTCACAGAAGTGGGAACATAATGGGCTGATTATGATTATGAATATACGTCAAGATGCTCCATTTCTTACAGAGCAGAAAAATTATATAAAAAATCTATTTCAAAATCTAAACCCTAAATTTCAGACGCGCAACAACAACGGTAGCATCTAAGCAAAAAGCAAGTTTCAAATGAAAAGCAAAGAAACTGCCGCAACTCGTTACGCTGGCACTAGGCCAACTCTATCGGGCCTTAAAAAGCCAACAAGTGTATCTATTTAATTATCTTAACTACGTTATATATTTACCCCTGGCTTGTTTAATGACCCACGGCCGACCTTTGCAGTATGTCCGTATCGCTGATCGACTTATATATACAGGTAAAATTTAAAGTGATCCTTAGCTTTTTATTGGAGCCCGTGTTTTTATAAGGTAATACAACGTTAGGTGAACTTCCACGAGTATTTTTCATCTTATTTCATGTCTATTAACCATAGTGTCGCGGGGCGTATTGCATATATCAGAAAATATAATTTACTAGCTGCTCTCCGCTGTTTCATCCGCGCGGTAATGGATGATGATGATGATGAATCTTATATAGCTAATGTTACTCAGGGTGAGTGTAGATTTGCAATGGTGATAGAATTTTTGCAATCGGTCTAGTACTTTTTGAGCCAATTCGTTTCAAACATACTTACATATAAATCTTTCCTCTTTATTATATTAGTATAGATAATTGTATATTTTCTGTACTTGCCTGAAGATTTAATTATGATTTAAGTTAAGACAAACACATCAAAGCGAAATAGGGATAAAACTTTAATTCAGTTTGCTTAGTCATTGGATAAGGGACATTTCCTTTATCAACCTAACATCGCGGTTGCGTTGACATAAAAATAGAAAGCCAAAAACACCTCGAAATATCTATAAACCTTACGCCTAGAACACCAGGGACCAATAAATCCAAGTTACCGACATAAACCTTAGGACCACATACGAGCCTTGTTCAGGATAAAAAGAAGGCCATGTGCTAAGTTGTATTATCCAAGATGCTGTCTGGTGGGTTTTCTCAGTAGAAAAAATATCCTCAAAATTAAGAATATCCCACCGCGCGGGAAAAGGCGCTGGTTCGAAGTTTTGCGAATTTGAGGTTGTAATTCAAGGGTACCTAAAGAAGGAAGCTATCTCACAAGTGACCAGGGGGGCTAGTACAATTAAAGCTAATTATGCTAGTACTTACATAGAGATATTTCTCTTCTCAGGTCACAGCCAGCCAAGGCTGGATGGTAGATGTTCCTGAAAGGGACGCAGTCGCGAACCCTACACACGTGAATAGTTCCACCGACACAAAAGTATATTTATTTTGGATGATCACTTCAACAGTTCCTCAACGTATATGTTTTTGATAGTTCCTCACATGGAGCACATTACCTTCCGATTGTTAGGTTATTAAATATAAGGGATGCGGCGCGGCGATACGTGTGCAACGAGTGCACTCAATCGTGGTCGATCTGCGACTGTTTTCTTCAGATCTACCTCCAAAAAATCTCTATGCACGTTTAAGTTGATAATGAGCAATAAAAAGAACCGAGACAGTGGTTCTTCAGGACTTTTCCAAATTTCAGTGAATCCGACCTATTTTAGCTAAAATGAACAAATATTTACGCACAATTTTCACTTCTGCACATGAGATCTTTATTATTATTATTATTTATTTATCTTTATCAATTGTCAGCTCTCGTTATCCAGCTACATTGGTGCATACTTCAAGTCTTCTCTCTACTTCGACACATGGCGTTACGTTTACCTAGCAACAACCACCGCTGTCACGAAAGCCTTCAAGCTATACTGTGGAAGCATAACTGTGTTAGGGCCTAGAAAAATAAATTAAAGCAAGCGAAAATGAAGTAACTGCGGGAGCGCCGCTTTGGGATTTCGAGATCCTGGGTTCAATACCCGGGTCGAACTACTATTATTACTTAGCTGCTTGGAGACCGGAACAGTACCACGTAGATGGCAATAGGTTCGCGTTTTATTACATGGGACCAACTAAATAATTATTATCTCTCTGGCGAAACGTTGGTATTTCAAACACCGCTGCCTACCCCTTCGAGGATGTAGACGTGGCAACTTGCCATGTAGTATTTAAAAATAACATGCATTTCATTATGTATAGTATGAAGTTTTCGAGAGAGAGAAAAATACCTAGGTATTACATGTTGTGCTAGTTTTATTTATTATACGTGATCATACAGACAAATAGACAGACAATATTTTTTCAAAATCGTCATTCAAACTAAATGTTGGATAGAAATAAGTCTCTAATCCTTACGAAAGAGTCGTAGGTTAGATACTACAAAAATACCATTATATATTGCACTTTTTTAGATATGTACAGTGTATAAACTACGTCATGTTTGGCATTACGCCATATTCTAATTAATATAACTTATATACCGTGCATATATATATATATATATATATATATATATATATATATATATATATATTTATATATATACGTAATTTGTATAATTACCAAAAAAAAAGGACTATATGCTGCTGGTACTTAATACATACATGGGAAGAATATTTAAAACTACTTTAAAAAAAAAAACCCAAATAATCATCAATATTTGGTCAAACGTCTAGATTGATTCACACCTACAAATTTTATTCTAGGCATTTCCACTATTCATTAAGATATACTACATGCGCGCGGTTTATACATGAAACTTAACACCCCTACATAGAAATGTATCATTCATAATCATAACATTCGGCAAACTCGCGTCCTAGCTCGTTAGTTACCTACCTACACCGAACGCTCGGGTGGGGGGTGTAAGAAAGAGTAAGAGAGATATTTTTTCACTGACGGGAATCATGTGTTTTCATTAATAAGTTGTACATAGGCATGTAGTATTTTTGTTAGGATGGTGTCCTTACTTTTAGATGGAATTTTCGAAAACTTTAACAATTAATAATTATTTCACTGTGAAGTAATAAAAAATTTTGACTACATATCTACAATGTATTAACACTTTTGTACCGCCCATTTTATTTTTTTGGTAATTATACTAATTACGTGTATATATATATATAATATAATATATTATATATAATATATAATAATATATATAATATATATATGCACACGGAAAACCACTGACTTCTGAAATACAAGTCGTTTTGACTTAGTTCAGGGGACAGAAGTTCTAATATATAGTATCAAGTCTTAGCTAGTTCTATTATACAAGAAAAACGTAGACACAATAGATTTATGTTCAGACTTGAATTTATAAACCTTATAGTATTTATCAACCGACTTTTAAAAATATTACATAAACAAGTACCTTATAACTTTCGACTGGGTCAACCGATTCTCAAAATTCTTCTTTTTTTAAAGCAGGTGGTTTTCCGAGTGGTCCCATTTAAATTTCATCTAATCCAGTCCAGTAGTTTTTGAATTACACTCTAATAACTTAAAAGAATGGAAGTCGGTTTAAAATTTTCGACTGACTTCAAATAAGGAGGAGGTACTCAATTCGCCTGTATTTTTTATGTTTGTTACCCTATAAATTTCGACTGGGTTAAAATAACATGCATTAAGTAACTAAATTAAATTAACCGATTCTAAAAAATCTCTTTCTTTTTTGAAAGCTGGTGGCTTTCGGTGGGTCCCATTTAAATGTCATCAAATCCGGTCCAGTAGTTTTTGAGTTACACTCCAATAACTGAATAGAACGGAAGTCGGTTTAATTTTTTTCAAATTGTACTTGTTGTTTAGTATATTTACTTATATTGTTAATAATAAGTCTTTCTAATACGTCACCATATTTAGAACAATGAACAACGCAACGATAAATCGCAGCATGGAGAGACGACATAATCTTACTAATCCTGCGTCAGTGCGTGATGGGTAGCGACCCATGTCACGCCGTCTTCTATCACCTGCGTGATTAATGGTATTGGTACTAGGCTTATTATAATTTCCGTCCGTACTCTATTATCTATGACCAGTTTTCACGACATAACTGCAACAATGCTTGTGTTTTAAAATTTTGTGTCAATGTGCCTAAGGCCCACTTTCACGACGTCTCTTAAAGGCTTACTTAGAAGGACTTCATGCTAAACATGTTTATTACTAAACAAATAATGTATATCATTTTATTTTTTGTGTTGCTTCGGAAATATCTAAAGTATTTTTTATTAAGTGAATGCTATCCAAGACGGCTTTAATGTTGTTTTTTTATTGCGGAATAATTTCAAGAGAATCTTTAATCTGGAATTGCGGGTTACTTGCGGGAAAATTGCGGGAAAATTGTTACTATTCTGTAGATATCTTTTCTACTTATTTCCGTCATTATTGTTACAGTCTGCTTATTGTCGAATTCCGAAAGATATTTGCTCAGTGATTTCACGAGCTACGCTTATATTATACTGTATTACTACGTAATTAATACGAGTATATATATTAATAAACAAGTACGGCTACCTGGGACAGACTGTCCAATCAGGTAGGTCCAATTTCAACAAGGAGGTCGCACGAAATATCCAGCTCGGATGGGCAGCGTTCGGGAAGTTTCGATCCACCTTTTCGGCCCCAATACCTCAGAGCCTGAATACCAAGGTTTTCAACCAGTGTGTGTTGCCAGTGAAAACTTATGGCACTGAGACGTGGTCCCTTACTGTGGACCTCATTAGCAAGTTTAAAGACGCTCATCGAGCAATGGAGAGGGTTTTGCTTGGGGTTTCCCTGCGTGATGAGATGCGAAATGAGGATATCCGTAGGAGAACTAAGGTCACCGACATAGCTCTTAAAATTAGCAAGTTGAAGTGGCAATGGGCAGGCCACATCGCTTGCAGAACCGATAACCGATGGGGAAGAAAGGTTCTCAAGTGGCGACAACGCACCGGAATACGATGTGTAGGCCGGCCCCCCGCTAGGTGGACCGACGAACTCGTCAGAACCGCGGGGAATCGCTGGATGCAGGAAGCTAGTATCCAGTCCAAGTGGCGTTCTATGGGGGAGACCTATGTTCAGCAGTGGAAGTCTTCCAGCTGATAATGATGATGATGATGATGACTCCGTAATTATCAGTTGTATTAAGTGGACATTTATTTATCGTAAACCGGATTGTTTCACATATTATCTGGTGTAGGTCAAATAACAGCCTTTAAATCATTAATAATCCCGCCCAAATATATATAATTTATATCTGCACCCGCATTACAAAAACTTGAGACACCATAATAAAAACCTTCTTATAGAAATTTTGATCAAGTCACATTGAATATTATAAAAAAGTCAAATCGAATTCCATCCGAGGATTTATACGTTGTATCCCTAAAATTAAAAAAAAACGAGTTAAAATTCAGATTTAGATATAATCTTTTCCGAAGGCAAACGTAGTATTAATTTATTCACAAAATTTGGTTTCGTATCAATATGAATCATAAAATCAAACTATATTATCAAGGTGAAAGTTAGTGAGTGTGTTTGTATGTATGTTACTTCTTCACATTCAAACAGCGGGACCAAATCAGGTACAATTTGGTATGGAGGTAGATTAGGCGCTGGATTAACATAAATAGTTTTCATCGTCATCCACCACCACGTGGGTCTATCCGCGGGGCCCAACTAGTCTTATAATAATATTTGTAGCTGCGTGCCTAATAGAAGAAAGCATAAGTATATTATATTAGCAGTACCTAATATAAAAGCAGTATAATAGGTGGCAGTGCTTCCCCGGCCGAACTCCTGCACATGTTCTACTGCTAAAATAAATAATAATTATATAATTTAAATAATTAAAAATTTATATAATTTAAATAATACACTGTATGTAATAATTCTATAATGTGCAAAAAGTCACTTTATAAGTGTAAGGATAATAAAGAATTGACAAATTTAATACATTGAAAACTCTCAAGAAGTGTAAAGTAAATCACCTTAACCCTTTTTCATAATACAAAATCAAGAATGGAAGAATATTATTAATCAAACCACCAAAATGTTTCACTGCGGCATGGTACGAAAATGTAAATATACATAGTATAGGAACTGGCATCGCAAAAGACAAATGGATTCCTTGCGTGGATACATTATGTTGCCAAAAGTGGAGTTGCAATGTCGTCTGGTGTTATAGTAGTGATATTAGTCTTAGTTTTGGTGAACTTTGGATTTATAAGCGGAAATGAAGCGGACTGTAAGTAGATATGCGCTTATAGTGGTCGTTGGCACTAGTTGTGTAAGTAGCTAGAGAAGTAAGAAGGTTTTTGCATTGATATTTGTGGAGTTTTAGCAAGTGAAAGTGATTTTTCTGTAAACAATTACTGTGATATAGTGTTGGCTATCTTGCGGCTAAGTGTCGAGAAGATCTTACTTACGGCTGGAAGCAACATGGTGGACTGAGTGTATCAATTTATTAACGACATTTGAATAGTATGATTATTTAAAAAATTATAAATAGATTTGATAAATTGGCTACATGGTAAAAGTGTTAGTAAATAATGCAAAGATTATCCTACAAATCTTGCGAATCGCAAAATTAAATCAAATAATTACACAATCTAGCTAAAATCTCACTTAATCCACCATTCACCTTAAGGAAATCTACACACAGTGATAGGACAAATTATTTAGAACGGCAGCCTGACTGCACCCTTCATATTGAAAATTTAACTCTAGTCCGGCAGCTGCTCTTTAGAGCCAGTTACTATCTTAGGTCTAGTGTGGCTTCGATTGAGACAGAGCATCGATTGGGATGGTGGTTAAACTATGAACGACTGCTTTTCATCTTCTTGGGTCAAACTACTGTTTATTTACTACTTACTACAAATTTTCAACAACTTCACTTTTCATAAAAGATTCTTTAATTTAAATATATTTAAAAATACTAAAACTATCCAATAAAAGTATTTTTATTTATTCAAGAAAATAATCATCAATCTGTTGGTCTAGTAAAAAGTGCTGCGTGGATACAAAAAATACGAGTAGAATTGAGAACCTTTTTCAGAAGTCTGCTATATTTGTAAAATGTTAAGGAGAATTATACGTGAAAACTGAACAGTTGGCGAATGAAATTCAAATTCTAATGTATGCACATTAGAATTTGAATTTAATTCGCTAAATATAGGAAAATTTTGTATATATGACAACAGCTTCACTTTTCCACCTAAGATTGACTAATTTAAATATATTATAAAAATACTAAAACTATCTAGGTAATAAAAGTATTTTTATTTATTCAAGAAAATAATCATCAATCTGTTGGTCTAGTAAAAAGTGCTGCGTGGATACAAAAAATACGAGTAGAATTGAGAACCTTTTTCAGAAGTCTGCTATATTTGTAAAATGTGAAGGAGAATTATACGTGAAAACTGTGCATACATTAGAATTTGAATTTAATTCGCCAACTATAGGCACTAATATATAGATAACTAATAGTAAATTAAAGATAACACTTTTTACTATACTACAGAAGATACATACTTAAAACTTGTAGACAATTGGTCCACTCAATCAATTTCATATTAATGTACCGATGGCTTCTATTGAGACACAATGAGGAAACAATGAAAACAATCCTGCATACAATTGCCGAGCAGACAATGGGGGGTCAATTAGGATTGTCTTTTAGAACCGTTAGCATATACATCATGCGTAGGTTGAGAGGGATTTTTATAACAGTATTGTGATATTAACTGTCGTATCAATAACGAAACAAACCAGCAGTGCAAGTACCGAACTTACTGATCGATAAATTTGAGTCTTGAATTCGTCATACTTCGAAAAAAACTGGCTATATCGATCTTGTGTCGATCATTGTAAGTAAGTAACAAAATTAAGCAATCGGTAGACAAATTCGATAAGCTTTTACAATAATAATGATAATCCTAGCATGGAACTGTTAAATTACGTTTGAGATCGTCTATTTAATCGATTTCAACGATTGTTTTGTCAGCTTCGAATATGACCGATATAGCTTACCGACAGGCGACAGGAATGGGGATATTGTTTAGTTGCGTTTGATATAACTAATATTACAAACGCGAAAGTTTGTATTTATGGATGAATGGATGTTTGTTATTCTCTTACGCTCAAACGGCAGGCCCAATTTTGATGAAATTGTCAAGTGAAGCGAAATGCTCGTAGAAGGACGCATCGTGGAATGCAAACAATTCGTAATCGATATACCGTCGACAATTTAACGATCGTATAAGTCGTCGATATGACTTCCATACTTGCTAGGAGCGATACGATTTTTTTTTCGATCTTAGCGACTCGACAAATTTAACGACTATTACGGAACTTGCACTGCAGACGTAATATAAATGCGTTTATTAGGTCTTAACGTGTAACTTTGGTGCATTAGGATCTGGATCGAACCACCAGTCATAGGAGGCGTGACGCTTACTATCCAGGCGTATGACTAACCCATCCCGTCCATTACTTGCATAAAAAATCATATTGTTTTTATTTTGTTACAGTACGTAAAATTGACAGCATCAAATCCGAACTGCCATGCTTAGCAGCTGGTGGAATTTGCACCATCGCTATCGACTGCCCTGATGGTCAACTGTCGGAGCAACGAGGTCTTTGCCCTAAGCAGAGGCGACAAGGAGTCGAGTGCTGTCATGGGAGTAAGTTTCTTTTTACTAAATCTTGATATGTAATGACATACTATGGACCTCATAAGTCCATAGTGGCTAAGGCTATGCTCGGGGTATCTCTACGTGATCGAATCAGAAATGAGGAGATCAGTAGATGACGTCATGTCACCTATATAGCCCAGAAGAGAAGCCAGTTGAAGTGGCAGTGGACACGATACATATTCGTAGCACGCAGAACAGATGACCAATGAGGTCGGAAGGTTCTGAAGTGGAGAACACGAACCGGCAAACACAGAGTAAGTCGTAATCAGATGATCCACTGAAAAGCTGTGCGTAGTGTTAATGTCAGGTTGTACAGTCCAAATAACAGCTTTTTATTAAACTATATGGCTATCTGTCTGTTTGTTTGTTTCGGTTAATATCCAAAACAGCTAAACAGATAAGGCGGGACTTTTACTTGTTGATAGCTAACCTTAAACTTAACACCGTACCTCTCGAGGTCACGCGAATGTGAGATTTAGGATACATACATTTTACCTAATCACGCAAAAACAACTTTACGGATTGGGATGAAATTTGGTACGTAGGTTTGTGTTTATTTAGTGGCTTGTCGATTTGAGTCATTGAATTAACAAATATGACTCTTTTCATTGTCATTCATAAGCACGTGAGTGAAACTGAGGGGCGGCGGTGTAAGTAAAATTTAGTTTTTAATAATAGGTCTATATTGAATTTTTATTGGTGTTAAGACTGCAATCAGGGATCTTCTTATTAAGATTAAAGAGCACTCTCAAAAATAACTGGCACTTGTGGTGAAGCTCACATTACAGTGCCGAGTAAAATTGAAATGTTTCAAAATTTTAGGGTGGTATTCTATATAGACGAGAAGCAGTGCGAGCAGGGTTTTATCCACAATAAGCTGGTCACGACAATAAACTATTGTTTTCTGTCTTATACATACCTTTACTCTAGAATGGATCTAGTAGCGATAGCTATATCGTGGGTTGTATGATTACTGTCAAATTGTATCCTATCGACAATTAATGTTCGTAGTGCAGCTTAACTTTAATCATGACTTGAATAGAGATTTGATTTTAGAAACTACATACTACCCTCCATTTACACGTTTCTTGGTAAAAAAAACTACAAGCATTTTGCTTAATCAGCGTCAAGATGGCCAGAAATAGCAGGAAGGAATTAAATGCAAAAGTAAGGACGGTCGTTTTAAAATGTGACGGGTTTAACTTCTGGGCGACCTTGACGACTATGTAAGCTTTTAGTTAGACTGGGGCAAATATTTTATGATGAGCACAAGAGTGTGATGGTTGTTCTTCGGTCTCTGATGTTGTAATGTTGTAATTTTGTGTCCATTCCTTCTGTTACAGGGAATCATAGTGCAGGTAAATGTGTAGGCGTAAAAGAAGTACAGGCTTACGGCTTGAAGTTCTAAGTGGTACTTGAAATTTATTGGTTTGGTACTATAGTCATTAAACGACTTGACCAGTCTTCTCATTTGATAGCATTATTTTGATGAGATTAAGTAACGGAACGGGCAAGTCAAGTGCATGATGGTAAACACTAAGCTATGACAGTTGCAATGCCACCATAGCGTATAAATGTAGTTTTATATGACACTGCATTGCTGTCGTCGTACGAGACATTGGGGTTTGAGTCAATTTTGTACAGTATTTGCAATTGCTTTAAAGTGCTCTTCGCACTCTATCGCAGTAGCTCTTGAGCACTATTACTTCGCGGCAGAATATCTGGCACTGAAGTGGTACCAACCAAGACTGATTCTTGCACATAATACCTACCACCTAGTAAATGATGTATGATTTGATGATCATAGATGATTTTGCTTTTCTATTTTATTTACAGTATCAACAAGAGAGACAAGATGCGCGAAGCATGGTGGTGTCTGCATGTCCTTGGCTGAAAACCGCTGCAATCCTCCATTGATTTTTCATGGTGCAACTGACTGCATTAAATTTGACAAACAGTGCTGTATAATGGTTTAAAAGGAATGATTATATTACTATCTTTTGATATAATAATAATAATAAATGTAATTTTCTAAACAGATCCTAATTTGAAGACACGTCGGTTGGTAATAAACTGAACTGTGCCTATGGAGAGTCCACCCGCCCGCTATTCATGTGGGTTAAAGTCAATGGAAACTTTGATTATCCACCGGGAAGATGAATCAATGGGATCTGAGCCTGGCCGCGGAACACAAACGGCACTAGGTTTATATTAGCATCATGATTTTAACCTTGAATCCTTTAAAGATGACTCTGCTCCGCGACAGTTAAGACCTTCCTGCATATACAAATGAGTTTCCCCATAAACGCTATTGAACGTTATAATAGGCACCCAACATCTCAGTAGGAATATCGATCCCTAGTATGATCCAATGTGCCGGAGGGGTCGGAACTTTCTCCGAACGCAACCGGCCTCGCGCTTAAGCAATGTCGCGGGTATATTCGATCGCACGATCCTTTACTTGTTGTTAGTTTACAATCACTTTAATGCACAATTTCAATCAACTCAAACAATTACAACAATAAATACCGTCAGTTTTTTGCTGCTCACAAAACGTACTTTTTAAAAGAGAGTTCCCTTTATTTTTGACAGGGCCGAGAGATGCCAGTCTGGTCCGGTCAAAACTTGCGTTTTTATTTTGAACAATAAACAAAAAATGATTTTTATGGAATAGTTTGGCAAACGAGCAGGCGGCTTATCTGATAAGTTATCATCGTCGTACATGGACATCCGCAATACCAGAGGACTAAAGGATGCGTTGCCGGCCTTTGAGGAAGGCTCTTTTCTTGAAGGATCCCAAGTCGTATCTGTTCGAAAATACCACAAACGGCAGCTGGTTCCACATAGTGGTAGTGAGTCAGAAAATTCTGTCGGAATCACCCAGTTGTGGACTCCCAGACGTCAACATGATCTCTATGAAATTTCTGTCGTGACGTCCGATGGCGAAATTCAGCTGCAGGAATAAGACCAAACAGTTCTTTGAAACGCTCCTCATTATATATGCGGTAAAAGATGCAGAGTGACCCAACATGTCTACGCAGTGCCAAAGAGTCGAACCGATAGGAGAGAGCTTGGTCGTAGGCGTGCTTGCGAGATCTGCTGTTCACAGAACTACGTAAGTAAGTATTAGTAGAGCCTCAAGAGATTGAAGCCAGAAGTTTTAAGCCATCTGCTTCATTTAAAGTCGAAACTGTAGTCGTTTCCGGCACTGCGATCAACTTGACTTTACTCTGTTTTGAAAAAATGACAATGTCTCAAAAAATCAGCCGTGCGATTCTATAATTGATTCGTAGATGCGATCGTCGACGAGCTCACCGACCGCAAATACTTTATGAGATATCGCGCTAGTACATAATGGTTATTTTTCTAACGTTTCTTGCCATCTCGACTTTTAATTTTGTATCACGGATGTTGTCAAAGATGCAACGATGTTTGCTCTTAGAGAATCGCACGGCAGAACTAAAACTCTGACAGTTAAGGTTACTTAATGACTTTAGCTGAATAATATGTTATTTATATATGTGTTGCAACCCGCAGCTTTGTTCAAATAAACTGAAAATAACTATTCTAGTTTTGAGAACAATTTTGTGTAAACTTTAAACATCTTCTGCTTATGTATAAAATTAATAATTACTGTTTGTTAGTCTCACTGAAAATTAAATACGGCTTGTCCGATTTTTTTTTCTTGTCTCTAATACATGTGTTGTTAGTTATAGAATGGAAAAAATATTTTCGAAATCATATATAATTAGTAGTTCATATATAAGTTGCTGTTTGTCAATCTCGCTTAAACACAGAAACGGTTGTCTGATCTAAATATTTTTTGGATAAGTTCGCTTTAATATATAGTTGTTTTATGAATATAAAAATCACCATTCTGTTGATCCCGCGGGACTAGAAAATGTGACTCTATAAAATAAATATAAAAAAACGCCAATAAAGTTTAGGTAAGCAATTGCAATGCGCATGGTGCAGCTCCATACAGGTCGCTTAAATAAAACGACAATCCAAAACACGTTACTAATTTAGTGATTGTAATGTAAATTACAGTCATGTTAAAGATTACATTTATACTGTTCCACATTTAAATATTTACACGAACAACAAACCCGATATTAAACTTTTTCATAATATAAGTAATATTTTGTCAAAAACGTTTTTCCAGTATTTTAAAATGTTTTGGCTTGGCAAAGTACAAAAAGGTCGATAGGTTTGGTTCTACATAAAAAAATGCGAAACGGATTATTTTTGTGAAACATTTTAGTATTACCATACTAAAATGTTTCATTACATAGTAATGTATATCAAGGAACTGATATTAGTGGTTTGTTTGGCGGTACTTGTTTTTGGGATGATCAGTTTGGATAGTAAGTGTGATATAAAGTTAACTAATAAAATCAGTTTTAAGAGTGCATCCTAATTTCTTTATATCAATTTATACATGTAACTTATAGATTAAAATCCAACACATTACATGGCGCAATTAAACTAGGTCAGAAATAGTAACCTGAATCTGCCTACCGTATCATGGAATATATCCAGATCTGGATTTTGAGTTAAAATCTTATTAATATAAGTGATAGCTCTCGGGCTTCTATGGTATGCATACTAACTATTCCTGATACAAACAGGGATGGGGACATATATGGGTAGTAACCATATTTTTTTTAAATGCCGTGGTTTACTACTTTTATTGGGTTAAAACCTCTTTATTATCATAATCATATTCAGCCCATTTTGTTCCCACTGCTGGGACTCGAGCCTTCCTTTCATAGAGAGAAGTTGCGCAATAATCCACCACGCGGGCCCAGTGCGGCTTGGTGGATAGGTTAGTGGCCAACCCATGTCGAAGTTTTCAGGCCGCCCGAAGGACTCAGACATCAGCCTAACGACTGTTGTCCTAAGACAAGCATGCAACCGGGACCGACGGCTTAACGTGCCCTCCGAAGCACGGAAATGCTCAGTTGAATAATGCCACTAGCGGTCACCCATCCAAGTCCTGACCGCAGAAAGCATTGCTTAACTTGTTGATCGGTTAAGATCGCCAAGTCAAGCTCCGCTACGGGCGCTTCATAGCATCTCTATTACTTAAATTTAAAATCGGATACTAGTTTTGCAACTGTCCTTCAGAATCAGTTGCTTTCCTCGGTCTTGTATGTATTCAACCACATCATCGCTGACCATCAAGGCAGATGGTCAAACCATGCATGACAGCTACTTATCTGCGTGCGTCAACGTAGCATACCAATGATAAACATATACTATATCATTTATAGGGATATGATTAAACTAACACCTGATTTTTCACTCTAAAATTGCTTATACTATATCAATTGAATATTTGCCCTGCTATCGATTGCCCTGATGGTCAACTGTCGGAGCAACTAGGTCTTTGTCTCAAGCAGAGGCGCCGACGGGTCGAGTGCTGTTATGGGAGTAAGTTTGTTTTTACTAAAGCTTGATATCTAATGTAGTATCTTACTATGGGCCTCTAAGTAAATATGGAGAGGGCTATACTCGAGGTTTTATCTACGTGATCGAATTAGAAGTAAGGAGATCCGTAGACGAACGAAAGTCACCTACATAACCATACAAGCCAGTTGAAGTGGCAGTGAACAGAACGCATAGCATGCAGAATTGATGGTCGATGGGGTCGAAAGGTTCTGGAATGGAAACCCGCAAGTGCGGTGTAGATCTTCCTCAGACACCGTGGACAGATGAGCTGATAAAAGTAGTACGACATTGGATGCTTAATGCTTTCAACTGGTCCCTTTGGAAATGTATAATGAAGTCATTTGTTCAGTAGGGGATGTCCTACGGCTAAGATCATTATGATAATGATGACGACAGCTTAATAATTTTAAGGTGGTGTGATCCCATTTTCAGTAGTTGGAAACACACTTCGGTACTGTATAATAATTGGAATAAGGTTAACGTAATGCACCTGGAACTATCCGTTACATTGATACGGTTTCATTCTGCAGTTGAGGTACGTTGAGCCACCACCCATGAGGTTTTTGGTTGTAGATTGCTGTTCGGCTCACGGCTCGCACGGTTACGAGTCAGCGGTGCCCCACGGAATGTATATGCTTGTACCTCACAATAAGTACAAAAGACAAGATTTAGCTTGCAAAGCTGAAACGGTCGTCAGACTGATTATTATACCTAAACTTGACTTTTGGTCGAGAGCGCTACTCTATATGGAGTATGTTGCATTATGTATTTGGGATACTATTATTAATGATGTGGTATCGGGGCGTATAGTTGCATATGTGTCAACTGATAAGCTACTCGTATATTCATTCCAAATTTCATTTGAATCCTTATAAACATTTCAGCGTGAACAACTCACATCATCACTCACAAACTTTCGTATTTATAAAAATAATGACATGTGATATTTTTCAAGCGCCATTATTAATGGCTCCGTTAGCTCAGTTTGTATTGCCCCTAACTCCGAAGCAAGAGGTTTCTGGTATGGAGCTAATATTTTCATTATGTGAACTCGGGACATAGAAAATTACAACGCAGTGTTTTTAGTACAGGCTGTCTTAATTGTTTATACCTCAAGATGTCGCAGCAAACCGCCAATTTTCTTCTCATTATTAATAGCAACATATTTTTGTTCTTTTCGTTTTGTTCCTTTTAAGCCGTACGGTGTTGTCCGGTACTCGACTACTACTGTATTATTTGTAGATTTAATTATTCTGTAGATTTAATTATTTTCTAGCCATCTCCTCGTAGCGTGCGTGTATTAAATATATTATTTTGCATTTCACTGCATAATGTCGCTTTGCTGCCAGAGCACGTATTTTTCCAAATATATATTTGTCAGATATATATTTGTCATTCAAACAATTTCTCTGTGTTACACTTTTAACACTAATAAGGAAAAGCTTTTAAATAAAATAATAATTACTGAGTAATATGTTATTTTAATAATGGTGCACTTACACATTTTCTTGGTGTACTGCAGTCCCAGATCTTTTCGTCCCAAGCAGCAGTATTCACACTCTCCCCGTTTAAGACCTAAATAAAACTCTTACAGTGACCTCAAAAGCATTTAAAAATATAACAATACATGGTAAATAGCCAGTATCTAAAGTAAATGATTTCATTAGGTAGTGACCATGTCAAACTAAAAACGTTCGATTTTGAGTTTATTTTACTCATTAATTTCACTTGCTACAGTGCCCTTCATATTCTAACAGGGTAACACTTGCGCAATAATGTTGCGCGGTCTATTTGTATATTATTTATGGTCCTCGGCAAATTAAGTGACTTTGCGGGAGTACTAGCCTAGATGACTGCTTGCACATGAGATTTACCACCTAGCAAATGATGAAATGCGGTACGATACGACTGGTCCACCGATTTAAGGTTGCTCAGCAAGCTATGGAGAGGGCTATGCTCGGAGTTTCTCTAAAGGATCAGAAATGAAGTGATCCGACAGAGAACCAAGGTAACTGACATAGCCTAAATAATTAGCAAACGAAGTGGCAGTGGGCTGCCACTTCATATTAGCCGAAAAACCAATAACCGTTGGGGTAGAGTGTTCTTGAGTAGAGACCGCGACTCGGCAAACGTAGTGTACGACGTCCTCCGGCTAGGTGGAGCGACGACATACGCAATTTGTCGCTGATAGCAGCTGGATGAGAAAAGCCGAAGATCGGGCTCAGTGGCGTGCATTAGGAGAGGCATATGACCAGCAGTGGACTGATACTGGCTGATGATGATGATGATGAAATGATGATCTAAAATGAAATCGTATTTATTCATGATACACACAATATCACATTACATTTTGAGTATACAGACATATAAGTACGAAATTATAACATTATAAAAAACAAAATCCATATGATATAATATACGAGTATGTCATGCTGCACTGCGCGGTTTTACCCGTAAGGAACGACGTAGCTTTCTACTGGTGAAGTCTTTTACTTTTTAGCCCGTTAAGTAGTTTTTGAGTTTATTCATTACAAACAAACAAACAATTTATACGAGTATGTTATAAGTGTAGATTTGATGATTGTAGACACAGATCTGTGGGTCTGTGATTGTAGATATTCATTTTTCCATTTTGCTTACAGTATCAATAAGAGAGACCAGATGCGAGAAGCGTGGTGGTGTCTGTTTGTCCTTGGCTAAAAACTACTGCAATCCACGATTGATTTTTGAAGGTGCTACTGACTGCCTTGATGACAAAATATGTTGTATTATGGTTTAAAATGAATGCTTATATTACAGTTTTAGATTTTTTATATTAAATGTATTTTAACTTAAGAGATTAATTTTAAGAGATATCAGTTATATAATAAACTATAAGCTATAGAGAGTCCATCTTCCCGCTATTCATGTAGGTTTAGATTATTGGGAACTTTAGTCATCTACCAGGAGATGAAGCGGAACTAGGAATGTCGAACGAAGAAACTGTTTTGAATGTTATATTTTTGCTAGACATAAATATTACTTAACCAATCAAAATTTCCAGAACTGAAAAATTCAACCCGGGTAAAAACCGCAGCATCAAAGTATGTTTCGATACACTCGGATCTGCTGAACAGCTGCTGCGAAATGAGATCACGCTACCAGGTAGCATAAATATGTATTCTGATCAAACTAAGAAAGATGAATTACGACATCTGGAAAACAGCGGCGAGAGTAAACTCACTTTTAAGTATATCAACGGATCGTCGACAAAAGCTAAGTTAAGTAAAAGCTAACATTTATTGGCCCTAGTTTTTAGTTTTAGGAGTTTTACTCCTTCAAAAAACAAGAGCCAATAAATGTTAAAGTCATTATTGTTTTCAGCAATACTTACGAAATATTGTACCATTATTGAAATTTATTACTTAAACCATTATTTATTTATTACTCTTGATGAAATTGGAATCTATTGGTGTAAGTGGAAGGCATTACAAACATTTGAATCCTATCCTACGATTTTTCGTAGGATAGGATTAAAAATTAAAAATTTAAATCCCATGACAACAACCTCAAACAAGTGTAAAAAGATACATCCAATTTTGATAGGGTTATGTCATGCATTTACTTAAGTAAGTAATGTTCATTGGTCGACTGTAGAATACGATTTTATGTTGAAGTATTATATCGTCAAGAACTTACTTCATTGAGAAATGACTCAGCAACAAGTAATTACTTGTTTGTAAATACGGCTGTTAGATCTAAGTGGTCATTTAACTCTTTACGCGAATGAAACTTGTTTGTTTTACTATGAGACACTCACACATTTATACATGAATTATAGTCTCTCGGGCCCAACATTATCTGAACATTTTATACGATTGGTTCTAGCACAACTTATTAACTATTAATATCTCCATCCAGCCCTAAATATCAAAATTGTACCCCCCATTCTTCAAGAGACACATAAAGAATTCCTAGGTTTGCCTGTGGATATTCAATTAACCTGAAATACTCATATAGATCATATAAAAAGTAAGTAAGTAGCACTTTGCGGTGCACTCCGTTGCATTTCTCGATGTATTCCAAGTAAACTACGTTACACAATTCAGAATGTACTTGTAAAAACGCAACTAATTTTCCTGATTTAAATATGGGGTTCAGCTGCAAAACCATGGCTTGCAGCTGAACCCCTACTTACATGCAGCTACTTTAAATGTTACAAAAAAAATCGTTAAAATCCTCTTCAACAACAGCTATTTAAAGTCTACCAAATAAGTTTACGATCAAACAATATTAATGAATATTATATAAAATTATATAAAAACTGGGTTAATATAACAAATCTATTTTTATCCGGAAAACATTAAATAAGAACATACATACCGATTTAAAGTTGTTTACGAAACAAAAAAATGTTGCGAACCGCTGAACCCGGCGTGCTAACTAGCAAACTTGTCATTCCCAAGCATCGTACTATAGTCACCGCGTTACCAACTGCCGTGCGATTCTGTAATGATTCGTCGCTGCGCTCGTTGACGAGCTCACGGATGTCAAATACTTTATGAGATATCGCCCTTGTACATAAGGTTGTTTTTCCAACGTTTCTTGTCATCTCCTCATTTGTTTCACGGATATTGTCAAAGATGCAACAATGTTTGCTCTTAGAGAATCGCACGGCTGAGTCGTGCGGCCATAAACCATTTCACTATGTTTATTTCACTCGCACTTGTGGGTCTTATGAAGCCGCATAGTGATGTGCATAAGATGGTTATAGGCGCATATTGATATAAATAAAATAAGATAGAAACATAGTAGATAGTATTGTGGCCCTGAAAAGGGCCGTTTGTAATGAATGTTAAATAAATAACGTATAATAAATTATAATTACACCAAAACAATTCTAACTGTTGAAGGAGCGGGATTTTAAAACCAAATACCCGCACATAAAAAAATGTTTACTCACATCACGCTTTTAAATGTATTAGCTCAACACATTATCGCAGATGAATGTTGGGGTAATTCAAATGCGTGAAATGAGCAACTTGTATGCTGTAAAGTTATATTTGAAATTTTGTTGTATTGGGCAACGTATACGGTACAATATTTGCTATAATTGTTTTTGTAGTTAGTTTTTAATATTTATCATATTTTGCGACGACGAACATAAACTGTTTACCCTTAATTATGTTACTTCGTCAGTGAAAATGTATTTTTGATGGTAATAAAGTTTTTCTAAATAGTTATAAGATATATAGATTAATAAGAAATTAGCGATCACAAAAACCTGTAACACAAAATGTTATGGAAGTTTTTTTTTGTACTCTGACAAAATTTTCCTATGGAATAATAAAATGATAATGGCTCTTAAAACCCGTGCTTTTGAGTTTTGCAATTATTTTTTGGCTACTCATTTCAGTCTTCCTATTGTTCCACGGGCAATGCTGCTCAAGAAACAGTCCTTCTTCAACAACTTCTTCCTTAACCGTAAGTTTAACGTGAGCGTGTGTTTTTAATCTTTTTTTATTTGGTAGAGGGTCCGACAAACCAAATGAGCGTGTTCGGGGGCCCACTTGGAGTATACAAGTTGGCGAAAAAAAATCCCCGACCCCCCAATTTTTTTAACTTTTTTTTTGTAAATTTTCCCGTTTACTCCGAAGTTGTACCTATTTACCACCATAACATTTGTAAAATCTGTTACGAATCTGTCTGTATTACGAAGTATCCGAACGAACTGAAATTTTACATTACAATTTGATACCTTTATATAGCGGCATAGAATTTGCGTTATAATTTTATGTATAGAAGCAAATTTTCTGTTTTAATGTTAATACAATAGCTTAATAAAATTGCTGCTGTTTTACCATCAATCGTTTGCAATCAAAACCCATGTAAACATAACTAAAATTTCCCAAGAAATTAAAAACATTGACTTCTCAGAAGCCATCAAATGTCTTGATGCCAATGTAGCTGCTGAACTGGTTATGAGTAAAATAATGTCCTTGGTCAAAGCTAATACCCGCTTCTTTAAAGTTCCGCACAATCAGCGAATTATTAAACCCTGGATAACTCCAGGTATTCTTCGCTGCATTCACAATCAGTTATATAGTCTTATCGAGTCAAAGTTTACACTTTACAGTTATATGACGGACAGAAAATAGTGCTAGTGGATTGTGTTGCCATACAAAATCTGAATATCAGTTCAGACATTTTGCCTTACTATGAATTTATTACTTAGGGCCACAGCACACTAACTACTTTAAGCATCGGCGATCGACGTTTTAGCGACTGCTCCGATGCTGGATCGGCTCGGCTGTAGTGTTGCCGATTGATAGTTGATTATCGACAGTATGCCGATTTGCAATCATATTGCAGCATTTTATTCTGTAATCTATGGTATTATTTACAAATGACAAGACGGTAGTAATAACAGTCTCTCAGTCAAACTGAGTCGTGTTCGGCGAACGCTAAATCGAAAGTGAAGCGCTCAGTTGAATAATGCCACTAGCGGTCATCCTCCAAGTCCTGACCACAGCAAGTGTTGCTTTACTTGTTGATCGGTTAAGATCGACAAGTCAAGCTCCGCTACGAGCGCTTCGCTTGCTCGGTCAATTATAAATGCAGTTTAGCTTCTATCGGCTATATATGTATACAATATTCTTAACTCTATCGTTTCTAGTGGTACTTTTGCGTAGTCCGCCTGGGGAAGTCACACACCTTTACCAGTTATTCAGCTGTGAAGCAGTAGTGTGCAAACAGTACTGTATTTCGTTAAGGTGCGGTCCAATCCTAATTTTGAAACAATTTACGGTGCTTTACATATGGTTGAGAATTGTCTACCAGAATGGACGATTTAATGCGAAAATTCAATTGAATACGTGCTAATACTTTTTATATTTATTTCGTACAATCAAATGATTAAATTTTCATGATAAAAGATTCCATAGTTCACTAGTAAATTTCATTGAAAATTCGAATATGATACATTAATTAAAATATATTGCCCATAATTGAATAAAAATGCTTTTTCCCACAAAGCACGTAAGGAAAATTGCAAAATTTAGGGAATGTTGCCGATTTTTTTCAATCGATCCAAGTTTGCTCAATCGTGTATTGGCTTCCATACTTCATAAGGACGTATACTCAATTTACACTAGGTTTTTTTTTCCATCTTCGGTTATTAGGTTTAAGCGTCGAAAAACTAAGTTTTCGCGAAGTCGAATCATGAAATTTGGAACTCATTTCGCCTTAAACCGTCATGTTTCCAGCAAAAACAGTGCTAGAGATTTACATCATGTAAAAAATCTGACAATGATGAGCGCAGTGTAGCCTTGCAACGTTTTGAACTGTTGTAGTTTAAAATTCTGAATGGCACGTTTCTTGACTGTTATGTTCATATCGTAAACGATTAAAATTAAAACAAACGCAAGTAGCAAAATCTCCCCCTTTGCAAGAAGGTACAGATAACGAGATACTAAACCTAATTAATATAAGCGGGATTTAATTTCTTTTACATCGTAGCGCTTAGCCGACCTCTTAATTAGTAGTCTTTTACAATGATCCTCTAAGAAGTCTTGTAATTAAGGATTTGGAGCGGCGAAGCATTTCAAAGAACACAATTTCCTAAATGCTTTATTTTGGTGAATTTCGGAAAAACGACACGTGCGTTTAAAAATCTGGCATTGTTGCCATGCCATGACAACACCGTGTCTGTAATATATTAAAATAATATTATTATTCAGTAATCTGTGGTATTAGTAACTTGCTGCTCCCCGTGGTTTTACTCTTGTGATGACTGACGCCTGATGATAAAAGTAAAGTGAACTTTACAATATAAATGGGACTAGTACGAAAATTTGCGTAACTATAACGTAATCGTATCATTGACGTATCCAGTCATCATCTCAGCCGTAGGACGTCCACTGCTGAACATATGCCTCTCCTAGAAATTTCCAAAAGGACCGGTTGGAAGCGGCCTGCATCCAACGTCGTCCTGCTACCTTTGTAAGGTCATCAGTCCACCTTGTCAGTGGACGACCTACGTTGCACTTGCCTATCCGTGGTCTCCACTCCAGAACCTTCCGGGGCCATCTGCCATCTGTTCTGCGTGCTATGTGCCCTGCTCACTGCCAACTGGCTAATCTTCTGGGCTATGTCGGTGACTTTAGTTCTTTTACGGATCTCCTCATTTCTGATTCGATCACGTAAAGAAACCGCGAGCATAGCCCTCTCCATAGCTCGTTGTGTATATGCTCGTATCCAGTACAAACTATTAATTATCTAGTACTACTGTGGCGCAGATAATAATACAGTTATGCAAATTTTTGTGCTAGACTCACAGCTATATGCCAGTGAAAACCCGGTCAAAATCGGTCCAGCCTTTTCAGACTCACAGACAAGGATCAGACAGACAAGGGTTCAAAATTGTGTTATTGTTTTTAGTGCAGCTTACACTATTTCTTTTTTACTTTTTATTTTTTTTACTTCACAAACATTTCCTTCTTTTTTATTTATTTATTTAGCTAATTATGAATGGCATACCTAAATTGTTTTACAAGATTTTATAAACCACTTTAAAAAAACATATTAACGTTTTATTCGAGTGTGTGTTCTTAGATACAATAACGTGTAGTAATTATCTCTTATCAAGCCCGAGTTAAACATTTTCCCAGATTAACCAGATAACCTGTTGTTTACCAAGACACAATTTTTTATACAAGAAAGTAACATGACATAAAGTCGTTTGCCTTTTGGTGTCAAGCCTGCCCGTGATAACTGTGGGCCTAGCACGAACAACTGCGTAAGTGTAACGTAACGTCACTTAAAACAGTACAAACTGTCATGAATCTAGAGCAACTGTGACACAGATAACTCACTGTTTGTACGCCGAACCGTGACGCGTTCACGCTCGCAAATTATTTGTGCTACGGCCTCTGTAGTGTGACCTAGATTGTAATATATTTATTATTCATGATTACCTTTCTATTATATCGTCAAGAGTTATTTTCAGAAACGGGATATTTATCATGGTATTATTTTTAGCTCTCGATGGATGTAATAAGACGGAACGCAACAAACGTGAAGGTAAGAGGGAAGACGTTTCGTCTGCTCATAACAACACCTACCCGCAGATACTTCAGTTTTAACAGTTCCGAAATATCGAGAGCTCAAAATAAACAGAGTAAATATCCCGCATCTAAATTTAATTCTAGCATTAGTTATCATGTGAGTTTTAAAAACTATTAATCCTTCCTATACCGTGATAATTAAAACAAAATATTTATGTATGAAACAGACGTATATAAGTTTCTGGGACGCAAAGGGTTAAAGAAAGTCAGCAGTCGTGGTATAATATTCATCAACAGTATTCTTTATTTTACTAGATCTAGTTTAGTAAAACGACATATAACAGTGGCCAAAGAACGAACATTTGCTAAAGTGTAACGTTATAATAATAATAATAATAATAATCTTTATTGGTGTTCTTACAAAACAATTTGTACATTAATAATATTTACTTACTTATTTAACATTCTGTGGATTACCACAGTTGCTTGTAGGTTGTACAGTACCTTGCACGTATTAACCTATAAACACGCGCCGGTACACCAGTGGCCAAATCTAGACATCGTACAAAAGTACCTACCTACAAGCAACCGTATCCATTAATATAAACATATTTCACAGTTATTATAGGTACTTAAGACAATATAATTCAAGATAAGTAAACAAATAAAAGCACATGTAGGTACTATATTTATGGTTTGATGACATTCGGACAAGAAAATCTGATTCCCGAATGTCATCGACCTCCTGCGAGTTCGAATGTGTAGGTGAGTTAATAACTTATAAGTATAAAAAAATAATAATTTAATTCTATTACTGCTGGAACTGATTACTTACATAACATTGGTATAAGTGTACCTATGTATAAACGTAACACACTAATATAATAAATTCAAAGATTGTGGGTGATTTAGTGAGTGTGCATGCTTTTTATTCCTTCACGCTCAAGCGGCTGGATGGATTTCAGTGTTATCGTATCGTTGACGTATTCAGTACAATCTAGCATTTATCTAGTACAACTGTGGCACAGATAAGTCATAGTTTTTACTGAATACGTAAACGATACGATGACGTTACACTGTATCAGATGTTCGTGCTCGGGCTCTGACGATAAATTGGTATTTTGTCATATCTACTAGATTATTTTAATAAGAAGACGTAATAAAAAGAATATTCCATATCTACTGGGATTTCGTGAAATCCCTGATATCGTCATTTCCCTACGACAGATATATCCAACTACTGGCTTCGCTCCGCAGTTTCACGCGCGTGGTGATGGACGATGATTACCATGAATCAAAATATATATCCTTTGTTCTTCAGGGGTAAAGTAGGATTCCCATGGTGAAAGAATGTTTCAAATCGGTCCAGTAGTTTCGGAGCATATTCAATTCAAACAAACAAATCTCTCCACTTTGTAATATTAGTATAGACAGTATATAGGAAATAAGAGAGTTAAATTCCTAGCGTCGGTGGCTCGAAGGCCAAGTGGTTATCGCACTTGACACGGTCAGTCGGAAAAAAGCGGGTTCAGATCCCGTCCGCAAATATAATTTTCTCTCTTTTATAGTTTGGTATGTCTCAGAAGACGTGAGAACCTACTTTAAAATCACATTTTAAAAATTAAGAGGTATTGCGACATCAATATGAAAATCCATTGTTTGTTTAAACTCTGTTTACAGTTGAATATAGTCTTTCAAGCAATTTGGTAGATAGTCTGTTCACCGGTGAAAAGAGCTAGACAGAAAAATATCGGAATGGTGCCTGTTAAAAATAAATCATAGTAGGTAAAATAACTTCATATCATGATGAATCTTTGGTCTTGCTCTAAAAATAATACCTTATTATAAGAGTAATAGGTAATCAAGAATTTTATGAACGAAAATATTATTCTTGTACGCTTCTCATAAGAAAAGGTAACATCAACAACAAAAGTCAAAACATATTTCATTAAATATTTTTTTTACTATGTTGACGTCCTTAGGTTACCGTGTCGTGAATAAGTACATGTGGCTCCAATGTGGTGCAAAAGTGGAATATATATTTAGTTTGACTCTTCTGCTCTGTTGTTTTTAGAGACCAATATAGAGACAGAAATAATTACAATTGAATACGTATGTTTTAAGTGGCAAGTGGCAGAAGAGTCAAACTAAATATATATTCCACTTTTGCACCACAAATGGGCCAGTGACTCGCTAGGGGACTCGCTCTTGGTCTATAAATTCTAGTGAGCTTGACACATATTTATTTAATATTAGCTGCGCCTCGCGGTTTTTCCGCATGGCGATGGCTGATGATGGTGAAAGTATCCTGTGTTTGAGCGCCTCATTTATCCGCGTATCCAATTTCATCTAAATCTATTCAGCGTGAAATCAATATAAATTTGCGATAATTTCCTGAAAATATCATAGCGCGCCGCGTTACTTGTTTGAATTGCTATAACCATTCAACAAGTAACGCTTACGATATATTCAGGGAATGATCGTAAATTTGTATTGATTTCACGATCATTTCTTGCAGATATCAACACGCGCCGTGTTACTAGTTTGAATTGCTATAACCATTCAACAAGTAACGCATACGATATATTCAGGGAGTGATCGTAAATTTGTATTGATTTCACGAGCATTTCTTGCAGATATCAACACGCGCCGTGTTACTAGTTTGAATTGCTATAACCATTCAACAAGTAACGCTTACGATATATTCAGGGAGTGATCGTAAATTTGTATTGATTTCACGAGCATTTCTTGCAGATATCAACACGCGCCGTGTTACTAGTTTGAATTGCTATAACCATTCAACAACTAACGCTTACGATATATTCAGGGAGTGATCGTAAATTTGTATTGATTTCACGAGCATTTCTTGCAGATATCAACACGCGCCGTGTTACTAGTTTGAATTGCTATAACCATTCAACAAGTAACACTTACGATATATTCAGGGAGTGATCGTAAATTTGTATTGATTTCACGAGCATTTCTTGCAGATATCAACACGCGCCGTGTTACTAGTTTGAGTAGCTATAACCATTCAACAAGTAACGCTTACGATATATTCAGGGAGTGATCGTAAATTTGTATTGATTTCACGAGCATTTCTTGCAGATATCAACACGCGCCGTGTTACTAGTTTGAATTGCTATAACCATTCAACAAGTAACGCTTACGATATATTCAGGGAGTGATCGTAAATTTGTATTGATTTCACGATCATTACTTGAAGATATCAACATGGGCACGTTACTAGTTTGAATGGTCATAGAGTTTAAGGGCCCTGGCGTCAAGCAATATTGATAATTAAAACAAAAGATTTATGAAAGAAACGCGGATACATTCACGTCGATGGTACGCAAAGGGTTAACAAAGCAACCATTATTAGTAATGTTTTGGCCCAAATAGAACCACACTTACTTCCTACTCCACTCCAACCACCCGGAGTTGAATTTTTTTAAGAAAACGTTACTTTCGATCACTGTCTTAAGTTAAATGCTCTGCAATCTTGATAGATACTCGTATCACAACCACCAAAAACTTACCCCTTTCAAACTGTGGTATGCAAGCATATCTGTGGAGGTGTTTATGTAATGAAAATAATGTAATAAAAAATGTACATCGGGTTGACAAGCGCAGTGAATTGTCTCTATATCTCAAGCTCGTCATTGAAAGCGCTGTAGGTGGTGCTGCTGAAAGAATGTATGCGTTATTATATTTGTTGAATAAACTTCCAGCATAGCTGCCTAAAGATATATATAGTTGCTAGATTATGGTTATAGGACTACATTTAAAAGGATCTGTCTAAAACCCAAAACTCAAAATTATTTTTGAGTGGTTGGACGTAGTAAAAATTAGGTAAGTATTACCTTAATTGTTTTAAACCTTTCGATATAAAATAATAACACACCATTCCAACACTTAAAATATTACAAGAAAATAACAAGTTTGCACTCGCCTGTACATAATATTCTTAGAACGTCCAAAGGATATTTCGTTTCGCTTACGCAGCAAGCGGTTAAGCCGACCGAACCAATTACTGTGGTTTTCTCCGATTATTCAACCGGAGAATAACGTATTGCGGATCAATTAGGTTTTTCGGAGAGATCGCTATTTATGTAATGTTTCAGTACGTAGTTAAAGACATTTCGTGAGGTTAATTTTCTTGTTTGTCGATTGGGCACAGGATCATATTTATAGTCATATTTATTTGCTTTGTTTTTCTGCTGTAAATCACTGAGCTAATATTAGCGTTTTGCCAGCCTTTCGCAGATCGTCTCTCCATCTGACCACAGGGCGTCCTACACTACGTTTTTAAACGTGGTCTCCACTCAAGATCTCGTCTACTTTACCGGTTATCGGTTCTTCGGGAAATGTGCCCAGCCCATTGCCTCTTCAGCTTACTTATTCTTTGAGTTACTGTCTACTTTGGTTCTCTGTCGGTTAACTTTATTAAGAATTTTATCCATCAGAGAAACCCCAAGCATAGCTCTCTCCATAGCTCGCTCAGCGACCTTAAATTTGTGGACAAGTCCCACAGTGAGCTCTATAGGTCATGATACTTGTCATGATGGTGGTGGCTACAGGCGCGAATATAGTCCTTATACCTATTAGATAGGTCTTGAGCAAATAATCGGAATGTTTATTTCACTTTTAAAGTGGACTCGTACGTTTGTACATATTATGCCATTCTTCAAGTAATTAATAGTTGTTTCTAGTGAGATTTTTATTCAAGTATTCAGAGTCAAGTCACAAACAAAAATAATCATTACATACGTCCGTTCCGTCCAAGTCATGTTCTGGAAAAGCGGTGGATGCATTACTTAAACTTTATAAAGCGACTGAAAAGGACAACACAAGAACAGCGTTTCATGCAATTGTACACATTGCGTACACTCGTGGACCGTTACAAACACTAATTTAGTTATAAAGGTACACAATCATAGAAGTTGTGCATACAGTTAATAACAACTAACCATATTATTTTTGCATACCATCAAGGTGGAATTGTGGAGTACAATACCTTAAAATGATACCAACTGTTTATGACCTACATTCATGGAAATAAAGACATTTGATTTGATGTGAAACACGTTAACGTAAAAACTTGAGGAAACACAAGTTGTATAAAAATTAAAGCATATCAAAGGTTTTGGGTGTTTCTTCCGCCATCTATCGGAAAGATGCTAAACCAATTGTACAATATGTAGGTACTTACACCTAGTTTAATTTACCGTACCAACTTCAGGGCTGAAATAACACTCTTATTTCTACTATAACAAGGGAAGGATTAAAATACCGCTCGCTCTAACAGCGACAGTTTTTGTCGCCAACTTTAATTAAAAGCATATCAGCCGTCGCACAGTTTATATGCAATTTAATTAGTTTTTTTCAATTTAACTAACAGGGAAGCTTTTGAGTCTATCTTGTTTTTATAATTGTGTAGGTCTATGTAACATAAGTGAGTTAGGTTAGGGTATATTTTTGACAGTTCTTGATGGTGACCAAGTCTTCGGAAAGAGGGGCACCAAGTTTGATCCCTGACCGGAGAGAATGTTGGTACGATTAGCAGTTTTTTCTCAAATTATTGATATAATTAAATTAAATTAGAAATCATGAATTTCAGACAAGTCCATCCAGTTCACAATAAGTACATACATAAGATTAACAGTTAACCTTATAAAAAAAATGTCTACTTAATCTGAAATAATAAAAAATGACACAAATTTAAACGTCATAGAATGAAAAAAATAACAAGTATAAGTAATACAAAACATAAATTACATAATATTATTTCAGTCTAAAATGAGGCTTGTATCCGGAGTGCTCAATGTGCAGCCTGGTCCAGTGCCGCATGATTGGGCAGTCCAGATCCATCCTCCAGGCAAACATCTGCAGGTAACTGTTGCAGCTGCCACGCACGTGCCGCATCAGGAACGTGACTCGCTTGCGCTAAATCGCTGCGAAGCCGTCTATATGCGCGTCTGCAAACATCCCTGATGCACTGCACCATCGTAGCAGCTTCAACAGTGCCCTGAAGGCATCGTTCTATTGGATGCAAATAGAGACTTCATAAGACTTCATAAGACTTTCGTGTGTGCTTGGCCCATAGGCTGCACGTGTAAAAAGATTGGTAGAATGCCCTGAATAAAAAAACTTTCATTTCTGCGGTACAACGTGCAAACCTACGAGCCAGCATATTGCCACGAACAGATAATGCCCTGCGCTCCCTTTCTATATCTGCATCATCTATGAGTGCTTCCGGGATCGAGTGACCCAGATATTTGAACTGCAAATCTTGTTTAAGAACACTGTTATTTAGTTTGACTAGAGGGACAGTGTAATTAGTTTTTACACCAGCCTTGCATACCATGAATTCGCTTTTGCAGGCGTTGTATCTGAGCCCATGCTCCTTCGCATAACGTTCACAGATCGCAATGAGCAGCACCATATCGTCTGCGTAACTGATGTTGTTGACAAGTACACCATCAATCGAGCAGCCAACTCCGATGCTGCTGAGCTCACAGATCAGCTGGTCGATGTACAGGTTAAAAAGGGTCGGCCATGAAAGCCCGCTTTGCCTTACACCACATTCCAATCTGTACCTCTCCGAAAGTGACCCCGCCCACCGCACAATGTTACTTTGATTGATATACCAGTACTTCAGGACGGACTTCTACTCGGACGGAAGGTCCGTATCACTCACCAACTTGAGCCACAGCCTGTCATATGCTACAAAATCAAATGATTTTGATAAATCTAAGAAGCAAGCATAGACAGGCGTGCTTCTAGCAGTGTGGTACTGGACGGTATGTTTGAGATTCAGTATAGCCATCTCGGTCGACAAACCGGGTCGAAACCCAAACTGCGCGTCGTCGATGTGTATGTGTTGTTTTAAATGAAAATTATTTTTTGGGCAGTCATTATTGGGTGTGTATTTATGCCTCCGGCGGCACAGGTGATCGTTGTATGGGGGAACAGGAATGTAAAGTTTTTTTTTTAATTGCAGTGGTATTTTATATAAAGTATTGTTTTTTAGGGTGAAACGTTTTTTTTTCTCTCACACCGCTTAGGGACCTTTTTTGTATATTTGTTGGTCTACGGCCTTACTTATAAATGCTACTTAAATAAAAAAACGTAATAATTTGTAATAATTAATAATTTTGCTGTATGCACTACTAAATAACGTCATTAAATACTCAATACTCATCAGGGCCTTACTTATAAACGCTGCTTAACTCTAAATGACGTTATTTAGTAGTGCGCACAGCAAAATTATTTTGCGCTGTTCTAAATGATGACTGAAATGGCGTAATTTTTTAAACAGCAATTATAAATAAGGCCGTCAATTATCAAAAAAAGGTCAATGGTTATTTGGTCAAAAGTGGCATCACACTATACGTAGAATGGCAATATCCTCTCAAGTATAGTTGCTAAACATACTGTTAGGCACTTCGCGACAGGTTTTCACTTTAATGTAGTCATCAGGCGTAACTGGCTTATTAATCGAGAAGGAAGAAGATATAATATAAGATAAAAATATTCCGAATTCATTAGTAACCTTTGGTGTCCAATATTCTCTACAAAACCAATGAAAGTATGAAACTGCAGCAGAACTTCCAAACTGACACTAACTTGGCAAAATTTTTGTTCGCAACAAAAATTTAACGGTTCCTTTATCGGAAGTTTAAAGTGCTGCGCTGTGACTGCGTCGATACAAGTTCCAAAGAAATTGTGCATTCACACTGACGAGAGAAAAACGTGAGCGTTTGTTGGGCGTCAAGATGGTCTTCAGTTGAGATTATTTAAAGGTTTTTTTTATATGTCAACCTATTTTGCACTGCGCAACCAGTTAATCATCTGCCTAAGATTGCACGGCCCAATTCAATTATCAATTATTATTATAAATATGGCTTGCCTTGTTATTGAAAGAAATATTTTCAATCCACATATCTCTACATCTAAACGAAGTAAATAATAAAGTTTAAAATGAATAATATACTGTTTTGTCAATCCATAACACAAATGTCAAATCAAATTTGTCAGATTTTCACTTTATGTAAGTACAGCTAAGTGATTATATTATGAACAACTGATTTGATTTATAATAAATACTTTAGTCGCCACGTTTTTATCAATAAGGTGAGTGGTATGTAGCGATTACTTATGCAATGAAATAATAAGTTTATAGGCGGGATATTTACCATGTATTGTTTTGTTTGAGCTTTCGATATTTCGGTACAGATGCATGCGCCATGTTCACGAGTGATGTATCTAAGGCGTTGTTTTTTTTAAGTTTCTTGTGTTTAGTTTAATGACCACTTACACAAAAGTCACTTGCAGCTTGATTACGCTCACGATAACAATTGCCCGCAAGCTTTTTTCGTAACTACTTCGGGTTTTGCTAAGATGAAATAATTATATCGCTTGCTCTAAATAAATACAATACATGGTATATACTACGTTTTAAAGTGTCTTACCATACATCAGTTTCAAAACTTATAAATAATAGGTTATTTTACGATCTTACAATATTTCAATAGGTACAACTCTAATTCTTATAACTTACTCAAAACAAAACGCTGACGTCCCTTTCTCTTCAGTATGAAAGTGTCAAAATCCGACTAAAGTTTCACCTACACTTTTACCTAAACTCCGCAGATTGGCCGTAACCGTTTCATTCATTTCCACACTCGATCGGATAACTTCGATGGAGTCTCGAATTGAAATAGTTTCTGATTACATCGGCTCGTGCTTCACCGGTACCTCTGTACCGGTATTCAATGGAAAATTTTGTCGTGAAGTAGTAAGGTTACCTTTAATGCTTTCATTTTTAGAAATTATTCGCGCAAATCTGTTAAATTACTTCTGCTAAATTGGATTTAGATTTTCAAACTAACAGTGTATGTATAAGCTATCTTGAAAAAAAAAATATATTATTATGTAATAATATTAGTGAAATATGTAATATATTTGTATGATATACATTAAATATTTATTAATAATATACATTATAATATTCTTTTATTACGTGTGCACTCGCCTTTATTACTTTTATATAATGTTACATATATATTTATACTATAATCATATAATTTCTACTATTATTATATTTACTCAAATTATTCTTTATATTCATGATATAACTTATTGGTGAAAACTTTTATTTGGCCTTCTGTGTTTTATTCATTTATTTGTTTTGTTACACGTAGCTGTAAGTTTTCCTAAAATTGTAAAACAAAAAATGAAAATAAAATAAAAATACTATGATATTATAAAATTATTTTATAATCATCATCATCATCATCTCAGCCGTAGGACGTCCACTGCTGAACATAGGCCTTCACCATATTTTATAATATAAGTATTTAAATGATGTGTAGTAAACTACTCAACTTCTTCTACGCGTGACTGAAATATAGGCAGTTTTTAAAGTTTCGATAAATATTACACTTTTTGCAGAAGTAGGACTATTGTCCACATGGTAAAGTACCACACCTTTGCCAGTTATTAAACCGTGAAATAGTATGCACGCATTCTGTGGTTCGTTAAAGGGAAATGTTTCCAGCGCAATGTCAAAGTCAAAGTATTTTTTTTTATTTGCATGAATATGGGTACAAATATAGATAGTTCAGGGGATTCAGGATTCAGTCAGGGGATCAGATTAAAAATCTTATTATCTTAGACACGCGCAGTGTTTTGGATTCTCATAGTTTAAAATTCTGAATGTAATTATACTTATGAGCAAATGCCACGCTCAACATTAGACGAGCAACATACTCGTCTCGTCACCGTTGACATAAAACCTTCTTATTTATCCTAATATCTCAGACAAAATAAAAAAGTGAAGACAGAATGTTGTGAACAGAGAAGTGAGGTCGGGTGAAACTACGCCTGGGCGTGTCCATACATATTTACATACAAAACCTACAACGAAACTACGCCTTGGCTCGTCAGTCGAACTATCGCGGCGCGTGGAAGCAAGACGTAAAGTTGTATTTATCATCTAATTTAAATTTATTATTGATAATTTTTTTTAATAACTTTAAATTAATTTTCATTACCGTGACAGTACCGAGTCACGCACATGTAGTTTAGAAAACCGGCCTCACTTTTCTGTTCACAACAATCAATCTTGACTTTTTTATTTTGTCTGAGCCTAAAATTTGAAGAGTTGATAGTTCAATCATCGGGCATCTTATATCTATCTATAAAAATAGATGCCCGCTGAATCGGTGGTAGGATGTTATGAGCACCAGGTGGTTACCCACCACACTCAAGACTGAAACATATTTTTACCATTCTAGAGCTAGTGCGACACCGCCTGCTACCATTTTATACACTGCCCACTGCCCCTGGCTTATCTTCTAGATATGTCGGTGACTTTAGTTTTTCTACGGATCTCATCATTTCTGATTCGAACGAGCTAACTGGGTGAAGTAAAATAAAAGTAGTTTTTTTTCACTAATAGAATCGTTTCGATACAAACAATTACATAGACAAACTTTAGTGCCACAACATAAGCCCGTCCTTGATAAAACCAAAGCAAAATTTCTGGTAAATAAGGCCATAAAACAATAGAGAAGTAAATTATATTCCGGTAAGACTGTAATAAGAAAAAATAGGTACAATCGGTATAGCACGAATAACTGCGTAAGTGTAACGTACCGTGTCGTGTACGAAACAGCACAAACTGTTATGTACCTGGGCCAACTGTAACACAGATAACGCATAGTTTATGAGCCGAAGCGTGACGAGTTAAGAGGATTGCATAGCTAGTACTTTACATACTAAAAGAAAAACCTCTTTTCTACCACTTATTTTTTTCTTTTTCATGGAATCATCATATTGTTTATTATACCCGTAAGTTTTGATATTTTCAGTTTTATTAAGTTCTAAAAAGGAAAATTTATAGTACTTTGATAAACTGAAAAAATCAAAACGTACGGGCATAGTAAACAATGTGATGCTTCCATGAAAAAAATATCACTGAAATCGGACAATGTTAAGAGGTAGAAAAGAGTTTTTTTCTTTTAGTATGGAAATTATTGGCTATGCAATCCTCTTAAAGCTTTCGTTACGATACGAATACTTTTTCGCAAATTATTTGTGCTACGGTATCTGGTGGCAGACACTGTACAGCAAGTTAAATACTTTTTTTTATCATTTAACCCATTTATTATTATAAAGATATTATTGACAGATTTCAAACACCACACGCGATATTGAAGGAAATATTTTTAATCCCGCTGAAGTGAGCTCAAAGCTTTTCGCTTGGGAGCTCTGTGAGAAGAATGTCGGCGACCTATTCTGGAACGCTAACGTTTATAAACTTTTTTTTCAAGACTTCTCAAGCTCTTCTTAAAAAAATGTCCGATAAAACCCGACATTCATTTTATCATATCACCGTATTTACCGCATTACACTTACTTGTTTACATATTGTGTTTGTTATAAGTTAAAGGTAATATTAATAAACTTAAATGGTTGTTACCATTTAAGTTTATTAAAATTACCCATAGACAATGTAAATAGGGCGAATCCTAATAAATAGTACTATTTGAAAAAATTGAATCCGACTTCCATTCTATTCAGCCATTGGAGTGTAACTCAAAAACTACTGGACTGAATTTGATGAAATTTAAATAGGTGGTCCCATTTAATTTTCATCACGGGAAGCACCAGCTTTGAAAACGATTGGCACCGCAACGCCACACATTCTATCACGAAGCAATATTGCGCGAGTATTATTTGTGTAAGATTGCAAAGGGCACTCTAATAAAAGAAATAATCGTGCGAAAGAGACTGAAAAATGTATGTGACCAGTGCAGTGCTTAACTACAGTTTTAAGATCTGGGTGGCACTAAAACTGTCATAGGCAAGTGTCATCAGGCGCATGACTTGACCGTCACAATATTTAGATACTTGCTTTAGAAAAAAGTCAATAGCTTGTGTAGCTATCAAAGTTCTTACTAATCTGAATAGTTTTTTTTACTGGTAGACTAAAACGATACGGTTTTTTTTCTCGTCATTCAAGTCTGCGTTCTACACGAGACCTTACACCATCTATGCTAATAGGTACGTTATAAATACTAAAAAACAACTTTGTTTCCCTTTCTAGAATAACCGTTTTACAGAGCAGCAGTTCGCATTCATCGATCAATTACTGCAGCTCTCCAGCACTCGGTTCCGTATTGTAGAAATACAGGGGGCAGGGTGGACGTTGGGGAGATATCGAAGTGGCTGTATTGGTGATTCAATAAGTATTTTTATATAAAAGAGTATATGTGTGGATAGTCCAGCAATTTGACTTCGATCTCACCTGAATAATAATAATATTCGCACACTTATAAACGCACTACCACCAAGGGATTATTGTTATTTGCGTTTGGAACGCTGAAATATGTAGGTAAAACTCTTAGCATAGATACGGACATTGTAAAAAGAGTTCATTCGATAATCGAACTAGCCTCCACATAAAGCACACAAATAAAAAAAGAAAAGAGGCGCGAGACGTAGGATACTGATTTACTTCCAGAAGCGTTCTCTACTATTAAGACCAGCATATTATTATGTAAAATGCATAATATTGCAAGAACGATATTAAGAATTGAGTATTGATGTGGTTGAAGGCTAACACACAAGACCTAGTACTGCGACTGTCTCTAAAACTGCGGAGGTGGTGTGACATATCCGACTCTTCATTGCAGTTCCGCATTATAACTACAATTAACAATTATGTCTAGCTATGAAAACTGCTCAAAAAATAGTGCTGTCCAATACTGCATTTGTATAAGCAACTAGCGACTGCCCGCAACTTCATTCACGTGGTAGACTCGGCTTTCGTCATCGCCATAACCTCCCTAATTTTTTTATTTTTTTTCATAAGAACCTTCTCCTCTCAATAATTAAAATAACAAAAAATAATCATGCGGGACAGTCTTTGTATTTATACATATAATTCCTAATCTGTGAGTCTTTGGGGAATGCCGATAGTATTGAAAACAATAATAATATATTTAAAACTGTAACTACATAATTTATAATATAACTATATTTTAAATATTTTTAAGACAATCAATAGCAATAGGTAGTCTTGGACACCATCATGGCACCTAAAGGAGTTTCCATTTTAAAACTACATTATCTGTGACAAAACATTACGTGACGGTGACTATAGACTAAAATATTATACCTCGAAATTCTTGGTTTTTCATCACCCAAAAGGAGTGCTCGACGCGCCTAAAGAAGTTTTCACTTCAAATTTAGCGAAATTGTTCCATTCTTTCGCGCGTGATGCGATGACTAAGGGAAATTGAGATTTAGTTTTTATAAATAAAGATAGCTATTATAACCAATATTAAATTGTATTTTTCATGAGAAAGAACAGGTAATTCCTACCCATCTATATGCCATTATTTGAGACCTTATAATCCGATTATTCCGAAACATATCACGCCTTCCTTCGAGATTACTTCAATACGGCGATGACGTGCCTTATCTTATAAACAACAATTTACATAGGATTAGTGTGTAAATCTCCCATGAAGGAGATTTAAGGAGATATGGTTGGGGTAGCCATGATTTGCAAAGCAAGTAGCTCTTTGTTTTCTTTTCGTTTAGGTTTATTGAGATAATATGAAACACCACTCAAAAAGAAAATACTCGGAAAGTTTCATTAATGAAACGCTCGTATAGGGGTTAAATCTACTCGTGTAATCTGTCTGAATCAGCAAGCCTCATTCGAGGCAAGTTTCAATCATAAATCTATTGTTATTTTTTGTCCTGATGCGGACAGATTAAAACTGTTCAATCGAGGTTTTTTTTATAACAATTTTAAAATGAAATGAGAGGAAACCGGAACTTTGTATAGGTTTTTTATCTTGAGGAGTGCGGTAGTTAAACGTCTCTTTCACTCTACAAAACCAATTCGCAATAATTTGATCATCGCAGTCAAAGACTGGCCGGTTGGCGCAGTAGGTAGCCAACCCTGCCTTTTGAGCCACGGGTCCCGGTAAATCAGACATTTATTTATTTATTTGCTTTGCATTGCATTTATGCATTCATGCATTTATTATTTCATAAAGTCAAAGTCAAAAATCATTTATTCAATTTAGGCATCAAAGATGCACTTATGAACGTCAATTTTTCATTATAATGAACTTTAGAGACTCTACCGCCGCGTTCCAAAATATATAGAACCCACCGAGAAGAAGCGGCAAGAAACTCGGGGCCATTCTTTTTATATGGATGTTTACAATGTTTCTACTTAGGTACTACAAATATTACATTTTATGGGTGGCAGAGAGACAGCTTGCCAGAAGTGGAGTATTCCAAGCATCTTTATCTTCTATATAATGTCGAACTTTATAGTAAGCTTTTTTTATTAAAACGTTTTTTACAGTCAACTTGAATTTGCCCTCTGTGAGCTCAGTTATGTGCTCTGGGATTTTATTGTAAAAACGCACACAATTTCCTAGGAATGACTTATTAGTCTTCGCAAGTCTAAAACTAGGTACAGCTATCCTATTTGTATTTCTGGTATTAAAAGTGTGGTGATCACTATTTAACTTATATTTATGTAAATTTTTACGAACATACATTATATTTTCAAATACTTATAAGGATGGCAACGTTAATATATTGATTTCTTTAAATAAATCTCTCAAAGATTCATGGGGACCCATTTCGTATATAGCTCTAATAGCACGTTTCTGAAGGATAAATATGGTCTCTATATCAGCCGCTGAACCCCATAGCAATATCCCATATGACATTACGCTGTGGAAATATGCAAAATACACTAACCGCGCCGTAGAAGCATCTGTTAGCTCTCTTATTTTACGTACTGCATATGCAGCAGAACTGAGTCTCCCAGAAAGGGCATTTATATGAGGACCCCATTGTATTTTTGCGTCAATTTTAATGCCCAGGAAGACTGTTTCCTTGTCCATTACGAGTTTTACTCCATCAAGCGTAACGTTGGACTCCAAATATGGAAGAGTAGGCAAAGAAAACTTCAAACATTTTGTCTTTTTTTAATTCAGAAGTAAATTATTAGTTGAGAACCATTAAGAGATACTAGATAGAGCGTTGTTTACTTGAATTAGTGTGCTATCTTTCCTATCTACTTTAAAAATCAGAGATGTGTCATCCGCAAATAATACAATATCACAAAGATCCTTGGCCATAAGTGGCAAGTCGTTAATGTAAACTAAGAACAAAAAAGGCCCTAAAATGGACCCTTGTAGAACACCCATTTTAATTATAGATCCTGAAGATGTTACACCATTTATGCCAACCTTTTGCATCCTGTCAGATAAATATGACTCGATGACATCAAGCGCAGCTCCACGAATACCATAATGGAAAAGCTTTCGAATCAGTATACGGTGTTCCACACAATCAAATGCTTTATAGAGATCACAAAAAACACCAATAGCATCATGTGAGCTCTCCCAAGCCTTTAAGACATACGTCATTAACTTCACACCGGCATCCTTAGTTGATCTTGTTTTCGTGAAGCCGAACTGATTTTCGTGCAGTAATATATAAGCATAGCTCTTACTAGTTTAGGATCTGAAGACATGGTGCGGATGCTGAACTATATAATTATTATTTACAATTTTCTACTGTTGCTCTCGCGTTAGCTTTGTTGGTAATGACCATGCCTCCGTAGCGAAGATCTGTAGTTTAGATTTTTGACTTGTATTGGAGGTTGATTGAAATGCATAATATGCATATGTTTTTTCATTGCTTTCGCGATTTACAGAATCCTAGTTTGAGGGTGTGAGTGTGCGAACGTTGTCTTGGAACGTTACTACTTTAAAAAATACTAGAAGGTGTCAAATGTCTTAACATCAAGTTCTGCACTGAGCGAATATAATTAACAAGCTGTGCTCCGCGGAGTTTCACCCGTGAGGAGGTGGATGATGATGATGAGTAAGCATGCGGATGCGCAAGTACTCTATGAAGAAGTGGCCCGGATGGTCATTAAACTGGTCGAGATACTCGACTATTCCTACCGCGTTAGTTAAACCGTGGAAATAATAAGATGATGATGATGATGATGATAAATCTAATGTTCATAAGGTATAATGTAGGATGCTAATGGTGAGATATTTTTTTGAAACGGTTCAGTGGATTTGAAGCCTATTCAGTTCAAACAAACAAAGAAACAAATCTTTCCTCTTTATAATATTAGCATAGAAGTGTAATATTAGGCGAGAAAAAGACAGTAATGTTTTAAATTGACTGTCTTTATGATCGTAGTATGGTGTTTATGCATGCAGCTATGTATGCAGCAAGTAAGTTGTACCTATTGCAACTACCTCATTTTCCATTACTATGTTTCTTTGTCCCGTTTTCATAACATGTGATGGTAACACTAAAGCTAACGAAATAACGAAGGAATTAGGCCCTTTAATAGGACAGGCGAATGGTTTATTGCAAGGTTTATTTCCTCAGGCCCAATGTTGAATGCAGAAAGTTTAACGGTGATGTAAACAATTAATGTTTATTATTGTGAAAGTCTTGGATTCAGACTTTAGATTGTTGCGCACGGTAATTCTGGCGTTGGCCTAACCTACTGTAAATTTATTCGAACGCCAATGAATCTTGTAAATCAGTTACAAGTGAGTCACACTCATTTATAAACTAGCTGCGCCCGCAGTTTCAACCCCGGTGATGGATGATGGCGATGACGAAAATAAAGGTAGCCTAAGTTAGTCATCATCAGCTATCTGACAGTGAAAGTCCCGTTACAATCGAGCCAGCCGTTTCAGAGATTAGCCGGAACAAATAGACAGGTAGACAGATAAAATATAAAAAAAAATGTGTGTGTTAGTACCATATATTACCTATACTTTTATATGCATTTAGTAAAAAGCTGTTAATTTGGAATTACAAACAAATAATTTTATTCACCTATATAGATGTGAACGTTTAAATGTACGAATAGAGCTAACATTAATAAACAATCATCTTACGTATGACTGGTACACACTCAGGCAAAAACAGCTGAATGGATTTGAATGATTTGAAATTTGGGGTGGAGATAGTTTGTATTTCGGATACAACACATTTTTAAACAGATTCTCAATGAACTGCTTATTTGCCTCGAAAGGACTTTTCCACATGTAGGTCTAACAGGGCAACACCGGATTATTCCGCAAATAGGGGCGCTTTCGCACCACACCTCGAGTATTCACAATTGCTTATTATTCCTCAATAGCTTCATTGCATGTGAGGCTGGGTTCTAAGAGCCATTCTTATTCTTAACCCTAATGTTGAGGGTTAAGAATTAGAATGGCTCTTAGAACCCAGCCTCACCAGTTCCCTGTGTAGACACGGACTCCCAACTGGCAGTTTCCTACCTAGAGCGATAACCTTATTACTTTTGGGCGAAGTCGCGCGCAAAACTAGAAGTATAATAAAAATGCGTAAGTTGGTTTATCGCTTGTTCGTTTGTTTATGCTTTTACTACTAAATTTATTTTAATCTGGTCTGGCATCAGATTTACGCTATAACAAAAGATTTATGAATGAATCGAAGAAGGCTTGCTGATTCCAAACGATTAACTAAACTTGACACAGACATAGTAATACATAAGATAAAAGTACGTATTCCTAAAAAAAATCCTCAGGGATAGTCACTATGCCGTTGGACGCTGTTGGAGAGTTGTCCTGTTGACTTTTTACTATAAATATCTACGTTTACAGTAATTAGCCAGTACTGCGGATTATACAAAAGTTATTGTTGTATTATACTAGTATATGCTAAGTTCTGCCTATCTTTACTAATATTATTAAAAAGAAGGTTTGTATGTAAGACATACATACACGTAACGCTGATAAACTGGTGGGAGTAACACGAACCCTCACAAAATCCAGCAAACTGACTCACGTGATGGGACCCATAGTCTGGAACAGGTTGCCTGACGAAGTCACCTCTGCTCCTAGTTTAACATCATTCAAAATTAAATTAAAAACCTGGCTTATCGAGCGGTCGTTTTACAGTTTTGAGGAGTTCCTTAATCACAAAGTGTAGTTGGGTTTAAAGAATTTATTTCTCATAAAGAACAAGGTTCACTTAAAATGAGATTTAACACTAAAACTTATAACTACATAATTAAAGTGATTAGTCGAGTATAACATATTTGTTCAGCAATCTTAGGTTATTTCATTATAAATATATTTTTTAAGTTTACTTTTAAAAACAGAAATTTTACAATCTTTAATATCGTTAGGTAACTTATTATAAAATGCTGCACCCTCATACAGAATATTATGTTTACCATACATGGTTATGTGTGCTTGTAATTTTAATTTGTTCACATTTCTTAAATTATATTGAAATGTTCTATTAGTAAATTTAATTTCTGTATTTATTTTTTGCAATAGTACTTTTTTGATCAGAACGCATGTAGTATAAATGTATAATTGTTTTAAATTAAATATTTTTGTTTCTTTATACAACGTACTAGATGTGGTTAGACGGTCATAATTAAAAAGAGTTTTGATTAACTTGTTTTGCGATATTTGAAGACGCTTTATATGAGTCTGTGCTGCACAGCCCCATATTTTGACAAGATATTCCAGGTGTGACTTTACTAAAGAGTTATATATTGTCATGCGGGCTCTACGAGGTATGCATCCGACTACTCTGCGTAATGCTCCTGTCACCGAAGCAACTTTACATCTTGTTTGTTCTATATGAGCCTGCCAATTTAGCTTGTCGTCCAGTTGAAGGCAAAGTGTAGTTTTGGACATTATTAATTTATTTTTGACATTATTAGGTTAATTTTACATTATTTATTTAATTTTGAAATTATTTAATTTTTGACTAACTCCATTATTTTTATCCAAATCTTAAATAACAGGTAATTTGTTTTTATATTAGCAATTTGTTATTGATTGTACATCTACAATTGTAAGTACACATTAATTTAATGTTAAATTAAGTATATGTACTTAATTTGTACTATTTTTAATATATATTATTTTTAATTAATATTTTTTGAACATGTAAATTTGAATTTATGAATAAAGAACTATGAACTATAAGTATTTTTGTAACGAATTGGCTCAAAATGTACTGGACCGATTTCAAAAATTCACCATTTGAAAGCTAAATTCACCCTTAGTAACAAAGGCTATATAAGATTCATCATCATCATCCATCACCGCGCGGGTGAAACCGCGGAAAGCAGCTAGTTGTATATAATTTTTATTCAATTACTATACCTGACATGATCGATATTTCCTAAAAATAATGCAGTTTACTTACTTTTCCCGAATTAGCGTAAGATTTTCCTTTACCAAAACCTTATTCGAACTTTAAAGTTTTAGGAAGTATTATTATTATAGGTCTACTAAGAGCTTTATCTGATCAAAATGTGTACTTAAGCTATTTTGCTGTACTATTGTTTATGTAGAGAAACTGGTCATTCAGTACTTTCACAATTCTAGGGTCATGGTTTCCATAGCATTTTCAGTGTCACTCAGAGCTTATAGTTGGCGCCACACACTATATCCTTAGCTACAATATCTCGCCAGCACGAGATATTGTCTCTAAGCATTTCTTTTGTAGGTACGGAGTCAGGTTTTTTCGAGTTTAACTTACTTCACCGGGCAAAATAGTCAGGGTTTTATTAATTTAAAAATAGTTTGCAAACTCACCCAAACAGTTCCTAATTGACAAAGACAACAACTTCACTCCTACACGCCTCCTCTAATTTGCCAAAAAGGAAGACCTTATCCGGGACGGCCGAATCTTAAGATAACGAATTAATTTAATTAATTCCGCCTACACTTAAGGCCACTTTGGTCGCACAAGTTAATTCCGTAAGGGTCAATTTAGATTGCTGCAGAAGGAAAAAAAGGGAAGAGATATTTTGTCATACATACATTTGAACATTACTTTTACTGTTTCTGAAGCTCCGTAGCACAAACAAGCACAAACAATTGGCAAAAACTAATCTTCAATGCGTCACGCTTCGGTGTACAAAGTATAAGCAATATGTATTACAGTTATCCTAGATAAGTGACAGTTTGTACTGTTTTACGTGAACGACACGTTACGTTACTTTTATGCGGTTATTCGTGCTAGAACTACAGAGGCCTTAGCACAAACAATTTGCAAAAACGTATTCGTATCGCAAACGCCCACCCGTCACGCTTTAACGTAAAAACTATGAGTAATCTGTGTCATAGTTGCCCTAGATAAATGACAGTTAGTACTGTTTCTCGTTAACGTTACGTTACATTTACACAGTTATCCGTGCTAGGCCCACAGGCCCTATAAAAACTACGGTAGTATCTCTCCCGCCCTACGCACCGTACACATTCTTCTCGCGCACGTCTGCAGTGCTACTAAACCTTTTTAACCGGCTTTAAATAAAGAGAAGATTTTCAATTCGAATATCTGTTTTATTTTATTTTTTTTACGAGATTACTCCGCCAGTTATGAATTTATTTTGAAATTTTTTGTCATTTTTCCTTTCACCTAACTGAGCAGATCTACATCACACTTCATAATAATATACTCTTCAGTGGTCATAATAATATAACAACACATTATACAGGATGTTTGGTGCATGGACCAACGGGATTTTTGGGTGGGTAATGCGCTAGTTTTCCGCGATAGTAGGGTCTATCATCGTAAGTGTAACGGTAATTTAGATATGTTATTTATTAGTTTTTTTTAAATCACTCGGAATCTTGCCATTAATGAAAAAGATAAGATAATAATTTCGGTTGGAGAACATGACGATAACCTAAGAGATGTTTCTAGAGAATTGGAAATTATTTTACAACGTATACACAATATGCATGTAATAGTTCTAAGTATAGCTAAAAATAATTATTTAAAAGAAGAAAAATTAAATAAAACATTGGAATCACTATGTGCTAAATTTCCTAAATGTTCATTTTTAAATATTAATAGAGAATCATTGTCAATAAAGAATAACAGAGTAAAAAGAAGTAGAATTTGTAAAAAAATCAATGCAACTATTGACCAAATAGACTATGACTTGAAATTTTTGAATTTTAAAAATAAAAATAATGTAATAAAAGGCAAAATTCAGTTGAACAATATCGCAAAGCGAGGCACTATAGATTATTATTTAAAAAAAAATAGCACACTTCCACTAAGGCGTACGGGTTCTGTGTGTAATGAGAAACGAAAATTGTGTAAAACTAGCATTAAAGACTATTTTCCCGTAATAAAATGTAATGAGAATAATAAGACATCGAATAACAGCACATCTAGAGATTTAAATAGCAAACAGTTTTTTCGTAAATAAAAATATTACAAACATAGCAAGTGCTCTAGCCAAACAGGACATGTTAGAATTAACTCTAATAGATTTAAAACAAATGAACAGGGAACCTGACGTCATCTGTCTGTCTGAGACATTTTTGAAGTCAGGATCGCAACATATGTTTAGATTAGTAAACTATGAGCTGGCCACAGACTTTTCAAGGAATTGTAAAAGAGGTGGTGTATGCATTCTAGTCAAGAAAGGTATGGCATATAAAGAACTAGTTTCCATTAAAGACCTAGCGATAGAGAAAACTTTTGAATGCTGTGGTATTGAACTCTCAAGCTGTAAGGTAAAAATCGTCAGTATTTATAGAATTCCAAAATCAAATACCATTGACATGGATATTTTCTATCAAAAACTAGATTTGCTTTTGTATCGTGTACTCAAAAATAATAAAAATAAATTAATTTTGACTGGAGACTTAAATATCGACATACTAAAATCAAATAACTTTACACAGAATTTAAAAAATATATTTAATAATTACAATATGAAAATACATATAACGGAACCTACCAGACGAAAGGGATGCTTAGATCTTATAGTTAGTAATATAGATGATGCAATTGGAAATGTATATCCTCTCGGCCTTTCGGATCACGAAACAGGACAATTTTTAAGCTTCCAGCAAAATAAAATGATAGAACCAATTAACACATGGTATATTCAGAAGAAAAACTTTTCAAATAGTAACCTCAAAACTTTTAAAAGACTTGTCTGTAGTATATTATTTGAAGAAATTTTTGAGATAAGAGATCACAATTTAGCATATAAAACTTTTCAAGAATCGCTAATAGTGTTGATGTCATTATGTTTTCCAACACGTAAAATTAAAATGCAAACTATACAAAAAGTAAAGTGGCTCACAAAAGGTTTAAGAATAAGTTGCAGAAATAAGAGAATGTTACGATTAAAATACTACAAAGATAAATCAACAGAGTCCAAAATTAAAACTATTCAAGCATTTTAAAAAAATGCATATTTTCTGCACAACGAACAAAAAATAATGAAACATTAAAAAAATCCAAAAATGTTTGTAAAACTTCATGGAATTTAATCAAAGGAATCTCTCCATGTCCTCCCCAGCTTATTAAAACGATAAAAACAGATGAACAAATAACATTATCAGAACCGATAGAAATTGCAAACTCTTTTAACAATTATTTTATCGATTACGAGAGTAAAAACAATGATAATGAAATTAGCTGTTATGATAATAAAACGAGGAGTATTTCAGGCTCCATTTTTCTAAGCCCAATATCAGAATCAGAAGTTAAAAATATCATTACAAGCCTTAGAAACACAAACGCTGTTGGAGAAGATGGTATCACCACCAAATTAATTAAATATTGTAAGGACGAACTTAGTGGAATTCTGACTCATTTAATAAACCTGTCTGTTGAACAAGGATCATTTCCTGATAGCCTGAAAACAACAATCATAAGGCCGGTATATAAAAAAGGTGAAAGAGATAATCTAGCAAACTATAGACCAATTGCCCTTATACCCGTACTGTCCAAAGTCTATGAAAAAGCAATGTATAAACAACTATACGACTTCACTTTAAAACACAATATTATCGACTAGCTTGCCTAAGGAGCCCTGTGGCGCCCTCGTGATTGCTCCCGAGTTTTACGACCTGCGCCCGCGTCAAAAGTTTGCGCCGAGTTGGGAATAAATGGCTCTTGTGCCATACCTATAGCGAGTTAAGAGACGAAATTTTTGTCAGAGATAGTTGAATAACCAAGAAATCTGATACATAAACATTCATGTCAAATGTATTAGTAAAATGTTATGTTACACGAGGACAAACTTGACGTAGCCGAAAAACTCCGAATTGATGTGGAAAAAAATTGTAATTTAAAAATTTTACATTAATACCTATAGGTTTTTTGCGGTAATAAAATAGTAAAAACACATATCTATCTAATTACATTCAAATATTTGAATTCGTAGAAGAAATAATATCATAAAAAAAACTTTCAATCTGACCACAAAAATTAAGTTTTATTAATAAATAATGCTTACCAAGACAGGATTTTGATTTGATATTTATAAATATTTTGAATGTCTAGAACAGAAATATTATTTTTACCTAGTAACATATGCTTAGGTTATTAATAATTACATAAAAAATAAGAGCTACTTTGACATTTCGGCCAATAATGTTTTTTTTTTCAACTTGGGGGCCCATTTTCTAGACTTAGACATGGTGATTTCCAAAAAAATTGTTTTTTTATGAAATATTAATTTTCTTGTTGGTTTTTTTTTATTTTATTGGAATTCTTATTAGAAATTCTACAAACCAATTTAGGTTTCAAAGAATAATTATATATCAGAAATATTTAAAAAAAAATATAAATTTTGAATTTTTAGTACAAGCGAATTTAACTGTCACGTGACTTTGATTTTTTATCGATCCTGACATGATATGGCGTATTTATCATATTCTGAGTGGGTGTAATTACTTGACAACATTATTTCTGTGATATTTTACAATGTAAAAGTATAATCTATTCAAAATAAAGCAAATTATAACCAATCATAACAATGAGAAATTAGCTTACCGAGTGTTGTCGATTCGTGACAAATTTATATCGTGTAAATTTTGATGTCAGAACTTAAATCACTATTTACAGTATTCCTTACACATTCACGATCATATTCATGTTTAATTTGTATCAAAATCATGAGTTTAACCTGATTAATTCACTAAAAACTATAGCCCAAAACATAACCTCACCGCCAAACACAGATGAAAATATAAACATTGATTATATTTTTTTTTAAAGTTCACAGATAGAACATGTCCGTCTGTAGTGTTGCCATAGAAAGAAAATATATTACGCTAAAGAATTAAACTCTATAGTTAAACATTGGGATGACTTTAAAAAATAAACAAAAGAAAAACGCGCGTGACACTTACTTGCAACAATTGTTGCGCCGACACTTTGGACCTCAAAAATCCTTGCAGTTTTGTGGCGCGGGCAAACTAGTCGTTATCAAACAAGAACAGAATGGGTTTCAAAAAAACAAGTCTACAACACTAGCAGCTTTTAATCTAGTAAATAACATAATTGAAAATATTGACAGAAAACTTATAACGACAGTGTTGTTTTTCGACATGACAAAAGCATTTGACTTTGTCTCACATAGATTGCTATTAAATAAATTATACATGTATGGTATCAGGGGTAAAGCAAATGAATGGATTGAATCATATCTTCAACATAGACAGCAATGTGTCGAAATAATGAGTATAGATTGTAGGAAAACGATTTGCAGTAATAAATCAGAATTTAAAATAAATCAATATGGCGTCCCTCAAGGTAGCGTTTTAGGACCGTTATTATTCTTATTATATATTAATGACATTGCCAGCTATATTTCGTTTAAGTCTGTTTTATTTGCAGATGACATTTCAATAGTAGTTACAACAACCAAAAATTGCAACTTTTTAGATAATCACATACTTGACATTAATAATACAATAAATTCGGTAGTAAGATGGCTTAACATGAATAATTTAAAAATAAATCTTTCGAAAACTAATTTTATGAATTTTAATAATCTTAACTTGCAAATACAATTTAATGGACATACTATTGAAGGGCCTAGTCAGGTTTCCTTTTTAGGACTAATTTTAGACAAAAAATTAAATTGGAAAATGCAGATAGAGAAAATATGTAAGAAAACAAACAGCTATGTATATGTACTGAAACGTTTACGTAAAACATCCAGCAAAGATACTGCACTAATGGCATATCATGGATATATTGGGTCACTTTTAAGGTATGGATTAATTGTTTGGGGACGCAGTACAAATTTTATAAAGGCATTTACTGCCCAAAAGAAATGTATTCGCGCTATTTGTGGCGCAGTACCGTATGAGTCGTGCAGACCGTTCTTTCAGATACTAAAAATATTACCCTACCATGCCAATACATTTACGAAATATCATGTTTTGTAAGGCAGCACAGCTATATGTTCACAAAAGCGAGAGAAATATTCCCCCGAAACACAAGGAATAGAGACAGGCTAGTAAACAGTTACCTTTCGAGAACAGCACTTTATCAAAAAAGCAGTTATTCGATGTCAATAAAAATTTTCAATAAATTACCTCAGTTCCTAAAGGTATTACCTTTTGCCAAATTTAAGAAAGAGTTACAAGCGTGGTTGTTACAGCATAGTTTTTACTCTTTACAAGATTTTTTTGGCATAGTGGAATAAGGTTTAATTTTTAGTTTTAATTAAGTTTTTGCATGCCATTAGCTTGGTGAAATGTGTAAGGTCTATTTTGTTTATTTATCACCTAAAATTTGTGTACTCACATTTCAAGCAAATAAAGAATATTCTATTCTATTCTATTCTATTCTTTAAACCTACATATTAACTTTTTTGTTTGTGGTGTAATACCAGAAAATAACTTATGCTTATATTCTGCAATGTATCCTTATTTTAAATAAATTATTACTTGATACAATTAAAATAAAAATAAAAAATACTTCTGAGCCTTCAAAGCGGGAAATCTGTGTAAATGTTATGAAACGTGACAAATTTTAAATTCATTACAAACTAAAAGCCATTTTGAATTTTACCTTCTTACAACAAAATAATTTATGCTTGTATTCAGCAATGTGTCCTTGTTATAAATAAATTATTACTTGACACAATTAAAATTAAAAAAAAAAATCTGAGCCTTCAAAGTGGGAAATCTGTGTAAATGTTATGAAAACTGACAACTTATAAAATTCATTACAAACTAAAAACCATTTTGAACTAAACTTTATTTTAAAAAGTTCTTTAGTTATTACCCATTCCAACGATATGCTTTATGACATAATTAATCGTTTATAAGGTGGTCAAAATAAGGATGGTTTGCCAGGGCCCAGGGCTGAACAAGCTCTCTAACAATGTATCTAAAAAATCCTGCCGGTCCATGCACCAAACACCCTGTTTAATATTTAATATTATTGAAATTGATTTAGCATTTTAAATATATATAACTTTGTTATTCAAATTCGTCAATTCAGAAATATTAGAATGGTAATCGGTTGAACATTTTTCAAATTGTATATTATCCACGTTTGTCTTTAGTTATTTTATCTGAGAAATAAGTTACGTGGTCATCTATTATATGATATAAAGCTGTGCAATTTTAGAGAAATTTCACACATTCCTTGTGTCTGAAGATATGTAATGTTTCTCTCTACAATTGCAAAATTAGTCACATAGTCTTTGCGAAGGCCTGTGTAGAATACACAACTGCCGCTTTGTCGTGAGAAGAACGAAGGAGATTGCCTAAACTGCATGGAAAACACTATAGTACAACTTCGTTTTTGCTCGTGTTGTTCCTACTATAGGTAACCTTCTTGTACGTTGAAACCTGAGCCTTGTGTAAGCGTACTTGTGTAAGACCGTGGCTTATAAGAAGCTTCTTATCAGCTTGAGTGTGAACAGGGCGTCTGTCTGGTTTTGGAATGATGTACTTTTATACAATTTCAGCGTCAGGAATCATACGAGAGTTTGGGACAAATATATATTATTTCACTACTTGTAGATCTCAAGGAGGATATTGGCGTGAGTTCACAAAAGTTTTACTGATTGCAGTCATCTTGGAACGAGTAGCTTCTGTCGATATAGTCAAATCAGATTTACCAACGAAAAAACACCTTGGTTTTTACTAGCGCAGTAATTTTTTTCTAGACTTTATTTTCATGGGAGAATACAAAGGCGATAATAATAATATATTCAAAAAAATCCTCTGCCAATAATAGATGCATTTCGTCACAAGAGGCAAACTGCACGACGCCTATAACCCTGCTAAGACATTGAGTTTTTCCTGTAGTTTCATGTGCACCCAGTCGCTTTAAACTAGAAAACAGTATTGAAAACACTGCTTTGCAATAGAAACATGGACGATGGCAGTGCTTCCCAGGATGAACTTGTTCACAAAGAGTTCTTCTTTTTCTCTTCTGCATAGTACATAAGTACATATTTAAATTAATAAGGGGATAGGCTTACATTTTTGTAGTGCAATCTGCTTCCCAATCTGTTGTTAGAATAAGTAAATAGTCATATTATATTATCTGTAGTTTAACCACATCACTAGGCAGTAAAACCATAATGTCACATCACTAATTAATAAATTTAAAATGTCTGCTCTCTCGTTCTTTTTTTATGGCTATAATGGCAGGAAGACGTTTGTTTGTTTGTTCAATAAAAGTATTTCAACAATGAAGAAAATTATTCATTTACCTATTCAAGTTTTCTCATCTGTAACAATAGATTAACCAAAAACTTTTATAAAATGAATTCCTTATTCATAAAAACTTATAACTGATCTAACCAAAAAGCCAAACAAAGATATTATCTATATCAGTGATTGAACCTTCAATCACTGATATAGCTATCTTTGTTTGGCTCTAAACTAACAACAAAGATAGCAACAGGCTGTAAGGCTTTAAACAGTGATCTGATAAGGGTAATAAAATATTCTAGAAACAGATGTAAGTCTAGTACCTGCACGACCTAAATCACCACGCTGGACTATTTTTTACATAATAGAAATAAAACTAGAAACAAAGAAATAAAAATCATTTATTTGACACACAAGATAAAACAGTCATATAATCAGTAGTAACAGCAATGTGTCAAAAACTAAGAAAAGTGACGGGAGCTACAGAATACAGAATATTATACCCTCAGCCTTTGGGATACGAATCGTAAGAAGTAAGGCAACCCCTAAGGATTTACTAGCTGGTATGCCTCTTGTGCAAGAGACTTCTTAGTTGGTATCACCGCAGGTACCGGGAAGCAACAGTTCGCAGTTCGCCAGCATTATTGTGTTAGGCTATGAAGGTTACTGCGACAAGTCAAACTTTTGTTTTGGAAGGTGGTTGAAAAATAATAATGGCAAAAAACTTTTTACGTGATCGGCGTCACTGACCGAGCCCGTGTGCCCTTGCTAGTAGTTATCAAAATGCGATGGGGTAGTTCGTTGCAAATTAATCAATAATTAAAACGTATTTATTTGAACATCGTCAAACTCATTTACTGTAGGGTGGTTGCTAAGTAAGTAGTAAGCGTTGGCAACAAGCTCTGTTGGTCTAGCATGAAAATATGGGTGAAATGTAATCGTATCGTTAACGTATACAGTACAAACTATGTCTGATTGTCTGTGCCATAGTTGTACTAGATAAATGATAGTTTGTACGGTATACGTCATCGATACGATAACGTTAAACTTACGTAAATTATTGTGCTAGGCCCACTGTTGACGATATGGTATGGACATGTTTTTAAATGTAAACGCCTTATGGCAATAAGCTAGACAAGTAGTTCACGTGATGATAACAGTTGCGCATGCCCGTAACACTTGCTGTGTCACACAGTTTTAAGCTTTATAGCAGTGAAGTGTGTTCATCATCCCGATAAAAGTGGAATGGGACTAAAGAGTACCCTGTGATTTCACTTTCTGTAATGCCGCTCACCTTAACACAGCAATGCTGCTCCGCAGAATATCTTGAATTAGCTGAAATGGATCTGTGTGGTAGTCATACCAGTAAGGTACACGATTGAAAAACCAAGAGGTTTATACGTGAATTTGAAATTTTATTAATTCAAAGTCAAAATCATTTATTCAATTTAGGCATCAAAGACGCACTTATGAACGTCAATTTTTCATTATAGTGTACTTTAAAGACTACCGCCGCGTTCCAAAATATATAGAGCCTACCGAGAAGAAGCGGCAAGAAACTCGGGGCCATTCTTTTTATATAGATGTTTTTTCAATGTTTTTGCTTAGGTACTACAAATATTAGCTCCAGTGTGTTGCCTTACAAAAGAGAACATAATAATGGTATCAGTAGGGCAAGACACGCTACACGTTGACATCTTAGTACACGAGTAGATAGATCCTGGAGTGATCAGTCCCAAGCTGTTTTATCCTCCAAGTAATCCGAAATTTTGTAATAACCTTTTTGACAGAGTTTGGAGTAATAGTCATTTTAAACTTATTAATAGACAAATCTCGGATAACATTGGGAACTTTATTATAGAATCGTATACATTGTCCCATAAAAGAATGACTTATTCTGTGGAGACGCGTTACATGTACGGATAGCTTGTGCTTATTTCGCGTGATGATGGAATGAGCATCACTCAAAACTGCTAATGTTTTTTTACGTACATTAGATTTTCATAGATAAACTAAGAGACAACAGTTGGGATGTTTATGTCTTTAAACTTCTGTCTAAGGGAAACTCTGGGAGCTAAACTGTAGATCGCTCGTATAGCCCTTTTTGCAGTATAAAAATAGAATTCATATCTGCAGAACACCCCCAGAGCAGTATGCCATAAGTCATAACGCTATGGAAATAACTAAAATATTTCCATAGCGATTGCCTAACTCGAACGCATTGAATCATTACCTGAAATTAACATGTTCTATTAAATAGGAAGACTGGTAGCTTATTTTTAAAATAATGTGATGGTTTTGCTGAATTAAGTATTTTTTGGTTGATATCATCTTAATACTAAGTGATAAAAAATCATAAAATATAGATACACGTATAGATTATCTAAAATTAAAGCAAAATTTATGAAATTTATTTATGATGGTATATAAGTATATATTTGGACCTCAAATGTGCACGTTTGTTTGCGTATGTTTTGCGTCTTGTATACGTTGTTATGCCGTTTATTAGAATGTAGTATTATTCAGTAGTTAGTATCGTATATACCTTAACAAAAGTTTTCATCTGCCATGGTCACTAATGGAATAATTAACTTAAAAACGGGATATTTACTATGTATTGTGTATATTTTGAGCTCTCGATATTTCAACACAGTTGCATGCGCCATGTTCACGAGTAAATTGAAGTATCTTCGGGAAGGTGTTGGCACGGCGCGTGCAACTGTGCTGAAATATCGTGAGCTCACAATAAATACAATACATGCTAAATATCACGTTGCGAAGCCCTCGTCGCGGAGCTCGACTTGGCGATCTTAACCGATCAATAAGTTAAGCAACACTTGCTGCGGTCAGGACTTGGACGGGTGACCGTTAGTGGCATCTTTCAACTGAGCGCTTCCGTGCTTCGGAGGGCACGTTAAGCCGTCAGTCCCGGTTGTTTTTCTCAGAACGACAGTCGTAAGGCTATGTCGAAGGCCTTTGGGCAGCCTGAAAACTGGGCCTGCGTGGTGATTATGGTCCAACTCCTCTCTCTGAGAGGAAGGCTCGAGTCCCATCAGTGGAAACAAAATGGGCTGATTATGATTTATGATCCCGTTTCTAAAGTTAATTCAACGGGAATTCTTATATTAAGAAAACTTTAAATTACAGAACACTCCAACCACCTATGACTTGAAACTTGAAATCCAACTAAGCGAACACACCAAGTAATATTGATTTCTACTCCTTGTACTTTACACCCATAATGAGGTGCAAATATCTCAGTTTCGGCAACACCATGTTACACATGACAAGACTGGTATTTTCAAATATATTTCCTTCCACGCTAATCTCGTATTAATTTAATCATATTTTATCATTGCCATTATAAACCGACTAACATTGTGTTGAAATAATAAATATGAAATGTGTAAATGAAAGTAATACCATAGGATAAAATGTGTTTTTTTTTAAATTTCGTCATTAATATTTTCCGGTACAGCACGTTTTAAAGTGGCTATAAACGGTCTTGGGCAATTTTCATTCATAAGATCATGAGAGAAGTCGTTGCCTATTTTTGGCCGTTTACATCTTATATAATATGAACCGACTTCAAAAAAGGAGGAGGTTTCTCAATTAGACCGTATATTTTTTTTTATGTGTTCGCGGATAACTTCGTCGTTTATGAACCGATTTTGATGAGACTTTTTTTGTTTGATAGAGTAAACTTCCGTAGTAGTACCATATAATTTCATCAAATTCGGTCAAGCCGTTTTTGAGTTATACTTCAATAACGCTGGCGGATCAGCTAGTATATCATTATCATCTCAGCCGTAGGACGCCCACAGCTGAACATAAGCCTCCCCCATGATTGTCCAATAGGACAGTAGGAAGCGGATTGCATCCAACGTCGTCCTGCAAACTTAATCAGGTCGTCTGTCCACCATGTCGATGGACGACCTACGCTATAATAGTTAGTATATATTATATACTTGGTAATATAGTATTGGGGTATATAAACTGATGACAGTGAAAGCAGCATAATGGTTCTTAAACACTTAATGTGTGTTATGAGCATAAATATTTGTATTGATTTAGAGATTCTATCAGACTGAGCAAACACCCATTTTCCAAAGGTTACCTAACACCATCACATACCTACCTCATATTATTGTTTTTGTTTATTGTTAAAGGTAATAGTAATAATATAATAATTGAATAATTGATAACATTATAATATATCAATTAGTTAATTATATTATATTTTATTTTGGTTTGAAAATTTCACAATATGTTTCCAGGCGAAGTTCACATTTTAATCCATTATGTTTATATCCGTGAAGACCTGTAATTGGCCCTTTGTTTCTATTTTGTAACTATACATGAAATAATAATAATAATATAATGTACATAAAATGGCTGTTGGTCTTCCTGATATTGAGTAATTAATCACTTTGTTGTCATAAAAAAGCGAACGAATTTACGATTACGAGCAGATTGGAAATTTGAAAATTTGTTGTTGCAGTAATTGTTGAATATTGCTATGCAGGATCCATGAGGACAAACACTTGTTGAGTTTTTATAATTGTTTTAATTCTATCAAGTCATCTTATTATCATTACACAGACAAGAACACAGTAGGGAAGAGTAGTAAGGATGGCAGCACCGTGTGGGTGCGTTCACAGTAATATTTACGATGCGTTCATGATATTTAATAGTAATAACTGTGTCTAGAGATTGAACGGCAAAGATAAGTTTGTCCTTTATCCTTGTTTGTACGGAACACTCGGTGCGTGAGTCCGACTTGCACTTGGCCGTTTTTTTACCTGCTAAATATTAATACCAGTAATATAACTTATAGAGTGGACGGTTCTACCTCGTACACGTAATGTTTTCCATAAAATAATCGTACCCCATTCGCACTTTCTCCTCTCCCCATTATTTCTGCTTAGCTACTAAATAAAATAAATACGGATTACACGGAATGTCTCCTTAAGAAGTAGTGAGGGACTGTGTTGTGTGAAGTTATCATTTTTATCGATGAAATTTTTAGGACGATCTACTAACTAAACTTATCGCTAAAGAAAGGGCATAAGTGCGGTGCTAGAACCTTCTGAAATTGACGGTCTACACACGCGACTAACTGGTCTACGACGTAACGTGCAGAGACAGTATTAAAGCTCAAAAAGTAATATTACATTAATCAAAATTACTTTCACATTTCAGAAGTAAATTTTTTGCCTGTAATTTTTGTTGTTGTTACTATTTGTACAAAAACCCAAAACTTAAACTTATAACCCGGTCACATTATTTCGAGACCTGGCGTCAAAGACGTCACGTCGCGTCGGCGCTCTGATATGGTGCGCAAAACAAGCAACAAACAACTAGAGGATTCTAGTAGGATATTATTCTTAACAATTAGATTTCCAACAAAAAAAATATTGTGTTAATTAATTTAATGTAGATAATATTATTATAATGATATGATTAAAATGATGAAAAATAAATGAAACAATCTTGGTTAAGTGGGTACAAGAAGTGTTTATTACACAAAACTACATATAAGATAGGTAAAATCTTCTTCAGAATACATGATTGGCTCGATGCCAGTCATTGTCTCATTATCGCTAACGCTGATCTCACTGTCCGAACACTCCTCGCCTAATATAATATTTTAACCTAACAGAAATAACAAAATAACAATAAAAGTACAAACGTAACAATGAAATGTTTAAAATATACCACGAAAACAAGTCGACGCGTATCGGCAACGAAAGTGCTAACCGTACTGACGCGCCGTGGCGAGCGCGGGGAGGTGAAAGGAGAACGGGGCGGGAGATTCGCATTCCAGCGAGGTCTCAAGATAATGTGACCGGGTTGTACAGTATTATATGCGAAAGTGTATTTTGTTGATTTATCGAAGTAATTTTATTTAGTTAATTACAGAGGCCAAGAAGTACGCAATTGCAGACCTCCGTTATAAGATGCCACTAGCTGAATCTTTTTGTCGAGTTTTAAGAAATGATTTACGTAAATTAGAGTGAATCAACTTTTACTTTCTTATTTACACTCCTACTTATATGCTTTCTTTTATTTTATATAAGAGTGCCTTATAATTGTGTTATAATACAATTTAAATAAAAATACTGTTTCCAGAGCGGAATATATTGATTCTAAGATCAAAGCTAAAAGTAGGCATGTTCACTGAAAAAATACCAAGTCTTACTTATTTAGCTTAAAAAGATATATCTTATCTCTTTTTGAAATTAAAAAATCACAAATAAAATCTTCTCTATGTTTTTAATTCCTTTTTCTCTACAATTAAAATATTGTTCAAACATTCATTTCAAAATTCGACTTGCCAACTTACAAACTTATCAGAGTGGTTCAGGTCAAGTATTATAGAGCTAAACTAGGTAAGCTCCACACCGCAGAGACATAAGAAATAAGTGTAATCTTATGAAAACTATCACAGCAATTTAAACTCTTATCAATCCTAAATGTCCAGTTAATATCGATATCGACAAGTTTTCAAACGTAGCAACACTACTCGGAGTATGGGTGATTTTTTCACATTTCCTCTGCGTTCCTCCAGCTATGCACATCAATTCGCGTATTAGATGCTCGCCCTCTCGCAGTTCCTCTGTTTACTTTAATAGATGATAAGGTGAGACTAAACGGTGTTATTATTGTCATAATGGTGTTGGCGGTGTCTTGGAGATAAATTCATTATGTTAGTTCATGATAAGGTTTAAAAATGAGCTATCATTTGTTTGATAGTAAGGTCTTAGGGCGGGGCATGATTGTGTCAGCATTTGTTTTATTTCTACCCAACTGCAGCAAACCCAAAAGGAGAGTTATTAGTTTGATATGTATGTTGTATGCTTGTATATGCTGTATGCTTGTATACAGAGTGAGTCATTTAAATGGGTCAGTATGAGCAAGTCTGAACCTATAAAACTTTCAAAGATCTCTTCTAAGGAATCATGTCATTGATTTAGTGACAAGAAAAACTGAATTCATAGATTTTAAAAAACATGTAAGCAAGTAAGTACTGCTTTCAGAAATTTACCCCGGTTATATATTGATATTGATTGTGTAAGTCACAAGCAGTAAATATTGCTACGACACATGATATGTAAAATGAAAAAAAATGTTTAAAAATATCCGTTAATTTAAGTATCAAGTTGTTCAAAATGACGACCGTTTCAATATAACATTACACACAATCCATAACGAAATAGAAATAATGTACCTTTTTTTTCTCAATACGACCTGGTATCCCGGACCGGGACAATTCCTGAAAGTATTTTATAAATTATAAAGTTTTTATTGTTGTAGAATATGTTACAATTAAAAATGTGAAAGCCACTGGTTCCCGAACTAGTGGGTACTGTGTTTCAGTTTTGTATGTCTTATAGTTTTAGACTTGCCCATACTGATCCATCTAAATGGCCCATGCCTTTGTATGGATGTATACATACCCGTTTCTATGCAATATGATTAGCTATAATATGAAGTTTAAACATGGCAAATGTTATGCTATAGGTACCTACCTATAACTGTAGTACACAACTCGCACAACGACATTAACTATACTGACAAGATTAAAAGAACGCGAAGATATATGAATCCTAGTTGTTAGAAAGGGATCAACAAATTATTAACAGCTTTAGCCCGTGACCGCCAATGACAGCCTCGTTCTCTCTGTCGTGGGTGGCGAAGCGGCAACGTCGCAGGAGTTAATTTAGATTTAAATACAATTTATGATTTTCCATTTTTGATAGATAAAATAGAAAAACAATACTTACAAATGAAAATATACATCAATCTTGTTTTTTTACACTCGTCCCAGTATTATGTTCTTCAGTTTCTGAATACACAAGAAGGCATTTTTTCCTAAATGTTGAATACGCACTGCGTCGTTACCAGACAGACTGGAACTAAGTTGACTCAAGACAACTAGCTTGTGTTGATTTTGCCAATCCGAGCACAGTAAGACGTATCTACCTCCGTTTATATATAACATCATTGTTCCTATGTCCGTTCGTAACTACTCAACGCCTCAACCGATTTCGATAAGTGATACGTCATTAGATTTGTTTCATAATCAGTATCATTGGTTCATTACCCGGCTGCGACAAAGTACAAAAGAAAACCATTTTATCGTCTTAATATGCTAGTTATTTACTTAAGGTTTATTAAACATTTAGTTAGCTTTATAATGTTTTTTAAAATTTTAATACAGGTGTAAGAAACAAGTCGACTATAATTTCATATTTGCATCCTCACATTCTGATACTGAATGGTATAAATAGCTGCGTATAAATGATCCCCCATCAATATCTCATCACGAATGATGATTCAGCTTTCCTTTGGCCATTTTGTCTGATGGATGGCGTTCCGATCTCGACAATTTCTCAGATGGATTTGGATGACGATGTTGGTATTTGAAATATTTCTAGATATTATTACTTTTTTGGTCAATCCATTTACTTTTGTAGATTTTTTTGCACTTCAAATAAAAGACCTTTATGTTAGCGGTTAGATATCTGTTGGTCCTTTCGTCTGCCCTTCCGTCCACTTCCATACCTACTTCAATTTATTAGAAAGTACTATCAACCTTTGAGAACTGTTTACGCAGACAATATAAGGTTTACGAACAAAATGCCTTAATGTGTTGAATTTAGCAAGATATTCTTTACTCTTCCAGCTTAATGAATAGTAAATCTTTGTTATCTACCAACTTACAAAAAAAAGAGGAGGTACTCATTTCGACTGTTTTTTATTTATTTTTTTATGTACGTTACCTCATAACTTTTGATAGGGTGAACCGATTCTCAAAATTACTTTTAGTTTGAAAGCTGGTGCTTAGCGTGTAGTTCCATTAACATTTCATCAAATTCGGTCCAGTAATTTTGAGTTCCACTCCAATAAGTGAATAGAATGGAAGTCGGTATTTTTTTTTAATTTTACTTGTTTATGGTATTATCCAGTCGTTAATGTTAAGTTATCTGTCACGCCTGACAATTAAAGTTACAGTGCTATCCAGAAATTGGAGCTCTACACTGTACTCGTTATTGCAAGACTTTCAGTCTATTTGTTAAGTATTTAAGTTGCACAAAGTTCATCGTAGTCCCACTAGCTTAGGCGTTGATGAATCAGTCACATTGTACAAGTAAGTTTTAAATATTACATCAGAATGTCCAACTTTAAAGTTATATGTTCTTACTTTACCATAAATTTGATGAAAGACCAACCGAATTTATTATCTATATTATTCTCTATTCACATGTTATAAAAATCTCTCTCTGTATACAAATATGTATAAGAACATTTATATTTCTCAGTATATATTTGTATCATAACATATTGAAAGTATTTGAATCTAAAATAAACTACAAAATCTTGTGTATGTCCTGTCTGAATTTCAGTCCGCGCGTCACACATACATCACTGGATTGATTGTGACAGCGTTTACTGAAATGTATTCATTGGAGATTTTTTTATATCGGCCAACAACCATCCAAGACTTTCAGCCGTGCGATTCTCTCATGATTCGTGTTCGTCGACGAGCTCACCGATGTCAAATGCTTTATGAGATATCGCCCTTGTACACAAGTTTGTTTTTCCAACGTTTCTTGTTATCCCGTCGTTTGATTCACGGATGTTTTCAAAGATCCAACGATGTTTGCTCTTAGAGAATCGCACGGCAGTTGCCAAACTATGTAGAGCATGTAAATTCGTACTCGTAACCTAATGACTAATATACATACATACGTGTACACACTTGTCTTTTAAATTATTTTTTATCGCCACTTACTTAATGTATTTAACAAATGTTCATTTATGCTTAGCTCCTGTGTGTTGCCTTATAAAAGAGACCATAATAATGGTATCATGGATGTCAAAGTGTAGCAAGAGACGCTACACTTTGACATCATAATACTATATTTTACTAGTAGATAGATCCTAGAGTGATATTTTTTTTACGCAGAGTATTCCTTTATGCAAACAACCGTGCTCTCCTCCATCGTGTCTCTGCCAGAAGGGCAGCATACCCACCAAACTTCTGCGGTGGTCCATCACTGCCGCTTTTGGCGGGAACGCGGGACAGCGGCTCACCGTAATACCGGCACTCCTCTCCTGTGCCGGTGCCGCCCATACGACACCGCAGCCCGCCTCAGCCGCAGTGGCGCCCATATACTACCGCAACCTACAGTGACCGCTCCCATGTAGACTTGGAGGGCAAAGCCCATAGGAGCGGTCCCACCTCGGGCCCGCCAGCTATCGGCTATCACTGGCAGGCCCATTGGTTCCTCTTAGCTTCACCGTGGTGACCCAAGCCACGGCTACTGAGCCCCGCCCGCCACGACAAGGCGGAAACCCTTGGGGGGGAGAATCCTGGAGTGATCCGTCCCAAGCTGTTTTATCCTCCAAGTAGTCCGAAATTGTGTAAGAACCTTTTTGACAGAGTTTAGTTTTAAAAGTAATTTTAAACTTGTTAGTAGGCACATCTCGGATAACATTGGGAGGCTTATTATAGAATCGTATACATTGTCCCATAAAAGAATTACTTATTCTGTGGAGACGCGTTACATGTACGGATAGCTTATGCTTATTGCGCGAGTTGATGGAATGAGCCTCGCTCATTTAAAAAAATGCGTGATCATACATAAAAAAAATATACGCGTCAAGTTGAGAATTTCCTCCTTATATTTTGGAAGTTGGTTAAAAAAGAAAGAAACATTTTCACAAAATAATGACATATTAGTAGACCGTTTAAAGTTGGAGGAGTTTTATCATTGAACATTAAGCGGTAACATAAATCATCTTTGTACTTTCTGCACTTGACATTATAAATTACCTCGTTTAAGTATTATAATTACTACTTTCGTAAAAAAAGTTAAAAAGTACATTTTAAATCAGCGATGAGCCCGATAACGAGATATAACACCTATTCGTAGGGATTGAATATTTCAAGAGCAGTAGAAATTATTGTGAACGAATTCGTCGGGGGAACTACTGCCACTAACTATTTCTATCCTAATTCGTTAATGTTGACATTGCTGTTTCCCGGTTTAATGGCTATGTTTGCCGATGAAATTACAGGCGCATGCGATTTAACAACATTAATATCTGTAAATAGGGCGAATTCTGTGATCTGAGGGTAATGGGCGCAAAACAGTTCTTCACTTGTGACGGATTGCATCTGTTATTTTTTTCTTAACCTAATCTTGACACCAGGTAGGCCTTGTGTTTGTACTGAAATCCTATGATATACAAACAGTCTATCCAAAACGATTCCGTAACTCTGATGAGGTATTATAAAGTAATGTGAGGGTCAACTTCAAAACGTCCCCCATTTTTGTTCTTAAAATTTGGTAGTGGTTATAAATCAAATTCAGTTTTGTACACAGATGTATACTAAGAAAGAATAAGAAACACAGTACGCATGGCAGGTACAGTATGGTGATACATAAATATCTTCAAGTCAGCCTAGTTTATAGTGGCCTTGCATTTAAAGCACAAGGTCCCAGGCCTAATGCCGGGCTTTAATATTTTTGTGAAGATCTTAAATGTTCTCGTCAGGTCTTGGATGTTTGCCTTGTGTTAAAGCATGTGCCCAATGTTTCCCGCGATATATGGAGTCCTAGTATATATAAGTACGAAGGTAACGTATTTTACTCATCCACATGGCGTGAACAAAGTCAGAGAAAAATAAATGTTTAAACATAAAAATGTGCGACTATATTTCTCTTCTGGCATAAGAAGTTATCCCCAAAGATTTGCCGTCGGCATATCTTTGCCGGAACTCTGATTTATTTCTTTATATACAGTTTCCGGTTGCTCGACCCGGTTTAGGATTATGTTTGTTTGGAAACCCCGGATTTTATTTGTTAAGCTTATACTTTTGATATATTTTGTGGTTGCTTTATGGTTTTTGTATTGCTTCTTTCCAGGTGAGTGGAAGATTGAGTGCTAGGGGAAAAATAATACTGGTTTTGATTAGAATAATATATGTAAGCGAATTTTTTAATGATGTTTAATCGTCCCCATATTATAATTAACCGGATAGTTAAATTCGTTTGCCGCCTCGGTGGTCTGACACGGATTGTCGAAGACGTAGGTTTGAATCCCGTCATAGGAAATGTCTTTCTGAAATAGCAAAGTGTGTATATCGAAAGTTTAAATAAATTATTAAACGATGTTATATACTAACAGATATATAATCTTTAAATCCCGATGGGATGACTAATCCAAAATAACTACGGATTAGTCTCTTAGCCAGTTTTTAGAATGTAGTAGGTAGGAGCATACTATTACTATACTATACTACTAACCATTTTGCATAGGTAGGCACGCAAAAACATTTTCATTCATTGTCTCATAGTATCTCAGAATGTCTTAGACTTTAGATCAGGTTACGAAACGATTTCAAATGCTATGGAGGTGATTAGTTACTCGTATATTGTTCGTGCCAGGGTGTTTAGGTTTGACGGTTTAAATGTGGTATATTGAGATGCGAATATTTATCGGTGGAGTACATCACACATGCATGCTCACTGACTGAATGATATCATTGGCTCAAGGCCCACTAAACGCATTTTCGAAACGAGCCTCTCTTTGCTGCTAAATCAACTGCGTCGTAGCCTTTGGATTTGGATTAGATCCAATCCTATGTCCTTGTATCCAGTAGAGTAGAAAATCATTATTGTATATACTTACTTCCTCTAATACCTGCCGTGCGATTCTCAAAGAGCATCTTTGACAACATCCGTGAAACAAATGACGAGATGACAAGAAACGTTGGAAAAACAACCTTGTGTACAAGGGCGATATCTTATAAAGTAAATGACATTGGTGAGCTCGTCGACGAGCACATCGACGAATCATTAGAGAATCGCACGGCTGGTGGTATTGTATCGTTAGCTCTGAAGAGTAGTCATACCTTCTTAGAGCTCGCAGTACCGCAGTACTGTTACAGAGTATCCTGATTCAATTAACTTGATATTTCACAATAGTACTGCTTAAGCCGGTAGGTAATTAGTTAAGCAGAAAAAAGTAAAGTACTTTGATAAACTTAAATCGTTTGTGAATCCCTAGAGCCTGTACTCAAAACGGGACATGACAATACCGGAATTTAATCAGCCAGAATTCGATTCTACTGTCAGAAACGATAATTATCTTTTGACATGTGACACACACAACGCACGACGAAGTGAATTATTGTCTACAAACTTCGTAATCGCTTGTCTAACAAATATGTATTTAAAATTAAACCGTATGCTCATTGTTATAAGATTTAGAGCGTTTTACGGGATGTCGACTATTTTGTGCTTTTTGGACATAGGTTATTCACAAACGGATTCCCTCATAATTTGGACTAATTCGGTTATTTCACATTCAAGAGACTAAATAGATAGAAATTAATGATAATCAGAGCTACTTTCTATTTATTATTAAAAGCAGTTTCGGAGTGTTTCGAAGTCCTTCAGCTGTTTTTACCAAATAGAACTCTAACTCTGACGTATTGTTAGTTTCATTCATAAATTTGTTGTTCTAAGCGTAAACAGGATGCTGAATCAATAAATAAAAAGTCAGGGGGATGTAAGCAGTAAAATCTAACTAATTTTGTTTTTTTTTTGTTTCTCTATTTGTGTGTTTGTCTGTCTGTTTGCACAGGCTAATTTTCGAAACGATTGGACCGATTTAAACAAAATTTTGTTCAACGTTCAACATAAAGGATACTTCTGATCCCGGTAAATTAATACGTTTCCGCGGGATGGTTAAAAAACAGAATGACGCGCTGGCGGGTCAGCTATGATAAATATGTTCATATGAAAGTTCAAGCTGAAACTGTTAAATTTTTTGGCGAAAATTTATTATACTACTATCTAACCCGCCAGCGGCTACGCTCGCGTGGCCTCGAGGGATATGGTTAATTACAGTTTTTTTTATCTATCCCACGTGAAATCTTTAATTTACCGGGATAATAAGTATCCTATATGCTGACCAGGGATATAAACTACCACCGTACAAAATTTCATTTAAATCGGTTTAGTCATTTTGGAGATCAGCCCGTACAAACAGACAAAGAGGGAAACAAAAAATAAAAATTAAATTAGTTTGATTTCTCTCCTTACATCCCTCTGGCTCGGTTTTTAGATATTTTTTTTATTGTAAAGAAATTCGACTTCTACAGTTTTATTATTTGTAGTGATAATATAAGTTGTTAAAGTCGGTACCATGAAAGCTGTTCAAAAGTACCTACTCGTATTATCACAATATTGTGCGCACGGTGTCGACTTCGCCAAATTATTTGAAATTGGTTCTAGTTGTCGGTAAAAACATTTTTTTTACCCTTTTAGTGATCTTTGCAACTTACGAGAGAGATTGTCGTTCGCTGTCGATAAGGGTATCAAGATAAGCAAAACACTTTTGAGTTATTGGAGTGTAACTCAAAAACAGCTTAACCGAATTCGATGAAATTTAGATGGGTTCTCCTCGGAAGTATACTCTTATAAATAAGTTCTAGAATTGGTACCTAAATGGGGTATCATGTCAATCAGTGAACATATATATAAGATACACACAGTCAAACATACATAAAATATGAGTCGTGTAACTTGAAACACCAATTACCATTTAGTAATTTCGTTACATCCGTGAACTATTGTGAGACTGTTCAGTTTGGGCAAAGTCTTAAGGTTCCATAAGGATATGTTATTCATGAATTATGTTTACCACTAGATACAAAAATTGAACATCGAGACGTGTTTGCTCAGCCTTTTTGCATTTTTTACTAACAAGTGCTCAAGAACTTATGTTTGGAAATAATAGTGCATACGAACCAAATCGTTAGGGTTTAAAGGGCCATAAAATAACGAACTACATGAGACTTCAAACTCAAATGTCTTAGGATGACAAATATACATTGCAGTACCATGCAGCACATGCATATACATGCATAAGCTGATATAAAAGTGAGACTGTTCAGTTTGGGCAAAGTCTTAAGGTTCCATAAGGATATGTTATTCATGAATTATGTTTACCACTAGATACAAAAATTGAACATCGAGACGTGTTTGCACAGCCTTTTTTACTAACAAGTGCTAGAGACCTTATGCTTTGAAATAATAGTGCATAAGAACCAAATCGTTAGGGTTTAAAGGGCCGTAAAATAACGAACTACATGAGACTCCAAACTCAAATGTCTTAGGATGACAAATATACATTGCAGTACCATGCAGCACATGCATATACATGCATAAGCTGATATAATATTTTTCATCCCCCCCATCTCGGGAAGACTATTTTTGCAAAAGCCGTTTTTATCAGCTAGAGGATAAAGTAAATTAAATTTAGAACATCATTTGACCTATTTACTTCTACCTCCATGGTACCAAATTTATCATACAGCCTTTTTAATTTGTTAAAAACTCAGACTCGGAACCTTCTTGGTGTCCTTTTTTTAATTAGCTTTGCGCGCGCCATTTTCTTTTCACGTCATATTGTTAAAACCTTAGGTTAAAAACTAGTTATGTGTGAAATATTATTTGGTATAATTTAAAGATGATTCTGTAATAATTACTTATCATATTATTGTAGTTGTTAATACCTACACTGAAATAAAAGTATCTTGTGATTGTAAATGTTTTTTTTTACCTTTAGTCATTTCCTCGCTGAGGTGGGATAAAAGTTATGTGTTGCACTCGAGTGCAAAGATTTTTTCACCTCGTGCTCTTTTGATTCCCTCGAATTTTTGGATTTTAGAATCCATCGCTTGCTCGGTTATCAAAATTGAGCACGCGGTTAAAATGCAACTTTGCACTCATGTATAACAAATAACTATTAAATTGATCTCATTAATCAACAATTCATTAATAAAAGGTTTATATTCAATATAATATAACTCCTCCCCTAGCTCGAACACATGCGGTGATCCTCCTGGGCATGCTGCGAATCAAGTTATCCAGCGTTTCTTGAGGTAACCTGTCCCATACATGAATTGCAGCTTCCCTGAACTCTGGCACTGTCTGGGGACGTGAATAACGGTTCCAAACAGCTCGCTTAAGAGCATCCCACGATACGGGTCAAAGGATCAAATTCAAAGTCAAAATCATTTATTCAATTTAGGCATCAAAGATGCACTTGTGAACGTCAACTTTTCATTACTTAGACTCTACCACAGCGTTCCAAAATATATAGAGCCCACCGAGAAGAAGCGGCAAGGAACTCGGGGCCATTCTTTTTATATAGATGTTTATAATGTTTCTACTTAGGTACTACAAATATTACATTTTATGGGTGGCAGAGAGAGACAGCTTGCCAGAAGTGGAGTACTCGTATTCCAAGCATCTTTATGTCGAACTTTATAGTAAGCTTTTTTAAAAACGTTTTTTACAGTCAACTTGAATTTACCCTCTGTGAGCTCAGTTACTGCTATATACTGATCATAATAAAATCTACCGTAACATAAAAGATATCGATTTTTCAAAGTGATCGCAAACTTTTTTTGTTGTGTGTATCTGATGCCGTCGCCAACCACTGCTTATTAGGTACGTACAGCCCAATTTGACAGGCCGGCGCTAGCTGGTAGATCCTTGCCTCCTGAGCCGCGCGGCCCGAGGTTGATCCCCAGACAGGTCAAACATTTGTGCGCATGAACATGTCTATTTGACCTGTGTCTGGTTGTTATACATGTACATAGGAATGTATATCAGTCATCAGGTCCCATTGTTCAAGCTCTGCCTAGTGTGGGACCTAGAAACCTTGTGTGGATGTTCTGAAAAATCTACAAGAACAAACAACTCTGAATTTGCCATAGCAAACAGTTCTATGTAGAAGTGAACCAGTGTAACCATAAAACCATGCCGCAATTGCCACCAGGCGTTCAACGTTAGGTTAACGACTTTTTCGTCTCATCATATAGGTACTAGAGTTCAAAACCTTTCCCCATTCAAGAGTCAACAAGCTAATAAATCCTTTTATCTTACGTTTGCCAGAAATAGGCATACATTATCATACGCAACAACATCTTTGTTCCACATAAGATTGAGTCCGAAACAATTCACTCAAGTTAGCCTATTGTCACGATTCCTTGATAAAATCTCTTCCTGCCTGTAACTAAAGGAGCTCACACATGTGCTTACCTAATTATGTTTCTTCGCAAGGATATGACAACCAATGTTTTAGTTTGAAACTATTTTTTGGGTCCAGCTAGTAAAATTTATTTTATTAATATATCATTTATCAATTAAAATCATACATAACAAGATTTAGCGGAACTGGCAAGCGCAGCGTAGGTCGTTCACCGTCACGGTGGACAGACGACAGACAGACTTTAGAGGCAGGCCGCTTCCAACCGGTCCTTTTGGAAAATTATGGTGGAGGTCCATGTTCAGCAGTGGACATCCTACGGCTGAGATGATGATGATGATGACCTCTCTCTGAGGGGAAGGCTCGATTCCTAGCTGTGGGAAAATAATGGGCTGACTATGATATAAAGATTTGATTGACTATGGGAAGAAAAAAATCCACAGCACTCGATCTTGTTAAAAGCGTCATAACGTACTGCTGCGCTAGCTGTGTGCACAATACTGTATGTGGCACTTAGGGACATCAATCTCAGATCGCAGGGAACACCAAACTCCTGGCGCACTAAGATCTAAATTATCTAATTCATAAGAGGTATTCAAATTATCAACGGGATAATTACCATGTACATTTTCTAAGAGTTTCCGATATTTCGGCACTGTTGCAAGCGCCATGATCACGGATGAACTGAGGAATTGCGGGTGGGTGAATGTTTTACGAGCAGACGAAACGGTCTACCCTCTTCCGTACTCGTTTGCTATGCGAGGCACCACTACTATTGTTCGCACTGTTAGTTTTTGTATTATCTCGACACACAGCACTAACCGTATCAGCTCGAACCTTGGGACTAATACTGTTTTTGTTTTTACACAATCGTACCACAGGATTCCAGACGTTCGACAGTTGAAAACCATCCTCACGAATAAAATTTTTAAACTTCGTGATTTCAATCGCTTCTCTGACGAGTCTTGGTATGTAGTGGCGTTCTATAGAAAGTATCTGGGGGTTATACAACTCGATCCAGTGGTTCATACCTGACTCCAGGAGATGTTGAGCGATGGCAGATTTTTGCGAGTCATTATTTTTAACTGCTCTGATATGTTCCTTTATGCGACAAGAAACAGTGCGTTTAGTTTGACCAATGTAGGAACTACCGCAGCTACAATCAACCTTATCTACACCTGGTACTTCCAACGGAAACCTATCTTTTGGTGACCGTAGCCACTGTGAGATCTTCTTGAAAGGAGTGATGATAGTATTGACAGAGTACATGTGTAGGATATTAGCTACCTTGTCTGTCACTCCTTTTACATAAGGCAGATATGCAGGACATCGTTCAACTTTGTACTGTACGTGTTTCCGGTTTTGTCTAGGTAGGGGTAATTGTCCACTGTAACCATTTCTTTTTAGGACCCCGCACAAATGATGAAGTTCATTTTGTAAGTGTTTCTTGTCACACAGGTTATATGCCCGGTTGGTGAGTGACGTCACCACTGAGTTTAGATGACGGGGGTGGTGATGCGAGTCAGCATGCAAGTATCGGTCCGTGTGGGTTGGCTTTCTATATACTGAGTGGCTAAGAGAACCATCTTCACTCACTTTGATTTTTTTGTCAAGAAAAGGAATGTTTCTCTCTCTTTCCATTTCGTACGTAAACTTCATCTTAATATGAATGTTATTCAAATGTGCCAAGTATTGTTGAACTTCATTTTCATCCCCTTCTATAATACTGAATATATCATCTACGTACCTCTTCCAAAGCTTAATTGGAAACGGTGCTAGTGAGTTGGCCGTCTCTTCAAAGTGTTCCATCCATAAGTTGGCAACAACTGGGGCCACTGGACTGCCCATGGCAACTCCATCTATTTGAAGATAAAACTCACCCTGATATATGAAGTAATTAGTGGACAAACAATGATATAGCAAGTTTCCGTACTCCAGAGGGATACCATTATTTTGTAATTTTCTTTTAATGACTTCCATGCATTCTACTATGGGAACATTAGTAAAGAGCGATTGTACGTCGAAACTGACCATCACTTCATTCACATTTACCCGGGTTTTCTGTAGAATATCCACAAAATGGCGAGAGTCTTTCACGAATGACGTGGTTTGCCCAACCAGTGGCTGCAAGACGGTGGTCACATGTTTCGCGTCAGAGAAGCGATTGAAATTACGAAGTTTAAAATTTTCAATCGTGAGGATGGTTTTCAACTGTCGAACGTCTGGAATCCAGCGGTACGATTGTGTAAAAACAAAAACAGTATTAGTGCCAAGGTTCGAGCTGATACGGTTAGTGTTGTGTGTCGAGATAATACAAAAACTAACAGTGCGAATAATAGTAGTGGTCCCTCGTATAGCAAACGAGTACGGAAGAGGGTAGACCGTTTCGTCTGCTCGTAAAACATTCACCCACCCGCAATGCCTCAGTTCATCCGTGATCATGGCGCTTGCAACAGTGCCGAAATATCGGAAACTCTTGAACAAAACTAGAAAATGTACATGGTAATTATCCCGTTGATAATTTGAATACCTCTTATGTTTGTGACCATGATAGTTTAAAAACTTATATCTAATTCATGGTAGTTTTTCTTTAATTCATACTTATCCACTTTGTTTTACACTAAAAGTGACAAATCTAAAAAAAGCAGACTCTACTACGTAGTTTGAGATTAGTTTAGAGTGCACGAAGGTACAGACGACCAAATCTGCGTAAACATATCCACAATTAAACAGCCGTGCAATTCTGTAATGAATCGTCGGTGAGTTCGTCGACAAGTTCGTCGACGAGCTCATCCATGTCAAACACTTTATGAGATATCGCCCTTGTACACAAGGTTGTTTTTCCAAGTTTTCTTGTCATCTTGTCATTTGTTTCACGGATGTTGTCAAACATGCAACGATGTTTGCTCTTACGGCCGTTTTCAATATTCTATCTATCCACAGTTTTCCTTACTACGGATAGAAATTTGACATAACGTCCATACAAATAGTGTCAAATATCTATCTCTAGTAAGGTAAACCGACGATAGATAGGATATTAAAACCGGCCGTTAGAGAATCGCACGGCAGATATGTCGAATTTAAAGACTGTTATTCGCAGGTTTCATAAGCGCAATATGAATTTGGGTTTTAGTGCGAAAAATAATAAAAACACTTTTTATTCATTTTGATTTCTAGTTTGATTTTAGTTCGCTAGTTTAGTTTTGTGCTACTAATTTGGGGTTGTTTAGTTAGATTATCAACAGTCAAATGATTACATTATAAAAACAGCGGCAACGTTATTTGTATCTATGACCACATCCACAGATTTTGTCATATATCTGAGGACAGAACTAATGTGACCCGCATTGGCCTACATAAAGGGCAGATAAAACGCACCCTTTCGCCCACGTTTCTCTAATTTACTGCGCAGATAACGATCGTCTTCGGCTGAGACGGAAGAAACTAGCATTTGTGCGTGAATTTACCTGAATAAAATTGAATGAATGGCACTGTGTGTATTGTTATTAAGAGGAAATTATGCAAACTGTTAATTCTAGAAGAATGACTCTTCCCTTGTCGTAAATCGGTAATCCCTTTGTGTGTACGGGGTCGCTTAGGGTCGCGCTGCCTAGCGGAAAATAAGAGTTTAGCGCCGCTGCGCACTGAAACAATGCTATCACGGGTTTGGATGGGTTTATAGACATGAAAAATACACTGATATCATCGTATTGAATTTACCTAACTGATAGTTGTAGAAAAATAGGTGTATGTAAATATACTTAAGTGTGCATGCAATATTAATTTCCCGGAAGTGAATATATATCCCCGAATATTTTTTTTATTTTTTATTCTGAAGTAACCAAAGGACTTATGAAAATAAAATTTTAATAAATAAAGTAAAAACATGCAATTATCTCATGTATTTTTAACAGGAACCTTTTCATAGATGTTTATCCCACAATATGATGCAGAACGTCATGGCTAGGCGCCCCGCCACTGACAGATTACGCGGGAAAATGTAGCTTGCGCCGCCTTGGCTTCAAACCTTCATATTTCAGGAACTTGTAATACATTGCAATATTTTTACAATTGTATTATAACCACATTACAAGCTTATAAAAATCTTAGTAATCTAATACTTCACACGAGTAATTCTTACTTATATATAATATATAATATTATCTGAATTTCGGACACGGCTCCAGCGAATTTCATTTAATTTAGTATGCAGGCGGTTTCTGGGGCGGACATTTTATACGTCTTTACGGGCAATGAAAAAGAAGGTTTTATTGTTGCGTTGGAACTAGATGGCGTAACAGTCGCATTTCCAAATCCTGAATCGCGGTAACAAGATTCTCACAGAACAACAACCAACCTTTGTTCGTTGCGCTGAAACTAGGTGGCGTAACAGTCGCATTGCAAAAGCCTGAATCGCAGTGACAACATTCTCACGGAAAATGGGTTGCTACATTATATTCGTATCTAAATCCAGCAAAGCTCGGTCACCCAGGTACTATTATTTAACAATATATTTTTACATAAAATATGAAATATAAGTTATATATACATTTTGTTTTATAAGTTGTGTGGTTTTTACGTTAACGCGAGCTCGTACATAAGCGTTTTAAAGCCCCTTCCATATTCCTCTCTTAAAAACGCGAAAACAGACATAGGAAGGTCCAGGTTGGACAAGAAAGACAATTTTAAGCTGATTTTGAATTGAAACTAGCACATGCATGTAGTAAAACCTGACTAGGGCGACGCATTGACTGGACCCATATACCCTGATATACTTCAGATAGTTCTTCCTCTTTTCTATTAGTATTGACAAAATATATAATCAAAAGTGAAATAATAATAATAAAAAATAATAACTACACTCGAGAGAGAAAAATCCACTCAGGACGCAAGCTCACGGTTAAAAATCTCTAGCAAAAAATCTGAAGCTTTCATTCTATTTTTGGTTTTAACACCTCAAAGCTGTTAGTTTTAGATTTAAAATGAGTGGTCTAAGTTGTTATTTAAAAAAATATTATGGTAAAAAAAAAATATTTTATGAGAAGGAGTTTTAAACAATGAAAAAGGTGATGATTAACAGCAAAGAAAATACAAGATTAAAATCATCAAAATATGAATTTAATCGAAATTAACTTATCAATATTAAGTGCAACTCCCGGCCCTAATAACAGCTTCCAATCGCTTCTTTATGGATCGAATAAGTTTCTTTACTCGATCTTGTTCGATGCTATCCCATTCTTCAATGAGCGCCGCTTTGAGGTCCGATTTCATGACTGGTGCAGGATTTCTAGCCCGAACTTTTCTTTTAAGTTCATCCCACAAATGCTCGATAGGATTTAAGTCCACGCTACGCGCCGGCCAGTCCATAGCGGTAATTTCGACCTCCTGTAAATACTGCCGGACGGAACCTGCAGTATGTGGACGGGCATTGTCGTGCATCAAGATGAAGTTTTCGCTGATAAAACCGGCGTAGGGCACGACGTGATCCCCTAAAATCTCTTCGATGTATCGGTTCGCCGTCAATCCTCCCACTCGACCGCCAGTTTCAATAAAAACCAACTCGGTTTTTGCCTCCATTAAAATGCCCGCCCACACCATCCAAGAACCTCCTCCAAAAGCCACATTTTCTTTGATGCAGCACTGCGCGAATCTTTCTCCAGGTCTTCTGTAGACTCGTCCTCTTCTATCGCTACCATGCAAGCACACTCTGCTTTCATCTGAGAAGAGAACGGAGCTCCATTGTTCGTCACTCCAATCAATGTGTTCTCTGGCAAATCGTAGGCTCTCTCTGCTCGGTGGCCTGAGGTTAATTTGGGGCCAGAAGCTGGCCTTTTTTCAAGGTTAGCTTCTTTAAGTCGTCTTCTGACTGTCCAGTCACTCACAGACACTCCTCGCGTTTCTCTGAGCTCTTGTTGGGCTTGAACGCCAGTGAGGGCCTAATTTCTCAGCGATGTGGTGACAATGAATCGGTCATCTCTCTCCGATGTGCACTTTTTTCTTCCGGAACCACATCTTCGATTAAAGTTACCAGTCTCTTGGTAACGACGGTAAACTCTGAAAACAGCAGACTGGCTCATGTTCAGCGCACGTGCCACTTCACGCTGACTCTGGCCTTGTCACAATAGGATGACCACTTGAGCAGCTTCATCACTTGTTGTGTCCATTTTCAGGTAGAATTCTTGTTTGTTAATAACGGAGATGTGTATTGGTTGACGTTTGAAGGCTAATTGATAAGGATGGGTCAGGTAGATAACCTTTTATATGGGTCTGTAACCCTTAATTAGCACTACTGTAAACAAGCGTAAAAAGGATGGTTACCGATCACAACATATTGTTGGGTTGTGTGAGCAAGAAACATTTCAATATTTTATATCATTTTGAAGCTAATACTATCAGCATTAAGATTTTACTAAAAAATATTTTCGTGTTCAGTTTTTTTGCTAGCGACTGCAGGTGTGACGCCTGAGTCGATTTGTTTTGTATTTGCTACGGTTCCCTGTGTCGGCGGGAGGCATGGACACACACATCAACACATCACACACATCCAAGATCCAAAAGCGAATGTCTCTGCTCATCACCAAATGTTCGCCCCTACCAGAGATCATACCTGGGGTACTGTGCTTTGATGGCAGTGTGACTGTCTGAGCTATCGGAGCCCTCAAAACTGGCATGTTTAAACACTTCTGATGATTTGTGAAGGCGTGATGGCATTTATTTATAACAAGTAAAAATGTAAAAAATCCCTAACAAAAACAATAATGGAATTTGTCATAGTATTCTACTAACCAAGCCCTTTCATTTGATACCCACATCAAAGTACATGGACCGCGCGGCCCCGATTAAGTAGAACGTCTTCACGATAAAGGTGACAAAAGTGGAAAAAGGCGGTTCGGTGGGGGCGGAGGACGCATGCCGGTGATCATTACGCGAGTGCCAGCAGAGCGGTCGGTGTTGGCAGTTTTTAAATGTCATTGTTTTCTGTTGTGTACGTAGTTTACCATCAAAAAAGATTAATCAATGATTTCATTTCCATGTTGACATCACTGCTAATACACCTTTCAAACAAAGAAATCAAAATCTGTTGTTCATTCGTTAGGGAGCTACGATGCGACAGACACAAGCACACAAAAATTAAAGGTTAAAAATAAAAATCCATTTAACACTTTTTATTTATTTTAGCAGAATACAACACTTTTCATGTTTTCCACAGTCTGAGGCTTGAGAAAACGTTTGCCTTTCTTTGCACCCTGAAGACGAATCCATGCATTCGCCCCCTCTCGAGCGACAGGTATTATCTGATTTTGCCACTGCAAAGAAAACGAATACATATTTGATTCTGTTCTATTCAAATTTAAATAATTTATATAATAAAGTCTCAGATACGCAGCAGTTACTAATTAATGTATTGACATTGATTCATGATTGAAACGCTTGCAGCGGAACTTGACTTGGCGATTTTAACCGATCAATAAGTTAAAGCAACGCTTGCTGCGGTCAGGAGTTGGATGGTTGACCGCTTGCGGCATTATTCAACTAAATCCGTCGGTCCCGGTTGTTTGTCTTAAGACAACAGTCGTAAGGCTATGTCGGGCAGCAAGAAAACCTCGATTTGGGTTGCCCATTAACCTATCCACCAAGGGCCCCCGATTATTACCCAACTTCTCTCTCTGAGAGAAAGGCTCTTATCTCAGCAGTGGGAACATAATGGGTTAATTATGAGTGATTAGGAGTTTTTAGCCTTTATGATACTCTTTCAAAATCAAAAGGGCCATATACCGAGAAGAACAGACAAGAAGCTCGGGGGCAATTAAAATATAATTATTTTTATTATTATTTTAAACAGTTACACGTGTGGCAATGTCGCGTATGTCGCGAAGTATGGCAGAAGTGGGGTACGCCAAGCCTTAGAATAACCACAGCATAAATAAGGTTTACATAGACTGTGGGATATCTACGTAAATAAGGTAGATTTTCAAAAAACCTCCTCTCAAAACGCTATTTGTGACGTGTTTCCTTGCCTCGTCACGCACTCAGACGCAAACATAATATTCTCCGGTAGTAGTAGATTATGCACCGATGGAGTGAAGCAGAGTCTTACGTCACAGCGGTATATTGAACCCTGAGCGTAACGGGAACTCTAGATTTAATCTCTGAGTGCAGCGAGCGGATTTAAACTTAATATTTCAGTTAGAAACATTTTATGGAAGTTGTTAAAATAACAGCAAACACCGTCTTTTGTTTCAAATTCATTACAATCTTGCCTATTTTCTTTGGTTTTTCGGTGTGCTGTTTGAGGTAACCAGTTTGATTTTCGAATAAATAATCTTTACAATGCCCGTGTCTACTCCGTATAGATCGCGGCACGTAAGTTAAAGTATGCGCAGAACACATTTTCCGGTCTCAATCGAACTTTGGGGCGAGGGGCCGTGCGTAACCATAAAAATGCGGTGACAAACAATCACACTCCGCCCCTGGCTAATCGCGCAAGCTCCGCGTGACCATAGAGTACAATCGCGCAAAAAAGATTTCAGTTCTTTGACTTATGTATCATTCAAATGCGTGATCATTAAATTTAATTTTAAGAACAATGTTAAAATCTCATGTCTCCAGAGAGTGGAATTGATTTGACATATATGACATTTTAAAAGAAAGCATCATGAATTATTTTACTAATTATACAGTAGCGTCAATACAATCGAAGAAACTTACGCCAAAAGAGACTACGTCATCGATAATATGCCGGAAGAATTTATAACCCAGTCGGAGATTCTGATAGCAGTGATTCTGAATTTGACTCTTCAACTGACACAGAAGATAGAATCGCATCTGTTTGCCCAAGTTCTAGAATATCACTTACAAATTATGTAGAAGGAGTTACGCCCATGAATAGTATTGATTAAGATCAGTATTCATTTAATTGTTCTATGTAATAATACCTAACGATTACTTCCCACAACACTTTGTTCTAGAAATACAATGATTTGAAAGGAAATCCGAAATAATTTATTAAAATTTAATATTTGTTTTAACTAGCATTTCATTTTTAACCATCGCAGATTAAGTATTCTTCTATCACATTTGTCCACAACTGTACCTGCGCAGATGCCCACTATTTTGGTTTAACTTACGTACCTCGAACTGTACTAAGAGTTTTCCTACAAATAACGTTCCTAATCTGAATAACTTTAACCCCTTAGGAGTTTCATACAACATTACCTCACTGGGGATGTAATGCCTTGCTTTACATCGAGTTTGTAAGATATGTAATTGGACATTGTGGAGCAGGTGGTATGAAAATGAATTAGTTATTGTACCTACTGTGCTTTTAACAATAATGACTTATTTATTGTTTTGACGTTTTTATACATAGTTTATCAGTAGTAAGAATATTTCTTTATAAACTTACCAGAGTAACAACACTCAACTCCCTGATCCTGCTGTTGAGGGCATAATCCTGTCACACCAACTTGCTTCCCTTCAGGGCACTCGTTCTTTTGCAAACAAAGCCCGCCCAAAGACGAGCATGGTAGCTCGTAGAAAGGGAACGGGATCTCATCACCTGAAAAACCTAAGTATAGATTGTTATATATATATATTTTCAAATAAATATGCTAATTGATGCAACTGTAATTACTAACATATTACCTTAAGTGTGCCTAGCAAAAATAACTGCGTAAAGTGAAACGTAACGTGTCGTTCACGTGGAACCATATAAACTGTCATTCTGTCATTTATCGAGGGCAACTGTGATACATATAACTCAAATTTGTACTCCTAAGCGAGACGCTTTGACGCTGGCGATTTGAATACTTTTTCAAAAATTGTTTGTACTACGACCAAAGGCATGCCAGATATACCAACATAAGAGTCTACGAAAAGACCAAGTAGTTATTATTATTATAAGTAGAATAGTTATTACTAATTATTCTGTCAGTAATATTAACACAGTGCTTTTCTAAATTCATTGATAATGAAGGTATTCTGCCACCACTGGAAAACGACCAGGCTATTAACGACTATTATTTTTTATTAACGCGCTAAGTACACTAACATATCATAGGTGGCGTGAAAACGTGTGCATATTATGACGATAACAAAATATATTTAAATATTATTTATAATTATGTTTTGAACAATTTTACTGATTTTCAGCTTGTTGGGACTTTATGTAGGTACCTTCACTCTCATTTTTTGGTCTAGATTGACCGGACTAACTACTCAATATCATTGTGGTCACAGACCTTTTTTAAATGGCAAAATATAATCTGATGGCCCGCTCTATAGTAAGTTGCTGCTGCCTATGTACTTCTGAAAATCCAACTGCCATAGTGCATCAACACCGTCTTTAAAGGTTTTTTAAAATCGGAGTTACCTTCATTTTGTAACATTGTTATAAGAATTGTTTACTTGTTACTTGTTCAATGGCCCTAGAGATTATTTATGATTCGTCTCAGTAGGCCTTGTTTATTTAATAACGCGGAAGAAGAGTTCTTTAAAGTACATTATTTAAAAAATATTTTTTTACAGATTTAAAATTAACAACTTATTAATTCATTATGTACGAGATAACATTAATTTACATAGTAGTTATATTTATAAATAATATCGTAAATTTTTTATTTTTTATTTTTTTAATCATTTATAATAATTAATAGGTATAAATCTTATATATGTTACACTTGGGCAACCTATTTGTCCATTCCTTTAATTTGTTTGAGTGTAAAAATAAGACAAGTGTGTTTGAGTCCTTACCTTGATAAGAATTAAAACAACAGGGACGTTGCTTTTAATTGATTTATTATTTTATATCTCAACCGATTGGGATTTTATTTTAAACTGAATGGGGAATAGTGAGCTATTTTTGTCAACAAATCCCCATTACAAGCTGTTTCAGACGGTAATGGGGATAAGTAGAACAAAAGTTCAAAAATCCCTATTGATGGGGATTGTCAATGGGGATTGGTGGAATAACCCATCCTTAATGCCAAGTTAAATAAATTAACAAAACGTAAATACTCAATAACAGAAAAACTAACAAAAATAAAGTTACTAGCGACTGTCCGCGATTTCGTTCGTGTAGTAGGCTCAGCCTTCGGACTTGCCATAACCACCCATCTTTTCTTATTTTTTTTAAATATAAAAACCTTCTACTAAGTATAAGAAACCATTTAAAAACATGAATGAAATCGGCAAAGCTGTTCTCAAGCTAGGGCGTGACCAGGAAAAATAGGGGTTCATGTTTGTATAATATAAATGGATTATTAAATGAATTATAATATTTTATTAAGCTAATTTAGTAAGCTAATAAATCTACTATAAACATGCACAATGCACAAACTAACGCTTGTAATTTGCTAGTAATGATCATCGACTTTTACTTTTGCATTTCTATAATTAGGAGAAGGAAATTGTAAAAGATAAGCTTTATAATTTTTTATAATCAGCCCATTTTGTTCCCACTACTGGGACTCGAGCCTTCATTTCAGAAAGAGAAGTTGGGCCATAATCCACCACGCGGGCCCAGTGCGGCTTGGTGGATAGGTTAGTGGCAAACCCATGTCAAAGTTTTCAGGCCGCCCGAAGGAAGACCTTCGACATAGCCTAACGACTGTTGTTCTAAAACAAACAACCGGGACCAATGGCTTACCGAGGCCTCCGAAGCACGGCAGTTGAGTAATGCCACTAGCGGTCACCCATCCAAGACCTGACCGCAGCAAGTGTTGCTTAACTTGTTGATCCATTAAGATCACCAAGTCAAGCTCCGCTTAGAGCGCTTCGCGAATATGTTATGTTCATTTTTATTTATACTTTATTTTATTAATTTCATAAGGTAAAAATCAACAAGTACAATTTGATAATTTGAATACCGACTTCCATTCTATACAGTTACTCGTATTAGAGTGTAACACAAAAACTACTGGACTGAATTTAATGAAATTTAAATGGGACCACACGGGAAGCACCAGCTTTCAAACAAATAAAATAATTTTGAGAATCGGTTCACCCTATCGAAAGTTATGAGCTAACAAACATAAAAAAAACCGTCGAATTGAGTACCTCCTCCTTTTTGGTCGGTAGAAAATAAGTTACGATCTATTATCGTGTAGCGTAATTTCATATTTTATTAATGATATAACTATCTATGGCTGTCTATCTTTAACCCTAAACGTCTATAACCCTATTCTCATTCTCTCGGAATCAATTCGGAGACGTAAACTGTAAATCCGTCTCTGTCATCTACATTTAGGATGACAGAGACGGATAGACCGTTTCCGTTTCCGAATCGTTTCCGAGTGAATGAGAATAACCTACTGATCGGATATTCTTTAATAGAAATCATTTAAATATAGGAAGATACTTTATTGCTATCTATATTCTGTTCCTGGTATGGTAAAAAGTATGTGAGATTCTTTACATTTTCAACTACGAGTATCATCATCTAAAAAAATTTTAACCTATTTACCGATATGAATACCTTCTACTAAGGTAAAATTGTAAACATATTTAGTATAAGAATTTATCTTTTTCAATGTAAATATTGTAATAAAATAATGTTATCAATACAAGATTATTAATTTAATGACTCAAAATAAAGAAAATAATCAAGTTAAAATTAAAATAAGACTCTTAAGATCAGCCGTAATTAACTTTCGCTGACCTAAACTAGGCTAAGCCTGAATCTTGGGAGCCAGATATAAAAACACAACAAAAAAAATATTTGTTTGAATATCTATAATATTAAAATTTACAACGTTTAATACAACTGTATTCATAGTGACTACCTACCTTTATAATCCTGAATTGATGCACAAAACACGACACCTACCGACGCGAACATGCATAAAATTTTCACCAACATTTTAACAACAACAAACTCCGGTGCCACGGCCTACCGTTTATTATGGTATGATAACAAAACATTGATAAAACAAAATATATAGTAGCCCGTATGCATGCTAATTCTATCTTTCTGTTGATAAGGCAGGTTTTCGCAGGATTCCGTTACGAAATGAAACAAGAGGAGCTAGTACAGAATTTTACCTGCTTATAAATGTTTTGACCTGTATGTGAATCAATCACTTTAGGTTTATTCGTAACTAGATTCACTCTGCGGTTTTACCCGCGCGATGATAGATAATGATGATGATGAATCAAATATTGATTTTATTTATTATTATTAATATTTATTTATTTATTATCAAAAACTTAGACTATCATTGACTACAGTGAGATATGTTAATTATAAACATGTACTTAATATGTAAGTGATCGCTATGTAAGCAATATTTACGTTATATAAAACTGTTCTGAATTACAAAAACGGTACGGGACAATACCCACTTTCTTTAATTCGCCATACATTTTTTGTACCTGATCACGTTTATAATTGTGTGTTTATAACTGGAATGGTTGCGTTCCACAGACATTTATGGTCTTGGTACATTTGTACAAACTTTAAATTAATCTCCGTACTTAGTTTGGGCATCATAAAATCTCAAAACCACGTTAAAAATAACGCATGGTTCCTGCTTACTAGCCAACTGAAAACTGGCTTTGCCGGCCACATGAATCTAGTACACAAGCCAGGATAGTAAAATCAGTGGTGGCAGGCCGCTACTGCCTTAAAAATAGAAAAACTCCATTCTATTAAAAACTGTCCTGGCTTGTTAACTAGCTTACTGGCTTAGAAATGAAGCTAGTAATGTGTGGGGTTACCCCCAGTGAGCAGTTCTCCATAAAGGTGTGACAAGATGCGGGTTACCTTGCTGTCCAAGGCACTGTAGATGGGTGGGATCACACAAGCCGGCGTAGAGTGCAGAACCCTATCTCAAACTTACCCATCACAGTCTTAACCATAATTTATTTAGGTTGAGTTTGCGAAACAAATATCCGCTAGTTTATTGGAGATATGAAGGGTAACCAAATAAAGGATATGGCAGTGGGTACTGATAAGAGTTTTAGTAAGATGTATACCTTATCATGAAGGCTTCGACATTGATCTTGCAAAATAAACTTTTGTTTTGCGATATGTTGCAAATATTTGTCAAAGATATGTGGGGATATGGTAGTACCACGCTGTAACTCCACAGTCAAATGGGTCGGTACGACCGGGGAAGTACCACACTCCCACATAGCACCGATGTAAAGTAACATAGCTTGCTATTGCGTTTCAGTCGATTTGTGGGAGTTTCCGGAGGCCCGATTCCCACCTCCCTCCGTCCCCCCATCCTTCTCCCTTCCATTCCACCTTCTCCCCTTCTATCACTTCCTTCCTGTCTTCCTTCCTAAAAGATTGGCAACGCATTCTTCAGACCTCTGGTATTGTATATCTTTATTTCGACAAACATTTTATTTCGTATATGTCTGAATGTTCCGGTTACCTACTTGATAAAACAGCTAGACTGAATATGAAGAAACTTTTCTAACGCTGGCAATCATGCCTGCAAACCAAAACGCAGTATTGCAAACATTACTGCTTCACGGTAGAAAAAGGTATGGTAGCAGTACTACCCCGGACGAACTCATTCACAGAGAGTCCTACAGTGGCCCGAGCACGAACTTTTGCTAAAGTGTAACGTTTACTTATCGCTGACGTATACAGTACAAACTATCATTTATCTAGTACAACTATGGCACAGATAGCTCATAGTTTGTACTATATACGTTAGATACGATAACATTAGACTTAAGCAAATGTTCCTGCTCGGGCCACTGCTCTTATAACATGCAATAGTTATTTTCCACACGGGTGAAATCGCGTACAAGCTAGTTTCATATGTATTATTGAACCACTTCAAGTGGAATTGCTCTACTTACGTAAACTCAATTCAAAGTATGTTTCGATCGTTAAATTGGCTGTAAATACCCAGAACTCAGTGTTACGTCACACGGTACAAATAACGCCACCACAAGTTGTGAAATGGTATACGGGTCATAAAAAGATGTCAAAACCACCTAATATAGGCTTATTTATAATTAAGTACATATTATTATTATACTAGCAGCCTCTCAGATATGCCTGCGTAAAATAAGATTAGCACAAAGGAACATCTTTTCTGAGATAAACACATTATTCCTTTGTAAAAAAAAACAGTAAACTTGGTTTTGACAACAGTAAAAAACACTGCGTGGAATAGATAGTGGAAAATTTAGGGTTGTGTAGTTACTAAACCATGAATTTATGATGATTACATTTTTTTTCATACATCTTTACTAAGGTATACGTTTAGTATAATATATGTTCCCTCATTGTATGCAAAGATGTATATTTAAATAGTTGATTAATTAGTTAAGTTAAAAAATGCACGGACCCTGGAGTCTGTGGGTAGAAGTATTAAATTTTTTTTTTTTTTTTTTACATCCACACTAAGGTTTTCAGGTCCCAAATTAGGCAGAGCCTGTACTATGGTAACCTGATGACTGATATCACATACTTATATATGATATTAAATACTTATATACATATAAACACCCAGACACAGATCAAACATACATGTTCATGCACACAAATGTTTGACCTGTCCGGGGATCGAACCCGGGGCCGAATTAATTAATTAATAAAAGAAAAGTATACGTTTTTAATTTATTATTTTTTCTTAATAAATATTTCAAAAGGTGCGACATTTAAGGAATATTCTTACATTAGCTGCAGTCAATATTTTTGATTTCTTGCTTGTATTGCTATCTAACTGTCGTTTGAAAAATACATGTAATATTATGTAGTTTTCAACACACTTGCTCGTAAAGTGAGCATTATTATTTCGCTTTTAGGGCCATAAGCCGAGCATAATTAAATTACAGACACACGTGCATAATAAAATTAAAAGCTGGTGTAATGTAACTATCCATACAAAGTTAAATTAGTAACTTACTGCAACTTATAGGTGAGTAAACAGAGACATTTCAAATGAACCTGGTAATACAGTTATTTTTCAACTGACTTTCAAAAAACGAGGACGAGGTTTTCAATTCGACTTGTTTTATTTTTATGTTCGTTACCTCAGAACTTTCGACTGGGGACCCGATTTGGATGATTATTTTGATTTGAAAGCTGGTGCTATTTCAATTTCATCAAATTTGGTCATGCAGTTTTTATTTACACTCCAAAAATCATGCGGCACTGGACCAGGCTGCACATTGAGCACTCCGGATCCAAGCCTCATTTTAGACTGAGATAAGAGTATTTGATTTCGGTTTTGTACCTACTTGTTTATTTTTTGTATAACCTTAATTTCTGACATTTCGTTTTATTTTAGATTAAGTAGACAATTTTTAAATCTATATATATATATATATATTTTTTTTTTTTTTTTTTTAATATCGTGTAATTTGAATTTTATATGTACTTATTGTGAGTTGGATCGACTGTGTCTGAAATAAATGATTTTTAATTTAATTTAATTTAATTTAAAAACTGAAAAGTGTTTCGCCTATTTTGATAATTTCATAATTTTTATTTTTTTTATTTTATTTTACACTATTAGGAAAACTACAGCTTTATAACAGGTGTTCCATAACATTCAGCAGTATACAGTTAAAAGCTATTAAAAGTTTCCGCAAACGGATATTAAAGTGCACAGTACAAACTTATGTATAGGTACTAACTAGTTATGTTATGAATAGGCAAAACATCCGTTGTGAATAATACAAAATTAAATGTCGATTGAGCCATCAGATGACAAGCCAAGTAATAACAGTATGTAAGTGTCCTGTACATAGACACCCACCCAGCTGGCAGTCAACTCGGCACAATGAGCAAATAGCTATGTACCTACCCGAACATTAAACACAAGTATTTTTTTTATAATAACATCATGATCCCGTTATTAGCAAGGATTACTAAAAAACGTGAAAAAATGTTTATTAAAAACATTGCGATAGTTCAAAAGTACCTATTATCGCAATATTATGCGCATGGTACTGGCTTCGAAAAGTTAATTTACACTTTTTAGTGTTGAAGTCGGTTTTATATATATTGGTATTTTTTATTGTAGCAACAAGAAGGGTTTTATGCCACTAAAATCAATACATTTTTTATAGAAATAATGCATATGTCCTAAAGTCAAATAAACATTCAATATTATCAAAATTTTGATATTTGTTCATATATTTGTTTTAAAATGTTGAAATTAACGCATTTTTTCACTAAAATTTATAGTTTGAAGTAGGCTGTATGTTCACTCCCCTTGCAGATAGCGCGTGAAAAAAAAAATTTGCGCGCCATTTTCTTTAATTTTATTTTTTTGTCTTTAACATAATTATATGTCGCTGTGTGGCCAAAGAAATTTAATTAGCTTTTCCTGGAATTTTTTTTTAATAACGTCGATTTAAACTCATGAGTTCTGCTCATTCGTATCATATACATGTCGTTATTGATTTTAGAGTGATTTTCAAAGGAATGTATTGAACTCTGAGAACGGTTTATACTTCAGACGTAATTCATTGAAATAAGTCATCACAACAACTAGTCAGAGAATGATTGAGTATTTCTTAGAATCTTCCGAAATATAAAATTTTTGCAACTTATTTAATAGCTCTGTCGCGATTTTGGCGACAAGAGACCATTTTCTGTATTTTGCGCTTCATTCACGATATCAGTTGGGAGTAGTTTTCATATTAATATGGGGTCCCTCGCTTATAATTCTAATTATTATTTTGTTTATACAATGTTAGTCGAAAAGTCGCAACAATTTTTGACGTTTTTAATATGATGCGCATTTGCAAATTGCGCTTCATAAGTGTGAAAAAAATTTGAACTAAATATATCGTCTCATTTTTACTAAATTAATGTAAAAAAAAGTTATAAACAATAGTGCATCCAAGGAGGTTTGATCATTCATTCTATTTATTTTTGTAAAACTTCTTGATGGAATCCTGATACTATTATTCCATCAACTCTTGACTCGACTCTTGAAGGGTTATAAAAGCGAAAGTTTTATGTAAAGGTGTATGGATATTTATGACTCTTTCTCGTAAAAACTACTGCATGGTTTTTGATGAAATTTGGTATGTAGATGGATGTGGCGCTGGAATAATATATAGGATACATTTTCATCAACATCATCATCATCATCCATCACCACGTGGTTGTAACCGCGGTGCGCAGTTAGTATTCATATATTTTTAACAGTATACATGTTTTTCCAATGCATTTTTCGAGCTAATGGGTTTAAAATGATATTTTTGTTTTTATATATTATATCTATTGCTTCGGCACAGGTCCACAATACTCGTAGTTTTGTCCGGTGTTTCCATGATTAGGCTACAGATCGCTAATGCAAAAGCAACTAGTGAGCGACGATCCTGTCTCGAATATTAAAATACAATTATTAACTTTTGGAGCACGTTCCATTTTATTGCCGACCACAAAACGGGAAGTTGGGTAACAGTTTGTGCAATTTGAAAACTCAACTGAAAATAATTGGTCACTCGCGTAAACCATTTAGGGAATTAAATTTTCGTTTATTTTGTGTTAACTCGTCCATATTGACTTTTCTGTTGGGGTCTTTTGTTATAATCATCATTTACTTAAGTAGAACAATTTTACTTTTTAACAAGTTACCGGTGCGTTTGCATACTAATTTTGACTTGCGTGTTCTTGCGATGAGTTAATTTACAGCCTACGTTTTTAAAGTTTTGTAAATTTAGAGTTTACATTGGAGGATAATTATTTTGTTATTTACTATACTACTATAAACTATTTAATTAATTACTATTAATTAATTTTCGAATTCAAATTCAAATTCTCATTTATTAATAGTTCATATGGGTACACACGAAATTATAAAGATGGAAAAGTTTTAATTATGGAACATCATATTTAACCAATGAGGTATGCCATTCGTGATTGCATACCTCAATGATCACAGATTAAAATATATGTTTTACGGATATAATAAAAAATAAATTATTGTTGTAATGTCATAACAATAAAGTAATATAATCAAAGTACAATATATTAAAAAGTCACAAGATTTTTCTAATAGATAGTCATTTACATATAAATGAGTAATGAGTTTTGTCAATTAAGAAACGTTTAATTTTATTTTAATATAGTTAAGTCGATTGGATATTTTAGCGATTATTTAATGTAAAATGCATATTTTTAGAAAAGTAAATAAAGGCTAATAAATGAAATGACGTTAATTAGTACTTCTGCACACAACAAAATACTAATTTACAAAATATTAATTACTAATTTATATATAGATCATAAATGAAATGTAAAATGGTTTGAAAATAAAATATAAATTTATATTTATAAGATATATATTTATTTTCTTTTTATTTTCAAACCATTTTACATTTCATTTATGATCTATATATAAATAATTGTACAGTAAATTATAAATGAATTAATTTGTATAATTTATAATTAACTTTCAGCTTCACGAAGTCCATCCGCAACGTAAAATGTCTAGTTTTGCATGTGATGTGGTTCATGTACTAATTCTTATTTTTATCTAACAAAATGTACAAACAAAACTGTTCTAGGGCTCTAGACGCTATGACCATTCATGCACGTAACGTGGTACGTTACGACATCTTCAAGGAACTATAGTAAAACTGCATTTACTTCACGATAACTCCTTGAAGATATCGTAATGCAGCGCGTTACGTGTTTGAATGGTCATAGCCAATAAGGCCGCTGGTCGTTTACATAACCTGCCGAACTATAGCTATAAAGATCAAGGATTCTAAATAGAAATTTAGCAAGGAATACACCAGTTCATTCGTTACTCTTTTATAATCTGCGTAAGCACGTACTCCGAAGGTAAATAGCTTAAAACGTAAACAAATGCAAAACATTTGCTATATTGCTGTTTGACTTTTAATTTATTGCTTCAGTTTGAGAGTAAAAAGCAATTTTCCGAGTAATTGGTGTACCCACCGATCGGAAGAACGGATGGCGGCCGTTCAAGTAAACCAATTGTTTTTAATTAGAAATACGGGATTATTCACGTAATATATCGTATAGGTCTGACTATAGTTTCAATCACTTTCGGTGGACTTTTTCAAAGAGTTTTCGGGACGCTTTTTTGTGGTACTACCACGCTACAACCCGCCGAATGGGCCGGTACGACCGGAGAAGTACCACACTCCTATTAACATGCGTGAATGACGCGTCGTGAAGTAAAATAGCTTGCTATTGCATTTCGTCGGTTTGTGGGAGGTTCCGGAGGCCCGATTTCCTCCCCCACCACCCTCAACCCTTTTATCTCTACCTTCCTTTTCAAAGGTCGGCTCGGCAACGCATCCTCGAGACCTCTGGTATTGCGGATGTCCGTGGGCGACGGTATCACTTAAGATCAGATGAGCCACTTGCTCGTTTGCCAAATTTGTCATAAAAAAAACGCCCGCGTCGATAAACCAGTTGGACGTCCCAGATATCGTTGGGCAGATGAGGTGCTTCACGCACGTGCTTTATTGGCAAGAAACCGCACAACGCAGGGACCAATGGCATTTTTTGCTGACGGAAGCCAAGTGCCACTTTGGAGTCACCGCGCCATCTTAGTGCGTAAGTAAGTATACCTGAAACATTATTATTATTAGGAAAATAATAGTAATTTTTATGTGTGTCGGGGCAATGACTTTTTATAACAACTGCTGGGGGTATATCGACTAGTTTGCCCGCGCCACAAAACTGCAAGGATTTTTGAGGTCCAAAGTGTCGGCGCAACAACTGTTGCAAGTAAGTGTCACGCGCGTTTTTCTTTTGTTTATTTTTTAAAGTCATCCCAATGTTTAACCATAGAGTTTAATTCTTTAGCGTAATATATTTTCTTTCTATGGCAACACTACAGACGGACATGTTCTATCTGTGAACTTTAAAATAAAATATAATCAATGTTTATATTTTCATCTGTGTTTGGCGGTGAGGTTAATGTTTTGTGCTATAGTTTTTAGTGAATTAATCGGGTTAAACTCATGATTTTGATACAAATTAAACATGAATATGATCGTGAATGTGTAAAAAATACTGTAAATAGTGATTTAAGTTCTGACATTAAAATTTACACGATATAAATTTGTCACGAATCGACAACACTCGGTAAGCTAATTTCTCATTGTTATGATTGGTTATAATTTGGTTTATTTTGAATAGATTATACTTTTACATTGTAAAATATCACAGAAATAATGTTGTCAAGTAATTACACCCACTCAGAATATGATAAATACGCCATATCATGTCAGGATCGATAAAAAATCAAAGTCACGTGACAGTTAAATTCGCTTGTACTAAAAATCCAAAATTTGTAATTTTTTAGTAAATATTTCTGATATATAATTATTCTTTGAAACCTAGTTTGGTTTGTAGAATTTCTAATAAGAATTCCAATAAAATAAAAAAACCAACAAGAAAATATATATTTCATGAAAAAAAAAATTTTGGAAATCACCATGTCTAAAACACTGTTTTAAACTATCACGGTTGTTCTCTAAAGTTATATGATTATTAACGGGATATTTACCGTGGTAAGGTTGTGGAATGAGCTCCCGATGTGTGCTCCCGTGTTTTGTCGGGACTTAGGATCGAGTTCGAGTTCCAGTGATAACCGTAGCAAAAGACTAAGAAAGAGGGTAGATCGTTATGTCTGCACCTAACTTTTAAACTTTTTGACCAACCACCCGCATTCTTCAGTCTTCCCGTGAACATGGTGCATGTAACTGCGCCGAAATATCGGGAGCTCATTCCACAACCTTACCACGGTAAATATCCCGTTAATAATCATATAACACCATGTCTAAGTCTAGAAAATGGGCCCCCAAGTTGAAAAAAAAATCATTATTGGCCGAAATTTCAAAGTAGCTCTTACTTTTTATGTAATTATTAATAACCTAAGCATATGTTACTAGGTAAAAATAATATTTCTGTTCTAGACATTCAAAATATTTATAAATATCAAATCAAAATCCTGTCTTGGTAAGCATTATTTATTGATAAAACTTAATTTTTGTGGTCAGATTGCAAGTTTTTTTTATGATATTATTTCTTCTACGAATTCAAATATTTGAATGTAATTAGATAGATATGTGTTTTTACTATTTAATTACCGCAAAAAACCTATAGGTATTAATGTAAAATTTTTAAATTACAATTTTTTTCCACATCAATTCTGATTTTTTCGGCTACGTCAAGTTTGTCCTCGTGTAACATAACATTTTACTAATACATTTGACATTAATGTTTATGTATCAGATTTCTTGGTTATTCAACTATCTCTGACAAAAATTTCGTCTCTTAATTCGCTATAGGTATGGCACAAGAGCCATTTATTCCCAACTCGGCGCAAACTTTTGACGCGGGCGCAGGTCGTAACACTCGGGAGCAATCACGAGGGCGCCACAGGGCTCCTTAGGCAAGCTAGTCGTCATTAAAAAGTATCTCCATTCTTCAAGACAATGACACCCGCCTCTTCAGTCCGCTTGTGACCACGATCAATGCAACTTGATTTCGATCAAGTTCGTCGAGGTAAAAAAATACTATTACTAACGCGATTAAGCCCCGTTAATATAATATTGTAACAATTAAAATTTTCTGCCCCCTCATTGGAGCCATGGTTACAAAATTATTTGATGTTCCGGGGATATACAACTGTTATAACTTTCCCCTACAGCTGACCCGAGGTGGTGGAGTGAAGCTCCACACAAATAAATATCTACCTGCCTAATAGGAGACTATTATTCAAATTAAACAAATATATGAAGTGTTCTATGCAAATATAATAAATAATGATAATAATTAATAATAAATTCTGCAGGCATCAAATGAGTTACAATATGTAGGTAAGTACTACTTCAAGAACACACATCTCTACATGGCAGTATGGTACTAAAAAAAGGTTGCACCTGACTCTAAACGGTCAGTGATCCCGTATGGGCTGAACCCAAGGTTGATTGAGGTCAGGTGTCAGCGAACAAAACCCTACTAGTTTCATATAAAAATAATAACAATTATTTAATTTCTGTGTGCCAGCAATGTATGTCAGCTATGAGAAAATTGGACAAATACTATCTAATTAGAATATACTAAGTTTGCCCTATTTTGCCTGCAATTTAGGTAGGTACCGAGCAACAATACTAACTAGGTACCTTCCTGCCAGCTAGCTCGGAATTTCTGGGTCAAAGAAAAATCGTGGGTCGCTCAAGGTAGAAGACAAGTTCCGTCAAACTGATGATGAAGGGGTATGACGATAATAATATGATAACTATGATAAAGGGCGCCACCGGCGGTCAATACGCCGGAAAAATTAGAATAAAAACACTATAAATACCGGAACACTGGTTGCGGAGAGGTTATGGCGATAACCTCAGCTCTGGCGGCGGCCAGCCCACTCAACCCACGTGGCGCTTTGCTGGGAACACTGGACTGGCGCTAGGCCCGAATCTGGGGGCTGTCGCACAGCGTTTTTGTGGCACGGGGCACATAGCACATGGCACGTGGCACGTGGCACACCTCGAGACGACGAGTCCACCCCACGAGGATGACGTGTACCTCGTTTCTCAAGTGGGTTTCCAAAAATGCTGGGGTCGAACGAGAAGGTTGGTATGTGAGGGTGGCTGGTCGTGGACGTTGAAGGGACGCGTGTCGAAAACTTTTCCCCAGCCTGCAAAACGCTATTCCGTGTTTGCAGCAAAATGAGACTACAACGGCCAGAAAGAATCTTACTACACACCTGAATCCGGAGCATCGCTTCCTTGGGATGTTTATCGATCAGGCCCGGCAGGGAAAAGAAAGCTCCCGCTGTTTTACATCTATTTATAGATCTGGATCTCACAAAAAAACAATACCGATGATTCCAGAAAAATGTTCTTCAGTGTGGCCCTTATGCAATTCTCATTACCTCAGATGGGAGTCGGAGCAATATATTTATTCGAATTCAAATCTCGCATTCACGCGGAGAATCCAGCATTAGAAAAAAATCCGAGGTAGGTCCCTCCATGGGTGGAATGACCTGGAAAAGGATGACTGAGCATATTCTGGGCACTAGAATAGGTGGCGAAACAGGCTTTTGTTCGTGCCAACACCGCTAAATCACTCCGTAAGTACTTCTTTAAAGAAAGTAAGGTCGTCACATATATTTTCTGACCGCCAAATATTGGTTTCATGTACATTTAGTTTTTCCCAACTTATTATATATCGTCAATTCTACAGTATTTGTGTTAAATTTCCCACAAGCTAGCCACACCGAACTTCTTCAAACAACCAACTTGCCACTTGACATTGACAGATAGAAAGAACTTGAGGGTTTTTTACTCTAATTAAGGGAGCACCTATTTGTACATTGGCCAGCCATAGACTACACCTATAAAACATGAATTTTGGAAACTCGTATGCGTACAATTAAAGGTTGTTAAGGGACTATATTGATGAAGCGATGTATCGAGCAAAGGCTCCGAGGTTACAGTATAGATTGACCAAAAAAAACCGTAACAATATAAATATAGGAAAATAATGTTTATGATTTGCAAAATAAACAACAATTGCACCTGTGGCCAAACAAACACGTTAATTACAATTTGTGATACATTTTCGCCGTTCCGGTGATTCTGAGCTACGCTTTGTACGCAAACGCGAAGGCGCAATTTGCTTAGTTCTATACAGTTGCGGTACAAAAAATGCCACGCTAGAGCACGTAATATGCAGTAGCAAGATATGTACCTAAGTACTTATTCCACTGGCTTAGCGATCCGACTTGGGTCTTGATCACCAAAAGAGGAAACACTATCTTTCTCTATCTCAGGTGAGAGTGCCCACAGTTTCTTCTGTATTTGTCTTTTTACCAGTCTTCTAAATAGCCGACGACCGATTAGTTGTACCAAAAACGTTCACTTGTACTCGTAATATTTTATAAGTGTGTGAACTATATTGTTATAATAATGATTAATCTACTTTAGCGCATTACGTACGTATTTTATGTTTAATTAAGGTTTATTTTGTATTAACACGTCACAAGATAGGAACATGGTCGGTGATTTTAGTTTGAATTAGATTTATATATAAGAAGGCAGGGTAGTTTTGATGAGAATATGGTCTAAACAATATCCCTGACGGTTCGGTTGATCGTGAGCTGGGAATAGTCCATCCTCTAAAATCAAATTAATTAATTAATTATTACGTTATATTTACTCGTGCAGTACCTCCTATACGAACTAAACAGTTCCATATGATTGTAAACCATATATGACAAAAAAGCTATAATGCTATGGCGACCAATTCCAGGAAATCATATTTTCTATACGCTGCGTTGTCCACTTCCGTGCTTTGTGCACGGGAGTGTTCAGCTAAAAGGAAACCATGTCCATCATATCAATATCACAATCATCAATCCCTCTGACCGCAATGGCACCTGAGTTTCACAACAACATACACATCATCATAGTCAGCATCTTCATTGCTGAAGGTCGTGTCTAGTCTGAATGGTTGACTGCCCGATATACTATGCTCTTCCACGTGGTTCTGTCTTCGGTGGTCTTAATAGCTTTCGTGATTGGCAGACCGGTAAGCTTCTTTACTGCGTCTGACCATAGGGTAGGTGAGCGACCGCGTGGTCTTTTCCCGTCGACCTGGCCAACTACTATGAGCTTCTCTAGGCTGTCAGGGTTTCTACGAGCGACATGTACAGCAGATAGCGGATAGCCTTGTGGTTATTCCGAGCTACTTCAGAATGGATACGTTAGTTCAGCGCGCGTACAACATACACAATGAGATATAATACGAGTACAATAAATAACGTTTACACACTCGTACCCCCGCACCAAGATTCCCTGCTGGAGGCTGACGCAAACATTAACATCCAAGACCCGACCGACCCACAAATATATGCTCCAGCCAGGGATCGTATCTGGCATTTCATTTAGTTGTTTATTGTTCCTATATCAAAAAAATTTAATAAAATAAAAATAAAATTTCCCTCCTCCCCGCTTCGAAGGCAGGGTCACTAACCACCTTTTTTTTTTATTCCGCTGGGAAAATGCATTACGCATCCCCCCATTGGGGATGGGGGAGGTATGTGGGACTCCCCGGCACTAAAATTTATGCCAGTATACCCACTAAAGTTGTAGTTAAGAGTTGGCCGAGCCTTTACGTCCACTCCACCACCGATGACCGCCCGCTTTTACAGCGGGGCCTGCACGCCCTTCCCACCAGGAGGGGCCAGGGAATGACCAGGAGTGCTTAGCCATTCTCGCTCGACGGATGTGGTGAATAAGTGCAATGCGAGACAAGGCACCCCCGCGCCTATCCCTCGCTATTCACCACCGGGAGGGAGAAGGCGAGAATTTTTCATACAAAGTATTACCTCCCTGCCCACCCCCCTAAGTCATCCATATCAAAAATACTAAGAAGCACCATGTTTTATTGTGAAAGAATCTCAATACAAATTTTCACACCTATGAGTTCAAAAACAATGGACTTTCATACAAAGGTTTTCCCTCATTTTTACCCCCTTAGGGGTTGAGTTTCGAAAACCCCTATCTTAGTTCACTTCTACCCTCCAAAAAATAAACACCCTCCAAATTTCAAGTCTCTACGATCAGTGGTTTTGCTGTGCGTTGTCTATCAGTCAGTTACCTATCAGGACTTAGGTTCGTATTATATATTGTTTGATTTATTGACAATCACACTATTAAATACAAAAATTATAAAAATATTATATACAAAATTTGTGAGTATGTACTAACAAACTCACAAATTATTGTTATTTTTAGAAATATGCAATATTTGTAATTTCCTCATGCTTAACTCGCGATTCGCCATATTTGGCCAATAATACCATAGATTTCGTAGAACTCAACCTACTTTTCCAGGAACTGCAACGTGTGTGGTTAAACAGTGGGACCAAATTTGATATGGAGATAATATATGAGGCTTTGCTATAACACATAGGGCACTTTTTATCATCATCATCCATCACCACAAGAGTTAAACCTTGGGGCGCAACTAGTCTTTACTATCTACACTTATTAACCCGTCCGAATCAGCAACTCTCATTCCAGGCAAGTTTCATTCATAAATCTATTGTTATTTTTTGTCCTGATGCGGACGAGTTAATTAATTAAATACTATTAATATTAACTAATAATATTTACATATAAAATAATAGTATAATATTTGATACCATAATATTATATATATTATAATAATATTATAAATAGGAAAGACTTGTTTGTTTGTGTGTTTGAATTGAATAAGCTCCAAAATTACTGGACCTATTAGAAAAACTCTTTCACCTTGGAGTCCTACATTTTTCTGATGAATATAGGCTATGTAATATATTTAAAATGTCAAAATTTCGAAAGCTTAAATAATGTAACCCAAGGTAATGAAAAATACCAAAAAAGTTCTTATATCGCATACACTGCGGAAACTTTTGACCATATAATATTAGTCGTGACGTACTACAGTTTTTAACTTTCGACTGGGTGAAGCGATTCTCCAAATTCTTTTTTTTACTTTCATATTGTTTGAAAGCTGGTGCTTCTCGTGTGGTCCCATTTAAATTTCATAAAATTCGGTCCAGTAGTTTTAGAGATATACTCCAATAACTAAATACACTTATGTCACAATACACATTTTTCCATTTTCAAATATGCAGTAAAAACGACATTATAAATTAGGCTTCATAATTTATAGTTTCGTACCTTGGTATTAATTCTTACCTACTCTAATAATGAAGAGGAAAGATATATGTACACACATCAACATGGTCTAGGGATATTTCAATTAAACCTAAATAACTAAAATTTTATTAACTTTTTGTTAAGACACCTACACATTAAAATAAACCTTGTTTAAAAGCCTATCTAATATGATAATAAACTTTTAGATAAAGTTAAATTTAAAAAACCTTAGAAGAAAAGGAAAAACTCAGACAAAATTTCAATCTTAACTTCATTTTTGAAACATCAAAACCTAAAAAAATAGTTAAAAACTTAAAATTAATGATCCGGGAATCCACCTAAGACTCTCCTGACACATCTGCAGCGGTTCTGCACAAGTTCGGACTCAAAACAAGGGTGTCAATATCCCGTTGTGGAATACTGTCCCAAGTCCTGCTAAGATGCAAGAAAAGCTGGTTTTCATGCACAATATCCAAGCTTTGGTCACGTTATCGTGTCACGGGGGAAGTGGTGGAACGGCACAGAGGACCTCAACGCATTACAACACGTGTATAGCATCGATTCATAGTAAATGCTGCACGAAGTCTTCGGTAGATCCACGAACTATTATTTTTAAGTTTTTAACAATTTTTATAAATAAAAATAGTTGTTTTGTTTAGGTTTTGATGTTAAAAAAATAAAGTTAAGATTGAAATTTTGTCTGAGTTTTACCTCTTTCTTTAAGTTTTTTTTTAATTTATCTTTATTTATAAGTTTATTATCAGACTAGATAGGCTATTAAACAAGGTTTATTTTAATGTGTAGGTGTCTTAAAAAAAAGTGTACAGAATTTTAGTTATTTAGGTTTAATTGAAATATCCCTAGACCATGTTGATGTGTGTATTTTGATTGTTTGGTTGTTTGTAATAGATACATGTAAAACTAATAACCGATTCAATTCTTACACGAGTATAAAGCTATATTATGCCTGAGTAACATACGCTATATTCGATGCATTCCCATCATCATCCATCACCACGCGGGTGAAACCTCGGTGCGCAACGAGTAATTATAATCTCCATAGACCAAACAACCTGTATAATTTGTGATAATCTCCCATCCAACGTGAGTTGTGACAATCTTTGACATTTTCATACATTGATGAATGGTAACATGCGGGCTATATCACTGATGGCTGATATTGACTCTTAACCCATGTGCTCAGTGTTGGATAATGAACCTGCGTATGTTACGTAGTCTTAAATAAAACATGTTATTGAAGTCGGTACTATGATAGTTCGAAAGTATCCTATTATCACAATATTGCGTGCATAATATATGGTTCCAACTTCGGCAATTTATTTCACACCTTTTAGTGTAGAAGTCGGTTTTTTTTGATAAAAAATATCACTTTTAGTAAATATCACTTCTTTATTATCAAAATGAATCAACACTTTTCAGTTTTTGGAGTGTAACTCAAAAACTGCTTGACCGAATTTGATGACTACTAGGGAAATAACTATCAAAAAAAAACTCTAGCAAACAAAAAAGGATCATCAAAATCGGTTCATAAACGACGAAGTTATCTGCGAACACACATAATATATAAAAAAATACGGTTTACAATTAAACCGTATTTTCTCACATCCGTCCTCGTTTCTCAATAGAAACGAGGACGGATGTTTGTTACCAAATTTCGTTTAGGGCAATACTGTTTTATAGCGAGTGTTTATATTATGTATGTTTTTATATTATGTATGGTATAGTGTGTTTTTATGAGCATGGATGTATGGATTCCATACATCCATGCTCATAAACATCCATACTATGGATGTTTTGTTACTCTATCACGCTCAAACGCCTAGCCGATTTTGATGAAATTTGGTACAGAGGTACTTTAGGCTATGATCAACGCATAGGATACTTTTCATCATCATCATCCATAACCACGCGGGTCACCACGGTGCGTAACAAAAAATGTATGTGACAAAGCAAATAATTAACGCTACACGTACATGTTCTAGGTATCGCTTAGAACAGACAAAAAAACTTGATTAAAATGTAAAAAACATTACTCGTAGTACAAACTAGTTATACTACAGATAAGAAATGTCAGGAAATGTCAGAATGTGGTTGGTTTGTTTCGAAAACTATATTTATGCAAGCAACTGTAAACTGAAACATTGTTCTTGTAGCGTCCTTTGTGCGTGGAAGAGTGAATACACGTCATTTAAGCATTATGGGCCTAAGTGACGAATTACTAAAACCGCTCTTTGAACGAAAATCACGACGCGACTGGTATCTACATCAGGTAGATTCTACAGTATGTATACTAAAGAAACGGGAGTACTCATAGATGTTAGATAGTACTAAATAGGTACTTAATTTAAACTCTTCTTTAAAAATACACATTTTACTTTTGAAGTTGTATTCAGATCTCTATAGACAGATGTCTCGTTTAATTTTTTAGTAATAAAACGGGATTAACGTGAGACTTATGCGTTATCGATATCGGGACGCAACGATGAGCGCACTCAAGCTCCTGCCGTGCGATTCTGTAAGAGCAAACATCGTTGCATCTTTGACAACATCCGTGAAACAAATGAAGAGATGTTAAGAAACGTTGCAAAAACAATCTTATGTACAAGGGCGATATCTCATAAAGTATTTGACATCAGTGAGCTCGTCGACAACAAATACTCTAAATCTAAATCATTAGATTTACATTAAGACTAAATCATTAGATAATCGCACGACTGAAGACGGCTTCCGGACAAAGCCGGAAAAATAAAATTGTCAGGTGTGATGTCTAGAACGTAAGTCACACGTTAATCCCGTTTTATTTTTATAAAACTTAAATTAACATGAGTTTCAATAACATGATGTCTCATTTAGCAAAACAATTTTGGTGGCTTTGCTCATGAAAGAGAAGCCATAGAGCCATCGTTTGAAGAGTCCACGCCCTGAGAGGTCACCAGTGAAATAAGTAAAAGATGTTCAAATTGACACGTACCTGCAAGTGATGACGTCTATAATGTAATTGATGTATTATTTCAAGATTTCAAACTGCCTGTTGTGTATCTGATTTCTAAACACTATAAGAATTTACTTAAAAATAACAAGGGGATATAATTATCTTAATTACATGAAAAACTGGCTCCACAATAATTATGATTCAGAGAGGATGTCAGGGTATACATTTGTATGGAGAAGACGTAAAAGTTTTATTTAGTACATAGTAATCTATCAGGGATTACTCCCTGATATTTACTTTTAAAATATGTGTTTTCTATTATTTGTATAAAGTTAGCTATTTCGTATTCATATTTGGTTCGATATAAGCGTCGATATAATATAGCATAGCTATATTTAAAAAAAAACGCACGATAAAAGTAAATGTAAAGCAGAAACTAAAAACTGTGCTGTATACAGTAAGTGGAATCCAAAGATTGAAAACAACTGCAGTTTATCACTGTACAAAGGAAAGACCCAGCAAAAAAACAAAAAGTCATTCTGTTGAAGATTTTAATTCAAGTGAAAGCAAAACTTTCCTCGTTTTCTTCAAGTTCCCATCTTAGAGCTTGGGACACAGAAAATAAAAAGAAGTGAATACTCATTCCAACTTGTTTCGACAAAGCAAATGTTCCTTCGGTGTATCTACGGAGTTTAGGTACGACATGGGGGCTCAGTTCCATGTCCGTATGTAGGATTCCTTCAGCCCATCCACGTGATGCTAGAGTAGTGTCCACAATCCCAAGCGAGAGATCAAGCTGGCAGCTTGTTCTCTGTATGCTACACGGTCTCATATAAAACTGAGGTCTCAATTGACTGGTCGGCGCGCATAAACTTCTATGGTAAACGTTACGGTATATTCATTTGAATACTTTTACAAATGGACATTTTAACGATTTCAATTAAATTTGGCAAGGTTATATCGCGAGAAAGGATATGGCTGTTTTTTGTCATCATCATCATCATTATCATCACCATGCGGGTGAACCCGCAGAGCGCAGCTAGTTGTCCATAAATATAATTTCTAACGCCAACTTGAATGATGTCATCTGTCGGGCCTTTGTCAATGCTGGAGTCCTATCAGTTTTAAAACCCAACGACAAAGTAAATATCTGTAAGAACGTCATCCCTACTAGCGTTGATTCACGCAGGTTTAGCGCGAAACGCATGTAGGGATCTCAACATCGTATTCGTAAATATTCGTGAAATTGATTTTGGCGCTGTGATCGTCATTCCAAATCAAGGAAAGCACGATAACGTAGACCCATGTGTCTTGGATTACGTCACCAAGGACGCCATTTTCCGATTTCAACGCCCACTCTTTCAACTGAAATCACCAAGACCCGTTTCGTCAAAAATTACAGTTTGTTAATGGGTGTGTGTGTTTTATTCTTTGTTCCGGCCAAAACAAAAGTTTGTATGCCCGTTTTAAACGTTTTTTCATGGTTTATAATGTTGTTGCCATACCCTTTTTGTTATATATCTTGTAAGAAGCGTAAAACGAATCACTGCGCAGTTAGCCATGCCGTGTGCAATGTGAGCGTGGTTTCAACCTATTCCGAAGAATGGCTAACAGATCAAAAGCGCGGTGTTGAATCGGAATGAAGAACAGTGATGATGCCTCCAAAATCTATGTTGGCTTCAAACGGAAAGCGGGGTTAGTGAAGTAGGTACAGTTAACGGTTCCCTATTTTTTTGTCTTAATTTAACGTGGCATACATTCACTACTAATAAAAGTTACGCACAATATTCATTTGGTATACATTTTTTGCTACATTTCTCAAATCATTATTACTTTAGGCATAATAATTGTTAAGCATACTGTTAAGAAGCCTAAATTTGCTTACGCATAATGATATTTAAGCATAATAAGGGGAAATAAAACTTATGGAAGTTTTGTGGGGTGTACCTCTGAATTTCGACAAGTTCAATACTTAGACAAGTCGCTTACTTCGAAAAAACATATATCGATAAGTAATTGCTTCGACAGGACCAATATTTGACAAGTAGTTTATCTTAAAAGTGCTGAATTATATTCTTATCGAGGTATAGCCTGATTCTGGCGCTTCCACAGCCGCTGCCGCGGCACGCTCGCTACGCTCTCTCGGCTCGCGCGTTGTGTGGTTACTGTTCAACCTAATGCTCCTCCTCGCTTCGCTCGTCGTCGCACCTATCTTTGACTTGTGACTTTGTTCTGACTAGATACTCCGCCTACGTTCTAGTAGGGAGTAATTCTTGTCGAATATTTGTTCTGTCGAAGCAATTACTTGTCACACTTATGTTTTTTCTAAGTAAGCAACTGTCGAAGTATTGAACTTGTCAAAATTCAGAGGTACACCGGATATTTATGCCTAATTACTATTAGAGGAATAAACATTATGCCTTACAACTTTATGCGAATCAAAATTAGGGCAAAAACTATTAGCCTAAACTATATTTATTTTCACTGAAATAGTATGCCAAAAAACAATTATGTCAAACTATGATTATGACAAAAATAATGCGTAACTCGTTATGCCAAACCAGTTATGACAAAAAAAATTATGCATAAAAAAAGGCCCCACAGTAAACATAAGCAACAACTGGTGAGTTTAATCTCTAGTGTATACTTTTTCTCAATTTTCCGAAAACGACAGCACAACCAATAGATCATAAAAACGAAGAACATTTTAAGCTCTTCGAAGCGGTACAACTGTATTTTCTGTGTAGTCTTGGCTGATTAATGACATTGAGCCAGACATATAAAAAAAACATAGTCTTGTAACAGGGATTTTAAAAAGTCACTCTACAAGACTTTTAATTTGAAATCGTTAGTTTGATGTTTAACGATGAAAAATCGTTCAACCTAATATTATATATATTTTTTTCTCTATTAAAAAGTTAAATGGTGTCATTCTCGCATTAACCTTTTTTTTGATCAAACGAACGTTACTTTGAAACTGTAATTATTCTTATATTTTAATTTACGAACTGCTTAAATTATATAACGCAGTGCTGTACAGCATAATACTTTTATCTGTATTCGTCAATTCACAGACTTTTATGGGTCTGTGAGTAAAAATTGTTCTTTTGGAAAGAAACATGGATGTTTATTCAGACTTTCAGCTACAATTTCACTAGTACTGCCATTTTACTGATATAATTATGCTTGCATGCAGAATACCAACGAAGTATACATTTCCACTTTATTTGATCTGATTTTGCCGTCATTTATTTACTTATGAAATAAGTTTTGATTAAAACAAACTTTTGTTTTACAGGTATGAATGTTGTGGATCTTTACATGTTTTGCGTGTAAGTCTTCGTTATTTACTTAATGTATATTTGGTAAATATATACATATAACTAAATATAAATAATATACTTAAGTATAATTAAGTGTTGGCATCACTGGATTTTATGACTAAACTTCTATTGTTTAACGAAGCGTTGAAAAGGGTAGACAGTGGACAGTTTATATAATACCTATTTTCTACCCACTTCCAAAAAGGAGGAGGTACTCAATTCGACTGTATTTTTTTATGTTTGTTACCTCATAACTTTCGATAGGGTGAACTGATTCTTAAAATGCTTTTTTGTTTGAAAGCTGGTGATTCCCGCTTGCTGGTGCTATTTAAATTTTGTCAAATTCGGTTTAGTACTTTTTGAGTTACACTCCAATAACTGAATGGATGGGAGGTCAGTATTTAATTTTTCAAATTTCACTTGTTTAATTCTGTGGTACTGTAACAGTGAAAAAAATTGCAGAAGTGAAATGTACTTCGAGCGTGAACTTTCGCGAGTACCAGTCAAACTTACATTGCATGTATTGAATCACCTCAAATGATAAAAAAGGATATGCCATGTAAGCAACCAGAAAGGGCTTAAAATGTCGCTTTTCGGACTTTAACTGTATTCTATACATTTAATAAAAATATTACGGATCGCTGTCTGTACATGAAGATATATGAGAAAAAAATTATAGAAATGTTGTATGTTTCTGTTTGTCTGTGTGTTTCTGAACGCTAGTCTCAGAAACGGCTTATATCCGATTTAGATGTGATCTTTAATTAATATATTGGGTTAAGCTTCACTGAACATATGGTGTTTGTTTCATGTCAATCAGTTCATAAATAAAAAAGTTATTTAAATTTAAAAAATAATTTTCTCGCCACACAGCGCCTACACCAAGACCAAACGAGAGAAGCCGCTGGCGGGTCAGCTAGTTTCATATATAGGTAATCGTACAATATTATCCTTTGTAATATTACTACTAGAAGTTACAGTTAGTTGACAGTCGCATAAGCCTACTGTTAAGTTACTGTCCTACCAAAGTGACGTTCGAGTTAAGCGGAGGATGTATTACTAAAACTTTTTAAGATGATTGATTGAAAACACATAAACGACGTATCATGTATTTGTACGCTTTGCCTACACTCCTGTAGGTACTGTTTCAAACTCTTAACGGCTAATAATCTACCACTATTTCGGTGAAATCCAATGGATGTAGCATATGTACTCAGCAAAGTGTATCCGGGTATTTAAACGTCTAGATCCCAAGTTCATTCCCTGAAGCTAGAACGGTACACTGGTGCAAAAATAACAGACCTCCCGAATACCTATACCTATACCTAGTGCTGACACAGGAGGAAAAATCCTCCTTCCTCCGAATACGGGTCAGGGGAAAGGTCTAGCACCTTAACAGTACACGAGGCACAGGGTTTAACTTACGAAACGGTGATCATCATCCAGACGAAAGAGCGAGTCACAAAGCTCCGAGACAGCGTCTCTCCACAGTAGTGGCAGTATCGCGACACTCAGTGAGCTGCACATACTTCACAGACGACAGCTCGGTTGCTATCGGCGAATTCGTCAGGCGGGCGACAAAGGCAACGGCAAACAACAAATAGCAGATTACAACATCAAGATGGCCATAAAAGATAGGAACGAAGTAGTCGTGGAGGCCGTGCTTAGTACAATAGGGTAAAGGCAGGATGCTCTAGCTAATATCAGTATAATAAGGAAAATAGTGTAAATTATTAGGTATTTTTGTAATGTAAAACTGTGATGTTTGGAAAACGAAGTCTCCATTCAAAATGTATGTTATTTAAATTATTAATACAAAGTTTCAAAATGGTACGGATCATAGTGTCTGTAGTGTGTAATTAATTATTTAAAAAAAACTACCACTATAAGATAAGTACTAGTACATGACAGAACTCGAAGAAACACCACTGTGGCGGTGTTTCTTCGAGTGGTGGACATTTGGAACAAACTCCATTTGTTCTTGGTCTTTCTCCTTTAACAAATCGTCCCCATACGACGCCTAAAATCAAGGGTAACAATTTGACGCTCGCACGGTATGTCTCGGTAGCTTAGTGGTCATGGCGTCTGACATGGCTTCCGGGCTTCCATCCCAGGATGTGTATATTTCGCTCTAAAATTTCAATTTTTGCTAATAGTTACATTTTTTCCCGCCATCTTATAGTATCAGTACCTAGTTTAACAACACGTTGTTCTGCAGAGATGTCAGTTCGTGGTTAGCAGTATGATTAATTACGGTTGACAGAATAATTTGAAGTAGTTATCGCTAGTTGCAGACGCGCCTACCGACCTCTGATGTTCGGAAACTATGTAATGTCGAGGGAAACATAGATAGATAGTTTACACAGTTTTAGAGCAGTAGAACTTTTGTAATGGGTTTGTCCGGAGAAGTACTACCAACATACCTACCTGTATCTACCGCGAAACAGTAATATTCGCAATACTGTGTTCTGGTTTAAATGGCATATTATGTACTAGACAGAGGTTATCACTTAAGGTGCTGTCATATCATTATTTGTCACTGTGTCATAAAAATGAGGGTTTTAAAGCAGTTTATCTCATAAGCAGCGATTTAATTTTAACTACAACAAATTATATGCCATTTCTAAGACTTTCAGGTACACTTTGATGGAATTAAACATATTTTACAATACTAGAGTATATAAAAATAAATTCAAACGTACCACTTAATTTCACCTTTAAAACAGTTTTTCTCTTTATTCACTACTGTATTTGTTATGAAACACATATCATAAAATAGCAATTTTTTTTATACACATACATTGACGGATTATTTTTTATTTAAGAGTCCACATACTTTTTCAATGAATTTTGTACGTTTTTACGAGATGCGCTTGCTTGATTTCAAGTAAAGAAAATTGAACGTAGCCAAGCGCTGAGCTGACAGCGCCTTAACACCATAAAATATATATACATAACACATAAATGGTGGGCCTTATGCTTGTAACGTCTCATAGTAACATTTAAAACACTATAAAGTTTAAATTATTTTATTTTATTGTATTCTTTTATTAGCGTATGTTAATCTTAACTCAGTCTTTTATTCAAACGCAAATTTTTGTAGTCAAAATAATGACTATTATTTTTAGAACTCATGCGTTGTGTTGAGAGCTTGAATATGTTATATGTTTTTAAGAGATGCTTGTCCTAGACATTTATGATATTGTTTTAAGAAAATAATAAGTAAAGTTTAACATTTCTAGGCAACATCAAACGTATCCCTGAGATAATTATTAAATTTGGTATTAAATGTATAATCATTATTAATTTTACTATTCAAGACATAATATCATCATCATCATTATCAGCCGGAAGACGTCCACTGCTGAACATAGGCCTCCCCCATAGAACGCCACTTGGACCGGCTACTCGCTTCCTGCATCCAGCGATTCCCCGCGGTTTTTATGAGGTCGTCGGTCCACCTAGCGGGGGGCCGGCCTACACTACGCCTTCCGGTGCGTGGTCGCCACTAGAGAACCTTTCTTCCCTATCGGTTATCAGTTCAGACATAATATGCTTAACAATAATAGCAATTTACATCTTGATTTGGTAACTTGTAACATTGTTTCTGTGAGTGTTCACACATGGAACGTGGGATGTATGGTATGGTGTCATAAACATATTATTTTAGATTTTCATCTTCGATAAACAGCTGCATGTAATCGATAATTGGAAACAACAAAAGACAGCTGAGAAAATAAAACTTTTGGTCCATCATAAAAAAGTAATTTAAGTAAACTTATGTTATATTATAAAGGTTATATAACAATTTTAGATGATATATATCATTTTTATTTATATAACTTAGTACAATTGAAAGTGTTGTTTTTAGCACAACCTTGACTTTTGAAACAGCCGTATCTATAAAACATATAAAAGTAATTACATACATAAGTAATTATAAACGATTTAATCATATAGACTAGTATTTGCCTAAAGTTAGAGCTATCAAAGGCTAGAATTCTTAGCCGAGTATTAGTCACCATTTCCTATATTCTAACTTTTTTGTTGAGAAAACGTCAAATTTTATTTAAAAAGTGACGTTGTATTAAAATTACATTAGCACACAAGTCTGAACTATGTAGGATCTATTATGCTGTAAACATTAAAATCCCATGATAATAACCCAATACAAGTGTAAAATGATACATCCAATATTGATAGGGTTATATTATTAAGTACTTACTTAAGCATACACTTAAGAAATAACGTTCATTATAGTCGAGTCCAATTTAATAATTATATAAAATACTATAAGATTTTATGTTGAAGTATTCTATCATCAAGTATTACTCCTGGACCACAATGTTGAATTTGCAAAATGTCGGATTTTTATGATATTGAATTCACATAATGTTGAACCTCAAAATGTTGAAGTCATAAAAAGTTGATTTTTCCATCCGGATCACAATGTTGAATACCTAAAATGTTGAACTAAGAAATTAACAAGCAATATACTTGTTTATAAATACGGCTGTAACACTGCGACTTTGATGGTCTATCGCTTAATTTAAATTTTAGGTGCGACAGAATTCTATGATCAATTTCCCCATCTGATAGCGTTATGGTATAAAAAGTTGATTTTTTTACGTTTACACTTTAAACGTAATTGTATCCCAGCATAAGGAGTAACACACATGAAACATGTTGAGCGAAGACTCTTGTCCAAACATCTTGTCAAACCATTGTTCTTATTAATCACATTATCATGGCAACAGACTCTACACACACCTGCCCTCTTAAGTTATGAATCTACGAAATATTTGATAAGGGATAATATAGGTTTATTCAGCATCTTGTTCGATTAGATACCAGTTTCTCTACTAAATATCACTGGTAGATTCGCTTCGGTCAATATATGTTAGTTCGCGGTAATTGACCGAGTGAGCGAAGCGTCTCTGCTTTAACTGGCCAAATTAACTTTCATCTGTCCGTATGTTTATATTGTGGTAGTGCCACGCTGCAACCCCATAGCCGAATGGGCCGGCACGACCGAAGAAGTACCACACTCCCACATAACACTGACGTGAGGTATCATAGCTTGCTATTGCGTTTCGTCGACTTATGGGAGGTTCCGGAGGCCCGATTCCCCCTTGCCGTTCTCTCTCTCCTTCCCTCTCCCCCCTCCACCTTCACACCTTCTATATCTCTTCCTTCCTACACAATTAGGTACCTGACATCAAAGAGGACTTTTGAAAATGAGCATAAATTACCAGTGGTTTCCGGGTTAATAGGTTGTGAAGTACTCTGAAAAAGCCGCTGATAAGACTATGTGCTTGCAAGGTATACTGTTCGCAGAACCACTAGGTTATTATATGTAAAAATAGTTATCTATTTTACTTACTACGTATCTTAAAAAATGAGGTTTTGTAAGTTTACAACCGCATTATACGAATAAACCTCCTCCTTTTTAAAGTCTTTTAAAAAATCCATTGTTTCACGGCAGTATAACAATGTACGTACCAACCAAGCCGACCACTTACATAAGAGGCCTACTGCAAAGTTAAAGTACTACATAGGCTGTAAATATATGCACAAGAACTATATGAGTCGCTGAAGAAAGATAATAAGTAGGTTGGGTTTAATTTCGACATTTTGTACCTCCACAGGCTAACAAAACTAATTGTAGCAAATACAATTTGTACGTATTTGCACCGAGGTGCGGTCTATCCGTCATAAGCGGCATGTGATTTATATTGTACTCGTTGTGCGGGACGTCGTGATTAGTCTGATTTATTTATGTTTCATGTGCTGAGAAATGGCAAGGATTGGGAACAAGGTCGTTCTTGAAAACATTTATTTTTCTAAAACACTGTTTTAAACTATCACGGTTGTTCACTAAAGTTATATGATTATTAACGGGATATTTACCGTGGTAAGGTGGTGGAATGAGCTCCCGATATTTCGGCGCAGTTACATGCACCATGTTCACGGGAAGACACATTATCGGTGATGAGCGCGCTGCGCGGGCTACACGCTGGTTCCGAGCAAATAGTCCAATAACAGACTTCCCGTGAACATGGTGCATGTAACTGCGAAATATCGGGAGCTCATTCCACAACCTTACCACGATAAATATCCCGTTATTAATCATTTATTTTTCTGTCATATTGACAAGTATAAGTTGAAATATTAGTGTATGCAACTGTCATATAATAAAGGGTGTTAAAACATGAGTATAGTTTTTTGAAACGAGCCACAGGCGAGTTTCAAAATAAGATTACACGAGTATTTTAATACCTAATTATATGCAGTTGCATACACTACTTTATTTAATCTCATGACATTTTTGCTACTAAAGTTTTATCCAACAAAATATTACTCAAATTTGTATGTACGAAATAGCGCCAAAATGTAAAAAGTCTTCTTCTTCTTGTTTGTATAGCTTGTGCGGCGTAACCACAATTTTGCCAATATCAGTGGAAAAAATCTGTTATTGGTCTATTGGCTCGGAACCAGCGCGTAGCGCGCGCAGCGCGCTCACCACCGATAATATGTACTTAAATTGAATTGAAACCTCCTTGGTCGGGCCACATTGTACTTTAATAATTAAAAAAATGTTTTAAAGCATTGTTTTGTTAGGAGAATAATGCTTTAATTTTTATTTTTTTATTTTCTAAGGCCCACTTGCACGTTCCAGAGTTAACTTCAATAACTCGAGGTCAACTGCTAAAACGGGGTTTTATAATTAATTTATCTTGCACCATTAAAGGTTAGGAGTAAATCTAAGGTTATTTATCGATATTTAACCCAGCGATGTGGGAGGGTTAAGTCTTTAACTAGAGTTAGTGAAGTTTTGTGTCCAAAGAAATTGAGGTTACATTCTGCTGTATAATGTACTCTTTGGACGAAATGACACGAGACAATACGTATAGAATAAAATGTCGTCAACTTCATACAACAAAGTATAAACAAGAAAGTCTATATACATTGTACTGTAGTGTCAAAGAGATAGATATAAGTTTCATTTTTTTTCGATTCATTAATTATTGGTCAGGTTACAATATAAGCGCATAGACAATTCAATGTTCCCATCTAAAGATTACAAATGTCAGTTTAGCAAAACCGGTGATCTTTTATAGTCGTGCAAGGCAAAATAAGAGTTAAAATTGATATGACTAACGCAAGTTTACAAACTCGTAGACTTATTTATTCAACCCGAACAAACGTGCAATTGGGCCTTAAAGAAGTATGTAAATAAAATATGCACATAAAAGTCTGTATTTCATTTCATAATTAGAATATTACCGAATGAGATTATACGAGTATAATAGTATATTATGAAACTATTGAGCAGAGGCCGTAGCACAAATAATTTGCGAAAAAGTGTTCGTATCGTAAGCATCAACGCATCATGCTTCAGCGAACAAACTACGAGTTATCTATGTCATAGTTGCCCTAGATACATGACAGTTTGTTCTGTTTCACGTGAACGGTACGTCAAGTTACACTTACGCAGTTATTCATGGTAGGCACACAGTTACACACTTGTGAGGTTCACTGACACTGAACCTCACGAGTTTCATATGACGTTTTTACCCAATAATTTATATTTGCGAGGAAATAAAAAGCATAAATACTGCTTTAACCATACAGCGACAAATACGATAAAAACATAACATGAAAATTATAGTAAATGGCGGGTACGTTTTTTTTTCACGCGCCTATTGCAAGTTATTGGCCGTACATGCTATTTCAAATTATAATTTATGTGATTAAATGCAAATGTTTTAATATTTTATAACATATTGTTGTAAACTATCAATAATTTGATAATAATAATCCTTTGTTTGACTTAATTAAGTACGTACACATTAATTTATTCCAAAAATATATATGAACTTTTAGTGGCAAAAATCCATTTTATTGCTACTAAAAAGAAATGTATTACACGGTGAAATTGAGAAGCTCTGTTGACTCGCTTCTAACTTGCAATAAGGTAATTATTTAGTAAGGATAATTCCATTGTGTATAAAGTTGTAATTTTGTTATGCATGTCTGTGAGAGTTAAAAGTCGCCTGTACAGATCTGTACTGCCCGACAGACTAAAGGAGTTCCATTTATGGCCCTAAAAGCGATGTGGATAGGCTCAGTTAACGAGCAAGTGCGTTGAAAATCGCGGTATGAAACCGCGATGGATTCACGGTGTATTATTATGTCACATGACATCTGCAGTAGATGATAATAATGTAGCATACTATATATATAGATATACCTACTAGAAATTTGCACTACGAGTAACTTCCATACAAATTTTGATAAACTTTTTTTTTCCCCTCTTAAGGTAAACCTATTGATGCAATATACAAACTAGGCGCAAATAACTGTAATTCACTCGTCAAATTCGTATTCAGCACTTAAGCACTATGCCATTTACCACATAAAAATATAAATCGGGAACTCTCAAAAAATCTCATTTTCCACAGCACCGTGAGCCAACATCGAAGGACCAATATCATAATGCACATAAAGGGGTACCTACATTCTACAAACCGTCGACTAGAGAACGCGCTCTCGTTAGCTAAAGTGGGTTTCGATGTACCAAACAATATGTGTAGATACCCGGTGCATATGGGACTTTTTGTGTATTAAAGGAATTTGTTTTTTTGGCTTGCCTGCTCGCTTGGGGAGTATGGGATGGTTCGGCGGAATTGCTTGAGATTTTATGGCAGGGAGATGCTGCGTGGATTTCTTGGATAATGCTTTAAAATACTGGTTTGTTAGAAGGTACAAGTAAAAAAAGTTGTTTAAATGGGCAAACAACGCTTATTATATGTCAGTTTGCATTTTCATATAGCATCCTCATGCTGACGTCTTCTGTTGTCTCTCAGCAAGGTTGCACACAAGAGCTAGATGCTGGCTAGCTGGCTTTCAGCTCAAGGGCAGATTTTGAAAAATAAAGCTACGTGATTGGAGAGAGGTTTTCAATCTGCACGGTAAAAGCCAAGCGAGTAGTAGATAGTGCCCTGCCACAAATGCCAAGCATGCGTTTTCTCAATTTGTCACCATCACTAGGAGTTCAAGCACGAGGTACAACCCGCACGCACCTTATCGGTGACTAACCATTACTACACTGAACTATCATCGGTTATAGTTATTGCGTAGCCAGTGACGGAACGGTGAAGGCGTCCGGATAAAATATAGTGACACACTTGCCTATGACAGCTGATCAATGTCCACCCATAGGCAGCAGCACAAACCATTTGCGAAAATGTGTTCGTATCGTAAGCGTCAACGCGTCTAAAAACTATGAGTTATCTTTGTCACAGTTGCACGAGACAAATGACAGTTTGTACTGTTTTACGTGAACTACACATTACATTACACTTATGCGTATATTCGTGCAAGACACGCAGAGCTACCACCAATCTCGTGCGGCACTGCATTTTCACCCAGTTTTCTTTTATTTTTTTTCTGTGGGTTTAGCACGAATAATTGCGTAAGTTTAACGTAATGTACCTAACGTTTCGTTCAAGTCGAGCAACTGTGACACAGATAACTCATAGTTAGAACGCTGAAGCGTGACGTGTTGACCCTTACGGCACGACTACTTTTTTTGCAAATTGTTTATTTTACGGCCTCTGCGGTGTCCAAATGTAAATACGACAATGCGCGATACTCCACTGAAGTATTCGCCAAAATTTTAAGAAACCTTAATAGTACAATAACTACTAACAAATAAAAACCTACTATGCAAAGACGGGCTCTTCCTGAATAGTGATACAAGTTGGTGAAAACTGTCTAAAACTTGTATCAATGCAAAGGCTTCATTAGTAATATCTGTATAACCTTTAAAATAAATACAGGTTGGTTCTCTAAGCCTACATTCGCTAATTGGTAAGCCCATCAACGTTGGGAAGTTGCGCACACAGTTTGCTTCCACGAGTTTCGGTGTTTCAGCTGAGCTGGGAATCCTGTAGATGGAGTAGTTTGTTAAAACTGAACCGTTTAGTTTTGCCATTCGTTATTTGATGCTATTATGAAATGGTTGTTCTTGGTCAGTAGTTGGTTTTGGTTTTGGTATAGGATACAGATTTGTTTTGCATGGAAAAGTGTAATTTAATTTTGAATTTAAATGTCAACTCTGCTAGCTCAGTAGGTACCGACTTTGTCTTCCAAGTGCAGGGTTCCAGGTTCATCCAGTGGTCTGAGCATATTTATTGGTAGCAGAAATGTTTGTACTCGGTTATTAGACGTTGTGATGGCTCCCGCGGCACTACGGTATCTTAGTGTGGCAATATGAATGTATTTAATCGTAATGCTTGAAAATGCTGCGATGATTTCAGAGGTGGCAGTTCCATGAACATCACAGTAAAACACACACCTTATGTTTCCATGTACATGACGCATTCAAAAAGAGCCAGTCAACATAAAACTTTAAGAGGAAATATAGATAGATAGATAACACTCTATCGAGACACCGCATTAATCAATTAATTGTAACAATTCTAAAGCCTAGGTGTAACAACGGGCGGTCTTATCGCTCAGAGCGATCTCTTCCAGACAACCCATATATGTATCTATAGTCACCGCGTTACCAACTAAGTCGTAGGGCCATAAACGTCAATAGGGATAGGAATGTGCAACGCGTCCTAACGTGTTATCGATAATCCGCTACCTGCATTCGACCCTCATTAGCGCTCGCTTATCGCTAGCTTCTGATTGGTCGTAACATCATGCCGCCGATCATTAGTCAACTACTCGAGAAAACGCATGTGACGTTTTCTTGTGACACGAAGATTCCGAAGGTGAAATAATAAACGTTATTTATTTAACATTCATTACAAACGACCCTTTTCAGGGCCACAATACAATCTACTATGTTTCTATCTGATTTTATTCTTATCGATATGCGCCTATAAATTTTTCGCACATCACTATGCGACTCCATAAGACCCCCAATTGCGAGCGAGATAGACATAGTGAAATGATTTATGGCCGCACGACTCAGTTGGTAATGCGGTGACTATAGTTAGCATTATTTGGCGTCTTCTTCACATAATCGTAGACATACTCCTGTTTTCCTGTCTGGATCAACCCACTATAGCTAATGTTTTTTACGAAACATTTTACATAGTATTTACGTAACAACTCGTATGAGCATATTTCTTGGTTTAGCTTATTTTGATAAGTTACTTCTTAATACATTTAATTTTACAAGAAATTACATAAGTATTATGCAATTTGATTAAACCATGGTTTAAACAGTAGGCCATATTTTTAGTGCACTTTTTAACCCTGTCAGTCATTTTCTAGTTATAATAAACATCTGCCCGAGATGCAGGGATAGTAAAAATTATTTTGCACGTAAATAATTCTTGAATTTATAACTTAATACAAATGATTTAGAGAACGTGTGGCTTTCTTGCTAACATTTATGAACTCAACTTGCCTAATTATTCCAAATGCTTCGCGTAAAACTAAAACATTAAAACGGATTATTTACATTAGACGGTATAACTTTTTTTTATCATAACGTGATAAAAAATCAAGTTAGACCGTTAAGATATTATAAATGCCTATTAGAAAGATTTTTAAGAATTTGAAGCAGAACGCTGATTAAGATTCTTAAGATACAATTAGCACACATTAAAAAAAACTTTTAGCATTGCATCTTTTTATTTATCTACAAATACTTTGAAAATCTTGAGAGATTTTGTCGGAAGAAATACGTTTCGAACAGCAACGCACCGAAACACGTCATATAATTAATTCAATTTTTATATCTATTATGGAGCATATTTGTTAATAATAATGTTTTAATTTATATTTTAAAAACTTTAATAAAACATTCGAAACTGTGCCTACCGTGTTGATGTCATCAACTCCGAGTGAATGTGATTAAAAAAAGGTAAACAATTTTACAGAATAAATAATGTACTGAAAATATTCACAGAAAACTTATTACGCTCTTCATTCATAAACAAATTGATAGCCCAATTATTTCCCCGAAATTAAATTTCCAAATTGGAAATGTTCGTTTAATAAACCACTTCATTACTTTCCACTAATAAAATTTAAATTAGTTTCGTACGATGTTCCGCATTTTAATGATACTGATTATTACAAATTTCGTTTTGGTTTTTATTTTTATGTACTTAATTTACAGGCTGAAACTACGAGACAACATCAGTTTTTCCGCTGCTAGCATAGTTGGTAGTTCTTCCTCTTCTTCTTCGTTGCGCTCTTGACAGAGCGATCGTGTTCGTCATGTAGTAGTGTTGGTGCGGCCAGAATTTATACGTCTCACGATATCACGCCATTTTTGCCTGTTAGCGGTCATCCTGGTGAACTCATGCAAGGAACCACCGACCGCACACTTGATTTGATCGGTCCATAGCATCGGTGACCTACCGCGCGGTCTGGTGTCTTCCACTCTGCCTTGGACGACTAGGCGCTCTAGGCTGTCGGTCTAGCGCTTGACGAGTCAACATCTCCTGAGGATGCCTCGTGTATAGGCGAAACACGTGTCGAATCGTTTTTGGTTTATTTGGGTTTTCTTGTGTATTTTATTTTGTATTCTTCCTATTAGCAGTTTGTGCGGGAGGGAGGGTGGTGCTCACCCCCAAATAAGCCAAAATCATTGTGTTTTTCAGCGGAAGTGTCACTAAATATTTTTTAATATCGTTTTTTACAAATACATTTCGTCACATGTGACAAACTGCACTGCGCTGCGTCCGAAACTCTGAGACATTAGGTCTCATGTGGCTGTAATTTTGCCCTCAACATTCAAACCAGAACACGTATTGCGAACTTTATTGCTTCGCTGTAAAAATAGGTAGGCATGGTGGCAATACTTTCCCTGACGATCTCTTTCATAAAGAGTTCTATTGCACTGTCTCCCGCGACGAAGGGAATCCTAGTACAGCAGTATGAGTATATAAACGTATTATGCCTTTATGTTTGATATTTTTTTTCACGATTTATCCTGTACAAAGCATTTATTTGTGCGAAACCCCGAAGGAAGTCCATGCAATTCTGCAATTGCATTAAAATTCAAAACGAGTACTATTTTACGATTCAGAGCATGTCTCACAGGTGCGCCTTCTCGATTGTCCGAATGCGGTGTTCGGACAACTAAAAGTTTATTCCATGTAGGTATTCAGCTGGTTCTAATGCAGCAGATGTTGTTAGAAACGCATCTTGGCTTATACAAGATATTGAATTTCTCTTAACTCCTTACTCCTTAAATAAGCCACACTTTTAACTAGGTTATAAAAATATAATCCAGGTTAGGATTTTTAGGTTTAGGATATTTAGATATTGGAATCCGTTAAATAACGACGTGTACATGGTCGTTATCGGAAGCGGTAAGTATCAAAGCCATGCGCAGGATCAAAAACACTAAGAAATTACGGAAATCACACACTACATATTTCAAAGGTTTAGTACTGTGGCAGATTCTAAGTTTTTGCGTTGCTTTAAGAATGACCCCCCATGAGATTGCAAGTCATAGATATAGATAAAAGTAAGTATAAAGCAGTTCCTTTAAGTAATTTGCCTGAAGGTAAGCTTTTTGCCTGCTCATAACAAGTGCAGTTTTTATGGTCTTAATCGGGGATGAGACGAGCAATTCGTTCGCCTGATGTTAAACGACACGCTTGCCCAATTAAATTCAGTGTTATTCAGATTCAAATACACTGCTCGTCACCCTGATACATAAAATATTAAATCTCTACTCTACATGTAATTCACTGGACACATTGTCCTTCAAACCAACACACAGTTTTTCAGAACATTTGCTCACTACTACACATTTGCTAGCATGCTGGCACTAACTGGCAGAGGTGTGGTACTTCAGACGGACTGTACAAAAGCCTAACTACTACAAAAAGTTGAACGCAATTGAAAGTTATCAGTACAGCTTGCTTGTCGTCTGATAGATAGTCATAACACTCTATTGTACACGTTTACATTATAAAAACGAACAAAGTTGCAACGCATGCGGTCATGACCAGCCACTTTGTCTTGTTCTTCTCAACTGTGCGTTTCCATATGCGTATGCGTCATCTTGCAGTTGCATGAAAATTTCGACAAAAGTCTGACCACTACCCTACCCACCAAGCCGCAAAGAACTGCGTTGTAAACTCAAAATCTTAAAATATAAACTCGAAAACCAAGAGACGTGTTTCGTTATGTCAACTGTCTTGGAAAAATATAGCTCTGAGCGCAATTGCCACAATTCAGTTGCTGGCTGTGTACGTACTGTGTACACAAACGTGATATTAGTTCTACGGAATGTGTAGAAAAGGTGTTCTTGTTATATAGAGTTACTCGTGAAGTTTAATATTACATCTCACCAATTCAATTTAAGCCCTTACCTTCTTTAATTCATCATCAGCCAGAAAATATGCACATTAAATATTGAACTTTTTGATTGCCTCAATGAACGGGTTTCCAATTCTCCCCTTATCCCCATGAAACGTTGTCAGTTAGATGTGTTCCTGTCTAAGAAACGTTCTAGTAAAGCGGTTTGTGCATTAACGAAACTACGACGAGAGACGACTTGAAGACGATTGACAAGCAGAACAAAACAACGTTTCTGGTTGAACTCCATACCCACACGAAGATTTTGACGTGATAACGTCTTATAAATTAATGAACGCCGGCTGCACGCACAAAAAAGTGTCACTTTTCATGGTCACGTTATGCCTGAACCGAGCGTGCAAGCGAGAGCGCGGAACAAGAGATAGTGAGGCACGATCGGTCGGATTTAAGTGGCAATAAGGGTACGTTGTACGTCTGTTGGTAAGCTCACTTGTCTGCGGTAGTTGCAGCGCTACCCAGAACTTGAAACCGTCGTTTTGGTAATTGCGTCTCTTTCGCCAAGTAACTTCATGTGCTACCATGCACTATCCCACAATACAGTAATTCTTGCAAATTATTGCTTTGCGGTAGAACATCTGGCACTGCAGTGACAACAACCAAGACCTTTTGCACAAGAACAAGCATTTACAATTTCAAAGAGAAAGAAAGAATGAAAGAAAAGTTTTTTATTGCCACAAAAGATAAAATAATAACTAACAATGTACCTAATATTTGAAACAATAAGGCAATTAGGGGTATGCTCAGCGCATGGCTGTGTAGACACTTAATTCTATGCAAGTCTGATTTTCAGCATACTCCTTTTCTTGAAGTAAGATGTTGTTCGAGTGCTATTAGAGTTGCGGGTTACATATACGATATTAAATCATAAAAGCTGTTCTATAGTACATACATATAGAATAATTTGTATTACAGGTAAAAAGAAATTGTATTTTCAACAACAAGCTGAGAAATATTACCCATCATCGGATGCTGGTTCAAAACCTACCTAGGTCGGGTTTCCTCGCCATCCTACCATTCCAGATATAGCGATACCTTCGACCACATCATCACGGATCATTAAGTAAGATAAGTGTTGAAAACTTGTCCATAAACCGGCTTGGACTCGCTTGATATTTACCGGAACTTGCATCCAAGCAGTGTCGAACTTCTTTGAAGTTCTTCATATGGGAATTACTCTTCCGCACAGAGAGGACTGCTCGGAGACAAATTCCGGTGAATACCACGCGAGTCCTAGCTGGTCTTAAAGTATAAGTAAGAATTTAACTCGCGAAAGTTTTCTAAATCACTAGTCCATAAAGTATTTAAAAAGACGTGTGGCACTCGGAGACTGCCGCGCTAAAGCTATTGCATAGCTGTTTTTATCAACTTATGCAATTATAATTATTTAACCAATGCCATCTAGTAACTGAAGCGTCCCCGTTACACTCAGGGTTCAATATGCCGGCCATGATGCAAGACTGCTTTACTCCCTCGGTGCATAATCTACAATTTTTGTTTTACAACGTGTTGCCCGACGACTGTATTTAACCGATATAAAGTAGTGCTACTCGTACGCGGTAGACCTCGCACTCGATCTATGCTCGTATACTTGTGAAGCCTCAATTAGCTAGAGGCGAGTTGCTGAACTAAAGAAACAAGCGTAATATTTCAAAAAGTCATTAGTAGTTCTGCTATTCATCGATAGATGCCAAATCAACTTATGCAATTATAATTATTTAACCAATGCCATCTAGAGGCGAGTTGCTGAACTAAAGAGACAAGCGTGATATTTCAAAAAGTCATTAAAAGTTTTGTTATTCATCGATAGATGGAGTCGGAGTGGGGGGTGTTAGGTTATTTTCGTTACGGAATTTCTGGATTCGGTTCTTCTCCACGCTCAAGACCCGCGATAGAAGCTATGCAATAGCTTAAAAATCATTAATTGCTGTACAGGGTGAAATACTAGGCAAATGGAAGCTGTGTAATCAAATGTAAATAACTATATCTTGGGCCCTAGGACTTTGGGTATACTGGACGCAGAGTAAAACACGGTTTAAACCTTTTGACAAAGCATGAGACTCATGAGAATGATAATTAAAAGACATTTACGGAGTCTGCCGTGCAATTCTGTAATGATTTTGAGCTCACCGATGTCAAATACTTCGCCATTGTACATAAGGTTGCTTTTCCAACGTTTCTTGTCATCTCTTCATTTGTTTCACGGATGTTGTCAAAGATGCAACGATGTTTGCTCTTAGAGAATCGCACGGTACTGCTCTCACGTCAAAAAAAGCACCTGTTATTAATTTAGCCGCTATCTCCCTCATATCTGAGGCCATGTAGAGATGGTAAGCTATTTATTTAGGTGTTATGCAACGGCGTGTAGAAACAGCATGCGAAGCGGCTCAGGCGGCTTTAATGAAAATGTTCAGCAGCGCGGAATGTGGGTAGGCGCACTTGCCAACTCGTAGTTTGCTTAATTTTGTTTTTAATAGTATTTATATTATCTAGTTTGAAAAGGACGGTTCCGGATTTCCCTAAAAACTGCAACGTTTTAATATAAGTCTTTAGTAGTTACGTACTTCGTTTTTTTTTTAATTTTGTATTTTGGTATTAAGAAGTGTGTCTGATACTAAATATTTTGTTTGTTAATAACAGATATAGTGTCACCCACAGCTAAACACTAATTGTGTAGCACTGCACAGTGCTTTTTATCCCGATATAGATAGATCCTACTAATATATAAAGTTTGTGAGTATGTATGTATGGACGTATGGGTGTGTGGATATTTGTTACTCTTTCACGCTCAATTTTGATAAATTTTGGTATGGAGGTAGATGAGGCGCTGGATTAACATATAGGATACTTTCATCATCATCATCCATCATCACCCGGGTGTAAAAGTGTAATATTTTTGGACACAGCATAGACAAAAGAACAAGACCTCCGCCTACGAGAAGGTCGTAATGATGACAGTGTGTCAAAGTTTGTGTTAGTTTCTGATAGATAACTCAAAAGCACGCTATCATTTTGACAGCTCGATACACTAGACTTGCTCGATGACCGTCAAGGGAGATGAAATGCAACACAAATATCGTCAAGGTTGATGAAATATAACAATTGCAATATTTGTAGTACCTAAGTGGAAACATTGTAAACATCTATATAAAAAGAATGGCCCCGAGTTCCTTGCCGCTTGTTCTCGGTGGGCTCTATATATTTTGGAACGCAGCGGTAGAGTCTTTAAAGTACATTATAAAGAAAAGTTGACGTTCATAAGTGCGTCTTTGATGCCTAAATTGAATTAATGATTTTGAATTGAATTCATCATCATCATCATCTCAGCCGTAGGACGACCACTGCTGAACATACGCCTCCCCCATGATTTTCCAAAAGGACCGGTAGGAAGCGACCTGCATCCAACGTCGTCCTGCGACCTTCATCAGGTCGTCTGTCCACCGTGCCGGTGGACGACCTACGCTGCGCTTGCCGGTCCGTGGTCTTCACTCCAGAACCTTTCGGCCCCATCGGCCATCTGTTTTGCGTGCTATGTGCCCTGCCCACTGCCACTTCAACTGGCTAATCTTCTGGGCTATGTCCTTGACTTTCGTTCTTCTACGAATCTCCTTATTTCTGATTCGATCACGTAGAGAAACCGCGAGCTTAGTCCTCTTCATAGCTCGTTGTGCGACTTTGAGCTTATCTATGAGGCCCATAGTAAGAGACCACGTTTCAGTGCCATAAGTCATTACTGGTAACACACATTGGTCGAAGACTCTTGTCTTGAGGCACTGAGGTATTTTTCACGAGAGGACTTCGCGAAGTTTTCGGAACGCTGCTGAATTGAATTGAATTAACAAAATGCTAGTACATACTAATTTACCGAACGAGCGAAGCCAAAAAATGCTGTTCTCCGTATGCCTGCCTGTTATAGCCTATAAGTCGCATTTTAACCGATTTTGACGACTAGACACACAAGTTCCTTGATTTATTTATTAATACAATTTTAGTCGGCTTTTAATTGGGGGGAAAATAGAGGGCAAAAGGTGGAAGTTTGCTGTAGGGTTATATATCGACGGATTTCAATCGAATTTTAGAGCCACACGAAGGACCTCATTCGAGATGTCGGTTGTTCTCATAGAACCACTATAGCACAATATAGTTTTCTAATATAATAATATTTTTTATTAATAAAAATATTAATAAAAAATATTATATATTAATAAAAATATTTTTTTTATGCGTTTATCCGTTAAAAACAAAATATCAAATCTTTCCTCTTTATTATTAAAGTATAACATGGATTAACACCAACGTAAGGTAAGATAATTAAATTAAATAAAAAATCATTTATTTCAAGCAATGTTAATCATATATCAATAATTACATATACCATAAAAATACTTATTATAGACTCTGGTCTATAATAAGTATTTTTATGGTATATGTAATTGTATGTGGTATATGATATCTGTATCATTGTCACAAGTTAAATAATGTGGCCCAGTTTGTACCGGCGTTAATATTGCATATTTTAACAAGAAAAAGTAATCATTGTGACATAACTGTAAAAGTAAGACATAATATGGTACCGAGGACTTCATTATAGATATGATGTTGTCTCTAAAACTGCGGTACACAACTTTACTGACTCTATTGTCAATAGTTTCCGCAGCGTACGCGATACAAGAATGTTTAATTGGTTTTTATAAACATTTTCAAAAAAAAAAAGTTATGTATCTCTAACATACATAACATACCACTTATAGATTAGTTTTAATATTTACACAATAAAACACAATAATGAAAATTTATATTTTTCTTATATAAATATATATTGAAATTTATAGAGAGAAAAAATCCATCCTCAGACGGGATTCGAAACCGTGTCTTCTGACTCTCCCTGTCAGACGCCATTGACCAACTAGGCCACCGAGGTTCTGGTCCGAGCATCGAATTTTAACTTTCTATTTTGTCTAACCGTCTTGCGGGGACGGAGCGACATCTCTTGAACAGTTTATACTTGTTATAATTCAAATTCGAGGGTTCAAATTGCAATGATGATCGCCGACCTTCGTTAGAAGATGGCACACCGAGAAGAAGAAGATACTTGTTGTATATATCTAGTCTGCACTAAAAAAAAATATCAGCACTGCAATAAACGACCAGTAGTAAGTTGGTAGTTAGTTAGTATAGCTGGTATTATACGCGACGGGCAGATTACTTTGGATGTTGAAAACGCAGAAAAGTTGTTACTTTTGTGCTACGACTTCCCTAACATTTTTGAAAATAGTATATTGCCTTTATTACTCAGTGATAAGGTAGCTTTCTAACAGCAAAATATTTTTTGAATTCTGTTCTGTTGCTTTTAAGTTTATTTGTTACATACATAAATGCAAATCTTTTCTCTTTATAATAGATATTATAGTTTAGATTATTTTGATAATGTCTTGTGGTATGTATTTTATGACAGTTTATCTACTACATACTTTGTTATGTGGCTGGCGGTAAATCTTTATATTTGTAGTGGTATTTTTAAATTACTATTTATTTTGAATCTTGTGACTACTTTTTATTTGAATAGAAACCGGAACTCGTAAATATAAACTTTTTATCTTGATCCGTGACATAAATGCAAGATGGCGGCTTGGCCTTTCTCTATGCTACACGTTCTTTTAAAATATTGTCTCAATCGTCTCTATGGGTTGGTCGGCGCGCATGAACTTCTATGGTACGGCTAAAACCTTTGTTAGACTTGGAAGTACTGTTGAGAATTTATTTGTCATAAAAACCCAATCACTATCCGACAAGGGTATTGAACCAAGGACCTGAAGATTCCAAATCGGCACTTTTCCTACTATAACTAGACCAAGCGAGCAAACCCGCTGGTGGGTAGGTGAACTAGCTGATCTGCCAGTGCCTTTACTCGGCTGGTCATGGTGTAGTGGTGGGAGCGCCGCTTTGGGATTTCGAGAACCTGGGTTAAATACCTGGGTCAGGCTGTTATTGTAATTTTCTGACAAATAAATTCTCAATAGCAGTATGGAGTCTGGAACAGTGCCCCGTAGACAGGCTCGCCTCGTATTACATGGGACAAAAAATATTATCCCTCTTGCGAAACGTCCCTAGCCCTTTGAGGATGTAAGCGTGGCGATTTGTTATGTTGTATTTAAAAATAACATTTATTTCATTATACTCTATATAGTACAAAGAACTCTAGTACTAGTACAAAAATAAAAAATGTTACATTATTAATTATAATTATTTAGACACCTTACCCTACCCCCACTACCCCTACTAATACACGCACTTGTGTACTAATTTTATTTTATTGTTAGGTATAGCGTAGGGTTTTAGCCGTACTATAGATCTTCATACTCGCAGACCAAGCAATCGAGACACCAGTTTTATATGACGGTAAAAAGTATTATTATAATTAAGAGCTCCGGGTTTTATTCTACGAGTAAGCTTGTACCAAATTTCATCGAAATCTTTGCGGTTGTTTTTAAGTTATGCGTGAACATGGCGGCGGCAGCGTAAGAAAGGGGTTGAGACGCGGCAAGTCAAGGTTGTCGTAGCTGTGCTACGCTACGATGCGCTGTTAACTACATGCATGGCTACACGTAGATGAATGAAGTGTATGCGATGTAGAGTTATGAAGTGTAAGAGATGACAAAAACTTTTTTTTTTTGGGAAATTTGTTTAGTCTTGGGAAAAGTTCCAGAACCAAAGTTTTTAGTTTTGATGTGCAGAATATGCCTTTAACAGGATGCTAATTGATTACCAGTAACCCTGTATATGACCGGTTGCAAGAACTGCTTTTTAATGAAATAATAAAGTAGAATAAGCTTAGTACAACAGCTATTATAGTTGCATTTTACGATACACATGGTAACTGTTATGAAAATACGTTTATGTTCTAGAAGCGGGACTTAACTTACTTATGAGAACATAGTTTAAACATAAATCGCTTCGTATGTAAGCTCCTTAACTGTTCTTGCTAAACAATTCTTTGTTTCTTTGGTCTGGAAGCCTACGGGAATCTAAATAATATTACAAAGGCGAGATTCTCAGTAATAAAACCAGGTTCAATGATTATGTTAATAGTCGTAATATTATATGCTTACTGTTTCTTATTAAAACCTATACCTTAGGCTGAATGTATATTTATAAACCCTGTGAAATGGGCTGAGTAAGGTTTTTAGGGGGGATACGTATATAAAGAATATTCCCTTCACCGTCCTGATTTGAATCGTATCCTTATATATCGTTGATAGGCCTCTTGTGCAAGAGGCTGTCTTAGATAGTACCGCCTTCGTGCTTAAAATTCTGCCATTAATCAATAATACAAAAAAAAATATTTGTTAGGGTGTGCAACGCACTCTGCTGAGCAAAACAGACAAATTCTGTGCTCCGAGGTCATGAGCGTAGTGCAGTCCAACGTAAATAGTAGTAAAACTACAATTTTAAGCTCTGGGTGCCATTGCAGTTGTTATGGCAAGCGTAGTGCATTCCATCGGGCACACGATTACGTCTTGTTACGTCACAAAAAAGTGGTAGGTTCTTGCGGAAGTACTCGTCTTGTACCCATACTTCATGACGAAAAATATAATGCCTCCTAGTTGTATATTTTGTTCTGATAGTAAGAATGGACTACAAGGCGCTTTATTCCAGCATATGCCACTAGTTCTGGCTCTGATGGTCAAAAATAGGAACACTTTCGTCTAATACCACTGACACTTCTTCGGGTTTACGCACACTAACGCTATTCTGTCGTAGATAGTATTCCGGAAATGGGCATAATGGCGTAAGACGTCACAGCAGCATATTTCTTGAAACTGACACGAAAGGAGACAAGTCAGGAAAGTCGTGCTCTTGCAAGAACCACGCCTTTGCTAGTTGTTGAAGTTGAAATCCAACCGAATTGTAAAGTAGCACTTTAGTAGCACTGGTAGCGCGGGTCAAAAGACATTTATGTTTAACTCTCATTACCCCCCAGTAACTTGCTACAATGCCTTTTAAATCCTAGCACAGCTGGTATTGCATGCTTTAAGGCAAAATATCTTTAGGTTTTTTTTTATATTGGTTCGTCAAAGTGACTTCATCTAACCTGATGAAAAGCGAATATGGTATCAAGAAGCGATGAGCATTAATGCAGCTGTAAGCCACCCTTGCCGCCTCAGAGATGCTTTTTCACGACCCGCTTGTAAGACAGGTGGCGTGCTTTCTCTCTTCTTACGATTCACGGAAGCACTTACTTGAAAAATCCACTAGCGGTCACCCATCCAAGGCGTAAGGTGCACTGCAAATACTTTCACGAAAAATACACTCATATATCCGAATAAATCCCCGAAATTGGCCACAACTCACATTCCCACTTTGGTTTAACGCATATTTCTTGTATTCCGTCAAATACCAGCAGTAAAATTGCCAGTACGATCGTAAAAGTGACAGAATTTTGTCACGGATCCACCTTAATTGTACCATTACTTGTTCCGTACGCTATCTGGCGACCCCGAATGGCGACGGGATAAAATATGGGTCCTTTTAAGCAACACTGAGATGCTTTCCACTTTACATGAGCTAGGGCGTTTTAAGATTTTACACATGTGTCTCGAAGGAATATATTAGCGTAACATAAAGGGACAGAAATGGTTAATATGGACAAATTTTACTTCAAAGATGACATTTATAAAGTGATTATGGAAAGCGAGATAAAACCCAGCAATGTTAATATTGTTTTATTTTCTTAAATAAGTATTTCTTCTACTTTTGAATTGTAATAGTGGTTGATATTAAGCGTTTGTTATGGAGCACGAGTGTAAAATAGAATACTACTAGCTGACCAAGACCAAACGTGCGAAGCCACTGGCAGGCTTCGCTCGCTTGGTCTTGGTGTATCTTTGGAAGTGCTGTTTTGGAGCCTCGAGGTCATGGGTTCGATCCCCGGGTTGGAAAGTTAATGGGTTTTTATGAGAAAGAAAGATTTTCTCAATAACTGTTCTCAGGTAATTTCTCACCAACACCGCTGCTTATCCGTTTAAGGATTATATAGGCAAAATTATCGATTCACTCAAGACCGCTAGACTGATGTTACCGCCCCGCCTCACCTCCGTGGTGATGGATGGTGATGATGAGGAAAAGTATTCCATTAAAATATCGCCGCTTATCCCTTTGAAGGTATATAGACGAAACTATTTGTTAATTTGTGTTTAAAATTAACATGTAGTTATTGGGGGTGATTTACTCAATACCGTTAGACTGATGTTTCACCTCCATGGTGATGGCGGAATCGCTCGACTACTCGGCTGAACAACAAAGATGGATGACGTGCCGACTCTATCCGAGCACGTCTAGTGTATCGAGCTGTAAAATCAGTGCGTGATTTTGACAATGCTATCAGATCTTTGACACATCTTTGATAGAACTCTATTGACATAAAATAAGTCATCATTACGATCTAGAAGTAGGCGGAGATCTTGTTATTTTATCTATGATGTGCTCAAGAATACTAGGTTTTTTCACCCGCGTGGTGATAGATGTTAATGAAAATGATGATGATGACAAGTAGCCTATGTGCTATTTTAGACTATATTTCACTATATCACTGTGGCTAATTTCTACCAGATCTGTTCAGCCGTTTTGCCGTGATTGTGTAACAAACATCCAGATATGCATCCATCCATCCATCCATCTAATCTTTCACATTTATAATATTAGTAGGAAGTCGGATTATGGAAAGCGAGATAAAACCCAGGAATGTTGATATTGTTTAATTTCCTAAATTAGTGTTTCTACTACTTTTGACTTGTAATAGTGGTTGATATTCAGCTGTTAAGCGTTTGTTATGGAGCACGAGTGTAGAATAGAATAATATTTATTTGCTTCAAATGTGAGTACAAGATAAATGTTTACAAAAACATTGAGAAGCTTACACGTTTCGCCAAATTAATAGCATGCAAAAACTATAATTTATAAACTAAAAACATGAAATACTTTTTTAGAACGTGTTACGTAGACCAAGCAAAATTACCCAACGTAGAATTAATAAGCAATTATTTCCAAAAACTTTTAAATGCGATGCTAAGTATTCATTTAGAGAGTAAAAAGAGCGATGCAGCAACCAGGTCCTCAATTCAGTTTAAAACTTAGGTAAGGGCATTTCTTTATTGTCTTGAGGCAATTTATTTAATACTAGCTGCTCTCCGCGGTTTCACCCGCGTGGTGATGGATGATGATGATGATGATGAATCTCATATAGCCTATGGTACTCAGGGTAAATGTAGCTTTCCAATGGTTGAGCCAATTCATTACAAACATACGTACATACAAATCTTTCCTCTTTATAATATTATTAAGTATAGATTTTGATTGAAGTTGAATAACTACTTTTTTGAAAACGTACAGTTTTGTGAGCATACTCACTTTTCTCGGTTCCGTGTATGTCGGGGATAAATTTCGCTCGCCTTGTTATATAATTAGCTGTTTTGTTTGACAAAGCATGATATATCATGAATCTCAGACAAAATAAAAAAGTCAAGACAGAATGTTGTGAACAGAGCAGTGAGGCCGGTTTTCTATGCATGTAGTGGGTGAATCGGTGCTGCCATGATAATTTAAATTACCCCATAAAAATAACGTTAACAAATTATTAACGTTATAAATTTAATAAAGTTACATTAGGTGTCGGTAAAAAGTAGTGGCATTGGGTAGTGAAAGAGAAAAGACAAAGAGTTTCAGAAATAAAATTACTCGGTGTAACTGCTAGTTTTATTTAAAAACTTTTATGCTGAATTATTTTTTTGTACGCTTGTCGTTTACTATGCACTGATTTAGAAATACTTTCTAATTTAGCAATATGGTGGAATCTAATGTTTAAGTATTTCTCAATTACACACCGTATTGAATTAAGTTTATGTTCCTGCCCAACATATTCATGTTTTGACTCTAAATTGATAAAAATCTGATTGTTTCCAATGAATTTCTTTAATATGTTCTAGACTATAGTTTGGTGTTGATTTTCTGCGGTTATTGCAATATTTTCATTCAATAATTTTCGAACAACTGCTTCACAAGTGACACAAATGTCAAAAAGATCCTTAGACGGGAAGCGAAACCGCCTTTGTTTTTAAACTAATGAGCTTGGGAAAATAAAGTTTCTCATCAGTCTGCAAGGCATCTTAACATTTAGAGCATTTTATGGTTTTAACAAGATAGTGCACTGTACTTCCAGATATGTAACCAATTATCATTTTTCTTTAGTCACCATAATATGAATTGTCATGTAAACAACTGGCCCAATCAAATGATTCATTAACAATTTCATTAAGAAGTTGCAACGAAGAATTTTCAATGGTTTCTTCTTCTTCTTCGTTTCTATACGACGATGAAGTGCTATTCATAATTTTAGTTGTTGAAGTGCAATTAAGTATTGCTATGTGTTCTAAAGGAACACAATTACTTTTTGCAAGACATTTTAATTATAAATGACATTGTATTTTTTGTAGCTTGCTTGTAAACTGTCTTACGTTAGGGTTCTCGTTGAACCCTCCATACATCCTAATAGACGTAAATAGAATCTCCAAATGATCCTGGCTTAATTTATAAGTAGATAAAAAAAACAGCCTTTTTTCATATTCTAAGTACTTCGTATAAAGCGCTTTTAAATTTTCAATATTTATTAATGTACCTATGAATCCTGCTTTGCATTTTTCTTCTACGACTGGTTTATAAAATCGCGTGATGACAAAGACTGGTCGACCATCTCGTATAACTTTCCGCATACTAACTACACACAACAACATTCAATATAGATAGACCCTAAAAACAAAAGACTTCAATAGAAATATGGTTTATTTTTACAAAAATACATAACCGCCTTCAATATGTACGAAATTGAAAATCCAGTGTGAAATTAATGCGAGTCCATATTAAAGGTATCAGACTTTCCAACAAAAAAAATATTGTTCAAATCGGTTTATAAATAACGGACTTATGAGGTAACAAGTATTTAAAACAATAGAACCTAATTGCGAACCTACTCCTTTTAGATGTCGGTTGAAAATAAACTAAAAATAAAAAAAAAGAATTGCCTATTTTTTTTAATTTGCTTTCAAATGACGGAACCGGTTTTGTATAAAGATATTGCGTCATGTGTCATACAATATTATATTTAAAGAAAAGTCTAATTGAGAACCTACTTCTTTTTTGAAGTCGGTTAAAACACGTTGATAAACTATTATAAAAACGTACCCGTATTAACGTAACATATATACTAAATATTAAGATTACCCAATAATAGGGTAAACCTTACCAACCTTAAAAACCCATGGCAACACTTTCTATGTTCCAAGCAATAACCTTTATTTTTATTTTTATTTATTTAAAATATTGCTTTCCAAGTTACTGTGAAATGTGATTCCATCCTTCTTTTTATATTTTGATGTTTGTTTTAACACCGTTTCACGACACAATTCGGCATTTTGACTGGTAAATTTGTTGATTTACTTTACGTGTTGCTTCCACGCGCAGCGATAGTTCGACTGACGAGTCAAGGCGTAGTTTCGTTGTGCGTGTGTGAGTGTAATTGTGTATGTACACGGCGAGGCGTAGTTTCACCGGCTTCACTTTTCTGTTCACAACATTCTGTCTTGACTGTTTTATTTGGTCTGAGTCATGAATGTAATGACATAGAAGACGGAGGATTTTTAGTTGCAGAAACAATGAGTGCACGACTAAATTGGTCCCACTCCATTATATTACTCGAATACATTTTATTTTAGGCAATGAATAGTCGTGTTATGCCAGTGGCTCTACGATGAGTTGGTAAAATAAATGTCATCTATAGTCGATACTCGATCTCGCCTACCTATTAAGTTTGTGATTGACGTACTCGCTGTCAATTTTAGTTCTACAATCGACCGCAAGGTGGCACTGTTCATTTTTTCATACATTTTTTCGCGCGTTACCAAGTATCGATTGATGTCAATGTTGTATACTCATAGTAGACCTACCGTACTTCGTCATGTTATTGTGCATTGCTCGTTAACCACCAGTTTTAGTAATGCATTCACTCACAATGCCTTACTAGAACATTACTAAGACAGGATACTGACTATTATGACTACTTGATTAATCTCACTTCATGTCATCATCATCATCATCTCAGCCGTAGGACGTCTACTGCTAAACATAGGCCTCCCCCATTATTTTCCAAAAGGACCGGTTGGAAGTGGCCTCTATCCAACGTCGTCCTGCGACCTTCGTCAGGTCGTCTGTCCACCGTATCGGTGGACGACCTACGCTGCGCTTGCCGGTCCGTAGTCTCCAACTCCAGGACCTTCCGGCCCTATCGGCCATCTGTTCTGCGTGCTATGTGCCCTGGCCACTGCCACTTCAACTGGCTAATCTTCTGAGCTATGTCAGTGACTTTCGTTCTTCTACGGATCTCCTCATTTCTGATTCGATCACGTAGAGAAACCCCGAGCATAGCCCTCTCCATTGCGCGTTGTGCCACCGTATGTAACTATACATATTTACTTAACTAACTATACAAATTTACAAACAGAAGAGTACTTTTATAAAAGGCTAAACCTATTATTAGTAAACATTATCTCCATCGTAACAATGCTGCCATTATTTGTTAAATATCCAAGTATGTAACTGTTATATAATCTAATATTGTATTATTTTCAGTAAAATATTATATTATGGGTGTGTCGTAAAGTTTATTTATTTGCTCAAGGTATACCAATAAATTATATTTTACATTATAACTTTTTATTATATGTATCACCTTAAAGCCAATTACGGATCGTTGTAGTTATGTAAAAGTGAATCTAAACATAAATAAACATTCAGATCTACAAAGATTAAGATATTAGATCTACATATCACAAAAAACAAGTACTTAGTAACACCGTTTTACTTATAATATGAAAATTAATTAAGTACATCTTAGATGACGACCTATTTCTCAATTAAGTAACTACTTACAATTCAAAGAATTCAGTGCTAAGTAGCCGCTTTGCCGAGTTCACGCTTGTACAAAATAAGTCAAGAGATTTTTTCTCTTTATTTTATTCATTCCCTCTCCTTCCTCTCTTTAACAAATATTAGCACCTCTTTGAAATCTTAAAACGTTTCACTGCACTATGGTCAATGTATCCATACAGTTTACAAAATCGACACCATAATCAAATAACATAAATCTACGACTTTACCAAACCCATCCACAATCAAACAGCAAAATTTAAAAAAAAATAACAGAACTTAAAATAATTATTCGCAAGTAACCACAAAAACAAAATATTGTATAGAATTTTGCGCACCCCAATTAATGGGCACAATGGAATTATTCTTAATTAAAGTTACAGTAGCTGCGGTAGATAGATAAATGCCGAAAGTCACAGTGTAACCCAGGTACAGTATTATAGCTTGATACAAAACAAAAAACATGCTAACTATTTGCTTGTTTGAACGCGCTTATCTCCGAAACATCCAGTCCAAAAGAAAACAATTAAATAACCCGCACTTGAATTACCTGTATCGGAGTAGTGATAAGCAGACCATAGACACATCATACACTTGCAAGAGGAAAACATTGCTGAATAATCGTGGCGAGTTCTGCGAATGGTAGCAATCCAGTAATATAAATGAACGAAATCGAATGACTCTTGTTCCCTGGAACATGGGACGGTTAGACTAACGGCCGGTCCCAATAATCTATCTATCGCCGGTTTAGCTTACTAGAGATAGATATATGACACTTTTTGTATGAACGTTATGTCAAATTTCTATCGGTAGTAAGGAAAACCGTGGACAGATAGATTATCGGGATCCTCCATTAGAGAGCTGAACTGACTGTTGTTTTCTCCACTCTTTCAAAACGTCCACCTGTAGCCATGTCTTGTTACCATGTCCATGCTAACAAGAATCCTGCACTTATCTTTATATCTACGTATATTTTGCATACTTTTATGTTGTTTAGGTAGGTTAATGAATAAGGGAGTTGAGGGAGTTAGGAGTTTAGCTTAGGGCCTCTCTTACTATTATCCACGAACGACATACAACATACATACATAATACATACATTGGGATATATTTGTTGATACATGGGTGCTTTCATATTTTCCAGAGACTAAATCTCATACCGTTATAGCTGAAATTGAACCCATCGTCTAAAGCCCAAAGCTTTGAACGGTGTAAAATATAAATTACGATGGGGGTTATATTGTTTTCTTTGATTATTTTTAAAATTAATTTATTAAACATAATATAAACGTTACAATATACACTAGACACAGTCAAGTACATATTAAGATCAGCTTAACTAAAATGACTTATCAAACTACACGCGTTTCTGTCTTTTAATTAAATTTTATATTAATAATCATTTAACACACTTTAAATGATTATTAATATAAAATTTATTGCCTCAAGACAAGAGTCTTCGACCAATGTGTGTATTCCATCCATTCCATTCCATCACTGGTAGTGATGACTTATGGCACTGAAACGTGGTCTCTTACTATGGGCCTCATAGAAAAGCTCAAAGTCGCACAACGAGCTATGGAGAGGGCTATGCTCGGGTTTTCTCTACGTGATCGAATCAGAAATGAGGAGATCCGTAGAAGAACGAAAGTCACCGACATAGCCCAGAAGATTAGCCAGTTGAAGTGGCAGTGGGCAGGGCACATAGCACGCAGAACAGATGGCCGATGGGGCTGAAAGGTTCTGGAGTGGAGACCACGGACCGGCAAGCGCAGCGTAGGTCATCCACCGACACGGTGGACAGACGACCTGATGAAGGTCGCAGGACGACGTTGGATGCAGGCCACTTCCAACCGGTCCTTTTGGAAAATCATGGGGGAGGCTATGTTCAGCAGTGGACGTCCTACAGCTGAGATGATGATGATGATGAACACACTTTATAAACCTTAAATTATATTAATAAATAGCCTTAGTTCTAGAAGCCTTATTTTTAACTTATGACAATGTGTACTAGATATACATGCGCATTTTTTTCCTTGTAAACTAAACATAGTAATTGTGAGAATGAACTCGTTCTGAAAAATAATAACAATTATCTTACCTACTTATGAAATACGTAGCATCATCATAGCATATAACCGATAAGAATATTAACTAACATTACATTAAAACATACATAAACATTAGTTATTTATATTACGACTGAATTTAAAGATGGGGTTATGCAAATAGGGCCCTTTGGTGTAGATTATTTTTTATTCGTGGGGCCAAGGCATAGACGAAATATTCAGGGATTTGGCCAAATTTTTGGTTAAAGCATAAAGAACCAGGTGACATATTATGCACAAAAAACAAGCGTAGATACGAGTATTCAGCGTGTTACGTGCGATACATATCTTTTTGGTCACCTTCTGGACATCCATCAACAAGTGGTTAAAAAAAATAGTGTTTATAGTGTGAATGTTTCATTTACTAAATAATAATAATAATAATACGGTTATTTGTAGCATGTCATATGAGTAGTACTCGTACTAATAGTAGTGTTCATGATGATTGTTAACATGGGCATTGAAGATCATTGACATTTTGAAATAAAGTTAGCGAAAGCTTGGCCTTCGACCTCGCCATGAAAGGCTTCTATTTCCTCGTGGGCTCAAAACTCGACCGCGCTTCGCTTAGAAGCACGCTCGGCCTTCGGCCTCGCTTTGCTTAGAAGCATGCTCGGCCTTCGGCTTCGCTTCACTTAGAAGTAAATTATTATTATTATCGTATTATTATTTAAATAATTTTAAATAATTTTAAATAATAATACGATTAAATTATATTGCAAACTTAACTAGGTACTGACAATCACTTACAGTATATCAGTTACACGTAAAGTATATCTCAGAGCGTAGTGAACGAGGTTGCGAATGAGCGAAAACAATATTGACTAATTAGAAAGACTTGTTTACGGAGAACTTGTTCACCTAACTTTATACTTCTCACGACGAGACATTATAATTTCAAGTGGTACTAGCTAATAAATACCACACTATATTAGTCCCCAAATTTAACACGGCAATTAGACCAAATTCATTGAGTTAAAATATCTGGCAAAGCAATACTGCAGTAGATGGCAAGTCTGTACTACGTTCGCACAACAACAAAGCCTAGATATCAAGGATGAATGTTTGGAAAAACTAACTAAACTAAACTAATTTTTTATACGAAATATGTTAAACGTTGCTGTATAATGATTGTTTGCGTTTATCTTTTAGTCATTATTAACCATTTCATTAGTAACTGAAATGCAATGAAGTTACATTTTTATTAAGCAAAAAACCTCCTTAAATAGAAAAAAAAGAAACGCAATCACAATACAATACAATACAAAAACTCTTTATGTGCACCAAAGTAAATACAACATAAGGAAAAAACAAATGGGCGGTCTTATCGCTAAAAGCGATCTCTTCCAGACAACTTTCGATCACGAAATCACCATGTTCACTGCCTTGTATGTGAAATAGAGGTAACATGTTATTAGGTATTATCTATACCACGTTTTTGGGTTGATTTAGGAGGATATCAAATAAGCAAATAAACATCCACAGCGTATGAAATCGCAAACAAAACAAGAGTATTTCAGTGACTCATGAGAAAAACATATTCCAATTTTAGACATAATCATATTATGAACATTATGTGCAGCTTTTAAAAATATAAATACAATTTTGACGATGTAAATTATTAATACGTAAAGTTTCGGCATTCAAACTATAAAAAGTAATCAAAAGCAAGTAGCTAAACAACTTTATGAACCGTATGTAGTCCGTTCGACCTCCCGAGGCATTGGTCACTGCTCCAAATCATCTCTCCATGCTCAATATCAAGTTATCAATGGTGTCTTGTGGTATTTGGCTCAATATTATTGTTCATTGTTTGTTAGCTTAAGAGGGTAGTTGGAAATAAACTCCATCAATTCTTTATAATCTACTACGCTTGAAAGCTGGTTGTCATTCTGTCATTGCAAACCACGCCGAGTGCAAGTTGCTCTCTAAATTGCCAGGTTCAATATAATTGTGCTGTGTCATTTAGAACCTTTCTCATCTACATAACGAAGTAAGGAATTGCTGTAGAAGTGCTGTAAATTAAGCAGTCACTATTGGATCACCGTGATACCGCTGCGCAGGCTGGCCGTGCCTGGTTTGTGATAGATGCTGCTGCCCTCGGCGAGCGTGGATAAAAGGTTGTTGGAGTCTCCATATTGAACTCTGAAGCTTGCAGGGATCGAACACCAGTTCCTCACCTTAAATCAGTACTCACCTATAGAGTTCACTTAGAATATACCTCTCCCAATTTGTGTAAAGATCGCGTACAATTACAGAAAGATGCAGAAAAAGGTCTTGCTCAGTGCACAGATTTTCAGGCATCTTAATAAAAGCTGTTCGTCCGTGTAAATACCAAACTTGGTCGATAGCATTAAGCTCGATGGATTTTGCAGGTCATGTTTTGTATTAAAATGTTAAACAAGTTTCGCAAAAGATGTGTTACTGTATCGAACTTATTGTACTGGTTTGGTCTGTGTCCGTCCGCGGTCCCTGAAGAAATAATGACGAAGTTTTTAATGACCAGCGTTTAAATTACTCTAACATCTGTTGCAGTTTTGATAGTAATAAATGAAACTTTGTTGCGGTACTAGTTTGTGTATTGTAACTTTAGCTTTAACTAAACTAATTACTTTAATAATCAAGTCATTTGGATATTTACGAAGGGTTGTTCCATAAATCCATATTGACATTCCCCATCAATGGGGATATATGATAGAGTCTAAAAAAGTTTAATAGGCTCATATAATAAAACAATAAGTTTAAAACCCCAACTTGACTTTGAACAGACCCGGGCTCCCTGCATGGACCGATTGTGTGTGACACGCACACTCGCAGCCTGAGCCATCTTCGCAATAGGTAACGGTAGACGCGATATTAGCTTATCGTTGCGGTTATCTATTATAGAGTTTTCTCGTTATTATCCTACCTATAAAGCCAAGACTAAATGGTCTTTTTTAGCTTTCCGATATCAAAGATAGATAGGGAAGGTCTTGGCTTAGAATTTAAGTTAACCTTTTAGCTACTAGACAGGAAAAATTGCTTACATCAGTATGTACGTAGTAAGTAGTAGAAATGTTAGTTTACCTTATTTATTTCACTTTCATCCCCTGTTTCAGAACTACAATATTAGTTACGCTGTGTCAAGTTTAATCAAAATCTGTTTCAGCAGTTTCAGAGTGATGCACGTACAAGAGGCTGACAGACAAACAAAACCATAAAACATTTTTGGCTTATATATTGATATTAAAATACACCTCTATTATTAAAACTTTTCAAAGCAATATTTAATGTAAAAGATTTGGTTCAGTTACAGTTTTATTATATGTATAGATAGATTTTATAACTTCAGTGATGATTTGAATTTTTTAGGTATTTCTATATTGAAATGTCTATATCTCATAATAAGATATTGTTATAGTGGACTTCAAATATTGTTAAAGATCTTATCTTCTATATTACTTTTCTTCTATATTATAGATCTTATGTTATAGATCAAGAATACGGGTATCTTGCAAACACAGTATATATCATCAAAAAAAGAGTAAAGTAAAAAAATAATTGCTAATAAAATTATAAATACAAATAAAAAGTTTTTTTTTTCACTAGCTCATTCACTAAAACAATTAGGCTCTAGGCAAGCAGGCTTATCGAGCAAACCTTCTAGGTATAGATAGATATACCCAGAAGCATTGCTCAATAGGCCAGCGTTTCAATCTTAGTTTAAAGCTCACAGGACTTGGGGCAACTATCGTTCTAAGTACATAAAATGTATGCTGGTTTGTATGTCTTGGTAGCATTCTGAATACTTGTTAGTAGTTTAGGTCATTGATAGATACTACACGTCTAGATATTCGCGAAAGTCTTACAAATAGTTTTAAGCCAAACATGTTATTTTAAAACACATATTGACTTTGAATAAAGCACGAAATTCCTATAATCTAGGCTACGTATTCTTACGAAACTTTAATATCATCTACATAGGCACAAAAAGGCACAACTAGTTGAGCCTTCGTAACATTTTTTTTTCTAATAGACACAACCAGTTGCGCCTACAGGAGAAAAAGTCCGCACGGCTCAACTGGTTGAGCTTTGCAGTTGAGCATAGGGCCGTAAACGATTTTTTTTATTTATACTTACCTCAAAAAGATTTCAAGCCTGTCACCAACATGGTGTCAATAAAAATCATAAAGTCAATAGAAATAACTCAGCCATAAAACAAAATTGGAATTGAAAGCCGTTAGCTGATAAATGAGAACATCCTATAAAACTGACACATTGTCCATCAAAAACATTCACTGTCATTCACCTGCCGCATGTCAGTCCCTTGGTGCTGCGTTTGTTTCAGATCAGGGTATATCAGGTTACGTTATGTCACATCAGAACGTAAAAAGGTATGTTGGGGTAAGATTAAACAAGCTTTGAGGTTAATCCGGAATTTTCGATTATCGAAATGACGTTTTAAGCATAGTAAACGTTAAATGGCAATTATAAGTTCTAATGTTTGAAAGTATGTTAAATTCTCTTTCACAAATTGAAAATTTTGTTATGCTGCACACGTTACAAAAGTTCCCACTTGTCATTGTTGTCACGAATGAGACATAATAAAAAATATATCATTTATTTCTTTAAAGCGCTGTGCAATTTAAAGTACTGTTAGCGGGATCAAACATTGCAAATAAAAATTAATTGTCGCTCCGTCCCAACACAATGTTTAAAATACACTAAACAGTTCAAAAAACCATCGAGGCAACCATCCAAACATCCATGGATGGATGCCTCGGTGGTGTAGCGAGCATGGCATCTGGAACATATTTTTTGGATGGCTCTGGTTCTCACCCTGAGTATGTATATTTTTTCACACGCAATTTTTGTTCCCAACGAACAAATATAGTTTTTGCATGGTCAGGCGTAGTAGTAGGATTTAGATTAGGGCTTAAATCACTTCTATAACTGTTTGTTTAAATCTCAATTTCGTGTTTAAAGCTGTGATAGCTAAGTAGTATAGTCGGCTGTCAACGAGGCAGTCATCGATATTATTACCACCTCTAATTCAGTCTGAGAAGATAACCTCATACACCACAACGTTCGGCAATTTGTAATTCCCGCTTGGATCCAGAAAGGTATTAATCTTTTTAATACTGAGTATTCTGTATTTGAAATCTAGTTACCATTCTAAATCTAGAACCACTAAACTCGATGTTAGCCACAATCATCAAAGAGACATTAAATCAAAAAACATTCTTTCCAAAAAACTGAACTGACTTCAACACCAAAAAGTGTGAAATAACTTGTTGAAGTCGGTAACATGATGGTTCAAAAGTACCTTTTATTACAATATTTTGCGCGTGATACCGACTGGTGTTGAAGCCGGTTCCACTTTTTTTGGTAAAAATATTATTTCCCTTTTAGTGACCCTTGCTACTTTCAGGATCGAAATCAACAAATCATCAAAATAGGCGAAACACTTTTCAGTTATTGGAGAGTACTTCAAAAATTGATCGAATTTGATATAATTTAATTGGCCACCTCAGAAGTAGACTGTAGAGTCTAGCAAAAAAAAAATCAAAATCGGTTCACAAACGACGTAGCTATCTGGAACAAACGTAAAAAACGATACGCTCGAATTGAGAAACTTCCTCATTTTTAGAAGTCAGTTAAAACACAACGGTATTTATACAACTCATAGGTAACTTACAAACTTATTACGGCTATTATATGAGCAGCAGAGGCTAAAAGTCATTGCTATGAAACAAAAAAACGACGAAGGCTCTTGACGAGGTGCTCGACTCTGTCTCGGTCTATTGTATTTATACATACTTCTAAGCTGTGGCCTATTACATTAAAATTAACGCAGCGAGACGGATACTAACAAACTACTATACGTATAATTGTTTAAAATACGTAACCATCAGACGATGTGATAATAATATAATGCATACCTCATTGGTTAAATATGGTGTTATTTAATTTAATATAATATACTAATTTTGAATGTTTAAGTTAGTGACCTATGAATCATTTCAAATCATATTACATACTACTTTATATATCGTATATAGATATTTTACAATTAATATTATTTAACCGCGATGCAAACCTGACTGTTTAAAACACTACCGATATAGGGAGGTCGCACCATGTAAACCTTCGTTACGTTAACGGTTAGGTTAACTATTTTCACGACGCGGTGACATTTCTGTCTCTGACAGCTATGAACTTTAACTGATTCCCTACTATCTTATCTTTATAACTAATGCATACCCCTTGCTGCCCTCTCTCTCATCTCATGACACACACAAACACACATACACCCTCACACACACAAACACACTCTTACACGATACACATCACACACTATTTATATAACACATGCTATTTAATTGTATTATTAGGTAAGTATATATTGGAATTATTACCCATCATTAAGATTTATAGTTTTTACTCTTAGTGTCAGCACTCATAATTAATGTTGATGCACATTACGTAGGTACTAATTCAACAATTAGATACTAAATGTGGGACTATACGTCTTATTAGTTATGACAGCTATATTTATAATTTATTCAGTTGAACCAGTTGTTTCGTTTATATTCAATTACTGACTTTAATCCACCACAAACATTGTTATTTTTACTGTCTTAATTTAGTGTTTTGCGACTATGACTACCTACTTTATTGTTACACAAAAGTCTATATAATGAAGTTTCAAAATGGCTCATGAGTGGTTTTATAAATATCTAGTTACGTAATATTAAATTGTATAAGCTGTGAAACTTTGTAAATAAATAAATAAATAAATAATACTTTTCTATCTGTATATTTTCTTGTGTACCCATATGACCAATTAATAAATTAATTTTAATTTGAATAAGATTTCTTCAATTCTGTATAAAAATTCATCTAGGCAATTTCCAGTCCCACATCTCGTACAAAAAAATCAGTTCAGTATTACCCCAATACACCTTACGTAGATTGTAGCAGAGAGCAGTTGAGTAATACTCGACCGTGATGAAGTAGGCCCGTTAATATCGTAGCATTGGATTCCCATGTGACAGTGCCGTGTGAAGGAATTGCTACTACTGTTTCTAGAACACAGGTGTAATTTCTTCAAGGATATTCCCTTCGCAGTCAGGATGCCAATCTTAAGAGGCGAGGACAACAGTTTCTAGGTAGAAGGCCTCTTGGGCAACAGGCTGGTGCCTAAGTTTTGGTTGGTATCTTACCTAATATTTGCCATGCCATTCTGCCGCAACACAATACTGCGCAAACATTACTGTGTTAGACTGTGAAAGGCAGTAGCCAGCGAGCGTGGTAAGCGGATTACATTAAAACGCCTCAGGCTGATGAACACAGTGCTGTACCACACAAAAGTTCAGATTTTAGCTTTTGGTAGCACTGCAAATCTTCACAAAGTATGATGCCTTTCAGCAATTGCACAAGTTGGCCGTCATCACTTGATGATCCAAAAATAAATATCACTAGAGTAGATATAATATAGCAAAATACCATATTAAGTGAAATTTTAATATTAAACACTGTTTTATATTTCGCTTAATATGCATGAAAATAATACTTTATCCATATTACTCTACTGTTTTTTGTACCATTAAGTGACGTGTAACTGCTGAAAGTCATCATGTCTGTTTTTCTTTTTGTTATAAAAACTCAATATTTATCAGATAGGTCCGATTATAGTTTCGACCACATTCGGTGTCCTTTTTCAACAAGTGTTCGGGACGCCCGCGTCGATGACGTCTCGCTTAACACTGCGGGCGGCAGCTCGTAGCGCTCGTGATGTTAGAGGTTGGTGCGGGGGGCGGGGTATCGATAAATATTACGTGAGTAATCCCGTATTTCTGATTAATAATCATATCTGTGTTTTATCGACTAGTTTGCCCGCGCCACAAAACTGCAAGGATTTTTGAGGTCCAAAGTGTCGGCGCAACAATTGTTGCAAGTAAGTGTCACGCGCGTTTTTCTTTTGTTTATTTTTTAAAGTCATCCCAATGTTTAACCATAGAGTTTAATTCTTTAGCGTAATATATTTTCTTTCTATGGCAACACTACAGACGGACATGTTCTATCTGTGAACTTTAAAAAAAATATATAATCAATGTTTATATTTTCATCTGTGTTTGGCGGTGAGGTTAATGTTTTGTGCTATAGTTTTTAGTGAATTAATCGGGTTAAACTCATGATTTTGATACAAATTAAACATGAATATGATCGTGAATGTGTAAGAAATACTGTAAATAGTGATTTAAGTTCTGACATCAAAATTTACACGATATAAATTTGTCACGAATCGACAACACTCGGTAAGCTAATTTCTCATTGTTATGATTGGTTATAATTTGCTTTATTTTGAATAGATTATACTTTTACATTGTAAAATATCACAGAAATAATGTTGTCAAGTAATTACACCCACTCAGAATATGATAAATACGCCATATCATGTCAGGATCGATAAAAAATCAAAGTCACGTGACAGTTAAATTCGCTTGTACTAAAAATCCAAAATTTGTAATATTTTTTAAATATTTCTGATATATAATTTATTCTTTGAAACCTAGTTTGGTTTGTAGAATTTCTAATAAGAATTCCAATAAAATAAAAAAACCAACAAGAAAATTTATATTTCATAAAAAAAAAAGTTTTTGGAAATCACCATGTCTAAGTCTACAAAATGGGCCCCCAAGTTGAAAGAAAAATCATTATTGGCTGAAATTTCAAAGTAGCTCTTATTTTTTATGTAATTATTAATAACCTAAGCATATGTTACTAGGTAAAAATAATATTTCTGTTCTAGATATTCAAAATATTTATAAATATCAAATCAAAATCATGTCTTGGTAAGCATTATTTATTGATAAAACTTAATTTTTGTGGTCAGATTGCAAGTTTTTTTTTATGAATGTATTTCTTCTACGAATTCAAATATTTGAATGTAATTAGATAGATATGTGTTTTTACTATTTAATTACCGCAAAAAACCTATAGGTATTAATGTAAAATTTTTAAATTACAATTTTTTTCCACTTCAATTCTGATTTTTTCGGCTACGTCAAGTTTGTCCTCGTGTAACATAACATTTTACTAATACATTTGACATTAATGTTTATGTATCAGATTTTTTGGTTATTCAACTATCTCTGACAAAAATTTCGTCTCTTAACTCGCTATAGGTATGGCACAAGAGCCATTTATTCCCAACTCGGCGCAAACTTTTGACGCGGGCGCAGGTCGTAACACTCGGGAGCAATCACGAGGGCGCCACAGGGCTCCTTAGGCAAGCTAGTCGTTATATTTTGCTTTTTTTACTGTCTTGCGCTCGGCGAGTCACCACTCTGTGAAGATACCTCGTGTAGAGGCAAAACACATATTAAATCGTTTCTAATGGATTGGGTTACTTGTGTTTTGCTTGTTAAGTATTCTTCCGACATGCGTTTCATGCGGAAGGCATGGTTCACAAGCATCTACGCCATAAGCATTTTTCCAGCGGAAGTGTTAATATTTCTGTTAATATCGTTTGAACAATGAAACACCAACAATTAAACGTTCGTAGTGGTGCTGAAGCGAGATAGACGTGAGACTTATGCCTTTTCGATAATTGTTTCGGCTTGGTCCAGAAGTCTTCATCACGATCTTGAGTGTGCTCATCATTACGATCTGCTTAGTGCGAGGCTTCTTGTAGGATTCAATTTTATGATTACAAAATTAAAATGAACGTGAGTTTGAGTAACGTTGGTAGTGGCGTTTCTGAATCAGCTCATACGAAATGCGAGTTAATGTTTTATGTGAAACGCGAACCGAGCAGTTTGTGGGCGCCTTGAGAGCACTTTACTAGTATGTTCGATTATTTACTGATGCCTGAACAACATATGAGTTTCGCGAATCGTTGTTGCTTGATGTAATTTAGAAGTTCGAATTGCAAAAGTAATTTATTAATTTATATTTATGATCAAAAATTACAATGTAACAATGATATAACATCATACAAAATTGCTTCCAAATATTGCTTAAGGTTTATTATGAAGTGCATTGCTTCTTACTGGTCATTAACAGTTCCACAATATTTCTTTATGTACTCAAAGTACGTGTTTTTACAGTATGTTGTAGTTTTTAAATAATATCCTACTAATACTCGTATTATACACGTGAAAGTTTGTATGTATGAATCTTTGTTACTCTTTCACGCAAAAAATACTGAATGGATTTTATTAAAATTTGGTATGTAGATAGATGACGTGCTGGATTAACATAGAGCATATTTTTTCATCATCATCATCATAATCACCACCCGGGTGAACCCGTGGGGCATAGCTAGTTAAAAATAATGTTATTACAACTACACACAACTATTGTATCTACAACTATTGTACACTCTTATCCACTTAGTAGGATCCTCTATGTCGCGGGAGGCAATACACACAATATCACACCGCTATCGGTTTCGGCTTATTTTAAAGGCGTAATCACCACCAACCGAGCCGTCATGGATCGACCATATAAATTAAGTCACTTCGTATATACAATTTTCTCCATGGTCACTGACTCTCGTCGCAGGCTCCTTAGACAAGTATTTCCTTGACATGTGCAGATGCGCCACAACTTTTTTCCGAAAATTAAAGAAAGATATACGAATATAATCAAATCTATCTACATTTTACGGTGTCTGTCTGAATTTCAATAAGTTCAACACTTTGACAGTCTCTTACTTCGAAAAAACATAGTGCGATAAGTCATTGTTTCTACAGAACAAATACTCGACAAGAATGACTCCGACATAACGTAGAGAAGTATCTGGCCAGAGCAAAGTCACGACAGGTGCGACGACGAGCGAAGCGAGGAGAGTTAAGTTGAATAGCAACCACACAACGCGAGCGTGCTGCGGCAGCGGCCGGCGAATCGCCAAAATTAGGTTAACCTACACTTTGATAAGGATATAACGCAGCATTTTTACAATAATATTCTTGTCAAATATATGTCCGTCTATAAGTATACTAATAACGTGGTTAACATTGTATTTCTTCATATACAAGTATTCATTTATAACTAGTAGATTATACCATTGGTTTCACAAGAAGTGCCTACTTTAAATCTCACAAGTTATCCGTACAAGTCAATTTACATAACATTACATGTCATAGCAATGGCTTGTCGAACTATGTTTTTTTTTCGAATTAAACAATTTGTCGAAATATTGTACATTTCGAAATTCACAGGTTAATCGGATAAAACATGTGTATGTGGGTACATACACATGTTTTATCCGATTAACATCATGTGATGACAGAATCTTGCAATGTACATATGGCCAGTTGCACTCTATGGTTATGAATCTTAGACAATCAAGGAAGGTCTTCCTAAAACTACTATGTTTTTTTGGCAATAAAATATTTTCTTTCTTTCTTTCTTTCTTTAAAATAACTAGAGGCATTGGAAATGTTGTCATACCGACGCATGCTACGCATTAGCTGGACAGAGACGATTAGAAACATCGATTTCCTTAAACGAATGCGACTCAAAAAGACTCAACTTGTGAGGACCATCAAACAGAAAATAATTACGTACCTACTAAGGTCATGTTTACGGCACAACTGGTATGGATATATACTCGTACTACGGATGGGTAACGTTGCAGGCAAATTTAATGTTGTAGAAGAAAATTGGGGTTGGCTATAGCCGTCCGGTACCTGATTTTGATGAAGGTGCGAGTTTAGGGGTATCATTGGGGTCCACCTGAAGCCCTTCCAGCAATTTTTTTTGCCGGAAACGTAGTTTAAATTAATTATGATTAAATTAAAATTTGATAAAAAAAAGTGAAATGGAACGCAATGTTGAGAAAATGGTACAATATTAAGTTGTCAAATTAAGTTGTCAAACTGAGTTAAACGAAACGTATCGTTATCGTTAAACGTAAGAAAAAAAAAGGCGCCATTTTGTCTTACTGACAGATGGACTGTCATCCATTCATTCCGTTTCTCTCGTAGTTTCGTGAATGTGTGCTCTCTTGTTTTTCGATTTTTATTACTACTTTGGCTTTTTCCCTGGACTTCCTTCGATTGCGCGACGACTTGAAACTTGGCTTGCTTACCGGATTTGTTTGGATTGCTCTACGACTTGAACTTGGCTTGAAAACTGGACTGCACTTGGCTGTAATGGAGTATTACAGTACAATACCCGAAGCGGACGCGGTTTCGGCTCCTGATCTGCCCGTCGAACCTGTTGCCGGACCTTCTTCGGCTCCTGATCTGCCCGTCGAGCCTGTAGCCGGACCTTCTTCGGCTCCTGATCTGCCCGTTGAACCTGTCGCCGGACCTTCTTCGAGTAATGACGACGACGACAACGAGCTTATAACCAAACGAAAACTTTGCGTCACTGAAGTGATTGATCATTGGAATTTAACTGACGTTGTGCGAAAATTGGGCACTAAAGACCAATGCATCAAATATAGTGAAGACCAAGGTCTCATACCAACTGAGAAACGGTGTCGAACCCACAGGACATCCATGAAAGTGTCATACTCATGCGGATGCACAAGTTTTGGTACATTTGTGTGCTCAAAAAGATCATGCAAATCTAAATCGGGCAGCGGTGCCAAGATCTCTCGCAGAATTGGCACATTTTTCGAAAATATTGCTATCGACATAATGCATGTTTACTATCTTATATATGCATACTCACAAGGATGGACCTACGACCAAACAATTCACGAAGACCCTTATAAAAAAGAAAGGAAGCAATGTTTAAGCCCAAATACTATAGCCGATTGGTTTAATTACTGCAGAGAAGTAGTTGTGATATTTTATTTGGAAAAACAAAATCTTTACAGCGGTAAAATTGGAGGCTGTGGGAAAATAGTGCAAATAGACGAAAGTAAATTTGGAAAAAGGAAATATAACAAAGGACGTCACATTGAAGGCCACTGGGTGCTGGGATTAATAGAAGATGGGTCTGAAGACTTAAGATTGGAAGTATGCCCGGACAATAAAAGAGATGCTGATACTCTCATACCTTTAATTCAAAAGCATGTTTTACCTGGAACAACAATCCACACCGATTGTTGGCGGGCATACGATTGTCTGTCTGAATATGGATACATACACAAAAAAGTGAATCATTCAGACCCAGAGAACCCATTTGTGGGTAAAGATGGAATCCACACCCAAAGAATAGAATCCCAGTGGCGAGCAGTGAAGAGGTTTTTCAAAAAACAAAATTATAACAACCCAGAAAACTTTAGTGATATAATTGTTGAATATTTGTGGCGAAGAGACGTGTATAAATATAAAAGAGACTCTTTTGTACATTTAATGAAAGCAATTAAACATGTTTATGAAATAAACAAGTAATGTATTAAAATGTTTGTTTAATTGTGTCTCTCCTAGCCCTTTAACATTAAGTTTTTCTCATCTATCAACATAACTCTGAGACGGACTGGATATGTTATTGTTGTTATATAATACAATGTTAAGTGAACCGCCTTGATAGATTAGGTGTGAAACAAAAAATAGGTTAGGTTAGGTTAGAACATGACAAACAACGCACGAGCCGAGCGAGCGAAGCGAGCGTGCCGCGGCAGCGGCCGGCGAAGTGCCAGAAGCGAACCGCCTTAATAAGTTAGGTGTGAAACAAAAAATAGGTTAGGTTAGGTTAGAACATGACAAACAACGCACGAGCCGAGCGAGCGAAGCGAGCGTGCCGCGGCAGCGGCCGGCGAAGTGCCAGAAGCAAACCGCCTTAATAAGTTAGGTGTGAAACAAAAAATAGGTTAGGTTAGGTTAGAACATGACAAACAACGCACGAGCCGAGCGAGCGAAGCGAGCGTGCCGCGGCAGCGGCCGGCGAAGTGCCAGAAGCGAACCGCCTTAATAGATTAGGTGTGAAACAAAAAATAGGTAAAAAATACTGATATAGCCGAAAGTGAGGTTAAGTACTAAAAAAAATATTACTCAAAAACTAAAGGCCTCCGGCGGGGGGGGGGGGGGGGTGCAGGGGGGGCTCCCCCCCTCCCCCCCCCCCCCCTCCCCCCCCCCCTCCGCCCCCCTCCCCCCTCCCCGCGGGTTTCGGGCGACTATAGTTTAACCGAAAATTGTCCTGGCTCCGCAACATCCGATAATGGACCGAGATATAAAGGGGCTGAAGATCTGTTAAGGCTTGCCCTGAACAAAGAGTTTAGAAAGATAACGGCCAACCCAGAGCGAGAGAGGCACCCAAAGAGGAAGATGACAGAATAATCAATAGTACTACGGTTCCTCCTCAGTAATATATTTTATAGGACTATATCACTCACGAGCTAAGGGTGGAAGAATAAGGGAATAAGGAAGTAAAGAACTAAGTGACTAACTAATTCACACATAAGGGAACTCTTAAGCGGATCAAACGTAGGTCCCAATTAGTGCCGAAAAACATACTAGGTGGCAGTACACTTCTGCAAGTGTTCATTTTGGTAGATTTATTATTTTTAATTTATTTTTAAGGATACCTAGTTCTACAAGCTAATATTATAAATATGAAATTTTTTACGTCTGAAGTTTTGATGTCGTCGGCTTAAAAGACTTGTTTGTACACCTTAAAGAGGCGAAATCGTGTAAAATAAATAAATCCTAGTAAGTACACATGAAACAAATCCTAACAAAAAGAAACTACAGAATGACAGAGTAGTTTCCTAGTACATATTTTGGTCTATGAAGAGTAGAACATAACCACAGAATTCGCCTATTTACATAGGTCTATCTATGGACATAACATAGAATAATAAATACTTAAAGGAATGATGACAAACAAAGACTAAAATATGTGTAAAATGACAAACTTCATTTAAGTGTCAGCATAGGTGTCAAACAAACGGATTTCCTAAGTTCCCGGAAAATTTAGTTGCTTTTTGAACTTTCCCTCATCAAAATGGATGAACGCCTGGACTATTACAGCAGTGAAGAAATGCTGCGCAAGGTGTCGTCTCAGTGGATGATTGGCCACGCTGGCTCAAGCGGGTCTTTGGAAAGAGACTCTTCTAGACTGTTCTTACAGTATAAAAGCTACCACCTGCATCTGATAGAGAAGGTAGACTGGCTTTGCTATTAGGTTGTATTCTGTATTGCAAAGAGTTAAGTCTTAAACAACAGGGCATACAATTATGTTATTGAAAACAATTTATTTTGAACCCACTGTACTTGTCTTTGTAAAGGAGGAAATTTTGAACGTGTTGTCAGTTACTGTAATAAAAAAAGGATTTGGTATTTGGTTCATGATTTCATAAATTATAAAAAACATTAAAGTTAAGGTATTGTGGGACCATAACTAGAGTAACTCGAGATTCTAGACACAAGATGTTTTAAAACAGAGCCAGTATCTCTTCTGGTATAATCTCTTTGATTTTGCACACTACGAGATCGTATTAGATACCTTATTATCACTTAAAAGCTTAATATCACAAAACAAACCTTTTGAAATTTATAGAGAAAAAAATGTACATCCTCGGACGGAATTCGATCTCGCGTCTTCTGACTATCCGTGTCAGACGCCTTGACCATCTGGACCACCAAAGATTGAGGTCTGAGCATCGAATTTTAAGTCTCTATCTGATTTAACCGTCTCAAGGGGACGGAGCATCATATATTGCTTTGACAGCACTTTCGAACCGCAAGAATCATTTTTAGAAATACTTAAACTTTCGTATTAACGTCGCAACCCTTTTATAATTTTATAGTATCATTTTTTAAGGCACTAACGCCTGCTTAACCTCAAACCTTTTTTACAGAAACAAGATCTATCAGAACGTCCCAGAATACCATCAACTAAAATGCAGAGATTGGCTTATTATAGACAATACGTGACATCGATTACTAAAACGCAAGTAATGAACATGCAAATATCCAGCTTCAACTTGTAAGTGGAGGCGGAATACCTCAATGGTATAAGTTATAATTAAAGTTATAAAAAATTGGTAAAAATTTCCATCATAAAAATACAAGAAACAATTGGTTATCTCATAGAAATATCGTTGTTGGCTGCTTCACAGTGGCATTGTCAAAATTAAGCATTAATGAAATCTTTTTCCAATTTTACTATTTTACTAATAACTACTTCAACTTAACTATTTTAAACACAAATAGGTAATATAACTTAATTAAGAGCATATATACATACAGCGTTCCGGAAACTTCGCGAAGTCTTCTCGTCCAAAATACCTCAGGGCCTTAAGACAAGAGTCTTCGACAAATTTGTGTTACCAATGATGACATATGGCACTGAAACGTGGTCTCTTACTATGGGCCTCATAAGTAAGCTCAAAGTCGCTCAACGAGCAATGCAGAGGGCTATGCTCGGGGTTTCTCTACGTGATCGAATCAGAAATGAGGGGATCCGTAGAATAACGAAAGACAACGACATAGCCCAGAAGATTCAAAGTGGCAGTGGTCAGGGCACATAGCACGCAGAACAGATGGCTGATAGGGCCGGAAGGTTCTGGAGTGGAAACCACGGACTGGCAAGCGCAGCGTAGGTCGTTTAAGTAGACGAAATGGTCGCAGGACGACGTTGGATGCAGACCATTTCCAACCGGTCCATTTGGAAAACTATGGGGGAGGCATATGTTCAGCAGTGGAGGTCCTACGGCTGAGATGATGATAAAGTACATATACGTGGAACAGTCAATGATTTATTGTGCGGCTTTGCAGGAGCGTTTTCAAGCAGCATTCATATTAAATTAATAAAACTATAATATAACAATTGCAGTTAAATAACAAGGGCATTTTTATATAATACTCAGTAATAGATATGTAATAAAAAGTATGTAATAAAATGCAATATGCCATGACAGAGCTAGAAGATGTCTAAGCAGCTATCTTTATTGTTCATATAGTCATTATAAAAATATGTCTTATGTGTTCAGTGTATATGTCTCTAACATACCAAGACAAAACTGAGTTCTGTGGTAACTTTTTATCCAGAGTAAGGTCTGTAACTTATTGTTGAATCTACTGATTCCAAGCTTGTCCCTATTAATATGACATTATTGTCTAACACAACGAATTCCAATTTATAGTCAGGGGAGGAACAGTCCCGCAAAAACTAACATTCAGCATTCACCTAGAGGCTGAATGATCAAATCAAATCAAATCAATTTATTTGCATAAATATGGGTAATAAAGTTGGTATCATATGCCATCTAATATACAATAGTAATTTTGCATGAAAATAGAAAAGTAAGATACATCAAACTTACCCACATATTTTTATGTAAGTTGGATGTATGAATGAACGATGATGTGAATGATGAATCAATCTTCTTTGTCTTTCATAAACAAGAATTGGAAGGCTCCCAGCTGAACAGAATTTCACACGTGTAGTCTATTATTATTCACTCACTTTATGTCACTAACGTATATTGACCGCAATTATTTAATCAATTATATAAATTAAAAAATATTTTTATTCGCCATACACGGCAAGTACGTGCGTTCCTTAATATGTTTAAATGAATTTTGAATCTTGACAGACCAGATTTCACAGTACTATGTACGTATAAGCTTACAAAGTTTAGGTGCCCAGTTTACTGAAGATCAAAGTAAAAATAAATTAAACGATTATCCAATTTATCCAAGGCTTATATAGCTTATCTATTGTTTACCCTGCCTTCTGGCAGTTTTTTGTTTCGTGCAAACAAAAATCTGAGAACTGCAGCAGAAAAAGAGTTGTTATTGTCATTGCACAAAAAACCATAGAAGATTAGAAGACCAAATAATCTAGAAGCACAGGCTTGGGACAGAATTACCCTAAAATACAGCATGAATGGTTTTGTTACCAAGGTTTACTTATTTATAGGTATACTATAAGTAAAGTAACTTCTGACAAGTAGCATAAACGGGAAACGACACAATAAAATTACTTATTTATGGGCAGGTGCTAGTCGTGTAAGAAATTTTCTTATCTAGTTACTAATAAATTATCAAAACATGGGACTAGGGGGTTGTTGAAATTCTATCATTATGCATCTATCAAACTGGGCGTGTATTTTTGCTAATGTAATGGGTAGAGGTTGAATCCTTCACACAGCGCCTGAATTTTCCCCAAGGGCAACCCCTATCTTGATTATGAATTATAGTGTAAGTGACGTAAATTATGCAAAAGCAAATTTTAACGCATTTTTTGCAGAGTTTATAAAACTAAGTTGTTAGCAGAGTGCCATCTACCAATACTAAGATATTGTTATCATATTGTCATGTTAAAATCAGATAAGCCCATTTTTACTGTAAATAAGACGGAAGTATCGATGGCAAATAGTATGATGTTTATATTTATATGTGAACTCAACATATATGGTAAACTATTGACGTTAACCAGGAAAAGAAAAGGACCTGAAAATTAAACCTTGAGGCACTCTCATTTTGACTGTGTTCAGTAAAAACTTCATTGACTATGTGAAAACAATTTTTTCTGTATGTGAAGTATGAATAGAATATAATTTATTGGCCTTATAACATTCGTAGTTATACTGGGCAAGTCAAATTTACATTAGTTCTAAATTGCAACAACATAAAAAATAGCATATAGTCTCATAACGTTAGAAACATACATATACTTACCTATATCTAGTCAGTTTAATAGGTACAATAGAAAATTTCGAATTGATTATAACGATTATGATTTTATGAGGGGAAGGATATGCCATTTATAACATAGTATTTTAGTTTTGGAATCAATATTTATGATTAACGTAGTCAAAAGCATTAATTAGATCACAGAATCCGAATGCAACACACGATTCCTCCTCTCACAATTAGCCCATTTTGTTGCCACTGTTGTGACTGGAGCCTTCCTTTGAGAGAGAAGAGTTGGGCCATAATCCACGACGCGGGCCCAGTGCGGCTTGATGGATAGGTTAGTGTCCAACCAATGTCGAAGTTTTCAGGCCACCCGAAGGCCTTCGACATATCCTAACGACTGTTGTCCTAAGACCAACAACCGGGACCGACGGCATAACGTGCTCTCCGAAGCACGGCAGCCCTCAGTTGAATAATGCGACTAGCGGACACCCATCCAAGTCCTCACCGCAGCAAGTGTTACTTAACTTGTTGTTCGGTTAAGATCGCCAAGTCAAGCTTCGTTGCGAGCGCTTTCTCCTACGCCTCGTGAATATATGTATTGTTTAAAATGATTTCAAGCTGTAATACATGTGAATATTTTTTTGTTCGTAAAGTTAGTATAGTGTACTCCTACGTTTAAGAATTTTACGAGTAGCTGAAAATTTAAAAGAGATGACCTAGATTGGGCTAATTTTATTTTGCCGGCCAACAAATATAAACGCATTAGATATTAAATTAGATAAACTATTAATAGAACTCAGTATTGTACAAGTTTTTATTACTACACCAATGCTTAATATATTGTTATAAATTAATCTTAGGAGGTTAATTTATAAGATAGCTATATTTAGCTTTAAATATTTAACCTCAGAACCTCGAACCACAAAGAAAATCTTCTAAATAACTAACTTAATGGTATCCTAGAGAAAGAACAAGACAGTGTAGGAGACTATATCAAAGATGGATTGATGATTAAAAGAAGTCTGCAGAAGTACTGTTGAGCAGATTATATTACAACGGCAACTATCGGAAAAAACTGAAAGAGAACTATGCGGAAGCAAAACAATCTGTTCAAAAACAACTCCACGTAGATGTAGAGCAAAAAAAACAATGAAACTAGGAGCATAGTGAAAGGTAGAAGTCCAATGTAACAGAAGTCGCATGGAGAACTAAAGGGATTAGACAGGTTGCACGGTGAACGGTACTCAGTGTCGCAGTGAGTGCGATCGAGATAGCATGCGACGCAAGCGCAGGCCACTATCTACGGTGATACCTATCTTTTGTACATTCCAACTTGTGCATTGTTCCGAGAAATATAATAATAATTAGATTTTATAATAGAAAAATAGATATTTAAAGTTTGAATATTATCTTTCAGACTTAACTTACAACTTAACTCTGATAATAAAAATGTTTTTGATAAAAAAATTGTAATGTTCTATTAGAATATTGTCTACTTTGGTCACCTTTCTTTGTTCTTTTTTCCTTAAACCTCAATACTTTTATGAATTTGAAGGTAGTAGGTTATATAAACACTGATATGCTCGAACAGGATCACGTAATACTTAAAACGCTTATGATAATAAATAAAATACTTATTTAGTTGTACAATTTCGTCTTCATTTTACAAAACTTATCAGTACGTATTTGAGATATCGGTCTTAACAAAAATTTGTGTTTAATGTCTTTGGAGTCCCAAAAAAGAAAAAAACTTTGACCACTATAATGGTCTGACCGATAACTATTTATGCTGGCCGTATAATTGGGCCCAAAGTCGGAATAAATATTACCCAGAGCTTTAGATGAAGGTAACATGGTGGTCAAATATACAGTATAGTGGACACCACCATCAATATTGAAAACATGTCACTAAGCACCTAATAATGCGTTAAGGCAGCAGTCCTTGATACCCAGCGGCTATACAAGGAGGGTAAAACCACAACCTAAGCCGCTGGGGCTATAATAATGAAATTTTGAAAGTTGATGCGTTTGAATGCAAGCATCCACTAAGGAAGGATTGTAGGACATTTCACCCTTCATAAGGTGAATTAAGCGAAGCCGCCGTTAGCTAGGCTAAGGGTCAGCTAGTTCAATATAAAAAAAAACCGTCCGTGAACTTGTACAAGATACTTTTAAGGGGTTTTTTTTCACACGTATTACTCGTAATTCCAATACCAACTGTACACTCTTGTCACGCCAACACTAAAAAAAAACCAAATTTAGGAAAGAAACACAATCAAAGATTACGGTTGTAGAGTATTTTCCGTCAAAGTAAAAAGTTTTTTAGGGGAAAATACAGTATTAGATATTACCAAAATTACTACATATTTTAACTCAAGCATTGTTATTCTTTTAGATTGGTCTGGAATTACCTTCTCACCGTGATTTTCAAATGCCTGCCACATACGTACGTGAACATCTTTTTGGCGTCGTATACCCCTGAGGAACATTTGTTTGTACCAAAAATGGTGCCTTTCTTCCACGGTGATTATTATTTTAAATAAATAAAATAATTTCACACACTAATATTTCCGCACCAGGATTTCCTGGTTCGCGCATTAACACCTCAGGCATGGCCTCAGTGGCCTCGTGGTCATAGCGTCTGACACGGTTTGTTGGAAGCCGCGAATTAAAATACCATCTGAGGATATGTAGTTTGGCTCTTCAAAATTTCAAAAATACATCAGTGACGAAAGCTATGCAATGTCTCTCATAAGTTTAGTTTTGGTTACAAATGGAACTGTTATTGTGAGACGTGGCACTTTATATCAAGTGAGAGACTTGCTCTTTTCGTAAGTAACACCCGGAAAAGCCTCTACTGCAAGAGACCGTTAACTGAAACACAAATAATAATAAAAGTGATGCAAGTCCACACTCAGCTAGCTTATACTTTTTAAGCTCTAACGCTCGTTTAGCAAGATCAAACTTTACAAATTTAAGCAGAAAATGACACTCCGTGGACGGGATTGGTCTTCCTAAGCAGACATCGGTGCTTTAAAAACTATGTAACTAAAATTATGAAGGGATGCGGCTTCAATACGTGTATTATTATGCAGTATATACGACATATACTGCGGCTAAGCTACTTAGCTATCGAGCTAAGTAGCTTGTTTGTCAAAACTCTTTTGCTTAGATAAAGCTTGTGAAGCTGTTCAATGTATGTAGCTTCGTCTGCATACGACGGTATAAAATCATCCAGAGAATTGCATTGGAGGCTCATACGGGTTGCCTCGGTGGCCACACGAATTATTGGAAGGGGCGGTGTCAAATCCCGTTTGTTGATGGGTAATTTTGCTTTCTTAAATTGCAAAATATTAGCGCTAATTTTTCATGAGCAGATGTGATATTAGTGTCTACTTCTATAATGTCTTACATGAGTAGTTCTATAATGACTTGAAGGTTTAAAAATACTTCTTAGTCCGAAATAGGAATAACTGAGCTATGTCCGTGTTCACCAACAGTTTAGGTAACATCTAAGCCGAGTTAGGTGACTTTTTGTACTACTAAGTGTTACCTAGCTGGCTTAGGTGTTACCCAAAATATTGGTGAAAACGGGCATTAGAATACTTCCTCCTATTAACTCATACGGTGTATTGACAGGTTTCAAGTTTGTGTCACTGGCGACAAGTTTCAGCGAACTACTAAATTATGTTTCCTATATTGTATATCTGATGGGATATGTGGTGCATAGCTTTACATTGAAAAACCCTTGGAACAGGTAATTTGCTTTTATTTCTTCCCTTTTCTTGCATACATTTAATCTTTTTCTTTTGACAGGTTCCGTGGTGTAGTTATTGAGTGAATGGACTCAACCAACAACAAAAGCAACAATTTCTCAAACTTAACATTTAATGATATAATAATGTGTATAAATAGTAATATGTAATAATCTTGTAAAGTCGGCATGCCCGCTGCATAATCATTTGTGGTTAACCCCTAAGGGGGACTTTATATTTGTGGCTTCGTATTATATAGACCAAACGACCAAAGCTGCTGACGGGTCAGCTAGTAATTGAATATGTTCCAAAGACACGAAAATCTCAATCAAAAATTTCAGCATTGACTCGGGTATATATTATTTCAGATGTGAAGATGCTGTTTTTCAACATTCCCCCAATGTACACTGCTACGAAATTGACGACTTTGCTAAAAAGATTAGGAATGGTTCTTGGACTTTTAAAGACAAGCACTATCAAACCTCACTTGGAGAAAAGTTCCAATTGGTTCAAGTAGAAATGTTCAGGTGAGGTGTTAGATTTTCAATAAAACCATTCTTTGCCTAAGCCAGGCAATGATTGTTAATGCAGCACTGGAAGCCGATCACGATTACGTTTCATCGGTGTTAGCTTATGGGTTTATTTTGTGGGGGAACTCGGTTTATATACATAAAGCCTTTAGGATACAGAAAAAATGTAAACAAGCCATCTGTTGATCATCGAGCACGGATAGCTGCCAATCATTATTTAAAAGGTTTCACATACTACAATTAGCGTGCATGTACATAAGGGACTTTTCTGTTTATGAAACAATATCCCCAATAATTCAAAAAACATTCGGATACTCTCGCCAAGATTAAAAGGCACAAGTAAAGACTCTATGTACCCCCATGTCGTTGGACATTGTCAAACGAAATTTTCAATAAACTGCTAAATTACTTTAAAGATCTAAACTACTTTTAAAATTCCGATATAGGTGCAAACTTAAAATTAGGTATTTATAAGCTTAAAAAAAATTATAATCGGACGACTCTGCAAGAAGTTTTCGTGATTACACATAAAAAAATATACACCTCGAATTGATAAAATACTCCTGTTTTTGAATGTTGGTTGTAAAATACTTACTACGAGTAAAACAGTAGATTATAATACTTTAGGTATAATTTAAAAATATAGCGATCGCCACTCTTTCCTGAATACTCGATTTAACCCTCTTCTGGAGGTCAAGTTTCATAGGGATTAAGGTTTGCATGATTCTTAAAGCATATTAAACCATAATAAAAAAACACTGTCGCGAATTATTTCCATTACTTTGCAATAATCGCTTAATTTGACTGGACTACGCTAAGTTCATGTGTACTCGTACTTTGAAGCAGTACTTACTTTAATTACATTGCACTAATACACTAGCACTGATCACTACACTAACTCGAACGGTTTCGTTTTCTGTAGTTTTCTTATTATAATCGTGTGGTCGAGCTGTAAAACTGCCTCAATATTCACATGATGATGAAGCCGATTTTCGTGAACTTCTGCATAGTTTTGTATCACTTTGTCGGCGAACTCTACTTTAAGGTCCCGATGGAGATCGTGGTTCCTTATATACCAAGGTGCGTTCACTATTCCCCTTATTACCTTATTCTGAAAGCGTTGTATTATTAAGATGTTGGTTGGCCAAACCTAACCAAAGCTGAATACCAAAAGTCCAGACCGGTTCTAAGACTTCTTTATACAGTAATAATTTGTTGTGTATAGACAGCGTAGAATATCTTCCAGCCAGCAGCCAATACATATTTTTGTAGCGTAAATTTAGTTCCTCTTTTTCTTCTTGACGTGCGCTTTATAGCATAGCATTGCATCAAGCGTCATACCGTGATACTTAGCCGTGTTCTCGTAAGGAATCTTCATATAGTTTATGTATATTGGGCAATAGTTGTTTTTCTTATAACTAAAATCAATATAAATCGATTTTGATTCGTTGAGTTTGATTCTCCACTTTTTTGATCCATTCGAAAATATAATTTACAGCCGTTCGTACTTTTACTTCTGCTTCTTTGTGGGTATTTCCTACTGCTATTATAGCAGTGTCGTCAGCAAAGGTAGCGATTGTGTTAGTATGTAACAGTGGAATATCACTTTATATTATTATTATGCATCATTTTAATGCTGAAAGATCATGTGCTGAAAAATCAGTTTTGTGGTCTTTTGACAGAAAATCAAAGAAACTTAATCCTTCCTTAACCCTTTGCGTCCCAGAGATACGACGTATATATACTTCAGTTTCATTTATAAATCTTTTGTTTTAATTATCACGGTATAGGAAGGATTAACGCCATCTACAACGATAGGTGGAGGTAAATATTTCTTTTTAACTCTTTTATTTTTATCTTCTATTTTACTTTCGTCTAATTTGGGTGAGGTGTTCAATTGTTTCTTCTTTCTTGTCTTAGTTCTTATCCTCTTGGTTTCTTTAACAAGAACATCTTCGTCCGTGCTATATTCGGCATGGGGAGCAGAACTATTTATGCCAGGTGTAGGTTTCGCCGAGCTGCTTTCTGTTCATTTAAGATGCTGCTGACATGAATTAAAAAGCTAATGTAATAACTAATAATTTCTTACAGAATCATAATATCAAGGTAATATATAAAATATTGAGGACAAAATAAACTAGTGAAAAATGAAATCGTTATAGTAGTTTATGCAACTGTCATATAATAAAGGGTGTTAAAACAAGAGTTTAGTTATTTCGAAACGAGCCGCAGGCGAGTTTCAAAATAAGATTACACGAGTATTTTAATACCTAATTATAATGCAGTTGCATACACTACTTTATTTAATCTCATGACATTTTTGCTACTAAAGTTTTATCCAACAAAATATTACTCAAATTCGTATGTACGAAATAGCGCCAAAATGGAAAAAGTCTTTTATTATTTTTCTTGTTTGTATGGCTTGTGCGGCGTAGCCACAATTTTGCCAATATCAGTGGAAAACGTCTGTTATTGGTCTATTGGCTCGGAACCAGCGCGTTGCGCGCGCAGCGCGCTCACCACAAATAATGTGTACTTAAATTGAATTGAAACCTCCTTGGTCGGGACTCATTGTACTTTAATAATTAAAAAAAATTTTTTAAAGCATTGTTTTGTTAGGAGAATAATGCTTTAATTTAATTTTTTAATTTTCTTAAAGAAGTATGTAAATAAAATATGCCAATTAAAAACTGTATTTCATTTCATAATTAGAATATTACCGAATGAGATTATATAAAATAATTTATCATCGTAGGCAAAATGACATTATAATATTTGGATACACATACAGCCCATTATGTTCTTACTGCTGAGATGCCATAATCCACCACGTGGGCCTAGTGCTGCACGAGCAGGTGGTATGAAAAATGATTTACTTCCGTTTGTTTTTCAGATCATTTTATAAAAACTCACCTATACTATTACGGTGCACATATTTTATAATAATATCACTACCAGCGGCGTTGAGTAACAATTTAGTAACGAAAAAGAACTTTTGGAAGGTAAGCAATTTTTATAAAAAAAAGGATAAAGAGAGAAAACAGTTCGAAGAAATAGAATAATAAGATAAAATATATTAATATTAGGGAGAGAAAAAATGATACTGATATGGATATGGGGAAAGTAAAAAAACGAAGAGTGTAGCAGGATCTTAAATATAAATCCATACAACCCCACTTGAGTAATATGAGATCTGCTTAATCCTTCTTATGCGGTGATAATTTAAACAGAAGATTTATGAATGAAACTGACGTATATGTACGTCTCTAAGAGGCAAAGGGTTGATTACGGCCAGTATAAAAATAAGACAATCTTAATCTAAATTATTAAGCTGGCACAGTAGAGTATACGTCTCATATATTTATCTAGTCCTCTTTATCTTCTTTGTAATCCAATTCGACCTACATGTTCTCCTCGACATAAGTATCCCTTTTTTCATGGTCATCTCTAATATCCTTATCCATCTCTCGTGCATGTCAGATACCATACCATACTAAAATAAAAAGAGGACAGCATGGTATCATTTATGCGAATCAAAAAAGAAACATGTGAGTCTAATGCTATCCTTAGCCGTATTCAACTTTCACAACATACATTATAAATCCTATGATGGAATATCTATACAGTATTACAAACAGATTGAAGTGAACAGAGAGATGTATAAGTTCTGCCCACGACTTAAGGTCTTATAGTGGACATCTTTTAGGCTGTTCTACGTTATTGCCACTATTACATATAAACACCCTATATACTCGTACTTTGCTATCGAAAAATATCGCGAATTGTGTCTATAATTTACTTTAAGACTCGCGTGATATGTATTTTCCCCTAGCTTTCTCTATCTCAGAGATAAGAAAAGAAAAATGGTGGCACAGACTACACACCCAAATTACGTCCCTCTGTCGAGGATACGACCAAGGAGAAGATATGTATCGGAAGTTGTCTCCGACCGTTCTTTAACTTTAAATGAGTGTTACTCTTTTTTTATCTATATATACTTATGCGCTATTATCAGCACTTCGTACAAACTCAATAGTGTAATTATAGGCTGATAAAAATATTGCGTATCTCTGGAGACGATTCGCGGATACTTCCGGTATACCTTTGTGAGGGCCGAAAATGGTAATCAAAGGTTTATGATCAGTTCGGAGGAGGAACGGCTCAGCTCGCCCATATAAGTATTGGTGATAGCGCCTAACCCCGAATATGATAGCTGTCGCCTCTTTTTGAATTTGTGAATACCTATTTTCTGCGGACGTCAAAGTCCGGGAGGCAAAAGAGATGGGCCTCTCTGAACCGTCTACACTTATCTGGGATAAAACTGCACCTAAGCCGTAGGGGGAAGCGTCTACAGTTAAAATAAGCTTGGCATTCGGGTTATAGTGAGTCAGAACCTGATCGGATGCGAGTATTGTTTTTACTTTATTAAAAGCTTCTGTATGAGTAGACGTCCAAAGCCATTTTGTGTTTTTATGTAATAAGTTGTATAATGGGCTTAAAATGGAGGACGCGTCCGGAATAAAATTACGATAATAATTAATAAGCCCTAGAAAGGATTGTAACTGCGACACATTAGCAGGCACAGGCGCATTTACAATCGCTGCTACTTTGTCGGTCGACTTTCGTACTCCGTGGACATCAATAATATGTCCAAGATAATTTATTTCATGTTTTAGAAATTCGCATTTATTTTTCTGTACTGTGAGGCCTGCATCTTGAAGACGTTGTAAAACAACGCGTAACCTCTCCAAATTTTGCGACTTACTAGACCCCGAAATTAATATATCGTCCTGGAAACATAGGACGCCATCCAAGCCCGCTAACACGCATTCCATTGCGCGCTGGAAGATAGCGGCTGCGCTGGACAGTCCGAACACTAAACGTGTGAAAGTAAACAACCCGCGATGTGTATTGATACAAGTTAGGTTTTGTGACTCCTCAGATAAGCTTAATTGAGCGTATGCCATGGAAAGGTCTAATTTCGAGTAGTATTTACCTCCATGTAGCTTCGAAAACATTTCATTAATAGTAGGTAAAGGGTACTTCTCAATAACTAAATGTTTGTTAATCGTTACCGAATAGTCAGCACATATCCTTACGCTGCCGTCATTTTTTAATACCGGCACGATAGGGGAGGCGTATTCCGAGTGCTCAACCGGTTTTAGGACTCCTGCTTCTACCAAACGATCTTGGGAACTGAGTTGCCCCCGTCCGTGGGAGTATACCCCAAATCTGAAACCCCACACGTGGTTCCCGGGTGGTGCTAAACAGGCAACAAAACACTGGTGGTAGGCTTTGGCCGTGGCTAGTGACCACCCACCGGACAAAGCCGCGCCGCCAAGCGGCCTAGCCGTGTTCCGGAGCGATGTCCGGTGTCGCCGTTCGAGGAGGTGGGTCGGAATGGCTGCTTCATAGATACAAGATCGTTTTTGACATACATACTAATGCTTCATCGGGTAACTAGTCGCGGAGGGTAGCGGGATCCGAGGCACGGTGTACCGCTGGCCGACCGCAGTTAGTAGGGGGCCCAAGTAGTGAACTAGCCACTCACGAAAGGCTGCCCCGCCAACTAGCGAAAAATCCCGGGATGCGCCATCGTGCCGGTCGGCGACCGGAAGAAAGGGCCCGATGGACATCCCCGGGGGGGCTCGGGCGTCCCCGCAGTCTCCAGACTAGTTCCCCACAGGTGTTGCTTTGTATGTATGTCTACTGATCAGTATCGTGAAGCCTTATTCCACTGCTACCTTCTCACCGACAAAATTCACTCGATGACATGACACGAAATAAGAGGAAAACGGTAAAACAGCGGTTGCACGATCTTTCTCTAAAAGTGCACCTCACTAATATCCAAGGTTTGCACTCCAATCTCGCGGCGGTCCACTACCATCTAGAAACCGAAAAACCGTCACTCTTGTTTCTAACGGAGACGCAGATCGGATGTCCGTCAGACTTGGCGTACTTGTTGTACCCAGGGTACACCCTTGAGCACAATTTCAAAGCTCGGGCTGGTGTATGCTTGTACGCCCGGGATGACATCTGCTGTCAGCGTCTCCGTATTCTTGAAGATCATAGATTTACCGTTTTGTGGGTCCTAGTGGACACTGGTATTGAGAAGATTCTCTACGCTTGTGTCTACCGTTCGCACAGCGGAGATCAGGAGACTTCCAGGCTCACTGAATACCTTAGTGAGGCAGCGGATGTGGCTCAACTAAGGTATCCGTCGGCTCAGTTAGTGTTTCTGGGGGATTTTAACGCCCACCACAAGGAGTGGCTGTACCCATACCAGGACACTGACCATGCTGGGCGAGAGACGCGAAACCTAGCCTTAGCGTTAGATCTCACCCAGCTGGTCCGAGATGCTTGCTACCCGGGTACCCGACGTTGATTCCCACACACCCTATTGCTTGGACCTTCTGCTGACAACAGATCCAGACCGCTACTCAGTGTCAGTATCATCACCCTTGGGTAGTTCTGACCACTGTCTGGTGAAATCTGTATCAGTCTACTCCCCGCCTGATCCCAGCCCTTGTGGCACCCGGCGGCTGTGGCGATACAAGTCAGCAGACTGGGACGAGATGCGGTCTTTCTTTGCATCTTATCCTTGGCAGCCTGTGTGCTTCTCTTCCGATGATCCTTCAACCTGTGCGGATGCCGTGACGGAGGTACTGCGTCTGGGTATGGAGTATTTTATTCCATACTCGAATTCAACGCTGTCCGGCAAAGCTCGCCCATGGTTTGGACCTGAATGTGAACGCGCAGAAGCGCTGAAGCATGAAGCGTACCTCTCCTGGGTTGACGCTCGACACCGCAAGGCAAGGGACATACGTCAGAAGAAGATAGCGTTTAACAAGGCTGCTAAGTCCTGCAAAAAGGTGCTTCGGAGGGCTCGCTTTGACCACATCGGCCGAGTAGGTGATAAATTAGCTTCATACCCTGCGGGTAGTAAAGCTTTTTGGTCCCTGGCTAAGTCGGTCGAAGGGAACTTCTGCCGCCCCTCTCTGCCTCCATTGCTGAAACCTGATGGGACGCTGGCACACACCGCTGAAGAGAAAGCAAACTTGTTTGCTTCTCTATTTGCGGAAAATTCGCGTCTTGATGCTGGTAGCGCGATACCTCCAACTCCTTCTGGCTGCTCGACATTTATGTCGGAAATTAACATTCGCCAAGCTGAGGTTCGCAGAACGTTACGCAATCTTGATGTGAATAAAGCCAGTGGTCCTGATGGTATTCCGGCCATAGTTTTGAGGACATGTGCACCTGAGTTGGCTCCTGTACTGACACGTCTCTTTCGGCTTTCTCTTAAGACTGGCAAAGTACCGAGTTCTTGGAAGCTTGCTAACGTGCAGCCCGTGCCCAAAAAAGGTAGTCATGCTGACCCTGCTTACTACAGACCCATTGCAGTCACGTCCATTCTCTGTAAGAGCATGGAACGTGTCTTGAACAGCAGGCTCCTGGCGTATCTAGAATCTAATGACCTCCTCAGTGATCGACAATATGGCTTCCGCCGGAATCGTTCCACTGGGGATCTTCTAGTATACGCCACACACATCTGGAGTGAAGCCATAGAGAAATACGGGGAAGCACTTGCGGTTTCCCTAGATATATCTAAGGCCTTCGACAGGGTCTGGCACGATTGCCTTATTAGCAAGCTTTCCTCTTTCGGCTTGCCCATTGGTTTCATTGCGTGGATATCGGACTTTCTGAGGAATCGATCTATACGAGTGGTCATCGATAGCCGCTCGTCCGATCCAAGGGCGATTAATGCCGGTGTTCCTCAAGGGTCGGTGCTCTCTGCAACACTCTTCTTGCTCCATATCAACGATCTGCTAAAACCCGGTATCTTTGGGTATGCAGACGACAGCACTGTTGTGGAGAGCTATATATCCAACGCGCGTGCCAGTGCGGCCGAAATTCAGTCACTAAGAGAGACCATGGTTGAGCGCTTGAACCTCTCCCTTAAGGCAGTCTCCGACTGGGGCGATGCCAACCTGGTGAAGTTCAATGCAGCAAAGACCCAGGCGTGTCTGTTCTCTGCCAAGGGGAGGCCATTTGATCTGGCTCCGACTTTCCGTGGTACAACTTTGCCGATCACTGACCACCTGGAGCTTCTTGGCATTACTCTGAACCCAACTCTCAACTTCGGTTCCTATATTGAGTCGAAGGCTCAATTGGCTGCCAAAAAGCTGGGTGTTCTCGCAAAGGTGCGACAGTACTTTAAGCCGGAACAGTTGCTTACCTTGTATCAAGCACAAGTTCGGTCGTGCATGGAGTACTGTTCGCACCTTTGGGATGGATCGGCTAAATGTCAGCTTCAGGCGCTGGAATCGATTGAGAAGAGAGCCAGGAAGCTCATAGGCAGTGAATCCCTTTGCAAATCTAAGCTGCAAAGTTTAGAACATCGTCGCAAAGTTGCTTGCCTTTCGGTTTTTTATCGGTTGCACTTCGGAGAGTGTGCATCGGAATTACACGATCTTATTCCCCCATCCCCATTTTATCACCCGACGAGCAGAGACACCTCAAGGCGTCACCGCTACATGGTTGAAGTTCCAGGGACTCGCACTAAGCGGTTTTCTGGCTCTTACATTGTGCGAACTGCCAAACTGTGGAACTTACTGCCGATGTCTCTGTTTCCTGATAAATATAATCTACGTGTCTTTAAGTCGAGAGTGAATCGGTATCTTCTAGGTAAGCGCGCTCCATCGTAGATCACAACTACGCTTAACATCAGGCGAGTTGTGGTCAAGCGCTAACCTATTGTACATATTTCTTTATCGACCTTTACCTTCAAGGCAAACGGTACCGGTCGAGCTTTAAAGAATATGGGCTTCGAGTCCGGTTTTAAGTACAGCTTGACTTCATATTTATTGGAACACCCTAAATCACCAGAGAAAAGCTGAGGAAATTTGGCAATTACATTGGTAATTTGGGGATCGTCAGATTCATTGCAGTAATTAATTTTCGACGTTGTGGGTGCTATCTCTAACCCGAAAGCATACATGAAGCTTCGTCCTAGGAGCGGCGGCCCACCGTCACGGACGACGTACATATCGAGTACATGTGTACTCCCGAGGTACGTGACGGGTACACGAATGTACCTACTAATAGGCATTTTATCGCCGGTGTAGCTGTTAAATTTTTTCCTAGTATGTGACAGCGTTATGTGCGGGAAAAATGCCTCGTACGTTGTATGGGAAATAGCATTTATAGGGGAACCACTGTCTACTTCGAACTCTAATAAAACACCCGCGACGTTGACACGCTCGATCATAGGTTTATCGCGAGGACATCTAATATTATTAAAAGACTTACCGTCGTCATCGCTTGCATCCACTTTACCTTCCCCAACGTGCTTTATCTTATTATTAGAACACATTTTGCGGAGATGGCCTTTTTGGCCACACTTTTTGCACTTGTAATTTTTAAACCGGCATTGCACGCTTTTATGGTTAGAATAACCACACACACTGCATTTCTCCGAGTTTCTCGATATGTTGAACACGCTGACGTCTCTGGCTGCAGATGCGCCCGCGGAGGCAGGCGCTGACGCTGCGGCTTCGCGCGCACAGCGCACACTCTCAGCCAAATCCACTGCCTTAGTGAGAGTGAGTTCCTTTAGATCCTGAGAAAAAAGCTTTTCACGCTCGTGTCCAGCTGCCATGCCCATGACAAAACGGTCTAGCAAAGCCTCTTCGAGATTTTTAAATCCACAATGAGCAGCCAAGCCTCTGATGCGGGCCGCCCACTGAGAGTGCCCTTCCCCTTGGTTCTGCATCGCCGAGTAGAAGTGGTATCGTTCGGCGAAACCACAACGTTTTGGGGTGAAGTGGTCATCCAAAACTTTGAGAAGTGCCTCAAAATTTAACTCTGCCACGTCTTTTGGCAAAACTAAATCACTTGCCAACTTGTAAGTTGTCTCGGTGAGTGCGCTAAGCAAGATGGCCTTTCTCTTTACGCCCGCCTTGTCCGTGTTCTCGGTGAGGTCGTTTGCGATAAAAAATTGCAAGATTCTGCTTCTGTATGTTTTCCAATCCTGGGACAGGTGGTCAAAGCTTGATAAAATTCCAAAAGATAAGGACGCCATTGCACTGTGAGTTCGCTCGTCGCCAGTGTGCGATATGCTACGGGGCTACGGGGAAAGGGACGCGACCATTCAAACTGCCAGCTTGATGCGCACTGTTTTAATGAACCAATAGTGGCGCGGGCGCAGCCGCGCATAGCTACTTACATACCTATCTCTAAATACATAACAGTGATAGATGCTGCTGCCCTCGGCGAGCGTGAATAAAAGGTTGTTGGAGTCTCCATATTGAACTCTGAAGCTTGCAGGGATCAAAGACCAGTTCCTCACCTTAACACAGTACTCACCTATACAGTTCACTTAGAATATACCTCTCCCAATTTGTGTAAAGATCGTACAATTACAGAAAGATGCAGAAAAAGGTCTTGCTCAGTGCACAGATTTTCAGGCATCTTAATAAAAGCTGTTCGTTCGTAAATACCAAACTTGGTCGATAGCACTAAGCTCGATGGATTTTGCAGGTCACATGTTTTGAATTAAAATACAAGTTTCGCAAAAGATGTGTAACTGTATTGGACTTATTGTACTGGTTTGGTCTGTGTCCGTCCGCGGTCCCTGAAGAAATAATGACGAAGTTTTTAATGACCAGCGTTTAAATTACTCTAACATCTGTTGCAGTTTTGATAGTAATAAATGAAACTTTGTTGCGGTACTAGTTTGTGTATTGTAACTTTAGCTTTAACTAAACTAATTACTTTAATAATCAAGTCATTTGGATATTTACGAAGGGTTGTTCCATAAATCCCTATTGACATTCCCCATCAATGGGGATATATGATAGTCTTAAAAAGTTTAATAGGCTCATATAATAAAACAATAAGTTTAAAACCCCAACTAGACTTTGAACAGACCCGGGCTCCCTGCATGGACCGATTGTGTCTGACACGCACACTCGCAGCCTGAGCCATCTTCGCAATAGGTAACGGTAGACGCGATATTAGCATATCGTTGCGGTTATCTATTATAGAGTTTTCTCGTTATTATCCTACCTATAAAGCCAAGACTAAATATGGTCTTTTTTAGCTTTCCGATATCAAAGATAATAGGTCTTGGCTTAGAATTTAAGTTAACCTTATAGCTACTAGACAGGAAAAATTGCTTACATCAGTATGTACGTAGTAAGTAGTAGAAATGTTAGTTTACCTTATTTATTCCACTTTCATCCCCTGTTTCAGAACTACAATATTAGTTACGCTGTGTCAAGTTTAATCAAAATCTGTTTCAGCAGTTTCAGAGTGATGCACGTACAAGAGGCTGACAGACAAACAAAATCATAAAAACATTTTTGGCTTATATATCGATATTAAAATACACTTCTATTATTAATTTTTTTATAAAACAATATTTAATGTAAAGATTTGGCTCAGTTACAGTTTTAGTATATGTATAGATAGATTTTATAACTTCAGTGATGATTCGAATTTTTTAGGTATGTCTATATTGAAATGTCTATATCTCATAATAAGATATTGTTAGTGGACTTCAAATATTGTTATAGATCTTATCTTCTATATTACTTATCTTCTATATTATAGATCTTATGTTATAGATCAAGAATACGGGTATCTTGCAAACACAGTATATATCATCAAAAAAAGAGTAAAGTAGAAAAAAACTGCTAATAAAATTATAAATACAAATAAATAACTTTTTTTTTCACGAGCTCATTCACTAGAACAAATAGGCTCTAGGCCACTAGGCATAACGAGCAAACCTTATAGGTATAGATAGCTATACCCAGAAGCATTACTCAATAGGCCAGCGTTTCAATCTTAGTTTAAAGCTCACAGGACTTGGGGCAACTATCGTTCTAAGTACATAAAATGTATGCTGGTTTGTATGTCTTGGTAGCATTCTGAATACTTGTTAGTAGTTTAGGTCATTGATAGATACTACACGTCTAGATATTCGCGAAAGTCTTACAAATAGTTTTAAGCCAAACATGTTATTTTAAAACACATATTGACTTTGAATAAAGCACGAAATTCCTATAATCTAGGCTACGTATTCTCACGAAACTTTAATATCATTTACATAGGCACAAAAAGGCACAACTAGTTGAGCCTTCGTAACATTTATTTTTCTAATAGACACAACCAGTTGCGCCTACAGGAAAAAAAGTCCGCACGGCTCAACTGGTTGAGCTTTGCAGTTGAGCATAGGGCCGTAAACGATTTTTTTTTATTTATACAAACCTCAAAAAGATTTCAAGCCTGTCACCAACATGGTGCCAATAAAAATCATAAAGTCAATAGAAATAACTCAGCCATAAAACATAATTGGAATTGAAAGCCGTTAGCTGATAAATGAGAACATCCTATAAAACTGACACATTGTCCATCAAAAACCATTTCACTGTCATTCACCTGTCGCATGTCAGTCCCTTGGTGCTGCGTTTGTTTCAGATCAGGGTATATCAGGTTACGTTATGTCACACCAGAACGTAAAAAGTTATGTTGGGGTAAGATTAAACAAGCTTAGAGGTTAATCCGGAATTTACGATTATCGAAATGACGTTTCAAGCATAGTAAAAAAAAAAAAAAAGTTAAATGGCAATTATAAGTTCTAATGTTTGAAAGTATGTCAAATTCTCTTTCACAAATTGAAAATATTGTTATGCTGCACACGTTACAAAAGTTCCCACTTGTCATTATTGTCACGAATGAGACATAATAAAAAATATATCATTTGTTTCTTTAAAGCACTGTGCAATTTAAATTACTGTTAGCGGGATCAAACATTGCAAATAAAAATTAATTGTCGCTCCGTCCCAACACAATGTTTAAAATACACTAAACAGTTAAAAAAACCATCGAGGCAACCATCCAAACATCCATGGATGGATGCCTCGGTGGTGTAGCGAGCATGGCATCTGGAACATATTTTTTGGATGGCTCTGGTTCTCACCCTGAGTATATATAATTTTTCACACGCAATTTTTGTTCCCAACGAACAAATATAGTTTTTGCATGGTCAGGCGTAGTAGTAGGACTTAGATTAGAGGTTAGAGCATTTCTATAACGGTTTGTTTAAATCTCAATTTCGTGTTTAAAGCTGTGGTAGCTAAGTAGTATAGTCGGCTGTCAACGAGGCAGTCATCGATATTATTACCACCTCTAATTCAGTCTGAGAAGATAACCTCATACACCACAACGTTCGGCAATTTGTAATTCCCGCTTGGATCCAGAAAGGTATTAATCTTTTTAATACTGAGTATTCTGTATTTGAAATCTAGTTACCATTCTAAATCTAGAACCACTAAACTCGATGTTAGCCACAATCATCAAAGAGACATTAAATCAAAAAACATTCTTTCCAAAAAACTGAACTGACTTCAACACCAAAAAGTGTGAAATAACTTGTTGAAGATAACATGATAGTTCAAAAGTACCTTTTATCACAATATTTTGCGCATGATACCGACTTAGACAAGTTATCTCACACCCACTTTTTGGTGTAGAAGCCGGTTCCACTTTATTGGTAAAAATGTTATATTCCCTTTTTAGTGACCCTTGCTACTTTCGGGATCGAAATCAACAAATCTTCAAAATAGGCGAAACACTTTTCAGTTATTGGAGAGTACTTCAGAAATTGATCGAATTTGATATAATTTAAAGCTAGCAAAAAAATATCAAAATCGGTTCACAAACGACGTAGCTATCTGCGAACAAACGTAAAAAACGATACGCTCGAATTGAGAAACTTTCTCATTTTTAGAAGTCAGTTAAAACACAACGGTAATTATACAACTCATAGGTAACTTACAAACTTATTACGGCTATTATATGAGTAGCAGAGGCTAAAAGTCATTGCTATGAAACAAAAAAACGACGAAGGCTCTTGACGAGGTGCTCGACTCTGTCTCGGTCTATTGTATTTATACATACTTCTAAGCTGTGGCCTATTACATTAAAATTAACGCAGCGAAACGGATACTAATAAACTACTATACGTATAATTGTTTAAAATACGTAACCATCAAACGATGTATTAATAATATAATGCATATCTCATTGGTTAAATATGGTGTTCTTTAAATTAATACTTTTCTATCTGTATATGTTTTTGTGTACCCATATGAACAATTAATAAATTAATTTTAATTTGAATAAGATTTCTTCCATTCTGTATTAAAAATTCATCTAGGCGATTTCCAGTCCCACATCTCGTACAAAAAAATCAGTTCAGTATTACCCCAATACACCTTACGTAGATTGTAGCAGAGAGCAGTCGAGTAATATTCGACCGTGATGAAGTAGGCCCGTTAATATCGTAGCATTGGATTCCCATGTGACAGTGCCGTGTGAAGGAATTGCTACTAATGTTTCTAGAACACAGGTGTAATTTCTTCAAGGATATTCCCTTCGCTGTCAGGATGCCAATATTAAGAGGCGAGGACTATGGTTTCTAGGTAGAAGGCCACTTGGGCAACAGGCTGGTACCTAGGTTTTGGTTGGTATCTTACCTAATATTTGCCATGCCATTCTGCCGCAACACAATACTGCGCAAACATTACTGTGTGTCTAACACAGTAATGTTTGCGCAGTATTGTGTTGTGTTGTGAAGGGCAGTCAGGATGCCAATATTAAGAGGCGAGGACTATGGTTTCTAGGTAGAAGGCCACTTGGGCAACAGGCTGGTACCTAGGTTTTGGTTGGTATCTTACCTAATATTTGCCATGCCATTCTGCCGCAACACAATACTGCGCAAACATTACTGTGTATCTAACACAGTAATGTTTGCGCAGTATTGTGTTGTGTTGTGAAGGGCAGTAGCCAGCGAACGTGGTGAGCGGATTACATTAAAACGCCTCAAGCTGATGAACATAGTGCTGTACCACACAAATGTTCAAATTTTATCTTTAATAGTACTGCAAATCTCATGAAGTATGATGCCTATCAGCAGTTGCACAAGTTGGCTGTCTCATCACTTGATGATCCAAAAATAAATATCACTAGAGTAGGTATAATATAGCAAAATACCATATTAAGTGAAATTTTAATATTAAACACTGTTTTATATCTCGCTTAATATGCATGAAAATAATAGTTTATCCTTATTACTCTACTGTTTTTTGTACCGTCAAGTGACGTGTAACTGCTGAAAGTCATCATATCTGTTTTTCTTTTTTTATAAAAACTCAATATTTATCAGATAGGTCCGATTATAGTTTCGACCACATTCGGTGTCCTTTTTCAACAAGTGTTCGGGACGCCCGCGTCGATGACGTCTCGCTTAACACTGCGGGCGGCAGCTCGTAGCGCTCGTGATGTTAGAGGTTGGTGCGGGGGGCGGGGTATCTAAACTATTAGCCGGACCTATCCGATAGATATTTTTTTTTTTTTTTATTATTTTTCGCGAAACTTACAGCTAGGTTTAAACATAATATTTTGATATGTACATATAGCCAGTTACAAATTTCCACTTTTAGGTATTTACATTATAAATAATTATATATAAATAGTTCGTAAACAATAGTATATAAAACTGAGGATTAGTTGGTAAAAAATACATTACTTAATAACCGCTTGAACTGCGCGACAGTTGTGTTATAGACATCAATATCGTGTCGCGAAGCTACTGCGTTGAAACTGCGGCTCGCTCTTAACAGATAAGTATTTTGCCTATAGTATTAACTCGGGGAACGTACAGAGAACACGGTCTTCTGAACGGATCATATGGCACTTTCAAACTTATTCGCGCTAGTAGTTCGGGATAATCGACCGAACCGTTCGCTATCTTTATTAGGTAAATAAGATCCGCTATGCGCCTCCTTAGTTCTAGAGGAAGCATGTGAAACTTACGACAACGTTTAGTGTAATCAGATATGTATTGCTGAGTTTTAAACTGATGATATTACGTGAGTAATCCCGTATTTCTGATTAATAATCATATCTGTGTTTTATATTTTGCTTTTTTTACTGTCTTGCGCTCGGTGAGTCACCACTCTGTGAAGATACCTCGTGTAGAGGCAAAACACATATTAAATCGTTTCTAATGGATTGGGTTACTTGTGTTTTGCTTGTTAAGTATACTTCCGACATGCGTTTCATGCGGAAGGGATGGTTCACAAGTATCTATGCCATAAGCATTTTTCCAGCGGAAGTGTTACTTGATATTTCTGTTAATGTCGTTTGAACAATGAAACACCAACAATTATGCGTTCGTAGTGGTGCTGAAGCGGGACAGACGTGAGACTTACGCCGTGTCGATAATTGTTTCGGCTTGGTCCAGAAGCCTTCTTCAGAATCTTGAGTGTGCTCATCGTTACGATCTGCTTCGTGCAAGGCTTCTTGAAGGATCCCATTTTATGATTACAATATTAAAATGAACGTGAGTTTGAATAACGTTGGTAGTGGTGTTTCTGAATCAGCTCATACGAAATGCGAGTTAATGTTTTATGTGAAACGCGAACCGAGCAGTTTGTGGGCGCCTTGAGAGCACTTTACTAGTATGTTCGATTATTTACTGATGCCTGAACAACATATGAGTTTCGCGAATCGTTGTTGCTTGATGTAATTTAGAAGTTCGAATTGCAAAAGTAATTTATTAATTTATATTTATGATCAAAAATTACAATGTAACAATGATATAACATCATATAAAATTGCTTCCAAATAATGCTTAAGGTTTATTATGAAGTGCATTGCTTCTTACTGGTCATTAACAGTTCCACAATATTTCTGTATGTACTCAAAGTACGTGTTTTTACAGTATGTTGTAGTTTTTAAATAATATCCTACTAATACTCGTATTATACACGTGAAAGTTTGTATGTATGAATCTTTGTTACTCTTTCACGCAAAAATACTGAATGGATTTTATTAAAATTTGGTATGTAGATAGATGACGTGCTGGATTAACATAGAGCATATTTTTTCATCATCATCATCATAATCACCACCCGGGTGAACCCGTGGGGCATAGCTAGTTAAAAATAATGTTATTACAACTACACACAACTATTGTATCTACAACTATTGTACACTCATATCCACTTAGTAGGATCCTCTATGTCGCGGGAGGCAATACACACAATATCACACCGCTATCAGTTTCGGCTTATTTTAAAGGCATAATCACTACCAACCGAGCCGTCATGGATCGACCATATAAATTTAGTCACTTCGTATATACAATTTTATCTATGGTCACTGACTCTCGTCGCAGGCTCCTTAGACAAGTATTTCGTTGACATGTGCAGATGCACCACAACCTTTTTCCGAAAATTAAAGAAAGATATAAGAATATAATCAAATCTATATGAATCTATCTACATTTTACGGTGTGTGAATTTCAATAAGTTCAATACTTTGACAGTCTCTTACTTCGAAAAAACATAGTTCGATAAGTCATTGTTTCTACAGAACAAATACTCGACAAGAATGACTCCGACATAACGTAGAGAAGTATCTGGCCAGAGCAAAGTCACGACAGGTGCGACGACGAGCGAAGCGAGGAGAGTTAAGTTGAATAGTAACCATACAACGCGAGCGTGCTGCGGCAGCGGCCGGCGAATCGCCAAAATTAGGTTAACCTACACTTTGATAAGGATATAACGCAGCATTTTTACAATAATATTCTTGTCAAATATATGTCCGTCTATAAGTATACTAATAACGTGGTTAAAATTGTATTTCTTCATATACAAGTATTCATTTATAACTAGTAGATTATACCATTGGTTTCACAAGAAGTGCTTACTTTAAATCTCACAAGTCAATTTACAGAACATTACATGTCAAAGCAATGGATTGTCGAACTATGTTTTTTTTCGAATTAAGCAACTTGTCGAAATATTGTACATTTCAAAATTCACAGGTACACCCACATACACATGTTTTATCCGATTAACATCATGTGATGACAGAATCTTGCAATGTACATATAGCCAGTTGCTCTCTATGGTTATGAATCTTAGACAATCAAGGAAGGTCTCCGTAAAATAACTAGAGGCATTGGAAATGTTGTCATACCGACGCATGCTACGCATTAGCTGGACAGAGACGATTAGAAACATTGATTTTCTTAAACGAATGCAACTCATAAAGACTCAACTTGTGAGGACCATCAAACAGAAAAAAAATACGTACCTACTAAGGTCATGTTTACGGCACAACTGGTATGGATATATACTCGTACTACGGATACGGGTAACGTTGCAGGCAAATTAAATGTTTTAGAAGAAAATTGTCCTGGCTCCGCAACATCCGATAATGGACCGAGATTTAAAGGGGCTGAAGATCTGTTAAGGCTTGCCCTGAACAAAGAGTTTAGAAAGATAACGGCCAACCCAGAGCGAGAGAGGCACCCAAAGAGGAAGATGACAGAATAATCAATAGTACTACGGTTCCTCCTCAGTATTATATTTTTGAGGACTATATCACTCACGAGCTAACGGTGGAAGAATAAGGGAATAAGGAAGTAAAGAACTAAGTGACTAACTAAATCACACATAAGGGAACTCTTAAGCGGATCAAACGTAGGTCCCAATTAGTGCCGAAAAACATACTAGGTGGCAGTACACTTCTGCAAGTGTTCATTTTGGTAGATTTTTTTATTTTTATTTTATTTATTAAAATGAACGCACTTGCAATTATACATATTATTAGTTCTTAAATGAAGCAAAAGTCAAAACAAAGTCCTACCTAATGAAGTAATTTAAAAATAAAATTATTTATATAATGTCAAACTTTAATAATAACCCTTAATAAAATGTCAAATTAAATATTATTCACAAAATGTCAGCATTAAATTTACAATATTAGACCAACTATCGTTAAATATGTCACAGTCGGCAAACGTACTGAGGAACGCGTTGAGGTCGCACATGGCGCGGTGAATCGGGGAGTAAGAAAAGGATAAAATCCATACATTTTCTTAAAGAGACTTCTCAGGAAGGCTTTTTGCACTTTCTCAAGAGATAAGACGTGATTGTCACAGCGAGGGTTCCAAACAGACGCACTCGCCTCCAGGTTACTCCTGACCAGGGCAGTGAACAGTACTCTCAGGACCGCAGGGACACGGAAGTCTTTGGCATTACGCAATATGAAGCCTAGCCGCCTGTAGGACTCTCTTGCTGTGGCTGCAACATGATCATTAAATGTAAGACCCCGATCGAAAGTCACGCCGAGATCCTTGATGGTGAACACTCTTTTTATGGTTTTTTTTCCGATATAGTATGTGTACTGCGCTGGAACACGTTTACGCCCGAAAGACATGACATAACATTTATCAGGGTTGAACATCAATTTATTTGCAATACTCCAACGGCAAACAGCATCAATGTCTCTTTGTAATCTGTTGCAGTCAGCCTGTGACTTGACCTCAATCGCGAATTTAAGTCATCTACATACAATAAGCACTTAGAAGCTTTCAATTCCTTGGACAAATCGTTCACCATAACTAAAAATAGTAAGGGTCCCAAAATCGATCCTTGACTCAGCCCCGAAGGGGTGCAGTATGCACTCGAAACGAATGTGCGATACTTCACAAACTGACGGGGGTCACGCATGTAATCTATGAAAAACTGAGCAGACGGGAAGTGAAACCGATGTTTCTGAGCTTTTAGAGTAAGATGCCGTTATCGATTATGTCGAAGGCTTTTCGAAAAAGATCCACAGTGCCAAAAGGATGAGTGGAGCTAAACAACTGAGGTTTACCATCAGGTAAATGACCTGCCCGTACTATATCTTAAAGATATGGACAACGTTTCTCGCACACTGCGTTAGTTCCATTGTTTTTTCCATGGTGGAACTACAACGAATTTATTAAATGGTACCTTTCTCAGTAGTTTTATTCCGATAAGCGTATTTCTTGTTATAAAAAGGATACCTAGTTCTACACACTAATATTATAAATATGAAAATTTGTACGTCTGAAGTTTTGGATGTCGTCGGCTTAAAAGACTTGTTTGTACACCGTAAAGAGGCGAAATCGTGTAAGATAAATAAATCCTCCTAAGTACACATGAAACAAATCCTAACAAAAAGAAACTACAGAATAGTTTCCTAGTATATATTTTGGTCTATGAAGAGTAGAACATAACCATAGAATTCGCCTATTTACATAGGTATATCTATGGACATAACATAGAATAATAAATACTTAAAGGAATGATGACAAACAAAGACTAAAATATGTACTAGGAAAATGACAAACTTCATTTAAGTGTCAGCATAGGTGTCAAACAAACGAATTTTTTAAGTTCCCGGAAAATTTTGTTGCTTTTTGAACTTTTCCTCATCAAAATGGATGAACGCCTGGACTATTACAGCAGTGAAGAAATGCTGCGCAAGGTGTCGTCTCAGTGGATGATTGGCCACGCTGGCTCAAGCGGGTCTTTGGAAAGAGACTCTTCTAGACTGTTCTTACAGTATAAAAGCTACCACCTGCATCTGATAGAGAAGGTAGACTGGCTTTGCTATTAGGTTGTATTCTGTATTGCAAAGAGTTAAGTCTTAAACAACAGGGCATACAATTATGTTATTGAAAACAATTTATTTTGAACCCACTGTACTTGTCTTTGTAACGGAGTAAATTTTGAACGTGTTGTCAGTTACTGTAATAAAAAAAGGATTTGGTATTTGGTACATGATTTGATAAATTATAAAAAACATTAAAGTTAAGGTATTGTGGGACCATAACTAGAGTAACTCGAGATTCTAGACACAAGATGTTTTAAAACGGAGCCAGTATCTCTTCTGGTACAATCTCTTTGATTTTGCATACTACGAGATCGTATTAGATACCTTATTATCACTTAAAAGCTTAATACCACAAAACAAACCTTTTGAAATTTATGGAGAAAAAAATGTACATCCTCGGACGGGATTCGATCTCGCGTCTTCTGATTATCCGTGTCAGACGCCATGACCATCTGGACCACCAAAGATTGAGGTCCGAGCATCGAATTTTAAGTCTCTATCTGATTTAACCGTCTCACGGGGACGGAGCATCATATATTGAACAGCTTTGACAGCACTTTCGAACCGCAAGAAGCATTTTTAGAATTACTTAAACTTTCGTATTGACGTCGCAACCCTTTTATAATTTTTATAGTATCATTTTTTTAAGGCACTAACGCCTGCTTAACCTCAAACCTTTTTTTCAGAAACAAGATCTATCAGAACGTCCCAGAATACCATCAACGAAAATGCAGAGATTGGCTTATTATAGACAATACGTGACATCGATTACTAAAACGCAAGTAATGAACATGCAAATATCCAGCTTCAACTTGTAAGTGGAGGCGGAATACCTCAATGGTATAAGTTATAATTAAAGTTATAAATAATTGGTAATAATTTCCATCATAAAAATACAAGAAACAATTGGTTAACTCATAGAAATATATATATAATTTTTTTTCCAAATTTACTATTTTACTAATAACTACTTCAACTTAACTATTTTAATAAACACAAATAGGTAATATAATTTATTGATTCAGGCGTTACTTTGCGGAAATCCATTATCAAAAAAAACGATATTAAAAAATATTTAGTGACACTTCCGCTGAAAAGAAAACAATAATTTTGGCCTATTTGGGGGGCGTGCACCACCCTCCCTCCCGCATAAAATGCTAATAGGAAGAATACAAAATAAAAAACACAAGAAACCCCAAATAAACCAAAACCGATTCGACACGTGTTTCGCCTCTACACGAGGCATCCTCAGGAGATGTTGACTCGTCGAGCGCTAGACCGACAGAAACCGACAGACCGACAGACTGTCGGTCTAGCGCTCGACGAGTCAACATCTCCTGAGGATGCCTCGTGTAGAGGCGAAACACGTGTCGAATCGGTTTTGGTTTATTTGGGGTTTCTTGTGTTTTTTATTTTGTATTCTTCCTATTAGCATTTTATGCGGGAGGGAGGGTGGTGCACGCCCCCCAAATAGGCCAAAATTATTGTTTTCTTTTCAGCGGAAGTGTCACTAAATATTTTTTAATATCGTTTTTTTTAGGTAATATAACTTAATTAAGTGCATATATACATACAGCGTTCAGGAAACTTCGCGAAGTCTTCTCGTCCAAAATACCTCAGGGCCTTAAGACAAGAGTCTTCGACCAATTTGTGTTACCAATGATGACATATGGCACTGAAACGTGGTCTCTTACTACGGGCCTCAAAAGTAAGCTCAAAGTCGCTCAACGAGCAATGGAGAGGGCTATGCTCGGGGTTTCTCTACGTGATCGAATCAGAAATGAGGGGATCCGTAGAATAACGAAAGTCAACGACATAGCCCAGAAGATTCAAAGTGGCAGGGGTCAGGGCACATAGCACGCAGAACAGATGGCTGATGGGGCCGGAAGGTTCTGGAGTGGAAACCACGGACTGGCAAGCGCAGCGTAGGTCGTTTAAGTAGACGAAATGGTCGCAGGACGACGTTGGATGCAGGCCATTTCCAACCGGTCCTTTTGGAAAACTATGGGGGAGGCATATGTTCAGCAGTGGAGGTCCTACGGCTAAGATGATGATAAAGTACATATATGTGGAACAGTCAATGATTTATTGTGCGGCTTTGCAGGAGCGTTGTCAAGCAGCATTCATATTTAATTAATAAAACTATAATATAACAATTGCAGGTACAAGGGCATTTTAATATAATACTCAGTAATAGATATGTAATAAAAAGTATGTAATAAAATGCAATATGTCATGACAGAGCTAGAAGATGTCTAAGCAGCTATCTTATTGTTCATATAGTCATTATAAAAATATGTCTTATGTGTTAAGTGTATATGTCTCTAACATAACATGACAAAGCTGAGGTCTGTGGTAACTTTTTATCCAGAGTAAGGTCTGTAACTTATTGTTGAATCTACTGATTCCAAGCTTGTCCCTATTAATATGACATTATTGTCTAACACAACGAATTCCAATTTATAGTCAGGGGAGGAACAGTCCCGCAAAAACTAACATTCAGCATTCACCTAGAGGCTGAATAATCAAATCAAATCAAATCGATTTATTTGCATAAATATGGGTAATAAAGTTGGTATCATAATGCCACCTAATATACAAAAATAATTTTGCATGAAAATATAAAAGTAAGATACATCAAACTTACCCACATATTTTTATGTAAGTTGGATGTATGAATGAATGATGATGTGAATGATGAATCAATCTTCTTTGTCTTTCATAAACAAGAATTGGAAGGCTCCCAGCTGAACAGAATTTCACACGTGTAATCTATTATTATTAACTCACTTTATGTCACTAACGTATATTGACCGCAATTATTTAATCAATTATATAAATTAAAAAATATATTTGTTCGCCATACCAGGCAAGTACGTGCGTTCCTTAATATGTTTAAATGAATTTTTAATCTTGACAGAACAGATTTCACAGTACTATGTACTTATAAGCTTACAAAGTTTAGGTGCCTAGTTTACTGAAGATCATAGTAAAAATAAATTAAACGATTATCCAATTTATCCAAAGGATAATAGCTTATCTATTGTTTACACTGCCTTCTGGTAGTTTTTTGTTTCGTGCAAACAAAAATCTGAGAACTGCAGCAGAAAAAGAGTTGTTATTGTCATTGCAATAATCTAGAAGCACAGGCTTGGGACAAAATTACCCTAAAATACAGCTTGAATGGTTTTGTTACCAAGGTTTACTTATTTATAGGTATACTATAAGTAAAGTAACTTCTGACAAGTAGCATAAACGGGAAACGACACAATAAAATAACTTATTTATGGGCAGGTGCTAGTCGTGTAAGAAATTTTCTTATCTAGTTATTAATAAATTAATACTAATAAACCTATTTTTAGTACACGTCATACAAAACATGGGACTAGGGGGTTGTTTGGGGCACGAAATTCTATCATTAAGCAACTATCAAACTGGGCGTGTATTTTTGCTTATGAAATGGGTAGAGGTTGAATCCTTCACACAGCGCCTGAATTTTCCCCAAGGGCAACCCCTATCTTGATTATGAATTATAGTGTAAGTGACGTAAATTATGCAAAAGCGAATTTTAACGCATTTTTTGCGGGGTTTATAAAACTAAGTTGTTAGCAGAGTGCCATCTACCAATACTAAGATATTGTTATCATATTGTCATGTTAAAATCAGATAAGCCCCTTCTTACTGTAAATAAGACGGAAGTACCGTTGGCATATAGTATGATGTTTATATTTATATGTGAACTCAACATATATGGTAAACTATTAACGTTAACCAGGAAAAGAACCTGAACCTGAAAATTAAACCGTAGGGCACTCTCATTTTGACTGTAAATTCAGTAAAAACTTCATTGAGTATGTGAAAACGATTTTTTCTGTATGTGAAGTATGAATAGAATATAATTTATTGGCCTTATAACATTCGTAGTTATACTGGGCAAGTCAAATTTATATTAGTTCTAAATTGCAATAACATAAAAAATAGCATATAGTCTCATAACGTTAGAAACATTATACTTACCTATATCTAGTCAGTTTAATGAGGTACAACAGAAAATTTCAAATTTATTATAACGATTATGATTTTATGAGGGGAAGGATATGCCATTTATAACATAGTATTTTAGTTTCGGAATCAATATTTATGATTAACGTAGTCAAAAGCACTAATTAGATCACAGAAGAATCCGAATGCAACACACGATTCCTCCTCTCACAATTAGCCCATTTTGTTGCCACTGTTGTGACTCGAGCCTTCCTTTGAGAGAGAAGAGTTGGGCCATAATCCACGACGCGGGCCCAATGCGGCTTGATGGATAGGTTAGTGGCCAACCAATGGCGAAGTTTTCAGGCCGCTCGAAGGCCTTCGACATATCCTAACGACTGTTGTCCTAAGACCAACAACCGGGACCGACGGCATAACGTGCTCTCCGAAGCACGGCAGCCCTCAGTTGAATAATGCGACTAGCGGACGGCCATCCAAGTCCTCACCGCAGCAAGTGTTACTTAACTTGTTGTTCGGTTAAGATCGCCAAGTCAAGCTTCGTTGCGAGCGCTTCCTCCTACGCCTCGTGAATATATTATGTATTGTTTAAAATGATTTCAAGCTGTAATACATGTGAATATTTTTTTGTTCGTAAAGTTAGTATAGTGTACTCCTACGTTTAAGAATTTTACGAGTAGCCCATTCTGAAAATTTAAAAAAGATGACCTAGATTGGGCTAATTTTATTTTGCCGGCCAACAAATATAAACGCATTAGATATTAGATTAGATAAACTATTAATAGAACTCAATATTGTACAAATTTTTATTACTACATCAATGCTAAATATAATCTTATAAATTAATCTAAGGAGGTTAATTTATAAGTTAGCTATATTTAGCTTTAAATATTTAACCTCAGAACCTCGAACCACAAAGAAAATCTTCTAAATAACTAACCTAATGGTATCCTAGAGAAAGAACAAGACAGTGTAGGAGACTATATCAAAGATGGATTGACGATTAAAAGAAGTCTGCAGAAGTACTGTTGAGCAGATTATATTACAACGGCAACTATCGGAAGAAACTGAAAGAGAACTATGCGGAAGCAAAACAATCTGTTCAAAAACAACTCCACGTCGATGTAGAGCAAAAAAAAACAATGAAACTAGAAGCATAGTAAAAGGTAGACGTCCGATGTAACAGAAGTTGCATGGAGAACTAAAGGGATTAGACGAGTTGCACGGTGAAAGGTACTCAGTGTCGCAGTGAGTGCGAGCGAGATAGCATGCGACGCAAGCGCAGGCCACTATCTACGGTGATACCTATCTTTTGTACATTCCAACTTGTGCATTGTTCCGAGAAATATAATAATAATTAGATTTTATAATAGAAAAATAGATATTTAAAGTTTGAATATTATCTTTCAGACTTAACTTACAACTTATTTCTGATAATAAAAAATGTTTTTGATAAACAAAATTGTAATGTTCTATTAGAATATTAAGTCTACTTTGGGCACCTTTCTTTGTTCTTTTTTCCTTAAACCTCTATACTTTTATGAATTTGAAGGTATTAGGTTATGTAAACACTGATATGCTCGATCAGGATCACGTAATACTTAAAACGCTTATTATAATAAATAAAATACTTATTTAGTTGTACAATTTCGTCTTCATTTTACAAAACTTTTCAGTACGTATTTGAGATATAGGTCTTAACAAAATTGTGTTTAATGTCTTCGGAGTCCCAAAAAAGAAAAAACTTTGACCACTATAATGGTCTGACCGATAACTATTTATGCTGGCCGTATAATTGGGCCCAAAGTCGGAATAAATATTACCCAGAGCTTTCGATGAAGGTAACATGGTGGTCAAATATACAGTATAGTGGACACCACCATCAATATTGAAAATATGTCACTGAGCACCTAATAATGCGTTAAGACAGCAGTCCTTGATACCCAGCGGCTATACAAGGAGGGTAATACCACAACCTAAGCCGCTGGGGCTATAATGATGAAATTTTGAAAGTTGATGCGTTTGAATGCAAGCATCCACTAAGGAAGGATTGTAGGACATTTCACCCTTCATAAGGTGAATTAAGCGAAGCCGCCGTTAGCTAGGCTAAGGGTCAGCTAGTTCAATATAAAAAAAAAAACGACCATGAACTTGTACAAGTTACTTTTAAGGGGTTTTTTTTCACACGTATTACTCGTAATTCCAATACCAACTATACACTCTTGACACGCCAACACTAAAAGAAAACCAAATTTAGGAAAGAAACACAATCAAAAATTACGGTTGTAGAGTATTTTCCGTCAACGTAAAGAGTTTTTTAGGGGAAAATTATAGTATTAGATATTACCAAAAGTACTACATATTTTAACTCAAGTATTGTAATTCTTTTAGATTGGTCTGGAATTACCTTCTCACCGTGATTTTCAAATGCCTGCCACATACGTACGTGAACATCTTTTTGGCGTCGTATACCCCTGAGGAACATTTGTTTGTACCAAAAATGGTGCCTTTCTTCCACGGTGATTATTATTTTAAATAATTAAAATAATTTCACACACTAATATTTCCGCACTAGGATTTCCTGGTTCGCGCATTAACACCTCAGGCATGGCCTCAGTGGCCTCGTGGTCATAGCGTCTGACACGGTTTGTTGGAAGCCGCGAATTAAAATATCATCTGAGGATATGTAGTTTGGCTCTTCAACATTTCAAAAATATATCAGTGACGAAAGCTATGCAATGTCTCTCATAAGTTTAGTTTTGGTTACAAATGGAACTGTCATTGTGAGACGTGGCACTTTATATCAAGTGAGAGACTTGCTCTTTTCGTTAGTAACACCCGGAAAAGCCTCTACTACAAGAGACCGTTAACTGAAACACAAATAATAATAACAGTGATGCAAGTCCACACTCAGCTAGCTTATACTTTTTAAGCTCTAACGCTCGTTTAGCAAGATCAAACTTTACAAATTTAAGCAGAAAATGACACTCCGTGGACGGGATTGGTCTTCCTAAGCAGACATCGGTGCTTTAAAAACTATGTAACTAAAATTATGAAGGGATGCGGCTTCAATACGTGTATTATGCAGTATATACGACATATACTGCGGCTAAGCTACTTAGCTATCGAGCTAAGTGTTTGTCAAAACTCTTTTGCTTAGATAAAGCTTGTGAAGCTGTTCAATGTATGTAGCTTCGTCTGCATACGACGGTATAAAATCATCCAGAGAATTGCATTGGAGGCTCATACGGGTCGCCTCGGTGGCCACACGAATTGTTGGAAGAGGCGGTGTCAAATCCCGTTTGTTGATGGGTAATTTCTTAAGCTTTCTTAAATTGCAAAATATTACCGCAAATTTTTCATGAGCAGATGTGATACGTTACAGAGCGCACAACTTGCCCCCTCTCCTCACTTGAAGGCATTTTTTTAATACTGAATTTTTATACAGTGTTTTTTACTAACGAATATGCTACCCTTATTGCTACTCAGTACGTTGTATACACATGCAAAAAAAATAGTAATAATATAGGCATTATTAGTGTCTACTTCTATGTCTTACATGAGTAGTTCTATAATGACTTGAAGGTTTAAAAATACTTCTTAGTCCGAAATAGGAATAACTGAGCTATGTCCGTGTTCACCAACAGTTTAGGTAACATCTAAGCCAAGTTAGGTGACTTTTTGTACTACTAAGTGTTACCTAGCTGGCTTAGGTGTTACCCAAAATATTGGTGAAAACGGGCATTAGAATACTTCCTCCTATTAACTCATACGGTGTATTGACAGGTTTCAAGTTTGTGTCACTGGCGACAAGTTTCAGCGAACTACTAAATTATGTTTCCTATATTGTATATCTGATGGGATATGTGGTGCATAGCTTTACATTGAAAAACCCTTGGAACAGGTAATTTGCTTTTATTTCTTCCCTTTTCTTGCATACATTTAATCTTTTTCTTTTGACAGGTTCCGTGGTGTAGTTATTGAGTGAATGGACTCAACCACCCAGCAACAATTTCTCAAACTTAACATTTAATGATATAATAATGTGTATAAATAGTAATATGTAATAATCTTGTAAAGTCGGCATGCCCGCTGCATAATCATTTGTGGTTAACCCCTAAGGGGGACTTTATATTTGTGGCTTCGTATTATATAGACCAAATGACCAAAGCTGCTGACGGGTCAGCTAGTAATTGAATATGTTCCAAAGACACGAAAATGTCAATCAAAAATTTCAGCATTGACTCGGGTATATATTATTTCAGATGTGAAGATGCTGTTTTTCAACATTCCCCCAATGTACACTGCTACGAAATTGACGACTTTGCTAAAAAGATTAGGAATGGTTCTTGGACTTTTAAAGACAAGCACTATCAAACCTCACTTGGAGAAAAGTTCCAATTGGTTCAAGTAGAAATGTTCAGGTGAGGTGTTAGATTTTCAATAAAACCATTCTTTGCCTAAGCCAGGCAATGATTGTTAATGCAGCACTGGAAGCCTATCACGATTACGTTTCATCGGTGTTAGCTTATGGGTTTATTTTGTGGGGGAACTCGGTTTATATACATAAAGCCTTTAGGATACAGAAAAAATGTAAACAAGCCATCTGTTGATCATCGAGCACAGATAGCTGTCAATAATTATTTAAAAGGTTTCACATACTACAATTAGCTTGTACATAAGGGACTTTTCTGTTTATGAAACAATATCCCCAATAATTCTAAAAACATTCGGATACTCTCGCCAAGATTAAAAGGCACAAGTAAAGACTCTATGTACCCCCATGTCGTTGGACATTGTCAAACGAAATTTTCAATAAACTGCTAAATTACTTTAAAGATCTAAACTACTTTTAAAATTCCGATATAGGTGCAAACTTAAAATTAGGTATTTATAAGCATCAAAAAAAAATTATAATCGGACGACTCTGCAAGAAGTTTTTCGTGATTACACATAAAAAATATACACCTCGAATTGATAAAATACTCCTGTTTTTGGATTTTGGTTGTAAAATACTTACTACGAGTAAAACGGTATATTATAATACTTTAGGTATAATTTAAAAATATAGCGATCGCCACTCTTTCCTGAATACTCGATTTAACCCTCTTCTGGAGGTCAAGTTTCATAGGGATTAAGGTTAGCATGATTCTTAAAGCATATTAAACCATAATAAAAAAACACTGTCGCGAAATATTTCCATTACTTTGCAATAATCGCTTAATTTGACTGGACTACGCTAAGTTCATGTGTACTCGTACTTTGAAGCAGTACTTACTTTAATTACATTGCACTAATACACTAGCACTGATCACTACACTAACTCGAACGGTTTCGTTTTCTGTAGTTTTCTTATTATAATCGTGTGGTCGAGCTGTAAAACTGCCTCAATATTCACATGATGATGAAGCCGATTTTCGTGAACTTCTGCATAGTTTTGTATCACTTTGTCGGCGAACTCTACTTTAAGGTCCCGATGGAGATCGTGGTTCCTTATATACCAAGGTGCGTTCACTATTCCCCTTATTACCTTATTCTGAAAGCGTTGTATTATTAAGATGTTGGTTGGCCAAACCTAACCAAAGCTGAATACCAAAAGTCCAGACCGGTTCTAAGACTTCTTTATACAGTAATAATTTGTTGTGTATAGACAGCGTAGAATATCTTCCAGCCAGCAGCCAATACATATTTTTGTAGCGTAAATTTAGTTCCTCTTTTTCTTCTTGACGTGCGCTTTATAGCATAGCATTGCATCAAGCGTCATACCGTGATACTTAGCCGTGTTCTCGTAAGGAATCTTCATATAGTTTATGTATATTGGGCAATAGTTGTTTTTCTTATAACTAAAATCAATATAAATCGATTTTGATTCGTTGAGTTTGATTCTCCACTTTTTTGATCCATTCGAAAATATAATTTACAGCCGTTCGTACTTTTACTTCTGCTTCTTTGTGGGTATTTCCTACTGCTATTATAGCAGTGTCGTCAGCAAAGGTAGCGATTGTGTTAGTATGTAACAGTGGAATATCACTTTATATTATTATTATGCATCATTTTAATGCTGAAAGATCATGTGCTGAAAAATCAATTTTGTGGTCTTTTGACAGAAAATCAAAGAAACTTAATCCTTCCTTAACCCTTTGCGTCCCAGAGATACGACGTATATATACTTCAGTTTCATTTATAAATCTTTTGTTTTAATTATCACGGTATAGGAAGGATTAACGCCATCTACAACGATAGGTGGAGGTAAATATTTCTTTTTAACTCTTTTATTTTTATCTTCTATTTTACTTTCGTCTAATTTGGGTGAGGTGTTCAATTGTTTCTTCTTTCTTGTCTTAGTTCTTATCCTCTTGGTTTCTTTAACAAGAACATCTTCGTCCGTGCTATATTCGGCATGGGGAGCAGAACTATTTATGCCAGGTGTAGGTTTCGCCGAGCTGCTTTCTGTTCATTTAAGATGCTGCTGACATGAATTAAAAAGCTAATGTAATAACTAATAATTTCTTACAGAATCATAATATCAAGGTAATATATAAAATATTGAGGACAAAATAAACTAGTGAAAAATGAAATCGTTATAGTAGTTTATGCAACTGTCATATAATAAAGGGTGTTAAAACAAGAGTTTAGTTATTTCGAAACGAGCCGCAGGCGAGTTTCAAAATAAGATTACACGAGTATTTTAATACCTAATTATAATGCAGTTGCATACACTACTTTATTTAATCTCATGACATTTTTGCTACTAAAGTTTTATCCAACAAAATATTACTCAAATTCGTATGTACGAAATAGCGCCAAAATGGAAAAAGTCTTTTATTATTTTTCTTGTTTGTATGGCTTGTGCGGCGTAGCCACAATTTTGCCAATATCAGTGGAAAACGTCTGTTATTGGTCTATTGGCTCGGAACCAGCGCGTTGCGCGCGCAGCGCGCTCACCACAAATAATGTGTACTTAAATTGAATTGAAACCTCCTTGGTCGGGACTCATTGTACTTTAATAATTAAAAAAAATGTTTTAAAGCATTGTTTTGTTAGGAGAATAATGCTTTAATTTAATTTTTTAATTTTCTTAAAGAAGTATGTAAATAAAATATGCCAATTAAAAACTGTATTTCATTTCATAATTAGAATATTACCGAATGAGATTATATAAAATAATTTATCATCGTAGGCAAAATGACATTATAATATTTGGATACACATACAGCCCATTATGTTCTTACTGCTGAGATGCCATAATCCACCACGTGGGCCTAGTGCTGCACGAGCAGGTGGTATGAAAAATGATTTACTTCCGTTTGTTTTTCAGATCATTTTATAAAAACTCACCTATACTATTACGGTGCACATATTTTATAATAATATCACTACCAGCGGCGTTGAGTAACAATTTAGTAACGAAAAAGAACTTTTGGAAGGTAAGCAATTTTTATAAAAAAAAGGATAAAGAGAGAAAACAGTTCGAAGAAATAGAATAATAAGATAAAATATATTAATATTAGGGAGAGAAAAAATGATACTGATATGGATATGGGGAAAGTAAAAAAACGAAGAGTGTAGCAGGATCTTAAATATAAATCCATACAACCCCACTTGAGTAATATGAGATCTGCTTAATCCTTCTTATGCGGTGATAATTTAAACAGAAGATTTATGAATGAAACTGACGTATATGTACGTCTCTAAGAGGCAAAGGGTTGATTACGGCCAGTATAAAAATAAGACAATCTTAATCTAAATTATTAAGCTGGCACAGTAGAGTATACGTCTCATATATTTATCTAGTCCTCTTTATCTTCTTTGTAATCCAATTCGACCTACATGTTCTCCTCGACATAAGTATCCCTTTTTTCATGGTCATCTCTAATATCCTTATCCATCTCTCGTGCATGTCAGATACCATACCATACTAAAATAAAAAGAGGACAGCATGGTATCATTTATGCGAATCAAAAAAGAAACATGTGAGTCTAATGCTATCCTTAGCCGTATTCAACTTTCACAACATACATTATAAATCCTATGATGGAATATCTATACAGTATTACAAACAGATTGAAGTGAACAGAGAGATGTATAAGTTCTGCCCACGACTTAAGGTCTTATAGTGGACATCTTTTAGGCTGTTCTACGTTATTGCCACTATTACATATAAACACCCTATATACTCGTACTTTGCTATCGAAAAATATCGCGAATTGTGTCTATAATTTACTTTAAGACTCGCGTGATATGTATTTTCCCCTAGCTTTCTCTATCTCAGAGATAAGAAAAGAAAAATGGTGGCACAGACTACACACCCAAATTACGTCCCTCTGTCGAGGATACGACCAAGGAGAAGATATGTATCGGAAGTTGTCTCCGACCGTTCTTTAACTTTAAATGAGTGTTACTCTTTTTTTATCTATATATACTTATAATAAAATAGTATGGGTCAAAAGTCAGTACTTAAAAAAAATATGGGTCATAAGACGTAAAATTACCGACTGAACAAGAAAATGACGCTTTTGAAAAGAAATTCTGTCTGAAGGCTCACACGTAACATAAAAACAACAGCACTGATTTTGATGAAATTTAATTATTGTATCAAATAGAACCCGGAGCTGCCAACTTTAAATTTTTTATCTTTATCCGTCATATAAATCTGAATTGGCAGATTGATCTCTCTATGCTACATGGTCCCTTAAAAAACTGTGCCTGTTCAAGAGTGAATAGCTCCCAATACTTATATATGTTGCAGGTAAATAAGGATATCAGGCATTACACGAAATCCCAGTAGATGTCGAATATTCTTTTTTATTATATCTTCTTACTAAAATAATCTAGTGATAGGACAAAATATCAATTTATCGTCGGTGAAATGTCATTTCCACTAAACTCCCACCCTCCGGGGGCTAGTCTAAGGTAAAGTCATATATAGGTACGACGACAAGCGAAGCGAGGAGGAGTGTTGAAGAGAGGGCTCAGGAGAAAAAAATACGTTTTTATTTACTTAGAATATAGTTAAAATCAATAGATAAGCGTCTAAGGCAACTGGTACATATTGAGACATCTGGAAGATTTTTGATCGGAAGCGGAAAATTTAAAAATACTGTTGTAACGGTTCCACGTATATGAATGGAGCTAATCGAGAAACCCTGAAGATAACTATAAACCGGATTTATCAGGGTCAGTCAGTGTATAGAAGTAAAGTGTTAAAAAGAGAACTTGAATACTTGAATATAATAAACACCAAGATGAACTGCGTATTGTAACTATACCACCTCTCTCATAAGAACAAACTACTCTCATCATGTTTTGGCCAAATGATCGTCAACCCATACGCTATGTAAATATAAGTAACCTTGGTTCTTTTAGAGTTGTAGAGACTTTCAAGGTAATTAATGTGTGCATATATAAGTAATAAAAATTTTGTTTGTTATATAAGATTGAGGGCCCCATCCATCGCCCACAACTATGAGTGCCATCCAATGTCTGCACCCCCTTGGAGGGGAAAGGATAGTATAGGAATGGTTAACTTAGTGTATAACAATAACCATTCAACTCTGCTTGATGGAACTTCAATTCTGTTGCACTAGCCTTGACTAGTATTGTAGCAAAAGGACTAATTGTCCTAAGTTTGTAAATTGGCACACAACAGTGGCCTAGCAATCAATACGATTATAAATCAGTGTTCTGTCGCACTAGCCTTGACTAGTAATGTAGTAAAAGGACCAGTTGTCCTAGGTTTGCAAATTGGCACACAACAGTGGCCTAGTAATCAATACTCAATACGACTATAAATCGGTCATAGTTTTATACCTGTATTATAAATACAGTCAGATATATCTCCTTGCCTCACAAGATGAGATAAAAGATTATTATTTTGGGGTTCAAACCAATCTGGTTATTCATGATAGTAATCAAGAACCATATCATACTGAGGTTTATTACAACCAAACTGTTTAACAGTTAAAGAAAGTTAATTTCATCTTGAAATAATAAATAATTCTATATGTTTCATATAAATTATTTTTTTCACATAGAACTTAGTATGTGTATAGTTTAAGAATAATTAATTCTATACTCATAAGTAACATCATGCTAGGGCTGAATAGTTTTATTCAATTACTTGTAATAATATCAGTTCTCCTTTCTAATATAGAGGAACAGAAGGGTAGGAAGTGATTAAATGGATTAGGGTAGGACTTCAACCTCCGGCGATCAATTAATATTAACCCAACCATAATTCGATGATGTCGTGTATAATGTTTGTAAATGGTTCAATAAATAAATAACTCTTTGGCCGTAGAGCACCCTTTATCGAACCTGTGTCCAGTGTGGGGAAAATTTCTCACCGACGTGTATAGTACTTATGCTTGCAGTCGAAGCTTTCCAAATTAAGCAATCATGCGAGGGAGTTTATTAATCCCGGGGGTTGTGAGGCCCCAAAATCGCAACTAGCTCAACATTTATTACATAATTATAAAAGCACTCCAGTCTGATGAATTTATCAAACTATTGTCAGGTTAAATATATCACAAATTAAATACTTGAACGAATTAACGAAAGAAGGACTTAGGGTTTCATAGTTAAGTTCAATTAACAAGAATCTAATTTAATCAAGTCAAAGGCATCCAGTATTATCACAACCGAATTGATTATGAAATATGATTTCCGAGTCTTGGCACTCAATAATTGGTAATTGAACAGATACGCCTTAACTGCATTAACTTAATTATTCATCTTAAGAGACAGAATGATAACAAAGCTGGGCTGCAATACGTTACTTTGAAAGCAGATTACTTCCGGTCCCTGTTCATTTCTAACTCGTAAGTGAATCTATTTACGCTTAATTGCTTATCGATTAAAGATCAATATATTAAGTCAAGGCTATTCCATATATTCCCCATACATTCCTGTAAGAGTAATAAATTCCAAGCCAAGAACACACTGACCCCTAAGAGTCACCTTATTTGCTATAACTTTAAAAATATCTTGTGAATATTCTACCACCCACCATAAAGCTTAGGTAAGGTAAGATAATATTAACTATTCCGTAAAATGATTAAGTCTCCTTCGAAAAATCTATAACAAACGGTGAATACGTCAAACATACTCATATTAATAATATTCCGCTAGATTAGGTAGTTTTAATTAATCGATGTGACAATCTCTGAAAATTGGTTAATTAAAGTTCAATATAATGTTCCATTGACATACCTATAAAAAGTTGTGTAACCATAAAACATAATATAAATTAATACCAATTAAACAATGACCAATTCTGAAAGAATTTGGTTAAACAAAAGCACATAAGTTCCCTTGATATACAGTAGTATTATGATATACCTAGAAGTAGTGATCACGTCAACATATACTTAACTATAATATACAGCAAGATAATATAAAACGTATATGTAAACATCTCTGAAAACAAAATGGATAGACAAATTCATCGTATTTCCTTGTTATACAATAAGTGACTTTGTAATTATTTACTGTTAATAAATTAAATGTAGGCAAAGCAATCAGTCACCCATTGTATTAATTTAGGATTTCCCATATCGGTTAAGCATACACAACGTTTCATCTTGAGAAATGATAGTTATATTAGAAATAATATAATTCAAAATATTTTTTTTTTTTAGTAAAACAATTATTTTAATTAAAATATATAATTTTAATTTTATAGTACAACAGTTGGTTGTAAACAAAACCGATATGGTGAGTTTAAAATAACATGCCACAAACCTCCGAAGACTTCTTTTAGACTGTGAGTCGTCATGTAATTCAACCTGGACATTTACCTAATAGTACCAATCTATTATTTAAACCTCACTATGCTTGAATTTACGTTGAATATTATTTCGTCGACTTCAGAAAAATGATTTGTATTTTGGATTAAAATAATTCAAGTTAAACATCCAGTAAATAGTTACTTGCTTTTAAGATTCAACTACGTCGATACGTCCTAGTAAGTCTCGTTTAATCAATGGATAAAATTTACACATCTGTACCTACTCTAGTACACTACTAATTTAATACGTAATTTCAGTATTGACGATATTAAAATAATTAAATTCCATACGATAAATCTACATGACAACCCACAGTTCGGCAAACAGCTCTCGAACTTCCTGTGTTCTGGAAGAAACAGAATTATCACCCCCCCAAATCGAAGAAATAACGCAATTATTACAACTATATAAATAGGAATTTACCGCGGAGGAGAAAGAAGCGGATCCGACTGTCCATCACTAATGGTTTCATGTTTCTAACTACACTTAGAACTAATTAAACCTACACGTGGACGCTGAAAGAAAAAGATATTAACTTAAATCTACATGAAACCTCCGGCACACGTCATCGGGTGTCCACGAGTTGATTATTTTTTGTCACTTTCTCCTCTTCATTACCTTAAGAGTATCAAATCCAATTTCGGACATTTTTGATATTTCCAAAAGTAATGTTATATTATTTAACTTCGACAGGATTTTATAATTTAATAATTTTAAGATTATACTCGCGTCTGTGTTCATATTTAATTACCAAATGATTAAAGTTATTAAGTGCATTCACACATAAAAAACCTAATTAAAGATTATGGCTTCTTACTTGCAAGGGAAATAACTTCATTCGAAAAGCAGTCGCCCTTGTTAGCACTTCGCTCTAAATAACGAGCATACAAACTAAGTTTCTTGTTATGTAACACAGTCCCTATTAAATGCCCTAACTTCCCACTTAAACTAGCTGAAAACTGGTGAACCACTCATATGTATTTATTTAAATACACAGAAGGTGTATTTTACTAAATTCATTATTACAGAGATTTAATCTCAAGCCTTGGTTTAAGTACCGCCCTAATTCTTAAAACTAAAATCGAAAGACCTCTACAACAGTCTTGTACTACTGACTTAAACCAATAGCTTTAAAATTGTTGTTAAGTAGTGTTGTGTACTTGCGTGTTGTTATTTATGAACAAATTTGAATTTTGACACAAGGGATGTCGATAGGATAATCAATAAATTGAAACCCATCGACAATGCAAGATTATTTTGATATCGTCCGGATAATCTCGGTTTAATACCGACCAGTTAACACCATTAACCTTTGCCCTTGTACCACAATACAAATAATTTAATACAGACGAAATTACAGTTATTCAATTATATATGATGTCGAGGCTCCCTTTTATCTTGGTAATTGAATTATGGTGTGTAATTTATGATGTAAAAATGTGAAGGTAACTACTTATTTCTAAATGTTACTTAAATTTAAGCTGTGTTAATTTTATGTTGTCACACATTCATGATTTATTATATCCTCCTAAGAGTAATAAATCATTACTTTTATTGAGTAAGCATTCCCTAAAATTCATTTAGATCCGTGGATTATATTAATTCACGTCCAATTGAATTTAAATTATATATTATAATGTAATGTGTAATTATATGAGTGATACAACCAAACACAAGAAATAAAATGAACAATACAATAAAAATATGATTATGACAGAAGTAATAAAACACTCATTAAAATATTACTTTACAACAAACAATTTTTGATACATTTAATGAATGTTCTACCCTTTCAAATGCATAAAAGATACCATCACTCACAGACAAATCTCAGAAGGGTTTATAATATTAATAATAGAATAATGAATATGTTCTTCTATGCTAAGTTATACTAGAATTCGATTTAAACTAACTACATAAATATTAGAAAACATTTAATTAATTGTGTATTGAATCAATATTATAATATATGTAAATCATTTTATCATACAATAATTATTTAATTATTTTGGCATGATAGTGAATTATTAGACAATTTTTGCTATGTTTTAATTGACTAAATTTTATAAAAAACCATAAAATCATAGGAATTATCCCATTAATAATAATCACTAAAAAAACAGCAAGCTTTGAAATATTAAAATTTAAATAATTAGTCTAATTTTAAAACAAAAACCCACAGAGTTTCGCTGAGAGGTTAAAATTAAAGAAGCACTTACATAACCAGCCTTGGAAGACACTACACTTCACTTCACTCTAAAATAAATATATTATCTCTTTAAACGAACGCGCGACCGTCGTTTTTAGAATCCCGGTACACACCCTGACTTCAGAATATTTTCCAAACAAAATCGCGCGCGACCGTCGTTCCTAGAAAACGGGTTAACACTCTTGAGCACCGTCGATCTCTGGCGCAAGCGTCCGTTCGCTGGCCTGCCCTGATTGGTCGACTGCACCTGTTTTTGCCGACCTCCCGACCATTTTACTCTATGCTTTGATAAGCAAAAATGTGACCTTATATTCTTAATAATAGAATTTAATTCAGTGTGAACGTTTATTTTTTAACCGCAATTGATTATTTGTAATGCATTCGATCCGTGTTTACCCTATAGCTATCTCCCTTTAACTCTTTTATGTGTTCAAATTGACGATAGGTACATTATGATGTGATAATATTATATGAAACAGAAATGTTTAAATGCACCACCTGTGTAACGAAATATCACTACGCATGTCTAAATATAACATTGGCATACTATCTAAATAGTGCGTTTAAACTTGAAACGACTCGTACATAAAAACTCCAAAACTGACTCAAACACAAACGACTACTGACAAATCTTCTATGTTAGACCAAATCTCCGAACTCCTTGATAAAAAACTAAAAGAGAATAAAAGAACAATAATAAACGAGATTAAACACTCAAATGATACAAAAATCGAATTATCGACTGATAAACTACGAGAAGAATTATCACGAAAGACGTCTACTATCATACTGGATCAATCTATTATAAAAACTGAATACCGAAATTAAATATATAAGTACAATTTGAAAAATTTTAAACCGACTTCCATTCTATTCAGTTTTTGAGGTAAAACTCAACGAACACACAGGAAGCACAACAAAAAAATAATTATGAGAATTGGTTCATTCAGTCGAAAGTTATGAGGTAACAAACATTAAAAAACACAATCAAACTGAGTACTTCCTCCTTTTTGGACATCGGTAGAAAACTGACAATTTAGGTATGGAAAATAAACGACTCAAGGACGAAATTAACCTGCTTAAATCAATGATGAAAGAACCCATGCGCTCACTAAGTATAGATAACTCCAGGAAACTGGTGCTTCATGGCCTGTGCGAACCTCATCATGAAACGGAGGTGCAGCTCCATCAACAAATTGTATACATCTTCCAGGTTGTTCTGAAGGTGAACCTAACTGGTTAAGAAACTGACTAGGATCGATCGAAGCAATTTAAATCGTAGACTATAGTTATTATATTTGTATATGGTATTATAAGGTAATGAGGGTAACAAACACTAAAAAAATACAGTCAAATTGAGTACCTCCTCATTTTCGATAAAAAAGACGAAAATAAAATAAACGTATCCGAATTTAATTTATTAAAAATATCTTTTTGCAGAAGTGTTATATGTAGTAAATAAATAAATGTTATAAATAATATATTGACAAATTTTTCAATGCTAATACATTAAAATAGAATGGTCCTCTCTGCACAGTTGCAACACCCCCAGGGACTAAAATGTGACATGTACTTATTGTAAACCTTGGCAACAAGACCTGTATATTAACTTGGCACATAAGCAATAAATGATTTGAGTTTGAGTGTTAGGTTTCATTTGCCCACAGCGCGCGAGCCGAGCGAGCGAAGCGAACGCGCCGCGGCAGCGGCCGGTGATGCGCCAGAAAAATAAAATTAGAGCATTTAATTTGTCATCAAACATAAACAGTCTAGGGCAGTCTTATATACGTGGGACGACGAGTGAAGCGGGGGGGAGCGAAAGGAGGCGAGTGTCACGAGATACTCCAGTGACAGATCACTTTAAGTCACTCAAGATTCTCACCCTACCAGGTATAGTTATTTATCAAGTAGCCGTATATGCGCGGATGAACAGTGAATCATATGCGAAAATTGGTGAATATCACCAGTGCAACACCAGACGCACAGAAAAACTAGTATCGGTGAGTCGAACACTCGCTAAGTCGGAGAAATAGACACATGTAATGGGTCCCGCGGTGTATAATCGACTACCTGAAAATGTTCTCGCTGCACCTAATTTAGCAGCATTTAAGTCAAGACTAAAGGATTGGCTTATTGACCAAGCGTTTTACAGTTACGCGGAATTTATAAATAAATTTCGACATTAAAATTTGATAGAATTATTATTAATATTATTATTGAAATAATGTTTTGTATTATTACTACTATTATATTTATATAATTATAATTATATATTATAATAATTTTTATTACTATTATTATCTTAGATTATTCGATATATGTTTTATTTTGTAATTGACATGACGATGTTTTCATTAAATTGTTTATATAATGGTATGACATAGATTTGGTGACATGTATTTATAAATTACTTATTTGTTTGTGGTAGCAGTAATCCAACATAATTATGTAGATAATAATTATACTTAAGTATATAATATAAGAACAACAAAGTACAAATGTACTATAGTACCTAAGTTGTTCATTCGATTTTTGACACATTGTTTATTTTATTATCAATTGACGTGTATGGATTTTAAACCAATAAAATATGATTATGATTATGATTGCAGATAAGTAATACTGATTTAGATTAATACCTTTAAACCATCTGGCGCATGGCCGGCCGCTGCCGCGGCAGTCTCGCTTCGCTCTTCGTCGTACCTATATATGACTGAATACTATATAAACAAACACTATTTCTTAGCGGTGTTATGCTTAAATGTATAGTATGTCAAATCACCATTATATTCATCAACAGTATTCTTTATTTCACTAGATTTAGTTTAGTGAAACGACATTTCTCTGACAATAAATTGGTATTTTGTCATATCACTAGATTCTTTTTGTAAGAAGACGTTATAAAAAAGAATATTCTAAATCTACTGGAATTTCGTGATATTCCTAAGGATTTCTTGAAATCCCTGATATCATCATTTTCCTGCGACATTATATACGCGTAGATTTTTATTTATATTTTTCGAGATGGCCAAATAACACGAAATATAGTTAACTTCAGTCTTATCATAAAAAATAAAGTAATAAGAATTGAGACTAAGCCGCGGGTACCAGCTAGTAAAACATAAAATTCCCCAAATCAAGCTTCAACGCCATCTATAGCGTTGCATGTCTGACTGCGAGCAACAAACAATTAAGGAGGAGTTATTACATAAGCTGTAGTTTACATCCGCGATGGCTAACGCAAAAAACAGGTTTATGTAGTAGAACCGAAACCGACCAAAGTACAGTAACTTTATGCTCCACTTTATCGCAAAATGGCCACGACCATTCGAAATTAGTTTGAATATGAAAATTATCCTTGGCTAGTGCCGTGTCGATGCATGATCGCGTGTATCTAATTTTATTTAGAAGGTATGAAAGGTTACATAGATATGCCTTGTTTGTTCTTCATGGTTGCTACATTACATTAATTTTATAAGAAACAATTACTTCACACAAAAACAATATTTATAACAAGATAAAGAAATTTTTTAGACGTCATATATGTCATGTATAATAAAAGTAATAATTCCCTGTGTAAGGAGAGTGTCGGTACGCCATACAGGTTGTTCTAGCTTGGGTTCCAATGACTTTCCTAGGATTCACTTTTTTTGGGACACTATCCACGCAGGTCTTCAGGTCTCAAACTACACAGAGCCTGCACTATGACGAGCTGATGACTGATATACATTATACACGCATATACACAGGTCAAAAATACATGTTCATGCAGATAAATGTCTGGGGATCGAAACCGGGACCAGCGTCTCAGTAGGCACGGTTACCAACTGTGCCAACCGGTCAGTTAACTATAATTGTTAAAGCCTTAGGTATAAAACATTAATCAAAAATTAGAATGTTATCTATACATACAAATAATAAATATATTTATAAATATGTGTACAACTAATATAATGATGTAACATAAATGATATTATTCCTTCCATAAAACAACAGGGTTCTTTCGGAATAGCGGATCAAAAAGCAAAATTAACTGCTTGACAAATTTTTATGCAATTCTCCTTGTAAAGCAACAAGACACTACTCAAACTGAAATTCCAAGCCATGTTTCATCTCTATGATATCAGAGTGCTACAAAAGACCGTTTTGAAGACTTGGTTTCATGGATAGAATAACAACGATGAACACTTTGTAATGGTTAAAAGCAACGATTGAACGACCAGAATTTGAAAATTGACATCAAAGTAAGCTTACTTTGATGTCAATTTTAAAATTCTGGGGGCTCAGTACGAGTATACGAATGTTCGCGTCAGGTCACAATTCGAGTCCCTGCTAATTCATTATCTTATTGGATTTTGAAACATTTCGTTGTTAAAACAACGAAAAGTTTTTTTTTTAGATTTTTAAGTACACAAACCAAATTACAATCATAGAAAAATACATAAATGATCCAGAAGGAGCACATAATAATTTTGATTTGACCTGGATTGTAACTCAAAGCATGCGTACGATATAGAAACTTATTTAGACTTACAAACACAAACAGGCGCCTTACTATCAGCTTCATAAAACCATACAAGTTCCGTGCAGTTCTTAAACCTCACATTAACCGTTTTAAATAAAATCATACCATGACTAAACTGTTTGAATATTGTTTTCTCAAAGGTGAACGGATAATATTATCTATGGCATTCTAACAATTTACTATAACCAACATTGAAGACGCCTAGACGTTTGTAAGCTAATAAACTGAGTGGATTTAGAGCGACATGTTAACGAGAGACCATATAAAAAAACAGGTGAACGGTTTTTCTGTGGTTTTTGAATAGTAGGCCTGGGCAGGCCTGCTTTAAAGTTGTCATGGTACGAATAAACCGGGCAGTTGTCTAGAAATCCTGCTTTAAGAGCTCATAGTAAGGCCCCAGGTCTCGAGTGTGGTTCTTATGAACATAAATAGTGAGTATAATATATACAAGAGGATACTCCTCTTAATACCCACCCAATTAACTATAGAACAACTTCGGAATTTCAAGAAATATAAATTTAAAGTGCGCACTTGACATTTTGTCATGTGAAATCTGCTTGATTTCAAATATCATAAAAATGACATCATAAACTTAAATTAAGTAATTAACATTTGATAAAATGAAAACTTTGAATACGTAACTAAGGGCATTTTTTTATTTTTTTTTTGTCCCGGGAAAATCCTTTATGGATACCACCCACCACGGGGAGGGAGGTGGTTATGTGGGAGTCCGTATACCCACCAAAACCCCGGGGTGTTCCGTCACTGCCGCCCTCGGCGGGAACGCGGGACAGATTTTCCACACGACCGCGAACCCGCCGTGGCTGTCCGTTGCCGGACCCTTCTCTTCGCGCCGCAACTGCCTCGGAGACCAAACTCGCCAACAATGGGCGCCAGACTTCCCTGTGTCTGGTCGCCCGTGGTCTCCCTGCGGTGGGTCGGATACGTAGCCCCACCGCCTGCTACGTCAGCCACAAGGGATAGCCCCCCCGCGACCCCACCTCCTCGAGTCTGCGCCGAGCGCCCAGACCCCACCTCCTCGAGCCTGCACCAAAGTGCCCGGGCCCCCCTCCTCGAGCCAGCGCCAAAGCGCCCGGGCCCCACCTCCTCGAGTCTGCGCCAAAGCGCCCGGGCCCCACCTCCTCGAGTCTGCGCCAAAGCGCCCGGACCCCGCCACTCCTATGTGGACTTCGCGGCCAAAGCCCATAGGTGCGGCCCGCCTGAGCCGGCCAGCGCACCCCAATGCCGGCGCGGCCCCTGGGTTCCTCTTGGCTTCACCGTGGTGTACCTAGCCACGGTTACTGAGCCCCCCCGCCACGTCAATGCGAGAACCCTTCGGGGGGGACGTAACTCAGGGCTTGGAACAACTGGACTTAACATCAGAGCTATGTCCAGTCTGCATCTGGTGTTTAGTATAAATATCTTTTATAATTTTACAATAAAGTGTCAATTTCGGGGAGAATATGTCAATAATAACATTATCTTCAGCCATTTCGTTATACTGACGAGCCATACGAACTAGCATACGAACTACGGGATTATATATATAGGTTTTCTAATATGAGTAAGCAAAACTTTTTTAAACTACATATGTATAAATATTGTGTGATAAAATAGCCTGTACTGATATTGCATTACTAAAATTTATGTGCAAAAAGATATGTGATAGGCACGCGTTTTAAGTCACTAAGACTTAACGAGAAAAAAAATTCTTTTATACTACACCTGCTCGGAAAGTACCTTGATACTTTAACAAATTTACGGTAGAAAGTACGTCATTGCATATCGAACAAATATGCGGCGAGAAAACGCATCTGAGCGGGAGAGAAAAGTGTATGAAAATCCATTTCTTACGTGGTTTTTCTTTTATAATTTTGGGTAAGACTATGCGCTGGTAACCTAAATATCAAAAGCCAAAAAAGTTTTTACAGTGAGTTTTTATCTGCAAGTTCGCAAAATGACACTGGCCACTAGCTGTGTGTTGGATGGTGTCAAACAATTTGAAAAAAGAACATGTGAAAATTGCAGACGCCATTGGCGCCATTTTCAATTTGTGTGTTGTTTGAGGATTCAGTTTTCGTAGAAAAGTAAAATAAAACTATCAAAATGATAAGTAGTGATAGTGATGATGAAGATTTTTTAACTCCGCCGCAGTTGAAGGAAACAGCAAAAATACTGATTGATAACCTTTTACCACAGAAATCAATTAAAAAATATAATAAAACTTATGACGATTTTTTGCAATGGAAAAGTGAAAAAAATGCGGCATCTTTTTCTGAAACTGTTTTGCTAGCTTATTTCGGTGAAAAAGCGCAAAAATACAAACCAAGTACGTTATGGTCTATGTACTCAATGTTGAAAAGTACTATACTATATTGACAAGAAACGACATAAATATTCAAGAATACAAAAAACTTACAGCATTTCTGAAAAGAAAGTCGGAGGGATTCCGTAGTAAGAAATCAAAAGTGCTTACTACAAAGGATGTTTATTCCTTTTTGCAGAATGCTCCAGATGACAAATATTTGTTGATGAAGGTAAGTTTATGAACAAAATGCACTGGTTTAAAATTTATTACGTACCTATTTATGAGTAGAAATCTACTAGGTTTTCATGTTTGATATTTTTGTTTACAGGTTATTTTGATTTTAGGAGTAAATGGGGCCTGTCGTTCGCAAGAATTGTGGATATGACAACAGACGATATAGAAATCCTCGAAAATAGAATAATCGTCAATATTCCTAACACAAAAACCAAAATTCAGCGATAATTTGTTATATCGGGCTTATTTTATGAGATAGTGAAGAAATATAACGAAATTCGCCCCAGTGACCCCAAAACCAATCGGTTTTGACTACAATATAAAAACAAAAAATGTACGAAACAAGTAATTGGGAAAAACAAAATAAGTACTGTGCCAAGAGAAATAGCTTCGTACCTTAATTTACTCAATCCACTAGAATACACTGGCCACTGCTTTCGCAGAACTTCAGCGACTATTCTTGCCAATACTGGTGCTGATTTAACCACAATAAAACGTCACGGTGGTTGGAAATCGTCCGCTGTTGCAGAAAGCTACATAGAGAATTCCGTAGAAAACAAAACACGAATAAATAACCAAATATCGGGATCGATTAATGTGCATCAAGACTCATCTCCTCAATCATCAACGAGCGCGGCGATGCCAGATGCCCCTCAGCAGCCAGTTGCCCCTTTGGCACCACAGCCTTCTACGAGCGCAGTGCCAACAGCACAGCCAGTTATTCCTCCTACATTATCGCAAACATCTCAAACAAACATTAATGGAAAAAGTGTTACATTAAGCTTCACTAACTGCAACAATTTCAATATAAATTGCAATTAGTAAAGATTTAGTTTTTTATTTTCCTCGTAGGTGTAGTATAAAGCACTATGTATCACTCGAGAGAAAGTGCGATTCCCGATCTCGGGTGTTTTAAAGCCCTCGCCTACGGCTCGGGCTTCAAACGACACCCTCGACGGTAATCGGTCACTTTCTCCTCTCGGTGAACAATGTACTATTATTTTGCAAAACCAAACAAAAGAACCCTTATAGGTTTTGTAGTAAACTTAAAAAGTGTATAATGGTAATAATATTTTTTGTTGGTGGTGGATTCACTCAAAACTTAGTGAAAATAAAAAATAAAACAATGCAATACATGTAATTTTTAAACACATATTATGAAATTATTATATTTAATGTACAGATTTGGCTCAGTTGATATTTTATTATATGTATAGATAAAGATGTATAGTTACGGTCAGGCCGGTTTAGATACCTAAATTATATTATTGCAATGTCCAAAGATTATACCGTAATCAATGAGATTGACTAATAGAGGCGTTTTACTCCTTGAATATGAAGTACAAACATGGCAAATTTTATGCTATACCGACCTATAGCTAAAGTACACATTGACATTAACTACACTGACAAGATTAAAAGAGCACGAAGATATATGAATCCTAGTTGTCAGGGAAAGGGATCAATATATTATTAATAACGTTCGCCTGTGACCGACCATTCGACCGCCAATGACAGACTCGTTCTCTCTGTCGCTCGCTACTTGTCTCCTTCTCGTGGGTGGCGAAGCGGCAACGTCGCAGGAGTTATTTTAAATTAATACAATTTTTGATTTTCAATTTTTGATAAATAACATAGAAAAACAATACTTACAAATGAAAAGATACATGATTCTTGTTTTTTACACTGGTTCCAGTATATGTTCTGCAGTTTCTAACACATAGGAAGGCATTTTTTCCTAAATGTAGTACACGTACTGCGTCATTGCCAGACAGGCTGGAACTAAGTTGACTCAAGACAACTAGTTTGTGTTGATGTCGCCAAGCCGAGCGCAGTAAGGCGTATCTATCTCAGTTTATATTAACATCATTGACAGTAATTGCAACTTTTTCAGATACTAAACGTAGCGCAATGGTCTTTGCTTGTGATGGAGGTTGTGGCATACCTTTATATAGAATTTACGTCTTGGGAAGAAAACATGCCAATTGCACCAACTCCCATTACAGAACTCTCTCAAGTTTTAGCGGTAAGATTCGATACATTTTGCAATTCCAATCGAAAGTCAGAAATTGTTCTACTGAAGGTACAAACAAGTATCGCCTAGAAAGTGACATATCTTTCGACATGGGTAGAATTCACATTAGCAGTAAAACTAATCTTTCGACATGGGTAGAATTCACATTAGCAGTAGAACTATTCTTTCGACATGGGCAGAATTCACATTAGCAGTAGAACTAATCTTTCGACATGGGTAGAATTCACAATAGCAGTAAAACTAATCTTTCGGCATGGGTAGAATTCACATTAGCAGTAGAACTAATCTTTCGACACAGGTAGAATTCACATTAGCAGCAGAACTAATCTTTCGACACGGGTAGAATTCACATTAGCAGTAAAACTAATCTTTCGACGTGGGTAGAATTCACATTAGAAGTAGAACTAATCTTTCGACATGGGTAGAATTCACATTAGCAGTAGAACTAATCTTTCGGCATGGGTAGAATTCACATTAGAAGTAGAACTAATCTTTCGACATGGGTAGAATTCACATTAGCAGTAGAACTAATCTTTCGGCATGGGTAGAATTCACATTAGCAGTAGAACTAATCTTTCGACATAGGTAGATTTCTCAGTATATAGCAAGCAGCAGTAGAATGAGTTCATCCGGGGAAGTACTGCCGTCATACCTATTTCTACTGAGCAGTAGTAACTGTAGTAATACGGTCACAACATAAATATCGTATGTTACACAGGCTGTGATACGGTGGTATGGGTGCCGGCGAAATTACAGGCACTTATGTCTTAACAACTTAATATCTCAAGATTATGGGCTCAGTGAAGTTCGTCACTCGTGACACACACTTTTTCAGAGTAGACGTTACCGCTAAACATCAGGTGGGCCTAGTACTTATACAGTCTCCTAATAACGTAAAAAACCAAAGGTTAGTTATACTTAGATCACTTATATAACAGCTGTGGTTATTTGTTGGTGAAAGATTCTTTCTAATCGGTCCAGTAGTTACAGAGCCTATTCAATTCGAATAAACAAACAAACAAATCTTTCCTCTTTATAATATCTATTATATAATATATTATATTTTCTATCTATCTAAATATATATAACTCAAAGGTGACTGACTGACAGACAAAGTGATCTATCAACGCACAGCCCAAACCACTGGAAGGATCGGGCTGAAATTTGGCATGCAGGTAGATGTTATGACGCAGGCATCCGCTAAGAAAGGATTTTGATTAATTCTACCCCAAAGGGGATAAAATAGGGGATGAGAGTTTGTATGAAACTTTGTCAATTTTAAACCGATCGGGCTGAGACTTTGCATGCATAAAGATAATATGACGTAGGCATCCCCTAAGAAAGGATTTTGAGATGCAGGCTATATAAGATTAGTTACTTTTCAGTTCAAAATATACATATTTCTGTATGTTAGCGCCATCTACATTGAGTTATTTTGGAGAGAGCTTTGAATTAACCATTTTTGTGCATAGTGCATAGATAATATATCTAGCGGATTATATTTGACGACTAGGTATATTTAGGATTGCATTTGTTTTGTTTCGGTTTAGTAGTTTTGGTTATAGACTCTGCTTTGTATTTGTTTTGTTTTCGTTTGGTTTAAGTATAGGTTTTGTCTGTTAGATTTTTTGAAAATGGCTAAAGAAAATCTGAACGTTAATGGAGAAGTTGAAGAATATACTGTCGTCCCTATTGTTGGTGACGGTGCATGTTTGTTTCGTGCTCTCTCTTATTCAATATACGGAACACAAAATAGAGCGATGGAGGTGCGTTCAGAAATAGTCAGATATATGGTTAATGACTGGAGCAAGTTTTCAATTATGACCCACGACAGGAATGCTGATAACTCCGTAACATCTGACGAATATTTTGCTGATATGATGAAAAATGCTACTTATGGCGGATTTTGTGAGTTAATAACAGCAGGATTAATATTCCCATTTAAGTTTGAAGTTTATTGAATTGGTGTCATATATACGGAATCTGGATCTAACGGCCAATACCGATGTGCATAGAGTGATTCAGTCATGGTATAGAGAAAATACAATTCAGCGTGTATGGAGAAGCAAGTTGCTTTCGGGTTTGGTGTATGACCCAGATATTGCTTATGGAACTGACAGCAGTGTAGTCTTAGGTTCTATGACGTACAAGTGTCAGTAGTGTAACGCCTTGAAGTGGAAAGATGAGACACCTGGTATGTGTTGTAGTGCCAGTAAAGTACAACTTGAGCCGTTTAAACAACTGCCTGAACCACTTTACACTCTGGATAATGATTTACACCCAAATCATGTACACTTCATGGATAATATCCGAAAATATAATGCCTGTTTTCAAATGACTTCCTTTGGTGGAAAACAAATAAAAGAAGGCGGGTTTCACCAACTTTTAACCTAGGGAGCTCCCGACTATGATCAAATTTGCAAACCAGAGTTGCAAAAACCCCGCAAAAAAACAAGTGAATGTCGCTTTTTCGTAGATATTACCGATCTGGTATCTTTCAAATGATAATTTGTTATGTAAAAAAGCTGTCCAGGTCCTTTACAGCATCAAAAAAACAAAACATTCGCTGAAATCTATTGTATATTTAAATAGATAACATTTTTAATTGGATCCTTATTTGATTTGGCATTGGCATACCTGTATGCCAAGGCGGCTTAACGAAATGTTTTTGGCATACAGGTATGCCAAGGCAGCTTTACGGGTTAAAGTTCAAGGACAAGTCTATCATTTAATTGGAAGTATATTACCGGAACCTGGGCAGGATGCACAGTTTCTGTAAATTTATTTTGTCGGTGAAGATGACAGAGAAGCTAATATTCGATGTTCTAAATTTCCTGATTTGAGACCAAATTTAATCAAACAATTGCAGCTTATGTTACATGAAGTGAACCAATACATAAAAGATCTAAAAACACCCATTGATAAAATATCGCCTTCAGAGTCATTCAAGGTCGTAATACATGCAGATAAAAAACCACAAAGAGAACACAGATGCAGATTTAATGCACCAACGGCAAATGAAGTGGCTGTTGTATTGGTAGATCAGCATTTTGACTGAAATGAAATGAAATGTATTTATTTTGCCTAATATATGGTGTTACAGGTGTTGTTGGTCTATTTACATAGTAGTATCACATATTTTATCAGAAACATGACTGGCATGCAAAATTGTAAATCAAAATTCATAAGTTATACATTGTTAATAGGATTAAATTTAAAAAAAATATGTCCAATTAAAATAATGTAAAATTTAATTCTAAAGTCAAAATTCATAATTATATAACATAAGATATTTAACACGTCCATTGTTTATATAATAACTCGGATACACTGTAGAGGTTTTTATCATGAAGCCACTGGAATGATTTTATTTTGAATTGTCTCATTGGCAATTCTCTTATGACTTTTGGCATTTTATTAAATATTATAGTTGACATGATATGACAGTTTTTTTGAAAATAAGGCAGATCTATTTATATGCCTATTGTTATCAATACGGCTAGGAACTGATTTTGTTATCCTTGAATTGGGCTTGTCTTTAATGAAATCAAATAACAACCCATGTTTTTTAACAAAAGTACATACGAAAACTTGAAATATATACATGCCTGGTAGCGACAATACATTCAGTTTCTTGAATTAAGGTTTACAAGAGCTCAGTGGCCGGACATTACATACAGCTCGAATACAATTTTTTGAGCAATAAAAGCCTTATGTTTGTAGAATTATCCCACATTTTTTGGTTCGTCAGTCTTCTTAACCTTCTAAGAGCAAAAACAAAACGATTTATTTTATTACACACATATTCTAAGTGTGCCTTCTAGTTACACTGTGCGTCTAGCATTAACCCTAGAAATTTAACATTGTCAACTTGTTCAATATTTTCATTACGGCAAATCAGATTAAGATGTACCTATTGTATTTTTATCATTATAATTACTAAATTGTATGAATTTGGTTTTAAAAAGATTGGCATTATTACGTTCTAACCATTGAATAATAGAGTCGAAGAGACATTATCCTTGAAAGCGGAAGTAACTCACTTCAGCGTATCAGTGAGATACATCGAGCTTATGACGCGCTGCAGTACCCGTTGATGTGTTGCTGGGGGGATGATGGCTATTCAATCAACATACCACAATGCGATCCCACAACTAAGTTGCCCTTGAAAAAAAACAGAGTCTGCTGTAAGTTTTTATTCATACAGAATAATGATCAGAGAAGGAGAAGATAACTTTTGGTTAAAGATCGCACTCTTTTTGTCAATATTTGGTAGATGAATACGCAAAAATAGAAACTGAAAGACTAAACTACATAAAAACAATCAAGCCAAATTGCGCGCAGATAATTATATTAATTTTCACAAATAATTATTTAAAAATATTTAAAATAATTTATTTAAAAGATGCAATTGGACGGCAAGATACTGAAGCAAATCAGCTGGGACAAATGGTAGTACTTCCATCATCTTTTACTGGTGGACCAAGATGCATGCATGAGAAAACGCAAGACGCCATGACCTATGTTAGACATTACGGTCGTCCCGACCTTTTTATAACTTTTACATGTAACTCACGCTGGAGTGACACAAATGAGCACTTACTTTCAGGACAAAAATGTCATGATCGATAAGATATTATTTCGCGTGTCTTTCGATTAAAGGCAAAAAAGGTCATGGATTTGTTGATAATAAATATAAAGGGAAAATATTCAGTAAAAAGAGATGCTATATGTATTCGATGGAATGGCAAAAGCGAGGTCTTCCGAATATTCATATACTTTTATAGCTTCAAAATCGCATCACTCCGTATCAAATTGACAATATCATTTGTGCTGAAATACCTAACCCCGATCGTGATCCTGAGCTTTACAAAATTGTTAAAAGTAATATGATAAATAATGAAAGATAATTCGTGCAGCAAACGTTATTCTAAGGCTCTTATTAAGAAACCTCAAGCCGGTGATGATGGTTATCCACAGTACAGGAGACGTTCTCTGGATGACGGTGAATTCTCTGTCAATATCAAGGATGTTATAATAGATAACCGTTGGGTGGTTCCTTATAATCCAGTGCTATTAAGAGCATGTAACGCTCACGTGAACGTAGAGTATTGCCATGCAGTGAAGTCACTCAAATACGTTTGCAATTATGTTAATAAAGGGTCAGATCTGGCTACGTTTACTATAAAGAATGGGAAGGATGGTAAGGATGAAGTTACAACCTACGCAAGTGGTTGATATATAAGTTCAGCTGAATCAGTTTGGCGAATCTTTGGATTCCCAATACACGAGCATATTTTTCCTGTTTTGCACCTTGCTGTTCATTTAGAAAATGGACAGAGAATTTATTTTAATGAGCAGAACTTGAACGACAAATTAAGTAGTTCTTTTTTTTTGTGCACCGCCACGGGGGTGACGGAAGGGGGCGTGTGGGGCTCAGACCCACTAACCCCCCCCGTGAGCAGTCCTCCGCCAAGGTGGGGCGAGACAGGGTTGCGCTGGCAGTCTACTCGAAGATGATCGGCATTTGGATTCAGCACTTGAAGAGGCAGCACTTTGTCAAACACCGCATGTGATTCGAGAGCTTTTTGCTATAATTTTATTGTTCTGCCAGGTTTCTGACCCCCACTTTTTTTGGGAAAAAATACAAGGAATACCTTTCTGAAGACTTAAAAAACAACTGGAAAGGCAAGGTGACGTTGATGTAGAGCACTGATCGGACCTGATATTTAACAAATACCTGTCGGTATTAGAGGATGCCGTATTATCATAAGGCGGCCGTCCTCTTAATGAGTATGGATTACCTCAGCCAATAACATTAATACATTTTGAAAATAGAGAGTACGTGAAGGAGACCAGTTACGATACAGTGGCCTTAGAAGACGCACTCAGAAAAAATGAAGCATCCTTGAATGACGAGAAACAAGAAGTATACAATAAAATTATCATAATTTTAGGTGCAAATGACGGTCGAATATTCAGCTTAGACGCTCCAGGTGGACCTGGTAAAACCTTTCTTATTAATTTACTTTTGGCGAAAGTAAGATGTACTCACGGCATTGCCCTGGCTGTGGTGTCGTCCGGCATAGCTGCCATATTACTCGAAGATGGTCAAACTGCTCATGCTACTTTTAAGTTACCACTAAATTTAATCACTGCCGAGACTCCCATTTGCAACGTCTCCAAACAAAGTAATTTCGCTGAAGTTTTAAAGAGTACAAAAATAATCGCGTGGGACGAAATAACAATGGCTCATAAAGGTGGTATTGAAGCCTTATACAGATCACTAAGGGATATAAGGTAATATAAGGTATTACAAAATTAATGGGTGGCGTACCAGTTTTGCTGGCCGGAGACTTTCGGCAGACTTTACCAGTGGTGCCAAAAGGAACCAGAGCTGACGAAGTAAAGTCGTGCATTAAGAAATCTAATTTGGGGCCCCAGGTTAATATTCTTAAGCTCTCTAAAACTATGAGAGCACATTTGGGCGGGGATGTGTCTGCTGGTACATTTTCAGATCTCCTTCTTTAAATCGGTAATGGTGATTTTCCATCGTTTGATATAATGATAACCATCCCGGAAGAATTGTGCACAGTTGTTACTACGGTTCAAGAATTGCTGTCTAAAGTTTATCCAGACATTATTCATATACATGACAAGCCTATTGAATGGTTATGTGAGCGTGCCATACTTACTCCAAAGAACGATCAAGCAGCAGCTATCAACGATATCCTGCGCATGTTGTTTGAGGGCGAAGAAAAGGTGTATACTTCGATTGATACTGTGGTTAATACAGATGACGCTACTAATTACCCTGTAGAATTTTTAAATTCATTGAAACCGCAAGGTTTGCCTTATCATAAGTTTATTCTGCGTGTGGGCGTTCCAATTATGTTGTTGCGAAATTTAAAACCACCAAAACTTTGTAACGGTACGAGACTACAAGGGAAAGCGTTACATCGCAATATAGTGAAAGTCACTTTATTAACTGGGTGTGCAAAAAGGAAAACTGTATTTATACCACAAATCCCAATAATACCTAATGATATCCCGTTCGAATTTTAACGATTACAGTTTCCCCTAAAAGTCTGCTTTGCCATGACAATAAACAAGTCTTAGGGGCAAACTCTCAAATTTGCGGGTATTGACTTGAGAGACCATTGCTTCTCTCATGGACAGTTTTATGTTGCTTGCTCACGAGTAAGTTCACCCAATAGCTTGATAATTTTAGCGCCTAACGACAGATTAGTTAAGAATATTGTGGTCAAAGAAGTTTTGTAGGCCCTAATTTTTTACACACGCTAAACAAAAGTAAAGCCGCAAAAACTATACCTAATTAATAATAATACTTCTTAACGCGAGCGAAGCCGCGGGCTAAAGCTATACAAGGACAAAGTAGGTGGGTCAATTTTATTGCAACACAATACTTTAAAGAGCTTGTCATATAGGTAGATCTATGTGACATCGTGATAGCCGTATTATTTATACTCGTATTATTATATAAATTAAGTTCAAGTTATCTTGCTAATGGCCTCATTATTAAGCTTAAAGTCGCTCAACGAGCAATGGAGAGGGCTATGCTTGGGGTTTTACCTGCGTGATAAGATCAGAGATGAGGAGATCCTTAAGAGAACTAAGGTCACCGACATAGCTCTTGAAATTGGCAAGTTGGAGTGGCAATGGGCAGGCCACATCGCTCGCAGTACCGATAACCGATGGGGAAAAAATGTTCTCGAGTGGCGACCATACGCACCGAAATACGAAGCTCTGCTGGCCCCCCGCTAGGTGGACCGACGACTTAGACAAAACCGCGGTAAATCGCTGGATGCAGGAAGCATGAAGTCATTCCAAGCACATGTTCAGTGGTAGCGTCTTCCGGCTGATAATGATGATGAGATTAAAATTTTTGTTCTCCGGTTTCCAGATAGCTGATATCGAAATGTTGACGCAGTCACTGACAGCTCCTCCTGTTGTACACGTTCTAACGTCAAGAAGCACTCAAACGGTTCGTATTATTCTTACCTTACCCTTTTCACCAGTAGACTCTCCGTTCCGCCATATTTGGCCAATAATACAAAAGATTTCTCAGAAATCATACTACTTTTACAAGAATGTGGCATGTGTGGAAGGGAAAGAGTGATACAAGTAGATAGAATAAGTAAACAAATTGAGTTAATAGCTTAAGAATACCTGTTATATGATCTTTCCTCTAAACGAGGTTTCAAATCAAATGTATGCTTCTGAACTGTACGTATGTATGTTTGTGCGTTCATATGCCCACTCGTAACTACTCATCACTCAACCGATTTTAATAAATTATTCGTCATGCGATTTGTTTATATGGTGCGAGTGTCACCGGGTGCTTTAACAATGGTGCTTTTCGCGCTTATATGTTGTGCGTGCTAATTATTTTCATCATCGGGTTATTAAACATTTTAATTTTTAATTAAAACAAATAAAAAATAAATAACACATTGATTATGGGATAGGTTTGCAAACAAGCAAGCGGCTTACTTGATGGTAAGTAAGAAAGAAGAAAGAAAGAAAGAAAATAATTTATTCGTGTTAAAATAATTGATTATGTGATACCGTCGCCCACGGATATCCGCAATACCAGAGGTTTTGAGGATGTGTTGCCGACCTTTGAAGAAGGATGTTAGAAAGGAAGAGATAGTAGGGGCGAGGGGAAGAGGGAAGGATAAGGAGAAAGGGGAAGGGGGAATTGGGCCTCCGGAACCTACATATTCATGCACAAAAATGTGTGAATGACAAATAATTCATTATTTGAAGTCCCCGGTCTGTGTATTGTACGCGGGACCAGCGGCTCCGAGGCTGGTTAGCTACCAACTGGTCAGTCATGTCATTGTCTACTAATATAATGACAGTAAAGTTAGCTTTCTTCTATTTTACATAGTAACAACGTCAACTGACAAGATATCAAAATAGATTATTTGATAGAGCGAAAGAAAATATTAATGGGGTCCCGCAACGTACCTGACGAACAAAGGTTTTAACGCGACTGCAGCGCTAGCATGGACCGGTTGTTCTATAAACTTTTCGCATCAACAATATTTTTATTTAGGTATATCTTATTTTATCGACACCCCCTAATGCCTGCCATACCCCATCCTTCCTATCGTCCGATCGACATGACGCTGCACGATCAGTTAAACTATCAAATCGGCAGCGACGTTCAGTTGAAGCCATGTCTGTCACTGGTGACGCCATATGATGATGACGCATGATGATGTTTTAGCCGTTTTGGGTATTTAACCCGTGATAAAGAAACAAAAAAAATCATTTCATATCTGTTTTCTACCGACTCCCAAAAAAGGAGTAGGTACGCAATTCGACTGTATGTTTTTTTTTTAATATTTGGTACCTTATTACTTTCGACTCGGTGAACCGATTCTCAATTTTTTGTTTGTAAGCTGGCGCTTTCTTTGACGCCCCATTAAAATTTCATCAAATTCGGTTTAGTCCTTTTTGAGATACCAATAAATGAAACGAACGAAAATCGGTATAAATTTTTCAAATCTTACTTGTTGTTTAACATTTCAGTTATGCATTTGTACGTATTTTACAGATAAAACCAAACCTGGACAGTGTTGCTATTGTCATGTCAAATGCATTTGTGTACGTGTTTAGAGGAATGCTTATGATCGCACTAAAAGACCACTGCCAAGGCCTGGTTGGGACGGCTGTAAAATTATCAAATTTTAGTAAGTATGAATACTAAAGAAGCCAAACATATATATCAACAGTAGGGCTATTATGTATCTCAGTTGCTAACAAAATATGTTGTTTTCATTGAAAAAAATGGCGGCTCTATGCCAATTTGTCAGTTTCAGTCATCAACTTACTTACGTTTTTGCTTACTGGTGTTGTCAAAACTGACATAGAGCCGCCATTTTTGAAGATTTCAATCAAAATAACATAGTGCATACTGTCAAGTTGAAGATAAGACTTATAGAATTAAGGTTGAGTGTTAATATAATTAAGGTTTTATAAAATGTGTAGATTGATATAAGTATATTATTTATAAAGAGGCTTAAAGAGGCGCGTGTAGTTTGACAAGTCATTTTAGTCTAGCTAATCTTAATATGTACTCGTATTTGACCGTGTCTAGTGTAGATTGTAACATTTATATTATGTTAAATAAAGTACTTTTAAAAACAAAACAAACAAACAATCAACATAAGTTAGCAACTGAGATACATGATAGCCCTGCAGATCATCTTTGACACCTGAGTTCAATCGTAAACTTGTGTGCTAATTAACGTCCGTAGAATTAATACATATTTAGTAGAATTAAAGCGTTTAGTTTTCAAAAAGTGTACATAATAATAGTGATTTCATGTGTGTTATTAGTATTAAGCTGTGTTATCCGAAACAACGACAATATTAATGAAAATTTGTGCAACAATACAATAACAGAACACAGTCTAAGAATTAAATTATTGGATGTGGGTAAGCAGTGGCCGATTACATTCAGGGCATATTCACGGTTACGCGCTCTGCGGAACCCCGAAAGTCGCATGCAAGTGAAGGAGCCGCGTCACAGTTGTGATTTCGCCAAAGATTACGGTGACAGAGTGGACAACTGTGTGGTTTTGTGCCTATCTACCTCAGTGAGGCATATTTTTGAATTCGTTCGGTTTTTTTTTATTTTTTCTTTCTCCTTTTTACTTTTTTCTTTTAACAACTATTAATTACAAACTTAAATTAATTCATCAAAATGAAGTGTGCAGGCTGTCACATGTTAACAAAAGAGGCGAATTCTATTAAGTGTACTTCTTCTACTTGTATTAAAAGCTTCTGTGCGGTCTTCATAAATGTATCGACCATCACTCATGAACAGAAAAGTAACTGGAAGTGTCCGGATTGCTGTGCTGAACAGAGGAAAGGAGGCGACAACACCCATACCCCAGTACGTGCGGCTTCAGACACCCTCAACGTCACCACACGTACGAAAGCCAATTCTGGATCTGACGCTAAGGAACCTGACTTGAAGGAGCTTACGAAGGTTATTGCACGTTTAACTAGTGAGTTGTCATCAGTTACAACTAGACTAGATGAAGCGACTAACTCGTTAGTTCAATGCCACAAGAGAATGGATGAAATCGTGGATAGATTGACTGCGACGATTTGAGGCTAAGTAGTTTAGAAAAGCGGGATCGAGAGGTTTTAACCCTGCAGGCAACAGTTGCTCAACTCCAAAATGAGTTAAATACCCAGGCACAGCTCAATTTACGCAATGAGATTGAAATAATTGGCATTCCGTAGAACAGTAATGAAAATCTAGAGCATATTGTAAAGGTGGCTGCTCAAAAAGTTGAAGTTACGTTGGAGGACGCTGACGTGGACTGGATTACTAGAGTCGGACCCCGCCGGACACTGGTGACTTCAAAAATCCCTGCGGGTCGCAGCAAGATGCCGCGACCTGTCGTAGTTCGACTAAATCGGTGATACAAATGTGATTAGCTTCTCCGTGCGTCTAAATCTAGACGAAACCTATCAAGTGCAAATCTAGAGATATCTGAGGGTCAGTTTAGAGTGTTTTTCAACGAAAGACTCACTAAAGATAATAGAATTATTTTTAGTGAGACGAGAGCTAGAGCCAAGAGTCACGGTTATGCTTTTTGCTGGTGCAATCAGGGTGCCTTATACATCAGGCTGCGTGAGGGAAAAACGGCCATGCTCATCAGATCGCAGCACGATCTAGACCGAATTCTACCTATATTGGATGTGGTGCGGCGACACCATACGTCGATAGGTAAGAACGGGAAGATATGATGCGCACGGAAGTGTACGCCGTTAGAGGTACTCGCAGGAATGCCTGTCTCATTTTGGATAAAGTTTGTGGATTCTTGAGTAGCTGGGGTGACGCGCACTCGCGGACACGTGTATTTGCGCCGGCGCAAGAAAAAGGGGGCGGATCCCGGCGTGTAGTGACGCGGCAGCGCGGAGCTAATAAGATCGTTTGTTCTCGGTGACAGTAAGATGGTGACTTGTAGAAATTCGGGTTTATTTGCCCCGTGAGCACATGGGCGACGCGCACTCGCGAACACGTATGTCGACGCTGGCGAAAATGGGGGCGGATCCTGGCGTGTCGTGACGCGGCAGCGCGGAGCTGATAATAGGATGCCGATCGAGACGTGCGCTCGCGCCGGCGCAGGAAAAGTGACTGGCTCGGGACCCGAGCCTCGGGTCGCTTGCCCGACTAGACTTGAGGTGTGACGACGCGTCACAGAAAGGCGGGGGTCGCATTCCAATCTATTGCCTCGTCGCGTGGTCTCGCGCAAACAGGATGATAAAACCTCGTAGTTTTAGGTTATCATTCTCCCTCTTAGCCCATGCGTTTTTAGTTTTTTTCCATTTTCAATCGTCCTTTTGTATCTAATAATAGAACATAATTTAACTCTCAATCTTATTTACCACATATTATTGTTATTTTTATTCCAATCTATTATATGTATTTTAAAAACTTGTATTTATAATAACCATGATATTAAATTGTGTAATTGTTGCGTAAGAGTTCTAACCTCAAGTTTAATAATAGTATTACTTAAGCAAATTGTACTAAAACACCAATATGTGTATATATGTGTCATATATTTGTCGTTTTACACTGAAGTTTCAGTAGAAAGAAATAACTTTACATGGTCTCACTGGTTTAGGATAACCAACTACAACAAAAATGATTTTCACGGATGAACTAGCCAGAGATTTAGACAACAAATTCTTAGTTGCATTGAAACGTTTAGCCACTGTTTTTGATGTTCTAATTTTTACAGAATGTTGGCTTAATAATTCTGACAATGTTCCACAAATATCCGGATATAATCACTTTAAAACTGTTCGTAACATCAATCAAAACGTTGGTGTTGTGGCATATGTAAGGGATGCCTGGTGCGCATCTGTCTGTGAACCTAACGTTAATGATGCTAACTGTTTATATATTCAAATTCAGAACATGGTCAATATACTGGCAGTTTATCGCTCCCCCATCCTTCAGTAGTATTGACAATTTTCTTAACTCCTTGGAACCACACATTAAATGAATATGAATATGAATATGAATATGAATATGAATATGAATATGAATATGAATATGAATATGAATATGAATATGAATATGAATATGAATATGAATATGAATATGAATATGAATATGAATATGAATATGAATATGAATATGAATATGAATATGAATATGAATATGAATATGAATATGAATATGAATATGAATATGAATATGAATATGAATATGAATATGAATATGAATATGAATATGAATATGAATATGAATATGAATATGAATATGAATATGAATATGAATATGAATATGAATATGAATATGAATATGAATATGAATATGAATATGAATATGAATATGAATATGAATATGAATATGAATATGAATATGAATATGAATATGAATATGAATATGAATATGAATATGAATATGAATATGAATATGAATATGAATATGAATATGAATATGAATATGAATATGAATATGAATATGAATATGAATATGAATATGAATATGAATATGAATATGAATATGAATATGAATATGAATATGAATATGAATATGAATATGAATATGAATATGAATATGAATATGAATATGAATATGAATATGAATATGAATATGAATATGAATATGAATATGAATATGAATATGAATATGAATATGAATATGAATATGAATATGAATATGAATATGAATATGAATATGAATATGAATATGAATATGAATATGAATATGAATATGAATATGAATATGAATATGAATATGAATATGAATATGAAATATGAATATGAATATGATATGATATGAATATGAATATGAATATGAATATGAATATGAATATGAATATGAATATGGAATATGAATATGAATATGAATATGAATATGAATATGAATATGAATATGAATATGATATGAATATGAATATGAATACTGAATATGAATATGAATATGAATATGAATATGAATATGAATATGAATATGAATACTGAATATGAATATGAATATGAATATGAATATGAATATGAATATGAATATGAATATGAATATGAATATGAATATGAATATGAATATGAATATGAATATGAATATGAATATGAATATGAATATGAATATGAATATGAATATGAATATGAATATGAATATGAATATGAATATGAATATGAATATGAATATGAATATGAATATGAATATGAATATGAATATGAATATGAATATGAATATGAATATGAATATGAATATGAATATGAATATGAATATGAATATGAATATGAATATGAATATGAATATGAATATGAATATGAATATGAATATGAATATGACAGATACTAAATCTACAGATTACCAGTGTTTCATGGCGGAAAATGGTCTGATTTCAGTTGCAACTGAACCTACCAGAGGTATTTGTCTTGACCACATTTACATATCTAATTCAAAATCGAGTTTAGTTCCAGTTGGCATTGTTGGTCAGACTGATATTACAGACGATTACCCTGTTCTGATGGGTGTTACTTTAAGCAAACCTTTTTTTTTTGTCCCGGGGAAATCCTTTATGGATACCACCCACCACGGGGACGTAGGTGGTTATGTGGGAGTCCGTATACCCACCAAAACCCCGGGGTGTTCCGTCACTGCCACTTTTAGCGGGAACGCGGGACAGATTTTGCACATGACCGCAAATCCGCCGCGGCTGTCCGTTGCCGGACCCTTCTCTTCGCGGCACGCCAGAACACATGGCGTGCCGCAACTGCCTCAGAGATCGAACCCGCCAACAATGGGCGCCAGACTTCCCCGTGTCTGGACGCCCGTGGTCTCCCTGCGGTGGGTCGGATACGTAGCCCCACCGCCTGCTACGTCAGCCACAGGGGATAGCCCCCCCGCGACCCCACCTCCTCGAGTCTGCACCGAGCGGATAGGAGCGGCCCCGCCTGAGCCGGCCAGCGCACCTCAACGCTGGCGCGGCCCCTGGGTTCCTCTTGGCATCACCGTGGTGATCCAAACACGGCTACTGAGCCCCCCCGCCACGTCAATGCGAGAACCCTTTGGGGGGGCTTTAAGCAAACCTAGGACAACTAGACTTAATCGTGTAATATTAAAACGAGATTATGTCGCAATTAAAAATGAATTAATGCAAACTGATTTGACTGTTAGTGCTAACTGTGACGTGAATGAACAAAAAATAGCTTTTACAAATCTGTTGACAAATATCGTAGCCAAGCACACGCGTGAAGTTTGACTTAGTAGAAGTCGATACAATCTCGAACCTTGGATAACTCCAGGGCTAATGCGTTGCATGAGACATCGTGATCGGCTCCACCAACGTGCTAAACTTGAGCTTAATAATAAAATACTGCATGTAGCTTATACAAGATACCAGAATTTTTTTGTCGATTTACTACGTAACCTGAAATGTGAGTATGAAAGTAAAAAACTGAAAGAAAATAAAAACAACCCTAGAAAACTTTGGAAGTCAATTAAAAATATATGTAACTTAACTGAAAATAGAAAAGAGCCCGCTGAACTATTATCAATTAAAACTTCTAATAACTCAAGGCATCCTCTGGACCTATGCAACAATAATTTTGCTACTGTAGGAGAACGGTTAGAAAACCAAATACTTGTTAATATTAAAAAACCACAAGACGATCTTGTCAGTGCAATTAGAGCTACTACGTGTTCGACACCAAAATCGTACTTTATGACACCTACAGACCACGTGGAAGTTGAAGGATTAAGTATGGGTCTTTTGAACGACAAGGCTCCGGGTATAGACAACCTGACAAACTCATTAATAAAACACATCAATGACGAAATCGTTGCATTACTTACTGAGATCTTTAATCACAGCCTTTCTAGCGGAATCTTTCCTGACATTTGGAAAGCTGCTTTAGTTAGTCCAATTCATAAAAGTGGTGTTATAAACTATATCGAAAATTACAGACCAATTTCGCTTTTGTGTGCGTTTTCAAATTTGCTGGAGAAGCTTGTGAATAAAAGACTTACCAACTTCTTAAAATGCCATAATATTCTATCAGAACGACAATTTGGTTTTAGGAAAGGAACGAGCACAGAAGAAGCATTTTCGCTCCTTACTTCATTTGTGTCATCAAGCCTCGATCAGAAAAAAGTTGTGTTGGAGTTTTTCTTGATTTGGCAAAGGCTTCCGACACTGTGTCCGTTCCCACACTTATGAAAAAAATAGAAATCATGGGAATCATAGGTGTTGCCTCTGATTGGTTTAAAAGTTACTTGACGGAACGGAGACAGTGTGTGAGGGTCGGCCAAACATCTTGCAGCTCTCAGACCATAAGCTTTGGTGTACCGCAAGGAAGTATATTGGGTCCTACTTTATTCACATTGTACATAAATGACATTCACGATTTGAAAATCCAAAATGCCGAAATAATTTGCTATGCCGACGACACATCCATTATTTTCCATGGCTCTACTTGGCCTGACGTATTGTCTTATGCCGAGTTGGGCATGATACAGATGTCTTAATGGCTCCAAAACTACCTTCTTACATTAAACACTGAAAAAACCATGCTCGTATGTTTTCATAAGACAGCTGCCTCATCTCCAAGGTCACAGACGGAACTCAAAATTCATAAAAACAATTGTGATAAGGACTCTTGTTACTGTACACTTTTACAAAGGACAAATGCTGTCAAATATCTTGGAGTATTAATAGATGAAAATTTAAATTTTAGAATGCATATTGATGCACTATCGGCTAGGGTGCGTAAAATGATTAGTATCATGAGGAATTTACGCAATGTGGCATCTATGGAAACCCTTAATTGTGTCTACTTTGCGTTGGTTCAGTCTCTCATCTTATACTGCATAACCTGATGGGGCAGTGCCGCAAAGACTTTTCTTATCAACATTGAGAGAGCTCAACGTTCGGTATTGAAAGTAATGATGAAGAAGCCGTTTAGATACCCAACTCTAGAACGATATAAAGAAAGTGGAGTTCTAAACGTGAGACAGCTTTTTATTCTAAAGACATATCTTTCTTTACATAAAGCGGTACTAGCTTCAGCTGAATATCAAGCAATAACAACACGGAGAGTTTTTCGCTTGCCCACTCCGTCTGTTAATTCTACTTTTGTTCAGCGTTTTGGTCCCTTTGTTAGGGCGAATGTATACAACACAATGCTTATATACTGTAATATAAAATTAAAATCGATAAATGAAGCAAAACAGATAATACAAAAATAGTTATCATCCCTGAGCTATGACAGTACTGAAGACATACTTTCAATTAAAACATAACTTGTATCGTCTTGTATTGTCCACAATATACGTATATATTGTGTGTAGTTAATATATATTTTTATTATTATTTAGATACTCACTTCACTTTTTGTTATACATTTGTACATTATATGTCATCTATAATCATAGATTAAGGTGTCAATAATTATATATTTTGTATATAGATAATCGTAAATGGATCTTCACGATACAGGCTTGCCTAGTGTGAAGATCACAATTTACCGTTAGAAGTTTTTTAAGCTTTCTCAGCATTAGGTAATCTTACTTAAGTACATATAAGTAACATTTAGTAATTAAGTGATGGTAATGTACATTACATCTAATGCTGCAAATAAAAATATTTTTATTTTTTTATTTTTTTTTTCATTTTCATCTTCTAAATAAAATGAATGACATCAGAGTAGCTAAAGATATCTAATCCGTGAAGGGGTGAAGTTAAATAATATCCCTCGCCTTTGGGATGCGAACCGTAAGCGCTAAGAAAACCCGACTTACAATATAGTAGGCCTCTTGTACAAGAGGCCATATTGGTTGGTACCACCGTAGTACCAGATATCCTGTCGCTAAGCAATAGTGCGATAGCAGTTTCGCATCTAAAAACCGTTGAGCAAGGAAGTGCGCACGCTCGGGGAGCATTTCGCGTGGCGTGTACTCTGATAAACCAAAGCGGCCTTATGAACTTGGCTACACCCCGAGTAGTTAAAATATCCATCTGTCAATTTTTCGGTAACAGTAAATGTCACGCGTGAGAGCAAGACAAAGCATACGCCTAAGCCATGTTAAGCAACGTTTATTAATATAGGCCTTAAGGTATTGAAGCGTGCCGCCACAGCAATGGCAGCCTTGGGGAGGCGTCGTACTAAGGATAAAGTTGCAAAAAAAGACCACACATATTATTTTTGATTCGCAGATTATTACGTCAGAGAAAAAAAATATTTAAAATAAAATTATCAAAACGTATCCGTAAATATATTATATCAATTGGAAGTTTTGTAAAAGCGATAAGCAGAGCTTCATTGTAATCGTAAAGACGTTTGCTCAGCATTTAAACAAATTCACTTCAAATTATGATAGCTAAATATGATCCAACTAGAGGGAGGGCTTTCGATGCTAAACCATAAGTGAACCTTAGTTACAGAGACAGATACACAATACATTATAATTATGGATTAATTTAAGTGAATAAATTTTAAGTTAGATTTTAAGCCTCTTTTAAAAATCTTACTTTTAAAATCATGGACCATCATACATTTAAAAGAGTATTTATTCAATCCAAATAATATTTTACTGCTCACATATCATTTAATTCTCATTACTCATGAACTTTTTTTTTCAGATCCATTTATTTCGTTTTACTTATGGCCGTTATTTTTCGCTAAATTTTACCTCGGGGACTTGTACACAATGGTCTATTTTGCATGTTACACTATTAGTGATATTATGACTTTCGTAAGTTGAGTGAATTTTCTACTATTAGCAATTGATCAGTTTTAAATTGATGTGTATTTTTATTAAATTTCATACAGATATATTAAAATACACGGGCGAGCGCATGCGCCGTCGCACACTTGAGTTCGAACGTAAATCAAACAAGACGTAATGAATTGTACCAGTGCCCAGAAGTAGCGACCGGTGACTGTGTGCGGTCGTCGCCACCGGACACAACCACTACGGCTAGCAATGACCAGTGGTAGCATCGGGCAACTATCTGATCACCTACCTATATATGCTACAGGACACAGCAACTACGGTTCCCTGTGATGGTGTGCCGTGTTGGCAACAAAAACTGTCTACGATTTTAAAGTACTCGTACTAACCTAACAGTTTTTACCCAAATCATAATTGTAAACATCAAATCATGTGTCAAACTTTAATCTTCAAATGAAGACACAGAAGCACTGAACTGAATTTACATTCATTTTAATACCTATTTCTAGAACTATCACTTACGCAATAGCACTACCAATTGCATATATATATTTTTTTTCTTTTGCAGACAGTAACATACCACTGTTTCGTTGAAACAGTTATCTACGAGTATAAATGGTTGAAACGGTGGATGGTTACACTTATATCGCCTGTTTTTTGTTTGATAGCATACACTTTTCTCAATGGACAAGTAATTATTAACTTTGGAATACTTTAGAGTGTCTGTAAAAAGAGGACCATTGTGTGGCGTAACGCTGAACTAACATTCAGATTATTGTTATCTGTCCCGTCTGAACTTCGACTCAATATAACTATATATTAGCTTCGATTTATTTTAATTTCTATTTATTTACTTTACTTACACTCGTGCTCCATTAAAAACATTAAATGGGTAAAAATCTACCACTATATCTGGTCAAAATTCAAAGAAATGCTTATCTAGGAAAAGTTATCAAACTCTGCTTTCCGATTGAAGTAATAATCGGTTTTGGCGCTGTGATCCATATTCCGATTCAACGAAAGCAGGACAACATAGACTCATTAGACGTTATGGATTACGTCACTGAAGATACGATAGATAATATTACCGTGCCGAAGTTGCGATTTTGCTATTTCAACGACCACGCTTCGAACTGAAATCACCATGAGCAGTTCTGTCTGTCTTCGGGCAAAACAAAAGTATCCATGGCCTGTTTTTTATGGTTTATTATATTGCTTCCATACCATCGCGTTTAATATCTTGTAAGTAGCGTATAACAAATCACGGCGCTTTCAGCCATACTGTGAACAAATTTAGCGTGATTCCCATTTCGAATGGCTTACAGATCTCACCTGTCAAAAGCGCAAAATTGAATCGGAATCAATAACAGTGATAATATCGCCAAAATCGGACTTGAATTCAATCGGAAATCAAGGAAAATTAACGATAACTATTGTTGGGGGTTTTCCCGCCATTGACTGACTTGTTGTGTAGTGTGAACGAGTTTATAATTATTAACTTATTCAATGTTTATTTATATCTAATTAAATAATTATTTAATAATTTAAATGTTTTATAATTTAATTTCAGGTTCGTATAATAACAAACATATACTTAAAAGGTATAGTGACATTTGCCGAGGTCTTGATAATATATGGTTTTTACCCAGTGGGGAGGCTAGTGGACGATATCACGTTTCATACTGGAAACGCCCCAACTAGGCTGAGGGTCCTCTTAATGAGGCTGGTACCTGTATTTTACTTTGTAAGTATTAAACGATAATTAAAATACTTCAATTCAAATCGCGTATATAGTATTAATATCGACATTACGAACGGATAAAAGCCCTACCTAAGTACCTAGAACCTATGAAATGATTAGTTCTCTTATGCCCGTTTTCACCAACATTTTAGGTAACACCTAAGCCTATTTAGATGACATTTTTGTACCCCTAAGTGTTCCCTAACTGGCTTAGGTGTTACCTAAAATATTGGTAAAACGGGCATTAGAGTTTTACTTTTTAAGTTCCTGTTATTTATATTTATTTTAAATAGTACGTGAATGCTTAGCTTCAAACTATGAAACATAATTAGATTTAGAATAGTTGCCTAATGTGTTAACTATTATTTATATATTATTATTTTATCAAAAGTACACAGCTTAAATTTTTTTAATTTTAATTTTATTAACTAGTTACAAATAGTCTATAACTGAGCCACAGTCTATCACTGAACAGGGAGAACCCTCACTTTGTAAACATAAATTATATAAATATTGCAATAATGGTACGACGTGTTATTCCGATATACATAATCTGTGACTATTTAGTACAAATTATTTATTGTAAAAAAAAAATATTACCAAAAACGGAACCGACTTCAACACTCAGCCGTTTACAATAATCTATCTATCGCCGGTTTACCATACTAGAGATAGGTATTTGACACTATTTGTATGGACATTATGCCACATTTCTATCCGTAGTAAGGAAAACTGTGGATAGATAGAATATTGAAAACGGCCGTAAAAGTATTCACTTTATTATTCATATGTGAAATAACTTGTCGAAGTCGGTACCGAACGAGCGAAGCGTCTCTGCTTTAACTGGCTTGACTTTTATCTGTTCGTATGTTTGTTAGTTTGCATGTTGGTATTCCTCTGCAGGTCGCATTTTTCCGTTCGTTACTTTTGACACTACCGCGTAGCACTATCAGTGGAGTGAATGGTAATTTTAGTTTCCCGTGGCACTACTATTCCTATTGGCTGATTAAACTCTTGTTATGAAATCTCCCGTGGATTACCTTATTACCCATGGCACTTTAATATTTTATTTATTTTATGCTAATACTAAGTATGTACCTAAATCAAACAAAGCTTGTTAAAATGTTTACAAAATATAAATTTATTTCAATTTGTTTATAAACTAAAACCCAACACTTACAACAAAATCAACTTTACATGTACTCTATACAAAAAAATTACATAATAGTCTACATTAAAAAAACGAGTTCTTATAAAATGAATTAATTTCACAGATTTTTTCAAGTAATTGTTTACAATCTGGCGAACAAAGTAGTATCATTCGAGTCCCATCATAGTAGTAGTCAGCCAAAATAAAATCTGAAAATATGGCTGGTATTTAAACTTTTTCAAAGTACTGGTAACTGTTTTGGACACATTCAGTGCTTTGCTCCTTGTATCCTACAAACAATGTTGTACACTTGAAAGTGTTGGCAGAGATGCTGCAAAGTTCAAACATTTATTTTGAAATGAATTTTAGGCCTCATCGTATAATTGAGTAATTGGTTTGTCACATTTTGGTACTTAATTCTTTAAATTTTCAGTTTTTGAAACTAGTTATACAAATTAGCAAATTACCTGTGAAAAAGGATCTCTTGACTTTTGCGGCATAAATTAATAGGTAGTATTGCTACAGCTTATACCATTGTATTTTTTGTGTTAATTGTAGGTGATTGTTTCCGGACATTTACTGTTCTTATAAGCCGAGCATTGCCTTACACTAAAACTTAGAACACTAGATACTGGTAATCCCGACGAGGAACTACCGTGCCGCCTTTGTTCTGAAGAACAATTCATTATAGTTTTATAATGAATTAATTTTTATTTACTACTGTATAAAATTACTATAACTCGATTCGGGAATCGTAGATATATTGTTTATGCGTTATAAGCAATGTTTTAAAAGAATAAATCGAGATGCTAGTAGGTATCTTTCTTGTTTCAAGTAATTTGATTGCAGTTTTGATAAGATTTAAAATAGCACATTAATAGAAAGCCCACTTGTGCCACGGGAAATCATATTTCCGGTTCCGCCGCCGTACCTTAGTGGTGCCCTTGAGCAAGTCGCCTACTCCTCTCCTTGCGGCGAAGCGTCTTCAACGCTCGCCTTAGGCGGTGCGCCCTCTGCGCCCGCATCTGGCTAAGTGCCATCTGCGCTCGCCACCCGTCCGGTGACGCTGTAAATGCCGGTAGAGGCAAACAGCATTAGTCCGAACGAAACAAAAAAAAAAGTCATCCCGAGACGCGCACTTTTATTGTTCATGACACAAATATTTGCCCCGGCTTGGGATCGAGCCTGATAGTATAATATAGCTTTAGCCAGGATCCCCTAGTTCAACTGCGGTACAAATAACTTATAGTATGTAATGTGTACGAATTGTTAGCAGGTTGGCACACTCCTGGTGGTCAGTACTACATTTACGCAGAATTTTTATTTATTTCGACCATAGTTCAAGATGTGATTATCTTCCGTTGTGTCACCGTATTACAGTTTTCATTCTGTCGCATATGCCATTAGGCAATTTAAGTAAAAATATTGTTTTTCACTTCAGCAATTTCAACCGTCACACAGTATTACCAAAATATCTACATCTTTTAGAGTGTTTATCTTCTTAGAGAGTGTGTCCTCTTAGAGAGTGTATCTTCTTAGAGAGTGTGTCTTCTTAGAGAGTGTGTCCTCTTAGAGAGTGTGTCCACTTAGAGAAAGTATCCTCTTAGAGTGTTTATCCTCTTAGAGCATATATGCTCTTAGAGAGTGTATCTTCTTAGAGATTGTGTCCTCTTAGAGAGTGTATCTTCTTAGAGAGTGTGTCTATTTAGAGAGTGTGTCCATTTAGAGAGTGTGTCCTCTTAGATAAAGTATCCTCTTAGAGTTTTTATCCTCTTAGAGTGCATATGCTCTTAGAGAGTGTATCCTCTTGGAGAGTGTATCCTCTTAGAGATGCTATCTTATTAGAGAGTGTATACTATTAAAAAGTGTATCCTCTTAAAAAAATATCCTCTTAGAGCGTATATGCTCTTAGAGAGTGTATCCTCTCAGACAGTGTATCCTCTAAGAGAGTTTATCCTCTTAGAGAGTGTATCCTCTTAGAGAGTGTGTCCTCTTAGAGAGTGTATCCTATTAGAGAGTGTATTCTGTTAGAGAGTGTATACTATTAGAGAGTGTATACTATTAGAGAGTGTATCCTCTTAGAGAGTGTATTCTGTTAGAGAGTGTATACTATTAGAGAGTGTATCCTCTTAGAGAGTGTATCCTCTTAGAGAGTGTATCCTCTTAGAGAGTGTATTCTCTTAGAGAGTGTATCCTATTAGAGAGTGTATACTTTTAGACAGTGCATCCTCTTAGAAAATGTATCCTCTTAGAGTGTTATCTTCTTAGAGCGTATATGCTCTTAGAGAGTGTATCCTCTTAGATAGTGTATACTCTTATAAAATGTATCCTCTTAGAGTGTTTATCCTCTTAGTGAGTGTCTATCCTCTTAGAGATTTAAAATTATTTCTTTGGGTCACTTGATTCAGTGGCCTATTGTTAATGGCGTCTGACTCGGTGTGTCAGAAGTGTTCGAGTTCCGTCAGACATGATATTTTTTATGTGAAATATATATTTTTTTAATATATTATATAACTTTTCTTTCAGCTGAAGTTATATATATTGATTAGTGGTCTACTATACGTGTTAATTACCATGAATCTTGTTGGACCGTATATGTACTATATATGGTGTCCGGCGTTACCATTGGTACTGTTCTTTTTTGGAATGATATATATCTCCTACAAGTACATTGTCAAGGATAGAACGGTAAGTAGTTTTTAGGATTTCGTACTTAAACATAACAAGAAATGTGCAGTAGAATATAATAATAATAATACTAATAAGTCACCTTCTTCGTCACCTTGACTAAATGTTTTTCTAAGCAGAGGTTACCACTTAACACCAAGTGGGCCTAATGCTTGTACCGTCCCCCAAAATAATCAAAAATACAAATCAATTAAAAAAAATTATACCAACTTTCATTTTATTCAGATATTGGCGTGTATCTAACACACTACTTGACCGAATTTAATGAAACTTAAATATGACCACACGGGAAGCACGAGCCTTCAAACAAAAAAATTAATTTGAGATTCGGTTCACCCAGTCGAAAGTTATGAAATAACAAACATACTAAAAAAAATAAAAAAAGTACACTCCTCGTAGTACCTCCTGCTTTTTTGGAAGTCGGTAGATAAAAGTTTAATAACCTCATCACGGAAATAATAAGCCCGTCTTAATCATTTTATGTACTTAGCCTTCATGGATACGCTATGCGATCATCAAAATCGGTTGAGCGGTTGATATAACCAGCCTTTTAGTCTTTACTGCAATCTGGTAAAAAAATATCCATCAAGATTTCAATACCTCACCAACCGTCCATCTGCACACCACACCCAATTTTCTCATTTATCTCATACTATTTTAGCAATCTACATTTTACAAAAAGATTACTTGATGGTACAAAAGAGGCTTTATGAATATTAATTCGTAAATATTCAAGTCATTCATATTTTGTTAATTGTGGAATAACTGCTGTAATCCTTTATTCCTTAAAAAAGTTACAATACATATTCAAAATACAATATTTTAATTATAACTTGAAAAGTTAATAAGTTTTGTAATAATAAAACGCGATTAACGTGAGACTTACGCGTTGTCGATATTACAATCGTCAATTGTTTCGGCTTCGTCCGGAAGCCTACTTCTGGATCTTGAGTGCGGTGCAAGCCAACTTATTATTATTTATTAGTTTCTTTCAAATCCCACAAGGAATTAGCTTTGTAAACTAAGTCATCACTTTGCAAATTTCATGCATATGCGATTACGACTATAGAAATTATTAAGCTTTAGACAGGACAATCTTGTAAGAGTTTTTTTTGAGTAACTATACAACCCTTTAAAGGTGAAGTTGCTATAAGCTAACGCCTTGTCTACACACAAACATCAACAGCTAAAATAAAATCCCAAAAATACTGAGTTGTAGCTAGCAACATCGACCATATCTAAAGAATCCTCATCTTAAGTGAGTTCTAGTGCACTTGTGTCATAATAAACAGTACTAGCACATTTATTTTTATATGACTCGGTACGAGACGAGCCAATTGCTCGTCTGATTTAAGGCGTCATCAATTCCCATAGCAGTTCAGTGCCATTCAAAGTTTTAAACTACAACAGTTCAAAACCCCGTATAACAATGCAATATTCTCTTCACCGTGACATATAAGATTCTCTTCTTCTCTAAGAGACTCTTCAAATCGAAACCCAGTAATGTTTGCACACTAATGCTTAACGGTTGTATAACTGGTAAAATGTGGTACTTCTCCAAGTAGAATCTGCAAAAGTCCAACCACTACAAAATGTGATAGCAGCTTAATAAAAGGAATTCTGATAAACTGATGTTGAAAGGAAGCCCTTGTCATAATCAGCCCATTATGTTCCCACTACTGAGACTCGACCCTTCCTCTCAGAGAGAGGAGTTGGGCCATAATCCATGCGGGCCCAGTGCGGCTTGGTGGATAGGCTAGTGGCCAACCCATGTCGAAGTTTTCAGGCCACCGGGAAGGCCTAAGACATAGCCTGACGACTGTTGTCCTAAGACAAATAACCGGGACTGATGGCTTAACGTGCCCTCCGAAACATGAAAGCGCACAGTTTAATAATGGCACTAGTGGTCACCTATCCAACTCCAGACCGCAGCGACGCTTAACTTGTTGACCGGTTGAGATCGCCTAATCAAGCTCCGCTGCGAGCACTAAAATATCATTATATATATATATATATTATATATGATGATTTTCAAGGAAAACCCTTAGGGGTCATGCTAGGGGATTCTGGTAGTTCAAATGAACAATAACTATTTTGTACTTTGATACACATAAGTACAGTTGTCCTTGCAAATAGATCGTCTGTACAAAAAGAACCGTCGTCGTGGCTTTACGACCAATTATGATGATGTTCAAGGAAACCCCTTAGGGGTCATGCTAGGGGATTCTGGTAGTTCAAATGAACAATAACTATTTTGTACTTTGATACACAGTACAGTTGTCCTTGCAAATAGATAGTCTGTTCAAAAAAAACCATCGTGGCTTTACGGTGAACAAACTGGTTGAGATTGAATAACTTGAAAAGATGTGGAACTTCTCTAGGCAGACTCTACAAATTTCCTACCACAACCACAGCTACCACAGGTAAAGACCTAATAATACTATTGTATTATTTCTCCAGAGATTCATTTGGTTTTACTTTCAGGGATGGCAACACATGTTCATTCCAGTGAGCAGCTGGGGACCTCGAGATCAAACTACAAGACAGTTAAGGAAGCTGTACGATTCACGCTTTGTAAGATTCTTGAGATTTTACAGTTACTATTAGATGAACAGTTGCATAGTATGATGATATCTCAGTTCAAAAATATCACTAGCAGTCACCCATCCAACTCCTATGTTCTGAAATTTCTAACTATATTTAACCAATTTATAATTATTGTGCGGCTTATTGGCGGCGGTAGCTCGATGGATTGGAACAATACGTTTGTGTAAGACTCGACTCACAATCGATACTTCCATACTGTCTATTATTAAAACCGGGCAACTGTTTGCCCACGTCTACCAATAACATTTATTGCGTTACCTAAAGCTTTATAGTTAACTGCACTGCAATTGCTGAAACAAAGCCTCTTTCAGATGTTTGTAATTCTAATTAATTAATTGAAAACGTTTTGTTTACAGTATATTGGTTCACAAGCAATCAGAAACCTTAGCCGATACATGCTCCAAAAATCGGAGTCTAAAGCATTTCAGTTGGACTTAAACTACGAACCAAACAGACGTTCTACTATACCAACTTCTATGTACCGTATGGAAAGTGAGAAAAAGGAAGACTAGTTATTGGAATAAAATATTATATAATTTCTATTTTCTTTTAGTTTGGGAGTAAATCGTTATACTCTTATGGTCAGATTTTTGAAGGCAAAGCCGCCACATCTTAAGAGGCACACGAGAAGTTCAGCGTAAGCGTTTGACTCTATAATGACGGTATTACAAAATATTCCCTCCGTCGGGTCGCGATTCCTAAGAGGCGAAGAAGTCCGACTTACAAGGTAGTAGGCTACTTGTGCATTATGCTGTCTTGGTTGATACCACCACACCCTAACATATTATTGTGTTAGGGGTGTATAGGGAGCTGTAGCAGGTGATGAGACTTACAAACCAATATCTCGAAGTGACAGGGCAGTGCCACGCAAAACTAAAGCTCTAAGCTCTGGGCGGCTGGCACTTCAACTGTCATTGGCAACTGTAATGCTTACCATCTGGCATACTATTTGCCCCACCCAGTCACCGTAGCGACTTTCAACGCTGACGGCCTCTCTAGTCAAAAGGACGAAGTTCATGAATGCTGTAAGACCCATCAGGTCGATATCCTATGCGTGCAGGAGACCTTTCTGAAACCAGGTACAGCAAACCCTAGGTTTGCAAACTACCGTTTGGTTCGTAATGATAGAGTGGCCACCCCAAAAGGTGGTACTGTCATTTATTACTAAAGGGCTCTGCACTGTTTCCCAATTGCTACTCCACCACTTAGAATACTAGAAGCCTCTGTTTGCTTTCTAGTTCCCTCTTCTCTCTAGGAAGCTCCGTCCTTCTGATCAGTGACTTCAACAGTAAACATGTCATATGGAACTGTACTAGTAACAATAGTAATGGTAAAATCCTTGAAGGCTTGGTCAGCCGTTTAAACTTTGATATTCTCACCCCTCTGGAGCCTGTGACTTTGTCTACTAGGTGTAAAGTTATTGCAATCCCTAAGGATCTACCCGTTAATTAAGCATAAAACGGGCCTTTTTAAATTAGCATTTATATTATGATTACAAACTATCTCTACTCCAAATTCTATCCAAATCTATTAGGCCTTTTTTAAGTGTATGATTAGTGTTTTTATGAGTTACAAATATGCATACATTCAAAAATGTGATTTATGTCAAAATCAATAAATTTTACTAAAACTATAGGCTATAATAATAAAGCTAATTGAGCAATAATATTAAAACTAAAATATAGTTATAATATTATTGAAACCCTTCACTACACTTAGGGTTCCTAAGTGTGCGGCATCCGGTAGTTATTCCAGAGTATTAACCAAATATTTAACCATTACTTCTTATCTCGAATCATACAGCTTTTTTAACTGCCTGAGAGTCAGAAGACGCGGGTTCGAATCCCGTCCGAGGATGCGAATTTTTCTCTATGAATTTCAATGAATAAAAACATCTTCTGTTAAAAAACTTCACATATAAGATACTAGAAATATTTAATAAAATAACTTTTTAATACCTCATAGCTTACACGTAAGTATATTACAAATTTATTATCAACCAAAAATTAACCTTTCTTCCGAAAATGTAGATTTTTCACCATCTGCCACCGGTGTCCCTACATCAGGCCCAACTGTTAACTCAAATCGGACATGCTTGAAATTAGGTCGCCAGATCCTTTTAGGGTTCAGTGTTCCAACAAGAAGCCCTTAGATTGTATTGTTCGTCCATCTGTTTCTTGACCTATTCGTCCTCATAATTTACAACTGTTTATAACTTCTACAGATATGACTGTTAACACGTACGTGCCTGAAACACATTGTACAATAATTATTATATATAACACTTAGATCTCAAATTTAAAAATATAAAAAATACCTAATCTTTTCTTTTAAGGGTACGCCACTATTCAATATAACCGTTTAGGGTACTATAGGTCTGTTGATATGTAAGTAATATTTTATACATACTTTTGTCATACGGTTTACGAAATATGCCCAGCCAAAGCATCGTGCAATCCAGAGTCTCCTTTAACTTTTAAATTCAACGTTATTCAAAATTAGTACAATGTTTATTTCAATCCACTAAGAAGCTACTATAGAAAATGGTTTTCCACGGTTTATTGCATCATATGAATGATACGAACTATTATAACTATTTATTTTACTTACATGTAAAAAAGTAAGTAAAAGAGCGTTTAGGGCCCCAGGCTCAACTGCGAAGCTCAACCAGTTGAGCCGTTCGGACGTTTTTTCCCGTAGGCTCAACTGGTAGTGTCGATTAGAAAAAATATGTGTCGAAGGCTCAACCGGGCCCTAGATTAATACACGAGGCTTAACTAGTCGAGCCTTTAGAACTTTTTTTCCCGTAGGCGCAACTGGTTGTGTAGATATATTATATCTTACCTGTGACAGCTGTCCAAATGACAGTTGATGTCATACTTTATGATTTTGATTTCACACTTAGATTACATTCGACTTAAAAATAGCACCGATATAGGTCTTAGCTATGACAGCAGTCATAGTATATCATCATCATCATCATCATCTCAGCCAAAGGACGTCCACTGCTGAACATATGCCTCCCCCATGATTTTCCAAAAGGACCGGTTGGAAGCGGCCTGCATCCAACGTCTCTCCATAGCTCGTTGTGCGACTTTGAGCTTGTCTATGAGGCCCATAGTAAGAGACCACGTTTCAGTGCCATAATTTATCACTGGTAACACACATTGGTCGAAGACTCTTGTCTTGAGGCACTGAGGTATTTTTGACGAGAAGACTTCGCGAAGTTTCCGGAACGCTGCCCAGCCGAGTTGGATTCGACGATTGACCTCTTTCTCGAAGTTGGATCTGCCTAGTTTGACTGTCTGTCCCAGGTAGATGTACTCGTCAACAACTTCGAGAACTGAGTTCCCAACTGATATTGAGGTAGGTACAACATGGGCATTAGACATAATTTTCGTCTTATCCATGTTCATCTTAAGACCTACCCGTTGGGAAACTCGATGGAGGCCTTCGAGCATTGTACTGAGGTCTTCCATGGATTCTGCCATGACTACAATATCGTCGGCAAATCGAAGGTGAGTGATGTATTCGCCGTTAATATTAATGCCAAGTCCTTGCCATTCCAGAAGCTTGAAGGCGTCTTCCAATGTAGCGGTGAACAGTTTCGGAGATATAACGTCTCCCTGTCTCACGCCTCTTTGCAATGGAATTGCCTTCGAACTCTGCTCCTGTACTCGGACTGACATGTAGGCGTTTTTGTACAAACTAATAGTATATCATACAGTAAGACAAATCCCGATTAATGTGTTCATCTAAGTTAACCGTTTAGGGCCCTAGGCTCAACTGCGAAGCTCAACCAGTTGAACCAAGTAAGAAAGGCGGTACAAGTGAACCCTACCTAAAGGCAGAATTTAGAACAGAATAACTTTTATGGTCTACATTTGCAACTGTAGCGTATGGATGCGCCCTAATTATGAATGCTGTAGTCGGGCTTAGAAAACTCTAAGACTGCTTTTGGATAAGATTAAATATGCACGTCGATTCCGATCGCAGAAAGATAGATAGATAGATAGATAGATAGATAGATAACGCTTTATTGTACATTAAACAAACATGGATAAATTTGATATACAATTATCAATACTGTTGTACAATGGGCGGTCTTATCGCTAATAAGCGATCTCTTCCAGACAACCTTTGGATGGAGAGAAATTATGATACACGAATAGACGGCAATATATTTGAAAAACAACGTCAAAGTAAACCTAAAAAACATTAAAATTACATAAACTACACAAATATAACTTAATATAAATAAATAAATATTTATAACAAATAAATAAATAAATATATAAATACATATATTTTACATATATAAATACATACACATCATATACACATTCCAAAACATATTTATAAGAAACGTTTTCATAAAATGTTATATAAATTTTTAAATGCAAGCGACTAACAAAAATAACATTGAATCAACTTGAGAGGTAAAGCCTCTTTACTTGCTTCAAAGGCAGAAGTGTCTCCGCGCGTCTAATTGAGACCGTTAAAAGAATTAAAGATAGATAGAGAAGTTAAAGATATACGTTATTAAAGTTGTTTGGCAGTAGGTACCTCCAACTCCACTGGAGCCCTCTTTAAAACCCGTCATGTTCCACCTCTGATAAGTCAGACCATGTCACTTCGGTATGATGAGGCACCTTAAGGTGCTCCCTTACTCCGAGCGTTCGCCTGTAATATAACGTAATAAAGTCGAGCATTACATCAGTGAGGGAGGAGAACCAAGCATTACAGTGCGCAAAATGTAATTTTACAGGTCCGTGCATTACGTTATGCAACTGGTAACACAACTTACAAAATAACTGCATGCTCGTCAAGTCAGGGAGGCAGTATTGTAATGCAATGCTCAAAATCGAATTTTAAATGTAACATTACAAATGAATGCTCCATGTGAGGAACCGCCTTTAAAAGCTGTTTTCTCAGCCAGCGTGTAATCTTTTGATACACCTTTTCGTTTGTTTATTATGTTTCTATCGTACACATATATCTGAATAATTAAATACCTGTGAAATTCAGTGCAGTTGGGTTATGACATTACGTTAGACGGAAATATAAATTTTGTCCTATCTACGTTCCGGGCAATTACCTACTGCCCGTAAAAAGCTTGCCGTGAAATTGTCCAAAACGTTTATTTTAACGTGAAAAGTGTATTAGGTCAGATGTAAACTTCAAGCTAAGCTAAGCTAAAAAATATTGAAATAAGGATGTAGATAAGATCAGGGGCCGTACTCCCACCTCTTAAAGTAGTCATATATAAACCTTACCATTGAATTTGGTACCACCACGTCAATATAGCAATCTTAAAATAATAATGGATTACATAGACGTTTTGATGACAGATTAATAAATAGTTGACTCAATTCGCGTAGATACTTTGCAACTGCGTTAGTGTTCTATTCGGGTTGGGCATTATAGGAATGGATCCTGGATCGCACCATTAGGATCGATTTCGGCTAAAAATGGAATGCGTCGTATATAAAAAAAAATTAGAACTGTTTATTTCCGTATTGCTTACAATAGTTTTTACATTGTAATTAGTTTTAATGTTAGTACTAAGCACTAACATTATTAGCATTTTTAAATTGTCTTATGTTACTGAACTACTGTCTTAAGAGTGGTAAGGACATGTACCCCAAAACATTTTTATGTACCTATGTCTGTCAATCAAATGATATGTTTTTTAGTATGTTTTTGACTGTTTTTTAGGTTATCGACGCATATTTTCTACTAATTCTGTAGGTAAGCTATTCGATTATTGGGGTTAGATACATGTCCCTACCCTTTTTCCATACACGTTATTAGTCTTAGGTACACGAAACATTGGAAGCATTTGGCAATTTGCGCAAATTGTTTGGACTATTATTTAATTTTAAGTATATGTAATTGTTACAATTTTGTTAATTATTTACTTATTTATTATTATTACAAAAACTTTTCATAGTTATCTTTATACCTGAGTTTAATTTCCAGAGAAACTATAGTTTTCTACCGACTTCCAAAAGGAGGAGGTACTCAATTCGACTGATTTTTTTTTATGATTCTCAAAATGTCGTGTTCGTGTGGTCCCATTTAAATTTCATAAAACTCGGTCCAGTAGTTTTTAAGTTACACTCCAATAACTGAATAGAATATGGAAGTTGATATTAAATTTTTCAAATTGTACTTGTTAACAGTCTCAATTATGATTTATAAATGTTTAGTACGTAGGTTTTGTAAGTACGTCCATAGCTGGAAATACCATAATTGATTATTGAGTGTGAATAGTATTGAAGTAATATGTTCGACCGTTTTGTGTCGGTGGGAGTGCGATAGTAAGTATGATTATCCTAAGCTTATTACAAAACTCTCCTGATTTATGATAGTGGGAGTAGGCCCCCCGCGTTAAGATAGGAATGTAAAAAGCGATGGTAGTCCAGTGGCCTGTCTTCAGATGTTGATTAGATGAGCACAGGATCGATCTCCAGCTCGGGCCCATCTAGGTCTAAAGTGATACCACGTTCGATCGCTGCAGCACTTTCCATTTGAGATAGTGGTGAATTAGGCTAAAATAATAAAATATTTCATTCCTTGAATAAAATGCCACATTTGTTTAACACAATGCACAGGATACACACAATTTACGCTATATTTTATATATATATTCCGATCGCAGAAAGACATACGTTATTAAAGTAGTTTGGCAGTATATTTTTTTTATATTCTGCCAAACTATATTATGTATAGTTTGGTAGTTACTTTCTATATTCATAAAAATATTTATATTTTTTTATTTAGTTAAAATATTTCATAGTTATAAAATCTTATATACTTTACACTTGGATTATTAATTTGGTCATTACTTTGATTTCCTTGACTGTAAAACTAAGTGTGTTCGGATTATGGATGGTGCTTGTCATTTATTTATTATTTTATTTATCAACCGATTTGGATTTTATTTTTAACCGATGGGGAATAGTGAACTCGCTTAGTCCACAAATCTCCATCACAAGTTCTTTCAGACGTAAATGGGGGTTAGTGGACGTTTACAAATCCCCATTGATTGGGATGGTCAATGGGGATTTGTGGAATAATTCCTAATTAAAGGCATTCGATTTAATACAAGTAATTATATGAATCAAAAATATTTGCCAAGGAAATAAAAAAAAAATCTCACTATCTCTTCTGGCGGTGTTTGTGGAATACACGCTTATAACCGACTTTATGCCGTGTGTGGTAATAGAGAGAAATGCTGGAAACTAGTTGGATTATGTTCATTACCTGAAAGTTAAATTCGTATGCAAACAAGCTTGTATTTTTTTTTCACTACATACAATAGCTGTGACTCGCATACCCACGCGTAAAATTTTATGGGTATTTTTCTATTTTTCAATTTAGATGAATAGTTAAATAAATAATAAATAAATATTCCACAACTATCACACAACGCCATCTAGTCCCAAGCTAAGCAGAGCTTGTTTTATGGGTACTAGACAACTGATAAACATACTTATATATTTCTAAATACATAAATATTATAGATTGCTTGTTTGAGAGGGTGTGTATGCATGCGTGTGTGTGTGTGTGTGTTTTTTTTATGGGATAGGTTGGCAAGGACCAAGCCGCTCACTTGATGGTAAGTGATACCGTCGCCAAAGGACATCCACAATACAGATCGCGCGGCGAGAGTTTGGCTTTGACCTTCGGGTGGAGGGGATTACTGCGCATGGGTACTGTCGCGCCATGTGACAGAGAGAGACAAGAGTCCCTCGTCTTCGATGTGACAGAGAGAGACAAGAGTCCTTCGTCCTTCTAGCCATCCTGTGATACCCAATTTTTGACTTCTGCGCAATAACGGTCAAAGCCAAACTCTCGCCGCGCGATCTGTACCAGATGTCTCGAGGATGCGTTGCCGACGTCTGAGGAAGGTTGATAGCAAGGAAGAGATAAAAGGGTGAGGGTGGAAGGGAAGGGGGAAGGAGAGGGATAATGGGAAAGGGGGGAATCGGGCCTCCGGAACCTTCCACAAAACGACGAAATGCAATAGCAATTAATGCTTCACGTCGTTGTTATGTGGGAGTGTGGAACTTTCACCATTCGGCTGTGGGGTTACAGCGTGGCACTACCACTTAAAAGGTGTGCGTGTTTGTATATGTGTGGGAGGGTTTCTTCGTCCATAAGTCGCCTTTAAATCTCATATAAGTATTGCTGAAAATCAAAAATTCATAGGTCTACTGTAGAATTTTGCCGATGACCATATTTTCTATGGGCAGCGTTCCGGAAACTTCGCAAAGTATTCTCGTCCAAATTACCTCAGTGCCTCAAGACAAGAGTCTTCGACCAATGTGTGTTACCAGTGATGACTTATGGCACTGAAACGTGGTCTCTTACTATGGGCCTCATAGATAAGCTCAGAGTCGCACAACGAGCTATGGAGAGGGCTATGCTCGGGGTTTCTCTACGTGATCGAATCAGAAATGAGGAGATCCGTAGAAGAACGAAAGTCACCGACATAGCTCAGAAGATTAGCCAGTTGAAGTGGCAGTGGACAGGGCACATAGCAAGCAGAACAGATGGCCGATGGGGCCGATAGGTTCTGGAGTGGAGACCACGGACCGGCAAGCGCAGCGTAGGTCGTCCACCGACACGGTGGACAGACGACCTGAGAAAGGTCGCAGGACGACGTTGGATGCAGGCCGCTTCCAACCGGTCCTTTTGGAAAATCATGGGGGAGGCCTATGTTCAGCAGTGGACGTCCTACGTCTGAGATGATGATGATGATGATATTTTCTTTAATAATTATTATTATTACACTAATTTTAAATAAAAAATAATTTTTTTTTATTGTTATTTGTAGACTAATCCAAAAACAAATTATTTGATTATTAATTAAAAAACCTGTATTCACAGATACTGCACACAGCTGATAATACAATTGAAATTATACATTATCGCGTATATTTTTTATTATTTTTGCCCGAACACTTTTCACTCTCTGTTAGACTAAATAATATAAAGTACCTACACGCACTTTGCTACAATTTGAAGTTTTTAAATCTCATTGTTTAAAATCGCGAAAACCTCGCCAAATCGAATGTACTTTGTGCGTGATATTGGTTTTGCAATGTTTCCGTGCGTTAGTTCGTGTTTTTATGTCTATTCATATTTTATTACATAAGTTATATAGGATTTAGTTGAAAGATTTTCAATTTAAACATTCGTTATTTATTTCACCGATTTTAATATAAGTAGTTTTACTCGTTTTACCCGCGTGGTGATAGATGATGATGATGCCTTTGTTACTCATGTTGCTTTCTAAAATAGAAAGCTTTTTTTTAAAATCAGATATTAAATTTTATGAGTTTATTTATTTGATAACAGGTCAATTTTGTCTGTATAATGCTTTCAATACATATTGTCATCATTTGATGCAAAGTATCCTTATTCCAGCCCCCTTATCTTAGATATATACCAAATTTCATCCAAATCCATTTGGCCATTCTACTATGACAATAAACTAACAAACAATTAATTAATTCCTCTTCATTATTACTCTAGATGTAGATTTATAAAAAAAAGTAAAGTAATATTACATACACTTATGAAATATTCAATGTATTAGTTTTGAATAGGAAGCCAGAACGATTAATGAGCGCAATCAATTAGTGTGCAATAATTTTTTGCCCGGTTCCTACAAACTGCTCTAGTAGTACAACAGTTTTAGCCATATTAATGCTGGCCAATATCTGTTCAATCAATTCTAGTTGAAACTTCTTCCTATTTCCAAAATCTTTGTGACAAAAATGTCAAATTACATTCGACGCGAACAGTAACATGGGTAATGAATCCCAGGATAAAGAAGTATATTCCGCAGGGATTCTTGTGACGCATAGCTTGATAAAAAAACTACGACATCAATTGTTTTTGGCATTCCCATACATATATTTTGTTGGCAGTTAAAAATATACGCGCAGCTAAAATAAAAAGATAAAATACTATTTCACATTTACTCCACCGCTCCAGTGTTGTCTGAAGTATTTAGTTTGCCCATTATACATACGATATAAAGAAAAATTTCAAGAAAGTCCCTTTCAAACTACGCCCTCTATACGTCTCTTTTCAAGAAATACTAACACAAAAGTGAGCTGTGCAAATAAAAATTTGTTTCCCAGTCCAAATTGCTGCCTTCGTCTTTACAAACCATTTATTCGGAAACAAAGAACTCGCATTTCATTTTGTATAGTGCTCGTGAAATATGCTTCTATACTTCGATGTACGAACTTTGCTTACTTTGGATGTGGTTTATTGCATATGTAAATTATGCTCGCTATTTAGATCGCGTAGCTTACTTATGTTCATGTGCTCTAAGAAAACAAAATTACACTTACTAGATAATAGCAGTTACTGAGAAAAATACGCAGCAACTTTATTTGACGTTCAGCGCATAGCCTACACGCTTACGATTAATTTGAATCAAGTTTCATCATTGAAATATTCCTAAAGGCGCGTGCTATATATATAGCAAGTGCTGCGCATATGATGTTCAGAAGCTATTATCGCTTTATTTCCCTTGAAATCACGTTAAACGAAATAAATAGTATCTTAACTCCAACAATTTCTATAGATATCACACGTTTAAAATATTAGTTATAGTAATTATTATCTAAGAAATCAGTTGCTAAAATACGACTGAAATAAGAAAAAACACTACTTGCATCTCCACATAAATTACAACTTGTTTCGTTATTTGGTGTACACTAATGGATTATTTGACCGTTAAAAACTGATTTTTCACGTGTTTTCAAAAGACGTATTATTATTTGGTTTTTAACCAATTACTCAAAAATCTATGAAAATTCGGCAGAAGGGGGCACGCTGCGGCTGTCGGTTACTATCCAGAACCAAATTTTAAAGGCCATTGGATCTGGGATGCGCCTTAAGAAGACATGAAGGATCCCGGATTAGTTAGTACGGCGACTTCTCCATACAAACGTATTCTCCTTTCTAGATCTTGCCACTAAGCACTATTACATTTTTATGTGGCATATATATAACCACTAGAACATCCCTAGATATCATACTAAATGAAAACGATTCCTTGTAATACTAACAAATAATTGTAGAAAGCCAAAACTAATAAAAGAAAATATGATGTATCCTTCTAATGGTTGTCACTTGTTTTTTTTTCCGGATAATATGGCATTAATAGTGCAAACAGTGATGCCATATCCAAATCAATTACTATTCACATTCTGACGTTAAGTGTTTACAAAAGTTCAGCACCACGCGATTTAACCTTGCCTTTGAGAGTTGTCGGCACCTCATAAAATTTCCTGTCCTCCACATTCCATATTATGCAACGTTTCCTTGAGTAACCTAGTATGGGTTTGCATTGTATTGGCTAATTTGATACTTAAAAAAACTTCTAAGATCGTGGTATATTTAAGGTATAGCTGGCTTGCCATGATCGTTGGACAGATTTTTTATTTATATATCAATCTATAACGAGACGAGCAAGTCGATGGCCTGATGTTATCAGTCACGCTCGTCTTTAACAGTTCTGCAGGCCTAGACAAAAGACGTTTCTGTTATCGTTAACGCCAAACGAAAACTTCAAAATGTATGGCGTTGACATTACCTGTGAAAAAGTCACGTGACGTCGCGCTAAGTTTGTAGACACATTTTTGTCTGTAGCGTGTGCGGAAACACGCCTGTTTGAATTTTGTCTAAGCCTGCAGCGCCATTCAGAATTGTAAGCCACAACAAGAGCTGAAAACCCTGCTCGGGCCAATGCGCTACATTTCATCCTGAGATATAAGATGTTAAATAATACCCTGTAATTTCGCTAAAAACATCACCCTACAATGAAACACAGTATGTTTGCACACTACCGCTTCACGGTTGAATTACTGACAAGTACTTATCTAGGCAGACTCTGCAAAAGCTCTACCACTACATGTTGTGCCTGTCATCAGGTGCACAAATTTTCCCTTTTATTTTCCCCGCATTCACCTTTTTAAGAGCCCTAGTCGCTTATTCGATCCTTAACGTGAGTTTCTTTTTGAACGTGAGGTTCTTATTGACTCCCTCTCGCCTGATGAAGAGCGAAGATGGAATAAAGAAGCTATCACCATTTTTGGAGCCGTAAGCTGCACTAATCGCTACCCCTATGATGACCTGACAGATGCTTTACACGCCCCGCTTGAAATACCCACGGTCATAGATGCAAGGAAACACGTACGCCGGCAGAGTATTCCAATTTACACGACAGATGTAGAAACTGCCAAACTTTTTGGTTCGTGTTAAGACATTTTTAACAATGCATGGATGCAATGCTAGGCCGGAACGAGTAGTTCGGGATCAGAATGGTGAGGAAGGAATAAGATAAAAGATCTCTTCAGAAAATCTCTTCATTGAGCAAACGGTAGAAAACGCTTAGTGCTAAAGGTCTACGCATTTGCAGGGGTTCTGGGTGGTGATCACTCATCATCTACAACCCTTACAAATGCAAATACAAATAATAATAATACCGCAGGGGCGGCTTTGTAGCGAGCTGTCGGTGAGTGGCGACACCGTGGACCCTGATTGTGACTTCCTAAATGAGACCCCTGAACCCCAGCTTGCCTTAATTGGCCGTCTGGGGAAGGAGACGCTACAGCAAGTAACAATAAGCTCCAAGGGTGGAAGTGTTAAAAGGCATAACGCCGGTAGGAGTGCTCTAGTGAAACCGCAGCACACCTCTTGACACCCTTTAGCTATCCACACCAATGTTACCTCTTTTGTCACCATTGATGGTGGACCTTATAGGAGGCCCGTTTAGTAGATGGCAAGTCACCACCTGCCTAAATATTTAAGGATGAGACGGAAATTGGTAGGTGCCGTAGGCTCGTCCATAGCCATGTATTTTCCTTACATGTATAAGTTCATATCAATAGCCTTGCCATTAAACCCATTTTTGTAATAGATTTGTAATATATGTCACCATTATCGCAAATTCTGCTTTTATACACCTTTGGTAATTTTTATACCAAACAGGCCTCTGAGTATTGGCTACAGCCTCACTTATGCCTTTGTAAAGGACCGGATGAAATCCGTGAAAATTTTTGAATTAAATAATAATAATAATACAAATGTAAAAACAAATACACTTCAGTATCTCCAATAATACGGACTGCGCGACGTTGCAGTTTGTCGAGAGCATCCATAAGGTACTTAGCGGATCCATCAGAGAGGTGGCAACAAAATTCAATAAAAAGTGAGTATTTAATTTCCGGTTAAAAAAATATTAACTTAATGCACCTTATAACCCATATATGCTTAAAAGAACTACACCCAGAAATGAAAATTCGCAGCAAAACGCTGACACGGTCAAATAATGAAATATGGCTGAACTTCGACATACAATGCCTGCATAAAATTTCCACCGTCTCAGCACAAGTGGTTTCTACATACCACATTTATTCTGTGAGAGACGAGGATTTGTTCTAAGGCAAGGAGTTTTCACTTTGTACAAAGTTTGATCTGTATAAAACATATTTTGAATAGCGTTTCGCGGGTATGAATAGCATAGAAATATAATTATAGCTGTTTAATTATATGAATAGTAATTAAAAAATCTCTAGTTTTTTAATGTCAATTGGCAGAGACAAGTGAATGTCGCTCAACTGATGTCAGGCGTCACACTTGCCCAGTTCTGTGCCGTTCAGAATTATTGTAATCTACAAAAGTTCAAAACCCTGCATGGCAATGCGCTGGGCTCATCACCTTGAGTTATAAGATTTTAATTTTCTTGCCCTGTAATTTCACTGGAAACATTGCCCTTCGAACCGAAACCCAGTAATGCTTGCACCCTACTTATTCACGATTGAATAACTGGAAAAGGTGTGTAACTTCCCCAGGCGGCTTATTAAACTGCAAAGCCCAACTTTTGAGCCAAGGCAGGCTCTCAGGTCCCCCGAGGCCGTAATCCATCCTTTTGAGATATTTTATTGGCAATGTACTTACTATAGATTAATCATGAGAATCGATGGTCAGTAGTAGATATGAAGTGGATCACGAGATATGAGATATGTGTAATGAAACGAGGAATTTATAATCTACTCACATGTCCAAAGGTAAAAAAAAAAACAGAAAAAACAGATGCTACCCAAGAACGTGTCACTTACGGCCCGTCCCAATAATCTATCTATCGCCGGTTTACCTTACTAGAGTTAGATATTTGACACTATTTGTATGGACGTTATGTCAAATTTCTAGCGGTAGTAAGGAAAACTGTGGATAGAGGGATGTCAATATAAAAAAAAATTGTTGGATTTGTATTTGTTTATTTCAGGATGGCATCGAAATAATAATTTAGAGAGATAATAGATATTAATGTTTTATTGAGGTTTGACGTGAGATAGTGCTGGATTGTTAACCGTAGTACAAAATCATAAAAAAAATAATTGTCTCCGCAATGGGACTGAGGACATGATGGGCTAATTATACTTAATGGACTGTGCCATGTCATGCCCTGATCGTGACAAGAACTTAGGATTGTTCCATATCATCATCATCATCATCATCTCGGCCGTAGGACGTCCACTGCTGAACATACGCCTCCCCCACAAATTTCCAAAAGGACCGGTTGGAAGCGGGCTGCATCCAACGTCGTCTTGCTACCTTTATCAGGTCGTTGAGGGAGGTAGCCGGGCGTCTTAGCACCCCTTAACCCACCGTTACTGCGGTCGCTAGCATAGCCAAGAATAGCGGTGCTGCCGGGGACTGGGGGCATGGTTCCATCTGTGTCGTTTATCAAAGGGTTTTGCCAATACTCGCCACGCTTGGCAGGCGGGTTGGCGAGTGCAGTTTTGGGCGGTGTTGGGCTCACAAGGTGCTGCTTCCCACCATCTGCTTGCCCACCTTCTGGTTTGTTATCCCTTAGGCGGCTTCTACGGCAACCACGGGAAGAATGGCGGGGGGGAGAGAGGGATACTATTCTAAGCCGGCACCCCACGGCAACCATATAGTTGTTCCATATAGTTCAATTTATGGTCATAAACAGCGACTGACTGAAAAAACACAACGAATGAACAGCATACTCACGTCCATGTGTTGTGAGTGTGTGGTCTGCACATAAGATACAAAAACTACTTCGTGCTCTTCTAACCTGCATAGCTTAGTAGTAGACCTGGGTTTACTTCATATCTTATTTCGTTATTTCGGTGGTAGTGCCACGCTGTAACCCCACAGCCGAATGGGCCGGCACTACCGGAGAAGTACCACACTCCCACATAACACCGACGTGAAGTAACATAGCTTGCTATTGCGTTACGTCGGTTTGTGGGAGGTTCCACCTCCAACCTTTACCCCTTCTATCTCTTCCTTCCTATCATCCTTCCTCAAAGCTCGGCAACTCATCCTCGAGACTTCTGGTATTGCGGATGTCCGTGGGCGACGGTATTACTTAACATCAGGTGAGCCGCTTGCTCGTTTTCCAAACTAACCCATAAATAAAATAACTCAGCGAGCAATGCTGTCAGGCAGGTGGGTGGCACCGTAGCAATAACAGATTAAAAATATTTGCATGTGTAATTAACAATAAAGAGTAAGTAAACCCTTTTACGTTAGCTCTCCTTTCAGATAAAATAGGTATTAATACACCACGCGCACTCAGTGCAACTTATGGAGGATCCCAATAATCTATCTATCCGCGTTTTCCTTACTACCGATAGAAATTTGACATAACTTCCATACAAATAGTGTCAAATATCTAACTCTAGTAAGGTAAACCAGCAATAGATAGATTATTGGGACCGGCCGTTAGCGGATAGGCTAGTGGCAAGGTCTAGTGTCAAACTTTTTCGGTCGCCCAAAACCTCCGAAATAGCCCTTAAAGACAAACAACCAAGACTGACGTCTTGTTATCCCCTCCGAAGCAGGAAGTGTTTAGTTGAAAATGCCACTAACGGTTACCCATCCAAGTCATGACCGCAGCAAGGGTTGCTAAACGCAGAATTAAACATGTTACTAAGTTTAAGTGTGTTGAATGCTTATTACTTTATAATACACAGGAAAGTCGCAAGACAGAATGACAGTGACTTAATTACAGACTTATGATTGTGACTTGATCCTGATAAAAATTTCACACGATGCAACTGTAAAATGTATTTGCCTAAGAACTCGAGTAATGGCAAATGTGTTATCGTACGAGACCACGAAAAAATACTAAAAAAAAGTGCAATTTGAAAATTTTAATACCGTTTCCCATTCTTTTACTTTGGTACAAATCAGTTATTGGAGTTTAACTCAAAAACTACTGGACCGAATTTGATGAAATTTAAATGGGACTACATGAAAAGCACCAGCTTTCAATCAAAAAAGTAGATTTTTGAGAATCGGTTCACCCTATCGAAAGTTATGAGGTATCAAACATAAAAAAAACAGGCGAATTGAGTACCTCCTCCTTTTATTGGAAGTCGGTAGAAAAAAAATAATTTTATCTTCATTATCAACCTACATACATTATTATGTTAACACATATTATATTTAAAAAAAAAACGATATTAAAAAAATATTTTGTGACACTTCCGCTGAAAACTTTTTCAGCGGAAGTGTCACTATATATTTTTTAATATTGTTTTTTTGATAATGGATTTCCGCAAAGTAACGCCTGAATCAATAAATTAACAGTATTGAAAATTAAGAAGTGTAGGTATGTACATCTTAAGGCAGGCAGCCGTGCGTGTGATAAATTGTTATAATTGAGCTATTGCAAGTTAAATGCTGTATAATTGCACATAGATTAACCTACTTTCCTTTGTAACTAGTGTTATTTGTAGATCAAATAGGTTGTTACTGTGTAGTAACTTTAACAGTTATTTTTAACACACACCTTTATTCGTTATATTGGTGTTTTATTTAATAATTGCTTATTCATTATTGTGATTTTATTAATGTTAAAATGAGTGCGCTTTTAATGTTTGTTTCTGCATTACTTTTGAACGCACTTTTGAACTTTGGCCAGGTTCAAAATGTTTACGGAACTTCGGTAAGTCTTACAGTAAACCAAAAATAATAAAGAATATTTTATATCTGTTACTTGTTGAGTGACATATAAATTGTAAAAAAATTATTCCTTGTATAGTTATATTATATATTCAGAGAAAATTGGGACGGATATCGTTTAAATTATTTTCTTTTAATAAAAATGATGCAAAATTAAATGTAAAATGAAAAATATGTCTGAAACCAAAGTAAGTGTGGTTTATGATAATACTTACTTCAGCATCCGCATATTTTTTTATTCATAAATGTTTAAAAATACTCCCTATGCCATTCATCATCATCATCTCAGCCGTAGGACGTCCACTGCTGAACATAGGCCTCCCCCATGATTTTCCAAAAGGACCGGTTGGAAGCGGCCTGCATCCAACGTCGTCCTGCGACCTTCATCAGGTTGTGTATCCACCGTGTCAGTGGACGACCTACGCTGTGCTTGCCGGTCTCCACTCCAGAACCTTTCGGCCCCATCGGCCATCTGTTCTGCGTGCTATGTGCCCTGCCCACTGCCACTTCAACTGGCTAATCTTCTGGGCTATGTCGGTGACTTTCGTTCTTCTACGGATCTCCTCATTTCTGATTCGATCACGTGCCATTAAACCCTACAAATTAAACCCCTTTTCAAACAACTAAGCGTGCAAATTCATTTTCAATTTAGACTTTACTTATAGAACAATGCCAGATGAATTCTACATCATTTTAATCATAAAAGACATCATTTTAACAATAAGATCATAAACATCACTGGGTATATTGTGTAGAATACACACCGACGATATTATAAGTTACATACTTCGTCAAATGTAGTTACCTAACACAGCAAGAAGATTAATTTACGAGTTAAAAAAAGATAAATTAATAATGGTGGTAAAAAAATAATTTACAAGTTGAATTCTCCAGCGATATAATAATTGTCCTTTCATTGGCAAAATGTATGGAAATCACTTCATTTATATGATCAAAGTTGCTTGTTTTACAGCACTCACCCCTCCATGGCTATTTTCCACCAGTACTCACCCCGGTCGACAATCATGGCCATCTTAATCTCTCTGTGATTCCCATGTTCGCAAAGTTTTTGAAGTACAATGGAATCAATGGAGTTTTGAGTAAGTATTTTTTCAACATTAAGCAACTTCTTTTCTTTTTGTGTACCAAATCTGACTTTGTAAAAAAGTAAAAGAAAAAAATTAAAAAAGTAAAGTTTGTAGGCAAAAAATCATTTTCTTTCAGGTTTTTTAATCTAACGTCATCGTATTTTTATTACCGTGTGACCATTTTGTGCGTTCTCACATGGATTAAAAAAAAAATTTATCTAATACCTTTAAACGAGCAATTCTTGTGTATATAATAATATATATATATATATATATATATATATATTTGTATAATCTGAATCTCAGAAACGCCTCAAATGGTTTTCATGAAATGATAAATGTAGCTAGGTTTCATTTTGAGAAAACGTCGTTTTATCCGTGTTTTCAGACAATGAAAACTTGCCACACCAAACTATTTTAGCGTCACAGCAACACTAAAGCTACTTGACAATAGATGGCGTTGTTAAGCAACACTAACCAAAGAACAGGTCAGGTATCTTAAAAAAAACCTAGCAAAGCTTGTTAACCCGTCAACTCGCGATTCGCCATATTAGGTCAATAATACAATAGATTTAGCAGAAATCAACCTACTTTTCTAGGAACTACAACGTGTGTGGTTAATTCAGGTACTGGTAATAAAGTAGGTAACACTAACAAGCTCATACTCCCACCCACACAATAGGATTCTATGTGTTCTGGAACTTATGCGCGAGTAGCACGTACGTGGGCGCCAATTGCTCATCACAGAAAGAATTATCCCGGTTAGGGATCAAAGATAGAACCGCGTGCTTTGAAAGTAGGGTCACTTAGTTAATGAAGCTGCCGTAAATGCTTTACTTCCTAAGGTAAAAAATCAACTGGATCTCAGTAGTGATGGAAACCGCCAGAGTCGTCGAGTTTTGACTTTATAGTAACTTGTCGACGTTGGTCGTGGTGGTCTTTTTAGACTTGAATATTTGAGAGTCTACTCAGGGGGAAATCAAGTGGATGTCAGTGATAGGAACAATAATTGTCGTTTTGAAAGTACGATACATTTTATGCAAAACCTGTTCATAAGGAGAATATTGAGTCCTTTGTAAATGGAATATCATAAAAAAATATAAATTGATATTCATTTTAAAAGTGATGTGTTTTATTAATTTTAAGTTATTAATTTTGCTATTTTTTGCTAAACTCAAGCTCATTGAGATACCGAGGAGTTATGACTTTTAAGAAAAAAATCATAATTTTTTTGTGATTTATGTAAATCCTTATAAGATATTATGTCCAATTAGTATTAATGTTTGTAGATAGAAGTTTTATGTGCCTTCGTATCCCTAAGTCCACGTCATTGAAACTACTAGCAGGTCATCTTCTCTTAAATGATTACATTCTCTGATAATCGTGTTATATAGTATTACAAATTCAGTTGCACTTCATTGGCCAAAACCCATTAACGGCCGTTCCCAATAATCACCGGTTTACCTTACTAGGGATAGATATTTGACACTATTTGTTATGCCAAATTTCTATCTTAGTATAGTAAGGTTAACTGTGGATAGATAGATTATTGGGATCCCCCATAAACAATGTAGGCTTTAGGACACGTTTAAAATATCGAAGTTTATGAATCATACTCGTACGAAACTGTCAGATAAAAAACCAGGTGTCTTAAACGTACTTTGAATAACTTGGTTAAAACTAATTTATTTAACAAAATCCACATCTCTTTATTTTGTTAACAAATAGTAAGCACTTACTTATACCAATAAGGTATTAAAATTCTTTTATTTGTTACTAGACAGTCACCAGATAATGAAAAGTAATTATAATTATGGTAGTTGTGCGTGTGCGCACGTGCGCGCGCGCGCGTGTGTGTGTGTGTGTGTGTGTGTTTGTATAAGTGTGCTTTAACTCCTAGGTCCTTAGGTCCCTCTATAATAAGGCAGACTTTTAATTTAATATTTATTTCATTCCAGTCGCAGGAACTAATGGGGAAGGCCTCACCCTCACTTATTCTGAGAAAAAGCAGCTATTAGACGCATGGCTAGCAGAAGCCAGAAAACTTGGGCTGCATGTGATCCTACAAGTAGGAGGCCAAGTATTTACTGAAGTGATAAAGTTGGTAAGTAACCTTTTTATAAGCAAGTAACATTATTCATCTTTTTATCCTTCCGTTGTAAAATAAAGTGATCAGCTACAAGGAATTTTTAGAATGGCTTCAGCAAGGTCAACAAACTTCAACTAACTAATATCCGAGAAAAACCTTTGGTACTAACGATTTTATATGAAAATGAAGAGCTTTAAATGAGCTTTATTTAAAATAGTTTATACGAGTGCAGTGAATGCATGAAAAGACAAGCATAATTTGAATTTTTGACTTCTTCTTTTTCTTTATCCTCCCCTTTTCCCATTATTTAGGATTGGGTGTCCTCGTTCTTCTGTACCTAGACATTATGTTTTGAGGAAAATGTTCTAGCAATTGGGCTTGTAAAATATCTCTTAGATAGATTTTTGACTACCAAATTGAGAGGGGCCGGCCTCTACATATCTTTGTTCCGGTAGGTTCAAAGTACCTTGAATCATTCAAGATCATTAGGGCATATTTTGACATGTCTATACAACAAACATGATTTGACATAATTTGATACTATCAGTACAATCTTTAATTACTGACGTACAGCTAATATCATGATGAACCATATCAACTATCTAGGATACTTATGCTTTAACGGCCGTTTTCAATAACCTATCTATCGCTGGTTTACATTACTAGAGATAGATATTTGACACTATTTCTATGGACGTTATGTCAAATATCTATCGGTAGTAAGGAAAACTGTGGATAGATAGATTATTGAAAACGACCGTAAGACCGCTAGGCTCGCGAGAGTGAGTAGATTTCGCAAACTTCAAATAAATTCGAAACTGATCAGAGACTCATTCCGGTAAATAGTACGCGAGTCCTAGCCAGTCCTATAGTATAACTATAAACATAACTCGTGATAGTTTTCTATCTAGTATACATTAATATTTAAAGCCCGTATTGTTCCGCTATACAGCCAAGGTGGTCCTTTACAACTTTTTTGGTTTATTATTTTCGTATTCCAGTGTTACTTTGTCATGGAACGTTAATCTATGCCAGCTACTCATATTATTCATTGTGAGATTTTGTAGTGATTTTTGCATGACTGATGCTATTATTTCTTTCTGCGTATACTCGTACAAGTGCGATAAACAAATCAAGTGCCATATTGTTTTACCTGTCAGTTGAGCTGTGTAATAATTTTATTTATATAATCTCATTCGGTAATATTCTAATTATGAAATGAAATACAGACTTTTATTGGTATATTTTATTTAATTACTTCTTTAAGTAAATTAAAAAATAGATTAAAGCATTATTCTTCTAACAAAACAATGCTTTAAAACAATTTTTTAATTATTAAAGTACAATGTGTCCCGACCAAGGAGGTTTCAATTCAATTTAAGTACACATTACCTGTGGTGAGCGCGCTGCACGCGCAACGCGCAGGTTCCGACCCAATAGACCAATAACAGACTTTTTCCACTGATATTGGCAAATTGTGGTTACGCCGCACAAGCCATACAAACAAGAAGAAGAAGACTTTTTCCATTTTGGCGCTATTTCGTACATACGAATTTGAGTAATATTTTGTTGGATATAGTTTTAGTAGCAAAAATGTCATGAGATTAAATAAAGTAGTGTATGCAACTGCATATAATTAGGTATTATATGACAGTTGCATAAACTACTATATTTTAATCATTTATGTTCTGTTTGGTACGTGCCTTAATTGCAAATACAATAAAAACAGAACAGTGAAAACAGATGTAGCTTTTGGGGTACTCGGTTTCAAACATAAAAACCTGGTATTTGATATTTCAGGCAAAATACGCCGCTAGCTTAGGTGCAGATGACATACTTACACTCCTCACTCTACCAGAGATATACTACAGTCCTACGAATGTACATCGGCTGGTGAACTTCGTCGGGAAGGTAGCGAAGGCTGGCTACCCACTGTCAATGATGTACTATGATTTAGATAAATAGATAGATAGATAGATAGATAATTCTTTATTGTTACACCACTTAATATACAAAAATAACATAAAAGTAAAAGAAAGCTTAAAATAAAGTGTTACAATGGGCGGCCTTATCACTAATAGTGATCTCGTCCAGGCAACCTTAGGATGGAGAGGAAATACAGGAATAACAAGACGGGGCGTAATATAAAGATAAAGGTACAATCAAATCAAGACAATAATACATTACTAAATCAAATTAATAATAAATTATAAACAAGAAAAGAAAAATATCTACTAATACATAAAAATACACTAATACGTATTGAAATATATATAAACATATAATTAATTCATTGAAATACTTACATAATATATATATATATATATATATATATATATATATATACACTACAATACAATATACTTCCATACATATATTTATACATTAATTCTTTGATGTATTATAATCAAAACCCAAGTTCACACGGGTTAAACTAATTGGCGAGATAGAAACTTTTTACTTGGCTTTTGAAGGTCGACAAGGATTGTGCACGCCTGATAGCAACTGGTAATAAGTTACATAAGCGAACAGCTTTCACTGAAAAAGAGTGATCATAAAATACTGTGCCATGCTGAGGCATACTGAGGGCAAGATTTTCTGATGACCTAAGATTGAGAACATTGGCATTGTGAAGGAAATTGAAACGTTCCTTAAGATATATATACCAGTGGTATATATGATATACCAGTAGCAACGGGAGTAAATAGTGAGTAAATGCTGTCCTATCACTACAAAATTCTGTATAAGTCGAGTGACAAGAAGACAAAGTTTCGTCACTTTCAATGGCACCACCATTACGTCTGCCAGTGGTACCGCACTGATTTTACCACCACATACAATTGGTGTTTGAGTTTCGTACGCCTAGTAATTGTACTGGATACTATGCTCTTTGTAACACAGTAATCTTTGTACTTTACGGCATTGATGTACTCGTATGTCATTGTTAATTAGTATACAATATCGAAGTGGGTGCTTGTAAACGATAACTGCTGGGCTATTATATATATCAGTTGCTAACGAATGTTGATTGAAATCTTAAAAAATGGCCGCTCTATGTCACTTTTGTCAGCTCCACACATGAACTTACTAGCATTTTTGCTTACTGGAGTTGCCAAAACTGACAAAGAGCCGCCATTTTTCAAGATTTCAATCATTATTTGTTAGCAATTGAGATACATAATAGCCCAGCGGGTCATTATAGTGAAGGAAAAAAATGCATGTCTTTTATTACTGTTAACCTATATTCAATGCTCCGCTAATAATCGATGCGCGACTGAACGCACGCAGCTACATCACAGAATAGACAACAGTGACTAAGCGAGACATACCTACCAATTTAGAATAGGTACAACGACGTGTGAACCTACAAACTCGCGAATGTTTACGCAGCTGATGTATATGCCTAAACGACGGCGGGCCCGGGCGGGTCATCGTCTGCACGTTGTATCTAGTCTAAGCGGGTAGGTATGTCTCACGTATTTTCTGCTAGCTATTCTGCGATGTAGCGGTCCGTGCACTATAGTGATGGCTCTTAGCCGTGGAGCGGCGAATATGAGTTCATAATAATAAAACATGTATGTCATTGTTTTCTTTTAGTTTCATGACCAGATATCGATTCCAAACCACCCCGTTCAACATTATGCACTAATTACCAAATATCTTATATATCTGGTACTCAAGAGTCATGATGACACAGGAGGTCTACTGCCTAGGGAGTCTGGTTTTCTCGCCACGAAACGTTTACCCTCACGCCGTTAGAGGGGAGTATTTCTCCGTCCGCCGACAGAAAAAAACTACTCTAAAACGGATTTTTATCATAATCTATACGAAGCAGAATATCGCTACTACACCTTGTTACTACAAAAATGGACTAACAGTAAAGTGTGACAGTTACAAAACAGTCAAAAGGTTCTAACATGACGAGCAGTTTAATAAATTGTCAATATTTTTCAGTTGATATGGCAGAATTCTTCAAAGAAGCTGTGAAGCATATTCCGAACTTCGTGGGATTGAAGACGAGTTTGCAAACTGCCTTAGAAGTAACTGCTAGCAACAGTCTTAACAAGCATCAGACTATCTTGGTTGCTACTACGGTTAGTATAAGTTTCATCGTTTATAGTACTAGTTGTATAGCGCGGCTCCGTCCATCTGATAGGATCACTTTTACACGAAGTGGTATGCTGTGTCTTGATCTAAAGCATCATTAAACCACATGACAATACCAGTCATTGTATAGTCTTATTTGTGTTATTAGTTCCATGTAATAGTGAACGAGTGAATTGCCATCTTATCTCTTAGTTAGCTTTATTAACCGACTTCTAAAAAAGGAGGAGGTGTCCGCAGATAGCTTCTTCGTTTAAGAACCTATTTTGATGTTCCTTATTTTGATTGGTAGAGTATAATTTCGAGGTGGACTACCATTTAAATTTCATCATAATCGGTCTAGCCGTTATTGAGTTACACTCCATTGACCCGTTGATTCGCGTTTCGCCATATTTGACCAATAATACAATAGATTTCGAAGAAATCAACCTACTTTTCCAGGAACTGCAACATGTGTGGTTAACTGAAAATTGTTTCGCATATATTAATGATTTGTGAATCTTTGACGGTGAATGATAATAATAAGCAAGTGTCACTAAAAAGGGTAAATAAAAATGTTTACAAAAATTTTAAAGTAATTTGAAATTTAATTGGAGGTAGTACAGAATTTCATAACAATCAAACTGGCAATAATGTTACTTGAATTGCGTTTCAGGATATTTACATTAAACATCTGACCTACCCTAATGCAGACTTGTTCTTTCCACTTCCTGTAGAATATATCAAACGAATAGAGAATTCTAATAAAATGCATTATTTCTAGTACAGTACTTATATTGTCTCGTAATCTTGGTGTAATATTAATGAAGTGATATCTTATTGGTTCAGTGGTAAGCATCACGTCAGTCTCTTGTGACGCTTCATTAAACTCATTGAGCGCACTCACAAACAATGAACGAAATCCTTGGGAGCATGCATTATTAAACTAAAAGCAAAACTCTTATACGTGAAATGGAAAGTTAACCACGTAGCGGAGCGTTTTACCTTACGTCTGTTCTGGCTCTGAAGCTTAGCATCAACCACTTCTTCCAGTGCCTCTCTAACTGGTGAAGGTTGGCTGTCAGCTCCGCATATTGCACCCAATCTTTGACGAGGTTAAATAGCTCCGCGACACTTCCGATTCTGGTCCATTCTTGGATATTACGCAACCACGGCAGAAATCAGAAATCGGAATAGATAGAATTCTACGTCTACGCTCTAGTGCCTAAGCACGTGACCTAGATATGCTAACTTTCTACTTTTGATCGTCTGCATGAGTTCGCGTTTCCTCCCAGCTCGACGTAAAATCTCAACATTGGTCACTCGATGTGTCCAGCTTATGGCCAACATGCGTCTATAAGCCCACATTTCAAATGCTTCTACAATCTACACGTTTCCGGAGTTGTTTTTGAATGGTCCAGTCCTCACATCCGTATAGAAGTTTGGGCCATACCTATATAGCATTGGAGTAAACGAGTGCGCAAAGATATTTTGAGGCTGAGACTGCAAAGTACCTCTTTCAAGTTGGTAAAGGCACTGCGGGCGATTTCAATGCGGGTTTTAATTTCAGAGTCACACTCCCAGTTTTCATCCACCCATGTGCCTAGATACTTTTACTTACGCACCCGTTCAAACACCTTCCCTTGGACATAAATTACAGGTCATCAGCCAGTTAGCTGCTGCCAATGATCTTCTTAGCTTTTGGCATTTTCACTTATATTGAGTATTCTTTTAAGAAATTGGCTGTAGTAGTACGGGGTATGGTAGTTATAGCTTCACTCTCTATAACATAGGACCATAAGTAGCTAAATGTGGGTGCTATAACACATATCTTGCTAATTCCTTAGTTACTCCTATCTCCAAGGATAATGTTATGAATAATTATTTACTTAATACCAAGCTGTGTTGAAGTGCTTTATTTTCTTTTCAGGAAGGAGTAGCTGCAGCTTACGAAAATGGTCTAAATGGGACCATAACAGGTCCCGTCAGCTTTTTCCCAGATTTAGCTGTAGCAATAAAGGAAGCTGTGTTAGACGGTGACATAGAAACAGCTAAGAGTCTACAGCTGAAATTCAGTAGGACGGTGACCTCGATCAACTCTGTTTTTGGTTAGTTGTTATCAATAATTAGACGTTAATGGTAATTAGTCTTCTCCAGAGCTTGGAATACGTAAAAAGTTTGCGCAAAAGGACACTATTATGTACATGTAACGAATGTTATTCCCAGCCATTCCAAAATCATTTATCAAATAGATATAACTTTGGTATCTACTGGATAACTGAGACTCATCATGACGAAGCGTGGCGCGTTATAAAATTATTTACGTTGACAATGCAAAATCTTTTCTCGTGCAAAACATCATAATATTTTTATTATATTTGTTATACTTTATTTTTTACAAAAGCGTCCTTGCAAAGTGTAAATAAAGTATCCACTACTTGGATTTTACGCCTAAGAAGATTTATTTTCCTGGATATCGTGCTCATATTTTTAAGACTTGATTGTTAGTTGTTAGACTCGAATGTTTAGAATTGACACTGGCGAAATATGTCTATATATATATATATATATATATATATATATATATATATATATATATATATATATAGACATATTTCATATATATATATATATATATATATGAGGTCGTACAAAGCCAAATTAACTATCATAAGCTTCTAATTGTTCAATGTGCCATTTTGATTCTCGTATGGTTTTGTGTCTCTTGTTGTTTTTCATTATTTTAGTAAATATTTTCGAACATTTGTAATATTAGTTGTGCGACACACAGCAGTTATGGCGATTTATTTCTGGTTTAAACTTTAACAAAAAATTTGGTAATTAATTAGAGCAATGATTAAACAATGTTAGTTTATTCTCAAAAGAAGTAAAAGTAATTTTTGTACCATTTCAGAAGAGAGTACGGGCGAGCTTGGTGGTAATATTGCCGCTCAGAAAGCGGCAATGGAAATGATAACTGGGATTCCAATGGGCCCTACCAGAGATCCTATAGTTCAAGTTACGCCGCAACAAACAAAGCAGATAATGAAAATCTTGCTAGCTTCAGGCATACGTTTGCATTAAAACAATTGCAAACCTGATAATGTTACGAACTTCTTGAAAATTTTAGGTTAAATTTTGATGTTTAAACAATAAAAAACAATAAAAATAATTTATTTCATACCGATGATACCTGCGTGTTAAGACCAATGCAATAACTGAAAACTGTGTCAGTGGGCCAGGGTTGCCATTATATGCTTGAAAACATCAAACGCATCAAAAAACCTACTGTTGTCAGCCCTTTTATATAAGTGCTTGCTATACCTATATGCTTTAATACAAGTGAGTACCTGCGTAAAGAAGTTCTAGGCACAAATGCGTAGGAAATATCATATTAATCATGTCTATTACGAGCATGGATTTATTACGTACATAACAGTACCTAAAATTTAACTATTCTTAATGCTAACTAAACTCGGAAAGTGCTAGAGATCACACTGATAAAGCAGAATATCACACTACTAATACTCGTGCAATCTACCTACGTAATATATGTATGTATACGTAAGGTGGCCTACTACCAGTACCAAGCGCAACCCTTCACCACTAACCGCACTAGAGACCATGCGAAGCGGCTCTCACGTCCGGCTGACCACGCTGCAGCCCGCAGTGGTCGACTGGTTGCCGTAATTTTGCAGCGTAAACTTCACGAAGCCGATCCTAGACATGCTTACTGGGAACCTAGGTCGTTAAGGCTTATTACGTGAATCAAGCTCCTATAATAAGTACCTTATAATTCAGTATTTAATTTTGTTTGCGCCGCTTGAGCCAATACAATATTATTTCTAAACTAGCTTTTACCCACGAATTCGTCCATGTAAAGCATTTTTTTCCTAGATATGAATTGTTGACTCGATAAAGAGCTGTGTTCATGGTTATTGCCCGCCACTACGCGTGATATTTTACGTAAGTTCAGGTAGTACTTTACAGTATTCCTACAGTGTTGTTCACTAATTCGGAAGCGGGCACTATAGTAACATAAAACGTGGGAGAAATAGTCCGCCGCTAATCAACTTTAGCAAATTTCAGAGTTTCCCTTGTGACTTATGTATTATCTACATAAACAAAACCACAAGCATACAGGAAAATAATTAAAAAAATTCTGGAAATATTGATCAGTGCAGTGCTGCATCAAATTTCGAGGTCTTTAAAAGTTGCTATTAATCAAATATATTATTGTAATGATTTCGCGATTCTCATACATTGAAATTCAAAAGCTACGGATTAAATCGCTATGAGGATAAAATAATATTAAGTTATACGTGTAAGTAGGTTTCTTCAAAAAGGGTATTTCTGGCCGAGTCATAGGTATTAAAAACTTATGTTACCTCCTTTTTGGTGAAAAGGCCCGTTGAATGAAAAAACGTTATACATAATACCTTATGTTCCTTCCAATATTATTCAAAGCGAACTTAAAACGCCGGTTTCAATCTCCGCACACGTCCCAGTGTTTTACTGGTCCATAAACTATCGGTGCACAATCGTGTCTGATTTACGAGATGTGCAATGCTGGATACAAACATTATTGGACTGCACTTGAGATGGGATAAATGGTATTGTCTTTTTCTAAATGGGATTCAAAAGGAGTGATTTGCTTTTACTGGTATAATAAAAATAAATATATTATATAATAAAAAATTGTGAAATAACTTATGAAGTCAATACCATGGTAGTTCAAAACTACTTTTTTAATAATATTGTGTGCATAGTACCCCTGCCAAGTTATTTTACAAAATATTTAGTGTTGAAGTCGATTCCGTTTTTTGGTAATTATAACCCTTGCTAATTACGGGATTGATTGTCATTCACCGTCAATGATGATATCATCAAACCAACGAAATAGGCAAAACACTTTCAGTGATTTGAGAGTAACGCAAAAAATGCTGGACAGAAGAGATTTAAATAGGACACGGGAAGCACCAGCAATCGGTTTACTTAGCCGAAAGTTCTGAGGTAAGAAACATTAAAAATACAGTCAAATTGATAACCTCCTTTTTTGAAGTTATCAACTAAAGACTATTTATCATACTCGTAATTAGCAAGGTTGGTGAAACGTGAGTATGATTAGTAGCAATAATAGCAGGAGAGGTGTGATTAGCGTTTGTACATTCGAATCCTACCTCAGGAAGCTTTGGTTTGAGCTTGAACTTTCGCTGAAGATCTCCCGCATGGTGGCAATAAGATCGTCTGTCTGGCTAGCTTACATTCTAACTATAAAACAATATTGCCATGCACCTAATTTTCGCTAGGTGTCTTTGATTCTCAGTTATCATAACATGTACAGATCTAGTTTAAGACCATCTTCAAAACATAATAATTTTTTTAATGAATGAACGTAAGCAGAATACACAGTTCTGAGACCCCAGTAAAAAAGAAGAGAGTAGTAGTTGTAAGTAACTAGTTACGTCACTGGCGGTACTCGACGACCCTGCAATAAAAGAAAGTATTAGTACAAAATGTATACATCCGAAAGTAAAAAAGTGCAATTTCAAAAAATTAATACCGACTTCCATTCTATAATTTTGGTAAAATCAGTTATTGGCGTGTAACTCAAAGACTACTAAATCGAATTAGATGAAATTTAAATGGGACCACACGGGACGCACTAGCTTTCAAACAAAAACGTCTGACTCGGATTGTCGGAAGACGCGGGTTCAAATCCCGTCCGAGGATGAGAGTTTTTCTTTCTAAAAATTGCAATGTTAAATTGCTTATTCAACCATTTTTATTGCTTTTAATTCTAATAAACATATGACTATTCATGATGTCAGTAGCATGCACTTGTCACGTCAGTAGACTTCACACGTCACGTCAGCAGACTTCACATATCACGTTGACAGCATTCACACGTCACGTCGGCAGCATTCACACGTTACGTTGGTAGCGTCACGTCAGCAGACTTCACACTTCACGTCAGCAGACTGCACATGTCACGTCAACAGACTTCACACGTTAGCATTACCTCTAGAGTCGATAGGTGTTCGGAAGTAACACCGTCAAAACTCCGAGTAACAAATACGCGCGACGTTCGCCCAGACGTTGATTGAACCGGCACATTTATCCGGCGTCGAACTTCGTGCCACAGAATAAAGTACACAGTAGAGTAAAGCTAATTTATTGATAATTTATTGATTAAGGCGTTACTTTGCGGTAATCCATTATCAAAAAAACGATATTAAAAAATATTTAGTGACACTTCCGCTGAAAAGAAAACAATGATTTTGGCCTATTTGGGGGCGTGCACCACCCTCCCTTCCGCATAAAATGCTAATAGGAAGAATACAAAATAAAAAACACAAGAAACCCCAAATCAACCAAAACCGATTCGACACGTATTTTGCCTCTACACGTGGCATCCTCAGGAGATGTTGACTCGTCGAGCGCTAGACCGACAGATCTTATGCGTGTTCATATTAACATATATATGAACATGAAAGGAAGAGGAAACAAAAGAAAGAGGTTATATGTTCGTGTAGTTGTATTTTTTTGTGTGTACGTTAGGCGATTTCATCCCCATTTGCGGACCGATTCTAAAATTTATTTTTGTTTTATTTGGTATAGTATACTGCTGAGATGGTCCCCTTTCAATTTCATCGAATTCAGTCAAGCAGTTTTTGAGTTATACTCCAAAAACTGAAAAGTGTTTATTTATCTTGATGATATCATCATTGACAATCGATCACTACAAATGGTGAAAAAAAAATTATGACCAGAAAATGGAACTGACTTCAACATCAAAAAGTGTGAAATAACTTGTCGAAGTCGTTACCATGCGCACAATATTGTGATAATAGGTACCTACTTTTGAATTATCATGGTACTGACTTCATCAAGTTATTTCAAAGTTTTTGGTATTGATGTCGGTTCCATTTTTTGGTAAACATTTTTTAAACTATAACTTTTTAAATAACAATTCAAATGATATAAACTTATTAACACTGATTAAACTTTAATAAAATTATGTTCAATCGTGTGTCATATTTAAGCATACGTGGGTTTGAAATGTGTGCCATATGCTGCGAGATCAATCTATATATCTGTTGGCCGTGAAGTGATTAAGCGTCGTTTCGTCAGTTTCTCGCATTTTCATTAAAGTGACTATCAAAAATGAGTTTACCGTAGTTTTTCAATGTATGATAAGCCATCATTATACTTCTTATGCCCGTTTTCACTAACCTTAGAAGTTGCCTAAATCGGATGCTTAAATATTTAAGAATTGCCTAGAGCAAAAAATCGTTTCACCAACCCTAAGTTGCCGCCTAACGATGTTAGGCGTTACCTAAAGTTACGACACCGATTAAGCAGTGTGTAAACCTTACGCAACCCCTAAAATAGGTTTCAGGTCCATAGATAAATACTATATATAATACTAGACCACGACCCAGGATAAATAATTTTCAAAATTATGACGATCTTGACTTTTTTAAAAGATACAGAATGTCCAAAGACACGGTGTTGTTCATATTACATCAAATTGATGAATATTTGGAGTTTGATAGGAACAGGTAGTCCAATTTTCATTACTACCTAATATATGTGCCCGCTGAACAAAAGACTCCCTTCTCTTGTAGTCTACCATCACTAGATAATCATACCTATACCTATTCAGTCAGAGTACCATCATTGTTGAAATACCCAAGTACTTACTCTTATGTCTTAGCCACACCGAGGAGAAATGCCGTTGATTATCGCGTAGTTGAACGTTAACCGTAGATGTAGCCAATCCTAATCGCGATAATTCGACAACGGCATTCACATTGCCTTTGAAGTTGGGCGATAAATCGGTTGGCGGTAATTTTAGGCACATCAAATATATTTCAAGCGAGAATTATTGCGTTGAAGCGGCCACACCAACGTTTGTCAGTGTGCACCGTGATAGCTAAAGGATCGCACGTGTGAACTTTAGAAGAATTACAAGAGACAAATGAATCCCTAATGGGTTATTTTATTACAGAGCTCATCTAAATAAATACGAGTAGTATACATTTTTGAAGTCCTGGAATAACTTCATCATCTCAGCCGTAAGACGTCCACTGCTGAACATAGGCCTCCCCCATGATTTTCCAAAAGGACCGGTTGGAAGCGGCCTGCATCCAACGTCGTCCTGCGACCTTCATCAGGTCGTCTGTCCACCGTGTCGGTGGACGACCTACGCTGCGCTTGCCGGTCCGTGGTCTCCACTCCAGAAACTTTCGGCCCCATCGGCCATCTGTTCTGCGTGCTATGTGCCCTGCCCACTGCCACTTCAACTGGCTAATCTTCTGGGCTATGTCGGTGACTTTCGTTCTTCTACGGATCTCCTCATTTCTGATTCGATCACGTAGATAAACCCCGAGCATAGCCCTCTCCATAGCTCGTTGTGCGACTTTGAGCTTATCTATGAGGCCCATAGTAAGAGACCACGTTTCAGTGCCATAAGTCATCACTGGTAACACACATTGGTCGAAGACTCTTGTCTTGAGGCACTGAGGTATTTTGACGAGAAGACTTCGCGAAGTTTCCGGAACGCTGCCCAGCCGAGTTGGATTCGACGATTGACCTCTTTCTCGAATTTGGACCTGCCTAGTTTGACTGTCTGTCCCAGGATGTACTCGTCAACAACTTCGAGAACTGAGTTCCCAACTGATATTAGGGTAGGTACAACATGGGCATTAGACATAATTTTTGTCTTATCCATGTTCATCTTAAGACCTATCCGTTGGGAAACTCGATGGAGGCCTTCGAGCATTGTACTGAGGTCTTCCATGGATTCTGCCATGACTACAATATCGTCGGCAAATCGAAGGTGAGTGATGTATTCGCCGTTAATATTAATGCCAAGTCCTTGCCATTCCAGAAGCTTGAAGGCGTCTATGTAGCGGTGAACAGTTTCGGAGATATAACGTCTCCCTGTCTCACGCCTCTTTGCACTGGAATTGCCTTCGAACTCTGCTCCTGTACTAGGACTGACATGTAGGCGTTTTTGTACAAACACTTCAGCACTTCAATATACCGATAGTCAATACGGCACCGCTGGAGAGACTCAAGCACTGCCCACGTCTCGATCGAATCAAAGGCTTTCTCATAGTCCACAAACGCTAAACAAAGAGGCAAGTTATACTCTTCGGTCTTCTGTATAACTTGCCGTAGCGTGTGGATGTGGTCTATGGTACTATAGCCTTTTCGGAAACCGGCTTGTTCCGGAGGCTGGAATTCATCAAACCTGCGACTGAGACGGTTCGTTATGACCTTCGAAAACAGCTTATAAACATGGCTCAAAAGCGAGATGGGTCTGTAATTTTTAAGTAAATTGTTGTCACCTTTCTTAAAGAACAGCACCATCACGCTTTTGTTCCATGCTTCTGGCGTTGAACCTTCGAGTAAGACGGCATTAAAGAGCTTCTGAAGGACTTTAAGTACCGGTGTTCCACCCGCTTTCAGAAGCTCAGATGTGATACCGTCGTCACCAGGCGCCTTGTTGTTCTTAAGCTGTTTCAAGGCCATTCTAATCTCGTACAGGCTGATGTCCGGGATATCTTCGGTATAATGTCGGGTCAGCTTGGCTCTTGGGTCTTTGGCCGAACTGCTAACAGGTTTAGCGACCGAGGTATATAGCTGTCCGTAGAAACTCTCTACCTCTCCTAATACTTATGCTTTGGTCGACGCTACACTGCCGTCTTCTCTCTTCAGCTTCGTCAACTGGCTTTGCCCAATAGGCATGTCTCTTGCAAACACTTTGGAGCCTTTTTTCCGCTCTATCGTCTCTTTAATACGGTTTGTATTAAAGATCCGGATGTCGTGTCGCAAGGACTTCCATATTCGTCTATTGAGCAGCCTATATGTTTCAGCATCATGCGAAGACTGCATTTTCAGTGAGCGTCGTTCAGCCATGAGGTTGAGGGTATCGTTGGAGAGTTTCTGTGGCCTATCTGTACGGTGGGGTTTAAAGTATTTGGAACCCACTGTATGGACAGTTTCTACTAACCTGTTATTGATCTCGTCCACTGAAGCGATTTTCTCAAGGCAATCGAAGCGATTGGATAGCTCAAGTTGAAAGCTCTCGGGGTCTTGTATATGGGCACGAGTGGGTCGGAGCGTAGACTTCATCAGACGAGACCTCTCCAGTTTGACATTAATATTCACCGTGCCTCTTACCATTCGGTGATCACTACCGGTTTTAACCCTGTTGATCACGGAGACATCAGTGAATATTTGCCTTTTGGTGGTCATAATGAAGTCAATCTCATTTCTCGTGAAACCATCGGGACTCAGCCAGGTCCATTTCCTGTGAGGTGGCTTCTGAAAGAAAGAGTTCATCATAAAGAGTCCCTCTTTCTCCAGGAAGTCGGCCAACCTCTGTCCTCTACGGTTCCGTTGTCCATATCCAAATTGCCCCACTTTCAACTCATCCTCGCTTCTCTTACCCAACTTCGCGTTGAAGTCCCCCATAACAACTAGAAAGTGCGTTTCAGAGGTATGTATGGCCCGACTAATGTCCTCATACATATCCTCCACCTCATCATGCGGGTGCGACTTCGTCGGTGCGTATACCTGAATGACCTTCAGCGAATATCGTTTGGATACTCTGAGTATTAGGTATACGACCCTATTGGAAACGCTATCGATCTTAACTATGTTGTTAGTAAGGGACTTGTGGACGAGAAACCGACACCACCTTGGGACTGTTGGTCGCCCTCCCGGTAGTAGAGTAAGTTACCTGATTTTAGGGTTATCGTGTCCTCACCCGCTCTACGGACTTCAGATAACCCCACAATGTCCCAGTGTAACTTACTCATTTCTTCTTCCAGCTCATATATCTTCTCGTCTGTCCTCATCGTGCGTATGTTGTGTGTCACCAGGGCCAGTCGTCGTCGTTGGGGGTGGTAGCCGGGCGTGTGCCGGGGATTTTTAGCACCCCCTGCCCCACCGTTACCGTGGCCGCTTCCGTAGCCAGGAATAGCGGGGCTGCCGGGACTGGGGGCCTGGTTCCTAATGTGTCTGTCATTTGGGGGGATTTTGCCAATACTCGCCACGCTTGGCAGGCGGGTTGGCGAGTGGGTGAAATAACTTACATATACTCAATATATCATAAAATACATTCATATAATACAAATTGACACTCATTACATAAAGTGTAGCAGCGTCGACGTCCATCTTGACTTATTGCCAATTTTATCGGCAATGAAATGGGAGTTGACGTTCGCGGTACCAGTGTGGCCACTCAATTTAACGCGATAATTATCGGAATAATTAGCGCGTTGTTTAGGGCGATGTTGGGCATTGACAATAACCTCGGTGTAGCCAAGGCATTATAAAGAGGCAAAGAAAACGGCCATAAATGTCCAAAGACACGGTGTTGTTCATATTACATCAAATTGATAAATATTAGGAGTTTGATAGGAACAGGTAGTCCAATTTGCATTACTACCCAATATATGTGCCCGCTGAACAAAAGATTCCCTTCTCTTGTAGTCTACCATCACTAAGATAATCATACCTATACCTATTCAGTCAGAGTACTTATCAAGGTCGTTGAAATACCCAAGTACTTACTCTTATGTCTTGGCCACACCGAAGAGAAACGCCGTTGATTATCGTTTTGTTGAACGTTAACCGTAGATGTAGCCAACCCTAATCGCGTTAATTCGACAACGGCATTCACATTGCCGTTGAAGTTGGGCGATAAATCGGTTGGCAGTATTTTTAGACACATCAAAGAGATATAAAGCGAGAATTATTCCGTTGAAGCGGCCACACCAACGTTTGTCAGTGTGCACCGTGATAGCTAAGGGATTAGAAGAAAAAACAAGAAAAATGAATCCCTAATGGGTTATTATATTACAAAGCTCATCTAAATAAATAGTATAAATTTTTGAAGTCCTGGAAAACCTTACATATATACTCAATATATCATACAATACTTTTATATAATATAAATTGACACTCATTACATACAGTGTAGCAGCGTCGACGTCCATCTTGACTTATTGCCAATTTTATCGGTAATAAAATGGGCGTCCACGTTCACGGTACCAGTGTGGCCACTCAATTTATAATAATTATCGGAATAATTAGCGCGTTGTTTAAGGCGATGTTGGGCATTAACGTTAACCTCGGTGTAGCCAAGGCATTATAAAGAGGCAGTTCTCAAGCTGACAACTGAAGAAACAAAACCATAGATAAGTTTCGTAAATTTAGGCAACCCATTATTTAGGAGTCTCCTTGTACGGATGGAATGGTATTGGTATGTAAAAAAATAAAAGTAAGATATCATTTGAAAACTTATTTTATTATTATTATTTAGTAATATTAATCTTTTTTTTTCTTATTGCCAAGTAAGCGGACAGGCAGGCGGCCCACATGATTGAAATTGGTCACCGTCGGTAGACGTTTGCAACACCAAGGGCAGCGCGTTGGCAACCAAAAGGAATAGAAGTAGTGAGGGTGGAAGGGGAAAGGGTGGGGGGAAGGGAAGGGAGAAGGAGATGGGAAGGAGAGATTTGGCCTCCGGAACCTCCCACAAATCGACTGAAACGCAAAAGCAATAGCTATATTACTTTACGTCGGTGTTATGTGGGAGTGTTGTACTTCCCCGGTCGCGCCGGCCCATTCGGCTGTGGGGTTACAGCGGAACACTACCACCATAAGGAATTTTATACTTTCAGTACATGCATGTTCTTTGTGGTTTTGTTGTATATTTTTTAAGCCAAAAATCGCCAGACACAGAAGTCGGCTATTGCAGAACATTTGCTTGAGGCGGGATCCGGTCATTGGATCGAGCTCCACGATCCGAAGGTCCTCTCCACTGAACGACATTATATTTCAAGAATGGTTCGTGAAGCGGTTGAAATTAGAAAACATCGCAATTTCAACCGGGAAGATGGATTAAGGTTAGTGGCGTCGTGGAATCTCGTAGTGAGCAAGTGTACAAACCGTGGTGTAGGTACTAGGACATTTACCAATACAGTCAGTGTTGTGTGTCGTAGTGACAACCCTGCGATTTTTCAAGTTCAAGATCAAGTGTGGGTAGGAGAACAAAACACCCGCTCTCTCGCCGGACTCACTCGCAGTTTTCAGTCAGCTCGTGACCACGGCCATTGTAACATGGTCGAAACGTCGAGCGAAAGGTACATATTTTTACCTATATTAAATAAGACGTGATAAGTCCCGATAAACATTTAAAACGTATATTTTTTGGTTCTTATGTACATCACAGAGAAGGTAAGCTGAAAGTGAAATTTGCCTACTGTATTATTTATACTACTGCTATGATATTCGGTTTATTAGCTACCGTGAAGTATCGCTTATCCAAGCTCTGTAATTAGGCTTTATTTAGAACGTGCAGTGAGTAAATTATTCTACCCATGTCGGAAATATCGGGGTTGGGAATGCTCTGTCATTAGGATCCGGATCGAACCGAAGAATGCATTGTGTAGTTTATGAATACCATTTCTTTATGTAACTTCGTAACTAGTTCCCTTGCTAGTTTCTGCGGTTCATTTTAAATATTTAATATTAATTGCTGAAGTTGGATCTGAGCAACAAAGATGTTGTTAGAGTTTAAAAACCATGAGTATCACACATTATAAAAATATAACGATACCGGCTGCACACACTTATTATATCGGTAGTGCGACGATGTTTCACGCTTGGAGATTGCGTCGCGCACTCAAAACTCGTCTCAAACGTCAAACGTGAACACTCCTTGAAGATTTTTCTGAAGAGCTCTTTAATTTTATTCCTTCCTCACCATTCCGATCCCGAACTACTCGTTCTGGCCTAGCATTTCATCCATCAAAACTTCTTAACACTCACCAAAAAGTTAGGGAGTTCCTGTTTTTAATGGGATAGGTTGGCAAACGAGCAAGCGGCTCGCCTGATGGTAAGTAGGATACCGTTGCCCACGGACATCCGCAATTCCGAAATCCGAAAAGGTATATAGGAAAGAATATAGGAAGACAGAGATAGAAGGGGTGAGGATGGAGGGGGAGGAGGAAGGATGATGGGAAAAAGAAAAAGATGAACGTTTTAGGGCGCGTTCCCACTATATATTCCCACTATGTCGTCACGACTAATTTATCGTCGTCGGATCATCTCTAGCTGTTCCGATAATAACGATTAGTACGAGTATGGAATTTTGTCTTTTCACGTAATTTTACACACAGTTAGACGTATCGTTCTTTATGTAAACACCTCCACTAAAATATTATTAAGCCACAACTATTAAAACTACACTACAATATAATAATTATTATTAACATTTTGGATGAAAATTATATACTAATCCCTTTTCTAAATGGCATAAGTGTACATGAAAGTTTAATAAAATGAATACCTTTGCCATCATTTATAGCAATAAAATTGTGTGTCTTTTTATTGGGTCGCACGATCTATAATATATATTGCACAGTAAAATAAGTTGAAAAGTGCTTAGACATTTACCATGTTTCTCGGTATTTTACATTAAACTTTAAGACATCATTTTATTAGGGTTTATCAATACAGAAGTTTACATAAATTTGTATAACAAAAGTATACAGATATGGATAAAGAATTGTTTCTTAGTTTCTTTCTTAGATATGGATGAAGAATTCACTGCAAACCACTTTGCGGACCATATTTCGCAAACAGTGTATCTGTTAAGTAAAAGTTAAAGTGTTGTAAGAATGTTCTATCTTCATATAGTCGCTATCGATAATTCTCATAAAGATGTGGAGTCAAATATACAAATATTTCACCACGTCATACCGGACCAGGAAATACACACAACAACATGGTCTAGGGATATTTCAATTAAACCTAAATAACTAATATTCTATTAACTTTTTATTAGGACACCTACACATTAAAATAAACCTTGTTTAATAGTCTATCTAATCTGATAATAAACTTTTAGATAAAGTTAAATTTAAAAAAAAAACTTAGAAGAAGAGGAAAAACTCAGACAAAATTTCAATCTTAACTTTATTTTTGAAACATCAAAACCTAAACAAAACAACAAATTTTTTTTATAAAAATTGATGAAAACCCAAAATTAATAATCCGTGGATCCACCTAAGACTCCCCTAACACATCTGCAGCGGTTCTGCATACAGCACAGACAGCAAATGGGACAAAATTTCCAGCTAATGCACGACAATGCCCGTCCACATACGGCGCGTATCGTTAACAGAATGATATCCAAGCTTTACAGCAGCTGTGCAGGCCAGCACAATCCCTTGACTTAAATCCTATTGAGCATGCCTGGAATATGGTTCAGAGAAGAGAGATGATCCCGCGCAGATATTGTGCATGAAAATCAGTTTTTCTTGCATATTAGCAGGACTTGGGACCGTAATCCACAACAGGATATTTACACCCTTGTTTTGAGTATGCAGAACCGCTGCAGATGTGTCAGGAGAGTCTTAGGTGGATCTACGGATTATTAATTTTGGGTTTTCATCAATTTTTATAAAAAAAATTAGTTGTTTTGTTTAGGTTTTGATGTTTCAAAAATAAAGTTAAGATTGAAATTTTGTCTGAGTTTTTCCTCTTCTTCTAAGTTTTTTTTTTAAAATTAACTTTATCTAAAAGTTTATTATCAGATTAGATAGACTATTAAACAAGGTTTATTTTAATGTGTAGGTCTCTTAACAAAAAGTTAATAGAATTTTAGTTATTTAGGTTTACTTGAAATATCCCTAGAACATGTTGATGTGTGTATATAGGTATACCACTGGACGCTTATTCCCTAAGACTGTTTAAACAAGTAACGCGGCTCATTACGGTGCCTTGTTTATTTTCGTTAAATGGAATTCAACTACCTATGTATGTATCTATCGATGTGATTGGACACAACAAGGCGCGTTTGGTGGACGTTATGAACTGTCAAAATATACTCTACGTTCGCGCGTTTCGACCGATATTAGTTATATTATAGAAAACAATAGAAAAAAAAACATTTTATTATTTAAACAAGTTTCGTGTAAACGAATCATAATTCGGCAGCCATCTTGTCAAAAAATTCGCAAGTCATCGCTAATTTTATCAAAAATTCGAAATTTTAGCAATTAATTTCTGGCCCTGAAACTTAGATTTTATTAAAGTTGATTATTACTTTGATTTTACTTTGAAAATATATCGATATTTTATATCAATATTGTAGTGCTGACCCGCCAAAGTCACCATATCTAATCTTAGAAAATGGGCTCCCAAAGTTGAAAATTAATCGTCCTAGCCTTAATTTTAATATATTAATAATTAAATATTAATATAACACTTCGCGAAGTCTTCTCGTCAAAAATACCTCAGTGCCTCAAGACAAGAGTCTTCGACCAATGTGTGTTACCAGTAATGACTTATGGCACTGAAACGTGGTCTCTTACTATGGGCCTCATAGAAAAGCTCAAAGTCGCACAACGAGCTATGGAGAGGGCTATGCTCGGGGTTTCTCTACGTGATCGAATCAGAAATGAGGAGATCCGTAGAAGAACGAAAGTCACTGACATAGCCCAGAAGATTAGCCAGTTGTAGTGGCAGTGGGCAGGGCACATAGCACGCAGAACAGATGGCCGATGGGGCCGAAAGGTTCTGGAGTGGAGACCACGAACCGGCAAGCGCAGCGTAGGTCGTCCACCGACACGGTGGACAGATGACCTGATGAAGGTCGCAGGACGACGTTGGATGCAGGCCGCTTCCAACCGGTCCTTTTGGAAAATCAAGGGGGAGGCCTATGTTCAGCAGTGCACGTCCTACGGCTGAGATGATGATGAATATAAAAAAATAGCTCTTTATTTTGTTATACATATCAATGACCTAAACTAAGGCTTCTAGGTAAAATCATATTTTTGTTCTAGACATTCAAAATATTGATAAAGATCAATTCGTATTTCTGACTTGGTATGCGTTAGTTTTCGTCATATCTTAATTTATTGAGCCTTGAAGATTGCATTGTATCTATGTAGGTATGCTATTTAATTAAAGCTCAAAACTTATAGGTAAAGTTTTGAAAATGGAACGAACCGAAACCTTTATAGTAAGGTAAATTAGAAGAATAGTCCTTTTGATTATCTTAAAGTATTATTCGACATGATAACACGAATATTTGTAAAGAATTAGTTGGAATTAAGAAACTGGAACTTTCCGAAAAAGTAGAATGATATTTATGAATGAAACATGTGAAATCTTAAAATGGCGGCATTACAACTTGTCTTGAGGCATGCTGAATACCATTTTTACTGCACTGCACTGGTGAAAGCCGCGTTAAGGCTTAGAATGTGGTATGACGTCACACGTTATTTTGGAGTTACTGCGTGATTCATGAATAAGGGCCCAGATGTTATAGCAATTCTAACATGAGAAAATCACTCAGTTATTGTCAACAATAGGAAATAAATGTTGCAATGAGGAAATTTTGTTTGTTTGTTTGAATTGAATAGGTTCCAAAAATACTGGACCCATTAGAACAAATCTTTCACCTTTAGAATCCTGAATTATTCCTAATGAACATAAGCTACCTATATATAAAGTATTTTCAAAAAAAGTCAGATTTACGTATGAAAACTTTAATAATGTAACCCAAGGACAGAACAACAACCCAACCCAATACAGAACAAACACCAAAATAAGTCGTTTTAATAAGTACCTACGCTGCGAAAGCTATTGACAATTATATAGGCAGAGAATGTGATGTACTACAGTTTTATAGAAGACATCAATATCTACAAAGAAGTACACATTACCATATGTCTAAATAATATGGTTATGACACAATAAATACTTTTTCATTTTGAAATATGCAATAGTAACGCCGGCACAAACCAGGCCACATTATTCGTACCTTAGTATTAATCCTTATCTATTCTAATGATAAAGAGGAAAGATATAATGATTGTTTGTTTGTTTGTAATCAAGACACGTAAAAACTACTTATCCTATTCAAACCATTCTTTCACAAGTATAAAGCTACAATATGCCTGAGTAACGTAGGTATGCTATATTTTATTTAAAATCATAATCAACGTTCACCACGCGGGTGAAATCGCGGAGCGAAGTTTGTTGGAAATATAGAAAAGGAAAAAACACTATCCCAAAAGATATTGTTGTTAAATGCAAATCACCTCTATTCGATCCCACTTCTGATTCATTCTCAGCCCCACTTAATCGTATAAAACCTCTATTCAGTACCATAATAGTTTTCTAAGGCGTCAATGCTGCCATACAATTTGTTGGGCTCATAATGGAGCTTAAACGTGACCTTCGTTTGCTACGATAAATCCTTTTATACGACTTTCGATCGATTTCAAACGTTCAAGAGGTCTTGATACTTCGTGAATCTATCTATATGCTACTAATATTATAAACGCGAAAGTGTGAGTATGGACGGATGTATGGATGTTTGTTGCTCTTTCATACTCAAACGGCGAGGCCAATTTTGATGAAATTTGCTATGGAGGTACATGAAGGGCTGGATTAACACATAGGATACTTTTCATCATTATTCATCACCACGCGGGTGAAAAAGCGTAATATCCTTGGGCACAGCATAGAAAAAATAATAAGATCTCCGCCTACCTCAAGATCGTACTGATGACAGTTCTGACAAAGTTTGTGTCAGTTTTTGATAGCTAAGTCAAAAGTACGCTATTTTGACAACTAGATACACTAAACGTACTCGGCGAACGTAAGGGTGATGAAATGTAATGACAGTTTTTTCAATGGTGAATAATTTTATATTTGTATATACGTAAGTCCTGTGTTTTATTATAAGTGTTTACTGATTGATATACTAAGTATTTAAATGTACTCGTATAATACTATTATAGCAATTGCAGTTGACCATTTACATATTTTATGACAATTTGGTATAAAGATAGATATTTTATTTATTTATTAAGGCTTCATATTGATAACTACATTATTACAAACACCATGAATTCTTATTTTCTAACTTAACTAAATGTGTTATCTTTTGAAGGAAGCACAGCATGCATAATATAAACGAAGAAATGTTTATTAACTACTTTTATATAAATATAAGTTTTCCGTATTACTTACTAAAAATGTATTGAGAAGAGTTAGAGAGTAGGGTTGGCCATCGTGGCTATATAGTGATATATAGCTTGGGAGAAGATAATAAGCTACTCGAAGTTCTAATCCTGCGCAACGTACTCGCGGGCATCAGCTAGATATATATAATATAAATATAATAATGACTTTTCCTGAGTGACTGATCCATTAATGCAGAGCCTTAATCACTGGGACTATAAACTTGAAATTTAACCAGTTTATGCCGTTTATATTGGAAGTATCCACTATGGAAGGTGTTCTGGTAACTTCACCTCTAAGGGGATAAATTAAAAATTGTATGTATCCTATGGGATACAAAGTTATAGAAATCGGTAGTTCCTAATAAGTGAAGCCGCTGGAAAGTCAGACAAAGACGCGGTTTCGAATCCCGTCCGAGGGTGTGAATTTTTCTCACTATAAATTACAAAATAATAATATTTGCAAATCATTGTTTCAGAAGAATATATTTTATTTTTAAGCAGAATATCTGTTCTGATTAGTCTTAACAGGAGCCATTCCTAAGTCAAGCTACCTAACGTCTTACGGTTCTCATCACGATAGTGGGAAGGACAAAGGTGTTGGCAGCACCCCCATAACTAATCTTCTCAGCTCTGGGTGGCATTGTAATTATTGGCAAGTGTACGGCTTTCAATCAGGTACTACTCGCTCATCTCGTCACTAGATCGTGTTAAATGCCTATTCAGACTAGGGCGTTATTCGCTACCGCGAGCGATAGGAAAATCCGAAAGGTTCTGCGTTAATTTCGCTGTTCACACCAGAGCGGATATCGCTACCGCTCGCGATAGAGATATCCGTTGGCAACGGTTAGCGGGGCGAAGGCAGGAAGCATGTCGCTGCTACCTGCTCCCGCGTCGCCCGGCGGAAGTAGTTTCGCCAAACAAGAGAAAATACCGCTTCACTAGGCGGTTCAAGTTTCGCTGCAGTTATGGAGCTTTATACTATTTACCCATCGAGTTCCGTGTGGTATTTTTCACTACCCACAGCGGTAGCGAATAACGCTCAAGGCCTTAGTTCAAGAGCAGTAACTCAGAACTCTTTGTAGATGAGTTCGTCCAGGTTAGTACTACCACCATCCTTTATCTACCGTGAATCAGTAATGTTCGCAATACTGTGTTTTGGTTAGAAGGTATGGTTGCCGGTGAAATTAGAGGCACACGAAATTTACCAACTTAATGTGGCAGAGTTACGGTCGCAGTGCAGTTCGGCACTTGTGAGGGTATGTATCAGTTCTAGGCAGAGGTTGACACTTAACATCAGAAGGGCATCGTGCTTGTACCGTTTTCTTATTATATAAAAACGGTAATGAATTTATCAAACTCACATTTATTTCAATAATATTAGCTTTATTTAAGAGTCACAAACACATAGAGAGTTTACTTCTTGACCTTAATCTTCAGAAGCCGTAGCACAAAAAAATTACTAAAAAATTTTCGTATTGAAAGCGTCAACATGTCACGCTCCGGCATACAAACTATGCGTTATCTGTATCACAGTTCCCCTAGTTAAATGGCAATTTGTACTGTTCCACGCGAACGACGCGTTTCGTTATATTTACGCAATTATTCGTGCTAGGCCCACAGGACTTCAATTCATTAGTCATCAAAAATATCTATGAAATAAAAGGACCAAGACATGTTTTTCCATGTACATTCTACAAGTATACAAATCCATTAAACACACAAGATATAAGTACTTCACTTGCGAACGCCTCGAAGCGTCAGCACTTCAGTGGGTATCCGTTTCATTTGAATAAGACAGGCCACTTAAAACTTTTTTATGCAGGACATAAATGTTACATCAAAAATGAATAAGAACGTAGGGAGCCGTTGGAAAACCGTCAAGATGAATTTGGCGCAAAACGCTAAGAAAAATGATGAGGAGAAAAAACCGCCGCCCGTGTTGAATAAGATTTTTCATATCTCGAGGGATAGGGGTATGTGGTTTTTAATATTAACTTAATATTACAATACATAATAATAATACACACTTCGTTAATAGTAGAAGTTTTTAAAGTAAATTATAATATATATATTTTTATTTTTAGATATGTTATTTTGAAGGTTTAACTTACGCGGTAGGTATAGTCAAATATCACGATCGGTTTTGTGACTTTCCGGGCCATTTGTCACTTCTCAGTGCTAGCGTGGACGCAGCCGGATGCGCAAGTGCTATGAAGAAGTGGCCCGGAAGGTTACGACACCGGTTGAATAACTTTTTGCTAGATCAGCGGGTTTTGATAAGTCTTTTGATCCTTCTCAGGTTTCCGTTTCCGTTTACAGAACTACAGAACAGTCTGTATGTCTGTCTGTCTGTTCTACAATTAATGGGCTGTATTTTTTTAACTGTAGCCTTAATAGATTAAATTTTTCTCATGTGTTATAATGGTTTTCCAACAAATAATAATCCAACAAACAAAAAACAATAAGTAAAAACAATTATTTTGTTATAAAAACTAACGTGGTTTTCATTAATTTTTATTTTTAAATACGGGATTACTTACGTAATATTTATCGGAAAGGTCCGACTATAGTTTCGACCTCATTCGGTGGTCTTTTTCAAGGAGTATTCGGGACGCCCGCGTCGATGACGTCTCGCTTAGCACTGCTAATACCCGAAACTTAGGATAATAATGTCAAATTATCATGCCAGTAAAATCTGTTTGACCATGCAGTCCAACATGCCATAATTTAGATACAAAATAATAAAAAGTCCCAAAAGTAATTTACCTGAGAACATATTATTATCTAGTCGTGATAAATTTATCAGATTCATCCCGTGTCTTGATAAGTAGTAATATTTATCGGTCGTTACTTTTATATATAAACAATATTCTTGCTGAATCAAGCAAAAATTATTATTCTTAGGTGGCGATATGAAGTTTAATTTCAATCACATATTCTTCATTTTAAGAATAAAAAACTCTTAGACTGATCTTGTCTAAAGAATAAAAAAAATTGAGACAAATATGTATTAATATGTAGGTATATATCGTGTAACAAAAAGATGTAGTAATACTAAAACCACACACTCAGAAGCTTGTATACAATTGGGAACTAACTACTGCGTCACAGAGAATAAACATTGCGTATTGAGAGACCAAATTTAAATTTAAGTTTTTAATACTCAAGCGGGTTAATCCCTGACAATGTAGGCCAAACACAGCAATGACCTCCAGAACGTAGACTAAGAAAGCAAGCGACGTAAGCGGGGCATGGGCTGACGAGAAGGCGCAAGGTAGGGGAACGGAGGTGAATAACTTGGTGATGAAGGAACTGCGGGGCGCATTGACCCCAACGAACTCCAAGAATATGAATATCTGATATTACAACTGTAACATATTAAAATACTAATTATCTTTAGTAAAACATCGCATACATAATATCATTTTACTATGTGTGAATAAACGATTTAAAGTTTTATACATTGCCATGTGAATCCTGACTAGGTACGTACGCATACCTCTCAATATTACTACACCTTTTTGTTAACGCTATGCTTATCCTCAGTTATACCTCCTTGACACATTAAAGGCCTATTCAGACCTGGCCGTTATTCGCTGCCGCGAGCGATAGAGAAATCAGAGAGCTTATGCGTTAATTTCACTGTTCACATCAACGCGGATATCACCCCCGAGCGCGGTAGCAATATCCGTTGTCAACGGTTAGCGGAGCGAGGGCAGGGAGCATGTCGCTACCTGCTTCCGCGTCGCCTAGCGGAACTAGTTTCGCCAAACAAGAGAAAATACCGCCATAGGCGGTACAAGTTTTGCTGCAGTTATAGAACTTCATACTTTTTACCCATCGCGTTTCGCGTGGTATTTTCCGCGACTCATAGCGGTAGCGAATAACGCTCAGGTCTGAATAGGCCTTTAGGGTCTCCAAGTCTGCCATCCACGTCCACAAGAAAGTAACCCTTCAACAGTACATTACAAGAGTTGTAAGAAGTCATGTGAAGGATATAGGGGATGAGGGGCATACATAACGTACTCCTTTGCTTTTCGACAAGGGGTTCGAAGTCATCTTGTCAATTCTCCTGAATGACATACTGCCTTGAAATTGTAATGTGTAATTACCATGCTTATGGGGTATTGAGCGAAGCACTGAAGTTGAACAACAAGTTAAGCAACACTTGCTGCGGTATGGATTTGGATGGGTGACCGCTAGTGGCATCATTCAACAGAGCGCTTCCGTGCGCCGTCGATCCCGGTTGTTTGTCTTAGGACAACAATCGTAAGACTATGTCGAAGGCCTTCTGGCGGCCTCAAACTTCGAAACGGGTTGGCCACTAACCTATCCACCAATCCGCACTGGGCCAGCGTGGTGTATTATGGCCCAACTCCTGTCTCAGAGAGGAACGCTCTAGTCCCAGCAGTGGGAACAAAATGGGCTGATTAAGATGTAGATACCCAAAAAATACTTGTTTCATCTCTGCACGAGTCAACTTGTCACGAGCTATCCCCAAAGGAGTTTAATGAACGCCGAACGGTATTTCAGCTGCTAAAAGACACATTGAACACATTTCCACTCTCGTGTTAAAATACAACATGATTTTGTACGGCAAAGGCAAAACTAGTGTTACGGTTACACGAATAATGGGTTCCGCAAAATAATGACGCAAAATATTAAATTTCATAAGTATAATTATTTATAAAGTTTTACCATCATCGTATTTTGTTTAAAGAGACTGTACGATTATTTTTAATAGCTAACACTACATTTGGTTAAGGGCATCATTAGTTCCTTTCCTAATTTAGTCTAGACACAGTCGTAAAGAAATTAACTCAAAATAACGTCAAACCGTCGTTGTGAGGGTGTCACCTACGAGCGTGTCTATATATATCAAGCTGTGTTTTGTTATGTGGTGATACTTCCCTCGCGGTTCTCGTTTCTTACTCTTTTTATCACTTGACTACTGAAATATTCTAGACGTGTGTTTTTACGGCAGTTATTAGGTGTAACCGTGGAACATTGGAAACGTATGAAACGGGCTAGTTGCATTTCTATGCCACTCTGATAATTTACTCATAAACAACATTTATTTATTTATTTTATTTAAGGAGAACGACATATCCAATTATTAATCCTTTGAGTGCCATTGACGAACATTTACGTTCGTTTTTATTCATAAATCTTTTGTTTTAATTATCACGGTATATGAAGATTAAACACATTACTATTTGTACATTGCACACATAACTATTGTTTAATTACACTTATTTAAACAAATACATACATTAATTTAAAATTCCATTAACTACATAAAAATATCAATAGGCAATAATATCAGGTTTTAATAATCATTCAGTACTTGAACCACAATAATATGTTCAAAAGCTTTCGCAGTTTGCCGATATTGTTTGATAAAGAGATAATAATTTATCAAAGAACACGTCACAAACAGAGTTGGCATTTAGAAATGAATACAGGCTTCTAAAGCACGGCATACGACTATACTACAAATCTATTACGCTCAACATCTCTATAGAGATCTCCCGAGGTTTATTATTTATACTAAAATGGCGAGACGGACATGACGTACGTAAGTGATACGATAGTTTAGTCAATAAAAATACTATTAATTAGTTAATATTGCTACGAGTATAACTGTCTTTTTAAACTAAGCAAATTAAACATCCACGTAATTCAATGATTTTTAAACTTTATTTTAACCCTTTTTTATATTCACGTAGTTAAGTGACGTTTAAACGATTGCAACTATTATTAAAATTTTAAAGCAACGTAATATTATAATAAAATTTCTTTAGGAATTTTAATTACTTTGATAATCATTTTCAAGTGTGAGGTTTGAGCTACGTGTAAATAGCTAGAAACTCACAGTATTTACATAATTAGCCCGAAGATTCGAAACCATATATGATGAAAAAGTTTATCGCAACTTGGCCTTTCCATTTTAGACATTTTACATTCTGTGAGTGTAACGATGTCAAAACACCTCTAGGATACAGAAATTTTGACTAAATTCACACGGTTCGCGCTATTTAGTCGCCTTTTTGTATTCTACCTTTCGCCTTCTTGTACAGTTAAAGTATTTCTGGCTTTGTTTCTTAAGTGGTTTCGTCTTTGCATTTGAAATGTCTGAAGTGGTGAGTGAACGCGAACGAGTGTTTATGTCGCCCGTGCCTAAGAAAAAACTCTTCGAAAGTAGTTTTTATAATGGTGAGCAATTTAATTTGTTACGTTTATAACATAATGCATTTCTTTTTTAAAGTATAATTAACATTTCATTCACATTAAAGAAATGAACACCTTAAAACATAATTAATATGGAGTAAATTAGAAATGTGAGTGTATCATGAAAAACATACGACAGTTGGTAAACAAAACATAGCGGAATAGCAGCTTCTAATAAAAGAATCATTATTTTACCATACTACATCTATAATGCTGTCCGCAAAGATCGTCTCAAGACAAGTTTCTTCGACCAATGTGTGTTACCAGTGATGACATATGGCAATGAAACATGGTCTCTTACTATGGGCCTCATAAGTAAGCTCAAAGTCGCACAACGTATTTGTATCATAAAAGTCAACGCGTCACGATTCGGCGTACAAACTATGAGTTATCTGTGTCACAACTGTCCTAGATACATGACAGTTTCTACAGTTTCACGTGAACGATACGTTACATTATTTTATTTTAGATTAAGTAGACAATTTTTAAATCTATATATATATATTTTTTTTTTAATATCGTGTAATTTGAATTGTATATGTACTTATTGTGAGTTGGATCGACTGTGTCTGAAATAAATGATTTTTAATTTTTAATTTAATTTAATTTAATTATACTTACGCAGTTGTTCGTGCTAGGCTCAAAGGATAAATATTTCGATTGCGCCAGAAAAAAAAAGAAGAAGAGAAGAGTGTTAACTATTTTTTACAGAATCTAAAGAATATTATTATATTCCATAACCAATCTATTTAATGAGATCTTCTTAGTCGGACACTCTTGGCAGTGTGGTCGTGGTCATGGTGACGGTAAACGGCGGATCCTTGGCAGTTTCCATTTCCAGGGCTGTTGATCTCCTCGCGATGTCTCTTCATTTCTGTCGGTTAGTGGCATTGCGAGCACGTTGTACAAGGTGGAATTTCAGCCCAGCGTGTTGGTGAACGACCTCGGGATCTTTTTCCTTCCACTTGGCCTTGCACTATTAGTCTCTTCATCGAGTCGAGAAATTGAAAGCTTTAAAATACCTACCATTCCCAAAATCACCTATAAACACTTTTTTAATATACATGATTAAATAAAACATATGCTACACTATTATAAAAATACGCGGAGTAACTATTTTCCAATCGGGGAGTAGGCCTGGGACGCAGCTTCTTATGAATAAACAAATTATGACGAAAGAAACTATTTAACAGAATAAGTAATATGGTACTAAATAATTATATGAAATAACTATTAAGATGGCGAATATTGTCATTTGATAGCAAATAATAGTATTGTTTTCTATTTCAACTTCTAACGATACAAGTTATTAGATTTTTAACCCAATTCGGCGGTTGTTATCTGCAAAATTTATGCCAGCTAATTAGCATAATGTAAAACAGTGATATCTAATTATTGAAATTGTTTCATTTGTATGTAAAGTGAACACCTGCAGCGCGCTTATCGCCTACCGCGCGGCTGGTGACAGTGATGCTCGTATAGTGCGCTCATGTAACTTTGATACTTAGATATAATAATTTATCGAAGGACTTATTGTGCCATTTGTGACTACCAACTAAATTAGTCTCACGTTGACCACGTTTTATTATATCATAATAAAAATGAACGCGAATTTCAATAACATTATATCTAAATAATAAAAAAAAGATAACGGCATAACATACAAGTGTATAATGCTCCCCGTTTTACGCTCGATGCCTCCACCACGGCGTCTCCGCCATCACCTCTAATTGGCAAATTGTCGTCCAATCAGAGTCGTTGTAACGTCCACTAATCATGTGCAACCGGTACATCGACGAGCATTATACTCTACATTATAATTAGTACTCACGGGATGTACACCACGATTAGGCAGGTTTTGGAGTTCCCGATATTTCGGCGCAGTTACGTGCACTATGTTCACGTGTAGACTGAATATGCAGGTGGATGTGAAAAAAGTTCGAAGTTTTAAGAGCAGACAGAACGGTTTACCCTCTTTCTCACTCTTTTACTGCGGATACCACTTTTTTCACATCCACCCGCATATTCAGTCTACCCGTGAAGATGGTGCATGTAACTGCGCCGAAATATCGAGAACTCTAAAACCTGCCTAGTCGTGGTGTACATCCCGTGAGTACTAATTATAAAGTAGTTAACAACCGCGAAAGTCTAAAACAGTGCATTATAGTCTAGTAGGGATTTTACTCGAATCTGATCCGTTATTCTATAGAGCGCTATCAAACGATTTAGTTTACTTAGAAGAATTAGCAACTTTTTTCTATTTTTTTTAGACGTCTAGCAACTCGTAAAAATGTTGAACCATCAAGCGGAATCTGTGCAAGAGTGCGATTTGGTTGTTACCACTGCACTTATTTACACTGCACTGCTACTTATACCTCCGAGCAGTAGCTTGCAAGCACTTCAATTTCAAGGTTTAAAGAATACCGAGGCACGTTATATTACTGGGTGAGACTCAAAGACCTTTTGGGGTGATGAGTGTTGTGTTGTCTTACAAAACTTCACTGGGTCTGGGTAGCATTATAACTGTCATTGTCAGCTGTGGTACTTATGAGCATTTAGCTATTATATTGTACAAAAAGCTTTTTTTTTAATATCATAAACCTGTTGCCTCCGCTGTTTTGTTTTTGGAATTAAATATAAATAAATAAAAACCTATATACATAACGGACTTTAAGTAAAGCAACAAGATGACGGTTAACCTGAGGTTAGTGGTGTGGCTGTTTACATCGTCATTGTTAAAAAAGTGTAATCTCTTTAAACATTTGTTTTTAAATGTAATCTATAGACATTACTAAATAATAAACAAATAGATTTATATAACTGTCTAATGCAACGTCATAAAATACTAATAATAATCAGTTGTTTCTGTATTAGTAACGAAGTTTTTCAAACACAAGTATCAAGATAACTCATAGCCTTACAAACAACGTTTAAAATTAGAATGGTTTGTAATTGGTCCGTACCACGAAGTACGTCGCTTCCGTTATCACATGTGTCAGTCTTCGTACACTTTAGGTGAAATTGAATGCCACTGAATTTCAAACTTGTACTTGACTATTTTATTGACTCAAGGTTGATTTTGGGATTATATAAGCCTATTACGTTCACATTGCATGGACTCAGTCAGGTTAGCCTCTTAGAAAAAAAGTATAGGACAAACTCCACCAAGCTCTCCCATAGTTGTTTGGTGGATAGGCTAGTGACCAGTATTCGAAGTAGAAGTATTCAGGCCAACCATAGCATAACGACCAAAAACAACCAAGATAATATACTACTAATAATTAGGTGTTAAGCTCAACATTTTTTGGTTGTAGTTATTGTTATTTAAGACTAGTTGACTCGGCGAACTTTGTACCGTCTAACAGTCAATTATTGTCGTAAGGCGGACGGCAGAAATTTATTTTTCTCAAGGAACACCTAGGTGGACAAAGGTGAGTCGTTTTTTTATTAATTTATTTTTAAATTAAAAAAAACTTTCCATGGTTCACCCAGGTAGAGAAGGTGGACGGTGGGTAAGAGCCTAACTTAATTTATGATTTTATAGAAGTAATACAATGAATACAAAATATATATTCAGCTTATTTCTTTAGCACGATAACAACACAACACAGACGTTATTTATTAATTTAGTAATTTGTCATTTGTTGTATATATTTTCTTTACTTCTACAAAATAAATTTCTGAACGCACGCGTAAATATATATGACAACCAATATCATATGTCAATCTTTTTTCATTACTGACGTTATTCTACATTTTTAAAATTCAAACTACGCAATTATCCGAATATTGTGGGTATTAACTTGTTAATAAATACCCACAATATGACCTTTGTTTAAATACGGTCTGTCATTTGAAAACTGTACAGTACAGTATTGGTGGGATTTTTTCGTCAATTTTCGAATATTTTAATATTTATTCTGCTATCCGGAACATAGACAAATACAACAATATTTAGAAGATTGTTGAGTTGTCCGAAACCAACTGAAACTTAAAATTATGTAGAGATCAAAAACTGTACATTTATTTCTAAATGTAAAACTGTTAAATGTTATAAACACATTCGTTTTTTTATACAATCCTTATTTCTGAATTTTTTTTTAGTAAATGAACTTTAAGTAAACTGAAAACGGAATTCTCAAAATTGGCTATGACTCACCGATTCCACCCCAATTGTCCAACAAAACACCTAACATAACTATACAATACGATTTCAGACTCATGCAAACTTAAATAGGCTTCAATTTCGTACAAGTGAAACTATTTCAGAATCCGTATTCACACGAAACATTGAAATTTCAAGTGCAAATGTAGATAAGTGCCATAGGTATGGGGAATTCTTGGTTGCACAGCGGTTGACTTCCATATACTTATCCGTGTTTGTGGGGATCAGACCTATTCTTGTCTCTGATTCTAGTTAAGTAAAATAAACTTAAAATATAATTATATTTTATCAAAAATAACGTGCAATAAGTTGGACATAGCTATTTTTGATCGAACATATCGTTCTTTGATATGTATATTTCAAATCAAATTTTGGATAACATGCACTTTACTTTTTATTGGGTCATTCATTTTATTATAGAGTACAGGCATACATTATGATTTCTTTTAACTATAATAATGGACGTAATAGGTTATTAATATTAGTTTTGATATAAAAGTATTTTCATTTTAATTAAATAACATTTCTTAAATATATCTTTCTCTCAGTCTCGAATTACATTAATGTCCGAAACTTTTTATCAAAAATTACAGTTTTTTTTATTATTGTCTATTATGTTTTTATATTTTTTAACGCATTTTCTATGACATCAAGACAGTATGTTCGTAGAGATTCGTATATAGAAAATCTGTTATATTTAATTAAAAAAGAAAAATATTTTTTTTAATTTGGTATCAAGTAACTAAATATGCTCGATCAATGATTTTATCAGAAAAAGTTTTGATTGAAAATGGACCAACTGACAAGATTCTTAGTGTACAACAAAACCCCAAGAAGCGGAGACAGCATGGACTATGAAGCCTTAAAAGCTAGTAAGGAAGAGATGAAGAGTTTTGGAGAGATTGACAAACGATTGATGCAGCTATCTCCTGACTTTGGGAGAAACTATGGTAAGGACCTTTATGTTTTTGTTACCATTATCTTTCACTATTTTATTTTAATTATGGCTATTACCTTTCTGGCTATACCTTACCTTTTTCTATCGTGAAGCAGTAATGTTTGCAATACTGCGTTTTGGTTTGAAGGTGTGGTTGCCGGTGAAACCACAGGTACATGAGATTTAACAACTTTATGTCTCAGGGTACGTAGCGAAGTTCGTTACTTGTGACGAAATGCATCTGTTCTAGACAGAGGTTGCCACTTAACATCAGGCGGGCTTTGTGCTTGTACTGTTTCCTAATATAAAGAAAGAAAGAACTAAAACGCATTTATTCAAGACACACAACATCACATTACAGACATATGAAATAATAAAAATAAAAAACAAAATACTTACACATACATTATAAACAAGAAAACAGCGTGATGCTGTGCGTGTCACGAATATGGGTCCGACTCAGCATACGACTAAGGACAATCCTAAGTCACTGATTTTCAGTCGCAACCCATAGCCATGATCTCACGAACCTCAGCAAGTCAGCAACGATACTCAACGTCCGAGAAGAATCGCGACATTCGGCGACAACGGACAATTTGTTCCTGCGAGTATATTATTATGTACCTTGGTACGTTGTTATACAAAAATGTATTTAACCTGTTGACTCGCGATTCGCCATATTTGGCCAATAATACTTACAACAGATTTCGCAAAAATCAACCTACTTTTCCAGGAACTGCAACATGTGTGGTTATGATGGATACTTGCAGAAGACTGGAGTAAATCAGTAAATAAATTACAAATATTAAATTAACCTTCTAGTCAATATTTAGTTTTTTAATTATTAGTCGTATCAGTAAATTGTACGAGTATTATCAGGTAAGACTATGGATTAAACAAAACTAATGTCATACACATTAACATTTTAATTAGTTTTATTTCACTTTGAATGTGAATACCTCTTAAACAGCCTTTATATAAATTATGATTAAAATTTTCGTTTTAGTAAATCTTTATATCTTTGACAATATTTTGCATACTTATGTATTACTAACAGACCGTTCTATTGACAGTTTTTTTTGTTTTTTATCTTGCAATCAGTCATATTGACTGTAAACAGATGAGGTTAAGGCTTTTTGGCGTGAAGGGTGCTACTCCCAGTGGAGTTAACATCGGCAGGAGTGCGATGGCGACACAAACTATATATTATACATAATATATTTTTTTTTGTACAGTAGATAACATTGTGATTATATATTTATGAAGTTTTGTACATATGTCAAACCTTTGTGTTCAATATAAGCTGCAAAACTTATGTGTTAATGAATAACCGGTAAATGCAAGTTGACCAAACGTACGAAGGGTTTTGCACCATTGCATAATATATATATATTTTATCCACGTAATATTTATCGGATAGGTCCGACTGTAGTTTCGATCACATTTGGTGGTTATTTAACCGACTTAAAAAGGAGAAGGTTCCATGTTCATGTGTATGTATTTTAGCCGATTTCTCCCCCATTTGTGAACCAGTTCTCAAAGTTTTTAAACTGACATGGTCACTAATGCGAGAATTTACGTTAGAAACGGGATATTTACCATGTATTGTATTTATTGTGAGCTCTTGATATTTCGGCACAGTTGCATGCGCCATGTTCACGAGTAAGCTGAAGTATCTGCGGGTAGGTGTTGTTATGAGCAGACGAAACGATCTACCCTCTTCCTTTCACGTATCTTTCGTCCCGGTTTATTAACAATGACAATACATCGTAAATATTTCGTTTCTTACAATACTTATTGTTTTAATAGATTTTATCTAAATCAATTATTCAATTAATACGATACATTACACTAAACATTTTGGCAGTATATATATAATTTGTCAATTAATTTAATACTTTACTTTGAAATTATATATATTTTTACATGTATCATTTATTATTAGTATATAATATTAGTGATATGTTGTATTGTTCTATTTACAATATGAAAGAGAACTACCTCCCACAGTACAGGTTCGCCTAAGGTGGGATTTAGAAAAACATTGTAATACTTAAACTATGTAAAATTGTGGTAATAAACGATTATTATGATTATTATTATTATGACGTAAATTCTTGCATGCATTTCTCAAAATCATTTTTATGTTTGGTAAATTACCTATACTTCCGAGGTGACCATCATTTAAATTTCATCAAATTCAGTCAAGCAGTTTTTGAGTTACACTCCAAAAACTGAAAGAGTGTTGATATCATCATTGAAAATCAATCCTGTAAGTAGCGAGGGTTACTAATAATAGTGAAAAAAAATATTTTACCAAAAAATTGAACCGACTTCAACACCAAGAAGTGCGAAGTAACTAGTAAAAAAATCTTTCAAGGCGTGTTCGGGACGCCCGCGTCTATGACGTCTCGCTTAACACTGTTACAACCTATTCGAAAAATAATCCCGAATTTCTAAATAAAAATAAAAATGAGTGGAAACAACGTTAGTTTTTATAAGAAATATATATTATGTTTATGTTTTGAATTTACTAAAAATGTTTTGTCGTACGGGTTTCGGAATCCGATTGCGTGAGTGAACTCAACACACATATTCTTTTCATTTTTATTCAAGTAATTAACGAAACGGGCCAGTCGTTGACCTGATGGTAAGCGCCACGCTAGCCCATACCAGTGTTATTGCGTCCAAGATTTTTAAACTTTAAGTTTTACCAAGCTCTGCTCTCGTCACCCTGAGTTATAGATGTTCAGTCTTATTCGCCTAGTAATTTCATTTTCTACAGTATCCTTTAACATTGACAAGTAGTGCTTTACACACATCTTCGAGGAAAAATAATATATTAATCACTACAGTGGTTTCTACGAAAATAGACACTAGCAGAAGTGTCTTACTACCTACTCAAACTTAGCTGGTTTTGATGGTATGTATTATTTTAGCCAAAAAGTACTACCAGTTGAACTACTTAATAGTACTACTGTTCCGGCGATAGGGTCTCTAGTACAACTAGGGAGTACTGGGGATCATTCGTATCATTTGTTCTACTAGCTGAATTTTCAATCTATATAATCTTTAATCTAAACTATCAGTCGTATATATGTGCCGCAGTTGTCAACATCTACATACTTAATATTATAAAGTGGAAAGATTTGTTTGTTTGAATTTCATAGGCTCCGAAACTACTGAACAGATTTGAAAATATCTTTCACTATAAGAATCCTACATTATCTCTGATGAACATAGGTTATAATTTAATTAAAAACATTTAGAGATTCTTATGAAAACTTCGATAATGTAACCCAAGGTGTGAAAATAAAACAAAAAAGGTATATCGCGTACACTGCAGAAACTATTAATAACTGAGAAATGATGACATTTTCATAGAAAATGTAAATACCGTATATCTGACTATTATTTTTTATTATTGACTACTATTAGGTTTTTTAAAATAAATAATTTTTCATGTTAAAATATGCAATTGTATCGTAAATCTCGTTCGCTGCGGATATCATTGACAATGGAGCGAAGTTATGTACTGCAGTATAATAGAGGATAAAAGTCTGCAGTACAATGGTACTTTAATTTCAGGGTACGAATAATGTAGCTTAGTTTGTACCGGCGTTACTATTTCATATTTTAACGTGAAAAAGAAGTTATTGTGATATAACTCTAATATACATCATGTACCTATATTAGAGTTATATCACAATAACTTCTTTTTCACGTTAAAATATGAAATAGTAACGCCGGTACAAACTAAGCTACATTATTCGTACCCTGAAATTAATTCTAATAATAATAATATTTTATTATATTATTAAGAAGAAAGATATAATTGTTTGTTTGTTTGTAATGGAAACGCAAAAACTAACTAACCGATTGAAAAAATTCTGTTAGCAGTAGAAAGCTTCATTATTCCTGAGTTATATATAGATGCCCTATGTTTTATTCATCATCATCATAATCATCCATCACCGCGCGGGTGAAACTGCGGAGCGCAGCTAGTGCCAGATAAACAAGAAAAAATTTTTTGTAGAAGATTCAATTATTTTACAACGGTATAATATAATTTTTTTTGAAAAGTATCCATGCGAGGCGAACAGAAGAATTAGAGAGATGTATAAACGTGTTTTAATTTTTTTTTACATAAATATAGGGTGTTTGGTAGAGGGACCGACAAACCAAATGAGCGTGTTCGGGGGACCACTTGGAGAATACAAGTTGGCCAAAAAAAATCCCCGACCCCCCAATATGTTTAACATTTTTTTGTGAGATTTCCCTTTTTCTCCGAAATTGTACCTATTTACCACCATAACATTTGTAAAATTTGTAAAAATTAAAAACATCTGGTCTAAAATATACTTTACATATGTTATGGTGGTAAATAGGTACAATATTGGAGAAAAAGACTAAATTCACAAAAAAAAGTTAAAAAAAATTGGGGTATCATCAGGGGTTTTTTTTGGCCAACTTGTATTCTCCAAGTCCCCGAATACGTTCATTTGGTTTGTCAGTCCGTCTCCAAACACCCTGTATAATTCATCCCAGGGGTAACTGTAGGAGTTTCCCCAAACTTTTCCCACTAAAATGTACGTTGCAGTACTTTAAACAAATCCTGTGTATGCCGTTAATTTAATTACTAATTTAAAGTTATTAATGCATAAGAATGACATTGGAAACTTGATGAAGAAAATGGAAGTTGCACGATTCAAGTATCTTTAATTATATATGGTAGTATAACGCTCGGTGCTACGTAAGAGGTAGCAAGTTTTTGTGCAAATTGTTTGTGCTACGGCCTATACTGTAATCTAGTGTGCTACTGTAATGAGCTGTGCAATTCTTCTGATTTTGACTGTTAGTGACAATTTAACTGATATTTTAAAGTTAACGTGTTGGCTGGGGTGGGGTTATTTAAAAAAAAATTAAAATTAATTATAATTATTTAATTAATTTAAAATTATTTATAACATGGGTTATTTAAAAAAGATGAAAAATATTACTTATTATTTTTAATATCATTTTCCGAATTCCACATACATACTATGCGTAGATTTATTTGCCCATTATCTGTGAGTTGTTTCTTGATGTTATTGAAGTTTGCTAAACTCCATCGTTTAAATCCGTTGTTTCCCAGCGCGTGTTATGCGTACACCATGTGTACGTTTAAAAAAGTGCTAAGCCATGTCGCGCATACACAAATTGTATACACATTTTCAGACCACGAGTTTGTAACTAATTTTATCAAATCCTATACACTCCCCCGGTATAAACTTGCTTTTATTTGGTCAAAGTATTCAAGTGTAGTATTTTTTATTTGAAATTTTATGCGAAGTTCGGAAATAAACCGAAAAACACTAGACACGGGACAGGTTAAACCTACTTTACATCGTGACTATTCATTTTTTATTATAACCTTTTCAAAAGGCTCTTCCACAAAGCAAATTTAATGATTATTATCGCTTGATGGTGTGGTATTTTCGCGTATGCAGCACGACCTTCGCGGCTTTTCCAAGGGTTTAGATTACTAAGCACTGCCTTTGTGTTTAACGGTTTTGATACTTGAACTTTTTCATTATCTTTCGGAAGGTGATGAGCAATAACCAAGTTGATGGTGAGTTCGTTATTATTTTATTTCAGGTCGCAATAGTAGCGATATACAACGTAATATCCTACTCGTACTAATATTATAAGCGCGAAAGTTTGTGAGTGTGACGATGTGTGGATCTTTGTTACTCATTAACGCACAAACGGCTGATGCAATTTTGATGGAATTTGGTATTGCACTTGTTTGACACATAGGATACTTTTCATCATCATCATCATCCATCATCAAGAGGGTGAAAAAATTTAATATACTAGGGCACAGCATAGACACAATAATAAGACCTCCTCCTACGTCAAGATCGTAATGATGACAGTTCTGTGAAACCACACATACATCCATACTCACAAACTTTCGCATTTATAATATTAGTAGGAGAAGGAAGTAGGATAGGATTAATTGACAGTTAAGAAAGCTTTTTGCAACGGTACCTTTATTCAAAAATAGTATCTATATAAATAAGAATAACATTTTTATTGACGTAACAAACAGACGTAGTTCTCAGGAAGGGATCGCTCGGAGCGATAATACCGCCCATTGCAACATTTAGATGCAAGCACTTAATTAGCAATAACAATACGCAAGTATTGTTATTGCTGATAAAATTATAGTTAGTAATGTGTTTCAACACAGAATTTACCTATCTATTTAGTACAACTACAGCATAAAGTTTATGCAAACAAACTCCAGTTATTCCAAAACAACCAAATTCTCAAGATCCGTCGGAACGCGTCGAAGTTGCCGCTTATCTTGTCGATTAGTTTGATGAATGCATAACAGCGCACTTTGCTGCTTAGGGGCTGGTCCAAAGAAAACATGGGAATTTATCATTACTTTCTTTTTTATTACTAATCATTGGATTTACCCAAATCTGTCAATGCTAACAGGAGTATCTACTATCGTTTAAGACTAAATTTACATTCAAGAATTCACAGAAATTAGATGATATTATTATGTGAAACATCCAAGTTTTGCTAATTTGACCTAATGTTATTATATACATAAGTCGGCTTTTACAATTAACATGTAGGAAGTACGAAGATAACCATTTAAAGTGTACAATTGAAGTAGGATATCACGCCAAATTTATATATTTTGATGTAAAGAATTTTTTCCACATACAGTCTACATTTTACTGTTTTACAATGTTTTACTTAACTATATTATGTTCTAACCAGACAATGGCTAAATAAATTAAATTTTAAGAGAAAATCTCAGTTTATTTAAACAGGATATATATACCCACAACTTTAGAAGCCTGAAAGAGACATCTAGGTCTCTTGGGTGATACGCAGTGGCACGCATCTTTCCCATAAAGTTCTGGGTGCCACTGAAAGTCTTGTTGACTGGATTTATTGCATCAGGCGCTATGGCTAATTTGGTACTGATACTTAACCGCAGAAGGAAGCGAAGAAGAAGAGGAATATCAGGCGCGCTATACTTAACCACGAGGTGCGATCGCATTTCAAGCCAATTTCAAGGAATAGCGCGCCCATACTGGACATTCTTTTGATTGTCCAGTGTGGGGGCACGTATACAGATCCTGCGCAGAGTTTTTGCTTTATCTTCTTTGTGCAGGTAAATGAGGTACCGGGGAGTAGAGGCTCCCCGTGGGTGGGTAAGGAGCTGATGTTTAACACCACTACCAACCCCAATGGGTTACGATACACTTCGTTGTATCCCATGTTCCTTTCCGCCAGAAGCTTACATTTTGACGTCGTCGTCTCTACAATTTGGGTAGCTGTTAACTATCGGTTAGTACAATAATTACTTTCTTAGTGAGGGCCATTTGTTTCTACGAATTTGGTGCAGTGTGTCTAGAACAGCTGCATTGTGAAGAAATGGTGGATCAAAGACCTGGAAAAAAGCCAAAAGGTAAAATGTTATGAGTTTGTCTACTTTTTAATATGCTATCAAGTAACGGGACGGGCATATCGCTTGTAAGATACATATGCTGTCCCTTGCCTGCCCGTGGCACTTGCAGTGCAACTCAGAGCATAGAACTGAAGTTTTGTATGCACACACACCACTGTATTGCACCTGTCCCCATGAGACTATTTAAACCCAGACTAATTATTAAGTTTCATTAAGCAGCTGGTGATTTCTCTTGGAACAGTTTCCTTTACCAACATAGCTAGGTGCTGTTTCATAGTGAACCTCTTTCTGATAAAGACGATGTCACATAAACATGTTTTTACTAACCAAATATGGCATTCGGAAGTTTAAAATGTGAGTTTACTTTAACTTATTGAAAACCAAAGTTTGAATGGAAACTTTGGTTTTCAATAAGTGACCAACCAAAATTGCGGTTTCGGCTAGTTTACGCATAAAAATCTAGTTTCGGCTTTAGTTTCGGTTTCAACCACAATATAGCCGAAACTTTTGGCCACGCCGAAACACGAGTGTTTGTGAGTTTTTGTTTCTTTTTTAAGTTGCCTTCCCAAGAGTATCTCTTATCTCTTGTATATTATTAATATTATCTTGTATATTATTACCTCTCATTATAAAAAATGTTACGACCTTAAATAATTGTTTGTTTTTATTTAACTGTATATATGCAAATAAATGTTGAAAAAACAGTAAGTTTCATTAAATAATCGTAATTTTAAATAATTGTCAATAAGTTTCAGTTTCGTTTTCGGCTTCAGCCGAAAGAGAGCATGGCCGAAAGTTCGGTTTCAGCTGAAAAACCAGTTTCGGTCGGACACTATTTTCAATTTGTTTTCCAACGATCTTTATGATTGTATTTTTTTAGAAGTATTTATTTCCTGGTATAAGGTATACGAATTTTATGGTAATAATCATACTAAAATAATAAAAGCATGGATGACTTCAAAGCGATACCGTCCCCAATAAATCAACGGAAAACAATACAAAAAACAGAATAACGGTCTATTTTAAAAATCGAACGCGACGCCATTTTAAAATATGGCGGGCACACATTATTGCACCTACACACGAACGTTCACACGCTCTGTATTGGAGCTAAAAATAAAAGATTAATTTCCTATAACGTTGGTACGGCATGACTTTAATCTTGCACGACGTGATGCAGGAACAATGTTGCGAGTGTGCACTGTGGCTTATTTCTATCTGAGGATATTGCGGGTAAGTAGATTTCTGCGTGGTTTGACACGTGTTTTACAGTGTTGCTAGAAGGTGGTATCGAAACCGTATATATCTTTAAAAAGTAACCGTTTTTTTTCATACTACTATACGTTTTAGTTGACTGCGGCGAAATCTAAAAGGAGGTTAGATTTATGCTCTAAATTGTGCTGACTAATTATTCCCGTAGTCGGTCATTAGACTTTTTTTTCTAGTTACTCAATCAAGTTTTAATCTTGGATTTTTTTTTCAATGTAATAAATTATTGTTTTATATGAAGCGACTTCACTGTGTAAGCAAGTAGCTATTTATCATAATCAGCCCATTTTGTTCCCACTGCTGGGACTCGAGCCTTCCTCTCAGAGAGAGTAGTTGGGCCATAATCCACCACGCAGGCCCAGTGCTGATTGAAGGATAGGTTAGTAGCCGACCCATATGGAAGTTTTCATGCCGCCCGATGCCCCTCGATATAGCCTAACGACTGTTGTCTTAAGACAAACAACCAGGACAGACGGCTTAGCTTGCCCTCCGAAGCACGAAAGCGCTCAGTTGAATAATGCTTAATTTGTTGGTTGGAGATCGCTAAGACAAACTCCGCTACGAGCGCTTCTTATGGAAATTTTAAATTACGATATTATTACTAAAACATAAAATTTGTTAATAAGAAAATTGATAATATTTTTATTACTTACAACCTCATCTGTTATATCAACATAAATAATCACAGCCACAGAATGAATTCGTATCGTAAACGTAAACAATTAAAAAAGGCTTTGCACTTCGTCGTATAGCTATGAGCTATCTATGCCACCGCTGTATTTTATAGGATCGGTTTTTTTACTAATTTCTATCGAATAACGTCATCGATATGAACGCTTTACGATTAGACTTGAGATACTTTTTATTCCGAATAAGTTTATTTTTCGTTTGTACTATTATGCGTAGTCAGAACCACATGAAATAACAGTACTTATAGCAAAATAACGTATCGCAGGTAGTTTTAATATTAAAAGGCACACACAAATATTTTTAAAGCTATACGATAATAAACACACTTATAAAACGCTGGCAGAAAAATTTGTAAAACTCTAAAATAACTAAGATTAACTATCAAGTGAGCTGCCCGTTCAAAAACATGCAACAAAACTAGAAACTTTCGATAAAGTCAAAATTTATATTTATAACCTAAATAGTTTTCTCTTTGTTTGTGCTATTCTCGTTGGCAGAACCACATAAAATAAAAGTACAGCAGGACTATAGAGGTTTGATATTAAAAGGCACGCATACAAATATTTACTTGCCTTTAAACAAACTTAAAATTATCAGCACACTTAGTCTCACAAAACGCTGGCAGAAAACTTAATGAAACTCGAAAAGGTGTTTATTACAAATGTAAATTCATTAAACACTTTTTTTTACAAGTGATATTTGAATAGTTTAATAACGACTTCCATTCTATTACTTTGGTAAAAATCAGTTATTGAAATATAACTCAAAAACTACTCGACCGAATTTGATGAAATTTAAATGGGACCACACGGGAAGCACCAGGTTTCAAACAAAAAAGAATTGTGAGAATTGGTTCACCCTATCATAAGTTATGAGGTAACAAACATAAAAAAACATACAGTCGAATTAAGTACCTCCTCCTTTTTTGGAAGTCAGTAGATAATGAACATAAAAAATCTAAGCTTAACTTATCGTATAAGCCCGTTCAAAAAAACTTGCAATTAAAATATAAATTTTTTAATAAAATTTGTATCTAAACTGCCACATCCACTTTACCTTCACTAACGTTGCATGTTCGGCCACATTATTACCACCTACCGATACAGGAATCATTTACATGCCTTGCACCAACAATGCTACCATTTTCGAACAATCACCTTCGCGAACCTGACGTGTATTTTCCTGTCATATCACTGTCATTATTACAGAGTGTTAAGAGTGATTTTACTATAGCAAGGTGAGTTTGATTGACGTATGCAATTTATCGAAATTAGACTTCAATTAGATACGGTTGTGTGTAATTGTGCGTGTGATTTTACGTGTTCATGTGTGTGTGTGTGTGTGTGTAAGTACAGTCAACAACAACATTCTAATCAATTCAATTTATTTGCAAAAATATGGCTAGTAAGAAAGTGTGATATTTTATCGGTTCTCCATATTTCATCAATATTGGTATGGATAATAATATAATTAATGCATATTATTGTTATTTATTTATAAATATAATTTGAGTTATTTAAATCTTAAAATTGTTGATCAAATAATAAACTATAAAAAACATTAAAGTTACTTAAAGTACAATAGTCATCATTATGAATCAAGGTATAAAAGTAAGATACAGATTTACACATTTTTAAGTCAATATTAAAATGAAATGTCAAAACAAATAAGTGATGCTAATGAATTGACATTAATGGTAAACATTAGATTAATTCTAGTTATCAACATATATTTAAGACAAAGTTGGGAGTTTTCTCCCAAATTATTTTTTATTTTATTTTACATTTTATTGAATCTGTAACTTATTTACCTAATATTTTAAGATATCTTGGTTAAAAAATAGATATTTTTTAAATTGTTTATGTAGTGTTTGATAATTTATTCGTTTTTTTACATTATTATTGCATTTTTAACAATTTTATATAATATATACATTTTTACTTATTATATTTATTTTTTATTGATATTTTATCAGAATTTAAAAAAAAACCTTACATATTTTTATGTATTTTAATTATTATTTTTTTCAATTTTTGTTACATTTTTGTTGAAAATGTAACTTTTTTCTTTTAATATTATCGATATTCCATTAAAAATTCTTAAAATATACGGAAAATTCTTTAAATTGATTTCATAGTTTTTAACACAAAATCGAGTTTTTTTTTTACAATATTATTGCAGTTCGTAGAATTTCATTGGATATTATCAGAAATTGCATTTTAACAATTTATTAAATAGCGTTATTATAAAATTTGTATCTGCTTTATTAAATATTTTCAAACATTTTAACAAAATTTCCTTAAAACATTGCAAAATTTTATTTTACCTATACATATTTCCTAAATTTTTACCTTTGTGTACATTTTTGTTGAAGATTTAATTATATTATTTAATAAATTTCAGATATTTGAACAATAATTTATGATAATTTCTTAAAATAAACAGAAAATTCTACAAATTATTTTCTACGATTTTAATACACATTAACGTATTTTTCTATATTATTATTGAATTTTTAACAATGTTATTGGATAGTTTGATTATTTACATTTTTATAACAATATTAACTGCTTTATTTAACATTTTATGTATGAAATATTGAAGAACATATACTCAATTTTTGTCATATATTTTCCAAATTTTTGCAAGATTTTGAATTTTATTTTCATTGGCTTCAGTGCTTTTTATGCCTTTACAGCACACAACTGCTGGTAGAGTAGGCATTCCGGTGGTACCAACCAAGACGGTAAAAATAAAATAATATAATGTTAAGTAAGTTTAATTAAACTTGTAGTCTGCAAACAGTAGACCTCGTGAAGAATTTTGCTATTTGCTATATAAAAATATGTTATAACAACCAAATGTTAAAATTCCTACTTGAAGGTAGGCGTTAAATGTGTGTTAGCAAAACTACTAAAAATCGTCTACGGTAATTAAATTGAATAGTAGTAAATGCGTACCAAGTTACGTCAAGATTAGTTGAAAAATACGATCTGTACAGGAGGACAAACACACAATCTAACAAACATACGGACAGATGAAAGTCAATTTGACCAGTAAAAGCAGAGCCTCGTCGCTCGCTTGGTCAATAATAATATAAAATAAATATGCGCTTTTATATAAATTCTTGCCCGAAATCTAGTTTCAGTGTCACCCACAGCATGATCTCAATGCAGATTGTTACTGCTTGCAAGAGACGTAGTTAAATGACAACATAGCTCTATGTATGAAAATGACTGATAATAATTATGTAGTTATTTTTAATAACTGAACCATAATACGAGTAACTGGTTGACACATTGAATAAAATGGCCGAGATATAAATCGTATACAAAATAGTGTATTTTCTTTTCTACAGACTTCCAAAATGGAGGAGGTACTCAATTCAACTGTATTTTTTTATGTTTGTTTCCTCATAACTGGGTGTACTGATTCTCAAAATTCTTTTTTGTTATAAGCTTGTGTTTACCGTGTGGTCCCATTTAAATTTAGAGAAGAATAAAATTTAGAATTTTATCAAATTCGGTTTAGTAGTTTTTGAGTTACACTCCATCAACGAATAGAATGGAAGTCGGTATTAAAACTTTCAAATTATACTTGTATATTATGGTTTGTTGTCCTTTTCAAGAAATTTATTTTGCACATATAAATTTATGTCTATTTCGTTTCAAAATTCAAAATTCATACTCTAACTTTATGTGTCATACTTCATATTTTTTTAGTTTGTCTGATCTCTGAAAAGATGCATCGTGCCAATCGTGAAAATTCTGCGCAGCCATTCGAAGGTAAGGCCACAGATTCAGTAATATAAACTTGGAAGAACTTAGTGTGGCCAATATTGATACATTTTCTTCAAATTACTGCAAATATTGTAAGTACAGCATCAAGCAAAAATTAAACATTTTAAATAGTTATCTTCATTGAAATAATGCTCATAATCGCGTACTTTACAAAACGTTTAGGCTAAAAAGTCAAGCACTTCGGCCGAACAAAAAAACAAAATAAGCCATATAGTATGATTCTCGAGGTGGAGTTTGCGCTGTTGTTTTCATGTGAATAACATAATTAAGCAACGCAAGCTGCGGTCACTACTTGGATGGGTAACCGCTAGTGTAATATTCAAGTGAACGCTACCGTGCTTCGAAGCGCGTGTTAAGCCACTAGTTCCGGTTATCTTAGAACAGCAGTTTTAATGTTGTAAACAATGCTATGGCCTGAAATTTAACAAAAAATAGCCTGTCCACCAACCCGCACTGAGCTTGGTACTCATTTTGTAACTTCTCATTCTCTTGGCTCTGATAGAAAGAGGACTTTAAAAGGCAGAACGGTTGCTCATAGAGTCTCACCGATACCACGCTCCCTTGCCACACTTAATGGACTAGACACAAATCCAGAGACTGATGTGTTTGACGGCTTTTGGAGAAGTCTTTTAACTGAATGGTTAAAATATTATAAGACAACAAGGGAATCGACAATACAATGACGCTAAGCTAATTTTGACATGTCAAATTTGACAAAATACATTATATTATACAATTTTGTTGACATGTTTTATTTTGTAGTATTTTAAGTATCTTTTTATTTAGTGAATGTAATTATATTTGAATAATTATTATTGGGATTATTTCTATTGGTAAGACATTTATTTTGTCTAGTTTTAAGTATTTTTAACCTATCGTTAGTGTTATTCTATCTATCACCGGTTTACCTTACTAGAGATAGATATTTGACATTATTTGTATGGACGTTATATCAAATTTCTATCGGTAGTAAGGAAAACCGTGGATAGATAGATTATTGGGATCCTTCATAAAGCGTTAATAATTATGATATAAAATAAATAAATTAGTAAAAGCGAAATAATGACAAACATTTTAGTTTGAATAATTTTTATGAAATGCTTTGAGCTAACACACTGCATTTTGAAAAAAAATTCAATATAGAAAAAATAATTTTAACTAGAGCGAAGGTAGTTTGTACGAGATTTCGTTGCATGCTCATTGACCATGATTTATATACAAAAATGCATGTTTACTATTTATTAAAATATGAAAATATTATAAATATATAATTTTACATTGGTTCAAGACATCATAGTTTGAATTTTTTATGAGTTTTAAAGAAGTGAATCTGGAAAATTTACTTGTTGAAGGTTTAGGATTATTGTATAATGAAAAATACTATGTTACAGGTGCTTATTTTATAGCAAACATTTTTTGTTAAAGTGCAAAGAGTGTTGGAACTGGTTTAGAAGTAACTTTTGGTATCCTTTTTATGTGTACCGTATACGTAGATAAAAGTGACATTGTACTAAAAATTGAGTTCGAAAAACTAGAACTTGCATCCTTACTTGCGACCTACGAGTCTGTTTTGTCGTTATTTCGTTCGTCATTAGAACAGATTTTGATGTGCATGTAGACGGCCGAAACGGTAGCACGACGTACAAAAAAGAAACTTTTAATTACCTTTTCATTAAATTACCTAATAAAACATTTATTTATTTAGCTACAAAAGTTAGAACTTTTGAAACTTTCGCTAATCAAACTCATGTTTTATTGTTGAGCACTTGATTGAGCACTGGACCAAACTAAATTAACTATTTAAAATTAACTATTATTTATTTATTTAGTAACCAAAGTTAGAACTTTTTAAACTTTCGCTTATAAAACTCATGTTTTATTGCTGAGCACTTGATTGAGCACTGGCCCAAACTAAATTAACTAATTAAAGTTAACTATTATTCATTTATTTAGTAACCAAAGTTAGAACTTTTTAAACTTTCGCTAATAAAACTCATGCTTTATTGTTGAGCACTTGATTGGGCATGGGACCAAACCATTGAATTGAGCTACACAATCCAAAGATACTCTCCACAGATCGTCACTTCTCCCCCAGAAGTGTTCGAAAAGCGATTGAAATCAATAAATACAAAAATTTCAATCGTGAGGATGGCTTCATGTTATCGACGTCATGGAATCCAGAGCTAAGGTGTTTACGTCGCGATTCATCTTTGAGCGCTAGTGCCGATACTGTCAATATTGTGTGTCGAGACAGTGATTTAGTGAATAAATAACATCAAATGTGGGTAGTTGAATAAAAAAACACCCGCCTCTCAAGATGCAGACATCCGCGTCTCTAGTCTACTTGTGACCACGGTCGATGCAACTCGATCGAAACATCGAGGTCATTCAAAATTATGTTTTAATAAATAATCTGTTACTAATATTTCTAAACTTTAGGCACAATTTTTGGAAGCTCTTCCAATAATTATTATATTAATTATTGAACATTATTGTAACATACATCATTAGTCTATCTAACATATATAACATACATCATTATCTTATTAACAGTAGTAGTAGCCCCACTATCACTTAGCCACTTTTCCTTATTACTTTATACGCTGCAAGACATACAGACTTTTAAATGTAAAAGAACAGACAGACATACAGACGATCAGTGTAAGCTTAGTATTAGAAGAAAAGAAAAAATATAGCAATATCGAAAAAATAAACACATTTATTACCGACCCCAACTGTAAGGGTGAAAATTATAGACTGATTTTTGAGATATATCTCTGAATTCCTACGGAGAAATAAGAAGTATTGATTATTTCACTATCGTGTCACCCCGGGGTGACGTAAACCCTCAAATTGATTTAGTAAAATATAGACGTGATGAATTAAGTTTAACGTGCGAGTCATTTAAAAATAATTGAATTAAAATTAGTGCTTTTTATTAAATTATAAAAATATAATTAATAAAAATAATACAATGATTTGCTACGCTTATTACTATTTGGAACATATATCTATATCTATTAAATATACAAAAATTAACCCCTATTTCTCCTTGTTACGCTATAACTTGAGAACGGATGGAACAATCTCGCTTATTCTTTTCGTTGTGTTATTTATTGTCAGGAGAAGGTTCTTATAGAAGAAAAACCAAGAAAAGATGGTAGGTTATGGCAAGCCCGAGCCTACTACTCAAACGAAGTTGCGGGCAGTTGCTAGTCTATAATATAAAAATGAACCCCTATTTCTCCTGGTCACACTATAACTTGAGAACGGATGAAGCAATCTCGCTATTTATTTTTTTGTTGTTTTAAATATTGTCAGAAAAAGGTTCTTATGAAAGGAAAAACCAAGAAAAGATGGGCTTATGACGAGGCCGTAGGTCGAGCCTATTACGCAAATGAAGTTGCGGGCAGTCACTAGTACAGAATCAATAAATAATAGAAAAAAAAAACACAAATATATACAGAAACCAAAGATCAAAATAGCTCACCATTTTTCCGCTGGAAGTCAAAACATCAAACAGTGTATGAATCCGAGCAATAGCAATTCAATTTACAATAGCAATCAACGCCATCACAGCATTGTACTGTAGACAATGGCTATCAATATCAATGCCATGGAAATAACGAATGCAATTGCTTTATAGATTCTGAATAGGTATGCGGTTCATAGCGCAGAATGGAATTATACTGCATTCCCCACTTCGCTTTAGTAAAGAGTGGTGCCTTTTAAAAGTGTACTTTAACTTTATTTTCATATATCATACTCACCTCTGACTAATATCGTGTTTGGATAAAAATATACATAGAAGCTTAAGTTTAAGAAGGTCAAAAATATAACTACAATATGTTTGAATTTTATAATATCGTTCTTACATAAAGATGTGGATAGGTTTATTACTTTAAAAATATAGCCACTACTCGTACCCGGGACTTCATTTACGTAGTAGGCTCGGCCTTCGGCTTCGCCATAACCTTCTCCTATCTTTCCTTGATTTTTTTTTTCATAAGAACCTATTCCTGACAATAAAATACAACAAATAATAATTATCGAAATTGTTCCACACTTTCACGAATGATGCGATGACTAAGGGAAATACTGATACATTTTTATATATATGTAATAAAAAAAGTGGCAATGACGACTCAAAAAAAAATTGCAGGGTTTAATTTTATTACAAATTACATAAAGTTGTAAAAGGGAAACGGCAACATGCAAAAAATTAAAAGGAGCAGATATAATTGTTGTCTGAACTTGGATGTTTTAAAGTGTTATATTGTGTGTCGATGCCTCCTGAGATGTGTCTCTGACTGGTGACTCCTGATTGGGAAAAAACATAAAATACAAAATATTTTTATTTTAAACTTATTTATATCGGTGTGTGCCCGAATCGTTAATTTAGGCGGGAAACCTGTGTTACAATAAGTACCCTAGTAACCTTTCTAGTTTTTATTTCAACAGTATTTGGGGGAGAAAGACATACTTATATAATTCTAATAATAAATAAAATAACAGCAGTAAAGTAAGAATAGCTTACAAAACCATAATATAGGTAAGAGGAATAACAGCTTTTTCTTAGGTTTTTTCCTCGAAATCGCACACGCGCATCTGCAAAAGATTCGGAGAAATGCAATCGTCACTTATTGTTTTTACTACCCTACTAAACTTATTTTGTTTATTTTTTTTATGTAAAATGATTTCTAGGAGCTTATTAGTATTGCAAAAATATCTGATAAGCCGAAATGTATTATATACTCGTATTTGAACAGTTAACGTTTATATTCAGTACTGATTTGAATTTTGACCCCGGACCTCAGTGTATCAGCGCGGCTTTATGCAAGTTTGGGTTTGGCCCCCGGTGTACTAGCCCATTTTACCAGCTTAAGTTATTTATTAGATGTAACAAAATCAAAAAAAATGGCACGGTTTTCTCTTATCTAAGCTAGAATTAAAATATAATGAGAGAGATGTCAGGATAATGCGAAATAACGACGAACTAAAATAACTATTTCTAACTCAACTGATAGTTCATGTTCAAGAGCGAAGACTCCTCAACTCGGACCGTCCGGCCTCGTTATCCTTAAGTGTTCGTTCTCCGAGTTCCAAGGGTCGTTAGAAACTGACCCTCTTGTACCTTCGACCCTCGTAGTTGTATCATGTGTCAAGTTCTGAGGAGTTTTGGGGAACGAAAGGGCTGAGGTGTTGTATTGTGAGCAATTATTTTGTTTATCTATATTGTACATGTTACACAAGTATGATATGTTATCACAAAGAAAATGTAGCATATAAGAGCACTATACACTTAACAAAATTCCACAATAATGGAACTGTTATTCTTTTATCATATCATTGAAATATATTTCTCAAGCTGTTCAATTTCTATGGAAATTCGCCTTTCGGAAGTGTTTTTATATTTTTTGTTTTTATATTTTGATTTAGAGTCTACAACCGTGTGTTTTTGATAATGTTGAGAAAAAGCAGTCTCGGTACTTCACAGGAGGAGTTTTACGGTTCGTAATTTCTACTTATTTCCATACATTCTATGTATTAATTTCTTATCATGTGTTAATATAATGTGGTAGAGCCACGCTGTACTGTAACCCCACAGCCGAATGGGCCGGACGACCGGGGAAGTAACATACACTCTCACATAACACCGATGTGAAGTAACATAGCTTGCTATTGCGTTTCAGACGGTCTTTAGGAGTTTCCGGAGGCCCGATTCCTCCCTCCCCCCGTCCCCTTATCCTTCCCTCTCCCCCCCATCACTCTTTCTATCTCTTCCTTCTTATCTTCCTTCCTCAAAGGTCGGCAACGCATCCTCGAGACGGTATTGCGGCTGTCCCTGGGTGACGGTATCACCATCAGGTGAGCCGCTTGCTCAATTGCCAACCTAACCCATATAAAAATACATTACTTTTATATTTGTGAGAAGTTTTGTTGATAAAAATTGTTTGTTTTCATTCCTGCTCCATATTTTTTTCTTCTCTCGATTGTTTAACTATGCTTTTCAATATTTAATTTAAAATTGTTTGTAAAGTCCTCTAACTTTGATGTCAATTAAGAAGGTATAAGTATGCTAACCCTGGAGCCAAAGAATAATCCTTACGCTGTCTAGATGTGATTCATATGTGCCGAGCAAACTCGACTTACTAGATACAAATACAATACAAAAAATGCTTTATTGCACATAAAATATGACATTAGATACAAAGTTAAAGCCCTACCTGCTGCTTTAGTATTCAATGCGTTGCAGAACGCAGTGTCTTCCCGATAAAAGGTACGATTACAATTGTTTCTAAATCTATGTAAAAAGTAATAAAGCAATTTACAGCTGTGGGATAACTTCTAGGTATAGGTGGTAGGCTTTTTATGGGAGAGGTCATCTAAGTTGGCAGTAACAGAAACTCTGCCGCGAAGCAATATAACGCAATTCGGTATGCTAAAAAAAATTAACCTATGCCAATTCCGAAACCATTTCGAGATTTTATGTTACAAACCCTTATTTTTCTACTCTGACCTTTTAAAACGATAAGATGCCATTTATTTTAACAAAAAACGATGAAATAATTCGACTTTCATTGACCTCTAAATGACGTCACTTTTTTGCACTTTTGTTTTAATTGAATAGAGACTTACGAATTAGTAGGTGTCACTGTCAAGTGTCAAAGTAAATTCTAGTTTCTTTTTTTTTTACTCGCGTGCTTTTCATGGCTCCTCGACGCAACTACATATTTGTGCAAAAAAGTGACGTCATAGGATTCAAATTTTCAAAAAAATATTATAAAATAACTACTGAATATAAAACAAAAATATTGAAATTAGTTTCTTATAATGACCTAATCTACGAAATAAAAATATAAAAAAAATACCAAAAAAAAAACTTTACATACCGAATTACTGTGTTAGGTTGTGTAGCGAGTGAGTTCTCTGAGACTCAAAAATGAATGTCTCGCGGCGCAGAGCGCAGGAAATTGCATGTTTTGGGTGGTAGTGTAAATTGTAGTGGTTACAACACAATGTTGGACGCAACATTTTATTACATATATTTGGTGCTTAAATTGTTGGGAGTGAAAAAAAAATTGGAAACGTCCAAACAGATCAATTGTTATGTATGAAGGTTCATGAGACGCTGAACTACACATAGGATACATTTCGTCATCCACAACCACGCAGGTGTAACCGCGAGTCGAAGCTAGTATTGGTATTGCTCTGCGTAATTGCTTTATGCCCTTAGTTCACTCACTGAAGTAAAACCTTATATTTTCTATCTACGTACTGGCTATGAGATGACTTCCACTAGCTTCCACCCCTAACTGATACTTCCTGTTCAAGTGTGAAGACTTCTCTATACTATACTGTGTATTAACATAGTATCCTTACTATGAAATAGGAGCGGACAACATTACAAGACTACAGGATGTTGTAGAAGTAAATTTTTTGAATGAGAATTGAAACATTTTATAATAGACTTAGACTTACTTTAAATAATATAAGCCATAAGCTTGTATCAAATAGTTTTTTTATCCCAACAAGTCACGTGTACGATTAAGAACTAAGTTATATTGGCAAAACAAAGGAAAGGATAAAGTAGAAGTCAAATCAAAATATATTTCAAAGATTTTTCAATTCATCTTACTATAAGGATGAGATGTAACGTAATTTCCTCTCACAATTTGTTAATCAGAACATTTTTAATCTCAGTCCATTTCCCGTCAAACTAAAATGAAACTCGGGTCGGCGCGTCGATCCGTCCAACCAGCAGGAGGCCAAGACTGCTCCCGTGAAGTAATTGGAATGTATTGTGATCCTACAATGGTCCCTAACAGGATTCTGAGGGTCCATTTATGTGAGATACCAGGGATTTACCGGGATCGGCCTTCGAGTAATGTTGAGTTGTGAGAAGCTTTTTCTAAGTGTTCGACTACACTGTATGCTAGGCGACAAGGGTAGTGATTTCATGGCCACCGTATGCCCATGACATTATACATAAAAATAAATGTAAGTAATAATAAGTGCCTAGTATACGAGTACGTGTACTAAATAATGCTAAAATAATAATTTTTAACATTAAAAATTTTTATATCTTTGTTAGTAACTAACTTTATGTTTTAAACGTTCGTAATACATTAAAACTTAATAAGGTTTTTGTAATGCTAAAGAAGACAACAATTTTTTTTTTAAATTCGGTAAAGCAAAGTATTTTTTGGGTTAAGTTTAAGTAGAAGTTTTGAACTTCTGTCGGGTCAGTAAGTTGTACATAAAATAAATTAATAACTAAGACTTATAAGTCTATCTCTTATACTGCTGCACTAAATTAAGACTTACAGTTTGAGTGTACACACCGTGTCCCCCTTAGTTGATTGTATTTTTTAATCTTTAGGGTAGTCATCATCATCATCTTAGCCGTAGGACGTCCACTGCTGAACATAGGCCTCCCCCATGATTTTCCAAAAGAACCGGTTGGAAGCGGCCTGCATCCAACGTCGTCCTGCGACCTTCCTCAGGTCGTCTGTCCACCGTGTCAGTGGACGACCTACGCTGCGCTTGCCGGTCCGTGGTCTCCACTCTAGAACCTTTCGGCCCCATCGGCCATCTGTTCTGCGTGATATGGGCCCTGCCCACTGCCACTTCAACTGGCTAATCTTCTGAGCTATGTCGGTGACTTTCGTTCTTCTACGGATCTCCTCATTTACTGATTCGATCACGTAGAGAAACCCCGAGCATAGCCCTCTCCATTAGGGTAGTGTTTGACTGAAACCTCACTTGATGATTTTCGATGATACTGTAGAAGATGGTAGCACACCTAGATCTAATATAGAGACTGGATGTTAAGGACAGCGGACAATAACACTGCTAGCTGCTTCGTGGCATATACTTACTAAACCTTAAGTGTTGTACGAAGTATACTCGATGGCTTACTATCCCGACACTCCCTATACCTAATAACGACCTTAAGATTTTAATTTAAGTTTTTCACAACTCGTTACATACACGTAATTAAATTAATTAAAAAAACATATTGAAGTAGACATTTTTTTCATTTTTAATCATGTTTTTTTGATGTCCGTTACAAAACCACAGTTTTCTCAATAGCTCCTATAATGACTATAATACGATAGAGCCTGCTAAAATACCATTATTACACTAATTGTGGTATACATTTTTTGTTTTATCGGGTCGATCAATGTAGTGATATGCTAAATAAAGACATGGTCATTAAAACATGTACTAGGGTATTATAATCGCGTCAATAATGTTTTATAAAAATCACTTGCCATAAGTCTTACTGTGTATATTATCGATAGTATAATTCACTTCTTTAAATGGCTTAATTTTGAAACAAGATGTACTGGAAATAATGACAGAAAATATCTGATTTATTAAGATTTTGCAGTCTACATTCACTTACAAGAGAGGTGTAACGCATACTAAGAAATGTAAGTCTAGTATGACTTTGGACACAACTGTGACCTACTGGTTAGCTAGTATAGTTATATATACATTTACCCAAAGTAGAAGTAAATAAGTTATTTTTATTTATTTCTTTCATATGATAATTAGGCCATAACATTTTTTTTTCAGAACGAGTCCTCTATGCTCGGAACAAACTTCTGAATGGATCTCGACCAGCAGTTGTGGGTGGAACTCCAATCACCGAAGCTCTGGCCATTGTAAGTATCTATATTAACAAATCTATAACAAAGCTATAATTTATAAAGAAATAGGTTAGATACATTATAATATCCATGGGGTTCACTTTTTACGGTTCTTTGTAGGCAATGTATACATGGATCCACAAAACTTGTAGCGGGAGATTAAAGTGAAAAGAGTATGTACATAAGTCCTTCTATCTTCAATATTTACCTTACATTGTAATTAATGTACCTATTCTTTCACTGCACTAAGACTATGTAAGACTCCTTCCTATATTTAAAAAAGATAACATTATAATTATAGCTTGGATTCATATTTATACTATATTAACGGAGCTTTATCGCGTTAGTAATAGTATTTATTTACCTCGACGTTTCGATCAAGTTGCATTGATCGTGGTCACGAGCGGACTCGCGCGATTAAGCCTCTGTTAATATAATATGAATATGTGTTCACATCGCGAAAGTTTAAAAATTACTATAGCTTGGATGTTTTTTTTTATAATTACTACTCTAAGTAGACTCTATAACTATAGAATTTTCATCAAATCTGTATAAACTCAAGACAAGAAATTTATGTATTATAATATTAGACAACTATGTATTTTTCTAATATATCATAACTTAATAAATTTTCGAAGCTAATTTCTAAAAAATACACGAATGTATATTTCAAACCTAATAATCCTTTTAGCATTGGGTTGGTTCCAAAAAAATTAAATTGAAAAAGATACAAACATGTAAAGTTATATACAATTGAGAATATTATAACTTTATTAAATGACTGCAGATAACCCAAATATTTGACCCGATGTTTATGAAATAAAAAGAAGAAAACTATAAAAATATGACGTTGCATACGTCATATTTTTATAGTTTTCTTCTTACAAACAAAAAATTTATTGTGGAACATAATATATACAAAAAAAACATACGAAGCGCTCGTAGCGGAGCTTGACTTGGTCATTTTAACCGATCAATAATGTTAAACAACACTTGCTGCGGTCAGGAGTTGGATGGGTGACCGCTAGTGGCATTATTCAACTGAGCGCTTCCATGCTTCGGAAGGCACGTTAAGCCGTCGATCCCGGCTGTTTGTCTTAGGACAACAGTCGTTAAGTTATGTCGAAGGCCTTCGGGCGGCCTGAAAACTTCGACATGGGTTGGCCACTAACCTATCCACCAAGCCGCACTGGGCCCGCGTGGTGGATTATGGCCCAACTCCTCTCTCTGATAGGAAGGCTCGAGTCCTAACAGTAGGAACAAAATGGGATGATTATAATATGATGACATACGAATGTATTAAGAAAAATTACTTTTTTGGAAGCTTTAAGAAGTTTGGAAAATCTTAACACATATGATATTTAATCCATTCCATTTTATACAAAAGTAAACATTTAGAGCCGACCTGATTTATGGACACTTAGCTCATGTATGCTTTTTGGTTTGCCTATAACAAAGTGAAGTAATATATTTTCATACTAAATTAAGATGTTCGGTTAGTCATATCCTTGATATAATATTGCTAAGAAGCTATAACGATAGTCTAAGATTAATTTATCTGAGAGGTGCTAATAAATTTGATAAGGAGCTTACCTGTAATGATATTTTAAGGACATTTTAATTAAAATGATCTCGGTTTAGTTCAGCGGAACATTCTGGCGTTTTCATGGTGTGTATCATGAAGATCTAAAAAAAGAGGAGCTAGCCAGAACGAGAAGGCTTTGTATTGATAGTTGTAAAATAATTAGTAAAACATATTAGATGGTGACTTCACAGTTAATGCAATTTGGCGGGGGCAACAATATGTCACCAATTCTTTGGAATGTGTATCAAAAGCATACATTTCGAGGCCGCGCTTCCGTTGACTATTGTGATCAAAAGCGTTTTCTTTTATTTGAGTTGCCGTGTGTAAAATAACTAGTAGCGACTTATAAAATCAACACTTCAAGCATGAGCTGTCGATAGGATAAGGATAGGGTCATCATCATCATCATCATCATCATCAGCCTGTAACAGTCCACTGCTGGACATATGCCTCTCCCGAAGCACGCCACTGAGCCCGATCTTCGGCTCTGCTCATCCAGTGACTGCCAGCTACCTTGCCAGTCCCTCCAAGAGGCGGAAGATCGCCAAACCCACGCTACGCTTGCCGACACGTGGTCTCCATTCGAGAACCCGTGGGATGGATAGGGTATAATTGGATAATTAACAGTAATAAACTATTTTTTATCTATCGTATATTGAATCTGGCAAAGATCTAGCCGCGATAGCTATATCGCGGGCTGTCTTTTATTGATAAAAACTGTCAAATTTTATCCTATGTTATCCTCCCGACAAAAATGGTTCAGCTATTTCAGATATTAGCCAGAGCATACATACGGACAGATAAATATTTAAAAATAGTTTTGGTTTAAAAGTCCCGCGTGTGCAGTTAGAAAAAAGCTGTTATTACAAACAGACACTTAATACTATTTTAAGAAAATTGAGGAAACCTAGCCAATAGGATAAATACATAAAATTATAAATGTGAACGTTTTTTTGTGTGAATGTGTGTTACTCTAGCACTCGAAAATGGCTTCAAGGATTTAGATGAAATTATGGTGATGATGAGGTACTAGCCGAAATTAACATATATACAATAACACAGGTAGATGTATTCGTTAACAACTTCGAGAACTTCAAGTACATTATTTTAGCCAAATCGAAACAACTTGATTCACAATAAAATAAATAAAACTTTCTCATCGCTAATAAAATGTTGGAATATGATTCGTCCGTCCTAATCATAGACCAATATATTAATGGTTGGATGCGAAGTATTAATCCGTATATTATTTTCTTCCATTCCGGAAACTTCGCGAAGTCTTCTCGTCCATAATACCTCACTATGTTACCAGTGATGACTTATGGCACTGAAGTGGTCTCTTACTATGAGCCCCATAAGTAAGCTCAAAGTTGCACAACGAGCTATGGAGAAGGCTATGCTTGGGGTTTCTCTACGTGATCGAATCAGAAATAAAGAGATCCGTAGACGAACTAAAGTCGCCGAGCTTATCCTCTGGCCATAGCCTCGGATAAAAGAGGTTAAGCTCGGTGATAAACTGGAAATAAGTGGCAGTGGGCAGGCCACATAGCATGCATAACAGATAGCCGATGGCGCCACAAGGTTCTGGAGTGGAGACCACGGACAGGCAAGCGCAGCGTAGGTCGTCCACTGACAAGGTGCACTGACGACCTGACAAAGGTATCATGACGATGTTGGAAGCAGGCCGCTTGCAATCTGTCCTTTTGGAAATTTGTGGGGGAGGCATATGTTCAGCAGTGGACGTCCTACGGCTGAGATGATGATAATTTTTATATCAATTCAATAGGATTAAATAGCCTTATCTCACGCAAACAAAGTCGCGCGTGGATATTATTATTATTCTACATTTCGACATCTAACTATGTACAGAGAAGGTGTAATAGCTTAGCAATTATTTTTGATATGGAAATGGCAAGCAAATTTCTTGATATTAAACGTCGTGGCTTCAGATACTGTGGTTGCAGTCTCGTCTAGAGTTTTGAGCTTCAAACTTCTGCCTATATTATTATAAGTCTAGGAGCGATCAGGTTGAACTTCGTGTTATTAAGTTAGCGACAGCACGGAGATCTTGTTAGCTTATAGTTTCTTAATGAATTTGATGAAGATAGAATGAAGGGCATAAGTTCGTTAAGTCAACAACGTACTGAACTTTAAAGGTTTTGTTATGACGCTTTAAGAAAAACTTATCTGATAACTGTTAAATAGATAATTTGAATGATAATGTATGCTAATATTATAAAGGGGAAAGATTTGTTTGTAACGAATTGGCTCAAAAAGTAATGGTCCAATTTCAAAAATTATTTCACCATTGGAAAGCTACATTCACCTTGAGTAACATAGGCTACAAAAAACCATCATAACGCGCGGGTTAAACCGCGGAGAGCAGCTAGAGTTTTATAATGATTTTAAAAGCATTAACGCCTGCTTAGCGATACTGTTAGGTACATCGAGAGAGAGTAATGCGTGTGAAGTAAACCTCAGCTAATTGCGCACTGACGTTTAATCCGTAAATGACAATATTAGTCCGTACTGCTGCGGGACGCAGCCCGTATACAACAGATACCAAACATTGCAATTTTAGATAGAAAAATTCACATCACCCTTCAAGAGTCGTTATATTATAATAATGAAATTTCTATTGGGTCTGGCCCTATGATGACCAACGACCTTTTATGGATTATATTGAGCAGCAATTAAGACAAGTGTTGTAAATATTTTTTTAATGATGCCTACAATTTAGAATATGTTTGATAACTAATTACAATTATTTCCATACATTTGTATATTAAAAGTAGTTGTATCAACTTCGGGTGATTGGTCGAGGCTGTGACAGGTATCGACGCAATGACCAATCACAAGCAAGTATAATGGTGGGGATAAAGTTAGTCGGCAGACATTCTTAGTGGTATGCCCGCCATACCCGCCGGTACCCGGCCATTCGTTTTCCGACCTCAGTGCTCGTCACTTGTGATATAAATTATCGCTGTTCATTTTTACCAACCAAAACTGTACTGCTGTACCTACCTATATAGCAATAAAGCTGATCTTTAAATTTGTAGTGTGTTTGTGAATTCCAAGTCCTTACTTCTGAGGGTTGGACCAGTACGGTTCACATAAGTTTTGCTCCGTCCCCATACGACGGTTAAAATCTTATAGAGTTAGAATTGGATGCTCGGGTGGTAAGACTCAGTGACCTAGTGGTCATGGCGTCTGACACGGATTGTCGGAAGACGCGGGTTCGTCCCGTCAGAGGAAGTGATGTTTTCTTTCTAAAATTACAATGTTTTATTTTAATTTAACTATCAAAGTTCCAGCCTAATATTTAACAAGGAAGACTTACAAGTCCATAAATATCTGCCCAACAAGGGCAACAAGTAAATAAGCAAAGTTGGTTTTTATTATTAGTGCTGAGTTAGTAGCGTAAGCAGACTGTAAATGCTGCGTTGGCAGTTAAATAGAATGTTATTAATTAATATCCAAATAAACATGTTTTTACACGTCATATACATATAAATATATGTAATAAATAGATACCACATTCTGCTATATATACACGAAGTTTTGTTTGATGTTAAATAATTACTTTTTAAACACATTAACTATTTTAGAGAACCGGGTATCACTCACATGAATAAGTCAGATGTTTCCAACCATAGTTTCTACCACATTAGTGGTATCTTTCAAGGCGAGTGCAGAACGCTTGCGGTTATGGCGCGGTAGTCTCGCACATGATGAGGCGAGACGCAAACGCGAGACCTCCGGATGTGATTGAAACTATCGTTGGAAAGATCTCACTTATTTACGAGATAATTCCCGTTTCTCGTATTAAAAATGCGTATGCTTTTAAAAAAACTAGTAACATTTCATAAAAATATGTGAGACGCTGTGGCACTGTGGTAGTAGCCATAAAGCAGACACTTGAAGCAGTACTATCTACATAGCAATATAAATACTCGATAATTTAATTCAAGGATCTACGTATGACAGCGTTCAGCACTGCAGCATGTCCACCTCGAGGAGAATGGATCCGGACGCCGCTCATCATGAGACCCCCCGACCAGCCCCTGGGATATGGATTAGCTGCTCCTCGCAATGGGGCCAGGTATTTTTTGTGTCCGTTACTATAGTACATAATTACGTTAGTTTTCACATATTTATCTACCGACTTCCAAATAGGAGGAGGTACTGAGTTCAACTGTATTTTTTTTAATACCTCATAACTTTTGACTGGATGGACTGATTCTTAAAATTCTTTTTTGTTTGAAAGCTGGTGCTTCCCGTGTAGTTTCATTTATATTTCATCAAAATCGGCTTTGTACTTTCTGAGTTACACTCCAATAACTGGATACAATGGAAGTCAGTTTTAAAATTTACAAATTGTATTTGTGTACATACGTATTCCTTAATGCTTGACTAACAAAGCAGCAGAAGATTGCGGTCTCATTTGATTTTTGTGTTCTAGTAACTGAATGGTTTTGAGGTGATTGTGTAGTTTGATCTAAACAACCTGTTGTTTTGGTTTTAACGGATTATAGCCTTACCAGAAGGTTTTTTAACGTATCCGTTAATGGACATCAACATATCGCATACTTGAGATTGATACTTCATGTTCCTCTGACGATGCGATGCTCAGTTATGATTTAACTTGATCACAGAGGTTTTTTTTGTTATTGAGAGATGGTATAAGCACGAGGCGCACATGGTGTTAAGTGGTAACCTCTGGTAAAACACAAGTGACAAATTGCACTACACCCGTAACCCTGAGATTACATTAAGTTGTCAAGTCTTATGTGTCTGTAATTTCGCTTACACCCATACCCTTTAAACCGGAACACAGTACTGCGAATATTACTGCCTTTGAAACTCTCTCTACTCTCTCTTGAACAAATCATTCACAAAGAGCTTTACTGCTCTCATTAGCGAATATTCATTTTTTGGTAGTCAAGATCACATTGTTTAGTGTTTTAGGTCTGGATATAATTATTGACACTCATTCACATGCACTTGCTGGATGATTTTGATTTGCTTTACCAAGAATGAGTTCATTGCATAGAGTCCTATCTTTGCGATAAAGTTCCTTTAGTACCGCTGTCCACTTCTTATAGCCACTCTTAACTCATCCCCATTTTATTAGCCTATTTTGCGTTGAAATCTCCCATAGCACTGGTGATGTATGTTTTTGAATAGACATAACGCTTGCAATCAAATGGATATATTATTGCTGAGTTACAACCCTACACATTACTATAAAAATTGACAGTATGTCCCTGTTAAGTCAAACCGTTTGCTCTTTTATCAAATAACCGTTTTTAGCAATACATCCATGCCATCTATTCATGCGGTTTATTCTATATGATGCAAAATGGTTGCAAGGCAAGTTATATTAAACAAATCTATTAAATTTTTAGATCTTTGCTGTCCGCACTGCAAGCGCATATGATAAAGTGGCTACTCTTCGATTCAAGGCCCCAAACAAAGGACAACAAGTCAGTCGTGCCTCCAGATACGTAAGTATCACTTTGGTTACCAAACCAACCATTTTTCCTTTTCTGTAACTAAACTCGTTATTTTCAGTTTTACGTAAAATCACATGTTAGTACCCTCTTTAATGTTTGTCAACATATAATGGGTTATTTTATAATTAGATATATATGAATATATAAACAAGGAATTAGATTTCTCATATAATATTATAAACGGCTATTGCACAATTTGCAAATAACAAACATACGTAGTTAAAAAGATAACGACGAGATGCATTGGTACAAAAAATATTTTCGCTCGTATGTGTATGTTCTATGTAAGCTAAACAAAAATCGTGCCTTTAAAGAAGTGAGTATGGGGGAGACCTATGTTCAGCAGTGGACATCCAACGGCTGAGATGATGATGATGACGAAAGAAGTGAAAATGAATATTTTTCCTACTTGAAATGCAATTATTGATACAAAGTTTCACATTTAAAAGATAGATGCTCCATAAATTTAATATAACATGCTATCGTTTACATAATACATTTTGCTAAAACATTGAAGACAGGGTAAATATCGCAGGCGCTTTCAGAATCATGCTGGTGCTTATAATAAACGAGCTAAGTTCCTCACTATGCAAAAGTGTTTCGCTTGAGCTTATTAAGACTAACGATACTAATACGTCATCTATCTTTACATGGTAGACAGCGGTGGCCGGAAATTTTAGGCTACGTTTAAAAATATATCTACCGTGTGGTTTTCTAAGGAATGCTACTTCGTTGCGATTGTCGACGAGCTCACCTGATATCAAATAAGAGATATCGCCCTTTTTCAGATTAGTTTTCTATTGTCAATTACTATTTCACGGATTTTATCAAAGACGCAACGACGTTTGCTCTTATACAATCCCACCGCTGATCTGTGGGGTCAGATGGACAGCGACGGAGTTGTAGTAACATTTAGATGAGATGAGATATCAGAGATCGTTTTTTCGCGGCTAGTCCATGCGTGTTTAGAATTTATTTAGGTTTGAAGCGAAATATGTTAGAGGCAGAAGTATCGAGTCGACCATCAATCAAAAGGTCGCTAGTCTTATATAGTGCAGGGGCTTACGCTGAAAGTAACACTGTTATGAATTTCGCAGCAAAGTTTAGTCTATATCCCACAGTTACACACAGTTAAACATATGTCACTATTTGCTATACCCGCATCATCGCTGTCAATTGCAAAAATGTTATTTCATAATAATACGCGCTCGCGTTTATTATTATGAAATAAAAAATATAATACTTAATACGTTTTATTGGATGTGGTGCATCAAAGGTTTACTCGAGTTTATTAGAGCATGGATAAATCAATATCTATACTATTGATAAGATAAATTGCTTTAAAAATTATTCAAATGTAATCTACAAAATTATATCCCCGAAACTGTTCACCACTGCATTGGAAGACGCCTTCAAGCTCTTGGAATGGCAAGGACTTGGCATCAAATATAAACGGCAAGTACATCACTCACCTTCGATTTGCCTACGATATTGTAGTCATAGCAGAATCCATGGAAGACCTCAGTACAATGCTCGAAGGCTTCCATCGATTTTCCCAACGGGCAGGCCTTAAGATGAACATGGACAAGACGAAAATTATATGTCTAATGCCCAGGTTGTGCCTTTTTTTTTTTTTATGAGGGGCGAAATGCTGTGCACTTCCCTTCCGCCACGGGGGTGACGGAAGGGGGCGTGTGGGGCTCAGACCCACTAAAACCCCCCCGTGAGCAGTCCTCCGCCAAGTTGGGGCGAGACAGGGTCGCGCTGGCAATCACCATCTCGCCCCAGCGGTAGGCCCGGATTGATCTTGACCGGGCCTCAGCGCCTGTGAAGGGATGACCTTGCTCACCAAGGTCACCCCCTAGACGTGTAGAGCCGTGCAAGCCGACGAAGAGTCCCCCGACTCTTCGCCACCGAACCGTCTCCTCCGTTCTCCCGGTCGTCTGCGCTGGAGTGGATCAGCTCGGACATCGTTCTCCCTGATCCGCTCCGCAGCCTCCTTCTGCGCCATCACCGCTTCGCAGAAGGTGGCCACCGCCTGCCACGATCTCTCGCTGCCGAGCATGGAGATTACCACGCTCGGCAGGGAGAGATCCCCGCCTATTTCCGCTGAAAGCGTGTGCCGCTGCGGGCCCCATGCAGCACACACTTCTAGCGTGTGTTGCGCTGTATCTTCCGGCGCCCCACACTCGTGGCAGGCTGGGGTCGCCTTCCGTCTCGCGATTTGGTGCACGTACTTTTCCGCCTCACCCACCTCCGGAGGACTGGGCGGATTGCCTCCACCGTCCACTGCCCAGGGACTGGTGGAGCCAGGTCCTCCGTCCACCGTCGCAACAAGGCGTCTCGCGCCTGCCACCGCATACGTGTGACCTCCTCCCACGCTGGAGCGTCTCCACGGGATCTCTTCGCCGCCACGAAGTGATACACTTCGGCGAGGATCTCCGCTTGGAGCTCCCAGGGAGGATCACCGGCCAGCACGCACGCTGCCGTCCAGGACACCGTCCGGTACCCGCGTATCGCTCTCGTCGCGATGACCCGCTGCGGACGACGCAGCAGAGTCTTATTGTCACGACTGAGAGCGTCCACCCAGACCGGTGCCCCGTAAAGAGCCATACTCCGGACCACTCCGGAGTACAGCCGGCGGCAATTAGCACTCGGGCCACCCGTTGGGCAGTAGCCTTCCCAAGGCAGCTGCGGCCCCCACGACTCTTGGGGCTAGTTGGGCGAAGTGGGCCCTAAAAGCCCACCTCCCGTCCAGGACGCCCATGTTGTGCCTACCCCAATATCAGTTGGGAACTCAGTTCTCGAAATTGTTGACGAATACATCTACCTGGGACAGACAGTCAAACTAGGCAGGTCCAAATTCAAGAAAGAGGTCAATCGTCGAATCCAACTCGACTGGGCCACGTTCCGGAAATTTCGCGAAGTCTTCTCGTCTAAAATACCTCAGTGCCTCAAGACAAGAGTCTTCGACCAATGTGTGTTACCAGTGATGACATATGGCACTGAAACGTGGTCTCTTACTATGGGCCCCATAGATAAGCTCAAAGTCGCACAACGAGCTATGGAGGAGGTTTCTCTACGTGATAGAATCAGAAATGAGGAGATCCGTAGAAGAACGAAAGTCACCGACATAGCCCAGAAGATTAGCCAGTTGAAATGGCAGTAGGCAGGGCACATAGCACGCAGGACAGATGGCTGATGGGGCCGGAAGGTTCTGGAATGGAGACCACGGACCAGCAAGCGCAGCGTAGGTCGTCCACCGACACGGTGTACAGACGACCTGATAAAGGTCGCAGGACGATGTTAGATGCAGGCCGCTTCCAACCGGTTTTTTTGGAAAATTATGGGGGAGGCATATGTTCAGCAGTGGACGTCCTACGGCAGAGATGATGATGAATCTACAAAAGTATACACTCTTACGCAAACTGGAGTATGTAACATTGTGTGTGTTATGTTTGGCCATGCTGACCAGAAAACCCGTGAGCTATTTAATTAATAGAAAAATAAGCTTTTAATAAATTACATCAACAGGTTAGCCAGTAAACATAGATCGAAGAATGATAGAATAGATAGAAGAAGTAATATGCACACAGTCATAATTTCCGGCGTTATATACCTTGATATTATAATGTTTATTTATCGTTTTTGTCTCGCTACTCTTAATAGCCTTACGTAAAGGCGCATAGCATAGCTTCCAAATGCCGATCATAATTTCTAACCTACACAACGTGTTTGGACATAAATCTGAACTATACACCGCCAGCCAATATTTCACGTACAATAAACGTCTTTATTGTAAATATAAACTTTTTGATCGTTTATTTTGCACTAAGAATTTATCTGCTGTATTGCCATAATTGGTAGATCTCTGAAAAATTATTATTCTTTGGCAGAATACATTTACAGCATGTAGCTAAGTGCACTTTGACATAAACATAAGGGCTGTAATGATAAAATTTACATTTAAGTATATAATATAATATCTTTATTAATATATGATTACATGTATGCTTCACGGCATGCAAAAAATATTCTAAAAACAATCAGAATAGTACTTAAATTAGTTTAAAATAATAGAACTGAGTTGTATAAATGTCTATTACTTTTAGTAGTGACATACTGATTGTAGGGCTTTTCCTCTAGATATCGTATCCATAGTGGAGATGCCTGGAAGGGCTTTCAATATATTACTTAAGGATAGGTAGTGACTGAAGATCAAGACCAGGCCGTGATATTGAAGATCTATGATCCGTATTACCGAAAAACCTGCAGAGGTGAATCTCGATTCCAGTGACTTGACAGTAAATGCTGTACAAAATTTACTCAGAAATGTATTGTACTTAATTTAGAATATAATCATACTCAATCCTATATTAAAAACTGAACGAAGTTCTAGAATACAGCTCTGTGTCTCGGAGTGATGGCTGCAACAAAATAGTTCCCAAACATCACAATTCGAGGTCTCATTTTAACTGTCGTTACGTGTCAGCTTTAAAAGTTACGTGTAAGCTTTTTATTCGATTACTATAATAGTCAGATTCATAAACAATATAATCAAAATTATATATGAAGTGGTTCCACATATTTTTATGGTTTTTATAAAATACATGAGACAGAAAATACACCAAATCACTCCTTTATTAAAAAACTGCGATGGTTAATGGGTTCTTAAGGTAAACCTATCAGGGCATAAGACTTGAATTATGCTCTGTCAGAATTGTGAAGTTAGCCATGAAATGGCAAATGTATCTTGAATTTTCTATCTTCACGTGAAAAAATGCGCTCGTGCTAGTACGATTGTCCTTTTTAGATTTAGCAGTCAAGATTGATCCATATCTTTTGACAGACATGAATGCCTCTATAGTTGTTTTGTAAGGATAAACATGTTTGTCCAATTTCGTCTTTAAATTCATCCCTGAATATGCCTCCAATGCTGAAAACGTGTTATTAGCTACAGCGTCTTTTTGATAGTTTGGGCCGATATATCTTATTGGGCCGCCTCCATTAAAAGTGACTTCCGCGTAACCTGATGAATAAAGTAACAATCATTAATCACACAACGAGATTGTTTTGTACTTCTTTAATGATCAATGCCATGGAGAAGAGTAAGCCTGAGATTGTTTCCCGATGAATACAATCTTGTATGTAGATTGCTGATATTCTGGAAAAACCATAACTTAACTAGTAGGTTTCATCTCAGGATTCAACCAAATTTGATGTTTATTGATAATACGTTCAAGAACAGTCCATCAGATATTGAAAAGCAACTATCTCTGAAGGATGGCTGCCAGAACATACCAATTGGAGTTTTATCACATATTTTTGACCATGACCTCACCAGAATTTAGTGGAATGTGATCAAGTACACAGTCAGAACGAACACTTTCTATCGCCAATGGGTATTATTGCTTTATCATTATCAAGTTTAGGAAAACATAAGTAAAACGCGGCTTGCATTTGATCAATAAATAACCATTTAAAATCACTCTCTCTCCTTCCCATGCATAAGCAACCCAGCATAATGCATTTTTAATTTTTGGGTCACAACTCGAAAATTTTGCACATAAAATGCTAAAAATTGTACCTGCATACTTTGTTCCATTTTGCACACCGACAATAACTCGAAATGGCTGTCTGTCCGAAATATACAAAATTGCACCATTGGGATGACACGTCGCTTGCAAATCTGATGGAAGGCACGGATTGGCTCGTACGAAGGCATTTAGTATCTTTAGATCTGATATGTATCCATTACTTTCGGGTATTAGTCGACCCAAATTTGTGTTGTCGACGAATAAGTTTATGTTAATTTTGCTCACCGAAGAAAACAGATAACTTGCGGTCATAAAGCGAGCGATCAAACTATATATACACTGCATTGTTGTTCTCGGTGTGAAGCAATTTAACGAATGGGGTGTCAAAGCAAGCCGGTTCAATTTTATACTCGGTAATACCTAAGTGAACCACTCAATCCATTTGCTCTTCCAATTATTGAGTTAACTCCAGAGACAAGCAAAAATATGCCCTATTTATAAGCAACAAAGAAATCAGAATATAAAATAGGTAGCTAAAATTATGATTGAAGTACCTAATGTATAGAATCATACTTATATCGTCTGTACGAACTAGAGTTTATGCTAAAACATAACTACACTACGTGCAATTTCAAAGCTCAGGGGAATGAGGATCGGTCCCCAATCTGGTGGTCGCTTTATTGACCCTTCCATCGGCAATTAACTTTTGGTAAAGGTAACACTGTCATGAAATCTATAGCATGGTGGTATTCCCACTTCTGGTATCCTCCTAGGCTAACTACCACCCTCACTATCAAAAGCTTATCGCTTACCACCTAACGGCATAGTTCAGCAGCTTAGCCGAAAATGCTTAGCCAAAGGTCAAAGAACTAGTTTGGTTATTATTGTTGACGCAAAAGTATAGCAGTATAACAAATAATAGCAATGCTTCAGATTACATATAGGTACAATATTTTTAATTACAGCGATAGTCTAAGATCTTCGGAACACCGGAACACAAAAAAGGCTTGCTGTTGAGGTTGTGAACGAGGTAGGTAAATCTATTAATGGACATAGTAGATGGCAAAAGATTCACCAAGCATTACATGAAATAAACTAGTGTGTAGGTATCAGAATGAAATATACATATTGTTTCAATTTTTCGAATCATCTTTTTTGTAATAAAGTTTAAGGTGTATTTTTAATTGTTTGACCCGCAGAAAGAGCCATCTTAGATAGAACCTACATCATTATCATTATCTATCTCCCAAAAGCAGCTTTAAAGTTGTTTACGGTCTGAGTTTATGAATGGCAAGAAAGCACGTAACTGAGCTTAAACATAATAACATAGGCTTATGATGACTTGACAATGTAAAGATTATTCTTAATCTCAGAGAAGTGTTTTTGTAGAACTGGGTGGGGTTCAGCTTGAATTATACTACTTTATGGACACGACTTCGTCTGCGTGGAATAACTGTGATCCCTCGGGAACTGTTCCTTGAATCCTGATATAAAAGTGCCTATGTAAGTATAAAACTCGGATACAAACCATCTTCACTCCGAATTTCATCCCAATCTGTTAAGCAGTTTTTAGCACAAATCACCGTACATCAATACGTTAACATTTATAATATTAGTAGGATATTTATTAGTGGGATATTAACGGGCCACTGTATTTATTTGCACCACATAATAACTTCTCTATTAATGTATATTTGTATGTATATTCACTTAGATATCTCCGTCCCTCGGAAGAACGTCAAGAAGAAGCCCTTTGGCGTGCCTGCAGCGAAGTAATTTGGCGTTGTGCAGGCGGCTTCAACCACCAAGCAGGAGTAGAAGCAAAAGCAATAGTGGCGCTGCCGAGTGAAGAAATTTATGTGCAGCACACCTCCAGTTATTACCAGGATGGAATTACTGAGAAGGTAATGACGTCATCTGACTTTCTGGAAGTGGTTTAAACTAACAAGCAAGCGAGGGACCTACCGCAATAGACGTTGCCTTATAGCCACGCGGATTTGTAAGTCACTGCAAAGCGAAGATATCTAGTTCTGTTTTTTGATGTATAGAACTATTTTTTGCATAACACCAGCCCCGGGGAAGCACGGTTTGTGTCGGATGCTCCACCAGAAGGGAATATACCAATATACCACCAAAATTCTACGGTGTTCCGTCACTGCTGCTTTTGGGAGTAACGCTTTTGCACACGTACGCAAATCCACCGCGGATATCCCTTGCCGTACTTAACCTCTACAACAGAACACATGGCACGCCGCAACTATCTTGGGGACCAAATCTGCAAATTACTCTCCCGCGTCTGGACGCCCGTCGTCACCTGCGGTGGCTCGGATAAGTAGGCACACCACCTGCTACGACAGCTGCAGATGATAGGGAAATAAACGCTATCTCCTTGAGCTTGTGTCAAAGCGCCCGGACCCCACCTCCTCAGGCCTGCGTCAAAGAACCCGAGCCCAACCTCCTCGGGTCTGCGCCAAAGTCATTGCATATAATAACTGTACTGTAATAGTAAAATAGTACTTGCTTGGCGTTATCTGGCATTATGCAGTTCCGATTAAACACAAAACCGTTTGTAGAACCGAAGATTAAATGTACATTTGAGTGCAGCATTTGATATATAAGTTAGCGACGTGCAATCGCGGCTTTCACTACCAGATAGACTAGGTATTACACTAAAAGCTATGTTTCGATGCCTAGTAAAAAGATCTGTGTACGTCATACCTAACTATATACACTTATTATATATACTAATTAAGTAGGTATAATGGTTTATTCGTAAAAGCAGGACAATCCCGGACAGCCTGAAAGCGGGACAATCCCGGCCAAAGCGGGACGTATGGTCACGTTAGTCATACCTAAAGCTATTAGCTACCAACTTTGGATCACAACGCGTATAGTGGTAAGGGGTCATCTATACCATATCTGTCATCCAAATTCAGGTGCACTGTTGGCATCGGCTTCACACGGCTCAACCAGACTGCTTAATCCAATATGATCTGGCTTTCAAAAAGCAATTTTTAAGAACAAAATAATTTGTGGAACTATTGAAACCAAAAGGGGAAAATCATGTAGCAAATAGTCGCGCTGCCGAGCGGAGAGATTTATGAACTTCTAGTTATTACCGGGAGATCACTGCTAAAGTAAGATGCAGCTCGCTTCGACATCATCATCAGGCATTGTGTATTAACCGTGTCATCAGTTTTAAAAACTAGCGAAACAAAAAGTGATTATTAGCAATAGTCGTCTTGCCAAACGAAGTGATCTATGCACTGTATACTATACGTTATCACAAACAATATATGATCGCTGTTGCAATCTCTTACATTCAAGTAAGATATTTAGGCAGTAATAGCAGCTAGAGTTGTACAGACAGTTACCACAAAATTTACGTGAAACCAAAAGAAAAAGTAACCTTGACGAGCTAGAAAACATACTCGTAGCACATGGAGATAGTGGGTAATGTATGTAGATGCACAGGGTGTCATATAAATTAAATAATGGAGCAGGAAAGGACCGATTGGAAATCATTATATGGCCTTGTGCGTAATATATGCAACAATGTATTCAACCCGTGTGGCGGGTTTTATCATAATGGATAACTTTGTCACCAAACACATTCTATTAAAAAATCACTTATTTATTGACCTTTTTCAGATGTGTGATCTTATTCTGTTACAAGCTGCACTTGTTTGAATTCAAAAATCTGGAGGATGTTCAGATATTTTTGAAGAGATATCTTTACCTGGTAAGTCATATTTGGTCAAATCGACTTTAACCTGTCCAATGTCTACTTCTTTCAGTGTCTTTCTGAACAAGGCATAAATGCTACGCTTGAATAGTTTGAACTAAAAGCAAGTTTATAATGATGGAGTGCATGCATGTGATCTGATAAAATTAGTTACAATCCGAGGGTATAAAAATGTGTATACATTAGTTGTACACATTGTGTACGCGCGACACGCGGCGGGTTAAAAGTAGAAAAATTCGCACGATTAATTAAATTAATTAATTACATCCTTATTTCCGGTTTCTTTGTGTGGTTCACAGACGTTACATTTCTTCTTTTTCATTCTCTTTTCAGTCGTTAAGAGGATTGCATAATACTTTCCATACTAAAAGGATAAACTATTTTCTACCTCTTAACATTGTCTGATTTCAGTGATTTTTTTTTCATGGATTCACCACATTGTTTACTATGTTTTGTTTTAATTTTTTCATTATTTCAATGTACTATAAATTTCCTTTTTTAGAACTTAAAAATCAAAACGTACGGGCATAGCAAACAATGTGATGAATCCATGAGAAAAAAATCACTGAAATCGGACAATGTTGTGAGGTAGAAAAGAGTTTTTTCTTTTAGTATGGAAAGTACTAGCTATGCAATCCTCTTAATTTGCTCACCACGAAGTTTTAGTCTTTTTTAACATTATAATCCTGGCTCATGTATGTTTATAAAAATAATATATCGATGGTAATAATAAATAACTTTTAAATAGTACTAAGTACTTAATATGTCTAAAATATTGTAGAATAATTTTATATTTTATTAAGATTTGTATTTCATATAATAATATTCGCTGTAAACTACCTCCAGTTTCAAATAGAGGACGGTTCTGGCGCGTTACTGCTGCTGTATGCTTGCATGTTATCCAGAGGATGTGAAAAGTAAGTGAAACTCGTGATACTTACATATTAAACATATTGTAACGTCATTAACGGCTTTAATCATTAACGTGCAATTCGAGAGGCCTATGTCCAGCAGTGGACTGCTACAGGCTGATGATGATGATGATGATTAACGGCTTTCAATCTTGGCGGCAGAGTTAGTGCACGTACTAGCTCTTATGTTGACATTTATAATTTACAAAAACAAATATGAAACAAGTACAAATTGAACAATTTAATACCGACTTCCATTCTATTCACTTATTGGAGTGTAACTCAAAAACTACTGAATCGAATTTGATTGAATTTAAATGGTACTACACGAAAAGCGCCAGCTTTCAAACAAAAAAAGAATTTTGAGTATCGGTTCACCCAGTCGCAAGTTATGAGGTAACAAACGTAAAAAAATACAGACGAATTGAGTACCTCCTCCTTTTTGGAAGTCGGTAGAAAACAAGCTGTTTTAAACGACGATTGCTAAAATAGATACTTAATTATTAATTTCATATAAATCAAACATTTTGAAACTCGGTTCACCTAGTCGAAAGTTTTTTTTTTTTTTTTTTTTTAAATCAATGTTTGTTTAGGGGCTTTTCCCAACATGGTATGCCAGCCCCATCGTACCCTAAACTTAATTGACTACAAACTTAAACTTGACTTAAAACTTATTTCTTATAAAACTTATATAGGGCTTTTGCCGCATCACACGCAGGTGAACCTAAAATACTAATAAATGAACCTAAATCTAACTTGTTTATACAAAATAGTCGAAAGTTATGAGGTAACAAATTTAAAAAAGAAAAAAAAAATACAGACGAATTGAGTACCTCCTCCTTTTTGGGAGTCGGTAGAAAACAAGCCGTTTTAAACGACGATTGCTAAAATAGGTACTTAATTATTAAATACATATAAATCATAACTATTGACAATATTTTTACCTACTAGTGTCTTCCTATAGTGTTTATTCAATGTAATACTTACCTATAAGTAGCTACTATTTATCTGTTGTACTATATAGTGGCCCGAGCCCGAATGTTCATACATTTGTTAAAGTGTAACGTTATCGTATCGTTAACGTTTACAGTACAAACTATGAGTTATCTGTGCCACTATTGTACTAGATAATTAATGACAGTTTGTACTAAATACGTCAACGATACGATTACGTTACACTTGGACAAAAGTTCGTGCTCGGGCCACAGTACCTTGATGACCGAGCTTTTCTCGTAAGTAAACAATTCGCTAACCTCAAACCAAACACTAATTTGCTTAGTGTTGCTTACAACGCCATCTATTGTCAAGAAGCTTTTAGTGTTGCTGTGTCGGTAAAACAGTTTAGTTGTTGTTTAAGCTGATGGCATACTTGCCATAATAATATTGTAGCAGTTTTGCAATGACTGAAAACACGGATAAAATGATGTTTTCTAAGAATAAAATCTAGCTCGGTCGACTTATCGCCCCCGAGCCGTTGGCTTGATTCAGATTATACCGGTTTACTGGTAATCAATTAACAACCAGTAAAGGGCATATTCAGTACATCAAAACAAACAACTTTTCTTTTAGAACTTTTCCCAAAACTAAACAAATTTCCCACATTTTTTTTTTATATTTTTGTTATTCTCTATTGCACTTCATAACTCTACATCGCATCCACTTCATTCATCTACGTGTAGCCATGCATGTAGTTAACAGCGCATCGTAGCCGTAGCACAGCTACGACGACTTTGACTTGCGCGAGTGGCGCGCCACCGGCCGGGGCTTGGGGCATTGCGCGCGCTTTTTACATAGTGTTAATTATGTTTAGACCGGTCAAATTGATTTTTAAGTTTTGTATGGAAGAAAAAAATACGAATTTTTGAAAGTCGTAGAACAAAAGATGTTTGTTTTGATATACAGAATATGCTCTTAAAATGATGCTAATTGATTACCAGTACCTCTGTATACATACAAAAATTGCTCGTTTAACGGTATTAGATATTTCATAGGTAGTTGTGTAATATATGAGATATTGACAAACTTCCGCACGCAGGCTAGTACTAGTAGGCGTTTACATATCCCACCAGATAACGTATTTTTTGGTTTTACTATCATATCAGTCTGTTCTTTTAGAGTTGTATGTATGTTTTATTATTAATACTCTAAGCTTACTTTAATGTTATGATTTGTGATTTTTTAATTATTTCCAGTGTCAAAAAAGATCTAGATGGCAAGCTGACACACCTAGTTTCATCTCACGTTGAAGGCTCTCTCAATGTGGTGACTCTGCTCCTCACTGGACGAGCCACTCCGTATCTTCATAATGGAGTCCTGTATGTTGGAGATGAAGACCATTATGTACGTACAATTTTTTTAACAATAATTGTATTAATTATTATTAAATTTCAAAAAAGGAGCAGGTTCTGTGTTCGACTGTTTGTTTTTTCTATATGTTTACAGCTTCGTAATGGAACATGAGCTTTTCATAGCAGTTTATTATTAACAAAAAACGAGTATGTTTATAACGTCTCTTGTGCACAATTAAAATGGAAAAAGAAACGCGGATCTACTTTCCTTTTGCCTATTGAAATGGTTTAGGCTGCGCCACCGTAATATTACCGTGACCACGCGCTCCAACTACTTTGGTTTAGGCATAGTCTATACAATTGGCAGGCGTCATGTCAATACTTGAATTTGTTTATTGTTTTAAGACTATATCTTATAAAACAATGTTATATTTTTTATAGTATTACTTTTTTAAAGCACTAGCGCCTGCTTAGCGAATACAAACATTGCAATTTTTCAAAGAGAAAAATTCACATCCTCGGACGGGATTCGAACCCGCGTCTTCCGACAATTCGTGTCAGACGCCATGACCATCTAGGCCACCAAGGCTCAAGGTCCAAGATCCAATTTTAACTCTCTATCTGATCTAACCGTCTTACGGGGACGGAGCGAACATGCCAAATTGACTATAGGTAAATCGAAGTGTGTAAGTGTTTATACAGCAAGGTCAGTATTCCGAATGAAATTTATTTTATTCTATTGTTACTATTGTATTTCAAATCATAATTGCGCCTCATTTACTTCCACACCAAATTTCATCAAAATTGGCCCCACCATTTAACCGTGAAAGAGTAACAAACATCCACACATCCGTACGTCCATTCATCACATACATCCATAGTCACAAACTTTCGCGTTTATAATATTGGTAAGAAGTAGGAAGTAGGATGCTGTGCCCAAGAATATTACGCTTTCTCACCCCCGTAGTAATAGATGATGATGATAAAATGTATCCTATGTGTGTATCCAGTGCCTCATCTACTTCCACACCAAATTTCAGAAAAATTGGCCCCGCCGTTTAAGCGCTAAAAGATAACAAACATCCACACATCCATGCATCCATACATCTATACTCACAAACTTTCAAGTTTGTAATATTAGTAGGATAGGAAGACTGTCAAGTCACACGCCTCATGGTAAATAACATACCTGTTCACGACAATCTATTATTATATTTTTAAGCAATAAGGCAACGGGGTAACAAGGGCCGACCGTTGATTAGACGGTCGCGGAACCGATCCCCACATCAGGCTTGAGCTATCGGTGAAGGCAACATCGAGATGAAATCCACAACATGGTGCTATAGGGCACTTCTGGTGGCCGCCTGGCTAGCTAGAACCTTCACGTTTGAAGATCTGTCGCTAAGCACCTAAAAGTGTGTTCCGGAAGCTATCCTTGAGAGACGCATGATCACTAACCATCAAAAGAGATAGTGGTCAAAATAGAAAGAAAGAAAGAAAATACATTTATTCAGCCTAATAACTACAAAATGAAAATATATAATAATTAAAAAAATACTTAAATTAGGAACTAAAAATAAAACATTAGATCTGAGAGTACTTATTTCTATTAGTTAGTATGATAGTTTCTGAAAAGGTCCATCTCAGCACAAAATATTCAGCTGATCTGAATGCTGATTTTCAGATAGGCCTAAAGCGGGTATTGGACTAAAACGAAAAATAACACAAGGTATACTTATAAAATTATGAAAATGGTTGACAATTAATTTAAAAAGCACGCAAACAAACAATGATCCCATACGCAAATAGTCTGAGTCAATAAAATAAACTAATAATTAAAAGGGCACACTACTCGTACTAAAACATTACACTGCAAAACACACAATCTTAATTTTTTATTTTATTTTATGAACGCATATTAATAAATAAATCTTTATAGAACCAAAAATGAGAGTGAGTATGTATATTTTTGTATTCAGACAATGATTCGATTTAAAACTCTCAAATACATATTCGGAGCTCAAAACTGTGGGTAAAATTCCTAGTGGCTCTATGAGCTGATGAATTACAAGTATGTCTTTACATAGCTAGACTGAATAAATATCCACCTTAAATTGCCAACGCATTCTACTTTAATTTTAACATACTAAAATGATATTTAAATCATGTGGAATTTCCATCCATTCTGTTGAAATTCACCAAAGCAGCTCACAAAACTTCACCATAATCGGTATAAAAATGTGACTTGTGGGCCGAGCACGAAAATCTTTTCAAGTGTATCGTAATCGCATCGTTAACGTATTTAGTACAAACTGTAATGTATCTAGTACAATAGTGGCACAGATAACTCATAAACTGAATACGTAAACGATATGATAACGTTTACACTTAAGCAGATTTTCGAGCTCGACCCACTAAGAAAAGGACATACAAAAGCATTTATGTTTGCCCATTAACGGTGGTAATACACTGCTCTTGATAAGAGTGTTTTTTTGGGACAAAATCCATACAAAGGTCTTCAGGTCCCAAACTGGGCAGATACTGTATACTATGGTAACCTGGTGACTGATATACATTTCGTTTGTTTCATTTCAGGCTATGCCACAGTTTGGAGTACTATCCCGCAGTCCAGTGGGCCTCCTCGTATGGTACGGCGGTGAAGATAGCGCCAAAAACAACATCAACAAGCAGTTCCCAGGGTCAAGGCTGAAAACTCCAGCCCTTCCTATTTGGGTAAACCATACTATTTTGTATCTTAGCCGTGTTTGTTTAATATCATGTTTTTTAATAAAATGTATGCTGACTAGAGGAATTGTTCCTATTCACATGTAGATTCTATTCTTATTATTCAATAGCTTGTCAAGTTTCAGTTATGATCTTCGAGATTGTATCATGATCATTCCGACCTGCTCGGGAAAGGATGTTGTGAACATATTTGGCCGTAAAACGAATGCTAGATGAGGCAATATTACCAACGTACTGCTGATTTAATCCTACACCTAGTTTAAAACTATTTATATAGGTTCCTCATTTTTACCATACACCAACATATATTCTGGAAATGTGTAAATTTGTAAAAAAATACCCAGACTATTTTAAAAAGGCATCTGATTAATCGCGCAGTATTAGGCCGCAATTTAGACATAAATTAATCGAACCAAAGTCCAACCTAGAAATACATAGCTCTGGCCCTAAACCAATGGCCTTTAAAATACTTAATAAATTGCCAAATGAATTCAAAGATATCGAAAAAGAAGTAACATTTATAAATAACTTAAAAGGTATTTTAGAATCCAAATGTTATTACAACTTAGAAGAATTTTTCTATGATAATTTCGACAAAATGAACATAGATCGTTCCGTTCCGACTATTGCCGTACCCAAATAGGGTCATATCTATTACTTTATATTTAAACATGTTAATTTAAGAACTCCATGTACCTACATATGTCTGCAATAAAATATTGAGTATTGAGTAGATGATTCAGATATCTTTTTCAAGGCGGCATTTGATAATTCAAAAGTTACGTACTTAATTTGAGGACATCATTTACGAAAAAAAATTATATAGAAAATCTATTAAAATGAAAGAATGTTATAATAATAGCATTGAGCCATTTTATACAGGCATTGGACCCATAGCGTACTCTTAACTTAAGCTGAACACTGTAGAGAAGTAATTTTTAAAGTTTAATTACAGCGTTAATAAACTGAATAAAAAGTACGCACTGTATATCATATCAATATCTTTTACTGTTGTCATGAAATGAATATGATATAATTGTTCCATACGATAAATTACATTTCATTATTCCATTTGCTGCTCCATTTGTTTTTTAAGTGTTGAAAGACGTTGCTCTGAGGGCCTAGCTCGAAAAATTGTGTGCAACGTAATCGCCTGGTTGACGTATTCAGTACAAACTGTGTATCTGTGCCACAATAACTGTACTAGATAGACAATAGTTTATACTGTAAACGTTTACGATACGAGTACGTTACATTTACGCAAAGTTTTGTGCTAGGCCCACTGGTTGACTCTGATTAAGAAACATCAAACATATTCTTGGTCCACAACAACTTTCACGAAGTTTGTCTAACCACCATAGAACAGACACTGACCGAATTGCATTCAAAGATTGTCAAGAGAAAGTGAAGTCAAGCCGTTACTCTGTCAGTGCCAAGTTCTAGAGCATAAAAGGGTGCAAACATAAAGATACAGGTTTTTCGGTACCGATGTGTCGGTACGGGTCGGTACTCATAGGTACCGATTAAACTACATATAGAAACCGGTAAATCTGTTCTTAGTGACCATAATGTCTTCGAGTTCTTCGGACGATGATGTTTTTCTCTTCGAAAGTGTTCATTATAAATGTAAGAATAGGACCTGTGAGATACCTCCACTTTTTTCTTATTTTATTTTCTGTAACTAAACACACCATGTAGGTTTGTATAAAAATCAAGAGTCAAAGCTAGCAGTATATACTCGGGCCCATCACACAAACTGTTGTGCTGAGTGGGAATCGAACCCACGATACGGTAAACAAAGTGATGGAGGCACCTTTAGAGGTTCAGACTTGTATTGGTTTCTTAATGAGAGACAAATTGATATTCCAGAACCCGACTATTTACCAGGTACTCAAGTATCTGCTCCTTATGTATTTTTAGCTGACGAGGCCTATCCATTACAAACATATTTATTAAAACCCTTTGGAGGCCGTGAATTAACAGAGGAGCAACATAATATCAATGAGCGATTATCTCGAGCAAAAAAAACAGTGGAATGTGCATTTGGCAGAATATATTCAAAATGGCGTTTACTATCTTGTAAGTATATTGAAACAGATATTGAATTAGCTGACAAAATCTTGATAACCATGTATGTTTTGTATAATATAATATATTGACAAAGAGGGTTTTGATAGGCACTTAACTCCTGTTCAACTAGTAAGACAAGAATGGCACAATCAAAATCCGGGTCCACCTTCGAAAATTAGCAACAAACGTCAGAAACATTTTTGTAAAGTATTTCACGCTTAACCGATTGTTGTACACTAATTAATTAAATATAATGGAATAAAAAAATGTATTCTAGTTGCTTACCATCATGTTTCATTTCTAAGCTAATTTCCTTCCAATATTTATCATTTCTGTTGCTGTGTAATTTATGTCTTTTGTTCCACATAGGTAGGTGGTTTAGCAAATATCAATGTTATTAAAAATTTCGCAATGCACATCCATTTTCACGACGACAGAAGATGACACACTACACCGGCAAATGCTTAAACTCGTACGGATCAGTACAGGTAGTCGGTACCGACATGTTTAAACCTGTTCCTTTATAACTGACCGCATATGATAACATGGGAATATTATACCTGCACCGATCAGTACCGACCCGTACAGACTCGCATGCACCGGAAACCTGTTTCTTTATGTAAGCACCCTAACAAAGCCTAAAAGGTCAAAGTCCGAGCACACAAGGTTAGTTTATCAAAGAGACATGAAATGTTTAAGATCTCTTTAATAGCATCATTATGTTTGTGCCGTTGAAGGTGACAAGCTGCTCTGGTCACTACGGAGTTCTCTTCAACACCAATCGTGAACTATTGAGGAACTATCATGCTGAAAGAAGGTAAGTAAGTTTACTTGACGAAGGTACCTGAGATATGAGTATCTCAGGTACCTTCGTCTGAGTGTGACAGTGAAGGTCAATATGGCGTGCGTCGGTTAGATTTCGAAATTCAGCCTAAGTTTTTGCCTAGGGAAACAGTAAACAATTTTTCATCATCGTGTTTTGGCCAGCTAACCTCAATGTTACAAACCTGTCACTAAGTACAGAAGGGTGGAGGAAGAGAATTTCTAGATCTAGTGACCATCAAGTGATTATATGGTGGTCAAAAGCTACCTCTAATAAATAATTAATTTAAAATCCTCTAAAAGAAAAAGGTAACAAGGGGACGAAAAAAAACTACTCTTAAAGAAAAAGAAAACAAATAATTGTACAGTGAAAATATGAATATGGCAAGATCACCTACACCTATGATTTGAATGTTGAAAATAAATGTTTCTTATTTGAGTATAAGAAACATTTATTTTCAACTATACTAAAGAACTAAATATTACACCAGACCTATGTGCACCGAGATTTTGGTGTCATCCATCACTCGAAATTACTATTTGATGAGCACATCTCTAAAGCCTTGAAGCTTTAGAAACTATATAAGAATATAGTATCTAAGGCTTCAAGGCTTTAGGGTTTTTATTTGAGAAGTTGCGTCAGTTTTAAACAAGCTAAAACTTTTAAAATCCTCTATTGCACTTCAATCAGAAGTAATCTGAGTATACGTCACAAATATAAACACGTGCTACGTAAAATATAATACGAGAATAGAGTGAAACCAGATGAAATTGAAGGCGGATGCTTAGCACTGATTTTTTTGATATATAATAAATAGTTTAATCTTATTATATTTTCTGTAATTTAATTTAAATAAATCTCTTTTATTGGACGTCGCCTAAAGTTGGGTTGGTTGGCAAACTAATGGCCTACATTAGTACTTTTGGTGCTAATGGTATAGAATATAATGTAATGTAATATAAAATCTACAGATAAATTCTAATAAGTTATGACCTATATACAGCGATCTTTACCTTTAACTGTAAACAATGGCTATACATGTATGTACGTATCATCATCATCATCTCAGCCGTATGACGTCCACTGCTAAACAAAGGCGCCCCCATAATTTTCCAAAAGGACAGATTGGAAGCGGCCTGCATCCAACGTCGTCCTGCGACTTTTATCAAGTCGTATGTCCACCGTGTCTGTGGACGACCTACGCCGCGCTTGCCGGTCCGTGGACTTCATTCCAGAACCTTCCGGCTTTATCGGCCATCTGTTCTGCGTGCTATGTGCCCTGCCCACTGCCACTTTAACTGGCGAATCTTCTGAGCTATGTCGGTGACTTTTGTTCTTCTACGGATCCCCTCATTTCTGATTCGATCACGTAGAGAAACCCCGAGCATAGCCCTCTCCCTAACTCGTTGCGCGACTTTGAGCTTATCTATGAGGCCCATAGTTCTTACTACGTCTATGACCACGTTTCAGTGCCATAAATCACGAGTATAGTTACTTCTCCGGCCTGACTGATTCATTAATACAAGATCGCTGTGGCTATAAACTTTGATTTTTGACTGTTGATGCCTTGTTGTAAGCATCCACTAAGTAAGGATATTCTGAATATTTTTAATTTGATAAATTAAATTTAAATTTTTAAATTATAAACCAATCAAGCGAAGCCACTGGCGGGTCGTTAGTAATAAAAATGATCATATTTCATATATTTTAAAGCTTCTCATTATCTTTGTGACGTAATCATTAACAAACCTTTTCTAATTTTACCAGGTTCGATATCCACTACTACACTTGCGGTGGATGCCATGTCCTCCTCAACGTGGATACTCGGGCTCATGACGAAGCTACTGGTGTGTTAAGGAACGATGACATCAACGCCACTCCACTTGAGAAGCTGATCCATACTAAGTAAGAACTAGTATTTTCTACCGACTTTCAAAAAGGAGGAGGTACTCAATTCGGCTGTATTTTTATGTTACCTCTTAACTTTCGATAGGGTAAACCGATTCTAAAAATTCTTTTTTTTGTTTGAAAGCTGGTGTTTCCCGTGTGGTTCCATTTCAAATTTTAATCTAGTTTGGTTTAGTGGTTTTAGAGTTTTACTCTAATAACTGAATATAATGGAATTCGGTATTAAATTTTTCAAATTGTACTTGTTTATTACACTCTGTTCTATGATTTTATGAGACCCGCCCCGCGGTTTCACCCGCGTGATGATCTATGATGTTGAAAGTATCATATGTACCCGGGATATAATCTATAGCCTTATAACCTTGCCTTGATTACAATCCGTTCAGCCGTTTAGGCGTGACAGGTGACAAACAGACAGAGAGACATAGTTTTTTTTTGATTGCTGAAAATCAGTTATAACTGTAAAAAAATCATTTTATTCCTAATGCATTCCAAAATAATAAAAGGGGAGATTAATTGTAAAATTAATTGTATATTTCACTTAAGGTTTTAATTTTTAACTGGGGAAATCTTTTCATGTCAATAAATTGTATTAATAATTATGAAATTTTCTTATCTTATTACAGATGGCAAGACGCGAAAATAACCTGGACTGGGTCTGCACCGTATGTTGGAGAAACGCCGAAATAAAATAGTTACTATTATAAAATAATAAAATTCTATAATTTGCTTGTAATGCTTTCTTTAAGCAACTTGCCTGCTTTAAACATAACAATATATTTAAATAAACGTACATCCAAGTAGAAAAAAACATATATCTATATTTATATAATATTTAAACCCCAATTTCTCCTGGTAACGTTATAACTTGAGAACGAATGCTTCAATTAACCTAAGTAATGTTTTTTTGTTGTGTTATTTTTTGTCAGTAGAAAGTTGTTATCAAAGAAAAACTAAGAAAAGACGGGAGGTTATGACAAGGCTGAAGGCCGAGTCTGCTTCGCGAACGAAGTGGTGGGCAGTCGCTAGTTTAATTTAAAAAACAGGATTACTTTGAGAGTACCAAATGCGTACAATTAGTAAACCTGTTAGTTCTGCCTATTGAAAAATTTTTGTGATGACTCTTTATACTTTTCAGCTTTATTGGCTTTGATTAATGTACCTAGACCAATATTAGACTTGACAGGAATCGTTTATATAGATGTACAAAGTACGTTTTTAACAACAGAAGGGTAAATAGTACATTAATAAACGAGTAGACAAAACAGGTATTCTTTGTCAAGCATGACAAAGCGAAGGCGAGGCACACATCCCTTATTCGTCGTTTTGTTACGATTCCGATAGTGCTTGTCTTAAATAATGAGCGGAAATGTAGTAATATATAGAATATAGAAGATTTTTATTTGGAAATACAGATAACTCAAGACCTATTTAGGTATATCTCTTGACAAACAATTTAGTAACATAAAACTTATAGACATTGAAAATACTACTTTTTGTGAATGAGCTCGTCAGGGGTAGTACCAGTAGTACTTCCACCATAACCTTTTCTATCGTGGATTACTGTTCGCAATACGCCCTAGTTCGTTTTCCGGCGAATGGACACAAGAAACTTAACAACTTAATGTAAAACATTTTGGGTTACAGTTACTTTTGACGAAATGCATCTTTTCTAGGCAGAGGCTACCACTTAACATCAGGTGAGCTTCGTGCTTGTACGGTTTGCTTATAACAAAAACACAAGATCAGCCGTGCGATTCACTAATGATTCGTCGTTGCGCTCGTCGACGAGCTAACCATGTAAAATACTTTGAGAAACTACTCTTCTAAATAAGGTTGTTTTTTCAACGTTTCTTGTCATCTCGTCATTTGTTTCACGGATGTTGTCAAAGGCGCAACGATGTATATAGGGTGTTTGGTAGAGGGACCGACAAACCAAATGAGCGTGTTCGGGGGCCCACTTGGAGAATACAAGTTGGCCAAAAAAAAATCCCCGACACTCCAATTTTTTTTAACTTGTTTTTGTGAATTTTCTCGTTTTCTCCAATATTGTACCTATTTACCACCGTAACATTTGTAAAGTATGTTTTAGATACCCCCGAATACGCTCATTTGGTTTGTCGGTCCCTCTACCAAACACCCTGTAGAATCGCATGACTGTAACCGAGACTAAGTTTGATGACGCCTAAAGTAAGGTCATTTCGGCGTTGTTATAAACAGACTAAAATTTCGATTGATTTGATTTTTTTATTTATCAGAGAAAGACGATCTCTCATTAAACTTAACTTATTAAACTGTTTAGATATTTTGCTTGCTGTTTTAAAAAAAAATTGAGCTTATTTATGAGGCCCATAGTAAGAGACCACGTTTCAGTGCCATAAGTCATCACTGGTAACACACATTGGTCGAAGACTCTTGTCTTGAGGCACTGAGGTATTTTTAACGAGAAGACTTCGCGAAGTTTCCGGAACGCTGCCCAGCCGAGTTGGATTCGCCGATTGACCTCTTTCTCGAAGTTGGACCTGCCTAGTTTGACTGTCTGTCTCAGGTAGATGTATTCGTTAACAACTTCGAGAACTACGAGTACATTATTTTAGCCAAATCGAAACAACTTGATTCACAATAAATTAAATAAAACTTTCTCATCGCTAATGAAATGTTGGAATATGATTCGTCCGTCCTAATCATAGACCAATATATTAATGGTTGGATGCGAAGTATTAATCCGTATATTATTTTTTTCCGTTCCGGAAACTTCGCGAAGTCTTCTCGTCCATAATACCTCACTGTGTTACCAGTGATGACTTATGGCACTGAAGTAGTCTCTTAGTATGGGCCTCATAAGTAAGCTCAAAGTTGCACAACGAGCTATGGAGAGGGGTATGCTCAGGGTTTCTTTACGTGATCGAATCAGAAATTAGGAGATCCGTAGAAGATTTAAATTCACCGACATAGCCCAAAAGATAAGACCTGTTAAAGGTCGCCGTACAACGTTGGATGTAGGTCGTTTCCAACCGGTCCTTTTGGAAATTTGTGGGTGAGGCATATGTTCAGCAGTGGACGTCCTACGGCTGAGACGATGATGATGAAGATGATGAATTAGCTTATATTGTTATTTTAATAGAATAATAATTAATGGTAATATATTTTACTTTAAGAATGGTGTACATGTGAAACGGGACGAGGTGTTTTTGTCACTGCCGTCACCCGCAATGGTATGAAGACAATGAGGCCTGCCAAAATGCCTTTCAATGTGTGTGCTCACCCCCTTTTCAACCGCTATTTCCAATCTATGGAAGGTAGCAACTTATAAATTTATATTTTAAATATTCATTGTACAACCACTCTTTATAGATAAATTTTTGCACGGGGCCCTAAACCTTACTCCTTAAAATATCGGCAATCTGCTTTCTGAGACTTGCCGGAACAAACAGGTTAAAATATTTACTAAAATTTTTTGAAAGGTTAAAATATTTACTAAAATTAATTTTTTTTTTGTTATAAGTGCCGCACTACAAAAAACGATATTAAAAAATAATGCTTAATAGGAAGAATACAAAATAAAAAACACACAAGAAATCCTAATTAACCACAAACGATTCGACACGTGTTTCGCCTCTACACGAGGCATCCTCAGGAGATGTTGACTCGTCGAGCGCTGGACCGACAGTATTTTTTTTTCAGCGGAAGTGTCTTTTAATATTTTTTAATATCGTTTTTTGATAATGGATTTCCGCAAAGTAACGCCTGAATCAATAAATTATCTGATGCCGTAGTACACTTGACAATTTCAAAGAAAAAAATACATTATCCTTGGATGGGATTCGAACCCGCGTCTTCTGACAATCTGTGTCACTAGCTGACACGTGACAATGTCAAACAACATTTACGACTAAGGCATAAAGAGCAGTAGAACTCTTTAGAAATGAGTTCGTCCGAAGGAGTACTGCTACCATCCCAGTACAACGTATCCCACTAATATTATAAATGTGAAAGTTTGGATGGATGGATGGATAGCTGGGCCAATTTTCATGAAATTATGTATGGAGTTAGATGAGGCACTGGATTAAGACACGGTCCAACCCCAATTTTAAAATAATTTACGATGCTTTACGTAAGGTTGAAAATCGCTTGTTAGATTGGACGATGTAACGCGAAAATGCGTTAATTTTGTACGTTTTCTTTATATTTTTCGATATATACTAACACAATTGAAAAAACTGCTGGTTACTACTTTAGTACTATACGTTGGTTATGTATTACCTAAAAAAATATATAGTGTTATCGCTGAAAATTCTGAGAGTTTGGACGTGAAAGTTTATTTTTGTTTGTATTTAGGATTTTTTCTGCTGAAAGAGAGTTATATTTATGAATTCTATTCGGTTATTGCTCTTTTCCTATTCCTTTTTTAACCTTATTATTTTTTTCATAATATACTATCGATCTGTTTCTTTACACTAGGTGTTTAAAAATTCTACTTTATCTTTAATCAGGGTACGAGCGCGTCTTAACACATAGGGTAGTTTTCATCATCATCATCCATCACCACGCGGTTGTAACCGCAGGCGCAGCCAGTAATATTATAAATGCGAAAGTTTGGATGGATGGATAAATGGATGTTTGTTACTCAAGAACGACAGAACGGCTGAACAGATCTGGATGAAATTTGGCACAGAGATAGATTATAGTCTGGAATAGCACATAGGCTACTTTTCATCATCATCATCATCAACGCGAGTGAAAAATCGTAATATTCTTGGGCACATCATAGACAGAATAAAAATTTCTCCGCCTACGACAAGATCGCAATGATGATAGTTCTGTCAAAGTTTGTATCAGTTTCTGATAGTTTAATCAAAATCAGGGTATCATTTTGACAGCTCGATACATTTGTTAGCTCGATACGTGCTCGATGACCGTCAAGGGTGATGAAATGTAATAATAATATATATATATATATAATAAATCATTTATTACAGGCATTGGACCCATATGCGTACACTCAACTTAAAACTAACACTGTAGAGGGGTGTATAAAAATAATAAAATTAAATTAAATAGATTACAGTTAAAGAACCTAAATAAAAATAAAGTATTAGTACAGGTGAATAGTGCTTTTGTCATTTTTTATTTCTATCCATGTGGACAGAGGTCCAACGCTTATACAGTGGACTACAAATATTGTCCGAGACAGCCACGAGAATTCCGTTGCTGGAACGACTCAAGTGATGCCAGAATGACACCATCTTCGATCTTATAACGGCAAAAAAATTAGGAAACGCTTCAGCAAACATACTCGATGCACTGCAGTATCGCGGTAGTCTCATAGGAGTCCGGATTGCGTCATTATACTGAACTCTTATGGTATTCATAACTTTCAGCGAGAACGTTATCCACAGCTGACACGTATACATGCTAAGGCAATACGTTTTAAAGAGTGTGGTCTTTACGTCCTTGCTGCAGTGAATGAACCTGCGAGCGAGCATGTTACTTCTAACAGTTACTTCTAACTAATGACAGTTTTGTTCCATTGTGATAAATTTTATATTTGTAAGTACGTAAGTACTGTATTTTATTATTTATGTTTACTGATTGATATACTAAGTATTTAAATTTACTAATACTATAACAGCAATTGCGATTGAATATGTAAATATTTTACGACATTTTGGTATAAAGATAGTCCTGGCCTTGGAGAAGATAATAAGCTACATGAAGTAGAAATTCTGCGCAGACGAAGTCGCGGGCACCAGCTAGTACCTTTATATACCTTGAAGCAGTAATGTTAGTAATACAGCGTTTTGGTTTGAAGGTGTGGTAGCGGGCGAAATTACAGGCTTATGAGACTTAACAACTTACTATCTCAGGGTTACGGACGCAGCGCAGTTTACTTGTGAGGAAATGCATCTGTTTTTGGCAGAGCCACACACCACTTAACATTAGGTAGACCTCGTGCTTGTACCGTTTTCTATTACCATAAAAAATCATAATGTGTGTAGTCTAAATTCGAAAGTTAATTCTTCCATTGTCTGTAAAACAAGTCTTCGCAAACAATAATACCAAATCGACAAGATTATTTTCAAAGGTACCATATGAATAATACACATATTTATATATATTTCATTTATTCTACGAACCTATAGTAAGTAAGGTCCGACAAGTTGTTGGCAAATCATTATTGTACTTGATGATTACCAACCAAAATATAAAGCCCTCCTATATCGTAAATGTAGTAAGACTCACCAGTTCAAAATCCACTGGTTCACCTTAGTTCTGATTTATTGTAAAAAATCTCGTAAGGCCATTAGGAATGATCGATGGATCCCATGACAAATCTAGTAATAAAGGTAATTTATCAAACTCACGTCAATATCAGTGTGTCTCTACTATAGGAAGCAATTTGTCGAGATTTTCTTATGATTAAGAAGATTTTGTTTGTTTCGTAATTGTAGGTATTCTATTCGTATAATTGGACGAGCTTGTTTGCTGAGGCGGTACCGTTACTGCCTTCGAAGCGCCTTTACAAGTTCAAACAACAGAGAAGTTTGTTCAAGTTTCTTAGATGCTTGTGATATGGTAATGTGTGCCTCAATCCCTGTTCCTATCGGTCCAGGGAACCGGTACTATTATACGTTAATATTATAAAAAGACGTGTGGCACTCGGAGACTGCCGCGGTAAACCTATTGCATAGCTTTTCTTTATCACCTTATTTAATTATAATTATTTAACCAATGCCATCTAGAGGCGAGTTGCTGAACTAAATAGACAAGCGTGATATTTCAAAAAGTCATTAAAAGTTCTGCTATTCATCGATAGATGGAGTAGGAGTGGGAGTTGTTAGGTTATTTTCGTTATACGGAATTTCTGGATTCGGTCTCCACGCTCAAGTCCCGCCATAGAAGCTATGCAATAGCTTAATATTACCTTCAGACAAAATAAAAAAGTCAAGACAGAATGTTGTCAACAGAGAAGTGAGGCCGGTTTTCTAAACTACATGTGCGTGACTCGGCACTGTCATCGTAATTCAAATAAAATTAAAATTATTATTAATTTATCAATAATTAATAAATTTAAATTAAATGTTAATTAAAACTTTACACGTTGCTCCCATGCGCCGCAATAGTTCAACTGACGAGCCAAGGCGTTGTTTTGTTGTAGGTTTTGTATGTAAATATGTATGGACACGCCGAGGTGTAGTTTTACCCGGCCCCACTTCTCTGTTCACAACATTCTGTCTTGACTTTTTTATTTTGTCTGAGAATATTACCGTGCCTATACTTTTATTTCTTCTGAGTGTGTGAACTTCATTAAATTAAAACTAAATACCTAGTGCCTATTTCATCAAGTAAAGGTTGCAGATTTGATTCAACCTGCCAGTGTAGGTAACATCTTGAATAAATAAATACATAGGATGGCAGGAGCCCGCTTTTTAGTGCTGGCCTGGCTAATACCTCGTAGTGATTGAAAATCAATCGCCAAAAACGTATTTGTGTGTTAAGCCTAGTTTGGACTAGGCTAGTAATATAGTAGAGTAGCGAGTAATTTAGTGGCTAAAAGTGTGCGTCCACAATAATTTATCTAGCAGTTTAGTGGACGATTTAGTCGAGTCAATCCATTTTATTCAATTTTTTTCGGGCGAGTGGCACCTCCCACCACGCGTCCACGCCTACTGGTTCACCGCTGGTAGGCCGCTGAAATGCAGCCCGTTCATTTTGCAAAACACCGCTCACTTGTGTACTGTACTTGACCGTAATGCAAACGATTTCTGGGCAGTATCGAGTAGTTTAGTTGTCTTCTAAATTACCGGTTACTCTACTAAATTACTAGCCTAGTCCGAACTAGGCTTTAGAGCTGCTGTGTATTGCTTGCTGTCACCATTCTAGGTCTAGTCTGTGGTTTAGTTTGCTTCCATGTTCGACCGCTAACTGGAATGCTAACCTTTGATAAGCTTTGACAGACATCTTTTTATTTCAACGGATAGTTCCTGGAATACGTCAATCGTACCATGCGGATGAAGTCGGGTTTCAGGCCGGTTGAGTTAAGCTGACAATTACTTTGAAATTACGTATAAACTGTATGCCAACAGGAACAATTTGTAGCCTTAGCTATGTACAAAAACCCTAGCAGCGTTGGGTTGTCATAATATATGTTTTGCGGCGCGGCGCTGTGTCACAGTTTGTTGTTCACAGCGTATGCCTGCATTGTCTTGTGGGTTGTAGATACGTGTAACGCCTGATCCCTAGCCTTGCAGCCTTCACTGATAACTGATTTGTAACGCCTGATCCCTCGCCTTGTTGCCTTCAATGAGAACGGATTTGTAACGCCTGATCCCTCGCCTTGCTGCCTTCAATGAGAACGGATTTGTAACGCCTGATCCCTCGCCTTGCTGCCTTCAATGATAACGGATTTGTAACGCCTGATCCCTCGCCTTGCTGCCTTCAATGAGAACGGATTTGTAACGCCTGATCCCTCGCCTTGCTGCCTTCAATGAGAACGGATTTGTAACGCCTGATCCCTCGCCTTGCTGTCTTTACTGAAAACGGATTTGTAATGCCTGATCCCTCGCCTTGCTGCCTTCAATGATAACGGATTTGTAACGCCTGATCCCTCGCCTTGCTACCTTCAATGAGAACGGATTTGTAACGCCTGATCCCTCGCCTTGCTGCCTTCACTGATAACGGATTTGTAACGCCTAATCCCTCGCCTTGCTGCCTTCAATGATAACGGATTTGTAACGCCTAATCCCTCGTCTTGCTGTCTTCACTGATAACTGATTTGTAACGCCTGATCCCTCGCCTTGCTGCCTTCAATGAGAACGGATTTGTAACGCCTGATCCCTCGCCTTGCTGCCTTCAATGAGAACGGATTTGTAACGCCTGATCCCTCGCCTTGCTATCTTTACTGAAAACGGATTTGTAACGCCTGATCCCTCGCCTTGCTGCCTTCAATGATAACGGATTTGTAACGCCTGATCCCTCGCCTTGCTGTCTTTACTGAAAACGGATTTGTAACGCCTGATCCCTCGCCTTGCTGCCTTCAATGAAAACGGATTTGTAACGCCTGATCCCTCGCCTTGCTGCCTTCAATGAGAACGGATTTGTAACGCCTGATCCCTCGCCTTGCTGCATTCAATGAGAACGGATTTGTAACGCCTGATCCCTCGCCTTGCTGTCTTCTCTGATAACTGAATTGTAACGCCTGATCCCTAACTTTGCTGCCTTCACTGATAACTGATAGATACAGTTATCAGTAAAGGAAGCAAAGCAAGGGATTAGGCGTTGCGAATATCTACAATCCACAAAACAATGCAGCGCAACATTTTGAGGACAAATTTCATACATTAGAAGTCAACTTATTTTTGCTATGTAATAGTTATAATTTATTTGAATCATGATTACAGCGATCAACTATTTAATTATGTAGCATCGAATAACAGAAATCCTCATGAAATCTCTAAGCCTCAAGTACTTGCCAGCTAAGCAACGAGTTACTCATATATTTTGTCAACTTTTTATTACACCAATTTGTAGCTGGTGTTTGCAGTACTCGTAAGTAATTCTCGAAAACAATGGACGTCAACGCATTCCGGCCGCCATTGTAGATAGTTAACAAAGTGCTAAGCTACGTCCGTTCCAGTGCTGAATTTTGACAAATATTTGAATATGCACCGCTCTGTCGTCGAGAATCTTGAAGAGTTTCTTGATAATATGACATTAGTTGTATATCTTTTTTCTTCTTTTCTACATCAACCCTAATAAATATCATAAAGAGGAAAAATTTGTTTGAATTTAATATGCTCCGAAACTACTGGACCGATTTTACAAATTCTTTCACCACTCGAACTGTACATTATCCATGATGAACATAGGACATAGGAGATTTGCACAAACTCAGGGAAACGTATGAAAACTTCGATAATATAAGCCAAATTATTCGTACTATGGTATTTAATCCAAATAATAAAGAAGAAGAAAGATGTTTTATTGATTTTTTGTTTGTAATGGAATCGCAAAAACTACTTAACCGGTTCAAAAAATTATTTCAGAAATAAAAAGCTTAATTATGCCTAAGTAACATATGTTATATTTAATGCCATATTAAATGTTTAATATTTAATGCATAATTATATTTCATCGTCATCATCCATCACCACGCGGGTGAAACCACTGAGCGCAGCTAGTCTTATATATAAAATTGTATTGCTTGTCGTAAGTCTCGCAAAAAATGGGTAATGGGAAATAGATTTAACATTTTTTTTTTGATTTGTCCCAATACAGCGGTGGTTTGGAAAAGTTAAAAATCTTTATCAGTATAATCACGCAGGTGAAACCGCGAGATGCAGCTAGTAAATAATATTTTTATTTATAATTTAGTGATTTATTTAAAATTACAGCTATGTAATGAGTCTAACGTCCGACAATTCCACGGATCGATGATAAAATCTATAAACTCGGGAATACTAATTAATTTGCAAATATTTTAGTACGCTTAAGCCTTGAGGACTGACCAGTTTTCGAGAAATTAATAAACACAATACTATCTAAAATCATATGAATGCATCGAAATCAGACCACTCTAGCAACAGCATACAGCTAGAATGTCTAGTGTGTTTGTCTGTACACAATTAAATAGAAATTTTATTTTACTTTATAAAACATAAAAATTATAAATCTTTTTGCACCTAACTACTAAGGTTGAGTTTTTGGATAAAAAATTGTAAAAAGTAACATAAACTGTCTGGATCTTATAAAGAAAGAAAGAAAGAAAATGTTTATTTTGGACATCAAACCACACCACAGCAAGCAATGTAGAATAATACAGCAAAGACAAGTAGGTAAAATACAAATAACCTTAGTTACTACATTACAGTAAGTATGTTTATTAAAATTGAATAATATTATAGGTTATTTATAACTTATGTCACTTTCACCCAATTATTACCCTAATATCACATAACTGGGTAACAAGAAACTCAGCCTAAGTCAAAGCTTTCAACCTCTCTCTGTTGTGGTAAGTTAAAAAGCAACAAATATCAGACCCTTCCAAAACAACAGCTGTTCTTGTAACTCAAATACCTTCCATCATTCTTAATTATCATTAATGTTATTATTACGAATAAACATCAGATCCCACAAAATACGTCATCTAGAGGTGGAGGGTCCATATTAAGGTCTACACACATCCTTAATTAATTAGTTACATTGGTACCCCAGATGTATTTGCCGTATCCGGCGGGCTCACAAACAGTGCTGTACTAATGAGACTTGTTGCTAATTAAGTAGGTAGATAATTATAGCTATATGTTGTATGTTACAATGATAAAACATTTGTCAAGATTACTTGTTTGTCGTTCGTCTTAAAATGGTACACGTAAAAGATGTTTATTCAAGATTGGTGGGTCTGTTTTGATATTTTGGAGCTCAGACGTAAGCTGTTACCCGTCAGTCTTTTGTTATTTCATAATTAGTTTTTATCATCCAAAATAAGTAAAGTTTACGTACTCACACGCATACTAAGGCCCCAGATACACGGGCAACTTGAAGCAGTCAGCATGGACTGCTTTAAGCTGCGACTGCATAATGAACTACAGTCGTCTAGGTACTCACATACACGAAACCACTTAAGCAATTACAAAAGCTTCAGGCTGTTGGCGGTCTTCAATCTACGTCGCGTGCGATTCCCGCCCTTGAATTGAAATTCTGACTTGTCGATCAGTTCACGCCAACTCCTCCAGCAGCTATCAATAGCAGCTTCAAGCTGTTGACTGCTCAACAAGTTACAATTCAATTCAGGGGTTGGATCGCACGCGACGTGGAATGAAGAGGTAGGTAATTGCGCGAAGCAGTCGGCAGCTCGAGCAGTTAGTATGCCTAGCGACTGCTAGACCGCCAAGCAACGAAGCATTTGCAACTGCTCGAGCGGTTTCGTGTATGTGTCTAGAAGAAGATGACTGTGCAGTCATCGGTCATGAAGTTTACTGTTTAGTCACAGATTAAAGCAGTCCATGCTGACTGCTTCAAGCTTGTGTATCTGGGGCCTTACAACCACAAACTAAAAAGTTATAACGTTTTAAATGCAAGATTTAAGGTGATTAATAAAATTACATATCTGAGCTACTGTTATACTTAGGAAACATGGGCAGCTAGCGCATGAACCCCCTAACCCTCCAAATGCGCCAATAACCCTTTTTAAAAAAATATATATAACGTACCTAGTTACACGTCTCTTAAAAGCAGAATAGATCTCTAAAATGTACGATAAAGAAGAGAAGCAAGCAAAGAAACGTTTGTTATCTGATAATAAATTTCTCAAATACCCTCCTTTACCAAAATTTCCATCAATTAGCCATCGTTAAAGCACCGCTTACTAACAAATACCACCGATTCGGTAGCACATCCATTCTGATTTACGAGGCCATTGCCTATTGTTCGCGTGGACCGTGGACCGTGGACCGTAGTCCGAGGTCCGTGGTTCTGTGATTGAGAGGGTCACTACGCTTTGAAGTTTATGGTAGTTTAGTCGTAAAGAGTTTGAAATTGTGAATTTCTCAATTGTTTTGACTATAAAAAAGTACATACACACATCAAGAAAAGTTTGCTATCACTTGGATAAATCGAAATCTTTTTTGTTACCGTAGGTTATATTATAACTTCATCGTCTTTTTGTTGCTATTGATGAAGTTGTCTGACCATTCCGAGTAAACCATGGGCAGCAATTTGTACTGATCGATGATAATGCGCCCGCCCATCGAGTTCAAGAAGTCAATGCTGGGAGCTGATTCTACTATTTGACAACGTTCAACAATCTATCCCGCTGCAACTGCAGTTCGACTCCGGTTGTCGTTCGATTATTTCCCAAAAAGCCATTCTATACACAAATTGGAACGTAACGCCATTTTAAACACTACTACCATCTTAAATTCACATTAAACACTACTATAAATGAATATGATTTAGCGTCGCGTCATGATCTATAGAGATAACAGAATATAAGGTTTTGATCGATCGCAACGTCAACAGAAACGTAACTGCAGCTGGACTGTTGTTCAATAGCAGAATAAGAAAACGTATTAAAAGTCGCCGTTCAGCTATGGTTCGATTGCAATTTAGTTAGTGGAATCACCGCCCAGGTCTCTTAGAATACGACATCGCAGGGTTAGACCAGCCAGCCTTGCCTGACTTAAACCCATGAGAGCACACGTAGGATGCTCTTAAGCGAGCTGTTTGGAACCGTAAGCCACGGCCCTAGACACAGACAATGCCAGAGCTTAGGGAAGCCGCTATTCAAGAATGGGACAAGTTACCCCCAGAAATGCTGAGTAACTTGATTCTCAAGAAGATCTCCGTATGTGTTCGAGCCAGGGGAGGAGTTATATGAAATTAAATATAAACCTTTTATCAATAAATTGTTGAATTAGTTCAATTTAGAAAATTATATCAGCTTATGCTAGTGATCACAAACTTTTTTGATGTGTGTAAGTTTTACAAGACTTGTCACGTAATAATCAGAATCAGATTTAATAGGTTGTGCTACATGTCATATTAATATTCTAAGTATATACCTATACAAAAAATATTTATCTAATATAATACAATTGATACAATCATTCCAATGATAAATATCAATAATATTAATCAATAGCTGATTAGCTTAAATAGCTGTACCTAGTTTTAGACTTGTGAAGACTAATAAGTCATTCCTAGGAAATTGTGTGCGTTTTTACAATTAAATCCCAAAGCACATAACTGAGCTCACTGAGGGCAAATTCAAATTGACTGTAAAAAAACGTTTTAATAAAAAAAGCTTACTATAAAGTTCGACATTATATAGAAGATAAAGATGCTTAGAATACTCCACTTCTGGCAAGCTGTCTCTCTGCCACCTATAGAATGTAATATTTGTAGTACCTTATTAGAAACATTGTAAACATCTATATAAAAAGAATGGCCCGAGTTTCTTGCCGCTTCTTCTCGGTGGGCTCTATATATTTTGGAACGCGGCGGTAGAATCTTTAAAGTACATTATAATGAAAAGTTGACGTTCATAAGTGCGTCTTTGATGCCTAAAAAATAAATGATTTTGACTTTGACCAATAAAACATTTGTGATAAGTAAAACTAATTAATTATACTTAGTTTATACCAGCATAACAAATAATTTCAGCAATTTTTAAAATTTTTCATATCTATATATATTATTGATTAGTTTTAAACTTTTAAAATTAATTTAAGCCGTAGCAAGGAAGCTATAGTAGCAACATCTTAAGCTTGTTTTTAAAGGTCGCGGTGGAGGTTGCACCCTATTATGTTTTTGGTATCTTATTATACGTCGAAGCCCCTAATACGTGCACGGATCTACTATGTAACTACACGGATAAGACTAGTGTCTTTTTCAAAAGTTTAGGTGGTAGTGGTGATTTGCACCAAACCGCTCAAACTTATCTTGGTTATCACATACATAAATTGCAACTTGGTAAACAAAACTATTGGTCAAAGTCATGATACTGATAATGAGCAACTAGTTTCAAGCATTTCCTTAATAATCAAAAGATAAATATAATCTGCTTAAAGAACAGTGGGCCAATGACAAATTACGAAACTGATCTATGTCGTATTGCTGGGAAATCTCCTGTGCAAGATTGTATCTTGACTGATGAAACTTTGCCGGAATATAATAATGCGTTAATAGATTAGATACTGTGTCAGGGTTTGAAAGGCACTGTTGCGGCGAATAATACTCAAAAACCAAACTGCCGGGATAACGAGACCAGACGTCGTAGCATAAACAATTTGCGAAAAAGTATTCGGATTGTAAGCGTCAACATGTCACGCTTCGGCGTACGAACTATAAGTCATCTGTGTCACAGTTGCCCTAGATAAATGACAGTTTGTACTGGTTCACTTGAACAACACATTACGTTACACTTATGCAGATATTCGTGCTACACCATCTGTACAGTGTCACGCAAAGGTTTGGTTCGAAGCTTTAGATGACAATTGCCCTTTTTCACCAACATTTTAGGTAACACCTCAGCCAGTTAGGTAACACTTAGCAGTACAGAAATGTCACATACCTTGGCTTAGGTATTACCTAAAATGTTGGTGGAAACGGGCAAATGCAGCTATAATGAACGCTTCTTCAGGCGTATAACTAGCTTGTCACTGGATGGTTTAAAAACATCACAATAGCCTGTGAAACAGAGTTTGTAAGCTCAAGGCGCTTTTTAGACGGCGCGGCGGGGCAGGACGGGCCGGTCAATTCCATCGCGAACGATAGCGCAAAGGGAATCCTATACTACTAACGTACATAGAGGACAAAAAGATCGCGTCGCTAGTGCCCAGTGTGCACTGACGACTTTATTGCTTCGTGGTCAAAAGATTGCCCCGCCTCGTCGTCTGCAAAGCGCAAAAACTATACTTAGCAGTAGTGCTAAGTATACAATACAAGAGTCTTCAACCAATGTGTGTTAACAATAATGACTGGCACTGAAACGTGTTCTCTTACTATGGGCCTCATAAGCATGCTCAAAGTCGCACAACGAGCTACGGAGAGGGCTATGCTCGGGGTTTCTCTACGCGATCAAATCAGAAATGAGGAGATCCGTAGAAGAACGAAAGTCACCGACATAGCCCAGAAGATTAGCCAGTTAAAGTGGCAGTGGGCAGGCCACATAGCACGCAGAACAGATGGCCGATGGGGCCGGAAGGTTCTGGAATGGAGACCACGGACCGGTAGCCCAGCGTAGGTCGTCCACCGACACGGTGGACAGACGACTTGATAAAGATCGCAGGACGACGTTGGATGCAGGCCGCTTCCAACCGGTCCTTTTGGAAAATTATGGGGGAAGCCTATGTTCAACAGTGGACGTCCTACGGCTGAGATGATGACGATGATAATGATATCTTACTAGCTGCGCCTCGCGGTTTTACCCGCATACTGATAGATGATGATGATAATAAAATATGTCCTTAAGCGGGATATAATCCGTCTTCTTACCAAATTTCAATACGACGTATAGACGATTATATAAATATTGCCAATTGGTGAAATGTCAAATATTAATAAATTAACATTGATTGAAAGTAAAGTTAGATTCGACACGACTCGTTTCTCAGAAACAATTATAAATAAATACGAAAACAGTTTTAAAAGATTTGTTTACTGTCTGTGAAGTTTGTTAAAGTTTGTGTTACTTATTTAATTTAGTAAATTGACTTGCGTTTATGTTAAAGCTAATTTTGAGTAACTGAAAGTTAAAAAGTCATCCTCATAGTGTATTATTTTTCTATGCATTTTTTATCAATTGTACTTGTTTTACATTAATTAACCTGCCTCAAGCGTTTCAGTTGATAAGGGCGGGACTGTGTCTTAAATATTTATTTGATCAACTGGTACTAAGTCCACACAGCCTGTGAAGTTTGGTAAAGTTTGTGTTACTTATTTAATTTAGTAAATTGACTTGCGTTTATGTTAAAGCTAATTTTGAGTAACTGAAAGTTAAAAAGTCATCCTCATAGTGTATTATTTTTCTATGCATTTTTTATCAATACTTGTTTTACATTAATTAAACTGCCTCAAGCGTTTCAGTTGATAAGGGCGGGACTGTGTCTTAAATATTTATTTGATCAACTGGTACTAAGTCCACACAGCCAGTAAACAGTAGCTTACAAAAATATTAGTTTCGGCAGAGTTTTAGTTGCCATGCCACGAAGAAATAATATCAGGAAGAGTAACTGACCTGAAAAAATTACCCAATAAAAATCGTGCTAAATCAATAACATCGTTCACGCCGCTATGACTCAGCTGTCATAGTAGACGTTGAAGCACGCGCGTGGACCAATCCCTGCTTTCCTTCTGAAATTTAAACCAATCACGGAACATGTCTATTTGTAACCTCGGAAGTAATTTGTATTTGGAATCATATGTCGTTTTGGTTTAAAGGACCACTTTTTGTGTGGAATTTGTACTGAGTTATGCTTCCTGACATTATATCTTCGTAGATGCCATGTTATGAGGAGGAAACCTTTTGCCTGTTGGGCACAGTTCCTGATTACTAGATACTCAAAATTGCTTGTAACATCGTTTCTTGCAGTGTTTTCAATCTTTTCAATAGTTGGCCGCTCCGTACCTATACACACTTATAATAACGACGTGGTTGTTTAGAAGAGATCGCTCTAAGTGATAAGACCGCCTATTGTGACCCTACGTGTAAAATTGACGTAAATTTACGTGCGATTCATTCATAAATCTATTGTTTCAATTATCACGGTATAGGAAGGGTTATTATAAGTTTTCTACCGACTTCCAAAAAAGGAGGAGCTACTCAATTCGACAGTTTTTGGTTTTTAATTTTGTTATCTCATAACTTTCGACTGGGTGAACCGATTCTTAAAATTCTTTTTTCTTTGAAAGCTGGTGCTTCCCGTGTGGTCACATTTAAATTTCATCAAATTCGGTCCAGTAGTTTTTTAGATACACTCCAAAAACTGAATAGAATGGAAGTCGGTATAAAATTTATCAAATTATACTTCCTAAGTATCGCTTTATGTTTTATTGACAAAATTATTTTGTACCTTTTTGTGTTTTTTTTTTGTACTGTCTTGTATTGCAATAAAAAGTTTATCTATATAATAACTAGAGAGGTAAAGTTTATCCCAAGACTGGTGCCCCTGTAGCCTATGACTATGGCGTCTGACTTAATTAGTCACAATCTTTCGGTTCGAATCGCTAAGGTCGATAAATTTAAAGAATCGTATCGGGCCCTAGCAAGTATGGAAGTCATATCGACGACTTATACGATCGACAAATTGTCGACAGTATATCGATTATTACGAATTGTTTGCATTCCATAATGCTTCCTTCTATCATTTGAATATTTCTACGAGCTCTTTTACGATCAAAAGAAGGCCGAAGGCCGAATACGAAGTCTATTTTTTATTGAATACTGGCCGCACCCCGCGGTTACACCCGCATGGTGATGGATGATGGCGATATTGATGAAAATTATCCTATGTGTTAATTCAGCGCCCCATCTACCTCCATGCCAAATTTCATCAAAATTGGGCCAGCCGTTTGAGCGTAACAGAATAACAAACATCCATTCATTAATAAATACAAACCTTCACGTTTATAACATTAGTAAGATCAAACGCAACTAAACAATATACCCATTCCCGTCGCCTGTTGATAAGCCACAAGTTGTTTTCAAAGCTGACAAAACAATCGTTAAAATCGATGAAATAGACGAATCTCAAACGTAATTTAACAGTGCCATGCTAGGGTTTCCGTTATAATCGTAAGAACTTATTCAATTTGTCTACCGATGTTTAATTTTGTTACTTACTTGCAATGATCGACAAAAGATCGATATAGTTTTTTCGACGTATGACGAATTCAAGATTCAAATTTATCCATCGGTAGGTTCGGTACTTGCTCTGCCGATGGGATATCATTTTCCGTTAAATGGCAACTTTTGGTTTCGCTATGTAGGCTTTAGTGATTTAGATAACCTTATGGTACAAATCACAATAATGGGGTAAGTACTTCGATCTTTATTAGTGATCGAAGGGTAAGTAATATATGTTCGATTCATAAAATACATATAGACAAAAGAAATATAAACTTATGGCATACCACTCATTTCGTATATAATATAAACCTTTAATCGAAATTCAAATCAAATAACAACAAAATAAAACCATTCATAAACTATATATTCATGTGATATACTTAGCAATAGAAATAACTATTATAAAATAGATAATTACTGCACATACTATATAGTAGGCGAATTTTAATAAACATATTTAATGAAACGTCGAAACCTATTAATATATTTCAAAAGTAAGCAAAAATGCCTAAATAAGATTGATAACCTAATTCTGGCGCTTTGCCGGCCGCTGCCGCGGCAAGATCGCTGCGCTCGCTCGGCTCGCGCGTCGTGTAGTCACCATTCAACCTAACGCTCCTCCTCGCTTCGCTCGTCGTCACACCTATTGTGACTTTGCCTTAAACTAGTCATGAAAACTGAATACCATTAAACATACTTACCTCATTTTGTTAACGGAATTGTACCAAAATGTATAGTAAGTATGTCAAATCATTGTCATATCGAAAAAATATATGATACTTGAACAATATGTAATATTAGTAGTATATAAAATTATAGTATTACAGTTGATCGATATATCAAGTGCTATTATAGATTCTAAATTATATAACAACTATAGCATATATCAAATAAAATTATATCAACTGCTCGTTACGTCAAAAGTCTTTTATATCCAGTGAAACCCTTCACTGGATATAAAAGACTTATTATTCAAATACTATCTTATTCAAATAAAAATCTGTAAAATGAATTTCGAACAACAGTCGCTCACAATAATGACATATTACGAGTATATATACACGTAATGACACTTTCAACTGAGCTTTTCCGTGCTAAATGGGGCATGGTAAGCCGTTGGTCCGAGTTATAATTTTATGGTAACAGTTGTTCTGCCATGTCCATGGCATTCGTCTGAAAATTACCACTTAGGCTGGTAGCTAGCCTGGCCACCATTATGCACTGTGCCTGCCTTGTGGGGTTGTTTTATTCCAATCAGTATCGAGATGAGCAAGTCACTCGCTCGATGTAAAGCGTCACGCTTTCCTAACACTTCAGTGGCATTCAGAATTTTAAACTACGCTTGTCACCCTGAGATATAAGATGTGCACACTACTGCTTCACAGCTGAGTAACAGGTGTATTCCTTCCTCAAGCTGGCTTTGTAAACGTCCTATCACTACAAAAATCTTAATGGTCACAGCCCATACATCTCTCTCTAAGAAGAATACTCTTGTCCCATCTTTGGGAACGTTATGGCTTATCTGGCCGTTCTATACACAAAAATCATCATAAACAAAGTAAAAAATACCACGTTTAATAAGTACCAGAATGTTGAGGTATAAATAAAGTAGTCCTTTTCAAATAGGAACCAATCCTGTCACAGTCCAGAAGCAGTAATATTTTAAAATTTACTTTGAGATAAAGACGCGGCGCGCCCAAGGGCCCGCGAGAACCTACACAATTGGGTTATATAATTCTGATCAAAATATTGTTATTATATTGCTTATTACTTTCGTAATTAGTCCACGCCAATTGCTGCAGTAATCCTACATAAATCACATGAGATGATTATCATAAAACATAGCGGTTTTCCTCAGGGGAGTGACCCGTAGCGTTCAAAGGAATCTTTACCTTATTCTGTTTTACCGCGATCAAAGTTACAAGCTTTAGCGATTCTTATGTATATCGTTGTTACTTGTTATGGTATATCAACTGATTCATAGACATCAATGACCTTCGTTGTACATCATTTCTTTTTATATAATAAAAACAAGAAGATGCAAAGAACTTATCGCGTTTTTGCCCCGCATCAATATTTGCACATACTTTGAAGGAAGTTCGACCTGATTTTCTTGGTATCACGTCTTTGATGTCGTTTTTACCCGGTTACCTACCATATAATTAATTTATTTTATTTACATTTCTTTATGAAATTACCGAAAATATGATAAGATCTTGAAGGGGTCAGAAAACTAATTTCCTACTTTTATATTTATGTATGGACTGAATAATAGAATATAATAATCTCCTACTAAAAAGTAGCGTATGGTAATTCATGCGAGCTATATATGCAAAATTTAAAAAAAATTTGTAAGAATATAATATATAATGTGCACCACATTAAAAAAAGGTGTTGGTTTAAAAAAAAGTAAAAATATCGCATGCTTGATAACTACGTTATCGGCATATCGCATATAATTTGCAAAACTTTGACAGAGTTGTGTAAAGTTCTTGATAAACACTTTTAAAAGCAAAAGGTAGTTTTGTTACGTCTTAAGTAAGTGTTGTTCATTTCTTCCAAGTCTAACCCCCATATTATGAATTTAAAAGTTATCTATTGTCTCTGCTCAGCTAATATCTTTTAATATTTTATCTTTTAATATCTTATATTATTTAATATATAATATTAAATTATTAATTATTCCGATTTGGTTGACTTAAGTGATTATGTTTCTACTTTTGTCTTATTTTTTAGTCGAACCTCGTATGAAACAAAATTATAAAAATGATTATCGGCTAAAACATTAGGTAACAAACAATTAAGTACACTGTGCCGTGCACGAAAATCTGCTTAAGTTGCTTAAGTAATGTTATCGTATCGCTTACGTACTTTTTATATACTTTTTTCGTGCTCGGCCCACTGAAGATTATTTTATGTTTTGAGTTTTTTGGTAATTTAGAAAATCAAACAATTGTTTTTAATTTATTTAATAGCTAATAATTTAACGAATACATTTACCACCTATTAAACAAGTTCATTATTTTCTCTCTACTCTCTTTATACTGCTTAGGGCCGTACGTCCAAGTATTTAAACCATCCTGTTTAAATTTGTATGTTGGACTTGTAACACACGTTTTTGTTCTATTTAACCTTTCGTTATATCTTCTCTTCTTCTTAGTCGTTCACTCTTCACAGAGTGGTCGTGTTTGAAGACGATGCCTTTTCTTTAAATAAAGCAGCTTCGCGATGCGCCTCCATCCATTGCGGAAGGGTTTCGGGTGCTTTGGACTACGGACGTTTATTATTATATATTTTTCATTATATCAACTATAAAGATCTCCATTATCTCCTCTGTGCGAGTCTTCTTATTCCGTTTGACGTTTACGCTACATGCATTTTGACAATCTTTTTTATGTTTCTTTTAATCTAACTAAAAACTTACTATAAAATAATTTGTATCTTCTCTCTACAGATACTTTTATTATTCCGATTGACGTTCACGTTATGTCATATTTCTTTTTAGATATATAAATACTGTTTTAGACTTTCCTTTAGTCAAACTTTTATAAATTCAATCATAAATATTAAAATTTTCAGTCTCTTTTATTCTCTGCTCTCTAAGAAGACTCTTTTTATTCCAATGAACGCTAAATGTATGCCCATTATTAGTCTGTAGGTCATTTTAAAACTCTTTTAGTTTTTCCTTTAGTCCAACTTTCGTTATATCAACCATAACTATAAAGATATTCATTCTCTCCTCTCTAGAGAGACTCTACTAATTCCGTTTGAGGTTAACGTTATGCTGTTACGTTCAAGTGTTTTTACCGCACCACTTGCGTATCTTTGAAGGTATTAAGTTGCTTTGTTATGGGGTAAGAACAAGATTGCATTTGTGTGAGAGAGGCGCTTTTTGTCTTCAGATGTATTCAGTGCGGTAAATGGTGAAGCTTGCTAGATAAGACTATCAAGAGATTTGGTACCTACGCTACGGTTTCATTTATTGGTCGATTTTATTTAGCAATATATCATATAACCCTTACTTCTCCTGGTCACGCTATAACTTGGAGAACGGATAAAACAATCTCGCTTATTTTTTTTGTTGTGTTCATTATTGTCAGGAGAAGGCTCTTATAAAAGAAAAACCAAGAAAAGATATGAGGTTATGGCGAGGCCGAAGGCCGCACCAACTACGCGAACGAAGTCGCGAAGACAATTAATATGAAGCATTACAGCAATACATAATCAGCCCATTATGTTCCCACTGCTAGAACTAGAGTCTTCCTCTCAGATAGAGAAGTCGGGCCGTAATCCACCACGCGGGTTCGGTGCGGCTTGGTGAATAGGCTAGTGGCCAACCCATGTCGAGGTTTTCTTGTCACCCGAAGGCCTTAGACATAGCTTAACAACTGTTGTCCTCAGACAAACAACCGTGACGGCGTTAACGTGCCCTCCGAAGCACGGAAGCGCCGAGTTGAATTATGCCACTAACAGACACATACCCATTTTCAGACCGCAGCAAGTATTGCTTAACTTGATCGATTAAGATCGCCAAGTCAAGCTCCACTGTCAGCGCTTCTTCTTCTTCTTCTTCTTCTTCTTCTTCTTCTTCTTCTTACATTACAGTATTTTGTTAATTATCTATGTTACGTTACGTTTTATTATTTTTTATTATTATTGGACAGATTAGCTGGTTCAGTATCGTAAGGGAAGTGTCGGATTGCGAGATGGTGGTTTCATCAAAATGCAAGTCATAGGCGAGACAAGTAGTGAAATGACCGTCATGGCTAAATCATGTGTGCGCCAGTTGGAGTTGAATTAAATTCACCCTTAGGTAGCAAATAGAAGATTTATTTTGCAAATATGATCAATCTAGCAATTATTAATGATGGTCCTCAATAAGTTGGACCAGTGTTATTCGTTATAGGCCATTTAATTTTGAGTTATCGGGAAATGTTGAAGGAAAGTTTGGGTGCTTGTACTCCTCTGCATACCCCTTAGGGTTTGAATATAATAATTTGTGAACAGGCGTGATATTATAATTTGTGTTTTATTACTGAACAAAACAATAGGTACATACTAAAGTCGCTAATTCATTACAATTAATTTGTTTTCAAACTTATGTTGTGGTTTGTGTTCGCTCTATACCAACAGTGTCATTACTTACAAAATTTAAAACATATATATAAATCAAGAATATGCCATTGTTGTTTTTCCTTGCAAAAAAAGCACTGTTAACTATAAATTCAAAGATTGTGAGTAACTCGCTCAATATAATTAAAATTTCAATATCCGGAATAAAACCGCATATATCACAAATTTATAAAAGCAAACCAAAGAAAAGCCAATTTAAAAACCTAATTACGCAAACGATACATAAAATCTGATAGCTTATTTTGTTTCTTTCCTTCCTGTGGTGTTAGAGAGGGACAGATGACCGTATCGGGTGTCTGAATTAATTATTCAAAAGGAGACCGATCGAGGAAGGACCACGATTAATCTTATATTCATTGGCTGCTGGGAATTGACGTAGATTAGTGGAGACTTTGTAAATCGTATAAAAAGTGAAATGAAATGGATATTTTGACGATTTCAAGATTTACTTTCCTTTTACTACGTTTACTCCGTTAGGGGACGGCTTTAAAGAACCCTTCCAACATCGGAATGCGAATCGTAAAAGGCGAGGAAACCGACATACTAAATGTTGGTCCTCTTGTATAAGAGACCGTTTTGGGTATTACCACCGCAGTACCAGAAAATCTACCGCGAAGCAATAGTATGCAACATTATTATGTCTGGGTTTAAAGTATCAAGCGCGAGAGAGACCTAAAAACATAATATGTAACCCAGTGCGGTGCTTCGCAGATGCTCTAGATGGCACTGCAACTGCCATAAGCAAATGTAATACTTACCATTAGGCTTCCGAGTTGTCATTCTCGTCACTTAATTACATTAAAAAAAGGTCCGACTTCAACTAGGTACATCAAGGACGCTGGTATATGAACGTTCATAATTTGTAATTGCATACATCTAATTAAGTTTACCAGTAGATTCGTTGTAAGTGTGGCCTTTCGTATGATGTATTCAAAAAACTATAGAAGGTGCTCGTTTCAAAGATTGAATCCACATTAATAAAATCCATCCATGACTAAAAGGAACCTATTGCAGCTCAAATATGAATAAAAGGTGCACATTGTAAAGAAGGTTCTCATTGTCTATGCTCAATACAAAAAAAACGCGTCGTACGCTCGTATTAATGAAATTAGTATAAGTTCATGGTTATTGATTTAACTGATTCAAAACTCATATTTTCAGTGACACAGGATAATTAAGTAGGTATTAACCTATAAAACCACGCCGGTCACCGGTGGCCAAATATAAACATTGCATAAACATAGAGTTCATTAGTATTAACCATGTCTTTTTAAGTAGACATTTAAATATCAAAGTTTAATTAGCAATTATCTCTGTTGTTAGTTTTTTTGATGAGCCCATTCTTTTCGTGTTCAATTGTAATTCTTATTAATTTAGTAAGTATCTAATTACTAACTTAATCACAACCTTTCATAGCGCTGGTTTTTCTGTGAAATATTATCAATGAAAATATAACTTTCCGCCTTATCTACACTAATACTATAAAGAGGAAAGATTTTTATTTATGTATTTTTGTATGTAATGAATAAAATTAAAAACGACTGGACTGATTTCAAAAATTTACGTTATTACTGAGTGATAGCCATATTGCTTAAAAAGATGACTCTTAGCCACATTCTATTGGTGTACATATATGAACCAAGCCGCTCAAACTCATATTGACCAATAAAATTTTGACACCTTTCCCATAAATCGTATTTAAGTGATCAAAAATTTCATTGCATAATTTCAAATACGAGTGGTCCCTCCCACTCGTGAAATCACGCGGTGATTACATCAACCTAACATTACTTGCACCATGGGTTATTATTAGTGGTTATATGCTATGGGTCACTAAGGGGCCAAAGGTTCTGGAATGGAGACCACGGACCGGCAAGCGCAGCTTAGGTCGTCCACCGAGCTGGACGGACGACTTCGGATGAAGGCCGCTTCCAGCCAGTCCTTTTGGAAAACTATGGAACGCCTATGTCCAGCAGTAACGTCCTACCGCTGAGATAACGATGATGATAATGATGGGTCACTAAAAAGTTATTAACTAATGTAAAAATAATCATAATCAAGGTGTTTGTGTTTTATGGCTTTAAAAACGATTGCAAATAGCAGTAAAATTTGTCATGAATGCTATTTAGTGAGAATACATAATACCTAGTAGGCTAGATATGCCACGAAATCGCCATCTGGTGTTTACCATCGTCCTTTATTCCTTTATTTATCCATCTAGCGCATACTCACGTCTTAGTGTGATGGTACCTAAGTGAAATTAGGGTGAAATTATACCTTATTTCACTTACCACCAAACTAATGCATACGCAAGGTATGGCTCGTGAGATTATAAAAAAAGGCTTTTTTGCATTCTTTTAAATCTCGCCGGTGTACTTTCAGCACAAAATGAATAGTAGATAGCAGTATTATCATAATAATCGGTGAAATTCAACAGTCAGCCCCTTGTTCTATAGAATAAAGCACTTTTTTTTATTTGCTGTGTGTGTATTCTAATTAATTTGTACATCTACATACAGACGTATATCTGTCAGCGACAGAATTGCTTGCGCCAAAATACTTACCTTTTTTGCTATTTTCCTAACTTTACAGTCACTATTCTAATTTTTTTTCCCTCCGAATTCGGAACTTCCGACTATGAATATGCATTATAAAAATATGAGGTTCAGATTTTTTAGGAATTTCAGGTGATGCGCTTACAAACGAACTGCATTTGATTTTATTTAAATAGACAATGTTGCGTTACCGACCCACAAAAACATAATAACTTTGGAAAAGCGCCATCTATTGAAATTAGAAGTAACTATGAAATCTACGTACGTTATCAAAGTGGAACCTTAAGCAAAATGTTACTTTGCATGAGAATTTCCATTTAATTCCTATGTATTATGATAGATGGCTGTTTATGACAATTTATCGGTTGTATATTATTTTTTCATTGGCCATTTTATTAGTTAATACGACGATAAGAAATACGATAGTAGTGGTATAGTATAGTACAGTAGCACTTGAACTCTGTGTGAATGAATTCGTCTAGGTAAAATACTGCCAAGGTACCTAATTAATTAGGAAGCACTAATGTTCGCAATACGGTGTTTTGGTTTGATGAGCACGGGTGCAGGTGAAGTTAAAGGCACATGGGACTTAACAACTTAATGTTCCAGGGTTATGAATGTTATGGTCGTAACTTGTGACGAAATGTAGCTGGTATAGCCAAAAGTATTTTAATTGTGTTTAATCAATACGAATTTGTGTAGTACAGTGTGTTTTTGGTCTCGTCCTTCTATTATAAGTGACGAGTAATCAATAGACGTGATTTTTAGCACAAATCGGTCCGGTGACACTTCATCTTCGTATCCTTACCTATGCAGACGAATTCCTAAGGTATCAGTAAGTATATAAACACTCCATACGAAGACGTAGTCACAAAGAAATTTGTTATTTTAAAGTAGCAAGAGGATGTAGTGCCGTCTGATCTAGTGCTGAAATATCAAAGGATTTCAAGAAGACTATGCTTCATGCTCACTTTTTGTAAGGAAAACAAAGGACTACTTTCGCATAGCATCTCCAATGATGGAGTGGTCATCTAATAGCTCATACATTGTCAATTTGCATGCATCATACACGTGGACTATCACGCTTTAAAAAGACAGTCATACTATTGGCCGAAAAATTTCCAACCTATTGATACCTCCTTCTCTACTGATTTGATATAAGATTCCTCGATTTGCGTTTCCTAAACTAGAGTTTGACTTGTAATAAGGTGGATGTTTGTGACGGTTCACGAGTGCAGGAAAAACGTACGAAACTATGAAAGATTGTTCGATCGCCCTACAAAGTTCCAGTAACGCATCTAACGCTTTACTAAATTGTGACTTAAGCTCGTTTTGACTTTAAATAGATAGGTGGTAACTAGATTTAATCATTTTTGAATTGAAATTCTCATGAGTTTGACACATATTTAACTATTATTTTAACCGGAAAAACACTCATGCAGTGCGCAGTGGCGTCTGCGAGCTCCCGGCGGCGGGCACAATGCCCGCGGCACATGCTCGAAACCCGGATCGACGTATTCGATCCTTAACATGAGTATTTTGCTGGTTAATAATAATAGTTAAATTGATTTAACGAAATCGTAACTTAAAAAATGTGTGTAAGTAGTCAACTTAGTAATAAGCTGCAAGTTACAATTAGTGCTATTATCTATTTTCCTTTCACCTTCTTACTCATCAACTTTCAAAATCCTTTCACTCAAAATCAAAATGGCGAATTTCGCTTTTTTTTCGCAACCACTACCGAAATACCGATTGTTTCAAAACGGTTCATTACATATACGTGAAATAAAAAGAGATAAACAGAATAAACTATGTTTTACATTATTATCCTGCATTACATTATTATTACATTATTATACTTGATTCGTGTGAATGTGCACTTTGTATTGTTACGCCCGTTACGAGCCCTAGTAATACGCTACCGTCAAGAGTAATGCCTACTCTATAAAATAAAAAAGATCTGTAGACTTAAGTATAGTTTTCTATATCTATACTAATATTATAAAGAGGAAAGATATGTATTTTTGTATGTAACGAATAAACATAAAAACTACTGGAACGATTTCAAAAATTATTTTATGTCTAGTAATATAGGCTATATAATATTTTCAATAAAGTTAGGGTTCCAGTATAAAAACTTCGAAAATGTGACCTAAGTGTGAAAAAAAAATCAAGTAGACCCCTATATCGCGTACACTGCGGAAACTAAAGACAATATTATGGTGCAAAGTGATGTATCAGTAAAAGTTTTTTAAAGGACATTGATGTCTTAAAAAATATGCAAAAACATATATTATGTTTATTATTATTATGACATTAAACCTGCAGTATACGAGTTAATAATTAAGACCAAATTAAGACACAATTGTTGCGAATGGAGGCTATCATTCTGTTCTTATTATATACACTTCCACTATTATAATAACTTATTTTTAATACCAAATTACTATGGATATAAAGCACTTAAATGACGAACTAGATGACATCTGTATAGTTCCAAGTTTCCAAACAAACCAGCCCGAGCAGTGCATACAGTATTTAGGAAATATTGGTAATCAGCTTTTGGTAGTGTCGCAGAACATAAGGAGCATTCGTAAGAATTTGGATGATTTTCTAATATTTATTAAGAGATTGCACTTTTTGCCGGATATAATGGTATTGACAGAGTGTTGGCTTGAACCCTTTTTCTGTGGAATAAGTATTAATAATTATAACTGCTTCTATTCAACGCGATACTATAACCAGAATAATGGTATTGTGGTCTATTCAAAGCTAGGGCTCCAGATACACGTTACTGAACCAACTTTTCAAGATTGTGATTGTTTAGTACTAGACGTAGATAACTCATCCTTCATGATCATTTGTTTATATAGATCGCCCTCCTTTCACAACGTCAGCAATTTTTTAAACTCCCTAGAGAAACTCTTGTCTGCTTGTAAAGGAGAATGCTGTGTTATCACAGGTGACATTAATATAGATATAAAAGAAGGTTCCATTGATTCGAAAGCCGATGAATATCTAAACTTAACAGCTCAGTATGGCTTTATCCCGGGTTATACATATCCTACTAGAGGCACTAACTGTTTGGATCATTACCTTTTAAAATCACGCCGTAACAGCAAAGCTGTGATCTGTTCAAGCAGTGTTACTGACCACTATTCTATAATATTTTCTATAGAAAAAAAACTGTCAACAACAAAAACAGTACCACATAAACAACGAACTGTAAAAATCAATTATATCAGCCTCTTAAAGGAAATTAACAACTTCGACTGGACTACTTTATACCTCCACACTGACGTAAATAAAGCCACAGATGAACTTTCAAACATTCTTCAAGAAATTATTAAAACAAATACTAAGCATAATAATATAAAACGGAAACAGTACGACAGTATCTTGCCGTGGCTGACTCCATCTTTGGTTAAGTGCATAGAGAGGCGGGATGGAATGCATGCTATCGTCAGAAAAAACCCAAATGATTTGAATTTACTTAATAACTACAAAATATATCGCAATACATGTAATAACATTATACAAAACACTAAAAATAAATATGAAAAAAATGAACTGCTCAAAAACAGGGGAAATAGTAAAAAGACTTGGGATACGGTTAAACGAATTTGTAACATAAATACTAGTAAAACACAATGTTCTGGCTTATTCAAAAGTAACTTGAGTCCGAAGGAATCGCTTAATGAAGTAAATGACTATTTCACCACTGTTGGTACTAATCTCGCAAACATCATCTTAAACAGTTTAGGGAAGTCTGAAAGCGAACTGTCATCGAACGTAAGATCTCTTACTACTTTCAATTCCTCTTCGAATTCCTTTTTTCTTTTTCCAACAGACATAAGAGAAGTGATCAAAATTATTGAAACTCTTAAACCTAGATCGGCCCCTGGACACGATAAAATAAGTAATAACATATTAATTAAGGCAAAACATTCTCTGGCTGGACCTATTACATTCATATGTAATATGAGTCTAGCTAGTGGAATAGTACCCAATAGTTTCAAATTGGCAAATGTAACGCCTGTTTTTAAAAATGGAGATCCGCAAGTGATCTCAAACTATCGTCCAATCTCGCTACTGAGCTGCTTGTCTAAGATACTGGAAAAACTTGTAAATGCTCGCCTGATAAATTACCTTGAGTCAGCAAGCCTACTGTCAGATAATCAGTATGGGTTTAGACCAAACAGATCTACAGAAGATGCCGTCACGACACTGACTGATTATGTAGCTGGCAAGCTCGACGAAGGCTACAGATGTGCTGGTATCTTCCTCGACCTTGCCAAGGCTTTTGATACTGTGTCAAGGCCTATTCTTCTAAGGAAATTAGAACACATGGGGATTCGCGGAGTTCCATTGTTGTGGTTTTCATCCTACCTCAGCAACAGAAACCAAAAAGTTTGCGTAGATGGTATAAACAGCGATGCGTGTGAAATAAAATTTGGCGTGCCACAAGGAAGCGTCCTAGGTCCTACGCTATTTTTAATATATATTAATGACTTATGCGCTCTTAACCTACATCGAGGACGAATTTTCACCTTTGCAGATGACACTGCTATTATATTCGATGGGCACAGCTGGGAATCTGTTACTAAAATTTGCCAACGTGGGCTTAATGTAGTTGGAACTTGGCTCAGTAACAACCTCCTTACTCTTAATACATCTAAGACAAAAGTCATTGCATTCAGCATATCACAAAGGACAGCGCCCATTCAACCCTTCGTTGTCAAAATACATCACTGTAAAGAAATTATCAACAACACTTGTGTCTGTACCATCATAGATACAGTATATTCCCTTAAATATCTAGGTGTTTTCGTAGATCAAAATCTCTCGTGGAAATCACATATTGACACTCTTTCAGGTAGAGTGAGAAAACTCATGTTTATTTTCAAAAGGCTTAGATCAGTAGCCGATCGCGAAGTAGTAAAGCTGGTCTACACTTCTCTATGCCAGTCTATTCTAAGTTACTGTATTGTAGCTTGGGGAGGAGCGCATAAGACATATTTATTAAAGCTTGAACGCGCTCAACGTGCTATCCTTAAGGTAGCCCATCGGAAACCAATTCTCTATTCAACAAATGATCTATATCAAGAATGCGAGCAACTACGAGTTCGACAGATATACATTGTATCTGTTATCGTCAAGTTTCACAAATTTGCACCACAAAAGCTGATCATTTGTTTCAGACATATCAGATGGAAAATACCAGAAAGACACACTGAATTTTACCGGCGGTTCTACAATTGGGCAGCACCATATTTGTACACTAAAATTAACAGATTACTGAACATCTTACCCCTAACTCGAAATAATTGCATAAAAACAGTTAAGAAATGGTTACTGTCTATGAGTTATGAAGAAAACGAGCAGATCATACAGATAGACAAATAGTCAATAACAAATGCCAATAATAATAAAAAACAATATATACATATATATCCTAACCAATTAACATATTTTAAATTACACTAATATCCTATAATATCTACTAATATCATTTCTTACATAATAATAAAAGAAAAGATTTGTTTGCTTGTAACAAATAAATCCAAAGATTTTTCTTTATAAAAATACTACTTGAAACTTTATTTCATCTGTGGAATGTTTCATCCTTCGGGAGTAACATGCGCTAAGTTTTATTATTTTTGAAAATTTTATTATCGTGCGAGACAGACGTGCTGGGACAAAGGTAGTTTTATTCCGGAACGGAGTTCGCGTGGACAGCTAGTTCAGTAATATACCGTGGAAAATATTCCATGCTTGTAATATGTGTATTGTATGTTGTATTATATGTTTGTATATATATAAGTAGAATATATATATGTGATATAATGTAGTATACACACATAGAATTATTATTTTTCATATAGGTACTTACTCAATACAGCTTCAATATATCAAGTCATTACCTACTGCTGTATTAACTCCACTGTGTACCTATTTGTGTTTACTATTATGGTTTCAAGCTTTGAAGTGTAGACAATAGAACATGTTGTTGTAACGTCAGTATTATGTTGTATCACAATGTTGCATAGTGTACGACACTGATCTGCACGACACAGGGAATCCTAGTGTGGAGATCAGGGCTATTAATAATATTAAGTAACATACATTAGCATTGTGTAACTAGTTTTAAGAGTGAAACCGAACCATTTTGTTATTTGAATAAAAATTATTATTATTATTATTATTATGTAACTATTACAGTTATAACACTGTTTTAAACTATCACGGTTGTTCTCTAAAGTTATATGATTATTAACGGGATATTTACCGTGGTAAGGTTGTGGAATGAGCTCCCGATATTTCGGCGCAGTTACATGCACCATGTTCACGGGAAGACTGAAGAATGCGGGTGGTTGGTCAAAAAGTTTAAAAGTTAGGTGCAGACATATGGTTATCACTGGAACTCGAACTCGAACTCGGGACTTAGGATCGAGTTCGAGTTCCAGTGATAACCGTAGCAAAAGACTAAGAAAGAGGGTAGATCGTTATGTCTGCACCTAACTTTTAAACTTTTTGAAGAACCACCCGCATTCTTCAGTCTTCCCGTGAACATGGTGCATGTAACTGCGCCGAAATATCGGCGTATATAATATAAAAATGCGCAATTTTTGTATAAAATCACGACTCAAGAGTGCAATAAATTAATAATAATTGTTTTAATATTCACAGCATTTTGAACTGTTTCACATCCTGGTTATTCATCCCATCCCATCCCATCTTCCAACTTTATGGAATCATGAGCAGCGCATAAGTTGATGTGGAAGCGGATCTTTTGCTGCCATCTTTGATGAACTAGTCTGCCGAAGCAGTAGAAATACATGCCATCACACGAGAATTTGTTCCCACAATTCCATTGACGGTTTTGTTATTCATATTATCTGTCTGATATTAAGTTTAAAATCATGCATAGGACGATCAGTGTTGGAATAATCAGTGGCAAACAATTGAATACTTTGAATTGAATACATAATGACTGTTCGAACAGCCTTCGCCATGGCCAAAAATCTCGGCAACTTTTAGCCGAGAACCGAGACCGAGTTCTCGGTCGGATTTGAGGGCGAGAATGCCGAGACCGATATCTCGGTCGAGGCTGATCGCCTAGTACTACTAGGCGATGAGGCTGGGGATGACGAGTTACAAAGTGGTACGTACATCAAATTGGAACGGCAAAATTACAGCTAAGGACCGAGTTTTACTATCATTTATTATGTTCGTAAGCGTATGCGTAAAGCGCTACTGTAAACCGGGGTTATTTTGAGCTCTGGGATTACTTTGACCATAACTTCCTGCTTGTAAAAATGCGAATTGCGTAGAGGTGATAGATCTTTTTTCTTTTTACCATATGGTGGCATCCCTAAATATAATTATATCGTGGCGTCGTGGAAAAAAAAATTATATAAATATGTGTCCGTAGTGAAAAAAATGACGGTGCAAAACTTTATTTGCACTTTATCAACACATGTAAGTATTAGTGAATTTGTTGTTAACTCTATAAGACATACTTTATTCAGGAATATAAAATAACGGTCGATATTTTTCTAACCTGAAAACGACGTGGTTCTAGTTTTATTTGTGTGGGTGTCATTGATCAGTTCCGTGGGGCGACATTGACCATTCATGTAACCCCAGCATTCATATATTTTTTTAGATTTTTCTTAGTCTTATCTGATTTTAGCTAAATATTTTTTTACAGGATAATGCCGAGTCAACTTATTTAGAAGCCCGTATAAACGAGGCATTACAGCAAATTATTGGTTGAAGATTTACCAGATGAGGCGCTTTTGAAAAAAAAATCTACCGGAACCTTGTATATTAAATACAAAGGAATAGGAAGGAATATTAGAAGACCTGGAGCTCAGACTGTTTTGTCAGACTCTGAAGAACAGACTTTGTTCAATTCAGCTGCGAAAATTCAGACTCGAGATATGCCTTGTAACTTAAATAGCTTACATATAATGTAAGTATTTAGTCAAAACTAAATCTACCTAGTCAATATCGTAACATTTTTGTAACTAGCTGGTATTATTTATACCTTTGGCCAAATGTGATCGTCTAGATTAATATGGACCCTTTACGTTGTGTTTAATTTATATTGTATATATTAATAAATCAATAATGTTAAGGAGTATCTGGTAATTTTATATTAGTAAAGTTAATGTAAAATTATAAGTAGGTAGTGAAAATACGTTCCTAAAAAGAGGGATAAAACACAACAAATATAAATCAGTTGAAAATAAAAAGAAACACATTAAATAAACCATATCAAGTGAAATCAAATAGTACACACAAAACAAACACATAAAAAGAACAAATATAAAATATTGCTGTCAAAAGAAACACATCAAATAGAAATCAAATAAATTCAGGACAAATAAAGAAAATATAAGGAGCAACTGAAAGCATGCAACTTACAGAAAACAGCTACTGTTGGCTGGACTCTTGATCTTCTTTCTTCATGGCCATAATTTGTAACACACACATACACATACATTTATAAACATATAACATACAATAATATAACTTAAAGGAATATAAAATATAAAGTTATAGACATCATGTTATGATACAAACCACACTTCTTTCTTAGCCAAATCTGTGACAGCAATTCCTAAAATAATTTGAAAGGGGGAGTTGTGGAATCTAGACCTTATAAAATCTATAAATAGGAACCCTAAACGATTTAATTTATGTGAGGCTCCCTGCACCCTAGCACCTCACTCCAGGAACCAGCAAATCCGTCAGTTGATTTCAAACTACACTTCTCCAAGAAACTGAACGTTCAAACCGTCACGCGCATACCGATCATTTGACTACAATTTGTTTTATTTAAAAACATACTTCTCTATCATTCAATTTAATTACCCGATGTTTAAAGTTAAATTACTATTTTATGTTTAATTTACCTAGTAACGAATATTATTTAATCACTAAATTCCAAATAACGCGAACTAACCCTAAAGGAATTTAATGACTCGTGTGTGTATGTGTACCTAGTGAATGTACGAATCCGATCGCGGTCATGAATTCAGCAGGCTTGAATACAGACGTTGATCAAGACTCTGAGTAATTTTCCCCCCAGTGGCTAGCACTTCCCTGCTGTGGCGACAATGATTAGCAAGCGTCCGTTCTTCGTCTCTTCGTTTTATAAGGTTTCTGCCGACATCTTGTCATCCCCGCGTGAATTAAATAGTGTATGTACCTATATGTACCTAAATTTATTTATTTAATTAGTTTTGTATTTGTATTAAGAGTATATTTATTAATAAGAAGATATTGTTGTTAATTTTTATGGAGATTTAACAGACAAGTATTTGTAGCAATTATAATATCTGATTTATGTTTATCGATGAGTCTCGTCCAATGGTGATTGTCTACTTCCATAATATATGTAGATATCATTTATAATCCGTAATATTGTAAAGTAAATATTACAATGCTCCAATTCCTTGAGTAAACCTCCAGTTTAGAAATGAAATTACTTCAATTTCAGTATGATTAGTGATAATTAATCAGAGTCATGTTGAAATTTTATGATGATGAAGCTTATTATGTTCGTTGCGTTGATTATAAATCCGTTTAATGTAGTCAAAATTGAATTGATTAAAGAAATGAATATGTGCGGAATTTGAATTAAATAGTATTGTAAAGAAAGGCTCCATTTGAAATTTTAACATTTGTTGCGATGTTTGGTAATTCACTTCATAAACACACAGACAATCAGCACTTCTCATAATTAGTTTTCTACCAATACAGTACCTAAAATATTCTACCCTTACAATAAAATGACCAACGAAGTCCACCCAGCTGCTATCTCTGTAAAAGGAAAGTGAACGCATTTTTCAGATCCCTAACATATACATTATAAATACAACGTAGTCGAAAACCGCCGACAGCCGCTATGTCGCTAAACTGAAACTTAAATAAAATAAACTAATTTTATGCATAAAATATAACATATATACATACAAGTTAACATTGACTCTACATAAATTTGCACTGCACTTTAACACTCACTCGCGAACTAATGAATTACTATATTACATATAAATTTAAAATTCAACAATGACTTCATGTAAATAAACACTGCACAATTGAAATTTAGCTCATTGAAAAGACTTCTATTTTATTTCACTTTATCACTCACTCGCGACGTTATTTATGAAATGGAAATCTTTACGATGTTCCTGATTTCGACCGTTTTCAACGTTGGCTGGACCCCGACTGCCACATGTAACTCTTCAAAATTAACAAATATTTCCAATATTTACGATTTTATCAACAAAAGCTAGTAAATTCTTATTATATGTTATATTGAATATTAACATTTATCCTTTCATCCAGCAACTTAATTTTTGGAACCTATCCCTCAGATAGATAGGCGACTCTGAATCTATTTGTTATATTTTCCTTTTATTTTATATTAAAATAATAACATTCAACACACCGTCAAAACCCTTAATAAATTTTATATTGAAATGCAAAGTATTTCTATACATAAAAAAATATTTTAAATTTGTCGGAACATTACATACTGCAGTCGCCTATATGGTTGGTTATTTGACCTCGCCCTTTGAAAGAAATTAAGATGGCGTTTTAGGGTTGAACAAAATTTTGGTTTGTTTATAGTTGCAAGTTAATACCAAAATCAGGTTAAATTATATTTGTATTTAACATAGTTCGCAAATGTATTTTTCACTTAAATGAGCATTAAATATTTAATTGATTCACATCATCATTTTGAATGTAAACTCAACCTTTCTTGTAATTACGTAGCTACAAGCTACGTAGTTTTTAACTGCAAATACATTACAAAACTACTTTCGTATATATATATTACCTACGTCGTTTTAAAATGATACTAACACGTAAAAAAAAGTGTTAATTAAACTATCCGTTAATTTTATAAAGAAAACTTGTATAAACATCATGGAAGAATAATTATTATCCGTTTCGTGTTAATTTAATAATATTTGTTTATAATACTAAATTTACTTCAATCTTATAACAATTTCTGAATAAATCTATAGTTTTAGAAATCTGCCAATCCTAAAAATCAAAACTTGCGTTAATGAGAACCAATAATATAACAGAAATATTATCGCTTAGGTCCACACTTGAAATAAATCTGTCAACGTAACATGTTCCACATTTATTATTTTTTAGCATTTAACAAAATTAAAATTTCGTCCACCGATAACTCTATTATCGCCTTTATTATTCAGAGCTTAAGCCATTTATATTTAACTATGAAATGAAATTTGTTTTGTATTCATGCGCGCCTTCTCATATAACTAACAAGTACATGGAACCACGTTATGTGTATATAACGTTGGTTACAGCCTCTAATATTGCTTGATTTACGCTTTAGACTAATTATTGACAGTGTCTGATTTTGACATGCAAAATTTGTAAAAAAATAAAAAAAACTTCGCTATTTCTTAAACTTTCAATCCGATCAATGTTACCCAAATAATTAAAATGCGTATAAATACTTTTCGAGTTAAAGATTGTGATTTATTTTTTCGTAAATTCATAAATACAGGGGTAAGTTTCAAACGCCACATTAAAAATAGGAGGTTTTACAGTAATCTCAAAATCAATCAAAATTTATTCACACAGTATTTTTATCATTTTCTCTAAAACTAACTGTTTATTTCTATGTCGTATAACGGAATTCGAAACAAGTAAAGACACCGATTATTTGATATTTTTAATGCTTATTTAGGTATTCAATTGTGAAAATATATCGTTTAGAATTTTGGAATTGATCAAGCTGCTAATACTTATCTGTTCCCCTTTTTGATTCATACTTTTGGTTTGATAAAGCGAAACCTTCTTCTACAGAATTAATTACTTCTCATAACTGCGTATTTTTTAAGAAAGTAATATTCTAATGTTAAGTATATAAAGATATGGCAGTTCAGTAAGTAAGGAAGCGCTCGTAGCGGAGCTCGACTTGGCGATCTTAACCGATCAACAAATTAAGCAACACTTGCTGCGGTCAGGACTTGTATGGGTGACCGCTAGTGGCATTATTCAACTGAGCGCTTCCGTCATTCGGCGGGCACGTTTAGGCGTCGGTCCCGGTTGTTTGTCTTAGGACAACAGTCGTTAGGCTATGTCGAAGGCCTTTGGGCGGCCTAAAAACTTCGATATGGGTTGGCCACTAATCTATCCACCAATCCGCACTGGGCACGCTTGGTGGATTATGGTCCAACTCCTTTCTCTGAGAGGAAGGCTCGAGTCCCAGTAGTGGGAACAAAATGGGCTGATTATATTTATGAAGGCAGTGGTGAGCTGTAAATACCACTGGCGGTCGCCCATCCAAGTTGTAGCCACATAATATGACAAACTGTTCTCCGAAATCAGTGCAACAGCTTACCGACATGACAAGTTCAAGAAGAAAAAGTCAAATCACAGAATAAGTAATAGATAGAGTCAAATTCGTAAATTGAATTAAGATGGCCATGATTGTCAAAACTTTCAAACAAATTTACCATTGCCGTCTCCTGCGTTACTTTTTATCTTTACGATAGATCCGAATTATATATAAATTATGAACGAAAACTTTAGGATCGTTAGGAGTTTTTGTTCCGCCCTTAAAAAGTTAGGTGATAATTTTATTGATGAATAACTCAGGAAGTTTCGCTGCCTTTGACTGCAAATGTTTGAATAGGGTCATGAAGCAACTTAAACATACATTTCCATTCATTATAGACTTTCATAATGGAGAAGAGAATATTTAAATCAGGTGTATTTTTTGTTTGTTTTGATTTTTTCGGCTACGTCAAGATTGTCCTCGTGTAACATAACATTTTACGAATACATTTGACATGAACGTTTATGTATCAGATTTCTTGGTTGTTCAACTATCTCTGACAAAAACTTCGTCTCTTAACTCGCTATAGGTATGGCACAAGAGGCATTTGTTCCCAACTCGGCGCCAACATATGACGCGGGCGCATGTCGTAACACTCGGGAGCAATCGCGAGGGCGCCACAGGGCTCCTTAGGCAAGTTAGTCGATATTACGTGATTCTTTTGTCGATTTAATATTTTTATGGTTGTTAGGTCATGCACTATCTATAACTTCAAGTCGATGCTATTTAAATTGAATCAACGTCAATTGAAAAGTGTTTGAGTTATGTTAAGAGATATGACGAATATATTTGCGTATCTAGACGACATTATAAAATATTACCTTTGCATTATTATAAAACCAAGGGTAGTTATTGAATTCCCCTCATGCGCCACATGTGACGCAGTTGAATGTATTGAAAAAGCTCGCTATGGCACGATTGGTCGACTTGGACAGTCGATGACAAAATTACTTTAAACAAAATATTTCACCGACACCTGCAATACGTAATTATTATCAATTTTTAACTAATATCATAATGTAAATATTTAAGTTTACCGATACTTCATCGAAAATCAAATATCTGTTATATGGTACTGTGTGAGTCGCCGAAACAAATAATATTGGTAGCGGGTTATATCTTTATTAAAAAACAACCAGATCAGTTCAGTAATTTAAACACAAAACAGTGTACACATCTACCGAAATCCAAATAAGTACAATTTGAAAAATTTAACACCGACTTCCATTCTATTCAGTTGGAGTGTATCTCAAAACTACTGGACCGATTGAAATTTAAACGGGACCACACTGGAAGCACCAGCTTTCAAACAAAAAAAGAATTTTGAAAATCGGTTTATCCAGTCGAAAGTTAAGAGGTAACGAACATAAAAAAAAACAGTCAACTTCAGTACCTCCTTCTTTTTTTGGAAGTCGGTAGATAAATTTGCATTTAAACTACAGAGAGCGCATGCGTTTCTGTGCGATAAATGATTATCTTTTACGTTCATTTTCTGAGATAATAATCACCCTGTATCAGAATGGGTATATTTTAAATTCATTCCAAATGACATCCCAATCCGTTCAACCGTGTAATAAAATATGCAACTCACGGAATACGCGAGCACATAGTCCAGTTAGCGGCAATTTTTCGCAGTAATTCCCAACCTATTATCTCGAAAACCACTTGACCAACTATGCTCATATGCGAAATTCCTTTAGTCAGGTACCTAATGTGTATACCAATATCAAAATCGGTCAGTAAAAAGCGCCACAGCAAACTTCCCCCCTTTTTAGGAAAAGTACCCTCCTCCCCCACAAAAATCACTGACGACAAAAGAAATAGGTACAATAAATAGTATTTTTAAACCAATCTTGACTAACCGTGGTATGCATGGTGCATACCACGGTTAGTCAAGATTGGTTTAAAAATGCGACCTGTACAGGAAGACAAACGAACAACCTAACAAACATACGAACAGATGAAAGTCAATTTGGCCAGTTAAAGCAGAGACGCTTCGCTCGCTCGGTCAACAATTCCTCGGCATAAAAAAAGATAAAAAAAATATGATTTTCTTATTAACTTTTTGACGGCTCATCATCAACGCCAACTTCCTTAAGTGATTGATAAGAAAACACAAGTGCAATTTGAACAATTTTATACCGACTTTCATTCTATTACTTTGGTAAAAATCAGTTCATCATCATCTCAGCCGTAGGACGTCCACTGCTGAACATATGCCTCCCCCATGATTTTCCAAAAGGACCGGTTGGAAGCGGCCTACATCCAACGTCGTCCTGCGACCTTCATCACGTCGTCTGTCCACCGTGTCTCCACTCCAGAACCTTTCGGCCCCATCGGCCATCTGTTCTGCGTGCTATGTGCCCTGCCCACTGCCACTTCAACTGGCTAATCTTCTGGGCTATGTCGGTGACTTTCGTTCTTCTACGGATCTCCTCGATTGGTCGAAAACTCTTGTCTTGAGGCACTGAGGTATTTTTGACGAGAAGACTTCGCGAAGTTTCCGGATCGCTGTCCAGCCGAGTTGGATTCGACGATTGACCTCTTTCTCGAAGTTGGACCTGCCTAGTTTGACTGTCTGTCCCAGGTAGATGTACTCGTCAACAACTTTGAGAACTGAGTTCCCAACTGATATTGGGGTAGGTACAACATGGGCATTAGACATAATTTTCGTCTTATCCATGTTCATCTTAAGACCTACCCGTTGGGAAACTCGATAGAGGCCTTCGAGCATTGTACTGAGGTCTTCCATGGATTCTGCCATGACTACAATATCGTCGGCAAATCGAAGGTGAGTGATGTATTCGCCGTTAATATTAATGCCAAGTCCTTGCCATTCCAGAAGCTTGAAGTCGTCTTCCAATGTAGCGGTGAACAGTTTCGGAGATATAACGTCTCCCTGTCTGACGCCTCTTTGCAATGGAATCGCCTTCGAACTCTGCTCCTGTACTCGGACTGACATGTAGACTGTTTTGTACAAACACTTCAGCACTTCAATATACCGATAGTCAATACGGCACCGCTGGAGAGACTCAAGTACTGCCCACGTCTCGATCGATTCAAAGGCTTTCTCATAGTCCACAAACGCTAACCAAAGAGGCAAGTTATACTCTTCGGTCTTCTGTATAACTTGCCGTAGCGTGTGGATGTGGTCTATGGTACTATAGCCTTTTCGGAAACCGGCTTGTTCCGGAGGCTGGAATTCATCAAACCTGCGACTGAGACAGTTCGTTATGACCTTCGAAAACAGCTTGTAAACATGGCTCAAAAGCGAGATGGGTCTGTAACTTTTAAGTAAAGTGTTGTCACCTTTCTTGAAGAACAGCACCACCACGCTTTTGTTCCATGCTTCTGGCGTTAACCCTTCGAGTAAGACGGTATTAAAGAGCTTCTGAAGGACTTTAAGTACCGGTGTTCCACCCGCTTTCAGAAGCTCAGATGTGATACCGTCGTCACCAGGCGCCTTGTTGTTCTTAAGCTGTTTCAAGGCCATTCTAATCTCGTACAGGCTAATGTCCTAAATAACTGATAAAAATCAGTTATTGGAGTGACTCAAAATCTACCAAACAGAATTTAGTGAAATTTAAATGGGACTACACGGGAAGCACAAGCTTGCAAACAAAAAAAGAATTTTGAGAATCGGTCCACCCAATCGAAAGTAATGAGGCAACAAACATTAAAAAAAATACAGTCGAATTGAGTACCTCCTCCTTTTTGGAAGTAGGTAGAAAATAATATGTCATGATTTTGTACACATTGTCTACACTCGCATACAAACACTTAACGGTTAATATTCCACTGTTACACTAAAACACTAAGAAAATTAAACAAACTTGTTGGGGTTTTTCCCGTCATCCTTTGTAGTATTGATCCCTCCTAATACAATATTCTGATAATATCAACACTATCCTAAATCGAACTTTATCCATTTCGTGGAAAAGTCTACTTCCGATGTGTTTTAGAAATAAAATACGTAGTTTAAGTACATACTTTGAATCAACCCAAAAACCTACACTAAAGCAATTGCTATAAGAACTACATTTGCACTAATAGTATTGCTGGACGTGGTAACCAAATACGTCAGCAATTTGAACGTAGTAGTAGCATTATGGAGCTTATGTAAAAGCTAATAAGACTTGATTTTGGTTACAAGTTGTTAAAGAAAAACCTAAATTTATATGTAGGTCAATGCATAGAGTAGAGGCTCGTTAATTGTCTAGGGTGCGTTAAAGCACTCTGAAGGCTTTTAGGCCGCTTAGCGTTGGTTCTCTAAAAACTACGTGTGAGGGTAGTTTTATGTTGCGAAAGAAATATTTCTCAGGATATTGCAATGAAATTTCGTGTTTATTTTTTCAATACTAGCCAGTGATAAGCTTTTTGTTTTCCTGTCCATGACAGTTGTAGAGCTAACCAAAAAGTTAGGCAGTTCCTACCTCAGTCGTGTAAGTAAATTGTGGAATACTCTACCGGCGTACGTATTTCCTTGCAGCTATGTCCCTAAGTTTTTCAAGCGGGGGTGACAAAGAATTACGGGTGGCGCAGCTGACGGCTGCACTAATGGTTGCTTCTCGATTCCATCTCCGCTTTCCATCAGGCAAGACAGTCATTTTGATGAACCGTTATATAAAAAAAACCTTCAAAGTTCTCTATAACCATGAGACATTAAATTACTAAGTCTCATGTGCCTGTAACTTATCCGGCACCCAGCATTTAAACCAGATCACAGAATTGCGAACATTACTGCTTCGAGATAGAAATAGGTAGGTATGGTGGCAGAACTCCGACGGACGATCTTATTCACAAAGAGTTCTACTGCACTAAAAATGATGAATCTCGTTAACCAAAGTGTGACAAGAGGCAAGCTGTGGAATGATATAAATGTTATAGAGGTGGCTAACGCAACTTGATATTAAACTGTTTTAGGGATTCAAAATAAACTCAATTGTATTTATTTGCTTATTTATTTCACATAATATACTGAGAATATACATGAATACTGTAAATACATCTGTAATATAAAAAAGAACTGCTGAATATGTTGCTAAGCACAAATCTCGAAAGTAGCTGATCCGATTTTGCTAATTTTATAAGAATATTCCTTGAAAAACGAGGATGGTTCATACGGAGAGATAAATTTAATAAATGCCTAAAAAGGTTTAAAAACAACACTTTTCCATACTTCCATACAACCGATTCGTAATAATACTTAAAATCAATTTGAACTTTAATACCATACCATAAAGTTTAAGTGCTAGTGGAGAGGAAGGCAAAACAATTGAGTGACGCTAGTATCGTATAAATATTAATGTCCATATTTGTCAATAAAAAAGATTCAAAAAAAAAAAAAAAACATCGACAGTTAGGCGGTACGAAGTTCCCTACAACTACAATTATGAACAAGAACAATACTTAAAACATTACATAAGCAAGGGTTTCATAATTATTAAGTTGGGGTCTAATTTTAGTAATTTTAACAGCGTACTAGGTTACCCTGTGTTGTATACGCTGTTTAGTAACTTCCTAGTTAAATGCAGCGCCCAGTAAAAATGCAACATATATCTCTGACACCCACTGGGACCAAATTTCAAAATCACTTCAAGCCAACCATTACTCGGTCTACAAAAGAGAAAACGCCAAAACCTTACGTTCCGTAAAAATTATATTTAATATAATTTTGAACAACATACGTGCAAACGGTACGTAAGTTGTTCAAAATTACGAATATCATACCATTATATTAATATAACATAATGAAATTTAAATTGAAATGTTAAAACTCCTCGGCTGGTTTTGAATTTTCAAATTATGTAACATTCGAACTGATAACAGCTTGATATGGGTTCCGATGCCATCGAATTGGTATTATAATAACTTACTTACTGACATGTTAAAGGTATTCTTGTTTGCAGTCTTCATTGACAGGTTTGGAACATCCTTGTACATTTGAGTTCGGTTTGTTGAAATGTTACAAATAGTAACATACCCCATATTAGTAGTCTGCAAGTTAGATATAGACAAAACTAGTGATGCGTGAGCTAAGTACAAAAATGAAAGACTTTTAGTGGAGTTTTGTGATTGAGTTCGTCCGAGAAAGTACTGCTACCACTACTGTGTATCAATACTGTTTTCTGGTTTGAAGGATATTGGTGACAGCGAAAATACAGGCACATAGAGACTTCACAATTTAATGTCGCCACTTGTGACGAAATGCATCTGTTGTTGGCAAAGGTTACTATTTAAAACTTGGTAGGCCTCGTACTTTTACCTTCTCCTAATAATATAAAGAATTCTTTGAGCTAAGTGCAGAAATAACCAGTGAATTGTGAGCTTAGTACATACAAAATTAGTAATCTGTAAGCTAAGTACTGACAACACTAGTGAGTTGTGAGCTAAGTACAGACAAAACTAGTAAGTTGTGAGTTAAGTACAAACAACACTAGTAAGTTGTGAGCTAAGTACAGACAACACTAGGGAGTTGTGAGCTAAGTACAGACAAAACTAGTAAGTTGTGAGTTAAGTACAAACAACACTAGTAAGTTGTGAGCTAAGTACAGACAACACTAGGGAGTTGTGAGCTAAGTACAGACAAAACTAGTAAGTTGTGAGTTAAGTACAAACAACACTAGTAAGTTGTGAGCTAAGTACAGACAACACTAGTGAGTTGTGAGCTAAGTACAGACAAAACTAGTAAGTTGTGAGTTAAGTACAAACAACACTAGTAAGTTGTGAGCTAAGTACAGACAACACTAGGGAGTTGTGAGCTAAGTACAGACAAAACTAGTAAGTTGTGAGTTAAGTACAAACAACACTAGTGAGTTCTGAGCTAAGTACAGACTAAACTAGTGAAAGTAATTTTTAAACTTTTGCGATTTGAACACATGTTTTAAATGTTTATCGGGACTTATCACGTATTAATTTTTAATACGTGATAAGTCCCGATAAACATTTAAAACATGTGTTCAAATCGCGAAAGTTTAAAAATTACTATTGCTAACCGTTACGGGCCGGAGGTTGCAAATAAAATCCGTCACCTGGAATGTCTTCGAAAGAAACGGGCGCGTCTCAATAAATTAATACGTGATAAGTCCCGATAAACATTTAAAACATAAACTAGTGAATTTTGAGCTAAGTACAGAACTAGTGAATAGAAAACTTATTATTCACTTGATAGGTGCACATCTTTAGAATGATTACCACATCCAAGAGAAATGATTAAAAATAAAACTCAAGAATACCACTCGATTCTCAAGTAGTACGCGCGTACACCATGTGTACCTACAAAAAAAGTGCTAAGCCAAGTCGCGCGTTCACCTACTAAATATACATTTGTATACATCTGGTTTGTAAGTAATTTTATCAGATCAAATCCACTCCACCAGTATAAACTTCTTTTAGTTGGTCAAACGTTTTGTTTAATATTTGAACAAAAAGTTTGATATCTACTGACAAAATATCAGTTTATAAATAAAAATCAAAGATTCTCATCTTTGTTAGTTTGCACGTACGTCTTCCTGTAAAGATCGCATTTTGAACGAATCTTGACGAAACTTGGTACGCACGATCTAATAATAATTATATTTTTTGTCTTTGGCGGTTTTTTAGTGTACTTAGTGTGTAGGTACTTTTCCTAAAAAGGGAGGAAGTTTGCTGCGGCACTATTTGACGACCGACCTTGTTAAAATTTGGTACAAATATTAGGTACGTGACTGAAGAGACTCACTTTAAAGAGAAATTTCAAATATGAGTGTAATTGGTCAAGTGGTTGCCGAGATAATTAGGCTGTGAGGTTTCAAAACTTTATGATTTTAGTAATATTCAAGTAGATCATTTGGTACTAACAACATAAAACATTCTAGCAAAAAGGTCTTGTCAAAATTTTTTTATTTTTTTTCTGAATTTCGACAACAAAAATTTCGGTAAAAAATTCCCGCTCATAAGACTCGCGAGATCTACAGTAGGCCTAGCACGAATAACTGCGTAAGTGTAACGTAACGTGTCTTTCACATGAAACAGTACAAACTGTTACCTATTTATCTAGGGCACACTATGACACAGCCGTACGATTCTCTAATAATTCGTCGATGAGCTCGTTGACGAGCCACCGACGACTCACTTATGTCAAATACTTTATGAGAGATCGCCCTTGTATACAAGGTTGTTTTTCCAACGTTCCTTGTCATCTCGTTATTTGTTTCACGGATGTTGTCAAAGATGCAACGATGTTTGCTCTTAGAGAATCGCACGGCAGATAAATCAAAGTTTGTACGCCGAAGCGTGACGTTTTGACGCTTACTGTCCGAATACTTTTTCGCAAATTGTTTGTGCTACGGCCTCTGTTCGCAGAACTACTATGAAACAATGAGAATGTTTCCCCACAACGACTAAGACATTTCGTCGTGCAAACAACTCGGTGTCGACAAAATCAAATACATATTACACATGCGAGTGATAAACACTAACACGTGAGCGAATATGAAAAGCAAACACACACAGGTATCTACGTATATGTAGCTGAATATATGTGTCATACTTCCGTAAGGTAGGGTGGCAATCATTTCAGATTTCGATGGACTCGCAAATATAGGGTAATTTGAGCCTGGCTAACCGAGCTTTGCTCGATTTAGATACGAAGGAAAAATAGCAAGACATGTTCCGTGAGAGTATTGTCACCGCGATTCAGGATTTTGCAATGCGACTGTTACGCCATCTAGTTTGAAAGCAACAAATAAACTGTTAATAATTGCCTGAAAACACGGATAAAACGACGTTTTGCAAAAATGAAACCTAGCTAGATCTATGTATCGCCCCCGAAATCCCCTGCATACTAAACTTCATGAAAATCGCTGGAGCCGTTTCCGAGATCCAGATTATATATTATGTTTATATATACACAAACTGCTCGTTAAAAGTATAAGATTACGATTTTACTTCTAGGACACATAACTAGTATTATGCAAGGTATGTTGAGTAATGGGTTTGTTTCCTGTGCAAGAGGCCGTCTTGGGTGGTACCACCGCAGTGCCAGATATTCTGCTGCGAAGCAATAATGCGTAACCAATACTGTGTTAGGGTGTAAAGGCCGCCATAGCGTAAAATTACTGAGCGAAAAAGTCTAAGATCATTAGATTTTTACTCTCGGTGTGAGCAGCACGGAGCAGTACCACAAAAATTAAAATTCTAAGCACTGAGTGGCATTGCAACTATCATGGGCAACCGTGTTTAAATATTTTTATGAAACTGTTTTTGCTTTAGCCGTTACAAACTCTCAATTTTTTCCTCTTTATTACTAGAATATTAAGGGGTTAGCCCTTAATATTACGCAAGGTCAAAGTCAAAGTCAAAGTCAAAATCATTTATTCAATTTAGGCATCAAAGACGCACTTATGAACGTCAATTTTTCATTATAATGTACTTTAAAGCCTACCGCCGCGTTCCAAAATACATAGAGCCTACCGAGAAGAAGCGGCAAGAAACTCGGGGCCATTCTTTTTATATAGATGTTTTTACAATGTTTTTACTTAGGTACTACAAATATTAGCTCTAGTGTGTTGCCTTACAAAAGAGAACATAATAATGGTATCAGTAGGGCAAGTATACGAATAATGTGGCCTAGTTTGTACCAGCGTTAATATTGCATATTTTAACACGGAAAAGTAGTTATTGTGATATAACAGTAGTTAGACTACGGTATTGCATACTTTTTTGTAGACATTGATGTTAGAGGACATTTAAAATAATAGTATAGTAACTACAATTGTATCACATTAGTTTGTTCTATTGTCAATAGTTTTCGCAGTTTATGCGAAATAAGGAAGTTTTTTGGTATTTTATTCACGACTTAGCTTACACTATCGAAGTTATTATACGGATCCCTAACTTTTTTTTAAATATTATATACCAAACGCATGGCTTGCTTGTTTTGTCACTTGATTGCATTTTATTATTAATTTTACGCTAAGTATGAAACGTTTGGCATAAAAAAATATGATTACTAGGATCATTCCTTCCTCCTCCTGCGGTTGGGGGACACACGGTACTTATTACGGTGTGACTTAGACGGATACGGTACAGATTTAAAAAGTTTTATCTGTCCCACATCGGTAACAGGGGGCAGAAGGTACAGTTTATTACTATACGTCGCCTACAGGAACAGACTAATAGATATGTGTTAAAATACAGAAAACAATAGTAGATTATGATACTGTTGCATAATAAGGGTTCTTATAACATGAGTGTGTCTCGTTTTTTTATAGTATCACACGAGTGTTATAAGACCAAGTTATGTACAGTGTCATACACTACTTTATCTACTCTCATACAATACGTAAAACAATATTGCAAATAAAACGCTGAATATAACAACAAATTTATTTTTACTTGTAATAATTATTGATGTTCTGAATATTACAATTATAAAAATGAATTTGAACCGGGCAGGAAGCGTTATTGGAGGTACTCGGAGAGGGTATGTTAATGTTGACCTTATTTCTGTTATTTTCAATACTGTTAAGTATTGAATTGGATATAGCGATCTTGTTAGTCATTGAATCATCTATATAGCCTTCTGCAACTGTCGTTGACTTCCAACCTCCGTGTCGCTTTAGTGCCGTTATATCTCCACCAGCGTCAATTAGCAAGGTCGCAGATGTTCGGTGAAAGCAGTGTACTGTGTACAATTCGGGGTCGGTAAGTTGATGATAGCTGGCAATAACTTTGCCTATAGCTCCAAATTTGTTAATGCCAACTCTCTGCGTCGTGCATTTTCCGTCAATATAGTTTAGAAAAAAACTGGGATTGCTGCACTCAGTTGGTCGTAGCTCTATGTATTTTTTGCATTGTTCATAATATTTCCCAGTAATGGAAAAAAGCGGTCCGTCTTGGTTTGAGTTTTACTTATTTTGATCAATAGTGTAGTTTCGAAGACTTTGTATGTTGTACCTATAACTCTTGCCGTCAGTAAGCACCCATTATACCAAAAATTAGTGCAATCTGTAACAAAGCATAGGTATATATATTACGGTAAATTAACTCAATATAAACAAAAAAATGTACATGGTTAACTGATAAACAACTAAAATACCTTTGTGAAGCAATATAATGTGTCTGGGGCTTCATTTAAGAACTTATTTATCTGCTCTGCTGTAAAAGTCTTAGATTTTTTCCCTTTATATCCTTGTGAGATTCGTTTCAAAAATGCAATCAGCTTGCTATATTTAGTTATGTCAACTACGTTGTAAATATTGAGTGTACTTTTAATCATGGAGTATTTAACCCACATACTTGACACTTTATATTTTTCAGATAACTCTTGAAAGTACGCTAACAACACATTTTCAGATAATGATGTAGCATTTTTATTCATTTTCCATTCCATGAATTCGTGGTAACATTTATTATAGTTGCTCCTAGATTTCGCCGGCAACAGGTTCATGGTCATGTTTGACGCAGCTTCCAGAATGTCTGGTGGTATACAATCACCACTATCCCCGCTTTCAGACATGTTTTTACACAAAAACCTATGTATTTTACAAACAAAACCAAACTTTGTTTAAATATTGAAAAGATTTTTTAAATGTCAAATGTTGGCGCCAAGGCGCAAACATCGATTGCGCATGCGTGTTGCGTCGTCGCGGACTCGTTCATTGGAACCTTTTTTTTTTAAAGTAGAGATTCAACCTCCTTGGTCCAGCTGGAGGTTGTATAGGTGTATCGTTATGATTAAAAAGTTATATTATGTTACAGGTGTCCATACAAGACCTGTATCGTAATTAAACTTTTTTTTATTATTTTTGGCTTGTACGTAATGTTTGTCATAAGAATTTTGTTTTCAATTTTATAATCTTTGTATTATAGTATCAGAGTAGATAAAATATTTTTTTTTCGGTAAAAATAGCACACCCACTAGTGAGAAATGCATTTTAGCCTGTTGAGTTACGACGGCAAAGTTAAATTCAATAAGCGATAACTTAGTATCGAGATACTAGTTAATGATATAAATACAAGTATGCCCTGTACATTTTTTAGTTTGTGCGTTGGAGTAGCGTTCATATTTCGAATCTTCACGTTGTAAATAGTTGTTCGCAAATAATTAATGCCAGGCGAAAATGTCCCAATTCAGCATGGTAACCCTAACCTTAGATAACGCTCTAATCCAAAGGCACGGCTTAACATTCCGTCTTGCAGGCTCTTACGCTTCCTTAATGTATTTCCGCTATTTTCTAGCGTATATTCACAGGAAAATAACCATTGAAACGGAGGTCGTAAAGGCCATGTTGGCGTGATGCCAGGTGTCATGTTACATTGAACTTAGGTGCGGAGTAGTGAAGAGATGATGGTAGATTAGGATATTCAGAGTTATATACCTATAATGTGAGTATGGGAATAATACCATGATTTAGAAATAGTACTTTATCTTATACTTTCCACACATTGGTCAAATTTTGTACTGGATACTGCTAAAGTTGTTCTTAGATATCTAGGAAGAATGGGAAGAGTTACAAAAAAGTTTATAGCATTTTAGGTAATAAACATCTTCAGACGAACAGTACTAACTTTAAAACTGTCGTGTTGTTATCAAATTAAAAATTATCTTCATTTGCGATTATGGTTATAGCTACACATAAGTAAATGTTTAAACTAATGAAGCTCTCCAAGATTCTCCATACTGTATCCTAATAGGGTTCGATTATATATTACTTCTTAATTCAAAGATTTTCTCTTCGAATAGTCTTTAGCTACGTTTGTGATCTTTTTGTAGCTCTGAAGGTGCTCAATCCCTCATCCTACTCTAAGTAAAATTCTAGTCACAGTGTTTGTAACATAACTTCGCCGAAACAGCTTGACCGATCCACTGAGACGTGGTCCCTTACTGCGGGCCTCATTAACAAGCATAAAGTAGCCTAACGAGCGATGGAGAGGGTTTTTATGCTTGGGGTTTCCCTGGGTGATAAGATCCAAAATGAGGAGATCAGTAGGAAAACTGAAAATTGTACGTTGTAGTGGCAATGGGCAGCCCCGTCGCTCGCAGAACTGATAATCGATGGGGAAGAAAGGTTCTTGAGTGGCGACCACGCACCGCAAGACGAAGTGTAGGCCGACCCCCCGGTAGCTAGAAAGATGACCTCGTACAAACCGCGGGGAATCGCTGGATGCAGGAAGCGAGTAGCCGGTCCAAGTGGCGTTCTTTGGCGGAGCCCTATATTCAGCAGTGGACGTCTTCCGGCTGATAATGATGATGTTGATGAAGGGTACAGATATCTGTCGCGGATTTCGGGTGAATTGGCTATCTAGATCATGAATCGGATCTCGCTAGACATTATCTTAGCTTATCTCTTATATCCCAGCCGTGTGATTCTGTAAAGATTCGTCGACGAGTTCACCGATGTCAAAAAGTTCAAACTCGTACATAAAGTTGTTTTTACAACGTTTCTTGTCATCTCGTCATTTGTTTCACGGATGCTGTCAAAGATACGATGTTTGCTCTTAGAGAATCGCACGGATGGCTTTTGCTCAAAGTCAGTCGGATATTTGGGGCATAGCCAATGAAAATTCAACGCGCTTATAATATTGTGATATTGTATACCTAACGGCATACAAACCGACATACGTATTTTATATTAATAAATAATTGTGTTTACTTCGTTGACAGCTTTTTTCAGCGCCTTTAACAAAAAATCCTAAGTTTTACCAATTTGTCTTAAATTTTAAAAAAATTGCAACTTTCGGTCCATCCGACCATCTGTCTGTCGTGTTATATTTCATTGCAACTTACTAACTACGTAATTAAAAAGTAATAGCGTCCAAAATGTGATCAAAACAACATTCGCAGTGATACAGTTAGTGTTTTTATTATCGAGACAATCGAGTTCGAGTGACAGTGGCATCCGATCCGTAAGGTAAGAGATTGAGAAATAGGGTAGACCGTTTTGTCTGCTCCTAAATAACTTCGAACTTTTTATACATCCACCCGCATCTTTAGTCTACCCGTGAACATTGTGCATGTAACCGTGCCGAAATATCGAGAACTCCAGAATGTATGTACTCGTCCGCATCAGGACAAAAAATAACAATGAATTTATGAATGAAACCTGCCTCTAAAGAGGGTTGCTGATCCCAACAGATTAAATCGTGGTGTACATCCCGTGAGTACTAATTATAAATTATTACATTAGTAGTTACTATCGTCGTATAGTATACATCTATATTATATACGAACTATATAAACTGTCTGACGTTTCCAATTAGTGTTTATTTCTTTGAAATGGCCTCACGTCTAGAGAACAGTGTGCCACTAAGGTCCAGAGCGAATTAAACTTTTAATTACTGTGATAGTACAGTGCTTGGATGGTTTCGGTTGTGGTTAGTGAGGTATAAAATGTGGATGTGGTATTAACAAGACCGAAACGTAAAGCCCTAGGAATAAAGCTACGTAGGTCAGACATACCAGGTGTGTTTACTTTGAGAGTATTTCGCCCCGAACTAAGACCCCGAACCTATGGTACTTAACAATATCTTTTATACATAAAGGTTCTTGACAAAAACTAATGAATATGATATATAAAACAGATTTGAATTGTACCTACTTTACCTAATCAAATGTTTCAACGATGCTAGTATCAACAACCTACTGCAAGAAATGGCGCTATACGAGCATAAAAATCATGAATACGATTTATCCATCTGCCAAATTTGAAAAAGATATATGAGCGCCGATTTCTCCTAGTACTCTCCGAGACCGCTCTACGCTCGCTAAATTAAAATATCGGCACTGTATAGTCCTGACTCCAGAATTAAACTGTTTCATGCCCTTCAAATTTGATTTAAAATCTATAGAAGTGAATTAATGTAATATCTTTTGTAATTTAATTTTGGTTTTTATTGTTAATTGGATTTTATTTATGATTCTACTGTGACTAATTGTAGTTATGTATGATGTTTAGTTTTTAAGTATGAAGTTTTTTGAAGTTTATTTTTTTAGAATTTATTGTGAGTAAGAGGTTAAAAAACCGATGACTCGAGGTAATAAGCACAGTAAAGTGCTACGCATAAATATAATTCTAAGCTCGGGGGTGCTACTACAACTGCTAGGAGTAATCATAATGCTTACCATCGGTCCCTAAAATAAAAATATCGTAGCTACCAACTAAAGCATTTTGATTATTTTTAACAGTAAAAAACAAATGTTTGGTGAAAATTCCAACCGCCTAACTAGGCTTTCAAAACACAGATAGAATCCCATAGTCTTAAATGGAATCGTAAAAACTGATGCAATACCAACTTCTATATATAAATCAAACACGCCTTCTCCAATTCGTAAAGCATTTCCGACATCCGATTGCAATTCTTCCGTAGCAGTATAAAGTACAGCGTCAAAGATAAATTGGTTCTCGCAGCTTAGAACCTTTGACTTTAAATTAACTTCAAGTGTACTTAAGATTATTGCTTGGAAAGACCAATAAAAGTTCAAGGAAGGGAGTACGTTTAATTTTTAACTAGGGACTGCCCGCGACTTCGTTTGCGTGGTAAGCTCGGCCTTCAACCTAGCCGTAACCACCCATCTTTTCTTATATTTTTTTAATATAAGAACCTTCTACGAATTAGTAAACATTTAAAAAAAAGATTAATGAAATCGTTAAAGCTTTTCTCAAGTAATAGCGTGACCAGGAGAAATTGGGGTTCATTTTTATATATGCAGGGTCATCGTTTCTGACTGATTTGACTATGAAACACCTTATCTTAAATCGAGATCTTAAAGATCTTAAATCGTTGTCGAGATATTTTAAGTTGACAAATATTATTTCACGTGAACGATGCATTACGTTACACTTACGCAGTTATTCGTTCTAGGACCTCAGACAAGTAATTAAATTTCTATAAGTAAAACGTCTTCCTACTAGCGATGATTCACGCAGGTTTGGCACGAGACGCGTGTAGGGATGTCAACATTGCCACAAAACAAGTGCACACCGCATCCAGGTTTTGTTAGTAGCATACCTACGCAACAGAAAACAATGACATTTAAAAACTGCTAACCGCGACCGCAGGTCCGGCACTCACGTAATAATTGCCGGCAAGCGTACTCCGCCCCCATCCACCACCTCTTCCAACTTTTATCGCCTAATTATCGCGATACGATTCTATTTACTCGTGGCCGCGCGGTCTAAGTACATTTTCCTCAGTTGTCTAATGTATACACATTACTTTTATGGTTAGCTAACTGACCTGCCAGCGGCTACGCTCGCGTGGCCTCGCGGGATACGGTAATTACAGATTTTTAATTATCCACGGGAAACTCTAATTAAAATTTAAAAATATCCTATATGTTGATCAGGGATATAAGCTACCGCCATACGAAATTTCATTAAATCGGTCCAGTCGTTTCGGAGATTAGCCCGAACAATTAACAATTTGAACTTATTTTTCACTCCTTACATCCCCTGACTCGGTTTTAGCTGAGTTTTCATTGTACAGAAATTTGACCTGTGTGGCCGCGCGGTCTAAGTACATTTGCCTCAGTTGTCTAATGTATACACATTACTTATATGGTTAGCTAACTGACCTGCCAGCGGCTACCCTCGCGTGGCCTCGCGGGATACGGTAATTACAGATTTTTAATTATCCACGGGAAACTCTTTAATTAAAATTTAAAAATATCCTATATGTTGATCAGGGATATAAGCTACCGCCATACGGAATTACATTAAATCGGTCCAGTCGTTTCGGAGATTAGCCCGAACAATTAACAATTTGAACTTATTTTTCACTCCTTACATCCCCTGACTCGGTTTTAGCTGAGTTTTCATTGTACAGAAATTTGACCTCTACTGTTTCTAATATGAAGTAATTTTTACATCCCTCGTTTTACCCCCATAAGTCATCCCTGACAAAAATATTGAAAGCATCACTATTTATTTTAAATTACCTATCCAGGTATCAATTTCCATCACTGTAGCTCCAAAAATAAAGAACCTTTGAAAAAAAATATCCCTCGTTTTACCCCCCTTAGTCATCCCTGTCAATAAATATTGAAATCACCATTTTAAACTGTCCAAATGCAAATTTTCACCACTGGATGTTCGAAAACACAAAACATTCCATACAAACTTTCACCCCTCCATTTCACCCTCTTAAATCACCACTATCCAAAAAAAAATTAGGCCAACATTTTTTATTTTGAATAACCTAATACAAATTTTCACATCTATAAGTTCAAAAACAAAGGAGTTTCATACAAACGTTTTCACCCTTTTTGACCCCTTTAGGGGTTGAAAATCATAAAATCCCGTCTTAGTGAGCACCTACGTCCTAAAAAAACCCGCATGCAAAATTTGAAACTCCTAGCATTGGTAGTTTCTGAGATTCCGTGATGAGTGAGTGAGTGAGTGAGTGAGTGAGTGAGTGAGTGAGTGACCTTTCGCTTATATATTTATATATATATATATAGATTTAAGAAGATAAAACTAGTAGTACTGCAAATAGTTGACCTCGAAAGCACAGTATTATCAGTGGCAATTTGTCTCAGTCTGAGCTTTCTGCAGGTATCAAACGCTCTTGCTGAATATTACCAAACTCGTCCAGTTTTTAAACTTCGAAATTATCTCGGCAACTACTTAACCAATAAAGCTAAATAAAGTAAAATATCGAAATTCTTTATTAAAGTCAGGTACTCGTACCTAATGTGTGTACCAAATTTCATCAAAATCGGTTGGTAAATAGCGCCGCAACAAACGTTTACCTCTTTTTAGGAAAAGTGTTTTTCAAATATCGTTGATGATAAAATGATTAAGTATATAAAATAGTAGAAAATAAGTACCGAGTTTTGTTAGGATTCGTTAAAAATTGCGACCTACATAGAAGGATCAACATAAAACCTAACAAACATACGGAAGGATTAAAGTCAAATTGGCCCGTTAAAGCAGAGACGCTTCACTCGTTCCGTCAATTACAAATTAATAAAATATAAAACACGCACCAGTAGGTATACTCATGTCATAAGTGAAGAATGGTTGTAATGGTGACCATCTTCTATCTCTTTGCAATCGTGCGTGAATGATAACAGACAGCAATAAAAACCAAACATAGAAAAGTTCACAAACCGCAGTAAAACTTTACAATACAAGAAGACAAAACACAGCGGAAACTTGGAACAAAGTGCGCGAGAAGAAAAGAGAAATGAAAATATTATATTACCACAGGAACTCGTATATATTTTTGTAAACAAATAAAAACGATACTAAATCGTGTCCATTGCGCAAAAAATATCCCACTCTCACAGAATTCTAATGCTTGCGGTCTATAATAAAAGATAAAGGCGATTTTTTAGTATGATAATTTCTGCAAATATCATTTTTAGTACTTATTACTCGAAAGTTATCAAAAAAACGCTCTTATGTATTTACTAATTTTTAAATAAACAATTTTTACCTCAGTCTCAACGACACAAGTCAACATGTCAACTGCCGAGCAATTTCGTAATGATTCGTCGATGAGCTCACCGATGTCAAATACTTTATGAGATATCGCCCTTGTACCTACTTAAGGTTGTTTGTCCAACGTTTCTTGTCATCTCGTCATTTGTTTCACTGATGTTGTCAATGATGCAACGATGTTTGCTCTTAGAGAATCGCACGGCTGAATGGAAAAAAAATCTGAACATATCGAACCTGCTCACAATATTTCTAGATAATCGGTTGAGAAATGCGACCTGTGGGCCGAGTGTAACGAAATCGTATCGTTTACGTATTCAGTACAAACTATGAGTTATCTGTGCCCTATTGTACTAGATAAATGACAGTTTGTACTAAATAAGTTAACGATGCGACTACGTTACATTTAAAAATATTTTCGCGCTCGGCCCACTGTAGAGGAGCAGCCAAATATCCGGAAAAATGAAACCATTTTTGTCCAAGCTATTACATACACGTATCGCTTGTGCTTCCTAATCGTCCGGTCAATAATAATAGCTAAAAAAATCAGTTATCAACACTAAAATTACGAGTACATTGTCATTAAAAGTACAAGTCCATAACTACGTACGCTGTCGCTACTTTCAACCAGTCTTGTGTCTGACTGAAGTCTGATAGATTTCCGAGAAAATCTTTATGATTATTATCTCCAGTGTTATATACTCCAACGTAGACTCTCCAGTCGCCTTCGTCAATAATACAATAGATTTCTCGGAAATCATACCACTTTTCTAGGAATTGCGACATATATGGTAAACTGATATATTTAAAAGTAACCATACCATACACACACTCAAATCTTGCATTCCCTGTGTGGCGGGACAAAATGCACTCCAAGATCAGGGAACAACATTACAAATATTTATTCTTTTCACTCACGTTTTCGACCAGGTGTTGAACTTTTTTTTTTCTACAAAACTACAACACAGACTCTTTGGTCCGTACCTTTTTCAGATTTAGATTTGTGTTTTTAAGATAGATATATATTTTAATAGAGATTCGTTCTCCAAACATCACAATGATATTCTTAATAAACTCAAGTGAGTCCAGTATTTTTGTATATAAATATGAATGTTTTTAATATATTTATTTTCCTTGCGTATTTTACTAATCTTATTGCTAGTTACATTTGTTGGTTTTATAATTGTGCTTTTAATGCTATCCGCTATTGGCCAAAAGTACCAGCCTCAGGTTCACGCCTTTGTACTGTCCTTTTGAAAATAGCCTTCACGATCTCCTCCTTTCGGTCTTTTATCGCCATTGGATCGCGGAGTCGAACTTCAACGGGGAACGTTAACGGGGCCGACGATACAATGAAGTACTTCAGTTCTGTTTACATATCTTTACTGAGATTTGACGCTAAGATATATTTAGACATATAAAATAAAATAAACTTATGATATTCCATTAATTTCGTTTATAATAAATATAATATAATAAGCTTTTGATCGAAATCCAAAACTAATAAATTTAAAAGAAAACCATTCATAAACTATAAATCCATGTGATATACTTAGCAAATGAAATAACTATTATAATAAATATAATCACTACATATTATTACACTTACTTTTTAGGCGAATTTAAATAAACATATATAATTAAACGTCTAAACCTATTAATATATTTCAAAAGTAAACTAAAATGCCTGACTAATACAAAAGAACAATACTCTCAAACACGAATTGCAAAACGCTGATCAGTATTTTGTCGTTCTTACTATTGAAGGTAGGGATATTATTTAAATAAACAAGTCCTGAGGTTTTATTTAAAATACTAATCTTAATCATATAACTTATCTGCAATCCTCGCTTTGCTAGTCATCGCACATATATAAGACTGCTGACGTACCTCGTAATTTCCACGAGAGCAATACATCCACAAGTCGCTTGCTACGAAAAAAAAAATTAACATAAGTCAAAATTAACAATGTTTCGGCAGGATATATTATTATGCTCGACAAGAATTTTGTTCCAAAAGTGTTGCTTATATCGTTATCGAGGTGTAGGTTAGATGTACCCTAATTCTTGCCCTTCACCAGCCGCTGCCGCGGCACGCTCGCTGCGCTCGCTCGGCTCGCGCGTCCTGTACTCACGATTCAGCATAACGATCCTCCTCGCTTCGCTCGATGTGACTCTGCCTTAGCCTAGTCATGAAAATGGAATACCATTAAACATACTTACATCAGTTTGTTAACTGAATTATACCAAAATGTATAATATGTCAAATTATAGTTATATAAAAAAAAATGAAACTTGAACAGTATGTAATATTAGTAGTATCTAAAATTATAGTTTTACAGTTGCTCGTTATATAAAGGGCTGGTATAGATTATTAAATATATTACAACTTTAACGTATATCAACCGTCTGTTACGCCTAAAGTCTTTTATATCCAGTGATGCATAGTAAAATAGAAATCTGTAAAATGAATTTCAAACAACAGTCACGCCATTCTTATAAGTTGGGCCATTCGTCGATTTCCTATAATACAACCGTCCCTAAGAGGGATATATTTCCATAAAAGTATAATGTAATCTAAGTTTAGCACAAAATATATCTCGCTTAATCCAGTTGCGACAAACGCTTCCATCTTAAATTCTGTTTATAAAACAAAATGATTCAAAGTTGTGTAAGAAAATTAAATTGCGCATGTAAAAACTTTGTGTGGAATATACACGTTTTGATAATTATGTTAAATACAGTATTAAATAAAGCAAAAACCAAGCGATTTAACAATTATACACAAATTCGTGTCTGTTTATTGTGATATCTACCTCATTAAATTACAGTCTGGCCTAGAGAATAACGAGTGTGATATTGACTTACTTTGCTAAATAGAGTTTATAGAGTTATAGAATTACTCTATTTGATGCAAACTTTCGTGAGTATTAGACATTTAAATATTACTTTATAAGACCTTCGTTACTTTTAGAACTGCGTGTCATCGATAACTGCTTTTTAGCGTATCTTTAAGTGGTTAACAGTTATCATTTAAAAATTAATACGAAAAATCATTGATGTATTCCATCGATATAAAGGGCTGCAGAGTATTAATTATAAATTAAATAAAACAACCTGAAAAACTGTTTTAGGGACGTTATTGTACCTGTAAAACCAGCTGGTTTGATCCACTTTTGGTGTGTAGAATAAATAAGCCACGTCGGTGTTATTTGGACCTTGCAAACAGTTGAGCTTTAATACATATACAATTCACATTTCCTCGCCATAAGGACCGATTTTAATTGAATATTGCGCCATCTGCGAACGTTCGCGGGAACTAATTCAAAGGCTTACTACCCGCATGCGACGTTGCGCGTTAACCGCCCGACCGCGAAAATTAGTTTCATATTCAGTAGCGTTTTCAGTCGACGCGTGACCGTCGTGATGAGCGAGTGTGTTCGCGCCACTTTTACCTAACTACCTACATTGCGTGAATTTAAAAAATAAATTGTTCCTTTTAAATTATATTACTTAACTGTGACTGTTTAGTATTGGGAGTGTAGTGTTAAGAGATAGTGTTTTAGTGTTACAGTTGGGGATGGCGATGTAGTAGTATTGGATGGCATATCCCGATGTTTTTGAAAAGGTACGTGATTAGCAGTAATGTAAAAACTACCCTTAAATAGTTTAATGTGCATAATGATATTTGACATTCAGAAGAGTATTTGGAGTTTCTCGTACACACCTAAATTAAAGTACAGTGCTATTTAACAATTATAGGCTCTTTTACGTATAAAAAAAAATGCTTGCGTTTCGGGTATTAGAAATTAATTATGTTTGAAAATTAGTTATAAAAACTCTTAGTAAATAATTTGATTATACTTGATGATAAATCGGTTCGTTCTAGAGTCTTTTACCACATAATCAATGTATTGTTTGATTTAATTTTTTAATACGACGAGACGGACAAATCAAGTTCCTGAGGGTAAACAACACGCCCACCCATGACGGTCGCAGTTACACCCAGTTCTTATGAAAAAATTATAAGCGTGGCACTAAACTGCACTTATCACCTCGAGACATTTGTTTTTGGGCCTTTTTGGCCCAAGAATTTAGCTTTCTACAGCCCCCTTCATCCTAAAATGGTAATAGGCAATATTGCATTGTAGTAGAATATCTAGTCTTAGAGTGGTACCGATCAAGACGTTTATTGCACAAGATGTCTACCCTGTCACAAGATTTTTTCTAGTATTGTAATTTTCAATTTCTCGTACTTTTAATTTTGATAATACTATATTACTCATCGCCCATTGTCAATTTGATATTGAATACCAATATGTTGTTAATTGCAATCGTCATCATTACAATGTAGGTACACAACCTACGTTTAATCTTAATAAAATAGATGACTCCTTATGGGGACGTAATTAAAAATATTTCTTCCGCCGTCAAATAAAGATAAAAATAAGATAACCTAACTATGTAGTTAGTTTTTCTCGCTTCATTGCCCATTTTAGATTGGATATTGAATACCGATAAATTGTTCATTGCAATCGTCATCATTACAATGTACACAACCTACGTTTAATCTTAAAAATAGATAACTCCTTATGGGGACCTAAATAAAAATATTCCTCCGCCGTCAGATAAAGATAAAAATATGATAACCTAACTATATAGTTAGGATTTCTCGCTTCTAAAGATTTTCTTCTCGCTTCTGAAGAAAAATTCTTGTTTACCTAAAAAATATTAGGATTTGGCGGATACTGCGGAACTGCACGGTAACTTAATAATATAAATTCTGATTTGAAAAAAAGATAAAATAAAAAAAGATCGATTTCTTGTTTGAAACTATGAATCTTCTTACGGAGTCATCTATGCTATTAAGACTTAACGTAGGTTGTTATCATTGCAATTTTAACTATAAACTATTATTAAAAAAAATACTACGAACAATTGAAAATTACAATACTCGTACCATAAAAAGTTCTTATTTATACTAAAAAAAATATATTTTGTTGGATACTTTAGGCCCTCTATAGTAACTTAATAAAATATATTCTGATTCGAAAATATGAATGATAATAATAAGAACGATTTATTGTTTGAAACTGTGTATCCCTCACGGAGAGTTGTAATGATAACAAATTTTAATTACTTAATAATATAAATAGGAAAAAAATGAAAATTACAATACCAAGACTAGGCTAATATTTCTTTTTTACGCACTTCCAAAAAAAGGATGAGGTACTCAATTCGACTGTATGTTTCTTTCATAACTTTCGACTAGGTGAACCGATTATCAAAATTCTTTTTTTTTTGTAAGCTGGTGCTTCCCGTGTGGTCTCATTTAAATTCCAAATTTGCTCCAGTCGTTTTTGAGTTACACGCCAATAACTGAATAGAATGGAAGTCGGTATTCATTTTTTCAAATTGTACTTGTATGTCGTAGGTATATCCTTATATACGAACAATGATGCACAAGGGTGCACGTTACCGAATGCACTGTTGTGCTATCGGTGACATGCAGAACTTTGAAAGTAAATACGTTTCGTTGTAGTAGAAAACTATGTTTTATCTTCATTCCTTCCTAAACAGCCGTGCGATTCTGTAATGATTGGTCAACGAGCTCACCGATGTCAAACAGTTTGAGATATCGCCCTTGTACATAAGGTTGCTTTTCCAACATTTCTTGTCATCCCCTCATTTGTTTCACGGATGTTATCAAAGATGCAACGATGGTTGCTTTTAGCAAAGACCTTACACTTACTAACTAGACTGTGCACTATGGCGAAAATACCCTTTTCAGCCTTATTCATCAAGAATGCCATAATTTCTACCATAAAATCCACGTCGCATTTATGGGTCGCCAATATCGTGTTAGATTTTGTCGTATTAATTCTTGTGTGAATGTTTTCGATATTATGTTGGACCATCTGTTCAACTCCATAATAGTTATCACACTTTTTTATTATTTTTAATAACCATTTTAAGTTGTCAATGGTTGTATAACGTCTTTTCAGGCGCTGTTGTAAGGCTATGACATCTTGACGTAATTTATTTTTACGTTGTGAGGCAGAAGCTGCAGCAGGTGCTATTTGTGTGGAAATACGTTCCGTAGTATTTCTGCCACTTTCTTGCAGTTTTATCGTTTTGGGTGCTGGTCCTTCCTCTATACATGTATTGCTTAAAACATACTTTTAGTACAATTTTTTCGCTGGGCTTGATCTGTAAAGAAAGTTAACACAGGTTCATACATGGTATACATGAGTAGACTGGAGCAGAGTGTTGAAATCAGAGCCTCTACTAGCAGTTGTTGAAGATTTTTACTTTTACCTTCTCATCGGACCCTCATTACCAAAATTTCAAAACGTTTTAATATTTGATGTACACGTTTTTATTGACACGCGTGATCTTTATACGTGCGATCTTTTTTAAATCAGTTCAGTAGAAGTAGAATTATGTGAAAAAGCCGTTGCAAGATTTTAATCCTCAAGATTAATAGGTACGCGTTCTGATGATTTATTCTTAACCTTAGGAAATAGTGATGGAACAGCATCAGGTTTTAGCATTCTCCAAGTATAAACAGGAATAAACTTGTCACATTTAAAATGCGCTCTGCAAACGACAGACGACTTTGACATTTTTCCAGGCAGTGCATTTTCTCAATTCAATTTTTGGTTTTCATTCTTCGGAAATCTACAAAATAAGAAATATAAATAATAACAACAAACATCATCATGACATGATGGACTTTTATTAAAAGTAAAAAAAAACTAAACTTTTTTTAACTCTTTTTTTTATAGCTTTTGTTTTGGGTTTGCCACTTTTGTACACTCTGACGGTGACCGGTATCTTCAACTTTAAGACAGTGGGACAGACGTATCTACGTACGTACTATGGGGATACTTTGGGATTGCAAAAAATCTTAGATCAACAATATTCATGGTTACCCTAAAAAATATTGAACTAACCACCATCTTGCATTTAGTATTACCACGTCCAAACATTTGAGTACTACTTTTTACTCAGTATTAATTAATTACTTTTAAAGGACAACGAATTGACATTTTGGGTCTTCTTCTGTGACAATGGAGTTTTATCGTTTTTATTAGATTTAGCACGTTGTTAAATGTTTTCGATTCTTAGATTGAGCACAATTATTGAGCAGTTTAAATAGGAAACTTCTGTGTTTAAGTTTAGTCTGTGAAAGGTTAAAAAAACATAAGAAAAATAGAAACCTACTGGTTTCTCTACTTGAGACCCTATTTATATTATATTATTCTATGCCTGACTTATGGCACTGAAACGTGGTCTCTTACTATGGGCCTCATAGATAAGCTCAAAGTCGCACCACGAGCTATGGAGAGGGCTATGCTCGGGGTTTCTCTACGTGATCGAATCAGAAATGAGGAGATCCGTAGAAGAACGAAAGTCACCGACATAGCTCAGAAGATTAGCCAGTTGAAGTGGCAGTGGGCAGGGCACATAGCACGCAGAACAGATGGCCGATGGGGCCGAAAGGTTCTGGAGTGGAGACCACGTACCGGCAAGCGCAGCGTAGGTCGTCCACCGACACGGTCGACAGACGACCTGAGGAAGGTCGCAGGACGACGTTGGATGCAGGCCGCTTCCAACCGGTCCTTTTGGAAAATCATGGGGGAGGCCTATGTTCAGCAGTGGACGTCCTACGGCTGAGATGATGATGATGATGATTCTATGCCTGAGACATGGTTGCACCCGGAGGCAAAACAATACGGTATTTTCACAACAAAGTAAATGCGTAATAATTTGTAATGCTAAAATCACCTACGTTTTAATCATTGTTTTTACCCACACCTTCATTTTATGACGTCACAACTTCCACAGTCTTAATAAAAAAAAAACTGTAGAGTATTTTAAATCAGTTTCAAAGTTTATGAATCAGTCGTTTTCGTAAATCATATAAAAGCAAAGCATACAATTTTCAAACATTTCTATCTAGCCCAATGATTAGTTAAACTGGCAAAACATCAGACAAGGACACACTACCAACGGGTGCCCTCTCACCAGGACCACTTTTAGCTAGCTACTGCCTTTAAGGAAATAGCTGCCCTAATCATAAGATGATAGATCTCAATTTAGCTAAACAAAAATGATCGGTACACAGTCTAGTTAGTAAGTGTAAGGTCTTTGGCTCTTAGAGAATCGCACGGCATGTTTGAAACGTCTCCTAAGATATATTTCGCCTTCCTTCCGTTTATGATAACATACAATCCAAACACAGTAACATCACGTAAGATACCAATATTTTCACGTATGTCAATATTCTTTGATATATTTTCACGGTTCAGGCCAGCGTTTGATCAAAATGTTATCAAGTAATAAATAAACTAAGAGTCAAGCGGAGTTGGGAGGAATTTAGTGTGACTGAAGATTGAGTCAACTACGCGCATTGGCGGGTACGAATGTATCTGTTCTTTTATACAATTATAGTGAATATAGTATAATGGTGCATATTACAATAAAATCATGAAGGGTTGCGACATCAATACAAGAGTTAATAGTTTGTAAAAACGCTTCTTTCGGTTGGATGAAGTTTGTCAAGCTACACACTAGATGTCGCTTCATCCCTATAGGAAGGTTGAAATCAACTTGAGAGTTAAATTCAATGCCCGGACGCATTGCTTTGGTTGCCTAGCGATCATAGCGTCTGACATGGATTTTCGGAAGATGCGTGTTTGAGTCAAAATGACATACTAAATAAATATCATCATTATCTTAGCTATAGTACGTCCACCGCTGAATATAATGTCCCCCCCATAATTTTCCAAAAGGACCGTTTGGAAGCGGCCTGCATCTAACGTCGTTCTGCTACCTTTATAAAGTCGTCAGTCCACCGTGTCGGTGGACGACCTGCGTTGCGCTTGCCGGTCCGTGGTCTCCACTCCAGAACCTTCCGGCCCCATCGGCTGTTCTGCGTGCTATGTGCCCTGCAAGCTGCCTATGCTATGTTAATCTTCAGGGCTATGTCGGTGACTTTCATTCTTCTAAATAAATAGAGCATGGTGAAATTCGTTAGTGAGCCGTGACTGTTTTATCAATAGTAAACAAACGTGTTCTATTTGAGATGATAATCATCGCTTTTTATTACACACTGTCTTTTACTGATTTGAAGCAAAAAGCTATATGTAATTAATTTATTCATAGGTATGTGTACGTTTATCAAAAGCCGCAATGGTTGGAAAAAGTAAAAGCATTTATTTATTTACTCGTATTTATTTATTTGGTATGCCAACAGTAATTACATGTTAACTGGTCTAGAATCTTATGGTAGGAAAACTTAAGTTACATGTAACACCTCTTACAGGTAAACACAGCTTGCACCTAATATATTAAAACTAACGCGTTAATTAGCAAGGTGGAAATAGAGTTATATAAAAAAATAAGAATGGTAAAAGTGAAAAATGACAAGAAACAATATTAAATCAATAGTACCATGTTAATCATAGTTTTACAGGTATTGTGAGTTATTTAACACAGTGGAACGTATATGTGCTAAGCTGTCAAAATAAAAGTCTATGTCAAATTAATTTGCTAATTTGACTAACCGAGCTATAGGTGAATTACTACCGAGGATAGACTTCCGAAAGGCCCTGAAAATACTTTGATTTTTTGACGAGGATATCTAGCTGGGATTTTGTATTTAACTTTTTCAACCAGTGGGGGACAGTCAATGCGATTTATAAGTAGCTTATGCCAAAATTGTATATCTAGGAGGTCTCTTCTCTTGTCAAGGCTAGTGACCTTAAAGTGTTTCAATATATTCTGGTAGTACACTGATCTACGTGCAGGGTGGGTGCTCCTTGAAAGGTTCCACATGAATCTTTTTTGCACTCTCTCGATTTTTAAGCTATGGGTAGAGAAGTGAGGACGCCAGATCACAGAATTATATTCGAGAACGCTTCTTGACGAATTGAAAAGCAGGACTTTAGTGAAAGGTTTTTTAAAAGAGCATCATGATAGGGTGTTTGCCATTACAAGCGATACATTTCTTATTTTTATTTCTATTAAAACTTATTTATCTTACATGAAGTTACATCTATATACTTGCTGATGTTGACCTCTATAATTTTATTTCAACATAGATTTAAAATACTTCATAAAAAAGATAACCAAACGTAGAATTTTTGTAGTAAAAACTTCTTTAGGCGCGTTGATCACTTTTTGGGTGAACTCCATCCATGTTTTTACATGGAACTTGCGTATTTGTCATCGGCTTTTTGGGTGAAGAAAAATTAAGGAACTCGCCTCGTCACCGTAATTTTTTTTTTTTTTTGGGATGACAGAGAAGATTTTGCCACTACGGGCATTAAAAGGGACACCGGACTGTTGGTGAGTGCACGCAGCACTCAACCGAGGGTTAACAAGGGCGCATAAAGGTCGGTGTGACAGGCCGGTTGGCGCAGTTGGTAGCACCCCAACCTTCTGAGCCGCTAGGCCCGGGTTTGATCCCCGGACAGCTCAAACATTTGTGTACATGAACATGTCTGTTTGATCTGTGTCTGGGTGTTTATATGTATATAAGTATTTAATATCATATTTAGTTATGTTATATCAGTCATCAGGTTACCATAGTACAGGCTCTGCCTAATTTGGGACCTGAAGACCTTTGTGTGGATGTTGTCCCATATTATATTATAAAGCGCTAGACAACGACAAGGGCGAGCCTGGTCTACAGTCATGACGGGTACAATAGAGCCGTTGGTAGTGAATACGTGCCACACACCGCTACCCACATCTACAACCCCACTTAATGTCTGAAAGAAAAGAAAAACACAGGTTAATAAAATAAAACACAGGTTTATAATAATTATACGTTTACCCATTCAATGGAAAATTACCTTTACCTTGATACATCACCGAACGCTTTGTCATGTATAATGTAGTTTTGAAGTTAAAACCGGTTTAGGCGAGGTGACGGTGATGACTACCTTTTGTTACTGATTGTAAATCTTAAAATTAATTCGAATAATTTTCACCTCTATCTACAGTCCACATAGACTGCCCCAGATGTTTTTTTTAAGTAAAAGCTTTCTTAAAACAATTGCGGAGGCGTTAAGTAAGAGTCATCTTCAATTATTCAAATGGAATTCTATCACTTTGTTGTTCACTCTTTGAATTATTAAAGGCCAGTGTTCAAACTTTTTTCAATTTTTTTACTGAATTATTGAAAGAAAGAGGGGTTAAAGGTTCCGGCGTTACTTTGTATTTATTACGTAAGCTTTCCTAAGTTCTGTGTGCATAGCTCGAAAATTTGCGTAAGTGTAACGGTACCGTACCGTTGACGTTTACAGTACAAACTATTATTTATCTAGTACAACGGTGACACAGATAACTCATACTTTATACTGTATAGGATTACGTTACAGTTAAGCACATTTTCATGATAGGCCTACTGCTTCTTGAATGAGTTTCAGTACTCTATCGTTGGTATGTTAGCATATTCCGAAAGGATCGATCCCTATAAGAAAGAACCATGCATTCTACCAGCAAGTGTCTGACTGTTCCGTTAGCTCCGTTGATGGTGATCCTGTCTTCGAAGCGCTAGGTTCCTGGTTCGATCCCCAGCGATGGCAAACATTTTTGTAATCATCAGAAATGTTTTTGGTCGGGTCTTGGATTTTGGGTTATTTTGTGTATCTATGCCTTCCGTGACACGGAATCCTAGTAAATGCGAAAACGTTTAAGTTATAGTGCCTTGTCACAATTACAGAAATTGTACCTATGCCTTGTACCTTGTAGCTATGCTCGGGTTTTTTTTTTAAATCATGTTTTGGAAATTATATTTAGATACATTGTATAACAACGCCATCTATCGCCCAATTGCTTTAGAGCTGTTGTGTCGGTAAAAATGTTGTTGTTGTCTAAGCTGATGGTCCTTATAACCATAATGATATTATAGCAGTTTTTCTTGCCTGAAAACACGGACACAACGACGTTTTCTAAAAATGAAAACTTGCTGGTTCGATTTATCACCCCCGAAACCGCCAGCATATATAATTTCATAAAAAATATTGGAGCCGTTTTCATTATTCAGATTATAAAAAATACATATTTACAAGAATTGCTAGTTAAAAGATATTTGATAGATGTTTTAGTAGATTTCACCCTTGGGCTACAATTTATTGGCCCCGAAAACCTCTGCAAATAAAATTCATGAACATTTTTGGTGCCGTTTTCGAGATTATATATAGTAACATGTGCAATTTAAACCAAGGTAAGAATGATGTGGCATGATCTGTACCGGCGTTAATATTGTATATTTTAAAGAGGAACAGTAGTTACTGTGACATTAGTGTAATACTTAGACAAATGATATTATGGATTTTTCGGTAAATTGAATATTATAATTTGTAATTTCGCAATATACTAGTAACTAAGTAATTAACTTAAAATTCAATTTGCTGGTCTCAAAAGTAATAAAACGTTTCTATTATGCAAAAAAAGTCATTTTAGACATGCCTTTACACGTCAATTACATCACATTCGATGTCCTATTACGGAACTGTCCCATTATTTTAGAGAAGGATATTTAAATTTATTTTCATAAAAATTAAAATAAATAATAACAAGTGAAATCTAAAATACAGTAAAAGCTCCTTATTCGCGCTTCCTTCATTAACTTTTTCATTATTCGCGGATTAAAAAAATGCTACCCAATTCCTGTATTCGCGGCTAAAAATTTCTTTATTCGCGGATTTAATAAGTACATACATAATAGTAACAGGATTCGAATAGGTATCCAACCCAATATTCTTTGTAAATGCCGTCAAATGGACTCTTAAAAAGATAAAATAGACCTTACAACTTTCTTTCTTCTTTACTTAATTTACCTCTTATTTTTAATCAAAATGTTCAAAAACTTCCATTAAATTGTTTTTTTTATTTGTTTTCTTATTTTGTCATCTAGGAACGTATCTCCTATAATCCCATATAAATTACCATTCCGTATTTACGGTTTCTGTATTCGCGGCATGTTTGTGGAACATAGACCCCGCGAATAAGGAGCTTTTACTGTATAATTAAAGTGTTACAAATTAATTCATCATCATCATCATCATCATCTCAGCCGTAGATCGTCCACTACTGAACATATGCCTCCCCCAGTCGCCAGTCCCACTCTTGATTGAAATTAATAAATTGGAGAAAAAATCTATTACTTATATTGATTCTAGGAAACATTAAGATGATAAAAGGCACGAAAGTAACGTAATGGACGGAATTAGGAAAATTACAATCAAATAAAGGGGGTTTGATATATTATTTTGTGTAATATTAGATTAGATAGAATAATATTCGTTTAAGGTATTAATACAAAATATATAAAGTTAAACATCCATAGCTATAGATTTACAGCTCTTTGATTTCAGCTATGTAACGGACCATTTTCTATGTAGTGTTTCACTAAAACACGATTTTGTCAAAAACCTCTTATTTGACTGACGAAAAACCGTAACAATGTTTATTTTATCATTTTAACATAAATTCAAATCAAAATATGTATAATTATATTATTAAAACTAGCTGCGCCCCGCGGTTTCACCCGCGTGGTGATGGATGATGATGATGATGATGATGAAAAGTATCCTATGTGTTAATCCAGCGCCTCATCTACCCCCATACCAAATTTCATCAACATTAGCCCCCCCGTTTGTGCGTGAAAGAGTAACAAACATCCATACATCCATACATACAAACTTTCACGTTTATAATATTAATAGGATTAACTTTAGAGGCTGGATATTTACCATGTACTCGTATTGTATTTATAGCGAGCTCTCGATATTTCGGCACAGTTGCATGCGCCATGTTCACGAGAGATATCCCGTATCTAACGTTAATTCTTGCAATAGTTACAATGTCAGTTTTAAAAATTATATTATTTTTGGATGTCCATTACGTAACTAAGCAAAAAACTAACTATGACCATACATGTATACAAGAATTGCTCAATTAGGGGTAATAGATATTTTAGTAGATTTCATCTATCGTACTACTTTACCCTGATATGGGTTCATCTCGAATTATTGCTTAATTATGTTGATTTATTTCGTTACAAAGAACGCGTGTTGCAATTATTGTAATTATAAGCTCTAACTTGCTTTTACGATAAAACGTATACAAGCAAAAGCTGTAATTCAGAGGTTATTGTCTACCTACGAAATGTATACTTTTTTACTTTGCACAGATTTCTCTCTGGATTCCCGATTTTAAATTTCTTAACTTTTCGGCGCTCAAAGAATATCTCGTTCTGCCTAATTAACTTTTTTATAATTTTTCCCTTTAGTTTTCCTCTCGAGCGAAGAGTCGTAAAACAGAATTTTTGAAATAAAATTTGCCTCTGAAATGTTGGAAATATTTTGAAGCCTTTTCCGCATTCCGATGGAGTTCAGTATTTAATTATTCAGACAAAATATGAAACCGATATGATTAATAAGTATTAAATTAAATTAAGAAGTAAATATTAAGTAACATTATAAAAAAAAAAATATTTTTATAAATTGCTAGGAATTCTTTTTATCATTAAAATTGGCTGATTACGTCAAAAAATACTTAAGCCATCAAGAGTAGGATTAGGTATCTAACTATTTGTTGTTCTAAAAGGTCTCGCCATGATTTGGTTAGTTATATTATAATTAGTACTCACGGGATGTACACTCGCCTGCAATAATATGTATACATTTCACAAGTTTTAAAAGTGCTCCCACATTCCTATATAAAAAAATATCTAAATATAAGCTATTTTTATTATTTTATTGCTTAAAATAATTCTTATCTACATTGTTATAAAATGTAGTACTGTATCAAAGTTTAGAAATTTACGGAATGTATACATCTTATTGCAGGCGACTGTATACCACGATTAGGAATATTTTGGAGTTCCCGAAATTTAGGTGCAGTAACATGCACCATATTCACGGGTAGCCTACCCGTGAATATGGTGCATGTAGTTATAATTTAGTTAACAATCGCGAAGGTCTAAACATTTGGTTAATTATGTCTTGAGAATGGAATGATAATAGGCTCGCAAACAAATTTAACGCATGAAGTTATTACGACAAAGTCCTGCAACCTTATACTTTACACACAAAATAATCTAGAAGATAAGGCTGAGACCACATTGGAGTCACGACAGTTTTAAGACAGACTTTCCTCACATACACAAGTCTGTATTAAAACTAAAACCAAATGGTTTTGCCTATGACACGTCGCACATCTAAAACCAAACTGTTTTGACTATGAGACAATTTTGTCTATGAGACGTTTTGTTTGAAGTGTGCGCGTCTTAATAATTTTTGTAAAGCAAAAGTCTGTCTTAAAACTATTGTGACTCAAGTCTGCGCTCAGCCTAAGATATATTTAACTTTTATACTATAATTTATTACTTATGTAATGGATAGGTTTGTTTAACGATGTTTAATGTGCAAGGGTGATTTCTCTCTAAATAGCCTAAAATAACATATTAATCATCAATCGCAAAGTTTGTTGGCCCGCGATCATGGCGCTTGAAACAGTGTCGTAATATCGGGAGCTCTAATGATATAAGAAACAGAGAAATACAAATAAATAGCACGGTTTTCATCCCGTAACTATATGCTTACTTTAACCGTGAAAATAATAAAAATGCATATTTATCATCAATGGTATTTACATCATGGTTCACAGTGCTGTAGGAGTACCTATGGAATGCGTTGCTTCATTTTATTGAAAGTGCTATAACTCTGACAAATTACAAAATCAGTACCTATCAAGCATAAAGTATGTAACACTGGTTCTTATTTTTAAACGAATCATAATAATCATAATCAATTTATTAATAAAGCCAATTTTCACGTTCAAATTCTAGATCTCGTATCACCACCTTTGACTACATCTTCAATCAATCATAATATAAAAGCAGACACGTTCTGTGAGGGCGATAGCAAGGACAGCGTGGGGCACGTCGGCGCGACAGTTTTTTGCATGTCCCCAGATCCTTACGCTGCCTTCCATTGTTATACTGCAAGTAGCATGTAAGGAAAAACCTGGAGCAATTCAGGACGCGCGGAGATCACCAAACGCGATGCTACAACACCCGCGGAGCTGGCAAGTTCTGCGGTATCGCACAGACTGGCTAAGTCAGACAGACTCACGCGCGTGCTGGGACTCGCGTTCTATAACCACCTACCAGATCAGGTAGTCTCAGCACCTAGCCTCTCTTCATTTAAGCGCAGACTTAAATCGTGGCTCGTTGAGAAGGCATTCTACAGTATTGACTAATTGAAAAATAAAATGATATTCAAATAATTCATTTTGTATTTTATATAATTCGTATAATCATAATTGACATATTAATAATAGAATTATATTTAATTACATTATTTGTGTTTAATATAATTTATATAGGTAATCACAATTGACATATTATGAACTCTAGTGTTATACTAAGTTATATGTTATTGTAATATTTTGTAATATTTGACTTGTAATATTTCTTACCAATAAATTGATTATTCTGATTATAAGAACTAGCTGGGTCCCGCAGTTTCACCCGCGGGATGATGGTGATAAAAAGTATCATAATTATTATGTGCTTCCCCGGGATATAATGTATAACCTTGCCAAATTAAATCACGCTCCGTTTAGCCGTTTAGGCGTGATAAGTTAACAAACAGGGAGACTGAGTTTTATATATATTTTTATCTAAAATAAAAGTAGCCTAAGCTACTCCTTATACATCAGTTACCTAATTAACAGTGAAAGTCTCGTTAAAATCAGTCCAGCCGTTTAAGTGATTAGCCGGAACGAACAGACAAACATTTAAAGAATAGAATATTCATGTAAGTACCGTATATAGTTTCGTATGCTTTAAGACGCGGTCCAACCCTAATTTTAAAATAATTTACGATGCTTTACGTAAGGTTGCAAATCGCTAGTTAGATTGAACGATGTAGTGCGAAATTGCGTTAATTTTGTACGTTTTCTTTATATTTTTCGATATATTCTTACACAATTGAAAAAACTGCTGGTTATTACTTTAGTTCTATACGTTGGCTAAGTATTACGTAAAAAAAATATAGTGTAAATGAGAGTTTGGACGTGATAGTTTATTTTTGTGGACCTGTTCAGGATTTTTTTCTGCTGAAAGAGAGTTATATTTATGAATTCTATTCGGTTATTACTCTTTTCCTATTCCTTTTCTAACCTTTGTATTTTTTTTATAATATACTATCGATCTGTTTCGTTACACTAGGTGTTTAAAAAATCTACTTTATCTTTAATCAGGGTACGAGTGCGCCTTAAGTGAAAAGCTGTTATTTGGAATTACAAACAGACACTTCAATTTTATTTATCTGTGTAGATGAGTAAATTTAAAATACTTTATTCTAGGTATTTTACCAGTAAATCTATCTGTAAAAAGTAATAATAAAAAACAGTACGTACAGACAAATATAAAATTAATCACCATGGAAATAACTGACATTACATTTCATCACCCTTGACTTTATTTGTGTTTTTTTCGTAGACAACCCGAAATCCGTCAAATGAAACTTCATACTGACAGTAACATGCCGACTCTATCGCCGAGCGCGTGCAGTGTATCGAGCTGTCAAAATCATAGCGTGTGTTTAACTAAGCTATCAGAAACTGACACACTATTGACAGAACTCTATTGAAAGAAGATAAGTTATCATTATGATCTTGACGCAGGCGGAGATCTTATTGTGCCGAAGAATATTACGCTTTTTTACCCGTGTGGTGATGGATCATGATGATGAAAAGTATCCTATGTGTTAATCCAACACCTCATCTACCCCCATACGAAATTTCATCAAAATTGGAACCGCCGGTTGAGTGTGAAAGAGCAACAAACATCCACACATCCATACATACATCCATACTCACAAACTTTCACGTTTAGAACATTAGTAGGATCTAAGTTCTGATTGACTGACTGACAGAAAAGTATAGCCTAAACAGCTGATCGTTAAGACTTGAACTTGGAGGGTGTTTGTGTCTTGGTGGGTAGAGGTATACTAAGAAAGGGTTTTTCGGAAAACAACCCCTTACGGGGTAAAAATGAGTGAAACCTTTTGTATTGAAGTCCTTTCTTTAGAACTTATGGTAGTTGTTCAACTACCATAAGTTCTATATATTATTAGTATATAAACAGAATATATAGTTTGTATTTAGGTAGTATTATATTTACCATAAAAACATTGTTATTTAATATTTTTTTACAGGGATAACTTTGAGGTCAACCCAATCGAGGATGAAACTTGATATGAAAAAATCTTTGTTTTTTAACTTATTGGTGTGAAAAAAATATATTTAAAAAGCCATAATATTTTTTTTTATAAAAGTACTAAGTACGCGTATACGCATCGTAAATAGGTATTGTTTATAATTTTTAGATAATATATATGTGGGATCTTGGGGTGGAAACAATAAACTTATCTTCACTTTTAGTCGTTTATTTCCCCAAAATCAAAAAATACTCTCCTATCTCGTTGCTCATTTTCCAGATAATCCGCCATATTTTCATAGAAATAATGTTACCTAACGGACATATTTTATTATACACACTCGTCTCGCTCTCTCTGTATCGCATCCTCTCACCCACACCTTTCACGTTCCATTCCACACATCATCCATACGCTCCTTTCTTTCATTCCACATATATTTATGTTAACTAATATGTACTTATAAATCCATGTGAGAACAGAGTATGATATATTTTAATACGTATAACTATAAAATGACTTAGACAAGACAGTTACTTCTGATCAAGAGGCCGCAGGCACACTTGGAGTATTTAATCATATTTCAACCTTTGATACCTCGCACGTTCACTATAAAATGTGTTTTTATTACTTAAAATTTTTTGTACTCACAGGCTACAGGTTTCATGCCATTATTTTACATTTACTTACCTTAACTATTTAAATATACATCGTTGCATACAAAGAGGGAACATAGACTAAACCTAACATATGTATTTAATATATATACTTACATAACAAGAAGTAAGAGAGTAGAAGGAAAAACAAAACTAAATAAGGTATTCACTAGAATTCTGAGCAGACCGGTCTCCATAAGCAGCACCCGTTCACGAGTTGACTCATGTGCCAGCCATCGCCTTCCTCAACCATATTTGAGGGAAGATGACCACCCGATACACGACGTTGGCACTTGCCAACATCTCTTTGTGAGCATGACTGATTGGAATGCCAATGTTTACCCATTACATAGTAGGTAACTACATATATTACAGAAAGGGTTTATTGTTATTATATATATATGACTTAAAGATATAAAGAAAATTAAGACATAGAGAACTGGTTACCGACATCCCATTTCAGCAGAGCCTCCATCACCACGCTATTCCTATCTCATATCATCTAAGAAAATGGGTTTTGATAGATAGACGGACAGACTGATAAATAGGCAGACGGGCAACGAAGTGATGCTATGAAGATCATTTTTCCTCTTGAGATACGGATCTCTAAAATAAAGGTTTCAATTCGTTATACAAGAAAGGCATTCGTATCGGTTATTTTTTATTTTGTTCAGTGGAAAGTTCTGAATTAAATCTTTCCGTCACTTTGTCCGGAATTTGGTTTTTTTCTCGTTCCGGTTGGGCTTCCTCGTTTTTCCGTAGGACTTTTTATTAAATGGGAATTCTGGATTTCATGAGACTGTTTTATTTTTGGAGGCAAAAATATCGAGTGTTTTTAGCAAAAATATGATATGTATTTTTTGTGTTATTACGAGATTAGCACGAGAAGAAGACGAAAGTCTTCAATCAGTGCGTCCTACCCGTCATGACATACGGAGCCGAAACGTGGACACTGACGGCTCGAATGGTCCACAAGCTCAAGGTCGCTCAGCGGGCTATGGAAAGGGCTATGCTCGGTGTTTCTTTGAGGGATCGCATCAGAAATGAAGTGATCCGTCAGAGAACCAAGGTCATCGACATAGCCCACCGGATCAGCAAGCTGAAGTTGCAGTGGGCTGGCCATATTAGCCGTAGAACCGACAACCGTTGGGGTAAACAAGTTTTAGAGTGGAGACCGCGTCTCGGCAAACGTAGTGTAGGACGTCCTGAGGCACGGTGGAGTGACGATCTGCGCAAGACGGTTGGCAAAAACTGGATGCGAGAAGCCCAAGATAGACCTAAGTGGCGTGCAATTGGAGAGGCCTATGTCCAGCAGTGGACTGCTACAAGCTGATGATGATGATGATGATGATGACTAGCACGAGGCTTACCTGGTGTTGAGTGGTAACATCTGCCTAGAACAAATTCATATACAAGTGACCAACTGCATTGTGCCCATAACCCTGAGTCGTTTTGTTATAGTCTTATAAGCCTGTAAATTTACCGGCTCCCATGCCCTTTAAACCAGAACACATTAATGCGAACATAACTGTTTAATGTTAGAAAACGTTATGGGTCCCCGGGCGATTTCATTAACAAAGAGTTCGGCTGCTTTTAAAGTATTTATCCCTAGCCTTGCTTCCAGAGTCGCGTCAACACTGATTTTGGCGATATTATCACTATTTTCCATTCCGATTTAATATCGCGCTTCTGACAGGTAGATCTATCAGCCATTCGGAATGGGTTGAAATCACGCTCACGTTGCTCACGGCATGGAATACACACACAAACAGATACTAGCTATCGCATCACGCACACATCAAACATCTGTCAATTTTGACGGACTGGTCATGATGATCTCAGTTTGTAGCATGGTCGTTGAAATCGTAAAATGGCGTCCTTGGTGACGTCTACGTTGTCGCGCTTTCGTTGATTTGGAATGGCGATCACAGCGCTAAAAGTGATTTTACGCCAATCGGAAGGCACCCTAGCTGCGACCCGCGTGGTAATGGACAATGATGATGATGAGTTAAACAGCCTATGTCACTCAGTAATAATACCGCGTATTACTGTTGAAAGAATAATAAGTTAAAAAAATCAAGTAGGTTAAGAAGTTTTTGATTATATCGATTACAAAAATAACAATAAATATATTTTTTTCTCTTTAATAATGAGTATAGATTATTATTTGACTTTAACCCTATGCTACATGAAATTGCCTGTATAGAAGACATAAACAAGAGTAAAAGTTTAAGTAGACGAGGAAGGGCGCGTATCAGAGCTTAGTTGGTTAATGACCGCTAGTGGTATTTTTAAATAGGGGCTTCATGTTTAAGTAGATGAGGAAGGGCGCGTAGCAGAGCTTAGATGGTTAATGACCGCTAGTGGTATTTTTAAATAGGGGCTTCAAGTTTAAGTAGATGAGGAAGGGCGCGTAGCAGAGCTTAGTTGGTTAATGACCGCTAGTGGTATTTTTAAATAGGGGCTTCAAGTTTAAGTAGATGAGGAAGGGCGCGTAGCAGAGCTTAGTTGGTTAATGACCGCTAGTGGTATTTTTAAATAGGGGCTTCAAGTTTAAGTAGATGAGGAAGGGCGCGTAGCAGAGCTTAGTTGGTTAATGACCGCTAGTGGTATTTTTAAATAGGGGCTTCAAGTTTAAGTAGATGAGGAAGGGCGCGTAGCAGTGCTTAGTTGGTTAATGACCGCTAGTGGTATTTTTAAATAGGGGCTTCATGTTTAAGTAGATGAGGAAGGGCGCGTAGCAGAGCTTAGTTGGTTAATGACCGCTAGTGGTATTTTTAAATAGGGGCTTCAAGTTTAAGTAGATGAGGAAGGGCGCGTAGCAGTGCTTAGTTGGTTAATGACCGCTAGTGGTATTTTTAAATAGAGGCTTCATGTTTAAGTAGATGAGGAAGGGCGCGTAGCAGAGCTTAGATGGTTAATGACCGCTAGTGGTATTTTTAAATAGGGGCTTCAAGTTTAAGTAGATGAGGAAGGGCGCGTAGCAGAGCTTAGTTGGTTAATGACCGCTAGTGGTATTTTTAAATAAGGGCTTCAAGTTTAAGTAGATGAGGAAGAGCGCCTAGCAGAGCTTAGTTGGTTAATGACCGCTAGTGGTGTTTATAAATAGGGACTTCAAGTTTAAGTAGATGAAGAAGGGCGCGTAGCAGAGCTTATTTGGTTAATGACCGCTAGTGGTATTTTTAAATAGGGGCTTCAAGTTTAAGTAAATCAGAAAGAGCCCGTAGCAGAGTTAATTGGTTAATGACCGCTAGTGGTATTTTTAAATAGGGGCTTCAAGTTTAAGTAGATAAGGAAGAGCGCCTAGCAGAGCTTAGTTGGTTAATGACCGCTAGTGTTGTTTATAAATGGGGGCTTCAAGTTTAAGTAGATGAAGAAGGGCGCGTAGCAGAGCTTATTTGGTTAATGACCGCAAGTGGTATTTTTAAATAGGGGCTTCAAGTTTAAGTAGATCAGAAAGAGCCCGTAGCAGAGTTAATTGGTTAATGACCGCTAGTGGTATTTTTAAATAGGTGCTTCAAGTTTAAGTAGATAAGGAAGGACGCGTAGCAGAGCTAACTTGGTTAATGACCGCTAGTGGTATTTTTAAATAGGGGCATCAAGTTTAAGTAGATGAGGAAGGGCGCGTAGCAGAGCTTAGTTGGTTAATGACCGCTAGTGGTATTTACTCGTATAACCAGGAGCTTCAAGTTTAAGTAGTTCAGAAAGGACGCTTAGCAGAGCTTAGTTTGTTAATGACCGCTAGTGGTATTTTAAATAGAGGCTTCAAAGTAACGAAGGGCGTGATAAGGCCCTTATTACATTAAAGTTATCTAACCCCAATTTTAACTGTTTTTCTTGCTACCTTTTACATTTTACTGTGAAATAATTGAATTTTAAGCCTGTATCTGTGACTAGTGGTATGTTTAGTTAAAACCCGCTTTATATTTTAGAATACTTAGAAAAATATTTTTCAGTTGTAACCATTTCGCACTATTATAACTCATCATCTAACAAACAGACTTTTGTGATGCATTAACTACTGAAAATTATATTATAGTATTTTTCATACGAGTATATATCCTAAGTATATATAGAATATTTACCTGCATAATTTTCTGTTTATCAACATCAAACTAGGCCTCTTGCGAAAAACTTACAACTGCATATTTATTTTCTATAGCAAATTGCTTACGAAGTGACATTAAACTTTAATTTCCTTTGAACAATGAGAGAATACAGCTTCATTTTCAGAGAGAAGTTTTTCGCTAAGTTAAAGCAATTTAATTCAATAAACATTCAATTTACTTTACTTTTTAACAAACGAAGCATACAAAAGCAAACCTTTTTCAATGAACGTAGATTGAATTTACAAACAAAAAAAAAGAGACCTAACAAAATATGAGACAAAGGACCTCAGCAAACTATCTTCAAGTCGGTGATTACGTCGACTCCGACTTAGCAACATAGTTTAACCATAAAAGTGCGTCATCGGCGGCCCGTAGGAGATTCAAATGCCTACAGCTTCAGCCTGCATACACAGGGTTGTCCATAATTATACCTAACTTATATAGTTATTTACCTACGTAATACATATTATATCCCTTCACGAGTCGCGACCAGAAAACGGTCCGATCTTCGGTTACGCCCCCCGCGGGAAAAAAAAGATTTACAACCCAGCGTATTCAAACGATCATTTCTCAGCTTTGGTTACGTTTCTAGACACGAACCATATACCGATAGAATCGTATTGAACTAAGCTGACTAACAGTCGTAGAAACATGGGTGTGTGTGAGTGTGCTTAAGTGAGCGTTCAAGATGAAAGCACCAGAAGTGATTTATCCCCGAATTGTGTACATATTTGGTTATTCTGAAGTAACCAAATTATGTATTCAACTAAAATTAACTTTACAATAAATTAAAAACATGTACTTAACTAATTTATTTTTTCAGAGGTACCGCTTTATAGTAGTTTAATCAATTTATAACATTAATCAATACGTAGCTAGCCACTGATACAATATTTTACTAAATATGCGATTGGATAAACACCATAGAAAATTTAGAACCCTTTTACTAGGTAGGTATATGAGTTCAAATATAATTAAATAACTGTTTAAAAAAGTTCGATATACTGAATAATATAATATGATACATAATGATGTTAATAATTCAATCCTACTAATAATTGAAACGTGTATGAAGTGAAGTATGTGTATGGATGTTTGTTACTCTTTCACGCAAAATCTACTGAATCGATTTTATTGAAATTTATCATGTAGATAGATGACGCGCTGGAATAGCGTATCAGATACTTTTTCATAATCATCATCACCATCCATCACCACGCGGGTATGACCAATAGGCGCAGCTATTACATTACAAAGAAACGGTACAGGCGGTGCGGATGACACTGGTCGGTGCGGCGAGCGCGTGACGTATGCACGGCTACAGTGTGACGCGGCAGCCTTGACTATTAGAGTCTTGGCAGTCTAGATATTTGTCATTGTGTGCGTACTGTGACGCCTGTGTACAGGCGTGCAAATACACAGCCACTTTGGTACGCTCTATGAAGATAACTTACTTTTCTCGTTTTACTATGACAGCAATTAGTGAATAGCGAAACATTTCGTGACATAAATGTCACTATTTTTTGCCGAAACCGTCGCTGTTGAATTCCATTCTGTAACTACGACTCCGTGCCAAATTTTCCAATTTTTAAAACCCTTTTAACTCCTTTTATTGATAGAGCGGGACAATGCAGGTGGGCTCAAATGGAGCGAATTATTTCATTGTTCGGGACATTTGGGAATGAATCACAGCGTAGGAGCGAATATAGATCTTTTTAAGTGACCTAAAATGGTTTTCAATCCAATGCGCTTTATGTATTTTAAAAGTTCTAGGCTAATTTACGTGATTCTATGTATTATTAAAATATTCAGTTATTTGCATGGATCCATCACGAGCGAGTGAGGATATAAGTAGGTGTTGGTTACTTCTCTAAATTTGTTATTTTTGTTCGGTGCTGAGAAGGTGGCAAGGATTTGGATGAAATGAAGAAACACATTATCGAAGGTATAGTTTATACCAATAACAACACATAGTTTAGTTTTTATCTTGATCCTATCGGTATTTCCTAAGGGGTTGTAATATGCTGAAGAAATGACGGTATAAGTTCCTACTACTAATATTTTATTTTAAACAAATACTTGTTACTTGTTTCAGAAAAAAAACTTAATTTGCTATTAGATTTGTTTTCTATCTCGGTAACATAAGTACATCACTTGTTCGGGAGGCTATGGATTCTCCATAACTGTGTTATATTTTTTTGTTAAACGTATAATAAAAACATATTTTTACTTAAAAATGGAACCGACTTCATATGCCGATACCATGATAGTTCAAAAGATACCTTTTTTTCACAATATTGTGCGCATGGTACCGACTTCGACAAGTTATTTCACACTTTTTGGTATCGAAGTCGGTTTCATTTTTGACAGGCCTGTTGGTCTAGTGGTTAGTGACCCTGACTGCTATGCCGGAGGTCGTGGGTTCGATTCCCATCCAGGACAAATGTTTGTGTAATGAGCACGATCATTTGTTCTGTGTCTGGGTGTAATTTATCTATAATATTTATGTATTTAGAAATATATAAGTATGTTTATCAGTTGTCTAGTACCCATAACACAAGCTCTGCTTAGCTTGGGACTAGATGGCGTTGTGTGATAGTTGTGGAATATTTATTATTATTTTTTATTTATTATTATTTTTGGTAAAATGTTTTAACTAACTTTAGTGACCCTTGCTACTTACAGAATCGACTGTCATTCACCGTCAAATCGTCAATATAGACGTAATCGTCAATATCAATTTTTGGAGTGTAACTCAAAAATTGCTTGACCGAATCTGATGAAATTTAATAGGGACACTTTGGAAGTATACTTTACCAAACAAAACAAGAATTTTAAGAATCAGTCTATAAATGGGGGAGATATCGATTAACATACACATAAAAAAATACATACTGACGAACATATAACCGCCTTCTTTTTTGAAGTCGGTTAAAAACACACAAACACCCAAGACCCGAGATTTGATATTTATGCTCGTCACACGCTACAAAAGCAGGGTCATTGCTAACTGCCCTGATGGGACTGCTGAAGGCCATCGTTTTTAAATTGCCTCAAGACAAGAGTCTTTGACCAATGTGTGTTACCAGTGATGGCTTATGGCGCTGAAACGTGGTCTCTTACTATGGGCCTCATAAGTAAGCTCAAAGTCGTACAACGAGCTATGGAGAGGGCTATGCTCGGGGTTTTCTACGTGATCGAGTAACAAATGAGGAGATCCGTAGAAGACTGAAAGTCACCGACTTAGCCCAGAAGATTATCCAGTTGAAGTGGCAGTGGGCAGGGCACACAGCACGCAGAATAGATAGCCGATGGGGCTGGAAGGTTCTGGAGTGGAGACCATGGACCAGCAAGTGCAGCGTAGGTCGTCCACCGACACAGTGGACAGACAGCCTGATAAAGGTCGCAGGATGACGTAGGATGCAAGCCGCTTCCAACCGGTCCGTTTGGAAAATTATGAGGGAGGCATCTCGTATTCAGCAGTAGACCTTCTACGGCTACTATAATACAATAATACCAAAGAGCTGAGATAGCTACAATACCAAAAATAAATTAGATAGTTTACTATTATGGACGAAATATTTGGAATGTTGCTATAAATTTTCACATCGCAACTTATAATGTGTCTAGACATGCACATTCAGTAATATGACATTTTTACGGCGCTTGTTCAAACAGAGTGAACGTTCTATGAATTTTTCATTTTGATCCGACACTAAAGTTTTTTTACTGAGCTGACTGCATGTCCACGAACAAATTATGAAGTTGTATTAATTCCTTAAGACATTTGGTACTTTACGGGACTTAGTTGGCCAGCTCGTATTTATAATATGAATAGTAGATTGATATATAAAGATCTCGAAAGAAAATGGGTGTTTTAAGGCCGTAGAATACACTCTTGTATTTTCAACTATTGATAGAAAATGAATTGATCCAAAACAATCCTATTATTCTATCCTACCAATATTATAATAATAATATTGTTTATTTTCACAACAAATGTACAAACAAGCCTTAACATAATAAATACAGGTGAATTTCATGTACTTAATTGTATTGTAGTGTGTTATTAATTATTTGATTATATATTTCCTATTATTTGTATGATAATAAACGCGAAAGTTTGTGAGTATGGATGTATGGATGTTTGTTACTCTTTCACGCTCAAACGGCAGGGTCAATTTTGATGATATTTGGTATGGAGGTGAGGATGAAGCGCTGAATTAACACATAGAATACTCAAAATATTAATCCAACTATAAAATAATACTCAAAATTAAATAATATAGTATAAAATAATAAAAAAATAATTAATCAAAATCATAATCATTATGATACATTTAAAAAATCAATTCATTAAAAAATTATATCATCATCACAAATTTAAAAGGTTTTGCTAATGTATTCATTTACATCATAGAACGCCTTCTCGATGAGCCATGATTTTAACATAACTTTAAAGGATCCTATACTAGCCGCTTTGGTAATATGCTCTGGTAAGCGATTATACACGCTCGGTCCCAACACATGTGTCAACTTTTATGATTTGACAAGCCTGCGTGCCACTGTCGCGAGCTTGTTCGCATCACGGGTGTTGATGTACTGAGCGTGCAGATCTTTGCGAGATTTGTACATCGAGAGGTTTTGTCTCACATACATTGCCACCTGCAATATTACTATTGAAGACAACGTTAGTATTCGCAATGAAGTAAAATAGGATTTTACCGACGTCACCTGCGATACTTTAACGATTGCTCTCACATCACGTTTCTGCATGCGGAAGACGCGCTCTGTATCAGCGGCACGGCCCCACAGCTCCACTCCGTACTGGAGATGTGAGTGTACGGCCGCAAAGTAACAGGTGCGTACTACTTCAAGGGACACCACGCGAGATAGTCGTTTTAGAGCGTAACATGCACTGCCCAGTTTTGTGCAAAGGCTGTCAATATGTGCACTCCAGGTCATGGTTCGATCTATTAGGAACCCTAAGAAGGCGGTAGAGTGTACCTGATCTATGGGCGTTGTATCGATCGATACTGCGAGATCTCGGCACTAGCGGCTGGAGATAGAGAAATTAATGTACTGTGTTTTTTTAAGATTCAGAGCTAGTCTATTCCACTTAAACCACTGCGTCACCTGGTGAGTAGCTTCGTTTAACCAGTGTTCTAACTGCTCCAGAGACTTTGCACAGACGACGGCTGCCACGTCATCGGCATACATAATGATTTCCCCTCTCGTAACATGTTCGGGCAAATCGTTAAGCATGAGTGAAAATAAAATATTTCAGACGGAAGAACCATGTGCCACACCCAATTCTGTGTTCAATGGGTCTGACTTTGTTTCGCCTCTGTCACCGACCACCACCTGAGATCTGTTGCGTAGAATGTCTGTCAAGAGTGAATGAGCTCGGCCTCCAATCCCGTAGTGCTGCAGCTTGAAAGAGAGAACTCTGTGATCTGCGACGTCTTATGCTTTCGACAAGTCGCAGCACAACAAACAACAACAAACAACTGCAACCTGCTGTTTCTTCTCACAACACAAAAGAACGCTGCGAATGTTCGCTGAAAATATATATATTTTAAAAACACTTTTAAAATATATATATTTATTTTATCTTAACTTAAAATTAATACGTCCGAACAAAGTGGGATGTTCGTCTAGACTAACAATCTCAATACATAATACCATCCTGGATAACAAACGCTTCCCACGCAGGTCTCAGTTAATTCTGAGACACTGTTATGATGCGTTTGCAGTTTAGCTGGAAACGGTTGTTATCTGACGACCGGGTGGCCGCATAACTACGTAGATTGAATTTACAAACAAAAGAAAAGAGACCTAACAAAATATGAGACAAAGGACCTCAGCAAACTATCTTCAAGTCGGTGATTACGTCGACTCCGACTTAGCAACATAGTTAAACCATAAAAGTGTGTCATCGGCGGCCCGTAGGCGATTCAAATGCCTACAGCTTCAGCCTGCATACACATGGTTGTCCATAATTATACCTAACTTATATAGTTATTTACCTACGTAATACATATTATATCCCTTCACGAGTCGCGACCAGAAAACGGTCCGATCTTCGGTTACGCCCCCAGCGGGAAAAAAAAGATTTACAACCCAGCGTATTCAAACGATCATTTCTCAGCTTTGGTTACGTTTCTAGACACGAACCATATACCGATAGAATCGTATTGAACTAAGCTAACTAACAGTCGTAGAAACATGGGTGTGTGTGAGTGTGCTTAAGTGAGCGTTCAAGATGAAAGCACCGGAAGTGATTTATCCCCGAATTGTGTACATATTTGGTTATTCTGAAGTAACCAAATCATGTATTCAACTAAAATTAACTTTACAATAAATTAAAAACATGTACTTACCTAATTTATTTTTTCAAAGGTACCGCTTTATAGTAGTTTAATCAATTTACAAAATTAATCAATACGTAGCTAGCCACTGATACGATATTTTACTAAATATGCGATTGGATAAACACCATAGAAAATTTAGAACCCTTTTACTAGGTAGGTATATGAGTTCAAATATAATTAAATAACTGTTTAAAAAAGTTCGATCTTTTGAATAATATTATATGATACATAATGAATAATTCAATCCTATTAATAATTGAAACGTGTATGTAGTGAAGTATGTGTATGGATGTTTGCTACTCTTTCACGCAAAAACTACTGGATGGATTTTAATGAAATTTGTTATGTATATAGATGATGTGCTGGAATAGCGTATAGGATACTTTTGCATAATCATCATCACCATCCATCACCACGCGGGTATAACCAATAGGCGCAGCTATTACATTATAAAGAAACGGTACAGGCGTGGCGGATGACACTGGTCGGTGCGGCGAGCGTGTGACGTATGTATGGCTACAGTGTGACGCGGCAGCCTGGACTATTGGAGTCTTGGCAGTCTAGACAGTGACAAATAGTCACTGTGTGCGTACTGTGACGCCTGTGTACAGGCGTGCAAATACACAGCCACTTTGGTACGCTCTATGAAGATAACTTACTTTTCTCGTTTTACTATGACAGCAATTAGTGAATAGCGAAACATTTCGTGACATAAATGTCACTATTTTTTGCCGAAACCGTCGCTGTTGAATTCCATTCTGTAACTACGACTCCGTGCCAAATTTTCTGATTTTTAAACCCTTTTAACTCCTTTTATTGATAGAGCGGGACAATGCAGGTGGGCTGAAATGGAGCGAATTATTTCATTGTTCGGGACATTTGGGAATGAATCACAGCGTAGGAGCGAATATAGATCTTTTTAAGTGACCTAAAATGGTTTTCAATCCAATGCGCTTTATGTATGTTAAAAGTTCTAGGCTAATTTACGTGATTCTATGTATTATTAAAATATTCAGTTATTTGCATGGATACATCACGAGTGAGTGAGGATATAAGTAGGTGTTGGTTACTTCTCTAAATTTGTTATTTTTGTTTCGTGCTGAGAAGATGGCACGGATTTGGATGAAATGAAGAAACACATTATCGAAGGTATAGTTTATACCAAATAACAACACGTAGTTTAGTTTTTATCTTGATCCTATCGGTAGTTCCTAAGGGGTTGTAATATACTGAACAAATGACGGTATAAGTTCCTACTACTAATATTTTATTTTAAACAAATACTTGTAACTTGTTTCAGAAAAAAAACTTAATTTACTATTAGATTTGTTTTCTATCTCGGTAACATAAGTACTTTTCGGGAATAATAATACTTTTTTTTTTTTACTTTACTTTTCTTTTTTACTTTTTTTTTTCGGGAGGCTATGGATTCACCATAAATAACTGTGTTATATTTTTTTGTTAAAATTATAATAAAAACATATTTTTACTTAAAAATGGAACCGACTTCAAAACAAAAAAGTGTGAAATAACTTGTTGAAGCCGGTACCATGATAGTTCAAAAGATACCTTTTATCACAATATTGTGCGCATGGTACAACAAGTTATTTCACACTTTTTGGTGTTGAAGTTGGTGCCATTGTTTGGTAAAATGTTTTAACTAACTTTAGTGACTCTTGCTACTTACGGAATCGACTGTCATTCACCGTCAAATCATCAATACAGACGTAGCAATTTTCAATTTTTGGAGTGTAACTCAAAAATTGCTTGACCGAATCTGATGAAATTAAAAAGGGACCGCCTCGGAAGTATACTTTACCAAACAAAACAAAAATTTTAAAAATCAGTCTATAAATGGGGGAGATATCGATTAACATACACATAAAAAAATACATACTCAGGAACATTATAACCGCCTCCTTTTTTGAACTCTGTTAAAAACACAAACAACCAAGGCACGAGATTTGATATTTATGCTCATCACACGCTACAAAAGCAGGGTCATTGCTAACTGCCCTGATGGGACTGCTGAAGGCCATCGTTTTTAAATTGCCTCAAGGCGAGAGTCTTTGACCAATGTGTGTTACCGGTGATGGCTTATGGCGCTGAAACGTGGTCTCTTAACTATGGGCCTTATAAGTAAGCTCAAAGTCGTACAACGAGCTATGGAGAGGGCTATGCTCGGGGTTTTTCTACGTGATCGAGTCACAATTGAGGAGATCCGTAGAAGAACGAAAGTCACCGACATAGCCCAGAAGATTAGCCAGTTGAAGTGGCAGTGGGCAGGGCACACAGCACGCAGAATAGATGGCCGATGGGGCTGGAAGGTTCTGGAGTGGAGACCACGGACCAGCAAGTGCAGCGTAGGTCGTCCACCGACACAGTGGACAGACAGCCTGATAAAGGTCGCAGGATGACGTAGGATGCAAGCCTTTTCCAACCGGTCCTTTTGGAAAAATATGAAGGAGGCATATATTCAGCAGTAGACGTTCTACGGCTTGCTATAATACTATAATACCAAAGAGCTGAGATAGCTATAATACCAAAAATAAATAAGATATTTTACTATTATGGACGAAATATTTGAAATGTTGCTATAAATTTTCACATCGCAACTTATAATGTGTCTAGACATGCACATTCAGTAATATGACATTTTTACTGCGCTTGTTCAAACAGAGTGAACGTTCTATGAATTTTTCATTTTGATCCGACACTAAATATAAAGTTTTTTTACTGAGCTGACTGCATGTCCACGAACAAATTATGAAGTTGTATTAATACTTTGAGACATTTGGTACTTTACGGGACTTAGGTTGGCCAGCTCGTATTTGTAATATGAATAGTAGATTGATATAATAAGATCTCGAAAGAAAATGGGTGTTTTAGCGCCGTACGATACACTCTTGTATTTTCAACTATTGATAGAAAATGAATTGATCCAAAACAATCCTACTATTCTATCCTACCAATATTATAATAATAATATTGTTTATTTTCACAACAAATGTACAAACAAGCCTTACATAATAAATACAGGTGAATTTTATGTACTTAATTGTATTGTAGTGTGTTATTAATTATATGATTATATATTTCCTATTATTTGTATGATAATAAACGCGAAAGTTTGTGAGTATGGATGTATGGATGTTTGTAACTCTTTCACGCTCAAACGGCAGGGTCAATTTTGATGATATTTGGTATGGAGGTGAGGTATGAAGCGCTGAATTAACACATAGAATACTCAAAATATTAATCCAACTATAAAATAATACTCAAAATTAAATAATATAGTATAAAATAATAACAAACTAATTAATCAAAATCATAATCATTATGATACATTTAAATAATCAATTCATAAAAAAATTAAATCATCATCACAAATTTAAAAGGTTTTGCTAATGTATTCATTTACATAATAAAACGCCATCTCGATGAGCCATGATTTTAACTTAACTTTAAAGGATCCTATACTAGCCGCTTTGGTAATATGCTCTGGTGAGCGATTATATACGCTCGGTCCCAACACATGTGTCAACTTTTCTGATTTGACAAGCCTGCGTGCCACTGTCGCGAGCTTGTTCGCATCACGGGTGTTGATGTACTGAGCGTGCAGATCTTTGCGAGATTTGTACATCGAGAGGTTTTGTCTCACATACATTGCCACCTGCAATATTACTATTGAAGGCAACGTTAGTATTCGCAACGAAGTAAAATAGGATTTTAAATATAATAATAATAGGCCGTCACCTGCGATACTTTAACGATTGCTCTCACAGCACGTTTCTGCATGCGGAAGACGCGCTCTGTATCAGCGGCACGGCCCCACAGCTCCACTCCGTACTGGAGAAGCGAGTGTACGGTCGCAAAGAAACAGGTGCGTACTACTTCAGTGGACAACACGCGAGATAGCCGTTTTAGAGCGTAACATGCACTGCCCAGTTTTGTGCAAAGGCTGTCAATGTGCACTCCAGGTCATGGTTCGATCTATGTGGAACCCTAAGAAGGTGATAAACTGTTCCTTCTCTATGGGCGTTGTATCGATCGATACTGCGAGATCTCGGCACTGGTGGCTGGAGATAGAGAAATGAATGTAGTGTGTTTTTTTAAGATTCAGAGCTAGTCTATTCCACTTAAACCACTGCGTCACCTGGTGAGTGGCTTCGTTTAACCGGTGTTCTAACTGCTTCAGAGACTTTGCACAGATGACGGCTGCCATGTCATCGGCATACATAACGATTTCCCCTCTCGTAACATGTTCGGGCAAATCGTTAAGCATGAGTGAAAATAATATATTTCAGACGGAAGAACCATGTGCCACACCCAATACTGTGTTCAATGGGTCTGACTTTGTTTCGCCTCTGTCACCGAACACCACCTGAGATCTGTTGCGTAGAATGTCTGTCAAGAGTGAATGAGTTCGGCCTCCAATCCCGTAGTGCTGCAGCTTGAAAGAGAGAACTCTGTGATCTGCGACGTCTTATGCTTTCGACAAGTCGCAGCACAACAAACAACTGCAACCTGCTGTTTCTTCTCACAACCCAAAAGAACGCTGCGAATGACCTCACGAGTGAGAGAAGTAGTGCCCGGCACGGTACGCGTATTGGCGCTCAGACAGCGCGCCCGTCGCCACTAGGTACTCTGTGAGTCGGGTGCTTATGCCGTTTTCCAGAACCTTGGCAACAGCTGGAATTATTGAGACGAGGCGGTAGCTGTCGATATCTTCGCGCATCCTCTTTCCCTTAAACAGAGGTGAAATTTTACTTATTTTTAGAGTCTCAGTGTAGTTCCCTGTTGATAAGCAGCGGTTAAAGAGGATGGCCAAAGACTGAGCAAGTGATTCCGCAGCGGTAGACAAAAGTTCCATTGAAATTTCGTATACATCTCTAGTGGGCTTATTCGGTATTCGGGATGTAATAATTCGAAACACTTCAATAGCAGTAAACCACACTAGCCTCAGTAAGCGATCTGGTTGAGGGTGCGCGGCCACAAGCGCCGCAACTACCTGCGGGTCATATCAGCTCGCGGGGCGCCGCATGAGGCCGCAGCGCTAACAAACCTTGCATTCATCGCATCAGCGGCCGCTTTATGGGACGGAAATTTCAAGCCAGTGATAGAGTCTTTAGCGACATCTGTAAAGCTAGTTGAACTGCGAGTGGTAACACCCCGTTCGGTATTCACGATACGCCATATTGCCTTGTGTGAGTTCGAACTGTTGCGGATTTGATTTTTAAAGTAACAATTTTTTTGAAATCGATGTGGCCTTCGTTCTCTATGAATGAATTTTAATTGGAATCTGGATATTTTTCTTGCAGTTGTAAGACCTCAAACAGGAGATCTTTTCAGTCTAGCAAATCTTCTGTGACCCAAGATTGTTTTCATACATTTTTACGTTTAAACGGGAAACACATGTTCAATTTATTTTTTATTATCGACTTCGCTAAGTTCTCCACATGTTTGACCATGTGTAAAAAATATTTCCATCTAATCTATACTGTAGATAGCAGCTCTGAAAACCAAGCGATTAGCGTGCGAGTTTTCTCTGCTGAGTCGAGTAAGCGGAGGCGGTGTCGCGCACACGCACGAGATCGCAACTCGCACCGCGCAGCGATCGCTGAGATTGGTGACCAGCGGCGCCGTCGTTACAGACCCTCGCCTCAAGTTACTATACACGTGATCTAGGCATGTAGATGTCGAGTTTGTTATTTGTGTAAGTAAATCAATTTCCATGTGTAGATCGTGTGACGCCAGTATGTCAGTGAGTTCTTTTATAACAGAGCATAACTTCCTCAACCAATCAATATTAATGTTGCCAACAAGCGAAAGTCTTTTACTATTTTCTGAGGTTTTCTCGAGAAGGGGTTCCAGATGAGTCAAGAAACTAGATGACCTAACTAAATTGGTTCGGTAAATACATACAATTAAAATGTCATACTCAATTAGATCAACAGCGGATTCCTCACAGTACCTTTCTGTTGACATTTCCGTCAACTGTACACATTCAATGCATTTCATACTATTTAAAAAAAATTATACACGACCCACCGTGTGTATTTAATAAAGGTCACCAATTCAATTAGTACTTATTGAGGGATAAATTCTAAAGATCTTGCCGATTTTGCGCCAATGCCTTTTATTAATTATTTCTGTAGCCGCTTCTACCGAAGCAATCACCGCCTTTGGTTCCATTTTAAAAAGTCAAATATTTTTCTTTTTTCTAGTTTATTATTATAAAGAGGAAAGATTTGTATTTTATGTACAAAATACAAATCTTCGAAGTGCTCGTAGCCGATTTTGACTTGGCGATCTTAACCGATCAACATGATAAGCAACACTTGCTGCGGTCAGAAGTTGGATGGGTGACCGCTATTGGCATTATTCAACTGAGAGCTTCCGTGCTTTGAAGGGCACGTAAGCAGTCGGTACCGGTTATTTGTCTAAGGACAACAGTCGTTAGGCTATGTCAAAAAACTTCGACATGGGATGGCCACTAACCTCCACCAAGCCGAACTGGGCCCGCGTGGTGGACTATGGCCCAATTCTTCTCTCTGAAAGGAAGGCTCGATTCCCATTAGTGGGAACAAAATGGGCTGATTATGATATAATGATTATGAAGGAGGATGTCCCACCGCCGACGATGAAAGAGAAGCGAGTAAAGCTAGGAAGAAAAATTAATAAGAAAGAAAATGGGAAATATGATACAAAGTACACAAAAAAATCAGGTACAGTATAAGGTTCCTGGTTTGATCTTTACAGAAGATGAAAAGAGCCACTTTTTTAAATTGTTATCTGACGGGATAAAGGCGGGCATATTGCCATCATGTCCCTTAGTCGGCTTTCACGACGTCCATGAGGCAAGATTTGAAATAGTTTCGTAGTGGTAGGACTTTTGGGGAAGTACCACATTTTTGCCAGTTAATGAACTGTGAAGCAGTAGTTTGCAAACATCTCTCCACAGTGGTATACGTAGTAAAAGAATGAGAAGAGGATAGACCGTTTTGTCTGCTCTTAACAACTTCGAACTTTTTTCACATCCATGCGTATTCAGTCTACCCGTGAACATGGTGCATGTAACTGCGCTGAAATATAGGGAACTCCAAAACCTGCATAATCATGGTTTACATCCCGTGAGTACTAATTATAACGCATTGTTACCGTATTTAGTACAAACTGTTATTTATCTAGTACAATAGTGGCACAGAAAACTCATAGTTTGTACTGAATACGTAAACGATGCGATAACGTTACACTTAAGCAGATTTTCGTGATCGGCCCACTGCACTGTACTGTTATGACATGACGCTTGACATCAGGGTAGCGACTTACTCATCTCGTCACCGATTGGCATAAAAAAGAGTTCAAATTCTTCAAGAGCTACAATCTGTATAACTTTGTCAATATTCTTTTAAACAGCGACACACAGAAAATCGTCCCAAAATGCCATCCATGTGAATAAATCCGGATAAACCTCGAACTCCATTCGACCTCATTAAACTTGCAAAAGCTGATAATGCAAGAAATAAAAATGTACATAATACGCGCAAAGTAATTAAAAGACAGTAACAAAGATAATGACGAATATAATTAATGACGAAAGCGGGAAAGAGACGAGCTGGTCGCAGGAAGAAATCATGGTTACGAAACATCAGGGAGTGGACAGGGATTGCGAGTGCCGCTGAACTTTTTCGCCTCGCCAAGGATATAGACGAGTACGCAAAGCTGATGGCCAACCTTCATTGATTGAAGAGGCACCGAGAGAAGAAGATCCAAGATAAGATAAAACAAGTACAATATTAAAAATTTCTTCCATTCTATTCAGTTATCGGAGTGTAACTCAAAAACCACTGGACCGAAATTAATGAAATTTAAATTAGACTATACGGAAAGCACCAGCTTTCAAATAAAACAAGAATTTTGAGAATCGGTTCACCCAGTCGAAATTTATGAGGTAACAAACATAAAAAATACAGTCGAATTGAGTACCTCCTCCTTTTTGGAAGTCCGTAGATTACTTTGCCTAAATGTAGACTGGCGTAATAATCTAATTTACTATGCAATTACCATTGTTGTAACGGTTCGGGAGATTGCCCCTGGATCAATATTTAGCCTACCTTGGACTTGAGCTTTCGATGAAGGTCATATCATAATGAAGTCCACAGCATGGTGGTAATTTCTGTTGCCCGTTTTTCTAACTACATCAGATTAATAAATCTGCCGTCAAGCACTTTACTTACCTATCCATGTATTCCGACAGCTATCTTTAAGAGTCCAAGGGCAATCAAGATCTAATGTCTACCTTCGATCGCATCAGCACTGACCAAGAGAGATAGTACCTATATCAAGTTTAAAAATTTTAAATCTAATAGCTGCGCCCCGTGGTTTCAGCTGGGTGGTGATGGATGATAATAATGAAAAGTATCCCATATCTTAATCCAGTGGCTCATCTATCTATCAACCTAATTTCATCTACATCCGTTCAACCGTGTTTGCGTGATTGATTAAAAACATCCATAAATCCAAACTTTCACAGGGTGCATTGGTTTTTAAATTCTGTTGTAGTATATCTTGCAGACTATCGTATACAGGCAGAATATCTGGGATAGCTGCAGTGGAATTAAGCAATACGGAATTATGTACGAGTGGCTTACCACCTAGTACCTTGAGATACCCTTAAATTCTGTTTTTCATGAATTTGGAGACCACGTGTCCGCAAGCGGAGCGTGGGAAGTCCTTCAGCCAGATGGAGCGACGATCTGTGCAAGGTAGCTGGCAGTCTGTGGACGAATGGAACCAAAGATCGGGCTCAGTGGCACGCTTTCAGAGAGGCATACGTCCAGCAGTAGACTGTTACAGGCTGATGATGATGAGGCATTTAAGTAATTAAATCAATAAGTTTAAGCCCCCCAACCTACGTGTAAGGATTATTTATAGAAGGCCAAAAAATAGGGCCCTAGTGCTGGAAATATTTAACCTTCTGTGTTTTTAGTATTTTTTATTATGTGGCCTGATAGTTTAGAGTATACCAATCATAAATGTAACTCAGATACTGTATCGAGAGCACATTGTGAAATGGCATTTCTTTTCGTTTTACTACTCAGATTTTAAATCAGTAATCCTCATTTGGGTAGCCGGATTCTTTAAATATACTCGATGTTTACCCGACTTTGGTGACTCCCAAAGGGAGGGTTATGTGTTTGACTTGTATGTTTGTATATCCGTTCCTATTTCCGCTCGTAATTACTCAACTGATTTTGATAAATCATACGTCTTGCGATGCGTCGTGATAGCGCGAGTGTCACTGTGTACAAAAATAACCCAACTCTAACGAAGTCAAAAAGAAGAGCGGATATTTCCTATGCTTCCTTAATATATTTGTTTGTTTTCTTGTTATTATATAGTAAAGTAAAACTAACAATACAAAAGTTGTTAAAAATGTCAAAATATTTTGAGTCTTTTTAATATGAAAAACGGGATTCACTAACGTTAGTTAGATCTTTGCAACTATATAGTTTCAACCACATCCGGTGGTATTTTTCAAGGAGAGTGCAACGCTCGCGATTCCGTCTCGCCTCGCACGTGCAAAAATGTGTTTAAACCTCGCCAGTTTTGTTAAGAAAATGTTTTGAGTCATTTCGACTATATTTTTATAAAAAAATACTGGAAATAACTCAAAAGATTATCATCTCGTGGTTATTTTATATTATAAACTCTCTATGCATTAAGGTTGTGTAAAATAATATAATCTTGTAGTAAAAGTTACCTTTAAAAGACTGAGACACGCCACCAATATTTCGAAATCATCACACAGTAAATTTTGAAGGTTTTGATCTTTTTAGTTGGTCCCTGTTTGTACTTTCTGACGTGTCGCTGGCATATTTTAAATGTTTAACGATAAATCTAACCCGTTTTTATCCTTTTTATTTTATTATCATCAGTTTAGTATATAACACATCTCATAATAAATACGAGATAATCTTAATAAATCGGTCCAATTGGTTTAAAAATTTGACGTTAAAAAGAAACAGACGTAACAGAGCATTGCTCTTAGCATTCTCTCATTCTCTCATCTATTATATAAAAATGAACGCTTATTTTTTCTAGTTACGCTATAACTTAAGAACAGATGGAACAATCTCGCTTTATTCTTTTTTGTTGTGCTTATTATTGTCAAGAGAAGGTTCATATGAAATAAAATCTAAAAAAAGATGGGAGGTTATAACGGTGCCGAAGGCCGAGCCTACTACGCGAACGTAGTCGCGGGCAGTCGCTAGTTTATCTTAGTAATGACACGGTTATCTCCTTCCCTGAAAACTAATATAATAAGAATTATATACGCATTTTTTTTTCTGTTTATTTGTAACCTGTTTGTTTATAATACGTTTATAGATCTGAACAATTATAGATATATTTCGTAATTGCTTATCAAATGGCTAGCTCCATCATATTTTTTTTTCATTTCTTTACTTAAACGTATTATGAAAATTACAGACATAATTATATAAGCAAGCTATAGTGTAGAAATCCATTGTATTTTTTGAATCCAATGGTATATTTTTTTTATTTCTTGATTAATATTCATGCTTATATTATCTTATAATAGGTATCTATAACTTCTTTAAGTATTATTAAAGCTCAATTCAATTCCAGAGCTTTCTTTTTCTTGTATACGGATTTAATCTACACAGCTTGTATATGGGAGGATACTACACTAGTACCCGCTCGCGACTTCGTTTGCGTGTAATAAAGTTATCGTGATCCTTAAGGAGCTACCCGTTGAATCGGGATATAAATTTGTCTATGCTTGTTTGTACCCCGGGTACAAACTATCTCCACTGCTAATTTCATTTTAATCCGTTTAACCATTTTTGCGTGCTTGAGTAATAAAATGTTAAACCAATCAGCAAGTTAAAAGCATCGTTTGATGCGGTCAGGAGTTGGATGGGTGTGGTGCTAGTGGCTTTATTCAAGTGAGCGTTTCCGTGCTTTGGAAGACATTTGAAGCTGTCGGTCCCGGTTGTGTGTCTTAGTACAACAGTCGTTATTCTTTGACGAAGCCCTTCAGGCGCCTTAAAAACTTCGACATGGGTTGGCCGCTAGCCTATCCACCAAGCCTTACAGAGCCCACGTGATGGATTATGGTTCTTCTCCTATTTCTAAGAGGAAGGCTCCCGAGCCTTCCTCTTAGAAAAAGGAGACTCGTTTCAGCAGTGGAAACATATTGAGCTGATTATGTTTTATGTATGAGTATAAAAACCCATACATACTTTCACATTTATAATATCAGTGTAATTGTTCCAAATTGTTAGTATTAAGGCCAGACTTATTACAAAACAAATCTGTAAAACTATACGTCGTATACTAATAAGTAAACTGTTTATAATACAAAGTTAACTAATAGTTATGGTTATAAATGATTAAAAATAAAAATAATAATAAATGTCCGACACTGGAGCCGAGTGGAATGTTAAGGGATGACGGGAAGAGACCAGATGGTGCCAGCTTGGTACCATGGTGTCTTGGACGGTTCCTGGTCTGGGATGCCACTCGTGACACTCTAGCACTATCTCACGTCAGTAGCTCAGCCCGCAGTGTCGGGGCCGTGGCCAATCAGGCGCTAATTTCAAAAAGAAGCAAATTCTCACAGATTAGTGCCCACTACAAGTTTTTTGCGCTGACTGTCGAAACTCTAGGTCCGTGGTCATCAGACACAAAAAAGTTTTACAGAGATATATCTAAAAAACTGGTCCTTGTCTCAGGGGATCTAAGAGCAGGTGTGTACTTTGCCCAAAGGTTGAGCCTGACTATTCAACGAGGCAATGCGGCCAGTGTTTTAGGAACCCTTCCACGCACTGGTGATTTAGACGGTGTTTTTGTTTTGTAAAATTAATTTATGTATTTTTATATTAATACTTTAATTAAGCTGTGACTTCTAAACAGTTGAAAACAAATAAAACGTATGAATGTTATGTAATACTATATATTCGTTCATAAAATTAACTATTGGCTCACTAGGCATCAAAAAACCTAGCCATAGTTTGAAAACATAACAAAACCTTGGCATTTACGAGTACATTAACACAACAAACTTGTAAGTAACTTTCGGAAGACTCCAAGCAAGCGATATACCAAACTTAGTTTCAAAGTTCGAATCAAAACCTTCATAACATAACGTTTGAATTGCTAACAGACTCAGACAGAGCTCGTGACATAGTGACCGAAGTACCTAAGTAGAAACATTGTAAACATCTAAATAAAAAGAATGGCTCCGAGTTTCTTGCCGCTTCTTCTCGGTGGGCTCTATATATTTTGGAACGCGGCGGTAGAGTCTTTAAAGTACATTATAATGAAAAGTTGACTTTCATAAGTGCGTCTTTGATGCCTAAATTGAATAAATGGTTTGGCTTTGACTTTGATAAAGCAAAGTTTGTTTACTGTCCAAGTATCCCACACTGTAACTAGACACGGTTTTGGACAACAAGTAGTTAACTAACAGTAATAACTTAGTTTACTAAGTTGATCTGCAAAGTAAATCTTAACAAGTGAGATTTGACTATTTTCAATGAAGTAACTAAGTTTTGGTTTGCAAATACAATTGGGTTTGAAAGACCACGTACTCGGATAACTTACGTTGTTAAGGTTAAAGTTCTGTCAAATAATTGTAAACAGAAGTTTTGAAAAGTTTTCCCTGTAACGTATTATGGAACCTTGAATGGATTAGATAATACTAAAATAAGCCTCTAGTTAATGCTTTTGACCCATTTTTTATCATATTAATTATTATATTTTTACATTTAACAATTTTATTATATCCATATGAATTTAAAACAATATTTAATAATTTTGTCATATGAAACGTGATGGTACTAGGTCATTTGAAAAGTTCTTTGCCTAACATGGTTAAAGTCATTGGTTTTTCTTATAACTACCCTCATTTTGTAGTTACATTATTTAGCAACAAGTATGCACAGTTTAGTTTATTCACAGTAACTCATTGTTCGTTTACACGTGATACCGTAAGTCAAGTCAGCTATTTTTGAAAATGGATAAAATTGAACATCGTGCAGTGATAAAATACCTGAATTTGAAAGGTTTAACTCCAAAAGCTATACATAAAGACATGTATGCTACTTTGAATGAGTCCGCTCCTTCGTATGCGACTGTTAAAAACTGGGTGGCAGAGTCTAAACATGGTCGTGAGACCATTCAAGATGAGCCCCGTAGTGGCCAGCCTTCGACTGCTTCCACTGATCAAAACAAAGAAAAAATCTGTGATTTAATTTTATCTGATCGAAGATTGACTATCGAGGAGATAGCTAAGACTGTAGGCATCTCATCTGAGCGAACACATCACATATTTACTACTGAACTTGAATTCTCTAAGGTGTCTGCGCGGTGGGTACCGCGACTGCTTTCAGTGGAACAAAAACGCAACCGACTCACAACTTCTCGCGACTGTTTAGAGTTATATGAAGCTGACCCAATAGAATTTGTTGAAAGATTTATAACTATGGATGAAACCTGGGTTCACCACAATACACCCGAGACAAAAGAACAGTCGAAACAATGGAAAAGAGCAGGATCGCCCACCACAAAGAAGGCAAAGGTGGTTTTATCGGCGGGCAAAGTCATGGCATCCGTTTTTTGGGATGCAAAGGGTATAATTCTCGTGGATTATTTAAAAAAGGGTGAAACAATAAACTCCGATTACTATTGCAACCTGTTGCGTCGTTTGAGAGAAGAAATCAAAGAAAAACGTCCAGGTTTATTGAGAATAAAAGTCTTGTATCATCAGGACAATGCGCGCGTTCACACCTCTATGCAATCCATGGCAGAAATCCATCAATGTGGTTTCAAATTGTTACGTCATCCCCCATATTCACCGTAATTAGCACCGTCCGACTTTTATCTGTTCCCAAAGCTGAAAAAAATTTTAGCAAAATTTTTAGCAAAATTTTTTTACAAATTAAGAGGTCATAGCCGCCGTGGACGCTTATTTTGAGGAGTTATACGAAGATTTTTTTAAAACGGGTATCGAAGCCTTCGCGAAGCAAACGGGTCGATGGAAAAAGTGTTTTGAGCTCGGAGGAGAGTATGTTGAAAAATAAAAATAAACTCAAAATCGTGTGGTTTCATTAAGTATGTTAGGCTAAGAACTTTTCAAATGACCCTCGTATATAAAATAAGCCCCTATTTCTCCTGCTCACACTATAATTTGAGAACGGCTTTACCGTTTTATTCATCTTTTTTACATATTTTTTTATACTTCATAGAAGGTTCTAACATTAAAAAAAAATAAGAAAAGACTACGCGAAAGAAGTTGCGGGCAGTCGCTAGTAAGATATAATGTTTGAACTGGTTGTAAATCTTGAACAGTGAAAGATCAAGTACTGCCTAGCACCTAATACTGTAACTTATAATAGGAAACAAGGCGTAGACTAGAAGTAGTTACCTAACACTCGCAACTTAGTTTCCAAACTACGTCTAGAAAGCGAGTCTTAACATGTAAGTTTTCCCTGTTAACGCTGAAAAAAAAACTCAGTATTAACAATCTATGTTAGTTTGGCAACAGCCGCTTTCCTACCTAGTTTTTTTATTGTCAATCGGTTCGACCTCGGTCTGCCTCGTTTAAAAGTGCCGAATACACAATCATTAAGGATCACAATACGGTCAATTACCACCTTAACAGAGCGGTTTTTTTACTACCTACTGGTCTTACCCATGAGTAACGTGCATGAAAAGTCATGCATGACTATGGTAAGAAAAGGGAAATTTCAACAGTTTATTTCTACCGTGAAGAAACAGTTAGGTTTGCATTAGAGTGTTCCAGTTTGATGTGTATGATTGCCGGTGAAATTTCAGGCACATGAGATTTATCAGTTTAATATCTCAAGGTGTTGGGCGCAGAGTAGTTGTGACGAAATACATCTGTACATACATCTATAGCATAAGTTACCATTTATCACTAGGTGAGCCTCATGATTGTTCTGAAACCTTTCAAATAAAAATAAACATACAGGCAGTTTTTGGGGACTGCCTGTGGAAGTAAAAAATATTCGAATTATTTTTAAGATACACAATCAACAACAATAGGTTGTCATGGAAGCCATTACACGTATTTTCACCTCAAAAATTGTTTACTTCTATTCCGTGGACGATTCTATTTCAAGGGGTTTGTTATAACTTTATATGTATAGTAACTATATCACTCGCATAGATTCACTATGATGGTATCCTATCATCTTTTATATACTACTTCTACAATTTGAATTACGAAATATATTATATAGACTTTCCACTATAAGGGTCTAAATAAGTTTAGGTGCTGTTTTAGCGTACTATATTGCAATATGTATAGACTATGTAGCAGTAGTTACCTAACAGTGACAATTTAGTTTACAAACTAGGTCTGAAAAGCAGTTTCCAGATATAGTTTAGAAACAAACATTTACAGTCTTGACAGGTAAGCTTTGAGTGTTAACGCCGGGACAATTCAGTTTGTGTTTGCAATTCAAGTTAGCTTAGCATACATTTCTTTTTTGTTTTGATTATATATATAAAACTAGCTGTTCTCCGCGGTTTCATCCTCGCGGTGATGGATGATGATGATGATGATGATAAATCTTATAATGCCTATGTTACTAAAGGTGAATGTAGCTTTCCAATGGTGAAAGAATTTTTGAAATCGGTTCAGTACTCTTTGAGCCAATTCGTTACAAACATACAAATCTTTCCTCTTTATAATATTAGTATAGAATATAGATTGAAATCGGGTAAGAATAAATAAAACCTGATAGTATATCGGGTGTCCCGAAACTCCAAGATAACATGGTACCGGGCGAGAGTCCAAGGTACGAGTATACCAGTTATGAAAAAAAATACGAAAACATATCCATGTCACTTAGCCAAACGATAATAGGCATTTTACGAAAAGGTTGAAAATTGTAAACTGTGAATTTTTTATTTATGTATTCTGAAATAACAGTGCTATTAATCGCAACCAAAAATAAAAGTAACACACATTGTTAACTAAATAAAATGAATTAAGTATTAACGAGTTTTTGTTTACAACATTTTTGTCCGTTAACTTTGACACTCTCAACTTGAAAAATAAATAGTTTTTTTCATATTTGGTATACCTTGGCGTCTCGCCCTCTACCAGGTTATTGTTGAGTTTCAAGATATGAAAATATAATAAGAATGTATATATAAGGTATTTTGAAATGGTTAATAAGTTATTTTAAAAGTGGTTTGGCATTACTCGCACTATAATATTTTTATAATTTAAAAACATAAACTTTTGTTATTTTTCGCTAACCATGCAATGGTGCTTTAACGTCATTTATTAAAAAATATAATAAATATTTCTAATTCGATTGACGTTTTATATTTTTTTTATTATCGACTAGTTTGCCCGCGCCACAAAACTGCAAGGATTTTTGAGGTCTAAAGTGTCGGCGCAACAATTGTTGCAAGTAAGTGTCACGCGCGTTTTTCTTTTGTTTATTTTTTAAAGTCATCCCAATGTTTAACCATAGAGTTTAATTCTTTAGCGTAATATATTTTCTTTCTATGGCAACACTACAGACGGACATGTTCTATCTGTGAACTTTAAAAAAAATATATAATCAATGTTTATATTTTGGCGGCGAGGTTATGTTTTGTGCTATAGTTTTTAGTGAATTGATAGGGTTAAACTCATGATTTTGATACAAATTATATGTGAATATGATCGTGAATGTGTAAGGAATACTGTAATTCTGTGATTTAAGTTCTGACATCAAAGTTTACACAAAAAAATTGTCACGAATCAACAACACTCGGTAAGCTAATTTCTCATTGTTATGATTGGTTATAATTTGCTTTATTTTGAATAGATTATACTTTTACATTGTAAAATATCACAGAAATAATGTTGTCAAGTAATTACACCCACTCAGAATATGATAAATACGCCATATCATGTCAGGATCGATAAAAAATCGAAGTCACGTGACAGTTTAATTCGCTTGTACTAAAAATTCAAAATTTGTAATTTTTTTAAAATATTTCTGATATATAATTATTCTTTGAAACCTAGTTTGGTTTGTAGAATTTCTAATAAGAATTCCAATAAAATAAAAAAACCAACAAGAAAATTTATATTTCATAAAAAAAAAATTTTTTTGGAAATCACCATGTCTAAGTCTAGAAAATGGGCCCCCAAGTTGAAAAAAAAATCATTACTGGCCGAAATTTTAAAATAGCTCTTATTTTTTATGTAATTATTAATAACCTAAGCATATGTTACTAGGTAAAAATAATATTTCTGTTCTAGACATTCAAAATATTTATAAATATCAAATCAAAATCCTGTCTTCGTAAGCATTATTTATTGATAAAACTTAATTTTTGTGGTCAGATTGCAAGTTTTTTTTATGATATTATTTCTTCTACGAATTCAAATATTTGAATTTAATTAGATAGATATGTGTTTTTACTATTTAATTACCGCAAAAAACCTATAGGTATTAATGTAAAATTTTTAAATTACAATTTTTTTCCACATCAATTCTGATTTTTTCGGCTACGTCAAGTTTGTCCTCGTGTAACATAACATTTTACTAATACATTTGACATTCATGTTTATGTATCAGATTTCTTGGTTATTCAACTATCTCTGACAAAAATTTCGTCTCTTAACTCGCTATAGGTATGGCACAAGAGCCATTTATTCCCAACTCGGCGCAAACTTTTGACGCGGGCGCAGGTCGTAACACTCGGGAGCAATCACGAGGGCGCCACAGAGCTCCTTAGGCAAGCTAGTCGATAATCGTATTTTGTTATATTACTTTTGATTGACGTTTCATGAATTCTGTAAATATCTTCAGTCACGCTTAATAACTATTCTCACATTTATTTGAATAGCTGTTATTGATTTAGTAGCACGGATGAAGGCTTGCACGGCCCTACACGTCTTGGGGGTGACCTTGGAGAGCAAGGTAGCACGGATGAAGATGAACGAATAAAGAGACTAACTCAAAATTCTCAATATTGCTTTGTGTACATAAAGCAATATTTCTTCTTTTCCTTCATAATATGACGACTCTCTTACGTTTTAGTTGAAATTATCATAGAAAGATATTACAATTCGAATCAAAACAGCAACCTTTTAACTTAGTACATTACGTTCTCCAAAAACCATAACCACAAAGATGTAAAAAACGCCAACTATTCACATAAACTCAAACTGTTCAAAGATTTAGTACCAGAACATAGTTTAAAGTGTAGTATGTACTGTAGTGTATTACCATTACTTGTTCAGTTTACGAGTATGAAATCTAAACTCAATTTAAGTTCTGAACACGTTAGAATCAACCGCTCGACTTTAAAGTTTACAGTTTAGGAGTAAACATATTTTCCTGAGCATGTTTCGAATATTCGGCCACGTGTTTTGAATTTTGAATACATCGGAAAATGCCTGTTCGATAAACGTTGTTGCTAAAAGCATGACGATATTAGTATGAAATATGCAGAAACAACTCTTGTACAAACGATAATGCTCTTTATGTTAATGCACAATAAAGACTGCTTTTGTGTTAATAGGTTCAGTGTTTACACGCATATATATGCTAAAGTTAGTAAGCCAGGTGAGCTAGTGTGTGTTGTTTTGTTGTACGTTTCTAACTTCTCAACGGTGAAGGTATTAGATTGGATGTTGATTGATGATTGACGGTTTAAAAGAAATTTTAGTTGTAGATTGCTTAGGCACAAATATAATGTATAAGAAATAGATGAAGTTAGTAACTGAATTTTACGTTTTCTAATAGTTTCTTAAATTTATAATTTGATATGCGTTCAACATCAAGTATAAATCGTCAATTTCTTGTAAGAGATTTAATGTAATATGGTAACCAGGTTCTTTGTTTCCCATCTTGTATTACGCTGCAACGAGAGATGCCAAAACAGGCCTATTATAAGGGGCTGATAGTAATAGGCCTGTATATTATAGCACAATACACAGTTTTCACTCGTTTAAAATCTGTATAAACGGTACAGAATGCGGGTTGGTGTTAAGCTTATTATTCGTAGCACGGCGACTACGCCTCTACGACTCGTAGATCTTAATAGTGCTACATACATTAATGGAATCAAAAAGACAATAAGATAAGAAAACGGTCCGTAACGACCACAACTAAAACAGAATTTTAGAATTTTGCATCATATTGCTAAGTATTTACGCTTCATAATCTGATGACGAAGTTAACAAAACTATAGCGCAGGTTACAGGTTTACACTAAATTTTCCACTTTACAAGGCGGGCAATCAATAGCTCTTAGAGCTCGTTTTCTGTTCACTGATTTGAATAGTGCTTCAAAAGCGTTTCACTTATACAATATAGTATTAACTAGTAATTTCCCTATTGTTGTTATATTTAGTTATACGTCTAGGTAAAGAATTTAAAAATAAAACGTTGGTTTGGTTTATTTTTATCCGCAGTTTTCATTCATCCATTTTTAACAACGGTATATTCAAGAAAAGTTTCTTCTAGTACATTACCTTACAAGTTACCTTTATACACACCAAAACTGTGTACGATTTCAGGAGAAATCCACATGTTTTGAAATATTAATACGAAATACCATTGAACTGTACTTATACGTTCATATATACACACACTTTATAGTAGCTTTTAATCGTTATTTTGTTTGTTCGATCTTTGGATAATTGATAGTTGTACGTTTTTTGCCTTCAACAGTCGTGCGATTGTAATGATTCGTCGACGAGCTCCCCGATGTCAAATACTTAACGAGATATCGCCCTTGTACATAAGGTTGTTTTTCCAACGTTTCTTGTTACCTCTTCATTTGTTTCACGGATGTTGTCAAGGATGCAACGATGTTTGCTCTTAGATAATCGCACGACTACATCATGCCAGACATAATAAAAATTCCATCGTTTTGAGGCGCGGAGATCGCGGAAGGGCTAACATATTATGATTCATTCAGAATCAGTTCCATTTCATACACAGTCATTTATAATAGCATTAATAAATCTTTGCTATTCGTATTTCATATAACAGCTGCCTATCCTTGTATTTCAGGGGCATTCATTGTTTTCCCATTGCCTACTACTTTGTCTTGACATTAAATTTAATAAAGGTTTTGTAAATAAATGAGCAGACAGGTTTACCAGTAACCAGTTTCATTAAAATCGAAATTAAATTCTACGATATTTAGTTAATCCGAAATATGAGAGGTAAATTATTTGCATTTCAAAAGGCAAGATCGGAAGCTACGGGTAATGCAAAGATTAGAATGAAATTGAGATATATTTTCAGTTCATTTATAAATGATTAAAAATAGTTTTAAAGGACGATAAACGCTGTTTTTTATTAGTTTTTTTATTGCTATATAGGTCATGTTCCTATAAGAACCAAAATCAATCGCGTTGTTTGCACACCAGTCCCTTTACCACCCCACGAACATCATGAGCGAGCTTGATACGTCATCGATGACGTCACCATTACCGCTCACTTTGCTACCACAACGCGCGCGGATGGAAAGTGGGGTTTCACGGTTGTCGCGAGCTGTCACTGTCAAAACAACAAATAAGGTATTCTTTCGAGGCAAAGATTGTTTGGATTTTTGACAAAAAAATAAGCACGCATTTGGCAAGTGCCATGCGGGTTTGGCATTAAAACCATTGGAACCAAAGGGAACGATAAACCGGGGCGTGAGGTTTGTGAGCGTTGACGGCACTTACCGGAATGCACCCGTAGTAACACTTGATAGTAAACTTCACGCAAGGCCCCAGATACACAAGCAGCTTGAAGCAGTCAGCATGGAATGCTTCAAGTTACTTCCGCCAGCGCTCTTTATTCCGCGTCATGCGCGCTTCCCGTCCCTGAATTGAAATAGTGACTTGTTTAGCAGTTAATACCAACTGCTCGAACAGTTATCAATGGCAGCTTCAAGCTGTTGACTATGACTGCAAGATCGGTCCGTATATGTTGTTCACTGGCTAACTGCTTGAGCAGTCCGTGTCTATCGGCTCTTAGATAGTTGCAGTACGACTCAGATTTTTAAGTTCAACGCTGCACTGCCGCCAGTTCCAACCATAATAAGCAAGCTGTTTAGTCCCAATCACCCAGTTATTTAACTTGCTACATATCCCTTCCACATTAACTGTTACTGCTTAGCTACTAGCAAGAATATCTGGTAGTGGTGTACCTATCAAGACAGACACTTGCAGAACTGTCTTACTACCTAGTATGTCACCTGATTGTTACTACTAGGGAGCATAGTCACGTTAAGAATTGCTAGTAGGTATCTACTACCGATAACAAACAAAACTTTAAAATAAAGAGGAAAACATTAGAGTACTAAAAGAAAAAAACTCTTTTCTACCTCTTAGCATTGTCCGATTTAAGTAATTTTTTTTTCATGTAATATTCACATTGTTAACTATGCCCGTACGTTTTCAGTTTTCTTATATTCTAAAAAAGAAAATTTATAGAACTTTAAAATACTGAAACAATCAAAACGTACGGGTATAGTAAACAATGTGATTATTACATGAAAAAAATCACTGAAATCGGACAATGTTAAAAGGTAGAAAAGAGTTTTTTCTTTTAGCATGGAAAGTACTAGCTATGCAATCCTCTTAAGTCTTTGAATTCTTAAGATTAAAGGGACTATGGAGCCCAAACCTATACAAATAATATAGTAGTAATAATAGTTAAACTATAATTATTGTTTTCCAATGTAACTTCAATATACATCATAATATTATATCAAAAACTGTCACACTCCAACAATTTTCCACTTCTTAATCTCAATTATCTACACACAGAATAATAAAACCGACTTAAAATAACATAAACGTCTCTCGACTTTAAGAATGATATCGTAGAAAAATCTCAGCAAGACATTTCGTCGCATCCTCAAAACGCTCAAAAATTCAAAAGAACTCGTTAAAGGCCATCTCTGCAAGATGACTCTTGAAATAATTCACGTTCCAACAGCCCATTTGCGAAGAGCAAGAAAATAAACGCATTATTTTCCTTGTTTTTTCAAAGCTGGCAGCATATTCGCGAACGCTTTTTTTTAATGGTCATTTTAAGCGACGATTTTTGCTACATACGGAGTCTAGTACGTCGTTAGGATGATGATAATATCCACATGTGTCCATAACTGTAGCACAATTAACCACAGATGTCAATTGACTACCAAAAACGATACAGATTTTAGTGTTGCCGCGCATATTTTATATGATATGCGAGACCGCGTATAACTTCTTACTAGATCATTAAGTTTTGAATAATTATGCAAAGGTATTAAATTGTATCAACACCATCGTCATCGAGATTATGTCGTGGTTATACAGGGTGTTTGGTAGAGGGACCGACATACCAAATGAGTGTGTTCGGGGGCCCACTTGAAGAATACAAGTTGGCCAAAATAAATCCCAGACCCCCCAATTTTTTTTAGCTTTTTTTTGTGAATTTTCCCTTTTTCTCCAAAATCGTACCTATTTACCATTTGTAAAATCTGTTTTAGACAGGATGTTTTTATTTAAATTTGGTCTCTATACACCTTTAGGCCAAACAAAGCAAAATTGGATACCTGGATTTTGAATTGGATTGGCCTGAAGGTGTATAGAGACCAAATTCAACTAAAAAATCCTGTCTAAAACAGATTTTACAAATGTTATGGTGGTAAATAGGTACGATTTTGGAGAAAAAGGGAAAATTCACAAAGAAAGTTAAAAAAAATTGGGAGGTCTGGGATTTTTTTTTGGCCAACTTGTATTCTCCAAGTGGGTCCCCGAACACGCTCATTTGGTATGTCAGTCCCTCTACCAAACACCCTATATATAGTTTTTTTTTCATTAGGTTTAAAGAATAGCCTTCATTGACGGAGTTGTGTATTTTCAATTCTACAATAAGTAAAGCTAATTAAATAGAAATTACCATAGTATCAATATACGGTAATAGAACGCTGATATAAAATATGCCTAAGTTATATATAAGTAATATATAAGTTAATAACAGAATGAAGATAAAATTGTGTATGAGAATTTGACCTACTTTAAAAGTTACTACATACCAGTCTTGAATAGCAGTTACATATATACCTATAAATGTGAAGTCCTTCATGCCATCTTTGTGCTGTGGCCCGAGCTCGAATATTTGCGAAAGTGTAAGGTTATTGTATCGTTGACATATTAAGTACAAACTATTATGTATATAGTACAACTGGGGCACAGATAACTCATAGTTTGTACTGTCGACGATACCATAACGTTACATTTATCAAATGTTCGTGCTCGGGTCACAGTAGTGTAACTGAACTGAGATCCTAAGGACACTTGAATCGACCAAAATGACCTTCACTACTTCTCATCATTATTCAAATATCGTTTTATAACTCACAAGAGCGTTTTGTCAATCTATTTAAAGCCATGGCTTTGGATGTAAAGCTTAAATAATTTAAATTTATTGTAGACTTATTTCCTTACTGTAGATTATTAACTAACTCCTACGTTTGAAGGAAAAATCTTTTCATTCCTCAAAATCAAATTAACTTATCCCCTCAACGAATAGATCCCAGTAATTTTCAATAGAAATTATACGATATTGTGAACAAGTCCCTTTTGACGCGATCTTCGTCATTCGAATTGTAATTCAAAAGATCGTATTCACAGCAAAACCAGAAAAGACCTGGAGATATTTACTGAATACATTTTTAATGATACCGGTAATCAAAAAGATTAGAGATTCTCGTATTATTCAAAGACTATTTTGTGGAATTGATGAAATTATCTTTTTTATAATCTTTATATCTGTTTTGATTTGTTTATGTAGCTGATCAAGTAATTATTCTGTCACCGTAGTGGTAGGCTTTTAATAGAAATAAAAAAAATACCGTGTCTCCAAAAATAAAAAACAACTTAGAACGTTAGTGAGAGTCCTGATTCATCATATACGTACCTATAGCGAATTAAATAAATTTTGTTTCATTCACTTTCTGTTAGTTCATTTATATTAAATTAGCAGGTTTCATTTTATATACTTCTCTTTTCTTTTGTGGTAGGTACATATTGTGTAATAAGCATGGTGCTTAACTATTATTTTTTTTTCTCTCTCTTAAGTGTGTTTAAAGTAATACTTAATTTCGTATAAAATATAGTATTACCTTTTAATTATTTCAGTATTATATAAGTAAAATAAATGTTTATGGTGTACTCTAGCATATAGTTGTAACCTAAGTACATAGGCTATTAGTAAGTAATACTTAGTAAGTTGGAAATAAATATTATTATTATTATTTATCATGTCGTGTCTTGTTGGTGGTAGTGTTACGGTGTAACCCTACAGCCGAATGGGCCGGCACGACCGGGGAAGTACCACACTCTCACGTAACACCGACGTGAAGTAACATAGCTTGCTATTGCGTTTCAGTCGATCTGTAGGAAGTTCCGGAGGCACGATACTCCCCTTACTCCTCTACTTTCGTCTTCCCTATCCCCCTCCACCCTCACCTCTTCTATTCCTTCCTCAAAGGTCGACAACGCATCCTCGAGACCACCGGTATTGCAGATGTCCGTAGGCGAAGAATCACTTCATGAATCACAAGGATGAGCCGTCTGCTGGTTTGCCAACATATCCCATAAAAAAAATAGTCCCTAAACCATTACGGCTACAAACTTGATTTTCTGTAAAAAAAAATCAAAAACTAATGCCTGTTATGTTGTTAGCATCTAGGTACTAAAGAAGGATTAATGAAAACGTTGTCCAGAAGAGGGTTAGTAAATTAGAATTATTTCTGTAGCATTGTACAACACAGCAAGCGAGTAAAGGCTCTGTTGGGTCAGGTAGTAAATAAATTAAGACAAAACTACAATTTTTCATTGAACAAGTGCAATTTGAAACATTTTATACTGACTTCCAATTCTATTACTTTGGTAAAAATCAGTTATTGGAGTGTAATACAAAAACTACTTGACTGAATTTGATGAAATTTAAATGGAACTACACGGGAAGCACCAGCTTTCAAACAAAAAAATAAACATTTTGAGAATCGGTCTATCTCATCGAAAGTTATGAGGTAACAAACATTTAAAAAAAAACGAATTGAGTACCTCCTCCTTTATGGAAATCAGTAGATAAGATGGTGACTACTCATTGGGAATTGATTAGTTTTACAACACATAATTGTCAAGGTTCACTAGAAATTCAAGCTCGTCTTTGCTGTGTCTCAGGCATGGTAAGATGCCACTATATAATATTCGTAGTTGTGTAAGCAAATTGGCCAGACCACTCCTTTGGTACTTTGATAACATTCTCAACCAACAATTTAGGCTCCAAATAATTAATGTAAATGCGGAGTACCCCTTTATTGAGCCACAGCTGTTTTGAATACCAGTAGTGTAGTTACACAGTAACGGGTATTGTATATATTTAACTAACCTGATTGTTTCTGTGAGTTTAAAGGCTGGATTCTATACTATATCTATCGACGGCTTCGACTAGCAGGGAGAAACTTGTCAATAATTGAATGGCAAAACTGTAGATCGATAGAATAACATAAAGAGGCATTAGCAATACTAGCCATGCGAGACATGCATGCATGTTTCAGTTTTGCTGACCAGCGCTATGAACACTTAGCAAGAACATTGTGTTTAATTCTTAATATAAAATAAATACGGTGCACATTTACAAGTTTTGAGGCATTCGTTAATTCTATTGTACATGTATAATAATTCTTTTTATATTTTAATCTAGTATTTGCAGATGATTTTTGAATAGAAATTCCCAATATATGAAAAATAACATCTTCAGATGGTATTTGAACCCGCGGCATCCAGCTATCTGTGACAGACCACATTACCGCTCCGTCCCATACAACGGTTTAGTTCAACTAGAGAGATAACTTATTCTACGTCGTTGCCTCATGGCTGAAGGTCGTGGTCATCACAAGTTATTCTTCTCACTAAGGTCTTCACACTAAGAGATATAAACATGATACTTAAATGGGCGTTTCATGTACTTGGTGGTCTTTTTGTCCCTTCTTTTAACTAATATAGTTTATTAATTTTCCCTTTAGATTCAGTCGTTTTTTTATATTTTGTCCGCATCACCACCATGTGTGGTAGTGCTCAAACATTAACCTAACAATTATAAAAAAAAACTAGAATAACGAATCTGGTTCTGAGGGACTTGACCTATATATATGATGCTAGTTTCACTACTGAGTCCGACAATATTGTGTTACAATGTGTTTTATACCTGGACCCAATGATTAATTGGGGCCTGGCTTTTAGTGGAATGGCAGATCCCTTCAGATGACTTAATACACCTTCGGTGGGTAAGTTTACTTAACATACGACTTGGGCCCTATAAACATTTGAGGGAACCTTCCATTTTTGTTTTACGTGTGAAATAATACTGTTGTGTATGTACATTTTCTTACTAGTACAGAAAAAATGGCGCCCAACGTGGTACATAAAATTCAATCATCACCGATCTAAAAACTTTGATTAATTATTGTCATTTTCATTAATATTAAATTTGTAGTTCTTTAATATTTATATTTATGGGTTTTTAAGGTAAATGGAAGAATATAAGCCAACATGACTTTTTAGCAAGACAACTAGATAAATATATGTAAATTTTTGAGCACAATATAAGCAAACAATGCTTCAATAAAGCCTATAGTTTGTCAATGAATTGTTGAAATTATTATCTTATCTTCAAAACGTCAAAGAAATTTCAGATACCAACCATTATATAATTTTCATCCCAATTTCCTTTCCATTACATCAGAAAATTAAAGAAAGCTTTTAGAACTCAGTCAGTTGTACTTCATTCAATTCGGTCAATCTATACTAATAATGTATAGGAGTAGGGACCAAAAGAAATATACAAAAAATGTAAGTCAGAAAATTTAAAATTAAATACTGAACAAAAATTAAACGTTTATGAAAAAAAAAATACTGTCTGTCGTATATTCACGTATAACTTAAAAACTACCGCACTGATTTCGATGAAAAATGGAATTAAATTTGAATAAACAATTGTTTTTTCTATCCGTATGAATAGAATAGAACCCGGAACTCTCAACCAAAAACTTTTTATATTAATTTATCAAATAAATCCAAGATAGAAGTTTGATCTCTATATGCTCCATTGTCTCATATAAAACTAGGGTCTTGATTGATTAGTCTGTGCGCATGAGCGCACAACCAAATATCGTAATAATTAAAAAAGCATTTATAATTTTTGAAAATATATAAGGTGTGCAGTGGTCCGAGCACGAAAAACTGTTTAAGTGTAACGTAATCGCATCGTTAACGTATTTAGTACAAACTGTCAAATATCTGGTACAATAGTGGCACAGACAACTCATTGTTTGTGCTGAGTTCGTAAACGATATGATAAATTTACACTTAAGCAGATTTTCGTGCTCAGTCCACGGTAAAGTTCAGAATTTTTTATGGAAAAAATATTTCTGGTGCAATTCACAAAAAAATTGGTAAAAATCAACTTTTACGTAAATAATGCGAAATTTTTAAACACAAAATAACAAACCGTCACACCTATGTATCCTCGAAGGGGTAAGCAGCAATGTTATAATATAATATTTGCGCTTCGCTGGATATAGTTTTGGTTCCAAGTAATAGGGGCAGGCTTATTGCCATCTACGGGACACTGTTCCAGACTCCGGACTGCTATTGAGAATTTTTTTGTCTGAAAATCCCAAAAACTGTCCAACCTAGGGATCCAATCCAGTACCCAAAGATCCGAAACGGCGCTTCCACTACTACACTAAGGCCATGCGAGCAAAGCCGCTGGCGAGTCAGCCAGTTGTGAATAAGGTGATAAAACTCTTTTACTCTAGCTCCTAAGATTCCAATAGTACATAGTCATAACCAAAAATGGGAATGATAATCATAAAATATCCACTAACCCCAAAACGGACTTAATATTCTGCACCCCCAAGTCTTGGCAAGGGAAGAGAATTAATTTGATGGGTATGAATGTGTTCTGTACATTATTAACACCGCCTGTACAGTATTGTATGAATAAGTAATCTTTTTGGAGATTGAACTTGGAATAAGAGACTTGTAACCTCAGTCATAAAGGAAAATACGAGTAAATATTATAAAATGAACGTATACATATTCAGCCCTATCTCACACTAGATGGGATGTGAAATGAAAATCTTCACGGTGGAGTGACACCTAAATATGGGATTTGGATATACTGGATATTTGGATATATTGGCATCGATTGTCAAACCAATCATAACATGTAGAAAGTTAAATTTGATGAAACTAAAGAAAGGTAAAACATTTTAAAAACTTAGGTATATTGAACATGCCATCAATTTATGCGAGGCTGTTTTATTTGCAAAGAAGCATCCCGATCTATTTACCTACTATGCACAAGGCACTCGGCGAGAAGATAAACCGCGTCACCTACCATTTAAGACAACTTTCCAGCGTAAAAGTATTTTTTGTATGTTGACTCTCACATTTAACAAAATTCCATGCAGCATAAGTACTGAGAGTAATGTAAATTCTTTTAAAATGGCATTAAACAAATTATTATTAGAAAAAGCATACTATGATATTGACGATTTTTTGACAGTAAATTATAAACAGATAGGTAGTATTATATTTTAGCTTTTAAAAAAATAGGGTTTATTGACTTTATCAAATTTGTAACTTTTATTATATTCTGACATTTGTAATTGACAATATTAGAATATGTTATATAAACATTTTGACTTATCTAGTTATTAATAATATTTACGATTCTAAATTTAATAATGATGGACGCCATTTACATATTATTTTATTTGAACCTTATATTGTAATTTTATTTTATTTGACTTTTCTCATTTAAGTAATTATTATTTATGGAGTTGTGTGATCAAATAGTTAAACGTCATTATAAATATATATTTTTATTGTAATTAAATTTTCTTATGTCCATTTACACACCATTTTGTATGGTAGAAATTCAAAGAACCTATATAACCTGTAACATCACACATTTGTATGTAGATAAATTGTTAACTACATTCTGCAAATAAATCATTAGAATTTTTGAACTTGAAAAGTTTTTTGAATGAAATATATTCTATTTACAATTGATAGTGTTTGTTCACACAAACTCAGTATCATGCAGTGACAATGGAGTGAAAGATGGTGGCAAAGCTCACCTTGAACGGCAAACGTCTTCAAACAGAACATGTGCATGGTGCAAGAAAATATTATTTCAAACCTGGTAATGTACTAGAAATAAACTAGCCAGATGAAGTTATTAATAAAGACCTGCCTTTGTGCTGTTGATTATTTAATTTGTTAAGGCAAGAATGTATAATATTTTAGGTTTATATTATCTGTGTCTCATTAAATTTTATGTATTGTTATATAATATTATGTATATATTAGCCATATATAAAGGAAAATTAGAATAATATAAAAAATAAGAAATGGTTGCCGGCGAATTTACAGGCACATGAGACTAAACAACTTCATGGCAGGAAATGCATCTGTTCTAGGCACTTAACATCAGATGGGCCTCGTGCTTGTACCGTTTCCTAATAACAGAAAAATATATGTCATCTTTTTAGAGATTTTGATCAGTAGGGCTATTTTGTATCTCAGTTGCTAATAAATGTTGATTGAAATCGATAAAAATGGCTGCTCTATGTCACTTTTATCAGCTTCAGTCATCAATTTACTAACATTTTTACTTACAGATGTTGTCAAAACGGACATAGAGTCGCCATTTTTTATGATTTTAATCAACATTTGTTAGCAACTGAGATACATAGTAATAGCCCCTCCGATCGCCGATCCCGGAAGCATATCCTTTTGGGCGTGTCCTGAGAAAGTAGCGTCGTGAGAAATAACTCTATAGGCTATAGAATAGGCTTCAGATGGTATATATAACGTAGAATAATACCTTGAACTAGCGAACCTAAAAATGAGTGCTATTTTCTAAACATCATGTCGGATACAGCAATATGCCAAATCCCCAGTTAATAAACAAAATTGTGCTCATCCGTTTAATCGCAACCCATCAAACCGTGTCAATCCCCGTTTAAACCTACGAACGACGTGCCATTAATACCAGAACGTCCGCCACTAATCCATAATTTAAATATTTGTTTTGTCCGTTTGTTTACCTTTGCCGCATCTGCTCTGTATCTCATGATTGCTTACGTTGACACTTTAAGAGGCTTACCTCCCGAACCTGATTTCCAGCAATCTCATTTTTTCTTTTACAGGTGACGCTTGTCTTTCTCGCGCAACTGTCTTTTGTTTAATTTCATGGCGTGTTTGAAGTGATGGATTCAGAATTTAATATTGTATATTGTTTTAGACAGTCAGACTTTATTATAAGCTTTTGAAGAAGTTATGAGAGTTGTGGGCTTATTGTATGTTGTAGATGTGAAGTTTAAAGGTGAAATAGGATTATTAATAAGTCTGTTACGGTAGACACGTAGGCTCCTTTCATTCTGCAGCGTGTCGCCGTGGCGCAATTTGTTTGAAACCTATGGTGGGTTTCACTGTGGCGCGTGCGGCCGGACGCGTTTTTCGACACGTCCGACCGGCGCAAATGCTTGACCGGTGCCCGCGCGCCCCGCGTGTGCCGGTCGGCGCGCGGGCCAGTGTCGCAATGTGAGCTTTCACTGTTGGACGTGCGCGTGTGCGTTTTGCGTACAATCATGGCGGCAATTGATACAGAACAATTAATTAGAGAAGTTCAGAAAAGGCGTGCTATTTGGGACTTACGATACCCGTTGTATAAAGACAGGGATGTGAAACAGAGTTGTTGGGTGGAAATAATGAAACAGTTATTTGAAAATGTTGACGACTGGACGCAGACAGAAAAAGAAAAAACACGTAAGTACAACACATAGTTATTTATTTCGCAGCTTATGAAATGCAATAGTCCTGCCAATCAACTTTACCTTCTTCTGAAATAAAATAATGTGCATAGTGATCACGAACTTCATTTCCAATTGAGTTGTTCACTATTGTATTATTTGAGTCTGCAAGCCCTTGGATTACCAAAGTATCTTGATGTTGGTAACCATCTTTTATTCGAATGAAATTGTGTAATGCACAACAACATTTTACGATGTCGATTGCGAGGTCTGTGTTCACATTGAGAGGTCTATGAAAAATTCGGAACTTATTAGTTAATATTCCAAAAGTGGATTCAATCATCCGTCTAGCACGACAGTGACGATAGTTAAATATTTTCTTCTTATAGTTAAGATTTTTTCTTGCATAAGGCCTCAAAACATTACGTGTGATTCCAAATGCTTCATCACCGAGTATCACATACGGAACAGGAGTCCTAATTCCAGGAAGCGCTTTAGGTGAAGGTAGATTGATAGTACCATTCTCAATTTTTTTCATAAGTGTCTATTCTCTAAATTTTCCTGCATCAGAATTTTTTCCCGGTGCTCCCACATTTATATATTGGAATTTATAGTTTGCACAACATTGCTAGTAAAACAATTGAAAAATACCCCTTGAAATTAAAATTGAGTGAAGCAGTGTGTTGTGGCATTATCATGCGTATGTGTTTGCCGTCCAGGGCTCCAACGCATTGCGGAAAATTTGTATTCTTCTCAAATTCTGTAGCAACTTCAATCCATTCATTAGATACATTCGGGAGCTTTAAGACTTCGTTTTTTAAAGAAACCCAAATAGCTTGACATACTTCTTTCACTATTCCACTAATTGTAGAAATCCCCATACGATAAGAATAATGTAGATCAGTAAATGTGTTTCCAGATGCAAGGTACCTGTAACAGAATAAATTTAATTGTTTCAGTAAAGAGTTTACATCAGAGGTGGAAAAGTGCGAGAGATCAATACGTACGTTACAAATCGGCAGTAAAATTTAATCCCTAAAAGAAAATATGTTTTTGCTGACTGTATGTCATTTTTAGACCCTGTGACCGATTTAAGCGATGTTCACGAATCCGAGTCTGTTGAAAATGCACAAACTTCTGACAATCCATTGACACAAAATGATTCTCGGGGCCCAGAAAACGATTTGTCGAACATCGTCCCTAATAAAAGAAGTAAGAAAAATATACAGAAAATGACTTCGTTTGAGAAACAGTTAGTTGAGATGTGGAATTCTACTAACAATCTTGCTTTTGATGAAGACGTGGCATTCTTCAATTCAATCCTCCCTGCTGTTAGAAGACTAGAGTTTGAAAAAAAATATTTTTTTCGGAGTCAGGTTCTACAATTACTCGTTGGAATAAACCAAGATACATGAACCAGTTTAGTCCCGTGCCAATCTACAAATATGGGGCTACCTACAAGCATGGGTCAAACTACAAGCATGGGTCCATCTACAAGTGCTGGTCCAGCCATGCCTAGTACTTCGAAAGTATCTCCTGTGAGCGCATCATCGTGCTCCACCGGCAACTATAATACAGAAGACTCGTTTGATTTTGATTTCACAACACTTTAACTGACTGACTTTTGTTTTTTATTATTTTTTTGTGATTAAATGATGATGTAAAATATTACTAATTCATTATTTAAATAGAAGTAACAAAAGTTTTCTTAACATACCTTATTGTGACTGCCAAGCGTTCCTCAGGCGTTATAGCTATTCGGAGTAAACCAGTATGTGCTATTTTGTTTTTAATTATAAAAATCAGTTCGTCAAATGTGCGTATTGACATCCTAAAATAATTGAAAAATTTATTTTCATCTTCTCGCAGTTGAGAATACAGCGATACGGATGCACCACTTAACAAACGCTCCGAAGTTATAGGGTGCATGAACAATTTTCCTTTTCGGTTAACACGGCGTTTTTTGTTGTGATGATATAGCACAGAAATCAAAATAAGTTTTTTTTTGTTAATTGTATCCATGACTGTACACGACCAGCCCGGTCCAATGCACACGCAAAACTGTGAAATGCTCAACTCGACCGGCAGCGCTGCACGCGACCGGCGACACGCTGCAGAATGAAAGGAGCCGTATTGGCTACGAGTGCGACTATTTTCTATACAATAATGTATCAAAACTTTCTCAGAGAAGAGTGAAAATATTTTGCCGTTAATGAGTGAAATTGTTTTATTTAAATTAAACGTTTTTACAAAGGCTTTGTACGGATCTGGCACATCGAACCGCCGCCATTTTGATTTTTATATATAATCGCGGCTCACGATGAAAGTGGGTACCAGTAAGTAACATGGTACCCTAAAGTATAACATTACCGAGATATTTGGAGCTAAAGATCGACATATGAGTATATCAACTCATATGTCGATCTTTGCAACTTGACATTTTTTGTTCGTCTATGTGTCCTCTACCCATACATACCCCATCGTGCGCCGTGATTGAATTGATTGAAAAAAAAATATATATGGCGGCGGGTCGATTTGCCAGCTTCCATACAAAAGTGTTCGAACCCATTTCTATTCAACAGATGATTATCATCACCAAAGAGCGACACACAAAGTTGTACGCCTTTGTAGGTATTACTGCTAAATATCTTATTTTATTATAATTCTATTAACGCTTTAACGTTCTGAATGAGTCAGCAGTAATTTGTTAACATCTAAATTTAGTTTTCATGTTCTGCTTCACACCAGAGACGAAATAATGAAATGATAATAATAATAGTAATTTTATCTGTTAGTCGCATAGATATACACGTAATTTGTATGATTACCAAAAAAAAACAGCACTATATGCTGCTGGTACTTATTACATACATGGGAAGAATATTTAAAACTACTTTAAAAAAAATAAACCCACATAATCATCTATATGTGGTCAAACGTCTAGATTGATTCACACCTACAAATTTTGTTCTAGGCATTTCCACTATTCATTAAGATATACAACATGCGCGCGGTTTATGCATGAAACTTAACACCCCTACATAGAAATGTATCATTCATAATCATAACATTCGGCAAACTCGCGTCCTAGCTCGTTAGTACATATTATTATTCATTCTGTGCGCTCGGGCATTCTCGCAAGACCTGGCCACCGGACCAACCCCGCACCCTCCGCCCTGCCACCGCGCGGCCTTTGTTTCTTCCGAAAACGAACGAACGAAAGCCGAAACTCGACAATCTCTTTCACACCGAACGCTCGGGTGGGGGGTGTAAGAAAGAGTAAGAGAGATATTTTTTCACTGACGCGAATCATGTGTTTTCATTAATAAGTTGTACATAGGCATGTAGTATTTTTGTTAAGATGGTGTCCATACTTTTAGATGGAATTTTCGAAAACTTTAACAATTAATAATTATTTCACTGTGAAGTAATAAAAAAATTTGACTACATATCTACAATATATGAACACTTTTGTACCGCCCATTTTTTTTTTCGGTAATTATACAAATTACGTGTATAGATAGATATATTATAGATTTTGAATAGGTGTACATAAAACAGTTCATTTCTCAACACAGAAGCTGGACGTCATCTATACTAATATCACAAAGAGGAAAGATTTGTATGTAAGTATGTTTGTAACAAATGGGCTCAAAAAGTACTGGACCGATTTCAAAAATTCTTTCACCATTGGAAAGCTACATTCAACCTGAGTAAAATGGGCTATATAAGACATCATCGTCATCATCATCTATCACTGCGCCGCAGAGAGCAGCTAGTGAGTAATAAATGCAGTACAAAAACTAAGCAAAGAAAATTACTTGTGGTCATATCGCGAATGCAATGAAATGTGACAAATATGATATTAAGCGCAAAAATCAATATATATTATTAAGTACTCAATGATCGCATGCTCACTAACCACAGGTGAAAAACACGCAGTTAGTTAATCTATATTGTATGCATACAAAATGAAAATAACAGTAAATTTTGTTTGTAATAACAGTTTTCCAGTAAACCAACATTCAGCATTTTATTACTCAGAAGCACAAAACATGTTTTCAGTACAGCACGCCGCAATAGTTTTCATAGCCTGTCAAAACGAGTTTCCTTCTCGATTTTATGAGTTCGCGCAACGCTTTCATGACATAGGTGAACTCTAAACGAAATATTAGCATTGGGAGCATTCTTTGTGACGTGCTTCCATCGAGTTGACAACACCTACGAGACGTTATGGCATTAATGTTTTTAGTTTGCGATGCAATTTGCCACGTGGGATATTGAGTAGGCACAAGAACTATAGTATGAGTAGAACTTTTTGTGTAAGAGTTCGGTTCTTTCTCCCCTCCCTTCCCACCCTCACCCCTTCTATTTCTATTAGAGGTCGGCAGCGCGTTGACAATGCCCTTGGTGTTGCAAACGTCTATAGTCGACGGTGACCACTTTCCATCAGGTGGGGCCGCATGCCTGTCTGCCTACTTTTGGCAATTTTTTTAATAAAACATAAAGCATTACTACATGTTTGGAATTAAAAAGATAACTTTCCGTTTTTAGCACCTTACGTAATTATTATCTTTACATTGTGCATGGGACCGTTATGTCCTTCCATTAATCTTCGCTTTGTTCGAAGCAATAATAGCAGTGGTAATAAGGGTCAACCTTCAATATGACCGCAGCTGGATGGAGCCTTACCTCTGACGATTCTAAACATGTCGCTTACAAGCAGCTTATTTGTGTGTTCCGGCAACTGTATTTGAAAGCCAGTCTTAATTTCTTGATCTAGTTTCATCTTTAACTGCATCGTCATTGATTATCAAGTGAGTAGTCCATAAAGTATTAAAAAACATTACCGTTGTCAGTGAAACAGATAAAATAGTGTTCATGTGTATCGTAGTGCACGCCTAGGAGTCATTTTACACCTCCTCGTATGGTTCGCATATCATTTCTCCATTATTGAATCAAGAGATAGCGGAAAGTTACAACCCCGTAAATCTTTTCCCGACGCCATGGCTGAGTAGGCTAGGTAATGATATTTTTGGGGTTATGCTGGCTCAGGATGTTTTCGGCAACAGTGATGGGAATGTTTTCGTTTATTATAATATGTTTATCGCTTGCCATAAGAGTATCATAAAATAAAGATGTTGAGTGATACCTCCCCTCCTTAGGTCGATTCCCCAATGCTGGGGGTGGTGACCCATCATGGCATTAGCCTCTCCCGTACGATGTTTCTCAAACTCTTCCAGTTTCCAGCTGCAGGAACAGTTTCAGTGACATTTATGTTAAGACTGGCGAGTCTGGTACCAGTGAAGAGTCAAAACCATAAGCGATAAGCTAACCATAGCGTAACCGTCCCGCCTTGCCTGGTACCAAGTACGAGTAATTACTTGGTACTTTTTAGGGCTCTAAGCTCACTGAGTTGTCCCTGGCCTAGGCAAATGTTTGTGTGATGAGTGTCAAGATTTGTTCTTGGGCCCAGGATGTTCGTTATGTGTTATTGACTGTGTATATGCCTCCCCCGACACAGTGAATCCTAGAGTGGAGGTATGAGTGTACGTTAACGTTAAAACATTCAAAGTCAAAGTATTCTATTTGCATGAATATAGGTAGGTACAACAAAGATAGTTCCAAATAAATTCAAATTTCTCCGCATTCCACCATTATTATACCATGCCTCAATAAAATTGGAAATAAAAATTGGTACTAAAATACTGGCAGTTCATTTTTCGTATTCATTTAAAATTCATAACTGTTCCCCGGGAAAACTGTTGGTGTTTTTGTTGTATCAGCTTTCATTGTGTTTAATTTATTTTTGGTGAAAATTTAAACAAGTAATTAAACTGCAGCAACTGCCATTTAGCTGCTGCAGAAAGTAGGTTGATTATAAAAATGCTATAACTTTAAAAATATGTCGGCAATACTCACGGTGAGTTATAATGAAAAATGGACAATCATAAGTGAGTCTTTGATGCCTTAATTGAATAAATGCTATCGTGCTATTCGTGCTAATTATCGTCAAATCAATACATACGCCTCAGTTTCGGCGATTTAACAGGCGAAATTGCCTGCTTTTTCTACCGACTTCCAAAAAAAGAAGGAGGTACTCAATTCGTCTGTATGTTTTTTTATGTTTGTTACCTCATAACTTTCGACTGGGTAAACCGATTTTCAAAACTCATTTGTGTTTGAAAGCTGATGCTTCCCGTGTGGTCCCATTTAAATTTCATCAAATTCTGCCCAGTAGTTTTTGAGATCCACTTCAATAACTGAATGGAATGGAAGTCAGTATTAAATTTTTAAAATTGTACTTGTTATGGGATAGGTTTGCCAACGAGCAAGCGGCTCACCTGATGGTAAGTGAAACCGTCGCCCTAAAAAACGGACATCCGCAATACCAGAGGTCTCGAGGATGCGTTGCCGACCTTTGAGGAAGAATGATAGGAAGAAAGAGGTAGAAGGGGAGAGGGTTTAGGGGGAGTGGAACGGGGAAGGAGAGGTAGAACGGGGGAGGGGAAATCGGGCCTCCGGAATTTCCCATAAACCGACTGAAACGCAATGGCAAGCTATGTTACTTCACGTTGGTGTTATGTGGGAGTGTGGTACTTCCCCGGTCGTGCCGACCCATCCGGCTGTGGGGTAGCAGCATGGCACTACCACGCAGAATATCGATATAGCGATAAGGCCGCCCATTGTACAACCTTGTTAACTATTCTTATTTGTTTTCTTTTATATTAAATAAAGGTTTATTGTATTGTATTTAACGTTAACTTAAGATGGCGTGAGTCACCCATTTTGCATTCAAGTTTATCTTATAAATATAAAGAAAAAAGTGAAAGCTTGTTAGTTCTTTTTGGTAATTTTATAAAACCGAGAATAAAAACATGATTTATAATTTTTATAGGTACAGTAATCTTGGAACTTTTTATTTTAATTTTAAATCTTTACGTAAACACGTTTGTTTACAATTTTCTGTAACATAATGCAAACCTATATTCCAGGTGTTAGAGGACGCTACGTAACGATTACGTCATTGCTGAAGCCGTGCAGTATCAAAGTATATTTCACTCACACAAAGAGCTTTGAGAGCATTGTTAGATACAATTCGACATATAGTTGATAATGTAGCTGTTTTTGAACTCGCGTACACGTACGTCATTAAATAGATATTCCTTTCTTTTTTCACACAGAGTAAATTTATCCTATTGGACACGAATCCGGGAAGGTGGAGTGAAATTGCATAGTCATGAATGACAATGTAGGACGTCCACTGCTGAACATATGCCTCCCCCACAAATTTCCAAAAGGACCGGCTGGAAGCGGCCTGCATCCAACGTCGTCCTACTACCTTTAGGTTTAGGTGTAGGTCGTCCACTACGCTGCGCGTTGTCTCCACTCTAGCACCTTTCGGCTCCATCGGCCATTTGTTGCTACTTCAACTGACTTATCTTCTGGAATATATCGGTGGCTTTCGTTCTTCTACGGATTTCCTCATTTCTGATTCAACCACGTAGAGAAACCCCGAGCATAGCCCTCACCATAGCTCGTTGTGCGACTTTGAGCTTACTTATGAGGCCCATAGTTAGAGACCACGTTTCAGTGCCATATATCATCACTTAAGTTAATACCCACGTAAGTAAGGTAGGAGACCACGTTTCATTGCCATAATAATATGTCATCACTCAAGTTAACAGTATTGTTGATCAATTCATTTTATTGGCGTAGATTGACTCGAACGCTGTTTTCATCTGATCTATTTATATGTCAAAAACATTATTGTAATTTCTATCTGGGTCAAATTTCCCCTTCTACTTGTGACCGTGTTTGGTAGAATAACACGAAGATGTACCTACGTGTTATGTTTCACTGAACAAAACTGATGTGCAACCGAGTGTGAAAAAAGAGAAGGATTATCATGTATATCTAAAAGGGTCTTGTTTATGTATGTTCTTTGTTATTGCTACATGCAAAAAAACTATAGAAAGAGACAGCAAGATATGAAACCAAAGTAATTTCAACGTACATAACGCGAAAGAAAATTTAAAATTTACAGGAAAGACTGCAGCAGTCATAATATCTCTGCGTTCCTGATGATTATTCGCAGTTGGTTGTAGACCATTTACTTTATGTATTTTATAAAATATCCGGGGTCCGTGCCTTTGTTTAGGTAATTGTGAATTTATTACTTAAAAAAAAGACAACAATATTATATACTTAATTAGGGGACATAGAATTATGATTTTAATTTATTTAAGGGCCATTTCTGAGTTAGCATCAGAATTCAGGGCAGACCGATCTCCGCAGACAGCACCCGTTCACGAGTTGACGCATGTAGCAGTCATCGCCTTCCTTAACCATATTTGAGAGAAGATGGCAACCCGCAACACGACGCCATCGCCTGCCGACACCTTTTAACTACAGAACCCCCTGCATTGCACTGAAGCAGGGCCTCAATTACCACTCCATTTCGATCCCTGATCGCCATTTTGAGGTCGTATTCTAATATGGTTTTGGTGTTTGCAACGATCGCTTTCTTCAGGAATCGTCTAATGGCGTTGTCATCATCACCAGCATAGTAAGGAAGTTAGAGAAGTTAGTGAGTGAGTTGCAGTTTCCCAGAATCCCGGCACAAAAACTACAACGACCTCGTGCGGGACGATTTCGCTTACTTGTTGGTTAGTAATAATGCCATCAAAAAGTATTCCTACACAATACACGCTGGCTATCAAAACCGAAGATATCCCCGGGGATAATGAGGGTCAATTGCCAAACCAAGAGTCACTGGATTGATCCCCTATCCTAGGGCTTGAGCTTCCGGTGAGGGTAAACATTATATAATAAACCTTTAGCTTATCCGTTAAAAGGTTTAATTTGCGTAAACGTACATTAGTTGTTGGAAAAAGTAACAAGTTCAACCACAATTATTATTAATTATTAGACTACATACATAAATAACTTTATTAAATACACATTTATGTAAACAAGAAATTATGTTATAAAAGTCGCGCATAATTATTTAAAAGGTAATAAACAAAGATATCGTGTGTGATGCAATAAAACATAGTTTAAATCTATCTAAAACAATTTGAACCACTTCCTCGAGTGATTGTTCAATATTTCACGCAAATTAAATCAATAACGCTTTACCGAATTCATAGAAAATTAATTGAACTTGTTCAATGTTCTATATAATAATCTCCTTCCTCTTCACGTACATACACACCAATACACGCACTCATAACACTAATTACATAAATACACGTTTCACACACTACACACAATACACACACATTGTCTTAAAATAAACTGTATTATGAAACTAACAAAAATATTGTACTACATATGACATATTTAGAGATAAGTCTTTCGTGAGAGAAGCTATTGGTTCCTGAAACACAGTAACTCTAGTGCGGGAGCCTATAGATTCAATAAATTTGTGTAAAAATGTATATATCAATCTTTTATATTATATCTTTTTCTTTGTTGAACTGAACTTGTACATACTTAATCGTGGAAAAGAAATTTCTGTTACACTTTGCAATTTTAGAGAAAAATACAAATCTTCGGACGGGATTTGCACCCGCGTCTTCCAATTACCCGTGTCAGACCCCATGACTGCTAGGCCACCGAGGCATACCGCCCGAGTATCGAATTTTAACTCTCTATTTGATTTTAACCGTAGTATGTGGAATTTTATGATACTGTTTTTTTTAAAGACAGTCGTGGCATCAGAAGAACAACTCCCCTGTTCTTTAATGTTTTTTACGATAAAAAGGTATTTCCCTTACTGTACGTGTTATGAAATACATTGTACGCAATTTTATCGGACTACTAGCTTCCTCTTATAACGAAAAAGGTACCCGATTTATTTGAAGCTTTTGCGACGACACGAATGCTTAATGCCCTGTGTTAGGAGAAAGAAATATTTTTGTGGCATCATAGCGGAAATTTAATATTTTTTTTGCTTCGCCATAAAAGAATATACGAGAATCAGAATTCTGAGTCGATATTTACAATCTTGCCTTTTTTATGTTCTCACGGAAAATAAGATCCGTTGGCTTTAACAAGTACAATTTGAAAAATTTAATACCGACTTCCATTCTATTCAGTTATTGGAGTGTGACTAAAAACTACTGGAACGAATTTGATGCAATTTAAATGGGACTGCACGGAAAGCACCAGGTTTCAAACAAAAAATTGGGAATTGGTACACCCTATCGACAGTTATGACGTAACAATTGAGTACCTCCTCCTTTTTGGAAGTCGGTAGAAAATTGAAGTGGTAGTACTGACAATATAATAGTATTTTACTTATTTTATATAAAAGTGCTATGCAATACCACAAATATTATATTAAAACAAATATATAACAACTAGCTGACCCGCCAGCAGCTTCGCTTGACCTCGCAGGATACGGTTAATTACATTTTTTTACAATCCCACGGGAACTCTTTATTTAACCGGGATAAAAAGTATCCTCTATGTTGACGTGGGATATAAACTACCACCATACAAAATTTCATTCACACGGGAAGCACCAGTTTACAAACAAAAAATAATTCTGAGAATCGGTTCATCCAGTTGAAAGTTATGACGTAACAAACATTAAAATAAATACAGAACATCTAATTGAGTACCTCCTCCTTTTTTTGGAAGTCGGTAGAAAAAAATGTAATTTAGTTCGATTTCACTCCTTACACCCTCGGTTTTTAACATTGTTTTTCATTGTAGAGAAATTTGACTCTTACAGTTTTATTATTATCATCATCATCATCATCTCAGCCGTAAGACGTCCACTGCTAAACATATGCCTCCCCCATTATTTTCCAAAGGGACCGGTTGGAAGCGGCCTGCATCCAACGGCGACCTTTATCAGGTCGTCTGTCCACCGTGTCGGTGGACGACCTATGCTGCGCTTGCCGGTCCGTGGTGTCCATTCCAGAACCTTCCGGCCCCATCGGATATTTGTTCTGCGTTCTATGTGCCCTGCCCACTGCCACTTTAACCGGCTAATCTTCTGGGCTATGTCAGTGACTTTCGTTCTTCTGCGGATCTCCTCATTTCTGATTCGATCACGTAGAGAAACCCCAAGCATAGCCCTCTCCATAGCTCGTTTTGCGACTTTGAGCTTATCTATGAGGCCCATAGTAAGAGACCACGTTTCAGTGCCATAAGTCATCACTGGTAACACACATTGGTCAAAGACTCTTGTGTTGAGGCACTGAGGTATTTTAGACGAGAAGACTTCGCGAAATTTCCGGAACGCTGCCCAGCCGAGTTGTATCAGACGATTGACCTCTTTCTCGAATTTGGATCTACCTAGTTTGACTGTCTGTCCCAGGTAGATTTATTCGTCAACAACTTCGAGAACTAATTTCCCAACTAATATTGGGGTATGCACAACATGGGCATTAGACATAATTTTCATCTTGTCCATGTTCATCTTAAGGCCTACCCGTTGGAAAACTTGATGGATAGAATCCGCGGACAGCCGTGCGATTTTCTAATGATTCATCGATGCGCTCGTCGACGAGCTCACCGATGTCAAATACTTTATGAGATATCGCCCTTGTACATAAGGTTGCTTTTCCAACGTTTCTTGTCATCCCGTCATTTGTTTTACGGATGTTATCAAAGATGCAACGATGTTTGCTCTTGAGAATTGCACGGCTGGTCTGTTATCTTTTAAACATATACGAGTCTATTTTCAAATATAAAGTCATTCAAATAACAGCCAAAATTTAACTTGAAGATATATATAAGCCTGTCTTTAAAAGTTGGGTTTCGCGTATTATTAACAGTTTCTATAGTTCGTCAGTCTCACTAATTCATCAGTTTCTAGAAGTCTAAAAGAAATTGCGAACTACCAATTACCCAACGAAACACAGGCCTGTTAAATAGCCGTTTTTATTCAAAACTAGCTGATCTCCGCAGTTTCACCCGCGCGGTGATGGCTGATGATGATGAATCTTACATAGCCTATGTTACTCAGTGTGAATATTGCTTTCCAATGGTGAAAGAATTTTTGAAATCGGTCTAGTGCTCTTTGAGCCAATTCGTTACAAACATACTTACACACAAATCTTTCCTCTTTATAATATTAGTAAAGATATAGATGGCGCTTGAATTTATGCTCAGTAAATGAACCTAAACCTTATAGAAAAAAAACTCATCGGTAATTTAGTGCGAGATTAAATTCAATTTTTACTGGCCTAAAGGTTTACTATATAGAAACGGTTTAGTTTCAATATAGTAAACGATTAATTAGCTAGACTGACGAATTAAAAAACTGTCAATTAAGTGCAACCGCCTTAAAGTAAATTGACGAATAAGTAAAGTGACCAGTGATACGCGAAACCAGGTATGAATAGTACCCGAGGGAACCTGACATACTAGGTGAAAACCTCGAATTCAAATTCAAGTTCATATTATTTATGATCCGTATTTTGGCGTTTTGTTGGTGGTAGTGCCACGCTGTAACCCCACAACTCAATGGGCCGGCACGACCGGGGAAGTACCACACTCCCACATTGTTATGTGGACGTGAATTAACATAGCTTACTATTGCGTTTCAGTCGATGTGTGGGAGTTTCCGGAGGTCAGATTCCCCCGTCCTTTTTCTCACCACTTCTACCTCTTCTTTCCTGTTTTCCTTCCTCAAAGGTCGGCAACGCATCCTCGAGACCTCTGGTATTGCGAATGTCCGTGGGCGATGGTATCACATACCATCAGGGGAGCCGCATGCTGGTTTGCCAACCCATCCCATAAAAAATACAAGGCAAGTGATTTACGTACAATATTACGCATTTATTATATTTCATATATTACTTGTTATACTATTATACTATATACTAATATATACTAGTTATATATAGGTAGCGATTCACTTGTACAAAAAAACTAAACTAATAAACTAAAAATTAATATGGTGGTCCTTATTCTGTTAACAATAAAATCCAAAATCATTTAACACTTAGAATAAAACTTCTAAAATAGGATTATTCTATAATTTTTTTTTGTTATTTTAGCTTAGTTTCGCGACCACTAAGTTACGTGACGACGAAACTGTCTAAAATATGCCCACAATTGAAGAGAAATTGTCTAATTTTAGTGCTGTCATTCGAAAGTGTTATAGTAATTGGGATTTTAGCCAAAAAAAAATACTGCCATAATTTAAAGATTTTTGTTAAGATAATGCTTAACTAAAAATATAAGAATCGACATCGTATATAATGCGTTAATGAACGCAGAGTTTAACCCACTTGGGCTACAAACTTGAAACATTGGCAGTTGACGCCATTTTTGCTGTAAGCATCCACTAAGGAAGGATTTTAGAATTTTCTTACGATGGAGATGAAGCGAACAAAGTCGATGGCAGATCAGCTAGTCGTAGAGAATTGTAGTATGCTCCATTTTCCTACAACCTCCCCTTTCAGAAAGAATTTCTAAACCAAACACTCGAAATTTATAAGCATTCGGGAGCTCAGCTGTTTACCGACCATGGATAGCAGCGCTTCAAAGAGCTTGTTCTGTCCTCACGTCTACGCTTGTTGTTTGATATAAGGCTTTAACGAAACATCCCCCTTTGACTGTATTTGAAACATCAATGGAACGTTTTGCAATATTTTGTGTGAGGTTGGTTTTGAATAAAAAACAAAACCGGTTATATCGTGTTCTTTATAGTCTAATACGAGTATTTTATATTCCTTTGTTTAATTTTATTTATTGTATAACATTCGCTTTTTGAATTAGGTTTTTGCGATGTGTCCTTCTTTACCCGCACGGAACATCAGTAAAACGTTTTGAATAATTAAAAATTAGGTAAAAATATTTGTTTTGTATTAGACATAGGCATATTTCATATAACATATTAAAACACGTGTTTTAATATAATATGTACTGATCTGTGCGCACGACTTTCCCGTCTAGTATAAAAATACTCATCCGTCTACGACAATTCTAACATCTATACTTCTGTATTCGGCATGTGCGGTCTGGAAGAGATTGCAATGCAAAAAAGGGCTATACGAGCAATCTACAGTTTGGCTCCCAGAGTTTCCCTTAGACAGAAATTTAAAGACATAAACATTCTAACTGTTGTCTCTCAGTTTATCTATGAAAATCTAATGTATGTAAAGAAAAACATTAGCAGTTTTGATAAAAGGAGTGATGCTCATTCCATCAACACGCGAAATAAGCACAAGCTATCCGTACATGTAACGCGTCTCCACAGAATAAGTCATTCTTTTATGGGACAATGTATACGATTTTATAATAAAGTTCCCAATGTTATCCGAGATTTGCCTATTAATAAGTTTAAAATTACTATTAAAACTAAACTCTGTCAAAAAGGTTATTACAAAATTTCGGATTACTTGGAGGATAAAACAGCTTGGGACTGATCACTCCAGGATCTATCTACTCGTGTACTAAGATGTCAAAGTGTAGCGTGTCTTGCCCTACTGATACCATTATTATGTTCTCTTTTGTAAGGCAACACACTGGAGCTAATATTTGTAGTACCTGAGTAAAAACATTGTAAAAACATCTATATAAAAAGAATGGCCCTGAGTTTCTTGCCGCTTCTTCTCGGTTGGCTCTATGTATTTTGGAACGCGGCGGTAGTCTTTAAAGTACATTATAATGAAAAATTGACGTTCATAAGTGCGTCTTTGATGCCTAAATTGAATAAATGATTTTGACTTTGACTTTGACTTTGACATTACTCTGAAATGTTCTGAGACTTCCAACTGTGACACTTAATTTAAGGCTTTTCATTAATAATGTGTTTTATAAATATGTGCATGTTTTTGTAATGGTTTTGTACTCTAGTGTTACAAGAGTTTGAGTGTGAAAGAGTAACAAACATCCACAAAGTAAACTTAGCTGCAAGCACCACTGTGTTGAATCAGTACGAAATATATTTCGAGGCAATGTTTCCAGTTAAATTTCAAGACTAGATATTTAACATCTTCTATCCGAGTATTTAGATTAAAATTCTAAATGACATTAAACTGATATGGACTTAAAATTAGACAAGCGTCTTGTCGGCTCGTCATATTTCGTAATAAAAAATTTTTTTATTACCTATTTCGTACAGGGCCCTTATTAGCTATGGCCGCTCAAACAAGTAAAGCAGCACACTATGACATCTTCAAGGAAGACCGTAAAATCAATACAAATTTTCGTTCATTCCTTGAAGATATCGTAAGGCGCCGCGTTACTTGTTGAATGGTCATAGCGAATAAGCTTCATTATCGTGATGTAAGATGCAGCTATACGTATTTTTTTTATTAATAATCATAAAAATAATAATAATAAACCCGCAGGGGCGGCCTTGAGGCGAGCCGTCGGTGAGTGGCGACACCGCGGACCCTGATTCTCCCTGGGGCTAAATGAGACCCCTGACCCCCGGCTTGCCTAATTGGTCGTCTGGGGGTGGAGACGCAAGAGCAAGAAACATAAAGCTCCAAGGGTGGAAGTTAAAGGGCATAACGCCGGTAGTAGCGCTCTAGTGAAACCGCAGCACACCTCTCAACACCCTTCAGATATCCACACCAACGTTACCCCTTTTGTCACCATTGATGGTGGCTCTTATGGGGGGCCCGTTTAGTGGGTGGCAAGTCACCACCTGCCTAAATATTTTAAGATGAGACTGAAATTGGCAGGTGCCGTAGTCTCGTCCATAGCCCACTATCTCCCGTACCACTAATAAGTACATATAATAGCCATGCCCATTTTACCCATTTTGTAATAGATATACCATGTAACCATCCATCCAAAATGTTTCTGTTTTTATACTACATTGTATTTTTATACCAAACGGGCCTCTAAGTGTTGGCTAATGTTGTATAATAATAATAATATTTATTTACCAAAAACTTTACAGATGATTATAAAACTATAATACAATGATCTTATTTTAATACACAATTATATTAACAAGGCGAATAGATTATATTAGAGTTAAATTATTACATTAATAAAATTATAATCATTATATATTTTTTTGGGATTAATTAGCTTACGTGACGTCTGACCTTCACTTGCTTAGTTTTTTTCTATTAACGAGGTGATAATAATTTTTAATTGTTTTAAGAATACACTCCTTTATGTAAATGAAAAATAATAGTACTTTTTGAGCCCATTCGTTACAAACATACTCACATACAAATCTTTCCTCTTTATAATATCAGTAAAGATGAATTTGTATAGTTACTAATACAGAAAACATTTAGCTACTTACTCTACTCTACATTTCTCTACTACGACCATATCTATCTATATAGCATTAATACAACAAATAACAACTACGAGAAACATAACCTTAAAACTCATACCGTATATCTACAATATGTGTTCAGAGGCTCACAAATTGTCGGCCATCTGCCGCAGCCTAAAAGGATTTACTCGTGATGGCACAGAATAAAATAATAGACCGACCAATGGTCGCTACGACCGTTATTACGCTATGCCATTTGGACTGGTCCCCTTTACGACCACTTTTCTTTGTTTCTTCGTAATAACTGGAGGTGTTGTTTATTAGTGTTATTTTTGTTTGTGTTGTATCTCACAAGATAGTCCCACATTGATAGTAGAAAAGTCTTCCGTATGGTTGTAAACGCCACCGTTTAAACCGTTTTGAAAACATAGCTCTTGAAAAGTTATTAAACAATAGCCATAGAAGAACTCTATCTGGATTTGTGCTGATAAATATTCATTTTTATTCCATTTATTCGTTCGTTTTCAAATGCATTAGCTCAATTGAAAATCTCATTTGAATATTGAAATCTTAGCTAGTTTACTTTCATTAATGTTTCTTGAGTGATTTGCATTTTATATTTCAATGAAGCGTTGGGTTCAATGCAATTATTACTTAGAGACTTATTGGTTAATTTGATTATTCTATTTACTTCTCTTATTAAGAATCGTAATTAGCCTAATGGGCAGAGTCGTCTTCATAGAGAGAATAGCATGCCCAGTACGGCTTGACGATTGGGTAGTGGTCAACTCCAGATGGAGAGTTAAAAAAATATCATTGAAAATTCAAATATAAAGCGACTAGTTGGTGCCCACGACGTCGTCTGCACAGGATTAGTACTTCGAGTAGCTTATAATATTTTCCAAAGCCATTTCTATCTTTATACCAAAATGTTACAAACTATTTACATGGTTATATGAGTTAATTTAAGTACTTTGTAAATCAATCAATAAACACTAATAATAAAATACAGCACTAACATACATACAAATATAAAATTAATCATTATGGAAAAAAATGTCATAACATTTCATCATCTTTGACGGTATTTGCGTTAAATTTCATCATCCTTGACGGTCGCCAAGCACATCTAGTGTATCGAGATGTCAAAATGATAGCGAGCTTTTGACTTAGCTATCAGAAACTAACACAAACTATGACAGAACATTGATCATTACGATCTTAACGTCGGCCGTGATCTTGTTATTTTGTCTTTGCTGTGCTCAAGAATATAACGGTTTTACATCCGCGTGGTGCCATGACGATGATCATGAAAAGTATCCTATCTGTTAATCCAGCGCCTCATCTCCTCCATATCAAATTTCAATAAAATTGGCCCTGCCGTTTGAGCGTGAAAGAGTAACAAACATACACACATCCATACTCACAAACTTTCGCGTTTATAATATTAGTGGGATTGTTTATTCCATTAATTTCTAAAACAGCTTGACCGATTTTGTCGTGATTTTGCTTTAACTTCTTAATAACGGTAAGCTTGGGTAGTTTTTTTATATAGAATTCATTATTCTGTATCTGAGAACATCTTCTTGGGCAAATTGCAACTAACTTTCTATTACAGCTCGAAAGACAAGCCTTCTCAGTGTAGGCATCTAACGAATGTAGGCTTAATAATTAGGGTATAGCGTTTGAACGAAGCCCTAAAATGGTACAGGTTAAGTTATAAGAAACAATATTAGAGTTTGCTTTGAAAATTCGGAGCTATTGCTAAGTTTGAAAGTTAACCGGGATTGAACTTCAACCTTCAGTACCCAAACATTATCATGTTACATCTTGGGAATTGAGGTAAATTAGCTAGTCAGTGGATAAGTTTAAAATAAGTACCAATTTACTAAACGTTTTGATACAATGATACAATGATACATTCTTTTCTATACTCTATGAAATCTAGGTGTACATAATAGGTGACAATTTTTTTACCTTTTTTAAACCTTATAAGGTTTATAGACTTAACATTTCAGTGAGAACAATTTATCACTAACAATGCTCTAAATACTACATAATTTTATGGTTCTATGGTCAATCTAAAACTTATGTTAGACTATTTCAATACAAATAAAATAAAATTATACAAATTTCAATGTCAACTGATTAATGTCATAAATTATTATCATCTAAATACATGTTTACATTATAATATGCTTTCTCAATTAACAAGTTATTGAGCATATTTTTAAAAATATTTATATTTTCTTTACACCTTATGTCCTTTGGTATTTTATTATATACTCTTGGGGCCATACAGAACACACTTTTACTTAACAATGCACTCGTTGATGGTAGACTGCGTAATTTACCGTTTTTGACCCCGATGTTTCATCTTTTTCCGATGGCATTGAATCAAAGATTAAATATCTATATTATTACAAAAAAAAAATTACGTAAACGAGTACAATTTGAAAAATGTAATACCGACTTCCATTCTTTTCAGTTATTGGATTGTAACTCGAAAACTACTGGACGGAATTTGATGAAATTTAAATGGAACCACACGGGAAGCACCAGATTTAAAAAAAAAACATCAAAAATGTTGAGAATCGGTTCACCAGCAGGGCTATTATGTATCTCAGTTGCTAACAAATGTTGATTGAAATCTTGAAAAATGGCGGCCCTATGTCAGTTTTGGCAACTCCAGTAAGCAAAAATGTTAGTAAGTTAATCACTGACGAGGACAAAAGTGACATAGAGCGGCCATTTTTTCCGATTTCAATCCACATTTGTTAGCAACTGAGATACGTAATAGCCCAGCCGTTCGGTATAGAAAGTTATGAGGTAACAAACATAAACAAAAAAAACATATAATCGAATTAAGTACCTCCTCCTTTTTTGGAAGTCGGTAGAAAATAGTCTTTATTTACCCATGATGTTTTGATAAATAAATAATATAAAATTTTAATTTTATAAAAATTCGGAAGCAAAAAAATCACGTTTGTTGTATGATTGTGGTATTAAACACATACAACGAGGATAAAATGTCGTAAATTTAGTCCCTTAGTAGGGTTTGTACCTTTGCGTCCCATTCGATTTTACCTCCGATCCGGGCCTATGGTTCCTAAAATTTTACCTAAAACGACCTCTGGCGAGGAAGATATTTCATATACCTTGATCCTTACTCCAGTATCGTTCAACTGTCATAACGGTCTGTATACAATGTTGCCGTTTTAGCGCATTTTGCGTTAGATCTAGTGCAATTCTAAGGTCTTTAGCGCTTTTTTTCTTATAACTACGCGCTAAAAAATATCTAGTGGAACATACATACATACATAAAATCACGCCTCTTTCCCGTAGGGGTAGGCAGAGACCACGTATTTCCACTTACTACGATGCTGACATATCTATTTCGCTTTATCTATACTCATCAATCCTTTCATACATAAGCGTCGGTTTAGGGTACTTTTGACCTGGCCTTTTTTCAGAACATCTTCAATCTGATTTCGGAACGTTCGCCTAGGTCTTCCCCTTCCAACACTTCCGTTTACTTGTCCCATGTATACCTGTTTAGTCATTCTCATTTCATTTCATCTAGTGGAATCTGGTGCAAAACTCGATATTAACAACCCAAGTTACTAACTCGATATTAGTTAACGCAAGTTGGACTTGGCTATCACTGTCTTGTCGTTTTCACATTCAAACGCGGAAGTAGAACGAATCTTCAGCGTTGTGAACATTTATTCAGTCAAACTGTACAACTATACAACCCGTTTTACGCTTTGAGTGCGGAACCCTAAAAAGGGGCAGTAACTAGTGAAGACTGTTCATCATCATCAGCATCGGGGGTGATGATCTCAATGAAGATGTTGTTGAATTGTTTGATGAGTTGCAGTTGATTTTAGCACCTAATATAACTAAGTTAAATATACTTAGTATGAAATTTCTTTATTTTATCGTATTTAACCTTGTTTTTATATTCACAAATCGTAAGCGGAATCTAGTGCATTTTATAAGCCGAATTTTCGCAAAATATACCGCAATTTCGGTTAGGGTATAGTGCATTTTATTTTAGTTAAGCGGCAACACTGCGTATTCAATGTTTATTTGTACAGAATTTCGAAAAGGCGTAAGCGGCTTTTTAAAATATGGCCAAGCATTACTTTGGACCATATGATTTAGATTTTAAAGGGTTGAATAGGTTGTGGCTCTGAGATGCATTTAAATTTTATCATTTCAATTGTATTGTCTTTTATTTTTTCTCAATGACAAAAACTCGCTTATCTAGGTGATGTTGTAAATTCAAGCGTATATCGTTAACGTAGGACGTGTTAAAGTGAAATCTTATTGCGGTAAACTTTACGGCATTGAACTAAATTATTCTTTAGAAGAATACTTTAATCAATAATTAGAAATACGGGCCTTTTTTCAAGGAGTGTTCGGGATGCCCGCGTCCATGACGTCTCGCCTAGCACTGCGGGCGGCAGCTCATAGCGCTCGTGATGTTAAAGGTTAAACCTTGAAAAGGCCACCGAATGAGGTCGAAACTATAGTCGGACCTATCCGATAAATATTACGTAAGTAATCCCGTATTTCTAAATAATAATGAGTGAAAACCACGTTACTTTTTATAATAAAAAAATACAATAATTATTTTTTATTTTTATCGTATAAAAGATATACATATTGTTATAGCGGCAACAAAATTATACCACCAGTGAACATTTCAACTCTCTAACTATCACGGTTCATGAGATACAGTTTGGTGACAGACGGACGGATAGTGAAGTCTTAAGGGTCCCGTTTTACCTTTTGGGTATGGAACCCTAAACATGACCAAGAAATAAATAAACAATGTAAGTAAGTGCCATACATTTAAAATGAAAGAGGAAAAAATATGAGTTACTGCTTATATACGTACTCAGCCTTCAAAGAAAATTAATTCGAAATTAAGTAAGGCGACCGAAAAATACCCGAGTTTGCAACTTTGCTAATTTACGCGATGAATGGAAGATGAATGTTTTTGCTGTTTTGACACTTATTTTTTTTTGTACAAACTTTAATATGAAATGTGAAATACAAAGCGCTTTCTTATGTTTTGGTGATGTTAAAAAAAGCTTTTAAGAATAACGTGTTTTGGATAAGAGGGCTTAGCTATGCTATATGTATATGGTGTTATATGCTCTATATATAGGTGTACCCGAAACATAGTATTTTTATTTATTTAGGATCCTACCAATACTGCTCTACTAGATATTCTCAATTTTACTCTCAACTGCCCACTATTTATAACAAGTATATTTTGAAAAATTTTAATACCGTCTTCCATTGTAATCAGTCATTGTAGTGTAACTTAAAAAATACTAAAACGAATTTGATGAAATTTAAATGGGACCACACGGGAAGCACCACCTTTCTAACAAAAAGTTATGAGGTAAAAATAATAATAATAATAATAATAATACCGGGCGGCTTTGTTGCGAGCCGTCGGTGAGTGGCGACACCGCGGACCCTGATTCTCCCTGGGGCTAAATGAGACCCCTGACCCCCGGCTTGCCTTAATTGGCCGTTTGGGGGTGTAGACGCAAGAGGAAGTAACAAAAAGCTCCAAGGGTGGAAGTGTTAAAGGGCATAACGCCGGTAGTAGCGCTCTAGTGAAACCGCAGCACACCTCTCGACACCCTTTAGCCATCCACACCAACGTTGCCCCTTTTGTCACCATTGATGGTGGCCCTTATGCGGGGCCCGTTTAGTGGGTGGCAAGTCACCACCTGCCTAAATATTTTAAAATGAGACTGAAATTGGCAGGTGCCGTAGTCTTGTCCATAGCCCACTATATCCCTAATCACTAATAAGTTCATATAATCCATCAAAGGTCATTGGTCATTATAGGGCCAGACACAATAAAAATGTCATTGTTATAATATAACGACTCTTGAAGGGATTTTTCCCATTTTACACATTTCTGTAATAGATATAAGTACCATGTTACCCTTTATCCAAAATGTCTGTTTTTATACTATATTGTATATATCGGCGCAACTACAACAGTTCGTCGAGAATAATTAAGTTTAATCATTTGATTGCCCTAAAAATAGTTTATAAATCATCAGTTGATTATTTTTGAGTTGATTACGATGTAAAATTAATGTTATGATTGTAATTTCAATACTTTACCAACAAACTTGTAAACTCGTGCACGTGCGCCGAGTCCTATAAATACGGCCGCACGGTAGGCGCTCGTCTCAGTCGCTCTCGAGTCGCCGTACAGTACGGACCTCTTTGTGACGTTGTTACGCTGCTCGTTGAATATACGAAGCTTATAAAAGTACTTGTGAAGTTTTACTTCGAGGACCCAAAAATGAGTGATCATCATGAAAACAACAATTGTGACGTCAGCAACTTTTTAAAAACACTCCGGAGGTGCTTTCTCCGTCATCAGAAGTGGGATCAGAACAAGCTCTGGTCCCAACCACATCCTCATCGACTTCGGTTCAACCTGTCACGACTGGAACAGCGCAGGGCAGTACCAGGCTGATAGGCCCTGCCTCATTGAACACTTCAGGAGTACCAGCAAACAACTTTAATACCATGCAGCCCATCACAACGGGAATTACCACAGACATGACGTCCACACCAATCGCTGCGGGAGATGATCTCGATACACTGCAAAACAACGCTGCAATCGCCCCTGATTCAGTGTCATCCACATCTCAAGCTGGCCAGTCAGTCCGGATAACTCACAACGACGAACACGCATCAACGGATTAAAACCGGCGAGTATAAAATTCATTATGTTTCACGATATTTTCAACTAGAATCTACAAGAATAAAATGTCTGGAGAGTGATACCTCTGAGCTAAACCATGTGTTACCCTTGAGCTAACCACGGATCCTTGATGCATCCACAAGTGAACCCTGAGATACTGTGGGGACGCCTTGTGGAACTATGGGTAGACACGTATACACCACAGATTCTAAATTAATAAGGCAGTGCACTTAAGATGTCTTAGTGTACTGTTGTAATCTACAAAAATAAAATGTCTGGAGAGTGATACCTCTGAGCTAACCATGTGTTACCCTTGAGCTAACCACGGGTCCTTGATGCATCCACAAGTGAACCCTGAGATACTGTGGGGACGCCTTGTGGAACTATGGGTAGATACGTATACACCACAGATTCTAAGTTAATAAGGCAGTGCACTTAAGATGTCTTAGTGTACTGTTGTAATCTACAAAAATAAAATGTCGCCACGAGTATCCACGAGTACCCACGAGTATCCACGAGAACCCACGAGTATCCACGAGTATCCACGAGTACCCACAACTATCCTAAAAACACTTCTAAATATTTTTACAACACTCATTAACACTAAGCAACACAAGTTGCTTACAGATACCAAACTCAGAAGAAAACCATTTCGTTGTTTCAGATACACAATCAGGCTGGTGCAGAGCACGCACCGCCTGTCAGAATGGCCGTATCGGCGCAACTACAACAGTTCGTCGAGAATAATTAAGTTTAATCATTTGATTGCCCTAAAAATAGTTTATAAATCATCAGTTGATTATTTTTGAGTTGATTACGATGTAAAATTAATGTTATGATTGTAATTTCAATACTTTACCAACAAACTTGTAAACTCGTGCACGTGCGCCGAGTCCTATAAATACGGCCGCACGGTAGGCGCTCGTCTAACGCGCCTACGACTCAGCGTCCAACTCGGAAAATGAGATGGATGTAGAGTTCTCCCGCTCCCGCGCTAACTCTGTTGGCAACATCTCCAACGACGGGTTCACTACCGTCGGAAAGAGAAAGCGCGTCCCCAAAGCCGCCTCAGAGGCCCCCTCCCCGCCACCCAAAGCGGCCTGCACCGCCCCGGGAGCGAAGCCATCAGGCTCTCTCGCTCCCACCTCCCGCGACCCTCTCGCTCACTCCGATGCTCCCGCAAGCATCGCCGCGTCTCAACGCGACGTCTCCTCTCAAGGAGCGTCAGTTAGACGCGAGAAACCGCCGCCGCCTCTGTTCCTTCAGGACAAGGCGAAGTGGGACATGGTCTCACGACTTTTGACGGATCGTAAGATCCAATACACTAGCGCCCGCTCAACCCAACTGGGTATTAAAGTCCAGGTGCCTACCCCAAGCGACCATAGGGCATTAACCAGGATTCTCAAAAACGAGAGTATAAGTTTTCATACCTATGCTCTCGAAGAAGAGAAAGTCCTACGCGTCGTCATACGCGGTGTACCTAAGGAGGTACAAACTGATAGCGTCCTCGCCGACTTGAAGGCGCAAGGCTACCCCGTCCGCGAATGCCACCGGATGTACAGTGGCAAAGATCGCAGGCCCTACGACCTACTATTGGTCATCCTCAATCGCACGCCAGAGGGCAAAGCGATTTTTAATGTCAAAACGGTAGTGAACCTCTCGGGGATCACCGTTCAACCCCCATTCCGAAACCGAGCGCCTGGCCAGTGTCATAACTGCCAATTGTACGGGCATGCCGCCCGATTCTGTTTCGCCCGCCCGAGGTGCGTCAAGTGCCTAGGGGATCACGGGACAGCCCAGTGCTCTCGCACTAGGGACTCATCAGACCCGCCTAGTTGTGTCCTCTGCGGCACACAGGGACATACCGCCAACTACCGCGGTTGCCCTAAGGCACCCCGCGCACCCAGTGGGCCGGCTAGGAGGCCTATTCCCCCTCCTCGCCCGGTCACTACCCGCTCACAAGGGAACGGCCCTAAGCCTAACCTTTCACCCGCACCGCAGGCAACACCTGTTGTACCCGCGCCCGCGCCCGCGCGCAACGCTTGGTCCAAGCCCTTGAGCATGGTACAAGCAAGCGCCCCCCTCACCCCCGCCCGCCCGCAGGCCTCTGCCAGCGCGCCGGCTCCTAAGCCCAAACCGCCGCTCTCTAGGCCTCCAATGGCTGGGCTCATGGACGCCCCAGGTCAATCTGACCTGGCGGCCGACATAGCCCTTGTCATGGACTACGCGATGGTCATAGACGTGGACGAAGTACGTGCATTCGCGCACAAACTTCGTACTGCCACAAACGACCAAGACCGCTTGCGAGCCACGCTCACACACGCGGGTTTAATCAGCGCAGTGAGGCGCTACGCCCTCCCCAGCGTTTCTTAGGTATCATCCAATATGGATAGTACACCGAAACGAATTAAGCCCCACTCAGTCACCGTAGCGACTTTCAACGCTGACGGCCTCTCTAGTCAAAAGGACGAAGTTCACGAATTTTGTAAGACCCATCAGGTCGATATCCTATGCGTGCAGGAGACCTTTCTGAAACCAGGTACAGCGAACCCTAGGTTTGCAAATTACCGTTTGGTTCGTAATGATAGAGTGGCCACCCCAAAAGGTGGCACTCTCATCTATTACAAAAGAGCTCTGCACTGTATCCCAATTGTTACTCCACCACTTAGAATACTAGAAGCCTCTGTTTGCTTTCTAGCGATGTCAGGTCATCAACCTGTCATCATAGCCTCATGTTACCTCCCCTCTGGTAAAGAACTATTACAGACAGACTTGGAAGCCCTCTTCTCTCTGGGAAGCTCCGTCCTTCTGATCGGTGACTTCAACAGTAAACATGTCATATGGAACTGTACTAGTAACAATAGTAATGGTAAAATCCTTGAAGGCTTGGTCAGCCACTTAAACTTTGATATTCTCTCCCCTCTGGAGCCCACAAGATATCCCTATGTTGACAACCAACGACCAGACATACTTGACATAGCACTTCTTAAGAACGTCACCCTCCGGTTGCGCTCAATAGAAGTGTTACACGAACTGACTTCAGACCACCGCCCTGTATTGTTGAAATTAGGCCCCGATCCGACGGACATAACCCCTATCACTAGAACGGTAGTGAACTGGAAGCAACTGGGGGAATCCCTCCAAGCTATCAGTTCACCCGCTCTCGATAGAATCCCCGATGACATACAGACAGTAGAAGACGTGTCAATTGCGATCGAGGCTCTCAGTGACCACCTCCGCACCGCAGTAGGTGAATCCTCAAAGCAGGTCCAAGTGGCGGATGGTCGCCGCTTTGAACTGCCCGAGGGTGCGAGGAGGTTACTGACAGCTAAGAACGCCGCCACTAGGGCGTATGACTCGATGCCAACCCCAGAGAACAAAGCCACCATGCGCTATTTACAGCGTGCTGTAAGGAAACGCATGAGTGAGCTGCGTGATCAAAGGTGGGACGACAAACTGTCAGAGATTGAGCCAACTCACCAGGCATACTGGCAGTTGGCTCGAACTCTGAAATCTGACGGACAACAGACAATGCCTCCACTCATTAGGCCACCTCCCCTCTCCATAGCGTTCCTTGACGAAGACAAAGCCGAGTGTTTAGCTGATAGCCTTGAGGCTCAGTGTACTCTAAATGTAGATCACGTCGACCAGAAACACCTCGATTCGGTGGAATCTGAAGTTGAACGTAAAAGCTCTATGTCCATCTCTGACCTCCCACTCCTCCCACCGGTAAAATCATCCGAGGTTGTGTCTCTGATCAAGAGCCTCAAGACCCGTAAATCCCCTGGGGCTGATGGTATCAGCAACAAGGTGATTAAACACTTCTCAGTCCCACTAGTCCATCTCTTAGTTAGCATCTTCAATGCGGCTATGAGCAACTGCTCCTTCCCAGACACTTGGAAGCATGCCATTGTCATTGGTATTCACAAACCAGGCAAACCGGCAGCCGAGCCCTCCAGCTACCGTCCCATAAGTCTCCTCAGCTCTCTGGGGAAGATTTACGAGCGGCTCATTGTGAACCGACTCTGGTCCCACGTTAGGTCCAATAACCTCCTTCCCGATGAGCAATTTGGTTTTAGAGCCAAACACTCTTGCGTCCAACAAGTGCACCGCGTAACGGAGCACATCCTAGGCGGTTTCAATAAGAAACCAAAGCCCCAAGGGACCATAGCCGTCTTCCTCGACGTAGCGAAAGCGTTCGACAAAGTCTGGCACAACGGCTTGATATTCAAGCTGTACCAACTGGGTGTGCCAGACCGTCTTGTACTCATCTTACAAGACTTTCTCAGGGATCGAACGTTTAGCTATCGCACCGAGGGAACGCTCTCCTCCCCGCATCCCATTCACGCAGGTGTCCCTCAGGGCTCTGTACTCTCACCCATTCTCTTCTCGCTGTACACCAGCGACATCCCACGATCTGAACCTAATGTTCAGATCGCTCAGTTTGCGGATGATACTGCAATCTACTCTACTGGCTGGTTCAAGGTCAGGCAGAGATGCGCCATCCAACGAGCCATCACCGTAATCGGTGCATGGTTTCGTAAATGGCGGATTGCAGTAAATCCTAGCAAAAGTGCAGCAGTGTACTTCACTGAGACCCGGCGGAATCTCATGCCGTCACCCATAGTCCTATTCGGCGAACCCATCCCATGGGCTAAATCTGCCAAATACCTGGGCGTCACTCTTGATCGCCAACTCACTTTCGCGAAACACATTCAGATTGTTCGCAATAGGGCGGCCTTCATTATGGGTCGTCTTAATCCCCTCATAGGCAAAAACAGTAAAATGTCTCTTAGAAATAAGACGACTCTTTACAAACTTTGCATCCGCCCAATCATGACTTACGCATCTGTAGCGTTCGCCCATGCTCAGAAACACGACCTCCACAAACTTCAAGTGATTCAAAATCGCTTTATGCGCAGGGCAGTGGGCGCTCCGTGGTACTTGCGGAACGCCGAACTGCACTGCGATTTCACCCTCCCCTCTATTACGCAGTATATGAAAGACTGCTCCCGCCGCCACTTCGACAAAGCTCCCCACCACTCGAATCCCCTCGTGGTCGAAGCGGCGAACTACTCCACTGACATAACCGATCCCCACTTCCTTCCCCCCCGTCGCCGTCCAAGGCATATTTTGGGTGACCCGGACGACCCCATCGCAGCCGTTACTTCGGCAGCTTTAGCGTCGTCCCAAGGGAACCCCGGTAATGGTTGTAGACCCGACCAGGGCTGTGATCCCGATCGCATTGTAGGCTCCGGCCGAGATCTTCTTCGCAGCCCCAGTCGCAGTCGAGGTAATTCACACACACACGATTGTAGTCCCAGCCACGGTGCGGGTGGGAGTATACACCGCGGCCCCGGTCGCGATGTATCCTCCGGCCCAGCAAATGGCTGCGGACGAGGTAACACTGGTTTTCTTTGTAGTCCCAGCCACCATGGCTGTGGGCGAGGTACTTCACTTTCTTATTGTAGCCCCACCCAAAGTACAGTCATGAGTGCACAACGCGACGATCCTGGTCGCGGTGTGGACCCATGTCGCGGAAATGGCGAGGTTCACAAGGTTATGATTTAGTGGTAAACACAGTCAAACACCGAGCTCGCCGGCGAGCTCGAGGCAAAAGTTATGTCTTGGTTAGATTCTCTCCAAATAGTCGTAGAGTTAAAATTCATAGGGCCCACTTTCAACGGTACACTTATGTACCGGGGCGATTCTCTCCTACTCCCCTCTCTCCTGGCGACGGCCCAAGCCGAGGTCCGTACCCTAGTGGTGCCCTTGAGCAAGTCGCCTACTCCTCTCCTTGCGGCGAAGCGTCTTCAACGCTCGCCTTAGGCGGTGCGCCCTCTGCGCCCGCATCTGGCTGAGTGCCATCTGCGCTCGCCAACCGTCCGGTGACGCTGTAAATGCCGGTAGAGGCAAACAGCATTAGTCCGTTCTAAAAAAAAAAAAAAAAAAAAAAAAAAAAAAAAAAAAAAAAAAAAAAAAAAAAGGCGCTCGTCTCAGTCGCTCTCGAGTCGCCGTACAGTGCGGACCTCTTTGTGACGTTGTTACGCTGCTCGTTGAATATACGAAGCTTATAAAAGTACTTGTGAAGTTTTACTTCGAGGACCCAAAAATGAGTGATCATCATGAAAACAACAATTGTGACGTCAGCAACTTTTTAAAAACACTCCGGAGGTGCTTTCTCCGTCATATATTTTACACCAAACAGACCTCTAAGTGTTGGCCACAGCCCCACTTACGCCTTTGCAAAGGACCGGACGTAATCTGTGAAATAAATTGAAAAATAATAATAATAATAAATAATCAACAAACATAAAAAACACATACAGTCGTATTGAGTACATCCTCCTTTTTTGGAAGTCGGTAGAAAACGGGGCAGGTATTATTTCTTATTATTCCATATTAAATACTGAACATCCCTTATGCCTAGTGAGCTGTGCTAAAGAATAAAAGTAGTAAATTTTTGACGGTATAATACTTTCAGTTCTAGCCTCCAGCTACGAGCCCTCTAGTACTAAACAAATAAAAATTTAAGATTTTTGTAAAAGAAATGCCAAAAAAATCTCTAATAGAATCCAGGCTTTTTTAGCACAATGTTACCAGGCACAAAGGTATTTTACGATCTGAAGAATTACTTTACATTTTCTTTTAGTGATTACGCAATTCCTGGGCAGGAACTTTTATAGAAATGGAATTCCGCAAAACAAGATTTAGCTTTATCATACTACCATAGAGATAATCCTTGATTTTACCTGTTGGTGGCTTTATCCGGAAAACTAGAAAGCTCTTCGTTAGGAAATGTTATGAACATTTTGAAACAGTGCTTTTAGACTAAGCTCTTTGTTAAAATCATTTCCATTGTGAACGTTCCCGTGTGAAATGCTCGTAGTCAGTGCCAAGCCGTTCTAGACTGTATTCAACATGCTTAAGTAAACTTTGATATGACCAGCATTTAGATAGTTAACCACTACTGGAGTTTTCAACTGAATGCTGTTACGGTAATGATTGATAATATTATTAGTACCGTGAAGCTGTTAAATAAATATTCTCGAAAAAATTCTGAAATTTCCCGTTGAATTGGGATTAAAAGTAGTATACTTTTAATCCCAATTCAACAAGTCAATCCCGGGTACAAAACATCTCCACTCGAAGTTTTATCTAAATCCATTAACCCTTAAGTCTCATGTGTCTGTGATTTCGCCAGCAACCATACCCTTCCCATCCCCTCCCTAGAACGCAGTGTTGCCAACATTACTGCTTCGCGGCTGAAATAGGTAGGTATGGTGGAAGTCATAGAGTAAACTATATATATGGAGAGTGGAAGTACTTCCCCGGACGAATTTATTCACAAAGAGTTTTATCAATAAAACCTAGGTCGATAACATCGTCGATAATTAGGTACGCGAGTAAAGTCAGTTTCCATATCGAATAGATTTTTATTATTAGTAGTAGTTACATTAGTTCTAAAATATCATTCAAATCTGACAAAAATAATATTTTAAGGTCAGCCGTGCGATTCTCTACTGATTAGTTGATGCGCTCGTTGACGATCGCACCGATGTCAAATACTTTATGAGATATCGCCCTTGCACATAAGGTTGTTTTTCCAACGTTTCTTGTCATCTCGTCATTTGTTTCACGGATGTTGTCAAAGATTCAAAGATTGCTCTTAGAAAATCGCACGGTTCAGTCATAATTACTTCCAATTAATATAAAAAGAGCACCATATAAAAATTCGCTTCCAAAAAATTAGTCCATGCTTTTCATCTTTGAAAAACTGCTAAGCCGATAATTGCATTTCTCTATATTATTTACTACATATGTATATTTATTGTTATATATATATATATATATATATATATATATATATATATATATATATATATATATTTATATATATAATATGAATGGATATCTATATATAGTAACATCATATAAAGTATTAATTATATTATGTACAAGTGATTTTATATTTCATACGTCCAGCCCCAACGGAAGATCAGTGCTGATTACTTCAACGCAACCAGCTTATGCTGAGTTGGGACTGTGTTGCAGTAAAACAATGTACTATGTAGTGTAGAAAATTGTTTTATTTTATGTATATTTAAGGCAAAATGTCATTTTGTTTTTCTTTCTTTCTTTCATGATATTAATCTTCATTGATGTACGTGACCATTTTGTTATGTGGATGATTGGTAGATAAATGCCCTAGCATTAAGTCTTCCTTTTGTACACTCTACTGTGCAGTAAAGAATTAAAAAGTCAAAGAGAAGCAAAAATTAAAAATTAAAATTAACAATTGGCTCCAAAATTTCAATTATGATGAAACTGAACAAATATTAAAGGTAATTACATGGCCAACACAACGAACTAACAAATCTTTCCTTTTTTATACCTAAACACACATACATACCCATACACACACACTCACACACACACACACACACACACACACACACACACACACACACGCACACGCGCACTCACACACGCACTCTCACTAACACCACACACGGGCACTAGACCATTGTATAATGTAAATTTGTATGAAATAACATGTTTATAAGTATTAAAGTTACACACACTCTTTTATGTAATATCTCTTTAATGTAGATGGCTGATATTGTGACCCTGGAAGAGATAGCTAACCTACGACACAAGAGAAATCTTAGTGTAGGTTTAGCTGTAATTGTATTTAGATGTTTTACAAGCCAATTATTAACTCTTTAAGATAATTTAAGTTAATTGTAAACTTGTATATTTTATGGAAATAAATATTATTATTATTATTAAATAAAAAGTATTCAAGTCAAAAGTTCCAAAGTATCCTTTACAGTAACCCCTTTCTAACTTTGCATTAGACAAACATGTTTGTGTAAAGTATGCTGACAATATCGTGAGTTTCGGCGCCTCACAAATTAAGACCCTTGCTCAGAATAACAAAGCAGTTCGTCTCAATTTGTACCCAAAACAAATTCATCTCGCATGTGACTAAAGTTAGATCTATCCTTACTAAAATCCTCCACTATACGTACCGCTTCAGTTACACGATTTAGAACTTTATTTTGGTGTAGCTAAGGAGAATAATACAGAAAAGTTAGTAGAATTATATTTATATCGCCAGTACTTGCTGCGGTCTGACGCCAAAGCCTTCGATTTGCATACAAATATGAAAACCCCGCGATACGCGTCACGTACGATTTGTTTCGCTTTTTGATGTTTTGTTAAATTGTAAGTGAGACTTGTTCAATGATTCGAAAAAACGTTCTGAATTTAATTTGTCTGGATGAATAAATAAACTCCTGGAATGGTCTATTATGTGTCAAATGACGAAGAGTAAGCCTTTTCCATAAAATAAATTAATGTTGTCTGAGTTCCAACCACTTGAAGGTCATGTCTTTGTCTGCAGGGTTACCAATACAACGTTTAATATCATTACTTCTTTTTACCCAACTCAAGATGTGATTATTTAGTTGTGTGGGATGTAGTGATCATGTTTTTAATAAACACTTTGTCTATACTTCAGATGTGTTCTTCTTAAAATAATCTTTACTTCGTTTATTTGAAACAAATAAAAGCTGATATAAAAACTTTTAATTTATCTGATATAAATCGCCATGATTGCCTATAGATAAACTATAATAGCTATATCGTCGCCCAAAGCTGTAAGTTTTAAAAGATATGTTCAGCACTGCATCCGTCATTCCGAGATAAATGGAGTCTGTCGAATGAAAGAAGATACTTAAAAATGGCGGCAAAGTAAAAAAAAAAATATGACTACCCGTCAATCCCGCCATCTTGTAAATATTGAGGAACAGTAATGCCGTACCCCGATTCCAGTTTTCCCTAATCTTTGGTAATATTGGAATTTACTCCATGAATATGCCTATGTATCGTAAATAAGCGAGTATATATTTTCGTTAGACAGACTTTAGTCAATATAGTTTTCTAGACTCATTCGTCTTGTCATTTCACTGTATCAATTACAAACTACTGCGCGGGTAAGGTACTTAAGCACTGGTACGTATACACACAAACGATCTCTTGCAGAAAAGTCATTCTTTCTACCCGCTGCCTTATTATATAACTTGAATGAGAATAAAATGTCACTTCCTACTCATTACCATTGATGGTACCAGCCAATAGGCTTCCAGGGTTTTGCCCAGGATGGGATCCAAATGTAAAAATGAAGCCCATTCCCATTCTCCGTAAAGATAGACAGAAACATTGTTATGAGCAACATACAGGGACAGCACATGAAGGGGGCTTGTTGAAAAGTAGTATTCGACGGACGTGTGTTAATCAGCCATACAACTTAAATAAGTATGCTTTCTACTTCTATCAAAAAATAGCAGTTGTTTCAGTTTTTAGGCTTCCGTTTTACTAACATGGTGCACAATAATACTAATTTTATACTCCCGTACTATTCCCATAAATGAAAATTAAAAGTGGAAGGATTTATACTTACATAGGTATTATGTATTTGTTTATTGTAAATGACTGTCTTGAAGACTGATTTGAATGAAGTCCTTGATTCTACCGGCCCAAGTTTTAAATTGCTTTTTGGTTCGTTCCGTCGGTCCGCATGTACTTTTCCGCTTACCTACTTAATGGGGATCCCAATAACCTATCTATCCATAGTTTTCCTTACTACCGATAGAAGTTTGACATAACGTCGATACAAATAGTGTCAAATATCTATCTCTAGTAAGGTAAACCGTCGATAGATAGATAATTGGCACCGGCCGTTAGACAGTTATAAACGTAGGTAGGTACATGAAGTTTTGCTCATGAATAGTAAAGATATACAGGGTCATTGGAAAAAAATATCAATCTCTTAAAACCTAATTATTTCTCAAAATAAAAGCATTCAGTTTTTGTGGTACTTATCTGACACTTTTTAGCTTGGTATTATCTACCAACTTCCAAAAAAGGAGGAGGTACTCAATTCGCCTGTATTTTTTTTATTTTGCTACCTGAAAAGTTTCGACCAATTCTCAAAATTATTTTTTTGTTTGAAAGCTGGCGCTTCCCGTGTTTTGAGTTACATTTCAATAACTGAATAGAATGGAATCGTTATTAAATTTTTCAAATTGTACTTGTGTACGACTATTTAGTAGACCGAGAGATTTTTTTTACGCAAGGAAATAATATTTTGTTGACTAAAAACGTACAGTTTGTATTTGTTTTCCTTTACGGAAAACAACTTAAGAGGCTGTTAGAATTTTTACAATAACCCTGTTTATATTAAATTTAATAAATAAGCCGTAATTATTGTGTATTTCAGGGTGCTGGCCATGCATAAGAAATGGGAATGAACAATGATTATACACACAAAATACTTTTATTGACATATACATTTTTACACTAGGTTTTATGAATCTATAGGCTCCCCAACTAGTGTAACTGTGTTTCAGGAACCAATGGTTTCTCTCATGAAATAGGTACTTATCTCTGTCGTAGATACGAGTACAATGTTATTTTATCATACAGTTAAATTTTCAAGACAGTAAATCAAGACAGAAAGTGTGTGTGTGTGTATATGATGTGCATTTAGTGTAGTGAATGTGTATATTAGGGTAAGAGGATTACTTTAGCATAACTTAAATAAACACAATTTAAAAAAAATATACAACTACAATTTTTTTTTTCTTTTTGAACATATTGTTTTTCATTGTACCTCCTCGTGAAGTGTTACGTTAAATAGGCTATTGAACTTTAGTTTTTATTTTATTTATATTTTACTTTAGTTACATAAGGTTTATGCCTTAAATGATTATCACACCCTGCCCTTTCTAATCTATGGAACGATTATACTCATTTTACGTCGATAACCCTTAGTACCTATAAAAAAGCTTTTAGACGTATTGGGAGCAATATATCATTGTAACTTTACGAAGAATATATTAGAACCTGATAAATACTATTGATATTAATATTAAACTAAGCATAGGTACCATATTGGTATGTTAGGTAGGATAATTTCGTTCATTGCTAAAGGCTTTATTACACCAAACGTGTTACGTGCACGGTGTCATCCATCGTGGGCCCCGCGCGTGCTTTATTACAACGATGAAATGTATAAACGTGTTTATACATTTCGTTGTCAACTTGAAATAAAAGCTCGGGCCCGTCGATGGCGCCGTATTTGATGTGCCGTGTTTGATATATTCACTGCTTTGAGTTGAGTTGAACAGCACTTGTAACCTCTTCAAAAAAGAAGAGAGGCAGCCGATCTCTCCTTTCTTCATAACATTGTGTCGAGTAAAATTGACTGCTCTTCTATGCTGACCGAAATCAAACTTGTCTCAGCATCTCTTTCATCTCGAAGAGATATAATATATATATAATATATGATAAGATTATATTCATCTCTGTGTCCCCCCTTGTCGCATCAACTTTTGGCAGAATTTTAACTTTTTACGCACTTTTAGAAACTTTAACTGAAATTATTATCCGTACGTGGATCTATTTACAATGTGGCTTAATACTTTTCAAAAATTAATATTTCAAAGATTTTTTGATACTTAATTTTGTTTATTTAATACTTACAGAAAATATTTGTATGGCTTTGACTTTTTAACCTGATTAACAACTGTATCACTAACATTTTTTTACATCACCTTTGTTGGCCTGGGTGTATTTGTGAAATTTTGTTAAGTGTTGTGAGAAAGCCTTCTTAGACGTTAGAAATTCTTGTTAAATAAAAATATAAATAAAATTAAAAAGTAACACCACACGTGCGGCTCGTCGACGGAACGCACCGCGCGCATACTGCGTTTGGTGGGCTGAAGCCTTAAGGGTGTTAAGCACACACTGTATGTTAGCGTTTGATGATTTAGGGTATACAAAGACAGCTGTCTGTCTTTTATTACGCCATTTTATTGGCACTTTTCTAAATAATCACATGAGGAAAAGATGAATGTTTGAAGGAGGATTTAGTGCCCCTGCCCCACTAAAACAGTCCTTAATTATTGTAATTTAAGGTACAATTTAAGAATCGTGTTTCACTTTCCAGAAAACAAACCTCAAAGTATTGGGCGTAAGTATGTTGGTACAATAGCAAAATTTAAACATCCATAAAACTGTTTAGGACTGAAACAATCGGTTCGGCTTACAGATAAAATAATAAAATAAGTAATGTTTTTAAAATAACCGTTACCATAAACTCATCACAATAACAATTTTAAACTAGTCAAGTTTCGAGGTAGGCCAAATGCGTTTTTAAAAACTAAAATGAAAATTAAACTTATGTGTTGCCGATTCGGAGGCAAGAAATATAATGAATTAAAATACACTAATTATTAATGCAGGATGGCCTATATGCTAGATCAGCTTATATCTAGAATGTATCGTTAGCGTCTGGGTGATCATTGTGAGAATGCTCGCTCAGCGCTAATCGAGTACAGAGGGGTGAGGTACACACATAACGAACTTGAATTTTGTTTGCAATTAATTAAAGCCTCATAAACACAACAGCCAGCATCAAAGCAAAAACTTCACAAATAGAAAATATTGTTATTCGAATCCTTAACGGAAATTCCGACTCACAATCTTATTATAGATTCGTATCTGAAGCCGTTTTCTTCCAAAATGATAAATCTTTAGTTGAGAGAACTTTACCGTTCCCTGTAATTTCACTCGTGTGCTTGGAATTGAATCAATTCATAATTTAGATGGGAATTTTATTCCCATCTAAATTATGAATTGATATATAAAACTATTTAGATTATGATAACCATAAAACTATTTAGGACTGAAACAATCGATTCGGCATACATATAAATATAATAGTTAAAATAATAAAATAAGTAATATTTTTAAAATAACCATTACCATAAATCCATCACAATAACAGTTTTAAACTTAAATTTTGTTTGCAATACTGGAAGTACTTCTGCCCTGTCCACCACCATTATTTTAGTTTTCGAATGGTTGATCTTAAGACCGAGTGCCGCACTTCCTACTTCAACTTTCTTCAGCAGAGCTGCCATCTCCATTTCACTTGACGCACTATCGTGGTATCGTCTGCATATCTGAGATTACTGACCCTTCGACCACCCACTACAACACCACCATTCCAGCCATCCAGGGCTTTCCTCATTATATATTCTCCGTACAAGTTGAACAGCTTAGGAGACAGAATGCATCCTTGGCGTACGCCTCTTTCTATATGAAAAGCTTTGGATTTCTGGTTGTCAAGTTTCACATAGCTTGAACTATCAAGGTACAGATTTTGTATAAGAAAAGTCAGGTGGTCAGGAACGCCCATGTCCACTAACACGTCAAACATCGTCCTCCACTGTACGCAATCGAACGCTTTGGCGTAGTCTATAAAGCACAAGACCAGTGGTTTGTTAAGTTCGCGACATTTTTTAAATTAGCACGCGAACATTCAAAATTTGCTCACGAGTGCCTTTTCCAGCTACAAAGCCGGACTGTTCGCTCGGTATCTGGTGATCTACAAAAAGTGAAAGTCTGGTGTTTATAATGCGTAGAAGGATTTTACTAGCATGTGACATTAGTGACAAAGTTCGGTAGTTTTCACACTTTCTTGTGGAACCTTTTTTATGCAATGGAATGACAGCAGATTGTGACCAGTAAACTGGCCATTGGCCTGTTCTCCAGATTTTGGTGCATATCTGGTGGATGATCTTAGTCCCTTCAGGACCCAACTGTTGAAGCATAGCTGCTGATACACCATCTGGACCCATAGCTTTATGTTTCAGTCTTTTGATGGCGTCTTGAACCTCTGAAAGCAAGATGTCTGGTTCTTTGGAGTAATCATCCCATCTCTTTTCCGTGCCAAGTCTTTCTTTATCCCGATAGAGCTCATGGCAGTAGTTTCTCCAATTTCTCCATCTATCCAAAACATATACATGTAATTGGTTATAACGTTTAATTTTAATTTCAGTCTCAAGTCCTTCACCTTTTAGCATCTTCTTTTCCTCAATCAGCGCCCATGATTCTTGACTTATCCACTCTTCCTTTCTTGTCACAGTTTTGAACAAATTTCTACTATCCTTCGCGGTATCTAAAATAACTTTTTTGAAGGAGTTCCACTCCACTTCACTAAAGTCAAAAGGGTCCCATTCCCTGGATTTGATCTGATCTTCAACAGTAACGTGAAAATGGTTTAAAGCTGGTTTATTAAGTACAATGGGCTTGTCAAGTTTTGGTCGAGTACTTTTTAGGCGAAGTCTGAAGTCAGCAATCACAAGCTGATGGTCACTGCCGCAATCCGCACCAGGGAGTGTTTTGGCGTTTGTCAATAACGATCGCCATCTGTATTTAATTGTTATGAAATCTATTTGATTTCTATGGCCCTGTGGAGAAGTCCATGTGTATAATCTCCTTGGATGGTTCTCGAACCATGTATTCATAACAGTCAGCTGATTTTCCACGCAATATTGAAGAAATTTTTCACCTCTGTCATTTCGCACCCCTAGGCCATATCCACCAACAACTGCGCCTTTCAGTGGATCTCCAGTAGTGCATCCAACTTTTGCGTTCCAATCACCCTGCACGATAGTTATTTCCTTAGAGGGTATGGTGCGTAACAAGGTATCGAGATCTATATAGAATTGGTCTGAAGCTTCCTCGTCTGACTGAGATGTAGGTGCATATACCTGAATAATATTTATTGGTACGGGTCGAGCATCGAGTTTTATGGCAATCATTCTATCATTTGGAGTAACATATCATTTAACGCTGTTCTGTGTTTTCTTTGGTATAATGAAGGCTACTCCATTGTTACTATGGTCTTTAGCACCGGTGTCATAGATGGTATTGCCATTACTCGTTGTGAAATGACCACTATCTCGTCGATGTACTTCACTGAGCCCCAAGACATCAATCTTGCACCTGTTCATCTCCTTCTCGATAACTTCTAACTTGCCTGGCTTTAGAAGGCCTCTCACGTTCCAAGTCCCTATGCGAAGTTGCCCACGAAGTGATGTTTTAGTTGTATTCATACTATCATCACCAGTAACATAATTTCCACTCACTGTCTGGTGACCCGCAGGTAAGTGGATCAGTTCCATTTCATACACAGTCATTTATAATAGCATAAATAAATCTTTGCTATTCGTATTTCATATAACAGCTGCCTATCCTTGTATTTCAGGGGCATTCATTGTTTTCCCATTGCCTACTACTTTGTCTTGACATTAAATTTAATAAAGGTTCTGTAAATAAATGAGCAGACAGGTTTACCAGTAACCAGTTTTATTAAAATCGAAATTAAATTCTACGATATTTAGTTAATCCGAAATATGAGAGCTAAATTATTTGCATTTCAAAAGGCAAGATCGGAAGCTACGGGTAATGCAGAGATTAATAGAATGAAATTGAAATATATTTTCAGTGAGTTTATAAGTTTTAAAAATGTTTTAAAGGACGATAAACGCTGTTTTTTATTGCAACATAAGTCGTGTTCCTATAAGAACCGAAATCAATCGCGTTATTTGCACACCTGTTCCTTTACAAGCCCATGATCATCATGAACGAGCTCGATACGTCATCGATGTCACCATTATCGCTCACTTCACGACCACAACGCGCGAGGATGGAAAGTGGGGTTTTACGGCGTCGCGAGCTGTCACTGTCAAAACAAAAAATAAGGTATTCTTTCGAGGCAAGGATTATTGGATTTTTGATAAAAAAATAAGCACGCATTTGGCAAGTGCCATGCGGGTTGGGCATTAAAACCATTGGAACCAAAGGGAACGAGAAACCGGGGCGTGAGGGTTGTGAGCGTTGACGGCACTTACCGGATCGCACCCGTAGTAACAGGACAGATAAGTCGTAGGTACACTTAATAGTAAACTTCACGCAAGGCCCCAGATACACAAGCAGCTTGAAGCAGTCAGCATGGAATGCTTCAAGTTACCTCCGCCGGCGCTCTTTATTCCGCGTCACGCGCGCTTCCCGTCCCTGAATTGAAATAGTGACTTGTTTAGCAGTTAATACCAACTGCTCGAACAGTTATCAATGGCAGCTTCAAGCTGTTGACTATGACTGCAAGATCGGTCCGTATATGTTGTTCACTGGCTAACTGCTTGAGCAGTCCGTGTCTATCGGCTCTTAGATAGTTGCAGTACGACTCAGATTTTTAAGTTCAACGCTGCACTGCCGCCAGTTCCAACCATAATAAGCAAGCTGTTTAGTCCCAATCACCCAGTTATTTAACTTGCTACATATCCCTTCAACATTAACTGTTTACTGCTTAGCTATTAGCAAGAATATCTGGTAGTGGTGTACCTATCAAGACATACACTTGCAGAACTGTCTTACTACCTAGTATGTCACCTGATTGTTACTACTAGGGAGCATAGTCACGTTAAGAATTGCTAGTAGGTATCTACTACCGATAACAAACAAATATTAAAATAAAGAGGAAAACATTAGAATCGAAGAGTTTCACAACTAACATATATAAGTGCTTAAAAGAGAGCTATAACAGCTATATCTCAGTCCAAATAATACTTTGCGGGATACAAGAGTACTTACAAGTAGTGATATAGCCTGCTCTAACCACGCCATACCCCCGGATGAGGCACCAAATTTTGCAGACTGAAGATCTTTTTATTGCTGTAGAAGAACCCTTTAAGAGGATTGCATAGCTAGTACTTTCCATACTAAAAGACAAAAACTCTTTTCTACCTCTTAGCATTGTCCGATTTAAGTAAATTTTTTTCATGTAATATATATGATCAAACGAACTTCAGCGATGTGAAGTTCGATCATTATTGTACGAGACGCTTCATTCGAAGATATGATTTGATTTCCGACTGTAGTACCTCTACTTACTAGGCAACTTCCGCACATATTTTAAAGACTAAAAACGATTTAGTGACTTTTAAACGTATTTCCGCTCAATCGCTCCTACTACCGGCCCTCCTGTGGCTGGCTCATTCTTTTTAGAGCTCTGAGTCTTATTGCACAAAACTTTCTATACGCGGGTTTCAGGGGGGGAGGGTGATCATATCTTCGAATGAAGCGTCTCGTACAATAATGATCGAACTTCACATCGCTGAAGTTCGTTTGATCATATATTGTACATTCGCCGCTTCATTCTTCAGATATGATTTGATTTCCGACTGTAGATGTTAAGAGCAGAAAGTTTTGGAAATAAAAGCACTATAAATAGTGTTTTTTCTTGGTTTTATTATCTTAATTCTAACAACAAATTAAGGTTACTTTATGTAGTAATGTTTATGAATAACATACACTTCTTGATCATTACGATTTTACTTATGAACTTATCAAATAAAAATAACCCTTGTTTTACTATTATTATATAATCAGCTACAATGATTCATTAAACTACATTATCTTACAGTTGATTATAATTTTCTGTTAGATAGTAGAATGCCTCGACCCCGACGGTAGGCACACGGATCGGGCAAATTCCCCCTCGTTAAGAATGGCCCGGTGGTAAAAGCGGGCAAATGAATTAGAGGCGCTAGTCCAACCGGCGGTTTTGCGTATGGTTTCTATGCTGACCCCGGCAGAGCTTGCCGCCGAGGTGGATGCGTGCCGCGTGCTGTGTCCGTGGAACACGTTTACGTCGACACCGCTCTCAGACAACACCTGCTTCAGCCATCGACTGATGGACTGTGTTGTTGCAGGTTTGTGTGGTCGTTTGTATGTTAACAAAAGTCGACCTGTACTCTCGGTTCGTATGTTTCTAGTCATAGAAATGTAGTCCGAAAGGGCGGTGGCTGGGCAAACGTTCGTATTTTCTCTGAAGTAAGGAAGGAATAGCATCGGTTGCTCTCTACCGGGTGCAGATGTTTTTATAATATCAGTAATAATGATTTTTGCACCGCTATCAGAAAATGATATATTCTCTAATTTAATAACAGAAAGCGTTTGGACTCTGTGAGCAGTGCAAATTGCTAATAGGATGGCCAGTTTCTTAGTTATCTTTTCTAAAGATAAGTCATTGTTAAGAAACCATGTCGAAATGTGGTTTAGAACTAACTGGGGGTCCCAGGTACTAGAGTACTTGGGTCTCGTTGGTTTCGATTTGTAGGCACCCTTAAGGAGGCGCTTCACGCATTCATCTGAACCTATATTGTTACCTATTATAGCGGACAAAGCGGAACGGTGTGAATTTAAACTGCCGTATGAACAACCGCTATTGAACTGTGCCGTCAGAAAGGTAAGTACTGATGTCTTCATTGGTTTGAATACATCTTCGTTATTAATTTTACAAAACGCCCACCATAGCTTAAGTGAAGTATTGTATTGTTTAATGGTGGCCTCTGAGAAGGATGACAACATTAATGTCGTGGAGCCTGTGCAGGCGCCTCGCCGGATGAATGACTGCCGCAGAGTCTCGCGGCACCCAGGGTAAGACTCTTGTGCAAGGGATGATGATCCCTGAAATGAGATTGTAAAAGATACTTCTCAGGGTTGAAATAAATTACGTCAGAAACTATTAGGTTCTGCAACAATGGAAACCATGGCTGCGTTGGCCAGTAATGGTAAACTAGAATACCGTTCGCTTTATCATCAACAATTTTTCATCAAGACATTTTAATATTAGAGAAAATGGCGGGAAAGCGTAGAAATAGGTCGACTGCCAGTTCAAAGTGAATGCGTCTACGTATTCTGCGTCAGGGTCCTGCTTCCATGAGACGAATCTGTTACATTTCGCGTTATCTCGTGAAGCGAATAAATCTATGTCTGGTTGACCGAATTGGCAAACGAAATTTTGAAACGCCTTATCAGAAAGGGTCCATTCGGTATCCGGATTTACAATTCTAGATGAGTCATCTGCGCGGTTGTCTTTGGTATTTACGTATGACGCAAATATCCAAAGACTGCGCTTTTCACACCATTGCCAGATGGTCCTGGCCAAGTCGTTTAAATGAGGGTATTGTATGCCACCCATGCCATTCACATAACTGATTGCAGTGGTGTTATCGATACGAAGCAATATAGCGCAGTTGGTTACCTCGTTAGCAAATGACTTCAGTCCTAGAAAAGCAGCCATCAATTCTAAGTAGTTGATGTGTCTAGCCTTTTCTATGTCTTTCCATTTGCCGTTGACCTTTTTGCTATTGCAGACTGCGCCCCAGCCAGTCCTGCAAGCATCTGTATATATCTCCAGGTCAAAAGGTGGTTGTGTCATAAAGTTGAACGTGGTTTTGATATTTGACGACCAGTTCAAATCATGTAATATTATGCTTGGAAGGGTAATTTTGGCTTCATAATTATCTGTATTCATAAAAGCAAGGTACTTTTGTCGCTCTAAGATCTTGGTGTAGATCCACCCATATTTAGCGGCTGGGCAAGCGGCAACCAGAACTCCAATAAGCTGAGAAAAATTTCGTATAAAGCAAGACGGTAGTTTTGCAAACTTGGTTACCAATTGTGCTATTTTGCTTCTTTTATCTGGGGGTAGACTGATAGTAAGACTCCCCGAATGAAACTCGAATCCTAGATATCTGCAGGATTGTTGCGGCTTTAAATTACTTTTATTGTAGTTGACTACGAAACCGAGGTAATTAAGTAAATTTAACGTTTCGTTAACGTTGTTCTCGCACTCTCGGTAACTATCGCCTATACATAATATGTCATCCAAATAAAATACGGATTTGTGGTCGCGGGCTCTTAAGTAGCCCATGACTCCTCTCATTACCTTTGTGAATACTCGTGGAGCGACGGATAAACCGAACGGCAATACATTGAATTCAAATGTCGTTATTTCGGTTGAGTTATTTAGATCAAACTGAAATCTTAAGTACTTCCGGTCTGAAGGTCAGATAGGCAGAAGAAAAAAAGCATCTTTTAAATCGATGGTCGCTAGGTATCCATCGCGTGATATTAATCTGCATGCCGTTCGATAGTCCTCCATCTTAAAATTTTCATTAAAAACAAACTTGTTTAGTGGTTTTAAATTAAGTATGAACCGCTTGCCTTCGTTAGGTTTCAGCGTAAGAAATATCCTAGATATAAACTGATCGTAAGTAGGCTTGCACTTAGAAACAGCCCCTATGGTTACTAATTCAGTGATGGATTCTAACATATCTTGTTTTTCAGACCTCGAAAAACTATTATGTGGTATATATGATTGGTTAACCGACTGTTTAAATGGTATAGTAAATCCATTTTTAATCCAGTCAAGTATTACATTATTGTTGGTTATTGTCAACCAATGATCATAAAAGTGGGTAAGTCTACCCGCGTGTACCTGTGCTAGTGACGAGTCTGTGCTGGTGGCCGGGATTTGTCTTGGTAGGCGGGGCGCGGCGGTTGCTGCGCTGGCGCTGAGTACGGGCGGCGGGCTCCCGACGGTGCTGGCTTCCTGGGGCCATACTATCAGCTTTTTAAAAACCATGCAAGTTCCGTGCAGTTCTTAAACCTGGCATAAACAGTTTTGAGTAGAATCATACCATGACGCTCATTTAGGTGAACTGTTTGAATATTGTTTTCTCAAAGGTGAACGGATAATATTGTTTCTGGCATTCTAACAATTTACTATATATATATATTTACTATATCTATATATATATAATAATAATAATAATAATAATAATAAAAATAATAATAATAAAAATCTTTATTTCGGACACTAGGTCCATATCACATTTACAAAAAACACACAGTATTAAGAATAATAATTAATAAATTAAAAATTAAAATAAAATAAAATATATTTAGGTGGCAATTTTTATCCACCGTCTATACGACTCCGTCAGCAGCAGCCTGTCGCCTAGGCTTCTAATAATGGAGTTCCTACACGTGTCAACTCTGGACATGAACGATGCTATTTTCTGTCGCTGTATAGCATGAAATGATGCTACTCGAGCTTCAGTGAACATTTCGGAGGCGCTACAATACCACCTCAGACCCATAAGGTGCCTGAAGATGTTATTGTATGTTATTATTTATATTATTATATAACCAACATTGCAGACGCCTAGACGTTTGTAAGCTAATCAACTGAGTGGATTCATAGCGACATGTTAACGAGAGTCCATACAAAAAAAACAGGTGAACGTTTTTGTGCGGTTCTTCAATAGTAGGCATGGGCAGGCCTGCTTTAAAGTTGTCATGGTACGAATAAACCGCGGGCAGTTGTCTAGAAGTCCTGCTTTAAGAGCTCATAGTAAGGCCCCAGTACGTTCCCCGCCTGTTCGTTTGGTATCGAGGGGGCGCAGGCCAGTTTCCCTGGTTCGACGTGGAAGGCCTAGAGATAGGCTGAGAAGCGGCAGGCTTTGGATTTCTGTTCGGCTTTTTTATCAGCAAACCTTGCTTTTCGATGGCTTTTGCCGCCTTAATTTTGTCGGACAGCGACGAACCGAACAAGGTTTCATCTCTTTCGACGTCGTTTATCATGTGTAAGACAGATTTATCCAGACTGGGTGTGACAAGCTTTACGCGGTTTTGCGTAACTAAGTGATGGGAGTCACAAAGTATTCTGCAACCGTTGCTGAGATGCTTCATGGCTTGGACCTTGTCGTCGGTTTTCAAGAGCGTGTCTATACCTCTATGTATGGCTGTGATTCCCGCACCGAGCTGTTGTTGTGATGTTGCGATAATCTTATCTCGATTACGTACCATGTCCGGCACCGCTGCAGAGATTTCCGCGTTCAATGTTGGCGCTTGTAAGAGCCTACAATTTTCGGGAATCGGATTATCTTTGAGGATCATGTCCTTTCCTTTAGTTATACCTTTCTTTAGTAAAGGTAGCCACAATTTGGCTAAATTGTCATGTATCTTGTCGCCATATTCAGGGGTTTCGGACATAGATTCTCCGAGAGCAGACAAAATTTCTGGATCCAAAACCATATCAGAAGTTACTGGATTTTCGATTTGAAGGGCGGGCCTTGGCCTGTCTTCAACTTGAGGCAACAGGTCGATTGACTCCGAACCAGCTTCTTGTATGGAGTCAGGCGGAGTTGGTTCCGGGGTCGTAATGTCTGGTCCCACAGGTGGTCCGTTATCTTCGTTACCTATAATTACAATTTGCAATTTAGGTCATGAAGTTTTTTTTTTTTTTTTTTGACGGTATTCTATAAATAAATAAAATTCTCTTATCGTCTTTATGATTGTATGAAGTGCATAGGAACGTTACACCTATTTCAGGCTGTACGTATTTTATGCTTATAGTCATCGTTGAAAACTCGCAGTCAACTCCGATGCTAAACATTTATAATGTTGATATTTGAAAGTTTAGTTTTGAAAAACGTCTATGTTATTGACTCGCAGTCGATCCCATGCGTATCAAAACTATAATTATCACTGTTAAAAATCACTTTTTCACCAAATGAAGTGTATTTAGCTTACCCTCATCGTCCGATGATGAATATGGAATTCTCCGACATTTTTCTTGAATCCTTCTAATTTTCCTTTCGTATCGTTCGATTTTTGATTGTGCGCTTCTTTTCGGCATGGTGAAGTATGAGACGTGCGAAAGTCACCGCGCACAGTAAAGGAATGAGCCAGCCACAGGAGGGCCGGTAGTAGGAGCGATTGAGCGGAAATACGTTTAAAAGTCACTAAATCGTTTTTAGTCTTTAAAATATGTGCGGAAGTTGCCTAGTAAGTAGAGGTACTACAGTCGGAAATCAAATCATATCTGAAGAATGAAGCGGCGAATGTACAATTCACATTGTTAACTATGCCCGTACGTTTTCAGTTTTCTTATATTCTAAAAAAGAAAATTTATGGAACTTTAAAATAATGAAACAATCAAAACGTACGGGTATAGTAAACAATGTGATTATTACATGAAAAAAAATCACTGAAATCGGACAATGTTAAAAGGTAGAAAAGAGTTTTTTTCTTTTAGCATGGAAAATACTAGCTATGCAATCCTCTTAAGTCTTTGAACTCTTAAGATTAGAGGGACTATGGAGCCCAAACCTATACAAATAATATAGTAGTAATAATAGTTAAACTATAATTATTGTTTTCCATTGTAACTTCAATATACATCATAATATATCAAAAACTGTCACACTCCAACAATTTTCCACTTCTTAATCTCAATTATCTACACACAGAATAATAAAACCGACTTAAAATAACATAAACGTCTCTCGACTTTAAGTATGATATCGTAGAAAAATCTCAGAAAGACATTTCGTCGCATCCTCTAAACGCTCAAAAATTCAAAAGAACTCGTTAAAGACCATCTCTGCAAGATGACTCTTGAAATAATTCACGTTCCAACAGCCCATTTGCGAAGAGCAAGAAAATAAACGCATTATTTTCCTTGTTTTTTCAAAGCTGGCAGAATATTCGCGAACGTTTTTTTTTAATGGTCATTTTAAGCGACGATTTTTGCTACATATGGAGTCTAGTACGTCGTTTGGATGATGATAATATTCACATGTGTCCATAAATGTAGCACAATTAACCACAGATGTCAATTGACTACCAAAAACGATACAGATTTTAGTGTTGCCGCGCATATTTTATATGATATGCGAGACCGCGTATAACTTCTTACTAGTTCATTAAGTTTTGAATAATTATGCAAAGGTATTAAATTGTATCAACACAATCGTCATCGAGATTATGTCGTGGTTATACAGGGTGTTTGGTAGAGGGACCGACATACCAAATGAGCGTGTTTGGGGGCACACTTGGAGAATACAAGTTGGCCAAAAAAAATCCCAGACCCCCCAATTTTTTTTAACTTTTTTTTGTGAATCTTTTTCTCCAAAATCGTACCTATTTACCATTTGTAAAATCTGTTTTAGACAGGATGTTTTTAGTTGAATTTGGTCTCTATACACCTTTAGGCCAAGCAAAGCAAAATTGGATACCTGGATTTTGAATTGGATTGAAGGTTGGCCTGAAGGTGTATAGAGACCAAATTCAACTAAAAACATCCTGTCTAAAACAGATTTTACAAATGTTATGGTGGTAAATAGGTACGATTTCGGAGAAAAAGGGAAAATTCACAAAAAAAAAGTTTAAGAAAATTGGGGGGTCTGGGATTTTTTTTTTGCCAACTTGTATTCTCCAAGTGGGCCCCCGAACACGCTCTGTGCAGGACTCCGAGCCTAGGTTAATGAATGTACATAAGTAGATTAAGATAGATTAAGTGAAATGTGAATATTTAAGTTTTATGTAGTAAATAAAGACTGAAAGAGATAGTTGTAGACAGAGAAGATATAGGTGCTCTCTGTAAGGTTAGGATCAATCTTTATTCGAGAAATTAGGGTAAGCGAGACAACCTATACTTCTCTCTCAACTATACGACCTTAGAGTCGCGATAGGTTCGGGGAGCACGAGTGCTATATAAATAGGCTAAGTTTGTATCAAAATCACTCAGTACCGCTCCGACCAACTTGGAAGAATAAACAATTAGAAGAAACCGAAGGAAATTTTACTACAGTCCATTACTCATCAACAGCTGGTCCTTCGAGCCGGATCTCACCGCAGCAAACCTACGGAACTAAGCAAGAAAGAAAAACGTCTACCTGAACCCGGAAAAAAGGATGGTTGTGACCCGAAGCCAAGCGGACGCGGCGGAACAAGACCGTCGCGACGCCGAACGGCGCGAACTTGATCACGATCTCCAGGAGCGGAACGTGCTCCCGACGGCAATGGAACGACATATAATTGAGCAAGAACGACGTAGGAGGTTGTCGCTGGATCCACCCGCGTCACCGATCGTAACGCGAACAAATGAAGGTGCACACGCTGGTACGTCAAGGGCACTGAACGCGGAGGAAAGAACCAGACCGCGGTCCCCCACTCGTTCAGTGCGATCGACCGCTAGCACTACAACTAGAACACGAATTGCCGAACTAGAGGCGGCGGAAAAGCTAGCCGCCCTGAGGAAGAAGCAGTTGGACATCGAAGCGGAACTGATTCAGAAACGGCTGGCCGCGGACCTAGCGGCCATACAGGATGACCAGGAGAGCCTTCAAGGTGAACCGACCGTAGACCATCACAAGAAGGTTGACGCCTGGCTCCGCACGAACACCCTCCCCGCACGGGGGGAGAGGCCGGGTCACTCGAAAACCCCGGCCAACAAAGACGAACGGCATTTACGCTTCAACGTGAGAGATAGATCGACTACTCCTGTCCGATCGAGGAGTAACATGGACGCGTTGACGGAAGCCTTAGAGAAGATAGCAAGACCGAGAATAAAATGTCCTGACCTGCAAGCGTTCAACGGGACCCCGAACGAATGGTTGAGCTTCAAGGCGAGCTTCCGTGATTCAACACACATATACCAGCTAACACCGGCGGAGAATATACAGCGGCTACGAAATTGCCTGAAGGGAGAGGCAAGAGAAATGGTGGCTGCCCTGCTATATACAGCCAACGACCCTGAAGTTGTTATGAAGACATTGGAACAGTGCTTCGGGAGGCCCGAGATTATCATCGATAGAGCGCTCGATGACTTGAAGAAGCTTCCGAAACCGGGATCATCGGCAATGGAGTTAAACAACTTCGCGGTGAAGCTACAAAGCGTCGTGTGTATATTCAAAAGCATCGGCCGCCACGGGTACCTCTTCAACCCACTGCTGGCGCGGGAAACGTTAGAAAAATTGAGTCCGCATCTGCGATCGCGATGGTGCGACTATGCAAGTGAACAGGAAGGTAGGTACCTTCGGACCCAGAGATCGTCATACTATCGCGCTTCTTGATGAGGGAGGCAGACAGAGCCCTACGATACAGCTATGCGCCGACGACAAGTGCGGCGCCTACTACTACGACCAAGAAGATGGTGCGACCCGCGACCTCTGCTACCGGGTACCAACGGAAGGCGAACGCCGTGTTCAACATAGCTGAGGAAGAGCAACAGGAGCGATGCCCGAGCTGTGAAAAAGGGCACAAGTTAACAGAGTGTCCAGAATACAAAGGATTATCGGCGGAACAACGTTGGGAGCTGATACGCGAGCACAAACTGTGTTTTAAATGTATCACGAGGAGGCACCGACGGCTGAACTGCAAAGCAAAGACATGTGGGGTGAACGGATGCCAACGACCTCACCACGCAACCCTGCATCAAGACATGAAAAGAGATGACCCATCTACGTCACGCGGCAGTACCGAGGCCGTACTAGCAGTGGCGACCACCAACGTCACTGCGCCGAGGGCCGTACTGTTGAAAATGTGTCCGGTGACAGTGATAGGACCGCAAGGCCAGGTCGACACGCACGCCCTGCTGGACGAAGGAGCCACCATCACGCTCATCAACGAGGGGCTAGCACGTCGTATCGGCGCGGACGGACCGACGCTGCCACTACAAATGCGAGGAGTCAACATGTCACAGAGAGAAAGAGATAGCAAGATAGTCACGGTACAACTGAAGAGTGCCGACAACGTACTGCGCCCACTAAAAGCGCGTACGGTGAGAGACATGAAGTTACTACGACAATCGATACCGACTACACTGTTGGAACACGAACATCTACGCGACCTGCCGCGAGACAGCGTGTGTTAGGAGTCAACACAGCCCGGTATCCTAGTGGGGGCCGACCACTGGGAATACATCGTCTCACAGGAGCTACGGGTCGGCGAAACGAACCAACCGGCTGCATCACGAACACAGCTCGGTTGGGTTATACACGGAACGGTGCCAAGCAGAATGATAAAAAGCCAGGACGGCGTGCTGCATGTCTACACCCCCGAACACGGTGTAGAACGGAGCGAGCAGCAGGACCAACGCCTCCACGACCTGGTCGAGCATCACTTTTGCTTAGAGGCCCTGGGGGTCGCGCACAAACCGCGAGTGAGCGACGCGGATCAGCGCGCAATGAAAATCGTAGAATGCACTACAAAGAAAACCGAGACGGGTTACGAAGTTGGACTGCCGTGGAGAAGCGATCATCTTAACTTACCGGAGAGTTACAACATGGCGTTCCGGCGGCTGCGAAAAATAGAAAAGAAGATGGATGAAGACCCAGAGTTCGGGAAGGCGTACAGCAAACAGATCGAGAATTTGCTACAAAAGGGCTACGCAGTACCCGGCGACGGAACCGAATCCTTAAGTTCCGTCAGCTGGTACCTACCACACTTCGCGGTACAAAATCCGAACAAACCTGGGAAACAGAGACTCGTCTTCGACGCGGCGGCGAAGAGTCATGGTGTCAGTCTCAACGACCATCTATTGGAGGGACCGGATCTGCTGTTATCATTGCCAGGGATTTTATTCAGATTCCGAGAACGACGCGTAGCAATGACAGCCGATATCCAAGAGATGTTTTTACAAATAAAAATACGGGCAGATGATCAACCGGCACAACAATTCTTATGGAGGGGCACGGAACGTGAGAAGCCACCTCAACGCTACAAGATGAAGAGCATGATATTCGGCGCTAAAAGCTCACCATACGTGGCGCACTACGTGAGAAACTATAACGCGAAACTACACGCTCACACACACCCGCGCGCGTATGAAGCAATTACGCAAAGTCATTATATGGACGATCTCGTAGCAAGCTACGAAAATAGCTACGAAGCCCACCAAGCTGTGTCAGAATTACAAGTAGTACATGCGGCGGCCGGGTTTACGCTACGAGGCTGGAATACGAACGAAGATAACGTTCTACGAGACGTAGCACCTGAGCTACGGGCTACGACACCTACGCAACTGGGAAGAAACGGGCCCGAAAATAAGATACTGGGACTCTACTGGAACGCCGAGCGAGACGAGTTTGGTTTTAACACGTCGATGAACAGAGTACCCACCGAAGTACGCGCACGGACCCGCGCACCCACAAAGAGAGAGGCACTCAGCGCAGTCATGTCGATATATGACCCACTTGGACTGCTGAGTCACTACACGATACGAGCAAAAATAATATTGCAAAATCTGTGGAATTTGAAGATGTCGTGGGACGAACCGATACCGCACGACGACAACGAGACGTTCGCCGCATGGCTAGGTCAGTTATCAGACCTGTCCTGCTTGCGACTCAATCGACAGTACGCGCTGGGAGACGACGAGGAGCTGGAACTTCACATGATGTGCGACGCTAGCGAACAGGCTTACTCGACCGTAGCCTACTGGCGTGTCGCGCGGCCGGACGGGAGCTTCAGCTTGAGTCTCGTGGCTGCCAAGGCGAAGGTAGCTCCAAGGCGCGCGCAGACCATACCGCGCTTGGAGCTGCAGGCGGCAGTCATTGGAGCTCGGCTGGCCGACGCAATAAAGAAGGAGCATCGAGTAAAGGTGAAGAGGACCGTTTATTGGACCGACTCCATGACGGTCATCCACTGGGTACGACATGACACCCGACGGTACACCCCGTTCGTCTCACATCGCCTGGGTGAGATTGCTGAACTCACCCACAAAGAAGAGTGGAGATGGGTGCCGACTCACGAAAACGTAGCAGACGACGCTACGAGGTTCTCGTGCACACCCATCACGGTGAACGACCGCTGGTTTCAAGGACCGGACTTCCTGCGGTACGAAGAAGACCAGTGGCCTACAGAACCGAACAACGGCAGTGATAGTGATGACAGTGTAGAAGTGTTGTGTCATGTGACCGAGGACAGGTCCAGTGATGAATGGGTGCCCGACCCGGAACGATTTTCGAAATATGAGACATTAGTGCGGGCTACGGCGCGTGTGTTAGCGTTCATAGATATGTGTCGACGGCGAACAAAACACATGGACGAGCGACACATAGAGCGAGCGGAACGCGCTATCATACAACGCGCGCAACGAGATAGTTTTCGAGACGAGATAGAACGATTGAGAGCGGCACGCCCTATCACCAAGACGAGTCGGCTGCATCGATTGGATCCCATGATGGAAGATGACGTATTGCGAGTAAGAGGACGCATTGGAGCCGCTACAGCACCTATAGAGACGAAAAGGCCTATAATACTTGACGGCCGCCATCGGATAACACGTTTAATAGTGCTACGAGAACATTGTGCGGCGGGTCACGCCAATAGAGAGCGCGTGACGAACGATCTACGTCAGCGATATTGGATCATACATTTGCGACCGACCGTGCGAACCGTGGAGAGGAGTTGTGCTCTATGTAAGGTACGGAAATCAAGACCGGTGTTTCCGGCGACGGGAGATCTGCCCCGCGCACGACTTGAGCCCTTTCAGCGTCCCTTTTCCAACTGTGGGACGGACTATTTCGGGCCGATGATAGTAAAAGTCGGGCGGCGTCGGGAAAAGCGGTGGGGAGCCCTATTTACCTGTCTCACCACTCGCGCGGTACATCTGGAGCTCGTACCGTCACTCTCCACCAGCTCGGCGATAATGGCACTACGGAGGATGGCAGCGCGGCGAGGTTGGCCAAAGATGATGTACTCGGATAACGCGACCAACTTCAAGGGCGCCGACCGCGAACTAAGGGAGGCGTACGCGGAGTGGGTGCCGGCGCTGCGAGATGAAGGCCTGCTGAATAGGATGACATGGAGATATACGGCCCCAGGGGCCCCAAATCAAGGAGGAGCGTGGGAGAGACTGGTGCGATCGGTCAAAGTCGCACTGGCCGCCACCCTGAAAGAGCGAGAACCTACAGAAGAGGTGTTGAGTACGCTGCTAACAGAAGCAGAGTTCGCGGTCAACGCGCGACCACTCACTCACGTCAGCGTGAGTCACCAAGACCCCGAGGCATTGACCCCAAATCACTTCTTATTGGGGTCATCGAACGGTCTACCCCTCACTGGACCGTGCTACGAAACCGACCGACGAGTATGGAGGGCTAGCTTGGCGCTCGCCGACCACTTCTGGCGGCGCTGGGTAAAGGAGTACCTACCTACACTGGTACCCCGTGGAGAGCCCAGCAGCAACAGTCGGCCGGTACGAGTCGGAGACGTCGTGATCGTCGTGGACCACTCGCTACCACGAAACGTGTGGCCCATGGGCGTCGTCGAGCACACCTACGAGGGACCTGACGGCGGTGTACGAGTGGCGGACGTGCGCACCCGGACCGGCATCTTCAAGAGACCCGTGCGGAAGCTCGTCGTGCTTATCAGAGAAGAAGAGGCTACGCAGGCTGCGCCGGGGGGAGAGATGTGCAGGACTCCGAGCCTAGGTTAATGAATGTACATAAGTAGATTAAGATAGATTAAGTGAAATGTGAATATTTAAGTTTTATGTAGTAAATAAAGACTGAAAGAGATAGTTGTAGACAGAGAAGATATAGGTGCTCTCTGTAAGGTTAGGATCAATCTTTATTCGAGAAATTAGGGTAAGCGAGACAACCTATACTTCTCTCTCAACTATACGACCTTAGAGTCGCGATAGGTTCGGGGAGCACGAGTGCTATATAAATAGGCTAAGTTTGTATCAAAATCACTCAGTACCGCTCCGACCAACTTGGAAGAATAAACAATTAGAAGAAACCGAAGGAAATTTTACTACAGTCCATTACTCATCAACACGCTCATTTGGTATGTCAGTCCCTCTACCAAACACCCTATATATAGTTTTTTTACATTAGGTTTAGAGAATAGCCTTAATTGGCAGAGTTGTATATTTTCAATTCTACAATAAGTAAAGCTAATTAAATAGAAATTACCATAGTATCAATATACGGTAATAGAACGCTGATATAAAATATGCCTAAGTTATATATAAGTAATATATAAGTTAATAACAGAATGAAGATAAAAGTTGTGTATAAGAATTTGACCTACTTTAAAAGTTACTACATACCACTTTTGAATAGCAGATACATATATACCTATAAATGGCTCGAACATTTGCTAAAGTGTAAGGTTATCGTATCTTTGACGTATTAAGTACAAACTATTATGTATATAGTACAACTGTGGCACAGATAACTCATAGTTGGTACTGTCGACGATACCATAACGCTACATTTTAGCAAATGTTCGTGCTCGGGCCACAGAAGTGTAACTGAACTGAGATCCTGAGGACACTTGAATCGACCAAATTTACCTTCACTACTTCTCATCATTATTCAAATATCGTTTTATAACTCACAAGAGCGTTTTGTCAATCTATTTAAAGCCATGGCTTTGGATGTAAAGCTTAAATAATTTAAATTTATAGTAGACTTATTTCCTTACTGTAGATTATTAACTAACTCCTACTTTTGAAGGAAAAATCTTTTCATTCCTCAAAATCAAATTAACTTATCCCCTCAACGAATAGATCCCAGTAATTTTCAATAGAAATTATACGATATTGTGAACAAGTCCCTTTTGACGCGATCTTCGTCATTCGAATTGTAATTCAAAAGATCGTATTCACAGCAAAACCAGAAAAGACCTGGAGATATTTACTGAATACATTTTTAATGATACCGGTAATCAAAAAGATTAGAGATATGTACTCGTATTATTCAAAGACTATTTTGTGGAATTGATGAAATTATCTTTTTTATAATCTTATAACTGTTTTGATTTGTTTATGTAGCTGATCAAGTACTTATTCTGTCACAGTAGTAATAGGCTTTTAATAGAAATATAAACAACTAAGAACGTTAGTGTGAGTCCTGATTCATCATGTCGTGTCTTGTTGGTGGTAATGTCACGGTGTAACCCCACAGCCGAATGGGCCGGCACGACCGGGGAAGTACCACACTCTCACGTAACACCGAGGTGAAGTAACATAGCTTGCTATTGCGTTTCAGTCGATCTGTAGGAAGTTCCGGAGGCACGATACTCCCCTTACTCCTCTACTTTCGTCTTCCCTATCCCCCTCCACCCTCACCTCTTCTATACCTTCCTCAAAGGTCGACAACGCATCCTCGAGACCACCGGTATTGCAGATGTCCGTAGGCGAAGAATCACTTCATCAATCACAAGGATGAGCCGCCTGCTGGTTTGCCAACATATCCCATAAAAAAAAATAGTCCCTAAACCATTGCGGCTACATACTTGATTTTCTGTAAAAATAATTGTAAAATAAAGCCTTTTTATGTTGTTAGCATCTAGGTACTTAGGAAGGATTTATGAAAACGTTGTGCATAAGAGGGTATGTAAATTAGAATTATTTCTGTAGCATTGTACAACACAGCAAGCGAGCAAAGGCTCTGTTGGGTTGTAAATAAATAAATTAGGACAAAACTACAATTTTTCATTGAACAAGTGCAATTTGAAAAATTTAATACCGACTTCCAATTCTATCACTTTGGTAAAAATCAGTTATTGGAGTGTAACACAAAAACTACTTAACTGAATTTGATGAAATTTAAATGGGACCACACGAGAAGCACCAGCTTTCAAACAAATAAAGAATTTTGAGAATCGGTTCACCCAAACGAAAGTAATGAGGTAACAAACATAAAAAAAAATCGAATTGAGTACCTCCTCCTTTATGGAAATCAGTAGATAAGATGGTGACTACTCATTGGGAATTGATTAGTTTTCATCATCATCATCATCATCATCATCATCAGCCTGTTGCAGTCCACTGCTGGACATAGGCCTCTCCAATTGCACGCCACTTAGGTCTATCTTGGGCTTCTCGCATCCAGTTTTTGTCAGCCGTCTTGGGCAGATCGTCACTCCACCGTGCCTCAGGACGTCCTACACTACGTTTGCCGAGACGCGGTCTCCACTCTAGAAATCGTTTACCCCAACGGTTGTCGGTTCTACGGCTTATATGGCCAGCCCACTGCCACTTCAGCTTGCTGATCCGGTGGGCTATGTCGATGACCTTGGTTCTCTGACGGATCACTTCATTTCTGATGCGATCCCTCAGAGAAACACCAAGCATAGCCCTTTCCATAGCCCGCTGAGCGACCTTGAGCTTGTGGACCATTCGAGCCGTCAGTGTCCACGTTTCGGCTCCGTATGTCATGACGGGTAGGATGCACTGATTGAAGACTTTCGTCTTCAGGCACTGTGGAATCGGCGAAGTAAGGACTCGACGTAGCTTCCCAAACGCTGCCCAGCCCAGCCGAATTATTCTATTCACCTCGTTCTCAAAGTTGTTTTTTCCCAACTGCAATGTCTGCCCGAGGTACACATATTTTTGAACAACTTCGAGAACGGCGCCGTGTATCGCAATCGGTTCCGGTAGAACATGTTCGTTGATGAACATGACCTTGGTTTTGTCCAAGTTCACCCGTAGGCCGATGCGTATAGAAGAGTCAGTCAGGTCATTCAGCATCTGTTGCAGGTCCTGCAGCGTCTCTGCCACGATGACGATATCGTCAGCAAATCGCAAGTGAGAGATGTATTCGCCGTTGATATTAATGCCACGTCCTTTCCAGTTCAGCGTCTTGAACATATCCTCCATTGCATTTGAAAACAATTTCGGGGAAATAACGTCCCTTTGTCTCACTCCTCGATGCAACGGTATGGGACTTGTTTGCTGATTCTGTACTTGGACGTACATGGTGGCGGTTTCGTTAAGACATCTCATCACTTGGATGTATCGCCAATCTATCTGGCAACGCAGCAGGGACTCCAGAACAGACCAGATTTCAACCGAGTCAAAAGCCTTCTCATAGTCCACGAATGCTAGACATAGGGGCTGATTATACTCTTCGGTCTTCTGTATAATCTGCCGCACTGTGTGAATGTGGTCTATGGTGACGTATCCGCTCCGAAACCCAGCCTGTTCCGGTGGTTGGAATTCGTCGAGTCTACGCGCAAGACGGTTCGTGATCACTCTTGAAAACAGCTTATAGACGTGGCTTAGAAGGGATATGGGTCGATAGTTCTTCAGCAGGGTCTTATCTCCCTTTTTGAAGAACAGGACGACCACACTCCTACTCCACGCCTCTGGAGTTCTCCCTTCGAACAGGACAGCGTTAAAAAGCTTCTGGAGCTCCCTCAGTACGGGTTTACCTCCTGCTTTTAGTAGCTCTGTTGTAACGCCATCCTCTCCAGGGGCTTTTCCATTTTTAAGCTGTCCAAGAGCGATCTCGATTTCGCCAATACTGACTTCTGGCAAGTCTTCGGTGAAATGGCGTGTTAACGTGGCTCTAGGATCATTTTCGGGATCAGGTCGAGATGCATGCGATGCGTATAATCGGCCATAAAAGTCCTCCACTTCCGAAAGGACTGCCGGCTTCGAAGCAACGACTTCTCCACTAGCTGTGGTCAACTTCGTCAGGTGGCTTCTTCCAAAAGATTGTACGAACGATTGTCGGAGCCTGGACTTCATCAGACGGACACGTTGCGCCTTGAAGTTGATATTCAGAGAGCCTCGGACAAGTCGGTGATCGCTACCGGTATTGAACCTGTTGATCACGGAGACATCTCTAAATATGTGCCTTTTCTTCGTCATGATGAAGTCAATCTCATTTTTAGTCCTAGTGTCGGGGCTTAGCCACGTCCACTTACTTTGGGGCTGTTTCTTAAAGGAGTTCATCAAGAAGAGCCCCTCCCGTTCGAGGAAGTTGACGAGCATTTGCCCCCTATGATTTCTGCGTCCAAAGCCATGGCATCCTACTACCGATTCGCTGAAATTCTGTACTCCCACTTTAGCGTTAAAGTCCCCCCTGACAACGGTGTACTGGGTCTTTGAAGTGAAGTGGAGGGCCCTCGATATGTCATCGAACATAGCCTCCACTTCATCGTCCGAGTGTGTCGAGGTCGGTGCGTACACTTGCACCACCTTGAGGCTATACCTCTCGGTGAGCTTCACAATAAGGTACGCTACCCTGTTCGACACACTGGACACTTCCACAACGTTGTCAGAAAGGGACTTGTTTACCAGCAACCCAACACCACCTTGGGATTGTTGGTCTCCCTCTCGGAAGTACATTAGGTGGCCAGATTCTAGGGTTAAGGTGTCCTCCCCCTCTCTTCGGACTTCACTCAACCCCAGTATGTGCCACCTAATTTTCCCAAGTTCCACCTCGAGTTGCGCCAGATGCGAGTCAAGCCGTAGCGTGCGTCCGTTATACGTCGCCAGGGTCAGTTGTTTGTAGTGGCCTCCCGTAGCCCGGAGATTCTTAGCACCCCTCGCCCCGCCGTTACCATGGTCGCCACCATGACCAGGAATAGCAGGGCCGCCGGGAACTAGGGGCCGTGGCTTTTGTTGTCCTGCATTGGAGGGATTTGCCCGTAATCGCCACGCTGGGCAGGCGGGTTGGCGATCGCAGGGCGTAGCTTCTCGCACCGGTGACGCTGCTGCCCGTCACCGGCCTGTTGCATTTAGCGACGCCTGTTGGGATGGGTATACCGCCATCGGTCGGTTGTCAGAGCCTCGTTCGTCGATCAGCAGGATGCACCGCGTGCAGGTGAGGTTGACTTGGGTCAAAAGATGTTGGCTCACCCCTTACATCCCTTTTTGATTAGTTTTACAACACATAATTCTCAAGGTTCACTAGAAATTCAAGCTCGTTTTTGCTGTGTCTCAGGCATGGTAAGATGCCACTATATAATACTCGTAGTTGTGTAAGCAAATTGGCCAGACCACTCCTTTGGTACTTTGATAACATTCTCAACCAACAATTTAGCTCTAAATAATTAATGTAAATGCAGAGTACCCCTGTATTGAGTCACAGCTGTTTTGAATACCAGTAGTGTAGTTACACAGTAAGGGTTTTGTATATATTTTACTAACCTGATTGTTTCTGTGAGTTTAAAGGCTGGATTCTATACTGTATCTATCGACGGCTTGACCTTGCAGGGAGAAACTTTTACTCGTCTATTAATTGAATGTCAAAACTGTAGATCGATAGAATAACATAAAGGGGCATTCGCAATTCTAGCCATGCGAGACATGCATGCATGTTTCAGTTTTGCTGACCAGCGCTATGAACACTTAGCAAGAACACTGTGTTTAATTCTTAATATAAAATAAATACGGTGCACATTTACAAGTTTTGAGGCATTCGTTAATTCTATTGTACATGTATAATATTTCTTTTTATATTTTAATCTAGTATTTGTAGATGATTTTTGAATAGAAATTTCCAGTATATGAAAAATAACATCCTCAGATGGTATTTGAACCCGCGGCATCCAGCTATCTGTGACAGACCACATTACCGCTCCGTCCCATACAACGGTTTAGTTCAACTAGAGAGATAACTTATTCTACGTCGTTGCCTCATGGCTGAAAGTCGTGGTCATCACAAGTTGTTCTTCTCACTAAGGTCTTCACACTAAGATATATAAACATGATACTTAAATGGGCGTTTCATGTACTTGGTGGTCTTTTTGTCCCTTCTTTTAACTAATATAGTTTATTAATTTTCCCTTTAGATTCAGTCGTTTTTTTATATTTTGTCCGCATCACCACTATGTGTGGTAGAGCTCAAACATTAACCTAACAATTATAAAAAAAACTAGAATAACGAATCTGGTTCTGAGGGACTTGACCTATATATTTGATGCTAGTTTCACTACTGAGTCCGACGATATTGTGTTACAATGTGTTTTATACCTGGACCCAATGATTAATTGGGGCCTGGCTTTTAGTGGAATGGCAGATCCCTTCAGATGACTTAATACACCTTCGGTGGGTAAGTTTACTTAACATACGACTTGGGCCCCATAAACATTTGAGGGAACCGTCCATTTTTGTTTTACGTGTGAAATAATACTGTTGTGTAGGTATGTACATTTTCTTACTAGTACAGAAAAATGGCGCCCAACGTGGTACATAATATTCAATTAACACCGATATAAAAAATATAATTAATTATTGTCATTTTTATTAATATTAAATATGTAGTTATTTAATATTTATATTTATGGATTGTTTAATGTAAATGAAAGAATATAGTCCAACATGACTTTTAAGCGAGACAACTAGATAAATATATGTTAATTTTAGAGCACTATAAAAGCAAACAATAGTTCAATAATGACTAAAGTTTTCAATGAATTGTTGAAATCATTATCGTATCTTTAAAACGTCAAAGAAATTTCAGATAACCATTATATAATTTTCATCCTAATTTCCTTTCCATTACATCAGAAAATTAAAGAAGCTTTTAGAACTCAGACGATTTCACTTCATTCATTTTAGTCGATCTATACTTATAATAAAGGAGTAGAGGCCAAAAGTAAAATACAAAAATGTGAGTCAGAAAACTTAAAATTACCTACTGAACAAAAATTAGACGTTTATGAAAAAAAAATACTGTCTGTCTGTATATTCACGTATAACTTAAAAACTACCGCACTGATTTCGATGAAAAATGGAATTAAATTTGAATAAACAATTTTTTTTTCTAGCCGTATGAATAGAATAGAACCCGGAACAGTCAACCAAAAACTTTTTATATTAATTTATCAAATAAATCCAAGATAGAAGTTTGATCTCTATATGCTCCATTGTCTCATATAAAACTAGGGTCTTGATTGATTGGTCTGTGCGCGTGAGCGCACAACCAAAAATCGTAATAATTAAGAAAGCATTAATAATTTTTGAAAATATATGTATAAGGTGTGCAGTGGTCCGAGCACGAAAAACTGTTTTAGTGTAACGGAATCGCATCGTTAACGTATTTGGGTTGGCTTTAGAATCGTGACCCCTGAATTTGGTGAAACAAAAACTGTAGGTGGGTTGAAGGGGTTTGTATAAAGCGTATTTACAACATTTTAGCTGCCGGAGACACGCCAAAATAGTCTAAATAGTTTTTTAAAGTTTCAATAAAACACCGTAATTTTGATAGTGACAGGTGACATAAATGACATTAATGCGTAAAACGAAACGTTTCTAGGTAACTTTTAGCCTTTTTTGACATGTACGTTGTATGTAAGTTCTTGAAACGGAACGCAAACATCGAAGATAGCGTAATGTCACTGTCGGAATACTCGCGTCATTCCGTTACTTCCGAGTGTACGTGAATGTTTTCTCCTGTTTTTCTGCGCTTTCTTTTGATATCTCATCGACTTTGCTACGATTTTGGACATAAGTTCTAAAAATAACAAATTGTTTTTCAATTTTAATTATCAGACCCATACTAGTAGGAATGTGTGCACAATAGTATATTAGTACCTAATGAATTGGCAATGTCACTTGTCTGTGACAAACCTATAGGTTAGGTTAGGTTTGAACTGTGACCCACCAGGCTTCATCAAACTACTTTTGTTCCAAATTTGTGCACAATAGTATATCAGTAGCTATCTAATGAATTGGCAAAGTCACTTGTCTGTGACATACCTATAGGTTAGTTATAGTTAGTTAGAATAGGTCGAAGTCAGTGACAGAACCGACTCATAGCACCATGATTTCAAGCAGTCTTGTCGGATTGCAGAGCCGACGCGGGGGTGGTAGTAGATCGAAATGCAGTACTTAACCTCAAAATACTTAAACAAACATAACTCGAAAACTAATGGTCTCCGGCGGGTGGGGTTTGCGGGGGGGCACTACCCCCCCCCCTCCCCCTCCCCCTCCCCCCGAATTCAGGCGCCACGATTCCAAATGTTTACCACGTATTTAGTACAAACTGTCAAATATCTGGTACAATAGTGGCACAGACAACTCATAGTTTGTGCTGAGTTCGTAAACGATATGATAAATTTACACTTAAGCAGATTTTCGTGCTCAGTCCAGGGTAAAGTTCTGAATTTTTTATGGAAAAAATACTTCTGGTGCAATTTACTAAAAAATTGGTAAAATCAACTTTTACGTAAATAATGCGATACATGTTATTTTTAAACACAAAATAACAAATCGTCACACCTATGTATCCTCGAAGGGGTAAGCAGCAATGTTATAATATAATATTTGCGCTTCGCTGGATATAGGTAGTTTTGGTTCCAAGTAATAGGGGCAGGCTTATTGCCATCTACGGGACACTGTTCCAGACTCCGGACTGCTATTGAGATTTTTTGTGTCAGAAAATCCCAAAAACTGTCCAACCTAGGGATCCAATCCAGTACCCAAAGATCCGAAACGGCGCTTCCACTACTACACTAAGGCCATGCGAGCGAAGCCGCTGGCGAGTCAGCTAGTTGTGAATAAGGTGATAAAACTCTTTTACTCTAGCTCCTAAGATTCCAATAGTACATAGTCATAACCAAAAATGGGAATGATAATCATAAAATATCCACTAACCCCAAAACGGACTTAATATTCTGCACCCCCAAGTCTTGGCAAGGGAAGAGAATTAATTTGATGGGTATGAATGTGTTCTGTACATTATTAACACCGCCTGTACAGTATTGTATGAATAAGTAATCTTTTTGGAGATTGAACTTAGGAAAATACGAGTATATATTATAAAATGAACGTATACATATTCAGCCCTATCTCACACTGGATGGGATGTGAAATGAAAATCTTCACGGTGGAGTGTCACCTAAATATTGGATTTGGATATACTGGATATTTGGATATATTGCCATCGATTGTCAAACCAATCATAACTTGTAGAAAGTTAAACTTGATGAAACTAAAGAAAGGTAAAACATTTTAAAAACTTAGGTATATTGAACATGCCATCAATTTATGCGAGGCTGTTTTATTTGCAAAGAAGCATCCCGATTTATTTGCCTACTATGCAGAAGGTACTCGGCGAGAAGAAAAACTGCGTCACCTACCATTTAAGACAACTTTCCAGCGTAAAAGTATTCTTTGTATGTTGACTCTCACATTTAACAAAATTCCATGCAGCATAAGTACTGAGAGTAATGTAAATTCTTTTAAAATGGCATTAAACAAATTATTATTAGAAAAAGCATACTATGATATTGAAGAATTTTTGACAGTAAATTATAAACAGATAGGTAGTATTATATTTTAGCTTTTAAAAAAATAGTGTTTATTGACATTATCAAATTTGTAACTTTTATTATATTCTAACATTTGAAATTGACAGTATTAGAATATACTATTTAAAAATTTTGACTTATCTAGTTATTAATAATATTTACAATTCTAAATTTAATAATGATGGACGCCATTTATATGTTATTTTATTTGAACCTTATATTGTAATTTTATTTTAATTGACTTTTCTCATTTAAGTAATTATTCTTTATGGAGTTGTGTGATCAAATGGTTAAACGTCATTATAAATATATATTTTTATTTTAATTAAATTTTCTTATGTCCATTTACACACCATTTTGTATGGTAGAATGTCAAAGAACCTTTATAACCTGTAACATCACACATTTGTCTGTAGATAAATTGTTAACTACATTCTGCTAATAAATCATTTGAATTTTTGATTTTGAAAAGTATTTTGAATGAATGAATGAATGAAATAAGTTTATTGTGGCAAAAAAACATGAACAATTACTTAATTTTTTGATTGAAATATCTTCTATTTACAATTGATAGTGTTTGTTCACACAAACTCAGTATCATGCAGTGACAATGGAGTGAAAGATGGTGGCAAAGCTCACCTAGAACGGCAAACGTCTTCAAACAGAACATGTGCATGGTGCATGAAAACATTATTTCAAACCTGAAGGTGGTAATCTAATAGCAATAAACTAACCAGATGAAGTTATTAATAGATACCTGCCTTTGTGCTGTTGATTATTTAATTTGTTAAGGCAAGAATGTATAATATTTTAGGTTTATATTATCTGTGTCTCATAAAATTTTATGTATTGTTATGTAATATTATGTATATATTAGCCATATATAAAGGAAAATTAGAATAATATAAAAAATAAGAAATGCCGGCGAAATTACAGGCACATGAGACTAAACAACTTCGTGGCAGGAAATGAATCTGTTCTAGGCACTTAACATCAGATGGGCCTCGTGCTTGTACCGTTTCCTAATAACAGAAAAATATATGTCATCTTTTTAGAGATTTTGATCGGTTATTATGTATCTCAGTTGCTAACAAATGTTGATTGAAATCGATAAAAATGGCGGCTCTATGTCACTTTTGTCAGCTTCAGTCATCAATTTACTAACATCTTTTCTTACAGAAACTGACATAGAGTCGCCATTTTTTATGATTTTAATCAACATTTGTTAGCAACTGAGATACATAATAGCCCCTCCGATCGCCGATCCTGGAAGCATATCCTTTCGGGCTTGTGTGTCCTGAGAAAGTAGCGTCGTGAGAAATAACTCTATAGGCTATAGAATAGGCTTCAGATGGTCTATATAACGTAGAATAATATTATTGGGTTATCTTGAACTAGCGAACCTAAAAATGAGTGCTATTTTCTAAACATCATGTCGGATACAGCAATATGCCAAATCCCCAGTCAATAAACAAAATTGTGCTCATCCGTTTAATCGCAACCCATCAAACCGTGTCAATCCCCGTTTAAACCTACAAACGACGTGCCATTAATACCAGAACGTCCGCCACTAATCCATAATTTAAATATTTGTTTTGTCCGTTTGTTTACCTTTGCCGCATCTGCTCTGTATCTCATGATTGCTTACGTTGACACTTTAAGAGGCTTACCTCCCGAACCTGATTTCCAGCAATTTCATTTTTTCTTTTACAGGTGACGCTTGTCTTTCTCGCGCATCTGTCTTTTGTTTAATTTCATGGCGTGTTTGAAGTGATGAATTCTGAATTTAATATTGTATATTGTTTTTGACAGTCAGACTTTATTATAAGCTTTTGAAGAAGTTATGAGAGTTGTGGGCTTATTGTATGTTGTAGATGTGAAGTTAAAAGGTGAAATAGGTTTAATAATAAGTCTGTTTCGGTAGGCACGTACTGGCTACGGGTGCGACTATTTTCTGTACAATGATGTATCAAAACTTTCTCTGAGAAAATATTTTGCCGTTAATGAGTAAAATTGTTTTGTTTAAATTAAACATTTTTACAAAGGCTTTGAACGGATCTGGCACATCGAACCGCCGCCATTATGATTTTTATATATAATCGCGGCTCACGATGAAAGTGGGCACCAGTAAGTAACATGGTACCCTAAAGTGTAACATTACCGAGATATTCGGAGCTAAAGATCGACATATGAGTATATCAACTCATATGTCGATCTTTGCAACTTGACATTTTTTGTTCGTCTATGTGTCCTCTACCCATACATACCACTTACATCGTGCGCCGTGATTGAATTGATTGAAAAAAAAAATATATGGCGGCGGGTCGATATGCCAGCTTCCATACAAAAGTGTTCGAACCCATTTCTATTCAACAGATGATTATCATCACCAAAGAGCGACACACAAAGTTGTACCTTTGTAGGTATTACTGCTAAATATCTTATTTTATAATAATTCTATTAACGCTTTAACGTTCTGAATGAGTCAGCAGTAATTTGTTAACATCTAAATTTAGTTTTCATGTTCTGCTTCACACCACAGACGAAATAATGAAATGATAATAATAATAATAATTTTATCCGTTAGTCGCATAGATATATAAATAGATTTTGAATAGGTGTGCATAAAACAGTCCATTTCTCAACACAGGAGCTGGACGTCATCTATACTAATATCACAAAGAGGAAAGATTTGTGTGTAAGTATGTTTGTAACAAATGGGCTCAAAAAGTACAGGACCGATTTCAAAAATTCTTTCACCATTGGAAAGCTACATTCAACCTGAGTAACATGGGCTATATAAGACATCATCGTCATCATCATCTATCACTGCGCGGGTGAAACCGCAGAGAGCAGCTAGTGAGTAATAAATGCAGTACAAAAACTAAGCAAAGAAAATTACTTGTGGTCATATCGCGAATGCAATGAAATGTGACATATGATATTAAGCGCAAAAATCAATATATATTATTAAGTACTCAACGATCGCATGCTCACTAACCACAGGTGGAAAAACACGCAGTTAGTTAATCTATATTGTATGCATACAAAATGAAAATAACAGTAAATTTTGTTTGTAATAACAGTTTTCCAGTAAACCAACATTCAGCATTTTATTACTCAGAAGCACAAAACATGTTTTCAGTACAGCACGCCGCAATAGTTTTCATAGCCTGTCAAAACGAGTTTCCTTCCCGATTTTATGAGTTCGCGCAACGCTTTCATGACATAGGTGAACTCTAAACGAAATATTAGCATTGGGAGCATTCTTTGTGACGTGCTTCCATCGAGTTGACAACACCTACGAGACGTTATGGCATTAATGTTTTTAGTTTGCGATGCAATTTGCCACGTGGGATATTGAGTAGGCAGAAGAACTATGGTATGAGTAGAACTTTTTGTGTAAGAGTTCGGTTCTTTCTTCCCTCCCTTCCCACCCTCACCCCTTCTATTTCTATTAGAGGTCGGCAGCGCGTTGACAATGCCCTTGGTGTTGCAAACGTCTATAGTCGACGGTGACCACTTTCCATCAGGTGGGGCCGCATGCCTGTCTGCCTACTTTTGGCAATTTTTTTAATAAAACATAAAGCAATACTACATGTTTGGAATTAAAAAGATAACTTTCCGTTTTTAGCACCTTACATAATTATTATCTTTACTTTGTGTACGGGACCGTTATGTCCTTCCATTAATCTTCGCTTTGTTCGAAGCAATAATAGCAGTGGTAATAAGGGTCAACCTTCAATATGACCGCAGCTGGATGGGGCCTTACCTTTGAAGATTCTAAACATGTCGCTTACAAGCATCTTGTTTTGTGTGTTCCGGCAACTGTCTTTGAAAGCCAGTCTTAATTTCTTGATCTAGTTTCATCTTTAACTGCATCGTCATTGATTATCAAGTGAGTAGTCCATAAAGTATTAAAAAACATTACCGTTGTCAGTGAAACAGATAAAATAGTGTTCATGTGTATCGTAGTGCACGTCTAGGAGTCATTTTACACCTCCTCGTATGGTTCGCATATCATTTCTCCATTATTGAATCAAGAGATAGCGGAAAGTTACAACCCGGTAAATCTTTCCCCGACGCCATGGCTGAGTAGGCTAGGTAATGATATTTTTGGGGTTATGCTGGCTCAGGATGTTTTCGGCAACAGTGATGGGAATGTTTTCGTTTATTATAATATGTTTATCGCTTGCCATAAGAGTATCATAAAATAAAGATGTTGAGTGATACCTCCTCTCCTTAGGTCGATTCCCCAATGCTGGGGTGGTGACCCATCATGGCATTAGCCTCTCCCGTACGATGTTTCTCAAATTCTTCCAGCTTCCAGCTGCAGGAACCGCTTCAGTGACATTTATGTTAAGATGGCGAGTCTGGTACCAGTGAAGAGTCAAAACCATAAGCCATAAGCTAACCATAGCGTAACCGTCCCGCCTTGCCTGGTACCAAGTACCAGTAATTACTTGGTACTTTTTAGGGCTCTAAGCTCACTGAGTTGTCCCTGGCCTAGGCAAATGTTTGTGTAATGAGTGTAAAGATTTGTTTCTGGGGTCCAGGATGTTCGTAATGTGTTAGTCTGTGTATATGGCTCCCCCGACACAGTGAATCCTAGAGTGGAGGTATGAGTGTACGTTAACGTTAAAACATTCAAAGTTAAAGTACTCTATTTGCATGAATATAGGTAGGTACAACAAAGATAGTTCCAAATAAATTCAAATTTCTCCGCATTCCACCATGATTATACCATGCCTCAATAAAATTGGAAAGAGAAATTGGTACTAAAATACTGGCAGTTCATTTTTCGTATTCATTTAAATTTCATAACTGTTCCCCGGGAAAACTGTTGGTGTTTTTGTTGTATCAGCCTTCATTGTGTTTGATTTATTTTTGGTGAAAATTTAAACAAATAATTAAACTGCAGCAACTGCCATTTAGCTGCTGCAGAAAGTAGGTTGATTATAATAATGCTATAACTTTAAAAATATGTCGGCAATACTCACGGTGAGTTATAATGAAAAATTGACAATCATAAGTGAGTCTTTGATGCCTTAATTAAATAAATGATTTTGACTTTGACTTTGAACCATCTGACGTTAACTATCTGACTGCTAATTATCGTCAAATCAATACATACGCCTCAGTTTCGGCGATTTAACAGGCGAAATTGCCTGCTTTTTTTACCGACTTCCAAAAAAAGAAGGAGGTACTCAATTTGTCTGTATGTTTTTTTATGTTTGTTACCTCATAACTTTCGACTGGGTAAACCGATTTTCAAAACTCATTTGTGTTTGAAAGCTGATGCTTCCCGTGTGGTCCCATTTAAATTTCATCAAATTCGGCCCAGTAGTTTTTGAGATCCACTTCAATAACTGAATGGAATGGAAGTCAGTATTAAATTTTTCAAATTGTACTTGTTATGGAATAGGTTTGCCAACGAGCAAGCGGCTCACCTGATGGTAAGTGAAACCGTCGCCTACGGACATCCGCAATACCAGAGGTCTCGAGGATGCGTTGCCGACCTTTGAAGAAGAATGATAGGAAGAAAGAGGTAGAAGGGGAGAGGGTGTAGGGGGAGTGGAACGGGGAAGGAGAGGTAGAACGGGGTAGGGGAAATCGGGCCTCCGGAATTTCCCACAAACCGACTGAAACGCAACAGCAAGCTATGTTACTACACGTTGGTGTTATGTGGGAGTGTGGTACTTCCCCGGTCGTGACGACCCATCCGGCTGTGGGGTAGCAGCGTGGCACTACCACGCAGAATATCGATATAGCGATAAGGCCGCCCATTGTACAACCTTGTTAACTATTCTTATTTGTTTTCTTTTATAAGCTTGGTGTTCAATAAAGTATTATTGTATTGTATTTAACGTTAACTTAAGATGGCGTGAGTCACCCATTTTACATTCAAGTTTATCTTATAAATATAAAGAAAAAAGTGAAAGCTTATTAGTTCTTTTTGGTAATTTTATAAAACCGAGAATAAAAACATGATTTAAAATTTTTATAGGTACAGTAATCTTGGAACTTTTTATTTTAATTTTAAATCTTCACGTAAACACGTTTGTTTACAATTTTCTGTAACATAATGCAAACCTATATTCCAGGTGTTAGAGGACGCTACGTAACGATTACGTCATTGCTGAAGCCGTGCAGTGTAACAAAGTATATTTCACTCACACAAAGGGCTTTGAGAGCATTGTATGACACAATTCAACATATAGTTGATAATGTAGCTGTTTTCGAACATTGTAGGCTTAGCACGCAAATGAGCGAAAGTGTAACGTATCGTATGTTTGACGTAATCATCATCATCATCATCATCATCATCTCAACCGTAGGACGTCTATTGCTGAACATAGGCCTCCTGCTTAATTTGCCGCAAGGACTGGTTGGACGCGGTCTGCATTCAACGTCGTCCTGCGACATTTATCAGGTCCTCTGTTCACTGTGTCGGTGGACGACCTACGCTGCGCTTGCTAGTCCGTGGTCTCCATTCCAGAATTCCACGTGCTATGTACCCTGCCTACTATCTTTTTAACTGGCTAATTTTCTGGGCTATATCGGTGGCTTTCGTTCTTCTACGGATCTCCTCATTTCTGGTTCAATCACGTAGAGAAACTCCGAGCATAGCCCTCACCATAGCTCGTAGTGCGACTTTGAGCTTACTTATGAGGCCCATAGTTAGAGACCACGTTTCAGTGCCATATATCATCACTTAAGTTAATACCCACGTAAGTAAGGTAGGAGACCACGTTTCATTGCCATAATAATATGTCATCACTCAAGTTAACAGTATTGTTGATCAATTCATTTTATTGGCGTAGATTGACTCGAACGCTGTTTTCATCTGATCTGTTTATATGTCAAAAACATTATTGTAATTTCTATCTGGGTCAAATTTCCCCTTCTACTTGTGACCGTGTTTGGTAGAATAACACGAAGATGTACCTACGTGTTATGTTTCACTGAACAAAACTGATGTGCAACCGAGTGTGAGTAAAAAGAAGGATTATCATGTATATCTAAAAGGGTCTTATTTATGTATGTACTTTGTTATTGCCACATGAAAAACTATAGAAAGAGACAGCAAGATATGAAACCAAAGTAATTTCAACGTACATAACGCGAAAGAAAATTTAAAATTTACAGGAAAGACTGCAGCAGTCATAATATCTCTGCGTTCCTGATGATTATTCACAGTTGGTTGTAGACCATTTACTTTATGTATTTTTTAAAATATCCGGGGTCCGTGCCATTGTTTAGGTAATTGTGAATTTATTACTTAAAAAAAAAACCAATATTATATACTTAATTAGGGGACGCATGTGGCAGTCATCGCCTTCCTTAACCATATTTGAGAGAAGATGGCAACCCGCCACACGACACCATCGCCTGCCGACACCTTTTAACTACAGAACCCCCTGCATTGCACTGAAGCAGGGCCTCAATGACCACTCCATTTCGAACCCTGATCGCCATTTTGAGGTCGTATTCTAATATGGTTTTGGTGTTTGCAACGATCGCGTTCTTCAGGAATCGTCTAATGGCGTTGTCATCATCACCAGCATAGTAAGGAAGTTAGAGAAGTTAGTGAGTGAGTTGCAGTTTCCCAGAATCCCGGCACAAAAACTACAACGACCTCGTGAGGGACGATTTCGCTTACTTGTTGGTTAGTAATAATGCCATCAAAAAGTATTCCTACACAATACACGCTGGCTATCAAAACCGAAGATATCCCCGGGGATAATGAGGGTCAATTGCCAAACCAAGAGTCACTGGATTGATCCCCTATCCTAGGGCTTGAGCTTCCGGTGAGGGTAAACATTATATAATAAACCTTTAGCTTATCCGTTAAAAGGTTTAATTTGCGTAAACGTACATTAGTCGCTGGAAAAAGTAACAAGTTCAACCACAATCATTTATAATTATTAGACTACATACATACATAACTTCATTAAATACACATTTCTGTAAACAAGAAAGTATGTTATATAAGTCGCGCATAATGATTTAAAAGGTAATAAACAAAGATATCGTGTGTGATGCAATAAAACATAGTTTAAATCTATCTAAAACAATTTGAACCACATCCTCGAGTGATTGTTCAATATTTCACGCAAATTAAATCAATAACGCTTTACCAAATTCATAGAAAATTTATTGAACTTGTTCAATGTTCTATATAATAATCTCCTTCCTCTTCACGTACATACACACCAATACACGCACTCATAACACTAATTACATAAATACACGTTTCGCACACTACACACAATACACACACATTGTTTTAAAATAAACTGTATTATGAAACTAACAACATTGAACAACTCATCAAAAACAAGTCTACTACTAACACTATTTATATAAAAAAGGGTAATGTTTATAATTACAATCGCTAAGATTATTATTTTTTTCTCTTATCTTTAAGTCATAACAGAGAGATAATATTAATTAATATTTTACCAATATCTGATGTTTAAAAATAAACAAGTTTAGAATTTCTTCAAAAAACAAATGCACACGTGTGTGAAAGGCTTAAGATACTAACCTACAACCACAAACGCGCCATACCCGTTCTACTACGGCTATACGTATTACACACACATTCAAACAGTAGTTGCTCTTTGTGCACGTCGCCTTTTGTGAGTCGTGTTTTTATTGACAGACTAGCTCCTACTCGCCATTTACTTATAATTTTTACCGTGTATGTATTTACACAAGACATAATTTTGTATTTTACCGTAACTGCATGCAGGAGAGAATTGATACTCGGGAGGCAGATTTTCTTGTCCGAGTGTCAAACACTACTCAAATTGTTTGTGTTTATTTTTTATTTTACTTTTATGTATGTAAGTACCTACCTACATTGAGAAGAGACCCATTGTTTTAGACAAATCGATAACAACAATGTGAAATATAAGCACACTATGTTTGTCACACAGGTTTGTTCTTGTATTTAGTTTATTTTGTTCACTTGATACCTAACTATCTACTAAATAAATATTTGTATCGCATTTCTATTCTAATATATAAATTAGTACCAATATATGTATAAACTAGTAAATTGTAAATTAATTTAAGCACATTCAAATGTATACTTTTGGAACAATAAAAAAAAAAAGAAAATTGTACTACATATGACATATTTAGAGATAAGTCTTTCGTGCGAGAAGCTATCGGTTCCTGAAACACAATAACTCTAGTGCGGGAGCCTATAGATTCATTAAATTTGTGTAAAAATGTATATTTCACTCTTTTTATATTATATCTTTTCCTTTATTGAACTGAACTTGTGCATGCTTAATCGTGGAATAGAAATGTCTGTTACACTTTGCAATTTTAGAGTAAAATACAAATCCTCGGACGGGATTTGAACCCGCGTCTTCCAATTACCCGTGTTAGACTCCATGACTGCTAGGCCACCGAGGCATACCGCCGAGTATCGAATTTCAACTCTCTATTTTAATCAATCAATCAATAAAACATTTTATTTGCTAGAATACAGATAGGTACATTTACAAGGTCTTATAGTAAAAATTTAGTCACTGTACTCAGCCTTTGATTTTAACCGTAGTATGAGGAATTGTATGATACTGTTTTCAAAGACAGCCGTGGCATCAGAAGAACGACTCCGCTGTTCTTTAATGTGTTTTACGATAAAAAAGGTATTTCCCTTACTGTACGTGTTATGAAATACATTGTACGCAATTTTATCGGACTACTAGCTTCCTCTTATAACGAAAAAGGTACCCGATTTATTTGAAGCTTTTGCGACGACACGAATGCTTAATGCCCTGTGTTAGGAGAAAGAAATATTTTTGTGGCATCATAACGGAAATTTAATATTTTTTTTGCTTCGCCATAAAAGAATATACGAGAATCAGAATTCTGAGTCGATATTGACAATCTTACCTTTTTTATGTTTTCACGGATAAGATCAGTTTGCTTTAACAAGTACAATTTGAAAAATTTAATACCGACTTCCATTCTATTCAGTTATTGGAGTGTAACTCAAAACTACTAGAACGAATTTGATGCAATTTAAATGGGACTGCACGGAAAGCACCAGGTTTCAAACAAAAAAAATTGGGAATCGGTTCACCCTATCGACAGTTATGACGTATCAATTGAGTACCTCTTCCTTTTTGGAAGTCGGTTGAAAATTGAAGTGGTAGTACTGACAAAATAATAGTATTTTACTTATTTCATATAAAAGTGCTATGCAATACCACAAATATTGTATTAAAACAAAAATATAACAACTAGCTGACCCGCCAGCAGCTTCGCTTGACCTCGCAGGATACGGTTAATTACATTTTTTTACAATCCCACGGGAACTCTTTAATTAACCGGGATCAAAAATACCCTATATGTTGAACTGGGATATAAACTCACCATACAAAATTTCATTCACACGGGAAGCACCAGTTTACAAACAAAAAGAATTCTGAGAATCAGTTCATCCAGTTGAAAGTGATGAGGTAACAAACATAAAAATAAATACAAAACATCTAATTGAGTACCTCCTCCTTTTTTTGGAAGTCGGTAGAAAAAAATATAATTTAGTTCGATTTCACTCCTTACACCCCCTCAGTTTTTAACATTTTTTTTCATTGTAGATAAATTTGACTCTTACAGTTTTATTATCATCATCATCATCATCATCATCATCATCTCAGCCGTAATACGTCCACTGCTAAGCATATGCCTCCCTCATAATTTTCCAAAAGGACCAGTTGGAAGCGGCCTGCATCCAACGTCGTCCTGCGACATTTATCAGTTCGTCTGTCGGTTTGCCGGTCCGTGGTGTCCATTCCAGAACCTTCCGGCCCCATCGGCCATCTGTTCTGCGTTCTATGTGCCCTGCCCACTGCCACTTTGACCGGCTAATCTTCTGGGCTATAACAGTAACTTTCGTTCTTCTACGGATCTCCTCATTTCTGATTCGATCACGTAGAGAAACCCCTAGCATAGCCCTCTCCATAGCTCGGTTTGCGACTTTGAGCTTATCTATGAGGCCCATAGTAAGAGACCACGTTTCAGTGCCATAAGTCATCACTGGTAACACACATTGGTCAAAGACTCTTGTCTTGAGGCACTGACGTATTTTAGACGAGAAGACTTCGCGAAATTTCCGGAACGCTGCCCAGCCGAGTTGTATCCGACGATTGACCTCTTTCTCGAATTTGGATCTACCTAGTTTGACTGTCTGTCCCAGGTAGGTGTATTCGTCAACAACTTCGAGAACTGATTTCCCAACTAATATTGGGGTATGCACAACATGGGCATTAGACATAATTTTCATCTTGTCCATGTTCATCTTAAGGCCTACCCGTTGGGAAACTTGATGGATAGAATCCGCGGACAGCCGTGCGATTTTCTAATGATTCATCGATGCGCTCGTCGACGAGCTCACCGATGTCAAATACTTTATGAGATATCGCCCTTGTACATAAGGTTGCTTTTCCAACGTTTCTTGTCATCCCGTCATTTGTTTTACGGATGTTGTCAAAGATGCAACGATGTTTGCTCTTGAGAATTGCACGGCTGGTCTGTTATCTTTTAAACATATACGAGTCTATTTTCAAATATAAAGTCATTCAAATAACAGCCAAAATTTAACTTGCAGATATATATAAGCCTGTCTTTAAAAGTTGGGTTTCGCGTATTATTAACAGTTTCTATAGTTCGTCAGTCTCTCTAATTCATCAGTTTCTAGAAGTCTAAAAGAAATTGCGAACTACCAATTACCCAACGAAACACAGGCCTGTTAAATAGCCGTTTTTATTCAAAACTAGCTGATCTCCGCAGTTTCACCCGCGCGGTGATGGTTGATGATGATGAATCTTACATAGCCTATGTTACTCAGTGTGAATATAGCTTTCCAATGGTGAAAGAATTTTTGAAATCGGTCTAGTGCTTTTTGAGCCAATTCGTTACAAACATACTTACACACAAGTCCACTGCTGGACATAGGCCTCTCCAATTGCACGCCACTTAGGTCTATCTTGGGCTTCTCGCATCCAGTTTTTGCCAGCCGTCTTGCGCAGATCGTCACTCCACCGTGCCTCAGGACGTCCTACACTACGTTTGCCGAGACGCGGTCTCCACTCTAGAACTCGTTTACCCCAACGGTTGTCGGTTCTACGGCTAATATGGCCAGCCCACTGCCACTTCAGCTTGCTGATCCGGTGGGCTATGTCGATGACCTTGGTTCTCTGACGGATCACTTCATTTCTGATGCGATCCCTCAGAGAAACACCGAGCATAGCCCTTTCCATAGCCCGCTGAGCGACCTTGAGCTTGTGGACCATTCGAGCCGTCAGTGTCCACGTTTCGGCTCCGTATGTCATGACGGGTAGGACGCACTGATTGAAGACTTTCGTCTTCAGGCACTGTGGAATCGGCGAAGTAAGGACTCGACGTAGCTTCCCAAACGCTGCCCAGCCCAGCCGAATTCTTCTATTCACCTCGTTCTCAAAGTTGTTTTTTCCCAACTGCAATGTCTGCCCGAGGTACACATATTTTTGAAGAACTTCGAGAACGGCGCCGTGTATCGCAATCGGTTCCGGTAGAACATGTTCGTTGAACATGACCTTGGTTTTGTCCAAGTTCATCCGTAGGCCGATGCGTATAGAAGAGTCAGCCAGGTCATTCAGCATCTGTTGCAGGTCCTGCAGCGTCTCTGCCACGATGACGATATCGTCAGCAAATCGCAAGTGAGAGATGTATTCGCCGTTGATATTAATGCCACGTCCTTTCCAGTTCAGCGTCTTGAACATATTCTCCAATGCATTTGAAAACAATTTCGCGGAAATAACGTCCCCTTGTCTCACTCCTCGATGCAACGGTATGGGACTTGTTTGCTGATTCTGTACTTGGACGGACATGGTGACGGTTTCGTAAAGACATCTCATCACTTGGATGTATCGCCAATCTATCTGGCAACGCTGCAGGGACTCCAGAACAGACCAGATTTCAACCGAGTCAAAGGCCTTCTCATAGTCCACGAATGCTAGGCACAGGGGCTGATTATACTCTTCTGTATAATCTGCCGCACTGTATGAATGTGGTCTATGGTGCCGTATCCGCTCCGAAACCCAGCCTGTTCCGGTGCTTGGAATTCGTCGAGTCTACGCGCAAGACGGTTCGTGATCACTCTTGAAAACAGCTTATAGACGTGGCTTAGAAGGGATATGGGTCGATAGTTCTTCAGCAGGGTCTTATCTCCCTTTTTGAAGAACAGGACGACCACACTCCTACTCCACGCCTCTGGAGTTCTCCCTTCGAACAGGACAGCGTTAAAAAGCTTCTGGAGCTCCCTCAGTACGGGTTTACCTCCTGCTTTTAGTAGCTCTGTTGTAACGCCATCCTCTCCAGGGGCTTTTCCATTTTTAAGCTGTCCAAGAGCGATCTCGATTTCGCCAATACTGACTTCTGGCAAGTCAAATTCAAATTCAAATTCAAAAATTATTTATTCAGTTTAGGCATCATAGACACTCTTATGAACGTCAAAATTTTTAAATGATTCTACCGCTGTCTTCGGAAAAGAACCACCGCCGAGAAGAAGCAGCAAGAAACTCGTGGGCCATTATTTTTTCAAGTCTTTGTACATTGAGGTTACATATGAGTAGTATTAAAATAACGAATTTATTCAATAGTTGGCTACTAGGCAGAAGTGGAAAGCTTCCAGGCATCTTTGTCTTCTAAGTAGTGACTCAATTTATAATAGGCTTTTTTCATTAGTATATTTTTGACACGTAACTTGAATTTCCCTTCAGTGAGCTCAGTAATGTCTTTCGGGATTTTATTATAGAAACGTACACAATTGCCTAAGAAGGACTTATTTTTAGTTTTCGTGAGTCTAAATTTAGATACAGCTATCCTATCCTTATTTCTAGTATTAATATTATGCATATCACTATTTATTCTAAACTTCTTTATATTTTTACGAACGTACATTATATTTTCTAGGATATACAAAGATGGAAGAGTTAATATATTAATTTCTTTGAACATTTGTCTTAAGGATTCGCGGGGACCCATTTCGTAGATGGCTCGAACTGCCCGCTTTTGCAATATAAAAACTGTCTCTATGTCCGCCGCTGACCCCCACAGCAGGATACCATATGACATTATGCTGTGGAAGTAAGCAAAGTAGACCAGTCGAGCAGTAGCTATATCTGTCAATTGCCTAATTTTATGAACCGCATATGCAGCTGAGCTCAGTCTTCCAGATAGTGCATCAATATGAGGACCCCATTGTAATTTAGAGTCTATGCTAATACCTAGAAAGACTATTGCCTTGTCAATTTTCAATTTATTTCCGTCGAGTAATACGTTTGGCTCTATATGTCTTACATTAGGCATGGAAAATTTTAAACATTTCGTTTTCTTTGCGTTGAGAAGCAGGTTGTTTGCGGCGAACCAATTTGAAACAATAGTTAACGCGTTGTTGACTTGAACTAGGTCTCTATCTTTCCTATCTACTTTAAAAATCAGAGAAGTATCATCCGCAAAAAGAACTATGTCAGCAAGGCCCTCAACCATATGTGGTAAGTCATTGATATATGCTAAGAATAAGAACGGACCCAAGATCGACCCCTGTGGAACCCCCATTCTGACCAAAGATCCAGAAGATGTCACGCCATTAATGCCAACTTTTTGCTGCCTATCAGATAAGTATGATTCTACAAGATTCAGAGCAGCTCCACGAATTCCATAGTGGTGTAGCTTATAAATTAGAGTGCGGTGCTCTACACAGTCGAAAGCTTTGGAGAGATCACAAAATACGCCAATGGCATCCTGTGAGCTCTCCCAAGCCTCCAGCACATGCTTGACTAACTGGACTCCTGCATCTGTTGTTGATCTGCTTTTCGTGAAACCGAACTGATTTTCGTGTAAAATCCTATGTTCATTAAAATGAGACAAGAGTTGTTGAAGCATTATCTTTTCGAATATTTTGCTCAAAGCCGGAAGCACAGAGACCGGTCTATAATTTGAGGGGTCGGCCTTACTACCTGATTTAAAAATAGGGGTAAAAAAGTCTTCGGTGAAATGGCGTGTTAACGTGGCTCTAGGATCATTTTCGGGATCAGGTCGAGATGCATGCGATGCGTATAATCGGCCATAAAAGTCCTCCACTTCTGAAAGGACTGCCGGCTTCGAAGCAACGACTTCTCCACTAGCTGTGGTCAACTTCGTCAGGTGGCTTCTTCCAAGAGATTGTACGAACACCTTTGACCCCCGATTCTGTTCGATCGCTCTTTCGATCGAAAGAGTATTGAAGCACCGGAGGTCGTGTCGTACGTTCTTGTTGATCTCTCGGTTTAGAGTCCGCTTTACTGACGAAGTGATGGGTGGGTTTTCACGTCGTTCCTTCATTAGCCCCAAAGTCTTTTCTGAAAGCTTGGACTTTTTGCCCTCACGCTGCATGTAACAAAATCTCGTACCTTCTTCCCTGAGGACCCGAGTCACATTTTCGAGGTTCTGGTTTACGTCTGTGGTGGTTTCCACGGCAGCGAATTGGTTCTCCAGGTTTAACTGGAATGTTTCAGATCCTGCAATGGTTTGGAGCAGTGTTGGTCGGAGCCTGGACTTCATCAGACGGACACGTTGCGCCTTGAAGTTGATATTCAGAGAGCCTCGGACAAGTCGGTGATCGCTACCGGTATTGAACCTGTTGATCACGGAGACATCTTAAAATATGTGCCTTTTATTCGTCATGATGAAGTCAATCTCATTTTTAGTCCTAGTGTCGGGGCTTAGCCACGTCCACTTCCTTTGGGGCTGTTTCTTAAAGAAGGAGTTCATCAAGAAGAGCCCCTCCCGTTCGAGGAAGTTGACGAGCATTTGCCCCCTATGATTTCTGCGTCCAAAGCCATGGCATCCTACTACCGATTCGCTGAAATTCTGTACTCCCACTTTAGCGTTAAAGTCCCCCATGACAACGGTGTACTGGGTCTTTGTAGTGAAGTGGAGGGCCCTCGATATGTCATCGAACATATCCTCCACTTCATCGTCCGAGTGTGTCGAGGTCGGTGCGTACACTTGCACCACCTTGAGGCTATACCTCTCGGTGAGCTTTACAATAAGGTACGCTACCCTGTTCGACACACTGGACACTTCCACAACGTTGTCAGAAAGGGACTTGTTTACCAGAAACCCAACGCCACCTTGGGATTGTTGGTCTCCCTCTCGGAAGTACATAAGGTGGCCCGATTCTAGGGTTAAGGTGTCCTCCCCCTCTCTTCGGACTTCACTCAACCCCAGTATGTGCCACCTAATTTTCCCAAGTTCCACCTCGAGTTGCGCCAGATGCGAGTCAAGCCTTAGCGTGCGTCCGTTATACGTCGCCAGAATCAGTTGTTTGTGGTGGCCTCCCGTAGCCCGGAGATTCTTAGCACTCCTCGCCCCGCCGTTACCATGGTCGCCACCATGACCAGGAAAAGCAGGGCCGCCGGGAACTAGGGGCCGTGGCTTTTTGTTGTCCTGCATTGGAGGAGTTTGCCCGTAATCGCCACGCTGGGCAGGCGGGTTGGCGATCGCAGGGCATAGCTTATCGCACCGGTGACGCTGCTGCCCGTCACCGGCCTGTTGCATTTAGCGACGCCTGTTGGGATGGGTATACCGCCATCGGTCGGTTGTCAGAGCCTCGTTCGTCGATCAGCAGGATGCACCGCGTGCAGGTGAGGTTGACTTGGGTCAAAAGATGTTCCCCCTCGAAGGGTTCTCGCATTGACGTGGCGGGGGGGCTCAGTAACCGTGGCTAGGTACACCACGGTGAAGCCAAGAGGAACCCAGGGGCCGCGCCGGCGTTGGGGTGCGCTGGCCGGCTCAGGCGGGCCGCTCCTATGGGCTTTGGCCGCCAAGTCCACATAGGAGTGGCGGGGTCCGGGCGCTTTGGCGCAGACTCGAGAAGGTGGGGCCCGGGCGCTTTGGCGCAGGCTCGAGGAGGTGGGGCCCGGGCGCTTTGGCGCAGGCTCGAGGAGGTGGGGCCCGGGCGCTCTGGCGCAGGCTCGAGGAGGGGGGCCCGTGCACTTTGGTGCAGGCTCGAGGAGGTGGGGTCCGGGCGCTCGGCGCAGACTCGAGGAGGTGGGGTCGCGGGGGGGGGCTATCCCCTGTGGCTGACGTAGCAGGCGGTGGGGCTACGTATCCGACCCACCGCAGGGAGACCATGGGCGACCAGACACGGGGAAGTCTGGCGCCCATTGTTGGCGAGTTGGTGGCGCCGCAACTGCCTCGGAGACCGAGGCAGTTGCGGCGCGCCATGTGTTCTGGCGTGCCGCGAAGAGAAAGGTCCAGCAACGGACAGCCACGGCGGGTTCGCGGTCGTGTGGAAAATCTGTCCCGCGTTCCCGCCGAGGGCGGCAGTGACGGAACACCCCGGGGTTTTGGTGGGTATACGGACTCCCACATAACCACCTCCCTCCCCGTGGTAGGTGGTATCCATAAAGGATTTCCCCGGGACAAAAAAAAAAAAAAGGGTCAAAAGATGTTGGCTCGCCCCTTACATCCCTTCCACAAATCACAAGCACAAATCTTTCCTCTTTATAATATTAGTAAAGATATAGATGGCGCTTGAATTTATGCTCAGTAAATGAACCTAAACCTTATAGAAAAAAAAACTCATCGGAAATTTAGTGCGAGATTAAATTCAATTTTTACTGGCCTAAATGTTTACTATATAGAAACGGTTTAGTTTCAATATAGTAAACGATTAATTAGCTAGACTGACGAATTAAAAAACTGTCAATTAAGTGCAACCGCCTTAAAGTAAATTGACGAATAAGTAAAGTGACCAGTGATACGCGAAACCAGGTATAATTGGTACCCGAGGGAACCTGACTTACTGGTGAAAACCTCAAATTCAGATTCAAGTTCATATTATTTATGAGCCGTATTATTATTAGTGGGCGTTTTGTTGGTGATAGTGCCACGCTGTAACCCCACAGCTGATTGGGCCGGAACGACCGGGGAAGTACCACACTCCCACATTGTTATGTGGTCGTGAAGTAACATAGCTTACTATTGCGTTTCAGACGATGTTTGGGAGTTTCCGGATGTCAGATTCCCACGTCCCTCCTCACCCCTTCTACCTCTTCTTTCCTATTTTCCTTCCTCAAAGGTCGGCAACGCATCCTCGAGACCTCTGGTATTGAGAATGTCCGTGGGCGATGGTATCACCTACCATCAGGGGAGCCGCATGCTGGTTTGCCAACCCATCCCATAAAAAAATACAAGGCAAGTGATTTACATACAATATTACACATTTATTATATTTCAATTGTTACTTGTTATACTAATATATACTAGTTATATATTGGTAGCGATTCACTTGTACAAAAAAACTAAACTACCAAACTAAAAATTAATGATGGTGGTTCTTATTCTGTTAACAATAAAATCCAAAATCATTTAACACTTAGAATAAAACTTCTAAAATAAGATTATTCTATTCAATTTTGTGTTCTTTTAGGTTAGGTACTATACTGTCTAAAATATGCCCACAATTGAAATGTCTAATTTTAGTGCTGTCATTCGAAAGTGTTATATTAATTGGGATTTTAGCCTAATAAAAATAAGTATGCCAAAATTTAAAGATTTTTAGTAAAGATAATGCTTAACTAAAAATATAAGAATCGACAGCGTATATAATGCGTTAATGAACGCAGAGCTTAACCCACTTGGGCTACAAACTTGAAACATTGGCAGTTGATGCCATTTTTGTTGTAAGCATCCACTAAGGAAGGATTTTAGATTTTTTTTACGATGGAGATGAAGCGAACAAAGTCGATGGCAGATCAGCTAGTCGTAGAGAATTGTAGTATGCTCCATTGTCCTACAACCTCCCCTTTCAGAAAGAATTTCTAAACCAAACACACTCGAAATTTATAAGCATTCGGGAGCTCAGTTGTTTACCGACCATGGATAGCAGCGCTTCAAAGAGCTTGTTCTGTCCTCACGTCTACGCTTGTTGTTTGATATAAGGCTTTAACGAAACATCCCCATTTGACTGTATTTGAAACATCAATGGAACGTTTTGCAATATTTTGTGTGAGGTTTGTTTTGAATAAAAAACAAAACCGGTTATATCGTTTCCTTTATAGTCTAATACAAGTATTTTATATTCCATAAAGTTATATGATTATTAACGGGATATTTACCATGGTAAGATTGTGGAATGAGCTCCCGATATTTCGGCGCAGTTACATGCATCATTCTCATTCCACAACCTTACCACGGTAAATATCCCGTTAATAATCATATAACTTTAGAGAACAACCGTGATAGTTTAAAACAGTGTTTTATTTTATATTCCTTTGTTTAATTTTATTTATTTTATAACATTCGCTTTTTGAATTAGGTTTTTGCCTGAATTTTATTTATTTTATAACATTCGCTTTTTGAATTAGGTATGTCCTTCTTAACCCGCACGGAACATCAGTAAAACGTTTTGAATAATTAAAAATTAGGTAAAAATATTTATTTTGTATTAGACATCGGCATATTTCATATAACATATTAAAACACGTGTTTTAATATAATATGTACTGATCTGTGCGCACGACTTTCCCGTCTAGTATAAAAATACTCATCTGTCTACGACAATTCTAACATCTATACTTCTGTATTCGGCATGTGCGGTCTGGAAGAGATTACTTTGAAATGTTCTGAGACTTCCAACTGTGACACTTAATTTAAGGCTTTTCATTAATAATGTGTTTTATAAATATGTGCATGTTTTTGTAATAGTTTTGTACTCTAGTGTTGCAAGAGTTTGAGTGTGAAAGAGTAACAAACATCCACAAAGTAAACTTAGCTGCAAGCACCACTGTGTTGAATCAGTACGAAATATATTTCGAGGCAATGTTTCCAGTGAAATTACATGGCTAGATATGTAACGTCTTCTATCCGAGTATTTAGATTAAAATTCTAAATGACATTAAACTGATATGGACTTAAAATTAGACAAGCGTCTTGTCGGCTCATCATATTTCGTAATAAAAAAATGTTATTACCTATTTCGTACAGGGCCCTTATTAGCTATGACCGCTCCAACAAGTAAAGCAGCACGCTATGATATCTTCAAGGAAGACCGTAAAATCAATACAAATTTTCGTTCATTCCTTGAAGATATCGTAACGCGCCGCGTTACTTGTTGAATGGTCATAGCGAATAAGCTTCATAATCGTGATGTAAGATGCAGCTATACGTATTTTTTTAGGTTAATAATAATAAAAATAATAATAATATAATAATAATAATAAACTCGCAGGGGCGGCCTTGTGGCGAGCCGTCGGTGAGTGGCGACACCGCGGACCCTGATTCTCCCTGGGGCTAAATGAGACCCCTGACCCCCGGCTTGCCTAATTGGTCGTCTGGGGGTGGAGACGCAAGAGCAAGAAACATAAAGCTCCAAGGGTGGAAGTTAAAGGGCATAACGCCGGTAGTAGCGCTCTAGTGAAACCGCAGCACACCTCTTAAAACCCTTCAGATATCCACACCAACGTTACCCCTTTTGTCACCATTGATGGTGGCTCTTATGGGGGGCCCGTTTTGTGGGTGGCAAGTCACCACCTGCCTAAATATTTTAAGATGAGACTGAAATTTGCAGGTGCCGTAGTCTCGTCCATAGCCCACTATCTCCCGTACCACTAATAAATACATATAATAGCCATGCCCATTTTACCCATTTTGTAATAGATATTTCATGTAACCATCCATCCAAAATGTTTCTGTTTTTATACTACATTGTATTTTTATACCAAACGGGCCTCTAAGTGTTGGCTGTTCAGTACTAAGCGCCTTAAAATTTATAAAAGCAAGCCTCTAGTTAAGTTTTAACATAACTACCGTGTAAAATGTGTGAGAAATAAATCGTCATTCAGTCAGCATCTAACCTGTGTTCTGATTTTATCTTAAATCGTTAAATTCCCATTAGTACCTGATTTTATCCTGGACATTGGCCACATCGGCCGGATTTATATATATTTATCAAATTGGACCAGTGAAACATATGGATTTGGAGTTTAACAAGTGGAAATTAGATAATTCGATTGGATTGGGTCAGTGGAAGGTCAAACATCGTGGCACGGTGAAGATTCCCGTTTTGGATATTGAAGCCCAAATACAAAAGGACTATCATTATAGGAAGTGTTTTCTATTGATTTCCACCCAACACTCTATTCAGGTACTTTAGAGATAAGAATAAATTAGGATTTAATCAATCTTTGTGAACGAGGTTAGTAACCACCATATTATCTTGTCATTATTAACTTTAGTTTTAGACTTAAAAGATTATGTGCCATTAATTGTATACCTAAACATCAGCTGAGTTATTGTCTAATTTACATTTATAAAACCGATAAAGGTGGATAAGAATCCTTAAGTTTAATGCAATTACTGCACCTTTATTACCCTACTAATGTCGGTAGTAACAGAGATATCGCTGATGAGGTGACATAATCATAATTTTGCATTAGGTCGGCTAATACTTGTTAAAATCAACATTGCAAAAATGCGTTAATTATTGACAAAAATACTTTTATTATTACAGTTGCCTTAAGAAATAGTTAAAGTGTATTATTAGGGTTTGGCATAATATTTAATAGGTTCAAAGTTCAGAAAATGTTTGGTTAAAAGTAAGTAGGTAGGTACTTACTTATACTGAATTGATTAAAACATAACATTGTTATTAAATAAGTATTTATAATATTTTATTACTTTCCTTACAGCTGTATAGATAGACATTATAATTTTGTAGGCGTACCTTTGATAATTAAGTTATCACAATAATAATAGTGATACTTGTTACTGTATACATTCCAGGTTGACTACAACAGCTTCTAAAATGCCTGACAAGAAATTAGAAACTCTTGTTAGAAAACGAGCGAGTTACAAAGGGCAGTTAACTACCTTTTCCACCTATGTTCAGTCTCTCGACGTTTCCTCGTTGGACCCTTCCGGAGTAAATGAGTTGCAACTACGAATAAGTCGGATGGAGACCATGTATGATAAGTATGACGAGGTACAGTTATCACTAGAGTGTAATTCGGAAGATATGAGCGCGTTGATGGCTGAACGTAACGACTTCGAAAGTATGTATTATAAACTACTTTCTCAGGCAAAGAAGTTACTTGACAATTGTAAGAGAACAGACCAGGCCGAGTCTGACATAAGTTCTCGCGCTTCTCGCAGTCACAATTTTGTCAAACTGCCTACGATACAACTACCAAAATTTAGTGGATCTTACGATAATTGGTTGGAGTTTCACGATACATTCTCTAGTCTGATTCACCGAAATGACGATATAGACGATATAAATAAATTTCATTATTTACGATCCTCGCTGGAGGGTTCTGCTGCGGTTGTTATACAGTCGATAGAATTCTCTTCTACTAACTATCTCATCGCCTGGAAGCTACTATGTGATAGGTATGATAACAAACTGCTTTTAACGCAGAACCACGTCGCTGCATTATTTAACTTAGATTTACTTACTAAAGAGTCGTCTACGTCTTTAAAACGTCTTATAGACCAAACAAACAAGAACTTACGAGCACTGGAATCATTAGGAGAACCCACAACACACTGGGATACGCTTCTCATTTACATAATCAGTCACAAGCTTGATACTAAAACATATCGTGAATGGGAACAATATAAAGGCATGCTAGCTAGGGAACAAAAAATAAGTATTGAAGTTTTTCTCACTTTCATCAAAACCCGTGCGGACTTACTGGAAACCATAGAAATGTCCACAAATAAAAGGACGTTAAGTAACTCGGCTAAGGCGAACTCAAATATAAAAACAATGGTTTCAGTTACTGAAAATAATAACAACAAAATTAATAATTCTGTTCCCAAGCGGTGCCCTATGTGTAACAGTGAACACACTTTAAATAATTGCCCTCAGTTCCTAGCACTCACAAATGAATCACGTCTTAAACTATTACCCGGATATAAAGTGTGTTTTAATTGCTTAAATCACGGTCATTACGCAAACCATTGTAAAAAACAGGGATGTAAAATATGCCGTCGCAAACATAACTCACTGGTGCACGTCTCCGATAGTAATAAGAAACCAGTTTCAACTATCAGCGCGCCGAGTACCGATAGTAACAATTATACGAGTAATTCTAACGCGCATACGCAGCCGATGCATCAGGAACCATCATCGCGCCCGCCTGCCACGAGTGCTGGCTTATCACTGTCTGCTAGCGTTGCATCTATGCCTAGCGCTGATCACTGCGATGTGTTATTATCGACTGCGTTAGTTAAAATTAACGGTAAATATAATCAACAACATATTGTACGTGCGCTACTGGATAGTGGTAGCACATCGTGCTTAATGAGTGAATCTCTGTATGAAAAGCTAGGACTGTCGGCTAGGGTTGTAAATAACTCAGTTTTGGGTATAAATAACGTTGCATCGAATATAAATAAAATATGTAACTTGCAAATAAAATCGTTGGATGAAAGTTTTGCGACAAACCTTCATTGTTTTGTCTTGCCGGCAATAACAAATCATGTACCTAGCAGACATGTGGATCTGTCCAACCTAGAACTTCCATCCAATATTTGTCTTGCTGATCCCCATTTTCACGCGCCGGCCCCTGTTGATTTATTAATCGGCGCTGACGTCTTTTGGGACGTTTTGGGATCGCAAAGGCTTAAATTAGGCGACGGCCAACCGATACTCTGTGATACGAAGCTAGGGTGGCTCGTATCAGGCCCCATCAAAGGCGGCCATGTATCGTCGCATCAAATAAAATGTAATTTTACAAATGTTATCTCTGATCAGGGTTTTAATGCGTTTGACGATATCCAAAATCAGTTAAGTCGATTTTGGAAACTCGAAGAGGTGAGCTCAAGTTCTCAATACTCTTTAGGAGAAAAAACCTGCGAGGAACATTTTGTAGGTACAGAACACTTCTCGGTTAGTAGATGGTCGTTTCTGCGTTCGGATACCCTTGAAGCATACACCTGATTTACTAGGTGATTCTTTGCCACGAGCAAAGCAGTGTTTTCTATCTTTAGAACGGCGACTTAAAACTAACTCGAACTTATGCAAAATGTATAAAGAATTTATGGCAGATTATGAATCTTTAGGTCACATGTCACGAATCCATTCTGTTGAGTCGATACCAGGTGCGCATTATATACCGCATCACGGGGTTTTGCGTGAAAGCAGCACTACCACCAAATTAAGAGTGGTATTTAATGCTAGCAGCCCCACCACCACGACTGTAAGTTTGAACCAATTGCAGATGGTGGGTCCAGTAGTGCAAGATGATCTGATTTCAATCTTACTCCGCTTCAGACAGCACAAATATGTTCTGGCTGCAGATGTCGAGAAAATGTATCGACAGATATTGGTCCATCCAGATGACCGACATCTGCAACAGATTGTTTGGCGCAGTAATCCATCAGATCCACTTCATAGCTTCCGGCTGAATACCGTTGTCTATGGCACTGCCAGCGCTCCGTTCTTAGCGACAAGATGCTTAAAGCAACTGGGTATGGAGAGCACAAACTAGCAGGTTGCAGAAGCAATCGTACATGATTTCTATGTCGATGATTGGCTTTCTGGTGGGGATGAGATAAACGAGGTAATTGATTTACGTGAAAAGGTTACTTCCACACTCGCTTCGGCTCAGATGAACCTACGGAAGTGGAAGTCAAACGAGCCTCAAGTACTCCCTAAACCTGAATCTCCTCAAACGTCAGTGGATTTAAACATTGGAGCTCTTGAGTCTAGCAAGACATTAGGCCTAGGCTGGCTGCCACAATCTGATCAGCTGTGTTTCCCTGTAAGTGATTCTATCAAGAGAGGTAATACGAAACGCGAGATACTGTCAACGATCGCACATATATTTGATCCACTCGGCTTACTAGCGCCTTGTGTCATAGTAATGAAGATGCTGCTTCAAAGTCTGTGGTTACACAAACTTTCCTGGGATGAATCATTACCTCAAGGCATTCATAAAAAATGGATTGAAGTAAAAACTAATCTACTGATATTAAATGAGATTCGTATCCCACGTCGTGTCATATGTGATTCACACAAACATGTTGAATTTCACATATTCTCGGACGCTTCTGAGCTAACTTTCGGAGCGAATTTATATGTGCGTAGCATCAGCAGTAAAGGCAAGGTCTTAGTGCGGTTGATGATGGCTAAGAGCCGAGTGGCCCCACTCAAGCCTATAACAATACCACGCCTTGAATTGTGCGGTGCACGAACTGGATCTCTTCTTTATGAAAAGGCTATTGCATCTTTAAGAGTTCACGTCACACGAACTGTCTTCTGGACAGATTCAACAATTGTATTAGGGTGGTTGAAAACATTGCCGAGTAAACTACAGCCCTTTGTCCGCAATCGGGTTGCAGATATTTTAGAAAGAACCGGCAATTCTCAGTGGAGACATGTTCGCACGGAAGATAACCCCGCGGACTACGTATCGCGTGGTGTAGACATAAACTCCATTTCCACTCTGGAAAAATGGTGGTCAGGCCCTGCCTTCTTGAGTCAAGACATGTCGTGTTGGCCTTCTAATAACTCGTATGTTCACGATGAAAAATTATTACCAGAACTAAAACCCAATACCACCTTACACATTCAAGTTACTGACAACAAAACAAAAAATGAAGGCTTTATTAAATTTGAGAGATTCTCTAACTTTCTGAGACTGAATCGCGCTGTAGCATTTATGTTAAGATTTGTGAATCTTTGTAAAAAACAACAGATTTCCGGTCACCTCCGTCGTGATGAGCTACATGCTGCTTTAAAGTTAATAATCAGGACGTCTCAAAGTGAATCTTTTACTGAATACCAATTTTTACTTGTCAATCAAGCCTTGCCCAATAAGAGCCCTTTGCTCAAGTTTAACGTTTTTCTAGATGACCACAAAATTATGCGCGTTGGTGGTAGATTGGAAAACTCTGATTTTCCCTATGCAAAAAAGCATCCTATTCTGTTACAGTCCACTCATAGATTTACCAAATTGTTATTCACTCACGAACACAAAAGGCTTATGCATGGTGGCCCTCAATTAATGTTGGCTACAATAAGAGAGAGGTATTGGCCTATAGGAGGCCGTAACTTAGCTAGACATTGCTATAGGCAATGCGTAAAATGTTGTCGAATGAAGGGCCAGACTGTTACTCCCATAATGGGTAGTTTACCCCAGCATCGCTTTCTCGGTGGGTTTCCGTATGAAAACGTCAGTTTAGATTACGCGGGCCCCCTTCAGTCTGCTTCGCGTCAAGGTCGTGGATGTAAAATCGTAAAGGTCTATATCGCCATTTTCGTGTGTTTCACGACGAAATCCATTCATTTAGAGCTCGTAGGTGATTTGACCAGTAATACCTTTTTAATGGCTTTACGTAGATTTATATCGAGAAGAGGAAAACCAACGAATATTTTCTCAGATAACGGTACCTCGTTCGTCGGTGGATACAATGATATATCGAAATTCCTTAAATCTAACTGCGATTCATTATCCGAGAAGATGGCCAACGAGGGAATTAATTTTCATTTTATTCCGGCATATTCTCCCCATTTCAATGGCCTTGCAGAAGCTGCTGTGAAGTCAACCAAGCATCACTTAGTCAGAGTGTTGGGAAATTGTCACTTAACCTACAAAGAGCTGAATACGTTATTAGTTCAAATTGAGGCTATCCTGAACTCCAGGCCGTTGACTCCACTTTCTTCAGACCCCGACGATTTCTTGCCGTTAACTCCGGGCCACTTTATAATTGGACGACCACTGACCTCTCTGCCGTCATCAGACTATCAGGAGCATTCTACTCATTCCTTGACGAGGTTCCAAAGACTAGAACAACTACGCCAACATTTCTGGTCTCGTTGGAGCAAAGAATATGTGTCAGAGCTTCAACTCAGAACCAAATGGCGTTCAAGCAAGGGTGCAAACCTCAAGCTCAACTCCCTCGTTCTTGTAAAGGATGATAACTTGCCGCCATTGAAGTGGAGGTTAGGTCGAGTGGTCGCAGTATATCCCGGAAGTGACGGCGTTGTCAGAGTTGCGGATATAAGAACCTCCAACGGCACGATTAGAAGATCGTTCGTCAAGATTTGTCCACTCCCGGAGCCAGAAGACGTCAGTTGTTGAAAGAGAGTCTTTCAACGCCCGGCGGGATGTTCAGTACTAAGCGCCTTAAAATTTATAAAAGCAAGCCTCTAGTTAAGTTTTAACATAACTACCGTGTAAAATGTGTGAGAAATAAATCGTCATTCAGTCAGCATCTAACCTGTGTTCTGATTTTATCTTATATCGTTAAATTCCCATTAGTACCTGATTTTATCCTGGACATTGGCTAATGTTGTATAATAATAATAATATTTATTTACCAAAAAATTTACAGATGATTATAACTATAATATAATGATCTTATTTTAATACACAATTATATTAACAAGGCGAATAGATTATATTAGAGTTAAATTATTACATTAATAAAATTATAATCATTATTTATTTTTTTGGGATTAATTAGCTTACGTGACGTCTGACCTTCACTTGCTTAGTTTTTTTCTATTAACGAGGTGATAATAATTTTTAATTGTTTTAAGTAATACACTCCTTTATGTAAATGAAAAATAAAAATAATAGTACTTTTTGAGCCAATTCGTTACAAACATACTCAGATACAAATCTCTCCTCTTTATAATATTAGTAAAGATGAGGTTGTATAGTTACGAATACAGAAAACATTTAGCTACTTACTCTACTCTACATTTCTCTACTACGACCATATCTATCTATATAGCATTAATACAACAAATAACAACTACGAAACATAACCTTAAAACTCATACCGTATATCTACAATATGTGTTCAGAGGCTCACAAATTGTCGGCCATCTGCCGCAGCCTAAAAGGATTTACTCGTGATGGCACAGAATAAAATAATAGACCGACCAATGGTCGCTACGACCGTAATTACGCTATGCCATTTGGACTGGTCCCCTTTACGACCACTTTTCTTTGTTTCTTCGTAATAACTGGAGGTGTTGTTTATTAGTGTTATTTTTGTTTGTGTTTTATCTCACAAAATAGTCCCACATTGATAGTATAAAAGTCTTCCGTATGGTTGTACACGCCACCGTTTAAACCGTTTTGAAAACATAGCTCTTGAAAAGTTATTAAATAATAGCCATAGAAGAACTCTATCTGCATTTGTGCTGATAAATATTCATTTTTATTCCATTTATTCGTTCGTTTTCAAATGCATTAGCTCAATTGAAAATCTCATTTGAATATTGAAATCTTAGCTAGTTTACTTTCATTAATGTTTCTTGAGTGATTTGCATTTTATATTTCAATGGAGCGTTGGGTTCAATGCAATTATTACTTAGAGACTTATTGGTTAATTTGATTATTCTATTTACTTCTCTTATTAAGAATCGTAATTAGCCTAATGGGCAGAGTCGTCTTCATAGAGAGAATAGCATGCCCAGTACGGCTTGACGATTGGCTGGTGGAGTTGACTCCAGATGTAGAGTTAAAAAAATATCATTGAAAATTCAAATATAACGTGACTTGTTGGTGCCCACGACGTCGTCTGCACAGGATTAGTACTTCGAGTAGCTTATAATATTTTCCAAAGCCATTTCTATCTTTATACCAAAATGTCACAAACTATTTACACGGTTATATGAGTTAATTTAAGTACTTTGTTAATCAATCAATAAACACTAATAATAAAATACAGCACCAACGTACATACAAATATAAAATTAATCACCATGGAAAAAAATGTCTAAACTTTTAATCATCTCATCGGTATTTTCGTTACATTTCATCATCCTTGACGGTCGCCAAGCACATCTAGTGTATCGAGATGTCAAAATGATAGCGAGCTTTTGACTAAGCTATCAGAAACTAACACAAACTATGACAGAACATTGATCATTACGATCTTATCGTAGGCCGTGATCTTGTTATTTTGTCTTTGCTGTGCTCAAGAATATAACGGTTTTACAACCGCGTGGTGCCATGACGATGATGATGAAAAGTATCCTATCTGTTAATCCAGCGCCTCATCTCCTCCATATCAAATTTCAATAAAATTAGCCCTGCCGTTTGAGCGTGAAAGAGTAACAAACATCTACACATTCATACTCACAAACTTTCGCGTTTATAATATTAGTGGGATTGTTTATTCCATTAATTTCTAAAACAGCTTGACCGATTTTGACGTGATTTTGCTTTAACTTCTTAATAACGGTAAGCTTGGGTAGTTTTTTTATATAGAATTCATTATTCTGTATCTGAGAACATCTGCTTGGGCAAATTGCAACTAACTTTCTATTACAGCTCGAAAGACAAGCCTTCTCAGTGTAGGCATCTAACGAATGTAGACTTAATAATTAGGGTATAGCGTTTGAACGAAGCCCTAAAATGGTAAAGGTTAAGTTATAAGAAACTATATTAGAGTTTGCTTTGAAAATTCGGAGCTATTGCTAAGTTTGAAAGTTAACCGGGATTGAACTTCAACCTTCAGTATCCAAACATCATCATGTTACATCTTGGGAATTGAGGTAAATTAGCTAGTCAGTGGATAAGTTCAAAACAAGTACTAATTTACTTAACGTTTTGACCCCGATATTTCATCTTTTTCCAATGGTATTCAATCAAAGGTAAAATATCTATATTATTACAAAATAAAATAACGTAAACGAGTACAATTTGAATAATGTAATACCGACTTTCATTCTTTTCAGTTATTGGAGTGTAACTCGAAAACTACTGGACGGAATTTGATGAAATTTAAATAGAACCACACGGGAATCACCAGATTTAAAAAAAAAACATCAAAAATGAATGTTGAGAATCGGTTCACCCGTTCGGTATAGAAAGTTATGAGGTAACAAACATAAACAAAAAAAACATATAATCGAATTAAGTACCTCCTCCTTTTTTGGAAGTCGGTAGAAAATAGTCTTTATTTACCCATGATATTTTGATAAATAAATAAATAAAATAAAATTTTAATTTAATAAAAAATCGGAAGCAAAAAATTCACGTTTGTATGATCGTGGTATTAAACACATTTTTCTTTATACAACGAAGATAAAATGTCGTAAATTTAGTCCCTTAGTAGGTTTTGTACCTTTGCGTCCCATTCGATTTTACCTCCGATCCGGGCCTATGGTTGCTTAAATTTACCTAAAACGACCTCTGGCGAGGAAGATATTTCATATACCTTGTTCCTTACTCCAGTATCGTTCAACTGTCTAAACGGTCTGTATACAATGTTGCCGTTTTAGCGCATTTTGCGTTAGATCTAGTGCAATTTTAAGGTCTTTAGCGTTTTTTTTCTTATAACTACGCGCTAAAAAATATCTAGTGGAATCTGGTGCAAAACTCGATATTAACAACCCAAGTTACTAACTCGATATTAGTTAACGCAAGTTGGACTTGGCTATCACTGTCTTTTCGTTTTCACATTCAAACGCAGAAGTAGAACGAATCTTCAGCGTTGTGAACATTTATTCAGTCAAACTGTACAACTATACAACCCGTTTTACCCTTTAGTACGTAACCCTAAAAAGGCGCAGTAACTAGTGCAGACTGTTCATCATTATCAGCATCGGGGGTGATGATCTCAATGAAGATGTTGTTGAATTGTTTGATGAGTTGCAGTTGATTTTAGCACCTAATATAACTAAGTTATATATACTTAGTATGAAATTTCTTTATTTTATCGTTTTAATCTTTTTTTATTCACAAATCATAAGCGGAATCTAGTGCATTTTATAAGCCGAATTTTCGCAAAATATAGCGCAATTTCGGTTAGAGTATAGTGCATTTTATTTTAGTTAAGCGGCAACACTGCGTATTCGATGTTTATTTGTACAGAATTTCAGAAAGGCGTAAGCGGCTTTTTATAATGTGGCCAAGCATTACTTTGGACCATATGATTTAGATTTTTTGTGTTGGATAGGTTGTGGCTCTGAGATGCATTTAAATTTTATCATTTCAATTGTATTGTTTTTTATTTTTTCTCAATGACAAAAACTCGCTTATCTAGATGATGTCGTAAATTCAAGCGTATATCGTTAACGTAGGACTGGTTAAAATGAAATCTTATAGCGGTAAACTTTACGGCATTGAATTAAATTATTCTTTAGAAGAATACTTTAATTAATAATTAGAAATCCGGGATTACTCACGTAATATTTATCGAATAGGTCCAACTATAGTTTCGACCACATTCGGTGGCCTTTTTTCAAGGAGTGTTCGGGACGCCCGCGTCGATGACGTCTCGCCTAGCACTGCGGTTGGCAACTCATAGCGCTCGTGATGTTAAAGGTAGAACCTTGAAAAGCCCACCGAATGTGGTAGAAACTATAGTCGGACCTATCCGATAAATATTACGCGAGTAATCCCGTATTTCTAATTAATAATGAGTGAAAACCACGTTACTTTTTATAACAAAAAAATACAATAATTTTTTTTTATTTTTATCGTATAAAAGATATACAACAAAATATAATAAAAACCGGCCAAGTGCGAGTTGGACGCGAACGCACACGAAGGGTATCGTACCATTATCAATTCAATGAAAAGAGCAAAATAAATCACGTTGCTTGTATGGGAGCCCCCTTTTATGTTTATTTTATTCGGTTTTTTAGTATTTATTGTTATAGCGGCAACAAAATTATACCACCAGTGAACATTTCAACTCTCTAACTATCACGGTTCATGACATACAGTTTGGTGACAGACGGACGGATAGTGAAGTCTTAAGGGTCCCGTTTTACCTTTTGGGTATGGAACCCTAAACATGACCAAGAAATAAATAAACAATGTAAGTAAGTGCCATACATTTAAAATGAAAGAGGAAAAAATATGAGTTACTGCTTATATACGTACTCAGCCTTCAAAGAAAATTAATTCGAAATTAAGTAAGGCGACCGAAAAATACCCGAGTTTGCAACTTTGCTAATTTACGCGATGAATGGAAGATGAATGTTTTTGCTGTTTTGACACTTATTTTTTTTTGTACAAACTTTAATATGAAATGTGAAATACAAAGCGCTTTCTTATGTTTTGGTGATGTTAAAAAAAGCTTTTAAGAATAACGTGTTTTGGATAAGAGGGCTTAGCTATGCTATATGTATATGGTGTTATATGCTCTATATATAGGTGTACCCGAAACATAGTATTTTTATTTATTTAGGATCCTACCAATACTGCTCTACTAGATATTCTCAATTTTACTCCCAACTGCCCACTATTTATAACAAGTATAATTTGAAAAAAATAATAATACCGACTTCCATTCTAGTCAGTCATTGTAGTGTAACTCAAAAAATACTAAACCGAATTTGATGAAATTTAAATGGGACCACACGGGAAGCACCAGCTTTCTAACAAAAAATTGTAAAAGAAATGACAAAAAAAAACTCCAATAGCATCCAGGCTTTTTTAGCACAATGTTACCAGGCACAAAGGTATTTTACGATCTGAAGAATTACTTTACATTTTCTTTTAGTGATTACGCAATTCCTGGGCAGGAACTTTTATTGAAATGGAATTCCGCAAAACAAGATTTAGCTTTATCATACTACCATAGAGATAATCCTTGATTTTACCTGTTGGTGGCTATATCCGGAAAACTAGAAAGCTCTTCGTTAGGAAATGTTATGAACATTTTGAAACAGTGCTTTTAGACTAAGCTCTTTGTTAAAATCATTTCCATTGTGAACGTTCCCGTGTGAAATGCTCGTAGTCAGTGCCAAGCCGTTCTAGACTGTATTCAACATGCTTAAGTAAACTTTGATATGACCAGCATTTAGATAGTTAACCACGACTGGAATTTTCAACTGAATGCTGTTACGGTAATGATTGATAATATTATTAGTACCGTGAAGCTGTTAAATAAAATTATTCTCGAAAAAATTCTGAAATTTCCCGTTGAATTGGGATTAAAAGTAGTATACTTTTAATCCCAATTCAACAAGTCAATCCCGGGTACAAACCATCTCCACTCGAAGTTTTATCTAAATCCATTAACCCTTAAGTCTCATGTGTCTGTGATTTCGCCAGCAACCATACCCTTCCCATCCCCTCCCTAGAACGCAGTGTTGCCAACATTACTGCTTCGCGGCTGAAATAGGTAGATATGGTGGAAGTCATAGAGTAAACTATATATATGGAGAGTGGAAGTACTTCCCCTGACAAATTTATTCACAAAGAGTTTTATCAATAAAACCTAGGTCGATAACATCGTCGATAATTAGGTACGCGAGTAAAGTCAGTTTCGATATCAAATAGATTTTTATTATTAGTAGTAGTTACATTAGTTCTAAAATATCATTCAAATCTGACAAAAATAATATTTTAAGGTCAGCCGTGCGATTCTCTACTGATTAGTTGATGCGCTCGTTGACGATCTCACCGATGTCAAATACTTTATGAGATATCGCCCTTGCACATAAGGTTGTTTTTCCAACGTTTCTTGTCATCTCGTCATTTGTTTCACGGATGTTGTCAAAGATGCAAAGATTGCTCTTAGAGAATCGTACGGCTGTTCAGTCATAATTACGTTTGTGGAACAAGCTTCCAATTAACATAAAAAGAGCACCATCAAAATTCGCTTTCAAAAAATTAGTCCATGCTTTTCATCTTTGAAAAACTGCTAAGCCGATAATTGCATTTCTCTATATTATTTACTACATATGTATATTTATTGTTATATATATATAATATGAATGGATAGCTATATATAGTAACATCATATAAAGTATTAATTATATTATGTACAAGTGATTTTATATTTCATACGTCCAGCCCCAACGGAAGATCAGTGCTGATTACTTCAACGCAACCAGCTTATGCTGAGTTGGGACTGTGTTGCAGTAAAACAATGTACTATGTAGTGTAGAAAATTGTTTTATTTTATGTATATTTAAGGCAAAATGTCATATTGTTTTTCTTTCTTTCTTTCACGATATTACTCCTCATTGATGTACGTGACCATTTTGTTATGTGGATGATTGGTAGATAAATGCCCTAGCATTAAGTCCTCCTTTTGTACACTCTACTGTGCAGTAAAGAATTAAAAAGTCAAAGAGAAGCAAAAATTAAAAATTAAAATTAACAATTGGCTCCAAAATTTCAATTATGATGAAACTGAACAAATATTAAAGTTAATTACATGACCAACACAACGAACTAACAAATCTTTCCTTTTTTATACCTAAACACACATACATACCCATACACACACTCACTCACACACACACACACACACACACACACACACACACGCACTTTACACACACTCACACACTCTTTTATGTAATATCTCTTTAATGTAGATGGCTGATATTGTGACCCTGGAAGAGATAGCAAACCTACGACACAAGAGAAATCTTAGTGTAGGTTTAGCTGTAATTGTATTTAAATGTTTTACAAGCCAATTATTAACTTACATCTTTAAGATAATTTAAGTTAATTGTAAACTTGTATATTTTATGGAAATAAATATTATTATTATATTATTATTATTATTCACCAGATATCACGGATTTCATCTGGTCCTTTACAAAGGCATAAGTGGGGCTGTGGCCATCACTTAGAGGCCTGTTTGGTATAAAAATACAAAGTAGTATAAAAAAAACCAGAAACTTTTGGATGGATGGTGACATGGTATATCTATTATAAAAATGGGTAAAATGACAAGGCTATTGAAATGATTTTATTAGTGATAAAAAGATAGTGGGCTATGGAAGAGACTACGTTATTATTATTATTATTATTAAATAAAAAAATAAAAAGTATTCAAGTCAAAAGTTCCAAAGTATCCTTTACAGTAACCCCTTTCTAACTTCGCATTAGACAAACATGTTTGTGTAAAGTATGCTGACAATATCGTGAGTTTCGGCGCCTCACAAATTAAGACCCTTGCTCAGAATAACAAAGCAATTCGTCTCAATTTGTACCCAAAACAAATTCATCTCGCATGTGACTAAAGTTAGATCTATCCTTACTAAAATCCTCCACTATACGTACCGCTTCAGTTACACGATTTAGAACTTTATTTTGGTGTAGCTAAGGAGAATAATACAGAAAAGTTAGTAGAATTATATTTATATCGCCAGTACTTGCTGCGGTCTGACGCCAAAGCCTTCGATTTGCATACAAATATGAAAACCCCGCGATACGCGTCACGTACGATTTGTTTCGCTTTTTGATGTTTTGTTAAATTGTAAGTGAGACTTGTTCAATGATTCGAAAAAACGTTCTGAATTTAATTTGTCTGGATGAATAAATAAACTCCTGGAATGGTCTATTATGTGCCAAATGACGAAGAGTAACCTTTTTCCATAAAATAAATTAATGTTGTCTGAGTTCCAACCATTTGAAGGTCATGTCTTAGTCTGCAGGGTTACCAATACAACGTTTAATATCATTACTTCTTTTTACCCAAGGTCAAGATGTGATTATTTAGTTGTGTGGGATGTAGTGATCATGTTTTTAATAAACACTTTGTCTATACTTCAGATGTGTTCTTCTTAAAATAATCTTTACTTCGTTTATTTGAAACAAATAAAAGCTGATATAAAAACTTTTAATTTATCTGATATAAATCGCCATGTTTGCCTATAGATATACTATAATAGTTATATCGTCGCCCAAAGCTGTAAGTTTTTAAAGATACGTTCAGCACTGCATCCGTCATTCCGAGATACATAGAAATATGACTACCCGTAAATCCCGCCATCTTGTAAATATTGAGGAACAGTAATGCCATACCCCGATTCCAGTTTTCCCTAATCTTTGGTAATATTGGAATTTACTCCATGAATATGCCTATGTATCGTAAATAAGCGAGTATATATTTTCGTTAGACAGACTTTAGTCAATATAGTTTTCTAGACTCATTCGTCTTGTCATTTCACTGTATCAATTACAAACTACTGCGCGGGTAAGGTACTTAAGCACTGGTACGTATACACACAAACGATATCTTGCAGAAAAGTCATTATTTCTACCCGCTGCCTTATTGTATAACTTGAATGTGAATAAAATGTCACTTCCTACTCATTACCATTGATGGTACCAGCCAATAGGCTTCCAGGGTTTTGCCCAGGATGGGATCCAAATGTAAAAATGAAGCCCATTCCCATTCTCCGTAAAGATAGACAGAAACATTGTTATGAGCAACATACAGGGACAGCACATGAAGGGGGCTTGTTGAAAAGTAGTATTCGACGTACGTGTGTTAATCAGCCATACAACTTAAATAAGTATGCTTTCTACTTCTATCAAAAAATAGCAGTTGTTTCAGTTTTTAGGCTTCCGTTTTACTAACATGGTGCACAATAATACTAATTTTATACTCCCGTACTATTCCCATAAATGAAAATTAAAAGTGGAAGGATTTATACTTACATAGGTATTATGTATTTGTTTATTGTAAATGACTGTCTTAAGTCCTTGATTCTACCGGCCCAAGTTTTAAATTGCTTTTTGGTTCGTTCCGTCGGTCCGCATGTCTTTTTCTGCTTACCTACTTAATGGGGATCCCAATAACCTATCTATCCATAGTTTTCCTTACTACCGATAGAAGTTTGACATAACGTCCATACAAATAGTGTCAAATATCTAACTCTAGTAAGGTAAACCGTCGATAGATAAGAATCGTGTTTTTACTCTCCAGAAAACAAACCTTAAAGTATTGGGCGTAAGTATCTTGGTACAATATCAAAATTAAAACATCCACAGAACATACAGATAAATATAATGGTTAAAATAATAAAATAAGTAATGTTTTTAAAATAACCGTTGCCATCAATTCATCACAATAACAATTTTAAACTTGAATTTTGTTTGCAATCAATCAAAGCCTCATAAACACAACAGCCAGCATCAAAGCAAAAACTTCACAAATAGAAAATATTGTTATTCGAATCCTTAACAGAAATTCCGACTCACAATCTTATTATAGATTCGTATCTGAAGCCGTTTCCTTCCAAAATGATAAATCTTTAGTTGAGAGAACTTTACCGTTCCCTGTAATTTGTTACGAAGTCGGTAAAAGTTAGCGCTTCACTCGTGTGCTTGGAATTGAATCAATTCATAATTTAGATGGGAATTTTACTGCGTAATTACGACGGTGATAAGTTGAAGTTTCGTTGTAACGCGTATAGTTTGTGAGGTTATAGCAGATTTGTGGTAGTGGATAATAGAATGCTAGTGACGGCACATCTTTATGTTTAAAACATACGTTCCAAATAATTTGGCTTAACCGGCTTCATGTTTTACTTATTTGTCAAAAAAGCTATCTGCGTATAACGTTACGATCGAACGTTACTTCATCGTATTTTGACTTGCCGGTTGGTGCAGTCGGTAGCAACCCTAGCATTTGAGTCGCTGATCCCCAGTTTGATCCCCGAAAATTAAAAATGTATGTGCATGAACACGTCTGAGCTATGTCTAGGTGTGTATATGTATATAAGTATATATATCAGTAACTCAGGTTACCATAGGACAGGCTCTGTTTCTCAGTTTGGGACCTGAAACTTGTATGGATGTTGCCCCTTATTATATAATATATCTTCTATAAAGATTGTGCATGCGAGGAGACCGCGTCTGCACTGTGCGTGGCTCTCGGATTTTGCGAATAATATAAAAAAGTAGAGGCAGTACAACCTACCTCTAAAAGGGTCGCAATTCAACTGTATTTTTTTCTATCTTTGTTACGCGGATGATGGTGTGAGGAGGCATGCGAGTACGAATCCGTGTGCTTTGGTTTGCGGTAGACTGTATGGCTTAGAGTACCATCACCCTTCTTGGTTATCAGCTCATGCAGGACAGGCAACGCTTGGTCTTTTTCAAGTTCTGCTGTGAACCGCAATTAATAGTGGACATTGTTAAATTAAATATCCTATCGAATCAACAAACACAAAAGCTGTTAAGAATAATGAAAGACACAAATCTGATATAGCTGTACGTCTGCTGGACTCAGGCCCTAACCACTGGATATAATTTCACAAACCACAAGTTATATCCACGGAACGCCACTATGTACCCAGTTTGGTGAAGAAAACCATCGAAATCACGAAATGTCCAAACTCCGTGATGATTTTCGACCTGCCAGGGCGTGGAATCCAATCGTAAGCCTAAAAAAAATAACACTCGTCCAAAATGCGATCAAAACAACATGCGCAGTTATACAGTTAGTGTGTATTGTCGACACATACAATCGAGTTCGTGTGCCAGTGGTTTCCGTAGTAAAAGAGTGAGAAAGAGAGTAGACCGTTTTGTCTGCTCTTTAATAAGTATAAACTTTTTTAACATACACTAGTGAACATATGTGTGTGTACGTTATCGATATCACAATGCGAGCATGTTTCGGCTTCATCCAGAAGTCTTCTTCAGGATCTTGAGTGCGGTGCACTCTTCGTTGCCCTCCGCCTTCTTCGGTCGAAGCCAAAACAATTGGTAATCGTGATATCGACCTCGCGTAAGTCGCTCCTTAATCCCGTTTTATTATTTCTAAAATTATAATGAACTATTAAATATATAAATGTATATTTAATTTAAAATGTATAACCCTAATAAAGAAGACCACTTGATCGACTTCAGGGGGGCCAAGACCTCGGGTTTTACCTTTACGTGAAGGTAACGTGATGATGATGGGCACGGCAAGGTGGTAGGACACTTACAAAAGCCCACCTGGGTAGTTCTACGCTCATGATTGAATACCTGTCATGAACCACCTTCTCCTGTTATTTAGAGTTGCCCTTCTAGATCTAGTGCAATACCACGTTTTTATCATATTTTTCGTTTATACAGCATATTTCTTAATGCGTGATTTCAAGCCTTACGCATTATTTGAGCTAAGAACGTTCAGTTTACTACTCTTTTTATTATTTACTAGCGAGTGCCCGCGTCTTCATTCGCGTAGTAGGCTCAGTCTTCGGCCTCACCATAACCTTCCCATCTTTTTTTGGTTTTTTCTTTCTTAAGAACCTTCTCCTGACAATCATTAACACAGCAAAATCAGAATAAGCGAGATTGTTCCATCCGTCCTTTTCAGGAAAAATAGGGGTTAATTATATATATAATTATTATTTATATTATTAAGTACAAAATATATATATATATATATATATATATATATATATACTTGTACATAGAAATAACTAGGTAAACCTATTTTGAACGTATCAGCCTTAATCTCAACATCTCAGAATCAAAATCTCCTGAGCAAACACGTAGTGTGTCAACATATACCTCTGTCTACAAATCCCCTCTGATTAGGACCGTATTCGGTATTTGATCTGTTTGAAATGTGAATTGTATCTATACCGGTATTATTTGAAATAAAACCTGTTATGCTTAATTTTATCAAGAGCCTCATTTGAACAAAATTCTAGAACACCTATAGAATTTTATGACAAAATGGTATAGTTTGTTTATGTAACTAATATTATAAATGAAAACTTTGTTTGCAATATCTACATTTATTTCGTTACATAACATATATAATATAGCTTTTTCAAAAGTGTCTATTGATGCGAAAAGTCTATTATTTCAAAGTAATTTGTTGTATTTTTTTGTTTGTTTTTTTTTTTCATTTAATTAATATCATATTTGTTTAGAATTATAAATACGTTTTAAGTGTATGTATTAAAAAAAAACTTATAGAATGTAAATGTATGAAACGGACGATCACTACACACAATTTCCCCGAAAATATTCTCTACTTAGTTTTTCTCTAGGTTCATAAATTACTTTTCGAAAAACCGATTATAATATTATGACGTTGTTTCTGCAGGATTTAACTGAATACATTTCAGTAAACGGTATCCACATATATTTAGTAGTTTTCGTGCATCATGTATGATGCACGAACAGATAGACAGACAAGAAATTTAAAAAATGTTTAGGTTCTAATACACAATTTTCATAATATATAACCAACAAAAATGTTTTATTAGAATAAAACATTTTTGTTTTCCCCTGAGGACAGACACAAGCAGGTAACAGTTTTATTGTATGTATAGGTATAGATGTTCAGAGATACCGAATACTTTTTTTTTAATTTGTGCAATGGCTGAAAAGCGACAGATCTTTAGGTTATACAATCCTTGATCCGAAAGTGTTTGGTGGCTCCCTATCCTTATTTCTCGATTCGGACGAATTGCTCTGACTATTTGTTTGAACAAACCGCCGGTTCCGTGTATCCCTTTCACGGTCTATTTATTAATTTGGTCCTTCATTTAGTTTTTATTGTTTTTTGATACCGTTTATTTAATATTGATCCTTCTTCTACAAAGGATACTATTGGGTATTACTTGATGTAGTAGTTAGTACTGAGAAATGGTCCATTTGAGGATAAACTGAGCTGTATGAATTAGCTGCAGATGGTTTCCTACAAGATAACTATAATAGGAAAATTATCTAATATCTATATCATCAAAAACTATATCGACAGTGACCATTAAAATTACTTACGCCTTTTTCTTAGACTTCAACCGTACCGGGGGGCTTAAACTTTCAAGATAAAACCTACAGCACGGTGCTTGGTTACCTACCACTCTGAATATTGAAAATCTGTCACGAAGCACCTGCTGGTGTGTTCTGTGTTAAATTTGTAAAAACTAAAAACATCCGGTCTAAAACATACCTTACAAATGTTATGGTGGTAAATAGGTACAATATTGAAGAAAACGAGAAAATTCACAAAAAAAGTTCAAAAAAATTGGGTTGTCGGGGATTTTTTTTGGCCAACTTGTATTCTCCAAGTGGTTCCCCGAACACGCTCATTTGGTTTGTCGGTCCCTCTACCAAACACCCTGTTTACTTGAATTTCCTAGTGTACATTTTAGTCAACGCATAACTGACATGTAAACTAGTTTACAACTAAAGAGTATTTGTATTTGTATTGGAGATTTTGGTCAAACAATGGTATTCCAATTATTTTAAAACCATATCACCATTCCTGTAAAATGTTGCAATGCAATAAAAATATACTTATATATATCAAACTTTAGCATTTAACAATGAGTATATTGTCTTCCGCAAAATGCAATCCATAAAATTACATTCCATTTTACACAATTTTTGATTCTGCATCATTCGACTCGATACTCAGTAAATCGCCAAACAAGAAATAATGGAAAAGTCAATGACTATTTGACATATTGGCCGGAAGCTAGTTTATTACACTGGCAACACTGAAACCGATGCAATTAATAATTTCAATCGAAGTTCCGTAAATTGATTTCGTTGAATTTTAGAAAAGTTAACTAGTACTTTTATAGTATTATTTTTCAAAGCACTAACGCCTGCTTAAGCGATCTCAAACATTGAAATTTATAGAGAGATAAATTCACATCCTCGGACAGGATTCGAACCCGCGTCTTCTGACTCTCCGTGTCAGACGTCATTGACCAACTAGGCCACCGAGAATCTGGTCCGAGCATCGAATTTTAACTCTACACACCAAAGAGAGTACACCAAAGAAAGCAAAAGTATTTCAGAAGCACTTCTTGATAGGACGGAGTAGAAGAATATTCCGTTGGGACGCGAATTGTAAAAGACGAATGACTTGGTTGCCAAATAAATGTGGACCTAGCACAAATAACGTATAAGTTGAACATAACCTGTCGTTCACGTAAAACAGCACAAACTATCATTTATCTAGGGCAACTGTGGCACAGATAACTCAAAGTTTCTACGCCGAAGGGTGACGCTTGACGCTTACGATACAAGTACTTTCTCGCAAATTGTTTTTACTACGGCCTCTTCGCAAAACTTTAGTCTAGGTTCTGGGTAGCACTGCAAGTTTCATGATCAAACGTAGTACTTGCCATCAGGTGTACGACTTTGCATTTTCTTCTGCTTCTATACGGTACCCTATGCAATTTTAGAGAGACCCCGTCCGAAGATGTGAAAATTTCTCTCTAATACACTAACAACGATCGTGGCTTCATCCACGTGGAAAGTGACCATAACACCCCCCTTTTCCGTGGAACCTTTATTGTTTTCTACAATATCAGCATCAAATCAGCTATTTGCCATTAAATATCATATCAAAATCGGTAAAGCTTTTTTAAAGATTAGCCGGAAAACAGACAGAGAAAATATATAACAATTGATTATCTTTATTATTAGTACTGTATAAAAAAGTAAATTGAAAAATGTTATACTGACTTCCATTTCATTACTTTGTTAAAAATCAGTTATACCATATGGGATGCACCAGCATTCAAACGAAAAAAGAATTTTGAGAATCGGTCCACCAAATCGCAAGTTATGAGGTAACAAACATAAAAAAATGCAGTTGAATTGAGTACCTCCTCCTTTTTTGGAAGTCGCTAGAAAAGTGTTTATATGTATTTAGTAAAAAATTGTTATTGTAACATTACAAAAAGACGCTGCAATTTTATTCATTTTTATGGACTGTACGTGTTATAATGTATTTATCATCATCATCATCATCATCATATCAGCCGTAGAACGTCTACTGCTGAAAATCACCTCCCCCACAAATTTCCAAAAATGCTGGTCGGAAGCAGCCTCCATCTAACGTCGTCCTGTTACCTTAATCAGTACCTTGTCGGTGCACAACCTACGCTACGCTTGCCGGTCCGTGGTCTCCTCTCCAGAACATTTTTGCCCCATCGGCCATCTGTTCTGCGTGCCCTGTGTGCGGCTATGTGCCCTGCCCATTGCCACTTCAACTGACTAATCTTCTGGGTTTTGTCGCTGACTTTAGTTTGTCTACGGATCTCCTCATTTCTGTTTGGATCACGTAGAGGAACCCCGAGCATAGCCCTCTCTATAGCTCGATGTGCGAATTTGAGCTTGCTTATGAGGCCTAATAGTAAGAGAACACGTTTCAATTTCGTTTACAACGTTTTAATTTTCAATGTAATTTATGTAATTATTTATACTTTAAAATACTCCTCTTTGATATTATTATGGAACCAAAGATTGACTGTAAGAGTTTGTTTTTCGCGTAAGATCATTCATTATAAGCGCTTTATTTTAAAATTGTTACAAAACAAAGGAGATTTATTTTGTAATTTATGGAAGCAGCAGTCCCTCAGCTACACGACTGTGTTTTCCTTATAATGACATTTCAATTTTGGCCGGATGCTAATTAAAACATTTGATTTGCAGATTTTCTTAGGAAAAAATATTCTTGGACCAACAAAAGGAAGTAGAATAATGCAAGGCATGATTTAGTATTTTATTTTATAACTACTTTTCCGTCCGACTTAATACTTGCATTTTCAAGATTATAATGATAATTGGCTACTACTGCGTCTCTGCCCGTGTAAAATTTATCTGTATCTATATAAACTTGTCAATAACGATATGTTCTGGCAGCTCTCCTTGAAAGCCATTACCGCTGTAAATATGGTGCCACACTTTCTTCGGCCGCATCATCACTGATTATTATGACGATATACAAATAGTGTTATAAGAAGTTATTAAGGTTTATTTTATCATAAGGCTACTTTTATTCATGCGGGTGAAACACCGGGGGGGAGTTTCGAATAAAATATAGTGCATACTATTCTCAAAACTTCGCAAGAAAATCAAGGCTCTTACATAATAGGTCAGCCGTTAAACATTTTCCTTTAAACGAGTCTCTTAAACATTTCCGTTAATTCGTTCAACTTCTGAAAACTTTTTAGCTGCATCGAACAGCTTCCGCCCCGTTCGGCGTTTCTCGTGCTTAGTGTGGTTCTCAACTTTACACCTGTCTACCCCTTACCAACGACTCTGATTGTGGACTGCTGTTGTTTGGTGCTGCTGATATGCGCATATGTAAATTATATGTGGCACAGATTATTGTGACTTATTATTACTCATAAGTTATATATGATGCGTGTACGAAATTAAAGTGCAAGCTTATTCTAGGCTTAGAATAGTAACGAAGAACAAAATCCAAATGTACACTATACGACTAAAATTTCTTCAAGTTTTCTTTTGTTTTATTATTCGATGTTATAATTATATATTAAATAATTTAAAAGAACAATAGAAAAATTACATACGTTACCAAAAGAAAAAAAAATTCTCATATAGGTATTTAATATCATAAACTTATTATTTATTTCTCTTTATTTCGCGTTTAACAGAATAAAATAATAAAATTTAACTTATTTCATACACTTTATTACGTATATTTTAGATATAGTTATAATTATTATTTATTTAATAACACATTTACTAACATAATCAACCAACAGTGTATCAATCCCATTGCAAAACACTAGCTGACCCGCCATCGGTTACGCTCGCTTTACCCTTGAAGGGTAAAAACGTCCAAAATCCTTCCTTTGCGGATGCTTACAACCCAACAGACACTGCCAAAACAAAATTTTTGGCACCAACGGTTTAGACTATACGTTAATTAAAATCATGAGATGATAAAAATATATGATACTAGTAACTGCCCGTGAGTTCGTTCGCGTAGTAGGCTCGGTATTAGGTCTCACCACAACCTCCCGTCTTTTGGTGGAACACAACAAAAATAGAATTAGCATTTTATATATATAATTAGAATTAGAAGTTTGTTCCATCCTTTCTCAAGTTAAAGCGTGATCAGCAGAAATAGGGGTTTCATTATATATATCCTTTCAAGAGTCGTTATATTATAACAATGAAATTTCTATTGCGTTTGGCCGCATGATGACCAATGACCTTTGACGGATTATATATACATATAAAAAGAAACCCCTATTTCTGCTGATCTGATATATATATATATATATATACATAGATGAACTAACTAGTCTAGTTCATACAAAACTAATGACAAAGCGAGTGAAACATCTCTGTTTCACATGTCCATGTTTATTAGGTTTATTAGGTTGTGTGTTGGTCCTGTACAGGTCGCATTTTTCAAATTTGACGAAAGTTGGTGTGCATGTTCAACTATTTAATATAATTTTTTGCGTCGGCAATTTTTGAGTGTGTAGTAGGTAGTTTTCCTAATAAGGGGAAGTTTGCTGTGGTGCTATTAACCAACCGATTTTCATAAAATTTGGTACACACATTATCTCAGACTGCGAAAAATTGATGCTGATAAAACTGTGCTTGCGAGGTCTACTGTTTACAGAACTAGTTATATATTCTTTTAACTTACATATTACCAAAGACATCTGAGCTACCTTCACGGCCATTGAAACAACTAACACTGGCCTCAAAGTATACACAAGCGGACATACCTAGGCTCACTTTTGAGAACTGCTGTCTTAATATTGCATTTATATATTCCAACTCTCTTAACTTTCCAATATTGAAAGTCTGTTGTAGGATTATTTCGAGTATTGGTTTCGCTTGTTTTATGGGTCTTCTATGGTTTGTTGATTTCTTGAAAGCTTGGAGCTTTTGCGTTTTGATTGAAAGTATTTAATTAATTTTATGTTGCGGTGGGTTGATTTTATTTAATACATCGAAATCTTTTTGCTGTTTTTTAGGATGATTCTGTGATTTGAACACAATAGAGGAGTTTTAACACAAGTTACTTTTTAGAGATTTTGTCTGTAATGTATATCCTACTAATATTATATACGCGAAGTTTGTATGTATAAATGTATGTATGTTTGTAACTCTTAACGCAAAAATTACTGAATAGATGTTAATAAAATTCGGTATGTAATTTAATGTTGTAATGTTCTTTAATATTAAGTGATTAATTCGGTGTCTCAATAAAGGGGTTTCTATCTATCTATCTATCTATGTAGGGTATAACCGCAGGGCCCAGCCAGTAATATAAATAAAAAAATCGTGGCATATGATATGTTAGAAGATAAAGTTTAAATATTTCCTTTGCCGTCTAGATGCGAAACGTAAATGGCGAGGAAACCCGACTTACTTGCTTGTATGTCGAGGTAAAATAAATATTGTCACTAACACGATTAAGCCCTGTTAATATAATATAAATAAATATATATACTATAATATAAATATAATTTATACATATAGTATAGTGTATTTTACACCACAATTTATAAATTAACAAACACATTTATCAATATTATCTTCTTTCAGACAGTGCTGGCGGCTACCGGCACCTCTATTCCCTACTAGGCAAGGGTTCGCCCTTGTCGTTGTCTAGCGCTTTATGCGCCCTTGTTGTCCCTCGGTTGAGTGCTGCGTGCACTCACCAACAGTCCTGTGTCGCTTTTAATGCCCGTAGTGGCAAAAATCTCTATGTTTTTCCTAAAAAAAAAAAAAAAACAATATTATCAATTAAGTTTTTAAATTATCATGGTTTTATCTCTTCCTTCCTATCATCCTTCCTCGGTCGGCAACGCATCCTCGAGACCTCTGGTATTGCGGAAGTCCGTGGGCGACGGTATCACTTACTATCAGGTGAGCCGCTTGGTCATTTGCCAACCTATCCTATTAAAAAAAAAGGCTCAAGGAATCGTGCGGTGACGATGATGCTAGTTCCATGATTTTTGTTCACCAAAAAGTGCTCAACGCGCCTTTAAAAGTTTACACATCTTAAATTATTTTCCCATATTAATGCTAAATCATACCTAAGTAACATAGGCTATATATTTTGCTTCATCGTCATTATACATATTCACCACGCGGGTGGAGCTGCAGAGCGAAGCTAGTTAGTTGTAAACAAAAGCTGGTACACTGTCCATTAACAAGACCTAGTTGTAGTTCTGAACTGTGATTCATTCATTAAATCAATAATTGATAGCATCTCCATCGAATTTTACTAGCTAACTTTGTCGACGAGAACACCTAAAACAGACTTTTGCAAAATACCGTAAATTTATTCGGCATTCTTTGTCTTTTCGATGGCGTAGTAGTAATTTTTAGAATTCCGCCCTAGATGACAGGACCTGACCTGAGTAAGCTTAAACTGTAATTGTGTCTTTCTATCTGCCTGTCAGGTATAACAGGTAATATCTGACAGGCAGATAGAATGCCATATAAGGCTGTATCTGTAGAGCAGTAATAGGTAACCGTGAAATGAGGAAGGAATATAGAACATACGCCGTTTTTTCTAAATCTATACTAATATTATAAAGAGGAAAGATTTGTATGTAAATATGTTTGTCACGAATTGGCTTAAAAAGTACAGGACTGATTTCAAAAATTCTTTCACCATTGGAAAGCTATACTTTCACCCTGAGTAACATAGGTTATATAACATTCATCATCATCAACCATCACCGCGCGAGTAAAACCGTGGAGGGCAGCTAGTTTTTAATATTTTTCGGTTAAACTTAGCGTTAAACTTGATTGGGTTACAGTGCAAGCTCTGACTGTTTTACCAATTTTTATTTCACTCATCTTTTTTTTTTTTTTGTCCCGGGGAAATCCTTTATGGATACCACCCACCACGGGGAGGGAGGTGGTTATGTGGGAGTCCGTATACCCACCAAAACCCCGGGGTGTGCCGTCACTGCCGCCCTCGGCGGGAACGCGGGACAGATTTTCCACACGACCGCGAACCCGCCGTGGCTGTCCGTTGCCGGACCCTTCTCTTGGTGGCACGCCAGAACACATGGCGCGCCGCAACTGCCTCGGAGACCAAACTCGCCAACAATGGGCGCCAGACTTCCCCGTGTCTGGTCGCCCGTGGCCTCCCTGCGGTGAGTCGGATACGTAGCCCCACCGCCTGCTACGTCAGCCACAAGGGATAGCCCCCCCCGCGACCCCACCTCCTCGAGTCTGCGCCGAGCGCCCGGACCCCCCCTCCTCGAGCCTGCGCCAAAGCGCCCGGGCCCCACCTCCTCGAGCCTGCGCCAAAGCGCCCTGGCCCCACCTCCTCGAGCCTGCGCCAAAGCGCCCGGGCCCCTCCTCGAGTCTGCGCCAAAGCGCCCGGACCCCGCCACTCCTATGTGGACTTGGCAGCCAAAGCCCATAGGAGCGGCCCGCCTGAGCCGGCCAGCGCACCCCAACGCCGTCGCGGCCCCTGGGTTCCTCTTGGCTTCACCGTGGTGTACCTAGCCACGGTTACTGAGCCCCCCCGCCACGTCAATGCGAGAACCCTTCGGGGGGGATTTCACTCATCTTCCTTTAACCCTTTTTAACTAATGTTAAATACTGTATAAAGTTTACATACGTGTGTAATATTATATGAAATCAATTAAAAATACCATGACATAAATTTGATTTGGTTCTAATAGATATCAGTACACATATGTATTCGTTTTTTTTATATAAAATTTGAAATCACTGTGACTAAACAGCTATCATGGAGTGACAAGCATACTGCTGTTTAAATACAGAACGTTTAAATCTGGTTCGCATTGCAACTAGCCTGACGCTTAACATCTTCTTCTTCTCGGGGTGACATCTTCTAATGAAGGTCGGCGATCATCAGTGCAATTTGAACCCTCGACACCACAGCAGCTCTGAACAATGAACGGGTGTTTTTATTATACCACTGGCGTAAGTTCTTCAGCCAGGATGTTCTTCTGCTACCAGCACTGCGTTTGCCTTGTATCTTGCCTTGAATTATTAACTGTAATACCTCGTACTCGGGACTTCTCATCATGTGTCTGAAATATTCCAAATTTCTGGTTTTTACTGTCTGCTGTACCTCTACTTTCTTGCGAGGACGTAACAAATTCCAATGCACAGAGGTGTGGTGTGAGACGTTATCTCTTCGAAACTGTTCACGAACACATTGGAGGACTTTTCAAACTCTTGGACTGGAAAGGATCTGGCATCAACATTAATGGCGAATACAGCACTAACCTTCGTTTTGCCGATGATAAAGTCATAATGGCGGTGTCGCTCGAGGATATCGGCAACATGCTCAAAGACCTCAGTAGAGTTTCCCAACAGGTTGGTCTTAAGATGAACATGGATAAGACGAAAATCATGTCCAACGTCCATGTTCCACCTATACCGGTAATTGTTGGAAATGATACATTCAAAGTTGTTGTTCGATCCATCTTTTCGTCCCTAATACCTCAGAGCCTGAAAACCAAGGTTTAAACCAGTGTGTGTTGCCAGTGATGACTTATGGCACTGAGAGGATTGCCCTTACTGTGGGCTTCATTAACAAGCTTAAAGTCGCTGAACGATCAATGGAGAGGGCTATGCTTGGGGTTTCCCTGCGCATTCTTTGCAGCACTCTTACGTTTCTTATTTTGTCTCTCCAGGATATCCTTAAAACATTCTTCTGCTGACCCACATCTAAAACGTTGTCAGTTTCTTGGGCATGGCATCTGTATTGTGTCCACGCTTCAACGCCGAACAAAAGAATGGAGAACACTTAGCAGCGCGCTAGATGGGTGCGGAGGCTAATGTTAACGCGCTTATTGCAAAACACCGATATCATTTTGTAGAAAGTGTTCTGAGTTTGTTCTATGCGACACCTTATTTCCAGACCACGATCTCCTACATCATTAACTTAACATCAGATACAAGAATAGGCAGTATAACCACATAAATAAAAATCACCACAAAATTTGAAAAAATTAACATTTAAAATATTAAAAAGTTCATTAGGTACATAATATTTTACAATGTAATTAAAATAATGCCCTCAAAACATTAACATTCATAGTTAAGCCCGTATCAGACTACGTAACGACACTACTAACCCAAAACGACAGAACCCCGAAACTTTACTACTTAGTTCAAACGAGCAAAATAAGGGCTGTCACCGAGAGCCGAGTAAATTGAAGGTAATCTCGCGCCCCTAACAAGTTGACGGTAATGGAATGTTTTTATGAAGATGATAAGGTAACCCCTTAAAAGGTCACAGAATGGAGAGGGAGTAAGCAAGTGAATTATTCAAAGCGGTTTTCTACAGTTAGGGTAGTTGTGCATAGCGTAGGCGAGCACAGACGAACGACTACAGCAAACCAGCGCGAGAAAAGTGTAAAAGACTTTATTCGTGACATTCTGTCTATTTTATTGTGCCTGTTTTTCATTGTTTTTGAGGACTAGACGTTTGGTAGTTGGTAATGACAATTTAATTGTCAAACTAGCTGGCCCGCCTGGGGCGTATCCGTTTGACTTAGGCCGTAGATTCTATGGGCAAAGTGACTCAGAAATAAATTTGATAAATAACAAATTAACACTTCGCGTGTCGCGCGTACACCATGTGTACGTACAAAAAGTGATATACCATGTTGCGCGTACACCTAATGTATACGCATTTTTATAACTCTGGTTTGTAACTAATTTATTCAGATCAAATGGAGTGCATTAAATTAGCTAACCGATATACCGGTATAAACTAGCTTTTAGTTGGTCAAACTTTTAAAGTGTATTATTTTTTATCTGAACTTTTATGTGTAAACACCGAAAGTAGTAGACACTGGACGGTAAAGAAGTAGACACTGGACGGTGGTTAATAATAAAATAAAAGCCTTAGTGACTTTTTATAACATCAGCTAGTAACCAGTGAATATCTTGTCTAAACCGGCTGTTTTAGACTGGAACAAAACCAATCAAGCTGTTTCAGAGATTAACTGGAACGAACAAACAGAGAGACAGCCTGACAAAAAAAAAAGATTTTGTTGTTCGCACCGTACATATGCATTTAGTTAAAAACTGTTATTGATATTACTATAACATTACAAACAGACACTTCTAATTCTCAGTAAAATAATCAAGAGCCTTTACTAAATGTAAACCGCTATCTACTCCTGTAACAACTTCTCGTAACACAGAGAAAACATTATATACGTTACACCCTTCCCCTATCTCCTATATCAACAATAACATTCCAAGAAATAGTATGACAACGGCATGATCCACCAGGCTACTGAAGCGTTACGTGAACACACACAATTACGTTATCAAAACAATCAGTACACGCATCACATTCCTCGCACAATACGTTACTGTAGTACCTCATTATGCCGGCAGAGGGCTCTGACCCTATTTAAGAGCTTGGCTTGGAGAGAGCGGAGGGGAGAACAGGGTTGGGTCCTTATAAACGCTGTGAGGCCCGTGTTTCAGAAATAAAATGTAATAAGCCCAATGGGGGTTTGTATGTGTATAAGTACGTATATCAGTCAACATGCTACCATAGTACAGGCTCTGCCTAGTTTGGGACCTGTAGACCTTGTGTTGTCAATAATATAAAAAAAATTACATATTTTAGAGATAACAGTATGATAACTAGAAAGCATTAAAGAATGTTTCCTGCACCGTCAGGATGCGAATCGTAAGAGGCGAAGAAACTACACTTACAAAGTGGCAGCCATCTTGTACTAGAGGCCTTCTTGGTTGGTACCACCGTAGTACCAGATATTCGATAAATACATTTGCATATCACACATAAACTTTTATTTACAGACTCACTCACTCACTTCTGTATTCTGTAAAACTAGGGAAAGTGATTTGATCCAATGACTTCTGGAATTTTCTGTTATTTATAGCATATTATGTAAAACACATTATTTAGCAGACACATATGCTTGGAGTACTGTTCCATATGCCATCCTGTAACTATTAAAGATAGTTATAAAAATAATAGATTGTAATAATATAAGCGAGAAGAATGGCTCGGAGATAATTGGCCGTGCTTCTCGGTAGAGTCTCTATTTAGTTTTCAACGCAACCGTAGTCTCATAAAGCACAATAACAAACAAATGACGTTCATGGGTGCATATTCGATGTCAAAATTTAATTAATATGAAACATTTACTATTGATTTGATTGTAATGAGCAAATGGGGCCAAACAATATTTGACGAAGACGAGCTGATCAATACAAGACTGTATACCCAAAGGCACCGTCGCATGGTCGTAAATATTCTAGTTTTTATTGGATTCTTCGTGGTACTATGGAATTTTACTATTCATTTTATATTTTCATTAATAAGAACTAGACACATTAATATGTTTCATCGTTGTGTACTAGATATTTCAAACCACTCACAAATAATTTTTTTTCTAATTTCATCATGCGTAACGGAAGTCTTGAAGTCAATAGTGAACAGACTATATCTATCAGGCGAGCGTGCTACATCTTACATCGCATCGTCACTTAACTTCTAGCGAGATAGCATTTAACACTGCAGAGTATAAAAACGGCCCGCAACCAGTTACATAGTTTCTTTACAATAACTGTATTCATGCAGCTAAGTAAAGTGTATCATTATTTTCCAATACGCTTTCGCTCTCATAAGCACCACGCCCTAAAGGTCGGGACCCATTACCCCTAACCTCGGGTTAGCTCGCCGTCCCTCATTCAATCTGAGACAATTGCTTCGAAATACATACATTGAACGTTTGTATCCTCGTATGAGCTTTAAGCATAAACAAATGGGGCAATTGAAAGAGATTATGGAAATTGTTTTTCTAGGATCCATTCTGCTAGTAACGCTAAATATATTTCTATTCCTGGGCTTGATTGAGACAAGCAATTTCAAAAATACATTTTAAACATAATACATTTTTTACGCTTCTAAACTCAAAAACGCTCCATTCGGAACTAACACATTCAAATAATCGATTCTAAAATATTTTCGAAGCAGCTTTAAGACCTCATAATATATTGATCGAATAGAATTTAGGACCTTGTGATTAACAGGTGATATATCCGTCCCTGGAACTCCTCTTTATTACAAAATATCGATACAATTTTTTTTTTCAACTGGTATCATTCATATTATTTTTTTACAAAAGCACATAAAGAGGAAGTATTACTTTATAAGAAACGGAAATGTCTTGTAAGTACCCATCGTACATTGATACATTAAACATTACAGTAATATTACGAACATTGCACGAATATCATTCCTAGCATTTCCATCTTTTATTGAAATTGCCGAAACAGTTTTTCCCGGCCTCCCCTATTATATTGCGTGTATTATAAAAGAATGGCCCAGTTTTGTCTTCAAGAGTAAAAAGATGTCCCGGTTTTATATAACCCATGCCATTTCCGCGAAACAGCGTTGAAATAAATCGCGTAGTTTTGAATTATTGTTACAGTTATTTTTATGAGAAATTTGCTACATTTATAGATCTTCCTCTGAAATTCATTTAGAGACACAAAAAGCAACGAAAATTGTCATTTAATATTATGATACATAGATCAAAATTATTCTTTAAAAACTGACTAGGACTGGCGTGATATTACTGGATTTTTTACTGACCTGTTCGCACTTATTTGAAGTTCTTTTTGAGTCACACACCAAAATATTTTTTTTTATATGTTTTGTCAAATATCCTTGGAATTTCTATAGTTATTTTGACAATCTCCATTAAAATAATACGGGTTTGATGTACTGGTGAAAGTAGCGCAAGAAGCGGCTTGCAAAGTTACTATGAAATCAGTCGTGTTTAACAGCCGAATAAATAACCTACTTTACCTACGTTTCATTGCATTGCAAAATAATAAAAACTGTTTTTTTTACCAAATAATGGATTCGACTTCAATACCAAAAAGTGTGAAATAACTTGTTCAAGTCGGTACCATGATACTTCAAAAGTAAAGTACCTTTAATCACAATATTGTGCGCATGGTACCGATTTCGACTAGTTATTTCTCACTTTTTGGTATTGAAATCGGTTCCATTATTTGGTAAACATTTTTATCTATTTTTAGTGACCCTCGCTATTTACGGATTCAATGGCCATTCACCCTCAACGATGATATCATCAAGATAGGTACTTTTCAGTTTTTGAAGTGAAATTCAAAACTGCTCGACCGAATTTGACCAAACAAAAAAGAATTTTTAGAGTGCGTCCACAATGTGTACTTACGTGTAACCCGTTGGAAAAACAACCTTATATACAAGGGCGATATCTCGTTAAGTATTTGACATCGGTGAGCTCGTCGATGAGCGCACCGACGAATCGTTAGAGAATCGGCACGGCAGAGCTCTAAGCTTAAACGTTCTGCACGTCAACCGGAGACTACTGTTTAGTCTCATTCGCTCAAAATTTTTACTCGCTGCAGTGCCATTCATTTAGTAAGACAGTAATGGTAACAGACTACTACAGTTTTAGGCAGAGAAGAGTCTTACCACTTTGTATGGGAACTGATTGGGAATGTATGAGATGAGAACATTAGCCAGGAATTATGATAAGGACTTGATTAAGAGTGCCCTCATCCCGTCGTTACAACTTCATGAGTTTAGCAGGCCTAACTTGAAACCAAACACAATCAGCAATTACATGCAAATGTTTGCAGATCTCATAGATTTCAAATTGTATATTTTAATACTCCCAAACATAGTATAACACGATTCTACTTTGTTTCAGATGCCGCACCAAAACATCAAAGCGGAAAAACGATCAAAACTAAAAAATGAAAACAAAAACCTGGTAACATGATGAAATATGTTACAAAACGGACAGCACCATACAAAATCGACTAACCGTGATCCGAGCATGTGTTATTATTGTGACATAAAATGCCGTGAAAAAAGATTCAAAAGCCAACCGGTCGCGTGTTTCAATTTGTACTGCATACTAGTGGTGACGTGGTTATCTTTACAGTCTGTCAACTCTAACACGACCAACATGCGTCATTTCAGTGACAAAAGTGACTCTAACACCAACATTCATAAAGATCATAATGCAAAACAAAATGACGGTCCAAACGAAGAGAACTACGAAGATCATGAACATGATAGCGTAGACTACACAAAGGTCAATTTCGAAAATAACCCTTATTACAATAGTGAAGACTTCTTAAATTCAAACAGCAAATTTTACAGCAGTGAAAACAACGCGTATAGTAACTATGACGATTATAAAAAGTTTTACTTGAGCCCTTTGGACCCTGTTCCGAAGAGTAGTGTAAAGTTTAAGATTAGTAGTAGAATAGTGCAGACTAAGTACGGGAAGTTACAGGGGATAATTTTGGCAATGGATGAGCACAGATATTTAAGTCCTCTCGAAGTTTTCTTAGGTGTACCTTATGCTACGCCGCCGGTTGGGTCAAATAGGTAAGTGCTAAGTCTTATCTATATATCTTCTTATATATATAAAAGCGAAAAGTCACTCAGTCATCACGATATCTCAGTAACTACAAGTGCTAAAAGTTTAAAATTTTGCATGGGGGTTCTTTTAAGGAAGTAGGTGCTCACATAGACGGGATTTATTGAAATTCAACCCCTAAGGGTTTTTTTTGGGGTTGATAGTTTGTATGAAACTTCGTTACTGCGAGTGCTAAAAGTTTAAAATTTTGCATGGGGGTTCTCTTTAGGACGTAGGTGCTCACTAAGACGGGATTTTGTGAAATTCAACCCCTAATTGAAAACTGACCCATTGAAATCTGTAATTACCGTATCCCGCGAGGCCACGCGAGCGAAGCCGCTGGCGGGTCAGCTAGTACTAGAATAATTGTGATTTACAAACCATCAAAAGGGAATTTTTACCGAACATTAACTAGAATAGCACGTTCAGATTAGGCTGTAATATTTACTCAAATGTAATGAAAAGACAAAGCTAATGCGTTTCATACGACTTTTATGAACACAATAGAGAGGAACAGAAATTTGTAATTTATGACTGAGATTAAAATTAATAGCTCTTGTCTCACAAATGTAAGGAATGCTTAATAATAACATAGAAATGGAAAAATCTTAAATGTTTCATAAGCTTGGACCGGCTTAATTATTCTAAAAGTGGTTACAATATTTGACCGCACTTTGGCAACAAAAACATGTATATATAATTCAAAACTCTTGAAATAAAACAAGTATGTTTTGTTATTCCATACTACTATGGAACTATGGTACATGTACTATGGAAATTATGGTAAATCTTTGTACTAATCTCAATATTTTTCTATTTTTGTCAATAGATATGTTACTTTTTGCACTGTCGCTATACATATCTCGCAACACGTTATATTAACATATTTTAGTGTCATGATACATATTTTACGGAGAACTTTTACTATCAAGTCAAAATAAGAAAAACAAAAGACGTAGAAGAATTTTAAATGTTGCAAAAATTTGTAAGTGTTTCCAAACGTTTTCAAAAACAGAGTCTGAAATATCTTATAAATGTTTCGGCTATGTGAACTTAGAGTCATATATATAAAATCACTTTGTCGAGATTAAAAAAATGCATTGTAAATATTATGATACGAGGACCAGGGAATCATAAATTGTAAAGCATGACTAGATATCAGCTTTATTAAGAAACTAAATCGGTGGTTTATAACACCAAACCGTATAGTTAAAAGTCACGATACGTGCTACCTATTGTGTTAAATTTTTTATTATGAACCTATATTGAAGTTCTTTTATACAGTAAGTAATCAAAAGCCGTACTAATTTAAGAAACACAAATAATGTATTAGAGGATACTAATGGCTCTAAAATAGAGAAGAAAGAAAGTACTTTTAGAAGATACAATTACATCGAAAGTAGGTTAATTTTACATAATTATGACGTGGCCTATCGGTCCTCGATGACGACAACCATTGTACGACCAAGAGTCCACGTATATAATACTATTCCACATTGATAGTTACCAAGTATGTATTATAGTATATGTTTTTAATTAGCCAATGTTTAAAACCAGTCCACAATTTGGGAGCTATACCACTCAATAACGTAGCAGCTTTAGTTGTTCCCTTAACGTGGTCTCTAGGTTGTTAATCAGGTTCCACACTAGGCGGTTGAGCGCTCCTACAAAAGGCTGTCTTTGTGAGCACCAGGAGAGTTCCAAATATTCTGCCATTAAGCAGTAGTATACAAACATTACAACGTATAGGTTTGGAAAACACTGCAGCAAGTAGCAAGAATAAAGAATTTGAGTCTGAATTTGAAGTAAAATTACTGGACGAACTGGATTCTACTACCTACTTTATCTTGAAGAACCAAGTAAAAACTTACTACTCTATTTCGTCGGTTTGTGGGAGGTTCCGGAGGCCCGTTTCCCCCCTTCCCCGTTCTACCTCTTCTTCCCCCTCACCCCATTTATCTCTTCCATCCTATCATCCTTCCTTAGAGGTCGGCAACGGATCCTAACGTATCACTTACCATCGGGTGAGCGGCTTGCTCGTTTGCCAACCTATCCCATAAAACAATTATTAACAACAGTAATTTAAAACTTTCTGTGAGACTTAAGTATGCCAACTGCTAATAATTATTACCTTTTTCTAGGTTCAGTCCAACCCGAACTCCTTCCCCATGGGACGGTGTCCGAGTTTCCGACAGACCTGGCCCAGCGTGCCCCCAAAAGCTACCAGATCTAGACGACGAAAGGACCATATTAGAGAAAATGCCTAAAGGCAGACTAGAATACTTGAAAAGACTGATGCCTTATCTTAAGAATCAAAGCGAAGATTGTCTATATTTAAACATATTTGCTCCTTTGCAAAGTAAGTATTGGTTCCATTTATTTAGTTATAAAGTAATTTTAGTTCATTCAGAAGGTAAGTTAACGCAAACAAAATCATAGTTGAATTCTAACAAGTTTTTTAATCAGGATTTAAGATGTATTAGAAAAATAGGAGGCATATATCCTGCAGTGAACGTCCCACAGCTGAGATGATGATGATGATGAGTACAAGAAGAAACTTCATTAGTAGAAATATGTTATACTAATGTTTTAATCATTATTTGAGAACCGGCTAGCACCCGCGTAGTATTAACCGAAAGTATTGCCCTCCAACCATTTTAATACTAATTTGAAGTTCTTCGTCTGAGAGACACTTGTGCACAGGCTTTAGTGGCCTAGTACACAAATTTGCGTAAGTGTAACGTTATTGTATCGTAGACTTAAACAGTCAAAACATAAATTATCTACTACAACTGTGGCATATTAAAATATTAGATACACAGTACGATATTTCCGCGAAAATATGGACAAAAATCGCGATAGTTGGCTAACTCTAGTTTTATAATAGTATAAGCATAACGAAGAAACATAGTCCATATAACTCAATGCACAAAATACGAGTATGTAGCATAAACTGTGATTGTGTAAATGACTTGGTGTATCCTGCGGTTCAACTAACAAGATTTAAGCTATACTTATCAAATCCGTTAGTCACAAATCAAAACACTAATATTTATATAGGTTATATCCTAAATCCATGTTTTTTCCTAGGTACGCTACTACACTAAATTCATGATTTTTCCTACTAGTGACGACGGGTTTCAATGATTTTAGATGCTGGCTTACCTATCTTTCAACATTAACTCTCTTAACATCCTTAAACCGTTCTCGTCTGGTTACCTTAACCTGGGTTTCAACCAACTTCCAAACAGAAGGTTCCAGGTTCAGAAGTCGATGCGTATATTTTTTTATGTATGATCACGCTTAATTTTTTACACGGTAGTCCGATTTTGATTCTTTTTTGTTTGATGAAAATATTCTTCCGAGATGGTCTCATTTAAATTTCATTAAATTCGGTCAAGCAGTTTTTGAGTAACAATCCCATAACTGAATTGTTTTTCGCCTATTTTAATGATATCGTAATTGACGGTGAATGACAATCAATCCCGTAAGTCTGGCTACTGGTCACTAAGATAGGCGAACAAAAAACATTACCCAAAAACCATGCAAGTTCAAAAGAACCTATTATCACAATACTGAACGCATGGTACTGACTACAAGTTATTTTACACTTTTGAAGTCGGTTCCATTTTTGGGCAAAAAAAATATCTGTCCACAAATCTTTCCAGTGGCGTCAGAATACAGAGGCATCCTTTCCACCTACCCCCTACACATTGCAAAAAATATAAGTATATTACCACAATGATCTATATATTAGCATCGTATATTCTTTTTTGAATCTTCCACGACGAATCCTTATAAAGAGTCTGTATACTATTCAAATTCCTCATCTAAATTACCTCAGAATCACGTTTACTGCATCAATCTAATATGCTTCAACAGAGTCAGTTGGGCCTCGTGTATAAATTGTATATGATCCTATAAAATCAATCTTATTCAATGCATCACTACATTGACACATCCACTGCTGGACATAGGCCTCTCCAATAGCACGCCACTTAGGTCTATCTTGGGCTACTCGCATCCAGTTTTTGCCAGCCGTCTTGCGCAGATCGTCACTCCACCGTGCCTCCTACACTACGTTTGCCGAGACGCGGTCTCCACTCTAGAACTCGTTTACCCCAAAGGTTGTACGGCTAATATGGCCAGCCCACTGCCACTTCAGCTTGCTGATCCGGTGGGCTATGTCGATGACCTTGGTTCTCTGACGGATCACTTCATTTCTGATGCGATCCCTCAGAGAATCGAGCCGAGCATAGCCCTTTCCATAGCTCGCTGAGCGACCTTAAGCTTGTGGACTATTCGAGCCGTCAGTGTCCACGTTTCGGCTCCGTATGTCATGACGGGTAGGACGCACTGATTGAAGACTTTCATCTTCAGGCACTGTGGAATCGGCGAAGTAAGGACTCGACGTAGTGTCCCAAACGCTGCCCAGCCCAGCCGAATTATTCTATTCACCTCGTTCTCAAAGTTTTTTTTTTCCCAACTGCAATGTCTGCCCGAGGTACACATAGTTTTGAACAACTTCGAGAACGGCGCCGTGTATCGCAATCGGTTCCGGTAGAACATGTTCGTTGAACATGACCTTGGTTTTGTCCAAGTTCATCCGTAGGCCGATGCGTATAGAAGAGTCAGCCAGGACATTCAGCATCTGTTGCAGGTCCTGCAGCGTCTCTGCCACGATGACGATATCGTCAGCAAATCGCAAGTCCTTTCCAGTTCAGCGTCTTGAACATATCCTCCATTGCATTTGAAAACAATTTCGGGGAAATATCGTCCCCTTGTCTCACTCCTTGATGCAACGGTATGGGACTTGTTTGCTGATTCTGTACTTGGTGGCGGTTTCGTAAAAACATCTCATCACTTGGATGTATCGCCAATCTATCTGGCAACGCTGTAGGGACTCCAGAACAGACCAGATTTCAACCGAGTCAAAGGCCTTCTCATAGTCCACGAATGCTAGACACAGGGGCTGATTATATTCTTCGGTCTTCTGTATAATCTGCTGCACTGTGTGAATGTTGTCTATGGTGCCGTATCCGCTCCGAAACCCAGCCTGTTCCGGTAGTTGGAATTCGTCGAGTCTACGCGCAAAACGGTTCGTGATCACTCTTGAAAACAGCTTATAGACGTGGCTTAGAAGGGATATGGGTCGATAGTTCTTCAGCAGGGTCTTATCTCCCTTTTGAAGAACAGGACGGCCACACTCCTACTCCACGCCTCTGGAGTTCTCCCTTCGAACAGGACAGCGTTAAAAAGCTTCTGGAGCTCCCTCAGTACGGGTTTACCTCCTGCTTTTAGTAGCTCTGTTGTAACGCCATACTCTCCAGGGGCTTTTCCATTTTTGAGCCACGCCAATACTGACTTCTGACAGGTCTTCGGTGAAATGGCGTGTTAACGTGGCTCTAGGATCCTCATTTTCGGGATCAGGTCAAGATGCATGCGATGCGTATAATCGGCCATAAAAGTCCTCCACTTCCGAAAGGACGTTCTTGTTGATCTCTCGGTTTAGAGTCCGCTTTTCTGACGAACTGATGGGTGGGTTTTCACGTCGTTCCTTCATTAGCCCCAAAGTCTCTTCTGAAAGCTTGGACTTCTTGCCCTTACGCTGCATGTAACAAAATCTCGTACCTTCTTCCCTGAGGACCCGAGTCACATTTTAGAGGTTCTGGTTTACGTCTGTGGTGGTTTCCACGGCAGCGAATTGGTTCTCCAGGTTAAACTGGAATGTTTTCGGATCCTGCCATGGTTTGGAGCAGTGTTGGTCGGAGCCTGAACTTCATCAGACGGACACGTTGCGCCTTGAAGTTGATATTCAGAGAGCCTCGGACAAGTCGGTGATCGCTACCGGTATTGAACCTGTTGATCACGGAGACATCTCTAAATATGTGCCTTTTATCCGTCATGATGAAGTCAATCTCATTTTTAGTCCTAGTGTCGGGGCTTAGCCACGTCCACTTCCTTTGGGGCTGTTTCTTAAAGAAGGAGTTCATCAAGAAGAGCCCCTTCCGTTCGAGAAAGTTGACGAGCATTTGCCCCCTATGATTTCTGCGTCCAAAGCTATGGCATCCTACTACCGATTCGCTGAAATTCTGTACTCCCACTTTAGCGTTAAAGTCCCCATGACAACGGTGTACTGGGTCTTTGTAGTGAAGTGGAGGGCCCTCGATATGTCATCGAACATATCCTCCACTTCATCGTCCGAGTGTGTCGAGGTCGGTGCGTACACTTGCACCACCTTGAAGCTATACCTCTCGGTGAGCTTTACAATAAGGTACGCTACCCTGTTCGACACACTGGACACTTCCACAACGTTGTCAGAAAGGGACTTGTTTACCAGCAACCCAACGCCACCTTGGGATTGTTGGTCTCCCTCTCGAAAGTACATTAGGTGGCCCGATTCTATGGTTAAGGTGTCCTCCCCCTCTCTTTGGACTTCACTCAACCCCAGTATGTGCCACCTAATTTTCCCAAGTTCCACCTCGAGTTGCGCCAGATGCGAGTCAAGCCGTAGCGTGCGTCCGTTATACGTCGCCAGGGTCAGTTGTTTGTGGTGGCCTCCCGTAGCCCGGAGATTCTTAGCACCCCTCGCCCCGCCGTTACCATGGTTGCCACCATGACCAGGAATAGCGGGGCCGCCGGGAACTAGGGGCCGTGGCTTCATGTTGTCCTGCATTGAAGGAATTTGCCCGTAATCGCCACGCTGGGCAGGCGGGTTGGCGATCGCAGGGCGTAGCTTCTCGCACCGGTGACGCTGCAGCCCGTCACCGGCCTGTTGCATTTAGCGACGCCTGTTGGGATGGGTATACCACCATCGATCGGTTGTCAGAGCCTCGTTCGTCGATCAGCAGGATGCACCGCGTGCAGGTGAGGTTGACTTGGGGCAAAAGATGTTGGCTCGCCCCTTACATGCCCGGGCATATACATTAGAAGGCGCGGGGGCTACCAACTGCGCCAACTGGACGGTCATATCGTAACAGACAATTCTAAGTTGCTAATAATAATATGTACATATTCAGGGATTACACATTTTTATTCGCTTTCCATTTTAACCTGTTTTTGATATAACTTTATGTATTTTAGTACTACACATTTGAGTATAAGTTTTCATAAGATCACTTTCCAAGTCACAATCTAGTAAAACGGTGGGTGCATTACTAAAACGGTTTAGGTACTTCTGGTAGATAGTAATCCACCATTACTACACGTCACTCGAGGAAACACAAGTCTAGGAAAAATATACAAAATCAATGACAGCCACTCCGAGCTGTTCCTCGCCTATCTTCCACTGAGTTAATACCATCCTACGCGTCATGTGTTTTATGTAAAACAGTACCTAAGTTATCAATTATATTTTATTGAATTCATGATTGTGCTTTTATTTAATATAATGTCATCCATGACTATTACTAACACGTTACTACACTGGCTAATAACACGTTATTTCTTAGTAGCAACTTCTGCTTTCGAGCTCTTGGTATCGAAATGAAATAGCCCATATAGGATGTTAGTGTAACTATACATCGACCCATATCTTTACCCACTCAAGATGGATATTAATACGTGTTTTCGATAGTTTTTACATATAGGAGACATACTTTCTCATTATTAGTTTTTGTTATTCGATATCCTCCTACTTCAGTCCTTATCTTAATGTAAACGTCTTGATGATTTCAGTTCTTCTCGCGGCACGTCGCCTCCACTCTTCGCGGTATTTAACCTGTTCCAGTGAATCTGTATTCTATCTGTTAAGCGATTGATATTCAGTGATAGTAACTTTAAATTAAGAATTAAGAATTGTATGTAGAAATGATAGCAAACTTAAACTCAAAATGTTTATTCTGCATAGGCCTACGGAGGCACTTATTTTTATTTTTTCTTAAATTTACAACCGGATCGACCACGACTGAGAAGATCCGGCAACAAACTCAACGGGCTAGTCCTTTAAATTTTTTTGGATACCCCATTTCTTAAATGATTTAACAAATGTTCACTTATTTTTAGCTCTAGTGTGTTGCCTTACAAAATAGAACATAATAATGGTATCAGTAGTGCAAGACACTTTGACATCTTAATACACGTGTAGGTAGATCCTAGAGTGATCAGTCCCAAGCTGTTTTATCCTCCGTAATTCGATATTTTGTAATAACCTTTTTGACAGACTTTAGTTTTAATAGTAATTTTAAAAATTATTAATCTGGCCGCATCAGGACAAAAAATAACAATAGATTTATGAATGAAACTTGCCTCGAATGAGGCTTGCTGATTCGGACAGATTAATAGGTAAATGTTATAGCCCAAGGGCAATGAGAGTCAGTCGCCAACCTAAAGCCGAAATTGAAAGATCGATCCTTACCGTAGTCCTAAGCTTTCGGTAGAGATAATATCGTGATGAAATCTACTAGGGCATTTCTGCTGATCGAGATTCGAGATGACAAACCTGTCGCAAAGAACTTAACTTTATGTTCTGCTGTCCTTGAAAGTCAGTAAAAAGTTTTAGATCTAGATTGATACCACTTCCAATCGCATTATGCACTAGCTATCATGTGCGATTGAAGTCAAACACTATTCAATCTACGTATTTAACAAAACCTTAAGTACTGCCTGTGAAATTATATTCTCATTTTTCAGTTCATGCATACATGCATGTCGTTCCCGTAAGTGGGATGCTCTTTTGACGTGTAGTTATTCTGTGATGTCTTTTTTTATTACTTATTCAGTGCTTTTAAGTACACAGTAGCTCACATTAATTATATGTGGAAGTTCGCTTTGAGCTAGATAACGTTGGTTCATAATAAAATACGGGATATAAATTCAGTATTCATGGGATTTTGCTGACTTTAATGTTTTGCGTGAATCGTTAAGTAACAGTAAACTGTTTATGGCAGGCTTTTTGTGTTCTACTTTATTTCCAAACTATAATTTTGGGAATGTTGAATGTGTACAAAATGTTTGAAAGATTTGATTTACTAACGACTTCCCAGATTCGATCTGTGAGAAAAAAAGTTTGTTTTCTGGTCTAGGATGTGTCTGAAGGGTACGTGTGTATTGATGCCTTCAGCGACTCTAGTGCGGTGATATGACTGTGTAACTATTATTATCACTATCACTAACTTAAATGTACGATTACGATAGACCCTGTCACACACGTGGGTGATTATCATAATCATAATCAGCCCATTTTGTTCCCATTACCGGGACTCGAGCCCTCCTCTCAGAGTGCGGATTCGTGAATAGGTTAGTGGCCAACCCATGTCGAAGTTTCCAGGTCGCCCAAAGGCCTTCGGCATAGCCTAACGACTGTTGTCCTAAGACAAATAACCAAAACCGACGGCTTAACGTGCCCTCCGAAGCACGGAAGCGCTCAGATATTTATAATGTCACTAGCACATCCAAGTACTGAACGTAGCAAGTGTTGCTTAACTTTTTGATCGGTTAGGATTGCCAAGTCAAGCTCCGCCACGAGCGCTTCGTGGTTAGCCATAAAAAAATCTAGAGTATTTCAAATTAGGTTTTATCAAGTTACTAGCTTTTCTAGGTCTTATTTCTATTACAATGACTTATATCATCCATCCGGGCTAAATCATGAAATGCATTTCCGGTCACGGAGATATTCACTAATTCTACAGGAACAATATATTTGACAGTAATTAGTTCTAACTGTGTACGAACATATGTTTCCTAATTTTTAACTTAATTTTACAGATTCACAGAGAATTATACCAAAGATAGAATGCACCTATATTCGAATGATCACACTTTAAAACGATGATAAAAATGTTGCTAGGTAAAGGAAAGTACTTATAGATTGTTATACCTATAGATACTCCTAAAACAATTATTTTGAAATGTTCGAGCTCACGAACATTGAACATTTTCGTAGGCTTTCTTCTTTCTTTAACTTTCGTAAGTCTTGATGTTGATCAAACAACTTTACAAAATATAAGAAAAATAAACAAACTTGACTTTTAATTATGCTCAGATTCATTCTCTTCAACTGGGCTGTGGATATCAAAGGAGAAGCTACTCGTATTAAAGCTTTCGCTTACAATATTGAAATGTTAGTCTATTGCAATTTTAACTATTAATGATTATGCTCTGTTTTAGTAATCTTGTGAAAATCAGACTCGATGTTTTTTTCCATAAGATTAGTTAATTTTTGACTATGTCACTTCGTGGTTAGTGATCATGCGGTCAAAGGTAGTATCATAATAGACCTAGAATTGCAACTTGTTCTTCAGAATAGCTCCTGGAACGCACTGTTAGGTGCTTCTTTTCCTTAATCTTTCCCTCATTCCTGAGGATTGTGACTCCTGTTGCAGTTTATTTACTGTTTCTCTCCACCGAGTTCTGTTGCTGGCCTGATGTAGAGCTGTGCTGAAAGGTATCTCCTATAGCTATAGCTGTTCCGAAACCTGATCCATCCATCGCTTTTGCCAGTTACTATTAGTAGCTCAAGGTTGTCAGAACTTCTACGCGCAATATGACCGAAGTACTGTAATAGTCGGTGTAAGCATATTGCAGAGAGTCTTTGGTGTTTCGATCAAACTTTTAAACGCGAAGGTGGTAGCTAGCCAGGCGAAATCGAGAAGTACCCTTCCACTAAGCTGTGGGTTTCATCACGATGTTACCTTCACAGAAAGCTCAAGTACGAAGTGAGGATCAATCCCGTGGGTGCATAATCCGCGGCTGAACCATTACTTATTATTGCTTCAAAAGCATTTAATAATGATTATTTATTACTAATATTACCTTTCTATTTCAGTGGATGAAACAAAACTAACGTTACCGGTACTTGTGTACATACATGGGGAGAGCTATTCGTGGAGTTCCAGTCACCCTTACGACGGTGCCGTTCTGGCGAGCTACACGGACCTCATAGTAGTGACACTGAATTTCAGACTTGGAGTTTTGGGTAAGTTTTCTCCCGCATGCTCGGAAAATGCCTGGATAAAATATAACTACAATTTGAAAAATGCACCGACTACCATTCTATTCAGTTATTGTAGTGTAACTCAAAAAGTGCTGGACTGAATTAAATGAAATTTAAATGGCACCACACAGCACCAGATTTCAAACAAAAAAAGGATTTTAAGAATCGGTTAACCCAATCGAAAGTTATGAGGTAACAAACATAAAAAATACAGTCGTATTGAGTACCTCCTCCTTTTTGGAAGTCGGTAGAAAATATTAAACTTTCTTATGATTTTCTGGTTCACACATTATACTAATTGCAAAAGCTAGGTGATTTAATAAATTAATCATTGGAGGTATCAAAAACTTAAATATAAACTGTTCATATTATAGAACTTTTATAAAGACCACGCATTTAAAAAAAAATGTTTATTTATTTATTTATAGCATACATGTACAAGTACATTCATATTTCCAAAGTTATTTTGGTAGGATAAGTACATGCACCCTGAAAGGGCGTTTGCCAGTGAGTGTGATATTTTCATTCACATTTTATAATTAGTTATTTTTTACATTGTTGCCATTTAATATATTTTTTTGTCAACCATACATAATAGTACACAGTATAAGTAGTAATAGTGTTTGACAAGACTGAAAAAATTAAATATGGTGGCAATTCCCCCTTGCCTCTTTAACAAACTAGAATATACCTACCATGTCTTCCGAGGGTGAACCGCGCATTTCACGTTAAACTACGATTTAAATCTTTGGGTGTCGTTGCAACTGTAATGGGCAAGCATCATCTTTGCAACATCGAAGAAGCGCATGACTGACCGCCTCGTCACTTTATTGCATAAAAACTGATGCGACTGGTGATTAGGAGAATCTCTATTTCCTTAAATTTTCTCCAATTACCTTAATTACATTATAAGCTGTGAACACAATCTTGAAATATCAACATCACTTGAATTAACAACGTCACTTCGCTTCTCTCACCTCTGCTCATCTTTCCGCTCTAGAATCCTGGTTCATTTGAATAACCAAATTAGAAGCGGACGTACGAAGCCTGCGCTGAAAGCTAGTCTTATAGTCTTATACCAATACAGTCAAGAGTCCAGTAAGAGACTTTCACACTTCAAAAATCACATTTTGACGTATATTTTAATTATACGCCAGTAATATGATACACGCAGGAAAGGGCCAATAACGCCAGTCGGTAATTTTGTTTCTTTTATCACATAAGAGTTTCCTCGAGTTTTGACGTGTACGGTGGCTTAATATTGTTATTGATCAATAATTTACAATAGTATTTGTTATATTAATATGCGCAAAATGTACAAAATCCTAAAACTATACTGTTATTAAATAGTATTTGAAAATATAATGTATGTTCGTAAAAAATTACATAAATATAAGTTAATTAGTGATCACCACCATTTTAATACTAGAAATACAAATAGGATAGATGTACCTAGTTTTAGACTTGCGAAGACTAATAAGTCATTCCTAAGAAATTGTGTGCGTTTTTACAATTAAATCCCAAAACACATATCTGAGATCACAGAGGGAAAATTCAAGTTTACTGTAAAAAACATTTTAATAAAAAAGCTTATTATAAAGTCCGACATTATTAGATAGAAGACAAAGATGCTTGGAATATTCCACTTCTGGTAAGCTGTCATTCTACCACCCATAAAATGTAATATTAGTAGTACCTAAGTGGAAACATTGTAAACATCTGTATAAAAAGAATGGCCCCGAGTTTCTTGCTGTTTCTTCTCGGTAGGCTTTATAGATTTTGGAACGCGGCGGTAGAATATTAAAAGTACATTATAATGAAAAATTGACTTTCAGATTGTAGTTCATACGTGCGTCTTTGATGCCTAAATTTAATAAATAATTAATAATTGACTTTGACTAAAATTGTATTGTTGTGATCTCCTCAGTTAAGTTTTACTGATGTATCGTCCGCATTACAAGATCTGGCTTATTTTTAATGCGACTGTGACTTGACTCGGACTATTTGAAAACAAATCTAACTTGCTGAAAGTGTAATAAATAAAAAAATAAAAAAAAATATTTCATCTAATAATAAGTCACAAAGTGAATGTTTGAAGCCCTGTCTACTGCTTTAGTATACACAGTGTTGCAGTTGCAGTGCAGTAGGCAGTGTCTTCCTCAAAATAAGCACAAATACATAATAGAACTTTAGAAATGGCAACAGTTAAAACCGTACGAGTCCAAATATAAGTCCTTGTTTCACTTGATAACCAATTTCGAGGTCGAAGATGATATCACAGAAAATCTAAAATTATTACTGGTTCACGTAGAGACAGCTTACAGCCGTGCGATTCTCTAAGAGCAAACATCGTTGCATCTTTGACAACCATCCGTGAAACAAATGACGAGATGACTAGAAACGTTGGAAAAACAACCTTATGTACAAGGGCGATATCTCATAAAGTATTTGACAACGGTGAGCTCGTCGACGAGCTCGTTCAACGAATCATTAGAGGATCGCACGATAGTTGTCTTTCTAAGAATCAATGTCATTCGGGGTTGGACCCACAGACCGATAGCTTCTAACGCGCTCACTTGCAGCCTGCGCCATCTATGTAGGAAACGGAAGTTGTGTAATAAGCTTTACCCTTACTATGGCCAAAAAACTTTGCTTTCCAATGCCACAGAGATAAAAATAGCTATAAAAGTTTGCTTTTTATTTACCAAACAGAGAAAATTGCGTAATAAATCCGTTAATAAGTGAATTTACGCTTATTCCATAAGAACACTCTAGTTCGAGCGACAAATATATTTTATAATAAAGCGTAATATATGTATTAATTGTGTCAAGTATCATTAAATTCTATATCGTAGTTTCAGAGTGGTACGCATTCAATAGAAGAAATAAAAGAAAATTTTAAATAATATAATTTACTCGTTACGCCTAAATCGTGTATTAATAAACCTATTGTAAATATAATCATATTGTGAATGATGTTAATTAGCCCAAATTAATATTAAAAAACTATTTTTATCGAATTTGGGGATTTAAGTTATTCGTTCAGCAATAGATACAACGGATCGCATTGTTTTTCTACCGACTTCTAAAAAAGGAGGAGGTACTCAATTCAACTGTTTTTTTTTAAATGTTTGTTACCTCATAACTTTCGATAGGGTAAACTGATTATCAAAATTATTTTTTTGTTTGACAGCTGGTGCTTTCCGTGTAGTCCCATTTAAATGTCATTAAATTCGGTTCAGTAGTTTTTGAATTACACTCCAATACCTGATCTTTACCAAAGTAATAGAATGAAAGACGGTATATTTTTTTTTTAATTGTACTTGTGTTTTCTTGTCAATCTCTTTTTTTTGGATTTAAATGGGACTTGATGAAATTTAAATGGGACCACCCATTTAAATTACATCAAATTCGGTTGAGTAGTTTTGGAGTTACTCTCCAATAACTGAATAAAATGGAAGTCGGTATTACATTTTTCAAATTTACTTGTCATATATTATATAAGTTAAAAGTTCGTAGCGGGCCTTACTTTTTATATCAATCATACAAATAAGATACCTAGTTCTCGAGCGAGTCAAAAATAATGTCGCATGAACGAACTCACAAATAAACTCAAGTACCCGTAAATTTAAATAAAGGACTTTGGAAGCTTTTTATTACATCAAGCAAGACTACCAGTGATCACAATAACCAGTTAACTGACTAATACCACTATGAAAGTTATAAATTATACTAATTATTATCACTACATATAATAAAACTGTATAGGTAAAATTTCTGTACAAGGAAAAATCGAGTTAGGGGGATGTAAAGAGTGAAATTCTTTATAATTTTTTTTTTTTCTGTTTGTCTGTCTGTTTGTACGGGCTAATCTCCGAAACGACTGAACCGATTTAAATAAAATTTTGAATGATAGTAGCTGATATCCCTGGTCAACATGTAGGATACTTTTGATCCCGATAAATTAAAGAGTTCTCGTGGGATTGTTCAAAAACTGTAATTAACCGTATCCCTCGAGGCCACGCGAGCGAATGTTGGCGGGTCAGCCAGTCAATTATAATTCGCTACCATGTTGTTTTATTAAACTCAAGTTTATAATTATTTTTTTATTATAAAACTCACTGTGGCCTCCTAATGTGTAAACTCAAAGTCGTGTAACGAGCTACAGAGAGGCCTATACTAGGGGTTGTAATACGTGATCGAATCAGAAATGAAGAGATCCAAAGTAGGTAAACTAGTGACCAAAAAACGTAGAAGATTAGCCAGTTAAAGTGACCGTGGGCAGGGCACTTGGCACGCAAAACAGATGGCCGATGGGGCCGGTTCTGAAGTAGAGACCGTACACCAGCAAGCGCAGAGTAGGTACTTTTACGATCTCAGAATAAAATACTCAGATGTACCTAAAGTTGATGATTCTGAAGTCATTGATCATCCTTTTCGACGCCGACTTTCGAATCTTGCAAAAACTATAAACAGAGAAGAAGTAAACCTCTTTTACCGCATCCAAATGTTTCAAATTACAAAATTGTCTCCCTGACATGACTAGACATAACAATTGTCAAATGACTGGCGGCGAGGTCTCATTTGTTTTGTCTTTGTGTTCACTAGTTCGAAGCGCTGGTTCTGACCACCAACCGCAATCTCTTTAATTTGTACGAACCTTTATAAACTCGTGTACGCCTAACTTTTGTTGTGTACTCATAAAAACACATCAACATCATTAATATTCAAAGCATGTGAAGATTTGCTACTGCCGCGTTATTTACGGTAGCAAGAATCCTTATTTCCTCGAAAACACTTCAGTTCAACAACCCTGTCGCTGCAAACGGTTGATCGAATTTGAAGGGAACGTCAAGTTTCACGGATCAGGAGATTTCTATGAATTATACTTGTATATTTGAAGATATTTATATGGGAATCGTACTTGAAAATTATTCCAGTTTTGTGACCTGAAATCCGCTTTCGATATTATAACAAATTATTGTAAGAAGGTCGCGAATTGGACAAAATATTATGTTATGTACATACATACTCCCCTCATTAGAAAACTCGTTTTTAGGGTCGTATACATCCTCGTTTGGTGATTATCCGAGAATATTTTTTCATTTTTATACTTTTACTAGCTGCACCCCGTGGTAACGTCCGCTTGGTGATGGATTAAATGACGAATCATTATCATCCGATGATTTATCATATTATGACGCTATACTTTGGATTACATATTAGTCGCACTATGGCTATTAGATAACATACTTACTACTTGTTAGTACTTTAAAAAGTATATTTTTACTTAACCCAGGGTATTTTTCCCCCTAACGATATTTCATCAACATCGGTCCAACCGTTTGGGTGTGAAAAAGTATGTAACTTACATACAAACATACTCTCAAATTTTAGCCTTTGTAACATCTGGGGGCGTACTCCCACCTTTTACGAAACTATCATAAATCATGAGCGTTTTGTAATAAGCTTAGAATAATCATATTTACTATCGTACTCCCACCGACACAAAACGGTCAACTAAATTTAATGCTAAGGTTGCAATGTGACTACTTTAAGAGGTGGGAGTAAGGGATCTACAAAAATATGACACTGGAACAATGAAACTAGTGTCAAAAGTTACGTCAAAGTACGCGAATTGAGTGAAATATTTGATACTACGTCATCAAAACGTCTATCGTATTGCGTTATTAACTTGCTATATTGACGTGGTGGTGCCAAATTTCATGGTAAGGTTGAAACATGACTACTTTAAGAGGTCGGAGTATTTACCCCCATCTTATCCCAAATTAATACCCAGGAGTGATTACAAAAAATAATTAAATATGTATACTATACGAACGTGTAAATAAAAACGTATACTCTATGCCTATTATAATCACTGACCTTGTGACATAGATTTGTGCATAGAATTATAAACCTTCAGATGGTAAGCATTTTCAGACCGTGATCGTACTCCTATACAATTTTTTTTTATCAACTATGCTATCTTGAACATCGTGTCTTTGAAGCAAAAGGAGTAGTTTTACGCCATTAGTAATACTCTTCCATCAAAAATAGTGCCTACACTAAATAATAAAAACATATTTAGCGCTAAATAAAGCTATAAGTAGTAGTTCTGCGAACAGTAGACCTCGCGCGCACATACTCTTATCAGCGGCAATTTTTCGCAGTACTTCAATACCTATTATTTTTTACTTGACCAATTATGTTCATATTCGAAATTCCTCTTTAAAGGCAGGTACTTAATCATCATCATCATCATCATTATCAGCCGGAAGACGTCCACTGCTGAACATATGCCTCCCCCGTAGAACACCACTTGGACCGGCTACTCGCTTCCTGCATCCAGCGATTCCCCGCGGTTTTTATGAGGTCGTCGGTCCACCTAGCGGGGGGCCGGCCTACACTACGCCTTCCGGTGCGTGGTCGCCACTCGAGAACTTTTCTTCCCCCTAGGTACTTAATGTGTGTACCAAATTTAATCAATACTAGTTGGTACACCGCAGCAAACTTCCCCCTTTTTAGAAAAAGTGCCCCTCAAAATCAGCGACGACAATAAAAAATATTTTAATTAGAACATACATACCAAGTTTCGTCAAGATTGGTTGCAAAATGTGACCTGTACAGGATGACAAACGTAGAAACTAACAAATATACGGACAGATGAAAGTTAATTTGGCCAGTTAAAGCAGAGACGTTTCGCTCGCTCGGTCAATAATCATAAAATATGACCTGGAAAAGTATCGTTTCCTCTTAGGGGATGTGTAAATGTCCATGTCACGTACTGCTTCTATGAGCTTTACTTCTTTCGTTGAATTGCTTAATGTATCGAAAGTACTTTTCACATGTAGTCTAAACCGGCGATACCGGTATATTTCTCATTATAGGCGCTGACGCTACACCTCGTATTAACAATCGCATATGTATTCCTCAATAGCTCATTTTTACAACATGGGGTTTAAGAATTAGAACGGCTTTTAAAAACCCGTTCTTACAGGAACATCACTCCTCCTGCATCAAACTAGAGCGGTGTCCTCCATCAGTTTTATCACCCGAAATCTTTTTCGTTTCTCTCACTTAGAGTTGAGACCTGCATAAATTTATGCGTTAGCATCTATATAGTTTGTGATAAATTTTTGGACTTTGATCTGTCAACTCATTATTTTCTCTCATTTTCAAATTTAACACATCCGTTGGCTAAATCTAAAATGAGGTTTAATACCAAAATACGTAAAAGTTGTGCCAAAAACAGGTTAAAATGGAAAGCGAATGAAAATGTGCGAGCCATGAATATTTATAAATATTACAACGGATATAATCATACTTAATAATCAACTTATACAACGGAAATAGCTTTTAATATGTAATTACGGTTTTTAAAGCTTTTAATAATTATGTTTGTGGTCAACTTGAGATGTCTGTATTGTAAAACTCATAGTCCTTGTCTGTAAATTTCTGCACTGAAAAGTCATTCCAGCTTACGACTCTCTTTCCGCATGCACCCATTTGTTAATGAATGCCTACTTTGGTCCTTTCATAGCGTCCCCATGTGAATTATGCTGAGCCGAACAGTTTACTATGTACTACTTCCTAGCAACGTAGGTTTACACCGTATAAAGAGCAACACAGTGTTCATAAATTGTATTAAATAGAACCGTAACGCTTTCATTTATATCGACTACCACAAGGTTTTAGCACTAGTAACACCTAGCACCATGGCTGTACCACTTTTCACTTGTTTTTGTTGTTGTTGTTTTCACTCGTTGCATTTGGTACTTCATCTACGACCCGCGCAAACAATACCTACGGTAAACGCACAGCCTCGTACCTGGTCCCACGTTTAATTAATAACTTATCTATTGATTTACGTAAAAACATTACACCAAATAATATTAAATATAAACTCAAGGATTATTTCCTTCAACGCATAGAATGTTGATTATATAACTTGGTACCTAGCGGATATCGCATGGGCTACGAAGATAAATAAATAATCTTCGTCAACAGTCAAAACATGCTTGTATATCCCTGTAGTAGTGTAGTATCCCTTATGTACCCTCTTAGATGTATGATTAAGTTAGATTCTTACATTATAGCATTATGTACAAACCTATGTGGTTTAAGAATGCTATGTTAATTACTTCAAAATGTATGTACTTTTAATTTGGTAAATAAATTAAAAAAAAAAAAAATCTATCCTTTGTGCGTTTGTCAATTGATCAAATACATTCTTTTATGTACCGTAATACTCGCTTCCATTGTTAACGCGGGCAAAGTCATCGTTCTGCAATGCGCTCTATTTATACTATGAATACGATTCCGTTTCAATTCATCTGAATACACTCTTTGACCTCGCAAGCCCCTTGGGGGTTGTTTACAGAACGCAAGCGAGAATTGAAAGCGCGTGGATTTGGTTCGGTTGAACATACTTTGAGTGATAAAGTTTGCATTTTATTTTATAGGTCATAAATTTAATTTTAAAGTTGTTTGCCAGATTTTTTATTGAATATTCGTTCCACAGATAATTGAGCTCGTAATCCATTTAAATATTTCAGTTGTATCTACTTCGTTATTTTCAACATTAACTATTAAGGTTTGTTAATCATTAATGTTGAATAATTTCAAAATATATGACGCTGTTTATTAAAAAAATGGTAATCCAATATTGTCCCAATTTAGACTCGGGCCTTCCTTTCAGAGAGAGAGAGAGAGAGAGAGAGAGAGAGAGAAAGAGAGAGAGAGAGAGAGAGGATTACGGGTCAGTATAATAGCTAGTGCGCGAATATGAATCTTATTTCAATATTCTACTTTTTCTGCTTACGTTATAATATGTATCTGCTCTATCGGCAATGCTATTCACTTAAACTTCATTTGTTAAAAATCAATTTTCTAGGTAACCAAATAGTTTTGATCTATTTTATATGGATAGAATGGCAAGAGAGGTAATACACGTGATCGTTAATTGCCGTGTGAACGAAGCGAATTAAATCTCTGCAAATATTTGTTAAATTTGCTTTCATCCGTTCGGATGTTGGTACTGGCGTAGAGATTGTATCTTTCAACTAATTTTATCAAAATTAAGTAAGTTAATCAGATCCTATAAATTTTTTGGACACTGGCCTTTTTTGATTAGATGATTATGAAAGATGGAAGGGGATTTCGGTGACATCTACCGCAAGAAAGTTTGTTCTCGCGAGGTATACTGTTCGCAGAACTAATAGTATACGTTGTCTGTATGTGTAAACGTGTATGTAGTGAAGGTCTTTGATTCGATCGGGATGTGGGCAGTGCTGAAGTCTCCCTAGCGGTGCCGTATTGACTATCGGTATATCGAAGTGATTAAGTGTTTGAACAATAATGCAAACATGTCAGTCCAAGTACAGGATTGATGAGAGACAATTCCATTGCAAAAAGGCGTGAGGCAGGGAGACGTAATATCTCAAAAACTATTCACCGCTGCATTGGAAGACACCTTCAAGCTCCTGGAATGGCATGGATTGGCATCAATATGAGCGGCCAGTTTATGTTGTTTATGTTTAGTCATGGCAGAATCGGTGAGAACCACAACACGATGCTCGAAGGTCTCAATCGAGTTTTCCAACTAGTAGGCCTTAAGGTGGACATGGAAAAGTGAAATATTATGTCAAATGTCGAAGTTGTGCCTATCCCACTATCAGTTGGGAAGGCAGTTCTCAAAGTTGTTGATAAATAGATGTATTAACTCACTTACGACAAACAGTTCAACTGGTTGGTCCAACTTCGAGTAAAAGGTCAATCTTCGAATTCAACATTACTAGGTAGCGTTCCGGAAACTTGAGAAGTCTTCTCGTGCAAATTACTTCAGTAATTCTAGACATAAGTCTTTGATCAGTGTGAGTTACCAGTGATAGCATTTGGCAATGAAACTTGGTTTTTACTATGGATCTCATAAGCAAGCTCAAAGTCGCACGACGAGCTATGGGAGGGCTATGCTAGGGGTTTCTGTACGTGATTGAACTATAAATCAGGAGATCCTTAGATGAAATTAGGTTACCTACATAGCTCAGAAAATAAGCCAATAACAAGATGAACAGACAACCTGATACAGGTCGCAGGACGACGTAGGATTTAGGCTACTTCCAATCGGTCCCCATGGAAATTTGGGGGCGAGGCATATGTTCAGCAATGGACGTCCTACGTCTGAGATGATAATGGTGATAATGAATATCTTGCCCGCTTTTGCAATGGAAACTTTGCTCTTCAAACCGAAATCAGTGATGTTTGCATACTACTACTACTTCACGATTTAATATTTGGCGAGGTGTGGTATTCTACTGGCAGTCCTACATATTCAGTACATGAACGAATCCTGATTAAATAAAAATAGAAACGTAGGTACAATCTATAAGTTTTTTGAATCATTTAAGGAATTTATTTTTTATGACAGGCTGATACAATATCCTTTTATTAATATGTCCGCATCAGGTTTACGCTATAACAAAAGATTTATGAATGGACTTGCTGATGCGGAGGAGTTAAAGTGTGAAGACTTATGTTGTTGAGAAATCTATTTTCTAGTTAGACAGTTGTGAGCTCAATGTTCTTTTTCTTTGGAACCCCTGAGGAATTAGAAGTTAAATTGCACTCGTGCTGGACGTGTTCCATACGATACGTGTGCAATCCTCAACTTTAAACAAATTTATTTATTACCAATACTTAATCCAAACAGTTTGGCGTGAATAAAATGGTGTTTATGCAATGATGTTTCAAAGGTATATCCATACGGATAACTACTTTTAACTTTTGCGCTTCACATTTTTCTTAGTATATAAGAAAGCAAAAGTCATGATCCAATTATTATAAAGTATTATTTTAATTATATATGTTGTTTATGTCAATTAGTGACGAGAAAAGCAAGTCGGTCGCGTCACTCTTGTCCATAACATTTCAGGGCCATCCGGAATGTTCTACCGACTTCCAAAAATAGGACTTTTTTGGAAGTCGGTAGAATTTTTTTATGTTTGTTACTTCATAACTTTCGATTGGGTGGACTGATTCTCAAAATTCTTTTTTGTTTGAAAGCTGGTGCTTTTTTTTGTGTGATCCTGTTTAAATTTCATGAAATTCAGTCTAGTAGTTTTTCAGTTACACTCCAATAACTGATTTTCACCAAAGTAATGGAATGGAAGTCGGTATTAAAATTTTCAAATTGCACTTCTAAACTACAATATTTCCAAACCCTGCATATCTGTGTGAGATATTAAAAGAGAAATCTCTTGCCCTGTAGTTACCCTGGAAACATTGCTCTTCATTGAAACACAGTTATGTTTGCACACTACTGCTTTACGGTTGAACAATTGGAAAAAGTGTGGTACTTCCCCAGGCGGACTCTGCAAATATTCCTACCACTACAAAATTATAATTATGTGCTATGTCATTTAGTATTAAGCATAGATTTAAAAAAAATGTTTCTCTCTTTGTTGCAGGGTTATGCTTGTTTTTTTTCAATCAATAAAAATTTAATTTAATTTCAATATTTAAAATATATGTCATTGTAACAAAATCCAAAAGTTAATAATTATGTAAAATTTTAAAATATGAAATCAATGATAAATGTTTGTTCGTTCTTTCTGCCGTGTGATTCTCGAATAATTAATCGTTGCGTTCGTCAACGAGGACACCGATGTCAAATACTTTAGGAGATATTGCTCTTGTACATAAGGTTGTTTTTGCAATGATGTTTGCTCTTTGAGAATCGCACGGCAGGCGTGCGTATCTCTAAGAGCAAACATCGTTGCATCTTTGACAACATCCGTGAAACAAATGAAGAGATGACAAGAAACGTTGGAAAAGCAACCTTATGTATAAAGACAATATTTCATAAAGTATTTAACACCGGTGAGCTCGTCGACGAATCATTACAGAATCGCACGGCTGTTCCCTACTAGGCACTATACCTATACGTCACTTAAAAAAACAAGCGAAAAACCATAACTAAAAATAATCGTTTTTTGTTTTAAGCCTAATGAAAACACCATCAATACACTTATAACAAACTTTAAGTGATATTCCAAATAAGTGATTTTTCTTTCGCAGGTTTTCTAAATGCGAATCCATCACCACATCTCAAAGCCAGAGTAGCGAACTATGGTCTCATGGACCAGATAGCAGCATTGCATTGGGTGCAGCAGAACATTGCACTTTTTGGAGGAGACCCGTCTAATATCACCCTCATGGGACACGGATCGGGAGCCGCGTGTATCAACTTTCTTATGATATCACCGACAGTTATGCCAGGTAAGTGTGTTGTATACGAACTGACCTGCTCTGGTGCAGATGAACAAGAGAACGAAGGAGTTAGTTCGCACACCTCTTCTCCTCTCTGTAGTGGGGTCAGTAGTGAAGAGTCGGGGACTCTTCGCCAGCTTGCACGGCCCAACACATCACAGGCATGAGCTCTGTCACAGATACTGAGTTCCGGTTAAGATCAGACCGGGCCTACCGCTGGAACAATATGGTGAATGGCAACCCCATATCGCCCTACTTTGGCAAAGGACTGCTCATGGGGTAGCTAGTGGGTTCGAGCCCTACACACTCTCCTTCCGTCACTAGTGTACTCCCGTAGTCGAAGGGCACACTGCCTATCGACTACGGGAGTAGTACACTACCCATTGGGAAATACACTATCTCCCAACCACTAATAATCACTACATTATAATAAAACGAAAGGTCGAATTTCTGTACAATGAAAAAAATGCTAGTAAGCAAAGTAAAAACCGAATCAGGGGTATGTAAGGAGTAAAATCGAACTAATTTAGATTTATTAAAAAAATGTTTCTCTGTTTGTCTGTTCGTCTATCTGTTTGTACGGACTATCTCCAAAACGACTGGACCGATTTGAATAACATTTTGCATGGCAGTAGCTTATATGCCTGGTTAATGTAATAGGATACTCTTGATCTCGGTGAATTAAATATCGAAATCGTGGGATAGTTACAAAACTGTAATCAACCGTATCCCGCGAGGCCACGCGAACGAAGCCGCTGTCGGGTCAGCTAGTAAATAAATAAACGCCGCTGTTATGGCGTTATTAATAAAACGTACCAAGTATCATTATTAATGTAGCATCAGCAAACATAATATAGTTCATCAGAATAATCACTTTCAATCATTACCTATCTACAGCTATTGACACTATTCTAAATACATTGATTCATTGTTGTGAAATAATACTTACATCATGACGACTTTTATTGTTTACTGAGAGCATATTGAATTCAATATATTGTGTATAGTCAGTCGCAAGCAAACAATAGAGAAGCTTTAGGTGTAGAAAATGTTGAGATATATTCTTCTTATGTGTCCGTATAATAAATATACTGGTACTCATGTCGACAATGCTAAGTTTTCTTATGTTAACATTTTTAAAGGCTAGTATTATTTTAATTATAAAAATAATGTTTACGTTGAATGGGAATTTCACTTTGACTAATTGCCAAAAAACTTTATAAAACATCTATAAATTATAAGTGTTCTGCTACCTCCACTTATTTAGCCTAACGGAAAACATATTTTTCAGGATTATTTCACAGAGCAATCCTTCTATCAGGGTCAGCACTAAGTTCCTGGGCAATAGTAGACGATCCCGTCTTCTACTCACTAAAACTAGCCAAACACATGAACTGTACTGTTCCTGAAGACTTGTCAAAAGACCACGAGGTCATCGTGGATTGCCTCCGAGAAGCCACCATTGAAGAATTACTATCACTAGACATATCACCGCCAAACTTTTTAACTGCTTTCGGGCCTTCAGTAGACGGTGTGGTTATAAAGACAGATTTTGCAAAAGACTTCCTAACAATGTATTCTACAGGGGACTTCCCCAGTTTTGGGCCTTTGAACAATATGAATTTTAATTTTAATACGCATAAGAAGAGGAGTGACAGTGGAAGAAGATTGTTCCAGAACAAGTATGATCTGTTGTTTGGAGTTGTCACTAATGAAGCTCTATGGAAGTTCTCAGCTCATGATGTACAGAACGGTATTGAGCCTGATAAAAGAGATAGAATGCTGAGGTGAGAATTTTGTTCAGATGAATTGACGAGGGACTTTTATTTAGGAAACAATTGAAGGGCTTGGAACCATTTTTTACGTTGTTTGAACAGTTTGCAACTTGAATCTTTGATCTTCTCGTTATAATCGTAGGAAGTACTCATAGTTGAGTTAAGCCAAGTTCTCGGTCACTACATGGATCGGTGAACACTAGAAATATTTAAAATATGTAAAATGTAAATGTGTGTAATCATTTACAAAGTAGTCACTTTAATTATTCGGAAAGCACGTCATCCTATTGATGTTGGTTTAAGTCTTAACTTACATTTACACCTAAACTAGTTTACTAAACAATTCACACAACTCGTTACTTACATCAAACAAATCTCACAATATGTTTTGTTAGTTCTTGTGTTCGCACTGCCGGAAACGCGTTAAAACTTTGTACGATTCTCAAGATTTGTTGTATTCTGTGTTTCAACTGTCGAATAAGTTTAACGAAAATCACTTTGTTATTAGATCCTCTGTTTTTGATTAATAGATGTTTGATGTTGTTTGATGTTCGCACTATCGCTTTATGTCTTGCAATTTGTTTGTTAAATAATGTGCTATGGTAACCTTATATACATAACTATGTATATAAGGTTTACGTAGTCATATACACACACAGACAGAGGTCATACTGACATATTTGACCTGTTTGGGATTGAACCCGGGATCAACGGCTTAGAAGGAAAAGTAGCCATCCGCCCAGTTGTTGCAGTAATTGTTGTAACAATGTAAACGAGTTTTTATACATTTAAAAAAACAGTATGACAACACGTGTTTTTATGAATATTTAGGCAGTACAGTACCCAGTTAGGACTATAGAGGCCATAGTACTACAGTCGTTAGTCAAACTAGGGCTATTAGACTATTAGCTTAATATGCTAACCCCTAATTGGCCAGGCAACGGATTAAGCCCTAGGAAGACTTCGTAAAGAAGGGTTCCAACTATTGTTAGTAAATATTTACGGAAACCCGTAGGGCCATGATGTATCTCAGTTGCTAACAAGCGTTGATTGAAATCGAAAAAAATGACGGCTCTATGTCACTTTTGTGAGCCAGACATCAACTTACTAACATTTTTGCTTACTGGAGTTGTTAAAACTGACATAGAGCAGCCATTTTTCAATATTTCAATCAACATTTGTTAGCAACTGAGATACATAAACAGCCCTGCCGATTGCAAATTATATCTTTTAACCGTTTCATTATGTAGTTGAATCAATACTAAAGGCAACAGTTATTGCATCAAAGGTTTCACGGCCAGACACAATAGAAATTTCATTGTTATAATGACATCGACCGATGAAGGGATAAATAATTATTTTTTGACAATGGTTCTCACACATATGAGATATATTTAAAAATAATTCCCATAAGCATTCATAATATTGTTCTCAACAAGTACTACAAAAGATATAAAACATGTTATAAAGCTAATGTTCCAAGAATTCACTATAAGCAACCGCCTGACTGAGTTTACGCTTTTGATGAACATGTGTAATGTTTTATCATCTACCATAATGTGTATTTGTTTTTACAGAACTTACGTCAGAAATGCCTACACGTACCACTTGAGTGAAATCTTCTACACCATCGTCAACGAATACACGGATTGGGAAAAAACGGTAGAGGTTTGTTGTTATTATAAAACTACTCCGTGAAGTACGGAGTCGAAGGAAAAAAACTAAAATAATAAAACTAACTACTTTTACTAAAACTCCGGGGTCGAATAGTTAGTCGGGATGCGAATAGTAAGAGGCGAGGAAACCCAACATACTAAATGGTAGGCCTCTTGTGCGAAAAATTGCTCTGGTCGGTAACACCGTAGTTTCAGATATTCTGCTACGAAACAGCAGTATTAAAATTGTACTGTAACAGCCGTTGTGTGCTTATTTGCACTATACAAAGTGACATTACTATGCGGATGAGGCGCGAAAGGTAAATTTAGAAGGTGACAAGTGCGGTGTAGTGCGAAACCATAGACTAAGTTTTAGATGGCATTGCAACTGTCACCCTGCGTTCAGAAGCTTTTATCGTAAGCACTTTAGTTCAAACTGTAACTAATGTACAACTGCATGTATACGAGTATATAAAATTCTAATTTATTCAGGCGATACTGTAGGGAAATTATCAAAAATGTATTAAAAGGATTTTTTTAGTGACATTTCCGCTGGAAACGATGCATATAGTTGAGTTGCGGTGTGCACTAGCCTAGCTCACTAGTAAGTCAATCACTGTCGATGTAGCGCTCGACGCGTCAACATCTTCTGAGGATGCCTCGTGTAGAGATGAAACACGTGTCGAATCGTTTTTAGTTGATTGAGTTGTTTTGTGCGTTGCTTATTCTTTTTACTTTCTATTTATACTTTATGCGGGACGGAGGGTGGTGCACACTGCAACTCAGCCATAAACATCGTTTCCAGTGGACGTGTCACTAAATATTTCTTTTAATATCGGTTTTTAAAACAATTTATTTTAAATAAATTAAAATTTTAACTAATACAATTGTTATAGTGCAATACAAGCTTTTACAATAAAAACAATGTGGCCCTTGAGGGTGTTTGAATAGTACACCTGGCAACCCTGCAAATATTTTCGGCAATCCATCTTACTTATAAGAAAACACCCGGCCTTTGGGAAAGAAAACAGCAATTAGATTACGTTAGGGGAAATACGGAAGTTAAATCTCCACCAATTTCTTTTCAAGTTTATCGTCGAATCAAAATGTATAAATATAATGACGTTACAAGTTGTCAAGGAACATTCATGTTCTAATTTATCATGTTATAAGGAAAGGAGAAAAAACGAGTATAGACAAAAACAGTTGTTTTCATTTTACGACTTATTTGATTATGTAATATATGGGTACGATGTCCACTAGTGAAATACTTTTATAACTAGATAATTTATTGATTCGTTACTTTGCGGAAATCCATTATCAAAAAACGATATTAAAAAATATTTAGTGACACTTCCGCTGAAAAGAAAACAATGATTTTGGCCTATTTGTGGGCGTGCACCACCCTCCCTCCCACATAAAATGCTAATAGGAAGAATACAAAATAAAAAACACAAGAAACCCCAAATAAACCAACACCGATTCGACACGTGTTTCGCCTCTACACGAGGCATCCTCAGGAGATGTTGACTCGTCGAGCGCTAGACCGACAGTGACTTTTATAACGTCAAATTGAAATAAAAAAGAATACAATACGATGATAATACAGTTTACTATTAAAAATATTGGAAAGTATTTTATTTTAATATTAGTGAGATCATCATCATCACCATCATCTCAGCCGTAGGACGTCCACTGCTGAACATAGACCTTGGTTGGAATCGATCTGTGCCAAACGTCGTCTTGCGGCCTTTATCAGGTGGTTTGTCCACCTTGTAGGTAATAATGAAGCTATTTATGAAAGGTTTGGTTTGATATTGGTTTGTGTATATAACCAAAAATTTTTAAATATGGTCTTGCCAAAACTCTCTTATCTTTGTCTCTTTACTTCACCCATAAACACAACTTACACCCTAATCGGATTCCGCTAGTTATCCTACTAAAATGGTATTATTTTTTTCTAAATTGGCAACACTAATGCTGGGTATCTTAGGTTTAACTGTTAAGTAGTTTAATAAGCTTAATAGCTTAATTTTAATCGTTTGAATTAGATAATTGACGTCCTTATTTCACTAAAATAATATCAGACAAGACATCGACCAACTATAATGAATAGATAAACTACTAAAAATCTAATAAAACAAGCGATGATTCAGTCGAGCAACTGATTTGAGTTCGCCTCCGTCAAAAACTACGGTACGGGTGAAAAACACATTTTTACAAAACTCGATCTTATATGCAGTGCTTATAAGGTTGTAACTTATTTTTAAAGTAATCTATAGTATTTCACTGCGAAACTGATAGGCTGCATTATTTATTTTTGCATGTTTGATAAAGTTTGTAATAATTATGTATAAAAAAGAATCTTGTTCGTTAAATCGTACCACTCATTATTAACTTATTTGTAGAGATACTACTCGTATTTTACCAGCGGCCTAAATAAGATCATGGTAGAGATTCACTTGTTCAAAAAAACTAAACTAAACTACCGAACTAAAAATGTATTATGGTGGTCCTTATTCTGTTAACAATAAAATTCCAAAATCATTTAACAGTTAGAATATTTTTAGAAGTGTACTTCTAAAAATAGGATTATTCTATTTAATTTTGGGTTATTTTAGGTTAGTTTAACGAGCACCAAGTTACGTGACGATTAAACTGTCTAAAATATGCCCACGATTGAAGAGAAATGTCTAATTTTAGTACTGTCATTCGAATGTGTTATACTAATTTGGAATTTAGCCTAAACAAAATAAGTATTGCCATAATTTAGAGAATTTTAGTTATGAGAATGCTTACATAATCGACACCGATGTCGCGATGTCTATACCAAGATGTGAGAAAATGAAACGTACTAGGTGAAAAGCCTTGAGCAAAAGTCCAGATGTTTTGCCGCGAAACAGTACATGCCGCATGCCCACAATAGTTGCAGTCTAGTTCTAAAAGGTTTTATGATACTACACTGCATTTGTCATCCCGCGACATTACTTTTCAAGCCTCATTTTCCTAGTAATTTGGCTTGCTATTTGACCTCAAACATCCTGCGTACTACCAATCGAAACGGTCTCTTTCATCTAGAAAATGTTTGCATCTGCGAAAATATGATAAAAGTTTTACTACTCGTACTACTATTATTTGAGATAGAAAACTATCGAAAGTTATGTTCATAATTATGATTTTAAACCGGCCAGGACTCGCGTAATATTTACAGGAAATAAAGAAAGAAAGGAAGAAACATTTTTATTAGATACATAAACATATACAGAACACAGAGCCAACATATAACAAATGAATAACAACAAACATTAAACATAAAGACACTAAATAGTCTTCGACCAGTTTCAAACTTATTTACCACAGTACTTTACCGTCGCGGAGGTACGTGCTCTGGCCCAGAGTGACTCCCAGAAGAAGAACTAGAAACTGGTCAGAGACTATTTCCGGTAAACATTACGCGAGTCCTAGCCGGCTTTAAAGCATAATTATTCTACTTTTATGTTAGTTAATTTTATATTTATAAGCAACATTAAAAAGCCCAGGCTTATTTTGTAATTCTTATATCCTTAATTATTATGAAATCCATTGTTACAGAACCCTATAAACACTAGGGATGCGACTATAGCGGCGTTGTCGGACGCGCAATACGTGGCACCGTTAGTACAGAGCGGTGATTTGCTCAGCGGCGGCCCTAGACCAGCTTTATCGGAAGAGGATGGTCCTGGGAGACCAACTAAGACGTTTTTCTACGTCTTTGATTATCAATCAAGAGAATCTGTCTATCCACAGGTAACTAAAGACAAGTTTATTTTCTATACTTCGTTATTGTATATTTACATTGTTATTAAGAAACTTTGCAGACGAAAAATGATAGCTCTGAATTAGTGATCATGGTAGACAACGTCCCTACTAGACTCATTAATGAGAAAGCCCTTCTTTCTTCTATTAATTAAGCGAACAATCCATATTTACTTATAATTACGTAATACTTTATGTTTTATTTTTTGGAAAAAATGTATCCTTGAGTATCCCGTCGAACTGCCGTATTTATAAACAAGTAAAACTAATTTCTTAAGTAATTACTTTAGCAACGATTTTAGTTTTATAGACTAGTATTTGCCTAAAGTTAGAACTATCGAAGGCTAGAACTTTAAGCCGAGTAATAGTCACCATTTGCTTTACTTAAGCTATGAGAACACGTCAATTTCATTTTTATTGCAAAAATTAGGTTGTATAAATAATGAAATTCGTACACAAGTCTGAATTGTGAAGGAACTATTATGCTGTAAAAGTTAAAATCCCAAGACAACAACCAAATACAAGTGTAACAAGGGCAATTTGAAAAATGTAATACCGACTTCCATTCTATTACTTCAAAATGGTACAAATTAGTTATTGGAGTGTCACTCAAAAACTATTGAACGAGCATGCTGGGAAGCACCAGCTTTCAAACAAAAAAAAAATTGAAAATTAGTTTACCCAGTCGAAAGTTATGAGGTAACAAACATAATAAAAATATAGTCGAATTGTACCTCTTCCTTTTTGGAAGCCGGTAGAAAAGATACATCTAATTTTGATAGGATTATGTCATTACTTACTTAAGCATTTACTTCAGTAAGTAAAGTTCATTGCTCGACTATAGGATAAGATTTTATAATATGTTGAAGTATTCTATCGTCAAGTAATTACTTAATTGAGAAATTGCTTAGCAACAAGTAATTACTTGCTTATAAATATGAGTGCTAGTCTTATTGCCAACTGAGCTAACGAGCTGTCAAAGCTCCGATAGCTCAGTTGGTAGTGACCCTTCAATCCCGGGGTTCCAGGTTCGATCCCTGGTCGGGTCAGATATTTGTGTGATGAGTGGATATGCTTGGTATCGAACTTGGATATTGATATGTGTTATTGTGGCCATGCCTCCCGCAATATTTGGAAACTTAGTGCAAATATGAGTAGGTAAATATTGAAAAAATAGTTACGGAGTAAACTTAATTAGGTATATTGATTGCTTACTCAAGAGGAAGATCCACGTGTTTATTATATCTTTGGGTATGCTGATACCTTACTTGGGGCGAAGGTCCCCGTGTCATTAATGGTAACGGGTACTGATACGTCTTATTAATAACATCAAACGAAATAATTAATACATTTATGAACTGTCACATTAAAAACTCTTTTAGTAATTCTGCATATTCTGCAGACTTAATGATATTCTGGCACTAAATATCTATTGTTAAACATATATTCATGCATGGTACAAAATGTGAATATTAACAGAATATAATTATGTATTATCCAGAAGATCATAGAATAAGATATTTCAAATATACCTTCCTATGGTTATTAATTACTTTGTACGCATTGTGACATTACCTCACAGCCGTGCGATTCTATAAGAGCAAAAATCGTTTCATCTTTGGCAACAAATGATGTGAAACAAATGACCAGATGACAAGAAACGTTGGAATAACAACCTTATGTACAAGGGCGATATTTCATAAAGTATTTGACGTCGGTGAGCTCGTCCACGAGCGCAACGACGACTCATCAGGGAATCGCACGGCAGAGCATACGTGTAGTTAAAAAAAGGCACTGTAACGGTGGCATTTTATGATTATTACAAAGCCAGCTGTCACTTCTGAAGGTGACTGTACATGCACAAAAGTGCCTGAAATTCGCTGATTTATCAAGTGATAATCTTAAGCTTTAGACAAAGCCTGGATAACTATGTCACTGCTTAAATTACGCCAAAAGTCTGAATAAACCAATTCTCCTATTCACAAAATGTCCGTAAATCTGTAAAGGTGCTGTAAAAGTTTTATCATGTATTCAGTTGAGTAAGTTAGGGTGGTTTTACGGTCACTATAAAAATAGTAGACTTGCAGTTTGCTAAGGTTGTAAATATGACTATTGTGTGACCTCAGAACGTAGACTGAACCAAGGTGACTAGACAGTGAGAAATTAAATTAAAGCGGGTTTATTTTGTATACCTAAATATAACATCATCATCATCTCAGCCGTAGGACGTCCACTGCTGAACATATGCCTCCCCCATGATCTTCCAAAAGGACCGGTTGGAAGCGGACTGCATCCAACGTCGTCCTGCGACCTTCATCAAGTCGTGTGTCGGTGGACGACCTACGTTGCGCTTGCCGGTCCGTGGTCTCCACTCCAGAACCTTCCAGCCCCATCGGCTATCTGATCTGCGTGCTATGTGCCCTGCCCACTTCCACTTCAACTGGCTAATCTTCTGGGCTATGTCGGTGACTTTCGTTCTTCTACGGATCTCCTCATTTCTGATTCGATCACGTAGAGAAACTCCGAGCATAGCCCTCTTCATAGCTCGTTGTGTATAATAATGTAACATGTTCAAATTGAATTAATAATTACTTTTATTAATGACTTAACTAAAAACCTTAGCTACAATACAAACGTGTTTAGTCTAATAATCGAGACAATAGGAGTAAGCTAAACTATTGTTTATTCTGTGATCGGTGGATAAGGATATTTTGCTATTATTATTTTCTCGGGCTTCAAAAAAGAAGAAGAAAAATTCAACTGTACGTTTTTTTTATATTTGTAATGGGATCATTTATCCAATTTTGAGTTAGATTTAATAATTCATGTCAGATTATTAGATTTTGGTAGGACTTACTTCAAAAAGAATCCCACGTTAATGTTATCGAAAATGAATAAGTACTTTTAGAAAATATAATCTACTGAATTTGATCGGTTATAAACCGATTTACAAAAAATATTTTATTTGTTACATAATAACTTTTTATTAACATAAGGCCTTAAATTTTTTAAGTATCTTCAGTAGAAAGGATGTCAGTTTCAAATTGTATCATATTATGTAGATGTGGGTCATTGTGGTATTAGAATATCGTCGCCATTGTGAGGTAGAGGGAATAATAGATAGATAGATTAACTCTTTATTGCAACACCACATTATAAAGTATACAAACAAAGAAATAGGATAATAAAATAGAAAATCATTATTCATCAATGAAAAACTTAGAATTTAGTGTCACAATGGACGGTCTTATCACTCAGAGCAATCTCTCCCAGACATCTATAATAGTAGGTAGGTAGGGTAGGGACAAATTATATAGACACTAAATTTTACTTTTTTACTAGCGACTGCCCGACTTTGTACGCGTAGTAGGCTCGGCCTTCGATCTCGCCATAACCTCCCATTTTTTCTTGGTTTTTCTACCGATTTCCAAAAAGAAGGAGGTACTCAATTCGACTGTTTTTTTTATGTTTGTTTTCTCGTAACTTTCGATAGGGTAAACCGATTCGCAAAATTCTTTTTTTGTTTGAAAGCTGGTGCTTCCCTTGTAATTCCATTTAAGTTTAATTAAATTCGGTCCAGTTCTTTTGGAGTTACCTTCCAATAACTGAATAGAATGGAAGTCGGTATTAAATTTTTCAAATTGTACTTGTTTTCATAAGAACCTGTTCTGAAAATAATTAATTAAACAAAAAAATTAAACAACAAAAAAATAATTAGCGAGATTGTTTCATCCTTTCTAAAGTTATAGTGTGACCTGGAGAAATAGGGGTTCATTTATATAATATACATATGGCATTGTTAAGACGTTTATAGCTGGCGAAAACTAAAGATTCAAATATCAATGGCACCGTAAAGGCAAATTTACATTAACTACGTCTCGTTTTAAGTAAGTACTTTAGAGTAAATTATCAATCAAAGATACTTCAATGGAGCTCCAGTCATTTAAATAACGTGATTGAAAAAGCTTTTATTTATTTAGTCGCTGAATTTAATATATTAAAAGCACTCGAGTGTCTGAAAGCAATATCGAGATAAATCCATGAAAATCAATTTAACAAATGAATTTAAATTCCATCTCTAAGTAAGCATTCGCTCATTATGTAGGTACTATTCAAAGCTTAAGTTATAATGAATACTATTTTAAAAATTTAATAATGAGAGATATCATAAAATTGTTTGTGTTATTTCATTAGAAGTTAATCAAATGATAGTTATTGATTCAATATTTTTACGATTTAGGAGACCAAAAATAATCACTACATGTAATATAAAACAAAGTCCTCCACCGCGTTTGTCTTTCTGTCTATCCGCGATAAATTTAAAAACTACTGAACCAAAAAAACGATATTAAAAAATATTTAGTGACACTTCAGCTGAAAAGAAAACAATGATTTTTGTCGACAGTGACCTGTCGGTCTAGCGCTCGACGAGTCAACATCTCCTGAGGATGCCTCGTGTAGAGGCGAAACACGTGTCGAATCGGTTTTGGTTTATTTGGGTTTTCTTGTGTTTTTTATTTTGTATTCTTCCTATTAGCATTTTATGCGGGAGGCAGGATGGTGCACTCCCCCAAATAGGCCAAAATCATTGTTTTCTTTTCAGCGGAAGTGTCACTAAATATTTTTTAATATCGTTTTTTTGATAATGGATTTCCGCAAAGTAACGCCTGAATCAATAAATTAACTACTGAACCAATTTTCATACTTTTGCACCATTGAATAAAGTGGTTTTCAAGGACATTTTTAGTACATAATTTGTCAAGTTTTTGTATATATCGGCTAAACTATAATGATATTTGTTGGACGTGTCGGAAAAAATAAGCAGTCTAGGAGCTTTCAACGAAAACGCTGCCTAAACCCTTTGAGATATAACAAAATTATGTTTGGAATTGTGTATCGTATATAGGTCTACAGAAAAGCGAATGAATATGTCTTCACTTAAGGATGACATACTTTCTCCATTTTAATACTTTTAATAAGGGTATATCGCATTACGCGTGATCGTCTTTACTGATTTCGATAAAATTTTGCAGGTTATATCCTGGGGAAAATATAGGGTGCTTTTCATCATCATTATCATCATCATTATTGTCATTCATCACCACGTGGGTGAAATTACCGACTTCGATAAAATTTAGTAATGAGAAAGGTTATATCCCGGGGAAGAACATAGGATACTTTTCATCATCATTATCATCGTTATCATTCATCACCACGCGGGTGAAATTACCGACTTCGATGAAATTTGGCAAGGAGATAGGGTATATCCCGGGGAAGAACATAGGGTACTTTTTATCATCATCATCATTATCTTCCATTGCCATGCGGGTGAAATAACCGATTTTGATGAAATTTGCTTCACGGTAGAAATATATATGGAAGCATTACGTCCCTAACGAACTCATTCACAAGTTTTCAAGTGCTCAAGTCAAAATAACTATAGCTTGTATTAAAGAAGTGATATTTTATCTCCATTGTTTAGTCTAAGTGAAACTATAAGCCCAACCTTTTTAAAAAGCCACTCATAACTCATGTAAATTAAAACTTATCTGCTTAAACTTGGCTTTTAACTATTCCAAAATTAAGCTGAAAACTTAAAAAGAATAAAGGCCGGCTAGGGAACGGCTTACGTTAAGCTTTTGAATATTGCAGGCAGAACCTCCACACATTATAATAATCTTCTCCGTTAGTAATTTATGGAGATTTCTGGTAACATTTTAGTAACTCGTGAATATTACAATTTGTTTTTATTTGGTTGTTTTGAGTAGGCGAGTAAAGAGTTATATAAATAGTGGTTGGACTGTTGCAGAGCCCGCCGAGTACCACACGCTTGCGAGTTATTCAACCGTGAATCAGTAGTGCGCAAACATTACTGTTTTTCGTTGAAGGGCAATGTTTCTAGTGAAATTATAGGGTATAAAACTCTTATTATAAAACATGAACTAAAGCCACTCGCGAGTTTAAACTATAGTACGCAAGCATCTTACTATCTTCTACTAATATTATAAACGCGAAAGTTTGTGAGTATCGGTGTATGAATGTGTGGATCTTTGTTACTTTTTCACGATCAAACGGAGGGACAATTTTGATGAAATTTGGTATGGAGGTAGATTAGGCACTGGATTAACATATATATGACTCTTTTCATCATCATCCATCACGACGCGGGTGAGAAAGCGTAATATGCTTGGGCTCAGCATAAACTAATAAGATCTCCTCCTATGTCAAGATCGTAATAATGGCAACTTTGTCAAAGTTTGTGTCAGTTTCTGATAGTTTAAGCAAAAGCACGCTATCATTTTGACAGATCGATACACTAGACGTGCTCGGCGACCGTCAAGGGTGATTAAATGTAACACAAATACCGTCAAGAGTGCCAGTTTTTTCAATGGTGATTATTTTATATTTGTACGTAAGTCCTGCATTTTCTTATTAATGTTTATTGATTGATATAGTAAGTATTTAAAGTTAATTTAAATACTTACTATTATAGCAATTGCATTTGACCTTGTACATATTTTTTGACATTTTGGTATAGGGATAAACATGATCTTAGAGAAGATAATAAGCTACTCGAAGTTCTAATCCTGAGCAGACGTAGTCGCGGGCACCAGCTAGTCCTATATTATGAACTTCCTATAAACCATGGTTTAACCCGTCCGAATCAGCAACTCTCATTCCAGGCAAGTTTCATTCATAAATCTATTGTTATTTTTTGTCCTGATGCGGACGAGTTAATCTCAGGACTTCTTCTTCATGTTTTATAATAAAGCGATTGTAGTTTAAAGTTTTAGTTAATTTCTGAACGGTATTGTTATGGGCAAGCGTGACGCTTAAAAGGTGAGCAACTTGCTCGTTTCGTCTCCAATTAACAAAAAAAACCATTCCAATCAAGTGATAGAAGCGAATGAATGATAGAAGAGGGTAGGGATTTATGAAATTGATGCCGGCGGCGTCCGAATCGTATCAGGTTAAGGCGCGGTCCAACCCCAATTTTAAAATAATTTACGATGCTTTACGTAAGATTGAAAATAGCTTGTTAGATTGGACGATGTAATGCGAAAATGCGTTAATTTTGTACGTTTTCTTTATATTTTTCGATATATGCTAACACAATTGAAAAAACTGCTGGTATTACTTTAGTACTATACGTTGGAGTGACGATCTGCGCAAGACGGCTGGCAAAAACTGGATGCGAGAAGCCCAAGATAGACCTAAGTGGCGTGCAATTGGAGAGGCCTATGTCCAGCAGTGGACTGCTACAGGCTGATGATGATGATGATGATACGTTGGCTATGTATTACTAAAAAAATATAGTGTTATCGCTGAAAACTCTGAGAGTTTGGACGTGAAAGTTTATTTTTGTGGACCTATTCAGGATTTTTTTTTCTGCAGAAAGAGATTATATTTATGAATTCTTTTCGGCTATCCTATTCCTTTTCTAACCTTAGTATTTTTTTCATAATATATTATCGATCTGTTTCGTTACACTAGTGTTTAAAAATCTGCTTTTTACTATTATCAGGATACGAGCGCGCCTTAACAAAAAAACTACTTAGTAGGTTGAATAGGTTGCCAACACCAGCGCTAGTTGTTCTGTCGCAAAGTAATATAGTGCACGTAGTATTTTATGGAGGTGAAGGGCATCGTAGCAAGTGAAGTTACTAGATAACTACTCAAAAACTAATGTTATGACAAGTTCAGTGCAGTACAGTGCCTTAAAAACTTTAGTCTCAAGTTTCCGTTGCATTTCTGCTATTATTGGTAAGTGTAGTGCTTACCAGTAGGCGCATAACTTGCCCTTCTCGTCATGTGTAGCCTAAAGAAGTAAAATAAAATTAAACATTTTAAAAGCCCCGAAACAAATTGATAAAGAAATTTGTCATAGTGTAGTATTGTACTAGTCAAGCCTTTTTATTTCATACCCATATTTAGAAAGTTGTGAAAAAATATAGCCGCCATTTTGTGGCAGCGGCCATCTTGGAGCTATTTTCACCAAACATAGCTAAGACTGATTCACTTTTCAAACAAAAAGAAATCAAAATCGGTTTATCCGTTTGGGAGTTGCTACAGACAGACAGACACACGCACAGACACGACAAACTTATAACACCCCGTTGATTATGCCGTCGGGGGGATAAAAAGAGATTAATAAGGAAAATACATATAGCTTGAAAAAAGAAGGAATGTTTGAATTCGTCTGTATTTTTTAGTGTGTGTTACCTAATTACTATTTACCTCGTAAACAGATTATGATTTATTTATTAAAAAAATATTCTTCCCATGGGAAGCAATGGATAATGGGACAACCCATTTAAATTTAATTAAAACGTGACTAGTAGTTATTTTAATTTTGTTACTAATTTATCATCAAAAGCGGGTAGAATATAATGGAAGTTGATTTCAAAATGTTGTTAAAAACATATTTTAAGTAAGTAGTTTTCTGTGTACAGATAACTCAGCTTTTTCGTATAAAACTAGCTTTGAATGTTGTAAACTAGACGACGCATTTTGAAGGATTAAAGTTTTAGCTTACTGTTCTCTCATTTCGCACAAAGAGACCACTGAAAATTAAACAATTTTAGTAAGCCGTTTAATGCTAACTGTTTTGGTTTTCAGTGCATACTTCTGCATTATACATTTATAGATAACTTTTTTTTGAAGTAGTAGAAACAAGTTAATGCTATACGGTTAAAACAGCCGTGCGATTCTCTAAGAGCAAACATCGTTGCATCTTTGACAACATCCGTGAAACAAATGACAGGATGACAAGAAACGTTTGAAAAACAGTCTTATTTACAAGGGCGATATCTCATAAAGTATTTGACAATCAATCATTGCATAATCGCATGGCAGGTGAAGATGTCCATTGTAAAATAATTTATTATTATTTATATACACTAACAATAAAACATCAAAACATCTAAAAAACAAGAACTAACATATCTACTCATCACAATAATACTTGCCCCAGTAGGGGATTGAACCTGGAATCTGGGACTTCTAAGACACGTTCACTACCTACCAACTAAGGCGTCCATATTTACCCGCATGCTCTAAATTCTCTACAGTTGTTTTTAAATATTAATATTTATTACTCAAAGTTACGGGACCTCAAAGTAGATATAGTAAACGTCGAGGCTATCCAGCTCCTCAACAACACGGACGTAGTAAAAGTTCAAACCTTTCGAGTAAGTGCAGTTTAGTGATAGTATGAAGTACTGCAGTCTGTAAGTACTATTTAAAAGAACACATGAAATTTTAATTTATTTTTTTTTTAGATTTATTTTTAAGGACCAACTAACAGTTTCACAATGTAAATTATATATAAATGTTTAAATTCTAGATTACAATAAGTGTGAGACCAACTTCGTTGACCACAAATTTCTTAAAGAAGTTATGAGGTTATGAGGTTTAAGTTGTTGACGTGCAAACAGTGTAAATTATTCAAAAAGCTAGAATACAATATGGTATGAAAATAAAGATAAGTATGATAATATACAAAAATATAAGTATGCAGTTACATTATAAGCTTATTTTACATTATTCGAGAATAGTAAACCATAATTGAAACTTCCTATTGTTATGAGCTGAATTAGCTATAAAACAGTACAAGTCCGTGAACAGCATCACAATTATTGTGATGCTGCTTTATTAATTATTATTAATTAAACCAATTAACTAATAAAACAATTAAATTAAATTAATTAGACCCGTTATTGGTCGCTGCCTTTACCTCCAAGAAGGTCCAATACATACCTCCAAAAGCAACCCACACGTTCATGAAATAAGTCTATACAATTGAAAAGATCATTATATGAACTTGTCATACGATACAGTGGTGATCGTTGACCAGCTTTAGTGCGACAAGTTGCAATAGCAAATACTTTATGTTTATAGCGAGAAAAGGTATTTTATATCGAAGCTCATTGACCAATTCTGAACAGTCATATCTATTATGAACTAAGTCATACAAAAGCATTACATCTAGCTGTTGTCTCCTGGAGCTTAAGTCTAATAATTTATATTTATTTAGCAGTTTTTCATACGGTATAATATTATGACAGAGTTTGTAATGCATACAGCGTAAAAATTTCTTTTGAACTCTTTCAATATTTTTAATATAACACTTATAAAGCGGGTTCCACACCGACACAGCATATTCTAATTGTGATCGAACCAGTGACTTATATAACAATAGATACGTTATTTCGTTCTTAAAATAAATTGAGGATCTTATGACAAAATTAAACATTTTGAATCCACGAGCTGTTATATTTTCAATATGTACGTCTAATGTTAATTTACTATCTAGGGTTATTCCTAGGTCCTTTATGATCTGAACTTTTTCGATTTTAGTGTTACATAAGACATATGTATAACTGCTTACGTTTAATTTACGTGTGAAGGTAATTGATTTGCATTTATTAATACTTAGTAGTAGATTATTTTTAAGACAGTACGCCGAGAACCTGTCAAGATCTTGTTGAAAATTTAAGTGATCTTGATAATTATTTATGGTGTGGTATACTTTTAAGTCATCGGCATATAAAAGGAAATTGCAAAATTTAAAACAGTTTTTGATGTCATTAATATATAGTATAAAGAGTAATGGTCCTAATATTGACCCTTGGGGGACACCGGAACTAATTGGAACTAGATCGGATTCGAAACCGTTGATTACTACCTTTTGGCTGCGATTCGTAATATATGACTTAAACCAGCGCCACAACTTACCACGAATACCATTATATGCTATTTTGTCTAATAGAATTCGATGGTCCACCCTGTCAAAAGCTTTTTTAATATCGGTATACACACTGTCAGTTTGTTTGTTCTTATCTAAGTTCCTGAATATTTCAGTAGTATATACTAAAAGGTTGGTAACAGTGGATCGACGTCGAACAAATCCGTGTTGTTGAGGTATAATAATGTTGTGTAAGCTAGGATATACTGCATTGTGTATAAGTCTCTCGAAAAGCTTCGACAGTGATGGTAAAATAGAGATGGGGTGATAGTTCTCGACATCTTTCTTTAATCCTTCTTTATAGATAGGTGTTATGCGAGCAACTTTCCAGATATGAGGGAAAACACCCTCGCGTATGCATAGGTTAAATATATATTGCACTGGAAAACAAATAGTATCTGCGGTATATTTTAAAAACAATGGTGGAATATTATCGGCTCCAGTACCTTTAGTGGGGTCTAATCTACGTAGTTCAGATCTGACATTATCCAATGTAAAATTAAGGTCACTTATAATTAAATCTGATGTTGGGTTATCCACAGTATGTGTGCTACTACCTATATTATATCCATCAGGAACGGTGGAGGGTTCAAACACAGAGCGAAAGTATGTTGAGTACATATTGCATATGTCTCTTGGCTCACTCGACATTATTTCTCTATAATAAACGCAACTAGGAATGTCATTATTTTTCTTTTTGTTAGCAATTTAAGACCAAAAATATTTAATGTTATTCTTAATACTTTCTTCAACTTTTGTAATGTAATTTTTGTAACTCATTTCTGAATTTATTTTAAGTCTATCTCGAAACATTGCGAAACTCTCATAATCCGATAAGTTATTATATTTTTTCCATTTTATCCATGCATTCTTCTTATTAGTAAATATGTGTCTCAAAGATGAGTTGAACCATATAGGAAAACTAGACTTTTTAATAATTTTTGTAGGAACGTTCTTTGAAATAATACTAAATAAAGTTTCATAAAAAGTATGAACTACACTTTCAGATGGTTTATTTTTAAAAAGAAGATTCCAGTCTGTTCCAATTATTTCATCATTTATTACTTTATAATCAGCCCTGTGAAAGCAATGCTTCGATTGCGGCTTGGATTGCATATGCCTGCAGTCACGTTCCGTAGGTACAGTTGCATAGAAAGGTATATGAAATCCATCTATTGGTACTAAAGGTACTGGAGCAGGTAACAAGTTACATCCGGTTTTGTTCGATATAAATAAGTCGAGTATCTTAGAAGTTTTGTTTCTAATACGATTAAATTGAAAGCTTTTAGTTTCTGTCAGAAAACTAATCAACAGATTTACAGATCGACAAAAAGGAGACGTATGTAAAGGGAGCATATGGGTATAGTTAGGTCGCCATTCTAACGATGGTAAGTTAAAATCTCCTATAACAAAAAAATAAGTATCCTTAAAGCATTCATAAACATTTAGTAGGTAGCTAACATAAGAGAGATAAACATAATATTTCTGACTATCTGGGATATACGCGGCAGATATAGTGTACGTATTAGTATTAAATTCGAGCGATATCGTTACGTAATCAACAATTGCAGCAGGGAGAGGGGTGGCAGCGGGAGGGGGCAGGGGCGGCGGGGCTACGATGCGCACGCGCGCATCCGTAGATAACGAGCGCCGAACGGCAACGAGCACCCCACCGCCATCCCGCCGTCCTGTCGCTACACGGTCCCTGTCACTACGAAACAAAACATACCGCGAATCCATCAATTCATTATCATAAATGTCACTGGTCAACCAAGTCTCAGTCAAAATTATAATATCATAGTTGTGCAATAATATATTCATATAAAGAGTGTGTAATTTTGATCGCAAACCACGACAGTTTTGGTAGTAAAATGTAATTGCGTTGTTATCCATTTTCGCCATTTACAATGAGGAATGTAAGTTTAAGAATAAAACATATAGAAATGTCGTGATTCGCAATCAAAGAAAAAAATGGAATCGAACATTGATCATATTTGTACAATAAAAACAGTAGCAGCATTACACATTCATAACACACTCTAAGTGGGTACCCGCGTAATAACTGTTTATTTACATAGTTATTTTTATACAAAACTGCAAAGACGCTATAATACGGGCTCATAAACTTACTGCTGTTATGCATTACATACGATAATTTATCACCTAAAGTAGCACGTGTGCTTAGACAATATGTATACATATAAGTTTCGATATGTATGTCATAAGTAGAATAGGAAGTTACATACTTTAAAAAAAGTCACTTTATATTAGCGACGTCCTGCGCACTGCGCACGGCCAGCACAGGGGAGCTGTCTGATTTACGCACCAGAATAGTACCGTGCTTAACCCACACATATTTGTAATCATTGGCCCTTGCTTTCTCCCGGCATTCCCGAAATAAAATTTTATTGTTCAATGAAACTAGTGCTTTCCCCTTAAGAGAGACAATAAGATAGGTGTTATTGAACACAATTACGCTTTAAAACCGGCTAGGACTCGCGTAATATTTACCGGAAATATTCTCCGAACTTATTTGAAGTTCTTCTGGGAGTCACTCTTGTGCACAGCGGCGAGCGCGGGCCACAGCACGTAACTGGCGCTGCGACGGTCGCGCTGTGTCTGTCAGATTTTTTCCTTCAAAACTGTCACTTACGTCAACGTCACTTTCAGTGTCACTGTCACTGCCGTTTTTTAGTATATAAGTATATAGACAAAAAATCAACAAATAGCTCAATTACAAGGATTGGACAGTCTCATATTCTCAAAACTTAGATGACATGGTTCGAAAAAGAAATTAGATGACTCGGTGGACAAATCTATCGACAGCACTATATTATGGACTATCGCTTTAAAAAAATACTATTGCAATCCGACAGTGGAGGGATTATTCTATATCTCTTTCATCTCAAGGAATAAGAAAAAAAAAATAAGAAAGAAAAATGAAAGAAAATATATTTATTCATGATATACACGCGACATTACATTCCAATATATGAAGAAACCCTCCTCCAGAATTATATTTTTAATATGAATAATAACAAAATATTAATTTTATTTTGAAATACATGTTTATAAATTCTATGCATTTCATTTTCCATTTTTGTCAGGTCATAAGTAAATCTTAGTTAGATTCAAGGATTTGTACGTGACGTTATCTCTGCTCTGCACAAACTTTTGCATCACAATTAAATTTGCATTTCGTTTTTGAGCTTTTTCGTGAAACATTTCAGAGATCCCTTTAAAAAACTACTTTGCAGTTATTTACGAGTATATTAGGTCTTTCTGCAAAGGTTTAATAAAAATCATCAGCAGAAAAAAAATAAGCAACAATAAGGCTTTAAAAACAAACTTAAATACATTTTGATCAGCGTTTTGATGACCTAATTAGATATATGCTAGTGACCATGTCTTCGAAGGTCGAAGGTTCGAAACTTGGCCGGGCAAATATATGTCTGTGATTGGCATAAATATCTGCATTCGGATCTTGGATGTTTGAGTGTGTTAATATGGAATAGAATAGAATAGAATATAGATTTATTCCAGATCATCACACAACATAACAATAAATTATATGGTAAAGGTAACAAAGTTATTAACTAAACCTGAAAACAAAACACTTTTTGTAATGTTGTGTGATGTCGGGAATGAGACTCGCCTCAGCATATGCTAGAGTTGAAAACCTTAGCGCTGTTTTCAGTCGGAACTCATGACCGACTTCACGAACGCCCGTGTAACAATGAATCGAAAATACAACAATTTATAAAGAAGCATACAGAGTGTGTACAAAACCAAAGGTATAAAAAACATTACAAATAACATATCAGGAGCAAGAACCAACAATATTGTTCTATATTTATCAAACGATTGTAAAATGCTGAATATTGTCAGTGCCCAGTGAGTTGTGCCAAATATCATAACCATCAAAATACGCATACCAAACTTTAAACTTAACTTATAAATATGGTAAATGTATGTAAACTCCTAACGCCAATGTTCCATTAGGTAAAATATAATTTGATTAACGAATAAATAGTAAATTAAGAAGTATTAAATTGCATTCAACGAGTAATTCACATTATAAAAAAGTTAAGTGTAGATATATCAAAATATGTATCACAAAATATAAACTATAGTACCTACTTGATATGTAATTCAAAGCATAAATTAATGTAGTATACATTAATATTGTACTTTCATTATGACTTCGGGAAAGTTTTTACTTATTTATATTTTTTGTAAATATATCAAGTAATTCTTTAGATGCTTGCTAAATGTTTGTAACGTTTTCTGTGCTCTCATTGGGCGAGGGAGAATATGTGTGCGTGCCGCCTGCGTCATAAGAAATCCTAGAGCGTTAATGACATTAACTTTTATCATATTAACGTTACTCTTCCTCGTGATTCATTCTTCAAGTCGAAGTGCATTTGTTAGCCGTTTCTTTTCCAAACACCGTATCAACATTTCGAGCAGTTTCTGCTGCGTTAGTCTCTCACAACCTCTCTCTTGTATTCGAAAACTACGCTGATTTTCGTTTAAAACTGAATGTAAAAACAATTGAAAGTAAAGCAATCCAATGCAATCCACACATACACTCACTCACACACGCAATACACACACAAATACATCATCATCTTTATATGTAATATTAGGACCTAAGATTAATTCAAAAATTCTTAAGATTAGTATTGTACCGAAATGGCTAGCAGTAGTCCAACGCTGGGGAAAGAGCGCTGTATGCTGAAACACGGGTGATGAACCTAGTTCAGCAGCAGATACTCTTGCAAAAATTTGCTCATGTTTTCTAGACCCATTATAATGTATGAACTCTTTTTTATACCATTTAGAATGTTTTAGTATTTATGTGAAAAAAGTTTGAATCGGACCCTATAAAGGTTTAATTTTAATTCCAAGTGGATGCGTGAAATCAGAAATTTCATATTTACTGCTCTACTATAGGTACGATAATAATAGGCCACCTTTAGATCATTCGCAACCGTGCCACGAAAAGTAAAATACTAAAAGCAGAAAATACTTCTTAGTGTTAAGTGTATATTTTTCTTAAGTTACATGCAATGTGTAGAATTTCACAAATCCATAAAGTTAATAATATAATTGGAATTCTCTCCATCTGCGTTGCTGCGAGACCTTGTAAAAGCTTTCAAGAGCCAGCTTGGTAGCAATTATCTCGCAGCTTCGCTTGGATTAAAACTAAATGTCGGTCTAATTTAATTAAAGTTCCTTCGTGTTTAATAAAAAAATTGGTAATATTATAACAGTTTTGTTGGTCTATATTATTTAATAGTTATATTATTAAATTATAAATTGCTAAATTTTGTAACCAAAAATAACACATATGGGTTACTTTTTAATCTTATTTTTTAAACTCAAACGGGTTAACCGTTTCTTATTTTAATTTTCATTGCGTAATTAATTTTTATACCACAGGAAACACCTAGCTTCAAATGATATGTTATATAACCTTTTTTGTCATAGAGAACGGGAGCGGTCCACGGAGAAGAGTTACCGTACGTGTTCGGAGCCCCACTTGTGGAGGGATTTGGCCACTTTCCGAAAAACTACACGAAATCTGAAGTTGCGCTGGCGGAGTCGATCATGCTGTTTGTTTCAAACTTCGCTAAGACTGGGTAAATATTCGTATAATTAAGAAAAAATAAATTAAAATAGTTAATAATAATTAAAGTAATTAGACTTAAGGTCTTAGCCCACTTACACGACTATGCACCGCTTCCACCCATTACCGCCCTAAGCTAAGGCTACTCCGCGCTGTCCACGCGGCGAAAGCTAGTAGGCGCCTAGCTGTCCACGCGCCACCGATTTTTCGCTTTTCGCGATAGACACAGTTCGTGATCAGTATCTATTGAAGCAATGCGGTGACCGCTAGCAATCAACGCGCGGACTTCTTGCAGACCACTTCGTTGCTACGCGTGGTAAGCGAGGCATCAACCACATATTTTGTTTGCAATGTAAAGTATATATAAAGACAGTAGGACCTACATAGAGCCCATATTTGAAAAATACTTTTTTCGGGTGGGAGCGGAGTCGTGTAAGTGGGCTAAGACGCTTAACTTGCAAGAGTCTTAATGATGTTGAACTTTACAATTTTTATTTGTCTATATAACCACTACTTACGTTCAGTATAGATCGAAAAGTGGGACTTATCAATCAGTCGATCGATCTGTTTCTTCAACACCTTGGGGCTGTTTGGGAGGGGGTCGAACAACAGCTCCTTACCCCTGCTGGACCTCGGGGACGGGACTGGGACTAATCAGTCAGTCGAGTCTCACCAGCTATGTGATTTTCTAAGGAATTATTCGTCGTTGCGATCGTCGATGAGCTCACCGGATGTCAAATAAGACCTTGTTAATATTGGCCTTGTTAACAAGGTTGTTTTTCCGTTGTCACTAATTACCATTTCAGGAATATTGTCAAAGATGCAACGGTGTTTGCTCTTAGAGAATCGCGTTACTTGCGCGTATACTTTATTTTCTGAATATAAGTTTATAAAAACTAATAAGTTTAAAAAAAATTACTTGGCGAAAAATTGATTCATTTTTGCTACTTGATCTTAACATTTAATTCATTGATGGTTTAACATGCGCGGTAGGTATAGCCGAGTATCTAGACCGGTTTCGGGACCGTTCGGGCTACTTCTTCATCGAGTACTTGCGCCCGGCTGCGCGCGTACCCGGCTGCGCGCCCACCGCGTAAGTTAAACCATCAAAATAATATGAAAACGTGTAATACCCACGATAGTTATAATCAAGTTATGGTTGAAAATTTATAAACCTACTAGATTTAGCCCACGATTTCATCTGCATTGTGGTGGAATAAGTTTATTGCGATCGCTCGACAACTATCTGTTGACTGCTCATTGAAATTAACTTATTATATACAATTCCCGGGTATATGGTATCTCTACTCTAGATTCATATCCGTTGAGCTGTTCCGCCATGTAGATAAATAGACTCACTATCTTAAATCCTCACTCACTATTTTATGACTCCATATGTATACAAGTACAGTTTGAAAAATTTCATACCGACTTCTATTCTATTCAGTTATTGAAGTGTAACTCAAAACTACCGGACCGAATTTGATGAAATTTAAATGGTACCACATAGGAAGCACCAGCTTTCAAACAAAAAAAAAGAATTTTGACAATCGGTTTACGTTGTCGAAAGTTATGAGGTAACAAATAAAAAATAAAAAATATAATCGAATTGAGTACCTCCTCCTTTTTGGAAGTCGGCAGAAATCAAAGTCGTATTAGTTATATTATATAACATAAGAACAGCTGGACCATTTCTTATGATTATTGTCTTTTTCAACTAGTCATGTCTCGGGTAGGGCATAGAATACTTTTCATCATCATCATCCATCACCACGCGGGTGAAATCGTGGGGCGCAGTTAGTTTATAATATTAGTGTGATTTCATACACAATCTTTCGCTTGCTTAACATAAGTCGTCAATTATATGGAAAAGCCATAAAAATCTTTTCCGAAAATTTCTATGTTGTATTCATTACTAATAGCAAAAAGCTCACCTAACTATTACTTCATTATAATGTGCTTACGTAATGTAATTAAAAAATATAAAAATAGAGTAAGAGTAGTCAAAGAAAAGTAATATGAAAATAATATAATTTAAAAATGTAATTTAATAAAAAACGTTATTAAAAAAAAAAAAAAATGTGACACTTCCGCTGAAAAGAAAACAATGATTTTGGCCTATTTGGGTGCGTGCACCACCCTCCCTCCGCATAAAATGCTAATAGGAAGAATACAAAATAAAAAACACAAGAAACCCCAAATCAACCAAAACCGATTCGACACGTGTTTCGCCTCTACACGAGGCATCCTCAGGAGATGATGACTCGTCGAGCGCTAGACCGACAGAGTCTGTCGGTGTAGCGTCAAGTGTCACTAAATATTTTTTTAATATCGTTTTTTGATAATGGATTTCCACAAAGTAACGCCTGAATCAATAAATTATCTAATTTAAATAATATGAAATACCTATCTATACAGCTCCTACAGAAAAAGGAAAAATCAACCTGTGATCTGTCATCACAGCAAGGAAGGTTTGCTAGTAAAATATATTATCCCGAATTACATTAGACCCTATTTTCGTCTGAAGGTACAATGATTGATTTCGCCTTTCTTGCTTACAAACAGCAGAAAATTGCTATATTCAGCAAACTGATCGAAAAGGCAGAATATCTTGGTGTCAAATGGACCATGCGCACCTTATTGAGGAAATTGGATTGACTAGCTGTAAAATGTTAGCTTTGTCGGTATTTGTACTTAGGCACTGGCTATTAACCCTACTGCGGTGAAGCCCAATAAGAGGGTTATGTAATTGACTTGTATGTATGTATGTTCGTCAACTCCTCAATCGATTTTGATAAGTGGTGCGCCATTAGATTAGTCTTGATAGCGTGTACATATAATGCTTCATACACACATCAAAGAAAGTTTGTTATCATAAGCAAATTTTTTACTTTGAATTAAATCAATATTTTATTAATAAAAGGTTTATATTTAATATAACTCCTCCCCTGGCTTCAACACATGCGGTGATCCTCCTGGGCATGCTGCGAATCAAGTTATCCAGCATTTCTTGGGGAACCTGTCCCGTTCTTAAATAGTGGTTTCCCTTAGATCTGGCACTGTCTGTGAACGTGGCTGATGGTTCCAAACACCTCGCTTTGAACAGCATCCCACGGGTGCTCTATTGGGATAAAGTCAGGCGAGCTGGCAGGCCAGTCTAACCTTGTAATGTCGTATTCTCGGAGAGCAGCATTGACTCGTTGAGCTCGATGTGCGGGCGCATTATTACCGATGAGTACAAATTGGTGTCCATGGTTTAGTCGTAATGGTCTGACAATTCCATCAATAACAACTGCTTTATACTTCTTTTTCTTATAGTGCCTCTCCAACTAGTTAAGGCTGGCAGTCAGCTCCGCATATTTCACCCGGTGTTTGGCGAGTTTAAATAGCTCCGCGATTCCGGTCCATTCACGGATATTACGCAGCCACTACTTCCTTCTACGTCCAACAGCTCTTCTTCCAGCCACCTTGCCCATCATAATCAACTGAAGAAGCTCATATCTGGAGTGCCTAAGCACGTGACCTAGATAAAAAATGCTTTATGTTGCTTTATATTATACAATAAAGCAAAACATAATCTTCCGTAACTAATAAGATTTCGATTTTTCAAAGTGTTTGCTAAATTTTTGATGTGTGTAAGTCAAAATAGCGAATTTCTTGCGTTTTAATGTGCGGGCTAATTATTTCCATACTCAGGTTATTAAACTTTTAGTTTGATTGTTTGACAAATGTTCTGTTAGTATCTGTCTCATCTGATAGAAATGCATGCCTAAATATTCTTCTTCCAAATAATAGCTTAAATCACTGTGTTTGGGACACCGCTGTTTGCTTCAATATAATAAGTGGAATTGAAGTAGGAATTGAATGTACACACTGTTTGTAAACAAATGTTACTTTCCATCAGTTTTCCACCAGTATTGCAAGTTTTGCAGCCATAACTGGATAAAGTTTCTTAATCATAGATACTTCTACCCGCTGAACCGCTTGCATTCTGAATATTTAATGAAACCATTTTTTCTGGTTTAAACAAATCCCACGTCTTTATCCCGGCTTGACTTGCTTGCTTGCATAATCGGTTACTAACAAACGACAAACCGACAAATGTACTTCTGTATATTTCTTTATTGTTTTTGATTTTTTTGGCTTTTATCTTGCAATCAGTCATATTGACTATAATCATATAAGATTAAGGCTTTTTGGCGTGGAGGCTGCTACTCCTAGTGGAGTTAGCCCCTTCTTTATAAACTCAGTCCATCTGACTATCTTGATCATACTATTATAATTTATATGTTATATGATACTATATTTTTTACAATATGGATTTTAAAGCACTAACGCCTGCTTCGCGACACCAGTCTGACACGGATTGTCAATATTCGAAGGGATTCGAACCCCGTCCAAGGATGTGAAATTTTCTCTTGAAAATTGCAACACTTTTGTATATTAATGTCGCTAATTTTAATTTATGTTTTTTCAGCTTAGTTGAGTATCTCTATTACTTACAAGATCTTATGAAACTTTATTCCGTACAAGCTTCATGGTTGGGTCACCTACATGCGCATTTAAACCACAATCATTAGTTGCAAATGAATTGCCTATTGATTTTGTATAAATCGTAGTAAAGTAATAAATTACTGATTCTAGTTATGCGTTACTAACGAATTAATTCAGAACTTGCACAAGTTATAACGGAAATAAAACGTTTAATAATATTGTTCAATAATTATACATCGCTTAATATTAATTAGCCCAAAACACAATGCGACATTAATTAGTTTAACTGTTGTATTTGCAGATTAATATCAACAAGCATATTTATATGATACTTTAGTCTAGTTAGTAGCTTTATCAAAGGCCTTCGGGTGGCCTGAAAACTTCGACATGTGTTGGCCACTAGCCTATCCGCCAAGCCTCACTGGGCCCGCGTGATGGATTATGGTCAAGTCAAAGTCAAAGTCAAAATCATTAATTCAATTAAGGCATCAAAAACGCACTTATGAACGTAAATTTTTCATTATAATGTACTTTAAAGACTCTACCGCCGCGTTCCAAAATATATAGAGCCTACCGAGAGAAGCGGCTAGAAACTCAGGGCCATTCTTTTTTTTATAAATGTTTACAATGTTTCTACTTAGGTACTACAAATATTACATTTATGGGTGGCAGAGTGACAGCTTGCCAGAAGTGGAGTATTCCAAGCATCTTTGTCTTCTATATAATGTCAGACTGTATCGCCAATTTCTTAAATGATATAACAAATGTTCGCTTATTTTTAGCTCCAGTGTGTTGCCTTACAAAAGAGAACATACAAGATCCAACTTCTCTCTCTCTCTCTCTCTCTCTCTCTGAGAGAAAGACTCGAGTTCCAGCAGTGGGAACATAATGGGCTGATTATGAAGCTTACTCATCTTTTTGGCACTGGAAGTATCCTGGGCTTGCACAGTGCTTACCATCTGGTGCATGACTTGCCTATCTTTTTCCTGACTCTTTTATTTAAGGCGCTGTCAGCTCAGCGCTTGGCTACGTTCAATTTCCTTTACTTGAATATCAAGCAAGCGCTTCTCGTAAAAACGTACAAAATCCATAAAAAGTAATGTGCACTCTTGAATAAAAATAGTCCGTCAACGTCTGTGTATTAAAAATTGCTATTTTATGATAAGTGTTTCATAACAAATACAATAGTGAATAAAGAGAAAGGATGAAATTAAGTGGTATGTTTTTTAATGTACTCTAGTATGGTTAAATATGTTTTAATTACGCCAATTTTGAAATTTTAGAAATTGAAATGTTAGAAAAAACTTTGAAATGTTAGAAATGTCAATATATTTTTTGTAATTTTAATTCAATCGTTGCTTATGAGATAAACAGCCTTACTTATAATATATACGCTGCTTAAATTTAAATAACGTCACTTAGTACGGCGCAGAACATTTTGCTGCTGTGCGCAGTACTAAATAACGTTATTTAAAGTTAAGCCGCGTTTATAAGTAAGGCACATACTGCTTAAAACCCTCATTTTATCGACATAATGAATTGACAGCACCTTAAAATATATATATCAGATCTGCTAGAAAAACGTCGCTGCCCATCACGCCCTCTAACGTTTAATAATTTTTTTTGGCTGTTTATGGAGGACTTTATTCCCAATAATAATAAATAAAATAGGCACTATATTAATACATATATATATATATATACATAATATAACCTTGGAAAAATATAAGTATTTTCAATTTTCAACGTATATTTTCAAATAAAACAATTAAGTGTAAAAATTGATTTTACTACCGACTCTATTGGCTTATATTTAAAATAATACGATTATGTTGGGTTATCAGCGCAAGCCTATCGATTGTGATGTAATATTAGATTCCTTTCAATAAAGATTAAAATAATTTAAAGCGAGGGCTACATGAAATGTTTACAAGTCTTCACAAACAATTAATTCGCACAGAAATTGTTTCATCCCATAAAGGGTATCCCCACTTTCCGTCATGACGTCGGATCCAGTCGACAAATAGCTGTTTTGTACAATCAAACTCGTCAATTGGTTGTTGAATGATGGAGGTCCATTTTGATTAGAAAAGCGTTTGGGAAAACGTGGGTTTCAATGTAAAAAGGGTTTTTAATGAGTAACTTTGTTCTTATTTCGCGAATGTTATGCTAAAAAAGTTGCGAGTGGTTTGGGATTTTCTGGATTTTTTTACTGGAGCGTACGGATTGTAAGGGTAGTAATCATTATTTATCCTACTACTTAATCCCACTAATATTATAAATTTGAAAGTTTGGATGGATGGGCGGATGGATGTATGTCAATTTCTGCCGTGCGATTCTGTAATTATTTATCGACGAGCTCGTCGACGAGTTCACCGATGTCAAATACTTTAAGAGATATCGCCCTTGTACATAAGGTTGCTTTTCCAATATTTCTTGTCATCTCGTCATTTGTTTCACGGATGTTGTCAAAGATGCTACGATGTTTGCTCTTAGAGAATCGCACGGCTGATCGCTTAGGGCCGATTTCACCGTTCGAAACCAGTTTAAGGCAGGATTTCAACCTTTCAATTAAACGATTGATTAGAACTAAGCTCATTTATGCATTGCTACGAGTACTGTGCGATTCTGTAATGATACGTCGACGAGCTCACCGATGTCAAATACTTTATGAGATATTGCCCTTATACACAAGGTTGCATTTCCAACGTTTCTTGTCATCTCTTCATTTGTTTCACGGATGTTGTCAAAAATGCAACGATGTTTGCTCTTAGAGAATCGCACGGCTGTTCTTACATTTTGCATGTCACCAGCAGAAACTAAATGTAGTTTACGCTAAACTCGTGTTATGTACGTGAAAGTTTGTATGTATGAATGCTTGTTACTGTTTTACGCTCAAACGAATGTACCAATTTTTGATAAATTTGGTATCGAGGTAGATTAGACGCTGGCTAAACACAAAAGATAGTTTCATCATCATCCAATACCACGCAGGTGTAACTGCAGGCCGTAGTATTATATAATTTCTAGCCAACCCGCCAGCAGTTTTGCTTGCACGGGTTGTGGGATAAGAAGCCAGAAAAATCAATTCTATGCTCTAGGCTGAAAATTTCTAAACTGTTTTAAGCATGGCCTTATTAAGGATTCCTTAGTAGATACAATATTAAAGGAATCAACTCCTTAAATTTCAAGTATTTAACCCTAGCCGTTTAGGCTCTGAGTTAATGAATCACACAAGTGTATAATTTTAATCATATATATAAAACAAAGTAGTGTTAGTTACACCATTTATATAACTCCGGAACGGATAGACCAATTTTTCAGAGGTTATATTTTTAGACTTGTCATACCTCGTGGACGGATATAGGATACTTTTCATCATCATCATCATCCATCACCACGAGAGTGAAACCGAGTAGCCGTTAATTTTTTATGATTTTTGTGTTTGTCGATTTGTCATATCTCGGGGAAGGAATCTCATACTTTTCATAATAATCATCCATCACCACGCGGGTGAAACCGTAGGGCTAATAAATGCATACATTATAACACAAATGTATATAAGGTAAAAAATAATCGTTACTCAATCCAGAAAATACGGCTGAATGGATTAAATTTGGAGAGGAGATGATTATTGCCTTTATCACGATTAGGTAGTTCCCAAACGATCGCGATAACCTGGATACACATGAATGAAGTCGTTTTTATATACTTGTAAAGTATAGTATATACAACTAGGGAGTTCCGCGAACAGTAAACCTCGCTAACTAGTCTTATAGTCTTATTAGCGGCAATTTTCGCAGTACTTCACAACCTCATCTCAGAAACCGCTTGACTAATTATGCTCATATTCGAAATTCCTCTTTAAAGTCAACCCAATGTGTGTACCAACATTTTTCAACATTTATGGGTAAATAGTGCCGCATCAAACTTCTTTTACGAAAAGTAATCCCCCACTCAATATCACCGGCAAAAAAAATAATTAAATAGTACAACATGCATATCAAGTTTCGTCAAGATTGGTTGAAAAATGCGACCTGTACAGGAAGACAAACGAAAAACTTAACAAACATAGACACTATCACTAGCAATAAGGCTTATGTATTTATATAAAAAAAAAGGACTCACTTTCGTTTTTAAGCAATTTCCACCACAGCCTAAAATTGGAGAACGAATCTGCATGAAAATTAACAACATGCATGCACACATAGTTAACAAAAGAAATAAACCAAATCTAAAAAAGGTACGGAACAAAGAGTATGTAGTGTGGAAGAATAATTAAAACAAAAAAAACAAGCAAACATAGTGGACATATGAAAGAAAATTTTGCCAGTTAAAGCAGCTGCGCTCACTCGGTCAACTAAATAATCTACTTCTCCACAGAAATCCGAACGACAATACGCGGCTAGAAGCCCTTCTGCCAGCGTCCCGAGAAAGGAACAAATTCAGAGGCGTCGTCTGGGAAGAATACGATTCCACGCACCAGAAGTATTTGGAAATAGGTCAGTAAACTTTGTGTTAACATCAATGTTTGCATGGCTTGATAGCATTTCTGATGTTGTTTTTCTTTGGCAAATAGCATCTGTGTATCTTTGAAGCAAGTTCATTGTTTTCTTTGCTGGTTTGAAAATCAGATATCATTGTAAACATAGTTAGAAATTCAAAAAGTTGTTACTAAGAATTATTGTTAGGCTATAAGTTAGCGAAGTTTGTGTTACGATTTGTGTTTGGCATAATAGAATTCGTAATGTTGTTTTCTTTGACAAATTGAATCCAAATGATTTTAGCTCATACATTAATTTGGATTGTACATAATATTACTGAACACTGATTGTTTAGTTCATGTCGTAGGTTAGAACAATTTTATTAAAGATATCGCCCAAGTGCTATTTTGACTCTCACACCGAAGGTTCCGTACAAACTTGTATCTAAGTATATAAGTTTAATAGTATCTACGAAGACTTTTTCCGGCTTAGCTTTGTCGTTTAATCCCTTTAGTGCACCAACCGTAAATACATAAGCTTGTAATGATAAATTCGCTTTTTATGTGATTTTTTGATTTTTCCTTTACATGTGCTGTCCGACATTGCTTATTGCCAAATTCAATGACTCTTGGTAAACGAGATGTACCCTAAAGGTCTTGATTCCCTTGTGACATCACAAAACATGCGAAAATAGGTGACATAAGCGGTCACATCATTTGATCGCTTTGACTTACAAGTTTGATTTTTAAATAAATGAAAGAGACCGTAGAGAAGAGAGAGAACTTGTTACGCGTTATCAAGAAAAAGGGATAACTAGTGATCTAATAAGATTTCCTTTTACTTTTTGAGGTACGAAACCATAAAACTAAAGGTGTAAAATTTAAACGAGTAACGTAATGTTCTGTTGAAATTTGTAAATTTGAGGGTATCCCAAGGGTAAAACAAGAACCCTATTACTTAGACTTCGCTGTCCGTCTGTCCGTCTGTCACCAGGCTGTATCTCATGAACTGTAATACATGACAGTAAAAAAAATTACAGATGACGCTATACCAACAAATAATAAAGAACCAGCCAAGTGCGAGTCGGACGATACTTATAAAAAATGGTACGGAACCCTTCGTGCGCGAGTGCGACTCGCACTAGGCCGGTTTTTTATATTTTCTTGATTTGTTGTCCTTGACGTACTCATAAATAAAAATATGTTGGCGCCATAACGACACGACTTACTGACGGTGATTATTCACTATAATATTGCTCAACGTATTTCTTAAATTGACATTTATAGAAAAATGTTTGTTCTACTAACATTTATCTTATATATTATAACATTTATATTGTGCTACATTATTATTATTAATAATAATAATGTGTAATAAGTTATAATTTAATTAACGTGCAGAAACTACACTATAAAAATCTTGTGTTATAGATTCTGCTAATAATAAATTGGCACTCATTATTTTTCAATCCAATGGTTAATGTAAATAAAACTAATATATATATATATATATATATATATTATATATATATATATATACTATAAACCGGAAACACTAAAAACACGATTATTCAAATTAAACCAAAAATTAGAAATCATATTAATTTATATTAATAATTATAAATAATACCATATTACCTTAGAACCTCGAATTGAATGAGGAAAATCGTTATACATTGACAAGATGTTCATAGTAAATGCAAACGCGACACCACATCTATTTTTGTGGTACCTAGGTTTATAATAAAAGCAACATATAAACTGTATATTAATATTCGTAAATGTGCATGTATTTCACACTCCATCTCCATTCAATGTAACATCTAGCATACTGGAGAACATTTTGCAGACGCTAATGTAGGTCGTCAAGATGGCTGACGTATACAAACCGCCAGACCTTATAAAAATGATGACGCCTCGCTACAGTTCAGACTTTCAGCAGTAAATTTATGTACCACGCAGTGTTGAATAGAATTCCTAACGGGGCGGTTTTCACGCTAAATTATTTCGATTTACACTGACAAAATAATGTTTTGCTTAATTAACAATTTTCATACTCAAATACGTTCGTTCCGGAAACTTCGCAAAGTCTTCTCGTCAAAAATACCTCAGTGCCTCAAGACAAGAGTCTTCGACCAATGTGTGTTACCAGTGATGACTTATGGCACTGAAACGTGGTCTCTTACTATGGGCCTCATAGATAAGCTCAAAGTCGCACAACGAGCTATGGAGAGGGCTATGCTCAGGGTTTCTCTACGTGATCGAATTAGAAATGTGGAGATCCGTAGAAGAACGAAAGTCACCGACATAGCTCAGAAGATTAGGCAGTGGGCAGGGCAGAACATGGAATGACATGGAACGCAGAACAGATGGCCAATGGAGCCGAGAGGTTCTGGAGTGGAGACCACGGACCGGCCAGCGCAGCGTAGGTCGTCCACCGACACGGTGGACAGACGACCTGAGGAAGGTCGCAGGACGACGTTGGATGCAGGCCGCTTCCGACCGGCCCTTTTGGAAAATCATGGGGGAGGCGTATGTTCAGCAGTGGCCGTCCTACGGCTGAGATGATGATGATGATACTCAAATACGGTGCTTAATTCAAATTATTTCTTGATTAGTAGACATAATTTAGTAGGTTCTGCGCACACTACTATTTTTCATTCAATACTGCTTATTAACCGACTTAAAAAAAGGAGGAGGTTATAAGTTTGATTGTATGTATTTTTATGTGTATGTCAGACGTTTACTTGCTTGTAGAGTATACTTCCGAGATGGTCCCATTTAATTGTCATAGGATTCGGTCAAGTAGTTTTTAAGTTACACTTCAATAACTTAAAAGTGCTACGCCTGTTTTGATGATATCATCATTGACGGTGAATGACAATCGATCCCGTAAGTCACATAGGTCACTAAAATAATGAAAAAAATTGTTTGCCATTAAATGGAACCGACTTCATCACCAAAAAGTGCAAAATAAATGTATTGTGATAATAGGTGACTGTCATTCTAACAACTTCAACAAGTTTTTGGACCGCATTTTTTGGTATTCAATTCCACTCTTTGGTAATATAGATTAAAATCTAATGCACATCAATTAAAACACTAAGGTATAAGGTTATGTTATGTAAATTTATTAACAGTATGTATTATTTATTCGCACTTTGAAATGTAAGCAGAGAAGTATGAAGACGCTTATAAGCGAAATCATGTAATTACGGTTATAAAGGATAGAAATGAAAAACATATATAGTATGCGACAAAGAACTGGGGGGTGCGGGTTAGTTCTTAACACTGCGTCGAAAACACTGATTTTGTGAAGAAATCTATTAATTATAACTGCGTACGTGCGGACCGTTCAAGCTCGTAACCGCCACCTTTTTTTAACAAAGTACCGACATCAAAATTATAAAAAGTCGACACGCACCCTCCAAATTCAACTTTATTATTAATTTCAAATATTGCAACAGATGGCGCTAGGTGTTTCATAATTACTTATCTAGTACCTATATTTTATAAATCTATAAACAAAAGAAATATGCTACAAAACATATTGAAATATATTATGATACACAATTGTTACATGCGTCGCCTACAACGGTTTTACAGTTTTAATCATTTATTTCCCATAGGAATTTATGAAAATTCACTTACAGAGAAATACATTTTATTGTATTAAATTAATTTATTAATAAAAGTAATTACGGTTTATGCCACATCGCTCGCAGAACTGATAACCGATGGGGAAGAAACGTTCTCGAGTAGCGACCACGCACCGGAAGGCGTAGTGTAGGCCGGCCCTTCGCTAGGTGGACCGACGACATCGGCAAAACCGCGGGGAATCGCTGGATGCAGGAAGCTAGTAACCGGTCCAAGTGTCGTACTATGGGGGAGGCATATGTTCAGCAGTAGCCGTCTTTCTGCTGATAATGATGAATGATGATGACATTTTATGTGTAGTAACATCAGCATAATAAGTTTAGAAGACAGAAATAATTAACAAAATTTACCTACGAGTTATAAGAACACCTACGGAACGATAGGGACATGCAAACCAATACAAGTACACGGAACGTATACCTATTATTATCACACGAAATTTTGCAAATAATGGTATATTTTTACAACCTCTAACTTACTTAACCTTATATTATTATAAAATTGTTGATATTTTTATAATAATTAACATAATATATATAATTGGTGTTAAGTTTAATTTTCATATGGATACTTAGGGAGGTAGCACTATTTGCTTTCCAATTGTAATACTGCCTTATGTAGTCAAAATTGTAATGTTATGTCTATTAAAATTTTTAACAAAATTCCAGTGGCGATCAGGGCGCTCCCATATAAATATTTTAAATTGAAATTACACCAGTGGCTGACTGAAAACTGTTTCTATACAATCAAAGAATTTATGAAGTTTAAAAAGTGACTATTTTATTGATATTATATTGTAATATAGGTATATTATGCATTTGAATTTAACTATAATTTTTGGTTGGATGTGTCAGCTGTAATTATAATTGTTTGACTAATAGTGACTAAGATATTGTAACATTATAGGCCTGACATCTTTTATCTTTAAGTTTTATAATTATTTGACATTAATATTATTTTATTTAATTAACTTAATTTCAATTGCATTCTATTAATTTATAAACATTTAAACTGTATTTTTTTCTGCCATTGTAATGTATTTAATTTTTTTATGCCAGTTATTGGTGAAGCATGCTGAACCTATCTAATAGCTTAACAACTTTATTGTACCATGTTTCGTGCAAATAAACAAATTTCAATTTCAATTTCAATTAAACAAATTTCAATTTCAAATAAAATCAAATAAAATACTGTTTAGTCGTACCTTTGGTAGGTATATTATGTAATTATTTATATTTATTTTATTTATTTATACAACGCATTACTTTACAAATTTCATAAGCTCTGCCAAACTGCTGGACAGCCAAAGTAGCGAATAATAATATAATTAGTATACAGTATGTAATATTCGCACTTTGAAATATAAGCATACATGTGTGAGGACATTTATATGCGAAAGCATGTTGGTATGTTGATTAGTTTTAATTTACTTATGAATACTTAGTGACGTAGCAGTGTTTGCTCTCCGAATAAAATAAAATACTGGTTTGGTCGCACCACTACCTTTGGTAGGTAGTTATTATATTATTTCATGAATTAAAAAATACGAGATTTGATATAAAGCTGTGAGCGTGCATTCCCTCTTGCTATGGCACGTCTATTTTTGATATAAGCAAGATCGCATCTTCTCTTTTGTATAGATTAACAATATTATTATCATAAAATATAATTCATTTTTTTTTACAATTAGAATCGCTTCGCGGTTTCACCCGCGTGGTGATGTATGATGGTGATAATAAAGTAAAATAGGCTATATAGCCTATAATATACAGGGATGTAGCATTCTAATAGTGAAATAGTTTTTTAAACGGTCTCGTAGCTTTTTACTTTATCCGTTATGGTGATGGATGATGGTAATAATGATGATTCAAAATATATTGTCTATGTACATGAGGCATCTGACATCTGCTTGGAGTACTCCACTACTGGCAAGCTGTCATTCTGCCACCCATAAAATTTAAATTTGATATTTGTAGTACCTAAGTAGAAACATTGTAAAAACATCTATATACAAATAGGCTCTGTATATTTTGGAACGCGGCGGTAGTTTTTTAAGTACATTATAATGAAAAATTGACGTTCATAAGTGCATCTTTGCATACTTTGACTTTGAGGCAAAATGAAGAATTGTAAATGTTTTCAAATCGTTCAGTACTCGTAGTTTCGGAGCCTTTCAATTCAAACAAAAAACAAATCTTTCCACCTTATATTATAAGTATAGATATAGATAATATGTAAGCCATCGACACTATTTCAAATATAACACTAAATCATAACAAAGCAAACTGAAACCCCCATCCCGACGAGACGTTCATCTCGGCTGAACATTAATTTCACGCAGAAGACAATCCTAGCCGAAACAACCATAAATCTTCCCCCAGGTCTACATTCAAGGCAGATTCATGAGCTCGGGTGTATAAATTGAGTTGACGTCATCATTTTCATAAGCCAAGACCGTTCGCAGTTGTTTATGTTGATAGAAGAAACGCACGTAAACCATCGTTTTTAAATTTGTTTTTGAGGAATGACACTGACCAAATTTTAGAGAAAGCTAGTTAAGTACTTGTCCTGACAAACTTGAAATATTGGCCGTTGACATTTATATTGTATGCATTCAAAGTCAAAACCATGTACCTATTCAATTTAGGCATCGAAGACGCACTTGTAAACGTCAATTATCATACTATTATTATAAAGAGGAAAGAGTTGTTTGTATGTTTGTAAAGAATCGGCTCAAAAAGTACTGGACCGATTTCTAAAACTCTTTCACCATTGGAAAGCTACATTCACCTTGAGTAACATAGGCTATATAAGATTCATCATCATCATCCATCACCGCGCGGGTGAAACCGCGGAGAGCAGCTAGTTCGTTATAATGTACTTTAAAGACTCTACCAAAGTATATAGAGCCTACCGAGAAGAAGCAGCAAGAAACTCGTGACCATTCTTTTCATATAGATTTTTACAATGTTTCTACTTAGTTATTACTATTATTATATTTTATGGGTGGCAGATGACAACTTGCTGGAAGTGGAGTATTCTAAGAAACTTTGTCTTCTTTATATAATGCCGGACTTTATAATATGTTTTTTTTATTAAAACGTCGTTTACAGTCAACTTGAATTTTCCCTCTAAGCTCATTTATGTGTTTTGGGATTTTATTGTAAAAACGCATTTTCTAGGAACGACTTTTTAGCCTTCGCAAGTCTAAAACTATGTACAACTATCCTATTTGTATTCCTAGTATTAAAAGGGTGGTGATAACTATTTACTTACATTCATTAGGGAAGGATTTCTATAATTCACTACTAAGCAAGCGAATCCACTGGCTGTTCAGACAGTATTAATCCTTATTATACCACGATAATTAAAAAAAAAGATTTATGAATGAAACTGACGTATATAATATATATAAAAAAATATAAAATTAATTTACGTCTCTGAGACGCAAAAGGTTAAGGCGCGCTGGTATCCTGATAATAGCAAAAAGCAGAATCTTTAAGAACATTTAGTAATATTCTATGAAAAAAAATACTTTGGTCAGAAAAGGAACAGGAAAAGAATGTTAACCGAATAGAATGCGTACTCTTAAATATTACTACGCAGAAAGAATCCTGAGTATGTCCACAAAAATAAACTTTAAACGTCCAAACTCTCTGAAGTTTTAACAATAACACTATAATGTGTTTTCAGGTAATACGTGGTTAAGGTACAGTATTGAAATTATAACCAGCAAACTGTATTAAGATATATCCAAAAATATAAATAAAACGTACATAATTAATGCATCTTCACATTTTATCGTCGAATCTCACAAGCAATTTTCAACCTTACGTAATACAACGTAAATTATTTTAAAATTGGGATTGGACCGCGCCTTAAATAAGTCTCTAATTTTTGATGACTCATACTCAAATCCAAAAGTTGTGTTGTTTTTATATGGAAATTGTTAACTACTCAAGTTTAAATAGTTATTATATCATAACATTTTTTTTTAATTTATATTTACGCGGCTTACAAATATTTCTTTTGATATCTTAAACTTTAGACTTTATTTTTATTTTATCGCTACTTTGACTTGCGTTTATCAATATCTCACAAAAATACTTGAAATGTTTAACATGACATACGAGTGCTATGCTACAGTGCGATTCTGTAATGATTCGTCGACGAGCTCACCGAAGTCAAATTTAATACCTTATTAGATATTGCCCTTGTACACAAGATTGTTTTTCCAACGTTTCTTGTCATCTCGTCATTTGTGTCACGGATGTTATCAAAGATGCAACGATGTTTGCTCTTAGATAATCGCACGGCTGAGATCTCCTTCGTGTGATAAATGCTACCGCGAAAGTGGGCTTGTAAATTTTTATTTATATTGTGTATATTTTTCCTATTAATTCACGAGGGCAAAAGCACTGGGATATAAAATGCAATTTGACAAATATGTTTTTTGTCAAACCCTTTTGCGTCCCAGAGACGTAAATATACGTCAGTTTCATTGATAAATCTTTTGTTTTAATTATCACGGTATAGGAAGGATTAACGAGCTCACAAGATAGAAACCTACATATAAGTATTAATATTATACCTACATAAACTATTTTAAGATTGAATTGCTTTATGAATGAAAGAAATAAGTTTATTGTGGCAAAAAAACATGAACAAATACTTAACTAAACATTAATAACTAAATAGTTATTGCCACAAAACGGCCTCTACTCAGCATAATGCGGCTGAAGCAACCAGCGCTGATCTTCCGTAGAAGCCGCCTTTAGTAAGAAGACCTTTTGTGTGTCGGTTTCAAGCAAGTGTTTAAAATGCCCACATTATTTTTTACATTACATACGTGTTATAGAATATGGTTAGTATAAAAAATCTTGTTAAACTACATATTTATAGAGCTTACAGAGTTAAATCCGTAAATAATGTTTGTTGCACCGGTCCATTTGACCGGGTATAAAATACCGCCCACTTAAAAAAACGACAAATAAATATTGAATAGTAAAACATGCTGACCAAGTTTCATCAAGATCGGTTGAAAAATGTGACCTGTACAGGAAGACCAACACACAACCTAATAAACATATGGACAGATGAATGTCAATTTGGCCAGTTAAGGCAGAGACGCTTCTCTCTTTCGGTCAATTAAATATACCATTTTTTATTACTTGTTCATACTTTTACCAAGTAATAACTAAGATCCTTTTAGTAGGTCGCTTGTGTAACCTTAAGCGACCTAGTAAGACGTTTACTTATTTCCGTACAGCATTCCGGGGAATTAAACCTGCCATTCTCATAAACTTTATGTAACCTTGTATACGTTTCTCAGGCTTGCTTATACGTATTCCGTGTATTGTATCTTGTGGATTAAGGAAACACAGCTCACGTACCACGCACTGCTATATTTTCAATGGTATTAGCCACAGTTGAATTCCAGTGGAGTATTTTAAAATTATCCTCGATTAAGGCTGGGTTTTTGATTACTGGTTAACTATTTGCTGATAGCGGAGCTCGATTTGGCGATCTTAACCGATCAACAAGTTAAGCAACACTTGCTGCGGTCAGGACTTGGATGGAAGACCGCTAGTGGCATTATTCAACTGAGCGCTTCCGTGCTTCGGAGGGCACTTTAGGCCGTCGGTCCCGGTCGTTTGTTTTAGGACAACAGCAGTTGGGCTATTATATTGATACCTCGTATCGTACTTCGCTTTTTATATCTACCTTGTATCGTACTTCGCTTTTTATATCTACCTCGTATCGTAATTCGGTTTTTATATCTTCCTCGTATTCCACTTCGCTTTTTATATCTACCTCGTATCCATACTTCGCTTTTTATATCTACCTCGTATCGTAATTCGGTTTTTATATCTTCCTCGTATCCCACTTCGCTTTTTATATCTACCTCGTATCGTCGTTCGCTTTTTATATATACCTCGTATCGTACTTCGCTTTTTATATCTACCTCGTATCGTACTTCGCTTTTTATATCTACCTCGTATCGTACTTCGGTTTTTATATCTTCCTCGTATCCCACTTCGCTTTTTATATCTACCTCGTATCGTCGTTCGCTTTTTATATCTACCTCGTATCGTACTTCGTTTTTTATATCTACCTCGTATCCCACTTCGCTTTTTATATCTACCTCGTATCGTCGTTCGCTTTTTATATCTACCTCGTATTGTACTTCGCTTTTTATATCTACCTCGTATCGTACTTCGCTTTTTATATCTACCTCGTATCCCTCTTCACTTTTTATATCTACCTCGTATCGTACTTCGCTTTTTATATCTACCTCGTATCGTACTTCGCTTTTTATATCTACCTCGTATCGTACTTCGGTTTTTATATCTTCCTCGTATCGTACTTCGCTTTTTATATCTACCTCGTATCGTCGTTCACTTTTTATATCTACCTCGTATCGTACTTCGCTTTTTATATCTACCTCGTATCCCACTTCGCTTTTTATATCTACCTCGTATCCCACTTCGCTTTTTATATCTACCTCGTATCGTACTTCGGTTTTTATTACCTTCCTCGTATCCCACTTCGCTTTTTATATCTACCTCGTATCGTCGTTCGCTTTTTATATCTACCTTGTATCGTACTTCGATTTTTATATCTACCTCGTATCCCACTTCGCTTTTTATATCTACCTCGTATCGTCGTTCGCTTTTTATATCTACCTCGTATCGTACTTCGCTTTTTATATCTACCTCGTATCGCACTTCGCTTTTTATATCTACCTCGTATCGTACTTCGCTTATTATATCTACCTCGTATCGCACTTCGCTTTTTATATCTACCTCGTATCGTACTTCGCTTTTTATATCTACCTCGTATCGTACTTCGCTTTTTATATCTACCTCGTATCGTACTTCGCTTTTTATATCTACCTCGTATCGTACTTCGCTTTTTATATCTACCTCGTATCGCACTTCGCTTTTTATATCTACCTCTTATCGTACTTCGCTTATTATATCTACCTCGTATCGCACTTCGCTTTTCATATCTACCTCGTATCGTACTTCGCTTTTTATATCTACCTCGTATCGTACTTCGCTTTTTATATCTACCTCGTATCGTACTTCGCTTTTTATATCTACCTCGTATCGTACTTCGCTTTTTATATCTACCTCTTATCGTACTTCGCTTATTATATCTACCTCGTATCGCACTTCGCTTTTCATATCTACCTCGTATCGTACTTCGCTTTTTATATCTACCTCGTATCGTACTTCGCTTTTTATATCTACCTCGTATCGTACTTCGCTTTTTATATCTACCTCGTATCGTACTTCGCTTTTTATATCTACCTCGTATCGTATTTCGCTTTTCATATCTACCTCGTATCGTACTTCGCTTTTTATATCTACCTCGTATCGTATTTCGCTTTTCATATCTACCTCGTATCGTACTTCGCTTTTTATATCTACCTCGTATCGTTCTTCGCTTTTTATATTAAAAAGCGAAGAACGATATGAGGTAAATTTATGTCGTTCAAGCAAATTGCTTATATGTGACAGCTGCTCATCTGTATCGTACTTCGCTTTTTAATATAGATTAAGCCTTAGTTTTCCAACTGTTTATGACAACACTGTGATCATGATACAATAAGCCAAATTCCGGAAAACAAGTCCTTGGTATCAGGCGTTCTTTCAAACATGCTTTGTGCTTACACGCTTCGCTTCAGCGCTTTAATTAAAGAGAAATGTTCATGTGTAAGTTATAAACACATTATTGTTGATGCGGCATGAATTTAACCTTTGCAATGCTGATATAGACATTGTAAGGGACATTTATATACCTAAAATTTTGCCGTGCTATTGGTAACAGCCGAATGGAAGGAGTTATTACTAAATTTAGTTCGGGATTAGATGATTTGAGATTAGTGTAGCAATAATAATATAAATAAGCTAGCTGGTGCCCGCGACTCCGTCTGCGCAGGATTAGTACATCGTGTAGTTTTTTATCTTCTCCAATGCTATAACTACCTTTATACCAAAATGCCATAAAATATTTACATGGTCAAACGCAATTACTATAATAGTATTAGTAAGTCAATCAGTAAACACTAATAATAATATACAGTAATAAAATAGCATGCAAATATAAATTTAATCACAATGGAAAAAAAAAGTCATTACATTTCATCACACTTGACGATCATCGAGCACGTCTAGTGTATCAATCTGTCAAAATGATAGCGTGCTTTTGGCTAAACTATCAGAAACTGACACAAACTTTGACAGAACTGTCATCATTAAGATCTTGTAGTAGGCGGAGAGCTTGATTTTGTCTAGGCTGTGCCAAAGAATATTACGCTTTTTTAATACAGTTGCTCAAAAAGTGGCGTATTGCAGGGACGTATAGCATTCAGAATGTGGGCTATTACATACTCGCGCTTTTTTTTACCTTTCCCGTACTCGTGCGTTCTCTTTCCCAACTGGCTAAACAATGTCTATTAAAAAGAAAAACCACCCATGAAGTTTTTATTAAAAAAAATCATATAAGTTTTTATGACTCATGCAAATACGTATATTTCTAAAAATAAGCTACTAATTTGTTTCAATATCAGATGTATGATTTGATTGAATGAGTTAGGTTAGGTTTCATTTCATTTCATCTCATTAAATTTCATTTTCAAATCATATCAATAAAAAAAATCTACTGAAGACTTGGCTGTATGGACATAGTTCCCTTTGCCTACCAGAATGGGTGAAGAAGAAAAAATCTCTGCTTATATTCTACGGTTGGCCCCATTTTCCAGAAATTTTCTTTGCGAGTTTATTTTATTAAATTGCTTCATTATTTCGCAACTGTATTAAAAATAGTCGTTCAGTACACGTGCGGAACCGTCATTGCAACTTGTTCCGACTGTCAACCCTCGCCTTCGGCTGCGCCTCGGTTCGGGTAGACATTTGTTGGAACTCTTTGCAATGACAGCCTTTCCCCACTTCTAATGAAATATACTATTTTACCCGCGTGGTGATAGATGATAATGATGAAAAATAGCCGATGTGCTATTCCAGACTATAATGTATCTCTGTGCTAAATTTCAACCAGATCCGTTCAACTGTTATGCCGTTATTGCGTAATAAACATCTATGTATCCATCCATCTATCCACCCACACTTTCACATATAGAATATTAGTGGGATCAACAATATAGTCCGAGGACACTTGTATTCGTGATAAGCATGCTAATTACTAGCAACACTTTGGCACACATACCACTAAGTAGCAATCGCTCATCAATAGCATGCTTTCGTGCTAGTAATGAGCATGTTGATCAGTACCTTTACAATAACATGTAAACATACATACAACAATTACTAATAGAAAACAACACGTTCAATTGAATAATATAACAAACCTAAAAAAATAATTAAAAATAGTATTTCTCAGTAATATTTAAAAAAAATACAAGAGCGAAAGCGCAACACAGAATCACTACAATATTTAATATAAGTACCCGAAGCTACCATAGCCTTTCTACAATATTACAACCTTTATTTTTAACTTGTATTACTTTCTCAGAAGGTCACGTTGTTTTCAACACTAATATTATAAAGAGAAAAATTTGTTTGTTTGTTTAAATTCAATAGGTTCCGAAACTCCTGGACCGATTAAAAAATATATTTGACCATTACCATCCTACATTATCCCGGATGAAAATAGGCTATATAGTATTTGAAAAAAGTTAGGTTTCTGTATGAAAACTTTATTAAATTAACCCAAGGTGTAGAAAAAATACTAAAAAAAGTCCATATAATTATCACGTACGCTGTGGAAACTATTGACAATAGAGCAAAGTGATATACTCAGTACTACAGTTTTGTAGCTGACGTCAAAATCTACAAAGAAGTCCACATTACATATGTCTAACTATTACAGTTATGTCACAATAAATTCTTGTTTTACCATTATTATGTTCTCTTTTGTAAGGCAACACATTGGAGCTAATTTTGTAGTAACTAGGTAAAAAGATTGTAAAAACATCTATATAAAAAGAATGGCCCCGAGTTTCTTGCCGCTTCTTCTCGGTAGGCTCTATATATATTTTGGAACGCGGCGGTAGTCTTTAAAGTACATTATAATGAAAAATTTACGTTCATAAGTGCGTCTTTGATGCCTAAATTTAATAAATGATTTTGACTTTGTGCAAAAGCAAGATGTTTAAAAAAAATGTTTGATGTTTAAGAAACAAGATGTTTTAAAAGTAGATCTGGAAAAACAGTTGATTTTTTAATCGTGGAAACTTAATGTATTGTATGTTCTATTTATATAACTTTTTCGCAGCTGGTTAATTAACTCCTCGTCAGTAACCACTTTACAACACCACCTGTGAGACACTTCGTGTGGCTTCTTTGTGTAGAGTCTGGACAAAAAGAGTACCGTCGTGGCGTTACAGTGAACTAGTTAAAACTACATTCAGTTTGTTATACGACAGCACAATCTAGCTATTGGTAGTAATTCGCATGTGCATTACACCAATTTAAACTAGCGAACTAAAATCTAAAATGGTTGTTTTTATATTAAAGTCACTTTCGTGTAACAGTTAGAAAGACAATATGATTATTCTATTCAATAGTGGTTTTTTTACGTCAGTTAAGTGAGCACGAAGTTACATGACTAATATAGCTACATAAACCCACAATTTAACAGATATGTCAAATTAGACCTCGCAAGCGTTATACGAATCTGGACTTTAGAATGAACAGAATAGAAACTACCATAGTTTACAAAAAAAAATGATTTTAGTTTGTATGTTTAGTTTGGTGTTCAGCATGATATCGACTACGACAAGTTGAACAAAGAGTGTGAAAATTGTTGTTAAAAAAAATCTCCAGCCACCCTTGCTACTTACAGGACCGATTTTCTTTCACCATAATGATGATATCGTCAAGATAAGCTTAACACTTCTCAGTTTTTGGAGTGTAAGTCATAAACTGCTGCCTCGAAAATATATTCTAGAAAACAAAAAAAGGAATTTTGAGAATCGGTTTACAAATGGGTACAAATCAGCCAACATACACAAAAAAAACATACGATCGATCATACCTCCTCCTTTTTTGAAGTCGATTAAAAACAATATATTAGCAGCAATTTTATTCAGTTTCTTTACTAGCATTAATTCAGTAATTTAGCACACACGCGACCTCAATTCCTATGTCGTTTCTCTTTTTGCACAGACTGTAAATGAAACCCGTCAAAGAATACCTCATTACCATATTCACTTTACCCTCGTATTTTATTTTTTAGCCTCAGGCCTATTTATTCTAATTTAGTACGTTGGTATTATGTATCTCTGGCATTCTACTATTTCACGTCAAACTCTTGAACACCTGGAATGTTATATAAAACATGTTGATTATTAGATAATTTATTGATTCAGGCGTTACTTTGCGGAAATCCATTATCTTGTTCAAATCCATGTTCTTGTGTTTTTTATTTTGTATTCTTCCTATTAGCATTTTATGCGGGAGGGAGGGTGGTGCACGCCCCCCAAATAGGCCAAAATCATTGTTTTCTTTTCAGCGGAAGTGTCACTAAATATTTTTTAATATCGTTTTTTTTGATGTTGATTATTTTTACTTAACGAAATTAAACTTATAAAAATATTTTATACAGAAAATTACTTAATTGAACAAGTTTGTACCCTTGTTTTCTGAGTAATCATATAAGATGCCGTACTGGTTACCAGAGATCCCGTCCGAGCTCGGAATTTTATCCAAAACTATTTTACCCATCATTATGAGAACCGAGTGTTATCTATTGAACTGATTTGAAAGTCTTATTCGACTAAAAAAAGGATAACAAACACTTTCGTATTGATATCGTAACTAAGTTATTCTTAAGTTGACCGAAGTGTTCTATAGCGAACATTTTTTCGACAATATGAAAACACCTCCCTATTATTATTTTTTTGTCATCATTACTTCCAATTTGAAAGACAACTCACATATGTAATTGTCAACAGGTATGAAGCCACGCCTCAAAAACCACTATCGAGCCCACCAGCTATCAGTGTGGTTACGTCTAGTCCCCGAGCTACACCGAGCCGGCATGGAGGACGTGGCTGCCCGCCACAACCTTTTCAAAAACCACAACGAACTGGACCTTTACGAAGGAGTCGTCAGACCGGACCCTTTAGCACGAAACGGAAATGATAACGATCCAATTCGACGCGGAAACGGCTCTGTGTACCCCGATACGGCTCTTACCACAGTCGACACAATCCTCGCTACCTGCGCCCCAATGCTACCCGGGAGAGACTTGCAAACACTGAATGCTACCGAAAACACTCTGGCTAATTTAGAAGCGGCCGGATACGCTGCCTACTCCACCGCTCTCAGCGTTACTATAGCCATTGGCTGTTCGCTACTTATACTGAACGTGTTAATATTTGCTGGCGTCTACTACCAACGAGATAAAACTAGGTCACGCGGTAAGCAGCAACGGTTCAATGAGAAACATTTCGAGACTATATCCGGAAAGCACTCGCATTATCACATGGACCCAACTCACGCTCCAAGTTTAGTCGTCGACGTGGAAAGGCATAACCGTAAGAAGCAAATGATGGGAAGTGATACGCATTTGGCAAGTCTGAATTTCAAAGGTCCGTTGGATGTTCCAAAGTCGCCACCCAGTCCTAGTTTGAGCATGGATAATATGATGTTGCCGAGTAAATTGGGGAGTAGAAATAGCAGTTTTAGGATACCTAACGTGAACTATCCTCAAGTGGGGAGCTATTCCACAATGCCAAAGAATTTGAGCCACTTTAATAACTCGCCTCCGCTGCAAGAGTTGAGGCAACAGAAATACCAGGCGCCAAATGGGCCGACGGTACAAAACTCTCCCCGGGAAGGGGAAGGGAGGGCCCCCCACGCAACCCTACGCCGAGGCAAGGGCACGCTCCATTCTAACCTCCCACAAGCCGCCATCGACGAAATGAGAGTGTGACAGTTAATTCCATCTGACTTTGCATTACAGGATTAAAAAGTGTTTCAGATGTAATATTATTGTGTGTATGTGTGTAAATAGATATATATGAGCGCGTCAGTTTTTCTAAGTGAAGTGTTATCGATTTTCTCCGAACTGATAATGGATTATCGAATAAAAAATCAATTGTATCTCCACGGTAATGTCATTTTCCACTAATATGCTGTCCTAAATAGAGATATCGAACCTTCAAAAGTTTGGTAAGTCAGTGTCAATATTTTAAGTATTTTATCGAACAAATATCAAAGGAATATCAAACAAGTTCTGTTCAAAGAAAGTTTTCGAAGTGGTTGCTAAAACGTACATTTTGTTAGGAATGCTTTGCGGTCGACGATAAACAAGGCCGTAAAGGGTGTTTGTTCGGTTCCCGGCCGCATACGTAATATGAGGCCACTAGTGATGTACTGCTTTATGTAAGTATCGATAAAATATATCGCCCGATAGCCTGATACGGGTCAACGATTGGATGGGTATAAAACGGTTGGGTTGATTAACAATAAAAATGTACGATGTTTTTTGTACTCTGGGGAAAATAAATGTTAGAGATTGAAACTGAAATTGTACATGCATTAAATATAAATAAAATTAATCTATAAAAATAAAAATTTTGGTAACTGACTTACCGACTGAAAAGATTACCGCAGATTTGAAATGGAATACGTTAAGACTGCGGAATGTAATATACGTGTGTGCGTTTCAAAACGATTTAAATTATCAATAGGCTGCCTAACGAGAAAATATTAATCGGAGGCTGCCCGAGAAAGCAACTTGCTTTCTCGGACAGCTGCAATCTTTTTTGAGTGTATCTCGGTCGCTTTCTTTTTCGTTCTCATTCTATCACCAAGGTTATGTAATCCTTGCTGCAGTCACGACTTAGATAACCACCAGTGGCATTTTCTACTTCCGTGCTTATGAAACCACGTAATCTTTAGTATCGATTGTGTGACAGTCATAAGGCTATTGTAGATATTTTCAGGTAACCTGGAGATCACTAAAGTCGGCCACTAGCATAGCCACCAAGCCTTCGCTCTGAAAAGAAGGCCCGAGTGCAGTGGGAACGTACTGGGCTAATACTTTACCTGATTAACATTTTTGTATTGTATTAAACTCGATTATGTATAATAGATGCACCGATGAGAAATTGAAAAAAAATCTTATAATTATAATACAAATCTTCGTTTTTTGTTATTCGATTAAATTCTAAACATTACCTAAAAGTGTACGTTATTTTATGTAATTGCTTTTTAATACGATTTAACACAAAAAGCGGCAGCATCTTATAAATATACTAGCTGTGCCCCGATGTTGAAAGTACCCTCTGTGTTAATGCAGCACCTCACTTACCTTCATACCAAATTTCATCAAATTGGCCCAGCTGTTTTAGCGTGAAATAGTAACAAACTTCTATACATCCATGCATACAAGCTTTCGTACATATGTAATAAATAGTACAACTTCTGTCTTCCCTATGCTTCATATGCTTGCTCCCTTAGTGCCAAATACGATGATAGTATTTTACTGTACTAGATATTCAGTCCAATATTGAATTATTATGTAAATCGATATTATTTTATTGAAAGTGCATCACTAAATCTGCAAATGTATTCCTTTTCATATCTCAGAGGAAAGTCAACCGAAATTGGTGACATCCGAGGGTTTCTTTTAAATAAATTAGATCTCTTGTAACCCTCCTTATGATTTATTCTGTAGGGAAGACCATATTTTCCCCAGTTTATGAGAGCGATGCAGTTTTCAAGGAAATTGAGTTGGGTGACGAAAATATTTTTGAAGTTACTGGAGATATTCCATATTCAACGTTAAAGTGTAGTCTGCTATCAATGAACACGTTGGTAAAGTGCGGCTTAACATATACACGATATAATGGATTTGGATATCCCGAGTGTCATAGTTTCCTCATATAAACTGACGTGGTTTAATGACTGTTGTCCTGGATAAACAACCGAGAGCGATCGTGTAACCTACCATAAGAAGCAAGTAAGTGCTCACTGAAAGTAAAACAAATGAAAGTGTTTCGTATCTTCTCAAAAGTTATTCCTCCTTAATGAGATGTAAGTATTTATTAGTAAATAAAGGTCATATAACACTAGGTTCTTTCAAGACTAAGACAATAATGTATGATTTATGCCGCAGATATCGATAATCTAGAAAGAGCAATGCATTATTGAGATCGCCCGTGACTTTGATATGTATTAAATTCGTGCCTCTGGAGGGCTAGACGTTCAACAGTTTAAACATGCCACTACCGCTTACCCATCATATTAGTGACAGCAACAAATAATTCATTACGGTGTTGAACAGTTAGAATTTCAGTTTTTTTACTTGGTGGCAGACATCTTATACAAGAAGCAGCCAGATATAATGACGCGAAGCAATAGTAAGCCAGCAGTACTGTGTTAGGGTGTGAAGGGCATTGCAGCAAGTGAAATTACAAAGTGAAATTACAAAGTGAAATTACAGAGCGAAAGAGATGCATAAACCAATGTCTCGGGGAGGCGAGCGTTACACCTGTCTTGTCAAAATGTTTACTTAATGATGCTTAAAGGCACACTGATTAGTGTCTTATCGTGTTTATTACATTGTCACTACGCGGGAATCCCCGGCAATGCGATATTTGCCATTACAATTTCGTTTGCGTAAAGTCTACGTGAAGGAAGAAGATGAACATAATGTTGAAATGATCAAAACTACAAGAACTAATCTATAGAAAACAACGGGACAGTTTCGAACGAGAATAAAATGATAACTGCGTCTATAACGAATGTTTTGTCACGAGAACACAATTCTTTGACGGTTTGTCATACTTGTAGGTGAGATGAGAATGCATTATGTTAATGTCTCATTAAAACTTTGTTCTTGTAATTTTAGGTCTAGGTATTAAGGTATATAAGGTATCTGTGATTACTATTGTATAACTTAATGCATAAAAATAAAAAATACGAAGACATTTTTGCAAATTTATTAGAACTAATAAAAATGACATAACATTAAAACTATGGTAATGGTTTATATAAATTTACACTCCGGGGACGATGGTATGAGTGTATAAAGAAGCTTTGTATTTCAAGTAGGAATGGTTACGAATAATAATAGGTAACATATTACAACTTCCGAAAAAGAATTACTTCTGTTGCTTTGTTACCTAAGTTTATAAAACTCGTAATGATGGTATCCGGCTCAAAAGTACCAACGATCAAGTCAGAATTGTAATGTAAAGAGTTTTAAATTCGTTCCTAGTACAAGATTAAGCTGTTGGTAAAATTTGATCCCAAACTTAGTTTCATGTTCTTAGCAAAATGTTTGTGGAGTTTTGCCGGCTAAATAATTACAAAGCGGAAAATATTTCCAAGTACAATATAGCATGATATTTTATTAGGAGCAAAATAGAATAATAAAATGTAGTACTTTATAGGCCAAGTTTTACACACCTATAGACCCTTCAGTCTAGTTCCCCTTCAGAAAACTCATGGTCACCATGGGGTGGTGCCAATCAGGAAACCTACTTGGTGTATCTCGACCGCATGGTGGGTTCTAGAAGCTGATCTCGGCAGCCAGTCGCTGTTCTAAATCTAGTGTGATACCTTCGACTGCATCATCAATTCAATTCAATTAATTTATTTCAACCATCAGTCATATTAGCATGTTATATAATCTTAAAAATTAAATTACACAAAATTAAATTCAAACATCATCATATTAACATAAATCATATAAAGTTAGACATCAAAAAATAAAATAATTAGTATGTCCACTTAATGATAAGGATTAGCCTGCCTCTGTGTCATTTGTTTGTTCGTCAGTCCATGAACAATTGAACAATAGTTTATGTACTGACAATCAAACCTATTCGCAAATATGTTTAGTATGATGTTGGAGCTGCCCGGAGCCTGCGCCCTAGGGAAGTGCATCGCTTCCGCATCGTCGTGTAGAAACAGTCGACACGAGAGTCCGCGAACATCCCTGATGCGCTACAGTGCCGGGGCAGCCCCATCAGCACCCTAAACGCATTATTGTACTGCACACGAAGGGTGCTGTACTGCTTCTGGGTATACGACACCCACAGGCCGCCCGTGTACATAGACGTACAAAATGCTCTGAAAAGAGTGATTTTGACGGTTCTGGAGCATCGAGAAAACCTGCGAGCAATCATATTAGCCCTCACAAACAGTGCCCTGCGTTCCCTCTCAATATCTGTATCGTCCTTCAGGTCAGAGGTCATAATATGTCCTAGATACTTGAACTGACTAACATTGCTTAAAGCTATACCGTTCAGTCTAATGGGTGGAACAGTATCCAGACAGCTCCGACCTCTGGCCTGAAAGACCATGCACTCGCTCTTCTTTGTATTGTATAGCAAACCGTGAACGAGCGCGTAACGCTCACAAATACGCAACAACTTGGAGAGGCCACACACGGAGGCGCTTAGCAGCACCATGTCGTCAGCGTAACTGACATTGTTGACACACACTCCATCAATATGGCAGCCAACACGGGTGCTGCAAAACTCCTCGATCAGTGCATTCATATAAAGGTTGAAGAGCTTCGGAGAGGTCAACCCTCCCGCCTCACCCCGCACTCCAACCCATACGGCTCTGACGTCGCGCTTGACCACCGAACGACGTTGACCTGGTTCAGATACCAGTATTTAAAAATATTTATTATTTCTTTTGGCATAGAGATATCAATAAGTTTTTGCCAGAGGATATAACTAACCAGGGTAACTAACCAGGTCAAACGCCTAAGAGAGATCGAGGAAACAAGCATAAATGGCTGTGCTTCTATCGGTGTAGTACTTGACAGTTTGCTTCACACATAGAATAGCCGACTCAGTTGATATTCCCGGCTTAAAGCCAAATTGGTTGTCATGAATATTAATATACCGGTCCAGCTGTGTGTTAAGCAAACCACCAAGAACTTTTGCCAACACCGTGGCCAGAGAAATTGGCCTATAGTTGTTTGTGTCTCCTATGTCACCTTTTGCTTTTCACAATTGGTACCACCACGGTCCTCATCATATCTGCTGGTAAGTACGAGTGTCCCAAACATAGCGTAAATAGCATAGCAAGTACTCTAGACAGGTGGACGCCAGCATGATTTAGATGTTCAATGCTCAAGCTGTCATGGCCAGGAGACTTTCCTCGCGACATTGAATTTATAATCCTCCTCACATCCTTCGCAGTGAACCTGGTACTTATCTCCTGGCCATGAGGCCCTTCCACGCTGAATGACCGTGATGGTCCCAAAGGTGATTTTACTGTAAATTGGTCCTTAAATATATCCGCAATACACTTCGGATCACTCACACCGTTGACGCTCACAGGTAAGCCCGGCTTGCTATTTAACTTGTTAGTGGTCTTCCAGAAACTACGAAAATCATGTTTCGAATGATGAGATGCGAGAATATCCATCTTTATCTGCTCCCTATTATTTTGGCACCATTTCAAGTGCGATTTAAAGATTCTCCGACTCTCGCGCATCTCCCTACAAACATGACCCTCAATCGGTTTGCCCCACAGTACCCATCCCATAAATTTACACCTAGCTACCCTGTGAGCCTCATGCACATGCTTGTTCCATCCAATTACAGGTTGTTTTCTTTTCAGTCTTACAATAGTATGACTTTCAGAGGCGCCCCTGCCTAAAGCTGCTATAATATCGTTGTACATTTTGTCAATTATACTATGACCATCAGTGCGATATTAGTAAAAAAAAAGTTTTTTAAGTAACATTTAAAATGTGGGACATAGGTAGTTGTTTTGCATTATCTAACAACCATTTTGTAATAATGTGTATGTTACTAAACGGTTAATTTCAGTGATAATTAATGTAATTTCAATGAAACTTCATTCAATATTCGCATCAGCCACATCAAAGTTGCTTGGTTAATGAATCCATCACTTTGAAGGGCAGCAAATTAAGTTGGTGAAAGTCACTGAATAGTTAAGTCTCAGGATGACGACTGAGGCCAGTGCCGCCCAAAACTTTAATACTTGCTGTTTAAAGCTCTGCGAGACACTGCAAATATTACGGTTGGACGTGGTGCTTATGATCGGGTGAACGAGCTGTCCGCTAATGGCATACCTAGAATCAAATACAAATTATCATCAAGTATGAATGTTCATTAGAAGTGTTTATGACACAATTTACTAAGTGGTAAGCATTTCGAGCAAGAGGATCTCTTGGTTGCTACCACCGCAGTGCCACAAATTCTACCACGAAGTAATAGTGCGTAAACACTACTTGTTCACGACAAAGCGTGACGTCACCTCGAGGCGCGGAGCGCCCCCGCGCGCCCCACCACCGCTGTCCTCAGCTTTCATTACTAGAAGCAAGCGGCTGGAAGGAAGCGGAAACAGTCACCCTTTTATATTCGCAACCGGCGGACGTGTACCGCTGCGCTCCGCGTAGCGACCGCATGGCACCGCCATTATCAGCACGAGTCATCGCGACTGACTTTCACCGCGAGTGACTTTCAGTGTGTGCAGGCACGGCAGCACACATCATCAGCTCAAATCAGCCCCGCGTTTACGCGTCAGCCCAGTGTACCTACGCGACTGCGCGATAAACTTAGTGCACAAACATTATAATCAAGTGAACAATAGTTCAGCTCCTTCAGCACGTCGACCAAGGCAGGACGCCTCCAACGAGGACTCACGGTCACCAGCCCTCATCAGACCTCAGAGCCTCTCGACACCCCCCACGTAAACCAGGTATTTACCATCAATTATTCCCTACCTATTCTCTGGTTGCAGGAAACTGCTCAACCACATTTACCCCCCCCCCCCCTATCATCGAGCGTATAGTGGCAGGAAACTGCGAAACTATACTTTCCTTCGAGCCGGATATCCGGATATCCGGATATCCGGATAACCGGGTACCCGGATAAACCACATTTCCCACGAGCGCGGATATCCGGCAACATAATCTCTTTCGCTGCCGGATAAACCAGTGCTATCACCCCCTACCCCTTTAATACAGTCCACAATCAATCAAATAAGCTATCAGCCCATAATAAGCTCAATTTAATCCCTTCATTCTTATTGATTTAATTTAAATCCCTTCCGTCATACAAATCACCTAATTAACTCAGGTATTTGCTTATCAAACAAAACCCGACTAGCGATTAGAAGCTTCTAGAAAGGTGACGACATCGTTTGACATTAGCGCGGCTGCAGAGTTCTTTGTTTGACATTCCTGACTAATTAACGACGGCCGATACGATTGTTCACTAATTGTTTGCAAGAAAGGTTCGTAATTAAAATTCTTAGGTTACAACTACCTAGGTAGCTAGGTACAACTACCTACGCCAGGTGCTTTGTTGATTTTAATTATAAAATTATACTAAGTACTGTTAGACGGGTTTGCTTGTGTTCTTGAGATTAAATAATCATAATTCGTCCATAGTCGAACGTTTTGAATTCAGCCCAATTTATTTCAAGAACTATATCCTTACCTAATAGAGATCCGCACACCATTTTAGAGTTCCGTGAAAATTATTACGTAATTAACATAAAGTAACACCTGTTAGCTGTTGTGATTCAACACTCATAAATCATTTAGACATGCTACTTAATTAGGTTACATATGTTATTTATAATTGGGTTAACTACTTAAATTTAAATTAGGGTTCCGCGCAGTTATTAAATATTTAGTACCGAACGAATTTACAGATTTCAATTAATAAGTAATTAAACCATCAGCTCGCATAAGGTTTCGTACACACGTTATTAATTTAGGCGTTATTTTAACCGACTTCCGAAAAAGGTGGTGCGGAATTTCACCTACGATTAAATACTTTAATATTTTTATTTCCTTTTAATTTTGCTTGCGTCCTTGTGCCTGACTTCGCCTTCGACGATTAACGATGCCTTCTGAATCACAGGTAGCCAGATTTAGGGAGAAACAGATCGCTATTATTAAGCTTTATTTGGAAGCGTTATCATTGAGGTCTAGCAAACCAAGGCGCTATAGCCCAGAATTCGCTGCCAGAGCAGCCGGCCTAAGATTGACCCGCGATAAATTTGACGCGGCGTATTATATAATATTAGACTCCGTAGGTTTATCAGACGACGAGGAGGAATTCGAGCAGTATGGAAGGACAATAGACGCCTATGACGTGATTCTCGTTGTAGTATTAGAACAAAAAACATGGTCATTAGCTACCAATGACGATGTAATAACTGCGCCCTCCGCGCCTATACCCGCGCGCCCCTCGCCGTCAACTCAGCAGGTATCGAACCCGCAGCCACAGTGCTATGCGCAGGATTCGAACCTGCACCCTCTCAGCTCCGCGCCTATACCCACGCGCTCCTCATCATCAGCTCAGCAGGTATCGAACCTGCAGCCTCAGTGCTATGCGCAGGATTCGAACATGCACCCTCTCAGCTCCGCGCCTATACCAGCGCGCTTATCGCCATCAGCTCAGCAGGTATCGTACCTGCAGCCTCAGTGCTATGCGCAGGATTCGAATAAGCACCCTCTCAGCTCCACGCCTATACCAGCGCGCTTATCGCCATCAGCTCAGCAGGTATCGTACCTGCAGCCTCAGTGCTATGCGCAGGATTCGAACCTGCACCCTCTCAGCTCCGCGCCTATACCCGCGCGCTTTTCGCCATCAGCTCAGCAGGTATCGAACCTGCAGCCACAGTGTTATACGCAGGTTTCGAACCTGCACCCTCTCAGCTCCGCGCCTATACCAGCGCGCCCCTCGCAGTCAACCCAGCAGGTATCGAACCTGCAGCTGCAGTGCTATGCGCAGGTTTCGAACCTGCAACCTCTCAGCTCCGCGCCTATACCCGCGCGCCCCTCGCAGTCAACTGCGAAGGTATCGAACCTGCAGCCACCGCACTATGCGCAGGTTTCGAACCTACAACCTCTCAGCTCAACGCCTATACCCGTGCGCTTCTCGCCCCCACTTCAGCAGGTTTCGAACCCGCAACCTCCGCGCTATGCGCAGGGTTCGAACTCACGACCGTTCAGCTCCGCGCCAAGACCCAAAAGGGGATCAAACGCGCAACCTCACTATGGTGACAACCATTGCTACCCATGGAGTAATGTAAAGGGTCACAAGCCTCGGGTATGTACCCGATACTACGCACTACCAGTGCGCTTATTGCCCGTACAACAGCGCGAGGTACCACGGCGCCGTCCCTCACCTGATACGGGCCAGATGGTGTACTCCAGTCGTACTCCACCGCGCACTACCTCGCGTCCTGCACCGCCGCCTAGGCAATGACTAGGACGGCACATCCAGCACATACCGACTCAGCCCACAAAGAATCAGCACACACACACAACACAACGACAAACTGTCGTCGCAAACACCTTAAGTCAGTTAGGTGCTGACATTCTGCACTCACCCTTACGCCAGAAATTCTGGACGTTATCAGCTCGCCGCGTAATGCGACATCGAGTATACAAATGTATACAATGTTTACGTTTCCGCGCCCAAACTAAGACCCCGTACATGGCCGACTCACCCGCCGACCGCGTAAACGTTCAGCCCGTATTTAGCAAAGTCACGACGGACTTTACTGGACCATTTTTGATAAAATCCAGTACACTTAGAAACGCCAAGCTATTAAAAGGCTACTTCTGTGTTATAACATGCCTAGCCACGAAGGCGGTCCATCTCGAACCGGTATCTGAGTTATCCACGGAAGCGTTCCTTGAGGCATTACAGCGTTATGTTTCTAGGCGCGGTGTACCGGCGTTAATTAGATATAATTGCGGTACAATTTATGTAGGCGCTAGAAATGAACTTAGGGAATTACAAGACTTTCTTGCAACCAATAATAACAATATCGCACCTACACTTTCAGCTCTTTTAGCGCGCATTGCAGCCATGCTCAATGCAGGCCCTCTCAGCCCACTCTCTTTTGACCCCTCGGAATTTGAATTACTCACCGCGGGTCATGTCCTTTTAAAACGTCAGCTCAATGCCCTACCTGAGTATTCGGTAGGAGTACGAGCCATTTCTGCACACAAAAAGGTTCAAGCTCGTCCTACCCTTATCCCAACACCTTTGGCGATCCTGGTCCAAACCCTACCTGCACACCATCCAAACCCGCTCCAAACGGACTCCCCGATCCAGCCCACCTCAAGTCGGGGAACTGGTACTGATGGTGGACGACCAGGTGCCGCCTCTACACTGGCGCATGAGCCACAAGACGAACCCATGAAGGGATGGCGTCACCCGAGTGGTGGAAATCAAGATCGACCACCTGACCACCACACCACACCTTTGCCGCGTGGGGAATATGTTCACGCCAAAGCGTGACATCACCTCAAGGCGCGGAGCGCCCCCGCGCGCCCCACCGCCGCTGTCCTCAGCTGTCATAACTAGAAGCAAGCGGCTGGAAGGAAGCGGAAACAGTCACCCTTTTATACTCGCAACCGGCGGACGTGTACCGCTGCGCTCCGCGTAGCGACCGCATGGCACCGCCATTATGACCACGAGTCACCGCGACTGACTTCGCCGCGAGTGACCTTCAGGGTGTGTTCGGCCCGGCCACACACCACTCCTAAATCAGCACGTGTGTACACTCGCATTCAGCCCGCCGCGTAAACCAGTGCACAACCCAAAGGGACAATACAAACATTATAACCAAGTGAACAATAGTTCTTCAGCTCCTTCAGCACGCCGTCGACAGCAAGACGCCTCCACCTAGGACTCACGGTCACCAGCCCTCATCAGACCTCAGAGCCTCTCGACACCCCCCACGTAAACCAGGTATTTACCATCAATTATTCCCTACCTATTCTCTGGTTGCAGGAAACTGCTCAACCACACTTACCCCCCCCCCCTATCATCGAGCGTATAGTGGCAGGAAACTGCGAAACTACTACTGTTTAAGTGGAATCACTGGGCCATAGATAATTTAAAAATAATATGCCGAGGTGACGAACACATTGCAGTGCTATGCTAAAACTGCTAAAATTTAAGACATAAATGCGTTAATGTAGAGTAAAAAGAAATTTATATGAAAGTAACTTAAATCGCATACTAATTTGAAGCGCTCGTAGCGGAGCTTGACTTGGCGATCTTAACCGATCAACAAGTTAAGCAACACTTGCTGCGGTCAGGTCTCGGATAGGTGAACGCTAGTAGCATTTTTCAACTAAGCGCTTTCGTGCTTTGGAGGGTTCGTTGAGCCATAGGACGCCCTTAATTGTCTTTGTCGTCGTTAACAGTCGCTAGGCTATGTCAAAGACTTAGACCGGCTTAAAAACTTTGGCATGGGTTGGCCACTAGCCTATCCACCAAGCCGCATAGGGGGCCCGATTATGACCCAAATCCTCTCTGAGAGAAAGGCTTGAGTCCCAACGGTGGGAACATAATGGGCTCGTTATGTTATAAATAGTAATAGTTACACTAGGCATTTCGATGACGTCATAACAAAGTAGTTCACTCATTTCACCTGACCCGACGAAACATTTGACACAAAGTATAACCGTTCCACGGTTATAAAGTACTATCGCGTATGTTGCACAAGTTAAACTCTTAACTGGTTACTATAAATGTATACTGTCGTCATCTCAAAAAGGATCTTTCAGGTAACCCAGTAACCGACAAGTTGGTTACTGCTCTAAGGATCGGGTATTGCCAATTATGTGATATACACTTCGTTATAGGGCTCTTCGACTCTTTTAAAAGTGTCTTTATAGATACTACCACATCGCCTAATATTCTACCGCAAATATGTAATGTGCAGGCTTTTTAATAATAGGGTTTGAAGAACACCGTAGCAAGTGAAATAACTTGATAAATTCGACTAAACGTATCTCGGAGTGACGAGTACAGTGAAATGTCGCATAGAACTTTGAAGCTTGCAGATTTGGATTGCAATGCTGTGTTAGACAGGGGCCCTTATCGCCAGGAGGACGACTTACCCTCGTCACTTTAGATATTTGGTACAACCATATAAAAACAAAATTTGGGCCTTACCTATACCGTGATAATTAAAACAAAAGATTTATGAATAAAACTTACGTAAATTTACGTCTCTGGTACGCAAGGGGTTAATATGCACTCGCTGTTACAATTTACCAGGTTTAGTTCATATTTAGCAAATATAAAAATGTCACAGATCTTGGCTTGGCTATTCTATTTTAGTAAAAACGAACATTAGTGAATTTGTGTTCAGTCAGAGATGATGAGCGTCTGATAGTCTCGAAACCCGGGTTGACGTCATTTGAACGCGAGTGCTTTTACAGATAAATTCAATTGTTTTTATTTTTCTACCGACTTCCAAAAAAGGAGGAGGTATTGAATTCGACTGTACGTATTTTTTTATGTTTGTTAACTCCAAACTTTCCATAGGGTGAACCGATTCTCAAAATTCTTTTTTGTTTGAAAGCTGGTGCTTCCCGTGTGGTCCCATTTATCCATTATGGTATCCATCAAATTCGGTTTAATGGTTTTTGAGTTACACTCCAATACCTGATTTTTACCAAAGTAATAGAATGGAAGTCGGTATTACAGTTTTCAAATTGCACTTGTTATTTGTAAGTGAATGCGTACTTTTGTACATTTGCCATTTATTTTCAAATTCATTATGCTAATACTTAAACTTGCATTAATAGCATTGAAATTAATATTCAAGTTACAGTCACATAAATAAGTAAGTAATTGTGTCATTGTCCTGTTGTACACGTTCGAAAATAACCAGCAAGGGGTCTTTGTTTATTTAACATATAGGTACTTAATTAACTTACATATCGGATAAATATACCACCGCGATTCAGCCTACTGAACTCGCTGTACAGCGCCATCTATGTTGCGAGAATGAAACTAATACAAATATTGGAATGCTTGCTTGTTCATATTCAAACCTGTCTAAGTCACGGGGAATAAAATAACGGATTCATAACTAAAGTTGTCTACGACAATTGACGATGAAAACAAAAAACAACGTTTCATGACACTTTACCTACACCCCTATTAGAATAAAACAAATGAAGGAAAACGAAACAAAATATATGAGAAAAATGCAATGCGATTTCAAAATAGTGAGTATAATAAACTGACATACCTATTGAACTTCTTAACAGACCATATATCCTGATTGACAATGAAAGGTCAGGATATATTAAATACGTCCGTTTATCCATCCATCCAAACTTTCACATTTATAATATTAGTGGGATATATGTGTGACATTGACTTTAAAACCACTGGAGTTTGAGGTGAGATAGAAGTCGTAACTTAATCACTTATCTTTTCATATCTATTATCAAGCTATGATGCGGGCCGCCCACTGAGAGTGCCCTTCCCCTTGGTTCTGCATCGCCGAGTAGAAGTGGTATCGTTCGGCGAAACCACAACGTTTTGGGGTGAAGTGGTCATCCAAAACTTTGACAAGTGCCTCAAAATTTAACTCTGCCACGTCTTTTGGCAAAGCCAACTTGTAAGTTGTCTCGGTGAGTGCGCTAAGCAAGATGGCCTTTCTCTTGACGCCCGCCTTGTCCGTGTTCTCGGTGAGGTCGTTTGCGATAAAAAATTGCAAGATTCTGCTTCTGTATGTTTTCCAATCCTGGGACAGGTGGTCAAAGCTTGATAAAATTCCAAAAGATAAGGACGCCATTGCACTGTGAGTTCGCTCGTCGCCAGTGTGCGATATGTTACGGTGCTACGGGGAAAGGGACGCGACCATTCAAACTGCCAGCTTGATGCGCACTGTTTTAATGAACCAATAGTGGCGCGGGCGCAGCCGCGCATAGCTACTTACATACCTATCTCTAAATGTATATTTATGTATTTAGATACATAACAACTCCTCCCTCTTTAAATACGGAGTAACTAATCAGAAAAACTGCCTATAATTAACTTTAGTTCTATCGCGTTTAGATCTATTAGGTTCCTGAATTGGGGCAGTGGTCGGAGTAGAGAATATGGGGGATTCATCTTGAGCGCTAGATTCCCGCGTCCTTAGATCAGTTGATTCAGGTGTGCATGGCGCGGGTGCAGGCGTGAGGGATCCCGGCGCCTCCTCACTCCTCCCTTCCCGGTGTGGCAGCTCGGCGTCGTCAGACACGCGTGTATGTGAGTCACCGGAGCTAGCATCATCAACACAATAAACTTCTGACTCGGCCGGCGCGTTATTGTTTGTGTTGGACTGATAATTACATTCAACAGAATCCGGGGACCAGTTGTGATTGCATTCGGGGGCCGCTGGAGATAAGTTTTCCTCTTCTTTTCTCAACCATAATTGGTTTTTGTGTTTCTTTACCAGCACGTCCAATTCAGGGAAGAAAACTAAATAAACAACACTACCTAAAAGCTCCTTGATTATCCCTTTGAGCCAGTAGGATTTTTTGTTACCGATATATTTTTTAACCCAAACTGTATCTTTGATTTTGAAATCGGGTCGCACAGTTCCTTTATAGAACTTCGCCTGTAAGCTCTGTTTATTTTTAACGTCGCGGGAAAGGTCAGTGGATGATGAGTCGATGACGTTAGAAGGATTTAAAAGATCCAGTCTGCATCGTAATGAACGCCCGAATAACAGTTCAGCCGGCGATTTATCGGTGGTGCAATTTTTAGAGTTCCGGTAGTCAAATAAAAACTTTAAAATCTTTTCATGCGAGACATTTTTACAGCCGCCAGAAATTATAATCGATTTAATGCCTTTTTTAACAACTTTGACTAGACTCTCAGCCTGGCCATTACTAGCCGGATTATACGGAGGAGATAAGACATGACTAATACCATTAGACTTGCAAAAATCTTGAAACCCTTTCGAAGTAAAAGACGTGCCGTTGTCGCTAACTATGGTGTGAGGCTCCCCGACATGCGACATCAGGTCATTTAATTTATCGATAACGGCTTTCGAACCAAAATTTATATTCATACAATAGCATTCTACCCATTTGGAAAAAGCGTCCACAACGATTAAATACATTTTATTATAAATAGGACCTAGGAAATCCAAATGTATTCTATAGAATGCATGCGGGGGGAACGGCCAGCAGGCGAGGGGTGCGCGCGGCGGTGCAGGGCGGAGCTGTGCGCACACGGTGCACGAACTCACTAGCTGCTCGAGATAGGCATCAATACCCGGGAACCAGAAGCGGGCGCGAGCCGCTGCTTTTATCTTTACTATGCCAAAATGAGAGCTGTGCAGTTCAGTGCATACCTTATCACGAAGCGATGCCGGTATAACAACTTTATGACCCCGCATTAAAACGCCGTTCTCATACGACAGCTGGAACCGACAGTTAAAAAATGGTCTTATTATAGGATCCGTGATGTTCCTTGGCCAACCGTTTCGAACGTAATTAATTATTTTTCTTAACAGATCATCTTTTTCAACAACGGCACGCAACTCTTGAAGAGTGATCGGCAGCGTGCCATCGACGATAAAATTGACGTAATCGGCACGCTCCTCGCAGCGGAGCTCGTCCTCCCGCACCTCAGCCGCCGCCTCCGCCGCCAGCTCGCCCCCACCGCCTGCGCCGGGCGGCAAGGTGGAGCGAGAAAGAAAATCTGCGCTATTATCAGCACTTCGTACAAACTCAATAGTGTAATTATAGGCTGATAAAAATATTGCGTATCTCTGGAGACGATTCGCGGATACTTCCGGTATACCTTTGTGAGGGCCGAAAATGGTAATCAAAGGTTTATGATCAGTTCGGAGGAGGAACGGCTCAGCTCGCCCATATAAGTATTGGTGATAGCGCCTAACCCCGAATATGATAGCTGTCGCCTCATTTTGAATTTGTGAATACCTATTTTCTGCGGACGTCAAAGTCCGGGAGGCAAAAGAGATGGGCCTCTCTAAACCGTCTACACTTATCTGGGATAAAACTGCACCTAAGCCGTATGGGGAAGCGTCTACAGTTAAAATAAGATTGGCATTCGGGTTATAGTGAGTCAGAAACTGATCGGATGCGAGTATTGTTTTTACTTTATTAAAAGCTTCTGTATGAGTAGACGTCCAAAGCTATTTTGTGTTTTTTTATGTAATAAGTTGTATAATGGGCTTAAAATGGAGGACGCGTCCGGAATAAAATTACGATAATAATTAATAAGCCCTAGAAAGGATTGTAACTGCGACACATTAGCAGGCACAGGCGCATTTACAATCGCTGCTACTTTGTCGGTCGACTTTCGTACTCCGTGGACATCAATAATATGTCCAAGGTAATTTATTTCATCTTTTAGAAATTCGCATTTATTTTTCTGTACTGTGAGGCCTGCATCTTGAAGACGTTGTAAAACAACGCGTAACCTCTCCAAATTTTGCGGCTTACTAGACCCATAAATTAAAATATCGTCCTGGAAACATAGGACGCCATCCAAGCCCGCTAACACGCATTCCATTGCGCGCTGGAAGATAGCGGCTGCGCTGGACAGTCCGAACACTAAACGTGTGAAAGTAAACAACCCGCGATGTGTATTGATACAAGTTAGGTTTTGTGACTCCTCAGATAAGCTTAATTGAGCGTATGCCATGGAAAGGTCTAATTTCGAGTAGTATTTACCTCCATGTAGCTTTGAAAACATTTCATTAATAGTAGGTAAAGGGTACTTCTCAATAACTAAATGTTTGTTAATCGTTACCGAATAGTCAGCACATATCCTTACGCTGCCGTCATTTTTTAATACCGGCACGATAGGGGAGGCGTATTCCGAGTGCTCAACCGGTTTTAGGACTCCTGCTTCTACCAAACGATCTAATTCTTTATCGACCTTTACCTTCAAAGCAAACGGTACCGGTCGAGCTTTAAAGAATATGGGCTTCGAGTCCGGTTTTAAGTACAGCTTGACTTCATATTTATTGAAACACCCTAAATCACCAGAGGAAATTTGGCAATTACACTGGTAATTAGGGGATCGTCAGATTCATTGCAGTAATTAATTTTCGACGTTGTGGGTGCTATCTCTAACCCGAAAGCATACATGAAGCTTCGTCCTAGGAGCGGCGGCCCACCGTCACGGACGACGTACATATCGAGTACATGTGTACTCCCGAGGTACGTGACGGGTACACGAATGTACCCACTAATAGGCATTTTATCGCCGGTGTAGCTGTTAAATTTTTTCCTAGTATGTGACAGCGTTATATGCGGGAAAAATGTCTCGTACGTTGTATGGCATTTATAGGGGAACCACTGTCTACTTCGAACTCTAATAAAACACCCGCGACGTTGACACGCTCGATCATAGGTTTATCGCGAGGACATCTAATATTGTTCAAAGACTTACCGTCGTCATCGCTTGCATCCACTTTACCTTTTTTTTTTTTTTTTTTTGGGGGTAAATGCTGTGCACTTCCCTTCCGCCACGGGGGTGACGGAAGGGGGCGTGTGGGGCTCAGACCCACTAAAACCCCCCCGTGAGCAGTCCTCCGCCAAGGTGGAACGAGACAGGGTCGCGCTGGCAGTCACCATCTCGCCCCAGCGGTAGGCCCGGATTGATCTTAACCGGGCCTCAGCGCCTGTGAAGGGATGACCTTGCTCACCAAGGTCACCACCTAGACGTGTAGGGCCGTGCAGACCGGCGAAGAGTCCCCCGACTATTCGCCAGTGGCCCCACTACGGAGGAGGGAGGAGACGAGCAAACCGTCTCCTCCGTTCCCCCGGTCGTCTACGCCGGAGCGGGTCAGCTCGAACATCGTTCTCCCTGATCCGCTCCGCGGCCTCCTTCTGCGTCATCACCGCTTCGCAGAAGGTGGCCACCGCCTGCCACGCTCTCTCGCTGCTGAGCATGGAGATCACCACGCTCGGCAGGGAGAGATCTCCGCCTATTTCCGCCGAAAGCGTGTGCCGCTGCGGGCCCCATGCAGCACACACTTCCAGCGTGTGTTGCGCCGTATCCGTATCCGTATCCACTTTACCTTCCCCAACGTGCTTTATCTTATTATTAGAACACATTTTGCGGAGGTGGCCTTTTTGACCACACTTTTTGCACTTGTAATTTTTAAACCGGCATTGCACGCTTTTATGGTTAGAATAACCACACACACTGCATTTCTCCGAGTTTCTCGATATGTTGAACACGCTGACGTCTCTGGCTGCAGATGCGCCCGCGGAGGCAGGCGCTGACGCTGCGGCTTCGCGCGCACAGCGCACACTCTCAGCCAAATCCACTGCCTTAGTGAGAGTGAGTTCTTTTAGATCCTGAGAAAAAAGCTTTTCACGCTCGTGTCCAGCTGCCATGCCCATGACAAAACGGTCTAGCAAAGCCTCTTCGAGATTTTTAAATCCACAATGAGCAGCCAAGCCTCTGATGCGGGCCGCCCACTGAGAGTGCCCTTCCCCTTGGTTCTGCATCGCCAAGTAGAAGTGGTATCGTTCGGCGAAACCACAACGTTTTGGGGTGAAGTGGTCATCCAAAACTTTGAGAAGTGCCTCAAAATTTAACTCTGCCACGTCTTTTGGCAAAGCCAAATCACTTGCCAACTTGTAAGTTGTCTCGGTGAGTGCGCTTAGCAAGATGGCCTTTCTCTTGACGCCCGCCTTGTCCGTGTTCTCGGTGAGGTCGTTTGCGATAAAAAATTGCAAGATTCTGCTTCTGTATGTTTTCCAATCCTGGGACAGGTGGTCAAAGCTTGATAAAATTCCAAAAGATAAGGACGCCATTGCACTGTGAGTTCGCTCGTCGCCAGTGTGCGATATGTTACGGTGCTACGGGGAAAGGGACGCGACCATTCAAACTGCCAGCTTGATGCGCACTGTTTTAATGCACCAATAGTGGCGCGGGCGCAGCCGCGCATAGCTACTTACATACTTATCTCTAAATACATAACAGTTTTGTTCACTCTGATACTGATACAGGTTCGGATTAGAAATAAAAATACATCTTCAACATCATCTATCAGCACCACGTAGATGTAACCGAGGGACGGAGCAAGTCACACGAATATTATAACGGCGAAAGTTTGTGGGTAAGTTTGTATGTTTTTTATTATGAAAACTAAAGTGGTTTGTTCACATTTTTAATATGAAAAAACGGGATTCACTCACGTAAAAAAGTCAGATCTTTCCGACTATAGTTTCAACCACATCCAGTGAACTGTTTCAAGGAGAGTGCAGCCGTGCGATTCTCTATTGATTCGTCGTTGCGCTCGTCGACGAGCTTACCAATGTCAAATACTTTATGAGAGATCGCCCTTGTACACAAGGTTGTTTTTCCAACATTTCTTGTCATCTCGTCATTTGTTCCACGAATGTTGTCAAATATGTAACGATATTTGCTCTTAGAGAATCGCACGGCAGAACGCTTGCGGTTGATTCTCGCCTCGCACTGCGGGCAGCAGCACGTAGCGCGCGCGATGACATCATGTCGTGGGGGGGGCGGAGGGATCTCTGTAATTAAAAAAATAAGTTTGTATGTGTTACTTCTTCACGCTCAAACAGCTGCACCATTGATGGCTTTTGATGGAATTCACCACAGATGATGCACTGGATTACCACGTAGGATAATTATCATCATCATCCATCACCACGCAGATGAAACCGCGGGTTGGAGCTAGTAAAATATATATATATATATATATCTACTTCTATTGTTACATCTATATAGGAAAGCCTTACAGTGCCCGAAGAACATGAAAACAAAATGTATTAAAAATTAAAATGTTGTTACCTCAAACTTTACTTTATTTTCTAGGCATCTTTTGCAATTACAATAAAAAATAACTACTTCTACGGGTACTCTCGTGAAAGAAGTTGGGTCTAGCTAGTGTTGTTTCTGTAATTGGTAGAGTAAAAATAATATGAAAGAAAGTCCGGATATTTCAGAACCGGAAACTAAGAATCATTTGAATTTCTGGAAAGGCAGCCTTGCTTCCTTGCCAAAATGTTAACAATACAACACATTGGGTATGAATAGCAGTGACCAATCTTCATATAAATAGCTCGTAGATGTAATTTGCTTGAACACGCCTTTATGTGTCACGTATTTATGATATAGTAGCTGCGCTTGGCGGTTTCACCCGCGCGGTGATGGATGATGATGATAAATCAAATATAGCGTATATGTTACTCAGGCATAATGTAGCTTTTAACTGGTAAAAGTGTTTGTGAACTGGTTATGTAGTTTTTGTGTTTATCTGTTACAAACAAACAAAAAAAAATCAAATCTTTCGTCTTCATCGACCGACTTCCAAAAAAAGGAAGCGGTACTCAATTCGACTGTTTATTTTTATGATTTTTTACCTTTCGACTCGGTGAACTGATTTTCAAAATTCTTTTTTGTTTGAAAGCTGGTGCTTCCCGCATAGTCCCATTTAAGTTTCATCAAATTCGGTTCAGTAGTTTTTAGATACACTCTAATAACTGAATAGAATGGAAGTAAATATTAAGTTTTTGAATTGTACTAGTTATAATTCTATTATGTGAGCCCAGATGGCTAAGTCAGCAGTAAAGTGGTTAGAAAAGATTTGGAAGAATAGAGGAATCAACCGAAATACCAAGGTAAACCTTAAGGCCTATTCAGACGTGAGCGTTATTCGCTACCGCTGTGCGCGAAAAATACCACGCGGAACTCGATGGGTAAATAGTATGAAGTTCCATAACTGCAGCGAAACTTGTACCGCCTAGTGAGGCGGTATTTTCTCTTGTTTCGCGAAACTAGTCCCGTCGCCCCGCTAACAGTTGCCAACGAATATCTCTACCGCGCGCGGTAGCGATATCTGCTTTGTTGTGAAAAGTGAAATTAACGCATACCCTTTCGGATTTCTCTATCGCTCGCGGTAGCGAATAACGCCCAGGTCTGAATAGGCCTTTATGCGCACCCTAATCTTTACTTTTTTTCTGTACGCCGCAGAGACCTGGACGCTTAAAGCCCTTATACGATCTAGGGATCTAGATGCATTCGAAATGTGGTGCTGGCGTAAAATGTTAGGAATTTCATGGAGGGCACGCCGCACCAATGCGTCTATCCTAAAAGAATTAAATTCTGTTAAATTAAATTATTATCTTAAATTAAATTGAAACTCGACTGTCCAGTATACGCCTGCAGCGACTTTTACAATACTTCGGACATGTGACCAGAAGAGACGCTAACACCTTAGAAAAGCTCATTGTCGTGGGTCACGTGGAAGGAAAACGCAGTCGTGGAAGATCTCCCACCAGATGGACTGACGTTGTCAAAGAGATAACAAATGCAAATGTATCATCTGCTATGAGACAAGCCGGATGCTGCAATTCTCGGAGAAAATAGTCCAGGCCATTCATGGTGGTCACGACCCCCCAGTCATGAGGAATCGATCAAGAAGAAGAAGAATTATATGAGTTAAAAATACTTTTATCATAAACTAAGTAGTCAACCAGTAAATCGATCAGTAACTAAAATACTAATAATAAAATACAATACCCATGTACTTACATACGAGTACAAATATAAAATTAATCACCATAGATAAAAACTGTCATTACATTTCATCACTCTTGACGGTATTTGCACCTTTAGTGTATCGAATTGTCAAAATGGTGAAACTGACACAAACTTTGACAGAGGCGGAGATCTTGTTATTTTGTCTATACTGTGACCAAGAATAATACGATTTTTCACCCGCGTGGTGATGGATGATGATGATGATGATGATGGTGAAAAGTATCCTATGAGTTAATCCAGCGCCTCATCTACCTTCATACTAAATTTCATCAAAATTGCCTCAGCCGTTTGTGCGTTAATAAGTAACAAAGATCCACATATCCACACATTCACACATCCATACATCCATACTCACAAACTTTCGCGTTTATAATATTAGTAGGAGTGGGATATGTTAAATCGTCACGCTTACGGCGAGCAAAACGCCTTACGCTTTAATGCGATAACCTCTTCATTAAGTCTAATTCAAGTTTGTTCCATTTACAAGCAAGCACATTAATCACTGTCTCCTACATTGCGATTGTATTGGCAGAGAGTCGGCTTAGAAAATCGATACTTCCTATATTCCGCCATGTATTATGTAGCAAGGTGAAGATCGTAAAGTAAAGGTTTTATGGTTTATGTTGCGATAGTAAAGATCTTTATCACCCTATAGGGAAGTGGAAATACAAGCACGGCATCAGTTATGAACGTGACTTTCTGAGGTACAGTAGAGTAACGTAGAGTTCAACGATCACTTTTGAAGCGCTCGCAATGGATCTAGCATTGTTATGCTTAAAAGGTCGAGGTTAAGCAATGCATGATGCGGACTTGACTTGGATAATAAATAAATAATAAAAAGCTTATTTTATTAACTGTAAAACAGTGAATAAATAGTATATTTCATTACAAGTGGGGAAAGGCTGTCATTGCAAAGAGTTCCGACAGATGGAATTAAGTACAAGTAACGGTAAGTAACGGAACAAGTTACAATGACGGTTCCGCACGTGTACTGAACGACAATTTTTAATACAGTTGCGAAAAAATGATGCAATTTAATAAAATAAACTGGCAAAGAAAATTTCTGGAAAATGGCGCCAACCGTAGAATATAAGCAGAAATTGTTTTTTTCTTTACCCATTCTGGTAGGCAAAGGGAACTATGCCCATACAGCCAAGTCTTCAGTTGAATTTGTTTATTGATATGAAATGAAAATGAAAATTAAGGAGTTGAAATGAAATGAAACCTAACCTAACTCATTCAATCAAATCATTTAATGTGATATTGAAACAAATTAGTAGCTTCTTTTTAGAAATATACGTATTTGCATGAATCATAAAAACTTCTATGAATTTTTTTTGGTAAAAACTTCATGGTTGGTTTTTATTTGTAATAGGCATTATTTTGACAGTTGGGAAAGAGAACGCACGAGTTCGGAAAAGGTTAAAAAAAGCACGAGTATGTAATAGCCCACATCCCGAACGCTATACGGACTACAATACGCCACTTTTTGAGCAACTGTATTAAAAATGGCCTTTTCATCACTATTTTGGTGTTTGAATTTAGAACACACCAATACAATATTCCTTGCGCAAATGATACCCGATACAAAGAACTTTCATTGCGCAAAGAATACTCGGCATACTAACTCTTTGTCCAAATAATTCCTCGAGATTTGATTGGTCGATATTTGCGACAAGGATTTTAGCATTAGAATAAAAACTGTATTCCGTTCTTTGCTCCGTTGCAGAAAAAAATATGTAATAGTAAGAAGAAAATTACTCTTATGTTTAGTATTTCTTTTTTTAATTTTTTGTGCATTTTAATTAATTTAAACTTATTATTTTCTTCATTAAATGTATATTTTCTCGTAGTCATGATATAAAGTATAGCATGCAACTCTTGAATAAAACGGATTTATATCGAGGGCCATGAATCACTCGTATTGCTCAGGATTCTAACACTTGAATAACTCGCTACGCTCGTGATTCAATCATCACAAATCACTCCTTGCGGTCGTGATTCAGTCGTTAGAATCCTTCACTTACTCGTGATCTAGCTATGGCCCTCGTCTTAAATCCGTCCTTTATTCACTAATTGCATAATATACTATTAAATGATCGTTTATGTGTTTATCGGCTGCGAAACCTGGGCTCTGACGAAACACCATAGAGAAAAACTAGCAGATGCCAGAGGAGAATGGAAAGAAGAAAATAGACAAAGTTACAAGTAAAGACATCAGACACAGAACACAACTAACAGAGATATTGACACGCAAGGACCAGCTTAAATGGCGGTGGATTGCTCATATGCTCCGCTGCAAGAAGGAAAAGTGGAGTGAGCTGGTGACAGTATGGTACCCTAAGGGCAGCACTAGGAGCCGAGGTCGTAAAGCAATAAGATGGGAAGATGACCTAAAATTACCGTACGGCCATTTTGGATGAGAGTGGAGGCAGACAGGAAACAATGGAGACAGTTGGAGGAGGCTTTCGCCATAAGGCGAATTAAGAGATATTTTATAATATAAGTGCAGTTTGAGCCTTTAAAATGTTTAACTTTCCCTTTTAAATAACTTCTAGTATAATATACTCGTAGTTTTATTTTTATCTAAAAATTACATTTAAGACATAAAGGCTTTATTATTTATTAAATTATTCCATTTATTTCACGGATTACGTCCGGTCCTATGCAAAGGCATAAGTGGGGCTGTGGCCGACACTTAGAGGCCTGTGTGGTATAAAATATACAATGTAGTATAAAAAACAGACATTTTGGATGAAAGGTAACATGGTACTTATATCTATTACAAAAATGTGTAAAATGATAATGCTATTTATATGAAATTATTAGTGATAAGGCCTAATAGTGGGCTATGGACGAGACTACGGCACCTGCCAATTTCAGTCTCATTTTAAAAGATTTAGGCAGGTGGTGACTTAGCACCCACTTAACGGGCCCCCCATAAGGGCCACCATCAATGGTGACAAAACGGGCAGCGTTGGTTTGGATGTATAAGGGTGTCGATAGGTGTTCTGCGGTTTCACTAGAGCACTACTACCGGCGTTTTGCCCTTTAACACTTCCACCCTTGGAGCTTTTTGTTACTTGCTCTTGCGTCTCCACCCCCAGACGGCCAATTAAGGCAAGCCGGGGGTCAGGGGGTATTATTATTATGTGTTTAGGAAGGCAGGTTAACCTGTCAATTCCGCTTGTTTGTCTATAGGCTACGTTGGAGACTTTTGGGCGGCCTGAAAACGTCGACTCTAAGCTGGCTACTAGATTATCCATCAAACCACATTGAAAAAATTATACCTCATACTTCCATACTCTTTAGAAACTTGGTATTATGGATAGAATAATAAACTTTTACGCGCAAAATTTCATCGAAAAAACTAATAACCAAAGATGCCAATGAAACTATGAAAATTAAACTATTACTTAATAAAACATGGTTAAAACTAGTTAATTGTGTGATATACACATACCACTCATATTTAGTGTTCCTATGTAATGTAACTTTTATCCAATATAAATCCTACGTGTGTTCTTGAATTGAATTCATAGACAATGAATACCTTCTTTACCAGTTTCACATGCAATGTGCACCTTATTTTCAGGTGTGAGCTACACGAGTTATAGTCATTGAGGGGTTTTTATTAATGTGGATTATCTTTGAAACGCGCTTCTTATATAAATATGAAAGGCCCATATACAACGAATCTAATGCTAAAGTTAATTCAATTTATGCAAAAATGTCGATGTACCCCTTTTATTCCTGAACCCGTTCATATGTCAAACATAAAGACTAAACCAAGGTAGCCTCAGTGGAAAGAAGCCACATTTTTTTTATTTTTCTATAATGCTGTACTGTCATTATCAATACTGAATGGGCAATGAGCATCTTGCCTGTTGTCTTGTTCCATGAGTGAGTTACTGTGTTGACTTTTGTAGTGAGATGTGGTTACTTCGGGAAGCTGTGTTATGTAAATATCATTACTTTTGTTATACTGGTAAAACTGATGAACACCATTTTTGTTTAATTTCGACTGATCCGTTAGGTTCATCCCTGTCGGGGCAAATATTTGTGTGATAAGCAGAAATGTTTGCTTTCGGGTTTTGGATGTTGTTATGCGTTATTTGCGTACTCATGTCTTAATTACGCATCATAGGGAACCCTAGTGCGAAGGGTGTAAGTGTATAAAAGTTATTTTATAATATTTATTTAACAAAATTTCAAAGCTTTTATTATTGATCCTTATAATTAGTGATACATAGTCTGTAATTGAGCGAAGGAGAACCCTCATTTTGTAAGCTAAATTATATAAAATAATGTTGCAAGGGATATAGTATAGCTATTGCATCACGTGATAATTTCCAGAAATAGTTTGTGAACAAAATACCTAGGTGTCAACTGAATATACAATAAAATACAGCGCAATTGTAATGTATGTGTAGTGTAAGTGTCGTGTAGTGTAAGTGTCGTGTTGTGTGTGTTTGTTCTGGAGGAAGATAGTATTTGTTCTGGGTAAAAAAAACTAATCAGTGCTTAACACAACCTAACAGTTTATGTTTTACATAATACCGCGGGTAACCTACAGCGCAGGCAAAATTCATCAACAATAACATGACATGACATAACACTTTTACAACAATGTACAATAATAAGCGCAAACAATTATTAAAAATGAGTAAAAATGAGTATATTAGTATTTACCTACGAAATTGCTGTTTTTTTTCATGAAATAAGTTAACCCGTAGACTTGCCATTTGCCATATTATTATTATTACATTTATTTTACCAATAATACAAGATTTCGATAGATTTCTCAGGAATCAACCTTCTTTACTAGGAATTCCAACGTGTGTGATTAATAATCATATACATGTTTTTACAGAAAAAAACATGTTTTTAGAAACATGTTTTTTCTATAAATTAATGTATCTTTACCTAAGTGGCGTGCAATTGGAGAGGCCTATGTCGAGCAGTGGACTGCTACAGGCTGATGATGAATTTATCTTTAACTTTATCTAGGTGTTTTACTGTCGTTTTAAATTTGTAAAGTGTTAGCCCTTCTTTCTCTTTACTTTTTATTTTTATTAATCATAGTAAATACCCGTGCAATCAATGAATTTTTGCCAACGTAGTGGTAGCTTGCTGATGCTCTTTTTGAAAAAATTTGCTTGACGGGAGGCAACAAATTCTTCAAAAGCATTTTAAACTGCCTCTCGTTTATTGAATTATTTCCCCGCAAAGAAGTTATCCGAATTCTGGAAAAGTAGAAGTCTGTAGGTGAGTACGGTGGATGACGGAGAACTTCCAACCCCAGTTCTTGTAACTTGGATACCGCCTGCTGTGCAGTATGAGGTCGTGCGTTCTCGTGCAGGAGCAGCGGAGCCGAACGATTGGCCAAAGCTGGCTAATAAGAAGCTGTGCTGCACCGATACTAGACCACCAAACAGTGACCATCACTTTTTTAGGGGTCAGTTTTTGTTTGGAGAATTGTTTAAGCGGTAAACCAGGATCTAAACATCTCGCTTAGTCATTGTGATTGTCGAACAGGATCCATTTTTCATAGCAAGTAACAATGCGACTCAATATGCTTTCGCTTGTGTGCCTGCTGAGTAGTACAAGTGACACCCATTTGTCAAGCTTTTTTACCTTGCCTAGGAAAAAGAAAAAAAAAAACTTGAAATAGCCAGTACGGCAGAGCGGCAATTACCGATTATTTAAATACAATCAAGTTACCTATCCAAGTGGTACACATATGATAGGAACCGGTAGTGGGTTTACCTAACAGTTTTTTACAACAACTCAACAATGACAACTACTTCCACTCAATATAAATAAAAAGCAATTGCCGTCACGTTTTTTCTAACTCTAATTGTACCTATGTTTAAGCTAATAAATTGATTTGAATAAAAAAATGTAAATGTATGTACGCGCATAACTTATAACAACTTTATAAATAACAACTTTATCGATTTAAATAGTTATTTCTTTGTTTTGGTCGCTCTGATACAGGGATGGTTTAAAAAGAACAAGTGCAATTTCAAAAATTTTATACCGATCCTCATTCTATTACTATTGTAAAATCCAGTCATTGGGGTGTAACTCAAAAAGCACTGAAGCGAATTTGAAGAATTTAAATGGGACTACACTGGAAGCACCAGCCAAACAAAAAAAGAATTTAGAGAATCGGTCCACCCAATCAAAAGTTATGAGGTAACAAATATTTAAAAAAAACAGTCGAATTGAGTACCTCCTCCTTTTTTTGGAAGTTTTATTTCCACGCAGGTAAAACTGCGGGGTGCAGCTCGTACTATATAAAGTTTTTAATATTTGTAATTTGTTGTGTGTGCAGGTATATGAGAGTTTGCAGTCGCTGGAAAATATGTTTGAGATTCACACCTTTCCATCTATAGAGCAAATTTGTTTACATAAACCATACATAACATAAAACTCGACGACAAATCAAAAACCGTGATACACTGAAAAATACCGATGGAACAACAAGGGTCCTTGAGTTGAACGAAAAAACCCTTTTTACCTCACTCGGCATGTAAGGATCACAGTTTCCGTTCCGCAAATAGTTTTTTGATGAAGGTTTTTGGCCGAAAAAGAACCGTAAAAGTATGGTCTTTGTACTGAGTTTATTGGGTCCGGATATCCGTTAACACGTGGTTCATTTGACAATTTGGTATCATCTTATCATTCACTTATCTACTCCATGGCGCACTGATGTGAAAGAAAGCAAACTATTAAATTTCAACAAACAACAGAAAAATACACTAAGCCTCAAAAAAGCGGGTCGATTAATTGAAATTACTTTTGAAATGTTTCAGTAAATTTCCTTTTCTTTGCAGCTCAATGTATTAAAAAGTATTAATTTATAATACATTGAGCCGCCTTCAAGCTTCTGGAACGGCAAGAACTTGGCATCAATATCAACGGCGAGTACATCACTTACCTTCGTTTTGCTGACGATATTGTAATCATGGCAGAATTCATGGAAGACCTCAGCACAGTTCTCGTATGCCTCGAAACTTCGAGAAGTCTGTGACAGACTGATCAAAAACTTTTTTTGGAGCACTGAGGTATTTTTGACGAGAAGACATCACGAAGTTTGAACTCAGGCGTCTTTTCTCTAATTTTTTAAACGGAATATTTTTGAGAATTTTTAACTATATTTGGCAAACAGTAGTCAATATTGTGTTTTTTATTCTATAGTACTCTTGATATCGATAAGCAAGTCAGTAGTGCGGATCATCGGTTAATAAACTGATTATATCGATCACATTTTGTCTCTAGCACGGATTAAGCCGCGATTGTTATATCGCGGGCTGTCTTTAATCGATAAAAATACTGTCTAATGTTAAACGTATCGAGAAACCATTTTTTTGCTATGCTGTTTCACCTCAACAGTCCCGAAGAGGTTCTGGTTGACACAAGTTTGGAAATTTTATCCAGTAAGATTTTGCATGAAAAGCCATAAATTTTACGAGTAATAAAAAATCTAACATTAAAATATAACAGGACTTTTATATTATTAAGATAAACCCGTGGTATTTGATAATAAATTTCACACGTGTTATGCATTGTCTATTTTAAATCAAACCCTTAAATTGCTGTAGAATACTACCAGTACAAGCAACGCAAAAATGTGATTAGAATTGAAGATAAATAAATAATTATATATAGACTATGCAATTTTAGAGAGAAAAATACATCTCCGGACAGCATTCGAACTCGCGTCTTCCGACAATCCGTGTCAGACGCCATGACAACTAGGCCACCGAAGCATACTGTCTGAGCATCAAATTTAAGTTCTCTATTTGATTGTACCGTCATATCTTGGTCCCAGTATTTATATTTTCTGTCTGTAATTGCAAGTTTGGTCTCGCTAAACAGGCGTTAGTGTTTTAAAAATCATATCATACTAAAATTTATATCAATTTAATTTGAATTTAGTGATATCTCGCGCATCTACCTTAACTTTTACATACTATCTTTACTGTTTTAAAATTGCTTCATAATTCAACTGTCATTCTGTAAAATGAATAAATTCAGACATTACTTTGTGAAAATCCATTTGGATACTAGATATATATAGTATAGGTATCTCTCACGCCAGCGGTCGGCGAGACAACGTCTCCTGAGGATGCCTCGTGTAGAAGCGAAACACGTGTAGAATTTAGAAAGGTTTTGGTCGAGTAAGTTTCAAGTTCGCTGTCCTATTATAATTCATGTATAAAGGGCGGCAGGGCAGCGCGCACACTAAAGCCGCGTTTTGACGATAAGAGTTAACTCTGACGTAGTGGACTCTGACGGCCACACGGTTGGAGCTTGTATTGTGAGAACCGGCATGTCTATTATGTATTTCAGTTGCTAACAAATGCTGAATTAAATCGAAAAAAAAGGCTCTGTGTCACTTTCATCAGCTTCAGACATTAACTAACATTTTTGCTTACTGGAGTTGTCAAAACTGATATAGAGCTGCAATTTTTCATGATTTCGATCAACATTTGTTAGCAACTGAGATACATAATAGCTCTGCGGATATCCGAGTACACTCGGACAGTTTTTCACGATCATATAGTAGTCTTTAGGATGTTGGCTACTCTGTCATAGTTCACTCTTACGAGTCTACTTTTATCTCAAAAAACGCGGCTTAAATTTTATTTTTTTCTAGGAATCTAAGAATGGCGAATATAAACTCAACATAGCAATCTTTAAAAATGTTTTGTTTACTTATTGTTTTATGTTTAGAATTTTGACGTGTAATCATCATCATCATCATCATCTGAACATAAGACGTGTAATAGTGGTGAATTATTATTATGGTCCATGGTGTAGACTAAAATGTACAAAATCATAATACGTGTTTTGTGTTTTCCCCGGCAATCGCCTCAGGGAGTTTTAGTACTGCACCCACTGCTTTACTAGAACGGACTTGATGCCAGACTTATTTATTTGACTGTGACTTGACTCTGACCACATGAGTGGAAACCTCACTTGATGTAACTATAAGTACGAGTACTAACATAGACTCGTAGCTAACATGTCAAATGGCAATTGTACAAACGTACGCGTAAACGTACTTATAAAGAAAACATATCACTTCTTTTTTATAGTATTTTTTTTAAAGCACTAACGCTTGCTTAGCGAGACCAAACATTTTTTTTATATATTTCATAATTAGTACCGCCTTAGAGCGAATTAAACTAACGATAGGTTAACAATACTTAAAACCAATAGTAATAATCACAATAATGATAACAATAAACCCGCAGGAGCTGCCTTGTGGCCAGCCGTCGGAGAGTGGCGACACCTTTGCCCCGTGAGACTCCTGACCCCCGGCTTGCTTTGATTGGCCGCTCGGGGTTGGAGACGCATGAGCAAGTAACAAAATGTTCCAAGGGTGAAAGTGTTAAAGGGCATAACGCCGGTAGTAGCGCATTAGTGAAATCGCAGCACACCTCTCGACACCCTTTACCATCCACACCAACTTTGCCCCTTTTGTCACCATTCATGGTGGCCTTAATGGCCGTTTAGTGGGTGGCAAGTCACCACCTACCCAAAAATTTTAAATTGAGACTGAAATTGGCAGGTGCCGTAGTCTCGTCCATAGTCTTATATCTCCCTTATCATTATAAGTTCATAACAATAGCCTTGTAATTTTACCCATTTTTGTAATAGATAATCCATGTCACCGTCATCCCAAATACTGTTTTTATATACTTTTGTATGTGTTATAACAAACAGGCCTCTAAGTGTTGGCTATAGCCCCACGTATGCCTTTGTAAAGGACCGGATAACAAATCCGTGAATAAAAATGAACAATAATAATAAAAAATAAGATTTTGAACATTGTGAAATTGGCAGGTGCCGTAGTCTCGTCCATAGCCTACTATCGCCCTTATCACTATTAATTTCATACAAATGGCCATTTTACCCTATTTTGTAATAGTTATAAGTACCATGTTAACCTTCATCCAACATTTTTTCTGTTTTTTATACTCCTTTGTATTTGCTATACCAAACATGCTAAGTGTTGGCTACAGCCCCACTTATGCCTCTGTAAAGGGCCGGATTAAATCCGTGAATTTCTTTTAATAAAAATAATAATCACATTCAGTCTATAAAAATATACCTAAAATACTACAAAATAAAAGATATCAACAAAATATTATAATATAATGTACCTTGTCAAATTTGACATGTCAAAATTAGCTTAGCGTCATTGTATTGTCGATTCCCTTGTAAATTTTATCTCACAATATTTTAAACATTCAGTTAGAAGACTTCTCCAACAGCCGTCAAACACATCAGTCTCTGGATTTGCGTTAAGAAGTGCATTAAGTGTGGCTAGGGAGCGCGTTATCGGTGAGACTCTATGAGTTACCGTTCTGCATCGCGATAATGCGAACAGCTTGTGGCGCCTGCCCTGTAGTGATGATATAGATGACACAACTGCTCACCGAGATTCGGAGCATCCGCCTTTTGTATATCATTTCTCCCATCCCCTTTCATATCACTTCTTCTTTTAATTATTATTGGATGGCGTCTGTGATTATATCACTTAATATTATTTTAACATCGGTTTGACATTTTATCAAACTGTCGACTTATGGAGGATCCCAATAATCTATCTATCCACCAAGGTTTTCCTTACTACCGATAGAAATTTGACATAACTTCCATACAAATAGTGTCAAATATCTAACTCTAGTAAGGTAAACCGGCGATAGATAGATTATTGGGACCGGCCGTTATAGTGCATATTTACCGAGTTAATTAATCTTTTTCAAACAAATAGTAGAATCAAAATGGCCAAACTTTAACGTTTCTCATACTAGCATAAAATTAACTTCTCCCTTTCGTTGATAACTATTACGCGTTGATACACTCAGCGGCTCTTAGCAAATAGACCCTTTTTTTAGGGTTCCTTCATGAAATACGGAACAAGGAAATCAGTTTGCTTAGTTCATGTTCTTAGGTACTAATATTATAAATGTGAATGTTTGTATGGTGGATGTTACTCAATCACGAATGGTTGACGAATTTTAATGAATTTTGATATGTAGATAGATGAGACACTAGAATAACACATATGACACTTTTCATCATCGGGTGATGGGTATCACAGTATCACTATACGGGTGTAACCGCCTGGCGCAGCTTGTGTCTCAGAATATGATTATAACATTCTTCTAAAACTGTATAAAACTTATGTTAATACCATTGAAGTAATTTTAAAGGAAGGGACTGAATATAACGACCCAGGCAACTCTAGTGTAGGATTTAGAGATCATCACTGAACTAACGAGTACCTACTTTATATATGAGCCAAAAGATGTAATCGATTTTGTAAGTAAATAGCATAAGTTTTTGTTTCATAACAAACGTTATTATTGTTATTATTTTAAATACATACTTTTTAATGAGGATAAACAGTTCAACATTACGTACGATTAAGGAGTTTTCAAGTTAAGAGTGAATAGGTATCTTCTATATTATCATAAAAACTTCAGTGAGACCTCAAAATAAAATGGTAAAACCGGCAAACACTAACGTCTATCATCTAGTCGTTATACTCCGACCGGTGTTCGGGCAGTACTGATGCCCATCCTCATGGAGAGCGTAGTCTAGCAGCGAGGGCATTCTATTCACTCCTATATTATTAACTAGATTAATCATAAAGTATCGCATACAAACAATATACATATTTAAACCTTCAAATTCAATGTAGGTACCACCATTTTATCGTCCTTAGAGCCCACCGACGATGTCTGTGTTTCCATCGCCATATTATCCACAATACAGGCAGACTGGCTATGCGCCACGGGACGGGGTGCTGATTCACATTCGTGGGTTAGTGGTTCTGTTTTTAGAATTATCGAAACAATAATGTAAATATATAATTCTAGTTATGTATTATATATAATATAATACATAATTAGAAAGAAAAATACATAAATGGAAGGATCCATTGCAACACGAGCTGTACAGATAGTAATAATTTTATTAAATGCACTGGACCCTACAAAAATGTAGGCAACTCACGACTGAAAGTTTGTCGAAGCAGCATACAAGGGGCTCTCAATGGGCTGAGAAAGAAACTTCGGCTAAGCACAGCCCACTTATGAGTTTCTTAGTAAACAGAGAGTGGATACGGAGCTCCAAAGTAAGGGTAAGTATGTGAGTGAAATATAATAATGAGGTTACTATGTAAGAACTTAGAGAATGTAAATAATAAGAGTAAAGTTTTGTTATAAAAACTAACGTGGTTTTCACTCCTTTTTACTAAGAAATACGGGATTGCTCTTACTTATACGTTACGACCACATACGTTGCTCTTTTAGAATGAGGTCGAAACTATAGTCGGACCTAGTCGGTAAATATTACGTGAGTATTCCCGTATTTCTTAGTTAAAAGGAGTAAAAACCACGTTAGTTATTCGGGACGCCCGCGTCGATGACGTCTCGCTTAGCACTGGCATATATAACGTAAGTAATCCCATATTTCTATAAGCAAAAAGAAGAAAGTTCGCAGTGACGGTCTAAGATAGCACTATGAAATATCTATGTAGGTATGTATATGTTTTATATACGTTCTTGTCACGGAATTTTGGAATCCGTATCTGCGTGTACCTGTGCGATAAAAAATAACCAAAAAATAGAACCACAAAAACTAAAAAGCTACTTTTAAACTATCATGGTATAGACTTCAACAAGTTATTTCACAATTTTAAGTGACCCTTGCTACTTACGGGATCGATTGTCACTAAGATATCATAATAGGCGAACTACTTTACAGTTATTGGAGTGTAACTCAAATACCGGTAACCTGAATTTTATGAAATTTTAATGGGTAAGTAAAAAATATTGAGAATTGGTCCTTAAATGGGGGATAAATCAGTGAAACCGTGATAAAATGAAAAACAACATAGTTCTCCTGTTTTGAAGTCGATTAAAAAGCGATAGTAACTCTTTCACAGATTCCATATATTCCATATATTTAAATAACAATATAATTTGTGTTGGAAATGGTATTGATATACTTATAATCAATTACAACAATAAATAAAATAGGTGCTTATAATAAAATTGTTCTTTTACTTTCAGCCAACTACAGAATATCTAACGTCCCCCAGCGTCCGAATCCAATTAGTAAAACGATAAAACTGAACACGGAAAAAATAAATTTTGCATTGAAAACATTGTACGAAAAATTCGTGTGTAGTTTGGTACAACAATATTCCGTGTTTTTTACTTGTTTATTTCAACGTTATGCTATCAATTATTTTCTCGAAATTAATTCCCTAGAGATTGCTGAATATTGTGAAATAGTGACCTTACTACGTCCTTTTTACATTTATATTTTTGGTTGTCACTCACCTAACTATACACATTTTCTTCACATTAATATAAGTATCGTATATATTTCTATTACTTATTTTTTAAAATAATAATTTATTATTTGACACACAGATTTAACAAGTACTGTTCTTAAATACAAACTTAACTATTAAAGTAGGTAGGGATACAATTGAGATTATTATAATAGGTATATAAAATATTGTTTTTTAATTATATTCCTAGGCCATTGTAAAGAAATGATCATTACCCGTGGGTCCCAAACTAGGCTAGGCCTGTATCTTGGGCGCCCGAAAATGTTCTCTGAAATCATTTAACATAGACCGTTACAAGATGTACATACCTACGGACTCGATAATACATTGGTACAAATACTAGTAGGTAGTAGCTGACATCACCTGCTTGTGTTTTGATGAGGGAACTGTAACATGGAATGAGTAGTAGGTAACGAATAACGTAACAATAAATTAACATTGTGAATCGAAATAGTTTAATAGTTAATATTCAAACCACAATTTAATATTATAAATATATATGACGGAGAAAGCACCTCCGGAGTGTTTTTAAAAAGTGTGACGTCAGCATAGCTGACGTCACAATTGTTGTTTTCATGATGATCACTCATTTTTGGGTCCTCGAAGTAAAACTTCACAAGTACTTTTATAAGCTTCGTATATTCAACGAGCAGCGTAACAACGTCACAAAGAGGTCCGTACTGTACGGCGACTCGAGAGCGACTGAGACGAGCGCCTACCGTGCGGCCGTATTTATAGGACTCGGCGCACGTGCACGAGTTTACAAGTTTGTTGGTAAAGTATTGAAATTACAATCATAACATTAATTTTACATCGTAATCAACTCAAAAATAATCAACTGATGATTTATAAACTATTTTTAGGGCAATCAAATGATTAAACTTAATTATTCTCGACGAACTGTTGTAGTTGCGCCGATACGGCCATTCTGACAGGCGGTGCGTGCTCTGCACCAGCCTGATTGTGTATCTGAAACAACGAAATGGTTTTCTTCTGAGTTTGGTATCTGTAAGCAACTTGTGTTGATTAGTGTTAATGAGTGTTGTAAAAATATTTAGAAGTGTTTTTAGGATAGTTGTGGGTACTCGTGGATACTCGTGGATACTCGTGGGTACTCGTGGGTACTCGTGGGTACTCGTGGGTACTCGTGGGTACTCGTGGGTACTCGTGGGTACTCGTGGGTACTCGTGGGTACTCGTGGGTACTTGTGGCGACATTTTATTTTTGTAGATTACAACAGTACACTAAGACATCTTAAGTGCACTGCCTTATTAATTTAGAATCTGTGGTGTATACGTGTCTACCCATAGTTCCACAAGGCGTCCCCACAGTATCTCAGGGTTCACTTGTGGATGCATCAAGGATCCGTGGTTAGCTCAAGGGTAACACATGGTTAGCTCAGAGGTATCACTCTGCAGACATTTTTGTAGATTACTACAGTACACTAAGACATCTTAAGTGCACTGCCTTATTAATTTAGAATCTGTGGTGTATACGTGTCTACCCATAGTTCCACAAGGCGTCCCCACGGTATCTCATGGTTCACTTGTGGATGCATCAAGGATCCGTGGTTAGCTCAAGGGTAACACATGGTTAGCTCAGAGGTATCACTCTCCAGACATTTTTGTAGATTACAACAGTACACTAAGACATCTTAAGTGCACTGCCTTATTAATTTAGAATCTGTGGTGTATACGTGTCTACCCATAGTTCCACAAGGCGTCCCCACGGTATCTCAGGGTTCACTTGTGGATGCATCAAGGATCCGTGGTTAGCTCAAGGGTAACACATGGTTTAGCTCAGAGGTATCACTCTCCAGATATTTTATTCTTTTAGATTCTAGTTGCAAATATCGTGAAACATAATGAATGTTATACTCGCCGGTTTTAATCCGTTGATGCGTGTTCGTCGTTGTGAGTTATCCGGACTGACTGGCCAGCTTAAGATGTGGATGACACTGAATCAGGGGCGATTGCAGCGTTGTTTTGCAGTGTATCGAGATCATCTCCCGCAGCGATTGGTGTGGACGTCATGTCTGTGGTAATTCCCGTTGTGATGGGCTGCATGGTATTAAAGTTGTTTGCTGGTACTCCTGAAGTGTTCAATGAGGCAGGGCCTATCAGCCTGGTACTGCCCTGCGCTGTTCCAGTCGTGACAGGTTGAACCGAAGTCGATGAGGATGTGGTTGGGACCAGAGCTTGTTCTGATCCCACTTCTGATGACGTAGAAAGCACCTCCGGAGTGTTTTTAAAAAGTGTGACGTCAGCATAGCTGACGTCACAATTGTTGTTTTCATGATGATCACTCATTTTTGGGTCCTCGAAGTAAAACTTCACAAGTACTTTTATAAGCTTCGTATATTCAACGAGCAGCGTAACAACGTCACAAAGAGGTCCGTACTGTACGGCGACTCGAGAGCGACTGAGACGAGCGCCTACCGTGCGGCCGTATTTATAGGACTCGGCGCACGTGCACGAGTTTACAAGTTTGTTGGTAAAGTATTGAAATTACAATCATAACATTAATTTTACATCGTAATCAACTCAAAAATAATCAACTGATGATTTATAAACTATTTTTAGGGCAATCAAATGATTAAACTTAATTATTCTCGACGAACTGTTGTAGTTGCGCCGATATATATATAATAATATAACTATATTTAAATTAATATTCAAACGGAGAAAATATGCTTGTCTTGGAGATAATTATATTTTTCTTCCGTTTGGGGTTGAAAGTATGGGTTCTTGGGGTCCAGATGCACGGCGTTAAGTAAAGGAGTAAAGGAGCTGTCCAGACGCCTCAAAGAAATTACAGGTGACCAAAGGGCTGGTACTTACCTCGGACAACGTATCAGCCTGGCTATTCAACGAGGTAACGTTGCCAGCTTTTTGGGCACTCTACCCGTAGACAGGGACTTATATGCTGTTTTTTTTAATATATATATATATATATATATATATATATATATATATATATATATATATATATATATATAATTTATATAATTTAGAATTAGTTTTATTGTAATAGGTAGATTTATTTTATATTCAAACCACATAAAATATTATTTAACAAATAAGTTTGCGTTTAAGCGTTATTTAATTTGTTTTAATAAAATACTAAACTTTCCTGCAAAAAAATGAGGTCAGTTATAAAAACGGCGACAACATTTAAAATATTTGAGAAATCCTTTTAAAGAAGAACTTGCCTGATTAAAGTTTATTTCATTAAAAACGCAAAAAGTAAAACTATTTAATTTCTTTTTTTCAACTTCTCGGTAATGTCACGAATAGCTTTTGCTGCATTGGGGCAATAATTCTGTTACTTGCTGACTTCTAGAGTTAAATTAGAGAAGAAATTATCAAAAGTATTTGCGACATTTATTGGTTCTGAGACAGTCTGATTGTTAATCACAAGGACAACATGGACACATGCAGTGTCTTTTGGTATAATTTTGCCGGTCTCAGTATTTATAGTCTTCCAAACTGTTTTTATTTTGTTATTCGATTTCAGAATTGTATCTCTAATAAACAAAGCTTTAGCAAGCATACAAACGGTCTTGAATAATTTTGTTAAGTTTTGACATAGTTATGGAGAGAGTTGGTGATGAGGTAACAATCATAAATAATAAATCATTTGTATTGAGTACCTACTCCTTTTTGGTAGTCCCATTTTAATTTCAATTAATTCGGTTTAGTAGTTTTTGAGTTACACTCTAATAACTGAATAGAATGAAAGGCAGTATTAAATTTTTCAAATTGTACTGGTTAATACGAGTACACAAAGGAGCATTATTGTATAGAATACAAAGCTCATTACGGTAATATTGCTGAGGATTAATAAATGGGCATTTTTTTAGCTATTTTAGTTCTAGCAGATTTCTTAGACTCATGTAAACGCTAAATAAACACTATTGCATATATTCGTATTCAAGAGGATTGCATAGCTAGTACTTTCGGTAACTCTTAGAAATAACTCTTTCCTACCTCTTAACATTGTCCGATTTTAGTTTTTTTTCCTGTAACCATCACATTGATTTTTATGCCCGAACGTTTAGACTTTTTCAGTATTTTTAAGTTTTAAAAATAAATTTATAGTACTTTGATACTGAAAAAATCAAAACATACGGCCATAGTAAACAACGTGATCATTACATGAAAAAAAACACTGAAATCGGACAATGTTAAGAGCTAGTTAAGAGTTATTTCTTTAAGTATGTAAGTACTAGATATGCGATCCTCCTATGTATAATTGTACTCTTTACCTGTAAATGACGCTCTTCGTACGAATAATACTTACACTATACGCCGTAGGACAGTATAGAGGATCTAGTTAACGTCCGCCCACATGTTTGTATTTATTGGGTTTTCCAAGAACGGTAACTGTACGGTAATCTTATATATACGGTATTATTGATAATATTACCGTGACAATATACTAGTAGGTCGTATACTAATGCGACCTTGGTACGTGAGTAATTCTGAAGAGTTTCTTCTCTATTCGAAGCTCAGAAATATACACGAGCTAAACTATTTTGATTTTATTTAGTTCCATCGATTACACTGGGCTTGTCACACCATGACTTGGTCACGGTAATTATATATATATACGGTATTATTGATAATATTCCCGTGACAATATACTAGTAGGTCGTATACTAATGCGACCTTGATACGTGGGTAATTCTGAAGAGTTTCTTCTCTATTCGAAGCTCAGAAATATACACGAGCTAAACTATTTTGATTTTATTTTGTTCCATCGATTACACTGGGCTTGTCACACCATGACTTGGTCACGGTAATTATATATATATACGGTATTATTGATAATATTCCCGTGACAATATACTAGTAGGTCGTATACTAATGCGACCTTGGTACGTGAGTAATTCTGAAGAGTTTCTTCTCTATTCGAAGCTCAGAAATATACACGAGCTAAACTATTTTGATTTTATTTTGTTCCATCGATTACACTGGGCTTGTCACACCATGACTTGGTCACGGTAATTATATATATATACGGTATTATTGATAATATTCCCGTGACAATATACTAGTAGGTCGTATACTAATGCGACCTTGGTACGTGAGTAATTCTGAAGAGTTTCTTCTCTATTCGAAGCTCAGAAATATACACGAGCTAAACTATTTTGATTTTATTTTGTTCCATCGATTACACTGGGCTTGTCACACCATGACTTGATCACGGTAATATTATATATACGGTATTATTGATAATATTACCGTGACAATATACTAGTAGGTCGTATACTAATGCGACCTTGGTACGTGAGTAATTCTGAAGAGTTTCTTCTCTATTCGAAGCTCAGAAATATACACGAGCTAAACTATTTTGATTTTATTTTATTCCATCAATTACACTGGGCTTGTCACACCATGACATGGTCACGGTAATATTATATATAGGGTATTATTGATAATATTACCGTGACAATATACTAGTATGTCGTATACTAATGCGACCTTGATACGTGAGTAATTCTGAAAAGTTTCTTCTCTATTCGAAGCTCAGAAATATACACGAGCTAAACTATTTTGATTTTATTTTATTCCATCAATTACACTGGGCTTGTCACACCATGACATGGTCACGGTAATATTATATATACGGTATTATTGATAATATTCCCGTGACAATATACTAGTAGGTCGTATACTAATGCGACCTTGGTACGTGAGTAATTCTGAAGAGTTTCTTCTCTATTCGAAGCTCAGAAATATACACGAGCTAAACTATTTTGATTTTATTTTGTTCCATCGATTACACTGGGCTTGTCACACCATGACTTGGTCACGGTAATTATATATATATACGGTATTATTGATAATATTCCCGTGACAATATACTAGTAGGTCGTATACTAATGCGACCTTGGTACGTGAGTAATTTTGAAGAGTTTCTTCTCTATTCGAAGCTCAGAAATATACACGAGCTAAACTATTTTGATTTTATTTTGTTGCATCGATTACACTGGGCTTGTCACACCATGACTTGGTCACGGTAATTATATATATATACGGTATTATTGATAATATTCCCGTGACAATATACTAGTAGGTCGTATACTAATGCGACCTTGATACGTGAGTAATTCTGAAGAGTTTCTTCTCTATTCGAAGCTCAGAAATATACACGAGCTAAACTATTTTGATTTTATTTTGTTCCATCGATTACACTGGGCTTGTCACACCAATACTTGGTCACGGTAATATTATATATACGGTATTATTGATAATATTACCGTGACAATATACTAGTAGGTCGTATACTAATGCGACCTTGGTACGTGAGTAATTCTGAAGAGTTTCTTCTCTATTCGAAGCTCAGAAATATACACGAGCTAAACTATTTTGATTTTATTTTGTTCCATCGATTACACTGGGCTTGTCACACCATGACTTGATCACGGTAATATTATATATACGGTATTATTGATAATATTACCGTGAAAATATACTAGTAGGTCGTATACTAATGCGACCTTGGTACGTGAGTAATTCTGAAGAGTTTCTTCTCTATTCGAAGCTCAGAAATATACACGAGCTAAACTATTTTGATTTTATTTTGTTCCATCGATTACACTGGGCTTGTCACACCAATACTTGGTCACGGTAATATTATATATACGGTATTATTGATAATATTACCGTGACAATATACTAGTAGGTCGTATACTAATGCGACCTTGGTACGTGAGTAATTCTGAAGAGTTTCTTCTCTATTCGAAGCTCAGAAATATACACGAGCTAAACTATTTTGATTTTATTTTATTCCATCAATTACACTGGGCTTGTCACACCATGACATGGTCACGGTAATATTATATATACGGTATTATTGATAATATTCCCGTGACAATATACTAGTAGGTCGTATACTAATGCGACCTTGGTACGTGAGTAATTCTGAAGAGTTTCTTCTCTATTCGAAGCTCAGAAATATACACGAGCTAAACTATTTTGATTTTATTTTGTTCCATCGATTACACTGGGCTTGTCACACCATGACTTGGTCACGGTAATTATATATATATACGGTATTATTGATAATATTACCGTGACAATATACTAGTAGGTCGTATACTAATGCGACCTTGGTACGTGAGTAATTCTGAAGAGTTTCTTCTCTATTCGAAGCTCAGAAATATACACGAGCTAAACTATTTTGATTTTATTTTGTTCCATCGATTACACTGGGCTTGTCACACCATGACTTGGTCACGGTAATTATATATATATACGGTATTATTGATAATATTCCCGTGACAATATACTAGTAGTATATACTAATGCGACCTTGGTACGTGAGTAATTCTGAAGAGTTTCTTCTCTATTCGAAGCTCAGAAATATACACGAGCTAAACTATTTTGATTTTATTTTGTTCCATCGATTACACTGGGCTTGTCACACCAATACTTGGTCACGGTAATATTATATATACGGTATTATTGATAATATTACCGTGACAATATACTAGTAGGTCGTATACTAATGCGACCTTGGTACGTGAGTAATTCTGAAGAGTTTCTTCTCTATTCGAAGCTCAGAAATATACACGAGCTAAACTATTTTGATTTTATTTTATTCCATCAATTACACTGGGCTTGTCACACCATGACATGGTCACGGTAATATTATATATACGGTATTATTGATAATATTCCCGTGACAATATACTAGTAGGTCGTATACTAATGCGACCTTGGTACGTGAGTAATTCTGAAGAGTTTCTTCTCTATTCGAAGCTCAGAAATATACACGAGCTAAACTATTTTGATTTTATTTTGTTCCATCGATTACACTGGGCTTGTCACACCATGACTTGATCACGGTAATATTATATATACGGTATTATTGATAATATTACCGTGACAATATACTAGTAGGTCGTATACTAATGCGACCTTGGTACGTGAGTAATTCTGAAGAGTTTCTTCTCTATTCGAAGCTCAGAAATATACACGAGCTAAACTATTTTGATTTTATTTTGTTCCATCGATTACACTGGGCTTGTCACACCATGACTTGGTCACGGTAATTATATATATATACGGTATTATTGATAATATTCCCGTGACAATATACTAGTAGTATATACTAATGCGACCTTGGTACGTGGGTAATTCTGAAGAGTTTCTTCTCTATTCGAAGCTCAGAAATATACACGAGCTAAACTTTTTAGATTTTATTTTGTTCCATCGATAACACTGGGCTTGTCACACCATGACTTGGTCACGGTAATATTATCTATAATATCGTATATATAATATTACCGTGCCATTGTTTTTTGATTCTTTTTCGCTGTAATTTACCATTCTACAGTACTCTTCACGCCTTAACACGGTAATGCTTGCACACTATTCCTTTGTGACAGAATATTTGATACTGTAGTGATACAAGCTAAGACGACCTCTTGTACAGGAGTCCACCACTTTTTAAATCGGGGTCTTAGCAACGATGGAGGGAATATGATTTAACTCCATCCCTTTGCAGAGACCCTTAACTGACTGAGACTGTTAAGTAAACTATAATAGGGGTATCACCACGAAAAATATTTTTTTAAAACTAATGTATACTTTTGTAATATTGTATAACTTTCTTTCTTTAAGTTATTTAAAAGATTATTGTAATAACGTTAGTTTGAACTAATCAATCGTTATTTTATTCGTGATTTTTGGTTCCTCCCAATACTTATTTCAACGAAGCGATTTAAGCCCAGATGTATTCACTATTCTTCTATAATATCAAAAAATGCTATATATTACACAAAAAAAACTTCAATACATTCAGTCAGCAAAGAAATAAGTCCAAATTTTAAGATCAATTGACTCATCTCTCGTACTTCTCAAAGCTGATAAAAAATTCTATAGATTTCCTAGCTCCGATCAATGCATAGATAAAGTATGCAAGAGTCGAAATATAGACCAACTGAATGCGTTAACTAAATTATACTGTGTGTGTAATTTCGCATTGAAATTCAGAAAATTAAATATCTTTTTATCGTAAAATAAAATCGCTTTTATTATATTTCTGTTTCGTCGTCTCAATCAGGGCCGGATTAACCCTATTGGGGCCCAAAGGCGATGCAAATTTCGGGGCCCTTTTCTATAACCTTTTGCTGAATTTTTTAAATATATGTTCGGACTTGACTTAGAACCAACTGACGGGCAATGACTGATGATGAACTATATTTGACCTATTTTGTCCGAATTAGGCAAATTATTAAATAAAAAAGTATTTCATCAGTATGACAACATGCGTCGAAAAGAAGGTGTAGTATTGAGAACGTATAAAATTTCCATAAAAACTGTATAACCTTATGTTTATGTTGAAATAGTTGAATGTTGAATGTATAAGTACATATGTTACATTTGGTAAATATTACATTTTTTATTTGGTACAAACACACCAAAAAAAAGATTTACTCGTACATTAAAACCATATGTATTTATTCCTTAACGTTCTTTTGTTTATTTAACAAAAAGTTATTGATAATATAAATTCTAAGCGTACCAAAAATCTTTAACGTGTTTAATTATTATTCTCAAGACACATTATTATTTTGTATTAAGTATGTTTTTTGTAAGTGACGTTGCATATATGTGTTGACGGAGTTAAGTCACTCACTAAAGTTTTCTAATCGATTGTGTATTCGACGCTCGCAAACAGATGGCCTCTCGATCCTTACCGGTTTAATATTCAATTCGTCAACGGTTGAAAAATCCAATTATTTTTAATTATAATTTCAATGAGCTCACCTTCTTTGAATAAAAGAGGTTGGAAAATTTGCGATGACCTAAATCTGTCTGGTATTTCCTTTTATGAATTTTGTTTGAACGTTAGGCAAATTTATTTTATCAGTAGTAAATTTGAATAATTTGAAATATATGATCATTGTGTGAATATTGGAAGTTAAAAGAATATCGTTTTTAGGGTTTTGTAGTACAAGAAACCATTATAATATCTTCGTGCCTGTCCGTCTTTCTGTCTGTCTGCCTGTGCATCTACCCATAGTCGTCTGTTATTTGTTTTAGGGGTGCCACCCATACAAATAAAATGAAATGAAATATTCACTGAACTTGTGTCAAGTATCATTGAAAAGGGCCAATGAAACGAAGGTAGCATTTTAGACATAAATTTTACATAAGGTGTACCTTTGGGATATGAAGAATCCCCCGCATTGTATTTAAATGCATACATAACGTGTATTAACTATGTAACGATGAAACCTATAATCTTGCAAATTAATAGAGTGCAGCAAAATCTGCCTTTTAAAATGTTCGAACATAATGACATCATAACTTCGAGAAATTGAGACAAAACTGCATCATTTAAGACTTGCTAGATTTTTTTTAATTATAAATAAAACTACACTCCACAGACTTCAGGGTCCGTGCCTTTTTTAACTTTAAGATTTTTGACAACTTACGATAAATTTATAACATACAAAAAAATACATACATGAGGAACATATCATTATTTTTTAATTAAGTCATAAAAATAACATAATAAACTTTAAGTTATTGATACATTTTATTCTGAGTTGGTGCAAGCATTCACAGCAGACCAGTGCCCGCAAACAGCACCCGTTCACGAGTTGACGCATGTGCTAGATTAAAAATTGTTTATTTGGCATTTAAACTTTTAGCGTTTATTTATAGCAATACACTTTTGGTACAATCTTTTGATTCTATAAAAAGCATGTGCTGCGGTCGGCATGCCACACATGAAGTTTGGTTAGACACAGTATTGTAATTCGTTGCACTTGTAAATTCGTAACGCCCTAATTTTCACTTGTGATCGCAGCTATTGAACTGTATGCTAAGTATGATACGCTCTTTGCAAGTGATTTTAGTTTTTCTTTCCAAATGATAATTCACCTGATAGGAATCGGAATAACCGCTAACCTTCCAGTGTCGGTTGAAACGAAGAATATTAGGTATGTGTTTTTGTTGTAATATTCGTAGCTACCGAGTCTATCTTATACGCGGCTGCCGCGGTGAGCGAGGTGACCTCGACTGGCAAACCGCCAAAGCCACTGAGTCACGACGTGGTTTTTATGGAACTGTTTTGGAGTTTTACTAATTCTCTTTTACTATAGCAATGCTGTAAGGAAATCTATGTCATGGTGTTAGGGCACTTTTTAGTACCTGGCTAGTTAACATTCTAAAAGAATAAAAATGTTTACATTAATTATCTTGCCCATGACAGTTGCTGTGTCACCCAGAGCTTCAAACTACAATTTTGCGTAGCACTGCCTTGTGTTAACCAACCCGATGCATTGGTTTTTGAGTTTCTGTCGGCCAGTAGATAATTTCACATGCTGCAGTACCCTTTAATCATTATTGCTATTTAGCTTTATATTACACTAGTTGCGCAACGCAGTTTCACCCGCGTGGTGACGGATGATGATGATGATGATAAAAAAGTATTCTATATATTATTTTAGCGTCTCATCTATCTACATATCAAATATCATTAAAATCCATTCAGTAGTTTTTGCGTGAAAGAGTAACAAACATACTTAATTTATCCATCCATCTAAACTTTCACATTAATATTTGATAAATTAGTTTATTATTTAATTAATTAGTGATAAATTTTATAATATAAGTGGGATTATTACTTCGCGGTAGAATATCTGGCACTCTATATATAGTAAGTTCGGATTCCTCGCCTTTCGTGATTCACATCGCGTCTGTCTCCTCACCGAGTAAAGCTGCAAGAACAAATGAAAACAACAACCACTGTTGCCGCCATATGTCCAGCCGCCATTTTAGATTGTACTTGGTACCATTTTCAAATACATCATCACTGACCATCAAAGGAAATCGTGGCCTATCAGTTGTAAAAATAAACCTTAGAGAAAAGAAGCTGCAGCATCAATCAAAACTTGCCTCACAATATTTTTCCCACTACCTCCCATTTTTCCCTCAAATGTCTTACATTTCGCCAGTGTCATAAATTATTTCCGAAAGGACAGATCCGGTCTAGGGAAACGCGTAGGCCCGAAATAACTCGTCTAAGATAGACGGGTCGTGTGAAACGGCCCTTAGCGACGGAAGCCTGGATGATGTATGCAGGAATTATGTGTGGCATATTTTTTAGGGCTTGTTGAATAACGCCTTGGGATGCGATTTAGGAAAGAATGGTTGTTCCATGTCTTTGTACGAAAATCTTTGCTTTGAAATCCGTGAAGTATTCTCGGGTAGTAGTTTGATATAAGCTGTAGACTTCACTTAGATTTCAGAGTTACGTAGTACCTACATATATTAAGTATCATCATAATCATAATTAGCTCATTTTGTTCCCACTGTTCGGACACGAGCCTTCCTCTCAGAGAGAGGAGTTGGGCCATAATCCACCACGCGGGCTCAGTGCGGCTTGGTGGATAGGTCAGTGGCCTACCCATGCCGAAGTTTTCAGGCTGCCCGAAGGCCTTCAACATATCCTAACGACTGTTGTCCTAAGACAAACAACCGGGACCGACGGCTTAATTTGCATTACGAAGCATGGAAGCGCGCTCAGTTGAATAGTGCCACTAGCACACACCCATCAAGTCCTGACCACAGCAAGTGTTGCTTGACTTGTTGATCGATTAAGATCGCCAAGTCAAGCTCCGCTACGAGCGCTTCATATCAAGTATATACATAGTTAAATTACTTCTACAATTGTAAACGTAAGGGCGTAATTAGCAACGAAGAAGAGAGTACTTGTACATCTGTCTTAAAATAATATAAAAAATAATTTATATGGAATACATTTCTATGGGTGTAAGTTATTATGTTTTTTAGGGTTTTACAGTTTTCTAGACTGGCACGCCGGTCTAGCGCAGTCGTGGCAGTCTAGAATATTTTTCTAGCACTATTGAATTTCTACTGCTACATACACGCCGCGTTCGGCACATCACAAGTACAGCATACCTCTATATTTGTACTATGTCGATACTTTTTTTTTTAATATCAAAAACGGGATTTACTCACGTAAAAAAGTCAGATCTTTCCGACTATAGTTTCAACCACATCCGGTGGTCTTTTTCAAGGAGAGTGCAGAACTCTCGCGATTGCGTCTCGCCATGCACATGAGAATACTCATCATCGAGAATTTTGTATTATCAAGTAATGAGACGCGATTAGATAAATTGGACGTAGTTATGCAAAATGGAGCCAACCCACAAAACTGGTAAAATTGAGTTATTGGTACCTACCAACAAAATCTATGAGTACACTTTCTTAGACTCAAAAAAGACCCAAGCTGATTTAGATCGTTTTTACCCATATTTCAGCTAGGGACGACAAGCATCTCCTTTTATATTGCAGAGGCAATGCGACAAACGAGAAATATATATTAGTTGAAATAGGTGAATACAGGTACATTGTTTATCATGTTATCGGATCTAAGTTGCGCAGCCCACGTGCTTTTAGGCACATTAATTATTGTCCATTTTGTCCAAACTAGTTTACCATTTGGTAAACTAGCTAAATAGCGCGGCACTAAACTTCCTCCCTTTTTATGAAAAGTAATCCACTCCCTCTTTTAAAAATTTACGACAAAAATATATTGAATAGTATAACATGCTCACCAAGTTTTTTCACGGTTGGTTAAAAAATGTGATCTGTACAGGAAGACCAACACACAACCAAGGAACATACGGACAGATGAAAGTCAATTTGGCCAGGAGACAACTATTTTTAAGATACGGGTACGATAGGAATGACATATAATTTTGAGTAAAATCACTTACATATAAATAATAAATCACATGTATACAAATATATATAAAACATATTTGAATATACCAATCATATTTAAAAAAAAATTCTAGCTGGTTTTTCTCCGAAGGGTGGACAGAAACTATCGATTTCCACATACAACGACTTTGGTATACCTCTCTTGCTTCAATAATTCGCATCAAATTATTCATACATATGCAACAGTATTTCTGACCGGCTTTTTCTACAGAAATTCATTTGCTCAGTATACTCTTGCCATAATGTCTTCCCTTTTCCGCCGTTTCTTTCACGCTCATCTTACTTATTTTATCAGTTTTCTTCCTTCCATCTTTCTTAAACGCCCTAATCTCAAGACACTTTTCTCAATCATCAACTTTCATTTTGCACCGCGTTATTAACAGGTTTTTCCTTATTCGAAGTATTAAAAAAGTGTTCATATTTTATTTTCATTTTTATAAATGTACAATAACATTCGCGTCAAGTTGGTGTACCTTATCTATGAATAACGTGGTGATAGATCCGAATTCTGATTATAAATATCAAACGTTATATTTAAATAATGAGTATGCATGTCTTTTCTTGAGTGTTTGTAGTAGAATAATGTATTATTAACCACTCTGAGAATCCGTTTTCGAGGTAACATGTGATGTTCGTCTCTAGGAAGATATCAAAGCAATATACACCATATTTTGTCTGGAATCCGTGCTGTAAAACCATAATTGAGGTGTTTAAAGGGCCATTTAAAGGGCGTTGTACTTAATTTATGTTTTATTATAAGGAACTAAATTATATAGATCATGGAATAACAAGCTTGAAGCAGTGCCATGCTAAGTTGAAAACTCTAGACGGTAATGAAGCTCGGATTTTTATAAAAAAAATAATTTAATTTAAATGAATTCAGTTAGCAATGTAGGTATTTTATTAAGAAGACAAAGAGAAATTTTACGAGGAATAATAAGCAAATACCTGCAGGGCTATTATGTATCTCAATTGCTAACAAATGTTGATTGAAGTCTAGAAAAAATGGCGGCCCTATGTCAGTTTCGGCAACTCCAGTAAGCAAAAATGTTAGTAAGTTAATCACCGAAGCTGACAAAAGTGACATAAAGCGGCCACTTATTCAGATTTTAATCCACATTTTTTAGCAACTGAGATACATCTGCCCAGCTGATCACGTTTTTCGCTGTCCCTATCACACGTATACGAATTTAGAAGGTAGGAGTGCGACTGTATGATGTTCCTTCCTTGTCTTGTCATACATGTGGATCGCACTGCAACTATCATGGGCAGCCGTATGACATTCTGGCGCTAGTACCTTACTATTATAAATGTATCAGAGCCACACCATCTTGCATATTCGTAACTTTTTATTACCGTATTTCTGTTAACGCTCTATAAAAAAACAACGCTAAAGAAAAAAAGTCAGAATCGTAGTACCCTGCCATCAGTTTGCAACAAAATAAAATTATTCATACAACCTATAAAATTTAACACACTCGTAAAAATCTCTCCGAGATTCCCTATTTCCTTCTCGAAACCTTGCATCCCAACCTTAGAAGACGGTCTGTCTCACGCACACAAGCATTAGCATATCTTTGCCGTATCCTTCCTTACCAAATATATACCCTATTTATAATACTTTAAGTCGGAAATTGTTTGACAAAAATAAGGGTATAATCGTCCCATGAATAAACACGCTGCGCGATTCGGCAGGCATAGATTAAACGGTTAACAACGCACGAAGAGCCCACAGGTTGCTTTGTATCTGTACCTGTAAAACTGAAACTTACAACCCTTGAATTATGTATGAGAGCGTGGTTGGTGTAAAGTAAAGGCTAACTTAATCTATATATCTAACTATATCTATATAAAAATGAGCCCCTATTTCTTCTGTTCTAGCTATAACTTGAGAACGAATAGAACAATCTTGCTAATTCTATTTTCTTGTGTTAATTATTGTCAGGAATTGTTGTTATGAAAGAAAAACCAAGAAAAGATGGAAGGTTATGACGAGGCCGAGGGCCTAGTCTTACTATGTGAACTATGTTGCGGGCAGTCGCTAGTCTATATATATATAAAAATGAACCCCTATTTCTCCTGGTCACGCCATAACTTGAGAGCTGATGGAACAATCTCGCAAAATTTGTTTTATGTCTATTGTCAGGAGATGGTTATGATGAAAGAAAAACCAAGAAAAAGCGGGAGGTTATGGCGAGGTCGAATGCTGAGCCTACTACGCGAACGAAGTCGCGGGCAGCTGATATTACATACTTATATTAAAATAATTTGTCTTTCCCTTGGTCATGCTAGCATCATGCGTGAATGACTACTTTAATAAAACATAAATTAATTAAATTTGGCAACAAGATAGATTATATCCCAGGGAAGGACATAGGATACTTTTAATCATCATCATCATCCATCACCACGCGGATGAAACCGCCGGGCGCAGCTAGTATATAAAATATTTAAACCATCACGTTTTTGCTGCCGTGAAGAGGTCAGCAAAGGTGTATAGTACAGTGAAAGAAAATTTCCTTTATTACTCGTAGATATAGAAATTGAGAGAGAGAACCGTCGAAAAAGAATACTCGAATAGAGAGCGAACCCATTGTCACCTTATCTGTTCCTCAGATTTCTTGGAGCTTTTGAAACGGTCAGCTTTTTTAAATAGATTTGTACAAAAATTAAAAAAATTCTTACTCAAATAAGATAGAAATATACTAACCTGGAGAGAATTCAAACCTTCATCGCCTGTATAACTGGCCCAGATACCAACTGAGTTACCAAATCCGTAATACAAATCGATATTGTCTGTATAAATATAGGGAGTATAAGATGGTTAAAATAGAAGAAAATATCTATAGAGACCGTAATCCAATGACATCCGTCGAGATAGCCATAACTGGTCGAATATATTATGTCCTTTTCAGATGCATAAGAAGAAGTACGTAAGATACAGACATAAACAAATATATGATTTATGTGTACTATATTAGGATTCAAAAGATATTCTACACTTCACTAAACAAAAGTAAAGGCAAAGTACTTGCAGAGCGCCACGCCTAAAAGTATCATTGTATCCGTAAAATATCCCATATTATGTACTTGATTTTTGTAGAACACTTGTACACATGATGGAGTTGAAATAAAATCGCAATCCAGCTGCCTCTTGTACCCTGGACCCGACCACCAGAACGCCTGGACTAATTTGCATGTTATTACAGCTTAATCCGCACACCGCTCGTATGGGACATCTCAACTTGTCTCTACAGAATTTTTCGTTACCTAATCCTTGTTACATTGAATGAGCATAATTATGGGACGATTTCTAGAAGTATGCAGTATTACTACTGAGCCTAACTACCTAGACTTGAGTATAGATCTGAATAAATCTTATAAAACTGTCTAATTTCCTCTCAGGTCAAGATTCACATCTTCTATTCTTTCTGGAATACCGGCTTTCAGGAATATCGTCCTTCTGGAATAAGCTCTGAATTATTCCAGTAGCTCTACCATGAGTTGGCAACATAATAAATAAAATCCAAGATGGCAGCTACGCGAAAAGATCCACTTTTTTGCCATGGGTCTCGTTTTCATGGTTATCGAGGGTGTTGAAGCCGATAGTGCTGACAAAATAGAAATCCAAGATGGCAGCTACGCGAAAAGATCCATTTTTTTGCCATGGGTCTCGTTTTCATGGTTTTCGAGGGTGTTGAAGCCAAAAGTGCTGACAAAATAGAAATCCAAGATGGCAGTTACGCGAAAAGATCCACTTTTTCGCCATGGGTCTCGTTTTCATTGTTTTCGAGGGTGTTGAAGCCGATAGTGCTGACAAAATAGAAATATAAGGTGGCGGCTGGGCAAAATTATCAACTTTTTTTGCTGTCAATAATTTGTAATTTATGAAGAGTAGGTAAAGGTATTTTTATGAAATGGTTTTTTTAATAACTAGGTATCAAACGCTTTTTAGGGATTGCAACGTAGTATAGTTCAGCCCAAAAATGCGCAACAAACACTCGAAAATAGAGCTCATGTGCCCTGCCCCCACGCCACCTGCAGCACCTACCGCGCGCCCAACCGCGACTCGCGTGCGTTCCCCCCAAAACTTGTAAAAGGTTACGCCATAATGACAAGTTAGCGACCTACAAAAAACCAACCGAAAATACAAATATCTACAAGTTGTTGTGTGTCAATACTAAACTGTTTTTTATATTTTAAACTATCAGGATTAACCGACGCCATAAAACATCTATATAAGTTTTATTTATAAACTAGAACTAACTAGATTTGAACACTACAACACTAAAAACGCGCAATAAAAAAAAACAACACGATAAAACTTTAAAATTGACAACCCTATGGCTTCAACGGAGCACAGATAATTATTTTATCAACTAGTCTTAGTTTCCATACTGTTGCATCTGTATACTGTGCTACAGTGTAGGCAGTTTGTTGACTAGAAGGACATATAAAATAATCACACTTCTAAACTGTGTTTGATAAGCGCTAGACGTAAGCGCTTTGTGCTCTAAGAACGGATTATTGGGAGGTATGGTTCAAAATGTTTTTGTATTTAATTAAGGTTCGCTCGACAATAAAGGCCTATTCAAACCTGGGCGTTATTCGCTACCGCGAGCGGTAGAGAAATCCGAAAGGATTTGCGTTAATTTCACTGTTAACATCAAAGCGGATATCTCTACCGCGTTGGCAACGGTTAGCGGGGTGGCGGAACTAGTTTTGCAAAACAAGAGAAAATACCGCCTCACTAGGCGGTACAAGTTTCGCTGCAGTTCATACTAATTACCCATCGAGTTCCGCGTGGTATTTTTCACTACCCACAGCGATAGCGAATAACGCTCAGGTTTGAATAGGCCTTAACACAACTGGTACAGATATTCATTTTACCATGCCCGTTTAGACAAGATTTGGTTATGAACGTGTTCAGTTGTACCAAATCAATAATATGCTAGTAATAGAAATAGTAATAGTAATAGTAATAGTAATTATATACTTACTTCACTTATCAGAGGCTTTAGCACAAACAATTTGCAAACAGTATTCGTTTCGTAAGCGTCACGCGTCACGCTTCAACGTCAAAGTCAAAACTATGAGTTATCTGTTTCACAGTTGCCGTAGATAAATGTCAGTTTGTACTGTTTAACGTGAACGATACGTTACGTTACACTTTCCCAGTTATCTGTGCTCACAGGTATAGTCACATTATTTTTATGTAACATTAATCAAATCAATAAAAATGTTTTTAGGTTTGGCTTTTTCAGGCGGATCATTGGCTAAAAAACAATACAAACTTTACCAATTGAACGCAAAAATACAAATGAGATAACTATAATAATAATATAAGACCGCAGAAGCGGCTTTGTGGCGAGCCGTCGGTGAGTGACACCGTGGACCCTGGTTCTTCCTGGGGCTATATGAGACAGACCCCTGACCCCCGGCTTGGCTTGATTGGTCGTCTGGAGGTGGAGACGCAAGAGCAAGTAACAAAAAGCTCCAAGGGTGGAAGTGTTAAAGGGCATAACGCCGGTAGTAGCGCTCTAGTGAAACCACAACACACCTCTCGACACCCTTTAGCTATTTGCACCAACGTTGCCCCGTCTGTCACCATTGATGGTGGCCCTTATCGGGGGGCCCGTTTAGTGGGTGGCAAGTCACCACCTGCCTAAATATTTTAAAAGAGACTGAAATTGACAGGTGCCGTAGTCTCGTCCATAGCCTACTATCGCCCTTATCACTAATAAGTTCATATCAATAGCCTGGCCTTTTTACCCTATTTTGTAATAGTTATAAGTACCATGTTAACCTTCATCCAACATTTTTTCTGTTTTTTATACTCCTTTGTATTTGCTATACCAAACAGGCATCTAAGTGTTGGCTACAGCTCCACTTATGCCTTTGTAAAGGGCCGGATTAAATCCGTGAATTTGTTCTTATAAAAGGAATACTAATAATAATATTTCTTTATTTCAGACAACAACAACCATATCACACTTGGTATACAAAAAAATAATATCAGAAAAATAATTACAATTCCAATTAAATTAAATTTAAAATTAAATATACATAAAGTATATATTTATAGTAAATTATAATACACTTTTTTTTACTAAAAAAACATACTGTTAAAAAAGAAATACATAATTAATACAAGTAAAAAAAAAACTATATAATGATAATTAGGTGGCAATTTCCACCCACCGTCTATATGTTGTTGTCAACATGAGTCTGTCTGCCATGCTTCTGATGATTACATTGTTACACTTGTCAACTCTGGACATGAAGGATGCTATTCTTTTTCGTTGGATGGCATTAAACGAGTCGACCCTAGTCTCTGCGTAAATTTCAGAAGCGCTGGAATAATGCTTCAGTCCCATCAGTTTCCTAAATATATTGTAATAGGTGCTACGCTACTATACCGTAGGTGCTACGGTGTTCCGTATAACTGCAGCACAGATGAGAGTGCTTGTTAAATATTCTATTACTAGCTGACCCGCCCGCGGCTACGCTCGCGCGGCCTCGCGGGATACGGTAATTACAGATTTTTAATTATCCCACGGGAACTCTTTAATTTTCCGGGATCAAAAATATCCTATATGTTGATCAAAAATATATAAGCTACCGCCATACGAAATTTAATTTAAATTGGTCCAGTCGTTCATAATCATAATCATAAAACATTTATTTGCATCAAAACATGGTAAGCACAATTACAGATGTTATGTAGGTAACATATAGTCCGAACATAATTTTTGGTAACAAAGCATACAAATATTATACTAGACATAAATTATATAATTAATGTTCATCATTCATTCCAAAGTCAAAATAATTACATGTCAACTCAATTTATATAATATAATAAAAATATGCAAATGTCTAATAAGAAAAGCCACACTACCGTATTAATTGTATAATTAATCAGTTTTACAAACTTAATCAATTTTATTTAACCTTGTTGAAACTTAAAAAATCATTAACCGAATAGAAGCAATTGTCTAATAACCTTTTATGAAGTTTAAATTTAAACATGTCAAGACACAAATCTTTCATTGTATCTGGAAGATTATTAAAGATCTTAACGGCCATAAAATGTAAAATTTTTCTATAGGACAGCTTACAGTTTGGTATATAGATCTAAGTTGACGTTGACGCATCTCCTGATGACTTGTGAAAAGATTAGAATTTGTTTTGACAAAAAGTGCTAACTGCTTTATGTACAGGCATGGGAGAGTTAACAATTTCAAACTTTTAAATAAAGGCTTACATGAGTGCCACAAATTGCACGAATGCACTTCTTTTGTTTCGGATATTAGCCCGTACAACAACCCGTATAACAATTTGAACTTATTTAATCCTTACATCCCCTGACTAGGTTTTATCATAGTTTTCATTGTACAGAAATTTGACCTCTACAGTTTATAATATAAAGTAGTTTTTACATCCCTCATTTGACCCCCTTAAGTCATCCCTGACAAAAATATTGAAAGCATCCTTATTAATTTTAATTTACATGTACCTATCCAGTTATCAATTTTCGTCATTGTAGCTCCAAAAACAAAGAACTTTTGAAAAAAAACCCCCGTTTTACCCCTCTAAGTCATCCCTGTCAATAAATACTGAAATCATCATTTTAAACTGTCCGAATGCTACTTTTCACCACTGTTCGAAAACACACAAACATTCACCCCTCCATTTCACCCTCTTAAACCACCATATCCAAAAAAAAATAGGCTAACGTTTTTTATTTTGAATGACCTATCCAAATTAAAAATTTTACAACTATAGTTTAAAAACAAACGAGTTTCATACAAACGTTTTCACCCCTTTTGACCCCTTTAGGGGTTGATTTCATAAACCCCCGTCTTAGTGAGCACCTACGTCCTAAAAAGAACCCGCATGCAAAATTTGAAACTCCTAGCACTTGTAGTTTCTGAGATTTCGTGAAGAGTGAGTGACCTTTCGCTTTTATATATGTAGAAGATAGATACTCGTAGATTCAAGCTGACTGACGTCTATTTTATGAACTAATTATTTATTAAACCTAAATCTTTGTTTGTGGAAACGTTTAGTTAGATTTATATGTAGGTACATCTTAACTTACCTAGCAGTAAGTTTTCCATAAAAATAAAAATAAAATACAGTAATAATGGAACACCGAACATTTCAATAAAATAACAATTCATACATTCTTAAACACTGTAATGTAACAGATACTAACATTGGGAAGAATACCTAGCTGAAGGCCTAGCTAGCTAATAATAAATAAACTAATAAGATTACAAATATTAATATATTAAATAGATAACGTGACCTGACCAGTTTCACTTTACTGAGTCCTTCTTTCTGTAACGTGACCTGACCAGTTTCACTTTACTGAGTCCTTCTTTCTGTAACGTGACCTGACCAGTTTCACTTTACGGAGTCCTTCTTTCTGTAACGTGACCTGACCAGTTTCACTTTACTGAGTCCTTCTTTCTGTAACGTGACCTGACCAGTTTCACTTCTTTCTTCTCATGAGGCAACAAACTATAAAAGACACAGCTTCCTTTTAATTGCTTAGTATCTAATTCTTCCTTATTTATGGCCTGATGACATCGAGCCAGTCCTTCTCAGACCCAATGGCTCCATGGTCGATGGGACCTTCGCAAAGTCTATCTATTTCCAATTATCCTTTCTTCTATGGGCTATACGAAATACAGTAATAAGCGTCTTTATTATTCTTGGCCTTATAATATTTATCCAATCTTCAAAATAATAATTGGTTTTGTTTTCAGGAATCCTCTCTCCCAAAAATCCAAATCTCAAATCCAATCCGTGACGTCTCCTCTGAGTCATTCCATCATTTTCTCTTTTAATTTGTACGTTTGTCACGTTGCAGGTTAGTATCGAAATAGTTTTTAAATATACAGTCATCATCATCATCTCAGCCGTAGGACGTCCACTGCTGAACATAAGCCTCTCCCATGATTTTCCAAAAGGACCGGTTGGAAGCGGCCTGCATTCAACGTCGTCCTGCGACTTTCCTCAGGTCGTCTGATCGTTAGATTTCCCGACCGACCGAATGCCGGTTGTAAAGCGATTGCTATCTATGTCGACAATGCATGCTCTGCACTACTTTCATTAAGCACGAGTGACTGACCAAGCAAAGCAAGGTATCCGAGTGTACTAGGTTAAATTTGGGTGTTTGTATGTTTGATGACAACGTGAGAACGGTTGGTCGGATTACATCGAACTGCCAATATTGCAGAACGCACAAATGTGATACCAACACATGTGTTGTAATATAATTTCATATATTATATATTTCATATAATTTAAATATGACAATACAAACAACCAAATTTCACCTAGTACACTCGGATACCTTGTTTATCTCGGTCAGTCACTCGTGTTTAATGTAAGTAGTGCAGAGCATGCATTCTCGACAGAGATAGCAATCGTTTTACAACCGGCATTCGGTCGGTCGGGAAATCTAACGATCCGATTTGTGATGATATACGGTAGTCGCTACTGTCAAAGCTATTGACTGTCTTCTGCATTGCGATTCTCTAAGAGCAAAAATCGTTGCATCTTTGACAACATCCGTGAAACAAATGATGAGATGACAAGAAACGTTGGAAAAACAACCTTAAGTACAAGGCCGATATCTCATAAAGTATTTGACATCGGTGAGCTTGTGTATGAGCTCAACGACGAATCATTACAGTATCGCACGGCAGTATTGTAACGAACTTATTCACTACCATTACGTTTTTTTGTAATATTTGCGAAGTTTACTATTTTACAGCCCGCAGTATTCGGTACGATTGCAAGCTGTAATTGATAAGAGCGAGTAGGAAAAGTTCAGTTTGATGATCAAAAGTGATAATAAGCTCGCAATAGTATTTGTTCAATTTTGAAAGTAGATCAATAGGCAGTTTCGTAGAGAAACAAAAATATTATCAATAATAGTAGATTAGTAGATTAGTAGCCAAGGGCCGTAAGGCACCAACTGCAGACCGAGATATTTGCGCACACGCGCAGCGAGGGCGCCTGTAGTTCGAGGGTGCAATTGATGCTTACACCCGAGCTAACTACTCGGCTTTACATCTCGATTGTGAGGTAAGTAGAAAAAAACCGGCATTACAAAATAAAATTGATGATTGATTGATGAACAAACTCATACGAAGACAAGGCTGAATAGCGAAGCGACCTCTTTTGTCATTGGACTGAATGCATGATGTCGATTGCCATTATGATGGTTAGATGTACGCGAACTTTTTAAAAGAGTGAAGTGGTTTTATTTAATTACTTACCGCCCTAGGGCTTTTCTAGCTACATTATTACCCTAGAGCGCTAATTGGTCACCTACAAGCTCCATTTGGGGGTAATAAGGACCTACTTACCGAATATGAGAGATGTAAAATATTTTATTTATTATTTATTTATATAAGTTCACAAAATCCACAGATCTTAAGCATAATTAAATCAACTTATTATTAAGTCTCATACCCAACTATGGATTTACTTCATATATAAAAAAAGGTAATAGAGAGCAGAAAATTTAAAGTTTACATTTACATTAAGTTACATTTACAAATACAACTGTTGAGCAAAAAGTGGGTACCCGACATGTGTACAGACGACAACAACCACAGTGTGCGTGCAGTATGTGTGTTTGTTGCATGTGTGTGTGAGGGTCAACAAAAAGTATACATATAATAATTAAGTTAATATTTTATAGAGCATTAATATAATGTAATTAATAGGAATAAAGAAGGAATATCTTTCGTGTTCAAAGTTCGAGATCACAAAATAAAACATCCCTTTATCCAGTTGTAGGTAGGTTCAAACATTCATTATTTAATATGTTAATAACAGAGAGTCTGAAGGTTTGTTTTTTACTATGAAACAAGTCAATTGAGCTAAAGTGTTTATTGAAGCTTTTTCGCGTTCGACACACAATGGAGTTTTCAAAATAATTAGAACGTGTGTTCAGAATAGTTAGAATTATGAATAATATTAATTCATAACAGTGACTGCAATATGAATAAGTTATAATATTTTGTTTTATTCTATGCATCGTTACCGTAAACGATAGTTTTCGTTCTTATTTAGCGAAAGATGGTTTCCGATGACATTGCAATTAATCGAGATTATACGCCTTGGTTCAAATTTAACATAAGTAGAAATAAATATCTCACAATCTTTAAATATTTTCGTTATATAAATTTAACAATGCTTAATACAGATTTCGTGTTAGCCATGAATGTCCAGCGCTTCTCACCATCCATAGACAAATCTATAGCTACGACCCGATACTTATACATATTGCAAAATAGTGACATTTCTACGTTTAACTACTCGTGGTTAAAATAGACACAGACATGTTTGTTAGTTTGCTAATTCTGAAGTGTAAATTTATCATTGCAATGTACCAAAACGCTATAGTTCAGTCAGAAGGTCTATTTATTATCATACCTAGAAAGGGAGAAATACGTGGCATAGAAACATAACTAATACGCAAATAAAACGTGTATCTTTAACCAGTATTTAGAATTGATACGTGACATGATAAATATAACATATTCACAACGTTTTATTTAGATACATTTCGACTCTATTCTTTGCTAATAAGATTCAAATTTCATCATTTTCATACCCACTGGTCAGATCCACAGCTTCACAAGTACATGAAACAAAAGATAAACAACACGTTAAAAAAACCATAGAACCCTCACCTGCAATATCGACAGACCAACACGTTCCGTTATAGGAACTGCTAACCGTCCATAACTCTTCTATACGACCGACGACATACTCTATTTACTTTGTAAGGATGTGCTCAATTATACTTTAAATTAAAAATAGTTATAGTTATTGATTCCAACTGAAAAGTTAATCAAAGCCAACTTAAGTTTAATGGTTTAACTTAAATTTAAGGTTTGTGTGATAAAAGTATTCCTAGTATTTATTTATATGCATTGTATCAGAGACTAAATAGAGATGACACATGTGTTATTTTGTATTTATAATATTTAAGGTGATCTTCAGCGCCTCATTCTATCAGTATTCTAATCGGGTTCAAATGCCATTGATTAAATAATTAATATAAATTATGCAATGCGAAATTATGAAATTCTCAATGGCGTCATGTTACCTCGGTTTTATGTTAATTTCATTTATTTACATATCATCATTCATTTTAACCGTCTTCCATAAAAGGAGCAGATGTTTTGTTAGATAGATTAGATATATGTGTAAATACTCCTTTAAATCTAATCGCAAACAAATATTAAGATTTAAAGGTAAAATTTTAAAAATTCTTTTTATAATTACATTAAAACTCACGATGAAATGTTTGCTTATTTTCGTGATCACACTTCATTGAATGGAGCAAATTCGCGTTGTCACGATACTTCGAGAAATACCCGGTAAATCGAGACATAAAGTTTAGCCTATGTGTTAATTTAGCCTATATATATAAAACTAGCTGGTGCCCGCGACTTCGTCTGCGCAGGATTAGTACTTCGTGTTGCTTACTATCTTCTCCAAGGCCATAACTATATTCATATCAAAATGTCATAAAATATTTACATGGTCAAATACAATTGCTATAATAGAATGAGCAAATTTGAATATTTAGTAAATCAATCAGTAAACACTAATGATAAAAGACAGTACATACATACATACAAATATTAAAATTAATCACAATGGAAAAAAAAACTGTCATTACATTTCATCACCCTTGACGATATTTGTGATACATTTCATCACCCTTGACGGTCATCGAGCACGTTTAGTGTATCAAGCTGTCAAAATGATAGCGTGCTTTCGACTAAACTATCAGAAACTGACACAAACTTTGACAGAACTGTCATCATTACAATCTTGTCGTAGGCGGAGGTCTTTTTATTTTGTCTATGCTGTGCCCAAGAGTATTACGCTTTTTCACCCGCGTGGTGATGGATTATGATGATGAAAAGTATCCTATGTGCTATTCCAGACTATAATCTATCTGTGCCAAATTTCATCCAGATCCGTTTAGCATTTCTACCATTTTTGAGTAACAATTATCCATTTATCCATTCATCCATCCATCCATACTTTCACATTTATAATAGTAGTGGGATAAATCCCTCGTCACACTATAAATTGAAAACGGCTTTACCGATTTCATTCATCTTTTTTATATGTTTTATAATACTTCGTAGAAGGTTCTTACGTAAAAACAGTCAAGACGGGAGGTTATGACGAGGCCGAAGGCTAAGCTTACTACGCGAACGAAGTCGCGGGCAGTTTCTAGTCCCAGAAAAAAACTAATCCCACTTCAAATTTCATCCAAATCTGTTCATCAGTTTTTGCGTGATTAGGTTACAAGCGTCCAAAAATGTAGAAAACATTCAAAGGTCAAAAGTCAAAAGTCAAAATCATTTATTCAATTTAGGCATCAAAAACGCACTTATGAACGTCAATGTTTCATTATAATTTACTTTAAAGAATCTACCGCCGCGTTCCAAAATATATAGAGCCTACCGAGAAGAAGCGGCAAGAAACTCGGGGCTTTTTATATAGATGTTTACAATGTTTCTACTTAGGTACTACAAATATTACATTTTATGGGTGGCAGAGTGACAGCTTGCCAGAAGTGGGAGTATTCCAGGCATCTTTATCTTCTATATTATGTCGGACTTTATAATAAGCTATTTTTATCAAAACGTTTTTTACCGTCAACTTGAATTTGCCCTCTGTGAGCTCAGTTATTTGTTTTGGGATTTTATTGTAAAAGCGCACACAATTTCCTAGGGGCGACTTATTAGTCTTCGCAAGTCTAAAACTAGGTACAGCTATCCTATTTGTATTTATATTATATCATTATAATGTATATTAAGTGCGATTATACGTCATGTTACTTTTTCACGTAATAGAGAATGTTTTTAAGATGCTATCTATTAATAACATATCAGTATACACGTCCCTTAAATTCGCGGGCGAAGACCGCACTCAAATGGTGCACCATTACAATATTTTCACATTGAAATAGTGGGACTAGGGTTGCCTTTTTGACGGTAAACGATTTTGAGTTGGCAATGGTATAGATATTGTGGGCCATAAAATAAGAGCGAGCTGTAGTGTTTATGATTTCGTAGATTCTGGATTTAAAATGTGGTGTGTGGCTTTTGATAATGGTTATGTGTAGGTAAAGAAATATTTGGTATACGGTTGATGCTAATGTACCTAGTTGAAGTTTGTGAATGTTTGTTATTATATGATTTAAAGCAATAACGCAAGTTTAGCAAAAGCAAATTGTACAATTTAGGATATCAAAAGTACGTTTCCTCATACGGGATTCGAACTCGTGTCTTCTGACTCTCCATATCAGACACATACCACTGTGTAAAAAAATAACTTATATTTGTCTTATAAAATCTGTAAGTTATGAAAATATATTTCCGATGCAGAATCTGTATTACGAAGCATATAGAAAATGCATGTATGATAATGATTTCTTAGGTTTTCACGATTACATTGAAATTAAACATCTCTAAACGCATTATATCATGTATTTTTTTTTAACCACCCCTTTTTAAACACTTTTTAGTGAACATGTTCACGGGTAGACTGACAGTTGTCTGTTATAAAGTTATTTTATCTTCAAATTAATTGAAGTATTTATTTAATTTCAATAAGTGTCTAGTAAATAGTTATTGCACCAAACACTCAATTATTGGGAACTTTTCAGGACATGTATTATTACGGTTATAATAAAAGATAATGTCAATACTCACAGTTCATCGGTTTATTATCATTCCAAATAACAGTCAGCATAGTGAACCACTCCACTAGAACGTCGGAGCCGAAATGCCAGCGAGAGGTTGGCTTCATCGACTAAGACTAATACCTAATTTCAGCCTCCACCATTAGAGTCTGATTGGTCGGTGAGCCAACCCCGCAGGAAGTTGGTACCGCGCTAGTCAAAATAACAAATAAACACAGTATATTTTAAAAACAGACTTGAGGTTATCTAAAATTGCTAACAGTTATGTATCATACGTGTAGTAAGTAAGACATCATACATTGGGCAAACAAAGAGAAGCATTGGTGTCCGTATTAAAGAACATATCGCTGAGATAAAGAACAGACGCTCGATCAAATCTGAAATATTTCAGCAAGTTCTGGATAAGCCCAACCACCAAGTCCGGTTCCCCACAAAATCTAGCTAGGGAGAACCGCTATGTGTCGAGAATTTTAAGAGATTAGGGCGGTAATTTCTACCGCCCTGATTATGCAATATAGTACAAAGAGATAAGAGGCATCAGTAAACATGGTCACGGGTGGATTGGGTGACCTGTCTACTCGTGACCATGTTTACTGAAAAGTGTTCAAAACGTCAGGAAAAAATAGTATAAATATATTGTGTTCTACAGGCTATATGATGAGGTAAGTGCGACGAGTAGGGAAAGTTACTGTATGAAACAAACCTAATAACAATTATTCTATCACTGAATTATTGTACAGAAAATACTGTTTTATACGTGCAAAATACACGTATAGGCATACTCGTAAATAACATTAGTTCTAAGAGACCTTAATATGCGAGTATTGAACTATGCGGTAACCCGTACATAAAATTATACGCCATTAGACGACGAATACATTTAAAGTTGTTTAATTTCAATGTATGTATGATGTTCGATTAAGTTTTGTTTTTGCACTAAATACACATACACTAGCCAATATTGTTTCTTGTACCACTGAAGGATCACTTTGATAAATTTAATTTTAATTGAAACGGAAGTGGCGACATTTCTAAAGTCCTTTCACAATATTATCATTTCATCTTTGGTGTCGCCATATCTTATACCTTGAGCCCCAAGTATCTTCCACTTGAGTTTGCATTATAACCAGTATAAGAAGTCAAGCAAATACTCATATTCTAATTTTGGGCAATTGTCATCGCAGACATTGTACATAGTAAAAGAATTTGACTAGCTAGTTTTTACCATTTTCTATAGTAGACTAGAACATGACTTAGATTCTTATCTAATTTCTTATCAAAGACTTTATGACAGATTTATAAGTTACCTGATAACACACTAAGGTCTTTATTAATAAACGTTGCGTAAACATAGATTAGGAGTAACATGCTGTGTCTTGCTTTCACGCGTGACATTTACTGCAAGCGAAAAATTGACAGATAGATGTTTTCACTACTCCGGGTTTATTACAAGTTTATTAATAAGGCCGTAGTAAGAATTTTGTATACTATATACTATCTATGGCTGACTTGATAATATACTATGGTATCACTAGCTACGGGCGCACATGTAAAACTTACCTTTTGCTCTGTCATAATATCAATGTCAATAAAACTTGCCTAGTTACAATTTTCAATTGAAACTGTTGAAAGCTATAAATACCTCTCAAAATTAAGTTTAAATACAAAGGTAATTATGACAATTATTTAAATATAGTAAAGTTATGAGTATATTTGACAAATTAAAGCTCTCTTTTGTAACTAAAAATTATATGAATTTAAGAAATTTGGAAACATACAGGCTATGCAATCTACGTTACTTGCCTAATATTCCATTGTTCATTATACCTGAATATAACAATAATTATGGGAGAAGGGTTTAGACATGCTTTTTACCATTTTTAAAAATACATTTCATTGAATTAATGGGGTTTGCCGGTCTGGACTGTTTCCTTACTTTTTAGCAGTTAAGGTAGTTGTAATGTAAAGAAGGATTCTCGCATTGACGTGAGGGGGGGGCTCAGTAGCCGTGGCTTGGATCACCACGGTGAAGCCAAGAGGAACCCAGGGGCCGCGCCGGCGTTGGGGTGCGCTGGCCAGTTGGCCAGTTTGGCCGCCAAGTCCACATAGGAGTGGCGGGGTCCGGGCGCTTTGGCGCAGACTCGAGGAGGTGGGGCCCGGGCGCTTTGGCGCAAGCTCGAGGAGGAGGGCCCGGGCACTTTGGTGCAGGCTCGAGGAGGTGGGGTCCGGGCGCTCGGCGCAGACTCGAGGATGTGGGGTCGCGGGGGGACTATCCCCTGTGGCTGACGTAGCAGGCGGTGGGGCTACGTATCCGACCCACCGCAGGGAGACCACGGGCGTCCAGACACGGGGAAGTCTGGCGCCCATTGTTGGCGGGTTCGGTCTCTGAGGCAGTTGCGGTGCGCCATGTCTTCTGGCGCGCCGCGAAGAGAAGGGTCCGGCAACGGACAGCCGCGGCGGGTTCGCGGTCGTGTGCAATAACTGTCCCGCGTTCCCGCCAAAAGCGGCACTGACGGAACACCCCGGGGTTTTGGCGGGTATACGGACTCCCACATAACCACCTACCTCCCCGTGGTAGGTGGTATCCATAAAGGATTTCCCCGGGGAAAAAAAAGAAGAAAAAATAAGAAAAAAAATAAAAAGTTGTAATGTACCAAATATTTAAATACTAAAGAGACTTACATTACAATCTTTAATTATAAGATTTTGGTTAGTCTCACTGATTTCATTTATAGACTCTGACTACTTACTTTAATAAAAAATCCACTTAATTAAACTTTAAATATTTATATTTTAACTTGAGAAATAGCAACACATATCCTCTTGTTTAACTTGATATAATTATTATAAAAGTTAATATTGAGACTTTGAAGGAAGCAGATGCCCACGACATAAGATTAATTCTTTGTGTGGGCTTGCAAGTATTTTTTCTTTTTGTAACAAATTACAATAAGACAATTTTTATACGATAAGATAATTATTAAATAACAAGTAAAGGTGCAGCGGGACATAAGCACGTACACGTGAACCTCGGGCGGCACCTTAGGAAACAGGGCTAAGAGTTGCGGATAAGCGGAGGAAATGACCTGCGTGATCTTGCGTAGCTTATAAATACTTAAGGTCGTCAACAATGACCTTATAATCATAAAAGGTTTCTAACCGACAAAGATCCAAAAATAGATTTTGATGAAAAGGTCGACTTGAGAAAACTTATTGCACATTTAGAGCACGTTCATATTCCGGTAAGTGATATTTGAATAGATACCACATTTCAATATACTACGCATTGCTGTAACACTTTGTATTACATAATCAACATATTATGTTCCCACTGCAGGGACTCGAGCTTTTCTCTCAGAGAAAGGAGTTTGGCCATAATCCACGACGCGGACCCAGTGTGGCTTGGAGGATAGGCAAGTGGCCAACCCATGTCAAAGTTTTCCGGCCGCTCGAAGGCCATCGACATAGCATAACGACTGTTTCCCTAAGACACCCATCCAACTCTTGACCGCAGCAAACATGCTTAACTTGTAGATCGGTTAAGATTGCCAAGTCAAGATCTGCTGCGAGCGTTTCATCCAACTATCACTTTGTATAACTGATGTTAATGTGTTTGGTGTATTTGTGTACTGTGTCATCACTCGAAATCAATTTAAAAATGTATGTCCATACTGCCAGTATTGTAACTACTTGAGAGCGATGGCGGGCTATTGTTTGCGCAGACCTTCTTCAAGTACTGCTTACAACCTAACCGGGCCCTGAATGGGGCTGTGACTCCTGACGTAAAGGAATGCAGCCGGTATAACGAAACGACGATAGAATGGGCCCGCTTCTCGTCTTTGTGTGAAACATTTGGACTGAGGATTGGAAAGGGTTTGTTGAACTTAGTACGACGAAGATAAATAATAGTTAGAATGATATATACAATTTTGGAATTAAAATTCACTACCTCGTGCCTTCGACTACGTCCGCGCAGGATTAGTACTTCGAGTAGCTTATTATTTCTCCAAGGGCATATCTATTTTATACCAAAATGTCATAAAATATGTACATACTGAAACGCAATTGCTATATTAGTATTATATGAGTACATTTAAATACTTAGTCAATCAGTAAACATTAATAATAAAATACAGGTCTAACGTACATACAAATATAATATTAATCACATTGGAAAAAACTGTCATTACATTTCATCACCCTTGGCGGTCGCCGAGCACGTCTAGTGTATCGAGCTGTCAAATTGCCTTGGCTTTTGACTAAGCTACTCGTATCAGAAACAGACACAAACTTTGACAGAACTGCCATCATTAAGATCTTGATGTAGGCAGAGATCTTATTATTTTGTCTATGCTGTGCCCAGCATATTACGCTATTTCACCCATTTGGTGATTGATGATGATGATGATGAAAAGAACACTATGTGTTAATCCAGCGCCTCATCTACCTCTATACTTTCATCAAAACTGTCCCCGCCGTGTGTTAAAGAGTAACAAAGACCCACACATCCATCCACACAAACTTTCGCGTTTATAATATTAGTAGGATTATATATCAGTCAGCAGTTTTGACGTTGAAGTAATGAATTTGGCTACTGGGTTGCGCAAGCCAAATTACTTACTATTTATTTGTATAATAACTTTTGCATAGTAATTTTAATATGTATATTGCGTCCATTATTAGTGATCTCGAACTTGATTCTATTAATAATTGATAGATTAGCGTTTAACTCACCTGGTAGTCAGTGATGATACGGTCGAAGGTAGCACCCTGGACCTGGGACAACTGCCAGAAAACGCCATTAGCTTCACCATGATAGGCATTTAATTTTGGCCTACTACACCATGCAGCTTTTATCACGATTTTAGCTTCACCAAAAGCATCCAACCCAAGGTAGGGCGATGCCAATCCAACAACTCAAGTTTTAGCCTCTAAAGTCAAAGTCAAAGTCAAAATCATTTATTCAATTTAGGCATCAAAGACTAACTTATGAACGTCAACTTTTCATTATAATATACTTTAAAGACTCTACCGCCGCGTTCCAAAATATATAGAGTGTTAGGTATTGGGATGATTAATGCAAAAACTCACCGATGGGATGGGATATTACTGGCGCTTCTGAGTGCAGGCAGTTGAGGAGCTGGCCGGCCGACCAGTCAAGTAAATATGTCATGTATTCCTTTCTTCGTTATAGAGGCTTCCTCATGCTTCATATAAAACAGGGAAATCTTGAGCTTTTTGATTTTGGTGATTGATAAAAAACCGTTGGGTTTCGTTTTTTTTGTGGTAGTAAAAAGTGAATGGTCGATTTGATCGCCTGTTAGCTGAGCTAGGGATGGGACATGGTGAAGGAAAGAAACTAAAATAGGGAGGTGACTATCGGTGGTTTTAGTCGACTTTAACATTTCTTCCCCCCCGCTGGCAACTTATAGCCAGAAAAGAATATGATATGAGCTCATGTTAGCCGAATAGCAGTGTTGAAAATGATAAATAAGGATTAATTGCTTAAGTTTGTTTCTAATGTAAATGATAATATTATGCATGATACAATAATAAGGATGAAATGATAAAACTAGGAGCTATAGAGTAGCCTATTGTCCATCAGGGATCGGGCACAATTTTACAAGAGGCCGATTGATGGTACCTTGTGATGTTTTGATAGTGGCTGAGCGAGCTATACCATCCCTGCCGTGATATAATTGGAGGATTCGTCCCATCCTCCAATGAAGAGGTGGAGCCGTGTCGTCTTTAATGATGACAAGCTGATTGATGTTTATTTTGCGTGACGAATTGGTCCACTTCAACCGCTGTGTCAAAGTGGTCAGATATTCTTTATGCCACCGAGACCAAAAGTCTTGGTGCATTTTTTGTATTAGTTGCCAACGTGTGAGTCTTGTTATTGATGTATGAGTGTAATCATGTGAAGGTAGAGATGTGAGTGGAGCAAGGGTTAAAAAGTGTCCCGGTGTAAGAGTGGTTAAATCATTGGGGTCTGTGCTCACTGGACACAAAGGTCTGGAGTTCAGAACCGCTTCCACTTGGGTAAAAAGTGTATGAAGTTCCTCATAGGTCAAGATTTGGGCACCTATCACGCGATACAGGTGCGTCTTTACTGACTTTACCCCCGCTTCCCAGATCCCTCCAAAATGAGGTGCTCCAGGTGGATTGAACTTGAATTCGATACGTTCAGCTGCGCAAGCAGAACGCATCAACTCCCTAAGTTGAGTTTGAGCACCTTTGAAATTAGTGCCGCAGTCACTATGGACAAAATTACATCTACCGCGTCTGGCGATGAATCTGCGCAGGGCAGCTATAAATGCTTCAGTTGATAAGTCCAAAGCCAATTCCAAATGAAGCGCCTTTGTGACGAAACATACGAAAAGGCATAAATATGCTTTGATAGTACGAGCACCACGGTGTCGTTTGATATAGATATTGAAAGGGCCCGCGTAATCACAACCCACGGACTGGAAGGCTTTCAATTGAGTCACACGAGAACGTGGCAAATCAGCCATTTCAGGTTGACATGGTACAGGTTTGATGCGGAAACACCGATAGCAATTTGATAAGATGTGACGGACTGCTCGTTTAGCTGACAAAATCCAAAAATTCTGTAGCAGGAGGTACAACATGGTTTGTACACCTGGATGAAGATTTTCATTGTGAACACATTGAATAATGCGATCGGTTAAAATATGTTTACGCGGAAGCAAAGCTGGGTGCTTAGCGTTAAAATCAAGCTCCGATCGAGCAAGTCGACCCCCTACTCGTAGAATGTCTTCCTTATCTAAGAACGGATTGAGACTTTTGATATTTTTAGGGAGCGGACCTTTTGAGCGTAAATTATGTATTTCATTGCAAAACTCGGTTTGCTGTACGTGTTTAACGACAATCATAAGCGACTCATGCATTTCGATTTCTGTTATGAAACCTCCAAGCTTAATTTTTCGCAGAGGATTGATGACCCTTCTGCAATATGTAATTATTCGTTGAACTTTTCGCAGCGATGAAAATCGGTTTAGAAGATAATCTATGATATGTATTTGTGCTGGCTGACTGGTCATGACATAAGCAGCTCGTTTTTCACAAGATACGCTGGAATCTAATTGGTGAGATAAATGAAATGTGTTTGGTTGTGTAGGCCAATGATCTTGATTTTTGATGAGCCAATCTGGGCCCTTCCACCAGAGTTCATGGTCGATGAGCTCTTCGGGTGTTAATCCGCGACTAGCACAGTCTGATGGATTTTCTTTGCCTGAAATATGGCGCCACGTAGCACTGGACGTTTTTCTTTGAATATTCGATATGCGATTGCCAACAAAGGCTTTGTAAGTGCTTGAACTAGATCTAATCCATGCCAAGACAATCATGGAGTCAGACCAAGCGTTAATACTCTCTATTTCGATGATAGGTGATAACGTGTTCGATACGTAATGAAGGAGGTCAGCCAACAATGAAGCACCGCATAGTTCGAGCCGTGGCAGAGTTCTGCGTTTCGTGGGTGAGACGCGAGATCGTGCGCTGATTAATGCAACCGAATGGCAGTTTTCACGGCTGGTAGTACGAAGGTAAACTGCTGCGGCCATGCCAGCTTCACTCGCGTCACAAAATCCATGTAACTGGTATGAAACAGCATCATTTTGCGTGAGACGCCTGGGAATGCTAAGTTGAGAAAGGCATGGAAGCTGTTCCGTATACTTCTCCCAAAATTGATTGATTTCGCTAGGTACCGGGTCATCCCACGATGCACCCCGCAACCATAGGCGTTGAATTAGATGTTTTGCTAAAAATGTTAATGGCGTTAAAAGGCCAATAGGATCATAGATGCGCGCTAGCTCTGATAGCATTGTGCGCTTGGTACACTTTCGGGCTATGACGTTAACCTGATAATTGAAAATGTCCTGATTTGAGTTCCATGCTAAACCCAGAACTTTGACAAAGTTGCAGTCACTATCAAAGGTTATGTCTGGAACTGCTTGGTGATTCAAAGGAATGTTCTGAAGCAATGCTTGATCGTTACTCGACCATTTCCGAAGCTCGAAACCACCCGCTCTCATGATGCCAATAAGTTGCGCCTGATGACTTAGCGCCGTCTGGAGGTCTGGCGCGCCAGTTACTACATCGTCAACATAAAGATCACTCAGTAACAGGTCGGCTGCATCTGGGAACGTTTCTCGCTCGTCTTGCGCAAGCTGATGCATGGTGCGAATGGCCAGGAACGGAGCCGAAGAAACACCGAAAGTGACACGATTGATTTGGAATTCCTGTATAGGATCCGTGGGGCAGGATCGAAATAAAATTCGTTGATAGTCCCTATGTTCTTCAGTGATGTTAATTTGCCGGTACATTTGCCGCACGTCGGCAGTAAAAACGATCTCATGAAGACGAAATCGTAAAAGTATGTTGGTGATATCTGATTGTAACTTAGGACCGGTCAATAAAGAATCGTTTAAAGAGATTCCATTTGTATCCTTAGTAGATGCGTCATAAACTACACGCAGCTTACGATCGGGTTTGACAACCGCATGATGCGGAATGTAATATGCTGAAGGAGACTGGTAGTCGTTTGTTGCTACCTCTTCCATATGTCCAGAAGACAAGTACTCCATGATATGTTCCTGGTATTCTTCTTTAAATTTTGCATTTTGTAGCAAACGTTTTTCTAATTGTACAAAACGCCGGAATGCTATAGAATATGAGCCGTCAAAAGACGGCGGTGATTGATCACGGAATGGTAACTGGACGATGTATCGTCCATCCGCATCACGACGATGAGTTGATTGATAAATGTCCTCACAACGAAGGTCGTCTGCGGAATAGCACTTTTCCGAGGTGAGGACATCGTCAAGTTCCCACAACCGTTGAATCGCAACATCGAGATGTGCGTCAAGAGATACATGATTGATTGCTAAAGGTTGTGAATTTGACATGCTGGTTGATGCCGTGCGACCCATGAGAATGTAACCAAAGACAGTATTGAGGGCGGTAGGTGTAAGATTTTCTCCATCTACTGTACCCGGAATCAAAATCAGTGGGAAAATCTCCCCTCCGATCAGAATGTCCACAGGACGAGACATATGATAATTTTCATCGGCCATTTTCAGATTTGCTATGTGGTTACATTTGTTAACATCCACAGGGTGCGTGGGCATATTGCCACATATTTTGTCCAAACAAACCGCTTCAGTATTAAAGGATGGGCTTTGCTTGCCTACTGGACGGATTTCTAGAAGGACCTTGCTGCTTGATTTGGTAAGGACTTCACTAATACCCGACAGCGGCGTGTTGGACTTGAACTTGGTCAAGCCAAGACGGCGCGCACAAGCGTTCGTAATGATGTGACTCTGACTACCAGGGTCCAGTAGAATACGCACTCGTTGATACAAACCATATCCATCCTTCACTTCAACTTCAGCTGTAGCTAAAAGTACAAAAGATGAATCTTTGCTTTGCATGGTATTCATGGATATGTTGGACAAGGAAGTGACCGGGGTGATAACATTGTCATTGGTATTTGATAACTTAGTTGATTGATCAGTTAAGTTGGGTCTTTGATCTAGACGGTTCTGATTTTGTTGTTTGTTTGTTGAAAAATGTAACAAAGTGTTATGACGTTGATTACAAGTTTTACATGCGAAAGTAGACATGCATTTAGAAGTGGTATGATTTGAACGCAAACAATTGATGCAAAGTTTATTAACCTTGGCGGCTTCAGACCGCTGCTGAGGTGTTTTTGCGAGAAACTCTTGACATTGCCAAAGTGGATGAGACCTTTTGCAAAGTATGCAAGCATTTGAGGTAGACTGTTGTGCCAGGAGCATCCTACCATGCTCCTGGCACAACAGTCTACCTCAAATGCTTGCTGGCGTTATTAGGTCTTTTATTTGCATGGTTTGATTTTGGCTGATATGCCGCTTGGTTACTAATATTGAAATTTGTTAATGAAGACCGCTCTAAAGCATTGCATCGATCCTGCAAAAAGGATTTTAATAGTTGTACGCTAGGAAAATCGTTGCCTTTGCAGGACAGTTCAAATGCTTCCCGAGATGCTTTATCAAGTTTTGTTAATAATGAGTGAAACAACACAAAGTCCTAGTTAGGTGTGGGCAACCCTAGTGAAGTAAGCATTGAAATATTTTCATTATAAATATCTAATAGGGCACGTAGACTAAGCGCTGTTCCGTTAGTTGGCTTTGCGTTGAGTATCTGTTCCCAGCACACAAATGCCAAGTACCGTTTGTTGTTGTACCTATCAGTTAAAGCTTCATATGCGCTCAAGTAGTTGGCTTCTGATATAGGAAAAGCTCGAATAATGTTTACAGGCTCTCCTACAAGAGAAGTAATTAAATACTGAAACTTCTCAACCTGGGTAAGGTCAGTACGTCTGTGAACTAGGGTGTTGAATAAATCAATATAGCCTGGAAAATCTTTTAGATTACCCGAAAATGTTGGTAATTTCATTGGAGGGAGCTTGCTGTTTGAGGTTGACTGCTTTGGTATCGAATCGGCGGGATTAGGCCAAAATTTTCTTTTGGCTTCCAAGATTTCAAAATACATGTCATCGGCTTGTTCTTGAAAAGTTGTCTGTTCATTAATGCGTTTATCGTCAGCAACCTTGGTGAGCTCAGCCATAAGCTTGCTGTGAGCTTCGTTGAAGGTATCCATAATGGCTTCGAGGCGAGAGCACCATGTTTCTAAACGCTCTAGTTGACTTGAATCCGAATAACACTTTTTTGCACAAAGAACGCAATCTTGCAACCTCTTGAAGGCTATATTACGTTTAGACTCTTGTTGTGTGATCACTGTAGCACTCATGATAAGTGTTTATTAAGCACACAAGTATATTGAGAAAAAAAAAAAAAAAAAAAAAAAAAAACTACCAAAATGGTAGAAATTTTCTAAACTTGGTACCCTATTTGCTACAATAACAAACTAGATTTATGTGATAGATTCTATAAGATTATTGTTCAAATTGAACCAATATTAAGAATTAGAAGCAATATGTATGTAATTATGATGAACTCGAAGGACCTGTGTTTATGTTATGTGAAGAAGTTTGTTCAACAAAGATACTTCAATGTGAAATGTGCACTGTGAAACAAAGATCCTTGTTGAGGTTGGATAATGCCAGAAGTGAAAAAGATTCCCTGTTAATTTAGATGGTTGTTTTGTTTAATGAATGTGATATATGTGATAAGTGATTAAGTGATGATTTGTTATGATATTGTGATTATGTATGTGACATACAATGATTTGGTGGCTAAGACTGGAGCAGTATGCTGATACAACCAGGTCTCTGAATGTTAAGAGATTACTGATTATGATGTTGTGTTTGTATTATAAATGACTCACTCATTGCAAATAAAGTTTTAAGCTTGTTTTTGTGTTTTATTTGATATCACAGAACGGTTGAAATGGTAACAATTATGCTGCAATTAAGTACTCTGAATACACTAATAAGGTTTGGTTTGAATATCACCATCTATGCAAAATGTACAAAAATTTACCATTGTATTATAATGTATGTATACAACTGTGTTACAAACTGTATTTATAATATGTAGATAGTGTATAATAATTAATGATATGCTTACACTTTACTTATCTGGTAGGTCGCCAACCACTGTCACAAACCAACACAGACTTGATGAATTTGATAGGTTATTTTTTACCTTATTGTTGAAATTGAATTCAGTTACAGTAAAAATCATGATGTATACGCCATAATATGATCATAAATCGGTGTAAATAACAAAAATACAGTTTTATTGTTCGTATTATTCTCGATCTTCAACTCTGCTTACGGAATCGATGGGCGAAAATTATGTTCATTTGTTGTTGGAGATTGCTATAAATGGACTGAGAATTAGGTGACTTGGTTTTTAATTTGGAAATCCGGCTCGAAGGACCAAAAATGTTAGGTATTGGGATGATTAATGCAAAAACTCACCGATGGGATGGGATATTACTGGCGCTTCTGAGTGCAGGCAGTTGAGGAGCTGGCCGGCCGACCAGTCAAGTAAATATGTCATGTATTCCTTTCTTCGTTATAGAGGCTTCCTCATGCTTCATATAAAACAGGGAAATCTTGAGCCTTTTGATTTTGGTGATTGATAAAAAACCGTTGGGTTTCGTTTTTTTTTGTGGTAGTAAAAAGTGAATGGTCGATTTGATCGCCTGTCAGCTGAGCTAGGGATGGGACATGGTGAAGGAAAGAAACTAAAATAGGGAGGTGACTATCGGTGGTTTTAGTCGACTTTAACATAGAGCCTACCGAGAAGAAGCGGCAAGAAACTCGGGGCCATTCTTTTTATATAGATGTTTACAATGTTTCTACTTAGGTACTACTTCAAATATAACATTTTATGGGTGGCAGGGTGACAGCTTGCTAGAAGTGGAGTATTCCAAGCATCTTTATCTTCTATATAATGTCGAACTTTATAGTAAGCTATTTTTATTAAAACGTTTTTTACAGTCAACTTGAATTTGCCCTCTGTGAGCTCAGTTATGTGTTTTGGGATTTTATTGTAAAAACGCACACAATTTCCTTAGAATGACTTATTAGTCTTTGCAAGTCTAAAACTAACTAAGAAGTACTAAACAAAGATTTGTGCAATACAAATTATTTCAAACGATTCCTATTCAGAACAAAGAATAATATTGAACTCTTTCTTCGATATCCAATTCTTTCCGAAGTCTAGAAGCGCGTATAAATAAACAAATACATTATTTAGGGTGGGATCAGATGTGCTGGAACGTGATTCGATTAAAGTCTCAGATGGTGTGCCCTTGGCCGTTCCTTAATTCATTCGCCTGTCACTGCCAAGTTTTGTATCATTCTTTGCGAAAGTTTCATTATTCATTTGATTTTTGTCCATATTTTTGTCTTGTGATATTTGCATGCGCGATTTTTTAACAATTGTGATAAAAAACTAGTTGACCCGCCGGCGGCTTCACTCGTTTGTTTGTGCTAACAACATAATAATATAATAATAATATAATGGCATGAATAGCTAAAAATATCAAGTTTGTAGCCCCAGCCATTAAAGCTCTGTGTTCAAGAATCTGTCAATCAGTACAAGTAATTACTACGAGTATATATGATTTATAAAGATTTTCCAAATTGATTGAAAACAATATAGTTTCATAAAATTTTTAATTTATTACTACTTGTAGTACTTCCTATGTTTATGCTTCTTATCGATTTTAATTGCAAACATTAACAGTAACTTAATTTAACAGTCAACACCATTGGCATCATTGCCACATTCCTGTAGCCTAGTTGCTAGACCATGACCTTGGTAGTGAACCTGACTCGGAGCAAGTGGTTCCAGGTACGATCCCTTAACCCGAGCAATTATTTGTATAATAGGAATTTATAGCAAACTTGCTGCGCCTGATGCTTTCATTCGAGTAGTGATGGATGATGATGATGAAAATCACTTTAAGACCGATTCTCAGATCTACTGAATATACACACCATGTTTCATAAGAATCAGTCAAGCCGTTTCGAAAGAATATAGTTACAAACACTGTGACACGAGATTTTTTTAGATTATTAGATTTTTATACGAAAAGCAAGTAATAACGTGTACGGCTGTGAAGGACACTGTTTGTGAAATTAATGGTACACACTGACCCAAATCCAATATCTCTGAGTGAAGAGGAATGTGTAGTACCACGCAAACTACAGTTCTAAGATCTAGATGGCACTAAAACAAGCTAAGGCTGACAACTGAGGCACATGGCTTGTCAGTTTTGTTCAACTGCATAAAATATATATGACATGACGCTGTGAATAAGACTAACCCAGCCATTGAAACGTATCCTCTCTCAGATGAATGACCTTTCATGATTTAATATAATATCGGGACTTTTGCAGACTAATTAAAAAAAACATAAAGGTACAAGTCCGAGACCGGCTGCAGCCTGAAAACTGCAAGCGACACAACTGGTTTATATGAATCTCTATGAAACTGATTCCGTACGTGGCAACACTGCAGCCTACAGCCGCGACGTGCTGTTTGCGGCCGCGGCGCGTTGCGACCGCAGACCACAGCACCAGTGGGTGTAGCGACCGCACAGAGTTCACATGTTAAAAATGTCGACTTTTCCGGAATGTGATGAACAGTTATTAATTAACGTTGTTGCTGGTCATCCAGTCCTTTGCGATACATCCAATCCAAATTAACGCAATAAATTGGTCAAAGATAAGGTGTGGAAAACAATAGGAAAGGATTGTGCAACCGCAGCATGTCGCCGCGCTTAGAATAGAGGCGAGCACGACCGCAAGCGGCACTGCAGGCTGTCTCGGACTTGTACCTTAATTTTGACTTTCCTCGACATTTCAATCGAGGTGCATCAACCGTGGTTAAGAGTAGACTGGGGAAGCGGGTGTCTGCATCTTGAGGGGCGGGTGTTTTCTACCGACTTCCAAAAAGGAGGAGGTACTCAATTCGACTGTATTTTTCATTTATTTTATATATATATTTTATGTTTCTTACTCATAACTTTCGATAGGGTGAAGCGATTCTTATTTTTTTTTTGTTTGAAAGCTGGTGCTTCCCGTGTGACTCAAATTTCATCAACTTTGGTTCAGTACTTTTTGAGTTACACTCTAATAACTGAATAGAATGGAAGTTGGTATTAAATTTTTCAAATTGTACTTATATTCAACTACACACATTTGATGTTAGCTATTCATTAAACCCGATAATACTGACAGGATTGTGTCATGAATTTTATTCGCGAAGTTTAAACAGTTCTAGGAATGTGTCTGTTCTGGAAGTGAAAACGTTATAGGCTAATAACGCAAGTTATCCGCTGTGATCGTTTGATCTTATAAACTGGTATTCGTAATATTCGAGAGGTTTGCCGTTTGTGATCATGTACGTTAAATACTGTCAAGCTATATATATATATATAGTGTTTATAGTGATTGACAAATATATATATATATATATATATATAGTTTTTTTTCCCCGCGCGTCTGCGGGTAGTGAAGTACATCTCCGCCAATTTTATTGATTTTTAAATAATAAACCAAGCCTAAGTCAACTTAAGCGGATATAATTCAATTAAATAAGTGACTAGTACCCGAGTGGTTATATTGGATTAAGTGATAATCCGTATTTTTACTAGAAAACCGCAACTAAAATGAGTAATTCGACTTTACTTTACGGAATGTGAAACTACCGACAAATGCATTTGTGTTTAAGTGTTATCAATCATCTTGTCATGTTATTTACATGCATCGGATATTTCGACAAATCAGTGTTGGGAAATTAGCGCATTAAGTGAAAACCAGGAAGGTTTTTTGTTTTTTTTTAGATTTTCCTAGTCGACTTTCATGTTTGGCGCCATCTCTGATTTCGACAAGAAACTAAGTCATCACTATCAATGCGCGGTTGCTACTGCATTGATCTCCCATTAAAAGTTTCGAGCGAACCATTTCGCTTTCAAGAATGCTCTGCAGATGGCGGGACCAGTTCTGAGGCACGCGTAAATATTAAACTGTAGTTGGATGAGTGCGTGCGATACAAGGAACATAAATTCGTCTTACGGCGGCGTAAGACTTTTCGTTACAGCCCACTACCTACTAATTTGTTCCATTTTATATTCATTTATAATTTAATAATCGTAACATTGTATTTTTTTTTTATTACTAGGATACCTACCTACCTAGTGTTTTTTTTTTATATAACGATTTATTCAATAGTGAATAAACAGTACTAGTTTGTTTTGTATTAATTATAATTTATGACATTTATTGGCCTTGTTAACAGTTGTTAATTTTGTGATTACCTACTTATTATTTATTGGTGGAATGTGTTCTAATTAATTTTTGTAGCGATTTTATTTTTGTTTGTTTGATATATTATATTATAAATATAAGAATTAATTAATGGTCAGCATAATTATTATATGTACAAATTTTGACTTAATATTTGTAATTTTAATAAGGTAAATGTTAATGATTATTAAGTAATTTAATGATTTGACTTTTGCGTTGCGATTGTCTTGATCCGTATGTGTTTTGCTGTTCCGAAAATAAGTTACCTGTTACGAACCACTCCAACCTGGCTTTGTCCTGAAGAGGTTTCTTCTTTTGACAGAGCCTTAAACTCGGTTGTGGGGTCAGTCCTGAACGTGTCCCTAGACGAACCTCAATGGAGTCAGGCAGCTCTACCGATTCGGAATGGAGGTCTCGGAATACGTTGCGCACGGGATGTGGGCCTGCCAGCTTTTCTGGCGTCGGCGCATGGGGTTGCGAACCTTGTCACTGTCTTACTAAGTTCCAATGGTGATAGGGTGAGTATACCGTTTGTGTCAGACGCTGTTTCAGCTTGGTCGGCCCTCAACCCGGGTGCAACGACCCCAGTAGCAACTCACGTTCAGCGAGCGTGGGATGATGTTTCGGTGAAGCGGATCCAAGGCAATTTATTTGAGGCTGCTACGGGAGCTGATACGGCCAGACTGCGGGCTGTGTCGCAGACAGAATCTGGAGCATGGTTGCATGCGCTGCCTTCACCTCACCTGGGCACCTTACTTGACGACGACTCTCTTCGTGTGGCGGTGGCCCTCCGCCTAGGCTGCAAGGTGTGTGAACCTCACAGATGCACCTGCGGATCCATGGTGGAGGCCAATGGTCATCATGCACTGAGTTGTCGTCATTGCACAGGGAGGTTTCCACGACACCATGCTCTCAATGACATAGTCCGTAGAGCCCTTGTATCAGCAAACGTCCCTTGCGTGCTTGAGCCTCCAGGTCTGAGCAGATCTGACGGTAAGCGGCCTGACGGGCTGACCTTGGTGCCGTGGAAGAACGGCAAGTGCCTGATTTGGGACGCTACTTGCGTCAGTACTGTTGCCCCTAGCCACCTGACTCGCACCGTCAACTCCCCGTCAGCAGCTGCGGAAGACGCCAGCATTAAGAAGAGGCTTAAGTACGCTGCCTTGGAGCCGCTTTACCATTTTGTGCCCGTGGCTGTGGAGACCATGGGCAGTTGGGGGGCTGAGGCTAAGAGCTTTGTGGGAGAGTTAGGTCGAAGACTATGTGACATCACCGGTGACTCCCGCTCCGGTTCGTTCCTGGTGCAAAGGCTGGCCATAGCTATTCAGCGCGGGAACGCAGCTAGTGTAATGGGCACCTTTCCACCGGGAGCGGACAGGGGCGGGTTATTTAATTTTGACTAGCAGGTTAATCTAATCTCCATTGTAATTTATTTTATATTTTTAATGTGTATAATAATCAGTAAATTACAATAATAAATTTATTGTAATTTACTGAATAAATAAATTATATTTTTATAAATATATATATATATATATTTGTCAATCAATATAATATGTATCAATATATTGATTGACAAATCTTTTCTTGGTTTTTATTTTATAGGAATCTTCTCCTGAAAATAATTTACACAAAAAAAATGAATCGAAATGGTTCCATACATTCTCAAGTTACCAGGAGACCAGGAGAAATAGGGTTTCATTTTTATATATACTCGTAGATAGATATGATACGCAGTAATGTGGGCAATGTGGGTAAGCTTCAAACGTCGCGAAGTAACAGGACAATCCGGAGTCGAGACATCAATTTGCTGGTGGGTACGGGTTGGGATGCACTAGGTATATTTCTTGAGTTTTTTTTAAATTTGACTTTCTATTTTAATTTTACGATCAGAGAGCGGTGATAATAGAGTGGTGTTTCTTTGAGTTTTAAATATGTTATTGGTGGTTGATTATTAAACAATAAGCCTGATTTACACATCGATAAGTACAGTAGGGGGTCAAGAAATCAGTCAGTTAAGTAACAAGTAGTGAGTTGTTAGTAACGTCCAAAGAGTATGTAGTCATAAGTTACTGTTTCAAGAAGAAGTCTAGTCGCGTCAGTTGTTTTGTTTGCTACTCCCTACTTGTCTACGAATCTATGGACTGTACTAAATTCGTCCATCCACATCCCGTCCAGTTAAGTTGGCGGGTTGCGGGAGACGCAAGAATGGGGCCTACTTCGCACTGGACTTGCCAAAAAATAGGATCGCAAACTATTCAACTCAACTTAATCAACAACTTACTACTTAACTCGCTTGTGCCGTTCAAACGACAATAACAACTTAACTCGCCGATGTCACAAGTTCACTCGTGACAAACCAATTGTGTGTATTCGGGGGACCACTTGGAGAATACAAGTTGACCAAAAAAAATCCCCGACCCCCCAATATTTTTAAACTTTTTTTTGTGAACTTTCCCTTTTTCTCCGAAATTGTACCTATTAACCACCATAACATTTGTAAAATCTATTTAAGACCGGATGTTTTTAGTTGAATTTGGTCTCTAATACACCTCCAGGCCAAATAGGTGGTGGTGGTAAATAGGTACAATTTCGGAGAAAACAGGAAAATTCACAAAAAAAATAGTTAAAAAAATTGGGGGATCGGGGATTTTTTTTGGCCAACTAGTATTCTCCATGTGGGCCCCCAAACACGCTCATTTGGTTTGTCGGGCCCTCTACCAAACACCCTGTATATTATTAATAATTCATCCACGACTTTACTAAAACGCGACTTAGACAGGACGGTGATTTAAAGACAAACTTATTTTCGTGACTGCAACTTAATTCTAACTACTGGAATGAAAAAACCTCACTTGATGCTATTATAAATATTAACCGAAATAATTTCAGGAATAGCAATTGTACAAATGTAACGAGTGCAAAATAAAGAAAAAAATATTAAAAAATAGAACCGACTTCTACACTACAGTGTAAAATACTGTGCGTACAATGTTGTGATAATACATAAAGGTACCTTTGAACTATCCCGGTACCAACACACATTTGACAATTTATTTCACACTGTTTAGTGTTGATAGTTCCATTTATAAGTAATAAATTTTTTAGTCATTTTTAGTGACCCTTCCTACTTACGGGATTATTTTTATTTACCGTCTATTACGATATCATCAAGATAGGCGAAACACTTTTCAGTTATTGGTTCGTAACGAAACCCGCTTGACGAATACTTTAAGAATACTATAGCAAACAAAAAAGTATTATATAAATCGGGCTACTCGACTATTATTTCTTCGTAGGGCTACTCTGTAAAAAAGTTATGCGTGATCATACATAAAAAATATACGCTTCAACTTGAGAACCTCCTTCTTTTGTTTTAGAGTCGTCGGTTGCAAACAATCCTTCGCCCTCTTACTTCTGGAAGTAAGTTTTCTTATTTTGAGCATTAATTCAATGTAAGTTTTAATTTATGTCGTTTAAATTTATGTATACTGCATCTTAAGGGTAGGATAGCTGGGTGCTGCGTATAGTTAATCACAAGTTACAGCAAGAAAGAGGTTTTGTAGATCTTCTTTTGTTATTTTAGAGTAGAAGAACTGCTTTTTAACGATTCATTCATTCATTGAAATAAGGCCTCCATACCTATCTCTATTGCCATGTTCTGGTTGTGGTGTGAGTGATGGAAAACTGACAGGGATAAATACTGAATTACTTTATATCTCGAAGCGCAGTGGATACGACGTCCAAATTTTGTTAGCTTCGTTGAATCAGTTGGTAGTGATCCTGTCTTTGAAGCACGGAGTCCCAGGTTCGGTATCTGGTAGGGGCAAATATTTGTTGATGAGCAGAAATATTTGTTCTTGTGTTTTAGATGTTCTTATGTGTTAGTGTTGCTATGCCTCCCGCGACACTGGAAATCCTGGGGGGTGCGGGTAGGAGTGTGTAAACTTTACGTTGTATATTATATGAGTCAATGCAATTATTATAGGTGGACGTGAGTGCTACAGGGGGAACGTATTCTCATCCAAAACTACTCGTAAAAATAAATAATAATATGTGTCTTGTGGTTAATTTAAAAACTACATAAACACGAATACATTTTATTAGGTTGGAATCAGCGAATCTCGGCTTCATTCATATATTTTTTGCTATTATTATATTAGAGATAACATTTCTCATATTTTTTTATGAGAAATGTTATCTCTCACATCGGTCATTCATGACTTCAACAGCTAGATTACATTGAAATTCTCGTGAGTTTGACACATATTAATCTATTACTACTATTAACCAAGTGCTTCCCGGCAGCTCGCAGACACCGCTGCGTACTCGTCCTGAAGATGAGCATCGGGCATGCTCAAAACCCGGGTCGACGCATTCGATCCCTAACGTGAGTGTTTTGCCGGTTAATAGTAGTTATAGATTAATATAAATATTTTTAAAATAATGATAAAGTAGGTATTTAAGTACTCTATGTAATACAAGGTTTGTGTGACTGTTTTACCTGAATACATAAATAAAATAAAAAATAAATTCAAACCCATCGCTATAACTCTCTCTTTTAGATTCCCGAATAAATACAATAGTTTTCCATCCCGATGCTCTTTATTTAAAAAACCTGAAACAAACGTTTACTTGAGTACACTCTATTCAAACAATGGCTAAGGGACGGTCCCTCAAAATTTCTCAGTCTCGTTTATTCAAGTTACCGACGCGCAGGGCGGAGTCAGAGGCACGTTTAAGAGGGGGAAATACGATTTAGATTCAATATTCCAAACCTTTTTATCCCTGTCATGCCGATTATTTTTTACGGTTTATTTTATGGTGTTATATAATGGCGCTTGGAAGTATGGGTGGATAAGATAAGCATCCATCTAGGCTGTAACTTATATGAATTGTCTGCGGTGCTCTTCGTTACATAAAATTTGGCATCGAGGTTATGATTACTTGTGATATCGGTTTCGATTCTGTAAGCATTCTCTTAACTAAAAATCTCTAAAGTATAGCAGCTCTTATTCTGTTTAAGTTAAAATCCAAATTAGTTTAACCTTCTCGAAAGACAGCACTAAAATTTGACATTTCTCTACAACTGTAGGTATATTTTAGACAGATTAGTCGTCACGTAACGTGGTGTTTGCTAAACTAACGTAAAAATACCTTTATTTGAATAGCACAATCCTATTGTTAGAAACGTCATGCTAAGTGTTACATGAATTTGGATTCTAGTGATAACAGAATAAGGACAACCAATTAAATTTGAGTTCGATAGTTTAGTTTAGTTTTTTTGAACAAATGAATCGCTATTATTAATAAACTTATCGTATAACACAGACTACCTTTGGGGCTCTTAGTGTATGATTACGGAAATATATCAGATTATATCGACAACGTTCAAAAGCTAATAGCTGCAATAATTTGGTAAGAGGTCATTATCATCAACATCATCGCAGCTGTATGATGTCCACTGCTGAACTTAGACGTCTAAAATGACCGGTTGGAAGCAACCTGCATTCAAAGTCGTCCTGCAAGATTCTTACGGACCTGCACTGCGTAAGTGCGTTAGAGTAGTTTTTTCTTACAATTTAAGAAATAATGATGAAATCGCCGTACGTGTGAATTAAGTTATTATTCATTATAAACAAAATAAAGTTATATTTTTTATCGATAAAATGTCTTTTCAATCAAAGTATTACTAAACCTTAAGTACGTCCCTGCAAACCTAATTATATTTGAAACATCCTTAAGCGATTGCTCACAAAATTTGAGTTCCGAGGTATTTTCTTTGTGTAAAATTGTTAGAATTTCAAATAGGGTGTCGAATTACTTCTGACCTTTATTATTAGGGTTCTTTATTAACTGGGAATGATTAAAACTGCTTAATTGGAATCGTGTTTTAATAAGCTCATTAATATTTATTTCTTCTTCCAAAAATTTATTTGGGGAGGGTTGGCGAGGTAGATTGAGTTTGTAATATTTTAATTACTGTTGCATGATAAAAAGAGGCATAAGTTTGCTTGATTGTAATCAGTTATTTCATTAATTTATTTTTTAAATTAACACTGTTCTTACCACCAATAAAATAGATGAAAGCATCCTGTTATAATATTCTTATATTTTACACAAAGGCAAAATAATTACCAAAAAACGGAACCGATTTCAGCACCAAAAAGTGTGAAATACCTTGTTGAAGTCGGCACCATGATACTTCTAAAGTACCTATTATGCAATATTATATTATCCTATTAGAATATTGTGTACATGATACCGATTTCAACAAGGTATTTCACACTTTTGGTATTGAGGTCGGTTTCGATTTTTGGAAAAAAAAAATTCTCCCTTTTTAGTAGCCCTTGATAATTACGGGATCGATTCATTCTCCATCAATGAAGATATAATCAAATCATCAAAATAGGCGAAGCACTTTTCAGTTATTAGAGTGTAACTCAAAAACTGCTCAACCGTATTCGATGAAAATGAAATGGGACAATTTGAAAGTCTAATCTACTAAACAAAAAAAGAGTCATCCAAATCGGTTTATAAATGACGAAGTTATCCTTGGACAAGATAAAAATATATACGGTTTGATTGAAAAACATCCACTTTTTTTTAAATCGGTTTTAACTACCTCAGGAACTAAACTTGTTAAACGCCGATATCAAGGTGACATAATATATATTTTTATTGTACGTAAGTTATCGTGTTTTGATTGTGTAAATCAACACAAGGCTATTCATTCAAAACATACACGTTATTTTTATGGAATACCTTACTTTTTACTACTCGTACTGAAGATTCTTACTTAGAATGAGAATAATCAGTTGATGGGAATTCACTTCTTCTTCAAACACATTATTGCAAATAATAATAATTTTCATCAAATTGTTGCATGAATAACTATTTGTCATATACTAGGGACGGCCCGCGACTTCGTTCGTGTAGTAGCGTGTAATAGCATCCGCAATCTAACGGCTGGCGGCCCCGTCAAGGCTGCGGAAGGCAGGAAGAGCGGCTCACCGTAATACCTCCGTAATTCTTCTCCTGCCGCGGCATCTAACTCTCAGCCGCGGTGCCGCCCATACGACACAGCAGCCCGCCTCAGTTGCAGTGGCGCCCATACACCACTGCAGTAACCGCTCCCATGTGGACTTGGAGGGCAAAGCCCATAGGAGCGGTCCCACCTCGGGCCCGCCAGCTATTTCCTATCACAGGCAGGCCCATTGGTTCCTCTTAGCTTCACTGTGGTGACCCAAGCCACGAGTCCTCCCGCCACAGGCGGGAACCTTCTGTAGGGATAAACCTTGTCCTGACAATAATTAACTCAACAAAAAAAGGTTTTTTCCATCCAATCTCAAGTTTAAGCGTGATCAGGAGAAATACCTTAGGGTTCATTTTTAGATATAATCTAATGCTTTTCTTGTCCACTTCTTTTAGTTATATTAAATTATTTCTATTACTTCTCTTTTTAATTGCACGCGTTGGTAGCGTGTCTCAAAGTATGATGGTTAAAAGTAAAGTGTCACAAATGTAAAATCTGAATACAATTTCTAAATTACTTCTACTGCTGAACGTACGCCTCACCCATGCATTTTTTTTATTACCTATGCATCAGTCCAAAAATGCAGCCGGTTAGTTTAACGGATGTTGTCAAAGATGCAACGATATTTGCTCTTAGAGAATCGCACGGCAGTTGGAAGCAGTCTTTATCCAACGTCATACTGCAACTTTTCAACTACCTATAAACGCTAGGCTTGCTGGTCCGTGGACTCTACTCCAGAACCTTCCGACCCATCGACCATCTAGCCTGCGTGCTATGTGCTCTGCCTACTGCCACTCTAACAGGCTGAACTATATACGCTATAACATTCACTTCGCAATATGAAAAACATAGAACTTTTCTACCAGTATACCACAGTCCTTAAATCTCCGCTGGCCAACCGCCAACTCTACGACCTCATATTAGCAACGACCACGTATTAAGAGCTGGCGCTCTCGCTAATTGTTTCTGTTTTTATTTATAACAAACCAACTACCCTCGTAGCTGAAAGTAAATATTTTTGTTGAGATTTTACCTTTTTGTGTTTTGTTATATTAGGATGTATAGTATTTTGGAGTTGTGTAAGCTACATTTAACAACATTTAAAATCCTTTGTAGGATTTTATGATGTAAAACACAAACGAGTTGTTCGTCTGGTCACATATTTTCATAAAAATAAGACATCTAATCATTAACTACCAATATTTAAAACTAGTCAATTGATCAATTCATTTGACTAAAAACTTTAAAGATACTTTTAGATGCAATTAAAACTAAATACAATGTTTTATAGTCTGTATTCTTAGAATAACATAACATTATCAGCTCATTCTGTTTCCACTGCTAGGGCTCAAGCCTTCCTCTCAGAGAGAGGAGTTGGGTCATAATATGCGGGCTCAGTGCGCCTTGGTGCCGATGCTAGTGGCCAACCCATGTCGAAGTTTTGAGGCCGCCCGAAGGCCTTCCACATAGCCTAACGACTGTTTTCCTAAGGCAAACAACAGGGACCGACGGCTTGACGTGCCTTCCGAAGTACAGATGCGCTCTTCCGTAATTCGCATTTACGTTACATATAAACTCAAACGACTATAGATTTTCATACAAATAAAACATTTTATTGTTAACTACACATTTTTTAAAGTCAGTTGATCAATATAATATAATGAGAACCTAAAAAGATAATTTTGGATACAATCAAAACTAAATATATTATTTATGATAGTCTATTTTCGTAAAACATCGCATTAGAATTTTTGAACATATTTGAAACTGAAGGTGCAAGTTGGTAGATGGCTACACGTAGCAGCTGCAGACGACGTGTCGTCGCTTCATGTCGCTGCAGTCATGATTTCAACCCGACTGCAGCCGGCAGCTGCAGATGGCATCAACCATTTAAAAAGCGATACAAAAGGTATATATAGAAAAAACTTTTCAGTTCTTTTACTAAGTAGATTGCTACCCGCGAGCGGCACTACTGATCTGCGGTCGGGTGACAGTGTCGTCTGCAAGCACTTGCACCTTCAAGCTTAGATCTTACCTAATAAGCTTGGTCCATCATCGTCAGCCTGTTAGACTAGTTAGCGAGAGGCCCCAGAGTCGATCCCTGGCAGGCCCTAATATTGGTGTGATAGACAGAAGTGTGTGTATACGGGTCTTGGATGTTTGTCTATTCCTCGCGCCACACAGGGATCCTAGTGTCAGCGTTGACATTTTAATCTTTCAAAGTATCAGGAAAGCAGGAGTGCTAGTAACACACTGATCATGCTATAGGTATCACAATTCACCATATCACAATGATGTGATTATCTATTAGTGTTAGACGTATTTATCTATAGACTGCAATAGATACGAGTACATGCGAAACTGTGATTTATGATTGAGTAACTATGTTTGATAAACCTTTTCGGTAAAACGGATCAACGAATTTGTCTAAAATTGGGAATAAGAGATAGTTCATAACCAAGAAGGCAATGCTGTCAGCCTTCTGGTCACTTTTTCTCTAACCATGGGACTTGTAGACGCTAGTTCCTTTTTTATTTAGTTTTTATTTTGTATAATAAAATTGTATGACATATTTTATATACGCTGAACTAATACAATTATTAAATTTCAATTAAACATGTTATAATAAGTGGCAGTGGGCAAAGCACATTGCACGCAGAACAGATGGCCGATGGGGCCGGAAGGTTCTGGAATGGAGACCACGGACGGGCAAATGCAGCGTAGGTCGTCCACCGACACGGACAGACGACCTGATAAAGGTCGCAGGACGACTTTGGATGCAGGCCGCTTCCAACCGGTCCTTTTGGAAAATTATGGGGGAGGCTATGTTTAGCAGTGGACATCCTACGGCTGAGATGATGATGATATTATAATAATAATTTTGTTTGAATCAAAACATATTCTATTTCTCTCAAACAGAAATAAATTTATTTTTATATGATATTATTTTTACAGCTGATAACTACTAGATTGAGTAACTTTCCACCATATCAGTGCTTTGTTTGCTTTGTTTGTTTTTTTTCCAATCACTTTATATATTTATACATGCTTAATCTTACCGGCAATACGGGCATTCCAATAAGGTGAAATAATAAACTTTTAGACAATTCCACTCGCGTGGTTTACCCTGCAAAAAGAGTGTTCACTTTTGATTTTGTTTCAGTCGCACACCATTAACAATATAGTAGGCACTCCGTCTAGTTATAGTATAAAGATGCAACAGTATGGAAACTAAGCCTATTTAAGCGGAAATAAACTTATACGTGACCACTCGTCTTGACGCGGCCTTGCTATTGACAGCACCACGACAACCGCTTAGGGGTCTCGTCGATGCGCATGTTTGTATGAGTGAGCCGTTTCGAACGTTTGTAGGTAGTTTCCGTACTGTTTCCGTATATCCTATTAATATTATAAACGTGAAAGTTTGTATGTATGGATGTATGGATGTTTGTTACTCTTTCACGCACAAACGGGGGGGCTAATGTTGATGAAATTTGGTATGGGGGTAGATGAGGCGCTGGATTAACACATAGGATACTTTTCATCATCATCATCATCATCATCCATCACCACGCGGGTGAAACCGCGGGGCGCAGCTAGTATTTTATATTGTGGGCTAGTTCTGTTGCATAAGTTTTTTTTCAACTAACTTCAAAAAAGGAGGAGGTTCTATGTTTGACTGATTTTTTATCTATGTTCACCGATTTCTCCTCCATTTGTGACCGATTATCAAAATCCTTTAATTATTTGAATGAGTATACTTCTGAAGTAGTTCAATTTTTAAATTTCATCAAATTTGGTTATACGGTTTTTGAGTTACACTCCAATACACGTCCTAATTGACGGTTAATGACAATCGATCCCGTAAGTATCAACTTTCACTAAAAAGGGTGAAAACATTTTATTTACCAAAAAATGGAACCGACTTCAACACTAAAAAGTATGAAATAACTTTCTGAAGTCGGTATCATGCGCACAATATTGTGATAATAGGTATTTTTGATCTATCATCTATTTCATCTATCATGTCTTGCTAAAATGTTACGTAGATTAGAGGTTCAAATAAGTAATGTACCCTTCTCTTAAGTTGCAGAGCCCTTACGGGGTATCACAGGAACTACCATTTTATGTATCAACCGTTATTGTTATGTGATATGCAATAAAGATATTTGAATTTGAATTTGAATCATGGTACCGACATCAACAAGTCATTACACACTTTTTAGTGTTAAAGTCGGTTCCATTTTTCGGTAAAAAAAAATATCACCTCACTAATAAGTGACTCTGAGGTTGACTTGAAGTGACTTAAATACTTTTTAATTGCAACTCTTGGGTAACATATACTCTTCATCTCAGCCTCATAAGTAGGCTAAAAGGAGTTGCATAGCGGTGTTCTCGACAGATTTTTTTTTATAATGGTTCATCAAAGTTACTTCCGCTCGCCTGACGGAAAGCGAAGATGGAATCAAGAAGCAATGACCATTAGTGCCGCCGTAACACTAACCGCCAACCCTATGATGACCTGAGAGATGTTTTTTCACACCCCGCTTGAAAGTCCCAGGGTCCGCCCCAGGGTCATTACTGCAAGGAAATAGGTACGCCGGCAGAGCATTCCACAATTTACTTACACGACAGATGTAGGAACTGCCAAACTTTTTGGGTCGTGCTAAGAAGTTTTGAACAGTATAAAGATGTTATGCTAGGTCCAAACGAATAAGTACACGGATGGTAAAATATTGTATTCCTACAGTCACACTACTAATAAAATAAAAAAAACAAACAATATAGCAATATGAAAGTACATAAAACAACAAATAATATTGCATTAAAGCCTTCCAACATTAATAAAAGCGTCACGATTCGTTCTAGCAAAGCTCTTAAACATCAATAGATATTTATGATGCTTTCTCACTACCAACTAACCTAATGTTCCTTCGTTGTTGCCAGGAGCTTTTCCTCTTTTTAATTGGAAAACTGCCAGACACGAAGCAGTAGCTTCCCACTGAGCCGTTAACGTGTCTTTCAGTACATTAGCTTTATTAGATAACAAGGCTCGAGCAAAAAATTAGGTAAGTAAGCTTAATTTTCTTGAAGGAATTAAGATAAGAACAACGGCGCCGGTTTCGGCTACAGCTCATTTTGTTAAGACGGACGGAGAAATCTTTTATACGAAATGCTCAAACTGTTTGCCTTTACCTACCTATGTACCTAAGCCTTTATTGTCTTTTGCAATGTTGTAAAGTAGATGATAATCTGTAAAGCTTTTTATTCTACTTTAATATTTTAATGAATAGCAACTATAAGTAGACATATTTTATTTTCATAATAAATAAGGTTTTAATACATTTTAACTAACTTTTCGGACTAGAGTATAGTTGTATAACACAAGTTATTAGTTATTAAATAGAAATTGAATTTGACCAGAAGAATTTCAAAGGAAATTGTAGATGTAACAATATGGTAATAAGTTTCATTATTACATCATTAATTTTGGCGCGCTTTACTAATTGGTTATGATGCTTAGCTCCTTGAACAACAATACAAAAATAAGCACATTGTATTTACAATGTGCTTATTTATGTGGTTTGTGTAGTTTTGAAATATTTAAATATCTATTTAGATATTTCAAAACCGTAAAAATCATGAAAAAAAACATAAAAAAAAAACTGGTTAACATTTAATAATTTTTTTTATAACTTTACTAATAAAATTAATGCGCATGGGTGTTAGTTAGTAGTGTAAGTTTGGTTATGGTGAATTTGTAACTTCTACTAATGAAACCAGAACGGCTGAACAGATCTGGATGAAGTCGAGTACGTAGATAGAAGAGGTGCTGGTATAACACATCATCATCCGTTACCACGAGGCGTAGCTAGTTTTTGTTAAATACTGAACAAATGCACTGGTTACAAGCGAGACATTTGGTTGGATTTCATGGAAGGTTCATGTTTTCTACCGACTTACAAAAAGGAGGTACTCAAATCGACGTTTTTTATGTTTGTTACTTTTTATGTGTGTTGAATTTGGTCCAGTAGTTTTTGAGATACACTCCAATAAATAAAGTCGGTATTAAGTTTTTCAAATTGTACTTGGTCTTAAGAGTAGAGCAATACATAGGTTTAAAAGAAAATGCAGCGGTAAAAATAGATCTTGTTTTTAAAATAAGGTGTAGAGGGTAGGGGTGAAATGGTTCTGAAGAGATTTTATCATCATCATCATCATCATCTGAGCCGTAGGCCACTGCCAAAATAAACTTAACATGTAGATTTCCAAAAGGGATGGTTTGACGTGGCCTGTATCCAACGTCGTCCTGCAACCTTTATCAGGTCGTCTGTCCACCTTGTCAGTTGACGATCAACACTGTGCTTGCCGGTACGTGGATAGCTCCAGAAGCTTGCAGCCCTATCGGCCATCCGTTCTGGGTGCTAAGTGTAATGTTTTTTCTGTATGCCAGTTGAATCGCCACTGCCACTTCAACTGGCTTATCTTCTGGGCTATTTTGGTGACTGTTGTTCTTCTACGGAGCTCCTCGTTTCTATCGAAAAATGCCCAGTAATGGAATGTGCATGGCAAACGTATAGCGAATTTGAACTTACTTGTGAGGCCCACAGTTAATAGGGACCACGTTACCTGACATCACCGAAGTGATCCTAAATTTTGTTTACTAACGAACCACGAGCCTTAAACACAGAGCTTCACAACTCTGGTTAATTAAATACAAGTATATCCACAAAATTCAAGTAGTTACATAATCTTTGATATTCCATGTTGTGCGTAGCCAGCCATAAACCCAGCTGCTAAGTTTGAACCACAATGTTGCCAGTATGGCTCTGTTAATGAGATTATATTTACTAGTTGTATCCGAAAATTGCTGTTGGAACAGAGACAGCAGCTAAATTAAATTTCAAAGATGGCAATAAAATTCTGCTTGTTAGCTTATTTTTATAAAAAAGCTGCACTAACGGAATGGACTAACAGTCCGCTTTGCGGACCTATCATGCAAAAAACGAGATTCAAGTTGTTTCGTTATCCCAGATTATATTTTATTTATGTTAAAAATGTTACCGGAATTGCTGCTCCAGTTTTGGCGTGAAAGAGTAACATAAATATATCCATCCATCCATCCATCATTAATCCATCCAAACATACATACTTTAAAGTTGGTAACATAAGGCTTATCAATCTAAGACTTATTAATCATGCTGTCATAGACCAAAAATTCGACTATTCTATTTTCTGAAATCTGAACTACCTAAAACGAAACTCGAACAATGAGTCTTGAAATATGGGTGTTACACTAAAATGAAAATCAAATCATTTATTTTGTATAGGCCTACGGGCGCACTTACAAAATGTCACATTACATCTATTATTTCTTAAATCTACAACCAATAAATATATGTCGCCGCAGCAATTCTTCGGCGGTTTTATTTAAAAAATACTTCTAAGTTTTATTGAAATAGTTAAGTTTAAAAACCATTATTATAAATCGTTACGATAATTTATTGTTTCAATCAAAGTGTGAGAAATGTAAATAGTTAACTTCTTGTTAAATCACTATTTGATTTGACTCCAAGATGGTGGTTACATAAAGTAAGTTTATTTAATTCTAATTAACAGCTATTAATGAGACTTTTGCATATTGACTGCTTGTTAAAAAGTTAGGTGATCATTGTAAGATTAATTTTGTATTTTTATCCCAAGCATTTGTCCTTCTTAAATGCTAAACGAAGCCATGTGAGTTTTGGCGCCAAGATGGCGCGACAAATGCTTGGAGGGGCGTACGAAGCGAGCGGGAACTCACTTTATCGCCGACTTTTGAACGAAACACATTGTAAGTAAAATCTCTGCTGCTCAGGTTATTATTTATTAAATTTCAATTATAATTGATTGTTCAGAGTAACGATAAATAGATTGTGTTACTGGTGTCTTTGACTTTTACTTCTTAAACATCTTAGAATAAGTGTCCAGGTTACTTTTCATCAGCCATCAGCCAGCTTGCTTAAAGTTTGTGACTATAGGGTAAATGATAATAGCTGCAGTACCGTTGACCTTGATGTGGTCAGCGGTTCTGCGCTTTTTTTAAAAACAGTTTCCATTTCGGACACTCGACATCAGAAGTGGGATCCCCTTTCTGTCGGTCTTATTTTTTCAGATCCTGGCTTCATTGGATTCATCGTTCAACGGGTCACCATGGATCAACCACCTGACCCAAATGCAACAACGCAACACGGCCCAAGCACCCAACCTCCTCCAGGGACACACGTTGACTCCACACCAGTATCATCGCAGTCTGGTAATGTACCTCCTGAATTCTATTTACATATGATGACTGTGATGCAAAACATGAGTGAAAAACTGCTCCAGCAGCAGCCTAGTGACAAGATAAAAATTACTGATGTGTTTTTACCCTCGTTTGATCCGGACGGAAACGTTGGGGTTAGAGAGTGGTGTGATCACATATCTACAGCTAAAAATGCCTACCAATTAACTGACTACGATATCCGCATGAAAGTAACTAGCTTGTTGAGAGGTCGCGCCAAAATGTGGGCAGACAACTGGCTTGTCACTACGTCTGATTGGGACGAGCTGCGCCAGAATATTATTACCACATTTGAACCTGAAACTCGATACTCACGGGATGTGCTGAGGTTTAGGGAACACTCGTATGATCCTTCTAAAGACATTGCAGAGTTTTTATCACAGTCATGGATTCTGTGGAGACGTGTAACTAGAGAGAAACTAGATAATAGTGATGCAGTGGAAGCAGTGATTGGAACGGTTGGAGACGAGCGTCTTAGAATTGAGCTAATGAACGCCAGAGCTACATCAGTGCCTGAATTAATATCCGTAGCCTCATCTATTCGTGTCAAACGTCCAAACCAACAGAGTTCTAACCACCCATTACCGCATAAACGGTCAAAGTTTTCTATTGACAATCGAAATAACCCTTTTTGTAACTTTTGTAAAAGAATGGGACACGTCGCGAGTAATTGCCGTAATAAAACCGATTATAACGATTCCAATACGCGAATAACAAATCAAAATCAAACGACTGGGTCACATACGTCATTTAGACCTAGCGATACTAAGCTATGTTCGTTTTGTTCAAAACCTGGCCATACATTCGATTCGTGTTTTCGTAGGGAAAAACAAATAACTTCTAATGTCAACTCGGTGGCTAAAAACAAACCTGGTCTGAATACTATGCGTATGCGGGTAGGCGACGTGGTGTTGGATACAGTTTTTGACAGCGGCGCCGAATGCTCTGTGATGCGCGAATCTGTCGCTGATAAGTTACCTGGGCGTAGACAACATATAGTCCATTATCTACGTGGAATTGGTCCGTTCCCGGTAGTATCCACTAGTACGCTAACGGCAGTTTGCATCATTAACGATATTAACATCGAGATAGCTTTTCATATCTTACCCGACTACGAAATGACTTCCGACGTTCTTGTGGGTGCGAACTTGCTCCACGATACGGGTTTAAGTGTTGTAGTGTCTCAAAATAGTGCGATCCTATGTAACCAACCTCGCGTCATGCACTTGCGGTCGAAATCACCTTTGTTCGAAAATTTAAACCATGACTTGTCGGATGAGTCTGAATTAAATTTACTTCAGATTTTGCTAAATAAATATTCCGATATTTTCACACGCGGTTTTGGTCAATCTCGTGTTAACACGGGGGAAATGGAGATTCGTTTGAAAAACCCTAACAAGTTTGTCGAACGACGACCCTATAGATTGAGTCCTGTTGAGCGCGAGAAGGTTAAGGGTGCTGAACTAATAGAAAATAATATCGTCCGGGAAAGCAAATCTCCATTTTCGAGTCCGATAATTTTAGTGAAAAAGAAAAATGGAGACGACCGCATGTGCGTAGACTACCGAGAGTTAAATTCAAATACCATTCGCGATCATTACCCTCTTCCCTTGGTTGCTGATCAAATCGATCAGCTAGCAGGTGGTAAGTACCATACAACCCTTGACATGGCATCTGGCTTCCACCAGATTCCCATCGCCGCCAATTCGATAGAGACAACCGCTTTTGTCACGCCCGACGGCTTATATGAGTACCTAACCGTCCCGTTCGGGCTTTGCAACGCGCCAGCTGTGTATCAAAGATGCATAAATCGTGCATTAGGGCCACTTTTAAACCCTGGTAGTGCCAATAACGACCATAATGATAGCGTAGCTCAGGTTTATATTGATGACGTCATTACCAAATGTCGTGAATTCTCTTCCGGGCTTGTTTACCTAGAAAAGATACTAATTGCATTACGTGAATCTGGATTTTCCATTAATATCGAAAAATGTCTCTTCTTCAAGCGTTCAATAGAATACCTTGGCAACGTAGTAGAAAACGGCACCGTCCGTCCCAGTCCTAAAAAGATTGAAGCCTTGCTTAAGGCACCGGTACCAACTAATGTAAAGCAAGTCCGGCAGTTTAATGGTCTTGCAGGGTACTTTCGTCGCTTTATCCCTGATTTTGCGCGAAAAATGGTCCCTCTATATAACTTAACAAAACATGGCACTGAATGGCAATGGACTCATGTTCACGAAGAGACGCGTCAAAAGATTATCCATCACTTGACTTCCACGCCGATTCTAACCATATTCCAAGAAGGTAAGCCCATTGAATTATTCACTGACGCCAGCAGCGTGGGCTTTGGAGCAATACTCGTGCAGATTATAGACAGCCGTCAACACGTAGTCGCTTACTTTAGTATGCGGACAACAGATATAGAAAGTAGGTACCACTCCTATGAGCTTGAGACGCTTGCCGTAGTCAGGGCAATCAAACACTTCCGACACTTCCTATACGGACGGCAATTTAAAGTCATAACAGATTGCAATGCACTAAAGGCCTCAAAGCATAAACAGGATTTACTACCCCGCATACATAGATGGTGGGCTTACCTCCAAAACTTTGAATTCGAAATAGAATACAGGAAGGGCGAGCGGATGCAACATGCAGATTTTCTGAGCAGGAATCCGGACCCTCTTTCTGTTAATGTTATGACAAATAACTTAGACTGGATCAACATAGAGCAACGACGAGATGACAAACTGCGTCCTATCATAGATGCACTGCATAATGGAGAAGAAGTTTCCGGATATCACCTTGAAGGTAGCGTACTCAAATTTGAACGAATAGACTCTCTCTTGGGTACCCAAAAACTAATTGTTGTACCAAAATCGTTTCAATGGAGCCTGATCAATACGTTTCATACTGCCCTCAAGCATCCAGGCTGGGACAAAACTCTACAAAAGATCAGAGAAACTTATTTTTTTGATAAAATGAGTACAACTGTGAGAGAGTTTATTGACAACTGCATTGTGTGTAGAACATCAAAACAGACTTCTGGAGCCACGCAAGTACAATTGCACCCCATCCCAAAGCCTGTGGTACCATTCGAGGTTATCCATATGGACATTACTGGTAAGCTAGGCACGTCCAATGAGCAAGAGTATGTTGTGGTTACTATAGACTCCTTTACCAAATATGTGCTTCTTCGCTACACTAACGACAAAAGTCAATACGGCACACTCGGCGCTCTGAAACATGTTATTCACCTCTTTGGAGCCCCAAAACAAATCATCGTGGACGGTGGGCGTGAGTTCTTAGGAGATTTTAAGTCTTACTGTGATAGGTTTGGCATCGAAATACACGCTATATCACCAGGCGTGAGCAGAGCCAATGGTCAGGTGGAGCGAGTGATGGCTACATTGAAGAACGGTCTTATCATGATTAAGAATTATGAGACCCCAGATTGGCATACGGCTTTAGAAAGCCTTCAGCTCGCCTTTAACTGCACTGTGAATAGAACTACAGGTACATCTCCACTTACATTGCTTACTCGGCGTCGAAATTGCGTACCAGCAGAGTTACTGAACTTAGTCAACTTTGATAATGAATCAATCGATATTGATTCTCTTCAACGTCACGTGCATCAAAGGATGGCGGAAACATCGGCGAAAGACAAAGCAAGATTTGATAAAGGTCGTGCTAAAATTCACAATTTTCAACGTGGTGATTTTGTATTGATAAAAAATAATCCTAGAAATCAAACTTCTCTCGACCTCAAATTTAGCGTGCCCTATGAAGTTCACAGAGTTCTCGAACACGACCGCTATCTTGTAAAAAAGGTAGTCGGCCACCATGGGCGGCCTCGCAAGGTCGCACACGATCAACTACGACGCGCGCCGCAACCAGGTGCTGGTTGTCAGGCAGCCGTGTCGCCCCCAGATGATGAAGAAGCTGGAGCTTGCAGCATCGCGGTGACTCCGGGTGCCTAGCTGCGCAACTCGCCGCCGCTACAACTACTGGGCAGACTGGCGACATACAAGATTTGAAAACTCACCCGGTGAGAACCTTTCATATTATTCTAACATTGTTACCTTCCATTGTAATTTTGGAGCCTTTCATATTGTTCTAACATAGTTACTTCTCGTTGTAATTTTGTTGAGAACCTTACATATTATTTCTTATGATCGCTGACAATGATAACTATCATGGCATGACAAACGTTACATAACAAAAGATGCTATTGGCGTACAAAGACGCCAAAAAGCTGAATTAAAAAATAATAATAATAGAGTGATATTTTACAAAAGATGCTATTGACGTATGGAGCCGTCAATAAGCCAAAAAAAAAAAAAAAAATGATAATATTACAAAAGATGCTATTGGTGTATGGAGCCACCAATAAGCCAGTCTATCCTATCCTGAAAGAATAATAGTCCTCTGTGTACCACGGCGTTCAGGACCGCCCAGAGCACAGCATCGACCTTACCCTATAATCCTTTAGAGCCCCTGTATTATTACAGCATCGACCTCTCATCGACCCATCCTTCCCTTTAAAATGCTACTACCATGTCATATGGAATAAGCATTTATTTTAAAAACTTAATATCACTATTGTTACTGTTGTCATGTGGAATGAGCAGTTCATTACAATATACATACCTACTACGATTACTGTTGTCATGTGGAATGAGCAGTTCTAATTACAATATTTTAATTATTACTATCACTGCTTTCATGTGGAATGAGCAGTTGATATAACTACGTGCATACTGTTCTGTTCAATCTGCAGTCACGTTGAGTGAGCAGAAACGATTACCATTATACTTCAATTTACTTTGCAATTTAAGGTCTGAGTGTACTGTGGAAGTACCAGACTTAAAATACTCTTCTCTCTATTACAGAAAGGACAAGGAGAGCGATGCAGAGCACGCATCGCACTTCAGAATGGCCGTGTCGCCGCAGCAATTCTTCGGCGGTTTTATTTAAAAAATACTTCTAAGTTTTATTGAAATAGTTAAGTTTAAAAACCATTATTATAAATCGTTACGATAATTTATTGTTTCAATCAAAGTGTGAGAAATGTAAATAGTTAACTTCTTGTTAAATCACTATTTGATTTGACTCCAAGATGGTGGTTACATAAAGTAAGTTTATTTAATTCTAATTAACAGCTATTAATGAGACTTTTGCATATTGACTGCTTGTTAAAAAGTTAGGTGATCATTGTAAGATTAATTTTGTATTTTTATCCCAAGCATTTGTCCTTTTTAAATGCTAAACGAAGCCATGTGAGTTTTGGCGCCAAGATGGCGCGACAAATGCTTGGAGGGGCGTACGAAGCGAGCGGGAACTCACTTTATCGCCGACTTTTGAACGAAACACATTGTAAGTAAAATCTCTGCTGCTCAGGTTATTATTTATTAAATTTCAATTATAATTGATTGTTCAGAGTAACGATAAATAGATTGTGTTACTGGTGTCTTTGACTTTTACTTCTTAAACATCTTAGAATAAGTGTCCAGGTTACTTTTCATCAGCCATCAGCCAGCTTGCTTAAAGTTTGTGACTATAGGGTAAATGATAATAGCTGCAGTACCGTTGACCTTGATGTGGTCAGCGGTTCTGCGCTTTTTTTAAAAACAGTTTCCATTTCGGACACTCGACATATACAATACAACACAACAAAACAATACAACTTAGTTATTTAGAAATTTAAAGAGAGAAAAGTTCACATCCTCGGACGGGATTCGAACCCGCGTCTTCTGACTCTCCGTGTCAGACGCCATTGACCAAATAGAGAGTTAAAATTCCATGCTCGGACCAGATTCTCGGTGGCCTAGTTGGTCAATGGCGTCTGACACGGAGAGTCAGAAGACGCGGGTTCGAATCCCGTCCAGGGATGTGAATTTTTCAATTTTTCTCTTTATACATTTCAATGTCTGAGATCGCTAAAGCAGGCGTTAGTGCTTTGAAAAGTAATACTATAATAATCTTACCATGTTTGAAACATAAATATAAATTAAAATCTCAACCAATCAAACCTCGTTTATTATGCAGACATTAAACTCATAATAATTGTTGTTTTATTCTCACTTAAATAGCAAGTATGCTCTGTTCAGTCTTTGTTTCTTTTTGTTTCCATATTTAATTTATGTACCTAAAATGTCCTTAATTAGTTTTGATTCCTAACTGATACCCTCTCACACTAACACATGCAATTACACTGTACACACAGAGAGGAACATTTTCAACATTTTTAACTGTTTTTTAATTTTTTTTGGTATTTAATGTTCTAATCTATTTAAGTTTAATGTACTAACGTTGTTAATAATATGCCTAAGATTTAGGTTAAAAATATTTAAGGTTATTAGCAATTAATACTAGGCTAGCTTCATGAGATAAATTAGGGGGAGGGCGCTGTATGCTGAAACACAGGCGATGAACCTAGTTCGGCGACAGACACTTCAAACATATTTTTGTGTAACATTCTAGCCATATTATATACTCGTAAGTTCAAAACTATGTAAGTGCTAAAATTATGAAATAAATTATTATTACTATTAATAATAATAAAGAAGATCCGGCCATAAACTCAACGGGCTTGTCTTTATACATATTTTTTTATATCGCCACTTATTTTTTTTTTATACCGAACTGGGTAGCACTTGACCACTATCTCACCTGATGTTAAGTGATGATGCTATCGATGATGGAGCGCGCTTACCCAGAAGATACCTATGCACTCGTGTTTTGAAGACCCCCATATTGTACTGCGGAAACACCGACTCAGGCAGGGTGTTCCATTCCCTAGCGGTTTGTATGAAAAAAAATAATTATTTAAAAAATGTTCATCTCCAAACTATTGGGAATATTATGAATGTTCATGTACAGCTAATCTTAACGAGGAATATGTATGCGTACTTGTATTTATAAAGTTACACTTCATTACATGACATGCATGATAGTATGTCATGTAATGAAGTGTATAATATATTAAAAGCTTCGTTTACTTATCACAATACTAAATATAATGTGTTCCTTTGTTTTATTTACCGCTCACCACAGATTAAGTAATAGGTTGGGGGAAACTTCCTCCGATTACATTTACTGCACTCTCTCGGGTCCTATCCCGAAGGTTTTACTGTTTACTATTTGTTTGGATTGGAGAAGGAATGGACGGGGATAAAATTTATGGCGCAAATGATAAGGCGTTGTTGATGGATGAGGTTTGTGCTGGTTTATTATGTGTCTCCATAGTTTATATTCAGTTTAATATGTCAAAAAAGATCTATTCCCAAAAGACAATGACTAAATCACCATAGGAAGTGGCGCATTTATTATTTCCACGGCCATCGTTGAAACTTTGGGGTGAGTTGTGAAAATTAACACGAAAATTAATGTATGATCGTTTTTTAATATATTCAGTCTGAGATGAGATATAACACCGAGTCGAGTTATGAGTAAAAAACTTAATAATAGTCATCATGTCGTCTAAGTAAATGAAAATGCATTTTCAAGTATATAGACATTAATACATTTTTTAGTGCTCAATCGGGTTTGCTTATTACAACATCGTGATAATTCCGTGCTTCAGAGGGCACGATAAGCCGTCGGTTCCGGTTGTTTGTCTTAGGGCAACAGTCGTCACACAGGCTATGTCAAAGTTCTTCGGGCGGCCTAAACTTCGACATGGGTTGGCCACTAACCTATCCACCTATCCGCACTACGCCCGCGTGTAAGTATCGAATGAATCGATTAAACCATCCACCTTTACTACAAAACTTTAAACCCTTAGCCACAGCTAGCTATTCTGCGGTCTGAAATTTACATAGACACTTTTATTCCGAGCCCAGCCTTTCCACAGTTTATATAATAGTTATTACTTTTATACACAGCCTTTTCCCACAGATTAAATAATAGTTAGACTTACTTAAACCGAGTTTGGAAGGTCTCACGCCCACAGGGAATTCCTTCACGACTTCGCGTAAGAATTATAAGAATTGGCGAAGGTGAACATAAACGTTTTACCTTATGGAGGTCATGATCTTTTAGAGTAGAGTTGACCTTGGCAAGCAACGTCATTTGGCAAGGTTATTGGGAACTTGCCAAGAATTGCTTGTTTCTATTTAGTCCAATAAGTAGAGATAAAGAGCGGCTGAAATACTGACAAAATTAGTGATATTTAGCACTGGGTCCGTTAGAGTTTGTCTATACTATAGATACGAAGCTGCGCTGCTGCGGCGTGTTGCATATAAGTATGCATAGTCCGACTAACATTATAGACGCGGGTGTGTGTGAGTATGGGTGTTTGGAATATGGATGTTTGTTACTCTTTCACGCTAAATGACGGGGTCAATTTTGATGAAATTTGGTGTATGAGGCAGATAGATGGGGCGCTGGATCGTCATTATTCATCACAAAGCGTAATATTTTGGGCACAGAATAGGCAAAATAACAAGATCTCCGACTACAGATCGTAATGATGACAGTTCTGTCAAAGTTTGTGTCAGTATCATTTTGACAGCTCGATACACTACAAAGGCATAAGTGGGGCTGTAGCCAACACTTAGATGCCTGTTTGGTATAAAATTTACAAAAGTGTATAAAAACAGAATTTGGGATGATGGTGACATGTATTATCTATTACAAAAATGGGTTAAATACTACAAGGAGTATGGTGAAGACTAAGTCACATTTTGAAATTATAATAATATAGATTGCATTGCTATTTGTACCTGGTCTTAAGGTACCTTTTAGTACAGTCAAGTGTACCTTTTAGTAAGATTTAAAGCTGATGAGTTGGGCAAGGGATGGCAATTTTATTAATACAATGATAATTTACATACAATAAGGCTTTGAACAGAGCTTTGAAATTCTCGCAGTTGAACTAAAGCCTTATCATTCTTATCATACAAACAAGGTAAAGCAATTCTTACGGCGGAAATTAAAAAAAAACATATTTTTTTCATTAATATAAGTGTATAATTTGAATAAAAATTATACTTAGTACACATATTTAATTTTACATACTTTATGTACATGATTACATAAAATATATTATACCTGTACACATAAACTATATATATATATATATATATATATATATATATATATATATATATATATATATATATATATATATATATATATTTAATATACAGTTCATGAGTGAAACCTCTATCTTCTTATATTCTTTTTGTATTGTTTTTTAAAATCATTTTAATGTTACTTTATGTACTAACTGCGTAGTTATATGAAGATGCGACTACACAGTATAGACTGTCTGACTTTTACATAATTATCTAGTTTCTACCTGTAACCTTAACAAACACTTACAGAAAGTGTTTACACATTTTTCTACTTCGTGTTTGTAACTAATTTTATCAGATTCAATGCACTCTACCGGTATAAATTTGCATTTAGTTGGTCAAATTATTCAATAGTAGTAATTTTTATCTGAACTTTTTTGCGTAGTTCGGAAATAAACCGAAAGAACTAGACATTGGACGGGTAGCACATACTTGTAACGCAACTATTTTAAACCAATTTGTGAGGAACTGATCTCCACGACACAGAGAATCCTAGTGTGGAGACCAGGGTTTATAAAGAATAACTGAAATTGTTATATATTATATATATTTACTAGTTTTAAGAGTGTTATCATTATTGATGTTTGAAATAAATAATTCTTAATTCTTAAAGGCGTGACCCTGAGGCTGGTACTTCTGGCCAATAGCGTACACATAAAAATAAAATTAACTAATTATGTTTACTAGTATAAGATTTAAAAATATAAAAAAATATACCTATACATATATTACAAACACAAAACAGTAGCGAAAGAGTAAAGAGATACGGATTCTTAAGACATATAAATGTCTAAAAGATTTATACGTCAGTTTCTTCCATACCATATATTTCAAATGGCGTGTATTTTTATAACACCCGATGCTAGCATATGATTTTCTAATAAAAGCAATTTCTATTGTAACATAAAATCTCAGCAAAATAAAATGAGTTTTATTGTTGAGAAAAGTCCGGATTCAGCACCGATCCTTACAATATAATGTTACCAGTTTAAAAATATCTAGAGATAGATTTTGTTGACAATATAGCTGTTATAGAAATTAACGCGATATACTTTTACAATATCCTTTCGGTGTTCCTAGTTATTATATATGTTATTGAGCGCTATTTGTTGTTGCAGCAATACTTTGCTGAGCTTTTGAAATCATTTATCGGAATGGATGCCGTTGTGTTACTTTTCGTTCGAATGTCTGGGAGGAGATTCGAGTCATGTTTTAAGGGTTTATGTATATACTTGATATTATAAAGAGAAAAATGAGTATTTCTGTATGTTTATTACGATTCATATTCTATACTTAGGATTTATATTAATCTATACTTGTTACTTATATTACTTATAATATTATAAAGAGGAAAGATTTGTATGTAAGTATGTTTGTAACAAAGTGGCTCAAAAAGTACTGGACTGATTTCAAAAATTCTTTCACCATTGGAAAGCTACATTCACCCAAGAGTTACATAGGCTATATAAGATTCATCATCACCATCATCCATCACCGCGCGGGTGAAACTGCGGAGAGCTAGTCGTTATAATATAATACAGATTAATATAATATTAAGCAGAGAAAAATGAGTATTTATGTATGTTTGTAAGGATTAAACTCAATTACTACTAGATGGATGTCAATAATTATTTTACTATTAGAATACTAAAAAATATTCATGGGTAACATACCATGTTTTTACCGACTTCAAAAAAGGAGGTTATTTGTAAGAGTTTATTTATTTTTGTATACAAGTATATGCACTGAATTCTTCCCTATTTGTAGTCCGATTCTCGATTTTTTTTTTATTATTTGGTAGAGTATATTTCCGAGGTGGTCCGATTAAAATTGCATCAAATTCAGTCTAGCACTTTTTGAGTTACACTCCAATAACTGAAAAGGGTTACCCATATCTTAATGATATCATCATTGACGGTCAATGAAAATCGATCCCGTAAGTAGCAAGGTCAGATCAAACGAGGAAAAAATGTTTACCACAAAATGGAACCGACTTCAACACGAAAAAGTGTGAAATAACTTGTCAAAGTCGGTACCATGCGCACAATATTGTGATAATAGGTACTTTTGAAGTATCATTTTCACACACACTTTTAGGTGTTGAAGTCGGTTACATTTTTAGGTAAGTAAACATTTTTTGATTCAAGATTGTTCGCAGTTTCATTGCGGAGCGCAACTAGTATTACAATTAAGTCAATATGCATATTGTTTGTATATTTATAGCTACTCACCGCAGTCACCTTATGCAGTGATAGATGATGATGATGATGAAAGGATCATTACATTATAATCTAGTGACTCACCTACCTCCATACCGAATTTCATTAAAATTGAACGAAAAAAATCTAGGCTGGCCTTGAGGCTTAAACATCTTGATGACTTTTACTAAATGATCATAGGATATACAGTTGTATATTACCTTTCAAAATAAATAAATATTTTTTATTCATTTAACAAACTTAATTTTTAGTAAATTTTTACTCGATCTTAATAAAGGCCACTTGGCCAGGTTTTTTTGCACACTGTACTCGAGCGCCAAAATGACGTCACATGGTCAAGCGTCTAGTTAATGTGACCGCGTTGTATCTTCACCAGACGATTAACAAACTGACGTAAAACCTTACTTAGTATTTAGCCTACTTGATATTTAGCTAAAATGTATACAACACGAAAGCACAATCTTATCAGCGGCATTCTTGATAGATTTGCTAAAATTGTATATGTTGTGGGTACCCCAAATGTTCATGCCGAACATTACATAACATCGTCCAGTTTCTTAATTTCACAACCTATTATCTATAATCTGAATACACACGTAAACACTGTATATTAGACTCGGCCAAGTAAAATCAATGTGAAAAGGAAAAGCTTAGCTCCATCCAATATAATGAAACACACGACATTAATACCGATCCATAATTGAATCCCCTCCCACAATCGTCCTGGACGGGGTGCTACGTGATCGGGAAGTCAAAACTATGCAATCGCAATGTCGGCACATTAAACGGAATTTAAACGACGGCGTTGCTCGGGTAATTAGTTGCGAGGTTTTGTATTGCTCACCGGAACTATGTCGTTGCTTAGGTAACAGTTATTATGGTGGCTAATTGAAATCGTAAACATAACTATCGTTTGAAGGTATATTCATAGTAAAAGAAGAGTGTCATAATCAGCCCGTTTAGTTCTCAATGCTGAGACTTGAGCCTTCCTCTCAGATAGAGGTGTTGCTGAGAAGACAGTGTGCTGGTATTTAATTTGATGGTTAGGTGTTTTTGTAGAGTAAGTAAAGCCAAGATCTTTCGCCGGATCGTACACCCACTGCAAATCTTGATTTATGTGAATGTACGAGTAACAAAAATGAAACAGAAAATAACTTTCGCATCTGTAAGCTCGGACATAGTGAGTGAACTCATCATGAATGTAGTAATGTACTTAATTGTAAACAATTATAATTATCGTTTATGCATGTAAGCGCCAGTCCACACGGCGCGTTGCGTTGCGTTGCGTCGTCGCAGCGCTGTCCTTGCGTTGTTTTACATACAAATAACCAAGGTATTCACACGGCGCGTTGCGTCGTCGCAACGCACACATGACGGACAGCAGCCCCCGAGACGAAGCGAGAGGGGGTGTACTCGTGCGACGTCGGAGCGGCAGCGCTCAGTTGCTTGTGCGTTGACAGAGAGGATACACGGAAGCTCATTTCGTTTTACGTTTACGTTTTTGTATTTAGTTTTATTTGCAGGGTAAAATGAATACCATTGAAGAACTTGACATAGATTACTTGATTTCATTGATACAGGAAAGGGAAATTATACCTTATTTAGCTGCCAAAGCAGAGTTCCTCTAGTCATAAAATAGGTCGCATATTGCTGTCTTATGACATTCGGTGCTGTCTGTTCTTCATGTGCGGGTTGTATTGGGAGAAATTCATCAACACTTATAGCAAATTTATCTCTTTGTCTAAAACCATCTCGATCAGCGTCAAAATTGTGTAATACACAACATGCTTTTATAATGTCAGTAGCGAAGTCATAGGACACGTCTATCGGTCTGTGAAAAATGCGCCATTTGTTAGCCATAATCCCAAAAGCGCATTCGACATATCTTCTGGCTCTGCTTAGACGGTAATTGAAAACCTTTTGTTGTAAGTCGAGATTTTGACCGCCATATGGACGCATAATGTGTTTGCTCAGGCCAAAAGCTTCGTCACCCACAAATACATACGGGGTTGGTATATTGCTGCCAGAGAGTGGCTGGGGTTGAGGTAGTGGTAAGTTGTTGTTAATCATTAGCTCGTACAGTTTAGAAATTTGTAATATGGTTGAATCGCATTCTTTTCCGTATGCACTGATGTCGACAAATACGAATTTGTAATTTGAATCCACAATAGCTAGCAACACAATCGAAAAAAAGGCTTTATAATTGAAAAAAAGTGAGCCACTATTTGCAGGATTACACACGCGGATGTGTTTGCCGTCGATGGCACCAACACAGTGAGGAAAATTTGCCTTTACATCAAAACCCCTCGCTATTGTTTGGAAACTTTCAGTTGTCAGTTCAGGGATGTTGTCTCGAAGAAGATTGGTCCATATAGCACGACAAACTCTTTGTATCATATATGCAATAGTAGATTTTCCCCGTTTGAATTAGAAATTTAAATCAGTTATTGAATTTCCACTTCCTAGGTATCTGAAACGAAAATAATTATTATAATATGCATTTATGAGATAGATAGATACCCGAAAAAAAATACTGACATATTCAGACATCGATAGCAAATAACTTTCTCTATGTAACCAATTAATTCTGGAATCGCGAAAAAAATAATAGCTAACATATAACAGCTGTTGCATACATTTTGATTCAGTAGGTATTGCTTTTTGTATGTAACAGCTGTTATATTTTCACGATTCCAGAGTTGGTCACATAGTGTTTGTTAACGATATCTGAATATGTCATTAAATTTTATCGAGTAATTCACTATGTATAAATTATTAAATCATGTTTACTATTGGTTTTGCAGGTAATGATTTAATAAAGAAATGGAGAAGTGTAAAAGATAATTACTTCAGATATTCAAAAAAATTAAAAGAAGCATCAAAATCGGGCTCGGGCGCTACGAAACTGAAGAAGTATCATTTATATAATCAACTTCTTTTTTTGAGAAAAGTGGAACAAAATGCCACCGAATCTAGCTTAGACTCGCCTAGAGAAATCAACAATGAATCTACGTCTACAAATGATGACATTACCACAGGCAACACTCCGCGCTATGTTCCAGTCGCGCGCAAAAGGGCAATGCAAATGGATGAGTTTGAAAGAGAAGGACTAAAACTTCTCAAGGAGCCGGAAAATCGCCATATGTCCTTTTTCAGAGCTATATTGCCATCTATTCAAGAATTTTCCGACCGAGAAACTCTCCGTTTCCAAAGTAAAGTTATACAAATTATAGATGAAATGCGGTATGGACAAACATCATCATATGTGAGTGGCCCATCAACGTCTCACCAACCATCATATGTGTATCAAACTGCAAATTTTCAAAGTACATACATTTCTGATTATAATAATTCAATTACATCTCCAGAAACATCTCAAGCAAGTGAAGAAACTGAATACGATTTTTCTAATTTGTAATTACTGGATGATATCTCTCTTAAATAATGTCTAAACTTAAAATTATGACAATTGCTGATTATTTGTGAGTTGATTACTAATTAAACAAACCAAAAAAACTGTTATATTTTTATTACTTAAATATATTTATATAGTTACCTTAAAGTAATTCCCAGCATTTCTACTGGTTCCACTGGATTCCTCATATTAGTATAGTTTTTTCGTATGTGTGGTTCTAAGGACTTCAATAAACATTCGAAGCTGGATACACTCATTCTAAAAAAAAAATATAAAACTTCTTTTAGTCTAATAGCAACTCCCGATATTCTAAAAAAAAAAATGCCCATCACGATTTCTTAATGAAATTAAAGGACTGATCCAGTACCGTCTTGTGATCTTGCGTCGATTTCGGCGGTGACGTAGTAATAGGAGCAATGCTAGACGTCTTTTCCGATCCATGATTTGCTATAGACTGACTGCGAAATTTTTTCAAAATGCTTGCCGCAACTGTGCGTCGCCGCTGCGCCGACGGAACGTTAAGACTGCGTCATAGTAACGCTGCGATGGCGCAGCGCCCGTGTGACCGGCTATGCGTCAAAATATTTGCGTTGCGACGACGCAACGCAACGCAACGCGCCGTGCGGATAAGCTCTAACTCTTACTGTACAATAAGCTAATGGCCTGCCCGATGGCGGTGGAGTTCCAGGTAACTAAAAATGCACTAATTCTCTAAACTTGCGACATGCATGTATGAACGTCTGTTGAATTTCAAATTGACCGCCGTCTATAATTACATAGGTACCGCACGTGAACGAAACGCTTGCGCGATGTAGCTTTTTGTGGCTCATTTACAAGCACCATCTAGCGAAAGTGTTTGGAATTAACTAGATAGACAAAATTACACTTGAACTTCTATACTTATATTAATTAGCCACTTACAATGCTTCTTATAACACTTAGATAAAAACATGATTTATCGCATCTTACATACAAATATGTATAACTAACAGATCAATTCAAAATCTAAAAGAAATCTTTATTTATATGGAGGGAATGTACTTAATCATAAACGATTATAAATATTGCACCTGTTAGTAGTTCTTACGTACCTACTTATGAAATTTAGAGATACGAGTATATAAAACAACTTTATTTATGCCTTTATCAGTTAATTATCTTTTATTTAAAGAGAATGTACCTAATAGTTTGTCTGGAAGAAATCGCTTTAAGTAACTTTTGTACTTCTATGTTCTATTTTTTCTCGTATGTTTTTCACTTTTATGTTTTACTGTAGTATACAAATAAAGAGGTTTCTATATATCTATTTTAATATAAACATCATAAATATCGCATTATGTATTGTGTAATATGTTGTATGTGTAAGTAATGTACTAATTCACAAAATTCATCCCTAAGTAGCTCTTAGCTTACTTACATAGCTACTTACAAAACTTGGAGATGTAAATAACTCTCCGTATGCAGGATATAGTAGGCATTTGAATCTGGATTAGGTAGGTCTGAATTTAGGTACATTATTGTAAATTATTTTTGGTTTTCGCATACACACAAAGCTCCACTGTTACCTGACGACCTAACAAACTACATAAAGCTACTACAACAACTAGTAAATTGAAGCAGTAGCCCAATATAGTTTCACCTATTCTGTGATCCGAAACGTTATGCAACTGTCCCATATATAGCTCAGGTGGTCGATTCTACTATTTCACAACGTTGAACAACCTATCCCGCTACAACTGCAGCCGTGCGATTCTCTAATGATTCGTCGAATCGCTCGTCGAAGAGCTCATCGATGTCAACATCCGCGAAACAAATGACGAGATGACAAGAACCGTTGGAAAAGCAACCTTATGTACAAGGGCGATATCTCATAAAGTATTTGAAATCGGTGAGCTCGTCGACGAATTATAGAGAATCGCACGGCTGTTCTCCCTAGATCATTACGTAAAAAGCCATTCTACTATTATAGAAACAAATTAGAACATAACGTCATCTTAAAAACTCTTCTACATATAAAATATTTATTCAACGCTAATATTTACGAATTTGAGTTAGCGTCGCCAATGTTGCCATCATTATCGTTTTAACAGTATAAACATTTTTGATCGATCGCTGCCGTCAATAGAAACGTAACTGAAACTGGACTGTTGTATAATAACAGAATAATATAACGTAAGTAGCCGTTCAGATACGATTCGGCTGCAATTTAGTTAGTGAAATCGGCCCTCAGGTTGTATGCGTAAAATGGAATGCATAGAGCAAATATGACGGTTGAAAGTTCTAAGCGAGTATTTTATTTTACTACTACTATTTTATGAACGGAACTGTTTTAGTATTTTAATCTAAAAACATATCTGTATATATATAAATTAATACCATTTTTCCTTGGCTATAACTTGAGAACTTTGACTCGGAACAGTGTCCGACTTTACCGATTTGAATAATCGTATTTTCTTTTGTTAGCTCGTGATAAAGGAAATGTTTAACAGGAAATTAAATACTCTTTATCAACATCATCCATTACTGTCCAGGTTAAATCGCGGGCGCGGCTAATAATGTACATTAAAAAACTGCAAGTTCCGCCATTTTATACCTTGAGTGCAGTAAAAAATCTGGGCACTGAATAGGTTAAAAATACAAAAATGTACTATAAATTTTTCATATAGGACTATGTACATTCACTCTAGTTATACAATTAAGTGTTCAACTCAACAAAAACACAAACTCTCTTCTCTTCTCCTCGTTCCCTCACTGCTGAAGATCGCGACCACGTACAATCAGTCTCCATTGGGTGCGGTCATAGGCTGTGTGAACCGCACGGTGTATGCTACCACCCACCACCTTCTTAATCGTGTCAGACCATCTTACAGGCGCCCTTCTCTGACCACGTCTACCGTCAATTTTTCCTAAAATAATGGCTTTCTCCAGACAATGCTTTGAAGACCGCATAATATGTCCGAAGAAGCTGAGGACTCCTTGTCGGCAGATAGTGGAGAGCCGTGTGGTGATTTTAAGATCTTTTAGTACGGACTCGTTGGTTCTCATAGCAGTCCAAGGTATACGTAGCAACCTTCGCTAACACTACATCTCGAAGGCATCTATCTTACTACTATCACGTCTTCTGACAGTCCAAACTAGTTGTTGTCATAATCGATAGGTCGACGCAGATTAGGTATCTCATGAGACTAGCCGCGGCATTGTTTGATTTTAAAAGATCCTGCTTTTTTTTTTTTGTTGTGCCACGCTGCAATCCCACAGCCGAATGGGCCGACACGACCGGAGAAGTACCGCATTCCCACATAACACCGACGTGAAGTAACATAGCTTGCTATTGCGTTTGGTCCGTTTGTGGTTCCGGAGGCCCAATTCCCCCTTTTTCCGTTCTCGGACATCCGAAATACCAGAAGTCTCGAGGAGAGGTCCTCGAGACCTCTAATATTTCGGATGTCCGTGGGCGTCAAAGTCAAAGTCAAAATCATTTATTCAATTTAGGCATCAAAGACGAACTTATGAACGTCAACTTTTCATTTCTTTAAAGACTCTACCGCCGCGTTCCAAAATATATAGAGCCCACCGAGAAGAAGCGGCAATAAACTCGGGGACATTCTTTTTATATAGATGTTTACAATGTTTCTACTTAGGTACTACAAATGTTACATTTTATGTGTAATGTGTGTTGGTGTAATGTAGGTAAATAGATATAACATATAATATTGTGTCTTATGTTATATAAAATATATATACAATAGGTTAATTAATGTAATGTAGGCAAAAGGATGTAAGTCACCTTCACTTATTACTTATAACGTTATAAAGAAGAAAGATTTGTATGTAAGTATGTTTGTAACGAAGTGGCTCAAAAAGTACTGGACCGATTCCAAAAATTCTTTCACCATTGGAAAGCTACATTCACCCTGAGTACCATAAGCTTGAGGCTGAGTGACATAAGATTCATCATCATCATTATCCATCACCGCGCGGGTGAAACTGCGGAGAGCTAGTCGTTATAATATAATACAGATTAATATAATATTAAGCAGATGAAAATTAGTATTTCTGTGTGTTTGTAAAGATTAAACTCAATTACTACTAAATAGACATAATTGATTATTATACTGTTAGAATACTTAAAAATATCTATGAGTACCATACTATGTTTTTAATCGACTTCAAAAAAGGAGGAGGTTTTTTGTAAGAGTGTATGTTTTTTTTGTGTACGAGTATATTCACTAAATTCTTCCCTATTTGTAGTCCGATTCACGAATTTTTTTTATTATTTGGTAGAGTATATTTCCGAGGTGGTCCGATTTAAATTGCATCAAATTCAGTCTAGCACTTTTTGAGTTACACTCCAATAACTGAAAAGGGTTACCCATATCTTAATGATATCAACATTGACGGTCAATGACAATCGATCCCGTAAGTAGCAAGATCAGATCAAACGAGGAAAAAATGTTTACCACAAAATGGAACCGATTTCAATACCAAAAAGTGTGAAATAACTTGTCGAAGACGGTACCATGCGCACAATATTGTGATAATAGGTACTTTTGAAGTATCATATCCGACTTCAACACCTAAAAGTGTGTGTGAAAAGTTTTCACTTACCTAAAAATGTATCCGACTTCAACACCTAAAAGTGTGTGTTTTCACTGAAAACATGTACATTCACTCTAGTTATACAATTAAGTGTTCAACTCAACAAAAACACAAACTCTCTTCTCTTCTCCTCGTTCCCTCACTGCTGAAGATCGCGACCACGTACAATCAGTCTCCATTGGGTGCGGTCATAGGCTGTGTGAACCGCACGGTGTATGCTACCACCCACCACCTTCTTAATCGTGTCAGACCATCTTACAGGCGCCCTTCTCTGACCACGTCTACCGTCAATTTTTCCTAAAATAATGGCTTTCTCCAGACAATGCTTTGAAGACCGCATAATATGTCCGAAGAAGCTGAGGACTCCTTGTCGGCAGATAGTGGAGAGCCGTGTGGTGATTTTAAGATCTTTTAGTACGGACTCGTTGGTTCTCATAGCAGTCCAAGGTATACGTAGCAACCTTCGCTAACACTACATCTCGAAGGCATCTATCTTACTACTATCACGTCTTCTGACAGTCCAAACTAGTTGTTGTCATAATCGATAGGTCGACGCAGATTAGGTATCTCATGAGACTAGCCGCGGCATTGTTTGATTTTAAAAGATCCTGCTTTTTTTTTTTTGTTGTGCCACGCTGCAATCCCACAGCCGAATGGGCCGACACGACCGGAGAAGTACCGCATTCCCACATAACACCGACGTGAAGTAACATAGCTTGCTATTGCGTTTGGTCCGTTTGTGGTTCCGGAGGCCCAATTCCCCCTTTTTCCGTTCTCGGACATCCGAAATACCAGAAGTCTCGAGGAGAGGTCCTCGAGACCTCTGGTATTTCGGATGTCCGTGGGCGTCAAAGTCAAAGTCAAAATCATTTATTCAATTTAGGCATCAAAGACGAACTTATGAACGTCAACTTTTCATTTCTTTAAAGACTCTACCGCCGCGTTCCAAAATATATAGAGCCCACCGAGAAGAAGCGGCAATAAACTCGGGGACATTCTTTTTATATAGATGTTTACAATGTTTCTACTTAGGTACTACAAATGTTACATTTTATGGGTGGCAGAGAGACAGCTTGCCAGAAGTGGAGTACTCGTATTCCAAGCATCTTTATCTTCTATATAATGTCGAACTGTATAGTAAGCTTTTTTATTAAAACGTTTTTTACAGTCAACTTGAATTTGCCCTCTGTGAGCTCAGTTATGTGTTTTGGGATTTTATTGTAAAACGCTCACAATTTCCTAGGAATGACTTTTTAGCCTTCGGAAGTCTAAAACTAGGTACAGCTATCCTATTTGTATTTCTAGTATTAAAAGTGTGGTGATCACTATTTAACTTATATTTATGTAAATTTTTACGAACATACATTATATTTTTAAATACATATACGTCGGTATCACTTACCATCAGGTGAGCCGCTTGCTCGTTTGCCAACCTATATCATAAAATTAAAATTCTGTACATTTATAACTTAGTTATAATTCATGTAACATAATTTCTATTTAAATTAAAATGAAATAACCACACACATTACGTAATGTAACCTATAAGCGGCATATTAGCATGATCGCCATACAAAACTGCCTTGATACTTATTTGATTTTCAAAAGTTCAAAAGTATTTATCGGAAATTTTACACATAGTACATTCTATGTAAGTTAATATATGTATACGTATATATATATATATATATATATTAATATATATATATATTATATAATATATATATTATATAATAATATATATTATATATATATATATATATATATATATATATAATATATATAATATATATTATTATATAATATATATATTATATAATATACGTGTTTTATGCACCACTGATATACTCGTACCTATTTCGCTCTCCCGTGCGATTCTCTAAGAGCAAACATCGTTGCATCTTTGATAACATCCGTGAAACAAATGAAGAAGTGACAAGAAACGTTGAAAAAACAACCTTTACATCTCTCATATTCGGTAAGTAGGTCCTTATTACCCCCAAATGGGGCTTGTAGGTGACCAATTAGCGCTCTAGGGTAATAATGTAGCTAGAAAAGCCCTAGGGCAGTAAGGCATTAGACATCATTCAGCATTCAGCCCAATGACAAAAGAGGTCGCTTCGCTATTCAGCCTTGTCTTGGTATGAGTATAATAGTCATCAATTTTATTTTTGTAATGCCGGTTTTTTTCTACTTACCTCACAATCGAGATGTTAAGCAGAGTAGTTAGCTCGGGTGCACCCTCGAACTATAGACGCACGAGCGCAGCGAGGGCTTAAATTGATATCTCATAATAATGAAATATCTCGGGCTGCAATTGATGCTTTACAGCCCCTGGCTACTAATCTACTATTTGTGTACAAGGGCGATATCTCATAAAGTATTTGACGTCTGTGAGCTAGTCGACGAATCATTAGGGAACTGCACGGCGGTACATCGTTATCTGGAAGACATCGCTCTGAGCAATAAGACAGCCCATTGTGACACTTAATGTTAAACCATTAATTGTTGTATATTTTTAACAGTATCAGGGCGTTTGTATGTTATATTTTCTACTGGCATCCAAAAAGGAGGAGGTACTCAATTCGACTGTATTTTTTATGTTTGTTACCTCATAACTTTCGACTGGTTTAACCGATTTCCAAAATTTTTTGTTTGAAAGCTGGTGCATTACGTGTGGTCCCATGTAAATTTTATCAATTTCGGTCTAGTAGTTTTTGAGTTACACTCTAATAACTGTTTTTTACTAAAGTAATAGAATGTAAGTCGGTATACATTTTTCAAATTGCACTTGTGTGCTGTGTTGATGCAATATAGAGTTTATGTATCTATACTATCTATCATAGTATTCTGTGTCATTTACGAAACACATATCTATGTAGGGTAAACCATACAATGATTGGCACTCTAAGCTGTTTTTTGACATTGAGGTTGTCATCTATGGGATGATAATATTTTATGTACGAATATTGAAAGGAAGAAAGGAAGAAAGAAAAATAATTTATTTGACACACAGGTTAAAAACAGTAATGTAAGTAACAGTAATAGCAAATCAAATCAAATCAAATCAAAATATATTTAGTTGCAAGAACATAGGTTATTTTAGTTGCAGTTGGTATCGCAATACATTGGTACTCCATGTTCTGCCTTTAAGGCATACAAAAACAAAACTACATTAAAACAATCAATTATTATGTAAATTAAATTAAAGTAGTAATTAAACACTGACTAATACACTCTAATTAATATAACTACACTCTTATCAAACAATGACTGTCACAATTGTATCATGTTAGGGAATAGAAACATATTATACAATTATAATTATATATAAAATTAAATATAGCAGTGCATCAACATATTTTACGTAAGTACCTAACAACCCAATTCACCTACACTATCGTTAAAATTTAAAAATCGTAAATATATTGACATTAATTATTATCTACAATTATTCAATGCATGATAAAAACCTAACATTACAATTTAATCCAATATGTCAAATTTTAAATAGTGCCATTACAATACACTGATATTATTAAATTAAAATATGAATTTTATTTCAATTATTATAAAATTAAAATACCATGTCATTAATATAGTCGTTTACAGAATAGTAACCCTTATCTATAAGAAAGGTAAATAATCTTTTTTTAAATGTAATTACTACAATCTGAATCCAATATTCAACGTGGTAAGTGATTATATATCTTCGGGGCCATACCTAAAACGCTTTTATCAAAAAGTGCAGTTCTGCGTGGCTGCACACTAATGACCGTATTATGTATTTTACTTTTAAGATTTGTAAATAAATTTAAATTGTTCCTTGTAAATAATAGCAATGTGTCAAAGAGGCCCCGCCTCAGCACATATGTCAGATGTCCGTCATCTGTGACATCTGACGCTGATTTTCAGGCAAAGCCTTGTAGGTGAATAGGTTAGAAACAATACAATATTCTACCTCCAGTCACAGGACAATAAAGTACACATTGAAAATACAAACAAATAGAGATATTGTTGGTTTAATATACACATAAACACTTAAACTCTAATAAAATGATAACATAGCGTGAACCATAAATTGTTTATTATCACTAAAACTAAATTAAACTTCAAACTAGGATATTGTACAAACATTGGCACTGCAGCATAGTTATTGGCAGTATGCATTGAGTATAATGATTGGCACGACAATTAAACCAAATAACTACTAGGTAGTTTGTGTTATTATGTAAACGGTACAGCTAAACCTTTTTGTTCGTTTCACGTTTTGACAAGAATAAATTGGAATGTATCCTTGAAAAGTATAGACACTACTCTGAACGAAATTCACCCTGTAAATTCCTGTTTTTCACTCACCCTGACTTACTAATGGTTATATTGATTAGAGTTTTGGGAAAGCCATTATTATGTCCATTTCACGGTTCAGTCATCAATTCCACTCTACTCCATAAGGGTTGAGTTATTTGGTAGAAGTTCCGTTTTATGATGTAACTTTGGTTATTTTAGTTCGAGTTTCGGGCATGAGCCATTTAACATGGGATAATTTGATGGGTGCTTTTTTGTCGTTAGGGTAACGTTTATGGTGATGTAAGGTCAATTTTGGTGATTTGTTTGGTGCTGAGGTATCATTATGGTGCTTTTACATGGACAATTATTTCGGATGTAATTTTTTCAGTTGTATCCGTAGCCAAAAGGTACTCCAATTTAGCAGCAGCATTATTAGAGTTGACTCTACAAAAAAATAATTGACTTTACAAAACTTAGAGAGTCAGTCTCATTGGATTTAACATTGGATCTTATGGCTATCACGAATTTCGTCATTTTAGTGATTTGCATTTACTGTTCGGTTTCATCAAGTGTAAAACCTCCAGACACAATAGAAATGTCATTGGTATGTCACGAGTTGACACATGAGGGTATAAGAACTACCGTGCGATTATCTAATGATTCCTCGATACGCTCGTCGACGAGCTTACCGATGTCAGATACTTTATGAGATATCACCCTTGTACATAAGGTTGTTTTTCCAAAGTTTCTAGTCATCTCGTCATTTGTTTCACGGATGTTGAAGATGCAACGATGTGTGCTTTTAGAGAATCGCACGGCAGTTTTCCTAGTCGATTTCTAATACATGGGGCGCAAACAATAAAACTTTGTAGCAATAGAACTCTTTGCGAACGAGTTCGTTCGGGGAACTCCCTAAACCTATTTCTACAGCAAAATCAGATATGTTTGGAGTCTGTGTTCCGGTTTGAATGATATGGTCGCCGATGCAATCACAGTCACATGAGACTCATGAGCATATGAATTGCATCTCTTATAGGCATAGGTTAACCGTTTGCGTTCCAGAGACGTATATATACGCCAGTTTCATTCATAAATCTTTTGTTTTAATTATCACGGTATAGGAAGGATTAAGTTAGGGCGGGACTCGTCCCGGGGCGGGTCCTCACGATCGCCTTGAGGAAAATGGGTGACCAGCTTCGGGATTTGTTCGACGCGTGCCTCACGTCAGGGCAGTTCCCGAAGCTGTGGAAGGACGGCCGACTGTGCCTCTTACGGAAGGAAGGCCGCGCCCCTGACTCGCCCTCCGGGTACAGACCAATCGTACTGCTGGATGACATGGGCAAGCTGTTAGAAAGGGTGGTAGCCTCACGTGTCATCCGGCACCTGGAGGGTACTGGGCCTGGCCTGTCGGAGGCCCAGTTCGGGTTCAGAGCGGGGCGATCTACAATAGATGCCCTGCTCTGGCTCAAGCGGTGGACGCAAGATGCGGTCAGCAAGGGAGAAAAGGCGTTGGCAGTCTCGCTAGATATAGCCAACGCCTTCAACAGCCTCCCGCATGGAGCAATACAAGAGGCGCTCCGCTATCATGAAGTGCCCTTGTATCTGCGGAGGCTGTTGGCTGACTACCTCCAGGACCGCGAGATCCTGGTGGAAGGCCGTGAAGGTCTGAAGCGCCGTCGCATCTGCTGCGGTGTTCCACAGGGGTCAGTGCTGGGACCACTCCTGTGGAATGTAGGCTACGACTGGGTGCTTCGTGGCACGCTACCCGCAAGCATTCGGGTCGCGTGCTATGCGGATGACACGCTAGTCGTAGCCAGAGGGAGGAACCTCCGGGAAGTAGTGCGGTTGGCCGAGGTGGGCACAACCCTCGTGATCGACCGCATTCGTGCCCTAGGACTGGAGGTTGCTGTCTCCAAAACCGAGGCCCTACTATTCCACGGGCCTCGGGGTGGGGCCCCTCCAGGAACGCGAATTATCCTGGACGGGGTCCTCGTGCCGGTTGGGGCCAAGATGAAATATCTTGGCCTCAGCCTGGATGGGAGGTGGGCTTTTGGGAGCCATTTTGCCCAACTGGCCCCAAGAGTCGTGAGAGCTGCAGCCGCGTTGGGAAGGCTGCTGCCCAACGTGGGTGGTCCGAACGCCAACTGCCGCCGACTGTACTCCGGAGTGATCCGGAGTATGGCCCTTTACGGGGCACCAGTCTGGGTAGACACCCTCGGTCGCAATAATCGGAGCTTGCTGCGACGTCCGCAGCGAGTCATTGCGACTAGGGCGATTCGCGGATACCGGACGGTGTCATGGACGGCGGCATGCGTGCTGGCCAGTGATCCCCCCTGGGAGCTGCAGGCGGAAATCCTTGCCGAAGTCTACCACTTCGTGGCGGCGAGGAGATTCCAAGGAGCAGCCCCAAACTGGGAGGAGGTCACACGCATGCGACGGCAGGCGCGAGCCACTCTATTGCGGCGATGGGAGGAGGACCTGGCTCCGCCGGTTCCTGGGCAGTGGACGGTGGAGGCCATCCGTCCGGTCCTTCAGAGGTGGGTGAAACGACCTTTCGGGTCGCTGACCTTCCGATTGGTGCAGGTGCTCTCCGGACATGGATGCTTCGGAAAGTACGTGCACCAAATCGCAAGACGGGAGGCGACTCCAGCCTGCCACGCGTGCGGTGCGCCGGAGGATACGGCGCACCACACACTGGAAGTGTGTGATGCATGGGGCCCGCAGCGGCACACGCTTTCAGCGGAAATAGGGGGAGATCTCTCCCTGCCGAGCGTGGTGTTCTCCATGCTCAGCAGTGAGAGATCGTGGCAGGCGGTGGCCACCTTCTGCGAAACGGTGATGACGCAGAAGGAGGCCGCGGAGCGGATCAGGGAGAACGATGTCCGAGCTGACCCGCTCCGGCGCAGACGACCGGGGGAACGGAGAAGACGGTTTGCACGTCTCCTCCCTCCTCCGTAGTGGGGTTACTGGCGAATAGTCGGGGGACTCTTCGCCAGTTTGCACGGCCCTACACGTCTAGGGGGTGACCTTGGTGAGCAAGGTCATCCCTTCACAGGCGCTGAGGCCCGGTTAAGATCAATCCGGGCCTACCGCTGGGGCGAGATGGTGACTGCCAGCGCGACCCTGTCTCGCCCCACCTTGGCGGAGGACTGCTCACGGGGGGGTTTTAGTGGGTCTGAGCCCCACACGCCCCCTTCCGTCACCCCCGTGGCGGAAGGGAAGTGCACAGCATTTCCCCCCTAAAAAAAAAAAAAAAAAAAAAAAGGGCGGGACTCGTGCTTGTTCAGTAAACTAATTGTATAAAAAAAAATCTACTTGCGACGAATATCGCTCGTGTAAGTAAACCTTTAAATTGAATAATGTTTTCCCAATGAATCATACTGATGATGATTTTTTCGCCGTGTGGCAACACTTAGGTTAAGGTGTCAAAATATTTCTCCGTATTTAGAAATTATTAAATTATTATTTTCTAGTATTCAGTGCCAATTAAAATCAGTGTAAACATCTTATTAGTGCTTATATGAGGTGTACGAGTGTGGGAAACATACTACGAGAAGTTTTTCGTCGAGCTCAAAGTTGTGCTGTCAACTGACGGCTAAGCAACGGGTGGATTCAAAACTGACGACTTGGATCGGATGTTCATCACAAATCCCGGGGAGTATTGTGTTCAATTAACATTCTTAATGCACCTACTCAACACTCATTCTAGCCCTATACACGCCTCACTCCGGTGAGCATCGTCCAATCCACATTCTGGCACCGTTGCTTCTCTTTTTGCTTGACATAACTGTGGAAGCAAAATTGACGATAAAACTCTTGCCTCAGACATGCTTTTAACAACTACACATCGCACTACACATCATACAATTAGGTACAAGCAGCTTATATTGCTGTGTCAGATCTCAAATTGTGCTCACTATAATCTGATATAAAGATAGAAAAAACTGTAATTGTACTATCATAGTATATTGCTAAATTGTGTAACTACCAGAATTAAACTGATAGCCTAATATGTTTGTATGTAACTTATGATAGTATTATTTTGATTTTTACAAACTGCAAATCTTTATAATTACTGCAGTCTGTAGGTAGTCAGTAGGTAACAGGTACAACTATATTTCCAATTATTTTTATCTACTTTTTTTATTTTACTTTTACTTTTGTCTATGCTATTTCCCTTTTAAGTCTGGTATTCTAAAACCTGTCTCACTTTTACTTGTAATTTCCTATTTTTAATTTTCTACTTTAACCTGTTCCACAGTATTAACCAATGTATAAACAGTAATACTTTTTAATTGTTTTATTTAAAGCTTTGGTGGGCATTCTTTTTGTTGTTTGACTTGGCTATGAGACTGACTTGTGTATGAAAACCTGTAATACAAACTTTATTTGAATAGTTGTTTAGCGGTTTCACTTGTGGTTTCAGGAGCTGACTGATCAGTTGACACCAAAATGCCTATTATGACCCGCAAGACATCGGCGAGGGAAATGGAGGAAAAACTGAGTGCTGCCCTAAAACAACTAAAAGTCTATAAAGACCTTAGTGAACAACTACTACAAGAAAGAGAAGACAGTGAAATCGAAGTGCAAAAGATCATCACAAAAAACACTGAACTAAAAGGTGAACTGGCTGAACTACATTCTAAATACTTGGACTCACAAGATCAATGCGAACAACTCCAAAATTTTGTAATATCCTTCAAGGAGTGTGGTGAGACTCATGAACAAGCCTTAAGTCGTATAATCAACCTAGAATTTGAATTAAATAAGGCCCATAAGGTAATATCACAGCTACACACAGATAAGTGTAATGAACAGACCACCAGCACCTTGAACCTTTTTGATGAGCTAGCCGGAAACAAGTTGGAGTGCTCTTCAGATATTGTAACCATTGATCTTACCGGAGATAAATCTGTTTGTAAAAGCCCACTTTTTAAAAGCCGAAATAAAATAAAGAAATATATTAAAGTTAAGAAAACTATCAAAAGATGTCAAAAGTTATTAAAAAAACAAAGCTATTTTGTCAAAAATGTTCAATTAATTAAAGAAAAGTTGTTACTAGAGGAAAGAATTCAGAATTGTTTGGAAGAATTGGAAATAACTCGACAGTTATATGATAATGACACACTGGAACTCCGCTCTGAGCTGCTCCATAAAGAAAAGATCTTGCAGGACATATTTACTAGCTACAAGACAGCTCAAGTTCAACTAAGTGAGCATTACAAGACTGCAATTGAACTAACGGACCTGGTGGCTTTGAACGTAGAGTGTGTGGAGGCTCTTGAGAATAGTCACTCGAGCTGCCACATTCAACCACAACCAGACTGTACTAGCGCCCTCTCAACATCTCTGTCAAATCAAAACAGACCAACATTGATCACAGACACGGTCCCAGGCGGAGAGCAGTATGACAGCTCTAATCCAGTTCAACCGCATAAAATCATGGTATTTTCAGACAAAATAGGTGTAGGCTTTGGTTCATTATTAAGTAACTCAGTGCAGTGTGCTGTGGAGAACTATTGTATGCCGGGAGCAACCTATGCTCAGATTGAAAAAACAATATTAAACTCAAAAATAGATAATAAATCAATAGTTGTTATCTTCTTAGGTCATAGTTTAGGTATTGATAGAAAAGAGGTTATTACTAGAATAACCACTTTGTTAGAACTTAAGGCATGTAAAATAATGTTATGTGCCTTCCCTTATTCAGATTTATTGTCTGAAAAAGAGAACTTGCACATATACTCACTCAACACATTAATGTATAACTTGACATGTCGTCATAGTGACAAACTTTTATTTTTTGATTGCAATAAGTTTATTTGTAATTTTAAGTTGACATGGGACAGCATGTACTGTCCTAAAAAATCCAGACAGCTAATTGCTACTTTGGTAGCTTTCAATATTGAGGCAGTTATAGGAAATATAACAAAGAGTATTGACAATGTTGTAGTTTTTAGTACATGAAAAATGAAAAAATGAAAAAATATTTATTTACAGCATTAAATAGAAAAGTTACAAAAACAATTGTTGCCTTATATAATGATTAAACACATCTCCTAAATAATGCTGAGGTGGTAAATACATTTGTCAGATGCTTATGATCTTCACACTAGGCAAGCCTGTATCGTGAAGATCTCTAACGATTAACTAAATGATAATAATAATAATGACACCTAAGTCTTTAACAAGAAAATTACATTAATGAACCACGTATGAAACTTTAAGCGCTCACGCTCTAGTATTGATAACATACAGCAATATATTTATATATATATATATTTACATTACAGGTTTACGTGAGAATGTGTAGTAATTTTTCGGTACCATCATAAGACAACATGGATAACCATTTATGAATAGTGTGTTTAGCTTCCACTAACGTCATGTCTTTTATGTTACAATGTTTCAGCACAGAATTGTAGACATATGCTTTGACGAACTCTCCGAAACGTCTAGCAAGTACAGTTTTTACAGGAGGGGTAGCCAAACGGTAAGTTCTTCTATTCAACCTAGCGGAATATTCAGGAGAAGCCAAAACTGTTTTGTGAACTGAAAGTGATGTCCTCAAAATAAACAGCTGCCTAACCGTGAGCACTCCACAATCTTTGTACAGTTCCGAGGTTGGGTATCTGAGTGGCTTATGTAACAACACTTTCAAGATAGAACGTTGTGCTCTCTCAACTCGAATGATAAAAGTCTTAGCTGCACTGCCCCAACATTTTATGCAATATGTTATGAGGGATTGGCATAGGGCGAAATACACAGATTTTAGTGTCGAAAAACATGCCACATTACGGAGTTCTCTCATAATGCCAGTAACTCGTCGTATACGAGTCGAAAGAGCGTCAATATGCTTATCAAACGTTAGTTTCTCGTCTATATGAACACCAAGATATTTAATAACATTCACCCTGTTCAATGATTCGCATTTACAATTTTTACGTAAACAAGATGTATCGTGAATTTTTATGTTTATTAAATTTCCTGGAGCTGAAGCGGCCGTTTTGTGGAAATGCATATATACAGTTTTACTGGTATTAAGCGTCAACAGATTATTGACAAGCCATTCAGACACTTGTTTCATACCCTTTTCAGCATACGACTGAGCTTCCTGCCACGTGGAACCATGAAAAACTATGGCGGTGTCATCAGCATAACAAACAATCTCAGCATTTTCAAGCAAAAGTTCATGTAAATCATTTATGTAAATTGAAAACAGTGTAGGACCTATAATACTCCCCTGAGGAACTCCAAAATTGATCGCTTGTAAGTTACTCAGTTTGTTATTAATCTTTATACACTGTCTCCGTTCCGTTAAATAGCTTCTAAACCAACCCAAGGCTTTGCCTCTGATGCCAATGTTTTCTAGTTTCTTCAAAAGTATGGGAACGGACACAGTATCGAAAGCCTTGGCCAGATCTAAGAAAACACCGATACAGTTATGTTTGCTATCTAGCTTAGATGACACCACCGATGTTAAAGCCAATACCGCGTCTTCTGTACTCTTTCCTCTTCTGAAACCGAATTGTTTGGACGATAATATATTGCGGGTTTCCAAGAAATGAGTTATCCGGTTGCTTACGAGCTTTTCTAACATTTTCGAAAACGCACACAAAAGCGAAATTGGCCTATAATTTTCGATCTTATGTTTTGAACCACCCTTAAAAATAGGGATGACTGATGCTACTTTCCATTCCAAAGGGAAAATTCCGCTAGCTAGGCTCTGATTGAAAATCAAGGTAAGTGGCTCGACAATTTCTTCCTTAATGTGCTTAATCAAGGAGTTCGATAAGCCGTCTATTCCCGGTGCTTTATCATTCTGAAGACTCATAATAATTTTTTTAACTTCTACATGGTCCGTGGGAAACATAAAAAAAGAATCTTTAGGTGTACACTTTGTTCTTGCTATGTTGGCAAGATCGTCTTGAGTTTTGTTAAGTTTTAAAAGAATTTGATCAGCTAACCGTTCACCGATAGAAGAAAAATGTTCGTTACATAGGTCCAAGGATTTTTGTGTTTCGCTAGAGTTTTCATTAGCTGAAAGTAATTCAGTAGACTCTTTTTTATTGTTAGATAAGCCGCAAATGTTTTTAATCGTCTTCCAAAACTTTTTAGGGTTTGTTTTATTAGCTTTTAGCTCTCTGTTTTCATATTCAATCTTCAACTTACGTAGAAGTCCGACGAAAAAATTCTGATATCTGGAATAGGAAACTTGGAGAATGTCATTTTTTGGTTCGAGTCGTGCACGCTGATGAAGTCGATCTCTGTGTCTCATACAGCGCATAAGCCCAGGAGTAATCCAGGGCTTAAGGTTGTACTGCGTTCTACTGAGTCGAACTTCACGCGTGTGTTTAGTAACGATGCCTTGTAAAATGTCTGAAAAAGTTTTTGTTGCCTTATCAACGCCACACACGTCACTCATAAGACTCCAATCGACGCTCTTCAGCTCTCTTTTTATTTCATCAAAGTCCCGCTTCAAAACCACTCTACTGAGTCGAGTAGGCTTAGCATTTTTGAGATTCAACCCAATCAGTACTGGATAATGGTCAGTGATTTTTGTTTGACAAATAATACCAACAGGATCCCGGCTGAGTTGCGTGCTAGAGACAAAGATATGATCGAGGCAATTTCGAATTCTTGTAGGCTCCGTTATAGCTGGTAATAGACCATTTTCTGCCATAAAACATTGGTATACTAGTGATTCAGGGTCACTGGAATCTAAAATGTTGACATTTATGTCACCAGCAAAGATTACAGGAAGGTTATCTGTGGTATCTATGTGTGATTCTAGTGAAAGTAATAAATTTTCAATATTTCCAGCAGACGGTGATCGATACACGGCGAGTATAGTAACCATTTTATTGATACGAATTTTTAAACAATTAGCTTGATCAGCTGAAACTTCGGAAACCGACGCAGGCCAATATTCTTTAACATAAACAACAACACCACTGTTTTGGTTATAATTTAGGTCGGTTTTAAAAGAATTATAGCCTGGAATCGATGGAATATTTATGGAATCCCTTAACCAGCATTCAGTCAGAATGAGAACATCACATTCAGTATCCAAACGTTTCACAGCAACAAGAAAAGAATCGAAGTTTTTTTGGATGCTCCTAATATTAAGAGTGAGTAATTTAAAATTGTGGTCTATTGTGAAAACGTCTTTACATTGTTCCACTTCTTTAATAATATAACAGTTAAACTTTATAGCATCCAAATCATTCTGCAACTCATCAGGGAACATCATTTTGATTCTGTAAAGTTGTCCTAAGCCAAATCGTCCTCAAGAAAATCTTCCAGAGTACAAAAATACTAATCTTATTAAATTGATTGTCGAAATATAACTGTAACATTACTATATTATTTTTGTTTAAGACTTTGTATTTTAGATAAATATTAGCTAAAAACTTATCCCTTATATCTATTCCTATACTTAAATAACTATTTTTGTTTTTCAGTACTAGTGTGAGTAATTGGAATAAAGTACATGTTGTTGTTACACAAGCCAGTAATAGTAACCACATCATCGCAGGCCAAGAACCAGTGTTATGAGTTACTGCTGAAAATAGATTTTTTCTAGAATAACTATGTATACATACGTTCATTGTAGAAAATAAAGGACCATAACAATTATGAGCTGCCACCGTCCGATGTAACAGGAAGAATACGTTCCAGATCGTGCTGCGACCGGATGAGCTGAGCAGACTTTCCCTCACGCTGTCTGATGTAAATGGCACCCTGGTTACACCAGCAGAACGCATAACCTTGGCTCTTGGCCCTGAGTCTTGCATTACGAAAAAGAACCCTGTTATCTTTAGTGAGCCTTTCATTGAAAAACACACGAGATGCAGCTCCAGTTATCTCCAAGTCAGCACTGCTTAAATTCTTCCTTGACTTTGCTGCTCTTAATAACTGGTCACGTTTGGAACGCCGTAATAGCCTTACGACTACTGGACGTGGCAGTTTTCCAACATCCTCTGGAAGTCTGGACGGCACATGAGGACGGCGTGGTCCAACTCTGGTAACCCAGTCCACGTCAGTATCTTCCAACTGTATTCCAATTTTCTGAGCCGCAACTTTCACAATGTGCTCCAAGTTTTCGCTGTCATTTTCTGGCACACCGACTATTTCGATCTCATTGCGTAACATGTACTGTGCGTGTGCACTTAACTCATTTTGGAGATGCTGTACTGAAGCTTGAAGGTTAGTGACGATATGGGTCTGCTTCTCCAAGTTTACCAAACGAGAGTCTGTTGATTCCAGAGTACGCACAAGATCATCCATCCTGTCATGGCAGTGGCAGACCGAGTTGGTGACCTCGTTTAGTTTATTTTTGAAGGATGAAAATTCGCTAGTTAAGCGATTTATAGCAGCTGTAAGCTCTTTCAAGTCCGGTTCTTTGCTGTCTGAGTCCGACACAGCCTTTCTGCGCATTGTCACGTTTTGGGGTTCCAACGCAGTGCGCACTGGGGTTAGGGTATTATCGCCCCCCTTCTTCTCCAGAGCAACGCATTCAGGGCACTTCCATAATTTCTTACGATCGGCCGGAAGTGACGATATATTAATACATAGCGAGCAGAAATTTTTTTCGCACGAAGAAGAAGTGCACTTAGTAGCGTTTGCCTCTTTTGTCGTCTTTAAACAACCTGCGCACTTCATATTGGTACTCGTATATAAAGTTTGCAATACACGACAAAAATGTACCTCTCAGAAGCAGTGGGTTGGTTGGTAATATACAAGCCACACCAGTGTCCACTCTGGTTTTCTAATCTTTGGCAAGTTACCTCGCTATGACGTGATACGCTCGATGCACGCGATTTCGAATCGTCTGCGCTCCGCGTAACCGTGAAGATACCGTGCACTCAGAAAACAATGGCCGCCCTCACTTGTTCGATAACAGTTTATTGCAATAACACTTTTACGCTGTTTTTGTATGTATTCTTGTTCTTTAATCACATAACTTATTGAAATATGATAGACGTGAGTGATATAAGTCTTGTAGGATGAGTTATAGCAAATAAATTACTTTTAGAATAATTATTTAGTAATAATTACACACGGAGCTTCTAAAACACTGGGTTATGACTCGACCTTGGTGTCAAAGAGGAGAGACATGTACTAATAATAGTAATAATGTAGTTATTAATTGTTTAAACTTTTAAACAAGACAACAGAGAAGTGTGCTGACATCTTATCGCTATTTTATCAAAATATTAACCGCTTCTCTGGCAAAATATTAGACATTGAACTTTTATTAGATAAACATAGATTTGATGTATTAGGCTTTACAGAAACGTGGCTAAAACCAGATAAAATGTTATTTAATGTTACACATTTTGAGGTAGCCAGTGCGTTCAACAGAATATCTGCTGAAGGGGGAGGGTGTATTATTCTTTGTAAAAGAAACATAAAATTTAAGGAACGGTCTGACATAGTAGGTTTTTCTGTTGAACGTGTCTGCGAAATTGCTTGTGCAGAACTGGAAAGTCATATATTATTGTGTGTATATCGGCCACCAGCATCTAATTTCTGTAATTTTATGTCCATAATGGAATGTGTACTCAAGAGACTAACTAAAAGCAATAAATCAATCATTGTATGCGGTGACTTCAATATTGATATTTTGGTAGATTCAACTGATAAAACTAATCTTATCTCTTTGTTTAAATCTTTTAATTTGAATTTTTTGTTCAGTGAGCCAACTAGAGTAACTGACTCTTCATCCACCTGCATTGATAATATTTTTTCAAACTGTAAGACTACAGAAAAATCAGTAATGGTGGGAGTTAGATCAGACCACAATGGCCTCGCTATCAAATTCGAAATCGGGAGAACTAAGAAAAATACCATTATCGAACATAGGCCGCTAACAAAAGGTAAACTAGAAAAGCTTAAACAAAATATAGAGTTGAAACTTAGTCTGGTGGAATTCACTTCTGAAGATCCACATGACATTTATAGTACATTATTTTCATTAGTAAGTACAGAATTTAATGAAATCTGTCCGAAGAAAAAACTGCAGCTCAACGGTAGGTTACAATTTGGTGACTGGTCAACTAGAGGTATTCGAAAAAGTAGAGACATAATGTTTGAGTTATATCACAAAAAATCTTTAACTTCTAGTAAAGATTTTCATGATTATGTAAGAAATTACTCAAAAGTTTTTAAGTCAGTATGCAAACGCGCAAAAGCTTTGTTTATAAGGGATAAAATTCGAAAATCTAATGACAAAATTAAAACAGTTTGGAAAACTATTAATACAGAGACCGGCAAAAGTAAATCTTTTAATTCAGAATATGTGCTAGAAATAGATAACCAAAAAGTTTCAGACCCAAGTCATGTTGCGAATTCATTTGAAAATTTCTTTTCCAATATACCACTAGAAGTCACCAAATCTCTTGATTCTCTTCTCTTCCCTTGTGTTGCAGTGGGCTTTCTGAAAGACAACTTCCCGCTCCAAATTCCTGAGTTTAGGTTCCGACATATATCTACTTTTGAAATAATAAAAACATTTAAAAGTTTAAACGTTAAAGCAACAGAGGATTTATGGGGATTATCCGTAAAAATGCTAGAGTCAATAATAGAAGTTATAGCGCCAAATTTGATGATCATATTTAATTTATGTATTGATAGAGGTACATTTCCTGACCTAATGAAAATGAGTAAAATCACCCCTATTTTCAAATCAGGTAGTAAGGCCGACCCCTCAAATTATAGACCGGTCTCTGTGCTTCCGGCTTTGAGCAAAATATTCGAAAAGATAATGCTTCAACAACTCTTGTCTCATTTTAATGAACATAGGATTTTACACGAAAATCAGTTCGGTTTCACGAAAAGCAGATCAACAACAGATGCAGGAGTCCAGTTAGTCAAGCATGTGCTGGAGGCTTGGGAGAGCTCACAGGATGCCATTGGCGTATTTTGTGATCTCTCCAAAGCTTTCGACTGTGTAGAGCACCGCACTCTAATTTATAAGCTACACCACTATGGAATTCGTGGAGCTGCTCTGAATCTTGTAGAATCATACTTATCTGATAGGCAGCAAAAAGTTGGCATTAATGGCGTGACATCTTCTGGATCTTTGGTTAGAATGGGGGTTCCACAGGGGTCGATCTTGGGTCCGTTCTTATTCTTAGCATATATCAATGACTTACCACATATGGTTGAGGGCCTTGCTGACATAGTTCTTTTTGCGGATGATACTTCTCTGATTTTTAAAGTAGATAGGAAAGATAGAGAACTAGTTCAAGTCAACAACGCGTTAACTATTGTTTCAAATTGGTTCGTCGCAAACAACCTGCTTCTCAACGCAAAGAAAACGAAATGTTTAAAATTTTCCATGCCTAATGTAAGACATATAGAGCCAAACGTATTACTCGACGGAAATAAATTGAAAATTGACAAGGCAATAGTCTTTCTAGGTATTAGCATAGACTCTAAATTACAATGGGGTCCTCATATTGATGCACTATCTGGAAGACTGAGCTCAGCTGCATATGCGGTTCATAAAATTAGGCAATTGACAGATATAGCTACTGCTCGACTGGTCTACTTTGCTTACTTCCACAGCATAATGTCATATGGTATCCTGCTGTGGGGGTCAGCGGCGGACATAGAGACAGTTTTTATATTGCAAAAGCGGGCAGTTCGAGCCATCTACGAAATGGGTCCCCGCGAATCCTTAAGACAAATGTTCAAAGAAATTAATATATTAACTCTTCCATCTTTGTATATCCTAGAAAATATAATGTACGTTCGTAAAAATATAAAGAAGTTTAGAATAAATAGTGATATGCATAATATTAATACTAGAAATAAGGATAGGATAGCTGTATCTAAATTTAGACTCACGAAAACTAAAAATAAGTCCTTCTTAGGCAATTGTGTACGTTTCTATAATAAAATCCCGAAAGACATTACTGAGCTCACTGAAGGGAAATTCAAGTTACGTGTCAAAAATATACTAATGAAAAAAGCCTATTATAAATTGAGTCACTACTTAGAAGACAAAGATGCCTGGAAGCTTTCCACTTCTGCCTAATAGCCAACTATTGAATAAATTTGTTATTTTAATACTACTCATATGTAACCTCAATGTACAAAGACTTGAAAAAATAATGGCCCACGAGTTTCTTGCTGCTTCTTCTCGGCGGTGGTTCTTTTCCGAAGACAGCGGTAGAATCATTTAAAAATTTTTGACGTTCATAAGAGTGTCTATGATGCCTAAACTGAATAAATAATTTTTGAATTTGAATTTGAATTTGACTGAAAGAGGTTCGTATACCCAATAACGCATATATCGGGTGTCCCGAAACTCAACGATAATCAAGACTAAATAGATACCTGGTACAGGGCGAGAGGCCAAGTTATACCAGTTATAAACATATAAGAAAAAAATTCCATGTCTCTTAACTTAGCCCTGCATGTTTCGATGTCATTATAACAATGTCATTTCTATTGTGTCTGGCCGTGTGATCTTTGATGAATAATGCAAGCGGTAATAGACAACCCTAGAATACTAATATAATTTTTATACTGCTTAATACTAAGGATCGCTTGCTAGGCTACTGTAAGAAAAACAAGAGAAGTTTGTTTTACATTTTTTATTCAAAATAAAGAAAAATAATAAACATAATAGGTCAACTTCTGCCTTTCTTAAAAATATTATATAATTTACAAAATAGTACTACCAGTCTTTTAAATTGAGCCTTAAACTTAATAATATTCTCACTTATTTTGGCGACATAGGCATTTGGTACATAAATAAAAATTAAAAGAAAATTAAGTAATTATACAAACTAAAATTAACAATCACGTTCTACGTGAATCATACTTTGAAATGGTAACAAAAATAATTATTCTAATGATCACATTTTCATGGCACATAAATTTAAAATCAGTCTAAAATTTTTTTGGCACAATCGATGCAATGTGGAGACCTATGTTCTAGACAATAACTTTTGTTGCATTTGGCACAACAATAAATGCTCATGCGCCTTTTCTTTGCTGGACATATAGTACACATGCTCCTCTTGCCTTTTTTTATTGAAAAATCTTCATTATTATGTACATTTTTAGCACCTAAGACATTCTCTATTGCTTCTCTGACACGTTTTCTCATCTTTGGTCTTTCTTCGCAACGTATATTGCACCAGGGGCGACACAAATCATCACTTAGGGTTTTCATAAATTCTCTTCTATTGATTGGCTTATCTCCACGTGTTCGCGAGTTGGTAACATGTAGTACGTAGCTATTCAGAACAGCCATATTTATCATTCCATAAAACATGCAAAGTGGTCAACGTCTAGTTTTGCGGCTACATGACAAATGGCTACACATCTGATCGAATGTATCAACTGCCCCTTTAGTTTCATTATACGACATAATTATTGCTGGTTTTTTTGATACAGGATCTATGGTCGGCTTGTCATGCATTGTAGATATCAGCATCACGGTTTTGTGTGGTTTTGGTTTGTAGCTTACAAGTGTCAATTTATCGTGAAAGCCGAACATCGAAGTACCAACGCGACGGGAAGAATTATGTTTGAATTCAGATGGTATTTCTTTCTTGTTCGCTTTGATAGTTCCTAGAAAAGTCAGCTTATACGGTTCAGAAAGAAGTTTTTCAGCCAGAGGTACAGACGTAAACCAATTGTCTGCAGTAAGATTCCGATTACTGCCATGTATTGTTTGTGTTAATAATTTGCAATTATGGGTCTCAAGTGGTTCAGTAGGGACTTCACCGTTTTTGCCTAGGTAGGGACAAGCATCAAACATATATTTGCTGTTAACATCACAAGCTAGAATTATCTTCAGCCCATACTTCGCAGGCTTATTTGGGATATACATCCTAAAAGGACATCGGCCTCTAAAACCAAGCAACTGCTCATCAATAGTAACATAAGATCCTGGCTTATAAAGATCTCGACATCTTTGTATAAACATCTCCCAAATATTTCTGATAGGTGCAAACTTATCATTTCGTCTTCTGTCTTCACGAGTGTTACGGTCGTCAAAGTGGAGACAACGCAACAAGAACTCAAAACGTTCTAAACTCATTGACGCCATATATTTTGATCCGCACAGTGTAGGATCAAAAAGTTCTCTGGTTGGCAAATCATTATTGCCCATGGCACCACTGAATATAATAAGTCCAAGTAGAGAATGAAGTTCTTCCAGCCTTGTTTGTGATATGGTCGTAGATTGGTGTTTGTATTTGCTGGCTTTGAGCATAATATCTTCATTTGTCCGTAACATAATTTCGTCAAACATGGTTGGTGTTAAAAACTTCTGAAAGCATTCCAAGGGCTTTATTACATCTCGTCTTTCATGTTTTGGCCCGGGAGTAATATGGACTACATTTCTTGAGGCAGTTCTACTTGATCTTGATCTATTAGAGCTCTCGGTTGCCCATATGTAATTATTTTTCCCTCTGACAGATGATGTAGTAGGAAAAACGGTGAGAGATTCTGTAGTCGTATCTGTAGCTGGAGAATTGGGTCGTAGAATAGTTGATGTGGTCGACCGATTACTTGTTGATGGCTCCTGTAAAGTTGGGACTTCATCGAGTTGTTCAGTGACGAGCGTAGTGATGGATGACAATTCGTTTTCTTGTTGATTAGGAATCAAATATGTAGGATCAGCTACACTGTCATCAGAATCGTAGTCTTGCACTTCTAAATTATCTTCTATTTCACTGTCGGAATCTCCATTCAACAAATAATTTACAATCTCGTCGTCGTTCATGTTTATCTACAAATAAGGTATTTATTAGTATGATTTTACTACATAATATTTCAATATAAAACACAATAACCAAAAACAAGTAATACAAATAAAAGTTACCTTTAATACTAAAGATCGCCTGTCAGGCGACCTAGAGGTCAATAACTCGGCAACGGTAAGATCCCGCAGGCCGCGCGTCTGCTATCCACCGCGGCGCGGGGGGTACTGAGTTGACACGAGCGCACACGTAATTATTGCCGCGCGAATTGGACTTACAACGAAAAATGTGATGAGTCGCGGCCTAGCAGGCGATGTTTAGTATTCTAGGGTTAAAAAAAAATATATTTTTTTGTGATTTTTTTATAATGTAATTTAAAAAAAAAACAGTGTTGTTAATCGCAACACTGTACTTACAGTCAGTCTCACAAATCAAAGTAATACAAATTGTTAACTTAGTAAAATAAATAAGGTTTTGACGAGTTTTACGAAAATTATTGTCAGTTAATTTTGACACTCCAAAATTTTTTTCATGGCCTTGTCCTCTCGTTCGTTACCAAGTTATCGTTGAGTTTCAGTACAACCTATAGCTCAAACATCAAACGATATATGTGTTGATATGAGTAGAAGGATAAAGGTTGATGAATGCATTAAAACGTAATGTGTGAAGAAAGAAAGAGCAAGTGAAATACAAGCATAAAAGAGACGAAGAGTTCTCTCTGGTACACGCTAGAAAAGGTTATGATATACTTACTTCGCTCCGCGGTTTCATCCGCGTGGTGATGGATGGTGATGATGATAAATCAAAATAGCCTATGTCACTCAGGGATATCCTAGCATTATTATAGTGAAAAGAGTTTCTTGAAAGCGGTCCAGTAATTTTTGAGCCTATTCAATTCAAACAAACAAACAAATCTCTCTTCTTTATAATATATACTAGCTGGACTCCGCGGTTTCACCCGCATGGTAATGTATGATGATGAGAATGAATCAAATATAGCGTGTGTTACTCAGGCAAATGACGCATCAGTTAAGTAGTTATACTAGTATCCATTACAAGCAAACAATCATATATATTTTCCCTTTATTATTGGAGTAAATAAGGATTAATACCAAGGTACTAATAATGTGGCCTGGTTTGTACCGGCGTTACTATTGCATATTTCAAAATGAAAAAGTATTTATTGTGACATAATTGTTATAGTTGGTAATGTAAATAGTTATTAATTTAGGCATCAAAGACGCACTTATGAACGTCAACTTTTCATTATAATGTACTTTAAAGACTCTACCGCCGCGTTCCAAAATATATAGAACCCACCGAGAAGAAGCGGCAAGAAACTCGGGGCCATTCTTTTTATATGGATGTTTACAATGTTTCTACCTAGGTACTACAAATATTACATTTTATGGGTGGCAGAGAGACAGCTTGCCAGAAGTGGAGTATTCCAATCATCTTTATCTTCTATATAATGTCGAACTTTATAGTAAGCTTTTTTTATTAAAACGTTTTTTACAGTCAACTTGAATTTGCCCTCTGTGAGCTCAGTTATGTGCTTTGGGATTTTATTGTAAAAACGCACACAATTTCCTAGGAAGGACTTATTAGTCTTCGCAAGTTTAAAACTAGGTACCTACAGCTTATTTTGTCTCTCTCGTTATATATGTAATTGTTTTTTAAGTTAACTTTTTGAAAAGATCTATAAAACAATAGAACTATTCTTTAAGTCTTCTTGTCACCTAAATGGTTTTCAAGACTAAAACTAATTAGAATTTGTACTGTGGTAACCTGATGACTGATATACATACAGGATAAGCCCGAAAGTTTGGTGAAATTGAAAAAAAAACATTAAAAGAACAAAAATAGTATAACAAAATTATACTTAAGTAAAAGTAAACATTTGGGAAATTTATTAAAATATAATGGTATCAGTCGGATGAGCACCATTGCGCTGCAAACATTCCTCAATACAATCTGAACATCAAATTGATAAAAATTCGCTAGTACATTTTGCACATAGCGAAATTGAATAGCGGCCATTTCTTCTCGGATATTGGTCTTCAACTGGGCAATCGTGGTTAGGTTATTGCTGTAAACTCGACTCTGAAGACTCAGACTCATCGGAACTCAGAACGAAATAAACGACAAACAACAGTGCTCGAATTGAAATCTTTGTAATATTTTTTTACACGCTGCGCATTCGTGAAGCTCTCCATAGCGGCTACATTTCTAAGAACCAAGCTACTTACCCTTACCTCCCGAGTACTGCCATAACGTTTCAATGCAATAATATTTTAACTACCAACTGCGTCAACCGGCCAGTTAAAGTTATATATATATACAGTGCTGGTCATATAACTAAGAACGCTTATTTAATGTAAGATTTTTACAAACTAAGAAGTATAATTAATTGCATGTATTTTTTGTAGTTATCTCTGTATCGAAATACTTGTCCGTACTAGCGGTACATTCATTGATGCACATAATTGACTAAAAAATAAATCGATAAACTTTAGACTTATTTGATCAGAACCTAGTGTTACTACTTACTGTCTGGTCACATAATTAAAAACGCTGAATAGTTTATTTTTATTACAAATTTAAATAGAGAACACTCTGTGGCTCTGTGTTTGTAAGTCACAATTCGTATAATTTTGGCGCCATTGAATGCTTTAAAAGGCTTAAAGGTGATTCATATAAAAACAATGGGGAGAAATAAAAGTTGTGATAAATCGACAAGGGAAGTCATAATAAAACTTCGCGAGAAGAACTGGTCGTATCAAAAGATAGCCAACCATCTGCAATGCTCAAAGACGATGGTCTTCCACGCTGTAAAGCATTTTGCCGCGTATTAAACTACTTCAAATATTCCGCGTGCACCCAAACAGAGGAAGCCATCTCGTCGAGATGATCGAAATATCGTACGTTTGGCAAATCTTTTTAAAAATTCTAATGAGGTGAGAAAATAATATTTTTTGTTGTAAACAACCCTTTAGCAATCTTGACACACACTATTCGAATGCGTTTGGTAAAAGAAAAATTGCATGGAAGGATAGCAAGGAAGATGCACATGTTCGATACGGCATCATAGGCAAGCCCGGCTTGCATTTGTAAGTAGGTATGGACAATTAGACAGTGGAAAATTGTTCTTTTTTCTGACAAGACCAAAAATAAACAAAGTATGTTCTGATGGAAAACGATATGTACGACGACCTCCGCATAAAGCATTCGAGTACACAAAAGTGACATTAAAGCATGGTGGGGGAAATGTGAAAATTTGGGGGTGCTTTTCTGGATATGGTATTGAACCTGTTAAACTGATAGAAGGAAACATGGACAACAATACAAAAATATACTGGAAGAAACAATGTTACCTTATGCTGAAGACGCGCATCCGGTTATTTGGACATTCCAGCACAACAATGATTCAAAGCATACTGCACGCACCGTTAAGAAATTTCTCACATCGCAACTAGTTTCCGTCTTAGATTGACCAGCTAACAGCCCGGATCTAAACCCAACAGAACATCTTTGGTGCGAAATCAAGAAAAAGGTTTCTAATCGAGAGTGTGGCAATTTAAGAGAGCTGTACGACGTTTTCTTAGAAGAATGGAACTCTATCTCTCTTGCGTAATGTCAAAAATTTATAGAGTCAATGCCTCGCCGGTGTAAAGCAGTAATTAAAAGTCGTGGACATGTTACTAACTATTAATATTAGTTTAAAATGTAATAAATTGTTTTTTTTTGTTACGCATTTCACATTAATGTGGTTTTATTAATCTAAGTTTCATTTAAAACAATTCCAAAGCAGTTTAATCAACCGTTCTTAATTATTTGGACAGCTTGATTACTATTTGAGTTTGTTGCTATAGAAAATAAATAAAATTTATTTACTATATATTATTATAATCCCGTTTGCTCTATTAATGTGGATATTTCGTAACATAAATAGTTGCTTCTAAAAAGGAACACATAACTATACATGACATGGTTTAGATAAAAACGTTCTGGAACTTCTAATCGTTTTTAATTGTATGGCCATAACCGTGTAATTATATAGCGCTCTGCAATGTGTTCGTTAGCAAGCACGTTACGATAAAACGACTGAGTGAATGTCATTTCACAGAGTGCTTACGTGATCCGGTTCGGAACTTTAAAATTCGAATATGTGGTTTCTGACAAACAAAAAGGTCAAAGGGTACGTGTTCCTGGATGAAGTATTTTTTTAATTTAAATAATCTATCTGTCCAATTCGGTATGCTAAAAACAATTAACCTATGCCAATTCCGAAACCATTTCGAGATTTTATGTTACAAACCCTTATTTTTCTACTCTGACCTTTTAAAACGATAAGATGCCATTTATTTTAACAAAAAACGATGAAATAATTCGACTTTCATTGACCTCTAAATGACGTCACTTTTTTGCATTTTATTATCTGTGTGACTATTGAAGTAAAACTTTATCTAACAACACGAGCGGACTTTTGTTTTGATTGAATAGAGACTTACGAATTAGTAGGTGTCACTGTCAAGTGTCAAAGTAAATTCTAGTTTCTTTTTTTTTACTCGCGTGCTTTTCTTGGCTCCTCAACGCAACTACATATTTGTGCAAAAAAGTGACGTCATAGGATTCAAATTTTCAAAAAAATATTATAAAGTAACTACTCAATATAAAACAAAAATATTGAAATTAGTTTCTTATAATGACCTAATCTACGAAATAAAAATATAAAAAAATACCAAAAAAAAACTTTACATACCGAATTGTAATTTTATGCACAGTAAATATGAAGACTTTTTCCCACATTACTACACGAATAAATGTGAACTCATTTTTACTATATGAATTTCACAAACTACATACTAAAGACTTGGTTATTATAAAGTATTATATGTGGCTTGATTTAGAGATGTCTTTATTTGTGTCCAAGTGTTCACTTGAAGAATGTTTTAATAGAATACTATATACCCCGCGATTGTGTAATGATTGGTAATTATAATAACGATGAAAAAAGGAGCATAAGTATTTATCTATGGTATCTGTATTCACCACTGCGAACCTCCATATCTTCAAAGTATCGCCTAATATTGTTAAAATGTGCAAATCCCTCAAGCGTGAAAGAGTAACAAAAACACAGACATACCAACACACATACAAGATTTCGCATTGATGCAATGATATAGAAGCTAACCATAGGAGGACTCATACTTTGGTATATTTGCCAATCTTAAAGTAATTTCATTTTATGTTTATAATTGTATCAAATGAGATTTTTATTTATGTAGTAAGAGTGAATTCAAATCACAGTCACTTATTTATGTGAGTGTGACTAGAAATTTGTTAGATTTGTGTTTCTTGAAATTTGACGTAAAATTATTAACTGGTGGATTATAAGTTTTTATGTGTTCGTAATGGTGCACGAGTGTTGGTAAAGTGAACAAAATCACTTGACGTTGTTTTTGTGTTTGCCTCGTCGATAGCCTTAAAAAGTTTTAGTAATGCATTCGTTGGATGCAGGCCGCTTCCAACTGATCCTTTTGGAAAATTATGGGGGAGGCATATGTTCAGCAGTGGACGTCTTACGGCTGAAGTGATGATAATGATGAATGCATCCACCGCTTAACTACATCATGACTTAGACAGAATAGTGACTTAATGATTTATTTATTTATGAGTCTGTGATTTTAATATATTTGCATAAATAACTTCCCGTATACAAATTTGGCCAATTATACAAATGTTTTCTCAGAAAACATACTACGGTTTCAGAAAACGCGATGTGTATGGTTATGGAATGGTAAATATACAAACGTATGAGTCCAATTATAAAAGGAGGTCATGTCAAATGCCGGTTGATTTCGGTATTAAAGAAAACGAATTATTTGAAGTTCTAGTCTGTGATCTGGAGAATCGGATCTTAGCACGCAAATTACCTACGATTCCCTTGAGAAACGAATCTAGCACGCAAATATCGGGAAAGTACACCGTAATGAGGACAAACGTCAGGAAAAAGTCGGCTCACTTTTCATTTCCACGGAATAGTTTTCTCTACGTTGAATTCCTTTTTTATATGCTGAATTCCTTTAAGCATATTCCGTTTCTTGTTACATGTAGGTCAACAATTATTTGTATTCAAACGTTATAAATACAGATATTAAACAACTCCTAACAGATTAAAATGGGTGTATTTCATACTAGCCTGACTCGTCCACGACTTAGCTCGCGTGGCCTCACAGGTTAATTGGATACTTTTTTCCTTGGCACTTTAAATTACTTATTAAAAAAATACCTTGCCTGGGTATCCTTATAACATCAGCTATCTGTCAGTGAAATTTCCTAACAATCGGTACATCTGTTTTAGAGATTAGTTAAACAAACTGACAGACAGGCAGACAGACCCAAAAAGGTTTTTTCATATAGTATAATATATAGATATTTTAAAAAAACTGCTAGTTTTACATTGCAGACACCATCATTTTATTTATTTCAGTAAATTTAATATTAGACCCTAAGATGAGTGTATAGAAGTATCTATTGTATTTTGTTTACTTCTATCAGTATTCTCGAATGAAAAACTTCGCGGATCTGGTTGCAAGATAACACAGTTGATCACGTATAGAAAGACGAAGCGTAGATTGTATTTATATATGATAGTCAAACCCTGGCGTTAAAAAATAAGCTAGTGAACAGATTAAGTAAAGCAAAGACACGTTAAAACGAGCGAAAATAACGGGATACATTTTAGAGGTATTCCGAACTATTAGTAAGATAACCGTGACCGTGGCGGTGCCGGCTTAGAATAGCACCCCCCCAACTCTACCCGTGGGTGCCGTAGAAGGCGGCTAAGGGATAACAAATCAGAAGGTGGGCAGCAGCACCTTCCCAGTCAAACACACACAAACTGCGCTCGCCAACCCGCCTGCCAAGCGTGGCGAGTATTGGCAAAAACCCCTTAATGGATTGGACAAAAAGAACCAGGCCCCCAGTCCCCGGCAGCCCCGCTATTCCTGGCTACGGTAGCGGCCACGGTAACGGTAGGGCAGGGGGTGCTAAGAATCCCCGGCAGACGCCCAGCTACCACCCCCAACGACGACGACTGGCCTTGGTAACACACAACATACGCACGATGAGGACAGACGAGAAGATATATGAGCTGGAAGAAGAAATGAGTAAGCTACACTGGGACATTGTGGGGTTATCTGAAGTCCGTAGAGCGGGTGAGGACACGATAACCCTCAAATCAGGTAACCTACTCTACCACCGGGAGGGCGACCAACAGTCCCAAGGTGGTGTCGGGTTCCTCGTCCACAAGCCCCTTACTAACAACATAGTTAAGATCGATAGCGTTTCCAATAGGGTCGTATACCTAATACTCAGAGTATCCAAACGATATTCGCTGAAGGTCATTCAGGTATACGCACCGACGAAGTTGCACCCAGATGATGAGGTAGAGGACATTAGTCGGGCCATACATACCTCTGAAACGCACTTTCTAGTTGTTATGGGGGACTTCAACGCGAAGTTGGGTAAGAGAAGCGAGGATAAGTCGAAAGTGGGGCAATTTGGCTATGGACAACGGAACCGTAGGGGACAGAGGTTGGCCGACTTCCTGAAGAAAGAGGGACTCTTTATGATGAACTCTTTCTTTCAAAAGCCACCTCACAGGAAATGGACCTGGCTGAGTCCCGATGGTTCCACGAGAAATGAGATTGACTTCATTATGACCACCAAAAGGCAAATATTCACTGATGTCTCCGTGATCAAAAGGGTTAAAACTGGTAGTGATCACCGAATGGTAAGAGGCACGGTGAATATTAATGTCAAACTGGAGAGGTCTCGTCTGATGAAGTCTACGCTCCGACCCACTCGTGCCCGTATTCAAGTTCCCGAGAGCTTTCAACTTGAGCTATCCAATCGCTTCGATTGCATTGAGAACATCGCTTCAGTGGACGAGATCAATAACAGGTTAGTAGAAACTGTCCATACAGTGGGTTCCAAATACTTTAAACCCCACCGTACAGATAAGCCACAGAAACTCTCCAACGATACCCTCAACCTCATGGCTGAACCACGCTCATTGAAACTGCAGTCTTCGAATGATTCTGAAGCATATAGGCTGCTCAATAGACGAATATGGAAGTCCTTGCGACACGACATCCGGATCTTTAATACAAACCGTATTAAAGAGACGATAGAGCGGAAAAAAGGCTCCAAAGTGTTTGCAAGAGACATGTCTATTGGGCAAAGCCAGTTGACGAAGCTGAAGAGTGGAGACGGCAGTGTAGCGTCGACCAAAGCGGAAGTGTTAGGAGAGGTCGAGAGTTTCTACGGACAGTTATACACCTCAGTCGCTAAACCTGTTAGCAGCTCGGTCAAAAACCCAAGAGCCAAGCTGACCCGACATTATACCGAAGAAATCCCGGACATCAGCCTGTACGAGATTAGAATGGCCTTGAAACAGCTTAAGAACAACAAGGCGCCTGTTGACGACGGTATCACATCTGAGCTTCTGAAAGCGGGTGGAACACCGGTACTTAAAATCCTTCAGAAGCTCTTTAATACCGTCTTACTCGAAGGTTCAACGCCAGAAGCATGGTACAAAAGCGTGGTGGTGCTGTCCTTCAAGAAAGGTGACAACACTTTACTTAAAAAATACAGACCCATCTCGCTTTTGAGCCATGTTTATAAGCTGTTTTCGAAGGTCATAACGAACCGTCTCAGTCGCAGGTTTGATGAATTCCAGCCTCCGGAACAAGCCGGTTTCCGAAAAGGCTATAGTACCATAGACCACATCCACACGCTACGGCAAGTTATACAGAAGACCGAAGAGTATAACTTGCCTCTTTGTTTAGCGTTTGTGGACTATGAGAAAGCCTTTGATTCGATCGAGACGTGGGCAGTGCTTGAGTCTCTCCAGCGGTGCCGTACTATCGGTATAAGCGGTGCCGTACTAAAGTGTTTGTACAAAAACGCCTACATGTCAGTCCGAGTACAGGAGCAGAGTTCGAAGGCAATTCTATTGCAAAGAGGCGTGAGACAGGGAGACGTTATATCTCCGAAACTGTTCACCGCTACATTGGAAGACGCCTTCAAGCTTCTGGAATGGCAAGGACTTGGCATCAATATTAACGGCGAATACATCACTCACCTTCGATTTGCCGACGATATTGTAGTCATGGCAGAATCCATGGAAGACCTCAGTACAATGCTCGAAGGCCTCCATCGATTTTCCCAACGGGTAGGTCTTAAGATGAACATGGACAAGACGAAAATTATGTCTAATGCCCATGTTGTACCTAGACCAATATCAGTTGGGAACTCAGTTCTCGAAGTTGTTGACGAGTACATCTACCTGGGACAGACAGTCAAACTAGGCAGGTTCAACTTCGCAAAAGAGGTCAATCGTCGAATCCAACTCGGCTGGGCAGCGTTCCGGAAACTTCGCGAAGTGTTCTCGTCAAAAATACCTCAGTGCCTCAAGACAAGAGTCTTCGACCAACGTGTGTTACCAGTGATGACTTATGGCACTGAAACGTGGTCTCTTACTATGGGCCTCATAGATAAGCTCAAAGTCGCACAACGAGCTATGGAGAGGGCTATGCTCGGGGTTTCTCTACGTGATCGAATCAGAAATGAGGAGATCCGTAGAAGAACGAAAGTCACCGACAAAGTCAGAAGATTAGCCAGTTGAAGTGGCAGTGGGCAGGGCACATAGCACGCAGAACAGATGGCCGATGGGGCCGAAAGGTTCTGGAGTGGAGACCACGTACCGGCAAGCGCAGCGTAGGTCGTCCACCGACACGGTGGACAGACGACCTGAGGAAGGTCGCAGGACGACGTTGGATGCAGGCCGCTTCCAACCGGTCCTTTTGGAAAATCATGGGGGAGGCATATGTTCAGCAGTTGACGTCCTACGGCTGAGATGATGATGATGAGTAAGATAATTAGTAAATAACTGCCGTACGATTCTCTAATGATTCGTCAACGAGCTCACCGATGTCAAATACTTTTTGAGATATCGTCCTTGTACACAAGGTTGTTTTTCCAACGATTCTTGTCATCTCGTCATTTGTTTCACGGCAGTTCGCTGATGTGTCATCTAATGTAGCACCACCCTAAGCATCATAATTGTCAAACAAAATTTCAAAATGCTTTTTGAAACATAAGCCAGGCTCAGCTTTCCTCACTCAGCCTTAACTTAATAATTTATTAGGGTAATTCCGTCACAGTTTGATAATTCCCCATTTTTATGGTCGAACCCACATAAAATTTATGTCACCGTTATATGGGATATCGCTCTGGCTTCCATCGTATAATTGATATTCTGCCATCGTTTTGGACGTATTGCACAGTTGATTTGGTTGCAGTAAATCATATTGGCACAGTATGATGTAGTGGCTGGGAAATACAGCTACACTGACAAAAACACTGTGTCGACACGATAACTTCGACTATAACGAGTCGAAGCGGCAATATTAAAAACTAGTTGTTCTGCGAACAGTAGACCACGCAAGCACAGTTTTATCATAAAATTTTTCGCAGTATGAGCTATTCGCAGCTGGAATATCTCCAAAATCATCCAGTTTTTAACTTCACAATCTAATATGTCTTGATTACAACTTGACCAATTATGTTTATATTCAAAATTCCTCCAGTCAAGTAGGTACCTAATGCATGTACCAAATTTTATTCACAGAAAACGTCCACGTTTTCGCCAACACCAAAACAATAATATTGAATAGTAGAACATGCATACAACGTTTCGTCAAGAGTGGTTTTAAAATGCGACCTGTACAGGAGGACCAACATACAATCTTACAAACATACAGTTGAATGAATGAATGAATGTATGATTTATTTGCTATAAGTATTGGTACAATTTAGATCTTATGTATAATATAAAGAATGGTCCATAATACTTAATCAGAATAGTGTCATGCAGATAATATTTTTTCCTTAATTTAAATAATTACGCTTATCTGAATGGAAGCATATTAAGTAGGTACCTATTAAATTAGATTATAATTACACATTTTAATTGAAATATGGAATAATTGTAGTATTTAAATAGTCAAGATTAATAGTCAATATTTTTAAATTATCACTATTATAAGTTTTGCTTACAGTTTAAGCAGAGATGCTTCGCTCGGTCGGTCAATCGAGGTTTACACTCTTATATCCCCATTATGATTCGTGGATGCCATAGACACACACTATAACACATCGAAACGGCCAGTATCCAAAAAGCAGGTGTAACGTGGTAACTCATCCTATGACCACGTATGTACCCCTGATCATTAGACAGTTAAGTCTCATATGCCTGGAATTTCGCCGGCGCCCATACTCTTCAGACCAGAACACAGTAATGCGTGCATTCACAAAGAGTTCTTCTGCGACGAGAGACTATGTTGAAGCTGTTAATAGGCCTGTAAACTGTGATGCTACGATGGTCACTAGCCTACGCACGTCTGTAAACTTTGACGGTCGTCACTAGCCATGTGCACCAGGTAACATTAGATGTATGTTAGTGATGACTTATGGCACTGAAACGTGGTCTCTTACTATGGGCCTCATAGGTAAGCTCACAGTCGCACAACGAGCTATAGAGAGGGCTATGCTCGGGGTTTCTCTACGTGATAGAATCAGAAATGACGAGATCCGTAAAAGAACGAAAGTCACCGACATAGCCCAGAAGATAAGCCAGTTGAAGTGGCAGTGGGCAGGGCACATAGCAGGCAGAACAGATGGCCGATGAGGCCGGAAGGTTCTGGAGTGGAGACCACAGACCGTTAAGCGCAGCGTAGGTCGTTCTGATAAAGGTCGACCTGATAAAGGTCGCAGGACGACGTTGGATGCAGGCCGCTTCCAACCGGTCCTTTTGGAGAATTATCGGGGAGGCATATGTTCAGCAGTAGACGTCCTACGGCTGAGATGATGATTATGATGAACTTAGATTGGCCTGCGTTCTCAGAAAAACTAGCTTGTTGAGTTACTGATAACTATATATAATTTAAGCTCTTATATGGCGACCTTTGAAAGGGAATGGTTTATCTCTGGCCGGTGCGTTTATTTTGTTGACGTGAGGGTTGATCTTGCCTTTATACTTTTTGTGCAGAATTGCCTGATAAGGATTTAAATGTTAAACAATTATATAATAAAACGGCAGATCTAAAGGTATAAGACTCATGATTTAGGGTTCGTGAAGATAGCTCTGTTTTACGATTGATCGCTATGGATATGTAATAGAGTTCTAAGTAACCCTTCTCAGTAGAACTTACGAGACAAGCAAATCCAGCATCTGCCATATAGGGTTTTGAGCCGATGTTGATTAAAACTCTGAACTACTAAGCGAGTTACATAAAATTATGTTATGAAATCTGACGTGCCACTCAAAGTAAAAAATCTATTCTAAAAAATGTTGTCTCCCTCTCGCCTGATGGAAAGCGAAGATGGAATTAAAAAGCTATGACCATGATTAGTGCAGCTTACGGCTGCACTAATCGCCACCCATATGATGACCTGAGAGATGCATTTTCACTCTGCCTTTGCACTTTGCCTCTTGAAAGACCCAGGGTCATGGCTGCAAGGAAATACGTACACCGGCAAAGCATTCCACAATTTACTTACATGACAGAGGTAGGAACTGCCAAACTTTTTGGTTCGTGATAAGAAGTTTGGAAATTATATGGATGCAATGCTAGGCCGGAACGAGTAGTTCGGAATCGGAATGGTGAGGAAGGAATAGGATTAAAAAGCTCTTCAGAATGTTCGCCATGAAACAACCGGTAAAAAAGCTCAGAGAAGCTATAGTTTTACTGTTCTTATCTACTAGAAATATCCAACATCAGTTGTCGAAACTACTTTCTATTTTATCTTTCTTAACAAACCCATTATGAATACCAGCATCAGCTGCAAATCTGGCTTCCATAAAAGAGCTCCACCCATTACTAACTGTTATTTAAAAATCTACACAAAAAAATAACGTTCTTAGTTCGCTACAACGGTTCTCGTATTGCAAAACCATTACTTCATAATAGTGGTTCGTTTTCTTTTTAACATTTATAACTGAGTTGTTGTAATAACTACAGGACTTTCTACTTTAATGCTCACATAATAAAATATATTACAGCGTGGGTAGATCTAAAACTATCAAACTATGTAACGAGTAAAAATGTAATTAAGTGGCTTCATTGTGTTCTGGAATTTTCTTGTCAGTCGCTTAAGTTTATTGGCAAAGCGATTTAAAATTAAGTTCGCTTTAAGATTGGAAGTTGCTCTTTCTGAAGTGTTTGCGTTTTATTCATGCAAATTACGAATTCGTAGGAAGATCTCTGAAGTTTCGAGATTTACACAGGTAATTGTTTCAAAACTGAAGTGATATGTTATGAATTAGATTACCTTCGAGTTGCTGTAATACACACTTTACTACAGTAATTTAAAGTTAAATGTGTCAAAATGGACAAACAAAGTTTTCAAAGTGCCCTTCAGACCTTCACAAATGTGTCCTCCTGTATTCCTTTACTAATTAAAAAAATAAAATATAAAATATATATAAACAATGACACGGACCTATTGATGTCTGTGAATAAAATCATTATAAATAAAAACAAAAAATGGACAAATATTTATACATGCAGTAACTACTACTAGCTAAAAGGTGCAATAATTCAACGTGAAAAGACGAACGAATGTAATTTAGTTGAAAACTAATTTATGCTAATACATAATGTACTCGACATTATTCATTTAGGATATATAATAACATATTCTAAAATCACGCTTGGTAAGTACCATCATCATCCACTACTTGTCAAAACAAGAAAGGACAACTCAAACATTTGTTAACAAGACAATTATTGAAATCAAACACCTATAGCACGTATTTCACGAAGGTAAAACTTGCTCACATGTTTGCTCAAATAGTGTTGTTATAGGACTTTATACATGAAAGTTAGGTTTGTACCTGTGGGTAACAAGCTCCGTACAAAACATAGTTTGTTATTTGATATAATATATCAATAAGGTTTAAAATTGTTCTAATGTCTGGGTGTTTATTTTGTTAGTTATTTGAAAAATTAAGTTTACCTTGACCGCTTACAAAATGGTCACTCCGACTAGCACAATCCGAGTCCCAACACGTACCCAGCTGAGCAGTGGTCAGAAGCACGATTTATATTCGTGTTTATCCTATGTAGTGTTTCGGGGTATACGAATAGCTTGATAGGCTTGTCAACCTTTTGGAGGTATTACAACCCCTATAACTTTACCATACTCTGCCAAATTTTCTTTACAAGACATCATTGCATAATGAAACTAAGCAAATTTTGATAATTAGGAAGCGTTGATCATTGTGCGTACAACAACAGAACAAATCAATGGAATGAAACCAAAACCTTTCAATTTAGATACCAAGGACGTATTTATGAACACTGACTTTAAGTAAGAAAAATACGCTTCTACTGCTTCGTTCTAATACTCGTATAAACAATAATATGAATTCCATGGCTCAAACTTATTGTACAAGTAAAAGTAGAAAGTAGCACGACATTTTTGAACATAATTAACTTGAGGATTGTATGTAATTAACTGAAGTAATTGCAATAGATGTGTATTATTTGATGCACACAAATATTTTTATAGTGTTCATTTTTTAATGCACTAATGCCTAGTTAGCGATATCAAACATTGCAATTATTAGAGAGAAAAAATCACATCCTCGGACGGGTTCGAACCCACGTGTCAGACGCCATGACCACTAGGCCACCGAGGCTCGAGGTCCGAGCATCGAATTTTAACTCTCTATCTGTTTTCAACTGTCTTACGGGGACGGAGCGACATCTATTGAACAACTTTGGCAGCATTATCCAAACAAAATAATGTTGTTTTTGAAATCCTCAAGCTAAAAAAAAAGATATTAACAAATATATTGTGACACTTCCGCTGAAAAAAAAAGTGTCACTAAATATATTTTAACATCGTTTTTTGATAATGGATTTCCGCAAAGTAACGCCTGAATCAATAAATTAAACCTTAAACTTTCGTATTGACATCACAACCATTTTTAATTACACACAAATATATTCAGAGTGCCAAATACTACCTGGCATAGGGCACGGGAAGAATATCACTATTGAATAGAGGGGCTACATGCAGGTGTCCTTAATGACCCATAGCCATACCTGTCCATATTTACCTATCCATTCAACTGACAGTACGTTATGTTGACCACTATCTCGCTTGATGTCGCAGCTAACGATGTGACATGCATGCCTATGAGGAGCATGTTCACTGATGACAAGGCTCCAAGTTTGCATCTGCCCGGGAAACACAGACTTTTGTAGCGAATATTTATGTATGCAAAGTTTGTAACTTACCTTTGTAGTTTTGAACTAGAATTTCATAAAAAGTACATTATTAGCAAGGAGTATGGGCCATGATTTACGAGTGCCCAGTGCTAGTTAAAGAACAGCTTAGTGGTTTGAAAACACCCAAATACCTCAATCATGGCTTAACGATTGGCTGCTTAAGCTTCTCTCCATAGTAGGGGAACGTTTTTATGAAAATGCCACACATAATTACATATAGAATAAGTAAAGTATTGATAAGTAATGCCCGTAGTAAGGTTCGCTTTAGCTGATGAGTTGAAAACTAAAAGGAGATCTTTGCTCTTCCATGTTTCAGAACAGAATGTGTAAGGTATATAAAAAAATATTTTAAGCCAGTAGCTGTTGCGATCATTCTATAGTCTACACAGAAAAAAAAATTCAATTATTGAAATGCCATTAAATACAAAACAAAACCATAATGGGACGCTTACAACATAATAACCATCAACTGGTAGAATTTCGTCTTGATCTAGCAGTTTAGGATCAGCGTTGATAAATTAGTTAGTCAGACAAGACAAATAATTATATAAATTATTAAAAAATAAGAAAAAAACACGATACTAGTACAAACTTTCGCATTAATATTGTTAATGTAGTATGATAAATAGCCTACTCGAAAGGTCCTATACTTCCGCTCTTACGTTACCGCGTTACATTCGTTTGACTGTCTGTATCAGATCGACAAAGTTCCCCGACATTTCAAACTATGTCGAGACTAGTACAATGATGAAGGGTGTAGATATTGAAAACTGGTTGCATTCAGTCCACGTTCTACGTTTGATGGTGGATGCCATTCTATGTCGTCGGTGAAAATGACTAGTTATACACGACTGGGTTGTAGATATCATTCGCTTTAGTCTACAATCTACACCAGCGGTTCAATGTACGGGGCAGAAACTGACCAAACAAGGTATTTCATTACCTTAGGTACAAAATCACATCAGCAATCACACCATGAATACTACAAATCTGAAATTTTGGATGGATGAAAATCAGGTTCTGAACTTTAAACTACTTAAGACATGTCAATTATTGAATCATATACTTATATTTTTTAATATAAGATTATTTATTGAATTAACAATTTTAACAAATATTATAAAAGGTACATACTTACAAAGATTAAAAGACACTTAAAATTGATTAAACCATTTGTTGAAGGAAAAGTGCACAGAATGCTGGCTGCATTTTTACGTTGAATTGCAAATTTTTTGTGCAAAATATAACTATCATTCTGGTCGCCTGACAATTCAACCAAACGTTTGGCCAAGTCCCTGACAATTTCGTATGCACCTGGACCCCACGGACCCAAAGTTTTTACCCCAAAAGGCACAAATATGTAACCTCTATCAAGATTAGCATATTTGCGCCATTTAAAGTTTTCGGCATTTGTCGCTGCCATACCAGCTTGAGCGTATGTTTAAGAAAGATGCGACGGAAAAAACAAATATAAAAAAAAGGAAAAAAACTTACATTCTTAACTAGGTGGCGGCCTCGTTTTTAAACGGCCGTCTTGGTTGGTACCAACGTACTGCCAGACTTTGTACTACGAAACAATAGTGCGCAAGCATTGTTGTGTTAATATATTAAGCATTATAGTGACGAGTACAGCCGTGCGATTCTGTAATGATTCGTCAATGAGCTCACCAATGTCAAATACTTCGCATTACATATACCTTGTACATAAGGTTGCTTTTCCAACGTTTCTTGTAATCTCTTCATTTGTTTCACGGATGTTGTCAAAGATGAAACGATGTTTGCTCTTAGATAATCGCACGGCTGTACTGTGCTACACAAAACTACAGTCACAAAAGACATATAGAGAACAGTACGGAAACTACCTTCAATCATTCGAAACGGCCCACTGACATAAGCATGCGCATCGACGAGACCCCTAAGTGGTTCTCGCGGTGCCTTCAGTAGTGAGTGTTACAAACTATTTTTACATCATAACCTTTTTTATATAATCTAAAATATGAAATTTCACACTTGACTGACTGCTATGTGTTTTAAAATTGTAATAGTGTTCTTGTATGATCGAGCATAAATCATAATAAATTCGTAAAACATAACACAAAATACAAATCTTAGATGGCGGCTGCAATAGATTATAATATTATTATGAACTATATCGTACTGGGTGTCGTTTTTATGGTTTTGGAGGGCGTCGAAGTCGATAGTGCTGTCAAAATAGAAATCCAATTAGGCGTCTGCGCCAAATTATCAACTTTATCGTCATGGGTCATGTTTTCATGGTTTTCGAGGGCGTTGAAGCCGATAGTCCTGTCAAAATAGAAATGCAAGATGGCATTTGCCCGAAATTATCCACTTTTTTATATTGGGTGTCGTTTTTATGGTTTTCGAGGGAGTTGAAGCCGATAGTGCTAACAAAATTTAAATCTGGCTGGGCGAAATTATTAACTTTTTTTTGGAGTCAATTTGTAATTTCTGAAGAATAAAAGTATTTTTTTATTACAAGGTATCATACGCATTTTTCAGGTAAAATGCAGTACGGTTCAGCCCAAAATGTTTGACAAATACCCGAAAACAGAGCTCATGAGCCCTACCCCCGCGCCACCAGCAGCACCTACCACGCGCCCAACCGCGGCTCACGTACGCTCCCGCCAAAACTTGTAAAAGGTTATGCCATAATGACAAGTTAGTGTAGTAAACCTACAAAAAATACCAAGATCTACAAGTGGATGTGTGCCAAAACTAAACTGTTTTCCGTATTTTAAACTATCAAGATTAACCGATGCCATGATACACCTACAAACATTTTATTTGTAAACTAGAATTAACTAGATTTAATGTCTACAGCAGATCAACGAATGTTTTATTTACAAAAAAACAATACCATAAAACATTAAAAGTGACAACCCTATGGCTTCAATGGGGCATAGATAATTATTTGATCAACTAGGCTAGTTTTCATACTGTTGCATCTTTATACTGTGCTACAGTTCTAAAGTCTAGATGGTATGTTAACTGTCATAGATAATCGTAAAACTTAGCACCAGCCGTGCGATTCTCAAAGAGCAAACATCGTTGCATCTTTGAAAACATTCGTGAAACAAATGAAGAGGTTACAAGAAACGTTGGAAAAGCAACCTTATGTATAAAGGCGATATTTCATAAAGTATTTGACATCGGTGAGCTCGTCGACGAATCATTACAGAATCGCACAGCAGGCTTCAGTCTTGTCGTTTCAGTACGTGATCCCATAAAAAAACTTTAAAAATGTGAAGACTAGCATGTAAAAGTAAATAAAAATATTTTTCAGAACACCGGCCTTACTTATAAACGCTGCTTAAATTTAAATAACGTCACTTAGTACGGCGCAGAAAAATTTTCCTTTGCGCAGTACTAAATAACGTTAGTTATGTAGCGTATTATAAGTAGATGTTTATAACCATTATTTATATATACCTTAATAGGTACCAAGGTTTATTTTAATTAATGGATTATTATGTCTTGCAATTGACAAATAGAATAAACTTTTTTCCATGAAATAACGAGTTTAACGCAAATTCCTTTACGGCCGCATATTAGAAAATATTGCACTGTGCTCGTAGAATGCTGGCACATAACAACGTGCTCGAATGTGCTGAAGATTTCTATTAACTTAGTATAAGATTACAAAATAAGCATAAAAAAATTTGATTAAAATTAACTCACTAGAATTAGTGAAATGTACTTGTTGGGATGGACATATGTTTGATAAATTTCAAGCCAAAATTTCTAAACTGTTTGCGCTGATATTTTAACAAGGTATATGATAAATTAGAACATCGTCTTGTGCTCCTTCATCTGATCGTTTGTCTACCTTGGTAAATGTAATACCTATATAAATACTCTGTACACGCAGATAGCATATTATGCTACGAAATTTGTAGACGTCTACGCTGTGTAGACATTATGCTACGAAAATGTATGATGTTTCGTTATATATAGTGGAGGTGCATAAACAATGATTATTTAAATGTTTAGCTTAAATTACAATAATGCTAATTACAAGATCAGAATCACCTATAGTATTTCTATTTAGTTGCTGCAGTGACAGATCGGATTGGGGACCAGCGTTTAATACCCCTGGCATATAATCGATAAAAAAATTATATTTCGTCATATTTAGATGAAAAGTAGTAAAAGTAGCTCTTTTAGTAATAAAATGCTTAAATAACTATATATAACTAATAATTTAAAAAGGGAACCTCATGTAGATGAGGTTCCCTTTTTAAATTATTTTAATGGAACACAATTAGATAAGTCTATGTGTTATTCCAGAATATAACTGGCATTAGAAATTCCATCATAATGAATAAAAACGAGTAGGTATCAACAAAACTGTCTAATTATCAGCTTAGAAGTGATGTTTTGATTAACGCTCACCCGTCACCCGGAGATATTCACTTATGAGTCTCATTCGCGCTGTAATTTCACTTGCTACAGTGCCCTTCACACAACGATGCTTGTGCACTATTGCATCTCAGCAATGTATCTGGCACTGTGATGATACCATATAATATGGCCCCTATAAAACGATCTACAACCTTGCAGGTCAGGTTTCCTCGCCTCGTCTGGGGCAAATTATATAATTTATAACTAATATAATATTATAAAGAGTAAAGATTTGTTTATTTTAATTGAATATGCTCTGAAACTAATAGACCTATTAGAAAAAAAATATATTATAAGAACACTACATTATCAATGATGAACATAGGCTATATAATTTTATCCAAAAAAGTTGGGGAAAAAGCTAACGATCCGTAGGAATACTTGGGAAATGTAACCCAAGGTGTGAAAAAATTACAAAAATAGTCCTTATATTGCGTACACTGCGGAAACTATTGACAATTATAGAACAAAGTGACGTACTACAGTTTTATAGAAGACGTCAATAACTACAAAGAAGTCCACATTACCATATGTATAACTATTACAGTTATGGTCACAATAAATACTTTTATATTTGAAATATGCAATAGTAACGCCGCATTATTCGTACTCTAGTATTAATCCTTATCTACTCTAATAATAAGGAGGAAAAATGTGTGATTGTTTGTAACATAAACACTTAAAAACTACTAAACCGATTCAAACAATTCTTTCACGAGTATAAAGCTACATAATGCCTGAGTAACATATGTTATTTGATTCATCATCATCCATTACCACGTGGGTGAAATCGCGGATATTAGCTAGTTTATAATAACTTCTTCTTCTTTAAGTGCCTCTCCATTACTGAAGGTTGGCAGTCAGCTTCTTAAATTTTTCTTCGTATTGACAAAATCCAATCTGAACAATTGCTCCACGGTCTTAATGCCGGTCCTCTCCCTGATATTACGGAGGCTAGACATCTTTCGTCTACCCGATTTGCGCATATAATATATAATCATAATAACTTATGAAATGTTTTAGCTGCGTCTTCTCACAAATTGTTACATTTATATTATACCAATCCACTGGAGCCTTAAGATAGCTCGTTAATTAACGTCACTTGTAATTTATTAGATTAACGTGCCTTCCTGATAATGAAAACAAAAGGAAACAAATATTACTTCTAAACTTTACCTATTTGCAGGTTGTATTATTACATCAATATATCGTATACTATTAGATAACATCTCTCGAGCGTTTTTAATAATGCAGGTGATTTCTAAAATTGTGGAAGAACAAGATACGATATGTAGAACAGAACCACACAGCAGTGAACAGTAATTATATTTCATACAAGCGACTGGCAGTGACATCGTTTGCGTAAAAATCTCGGCATTCGGCCTCGCCATATAGTTCCGCCTTTTCTTGGGTTTTCTTTTATAAGACTCTTCTCCTTACAATAATTAAAACAACAAATAAAGAATTAGTGATATTGTGCCATCCGTTCTCAAGTTATAGCGTGACCAGAAAAGGGTTCATTTTTATACATAATATAGACAACGACGTTTGCGCTCGTGTCTCTCCGTTTGGGTAGGCACACCGTACCTAGTCGAATGGAACTTCAGCTCTGCGTCCCCGCAGTGCACTCCTGAAATTGCGAAAATGCTGATTAATGATCTCGATAATGCGAATATTTGCTCTTTATGTTTGTGAGTTACGAAATACGTCATGATTTGAAATAGCGTTCGGGGCCGTGCTCCACGACTCTTTATAAAACAAACATAATCAAATACATAGACAGAATGGAAGGACAAACCAAAAAACATACTTTTGTATTTATTATCATAGTGTTGGATGCTGTTGATGTTTATATTGCAACCATTGACACGTTTTTCCGTAACGCGTGTGATCGTAAAGCTTTTTTTGGTTCAATGAATACGTTTGCTCTGTTTGTATTTTGTTTTCCTCAAAATCACCTTTGATCCTCTATTCATTTAATATGACAGGAATTTATTCAGGTATTCATTTTGTTAAAGCTTCATTTAATTTGCGTTTTATTTAAAAACTGTTGCTATTTACGAAATTTATTAATCGTTTGTCTGCTGTTAATTACAAAACCTACGTTTAACAGTTACAATATCAGCTATAATTTTAATCTGCAAATCATCAGGCGCAGGGAAACTTAAGTAAATATCTATAAGTAGAACGTCTTCTCCACTAGCGTTGATTCACGCAAGTTTGGCGCGAGTCGCGTATAGGTATGTCAACGTCGCCACAAAACAAGTACAGCCGTGCGATTCTATAAGAGCAAACATCGTTGCATCTTTGACAACATCCGTGAAACAAATGGCGAGACGACAAGAAACGTTGGAAAAACAACCTTATTTACAAGGGCGATATCTCAAAGTATTCGAATCATTACAGAATCGCACGGCTGATCGCATCTACATTTTGTTGGTAGCATACCTACGCAACATTGCAAATGCTACGTTTTTAATATTAAAATTTTCCTGGGTTGCGGTCAATTTCCAAACAGACGGGAGTCATGCGAGAAAAATAGCTTCTGAAACTGAACTGTATTTAGCCTAAAAAAATTAAAACATTCACGTTCACATCAATGACAAAGCTTTGGGGAGATATTAGGCTATATAAGATCGAGTCAAAGACTACACAATAATTGCCTCTTGTGATTTATGTTACATGCACCTTTTGCCGTGTGGATATGTTCCTAATAATATAAATATATCTTGATAAATAAACTTTTTAAATTAACTTCAAAAAAAAAGAGGAGGTTTTCAATTCGAATTTATGTTATAAAATGAAAACTTATGTGGTTTATACACATTTTTATTATGAAAAACGGAAATCCCTCACGTAAATAAGTTAGATCTTTCCAACTATAGTTTCCATCACATCCAGTGGTATTCAAGGAGAGCTCAGAACACTGGCAGTTGCGTCTCGCCTCGCACTACAGGCAGTGGCTCGGAGGGCAACACATCCTCATGAAATGGTTCGATTAATGAGTGTGTTCGGCCACTGCTGATATCCGTGTAACATGGACATATATATATATATATATATATATATACTACCACGCCACTAGTTTATCGGAGCACGGTCAACTATATAATATGACCTTCTGCACTCTGTCCTTTTTGCCCAGCGTGCACACTGCTGCCACTTGTACCTACCTATTTTGTTCTAGCACCTGCTTCACGTGATTTAACTCGGTATGTATATACTGCACACAGGCTAAAAGCGCAAATTATTAAAGCCATCGGGACCGACATCAGTTGTGACAGATAGTGATGAGAGTTTGCTTTAGTAAGTAACGGTCTGTGTGCGTAAGTTTCGGTAAACGGAATGACTCATTTTACCATCCGCTCTAGATCTACGCACATCCAGAAACACAAACATCCACCAGACTCTTCTTTTGATATGAACTGTAGCCTCTGATGTGCAAAGTTCAAGTGGATTATGAAAAAAGGTAACGCACCTTAGGCAATAATAGCAAAGATGTCATCCACATAGTAACGGCCATAACGCGGTTTTACACTACAACACTTCATTGCCTCTTCCCCGAAATATTATTGAAATACGTTAGTCGCAACTTTCGTTATAAGTGAATTCATGGCATCAACATTCAATAGCCGCGGTCGCCAGTCAGTAAATTGTTATTATAATATTAAAAAAGTACCTTTTGTTGGTAAAAGCTGAGTACATAATTTTCCTGTCACATAAATCCAACTTGGTACAAAAAAATAAGAAGTTTGATCAATTGTTTAATGTTGTGTTTTTACAAGCGTATTGAATTACTCAATTATACGAAATTGGTTAGCCTTCATAAAAACCACACATAAAAAGAAAATAACGAACCGAAATAACCTTTCTTAGCACTTTTTATATAAACCAAACTTCTCAACTTTACCTCTATTTCCCAAAGAATATATTGAAAATCCTTTATTCCAAAACATCACGACTCGGCTAAAGCTACTCGTACAGTGACAATTTCATTTAAGGACGAGGTTACGAAAACATAAGCTTCAAATAATAAGCAGTCAAATAGTAAAGCATTATGCGAGAACCTATCTCATTAAAGTATTCATAATATGTACCTGTGTCTGAGTCTGTCTGTCTGTCTGAGCTTTACTCTTCGTGACCTTATTGTTAGACAATTGTTTAACTTTTCTGAAATTACAGCGCCCTAATTTGTATCTACCTTTTCTCTTCTCCTCGTTCCCTCACTGCTGAGGATCACGACCACGTACAATCAGTCTCCATTGGGTGCGGTCATAGGTTGTGTGAACCGCACGGTATATGCTACCACCCACCGCCTTCTTAATCGTGTCAGACCATTTTACAGGTGTCCTTCCCTGACCACGTCTACCGTCAATGTTTCCTAAAATAATACTTTCTTTAGACAATGCTTTGAAGACTGCATAATATGTGCGAAGAAGCTGAGGGCTCTTTGTCGGCAGATAGTGGAGATCTACGTAATAACTACAAAATACTAGTACTAACCGAACTATTTTGTTACCGTACCGGTAGCATACCATAAATAGTAATCAGTTTTGAATATTACATTTGAAATTTCTTTCTTAGCAGTTTGTATAATTGGTGCCAAATTCTACTTCCATTTTCAGAGTAACTGAGGCGCGTCTTTGCACAGTAACAAATACTCTTTGAATATAAAGAAACACATCAATACAGTGAACAAACTTCATTGCTTTTAACGTAATTGCATCAGCTGAAAGACTAGAAGAGTACGAAAGCCTGCAAATCGAACGAAAACATTCGTTCACTCGTGTATTCAATACTAAAATAGCTACCTAGCTCTTATATCTACTGGAACATGTTTGGAGAAGATGAAAGTAGAATAACGTATCTGTGTGTAAATAGAACATTTCATTAAAGAATCGTACGCGTATTTGAGATATGGATTCTTTGCGATTCGATGCGTTTACTATCAATATATTGCCATAAATTATTTTAACACGAGGTCTGTAGGAGTAACACTAGATGTTGGAAACCTTCAGCAAAAGTCACTCTAGTTGGGTACCACTGAATTGCCATATATTTTTTTAACTGGCTTGACTGGACGTTTAGCGCAGTTGGCAGCAACCTTACCTTCTGAGCCGGTTCGATCCCGGACAGGTCAAACACTTGTGTGCATGAAAATGTCTGTTTGGCCTTTGGCTAGGTGTGTGTATGCGTTTATAAGTACATAAAGTAGTAATCAGGTTACCATAGTTACAGGTCCTGCCTAGTTCTGATGAAGATCTGAAGGGCTTGTGTTGATATTGCTCCTTATTGTAATATTCTGCCTCAAATCATAAGAATGCTAGCACTTTTGTGTTTAAGTTTAGTTACTGTAGTTAGTTAAATGGCTGAGCGAAAGAGAAACATCGCTAATGTCTTGAAGAAAATAACGCAGTGGAGGGCCGTTAAGTTAAATTTAAAGCACTGGATGGCACTGGAAATGTCATGAAACTACTACACGCTTTAAGTACATATGTGGCTTAAAAAAAACGCTTAATGAATTTAAAGAAAAAATATTTGTGACCACCACCTCTGAATGAAGTGAGATCTACCAAAGATAAAAAAAGACGTGTGGCACTCGGAGACTGCCGCGGTAAAGCTATTGCATAGCTGTTTTTATCAACTTATGCAATTATAAATATTTAACCAATGCCATCTAGAGGCGAGTTGCTGAACTAAAGAGACAAACGTGATATTTCAAAAGTCATTGAAAGTTCTGCTTTTCATCGATAGATGCCAAATCAACTTATGCAATTATAATTATTTTACCAATGCCATCTAGAGGCGAGTTGCTGAATATAAGAGACAAGCGTGATATTTCAAAAAGTCATTAAAAGTTCTGCTATTCATCGATAGATGGAGTCGGAGTGGGGGGTGTTAGGTTATTTTCGTTACGGAATTTCTGGATTCGGTCTCCACGTTCAAGGCCCGCGATAAAAGCTATGCAATAGCTTGAAAAAAAAAATCAATTCGTTATGGGCGGAACGATCGCGGAATAAACATAAAAAAAAAAAACACTATGTCTTTAATATGAAAAACGGAAATCACTCTCGTTCAGTTATTCATTGCATTAATATAATGCAACGAATAACTGAACGCAAGCTTATATGACTTGACGTTTCTGTGGTTTTATTTTAATTTTCAGAGGATTAGTTAGCGTAATTCAACGGCAGCCAAAGTTACAGCTAAAAAGCAGCATGTAATTGACCGAGTGAGATAAGTTTTTATATGAAGGAGAAATACTCCCGCTCTGAAACTTTCAGAACCTTTTACTAGTACCATATGCTTGACAGTGAATCTATAAAATAGTAGTAAAAAGAAGCAGTAAAAAGGCAAACAATTACTGGCTTTTATCGTTACAAAAAGACCATCTAAAATTGGTCGGATTATAATGGCTGCTAACTTTGGCTGCCAACTTCACACCGCTCTTTTAAAGTCATATTGTATTTATATTATTATGAAGTATAATTACATAATTAAATGTTTATTGGTACATAGAAAATTTCACTGAATTGTCTCAAAGTTATACAAGCCATCGAAATCACTTTCGGAAGTCCGGAATCCGCTTTATTCTATAGGACTTGTACGGGTTACGTACATTTTATTGTAAACTGCTAACTTAGCGCGACTGCGTTCGCGCCTTTCATTGTGTTTTCCAGTAAAATAAATCAGTCTGCAAGCAGCGATCGGTCCAACACGTTGTTTCATTTATCATAATAACATAATTTTATGCACGGACTAACAAGCCCGTACATAAAGGTCCTTCGAGCCTCCGAAGGTGGGATCATCAGCGCGAGTGATTGTTGAGTCAGTAATTCGTGTGTGAGGTTCTGCCAAGGAACTAGCAGTGAGCAAATATCAAGGATATTATCAGTGGTCTCTGGTTTGGCATCAGCCACCGGGACAAGCATCATCAACAATCCTAGGCAACGCATCTGTTGTCAGGGTTATCATCACCGATCCTTCGCGTAGCAACGAGCGCAAGGATTTATCATCAGTCTCAGGCAGGCAGCAGCCGGCCGGGACAATCTTAAGCAGCTCTTGACTAGGAAGCAGCCGTCAGGAGTATCAACATCGTATTCAGCAGTTCTGGACACGCCAGCAGTGTCAGGACAAGTAACAAATCACATCAAGTAAGAAGTTTCCATTCATAATAATTAACTTTCTCATATTATCACTATGAGTACAATGGAAGACCTTTTATCAAATCAACAGCAGATCACAGGAGGTATAAATACGCTCCTATCAAACTTTAAAAAGGATGGACCAGATCGCAAAACATCAGATTATATCAAACGAAGGGTTGAAATGTTAGATGGATATTGGCAGGAATTCCAATCAAATCATGTGCAACTTAATCAATCTCCTGATCAAAGTCATCAATATTTTGTAAACAACCATTATCAGCAGACTTATGAGTTATATATTTCCGCGAGGGAAAAAATTTTGCAAACGCCAACTACATCTATTATCAGGGCAGCAACTCCTTTAGCAAGTAAAGGCACTGATCTTAAGGAAAAAATGTTGCAGCCACCAACCACATCAACAAGCAGACCATCCACGCCCATAACAGGAAAAAACATTGATTTCCCTATGGGCGATAGTACTATGAAATCACAGGGTGTAAACAGCAGGTTAGACGAGCTAATAAAGAAACAAATCAGTAACTTTAAAGCTTTCACAAGAACGGTGCAGAATATCAACTCAAATGTTATCACAGAAAAATGGGAATTCGAAGATAGTTTGAAAAAGTTAGAGTCTCGGTGGGCAGTGATTGACGCAGTTCATTGGGAGTTAGATAGCATATTAGACGGCAGCAACGATCAATATGAGATCACTTTCACCGAGCATGAACAGACATATAATAATACGAAAAAATCGCTTAACAGCAAGCTTTGGTCAATGACTCACAGAGAAAAGGCAACTCCACATATGGATATTCCGATATTTCACGGTAATCCACATAAATGGGTTTCCTTTAAAGATCTTTTTACCGAAACTAAACATAACAACAGTTTTCTCTCTAATGCTCAAAAAATGCAATTTTTGAAATCCAAGGTCAAAGGTGAAGCAGAGCGCCTAATTCAACATCTCAATATCAGTTCCGATAACTACATAATTTGCTGGGATATTCTCAACCACAGATTTAATAACAAAAAACTTATATTTACATCGCATATCAATATTTTACTAAATCTTTCTGGAGTGCAAAACGGCTCTTTTAATAACATCAAACGCATGCATGATGTCACGCAAGAGACATTAAATGCTATTAAAAGTCTAGGAGTCAACACATCATCATGGGACCCACTACTGGTACACATTTTGTGTCAAAAACTTGACAGTGACACGCATAACGAGTACATATAGTCCCTTAAACAACCTCGAGAGTTACCCACGTTATCAGAGTTTTTGAAATTTTTAGAAGGAAAATTTATGAGTATAGAATCAAGCAGAAGGAAACAAGAAACCAATTTTCATCATAAATCAAACCAACAGGTAGCAAAATCAACAAACAATTGCAATAACACAAAATTATTTCCTGCGAAAGTATCATATTCGAGTAACAAAGACATGCCGAAAGCAACTTCTAACAATAAATTCCATTCCCACAGAAGTTGCCCGGTTTGTAAAAGTGAGCATGGCTTATACCATTGCAAGCAATTCTTGGAAATGCCGCCTGCAAATAAAAAGCAATGCATATTGAAACACAATTTATGCCAAAACTGTCTATATGATCATTACGGTAAGGATTGCTTTTCTACTAAGCGATGCCAAGAATGCAATGGGTTTCATAATACAATTTTACACGAAGTGTTCAAACAAAGTAATTTTAATAATCAAGGTAATAAAATATCTTCTTCTTTTAAACAACAATCGGATGCGAACTCCCACGTAGCACAACAATATGAAATGCCCGAAATTTTATTATCAACAGCAATGGTTAAAGTTCAAAAAACTGACGGAAGCTATCAAACCATGAGAGTTCTGATAGATATGGGATCACAAGTGTCCATAATTTCGGAAAACGCTGCACAGCAGCTAGCGTTACCTAGACGAAAGTGTAAGGGAATCATCAGTGGAATAGGAGCAAAGGATAACAGCTGTAAAGGAGTTATGAACATATACTGTACATCAGCGATCAATAACTATCAATTCAGTACAGATGTCTATATCATGAAAAATCTTATTAAGCACTTACCTAACAACTCATTTCCTAAACCATCGTGGGATTATTTAAACTTTATTCAACTGGCGGATCCGGAATTTAATATCTGCCGACCAGTCGATATTTTGTTAGGTGCCGACGTATATCCGAATATTGTATTAGAAGGTATATGCAGATCGGAACAGTCATCATTAATAGCACAGCAGACCCGCCTAGGATGGAGCTTATGGAAAAAGTTTAAATGACTTAATGCTAAAAGGTCCCAATTTGCAACAAGACCTTCAAACGTTAATCCTAAAATGGAGGCAATATAAGGTTGCTTTTACAGCCGATATTGAAAAAATGTTTCATCAAATTTGGGTTCATGCTGACGATCAGAAGTTACAAAAAATCATCTGGAGGGACAGCCCTAGAAATATGATACAAGAATATCAACTGACTACAGTCACTTACGGCACTAAAGCAGCGCCTTTTCTAGCAATGATGACACTTAGGCAATTAGCGAATGATGAGCGTGAAAAATATCCCGAAGCTTCCAAGGTCGTCGAAGAAGCATTCTATATGGATGACTTGGTTCACGGGACCCATACGATCAAAGAAGCAAGAATTTTAAAAGAAGACTTAATAGCAATGTTAAAAAGAGGTGGCTTCAATTTAAGAAAATGGTCATCAAATGACCCTAGAATACTGCAACTAGATGGTGAAGAGCCAAAAATCAAAGATTTCAAACAAGCAGAATCGGCTAAAACGTTAGGACTTTCTTGGAATCCTACTGAAGACAAATTCTCATTTTCATCTACAATAGAACCATCAAACGGCAAGGTCACCAAAAGATTAATACTCTCAGATATTACGAAAATATTTGATCCGTTAGGCTGGCTCACGCCGATCACAACAAAATTAAAAATATTATTTCAAGAAGTTTGGTTATCTAAAATAGACTGGGATGACGAAGTTCCTGAAAATATCCACAAAAATTGGATAAAGATAAAGCTTGATCTCCAAGATATCAATCAGTTGAAGGTGCCTAGATGGATAGGTACAATACTGTCATGCCGCGTTGAGCTTCATGGCTACTGCGATTCATCGAAAAATGCTTACGCGTGTGTAATTTATTGCAAAATAAATAATGGTGAAACCCCACCAGAAATCATACTAGTCGCAGCAAAGTCGAGACTAGTGCCATCGAGCAAAATCATATCATTGCCACGCTTAGAGCTCTGTGGCGCTGTTCTGTTATCAAAACTTATGGCCAAGGTCGTGAAATGTTTATCAGGATACAATATCAAGGTGTACGGATGGTGTGATTCCACTGCAGTACTCGGCTGGATACACGGCGACCCTGGAAGATGGAAGACATTTGTGGCAAACAGAACTTGTCAAATCACATCGATAATGCCATCAAACTGTTGGAAGTATTTAAAATCTACTGAAAATCCAGCAGACGCAGCCAGCAGGGGTTCGTCCGTGGCTCAGCTAAAAAACAATCCATTGTGGTGCCAAGGACCTTCGTGGTTGGCTACTTACATGCCTGAAAAAGATGTAAATAAAGACATATACGTCACCGAAAAGGAAATCAAAAAACAAAAACAATCGAATGTTGTAACCAAGCAAGAGGAAAGCGTTATCAGCAACTTATTGAGCAAGCACAGTTCTATATCAAAAATCACGCATATACTAGCATGGGTATACCGGTTCATATCAAAAAATAAGCAAAAAGGATCATTAACTCTATCAGAATTAAGTAAAGCAAAAGAAATAATCACAAAGCATGAACAAGAAAAAGAATACGCAGAAGAGATATGCTCTTTGAAACAAAAAAACAAATTAAACACAAAGAGCAAGATCTTAAAATTAAATCCATTCTTGGATGAAAATAGTGGCCTTCTTAGAGTTAGAGGCAGGTTACAGCATGCACATCATATCAGCCAAGACATGCAGCATCCTATCATTCTTCCACATAGTGGACGTCTAACAGAATTAATCATCAACGATGCACATGCTGCTATGTTACATGGCGGAGCACGATTGACATTAAGTTTTATTCGTCAAAAATATTGGATAGTAGGTGGTAACAGAGCAACGAAGGCACAGATTCGCTGCTGTGTGAAATGTGCAAAGCATAATCCTATTTTGGAACAGCAAATAATGGGAGATTTGCCGGAAGCAAGGAGTAATCCATCACGGCCGTTTAAAAATACGGGTGTGGATTTTACTGGACATATTTTTGTGAAAGCGAGCAAAGGGCGTGGAATCAGAAGCACAAAAGGGTACGTGGCGGTATTCGTGTGCATGGCTACGAAGGCTGTGCACCTGGAATTGGTCTCCGATCTCAGTACACCATCATTTATAGCAGCATTGCGTCGAATGGCTGCACGAAAGGGAGCGCCTAGCCATTGTTATAGCGACAATGGCCGTAATTTCGTAGGTGCTAATAAAATATTACAGCAAGAATATCAAGAAATTCTAAAAACATTGAACAGTAGTGAAGTCCGCGCCGAAATGTTGAGCATGGAAATCCAATGGCATTTTAGTGTGCCATTTTGGCCTACAGGAGGTGGGATTTGGGAGGCTGCGGTAAAGAGCTGCAAAAATCTTCTGAAGAAGACCATAGGAGAGCAGATTTTAACATACGAAGAACTTTACACAGTTCTAACGCAAATTGAGGGATGCCTGAACTCGCGTCCGTTGTGTCCAATATCAGAAGATCCGGATGATATGGATTTTTTGACTCCAGCACACTTCTTAACTGCAGGAGCCAATGTCACTCTATTAGAGACAGAAACGGATCATAGAACTCGGTGGCAACTCACTCAAAAAATTGTACAAGATTTATGGAAACGATGGCGCCATGAGTATCTCACACAACTATCAGCAAGGTCCAAATGGAAACAAAGTAAAGAAAACATCAAGCTAAATGACGTAGTCATTATCCATGATGCCAATCTCCCACCAGGAAAGTGGCTTATGGGCAGAGTTATTAAATTACATCCCGGCTCAGATTCATACGTCCGAGTCATTACTTTAAAAACGAAAAATGGTGAACTAAAACGTCCTATCACCAAAGTATCCATTCTACCAGTTCATGAACAAAATCACGAGCAAAAAACTCCTGAAACTAACCAATCGCAATCAAAACAAACATCGTCAATTCCTCGTTTCAAACTATCAACAATGTTCACATCAATCATTTTATTCCTTAGTATCATAACAAGTTCCCAGTGTACTTTAAATGCAACGACCTTCAGAGATAATCAACATCTTTACTTTGACAAGGTATCAAATATGAACATTATTCGAGACGAGTGGAAACTAATAATTTATTACAAAATGCAACCTTACTGGGAAGGAACCACTGCACTGAACAAATCAATTACAACATTAGAGCGAGCCTGTCAAGAAATACATAACATAACATATTGTAACTTAATATTATTACAATTACGGCACGAGCTCAACGAGTTAGATTACCATAATCAACTGCTCCTTAATCAGCAAGATAGCACGAGCCGCAGGAGAGAGCGCCGGCGCACCCGGCGCGGGCTTATCAACGGTGTCGGGTATCTCGGGAACTACCTCTTCGGAATACTTGATAGTAGATTCGCAGAACAATACGGAAAGGATATCACACTACTACGAGACAATCAAAGACATGTCATGACGCTATGGAAAAAACAAACATCGGTAATGGAAGCAGAGTTAAATCTTTTGAAACGAGTGGAAAAAGTTGTATCCGAACTACATAAAATCATTCGCCAAAAACTATATGACATAGAGAAAACCGTCGAATTTTTGAAATCTGATATTGAAATAACCAGTGAATTTACAATGGGATGGGAATGGGAATGGGAGCTTTAATTACAAGCAACTTATTACAAAATTTGAAACACTTACAGAGGATATTGATAGACACAATCACAGATATCTATCATGGCCGATTCAATCCATATTTAATTAATCCAAAACAATTGCAAGATCAGCTGAGCAGTATATCGAGTCACCTTTCGAGTGACGTCACTCTGCCCATTGAAAACATTCACATCGATATATCAAGAATATTCAAACTCATAACTACCAAGGCAAGAATGATACCAGATTACCTTATCTTCGAACTGCGAATCCCATTAATTAGTAGAGACTCATTCGAGATATTTAAAATCATACCAATCCCCGAAGTGAGGCAAGACAGCATGATAAACATTAAACCCATATCAGACTACATAGCAATTAACCTGAAAACGGATACATACCTAACCCTTTCGGAAAATGGCATTAGATCATGTCTAGCAGGAGATACGTACCTGTGTCATATTAAGATGACGCATCGGGCCGAGAAACACGAAAACGGCGAAAACGAGTCCTTTTTAATGCGCGATGTGAGAGGATGAAAGATATTGATTCAAATTTAAAAAATGTCATATATAAGGGAAAACTTTGAAAAATTTAATGAACCGGACAAAATTTTGAAAATTAACCGGGCTTATTAAAAAAAAAATACAAATTTCTCACCAAAAAAATAAGTATAATAATTCGAATGCTCAGAATTATCAGCGACAACACCCCATTATTTTTTACGAATAAAATAGCCAGATCACTTTTCTATTTCATAGACCGAGGTTTTTTATTTTTATTGTGTATATTATGAGTAATTAATTAAAAACTCAATCAAATCCATTCGCGCCTACTCTAGTTTAGCTTTCACCCTAACGTGTTTGCTCAGAAAATTTGATCAGGCACTATCTGGGCAGCCGCCGAGACTCCGACGAGCGCACGATTGACTGTTCGCTCAGCGTCGGGCTGGCAACGCCGCAATGTATGGACGGCGCGAGACGCGTGCTGGTTGTTTTTGTTATTGTCTTGTAGTTGTAGGCAGGTACTCTGTGCGACGACAACCGAGTGATTTACTTCGAAATTATATTCAAAATTATAAGTTAGAGTTTAATGAGTATATTATAATGTAGCTTCAGAACATTAATTGTAGTAGGTAGTAAGTTAGGTAATTATAATTATTTTAATTTGGAAGTGTGTAAATAGTATAGGTAGGTAAACAAGTTTAGTGTTCATAGAAAATGGGGAGGAAAGATAAGCGGAAATAATTATTTAAAAAAAACGAAAAAGAGAACCTAAAAGCAATGACAGAATGTTTGGGTAAGTTGGATTACATATAATATAATAAACTTGCCATAAATAGCTGCACTCTAATGCCCTAAGAATAAAGTTTATATTTGGCAAACACACATTCGTCTACAGATGATGGATTATCACATGCTTCAATTTTTCAGCCAATTTTCTGCATTTACACATATTTTCAATTTTTTTTAGGTCAAAAAAACGGAAACTGCAAAGTTATGATGGTCAACCCACAGCCTCAACAGAGCCAGTAGATAGAGAGTGAGTACTGAGTACCTACCTATCTATCATGTCAGCGATCAATTTAGAGTACCTAATAATAATACTCCGTCTATTTTTTATTTTCAAGAGTGTACTAAGATTTGTCTGTATAAAGACGTAACCATACTGTAGGAAACAAATATCAGAACAAAAAGCTATGGAGTCGTCTCTTGATATTTTAGAAACCTATCTAAAATAATATTATTTTAATAAATATCATTCGAATCCGACGGTATTTGTGTTAGCTTTAACTTTTTGATAATTATATAATTACATAATTTTATTTTGTAGCCATCCAGAAATATCACCAACTTACGCAGAGTTACACAATGTGTTGCCGACATCTGAGGATTCAGAGGAAACGGTAAACTTAAATACTTTTTTAAATTATCACGGTTATAGTATAGTCTTTTTACCGACTTCAAAAAAGAGGAAGTTGTCGATTGGGTTATTATTTTTTCCTCTTTTAAATAAACGAAATTAAAATTACTCTCACTGCTTTATCACAAAGATTTTCCAGGTATTTTGTGAGTATTTAGCATCCCTCCGCCACTGTACTCCAGTCATTTGGTAGATGTCTAATTCCTTTAATAGTTATGTAAGTAATTTTGTTTCAGTTAAAAGAACCAAGGCCTGAAAACGAAAAGTTACAAAATGTGTTGCCCACATCAGAGGATTCGGAGGAAACGGTAAACTTAAGTACCTTTTTAAACTATCGCGATTATTGTCTATCTTTTTACCGACTTCAAAAAAGGGGAAGTTGTCGATTGTGTTATTATTTTTACCTCTTTTAAATAAACGAAATTAAAATTACTCTCACTGCTTTATCACAAAGATTTTCCAGGTATTTTGTGAGTATTTAGTACCCATCCCTCCGCCACTGTACTCCAGTCATCTATTATATCTAGTTTTCTAATTTACTTAATAGTAATGTAAGTAATTTCGTTTCAGTTAAAGGAACCAAATCCTGAAAATGAAGAGCTTTCATACATATTCGAAAGTACCCCTGAAACTACAGTAAGCATTTTGTAATAGCTAAGTAATATTTACATAATAAGAAATCAAACTTAATAAATACTAAAATATGTGCTTAAATTTCAGATTCAAACAGAAACACCCGACTTGGGGCATCGAGTAATAGATGTTAATCATTTTACATCACAACTAATACAGCTCTCTCAACATGAATCTCTGTTTGACTGCGGATTAGCCTCAATGAAATTAGTTTCTGAACATCGAATAGGATTAGAATCGGAATTCACATTTGTCTGCTCTATGTGTAATTATAAAAACAAAATAAAATCATCTTTGGCTGATGTAAACAAAGATGCTGTTGCAGGAATAATGGCAGCAGGTTGTGGTCACGCGCAACTGAAGCAGTTTTCCGCAGCAGTAGGATTACCCATTATGTCAGAACACACTTACAATAAAATGCAGGACGATGTTTGTGACGATTGAGAAGAAACTGCCTGGGAGGAAATGAAAATAGCCGGAGAAAAAGAGAAAGAAGCAGCTATTATTGAAGGCAGAATTACAAAAGATGGCATTCCCATGATTGATGTCATTGTAGATGGGTGTTGGAGCAAGCGTTCATACAGAACCAACTATGCTGCACTATCGGGTGCTGCAGCCATAATTGGCAGACGTTTTGGCCCAGTTTTGTACATGTGTGTCAAAAATAAGTATTGTTGTATTTGTGCCCGAGCTCAAAATAAAAAAGAAAGTCCCAAAGATCATGTATGTTACAAAAACTTTGATGGGGCTTCTACTGCTATGGAATCACAAATAATAACTGAGGGGTTCAAACGATCCATTGAAATGCACGGTATAATATACGCGCGACTTATTGCTGATGGCGACAGTAGCACCTATATAATAAATGCCCGGCCATACCCAGGATTAACAGTGTCAAAAATTTTCTGTCGGAATCATTTACTGAGAAATTATTGCAATAAGTTACAACAATTTACTTCAGACACACACTTCAACGTAACAGACAGGAAATATTTGACACAAGAGAAAATAATGCGCTCCAGGAAATATATTTGCGACGCTATAAAACTTCACAAGGAGAGCCAAAATACAGATGGTTTATATAAAGATATAAACGCATCTATTGGCCATGCGTTTAATTCTCATGAAAGTTGTAACGAGTTATTATGCAAAAATCATATGCAAGTAGACGCTCCTAATCCGTATTTTGGGAGTTTGCTTTGGCAAAAAATAAAAACTTATGTCGCACGATTGGCTGAAAAAGCCCATAGTTTGATTGAAGATGTCGACAGTAATGTAGTGGAAAGATTTAATGGAGTCATCGCCAAACTTGTTGGTGGAAAAAGAGTAAATTATTTTCAAAGAAGAGCTTACCAAGCAAGATGCTCCGGTGCAGTAATATCTTTTAACACTGGCAACTTGCTGTCGACTGTCCACCGTAATGTTTATGGAAATAGCCCAAAAAAAAGTATTACAAAATACGAAAGAGCAGTAAATGAAAAAAAGAATAAAACAAAACAAAACTGCAAAAGGAAAAAAAAACGTACTTTGGTGCCACGTACATTAAACTTAGATTATGGGGAAATTGTGGATAAGCCAGACTTAGATGACGACACTTTAAAAAAGGCCAAAGACACGTTCATCCAGAATTTGATGAAAACCGAAGAACAGCGAAAAGAAGTAGAAAAAGAACCATACTACAAAGCGAATCTGAAGAATGGTTGGAATTAAGGCGAAGCATGCTAACTGCGTCAAACTTCGGTAAAATTGTAAAAAGAAAAGAGACAAATACATGCCGAAACGTAGTAAAAAAATACTATACAAGCCTAATATTGACAACGTGTCATCAATAACTCACGGAAAAAAGCACGAAAAAATTGCAATCGAACAATTGTCGGTTATGGAAGACTTAAAAATCGAAAAATGCGGTTTATTTATAGATGAGCAATATCCATTTTTGTGGGCAACGCCTGATGGGATTACCGATGACAACAAAATAGTCGAAATAAAATGTCCCATAGCACCATTTAAAATGGGTATAGACGAAGCAATTGAACAGAACAAGATGCATTTTTATAAAAAAAATAAAGACGTCGAAATAGTAGTCAATAAAAAATCAGACTGGTATTTTCAAGTCCAAGGCCAGTTACATATTTGCAGAAAACAGGAGGCCTTACTTGGTATATGGTATGGAGACAAAAAAATGAAAATAGAAATCATAGAAAGAGACGATAAATTTTGGACAGATATAATGGAACCAAAACTGCTTAAATTTTACTATGATTGTCTTCTTCCTGAGTTGGTTGATCCTAGACACATAAGGAATAGGCCAATTCGTGACCCAGAATACGTGACTGCAAAAGGGAAAGAAAATGATACAGCTACCATTTCAATAGAAAAAAATACTTGTGACGTTGACGATTGTTCGGTTGGGGATACCATAGATTATGTGATGCCATTTTCAGAATATTGATATTGAGTATGTTTTTTTCTTCACAAAAAGCATTAGTTTTAACATTAAGATACCTACACTTTCCAACACTGTAGTATTGGGAAAAAATGATAAACACTTCACTAATTTGGCGGCTTCGCAGACAGCGTTCTAGCTTAATTGGACAAAGCATCTGGGCCGGAATCCCAGAGAGATGCTGGTTCAAATCCTGCAAGCGTCCGTAAATTTTTGAAATGTTTATCACTAAAAGAAAGTTTCTAAGAGCCTGTGAAGATAATAATAGAAAGAAATATGTGAAGCACGATAAAAATCAGTTCATTGATTAAGATAAAGATGTAAACAGGGTTATTTGTAATCAATTATACATAAATAGACAGGCCGGTTGGCGCAGTTGGTAGCACCCCTGACTTTTGAGCCGCTGGTCCCGGGTTCGATTCCCGGACAGATCAAACATTTGTGTGCATGAATATGTCTGTTTGATCTGTGTCTGGGTGTGTATATGTATATCAGTCATCAGGTTACCATAGTACAGGCTCTGTCTAGTTTGGGAACTGAAGACGTTTGTGTGGATGTTGTCCCATATTATTATTATAATTAGCATTTTTAGGGGTTTATTCCGTACATCAAAACCAACAACTTTTGTTCTGCAACTTTTGTCAAAACTAAAAAAAAACATCATCACATATCACATCACAGAATAAGCCCCTAAAAGGATGCTAATTGATTAGAAATAACCCTGTATTGTATGAAAAAAAAACATTAAATAAATCAAAAGAATTTCTGCTTTTTTTTAAATGGTTGAATAAGGACAAGGCGTCTCCATGATTATCTATGCTCTAGGCAAATTAGCATAGCAGCGCCAGTACGCTAGACCAGCGCTGCCGCCCGCCGCTCTTGCGTATTCCTGTCGAGTGCGACCGCGTAAAATTTGTCCGAGTGAAGGGGCGCGGTCTTCGATTTTTGAAACCATAGTTTATCAATGCGTCACCTTAACAAGCCTTCATATCGAATCGTAGCAGATACAGATTTTTGCCAAAAAACGGAAACAGCTTGTGAAACTGTTATCAGTCCCTGCAAGAATATTTGGATGGAGAGCCATTCCCTTAACAATTATATTTACTTTTGTTGCAAACAATGTCAGTTGCGAATAATGTGTGGGAGTCAAGTTACCTCCCATCAGCTGACGCGCGCTGGCCTGGTTAATATAAATAGTGGTTGTATCATCAAAACAGACACCTTTGAAATTATTGCACATGATTTGTAATCAAGTGAGATAAGCGTTACTTCAGACATATATTCCCCTGTGATCGCTCCTATAAATCACATCATTAATGTGTCAATTCCTCATAACAATGTGGAACCCAACAACACCGAAAGGAATTCAATTCAGGAAGACATAGATAAAATTGACAAGCAAATCAAGGCAATAAACGAAAATGCTTTATTAGCATCCAGCATTTCATATCATGATATACATCACTATACGGTGATCTACGTTATCATCGGCGTGTCTGTGATCGGCGGTGCAGTGTGGTGGGGTGTGCGGGGGCGCCGCTTTTGGTCGGTGCGCCTGCCCGCGCTCGCGCCAGCCGCGCCAGAACCTGCGCCTGCGGTGGCGCCCCACCCCGCGCCCGCTCCGCGCCCACTTCCTGCAGCTCCCGATATCGATCATTGTGTTAGCGTGAGTGCGCGTATTAGTGAGGGAACATCCCCGATAATTACATCAAGGCGTAGTCAGATGTTTTAAGTGTTGTGCATGTAGTGATAGTGTAGTGAAATTATAAAAGCAAGCAATGAAAGGGACATGATTAGTTAAGCATTATTGTAATTAAATATAAAAAGAACTAGGTATGCAAGGACATCATTAATTAAGTCTAAATAACTTCTATCAATAATTTTTCAATTGTTTTTGAATTAATTTAATCTTAAAGTTATTTCTTTTTTCTCGTGGGGAGTATGTACGGGTTACGTACATTTTATTGTAAACTGCTAACTTAGCGCGACTGCGTTCGCGCCTTTCATTGTGTTTTCCAGTAAAATAAATCAGTCTGCAAGCAGCGATCGGTCCAACACGTTGTTTCATTTATCATAATATCATAATTTTATGCACGGACTAACAAGCCCGTACAGGACTGTATAGTCATTACAATATTAATAATAAGTATATTTACAATGTTTCAATGGCCAACCAATTGACGACAAGCCTTACATTGTCGATAACAAAACTCTCCAGCCATAAAACTCAGTGAAACCGCCAAAGTGCCTATAAACAACAAATGCCACTAAACAAAAGCTCTCACCTGATATTCAATATCACGTTTTTACCATATTTTCCTCCAATATTCCCTTCAAGGTAGAAAATTAAATTCAATAACAAGTGAGTGGAGTTCTTTTGACAAAGGCTTCCCAATAATAGCGTCTTTTGATAAACTATCCCCTATTCGAAGTTTTTGGGCCATTGTCGGCCTTTGCCACAATAAAACGGCTATTTGTTGAGGTTGTGAATGCGTAGGGCTGATTGAGGTTGATGATAGTTTCATTTGGTATCAGCTATCTGCGGAGATGCTGACACTTTTTCGTAGCGAGAGTATACAATAATGGCTTCAAATTGAGTAGATATTTTATGTTTATCTGAAAATACAAAAGAAAGCGTTCGTGGGTGTTTTCTGAACGGTAACAGATAGATAAGGCGCAAATGGGTTAGTTTTTTCTTTAAAAAACCATGTTCTATCCAGATATAGTACACTCAGTTACTGTAATGTGCAAGCACACAGTATTCAGTTTTGAAGAGCACTGTTGCACTAGAAATACTAGGCTACTTCAAATTGGTCTGTTGTTTATGATCCTATTTGGGGAACGAAAAGGAAACGACGGCAAGGCTTATCTCCTATTGCATCAAACTGTAATTATTATTGTCTGTGATGAGATCTAAACATAAAAATATGACGGCGTCGGCCGGCTATTGTGACGGAGCATGAGCAATGGGCGAGCGGTTGACTCACCGCGCACCCATCATCACAGTCGCCTATAAAACAGCTGCGCTTGGCAACCGGAGCTCAATTTGCTGTGAGCGCACGCCGCGTGTGCATGTCTCTGTTTTATTATAATGTAATAAGAGATCGAAGTTTAAAGTTGGAACAGACATTACGTGTTTACTTCATGTCGGGCTCTCTATATATAAGGGCTGTTAAGCCGCGATGGTACTAAACCTGCACACGTACTATAAATGAACTAAAATAACATTACAGAATATTTTGTGTATCGAACTATTGGATGATGCAAGCAGTTAAAAAATAACTTTAATTATGAGGATCATAGGTTTCTAAATGAAAAAAAGCATTTGTGCTGCGAATAATATAGCAAAACAAATGTTGCTGACTCTATCATTGACTTAGCACCCTCGCGTTTTTTTGTACTTACTTTCCATTTGATCTATATTATACTTCCGCGATGTTGGTACAATAAAGCGTATTGGGGTTCATCGATGAGTTAATAATCAAACACACGTTTATCACTATCACTATCACTATCACTACATAGTATAAAACAAAGTCGCTGTCGCTGTCTGTCCGTTCCTATGTATGCGTAAATCTTCAAAACTACGCAAAGGATTTTGAAGAGCTTTTTTTTATTAGGTAAAGTAAATCAAGAGAAAGCTTTATATATATAATACGTGCATAATATTGTAGAGAAACACTGATGAATTTACAGGTTTCTAATGTGATGTCGTAAATAAACACTTTTTTTGCGCTTACATTGCAAACGCTGACTGAACCCCACGAGATAAATCAAAATAACGGTTAATGTACTACGGTATTGTACATCTTAAAAAGGTCAACAAAAAAGTCCACGATGGTATATGTCTATCTCTTAAGCATAACCCACAATAATCATTTTTATCCTTTACATTTTACGGGGAAAAATGGGTTATTTAGGAAGTTATTTTAAGCAATACAGCATTAATCCTTATCCAAGTAAGTACCTTAAATACATTGTCCATTCAATATAGATCAATACGGCCCTTTACAGCATGTAATTTAAAAGAATATTTCTGAAGATATTACAGATTTAAAATGCAGGGACTTAGCGGTGCGGCGCGGCAGTTAGATTTGAGCGTCGAGTGTTTTCCTCATGGTTAATTATATGTAGCTCTTTCAAGAGTAACTTCTAATCAAAATATGTTTGCATTAACTAATGAAAAAAAAGCTGTAAACGTTGTTCATAAGAACATTCTGTAGTAGGTAGGTATATTATTTAGTATGAGCATTGCACCCGTGCGAAGCCGGGGCGGGTTGCTAGTCGAGTATAAAGGAATTGTATCAAATAATATTAATAGCTGACCCAGTTTTAAAAAGTCAGTATTATATCACTTTCACAATAGCTTGTTATATTTCCGTCCTTGTTTTTCTAACATAAATCTTACATTGATAAAACATCTCGAGCAGTCTAAGTACGTTATAATAACACGATTATAGTCTCATTACAAATATTAAAAGCGCGTTCAAAGAGATTTCATAGAGTCTTCGTATAATAAAATGTGTTTAGTTGTCCATAAAGTTTCTTGGAATATTTGGAATTAATGAGACAACTTAATGTAGGTCTGGATAGTTTTTTTTTTATATAAATTGATAAGTGATTATTCGATAAGTACTTGACAATGACTTTTTATAACAACTGTTGGGGGTATATTAAAAAATATCTGCACACTTCAAGACAATGACACCCGCGTCTTCAGTCCGCTCGTGACCACGATTAATGCAACTTGATCGAAACGTCGAGGTAATAAATACTATTACTAACGCGATTGTACCCTTTAAAATAAATAAGTATTTGATTATTGCCTTTTTTATTTTAGAATCATAACTATGCTAAAGTATTCCTAGTAGGATCTAGTTAGTATATTACATTCAAGCATAATTCAGTGTAAATATTAAAAGACATGATTGTTTAAAAATTGTATGCAAACGTAAATATAAAACAGCTAATCAGATTTTGATGAAACCGGCACGTATAGATAGTTTTATATAGAAGATATATGATTATTGATGCACTTCTGCTTACCGAAATTAAATCTTTGCTATTTTAGAGAGAAAATTCCTTCCACATACAATGGCTTTAATTATTAAAAGATATAAATTCGATCGTTGTATTAGCGCTTCGGTGTTGGTTATGACCAGCACCGAGACGACTGTCACGGACGAAAAGCAAAATATAAAAAGCACAATAAATTACACTTACGCAGGATTTAGAACCCGCGGGTTCTAATCTCTTGTAAGGATGTGTAACTTTTCTCTCATACATTTCAAACGTTTAGATATTTTAGCTCATGGAATAACACTTAAAACATTTCATACCAGAAAAAAAGGTAAACATATTTTTATTTATAGCCTAAGTCTGATTTTAAAAGTATTAAAACACAAAACAGAATTTTATCTAAAATAACAAAACCCAACAATATAAACGTGCATTAAATTTAAACAATCACAATTAACCTTGTAATAAAACTATTTAGCTAACATACAAACGTAAGCATGCACGTCCTCCATTTCAAATGTGGCAGGTCGGCTTACAACGAAGCTCCGACGTACCCTTCCCAACTAATCCGGATTTAAACCAATTCCACACTTTGCCTACTCGCCCATAGATAACAACAGTTTCTACGACGGGCTCTCTATTCACTGTAGTATCTGTGGTCAGGTACGCCATGTGTGGCTAAGCTCTACAAAGTACATGTTCTGTAACTAATTAAAAAGTTTAAACCAGTCGTTTTGTGCCGGTGCTTTATCATAGCGGATTACTTCTACAATATGGGAGAGGAATCGTCATAGTGTAGTGAAGTCAGTAGGGGATATTGACTAGTGACACAATTTATGATTCTTCATTATTATCAGCGTACATTAGTCTACGGCTAAAGTAAGGACTTTTTTTATGCACCATACTGTTAGTATTATACGTTTTAACTCCTGCTCAGTGAAAGCGGATCACTAGTAAGCGAATATTCCATCCATCATGGCGATGCGAATTGTATAAGGCGAGGAAAGCAGACTTGCGATGTGGTAGGCCTCTTGCGCAAGAGGCCGTCTTGGTGGGTACTACCGCAGTACCAGATGTTCTACCACGAACCAATGGTGCTCAAGCATCATTGTGTTTGGTAGTGAAGAGCAGTGTAGCAAGTAAAATAACTGGCCAAAAGAGACCCAAAAACCAATGTCTCGGTTTGACGAACACAGTGCAGTGCTACTCAAAACTACAGTTCTGAGCTCACTGGCACTGTCATGGGCAAGCATAATGTTTATCGTCAGGCGCATAACTTGGCTTATTTGTTTAAAACTTTACTAAGCAAAGATTAACTTTACATATCCCTTCATCCCGTCCGTCATAATCTGCTGATCATTGAGAAATTAAGTTTTTTTTTTCCGCAATAAAATTACAAATTGCAATGCTTGTTTTCAATCGTTATAATCTTTTATTTCAGAAAAATATCCATATACATTTTACAATCATAATATAATTTATAAATCAACAGAATAACATCAATACAGTCAAACCAATATCGGAAATAATAATTGTCAAAAATATATAAAAAACCCTTGAAAATGTATATTGGCTGTCCTCTACTTCATATGGTTGTCGATATTCCCTTGTAATAGAGATACACCATAGGTTTTTTCGTGGCGTTACATCAATCCAGTAAGAAAACATAAAACAAAATTTCTCTTTCAAAAAGGTATAACAATAACATACTGTGGTATATTTACTGTGGTACTCTGTTCATAGTAGTCCCAGTTCCAACGACACAATATTTTACGGAGTTTCAGCGTAGTACGTGACAATGCGAGCTAGATCCTGTAAGGTGACTGTTATGTAATCTGTGGTGAATAGAAAATGTGCTGTGAAACGAATGAACTTAGTCAAACGATTAGGGCAGAATCGCACTAGTAGACCTAAGACAGACAATAAGCGTTAAATGCATTTAGACATTGTTCTGTCTCTATCATCTCCTGAACAAAAAACAGAAATAGCACGATGGTTTGCCTTATTCAGACGTGACGTCACGTGATTGATCGTAATACATTTAGAATAAGCTCGCTCATGATATTTTTCGAATGTTACTTCGACCCTCCGAAAACTTATTCTTTAAGAAGTAACGTATGAAAAATATTAAACTCAGTGACATTGCCAGTAGTCAATATATTCTGTTTCACTTACAAAAATGTTGACGCTAATGGCAAAGTAAGTAGCAGTAGCTGTAGCGGTGTCAACATTGCAAGAAAACAAGAACACATCGCACCTACGTTTTGAGGGCAGCAATGATAGATAGATAGATAGATAGATAGATAGATAATACTTTATTGTTCACAAAAACATAACAATATGAAAACTTAAATTTAATGATTTCAAAAATTGTGTCACAATGGGCGGCCTTATTGCTAAAAGCAATCTCTTCCAGGCAACCTTAGGATGGAATGTATATATTTAAAATTCATCGACATGGGCGCGTTTTTAAAACATAAGTAAACATGGATATAAAAAGCAATGGAAAAATAACAATAACATAGCGAGATAATACAAAAAGGATATGACAATACGTACTCTTGTAATATCATATTATTACCATGTACTAGCAAAGTATCATACCCAACAATAAAAATATGTAACCAATAGGTATAAATACCAATATAATAACATAAATACATATATAAAATCATAAACGTAAAGCAAATAAGGGACAATAAAAAAGTGCAGTGCAGTATTATATGTTAGATATAGTTTTTTAATTTGATCCTTAAAAATGTTTATAGATGTTGCACGTCTGATTGAAATAGGTAAGGAATTCCACAAGAGGGTGGCTTGGACAGTAAATGAACCACTGTAAAAAGAACTTGAATGTGGAGGAATCGCAAGAACAAGATTTTCTGATGACCTTAGTGGGTGTGAAGGACAGTTAAGGAAGTTAAAACGTTCTTTGAGATAGCGCGGATATGAAGGATTAAACAAAATATTGTATAGAAGGCAAAGAATGTGGGTATTCCGGCGAAGACGTATGGGGAGCCACTTGAGCTTATTACGGAATCGAGAGACATGATCATATTTGCGCAAACCAAATATGAATCTAATACAGAAATTTTGAAGTCGCTCAAGCTTATTAAGTTGTTCCTCCGTTATATCTAAGTAGCAGGTGTCAGCATAGTCAAGAATGGGTAGTAACAGGGATTGAACTAGTGAAATTTTAGTGGTAGTAGGAAGGAAGTTACGCAACCTTTTTAATGATGCAGCAGACGCAAACAGTTTACGACTTGTTACCTGCAACTGAAGATCCCACTTCATACAGCAATCCAAAGTTAGCCCCAAACTTTTCACAGACTTACTAAAAGGAATGGCAACTCCACCAAAAACAACCCCCGGAAGCAATGCCCATTCCACCTTAGATAACAATCTTGAACTTCCAATGATGATCGACTGCGTTTTTACAGGATTTATTTTTAATCCAAAGGATTTGTTCCACTCAGATATTCGATTAAGGTCATTATTTGTGGTTTGAATAGCTTCCGGTAATTTATCCAATGTGGCCTGGGAATATATTTGTAGATCATCTGCGTATAGGTGGTACGAAGAAGAAAGATTATGGGAAATGGTATTAATAAATAATGCAAATAAAAGAGGTGATAGGACGCCACCTTGAGGAACGCCTGCAGTCGTATCACACCATGAAGAAAAACTGTCTTCGAGGCGAACACGTTGTCTGCGTTGTAACCTGATTTCTCCCTAAATCTATGTTTTAAGGAATAATGCAGTTTTTTAAATAAAAGTACGTTTTTCCACTTAACTTCGGAGAGTTTTATTAACTTGAAAAGGAAGCTATACAATTAAAAGCCAGGGGAGTTCCTGGAATCACTAGTAATCATACAGTTACGGGACGGTGGTGTCGTTTGGTCGAGTTCAACGGGTTCGTTAAATTTAATTAAGTTAAAGTGACGAGTAAGTCCAAGACGGTTGCCGTTTCTTGAAGGAATATACAAGTGGGAATCGTACCTGTCCACTCCGCTTACCCTTGGATTGTAAGAGGGAGCTCTCGGGCAGCCTTGTCTCCGAGACCGGAACGGTGGATACCGGAACAGTAGATACCGGAATATCCGGAACAGTAGTAGGGGTAATGTAGCTTCGACGGTCCCTAGGACAGTAGTAGGGGTAACGTTAGCTTCGGGGTATCCGGAACCGTAGTAAGAGTAATGTTCACAGCGGGGATCTCCGGAACAGTAGTAAAGGTTGGGGTCTCCGGAACGGTAGTAAGTGTCGGGGGTCTCCGGAACAGTAGTAAGTGTCGGGGGTCTCCGGAACAGTAGTAAGTGTCGGGGGTCTCCGGAACACCCTGGAATTCATCCATTGCTTCGATATAGTTTAGGTAATCAACATTATTGTAAGGAATTAATGGTGGTATTATGGTAAAACTATTTCTTAAATTTCCTGAGTTTTATAAAATCTAAATATAGAAAATGGCATATTAACAGAAGCGGGGTTGCCAGAGGATGCTTTTTAGGAGTATGGTATTAATTCAAAAGTCAATATTAATGGAAATTTATAACATGTTGTGTGAAAATCTATTTCTGGAAAATCGCAAGTTTTAGATAATCTAAATACGGAAAATGTCATATCCACAGTAGCGGGGTTGCCAGGGGATGCTTTTAGAAGTATTGCATTAATTCAAAAGCCAATATTAATGGAAATTTATAACAAGTTATGTAAAAATCTATTTCTGGAAATTCTCAAGTTTTAGAAAATCAAAATGCTGAAAATGGCATATCCACAGAAGCGGAATCGCCAGGAGATGCTTTTAGAAGTATTGTATTAGTTCAAAAGTCAATATTAATGGAAATTTATAACAAGTGATGTAAAAATCTATTTCTGGATATTCTCAAGTTTTAGAAAATCAAAATGCTGAAAATGACATATCCACAGAAGCGGAATCGCCAGGAGATGCTTTTAGAAGTATGGTATTAGTTCAAAAGTCAATATTAATGGAAATTTATAACAAGTTATGTAAAAATCTATTTCTGGATATTCTCAAGTTTTAGAAAATCAAAATGCTGAAAATGGCATATCCACAGAAGCGGAATCGCCAGGAGAGGCTTTTAGAAGTATTGTATAAGTTTAAAAGTCAATATTAATGGAAATTTATAACAAGTTATGTAAAAATCTATTTCTAGAAATTCTCAAGTTTTAGAAAATCAAAATACTGAAAATGGCATATCCACAGAAGCGGAATCGCCAGATGCTTTTAGAAGTATTTTATTAGTTCAAAAGTCAATATTAATGGAAATTTATAACAAGTGATGTAAAAATCTATTTCAGGAAATCCTCAAGTTTTGGAAAATCAAAATGCTGAAAATGGCATATCCACAGAAGCGGAATCGCCAGGAGATGCTTTTAGAAGTATGGTATTAGTTCAAAAGTCAATATTAATGGAAATTTATAACAAGTTATGTAAAAATCTATTTCTGGAAATTCTCAAGTTTTAGAAAATCAAAATGCTGAAAATGGCATATCCACAGAAGCGGAATCGCCAGGAGATGCTTTTGGAAGTATTGTATTAGTTCAAAAGTCAATATTAATGGAAATTTTGGTCAAGAGGCATTGGAAATTTCACATGTCCAAAACTCACCAAATTGCATTAATTTCGGGGGATCTCGCAGAACATGGTAAGATCAAGGGGTAATCCACCTACTAGAGGTGAAATCTACATTCTAACTTCAAGTTCCAAGGGAAAATAAGGATATGCGTCTTGGACGACATGCCTCCATTCGGGGAACGCACGTACCTTTCGGGTTATTTATCAAGGATAGTGCAGGCGGAACGCCGCAGCTGGGCTTCCTCGGTTGGTCGCGCCGTGGGCAGCGTCAGGAGGCTTCCCTCGTGCTTGGCCCTTCACAATTTCATCACCTTTTCGCCACGAAACCGGAACGCAGAATCCACATCATTTTGGAGCTCGAGTTGAAATGTCATTGTTTTCTATGGAGGAGACGCCTTGGAATCGACTTGTGTCAACGCAGTACTACAATCGATTGTAAATCGATTAAACTGTAATTTTTATAATTTCTGCCTCAAATTCCTTTTGTATTGGATTTCATTTAAGATAACAATCGTGTCCTAGTAATTAGAGTTTATTATTTTTTTTTAACTTTCATTTTGGACATTCGGTACTGTACTCTAAAGAAGAGAAAAGAAAAAAAAAATGTTCCTGTTTTAGTTGATTATTAATTTAATCGATTTTCGAAGGTAAATTCTTTAGTCACGCCCTATGTCGCGATAAGCCTATAGAAGCCGAGGGCAATGGCCGCTCCTGGACTGCAATCTCAGCGCGGGAGTTTTCAAAAACATCACCGTGTGAGGGGAAGTAAATTAAATTGAAAAATGCGTAGAAAACGATGCTACAATGACCCCCTTTGCCACCAGAATTTTACTCGGTACTTGAGGAAAATTCAAGCTGGCCCTCCAGCTTTATTGGAGCAAGGTGATGGTTTTTGTAATTAATTATAGTATATTGAAGTAAGTAGGTAAGGTAATGGTATATAAGATAGTAACGGAAACTGATTATTTAAAATCTTTTATGTGCCACTTGCCGAGATTTTTTCCATTCTCATTCTCTAGAACATACACTAACGGAGACAATTTCTTTATAATTTTACATCGTTCGTATTTTGGCGCCAATTTGGCAGAAAAATATTTGTCACCGGCACTTTGTTTGTATGTCTTTTTCCAGATATGATCGCCGACCTTAAAGGAAATATCTCGGCGTCGGTTATTGTAGTATTTTATATTTCGGTCATGTGCTTTTCGTAGCATGACCTTGACATTTTTATAAATATTTGATAAATGACCTAAATCGTCGGCGTAATGATCTCGAGGTTTAACTATCAGCTCCTCAACTTCTTCGGGGGAAGGATAAATATTGCCATCCGTCACGGCTTCTCTCCCGTGAACCAGCATGAAAGGGGAGTAAGACGTAGATTCATTTACAGCGGTATTTAGCGCGAATTGAATTTTAGGAAGATTAACATCCCATATGCGATGATCTTCCTCCACATAGGAAGACAGCGCGGTAATAACGGTACGGTTATATCTTTCGACAGTATTCATCTGAGGACAGTATACGGGTCCTAGATGTATTTGGGGTATGTTATATTTATTGTATAGAGCTTGAACCTCCTGACAAACGAATTGTGAGCCGTTATCGGAAATGATAGTCTGGGGAATCCCATGGACCAGAAAAACATGGTCTTCGAGCCGCTGTGCAATTACCTTGCCTGTGGCCCGACGTAAGGGGAAAATTTGGCAATATTTCGTAAAACAGCATACGACGACCAGGAGGAAAGTATTTTGGAGTCGGGACCGGGGAAATGGTCCGACCAGATCAATGCTTAAGCATTGGTATGGGCGCGAGCAAACCTTCGGCTCGCCCATGAAACCAGGAGTTTTCAGAGTGCTGTGCTTATGGGCACCACACGTAGGGCATGATTTAATGAAGGCCTCGATATCTTTATACATACCGGGCCAATAATAGCGTAGTTTTAAACGTTTGTAGCTTTTCGCAACTCCGAGATGAGCGGCGATAGGATCACAGTGGTTAATTTTAAGGGCCTGTTCCCTACATTCCATGGGAAGAACTTCCTTCCATTGGAAATCTCCACTGAGTTTATTAGAGGATTTTGTATAGCGATATAATTTTTCATCAATTAACTGAAAATTGGGACAAGCCCGAGGTCTTTCGACACAACGTTTAACGATGTTCAAATACCACGTATCCGTAGTTTGAGACGTATCAATAGCAAAAACCGGTACAGAGCGTGATAACGCATCCGGTACTACATGTTGTGCACCACTTCGGTGCTCAACTGTGAAGTTATAGGGGGATAACCTACAACCCCACCTGGCTAGACGACCAGTTGGGTTTTTCAGATTCAAAAACCACTTTAAACTAGCATGATCGGTGATCACTCGAAAGGGTTTACTACCTTCCAAATAAGGGCGGAAATGTTCAACGCCGTGAACAACGGCTAAAGCTTCTCTTTCAGTAGCGGAGTAATTACGTTCAGTTGGGGATAAGGAACGACTGTAATAAGCAATGGGATGTTCTTCGCCGTCGACCAGCTGGGTCAACGTCGAACCGACACCAAAATCCGAAGCATCACAATGGACGGAAAAGTTCTGCGTGAAATCAGGAGTAGCCAACACCGGAGCACTGGTTAGAGCAAGTTTTAAGTCAGTGAAAGCGGACTCAGCCTTCGGCGTCCACTGAAACGGGGGTGCCCCTTTTCGAGTAGAGGTTAAAGCATTAAGAGCACCAGCTCGGTGACTAAAATTTCGTATAAAACGACGGTAATATGACGCGGTACCGAGGAAACGTTTAACATCTTTTCTGCAATGGGGAGTTGGAAAATCAATTAGAGCCTTTACTTTATCTGGGTCTGTCCGCAGACCGTATTCGTCCACAACATGCCCAAGATATTTAAGTTGTTTTCGAAAGAATTGACATTTTCCCATGTTAATTTAATGACATAATTATTGTTAACTCCAATTTTCAGGATCATATTAATATGCTCCTAAAGGTCAATTATGTCATCTAAGTAGATAAATAAATTTTCACCGAACTCCGGACCAAATAAACGATCCATTAATCGTTGCTGAGTGGCCGGAGCCGAGGTCAAACCGAAACACATCACCTTAAAATGGAACAAGCCCCGGGATGGAACGGTGAACGCGGTTTTCTCCCGGGACTCCTGCGAGTCTAATGGCACTTGGAAGTAGGCCGATTTAAGGTCAATTGAGGATAGGTACTTTGCATCCCGAAGCTTATCCAGAATTTGGTTAATATATGGTAAAGGGTAAGCATCATGTTTTGAGATCTTGTTAAGTTTTCGACTATCCAAGCAAAAGCGGAGCGTACCATCTGACTTGGGGGCTAAAGTAACGGGATTATTCCATGCACTACTACTGGGTTCTACCACATCGTCTTTTAACATCATATCTAAATGTTTATTCAGTTCAGTCAGCTTCTCAGGGGACATAGGGTAGTAACGCTGTTTTATTGGAGCATGATCTCCCGTATCGATCTTGTGAGAGACTAATTGCGTTCTCCCCAATCCTTTCTTCTCCGCCGATATATCCTCAAATTGTTTAATAATATCCCCTGCTTGGTTACGTTCAGAGGTAGTAAGGGAATGGAAGTCATGTAGAAATTTATCGGAGGAAACAATAGTTTTTACCTGCTCCGACGAAGAAAAATATTGGCCCTTGGGTAACAAGGATAAAACATCCGGAGCAATATCAAATTCTTTCCAAAAATTGATACCGAATAATAGCTCGGTGGTAACTGCAGGTATAATATGAAATTTCACAATGCCGGTTCTTCCTAATACTGTGACAGGTATAAATACATAACCCGTAACAGGGGAGGAAGAGCCGTTGGCAGTTTTAATGTAGTGTAAATCCAAAGACGGGTGGATGGTCACCAAATCGCTGAAATGAATCAGGGCATCACCCCCTATGATAGAAATTTCGGAACCGGAATCCAATAAACCTCTAAATTCCAGGCCGTAAGCGGAAATGGTGAGATAGGGACATCTATCTCCTTTAGTATTTATTTCGTGAACCAACGCAGTCCTTTTTTCCTTCCGTAGGAAATTCTTAACAAACTTTAACCAATCTTTCCATTCCTCCGGGGTAGTATTACCTTTATTAGTAGTAGTACGGTATTTAGTAGGATACTTTTTACCATTAGGAGAAGGGGTATGAGCAGAATTGGTATAAACCTTCGTAGGGAACCGGGTATAATGGTAAGGTTGGTCTAATTGTTGATTCACGGTAGTTAGTTTTTTGAAGCCAAGTTAACAGGCGGTTTGACAGAGCACTTGGGACAATTTTTAAAGGTATAATCTTTTTCTCCACAGCGATAGCAAACAAGGATAAACGGGGCGGTACAATTGGTTAAATGATGGCCGTTGACACGACAACGAACACAGAAATCATCTTTCCCTGTAGTTTGTACCACATGTACTTTGGTAGGACGCTGTCCCTTATACGATAAATCAGGAGCTAAACACGACGCAGTTGTTTTTGGCGGTTCCGTAAACAACTCGGAACGTTGTTTGGCGTGTTCCAAAAGCCTACACTTCCGCTTCAGATCCGACCAAGTCTCAGCGGGATTCAACGCAAGCTGGGTGGTATAGAATGGCCTTAGATTAAATAGAACGATGTTCAGCTTTTCCACATCCGAAATTGTCTTACTCAATTGAGCAAAGTAATTCTGCATAACACTGAGGTAATTGATAATGGTTTCATCAGGGCCCTGGGACCTTTCACGTATTTCAATCATCAGGCGATGATCGTAATCAAACGGTAAATACTCGTCGATTAGTAGCTGTTTCAATCCTGTCCAATTATCCACTTCGGTTCGGACCCCACGGTACCAACATAACGCTTCGTCTGAAAACAATTCTGCCGCAGAATTAAAGAGTTTGATATCCGAAATCCTACGCGATAGACATATTTCCTAAAAACGCTGGATAAATGCCTTGACACAAGTCTTTCCGTTGAATTTTAGATTTAAGGTATGGATCGCTGAGTGTTTCTCTACAACGCACAACGCGTCTTTCGTATCTGATCGTACAAGGGTATCATTTGAAGCTGGATCAATGGTTTGAGATTCCCTCAAACTACTATGAAAGGTATGTAGTAGATTATCAAGTTTTACCAGGGTGCGGTTTAGACGCTCCTGGCACAAGGTACAGATCGCGCGGCGAGAGTTTGGCTTTGACCTTCGGGTGGAGGGGATTACTGCGCATGGGTACTGTCGCGCCATGTGACAGAGAGAGACAAGAGTCCCTCGTCTTCGATGTGACAGAGAGAGACAAGAGTCCTTCGTCCCTCTAGCCACCCTGTGATACCCAATTTTTGACTTCTGCGCAATAACGGTCAAAGCCAAACTCTCGCCGCGCGATCTGTAAGTATCGCCTGTAATTGGACATCGCCTTCCGGGGCGAACCTACCAAGACGATGGTATAAATGATGCGCTAAGGCTTGGACGCAGTTTAAAATCTTTAGAGAACAAGCTTTTTGAGTGGTTCCCAGAACCAAGTTATCTAAACTCTCCAACTTAGCTTGGACAGCGGTCAGCTCAGTCGAAATGTCCAGGTCACACGTTATTATCTCGTCCGTCGGTATATCCCTATTTAACGCACGTACCTGCGCCCTCAATAAAGTAACAGTATCGGTAGGTTTCGCTCCACGAATGGACACTTCGTACTCCAGCTCATCTTTATGAAGTAAATTAAAGGCAATTGGCCTTTCCTCCATGGTAATGGAAGAAAATGGGAAAGAAAATTCAATGTAGTAAAACGGTAATAGTAGAAAGTAGTTTATGATAAGTGAACCACCGTAATCTTGAACTCGACCACACGTTACAGTAAAGGTAGCTTAAACTTAAGATAACTTAAGACTAAGTTGGCAAGGAATCGATGAACTCGACCAAAAATTTTAAGGCAGTTTGACCAGAAAAATAACAAATTTGACAAGGAATTTAGTTAAGAACACCACAATGTCCCTGTTCGGGCGCCATATTGTAACCTGATTTCTCCCTAAATCTATGTGTAAGGAAGTGCAGCAATATTCGCGCACACATTCATAACGCTATAGTTAGATATATTAAGCCTTAGAGTATAATAACTCAATAAAGAATTAGAATTAGTTATATATTGTAAGGAACCTTAGGCGTATAAATGTTTATATCTAGCTCTGTAAGTCGTAGTTGTTTAAGTATTTAGTATGTTCGTAAAGCCCACTCACCAATGTACATATTTGTAGTAAGTAATGAACCGTACCTATAATATAAGTAAAGATATTGTGAAAGTAGAGTCAAACACATAGTGAAAATGTATATGAAGTAAGTACGATTTCATAAAACGGGTAGCCAATAGAATCGGCTCTTTTAAAATATTTATACCCAATCACAGCTTAGCCCAGCAGACAGGGAAAAAACATTGTGCGCAAAGGATAGCGATAAAAGCGATAATTGTTAACGTACATTGGTGTAAACAATAGGCCCTCGGCGAGACGAGGGCACTAATTGCTAGGGTCATAAAGTAGCCTTATATAGAGCCCCAACGGGGAATTTTATGCATTGTACATCGGACCGTGAAAGAATATACATCTCGAGTTGGAAGCCGCCTTTTTCTTCTACACACCCTTGCGACCTGAATTCGCCTACAATTTCTTCGAGCCGGATCTACACAGAAGAAAAATGAGCGTGAAGAGCTCCATCACGACGCGCGGCAAGTTACGTCAGCTTAACGCGGATAAGGAAAAGCGTCGTGATTTGGAAGAGCGAACTGACTCGGGCTTACCGTCGGAAATAGCGCCGGGATCCGAATCGATTGCCACAGCGTCTGTGCTGACTCCGGTATTACCAGCGGGTGGTCGACTCATAGACCACAGCTTGGAAATTCCACCGCGCATACCGGAGTCGGAACGTAGCACACGAAGACGTCATGGCTCTCGCTCTAGTCGCGCTTCGTCCAGAGGCAGCCGCAAAAGTGCTGAATACCTCAAACGTCGCGCAGAATACGAGGCTGAGCGAGAGTTAGTGCGCATGAGAGAGGGTCTCGTCAAAAAGAAGCTGGAAGTCGATCTAGCCGAAATAGAAGCGGACGAAGATGCATCAAGCGCCGAAGAGGACGAAACAACAACTCGGCGCGTCGAGGAATGGATCGAGACGACACCTCAAGACACGACGCGAGCCGGTATTTTCGCTACGGCCGCAACTCGCGATATGTCCACGGCTCCGCAGCCAGTGTTGACAGCGACCCGCGAGTCGCACGCGCATCGAGACTCGCCCGCGTCGCCTACGCCGGTCGCGCCACGGACGGCGCCCGCGCCCCGCGCACCGTATGCGCCCCGCGTTCAGCCGACGCCCCGGGCGTTGGCAGTGGCACAAGCGCCGCCCGCGTCTCGTGAACAGTTCGCGTCTCACCCACCGTTCGAGCATCGCACTGCTATATCGGGTGAATCACGCGCGCCTCCGGTGTGCGCGCGCCGCGAGTGTTGTGAAACGCGTATGGATTGTGAACGCCAGAAAGTGACCAAAGAAACACGAAGACCCCTGCAAGAGAACACACGGCTGGAGTTCAACAAAGAAACGCAAGAAGATAAACGCCGAAGCATATCATATGACAGGCGGGACAGAGGGATAAACCAACTGACAGAGGCACTCACGCAGCTAGCAAGACCGCGACCAACACCACGGCAAGCGTATGAGCTGCCGTACTTCAACGGAAACCCGTTGGATTGGATCTCCTACAAGAGCATGTACAACGACACAACAACGATGTACGAATTCAAGCCACACGAAAACTTAGCGCGGCTGAAAACATCGCTACAAGGAGAAGCCAAGACGGCGGTGGAAGACTTGCTACGCTCGTCAGTCGACCCCGACGAAATTATGAAGGCGTTGGAAAGGACATTCGGACATCCTGTGTTGATACTAGAGTGCGCGTTAAACAAAGTGCGGAACCTACCCAAAGTGTCACAAAGTGGGCGTGAATTACCAAAGTTCGCTGCGGCAGTGAGAAATTGTGTGTCGCTGTTAAAAAACATACGCGCAGAAGGCTATCTACACAATCCGCAGTTAGTGAGTGAACTATTAAACAAACTGACGCAAAGCCAGCGGGAAAAATACGGAGACTTTGCGATGGGACTAGATAACGCACAAGGAATGGACCTGCGAGTGTCGCCTAACCTTCAGATATTCTCGGAGTTCCTGGAACACTTGGCGCAGGCAGCATCGTACTATACGCAAATGGACATGTACTCCGGGGTACCTGCACAAGTTGGACACAGTAGGCCCCACAGGACAGTGCCAGTACCAGCAGTACGAAACCACCAACCCATGCGCTTAGTGCAAAAAGTGAACGTGCAAAGCGAACAATCAGTGCCCGATAAAGACAGTGAGTCACCACAACTAGACACTAAAGTTAAATGTGCGTTGTGTGAAGGAGAGCATGTGCTAGTTAAATGTAAAAAGTTCGCGGACCTCAGTGTGAACGAACGTTGGGAATTCGTGAAAGCGCAGAAACTTTGTTTTAAGTGTGTGCAGAAACGACATTCGCGAAACATGTGCCGGGCAAAGCGTTGTGAGAAGTGCGGGTACTCACATCACTTAATGTTACACGTGGACAAAGTCGCTGCGCCGGAAAGTGTAACGAACGTGGGTGAAAGCCTAGCGAAGGCTTTACTTAAAGTGTTACCGGTGACTATCGCGGACATTAATGGAGTGAAAAAAGACGTGAAGTGTTATGCTCTCTTGGACGATGGGGCAACAGTGTCATTGGTGGACAATTCGCTCGCGAGTGATGTGAAAGGACACAAAGTGCCGTTAACGATACAAAGTGCTCGTGGACACAAAGTGACGGACTTATCATCGCGAGTGGTATCAGTGACACTGCATGGACCTAACGGACAGTGCCAAATTGTGAAGTGCCGAACGTTGACACGGATGGATCTGCCTACGCAGACAATACCGGCGGCCGCGATCGAGGACAACGCTCACCTTCGTGACCTGGGATGCGAGGAAATGAGGGGAGCCAAGCCGCTGCTATTGCTGGGACAGGACAACTGGGAGCTCCTTGTCAGCCAGGACATCCGCCGAGGAAAATCTGGTAAGCCTGTTGCTTCTTTGACCAAGTTAGGTTGGGTGATCCACGGACCTATGGGCGGTGTTAGCGGGAGTCAAACCGTGAACTGTATGGCAGTTTCCCTTCCCGATCTACACGAAGAGGTAAGAACTCAGTTTGAATTAGAGGCGATCGGGATATCTGAGGACTTGCGGAAACACCAGGACATTGAGAGAGCCAAGGAGATCCTGGACAACACCAGCCGGCGCACAGCAGACGGGACCCAGTGGGAAGTAGGCCTGTTATGGAAACAAGAGAAGGTAAGCTTACCCGACAATTACAGGCACGCGCGTAAACGTCTGGAGGGAATAGAGAAGAAGATAGAACGAAATCGCGCCTTCGCAGAGACATACGCCGGTCAAGTGGAAAGATTGGTAAGTGAAGGGTACGCACGGAAGGTAGACGTTAGCATAGAAACCAACCCGGTATGGTACCTACCCCACTTCGGGGTGGTGAATCCTAACAAACCAGGGAAATTGAGGTTGGTTTTCGACGCTGCGTCTACGTTCGGTGGTACCTGTCTGAACGACAATTTACTTACCGGACCGGATCTCCTGAATTCACTGCTTGGCGTTCTATTTAAGTTTAGAGCGGGGCCAGTAGCGTTTTCAGGGGATATCGCCGATATGTTTCTGCGAATCCGAATAAGAGAAAAGGACCAGAGCGCTCAGCTGTTTCTGTGGAGAGGAGCCGACCGTAACAGAGATCCAGAGGTCTATGTGATGAACTCTTTGATTTTTGGCGCCGCCTCTTCGCCTATAACAGCGATATACATCTTGAACAAAAATGCAGGTGAGTTTAAGAGCACTTATCCTGAAGCAGTGAACGCGATACAATCCAAACACTACATGGATGATTACCTAGATAGTGTTTGGTCGGTCGAAGAAGCCAACAAGTTGATTGAGGACGTGACACGGATCCACGCTGCAGGCGGATTTGTTATACGTGGGTGGGCCACGAACTCAACAACGCTACGCGAGAAGCTAAAGGTAAGTATGCCGGAGCGTGTGGCTCTAGACAAAGGTGATAGCGCCACGGAACGTACGCTGGGGATGATATGGTCGCCGGGGACAGATCAACTGGCTTTTGACCTCTCCTTCAAGCGGCTGCCTGAGGACATCATAAACGGCAAGGTAATACCGACGAAAAGAGAGTTCCTCCGGTTCATAATGTCGATCTTCGACCCGCTGGGATTTGTCTATCCTTGTGTCATCCAATCTCGCATTATAATGAAAAGGATATGGACGTCAGGGATACAGTGGGACGAAAAGCTCAAAGAACCGGAGGCAGATGTATGGTTTAAGTGGCTGCATAACCTTCAAGCGCTGCGTGACGTTCAAGTCCCGAGATGGTATGGGTTGCAACTAGATGAGCTAGAGTTGCATGTGTTTGGAGATGCCAGCGAGTTGGCCTATGCAGCCGTGGCCTATTTAGTAGGGAAAAATGCAGATGGGGATAGGGAAATTGCCATAGTGATAGGAAAAGCTAGGGTAGCCCCACAGAAAATGGTCTCAATCCCTCGACTTGAATTGCAAGCTGCCGTACTTGCCACCAGGCTGGCATGCACGGTAGAAAAAGAGTTAGGGTTGCCCATTAAAAACAAATATTTGTGGACTGATAGCAAAACAGTCCTGAAATGGATCAACTCAGATGCCTGTGAGTTTCAGCGATTCGTATCGCATCGGCTATCTGAGATTGACAAAAGGTCAAAACGAAGCAACTGGCGCTGGGTTCCCTCGGCGGAAAATCCGGCCGACAAGGCTACTCGGTGGAACTGGCCCAGTGATTGTAAAGAATGGCTTTCTGGTCCCTCTTTTCTTTGTGATCCGCAGGAACGATGGCCGGCATGCGACGACAGCGAGGCGCGTGAGGAGGACCTAGAGCGAGCTCAGCAGGTGCACACTGTTTCGACGCCTGCCTCGACGCTACTGGACAGCTCGCGCTTTTCAACCTGGACGCGTGCTCAGCGCGTGTTGGCCCGGGTGCTCGCCTTCATCGGTCGGTGCCGAAAACTCCGCACATCCACGGAGTTGACTGCTGAAGATCTGCAAGGAGCTGAAATCTACCTGCTGAAGTCAATCCAGGCAGAAAGCTTCCCTGACGAGATCACTACGCTGAAAGGAGGGCAGTCACTACCAGCGTCGAGCAAGCTGAGATCACTCGACCCGATGCTCTACGAGGACGACTTGCTACGGGTGCGAGGGCGACTCAATGCCTGCCCAACTCTGACCTTTGACGAGAAACACCCAGTCATTCTCGACGGTCGTCACCCGCTGGCAAGGAAGCTGATCCACCAGTACCACAAGGCAGCTCTACACGCCAACCAGGAGACCGTCGTGAACACCATGCGAGAGAAATACTGGGTGACGAATCTTCGAGCGACCGTCAAATCAGTAGTTTCGAGGTGCCAGCTTTGCCGGATCCGAAAGGCAAAACCAGTCGCACCGAAGATGGGAGATCTGCCACGGGGAAGACTGGAAACGGGCAGACGTGCTTTCGTCCACACAGGCGTGGACTACTTCGGGCCAATGGAAGTAGCAATTGGACGGCGCCGGGAGAAACGGTGGGGTGTGCTATTCACCTGCTTTGCGACACGCGCCGTGCATCTGGAGTTAGCATCATCTTTAAGTGCTGATTCGGCGATCCTGGCCCTGCGACGTCTGATAGCGCGCCGTGGGCAACCAGCTCACCTGTACTCCGACCGGGGAACCAACTTCGTCGGCGCGAACACGGAGTTGCGGGCAGCACTGAAGGAGCTGGATCATGAACGAGTGAAGGACGAGGCTACCACGAAAGGCATCGCTTGGCATTTCAATCCGCCAGCAGCACCACACATGGGCGGCAGCTGGGAGAGGCTGGTGCGTTCAGTCAAGAATGCGTTGAGGCACACCCTGAAGGAACGAGCGCCACGTGAGGAGGTCCTCTACACCCTCCTCACGGAAGCTGAGTTGGTCATCAACAGCCGACCCTTGACGTACGTGACTAGCGACACCGACCAACCGGTCGTCCTGACACCGAATCACCTGCTGCTGGGAACTACTGCAGGGAGTACTCCGATCGCCCGGCGAGACGACATCGACGTTGACGCACGCCGCCAGTGGATCAAGGCCAACGCGCTCGCGGACCTATTCTGGAGACGGTGGCTACGGGAGTACCTGCCAACACTGCAGCAGCGACAGAAGTGGACGGAGTCAGTCCCTAACATTAAGATAGACGATGTAGTTGTCATAGTGGACGAGTGTAGACCGCGAAACCAGTGGCTTAAGGGCAAGGTTACAGCGCTCCACTATGGCAAAGACTCTATTGTTAGAGTAGTAGATGTGGCGACAGCAACAGGGGTATTGCGACGACCCGTGATGAAGATTGCTGTGCTTCCTACAGATGATGTAATCGGTTGAACCCTCTTACAGGGGGTGGGAATGTAAGGAAGTGCAGCAATATTCGCGCACACATTCATAACGCTATAGTTAGATATATTAAGCCTTAGAGTATAATAACTCAATAAAGAATTAGAATTAGTTATATATTGTAAGGAACCTTAGGCGTATAAATGTTTATATCTAGCTCTGTAAGTCGTAGTTGTTTAAGTATTTAGTATGTTCGTAAAGCCCACTCACCAATGTACATATTTGTAGTAAGTAATGAACCGTACCTATAATATAAGTAAAGATATTGTGAAAGTAGAGTCAAACACATAGTGAAAATGTATATGAAGTAAGTACGATTTCATAAAACGGGTAGCCAATAGAATCGGCTCTTTTAAAATATTTATACCCAATCACAGCTTAGCCCAGCAGACAGGGAAAAAACATTGTGCGCAAAGGATAGCGATAAAAGCGATAATTGTTAACGTACATTGGTGTAAACAATAGGCCCTCGGCGAGACGAGGGCACTAATTGCTAGGGTCATAAAGTAGCCTTATATAGAGCCCCAACGGGGAATTTTATGCATTGTACATCGGACCGTGAAAGAATATACATCTCGAGTTGGAAGCCGCCTTTTTCTTCTACACACCCTTGCGACCTGAATTCGCCTACACTATGTTTTAAGGAATAATGCAGTTTTTTAAATAAAAGTACGTTTTTCCACTTAATTTCGGAGAGTTTTATTAACTTGAAAAGGAAGCTATACAATTAAAAGCCAGGGGAGTTCCTGGAATCACTAGTAATCATACAGTTACGGGACGGTGGTGTCGTTTGGTCGAGTTCAACGGGTTCGTTAAATTTAATTAAGTTAAAGTGACGAGTAAGTCCAAGACGGTTGCCGTTTCTTGAAGGAATATACAAGTGGGAATCGTACCTGTCCACTCCGCTTACCCTTGGATTGTAAGAGGGAGCTCTCGGGCAGCCTTGTCTCCGAGACCGGAACGGTGGATACCGGAACAGTAGATACCGGAATATCCGGAACAGTAGTAGGGGTAATGTAGCTTCGACGGTCCCTAGGACAGTAGTAGGGGTAACGTTAGCTTCGGGGTATCCGGAACCGTAGTAAGAGTAATGTTCACAGCGGGGATCTCCGGAACAGTAGTAAAGGTTGGGGTCTCCGGAACGGTAGTAAGTGTCGGGGGTCTCCGGAACAGTAGTAAGTGTCGGGGGTCTCCGGGACAGTAGTAAGTGTCAGGGGTCTCCGGAACACCCTGGAATTCATCCATTGCTTCGATATAGTTTAGGTAATCAACATTATTGTAAGGAATTAATGGTGGTATTATGGTAAAATTATTTCTTAAATTTCCTGAGTTTTATAAAATCTAAATATAGAAAATGGCATATTCACAGAAGCGGGGTTGCCAGGGGATGCTTTTTAGGAGTATGGTATTAATTCAAAAGTCAATATTAATGGAAATTTATAACATGTTGTGTGAAAATCTATTTCTGGAAAATCCCAAGTTTTAGATAATCTAAATACGGAAAATGGCATATCCACAGTAGCGGGGTTGCCAGGGGATGCTTTTAGAAGTATTGCATTAATTCAAAAGCCAATATTATTGGAAATTTATAACAAGTTATGTAAAAATCTATTTCTGGAAATTCTCAAGTTTTAGAAAATCAAAATGCTGAAAATGGCATATCCACAGAAGCGGAATCGCCAGGAGATGCTTTTAGAAGTAATGTATTAGTTCAAAAGTCAATATTAATGGAAATTTATAACAAGTGATGTAAAAAATCTATTTCTGGAAATTCTCAAGTTTTAGAAAATCAAAATACTGAAAATGGCATATCCACAGAAGCGGAATCGCCAGGAGATGCTTTTAGAAGTAGTGTATTAGTTCAAAAGTCAATATTAATGGAAAATTATAACAAATTATGTAAAAATCTATTTCTGGAAATTCTCAAGTTTTAGAAAATCAAAATGCTGAAAATGGCATATCCACAGAAGCGGAATCGCCAGGAGAGGCTTTTAGAAGTATTGTATTAGTTCAAAAGTCAATATTAATGGAAATTTATAACAAGTGATGTAAAAATCTATTTCTGGATATTCTCAAGTTTTAGAAAATCAAAATGCTGAAAATGACATATCCACAGAAGCGGAATCGCCAGGAGATGCTTTTAGAAGTATGGTATTAGTTCAAAAGTCAATATTAATGGAAATTTATAACAAGTTATGTAAAAATCTATTTCTGGAAATTCTCAAGTTTTAGAAAATCAAAATGCTGAAAATGGCATATCCACAGAAGCGGAATCGCCAGGAGATGCTTTTGGAAGTATTGTATTAGTTCAAAAGTCAATATTAATGGAAATTTTGGTCAAGAGGCATTGGAAATTTCACATGTCCAAAACTCACCAAATTGCATTAATTTCGGGGGATCTCGCAGAACATGGTAAGATCAAGGGGTAATCCACCTACTAGAGGTGAAATCTACATTCTAACTTCAAGTTCCAAGGGAAAATAAGGATATGCGTCTTGGACGACATGCCTCCATTCGGGGAACGCACGTACCTTTCGGGTTATTTATCAAGGATAGTGCAGGCGGAACGCCGCAGCTGGGCTTCCTCGGTTGGTCGCGCCGTGGGCAGCGTCAGGAGGCTTCCCTCGTGCTTGGCCCTTCACAATTTCATCACCTTTTCGCCACGAAACCGGAACGCAGAATCCACATCATTTTGGAGCTCGAGTTGAAATGTCATTGTTTTCTACGGAGGAGACGCCTTGGAATCGACTTGTGTCAACGCAGTACTACAATCGATTGTAAATCGATTAAACTGTAATTTTTATAATTTCTGCCTCAAATTCCTTTTGTATTGGATTTCATTTAAGATAACAATCGTGTCCTAGTAATTAGAGTTTATTATTTTTTTTTAACTTTCATTTTGGACATTCGGTACTGTACTCTAAAGAAGAGAAAAGAAAAAAAAATTGTTCCTGTTTTAGTTGATTAGTAATTTAATTGATTTTCGAAGGTAAATCCTTTAGTCACGCCCTATGTCGCGATAAGCCTATAGAAGCCGAGGGCAATGGCCGCTCCTGGACTGCAATCTCAGCGCGGGAGTTTTCAAAAACATCACCGTGTGAGGGGAAGTAAATTAAATTGAAAAATGCGTAGAAAACGATGCTACAGCGTCCGTAAAAATAACTATGAAACCAATCAATCACCGTTGGAGATATGTTAATCGAGCTAAGCAATGCAAGGAGAATGTCAAAATTTACAGTGTTAAATGCATTACTGAAGTCTAACAAGGTAAGTACAGTAAGTTGGCCATTGTCCATACCGAAACGAATATCGTCTGTGATTTTGGCGAGAGTTGGAACTGTACTGTGCCCACGTCGAAATCCGGATTGAAGGGAATTGAAGAGATCATTATTGGAGAGGAACTTGTTAAGTTGGTTGTGGATAAGACGCTCGAGAACTTTGGAGAGAAAAGGGAGTATAGAAATAGGGCGGTAATCAGAATGATATGGGCGTCTTTCCAAACAGAAGGAAAGACTCCAGTGGTAATAGAATTATTGAAAATGCAACAGAGGATGGGAAGGATAGTATCTAGGATGGGTACAACCATATTACGGCTAATACAGTCATGGCCAATCGCACTAGATGTGATAGACATAATGCTCTTTTTAACATCACAAGCAGATAATTGATTTAGCATACCTACGTATCAGAAAACATTGACATTTAAAAACTGCCAACCCTGACCGCTCTGCTGGCACTCAAGTAATAATTGCCGGCAAGCGTCCTCCGCCCCCACCGCACCGCCTCTTCCCACTTTTATCGTCTATATATCGCGTTGGCGTTCTTCATACTTGTCTCCTTGCTCGCTCCTTCACGTCAAACGTCTGGTCATCTGCATCTTATTGCACGCAAGTATACACGAACCTTAGTCTGTCACGTCTAACAGCTGCCAGTGACTTTACTAAAATTTTTGCTCCCAAACGCTCTTCACAGCAAGCATGGGTTGTCGATAGGATAAAATTTGACAGTAGCTTATTATTATTAAAAAAAATACCAAAAAAATTAACCGACTTAAACACTCGAGTATGAAATGACTTGATGAACTCCGTACTATGAAACCTCAAGAGTACCTATCAGTACAATTTTGTGTGCATGGTACCGACTTTGTCAAGTTATTTCACACTTGTTCGTGTTAAAATCGGTTAATTTTTTTGGTAATATTTTTCATCCTTTTTAGTGACCCTGCTATTTCGGGATCGATTGTCATTCACCGTCAACTACAATATAATGAAGTTTGGCGAAACACTTTTCAGTTATTAGTTTGTAACTTGAAAGCCGCTTGACCGAATTTGATCAAACTTAAATGGGACCTCGGAAGTACTCTTACTCTTCCAAACAAAAAAAAATCATAATGTTAAATATGTTTAAAGTTATGCGTGATCATATTATACAAAAAGAAATATTTGTATCGACTTGAGAACCTTTTTAAGGAAGTCGGTTAAAAAGACAACATGCGATGTTGCTGTCTCAGGATACAAAAGATAAATCAGTTTATCCAAGTGACACGTATATCGAACCAACGATAAAATTAACTACCGTAACGATTTTTAATTTTGCCCCAGACGTCATGTCTATTGTCCCGCCAGTCTGTGACACAATACTTAATGAACTTTGAGCGGAGAGTACGCGACATTGCGAGCTAGATGAAGGAACTGTTATGTATTCCGTGTACAAAGATTAATTAATGAGATATCGTATTCAAAAAACTTTTTTAAGGAGGAAGATATGTGCCGGGATCAACTGTCTGCACAACCAAAAATAGTCTACGAAGTTCTTTATTATTCTTGCACTTCATCACAGTGATTAATATGCTTAATCATTTGCGATCAGCATAGCTTTTTCGTTTATTATTTCCTTATAAATTAACTGAAATAATTTAATAAAATATTGCTAGACAAACGGATATAAAGAAACAATATTACCAATTAACTACATACAAAATAAAAATATTTTTAAATTTCACATCCTATAACTACGTCAATATAAAATATAAGTAAGTTTTTTTTGCAGGAACTTATAGTCAGTAATTGACTATATCATTCACCGTCAATTTAGGCGTAGCAAATTTCAGTTTTTGGGGTGTAATTCAAAAACTGCTTGACTAAATTTGATGAAATTTAAATGGGATCACCTCGGAAGTATACTCTACCAAACAAAAAATGGGTTGGAAGAATCAGTCCACAGATGGGGGAGATATCGATTAACATACACATAAAAAATTACATACACACGAACATATAACCGCCTTCTTTTATGAAGTCGGTTAAAAAAGCTGGCAGCTTTCCTTCGCTAAATTATCAGTGAAATATTTAATTTTAGGGAGAGAATAATTCACATCCTCGGACGGGATCAATGTTGGGTATAGCTAAGCAGACTAACGCCTTAAAAAGTAATACTATAAACATATCAGTGAAATGTTCTCGACCAAGAAGTAACCGACGCTTAAACCCATTTCACTCAGTCGGTAAACTGAGTCGGGGAAGAATATCTTTGCTTCCGAGCCCCAACGACCTGCCATCTCGATGAATAGATGAACTCTTAAGCCAATTTCAGGTTATCCCAGTTAATTGTAATTTATTAAATTACAATGCGAACAAACTGGTTACTAAAGCACATAGCGAAAGTTTGAACGGAAGTCGCGTATCAAATTACGCAAACAGACAGATTGGAACCAATTAGTCGCCGCGATCAATCGTGCGATGCGACGTGGAGCGGGATTTATTATGGATCACCCCTTTGTTGAATGTAAGCCAGAGTCTGTGCAAAAAGAGAACCGTTGTGGTGTTACGGAGAACTAACATTCAGATTTTCATAGGGCAGCCCAGTCCAGCTACTGTCCACGTTGGTAGATGCCGTGCGATTCTCGAAGAGCAAACATGAATAAAAAAAACCTTATGTACAAGGGCGATATCTCATAGTATTTGATATTTTATTATTATATTATTTATTTATAGCGCAACGAGGAATCATTAGAGAATCGCACGGCTGTACGCCATTTGACTTTTAAGTGTAAACCTTGACTTGATAAAACTTTAAATAGTAAATTAGCATCTAATTATTATTTTTTTATTTACTACCATTAAAAGAATAAATTAGCACGCACGCGACCCCAATTCAAAGTCAAAGTCAAAGTCAAAATCATTTATTCAATTTAGGCATCAAAGACGCACTTATGAACGTCAACTTTTCATTATAATGTACTTTAAATACTCTACCACCGCGTTCCAAAATATATAGAACCCACCGAGAAGAAGCGGCAAGAAACTCTGGGCCATTCTTTTTATATGGATGTTTACAATGTTTCTACTTAGGTACTACAAATATTACATTTTATGGGTGGCAGAATGACAGCTTGCCAGAAGTGGAGTATTCCAAGCATCTTTATCTTCTATATAATGTCGAACTTTATAGTAAGCTTTTTTTATTAACACGTTTTTTACAGTCAACTTGAATTTGCCCTCTGTGAGCTCAGTTATGTGCTTTGGGATTTTATTGTAAAAACGCACACAATTTCCTAGGAATGACTTATTAGTCTTCGCAAGTCTAAAACTAGGTACACCTATCCTATTTGTATTTCTGGTATTAAAAGTGTGGTGATCACTATTTAACTTATATTTATGTAAATTTTTACGAACATACATTATATTTTCAAATACATATAAGGAAGGCAACGTTAATACATGCGGCGGACATAGAGACAGTTTTTATATTGCAAAAGCGGGCAGTTCGAGCCATCTACGAAATGGGTTCCCGCGAATCCTTCAGACAAATGTTCAAAGAAATTAACATATTAACTCTTCCATCTTTGTATATCCTAGAAAATATAATGTACGTTCGTAAAAATATAAAGAAGTTTAGAATAAATAGTGATATGCATAATATTAATACTAGAAATAAGGATAGGATAGCTGTATCTAAATTTAGACTCACGAAAACTAAAAATAAGTCCTTAGGCAATTGTATACGTTTCTATAATAAAATCCCGAAAGACATTACTGAGCTCACTGAAGGGAAATTCAAGTTACGTGTCAAAAATATACTAATGAAAAAAGCCTATTATAAATTGAATCACTACTTAGAAGACAAAGATGCCTGAAAACTTTCCACTTCTGCCTAGTAGCCAACTATTGAATAAATTTGTTATTTTAATACTACTCATATGTAACCTCAATGTACAAAGACTTGAAAAAATAATGGCCCACGAGTTTCTTGCTGCTTCTTCTCGGCGGTGGTTCTTTTCCGAAGACAGCGGTAGAATTATTTAAACATTTTTGACGTTCATAAGAGTGTCTATGATGCCTAAACTGAATAAATAATTTTTGAATTTGAATTTGAATATAATGATTTCTTTAAATAAATCTGTCAAAGATTCACGGGGACCCATTTCGTATATAGCTCTAATAGCACGTTTCTATTTTTTTGTGTGTTTATGTGTTTATTCCTAGGACACATCTATTTTTGCAAAGACTTCTGCTGTTGATATAGTATTTTTCCTAACGTTTGGTGTGGTTACTGCTTTTTTAATAAATACTAGCTGACCTGAAGAATATCACATCGCCTCAGAATCTTAAACATAACAAAAATAGTCAATCCTGTTTACGAGATAAATGTAAAAAATAGACGCAGACGCCGCTGCGCACTCGCCCTGAAGATGAGCATCGGACATGCTCGAAACCCGGGTCGGCGTATTCGATCCCCAACGTGAGTGTTTTGCTGGAACAGTAATAGATTAAAAAATTAAAAATATTTTAATTTTCATTATTTTTGGTATATTATTCCTATGTTTAAATAGTAATTCTGTTATTCAGTGCAGATAAAAGTCCGACAAATCGAATATACTTCGAGATTCATTGCGATGAAAAATTTGAAAAATGCAGTCTCTAAGGTTTTTGAATAAATAAATGAGTGTCATTATTCATACTTGTTACGGAAGTACTTACACTACCACATTTATAACATAACACTTCCTTTTCAGATTTAAACAGCTTAAGTAGATAAATAAATTTTCTTTTACGATCACTGAGAAAATTTGAAAGTCGGATTTTCAAATTGGTATGCGGTTACGGGCCCGCGGACCGATTTACAGTAAATCTTTTCAAAATTATTCCACTTGAAACGCTTGGGAAGCACTCTTAAATACTTTTAGGGGTTTTTTGTGAAGTTCAAAGTATATCTTCTTATTTTATCGACGAAAACTGTACAGATAAAATTATCTACGACTCACGGCTTTACTCGTCTGGAAAATGACTTTCAATCTATAGATCGATACTTTTATGGTTGAACAAAAGTGCTAATTCCACTTATATAATTAAAGTCGTAAAGAAGTAACTAGCATTTACGTTTATGATTTAAGTTAGAGAAGTATTTTAGGTAAACTTTATTTATACTTCATAATTAGCTAGAGCGCTTAAGGTCATGTCTTGGTTCATATTCTGACGCAAAGCAATAGTGCATAAGCATTACTCTGTTAGATGTCTTGGCTCCGTTATATCAGAGAGTGGACAGGGATTAAGACCTTAAGGGATTAAGGCGATTGACAAGGAAACATTTAAGAAGCTGACTGCCAACCTTCAGTAATGGAGAGATTCACTTAAAGAAGAAGAAGTTAGATTGCGATGGGCTCTGTAGTTAGTAAAATTACTGCGTGAACTAACCCCAAAATCCAATATTGTATATCCGATGTAACATGCACAGTGCAGTGCTATCAAAACTGCAGTCCTAAGTACTGGATGGCACTGCAGTTGCAGTTGTTATAGAAAGCGTTTTTTTCACCATCAAGTGCATGACTTGTCTGCCTTGTCATTTATCCTACAACGAAAAATATAACTAATTTATTCAGATGTTTAAATCCTACTTTATTATTATAAATGCGAAAGTTTGCGAGTGTGGATGAGTGGATCTTTGTTACTCTTTCACGCTCAAACGGCGGGGGCAATTTTGATGAAAATTGGTATAGAGATAGATGAGGCGCTGGATTAACAAATAGTATACTTATCATCATCATCCACCAAGCGGGTGAAAAAGAGTAATATGCTTGGGCACAGCATAGATAAAATAACAAGATCTCCGCTTACGTCAAGATCGTAATGATGATAGTTCTGTCAAAGCTTGTGTCAGTTTCTGATAGCAAAAGCACGCAATCATTTTGACAGCAACACTAGACGTGCTCGGCGACCGTCAAGGGTGATAAAATATAACACAAATATCGTCAATGGTGATGAAATTTAATTACAATTTTTTTCATGGTGATTAATCTTATATTTGTTTATGTACGTAAGTTCTGTATTTTATTATTCGTTTAAGACTATTAACTATACTAAGTACTTCAATTTACTTAACGAATCGTGTACATATTTTATGTTATTTTGGCATAAAGAGAGATATGGCTTTGGACAAGATAATAAGCTACTCGAAGTACTAATCCTGCGCAGACGACGTCGCGGGCAGCAGCTTGTACTTTATATACTACTCGTAGAATAATAGTCTGCTTCAAAAATAGTGATATTTACCGCTACTGCGTAAGAAGCTGTGAGTACATACTACATCGGTCCCTTATCAAGGCACAATAGACATGAAGATGATAACTTATATCTCTAGATAGACTATGGTAGCGATTCACTTGTTCAAGTAACTAAACTAAAATATTGAACTAAAATTTTACTATGGTTGTCCTTATTATGTTATTACTATAATCCAAATTCATGTAACACATAGAATGACATTTCTAAAAATAGGATTGTGCTATTAAATTTTAGGTATTTTTACGTTAGTTTAGCGAGCACCACGTCAAGCGACGACTAATCTGTCTAAAATATACCTACAGTTGTAGAGAAATGTCTAATTTTAGTGCTGTCATTGGGAAAGGTTAAACTAATTTGGTTTTTAACCTGAACAGAATAAGAGCTGCCAAACTTAAGAGATTTTTAGTTTAGAGAATTCTAACAGAATCGACACCTATATTTCAACTTACTTATTACAAGTTACTACTAGGTACGCTCGTATCACACGTTCTTGCGAGTTGAAATTGCAACTGGGAACGTGTCATATGTGACTGGCTAATATACGACTTCAGTGCAACCTCTGTCATTGGGAACTTAACTGGTTTAACTTTATGGCAATTTTGGTCTCAAGTTACCATAACTTAGTTAACACATAGCTGTGGGTTTAGTGAATTGGGAAGTGATTTAACAGAAATCAATGTCGGTTTCCGTGGCCGAAACTATAATAACTTAAGGTGACGGTCTGTATCGTATAAATGTTTTTTTGGATGTCAGTGTGTTTTAGTTAAGGTTTATATTAATTATTAATTGACCCAGCGAGCGAAGCATCTCTACTTTAATTGGCCAAATTGACTTTCAGTTGTCCTTAAGTTTGGTAGGTTGTATGTTTGTCTTCCTGCACAAGTCGCATTTTTCAACTAATCTTGACGAAACTTGGTATGCATGTTCTACTATGCAATATATTACTAAAGTTATATGATTATTAACGGGATATTTACCGTGGTAAGGTTAAATATCCCGTTAATAATCATATAACTTTAGAGAACAACCGTGATAGTTTAAAACAGTGTTTTAATATATTACTGTCGTTGGCAATTTTAGGTTAAGGGGTACTTTTCTTAAAACGAAAGGAAGTTTGCTGTGGCGCTATTTACTGAGTTATTTTAATTAAATTTGGTGCACAATTAGGTACCTGACTTTAAAGAGGAATTTCGAATATGAGCATAATTGGTCAAGTGTTTTCTAGACAATAGGTTGTGAAATTTAAAAACTGGACGGTTTTGATAATATTCGGCAATAACATTTGGTACTACAACATATAATATATACAATAAATATTTGTAAGTTTTTTCTAAACATAATGACCTCCGATAGTCCATACTGCGAAAAATTGCCGCTGATAAAACTGTGCTCGTGAGGTCTACTGTTTGCGGAACTACTTAGTTATACCACTATTAGGACACATTATGCCTTCCTTTTAGTAAGTAGATTATGCACCACACGGGTTCAGTACGGGTCAAGAAAAGCGCTCTGAAGGAATTCATATTATATGCCACTTCCGTCCGTAAGAAAGTGCTCTATGTACGTAGGAACTAGTGTTCCACACTTCGTCACAGAACATATTTCACTTCGGTGCTTAGGTTGGTGGCACTGTAGCAAGATAAATTACTGGTAGAATGGAACTAAACAACAACTTACCGCAGTTATAGTTATAGGATAGAGTATAGGAATGCTGCACTCAAAATTAGGGTTGCATAGGGTACACATAAATCCTGCTTCCCTATTAATTCATAATATTATAAAAGTAAAAGTTTGGATGTATGGATATTTGTTACTTGATCACGTGATAAGGCTGAACGCATGAAATTTAGTAGAAATACGAGGCACCGGGTTAACAAATAGGATATACTTGTCATCGTTATCATAATCATTCATCGGGTGAAACCGCGAGTCGTAACTGGTATAACTATATATCATAAACTACAAATGGTTACGTACAGTTTGTACAATCAGGGGAAGGATTGCTTTATTGTCTATTTTTTTCTTAAATAAGCCGTCACACTTCAATTAACTTATAGAGTTTGGATGTAATACATCTTCTAACTTGCACTAGTACGATTAACGCTAACGCAGTTAATCATGCTAGGCCCACTGTACCACAAATGTACTGAATTCACTTACGCGAATGTTGGCTCACAGGTTCATTAAGAAAATAGCACGGGTACTTTTCGAATACAAATCACCAAAATCAAAAAACAAAACTTTTTTCAAGAAGGCGCTTGAAGCCTTGAAACTCCACCTGGATCTGTCAGTTCAAATCAAATTTTATGATCAATAAGTGACCTTAAAATCTAACCTAATTTAAACATTATATTGGAAATTAAGTTTGAGGTCGACTAAATAAACGGCTATTTTTACTAGCCTATAAACTATTAACTCTTGTTTTTGTATACGGAAATTTTCTAGGTCAAGTCCTTACACTCAGGATAGTCACTGATTTCGATCTGAAAAGATCGAACCACTAGGAACTGGCTGGTATTCGGTGATAGATCTTTTATCATAAAATTATTAGTTAATCACAGAAGCACATTAAAATATTTTCAATTACTAAGCTATGGATTTTCCTTCGATGTTTTCTTCATCTGAGAATTTCAAGCAGAATGGTACCACGGTAGCCACCGACTAACCCTCAAGACCCTGAACCATCATTGCTACTATCTAAATAGCTACTGTTTTCAATTTTATCTACTGTTACGTAATATTATGTAACCCCTCGCAGGTACCAACTACTTTATAATATACTATCTAGTAGAGGCACGAACCTTAACAGAAAGCTATCCTGAAAAGCTATGTAGTTAATAAATCACTATCTTGGAGTCACGACGCGATCCGTTCGCGTGACTCGAGATTGCAGAGAGTACGTGATACAGGTTTGAATGTCTGTATGTTATCTCTAATGTTCCTTGTTTTATCCTTTTCTTACATAGTCTAAGATCAATTAATTTTCCGCGTTAGCCTGTATATCCACTAACTTCTTCTAAACCATGCGATAGATTTTGATGTGGTTTTCAGTATCAGTTTGGCCCCAGATACACGAGCAGCTTGAAGCAGTCCATGCTGCGACTGAACAGTGAATTACAGTCTTCTACCGCTCGAGCAGTTGCTTCGGGCGTCGCCAAAGCAGTCGCCAGGCATACACAGATCGACACAGACTGTTCGAGCTGTCCACAGCTCCCACGAAGTCTCTCTACCCGAGCTCTTCATTCCAAATCGCATGTGCTTCCCGCCCTTGAATTGAAATTGTGACTGTTGAGCAGTCAATACCAAGTACCAACTGATCGAGCAAGTATCAATAGAAGTTTCAAGCTATTGACAATGACAGCATCAGCGGTCCGTGTATTTCCGCGCTTAGATTATTTGCTACGAAGATTATAAAACCTTATTAAGTTTTTATGTAAATAGTATAGTATAATAATAAAACAAAGTTCACATGTTTAACTTTTCTTTAGAGTTCCGTACCAAAAGGGTAAAACGGGGCCCTATTACTAAGACTCAGTGGTCCGTCCGTCTGTCTGCCTGTCAACTATATAAAGAAATCTGATTAAATGAGCGAATGAGTACATCAGTGGCCCAGCATGGCGTTTGACACGGATTATTGCAATACAGTTCCCGTCCGAGTATATAGATTTTCTCTCTATAGTTTGTACGACTATAATATTAATATTTGTATAAGCTATTCTCATGTAAGGGGATTGTTTTCTTATAAGAAACATAGTTATCTCAAACCTGAAAATCGCAATATAAAAACACTTTTATATGAACAACGATTTCCCTCCGGTGTTAATGAATTCGAATCGTTCCAACTATAGTGTCACACAGGTGGACTTTTTCAAAGAGAGTGTAGAAAGATTGCACAAGTATCGCCTCGTGCTATGAACAATAAAAGCAATTATTTTTCGTCTAGTAATTCAATTGGGTTATGTTAAACTTATAACGAAATGTACGTGTAATAAATGATCACCAAAATGAAACACTCATTTAATTATCTCGCTCGGCTCGCGTTGTTGTGAACCTAACGCACCTCCATTCGCTCGTCATCGCTCATATACGTATCTTGTTTCTGACAGACACTACGGGATTAAGTTTGTACAGGTGGTACGCCAATTTGGCTGTTAGGTTTTGGTGGTAGTTTATTAAAATAGATGGTCAATATTCCCGTTGTCATTCAGAATTTAGCTTATTCAACAAGTTTTGTTATGTTTAAGTAAAGTTGTTCGTATTAAATTATCAATGAAATACTCCTCTTGTGCGTAAGCAGCCATGCGCACTTCTACTCGTATTTTCTGGTCCACCAACAATCTGGCAACAGTGAGGGAATCAGCCGTGCGATTCTGTAATGATTCGTCGACGAGCTCACCAATGTCAAATACTTTATGAGATATCGCCCTTGTACACAAGGTTGTTTTTCCAACGTTTCTTGTCATCTCGTCATTTGTTTTGCTGATGCTGTCAACGATGCAACGATGTTTCGCTCGGCTGCTCACTACTTCAAACGTAGGTACAATATCACACACCGATCACTTGACGTATGTTCATCTCATCTCAATCATTCAAACATACAAAATTACCATAAATTTCAGTTAGTTTCCTGAAAACTCATACAGAGACCAAGATTTTTCTCTTCCTACGCTCTTGGAAAACTTTCAGTTCTTTAGCAAATTCTTTTATTTCAATAATAAACACGCAAAGCTATGCTCACTCAGCGCTTGAAGCAATAAATATTTCAAATGCTCACAGTAAAGGATCTGGTTGTATGCTCTAATCGAATTCTTTCTTTATCGTAAATTAAATTAGCTCAAACGCCTAAGTGCTCGCAGCTGCGGTATTTACATTTTAACAAGATAAATGTGTGAAAGGCTTTATATAGATAGGCTACTATATATACAAGTACATATAGCAAGGAGACGGTTGAGGATCTTGATTGTGAACTATATATATTAGAAGTAGCATTATTTGTAAAAGGTAACCCGCAACTGTTCCCAGGTTTGTCCAACACTGTCCGAAGAAACAGACGAGACGCAAAAAGATTAAGGCTGAACACTGCGAGAAAAACAATTCGGAAGAGCATTTTTTTGCATGGAACCTGTTATTTATAACAAGCTCCCGCAAAGCCTAAGATAACTCAGCTTTAGTGTTTTTAAAGTTAATATTAAAAACATATTATTGACTTAATGTTATTATGGTATCAATGATTTTTTAGATGACAAGCAATTTGAAGTACAATAAGTTTAGTTATAAGTTATTTGACAAGCATGCGTATTTAAATTTTATTTTAATTTGAAGTCTTACTTTATATAAATATTTCAATTATTATTTTTATAGTATTTGCAAGTGACCGCCATCTCACTACTTATACAATACAATACAATAACTCTTTATTGCTTACCACACAAACAAAAACAGTAGGTAAATTAACAAATTAATCTACTTACAAGTAAGGAGCTTAGATCTATGCTGGTAATACAATTGGCGGTCTTATCGCTAATGCAATCTCTTACAGACAACCTTTGAATGGACTGGACAAAAATAAAAGTTTAGACGGTGGTGTGCAACAAGATAATAGTTAATACTAAACAGAATATTTCAAAGAAGAACAATGAGAGGGAACTTAAATACCTACACAAATATCAATAATATAATATTTATAATATTATAATATTTATAATATTATAATATTTATAATTATATATATATATATATATATATTTAAAAATACATAAAGGGAATTCATATAAATTGAGATTATTCATTCGTGTGTGAATAATTTATTAATATATACGATATAATATATACACTACAAATACATAAACATATTCCTAATATATCATAGGAAAAGTGAAGCAGTTTAGCAGGCAGAGGACAAATAATGATCTTGAACCATATTTTTAAATATCCCTATCGATTTTGCTTGTCTTATAGGTAGAGGCAGATCATTCCATAGCCGCACGGCGCGCACAGTAAATGAATTGCCAGAAAACTTTGAAGAGTGAACAGGAGTCCTTAACATTAGAGAAGATGAGACGCGTAAAGGTCGAGAAGTCGCAAAAGATAGAAATTCAAATCGCTCCTTGAGATAGTAGGGTGTAGAAGGAAAGAATAGTATGGTGTAAAGGAGGAAAAGTATATGAGTATTCCGGCGTAGGCGGATAGGTAACCATTGTAGCTTATGACGATATTCTGAGACGTGATCATATTTTCGTAAACCAAAAATGAAGCGAATACAGAAATTCTGCAGACGTTCTAATTTATTAAGCTGTACCTCTGTGAGATCCAAATACCAGGCATCAGCATAATCTAGTATCGGGAGTAAAAGAGATTGAACTAGCGCAATTTTAGTGGAAGTTGGAAGAAAATTTCGTAACCTACGGAGAGAACCTGCTGAGGCGAAGAGCTTTCGACTGGTTTCCGCTAATTGAGGTTCCCATGATAAATGCCTATCGAAAATTACTCCAAGGTTTTTAAGAGATTCACTAACTTCTATGTGAGTGCCGTCAAATAAGACTTGTGGGAGCGTAAACCAGTCGATTTTGGAAATCATACGAGAACTGCCGATGACTATCACTTGAGTTTTCGCAGGGTTTACGCTGAGACCGTACGATTTGCTCCACGTGAGAATTTTTCCTAAGTCCAAGTTGATGGAATCTATTGCCTCAGGTAATTTATCTATTTGTGCATGCCTGTATATTTGGAGATCATCTGCATATAGGTGGTAGGAGGAAGTAAGGTGATCAGAAATGGAGTTCATAAATATACCAAACAGAAGAGGAGATAATACGCCGCCTTGCGGGACACCTGCAGTCGTAATACACCATGAAGAAAAAGAATCATCAATTCGTATACGCAGCCGGCGCCCATGCAGATAACTGCGAAACCACTCAATCACTGTAGGAGATATGTTAAGAGAAAGAAGGAGTCCTAGAAGGATGTCAAAGTCCACGTTGTTAAAAGCGTTGCTGAAGTCAAGAAGGGATAATACTGTCACTTGGCCATTAGCCATGCTATATCGAACATCCGCGGTAATTTTAACCAGAGCTGATACCGTGCTATGCCCAGGACGAAATCCGGATTGAAAAGGGTTGAGAAGATCATTTCTATTGAGAAAGGAACTAAGTTGTTGGTGTATGAGACGTTCTAGGACTTTGGAGAGGAAGGGTAAAATAGATATTGGACGATAATCAGTGTATGAGGTTGGATTAGATTTTTTCGGGAGAGGAATTATTTGGGCTTCTTTCCATATTGATGGAAAGGTACCACTCGTGATGGATGCATTGAGGATATGTTGAATAACTAGAAGGATTTCATCAAGTATTAGCATGATCATATTGCGACTGACACTATCGCTACCGACTGCATTGGACGAGATGGACAATATACTTCTCTTAACATCACTATCAGTGAATTGACGAAAGAAAAATGATGAGTAGTCAGGAGTTGGAATTAAAGAAAGTTTATTTAAAGTAGATGCCTTTACTATCGCATCGAAAGTACAAGAATTAGAAAAATGCTGATTTAGTGAATTTATATCAAGATGATTAGGGAAATGAGCTTGGCGTTGTTTTCCTACTCCCAACGTTTTAAGAAACTTCCAAACCTTAGATGAATCTTCATTTTTAACTGATTGATGAATATGCTGGCGTAGTGCGTTCCTACATGCCCTATTGCATTGATTACGACTATAGATATACTTTGCTTTGTTCAAGTCCGTCACCCGATTCTTAAGCTTTGCCTTGGTTATCACTTTTTTATGCATTAAAGATCGTATTTCATTGGTAAGCCAAGGCGCAGGGAGATGCTTGATTTTAACTGGTCGGAGAGTGGCATGTTTATCATATAGCTTTAATAACACGGCATTGAATCTGTTTACTTTTTCATCGACAGTGATTGCGTCGAACACATCGGACCAATCTATTTCTAGGGCATCTTTACACAAACAATTTAGATCAATACGACCAAAACTACGCTGTAAAAGGATTTTAGGCTTAGCTTTCGGCGGACGGATTTTATAAGAGAGATATACCAGATCGTGGCAAGAGAAAGCATCAGCCGCACATTGACCATGCATGTCAACGTGTTCTGATGAAGAGACAATGATTAAATCAAGAAGTGAGGGTGCGGAATTTGGAAATAAATGCGTGGCATTTGATGGTAGAATCGTTAAATTGCTAGATCTGGTAATAGATTCTACTTATATTTGTACGCCTACGCGGGCAAAACATGTTGAAACTTATTTAAATTTAAGACCTACATGCACATCCCTGTATGACTACACACATTTTTTTGACAAATAAATAAAAAAAGGAACATTCACTTTTCTTTTCTTTGCTTTAAGAAACGCTTGTGTAATGGGGCAGGCTTTGATCGAATCGTTAACTACACTGCTTTTCAAATTTACCTTAGATGGTATAAAGCTCATAGTACCCGTCTTGGTATGTACAGTCGCCTGCAATAAGATGTATACATTTCACAATTTTCAAAAGTGCCTCAGCATTAAATTTCATTAAAATTAAAGTCAACAATAATCTAAAATAAAATTATTTATATTATTTAACTGCTTCAAATTATCCTTATCTACATCGTTATAAAATGTAGCGTTGTATCATGGGTTTCAAAGTTAAGGAATGTATACATTTTATTGCAGGCTACTGTACCACCGCAGTGCCAAATACTCTTTCACGAAGCTGTGGTGTGGAAACAAAATTGCTTTAAGATTAAAAGTTACTGTACCAAGTGAGATCACTGAGTGTATGAGATTGAACAGCTACATCCCAGGATGAAGAGTGCAGTACAGTGGTGTGTAGAACTTTGGTGCTTAAAGATCCGGGTTACACTGTTACTGTCACGGGCAGTTGCGACGTTTACCATCAGGTGATTGACTAGCCCGCCGCGTAACTTGCATAGAATTCGAGGAAAACGTAATACAGCTGTGTCAAATAATAAAGCGGTGTCACCCTAACCTATCTACATATAATAAAAACGTTACGGGTCGCTGTCTGTACATGGAATATATATGAGAAAAAGTATTTATGGGACTTTCATAAACGAAAATAGAATAAAAATAAATAATGTTAGAATTTGTTCCATTTAGATAATAATAATAATAATATGGGACAACATCCACACAAAGGTCTTCAGGTCCCAAACTAAGCATAGCCTGTACTATGGTGACCTGATGACTGATATACATACTTAAATACATATACACACCCAGACACAGATCAAACAGACATGTTCATGCACACAAATGTTTGACCAGTCCGGGGATCGAACCCGGGACCAGCGGCTCAGAAGGCAGGGGTGCTTCCAACTGCGCCAACCGGCCTGTCACAGATGTGGTTTTTTTACTTTTGTTTTGTGGTAAGCTTATATTTAGGGTTTGTTTCATGCCAGTCGGTTCATAAATAAAAAAGTAATTGAATTTTAAAATATAACTCTCTCGCCACTACATCAAGACCAAGCAAGCGCAGCCGCTGGCGGGTCAACTAGTAACAATATGAAGTTGTATTTGGCACGAGCTATCACGTAATTTATTCCTTAATGCTATTAACCAGCCAAGGTAAAAGAATCTATGTAGTGTATGAACATGGAAATCTGTTGTAGCTTTATGGTACCTAGTAAAAGTTTGTTGAAAGGGTAACTATTTACTATATAGATTCTCTGCTTCGCGGCGTAGACAGACACAGCGTATACTGTCTGAGGATGGGCGTCGGACGTGCCTGAAGCCTAGGTCGATAACCTCTACTAATTACGTGAGTATATAAAGTCACTTTTAATATTAAATAAATATGCCTCGAACTACGACAATGTTTAAAATTAAACAATTTTAGCATCAAGTACTAACCGTTTCGACAACATGGTTTTCTATTATATATGTTTTTAAACTGACATTGTTACTAATGCAAGAATTAACTTTATTTTCCATGTATTTATTGCATGCATTTCGGCTCAGTTGCATGCGCCATGTTCACAAGTAAACTGAAGTATCTGCGGGTAGGTATTGTTATGAGCCCGAAACGGTCTACCTGTTCCTTTCATGTTTCTTGCGTTTTGTCTTATTACCAAAGACACAACAATGGCAATGGCGCATTCAACTGTGCGAAAACTTTGAGAGCTCAAAATAAATACAACACATGGTAACTTTCCCCGTTCTCAAGTTAATTTTTGTGTTTTCTATTGTTCGCTAGCTCTCTCTGTCTCTCTAATACCTCAATTGTAAAATAGGCGAATTCTGCTATATTTGCTCAACAATAATAGGTAATTTATTAGAAAAGTATTTTAGTATAAACACGTCAAGTAATATAATGTTTATCTCTTTCTACTGAATAATAACTGCGTGTGAAAAGAGAGAAATCATGTTTGTAAACTTCAAATTTCAGCAACACTTTCGTGTGACGTCATTAGTTTGGTTATGCGTGACTAGGGTCGACATGTTTCGTTCCAAATATATTGCATGTCTGCTGTAAGTAAAAATACTATATACCTGTTTTTTTTGTATACGTATAACATAAATCGTGTAATTTATATTTTTGGTATGAACAATTAAATCCTGACGCTAAAGAAAAAAATACGTTTTAACATGTAAATCATTAAATACATAATAGTGTATAATAAGTGAGATGAGTAAACAAATCAAGTATGTGAGATTGGCTGTAAATATTTATTGTATATATGTATTACAAAATATAATTTATTTTATTTTGATGTATTTTTAGAAATGATATGGCGAAATATAATATTTATAAATAGTTAAGTTCTCAACTCTGTATGTGTCTTATTGAGAATAAATGTCTTTAAACCTTAAAAATACGTCAAACAAGCGACGCTACTAGCCGGTCAGCTAGTTTAAGAATACATTGCCATATTAAATACATTCACAATTCTAATTTTCAATGTCTGCACTTTTGAAAACCAATAACAAGTCATCGACAGATTTCATAAAACTCAACGTATACTTATACAAAAGCTGCCAGCTAAGCTCCAGTTCGATATTTAAATCCCCGAAGATTAGAGTTTCATTCTTTGAAAAGCAAAGAGAAAGAACTTATTGCGACATGGATATTGAAAAGTGTCCAAACACGAGGCTGGTGAGAAATTCATCATCTTAGGTGATTATTTTTGCTTGGTTGAAAAATAACTGCGAGAAATGAGTAACTCTGAGATAGAAGAGTTTTGTACAATATTACCTGAATGATGACGTATTTTAACAACAACTACACAATCTTCAAGTCCTAAAATGGGCAGAGCCTGAAGCCAACGGCTGATATACACATCAGTTATAGGTAAACATATACACACAGTTACTGTTGTTGAACTGAAGTCGTAGCTGATTAGTTTTGAGGAGATGAATCTAACCTATTTGGTATTGTATGATTTTTAATCACTTACGCCTGCTTACTGACACCAAACTTTTCAATATTAGAAAGAAAAATCCTTATGAGAAGGTAAAAATCAAATGGAGAGTTAAAATTAGTTCGATGCTCGGGCGTTATTGGGCCTTCGTGACCTGAGGCGTCTGACACGGATAGTAGGAAAACGCGGGTTTAAATCCTAAAATCGAAGATGTGTGTTTTTTCCTAGAATTGTAAAGTCTAGCGTATTTATTTAATTTATAATTCATTTATAATAAAATATTATTTATCTTTTTTTTTATTGATTGTTCCAGTAGACACAGGACATCGAGGAGGTCATAGTGAAACAAACTAGTTTAAAATCTTAACATCGATCACATAAATTCTCAAGCATTGCTTTTGAACCTTTAAATATCAGCAGTACCGCTTATGATATTTTATTGTTTATAGTCCTATTAGAAAACAGGGTTCCTACTAGTAAGTTTAAAAATTTATAACGTGAATTTAAAGCGAACTTTTGAGGTAGGAGTAGAAGGGTAGAGGAGGATGGAGAGGGAGAAGAAGACAACGGAGCGAACGGGGAAGGGGGAAATGGATCTATGGAACCTCCCACAAACCGACTGAAACGCAATAGGTAGCTATGTTACTTCACGTCAGTGTTATGTGGGAGTGTGGTACTTCCCGGTCGTGCCGGCCCATTCGGCTAAGGGTTTACAACGTGGCACTACTACAAACAAAATAATAGGTACATATAAATACTTTCGCATTATTATTACGCCGCAGAATATCTGGCACTATAATATAATATACAATATAGCCGTGGTGGTGCCAGAATCATATCACTTAGTATGAGTTAGTATAATGAATCGCAAACACATTCTCTTGTTGATCTCCTCTTTAAACCTATTTCCCTCTCTCTTTACCTGAGTAAGGATGTGTGTTAATTAATCGATATAAATTATAATGTAGTTATCATTTGACATTCCCAATTATCTTAACATAAACAAAACGATGTTTCAGCCGAAGCCCAATTAGCGTAGTGATGGGTCATGTTAAATTGTTATCCGTGCCGATTTCGATAGTTTGGTTAATACCGTGTATTTGTATTACGTGGTTATGAACCAATCTGTTTGTTTAAGTAAGTGCTCGTAGGCGAGCTTGACTTGGCGATCTTAACCGATCAACAAGTTAAGCAACACTTGCTGCGGTCAGGGCTTGGTTGAGTGACCGCTAGTGGCATTATTGAACTGAGCTTGCTGTGCATCGAAGGGCACGTTAAGCCGTCGGTCCTGGTTGTTTGTATTAAAACAACAGTCGTTAGGCTATCAAAAAATAATAATATTTTTTTTAATTAAAAGAAAGATAGGCCTCCCTTCCCCAGAAATTTCTAAAAGGACCGGTTGGAAGCAGCCTGCATCCAAGGTCGTCCTGCTACCTTTATCAGGTCGTCAGTCCACCTGCAACGAAAAATACGGTGAATTGAGAAGCCTCCTTTTTTTGAAGTCGATTGAAAATATTAGAATATTTCCGTCCCCATAAAACAGAAAAGTTCGATGCTCGGACGGTGTGCATCAGTGGCCTTGTTGTAATTCCGTCCAATGATGTGTATTTTTCGTTCTTTAAATTGCATACTTTAGTCTCACTAAGAAGGCGTTAGTCCTTTAAAAAATATTTTAAAAACAATTATAAACAATATATTTTCCACTTAAAAAATGCACATTAACCTTTATAGTAAATTTTTACCCCTCGTCATAATTTTAATTCTAAAAAGAAAGAAAGAAAATAACTTTATTCATCAAAATACTGACAAAATAAGACAACCATCATAATAATGTTGCGTAAAGTCATGAAAGAGCCCCGACTCAGTATACGCTAGGGTAAACCCAAGCACTGATTTTCATTTGGCGCTCCTCACTGACATCACTAACGTAACTAGTGACACAACAGAAACAAATAAAAATAGAAAATAAATAAAGATAGATATTAAAACACAAAGATAATAAGTATAATTACAGTCAAAAAAACAAAAACAAACAAGATGGTGCATTCCGAGACACTTCGCGCGTTGCCGTTCTAGTTGATTTTATGTCGACCGCGGCATTTGTAAACGTGCACTGCTTCTGATTTATAGCTTAGTTTTGCAGAATAAAGCACAAGCTCCACGAGATACCGCTAAATTAGCTTTCACTTATAAAACTATACATTTATATGTTGGAAGTTATTCACAAACGGCCTTACTTATAAACGCTGCTAAATTTTAAATGTTAGTTAGTACTGCGCAAAAGAAAAACGTTCTGAGCCGTACTAAGTGACGTTATTTAAATATAAGCAACGTTTATAAGTAAGGCCGGTGCACATTTTTAAAACAATATGATTGTGATTGATCTAAGTTGTCAAACGTGTCTCGAGAGACTAGTCACATTTACACAAAACAACTGTCTAATCTTCCTTCGCAGGTATACATATCATTCAGGTAAAAAAATATATTTACACAGTATTAATAAAAGTGGTCCTTTAGCTGGTAGGGTTTCATAATACTATACTAATAAATGCAGTTTCAGTATGCAGTGTGTATTGAAATTAAATAATTTTAAACTCATTTAATCGTAAATATTTTGTCATTTTTATTCCGACGTAATAACCCTTCAAGGGTTGATGTCATTATAACAATGAAATTTCTATTGTGTCTGGCCGTGCGACCTTTGATGCAATATACGAGTACATTAAATAATATATGCAATTGTCCGTTAAATGTCGTCTATTTTCAATGTATTAGTATTCCTTTTTATTAATTTTTAATGCCTTAGAAGTTATTTATTTTATGGTATAGGCTGGCAAATGAGCAGGCGGCTGACCTGGTGGTAAGTGATCATCGTCGTCCATGGACATCCACAATACCAGAGGTCTCGATGATGCGTTGCCGGCCTTTGAGGAAGGAATAGGCTTATTTCTTGAAGGCTCCTAAGACGTATCTGTTCGGAAACACCAGTGGCAGCTGATTCCACATAGTAGTAGTGTGAGGCAGAAAGTGCCGTCGTAATCGCACGGTTGTGGACTCCCAGACGTCAACATGATCTCTATGAAATTTCCGTCGTGATTTCTGATTATGTAGTCATGATGTAATTCTTTTTTTTTATTTTTTATTTATTTCGGAATAACTAACAGCTACACTATAAGATAAAAGTATATGGTTAATAACAATAAGTAATAATGCAGCCAACGGCGTTATTCACAAATTGAGATTATGAGACTTAATTAAGAAGATGCAGCTAGAGAACATAGTATATAAGTAATAAACAAATAGCTTATGTGTGCAGATTAGTTACGTATAAAGAGCTGAAGATATAATAGAATTATAAAATTCAAGTGACTAACGTTACTGTGAACATAGGTCTGCGTTTGACGAATCTTCTTCAGAACATTCTGCCTACTTTTAGTAGCATGAGAGCTGTTCTGTTCAGGATTCTGAAGGAATCTGAAAGGAACCTTCTGTGCACGGTCCTGTCAATCTTGCGGTTATAAGAACCGAACCAGCGGAGCATTCTGGAAGCACCAGAATTCCTACAAAAGGACCGTGGGTCTAGCATTGAATAACTGCGTAATTGTGAGGTCACGAGTCGTTCAAGTAAAACATACAAACTATTAAGTATCTAGGGCAACTGTGACACAGATAACCCACAGTTAGTACGCTGACGCGTGACGCATTGACGCTTGCGGTACGAATACTTTTTCGAAAATTGTTTGTGCCACGGCCTCTGTAGTAAATATAATTAATGCGGTGCAGGGACGTGACTTCACTGGCCTAGCCAAATTGCTAATATTTGTAATTCTAGCTGCGCTCCGCGGTTTCTCCAGCGTGATGATTAATGATGAAGATGATGAATCAAAATTTGTAGCCTATGTTACTCGGCGATAATCTATCATTTTAATGGCGATTTTTATGAAATTTGTCGAGTATTTTTTGAGAGTATTCATTACAAACATACAAAACGTTTATGCTTATAATATTAGTAAGCATTTAACGACAGCAAAATGGGAAGAAACGCAAAGCAATGGAAATCAGAGTCGTGCAGCGGGGCTCTATAGTTTTACAAACATTACATCATACATATACACAAAAAGCAAGCCTGAGTTACTCCTTGTAACAACTTATAATATCTGAACGTGAAATTCTCTTTAAATCCGGTCTAACCGTTTAGGAGGAGCCGGAACAGCCAGACAGACAAAAAAGTTATTTTATATAGGTAATCTCATTCGGTAATATTCTAATTATGAAATGAAATACAGACTTTTATTGGAATATTTTATTCTCCTAACAAAACAATGCTTTAAATTTTATTTTATTTTATATTATTAAAGTAAAAATATAGTATATAATTTATTTTATATTATTAAAGTACAATGTGTCCCGACCAAGGAGGTTTCAATTCAATTTAAGTACACATTATCTGTGGTGAGCACGCTGCGCACGCAACGCGATGGTTCCGAGCCAATAGACCAATAACAGACTTTTTCCACTAATATAGGAAAAATTGTGGTTACGCCGCACAAGCCATACAAACAAGAAGAAGAAGAAGACTTTTTCCATTTTGGCGCTATTTCATACATACTAATTTGAGTAATATTTTGTTGGATAATACTTTAGCAGCAAAAATGTCATGAGATTAAATAAAGTAGTGTAAGCAACTTCATATAGTTAGGTCTTAAAACACTCGTGTAATCTTATTTTGAACTACACTCATGTTTTAATACCCTCTATTATATGACAGTTGCATGAACTACTATGAGAGTACTGCGATATATACCCACTTTCATATAAATTTAGTGAACAGCTGTTAGTATGTATGGCCGCGCTGACACAAGGTCTCACCCCCATTTAAGAAACATTGCGCCCCTGCATGCACGCTCACGGAGAGCGATATGGGAGACGCCACTTTCAGGGGCGCGCTCTCGCAAGCTCGTCATTCCGCAGGGCGATGATGGAGAGGGACGCGATATTATCACATCAAGAAAGCAAAAGACAAGCCATAGAGCCAAAACTGGCAAACAAATACAAATACAAATACAAATACAAATAATTTATTTATAGCTCCATTGCTACACGTCATCATGTTAACAAAAATGGTTAACAACATAAATTAAAAGTAACATAATAATAATAATAAATTAGATGAATTGAATTTAACAAATAATATACATATTATAATTATTAAATTATATAACACTATATCAATTTAATAATACAATCAATTAAATTATAATGTCTAATTTTAAGTATTCATCTAAGTCATAAAACAGTTTCTCCTGCAACCAGGTTCTTAATCTATTTTTAAAAGTCACGGTGGAAGGTGCACCCCGAACAGCTACAGGTATGCGGTTGTATACAGCTGGCCCTAACACGTAGACTGATCTGTTGGACTTGGCGAGGCGGTGCGCCGGCGTCACCCATTGATTTTTAAACTTGTTGCTGCGCATATTCCACTTACGGTTTTCACCCTTTTGTCGAAAAACATCCAGATGCGTGTGGGTAAATAAGGCTACTTGATAGATGAGTTCGCAGGGTAATGGTAGTATCTTACTCTCCCGGAAAAGTTCTACGCATGAGGTGCCATCCTGGACTCCAAATATGGCGCGGACGGCTCGCTTCTGCATTGCAAAAGCTCTGTTTCTATCGGCAGCACGGCCCCACAACTCCAATCCGTACGTAATGACGCTGTGGACGGTCGCGAAGTAACAGGAGCGCACGACATCGCGGGTGGCGGTGCTCGCAAGCCGCCGGAGCGCAAAGCACGAGCTCGAGAGTTTCCCGCATAACTCCTCTATGTGCGTCTCCCACGTTAACGCGCCGTCAAGTTGAAAACCTAACAGTTTTGTACATTGTACTTGTTGGATCGCGATCTTGTCAACAGCTACCTGATATGTCTTTGACATGTGACCGTTCAGGTTGAATGCCAGGAAGCAGGTCTTGTCCCTGTTCAGTTTTAACCCGTTCGATCTAAACCACCCGTCCAGCTTGTTTGCCACCGAGTTCAGCTTCGACTCCAGCCGGGCATGCGTCGGCGCTGTGATCACCGCGGCGACGTCGTCGGCGTACATATAGATCTCAGCTTCGTCGATGGCGTCGGGTAGGTCGTTCAGGAGAAGACTGAACAGGGAATTTGATAAACAGGAGCCCTGCGGAACACCCATGTCATTTTCCATTTCGGAAGACATAACGCGGCCTTTGTCACCGACTACGACCTGTATCCGTTTGGACATAAACGAGGTTAGCAAAGCCAACGCTGGACCTCGGATTCCATAAAAGCACAGCTTGGCAGCGATGAGGCTATGATCGGCGGTATCAAAGGCGCGCGACAAGTCGCAGCAAAGCAGAGCGACTTGCTGCTTTGCCTCGCGTGCGTCCAACACTCGCCGCACTACCTCCCGCACTAGGTCTGTAGTCGCGCGACCAGCTCGGTACGCATACTGTCTTTGTGACAGTAATTTGCGGTCAACAATAAAATTAAGGAGCCTTCTGTTGAGGCCAACCTCGAACACTTTGCTAACCGCTGGGACAAGGGATATTGGACGATAAGACTTGGGATCCGCTTTTTCCCCTTTCCCCTTGTACAGTGGGCAGATCTTCACTTTTTTAAGTGCCGCGGGATATAGGCCTTTCCGGACGCATGAACTGAAAAGATGGCCCATGACAGACGCTACTGTCTCTATTGCGGGTTTCAAAATACTGGGCGATAGCCCGTACAAATCTACACTTTTTTTAGGAGCGATACGCTTGGTTACTATTGTTACTATTTCCGTGAAGGAAAACGGTTCTAACCTGATCGACACGTCGCTCGCGTTCCCTTCGTTTTCGAGCGTGGCAAGTGCACTGGCGTCGTCAGCCGCGGGCGCTCCGCACCTACTTGCTGCTGTTACAAACTCGAAATTGAGCGCGTCAACTAACTCTTTTTTCGTCCCGTATATTTGACCATTCGCGTCTCGCACTACGTCTGTATAGTCGACTCGCTCTCGGATGCCGCGGCCTAGCTCGGTGTTGATGACTTGCCACATGCGTCTCGGATTTGCTTGGATTATATTTGAGTAGTAACCTATGCGTTTCTCTTTCAGTAAGGAATGGTACCTTACCCAAAGTTCGTCACACTTAATACGCAAACCGTCATGTGTCGGGAAGGTTTTCTTTAATTTTACCGTCTCGTGCAGCAAGTGTCTGAAATTATGTATTTCGTCGTCTACCCAGTGTCTGTTATGTGTGAGCTGTTTCTTAAAAGGAAAACAGGCATTATACTTGTCAGACAATATAATAACTATGCTTTTGGCCAGTGCGTCACAACAACCGCCAGATTTACAAATAATCGCATTCCAGTCGACCGAACTGAGGGCGCATTGGAAGTTGTGCTCGTTGAGCGCAGATAAGCTGCGGCGCAAGCGGTGCGCGGGCACGGGTGCCACGGTGACGCTTTTAGCGAGTACGAGGCGTTGGGCAGTGTGATCGCTGAGCGGCCGACTGTCGACGCACGTGATCCCGGTGACACGTCTTGCCGGCAAGTTAGTGTACACGTGGTCCAATAGTGATTTACGGCCGCCTACGTCTTCTCGCGTTGGATAAACGACTAGTTGTGTAAAATTAAAACTCTCTAATATATCAACCAGCTGTTTTTGAGTGCTAGAGCTCTCCAGCATATCAATGTTAACGTCGCCCATTAAGACGCAATCGAGACCATCATCTGTAATCTTACACAGGAGGGACTCAAAGTGTTCGAGGTAGTCGCTATGGCTGGTTCCGTTCGAGTGGTATACGCCGACAACAAGTATATTGTCGTCTAGCAGCTGAACGGCGCAAACATCAAACACTTGTTCACGCGTGAGGTCGCAATAATCTTGCCTATTCACAGCCATCATACCCGACCGTGCGTAGATACAACTCCCACCATGTTCTACTTTTTCTCTACAACTAAAAGATATCAAGTCAAAATTACACAATGTAACTGAAACTAATTCGTGTTTTCGCAGCCAATGTTCTGTAATAACAATTAGGTCGCAGGAAAGTTCCTTTGTCATTAACGCTTCAAGTTGCTTGGTTTTATTTGTTATACAACGAATATTCTGGTGGCACATCGTCAAAGTCGTCAGTTTATTCTGCTGCGGATTAGTCCCTTTAGGCGACCGTGGAGGAGCGGTCGGCGTCGGCGCAGGCTGTGGTCTCGCGGGCGGTGGCGGTGTGGGTGGAGGGGCGGCGGGGCGTGTGTCCCGCGCGCCCGCCGGTTTTACGAAACCACTCGCTGACCTGCGTGCTAGTCGGCCAGTTCTCAGCGGACGTGAAAAATTGGAATTTGCTAGTAGGTACCGATATGGAGAAAGACGCGTAGAACGAGTGGGTCAGCCTCAATTTTTCGACGTGGTAGTAGTCGCATGGTTTTTTCCTCCTCATGTAGGATTTTACCGTTTCAGCCGTTGTCTCCGGCGCGAAAAAACACGCGTGTATTTTACGCGCTCGTTCGACTGTCTTGAGTTCGTCGTCGCTTGCTCCGCTTCCCTTGATCACCGCCCGTCGCCGCTGGCGCCCTCTGCACCGCTTCTCTACTTTTTCCCATCCCTCTTCGTCGACACAGGAGGGACCTGTCGCGGCCGTCATCGTTGTAATTCTGTTCGAATGGTCGAAGTCAAGTATAGTCGAGGCTCGGGCGAGCGGTTCGGTGCTGGTGGTGGTAGTTCCGGATACTTTTGGTGTCTGCGGGGATAGCGATGATTTTCGCGCTCGGGCACGGCGCCAGCGTTTAGGCGCTGCCGGCGGGTCAGCCGAGCATGGTACTGGTGAAACATACTCCTTGATTTCAAACGTGTCAGTAGTCGTGGGGCTGACCTGCTTCGTAACTTCGGCAGCTACTTCACGTGGCAGGCATGCCGGGTGGTTAATCTTAGCCATGCGTGCTAAATGGTCTGTGATGGCTTGAAGGGTTGAAACACTAAGGTCTTCGTGTCGGGATAACACCCCGATGAGCTTTTCTATTTGACCGGCGTATTTATCAAGTTGTGTCTCGTGGCTGGCGATTGTAGACATGGTCTCACACAATTTTATTTCGTACCTCTCAATGGTGAGAATAGATCGGCGCAGTTTGGTGTCATAACATGCTATCTCTTCACTGAACTGCGCTCTCATTGACGTCAATTCGTTGCGCATCTTGCACATCTCCTTCACGAGCGCTGCACTGCTAGTATCGTTGCCATCATTACCTACTGCGTGAGGCATCGGACCTGCTTTCTGCCCGATGGATAGGTACGGTTCTCGGGTTTTTTTCGAAGCACCTACCGGTGTTAGACTGTTGTCTCCTCCTCTTTTGGTTGCGCAACTGCATTCGGGGCAGATCCAGCTCTTTCGAGTTTCAAGTGGAAGGCATTTTTCCCCTACACATAGCGTGTGATATTTCTTACAGCAGTCATTTGAGCTACAGTGAACATAGTTCTCCGTATCAATTATAATACTACAGCATGCCGCGCAGTCCATCGCTAAGCAGCAAAAAATAATAGGGCAACAAGCGCGTACCAAATAAGCGCGCTAGCTCTTTGCTCGCGTAGTGAGTGACACGGGTGGTACAGTAGAGGCGTGCGGGGCGGCGCGCCGCGGTGCGGGGCGCAAGCAGCAAGCAGCGTGTGCGTGTATAGGTACCGTAGCTAGGTAGGTACTCACTGATAGCGGCGCGGCCGGCACACGGTGGGCAAACAGGTGCAGGGGCGGGTGCGGCGCAGTGCGGGCGGCGCGGTGCGACCGGGTCGACGACCTCGCATCGGTGACTCACGCGCCGAACAATGGCATGTGGACCGAATGGTACGTTGAAAACGGGCCGTTAGCAATAATTTTAAAATGATTTTGCTAATATCTCAGCAACCCTTCGTCTCTCCGTGCTACAACTTACGGCACTGCAACCAGCCGGATTTTTCCTTCACCCCAATCACACTTTTACTGCTTCTTCGACACTTTCTACTACTTTTAAATCAAAAATTTCGCGGAGCGAAATGAACGTGCTGTTGTCTCTGTAACGTCGGGACATAGACGTCTTAAACTGAGCTGCGGAATAATTGCTTTCAAGTATGACCCCGGGGGTAGCACCCTTCGGTGTTCAAACTGTGGTCTGCTGGAAGTCTTCTTCACTTCTCATCACACCGCAAGGAAGAAAGGTAGAAGAACAGTAATGATGATGACAGGTGATATTTAGACTTGACAAACAGACATTTCTTTTTCATTTATTTCTATGGATGATCATACTTTTATAATATAGCCTATATTTATAACAGCTATGTTACTTTCTGCTTGCAAACCTACAAACGCTCAATCGCCTTTTATTCAAGAATGCTATCCGTTATTTCATTATAAAACACAAGTGAGGTTATCAACTAATTAACATGAAAAATAAACTTTTCATAAGCACACTGAATCATGCATTTACAGAAATTTTACCGTCATTGTGGTTCTTAGAGACGACATGTTTAATCTGCTTACAGTGCTTGCAATAATAAGCTTCGTTTTAGTCTACCACAGTTAAGATAACCAGTAGGCTAATTTAGAGGTTAAGTTTACCGTTCAATGTGACCATATTTTTTATCATTTATTCAGTTTAGGCATCAAAGACACACTTGTGAACGTCAATCATTCATTATAAAGTAATTTAAAGACTCTACCGCTGCGTTCCAAAATATATAGAGCCTACCGAGAAGAAGCAGCAAGAAACTCGGGCCATTCTTTTTATATCGATTTTTACAATGTTTCTACTTAGGTACTACTTATATTAGTCATAGTCATAGTAATTTATTAAAATCACAGATACAGGTCAACTATGTGTAATACTATAGCAGTACCTTCATAATACATTTAATGGTTGGCAGATGACAACATGCTAGAAGTGGAATATTCCAAGCATCGTTGTTTTATAATTATAATGTCGGACTTTATGATATTATTTTATATTAAAACGTTTTTTACAGTCATTTTGGATTTTCCCTCTGTGAGAGAGTGTTTTGGGATTTTATTGTGAAAACGCACACAATTTCCTAGGAACGAATTAGTCTTTACAAGTCTAAAACTAGGTACAGCTATCCTATTTGTATACCTAGTATCAAAATGGTGGTGATCAATATTTAACTTATATTTTATTTAGGTATTTTTTATGAACATACATTATATTTGCAAATACAAATATTGATTTCTTTAAATAATTTCTCACAGAGACCCATTTCGTATATAGCTTGAATAGCACGTTTTTGTAGGATAAAGATATATCAGCAGCTGAACCTAATAGCAATATTCCGTATGACATTACGCTGTGTAAATTAGCAAAATATACAAACCGCGCCGTAGCACCGTCTGTTAGTTCTTTTATTTTACGTACCGCATATGCAGCAGAACTGAGTCTCCCAGACAGTGCATTTATATGAGGAACCCATTGTAATTTTGCGTCAATTTTAATGCCTAGGAAAACTGTTGCCTTGTCCATTACGAGTTTAACTTCATCAAGCGTAACGTTGAACTCCAAATATAGAACATTAAAAAAGACAACTTCAAACATTTTGTCTTTTCTGAATTCAGAGGTAAATTATTAGTTGAGACCCATTTAGAAATACTAGATAGAGTGATTACTTGAATTATTGTGCTATCTTTCTTATCTACTTTGAAAATCAGAGATGTGTCATCCACAAATAAAACAATATCACAAAGATCCTTGGCCATAAGTGGCAAGTTGTTAATGTATACTAAGGACAAAAAAGACCCTTAAATGGACCCTTGTGGAACACCCATTCTAATTATAGATCTCGAAGATGTTACTCCATTTATGCCAACCTTTTGCTTCCTGTCAGATACGAGTAAATATGTCTCGATGACTTCAAGCGCAGCTCTAAGAATACCATAATTGAAAATGTTGCGGATACGGTGTTCCACAATCAAGTTATTTAGAGAGATCACAAATAACACCAATAGCAATAACACCAATAGTGTTCTCCCAATATTCAATTGTATGCGAGTACTTGGCCAAACGAAGCGTGTCTGCAATAGCTTGGGCAAAAATGCTGTCGTATGTCCTGCTATCCGGCTCTTTGAGTCGCATTTCTTAACCGATTTACGTGAAATTTTGTGAGCAGATCGATAGGTTATACATATATACATTTTTTCTCGATATATTTTTTTGGAAATTTTTCAAAGTAAGATATATTTCCATAAATAGGTTTATAGTATTCTAAAATGAAAAGGTGCACGTTGAATACTTATTCAGTTTAATCTATGGAAATTGATAGTCGTTAGGTCTGCAGCTTACAGAGCCACTAGTAGTAGATTATGTACTCAGGGGATAAAGCAGTCTTACGTCTTATTAAACTTCAGACCGCGCGGCCCCGAATTTAACTTATTTTGCCTCGGGAGCAACAAAGGGTTTTAGAGTAGAAACTACATAAAATCTAGTATCAAAGGACTTACTTGCACGAGGCGAAGACAACTTATTATCTGAGGTGAATAACCAATTTTTCACTCTTACTGCGAGACAAGAAACTAAGTCAACTAAAAACCACGAATATTATAAGAGTGCATAGGTATATTATTAGAAATACTAACCAACAAAACATTTTATTTTAGTGATGTACAAATATAGGCATTATAAATTTATAGAGTAAGTAAGTTAATGTCTTCTTCTACGTCGTTGCCTCATGGCTGAGGGTCGTGGTCATCACAAGTGGTTTTTCCCACTAAGATCTTCCAGGCTTCCTTGTTTTGAGAAAGTTGGATGTATGCGTAAATGGTGGATTTACACGCCTGTTTTACGGTATCAGTTTATCGGGTCGGTGATCTTCCTCTACTTCTCTTTCCTTCCACGTGGCCGACCACTATCAGCTTTTCTAAATTGTCCGGCTTCCGCCGTGCCACGTGACCAAAATACTTAAGTTAATGTACTTACTTATAAATATGGTTATGATGTCATTGGCTAGATTTATGGAACTTCTTACATACGTGTACATGCACGGACACTTAACGCATAATATAAATTAACATGTGAACAAACAGTTAGTTAGAAAAAATATATACGATATCTAAAATCCTGTCAAACCCCCTACGCTGATAAAGAAATACTATCCCTTGAACTACTCTATAATGTATTTTCAAATGTTAAAGCTTATTCACTAAGACTTTAAAATTGGTTCAGAATACCTACTGCGTTCTCCACTCTGCACATGAAGCGCTAGAATTACGTCATCATTTGTCGCTATGTCAAGTGGCGCTGCGGAAAACCAGCTTTTCCAGTGTTGGAAATGCCAGAATATCATTCCAGTTTTACGAGAGGTAAATTCTTGAGAAATAACGTCTACCCAGCGATGGAAGGCAATTTGTTTGGATACATTGCTCGTTTTGCGGTTCTGAGCGTCCTGTTTTCTATATTATTCATAATGTTTTACGGAATGAAATCCGTGGTATTTGTTTATTATGAGTCACAAAGAATGTTCACAAGTAACAGCTAAGATATATAGTAAAGTTATCTCGAGACAACTGCGACATGCGTACTTAGCATGCCAGTGGAGCTGACACATGGTGGTTAAAATTTTTTCGCCTGTTCGCCTAGTTAGTAATGACCCTTGCTTCTAAGAGTGGGGTTCAATACCTTGGCAGGGCAAATACTTGTGTGATGACCAGCCGTGCGATTCTCTAAAGCGGCGTCCACATTTGTAACATTTTACCGAACATTATCCCCTGACCGTATCAGAAACGCGTGTCAGTCCCGATGATGTGGACGTCTTTTGTTATGCGAACAATAACAATTGTCATAAGCTATAGTTACGGTTCAATCCATACCGAATATTGAAAGCACCGAATATAAGACAGGACATGAGTTATGGTCTACTAGCCGGGTCCAGTAAGGAAGCTGGTCTGCGTACTGTCACGCATATAATTTATGTTTTACGAGTCATCTATCGAAAGTTGGGTTTTCAAAGGATGTTCGCTATTGTCCACGTGACCAGGAGACGTCCACACTTGCGTTTAAGACACGCGTTGAAGTACACCGGATGACAAGGATACACACACGGAGTAGGAGCGGATCACGTCGTGACGTGTCCCGGTACGTCATTTATACTAGACTGTGTGGCATGGCATCGCGCCATGTCACTTTGTCTAGTTCGACGCCATGCATCTAAACATGTAAAATTTTATCGTACATGGTTTGTGACCAAGTCAGCACAACCTTAAGCCGTCCACATTTAGCGTTACATGTCCTGTACGAAGCCACGTAGTCCGGTCCGTTGTTATGTCACAAGTGTGGACGCACCCTAATGATTCGTCGATGCGATCGAGCTCACCGATGTCATATAATTTCTGAGATATATATAGCCCATGTACATAAAGTTGTTTTCCCAACGTTCCTTGTCATCTCATTGTTGTTTCACGGATGTTGTCAAAGATGCAACGATGTTTCCTCTGGGATCTTAGATGTTTGTGATCTGTCAATGTCCGTTTCCATGCCGACACAGGGAACCCAAGTACGGGAAGTATGAGTGTGTGAACGAAAAATGGACTCTTACGCAAGAGATTTATCTAGTATGTACTATATAAGTATAAGCCCTTTTATAAAAAGTGTTTGTGTCTAATAGACACAAACACTTACTTAGGTACACTACGACTTAGGTAAGTCGTTTCTTGACTCGGAATTATTCTCGTGTCTTCATGAAATTAGCACATTTGCGTGTTTTGCCATTCTGCTTTGTACAAAACATTGGAAAGAACAATTCCAACAAGTTCTTATGAACCGAACATTAAAACTAAGGCATCACAATTGTTCAGTCTAAAATATACCCTTTGGTTTTGGGTAGACCACGATCGTTTTCTGGATGTATACCATTCAGCAAAAATTGATCTTAATGTTCTACCTACTACCAAACAGAAATATGCACGAGGTATTCAAGTCGAAATGGCCTTGAAGTAGCAAGTGAAATAACTGGTTGAACCAGGTAGAACTACGAGTACCCCCCCCGAAGGGTTCTCGCATTGACGTGGCGGGGGGGCTCAGTAGCCGTGGCTTGGATCACCACGGTGAAGCCAAGAGGAACCCAGGTGCCACGCCGGCGTTGGGGTGCGCCGGCCGGCTCAGGCGGGGCCGCTCCTATGGGCTTTGGCCGCCAAGTCCACATAGGAGTGGTGGGGTCCGGGCGCTTTGGCGCAGACTCGATGAGGTGGGGCCCGGGCGCTTTGGCGCAAGCTCGAGGAGGGGGGCCCGGGCACTTTGGTGCAGGCTCGAGGAGGTGGGGTCCGGGCGCTCGGCGCAGACTCGAGGAGGTGGGGTCGCGGGGGGGCTATCCCATGTGGCTGACGTAGCAGGCGGTGCAGGCAAAGTTTAGAACTACGAGTATATTTGCGGCTTGTGACGAACTGAAGAGCATACTGCAGCACTTAGAACAGATTCTCTCTTATCGATCAGAGTGTTCTATAACTGCTATGGTGCACTGCCAGTCTTGTATTGTTATCTAAAACCTACCTATATACCGACCTAACCTACCTATGAATTATATCATCTATGAGTCATGAAAACCGATAATGGGAAACAAACTAGGGGTTGGCTATAGCCGTCCGGTACCTGATTTTGATGAAGGTGCGAGTTTAGGGGTATCATTGGGGTCCACCTGAAGCCCTTCCAGCAATTTTTTTTTGCCGGAAACGTAGTTTAAATTAATTATGATTAAATTAAAATTTGATAAAAAAAAGTGAAATGGAACGCAATGTTGAGAAAATGGTACAATATTAAGTTGTCAAATTAAGTTGTCAAACTGAGTTAAACGAAACGTATCGTTATCGTTAAACGTAAGAAAAAAAAAAGGCGCCATTTTGTCTTACTGACAGATGGACTGTCATCCATTCATTCCGTTTCTCTCGTAGTTTCGTGAATGTGTGCTCTCTTGTTTTTCGATTTTTATTACGACTTTGGCTTTTTCCCTGGACTTCCTTCGATTGCGCGACGACTTGAAACTTGGCTTGCTTACCGGATTTGTTTGGATTGCTCTACGACTTGAACTTGGCTTGAAAACTGGACTGCACTTGGCTGTAATGGAGTATTACAGTACAATACCCGAAGCGGACGCGGTTTCGGCTCCTGATCTGCCCGTCGAACCTGTTGCCGGACCTTCTTCGGCTCCTGATCTGCCCGTCGAGCCTGTAGCCGGACCTTCTTCGGCTCCTGATCTGCCCGTTGAACCTGTCGCCGGACCTTCTTCGAGTAATGACGACGACTATTGCTGTTGCTATTATTTATTATTTATATTTATTATTATATTTACGACTAGGTGTTGGGCGGTGCGCGGGCCACGAGTGGCCCGCGTTTGTCCTTATGCATTAGTTTTTTTCATCAAACTTTTAACCATTTGAACAGAAAAGTAAAAAAATTCATACAAGTTCGATTGCAGAAATTTAGCTTTTAATTACAGTTGAAGCCGGGGCATAGAAGCTATTCGGAATTTTAATTAAAAAAAACTGGTCCTTGCGTATGCTTGTTAAGGGATCCAACCCCTTAGTGCAGTGGTTAACGTGAGCAGTCGCCTTGGAGACCAGCTTGAGAAGTGGAAAAATGATCTGCATTCAGTTGCGTAAAAAATCATAACTCCCATACAAGTTACAAAGCGAGCATTTCTCTTAGTGCAATTGAGGCTCAAGGGTAGAGCGGTCAGCTGGAGTTAAAAAGACAAAAAAGTGTAGTAGAGTCGTTAGATTGTAGGTAGTAGTACATACCAGAATTCTTTAAAAATTTTTTAGGGGCTCTACTTCTAAGTGTGGTCGGTGGTAAATGTGCCACAAGAGTCTCCACAGGTGTCCAAGGAAACTTCCTTCGAGATCTTTTTTATTCAAGCTTCCTTTTCAAGAACATGGTTGTATGGAAGAGATCTCTCTGACCGATAAGACCGCCCATCGTTTCACTTAATTTTAAGTTTTTATTGTTGAGTAATAGTATTATATTATATTATACTATTTATATGTTAGTTATATTTTATAATGTAGTGTTGCAATAAAGGGTTTATCTATCAATTTTCCTACCTACATACGAATATATGCAGTAGAATTCTTCTTGAATGAGTTCATCCGGGGAATACTGCCACCATACCTGTTTCCACCCTGAAGCAATAACGTTCGCAATATTGTGTTCTGGTTTTGAAGGGTATGGGTGCGGGTAAAATAACAGGCACATTGAGACTTAAAAATGTCTCATTTTTACGTGCGCAATGCAGTTGTGAGGACATACGTCTGCTAAAGGCAGAGATTAGCACCTAACACCTGCGACTTTACGGTACTGGGTACCTACGAGTGTGTGAACATTATATTTTATAGTAACTTTGTTATTTCATTGATATTTAAATTTTCCTTCTTTAAAACAGAATATCTACTCGTATTAAGATATTTACACTGTAGGAACTTTGGCATCTATACTCGTAAGATGTAGAGGAATAATCTCTGAGCTGCAGTGATAGGTAAGCTGTTATTAACGTATGTTTAAAAAAAATACTATAAAATGTGTAAATATTAAAAGTATCATTCCATCCCACAACTTATTTGATTTCAACTTTGTTAATAAGTAGATTATTATTTTATAACTCCTGCACTACAAATTTACTCAAACTTTTGTGTCAAGTATGTAACAGAAATAATACTGACCATGACATAACACTTACTGATTTCACATGCTAATGTACCCTTACAGTACCTAACGCTTACGCACTAATGATTCGCGGCAGAACACAGTAAGTAGAGTCCCTTGCATCTTACGTTTCGCATTTCAATCGCATTCAAACAACGAAGGGAAAACTGTTTAGTTCTGGCTTTTCATTAAATAAGTAGTTGGAAATAACCATTCAAACAACGAAGGGAAAACTGTTTAATTCTGGCTTTTCATTAAATAAGTAGTTGGAAATAACCTGCTCACCCTTGTTTCGGTATACTACGTTTCACAAATTAATTCTTCAATCAATCCGGCGCGGGGCGAGTTTACATGTGCTCTCTTCCATACGCAGGTAAAGACGTTTGATGACGGCGAGAGAGATGTATAAACACACACTTTTCGTAAAAACTGTATTAATTAAGAATGTAACACGGCTCCTTTTTTAAATATACCCTATATTTATATAATATGTAGTATATTTTGCAAGTTTTCGTGTAACAATTTATGTTATAATTAAAGTGATAGTAAAAAAGTATCACTCAAAACTTGGTAAAAATAAACTTTAACGAAAAAAAAATTTATACCCGTTATTTTTAAATTAAAAGATAACAAATCGTCAAATATACAGGATATCCGCGAAGAGGTGAGCAGCAGTGTTTGAAACACCTGCGTTTTGTCGGATATTTTTTTGATCCCATGTAATAGGGGGCGAGCCTATTGCCACCTACGAGACACTGTTCCAGACTCCGGACTGCTATTGAGAATTACTTTGCCAGAAAATCCCACGACCCTAACATTCCAAAACGGCGCTCCACCAATTCCAGACCAAGCGAGCGAAGCCGCTGGAAGCGCTGGCGAGCTAGTTTATACATTTGTATAATCAAGTTACGTGGTATGTTCATGACATCTGCTCACTAATAATATACAATATGTAATCAGTGACATCTCTTTTATTAAATCGACCTTAAATATATCTTTTTTTATTCATTTCTACCTACTTACCGTACCAGTAGTAATGTAAGCAGTAATATTCGCAATACTGTGGTTTGGTATGAAAGGTATGGGTGCCGGTGACATTTCTGTATCTCAGAATTACAGGCGCAGTACCAGCCGCAAAGACTGCCCCAAATACCAGGTGGGCTTCGTGCATATGCCGACTCCTAATATCACAAAGAAAAACCCTAACCTATTATACTTGTTAGTAATCTTAGTACGGGGGTTTGACTGTGTGAACATAATTACAAACGGACGGGCGGCTCTCCAGATGGTAAGTGATCACTGTTGCCCACGAACATCTGCAATACGAGAAGTATCGAGATTGAGTTGCCAGCCTTTGAGGAAGCAATTCAGGCCATTCCAATGATACCTCATTTGAAACATAATATATCTGAATACATATATTCTTTAGAAACTTGGGCATCCATATTGCAATGTGAATGTGAGCAGGGTACATAACACGCCAAACTGATGGCTGATGGAGCCAGACGGTTTTGGAACCCTGCATGGCACTGAACGCTTCGCTCTTGCAGTGGAGATTACAGACCAGCAAGCGCAGCGTAGGTCGTCCACCGATAAATTGGAGATCAAACGACCTCATAAACGTCTCAAGAAGACGTTGAATACGAGCCGCTTCCATCTCGTCCTTTCATAAATCTATGGGAGAGGGTCATCTTTGGCAATGAACATCTTACGGCAGAATTGATAGTAGTGAGATCCTGGTATAAAATTTGATTGTTTCTTGTATGTATATATCGACATTCCACGTGGATGTATGTCGGTTCAAGCCTCATATCTAAATATATTACATAAACAAATTCAGCTCGTAAACGTAAATCTTGTAAAAATGTTCGCATTAAATTTTATGTTTTGTTCATTTTTTATTTCACACACTGTTTCTTTTATTATTCACATTTGTAAAATGTCACTCTCACAACAATTAATTACCAAAAAATAAAAAGTACGTCTAGTAGTGTGTAATATTATTTGTGCACTACTCTATCGTTAGTCATGAACTACAAGCCACAATCATTCATTACTTAGTTTCAAACGCTTCGCCGACCGCTGCCGCGGCACGCTCGCTTTGCTCGCTCGGCTTGCGCTTAGTTTTGTTACAGTTCAAACCTAACCTAACCTAGGGTTGGATGATAAATTAAGTGTCGGTTTAATGCAGGGATATCTTTCGTATGCCATATTCTAATAACTTATGAGTCATGCATGTTAGAAAACCATCTGTTATAGCGCAGGCACTCATACAAACAACTTCAAACTAAGGTCTGTGGCTCTTTTTTTTAGACCCATACTCAATTATTTATTGCAATCGTATGTATATTTTGTATAGATCTTAAGGTTATGGTAGTAATAAATGGCCCTATTCGTGTGTAGCAATATTAGAGGAACAATACTAAGAACGGGCCGACTCATTCATGTTACTCTAAATTAATTAACAATTATCAAAATTATTATTTATCAACATTTAAAATAAATGCATGAATCGTTCATGAGTTCTTCCAAGTTACGGTAGCATTTTTTTAGTACCTAGTAAGTTGTTTAATCGCTTTGTAAAAATATAATGCCTCTCTTTATAGCTTTATAGCTTGTAAGTCATAAGGTATTTGATAAAGTAAGTATTTATTGACATAACATCATTTGCTCATGAGCTGTGCATTTTCAATTTTGATATAGGCAGTACTAATTTATATTAAATCTTGTTGGATACTTTCAAAAAATTGTGGGTATTTTCTAAACAAACTATTTACTGTCATGCCTTGTGTATACAAAATAACTATTAATACTGTCATGCCTTGTGAATACAAAATACTATAAATAAGAACGGCTCCAAAACGTCTGAATCCATTTTAGCGACTGTCTGCAAGCTTACTTTCGACCATGAGCAACTCCACGACTCTCATGCTATGCCTTGCATCTACAAATTGCAATCGGTTTTCTTATCTCTATCTTACGGAACGCTCTAACTATTAAATACCTCGTGATTTACAAAAGGAATAAGAACAACCACTATAGTCTATAGTCATTTGATTTGATGCATTATAAAAAATAGCATACCTATCATTAGATTCGCCTTAGCCACGCAAGTGTCATTACATTTATTATCTCTCAATAAATCAAATATATAGTTTGCTTTAATTATATTTACATACTTCACAACAAAAAAATAACAAGTACTACGGAAATGGTCCACCAAAATAAAGATCTCCTAAATTTTTGCGTTACTTATAGAATCAGCCTCGCAAAATGTTTAACCAAAGTTATCTTCATTTTCCCCAACATTCATGCGCTGCCTTCCGCCTCAAGTCAAGCCAGAAACCTTCGGCTCTCATATCTTTGTTCAGTGTGATCAGTGTTTATTTATGACACTGAACATGGTCACTGTCATACGGTGAACATAGTCTTAGTTGTAAGGTATTTTATATAACTTTTCATAAAATAGCAAGCGATTACCACCTTACCTACCATGCTCTACATAAAACATATATATGTCGTAGGATAATTTGATAATTCGAATCTTCGCGAAAATCCTAGGGGTTTTGCGAAAACGCGGATAATTAGACATAGGCGAAAAATTATCTTATCTTAATTACTGGACAAAGTCAGGATTTTTGCGAACAGCGCACGCTCGCTGCGCTTGCTCGGCTCGCGCGTTGTGGTCACAAGTAACCTAACACTCCTCCTCGCTTCGCTCGTCGTCGTACCTATTTGTGACTTTGCCTTAGACTGGTTTACGTTAATTTTAGGTATTAGGCACTTTTCGCACTTTTCGCAAAAATCCTGACTTTGTCCAGTAAGATTTGATAATTTTTCGCCTATGTCTAATTATCCGCGTTTTCGCAAAACCCCTAGGATTTTCGCGAAGATTCGAAGTATCAAATTATCCTACGACATATACACTATCATCAACTAATATTAAATTGTAAAAGTACTCGAGACTTCAAATGGATTTATAAATGGAAGTTTGCTACTCCTGCACGAAAAAGCAACTGAACTGATTTATGTAAAATTTTGAACAGAAGTAGCCTTTTACAACGCTTGTACCTTTACAACTGAAAAAAACTGTAGTAAAATTTTCAGGGCACGCAGCTTGCTTATTATAATCAGTGATGTCTGTTCAGCACGTTCACTTTGCTCGCTCGGCTTCACGAACTTTTTTCGCAGTTCAAACCTAACCTAATGAAGACATCGTTAAGATAGGCGTAGCACTTTCCAGTAATTGGAGTGTAACTCAAAAACTGTTTCACCCAATTTGATGAAATGTAAATGGGACTACCACGGAAGTATACTCTACCAAACCAAAAAAAAAATAACTTTAAGAATCGGTGCATAAATCGGGGAGCAACGGTCAACATACAAAAAAACATGCAATAGAACATATAAACTCCTCCTTTTTTTGAAGTCGGTTAAAAAGAATAGTATGTCAAACAATACATTATTAAATGTGATATTTCTGAAGTCATCGGAGATTGTAATTAAATATAATTTGTAGAATTATCATTTAATTAGATGAACCATGTCTTAATATGTATTATTTTTTAAATGACAATTTTTAATTTCCACTAATGTGCAAAAAAAAGTGTCGGTGAAATTACAGAATATTAAGAAACATAGTATACCAAACATAACACACTTATATTCTTTGAACTAATGTAGGTAGTAAGTAGGTTGGTGAAAACGTTTTTAGCAGAACTCTTTTAAAGTCAGAAGTTTATATTTTTTTTAAAGTGGACACCATAAAAATAACAATAACATTGTAATGTACCCGTGATAGTTATGATTTACTAATATATAAATATATATGAAGCTGTTAATATTATAATTAACAAAATAGTATAGGTGTGCATGCAGAAACATATCCACTCATACGAAAGTTCTCTATACTCGAAGAAAAGTGCTGAAAGAAAAGTCTGTTCAGGCATTCGCTCGTCTGTGTAAATATTTTCTTATCATAATTTTAACATTCTGTTTCATTCTGTTAACATTTATTCAGTACCTAAAACAAAATGCAACTTATTACGATTTGCAGTGTTACAGATATTGTATTCAACAGCAAAGTAACGCTCATCCTCGTTTTACTCGTCACTGCACCTATCATAACTCAGCTCTGACCAAATAATCCACAAAAGAAATGGTTGTGTATTCAATTATTATACTTCATAGATACTTTGTTGTTGTCAAGCTCTTAATGAGCTCACTTGTACCCTTCTATTTCACTCCGCGATCTTGAAAAACAGCCCGTTTAGACTTACTTACCAACTTTGTTTAAGTTGGCCGGCATTTTGAATCCGTCATCTCGGATTTTAAACATATTCTCCAAAATGCACTTCCGGTCCCCTATTACATTACTTCTAACACCCCGTACCTATCTATTATGGTTGCGGAGTTATAGCTGTTCATATAATTGGAGTGGATTTTAATTACGAATAATGTCAAGGAATCAAACCAGTGTAATAAAATAAAAGAGTATGTCATAATTGCTAATACTCTAATTGTATTTATTGTATTTATCACTCAAGTAGTCGTCAACTGTACCTATAGTTGAATTTTACAATAAGTATCTTCTTCAGATTATTATAAAATTCTTTAATTCAACAATGTGTTATCTTCATATTATCCGGCAAATTATTGAATACTTTGGTTGACATTACATAAATACTTTTACAAAAAATATACAGTTTATGATAACATAAGAAGCGTTTGATTATTTTTAATTTTCATTCTGTTACTTTGGTGTTTCTTAGGCTACGTGAACAAATATCATTTGTTTTTTAAATATCATTATATTATCTTATTTTTCAAGCCTTAATGCCTGCTTTGCGAGATCAAACTTAATAACTTATTACAAATAATTGGTCTTTGAGGATGGACATCAGTACTGCCCGAACACCGGTCGGAGTAATAACGACCAGATAATAGACGTGAGTGTTTGACGATTTACCATTCCAAAGTAATAATTAGATTTAGTAAACCATCCTTGTGGAAGTCTTAAAACGCACATAAACTTTCAATGCACTGCTGTTTTTGCGGCGGCGTGAACGTTTTTGATACTTACTGTGCCTTAGTCGTGCCAATATATTAGTTGAAATAAAATGGTTGTATCAGATTAATACGTAATATATTCTTGATGATCAGTTAAACAGACCAGCTTAATCGTCTTCAAGGGATGTCCTTCTTTGCATTACCAAAACGTACTATCTGTGAACAATGTTTTTTCCAGGGTTAAACCCGCATAAATTACTGACATCTTTTCCAAAATCATCTGAACTAACTTTATTTGTTTGGTAAGGATCTTACTGACCACAAGATACGTAATATGACCTGATGGTAACAAAACTTTATATCTACACTATAATATTATAAAGAGGAACGATTTTGTTGGTTTGAATTGAAACTACTGGACCGATGATAAATTATGTGATAGTGAAATATGAAATACCTCTCGTATGCCATATTCTAAGAACTTTTGAGTCATGTTAGAAAACCATCTGTTATAGCGCAGGTACTCATACAAACGCCGTTAGCCAGATACTGAAATATTTCTTTCAATTTTATCGTCTCCAAATATTTTTACCCCCTAAAACTAAACTGATGTCGGATGGTATTTTCAAAGCAAGACGCAGCATGCTTATTATAATATTATAAAGCGAAAGCGTATTTGTCGCTAAGTAGTTAATTGTTTGTTTGTTCTTCTTTTATGCTTAAACTGTTGATGAAATGTCACACAGAAATAAACCGGAAACAATCTGCTACGCCGTAGCAAACCGTAGCAGCTTTGGTATATCAAATATCAACACAGACGGAGCCGCAAACAAAAGGTACTCCATGATTTTTTAACTTGATTTTTAAACTATTAAACTGATGTAGACTGGAGTCACTGTGCTAAATCTCCAATTATAATGTCGTACCTATTAATTTATCAAAAATAAAAAATAACTGTTGAAACGATACTAAACAAATATCTAATGAACCCACTTATATCTGCTGTTCCATAAGATAATATAACTTTTTACATTCTTAGTTTGTAGTCGTGTTCTTTATTTTTATAATTATCTTCAGTACTTGTTAGAATCATAGCGTGTTCTGGACAAAAAAAGAATAAAGGTCTAATACCTTAATACAACCTAATAATCTTTGTATAGCTTATTATGGCAACAGCAAATTGTGAAATATTTCCTATGGTAACAGGAACGAAAGTTCTCTATAATCTAAATGGTGCTGAAATAAAAACCTGTTTAGTCATTCGCTCGTCTGAGTACATAGAATTATTTGATAGTGTATAGCGGATAAACGCAAAAACTACTAACCGGTTCCAAAAAATATTTCACCAGTAGAAAACTCTATTATGCCTGAGTAACATACGCTATATTTATCATCATCATCGACCTTCACCGCTCGGTTGTAACCGCGGAGCACAGCTAGTCATTAATAAATCTATCAAGCCATTCATGCCAACAGCTAATTTTAATTAATTTGTACGGAAGATATTTTATAGTTGAATCGTAAAATCATGTTATCATATTTAATGATATTATTGTAAGTAATTACATAAAACTTAGGTACCTATATAGTTTCAACAAACACCTGAACCTGTCCTAAATACCGCGTGTGGATGAACATGTCTGCTTGAGCTGTGTCTGAGTGTGTAGATGTATATAAGTATGTATATTAGTCATCAGGTTACCATAGTACAGCTGTGCCTAGTTTGGGACCTGAACACCGCATGTGGGTGAACATGTATGTTTGAGCTGTGTCTGGGTGTGTATATGTATATAAGTATGTATATCAGTCATTAGGTTACCATAGTACAGGCTCTGCCTAGTAGATAATCATTCATTCCTTAGTTTTAAGCGTTTCGCCAGCCGCTGCCGCGGCACGCTCGCTTTGCTCGCTCGGCTTACGCGTAGTTTTGTCGCAGTTCAAACCTAACCTAACCAAAGGTCGCATGATATATTAAGTGTCGGTGAAATGCAGGGATACCTTTCGTATGCCATATTCTAATAACTTATGAGTCACGTTAGAAAACCATCTGTTATAGCGCAGGTACTCATACGAACACCGTAAGATTCAGTTTTTTTAACGTCTTCGAATATTTTTTACCTTTTAAAACTAAGGTAACAATGGCTCTCGTTTCAGACGCATACCCGATTATTTATTGAAATCATATTTATATTGTATACATCTAATGTTATGGTAGTAATAAATTTCCCTATTCGTTTGTAGCAATATTAGAGGAACAATACTAAGAACGGGCCGACTCATTCATGTTACTATAAATTAATTCACATTTATCAAAATAATTATTTATCATTATTTGAAATAATTGCATGAATCGTTCATGAGTTCATCAAAGTCACAGTAGCATTTTTTATTAGTAAGTAATTTAATGGCTTTGTAAAAATGTTATGCCTGAATTTAGCTTAAAGTTCAGCAAAAGTCATTATGTATTCTATCAAGTATTTATTGACATAACATTTGCCCATGAGCTGTGCATTTTTAATTTTGATATGGGCAGTACTAATTTATATTGAATCTTGTTCGATTCTGCACACATTTTTTGAATATAAGTTGTGGGTATTTGCTATCAAACTATTGACTATCATACCTTGTGTATACAAAAGAACTATTAAATTAATAAGAACGGCTCCAAAATGTCTGAATCTATTTCATTGGCTGTCTGCAAGCTTATGTTCGACCCTGACATATCAGAATACAAATATCAGTTAAAGTGGATTCCTATCCGTAAGTGCCACGAATCTCATGCTATGCTTTGCCTCTACAATCTTCAATCAGTTTCCTTCTCCCTATCTTACGGAACGCTGTAATTATTAAATACCTTGTGATATACAAATGGAATAAGAACAACCGTGGCGGAAATAAACCCCACTATATTTTCTATTTATTTAAATGACCCTTAAGTCGAAATGACTTGATGCATTATATGGGGGTCTTCAAAACACGAGTGCATAGGTATCTTCTGGGTAAGCGCGCTCCATCATCGATCGCATCATCACTTAGCATCAGGTGAGATAGTGGTCAAGTGCTACCCAGTTCGGTATAAAAAAAAATATATATAAAATTAATCATTAGATTCGCCTTAGCCACACAAGTGTCGTAACATTTTTAATCTCTCAATAAAAGAAGACTTCGCATCCTCTATTTTACTCCGTTCATGTGTGATCAGTGATTATTTATGACACTGGACTTGGTCACTGACTAAGGGATTCATATGTAAGCTCAAAGTCATACAACGAACTTTAGAAAGGGCTATGCTCGGTGTATTCCGTAGTGATTAAATCGGAAATGAGGACTGATTTAGTACACGAACGAAAGTCATGCATAGCCCAGAGGATTAGCCAGTTGAAGTGGCAGTGGACATGACACAAAACGCCTTGAACTAATGGCCGATGGGGCCGGTAACCACAGACCGAACTTTTATACAGGTCGCTTCCATGCGGTCTTTTGTAAATCGATCGGGACGCATATGTTTAGCAGTGGACGTCTTACATTAATTTATTGTAACGTGCATATTAGGGGACAGATTGCAAAGTTACATTTCGCCAAGCAGCCGTTAGAGTATAAAAAGCAAGCGATAAAAACTTACGTATGCATAAATTAACTCTAAAAGAATAAAACATAACTCTCAATCTCAAAACATTCGAGTAAACCCTACATCTTTGAAATATGTGATAGGAAGGCTGCTAATTTTGAATTTTAATAAAAACATATACCTAAATCTTAAATAACACTTAAAAGTGCTTGAGACTATGGAAGTTTGTGTTTCAGCTTTTGTGAGTTCTGCCCAACGCGTGTGATCGACTGCTTGCTTTCTACTTGCCCCTGGACTACGAGTCGTTTTATGGAGTTTTCATGTCGAATAATGTGTCCGAAGTATTTCAGGACACGTATTTGCACAGTCTTAGATAATCTCTCGTTCGTCCGCAGCAGTCGCCGCCAGCACCACATTTCAAGGGCATCGATTTTGCCTCGGTCTCTCAGGTGAACCGTTCATGTTTCTGCGCCATAGAGAAATATCGGCAACACTAAAGTTTACTTCATGCAGAGTTTCGTGGATTTGGTGATATTTCGGTTGCACCTGACTCTTTTGACCTTATCAACGGCAGATCTTGTCTTAGCACGTCTTTTTTGAATTTCGTTCTCATAACCCCTCGTGTTTGTGCTCGTGGATCCTAGGTACACGTAGGATTGAACAATTTCACAGTTGCCAATCACAGAAATGTCAGGTTGATTTAGTTCAGTTCGGTCTACGATTATCATCTTGGTTTTGTCTCTGTTGATCACAAGCCTGTAGCCTCTCCGGCTTGTTGTCTCTAAACGTGTCAACAGGTGTTCCATGTCTTTTTTTATTTGAGCGAGAAGAGTAGTATCATCGTATCTCATCATAAGTTGGATATCTTCCGACCTCCTACTGAAACACCCTTGTCCCAATGTTCCAAAGCGATTCTCATGATATACTTACTCCGTATATATGTGTGTGGAGACGTAAGAAAACAGTATTAGCTGTAAGTATCAAGAACGGCGTAAGTTTACTGAGCACACAGCTATATTCTTAAAAAAAATCTGCGTCGAACGGTCTGGGTCTCATATCGCTACTATAAGATTTTTACAATAGGTATAATTTTGAAAAGTTTCCTTGTTCAATTAGCTAGGAATAAGTCACTTAAACACAGTGTTTTAACACTACACTACAGCAAAAGTTCAGTTTATTATTAAACATCTGATATAACTAACAGCATTCCTATGCCAATAAAGTGTAATGTATTATATCAGCATTTTTTAGAGTTAGTCTTACATCCGTTATATAGTAGGTAATGTATTAAATACCTATTCAAGTATAAGCATTTCAAATGTGTGGAAAATACGAAACTTATCTCCATAGAAGTCACCAAACTACTTACGACGTCAGGTCTTTAAATGAAAAGTCAATTGCTGTAAGTAGTAAAAAGCCTACAGTTAATAACTTTAACAAAAATATTTTCATTGCTCTTCATGAGTATTATTACTATAACAAAACTGTGTTACAAAAATCATATTTCTGTCAAAGATTTTTTGAAGACGTTTTTAATGTTCTTTGGCTCTGGGGAAAAGTTGGGTTTTGGCTAAACAACTTACAGCAAACTTACAGCAAAAACGTTTTCTTGCATCGATATATATTATAATTAGTTGTCATGAAAAGCTAAGTATTTGTCGGTTCATGATTTTTTGTTTATTAATATGTTCTTTGCACAGAGATAGTGCAATTGGAGAGGCCTATGTCCAGCAGTGGACTGCTACAGGCTGATGATGATGATGATGATGATGACAGAGATAGTCCCGAAAAATATTTCACGATGTATGAAAAGTGAGGAGCCTATTCTTTATATATATTCATTACTCAAAAGTAAGTAATGACTTAATTTACTAAATAACTCTGCAATTTTCTATAAAATTGTTGTATTCCTTGTTTTAATTGACTCAAAACTCGTTACAAGTACATTTTAAAATAAATATTAAAACAGTTTTTTTTTTGCCTGTTAAAACTGGCAAACTTCCTACCAAACCGCACTCAGAGTCTCAAGATACAGGCTCTCGCCTAGTTTGAGGTTCGACGCCAAATCTGTTTTTATTTGAAATTTTCTACTTGGAAATAAATTATTATTATTATTATTATTATTATAGTTTTTTTTTTCAAAGTATCCTTAGTGTTTAACCTTAGTAAAAGTAATTTATATGTAACGTAAATAATGATATACATATTTTAAACAAAAATAACATTAAGTTAATGCGTACATATCTTAGAGAGGTAGGTAGGAGTATTTATCAAACACCCATATCAGATATGTATTGCTCCCATATAAGGCCTATTGTCACCTACAGGGCAGTGTTCCAGACGCCGGACAGTTTGAATTTCTCTGTCAGAAAATTCCAACAACTGTCCTAACCGGGAATCCAAACCAAGAGTTCTACATTCCAAAGCAGCGCTGCCACCACTACACCAACGATACAGTAAAACGATATTTCTCATCATTGCTCATATTTATTCAATTCATTTGTGTGGCTTTGAATCTCGTAGACACTTTCTATAGGCACCCATCCAACCATCATTTGTTTTCTCTTAGTTGATTTTAACTGGTGTATGGGGATGTATTGCAACATTTGGTTTATCTAAGCAAGCATTAGCACTTAAAAATCATAATATTATAATAAAACTAAGGTATAAATACTAAAACATAATGCTCAATGTGTGGTTTCAGTTAAGTCTTAGGGTAAAATTCTTTGAACTAAATGTGGTAGGCAATAGTGTATGTAGTTGGTAGTATATCATTATATCCCTATCTATATCCAACCGTAGGTTGATGTTGTTTATCCGTTTGTCCATCTGTCCGTCTGACTGAGAGTCTGGTAGAGCAGGTAGGTCGTCCACCGACAATGTGGAAGACGTACTAAATAAGGTCGCAGGACTATCTTGGATGCATGCAGCTTTCATCTGGTCCTTCCGTATGCATATCTTCAGCAGTAAACGTTTTACGTCTCATATAATAATAAATGTAGGGAGCCCTTGTTTGAAAATTTTACTATTCCATGTGTAGGTTTTCACATGGATGTATATAGGTCGTAAAACCTACTAAGGAATTAGATTGCACTTCATTGTTCGGTATGTATAGGATTTAGTATGTACCAAGGCAATTAACAGGTTTTAATTTTGTTCTGCTAACTCCCACTACCATATAAATATACTTATTCCATCATCATCTTCACTTAAAAAAAACCAAGTTACGTATCAAATATACCTGCCTATTAAGTTTGACCTAGGGGACGGTCGCAGTGCTTTTTACCTACATTCTTTGGCATTAATATAAATTAAGATTGAAGAACTTTACAAATCGTAACATTGGCATTAATTTTATTTACACACACGAAGCTTCACAACTTTAATATGCAACATTTTATTCAATCTATTGTTTCCAATTTCATTTTCCGCCATAGCTTAAGGAACGATTTGATAGCGATATTCAATGCAGAACCACAAAACATCTTGACCATAAAATGCCTACTCATGTTTTTAGTTGCTACTGTAAGCTGTTAACTTTAAAAACAGTCAAATTAGTAATTGTGTAAAGTCAAGTCTTTCTCTTGATATATTCCAAAGAGAATACAATACTACGTATATATATATATTTAAGGACGAATGAAAAGAGCTATACATATCTCAATAAGCTGGGTTCTAATTCTATATAGTTAAAAAAATATTGTTCCAAGTGTGAACAGCACACCACACTTCGTATGTATTTTAATTACATACATTGCAGCAAGCATCTCTACCATGACATTAAGATATTGACCTTCGAAATCTGTGTATTATATCTGTGTATGTGTCCCCTTGAAAGGTCTATAAGCCTATTATATATACATTTATTGCTGAAAAGTAAGTAGTAGCTTAAGATGTCTTCATTAGTTTTCCAGCTAACTGTGACACTTAAGCTTCTTAGATGACGTTGCACCCTTTTTATGTCACTGAGTGGAGGTTGTCTGGACTCAAATTTATAAGAATAGCCACTTCACACACATGCGGACTCTGTAAAATCCATACCACTTCAGCCATTTAGGAATTTACGTAGGTACGTGCTATACATATGTAGTGGAAACGACTTTACATGTATGTAATTAGTTTTACCATTACATAGAGGTGGCATCGAGAGTAACTTGATGAAGAAACTGATATATCTAGGGGTCTTTGCAACAAAGTTAACTCAAATTACATGACGCGTTTCTTATAAATTTAGGTACTCTTTAATTCAAAGGTATCTTTTCCATAGCTTTATGCATTTAATTTCTATCTACCCTAATCGTACCCGTCTAAACACTGAAGTAATAACATATACCTAGAGTATACAGACAGCGTCTCTACCTTAAGTAGATGTCTAAATAAATTTGATTCGTGAATACATATATAGGAATAAACAATTAAAAAACCTTAGAACGGCCAAATTGAACAAAGAAATGCGTGAAAAGATGTAAGACTAAGTGTATGTACCTCTACTAATAATATGGACAGATATTAGTCTGAAATAAATGAATTCTATTCTATTCTATTCTATTCTATGTACCAAGACAATTAACTGGTTTTATTTTTGTTCTGCTTACTCCCACAGTCCCACTACGATATAATTATACTATTTACATTATAAGATTAACTTAAAAATAAACCAACCTGCGTACCATATATTGGCACATCAAGATTGACCTAGGGGACGGTCGCAGTGTTTTTTACTTCCATTCCTTGACTTTCAGAAAACAAATGTTAGATTGAAGAACTTTACAAATCGTAACACCTCTAAAACTTTGGTATTCATTTCACTTACGTTGTGCGTAAGTTTGACCTGTATTAGAGTTTGTATCTCATCTGTAGTGGCTACTTTTCCGACAACTTCGTGACTTTAATGTGTTACATTTTACTTAATCTAGTGTTTCTAATCTTCATTTTCGAATGATTTAATCGCGATATTCAATGCAGAACCACAAAACATCTTTACCATAAAATGCCTACTCTGCACGTTTCTAGTTGCTACGGTAAGTTGTTTACTTTAAAAGCAGTCAAATTAATGATTTTGTCAAGCTATTCTCTTGATATATTCAAAGGAAAATGAATAGAGCTATACATTTCTCAATAAGCTGAGTTCTTATTCAATATAGTTGAAAAAAAAATACAGTCCCAAGCGTGAACACCACACCACACTTTGTATTTATTTTATTAACATGGATGTATGTCGTACCAGTGACTAACGAATGACAACAAGTAAGCATCTCTACCATGACATTAAGATCGTGACCTTCAAAATCTGTATATTAATGTCCCCATGAAAGGCCTATAAGCCTATTATATATAGATATATTTATTGCTCAAAAGTAAGTAATGGCTTAAGATGTCGGCATTAGTTTTCCAGCTAACTGTGACACCTTAAGCTTCTGCACCCTTTTTATACCACTGCGTGAAGTGTTGTTTGGACTCAAGTTCATAACAAACCCAAGCCTACGAAGGAAATTTAACGTTTACTTGTAGCATGTCATATCAGTAGTACGTAAAATGTTGAATTTTTACATGTTAAGAGCTCTTTTTCTCTACGATCATCAGAGCACTTAATGTTAAGTACCCCGATAACCCGCACCAATTTTTTTGGTTCCTACTTTGTGTTGAAGCTGTTCGTCTATGGAACACTTTACTCTACGAAATTATATGCGCGCCTTCTTTAGGCATCTTCAAAAAACGTGTCAAAGCATTTAGCTTCGCGAAATAACTAACTGCAAACCTACTTATTATCTTTTTATAATAATTAAATGGTATATGTATAGTATGTATATATTTTGTAGTATATTACGTATAGTATAATTATATAAGTAAAGTTTGTATACGAGTATATTATAAGTATTTTTTATATTTATAATCTTGAGTTTTGCTATATGTAGTGTTTAGTACACTTGTTTTATTCACACCGTCCTTATAAGTTTATGCCTATTTCTTTCCGTGAATGGTTGTCTGAAAGAGATCGCTCTGAGCGATAAGACCACCCATTCTGACACTTTAAATTTAAAGTACCTATTTAATTGTGAAATATTTTGATTGTGATTTTATTTTATTCTATTTTATTTATTTGTAACATATATTTGTATTGTGGTGTTTCACTAAAGAGTTAATCTACATATCTGTATAATTATCAATCAAGTACTTATAGTAGTATTCATGATTTACACAATTTCATGACGTTACCTATGTTAACGTGGGCAGATGTCTTGAAGATCATTGAAATTTTGAAATAAACTCGCTATGAAAGACTTCTATTTCCTCGTAGGCTCAAAACTCGGACTCGCTTCGCTTAGAAGCACGCTCGGCCTTCGGCCTCACTTCGCTTAGAAAGACGCTCGGCCTTCGGTCTCGCTTCGCTTAGAAGCATGCTCGGCCTTCGGCCTCGCTTCGCTTAGAAGCATGCTCGGCCTTCGGCCTCGCTTCGCTTAGAAGTACGCTCGGCCTACGGCCTCGCTTTGCTTAGAAGTACGCTCGGCCTTCAGCCTCGCTTCGCTTAGAAGCACTCTTGGCCTTTTCTACCTATATAGCTCGGCCTGCGGCCTCGCAAGTATAGCTCGGCCTACGGCCTCGCGGGCTCTAATTTCGACCTATGGCCATTGTGAAAATTATGAACAATGCCGTCATCAAGGAATGGGTTTCATCTTTCCAATTGAGGGCTCTTCAAACCCTTAGATATCGATTTTCAGTTGGATCGGACTAATATTTAAGGTAGCCGCCATCTTGAATCCGCCATCTTGGATTTTTGACATGTCTGCCAAATTGCATTTTCGGTTCCCTAAAATATTAGTTCAAACCCCTCCTACCTATCTTTAACGGTTTCGGCGTTATAAGCATTTACATTTTGTATGGGCGCGATCGTCTTTTGTTCGAGAGGTGTTTTTTTTTTTAATTTTTAGGAAATGCCCAGGGTGCTTGTCAATATTAGTTTAGGCACTAACTACCTATCTTTTTTAGTTTCCGAGACCCGTCAAGCTGTTCCATCAGAAGTTACACATTCAGGTCATTTCAGGTGTCACTTAAGGACGTAAGACCACTGCCTATACTTTTCACTTACAAAGCCTCAGCGTTCCATCATGCCAACATGTCGAAAAACTACGATAAAATTTCCAGAGATAAAAATTGTATGGCGGCCATGTTGAAAAATGATGTCATCAAAAAATAGATTTCATATTTCGAATCGGGGACTCTAAAAACCCTTAGATATCGATTTTCAGTCGGATCGGACTAATATTTAAGGTAGCCGCCATCTTGAATCCGCCATCTTGGATTTTTGACATTTCCGCCAAACTGCACTTCCGGTCCCCTTAAACATTAGTTTAAACACCCCGTACCTATCTTTAACGGTTGCGGCGTTATAAGCATTAACATTTTGTATGGGCGCGATCGTCTTTTGTTCAGGAGGTGTGTTTTTTTTTTAATTTTTAGGAAATGCCCAGGGTGCTTGGCAACATTAGTTTTGGCACTTACCCCCTATCTCCTTTAGTTTCCGAGAGCCGTTGACCTGTTCTACCTGGTATTCCACGTTCAGCTCCATTCAGTTTCTGCTAAAGTCACCTATCGTAACCCCACATATAACCCTACAAAACCATAATCCCCATCACGCCTACTGGGAGAAACGATCCATTAAAGATCCAAAAAAACATATGTATGGCGGCCATATAAAAAAATGACGTCATCAAAAAATGGTTTTCATATTTGGAATGTGGGACCCCAAAAACCCCCCGATACCAATTTTGAGCCGGATCGGACCAACTTTCAATTCGGCCGCCATTTTGAATCCGCCATCTTGGATTTTTTATACTTTTACCAAATTACCCTTCCGATTCCCTATGACATTTGGTGAAACACTTTATACTTATCTCAAACGGTTTAGGAATTATAAGCATTTACATTTTGTATGGGAGCGATCGTCTTTTGTTCGGGAGGTATGTTTTTTTTTTAATTTTTGGCAGTTGCCCAGGGTTTTGGTCATTTTTAGTTTTGGCACCTACCCCCCATCTTTTATAGTTTCCGAGAGCCGTTGACCTGTTCCATCAGGGAACCACATTCAGCACTTTTGATAATTTTCCCAATGTCACTGGAACCCCCCCTACACTTTTCCCCTACATCTTCTAAACCCCCCATTGCTCCTTCATCGAAATCGTTTATGTCAGTCAGTCAGTGAGTCAGTGAATGGTAGTCGAGCTTTATATATTATGACTAGGTGTTAGGCGGTGCGCGGGCCACGAGTGGCCCGCGTTTGTCCTTGTGCATTAGTTTTTGGTCATCAAACTTTTAACCATTTGAACAGAAAAGTCAAAATTTTCATACAAGTTCAATTGCAGAAATTTTGCCTTTAATTACAGTTTAATTCGGGACATAGAGTCCTTATGTATGTTTGTTAAGGGATCCAACCCCTTAGTGCAGTGGATAACGCGAGCAGTAGTCTTGGAGGCCAGCTTGAGAGGTCAAAAAATGATCTGCATTCAGTTGCATAAAAAATCATAACTCCCATACAAGTTACAAAGCGAGCATTTCTCTTAGTGCAATTGAGGCTCAAGGATAGAGCGGTCAGCTGGAGTTAAAAAGACAAAAGAGTGTGGTATAGTCGTTAGATTGTAGGTACATAACAGAATTCTTTTAAATTTTTGTTTAGATTCTTATTGTGGTCGGTGGTAAATGTGTCACGAGAGTCTCCACAGGTATCCAAAGAAACTTTTTTCGAGACCTTTTTTTATTAAAGCTTCCTTTTCAATAACATGGTTGTCTGGAAGAGATCGCTTTGACCGATAAGACCGCCAATCGTTACAATTAATTTTAAATTTTTATTGTTGAGTAATAGTTTTCATTTATATTATCCTATTTATTTGTTAGTTATATTAATAATATGGTGTTGCAATAAAGGGTTTATCTATATATTCACCTACCTACATAGTAGCAGTAGAACTCTTCGTGAATGAGGTCATCCGGGGAAGGCTGCCACCATATCATTTTTTTTTCCTGAAGCAGTAACCTTCGCAATATTGTGTTCTGGTTTTGAAGGGTATGGTGCGGGTAAAATTACAGGCACATTGAGACTTAAAAATGTCTCATTTTTACGTGCGCAATGCAGTTGTGAGGACATACGTCTGCTAAAGGCAGAGATTAGCACCTAACACCTGAGACTCTATGGTACTGGGTATCTACAAGTGTGTAAACATTATATTTTATAGTAACTTTGTTATTTCATTGATATTTAAATTTTCCTTCTTTAAAACAGAATATCTACACGTATTAAGATATTTACACTGTAGGAACTTTGGCATCTATACTCGTAAGATGTAGATGTATAATCTCTGAGCTGCAGTGATAGGTAAGCTGTTATTAACGTATGTTTAAAAAAAATACTATAAAATGTGTAAATATTAAAAGTATCATTCCATCCCACAACTTATTTGATTTCAACTTTGTTAATAAGTAGATTATTATTTTATAACTCCTGCACTACAAATTTACTCAAACTTTTGTGTCAAGTATGTAACAGAAATAATACTGACCATGACATAACACTTACTGATTTCACATGCTAATGTACCCTTACAGTACCTAACGCTTACGCACTAATGATTCGCGGCAGAACACAGTAAGTAGAGTCCCTTGCATCTTACGTTTCGCATTTCAATCGCATTCAAACAACGAAGGGAAAACTGTTTAGTTCTGGCTTTTCATTAAATAAGTAGTTGGAAATAACCATTCAAACAACGAAGGGAAAACTGTTTAATTCTGGCTTTTCATTAAATAAGTAGTTGGAAATAACCTGCTCACCCTTGTTTCGGTATACTACGTTCCACAAATTAATTCTTCAATCAATCCGGCGCGGGGCGAGTTTACATGTCCTCTCTTCCATACGCAGGTAAAGACGTTTGATGACGGCGAGAGAGATGTATAAACACACACTTTTCGTAAAAACTGTATTAATTAAGAATGTAACACGGCTCCTTTTTTATATATACCCTATATTTATATAATATATAGTATATTTTGCAAGTTTTCGTGTAACAATTTATGTTATAATTAAAGTGATAGTAAAAAAGTATCACTCAAAACTTGGTAAAAATAAACTTTAACGAAAAAAAATTTATACCCGTTATTTTTAAATTAAAAGATAACAAATCGTCAAATATACAGGATATCCGCGAAGAGGTGAGCAGCAGTGTTTGAAACACCTGCGTTTTGTCGGATATTTTTTTGATCCCATGTAATAGGGGGCGAGCCTATTGCCACCTACGAGACACTGTTCCAGACTCCGGACTGCTATTGAGAATTACTTTGCCAGAAAATCCCACGACCCTAACATTCCAAAACGGCGCTCCACCAATTCCAGACCAAGCGAGCGAAGCCGCTGGAAGCGCTGGCGAGCTAGTTTATACATTTGTATAATCAAGTTACGTGGTATGTTCATGACATCTGCTCACTAATAATATACAATATGTAATCAGTGACATCTCTTTTATTAAATCGACCTTAAATATATCTTTTTTTATTCATTTCTACCTACTTACCGTACCAGTAGTAATGTAAGCAGTAATTTTCGCAATACTGTGGTTTGGTATGAAAGGTATGGGTGCCGGTGACATTTCTGTGTCTCAGAACTACAGGCGCAGTACCAGCCGCAAAGACTGCCCCAAATACCAGGTGGGCTTCGTGCATATGCCGACTCCTAATATCACAAAGAAAAACCCTAACCTATCATACTTGTTAGTAATCTTAGTACGGGGGTTTGACTGTGTGAACATAATTACAAACGGACGGGCGGCTCTCCAGATGGTAAGTGATCACTGTTGCCCACGAACATCTGCAATACGAGAAGTATCGAGATTGAGTTGCCAGCCTTTGAGGAAGCAATTCAGGCCATTCCAATGATACCTCATTTGAAACATAATATATCTGAATACATACTTTCTTTAGAAACTTGGGCATCCATATTGCAATGTGAATGTGAGCAGGGTACATAACACGCCAAACTGATGGCTGATGGAGCCAGACGGTTTTGGAACCCTGCATGGCACTGAACGCTTCGCTCTTGCAGTGGAGATTACAGACCAGCAAGCGCAGCGTAGGTCGTCCACCGATAAATTGGAGATCAAACAACCTCATAAACGTCTCAAGAAGACGTTGGATACGAGCCGCTTCCATCTCGTCCTTTCATAAATCTATGGGAGAGGGTCATCTTTGGCAATGAAAATCTTACGGCAGAATTGATAGTAGTGAGATCCTGGTATAAAATTTGATTGTTTCTTGTATGTATATATCGACATTCCACGTGGATGTATGTCGGTTCAAGCCTCATATCTAAATATATTACATAAACAAATTCAGCTCGCAAACGTAAATCTTGTAAAAATGTTCGCATTAAATTTTATGTTTTGTTCATTTTTTATTTGACACACTGTTTCTTTTATTATTCACATTTGTAAAATGTCACTCTCAAAACAATTAATTACCAAAAAATAAAAAGTACGTCTAGTAGTGTGTAATATTATTTGTGCACTACTCTATCGTTAGTCATGAACCACAAGCCACAATCATTCATTACTTAGTTTCAAACGCTTCGCCGGCCGCTGCCGCGGCACGCTCGCTTTGCTCGCTCGGCTTGCGCTTAGTTTTGTTACAGTTCAAACCTAACCTAACCTAGGGTTGGATGATAAATTAAGTGTCGGTTTAATGCAGGGATATCTTTCGTATGCCATATTCTAATAACTTATGAGTCATGTATGTTAGAAAACCATCTGTTATAGCGCAGGCACTCATACAAACACCGCAGCAAATTAATGAATTATTTCAGTTAATTTTTCAACATTTCCGAATGTTTTTACCTATTCAAACTAAGGTAACACTGTGGCTCTTTTTTCAGACCCATACTCAATTATTTATTGCAATCGTATGTATATTTTGTATAGATCTTAAGGTTATGGTAGTAATAAATGGCTCTATTCGTGTGTAGCAATATTAGAGGAACAATACTCAGAACGGGCCGACTCATTCATGTTACTCTAAATTAATTAACAATTATCAAAATTATTATTTATCAACATTTAAAATAAATGCATGAATCGTTCATGAGTTCTTCCAAGTTACGGTAGCATTTTTTTAGTAGTATGTTGTTTAATCGCTTTGTAAAAATATAATGCCTCTCTTTATAGCTTTATAGCTTGTAAGTCATAAGGTATTTGATAAAGTAAGTATTTATTGACATAACATTTGCTCATGAGCTGTGCAATTTTTAATTTTGATATAGGCAGTACTAATTTTTATTAAATCTTGTTGGATACTTTCAAAAAATTGTGGGTATTTTCTAAACAAACTATTTACTGTCATGCCTTGTGTATACAAAATAACTATTTAATAAATAAGAACGGCTCCAAAACGTCTAAATCCATTTTAGCGACTGTCTGCAAGCTTATTTTCGACCATGAGCAACTCCACGACTCTCATGCTATGCCTTGCATCTACAAATTGCAATCGGTTTTCTTATCTCTATCTTACGGAACGCTCTAACTATTAAATTCCTCGTGATTTATAAAAGGAATAAGAACAACCACTATAGTCTATAGTCATTTGATTTGATGCATTATAAAAAATAGCATACCTATCATTAGATTCGCCTTAGCCACGCAAGTGTCATTACATTTATTATCTCTCAATAAATCAAATATATAGTTTGCTTTAATTATATTTACATACTTCACAACAAAAAAATAACAAGTACTACGGAAATGGTCCACCAAAATAAAGATCTCCTAACTTTTTGCGTGACTTATAGAATCAGCCTCGCAAAATGTTTAAACAAAGTTATCTTCATTTTCCCCAACATTCATGCGCTGCCTTCCGCCTCAAGTCAAGCCAGAAACCTTCGGCTCTCATATCTGTGTTCAGTGTGATCAGTGTTTATTTATGACACTGAACATGGTCACTGTCATACGGTGAACATAGTCTTAGTTGTAAGGTATTTTATATAACTTTTCATAAAATAGCAAGCGATTACCACCTTACCTACCATGCTCTACATAAAATATATATATACACTATCATCAACTAATATTAAATTGTAAAAGTACTCGAGACTTCAAATGGATTTATAAATGGAACTTTGCTACTCCTACACGAAAAAGCAACTGAACTGATTTATGTAAAATTTTGAACAGAAGTAGCCTTTTACAACGCTTGTACCTTTACAACTGAAAAAACTGTAGTAAAATTTTCAGGGCCCGCAGCTTGCTTATTATAATCAGTGATGTCTGTTCAGCACGCTCACTTCGCTCGCTCGGCTTCACGAACTTTTTTCGCAGTTTAAACCTAACCTAATGATGACATCGTTAAGATAGGCGTAGCACTTTTCAGTAATTGGAGTGTAACTCAAAAACTGTTTCACCCAATTTGATGAAATGTAAATGGGACTACCACGGAAGTATACTCTACCAAACCAAAAAAAAAAATAACTTTAAGAATCGGTGCATAAATCGGGGAGAAACGGTCAACATACAAAAAAACATATAAACTCCTCCTTTTTTTGAAGTCGGTTAAAAAGAATAGTATGTCAAACAATACATTATTAAATGTGATATTTCTGAAGTCATTGGAGATTGTAATTAAATATAATTTGTAGAATTATCATTTAATTAGATGAACCATGTCTTTATATGTTTTTTTTTTTAAATGACAATTTTTAATTTCCACTAATGTTAATTAAAGAGCGAAAATTTCAGCAGCAAAAAAAAAGTGTCGGTGAAATTACAGAATATTAAGAAACATAGTATACCAAACATAACTTACTTATATTCTTTGAACTAATGTAGGTAGTAAGTAGGTTGGTGAAAACGTTTTTAGCAGAACTCTTTTAAAGTCTGAAGTTTATATTTTTTTTAAAGTGGACACCATAAAAATAACAATAACATTGTAATGTACCCGTGATAGTTATGATTTACTAATATATAAATATATATGAAGCTGTTAATATTATAATTACCAAAAAAGTATAGGTGTGCATGCAGAAACATATCCACTCATACGAAAGTTCTCTATACTCGAAGAAAAGTGCTGAAAGAAAAGTCTGTTCAGGCATTCGCTCGTCTGTGTAAATATTTTCTTATCATAATTTTAACATTCTGTTTCATTCTGTTAACATTTATTCAGTACCTAAAACAAAATGCAACTTATTACGATTTGCAGTGTTACAGATATTGTATTCAACAGCAAAGTAACGCTCCTCCTCTTTTTACTCGTCACTGCACCTATCATAACTCAGTTCTGACCAAATAATCCACAAAAGAAATGGTTGTGTATTCAATTATTATACTTCATAGATACTTTGTTGTTGTCAAGCTCTTAATGAGCTCACTTGTACCCTTCTATTTCACTCCGCGATCTTGAAAAACAGCACGTTTAGACTTACTTACCAACTTTGTTTAAGTTGGCCGGCATTTTGAATCCGTCATCTCGGATTTTAAACATATTCTCCGAAATGCACTTCCGGTCCCCTATTACATTACTTCTAACACCCCGTACCTATCTATTATGGTTGCGGAGTTATAGCTGTTTATATAATTGGAGTGGATTTTAATTACGAATAATGTCAAGGAATCAAATCAGTGTAATAAAATAAAAGAGTATGTCATAATTGCTAATACTCTAATTGTATTTATCACTCAAGTAGTCGTCAACTGTACCTATAGTAGAATTTTACAATAAGTATCTTCTTCAGATTATTATAAAATTCTTTAATTCAACAATGTGTTATCTTCATATTATCCGGCAAATTATTGAATACTTTGGTTGACATTACATAAATACTTTTACAAAAAATATACAGTTTATGAAACACAATGCGGATTTATTTCGATTTTGTTACGATAACATAAGAAACGCTTTGATTATTTTTAATTTTCATTCTGTTACTTTGGTATTTCTTAGGCTACGTAAACAAATATCATTTGTTTTTTAAATATCATTATATTATCTTATTTTTCAAGCCTTAACGCCGCTTTGCGAGATCAAACTTAATAACTTATTACAAATAATTGGTCTTTGAGGATGGACATCAGTACTGCCCGAACACCGGTCGGAGTAATAACGACCAGATAATAGACGTGAGTGTTTGCCGATTTACCGTTCCAAAGTAATAATTAGATTTAGTAAACCATCCTTGTGGAAGTCTTAAAACGCACAGAAACTTTCAATGCCCTGCTGTTTTTGCGGCGGCGTGAACGTTTTTGATACTTACTGTGCACTGACCTTAGTCGTGCCAATATATTAGTTTAAATAAAATGGTTGTATCAGATTAATACGTTATACATTCTTGATGATCAGTTAAACAGACCAGCTTAATCGACTTCAAGGGATGTCCTACTTTGCATTACCAAAACGTACTATCTGTGAACAATGTTTTTTCCAGGGTTAAACCCGCATAAATTACTGACATCTTTTCCAAAATCATCTGAACTAACTTTATTTGTTTGGTAAGGATCTTACTGACCACAAGATACGTAATACGACCTGATGGTAACAAAACTTTATATCTATACTATAATATTATAAAGAGGAACGATTTTGTTGGTTTGAATTGAACTCCGAAACTACTGGACCGATGATAAATTATGTGATAGTGAAATATGAAATACCTCTCGTATGCCATATTCTAAGAACTTTTGAGTCATGTTAGAAAACCATCTGTTATAGCGCAGGTACTCATACAAACGCCGTTAGCCAGATACTGAAATATTTCTTTCAATTTTATCGTCTCCAAATATTTTTACCCCCTAAAACTAAACTGATGTCGGATGGTATTTTCAAAGCAAGACGCAGCATGCTTATTATAATATTATAAAGCGAAAGCGTATTTGTCGCTTAGTAGTTAATTGTTTGTTTGTTCTTCTTTTATGCTTAAACTGTTGATGAAATTTCACACAGAAATAAACCGGAAACAATCTGCTACGCCGTAGCAAACCGTAGCAGCTTTGGTATATCAAATATCAACGCAGACGGAGCCGCAAACAAAAGGTACTCCATGATTTTTTGACTTGATTTTTAAACTATTAAACTGATGTAGACTGGAGTCACTGGGCTAAATCTCCAATTATAATGTCGTACCTATTAATTTATCAAAAATAAAAAATAACTGTTGAAACGATACTAAACAAATATCTAATGAACCCACTTATATCTGCTGTTCCATAAGATAATATAACTTTTTACATTCTTAGTCTGTAGTCGTGTTCTTTATTTTTATAATTATCTTCAGTACTTGTTAGAATCATAGCGTGTTCTGGACAAAAAAAATAATAAAGGTCTAATACCTTAATACAACCTAATAATCTTTGTATAGCTTATTATGGTAACAGCAAATTGTGAAATATTCCCTATGGTAACAGGAACGAAAGTTCTCTATAATTTAAATGGTGCTGAAATAAAAACCTGTTTAGTCATTCGCTCGTCTGAGTACATATAATTATTTGATAGTGTATAGCGGATAAACGCAAAAACTACTAACCGGTTCCAAAAAATATTTCACCAGTAGAAAACTCTATTATGCCTGAGTAACATACGCTTTATTTATCATCATCATCGACCTTCACCGCTCGGTTGTAACCACGGAGCGCAGTTAGTCATTAATAAATCTATCAAGCCATTCATGCCAACAGCTAATTTTAATTAATTTGTATGGAAGATATTTTATAGTTGAATCGTAAAATCATGTTTTCATATTTAATGATATTATTGTAAGTAATTACATAAAACTTAGGTAATACTTACATAAAACCTATATAGTTTCAACAAACACCTGAACCTGTCCTAAATACCGCGTGTGTATGAACATGTCTGCTTGAGCTGTGTCTGAGTGTGTATATGTATATAAGTATGTATATCAGTCATTAGGTTACCATAGTACAGGCTCTGCCTAGTAGATAATCATTCATTCCTTAGTTTTAAGCGCTTCGCCAGCCGCTGCCGCGGCACGCTCCCTTTGCTCGCTCGGCTTACGCGTAGTTTTTTCGCAGTTCAAACCTAACCTAACCAAAGGTCGCATGATATATTAAGTGTCGGTGAAATGCAGGGATACCTTTCGTATGCCATATTCTAATATAGTAAGCAAGATACTGAATTATTCCATTCAGTTTTTTTAACGTCTTCGAATATTTTTTACCTTTTAAAACTAAGGTAACAATGGCTCTCGTTTCAGACGCATACCCGATTATTTATTGAAATCATATTTATATTGTATACATCTAATGTTATGGTAGTAATAAATTTCCCTATTCGTTTGTAGCAATATTAGAGGAACAATACTAAGAACGGGCCGACTCATTCATGTTACTATAAATTAATTCACATTTATCAAAATAATTATTTATCATTATCGGAACGCTGTAATTATTAAATACCTTGTGACATACAAAAGGAATAAGAAGAACCGTGGCGGAAATAAACCCCACTATATTTTCTATTTATTTAAATGACCCTTAAGTCGAAATGACTTGATGCATTATATAAAATTAATCATTAGATTCGCCTTAGCCACACAAGTGCCGTAACATTTTTAATCTCTCAATAAAAGAAGACTTCGGATCCTCTATTTTACTCCGTTCATGTGTGATCAGTGATTATTTATGACACCGAACTTGGTCACTGACTAAGGGATTCATATGTAAGCTCAAAGTCATACAACGAACTTTAGAAAGGGCTATGCTCGGTGTATTCCGTAGTGATTAAATCAGAAATGAGGACTGATTTAGTACACGAACGAAAGTCATGCATAGCCCAGAGGATTAGCCAGTTGAAGTGGCAGTGGGCATGACACATAACGCCTTGAACTAATGGCCGATGGGGCCGGTAACCACAGACCGAACTTTTATACAGGTCGCTTACATGCGGTCTTTTGTAAATCGATTGGGACGCATATGTTTAGCAGTGGACGTCTTACATTAATTTATTGTAACGTGCATATTAGGGGACAGATTGCAAAGTTACATTTCGCTAAGCAGCCGTTAGAGTATAAAAAGCAAACGATAAAAACTTACGTATGCATAAATAAACTCTAAAAGAATAAAACATAACTCTCAATCTCAAAACATTCGAGTAAACCCTACATCTTTGAAATATGTGATAGGAAGGCTGCTAATTTTGAATTTTAAGAAAAACATATACCTAAATCTTAAATAACACTTAAAAGTGCTTTAGACTATGGAAGTTTCTGTTTCAGCTTTTGTGAGTTCTGCCCAACGCGTGTGATCGACTGCTTGCTTTCTACTTGCCCCTGGACTACGAGTCGTTTTATGGAGTTTTCATGTCGAATAATGTGTCCGAAGTATTTCAGGACACGTATTTGCACAGTCTTAGATAATCTCTCGTTCGTCCGCAGCAGTCGCCGCCAGCACCACATTTCAAGGGCATCGATTTTGCGTCGGTCTCTCAGGTGAACCGTTCATGTTTCTGCGCCATAGAGAAATATCGGCAACACTAAAGTTTTCTTCATGCAGAGTTTCGTGGATTTGGTGATATTTCGGTTGCACCTGACTCTTTTGACCTTATCAACGGCAGATCTTGTCTTAGCATATCTTTTTTGAATTTCGTTCTCATAGCCCCTCGTGTTTGTGCTCGTGGATCCTAGGTACACGTAGGATTGAACAATTTCACAGTTGCCAGTCACAGAAATGTCAGGTTGATTTAGTTCAGTTCGGTCTACGATTATCATCTTGGTTTTGTCTCTGTTGATCACAAGCCTGTAGGAGAGGCTTGTTGTCTCTAAACGTGTCAACAGGTGTTCCATGTCTTTTTTTATTTGAGCGAGAAGAGTAGTATCATCGTATCTCATCATAAGTTGGATATCTTCCGACCTCCTACTGAAACACCCTTGTCCCAATGTTCCAAAGCGATTCTCATGATATACTTACTCCGTATATATGTGTGTGGAGACGTAAGAAAACAGTATTAGCTGTAAGTATCAAGAACGGCGTAAGTTTACTGAGCACACAGCTATATTCTTAAAAAAAATCTGCGTCGAACGGTCTGGATCTCATATCGCTACTATAAGATTTTTACAATAGGTATAATTTTGAAAAGTTTCCTTGTTCAATTAGCTAGGAATAAGTCACTTAAGCACAGTGTTTTAACACTACACTACAGCAAAAGTTCAGTTTATTATTAAACATCTGATATAACTAACAGCATTCCTATGCCAATAAAGTGTAATGTATTATATCAGCATTTTTTAGAGTTAGTCTTACATCTGTTATATAGTAGGTAATGTATTAAATACCTATTCAAGTATAAGCATTTCAAATGTGTGGAAAATACGAAACTTATCTCCATAGAAGTCACCAAACTACTTACGACGTCAGGTCTTTAAATGAAAAGTCAATTGCTGTAAGTAGTAAAAAGCCTACAGGTAATAACTTTCACAAAAATATTTTCATTGCTCTTCATGAGTATTATTACTATAACAAAACTGTGTTACAAAAATCATATTTCTGTCAAAGATTTTTTGAAGACATTTTTAATTTTCTTTGGCTCTGGGGAAAAGTTGGGTTTTGGCTAAACAACTTACAGCAAACTTACAGCAAAAACGTTTTCTTGCATCGATATATATTATAATTAGTTGTCATGAAAAGCTAAATATTTGTCGGTTCATGATTTTTTGTTTATTAATATGTTCTTTGCACAGAGATAGTGCAATTGGAGAGGCCTATGTCCAGCAGTGGACTGCTACAGGCTGATGATGTTGATGATGATGATGACAGAGATAGTCCCGAAAAATATTTCACGATGTATGAAAAGTGAGGAGCCTATTCTTTATATATATTCATTACTCAAAAGTAAGTAATGACTTAATTTACTAAATAACTCTGCAATTTTCTATAAAATTGTTGTATTCCTTGTTTTAATTGACTCGAAACTCGTTACAAGTAAATTTTAAAATAAATATTAAAACAGTTTTTTTTTTCAAAGTATCCGTAGTGTTTAACCTTAGTAAAAGTAATTTATATGTAACGTAAATAATGATATACATATTTTAAACAAAAATAACATTAAGTTAATGCGTACATATCTTAGAGAGATAGGTAGGAGTATTTATCAAACACCCATATCAGATATGTATTGCTCCCATATAAGGCCTATTGTCACCTACAGGGCAGTGTTCCAGACGCCGGACAGTTTGAATTTCTCTGTCAGAAAATTCCAACAACTGTCCTAACCGGGAATCCAAACCAAGAGTTCTACATTCCAAAGCAGCGCTGCCACTACTACACCAACGATACATTAAAACGATATTTCTCATCATTGCTCATATTAATTCAATTCATTTGTGTGGCTTTGAATCTCGTAGACACTTTCTATAGGCACCCATCCAACCATCATTTGTTTTCTCTTAGTTGATTTTAACCGGTGTATGGGGATGTATTGCAACATTTGGTTTATCTAAGCAAGCATTAGCACTTAAAAATCATAATATTATAATAAAACTAAGGTATAAATACTAAAACATAACGCTCAATGTGTGGTTTCAGTTAAGTCTTAGGGTAAAATTCTTTGAACTAAATGTGGTAGGCAATAGTGTATGTAGTTGGTAGTATATCATTATATCCCTATCTATATCCAACCGTAGGTTGATGTTGTTTATCCGTTTGTCCATCTGTCCGTCTGACTGAGAGTCTGGTAGAGCAGGTAGGTCGTCCACCGACAATGTGGAAGACGTACTAAATAAGGTCGCAGGACTATCTTGGATGCATGCAGCTTTCATCTGGTCCTTCCGTATGCATATCTTCAGCAGTAAACGTTTTACGTCTCATATAATAATAAATGTAGGGAGCCCTTGTTTGAAAATTTTACTATTCCATGTGTTTTCACATGGATGTATATAGGTCGTAAAACCTACTAAGGAATTAGATTGCACTTCATTGTTCGGTATGTATAGGATTTAGTATGTACCAAGGCAAATAACTGGTTTTAATTTTGTTCTGCTAACTCCCACTACCATATAAATATACTTATTCCATCATCATCTTCACTTAAAAAAAAACCAAGATACGTATCAAATATACCTGCCTATTAAGTTTGACATAGGGGACGGTCGCAGTGCTTTTTACCTACATTCTTTGGCATTAATATAAATTAAGATTGAAGAACTTTACAAATCGTAACATTGGCATTAATTTTATTTACACACACGAAGCTTCACAACTTTAATATGCAACATTTTATTCAATCTATTGTTTCCAATTTCATTTTCCGCCATAGCTTAAGGAACGATTTGATAGCGATATTCAATGCAGAACCACAAAACATCTTGACCATAAAATGCCTACTCATGTTTTTAGTTGCTACTGTAAGCTGTTAACTTTAAAAACAGTCAAATAACTTTAAAAACAGTCAAATTAGTAATTGTGTAAAGTCAAGTCTTTCTCTTGATATATTCCAAAGAGAATACAATACTACGTATATATATATTTAAGGACGAATTTAAATAGCTATATATTTCTCAATAAGCTGGGTTCTAATTCTATATAGTTGAAAAAAATATTGTTCCAAGTGTGAACAGCACACCACACTTCGTATGTATTTTAATTACATACATTGCAGCAAGCATCTCTACCATGACATTAAGATATTGACCTTCGAAATCTGTGTATTATATCTGTGTATGTGTCCCCTTGAAAGGTCTATAAGCCTATTATATATACATTTATTGCTGAAAAGTAAGTAGTAGCTTAAGATGTCTTCATTAGTTTTCCAGCTAACTGTGACACTTAAGCTTCTTAGATGACGTTGCACCCTTTTTATGTCACTGCGTGGAGGTTGTCTGGACTCAAATTTATAAGAATAGCCACTTCACACACATGCGGACTCTGTAAAATCCATACCACTTCAGCCATTTAGGAATTTACGTAGGTACGTGCTATACATATGTAGTGGAAACGACTTTACATGTATGTAATTAGTTTTACCATTACATAGAGGTGGCATCGAGAGTAACTTGATGAAGAAACTGATATATCTAGGGGTCTTTGCAACAAAGTTAACTCAAATTACATGACGCGTTTCTTATAAATTTAGGTACTCTTTAAGTCAAAGGTATCTTTTCCATAGCTTTATGCATTTCATTTCTATCTACCCTAATCGTACCCGTCTAAACACTGAAGTAATAACATATATTTAGTTAACATAAGCTTACTTGTAGCATGTCATATCAGTAGTACGTAAAATGTTGAATTTTTACATGTTAGGAGCTCTTTTTCTCTACGATCATCAGAGCACTTAATGTTAAGTACCCCGATAACCCGCACCAATTTTTTTGGTTCCTACTTTGTGTTGAAGCTGTTCGTCTATGGAACACTTTACTCTACGAAATTATATGCGCGCCTTCTTTAGGCATCTTCAAAAAACGTGTCAAAGCATTTAGCTACGCGAAATAAACTAACTGCAAACCGCAACTGTATATGTATTGTATGTATATATTTTGTAGTATATTACGTATAGTATAATTATATAAGTATAGTTTGTATACGAGTATATTATAAGTATTTTTTATATTTATAATCTTGAGTTTTGCTATATGTAGTGTTTAGTACACTTGTTTTATTCACACCGTCCTTATAAGTTTATGCCTATTTCTTTCCGTGAATGGTTGTCTGAAAGAGATTACTCTGAGCGATAAGACCACCCATTCTGACACTTTAAATTTAAAGTACCTATTTAATTGTGAAATATTTTGATTGTGATTTTATTTTATTCTATTTTATTTATTTGTAACATATATTTGTATTATGGTGTTTCACTAAAGAGTTAATCTACATATCTGTATAATTATCAATCAAGTACTTATAGTAGTATTCATGATTTACACAATTTCATGACATTACCTATGTAAACGTGGGCAGATGTCTTGAAGATCATTGAAATTTTGAAATAAACTCGCTATGAAAGACTTCTATTTCCTCGTAGGCTCAAAACTCGGACTCGCTTCGCTTAGAAGCACGCTCGGCCTTCGGCCTCACTTCGCTTAGAAAGACGCTCGGCCTTCGGTCTCGCTTCGCTTAGAAGCATGCTCGGCCTTCGGCCTCGCTTCGCTTAGAAGTACGCTCGGCCTTCGGCCTCGCTTCGCTTAGAAGCATGCTCGGCCTTCGGCCTCGCTTCGCTTAGAAGCATGCTCGGCCTTCGGCCTCGCTTCGCTTAGAAGTACGCTCGGCCTTCAGCCTCGCTTCGCTTAGAAGCACTCTTGGCCTTCGACCTATATAGCTCGGCCTGCGGCCTCGCCAGTATAGCTCGGCCTACGGCCTCGCCAGTATAGCTCGGCCTACGGCCTCGCAGGCTCTAATTTCGACCTATGGCCATTGTGAAAATTATGAACAATGCCGTCATCAAAAAATGGGTTCCATATTTCTAATTGGGGACTCTAAAAACCCTTAGATATCGATTTTCAGTCGAATTGGACCATTATTCCAGGAAGCCGCCATCTTGAATCCACCATCTTGAATTATTGACATTTCCGCCAAATTGCATTTCCGGTCCCGTAAAATATTAGTTCAAACCCCCCGTACCTATCCTTAACGGTTTCGGCGTTATAAGCATTTACATTTTGTATGGGCGCGATCGTCTTTTGTTCGGGAGGTGTGTTTTTTTTTAATTTTTAGGAAATGCCCAGGGTGCTTGCCAATATTAGTTTTGGCACTAACTACCTATCTCTTTTAGTTTCCGAGAGCCGTCAAGCTGTTCCATCAGAAGGTTCAGATTCAGCTCCTTTCAGATGTCACTTAAGGACGTAAGACCACTGCCTATACTTTTCACTTACAAAGCCTCAGCGTTCCATCATGCCAACATGTCGAAAAACTACGATAAAATTTCCAGAGAAAAAAACTGTATGGCGGCCATGTTGAAAAATGACGTCATCAAAAAATGGATTTCATATTTCGAATTGGGGACTCTAAAAACCGTTAGATGTCGATTTTCAGTTGGATCGGACTAATATTTAAGGTAGCCGCCATCTTGAATCCGCCATCTTGGATTTTTGACATATCACCCAAATTTCCCTTCCAGTCCCCTATCATATTAGTTAAAACACCTCATACCTATCTTTAACGGTTGCGGCGTTATAAGCATTTACATTTTGTATGGGAACGATCGTCTTTTGTTCGGGAGGTGTGTTTTTTTTTTAATTTTTGGCAGTTGCCCAAGGTGCTTGTCAATATTAGTTTTGGCACTTACCTCCTATCTCCTTTAGTTTCCGAGAGCCGTTGACCTGTTCTACCTGGTATTCCACTTTCAGCTCCATTCAGTTTCTCCTAAAGTCACCTATCGTAACCCCACATATAACCCTACAAAACCGTAATCCCCATCACGCCCACTGGGAGAAACGATCCATTAAAGATCCAAAAAAACATATGTATGGCGGCCATATTGAAAAATGACGTCATCAAAAAATGGTTTTCATATTTGGAATGTAGGACCCCAAAAACCCCCCGATACCAATTTTGAGCCGGATCGGACCAACTTTCAATTCGGCCGCCATTTTGAATCCGCCATCTTGGATTTTTGACACTTTTACCAAATTACCCTTCCGATTGCCTATGACATTTGGTCAAACACTTTATACTTATGTCAAACGGTTTAGGAATTATAAGCATTTACATTTTGTATGGGAGCGATCGTCTTTTGTTTGGGGGGTATGTTTTTTTTTTAATTTTTGGCAGTTGCCCAGGGTTTTGTTCATTTTTAGTTTTGACACCTACCCCCTATGATTTATAGTTTTTGAGAGCCGTTGACCTGTTCCATCACACTTCCACATTCAGCTCACCCAGTATTTTTCCTCTCGGTTTTAGAACCCCCCCTACACTTTTCCCCTACCTCTTCTATACCCCCCATTGCTCCATCATACCTAAACATTTCGGTCAATGAGTGAGTCAATGGTAATCCATCTTTATATAATGAGAAGATGATGATATGTTATTGTTGTTATATAATACAATGTTAAGTGAACCGCCTTGATAGATTAGGTGTGAAACAAAAAATAGGTTAGGTTAGGTTAGAACATGACAAACAACGCACGAGCCGAGCGAGCGAAGCGAGCGTGCCGCGGCAGCGGCCGGCGAAGTGTCAGAAGCGAACCGCCTTAATAAGTTAGGTGTGAAACAAAAAATAGGTTAGGTTAGGTTAGAACATGACAAACAACGCACGAGCCGAGCGAGCGAAGCGAGCGTGCCGCGGCAGCGGCCGGCGAAGTGCCAGAAGCGAACCGCCTTAATAAGTTAGGTGTGAAACAAAAAATAGGTTAGGTTAGGTTAGAACATGACTACTAAAAAAATTATTACTCAAAAACTAAAGGCCTCCGGCGGGGGGGGGATGCAGGGGGGGCTTCACCCCCTCCCATGCTCCCTCCACTAATCCGCACTGGGCCTGCGTGATGGATTATGGCTCAACTACTCTCTTTGAGAAGAAGGCTCGAGTCCCAGCAGTGGGAACAAAATGGGCTGATTATGACTATGATTATGATCAGCGTTTACATGTAGCGTTTACACACTCATGCGCCGCAATAGGATTCCCTGTGTCATGGACACAAAAGTCCAAGAACCGATAACAAACATTTCTGCTCTCTCTCTCTCTCTTTCTCTTACTTAGATTTAATAGAGCCTTAAAAATAAAAGCCTAAAAAAAGACTTATTTATAACATGTCATTATAATTACAGTAACAGAACATCACACGTCACTGTATCTTATGTTTTACATTCAGAGCAGCCCAAAGAGATTAGGTACGTAAATTATTCCAAGTGGCGCAAAAACGAAAAACTACGCCAGTATGAAAGTAAATACACGCATTCCCTTATTCATACAAAACAAAACTACGCTTCGTGCTCGTTAAATTGTGACGGGAAGTCGTAATATTAACATATTAAAAAAGGACTACTAGTGTTGTGAACATTTGTTGTTTATGTAAAACATGTTAATGTTATATTAGCTTACCTCCAACAAAATAAAAGACCCAAACCTACTAAAGAGTACTTATATTTTTTAATAAGAGTGTTGTGCGTTGACGTTTTAGAACAACGATGGAATCCACAAAACAGCCACAGTTGCGCTATTTTATATAGTTATGTGTCTGTGAAGTTGCAGTGTGGACGCCAGTTTTTTTCATCAGAAAACTGTCGCTGTTAGATAATTCAAGAACAAAGAACGCAATACAAAGAGGTCAGCTTATTAGCTTCAAACATAATGATTTCTAAACTTAAGGCGCGGTCGTACCCTGATAAGAGTAAAAAGCAGAATCTTTAAACATCGAGTGTAACGAAATAGTTCGTTAATAATCTATGAAAAAAAAACTTAGGTTCGAAAAGGAACAGGCAAAGAGTAATAACCGAACAGAATTCATAAATATTCTACTCTTTTACTCTTCTTTTCGCTCTCTGCAGAAAAAAATCCTAAATAGGTGCATAAAAATAAACTTTCACGTCCAAACTCTCAGAATTTTCCGCGATAACACTATATTATTTTTTAAGGTAATACATAGTCAACATATAGTACTAAAGTAGTAACCAGCAGTTTTTTCAATTGTTTTAGTATATATCGAAAGATATAAAAAAAACGTACAAAATTACCGCATTTTCGCATACGTAAAGCATCGTAAATTATTTTAAAATTGGGGTTGGACCGCGTCTTTAAATCGGCACATTATCCCTTATTGTGCACATCAGCATGCATCGTTTTACTTCTAAAACTATAGCGTGAAGTTCGTTTCGTTAGCCTTTGCTGCCTATAAACATAATCTTAGAGCTTTAAAATTCTGAATGAGAAGACATCTTCCAGGGGTGCGTGCTACATCTTAAAACGTTACATCATCTGAGATAGTGATCAAACACAAACTTATTCAGATTATAAAAGAAACTCGATCATAGTGCGCAGTTGCTCCTGGAGGTATTACCCATACAGGTGCAAAGATATTCTCAAAATGATTCTTCAATGTACAACATATTTTGGTGAGAAATACCCAGACACTCTGCACTTATGCAGTTATTCGAGCTAGGCCCACATATCTTTATGCCGTTTAGTGGCGAAGGTGTGTGTACAGCAGTAGACGTGTTTTAAATGTTTATCGGGACTTATCACGTATTAATACGTGATAAGTCCCGATAAACATTTAAAACATGTGTTCGAAAGTATAAAAATTACTAGCAGTAGACGTTTCAGTCAAAGTAATGAAGACAGTGATAATTATGATGCTGATGATACTAATGATGCAGCTACTGATGATGACTATGTTTCGTTATCTACTGCAAAGACCATCAAGATTTCTGAAATTTTCACTATTATTAGAAACCAATCGCATATATGTCATAACTAATTGCGCCCCGCAGTCTCCTCGCATAGTGATGGAAGATGATGATGATGATTAAAAGTATCCTGTATATTAATCCAGCGCCTCATCGACCTCCATACCAAGTTTCATCGAAATTTACCCAGCCGTTTGAGCGTGAAGGAGTAACAAACATCCATACAAACTTTTGCGTTTATAATATTTGTAGGATTTTATTTTGATTCCAATCCCAGTAAATTTTTTAAGACGTTAACATTTTATATAAACACGATGTTCTCTATGAAGTTGTTTTGCACCATATAACAATCTTTGTTATTTGGTGTCGCTTTTTTACATGCATAGAAATATCAGCCGTGGGATTGTCTAAGAGTAAACATCGTTGCATCTTTGACAACATTCGTGAAACAAATGACGAGATGACAAGAAACGTTGGAAAAACAACCTGATGTACAAGGGTGATATCTCATAAAGTATTTGACAATGAGCTCGTCGACGAGCGCAACGACGAATCATTACAGAATCGCACGGCAAAACGCTCCTGTGTTCGTATACAGTATCTTATACTTTAACACCAGCAGGGCTATTATGTATCTCAGTTGCTAACAAATGTTGATTGAAATCATGAAAAATGGCGGCCCTGTGTCAGTTTTGGCAATTCCAGTAAGCAAAAATGTTAGTAAGTTGATCACTGAAGCTGACAAAAGTGACATAGAGCGGCCATTTTTTCAGATTTCAATCCACATTTGTTAGCAACTGAGATACATAATAGCCCAGCAGTAACAAATTCAGAGATTTTTCAATGACGCAATCGTTCAAAATTTACTAAAAATATAAAGAGTAAGCGTAGTATTGAGATAAGATTAAGATAAGTTCCTAAGATTAAATCTAGTAATCTCTAAAAACTTGAATTCGTCCTGCGAGCATGTTTACGGACTGTAAGTCCTGAATACATTATGTTATTCAACTAAATTTCAGCGGAGCGGAAATACCTACCAAGGCTTACTCTGAACATCTTCTCCTATTAATTCAATTAAACCTTCATTGGACTTTAAAGTATATTCTCAAAGTCGAGCGAATAGCTGTAAGCTAGTTACACTCCTCTGAAACAGTTATAAATAGCTTATACACAAAAGTTAACCTATTTTAATTTCCCAAGCAGAAACTGTAAATAAAAGAAATGGCCTGTTTCGTAGATGTTTTAATTGTTTATTACGTTGGTTTTACGTGTTTCTTGCAGTTAGTGGACTTCCGGGAGTTTTTAATGGGGTGTCTTAGTCATTGTTTTTACGGGATTTTTGTTATTCTTCTAGCGGCGGGAGCAGTTCTATATTAGCAGGAGAAAACAAATGTAACCGGAATCACAATGCAAGTTTGTGATTTTCTAAACAAATGTACCTACAGCGAAGTGTCTTGGGTATAAGAAATGACAGGCCTATTGGTCTAGTGGTTAGTGACCCTGACTGCTATGCCGGAGGTCGTGGGTTCGATTCCCACCCAGGACAAATGTTTGTGTTGTTGAGTAGATATGTCTGACGTGTGGCAACACCGGAGGACACACGCACTCACGATGGCATTCAATGTATTGGCAGTCGGCCGTCAGAGATCATCGGAATAAAGAGTTAAGTCAGACGGACTTGTGTATCAATATCCTCGTCGCCTCATCATCGCATCACCTTCATCACCACCCGACATGACATGGTGTCAGAAGTTCAACTTCGAAGAACAACGCTGAGCCCACCGAACGACGACGACGCCGCACACGTGCTAACATAAATTTTGTTATACACAAAACAAAATGGCGACGAAGGAGGAAAAAAAAGCTTGGAAGCAAGGTACGGCAATAAATTTAACACCGCCCAGCCTCAAAATCACCAACAATATGCCGCTTTCATTAGATTCATTTAGAACTTGAATTGCTCTGCGCTTGTCACTCTTTCGCCCAGTAAATTGGCTAGCCGTCTGCCAATGATTTCCAAGGATAGTCAACGTTATACCCCATTTAGTAATCCTTGTAGGTAGTAAGTATACCCGTTGACTTTTCGGTTTGGGCCATGAAAGAATGAATGTGGCAAAGAGGTATATTGTACTCTTAATTTAAAGCAACACTACTACTACTGGAGCGTTCCCTTAGTAGCCTCTTTAGTTTATCCTATGGAACAGTGCTGGATTTTTAGGCCAGGAACTGACAGGATATGCGTGGTTTGACCATGACATCTATATATATATTAGAAGTAGCCACCTTTGTTACAAAATACCCACAATTCTTTATTAAACAAACTGACCTACCTCGGTGGTATCTAACAAGATCTAAATATAAGTTAGTACTACCTGTATCTAAATTAAAAATGCACAGTTCTGGCCTAAATGTTATGTCAATAAAGATATTTAATATAAAACCAAACGACTTAAAGGCTGAAGAAAGGGATGATATATTTACAAAGCGTTTATAAGATCTACTAAACTACTCGTAAATGCTACTATAACTTGAAAGAATTTATGAATGATTCATGCATTTAATGTTTATTAATAATAATAATAATTATTTTGACTAACTTGAATGAATCGGCCCGCTCATAAATAATATTGCTACACCCAAATAGGATCATATGTTTCCTATCATATCTTATACAATGTACATAATATGATTGCAATAAATAATTAAATATGAGTATGATTAAGTTCCTGAAACAAAATTACCTAACGAAACCTATTGCTTTTCTCGCAAAGCGGACTATAATGAACGCAAACACGCCATTACTATGCCAAAACGGTGGCTCTGGATGGCATTCCTGCTCAAATCCTGTTCATTGCGAATCTGCTATCACGCTTATGGTGCCCACGTCACAAAACGACAACCTTAAATTTCATTGCAAATTCGCTCGCGCGTTCATTGAGTTTACGGCAGTAAACGGAACAAAAATAAACCCAAAAACCCTTTCCTTATTACGCTAAAACATTCCCAAACTGGCCTCATCTCCACCACTTGGCCTAAATTGCCCCAGACTCATAATCACAATGAAAAACAAATTACGAAGATGTAATTAGAGTGTTGGAAAGTGCCTTCTTGCAGTTCGTTGGATGTTTTAATTAGATTCTCGAGGAACACCCGTCGACACGCTCTAGACGGTAATCGAGCTTTCCATTTGATGGTGGAGGAAATGCAATAACTTTAGAAATACCCCTTTATATTGTTCATTTGTGTTTGAAATTTCAAACCTTGACAATAATGATATAGGTATCGATACAACGGGTGTAGGGGAAAGAGTTTTAGAGAGAAGACCTTAAGAATTAATTAATTCATACCATCCGAAGACGTGAGGAAATTGGACTTAAAAGGTGGAAAGATACATGTACAAGAGACATTTTTGGTCAGTACTACTCTGCCAGATATTTTGATTCAAAGCAGAAGTGTCCAAAAACTAAGTAGGGATTGTTTGATGGCACTGTAACAAGTCATGCTTCCGGAGACCTGCTAAGCTATATGTTTTTGATTCATCAAAATGGGTAAAAACATTGGAAGGTTTTATATAAACAAAAATTACTTATGAACACAAATTTGTACGCACAGACATGCACGCATTACCCCGGAATAGATAACTAAATCTCAATATTTGAAACAGTCAATATTTCTTTTTATTTTTGCTTTTATATTATACGCTCGAACTATTAAGTGTTCGCTCAAGATAAGTAAAAGCCAACTGGGTCTTAACATCGGTATCTAATAATACCAAAAAAGCCATACTCAAAATACCTACTTAAATTGTTTACTATGCTCAATCATAAATGCTATTTAACCGATTTAGTTATGCGATTTCGTATTTCGTCATGCGAGAATGGCCGCCATCAATTCAGCTATTTTTGAATGAGTAATTCTTAAAAAGTCGCACTGTGCCTGGGTGTGTATATGAATATAAGTATGTATAACAGTCATCAGATTAACATAGTAACGGCTCTGTCTTGATTATGACTTATACACCTTGTGTGAATGTTGTCCCATATTCTTATAATACTAATAGAAAAATAAACAAGAACTAACTGTTTATTATTACCGTCTGTTTCGGCCATGCAAAACTCCCCGCACATTTTGAGATACAATAAGTTTTGCACTGCACGTAATGTTAATGTTAATAGCTTAACATTTTTGTAATATAAAAAAACAACTGCATATGCAAATCTGATCCCGTTGGAATGTAACACAGAAAATATTGACCTCTTGAGTACGCCGCGCCTGTTAAGTTTTCTGGCAGAAAAACTATATTAGGTTTTTAGAATACCGTTCAGAAAGCAATCTCTTATAAGTCTAGAGTTTTATTTATTTTTTATACAATTAAGGAGAATATCTTAAGAAATTCGTCCTATAGTTAGCAATATTACATTTGTCTCCTGAATTCTTCTTCAGCAAAGCAACAAGATATCAAAATGTCACCCTTACACAGAGCAAAGTAATACAAACAGCAATTCCAAGATACTTACTACTAATTAGTGTCCCTTATAATGTCTTTATTTATTTTGATAGCGCCACTTGATCCCTCCCATTCCGTTTCAGAGGTCCCAAGATGCATTTTATGAAGTTTAATGGTCCTCATTAGCTTAAGCCTCAGCCACAATGCCGCGGTTTGAGTAATTTTGGTCAATCTACACGTGCATGAAACGAATTACTCCCACTGCATAGCATTGAGAAATACGAGTATTAATAAACATAAATTCTACACTTATAATTATATAAATATAAGTGTAGAATTTATATTTATTAATATAATAATAATAATAACATGTTACCCTTCATCCAACATTTTTTCTGTTTCTTATACTCCTTTGTATTTTTATACCAAACAGGCCTCTAAGTGTTGGCTACAGCCCCACTTATGCCTTTGTAAAGGACCGGATGAAATCCGAGATTTTGTTTTGAATTAAAGAAATAATAATAATAACGTTGCCCCTTTTGTCACCATTGATGGTGGCCCTTATGCCCGTTTAGTGGGTGGCAAGTCACCACCTGTCTAAATATTTTAAAATGAGACTGAAATTGGCAGGTGCCGTAGTCTCGTCCATAGTCCACTATATCCCTAATCACTTATAAGTTCATATAAATAGCCTTACCATTTTACACATTTTTGTAATAGATATAAGTACTATGTTACCCTTCATCCAAAATGTCTGTTTTTATACTATATTGTATATTTTATACCAAACAGGCCTCTAAGTGTTGACCACAGCCCCACTTATGCCTTTGCAAAGGACCGGACGTAATCCGTGAAATAAATTGAATAAATAATAATAATAAGAACATAAGTTCTACATATATAGCTCATTTGAATTAGCACAAAAAAGTGGTAAACCCAGAAAATAAATTTAGTAGCAATTTTCTTTAGGAAATCGTTTGGGGGTTACGGATGTTGTGTTGGGACTGTAGTGTTTGGGGTTTGGTCAGGGGTCACTGGTAGTCTAAATTTTGTTTTGCGTGGTACTCGATCCGTTGCGTCACCCGCCATCTTGAATTTGAGGGTCAATTTTATTTTTGATTTTAACTCGTTTATATTCAATTTAACACATAAATATTATAACAAAATTTGTTTAGAAATAAAGTTTCCTATAATTTTGGTTTTAATAAAATGTTTTCCTAAGATCGATTTTTTCCGATTTATAACAAAAGAAGGGTTGAATTTTTGTTTGATTAACAAGTCGTTTTATTTTCAATTTTACATGAAAATATGTTGAACAATGAACAAATAAGTGTTTTTTCGATTTATACCCGAGAAGAGTTAGAGGTAAAATGTTACTATTTGTTTTTATCTTTATCATTGCAATATTGTTTATATAATAATAAATATATTATATTTAATATTACACAAAACATTGTTACGACCAAAGTCGTATAAAATAAAAGTTCCTACAATATTGGTTTTAATCAACTTTTCGTAGGAACGATATTTTTTTAATTTATATCCACAAAGAGGTTGGGGTAAAATCTTATCATTGCATTATTTGTTGCTTTCAAGTTTACATGGAAAATACATACAATAATAAATTTGTTGTTATTCAAACAAAAATTCACCGCCTTTTCTAGGTATACATCTGAAAATATCGATCCTACCAAAAACAGATCAGAATCAGAATTGTAGAAATATAATATAAAACTAAACAACTATTGCCGAAACCATTTTTCGTGAGAAATTAAAATTACCAAAAATATAATAGACAGCAGACACAAAAACCACACTTCACTAAGTCAGCGATACAAACCACAACCGACACTGCACCGCATCAGTATGGCTGAGCCTTAGCGTATCACTTATAATTTGAGGATAACGACTTTGTGTGTGGGTATTACGAAGAAGTTTGCTCGTTAAGTTCGGGTTATCTTACTGGATTATCATGTTGGGAGGACAAAGACAATTTTATAACTATGAAATATTATAAGACACATTTTATGTCAATTGGATATGTAGTCATGTTTCTATTGAAATTCTTGTCAATCTTACCTCAGCCAATTTTGTTACCGAAGTTTTTAAATACATGTCTGATGCCCATATTCTGGGAGCACATGCGCAGTGATTCTGGTATGCACTTCATACGTGTTATAGGTAACGAGGTTGTGTTGGCAAAAGGCCGATAGGCAAGTAGCAAGCAAAGATAACAAGGCAACATATACAAAACAAATCTATTAGACGACATCAGTAGTTACGAACAGATGTGATTAGCAGGGCTCCCTAACAAGGCAAGAAAGGCATACGGTATGCTTACTCACCTGACGAAGTAAAGGGTTTATACGAGCCACGCAGCTTCCTTGGTTGTTCCAGAGCTGGGCACATAGACAATTCATGCATTATAAAATTATTCCTGATATTGCTACAGTAACTTCTAGGTATTTTGCGTTCGCGGTTAGATAAACGGTAAGTTGAGTCAGCTATAATTGAAAGAATGAAGCTTGAGTTGGAGTGAAAGCATAAACTTTATGCCAGAATCGCGAAGTGTGAATCTGTTATCTTCGTTTATCCATTCGGGAAAGAGAAGTGATTTTACATATGTCGTATACAGCCCAACTGCGACGCCACGTACTCTGACTCTAAGACTCCCCCTGAGGCACACACATTAAATACATTACATTCTACCAAAACTCGAATAACAGTTTATGCTAATCACACAAGTTATACCTGCCAGAGTTTAACCGCCGTATTTATAAACAAGTAATAGTAGATTATGCACCGAGGGAGTAAAGCAGTATCTTACGTCACGGGCAGTATATTGAAACCTGAGTGTAACGGAGGCTCTTGGGTTAATCCTGAGCGCAGTGAGGCGATTATGTAGAGCATGAAGAGTCCTAAATAAATATAAATATTCCACAACTATCACACAACGCCATCTAGTCCCAAGCTAAGCAGAGCTTGTGTTATGGGTACTAGACAACTGATAAACATACTTATATATTTCTAAATACATAAATATTATAGATAAATTACACCCAGACACAGAACAAATGAACGTGCTCATTACACAAACATTTGTCCTGGGTGGGAATCGAACCCACGACCTCCGGCATAGCAGTCAGGGTCACTAACCACTAGACCAACAGGCCTGTCCTGAGTAAAGCGAGGGTTAAAGGCAGGAAAGACAGGTTTTATACTCGAGGTGCATACTCTACTTTACATACCTACTGCTAATATTCAAATTAGACACATTGGTCCTGTTATAGAGGGACATAGACTTTTTGGAAGAAATATTTTATGGATAATACTGTCTTAGACTTTCGCGGTTGTTAACTAAGTTATTATAAGTTACTCACGAGATGAAGACCACGATTTAGTTGCTTTTGGAGCTCCCGATATTTCGTTACAGTAACACGCACCACGTTCGAAATATAACATTTTATGAAAGTTGTTAAAATAACAGCAAACACCAGATCGCGGCACGTAACTTGAAGAATTACCTTGAATGTGTGTAACCCATAGCAACGCGGCGCACAACAATTACACTCTTTTTAGCCGTGTTGCCACGTCAATGAAACAAAAAATGGCCAAACACTTCTAAAAAGGTGCTAGAAGTTCAAATTTACGTACCCTGAAATGTTGCTAAAAGTGGCCAAAGAACTGGGTTAAAAACAAACTCAAGTCTAATACTTTAAAACGTATAATTTTATCATCTAAAAATAAATTAACATAATAATCAATTGAGGTTGATGGTTCTGATTCTGGACATTTTCAAGCAGGTGGTATGAAAAAGTAATTACTTAAGCAACAATTGTAATTTTATAGACTAGTATTTGCCTGAAGTTGGAGTTCTAAGTTGATAGTCATTAAAGGCTATAATTCTTAGCTTAGTAATAGTAACCATTTAATTCCCTTTACTTAAGCAATGAGAATACGTCAATTTTTGTTCTTATGCAAAAGTGAAGTTCTATAAAAGTGACATTCGCACAAAAGTCTGAATTTTGAAGGATCTATCATGCTGTAAAAATGAAAATCCCATGACAACAAGTAAAAAAAGATACACCCAATTTTGAAAGAGTTATGTCATTATACTTACTTAAGCATTTACGTTCACAATAACGTTCATTACTCGAATATAGAATAAGATCATATGTTGAAATAATCTACCGTGAAGTAATTACTTCACTGGAAAAATACTTAGCAACAAGTCAAAGTCAAAATCATTTATTCAATTTAGGCATCAAAGACGCACTTATGAACGTCAACTTTTCATTATAATGTACTTTAAAGACTCTACCGCCGCGTTCCAAAATATATAGAACCCGCCGAGAAGAAGCGGCAAGAAACTCGGGGCCATGCTTTTTATATGGATGTTTACAATGTTTCTACTTAGGTACTACAAATATTACATTTTATGGGTGGCAGAATGACAGCTTGCCAGAAGTGGAGTATTCCAAGCATCTTTATCTTCTATATAATGTCGAACTTTATAGTAAGCTTTTTCTATTAAAACGTTTTTTACAGTCAACTTGAATTTGCCCTCTGTGAGCTCAGTTATGTGCTTTGGGATTTTATTGTAAAAACGCACACAATTTCCTAGGAATGACTTATTAGTCTTCGCAAGTCTAAAACTAGGTACAGCTATCCTATTTGTATTTCTGGTATTAAAAGTGTGGTGATCACTATTTAACTTATATTTATGTAATTTTTTACGAACATACATTATATTTTCAAATACATATAAGGAAGGAAACGTTAATATATTGATTTCTTTAAATAAATCTCTCAAAGGTTCACGGGGACCCATTTCGTATATAGCTCTAATAGCACGTTTCTGAAGGATAAATATGGTCTCTATATCAGCCGCTGAACCCCATAGCAATATCCCATATGACATTACGCTGTGGAAATATGCAAAATACACTAACCGCGCCGTAGAAGCATCTGTTAGCTCTCTTATTTTACGTACTGCATATGCAGCAGAACTGAGTCTCCCAGACAGAGCATTTATATGAGGACCCCATTGTAATTTTGCGTCAATTTTAATGCCTAGGAAGACTGTTTCCTTGTCCATTACGTGTTTAATTCCATCAAGCGTAACGTTGGACTCCAAATATGGAACAGTAGGCAAAGAAAACTTCAAACATTTTGTCTTTTTTGAATTCAGAAGTAAATTATTAGTTGAGAACCATTTAGAGATACTAGATAGAGCGTTGTTTACATGAATTAGTGTGCTATCTTTCCTATCTACTTTAAAATTAGAGTTGTGTCATCCGCAAATAAAACAATATCACAAAGATCCTTGGCCATAAGTGGCAAGTCGTTAATGTAAACTAAGAACAAAAAAGGCCCTAAAATGGACCCTTGTGAAACACCCATTTTAATTATAGATCCTGAAGATGTTACACCATTTATGCCAACCTTTTGCATCCTGTCAGATAAATATGACTCAATGACATCAAGCGCAGCTCCACGAATAAGTAGTTACTTGTTTATAAATACAGCTGTTAGACTAATATCTTGGTTATGGTAGAAACAGATATTCGGTTACACTTGATGAAGACAACATACTATTATGTTGTCAAATGCTTCACTTTGAATGAAGGGTTGCCTGTCAACTAAGCTACAGTGAGGAAACTATTTGCCTATTGTTGATTAAAAAACGATTTAGGATTCGACGTTGGGAGAAATGGATATCGGCCTGTGCAATAGTATTTTAGTGTATCCAATGTCTGAACAAGCCAGGATTTTGTACAAACCAGCACAAATAGCATTACTTACTAGATATTAAGAACCTTCTTTGTATGATTTTACAGGGCGGTGTGGTCGCTCAGCGACAAAGCCCTTCAAATAAATGAAAAAAAAAAAAAGATTTTGATGTCGTTATCACTACAAATTAAATTGCATTTGGTTTCACTACAATAAATCATTATGCTGGTAGTACAAGTGAATATATTTATAAAACATTTTGAAGAAATACTCGAAATCAAAATAATATGCTGCAATATTATCACAATATCACACAGCAGAAATCAACAAACTAAAATATGATGATGTCAAAGTCAAAGTCAAAGTCAAAATCATTTATTCAATTTAGGCATCAAAGACGCACTTATGAACGTCAATTTTTCATTATAATGTACTTTAAAGCCTACCGCCGCGTTCCAAAATACATAGAGCCAACCGAGAAGAAGCGGCAAGAAACTCGGGGCCATTCTTTTTATATAGATGTTTTTACAATGTTTTTACTTAGGTACTACAAATATTAGCTCCAGTGTGTTGCCTTACAAAAGAGAACATAATAATGGTATCAGTAGGGCAAGACACGCTACACTTTGACATCTTAGTACACGAGTAGATAGATCCTGGAGTGATCAGTCCCAAGCTGTTTTATCCTCCAAGTAATCCGAAATTTTGTAATAACCTTTTTGACAGAGTTTAGTTTTAATAGTAATTTTAAACTTATTAATAGGCAAATCTCGGATAACATTGGGAACTTTATTATAAAATCGTATACATTGTCCCATAAAAGAATGACTTATTCTGTGGAGACGCGTTACATGTACGGATAGCTTGTGCTTATTTCGCGTGTTGATGGAATGAGCATCACTCCTTTTATCAAAACTGCTAATGTTTTTCTTTACATACATTAGATTTTCATAGATAAACTGAGAGACAACAGTTAGAATGTTTATGTCTTTAAATTTCTGTCTAAGGGAAACTCTGGGAGCCAAACTGTAGATTGCTCGTATAGCCCTTTTTTGCAGTATAAAAATAGAATTAATATCTGCAGAACATCCCCAGAGCAGTATGCCATAAGTCATAACGCTATGGAAATAAGTAAAATAAACTATTCTAGCTGTGTCTACATCAGTTAATAGTCTAATTTTTAACAGCATAAGCCGCTGAACTGAGCCTACTAGACAATTTTTTTATGTGGGGACCCCATTGCAATTTAGCGTCTATAGTAATTCCTAAAAAGACTGTTGACTCCACAAGGTCCAACCCTGTTCCATTCAATTGTATATTGGATTCTACTTGTCTCACATTTGGTGTCGAGAACTTTATACAATTAGTTTTCTTCTCATTGAGAAGAAGATTATTTGTATTGAACCAATTCACAACTTTAGCTAATGCATTGTTAACATCGTCATAGTTTAATAACTGCCTTTTAATTTTAAATAACAGTGAAGTGTCATCTGCAAACAATACAATCTCGTGATTCTTCTCTACATAATAAGGTAAGTCATTAATATAGATTAAAAACAAGAACGGCCCTAGTATTGAACCCTGTGGAACGCCCATTGAGATTATAGAGCCGGGCGATTTTTTACCATTTATGTCAACCCTTTGAATTCTACCATTTAAATATGAAGTCAAAAGGTTGAGAGCCATGTTCCTAATACCGTAGTGTTGTAATTTCCTGACAAGTATATCATGTCGGACGCAGTCAAATGCCTTAGATAAGTCACAAAAAACACCTAAGGCATCTTGAGAGTTCTCCCAGGCATCAAACACATCTTTTATTAGTTCTATACCTGCGTCTATAGTAGAGCGATTCCTTGTAAACCCAAATTGATTTTTATGGAAAATTTTGTTTGCACTAAAATGAGTTTCTAATTGATGTAATATGATTTTTTCGAAAATCTTACTTAGCGTAGGTAGTACAGAAATAGGCCGAAAATTTGTTGGATCAGTAGTACTACCAGATTTGAATAAAGGAACCACTTTACTGTGCTTCATTAGGTCAGGAAATACACCACTTGCAACACAACTATTAAATACAGCTGCTAGATTGGGTGCAATGACATCTATAATTGAAGAAACGGTCTTCACAGAAAGACCCCATAGGTCTGCCGTTTTTTTTGCATCTAGACTTTTGAAACTGCTTACAATATCTTTGCAATTAACTACTGAAAATTTAAAAGTTGTGTCACATTCAGTTACACTTTGTTTAAGTAAGATCTCAGCAGAAATGGAGGAAGATTTTAGAGTTTTGGTTGTTAAAGAAGGAATATTAGTGAAAAATTTCTCAAACTCGGCCGCTACCTCCAAATCTGCTTTTACATCTTTATTATTAATTTTTAAATTAAAGTCTCGATTACGCACTGTATTTCTACCAGTTTCACTGTTTATAATGTTCCATGTCATTTTTATTTTATTAACAGAATTTTTGATCTTATTTCTTAAATAAATAGATTTTGCTGAGGAACAGGCTCGTTTAAATAACTTAGAATAACGTTTGACATATTCCAAAAATACAGGATTATGATTATGCGATTTTTCATGTTACAATTCATATAACTTTTGCCTACTTTTATAAATTCCTGGAGTTGCCCATTCACTAAACTTAGCACGATTACCAACAGATATTGTTTTTGGTACAAACACTTTGCCAAATTCATCACTGATAAGATGGAACAGTGAGTTATATAATATATTTGGGTCATTGTGACTGGTCAACTCTGGCACTTTCTGGGATATATTACTTCTTAACAATTCTAGGCGGCTTGCATTTATTGGAACAAAGCTAACATATTTGCTTTGGGGTTTGTTTGTTTTTCTTGGAAACACTGCTAGTTGACCACAGTGGTCTGATTCTAGATTATTTATAATGAAATTTTTAATAGGTTTTAGATTAGTAAATATATTGTCTATGCAGGTAGAACTTGTGGCTGTTATCCTAGTTGGTTCCAAGAAAATATTGTACATATTATAAGATTTAAACAGTAACAAAAATTCATCCACTATCTGATTATTTTCTAGCAAATTAATATTAAAGTCTCCACAGATAATCATTGATTTATTTGTATTTGAAAGCTTAATTAATGTTTCCTCCATGCACTTTTCAAAATCATCATATGGTGAACATGGAGGTCTGTATACACATAGAACAAGGAACTGCTCAAACTCAATACAGGACATTTCTATTACTCGTTCAACAGATAGGCTCACAATGTCTTTTCGTTCTTTGAGTTTTATATTTTTATTTGTAATAATTAAAGAGCCACCACGTATAGATTTTTCTCTGTTGAAGGAGCTAGCAACTAGATGATTATTAAAATTAAATAAGAGTTGGTTCTTTTTAAGCCAGTGTTCAGTAATACAAAGAATATCTATTTTGCTATCATCTATAAACAATTCCAGTTCCAACTCTTTGCCCATCATACCTTGAATGTTCTGATGAACAATATTGATTGATTTAATGCAAGAGGTTGTCTCTATTGTCTTAGGCACTAATTTAAATTATGTACAATGTCATTAGTAGCCAAGCAATTGGCTGAATTAAAAATGTCAAATTGCTCAATAGAAGCATTGTCAATACAATTGGATTGCTCAATAGAAGCAACCTTGTTAGCCAAATTTTTGGCTGTAATATCAAATAAATATGATAGCGACACAGCTATCTGTCTTTTATAATAATTAGAAAGATAGTAATTATCTTTTGTCAAGAACAATTTTTTTATATAATTATTAATGTCAATTAAATTAAATTTATCTCCATTAAAATTATTATTACATATAGTGTATAATGTCAAATTAAGCTTATATCTAATATCATTTTCCACCTGTGGCAAACTATTACTATAGGGAAATGTAAACATTATGACATTATCTACTGTAAGATTAGATAGACGGTTGTTGAAATCAATTATTTGTTTTTTGTTTACATTCCCCCTATTTCCTATTAAAATTAATAATGTTGTGTTGGGGCTAAAGCTATAAGTAAAAATTCTATTCATAATTTCCTGATATGATAGACCAGGTGTACAGTAATTTATTACATTATGTCCCTTGGATGTATTTGACAATAAGTGACCCATGTCTTTGCCAATTTCATCACTAAATATTACAATTTTTGGTTTGTCTATAGTTGATGGTATACTATTTGTATTTTGGGAACTACTTGTTAAAGTTGTATCTTGACATACATTTTTACATGTTCGCACTATTTTAGAACTACATGATGGCAATGAATGATCCAGCGATAATTGGTTCTTTATGTTATCATTGTATACAGGATTGCCAGTAGAATGACATTTAATCATCTCATTCATTGCCAATATGTACTCTTTTAGCTGTTTTTCTGAGCGTTCATACTTATTTTTAATTGATTTTAACTTTTCCTCTAGAGAGTCAATCTCACATTTCAAGTTATGTGTGTCACTTTCATATTGCAATGTATTATTTTCTAATTTAGAAGCATACATTTCCAACGTATCTAACAGACGAAGACGCTCTCCATTTAATTTAACATTTTTGATGAAAAATTTGTGTTTTTTTACAAGTTTTTGAGTTTTTTTAATATAATTGTTAATTTTTACATATTTTTTTAGTTTGTTTTTGCTGCAGTTAGACTTCGGGATTGTGCTAGGTGTTACTACACTGTCATTTGTTAGGTCAATTGTAACCATTGGTTTAGTATTAACTGCAGCAGAAACCATGCCCGGGGCACTGCATACCAACTCGTCAAATAAACTTTGGTTCAAAGAGGCAGTGATGTTAAGTTTAGCTGTCTCAATGTTATTGATAATAGTATATGCCTCCTGTAGCTGATGTTCTAGTGAATTGATTCGAGTGAGAGCGTTTTCATACTCTAAGCTACAGTTTTTGAACCCGTCCACAACAAGCTGGAGCCTGTCCCGAGCATCAGTTACAACCAACAGTTGAGTGTGTAACTCGGCCATTTCAATTTTTTGGGTCTTATTTCTACTTATTAATTCAAAAAGTTCCCGTTCATTATCATCTCGTTCCTTATTCATTTCATCACACAACTTTTTCGCAGATTGCAATTCCCTCAAAGCCATTTGGAGTTTGGACGCCTCCTGGCGAGCCAAAGCACTGCGAGTCATCATTTTAATCTAATATATAATAAGTACCTACTAATCTGAGTTGTGTGAAGATACTAAAATAAGGAAACCAGGTAAAGTCGTGTAGCTTGTTGTAAACAGGTATGTTAGGTTATGTCCGAATTCTATGTAGGTTTCTAATTATATTGTATTCAGACGGTAAATAAAGTATGATAAACAAAGTTAAAAGAACATACCTGTACACGACAGAACAACACGTAAATAACACCTAAACGTTTACAGTTTTTTCTAAAATATGCCGGTTACTCGAGTAGAACTGTCACTATCACTTTTCGAATTTCGTTTTGTATAGAAATTATGCACAAAAACGTTGAGTATAACACTTATTTCATAATAACACTTATTTTACTTAATGATCAATTGGTTTTTAGATCCAGAAATAAATTATAAATATATTTTAACAATAAAATAGTAATAACAAATTCAAATCAGCTGTTAGCCCCAGTGTTGCCACAGTAGGAAAAAAAATGATATTGCTGGTTCCTTATCAAGAACTGTTCATCATCATTATCATCATCATTTCAGCCGTAGGACGTCCACTGCTGAACATACGCCTCCCCCAGAAACTTCCAAAACGACCAGTTGGAAGCGGCCTGCATCCAACATCATCCTTTGTCAGGTCGTCAGTCTATGGTTGGTGGACGACCTACGCTGCGCTTACCGGGTCCGTGGTCTCCACTCTAGAACCTTCCGACCCCATCGGCCATCTGTTCTGCGTGCTATGTGCCCTGCCCACTGCCACTTTAACTGGCTAATCTTCTGAGCTATGTCAGTGACTCGTTCTTCTACGGAACTCCTCATTTCTGATTCGATCACGTAGAGAAACCCCGAGCATAGCCCTCTCCATATCTCCAAAAACTGCTCATAGAATATCATTAGTATACTTAAGTTAATATTAGCGACCACAGATTAGCATCTATATAATACGTCTTTGGTATCTTTTCCCTAAAAATGTATTCCCGATTCCCTGTCTGGATCTCGGTACTGCAAAAAATAATTATTAAAGCTTACCATTCCCCGCGGAACACCCAGATGTTTGAATTGCCAGCAAAAAATATTAAAATTGCTCGGCGTGGATGGCCTTGGTGTTTTCATCATAATAACATAATCAGCACATTATGTTCCCACTGAACACTCGAGCCTTCATCTCAGAGAGAATAGTTGGGCCATAATCTACCACGCGGGCCCAACTTTGCGGGCCCAGTGCGGTTTAGTGGATAGGCTAGTGACCAACCCATGTCGAAGTTTTGAGGTCGCCCGTAGGCCATCATAATATCATAGAGTCACAACTGTTGTCTTAGGACCAACAATCGGGTTCGATAGCTTAACGTGCCCTACGAAGCACCGAAGCGCTCAGTTGAATAATGCAACTAGCGGTGACCCATCCATCTACTGACCTCAGAAAGCGTTGGTTAACATTGTTGATCGGTTAAGATCGCCAAGTTAAGTTTGCTGCGAGCGCTTTATTTGGTGTTTTACTCATCATTATTACATTTTATTATATTATTTAGTACCTGTTCGACCTTTAGCTCGCGTGGCCTCGCGAGATTATTGATTATATTTTAAAAGAAACCTAATTTTAAAAATAAATATTCTAGCCTATGTAACTCTAATATCAGTTATCTGCCAGTGTCTGTCCCGTTAAAAGCCGAGTAGTTAAAATTAACATACAGATAGACAAAACGCTTAAATATATGTTTATATTCTAAGTACAGAATATACGTAAATGTGCATTCAGAAAAAGCTGTTATTTTGTCATTACAAACACTTAATTTTTTTTAGTATAAAATAGTTTAAGGCGCGATCCAACCCCAATTTTAAAATAATTTACGATGCTTTACGTAAGGTTGAAAATCGCTTATTAGATTCGACGGTGTAATGCGAAAATGCATTAATTTTGTACGTTTTCTTTTTATTTTTCGATTTATACTAACACAATTGAAAAAAACTGCTGGTTACTGTTTTAGTACTATATTTTGGCTATGTATTAACTAAAAAAATATTGTTATCGCTGAAAATTCTGAGAGTTTGTACGTAAAAGTTTATTTTTGTGTACCTATTTAGGAATTTTTCCTGCAGAGAGCCAGTAATATTTATGAATTCTGTTCGGTTATTACTTTTTTCCAGCTCCTTTTCTAAACCTAAATAACTATTTCATACAGTATTATCGATCTGTTTCGTTACACTAGATGTTTAAAGATTCTGCTTTTTACTATTATCAGGATACGAGCGCGCCTTAAACTAAGTATAAAATAATATCAACTGCTAAACGTACTCAAAAAACGAAGGATTGAATTTTGTAAGTAAATCATGCCAAATACGTGATATATTACGTAGCTCTCCAAAGGTGCTCAGAAACAGTTTCTCTTTGTCATATATAAAAAGGAGAGAATGTTAACTTATTAAAATACAAAATGTAATACAGGCATACATTCATAACATGTCTCGTATAAGGATTTTTCATTAAGTACTCGTGTACCTTGAGAAATAATTTTCTACAAAGAGGTTACCTCCTTTGAGAATCTCAGTGTAATTAAAATTTCTCTTACATGTGCGATACCTGAGATTTTTCTCTTTTCTTCTAAGAAAAAACGAGTAAAGTGTAATAAGAACGCTTAAAGGAAATGTACAATAGACCAGCCGGTAAAAACAAATAAATTATAAATCTATTGCGTTTTTGCAATTTTCTTTGTTTAAACTTTTATTATCAATCACTCACAGCACTTTCTGCTTCACACTACCACTAAGTGGACCCAGATGCTATTAAGAATTTCCAAACAGATACGACTTTCTTCAAGAAATAAGCCTATTCCTTCCTCAAAGGCCGGCAACGCAATCTCGAGACCACTGGTATTATGGATGTCCATGGACGACAGTGATCACTTGCCATCAGGTGAGCTGCCTGCTCGTTTAACCAACCTATCCCATAAAAGAAAAACTGTTCAATTTTAAGTCGTAAGTATTTTAAGTAGTTAAGTAACCTAAAGCAAAACATAGTATTTAATATGATACATAAACCTCGACCTTAAATTTTTAATGGCTTTCTTTCACCTTATTAAATAACTTTGTTCGTGGAACCAGACAATAATGAATAGTCTACTAAGACAGGTGACTAGTATTATGTATCAAGGAGTGCCATATAAATGGCAACTCTTATAGGCAAGCTTAAAACATTTTTTTAGATCTTTAGGTTACGAAACAGGCACGAGGCCCACCTGGCGTTAAGCAGTAACTTCTGCATAAATAATAAGTGAATTTCTTCCTACGTAACAAACTGCACAGTATCCATCACACATCACATAAGCTATTAAGTCTCATGTGTATGTAATTTATAATAATAATAATAATAATATTTATTTCGGTAAAAGGTAATATTTTCACAATTTGAAGTAAGAAGAGCTACTGGATCCTAAACTAGGTTCTAAAAGACCCGTGCGATAGGTTCCAGATCTCTTTCGCCAGTGTAAAAAGATAATATAATACATTGCCTAAATAGTAAAATATTAATAGTATTAATTGACATGTTACTTAAGACTAAATGATGAGAATTGTTATTAAAGGAACTGTAATAATACTAAAACATTTTAGTAAGTACAGTTTCACATAATTATACAAATTCATTCATCTTACAATAATGATAAATTAAATTAAAATATCCGTAGTCATTATTAATTATGCCGCAATAATTCAAAATAAATTAAATATTCCAAATAATACAATAAATATCAAATTAAACTTATAAAAATTTAAGTAAAAATTAAATTAATCAAATTATTATTGTGTTAAGGTACGTATAACTATATGTGTGTGTGTGTAGCGTGTTGGACTTATATTAGATTAACAAGCTATGTAGTTAGTTATCTCTTACGAGTAATTTCTTATTATTGGCAAAAATTACCTTAAACATTAATCTTAAATTGGATGAAATAATATATTTTCAGTATCGTCATAATTCATGTTAATTAACCAGTGGAATAATATTTTTTTCACTTCATAAAAAGACTGGAAATTATTTTTTTTAGTTTTATTTACCCTATTGTAAATGTATGGTCCAAGAAAGTGATAGAATTTTTTAGCAAAGTTAGTACTAACACTAGGAACGATGTAAACATTATGTGGGACTCTTTTTTTTTCTACAGAAGGAACATAAGTAGTAGATTTGTGGTATGTAAGTGCAATTTGTTGAATAAACAGTTGTATTATTGTCAGAAGTTGACATTCTTTATGCAAAACTGCTGTAATTTATTTATGATATAATGTTTACATTCTAGCAGCTGTGCCCCGCGGTTTCACCTGCGTGAATGTATAATGATAATGATGAAAAGTGTCCTATTTGGTGTTCCAGTGCCTCATTTCATACATACCGAATGCCATCTAAATCCGTTCTACCAGAACAAACCATTTTAATTAACCATACTTTATCACTTCCGGTGTTACATACTGTTTACATTACAAAGATCAGTGCGTGCGCACAACAGTTATTGTTTTTACCTTGTTGAAAATTGACATAGTAGAATCCTGCTATGTCTTTGTATTTTCCTCTGCTGAGTACAATCAAACTCTGGTTGTATGTATACCTACCATAAATTGCATGTTAAATTGAAGTCTAGTTTCAAGCTTTCTAAAGTCATGGGAGATCTCTGTGGAATTTATATTGCTCAAATTGTGTCTTCAATTTTAGCCAAAATTATTATAATAATGACTAAATAAAGTAGGCCTGCCAATTCTACCATTCTTACAAAATCAATACTATTACGCCAGTCATATGTGCCGTATTATTCCACTAATTGGTATTCCAAGAACTAAGCCAATACGTTAGTTTATAGCTTGCAGCCTCGACTAATAGCTATGTCCAACCATGCTGGATTAGTCTAGATTCCGACGATCTGTTGCAAGCAATTCCTTGTATTAATTAATATCAGGCAAATGTTATTGGTTTGGTAATCTTGACTTATGTGTTTAGTTATAGGAATTTAATAGATGTGAAATTGAATGGAAGTATACAATGTTTGATTTGACACCTACAATATATTAATTTATTTATTCTATAGGAGGATGAATTTTAAACATTTGTCCTACATGTCATCAGGATATGAATCGTATTAGACGAGTTACTAGGTTGTCTACTGACTTCCAAAAAGGAGGAGGTACCCAATTTGACTGTATTTTTTTTCATGTTTGTTATCTCATAACTTTCGATAGGGTGAACCGAAACAAAATTATATAGTTTGAAAGCTTCCCGTGTTGTTCCATTTAAATTTCATCAAATTCGGTCATGTAGTTTTTGAGTTACATTTTAATAACTGAATAGAATGTAAGTCGGTATCATATTTTTCTAACTGTACTCGTATTTGTTTGCTGGTATTTTACTGTTTACTGCTACATATTTCGTTTTAAATCAATTCTGTACTGGAAAAACTGTGTAAAGGTAGTGGCATAAAGAGCATTTAAGCTAGTGAAAAGTTTGGTGTGACCTGCCGTGCGATTCTCTAATGATTCATCGTTGCGATCGTTGACGAGCTCACCGATGTTAAATACGAGACATCGCTCTTGTTCATAAGGTTGTTTTTGCAATGTCCCTTATCATCTCGCCGTTGTTTCACGGATGTTATTAAAGATGCAACTTTATTTGCTCTTAGAGAATTGCACTGCAGCAGTATCACGCAGTTCTTCTCTGCAGGTCTACTTAAAGCAGTCGGTGGCACTGCTTTCTTATTATGCAGGAAGAGTGCTTACCATAGAAGTAGCAACAGAACACAGAACCACAACTAGCTCGTATCGTTGTCTGAATAATTATAAAACATCTATTTGATTATTATAATAAATTATCACCAGTATCGATCAACAGATCGATATGATTTTTGCTAGGTATAGTATAATGACCAGAGGCGATATCACGACGTAAAATATTATGTCTTTCATATTTATTTCAAAATATAACGAAATATGTAACGAAGCTGGGCATCTTGATCTCAATCATCCCAGAACTTTAATTGTACAATGCCTTTTTAAACTCTTAGCCCAGTTGTATCACGGCTCATAATCATATTAGCGCTAGAGAGAATTATAGAGATTAAGGTATTAAATAATATATTAAATGTATAATGACCGTACACAACGAGGCCGATTTTTGTAAAGAAACCTATCTTAATTTTGCGGTAATATTATATTCTAAATTTACATCTAATTCACAAGCGAAGTATAACAAAATCACAATTAACAGGCCTCGTAGCTTTTAAATAAAACACAAACCAAAGATATTCCTTAATAATCCCAGAATGTCGTTCAGTTCTTCCATCATAATGCTTAATGGGGACCTCATTGCTTTGCAAATCCCTTGGCCTAAAATTGAACTCAGGGGCGCGATCAATATAATTAACAGTATGGGCAATTGATTTATAACGTCATTAAGTGACGTTTTTGGGAAAACGTCAAATTTCATAACGAATAGTGTTACTGCTGGCTGACCTAAGCTGCAGGATTAGAATTTCCTTATGATTAACATCTGTAATCCGGATGATACTTATCATGGTTATAAGTATGGTAATAAGTAACTATTATATGCTATGTTTCATACTAGCTGCATCCCTTGGCTTTGCCTGAGCTCACAATCAAAATCAAATCAAAATTAAATCTCAATTATTTGACAACGACTATTCCACAGGAATATTTTCCGAGATAAAAAGTTAACTGTGAAAACTATAGCACTGATCTTTGAAAATGTTTCAGTTTAAGTAATTGTTAATAAACAAAACTTATTGAGTACTAATTTTGTAGATTCTTTATATCAACTGTGATTCATGACATTATATTATACCATAATTGTTATTATGTAATGTATAGAATAAATAATGAATTTAAAATATATTAACAAACCTTAAATAACTGACTTATGGGAATATCGGACATATATGGGACAACATCCACACAAAGGTCTTCAGGTTCCAAACTAGGCAGAGCCTGTACTATGGTAACCTGATGACTGATATATATATGCTTAAGTACAAATCAACAACGCACTCAAATTTTACAATATGCAGTAGTCACTCTAAGTTAATAGTATAACTAGACACAGTGTGTAGTTTATACTCTTAACTTAGAGTTTAGAGATTTTTTGAAATTCTGCCTATACTCTTACAGTTTTGCAGTATGTCAAAAAAATCTTTTTACTTATAAATATAAAAGGAAACTTACCGCTGTGACGTAAATTGTTCCAATTCATATGTACATATTTATAATAAATTTTTTGTTCATTATCACCGTACATACAAATATTCACTTTCTGCGTTGCACACTTCCAATTTTGTGGTGCAGTTTATGTTAATGCTCTTACTGTCGTAAATGCTATATATCGCAGAAAAGGTTACTGATGGGTCTCCCTAAATGTCACTGACATTACGCCTTTGTCATTGTCGAGAGTGAGTGTGTGTAAGCAATTTTGTTCCCAAGTTAAGTCCTTTTATAAATCACCACCCTACGCCTACCCATCGCCAATAATGATAATATATATAGCACCAGGCTTAGCATCAGCTGGGTTTACTTTTTAATTTTTTTTCTTACCTGACCGTAAAAGTACAATTTATGGAACATTTTGGTGGTAATATGAAATTTGTTGGAATATAAATTATTTTGGCTTTTTTAGGCTTAGTTTATGATTTATGAATTACGAGGTAAGTTAAATACTGTCCGAAGAATATGAGATAAGATAATGTTGGTGTGTTTTGCATTTTTTAGCGGGAAATATCATTATATCATTTTTTTCTCATGAACATCACACATGCTGACTAAAAGATGGTATGATTAGGAATGCTTCTTATAACACAAGATTAACCTTTTTTTGTTCGAGCGGAAACATGTTAGGCAAAATTTGCATATACTTTGTATGTCCTTGAGCTAACGTTTTATATCAGTTTGTCCCAACTGTCTTGACTTCAGAGCCGAAACGCGGGCACTCACTGTTTCACACTCAAATTCAATGAAGCTGTATGCAGTATAGTGCAAATACCATCCTCCAAATTTCTTGATAGGCTCGACACTCTTATCATAGGCGCAAACCCCACATATCGGGCGTCGGGCGCAGACATGGCATGGGCGGCTTCCTATTCCATTCAAGTTTCATACAAAATACATGAGAATAAGGCGCAATTTAGAACACACGTTATGTCGTTGCTCGAACGTGCCATTTCGGCAACCACGCCTGATAGGCAGCTTCTAAATTGCGCTTTGTTCCCATGAGTTCTGTTTCAAATTTGAATGGATTTAAAATAGAAAGCCGCGCTGACGCCCGACACCCGATACGTGGGGTTTGCACCTTAGCTATCACTAATACATTACAAAAGAAACAAAGAGTTACAAGCCATATGGAGCCAAAAAACAAAATTGAAACAAAATATTTATTTTAAGTAAACAGGATTTCAGCTGAACTAAAATAGTCATAAAATAGTCATGTAATTGATAGGTATGACCTATTCTCGAGAAACACACGTTTGTGTACGTTCCTCTTATTTGGAATATAGCTCGAGTAATGCCCTATTGAGATGCCAAAGTGGCTATCTATCTATATAAGCTTATGGCTAGCGTGCACGTCCGCCTAGTTCGGTTCCCAATATCAAAATTTCGCCAGACACACGTCAATTTGTTTTTTTTATATGCGGTTAAATGAAATGACCGGCATTTGTAGTGTACTTTTACAGAGCTCATCTGCGGAAGTACCACACCTTACCCAAATATTCACATGTGAAGCAGTCATTGCCGTGCAGAGTTTTGAGCTGTTGTAGTTTAAACTTCTGAATGTCACTGAGTTGATTCTGAACGGTCACGCGTAACATATAGCGAGTGACTTACTCGTTACGTCACAATATATAGAAAACGAGCAACTGCCCGTGACTTCGTTCTTGTAGTAGGCTTCGCCATAACCATAATATCTTTTCTTGTTTTTTTTTAATGTTAGTACCTTCTACGAAACATAAGTAAATATTTGAAAAAAGATTAATGAAATCGTTAAAGCCGTTCTCAAGTTATAGCGTGACTAGGAGAAATAGGGTTTCAAAATTTTTATATATATGTACTAGCCACTGCCCGCGACAATGTTCGCGTAATAGGCTCGACTTTCAGCCTCGCCATAACTTCCTGTCATTTTTTGCTTATTGATCTTGCAGCATAAACTCCCTGAGGATGGGCATCGGACATCTCCGAGACCTAAGCCGATAACGTCGGCTACTTACGTGAGTAAAGTCGGTTTTGATATTATATAAATATGGTCATATTTTGCCTTGTTTAACAAGATAATTACTGTTCATCATGAGAGATAGGAGTCAAACCCTAGCCTATTTACAACCTATATTTTTATAATAATATTTATAATGTATAACCTAACAAGTATTTGAATGATTTGATTTGTAATGAATGTCATGAAGAATTTTCCATTTCTTGTAATTTGAATATACCACAAAACTAAACATACCCACGAATACCACAGACACAGAAGTCCTAGAAGACAGAGTTCTGTACCAGAGTTTAGTAAGATCAATGTACAAAACTTCTAAACTGGCAAGACAGCTATTCTCCATTATTGCCGCGTTGAAGTTTCGTTGAAGTCAGACTAGTTCCAGGACCTTATCAAATATGTAAGTAATTTAACCTTAATTATTTGAGATCATGATATTTTTGGCATTGATAACAATCATTATACTAATACAATTGTAATTGTTTTATGCGGACAATCAAAGTGACTCTCGCCTGATGGAAAGCGAAGATGGAATCAAGAAGCGATGACCATTGGCGCAGCCGTAAGCGACACTGATCGCCATGATGACCTGAGAGATGCTTTTTCATGCCCGCGTGAAAGACCCCAGGGTCATAGCTGCAAGGAAGTATGTACGCCGGCAAAGCATTCCACAATTACCAATACGACTAACTTATGTCTGTTTCCCGGTGGAGGAAGCCGATGTTACAACGGATTCAAAGGTATCACTTTTTGCGCTCTGAATATTAACCTGATTTGCTCTATTATTATTCCATCGTGTTCATGGACACCGCGAATTTCAACACAATTTATAATAATATACCAAGATACTTTCAACTAAATCATTCCGACAAAGCCTCTCAAGCAGCCTCAGCAATACCTGCCGATACTCCTGATAACAATACACATTTTAAACTCACTTACCAACGAATATTGAGCTATCATAGTACTCTCAGCTAATAGAAATCAAGGTCCAAGTTCCACCGGATAGCATGTCACGTTTCTATACGTCCTGGAGGTGCAGTTAACGAGGTTAGGCGGAAGGTGTGAACGAAGCTGAGAGTAACAAGATGGTAGATCGTGATAGTTGTGTCAGGTATCACAGTGTATATAAGCAAGTATATTAACTTTAAATATTATACACAATTAATACACGAACAAATAAAAAAAATTAAGGTAAAACTTAAAGGTCTGTTAACAAAGAAATGTTATGACAACGTTGATGAATTCATTAAAGATAAAAACCTTTCAAACTCCCGATCTATCTATAAATAAAAAATATCATATTTATAATAAATAGTATATATTAGCTTCGTGCTACCAATATAAAATGTTTTGTATAAATGACTAAATTAAATTGTTAATATACCAAAAAGAATTTGATTTTACAATATTAATGTAGGTGCTCACTTGAACCAATGATATAATAATATAATGTGTTGTGACAGTTAAACTTTCATACATTAATGAATTAATCATATCTAATTATAACAATTTTGTAATAGTAAATTCTCTTATTTTATTTAACTCCATTTTTACTGCTTTCAGAATTGTATAATATATTGCTTCTTGCCAAGCACGATGCCTGGTCAACGAGAAGTACAATGAGAAGACAAAATACAAGAAGACAACACGTCATATCTTTTATCGCGTTGATTTTCAAGTTTTTTTTTCAAATCTGAAAGAAATCCATAGACCCGAGCATTTAATAAATATTTTAACTTGATACCTTACGTGTTCCTGTAAAAACGGAGCAAATAATAAATATTTTAACTTGATACCTTGCGTGTTCCTGACAAAAGGAGCATTTAATAAATATTTTAACTTGATACCTTACGTGTTCCTGACAAAAGGAGCATTTTATAAATATTTTAACTTGATACCTTACGTGTTCCTGTGAAAAAGGAGCATTTAAAAAATATTTTAACTTGATACCTTACACGTTACTGTGAAAAAGGACAATTTAATAACTGTTGTAACTTGATACCTTACCTGTTTTTGTGAAAAAGTAGCATTTAATAAATATTTTAACTTGATACCTTACGTGTTCCTGTGAAAAAGGAGCATTTAATAAATATATTATCTTGATAGCTTACGTGTTCCTGTGAAAACGGAGCAATTAATAAATATATTAACTTGATACTTTACGTGTTCCTGTGAAAAAGGAGCATTAAATAAATATTTTACCTTGTTACCTTACGCATTCCTGTGGAAAAGGAGCATTTAATAAATATTTTAACTTGATACCTTACGTGTTCCTGTGAAAAAGTAGCATTTAATAAAAAAATAACTCGATATCTTACGTGTTCCTGTGAAAAAGGACAATTAAATAAATATTTTATCTTTATACCTTACGTGTTCCTGTGTAAAAGGAGCATTTAATAAATATTTCAGCTTGATACCTTACGTGTTCCTGGTCTTGACAGGCAGACAGAGGGACAGACGGACAAAGTGGTCTTAAAAGGGTTCCTTTTTCCCTTTGAGATACGGATACCCTAAAAACAAATAATTCCTTACTTAGTCGTATTTTACAACATAAATGTATTAACTGTAACCATACCAACCATAATTTTAAGTTCGTAGCCCTATCGGCGCTGAGTGAATCAGTCAGTTAGGGACAATTATGTCATTAATTTTATAATAGAAGACTGTTCAGACATTCGTACGTCTAAATATCAGCAAGCATGTATTACTGCAGAATTTTATTCTGTGGTCTCAACTAGATAGTAGATGTCGTGCTAACTGCACTAAACTTGCGACGTGGCAAAATGGAAGCAAGATTTTTTGCTGTCTTATATAAAAATAAGGAGACATTACGCGCATGGGGTAAAACTGTACTAAAGTGAATCTTTTGGTATTGATAAATTTATTTTATAAACGAAAAAAAAAACTCTTAGGAAATTAATTTAAAATAAGTCTATTTAAAATCTTAGGTAGCTTAATGTTTATTAAAAAAAGTTTATATATGTATATATATCAAATCTACTTGCGTACACTCATTTAAGAAGTGACCACAGCAAATTTAGTTTTACTCAACGCAGTTTTCAACAACAAGGCCTAGGACATCAGGCCTGGTGAGATGTCTTCGGGTGTGGTTTAAAAACTCGGACACTATAGACCTCGCCACAAATTTATCCGCTGTCCTGCACTGGGTCAGCTTGGACTTGGATTCTGACGTATATTTAACCTGTAGTGAGTCCGGGCAGTACTTTTTAGTCTATATACATCTAGTATTAAAAAGCAATCGAATCCTAGCAGCAACTTATTATTCAAGCTAAGTTTCAGTAGATTCAGAGTCATTCTACTAATAATGTAAATGCGAAAGTTTATATGTATAAATGGATGTTTGATGTCAAACGGCTGGGCTACTTTTGATGAAGTTTGGTATGGAAATAGATGAGGCGCTGGATTAACACTAGGATAAAAATTAAAAATTAAATCGTAAAAATTCACATAAATATAAGTTAAATAGTGATCTTCACACTTTTAATACTAGAAATACAAATAGGATAGCTGTACCTAGTTTTAGACTTGCGAAGACTAATAAGTCATTCCTAGGAAATTGTATGCGCTTTTACTATAAAATCCCAAAACACATAACTGAGCTCACAGAGGGCAAATTCAAGTTGACTGTAAAAACGTTTTAATAAAAAAAGGTTATAATAAAGTTCAATTATAATAAAGTGTTTGTACACATTTTTATAAATTTGCTTTTAGTTGGTCAAACTATTCAAAGTAGTATTTTTTTAATTGGGACTTTCATGCGTAGTTCGGAAAGACACCGAAAGAACTAGTAGAAAGAATTGGACGGGTTAAACATGGATTAGAATTAGTAAACGTAATCATATAATCCCTGTAGTATAACACCAAACATGTTGCAGTTCCTGTAAAAGTAGGTTGATTTCTGCGAAATCTTTTGTATTATTGACCAAATATGGCGAATCTCGAGTCAACGGTTTAATTAAAACTAAAAGAGTAGTCATTATAAATTTTATGTTGTGTAAGTGAACTGCAAACTGAAAGAATTGTATGCCGATGGTATTTTTTTGCCCTTACTATCTAACTAATAGAAGAAACCTGGTATAATCCACTATAAGGAACTAATTGCAATTGACATTATCTATCTGATTCTTATAGTGTGTCACGATATATCTGTTTACTTTGACACCTGAACTACATTTCCATCTTCGGCATAATGTTTTCAGACGTACAGTGCGTACTGAGCATTGAACCTTTGTAAGCAACTTCGATACTACGTTATAGATACGTCATAGAGCTTGATATTGGAGACTGCCAATCGTTACTGAAATTAATGGTTCTTGGAACTAGAACACAACCCGAATAGGAGTGATATGGGGAATAGGTTACGACAAATCTCGTGCCAAATGGATGGCAGTATGTATGTTCTTCTAACCTAAAAACGTTCATCTTTTAGGCACATGGTTTCGTCAGCTCGCGTTTTGTGGTTTCATGTAAATATCGAACGAAGTTTTATTACGGTAGCGCCAACGAAGAAATGATGTCAGGAAACATAGTTCAGAAAAAAATATACAATTTTTTTCACATTCCACACACAAAAATAGCGGCACTTCAAACCAAAACCACGTATGATTCCAAATACGAATTACTTCCGAGGTTACAAATAGACATGTTCGGTGATTGGTTTAAATTTCAGAAGGAAATCAGGGATTGGTCCACGCGCGTGGTGCAACGTCTACTATGACAGCTGAGTCATAGCGGCGTGAATGATGTTATTGATTTAGCACGACTTTTATGGGGCCATTTTTTTAAGGCAGTTACTCTTCCTGATATTATTTCTTCGTAGTGTAGCGCTCATTTTCGCGTGCGGGTACTGTCTGTTACGCATAGCGCCTTGACCGAAAATGTACAATTACATTAAATTTAATAATATTGATTAACCTAAATGCTAATTAGATAACAATAAATGTATGGATTTAAATATAATAATAAGATTCATTTACTCATCCTTTAGGATTCCCATGTCGTGGGAGGCATGGACACTAATTGTTTCTGTATCAATTATGCAGAAACATTTAATTTTGTGTCATCACTTAAATTTGATCCCTCGCTTTGAAAGCAAGGCCACTGCAAACTTGACTTACGGGATCTCCAATAAAAACGATATTATTATTGTTATATGAATATTCATTCTTAAAGGGAAGTGTTACCGAATATTGGTTATAGAAAGAGTTATCTTTGTAAGTGTTATCGGATATAAAACACATTTAAGGTTTGAGTTTGTTATTTTATTCGGTCGTGAAAGTTTCTCGTAAACATGTTTTGTACACAACCTACTCGTATGTCTCTGGAATCCAACCAGATGAACATATATTTATTCGCTACCATAAGCTCGATAGTAATGTAAAAACTGTTTAAAATGTACACCATTGACATTGTTATAATCTTAAAATAGTATTGTATGACGATGTTTTATATGAAATTAATTAATTGAGCGGTCCTTGAGAGCTCATCAACATTCTAGATCTAGTGTGATACCGACCTTGACCGCAATATACTTAACTAACCATGTATATATACTGTAGTCAAGCGAGAATATTAGTAGTAATTATAAAAAAAAACTATTGTATTACTATAATATTGTTGTATTACTATTATACTGTACTATTATATTCAACACCATGAATGCTCTTAACTTCATCAGTTCTCGTTCGAACAGCGCTTTTTTACTTTATTAAAAATTTTTTTCTAGAATAAGTGAATTCTACTTTTTATGTACATGTAATATATCAACAGGTCGACGTGTTTTAACAAAGCATTATTTATCACCTCATTGTTATTATATTTCTGCCGACCCGCTAGTGCCAAATAAAAAATGAACGATTACATATCTTAACACAATTTCATCACTTATATGCATAGAAGTATAACTAGGAAAAAGTTGGGAACATTAAATCGTCTGGATTTACGAACCGTAGCGTATGGTAAAATGTGAATAACTTTTAAATAGAAATGTTGTACAGATCCGGCTTAAATTTGAAATTTGGATTTTTCAACCTAATAATGATTCAGTTGAAGACCTTTATTCCAATATGTTTATTTATTTATTTCTAGAGAGTTCAGTTTGTTCGGTTTTACGTTAAAACTGTTACTGTCTTCTCATTATCCTGAAAGTAGTTTTACAGACACCCAGCTATATTTTGTTTTACATGAATATTTATCGAGTCAACACTGGTCGCCTAAAAGTCTAGGAACTGTCCCGTGTTTTGTTATTTACCTAGTCATCATCATCTCAACCGTAGGACGTCCACTGCTGAACATAGGCCTCCCCCATGATTTTCCAAAAGGACCGGTTTAAAGCGGCCTGCATCCAACGTCGTCCTGCGACCTTCCTCAGGTCGTCTGTCCACCGTGTCAGTGGACGACCTACGCTGCCCTTGCCGGTACGTGGTCTCCACTCCAGAACCTTTCGGCCCCATCGGCCATCTGTTCTGCGTGCTATGTGCCCTGCCCACTGCCACTTCAACTGGCTAATCTTCTGAGCTATGTCGGTGACTTTTGTTCTTTTGGTTTCTCTACGGATCTCCTCATTTCTGATTCGATCACGTAGAGAAACCCCGAGCATAGCCCTCTCCATAGCTCGTTGTGCGACTTTGAGCTTCTCTATGAGGCCCATAGTAAGAGACCACGTTTCAGTGCCATAAGTCATCACTGGTAACATACATTGGTCGAAGACTCTTGTCTTGAGGCACTGAGGTATTTTTGACGAGAAGACTTCGCGAAGTTTCCGGAACGCTGCCCAGCCGAGTTGGATTCGACGATTGACCTCTTTCTCGAAGTTGGACCTGCCTAGTTTAACTGTCTGTCCCAGGTAGATGTAATCGTCAACAACTTCGAGAATTGAGTTCCCAACTGATATTGGGGTAGGTACAACATGGGCATTAGACATAATTTTCGTCTTGTCCATGTTCATATTAAGACCTACCCGTTTGGAAACTCGATGGAGGCCTTCGAGCATTGTACTGAGGTCTTCCATGGATTCTGCCATGACTACAATATCGTCGGCAAATCGAAGGTGAGTGATGTATTCGCCGTTAATATTGATGCCAAGTCATTGCCATTCCAGAAGCTTGAAGGCGTCTTCCAATGTAGCGGTGAACAGTTTCGGAGATATAACGTCTCCCTGTCTCACGCCTCTTTGCAATGGAATTGCCTTCGAACTCTGCTCCTGTACTCGGACTGACATGTAGGCGTTTTTGTACAAACACTTCACCACTTCAATATACCGATAGTCAATACGGCACCGCTGGAGAGACTCAAGCACTGCCCACGTCTCGATCGAATCAAAGGCTTTCTCATAGTCCACAAACGCTAGACAAAGAGGCAAGTTATACTCTTCGGTCTTCTGTATAACTTGCCGTAGCGTGTGGATGTGGTCTATGGTACTATAGCCTTTTCGGAAACCGGCTTGTTTCGGAGGCTGGAATTCATCAAACCTGCGACTGAGACGGTTCGTTATGACCTTCGAAAACAGCTTATAAACATGGCTCAAAAGCGAGATGGGTCTGTAATTTTTAAGTAAAGTGTTGTCACCTTTCTTGAAGAACAGCACCACCACGCTTTTGTTCCATGTTTCTGGCGTTGAACCTTCGAGTAAGACGGTATTAAAGAGCTTCTGAAGGACTTTAAGTACCGGTGTTCCACCCGCTTTCAGAAGCTCAGATGTGATACCGTCGTCACCAGGCGCCTTGTTGTTCTTAAGCCGTTTCAAGGCCATTCTAATCTTGTACAGGCTGATGTCTGGGATATCTTCGGTATAATGTCGGGTCAGCTTGGCTCTTGGGTCTTTGACCGAGCTGCTAACAGGTTTAGCGACCGAGGTGTATAACTGTCCGTAGAAACTCTCGACCTCTCCTAACACTTCCGCTTTGGTCGACGCTACACTGCCGTCTCCTCTCTTCAGCTTCGTCAACTGGCTTTGCCCAATAGACATGTCTTTTGCTTACACTTTGGAGCCTTTTTTCCGCTCTATCGTCTCTTTAATACGGTTTGTATTAAAGATCCGGATGTCGTGTCGCAAGGACTTCCATATTCGTCTATTGAGCAGCCTATGTGCTTCAGCATCATTCGAAGACTGCAGTTTCAATGAGCGTCGTTCAGCCATGAGGTTGAGGGTATAGTTGGAGAGTTTCTGTGGCCTATCTGTAAAAAGAAATGAAAAAGACAAGACTTTAAAAAGTACTTGGAACCCACTGTATGGACAGTTTCTACTAACCTGTTATTGATCTCGTCCACTGAAGCGATGTTCTCAAGGCAATCGAAGCGATTGGATAGCTCAAGTTGAAAGCTCTCGGGGTCTTGAATACGGGCACGAGTGGGTCGGAGCGTAGACTTCATCAGACGAGACCTCTCCAGTTTGACATTCATATTCACCGTGCCTCTTACCATTCGGTGATCACTACCGGTTTTAACCCTGTTGATCACGGAGACATCAGTGAATATTTGCCTTTTGGTGGTCATAATGAAGTCAATCTCATTTCTCGTGGAACCATCGGGACTCAGCCAGGTCCATTTCCTGTGAGGTGGCTTCTGAAAGAAAGAGTTCATCATAAAGAGTCCCTCTTTCTCCAGGAAGTCGGCCAACCTCTGTCCCCTACGGTTCCGTTGTCCATAGCCAAATTGCCCCACTTTCGACTCATCCTTGCTTCTCTTACCCAACTTCGCGTTGAAGTCCCCCATAACAACTAGAAAGTGCGTTTCAGAGGTATGTATGGCCCGACTAATGTCCTCATACATATCCTCCACCTCATCATCCGGGTGCGACTTCGTCGGTGCGTATACCTGAATGACCTTCAGCGAATATCGTTTGGATACTCTGAGTATTAGGTATACAACCCTATTGGAAACGCTATCGATCTTAACTATGTTGTTAGTAAGGGACTTGTGGACGAGAAACCCGACACCACCTTGGGACTGTTGGTCGCCCTCCCGGTGGTTGAGTAGGTTACCTGATTTTAGGGTTATCGTGTCCTCACCCGCTCTACGGACTTCAGATAACCCCACAATGTCCCAGTGTAGCTTACTCATTTCTTCTTCCAGCTCATATATCTTCTCGTCTGTCCTCATCGTGCGTATGTTGTGTGTTACCAGGGCCAGTCGTCGTCGTTGGGGGTGGTAGCCGGGCGTCTGCCGGGGATTCTTAGCACCCCCTGCCCCACCGTTACCGTGGCCGCTACCGTAGCCAGGAACAGCGGGGCTGCCGGGGACTGGGGGCCTGGTTCTTTTTGTCCAATCCATTGAGGGGTTTTTGCCAATACTCGCCACGCTTGGCAGGCGGGTAGGCGAGTGCAGTTTTGAGGTTTTGATACTGGGTAGGTGCTGCTGCCCACCTTCCGATTGTTATCCCTTAGCAGATTTTTACGCACCCACGGGTAGAGTTGGGGGGGTACTATTCTAAGCCAGTACCCCACGGCAATTTACCTAGTGTACATTATTAATTGGTCGCGAGTGATAATTTAATTCAGAATTCATTTGTACAGCCGAGTCAGACATTAGGCTTCCATATAGTATCTTATGTTTAAGAAGAAATCATATTTTAAAGTTTTATAAAATATTTTATGTTGATTTAATCAAGTCAAGAAAATTTACATTTCTTGATTGACAATTGAACTTGGCACCCATTTATAACTCACTTCTTATGTCGTCGATGTCAACAACTAAGGCATATAACGTAACATTGAATTTGGCTCTCATTTCAAATTTATGATTTTGATAAGATTAACAAGTACAGAAGACGGTATAACGTTTTCGTTCGCTCTTAAACATTCACGTACCTTTACTCAATGCAATTTCTCAGTTCAGTCCGTGATCAATATAAAAATATCTAACGTTTGTGGCTAATTTGGTTTAAAAAGTCAAAAAAATAGGTCGTTTATTGGTACAGGTTATTATTCAATAGTACATTGACTTTCGCAGTATCTATGAATCTTGCGATACACTTGGATTTGATTTTGTAACCTTAATAATACTGAATGCCGTCCCAAGAAATGTTATTAAGGTACCTAATCATCTTAATAACATTTCTTGGGACGGCTCGTGTCTTGCTTAGTTAAATATGTTTTCATAAACGGTAATAAGTCAACGACAGACTCCAAAGAAGCAAGGAATAGTATATATGATGATCCTTGATAGAAGTGAGAAAAAGTGAAAATGAAAGAATATTACAAATAATTTATTGATTCAGGCGTTACTTTGCGGAAATCCATTATCAAAAAACGATATTAATTTGTCACTAAATATTTTTTAATATCGTTTTTTAATATTACAAATGTAAGATTTCTCTTTAGCCCGTTGTTTGAAGTTTCTTCCAGGTATTTGATAAACAATTACCGGACCGGATACTCCGGCTTAACACATTTCCAGTACATCTCTAGTTTAAATGGTAATTCTGTTTTAGAATTCACGCGCGTTACCTGCTTTAGTGCACATGTGGGAAACTAACTAAACAAGTAGTATGGCGTTTTGTGCTTATTCGGTTAGGTACAGATTAAGCCGTATGCTTTTGAAATAAACAACAAGTTAAAGAAATTCGTATAGCAATATTTAGTATTCTTCGAATCGTTAGATGTGTGTAGTAGGTTTGCAGTGCTAGTCAAGCAATGTCTAAATTGATACCTATGTTACATGTGGGACGAGTGTATCCGGGGAAGTCCTCCCATCATACTTATTTCTACCGCAAAAAAGTTATGTTTGCATTACTATGTTCTGGTTTGAAGGGTATGTGCGCCGGCGAAATTACAGGCACATGAGAGATAAGATTTTTATGTCTCGGGGAGCAGTACAGTTCGTCACTTGTGAAATGCTCTGTTCTAAGTTGAGGTTACGACTTAACACCAGATGGGCTTGTCCGTACCGTCTCCTATATAAAACAATAAAAAAACCTTATTTGAATTTCAATTTTAATTTATTGTTGAAGATGATATCCCCTTTGAAACCATACATGGATTGAAGGAAACATTTACTACAAGGTATCATTATTATCACGGGAAATAGCTCAATTTATCTGTAGTTTAATATAATTACATTACAGAATCTTATTACAATTATTGTAATATATACTTATTACCTTTCATTATTCAGAAGGGTATTATGTAAATGGTAAAACCGGCAAACACTCACGTCTATCATCTAGTCGTTATATTCCGACTGGTGTTCGGGAAGTACTGATGCGCATCCTCATGGAGAGCGTGCTCTAGCAGCGAGGGCCGCTAGTCGCGCACTCTAGCATCTAGTCATTATACTCCGACCGGTGTTCGGGCAGTACTGGTGCGCATCCTCATGGAGAGCGTGGTCTAGCAGCGAGGGCCGCTAGTCGCGCACTCTAGCATCTAGTCATTATACTCCGACCGGTGTTCGGGCAGTACTGATGCCCATCCTCATGGAGAGCGTGCTCTAGCAGCGAAGGCCGCTAGTCGCGCACTCTAGCATCTAGTCATTATACTCCGACCGGTGTTCGGGCAGTACTGATGCGCATCCTCATGGAGAGCGTGGTCTAGCAGCGAGGGCCGCTAGTCGCGCACTCTAGCATCTAGTCATTATACTCCGACCGGTGTTCGGGCAGTACTGATGCGCATCCTCATGGAGAGCGTGCTCTTGCAGCGAGGGCCGCTAGTCGCGCACTCTAGCATCTAGTCATTATACTCCGACCGGTGTTCGGGCAGTACTGATGCGCATCCTCATGGAGAGCGTGCTCTAGCAGCTAGGGCCGCTAGTCGCGCACTCTAGTATCTAGTCATTATACTCCGACCGGTGTTCGGGCAGTATTGATGCCCATCCTCATGGAGAGCGTGGTCTAGCAGCGAGGGCCGCTAGTCGCGCACTCTAGCATCTAGTCGTTATACTCCGACCGGTGTTTGGGCAGTACTGATGCCCATCCTCATGGAGAGCGTGGTCTGGCAGTGAAGGCCGCTAGTCGCGCATTCAAGTATAACGACTAGATGATAGACGCGAGTAACTGCTGGTTTTACTATTTAATTTAAAGGTCGGACAGACAAAAGGACGAAAAATACAGACGGAAAAAAACGGCGCTCCGTAATATCATATGTATGTACACCAAAACGTGTATATAGCGTATCGTATGTTAACCCAGTTTAATATATCATTACCACGTTTTGCATAATCGATACCTTTACAGAACGGTTCTCGTAAATACATTTTACGTTTAAAATTTGGTCTGTAATTAAATCATCGGTTGGAAACGAGTTGGTAATTCCAGCTCTCGCATTTTTGCATAAATTTATATTATTTAAATGTAAAGTATTGTTACATTAACCAAGGATATTTTTGAATAAGGGGTTGCGAATATAATAAAAAATTCTTTTTGCATAGATTTCAAGTAATTTAGAAACTCTTTACTCAATTATCATCTCTTATGTTGTAGAGTTTCGACATGTTCCGGGAATGGCCCTTACTACTTAATTGTTTAAACGCCGCCTGTTTACTTGTCGAGTGTTGAGACTAATACACTGGGCTACCGACTAACTTGCCTAAGGAGCCCTGTGGCGCCCTCGTGATTGCTCCCGAGTGTTACGACCTGCGCCCGCGTCAAAAGTTTGCGCCGAGTTGGGAATAAATGGCTCTTGAGCCATACCTATAGCGAGTTAAGAAACGAAATTTTTGTCAAAGATAGTTGAATAACCAAGAAATCTGTTACATAAACATTCTTGTCAAATGTATTAGTAAAATGTTATGTTACACGAGGACAAACTTGACGTAGCCGAAAAAATCTGAGTTGATGTGGAAAAAAATTGTAATTCAAAAATTTTACATTAATACCTAGGTTTAATGCGGTAATTAAATAGTAAAAACACATATCTAACTAATTACATTCAAATATTTGAATTCGTAGAAGAAATAATATCATAAAAAAAACTTGCAATCTGACCACAAAAATTAAGTTTTATCAATAAATAATGCTTACCAAGACAGGATTTTGATTTGATATTTATAAATATTTTGAATGTCTAGAACAAAAATATTATTTTTACCTAGTAACATATGCTTAGGTTATTAATAATTACATAAAAAATAAGAGCTACTTTGAAATTTCGGCCAATAATGATTTTTTTTTCAACTTGGGGGCCTATTTTCTAGACTTAGACATGGTGATTTCTAAAAAAAATTTTCTTATTGAAATATAATTTTTCTTGTTGGTTTTTTTATTTTATTGGAATTCTTATTAGAAATTCTACAAACCGAAACTAGGTTTCAAAGAATAATTATAAGAATCAGAATCAGAATCATAAATTTATTCACCATTATAACAATGATTGTTACATTCGGTAAGTCACATGAAATATAAATTAACAATATTGTATACACATTTCAGATTATATTAATTAACTTAACCCATATATGCCCAGAACTTTTTTTGACACCGATTTTTATGATTTTCACAAATGTTATTTATTATTAACCGTAGATAAGGACTGTAAAAGTAATATATAGTTTTCAGTTTTGGAAGTTCGTTTTTTTCAGTGGGTCGAAAATGACCCTTTGGGCACATGAGGTCGTCCACTAGTGTAAAGTAGGAATCATCAAAATAAAACAATGTGATACGTTAATCATTAATCAGTCTTTATTATTAGTTAGGAAAAATATATGAACTATTAGGTTTTAAAATAAAGTAGGTCAATAACAGGAAGTAATAAACCAGCTACGCGTGAAATGCTGCAAAGCATTTATCATGCAAATTTACGTCACATTTGCGGCACATTTTAACTGTTTTATTCTTACACAGCGCACATCTTTTTCTGACCTGACCGGTGAGAATAATATGATCAGCTGAATGTTTTCTTACAGAAACAGGTACAGTCGTCTTTACTATTTTTTGTGGCCCAGGCTGAGTTTTGGTACTTCCATATTTATGGAGTAAACATCTAGCAATGGACCGGCGAAATTCCAGCGTGTCTACATTGGCTCCTAATGATCTGGCGAGCAAAGAAGAGTTGTTCACAGAGACATCAACTAGCCACATCAAAATGGGAATGTACCATTTTTTGCCTCTAATGGCAATCCTATAAGCTCCGATATTAGCATCTAGCCTGTCTACTCCACCCATAAATCTATTGTACTGATGTACAACGTTTGGCTGTTCGATATCAATTCTCTGTTTGGCCACAACTGAATATCGGCTTGCCTTTTGAATGGGTTGTACCCCAAACTCATTAGACAAAAGAGTAACAACGCTGTTATCATTCCATCTTACGGCGCAAATCTTATCATTCGTATCCAACCTGTAGTCGTAAAATCCTCGGGGCTGTTTTTTGCAAGACTTTACCTCCATTAGTGGACATTTATCTACTCTATTTTGTCTAACTGTTCCAGTAATTTTGACATTTTTATCTTGCAAAGTACTGAGTAACCCAGGTGATGTAAAAAAATTGTCACAATACACAGAAAACTGAGAGTCTGGGTATTCGTTCTTGACTTTACTTGTCAATTTGGTAACAACATGTTCTCCAAGGCCAGTATCCCGCGCTTCCGATCGTCCCTCATATAACTCGGCCTGCAAACAGTATCCTAATCGAGTCGCTGCAACCCATGCTTTGAATCCAAAGCGAATCGGTTTTCCATGTATATGCTGTTTACAGCCGTGACGTCCATAGTACGGTATCATTGACTCGTCAATGCTGAAGTTTTTTTCAATAGGAGCGTACATAAGAAATTTTTCGTTCATGATGTTGAACAATGGCCTGACTTTTGCCATTTTGTCACCTGTGCTTAGGTTGCCGTTATCAGCAACATGAAAATATCGAAATATTTCTTCAAAACGATTACGTCTCATCGATTTAGCCACCAATACATTGTGGGTATCTTCGTTGGATTCCCAAAACATACGCCGTCTGGGTAAAGGCGCATAACCGCTGAGAATTAAAATACCTATAAAACTGTACATCTCATCCCCAGAGAGACAAAAACTAGTGTTATGTTTTTCAACGGCGTACATTACTGTGTGCCTCACAATATACCTTATGACGTCTTCGTTGAAAAATAGTTCGAAGAATTCTACTGGTTCACTTTCTTTGGTAAGTGTGAGTACAGCTCGTGGAGGGGGAGGTGACCACTCATCTTGTTCGGTACACAAATCTCGCTTTACCCACCTGCGTGGCCTGACGTTGCTCTGTCTTGCACGTCTTGAAGAAGGGCCACTAGAATCATTAGCCCTAGTCGGATGTTCATCAATATTATAAATTCTCGTCGGTTGTGCAACTGTTCTTGAAGTTGATAGTCGAACAGGACGAGAATGTCTTGAGCTGCGTGAACCGGATCCGGATGCCGTAGGAATGGGTTCGATGACTTGAGAACTACTAGTAGGGCTGTCTAAAACCTCATTGATGGTGGTGTCGTCATCATTATCCTCTGCACGATGAAGTACTATCGTCTCAGCTGGAGCGAGTAATTGATGTCGGTTCAACCGATTTATGTTGTCACAGTCCTCCTCACCTGAGTCTCCGTCCGATATGATACCTCCACAAGGCGGATCCATGTATACATCGATGCCCTGGACATCTTCCTCGTAGTCAAACGACTCCAGAACCTCCGCTATTTCATTCGTAGAGAGCACGTGCCGGGACCTCAAAACGAAAAAATATGAACATAAAGCATGGTTTGTGCCCAAGGGGTCGTTACCGACCCACAGAAATATTTCACTTGATTTCAGTCCGAAAAATATCTAAAATGAGTGTTTTTATCATCTTTATCTCTAAAACACATATTTAGTTTACTATAAAAACAATTTGACAATAAGGTAACATGAAACTCAAAAAATACTTACATTTATATGCACGCGGTCGCTATTTTTTCCCAGAAATAAACTTGTACGAACTTGCACTTAGTGATCGTCATATGAAATTATGGCAAAGTAGAAATGGCACGTGTTGTGCTTCAAAATAGTTCTTTTGTCTGTCGAAAGATGGTGCTATAACAATAATTCATACAACAGTTTGCGGCCAGGGTGCATTTATAATACTCAAGTACTTCTGGGTCGTTACCGACCCCATGGGCATATATGGGTTAAATTCACAACATATATCACTATATCATACTATATAAATCAGAAATATTTAAAAAAAATTACAAAATTTTGAATGTTTAGAACAAGCGAATTTAACTGTCACGTGACTTAGATTTTTTATCGATCCTGACATGATATGGCGTATTTATCATATTCTGAGTGGGTGTAATTACTTGACAACATTATTTCTGTGATATTTTACAATGTAAAAGTATAATCTATTCAAAATAAAGCAAATTATAACCAATCATAAAAATAAAAATTTAACTTACCGAGTGTTGTCGATTCGTGACTACGAATTTCGTGTAAATTTTGATGTCAGAACTTAAATCACATATTTACAGTATTCCTTACACATTCACGATCATATTCATGTTTAATTTGTATCAAAATCATGAGTTTAACCCGATTAATTCACTAAAAACTATAGCACAAAACATAACCTCACCGCCAAAACACAGATGAAAATATAAACATTGATTATATTTTATCGTGACTCCTCTGTTGGAGTTTGTTTACTGTTTCTCTCCATCGAGTTCTGTTGCTGGCGTGATGTAGAGCTATGCTGGAAGGTATCTCTAGCTGTTCCGATACCTGATCCGTCCATTGCTTAGGGCTTCGTCCTCTTGGTCTTTTACCCTAACTTTTGCCAGTTACTATTAGACGCTCAATGTTGTCAGAGCTTCTACGCGCAATATGACCGAAGTACTGTAATATTCGGTGTAAGCATATTGCGGAGTTTGGGAACGTTCTAAATTTAGCTTTTCTTAGACAGATACATTTGTGCGGCGAGATGTCCATGGTATTCGTAGAAGATGGCGCCAGACCCACATTTCAAAAGCGTCTATCCTTTGTCTACCAGCTGCTTTCAGAGTCCAAGATTTAGCGCCATACAAGAATATGGAGAAGACTAGAGAGCGTACTTTGGATTTTGGTGCGTAAATTGATGTTTCGATCTCTCCATATTCTTTTGAGTTGGGTCATTGCAGTCTTAGCCATGCCAATACGACGTCGAATTTCAGGTTCGTAACTTCCTTTTCTATTTGCTTTACTTACTATTATTGCTTTTAAAAGCATGATTTTTTATTTTGGTAACAACATAGTAAAAAAAGTGACTAAACTAAGATATTATATAGAAGGTATTTACAGATAGAAAATATAATAATATAGGAAGAAGTAATACCTTTCTATAATGACCATAAATATTGGCATGTTTAAAAGCTCGTTCGTAGTGGCAATAAAATAGGAAAATGTGTAAAACTAAATGCACATTTTTCAAAATAAAGCCATCTTGCCATCAGGCGCATAACCTTGCCTACCTCATCACTTCATAAGCAGCCCATATTTTTCCTACTGCTGATAGTGCATATTGAAGTTTTCAGGCCACCCGAAGGCCTTTGACTTAGCCTAATGACTGTTGTTCTAAGACAAGCAACAAGGCCTTAACGTGCCCTCAAAAGCACGGAACCGCTCAGCCGTGTGATTCTCTAAGTGTAAACATCAATGCATCTTTGACAACATCCGTGAAACAAATGACGAGATGACAAGAAACGAAAAACATCCTTGTGTACAAGGGCGATATCTCATTGACATCGGTGAGCACATTCATCGCTCGGCTCGTGAACAAGGCCTGCTAATCAGTAGCTCTACCATGAGTTGGCAACATAAATGTCATCTATAGTCGATACTCGATCTCGCCTACCATTCAAGCTTGTGATTAGCGTACTCGCTGTCAATTTTAGTTCTACAATTGACCGCAAGGTGGCACTGTTCTTTTTTTATTATTACTATATCTATATCTTCATAACTATATTCATTCTTCAAAAAAAAAGATTTGATTTATTTAAAGAAATCTGTTGTAAGGGGGATACAATTAATTGTGTTACGAACCAAAGTTAAATGTTTGGCAGTCACAATCTTACTATTTAGCTTTCGATACACAATTTAAATATTTTGAGGTAATCATAATTCATAATTCTATGTAAATGTTTTACATAGAATTATAGTTTAAATTATGTTTTAAATATCATGTCAATACAGAATTATTCAAAATTTTAAAAAACAAAATGGCGTAATTAAATATAATTTCTCTAAAAATAGGAAGTTACAATCAGTTGTTATTTAATAGCCATATTTAACGAGGGTCATATTTTATAATTGGCCGCCAGAGACCTAAGTGCGGCTTGATTCCACTGTGCTGTCGGTCCAAAAATGAAGCAGCAAATGTTTATTTTACAAACCAGTGTATAACTGCATAAAAAAACATGCTTTTTGGGCCACCAATCATAATTAAAAACACAACATTGACAGGTTTCAATAAAATGTATCTTCTAAACTTCAGGTTAGTTTGACTAAAAATAAAATACGCTGGCTTAGCCTATGAACTCGTTCCAACTGTACAGACTTCAACCTATCCTGATTTAATTTCCCGTCCAAGTACTGTTCCATTCCCAATTTAAATTTGCCGCCAACGAAATCGATGAATGCATCGATCTAAGTGAACTAAACGCGCGCGCAGCACTAGCGCCGCGATGCGTTGAGAAAACGAAAGAAGTGTGTGTGTCAAGATTTTTCGGTTGGAACGTGGAGCTGCAAGAGCTCACAAAAATTAAAATTGTTCTTCTACCAGTGAAAGCCTACACTCGATTCCCTGTGGGATTCAATGACTGTTTAGCTCATAGAACCTTGTTATTTGGTGAAAGTGCGCACGTACAGAGATACCGGCCGGTCAACTCTCAAGCGGTTCCGTCGTTGGTGTGCCCCTGTCTACGTCCTTCCTGTACTCCAGGTAAGTCGTCATTTTTCCACCCTACCAGGATCTCTAAAAGGCTAGCAACAGATAAATGCAGCGGCCCATCCAGGGAATCTTATACATTTAATGGTGCCTCCTGTGAGGAATCATACCCTCACGTAATCTCGTAAAATATCAAATATTTTCGAGTAATATTATATTAATCTAATTTTTACATTCATACTAGATTCAGTAAATATCATAAGTGGTAACAAGGCCCACAAATTCACTGGTTTCTTTGTAATTTTACATCATACTCGGCAAGTAGGCATAGCTACCTACTTGTTCCGTAAGCGTCGCTCGCTCGCTTGTAGGTACCCAACTCCAAGAGGAGCGCCCGGCGAACTTACCTACTATCTATACATATAACATTTTGTTAAAATTTAATTTAAATTCATTGTACAAATTATTCACGATACATTCCTATTATAAAGTAATTAATTGCTGCTGGATTGACTGATGCTAGTTGTTGGAGTGTCTTGTTTTGTGTATTAGTTGTGCTCGAAAATATAGGTAATTCTAATAAATAATAGTTACCTACCTATCATTCTTAACCTTCGTACCTCCGTACCGTAAAATACGATTCTTGAACTTTCTACACACGGTTCGGATCATCTCGGGCTGGGAGTGGTTGTGTACCTACTTACTTATCTAACTACCTACCTATCTTTTAAATTATTTGTCAGTTACCGACAAAAAACCGAATCTAGCCGTTTGGCGGTTGGGGAGCACCTATTCGAAGATATTAGCTACGTCATTGTCATTCATTCGTTCGTTGCATTTTGTTCGAGTTAGTTTATATAAAACAAAATGTCGGCAGATTTGAACATTGAAATTCAGCAGTATACGAAAAGACGTGAATTTGAATTTAAAAATATACAAATAATATTTGATTTAGTTAAGAATGTCGCAAAGGACAAAACTAAAATTCCATCGTTTAGGGCTCGTTTCAAATCGATCGAAAAGGTTCGAAATAATTTTATAGATGCCCATGAAAACTTAAACAAGTTACAATTACAAGCGAATCCTAAACATGAATACGATAACAAAGCATTGTTGTCCTTTGACGAGTTATATTACGTTGCGGTTGAGTTGGCCGATTCTTTAGGCTCGCCGTCAGTGTCTAAGTCGGAACCCAGTGATAGCCGTCAATCATCTATTGCTCAGGTTAAGTTACCTAAAATTGAAATACCTAGGTTTGACGGACATATTGAAAACTGGCAGACTTTCAAAGATAGTTACGTTCCACTTGTTCATAATAACGTTACCTTGTCTGATATTGAAAAATTCCATTATTTACTTTCATGTTTATCCGGAAATGCGTTAACGTTGGCTAAAGGTATACCTATAACCTTAGCTAACTACTCTGTAGTCTATAGTGCCTTGTTAGATAGATACGACAACAAGCGTATTCTAGCTACAACTTACTTAGAAAAAATATTCAAACTGACTCCACTCAATAGGCCGTCTTTAACTAACTTATCTGAGTATACGAATGTGCTGTATGAAAGTGTAAACGCTTTACGCGCCTTAAATATTGAAAATTTACCCGAGTTTATATTGTTTTATATTGCGTCAAGGTCGCTTGACTTTGAAACCAAAAAACGTTTCGAGTTACAAAATAGGAATGAAATTCCAGGGTTCAATGACTTAGTCGTTTATTTACAAAATTATATAAAAATTCTAGAAGTAAGTCAAACCGGTTCGACCACTTCTTCAGACACTAAGGGTAAACAATTTCGTAGCGGAATTCAGAAAGTCTCGGATACGCGTAAGGATATTGGTACGCATTCTACCAAATCCATACAAAGGTCGTCATTTGTGACGTCCCATAATAATAACAAGAATAAAAATCATCAATTTGTTTGTTTATGTTGTAATGAAGATCATTCAATTTATCGATGTAGTAAGCTGCATTCCATGAGTATGGAACAGCGTAAAGAATTCGTTCAAAAATTAAAATTGTGTAGAAATTGTTTAAGACCAGGTCACGAACATACTAGTTGTACATCCAAGTTCACTTGTTTTATTTGTAATGCGAAACATAATACTATTTTACATAGTGAAAATAAAAATTCGCCTACGGTTAACCCCAATTTAATTGACAAATCTGGCACGAATACTACCTTCACTAGTACTACTGATTCGGGAAATTCAACTCGTACCACGGTTAGCCGTACGAAAATATTGGGTTCAGCGATAGTTCGTGTGTACCATAGAAATGGTTCGCTTCAGTATGCGCGCGCCCTTATTGATAGCGGTTCGATGGATTCTTTTATAACGAGTGCGTGCGCAAGGCGATTAGGTTTACACATTAAAAAATGTAATTTACGTGTTACTGGACTTGGACAAAATTCTGTTTGTAATATAAAGGGTTACACTTTCGGTTCGATAATACCCCGTACGAGTGAGTCACCGAAGTTTGAATTACCCTTAGTAGTTTTACCTAAAATTACTTCCGCTCTGCCTTCGACAACGTTACCGTTAGTCGTAAAGGACTATTTTACGCACCTAGATCTCGCCGACTTCGAATTTTATAAATCCGGTCCGATCGATCTTTTATTAGGTGTCGAATGTTTTGATCAAATATATACCGGGTCACGTTTTACTCCCGGTCCCGAACTACCCTGTGCGTTGTCCAGTGTGTTCGGCTGGGTGATAACCGGACAATATTTTCATAACATAAAACCACAATTTCCCAAAGAACCTGTTACGTCACTACTCGCATCTTCTTGTACGCTCGATGATATCGTTCAACAGTTTTGGGAGTCCGAAGAACCGCCGAAATGTATAATTTCCGTTCCCGAGGATGATATTTGTGAACAAAAATATAAAAAAGGTACCTATCGCACATCCGATGGTCGGTATGTAGTACCAATTATGTTAAAGGATGACGCCCCTTCGTTGGGTGACTCATACCAACATGCATTCAATCGTTTTCTTAACTTAGAAAAACGTCTTACTCGTCAAACCGAGTTAAAAGACGAATATAAGGAATTTATGAACCAGTACGAAAGTTTAGGACATATGCAGCCTTCAAACGCTTCGTCTACTGACCGTTACGTAATTCCGCATCATTGTGTCGTACGCCCGGAGAGTGCTACGACTCGTCTTCGAGTAGTCTTCGACGCTAGTAGTAAGACTACAAGCAATCTTTCTCTAAATAATATTGTGCATGTTGGACCAAAACTTCAAATCGACATTATCGATTTAGTAACTAAATTTCGCCTTCATAAAATTGTTTTTAATGCGGACATTTGTAAAATGTACCGACAAATTTTAATTAGACCTGAAGATAGGTGCTATCAACACATATTATGGCGCTCCGAGCCTACACAACCGTTAACTGAGTACGAGTTAAATACAGTAACATATGGTGTCAGTAGTTCACCATATTTAGCCATTCGAACACTTCGTCAGCTTGCTGAAGACCATGGCTCAGAATATACGAGTCGTGTCTCTGAAGTTCTGTCCGAAGAAACGTTCATGGACGATATTACCACTGGCAGTTCATCGCTTGATGATGCCAGACAATTAAAAGCTGACCTTACCAGCTTGCTATCTAAAGGTCACTTTGATCTTCGTAAGTGGAGCACCAACGAGCCAAGTCTCTTGTCGAATGTTCCGCTAGACCACTGTCAAACATCAAAATGTTTTGACGACTCAGGAAATGAGTTTATTAAAATATTAGGAATCCGTTGGAACCCCTCGGATGACAACTTCTCGTACACTTTTTCAGACTCTTTTGATGTCGAGTTTACCAAAAGGTCCATCCTCTCCATAGTCGCCCGGATATTCGATCCCTTAGGTTGGATTGGGCCAGTTGTCTTTGCAGCCAAATCTCTGCTGCAAGAGATGTGGTGTCTAAATTTATCTTGGGATGAAACTATCCCTAAGGACTTAGCTAAAAGATGGCATTGTATAGCCGCGAATCTATCTGATTTACAAAACCTTTCGCTCCCTAGGCATGTCATACCTTGTAATCCTCTACAAATTCACTTGGTAGGGTTTTGTGACGGTTCGTTAAAAGGTTATGGATGCTGTGTATATTTGTGTGTTGTTACTGAGGATATGAGAAATCCTACAGTAACTAATTTGTTGATAGGGAAATCTCGGGTAGCTCCTATTAAGCCTACTACAATAAATCGACTCGAGTTAAGCGCAGCAGTGCTTCTAGCGAGAGTATTATCTCACATGTATAATCTTCTTAAAAATAAGTTCATATTAGCTCCCTACGAGCTTATTCTGATAGCATGACAACCTTGTCATGGTTAAATACGGCACCACATTTATTAAAAATGTACGTTGCTAACCGTGTCGTTCAAGCAACTGACATGATTCGTCCTAAACTCTGGTATCACGTAGCAACGGAGGACAATCCGGCTGACTGCTGCAGTCGCGGTGTGTCCTGTCCTGAACTTGCCAACCATCCTTTATGGTGGTCTGGTCCAGCTTGGTTGCAAGCCTTACCTAGCTCTTGGCCTTCTAAGCAAGTCTTGTTGGCCAAAGAAGAGCTACCTGAGTTAAAACATGTAGCTACAGAAAGCTTTCATACTGTTCAACATGAAAATAATTTACTTTTAAATCTAACAGAAAATTATTCTTCGTTTACAAAACTTCAAAGAGTGTTAGCTTGGTGTTCTCGGTTTATCTCAAATGCTAGAAGGGTTAAGTCTGATCGACAATTCTCTGCACTTACCAGTTCCGAACTCGATAATTCCGTCAAGATACTAGTTAAATTTACTCAAAATCATTATATGACATCACAAATCGATCAAGTTCAAACTAATCGACAATGCGAAAAACCGATTCAAAAGTTATCTCCTTTTCTTGATGAGGAGGGTTTATTGCGAGTGGGGGGACGTATCGATACAGCAAACTTGTCTTTATCAGTATTACATCCCTTACTTTTAGCGAAACAAAGTCCCATTTCTAAATTGATAACCGAACATTATCATTTAAAATATCTTCACTGTGGTCCTCGCACGCTACAGTCTTTAATTCAAAGAAAATATTGGATTATCGGTTTAAGACATTTAATTCGTACAGTAATTTCTAAATGTATCCGTTGTTTCAAGGTGAAACCGGTTGCTGTAGCTCCCTTGATGGGTAAGTTGCCATCAGTGCGACTTCAACCATCTCGATGTTTTCATACCACCGGAATCGATTTCGGAGGTCCATTTATTATAAAAGAAAGTCGCCGCCGTGGCGCAAAAACTTATAAAGCATATATTTGTTTATTTGTTTGTCTTAGTACCAAAGCGGTTCACTTAGAGTCCGTGACTGAATTGAGCTCGGAAGCATTCCTCGCGGCACTAGATAGGTTTGTTTCTCGGCGAGGAATTTGTCATACAATTTTAAGCGATAATGGGACAAATTTCGTTGGTGCGAATCGATACCTCAACGAAATTAATAATGAATTTCATAAATATCATTCCAACATATCTGAAGGTTTAACAAATCGTCAAATTAGGTGGAAATTTAATCCACCAGCCGCACCACATTTCTCGGGAATAATCGAAAGTGGAATTAAGTCTACGAAATATTTATTAAAACGGGTAATAGGCGCTCAAGTCCTTACCTTAGAGGAGTTCACTACTATTCTTACTAAGATCGAAGCAGTTTTAAACTCGCGACCACTCTGTTCATTATCTCCGGATCCTCAAGAATCCGATGTTTTAACGCCCGGACATTTTCTAACGGGAGGTCCTCTTGTAGCTCTCCCGGAAGAGCCTTTATGTGATACACGATGCCCTCGTTCTCGGTGGCAAATGATTAAGCAAGTCACGCAGAGTTTTTGGCGTGTTTGGCAGCGTGATTATCTTCATACTCTTCAACAAAAGACTAAGTGGTATAAACCGGGGCCACCTAACTTAAAAGTAGATGATTTGGTCGTCGTTAATGAATCTAATCTTCCACCCTTGTTTTGGAAGTTAGCTCGCGTAGACCAAGTCCACGCTGGCTCGGATAATATCGTTCGAGTAGTTACTCTCCGAATGGCAAATGGTAAAACGATGCGACGACCTGTAGTTAAGGTCTGTCCTTTACCATTTAATTAAATTTGTAAAACATAATAAGTATGTGGACACTACTATCCGCCTGAGATGGTATTGTTCTTTAGGCTAAGTTTATTATTAAATTTTTCGAGCACAGCTATTACATAGATTATAAGATATTTCAATATGTGAATTCCTGGCGAATTTCAAGTGGGGGGAAAATGTACAGACTTCAACCTATCCTGATTTAATTTCCCGTCCAAGTACTGTTCCATTCCCAATTTAAATTTGCCGCCAACGAAATCGATGAATGCATCGATCTAAGTGAACTAAACGCGCGCGCAGCACTAGCGCCGCGATGCGTTGAGAAAACGAAAGAAGTGTGTGTGTCAAGATTTTTCGGTTGGAACGTGGAGCTGCAAGAGCTCACAAAAATTAAAATTGTTCTTCTACCAGTGAAAGCCTACACTCGATTCCCTGTGGGATTCAATGACTGTTTAGCTCATAGAACCTTGTTATTTGGTGAAAGTGCGCACGTACAGAGATACCGGCCGGTCAACTCTCAAGCGGTTCCGTCGTTGGTGTGCCCCTGTCTACGTCCTTCCTGTACTCCAGGTAAGTCGTCATTTTTCCACCCTACCAGGATCTCTAAAAGGCTAGCAACAGATAAATGCAGCGGCCCATCCAGGGAATCTTATACACCAACTATTGGATCAAAGGCCTTCTTCTCTGACTCTGAGAACAGTCTGGGCTATAATACACTAACAGATCTTATGCGGATTGACGGGTAGGCTAGTAGCTAACTAGTTTATCATAGCTTTTAAAAAAAGTGCGTCGATATCATAGTAACACTATAACGACATAGTCAGCACCTGTTTGCTCAACAATATAAAACGGTACAGACGGTATAATTAACATATAAAGTCACGTCAGCGATCTGTTGTTATCTATTTATCTATAAGCCTAGTACGACAGTAAGAAACTAAAAAATAAGCTTATTTTAAAAATCATACAAGCCAATAGTAGATTATGCACCAAGGGAGTAAAGCAGTGTCTTACGTCATGGGCGGTATATTGAACCCTAAGTGTAACGGAGGCTCTTGGTTTAATCCCTGAGCGCAGCGAGTTAGAGAGTCCTGAGTGAAGCGAGGGGTTAAAGCCGCCCAAGACGAAGACAGGCTTTATCATCGAGGTGCGTACTCTACTTTTCATAACTATTGCGAGACAATAAAAAATCAGAGCTATAAAATAGCAGTTATATAGTTAAAAGTAAAATACATTAATAGTTAATATTCATATTGGACACATTTGTACAGTTGTAAAGGGACAGAGTAATAGTTTTGGACGGAAAATTTTATGAAAAACACTGTTCTAGACTTTCGCGGTTGTTAACTAAGTTATAATTAGTACTCACGAGATGTAGACCACGATTTAGTTGCTTTTGGAGCTCCCGATATTTCGGTACAGTTACATGCACCACATTGAAAATAATAATATATTTTAATTTCAACCAATATAAAGTATTATCTATGACTTCAACTATGACCTTGAATGCGCAGAGAGGGGCTGTGTGTTACCCATAGCAACGCGGCGCACAACAAGCGTGCGTTCGTTTAGCAATAGGGGCATTCATTGGTAGCGTTGCTTTTGTTAGCTCTTTTGTTAAAGCGTTCCTCAAGCTCAGTTTTGGTGGCAAAAATAACTCTTTTTTAGCTTTACAAACACTGAACAAAAAGATACATAAACGACATTTTCATCCATAGATTCCCAATTCGAACGCCCTTGTGAGCATTTTTAGCGTTATTTTTGCCAACTTAGGGCTCTCCATACGCACTACTTATAGTAAACGATTTCGTGACTTTTTTCTTCTTTTTTCTGTATACTGTCTCCGTACTAAAGAGTATTCCTACAACTACCTAAAGTTCGAAATCCAAATCACTTTACTCCCCAGGGAGTTTCATACAACTTTACAGCCCCGCGTATGTAATGCCTTGCTTTACGTAGAAATTGCGTGACATGACATGAAATAGAACATTTTCGAGCAGGTGGTATGAAAATACAGTAACAACTGTCATAACTGCACTGTCATCCATAATACACTGTCACCTTAGATTTACCTGGCAAAAAGTAGTGACCACAGGTTGCATTACTTACGGCCGGTGCCAATAATCTATTTATCGTCGGTTTACACTACTAGAGATAGATATTTGACACTATTTATTACGTTATGTCAAATTTCTATCGGTAGTAAGGAAAACTGTGGATAGATAGATTATTGGGATCCCCCATTAGTCGGACAGCTACTAACTAATGCTAAGTTTTCCTAAGAGTGATTCAAAGTCATACAAAAAATATAATTACAACTGACATATTTCACTGTCAGTCATAATACACTGTCACAATAACTTTAATAACTAGCAAGTGCCTGCGGCTTTGTCTGAGCAGGATTAGTACTTCTAGTAGCTTATTACTCGTATCTTCTCCAAGGCCATATCTATCCTTATACCAAAATGTCATAAAATATTTACATGAACATTGCAATTTTTAAAAGAAAAATTTAAATCTTCGGACTTGATTCGAAACCGCGTCTTCCGACAATTTGTGACCGACGCCATGACATAGAAAATAACACTCTTTCACCCACGCGCTGATGGGTGATTATGATGACAATGATGATGATGAAGAAGATAATGAAAATTATCCTATGTGATAGTCCAGCGCCTCATCTAGGTACCTTTCATACAAAATTTCCTCAAAATCGTAATTGAAGTTTGATTGAAATTCTTTTTCTTAGATTAGCGTGCACAAACGTACAGACAAACATATATACAGTCAAAAATACTAACAAACATTTTTATATCATTATTTTTGTTTAAAAAAGGCCCAATAATATCTTTTCTCATCTGGGATCATGTTATATTAAACATAAATGCAAAAAAATGCAATGTAATAACTACATATTTATTTAATTACTAGTTGACCCGCCAGCGGCTTCTCTCGCTTGGTCTTGGTGTAATGGCAAGACAGTTATTCTTTAAATTTCAATATTTTTTTATTTATGAACCTATTGATATGAAACAAACACTATATTAAGTAAAACTTATTACAATATTATATTAGTCAAAAACCACATTTTATTCGCATAAGCGTTTTCTGAGATTAGCGTGCATAAACGCACAGACAAACAGATAAACAGACGAAATGCATATCAATACTTTTTTTTCATTCTCTACCGACTTCCAAACAAAGGTGGAGGTACTCAATTCGACTGTATTTTTTTATGTTTGTTACCTCATAACTTTCGATAGGGTTAACCGATACTTATTTTTTTCTTTTTTTGAAAGCTGGTGCTTCCCGTGTGGTCCCATTTAAATTTCATCAAATTCGGTCTAGTACTTTTTGAGATACACTCCAATAACTGAATATAATGGAAGTCGGTATAAAATTTTTCAAATTGTACTTGTTTTTTTCGTTTATAAATTATATAAATAATCCCAATTTTATTTTTTCCATATATCTCCAATGTACAGACAGTGATCCGTTACATTTTTATTATATATATAGGACATTGTGACCTCTGATTCATCCCACGACTGATTCTCTGATCTGATTTATCCCTGATTGATCCCACGACTTCAAGTCAGGTCCAAAGCCTTAAAAAGTTATTTTATTCATGTACCTAAATTCATGTACTTGTACAATTTAATTTTCCAAAATAAAATTTGCGATAGCTGCACAGAGTATCTACCACAATAAAATTGCATCATTTTAAACAATACAACTACGAATAATCCCAACAAGCAAATACCAGAGACACGATAAACCGCTTCAATGCGAATTTAAAGCGCTTTATGTGAACCAACTACACGCTAATGTGAACTTCAAACATTTCATGCGAAGCACACGAAGTACACGCTGATGTGAAGCGCCTAATGCGAAGCGTGCCTGCGTTTCAGTGTGAAATTCTAGCGATTAAGCGCTTAGGGCTCATGCTGCATCTGACTAAACCTGATTAACCATGTTGCAGTAATATCATGAAATTTCTAAAATTTAACCCACGCAATGTGAGCCGCTAAAATGGTGTTGTTTGGTTCTGGATTATATTCTTTTTCTCAATAAAAATAATTTCGACAGTATGAGTATTCAAGGCATTTCAATAAAGGACAATAAAGTCTTATAGTAAGGTTTTGATGTCGTGCATTCTCTTTCTTTAGTCAGTCACTCATTAGCATTCCCGAGGACCATAGTCGTGGATTTATTCTAGCGGACAATCTGTCGCCAGTAGTTCCGGTCGCGGTCACTATCTAATAGAATTTTCTTGAGACGGCCTTTCACTTGGTCAGACCATCGTGTTTGGGATTGACCTCTTGATTTATTGCCTTCAACATTTCCAACCGTCACCAGTTTTTCAACATGTACATCTCCTCTCTGTATCTAGATTATTATACAGCTGTGTTTTTGTACAAAATAAAAAAATCTAAATATTGCCATTATAGGAATCCCTAGGCGATAGTTTCCAAATTACCAATAACCGCCGATGAGCAAAGACCATGTGTCGCTAAAATTTGTGTAGAATACATTAATGTCACGGGACAAGAGTCTAAGAGTAGTTTCTTCGAGTTCTCTTAGTCTTAGTTTTTCAGTAATAATTTAGTAATAATATAAATGACATTTATTTTTTAATTATTGACATATTCTTAGTCATAAATCAATACTAACAATATTATATTGTACGTCTGTACGGACAAACTGTGGTTCTACAAGCACTTGTGCGTTTAATAAGATCTATTATGTACACGGTTTCTGCAATCAATAAATTTCATTTCGTTTCAAATTTCATTTCATTTCAGCTTAAAGACTTTCTTAGATTTCTTTATATTATTTTGCGTAGACATAATCAATACTTGGAAGTGTGTTTTAAGTGAAAAATGTGAACCAAATGTAAACCTTCGAGAGAGCATCAAGAATTTGACCTAAGTTCAAAACCGCATTGGCAGAGACGAGCTGCAGAAGGCATTAACCCGTCCGCATCAGGACAAAAAATAACAATAGATTTATGAATGAAACTTGCCTCTAATGGGTCTTGCTGATTCGGACAGATTAACTCGATGTAGGGGGATATATAGCGAGTACGTCATAATTAAGTTATGGTGAAATAATAAAATGTGACCTTTCATGGACTAATTGAGTGATACCTTTACAATCTGTTAGCGTTATTCAATGAAAATAAAGATTTCACTGTCACTCAATAAAATTAAATATTTAATCTATTATATGAAATATTTTATCAATAAAATTAAATATCTCATTCATTAAATTACATAAATATTATTACAATTCAAGTTAAATATTTTATCAAATTAATTAAATATTTTATCACTAAATTAGGTAAATATTTTATCAATAAATTTAAATATCTTATCAATTAAATTAAATATCTTATAAATTAAATTAAATATTTAATCATTTAATTTAAATAGTTTACACAATGAAATTATAAGTTGGGCCTTTTAACAATATTTGAGCTGTGTACTCGTGTGTCGCCTATTAGCAGCTTTTAAATCAACAAAATCTAAATTTCCGGGCGTTCTAAAACAGAAAGACTCACCAACTTATTGAAGTGCCAAGAATTGTAACAGACATATTTTATGTAGATTTTACAGTGTAAAAAAAAATAAAAATGTGTAAATTCGTGTTATTTTTTGCTTAACCCTTCCTATACCGTTATAATTAAAACAAAATATTTATGAATGAAACGCACGTACATTTACGTCAATGTGTTAAATTATCATTAATAATATGAATACATTCATATTCAATATAAATAACGATAGTATGCATTTACTCGTATTTATAAAAATCTTTCGATCCTTAACTGGGGCAAATATTTGTGTAATGAGCATAATTGTTCGTTCTCGGGTCTTGGAAGTTTATGTTATATAAATTTCAAATAAACATGTTCTACTTATAATGGGTTTATAAATTTTAAATGTATTAAGGGGGGTTAATGTTTAGGCAGTGGCATTTTAAACTCATGGTAATTCTGCTCTCCCGAGTATCCTGTTTACTGTTTCTGTTCCTGGGTCCGTGTTTCTGTAGTATGTTTCACAGGAACAGAAATTGTAATTAAAACAGTAAGGACTTATCATTTAATTTAGAAGTATATAATATTCTGCCTCTACGCCAGCTAACTCCTGTATCGACCGCCTGAGATGTAAGGTCAACAATACTGTCCAATTTTACATTATATTACCCTAAACTCACTCGAACTAGAGACAAGGGCTTAGTATTACGTCACGTATGCTTGATACGGCGAAGGAAAAAAACATAGAATCATCCAATTAAAAAGAAATATCAACCAAAGTTTCGAAAAAACTGGCACGTCGTCGGAACTACTAGGGAGTACTCGAACACAGTTTAATGTCTATCATTTAAAAGTCAGCCTTATTTCCATACGCAATTGGGCTGAATAAGCTGTGTGATATAATTGGTCGTATCGCTTTTTCGCTTGCTGTCGCTGCGTCACCTGGGATGATTTATGCTTATAAGATGCAATGCAAATAATAAGACGGCCATATTGCCGGCTACAGACAAACTAAAGTCAGTCAGTTAATTTTATTGGTATGCCCGGCCCACCGCAGCGTAATTAGGGTTGGGCTATTTTTAAGCTTTACGAATGTTTCTACAAGTATGTGCTTTTCTCTCGCCGGCTTGATCATATTTTCCTTGAATTGATGACGTAATTAATGACGTAATATTAAACCCTTGACTCGTTCGAGTGCTGGATGTTTTGAGTAATATTTAACAATATATGTGGTGTGCCAGTATTGCAGTGTTTCGGTTACAATATAATGTGTTTTTTGTACGAAATATGAACAAATGTATCGGGTTGACGATCCTTAAAACTGAGTGTGGCATTGCTATATTGACTAAAGCTTACTATAATTATTTAAATGAATAAATATAAGTTTGTATACTATTAGAATAGGCATTTACAAGATTTTAAATTAAATATCTTTTGTAGGAGGAGATCCGTAGGAGAACTAAGGTACACCGACATAGCTCTCAAAATTAGCAAGTTGAAGTGGCAATGGGCAGGCCACATCGCTCGCAGAACTGATAACCGATGGTTAAGAAAGGTTCTCGAGTGGCGACCACGCACCGGAAGGCGTAGTGTAGGCCGGCCCCCCGCTAGGTGGACCGACGACCTCATAAAAACCGCGGGGAATCGCTGGATGCAGGAAGCGAGTAGCCGGTCCAAGTGGTGTTCTATGGGGGAGGCATATGTTCAGCAGTGGACGTCTTCCGGCTGATAATGATGATGATGATGACCTTTTGTTAGAGTTTCCGATGTTCCAGTGCTATTGTAAGCGCCATTATTACGAGTATACTAAACAAACAAAATACACAGTAAATATCCCGTTTATAATGTTAATCCATCAAAGGTCGTTGGTCATCATGTGGCCAGACACAATAGAAATTTCATTGTTATAATATAACGACTCTTGAAGGGTTAAGTCTACAATAAATAGATGTATTATAATAATTTGTTTCTAGATAGTAAACATCACAATGTCTTTCACAAAATTTAAATAAGTTTCTTTATATTTAAATTAAAGTTAAGTTACTCATCGTGTTTATAAAAAGTCATATTACGAGTATATTCCGGTCTGCTGATGCCATGACTGTGAATACAACGGAATTATATAGGTAGGTATATTCAAATCCAAATAATAAGAATGTATGTATATGTGATACTCTTGATAAGTTAAAATAATATTATTCCACGAGTAAATATCAATTAAATTACAAAATCATCATACAAAGCTTATAATGAACAGTATGGAGATTATGCTTCAAAATTGTTTTCAATCTTTTAAGGTTCTTCATGGAACTTTGATGACACGTAGCTCCCATAAGTGTACCATAATATAGTAGTTTATGCAACGCTCATATAGTATTACACGAGTGTTATAATACCTAATTATATGCCTTTGCATACACTATTTTATCTCTACTCGTACAGCTGTTGAAATAAAACAAAAGTGGAAAATGAGTATTTATTTACCATCTAGGTATATAATAATTGTTTAAATTATGAATTTTGCAGTTATGAAATGATAGATTAATTATGGAGATGTATTAACACTATTAACTTTACAACACATATATTACAAATTATCCATATTTTAAAGATAAATACATTTTCTACCGACTTCCAAAAACAGGAGGAGGTACTACAATTTGACTGCATTTTTTTTTGTTACCTCATAAATTTTGACTGAGTGAACCGATTCTCAAAATTCTTTTTTTGCTTGAAAGTTAATGCTTCCCGTGTGGTCTCAATTAAAATTTCATCAAATTAGGTATAGTAGTTTTTGAGATACACTCTAATAAGTTATTTTATATTGCAGTTGTTTAAAAATCGAAGGAAAATGTTACACTGTAATAATTTTTTTTAATTTTACCTATCCTCGAAAAAAAAGTACGTGTTTATACAATCATTTTTGAATTCATGTATAAATATTCATTGGAATATTGCGTCGTGAGTGTAAATAAAAGTAGTTCAGCAACGTGCAGCAAAATTTAGTACGCATCGATCATAGCACAGTTACTCTAATTGTAATCTCTCGCTTGAGTTAGCAGCCATATTGAATGGGGAATTTCGGTTGCGGTGAAATCGGATCGTGATCATCTATTCTATAACTTTTGCAATTAAATCACACACCTATAAGTGTAGATTTACTTGTCATGCCAGCTCGTGTTGAAAATACTCCACATCTTAAGCTTTTATGCAGCAGGGTTGAGCAGTACCATATACACATCACACACACAATGAATCTTTTTTAATAATATTAATAAGTTAAAACTTTAGGTAAGATATGCAATATAAGTACTATGTTACCACCGATTGTGGCTAAGTTGGCAAGCGCATCATTGCATAGGTTTTCAGGGCGAATAGTGACGTTGGCAAATAATTTGGTAAACAGGTCTTTTATATATGGCTGACTCCTGACGGTGGGAAACAGTTGCCATCTCTAAAAACCACAAAGGATGCATCCTTGTTTTTTGTAAATATATAAATAAATAACTTAATTTAATTTTTGTAAATATAGACACAATATAAAATGTATCGGCGCATAGCTAGTTTTTCCATCCAATTAGGATCTATAATATAGATTGTAAATTATCTTTATATCCATTATGATCTGGTACCGTTCGTCAAGCAAAAATGGATATGGATGTATGAAAATGAAAAAAAATGAAAATGAAAATGAAAAATGTTTATTAAGTCCGCAAACACTACATAATAAAAGTATCAAAAATATGCATATACGAGTAATTATAAGTTACAGTGTAGCGCTTAAGGACAACATTATTTAACTTACAAAATTATTTACCGCGATCTCCGAACTAGGCAAAGCCTGTATCTCGGGGATCTGGAACGATTGTTCAACAAGACTTTGACCTCGGATTACAAAAATAAACTGTATCTCATATACATAAAAGAAAATATTTTAAAGTAGGTACCGTTACATAGGAAAGTACCTTTAATAACAAAAAAAGAACTTATAATAATAATACTACAAATAAAATAGCTGAAATAGCAGCTGCCTTACTTATAAATCAACGGAATAACAAATTCTATATAACTGGTATTCCTTATATGGATATTGATAGATTGTATAGATATATATATTTATGGAATAAGTAATAAATAAATATGTAATAAATAAGTATTTATAATTTAAAAATAAATATTTAATTTTTTTAAATGATTTCAGACATTAAACGTTAATTAATAATATGTCGCAAGCATATAGACCCTGGCTTTAGGAAGTAATTTCTAATAAATTCTCTGTTTCTTCATAACTCATAGAACCAAGACCTTTACGAAGTATTCTCCTGACTTCATACATGGACTTAGATCTTAGATCGTACATTTTGTCAACAGTGTTGTAAACATGGGCTCTAAGGTAATCACCAAAGCGGCGCGCGAAACACGTGTTCGTATAGGGATAGGGTACTGATTTAGGTCTTCGCCTTGCGAGGGTATTATCGACATGTTTATCTTCAGAGGCCGCAATTGATTTGTGTACTGACAGTGCTAACTTTTTTATAAATAACTGCCTGACGTTTAACACTCCACTATCTTTATACACCCAAATGGTTGGATATCTGAGGGGCCTTCTCATCATCACTTTTAGTACAGACCTTTGAGCTCTCTCGACTAATATAACATTGGTCTTAGCTGCACTGCCCCAACAGGAGTTGCAGTAAGTCAAGAGAGATTGGCACAAAGTATGATATACGGATATAAGAGTGTCAGAGGATGCTACATCGCGCAGGTTTTTCATTATACCAATGACTTTACGAACTCGTGATGAGAGAGCAATAGCGTGGGTTTTAAAGTTTAAATTTTCGTCAAGAAATACCCCCAAATATTTAATGACATTGGATCTAGACAAAGACTCACAGCCACAAGGTGTATTGTCATAACCAGAGCATGAGGATTTATGAAGTTTAAGAGTAAGTGCTGAAGGTGGTGCTGAGGCTGCCGTTATGTGGAAACATAGGAATGCAGTCTTCTTAGCATTCAGTGTAAGTAAGTTTCTTTGTAACCAACTGTAAATTCTACTCATACCCCGCTCAGCATAATCTAGGGCATTCTCCCAGGACGGCCCATGGAAGACAATAGCAGTGTCATCAGCATAACATATGACCTCAGCATTCTCTATTGGCACAGAATGGATATCGTTAATATATATATTGAAGAGCGTGGGCCCCAAGATGCTACCTTGGGGCAAGCCAAAGTTAATGGATTGGGTACTACTGAAGACACTACCGATCCTCACACACTGCCTCCGTTCCTGTAAATAACTTTTGAACCAATCAGAGGCGATTCCCCTGAAACCTAGCCTATTTAATTTCTCAAGAAGTATTGGAACGGAGACAGTGTCAAAAGCCCTCGCTAAATCTAGAAAAACTGCCACACACCTTTGCTTATTGTCAAGCTTGGATGCCACTACAGACGTCAGTAACGACACAGCATCCTCGGTACTACGGCCCTTCCTAAAACCAAATTGTCTTGGAGAGGTTATATTTCGCGATTCCAAGAAGTCTGTCAGTCTTTTGTTCACAATTTTTTCCAAAATTTTAGAAAACGCGCTTAAGAGAGAAATAGGCCTATAATTTTCAATATTATCTTTAGGACCACTCTTGTGAACTGGACTAACAGAAGCGACTTTCCAGACATCGGGGAATATTCCGCTAGACAAGCTCAGATTATATATATGAGTCAAAGGTATTATGATTTCGGCCATAACGTGTTTAATAAGTGTGTTAGTCAAGCCATCGATGCCTGGGGATTTGCCATTTTCTAATTTCATAACAAGTTTTTCAACCTCTTCATAACTAGTTGGACTCAAAAAGAATGATTCTGAGGGCGTGTTTGTAATGCAGACTTTCCTCGCTAGACTGTATTCTGTTTCATTAGTTTCCGTGAGTATCCTACTTGCCAAACGCTGGCCAGCAGTGCAAAAGTGGTCGTTACACAAATCTATAGGATTTCGCTGTTCGGTAGTATCTTTCGGCACGAGTAACTCGGTGGGCACTTTGTTGGCTTGTGATAAGCCACAGAGATTTTTTACAGATTGCCAGAGCTTCTTGGGATTATTTCTATTTATATCTAAATCTTTGCTTTCATAATCAACCCGAAGCTTTCGCAGAAGACCAACGAGGAAGTTTTGGTACCTTTTATAAGAAATCTTAAGTATTTTATTATTAGGCTCCTGCCTTGCTCTGTGGTGTAGCTTATCCCTGTGCCTCATACAGCGCATGAGACCTGGGGTGATCCAGGGTTTAAGATTATGTTTAGTTCGACTTAGGCGGACCTCACGAGTATGCTTTAATATAATACCCATTAAAGAATCAACAAAACATTTAGTAGCTACGTTCACATTATCAGTATTAAGTACAAAAGACCAATCCAATTCAAGAAGATCAATTTTAATCGCATCATGGTCTCTTTTAATCATCGTGCGGCTATGTTGAGGGCGTGGCGAACCTTTAAGTTTCATACCGATCATTACTGGATAGTGATCGGTAACCACAGAACGACAAACTATGCCTATAGGTGCATGACTTAGGCAGAACCTGCTTAAGTAGACATGGTCGAGACAAGATCTTTCACGTGTAGGTTCTGTTATGGTTGCCACCAAACCGCATTCTTCAACGAGGCAAAGGTATTCCAGATTTTGGGTATTGCTAGTTTCCAGTATGTTAATATTAATATCCCCAGCAAAGACTAGCGGTAGGCCACCCATGCTAGTCATATATGGTGCAAGGGACGATAAGAATTGTTCAGTGTTACTACACGAGGGAGAACGGTAAACTGCCAGAATATTAACCGCATCAGAAATGTGTATAGCTAGGCATTGAGCTTTATGTACAAAGTGCTCTGTAACTGACGAATCCCATATATCCCTAACATATACCGCAACTCCGCTATTTTGATTAAAATTATTTTCACTTTTGTATGAAGTATAGCCTGGTAGCTGAGGGATATGTGGGCACGAGTTTAGCCAGCACTCCGTTAGAACGATAACGTCGTAAATAATGTCTAATCGTTTCAAAGCCACCAATAACTTATCGAAATTGCAACCAATGCTCCTAATGTTAAGTGCACATAGTTTAAAATTATGATCTCGGGTGAAGAAACTTTTGCAACTCTCTAGATCATCAGTAAGCCGGCAGTCCACTTTAATAGAGTCCAAGTCATTGCCCAATTCATCATTAAACGTCGCCATTTTTATTTATACAATTTATCCAAGGCCAGTTTTTATTCAATAAGAATAGTACACAGTATTGCAGTAAAAAACTGCATTGTACTATAGATAGCCAGGAAGAATAGATGTCGTATACACACTCAAAATAAGTCAGGAAATTACTAAGTGTAGGCAGGGTAATGTATATATAATTATATAAAATTTTGGGCAGATTGGTACGTGTAAACATGATAGTATAAAATATATAATATGTAATTGATTTTATAAGCGGAATGTATGTACCATAAAGATGTCTAGATTGTCTATACGGAAATAAAAATCTAACTTGAAAAATTAACACAAAATATAAGGTAGGTTGCACACTGAGAGATTCCCTCATAAACATAAGCTTATTATCTACGTGACAAAGGATCTTAAAAAGATATATAATAACTACGTTACATATTATTGAAACGCCAAGGTATTGGACTACGAATAGAGCAAACTGGCAGTCAAGATTCAATAACGGCCGCGGTGGTAGCTCCGGCAGTGCCGGTAACGAGTGGGGGCACAAGTCTATCCAAATCGTGCAGAGACCGAACGAGCTGGGCAGCCTTCCCTTCGCGCTGCCTGATGTAGATGCTTCCCTGATTGCACCAGCAAAAGGCATATCCATTATTCCTAGCTCTGACTCTTGTCTCACGAAATAAAATACGATTTTCTTTTGTAAGCCTTTCGTTGAAGAAAAGTTTGGCCGGAGAGCCCGGTATATCTAGGTCTGTTGTGGTAAGGTTTTTCCTTGATTTGGAGGCTCTAATAAGCTGGTCACGCTTAGAGCGCCGCATCAGTCGTACTACAACCGGGCGGGGCAACCGACCACCGAACTCGGCCGAGCTGGCCGGGACGGGCGGCCGGCGTGCGCCGACCCGGGTCACCCAGTCTATCTCCTCATCAGCTAGCTGCACACCGACCTTCTGCGCCGCGACTTTTACTATATGGCCAAGGTTTTCGTTGTTGGTCTCCGGGACACCGACGATCTCGAGCTCGTTAAGTAAGCTTTTCTGTGTCTGCGCGTGCAACTCGCCTTGTAAAATTGATACGGTCACCTTCAGACTAACCACCTCCTGGTCCCTTTTTTCCAGATTTTTTAGGCAGTCATCGTGTGCCGACACCCTGAGTTCCAGTTCATCTATCCTGTCGTGGCAGTGACATAGGGAGTGGGCAACGTCCTCTAACTTACCTTTTAATGCAGAGATCTCATTAGTTAGACGTGTAATAACAACCAAGAGGTCTTTAATATCTGCGTTTTCAGGCAGTGGGGTCGAGGCGCCTGCGCCTAACTCGGGGTCCTTCATAGGTGAAGAAGCCGGCGTGCTTAGTTCACCAATATGACGAACCGGCGTGTCGGAATTGTCCGCCGGCTTGACACGTAGCTTGGCGCACTTGTCCGGACATTTCCATGTTGATTTTGACTTCAACGTTTTGCTGTATATCGATCTTGGCATACCGACGCATTCATAGTGGTAATTGTTGATGCAGTTTTCCGATGTGCATTTTAGAAGCTGCGACGAGACGATAACACCCTCACATGCAGTGCATTTGACCATTTTATTTGTTGTTTGAATTCTGCTATTGTTAGCTAGCAAAAATAAAGAAATACGTCAGCCGTCGTTGTTGAATAACAAGCTCTCGAGTCGCGCCCAAAAAGACGTTAGCGCCGTGCAATATGAGGCACTTACGCGTTTAAGTCACAAGCTTCGATCTTTCACTTTAAATCGATGAAATGCAATTATTATTTATGTTTATATTGTCTTTACTATTAATTTTGATAAATTATAATCACTTCACTATGAACTCAACGATTTGCACTATCAAATTGTTACAATTTCATAACGGTACTTGCGGTTTTTACCACTTTAATTGAATTTAAAGTTATTAATTGTTGAGAGGCACTTGTTTACCACCAGATTGCCGAGGGTAGAATCAATAGATGTAGATGTAGTATGGAGATAGATTTTTAAACTTTTGAAAATATTAATCAAAATCATATTACCTCTATAGTTAGTGAAGCTGTCAAACCTTAGGGGTTTATATTACAAGCGTCAAAAGAATTTATGAAAGTCAAATCTTTAAAAATGATCTATAGTACATACGAGTACGTGCGCTGTCACCTTGAGTACGCGTCTCAGATATAGTATCTAAGATAAACTACAATGTAATATTGACGGTATATAACGCGTCCTACGTAAATGTATGCGATTTTTAAATTATCGAAGTATTTCAAAAGAAACAGATTTTTTGAAATAGTGCGCGAAACAACATTGTCTTCCTCTCACTAAACTCCGCTGACATATTTTTTCTCAATATAATTATCACCTAAAACATTGATTGCCCCAAACTACGAGTACTTAATAAAATCAATATGATTACAGATAATTTATTGATTCAGGCGTTACTTTGCGGAAATACTTTATCAAAAAAACGATATTAAAAAATATTTAGTGACACTTCCGCTGAAAAGAAAACAATGATTTTGGCCTATTTGGGGGCCTATTTATATATACACGTGTTTCGCCTCTACACGAGGCATCCTCAGGAGATGTTGACTCGTCGAGCGCTAGACCGACAGATCACTGTCGGTCTAGCGCTCGACGTGTCGAATCGGTTTTGGTTTATTTGGGGTTTCTTGTGTTTTTTATTTTGTATTCTTCCTTTTAGCATTTTATGCGGGAGGGAGGGTGGTGCACGCCCCCAAATAGGCCAAAATCATTGTTTTCTTTTCAGCGGAAGTGTCACTAAATATTTTTTAATATCGTTTTTTTTAATATGATTACGCCAGCCAGAACTCTTTGTCATAGTTCTTTGTTACATCTTACCTACTACTACAAGTTATCTCAAGAACAGCTACTCGTATTTAGACCACAGATCACAGAGTATTTACACAGACCGTGCAAAACCTTTAACGATTATTACTTCAACCTTTCATCGCTGAGATTGCAACTTAATAAAGCTTTCTTTGGTTTACATAAGTGGCTTAATGATCTTCAGGTAACTTAACGATTTAGATTAAGAAACTTAGCATGTGCAAAAGTTTATAATTATATATGTTTTAATGTCATTATGTGGCAAGTTGTAAATGATCAATTTTAAGATAATGTATCTTATCTAACTTAAGCTATGCAGTCGATTGTCTTCCTTATATTTAATAAATATATAAACGAATAAAAATACATAAATAAATTTGACATTACTGATATAACTTTGACGACGGTTTAACTTAAATATTAAAACACGAAGCTTATATACTCAACTGTGGCTACCACGTAAGACAAGTAGTATTTAAAAAAAAAAATTTAATTAAATCACATGAAACCCCCTTTATTTACTCACTGTTGTATCTAAATAACTTTTTAGTAAATATGTAAATGTTTTTTTGGACAAAAACTTAGCATTGCCATCCAGCGTGGCAATGCCGCCAGCGTTTTGGCCACTTTTCCCCCCACCATGGGGCTTATAGATTAGATAGTTATTATTATTATTTTTATTCAAAAAATTTCACGGGTTTAACCCGGCCCTTTACATAGGCATAAGTGGGGCTGTAGCCAACACTTAGAGGCCCGTTTGGTATAAAAATACAATGTAGTATAAAAACAGAAACATTTTGGATGGATGGTTACATGGTATATCTATTATAAAAATGGGTAAAATGGCAAGGCTATTGGTATGATCTTATTAATGATAAGGGTAATAGTAGGCTATGGACGAGACTACGGCACCTGCCAATTTCAGTCTCATTTAAAATATTTAGGCAGGTGGTGACTTGCCACCCACTAAACGGGCCCCCCATAGGAGCCACCATCAATGGTGACAAAAGGGGCAACGTTGGTGTGGATGGCTAAAGGGTGTCGAGAGGTGTGCTGCGGTTTCACTAGAGCGCTACTACCGGCGTTATGCCCTTTAACACTTCCACCCTTGGAGCTTTTTGTTACTTGCTCTTACGTCTCCACCCCCAGACGGCCAATTAAGGCAAGCTGGGGGTCAGGGGTCTCATTTAGCCCCAGGGAGAATCAGGGTCCGCGGTGTCGCCACTCACCGACGGCTCGCCACAAAGCCGCCCCTGCGGTTTTATTATTATTATTATTATTTTATTTAATTTTTAATTACAAATTCTGTGCCTAGTCATAAATATTAACATAATATATTTATGAATAATATTATTGTAAATGTTTTAGTTTAAAAAAATTTCATTAATAAGCAGATAACCACGTAATTTGAACTTCCTACTTGATCCACTTTGCAGACACTCGTGCAATGTTACGACCTTATAACAGTTAATAAACCGCCAAAATAAAACTCGAAGGGAAACAGAAACCTTGAAGAATGATAAAAACTGATGACCGTTTTCAAAGTCTTCCTTGTTGGGATAATGTTAATAGCTATACTTTTCGTTGGTGCAAGAAATAATGAGAGCTATATAAATTTAACACTGGCACGTATCTCGTTATATCTGGATCTTTTACGAACGAACTTTGAAAAATGTATATCAGTTTATACAACAGTATGAAAATAGAACAATATCACAGATTTTATTTTCCATATGTGTTTAACTTTTCTACATAATCACAATGTATTTAATGTTTGTCGCAAGCTTTGTACACAAATGTAATCCAAGAAATAACTGTTCTCTAAGAACCCTTTTGACTTTTGTTGTTATCAACAACTAAAACTTGGGGTTTTGTATCTTGGAAATTAGTTAAACTTCTGAAAACAGTATTTCCGCAACGCGCAATATTGATCTCGCGGTGGAAATAAAAGCTTCTGACAAAAGACTCACTTGTCTATAAACCTCATACAACCTTACTCTATCATAAGGATCGGATGTATTGCAGCAGATATACTTTTGTGTTCCTGATAGGTATGTGGAGAGGCGAAGGCAACCAAAACTGGTGTCGTTGCCGCGTGCGAGGACTAACCTCCTGCAGGAGGCGCCTTTTACACGCGCACTTCGCACTCTCAATGTCATGGCGGTCGAAATAGATCTATTTCATTGTACTTTGAGTGAATTTACTAAAATAGCTTTAAGGGTTTTGTGTTATGTTAATTAGGTAGATTAGTGTATGTTCTAATTATGCTACGCTATCGCATAAGGTTAGGTATAAAAAAAAAAAAAAATAAAAAAAAAAAATTACCACTGCCTCACTTGGTGGTAACGGAAATAGTTATGCGTGCTATCACATTAGATAAAGATGGCAACTGAGTCTCAAGGGCAGTAACCGGAATATATCACGAGGTCAGATTAAAGAGATCAGATTTTTTAAATAACATAGCTCGTAGCTAACCGAGCGAGCACAATAAAGGACCGTATCACTGACCGACACCGATTTTCTTATGATACCTGCACTAGAAAAACCGAGGAAGGACCCACAAGCTCGAGCAGCTTACTTTCACTACCTCAAAACCATCACCACTTATAACAAAACTCCATTATCATCTGTCATATCCAACATCACTCTCAGAATTGTGACGAATCGTCGAGTATTAACGTACAGCTCAATCAAACAACCAAATCCGTTTTATTGACAGCCCCTAACGATAATGTAGCAGAAAATCGTTTTATGTATGATATCCTGTTTGATCTGTCACAATGAGTCATAATCAGCGAAATTCAATTATATTTACAATGAACTGCATAGCCGACGGATTAGGGGTAAATTGAAATGGGGTATAGGTTTTTATAAGTAACTTCATTTTATTTTGTCAGTGTGTGATTCCTTAGATGAAGCCTTACGAGACCTGAAGCTTATCCGACGATCAAGAGTCTTGTTTAGAAACTAGTGCAACATTGTTGGATTTGCAACTACAACAAGGTATAATGTTTAGTTTTGTACCACAAAGAAATCTTGCATATTAGAAGATTTTTCCCACAAATTCATCGGCAACATTCAAATTGTTTCAGTGTTCGTGTTTAGTTATTTCGTTTGACGAAACATTTAATTATTTAAATTTTACTTTTCAAGAATCGATCATGCAAATTTTTATTGGGCTACCGAAATGCCTCGCTAAGTGTCTTATAAATATAAAGATGATTTATTTGGCAATCAATTCTAGGGAATCCTTTGGTCTCTGGGTTTCATTGGCCACGAAACTATTTGATAATTGGTAACGTGGTTCCAGTTATTAAAGCTAGTGGCGATAATGTCACTTGTATTGTACTTAATTCTTCCTATACCGTGATAATTAAAACAAAAGATTTATGAATGAAGCTGACGTATATTGTCTGGGACGCCAAGGGTTAATAGTTGAAGTTGTTAGGAAAAAACTAAAACACATATTTATAAATATATAAAGAGATAATGATGAAGGCTCTCTTCAAGGGTCGATGTCATTAAAACAATGAAATTTCTATTGTGTCTCGCCGTGCGACCTTTGATGCAATATATTTCTTAGAAAAACATGAAAAGTTACAAACAAAGCCGTTAAATAAACGACATGCAGTGGATGTTAAAATAATTAATATAGGTCAACACGCGATGCTCCTAAGGACGTACAAATAATATTGAGATAGTTACGGTAATTAAATTAAAATACAATTTTAAATAACCTCTTATACAACATACTATATTAGACAAAGTACATATTCAAACATCATATAATATGCATCTTGTGAATAGTTAAATTAAAAGCAATGGTTTAATTTCTTTATCATAACTGTATTACAATTTGAGTGAGGAAAATACACATGTTCGGACGGGATTCGAACCAGCGTCTTTCGAAAATCCGCCATGACCACTAGGCCACCGTCCGGGCAGCGCATTTTAACTCACTATTTGATATAAGCAATAATCCAATTGCGATATTAATTCCAGTTTAATAGTGCTTGTAAAAGCGGTTCAATAGATCTCACTTCATCCCCATTCGGCGCTTTAAATCAAATATCGAGTTAAAACTCGATGCTCGACAGTAGGCTCAGCACCCACTCGGCCCACGTTCCTCTCGGACCGAAGAATAATATAAAATACTCCACTATCGACTCAGTACAATTTCTAAGACAGGGTAAAAAAGGTCATTTATAGCCATCATCATCACGTTGGTCCAGTGGTCATGGCGTTTGACACGGATTTTATGAAGACGCAGGTTCGAATCCCTTTAGACGATTTGTGTATATTTCTCACCAAACTTGCAATGTTTGGTGTCGTTAAGCAGGCGTTAATGCTTTAAAAATCATATAATGATATAGCTCTATTAATTATTTCAGTCAATCCCCATGTATAACCCGAAAACAAACTCTAAATACGTCCACGGCTGCACAGCGTCATCCATCAAGGATAATTGACGCGTCAAAAGCAGCTCGGACTATTTGCCACTTCATTTTGCTGCTCAAAGAGCTTTGCTATTTTCAAATTACTTGCCTACGTCCTTTAAACGAGCAAACATAACTTTTAATGAGCAATCTCTTACCCTTTTGCCCCGATTTTACTTATTTTTTTTATTACTTTTTTAAACAAGCTCGACCCTAGTCTATATAAACAGTAATTCTTAGTAAGTATCCATTAGAATATGACTATATATTATAGAAGCGCTTGTAGCGGAGCTTAACTTAGCAATCTTATCCGATCAACAAGTTAAGCAACACTTGCAGCGGTCAGGACTTGGACGGGTGACCGCTAGTGGCATTATTCAATTGAGCACTTCCGTGCTTCGGAGGGCGCGTTAAGCCGTTAGTCCCGGTTGTTTGTCTTAGTACAACAGTCGTTAGGCTATGTCGAGGGCCATCAGGCGGCCTAAAAACTTCAACATGCGTTGGCCACTAACCTACTTGGTCCTTGGTACTTGGTACTTGGCCCGCATGGTGGGTTACGGCCCAAACTGTTCTCTCTGAGAGGAAACACAAACAAAACACTAAGTATTTGTGACTTATTATTTTTGATACGTTATATGATATTAAGGCTGGTTTATGACTGACATAGTTGTCAGTGTCATACATTCCGCGCAAAGGGTCGGTTGTCTTAAATATTTGTTCCTATATTTCTGCCATAATGGTAATTTGTCATTTTGTAGTTTCATAAACAGTTATTCTCGTGACTGACGGTCATGAGCATTGGCTTATGAAACGCAAAATATGCAAGACTTACATTCACATTGCTGATTTTATTTAAATCTAGATTGTATAAAACCCTTTTTAAATCAATTCTTAACTTATTGGGATTGTATATGTTCGTAACAGATAACCTAATATTTTTTTTAACTAAATAATGGAATACCACAGTGCGCATGGTACCGACTTCGACTTTTAAGTATTGAAGTCGGTTATTTTTTTATGGTAAACCATTTTTTCTCCCTTTTAATATCCATGCTACTTACGGGATCGATTCTCTTCACCGTCAAGTATGATATTGAACGTCTCTTTGATATTGGATTACATCTCAAAAACCGCTTGACCGAATTTGATGAAATTTAAATGGGACCACAAATAATTATAAAAATCAGACTACTCTGTAAAAATGAATACGTCTTCACACTTAAAAAAATATATACATGACGACTTGAGTCTCCTCCTTTTGAAAATCGGCTAAAATCAATATCTAGCCTCCATGAATATTTGACGGAGGAAAGAACTCACCTCTTTGCAGACAAAATCATTTGTCAATGGAAATATCTAGTTTAATCTCCCCTGTTTTCACAGAAAAAATATATTTTTTTCGTTCATTTTACCTCTTTCGCACAAAACTGTTTTGTTTCTTGCACGGTTACCCACTTTTTGTTACATAAAAGAGCTCTTTCAATTCATAACGGTTTGGGTTTAGGGTGAATGAATACTTCCGGAACTCTCAGTTCTTTTCATATTAACAGCACTTTTTTGGGATGCTCCATTTCGGTTATTTTTATGGTCAACGTTTCACAACACTATGAATATGCTCGAACCCGTGGATTCGATTGAAATTACGATATAATATACAATGATATTGGGTGCCCTCAAATTAGATCGTTCCAGACAGAATTAAAGAAAAACATCATCATTGTTTCACAATTTAAGAAAAATATTTATTTATTTTCGGACAGGACACTACAGACTTGTGTAACGATCTTACGACAATCCATGGAATACGCCATGACCGCTGGGAAAGGCATCGAATTATCTCTGTTATGGGGACGGTTTTTCTCCCTAAAATTGCCTACCTTATAAATGTATTACCACAGTACTTAAACTCTTAACTCTTTTTTTTATTTTGGTACCCCTATTCCACGCTAGATTTCTGTTCGTAGAAAATATTTCTGTGAAGAAAAGTATTTAATGCTCTTGGATGTTTGTTATATGGTACTATCTACCTACTACGACACTAAGAATCCTGGCGCGAGATTTGTTTGTATTAATGTTATTCAATATAGATGTTGAAAAATCAGTGATACGACATTGAAGCAAAATTTAGTGAATCCAATTATTACGACTCCATTATTACCTACTACTCGTTTGTGTTCTGGATGCTGTCAGATAACAAATGTAAATCTATTTGTCTAAAGCTAGATAAGTTAACAAGCTCGATTTATCGCTTTTGTAAATCATTCGGAGGTTTTGTAATAATTTCGGTAGAATTGAAGATATATGCGTAGTAGCGAGTGCAAAAATGTCAGAGTTAAGTGAAATGTATAATTATATATATATATTACACATAGGCGAAAGGTTTAGTCAAAATATAGTTAGTGTTAAGGTTCGTAAAGCGCGGCAGCCGTGAAATATGAATTAAGTAGAACGCAGCTGCCGCCGCCCGTGGCACGCTACGCGAATTTTTTTGTAATATGCTATCAATTGACGACCATAACCGTTTTAAGTGATGACCAGTTTTGATCTTTTTGGTGATAGCTCGCTAGACAAGTACTAGAAAGTGCCTTAATATCATACTGTAGGTTTCCTCATGACGTTGGTTACTCAAAAGTTCTTAAACCCCAAGAGCGAAGAAATAACCAATAACAAAGTCGAGTGACCTACAGACGTAGGATAATATAAAAGTGAAACAATTTTGTGCCGCATCATATGAGTATTTATAGCAAAGAAAAACGTCATTTCAGCTTACCATCGCCTGTATTTTCATGCTCTAAGCACACCAATTACCATTTACTGCCGCGTATATTTTTTTTATTCTCCCATTCCCGCCTAAGTGAGTCTATGCGGATACCACTTTTCTCTCTGATAGTACACGATTACGCAAAATGTGCCACTAAATTATCCACTGTAGTTCCGACGCTGAGTTGACGGTTCATGCGGGCGTTTTGTTGCTGACATAAGCCGTGTAGTATTATTTTTACTTTGACATGCCTAATGTTGCTTTTAGAATGGAAACGAATGATGATTCCAATATTATCAAATTTGGAACCAGTTAAATTTTGGGTTAGGTTAATTTTTTTCCCTGATCGGATTAAATACGCACGAAGCGCTTCAAATCTTGCTTCATAATGCGTACGGCTGAAGTATGGAACAACCTACCAGCATCTATATTTCCTGACATATACAATCTGGGATCTTCAAATACAGAGTGAATTCGTCGATCGTACGACCGCGTTATCACTTTCCATCAGGTGAGACTGTGGTCAAATGCTTGTTTATCAAATATAAAAATAAATTTCTAAGCTCTTCTATTTTCAGTCTATTTAATTCCGCATTTTCAAGTCATTTTCTGTTTACATTCTTTCTACAAAGCACCGTATGGTGATAATACTGATTTGCATCGTTCGGTCCAAAGACAAGTTGAGGTCACTCAATACTCATATTTATTGCTGCCTGTTATTACCATTGATGAATTCTTAGCCAGTCATAAGTCAGCTTAAAATCAAAACTTAAAATTCACACAATTAACGTTCATTAAAGTATGAATCCACGTTATAAAAATTTCATAGAGCAATTAAGGTTGTATAAGACGCGCTGAAAAAGCAAACATGGCGGTAAACCCTAATACAGTAATTTTACTTCTGAGTAGCAGTACGGAAATACAAGATGTTTAATAATGTTTTAATAGCCATATCCTTTATTATGTATGTTTACCGTACAACTATCATTGAATCTGGGGTTGTGGTCAAATGACATTCGAACGTAAATTGGCTTTATTAAAGGTTTGTTGAGTTGCATGAGCTTATTATAAACGGTTTTGCTTTGATAGGCCTGACTATGTATTATTGCTAAAATAGTAAGTTTTTACAAGGTCTGTTTTGTCAAAAACGCGATTAGGTAATAACCTGTAAGTAATAACACAATAATATCATTTTTAGGTCTACGATTGCATGAAGCTGTAAAAAGATTTTTTTAAGGTAATGCAATCAGACAATAGGGGAATTTTTTTATTGAAATTCTTGTGATATCTGGTGGGATTGACACAAAATAATAAACTACTCACTAGGTTTCCCACGCGGTGATGGATGATGATGAAAGATATCCTATGTGTTTTTTTCAGAGTCTCATATTATAATATATCATTTATTAGTAAGAGTATTAACCACACACGTTGCAATTCCTGGAAAAGTAGTATGATTTCTGCGAAATCTATTGTTGGCCAAATATAGCGAATCGCGAGTCGTTTGGGATCGGATACGTTGACCTGGCTTTTGAGCATATCAGATGCTCATCTACAGTACGAGTGCGCAGCGGCGTCTTCAAGGTCTCGGCAGGCGTTAGAGTGCCCCCCCCTGGTCGGTGGACCGATGAAACCCGGGGCGACGCATTTGTTTTTATTTACATACACACAAGGTCGTCAGGTCCCAAACTAGGCAGGGCCTGTAATAAGGTAACGTGAAGACTGATATTCATATACACACCCAGACACAGCTAAAACAGACATGTTCATGCACGCAAATGTTTGACTGGGAAACGAACCCGTTACCAGCGGCTCAGAAGCATTTCTATTAACTGCACCAACGAATTCGATCCCTAACGTGAGTGCTTTGCCGGTTAATTCGTAGTTTAAGAGGATTGCATGGCTCTAGTACTTTCCATGCTAAAAGAAATAACTCTTTTCTACCTCTTAACATTGTCCGATTTCAGTAATGAGTTTATTATGCCCGTACGTATTGATTTTGCATTTTTTAAAGTTTTAAATAAGGAAATTTATATAACTTTTAAATACTGAAAAATCAAAACGTACGGGCAAAGTAACCAATGTGATGATTACATGAAAAAAGGATCACTGAAATCGGACAATGTTAAGAGGTAGAAAAGAGTTATTTCTTTTAGCATGGAAAGTACTAGCTATGCAATCCTCTTAATATGCATATTTATGCTGCTTTTTTGATACTGGCTAGTAAATCAGAGCCTATTGAAAAAATATGGTGCTTCCGGTTAATTTGGATGAGAAAATTTGCCAAGAAGAAATACAATACTCATTGCATAAGTTAAGAAAAAAACCTAAAATGGTTAATTTATTGTTTATTCACATTAAAAACATATTTGACATTGCTCTATTGTAAAATCTATATTGTAATACTAACAAAAGTTTGGTAAAACTTGATGTTATTTTGGATCGTGTGACAATGTATCTATTATTTTATGCGCGCGACTTCTTCCACAGACAACAGCCTGTGATATGTGATATCTCTATCACACATCACGGTGTGTATGTGATAATCACGGGAACAGTCCATCAGATCTACTTGAATTTGATCCATATTAGTTTAGCCATTTTTGCACGATTGGTTCAACTCATTCAATTATTTTACATTCGTACCACCGAACCTTGTATTTTTGTAAGTTTCATATTAAAACCAACCATAGTAAAAACCCTCCTTGAAAATTGGAAATCGCTACATATTACAGTACAAAAATACTGGTTTTTAAAAACATAGAACAAACAGGCTTGGTAATAGTGTACCGTAGTCTTACCAAGAATCATTTTCAAATAGTTTCTCCGCCCAAATGTATACGACAGTAATGACGTGAATAATTTCACCCCATTATAAGGTACATTTACGTTTACGATGCTCTACACATAGCCGGTAACCGAGCACACTGGCGTAATATCTTAAAAGAAAGGACAATGGGTGGAGGAGGTCACGACCCTCAGACATGAGGATTACGACTCAAGGAGGAGAATAAGGTACATTCTGACGTGAAACGTGCGTTAAAATAGAATTAGAAAATTATTTATTGACCTTATAACATATTATTGATGAACATAGGATGTATACTATTTTCAAAATAGGATAAGGGATTCATATAAAAACTTCGACAATGTAACCCAAGTTGTGGAAAACATACCAAAAAAGTCTTTCAATCGCGTACACTGCGGAAAATATTGACCATAATAAGATTATCCTATGCTATTGACAGTATAGAAAAGTATACTATATGTTCTAATATACGCATATCTGCTTGTCACACAATGTTTGCTCCGTTCAGAGATCAAACCTCGCTTAAAAAGCAGGGTCACAACCGACTAAGGTAACGGGTCGTCGATGCATGTGTGTCACAATATATCTAAAGTAGTATATGTTGATAAAAAATATATAAGAATGATGTTTTTTCAAATGCCTCCGCGATAACCCGACATCTATCAAATAATATTTCATCTTCTAAAATTTTCCCATTCAGAATAACCAAAAAAGACTATACATCATCCTTAATAAGTAGCATTGTTTCCAAGCGTTTACGTTTATGACAAATTGAATATATTCCGCGTATCCACTGATGATATCAATTGGAAGATGTGTTCCGCACACAAAATAACAAGGGCCTGGGGAATGGAATGCGGACGTGTGTAACTGGAGCCACGAAATAAGAATGACAGTGGGTACGGTTCAGCTGTGGTACGATTGCGTGTTATTATGGTTTCATTCAATTCTTTTTTGTTAGTTCTGTTTTAGAAATAAGGATTGGATAACAGTGCTTAGTTGCAGACTAGTGTTAGCATCATGCGCCGCGCAGCGGCAGCGGCGTGCGTGACGTCATGCAAGGAAGACCCAGGCGCGGGGTGCGCCCGCGACGACAGGCTGCCCTGCCCCTCGAGTAGTGACGGACGTGTGCTAACTGCTACCTATCAATGCTTAAATTAATGATTAAATTAGTGTTCGAGTGACAAGAACGTTTTATTGATAACACTAGCGAAGATGAATAAGTATTTCATAAGGAACTGCAGTGCGCCTTTTTACAATAAAATAGCGATAAACACAGCTCTACTCACGAAAATAATATTCAAAATGGCTGTAAAAAAATATGAAAATTAAAAATCATATTAAATACATTATACAAAATAATTATTAAACTAAAAATAATATAAAGATGCTTGGAGTCTATTTCTATCAAGTCAACATGTGTCCATCTATTATTTATGACTGTAATGAAAATATTCATCATCATCATCTCATCTCAGCCGTAGGACGTCCACTGCTAAACATAGGTCTCCTCAATAACTTTCCAAAAGGACCGGTTGGAAGCGGCCTTCATCCAAATTCATCCTGCAATCTTTATCTGGTCATCTGTACACCGTGTCGGTGGACGACCTACGAAACGCTTGCCGGTCCCGATGCTGGTGTAGTAATGAAAATATTACTCAATAAATAATAACTAAAGAAATAGCCCGTGGTCTCTACTATGGTTATTCCCGATAGTGCCTCAATTTGTTTGGAGCGACAGTGGAATTTTTCAATTAATTTGCAATTGGCATTCGTAAGTTTGAATGTGATTTCAAATTTAAATAAATGATGTTGAAGCCGAATGAGAGCAGACCTATGCATGTGTTATATGTATCTTCTGTGATCTTTCAATTACTTTTGTAGGAGCACTAAAGAATGAGTAGAGACTATCAAAACTATTTATCAAGGACGCTCTTATGATCTTCTGCTGACTGACGCAGTAAATATAGTTAAGCGTGACGCTTCACATTAATTTAGATTAATGCTATCTAACTCAGTGTGCCTACCCCGATACCGGGGTGAGATGAGAAAGTAAGTCCCGTCGACTCCGGTGTTGTGCTATTCAATTCAAATCTAAATAACATACCTACATACATAACATAACATACATACATAAACAACATTAAGGCGCAGTCCAACTTCAATTTTACAATCATTTACGATGCTTTACATAAGGTTGAAAATCTCGTGTTAGATTGGAAGATTTGATGCGAAAATACATTTATTTTGTACCTGTTTTTTATATTTTTCGATAAATACTAACACGATTGAAAAAACTGCTGGTTACTATTTTAGTACTATATGTTGGCTATGTATTACCTAAAAAAAATAGTTTTATCGCTAAAAAATTCAGAGAGTTTGAACGTGAAAATTTTTTTTTGTTGACCTATATAGGATTTTTTTTCTGCAGAGAGAGCGAGTAATATTTATGAATTCTGTTCGGTTATTACTCTTTTCCTGTTCCTTTTCTAACCTAAGCATTTTTTTTCATATAATTTTATCGATTTGTTTCGTTACACTAGAGGCCTTATTAATAAACTTGGCTTACACCCGGAGTAGTTAAAACATCTATCTGTCACTTTTTCGCTTGCAGTAAATGTCACGCGTGAAAGCAAGACAAAGCATGTCACGCCTAATATATTAGGCGTTTACGCAACGTTTATTAATAAAGGCCTAAATGTTTAAAGATTCTGCTTTTTACTACTATCAGGATACAAGCGCGTCTTAAGGGCCTTGATCTAGTTTATTGTATTGTAACGTATCTTTCTAATACTTCATCTGCGTATGCCACGCTGTAAAAGTGCCCTGATGAATTGGATTCCTTGAAAAAGTATGACAGGCATGAATGAGGTGGAGAAACGCGTTTTTAGAGGATGTATTTTATTCAAATGCTGCGTCTTATCTCTATGACGCTTTGGTTTTATCTTGAGGACGAACTTTTTATATAGATATTTTAACACAACTTCGTGTGAACAGGGAAGCTCTTAACGAATATATATTTTAAGTACCTATCTCCACGCCTTTAATGATTACGTTGTTATTTTAATGATTAGTAAGGATACACATGTTGAAATTTTATGTATTGGACTGTAGAATTTCTAACACTTCAATGAAACCACCAATTTGGGATATTTATAGTGGATTTTAATACTATTTAACTATGGTAAATTACAAGAAACACAACCGCACCGTACAAGGTTGGCAGGCGAGAGAGAGAAAAAAGTTGCCATTATCATAACTTTAAATAATACAAAATAATTATGTTGGGCTGCCAAGACACATATATACAAAGCTTTAAAAGTAATAATAAAGACTTATCTATAAGCCCTATGGTTAAGTGGCCAAAACGCTGGCAGCACAACGAAAAAACAAATAACATTCTCCTAAATTAAAAAGTTACATGTTTCTAGAGAGTTCCATTTTGGAAATACGTAACTGTTTTTTTATTTGTTTTATTGTTGGCGGTTCCAGAAACCATAGATAATACAATACAGTAGGTCTACGATGAGTTTACAACATTGATACCAATCGATGCTCGCTATCGACTGCCGCGAAAAAATGTACGAAAAAAGAACAGTGCCACCTCGCGGTCAATTGTAGAACTAAAATTGACAGCGAGTACGCCAATCACAAGCTTAATAGGTAGCCGAGATCGAGTATCGACTATAGATGACATTTATGTTGCCAACTCATGGTAGAGGTACAGAAACATTCAGCCGTGCGATTCGATTTGTCGTTGCGTTCCTCGACGAGCTCACCGATATCAAATACTTGATAAGATGTCGCCCTAGAAATAAGGTTATTTATCCAACGTTTCTTGTCATCTCGTCATTTGTTTCACGAATTTTGTCAAACAGGCAACGATGTTTGATCGTACGGCTTTATAGTACAAGTATTATTTTATGTTACATACAACAATATAACAGAAGCATGTAAAATTCAAGTTTCATAGCCAGTAGTTGCTGCAAACCCCTTCGGTAAGAAACGGGCGTGAAGTGACGTAAGTATGTCTTTTATTAATTAAACCATCTGCCTATCCAACCTTCATCACCAATTACGTTGGAGGTTTATTTAATTATCTGATACCACAAAAGTTACTGAATGAAACCAAATAGATAATTATGGTTTAAAGTTCATTAACAACGTTTAATTAGTCTGTTCGAAATTAACCTAAGCCACAATACATTTTATGAATTGTGTTTCATTATAACCGATCGTAAGCTGCATATAAGCTGTTCGATTTAATGTGTAGTACAAGCCTGTTTATTACATTTCATTTTCGTGCGATCAATCGGGTTTGTTCCCATTACGAAATTCAGTTTGAAAAACTCTTGTTTTAGGATATGTTTTATTTTATTAGTAATGAACATTTTTGTAACTACGTCGTTTATTATCTACTAGCAACTGCCCGCGAGTTCGTTCGTGTATTAGGCTCGGACGTCGCCTCGCTATAACCTCCCAACTTTTCTTTATTTTTTAATGTAAGATCTTTCTACGAAGTATTAGAGAAGAAGTACCTATTATAGAAGTATTTAAAAAAATATGAATGAAATCGGTAAAGACGTTCTCAAGTTATAGCGTGACCCAGGCCTAGACAAAATTCAAACAGGCGTGATCCCGCACACGCTACAGACAAAAATGTGTCTACGAACTTAGCGCGACGTCACGTGACTTTTCCACAGGTAATGTCAACGCTATACATTTTGAAGTTGTCGTTAGACGCTAACAATAACAGAAACATCTTTTGTCTAGACAAAAGATGTTTCTGTTATCGTTAGCGCCTAGACCTAGGCCTGCAGGAGAAATAGGGGTTCATTTTTGTATATATACAAGTACAATTTGAAAAATTTAATACTGACTTCCATTCTATTCAGTTATTGGAGTGTAACCCAAAAACTACTGTACCGAATTTGATTAAATTTAAATGGGACCATACTGGAAGCACCAGCTTTCAAACAAAAAGAATTATGAGAATCGATTCGCACTATCGAAAGTTATGAGGTAACAAAGATAAAATACAGTCGAATTGAGTACCTCTTCCTTTTAGGAAGTCGGTAGAAAAGATATACATTTTTAATTTAAGCTTTAAATTTGATGAGTGGTCCTGTACACAGTGACGTGCCATTTTTGTTAGTATGCATCCCTTTATGCGCGTTTTACTATATCACGCAAAACGATGTCTGTTAAATTTATGGAAACAATCATGTATGGGCAGGACAGTCTATTGACAAACTATTGATATGTGCATATCATTTGCTTATTTGCACCAAGGATGGCTTTAGTTTCAATTGTGAAGTACTTTTTCCTTATTCTATCTAGTAATTATATACTCGTAATATGTTAGAACAATTCAGGATCAGTTTCCATTACCTATTTACGGTTTATCGTACATATACAAATATAATTATTTACAATCAGTAAATCATAATATAAGTTAAAATTGAATAAAAACAATTTCTTTAATATCTAATTAATAAACTTTAAACGCTAATAGACGTTAATAAATATTATACATATACGAATTAGTAAATATACAAATATAGTGAATTATAATCAGTAAATTATAAAATTAATTAAAATTAAATAACTTCAAATTAAAATTTGATATCTGATTAATAAACCTTAAATACTATAAAAAAAAGACGTGTGGCACTCTGAGACTGCCGCGGTAAAGCTATTGCAAAGCTATTTTTATCAACTTATGCAATTATAATTATTTAACCAATGCCATCTAGAGGCGAGTTGCTGAACTAAAGAGATAAGCGTGATATTTCAAAAGTCATTAAAAGTTCTGCTATTCATCGATAGATGCCAAATCAAATTATGCAATTATAATTATTTAACCAATACCATCTAAAGAGTATACGCACGATGTATACGCACCGACGAAGTCGCACCCGGATGATGAGGTGGAGGATATGTATGAGGACATTAGTCGGGCCATACATACCTCTGAAACGCACTTTCTAGTTGTTATGGGGGACTTCAACGCGAAGTTCGGTAAGAGAAGCGAGGATGAGTTGAAAGTGGGGAAATTTGGATATGGACAACGGAACCGTAGGGGACAGAGGTTGGCCGACTTCCTGGAGAAAGAGGGACTCTTTATGATGAACTCTTTCTTTCAGAAGCCACCACACAGGAAATGGACCTGGCTGAGTCCCGATGGTTCCACGAGAAATGAGATTGACTTCATTATGACCACCAAATGGCAAATATTCACTGATGTCTCCGTGATCAACAGGGTTAAAACCGGTAGTGATCACCGAATGGTAAGAGGCACGGTAAATATTAATATCAAACTGGAGAGGTCTCGTCTGATGAAGTCTACGCTCCGACCCACTCGTGCCCGTATTCAAGACCCCGAAAGCTTTCAACTTGAGCTATCCAATCGCTTCGATTGCCTTGAGAACATCGCTTCACTGGACGAGATCAATAACAGGTTAGTAGAAACTGTCCATACAGTGGGTTCCAAGCACTTTAAACCCCACCGTACAGATAGGCCACAGAAACTCTGCAACGATACCCTCAACCTCATGGCTGAACGACGCTCATTAAAACTGCAGTCTTCGGATGATGCTGAAGCATATAGGCTGCTCAATGGACGAATATGGAAGTCCTTGCGACACGACATCCGGATCTTTAATACAAACCGTATTAAAGAGACGATACAGCGGAAAAAAGGCTCCAAAGTGTTTGCAAGAGACATGTCTATTGGGCAAAGCCAGTTGACGAAGCTGAAGAGAGGAAACGGCAGTGTAGCGTCGACCAAAGCGGAAGTGTTAGGAGAGGTCGAGAGTTTCTACGGACAGTTATACACCTCGGTCGCTAAAACTGTTAGCAGCTCGGTCAAAGACCCAAGAGCCAAGCTGACCCGACATTATACCGAAGATATCCCGGACATCAGCCTGTACGAGATTAGAATGGCCTTGAAACAGCTTAAGAACAACAAGGCTCCTGGTGACGACGGTATCACATCTGAGCTTCTGAGAGCGGGTGGAACACCGGTACTTAAAGTCCTTCAGAAGCTCTTTAATACCGTCTTACTCGAAGGTTCAACGCCACAAGCATGGAACAAAAGCGTGGTGGTGCTGTTCTTCAAGAAAAGTGACAACACTTTACTTAAAAATTACAGACCCATCTCGCTTTTGAACCATGTTTATAAGCTGTTTTCGAAGGTCATAACGAACCGTCTCAGTCGCAAGTTTGATGAATTCCAGCCTCCGGAACAAGGCGGTTTCCGAAAAGGCTATAGTACGATAGACCACATCCACACGCTACGGCAAGTTATACAGAAGACCGAAGAGTATAACTTGCCTCTTTGTTTAGCGTTTGTGGACTATGAAAAAGCCTTTGATTCGATCGAGACGTGGGCAGTGCTTGAGTCTCTCCAGCGGTGCCGTATTGACTATCGGTATATTGAAGTGCTGAAGTGTTTGTACAAAAACGCCTACATGTCAGTCCGAGCACAGGAGCAGAGTTCGAAGGCAATTCCATTGCAAAGAGGCGTGAGACAGGGAGACGTTATATCTCCGAAACTGTTCACCGCTACATTGGAAGACGCCTTCAAGCTTCTGGAATGGCAAGGACTTGGCATTAATATTAACGGCGAATACATCACTCACCTTCGATTTGCCGACAATATTGTAGTCATGGCAGAATCCATGGAAGACCTCAGTACAATGCTCGAAGGCCTCCATCGAGTTTCCCAACGGGTAGGTCTTAAGATGAACATGGATAAGACGAAAATTATGTCTAATGCCCATGTTGTACCTACCCCAATATCAGTTGGGAACTCAGTTCTCGAAGTTGTTGACGAGTACATCTACCTGGGACAGACAGTCAAACTAGGCAGGTCCAACTTCGAAAAAGAGGTCAATCGTCGAATCCAACTCGGCTGGGCAGCGTTCCGGAAACTTCGCGAAGTTTTCTCTTCAAAAATACCTCAGTGCCTCAAGACAAGAGTCTTCGACCAATGTGTGTTACCAGTGATGACTTATGGCACTGAAACGTGGTCTCTTACTATGGGCCTCATAGACAAGCTCAAAGTCGCACAACGAGCTATGGAGAGGGCTATGCTCGGGGTTTCTCTACGTGATCGAATCAGAAATGAGGAGATCCGTAGAAGAACGAAAGTCACCGACATAGCCCAGAAGATTAGCCAGTTGAAGTGGCAGTGGGCAGGGCACATAGCACCTAGAACAGATGGCGGATGGGGCCGAAAGGTTCTGGAGTGGAGACCACGGACCGGCAAGCGCAGCGTAGGTCGTCCACCGACACGGTGGACAGACGACCTGATGAAGGTCGCAGGACGACGTTGGATGCAGGCCGCTTCCAACCGGTCCTTTTGGAAAATCATGGGGGAGGCCTATGTTCAGCAGTGGACGTCCTACGGCTGAGATGATGATGATGATGACCATCTACGGGGCGAGTTGCTGAACTAAAGAGACAAGCGTGATATTTCAAAAAGTCATTAAAAGTTCTGCTATTCATCGATAGATGGAGTCGGAGTGGGGGGTGTTAGGTTATTTTCGTTACAGAATTTCTGGATTCGGTCTCCACACTCAAGGCGCGCGATAGAAGCTATGCAATAGCTTAATAAAAGCGTATTAATATTATATAAAAATAATAATAAACGAATTTGACATAAGAACAGTTTGACTTATACAGAAATTATCATCAAGTTGAAATTCAGTGCTCGTAATACTTCTGCAACTGTCACTGAGAGCCAGCTGCATGACAGGATAGGTCTAGCGCACTGTCTGCGGAATTATATATTACTTTTCATTCCGTATAGGAATCAAATAGCCATATAATCTAATTTTCTATACTAATATTATAAAGAGGAAAGATTTGTTTGTATGTTTGTAACGAATTGGCTGAAAAATTACTGATCCGATTTCGAAAATTCTTTGACCATTGGAAAGCTTCATTCACCCTGAGTAACATAGGCTGTATAAGATTCATCATTATCATCCATCACCGCGCGGGTGGAACTACGGAGAGCAGCTAGTTTTATTATAAAGTAAATGTTATTCGAGATTGTATTGTCTATTAGTACATTAGTACGAGTAGTATACAATTTTAGTAGGCATTTTCACCCTTTATAGTGACCCTTGTTTCTATAGGGATGATTTTCATTCATAGTCAATCACGATATCATCAAGATAAGCGAAACACTTTTTAGTTATTGGAAGGTAACTCAAAAACTGCAAAATGCGAATTTGATGAATTTTATATGACACCACCTCGGAAACTCTTTCTATTAAAAAAAGAATTTAAGAATTAGTCCACAGATGGGAGAGAAATGTGTGAACATACACAAATATAAAAATACATACAGTCGAACATAGATTCTCCTCCTTTTGGAAGTTGGTTAAAAATACCCGTCCTTTTGCCCCGAACCGTCGTATTTTGTGAAAAATATGACATCCCGTTAAATTGTATTTCAGTAAAACTTGATATAATTCCGTAATATCCTTCCAAAACACAAATGTTCTTAAATTAATAACTTCCCAAAACGAAAGTCTCGCCGACAAGCGTAAGTCGACGAACGCGTTCAACTTTACAACTTTAAAACGCCAAAGTTTAACTTGAAAGGGACCAAACGTTTGGGGAAACTTTTTAAACCAAATTAATAAGGACTTTTAAATTATACTCTAAATTATGTTGATATATAGCACTAGCTGCGCCCCGTGGTTACACCCGCGTGGTGATGGATGATGATGGAAAGTATCCTGTGTTAATCCAGCGCCTCATCTACATTAAGACCAAATTTCATAAAAAAATACTTATCCGTTTAGGCATGAAAAAGTAACAAACATCCATCCAAACATACAAACATTTGCGTTTACAATATTAGTAGGATTTTGAATATGAAAAAAATGTCACAGGTGCAACAATACATACTGAAACATAAGCAAATAAAAGTCGTGCTAAATCAATAACATCGTGCACGCCGCTATGACTCAGCTGTCATAGTAGACATTGCAGCACGCGCGTGAACCAATCCCTGCTTTCCTTCTGACATATAAACCAATCACCGAACATGTATATTTGTAACCTCGGAAGTAATTCGTATTTGGAATCATACGTCGTTTTGGTTTGAAAGACCACTTTTTGTGTGGAATATATTGTTTCGGTTAAGGAGAGCAAGTCGTTTGCTGGATAGTAGGATAGTTAGCGTATCTCCTCTAACGTCACAACCAACCCGACTCGGCCGTGCGATCTTTGACAAAATTCGTGAAACAAATGTAGAGATGACAAGAAACGTTGGAAAAACAACCGTTTGTATAAGGGCGATCTCTCTTAAAGTATTTGACATCGGAGAGGTCGACGAGCACATCGAGAATCATTAGAAAAACGCACGGCTGTGCGTTGTGCACTGTGCGAGCCTAAACTGAATGAAAGTTGGTTCTACGTAAGTCCTGGCTCTTAAAACGTTTTGTTTATATGCAAACGCACAATTGTAAACGCACGGCTGTGCGATTCTCTAAGAGCAAACATCGTTGCATCCATATCATATTATATCGTGGTGGTATAGCTTTCGATTTTAAAGACATAAACATTCTAACTGTTGTCTCTCAGTTTATCTATGAAAATCTAATGTATGTAAAGAAAAACATTAGCAGTTTTGATAAAAGGAGTGATGCTCATTCCATCAACACGCGAAATAAGCACAAGCTATCCGTACATGTAACGCGTCTCCACAGAATAAGTCATTCTTTTATGGGACAATGTATACGATTCTATAATAAAGTTCCCAATGTTATCCGAGATTTGCCTATTAATAAGTTTAAAATTACTATTAAAACTAAACTCTGTCAAAAAGGTTATTACAAAATTTCGGATTACTTGGAGGATAAAACAGCTTGGGACTGATCACTCCAGGATCTATCTACTCGTGTACTAAGATGTCAAAGTGTAGCGTGTCTTGCCCTACAGATACCATTATTATGTTCTCTTCTGTAAGGCAACACACTGGAGCTAATATTTGTAGTACCTAAGTAAAAATATTGTAAAAACATCTATATAAAAAGAATGGCCCCGAGTTTCTTGCCGCTTCTTCTCGGTAGGCTCTATATATTTTGGAACGTGGCGGTAGTCTTTAAAGTACATTATAATGAAAAATTGACGTTCATAAGTGCGTCTTTGATGCCTAAATTGAATAAATGATTTTGACTTTGACTTTGACTTTGACTTCGAGCCTAATCTAAATGAAAGTTGGTTCTACGTAAGTCCTGGCTCTTAAAACGTTTTGTTTATATGTAAACGCACAATTGTAAACGCACGGCTGTGCGCTTCTCTAAGAGCAAACATCGTTGCATCCATATCATATTATATCGTGGTGGTATAGCTTTCGAGCCTAAACTGAATGAAAGTTGGTTCTACGTAAGTCCCGGCTCTTAAAACGTAGTGTTTATATTCTCTTTGGTTGCATCTTTGACAACATCCGTGAAACAAATGACGATATTACTAAAAACGTAGAAAACAACCTTATGTACAAAGGCGACATCTCATAAAGTATTTGACATCGGTAACCTTGTCGACGAGCGCTGCATCGACGAATCATTACAGAATCGCAAAAAGCCTTATAAACTCTGCATTATGTTAGCCCCTTTCATTTAATTTGCTGCCATGACACTTACTACAGTGCCCTTCACGACCTAACACATAAGTGCTTGCGAGTTATTGCTTTGGTGCAGATTATCTGATAATGCAGTGGTGCCAACCAAGACAGCTCCTTGTAAACAGTACTTACCGGTTTGTACCCTTGCGTCCATATATATATCCACACAAATCCATAATTTCGTCCCTTAACGAAGTAATGACATATTATTATATCTTGGTATGAAATGAACTACGTACTACCAAAATTTTTAGTCATTGTTTTCAATATTTTAATTTTAAACAAGCGTAAAACCTTTCTTAATTCTTGAGTAATTTAGTTTAAACGTGATAGATTTTAGATTTTACGTGATAGATTCAGCAATGAGAGGATGCGTAGACCAACTAAAGTAACCAGCCCAGAAGATAAGCCCTTGCTTTGCCTTGCTTTGTGCCCTGCCCACTGCCACTTCAATTGGCACAAAGCACGCAGAACAGATAGCCGAAGGGGCCGGAAGGGGAGTGGAGACCAGGGACCGGCAAGTGCAGCGTACGTCGTCCACCGACGAGGTAGACTGACGACCCGATAAAGGTCTAATTTTGCAAATTTATAGAACAAGAGGAAAACCTTCGCGCTCCATAACTCTTGTCAGCTAATAAAATAAATGTACATTTTTCCACAAATTAACAGGAAAAAAATATTTGTCGAACTAATGACCGACTATTGGGCGGAAATGTCTGTTTGATAGCTCCTGATAGCTGTCTGGTACAATTCATAAGCGTAAGTTTTTTCTCTGAGATCGCACTTATTATAAATAATCTTTATATCAGTACATCTATACAGATTAATAAAATGTCTGTTTGTTATTCCGAAACAGCGTATCCCTTAATGAATATCAAAGTATACGATAATGATAAAAAAAAATTGTTTTAAATTTTTGTGTCTGTCTGTCTGTTTGTTCCATCTCTCTCTGAAATGGCTAGACCGATTTTAACGGGACTTTCACTGGGCACATAGCTGATTTTTGAAAAGAAACTGTGTCTGTTGTTACCTTATCACGCCTAAACGGCTGAACGGATCGAAATCAAATTTGGCAAGGTTACAAATTATATCCCAAAGTAGCACATATGATACTTTTTATCATCTATATCATCATCATCCATTACCACGCGGGTGAAACCGCAGGGTGCAGCTAGTTATATAAATAAAACCCAGATGCATGTCTCCGGGAGAGGACGGAGTAGAATATTCCCTATGCCGTTGGGATGCGAATCGTAAGAGGCAAGAAAACCTGAGCTACTACTTGGTAGGCCTTGTGTAAGAGGCCGTGGCTTGGTCGGTACCACCGCAGTGCCAAATGTTCTACGGCGGAGTAATATTGCGCGTACGTGTTATAGTGTGGCGAGTACTGTAGTAAGTGATAGGGAAAGAGACTAAAAAACCAATATCTCGAGGTGAAGACCGTAATGCCAGGCAAAACTGCAGTTCTAAGCTCTCGTTGGAACTGCAATTGTCATTCGCCAGTAATGCTAAATAGAGGTACAGGCATTTCCCGTCTTGTGCCTCAACTGTATATAAAAAAAAAACACAGAAAGGTCTTTTCTCATTTCTTTATCTAAGCTCTAGAATGACAGTACTGGGTGGACGTTTTTTTAGTAGATTCGTAAGTTTGTGCATTTGCCACTTCTTAGTTAATTATGTTTATAAATAGAGTTGCATCAATTGAGTTTTCTACCGACTTCCAAAAATGGAGGAGGTACTCAATTCGACTGTATGTTTTTTTATGTTTGTTATCTCATAACTTTCGACTGGTCGAACCGATTCTCAAAATTCTTCTTTGTTTGAAAGCTGTTGCATCCCGTGTGGTCCTATTTAAATTTAACAAATTCAGTCCAGTAGTTTTTGAGATACACTCCAATAACTGATTAGAATGGAAGTCAGTATTACATTTTTCAAATTGTACTTGGTTTATTTATTTAGTCAGTCAAGTCATATAAAATACCTAAGTCTTTTGTTAGGTCACTGTTCTGTTTATTAGTCAGTAAACTGGTAGGAATGTTCAAAACACCATTAAAAATAAATCTAAAAAGTCCTCATCGAAACGATCTGGAACAAATGTACTCAGGCTCAAAGGTCACCAAACAGGTTTTTGCGATTTTCAGCAAAACGGTAAGTTATATTACAAATATTCGGGGAACAGAACATAGCTTTTTTGTCTGCATTTCGTATATTTTCAGAAAAACTTCTGCACGCGTGCTTTGTATTGGACAATTTTTTTATAAGTAAAAAAATACTCATACTCCCTTACCTATGGTTTTCCAAATCCGTTATTTCATTAAAGGCTTCACATTCAACTCATTTTCATTTTCCTACACTTACCTAGAAATCCCCTGCCTTGCACCTACCTCTTTGACTCTTCTAGATGACAACCAGTGAGTTAGTCATTCAGTGAGTAAGTGTATCGTGAGATAGTTAGGATTTTCTGTAGATTGGAGATTCGCTTGTTCAGCTCACCAAACTAAACTAGCGAACTTAAATATATTTTTAGTAAATTATGGTAGTCCTTATTCTGTTCCTTCTTAAGTCCAAATTCGTATAATGGTTGCAAGTGACAACTCTTTAATTTGCCGTGCAAATTTTATCGTCATGTGAGTTCGTGCTCTCTAAACCTCGAGAGCAATAAATCCGGGTCACTTAAAGAATGTTAAAAATCTCGGAAACTAAAAATGATAGGTTAATGCAATAAATTGTATTTAATAGACAATGTAATACTCCTTAAATGAAAGTAAAAAAAATATGAGTCACCATACATTTTATTAACACAAAATTACATAAAGAAAAAAACTGCTGATCTCTCCTTAAAACAAAAATAGGAAACATGAAATTTTTGAACTTTATTACGATTTTCTTGAATTTTAATACTTCGTATTGCCTCCTCGTGCTTCCATTACTGCGTTTACGCGGTTTGGCATGCTGTACACCAAGTTCCTTATACGATTTTGGGGAATATTCTCCCATTCCTCTGTGAGAGCAATTTTGCGCTCACGAAGCGTGATTGGGGGAGGGTTTCGTTGTTTTACGCATCTGCCTGGCCACTCCATACGAGTAATGTTCATCTCTTGAAGGTCATTCACAATCCTACCTGTATGAGGTCGGGCATTGTCATGCATAAATATAGCATCCTCACCTAAATTTACCATAAATGGACCAACGTGATCATTGAGGATTTCTTCCACATATCTTTCGCTAGTTAAAGAGCCGTTTTCTATGATCACCAGCTCTGTGCGACTTTCAGAAGAAATTCCGGCCCACACAAGTACAGACCCACCACCGTAGGCTACTTTTTCTTCGATGCATGCTTGCTTGAATCTTTCCCCTGGTCTTCGATACACTCTGTGTCTTCCATCGTGCTTGTAGAGCATACATTTTGATTCGTCGGAGAACATAACTTTTGAGCAATCTTCAATACTCCAATTTACGTGGCTCTGGGCATATCTTAGTCTTGAAATACGATGCCCACGCTCCAGTTTAGGGCCGTTTGCAGGTCTAAGGGGTTTTAAGTTAGATTCAGCAAGCCGACGTCTTACTGTCCATGCACTTGGGTTACTTCCTCCGAGGCGTCGAAACTGATTTGTGAGTTCAGTTCCTGTGAGAAAGCGATTTCGAAGCATGGTGTTCACCAAGTATCGGTCTTCTCGTGCTGTGGTACACCTGGTTCTGCCCGTTCCTGGTCTGCGTAGGTTAGAACCAGTTTCTTCGTAACGTCGGAGAACTCTTTGTACTGTTGACAGCGACACACCGACAGTCCTGGCTGTATCGCGCTGACTCCGGCCGTTTCCAGCATTGTAAGTATTCTGGTGCATTCTTCAGGCGTAAGCGACATAATTTCAGCTTGAATAATGAATATAGAGCACTATCAACATGGTTTATGTACCCACATAAATGACAGATTACAAACAAAAGCAAAACCAAATGCTGTAATTTCGTAGTTCCATCTTCGAAAGTGGCCCTTTTTCAAATTTGATTTTTTTATGATATAACTTTACAATAACTAAGAAGTTTTAATACCTTCATTTAAGGAGTATTACATTGTCTATTAAATACAATTTATTGCATTAACCTAGCATTTTTAGTTTCCGAGATTTTTAGGATTCTTTAAGTGACCCGGATTCATTGCTCTCGAGTGGTCTAAACTGATGTAAAACTACCCACATTTTAATAGTATAATTATATGTTTAGAATTATCGTGAATTATGATCTAAACTATGGTAGTTCTTATTATGTGAAGTATTAACATAGTAAGAACTACCATAGTTTAGAGAATTTTAGTTTTGTGTTCGCTTGTACCATCATACCATTATCTCGTACCCTGGTTTTATATAAGTACATCGCCACAAAGACCTTTGTAAGCTGGTCTAGCATCACTCACTCTAAACATTACAAGGGCAAAAATTTGTGAGTAAATGTATTACTTCTTCACGCTCAAATGGCTAGATCAGTTTTAATGAAATTAGGTTTGGAGGTAGATGAGGCACAGAACCAAAACATGGACTTTTCATCATCATCCATCACCAGGAGGGTGTAACCGCAAGGCGCTTCCACCTACACAGATCCTCGTATGTTAAGAATCTCATACTGATGTCTAGTCTAAGTTGACTGACAGAACGAAGAAATATGTAAGTCTTGAGTTTTTAAGCAAAAGTCAAATAGTAGTTTAATGAACCACAAACGTTTTATTCGCTTACATCTCCCACCAAAATCCTCTTCCGAAATTTCTGAACGATCTCAATTTCTCCCATTGATTGATTACTACTCGGGGGGCTAAACGGATTCGCGCATTTTTCACACGACGACACCCACCGACAACGGCTTTATTGAATGACGAAGAGATTGATAGTTTTGTTAATTTTATCGCCTTTTGTTAGATAGCTTTGAAAAATTCTTCATTCTATATTTGTGCTGGGGTTAGATAATGAATTATGTTGATTCAAATTTTTAAGGTATTAATATAAAAATATTTAAAGTTGGTATTACTCACAGTTACCGTATGAATAGTGATTTCGTCGTCAATAAGGTACTTAATTCATTTAAAACTTAATTATTGTTTTTATCTATTAGTTCTTTATTACGTGCCACACACTATACGGTACCATGTGTCGAAGCGCTCGTAGCGGAGCTTGATTTGGCGATCTTAACCGATCAACAAGTTAATCGACACTTGCTGCGGTCAGGACTTGGATGGGTGACCGCTAGTGGCATTGTTCAACTGAGCGCTTCCGTGCTTCGGAGGGCACGTCGGTCTCGGTTGTTTGTCTTAGGAGAACAGTCGTTAGGCTATGTCGAGGGCCTTCGGGCGGCCTGAAATATCGACATGGATTGGCCACTAACCTATCCACTAATCCACACTGGGCCCGCGTGGTGGATTATGGCCTAACTCCTCTCTCTGAGAGGAAGGCTTGAGTCCCAGCAGTGAGAACAAAATGGGCTGATTATGACACTGGGCTGGAAAAAAGTGAATCGGTTGTAAAAAGCGTGATAAGTAGAGCGTTTCTTTATAAAACACTTATTAATTCCCATAAAATATAACCTTTTTTCTTTTTATATTACCATTTTTCACTACTTATCGAAAAAGTTCAAGTTTCAAAAATTTTTAATATTATGTATTGCCACCGAGCTGTCAATGTAGCTGTTATTATGTAATTTTTTGAGTTGCTATTTTTACTTTTACTTTTTTATAGTTTGTTATTTTTAACAGCTCGTGTTATAATGCCTTGCAATATTCAACCGTTTGAGAAAATAATTTTATTTTATTTGATTTAATTTTTACTTACAGCTAACATTATAAAAGAGGTTTTAATATTTGATTTAAGATAAACCATTAACAAGCCTCCACACAAAACTTTGTAATTGCATACTATAGAAATGTATGGTTTTAAAGAGAACCTAGAGAGTAAATGCAAGCATTCGCCGATTGGGACGAAACTTGGGTGGCACTTCAACTGTTTAAGGCAAGCGTGGGTAATTACATATTATCTCATCAGAAGCGTGATATACCTATCACATACATATCTAATCAATATCAGAATATCACGTTTTTGTTAAAAGTTGTTATATTTAAGGAAAACCCAATTGCAAAATAAGAAATTTCAAGTTAACAATTCAATGGTCGTGCAACGGAAACAGTATATCTTTGGGATATATTTGCTATTCCTGAGTGTAAAATAAACAAAAGGAAGCGAGTAAGAGATTATTATTTTAAGTTTATACCCTTGGGTGGAAATGCAGGAAGAATACTAAGCGCTAACGATGACTTTCAAATACAGACATGCTACAAATGAAACACGTGCCATATATAAATACAAAGACGTCCCAGTCTTTCAAATAATTAACTGGTGACCTCTAATTAGAAGCGCAATTACTTTATAGATAACTATATCTTTTATTGTCACGAATTTTCTTCAAATATCGTTCGCTGTGCATCTTCGTCTTCAGAAACGTTAGGCAACTCTTGCTGCGGTCAGAATTTAGATGAGTGACCGTGAGTGACATTTTTAACAAATTAATTTTAACAAGCGTTAATTTTTACCTTAATTCAGAGATACTTACGAAAGGAGTTTATCGTGTATGTGCTTTAACATACCTAGGAAGACTCGTTTTTGATCCCTTAATATATAAAATGAATAAATTCGCGAAACTGTTTGGCCACCTGGCATACAACACTCCAGGATCCGTCGGTAATTCAGTCTTATCGCGGGAATTTTAAAACAAATCTATCATAATTTAAAAATATTCAGTACATTATCGTAATAAACCACAAAAATGATAATGTGTCGCCAGAACTATTTAGTGGTACCAAGTGCATGAAATAACTATGTATGTCATGTTTTTATTACAACGCAATATCGAGAGTAGATAACATGGACGATGAGTGTGTGTTTGTATGAAAATGACTACAACCCTGCGATTCTCTAAGAGCAAACATCGTTGCATCTTTGACAACATCCGTGAAATAAATGACGAGATGACAAGAATCGTTGGAAAAACAACCTTGTGTACAAGGGCGATATCTCAAACTATTTGACATTGGTGAGCTCGTTGACGAGCGCATCGACGAATCATTAGAGAATCGCACGGCTGCTCATTGAGCTCTACTCCTATTAAGAGGGAAATTGACGTCATCAAGTTACAAGCCGACACTGATTATGCAAAAAAAAAAAAACGTTTACACACTCATAATGCAATAACGGAAAAGTGATTCGCATATCATGATGATATCGTAATTGACGGTGACTGACAAACGGTCCCGTGGGTCACTAAAAATGGTAAAAACATTTGTAACCAATAATGCAACCGACTTCAACACAAAAGTGTAATAACTTGTCGAAGTCGGTTGCGTGCTCACAATATTGTGAATAATAGTTACTTTTGAGCTATTGAACTATCATGGTACCGAGTTCAACAAGTGATTTCACACTGTTTAGTGTAGAAGTCGATTCCATTTGTTGGTTTTTTTTATTATTAGTGCACCCCCATTTTTTTCTTCTGTTATTGCTCTCTATTCAAATGTGGAAGAGATCGCTTTGAGCGATAAGACCGCGTATTGTTAAACTATTCTAAGCTAAAAAACTGTATGATTGTTCAATAAAAAATATATCAATTAATCAATTAATCAGGTCACAAGCCGGTTGACAGGCCGGTTGGCGCAGTTGGTAGCACCTCTGCCTTCTGAGCACTGGTCCCGGGTTCGATCCCCGGACAGGTCAAACATTTGTGTGCATGAACGTGTCTGTTTGACCTGTGTCTGGGTGTGTATATATTTAAGTATGTACATATATCAGTCATCAGGTTACCATAGTACATGTTAGAAATATTAATTTAAGAACGCACCCTATGCTATGTATGTATACCTTATGTTATCTGTGGTATTAGGATACTCTGTTCATTGTCAATTATGGAGCCAAAAAGTAAAGTAATTCCAATCCATAAAATCTTTCATTTCCACGGATTAAAACAAAATAATTAACAGCAGAGCGTGGTTATATATAGTGGTAAATACCGGAGTTAACGATGGATGTAAGTAATAGGCTGGCACTGCTCACATTGGATGAGAAAACGAACTTTTCGAACTGGAAATTTCGCATCAAGATTTTACTGGAAGAGAAAGGAATAAAAGGCGAATTGAAAGGTATAGAAGATAAAGATGACGCCAAAGCAAAAAGCATAATAGTACAGTGCCTAAGTGATCGATACTTAGAAACAGTAAAGAAGTGTAAATCATCTGAAGATATGATAAAACAGTTAGAAAATATGTTCCAACGAAAAAGTGTATTCAATAAACTATATTTGAAGAAAAGATTGTTAACACTAAAAAAGACACAGGAAATGCAAGATCATTTCTTGAAGTTTGATAGCTTGGTAGCCGATCTGGAAGGGGCAGGATGCAAATTAGATCAAAGTGATATTATTTCACATCTACTACTGACTTTACCAGATGAATACGAAACAGTGATAACGACTCTCGAGACTATGGTGGATGAAAAAGTTTTGACCTTAGACTTCGTTAAATCAAGGCTACTGGACGCTGAACTTAAAATAAAAGGTAAAGAATTAAGTCAAAGCTCTGTTGATACATGTATGTTTGCTTGCTATAAGTGTGGTAAGAAAGGCCACAAGGCATATCAATGTAGAACCAAATATAATAACAATAGTATAGACAGGGGGATGCGACGGTCTAGAGGCAGAGGTGCATTTAGATCAAGAGGGCGATTCAATCGGTCATCAGCACACATGACCCAAGGGGATGAGAATTTATTTGTTGCACTGTCTATGGATGGCAGCATTACTGAAACTGATAACTTAGTATTTATTGTTGACTCTGGTGCCACACACCATTTTGTCCAACAAAAGTATGAAAGATCAATGACAGATATTGAGGAGTTAGAAAGTGAAATTAAAATCAAGATAGCAAATGGACATACCTTAGTGGCAAAGAAGAAAGGATATATGAAAGTATTATATAAAAATGAACCCTTAACTATAGAAGCACTTATTGTACCCGGATTGACACATAACCTATTATCAGTGCATAAATTAATGGAAAGAAATATTACGGTGGTATTTAGACATGGAGAACTGAAAATACACACTAAAACAAAAACCTATGTTGGTGAGAAATGTGGTAAATTGTATATTTTGAAAGTTGAACTACCTAAAAGTGAATATTGTTATTCTACAAGCATGGAGAACAATCTTGACATTTGGCATAAAAGATTAGGACACGCTAATCGCAAAAGCTTAGCCTTAATGAACTTACCATACAGCAATAAAGTATGTGACACCTGTATGAAAAACAAAAGTACAAGACTACCTTTTAACACAATAACAAGAAGACAGTCTCATTCAATTGGAGAGTTAGTACATTCAGATGTAGCAGGCCCTACAAGGGTACCAACCAATCAAGGACATCGATATTTTCAAACGATAATCGACGATTATTCACATTTCACACAGACATATCTATTGATGAACAAAAATGAAGCAGCAAATAATATCATAAAGTACATAAAAGCTATAGAGACAGAAAAAGAAATTAAAGTAAAGAAAATAAGAACAGATAACGGAGGTGAATATACATCAAATTTTTTTAAAAAGTTTTGTGAAGAGAAGGTTATATCATTAGAATACAGTTTACCATATAGCCCTCAAATGAATGGGAAAAGCGAGAGGATGAATCGTACAATTTACAACACAGCGAGAACTATATTGGACGAATCTAAACTACCCAGACATTTGTGGGGAGAAGCAGTACTTACAGCAACTTTTTTGATAAATAGATGTCCGTCAAAAAGCATTAACAATCAAGTTCCTGCAAAAATATTTGGGAGAGATTTATGGATGAATAAATTGAGAGTATTTGGCTGCAAGGGGTGGGCAGTAATCCTACCAACAGGAGATAAATTAGATAATAGGGCCACACCCGTGAGAATGGTTGGCTATGCTAAAACTGGATACAAATTGTGGGACCCAATTAAAGATAGAGTTATAACTTCAAGAAATGTGCGTTTTGATGAGACAGATACAAAATATGAAAAATATAAAGAAGTGCAAAAATATTATGTATATGATGATCAAGGACAGCAAGGAGAAAATAATAGAGAATGTAACCAAAAACCAGAAATAAGGACCGAGGAACAGAATATAGAAAATTATAATATTAGTCAGAGAGAAAATACTGAAGAAACTGACAAGTCATATAAAGATTCTGAAATTAGCTCTGAGGATCAAGAAGTCATAACTACTAGAAGTGGAAGAAAAGTAAACAAACCAGAAGGGTTGAAAGACTTTGTTACATTGACATATGAAGAATTTTGTTTGATCAGTAGTGATGATGATCCAGAAACATATGAAGATGCAATGAAAAATGGATGGGAACAGGCAATACAAATTGAATTAAATGCACATAATAGAATGAATACTTGGACAGAGACAGATTTACCAGAAAATAAAAAAGCTATAGATGGAAAATGGGTATTCAAAACTAAAGAAAATGGGATGAAAAAGGCTAGATTAGTAGCAAGAGGATATCAAATTAAGCAACAGGGTGATTTTGGAAGTAACTATGCACCAGTTGCAAGAATTTCTACAGTTAGAATGGCTTTAGCACAAGCTGTACAGAATTCATGGACAATTAGACAACTTGATGTCCCAACAGCATTTTTAAATGGTATGCTGGACTCTGAAGTGTATATGAAGCCACCAGAAGGTGTTGAGACTATGAAAAACAAGGTGTTGAAACTAAATCGAGGATTATATGGATTAAGAGAAAGCCCTAAGTGTTGGAATCAAAGATTTGACAACTATATACAAGAAAAAGGCTTTAAGAGATCACAACATGATTTTTGTTTATACTTTGGTGAAAGAAACTTATGGATAGTAATCTATGTCGACGATATTATTGTAATGGGAGAGTACAAGTATGTAAAAGAAGTAATACAAGACTTAAAAAGGGAGTTTCATACCAAGGACTTTGGAGAACCAAAACTGTTCTTAGGAATGGAACTAGAAAACAAGAATGGAATTTTAAAAATTACTCAGAAACGACAAATCAACAAGATGTTGGAAAAATTCGGTATGAAAGATTGTAAAGGAGCCTCTACACCAATAACAAAAGGTTACCAAGTAGACCCAAATGAAGAAATAATTAATAATGTACCATTTCGGCAAATAGTTGGTACGCTTATGTTTGTGTCTACTATGTCCCGTCCAGACATAACATATGCAACCTCATATTTAAGCCAATACTTAGACAAGCCTACAAAGTCCTTATGGACACAGGCAAAACGCACACTTAGATACTTAAAAGAGACAATTGACATGGGACTTGTTTATAAGAAAAGCAAAGTGGAACATGTGGACACTTATTCTGATGCTGATTGGGCAGGAAATCATAAAGATAGAAAAAGTGTTTCAGGCTCTGTTACACTGTATAGTGGCAAAGCAGTCTCCTGGTTTTCAAGAAAACAAAATTGTGTTGCGTTGTCTACGGTGGAAGCAGAATACATAGCTGCAGCTACTAGTGCATGTGATCTACTTTACATGAAGGGACTTTTTAGTGATTTTACAGGACTTGACATCAATAAGGAGGTGAAGTGTATGTTGTTAATTGATAATTGTGGAGCAATACAGCTAACTAAATCCTTTACAAACAGTAAGAAAGCGAAACACATTGAAATAAAATATCATTTTATTAAGGACTTATTGGATAAGAAAGTAATTAATATTGATTACATACCTACAGACAAAAACTTGGCTGACTTGTTTACTAAATCTTTTTCTGAAGATAAATTGTTTTTGTTTAGAAAGTATCTCAACATTCTTTAAACTCTTAAAAATAAATATAGTGTTCTGTATTAATTAAGGAATACACATATTATTGTTACCTTAACATTCCTTTAGTACATGTAAATATTTTCTTTTTGGTGAACTAAGATGCATACTGAAATCATATTATACAGTTGTTTTGAAAATGTATTACATATATATAAATGCAAGGTTATAATATGATAAGAAATTGTTCAATTTTGTTGGTAAACTATGTTTAGATTAGTCGATTATACTGTATAGTAGTAGTAGTTATATAGTAACCGATTTTAAATCCTAAAGATGTGTAAATCGAAGTGGGGTGTTAGAAATATTAATTTAAGAACGCACCCTATGCTATGTATGTATACCTTATGTTATCTGTGGTATTAGGATACTCTTTTCATTGTCAATTATGGAGCCAAAAAGTAAAGTAATTCCAATCCATAAAATCTTTCATTTCCACGGATTAAAACAAAATAATTAACAGTACAGGCTCTGCCTAGTTTGGGACCTAAAGACCTTTGTGTGGATGTTGTCCCATATTACTATATTGTTCCAAGCCTTATTTAAGAGTCAAAGACCCACAAAACTCTATGGATCGATTTGGAGCAAACCAATATTTGTGTTGGTATAACCTTCCATCATCACTGGCCATGAGATAGTATTCAAACACAAGTATATCGATTATAGAAAAAAAACAATTGCCTCTCTGTGTATTTTCACATATTTATGTTTCCAACTAGCTGGTGCCCGCGACTACGTCTGCGTTTGATTAGGACTTCGAGTAGCTTATTATCTTCTCCATGGCCATATCTGTCTTTATACCAAAATGTCATAGAATATGTACATGTTCAAACGCAATTGCTATAATAATAGTATATGAGTAAATTTAAATACTTAGTATATCAATCAGTAAAAATAAATAATAAAATACAAAACTTAAGTACATACAAATATAAAATTAATCACCATGTAATAAACTGTAATTACATTTTCATCACCCTTGACGATCACCGGTTGCCAAACACGTCTAGTGAATCGAGCTGTCAAATTGACTTTTTTCAGAAACTGACACAAACTTTGACAGAGAGTCATCATTACGATCTTGACGAGGCGGAGATCTTATTATTTTGTATATGCTGTTCCCAAGCATATTACGCTTTTTCACCCGTGGTGATGGATGACGACGATAAAAGTATCCTATGTGTTAATCCAGCGCCTCATCTACCTCCATATCAAATTTCATCAAAATTGCCCCCGCCGTTTGAGCATGAAAGGGTTACAAAGATCCACACATCCATACATCATCCATACTCACACACTTTCGCGCTTATAATATTAGTAGGATGTTTTAGGCATACGTGACCTATCGTTGTATCCCATTTTATTACTATATAACTGGTCAAAATCCCATCGCATCATAGTGTCGAAATACCAGTCTACCTAGATGAAAAAATGAGAAGGGCAAAGTGGTTCAATAATAGATTTCTTTAGTAAAAGTCTACACGTAGTAATGCACCATAAAAGGCGTATAACTGACGCTGTTAAAAATGGCAAATTGAGCTTTTAAAAGCGGGTATAATTGAAACTGGGAATCAGTGTCGGACCCGTCCTGTTTAGGATTCGGAACGGAAGCAAACTTGACAAAACTCTTTTGTCACTGACTCGAGTAACTTTGTCCGTAATGGAAAAGGCGTTGAAACAAGCTCCGTGAGGGTTTATTTAGTTTTTAACTTTACTTTTGTGACAGAGTTAAATTACATTCTGTTTAATTGAAATGACTGAATCGTTCGGACGACACAACTGCTGACAGACGTATAAGATTAATTGACACTAAAAAAACAACGATGTAATATATGCCCATTATCTTTCTATCAAAATATAATTCTGATCTGCTATTTTAAAGAGAAAAAGTCACAGCTTCTGACATTCCATGTCAGCTGCCTAGACTAGTTACTGTAGGCAACCAAGGCGCCCATCCTAGCATCGAATCTATCTCTTTAGATTATTAGAACCGTCAGGACGGATACACGATCTAATGCTGCTACTGTGTTAAGTTGTGAAGGGTACTTTAGGCAGTGAAACTACAAGACGAAAGATACTAAAAGTTGCGCGGTATCAAGTCCAGTACAGTGCCTTGCATGTTCACATATCGTTTTCATACTCCAACATACCTATCGCTGTAACGTAAAAAAGTAACTAGTTACGTAAAAGTTTTACTAAACAAGTGGCCAGGACATAATTAAAACCTCTGGTCAGCATCCAGTTCCGTTTTCAGATTCAAACCGGAAACAGCAACGCGGAACTCTTTTGTCAGAATTACAGTGGACGTAACTGAGCAACTTTTAAAGCGATATAAACTGTGGCGAACAGGAAACTTGCGATTGTAATTTTAGAACTGAGCTTGTTCATTAGTTTATCTTTGTAATTATTAAATATGGAGCCGCCGCATTGATGTACTTAGGATGTAGTACTGAAAAAAAAATGGTTCATATCTTATCCTAAGTTCTTTGTAAGTGAACGAATGTAAAGCGGTGCGATGCAGCGCGATAAAATTCGGCACGACGTGATACAAACGTGAAAGGTTTTACACCGTTGATTGCGAAACGTAGCATGGCGCAGTCAAGATGATTTGAGATTTTGCTCTACTGAAGCTGTAAGGCGAGATTCTTCTTAAAGTATATAGTTATAAGTATCCTAGTTTTTATGTATTGAATATCATACAATACGCATGTCCTCGTATATATTTGTAACATTGTACACGATTTATCTATACTTTTGGAACTTTTACTAGGTATGACATACACGTCATATCGCGTCGCGTCACATTGCTTCGCAATCACTTTTGTGTTTGAACGATACGTTACATATCACAAAAATATATATAATGAGACTGAGTTACTTAGAATAAATTTAAACTATAATTAACTTAATATTATTCTTATCTGTATTTAAATTATATCACGGGTTTAACCCGGCCCTTTACATAGGCATTAAGTGAGGCCGCAGCCAACACTCAGAGGCCTGTTTGATATAACAAATACAATGTAGTATAAAAAAACAGAAACTTTTGGATGGATGGGACATGGTTTATCTATTACAAAAATGGGTGAAATGGCAAGGCTATTGATATGATCTGGAAGGTTAGTGATAAGGAAGATAATGTGCTATGGAAGAGACTACGACACCTTCCTATTTCAGTCTCATTATAAATTTTTGGACAGGTGGTGACTTGCCAACCACTAAACGGGCCACCATCAATGATGACAAAAGGGCCACGTTGGTGTGGATGGCTAAAGTGTGTCGAGAGGTGTGCTGCGGTTTCACTAGAGCGCTACTACCCGCGTTATGCCCTTTAACACTTCCATCCTTGGAGCTTTTTGTTACTTGCTCTTGCGTCTCCACCCCCAGACGTCCAATTAAGGCAAGCTTGGTGTCAGGGGTCTCATTTAGCCCCAGGGAGAATCAGGGTCCGCGGTGTTGCCACTCACCGACGGCTCGCTACAAGCTGCCCCTGCGGTTTTATTATTATTATTATTAACTTAATATTATTATTAGTTAAAATTACTTAGAACTTAACCTGGCAACTTAAGCGCTAAAACTGTGACAACACGTATTGGCTAATATTAGTTTAAATGTTTGTTCAGTTTCGTTAACATTCCTTATTCAGCTTTATTCTTATATTCATAAGTATTATGTGCTGTGGATTTCGTGGCTTCTGTGTAAAACCTTTAAAACTTTTGTCATGGCGGTGGCCAGTGGTTTCAATCATAATGAATGAGCGATAATATTATGCAAAAGTTTTCCTCTAGACTTGCGACAAAAGTTTACCTTTAAAAAAGATTTTCTGCACAGTTTATGGCTTGCGGAACAAGCGTATGTTTTTTCAGGCTGCAAAAGTGTCCATATTAAAAAAATTATAAATAATATAAATAAACATTCTCCGTTATTTACAATTCCGGCCAAAAATATACCTAGACAATTATTATTCCCGTTGCAAAAAAAAAACATTTATTACCTTTACATGTGAGGCGACGTGTAGCCGATCTAGCGTTTCTAGTGAATATAGCGAATGGCACGGTCGATTGTCCCGAGCTACTTAGTGAAATATGACTGTATACCGCGGTTTCACGCAGAAAAACTAACCTTCTTCACGTTCCCGTAGCTAAATGTAATTACAGGCAGAATAGTTATTTAATGAGATCGTGCAGGTGTTACAATTCAATAGTAGATAAATATATGTAGATCTTTTTAATACATCGGCGCTAAAACTGAAAAGAATGTTAAACAATTCTTTCTTTGATTCGTTATTCATCACACATTTAGATTTAATATTTAGTATTTGTATGAGTCCGTCGTACTGTTTGTATAAAGTTACTTATATGGGTAAACTTTTAACTAGCCATAAGTAGACTAGTTAAAGTATTTATGTTCTGTAAGTAGCTGTTAGTTTTCCGAAGAAAATAAATTAAAATAAAATAAAATCAGATACACCAGAAACGAATAGCTTTCAAAAAGTAAGTTAATCGTATCGACCGATTATCCATACTATTTTTTTTTATTGATAACTTGTTAAAGCAATAGCGTCTTGACAAATTTAAGCTTCGAATTCGTAAGAAACAAGAAACTTTAAGTTTCTTGTTTCTTACGGAGTTCTAAGCTTAAACCATTAGATTCTTGTGAGATGTCATCGTTTAATGTTAAAAAACCTTATAATAAAATTAAAATAATAATAAAACAATACTCATTCAGTGGTTTTCTGTTTGATGATGGTAATTGGTGCACATTATTATGCTTTTCAATTATTAGCTATCAGTTACAGAACATTATACTGAAAATGACTTGTCATGCTGTTGTTCAGTTATTACATCTTTAGGGTTCAATTTAAAAATCATTTATTAAATGTTGGTAAAGTTTAATGTCACTTATTTAAAAATGTATTTTGAAATATTATATTACTGGTACGCTATAAAATATAAGTCATCTAATCTATGTTAAGTAGATAGATTAGTATAAAATTTAAGCATTTATAAAGTACACGGAAACAATATTATTTAGAGACTATGGTTTCTTGTGACCGCGGAACACTAAAACAAACTTATTCATGAATATTTCACTACTAAACTTTATAATAAAAAACTCAGTTCCGCATTTCATAGTAGGCATACGTGGTAAACAGTTTCGCTGCGATATTATTCATTTCAAACAGGTCCGTAGAAAGTTTTGAATGAAAACGAGAAACAAATGTTCGCAATGTGAAAACTCATAAAATGGTGCAAAAGCAATGAAATAAAACTTGCATTGAAATGAAAAAGCAGTTATAACGACGCGTGATTTTTAGAGTTGCAACTAAATTAAAAACTACTACTTATTAGAATATTTCTATATGTATTATAACGTACATATAATAAATACACAACGTACAATATATACACGTACAGATCGCGCGGCGAGAGTTTGGCTTTGACCGTTATTGCGCAGAAATCAGAAATTGGGTATCAACGGGCAATTAGCGGGGTGCGGGGCGGGTGTGTAGGCGCATGCGGTGCTCTGATTGGCGCTCCAATCGTTCCCTGCCTCTCGCATCGATACGACGTACCGCGCACTCCTGTTGTACAATCACGTTCACAATTGAATTGCTATTTTCGTTAATTGTTTATTGTTGTCGATTGTTATTATTTGTTGAGTTTGTTTGTTTAAGTTTGTCAGTTAAGTTTTTTTTGTTAAATATTAAAAGTGATTTGAAAATGCGTAAAAAAAACATTGTTTTAAAAAGGCAATTTCGTGTCGCGGCAGCACCACTGGACCATGCGGTGATTTCATAGAAGGCGTTAAACCTTTAACTGATTCAGAATCTGAATAGCACTGCGGCTAGGACTTTTTTTTATGTTAACTTTTGTATTCAATAATTATTTTAAGTTTTCTTATGTTTGTATGTACCAATTTTACATGTATCTTGGAATATTTTTTTTTTTTTAAAAACAATTATTTAGAATTTTCATCGCTGTCTCTGTAAACTTTAAAAGGAAATAAACATTTTATATAAGTAAAATAAAAATCAATAGTTTTAATAAATGAAGAAGTTTATCTATTTCGTATTATTTTCTAGCATTATTACCACTGTACATGAATTTTGACCCACTCAAATATCCAACCTGGTACATAAAAAAGGAAAAGTATTGTGTGCGTGACAGTACCCATGCGCAGTAATCCCCTCCACCCTGAAGGTCAAAGCCAAACTCTCGCCGCGCGATCTGTACGTATAAAATTATTTTGCAAACAGTATTTTGTATACAATTGTTTCATAATTCTTTATTTGTAATGTATGTGTAATGTGGTGTTTAATTTAATAAAGAGTTAATCTATCTATCTACTTTACGTACTACGAAAACACATTAAATGTAGTACTGCAAAAACGATTAACTCCTGCATAACTGAATTATGACTTGAGCGAGCGAAGCTTCTTGGCCAAATCGACTTTCACCTGTCCGTATGTTTGTTAGGTTGTATGTTGGTCCTCTGTACAGGTCGCATTTTCAACCAATCTTTACGAAACTTGGTACGCATATTCCACTATTCAATGTAATTCTTTTGTCATTGGCGATATTTGTTAGGTGGTAAAATATATAAAAAAAAATATTTTTTTATATTTTTTTTTATATTTGTACTTAACCTAAAAAGGAGGAAGTTTGCTGCTGCTGGAATTTACAGACCGGTTTTGACAAAATTTGGTACACACATTAGGTATTTGACTTTAAAGAGGGATAACGAATATGAGCATAATTAGTCAAGTGCTTATCGAGATAATAGGTTATGAAGTTTAAAACTAGACGATTTTGGTAATATTACAAGTGAGATAGCCCCGACTTCGAAAAATTACCGCTGATAAAACTGTGTTAGCAAGGTTTATTGTTCGCAGAACTACTAGGCATTAAATAATAGCATGTTTCTATATGCCCACAAGATTAATAGTACATAAGTACCTGAGAATAATAACAAGTTAGTCCAAAAAGAGTAATAATGTTTTTTAGATATTTTAAATAATACCAATACAAAGTATGTAGGAATTACCTACAATTGGTTTCTGTTTGGAGCCCACGTGACATATTAATTATGACATGTTATTAAGTGTTAGCATGGGGGAGTCCATCTAGGTGGCGTGGAGGAGTAGTGTTTACCTAATTTCATAAAAAAATATAATTCGTTGTAGGTGTGCGTTGCTCATATTATCATAAAACGTATCTAATCTCGTAGGTGTTACCTATTGCAGAAGAGAAATATTTATGTGTCTGTTTGTTATTTTAAGTTAACGGTTTTTTTCTGAAAACATAAAATATGAAGGTATATACAAACCTTTTTTTTTTTTAAATTTTGTGTATCTGTCTGTTTGTTCAGGCTTATCTCTGAAACGGCTAGAAAGCCGTGCGATTCTTTAATGATTGATCTTATAATGACGACGAGCTCGTCGACCGATGTCAAATACTTTATGAGATATCGCCCTTGTACATAAGGTTGTTTTTCCAACGTTTCTCATCTCGTCATTTGTATCACACATGTTGTCAAAGATGCAACGGCGTTTGCTCTTAGAGATTCGCATGCAGTAGTAAACAACCTATTAGACCAAGGTCGATAATTATTAAAACAAAAAAATAATAATAGTAGAATGAAACCCATTAGAAAAGGAGGAGAATATTATAAAAATTAAAGGAAAAATAATTTACGGGCGATCTGAGGTCGGGAAGGGGATGGGGGTGAGTTTTTAAGGGTAAAGAACGGTTTTTCTCGATTTCTGGCAAAACTAAAAGTCCTATGGAAAAAGTTAAATGGCAAAGTTGTAGGTAATAAAAAGATCTAAAACTCTTGTTTTACCCTTTTTTCACATAACCTCAAAATTTAGGTGAAAAATTCAAAAAACCAAGTTACACATAATTTACATACAATACAAGCAATGTAACTTCAAGAAGATTAAGTACTTCGCAAAAATGCTTCACTTCATTTAGTACACTTGCGAGCAAAAAACACAACCCAGAGGTAATTTCATTTTTCTCTTTGAGAACTTCCACGGAGCTTAAGCAAATGTTTGTCTTTGAGGTTAATATTTATTAAAAGAATGAAAGTTTAAGTTATGAAAGAGATCCATTATTATTTTCCAAATTATTACGTTCTGAGAATAATATCGTATATTTATCGAAGTTTCAATACATTTCACTAAGAAAGGTTGGTTGTAGGTTTTCTAGTATAGGCAGTAATATCAGTTTGAATTTTTAATAAAGGTACACTTCACAGACAGGTTCATGGTGCTTTATAACATTTCTTTGTTTTGTTTAAATGATAAGTTAGCATTAGAGACTGACAAAAATATTTACTTACCACTTTTAACTACATCATATCTTATTACAAACTAGCTGGAGCCCGCGACGTCGTCTGCGCAGGATTAGTACTTCGAGTAGCTTACTATCTTCTCCAAAGCAATATCTATCTTTATAACAAAACGTCAAAAAAAATTACATGGTTATAATGAGTAAATTTAAATACTTAGTAAATCAATCAGTAAACACTAATAATAAAATACATTGCCTACGTACATACAAATTTTGTATGTACGTAGGTACTTTATTTTATTAATATATTTAATATAAAATAAATCACCATGGAAAAAACTGTTACTACACTTCATCACCTTTGACGGTCATCGAGCACGTCAAAGGATATCGTGATTTTGGCTTAGAAACTGACACACTCTTTGACTGAGAACTGTCATCATTACGATCTTGACGTAGGCGGAGGTCTTATTATTTTGTCAATGCTGTACCCAAGAATGTTTTGTATTGTTATAGATTATATATACACTTAGTAGATTACCTAGTAGAAGGCATAGCTTGTTAACAATGAATCAAAAGGAACATTATAAATAAATAAAGTTATAATAGTAAAGAATACATGACCTGGCCGAATCGCATTTCACTATAAGTCTGAAATCGATTTCTAGATATCTAGACTCATGTTAAATAGGGCGAAATCTCTCATCGGAATTTGTATCCGCCAATGTCCCTCTTCTCTACCTTTTTGGTCCACTTATCGGGTTCCAAATCTTATCGGAATCTTCTCTCCAAAATAATTTATTTTCTCTCAGGAATACATCAAGTATTTTCTCTCAGGAATACATCTTCTCTCCTCAAAATCAAATCAAAAATTGTCTGACCCCTACCGTCTTCTGTGTCATTCCAAAAATTTATTTTTAATTTTTCAAATGTTTCACATTGCTGGTCAGCATCGACACACTTTTAAAATATAAAATACCAATAAGGATTTATAAAATGAGATATGATGTCATATGAAATTAAATTACAATTTCTTTCACCCGCTTGGTGATGGATGATGATGATGAAAAGTATCCTTTGTGTTAATCCAGCCCCTCATCTACCTCCATACCAAATTTCATCAAAATTGGACCTACTGTTTGACAGTAAAGGGTAACAAAGATCCCTATCCATACATGCATTCATCCATACTCACAAACTTTCGCGTTTATAATATTAAGTAGAATAGGATTCGTAAAGTTGATTTTTGGGCACGGTTATCTACAAAACTGAAAGTAGAACGTCCATATTACATCCAGTAATTTTTAAGAGAAGCTATTTCGATTTATACTTACGTTATGTTACTCCTTTGCAGCATTTTTTTTTCTCCTTTTTATATTTATTTCTATGATAATTTTTTTGTTTTATTATGATAAAACTTTTGATAATAATGTCAATTATTTTCTAGGATTAGTTCCGTACCTAAAGTTATATTAAGTTTTGTAAAACACTCAACAGGTAATTTGCTGTTGACGCCACGTTAGCAATGCTCTTATACAGCCGCGAACGTTCCTACAGCTTAATTCATTCGCGCATGAGTTTCAGCATTCATTTAGATTTATGTACTGATTCCATGGTGACCATTTGTTACTGGCATTAAATTAAACTTAAAGCCAATATTAAAGATAGTTGGTGCTTTGGCTCCGCTCACATTTTTATTATAATGGTTCATCAAAGTGACTCCCTCGCGCCTGATGGAAAGCGAAGATGGAATCAAGAAGCAATTACCATTAGTGCTGCCGTAAGCTGCATTAATCGCCAACCCCTATGATGACCTGACATCATTCTATATAGACTTTAAATAAGAATAATCAATAATATAATGTACTTTTGTAATGTAATTTGTACTTATGTAATAAATAGCATAAGTACAAATTACCCATAGCCAGTAAGGCTAAAGTAATTGTAATGAAATTTGACAAGGAGATAAGTTAAGTCATCCATCGCCACGCGGGTGAAACTGCGGAGAGCAGTTAGTAACTAAATCTTTATAGTTATAACGTAACTTACTGCACCTCGCGGTGATGGATGATGATGATGATGATGAATCTTGTATAGTCTAATTACTCAGGGTGAATGCTTTCCAATGGTGAAAGAATTTTTGAAATCGGTCTAGTACTTTTTGAACCAATTCGTTACAAACATACTTACATACAAATCTTTCTTCTTTATAACATTAGTATAGAAGTATAGAAGATGATTGTATGGATTCAGATGGTACGATTTGCATAAAATATTTAACATAGGTATGATTACCTGGACTATTACTCTTATATAGTGTACTTTGATCCCAAAAAATCTTCCTGCGAGAAAAAATCTTTTCGCACCGACGGAGCCGCGGGATATAAGTTGTATGTATTCATGTTCCAAATTTTGTCCGTAGCTACGTAATATCTTCATACGTAGGAAGATTAAGAAGTACTCTGTCAAAGGGAGCTATAATGCGATCTTTAAGAGTCTTCAGATTAACGCTAAGCTCTCTCTCTCATGTTGGGGATTTCTTGGAGTTCTTATATTTAATGTGTTTCGTTAATAACGAGATTTGTAGGGCGACCTGGATGTCATTATTTTGGCGTTGAATTTGTCACCAATATTACAACAGGTACATAAAAATTGCTTAATTTAGTTGATTATAAAAACACTTTTACTTAGGCAAAATCAAAATCGTCAATTACTATTGAGTTTTATTTATAATATTATTAAGTAATTTACATTATATTGTAATAGGAATTATAAGTGTTTTTGGAAACAGTAACAAAAAAAGTTGCAAAAAGTTTGTGGATACAATATCAACGACAACCTGGAAACAAGTTATGATACGTATAATGTGGTTATTATTTTCACAAACAATAAACAAAATAGCTTATAAACCATAAGATGAGTTTTAATCTGCCTTAGGGCGAGTTGCACAATCTGACGTTAACGCTAAGGCGCTGCACAAATCCAAAGAAGTAAAACGCTATGTTCTCATCGCACAGTTTAGACATACTAATAATTGAAACAAATTTGAAAAAAATATAGTGCACAGTTAAGAGTTTTAAAAAATACTTACTTAGTTATAATAAAATAATATTGCACAATACTTATCTTGAAGAATAAAACCGCAAATAAATCAAAAGAAAAAATCTTTCGAGACAGCGACAGCGACATTTTCTATATTGTTTTTAATGAAAAAAAAAGGAAATTCACTAAATTAAATAACTATGTTTATTTTTACATATTGTAGCTTCTTTATTTTAAAATAAATTAAAACTGCGACAAATGTATTGTGTTTACAGACGCACGCTTGTTCCTGTCACGACCAGTGCTCACCCTCAAATATCTAATAGTTTGGTCTTGCGCCAATGTTCACGCGAGACCGCGCGACGAGTCAACGGGCTCAATCGGCATTTCCAATCTGCTCCGCGTTTAAGCGTCACGACACGCCCGGATCCGACCGCCATTTTGCCCGTGCACACGGGTATGCGAGTGCGCGTCAACCTAGTGCACAAACTTTATTCCAAAGTGACACAGGCATCCAGAGCCCTTCAACTCGGATTCCTCAGCCGGACGCCTATCCAGAGGAAGTCTCGCGGATCACCCGCATTCCTGTGAGAACCTACCCCTTATCCATAAGTACCTAACCTACCCTTTTAATATTATTCGAATTTAAACTTTAAATCGCTATCATCAATTGCCAAAACTGAGGCGTAAGTTTTAATTTGACGGTAGGTTTAACTTAAACGTGAATAGGTCCAGCTCGCCCTTAGAATTGTTACTTTGACATTTTCTTGTTAATTTCTTTGTGGCTATGGTTAAAATACTCTGGTACGATGAACTAGGTCATGAAACAAAATAAACCAAAGGCCGAATTTAAATGTGATGTAAAAGAAAATGCCCACAAAATATACTAAAAAGAAGAGCCCGGATCTTAATGTGCCCTGAACATACGATATTACTTTAACTTGTTTTGTGACTGCGGTACAAGACAAGTTAGCAGAGAGTGCTGAGTCGGATGAGACTCATTTGAGACATTGCAGATAATGGTTCAACGTTTGTAGCTTATTTCGGCTTAGACTTTTCATGAAATAAATACATATATAAATATCTATTTAAGTTTAGACAAAAATATTTTTATTTCATTGCTTATGTGGATAGTTTTTTAATGTAACTACTTATATACTCTTTTTTTTTTTTCAAAACTATTGACTCCTTTACTAAATATCTTATGTTTTACTAAATAACCGAACCAATGCATCAAATAAGAAGAATCGAACTACAGATTAGTATGATCTGTTCGTACTTTATTACTTAATCTAATATTTTAACATAAATAGTTCCTACTTATATCCTTTACTAAATATCTTATCTTTTACTACATAACCGAACCAATTCATCAAATAAGAAGAATCGAACTACAGATTAGTATGATCTGTTCGTACTTTATTACTTAATCTAATATTTTAACATAAATAGTTCCTACTTATATCCTTTACTAAATATCTTATCTTTTACTACATAACCGAACCAATTCATCAAATAAGAAGAATCGAACTACAGATTAGTATGATCTGTTCGTACTTTATTACTTAATCTAATATTTTAACATAAATAGTTCCTACTTATATCCTTTACTAAATATCTTATCTTTTACTACATAACCGAACCAATTCATCAAATAAGAAGAATCGAACTACAGATTAGTATGATCTGTTCGTACTTTATTACTTAATCTAATATTTTAACATAAATAGTTCCTACTTATATCCTTTACTAAATATTTTATCTTTTACTACATAACCGAACCAATGCATCAAATAAGAAGAATCGAACTACTAATTAGTATGATCTGTTCGTACTTTACTACTTAATCTAATATTTTAACATAAATAGTTCCTACTTATATCCTTTACTAAATATCTTATCTTTTACTACATAACCGAACCAATTCATCAAATAAGAAGAATCGAACTACAGATTAGTATGATCTGTTCGTACTTTATTACTTAATCTAATATTTTAACATAAATAGTTCCTACTTATATCCTTTACTAAATATCTTATCTTTTACTACATAACCGAACCAATTCATCAAATAAGAAGAATCGAACTACAGATTAGTATGATCTGTTCGTACTTTATTACTTAATCTAATATTTTAACATAAATAGTTCCTACTTATATCCTTTACTAAATATCTTATCTTTTCCTACATAACCGAACCAATTCATCAAATAAGAAGAATCGAACTACAGATTAGTATGATCTGTTCGTACTTTATTACTTAATCTAATATTTTAACATAAATAGTTCCTACTTATATCCTTTACTAAATATCTTATCTTTTACTACATAACCGAACCAATTCATCAAATAAGAAGAATCGAACTACAGATTAGTATGATCTGTTCGTACTTTATTACTTAATCTAATATTTTAACATAAATAGTTCCTACTTATATCCTTTACTAAATATCTTATCTTTTACTACATAACCGAACCAATGCATCAAATAAGAAGAATCGAACTACTAATTAGTATAATCTGTTTGTACTTTATTACTCAATCTAATATTTTAACATAAATAGTTCCTACTTATATCCTTTACTAAATATCTTATCTTTTACTACATAACCGAACCAATGCATCAAATAAGAAGAATCGAACTACTAATTAGTATAATCTGTTCGTACTTTATTACTTAATCTAATATTTTAACATAAATAGTTCCTACTTATATCCTTTACTAAATATCTTATCTTTTACTACATAACCGAACCAATTCATCAAATAAGAAGAATCGAACTACAGATTAGTATGATCTGTTCGTACTTTATTACTTAATCTAATATTTTAACATAAATAGTTCCTACTTATATCCTTTACTAAATATCTTATCTTTTCTTACATAACCGAACCAATTCATCAAATAAGAAGAATCGAACTACAGATTAGTATGATCTGTTCGTACTTTATTACTTAATCTAATATTTTAACATAAATAGTTCCTACTTATATCCTTTACTAAATATCTTATCTTTTACTACATAACCGAACCAATGCATCAAATAAGAAGAATCGAACTACAGATTAGTATGATCTGTTCGTACTTTATTACTTAATCTAATATTTTAACATAAATAGTTCCTACTTATGTTAAAAGGTTTACATAATCATCATCATCATCATCATCTCAGCCGTAGGACGTCCACTGCTGAACATAAGCCTCCCCCATGATTTTCCAAAAGGACCGGTTGGAAGCGGCCTGCATCCAACGTCGTCCTGCGACCTTCCTCAGGTCGTCTGTCCACCGTGTCGGTGGACGACCTACGCAGCGCTTGCCGGTCCGTGGTCTCCACTCCAGATCCTTTCGACCCCATCGGCCATCTGTTCTGCGTGCTATGTGCCCTGCCCACTGCCACGTCAACTGGCTAATCTTCTGGGCTATGTCGGTGACTTTCGTTCTTCTACGGATCTCCTCATTTCTGATTCGATCACGTAGAGAAACCCCGAGCATAGCCCTCTCCATAGCTAGTCGTGTGACTTTGAGCTTATCTATGAGGCCCATAGTAAGACACCACGTTTCAGTGCCATAAGTCATCACTGGTAACACACATTGGTCGAAGACTCTTGTCTTGAGGCACAGAGGTAATTTGGACGAGAAGACTTCGTGAAGTTTCCGGAACGCTGCCCAGCCGAATTGGATTCGACGATTGACCTCTTTCTCGAAGTTGGACCTGCCTAGTTTGACTGCCTGTCCCAGGTAGATGTACTCGTCGACAACTTCGAGAACTGAGTTCCCAACTGATATTGGGGTAGGTACAACATGGGCATTGGGCATTTATATAATAGTTGGATTTTACATAATAGTTCCATATAACTACTTATATACTCAATTTTTTTTTCAAAACTATTGACTCTTTTACTAAATATTTTATTTTTTACTAAATAACCGAACCAATGCATCAAATAAGAGAAATTGAACTACAGCTTAGTATGATCTGTTAATTTTATATTACTCAACCTAATCTTTTAACATAAATAGTACCGACTTTTACTTATTAACTCACTGTATAAAACAATGATTCACACAGTCCAACGACTAGCGGTCTTTCTCCAAAGCTTACATCCACATCGCAGAATACGTGATAGTACCATTCCATATGTTAATGGTATGGTTGCGGTTCAGTACCTTTTTCTTTTTCCCTTTTTTAACAGCATACCCGCGTCAAGTCTGTCAACCGCAAAGGTCGGACCGGGAAAAAACTGATGAAGTCACGCTTTGGCCACTTTTGAGGCGGAGTTTGGAAATAAGAGTTAATTAATTTTTTAGGACTTGCAATTCATGATTTGTGGTATATTGTAAACAAAATGAGTTTAAATTCTCATAATTTTGCTGAAGTTAGAGCGTTAGTGCGTGGTACTGCACTAACCTCTGCCCCTGGTATTTGCTGATATATTGGTGTTTGAGGGCCGTATTACAGAAGTACGCTCAGTAGCAAACCTAGCCTAGGTTTGCTACTGAGCGTACTTCTAACGTAAATACAGATCTCAGTCAATCCTTGTATTGCGTGGCAAATCCTTACTTATGTCAACATTTACTAAACTAAGCGTTTTTCTGGAATACCGGTCTCGTCCACCTAGTAATTTCCCTTATTAGGAGACAAAATATTTAATATTGCATTGTAATGACAGCAGCCAAAATAGTAGCTTGCACAAAAAACATGCGTATAAAAAAGATAAACACTGAAAATTTAGTAAAATTATAACTACATCAGTCTAACGACCCAGACTCAATAGAAATTTCATTGTTATATAAACAATCGACTGGTGAGGGGAATAATAATATAGGGCAACATCCTGGAAAGACTGAAGACCTGTGTCTTCAGGACAAAACAAGGCAGAACCTACACTAAAGCAACCTGATGACTGATTTCCACAGATATAAACCCAAACACAAATCAAATAGTCACGTTCATGTTTACAAATGTTTGACCTATTCCGGGTACGAACCTGATACCAGCGTGTTGCTACCAAATGTTTCAAACGGCTAGTCAATTACGAAACTCACCCAACATAAATACACTCGAGAGCAATGAATCCGGGTCACTTAAAGAATCCTAAAAATCTCGGAAACTAAAAATGCTAGGTTAATGCAATAAATTGTATTTAATAGACAATGTAATACTCCTTAAATGAAGGTATTAAAACTTCTTAGTTATTGTAAAGTTATATCATAAAAAAAACAAATTTGAAAAAGGGCCACTTTCGAAGATGGAACTACGAAATTACAGCATTTGGTTTTGCTTTTGTTTGTAATCTGTCATTTATGTGGGTACATAAACCATGTCGATAGTGCTCTATATTCATTATTCAAGCTGAAATTATGTCGCTTACGCCTGAAGAATGCACCAGAATACTTACAATGCTGGAAACCGGCCGGAGTCAGCGCGATACATTCAGGACTGTCGGTGTGTCGCTGTCAACAGTACAAAGAGTTCTCCGACGTTACGAAGAAACTGGTTCTAACCTACGCAGACCAGGAACGGGCAGAACCAGGTGTACCACAGCACGAGAAGACCGATACTTGGTGAACACCATGCTTCGAAATCGCTTTCTCACAGGAACTGAACTCACAAATCAGTTTCGACGCCTCGGAGGAAGTAACCCAAGTGCATGGACAGTAAGACGTCGGCTTGCTGAATCTAACTTAAAACCCCTTAGACCTGCAAACGGCCCTAAACTGGAGCGTGGGCATCGTATTTCAAGACTAAGATATGCCCAGAGCCACGTAAATTGGAGTATTGAAGATTGGTCAAAAGTTATGTTCTCCGACGAATCAAAATTTATGCTCTACAAGCACGATGGAAGACACAGAGTATATCGAAGACCAGGGGAAAGATTCAAGCAAGCATGCATCGAAGAAAAAGTAGCCTACGGTGGTGGGTCTGTACTTGTGTGGGCCGGAATTTCTTCTGAAAGTCGCACAGAGCTGGTGATCATAGAAAACGGCTCTTTAACTAGCGAAAGATATGTGGAAGAAATCCTCAATGATCACGTTGGTCCATTTATGGTCAATTTAGGTGAGGATGCTATATTTATGCATGACAATGCCCGACCTCATACAGGTAGGATTGTGAATGACTACCTTCAAGAGATGAACATTACTCGTATGGAGTGGCCAGCGCGCAGCCCGGATATCAACCCGATCGAGCATGCTTGGGACGAGCTAGGCAGATGCGTAAAACAACGAAACCCTCCCCCAATCACGCTTCGTGAGCTCAAAATTGCTCTCACAGAGGAATGGGAGAATATTCCCCAAAATCGTATAAGGAACTTGGTGTACAGCATGCCAAACCGCGTAAACGCAGTAATGGAAGCACGAGGAGGCAATACGAAGTATTAAAATTCAAGAAAATCGTAATAAAGTTCAAAAATTTCATGTTTCCTATTTTTGTTTTAAGGAGAGATCAGCAGTTTTTTTCTTTATGTAATTTTGTGTTAATAAAATGTATGGTGACTCATATTTTTTTTACTTTCATTTAAGGAGTATTACATTGTCTATTGAATACAATTTATTGCATTAACCTATCATTTTTAGTTTCCGAGATTTTTAACATTCTTTAAGTGACCCGGATTCATTGCTCTCGAGTGTATATAAATAATTTCCTAGCTACCGCGATTTTTAAACATTGAAATTAAACAACTTTAAATGGATTTAATCGTGTACCTATATATATTACTACTAACTGGTGCCCGCTAATACGTCTGCGTAGGATTAGTACATCGAGTAGCTTATTATCTTTTCCTAGGGCATATCTATCTTTATACCAAAATGTCATAAAATATGAACATGGTCAAACGCAATTACTGTTATTATATAAGTTAAGTTAAATACTGAGTATATCAATCAGTAAACATTAAGAAAAAAATAAAATACAGGACTAACGTACTTACAAATATAAAATTTATCATCATGGAAAGAAACTGGCATTACATTTCATCACCCTTGACGGTCGCCGAGCACGTCTAGTGTATCAAGCTGTCAAATTGACTTGGCTTTTGACTAAGTTATCATAAACTGACACAAACTTTGACAAAACTGTCATCATTACGATCTTGAAGTAGGCGGAGATCTTGTTATTTTGTCTATGCTGTGCCCAAGTATAGCGATTTTTCACCCGCTTGGTGATGGATGATGATAATGATGAAAAGTATCCTATGTGTTAATCCATCGCCTCGTCTACCTCCATACCAAATTTCATCAAAATTGTCCCGCCGTTTCAGCGTGTAAGAGTAACAAAGATCCACACATCCATACATCCATATATACTTGCTCAAAAATTTTGTGTTTATAATATTAGTAGGATTTTAATCGCGAAAATTCACACACTTTTCAGATAATATTGTCACGGGTAGACTGAAAAGTAAAAAGGGACAGTAAGCTAAATGCCAAACCTGTTGCGTCCAGCTATATGTATTGTATATAGAACACAAACTAAATTTCGGTACCTGCTTTGAGGGTCTTAAATATGACATTCAGTGCGAGCGCTCGAAAACATATCATACAAAAACATATAAACATATCTTTATACGTATACACATATATACGTAAACTACATAATTATCTAGTTTGCTTTTACTTTAGAAAGCCTATTTACAACCGAGTTTCGAAAAAAGGAGGAGCTTACCAATTCGTATGTTTTTACCTAGAGAACCATTTGAATGATACTTTGATGTTTGAAAGCTGGTGCTTTTTTTATGTGTTAGTATTATTTGTTGTGAACACTTCTGCGCGTTGAGCACTTTTTGAGTGAACAAAAATCATGAAACTCGCGTCATCATTACCGAACGCTTTCCATAATTATGTGTATACTGTGTATCTATATATTTATTTATTTTATTTATTAAACACATACAAGGTATATTTCTATACATTATACAACCTCGAAATATAATAGTACAAAGTTACTGATATAAAATAAATCTACGTATTACAATAAAACTAATTCACTAAAATATTTCGAAATTATAGATATTTTACAGATTAAACAGCATTTAAGTCCCTGTCTACGGGTAGAGTGCCCAAAAAGCTGGCAACGTTACCTCGTTGAATAGCCAGGCTGATACGTTGCCCGAGGTAAGTACCAGCTCTTTGGTCACCTGTGATTTCTTTGAGGCATCTGGACAGCTCCTTTACTAAACGCCGTGCATCTGGACCCCAAGGACCCATAGTTTCAACCCCAAACGGAAGAAAAATATAATTATCTCCAAGACAAGCATACTTTCTACTCTTGAGTTTTCTGCAGACTCTGTACATTTATTTATTACGATTATTATTATTTATTTATTTAACCTTAAGAAGACTATCGACTTATACAATTAATTAATACTTCTTATACATACATATACATAGTCATTATAATTCTCCACCGATAGAGTTAAAATAGCTGACTAAATTGAGCTTACAATGTAAAAATACATATAATGTACATTATACATAACTGATATGATTTAATACTGATTCTACAAAAATTTACACTCACATACACAATATTAATAAGAGATGTGGAAGAGATGCAACAATCTATTTAAATTACTTAGTCAATTAGATATTGTTAAGAAAATATTCGCTAAGCTGTTTCTTCATAGAAAAAATACTAGAGTGAAAAATGTCAAGGTGAAGGTTATTCTCTCTATGAATATATATTTATATGTTGAAGTTTTTATACACATGATATATAACAGTGTTCTGCCTATAGTTCGTTGAAACTGAAGGAAGATAAAATAGCGGGCTTGCGCGGAAGGACCTAGAAGGTACGTAAATATATGTACTTTTTGAGTGAATAAAAATTATAAAACACGCGTGATCGTCACCGCACTCTTCCAATCTTTACAAATTAACTTTTACAATTTTTCACTACTATTGGCAGTCCCTAAAGACTGCCCTGCATATTTTATTTCGTTTAAATAGTTTTGTAACTAGTCATAATAAACTGGACTCCGCACCAAATCCTGAAGCCAACGAAATTTGCTAGTCATGATTTCAACATTATCTAAAGGAAAAAGGAAAGTTCGGCAACTGATGGCAATGAGTATATATTGATGCATCTATACTTATAACATAAACTCAAAAACATTTGTATCATAAAAATTGTAGTGCTAAAATATTTTAACAAGTTCAAGCCTGTTTTTGTTTACTATCGTACAAATTTTATATATCCATCTACTTATTTCTTAATAAAAATCAATTGCTGATAGTTTGTTCCGCTATAAATTCGAAAATGTCTAGTCCGAATTGAATAGTTCTTTTTTATATCTTTCGTCTATGTACAGGGGTAGTTTGGGAAAGAAAAATAATTTATTGTATCAGGCGTTACTTTGCGAAAATCCATTATCAAAAAAACGATATTAAAAATATTTAGTGACACTTCCGCTGAAAAGAAAACAATGATTTTGGCCTATTTGGGGGCGTGCACCACCATGCATAAAAAATGCTAATAGGAAGAATACAAAATAAAAAACACGTTTTTTATTTTGTATTCTTCCATTATTCCAGCATTTTATGCAGGAGGGAGGGTGGTGCACGCCCCCAAATAGGCCAAAATCATTGTTTTCTTTTCAGCGGAAGTGTCACTAAATATTTTTAATATCGTTTTTTTAAAGAAAAATAATCATCAATATCATCATCATCACGCACGTGAAACCGCAGGGTGCAGCTAGTTATAATAATATCAATAAAATTTACACACGCCTATCCCCGCTCTAGGATTTTCTGTATTGCGAGGCGAAGACACACAACAACACATCATTGGTCTACACAATCACATCCAAGACCCAAGCAAAAACATTTCTGCGTAACACACAAATATTTGTGCGTCACGACGTTATTATATAAATATTGTAGCGTCACATAGAAGTTAATATTGTCTATCCTAAATTACTTTGATTTTATGTTGAATTACCTTTAATATTACATCCTAAATTACTTCGATGAGAACCGAAGTAATTTAGGATCGTAAATATAAAAGGTAATTCAACGGAGATGTTGAATTACCTTTTATATTTACGAAGCTGCGTTGACGCTATCAGGGTGTTTGGGACTTGTAGGCGATTATAAAAAAATAAATCGTTTATTTCTTCTTATGTGTTATATTCTTTCATATACAGAGAGAAAATAGGCGGTACTTTTCAAAGTTACTTATTAAAATGGAGTGGGTGAGTACAATAAAAAGAAATAGTGAGAAGTTGTTCCGTTTGCACTCCGAATGACGTATAAATCGCTGCGTGCTGATAGGTGCACCGAGCTTGCAGTGTATTCAGCCCATCTTCACACCTGTCCCTTGTTTATGCGCACGGTGATAGATGTCGCTAGCGGTTCTTAACAGTCACTACCAAGTGATCTAACGGAGCTGTCAGACGTCATTATATAAATATTGTAGCGTCACTTAGAATTTAATCTTGTCTCTCCTATATTACTTTGAATTTCTGTTGAATTACCTTTTATATTACACTCTCCATAGAAAACCTAAAGCAAAACAAACAGTAGTGTCAAACTGTTAATGTCTCTTGTGTAATATATAAATAACATAATTTAAACAGTCCAAACAATTACTTGAACAACAAACGCATTATAATTTAACGTTTTGCCTGCGTTAATTAACATCGAAGCTAATTAAAACGTATGGTAGGTAAACTTCACGCATTGTTCGTAAAAACTGGCAGTAACATATCTTTGGACATTCCCTTTTTGTTTTCCTGTGCGATAAAAAAATCGCGACGTTGGCATAAGTTTGAATATAGAACTCTATCTGTTGTGTATGCGATAGAAGATACGAATGCAATGCCTCTGGTAATCTCAAAATGGCGATAAAAGACCGGAATGAAGAGATCGTGAAGGGTATGTTAAAAAGGATACGGCAATGGCGTGAACCTGAGGCCAGTACTTCTGGCCAATAGCGTACACATAAGTATAAAATTAGGAAATATTGTTCACTAGCGATAAATTTATGTATGTAAAAAAAAAATGGACTCACTTTAGTTTTAAGCAATTTCCACCATAGCTTAAGAATGTTTATTGTGATGTTTGGAGAACGAATCTCCATGAAAACGTTATATTAAAAAAAAACCGATCTAAAAAAGGTACGGACCAAAGAGTCTGTAGTGTGGAAGAATAATTATAAAAAATAATTAAAATAAAATGCGTCTGGTAAATATGAAAAAAAAAACATACTGCCGCTCTTCGTCATTATGGCGTCTACATACACATCACATGCAGCACAATTCAAATTAGTACTTTACGGTATTTTCTAAAAGTAATATTGCAGTAAAGCACGGACTATTTTAATTATACTATACAGGGTGTTTGTTAGAGGGACCGACATACCAAATGAGCGTGTTCGGGGGCCCACTTGGAGAATACAAGTTGGCCAAAAAAAATCCCAGACCCCCCAATTTTTTTAAACTTTTTTTGTGAATTTTCCCTTTTTCTCCGAAATCATACCTATTTACCACCATAACATTTGTAAAATCTGTTTTAGACAGGATGTTTTTAGTTGAATTTGGTTTCTATACACCTTCAGGCCAAAGTTTTAAAAAATTGGGGGGTCTGGGATTTTTTTTGGCCAAATTGTATTCTCCAAGTGGGCCCCCGAACACGCTCATTTGGTATGTCGGTCCTTCTACCAAACACCCTATATAGTAGTTCTGCAAACAGCACAATTCACGAGCATAAACTTTATTCTGATATTATCAAAATGAACCGGTAGATGGCGCCGCAGCCAACATTCCCTTCTTAAAGAAAATATTTTTCGATCCAAAAATTCTTCGAAAACATGGAGACCATATACAAAATTTCATCAAGATTAGTTGAAAAGTACGACGAGTATACGATTCGAACGGAATAAAGCAAATTTGTCAACTCGTAGCAGAGACTTCATTTGATTCACCTACTCAATGATATTTATAGTACTATGTCCGAAGACAGATTTTTCTCTACACTGTAACTGACTGACAACGACGTTCTTGATTTTAGGCTATGAAATATCCCTTGACTGGAAGCCCTTATGTTTTTCTGCGTGTCTGCTTGGAAATTTATGTATTGCAGGTCATGATTAACCGACTTCAAAAAATTATGTTCGATTGTATGTGTTTTTCTGTGTACTTTAGCCGATTTTTGCCCGATTCTCCAGTTTTTTTTGGTAGAGTATACTTCCGAAGTGGTTCCATTAAAATTTCATCAAATTCGGTCAAGCAGTTTTTGAGTAACACTCAAAAAAATCAAAAGTGTTATCTTGATGATATCATCATTGACGGTAAATGACAGTCAATCCCGTAAGTAGCAAGGGTCACTAAAAATGGTGATACATTTTTTTAACACAAAATGGAACCACCTTCAACATCAAAAAGTGTGAAATAGCATGTCGAAGTCGGTATCTTGCGCACAATATTGTGATAATAGGTATCTACTTTTGAACAGCTATCATCTGTATATCATCGTCTATCATTTGTAGAAGTACCGAGCTCAACATGTTATTTCACACTATTTTGTGTTGAAGTCGGGTCAAGTTTTTGGTAAAAAAAAATTACTTTACTGGGTTGAGTTATGTTTCAAATGTTGATAAAATGCCGTTGGTAAATAGTTCCCTCAGCTATTGGAGCACGAATCGAGAGAGGTTAGTAAACTAGTCGAGTTTTAAGGTGGTAGATCTCATATACGAGTCCATACTAAAAGAGCTTAAAATAACCACACGGCTCTCTACTATCTGCCCACAAAGAGCCCTCAGCTTCTTTGGACATATTATGCGGTCTTCAAAGCATTGTCTGGAAAAAGCTATTATTTTAGGAAAAATTTACAGTAGACGTGGTCAGGGAAGGACGCCTGTAAGATGGTCTGACACGATTAAGAAGGCGGTGGGTGGTAGCATACACCGTGCGGTTCACACAGCCTATGACCGCACCTAACGGAGACTGATTATACGTGGTCGCGATCCTCAGCAGTGAGGGACCGAGAAGAAGAGAGATCTCATGTGTGGCTTAGTTAGTTGCTTTACCTTATTATACGGAGAAGCAGTATCAGGCAAGAGTAGCAAGCATTATTATTTTATTAATTATAAGCATCATAGCATAGTTAGGAACAGACGTGATAGATAACGTAGTGTAGGTTATCGATCATGCCTGTTACTAACATTTGAAATTGGAGCAGATCTTTAATTTGAAACATTCTGCGGCGAATTGTTTTGGGTTTGTTGATCAAGACATTTCGGCATTGAAATGAAACGTGGCTCAATTTTTAATAAGAAAAACCGGTCACGTGCAAAATGTCACGCAAAATACAGGGTTTTCGAATGTATGCCTTACAAATAACATTTAATTGAGTCTTCAATTTTATCAAAGTAAATTATTTGTGAACTTGATGTTGGCCTCTGTGCTATGGAGTTGAGTTTAAGTGAACGGTAAAACAACTTCGTTATATATTGTTTAGCTTGCAGCTAGGTTATTGGTGTTTTATTGTATTATATTTTTATAATGTGTGCTAGTATTATCTACCAATTTCAAAAAAAGGAGGAGCTACTCAATTCGACTCTATTTTTTTTTCTATGTTTGTTACTCGTACCTCATAACTTTGGCCTGGGTGAATTCTCAAAATTTTTTTTTGTTTGAAAGCTGGTGCTTCCCGTGTGGTGGTGTCCCATTTAAATTTCATCAAATTTTGTCCAGTAGTTTTTTAGATACACTCCAATAACTGAATAGAATAGAAGTCAGTATTAAATTTTTCAAATTGTACTTGTTATACAAAGAGTTCCCTTACCTACTATGTATAATGTTTACTAATTTTTTTAATTGTTTATGAACACTCTTTAAAGATTATGACTGACTGACTTATTGACATATTAAAATCTATTCACTCTATTGAATGGTACTTTTCAAGAGGATAGCAAAAAAAAATTTTTTTTTAAATTAATTTAGGAAGGATATTGCAGAATTTTGCCAGTATGATTTTGCTCCTGCTGCTGCTAAATTGAAGCACTATAGCTGTATGTGCTTTATCATTTAATTATCTATGAAAAAGTCATACAAACATATAGACTGACAGATATACAGGAAAACGGTCACAATAATATGGAGAAAAGTTATGGGGATTTTATGACTTGTGAGGAACATTCTAAACAGAATTACAACGATTTATACAAGTAGAATATTCACATGTTATTTATAATATTACATATTAAACAAATGTTTGAACAGATACGCCATTATTAATAAACGTTGCGTAAACCTTATATTAGGCGTAACATGCTTTGTCTTGCTTTCACGCGTGACATTTACTGCAAGCGAAAAATTGACAGATATATGTTTTAACTACTCCGGGTGAAAGCCAAGTTTATTAATAAGGCCGATAGTGATTTGTTACTTGATCACGCCAGCACAGATAAACGGAATTTAAATGAAACTCTGTGTATAGATAGATGAGACGCTGGACTAGCACATATGATACTTTTACTAACTTGAACATTTTTAATTAGAAATACGGGATTACTCACGTAATATTTATCGGATAGGTCCGACTATAGTTTCGATCACATTCGGTGGTCTTTTTCAAGGAGTGTTCGGGACGCCCGCGTCGATGACGTCTCGCTTAGCACTGCGGGCGGCCGCTCGTAGCGCTCGTGATGTTAGAGGTTGGTGTGGGGGGCGGGATACATTATGTTGCGTTGGCGCGTCTTGAACATATCGTTGCTGTGAAAGATGTTTAAGTCTAGGATCGGTGAGCATTTGCTTAGTTCTGAACCACACCATGGAGTTGATCTACACAGCCCGAAGTTGCTCTCCAATGATTGACACTTCTGCCTCAGCACTCTGAGAACTCTGATCGAGAAGGGGTTGAAACAAAAATATCGAAAATGACTTTAGGTTCTTCACGTCACTGAATCTAGTGATAGGAATAAGTACACGCATCATAATTGTTCTTTATGCGTTGGTGCTGATACGGTATATATTATACTATTAGTTGAGGTCTGTAGCTATTTAAATTAAAACTTACTCCAAAGGAAGGTACTTGAAAAAACACCAGCCTCTCAAAGTGCAAGTAAACACTCGAATGAAAAGTAGCTAAAGAATAATTATTTAGCTACTTTTCAATCGAGTTGCATAACGATATACCAATATACAAACATACCAATTTGTTTTTGTTTTATAATTTGGGAGTAATTTCGGACCAACAAGTTCATTTCTGCGTGCCAAATAGCTTTCACCCCTAGTTTTCTTACTCTTCTGCAGACTTTCACATGTTCTTTCTTATTTTTTCTGTTATTTTTTTTCATCATCATCATCATCATTTCAGCCGTAGGACGTCCACTGCTAAACATATGCCTCCCCCATGATTTTAAAGGACTGGTTGGAAGCGGCCTGCATCCAACGTCGTCCTTCGACTTTCATCAGGTCTTCTGTCCACCGTGTCGGTGGACGACCTACGCTGCGCTTGCCGGTCCGTGGTCTCCACTCCAGAACCTTTCGGCCCAATCAGCCATCTGTCCTGCGTGCTATGTGCCCTGCCCACTGCCACTTCAACTGGTTAATCTTCTGGGCTATGTCAACACCTTTGTAAAGAAAAAATACTTTCGATAGAAACCAACGCCATCTTTTATTAAGTGTCCGAACTTCATTATAAACCAAACCACTTAGCACCTTTCATGGGATATCGGCATTAATGTTTAGCATCAAATAAAACATAAACTTTTTTTTAATAGTTAGCATCTTTATAATATCCACTCCTAAATAATATTTAATATTAATTGATGCACAAAAGGTACGAATATTTTCTTACAACATGAACTGACCTACTCTTTGTATATTTATAACAAACTGTGAGTAGAATGTTTATTGCTTGTGTAATTAAAATATGGGTCTCCAGCTCATTACAAGTAACGCACTTTACATAATTAATTGCGAAAGTGTGCCATTATATTGTACTCGGAAAGTACAGTTGGAGTGTGGATGCTGAGAATGGCGTTTACTAGTTATTTTTACTTTTATTCTTTTAGACGGCGCGGCGTCAAGAAACGCTAATAATACCAATTTTTGTATATCTATGATCTATTATTTAAGATTTATCCGTTTAAAGTACTTTAACCATTCCTATATACTATGATAATAAAACAAAAGATTTTTGAATGAAACGCACGTACATTTACGTCATTGTTAGGCAAAGGGTAAATGTATAAGAAACGCAAAAGCCTAAGAAACAATTAATATAGTAGTAATAAGTATTTATATAAATTGGTATTTTGTTTGACACCAGATTCTGTGACTTGACTTTACTACATGAATAAAAATCTTACTGCCGTGCGACTCTCTAAAGATTCGTCAATACGCTCGTCGATGAGCTCACCGATGTCAAATACTTTATGAGATATCGCCTACGAAGAAATAATGTCAGGAAGCATAGTTCAGAACAAATTCGACATAAAAGTGGTCCTTCAAACCAAAACGACGTATGATTCCAAATACGAATTACTTCCGAGGTTACAAATAGACATATTCGGTGATTGGTTTCAATTTCAGAAGGATAGCAGGGATTGGTCCACGCGCGTGCTGCAAGCAACGTCTACTACGACAGCTGAGTCATAGCGGCGTGAACGATGTTATTGATTTAGGAGGACTTTTATTGGGTCATTTTTTTTAAGGCAGTTACTCTTCCTGATATTATTTCTTCGTAGGATATCGCTCTTGTACACAAGATTGCTTTTCCAACGTTTCTTGTCAAATCATCATTTGTTTCACGGATGTTATCAAAGATGCAACGATGTTTGCTTGCTCTTAGAGAATCGCACGGCTGGATGGATGCAACTATAGCAGATTGTTGCACCATGAAGGGGCTCTAAAAAGTAGTGGAAAGTAGTTGATCAATAAAACTGAAGATAAATTAGAAAAAAATTGATAGACATAAAATTATTAAATTTACTATTAAATTTGTATTAATTAAATTTATACACAATTATTAAAAGTAAACACAATAATACAAATATTAATGCTTTTACCAGAAATATATACATGAGTTTGTTAAAAAAACTGCACGTCATATTTTCAGTCAAAAAATGACTACTGTTTACTTTTCCGCCTTTATATTTTTTTATTATTTTTGGGCAGTTTTTAAGCCAAGCAGTACATCACTTCACACGCAAACTGAAACACTGAAAAAACTCTATATGGCTGTCAGGTTGGCCAATCGAATTCATTCTAAATGGAACCGGCTAGTGTTACTTTTAATAATTGACTGTGCCGTTGCTGGTCGCGTGATAAAAGAAACTAAAATCTTTTTTTTTTAAATGGGCTAACGCTGTTTGCCTCTTCCGGCATTTACAGTATCACCGGACGGGTGGCGAGCGCAGATGGCACTCAGCCAGATGCGGGCACGGAAGGCGCACCACCTAAGGCGAGCGTTGAAGACGCTTCGCAGCAAGGAGAGGAGTAGGCGACTTGCTCAAGGGCACCAATAAGGTACGGACTTCGGCTTGGGCCGTCGCTAAGAGAGCGAGGAGTCGGAGAGAGGTCTAAATAGTGTAGTAAAGGGTAAAACTGTATGTTGATGATACTGGTACTAAGACTAAAAACACGCATAGGTCTAATTAGCACAGTCTTTACACGTCCTCTCTTGAGCGTCTTTTTGTGAATGATGCTCGTCATTTGCAATATGTTTGTCAAAATACGTTCTGCTATGTAGCAACTCTGGAATTCGAACAAGTTTTTGCCTCAAAATGACAGAGAAATTCAATAAACGAAACGTACTCCCGTGCCTTGTTCAGTGAAGTCACTTGCATACAATTGCATTATCAAATATACTGGCTTTCTGGCCTTTGTAAACGAAATGTTTTCGTGTTTGACAGTAGCTTACCTTGACACATGAATAATTATTACTCAACATGTAAATGTGTGTTGACTAGTATTTTGAAATAGATATTATAATGTGTAAAACAGTAGCTGATTTGTGATAATTTTCCATCAAAGGTCACACGGCCAGTCACAATAGAAATTTCATTGTTATAATGACATCGACACATGAGGGGATATAAAAATAATTATCGAAACAAAGTCAATAAGAATAACATAATTTTAATAAAATGATAAGCTAAAAGTAGGTTAACTTATGAGGTTCAATTGCTATCGAAGTACATACCAACATTTAATTCAGTACCACTGTGGCACGGATAAGCTAATTAACTTAAGCTAAGGTCGCATTGACGTGGTGGGGGGGCTCAGTAACCGTGGCTTGGATCACCACAGTGAAGCCAAGAGGAACCCAGGGGCCGCGCCGGCGTTAGGGTTTGCTGGCCGGCTCAGGCGGGCCGCTCCTATAGGCTTTGGCCGCCAAGTCCACATAGGAGTGGCGGGGTCCGGGCGCTTTGGCGCAGACTCGAGGGGGTGGGGCCCGGGCGCTTTGGCGCAGGCTCGAGGAGGTGGGGCCCGGGCGCTTTGGCGCAGGCTCGATGAGGTGGGGTCGCGGGCTATCCCTTGTGGCTGACGTAGCAGGCGGTGGGGCTACGTATCCGACCCACCGCAGGGAGACCACGGGCGTCCAGACACGGGGAAGTCTGGCGCCCATTGTTGGCAAGTTTGGTCTCCGAGGCAGTTGCGGCGCGCCATGTGTTCTGGCATGCCGCGAAGAGAAGGGTCCGGCAACGGACAGCCACGGCGGGTTCGCGGTCGTGTGGAAAATCTGTCCCGCGTTCCCGCCGAGGGCGGCAGTGACGGAACACCCCGGGGTTTTGGTGGGTATACGGACTCCCACATAACCACCTCCCTCCCCGTGGTGGGTGGTATCCATAAAGGATTTCCGCGGAACAAAATAAAAAAAAAAGTTGAAAAGGAACATGGAATGTGTGGGGCCCTAGGCCATCGATAAGTAAATGGAAGAAATTAATTTACTCGTATCTATGCCTAGCTGCCTAGCGCCTTTGTCTGTATCTGTGCTTTTTAATTTTCACAGTAGATATCGTGAAATCCGCCAAACAAAACTTCGTACTCGTTGTTCGTTTTTGGTACTAGGCCTCCAGATCTCATAACCCCAAAACGTTGTTTTTTTATCTTTCCGTCTAGTAATTTCTTGAACTTGCGCTATTGCTTCGCGGAAGTATATATGGCACTGCGGTGGTACTCACCAAGACGTACCAACCATATAAACATGTTAAATATAACTGATACCTGTAAATGTAACAAGTTCAGTTGGTCTTCATATTATATACTGACTCAATCAATACTGTCTAAAATACAAGATGTATACTAAACCATTTCGCTTTGAGTGGTACACTGGGCAAATATGTCTGAGCCTTTGCCCACTACTCTGGAAATAATATGAATGCACTCGAAAGATTTCGCCTGTCCTAGGTTTACTAAACTTTGCCTGCAAATAGGTTAATGGCGACTTCATTGTATGGAAATATAATTTTATGACTCTATTGTATAACTTTAAAGGCTAATTTCAAGTTTTGTTTACTTACAAATATTTCAGTATTGCGTTTGAATTAATTAAGTTTGACTAGTTTTGCTATTCCCTTCAAATCATCACAGTTTTGCATGCCTATTGTATACCAAGAAAGAAACGAAGACAAACTTACGCAAGGAAGAGTCTGACCACCTAATATGCTAAACGAAAAAATCCACATCACATGATAACCTTATATTATTATGTATGTAAGCTAATAACAAAATGCATAAAGAACAAATATATATTTTTGTAACTTGTGTTAAGTAAAGGCATAATACAGAATGACATCTAAAATATTTTTTAACCTAAACTTTAACACGTTTTATTAATGCCTAAGACAAGAGTATTTGACGAATGTGTGTTAACAGTGATGATATATGGCACTGAAACGTGGTTTCTTACTATGGGCCTCATAAGCAAGCTCAAAATTTCACAACGAGCTATGGAGAGAGCTATGCTCGGGGTTTCCCTACGTGATCGAATCAGAAATGAGGAGATCCGTAGACGAACTAAAGTCACCGAGAAGATAAGACAGTTGAAATGGCAGTGGGGATGCCACATAGCACGCAGAATAGATGGCCGATGGGGCCGAAAGGTTCTGGAGTGGAGACCACGGGCCGGCAGGCGCAGCGTAGGTCGTCCACCGACAAGGTAGACTGATTACTTGATAAAGTTAGCAGGACGAGGTTGGATGCCGGCCGCTTCTAACCGGTTTTTTTTTAAATTGTGGGGGGCCTATGTTCAGCAGTGAAAGTCCTACGGCTGAGATGATGATAATGAGGATTAATGCTTAAAGGTTTATTAAAATACTTAATAATAAAGGCGTAAAAAGTTTGACATATTATAAGAGTATACCACGGTCTTGAATAAATCATCACTTTTGGACTGAAAACAGTTCCAGCATGATATGTGTGATGATAGGCGTGACCAAAGTAGGTCTCCATGGTCTTCAAAGTCTGAAAAGTAAGTTAAATCCTGTGTACACGATATCTAGCAAAACTTCGCATTGTGAAACATACTATATACCCACCCACACACATCAGCGTATTACACATTTTAATGTTATTTTGACGGTTTAACTTACGCGGTAGGTATAGTATAAATCAATACTCCATGAAGAAGTGGCCCGGACGGTCACGAAACCGGTTGAGATATTCGGCTATACCTACCGCGTAAGTTAAACCGTCAATATAACATTAAAACCTATAGTATCAGTTTAAAAGCTGATGAGAAATTTTTGACGAGAAACAAAGTCCTTAAGAAGTTTAACATTTTCTTCGGAATATTTTCAGCGCATAGTTTTCCTTTTTATAACATAAACATAGCACATTTTTCTGCAAACTAAACCGTATAAGTGGTTCTCCGCTCTTCTAAAGTAGAATAAAATATAAGTTGACAGGACAAAATGCGGTATAAAAATGTAAGACCTTTTACAAAATACAGGGATGAGTTCAAATTTAACGTGATCTTAATATACCGGACTGTTTGTAGGAATAGTTAGAATTGGGATATTATTTTAATCGTAAAATTTTGGTTCAGAATGAGTCAGGTTCTTACCAGCTAGCATTTTTATAAGGTTGAAATATGTACATCGAGCTATGGAGAGGCCTATGCTCGGGGTTTCTCTACGTGATTGAGTCAGAAATGAGGGGCTCCGTAGAAGAACGAAAGTCACCGACATATCCCATGGCAAGATTAGCCAGTTAAAATGGCAGTGGGTAGGGCACATAGCACGCAGAACAAATGTCCGATGGGGCCGGAAGGTTTTGCAATGGAGACCATGGATCGGCAAGCGCAGCGAAGGTCGTCCATCTATACGCTGGATTAACGATCTGATAAAGGTCGCAGGACGTCGTTGTATGCAGACCGCTTCCAACCTGTCCTTTTGGAAAATTATGGGGGAGACCTATGTTCAGCAGTGGACGTCGTATACGAATTTACATTGTAGACGTTGGAGGTCCTGGAATTATTTTTTGCAAATTATCGAAAAGCCTTATTCATAAATTTATGCGAGCTCATTTTCGCAGGGATTGAATTTTAATGTTTTTTATACTCAATGTTTTTCTTAATCTCACATATTCACTATCTTACCGTTAGATTATGGCGATCAATAAAATATTAAATTTAGACCTCTTATTTGTTTTCTTAAGGGAATAAACAAAATAACTGCTAAAAATAGTTCCATGACGTCCTGGAGCGATATCCTATTGCTCCAGAGCCACAGCTAGGCTCTGGAGCAACGTTGTAATTTGACTGGCGAATTTTTGTTTAATATATTGTATTCAATTTCACAAAATTTTAACTTAAGTGCACCGTAAAGGTTTTATAGTTTTTATAACAATTGTGATTCACTTTTGTAAACATACAGTGGTCGAATTTGGAGCAGTCTTTTGTTGAATTATTTTTTCTTTTTAGTTTGTAAGGCAAAATTACATATCTAGGTTTAGGTATGTTTCATTTCTAAATAACATTTGTATTGGACTATCTTTCTCTAAAAATTGTAGTTATGATAATTTTTCTCTATCTGAAACTTTTACATTAGGCATTCGTATGAACTTTATAATAGTTTATGTCCACGTTGATGTTGTTTTAGTGTAAGACAATTAATACTACAATACAAATTCTCTTATTTTCTTTATAACTGGGATTCGCGGTGGGCTACTGAACATGCCCAGGTCGATTTATACGAACACCTAACACACCTGATGACCTTACCTGACCCTGAAGTACAAGGTATAATACTTGAGTGTCGTAAGGTTCGTAGCCGTAATAAAGTCAGATTTTTGCTTATGATATTATGATAATTTGATATTATTGTATTAATATAAAATAACTCTTTTTTAAAATATGTATTACCGTTACCTACGCAAATTTACTCCTTTAGGCGCGCAGTGTCCTCATATTTGTTTTTATTAAAATATATGTACCTTATATAGGGTGTTTGGTAGAGGGACCGACAAACCAAATGAGCGTGTTTGGGGCCCACTTGGAGAATACAAGTTGGCCTAAAAAAATCCCCGACACCTCAATTTTTTTTACTCTTTTTTTGTGAATTTTCCCGTTTTCTCCGAAATTGTACTTATTTACCACCACAAAATTTGTAAAATCTGTTTTAGACCGGATGTTTTTAGTTGAATTTGGTCTCTAATACACCTTCAGCCCACGCAAAGCAAAATTGGATACAAAACAGAGCTAACTAACTGATTTAGAGCTTATAGATTCTAAACATCCGGTCTAAAACAGATTTTACAAATGTTATGGTGGTAAATAACTACAATTTCGGAGAAAACGGGAAAATTCACAAAAAAATGTTAAAAAAAATTGGGGGGTCGGAGATTTTTTTTGGCCAACTTGTATTCTCCAAGTGGGCCCCCGAACACGCTCATTTGGTTTGTCGGTCCCTCTACCAAACACCCTGTATAATTTGAATAGGAAGTTTATCATGCTTATGGATTAAACATTACTCCTGATATGAAAAAATATGCTGAAGACTGAAAAGTTTTAGTAGTGACATATAACAAAACAGACACAGTTGTTATTTAACCCCTGAAATAAAAAATGACGGGGTTATATAAGTTTATCGTGCCCGTGTCTGTCTGTGCCATCGTAGCTCCTGAATGGATGAACCGATTAAAATTTTTTTTTGCTTGAAAGGTGAATTATTTCGTTCGGGGGGTTCTTAATTATGTTTAATGAACATCGGTCCAAAATAATTGCCACAACAAAATGGCGGACCACATAATATTTTTAGTTATCTCCCACAATATGGGTATCAAATAAAAGTGCTAGACTAGTAGAATATTGTACATTATAAATAATCCAAGATGGCCGCCGCCACATAAAGGCCAATTGCATTTTTTTACAACTTCCTTAGTATGGGTATCAATTGAAAGGGCTTTACTAGTAGAATATTGCACAGTATAAACGATTTCAAATAAAATATGGCCGCACCCATAAAATGGCGATTTACATAATATTTTTTTCACAACGGCCTCAATATGAGTATTTCACAACATTTGTATTATTTTGTGTTTTTTAAACTATTAATTTTATTTTACTTCTAATTAATTTAATGGAAAAAAAGATGGAAATGAATTAATTTAAGCAACATATTTTAATATATTGCTACTCGTTCATTGGAAAACATGTTATATAAAACAGCTATATTTATATTTCCGAGGAAAATTAAGAATGAGCGAAGCACCTGCAGTAAATAAGTCGATATTAAAACTATTTTGAAAGAAATTTGTATCAAATCCGCTTAAAAATAGAATTAAATATTAACAAATGTACCAACGGATGTGTCACTAAGTATTTGTTTTAATATCGTTCTAATATGGATTTACGGCAAAGTAACGCAAGAATCAATAAAATATCTGCCTTCGATCTCAAATACTTTCAGATATCGCCCTTGTGCATTAGGTTGTTTTTCCAACGTTTCTTGTCATCTCTTCATTTGTTTCACAGATGTTGTCAAAGATGCAACGATGTTTGCTCTTAAAGAATCGCACGGCTAAAGTTGCAAAAAATGCACCTCGCTCTTTCTATAAAATTACACCAACGCTATATGTATCTAAATTAATACAATGCGAAAAAAAATATTCTCGGAAAGACGACAAATGAACATACATTATTCATATCCAATTAATCGCAAATGCGGTAAACGTTAAAGTATATTGTACCCGATTATACTCGTATAAAGCTTGAATAAATACAATTTACATTTTGTTTACGTGGCGGAGTGCAGGCTGTCTGAGGGATATCATTTTGTTGGTTGTCGTACAACTTATCTCTGTCACAGGGGAAGATAGATCTTAATTATTTGACTTTAGAGACGAGATATATAAACCACGTATTGTCAGCTCATAACAACACCTACCCACATAAACTTTCAGTTTAGTTCCAGAAAATGACGCATGCAGTTGTGTTGAAGTATCGAGAGCTCAGAATAAATACAATACATGGTAAATATCCCGTTTCTATAGTTAATTCTTGCATAAGTGAATACATCACAGGAGCATCCCTACTAGTTAGTTAGTTCCGCTTGCCCCATCACTAGCTTAAGTCAAACTTGACTTATTTGTATCGTTCATTTCACAGACCATTAATCCCTCTAGTTAACCTCTTCGACCGTTTTCCATTATTATAAATGTTTGTTTTTTTACACTTTGGGTGGCTTTAATTACTGTTTAAAGCAGGCAATTTCCAAATTTCTGTAAATTATGTCTTACCAATTTAAAAATATCAAATGAAGTCCCTTTTAAGGGTAAATGTCTTATCTTGAAAATTTAAAGTAGGTACTTCCCCTCTGTGTCATAGCCGTGGAACGACCTATATATTATACAGTCAACAGAATAACACGTAATGTCGATCTTCTTATTGAATAAGTAGTAATTTCAGGCTCATGTTAAAGCCGTCTAATGTAAAAGGTCCATAATGCACCTTCAGCACAGGTTTGACTTAGGATGTTCTTAGTGTCTACGAATAGTCTACGCATGATCTACGCATGGTCTACGCACAGTCTACGTAGAGTCTACGCAGTGTCTACGCAGAGTCTACGCAGAGTCTACGCAGAGTCTACGCAGAGTCTACGCAGAGTCTACGCAGAGTCTACGCAGAGCAATGCATTTTTGCATGATACGCTTAGCGTGCAATTTTAATAGAAAAGAAAGAAATATTAATATTTATATGCCTACACATCGAAATTTGTTGCTACAGTTTTAGTTGAACAAAGATAAGACAGAATTTTGCATGGGTATCAAAATATTATATATACAATCTAAATCAAAACGATAGACACAAACAGACTTTAAGGTTATTACTTTACAAATACTTCTTTCAACTGTCTTTACCTTCAGAGAGCACGAATACCCTTAGACATTTAATTTTAAAATTACAATTCATGATATTTCAAAGAGCAAGAGAATTCAGTTGAAATTGAATGACTAGACATTTTCTACTTGGCGTGATAGATCGTGTTCATATCTTTGTAATAATAGAACTTCTTGCTGCTTGTAAGTTTTCGTATTTATAAAGTAGAGAGACGAGCTATTTGTATTACAAGAGCCAAGTCTGCTTTATGTCAGTTAAAGTGTTACCCAGAAACTAACGTGCAGCTGTGCAATTCTTTAAGAGCAAACAACGTTGCGTCTTTGACAACATTCGTGAAATAAATGACGAGACGACAAGAAACGGAAAAACAATCTTATGTACAAGGGCGATATCTCATAAAGTATTTGACATCGGTGAGCTTGTCGACGAATCATTAGAGAAACGCAGGGCAGGTGCGTGTTGTCTGTCACTAAGTTTATAGAAGAAATCTAACTTAATAGATTACATTGATTATATTACCTAGAAGAAGGCCTAGCTAGTTGATCAGTGAATAAAAAGGAACATTAGAAATAAATAAAGTTATAATAATAAATAATACATGACCTGGCCGAATCGCATTTCACTATAAGTCCTGAAAAGTCAGTTCGTTCAGCACGTTACACACATAAAGGTTCTAGTCAACTTCTGGCTTTGAAGGATAGTTGAGAACTGGATTAAGAGCTCGTGGGATACCATCAATTTCTGAATTCAGAGTCCTCTGAATGCCTGAGTATTCGCCAAATCAATACCCTCGGTTTGCTTCGCTCGACACCCAAAATAGGAATCCAAGTGAATATAAAAACTTTATTTTAATAGGAGTTTCCGCTTTGCTCCATTTCATTTGTTCATCATCATGCTCAAATCGAATTCTAGATATCTAGTCTCATGTAAATCAGCGAAATATCATCGAAATCTCTCTGTTCCATTGTCCATCTTCCTTGCTCTTTTTTGGTTCACTTATCGGGTCCCAAATCTTCTCAGAATCTTAGAATATTAATAATTCTATCTTGGTCGGAATCTTTCCCCGTCCAAAATCCATCTGCCGTTTTCTTTCCGTGACGTCTTCTGTGTCAATCCTCATTTTATTTTTAATTTTTAAAATTTTCCGTATTGTTGGTCAGTAAAACAGTTTTTAATACAAAATACAAATAAGGATATATGAATTGTGATATGATATCATAGTAAATTATATAACATTAGTTATACATTTAGTATGTATCTTCTAGGCAGGTATGTACCGCTATAAACCTCAACGTTACTTTCCGTAATGTGAGACTGCGGGAAAATGCTTGCTTACACTAAATTAAATGTTATACGATACTTTTATCCAAGACCTGTTTTCTCTGAGGATATATCATATAAATTGAGATAGATGCAAAGCGCTAATAGTGATAAATAATATATTTAAATTTAGAATTATTCGATCTAGTGATTTATTTTCCCTAGATTAGGACTTTCTCATGTACTGAATCTGACATTACGTGAGTGACACGTGCAAAAACATTTTTTTTTATGATACAATTTTTTATATATCAGATTTCTCCCGGGTAAACACTTTTGAAATGCTAACGTAGTTTGGTAGGTTTTGTGGAATTTAGAAGTGAATATATACTCACATAACTACAGCTTATACATTTTTTTTTACATGTGGGAAGCGCACTTACACATCCCCGCCTACCCAGGGGGATTGGACGGGGTATGACGGACTCGTTCTTAATGTGCTTACTGCATCCATAGCAGCAAGCAGACCGTATCGACTAAACCAATGTGTATGATGTTTCTCCGAGCGCCTATCGTCGGGACAACGGGAACGCTTACAGCGTATACCCTAGATAAACACATAACTCTACTTGTAAACAGCTAGCTAACCCACTAGTGGCTTCCGTCGCTTTTGCCCCTAAGGGTGAAATTTCCAAAATTCCTTTGTGAATGCTGACAACTTAAAAGGGCATCATCGTCATCAACCCACAATTGTCCACTGCTGGACTGGAAAGTACGCCACAGAGCTCGGTCTTCAGCTCTCTGGATCCAGTAACTGCCAGCCGCCTTCCGCAGTTCGTGTCTCCAATTGGCCGCAAGACGTCTCAAAGACCCTCTGGAGACAAAAAAGATGTCAGTCAGTCAAACTATTCATCAAAATTTGTCATCAAATGTATTCTGTATAGGCATGGTTTTGAAACCATGACAAGCTATAAAAACGATTTCAATTTAATTGAAATGCATTCAGCCGTTTCAGTGTTAAAAAAGTAATAAAACTACACGCTAACAAACTTTCAGGTTAATAATTATTTTATTATGAAATACTAATGTTTACAAAGATATAGCCGCTTAAACATCTGTCCTAAATGAACCCTTTTTCCTTATGCCATGTTCATCAAAGTGGAAATAGTGTGGGCAGCTAACACCTTTGGGTGTTTATGAAAACACGTTTTCGCTCCTTTCAAACTTTTACACGAATGTATAAAGCTTTCAGTAACACTGTTTTAAGGTAATGTTGGATTAGCAACCGACTTCCTAAAAAAGGAATGAAGTTCTCAAGTCGATGCGTATATATTTTATTTATAATAACGTATAACTGTTTACAGAGTAATCCGATTTTGCAAATTTAGTTAAAAATATTGATGCTCGGACGGCGAGCCTTAGAAGCGTAGGGGTTATGGCGTCTGACTCGGATTGCCGAAAGACGCGGGTTCAAATTCCATCCTACAATGTGTTTTTATTTCTCTAAAAAATGCATTATTCTCTCAAGGAGCTTTGTATTTGTCTACTTTTTATAAAGGTTTGCGTCAGCTTTTGGTTTTGACTTTTCGTTTAACGAAACGCGAAACTTTAAATAAAGGATTTAAATATTAAAAACAGGCTGGTGCCCACAACGTCGTCTGCGTAGGATTAGTACTTGGAGTAGTTTATTATCTTCTCCAAAGCAATATCTATCTCCATACCAAAATGTCATAAAATATTTACATGGTTATAAAATTAAATTTAAGTACTTAGTATCAATCAGTAAACACTAATAATAAAATACAGTAACTACATAAATATAAAATAAATAACCATGGAAAAAACTGTCATTATATTTCATCACCCTTAACGGTCGCCGAGCATGTCTAGTGTATCGAGCTGACTAATATATCCGAAACTGACACACATTTTGACAGAACTGTCATCAATAAGATATTAACGTAGGCCGAGATCTTTTTAATTTGTCTATGCTGTGCCAAATACTATTACGCTTCTTCACCCGCATGGTGATGAATGATGATGATAAAAAACATCGTATGTGTTAATCCAGCTCTTCATCTACGACTATACCAAATTTTATTTAAATTGGCCCCGCCGTCTTAGCGTGAAAGAGTAACATACATCCATACATCCATACATCCATACATCCATACATCCATACATCCATACATCCATACATCCATACATCCATACATCCATACATCCATACATCCATACATCCATACATCCATACATCCATACATCCATACATCCATACATCCATACATCCATACATGAATACATCCATACATCCATACATCCATACATCCATACATCCATACATCCATACATCCATACATCCATACATCCATACATCCATACATCCATACATCCATACATCCATACATCCATACATCCATACATCCATACATCCATACATCCATACATCCATACATCCATACATCCATACATCCATACATCCATACATCCATACATCCATACATCCATACATCCATACATCCATACATCCATACATCCATACATCCATACATCCATACATCCATACATCCATACATCCATACATCCATACATCCATACATCCATACATCCATACATCCATACATCCATACATCCATACATCCATACATCCATACATCCATACATCCATACATCCATACATCCATACATCCATACATCCATATATCCATACACCCATACATCCATACATCCATACATCCATACATCCATACATCCATACATCCATACATCCATACATCCATACATCCATACATCCATACATCCATACATCCATACATCCATACATCCATACATCCATACATCCATACATCCATACATCCATACATCCATACATCCATACATCCATACATCCATACATCCATAAATCCATAAATCCATACATCCATACATCCATACATCCATACATCCATACATCCATACATCCATACATCCATACATCCATACATCCATACATCCATACATCCATACATCCATACATCCATACATCCATACATCCATACATCCATACATCCATACATCCATACATCCATACATCCATACATCCATACATCCATACATACATACATCCATACATCCATACATACATACATCCATACATCCATACATCCATACATCCATACATCCATACATCCATACATCCATACATCCATACATCCATACATCCATACATCCATACATCCATACATCCATACATCCATACATCCATACATCCATACATCCATACATCCATACATCCATACATCCATACATCCATACATCCATACATCCATACATCCATACATCCATACATCCATACATCCATACATCCATACATCCATACATCCATACATCCATACATCCATACATCCATACATCCATACATCCATACATCCATACATCCATACATCCATACATCCATACATCCATACATCCATACATCCATACATCCATACATCCATACATCCATACATCCATACATCCATACATCCATACATCCATACATCCATACATCCATACATCCATACATCCATACATCCATACATCCATACATCCATACATCCATACATCCATACATCCATACATCCATACATCCATACATCCATACATCCATACATCCATACATCCATACATCCATACATCCATACATCCATACATCCATACATCCATACATCCATACATCCATACATCCATACATCCATACATCCATACATCCATACATCCATACATCCATACATCCATACATCCATACATCCATACATCCATACATCCATACATCCATACATCCATACATCCATACATCCATACATCCATACATCCATACATCCATACATCCATACATCCATACATCCATACATCCATACATCCATACATCCATACATCCATACATCCATACATCCATACATCCATACATCCATACATCCATACATCCATACATCCATACATCCATACATCCATACATCCATACATCCATACATCCATACATCCATACATCCATACATCCATACATCCATACATCCATACATCCATACATCCATACATCCATACATCCATACATCCATACATCCATACATCCATACATCCATACATACATACATCCATACATCCGTACATCCGTACATCCGTACATCCATACATCCATACATCCGTACATCCGTACATCCATACATCCATACATCCGTACATCCGTACATCCATACATCCGTACATCCGTACATCCGTACATCCATACTCACAAACTTTTGTATTTATTATATTAGTAGGACCACTTGATCGTAAGTAAAAGTTTTTGTCTACCGATGAACTAGTTTTATCTCGCAATAAGGCTAACTTGCTAACAAATCAAAGGTAAACTTCGAATGAGACAATTAGAACTGGGAATATAACCTTTGCTATACCTGATGCCTGTAGAAAGGGTACATAGGCCGCGGTTTGAGCTACCCTGGCAGTTTAACCTTTATGGTACGAGGTCTGGTACGAAATAAAGAAGGTAGCGTGACATTCATCAAATAGTTGAATTCATCATCGTCATTATTAAATCATTGGACTATCACTGCTGAAATAGCTTACCTTCGTCGTGCTGCGATCTTGTCAGTAGACGATAAGCATATGTGCTGCGATTGCTGTTACGTGGTCTCCACTCTAGAACCTTCATAATAGATTCACGCTCCATCGGCCATCAGTTCTTCGTTTTATGTGCCCTGCCACTATTACTGGCTTTTGCTCTGAAAAAAAAGTGAAGCACGTCATGAAACTGAAGGTCTATAATCGCATACCAACTAAAATCACGGCAGAGTTTTTGACTTATGTAAATTTAATATGAAACTCTGGCTTGACCAAACTTTCTATAATTATAAAGGTATGTAAAGTGTAAGCAAGACTTTACAATATTATATTTTCTATGTATGTAACATTAAATTAATATTTAATTTATGTGCTTTCATTAGGAAATTTATTTAAAATGGATTTATTGAAGATATTTCCGCCAAATAGTCGGTCATTAGTTCGACAAATATTTTTTTCCTGCCGTGCAATTCTTTAAGAGCACACGTCGAAGCATCTTTGACAACATCCGTGAAACAAATGAAGAGATGACAAGAAACGTTGGAAAAGCAACCATATGTACAAGGGCAATATCTCATAAAGCATTTGACATCGGTGAGCTCACCGACGAGCGCATCGACGAATCATTAGAGAATTGCACGGCTGGCTGAAGTAAAGAAGGGTAAATTAAACTCTACTTTTACGTCCATTACGTGACGAATGAACGTTACACATTTCAAATATGTAATAATACTAGCTGACCCGCCAGCGACTTCGCTCGCGTGGCCTCGCGGAATACGGTTAATAACAGTTTTATAACTATCCCACTAGAACTCATTAATGTACCGGGATTAAAAGTATCCTTTATGTTGACAGGGATATAAGGTACCACCATACAAATTCAATTTAAATCGGTCCAGTCGTTTCGGAGTGTAGCCCGTTCAAACAGACAGACGAATAGAGATACAATCAATTTGAAAAAAAAACTCGATTAGTTCGATTTCACTCCTGACTCGGCTTTAGTACCTTTTTCATTGTATAGAAATTCGACCACTACAGTTTTATTATTATGTAGAGATGTATATACATAAAGTAATTTATAACTTTGTACTGATGAATATAGGTACTGCTAGTATTGTTAGACCTGTATTTGTATAATATTGATAACTATGACTATGACAACAAGCAAATACCTCATTGCTACTTCTTGCCATTTGAATAGAAAGCGCAAACTAGTTAATAAATTAACAAATACCAAAATCGCTTTCGTCTGTAACTCAACCTCAGTTATTAGGTTAATGAGTCAAATTGACACTGCCCGCCGTTTGAGAGTTAATATTGGCGTCCTATTTTGCTATCTACGTAATATACTTTTGCCTAATTTTGGTATTTTAAGCCAATAAACGCTGGTAAATTTATTGATCAAACGGGCAAACTGTTCGACGTTTAGTTTTTTTCTTGTCGACCGAACGTGGTGTCTCAGTTTAGAGATTGGCGGAAAAATGATTTTGTCCGTCTATATGTCGTATGTCTGTGTGTATTATGACGAAAATGCGTGTAGGTAGAGTACGAGCACAGTTATTGATTTTAAAATACTTCATTGACATAAATAAGTACTGTACATGTTTTTGCCGTCTGCATACGAATTGTTTTTATAATGTACTCCAAACTTATATATATAAAAATATAAAGATATATACTACAGAGATTATAATAAAGAATATAATAAACCAAAGACTATCATAAGATAAGTTAACTTTGCCATTACTGAACCACATTGTTCATAACGGTCGCTAAGTTATTACACGTCGTTATTTATAAAGATATGTCAAACATGCCGGTATTTTACGAAATAACTAAGAGAAAATTGTTTTTTTTTATTGTTTATCATAAATTTTGAAGTCTTTGTAGATGGTTCTGAAATGAACTAAGGGTTTCGGATTTCATCTTTCAAAGTAACAGAGTAGGTAAAGGGAAACTATTCATTTAAATTGTTCTTTGCCTTTGGCATCTTTGTTTATGATGTCAAGCAATTCTGGTACGTAAGAAAAAAAAAATGTTATTATTAAGTGTTGCTACTACTTTGAACTTAAATTGAACAGTATTAAAAAATCTAATAACTAATCTGATCATGCATTTATAATATACATATATAAGCTGCTCTCCGCGATTTGATCCGCGTGGTGATGGATGATGAGGATGATGAATCAAATATAGCAAATGTTACTCAGGAATAACATTGCTTTATATTCGTGAAAGAATTATTTGTATCGGTTAAGTAGTTTTACGTGTATCCATTACAAACAAGCAAACAATCATAATCTATATTTTCTCTTTATTATTATAGTAGACTAGCTGCGTTCCGCGGTTTCCCCCGCGTGTTGGTGGGTAATGATGATAATAAATCATACTATATACGCTATGTTTGTATGTTACTCAGGCATAATAGAGCTACGAATGATAGCCCATCGCCCACCTTCTGCTGAAAGATTTTTTGAATCAGTTAAATAGTTATACAGTTGCGTCTCCATTACAAACTAACAAACAATGAAAACTTTTTTCTATATTAATAGGAATAAATATCATGTTACGAATAAAGTGGCTTAGTTTGTACTTGCGTTACTATTGCACATTTCAAATCCACAGAGTTAATATAAATATTCACGTTATTTTAACGTACGTCGTGTAAAATGACTGATTTATACAATATTTATATATAAAATAAAAACATTATTTTTATTCAGTATCCATTTCAAAGGCTATATTATGCTGAATGTCAAGTGCTACATGTGCGACAATTGTTTATTTTATATCTGGTTCTCTCCTACCACAAAACCCTACAATATGATCCTGACTAAGACGCTCGACAAACAGCATCTGTAAAGCTAAACTTTGTTCCACTGTCTTTGCTAGAAGACAACCTTACTTTCTTGGGGCCTACATCTACAACAAACTTAACAAAATATTAAACTTTTATCCAATGACACGTCATTATTGTAAGATTACAGTGAAAAAGTGGTTACTTCAACAAGACTATGTCTCTACAGAATCTATTATTATTAATCGGTTACGTCTTATCATAGTTTAATGGAATCCCCTCAATGTCAATCACCAAATGTTCTACAACACACCCCTATACACAATAATCACATACATATACTATACAAACTGACATTCACACATACACGGTCATTCATAAACACATATTCTTAAGTACGCGCAGCATTTACTTAATATAGGAGGTAATTGATATAGCTGTGTACCTAAATTAAATATCTCTCTTGTAATTTATTTTATATAATATGGTATTGTATTGTAACCTTATGTATACATAATGATGTAAGTTCATTTTACTCGTATGTCCGGCGGAGGGCATTGGTATGCCATACCACAGGTCTCACCTAGTTTGGGTATCAATGTATTCCTTTCTGTATAAAAAGTTTGTTATTATTATAAGTTTTAAGGATAGTTTGTGTTTAAGCGATGTTTATTGTTGTTATATTCAATAAATTCAAATTCAAAAATTCAAATTTAAAAAAAAACTTATCTAGATTGTCACTGGCAGTGGCATGAGCCAAACTACCGGTTGTTATACTTGCAGACTAAAATTTAACTATTATGAAAGTTTTCCGTATCGTTGTGGCAATATGGTCGCTCAGCGACTAAACCTCTGTATATCTTCCAATAAATAAAAATAAAAGATTTGGTTTCGTGATTTAGTACCCATACCCACTCAGTTGTTATTTCACTTTATATAATAACGTTTGTGTTAATATTAATTTAAAGTAGCAAGCATTTCATGAATAATATAATAATTACCTGTTAGTTATGATCACAAACACGGGTTTGTTTATGTTTCAATAGTTTATACGATAAAGTATACAACACCAACATTTGGAGTTGTAATAGTTATTGTGTATTTTGCATAAAACAGCCATTGTTTTTGCTTCTGTATGCAAAAACCATCGAAGTCAAACTTTCCCACATAGACTTTAATAGCGGTAGAATTTTTTGTGAACGAGGGTCGTCTGCGGAAGTACTACGACCTTTCAACCATATGTCTTCAGCTACGCAAGCATAGGACCATTAGCTGTTAAAGTTGCTTCAAGGATAGCGCCACGAAAATATGGAATAATTTGGTACCTATCAGGAAAAAAGTTAATTTTGATCTCTTTAAACTTTAATTACATTAACAACATCATTACTTTATTTTATTAAAACGTCAGAAATTAATTTTGAGGCTGCAACCAAATAATAAATATAACACACATGCTAAAACATACACTCACATGCACTCCACACACACATATACACACGCACACACACCTATAATAAAATAAACATAATAAACTTTTCTTTGTGGTAGAAACATAAAGAGTAAAAGTATTCGCTTCACGCAGCTATTTGACTACATAACACCTTAGTTCAATCATAGGGGTATGCTGAAAACCAGCCATGCGTAGATACTCGTGTTTACGCAGCCAGAGTGCTGAGCTTAACTCCGTTTGCTAAAAATAAGCTTGTTTTTAATCTTAAGTTAGTTGCTATCATTGTTAGACATTAATATGTTTTCGTGATAGTTCTTCATGTTTTTTTTTCGTGTTTATTTTTGGCAATAAAATATTTTCTATTTCTCTTTAATTTACGTATAACGTGTTCTGTGGGCCTAGCACGAGTAACTTTGTATATGTAACGTAACATTCACGTGAAACGGTACAAACTGTCATGTATCTAGGGCAACTGTGACACAGACAACTCATAGTTTGTTTGCCGAAGCATGACGGATTGACGCTTACGATACGAATACATTTTCGCAAATTGTTTGTGCTACTGCCTCTGGTTTCAAAGGTGCGGGTGCCAGTAAACATACAGGCACATGAGATTAAGGTCTATTTACACGTACCGCAACCACACCACATCGCAGCGACAAAATGTGCTGAAGCAGATGTTACGTGTGAATAGGGACGCTGCAGCTTTTTGATAAAATGCGGAAATGGTTGTGTTGTCGCTAGTGGTTGCGATGTGGTTACGTCGTGTGCAGACACAGTTCGACTCCGGGTTGAAACCCGGAGTGTACCTATGATTTATTACCTCTATGAATAGAGGTCTCTCTTGAAGTCGCTCAACGAGTAATGGAGAGGGCTATGCTTGAGGTTTCTCTACGTGATAAGATCCGAAATGAGGAGATCCGTAGGAGAACTAAGGTCACCGACATAGCTCTCAAAATTAGCAAGTTGAAGTGGCAATGGACAGGCCACATCGCTCGCAGAACTGATAACCGATGGAGAAGAAAGGTTCTCGAGTGGCGACCACGCATCGAAGGCGTAGTGTAGGCCGGCCCCCGCTAGGTGGACCGACGACCTCATAAAAACCGCGGGGAATCGCTGGATGCAGGAAGCGAGTAGCCGGTCCAAGTGGCGTTCTATGGGGGAGGCCTATGTTCAGCAGTGGACGTCTTCCGGCTGATAATGATGAATGATGATGATGAATAGAGGTAACACGTCACCACAGTACAACACTGAATAAATGAAGGGAGAGCGAAGCCGTGCGCGCCGTAAACTGTCGTTGCGTCAACGCAGCGTTGTATCTGCGATGTGGCCGGCCGCTAGTTCACGTTAGGCCGTAGTGTCGCTGGTAGTTGAGTAGTGGTTGCCATGTGATCGGTATCATCCACGCAGTCGATAATGACGGCAAAATGGGGTACGTGTGAGTTCTACTATTCATTATCAATACAAAATATCCGCCCGACCACTTAGTGTGATTGTGGTACGTGTAAAACAACCATTAACAACTTAATATGTAGTGCTATAGGCGCAGTGCAGTTCGTTTTGTAACGTAATGCGTCTATTATAGACAGAGGTTCCGCTTCACACAAGGTGGGCCTCGCGCTTGTTTGAACTAAAAACTTTAAAAAATATATATATATTTACATACGTGTCAGTGTGAAGGTCTCGTTAAATACTAAATTTGCTCGTTTCGCTTTTGAAACGTGTCGTCCTAGCTTCACTCCTTGGCCTGCGAAAATATTTCAAAAATGTTTGTTCGTCGAATGAAATTATTGTTGTAGCAAAATGCGTGTTGGGTGAGACATGAATAATAACAAGTTAATTGCCGTCTACCACACACATTTCTACAAAAACCACTACTGGTTATTGCTTGTTAATTTTGTATACTCCATACTATTTTATACGGTAATTGAACACGGGATCTCATTATTTTAAAGTAATGATTACTCATTATTTTAGGTAGCGTAAGCCACCTCAACCTCAAGCAAATGTATCACTCTCTCAAAGTAATAAAAAAAAAAAAACATTTCAAGTAAATATATTTAGAAGAAGATTTCAATATATTTTTTTATTATTATACATGTGAACCTTATGGTAATCATAATACTGCAGATAAACAAGACCCATAAAAACAGTGACTTATAGAAACAGGTTCATATTATAGATACTTATACAGTATACGAAGATTACAATAAAGGCACGGTATCCATTGGTTGTCATAGATCACGGTTAGTTAGCGTTCCTACCAAAACAATGACATTTAAAAGTCTACTAATACATCTCTAAGCGATATTATATCGACGATGGAAATAAACATTGCTCGTTGAATGTAGAACATATTTGTTAGCTTTATGATATGAGAACAGTAAGTCATGTTTCACACATTTATAAACCAGCAGACCCGCCCGCCGCCCGCCACTGTTAGGCCGGGGTCGTTTTCACACGCCGCCCGCGGCCGACAGCGGCCCGCCGCCCGCGGCGTCTGGATCTAGACGCCGCCGACAACGGCTGTTTGGTCGTTTTGAGATCGTAGCCGCAGCAGCCAGTCGCGGCATTCCGAGGGTTTTTGCTTGCGAACGGACGTGTGTGTAGGTTTGTGAAATGGAAAAAACTCTAGCATATCTATTGCTTCAGGAGGAAGAGGATGAGGATTTCTTAATTATATTGAGGAAGCAAAAGAAAAAGAAGAACAAGATATTTAAAGCTAGACAAACGGAGGGTGCCTACAATATTTTGGTGACTAGGCATTTAAATTATAATGAAGTGAAATTTGTGGAATATTTTCGACTGTCACGGGCGGAGTTTTCGACAGTACTAAGGTTGATTGAACAAAATTTGACGAATCCACCAACTAACGTCCATCCAAACCCTATTTCTGCTGCGGAAAAACTGGCGTTTACCCTGAGGTAAGTGAATAAAACTCATTTAAAACTGTTTACTATGTATTTAATGTTTAAAATAAATAACATTTGTTGCTAACCACATGAATAAAATTGAAAAATTATCAATCAAATTGGAAAAAAACTTAAAAAAAACTAAATAATTACAGCTTCTTCTTTTTGTGACATAATAATTCAAAATAATTATAACATTAACCAATCAACAGTAACATTCAAAATTATGTTATTAATTAGTCTTATTTACTAGTTCTTATTAACAACTTCAATTACACGTTACCCGCGGTATTTCAATAAAAAATTGTCATAAAATAATTACAGCCCAAAAATCACATTTATTATGACTATGTTGTCAAAGCGAGACCAGTGCCACTTTCGTTATTTTTAATAACTTCTTAGTTGTAATTAAAAACAATCACAGCATTAACCTATCAACAGTAACATATAAAATGTGCTTATAATAATCAACAATATTATTAATCAGTCTTTACTAATAACTAAAACAACACGCTACTCGCGTTTCAATAAAGAAGAATCACTAAATAAAAATAAATGATATATTTAACTGTAATTATTACAGTCAAATTATTGTAATTCTTTTAAATAAATGGTGAATAATTACAGACACACATCACATTGGTAATATCGACCAAGAGGAGTTTGAGTAGTCATCTTCAAAGGGCATTGGGGTCTGCGATGCTCTCTGGTGCATTTTTAACTCCATTTCTGTCACCACTTGGCATACCTTCAGCCGAGTTTCAGCTATAAGATCCGGAGGAAATTTCGAAACCAATTCCCCCATAGATTCAAAAAAAAATTTTGTTGGATTTTCTTCTGGCGTATTTATTAATTTCTCATATATTCGGTTCCTATTTTCGTCACGGTTTTTCAGAAAATCCATAAGTGCAGTATCGAAATTAACTTTCTTTTTCTTTCTGGTATGGCTGACTACATCACTCTCTTTGCCACCGCGGGCTATGTCATTATTATTGACACGGCGGGCTATGTCACTTTCATTAGCACAGCGGGCTATGTCACTCTCATTGCCATGGTGGGTTGTGTCACCCTCTAGTCCCTCTATGTCATTTGTTGTTTCACCCGATCCCAAGGTATTATCTTCGGCAAATTCCAGGTTTAACGTTTCCTGCGTAGATTCACCAAACACATTCGTGAGAGTGGATCTCTGCGAGGGGGTGTTTGATAGAAAAGATAACTGTGTCATGTATTCCCAATTATTCTTAGAGCTTCTTGCTTGCCCTGTACTGGAATCATTTTTCTTTTTCTTCGCAAAGTGATCTCGTAAATTCTTCCAACGCTTTTTACAATCTGAAACTAAAATTACTTTCCATTAATCCCTATTTTGCAATTGAAACATTAACCTTTTACACCCGAGCTTCACAAATTTAAGTTGTTGTAATGACCGAACTTCCTTTTTAAAAGAACAAAATGGTAACCAACGTTTAGTCCATGCTATTCGAAAATAAAAGCACACTCGTTGATATAATAGTGAAATATTTTACGAAGGGATACCCAGGTCTCGATGACGAATGACATTTAGTTCTTTTAAAAGGCACCTAGGACTTAAGAGGTTAATTTCATACGTAAATCACAGGATGCTGTTTAATATATAAAACTTAATTTTGTTCCAGGTATTTGGTAACTGGGGAAAGTCTACGATCTCTGGCATTTCAATTCCGAATTTGTCATAACTATCTGTCGCCCATACTTAAAGCTACGTTAAAAGCAATTGTCGCTAGTTTACTGCCAATTTATTTGCCAGAATTAACAAAAGCCTACACAATATGCTAATAGAAAATAAAAGGAATTACAGTACATACACTGAAGCCACAAGCACACCACCTACAGAGAATTTGATTCCATTCAGACGAGCTGGAGGAACAGCAGTCGTTGCAGCGAGTAATTTGAGAGATGAATTGAAAGAATATGTGTGTAGTCCTCAAGGAAATTTGTCATGGGAATAATAATTCATAATTTGGATAATAATTGTATTCAGAAAATATACTTACTTGAAATATTTAGAGTTTCACTGATATTTTCCCACACTTTATGTTTTAAATTGTTGTTTTTAAAGTTTTTGTCCTGTGCATCGTACAAGATACTGTTACATTTGACTAGCTCGATCAAAAGTTCGTCCTTTTCTTTTGTGAATTTCTCCATATTGAGCCAGCGTCCACCCGCCGCAATGCTTCAAAATAACTAAAGACGCGGCGGCTAGCGGGCGGCAGTGGCGGGCGGCGGGGGACGCCGAACGCGACGGGCGAAAACGACCACTCCCGAGCATTCCCGAACATACCATTCAGGCGCCGCGGGCGGCGGGCCGCTGTCGGCCGCGGGCGGCGTGTGAAAACGACCCCGGCCTTACTGTGCCGCAGGATGTAGGTCCCTCATTTGTCTCAGACTCTTTCTCTTCTTGATGAGGCTCTTTAACTATTTTTATACTAAATTCCATGACCTATCTCGTTTTTCATTTGCATTTGCATATTCGAACAATATAACACACATATTTATATATATATATATATAAGTAAACGATTACCTAACAAGAAAACTCTCTTCTCTCTTCATTTCTCTTGCAAAATAAATAATTGATCATCATTTTTTGAGCAACTTTTCATCGAGTGACCCGTGCTATTCAGAGGATGGGTATTATTTCTCTCTAAACTGGAAGAGTTTGGTCTCTCTAAGCGGGCGTCAGACGTCTAAAGATCATTATTATAATAAATACGATTAATAGTGTTTGTACTTTGATCCTTGAACACTGAGTACCTTGTAGTGTAGAATATAAATCACGAAAGCTGAGCTACTGTTTGGTTTAATGTATTGCTGTTACGCTTTTGTTTTGGATTACACCCACAGCTTGTGTAGTTTATGTTTGTAAAACAAATGCCAATTTGTAGCTGAAAACAGGCAGGCATAATAGACAAAAAACCAAAAGTGTTGTACACTATTTCAACAGTTTTATAATATTTTTATTATTGTTATTTTGGGACACCTAGTGACTAATATCCATACATACATATACATACATACATACATAAAATAACGCCTCTTTCCCGTAGGGGTAGGCAGAGACCACGGATTTCCACTTACTACGATCCTGACATATCTCTTTCGCTTCATCTATACTCATCAATCCTTTCATACATAAGCGTCGGTTTAGGGTACTTTTGACCTGGCCTTTTTTCAGAAGGTCTTCAATCTGATTTCGGAACGTTCGCCTAGGTCTTCCCCTTCCAACACTTCCGTTTACTTGTCCCATGTATACCTGTTTAGTCATTCTCATTTCATTCATTCTCTCCACATGTCCAAACCATCTTAACATACCTTTCTCGATTTTTGTCACTACACCCTCATTCACACTACATCGTTCCCTTATCACACTATTCTTTATCCTGTCACTCCGTTTCACTCCAATCATGCTCCTCAATGCTCCTCAATGCTCTCATCTCCACAGCATTTATTCTACTTTCATGCTTTTTCTGCCACACCCAACTTTCACTACCATACATCAGTGTCGGAACCAACACTCCCCCATGAACAGCCAGACGAGCCTTTTTAGACACCTTCTGACTGTTCATAAAAGCGTGCAATGCTCCGTTTACCATGTTTCCAGCGTTCACTCTCCTTTCTATATCACTTTCACACTCACCATCTTTTGTAAACATGGATCCCAAGTATACAAACTCTTTCACTTGTTCCACTTTTTCACCCCCAATCACAATATTGCAATCGGTCACTCTATCATCTCGTTCAAACACCATCACTTTCGTCTTACTTACATTTATTTTCATTCCCTTTCTTTCTAAAGCCTCTTGCATAACATTTACCATCTCCTGCACCTCTTTTACCGACGACGCAAGTATCACTTGGTCATCAGCGTAGAGAAGACATTTGATGAGTAACTCGTTCATTCTTAATCCACATTCACTGTCTTTCAGGTTTGTCAAACAATTATCCATGAATAAGTTGAACAGCCACGGTGACGCTACACATCCTTGTCTAACACCTTTTTCGATGTTAAACCAATCAGTGTATGTCCCATTTATCCTAACGCAAGCACTGGAATCCTTATAGAGGGATTTCAGCGCTTGGATCAGGTTACTATTCAGCCCATGCATAGACAACGCTGACCACAGTTCATGACTACTCACCCTATCATAAGCCTTTTCTAAATCTACGAAAGCGCAATAGACCTTTTGGCTTTTCGCCAAGCATTTTTCGGCTATACATCGTAAAGAAAAGACCTGATCCGTACATCCCATTCCCTTTCTAAACCCTGCTTGTGCATCCCACACTTTCTCATCTGTCTCTTTTATCACTCGTTCAATCAGTACTTTCGCATATAATTTACCGACAACGCTGAGGAGGCTGATTCCGCGATAATTCTTGCAGTCTTGTTGCGACCCTTTTCCTTTATAAAGCGGCACAATCACAGCCTTGCACCAGTCACCTGGTACACGGCCGCTCCTCCAACACATATTAAAAAGGCGGTGCAACAGACTAGCTACTATGCCTCGCCCAGCTCTCAGCATCTCAACTAACAATACACATTGATATATAAGTTTACTAGTTGGTGCCGTGACTTCGTCTGATCAGGATAAATACTTCGAGTAGCTTATTAACCCCAAGGTTATACGAGTATCTCTCTTCATAAAAAAGTCATAAAATATGTACATGGTCAAACGCAATTGCCTTAATAGTAATAGTATTATATGACTAAATTTAAATACTTAGTCAACGAGCTATGGAGAGGGCTATGCTCGGGGTTTCTCTACGTGATCAAATCAGAAATGAGGAGATCCGTAGAAGAACGAAAGTCACCGACATAGCTCAGAAGATTAGCCAGTTGAAGTGGCAGTGGGCAGGGCACATAGCACGGAGAACAGATGGCCGATGGGGCCGAAAGGTTCTAGAGTGGAGACCACGGACCGGCAAGCGCAGCGTAGGTCGTCCACCGAAACGGTGGACAGACGACCTGAGGAAGGTCGCAGGACGAAGTTGGATGCAGGCCGCTTCCAACCGGTCCTTTTGGAAAAAATCATGGGGGAGGCTCAAGTTCACCAGTGGACGTCCTACGGCTGAGATGATGATGAAATGAAATCAATCAGCAAACACTAAAAATTAAATACAGTACCTATGTTATATATATATATATATATATATGTTATATATATATATATAACATATATATATATATATATGTATATATATGGTATATATATATTATGAGCCTCTAATTCTCCCTGGTCACTCTATTACTTGAGAACGAAAGGAACAATCTCGCTAATTCTTATTTGTTGTTGCAGTTTATATTGTTGTAGGTATGAACATTTCATATATAAAATGTAGATACATAAACATGTACGTCTTTTTTATGTATCTATCTATCTATTTTTTTTGTGTTAATTATTATGAAAAAAAAAGTAATAAGACGGGAGGTTATGGTGAGGCTGAAAGCTGAGCCTACTACGTTAACGAAGTCGCGGGCTTTTGCTAGTAGAGATATAAAATTCGATGCTTGGATGGTATGCCCACGGTGGCTTAGTCATGGCGTCATGTTATGATACGGATTGTCAGAAGACGAGGGTGCAAAATCTTGTTGATTAATCTCCTTAAAATTGCGAGTTTGGACGCGATCAGCGCGCGTTAGTTAAAATAATGTATTAAAAAATTACTAATACTACACATACAACTTTTATAATATTTTGTATTAGTACATTACTGCAGTATCCAGTAAGTAAGCATTCCTGGCCAAGTATGAGTTCTTCTCTTCAAGTATCTCATAATTTATGAGATAGATTTGGAGCCTCCATCCTATAAACATTTTAGTTTTTATTTCAGTTATAATGGTTAAACTCTAATCTGTGTCTGGTACTGTGTTTTTTTTCTAAAGAAGATCTAAAGAGGATGACCTACTGTCCAGTAAGCAAATTACATACTTACTTACTGGACAGCAGGAGTTTCCAAATTTAAAATCTCGCTTCTTACTGGACAGTTGTGAATAAGTCTCCGGTAGAGTTCACTTTCTGGATACTTTTTATAGATGTTATGGCAACATCACATACCATCTTTAAGAAAACTTATATAATCGTAAGTCCATTTGAATTCCCGTCTCTTAAAATTCACTTAATCTCTCCTGTTGTGATATTCCAGAGGTAAATTTGGCTCTGATCCAAATGTGATCCAGTGGGAATATCCACTTAGCTTATCATATTTCCTGGAAATTATTTACCGAACAAGATTAAAGGTCACACGTGTTACATACTAACGACAGAAACTGTTTTTAGGGTTCCCCAATAGATAAAAGGAATCTACAAAAGGTCACTTCCTTATCAGTCTTTCTGTCTGTTCTGTCGCTTTGTCAAGATCTTTTACACAGTAGTTTGTATGCGTATTTGATTAGTTTAAATGTAGATTTTATTATTTACTAGCTGCACTTCGAGGTTTTACCCGCCTGTTGATGTTTGATGATGAGGATTATGAAAGTATCATGTGTGTTAATCCAGCGCCTCACCTTACTCCATACCAAATTTCATCAAAATTGGTCTAACTGTTTGAGCGTAAAGAAGTAAAAAGCTCACAAAACACTTAGAAACTTTCGCCTCTGTATAGTGTGAGCACAGAAAATTCATAAACTTTTTCCTTACGCAATTTTTGGGAAGGTATTTCTTAGAATATTTTCTCAGATATATTTATTATTATATATTTCATAAGAAGCCCTATGGAAAACATCGGGAAGAAAATATAGGTCTTCACGTATATGAGACAGATTTTAAAATAAATAATATGAACAAAACAACTGGTTATTTATGTTGTTATAAAACTAGTGGTTCCGTGAACAGTAGACCTCGCGAGCACATTCTTATCAGCGCGAGCGGTAATATTTCGCAGTACTTTACAACCTGTTATCTCGGAAACCACATAACCAATTATGTTTATTCGAAATTCCTCTTTATTATCAGGTACCTAATGTACCAAAATTTTATCAAATTTTTTAGGATAAGTACCTCCTCTTCACTCAAAATCACCGACGACAAAAAATATTTTGAATAGTAGAACATGTATAAAAGACAAGTTTCGACAAGGTTGGTTGAAAATGCGGCCTGTCAAGGTAGGCAAACATACAACCTAACAAACATACTGACAGATGAAAGTCAATATGACGCTTCGCTCGCTGGGTCAATTATCAGTTATTGGTATCATGGCAGTCATATTTCAATAATAATCTCAATCAGCAGGGCTATTATAAATCTCAGTTGCTAACAAATGTTGACTGAAATCTTAAAAATGGCGGCTCTATGTCAGTTTTGGCAACGCCAGTAAGAAAAAATGTTAGTAAGTTGATCACTGAAGCTGATAAAAGTCAAAACCAAAGTCAAAGCAACAAAACCTCCGCGCTTACGCATCAGCACAAACCTTCGCGTTACGCGTCAGCCCGAGTCATCTACCTAACCGCGCCGCGAGTGACTGCTAAATCAGCCCGTGTTTACGCGTAAACCAGTGCACAAACAATAAATCCAAAGACTTTAGCTACGAGAGACAACCATTCAGCACGCAGTCCGCAGTAGGACGCCTACCCAGAGGACTCTCAAGGTCATCAGCCCCCATCAGATCCAGAGTCTCCCGACATCCCGTAAGTACCCCACACTCTTACCTAAACCTACATACCATTATTTCCTGAACCTATTTCTTCCGACCGTATGGCGGTTTCGCCCCGCCACTTCCTTTTTTTAAGAAATTCTTGCCCTATTTTTATTGTCATTCAGACTACTTTGACAGTCTTATCTTGAGGCTCACTCACACAAACATGCGCATCGACGAGAGCCCTAAGCGGTTGTCGTGGTGCCGTCGATTTCCGCTTAACTAGGCTTAATTTCCATACTGATGTATCTTTATACTATGTCCTAGTATACCAGTTTACAGCTGCCACATTTGTTTTTATCAGTTTATTTTTCCCTATAAAATAGTAGTTACCTACATGTTTAAAACACTAAATTAAAACATTATCAAAATCCTTTAAACCTTTAGTTTGCATGACAGTCTTATGTAAGTTCGTTCATAATAACATCCTATTAATATTATAAACGTTCCGGAAACTTCACGAAGTCTTCTCGTCAAAAATACCTCAGTGCCTCAAGACAAGAGTCTTCGACCAATGTGTGTTACCAGTGATGACTTATGGCACTAAAACGTGGTCTCTTACTATGGGCCTCATTGGTAAGCTCAAAGTCGCACAACGAGCTATGGAGAAGGCTATGCTCGGGGTTTTTGCAACGTGATCGAATCAGAGATGAGGAGATCCTTAGAAGAACGAAAGTCACCGACATAGCTCACAAGATTAGCTAGTTGAAGTGGCAGTGGCCAGGGCACATAGCACGCAGAACAGATGGCCGATGGGGCCGAAAGGTTCTGGAGTGGAGACCACGGACCGGCAAGTGCAGCGTAGCGACTAGTTTGCCTGCGCCACAAAACTGCAAGGATTTTTGAGGTCCAAAGTGTCGGCGCAACAATTGTTGCAAGTAAGTGTCACGCCTGTTTTTCTTTTGTTTATTTTTTAAAGTCATCCCAATGTTTAACCATAGAGTTTAATTCTTTAGGGTAATATATTTTATCTCTATGGCAACACTACACACGGACATGTTCTATCTGTGAAATTTAAAAAAAATTATAATCAATGTTTATATTTTCATCTGTGTTTGGCGGTGAGGTTATGTTTTGTGCTATTATTATATATTATATTAGTATTAGTTTTTAGTGAATTAATCGGGTTAAACTTATGATTTTGATACAAATTACACATGAATATGATCGTGAATGTGTAAGGAATACTGTAAATATGTGATTTAAGTTCTGACATCAAAATTTACACGAAATAAATTTGTTACGAATCGACAACACTCGGCAAGCTAATTTCTCTTTGTTATGATTGGTTATAATTTGCTTTATTTTGAATGGATTATACTTTTACATTGTAAAATATCACAGAAATAATGTTGTCAAGTGATTACACCCACTCAGAATATGATAAATACGCCATATCATGTCAGGATCGATAAAAAATCGAAGTCACGTGACAGTTAAATTCGCTTGTACTAATAATTCAAAACGTATATTGTTTTTTAAATATTTCTGATTTATAATTATTCTTTGAAACCTAGTTTGGTTTGTAGAATTTCTAATAAGAATTCCAATAAAATAAAAAACCAACAAGAAAATTTATATTTCATAAAAAAAAAATTTTTTAGAAATCACCATGTCTAACTCTAGAAAATGGACCCCCAAGTTGAAAAAAAAAACGTTATTGGCCGAAATTTCAAAGTAGCTCTTATTTTTTATGTAATTATTAATAACCTAAGCATATGTTACAAGGTAAAAATAATATTTCTGTTCTAGACATTCAATATATTTATAAATATCAAATCAAAATCCTGTCTTGGTAAGCATTATTTATTGATAAAACTTAATTTTTGTGGTCATATTGCAAGTTTTTTTTATGATATTATTTCTTTTACGAATTCAAATATTTGAATGTAATTAGTTAGATATGTGTTTTTACTATTTAATTACCGTAAAAAACCTATAGGTATTAATGTAAAATTTTTAAATTATAATTTTTTTCCACATCAACTCTGATTTTTTCGGCTACGTCAAGTTTGTCTTCGTGTAACATAACATTTTACTAATTCATTTGACATGAATATTTATGTATCAGATTTCTTGGTTATTCAACTATCTCTGACAAAAATTTCGCCTCTTAACTCGCTATAGGTATGGCACAAGAGCCATTTATTCCCAACTCGGCGCAAACTTTTGACGCGGGCGCAGGTCGTAACACTCGGGAGCAATCACGAGGGCGCCACAGGGCTCCTTAGGCAAGTTAGTCGGTAGGTCGTCCACCGATACGGTGGACAGACGACCTGATGAAGGTCGCAGGACGACTTTGGATGCAGGCCGCTTCCAACCGTTCCTTTTGGAAAATCATGGGGGAGGCCTATTTTCAGCAGTGGACGTCCTACGGCTGAGATGATGATGATGATGATGAATATTATAAACGCGAAAGTCTGTGAGTATGGATGTATGGATGTGTGGATTTTTGTTACTCTCACGCTCAAATGGTGGGGCAGTTTGATGAAATTTGGTGTGGAGAGATTGGTACTGGTAGATGAGGCGGTGGATTAACACATATGACATTTTTCATCATCATCATACATCACCACGCGGGTGAATAAGCGTAATATGCTTGAACACAGGATAGACAAAGTAATAAGATCATATGATCATAATGATGACAGTTCTGTCAAAGTTTGTGTCAGTTTCTGATAGCTTAGTCAAAAGCTACGCTATCATTTTGACAGCTCGATACACTAGTCGTGCTCGACGACCGACAATGGTGATGCAATGTAATGACAGTATTTTTTCATGGTGATTAATTGTATATTTGTACGTAAGTATTTTATTATTAGTGTTTACTTATTGATATACTAAGTATTTAAATATTTTATACATGCAGTCATACACCCGTTCTTTTAAGCTTCATTAAGTAATGTGCCCATGTCGTATTATTACTTCGCTTCAATTCTCAAAAGGTTATACCTTCATTAGCGTAATAATTAAAATAGGTAAAACATATAAGGTCAAAGGACAAAAATCTGGAGCGAGATTTGATACAATTATAAACTAATCCCTTTGTTTTAATACAAGTATAACAAACTTTATTATTTTTCTTTAACCGTTGTTATAACAGCTGTAGGTTTCCTCTTTTATTCTCAACCATGAAATATAATTTGACCTTTTCACCCCTGAACTTTATTTCCAAGGGCTGAAATGCGACTTACAGCGAATATGCCGGATATATGTTTAGTTAGATAGCTATCATATTTGGCTGTCGGTCTAGCGCTCGACGAGTCAACATCTGAGGATGCCTCGTGTAGAGGCGAAACACGTGTCGAATCGGTGTTGGTTTATTTGGGGTTTCTTGTGTTTTTATTTTGTATTCTTCCTATTAGCATTTTATGCGGGAGGGAGGGTGGTGCACGCCCCCAAATAGGTCAAAATCATTGTCTTCTTTTCAGCGGAAGTGTCACTAAATATTTTTTAATATCGTTTTTTGATAATGGATTTCCGCAAAGTAACGCCTGAATCAATAAATTATAGATAGCTATCATATATATATATAACAATAATAATTCATAATCATCATTATTTCAAGCAAATTGACTGGAAAAAGAATGGGTTGATTTATCGGCAAAGTAGAGCCGTGTAAACCCGGTAGGACCCTACTGCAGTTGCAACCGCGTTAACGCGGTAAGGTTTGGTGGGTTTAGCTGACACGGTTACAGTACAAACACGGTTCAAAAACATACAATGATGAGTACGTCATCATCATCATCATCATCATCAGCCTGTAGCAGTCCACTGCTGGACATAGGCCTCTCCAATTGCACGCCACTTAGGTCTATCTTGGGCTTCTCGCATCCAGTTTTTGAGTTCCAGTTGATGAGTACGTGGCTGTCGCTAAATGATGTGTAAAACACTTACTTTACTGTGTTTGTTTTTCACACTAACTAATGCGCTGTGTCAACACCGCTCTGACAACCGTCTTAAAGCGTAGCCGTGTATTTTTGCACGGCTCATCAACAAGTTAAACAACACTTCCTGCGGTCAGGACTTGGATGCGTGATTGCTAGTGGCTTTCAATTATTTAACTGAGCGCTTCCGTGCTTCAGAGGGCACGTTAAATGGTCGGTCCTGGTTGTTTGTCTTAGGACAACAGTCGTTAGGCTATGTGAAAGGCCTTCAGGCAGCCTGAAAACTTCGACATGGGTTGGCTACTAGCCTATCCACTAAGGCGCACTGGGCCCGCTAGTGGATTATGGCCTAACTTTTCTCTCAGTGAGGAAGGCTCGAGTTCCAGCAGTGGGAACATAATGGGCTGATTATGGTCTATACAATATATTACAAGTTAAATTCGTGGCCGGATTCAAAATAAGCCGGAATCAGTTGTATAACTACCACACTTTTACCTACAAAGTAATCGAGTTGCGCATACATAATTTATCCGGAGTAAAACTCCTGTATACGTGATGTACTCATAAACTTGTTACGGTACAATATGGTACTAAGTTTTTTATACGTTTTATATTATATCGTAACAAATGTTTTATGCTCAGCCCCTTGAGTTCGTAGAGTTAAAACGATGGGGGTTTGATAGGTGGGATGTGTTTTTGATAGCTTACCGGAATTGTGAAAAGTGATCATTGTTGTCGCGAGCGACCGAAGACCAGTGCAGTATGTAACGCCCCCCTTACCCCTTATCCTTATATCCTACATACCCTATATAATCCTTGTCACTGCACTACTACTGTAATGACTCCCTAACCCTTAATATCACCTGTCACCATTTTAATCTAATCCTTATAAGTAATATTATTGTGATCCGAAGAATGAATATGGCCAAATAGATCGTTTAGTGTAGATGGTAGGACCGTATGTTGTGATCGTAAAATAACCCTAGAACTTTTGAGGCGTTTAAAACTAATCCTATCTTCCTAATCGTAGAACTAAGTAATATACTAGATTACGCAAAGCATACCTACAGATTTCACCCTGTCTATCTGGCGTAGATGAATGGAAATACTAACAGTTTACTTTGATGCTTAGGTACTGACAAAACTCCCTAGACCTTTTCTTTAACTGTACTGAACCCCCTCAATTTGTTATATTTAAATTATGAACGCAACAGAACTCATATCCGATATATATTTAGATATGTCTAACCATCGCTTACATAATTCACGTTAATAAAGAACAAATCCGCAATAGCATTATAGCATTTCTGACCCAAAGACTACCTAATAATGACGTAATGCCGCTTTCTCCAAGAGATATCGCACTATGAAGGTAAATTAGCAAACGTACCGATTCACCCCAAACGTACATACTTATTGAATGAAGTCGTCACGCGAAACATTACTATCTAACAAATCCTAATCGACGCTTTGTATGATATTAATGACCAGCGTAAACCCATCGCAGTTTAGCTACAAGAGCACATATGAAGCCTATATCTAGAAGATGTCAGTCTGAACGTCTACTAGGTATATCGCTACTACAAGTGCAACCTAGTACCCCACCCGAACCATATGCGAGTCATGATTTATATATAAAACGCCTGCTAAATAAAGCGAAGCAGATATTATAGGTAAGTGTACCCAACCAAGTTCCATTTCTACCCTATATGCCAATTCACCCTAAATCTAAATATACGTATACAATTAGGTTCTGAGTATTTTCTGCATGATAAATATTTCTAAACATAGTTATGTTAACTGTCAAATGTTGGAATAGCTCCAGTGAGATAAAGCTGGTAGTCTTAAGCTAACATGTAGGTACTTATGTTGAGCTTAGTTTCAACGTAATAATATGAAAACTAATTAACGTTTGCAGTGTGAATTTGCGGCTATAGGTCCAAGCCCCTCCTTCGCTTGTGACTGTAACGGCTCTACCCAGTGATTTTGGACACCGTTTCCACCGCTTACAGGGCATTGTGGGAATGCGGCATAGATCTGTGACCCCAACCTCGTCACAAATAGTAGAAATTCTTCCGATCTAATTTTGGACTTTCTTCCTCCGCCTATGTACAAATATATACATACATATACATAGAATATATTTATGTATATACGCACATTCTTGAATGAAGCTAATATGAACACTAGAGAGGAGTTCCAGGTGTTAGTCGGTCAGTCTCTGTCTCAAAAAGGGAATAGAGGACTTAATCTTTTATCAACCCTAAGTCTGTAGTGAGTCGGTCTCGTGACTATACCAACATTCACACGCAGCTTACTTTACTTAATTTCCAAGCAACATTCATTCGCTGGTTTAGGTACAGAAGAGGCGCGGTACTCTTTGACGCAAACCACTCCATCCATCATTTCTAATTCATTGCGAAGCTTCCGTATACTAACTTTACCTAGTATATGAAAGCCTCTATAAGGTCCTAGAATACCTAATTACCTAGCCCTATAACGTATTGCCTATTGGAACTTAGCCTGACTAACCCCTTTTTTTTTTTTCGCAGAGGAAGATTTTATACCCTGGTCACCAGCTCTGGGGAGAGCTGGTGCGCGTGTGGGAGTCTCCGCCAGAAGGGCGACCTACCCACCAAACCTCTGCGGTGTTCCTCCGTCGTCGACAGGTGGCAGGGGGCGCGGGCCCGCTCGTGCATTCAGCCACAGCCCCCACCGACGTCGCTGCCCGCCTACGCAGGCCCAGCCTCTGGGGTGGGTGTAAAGAGCCCACCCCATTTCCGCCTCGTGAGATGCCCCGGAACACAGGGTACATCCACACCTCGTGAGGACCTAACCCTGATGGGGGGCACCGGCCGTCCCCGCAGCCGATGCCCCAGGTCCTCGGAGCGGAGACGGAGTGCGAGCTCGATTGACTCGCCTCCGTGTCCGCGCCCTCCGGAGCGGATGAGAGAGAGGGTTTCTCTCCCTCTCCCGCTCCTCCGCCTCCCTCTGCGAAACAATAATTTCGCAGAATGAGGCCACTGCTTCCCACGACCTCTCGTCACCGACCATCTTCGTAATAATGGCCGACAAGGAGAGATCGGATCCTACAACCGCGATCAGGGATCGCCGCGGTCCCGCTCCTCCTGGGCATGACTCCAGCGCATGCTGGGCGGTGTCCTCGACGCAGCCGCACTGGTGGCATGCCGGGGTGGGCTCTCTCCGTGCGACGTTGCAGAGGTATCTCCCAAAACAACCATGTCCTGAGAGAACCTGTGTCAGCCGGAAAGAGAGGCCACCATGCCTTCTTCGCACCCACTCTTCAAGTACAGGCCGGATCGCTTCAAGGAGTCGTTGAGCGCCGGCCCCCCTCTGTGTGGGCCCTGCAAGAAGCCTATCCCTCCATGTGGCAAGAGCTGACGCCCTGGCCCGATCACGCCAATGCGCCACCTCCCGCGGTGCCGGTCGCTCGTCCCGCTCCCGCGCTTGCGCTCTGCGCTGATAGACCGAGGCCAGGACATCCGCCTCAAGGTCCCATGGGAGCAGTCCGGCGAGGACACACGCCTAGCCTGACTAACCCCCAACTAACTAGTTCTAACTATGTTTTATTCGATTAGCCCTAACAAATTCGTCTCTAAAGGAACGGGTGTGGTCGTCTCCTTCTACGCATTATTAGTTCGATCACGTATTAGTTTATACTTTTGCCGAGTCTTACTACGTTCGAAACCGGACTTCCTACTCTGACAATTCCGAGTTTTGCCCTCTGAATGTTTCTAGTTCCCAAGGAAGATTTTACTCTTACATTACCAATTATGAATCATTGCCGAATGAAGGATTCATTATAATTGTGCTATGAACACTTCTAGTGCGTGGTAAATTACAGTCAAACTGAAGAAGATAACGTCACTAGCCTTTATTGGTAGGTCTCGTTATAATGTACTTATGAACGCTTTAGTCCAGGTAAAATTATAGCCTAACTGAAGAAGATAACATCTCTATCCTTTATTGGTAGGTCTCGTTATAATGTACTTATGAACGCTTTAGTCCAGGTAAAATTATAGTCAAAACTGAAGAAGATAACATCTCTATCCTTTTTTGGTAGATCTTGTTATAAATGTACTTATGAACGCTTTAGTCCAGGTAAAATTATAGTCAAAACTGAAGAAGGTAACATCTCTATCCTTTATTGGTAGATCTTGTTACAAATGTACTTACGAACGCTTTAGTCCAGGTAAAATTATAGCCAAAACTGAAGAAGGTAACGTCTCTAACCCTTATTGGTAATAGAGGTGAGTTACTGGGACTGCTTATGCTTGCCCAAGTAGTGACGATAATTCCCCGAGATAAAGTATTCGGGTAGTTACTTTAGTTTATTTTGTATGATACCTTTTTCCTAACTCTTTAAGTTACATTCGGTACGGCGCGCAACAGTCGACAAAGTCTAATAATGTGTTTACTCCAATAACACAAGGATCATCCGCTGAGAGTCGTCCTAGCAAACTCGTTAGTTAACTAAACCCTCGTCACGTCTAGTTTTATTGTCGGCCTAGGTAAGCCCTAAATTCAAAGGTTATACCTTAGTTTTATGTAATTTATGCCGTGATTGAATTATTTATTATTTGTTTGATCATTTATTACTTGTTTGATTATTTATTACTTGTTTGATTATTTATTTGATTACTTATTACTGTTATTAATTCGATTTGTCCTATTGCCCTGCCTACAGTCCTAAATGAGATTTCCTATGCTTTCTAGCGGTGTGTATATATGCAAATCTGGAGATAAATCTCACATTTACATTTAATTGCGCATGTGGACTTCACCCGAGCACGAGGAAACCACAAGTACGTATATTACAACTACTCTGGAAATATCTAACAGCAAAACCCTAGCCTATCGGTCCCTGAAATGTTCCTATTCTGCTATGGTGTGTTAGAACTAGAGATAAATCTCACATTTAAATGCGCATGGAGAATCGCCTCAGCTCAGGGATCTCCAAGTAGGTGTTTCTAACTAATCTGGAAACGTTCAGGCGTCACCCTGATACTAGCCTAGACTCCCTACATTTTACTTTGCAGTGGTTGACCGAAGTCCGACGATAAGGGATACTACAGAGCAAAATAGCCCTACGGTTTCATTAAGACAGCCCCCACTGCAGCTAACATACGGTATCTCGGCGCACTGGGCCGAAGCCACGGGCATCGGAACACTTGCCTTGAACCTCCGAGACCTTCTTATGCTAGTTACAATGGAAGAAGGGGACGAAAGTTGTTCCATTAAGCTGGTAACACAACTTCGGGCCGGTCCCACGGTACTCCGCCTAACCCTAACTCGCGGAAACTCTATTCACGGACCGTGCCGTTGCCTACACTCGGAATAGCATGAATTTGTACCATTCTATAACATATTACTTACAACAACCCCCCGTTTATGAAGCTGATAACCTCTAGAAACCCGCTAAGAATTTAGTGCGTGTCATTTTATCGCAGTGGTCAGTGATCACAACTTTAAAATAACGAACACTCCTACCTCCCACAATGTACACTACCGCGAAGTACGCTTTTATGAAATTCACAGATTTGTCATGGCTAAGTGTTGCTGGCCCGGCCTCACGACCGAATCTCGCTGCTATGCGATACCAGCTCGACGAAAACCACAACGCCTATGCGTTCCACGAAAACACACTTATATTTCAACCTACCGCGAAGTACGTTTTTATGAAATTCACAGATTTGTCATGTCTAAGTGTTGCTGGCCCGGCCTCACGACCGAATCTCGCTGCTATGCGATACCAGCTCGACGAAAACCACAACGCCTATGCGTTTCACGAAAACACACTTATATTATAAACTGACACGATTCTAAAACGCCATTTCTAACGAGCAATGTCATTCTCCCCGACCAGACATAGTCCGAATCGCGATAGAAAAACATAGTTCAAGGCCCTTTTACGTATAACAGGGAATGCCCAATTATCAATAATAAAGCCGAGAACTCTCAGAAATGCCCCCCACTAACTTTACTCTAATGGTACAGACTCACTAGGTACACGTCTTCCTACAACGATGGTACGAAAATTAATGATCTCGATTTCTCTCAGACTGTCTCGCATGTCAGCTCAGTAGGCTCCCCCCAACTCCCTTCACATCACTCCACTCGACCAATCGGACGTTTTTTTCCACTACGAACAGGTTTTGCTCTAAATCGGCGTGGCGCTGCTATCGCACTACGCGGTCTTTGTCAAATCCAACAGAACTGTTTAATTATTTACTATCCATGCCACCGATCTAAAGTAATTCTAAAATAATTATATTCATTAATAATGTTTTCCACAATTTGTTCATACTCGGTCGGGAATATCCTATTTCTGCACTTACAGCATTTGAAAACATCAACTTCCTTATTCCCGCCCGCCATGATAGCTGACGTCACGCACAACAGCCCACAATGGCGGACAGCCAAAACGTAACCAGATACTTGATAATTCTTTTATGAATATTTAATTCCCAACTGTAATCAGTTTACATCAAAATAATAGATATTTCACGCATTACAAACACTTGGTTTCGTCGACATACTTTGATGAAGTTTATTTTTCCTTCTGACTAGATTTTTGAGGGTACTTTGATACGCGCCCGCTTGGCGCCTCATTTCCGAGAACAGATAAGCGTACCATTTGTTTATGCCTACTTGTCTACTCATGCGTAACGATTTCTGTTTATCAGTTTGTCTGTCTTTTGAATATTTGTCTTATAAAACTTGACTTTCAAAGAACTACCGATTTCGTCTAGGTACTATTAATAATATTATTAATTGATATCAGTTATTTTATATATTTCATACATTCTGATGTTAGAGGAACGGTATTAATTAATTAATTTATTTGTAATAAACGATTAGTTGTTTAACTATATTTGTGAACGTAGCGAAACTCTCATCCGAAGGTTCGGTTCGTTACAAGTATCTGACGCAACGACGTCTAATATATCCATTACAATAATAAAAAAACAGCTTATACTTTTTAAACACTTTCAAGTAACGAATTATGGGACTGGTGTTAAGGAATGCGCTTGCCTATGACAGTACCAATCCCAGCCAAGGCTTATAAAGGTAGCTTAGCGTGCCACTGCTCTCGCCAACCCGATATATTAATTTTTAAGGTTCCGTACCCAAAGGACCCTATTACTAAGACTCCGCTGTCCATCCGTCTGTCCGTCGGTCTGCCTGTCTGTCTGACTGCCTGTCTGCCTGTCTGTCTGCCTTTCTGTCTGTCTGACTGTCTGTCTGTATGTCTGTTCTGTTACCAGGCTATATCTCATGAACCGTGATAGTTAGACAGTTGAAATTTTCACAGATGATGTATTCCTGTTGCCGCAATAACAATAAATATAAAAAACATTGAAATTTATAGAGAAACAAATTCACATCCTCGGACGGGATTCGAACCCGCGTCTTCTGACATTCCGTGTCAGACGCCTTCCGTCCCCGTAAGACGGTTAAGAAAGATAGAGAGTTAAAATTCGATGCTTGGACCTCAAGCCTCAGTGGCCTAGTTGGTCATGGCATCTGACACGAATTGTAGAAAGACGCGGGTTCGAATCCCGTCCGAGGATGTGATTTTTTCTCTCTATAAATTTCAATGTTTGGTATAGCTAAGCAGGCGTTAGTTCTTTAAAAAAGTAATACTATAAAATTACCAAAAAACCGGTTAAGGGCGAGTCGCACTCGCACATGAAGGTTTCCGTAAAAACGGCAAAAAAATCATGCCTGTTGTATGGGAGATTTATAGATAATGGTACGGAAGCGACGTGCGCGAGTCTGACTCGCACTTGGCCACTTTTTAGTCCCGTTCATCCAGTATTACTTAGTATTAATTTCACTTGATACCCTTCCTACCTTATAGCTTCGTGGCAGAATACCTGGCACTGCGGTGGCAGGCCAATCATCTAGTAGTCAAGTTTCCTCGTCTTCTGATTTGCAATCCAACGGCGGAGGCAATATTCTTCCATTTCCTCTCACGGAATAAAGCTGTAGCTTTCTGAGCATATTTTGTACTTTAACCATAACGTTGCATTTCCTGGAAAAGTAGGTTAAGAGGATTGCATAGCTAGTACTTTCCGTACTAAAAGAAAAAACTCTTTTCTACTTCTTACATTGTCCAATTTCAGTGATTTTTTTTTTCATGGAATCGTCACGTTGTTTACTGTGCCCGTACGTTTTGATTTTTTCAGTATTACAAAGTAATATAAATTTCCTTTTTTAAAACTTAAAAAAACTCAAAAAAATAAAGCGTACGGGCATAGCAAGCAATGTGATGATGCCATGAAAAAAAATCACTGAAATCGGACAATGTTAAGAGGTAGAAAAGAGTTTTCTCGTTTAGTATGGAAAGTACTAGCTATGCAATTTCTGCGAAATCTACTGTATTATTGGCCAAATATGGCGGAACGCGAGTCAACGGGTTAAACCCGGGATGCTACATGGGTTTTGTTGTTTTAATACTATTTAGCATGTAGGTATATAGTCGTATTTCCATTCTTCCTTTCTTATCTAAAGTACTAGAGCGACTTGTTTATCAGCAACTCTCCTCCTTCCTCAACAGGAACGCTCTCCTCAACCCATTCCAATCTGGTTTCCGTCCAGGTCATAGCACTGTCTCCGCTTTAGTAAAAATCACTGATGACATCAGATATGGCAATAGTAATGGGCAACTAACCGTGATTACACTACTTGACTTCAGTAATGCCTTTAATAATGTTGATTTTGATATCTTACTTGGAATTTTGCGCTCTATTAACGTATCTCCAACGGTTATTGACTGGTTTCGTACTTACCTGTATGGGCGCCGGCAACGTATTTGCATTGATGAGAACTTATCTACTTGGTGTAATACATCTGCGGGTGTTCCTCAGGGCGGCGTATTATCCCCTCTATTATTTGCAATCTTTATAAATTCTATTTCTCAAAACATGTCTTCTTCCTATCATCTCTATGCGGACGATCTACAGATTTATACACAGGCCCCTTTAGTTCAATTAAGCACTGCTGTCGATATAATAAATAAAGACTTAGAATCTATCTCTAACTGGAGTAAATATTATGGTCTCAACATAAACCCTTTAAAGACGCAAGCTATTGTAATTGGAAGTTCCAGAATGATATCCAAGATTGACTGGTTCTGCCTCCCACAAGTAATTTTAGACGGCAACATTATAGCCTTTAGCAAAACGGTCAAGAACTTGGGTGTCTACCTTGACAGTCATCTATCTTGGGAACCTCAGCTTGCTGAAGTCAGTCGAAAGGTTTTTGCATCAGCAGCATCTCTAAGAAGACTCCGTAACTTTCTCCCAACTGCCACGAAAACCGCGTTAGCACAGTCCCTCCTCCTCCCAATCCTTGACTACGCTGACGCTTGCTATCCTGACTTAACCGAGGAGCAATTAAATAAGCTAGAACGGATACAAAATTTTTGCATTCGATTCATATTTGGCCTGCGCAAGTATGACCATGTATCTGAATTCCGGTCTAAGCTTAATTGGTTACCCATCCGACGTCGCCGGGATTTACATGTCCTTTCCCTTCTTTACAGTATACTGTTCTTTCCTCCGACTCCATCTTATCTTAAAGAACGTTTTGAATTTCTTCATCTCTCTAATTCACTTTCTCTTCGTTCTTCCTGTACCCGACAATTGAAAACCCCTACTTCCTCGACAACATTCTATCAAAATTCGTTTACTGTTCGAGCTGCCCGTCTGTGGAATAATCTCCCCGTTTATATAAGACACGCTCAATCAATTAATGTATTCAAGAATATGGTAAAGAAGCATTACATGTCTGAAGGCTGCTAGTCATTACCTTTTAATTTGTGTATAACATTGTAAATCTAATTTATTTATTTACTAACTGATCCTACAGTAGGTATCTTTGTATTATATATATATATATATATATATATATATATTGATTTGTATTGTATGTATTGTATGTATGTATTATATTGTATATATCATATATGTACCTATCTTGTTTATGTATGTGTTATTTATTTACGGATATATTTGATTGTGTCTGAGTAAACAATATATTTTAAAAATGATCCATCCACTAAGTTATATTACTTAATTATTACTGTTTTACACCACTATGCGCCTATTCAAATTTATATTAATTACTATCCATCCCAAGGTTGCCTGTAAGAAATTGCTCATAGCGATAAGGCCGCCAATTGTACAACCTGTTTTGTAAACTACTTTTAGTTTTTTCATTTATAAGCTTGGTGTTCAATAAAGTATTATTGTATTGTATTGTATTGTATATAGTCGTCACATTGTATGTATTTAATAATAACTTGACTTGATTAATTGACTGAGTCATTAACGCAGAGCCTAAGCCGATGTGGCAACAAACTTTAATCTTTGACAGTTGATGGCTTTTATGTTGTAAGCATTCACTAAGACTACGTTCCGGGAAGCGCTGAAATCACTCGCAGCGCTCGATACGTCATCGATGACGTCACCGGAAACGCTCACGCCGCGACCACAACGCTCGCCTTTCGCAGGTGGATCTACGTGATTATTGCGAGCTGTCACTGTCAACCAAAGGGAACGGCAAACCGGGGCGCGACAGTTGTGAGCGTTGACGGCGCTTGCCGGAACGTACCCTAAGGAAGAATATTTGGAAATTTCACACCTAAGGGGGTGAACTCCATTTATTTCTTTGGAACCCTATCCCATAGTCCAACAAACGAAACCACTGGTGACTCGATTAGTTATACAATAACATGAGTTCTTTATGATTAAACACATTCTCAGTAAAATAGCAGACTAAATCCATTTTAATATAGTCTAAATTAAACATTTCAACTCTGTATTAACAGCTAATACTACCCACTTTACTGTTACCCGAAATAGGATTCTGGCAAAAATAGTATTTATAGCACGGTGTTAAGGTTTGAAATGTTTTTCCTAGGTGAAAGAGGTTAACAATGAGCCTTAAGCACTCAGACCCAAATAAACAGAATTGTCCCGGACTTCTACCTCTGGTTCGGACATTTCGAGATTTGCATAATTTATGAAATTCAACCTTCACAACTTTGCAATTTCGTAGGGGTAGAAAACTGTCTTATTTGCATGTAGGTTGGGGCTTGGCGGAATTTACAAAGAGATTTACTTAAAAAAATGTTTTAGAAAGACGTACACTGTTTCCGTTACATGGATATATCTGGATCTTGTACTGGATTATAACGATTCTTATCTATTTTTTTGTATTTAATACTATATATGAATTTAGGATGGGCAGACTGCGATTCCCATAGTGCAACACAACCTAGGAAATGGATACTTTTATGTACTAGTGCGTAATTAAAGTAGTGTTACAGTCTTTTTGACACTACTCTGGCATTCCGTTATTTTTAACCGACTTCAAAAAAGGAGAAGGTTTCCCTGTATGTATTATTTATGTGTATTTTCAACGATTTCTCGAATCCCCCATTTGTAGCCCTATTATCAAAATTCTTTTAATTGTTAGTAGAGTATACTTTCGAAGTGGTCCCATTTAAATTTCATTAAATTCTGTTTAGCAGTTTTTGAGATACACTCCAATAAATGAAAAGTGTTTCGTTTATTTTAATTATTTGATGATATCATCATTGACGGTGAATGACAATCGATCCCGGAAGTACCCAGGTAGCAGACCGATGACGTAAGACGAAAAGTGACGTTGCACAGACGTCCATTTAAAGTAAATTAAGGTCGGTACGTCTTTGGACACAAATTAGACGTCTTCACTACGTCCTAAAATAGTATAATAATATCATATAGAGACCTTCTATATGAACACGTCTATATGAAGTCAATAAGACGTCATATCATTAGTGCCTATAAAAATTCCAAATCCTAACGTCGTCTTTCAATTGACCAATGGAAGACATCTGGTCAAAGACGTCCTTATTAAGTCGTAAAGACGTCATGTTAGTCGAAACCGTAGCTCAAAATTTTTGAACTAGATGGCGTGACTAATTTGCAAGGTAATTTAATATAATTGGCAAGCGTTTGTCGCATGTGATTCGTGTGTTCTCGCCTAAGCTCGGTTTTTGTTTATAAATTATTATTATTTACGAGTATACTAAAACATGAAAGTATAAATATATAGAATGCTTATTGAATGACTGAACTGAGCTTATTGAAGTGATCCTTGCTATAGCAAGGGTCACTTCAACACCAAAAACTGTGAAATAACTTGTCGAAGTCCGTACCATGCGCACAAGATTGTGATAATAGGTACTTTTAAACTGTTACTTTTTGATGTTGGTAGTAAGTAGGTTACATTTTTGGTAAAGGTTTTTTTCATATTCAAATTTCATTCATAACTGTTTAAGTCTTCCAACACTCATGAACGTGCAATAAATGTCGCTCTGTCCTTTACGACGGTTAAAATCATATCAAAAGGTAAAATTTGATGCTTGAACGGTAAGCCTCGGTGGTCTAGTGGCTATAGTGTCTGACACCGATTGTCGGAAGTTGCGGGTTCGAAATCTGGCCAAGAATGTGAATATTTTCTTAAATTGTTTTTTCTTGCTTAATATTAAGCGTAAGTGTATTAAAAATCATACAGTATAGACTTAAAATGTGTTCTTTATTTTTTATGTTACTAAGAGACGGTATAAAAACGAGGCCCACTCAGTATTCAGTGGTAACCTCTGCCTAGAACAACTTATGCATTTCGTTGCAAGGATCGAACTTCTGCGCCTGTAACCCTGAGATATAAAGTTGTTAAGTCTCATGTAGCTATAATCGCCGGCCCTTCAAAGCAGAATACAGTCTTGTATCACTGCGTCACGGTAGGGAAATATATGGTGGCAGTATACGAAGAAATAATGTCAGGAAGCATAACTCAGAACAAATTCCACACAAAAAGTGGTCCTTCAAACCAAAACGACGTATGATTCAAATACGAATTACTTCCGTGGTTACAAATAGACATGTTCGGTGATTGGTTTTAATTTCAGAAGGAAAGCAGTGATTGGTCCATGCGCGTGCAGCAACGTCTACTATGACAGCTGAGTCAGAGCGGCGTGAACGATGTTATTGATTTAGCACGACTTTAATTGGGTGATTTTTTTAAAGCAGTTACTCTTCCTGATATAATTTTTTTCGTAGGTGGCAGTAATTCCCTGGACTAACTCATCTACAAAGAGTTCTACTGGTACATATTTAACAAATTAACTGCGCTCTATGTCTCTCATCATCATCATCATTATCAGCCGGAAGACGTCCACTGCTGAACATAGGCCTCCTCCATAGAACGCCCCTTGGACCGGCTACTCGCTTCCTGCATCCAGCGATTCCCCGCGGTTTTTATGAGTTCGTCGGTCCACCTAGCGGGGGGCCGGCCTACACTACGCCTTCCGGTGCGTGGTCGCCACTCGAGAACCTTTCTTCCCCATCGGTTATCAGTTCTGCGAGCGATGTGGCCTGCCCATTGCCACTTCAACTTGCTAATTTTGAGAGCTATGTCGGTGACCTTCGTTCTCCTACGGATCTCCTCATTTCGGATCTTATCACGCAGGGAAACCCCAAGCATAGCCCTCTCCATTGCTCGTTGAGCGACTGTTATGTATATAGCAGGACAGTAAATTAGTAACTAATTTCCACAGTTGCAAGCACATTAACTTTATTTCTTCTTATATATAAAACAAATACAGTCTTATGAAACTCCGTTACCTTTCATATATTAGAATAATCTCTATGGAATAAACCGATCCATAGTCTATTGTGAAGATCACAGATAATTCAGCTATATAGAATATCTCACAAACACAGATAATGTTCACACAGACTAAGAATTGATATTAGAGTATAGAATGGTGACACTCTCCCACGTTATAAATTAAAGCGGTCTGGGGCTTTACGAGTTCTAGTACTGCGTCGGACCATTCTTTCGGTCTCTGCCGGCTGTTGTGGTATTGCCACGATACTCCGCCGTGCCAAATTTTCTGCATTTGCTGACGGTTGTTCTATAATTTCCGTTGGTGTCGTTTCATTCCGACTATCTATGGGTTTTACGGTAGGAGTCTTTTCAGGTTTTGTACTCATTGGTTCAGATGTAGCGGTTTCCATCCTATCCGGGCTAGACTGGATTGGTGCTTCCATTCGAACAGGAGTACATTCTATGGGAGAATATGTTTCTGCCGTAGAGAGTGGCTTCCTATTATACAATGTATAGTTGTTACTGGCTTTACATGATGATTTCAGTATCTGATCAACATGTCTCTCATGTATCTTACCATCAACGTCAACTTCATAATGTAGTTTACCTTTTCTTTTAACTATGATCCCAAACATCCATTTATTTTCATTGTTATAGTTTCTAATTTGGACTCTTTCTCCCAATATAAATTCCTTGGTTGTAATATTTTCTTCTATTTTGTTATTACTCTCTGTTGTGTCTCTTTTTACCAGGTCAATTTTGTTCTATATTGTCTTTTGAACATCATCTCTGCAGGACTTAGCCCAGTGGTATTATTTGTTGTCTTCCGGTACATCATCAGAAATTTTAATAGTTTGTCTTGTATAGTTCCTTCTTCATATATCATTGTTTTCAGCTTGTACTTAAAGGTTTGAACATATCTTTCTGCTTGTCCATTTGTTGATGGGTGGAATGGTGCTGTAAATTTTGATTGAATTCCATTACCTTTTAAAAATCTTCTCATCTCTTCAGACCGGAATTGGGAACCATTGTCTGATACTAAAGTGATTGGTAATCCAAAGGTAGTAAATAGTTTTTTTAATATCCTGATAGTTGCTGCTGCTGTAATCGATGTTGTAGGTATTACTTCTAACCATTTTGTGTATGCGTCTACCACTATGAGAAAGTAACTGTTCATGAATGGTCCCGCATAGTCTATGTGTAATCTGCTCCAAGGTTCTTTTGGGTATTCCCAGCTATGAGTAGGTACCTTTGTCGGGTTTTTCTGCATTAAACAGCATGGTTTACACTCTCTTACCATTCTTTCAATATCTACATCAATATTCTTCCACCAGACATAACTCCGTGCTAATGCCTTCATTTTTACAATTCCTGTATGGGCTGTATGGAGTTCTTGTAATATTTCTGGTTGTAGTCGTTTTGGTATTACAATTCTGACACCATAGAAGATACACTTGTTTTGAAGAGAAAATTCATGTAATCTTCCAAAATCTTTGCCTGACTGGATTTCATGGTACAATTTTTGTAGTTCTGGATCTTTAGCTGTTGCATCTTCTATGGTCTTCATAGTGATAGGCATTGTTGATAATTGGTTTAAATAGAATATGTCATCATCTGTTAGGTTGTCTTTTGGCTCTGCTGAATGTACAAGCCTAGACAAGTAATCTGCATTTGCATGTTCTTTAGTTTTCCTTAGTTTTATCTCATAGTTAAACCCAGCCAGGAAATTAGCATAGTGCACAAGCCTTATCGCAGTAGTTGCTGGTGTCGCCTTCTCCGGGTGTAATATTCTAGCTAGTGGTTGGTTGTCTATTACCAATGTAATTTTCCGTCCATAGCAATATTGAAAAAAATTCTTAAGGCCCCATATTAAGGCTGCAGCTTCATTATCTAGCTGGCTGTATCCTCTTTCAGCTTTGGTTAGTGATCTTGAAGCAAAAGCTATAGGTCGCTCTGTCCCATCAGGCATTATGTGGGACAGTACTGATCTAAATCCCGTAGGCGATGCATCTGTAGCTAGTGTCACTGGCAAGTTAACATGAAATGGCGTAAGTACCTTTTCTCCACATAACTCTACTTTCAGTTTCTTAAATATGGTTTCACACTCTGTTGACCATATAAACTTAGTATTTTTCTGTAGTAACTTGTAGAGTGGGTTAAGCTTGGATGCTAAGTTTGCAATAAACTGTTGATAATAATTTATCATGCCAAGAAAGGTACGTAATGAGGAAACATCCCTTGGACTTTTACTATGGACAATCTCGTTTATTTTTTCTTGTGTTGGTGTAAACCTTTTTCATTTATGGTATGTCCCAGGTATGTAACAGATTTTTGGAAAAATTGGCACTTTTTTTTATTCAAGTGTAGTCCATTTCCCTGCAGTTTTTCAAATACAATTTTTATTCGTTGTAGTAATTCTGTGTATGAAGATCCTTGTATGGCTATATCATCGAAAAAACATGCTGTCCCAGGCAATCCATGCAAGGTTTGGTCCATGTATCTTTGCCACAGGTTAGGTGCTATCCTAACACCAAACATAAGACGGTTCACCTTGTAAGTACCCTTGCAGGTACTTATCGCTTGCATTTCAGCAGTGGCCTCATAAGTTTTCATGTGTAGGTACGCTTGATTTATATCTAACGTACAAAAATACCTGCCTCCACTCAGTTTTGCAAATACTTCTTCAACTCTTGGAATTGGATAATTGTCATTTTGTAAATTTTTATTTAATGTAGCTCTGTAGTCAGCACATAGCCTCACTTTTCCATTTGGTTTAGCGACTGGTACCACTGGTGTACCCCACTGAGAATATGTAACTTTCTCCAAAATTCCCGCTGCCTCCAATCTGTCAATCTCTTTTTCAACTTGATCTCTGAGTGCAAATGGTACGGGTCTTGGTTTGAAAAACACAGGGGTAACATTGTCTTTTAATTTAAAAGAAGCTTGATAGTTTTTTATTTCGCCAATCTCTTCTGTAAATAACTTATTATATTCTTTTAATAATCCTTCTAATTTCTCTCTGAATTCTTTTTCTGTAATTTTTTCTTCTTCTGAGTTTATTTTATGGACCTCAAATTGAAGATTTAATTTACGTATCCATTCTCTATCCACAACAGGATCAACATTTCTACCTATTACAAATAATCTTCCATGTATTTCCCTATTTTCATATTTCACTTTTAAGTTGCATGTTCCCACAGGATGTATCATTTCACCGGTGTATGTTCTCAGTTTGATGTTTGTATTTTGTAGTTTAAGGTTTTGGAAATATGTTCGGTAATACTCATCAGAACAAGTTGTGACTGCTGCTCCTGTATCCAGCTCCCAGGTATGTACTTTACCATTTAAATGAAGTGAGATGTTGAATTTATCATTTTGAGTATTACTTTCCATTGGTAATTTATTTATTTCATATATCTCTTCATCTTCAATCTGTTCAGGTAATGATGCTGTTTCCATTTCCAACTGTCGCTGATCTTTAAAGCACACAGTGTGTATATGGCCTTTTGTATTACACTTTTTGCAGAACAATTTGTCCTTAAGTTTGCATTGGTAGGCTTTGTGGTTATCCTTCCCACATCTGTAGCAGTTTATTTTTTTTTGATTCTGTATATTATTTTTGTTGTATTTTTTTTTCATCATATGTACTTTTATTGTATGTAGTTTTCTTAACAGAAATTTTATTTAAGTATGATAAATTTTCTTGTCCCATTTCCTTGCTTTCAGACTTAGATGTCTCAATTGCCATTGCTATTTTAATTATATCATCAAATTTTGTGTTTGGTGATTCTTGTAGTAATCTTTCTTTTATTTCACCATTACGTAAGCCTCGTATGAATTGAACACGCAAATGTGTTTCAAAAGTAGTGTGTTTGCAATTATTGCATACAAAATTGCATTTACCTCCAATTTCCTTTAACCCTGCTACATAGTTAGCAATAGATTCATGTTCATGCTGCGCTCTCAGACAAAACTTGTGCTGTTGAGCCACTTCACCGGGCTCTGGTGCAATGTGATTCTTCAAAACCTCAATAAGTACTTCATAGGATTTTGATTCTGGTGTATCAGGTGATGTAATATTCTTTAATATTTGATAATATTTCGGACCAATACAGTTCAAAAATATCTGTATTTTTGTAGTGGCGTTCGTAACACCCTTCAGAGTGATGTAGTTTTGTAATCTTTGCAGGTAACTGTCAAAGGATTCATTCATTTCATCGTAAGGTTGTAGGTTAATACCACTTATCGTAGTCGTGTTTTGTCCTTGGTTTAGTAGGGCTTGCTGTAAATTAGCTTGTTGAGCCTGCATTCCCCGCAAAGTTTCCATCATTGCGGCCAATACTTGCGACAATTGCCCTTCCATTGTACTTCCACGGCCGTACACGTTTCGATGTTTTCTAACCTGTTACTTTGGATCCCATCCTCGTCGCCATTTGTTATGTATATAGCAGGACAGTAAATTAGTAACTAATTTCCACAGTTGCAAGCACATTAACTTTATTTCTTCTTATATATAAAACAAATACAGTCTTATGAAACTCCGTTACCTTTCATATATTAGAATAATCTCTATGGAATAAACCGATCCATAGTCTATTGTGAAGATCACAGATAATTCAGCTATATAGAATATCTCACAAACACAGATAATGTTCACACAGACTAAGAATTGATATTAGAGTATAGAATGGTGACAGCGACTTCAAGCTTGTTAATGAGGCCCACAGTAAGGGACCACGTCTCAGTCCCATAATTCATCACTGGCAACACACACTGGTTGAAAACCTTGGTTTTCAGGCTCTGAGGTATTGGGGACGAAAAGATGGATCGAAGCTTCCTGAACGCTGCAAATCCGAGCTGGATTCTTCGTGCGACCTCCTTGTCGAAGTTGGACCTACCTAATTGGACAGCCTGTCCCAGGTAGACGTACTCAACTACAACTTCGAGTGTATCGTTTCCAACAATTACCGGTATAGGTGGAACATGGACATTGGACATGATTTTCGTCTTATCCATGTTCATCTTAAGACCAACCTGTTGGGAAACTCTACTGAGGTCGTTGAGCATGGTGCCGATATCCTTGAGCGACTCCGCCATTATAACTATATCATCGGCAAAACGAAGGTTAGTGATGTATTCGCCATTAATGTTGATGCCACATCATTTCCAGTCCAAAAGTTTGAAAACATCCTCCAATGCGTTAGTGAACAGTTTCGGAGAGATGACTTCTCCCTCTCTCACACCTCTCTGCAATGGAATTTGTTCCGTACTCTGGTCCTGTAATCGGACTGACATAGTGGCCTTGCTGTATAAACACTTCAACGCTTCGATATACCTATAGTCAATTTGGCATCGCTGTAAGGACTGCAGTATGGCCCACTTCTCGATAGAATCAAAGGCTTTCTCGTAATCCACAAACGCTAGACACAGTGGCTGATTATACTCTTCGGTCTTCTGTATAATCTGCCGTAGTGTATGAATATGGTCTACGGTGCTAAAGCCTCTTCGGAAACCGGCTTGTTCGGGAGGCTGGAACTCATCAAACCTGCGTGCGAGACGGTTCGTGATGACTCTCGGAAACACCTTGTACACGTGGCTCAAGAGCGATATGGGCCTATAATTCTTCAATAAGGTTTTATCACCTTTTTCTCTATGACTCTACTGACACGTTAAATCATTATCCCTTATATTATATATCTACATGTAAATATGGTGAATTCTGTGATCTACAATTATAAATACTTTCTTTCTTTTATCATATTCCATATTTTTATTAAGTGAAAGGTGGTGTCAAAAGTCAGATTATCCTTTTTCTAATCATATATAAATACTACATACTATGGAGGTTGGTATATATCACCTTCGTATATTGTTTCCAAGACTATAAATTATCTGTGTTGATTCTGGATGTATGTTCATATTCCAAGTTTCCCAAAAATCTACTGCTTACGCAAATTCACCTTTATGACTAATATATAGAAGCATACAAAATAATACAAATGAATATTGCGTTCAAGGCACCTATCTCACGAACCACACTCACACAAACATAGCACATATTCCCATATATAGAGTATTATAATGATACTAGACACGTTAAGATCACTAATGGCATTTACAACAGAGCGAATATCAAAGCATGGAATGCTTTGGTATGGTATTTTGTACTTCAAAATGGTATCACTGGGGTGATTATGATTTTAGACATATCTACGTAGATAGACAGACACCTCAGGAAATAATGGTTATACACTATTTACTTACATGTATTTACATTTCGCTTCATAACCTCAAAACTGTTATGTTTATATATAGGACAAAATACTAACACCTCGATTAGGTACTAATGATTTCCACATATCTGCGTGAATCTACAGTTCGGTTCATAACCTAAAAACTGTCTTATTTACATATTATTTATATGGGAAACAAAATAAGAATACTAGAAAGTAATTGTCTTACACGTATTTAACCTGTTCTTTGTCTAGTGTTTTTCGGTTTATTTCCGAACTACGCATAAAAGTTTAAATAAAAATTACTACACTTGAATTGTTTGACCAACTAAAAGCAAGTTTTTACAGGTGGAGTGTTTTTGATCTGATAAAATTAGTTACAAACTCGAGGTCTAAAAATGTGTATACACTTTGTATCAATACAAATTGTGCGCGACATGGCTTAGCACTCTTATAAACGAACAAATGGTGTACGCGCGACACGCGATGGGTTAAGTGAAAACCGTATCAAACTATATCAAACAAGGGCGAAGGTAAAGAAATAGTTAACTTTAAGATGATGACATCTTTTATACAAAATTCCATTACACCTTTTTGTTTACCCGCACACTTGCGAAAATAAAATAAACTTCGCCATTATGACCCTTTCGAACTGACACTGAATATTACCTCTTCACTCAATGCGCACTTCGGGTTAATTATTATTAGGAAGAGTTTTACCTAGTCTGCTGTGCATGGAACCACAATCAATTTGTCACATGAATAAACTCGATAAACAAACAATTTTATGCAATAATATCAGACTGTATGCATAATATAATCATGTTTGTTTTGAAGGAAAACTCACCGCTAGCAGAAAAAAGAGGTTTATAAACAGTATCTACTAATATCTTTCGTCTAGTGAGTTTAAAAATCTTATCAATTCACACCAAGATAAAACGTAATTACTACAATAGAGAAAAATAATTTTGAGAATCGGTGGTCACAATGGGGAAGAAATAGGTTCGGTAAAGTACATATAGTGGAACATAGAACCATCTTCCTATTTGAAGTCGGCTGAAAATAAAACGAAAATGTTTTTAACCACACACGTTGCAGTTCCTGGAAAAGTAGGTTGATTTCTGCGAAATTTGAATTAAATTAAAAAGCATTTCAATTATTGGCCAAATATGGCGAATCGCGAGTCAACGGGTTAATAACATCAAATAATGCTCTCGTTTATTACACGAGTTCAGGTGTCCTAATTCAGGTGACCTAAATATTGAGATCTGGAGCAGTCTCAAAATCAATTAACCCAAATTATCGTAGAAGAATAAACCTCTCAGAAACGACCGTTTGCCGCTAATGGAAAACACGCGTGCCTATTGATCCATCAATGGGTTGCGCATTCACGTCATTATTTTTTGAGTACTTTCTTTTGAGTGAAACATGCGTAACGAATATTTGACTAGCCGGTTGGAGCAGTTGATAGATCCCTGCAGCTGGTCTCGGGTTCGATCCCCGGAAGAGTCAAACATTTATGTGCATAAACATGTCTGTTAGAGCTGTGTCTCGGTGTGTATATGTATATCAGTATATCAGTCATCAGGTTACCATAGCACAGCCTCCGCCTAGTATTAGACCTGAACACCTCGTGTGGATATTGCCTCATATTTTTATTTTGTAGTTATTGAGAATTTATAATAACAACTTTTATAAGTATAAACACCATTTTTATTGTTAGCAGACAAGAAAGACACAGATTACATTACATTCATTGAACAGATGGTGTACCTATAATACAGAGTATTGTAAGAGAATGTACATTATTACTTTAACCTTAAGTTACTTACCAATATTTTAAACGAGGTATTTATAAATATCTAGATCTCGGAAACGGCTACCACGAAATTCATGAAATTTGGTATGTAAAGGGATTTGGGAGCTATAAATCGATTTAATTTTTAGTAAACGTCTTTTTATCCAAGTTTTCAGCCAGTGAAAAGCTTTTTCGTTGCGTTCAAACTAAATGGCGTAACAGTCGCATTGCGAATTCTGAATCGCGGTGACAAGAGATGGCGTAACAGTCGCGTTGCAAAATCCTGTGTCGGGTTTGACAGATTCTCACGGAACATGTGTTGCTATTTAGTATTCGTATCTAAGCCAAGCAAAGCTAGGACATCCACGTGCTAATAAATAAAGGTTAGTTAGTGGCGTATATTTTATATCAATTGAATACCAATGTTTCGAATACTTTTGAGAGATCATGGCCACGGGTAGATTACTGAAAATAATGTTTCAAAACATCGGGATTAAAATAATTTAACACTGTAATTGCGCCTCGTGGTAACACCCTTGTCGTGATGAATGATGACGACGAAAACTATCCGGTATCATTTCCCGAAATTCTATCTAAAATTTCATAACGATCCTTTCAGATGTTTTGGCGTAAAAACGTAACACAAAACCACAGTTACTTTCGCATTCATAATATTAGTTAGGATATACAGGGGAACTGGAAATCAATTAGCATCCTTTTAAGAGCATATACTGTACATCAAAACAAACATCTTTTGTTCTACAACTTTCAAATATTCGTATTTTTTTTTCTTCCATACAAAACTTAAAAAATCAATTTGACCGGTCTAAACATAATTAACACTATGTAAAAAGCGCGCGCGCAAATCAGACAAGCCCCGGCCGGTGGCGCGCCACCCGCTAAAGTTAAGGTCGTCGTAGCTGTGCTACGCTACGACGCGCTGCTAACTACATGCATGGCTACACGTAGATGAATGAAGTGGATGCGATGTAGAGTTATGAAGTGTAAGAGTAAATCACAAAAATTTTTTTTTGGGTAATTCGTTTAGTTTTGGGAAAAGTTCTAGAATAAAAGTTGTTTATTTTGATGTACAGAAGATGCCCTTGACAGGATGCTAATTGATTACCAGTATCCCGGTATACTAAGAAATACAAGTATATAATACGGATACTACGCGAGTCGTTTCATTTACATTTTATCTGTGGTTTATTTTTACAGAGTATGTACTGCGGATAGGAAACATGTGTGCGTACTGAATATTGGTTTCCATTAATGAGCTTCGTCTGAATTCAGGTTAAAAGGGTCATTACTTTAATATTCGGATCAGGTGTTTTCGCTTTACTAGTAAATTACGTTAAGCTTTTAATTTAATTGCGATCATTTGTTTTCGTACAATTAAGTGACAGGTCGTGCATCTGATGTTGCGCCAATGACAGTTGCAGTACCACCCAGTTAGTTTTCACTTGCTACAGCGCCCTTTACACTCTAACACACTTAACCATGCTTACTATTGCTTGCAGCAAAATATCTGACACTGCTGTGGTACCAAGCAAGACAATCTCTGGCACAAGAGGTCTTACTTAAAGGCCTATTCAGACCTGGGCGTTATTCGCTACCGCGAGCGATAGAGAAATCCGAAAGGGTATGCGATAATTTCCCTGTTCACACCAAAGCGGATGTCTACCGCGCGCGGTAGAGATATCCGTTGGCAACGGTTAGCGGGGCGAGGGCAGGAAGCATGTCGCTCTTGCTACTTGCTCCCGCGTCGCCCGGCGAACGCCAAAGAATAAAAAATACTGCCTCACTAGGCGGTACAAGTTTTCGCTGCAGTTATGGAACTTCATACTATTTACCCATCGAGTTACGCGTGGTATTTTTCACTACCCACAGCGGTAGCGAATAACGCTCAGGTCTGAATAGGCCTTTAGTTTGTGTTTAGATCATTATTTTTTAGAGTTCCGCAAAAGACTATGGTAATTTATTACTTCCCTACATATTATATCATAAAGCTAACCTTTTTATCTATCCTACTTTAAAATAGTTCTATCTTTTGAACAGTAATAGGTAGCCTACAATAGCTTGGTCAAAAACACTTTCGTATGTCCGGATGTCTGTTCTCCTCTATAGGTTGCTTCTCTCAACCATTTCTAGTGAACTTTTGTAAGCGGTTCGATAATTATATGAGTATCTATAGTAATTCTGTTTTTGGCAAAATTTAAGAATAAATACTTTTCATAGGTTTTATTTTTACTCCATCATAAACACAGCACCTGGGGGATGGGGGTGGCATATGTTTAGCAGTGGACGTCCTACGGCTGAGATGATGATGATGATGATGACGAAACACAGCGATATATACAAGTGTTAAAATTGTTAAATTTGTAAAGCAACTGCACAGTATCACTAATCATATGTTGTTTATCATTTTCATTTCATATCATCAGAATAAGTCAGCCTCTTGTTAAAGATAAACATAAAAAAATAGTCCGGAACCATCGATATGCGAGTCTAACTCTTGACCTGCTGGGGCTTATCAAGTAAAAACTCATGATGCGTTATAGCGATAAAAACATCAATTCAATTATAAAGTGATCTTCTTGTCTACGTTATCAGTCAACTTGTTTAGCTTCCTGGCCCTCTGCGCGTATTCTGTGATAGCGATTCCAGGAACTATGCGGCACTATACTCGCGATAACGCGAACGTTCGCCAAATCCCTCTAATGTGGCCCTAGCATTACAAAACAAACAAAACAATACACATTAGACCTTACCTTTATTTGCCTCTAATGTAACAACATCAATCATAATGTATCCTCGTTAGTCTATGCCGACGTAGACTTATTGCGGTTGTAATTTTTTGTTACTATAATTAATTATTATTATCTTACTAGTGAGACAGAGAATTGTGCTGTGCGATATGTTTTATCACAAAGTTGTTATTATTACACGAGTTTGGTATTGTTCTATTCGTTTTTGAAACAAATTTTGTGAAAAATAATGTCTTAAAAATGACTTCTGAAGTCAGAAGTGAGTCAGAAGACGCGGTTCGAATCCCGTCCGAGGATGGAATTTTTCTCTCTATAAATTTCAATTTTGAGATCGCTTAAGCAGGCGTTAGAACTTTAAAAAGTAATACTGTCTTAAAAGTGGTTCAATAACTGTGAAGCTCTCTGTATGTTTGAAAAATCATTCTGCTATGAATCTTTGATCTATAACGGCTCCATTAGCTAAGTGTTAGTGAGTCTAACTTCGAAGCACGAGGTCCAAGGTTCGATCCCTGGCCACCGGCAAATACTTGTGAAATGAGCACAAAAGTTTTATTGAGTCTTGCATATTGTGATATTATTATGTTATTGTGTGCCCATGTCAAGTTTTATCAAAATCGGTCTTGTAGTTTTAGAGCGATGCGCGTACAATTAACAAGACAGGCGAACAGACAAAAACTGGAAACAGTTTTATATAATGTACAGATGAAATTTTTTTATAATATTCAAAATTAGGCAGTTACTTTGATATAGTAGTTGTTTATTTGTATTTTTATTATACTATGTTTTAAACTATTTTGGATGAATTAAAAAAAAAAATATTTATAGTATTACTTTTTTATAGCACTAACGCCTGCTTAAGCGATCTCAAACATTGAGAGTCACGGAGAGTCAGAAGACGCGGGTTCGAATCCCGTCCGAGGATGGAATTTTTCTCTCTATAAATTTCAATAATAATTTTGTTTAAAACATGCAATATGTATTCATTCATTTGTAGGGGCAGGCGGTCGGCGGGTTACACAAGAGGGTCCGCTCGGGACGGCAGTTAACCTTTCTCCTCCGTACCGCTCGTCCGCACATTCAGCCACCTAAAGTTCTAGCCAATGGTGTCGATTCTGTAAGCATTCTCTTAACTAAAAATCACTAAATTAGTACTTATTTTGTTTAGGCTAAAATCGAAATAAGTGAAACACTTTCGAATGACAGCACTAAAATTAGATAATTCTCTTCAATTGTGCGTATATTTTGGACAGTTTAGTCGTCACGTAACTTGGTGCTCGCTAAACTAACCTAAAATAACCAAAATTGAATAGAATAATCCTATTTTAGAAGTGTCATTCTAAGTGTTAAATGATTGTGGATTTTATTGTTACAGAATAAGGAAAAATTATTGGTTCGGTAGTTTAGTTTTTAAACAAGAGTACCATTTTTTACCTTATTATATTATTAGTACCTGGAAGACCGAGCTTTGCTCGTAAGCAATTGATTTTATTGGCCTTAACTAAAAAAATACACATTAGCTTAGTTTTGTTTAACAACGCCATCTATTGTCAACTAGCTTTAGTTTTGTACCAGTTTTTCATTGCCTGAAAACACGGACAAAACGAGATTTTCTTAAAATGAAACCTAGCTAAATCGATTTATTGCGCCCGAAACCCCTGCATACTATATTTCATGAAAATCGTCGGAGTCGTTTCCGAGTTTCAGATTATATATACATACGAGTAGAATATACAATAATTTCTCATTTAAAGGTCTTAATTATTAGATATATACTCGTAGATGACGATATGATTATAATATAGTGACAGAAAATTTGTATTAAGGTATTTATTGACAATAGAACGAGTGAATGAATAACCTATAATTGTGTTAGCATTGAGTCAGAGTGTGTAGTGAATTGTATTTATTATAATTGTCTTAATGTATAACATGTTGGTACTCAATAAATAAATAAATAAAAATAAAATAAAATAAAACAAAATAAAATAAAATAAAATAAAATAAAATAAAATAAAATAAAATAAAATAAAATAAAATAAAATAAAATAAAATAAAATAAAATAAAATAAAATAAAATAAAATAAAATAAAATAAAATAAAATTAAATTAAATAAAATAAAATAAAATAAAATAAAATAAAATAAAATAAAATAAAATAAAATAAAATAAAATAAAATAAAATAAAATAAAATAAAATAAAATAAAATAAAATAAAATAAAATAAAATAAAATAAAATAAAATAAAATAAAATAAAATAAAATAAAATAAAATAAAATAAAATAAAATAAAATAAAATAAAATAAAATAAAATAAAATAAAATAAAATAAAATAAAATAAAATAAAATAAAATAAAATAAAATAAAATAAAATAAAATAAAATAAAATAAAATAAAATAAAATAAAATAAAATAAAATAAAATAAAATAAAATAAAATAAAATAAAATAAAATAAAATAAAATAAAATAAAATAAAATAAAATAAAATAAAATAAAATAAAATAAAATAAAACCATGTTTGACTCAAATTCCTATTCAGTATATGAACATTATCCGTTAATCCTGTCCGTGTTTTAACTAAAACAATCTTTTCTAAACAATATATGACAATAAGATATGCTTAATATTCATGCAATCATTTTGATTGCTCCTAGGCAATTTAGACTTATTAGTTTGAAATAACTTATTTTAACTTAATAACATCAGGCGTAACTGAAAAAAACCTTTTTTCTTTGGTTCTTTGGCCTTTTCGGATACGAAACCCTAAAAATAATTACATATTTACTTTTAATTTTCATTCGTGTCCAATATATTAATTTAATTGGCATATTTTAATTAGACATACATTTTTAGTCTGGCTTCAGACTTAAGAGTCTTAAAGTAGACTTAATTGACATAGTAGACTATGGAATGAAAGTATGAAGCCCGGGCTAGCCCATTAGCAGAGCTAACAATATATAATTAAGATTATTTTCAATTACTCATTTAGATCCAAACTTACATATGATAGAAAAGTTAGCCTGTAACTAGTATGAGCATTTATCTTACTATAAATTGTAACTAATATTATAAATGCTAAAGTGAGTAAGAAACAAATATACAAATATTTGTTTTTTTACGCTTTCAGGCCTAAATGGCTGAACACATCGTAATTAAATTTAGCAAGGAGGTAGATTGTGTCCTGATAAAGACTAAATTACAGTTTACAGTTTATTTATTTATTTCTAGCAAAAGTATATAGCAGTAAATAACAAATCAGCCTTATCTTAATTAAACCAAAAAGTTATACAACTACTAATTAACTATAGGTACTTATATTTACTAAAGTTTTAAAGTTATACAAGAAGATTTTAGTGATACATTTCTGTTAACATACAATTTTATGAATTATTATTTTCATTAAAAACATATGCCATATATATCTAGTGATTACTGATAATCATAAACTTAGGTATTGTTTGGGCCAATAGAAATATTTATTTACGTTTAGGTAGAATTTTATGCACAAATCCAAATACTCATTGCCATGGGAACTTATCTCTTTTACGCTAAACTCCTTCTTACTGAACTCGGCCGACTGTAAAATATAACTTTGTCATCATATGCTATTTATGTATTAGGTTTAATATTTCCACCTAAGATACACTAATACATAGTACAGTAAATATTATACATTCAGAGCATACTCATCAATACATAATCATCAATTAATAGAATCAATATTGAAACAAGTTCAGTAATAAGGAAATTTAAAATTATATTACTGGAAAACGATTTTTATAAAATATTAGAATCTCTTAGTTAGCATAGTTAAGAAACATTCCTGCACATCTATTTGCATATTATACAAGGGAAAGAAATAATAAATAGTTTCTATACCTTTGATATGAGAGTCAGTACTTATTAGGTGTAGACCTATCATCATCATCATCATCATCATCATCAGCCTGTAACAGTCCACTGCTGGACATAGGCCTCTCCAATTGCACGCCACTTAGGTCTATCTTAGGCTTCTCGCATCCAGTTTTTGCCAGCCGTCTTGCGCAGATCGTCACTCCACCGTGCCTCAGGACGTCCTACACTACGTTTGCCGACCTATCATCAATCACCAACAAACATTTGTATTTTCTGAAACACTTAATATATACACATAATGATATTTTTATCATCATCATCCATCACCACATGGGAAGTACTCGTAGCCAGTAACATTGTAAAGAGGAAAGATATGTATTTTTGTGACTTTGTAATGAATAAACTCAAAACTACTTGATAGAATAAAAAAATACACCATTAGAATGTTACATTACTCCGGCAAGTAACATAGTTTATTGTGTTTAAATCATTTACCGAATGTAAACTTATAATTTGTGTGCACCCAGAAAGGCGTTCAACAAAGTATTGATTTTATTGTTACAATTTAATTTAATATGTAAAAGTTGTATTGTCCCGTTTGCGAACCATAAATAAAAATAAAAAAAAGTTAATCCTTCGCTGGTTTAAATAACAAGCTCGGAATTATCAACACACTAATTTATCATGCTCAGTTCAAATGCAACTTGCATTTCTATTCCCAATTCCCAAAGCTGCTATTGATATAAACTGAAATACAGTATAATAATGTCTTAATTAATTCGACTTCTGATACCCAAGTTAAGATAACAAAACCGCAGTGGTAATAACAACTATATACACTTGGGATTTGTGTGTGGTATAATTTAGGGAACAGAGTGAAATACGAAAATGATTACGACTTAATCAACATGGAAATGTAGGATTCTCACTTAATGGTCAGTAACGATGTGGTAGAAGGTATCCTTTGAAGGCCTTTGACTCGGTTGAAATCTGGTCAGTTCTGGAGTCCCTGCAGCGTTGCCAGATAGATTGGCGATACATCCAAGTGATGAGCTGTCTCTACGAAACCGCCACCATGTCCGTCCAAGTACAGAATTAGCAAACAAGTCCCATACCGTTGCATCGAGGAGTGAGACAAGGGGACGTTATTTCCCCGAAACTGTTTTCAAATGCAATGGAGGATATGTTCAAGAACTGGAAAGGACGTGGCATTAATATCAACGGCGAATACATCTCTCACTTGCGATTTGCTGACGATATCGTCATCGTGGCAGAGACGCTGCAGGACCTGCAACAGATGCTGAATGACCTGGCTGACTCTTCTATACGCATCGGCCTACGGATGAACTTGGACAAAACCAAGGTCATGTTCAACGAACATGTTCTACCAGAACCGATTGCGATACACGGCGCCGTTCTCGAAGTTGTTCAAAAATATGTGTACCTCGGGCAGACATTGCAGTTGGGAAAAAACAACTTTGAGAACGAGGTGAATAGAAGAATTCGGTTGGGGTGGGCAGCGTTTGGGAAGCTACGTCGAGTCCTTACTTCGCCGATTCCACAGTGCCTGAAGACGAAAGTCTTCAATCAGTGCGTCCTACCCGTCATGACATACGGAGCCGAAACGTGGACACTGATAGCTCGAATGGTCCACAAGCTCAAAGTCGCTCAGCGGGCTATGGAAAGGGCTATGCTCGGTGTTTCTCTGAGGGATCGCATCAGAAATGAAGTGATCCGTCAGAGAACCAAGGTCATCGAAATAGCCCACCGGATCAGCAAGCTGAAGTGGCAGTGGGCTGGCCATATTAGCCGTAGAACCGACAACCGTTGGGGTAATCGAGTTCTAGAGTGGAGACCGCGTCTTGGCAAACGTAGTGTAGGACGTCCTGAGGCACGGTGGAGTGACGATCTGCGCAAGACGGCTGGCAAAAACTGGATGCGAGAAGCCCAAGATAGACCTAAGTGGCGTGCAATTGGAGAGGCCTATGTCCAGCAGTGGACTGATACAGGCTGATGATGAGAAGGTATCATACTAGAGCCAGAACAGCGACTGGCTCTCAAGGACAGTTTCTGGTACAGCCTGTTACGTGCTCAGCGACATAGTTGAAGGTGGTAGCTAGCCAGGAGAACACCAGAAGTGCCCTACCACCGCACTGTAAATTTCATCATGATGTGGACCATTGATTACGTTGTTGACCTTCACGAAAAGGTGCCCGATATGGGAATTGAATCCGTAGCCCTTTAATCGACTCTTGTTAGCCCTGGGTGTCATCGCATCGAGTCAAAATAATGGATCATCTTATTATTTTTAGAAAGTGTATTTATATTTGATTTTTAGAAAGTGTCTCGGATAAGTGTCAAAATTTGTTTATTTTTCTTCAACGCCTTGAAATTACAGAATTAATAAATGTGTTTTCCATCGTAATTCAGAAAGTCAGGAAAGATAGGAAAATAAGGAGAATTAAACTATTAGAAGAAGAAATACAAAAAACAGGTGGAACAAAAAAGCTTTTAAGGCACTTAAAGAGCACGGAAAGGAATGGATCCCAAGTCTAAAAAACAGTATATCTAATAACAAAGTAACAAACCGTACAGAAGTTCAAAAACTTGCCACAGATTACTATAGAAAACTCTACTCTAATAGTGAAGTTGACTAAGTAACCGACGTCAGTAAAAAACAAACCAAAACATATGATGAGGTACCAATAATACTTACACAAGAAGTACAGAAAGCGATTAACTCTCAAAAATTAGAAAGATCTCCAGGACCTGACAATATACCAAATGAACTAATGAGAGGCACAGTTCAAGAACTAAGCCCAATTCTAGCAAAGTTATTCAATGAAATACTCAAGACAGGTATCATACCAAAGCAGTGGGGAGAATCGCATATAATTTTACTACACAAAAAAGGAGCTATAGATGACATCGGGAACTACAGACCAATAAGCCTCATATCAAATGTGTACAAGGTCTTCGCAAAAGTAATTTTAGAAAGAATAACAAGAGTACTAGATGAAAATCAACCTATAGAGCAGGCGGGATTCAGGAAGAACTACAGCACCATTGACCATATCCATACTATCAAACAAATTTTAGAAAAATATAATGAATATCAGAAACACCTATACATAGCATTTATCGATTACTCTAAAGCCTTTGACAGTTTGAGTCATAAATATATCTGGCCAATCTTAAGGCAGCAAGGAGTTGAGAACGCATACATTGAAGCGATTAAAAATATTTACAGTAAAAGTAAAAGCTGCATAAAACTAGAATCTATAGGAGACCCATTTGGATGGATGGATGGATACATGGGACATGGGAGGATGATATACGCCTGACATTGGGGCCATATTGGACAAGGGTTGCACAGGACAGACTTCAATGGAGGCAGTTGGAGGAGGCCTATGCCAAAAGGCACACCGAGTTGAGGGACATCTTGTAGATTAGTATTAATAATGTTCTTTTATAAGTAAATATTGTAAAGATCCTCATTCTCGGAAATAAAGGCTATATTATTATTATTATTATAATTCAGAAAGTGCTTGTGAACATTAGTCGCCTGTCAAACCGACGGTATTTCAGGTCCATAATATTAATAGCAATTTTCAAGTTGGTTACAAATTTAACCTTTTTAAGGTATAATGTTCCTTAAAATTTGTCTCGAGTGACTTTTAGGTTATATTTCAACTTTGTTACTAAGATAGGATTTTTTTAAATTGCAGCATCATTAATAATTTTAACTTGTTTTTCTTTAAACAACGTTGTGTGACCATTTGGCATTGGTAAAATTACAATATCATATAAAATATAATATCTACAAACAAGAAAGAAAAATCCAGGACTCAATATCTGGAAGTAGTTTTGTATATTTTATGGGCTTAAGTTTATGCGCGGAATAAGTTTATAGCTATCCTTAAGGAAATGGTCCTGTGAATCAGGATGAATAATTTAATTCTAGCATCTAAAATTAAGGCACAACGCTTTCCCATGTTACAGTTGCAGTGCCACTCAGGCCAAATCTGTAGTTTTGCAAAGCATTCCACTGCGCTCGTCACCTTTAAACAATTGGTTTTGAGTCTCATTCACTCAACAATTTCACTTGTTAGAGTGCCTTTAAAACCGAAGGTCGAATATATATACGTACTTGCTTAGACAACTTCGCAAAAGAACATTTTATTAAACTTCACTCAAAACCTAAATGCCTGAGTTGTACTTTTTATCCACATCTCTGTTAACTTTACATAATATTATTGTCAATTTAACTTTATTTTAAAGAGGCCATTCCTAGTGAACGAATGTACATCTTCACGCTGAAACTAATAAACCTAAATTTATAAATTATGGAGTGGACATACCTTAAACCCATGCAGGTTAATCCGGTTCACGATAAGAAGTTATTCCACGAACACAATATGACGGCACTGAGTATTGAATGAGTGTTTGCATACCGCATAATTAGTAAGTAGTTGAGACACAAATTTATAAGGCATACCCTATTTTTGTATATGACACATAAAGTTAAGTTTAATATTAAGCAGTGTACGTTACGAATCTGAGTACCAATACAAACTATGTCTGGTTTAAAGGTACAAAACAATAAAGATTATGTTAAATGTGTAATAAATAAATAAAAAAAACTTAATAACGTTGATTTTGATGTCTTACATGCAATTCTCTTTACTCTTAACGTATCTCCAACAGCTGTTCACTGGCTCTATAGTTTACTGTATGGCCGCCGGCAACGTGTTCGTATTGATGATGCTTTTTCATCTTGGTGTAATACGTCAGCTGGTGTTCCTCAGGGCGGCGTTTTATCTCCTTTACTGTTTGCAATTTTTATCAATTCTATTTCAAGTCAGTTATCTTTTTTCTACCATCTCTATGCAGACGACCTACAAATGTACACTCAGGCTTCTTTAGATGACCTGCATCAGCCTATTAATCGGATTAATGCGGACTTAAGGCAGATTTCGAGTTGGAGTAAAACGTTTGGCCTTAGCGTAAATCCGTTGAAAACCCAGGTCATTCTTATCGGCAGTTCTAAGGTGATCTAAAATTAACTGGTTCCGTCTTTCTCAGGTTATCTTCAACTATATAAACATTCCTTTTGACGAAACAGTTAAAAATTTGGGGGTTATCTTTAACCGGGCCTCAACTTACTGATATCAGCCAAAAAATATTTGCAACAGCTGGATCCCTTAGGAGGTTACGTAACTTATAACTTTACTTTACGTAACTTTCTCCCACAATCGACCAAAATTACTCCAGCACAATCTCTCCTACTTCCTATACTAGATTATGCTGACGCATGCTACAGAGGAACAGCTGAATAAACTTGAGTGCTTACTAAATTATTGCATTCGATTTGTATTTGAATTGCGTAAGTATGACCATGTCAGTGAATATCGCGATATGCTCAAAAGGTTACCAATTTGACGTCGCCGAGATGCTCATGTGCTTTCTCTTCTCTACAGTATTCTCTTCATCCCCACTACTCCTCTTTATCTCAAGGAACGTTTTCAGTTCCTTCATTTTACACATACCCTCTATATTCGTTCCACAAATACACTGCAATTGAACAAACCTGTCTCGTCATAAATGTATGATAGTAAGTGATTTACTAAACATGCTGTTCACCTATGGAATGCGCTGCCTGTCAATCAGGCAAGCAAAGTCCATTTCGTTTTTCAAAGATATGGTGAAGAAGGAATATTTATCAAGTACCTACTGAATATTATATTTTATTGTAGTTTATTATTATGTATTAAAATATATAATTACATTTATGTTTATATTTTTATATTATGTATTAGTTTATCATTATTTGTTATTTTATATTATATATATTTGTAAGTATCTATTGGCACTTATTTTCCAGATAAAAATGTTTTATGTACCATCTACTAACTACTGGATTAATATTAAGAATTATCTCCATGCATGTTTGCCTGTAAGAGATTGCTATAGCGATAAAGCTGCCAATTGTCCAATCTACTGTAGTGCTTTTTTGCTATATTATGTTTTGTTTTCTATAAGATTGGTACGCAATAAAGAATTTTGTATTGTATTTTGTTGTATTGTTAATACAAATGCTTTTTGTCATATTCATCGGCTAGTTCCCAAAGGAACACTCTAAACTTATTCCACGCAGGCAAAGTTCAATGCGAAAGTATTAAATAAATAAACTTACAAATTTAATAATAATATTTAAAATTTCCTGCGCCTTAGACCACGCCTTATTCTCAGAGATAAAATAGAAGTCAGTGTTTAACTGCTTCAAGAGAGTATAATGAAAATTCAGATGCAGTGCTCCGGTGTTCATTGCACGCTTATGATCATAGTTAAACTGCTCAACTTGGTGAAACTAGAACGCTTAGACTAAACATAGAGAACGCCTTATAATGTGTTCCAAATGGTAGTTATGCTTAATGTGATTATAGTATAATGGTACAAAGTTGGATATAGCATGAGCGTTGTGTAATTGTTTAATTTTTTACACCCGTTTACTAAGTCTTCGGTTTTATATTCGGTTCCGCGCGGTGTCTCCACTTTGCGTCTCAGGCGGTGCCCCTTTTAGCACTTTTTTGCATCTGCAGCGACTTTGACGCATGGCTGGTGAAAATATCCTTCGCACGTATTGAATGAATGAATGAATGAAATATAATGTATTTATGACGGCAGATAACATTGATTGATAATTTGATAAGTAAGAAAGTAGGATTACAATTTACTGCTATGTCATAAAATGGTCCCCAACTCAGCATAATGCTGGTTTAAACCAGCGCTGGTCCTTCGTTGGAGCCAGTCTGTGACGTCACGGTGGATTAAAACTACAACTGCATACTTAGTTCTACAATAGCTATCTGTATCGATCTACTTGTTCAATAAACAAAACTCCAGCATACTAACATTGAAATTTATAGAGAAAAATTCCATCCTCGGACGGGATTTCTCTCTATAAATTTCAATGTTTGAGATAGCTAGAGCAGGCCTTAGTGCTTTAAAAAGTAACACTATAAAAAATCCAGCATACTAATATTTAACTATGGGTAGTCCCTTATCTGCCAACAGTAAAAACCAAATTCATGCACCATATAGAATAACATCTCCCAAAACAGGATCATTCTATCAACCCGTGGTATTTCTACGCCAGTTGGGCGAGCACTAAGTTACGTGACGATTAATCTACCCGAAATACACCCACAATTGAACAAATGTCCAACCCTAGTGCTGCCACTCAGAAGTACTACACCAAATTGGACCCCAGTGCAGACAGAATAAGAACTACCATAACGTAGAGATCTTTAGTTTAGAGAACACCAACAGAATCAACACCAACAAACAATTTTTTTTATATAAATCTTAAATTATGACTATGCATACAGATAAAAACGAGAAAGTTATTATCGGGTAAGTACATACCTACTCATAAGTCACATTAGTTACATAACTATATGGCACTGGTGTCATGTCTTTGATTTTCCTGGCATTTTTGATGTGTGAAGATAAATTGTCTTAATTTCAATTTAAATATACTAACGTTTTGAAGGTTCCCAATCGGTGGTGGAATATTATTCCAACACTTGGACGCAGCCTAGCGAAAACTCCCCTCCCGCACTTAGTGCACTTAGTGCCATCTGCCGCAGAGACGAAGCGACCCACACACATTACGTGAGTGTAAGCAAATAATGAATCGACTGTCTGCTAAAAGAGACAAAACTCCCAAAAGCAATATTCCAGTTCCTTAAAAGTGTCAATGATGCTATTCTGGAAAACAAACCCAAAACCCAAAAATACTACGCGAGTTCTTCATATAGGATGTTAACTAATAGTATTTACGGCATGACTGAAAAATTAAGATTTTAAAAAAGTATTGTCTGTGAACCGACGTCACGGTTAAAGGACGATAATTTTACTTGATAACGTAAAGAAAAACAGATCGATCGTGCCTCTCTATTGCTTGTTCTGCTTGTTCTCGTTTGCACGCTGGGCTCAGGCGTAACGTGACAATATGTCGTGCTTTTTTGTGCGTGCCACCGGCATTCATCAATTTATAAAACATTATCACTTCAAAAATATATTTACAAGAAAATAATATTGATAAAGTTCATATAACATTATTATAGTATCTCGTATTATTAATTCAATTGCACGAGTGACGTTCAAAGAATCTAGAATCTAACTAATCTAAAACGAAATATAGTACATAAAAGTCACTCTGCACCCCAGGCAATAATTTCCCCACAGTCCGTTACTTAGTTTGAGAATTCAATTCGAGTAACATTGCAAGATCGCAATTTTGCGTAGCCACATGCAAAACATGTGGCATCGTTATCTTAATAATAATAACCTTTACTAGGAACTTTAACAGTAGATTCATAATTCGATGAAAACGATGACAACCACCAAAGTTTTGAAGAAAAACTGTGTTGCGGGCATCAACGCCCTCCTCCTTAGTAACTAGGATACACTTAGTTCCACAGAATACAAAAAACAGGTCACAATAACATATTTTAATATTAGGGATTGTAATCTAGGAACATTACATTACGTCACGTTTTGAATCCATTTTCATCTATGGAGTACCCAAGGTGTCTGTCTGTACGTAACTTCCTGAACGAGAGAACTCAACTGACAAACCCAAATGTTTACTTCTCGATAGTTAGAAACATTAAGAGTAACTTTAGTCCTATCAAAAGTCAATAAGCGCCTACTATCTATGTGCAAACCACTTCCACCGGCAAACAGACATGCATACCTCTAAACTAATCCGTAAACGTTTGCCAAAGCTTTGCGGTTGGCGCTCGCCCGAAACAATACACGTGTATCTACGAGTAGTACGAATAGTTTGATAGAATATCCATTTTGTGTTTTGCCTTTATTGAAACATTTGTTTCAAACTCGCAATTAAGATGCTTAATTCAATATAATGAAAGAATTATTATTCATCGTGGTCTTGGTCGTATCTTCATAACTGAGGGACGTGATTGTGGTGTGTAGTCTGTGCCAACATTTTTCTTCAGATCTCTCTATCTTGCGCCATTTGAATAGATGTTTGCAAGGTGGCCCCTGTTGCCTCTTGATTGGTGTGTGTCCATCGCGTCTGAGAGCGCCCCCTGCCTCGTTTTCCTTCGACACAGCCCGTGATAATCAGCCTTTCAAGACTGTCTGGGTCTCACCTGACTGTGTGCCCGAAGAACTCGAGGACTATCTGTCTGCAGATTATTACATCATATGGATAATCTAATTATATCCCAATCGCCCAAGGTCCTCTTATGTAGTATTGTATTATCTTTGCAAGTTCCATAAATAAGTTACAGTTAGTAGCAGAGTGATCCTTCGGGAGGAAAAGGAGAAAATCCCCTCAACTGTCTGTATGCAAATCGTAAGAGGCGAGGAAATCTGACTGATTAGGTTACCTCTTGTGTGATAGGTCGTTTTGGTTAGACTACAGTGACAGATATTCTGCCGGGACGGTGTGAACGGTACTGTATTACAGTGTAAAAGAAACTGTTGCAAGTGCAGCTACTGGGTGCAGGAGACTCATAAACCTTTGTACAAGAAATGTAAAGTCGTAAGCTCTGCGTGACTATGCAACCGTCATGGGCAAACGTAGTGGTTACCTTACTGACTTGCCGTTATGTCCATAATAATAAAATAATGATCTTGTAGCAGAGCTATTGTAAAAATTATTTAAAAATAAATACTTAGTGACACTTCAGCTGAGTTGCAGTGTGCCGCAAAAAAACCCAATATTTCGGTATAGTTTCATGATGAGCATCACGTTGAAAATAATAATATTTTAAGAAAGTTGACTAATTAATACCAAACACCAGAACATTGATGAATATCATACCTAGCACCGACCGCAACTCGTAATTTCAGCTATGACCATGAATGCGCAGAGCGGACCGTGTGTATCCCATAGCAACGCGGCGCACAACAGTCCAACGCGGCGCACAAGTCGCACTCCTTAGGTTCGTTTAGCAATTAGGGCATTGGTGGCGTTGCTTTTGTTGACTCTTTTGTTAAAGCGTTCGTAAAGTCTAATTTTGGTGGCAAAAATAACTTTTTTTTTAGCTTTTCGAACGCTGTACATAAAGAGCCATAAACAACATTTTCACCCATAGCTTCCCAATTCGAACGCCCTTGTGAGCGTTTTTAGCGCCAACTATTTTCGCCAACTTAGGGTTATTTGACGCACTACTAATAGTACAATCCCGCCGTTTTTCATTTTTTTCTGTATGCTGTCTACGTACTAAGAGTATTCCTACAACTAACGTTCCAAATCCAAATCACTTTACTCCCCAGGGAGTTTCATACAACTTTACAGCCCCGCGTACGTAATGCCTTGCTTTACGTAGAGATTGCGTGATATGTGATTGGACATTTTCGAGCAGGTGGTATGAAAATAATATTTCATTCCTATGTAAAAATACTGTTTGTAAAAATTTAAGGCTAAACGTGTAAAAATGTCATTGAGTATACGATTAGTATGAGTGTATTGACAGAATTGTTTTAATATTATATTTAAAGAACTGGATATGCGTTAAAAGCCCCACTCTATTTTTCTACCGTTTGAAATTCCGATCTTAAAACCAATGAATCATAGTGACGCGTGCAGATCCGCTGGCTCGCGGCCAACCGATGGATTGCCAGGTTGACTTATAGCTTTTTTTATCTAACCGTATAGGTTATAGCCGTATAGCGTACAGAGACTGGATTGCTACAAGTAAAAGTTTAAAGATCTTTATAGCATACATAACAAGAAGAAAAAGATTGCAGTCTCGCAGACACTTTTACAATAACATCCCTACGGGTAATCTAACTCTTTGTTAGAAAATATTGAATTTACGTATACGTTGTAATTGATAAACATATACTCGTATATATATATATAAATAGGAAAGATAGCACACTAATTCAAGTAAACAACGCTCTATCTAGTATCTCTAAATGGTTCTCAACTAATAATTTACTTCTGAATTCAAAAAAGACAAAATGTTTGAAGTTTTCTTTGCCTACTGTTCCATATTTGGAGTCCAACGCTACGCTTGATGGAGTTAAACTCGTAATGGACAAGGAAACAGTCTCCCTGGGCATTAAAATTGACGCAAAATTACAATGGGGTCCTCATATAAATGCCCTGTCTGGGAGACTCAGTTCTGCTGCATATGCAGTACGTAAAATAAGAGAGCTAACATATGCTTCTACGGCACGGTTAGTGTATTTTGCATATTTCCACAGCGCAATGTCATATGGGATATTGCTATGGGGTTCAGCGGCTGATATAGAGACCATATTTATCCTTCAGAAACGTGCTATTAGAGCTATATACGAAATGGGTCCCCGTGAATCTTTGAGAGATTTATTTAAAGAAATCAATATATTAACGTTGCCTTCCTTATATGTATTTGAAAATATAATGTATGTTCTTAAAAATTTACATAAATATAAGTTAAATAGTGATCACCACACTTTTAATACCAGAAATACAAATAGGATAGCTGTACCTAGTTTTAGAATTGTGAAGACTAATAAGTCATTCCTAGGAAATTGTGTGCGTTTTTACAATAAAATCCCAAAGCACATAACTGAGCTCACAGAGGGCAAATTCAAGTTGACTGTAAAAAACGTTTTAATAAAAAAAGCTTACTATAAAGTTCGACATTATATAGAAGATAAAGATGCTTGGAATACTCCACTTCTGGCAAGCTGTCTCTCTGCCACCCATAAAATGTAATATTTGTAGTACCTAAGTAGAAACATTGTAAACATCCATATAAAAAGAATGGCCCGAGTTTCTTGCCGCTTCTTCTCGGTGGGTTCTATATATTTTGGAACGCGGCGGTAGAGTCTTTAAAGTACATTATAATGAAAAGTTGACGTTCATAAGTGCGTCTTTGATGCCTAAATTGAATAAATGATTTTTGACTTTGACTTTGAGTTATATATATATATATATATATATATGTTCGGTTTGATGTTGATTGATTCCTTTAGACGCGCCAAAAGGAAGCAATCGACATCATATCGAACAATTCAACCTTTGGGGATTGAAATGCTATAGGGCCGTAGGGATAGGGTTTGTAGGGTGTTTCCAAACGACTAGTAAGGTAGCACGTGATCATAATGATGGGCTGTATCGTATACAAAGATGCTATTCAACGTACCAATTAGGGCAACATATTGTAAGCATTGCCCACTGAAAGCGACTTGTCAAAAGGATTTATTTAGGTATACAAGGTATGTAGTATGCGCTGTTTTTGTTAGTATTTGACGAGTTTAAGTAGGTACAGCTAGTTTAATTTTGTAATGATAAAGAACATTTAGTCGGTAAAAAGTGCTGCAACGAAAAGAGATTAGAGTAAAACCTTGTTATTCCTCTGCAAGTTACCAACCTCAGTATAATACGAGCCTCACGGCGGTAGAATGTCCGGCACGGTCACGGTACTTGAGATTGTGAGTGATTCAGTGCAGGAGTTAGTGTGCCCAATGTTATTTAGAATTTAATAGTTAAGTTTGGGTAAAACAAGTTCTTACAAAGAACATATTCCGAATGGCATAAAATAGATAAAAGGAATAGGAATTCCCCGAGGATCACGATAATTTTATTTCATGCGCACGAAATTGCAAGCGTTCAGTAAGTTAAAGGTTTGGACACTGACTTGACTTGATAACAAATACATGTCTAGTAAATACATAGCAAAAGAAATGTTCTAAGTGCCACGCACGATCCGACAACCAAATGAAGTTGCTAAGCGTCCAAACTTAAATTGAGACGGAGGATGGTTCTTACCACATACTTGAAGACCATGCCTTCGTAGAGCTCAGTGTGATGCAAAAGATGGGTCTAGTGAAGATGTAGTGAGCTCTTTTCGCTTAATGTTCCCCTCACGTACCAGCAGGCACTTCACCAGCGACGACGATGAAGAGGGTTCACACAGAGACGCGCCGACGCAAAATACTGTATCCCGCTCCCCACACCAACCTATGACATTACGTGCGCTACGAGCTGCAGCCCGCAGTGCTAAGTGAAACGTCATCGACGTGGGCGTCCCAAACACTGCTTAAAAAATACTACAGGATTTAGTCGAAACTATAGTTTGACCTATCCAATAGTTTTTAAAATAATAATACATTTCTTCTCATCCCACAAATACTTGCCCCGGCTTGTACTGAGACACCGCATTCGAATGCTCACTCCAAATGAGCTAACGGCATGTCATACATTATGAACTACATAATGTTTGTTGATATCACAGCGACCACGGGGATTTTTTTTGGCCAACTTGTATTCTCCAAATGGGCGGGCCCCCAAACACGCTGATTTGGTTTGTCGGTCCCTCTACCAAACACCCTGTATATTATTAGAACCGACGCGCAATCACTCAACATTTCGCGGGTCATTAGACCGAGCACGAATAAATACGGCTGTTTAACGTAACGTACCGTTCACGTAAAACAACAAGCTGTCATTTATCTGTGGCAACTGTGAGACATGCAGCTTATAGATGGCTCAAAGTATACACGCTGAAGCGTGACGCGTTGACGTTTGTGATACCAAAATTGTTCACAAATTATTTGTGCTACGGTCTCATATAAGTATATATATTATTTCGGACGTCACCTGGTTTTGAGAATACCACTATCAACTCACCTAGGGAGAATAATTGAGCTATAAGAGACGAGTAGTATAGAAAATTATGGAAATTATTGAAATTAAAAATAAGGAATATTTTTGTACGTAAGTTTAGTAAGAAAAGTTTATTAATTATCTAAAGGTATTAATCGACACGACTTTGTGACTGTGAATGACTGTAGGTAATGTTTACATAACCATAAACCGTTGTTTTTGTACTTCGCTCGTCAATCGACTGAAAAACGTTAGTAATGTAATCTCCATCGCTTACGTTACATAGATAGGACATTGCCCTCGGGAAAGACATACGAAATGCCGTGACTCGACTCTCAATAATTTATGTTTATGTAAATATACTGGATTCAATGATAAAATTTTAAATAATTGAATTCAGTACAAATTCAGATATAAAAGGGAAAGCACCTTTAATAAATATGTGATTTCAATAAATTACATACAAAAAATGCTATCAATGTATTGTGTTACTTTGATTTGAAAATGTTAGCCTTGCTTTAATTCATTTTTATCCATCATTAGGATCTTCCTTCGCAAATATTACAACTTAGCAAAATAATTGTATTTAAAGGACACTAAAATAAGGATTTTTGAAACTATGCTATCGTTCTAAAAGATTTAATTTTACATCTCCACAAAGCTTTCCTCTCGCGTCTGTCGTCGATCTTACAACACAAAGCTATCGAGCTTTAAATTTTTCACCAGCGACACTTACATAGGTGTCCCCACACCTACCGTGGATTCCAAGCTGGCTGCCTGCCAGTGCTTCCGTTCTGATGGAAACATTACGAAAAACACAATCCATCTGAATCCCACCAGCAATAGTGAACATTAAAACTATTACAGTAAGGCTTTTAGTTGAAATGAGCTGACTTTGCCCACGAATGTCAACCTTACTTTCAAGTCTTAAATACGTTTAGAGTATTTGAGCCGCAGGAAAAAAAAAGGTCGCAGGAAGACGTTGGATGCAGGCTGCTTCCAACCGGTCCTTTTGGAAAATTATGGGGGATTTTCTATGTTCAGCAGTGGACGTCTTACGACTGAGATGATGATGATAATGATGACACAGCTTTTCTTTTCTTACCAAAATAAACATAATAAAGCAAACAAAATCTCTCGAGCTCTTCACAAAACTCATGCAAAGTAGTTATTGTTTTTAATTTATTACTACTTATTGTGAACGTACCTTATGATAATTTAACGAAATAATTGTGGTTCTGTAATGGTTAATACAATCTGCAACTGATAACTGCAGTTATCACTAGAGGGATCTTAGCATCACCATCTATGTATAGCGACTTTATCATCATCACAATTATCTCAGATAATTCTTGCGTCTTTTTTGTCTTTTTGACTTTTCTAGGTCCTCAATGGATTTCCGAAAGGTCGTCATGCAAATGTTATCAGACATCTGTTCACCTTCATGGTGGACGACTTCGTTGCGCTTGCCGGTCCACGGCTACAATTAGCTATACTGTGTCTACAACCTTCACTCCAGAACCTTTCTGCTCCATCGGCAATTAGTTCTAAGTGCTTCGTGCCCTGCGCACGGCTAGTGGCTTCAAGTGGGTTATCTCCTGAGCTGTTGGTACCATTCGTTAGTCTATAAGCCTAATGAGTGTTAGGAATTTTATTCACACAAACAACTAAGTAGCAGCTAAGCACTTACATTTACAGGATTAAGATATTGTATTGCAATTTTTTATTACAAAATGATGTTCCTTCAAGTTTATAGACACGCATTTCGAACCAACGCTTTTAAGGGATATCTCCATATTTATGGAGACATTACCGATTTTGGGGTATCTACCCCAAAATACCTACTCCATAGTGGTGGCAGTAGTGCTGGTTCAAGTCAACATCTTCCGCAGGAAAGTGCCTTCAGCGAATGGTACCTGTTGAGAGACGTTGGTAGTAGGACTCTTCTGGAAATGTCCCTCTTGACGCACCACTGCAGCCCCAGATATTTATTGTTCAAAGTTATCGTGTATCGCAGGAGGCATAGACTGGACACACACTATAACACATCACACATATTCAAGATATAATGCAAACATTTCTGCGCATCACACATATATACCCCTTTCAAGGTTCGAACCTAGAAAGGGTCATCACCAATTGAGCAAACGGAGTCATCGTAAAAGCCCGATACATGGGGAAGTTCCCCCTTCGAGAAATGATTACTACACACTCAATCTACGCTAGTAAACTACAAAAGCCTCAAGTAGGGAAGAATTTCTCCTCGGAACACCCACGCACCAACGACGTATACTACAGTACCGTGTTTTCTTCGACTACGTTCTCGCAATCCTAGGAAAAACAAGGGTGGGCAGACGTTCTTACGACTCGTCTATACAGTCCACTACTGCCATATATAGTAACCATCCTCAACGCAAGAAGATCGTCCCTCGAATCGTGGTCCTTCTTCCTCCACTATGAGAAATTATTACTACGTATAATAATAGCTCGATGAGTTCCCCGTACATTTACAACGCATCCGTAAAAGCAGTTTCGCTTTGAATAATGTACCAACAAACTGAGAGATATATAGTTTTCAGTATAAAGGATGTAACTTAATTATTCATTAATAACGTAGTTCGTTAATCAACCAACAGGAAGACGTAGGCATTACGTTATCCCCGTAATTTATCACCGACACGACCCGTCGTGTTCCACGGCTTGTAACAAAACATCCGAACTAAATTAACCCACATTAATTTGTGTTGATATCAGGGATTTATAGTAATAATTCCGGAGTATTTCGTGAGATATCGTAATTTTAGAATTTTATATATACTATCTACTTATCATTTCAGTACCAGAGAAAATAATATGATTAATAAAATGTAAATGATTTGACTTTGTCTTCGAGAAAAAATAATAGACAAACATACACGTAAGCGTTACAATTGCGTACTCCGAAAATAAAATAAACTGAATGCTGAGAATTAATTATTTTTTTAATAATACTGTACAATTTAACAATGTGGTATATAATATCTGACCCATTCAGTAAAGTGGTGCGGTTTAAAAAGGGGCATAAGGTTTGATTAAAGCTTGCCTTTTTACCTAACTGCCAAAGGGTAGTTACGTTTATGAGGTGTACGTATGTTAGATTGTAGTGTTACAGCCGTTATAAACACTAGTAATATGTTGTCATCGAGAATAGTGCCTAAAATAATTAAGAAAAATAAAAATAACTTTCGAAATATCTCTGTGGTCGTTTTGTCATGACTGAGGATCGTGGTCATCGATGGTTGTGGATGGTGTACACCGAGATCGTATGATCTGCTTCCATCAGTGCCTATCCATCGCAGCTCTGACAACTGAGCAAAACTCGATTAAGGAAGGATCTTTCAATTGGTCGCTCCATCTGATTGTGGACAGCGGACGCTTTTGCCCTACGTGTTCCCCACAACTTTAGAAATAAATATTGATTATACATAAACCCATCACACATCACTCTAGCGGATGTAACCTACTGCTTCTATATGAGTTTTACCTCTTTCATTAAACTACTTAATGCCTCAAAAGGATGCCACATGTAGTTTAAACAGGGCGATACCGGGTTATTCCTCATTAAAGGCGTTGACGCCACACCTCGTATTTACAATTGCATATTTATCTGGTATAACATATAGAATCATCATCGTCATCATTCAAATCCATTACCATGCGTGTGAAGTGATAATAAAATAATCTGTCTAGACATTTAATACGGGGCTGGAAACCTCCATAATATGTTTGCGATAAAAGAAAACATGCAAAGCTCTTTTGAGCACGGTATCACATATAAAGGCCTCCTAAATTATCTCAACAATTTTTTAAAGTTACTACTACCATTAATACAGAATTCAGTAAATTAAAATGATAAATATATTAACGTGACAAGGCCGGGGACAGAAGTTAGTGTATTATTTAATATCATATTATATTACACGGCCTTTACCTATAAGCACCTTATTTAAATTCTTTACCAACATCTTTGGAAAACATGAGAAACTGCCTTTATTTGCGATCATGTTTAATTAATTAAAAAAGTTTCCTTACAATCGCGTAGGCGTAACAAAATTTAGCGCTTGAAAAGTTTTGCTTAACTAGTTTCTAAGAATCGCTAATCTGAATATAAACGCTAATATTGAAAATTGTATTAAATTAAAAATACCTCAGAACGAGCTAGTAGCTCGATTCACAATTTAATAAGTACAGTAGCGAGTTAACTTATGATATCAGTGAGTTAAGTTGTTGTTGTCTTTTGAACGGCAAAAGCGAGTTAAGTAGTAACTAAGTTGTTGATTAAGTTGGGTTGAATAGGTAGCAATCCTAATTTTTGGCTAGACCAGTGCGAAGTAGGCCCTCTCTATCGACTCCCGCACCCCGTAGACGGACGAGTTTAGTACAGCCCATGGATTTGTAGACAACTAGTAAGTAGTAAACAAAACAATCGGCGCGACTAGTTTCCTTCTGGAAACGGTTACTTATAAATACTTTTTCGCCTACATTTGCACGCTACTCACAACTTACTACTATTTACTTATCTGACTAATTTCTTAACTCGCTGCTGTACTTATTGAAATGTAAATCGGGGCTTACTGCTTGTACCTAGACGGGTTTTTGAATAGAGGCGATGACATTTAAGCAAATCTATTGTAAAAGACGCAACCACATGCTTACGGTTAAGATACGTAAAATCTCTTACCTCGGTCAGGTCCTCCGTCATCAGCATTATTATCATCATCATCATTACCTTCTGCAGTTGATAATCGTAGGTAAAATTGCTGGAAAAATAAAGGTGGGGAGAAGGAAGAAGTCGTGGTTGCGGAATATCCGGGAGTGGACTAAAATATCAGGGGCGTCTGAGTTGTTCCGCCGAACCAAAAACAAGAAGGACTGTGCCACGCTGATCGCCAACCTCCAATAGTTGGAGAGGCACTTTAAGAAGAAAGAAGAAGATTGTAAAAAAGCGCGTGTTGATGCCATTTTAAAATGTGATAAACCGTGTCCGTCAATATACTACACAAGCTTAAGCTTAAACGTGGATAAGTGCGTATGGTTGGTTAATGATCAAAAAGTGAGCTCTTACTTCTAAACCAAGCTTGAAGAAGTTATAAAAATCAGCTTTTGTTGAAATAAAACGAACAGAAGTTTTCTTCAAGGGTATAAGTGTAGAATAGGACTGCTTTACCAAAGACTATATAAGCTGAGGAGTTTTGGTGCTTTTTGGTGTTTTTGTGTATGTTTTTTTTTTGTTTTTTATTTTTTTTTGCTTTTTTATTTTTTTTTTGCTTTTTAGGCCGAGCACGAAAATCTGTTTAAGTGTAACGTAGTCGCATCGTTAACGTATTTAGTACAAACTGTTATTTATCTAGTACAATAGTGGCACAGAAAACTCATAGTTTATAATGAATACGTAAACGATACGATAACGTTACACTTTTGCAGATTTTCGTGCTCGGTCCAGTGTAGATAAAAAATGATTGCGTAGAAAATATTTACTAATTAGGACATTTTTGCTAGTTCAGCTTGATAGGTACCACCGCAGTCATTCAATTCTTCCTCGATGTAGTGTGAAAGTACTGTTTTAGGGTTAAAGGAAGCAAGTCAAACTAAATAAATATAAAAACTGCAATAAGCCTATTTTTTATTTACTGGCGAAAAACTCAAGCAATATTTATGTTTATGTAATACGCCTTATTTATATTTTTCACAACTGATCAGGTAAATACTAGTACTCGTAACAGTAGGCAATAACAATTACTAAATAACCAAGTCATCATTAGTACAATCAATACATTGAAAATTTAGAATTGTGGTACTAACACTTAAAACACTCTGAAACCCTTTTTATAATTTTCATTTTATAAATTATAATTTTAAAGGTGTGATACTAAGTTTTGGAAGCCAGTGTGGATAGGGAATAGTATGACTGGCATCTCACTGTATCTCATCTTCGCTGCGACATCATAAGACTGATTGACGTCATATCAAAGCGTCCATACATCAAAGTCACTGAGCGATTTGTTGTGGAATTTCCTCATTTCACGGAGAAACGACTACTTTCCAGCCCTATCTGGTTTGATCTGATATTACCTTTGAAGACGTGAACAAAAACTATTTATTTATGTAATACTTGCAGAAAACAATGTTGCGCTCGTATTGCATTATTTTTAAAGCATAAACGCATGCTTAGCGAGACCAAACTTGTGTCTCGGTGGCCAGCGGGTATGGCATCTGATACGGATTGTCGAAGGACACGGGTTCGAATCCTATCAGTAGGTGTACTTTTTCTCTCTATAATTGCAAATTTTGGTTGTAAAAATGATGAAAAGTTTCGACATCAATACAAAAGAAGTTTAAGAACTCCTCTTTCAGTTGAATCATCATCATCATCATCATCTCAGCAGTAGGACGTCCACTGCTGAATATAGGCCTCCCCCATGATTTTCCAAAAGGACCGGTTGGAAGCGACCTGCACCCATCGTCGTCCTGCGACCTTTATCAGGTCGTCTGTCCACCGTGTCGGTGGACGACCTACGCTGCGCTTGCCGGTCCGTGGTCTCCTCTCCAGAACCTATCGGCCCCATCGGCCCCATCGGCCCCATCGGCCCCATCGGCCCCATCGGCCCCATCGTCATCGGCATCAGTTGAATACAATGAATCAACTAGAAAGTTAAATTCAATCCCCTGATGTGTGCCTCGGGGGCCTAGTGGGGCCTGACACGGATTATCAGAAGACGCCTAAGTGCTTCTGAGTTTCTTCTCTTCTGTTAATAAAGCACTGTAAGTACTGTAACAAAAAAAATGTAAATCAATCAATTCTTATCTGACGATATCATTAATTATCTAAATAGCAAAAAAATAACAAGTTTACTGGACCTTGCAACTTGAAAACGTGTGCTTATGGTCTATTTGAAATGTGATATGAAAGGATTTCCTATAGAACCCCTAAATGAGAAAAGAGCATGATTTTTTTTTACGTGGGTAGATTACTTGAAAAAAGCAGCAAATGAAGGGAACTTTTACAATATTACATTATAAATAAAGTCGCGTTCATTTGCCACAAGAATGTTACTGATAGAAGTCTTAAAGAAGCTCTCAAAGAAATTTCAAATGCCAAGGTTGTTACTTCCACTCACATTCTTTGAAGAGCACGTCTGGAAGTCATTGTAGAGCTCTCTATTCACGTTATTTCTTTACCGAGGATCGTCATAGTATGCATTCTGGGCACATTCAGAACCACTATAGACTTATAAGACAGTGATTCATTTGTATCTGTCAAATAGATGTAACATTCTAACTATTTTGAAGTCCTTTTTTGAGGTGTAATTGTGACAAAAGGTCTGTGATTTACAATTCGTTGTATATAATGTGGATTAAAATTGCAATACTAATACGTTCAATAATTGCAGGAGTTTGATTGTTTTAGAACTATGCACGGTACGATGGTAGATTCCCCCTGACCCTTAGGGAATATGAGCGCAGGGCGACTATAGTCACCGCATTACCCACTGAGTCGTGCGACCATAAATCATTTCTATGTCTATCTCGCTCGCACTTGTGGGTCTTATGGAGCCGCATAGTGATGTGCGTAAGATGATTATAGGTGCATATCGATAAGAATAAAATCGGATAGAAACATTGTAGATAGAATTGTGGCCCTGAGAAGGGCCGTTTGTAATGAATGTTAAATAAATAACGTTTATTCTTCTGAATCGGAATCTTCGTCCTCTGTACCGTCCTGTAGATTGATTGTGAATTGTAAAAGTAATATGAGAGAGAAAGTAAATATGAGTGGAAAAGTATAGCACTTTATGCTACAATAGGTAGAACTAACCTACTAAGTTTACTTAGTATACTTACTGATTTATTATTTTAGTTGTAATTTTAGTTAAAGGAGTGTTATTGTTATCGTAATAACGCCTTGTAAGTATTATAACGCGATAAACGCCGCCTGCACGCACGAAAAATCACGTTTGGCCTGAACCGTGCGCGCAAGTGAGAGCGCGGAATAAGCGATAGAGAAGCAAGATCGGTCTAAGCGATCAGCTTGTCTTATGACGTTATCACGTAATCCTCCGTAAACCGACTTTACAAATAGCTCTTTTTTTTTTTTTTTTTTTAAAGTCGTATAACTAACGGCGATAGTTTCAATTAAATAGAGTAATATCGAACTTAAAATACATTTTAGATTAAACATGCAATAATATTTATTTACATAAAGCTGAGCCTACAAATAAACGTCTAACCTATAAAAAACCCATATTCGCGAATTACTGCAAAAGAGTGGATCTTTTGGAAAATATCACTTAATTTGACTGGACTATATAATCATGCAAATATTCAAAAAAATATTTGCCACCCGAATAGACATACCTATCAAAAGAAATTTTTATATCAAGGTATGAAAGGCTAACCGAAGTGATGCTATGTGCGCGAAAGGTTCCGATATACTGTTCTCAGTAGCTCAGTCACTGTCTTATATGTATCCAGGTTGGCCAAAGTATTTCATACCTTTATGAAATCTGTTGAGGGAATTCTCGCCCAGACTGTTATCGCAAGCGGTGGCGCCTTTCCCAGCGATATTGTTTAAAGTTTGCTTTACAGTGGCTCTTGTTGATTTTGTGGGGACGCAGTAGAAATGAAAATAATGTTTTGCTGTCTAGAAATTTGCTTTTCCACAGTATTTGTCAGTTTTATTGAATTGTTTTATTGTTTACTTTATTTAACACAATCACTATGGACGCGAGTACTCTTATATTCGTTCAACGTTTGAATTTGATTAAAATGTGTGGCGAAGTTCAGAAACTATGTTGGAATATAAAGGTAATCACACTAATATTTTAAAGGCAAAAGCTTGTAAGTGTGTTTGTATGTTTCTTACCTTCTACTTCACTAAAACAGCTGAACCTTTATCATCATCCATCGCCACGAGGTTGTATTCATGGGGCGCAGCTAGTAACTTAAATTAGAGAACATAGTAGGTTGAACGGAACCGGTAATAAACAAAGTTCTAAATTGGACTGTTCTGTTAAAGGTTATGCGTGTTTATACATTAAAAAATATAGGCGTTTACTTGAAAATTTCTTCCTTTTGGAAGTCGGTTGATAAAATAGACGTGATCGCCAAACAGTGTTCAGCCTGGAAGCCCACGTTGAGGAAATAAAGTCTATAAAATAAGACATTTATTACATATGATAGATAACATAGCTACTCTATTGTATTGGGTTTATTACCTGTAATGATAGATTAAATTTTTGATTAAATAAATATATAAATATATATATATATATATAATTAAAAAAATAAAAATTAAATATATATATATGTTATTTGTATATATATATATATATATATATATATACAAATAACAAATATAATATATATATATATATATATATATATATATATTTTCTATCTTTTAAATAATCAAGGCATAGTGTAGTAATGACTTCTGTTTTTAAATACCATAAAATGTACGAAACATAATTGTAGGTATTGTTTTGCAGTATCAAAAATACTTAATTTGATGCTACGTACGTACATTAAGTGACACTTTGCTCTTTCCACAACACTTTAAGTGTTGAACAAAGTTTTGAACCAGGTGTGAATAATGTAGTGTTACCTTTTAGGATAATGCATTCATATAATAATATGTTTATGTAAGTAAGGATGGAAAATCCTTAAACATTGACATACTAACTTTTCTATGGGATAGGTTGGCAAACGAGCAGGCGGCTCAGCTGATTGTAAGTGATCACCGTCGCCCGCGGACATCGTCAATACCAGAGGTCTCGAGGATGCGTTGCCGACCTTTGAGGAAGGAATAGGCTCTTTACTTGAAGGCACATAAGTCGTATCTGGTCGGAAATACCTCAAGTGGCAACTGGTTTTACATAGGCAAAGATGTGAGGCAGAAAGTGCTGTTGCAATCGCACGGTTTAGGACTCGTGAGTCAACATGATCTCTATGAAGTTTCTGTCGTGACGTGCGATGGCGAAATTCAGATGTAGGTATTAGACTGAACCTCAGAGCACTCCCATGATATAATTATGCGGTAGACGGTGCAGAGTGATCGAGCCACTCTGCGTTGACTGCGGTCAAATGGAAGGAGCTGGTACTGGGGAGCCCCCGCCCAGAGGTGAGAAAAGTACTCCATGTGAGGCCGAACTTGAGCCTTACAGAAAGCTCAACTCATGCACTAGGATTCCCTGTGTAGTGGAAGTCATATACACACATATTAACACGTCACAAACTTCTAAGAACAAACATACAAATGTATATGTTGTCGCAATTATAATATAATAAGCAGAAGCTCATTACAATAATATAATTTCAAATAATTACACAGATGTGACTATGCTGATGGGTCGCGCTTACGTTTACTATCTCGCCCCAGCCATAAAATAACTTACTGTAAGAGAAGGTACCATACAAAGCTAGCTCACTTTACTACGTCACCAGATGTTATGTTCTTACTAAAGACTCCGCAAAACTTTAGAAACTTTATCGCAGTACATGGCAGTTAAAATACCCTGAAAATTGGCCGAAGTTTATACGATCGTATATTGTAACAAAGTTGTAAGACTGCGTACAACGCTGAGTTTGATCAAGTTGTTAGTTTGGGAAATAAATAATGCATTTTGGTAAACATATACGGGGTGAAGTTTGGGTGAAATTGCTTTTACTTTCACGTCGATGATCTTAAGTGTCGTCCTAAAGCAAACAACCGGAACTGAAATCTTAACGTTCCCTCCGAAACGAGGAAGTGCTCTGTTTAAAATGCGACTAGCGGTCATCCATTCTGGTAGTAAACGCTGCAAGCTTTGCTTAAAACCTCGTTGTTCAGGTGTATTGTTTATGCGTCCAGTAATATCGTCATCATCGCAGCCATAGGACATCCACTGCTGAACATATCCATCCCTATAAATTTATAAAATGAAGGTTAGAAGCGGCCTTTGCGTAAAGTTCTGCAACCTTAATTAGGTTGTCTGTCGACCTTGTGGATGGCCTACGCTGCACTTGCCGGTCCATGGTCTCCACTCCAGAAACTTCCGGCCCTATCAGCCGAAAGATCTGCGTCTTTGTGGCCTGCCTGCTCTCACTTAAACTTATCCACCGGGCTATAACGGCAACTTTTAACTACAATAGCAAGTAATTTGTAACATAGGTAATATAAGTTTATCACAAGTAAAAATACTCACTAAATTATCTCCAACCTTTTGCATATTTTTGATTATTAGAAACAACTTTAAATCTTCACTGTCCGACATATTTTTTTACTTGGAAAATCGCTTACATCTCCAATCAGTAATACTTAACTTTAATTTATTAATTATTTCTTATTTCATAGCATACACAGTAAATATCTACACAAAAAACGTAGCTTGCTTAACTATTAAAATAAACATAACAATGAGCTGAATATAAAATAACATATGTTCATAAACTGCTGCCGGTGGGCAACGTTCCCAAACTGCTGGCAGCATGGCCACGTTGAGTGCCAAGAAAATGCTTAATTTATGTTTACATAACGTTTATCAATACAATATGTTTTTCTTTTTTTGTTATAGTGCAATAATAATAGAATAAAAATTGGGATGTTTTTGACTTTTCGAGCCAAATGTGTGCTGAGATACTCGTTATTTCTATCCATCTGTAAAATGAAACTCGTTTGGAAATCTTACTCGGTTTAAGGATTTTATAAAACAATACTTGATTTTGACTTAACTTGATTTCACCATGTGCACCAATAGAATATAACAGGCCGTTCATCACATTTTATATACATATATACACAATTGCAATTCATATTGTTCATTCATATGTTCCAATCGTTGCACGGTGAATTCCATCTCCGTGTTTTCTCCTACCTTTAATACCGAGTAGACTTGTTAGAGAACTTGCAAACTACTTGCGAACAATGCACAAACGTGCATTACCGGCACTTTGCAACTCACCTGTCTACACCGCGAAGTAATCCGCACGGTAATATGCTTTTTAAGGATTTAATCATAATTTTGATGTGTGAAGTGTGGAACGTCTGACATTGACTCAAACGATGAGACTCAAATCATCATCATCTCAGTCGTAGGACGTCCACTGCTGAACATATGCCTCCCCCATGATTTTCCAAAAGGACCGGTTGGAAGCGGCCTGCATCCAACGTCGTCCTGCGACCTTCATCAGGTCGTCTGTCCACCGTGTCGGTGGACGACCTACGCTGCGCTTGCCGGTCCGTGGTCTCCACTCCAGAACCTTTTGGCCCCATCGGCCATCTGTTCTGCGTACTATGTGCTCTGCCCACTGCCACTTCAACTGGCTAATCTTCTGAGCTATATCGGTGACTTTCGTTCTTCTACGGATCTCCTCATTTCTGATTCGATCACGTAGAGAAATCCCGAGCATAGCCCTCTCTATAGCTCGTTGTGCGACTTTGAGCTTATCTATGAGGCCCATTAGTAAGAGACCACGTTTTCATCACTGGTAACACACATTAGTCGAAGACTCTTGTCTTGAGGCACTGAGGTATTTTAGACGAGAAGACTTCGCGAAATTTCCGGAACGCTGCCCAGCCGAGTTGGATTCGACGATTGACCTCTTTCTCGAAGTTGGACCTGCCTAGTTTGACTGTCTGTCCCTGGTAGATGTACTCGTCAACAACTTCGAGAACTGAATTCCCAACTGATATTGAGGTAGATACAACAGACTCAAATGGTGTTAGGAAACTGAGTGTGAAGGTCAATACATTCATCATTTCCATAATTAATCAGCAAATATTAAATAGTTCGTTAACCCGCCGCGTGTCGACCATGTGTACGTGCAAAAAGTGCTATGCCATTTCGCGCATACAACAATTGTAATACACATTTTATACCTCTTGTTTGTCAATAATTTTATCAGATCCAATGCATTCCACTATATAAACTTGCTTTTAGTTGGTCAAACTACTCAAGAGTAGTATAATTTATCTGAACTTTTATGCGTAGTTCGAAAAGAAACCGAAAGCAGTAGACATTGGACGGGTTAAACATGTTATGTTACGATCTTGAAGTTGTTTTTCTTTTTACCATAAGAGCAAATCAATTTTTTTGTTTTGTTTGGACACTAGGGTTACATCAACTGTATGTACTTAACCTAATTTTATAAGATAATGATATACTGTGTAATAGCCTCAACTGTAATACCCACCACAATAAATTGGCCCCTACATTAGATTTCCCTGTTTTGCGGGAATCTAGTACCTTCAATTAAAAGTTCTAAACTCAAGATTTTTAGTTTATAACTTTTAAAAAAATAGGGAACACATGTTCCTTATCTTCTTTTTCTCTCATAAATATAAATGAATCGCAGAAATGTGTGTACGCGCATATCTTCCGAAGATTTTAGCAATTTGCATAATTCTTTTATGTTTTAATCGCTCTAATTCGGGAAGGTTTAAAAAAATCATCAAAATCGTCCATCACCACGCGGGTAAAACCGCGGGACGCAGCTAATTAATTATAAAAGAAGAATATAAAATAAAAAGAATAAATTTATTTAATATAAATATAAAGACGCATTATGTCATCAATTTTTAGTAAATGTACTCGTAGTTCGTCAAAATCAACTGCTGCGTTCCAAAATAAACAGAGCCTCTGCCGAGAAGAACGGGTAAGGAACTTGGACCATTCTTTTATATCGATACGAAGATCATTAGTCAAAGAGCATTTAGGATTGCACTAGTTTTGCATTTCTTCTAGTGACTAGAAGAAATGCAAATAAAGACCAAAATCCTAGAAGTAATGTTAAAGTGAGAAAGGGCATTTACTTAGAGAAAGTTACAAAACAAAGTAAAAGTTCTGCATGAAAATGTAAGAAAGATTTCATTGCAATGATGATCGCCGACCTTCATTTGAAGGAAGCACCCCGAGAAGTAGGACTACTATGTATAGAAGTTCCTTTTTTTTCTTTTGGGATATGGAACCCTAAAACTCGATATATCGAAAGAATCTTGCACAATGAGCGCGGAGGTTTTGAACTACCTTTTATTTAATAATGACCAAAGAAATTTACGACGCAGAGTAATTGCCGTAACACACACTTATTGTGACTTTTTCTACGTAAATTATTTTCATTTTTCTTCGTGTACATTTTTAGATGAAAATCGTAAATTTCGTGTTATTCATACGAGACGTTTTAATTACTTTTTCTTGGGTTCGGAACAAAGGTTTCTGCGAATGTACAACATTACAAAGCAAAACCTATTTGTTTTACATGCTCGGCCAAACTGCGCCATGAATAATTCAAAATTATTGTTATGTTTTAGGGTTCCGTGTTAACAAATTATAACTTTGATAGTTCTTTTATTATGTCAACAAATAATAAACGTAACACGGCTAACACAGTAAGCCTCATCGTGTTTTAGAAATAATCTAATCTTAAGTTTATAACTAAATTGTGTATAAAGAGATTAAAGGTTTACTATGACTAGTATTAGACGCAAATTTATATCAGCCCCTGAAGTATAACAAAGAAGAAAAAAAAAAAATTTGGCTTTACTTTATAACGCTACATTCATGTTAAATAAAGTCACTTAGAGATAATATTTGTAGTACCTAAGTAGAAACATTATTAAACATCTATATAAAAAAAATGGCCCCGAGTTTCTTGCCGCTTCTTCTCGGTAGGCTCTATATATTTTGGAACGCGGCGGTGGTCTTTAAAGTACATTATTATAAAAAAAATACGTTCATAAGTGCGTCTTTGATGCCTAAATTGAATAAATGATTTTGACTTTGACTTTGATGCAGAACGATTTTATAGTGCGCGCTAAATAACGTTAATTAAAGTTAAGCAACGTTAATAAATAAGGCCCTTTTTTCTGTAATTCGAGACTTAGTTTTTTGTTAAAAACGCCTTGTACTATTCTCACTGGAAAGTAAATGGTGTCAAGGTTGTTGATGGTCTATTTTCAATCCATAAAAAAAAACTCTTTAAAAAATTTGTTATTTTATATTTGTTATGTTTTTGTTGTTGTATCGAAGTTAAAATTGTCAGAAACCCGAAAATCTCGGAAAAAAGGTGATTGTAGACATTTGTAATAAACAGTGTAAACAAACGATAAGCGCTTTAATATTACTGTCTAGGGCCCCAGATACACGGTCCGCTTGAAGCAGTTAGCATGGACTGCTTCAAGCTGCGATTGCACAGTGAACTATAGTCTTAAACGTACACACATACACGAAACTGCTCGAGCTGTCGAGCTCTCGCGCAGTTAATACCTCCACCCGCGCTCTTCATTCCACTTCGTGCGCGCTTCCCGCCCCTGAATTGAAATTGTCACTTGTTGAGCAGTTATCAATTGCAGCTTCAAGCTCTTTACTGTGACTGCAAGAGCGGTACGCGTATGTTGATTACTAAATAAATGCTCGAACAGTCCGTGTATATCGGCCCTTAGGTTGTTATAATGTTTGTGTTTTCTGTGACTTATAAATATAATGTGACTAAAGGAATAAAAATTAATCCTAACAATGTTCTAGAAACTAAAACTAAATATTTATCTATTTTGCATTATCTATAGACAATAAGGTGCATTGAACGCTACAATGCACCCTACGTGGTGCGCATGCATTTGTATCCTTTTGAAGTATAAGGCAACACATTTCATGTTTAACATTAGAAAATAGAAGAACCGACATATATATTTTTCGAATTGAATTTTAATGACAACATTTTTTGTTGCTGTTAATAATTCGACGGAACCTTTTTTTATTATTTGCAGCAGCTGATTTTTTCTTTTCATTTTATTATTAAAATGCTTGTTTGGGTTAGTAAAAAAAACAATGTTAGAAATCAGTAACATAACCTAGATAATATAATGTGATTAAATACATTATTGACCATTTTGAATATTTTTACCTGACTCCAGCGAAGCAAAAAGGAACTTTATGACGTTGACCGGTGTGTTTATGGGTATGTACCTACGTGTATAAATGTGTGTTCATCTATTATCTATTCCCTCAAATAAATAAATAAATAAATAAATATTCCACAACTATCACACAACGCCATCTAGTCCCAAGCTAAGCAGAGCTTGTGTTATGGGTACTAGACAACTGATAAACATACTTATATATTTCTAAATACATACATATTATAGATAAATTACACCCAGACACAGAACAAATGATCGTTATTACACAAACATTTGTCCTGGGTGGGAATCGAACCCACGAACTCCGGCATAGCAGTCAGGGTCACTAACCACTAGACCAACAGGCCTGTCAACTACTAGGCTACTAGGTTCTTTAAAACAACTTATTAATAATTGACAATTAGGCGTCGTTGAACATCCGGTGGTTATAGACTACTCGACGTCACATTCAATTGATACGAATAAGTTTTATTGTTGAAGTTTTCCGAAATTTTTAACAACTATAACTATAACTAAAACCAAATAAAATTATACCAACTGTCCGTTACGGCAAACATACATTTTTACTCAGTGAACGATATTCAAATAAAAATATGATAAATACACGTTGGACAAATGATCCATGGCTCTTCTGGCATGGCCTAAAGACTGTTGACCTAAGATGTAAACTGAGCCTCACCAGATTTAACGTGCCCTCCAAGGTACCGAGTCGCTAAGTAGAAAAAACTACTATTGGTCATCCTCCCAAGCAAGATTAGCGTAGCTAATTGAACAGCTACGAACAGCCAGTTTATAAATCATCTACGGAAACTTCCTTTGCATTTATGCTTGTAAAAATAGTACAATAAAAAGTTGAGATATTCAACTAGATTTAACAATAGATAAGTTAAACTGGCAAACTAGAATAAAAAAGGTAAAACTGTTGCCAATGCCTATCTAGCATTGGCAGAACAGATGACCGATGGGGCCGAAAGGTTCTGGAGTGGAGACCACGGACCGGCAAGCGCAGCGTAGGTCGTCCACCGACACGATGGACAGACGACCTGATGACTGTCACAGGACGACGTTGGATGCAGGCCGCTTCCAACCGGTCCTTTTGGAAAATCATGGGGGAGGCATATGTTCAGCAGTGGACGTCCTACGGCTGAGATGATGATGATGATTCGCGTATAATGTCGTTATAAAAAAAGTGGTGGTCCCGATAGCTGCGCTGCGCTATTGCTTCTTTTGTATATAAAGACAGTCGTAGTAGTGGTTACTTAGTAGTAAATATTAGCGTAACAGAAAGCTAACTTTTTGTATATATATTTGAATAAATCATATTTTGTGAACGAGAGAGCCCGTTGACTCGCTATTCGCCATATTTAGCCAATAATACAATAGATTTCGCAGAAATCAACCTACTTTGCAGTTCCAGGAACTGCAACGTAGGTTGATTTACATGCATAAATTGTTATATGTACACACTAGTCGGATATTAGCACAAGAAAGACCTATGTCGGGGGAGGCACACACATGAAAATATACACAAACAAATCACAATCATCCAAGATGCGTGTAAATTTGTTTATCAGAGCTTACCCTGGCCAAGGATAGTACCTAGAGCCCTACGCTTCAAAGGCAGAGTTATTAATAAACCACTCGAGCACCCGAGCTTAAAAATTACAGACCCATCTCGCTATTGAGCCATGTATATAAGCTGTTTTCGAAGGTCATAACAAACCGTCTCAGTCGCAGGTTTGATGAATTCTAGCCTCCGGAACAAGCCGGTTTCCGAAAAGGCTATAGTACTATAGACCACATCCACACGCTACGGCAAGTTATACAGAAGACCGAAGAGTATAACTTGCCTCTTTGTTTAGCGTTTGTGGACTATGAGAAAGCCTTTGATTCGATCGAGACGTGGGCAGTGCTTGAGTCTCTCCAGCGGTGCCGTATTGACTATCGGTATATTGAAGTGCTGAAGTGTTTGTACAAAAACGCCTACATGTCAGTCCGAGTACAGGAGCAGAGTTCGAAGGCAATTCCATTGCAAAGAGGCGTGAAACAGGGAGACGTTATATCTCCGAAACCGTTCAGCGCTACATTGGAAGACGCCTTCAAGCTTCTGGAATGGCAAGGACTTGGCATTAATATTAACGGCGAATACATCACTCACCTTCGATTTGCTGATGATATTGTAGTCATGGCAGAGTCCATGGAAGACCTCAGTACAATGCTTGAAGGCCTCCATCGAGTTTCCCAACGGGTAGGTCTTAAGATGAACATGGATAAGACGAAAATTATTTCTAATGCCCATGTTGTACATTTTTTTTTTTAATTTTTTTTTTTGTCCCGGGGAAATCCTTTATGGATACCACCCACCACGGGGAGGGAGGTGGTTATGTGGGAGTCCGTATACCCACCAAAACCCCGGGGTGTTCCGTCACTGCCGCCCTCGGCGGGAACGCGGGACAGATTTTTCATACGACCGCGAACCCGCCGTGGCTGTCCGTTGCCGGACCCTTCTCTTCGCGGCACGCCAGAACACATGGCGCGCTGCAACTGCCTCGGAGACCAAACTCGCCAACAATGGGCGCCAGACTTCCCCGTGTCTGGTCGCCCGTGGTCTCCCTGCGGTGGGTCGGATACGTAGCCCCACCGCCTGCTACGTCAGCCACAAGGGATAGCCCCCCGCGACCCCACCTCCTCGAGTCTGCGCCGAGCGCCCGGACCCCACCTCCTCGAGCCTGCACCAAAGTGCCCGGGCCCCCCTTCTCGAGCCTGCGCCAAAGCGCCCGGGCCCCACCTCCTCGAGCCTGCGCCAAAGCGCCGGGGCCCCACCTCCTCGAGCCTGCGCCAAAGAGCCCGGGCCCCACCTCCTCGAGTCTGCGCCAAAGCGCCCGGACCCCGCCACTCCTATGTGGACTTGGCGGCCAAAGCCCATAGGAGCGGCCCGCCTGAGCCGGCCAGCGCACCCCAACGCCGGCGCGGCCCCTGGGTTCCTCTTGGCTTCACCGTGGTGTACCTAGCCACGGTTACTGAGCCCCCCCGCCACGTCAATGCGAGAACCCTTCGGGGGGGCCCATGTTGTACCTACCCCAATATCAGTTGGGAACTCAGTTCTCGAAGTTGTTGACGAGTACATCTACCTGGGACAGACAGTCAAACTAGGCAGGTCCAACTTCAAGAAAGAGGTCAATCGTCGAATCCAACTCGGCTGGGCAGCGTTCCGGAAACTTCGCGAAGTCTTCTCGTCAAAAATACCTCAGTGCCTCAAGACAAGAGTCTTCGACCAATGTGTGTTACCAGTGATGACTTATGGCACTGAAACGTGGTCTCTTACTATGGGCCTCATAGAAAAGCTCAAAGTCGCACAACGAGCTATGGAGAGGGCTATGCTCGGGGTTTCTCTACGTGATCGAATGAGAAATGAGGAGATCCGTAGAAGAACGAAAGTCACCGACATAGCCCAGAAGATTAGCCAGTTGAAGCGGCAGTGGGCAGGGCACATAGCACGCAGCACAGATGGCCGATGGGGCCGAAAGGTTCTGGAGTGGAGACCACGGACCGGCAAGCGCAGCGTAGGTCGTCGACAGACACGGTGGACAGACGACCTGATGAAGGTCGCAGGACGACGTTGGATGCAGGCCGCTTCCAACCGGTCCTTTTGGAAAATCATGGGGGACGCCTATGTTCAGCAGTGGACGTCCTACGGCTGAGATGATGATGATGATGACTCGAGCAAACTGAACTGTCTATAACTCTTTTGCAAGAGTGCAAGAAGTATTTGATACCGTAGAATAAATACGGTTACGCCACAGATCTTCTTTGAGTTAGATAATGATGTCAAGTTGTTTAATAGATGTCAATCCGTCCACATACGACGGTTAAACTGAAATAGAGAGTTAAAACTCAATGCTCGGACGGTAACCCTCAGTGGCTTAGTGATCATGGCGATGCGGTCTTATGAGGCGACCTTTTCAAATAAGAATGTAGATAGAATTTATTAATGCTTACAAACATACACTGAAAACACGACAGTAAAACAAGTACAATTTAAAAACTTGAATTACCGAATTGCATTCTATTAGGTACTAATTATCCACTACCTTCTAATAATAAAGGAGTTATTTTTCACCATCAGCTCATCCATATGAGATAATGATTATCAGTCGCAAATACTTGAACCGCTTTAAAAAATACATGAAAAACGTAATAAGTGCCTATACAATTTGAGGGTAGCTCTCGATTCCCATGGAATCCCATCATCAGATCCTGGCATGGTTTCAATGGGACCTAATTGGAAATATACATGTTAACAAACAAATGAAAACAATATTAAATCACTCAACAGATATATAAAAAATTACAGTAGAACATGAACCCTCTTCCTTTTTTAAGTCGGATTAAAAACTCTTTTTTTTTTGTGTGCATCTCACGTTTCACATGTTTCATAATGTGAAACGTTCATGTTTGGGTATGATGACCAGATCAGTCGTTTTTGAACGATGATGATAACTGCTTCGGCCATTTTCGGGTTAAGCTTCCGATGACTGTAGCATCGTGATGAAATCGAGTGTTGCAAGGTCACTTTATAGTAGCTACTATCATCAGAACTACAGACATAGTAATCATTTTATCTGACTGTATAGCCGACTGTATTTGCCGCGGGGTACCGGCTTAGAATAGTACCCCCCCAACTCTACCCGTGGGTGCGTAAAAATCTGCTATGGGATAACAATCGGAAGGTGGGCAGCAGCACCTTCCCAGTATTAAAACCCCAAAACTGCGCTCGCAAACCCGCCTGCCAAGCGTGGCGAGTATTGGCAAAATCCCCCCTATGGATTTGATAAAAAGAACCAGGCCTCCAGTCCCCGGCAGCCCCGCTATTCCTGGCTACGGTAGCGGCCACGGTAACGGTGGGGCAGGGGGTGCTAAGAATCCCCGGCAGACGGCCGGCTACCACCCCCAACGACGACGACTGGCCCTGGTGACACACAACATACGCACAATGAGGACAGACGAGAAGATATATGAGCTGGAAGAAGAAATGAGTAAGTTACACTGGGACATTGTGGGGTAATCTGAAGTCCGTAGAGCAGGTGAGGACACGATAACCCTAAAATCAGGTTACTTACTCTACTGCCGGGAGGGCGATCAACAGTCCCAAGGTGGTGTCGGTTTTCTCGTCCACAAGTCCCTTACTAACAACATAGTTAAGATAGATAGCGCTTCCAATAGGGTCGTATACCTAATACTCAGAGTATCCAAACGATATTCGCTGAAGGTCATTCAGGTATACGCACCGACGAAGTCGCACCCGGATGATGAGGTGGAGGATATGTATGAGGACATTAGTCGGGCCATACATACCTCTGAAACGCACTTTCTAGTTGTTATGGGGGACTTAAACGCGAAGTTGGGTAAGAGAAGCGAGAATGAGTTGAAAGTGGGGCAATTTGGTTATGGGCAACGGAACCGTAGGGGACAGAGGTTGGCCGACTTCCTGGAGAAAGAGGGACTCTTTATGATGAACTCTTTCTTTCAGAAGCCACCTCACAGGAAATGGACCTGGCTGAGTCCCAATGGTTCCACGAGAAATGAGATTGACTTCATTATGACCACCAAAAGGCAAATATTCACTGATGTCTCCGTGATCATCAGGGTTAAAACCGGTAGTGATCACCGAATGGTAAGAGGCACGGTGAATATTAATGTCAAACTGGAGAGGTCTCGTCTGATGAAGTCTACGCTCCGACCCACTCGTGCCCGTATTCAAGACCCCGAGAGCTTTCAACTTGAGCTATTCAATCGCTTCGATTGCCTTGAGAACATCGCTTCAGTGGACGAGATCAATAACAGGTTAGTAGAAACTGTCCATACAGTGGGTTCCAAGTACTTTAAACCCCATCGTACAGATAGGCCACAGAAACTCTTCAACAATACCCTCAACCTCATGGCTGAACGACGCTCATTGAAACTGCAGTCTTCAGATGATGCTGAAGCATATAGGCTGCTCAATAGACGAATATGGAAGTCCTTGCGACACGACATCCGGATCTTTAATACAAACCGTATTAAAGAGACGATAGAGCGGGAAAAAGGCTCCAAAGTGTTTGCAAGAGACATGTCTATTGGACAAAGCCAGTTGACGAAGCTGAAGAGAGAAGACGGCAGTTTAGCACCGACCAAAGCAGAAGTATTAGGAGAGGTAGAGAGTTTCTACGGACAGCTATACACCTCGGTCGCTAAACCTGTTAGCAGCTCGGCCGAAGACCTAAGAGCCAAGCTGACCCGACATTATACCGAAGATATCCCGGACATCAGCCTGTACGAGATTAGAATGGCCTTAAAACTGCTTAAGAACAACAAGGCGCCTGGTGACGACGGTATCACATCTGAGCTTCTGAAAGCGGGTGGAACACCGGTACTTAAAGTCCTTCAGAAGCTCTTTAATACCGTCTTACTCGAAGGTTCAACGCCAGAAGCATGGAACAAAAGCGTGGTGGTGCTGTTCTTCAAGAAAGGTGACAACACTTTACTTGAAAATTACAGACCTATCTCGCTTTTGAGCCACGTTTATAAGCTGTTTTCGAAGGTCAGCCTCCGGAACAAGCCGGTTTTCGAAAAGGCTATAGTACCATAGACCACATCCACACGCTACGGCAAGTTATACAGAAGACCGAAGAGTATAACTTGCCTCTTTGTTTAGCGTTTGTGGACTATGAGAAAGCCTTTGATTCGATCGAGACGTGGGCAGTGTGAGAGTCTCTCCAGCGGTGCCGTATTGACTATCGGTATATTGAAGTGCTGAAGTGTTTGTACAAAAACGCCTACATGTCAGTCCGAGTACAGGAGCAGAGTTCGAAGGCAATTCCATTGCAGAGGCGTGAGACAGGGAGACGTTATATCTCCGAAACTGTTCACCGCTACATTGGAAGACGCCTTCAAGCTTCTGGAATGGCAAGGACTTGGCATTAATATTAACGGCGAATACATCACTCACCTTCGATTTGCCGACGATATTGTAGTCATGGCAGAATCCATGGAAGACCTCAGTACAATGCTCGAAGGCCTCCATCGAGTTTCCCAACGGGTAGGTCTTAAGATGATCATGGATAAGACGAAAATTATGTCTAATGCCCATGTTGTACCTACCCCAATATCAGTTGGGAACTCAGTTCTCGAAGTTGTTGACGAGTACATCTACCTGGGACAGACAGTCAAACTAGGCAGGTCCAACTTCGAGAAAGAGGTTAATCGTCAAATCCAACTCGGCTGGGCAGCGTTCCGGAAACTTCGCGAAGTCTTCTCGTCAAAAATACCTCAGTGCCTCAAGACAAGAGTCTTCGACCAATGTGTGTTACCAGTGATGACTTATGGCACTGAAACGTGGTCTCTTACTATGGGCCTCATAGACAAGCTCAAAGTCGCACAACGAGCTATGGAGAGGGCTATGCTCGGGGTTTCTCTACGTGATCGAATCAGAAATGAGGAGATCCGTAGAAGAACGAAAGTCACCGACATAACCCAGAAGATTAGCCAGTTTAAGTGGCAGTGGGCAGGGCACATAGCACGCAGAACAGATGGCCGATGGGGCCGAAAGGTTCTGGAGTGGAGACCACGGACCGGCAAGCGCAGCGTAGGTCGTCCACCGACACGGTGGACAGACGACCTGATGAAGGTCGCAGGATGACGTTGGATGCAGGCCGCTTCCAACCGGTCCTTTTGGAAAATCATGGGGGTGGCCTATGTTCAGCAGTGGACGTCCTACGGCTGAGATGATGATGATGATGATGATGATGATGATGACTGTATAGCAAGCTGTTTTTTATCATATTTTATTATTTTTTGATCCGCTTTAATTTCTTTAATTTGCTTCTCGGCAAACATCTGCCCGAGCAAGGATATGCTGAAAAACAGCGCACCGCACGTCTGATGGACGCAAGCGCTGCTTATGCTGAGCATAACCCTCTTGCGTGCTGGAAAGATATTTTAATTGTGTTTTTTTATATAATAGTGTACTCATAAGGCAATAAATGGTTAATTTATTTAATTATTTATCAAAATTTTAAATTATGTCATTTGACACTTCAGAACCAGTCGTTATTTTAATAATAATAATAAATAAAATTAAATAATAATTTATTTCATAATTTTAGCACTTACATAGTTTTGAAAACTTATATAGATAATATGGCTAGAGTGTTACACAAAAAATTTTTTTATTGTCTGTCGCCGAACTAGACTCATCGCCTGTGTTTCAGCATACAGCGCCCTCCCCCTAATTAATCTCATGAAGCTAGCCTCGTATTAATTACTAATAACCTTACATATTTTTAACGTAAATCTTAAGCATATAATTAACAATGTAAGTACACATCTATACGAATGTACTGTTAACTAAACTTAAATAGATTAGAACATTATATACCAATGTTGAAAAACAGTTAAAAATGCTGAAAATGTTCCTCTCTGTGTGTACAGTGTAATTGCATGTGTAAGTGTGAGAGGGTGTCAGTCGTGAATCAAAACTAATTAATGACCTCGAATTTTGAGTACATAACTTAAATATGGAAACAAAAAGAAACAAAGACTGAACGGAGCATACCTGCTATTTAAGTGAGAATAAAATTAACATTATTATGAGTTTAATGTCTGCATCATAAAAATTAAATATACGATATTTGATTTAGTTAGGTTTAGCGTTACTTTCAAGCACTTCATAACTGATCAGAAAGTTAAATTGTTGGCAAATGGTAGCCTGTCATGTAACAAAAAATAATGGTTTTTGCCATACCTGACAAACTGGAGTTAGGAGTTGGGGCACAAATTTTTATTTTTGAAATACATACTGTGTCAAGATCAGACAAGTTTAATAAAATAGTAAAGAATCATCTTCGTGGTGTCGTTGCGTCCTCCAGTCAAACTTGTCGAAAACCCTGGATAGATGGTCGTATGCAGATTCCATCCGTGACGTTGAAACGTCAACATTGCAGGTTGGTAAAGATTTACCGTAAGGGATATGATAAATCACATTTTTGTACTAAATTTCTCGTAGTGCTCATTCGTATCACGAACACTTAGGCGTACTTAACTAAGTAATTAGTGTGAATAATGAAACCCTAACACGGCTTTAACAATTCAATTAGTTTCATTAGCATAAGCTAAATCTTAACTCTACATAAGCTACCCGAATCTATGTTTCATCGTTTTAACAAGAAATTATTCAACGCTTTTACTAATTATATATAAAGCACTAATCACTGCTTAGCGAAACAATCTTTGAGGTTTTAGAGAGGAAAAATATTACGAAACGGATACGAACTAGCGTTTTCGGACTAACCCTGTTGGGTGCCATTGCTGCTATCGAGAAACCAAGAATTGAATTTGTTACTCTATTTATTTTGTACTAGCTGCGCCACGCATTTTCACCCGCGTGGTGATGAATGATGATAATGATGATGATGATGAAAAAGTATCCTATATGTTATTTCAGCGTCTCATCTATCTACAAACCAAATTTCATTTAAATCCATTTATCAGTTTTTGCGTGAAAGAGTAACAAACATACTATGATGTATCCATCCATCCATCCATCCATCCATCTAAACATTCACATTTATAATATTAGTGAGATGTATGACAGCTTAAAATATTTAATTGATTAAAAAGCTTAATCTGTGGTAAATTGGAATAGCAAATGGCGTATATGACATTGATTCGAATCCCTTCCAAGGATACAAATGAATCTATCTCAAAATACAAATAATTGTTGAACGGCGTCTCAGCGTCTCTAAATTTAGTACACACATTAGGTCCATGACTTTAAATACGAATTTCGAATATTACATATTATATACATTCGAATATTATATACATATTTTTGCTAAAGTTGTTTCTAAGGTGGTGGTAGTGAAGTACTGCAAAAATTACCGCTGGTAAGATTGTGTGTTCGCGAGGTCTACTGTTTGCAAAACGACTACTTTAAACGATTTCCAAAAAGTGATGTGTAAACATCACACTAATTATATAATAAACATTAAATATTTTTCTTTAAATAAAATAGTTATTACATCGCAAACAGACAGTTCTATTTACTTGTGTTTATTATGTAAAGAGTGATACGAGTACATATTACTTATTCAGCCATGAGAAAGAGTAAGGTTATAGCTACATACAATGAAAGTTACAGTACTTCTTGCACAACATTAAAATTTGAGACACTCCAGAAGAAATTTACTCAGAATATACGGATGTAATTTTCTTCTTCTTCTTCTTGTTTGTATGGCTTGTGCGGCGTAACCACAATTTTGCCAATAACAGTTCGCGCGGATAGGAAGGACAACAAACGATGGAGAATGATCGGTAAGCAGCGAGATGATCGGTAGTTTTTGAACCATTTAACAATTTTGCGTCTGAGGATACTTTATCTGAAACAACTTTTATAGGGGATGAAATTTTATATCGTATGATTATATGACAGCTGTATTGACACTGTGTAAACCAGCCATTAAGCCGAGTTGGGTGATGTGGCGACGCGACAATTCGCGCAAAAAATAAAGCAAACAGTCGTTGAGGGAATTGCTTCGAAATATTACGTGCGAAGGCGTACGCGAACGAAGTTTTAATCAAAATGAAAGGCAACAATTACGAATTCTCATTTCGTGTGGTTATGTTTGATTGAGCACATATTAAATGAAATAAACGACTAGATTAGGTTCTTTGTAAGCTATGGAGTCATTATTTATTTGTATGTAACCTAATTTATAATTAGGTAATGAAATGAAATCGTTTATTCTGTATCCGTCTGGCAATTGTCATATTACATTTATTATTTCTTAAATCTACAACCGTATCGGAACAAGCGACCACGACTAAGAAGATCCGGCAAGAATCTTAACGGGCTTGTCTTTACATTTTTTTATCGCTAATTTATTAATGTATATATCAAATGTTCATTTATTTTTAGCTACAGTGTGTTGCCTTACAAAAGAGACCATAATAATGGTATCAGTGGGGCAAGACACGCTACACTTTGACATGGTAATACACGAGTAGGTAGATCCTTTTTATTTATTTTTTTTTTTGACGTGGGGAAATGCTGTTACGCATTGCCGTATGCGGGGGGGCATACGGGGTATGACGGACTCGGCTAAAGGCGCCCATACCGTCTAAATACCCCACGGTGTTCCAGCGTCTTCGACTGATGACGGGGGGGCGTGGGACCGAATTATTCTACCACAGCCCCCGTCGACGCCGCTGCCCGCTGTAAAGTGGCGGGCCCTCCTCAGTGAGGGGTGTCAATGGGAACACCCCTCCACCTCGTGTGATGCCCCCCGAACACGGAGGAGGCATCAACATCGCGAAAGGACCTATCTCTGAAGGGTGCCGGATGCCCCCGCATCCGACGGCCCAGGCAAGCTTGTGCTTATTCCGCGTGTTGATGGAATGAGCATCACTCCTTTATTTTTAAAACTGCCCATGTTTTTCTTGACATACATTCTTTATCATTATCTACACCATCGTCACGATCAATGGTAGCTCATTCCGTATACTGCGTGATGTCTAGTAGCATCCTTCATTCAGTCAGTCTTTGTCAGTATTGTTCTGGTAAAAAGAAATTTGAATAGAAAAAAAAATGTTTTATGCCATGAGTGTATGACATAACAATAATTATGAGAAATAAATTCTTTAAACCCAACAATAATAAGATGAGTCGTATATACGTAATGTGATATTCTCCGCACTTATATTAATGTGAAAATGAGCGAGTGTCATGGGAATGTATGTTTAGTAGTAAGTAGCAATGCCACTTAAAATTCACAAACTAAACTAACAAAATAAAAGATTAAAATGAAATCTACATACTCAGATATACATTAAAGAAATCTTTTGCATAAGTGTTATTTTAATATTGACGATCTTTTCAATGGTAATACATTAAAATATACGGGTCCTCTCTACACAATTGCAACAACCCCAGGGGGTAACATATGACATGTACTTGATATAAACCTTAAGCAACAAGACCTGCCGTGCAATTCTCTAATGATTTGTCGATGAGCCCGTCGACGAGCTCACCGATGTCAAATACTTTACGAGATATCGACCTTGTATACGAGGTGGTGTCAAACGTTTCTTGTCAATGTTTCATGTCTTCATTTGTTTCACGGATGTTGTCAAAGACGCAACGATGTTTGCTCTTAGATTATACGTCTGCATTGTATTATTAACTTGACACTTAAGTAATAAATTATATGGGTTTGAATTTGGGTTTGAAATTTTTTCTCACTGATGTTTGAACAACCGTGCGATTCTGTAATATGTCGTCGAGCTCGTCGACAAGCTCATCGATGTCAAATAATTCGCCCCTACATAAGGTTGCTTTTCCTAAGTCTTTTGTCATTTTTTCATTTGTTTCACGGATGTTGTCAAAGATGCTACGATGTTTGCTCTTTGAGAATCACACTGCAGATAAGGATGAAAATTCTAATAAAGTAGTTTACATCCAAGAACAGCATATAACTAAGCTAATTTTGAATTCGAGAGAGGACGGTGTTAAAGAACGATCCCTTCACCATAGTGACGGGAATCGTAAGAGAGGCATCTGGTTTCTTCCACCGGATTTCCTGATACCTCTTATGCTGTGAAGAAATAGTGCGTAGCATTATTGTGTAAGTGAACGGTACTGGCGCAAGTAATATTACTGTATGGCGAATGAGACTCAAAAACGTATGTTTCACGCTGACACTCCTAAGTTCTGGGTGGTCATCTCGTCATTTGACAGTAACATCATCATCATCATTATGATCCGGAAGACGTACACTGCTTAATATAGGCCTCCTCCATAGAACGCCACTTGGAACGGCTACTTGCTTCCTGCATCCAACGATTCCCCTTAATTTTGACGAGGTCGTCGGTCCACTTAGCGGAGGGCCGGTCTACCTCACACCATCCGGTGCGTGTCTCTACTCGAGAACCTTTCCCCCGTTGGTTATCGGTTTTGCGAACAATGTAGCATGCACAATTTCACTTGATGGTAAAAGAAAAAAACTTTTAAAGTTTTTTTCTTTTACCATCAAGATATACGAGTAGTATCGTAATAACTTTATTCCGTGCGGAAAAAGTCATCAGCAACAGTTACTTAAATTTATAGACAAGTATTTTATGTTAAATATTCGCGTTCGTACACACATACATATTATAGAACATACAGTAATAACATACCTGCTTATTTCTATTAATAATACAAAAAAAAATGCATTTTTGCTTTTGTGTAACGAATATCGAAAGTAACATCAGTATTAAATAAATATTAATAATATAATTATTATTTTGTATCAAGTTGTAATCAAGAACAAAATAAACCAGAACATATTTTGCTGAGAATGAATCTCAAAACGAGCTCGTCTCGTCGTTAACATCTCCTAACGACGTGAACACTTCACGGGCCCTAGTTACTGTAACCACACTGTCATGTTTGTGAGATGTCACGTCTTGGAGATATTTCGGCAATAACAATATAGAATAGTCTTAAATGAGGTGAAACATGCGAAGGAATTTCCTCGTAACAAAAAGCGAGGTAAGCTTCACGAGTCCTTGAGTAATGTCACGTCTTTCAGATATGCTATAGGTAAAACTTGACACAAGTCAGTCATAATATTATTTCTGTATTTCTGCAATAATACTACATAAGTAACTTTGTGTTTCATATAAGTCTACTAAACCTAGTTTACTTTGTCTTTCATTCTATACAGAACAGTATTTTATCCGCGCCATAAAATTAACTTCACAAATCATGCCATTTATTATTAACCTAATCTATTATAACTCAAAAAATAATTTAACTAACTATTACAATTCAAGTTTTTACGGTATATACATAGTGTATCCCGCCCCCCACACCAACCTTTAACATCACGAGCGCTACGAGCTGCCGCCCGCAGTGCTAAGCGAGACGTCATCGACGTGGGCATCCCGAACACTTATTGAAAAAGACCACCGAATGTGGTCGAAACTATAGTCGGACCTATCCGATAAATATTACGTGAGTAATCCCGTATTTCTAATTAAAAATGAGTGAAAACCGCGTTAGTTTTTATAACAAAATTAAAGTTTTATTTTGCATAGTACTTACATGAAGTCATGGAAAACGACTGGCGGTTGAGAGGAACGCTCATCAGTTGCTCTACAAGAATGGATAATTGCAAATTATTTTGCCACTACAACTCTATCAGCTCTACCGGCTCTACGGGCTTATTATGTAAATGATATTGCTCTGTGGTGTTGATACACGAAACGAGCCGATCGTTAGCTTAATCTTGATGGGGCAGCGATGAAAACTAAGCATGCCATTGATTACTATACTCACCTAATGGTTAACCCAAATTTATTTAACTATACCTAAGATAACATTAAAAACATATAACTATTTAAATGTAGAGTCTATTGCAAGCACTCAATTATTCGTAATATAGGCTGTGTTATATGAAGACTTATCTTAAGGCATTCTCGTATCTAGAATGTAAACAACAATATAGTTAGAATCTCACGTTAGAACTTGTATCGCTCACAATTACCTCCAAACGAAGCTTAGCATCAGGCAATACCTATTAAGATAGGGTAACCACATTTTGCATTGATCCTACATGGGTGAGGATCAATTGCTTGCTTTGAATTCGGCTCCACCCGAGTGGCTTCGTGTTTTACGGTGACGACATAATTATAACATCGTGACGTCGCGGACTTATAACATCAACTATCTGGCAGTGAATGTCCCGTAAATATCGGCGCTGCCATTTCGGAGGTTAACCGGATCAAAATAGACTAACAATAATAATAGATTTTTTCTTGAAAACATTTTATTAATTATATATAATTATGAGAAGTTAAGATTATATATAAATATTTTTAAACTCTCATATGCATTTGCAAAAGCTGTTATATGACATTGCAAACAAAAATTCAGGTAATTTTAACATTAAACGATGCAAGTATGCCAATCTTGATGGAGGTTACATATTGGGGTTTGGGGTAAAAACTTTGGCACCGCAGTCCAGAAATTTTCAGAAACTTGACCAAACGTTTGGTGGAAGAATCATATGACCAGAATGCTGGCTCAAATTTTGCTCAACGTGGAAAGCAGCCAATATTATGGGCGCATTTCCTTCAAGTAGTAGTTAACTAAATTTTTGAGTGTTTTTAATCTTTGTCCTTTTTTGTGTTACTCAATAAAGTACTAATTTTAAGAGTTAATATTTAAATTTACTCCTTATGTTGCTGTTTATATATCATTTCCATACTTACTTACATTACTTAACACTTTGTTGAACAGCAAAAACTATAGTACATAAGTACCCACTGAAAATCTCCGAAATATCTCAGTAATAACCCAGAGCGTGGCTACTACGTGCCCTCGACCCGCCGTCAAACGCGTGCACTCTGCACTTTTTGCTCGGCTAATGATTCTCCGGCGACACTAATATTTTTCCTCCATCTTAGTGCGCTTATGATCTCTCACTAGTTCGTTGTTATTATTTATTTATAATATTAAATTATTTACGTTTATTTTAAAACCTGGAAGTAGTTTTATTAGGTCTTTGACTTTGCAAGGGCAAGGAGATAGAAATTTCCCTTCACCATAGGAATGCTAATCGTAATAAGCGAAGAAACTTTACTAACTCGCTAGGTGGTAGAAGTCTTGTGCACGAAGCTGTCTTGGACGGTATCACCACAGTATTAAATATTCTAACCTAAAAAAGTAGTGCGTTAAATGGTGATCGCAAATATACAAAACAGAAGAAAAACATCGTATTTACAGCAATGTTTTGGAACGTAATTATTTTTAATTCCACAACATTTTTGTAAAAAAATAACATTAATTCCGTAGTTATTTTTAGAATTTTTCTCATTTACTCATGGTAGGTACTAGCTAAAAAAAGACATCTAATTTATAAGGAGAACTCTGTAAAGAACTGTTCTTTCAATGTAAAAGTCTATACGAAAAAACTTGTTAAGATTCCGGCCTAAATTCGTTTACCAACAAAACAATTTAATTATGTCCCATTTCCCCCAAGCAGCCTCTCCGTCTTGTTATTGTTGTAATTCGTCATTGTTGCCGATACAATACGCAAGACATATACGTATTCTTTTTGGACTTCTGAATTGTACTGGAACTGAATTGTACTGAGATCTGGATATCCTTACGCCAAACGAATATGATCTTTATAAATGAGTTTGGTAGAGTGTGGTTTGAAATGAAAAAGTTTGTCTTGATCACATTAACTCTTTTCATGAAAGCTTGATGTACCTTTACTGAAATGTTAAATTGTGTAGATTTTGCGTGTAGAAATTTACTTTGGCGAGTAGAGCATTTTTTTATTAACTTTTTGTCTTTAGATACAGGACTAACTTCTCACTGTAACAATGTAGTATATTTATATTTAGGTAGGTATTATATTTATATCTTAATTGTATGAAAACTGACCAAGGCAAAGCTCTACAAGCCCTGCTGTGTTAGTCGCTGCATGGTTGTATGAAAGAGATCGCTCAGAGCGATTAGACCGCCCATTGTGACACCATATTAAGCTTTTCATTGTTGTGTAATGTTCAATTTTTTTCTTCATTAATCTATTTCTTTCAGCTAGCAGCAGATCTTTAACTTTTAAAGACATCATTAAATCTTAATCCTACATTAAACCGTTCCACAAACAAAAATTCTGTCAAATTTTAAAGTTCCTTTTAATTTTGTTATAAAAAGTAACGTGGTTTACCTTTTAATTTATCTAAAGAAACTTCATATAGTCCTTTATCGTATATTTTGAATTGCACAAAACATTAGAGCCCATTAGCGCTTAAGCTTTAATTGACAGATCAGGGATTATAAACAGACTTTTAAAAGCTGTTCCCATATTACAAGTTTTGTCACCACAAAAAAAAACGTCCAGTTGACGAATCCACATACAAAGATAAAAAATACATTCTTTATTTGAAACCTGCTTCATGACAAGCCAAGCATGTAGTTTGCGTTTTGTTATTCCAACATACGTATTATCTTATAGTCTCCGACTGCAACAATATTTAAAAAAAAACACAAATTTTAAAATAGCTAGATCAAAACGCTAATGTTCACTCCCAAGAAGGTTGTATCTGTTCGTTGTTTATACCTTTTTGAAATATTTTGGCAACATTATTTAAAGCCGACTTTAGCTAGTGGATCATTAAGATGTCAATTTTGTCTTTTGTGCAACTCCATTACAATAACGGTGACATTACCACTAAAGCTGGATTAACTAATGGATTGCTAATGAAGAGCTTTCTGCAACAGTATGTTTGTTTGTTATATTTTGTACTGTGGTGTTGCAATAAAAAGTTTAACTATCTATCTACTGTGTTAAAGTAGAAATGGCATTATGGCAATTGAAATGTCGTTTGACAGTAAGGTTTTAAAGCCAATGTCCGGACGTGACGAATGTAATGCGGTGTGACGCAAAAGTTTAGCAAAACTCAAATGCAACAACTGCCTTGGACAGATATTGCTTAACGTTTATACAAATCATTTGCATATGAATTGTGCGTTATATCACCTGTAGTATGAAGTAAGTGTAGTACGAACTTCAAACAAACGCTTTCAAATGTATTTATTTGCCAGAATATGAGTGAAAACAAAAGTTTTAAAATATTAGGTAAAAAGTACTTCACATTCCACCGTTCAGGTATGCATACATTATTATTATAGGTACCTACTATAATTTCTAGTGAGGTACTATAATATAATTACAAAATAAGGTTTTTTTTTATATTATACAGAGTCATATTATTGCACTAAGTCACTTAATACCACTAATAAAAATGATCCTTAAATGACTGTTCTTTAGCGCTTTAGTGACGGAACACTAGTTTGTTATCTGTTGTATTATTGTGGTGTATTTTATGATAATATTTATCAGCAGCTAATTTTAATTTGACTTTTAATTTCTATATAACATAAAATATGTAAGTTTGATGTATCTTACTTGTATATCTTGATGTAAAATGACTAATGTACTTTGGGTGGCTTAGTGTCCGCTAGGTATTATATTCCTCCATGGCTTAGTGCTAGTGACTATCAACTTTGCTATGGTTTACTGTATTTGATTTATAATTTAAATGACTAAAATTGTATTGTATAAATTAATTATTATAATAATATTATCTATTAAAATTTTGCTAACCAATAATGGTGAAATATGGCGAGCCGATAAAATATGATCCTAACTTTGTAACCCATATTTATGCAAATAAATTTATTTGATTTGATTTGATAACAACAGGCTGTACCGTCTAATACACTTAGATTACCTACACTACAACATTTAAATTAGAAACCACAGCTAGAAACAACACACAAACAATTATAATTAAGCTTGATGCCGAAAAGTTATCACAGATTACATTAGCACAATCAACACGGCCCGTATCTAGTGTTTTTTGGCTTATTTCCGAACTACGCATAAAAGTTTAATTATAAAATACTACTCTTGAATATTTTGACTAACTAAACGCAAGTTAATACCGACTGAGACTTTGATGTTCGATGACTTAGATAAACTTTTAACGTATTTAAGGAACTTTAGAAATGTTATAATTAACTCTGATAGACGACATGTTAGCAAATTTGAACCGCTCAAAATTACTTCGGACATTCAGACCCAACCAGCACCTCAACGGAAGAAAACTATAAGCTGTGCCAACTGCAAAATGGAAGTTCACATAGTCAGTCAATGCAGTCTCCCTATTAGGAAGTGTATCAAATGTTTTAGGATTTGAAACGAAACGGAAAAATGCTATTTTATTTTACCTTCATCTGAAAAGACTGTTAATAGGGTTATTTCTAATCCCAGTGTTGGCGAAAATTACTACAAAACTGTTCCATTGAACGATGTATTGGATCTGATAAAATTAGTTACAAACTCGAGGTCTAAACATGTGTGTATATTTTGTGTATGCGCGACATGGCTTAGCACTTTTTTAAACGTACACATGGTGTACGCTTGACACGCGATGGGTTAAGATACAAATAATTATTATCACTATAATGTTGCATGCCAACTTCTGCGTAGAATGCAAACGCTAACTCTAAAAAACAAAAGTGAATCAGAATAAAATATTTAGAGGCACCTAACCATAGTCAGTCCAAATCGAAATCATTTCTGCACCGTCATCAAAGGGTTTTCAAAGAAATGTACATACATTTTATCACGGCTCTCAAAACTACTGAAAGGATGCCATTCCGTACTGCACAGAGAGGGATTATCGGTGATATAGATTAAGAGCTATCACGCGAAATATATAATGCATTTTAATAAACATTGAAATTTATAGAGAGAAAAGCTCCATCCTCGGACGGAATTCGAACCCGCGTCTTCTGATTCTCCGTGTCAACGCCATTAACCAACAAGGCTACCGAGGTTCGGGTCCGAGGATCGAATTTTAACTCTCTATTTGACTAACCGTCTTGCGGGGACTGAGCGACTTCTATTGGACAGTTTGGCAGTACCATCCAACCGAAAGAAGCATTATTTAGATATACTTAAACTTTCGTAATGACATCACAACCCTTGTAATTTTTATGGTATTACTTTTTAAAGCACTAACGCCTGCTTTAGCAATCTCAAACATCGAAATGTATAGAGAGAAAAATTACATCCTCGGACGGGATTTGAACCCGCGTCTTCTGACTCTCCATGTCAACACCATTGACCAACTAGGCCACCGAGGTTTGAGGCATTTTAATATGGCAGTTTGATAAAGTCTTTGCATATGCGAGAAAGCACTCAGCACAGGATTCAATACAGAAACTGAAAACAATATTAAACAATTATAATCAATGTTATTATTATTGTCTATTCATTTTATTTACGGATATGTTATCCGGTCTTTTACAAAGGCATAAGTGGGGCTATAGCCAATAATATAGATGCCTGTTTGGTATAAAACATACAAAAGTGTATAAAAACAGAGTTTGGGATGCCGGTGGATTATCTATTACAAAAATGGGTGAAATTACAAGGCTATTGTTATGAACTTATAGATGATAAGGGAGATATAAGACTATGGACGAGACTACGGCACCTGCTAATTTTAGTCTCATATTAAAATATTTAGGCAGGTGGTGACTTGCCACCCACTAAAAGGCCCCCACCATATGAGCCACTATCAATGGTGACAATTATAATTATTAATTAAAATAAAAACATTGTTTTGATCTCTTGCAACACTGTTTTTTATGCAATTTAAACTTTTATATTTTAAGTTAACTCAGAATGACAACCAAAAGTTTTGAAAGAAACATTGAATACCTATTTATAACAGAAATGACTACTGTAAATATTATTTATAATGTGTTATATACATACATTGTGTATATATACATAACACATGATGTCTCTCTTGAAGTTGTAGGTGTAATATGTATAAGCACATATATTATTAAACTGAAACTGAATTATTATATATTTTCATCTTTAAAACTTAGTTTTATTATTACCTAATTTCTAGATCATTGCATATTTCAAGTCTTGTCAATGCCTCGGCACACCTGATGAGTATATATATATATATATATTAAGTAGTCTTTATTAAAGAGGCGCTAGCTCTTGGACCAATATTCCCATTCCAGCTACATCTCCCTCCCATCAATCTTCGTGCAGATAAGCGCAGTATTGGAGCTCGGAGGATAAACACGCTGTGAAGTTTATGGATTGCAGTGTCGAGAGATTCGAGTGCCGGATGCATATGGGCGCCCATAAGTTTTCATAGATTGTATTGAAAGTTGGCATGGTGATTTAAGGGATCCAGTAAACACTGAAGCAGCTTTGTGTTTTATCATTTTTATTTAGATTTTATTTTTGTGTGTACTTTTATAGATAGGAAGGAAGGAAAGCACACGTTTCCTATAGTTATGCTTATGTTATTATTAATTTACAAACTTTCGTAATTAGTAAAGTATCAGCCATTTTATAAATTATTTAACCACAAGCGTTGACACAGGCAGGTGCACAAGGATTCTGAAGCAATGATGCGGATGGTAGCGTAACTGAAAAAATAATTATCAAATAAATATTTTAATATCGTGCTGTTATTTTATAATAGTCTAATGGTATGATCAAAGTGACTTTCTCTGGCCCGAGGGAAAGAGGAGATGAAATCAAGAAGCGATGACACTTTGCCGTTTGCTTTTATAGACGTTAATATACGTCATTTTATGAATAAAATCTCTTGTTTTAATTAATTACAGTAGTCGGAGGGTTTAAACCCTCCGCCTAATGTAATTAATTTAAAATAAAAATCTAATCAAAATAATAATAAAATGCATCTCGGACCCTTTAAAGACCCAGGGTCATAGTTGCAAGGAAAAACTTACGCTGGTAGAGCATTGCATAAATGACTTGCACTACAGAGGTACTAAGTGTAAAAACTTTTTGGTTAATAAATAAAATGTTGGTAAAATTTATGGCAGATTATACAGAAGACCGAAGAGTATAATCAGCCACTGTGTTTAGCGTTTGTGGATTACGAGAAAGCCTTCGATTCTATCGAGAAGTGGGCCATACTGCAGTCCTTGCAGCGATGCCAAATTGACTATAGGTACATCGAAGCGTTGAAGTGTTTATACAGCTAGGCCACTATGTCAGTCCGATTACAGGACCAGAGTACGGAACAAATTCCATTGCAGAGAGGTGTGAGGCAGGGAGACTTCATCTCTCCAAAACTGTTCACTAACGCATTGGAGGATGTTTTCAAACTTTTGGACTGGAAAAGATCTGGCATCAACATTAATGGCGAATACATCACTAACCTTCGTTTTTCCGATGATATAGTTATAATGGCGGAGTCGTTCGAGGATATCGGCACCATGCTCAACGACCTCAGTAGAGTTTCCCAACAGGTTGGTCTTAAGATGAACATGGATAAGATAAAAATCATGTCCAATGTTCATGTTCCACCTATACCGGTAATCTTGGAAACGATACACTCGAAGTTGTAGACGAGTACGTCTACCTGGGGCAGACTGTCCAATAAGGTAGGTGTCCAACTTCAACAAGGAGGTCGCACGAAGAATCCAGCTCGGATGGGTAGCGTTCGGGAAGCTTCGATCCATCTTTTCGTCCCCAATATCTCAGAGCCTTAAAACTAAGGATTTCAACCAGTGTGTATTGCCAGTTATGACTTATGGCACTGAGACGTGGTCCCTTACTGTGGGCCTCATTAACAAGCTTGAAGTCGCTCAACGAGCAATGGAGAGGGCTATGCTTGGGGTTTCCCTGCGTGATAAGTTCCGAAATGAGGAGATCCGTAGGAGAACTAAGGTCACCGACATAGCTCTCGAAATTAGCAAGTTGAACTGGCAATGGGTAGGCCACATCGCTCGCAGAACTGATAACCAATGGGGAAGAAAGGTTCTCGAGTGGCGACCACGCACCGGAAGGCGAAGTGTAGGCCGGCCCCCCGCTGGGTGGACCGACGATCTAATAAAAACCGCGAGGAATCGCTGGATGCAGGAAGCGAGTAGCCGGTCCAAGTGGCGTTCTATGGGGGAGGCATATGTTCAGCAGTGGACGTTTTCCGGCTGATAATGATGATGATGGTAAAATTTAATGTCGAAATGTGTTGAAGATTTTTAAAGCTTTATATAAATTTCCTCTTTTGCAACTAGATTTGTCTTCTCACATGCTAAGCCACAATTAACAGAGTTGTAAGTAGCTGATAGATACCACTTTTGCTTAACTTATTCAGCTAAGAAGACTAAAATTAACTTAACAACTGAGATGAGTGTTCTTTTTCCTGATATACTTACGTCCCTTGGTGAACATTAACACTACTTCAAATAATATCGTATGACCCGCTAGCCTCAGCTATCTGTGCGGTGGAGCGTGGTAGTGATAGAGCATACACGAAGTGTTATATGACATGTATCAATGAAAACGTTCCTCGCTCCCAATATAGGTCTTAGGTTAAAACTCAACTCCAGATGCAATGCTGTTCCATCATTGCACTGTTTAGAGATTGGCGAGTACAATATATGGATTCCTATAAGCTTTTATTCATTTTTGTAGGTAATTGTTTCTTTACGCAAAGTGATTAATAGAATCCAATATACATACACAACTTTAGAAAACAAAAATATGGTTCTGTCGCTTTAGGTTTTACTGCATCAAACTTCTGTACAGCTCCCAAATTGAAAATGACACTATTCTGTATTCTCTTATTTGATGATCGTTAAAGGCGACTAAGTGGAAAACGCGCTGAAAGAGCATCAAGTGTAGTAGATGTTTTACGCCCAGTCCCAATAATCTATCGCCGGTTTACCTTACTAGAGTTAGATATTCGACACTATTTGTATGGAAGTTATGTCAAATTTCTATCAGTAGTAAGGAAAACCGTGGATAGATAGATTATTGGGATCCTCCATTAGTGTTGCTATAGTTAGTAAAGTTATTTGAGTTCATAATATTAATAATAAATTTGAAACTCATAAATCGGCTTTGATCTTAAATTGAACAAACGACTATCGTTTAAAACTGTCGCTACCAGGCGTAACGCTCAGCCGTGCGATTCTTCAATGATTCGTCGTTGCGATTGTCGACGATCTCACCGATGTCTAATACTTTTAGATATCGCCCATGTACACAAGGTTGTTGTCAATGTTTCTTGTCATCTCGTCATTTGTTTCACGGATGTGGTCAAAGATGCAACGGTGTTTGTTTTTAGAGAATCTCAGGGCAGGCCCACGCTCAGCCATGCGCGATTCTCTACTGATTAGTTTATGCGCTCGTTGACGATCTCACCGATGTCAAATACTTTTAGATATTGCCCTTGTACACAAGGTTGTTTTTCCAACGTTTCTTGTCATCTCGTCATTTGTTTCACGGATGTTGTCAAAGATGCAACGATGTTTGTTTTTAGAGAATCGCACGGCAGGCGTAACGCTCAGCCGTGCGTTTCTCTACTGATTAGGTGATGCGCTCGTTGACGATCTCACCGATGTCAAATACTTTTAGAAATCGCCCTTGTACACAAGGTTGCGTTTCCAACGTTTCTTGTCATCTCGTCATTTGTTTCATGGATGTGGTCAAAGGTGCAACGATGTTTGTTTTTAGAGAATCACAGGGCAGGCCCACGATCAGCCATGCGATTCTCTACTGATTAGTTGATGCGCTCGTTGACGATCTCACCGATGTCAAATACTTTTAGATATCGCCCTTGTACACAAGTTTGTTTTTCCAACGTTTCTTGTCATCTCGTCATTTGTTTCACGGATGTTGTCAAAGATGCAACGATGTTTGCTATTAGAGAATCGCACGGCTAATGACTAATTACTTTGTAAGCATTAAAATAACGTCATAATGATATTCTATAAATATTCCTGGCTGTCAACTATTTTATAAGAACTGGGTTTTCTTTAGGGATAGATAATACTCATTCAATACCAACAGAAGATAATAATCTTAACATAGTATTGTTTCAAAGTAATATTATATTTCGTTATCCATTCCATTGGTCGGGTCATGATGATAAACTATTCGATTTATACTGGCTAGGGGACAAACTACGGAATGTTATTTTTTAAATCAGAGTGTTTTGTAAAAAGCAAAAATATACCTGTATCATCATCATCATCATCATTATCAGCCGGAAGACGTCCACTGCTGAACATAAGCCTCCCCCATAGAACGCCACTTGGACCGGCTACTCGCTTATATACTATATACAAGGTTACTGCTAATTAACTGGCGATACGCGACAGGCGTGTTGGGTATCGATAACAAAAACTAAAAAAAATGAAAAAAAAAATTTTTTTTTTAAGTTTTTTTTTCAACTTGTCTTTGAGTTATCAATGAGATAATAAGCGATACACAATACTTTAAGGTGCTTAGAATCACTAACAAAACAATAAAAAAGAATAATCACTAAATAAAAGCATCAGCTGTTTTGAATTAAAGACGCTCGCGCACCCACCCGCTCCGTTGCGATCGCTTAGTGATTGAAACGGCGGCCGCCGCTTGATATCGCTGGTTCATAGTAGTTAATAAATAAGTAGGTATAACATGCGTGTTTTTGTATGGAAATGTAATCCATGCTTACACAAGTTAGTAACTTACTAGAAACTGTTTTTACATGTTTACTGTTTTTCGTATGTTTGAGTTCGAATCGCCGATAGGTCATTTTGCACCTACTAGTTACGTGCTGGAATAGTTTTTCTTGTGAAGATGTGATGTACAACTAATTGTCATTAATTAGGTAGGTAGGTAAGTAAGTAGTTACCTACTATTTACTCAATTTTCTTGAAAGTTTATGTGAGTAGGTAGTACCTACAAAGTATTTTACCTATCCACAAAAAGCAGCTGATTTTAATTACCTATGGTATAATAATATGGTAGGTAATCATTGACCTGTGTATCGTAGCTCAATGTAGGTAATGAATAATGAACATTGTTATTCCACATTTTGAATATCACGCTTTTAAAATTGTTTTATTTTTAGTGTAAAAGTGGTCGTTTGACAAAAGGTGTGATTAGATTATTTATTGGGGACAACAGAAGTTTAATGATGAATAAGTTAGGTAGATACCTACATGTCGGGATTGCCTTTGGCTTGTTATGAGCAGATAGGATGTAACGCTTACCAAGAGAGTGATGGACATGAAATTTCATGGATAGATTAGGTAGCTAAAACAAAAGATGGATGGACGTCGGAGCACACTGACATGCGACATCGCCGCCGCTGCTCCGCGGCGCGCTGCACTTCGAACCAGCGATATCAAGCGGCGGCCGCCGTTTCAATCACTAAGCGATCGCAACGGAGCGGGTGGGTGCGCGAGCGTCTTTAATTCAAAACAGCTGATGCTTTTATTTAGTGATTATTCTTTTTTATTGTTTTGTTAGTGATTCTAAGCACCTTAAAGTATTGTGTATCGCTTATTATCTCATTGATAACTCAAAGACAAGTTGAAAAAAAAACTTAAAAAAAAAATTTTTTTTTTCATTTTTTTTAGTTTTTGTTATCGATACCCAACACGCCTGTCGCGTATCGCCAGTTAATTAGCAGTAACCTTGTATATATACTACTATACCTGTATGTTGGTTAGAAAAACACAAAAAATACATTTATTTTGTGTTAACAAAATTTTGGTTTTATTTACAAGCAGAAACTAAAAAAAATACAAATTAATAAATGGGAAATTTCTATTCAGTTTGTGTGGACAAAAAGACGAAATAAACATAGGTTCTATTTAGAAACAAACGATTATTTATCTACGTGTATAAAATATTTTAAAGGGTCAATACACAGTATCTCAACGGAAATTATTTCATTCACACATATGTGTGAATCAAAGTCATCAGTTCTTTTTTAACTTTTTATGATTCTAGAAAGGTTGGTTGTAGTTAACACAGCAAACACCCGCACGTTTTTCAAATTTACAACAAAACACGTCAGCGAAATAAGATGACTATACTATGCCTATGTTACTTCGTTACGAATACAATATTGTAGCATAACACAACGGCCTGGCCTGATGATTGAAGATTGACCATAGATCTCATACTGTCTACGCTATCGTGTACAAACACGACTGGCTAAACTAACTTCTCATTTTGGTAAGCTTATCGTACAGAGTCGGAGACTTTCGTGACACGCGCGATTGAACTTTTGAACTCGGTTTTACAGATATGATAAGGGTGCAAGTTTCACTAAAACCCACAGTTTGATAGAAAGAGTCGCATAAAAAAGAGAATAAAAGTCGCAATGCAAATGATATGCGTAGACCAGCTATCGCACGCTCACAATGTAGTGTTTGAATTTATTAAGTTCTTAAATGATTGAATTGTATGTCGGGCATCTTGACAGTCATAAGTTATCGCTTTCATCTGCATTTGTACCCACTATACCAAACATTACAGTCATATAGCACATATATAAATTAAAATTATTTCTCGCGGCTTTATATAATCTTTGTGGCACGCAAGCTCAAGTTTTTAAAAAGTTTTTTGTTCATAAATCAAGAATTCACTCAATATTACGCACGAATTGTGAATATTCGATACCCTGAGTTTCTCTACCCACTTCTTCTAGATTCACAATTCACTAATCAGGGGCGCTTTTCAATCGACTTACAACAAAAAGGAGGAGGTTTTCAAACTTCTTAAAGAATAGTCCGTTTTTAAAAAATATTTTTTTTAATTTAATCAAGTATACCTTCTAGATGATCATGACCATTTAAATTTAACTAAATTCGGATAAACGGTTTTTGAGTTACAATATAATAACTGAATAGTGTTTCGCCTAATCTCGATCTTATCATTAATGACGGTGAAGGACAATCGACACGTAAGTATTAAGGGTCACTAAAAAGATGAAGTTAAACTTTTAACCTAAAAATAATTCATAACAAGTTATTTCACACTGTGTAGTGTTGAAGGCGGTACCATTTTTTGCTAACAAGTTTTTTTAATGACTATACACGTAAACCTACTGTGCGATTCTCTAATGATTCGTCGACTGGTCATTTGTTTCACGGATGTGGTCAAAGATGCAACGGTGTTTGTTTTTAGAGAATCTCAGGGCAGGCCCACGCTCAGCCATGCGCGATTCTCTACTGATTAGTTTATGCGCTCGTTGACGATCTCACCGATGTACGAATACTTTATGAGATATCGGCCTTGCACATAAGGTTGCTTTTCCAACGTTTTGTGTCACCTGTTCATTTGTTTCACGGATGTTGTCAAAGATGCAACGATGTTTGCTTTTAGAGAATCGCACGGCTGTTATTAGAATTTTGACAAAGTCACGGTAAACAGTGAAACAAACTCAGACTAAGGCTACAAACAAAAAAACACCTACTTACAGTGGTCGGAACATTTACCTATCACCATATTATATCACGTTTATCGACCGAGCGTCCCATGGTAACCCCCTAACTTTAGCAGTCAAAGTATATAGAACTTTGGATATAATAACCATAAGACGTGCGGAATCTTCGAAACTTTGGAGACGTATTGGCGGACTGTCCGTCGGAGTATACTGCAGTTTGGAAATTGCTTGCAAGTAGTGATCCGGAAGACACAATATGTCAACAGAAGTGGAGCTAAAGTTCCGTGACAAACGGTGGGTGGAACAACTTATTTTTACTGGTGTACTAGATAGAGTAGCAGTTCGTAGAAATTGTATTAACATACTCTTTGATGTTACTCGTAATTCTATCTTTCGCGGCTATCAGGTAATTCACAACCATATTGAAGCGATTATACAATACAATACAATACAATAATACTTTATTGAACACCAAGCTTATAAATGAAAGAACTAAGAGTAGTTATTATAGCTCTAAGGAAAAGTACTTAGACCGCGCGGACTCTAGTAAGAAGAACTTCATTGCGATAAATAGGCAATAAAAGTGACCAAGATTAACACTAACATTATTGTCACTCATATTTTACTTTGTTTTTCCTAAATTTCGGCACCTGGACTATAAGCTATGATATTTATTATTACTAGATTTTTAATCATGATGAATAATATGGCCCAGGTGGTGAAGACTGGTAAATGTCTCATGAACTCTGATGATCTCAAGCTCATAGGTAGATAGATAGACAGATAGACTTCATTGAGACACCACATTTATGACTTAACTAAAACTCATATTGAAGGTTTTACTAACCTTCAATATGAGTCTTAATTAAGTGTCAAAATGACTACATTAGCCCGTAAAATGACAGAAAATCCATTAATGAATGGAGCGTATATAATGTAGTATTATTTTAATAATATATTTAATAATATTTGAAATATGATTTAATTCTCGTAAATGCTTCATAATGACATTTGATCGAATATTGTTTGCCATTAATTTTATTTAATATTTAAATAAATTTAACTTAAAAAGAATGTATTTGTGATTAATATGAAATGTAGGACCGTCACCTAACTTTTCATAATTGCATTAAATCAAACCTTCTCCAAAAAAACCTTTTCGTCGCTTAGGCTTTCTTCTAAGCAACACTAAAATTAAATATTTCAAAGACTCGCAGGTCCCTTGTAATGAGCGAATTGGAATAGAGTATATATGTTTGGATTACCTACATTATGTTCCTTGCACTCTCATGTTGGAAAAAGTTCTGAAAACATTTCTGAGATCATAGTAATAAAAACATATGAATTTTATCTGTACTCTACTAAGTTCTTGCTCGGTCAGCTTGGGTGAACTCTTTAGAAGTCAGAAGTCTCCTAGACCAGCTCACCATGTGTAGTAAAATTCTAAGGAATCCTTAGGATAGACCCCCATTGATTCCCATAACTGTGGCCCGAGCCAATTCTCCTCGTCTAAGCTTTACTGAATATAATCACACTGCAAATAATGTTTTAAAAGCAAAATAAAATTTGTTTAATATTGGTATGTGGATAGACTAATATTTTAACGTGCTGCTTTTACACTATAACTTCGACCAAGAAAAACTGTGGGAGTACCTACAAGAATAATACTTGAAGAAGTTCTCAACCACCTACTATGCCAACTGGTAAGGATCACCGGGTCCCATGTATAGACTTTTGCACTTCCTAAGCATGTGACAACCTCCAACTGCGAGTATCATTACAAGACTGCAATTATGCGAAACATAAATACTATCCGATTTGTTCTTATCACAATAAAATTAATGCGAAACTTAGTATTATGCCAATACAATTTACTTCTTCCTGCTTTAACGGGTTCGTGGATTTTAATGTGATTGAGATTAATACATGCAATTTTTATATAATTATTATTTCTGTAGAACATCACATTTTGCGTTGATGGTTCCTATTTTCGTATCATACAGTTATTGTTTACACCAACAAACTTATACAAATTGACCTACTTTTTCATGTAATTTTTATACAATCAAGGGACAAGACGGACCAATCATGCGCCTTATGTAAAACATTGCCAATTTCAGTTGCAGTGCTACCCATACGTAGCTTAGATTCGTAGTTTTGCATGGCACTGACCTGCGGCTCTATACCCCGAGACGTTTTCGATGCTCTTTCTATCAGTTATTTCACTTGCTTCAGTGCCTTTAACAGTAATGCTAGCGCACTATGGCTTCGTGACAGAATATCTGACATTGCGGTTGTACCAGTTCTGCCGTGCGATAATCTAAGAGCAAACGACGAGATGACTGGAAACGTTGGAATAACAACCTTGTGAACAAGGGCGAAATCTCATAAGTATTTGACATCGGTGAGCTCGTCAACAGTCGCAAAGACGAATCATTAGAAAATCTCACGGCAGGTGCGATTCTCTAATCGCACTCCAATCGACTTCAAAGATGTTTTCATCCCATCTATTCGAAAAGGACGACTTGGTTCGCCTTTATGTGCACCCAAAGGTGGTGTTTTCTATAAGAAAGTTTTAGCGGGCAGTAATGAGTTTTTAATCCTCTTTATAAGTGCGCCGCAATTGTCTTTGCCGCGCACTTTTTGAATTTGGAACATCTTAGTGTTCAGCACCAAAGAAATCGAACGCAAATATTGTTTGAATAAAGACTGGCTGGTACGACGGCCCATAGTCACGCCGCCGGATGAATGAAAAAAAAAACAAATTAAAAAAGCGCGAACTACAGCCCGCGTTTTCGTAAATTTTCACGGATTGTTAGAAATTCATTGTTTTGTTTTGTTTTGAAAAATGAGTTCTTCAAGTGACAGTGAAAGTATAGAATTAACTCCTGAAAGCATTAGAACTGACGCAAGAAATGTGATGGATAATCTATTACCTGCAAAATCCCGGGAGAAATATATGAAAGCCTATGGTAATTTTATTGAATGGAGAAATGCAAGAAGCGCCAAGATTTTTTCAGAATCTGTGTTTTTGGCCTACTTCCAGTACTTAGCCAAAACTAAACAACCTTCAACTTTTTGGAGTACATACTCAATGCTAAAATCAACAGTCAGTTCTAATAACGATGTAAAACTGGACACATATTCGAAATTAATAGCGTACCTGAAGAGGATGTCTGATGGATTTAAACCTAAAAAATCCAAAGTATTCTCAGTCAAAAACGTGGAGACTTTCCTTAATGAGGCACCCGACAAAGTCTTTCTTGCCGTAAAAGTAAGTAGGTAACTATGTTTACGGTGGATTAGTAAAATATAATCATAGTGTATAAAAATGCACATTTTATTGTAACCTGTACTTTGATAGATACTTGTCTTATTCACATTCGGTTTTGTTACAGGTGGCTTTAATTTTCGGATTACATGGAGCTTGTCGTGGCAATGAACTTTTAAAAATAACTGTTGATGATGTCGAAAATCACTCGGATGATTTACTGTTAGTAAAGCTGACCGATACAAAAACCAAAATTGACCGATCCTTCGTAATACGAGGAGAATACAAAACTATTGTACAGAAATACCTGGACCTGCGTCCTGCTGCTATGAAGACCAATCGGTTTTTCATCCGTTATCAAAATGGCAAGTGCTTCAAACAAGTGATGGGAAAAAATAAAATTTCTAACATGCCACAAGAAATTGCTACTTATTTGAAGTTACCAGATATCAAACTGTATACAGGACATTGTTTTCGTCGTACTTCTGCTACCCTTTTGGCAGATACTGGAGCGGACTTAACTGTTCTCAAGCGACATGGAGGATGGAAATCGAGTGCTGTAGCAGAAGGGTATATAGAAGATTCCATTGAGAACAAGGCGAAAACATCTGAACGCATCGTGGAAAACATTAAATTGCAACCTTCAGTTAATCCATCCATACCACTGTCGCCGCGCCTATCTACATCCAAACAACGAGATTCACCGTCACATTTTCCTCAAAATGATCCAGATTCGGACATTTCAAACACGCAGAATATAAAATCTACAACAATCTCTATTCCTAATAAAACTGTAACAATAAATTTTCATAATTGCGAAAATGTCTCAAATGTAAATATAAGTTTTTAGTTGTTTTAATAAAGGATACTATTTAATTTCAATTTAGTTGTTACTCTATGTTTTATTAAATAATAATATTACAATAAAATATGAGGCGCTTTTATTTTCTCATAGTGGGTGATGAAAAGTAGAGTGTATCACTCGGGCGCAAAATATATTTTTGGCTCGGGCGACGTACTTTGAATCCCTCGCTACGTTCAGGATTCTACTAAAGAATCCCTCGCTACGCTCGGGATTCTACTCTAGAATCCCTCACTTCGCTCTGGATTCAAAAAAGCGCCCTCGCCGTAAAAATATTATTTTGCTCCCTTATGATACAATCTACTATGAACTTGCATTTGTTTTGTGAAATCTGCAAATGTGAAAGAACACTTTACATCCATCAGTTACTCGGATAACAACTTGATAAATTCAAAGTGAATTTCTTATCAATCTCACCAGCCTCACAAAGGCAGACATCTAACGGATGTCATGTACTACTTTCAACCCCGTCTTTCATCCACACGACACTTTTGTCTCTTGGGAAATTAGTCTTCGCACAATTTCTTGTTACAACTTTCTACAAAGTATGCTACTATTTTACTACCTTGTCGTAGTTAAATAACTCAATATTTTGGTGAATTTTTATAACATCTATTCGATTTTTCATTATGGTCAAGTCGTAATTTGGTGTTGTGAAAAATAATCTAAAGGCAATAAAAGTGTTCTGTATTTATTCGTATGAAAAATGAGGCATTAGCCAATTCTGGTTTTGATCATTTGGAAATAATAACACTTAAAATTATTGAATCATGTTTTGTTATGTTGACATTGACAATTATTTTTGTATTTGTAATTTTGAAAGCGATCTTATGTATATTTATAAAGGCCATTAAATCTGTACATCTATCCTGAAATAGCGTCGGAATCGGTATTGCATTGTTTACATTCACCAAAGAAATCTGTTCTGTGATCTGTGACATTTACATACCATAAAAATAACTGCCAATTTGCTACTAAGAAATTTAAGATAACTTATTTTTACCTTGTTGATAAGTTTGGTAACCCACATGTATTATTGCTATTAACAATAGTAAGTTAAAAAAAAAATAGGTGCGCCTATTGCATTCATACATCTTTGTATTGTGTCGTATTACCTCATCATCATCATCATGATGATGTCGTATTACCTATGTAGTATGTATCTATTACTAAATTATGTATTACAAGCATCGTCATTCTAATTATTAGAGAGAAAAATTCACATTTTCAAACGGGTTTTGAACTCGCGTCTTCTGACAATCCGTTTCAGACGCCATGACCAACTAGGCCACCGAGGCTCGAGGTCCGAGCATTCAATTTTATCTCTCTATCTGATTTTAAGTTTCGTATGGGGACTGAGTGACATCCGTTGAACAGCTTTGAAAGCATTATCCAACCGAAAGAAGATTTTTTACAAATTCTTTCGTATTGATTTCACAACCCTTCAAAATTTTTATAGAACGTTGAATTTTATTTGCTTATGCTAATTTTTGTTTGCTTTAAAAATTGCAATCTTTGGTATCGCTATGCAGGCGTTCATAATCAGCCCATTCTGTTCCCACTGTTGGGACTCAAGCTTTCCTATCAGAGAGAAGAGTTGAGCTATAATCCACCACGCGGGCCCAGTGAGGCTTGGTGGATAGGTTTATGGCCAACCCATGTCGAAGTTTTCATGCCGTCCGAAGGCCTTCGACATAGCCTAACGACTGTTGCCCTAAGACAAACAACCAGGACCGACGGCTTAGCGTGCCCTCCGAAGCACAGAAGTACTCAGTTGAATAATGCCACTAGCGGTCACCCATCCAAGTCCTGACCGCAGCAAGCGTTGCTTAACTTGTTGATCAGCTAAGATCGCCAAGTCAAGCTCCGCTACGAGCGCTTCTAAAGCAGGCGTTAGTTTAAAAAAAAGTAACACTATGAAAATCATCATTCTACTTAACTAAAACCTAATTTTGCATTTGCATTGTGTTGTTAGTATGATGTTATATGATTTGACTACAACTCAAAAGTTACCAGTGGGCATTATACGAAAGATTAACGTGATCGTATCGTTGACGTACACAGTACAAACTATGATTTATCTGTGCCACAAATATGCAGGATAATCAACGATATCAATTTGAATACCGTTCATATTTAAAACAATTATATGTACCTTATTAAATGAATTAATAATTCCGATATATGCATTCAAGTTAATATCCGTAGAAGAACGAAAGTCACCGACATAGCCAAGATCAGCCAGTTACAGTGGCAATGGGCAGGGCACATAGCACGCAAATAGATGGCCTATGGGGTCGGAAGGTTTCGGAATGGAGACCTGGGACCGACAAGCGCAGCGTAGGTCACCCACCGACACAGTGGACAGACGACCTGATAAAGGTCGCATCAATACGTTGGTTGCAGGCTGCTTCCAACCCGTCCTTTTGGAAAATTATGGGGAAGGCCTATGTTCAGCAGTGGACGCCCTACGGCTTAGATGATGATGATAATGTTAAATTTTAATCACTGATTAAACTTTGGCCATTGAATTATAAAGAGAGTCTGAAAATGATTTCAGTATTAACTTACATTGTAAACCAAAACTAACCAACAATACGGAAATTCCACTGCACGATTGCAATCACCATTTCAAAATTAAAGCCGAATCCGTTTAGCTGTTACCATCTAGCACCATTTGGGTCGAAATCTAAAAATGCAAATACAGAAAACATTGGAACATTTCCACTCAAAGTAATATGGAAGCAGATCCGGGAATTCCCGATTCGAGAATTCCGAGCCATATTTACACACAACGTGAATTAGTCCCATGAGATGCAATCCTGCAATTTCTAGATATTTCTCTTCCTCGTAAAATGGGTGATAAATGTGTGTAGCCGAACCTATACCGATTCAAATCCCAAGTGGAACAACGAATTTGTGAATTTCTCCCCAACGACTGTTCGGCTTATTTTCTTTTTAGGCAAATGACGCATATTTTTTGACTTTTTCCCTTTTATGAAATGTTTTGTTCCACGAAAAAATTCTTACCTATATTCCAATCTGCGAAATCCCTGACACGGATATTTGTAAGCGAATATTCGGAACTTTTTGGCACTTACTGAATGTCGGCACGTTTTTGTGTAAAGTCTTTGAGTTTGAGCCAAAAATTCGATTTTCTAAATGACTCGAGCAAGACATAAATTTGGTGTTTCAATTGTCATCGATAATAATTTATGTAAACTAAAGATTACTGATGGTACTGCTGCCAATTTTAAATTGGCTTTTTCGAAATAAAATCTTTGAATTAACTAAGCTCATAATGATGGTAAATGAAAATCAGCTGCAAAGTATCCTAGAGATGAGCTTTTTGTTGAATATTGCTATGCAGGATCCATGAGGACAAACACTTGTTGCGTTTTTTATCATATTTATTGCACTCTGGTTATCTATCAATAGATATAACTCAAAGTTAGTAAGTACAGTTAAGTTCGCTTGATATGCCTTTGATATAGATTAATTCTGTTACAGATAGTGCACCTGCAACAAACTCAGCTTCAGCAGTAGACAATGCGACGGATGTCTGCTTTTTGGTGAACCAAGAAACTAAGTTTCCACGGTAGAATACAGCACAACCACTTGTGCTTTTCATATCTGATTTGTTTCCTGCCTAATCAGCATTTTTTGTATCCGATTTTGTGTATACTAAACCTTTGTTCATTGTGGTTTTTAGATAACGTAAGATCCTTTTACTTGCTTTCCATAGTTCAGTAGTTGATTTATCGAGAAATCTGTTCAGAAATGTGACTGAAAATGTAATATCTGGCCGACTGTTAATTGATATGTATAACAATGATCCTATCAGTTCTCTGTATGGAACATTTATTATTTCTTGTTCTTTGTAATGTCCATTAAAGTTGAGTTTCATCGGTGTATCTATAGGTCTACAATCTTGCATATTACATTTTATTAAAATTTTCTTTATTAGCTCTGTTTGTTTTATTTCAATTGTATTTCCTTTTTGAGTAATTTGCATTCCCAAATATTCTTTAATTTCTCCGAGATGGTTAGTATTAAATTCCTTCTTCAATAGTGCTATTATTTCTTCATCCTTACCGATAGTCAAAATATCGTCCACAAACAGAAGTAGAAATGTCTTGTCCTTTTTGTATAACAGCAATCATATTTTGATTGTTTAAACCCTTGTTTAGTTATAAATTGATGAAAACGTTTGTTCCAACATTTTGGTGCTTCTCGCAAACCATATAAAGCTTTTCTTAATCGTAGTACCTTCCCCTGAGGTATTTGTACACCTTGTGGACATTTTATATAAACTTCAACATCTAAGTTTCCATTCAAAAAGGCTGTAGGTACGTCCAGTTGATTGATAGACCTTTTTGAACTGCATGGCTTAACAATAGTCTTACTGTAGACAGTCTTGCTACTGGTGAGAAACAATTATATGTGTTCTCTTCTTGGAAGCCTTTAGCAACTAACCTTGCCTTTTTAACATCATTTTGTTTTGTCTTAAAAACCCATTTTTGTGTCAATTGCTTTTTTACCCTTTGGTAGGTCTGATATTTCCCATGTTCCTAATTTTTCATGCGACTCTATTTCCTTCTTGATAGGTTTTTCCCATTCCTCTTTTCTTTACCTCATAGTCATCTAATCTCTTTGGTGCAGTTATTGTTCTTCCACTTTTTGTCGTTTTTGGTTGTTGATATTCTCTTTCTGTTTCAATAACATTTTCATTTTCATTGTTCTCATATGTATTTTCCATTCTCTGCTGTATTTGTTCATCCAATTTATTTTCTATCTCTCGGTTCTGGCTTCCCTGTCCTTCTTTTGCTTCCTCTGAGCTTCTCTTCTTTACATCACCCTCTTCTACAAATTCTTGTTTTTCTTCTTCATAATATTGATACATATTGTTTTGGTTGTTTTTCTTTTCTTCTTTATATACATAGTCTTTTTCATCAAATCTCACATCTCTTGAAATTATAACTTTATAATTTTGTGGATCCCATAGTCTATAACCTGCTGCTGAGTATCCTAGCATACGAGTTTCGCTCGCTCTTTGTTCAAATTTTTTATCTCTTGGTAAAATATTATACCATGCTTTACTTCCAAATGTTCTTAGTTTTGTCTAATCTAGTTGGCCGCACATGATTTCTTGTGGTATCCCATTATTTAATGCTGTTGTTGGAAATCTGTTTAGTTGGTAGCACGCACATGCAACTGCTTCTCCCCATAGGTGTTTTGGCAGCTTAGTTTCTATCATCAGTGTCCTGGCTTTATTATACAATGTCCTATTCATTCTTTCGGCTACTCCATTTGATTGTGGTGAGTAGGGCTGTGTATATTGTATGATGATGCCTCTATTACGACAGAAATTCTCTATTTTGTTTTTAAATTCTCCACCGTTATCACATCTTATGTACTTGACCTTTGTTTCCTTTTCATTTTCTAGCTGTCTTATATAATCGAGTAAAATGTTGGTAGCCTCGCTTTTCTGTTTCATTAAATACACAACACAAAAGTGTGAGAAATCATCAATTATTAACTGGTAGTATAGCTCTCCGTGAATTCCTTCTCGACATAGGACCTGCCACGTCTGTATGCAGAAGTTCTCCAATCTTATGTGACTTCGGTTTCTGTACTGAGTTAAATGGTAAACGGGTTGACTTGCCTAACATGCAGGGTCCGCAAGTTCCATCGGTGATTGGTAAATTCATTATTTTTGAGCTATTGTTGTTTATGTGACCTAGACGTCTGTGCCATAGGTCCGCGTTGTTTGCACTGTAACATGAATCATTATATGAAAGGCATATTTCCATTTCTAAGATGAACAGTTTACCTATACTTTTACCTAATAGCTTTTTCTGTGTTTTGTTGTTCAAGATTTCCACATAATTTGCACTGAATTTTACGCTACAATTGTTTTCTATAATCTTTTTTACAGATAGTAAATTAAATTTTAAATTTGAGACTATAACCGCTTCTATTGTTACCCCATTACCATTACATTTCAAATCAATAGTGCCCTTTTTATTTGCCGTTATAAATTCCCCGTTAGCTAGGTATATTTTCATTTCTCTGTCCATTTCACGTATATTAGTCATATGTTTTTCAAAGTTTTCTTGTATTAGATGTTCTGTGCAACCAGAATCTATTACCCACTCAACTAAATTATTATCTACATAATTACAGTTATTTTGAATACCTGTGAGGAACATAAACCTTTCTTCATTTTCTTCTACCGCTGCTGCTGCTTGATGTCCTCGTCCATGACTGCTTCGTCCTCGACCTCTGCTTGTATAATTATATTGTCCTCTTCCTCTACCACTATAATATTGTCCTCGTCCATGCTGTCCACCATAACGTAAACCTCCATTTTGTCTTTCATTATGTCCTCTGCCGTATTGTATTCCTCTATGTTGTCCTCCGGTTTGATATTGTTCTCCTCCTCGGGATGTATTGCGATTGCGACACTCTCGTGCAATATGGCCAATTTTTCTACAATTAAAACATTCTTTATTTTCTAATGCTGCATAGCTGAATGATGTATTCTGTTTTGTGGTTTTATTCTTCAATTTTAATTCTGCATCTAATAATTTGTTCTTTACATATTCCATTGTTAGTATCTCCGTTGATGTTTCCATAGCTGTAATTATTGGTTGGTATTTTTCCGGTAGCGACATAATTAGATAAGTGACCTTGTCTGTTTCCTCCATTTTTGCAATGTGTTCAATTTCTCTTACAATTTTGTCATAATTATAGAAGTAGTCTTTCAAATTTTCTTCTTCTTTGCACTTCATACTTATCAGTTGTTTTCTTAGAAATATATTTGAGAGTGTACTTTTTCTTTCATAAATGGTTTTTAGTTTCTCTATCATCCTGCTCGCTGATACTCCAGTTGATTGTCCGCCAAGGATTGTATGATAATGTTTCGTGCCTTCGTGTCCATTTTCTTGTAATCTTTCTGAGTTACATTTTCACATTTTGGTGAAAGTGCTTCTAAGCATTCCTTTAATTCCATAAAATTTTTAATACGGAATAGCCAGCTGTTAAAGTTTTCGCCGCTGAATATCGGGAGTGATATTGGAAATGTAGTAGACGATGCCGACGCCATATTTTTCTTGTCTTTTTGTGCAGAACTTTTCTTTAAATCACTACTTTTATTTAACCATCAACTATGCCATCTGGCTTAATCGTTTTCTGAGCCCATGACCTGTTGAATATTGCTATGCAGGATCCATGAGGACAAACACTTGTTGAGTTTTTATAATTGTTTTAATTATATCAAGTCATCTTATTATCATTACACAGACACACACATAGGTGTACACAGTAGGGAAGAGTAGTCAGATGGCAGCACCGTGTGGGTGCGTTCACAGTAATATTTACGATGCGTTCATGATATTTAACACTTATCGAAGGTTTTAATCATAGAGATATATTCGGTAGTCTGTGGTTTTAAAGTATTGTTGTGGGGGATTCCTGACCATTCATTTTATTATTTTGCGTCTATAACCTGAAACCCCAGGTGTTTTTAGGACTCAGTAAAGCCATTTAATAAAAAAATCAAGTCAAGGACTTAATATAGGTCTTTGATGTACATGGCCAAATTTCCACGGGATAGACCGAGACAGTAAATCAGAACATTTTAGATCATGGATGTAGAAGGAATAAAAACAATCTCTCTCTCTCTCTCTCTCTGTGTGTGCGTGTGTGTGTGTGGTCGTTTCTTCATGACTGATGATCGTGGTCATCGGTGGATGTGGATGGTGTACATCGAGATCGTATGATCTGCTTCCATCGGTGCCTATCCATCGCGTCTCTGACAACTGAACAAAATTCGATTGAGGAAGGCTCTTTCAGTTGGTCGCTCCATCTGGTTGGGGATCGCCCGCGGGGTCTTTTGCCCTCCGTATTCCCCACCACGATAAGTCTTTTAAGTCTTTCAAGGCTCTCGTTACCTTTTCTTACTATGTGGCCAAAGTAGGTCAGTATGCACTGTTGGCAGATTGTGGAAAGACGAATCCGAACACGAAGCTGTGAAAGGATCGATGCATTGGTGCGTTTGGCGGTCCATGGTATCTGCAACATTTGCCTCCAACACCACATCTCGAATGCATCGATCCTTTGCCTTTCTCTGGCTTGTATCGTCCATGTCTCTACGCCGTACAAGATATGTGGAATACTAGAGCGCGTATTAACCGGTTCTTGGTGGTAATAGTAATGCCCCTCTTCTTCCATATGACATTAAGTCGGGTCATCGCATCCTTAGCCATACCAATACGCCTCTTTATCTCCGGTGCACAGTTGCCATCATTGTGTATTAGTGCGCCTAGGTATACGTAGTGGTCAACAATATCAACCCCTGGGATGACCTTAGTTGTGCTGGGCAGTTTTTCGGCACGATCTATTACCATCAGCTTTGTCTTGCTTCTGTTTACTGCGAGACCGATGTTGTTCTCGGTCTCAAGTCTTTGAAACAGCTCCTGCATATCCTCCACAAACATCGCCAAGAGGACTGTGTCATTGGCATATCTGAGATTCGTGATCCATTTTTCGCCTATCGGAAATCCCTTATCCAAAGTCACGAGCACCTTTCGAATGAAATAAAAACAATATAACGGGATATATCTATACTCTTTTCTAATGTATACGAAGCTTACCTCAAATATGGTTGAGGAAGGCGATGGCTGCCACATGTCTCGCCTCATGAAGGGGTGCTGCTTACCGAGACCGGTCTGCTCTGAATGCTGATGCAAACTCACATATTATAACTTATAATAATATAAACTTTAGTAATTTAATAAAAATCCTATGTCCCCTAATTAAGTATGTATTGTTGTCTCTTTTTAATTATATTTAGATGTAATACATTTGCATATAACTACCTATTTTGCGTATCTGTGGAGCCTAGTTATAATATATAAACAAGTACAATTTGAAAAATTTAATACCGACTTACATTCTATTCAGTTATTGGAAAGTAACTCAAAAATTACTGCACCGAATTTAATGAAATTGTAATGGGACCACACTGGAAGCACCAACTTTCAAACAAAAATAATTTTGAGAATCGGTTCACTCTATCGCAAGTTATGAGGTAACAAACAAAAAAAAAACACATACAGGTGAATTGAGTACCTCCTCATTTTTTTTAAGTCGGGAGAAAAATTAACGAATCAAAACAGAAGAACGAGATGATACTATAAGATTACCTAGTTGGTAGTGACCCTGCTTTTGAAGCTCGGAGTCCCAAGCTCGATCCCTGGCCGAGACAAATGTTTGTTTGCTTGGATCTTGTGATCTGTTGTAATGTGTGTCTATGCTCCTTGCGACACAGGGAATTCTAGGGTAAGAGCGTGAAAAGGGTACATTAAACTTGATAATGATTTAAGTGTTTCCTAAACTAAGCACTTTTTGTGTGATGAGAGAAGGTCAAGCAACAGATATGTCTGGATATTACAAATTAAGAATATGTGGTGGGATCCTGTCCCTCTGAATATTAATTGTGACTTATACGAGGATCCATCTATTTTCCAACAACATTAGTAGATAGTATAGGTACATACACGAATACATTGTTGGTGTCACATCTAGTTGCTTTTAATCGCCGCATGGGACGGAGCGAGATCTATTGAATAGCTTGACAAGCTTTATCAAATCGAAAGAATCATTATTACAAACACGCTAGTACTTTCCATACTAAAAGAAAAAACTCTTTTCTACCTCTTAAGGCGCGGTCGTACCCTGTAAATAGTCAAAAGCAGAATCTTTAAACATCGAGTGTAACGAAACAGTTCAATAAAAATCTATGAAAAAAAACTTAAGTTAGAAAAGGAACAGGCAAAGAGTAATAGCCGAACAGAATTCACAAATATTACTCGCTCTCTGCAGAAAAAAATCCTAAATAGGTGCATAAAAATAAACTTTCACGTCCAAACTCTCAGAATTTTCAGCGATAACACTATATTATTTTTTAGGTAATACATAGCCAACATATAGTACTAAAGTAGTAACCAGCAGTTTTTTCAATTGTGTTAGTATATATCGAAAGATATAAAGAAAACGTACAAAATTACCGCATTTTCGCATTACATCGTCCAATCTAACAAGCTATTTTCAACCTTACATAAAGCATCGTCCCGGAGATATCCCGGACATCAGCCTGTACGAGATTAGAATGGCCTTGAAACAGCTTAAGAAAAACAAGGTGCCTGGTGACGACGGTATCACATCTGAGCTTCTGAAAGCGGGTGGAACACCGGTACTTAAAGTCCTTCAGAAGCTCTTTAATACCGTCTTACTCGAAGGTTCAACGCCAGAAGCATGGAACAAAAGCGTGGTGGTGCTGTTCTTCAAGAAAGGTGACAACACTTTACTTAAAAATTACAGACCCATCTCGCTTTTGAGCCATGTTTATAAGCTGTTTTCGAAGGTCATAACGAACCGTCTCAGTCGCAGGTTTGATGAATTCCAGCCTCCGAAACAAGCCGGTTTCCGAAAAGGCTATAGTACTATAGACCACATCCACACGCTACGGCAAGTTATACAGAAGACCGAAGAGTATAACTTGCCTCTTTGTCTAGCGTTTGTGGACTATGAGAAAGCCTTTGATTCGATCGAGACGTGGGCAGTGCTTGAGTCTCTCCAGCGGTGCCGTATTGACTATCGGTATATTGAAGTGCTGAAGTGTTTGTACAAAAACGCCTACATGTCAGTCCGAGTACAGGAGCAGAGTTCGAAGGCAATTCCATTGCAAAGAGGCGTGAGACAGGGAGACGTTATATCTCCGAAACTGTTCACCGCTACATTGGAAGACGCCTTCAAGCTCCTGGAATGGCAAGGACTTGGCATCAATATTAACGGCGAATACATCACTCACCTTCGATTTGCCGACGATATTGTAGTCATGGCAGAATCCATGGAAGACCTCAGTACAATGCTCGAAGGCCTCCATCGAGTTTCCCAACGGGTAGGTCTTAAGATGAACATGGACAAGACGAAAATTATGTCTAATGCCCATGTTGTACCTACCCCAATATCAGTTGGGAACTCAGTTCTCGAAGTTGTTGACGAGTACATCTACCTGGGACAGACAGTCAAACTAGGCAGGTCCAAATTCGAGAAAGAGGTCAATCGTCGAATCCAACTCGGCTGGGCAGCGTTCCGGAAACTTCGCGAAGTCTTCTCGTCAAAAATACCTCAGTGCCTCAAGACAAGAGTCTTCGACCAATGTGTGTTACCAGTGATGACTTATGGCACTGAAATGTGGTCTCTTACTATGGGCCTCATAGATAAGCTCAAAGTCGCACAACGAGCTATGGAGAGGGCTATGCTCGGGGTTTCTCTACGTGATCGAATCAGAAATGAGGAGATCCGTAGAAGAACGAAAGTCACCGACATAGCTCAGAAGATTAGCCAGTTGAAGTGGCAATGGGCAGGGCACATAGCACGCAGAACAGATGGCCGATGGGGCCGAAAGGTTCTGGAGTGGAGACCACGTACCGGCAAGCGCAGCGTAGGTCGTCCACCGACACGGTGGACAGACGACCTGAGGAAGGTCGCAGGACGACGTTGGATGCAGGCCGCATCCAACCGGTCCTTTTGGAAAATCATGGGGGAGGCCTATGTTCAGCAGTGGACGTCCTACGGCTGAGATGATGATGATGATAAAGCATCGTAAATTATTATAAAATTGGGCGTCTTAACATCGCTATTCACAGAACCGCACTAACTTGTAATTTACGCTTATTCTAAACCTATATTTTCAACCGACTTCTTAAAGGAGGAGGTTCTCAAGTCGGCGTGAATATATTTTTAAATATATTTTATGACCACGCATGAATTTTTACAGAGTAGTCCGATTTTGATAATTCTGTGTGACGGTATTTCATATAAATTTCATCTAATTCAGTCAAGCTGTTTTTGAGTTACACTCTAATAACTCGAAAGTGTTACGCCTATCTTGATGATATCCTTATTGACGGTGACTGACAATCGATCCCGTAAGTAGCAATCGTCACTAAAAAGGGTTATTTTTTTAAACCAAAAATGGAACCGATTTTGACACTAAAAAGTGTGAAATAATTTGTTGACATCGGTACTGTGGCGGTCTATGCTTAGGGTTTTACCGTTGAAAGAAAACTAATAGTGACTTGATGAATACACCATAAAAATCAGGTTTATTGTCCGTCTTATATACATAAATTGTTCTTACAACTAGGCACTAACACATACGGAGCGTACAAACTATTTAATACCGAAGTAATTCGATAAGGCGAGTCATCTTCTATCTCGCTCGCACGAGTTTAAATACATCGCGGCGGCCGTAGCGCTCGTAAATGCCGGTAGAGGCAAACAGCATTAGTCCGTTCTAAAAAAAAAAAAAGAAGCGCTCGTCAGTCGCCCAACGATGTCCAGCGCAGATGCACGTCGCTCTTCGCTTCGCCCGCTCGTATGCCGCGGCCGAACTCGTAACCTGTATTATGTGCGTCGCAATAATCCGCAGGACGATGACCGCCACAATACCATGCGCAAAATATTGTGATAATAGATACTTTTAAACTGTCATATCATAAAAAAAGAGAATTATTTTTCTTATACCATAAGCGGAGAACAAGCTAACGGGTCGCCTCATAAAACGCGATCGCCATCGGCTATAGATATGTATTATACTACATCACAATTATGTTGCCGACCTTTGAAGACACTGTTGACTTGCCTTTTGAAGAGCCCCATATTGTGTGTTGAAAAATGTCGCAAGAATTGATTTGGCTCAACTAACCCCATACTTTTAGCTAGGGTTGCAATTAAGTCTCGAAGTAAACCACCACGTAAATTTACCTATAACTTGCTTAATATAATAAATCATTGGGAAACCTAGGTACATTCACTAGGCCAAAGTCCACACTAGTAGCGCGCTAAGTGATGATAATTTCTTACAAATTAAATTCATCTAAGTATTAGCAAACAATTAATTCTGTCCCTTGTGAGCACAGCTGGTTTATTTCCAGTTATCCAGACACCAGGCACACATCATTATCACATTTTAACCATACAGTTAAAAACAAAATAATATTATTATCAACTTTATATCTACTACGAAAAGTCTATATTCCCCTAACAGTATTTAAACACATTAGGGACTCAATTCCTTAATTCCCTTTTGTCTGTCTAACAAAGCGGTTGACAATTATACCACCATGAAGAGTAGTAATGAGGCAGTGCTCGTTTAAGCTGATATTTAGTGACAACCCTATTATTAGAATAATCTCTTTATTTGCGGTTTTGGAGGTCTACATAGACATTGATGCTGATTTGCTAATTTTAGGTTTAATTATGGGTTAGCAGCGAAATATGTGAAATGTGTAGGTATCCTTTGGCACGGATTGCAAAACTCTTCCGTATGGAGTTAAAGCCTTGGGTTCGTGGGATCTAAATGTGCAGCGTTTGTTTAGTACATTTAGGTGACTAAAGGGTGGCTTACCTCAGCCAACAAATAAGCTTGGCTATAACAACGTAATGACGCCAGGTTTTTGGACGGTGACAAGAGAAAAAAATGTGAATAAAGTTTACTAATTCATACTATATACACATGATAGTTCGGACTGAATTCGGTTATCTTAACGAAAGGTGTGTTGTAGTGGTGGTGTATGTTGAAGTGCAGGCTTTTTTAGCCGCGTGGTGATAGATGATGATGATGATGATGAAAAGTAGCCTATGTGCTACTACAGACTTTAATCTATCTCTGTGCCAAATTTCAACCAGATCCGTTAAGCCGTTCTGCCGTGATTGAGTGACAAACATTCATGCATGCATCCATGTATCCATCCATCCATCTAAACTTGCACATTTATAATATTAGTGACATTAGTTATAGTGTGGTGCTAGGCCCACTATGCTCAGTATTTTACACGTAATATACTCAAAGTCGCACAACGAGCTATGGAGAGGGCTATGCTCGGGGTTTCTCTACGTGATCGAATCAGAAATGAGGAGATCCGTAGAAGAACGAAAATCACCGACATAGCTCACAAGATTAGCCAGTTGAAGTGGCAGTGGGCAGGGCACATAGCACGAAGAACAGATGGCCGATGGGGCCGAAAGGTTCTGGAGTGGAGACCACGGACCGGCAAGCGCAGCGTAGGTCGTCCACCGACACGGTGGACAGACGACCTGATGAAGGTCGCAGGACGACGTTGGATGCAGGCCGCTTCCAACCGTTCCTTTTGGAAATTCTAGGGGGAGGCATATGTTCAGCAGTGGACGTCCTACGGCTGAGACGATGATGATGATGATGATGATATGAATATAATATTATATACGTTATAATATGTTAAGTCACAGTAAATGGACATACAGCACTTCGTCCTCATAGAGACCAAAAGTAGCCTACACGTTAATCCTAGGTCATTTCCATTATAAATTACATCTAAGTCCGCCGAGCCGAGTTACAGCGTGAAGATGTTACAAAACTTTTTTTTAACCTTCTTGTTTTGGAATTACCAGAAATATATTTTAGTACGATAAAGATCTCCTTTGTATATATTCTTTTGTTTTAATGTTTTAAACACTAATTATAAAATAAAAACACGTGTTTCATGAAATCCTCAGCCGCTTCAAAAACAAGCGTTCTAATTTTTAATTCAGTGCATATAGTTTTTTGTCAAACAACATAATATGCAATGGCATGAAAATTTGAATTACATCGAATCAACAATCAAATAATTGTTATCCCCTACCTGTGTACAGTAGATAAATTAAATAAAACTGAAATACGATGACAAACAATGTATGAACATTGAAACTAGAAATCAATGCTATGGCGTAGAAGATAAGGTCTAAGTTTGATTGAGAAATATGTACGAAATGGGCTATCCAAACTTTGTTATTGGAATCGAATGCAAGAAATCAGTGAATCAGCAAAAGTTAGAGGGGAACGATTTTTGTTCGAATCCTCTTTGTGCTAATGCGATAATTGTTTGATGCGATATTGCTACTTTTACTTACTTTTTCTTTGCAAACTTTGAGTTACAGTCTGTTTTTCATGTACTTACGGTAACATTTAATAAGAGGTTTACTATTTGACAAAACTTTGACGAGTTGATTGTGATGTCATCTGCTGACTACGCAGAGCAAACCTTTCTTCTATGGCTGACTAGAAGTATTATGTTATCATGCCTACTAATACTAACTACTAAACTTCGTGAGGAGGCTAAGTTAAATAATGTTCATAGTCTATGATGTGACTTACTATCATATATAAAAAACAGCAAACAGCAAACTGGACTCTCGCACTTAGGGATTCGTACAAACTTGTAAGTTAGGCTTTGTTCAAATTCCTTCATGGAAGATTTTATCTGACAAACTTAGCTTTGCCATTCGATTCATTAGACAAGGTTATTGCAGCGACCGCAAATAATAAATTTGTAATGCTAAATTCGCTATTTTTGTCATTAAACTACATATTTACGCTTTCAAATTATCCTCTATGCTGTAAGACATTTCTACTTGGCAAATTTCATGATTCTAATTTTTTTTTCTTCTTTTGAAATCGCAAAATATGCGAAAGTATGACATAATTGTCACATAGCGGTCATATTTTGTGATCGCGTTGACTTCAAAGTTTATTTTTTTCACAGCTATAAGAGACCATAGACCCGGAGTATTTGATATTATTTCAACTTCGATACCGTCAAAGAAAATAGGGTCTTGATATACATATAGACAGACAACAAGGTGATCTTATCCTTTTCTTCTCAGGCACAGAACCCTAGCAAATACAATTCGGTTCAGCAAATATATAGAAATTCAAATGAAATTCATTGACCCATCAAGGGCTTAGCTCAGTTTGTTTATGAAATACCAAATAACCCCCATACAGATAATATGTTCAAAAACCCTTTCTTAGTAGATGTTTACAACAAAAAGTTCATAGCAGCTCCAGCAGGTACGGGTGCGTTGATGAGTTAGTCATCAGGACCATTAGTAGATCCCCCCCGAGGGTTCCCACCTTGCCGTGGCGCGGGGGGGGGGGGGAGAGGGGGGCTCAGTAGCCGTGGCTTGGGTCGCCACGGTGAAGCTAAGAGGAACCAATGGGCCTGCCAGTGATAGCCGATAGTGGTGGGACCGCTCCAATGGGCTTTGCCCTTCAAGTCGACATGGGAGCGGTCACTGTAGGTTGCGGTGGTGTATGGGCGCCACTGCAACTGAGGCGGGTTGCGGTGTTGTATGGGCGGCACCGCGGCTGAGAGTTAGAGGCCGCGGCGGGAGAGGAGTGCCGGAGTTTACGGTGAGCCGCTCTCCCTGCCTTCCGCGGCCTTGACGGGGCCGCCACCGTTAGATGGTGGACGCGGTGGGGTCGCAGGGGAAGAGGACTGTCGGTATTGAGAGGCGCCACGGTCCCTATCCTCTGCGGCCGAAGAAGCAGGCGGTGGGGCTACTCACCTGACCTATCGTAGGGGGACTTAGGGCGCCCAGACTCGGGGGAGTCTGGCGTCCATTTGTGGGTTTGGTCCCTCGAGGCGATTACGGCACGCCAAGTGTTCTGGCGTGCTGCAAGAGAGAAGGGTCCGGCAACGGACAGCCGCGGTGGGTTCGCGGTCGTGTGCCAAATCTGTCCCGCGTTCCCGCCAATAGCGGCAGTGACGGAACACCGCAGAGGTTTGGTGGATATGCTGCCCTTCTGGCAGAGACTCCCACATAACCACCGTGCTCCCCCCGGGGCCGGTGGTATCCATAAAGGATTACTCTGGGTCAAAAAAAGGACCAATAGTAGATAGAGTAGTACATAAAGGGTTATGTGAAAGTGCTAACAACCTCTTAAAGTTGACTTCTGGCAAGATTATCAAACATCGTTTGTTGTACGTTTTTAATAATTGAAATATATTTTCTCCCAAAAATATAGACCGATCTAAATAGCTATAACACTATAAAGCAGTCGCGTGTCTCAGACGCGGGGCCTACAATTTATTTTGCTACGTATATCGCGGCAGGCGTTGTGTCGTAGTTGCACTTTTAATAAGACTGAGGTAAAAAGTACCACAAAACCCTAATGTTTTTATTTTGAGAAAAAACATGTATTAAAAACAGTCGTAGAACTAAAATTGTTTGTTGTGATGTACTGGATGTTATCTAAAGAAGTTGTTAACATTTGTCCAATAACACTCTATATACATATATTATCCTTTCAACTGGCCTGCCCTACGGGTTTCTGCGGGCGGTTGGGCGGAACCCTCAGCATAAAAAAATATTAAAAAAAATTATGAGTCTGCGCTCTAAAACGATGATATATTGGGTTTGGCTAAGTTTCTAGATATGAAACTAGCGGTTGAATTGCATTTAACTACGCTAACAACATAAATACAGCACATAATCTTTTACCATAGCGTGTATGGCTACCTTTAGAAATTCACACCTTAAATCACCGGCGGACCCCGTTCCAGTAAACAAATGACGATATAGTTTGTATGTTGTGCTAATGGACGCTCATCACGCGATTTGGCTATAGCATACATCAGCTGAGTCAGCTGGCAAGCCTTTGATAACAATTGCTACTACGTACTTATTACGAGAAATCGCAATATAATATTTTGAAGTAATAGTAATATTTTAGTATATTAATAAATAATAATATTCTATATATATAAAACAAAGTCGGGTTTTTTCGAACACTTTTAACTCTAGAATAACTGGATCGATTTTCATAGTTTTTGATTGATTATATTTGCCCCGAATAGCAGAATATTTATTAAAAACGTTGGAAAATTAACGAAAAAATAAAATCAAAGAAAAAACTTATCGAATAAATGTTCAACGTTCAACATTTCAGTGTTCATCCCGTCTATACGGCCGTGCGTTTCTCTAATGATTCGATCGTTGATGATGATTTGATATCGACTAGCTCACCGATGTCAAATACTTTATCAGATATCGCTCTTGTACATAAGGTTGTTTTTCTTACGTTTCTTGTCGTCTCGTCATTTGTTTCACGGATGTCGTCAAAGATGCAACGATGTTTGCTCTTTGAGAATCGCACGGCTATACGCTCTTTACTCAAATTACGAGTACATAAAGGTTTTGAATCGACTAGATATATCCATAATATTCGGATGGTGGCATATTTAAGATTTTAAAAATGTAAAATAATGTCAGTAATTAAAAAAGATTCACATATTGGTTGTCAAATGCGGAATTTCAGAAATTTATTCCAGTATATGTTTAGGACTTGATAAAGCGATCCCTTTGCACGAACGTTGCTTAACTCGGAGATGCCACGTTATTACACTTGGAACGCTTCATCCAAGAAATTTCAGTCGATTTCAAGGCGATGCATTTCCTGGTCATCCGGATATGCTTTCTACTCTTGGTCGTATTTACACTGGTTAACCAAATAATGATGAATGTTTCTATTTGCGGTAGTTGCTGGTCAATGTTCGTGGGCCAACATCATTTGATTCACTATCAACAGTTAATATTATAGTGTAAGTGAGAATTAAACCGAATGCACACCAGGCTGCACAATAGGTGCTTAGTTTAATTCAATCACGTCTTATGGAGGATCCCAATAATCTATCTATACACGGTTTTCCTTACTACCGAAAGAAATTTGACATAACTTCCATACAAATAGTGTCAAATATCTATCTCTAGTAAGGTAAACCGGCGATAGATTATTGGGACCGGCCGTTACTGACACGCGATTGATGTGCATCATTTTTGTACTTTATTTCTATTTGTGTTGTTATCTTAATAAAATAATGAACTCAATATTTATTTTGTATTCATTGTATTACTTTCATAAAATCATTAATGAAGTTCAGCTTATCTGCAACACGATACTCAATGTCAGTTAGGCGGGTCAGCTAGTTATACAATAATATGGGACATAATCCAGAAAAGGTCTTCAGGTCCGAACTAGGCAGAGCCTGTATGATTGTAACTCAATTGTGTTGTCCTATTTGACATATTGCTTATGCTAATACTATCGAAAATGTTATGACTATTATAGGAGACCACCACGCCAAATAAATTTAACTCCATTTTGTCTCTTTTAAACCAATTCTAAAGGCATTTGAAATGCATTGTTTTTGAATGAAAGCAAACTGTATTACAAAGTCGTAAAGCAGTTAGAAAACAACTTTCAAAGCCTACACAAAGTTAGAAGTTTAATCACCTATTGCTAAAATAAGCTTTATCTGTACAAAATAAGGTTGATAGCTCAAGTTTCGTCATAAGGCGAGTCCCGTATTGTAGAATTTTAACGAGTTTCTGAAATGTGTGTTCAGGAATGAATGTGTGCTTTGTCGTATAATCATGGATTTTGATAGCTTGGTACACATTGGGGATGTTGTTCTGGTGCTTAATATTTTCGTCATTGTTACTTTTACCTAATCTGCGCATGGGGTTCAAATTAACGTGTTTTCAATAATATATTTCTATACTTTACGTCTCTTTTACATGCACACTGTACCGTAAGCGGTACGCAAGCTAATAAAAGTAAAATAAAAAAAAAACATCCAAATCTAAATGTTGTACCTATGTAAAGTTGTCGCCTTTGTTCGTTATTATGGCAATGTGCGACTGTAACTTGGCTCTGAAAACTCGAATAAAAATATCACGTTAATGCAATTATACGTATAACATAATTGATTTCAAGAATGACAAATTGGCAAACGTAAAAATCCACTAATAAATCAAAAAATAACATACCGACGAAGTCGTTCCAACCCTACTTATCCCACTGTGGTGAATCCTAGAAGGAGAGTTATGTGTTGACCTGTATTTACCTGAATTGTTCTTATTAGTTTATAATTATGTATGTCCGTTCCTATGTCCGCTCGTAACTATTCAATGCCGATTTTAATACACGATATTTTTCTACGCCTTTGACTGCCCGGTTGGCGCAGTTGGTAGCAATACTGCCTTCTGAGCTGCTGGTCCTCTGCTCCCTCTCCGGACAGATCAAACAATTCTGTACTTGAACTTATCTGACTGACCTGTGTCTGGATGTGCATATGTTTATAACTATGTAGTATATAAATACTACTTACTTGGTTAATAGTACATTATTATATAAATACTAATATACATATACATATCCAGATTATATATATCTGAATAATCCAATGACTGATGAACCTGATGTCTTATATACTATATCAGAATATATACTATAAGGTATGTGTATCAAGACAGACATCTGAGCTTGATTGGTATTCCATTATAACGAAAATGTCCTTTGATATTAGGTTTCAGTGAATTTCATTAATATCGGTAGCCAATATTGGGGCTTTGGGCAACAGCTTGCATCGTATCACCGGGCAGAGACATACCTGCCACTAACCAATATCAACGCGTTTTTAAGAGTGACATTTCCATTGGAGACCACACTATACTCGATGTTAAATGATACAGATAACTAATAAATTGTATACTAATAAATCTAGTTGACCGATCAGTATAAGCTGTTACAAAGATAACAGTGCCATTGACTATGACGGGGGTTTTGCCAAATTTTTTCATTACTTTGGTTTTACTAGCCTTCATTGATAGTCCTACTGTATCACTTTCGTAAACAAGTTGTTTCAGCATCTCTTGCAGTTTTGCTGGATCCTTGGAGATTAGAATTCGTCTGCAAACCTTAGATGGTTTAGCTGCATTCCGTTGGTGTTCACTCCATATTTGCTTCACTCAAGACGTCTAAATATATATTCAAGCACTGCCGAATAAAGTTTGGGTGATATTGGATCTCCCTGCCTGACTCCTCTCATTATCGGGAAGTGTTCTTCTTTCTATTCTGTTCTTATATTTGCTTTCATGTTCTTGTTTATGTTATTAATTAGTCTTATATATTTACGCATGATGTAGTAAATATGCTATCACAAACTGGTTAAATAAAAACCATTGAAAAATAGTCCGATTCTTGTACCCTTTATAACTTTGCTATCACTTTTTGTATTTTTAATTAATATATAGAATATCACCCATATTATAACACATATATTCTGTAAAAATTTCGATTAGTTACCAGTCTTTGACGTGCTTATTAGCTAAATTAGTAGTCACCCTGCCTTTGGAGGACGGTCTTAGTCCTATGTTTGATCCCTAATTGAGAAAACTATAAGGGTTATGAGCAAAAATATTTTTTCGCGGATCTTGAATGTAGTGACATGTATTTCAATCCGCGATACAAAATATTCTAATGCGAGGTATACAGCAAAAAAAAAACAGATAGACTGACGACTACGTAGACTAAGGAAAAGAATACCGTACAATACAGAATCCTAAAAAGTCCTATCTGACAAATATTAATCCTAAACATTTTCTAATTTATAATATTTACCTGCACTTTCAAATGTATTATGATTGTTAAAATTTGGCTAATACTTAACTACATGTACGTATATAAGTACTTAGACAGCTCTAAAAAAAATTAATCAAAACTTTAGAACAAAACGAAATACCCATTCGAATTCCTAGAATGATAAAGTTTATATTCCATTGCATTCTTATTATCTTCTCGAAATTAAATTCCATTTGCAGCGTTTGATGGAAAGTAACTGGTTTTGTTGTATTTTTTGCTGATATTATTTCTAAGATGCAAAGAAAACAACAATGCTCTAAGAGAAATACTTTTTTACGCTAAATAAACACTACACTGATATTGACTTATTCATTATTAAAGTGTAAAGAAGTAAAATTAAATGAATATAGGATAAGGTCGATAGTTTTAAGGAGAATTTCTAAGGTTATAAGCACCAAGGTTTGTAATGACGAAAGCCCAAGGGCATCATACTTTAGCCACCAATACAACACAGGGGGAATTTGTGAAAGAAAAAAATTCAAGACCGTACCTACCCCTCTGTAGTCTATTCAGAACTTCAAGTACTGACAGTAAACATTTATATATTTTACAAATAATTCTACGTAAGCACGTCTTTGTAATTTAAAGGGACAAAAATACCAACTCAAATTCGTACTAAAAATAAGATATTTTCATATAAGTTATACGTATAATCTTCTCAGATCACAAACGCTAAAGTATTTAATTCCATTACCTTTTTGCACTAACATGAAAAATGAGACCTACCTGATTCAACAAAGTCACAGCAGAAGGTACCGCAAATCAAATATCCTAAAACAACACGGTATTCTGTGTCTAAAAGCTCCAGTCCCCCTGAGATTAAGTCCTGACTTTACGTCCCCAGTAATGAGAATTTAGCGACACCTGAAGTTACGACGAAGGAGACGGTAAGGACCGATATGAGTAGTAGATATCGGTATTCATTTATTGAAAATATCTGCTCGTTCGTATCACATCTAGTCTTTTTTCATAAACAATTGGGTGCATTAAAACGTACTTATTATTGCAGGAACATAGATAATGAAAGATACTGCACTTTCACAACTATTTTATGTGGCACCATACTTTACACCCCTAATAGCACAGTCCCACCAAATGACATGAAATTACATCATCTTGGTGAGGTCTACCGTATCGTATACTATCAATTGATGATTTCGTACACAATAACGGTATAATAATTTTATACCTGACTGATGCAAATATTTGTGAGTGTATATGTATATTCTTTATGGATCAGTCAAATCCAGCATCCACTGTTTGTGATATATTCATTTCTTAATCTCGCGCGATATAAGGAATCCTCATTGAGTATGTTAATGTCACATATAACGTTATTATTTGTAAACGTTGAAATAAGAAAATATTACATAAGCTAGGAAATAGTAATTGTCACAATATTGACAAATATATCATGATTTACAAATCATGATATTTATTATATCTTATATATTATATCTCATTGTTACTAAGATTATAATGTGAAATGTATACCCGTTTTATTCCGGATTCTCCGTCCTCCATACGAAGGACTCGGACCTAATGACAAAATATTGCGCCAGGTTATATTGCGTTTTGTTTAAGCAATAATTAATTAGAATAAGCTCATGAAATTGACGAGTTGATTATTCATATTTTCTTCTAAAAGTAGATAGCAATAAGGTCCATATTGATAAGTCGAGTAAGAAATAATATGCGTCAATTACTATATACCTAGATACTACTTTAGTTTAGTTACCTACATTTAACATAAATATGAAACTCATCGATAAGTATATATTATGAAACATACTTGAATAATTTCTATCGAATGCGTCTTCGCTTGGCGCACGCATATAAACGCAAATAAATAAACAAGATGCGCATATGTGATATGTGGTTTCAATAACTGTCTAGAACCTGAAGAGAACTGTACTCTGTGAAGAGGCGGAATTAAACAATGTTCCCAACACCGCCAGGATGCGGTGATTCTTAAGACACTTAATCAAACTTACTATGTGATAGGCCTCTTGAGCAAGAAGCTGTAGCTGTGTTTCACTGAATAAATTAAGTGCACGAGCTGTGAATTTCTTAGGCGAAACTTAAAAACCAAGCTATGCACGGGGCAGAGACTAAACGTGCCGCATATGCCTGAACTACTCACGAAATTTTAAGCAGTGTTGCCGATGTCCATGGTCTGGATTATCCCAAAACATGATTTAAAATCCCCAATTTTGGGGAAAGTATAATCATTTATCCATATATTCCCAACAATGTCATAATAAATAAATAAATGTAATGTTCATACAATTCAAACATATTTATTGTCAAAATATTCTAAACTACTTTGGCAGCTCTTCATTACGCCATATTTCTTTGGTTGACATGTCATTTGGATCAAATTTTAAGCTCCCTCAAGTCTTCTTAATACCTACCTGCTCTAGTGGCCATTGGCGCTACTACAGTGTTAGTGTGAAGGCGATTACGAATCACTGTTTTTAAAATCCTTAGAACGCCAAATTTTATTTTGACTGATGCGTTTGAGAAAGGAAGAACGGCTTTATGCATAATTCAATTTAAAAACATTTAATGAGCAGCACTGTTTTTAAAACTGCCCAGTCATTTTAACCTTTCAACCTTTCGTTGTTTAATGTTGCCATAAAATAAACTCTAAAGCCTGCCGGATCAGTTAAGTTAACTTTAATTAAATATATACAATTTATTCTTACTTATACTAGGTAGGTACTTCTACAAGTAAGTAATAAGTAATTCATACAGTTCTAGTGTAAATGTCTAAATTCCCCGTATTTTCTTTACATAAACGCTCTCCCCACATATTACCCAATCGGACTGAAAATTCCCGCAGATTGGGGAATTCCCCACATTGGCAACACTGTTTTTAAGCAAACAAAATTCCGCAAGTGTTTTGTTTCATCTGATGATACGAGGGTCATTTGAAAAGTTCTTAGCCTAACATACTTAATGAAACCACACGATTTTGAGTTTATTTTTATTTTTCAACATACTCTCCTCCGAGCTCAAAACATTTTTTCCATCGACCCGGTAAGGCTTCGATACCCGTTTTTGAAAATAATTGTCTAACTCCTCAAAATAAGCGTCCACGGCGGCTATGGCCTCTTCATTTGTAAAAAAATTTTTACTACCTAAAAATTGTTTCAGCTTTGGGAACAGATAAAAGTCGGACGGTGCTAAATGCGGTGAATATGGGGGATGAGGTAACAATTAGAAGCCACATTGATGGATTTCTGCCATGGATTGCACAGAGGTGTGAACGCGCGGATTGTCCTGATGAAACAAGACTTTTCTTCTCAATAAACCTGGACGTTTTTCTTTGATTTCTTCTCTCAAACGACGCAACAGGTTGCAATAGTAATCGGAGTTTATTGTTTCACCCTTTTTTAAATAATCCACGAGAATTATACCCTGTGCATCCCAAAAACGGATGCCATGACTTTGGCCGCCGATAAAACCACCTTTGTCTTCTTTGGGGTGGGCGATCCTGCTCTTTTCCATTGTTTCGACTGTTCTTTTGCCTCGGGTGTATTGTGGTGAACCCAGATTTCATCCATGGTTATAAATCTTTCAACAAATTCTATTGGGTCCGCTTCATATAACTCTAAACAGTCGCGAGAAGTTGTGAGTCGGTTGCGTTTTTGTTCCACTGAAAGCAGTCCCGGTACCCACCGCGCAGACACCTTAGAGAATCCAAGTTCAGTAGTAATTATATGATGTGTTCGCTCAGATGAAATGCCCACAGTCTTAGCTATCTCCTCGACAGTCAATCTTCGATCAAATAAAATTAAATCACAGATTTTTCCTTTGTTTTGATCAGTGGAAGCAGTCGAAGGCCGGCCACTACGGGGCTCATCTTGAATGGTCTCACGACCACGTTTAAACTCTGCCACCTAGTTTTTAAAATTCGCATACGAAGGAGCGGACTCATCCAAAGTAGCAGACATGTCTTCATGTATAGCTTTTGGAGTTGAACGTTTCAAATTCAGGTATTTTATCACTGCACGATGTTCAATTTTATTCATTTTCAAAAATAGCTCTGACTTGACTTACGGTATCACGTGTAAACGAACAATGAGTTACTGTGAATAAACTAAACTGTGCATACTTGTTGCTAAATAATGTAACTACAAAATAAGGGTAGTTATAAAAAACCAATGACTTCAACCATGTTAGGCTAAGAACTAAAATGATGACAATGAGACTAAAATATGATACTAACTTTGTTACCCATATTTATGCAAATAAATTGATTTTGATTTATTTTTTTTAACTTTTCAAATGACTTAGTATCTGAATTTCTAGGGACGTGCCGAAAATACCGCAAAGTCTGATTCTGATGACGTCAACTGGCACTTAACTGAATTTCGGTAAATACGGTTCGGTCTGGTATGTGAGGTTGCATAAGTTTTAATGGTCATATTAATGATGTCGGTGGAAAGATATCAGGACTATTATAGTATGTCTGGCATACCGGTTTTTTAAGAGATAGGTAAACAAAAGCCAGTTAATTTTTTTACATTTATTATTTAAACTCAACGCTTCGAAACAAACAGACACATTCAAAATTTAATGCCCACCAGTTTTCATCCTACACACCCTACCAATATAAGCTCTACTTCATTGCATTAAAGACTAATTTACCAATATGTACGAAATTAAGCCCCTTACAATTGGCATTTCAAACACACATCACGTACAAGGCTCAAGAATAAATGGCACAGAATAAAGGGTCAGTATACAATTACACGTGGCTTGATTCTGTAAGATTTTATGAGATACGTTTAATTTAGAACAAAATTATGTGAAAAAGATGCTTGCGTTGTTTGTGTTCTTTCTATATAAAAGTGACGAGGAATAAGTACTACATGGTTAGACGGTAAGAGTCTTGCTTATCTGTAAACAATACAGTGACACAAAAAGTTCAAAAATGCGAAGTCATCTGCAGATCTATACTAAGCTCGACACCCCTGATATGGTGGCTGTAATACCCGTAAATAGTAGAGACTCTGGTATTTCATCAGACGATGGATTCCATGGCAGATACTCCCTGCAAGTTGTCGGCTGAGGCGAATTGGAGCGTATTAGTATAGTTTCAGTTAATATGGTTGAAATTTTAGTTTTATTTTGGACTGAATCCTCAATGTAGCCTTCGGCGACTGTGCTGGATTTCCAGCCTTCATGTCTTTTTAAGATTGTCATGTTTGCTCCAGAATCGGCTAAAAGTGTTCCTGACGTTCGTCTATAACAATGTCCGGTATACTGCTCACAGTTTGGTAAATTCAAACATGTTTCTATCTGCTTCGGCATACCTGAGATTTTATTTTTACCGATCACTTGTTTATAGCATTTTCCCTTCTGATAGTTGAGAAAAAAACGGTCCGTTTTTACATCACTGGGTTACTTTTGATAATTCTTTACTATTTGTGTAAACTCTTCTTGTACTACAAACGAGGGCTCAATATTTGTTTTTGTTTTTGTCAGTTTTACTAGTAATAATTGGCCTTGACTTTCAATGTCCTTAATTGTCAAATTTGTGAGTTCACTGCTTCTGCAAGCGCCGCTTATACCGAGTATCAATACCACCTGTGAAAAACATGTAATTATTTAGTATTTGTGTAATAAATCTTTTAATTTTTAGAATAAATCCATAAATACTTAGGTAAACTTATCTTCACTGCCAAATATATCTCGTCAGGAGCATCATTTAAAAATTTTCAACTTCATGAGAGGGGAAAAATCTAAGAATTCTTGCTCTTGAACTCCTGAGACTGGATTTTCAAAAATGATATTAAATTATGTATTTTTTTTCAAATTTACATTGTGTTTTACACTTAGTGTACTCTTAATCATTGAATATCGGCTCCATAGCGTAAAAGGCTGTAGTTTGCTACACAGTCCATTAAAATATGTAAGAAATACACTTTCGGAAAACGATTTTATTTTCTTCTCTGCTCGCCATTTCATAAAATCATTGTAGGTATGTGTTTATATATCTTTTTTTTAGATTTCTGGGAAAAGATATTCAATAATACAATTTGCCTCGTTTTTAATTAAATCTGGCGTCAACATTTCAGAATCGCTTGTACTCATTTTTAATATTCAAATCTTAGCATAAAAGATTATTACCTATTTTTTTTAATTACGTCACAGATACATAACAGATTAGTATCCCGCCAATTTATGTCGACTTTTTAAATTTTAAATATGGAACTCACCGCGTAATTGTTGCGGCTTATATCGCTCAAAGAAGTTTGCGCTAAGTTCACACTGGCTGTTGAGAAAGTCACATGGCCGCAGCATTTTTTTTAATTAGTTTTTTTTTTACATCAAACTCTTCACAGCTGACAGCAGTTCTATTTTTAAAGTTCATTCCGGCCCTTAGGTGGGAAGTAAATTGTAGGATTTTTTTCGCTTTCTATGGAGGGAAGCAGCATTTTCCACACGTCGCCGCTGCGCCACCGGCAGAGTAAAATAGTGCCTACCTCTATCATACCGAGGTGTCGTGAAAGGCGACTAAGGTAAATTTGACGATAAACAGTTAACACCCGTCCACCGTCAGATGGCGGTATAACCATCTCGTAACTAACGCGTAATTATTAAATAAAATAGGCAGGTGATGGGCAGCAGCACCACCAGTGCAATAGTTACGCTCTGCGATCGGTTCATAAGCTCCTCACTGACAACGTTGTCGAAATGTCTAGTGAGTCGACGAGGGTTGCATATCTGATAATCAAGCTAACTAAGAGGTACAGCCTCAAGGTTATTCAGGTTTATGCGCCCACGTCGACATACTCAGATGATGAAGTAGAGGGTATGTACGATGACATATCGAGGGCCTTGCATAACATCTCTAAGGCCCACTACAACGTTGTCATGGGAGACTTCAACGCCAGAGTGGGAGTACAGATAAGAAGTGAATCGGTAGTAGGACCACACGGATTTGGTAGCAGGAATCATAGGGGGCAAATGCTGGTAAATTTTTTTGAGAAAGAGGGGTTGTTCCTAAATAATTCTTTTTTTAAAAAACAGCCCCAACGGAATTGGACGTGGCAAAGCCCCGACGCTATGACAAAAAATGAGATTGACTTCATTATGTTGCTGGATCTGAAACGTTCCAGATTAAACTAGAGAACCGATTCGCTGCGTTGAAAAGCACAATAGACGTTGACGTGGACCACTTACAAGCACTTGACCAAGTGGTAGAAATCCAAGAAAAGGGCAAAAAATTCTGCGGTTCGCGTAGCAAAGGCAAGAAATCTAAACTTTCGAGGGAGTCTCTGCAGCTCATACAGAAGCGACGAGAAGACCCAGCACTCACTTCGTCAGAACAGCGGGCTTTGAGTAAGACCATCAGAAAGCTGGTAAGACGTGACCTCCGAAGCTCCAATGCACGATCTATAGAGGAAGCTATTGAGCAAAATAAGGGGTCGAAAGGGGCTTTGAGTAAGACCATCAGAAAGCTGGTAAGACGTGACCTCCGAAGCTCCAATGCACGATCTATAGAGGAAGCTATTGAGCAAAATAAGGGGTCGAAAGGCTTCATGCAGCGGCTAGGCCGAAGCCATCTGACGAAGTTGACCACGTCTAGCGGGCGGTCGTTATTTCAAAGCCGGAGATTCTTGCGGAAGTTAAAGATTTCTACAGCTAGTTATATGCGCCGCTTTCCCCCACCCCCCAAAAGACACGGAGGATTCCAGAGCCACTTTGACTCGCCACTACACCGAAGATCTGCCAGAAGTCAGCTTAGAAGAGGTTGAGATGGCTCTTAAACAGCTGAAAAATGGAAAAGCCCCAGGAGAAGACGGAGTTACTAAAAGCGGGTGTTTAAAGAGCTTCAGCACATTTTCAATTCCGTTTTGTTTTCTGGGAGAACTCCAAAGACATGGAACAGGAGTGTGGTCATCTTGCTTTTCAAAAAAGGAGACAAGACCCTATTGAAAAACTATCGACCCATTTCCCTTCTGAGCCATATCTATAAACTGTTTACAAGAGTCATTACAAATTGTCTTGCGCGAAGACTCGACGAATTTAAATCCCCTGAGCAGGCCAGGTTTCGAAGAGGTTATAGCACCATAGATCACATCCACACAGTAAGGCAGATTATACAGAAGTCTGAAGAATATAATCAGCCTCTGTGCTTAGCGTTTGTGGACTATGAGAAGGCTTTTGACACTATCGAGACCTGGTCTGTTTGGGAGTCCTTGCAACGGTGCCAAGTTGACTGGCGATATATCCAAGTAATGAGATGCTTGTATGACGCCGCGACAATGACCGTTCAAATCCAGAACCAGCAGTCTGAACAAATCCACCTGTGACGAGGTGTGAGACAAGGGGATGTTATATCCCCGAAATTGTTCTCAAACGCTATGGAGGACATGTTTAAGACTCTGGACTGGAGTGAACGTGGAATTAACATCAACGGCGAATACATCTCACACCTGAGATTTTCGGGCGATATCATCGTAATGGCCGAAACGTTGCAGGACTTACATCAAATGCTAGACGGTCTCGCTGATTCTTCTCTGCGCATCGGTCTCCGGATGAACTTGGACAAAACCAAGATCATGTTCAACGAACATGTTGCTCCGGAACCTATTGCTATCAAGAGTGGAACAACTTCAAGCGCATCTGCTTGAAGTTGTTCCTCAATATGTTAACCTAGGGCAGACGCTCCAACTAGGTAAAAATAACTCTGAGAAGGAAACTGACAGAAGAATACAGCGAGGCTGGGCAGCATTTAGAAAACTTCGTCGAGTCTTCTCGTCGCGAATTCCACAATGTGTGAAAACTAAAGCATTCAATCAGTGCGTCCTACCCGTTATGACATACGGAGCCGAGACGTAGACACTCACGGTACGACTGGTCCACCGATTTAAGGTTGCTCAGCGAGCTATGGAGAGGGCTATGCTTGGAGTTTCTCTGAAGGATCGTATCAGAAATGAAGTGATCCGACAGAGAACCAAGGTAACCGACATAGCCCAAAGAATTAGCAAACTGAAGTGGCAGTGGGCTGGTCATATTAGCCGAAGAACCGATAACCGTTGGGGTAGACGTGTTCTTGAATGGAGACCGCGACTCGGCAAACGTAGTGTAGGACGTTCTCCGGCTAGGTGGAGCGACGATATACGCAAACTTTTAGAAGGCACTTGAAGACGCATCTATTGAGTTCCCGAAAAACTGTTTTAACTTAACAATTTTTAATCTCTAAGTACCTAGGTATTACTGTACCCAATTGATGCGCAACTTTTGAGTGCTATTTTACAGATATTAACTAGTTCTAATATTATAATCTAATTTAAACTTTAACAAAAAGTAAAAATGATTTACTCACCTAACGTGTAACGTTTAATTCCATACTCCAAATGGCAGTTCACAGGGACCATGTGTACACTAAATGTACCTATGCTTTTGTAGTAAGTTGTTGTATTTTAAATATTGTTTTCATGTTGATTGCCCATATTTCCTACTGGTTTCAATTCAATTCTTGGCTCATCTTGGCTATTGACGTGGCTTGTACGTCGCAACAACGTGGTCGGTGGCGTGGCAACTGGCAGTGTGGCCTCAGACTACATAGCGGTTCAGACGTTATACAGACTATATAACAGATGCTGAGACGTTGTTATCATTATCATAGATAAATGTTGTTATTGTTTGTTTGCCAGTGTGACACTACAGATATAGTCAATTATTGTCTTTACGCGACCATAGACTCAATAGAGGTATAGAGTCCGAACTCCGACCGGTGTGCGGTGGTATACGAGTATATATATATATATAGTTTGTGTCGCCAACGCACTCCTGCCGATGTTAATTACATGTTTTGTTTTTAAAATACATTTTTGTATAACAACGTACCAAGGTACATAATAATATACTCGCAGGAACAAATTGTCCGTTGTCGCCGAATGTCGCGATTCTTCTCGGACGTTGAGTATCGTTGCTGACTTGCTGAGGTGAGATCATGGCTATGGGTTGCGACTGAAAATCAGTGACTTAGGATTGTCCTTAGTCGTATGCTAAGTCGGGACCCATATTCATGACACGCACAGCATCACGCTGTTTCCCATACGTGTTTTCTTGTTTATAATGTATGTTCAGGCCAAAATCGAGCTTAGCGAACTATTTGTATTTGTGTAGTTTCCTTGTCTTCGACCTATGTTTTGTCCCGCTCCCACCTATTACTTTTTCCTACCCCCTACCCTAGTACCTTGTGAGTCTCTGCGCGTACGTCGAACCGACAACGGTGTGCTCGCGTCGTGAAATTTTCCCCGCGGTCTCAACCTGTGATATACTACTCGTATATGTGCCTACGGCTCAGTGCACGACATTGGATAATCTTCCTATTACTGTTGTGTTGTGAAAATCCCGAGTGATCTATTCCCGGCCCGAATCTGTGGAGGAATGCCCGACCGCCTCACTTGCGACTGGATAACACTGGTACGTCCTACTTCGAATTCCTTACCCCTAACTCGCCTATACAATGTATGTGTAAGTATTTTGTTTTTTATTTTTATTATTTAATGTCTGTTATGTGATGTTGTGTGTGTCTTGAATAAATGCGTTTTCTTTCTTTCTTTCAAAAGTGGCTGGTAGCAGCTGGATGAGAAAAGCCGAAGATCGGGCTCAGTGGCGTGCATAAGGAGAGGCGTATGTCCAGCAGTGGACTGATACTGGCTGATGATGAGTGAATGAAATGAATGAATCAGATCAAAACAACAATACTTTCCGAGTATGAGAAATGAAAAATATTTTCTGTAATATACTTGTCTCTTTAATTTTCGACATTGTGAAGTCCTTTACTATTTCTTTCGACCTAAAACCATACCATAGTTATAAAACTAAATTCGATATGTAATTTCAGTTATTTATTTCTTTCTATGTCACCCGCGTATAATCTATATCATATTCTGTATAGGACCGTTCTAAACTTCATTGATCTCATGATATATTAAATTAAAAAAATAATTTAAATATATATTAAATTCTGTTAATATATATTTAAAACTATTTAACAAGTAAAACACAAAACTTCGAGATATATGACAGTTTTAATCTATTTGACATGGCTCCGCATCTCGGATCATCAAGAAAATAATAAATATTGATCATCATATACCTACCAAATGTACAAAATGTAACAATTAATCATTCCTTTATAACTAATTGCTTGCAAACGTACTATAATAAATAATACGAAAAAAACAAAATAATTTAATAACGTACCTATCATAATGAGTACAAGCGTAAATAAAACCTTTACTCATTCACAAAACTCAATCGTCTAAAAAATTTATTCACGTTCGGTGAATTTCACCCGAAAATAATCTGTAATCCGATTTAGAAGGAAATTAATATGCAAAGCCGTGTTATACCTATGCCTGACTCGCCTCCAGTGTGTCGTATTGCGAATTGAATCAGGCGGTTATTCCACTAAGAATTGTTTGAAATTTTGGGAAATAGGATTTAATTTTATGTAAAAATTAAATGATACAATTAATATCTTTTAGTGCTTTGACAATTGTACTATAGAAATAGTGGTAAAACGTCTACAAAACATTTTACGTATTTTGTATAATTATAGTATATATATTACAGTAGATCAAAGTTAGTAGTCAGATCAGAAATATGGGAAACCAGAATTAAATTTTTTTTTTTTTAATAAATTTGTGTTTAAAGATTTACTTAAAAGCATACTTACGCATTTTTGGAATAGTTCAGTTTGTAGATGGCTTGGGTAATAAGTAAAAGACTTCGAGAATTTGGTGGCCAATGTATGTAATACAATTTCTCTGAGCATAGTCTTAATTGAAAAAATTCTTTCAAAAATTCTTAGTTTAGCCACATCATTTCATTAGGTACTATGGCCCCAAAACATTAAAAATAAATCATTTGTAAAGGTTCAATTCTCGCCAACTCAAGCTGAAAAAACCTCTTAACACCCATTTCAACTTAAAACGTTCCATCACCGCCGCATTTTTACCGAATAATCACTCCAGAATCGCTTTCAAAACTATAAAAACAAAAACAATTCAGCGCCAACGAGGGCGGAATCATCATCAGCTTTCCAATTCACTTGAGTTCGCTGATCGCGAAAATTTCCGAAGTGCTGGTAGAACGAGAACGAAAAGCGGAGGATCCCGCAAAGTGTGTCATTTATATCTGTTTTCCGGGTGGCCGCGCTAAATAATGCAGGTAAAGTGGAAAAAGGCCATTACCGCTTAAAAGCGCTTTCGGACGGTACACTTAGCGGAGGTGTATTATGTTAGCTTTAAATTGACGTGCTTTTTTGAGGGATTAGCAGGTTAGATGAGAGATGAGAGGTTTGGAAGGTCAGACTGTTTTAGAAACAATTTATGGAGAAACCTTAAACACTTATTTTACATTCATATTCAATCTTTTCTTTTATCTTTAGACGTTGTAGATATGTGTAAAATCAAAAACACAAAAATATAAGAATAATATAATAGTAGAAGTAATGTTTAAATCACACCCATTTCGAAAACGTCTCATTGCTCGTTTACAAGTTTTTTTACATAAACGGGTTACAAATTTCATAGTTTCTCCTTTATAAATGTGCGACGGGAAAAGTTATATGAAATTTTATTCCTGCCTGCCGATACAGGGCAGGAACCAGGCTTAAGAAATAACCATCACCTACTGTTCACCGCTGGGCACCTACTGGTCAATATTTGGTGCATAAACTCCACGGTATTCTTATTATATTTCATCCCAATGGCTATGAGCCGTTTTTATTATTAATTCATGAAGTTTTGTCTTACTTTTAACAATGATACTCTTGTAAGGAAAGATAAATATCATACAAAAATGAACATGTAAGTTCATAAACATCTTGCCGATCTAGCTCAGATGAAGGATTCTGTTGTAAACCCCTACTTTGGACCACCAACTGATATCATCGTTAGGCCTCGTTCCGGAAACATTCCACCAACACATACTGCACGTCTTGCACTACACCGCAATCCGGATACATCGCAATATATTACACTTCAAGATTTATATAATATGTATACTATAAGATTTATTTATTTCTTTAAGATATTTGTACTTTGTTTAATGTTGTTGTGTGCAGTATTGTCTCGAATTAATAATTTTCATTTAATTTAATTTCATCCGCACAACTTGGCGAGTGCAACAACATACAAAAATTAAACTTGTTTGACGGAATGTGTCCAAAACAGTTTTTTGTCAGGCTAGTTGATAGGTTAGTGTTTGACCAATACACTATACAATGGCCGCAAAAGGCAACATATCGAACTAACTTTATAAGAGTTGGCAAGCCTCGACCACTAATGCTACGTAAGAATTTCTTGCGGAGATTTTACTTGCAGTTAAGGAAAGCTGTGTTATAATTTATTTCTGTAACAGTTGGATGAAAAGACCTTTATGGGGCTTAGTTTCGTGTATTCTGAAATTTAACACCCACAACTGTATCTATAGACATATCCGAAGGAGTGTCGAGAGGCGAAACAAGATTCTTGTTATATTTTTGTGCCATGCTATTTTGATGTTTGCCGCTTGGAGTACTCCACCTTGTAATGTAACCATGTAACTATTTAAGATAGTAATTAAATTTAATACACTACTTCAACTGTCGAACGACCCGCACTCAATAGAAATTTCATTGTTATATTGACGTTTGACACGTGAGGGGGTGAAAAATAGCCCAAAGTTTTGACCTAGCCCGTTCTTCTTTGTAGAGGCTCTATTTATTTTTGACCGCAAAAGTGGAGTCTTTATTAAAAATTACATTCATACTCTCGTCTATGTTGCCTACAACTAAACCATTTCGATTTGAATTACTCCTCGTCACGGTATTGAGATCCATGAAAGAAGCAGGTGATCATAAGGTGGTCATATGACACTATATTATAAATGTAGTTCTTGTGTTTTTGAGTGAGGATATGAGTAAGTGAGTGTAAAGGTTTTTTACTTCCTCATGATAAAAGCGAATCAATGAATTAATTATGTTTGAAATGGAAAAGCATAAAATTAACTACCCGTTATAGTAAAAACGATTATTAAAATTTTACATTTATACTTATTACTATTACTTATAACTTATTACTATTATTTTGATGGTTCAACGTGCCCGGTAGTCACAGTCCAGGTATCTCGAGCTGTTTCTGATACTTTAGAGTCACTTTTTAATAGAAAACTCAGCACAATGGACGTTATTTTCTCCTTAACAAAAAATCTAATTGTTGAAGTAAAAACTTATCAACCAACTTGCAAAAAAAGAGAAAGTCCAGAAGAGGTCAACGCGTATTTTTTTAATATTATATCGCATAACTTTTTATAAAGTAGTCCAATTTAGATTTTTTGTTTGGTAAAGTATACTTCCAAGGTTCAATCAAATAACTGAAAAGTATTTAGTGTATATTGATGGAATCGTATTTGACGGTGAATGACAGTCGATACCGTAAGTAGCAAGGATCACTAAACAGGCGAAAAAAATTAAACATAAATGGAACCAACTTTAACATTTAAAAGTGTGAAATAACTTGAATTGACATGCGCACATTTTTTTGGATAAAAGGTACTTTTGAACTATCATAGTACCGACTTAAACAAGTTATTTCACACTTTTTAGTGTTGAAGGTTGCCGTGGGGTACCGGCTTAGAATAGTACCCCCCCAACTCTAACCGTGGGTGCGTAAAATCTGCTAAGGGATAACAATCGGAAGGTGGGCAGCAGCACCTTCCCAGTATTAAAACCCCAAAACTGCGCTCGCCACCCCGCCTGCCAAGCGTGGCGAGTATTGGCAAAATCCCCCCGATGACGGACACATTAGGAACCAGGCCCCCAGTCCCCGGCAGCCCCGCTATTCCTGGCTACGGTAGCGGCCACGGTAACGGTGGGGCAGGGGGTGCTAAGAATCCCCGGCAGACGCCCGGCTACCACCCCCAACGACGACGACTGGCCCTGGTGACACACAACATACGCACAATGAGGACAGACGAGAAGATATATGAGCTGGAAGAAGAAATGAGTAAGTTACACTGGGACATTGTGGGGTTATCTGAAGTCCGTAGAGCGGATGAGGACACGATAACCCTGAAATCAGGTAACCTACTCTACTACCGGGAGGGCGACCAACAGTCCCAAGGTGGTGTCGGTTTTCTCGTCCACAAGTCCCTTACTAACAACATAGTTAAGATCGATAGCGTTTCCAATAGGGTCGTATACCTAATACTCAGAGTATCCAAACGATATTCGCTGAAGGTCATTCAGGTATACGCACCGACGAAGTCGCACCCGGATGATGAGGTGGAGGATATGTATGAGGACATTAGTCGGGCCATACATACCTCTGAAACGCACTTTCTAGTTGTTATGGGGGACTTCAACGCGAAGTTGGGTAAAAGAAGCGAGGATGAGTTTATAGTGGGGCAATTTGGATATGGACAACGGAACCGTAGGGGACAGAGGTTGGCCGACTTCCTGGAGAAAGAGGGACTCTTTATGATGAACTCTTTCTTTCAGAAGCCACCTCACAGGAAATGGACCTGGCTGAGTCCCGATGGTTCCACGAGAAATGAGATTGACTTCATTATGACCACCAAAAGGCAAATATTCACTGATGTCTCCGTGATCAACAGGGTTAAAACCGGTAGTGATCACCGAATGGTAAGAGGCACGGTGAATATTAATGTCAAACTGGAGAGGTCTCGTCTGATGAAGTCTACGCTCTGACCCACTCGTGCCCGTATTCAAGACCCCAAGAGCTTTCAACTTGAGCTATCCAATCGCTTCGATTGCCTTGAGAACATCGCTTCAGTGGACGAGATCAATAACAGGTTAGTAGAAACTGTCCATACAGTGGGTTCCAAGTACTTTAAACCCCACCGTACAGATAGGCCACAGAAACTCTCCAACGATACCCTCAACCTCATGGCTGAACGACGCTCATTAAAACTGCAGTCTTCGGATGATGCTGAAGCATATAGGCTGCTCAATAGACGAATATGGAAGTCCTTGCGACACGACATCTGGATCTTTAATACAAACCGTATTAAAGAGACGATAGAGCGGAAAAAAGGCTCCAAAGTGTTTGCAAGAGACATGTCTATTGGGCAAAGCCAGTTGACGAAGCTGAAGAGAGAAGACGGCAGTGTAGCGTCGACTAAAGCAGAAGTATAAGGAGAGGTAGAGAGTTTCTACGGACAGTTATACACCTCGGTCGCTAAACCTGTTAGCAGCTCGGCCAAAGACCCAAGAGCCAAGCTGTCCCAACATTATACCGAAGATATCCCGGATATCAGCCTGTACGAGATTAGAATGGCCTTGAAACAGCTTAAGAACAACAAGGCGCCTGGTGACGACGGTATCACATCTGAGTTTCTGAAAGCGGGTGGAACACCGGTACTTAAAGTCCTTCAGAAGCTCTTTAATACCGTCTTACTTGAAGGTTCAACGCCAGAAGCATGGAACAAAAGCGTGGTGGTGCTGTTCTTCAAGAAAGGTGACAACACTTTACTTAAAAATTACAGACCCATCTCGCTTTTGAGCCATGTTTATAAGCTGTTTTCGAAGGTCATAACGAACCGTCTCAGTCGCAGGTTTGATGAATTCCAGCCTCCGGAACAAGCCGGTTTCCGAAAAGGCTATAGTACCATAGACCACATCCACACGCTACGGCAAGTTATACAGAAGACCGAAGAGTATAACTTGCCTCTTTGTTTAGCGTTTGTGGACTATGAGAAAGCCTTTGATTCGATCGAGACGTGGGCAGTGCTTGAGTCTCTCCAGCGGTGCCGTATTGACTATCGGTATATTGAAGTGCTTAAGTGTTTGTACAAAAACGCCTACATGTCAGTCCGAGTACAGGAGCAGAGTTCGAAGGCAATTCCATTGCAAAGAGGCGTGAGACAGGGAGACGTTATATCTCCGAAACTGTTCACCGCTACATTGGAAGACGCCTTCAAGCTTCTGGAATGGCAAGGACTTGGCATTAATATTAACGGCGAATACATCACTCACCTTCGATTTGCCGACGATATTGTAGTCATGGCAGAATCCATGGAAGACCTCAGTACAATGCTCGAAGGCCTCCATCGAGTTTCCCAACGGGTAGGTCTTAAGATGAACATGGATAAGACGAAAATTATGTCTAATGCCCATGTTGTACCTACCCCAATATCAGTTGGGAACTCAGTTCTCGAAGTTGTTGACGAGTACATCTACCTGGGACAGACAGTCAAACTAGGCAGGTCCAACTTCGAGAAAGAGGTCAATCGTCGAATCCAACTCGGCTGGGCAGCGTTCCGGAAACTTCGCGAAGTCTTCTTGTCAAAAATACCTAAGTGCCTCAAGACAAGAGTCTTCGACCAATGTGTGTTACCAGTGATGACTTATGGCACTGAAATGTGGTCTCTTACTATGGGCCTCATAGACAAGCTCAAAGTAGCACAACGAGCTATGGAGAGGGCTATGCTCGGGGTTTCTCTACGTGATCGAATCAGAAATGAGGAGATCCGTAGAAGAACGAAAGTCACCGACATAGTCCAGAAGATTAGCCAGTTAAAGTGGCAGTGGGCAGGGCACATAGCACGCAGAACAGATGGCCGATGGGGCCGAAAGGTTCTGGAGTGGAGACCACGGACCGGCAAGCGCAGCGTAGGTCGTCCACCGACGCGGTGGACAGACGACCTGAGGAAGGTCGCAGGACGACGTTGGATGCAGGCCGCTTCCAACCGGTCCTATTGGAAAATCATGGGGGAGGCATATGTTCAGCAGTGGACGTCCTACGGCTGAGATGATGATGATGATGAGTGTTGAAGGTGGTTTTATATCTTGTTTAACATTTATTAACCACGTTCAGAGATTTTTGATTGGACCAAAACTTATGACTTCGCGTCTACGATGGACTAGTGAGTTGTTGCGCCTGTACTGATACGTAACATCAGTAAAATTACTTACTTAAATTAAAATTATATTAATTAAAATTAATTTTATTAATAATAAAATTATTTTTTTTTAATTAAATAGAAAAAATATTAAATAATTAATTAATTAAAATTACTTTAAACCACGGCTAAAACTCGGGGCTATATTTTATAATAAGGGAGCTAAGAGTTTACGAGTATTCATGAAATTAGATTTAGCAAAAATAATTGCTACAGCTGTAAGTGTCAGAGGTTATTTTTTACCCATATATACCTAACGCTGTCGCAGCATGATCTCAGGTTGCGAGACTGGGTTACGTGGGACGCGATTGTTATGCCTTTAATATTAATATATTCAAAATGTTTCCAGAGTTTTATGACGTCACAAAAACAAAAACTAATAGAGCTAGAGATAGTATTCTATACAATGATTTAAAATGCTGTGGGTAAAAATATATACGACAGTATATCAATTTTTAAAAGTTAGAATTTTCACTCATTCAATTCGCTTCAGTTCGTTTAATTTCGACATAAGTATATGTGTTCTGTCAAAATTTGAACCCCTTTTAGCTTCAATTCCTAGAATTAATTTACCCTACGAGACTGATCAAATGCAACATATGAGTACCTACCTATAGGTATCAATAGCGTTAAGTAACAAATACAATAAAATACACAAAGAATATGCATGATATAATGATGGCAAAAGATTATTTTCACTGGAAATTTATCAAAACTATGTATTTTGTTTCCTATTCCAAATAAATAACGTGTATAAAAATGTTAACTGGGTGCTGTCCCTTCTAATAAGGTATTAATAATGTATGAAATTCTGTAAATTAAAACAGAATAATCTATGCTGGTTTCTTGTTCATTCACTCAAAAATATTACATCACTGATTTATGTTAATCCACATTCAACCAACGCTCGTATTTCAATTCCATTTCTTTGATCCAACTATCTGTTGAATTGAATCCGATAAATCCTCGTAAAGATGTCGAATCGTATTAATCGTGCAAATGAGAACAAAGATATTCCACGGATATTCCCGTTCTAAATTGTGAACTCAATAAGGAATTTGAAATGGCAAGTCCCTTTCAAATTGGAATTATGATTTGGACCAATTGGAATTAATTCCTCAGATTGGTTAGACAAAATTGTATGGGTAGTTCCAAATTCGTTTCAATTTGATTACTTTCTGGTGGAATACCAAATAATTTTTAAACGAGAATGTATGTGAGGCGATGCTTTCACAGGCACATCAAGATTATTTTATTTGAGTTTCCATAGGAAACACGCACCTTTACACTCTCATACTCCCGCAATGGGATTACCTGTGCAAAAACATGAAAACACCAGTTGACAAATCACAGAACATCAAAGCCCCAGGGCTAGAGATCGAACCTGCAATTGGAGCCCTCGTTTCTAAGGCAGAGAAGGCAGACAACGGACCAAGAAAGCACGTATGGAACAACCTACTAGAATATGTATTTCTCGATGAATATGATCTGATGGGAGCCTTCAAGTACACGAGTATTTTCTATGTATCTTCTAAGCAAGCAAGTACCAATGTTGACCTTTGACGTCACTTTCCATCAGGTGAGATTTCAGTCAAATACTTAAAATTATATCAAAATATTGAGGATTTCACGAAGAAACTTTACAGAAAACTCATACCGGAGATAAGAATTGAACTGTTAATCGCGTATACGGCAGGCAACCCTACAACCAAAGGTAGTCCCTGAACAGAAATAGTTTCAATTCACCTCAACCTAGTTATTTACAATCACAAACATTTTGGGGATAGATGGATTGGCACTCATGGTCCGGTGAGATGGTGGCCAAGATCGCCCGATATTACACCACTTGATTATTTCGTATAGGGTTACGTCAAGAACGAACTGTATAAAGCTCGTTACGAAACGGTTGAGAGCTAACAAAGATCATTGCTTGATATTTTATTGAGGATAAATCCTGTCATGGTATAAAATGCAGTAAAGTCTTTAGAGAGACGTATAAACTTATGCATTTGATTCAATGGGAACCATTTTTAGCAACTTATTATTTACTTAAAAGCGAGATATTAAACGAAATTTGTAAAAAAAATGTATTAACTTTAATTTTTTGTATAACTTTCCTATGCAAAGATTGATCTTTATGAGCAACAGAATCCATTAGTTCAATAATACAGGACGTCTTTCTTTGAAAAAAAAATCGTTTGGGTAGAAGATAAAAAAGTAAATATGCAGTTATCGTTTTCTGGACATACATCGAGCACATGTCTCATTTCACGATTTTTCTCCAACTGTCATGGTTCCGGAATCGGCCAGAGATTTAGGTAGAACAGCAACTGTCACCTAAGTGAATACACATAAGCGTGATTTTAACGGATTTGCTACGCTGCGCACCCACCCTGATGCAAATTTGACTTGACAGTTTTTGCCATGGAACATTCAATAAACAATCTCACACGCTCATACATCCACAGTAGGATTTCCTGTATCACCTGAGGCATGGATATTTAAAATAACCCATCACAACGTCCATGATATGAGAACATGAGTTTCTGCCTATCAAACAAATACTTGGCCCCGTTAAGGGTCGATCGTGGCCCGTGCTTCGAAATTGAGCTAACAGTCTATTAACACCTTTATATCATAATAATAAATCTTTTTTTGGGCTATAAAGTAGGCCATCGCAACATACTTCAAATCTATGAACTTCCTAATCCTGGTATACTATAGCTACTTATATATCAGAGCGTATACTTCTACAAATTCGTACGAAATACTTCTAAAATAGTTACTATCAACTTTTGCGAATGAAATGAAACATAAAACTATTTCTTCTTGAAAACTTTTATAGAAAACCAACTTTCTTATCGAGTTTATGTAAAGTCAATAAAGAAATAACATATTTCGTGTTTGGAAAGTTCCAGCCATTCTGGGGAAGTAATAAGTTGTCAAATAGGTGGGCGAGTTTGTTTGAAAGTTCAATAAGAAAGGCCTTTGGATGTGATGTGTGAGAAAATATGATAAACTTTTGATTAGGTGAATGGTAATAACAAAATGAAATACATTGTTCGTTTTTCCATTTTATTTTGTTAATTGGGAAATGATTAGATATGTTTTTTTATTAAATACAATAAATATCACGCCTACGTGATTTCTAAGTGTAACATCCCCGAAGATTGCAAGAAGTTGATATTGCAGTATGTTGAATTCTAAAATGTTGAGTTTGCAAAAAGTTGTTGATAAATATGTAAAGTAAGTATGTTTAATCATGATAAGTCAGCTAGGAGTGCAATGATTCCAACGAATTAATCTTATACATATATCATGTTAGGAAGTTTTAGCTCTCACAGTCACCAGACTCCGTTGTAATAACAACTATCTACCTACTCAGAGAATAGGAAGGATAAGGAGGACTTCCTACTCCCTTCCTTTACTAATTTCTTCAATGCACAGCATGATGATAACTCAAAGTTTACTATTACTGTTTATTGATAGTCTAGCGTTATCAATCAAATATCATATCATCAATCGTAAATCAAGCCAAAACGTCAGTTTTATGTTCCTTGTGGCATTGAAACTCTCATAGGCGCTTGTGTGGAACGCCTCTAGCGAAGAAAATTTTCACAGGCCAGAGTGTTACAGACTCTGTTACAAAGAAAATTATTACGCGATGCGAACCTGATAGCGAAGACTATGTCTCAAAATAAGTAAGTAAATAGATTTTTTGTATTGAAATTCTCGTGAGTTTGACACATATTAAACTACTACTGTTAACCGGCAAACCATTACGTTAGCTTAAGGGCGAGTGCGGAGCACAGAGCGTGCGACTCGGCGCGACACCGGCGGCAGCGGGGGGGAGCTCGATGGGGTTGGGACGAACTCGGCGCTACCGGCGCCAAATGATGAGGGCCAAGCGTAGCCAGCCGAAGATGGTGAAACTGCTTCGTCCTCTGTTGTCGCATCATCATCCCACGTACTGTGACATACACTACTGACTGTGTCGCCTTCTAGACTGCCTAGCAGTTTCCGTTTCGATGTAAATTGAATATTATAAAGACTCGTTCAAACTGAATGACTGATTCATCAATGCCGAGACTAAATCGTCGAGGATATAAACTTGAGTTTTTTTGCATCTGATGCTTTATGATGTTGTTAGCATCAACTAAGAAATATATTTACAATTTAGCCTCTAAGAGGGTGAAGCAAGAGAAACCGCTGGCGGGTCAGGTAGTTTAGATATGAATCTAATAATTCATCAAAGACCATTAGTAAAAAAATAATATTACACTATTGTCATGCATAAAATTGTATTTTGGTTACATTTTGACGAGGACAATATGCACGCCTTGTGATTCTATGTAATTTAATTCTTAGTCGTAATTATAATAAGAATTTACCAATATCGAGTAAAACGTGTCAAGAAAATATCTCACAAAATCACCCAGACCTGCATAAACTGGAAATTTCAGATTTTCCCTAAGCACCAAGTGCCCGTGTCAGCAATATTGGTTCACTTTATTACGCGAACACCATCCCGACGTTATCGCGAACCCCCTTACTTTTATTGCACCAAGAAAAATCTTACCTCGCCTCACAATTTTATGCTCCGAGAGACATAGACACAATACTGAGTCTCCCTTGATAAATAAAAGAAGAGAGGCTCTATATCGTATATTGTATTGTGATTTAGAGAAGTTAAACGAAAACATGAAAATGTTCATTGAAGGTCTAAGGGTAAAGCGGGACCCTATTACTAAGACTCTCCTGTCCGCCCGTCTGTTATTCTGTCTGTCCGTCCGTCACCAGTTTGTATTTCATGAACCGCTATTACAACAAATACTTAGAATAAAATTGATATTTTAGGGGGCTCCCATACAACAAACGCGATTTTTTTACTCGTTTTGCTTAATATTGATACAGCAACTGGTAGGTACACGCTTGAAATATTCACAGAATATTAACTTATATATTCACATAAAATATGTAATTGAATAAAAAAACAAATATTTAAAGGCTCCAATACATTTTTTCTCGATTTTAATGACAATAACAATTAGAAACTTGAAATATTTATTTAAAAAAATGGCACGGAACTGTTCGTGCGCGAGTCCAACTCGCACTTGGCTGGTTTTTTACAGATGAAGGAGGTAAAGCAACCCTTACTGCGGCCATGACTTGGATTGGAAGCAGCAATAATTATAGCAAGTGAAATTACTTGGCAAAACAGAATAAAAATCAATGGGGTGGCGAGCACAGTGCAGTGACTCTCAAAACTGTAGTTCTAAGCTCTAGGTTGCACTGCAACTATCATGTGCAATCGTAAAACTTACCAACAGAAGTGCGAGTTGCACGTCTCATCAATTATTTCCATGAACAAATGCTTCCATGTTCTTGAAAGCACGTTAACCGGTCTTATGACAATAGTGGTAGTAGTATCGCCAAGCCACAAAAATTTCACTAGCAAGTCGTAGAATGACTCTTCACTTTTGAAGATTTACGCGAACGTTAAAAAATCGAATCATTGGTAAGAAAATGGTTTCGTCATTTGTCGGCAAATCAGGCCATTAAACAACAGTATTCCTTGAAGACCAAAGGACAGCGACTGCAGATTGGTAAGTCAACACTTGCTTTCCCAGAGTCTTAGAAAAAGTTCGTGAAAGTGTTCTAGAAGGAATGTCGTCCTTTACCACAATAACGCGTCATCATATTTCGGTAAGGTAATTTGTACAGCGCATTTGAAGGCTTCACATGGTAGCGCATTCGCCACACAGTCCAGACCTTGCACGTAGCAACTTCTTCTTGATTCCTAAAATTAAAGACAAACTTAGAGTAACACGTTTTACGAGCCCGGAATAAGAGGTGAATGCGATGCACGAAGTCATTGAAGAAATCCCTAAGGAAGCCTGGTTGACCTGCTTCAAAGTCAAAGTTAAAATCATTTATTTTAATAAATTATTTTGACCTTGACTATGACTTTATTTTTTAAATTCATAGACGCACTTGCGAACGTCAATTATTCATTATCGCGTTCCAAAATATATAGAGCCTGCCGAGATGAAGCGGCAAGAAACTCGGGGCTATTCTTTTTGCGTAGATTGTTACAATGTTTCTACTTAGGTACTACTAATATTACATTTTATGGGTGGCAGAATGACAACTTGCCAGAAGTAAAGAATTCCAAGCATCTTTGTCTTCTATATAATGTCGGACTTGCTTTTTTATTAAAAAGTTTTTACAGCTTTTCATAATAGTTCCAGTAAATGCAAAAATGTACAAATTGGGGAAGTCTAAAATCGGATCTTATTTATCAGGATCATGAAACTTTCAACAATATGACCTTTGACTTAAATAAAAACTGTGCTGAAAATCCAATATTTCTGCAATAAATAACAAGACATATATATATATCTAATTGTAAATGTATAGGTAGTTGATGTATGATTTGATGAAGTTATTAACTTTTGCGATTGGACTAATTTCAATTATACGATTAAAATCACAAAATTAAAAAAAATACTTTAATCGTGAGTATGGCTTCCAACTATCGGTTGTCTGAGATACAGTGGTACATTTGTGTTTAAAACCAAAAAATAATACTAGTCCCGGAGTTCGAGCTGATGCGGTAAGGGTGTATCGTGATAAACCAAAAAAAAACAGTGCAAACAACAGTAGTGGTGCCTCGTATAATAAACTAGCACGTAAGAGGGTAGACGTTTTTGTTTGCTCGTAAACATTTCACCCGCAATTCCTCAGTTCGTCCGTGATCATGGCGCTTGCAACAGTGCCGAAATATCGGGAACTCAAACATGATTATATAGCAACTATCTTGTTATTGATGTGATATATTATGTCTATCTTTATACTTTACCTTTATCATTTTCAAATTATTATTTCTAGTTTTCATGGCATTTTTTAAAATTCACCATTGGCCATATTTGGCCAATAACATAATTGAATTCCAAGAAAACGTACTATGATTCCAAGAAATGCAAAGCAGTGCGTTATTGAAAATATGGTTATAGCAGAAACTTCGCAACGGCCGCTGATACGAGCATGATCTTTATTTCAACAATATTCTTTTGTTTTTGCAGCTAGACATCATTATGAATCAATCGTAAATTCCTAGATCATAACGAAACCAAGCATGAGCCTAATGTATCTTCGTATTTAATATGTCAAAGCAATACAGGCTCAGTTTATTATTGTGGTTAAATCTAGTGCCGTGCAATGGCTTGTACAACCTCGGTATACACGCTTCGTACTATTTGGTGGCATGTAAATATTATTCGTACATATTATAATAATGTAACAAAACGCTGTCTGTATATGAAAGATATATGAGAAAAAATATTATTGGGACTTTTATAAATGAAAATAGGATGAAAAAAATTATTGTTAGAATTTTCGTCTATTTATCTGATTGTCTGTGCGTTTGTGCACGTTCATCTCAGAAACGGCTCATCCGATTGCTTCACTTAACATTTAAGTGTCTGTTTCACGTCAATCGGTTCATAAATAAAAAAGTATGTAATTGAATAATAAATGTTACTTTTATTTTAAAGCCACTGTATCCTGCGAGGCCACGCGAACGCAGTCGCTGGCGGACAGACTTAACTTTGCAGTTTGATCCCTAGACAAGACTATTGCACCAACCGTAATTATTACATTTGATATAGTAAATTCGCTTTTTTGGTAAACTATATATTTACAATTTTCTGATTTATCCTTTTAATGATGTAATACATTGCTTCTCATATAATTTCATGATTCCATGTCATCGGGACGTACCCTCTGGGTTTTAATTCCCTATTGTGAAATTGCAAAATATGCGAAAAATTGTCACACAAACGGCCATATCTTTTGATGGCGTTGACTTACAAGTTTGATTTTTGTCCAACTGAAAGTAATTGTAGACTCAAGTGTTTGATATAAATTTTAACTTGATACCTTTACGCGTTCCTGAGAAAAAAATATCTTGACAGACAGACGCATAGGCGCACAATAAAAGGGTTTCTTCTTCATTTTAATTACGGAACCCTAAAAAAGAGATGCGACATTTTAGTGCATGTAACAATTATTTTTCGTTTGAATAAAGCTTTCAAACAATTCGATATATATAAAAATAACTCAAGAGATATTCGATCCATAGACTGGCGCAACGGTGGCCCTGCGGCCATTGCGTCTTCCAAGTTTAGTCAGAAGATGCGGATTCAAATCCCGTCCGATTATACAAATTTACTTTCTAAATGTGCAAACTACAAGTATTATTAATAAAGTAATACTTTGTCTGCTGCTCACTACTACAAAACTTCAGGAAAACCATTACTGTTATATTAGCACTAAAAGATTTTTCGTAACAAGGTAATTATATAAAGCTGATAATTTCATATAGATATACTGTTCAAACAAGACTAATATTAATATATCAAAGCACAGCAAATGAAGCCTCAGTACCTACATTATAATGGAATTACTTGTTCAATTCGAGCACATTTTCAATTAAATAGGAAATTAGGTCCCCAATTTCTAAATTGCTATTCCAAACTGTGTGTATAGCCTACATTGCCACAATACAAACTGTACGAAATACGCGTCCATATTGAAGATACGTTGTATTATTCTTCGGCAAAATATCGGCACAGGCATAATCCAATCAAGCTATATCGCCAGGGGACAACTGCGTGGGATGACACAATGTATTGCAGTATGAAAGTTTTATGTAAGCAACTGTATAATATTCACTTGACTTACACTTCACGGTGACTTCAATGCCCATCCGGGTGAGCAATTTTACTATGAACTATCGAACTTCTGTAGTGATTTAGATTGGACTTGTGCAGATGTAGTAAAGTTGGGGTTGTGTTCTGATACATTTAGTTTTATTAGCGACGCAAATGGGTCTTTAAGGTGGTTAGACCACTGCGTTGTTACTGTGTCAGGTTTACAAACTGTTGTTAACGCACAGATTAAGTATGGCCCTGTGTGGTCTGATCACTTACCCCTAGTAATTCAGTGTAATTTAGATTTAATTAAGCCAAAATTATTACAAGCTAATTCAAATACAATGTGTAATAAAGTACGATGGGGTGAAAGACATCCTGAACAAATTAATTTATATAGTATGTTATGTCATGAACAATTGGCACAAATAGATTTTCCGACTGAATTAAGTAATTGTAGTGATACGAAATGCAACGAATTAGACCACAGACGTATAATTGATAAAATGTACCAAGATATTATTGACGCCTTAAGTGGGGCAGCGTCTGATAGTCATTCAGTTAACCAGCCAAAAAATAAAAGACCTGTAATTGGATGGAATAAGCATGTTCGAGTGGTTCACGGGGTTGCCAGGTGTAAGTTTAAGTTATGGGTTCTGTGCGGTAAACCAAGAGAAGGTCGTGCTTGGGATGAGATGCGTGAAAGTCGTAGAATCTTTAAATCTCGCTTGAAGTGGTGTCAGAATAACAGCGAACAGATAAAGATGGACATTCTCGCATCTCAGCATTCCAAGCAAGATTTTAGTAGCTTTTGGAAAACCACCAATAAGTTGAACCATAGACCGAGCTTGCCTGTGAGTGTCAATGGATTAAATGACTCGAAATGTATAGCAGACATGTTTAAGGACCACTTTACTGTAAAATCGCCTTTAGGGCCGTCACAGCCTGTCAGTGTGGGCGGACTTCATGGGCAGGAGATGAATACTAGGTTCTCGGCAAACGATGTCAGAAAAGTTATTAAATCGATGTCGCGCGGAAAGTCTCCTGGCCATGACAGCCTGAGCATTGAACACCTAAAGCATGCGGGCGTCCACTTGCCAAGAGTTCTTGCTATGTTTTACACGTTTTGTATGGGACACTCATACTTACCATCAGATATGATGAGGACTGTAGTGGTGCCAATTGTAAAGAGCAAAACAGGTGACATAAGTGATCACAATAACTACAGACCAATTTCACTGGCAACTATAGTCGCAAAGGTGCTTGACAGCTTGCTTAACACTCAGCTCGATAAGTACTTGAATATTCATGACAACCAATTTGGATTCAAATATGGTCTCTCTACCGAAACAGCTATTTTGTGTTTGAAGCAGACTGTCAAGTACTACACCGATCGGGGCACGCCGATCTATGCATGTTTCCTTGACTTATCGAAAGCGTTTGACCTGGTTTGTTATGATGTCTTGTGGCAAAAACTTGATGACTTGACTATGCCTGAAGAACTAGTACATATCTTCAAGTACTGGTATTTGAATCAGGTCAACGTTGTTCGGTGGTCAAATGCGCTATCAGAGCCATACAGGTTGGAGTGTGGGGTGAGGCAGGGGGGGCTAACTTCCCCAAAGCTCTAAGCTTAACTTGTACTTGAACGCACTTATAGAGAAGCTCAGCAGTACACGTGTCGGCTGCCATATTGATGGAGTTTGTCTCAATAATATTAGCTACGCGGACGACATGGTGCTGCTGAGTGCCTCGGTCTGTGGGCTGACCAAACTGTTAGGCATATGTGAACAGTACGTACAGCGTCATGGTTTGCTCTATAACGCAAAGAAGAGCGAATGCATGGTCTTTCGGGCCAGAGGGAAATGTCCGGATACTATACCAGCCATTCGTTTAAACGACACAATACTTAAAAGGGTCGAAATTTTCAAGTATCTCGGGCATTTAGTAACCTCTGACCTGAAGGACGATGCAGATGTGGAGAGGGAGCGAAGGGCGTTGTCTGTGAGGGCTAATATGATTGCCCGCAGGTTCGCACGTTGTTCGAGGGATGTCAAAGTTACTCTTTTCAGAGCATTTTGTACGTCCTTCTACACGAGCAGCCTGTGGGTGACATACACGCAGAAACAGTACAATGCCCTTCGTGTGCAGTACAATAATGCGTTTAGGGTGCTGATGCGGCTGCCTCGTGCTTGCAGCGCTTCGGGGATGTTTGCCGAAGCACGGGTCGATTGTTTCTACACGACCATGCGAAAACGGTGCACATCCCTGGCGCGCAGGGTCCGGGCCAGCCCCAACACCATCCTGAACGTATTTGCGAATAGGTTTGACTGTCAGTACATGAACCACTGCTCAATGGTACATGTACTGACTAACAAGCAAATGGTGAAAGGTGTGTGTTAGTTTAAATCTATTTTATTAATTTTAAATATGTACCTAGTTTTATGTTTTTAATGTTTTATTTTAATAATTGTATGATCAAATTGGCGATCGAAATAAATGAATTTGAATTGAATTGAATTGAATTGAATATTTTATCATAACCTAAGTGGTTTTACCTTACACACAACATTACAGGGTATTAGGTGTGCCGAACTAAAAATTGTTGTAAGTTTGTTTAAGGCGTAATCGCTACAACATTTACTCAAACGTTCCTCAAGCTGTCCCCTTTTATAAATAATAATATTAATAAATGTTTATTTGACCAAAAAAAAACACATTGTTAACATCAAAAGTACTTACATATAACTAAATACTTAACCCAATACTGATTGTTACAGTTTTGCAGTTTGTACAGGTAAGTAAGTGGGTAAGTACCTATGTATTATTATAATAGGACTTAATCAAGACATTTAGATTACAATTTTACATTACAGTGAAATGAATAGATGCAATATAGGTAGGTACAAGCAAAAAGTGTTGAAACTGTTATTTGCAATATATGTACTTAGATATTTAACATAAGTTCTTTCCAGGAAATTACAACAATGTAGTATTTCGCTATACCTACTCACATAGAAGAAGTAAGTAGGTGTACATTCTAAGGCGATGTAGTCACCTATATACTTACAATTAGGTCACATAAGTAGGTATTTAGTTATTATTAAATGATGATTAACATTCAATAACTCATGAACACTTTATCCTACACTAAGATATTTATCCTGTGTCGTGGGAGTCAGTCTCTTTCGCTCAATTTAGCAAATACAAGATACAATACAATATAATTTTATTGTAAGTGTTCGCGCGAGATCGCGCGACGAGTCAATAGATTGGAATGCGACCCCCGCCTTTCTGTGACGCGTCGCCACACCTCGAGTCTACTCGGGCAAGCGCCCCGAACAGTCACCCTGCCATCGCAAGCGCACGGCTCGATCGGCATCCTCTTATCAGCTCCGCACTACCGCGTCACGACACGCCGGGATCCGCCCCCTTTTTCGCCGGCGTCGACATACGTGTTCGCGAGTGCGCGTCGCCCTTATGCTCACGGGGCAAATAAACCCGAATTCCTACAAGTCACCATTTTTTTGGACTAAAGCCGAAGCTATGCCGCTGGCTATACACGGTTATAGTAAGGCCAGTCCTCACCTACGGATGCGTAGTGTGGTGGCCACGAACGAATCTGGTAACTACAATAGCTAAACTACAGCAAACCCAAAGATTGGCTTGCTCTCTTATTAGTGGATGCACAAAAACTACACCGTCGGCAGCCCTAGACGTAATATTAGGCTTAACGCCTTTGCATCTTCATATACAACAAGAAGCAATGGCATCAGCGCTAAGGATAAAATCTACGGGCCAGTGGAAGGACACAGGACCGATTACAAACCATAGTAGAATACTTCAAAAGGCGACAAAAATCATCCCAGAATCTATACATGGCACTGATAAGATAGTCAGCACGTAGAGAAAAGAAAAGGTATGAGTTGGTTACTGAGAAATCTGCTCTGGATGATTTATCACCGACATACAACATGTACACAGACGGGGTAAAAAACAAAACGGGAACAGGTTGCTGGTATTTTTCGCCGGAACTTGGTATCTCAAATTCAAAGGCCTTGAATAAGACCACATCACCGACACAAGCAGAGGCTATGGGCCTACTGTTAGCAGCAAAAGACATTCCAAACAAAAACAAAGACGAGCTGGCCACCACAGTCTCTGAAGAAAGGGAACTACTAGCATTTAAAACGGATAGCGCGGCGGTCATCTATGCACTTAGAAGGCCGGTAACCAGGTCAAGAGTGATAGCCGAGTGTCATGAGGTTCTCCAAAACTTATCAAAGAAATATAGAATCGTAGTAGCATGGACTAAAGGACATGGCTCATGCCCGGGATAAAAGCAGATATCCTCGCTAAAAATGCAACCAAGCAACAGGTAAGTGGAGACTTAAACGACCTCTGCAAGTCCTGAGCGGTGGAAGTACGGAACCTACTTTGTCGCTACACTGAAGTAGAACAACAAAATATGTGGAAAAAAAAGGACTGCAAACAAGCAAGATCTATGTTTCCAACCTTGAACAGGAACACAACAAACAATCTGCTGAAACTGCAGCGAGAAGACCTGCGACTTTTAGTAGGCCTTATCACAGACCACTGCAACCTAAATTATCACCTTCACAAAACTGGTGCAACGGACAATCCACTGTGCAGAGGATGTTTACAGGAAGACGAGACCGTGAGGCACGTGCTGCTGGAGTGCACGGCTACGGAAAATATACGGAACACAACCAGACTATTTGAAGATCAGTATAGTTCTAGATTAACATCGGTTAACATACCACCAACATCACTGGAGCAGTTGTGCCAGCGACCTAGGGCCATACTCCGTTATATGAAGAAGTTGGGATGGCTCGGGTAGAGATGGCTGGCGGGGGAAATGCACAATACACCCCAAGCGGGACGTCAGTGCAGGACTTATCGCCTCCACTATGAACAAACAAGAAGTCACCATTTTACCGTCGCCGAGAACGAACGATCTTATCAGCTCCGCGCTGCCGCGTCACGACACGCCGGGATCCGCCCCCTTTTCTTGCGCCGGCGCAAATACACGTGTTCGCGAGTGCGCGTCATCACAGGCATCCAGAATCCTTCCGACGGTCATCAGCCCGCACGACCTAGAGGAAGAACCACGCGGATAAACCGCATTCCTGTGAGTACCTATCCTTTACTACCTAACGGCTTACAGTTCCGTACGCACCATATCTTTCCTTTATTACCTATCGACGTATGGTGTCACCGCACCAGTAAGTATAACTATGCAAGTTCGTCTAAGAAAAACAAAACAAGAAACGTTACTACTATATCTAAGTCCTATTGATTTTAACCAACACAGAGTCTGTGCAAAAAGAAAACCGTTATGGCATTATGGTGAACTAACATTTAGATTTTTATGTCAGCCTAATCCAGCTATTATCAGCCGTGCGATTCTCTAATGATGCGTCGCTGCGTTCGTCGACGAGCTCACCGATGTCAAATACTTTATGAGATATCGACATAATCTTGTTTTTCCAACGTTTCTTGTCATCTCGTTTTTTGTTTCACGGATGTTGTCAAAGTTGTAACGATGTTTGCTCTTTGAGAAACGCACGGCTGTACGCTGCGCCGTGCAAACGTCAAGTATATCAACTTCGAATCGATTGAAATAAAAAAAAAACAGTCAATTTTATTAAGCAGAAGTTTTATTCAGCATTTAATTTATTTATAGTAAACTTTACATGCGAAACCTATATTCCTAAAAAGTTTTTTAGCACAGACTCATCAAAATTATTGAAAAGTAAGCTACCTAGAAATCAGTATAGAGCTCTTGCGCGAAGACATAATTTGAAGGTTTCTGTTTCAGATACATTCTATACGCTATTATGATTTTTGTGCAATCTTTTACAGCTACAAATGAGAGATCGAATCGTCTCAATTACTCTAGAACAGATGATATACTTATGAATAAATTATTAATATATACAGTACTTTATATAAAGCAAAGTTTAGGATACACTCTGAAATCTTTAAAAACCGATTCTGAGCGTAGGTCGACGGTGACGCTGAAACAAAGTCAAATCCTTTATCTACAGCGATGAATGTAGCTCAAGAACCCTCATAGCAGAAGTAGCAAGCAAACTTTAGTACTGACTCCATCTTCACTGCGTCCAGACATACGTATGTGATTGAATTCTGTATTGTTCCCTGTACATCTGTACCTTGTATATCTCACGACACGCGTTTTATTGAGCAGTAATCTTGCGGGATTACAACGACGTTAATAGCTTCGGGAATTCGCAGATGGGCTTTATTTCTATATCGATTGGGACCAAATATTTCTGGTATGTTGGGGATAAAGAGATTTGTGGCTAGCGACAGGCGGAAAGGTCGAGGTCACTGATCTGAGTGTTGTCTAGGATCGACCTTAATAGATAAGGTCTTTTTCATTTATTTTTCATTCAATTAATTGACGAGACGCGTATGTCGTGCTTCTGATAGTAAAGACTACGCTTGCCCATGATAGTTGCAGTGGCAACCAGAAATTTTAACTGAAGTTTTTAGGCCACTGTACTGTGCCCGTCGCTCATTGGCCTATTAATTTTCCTTGCTACAGTGCTTTTCACACAACAATGCTTGCACACAATTTCTTTACCCCTGAATATCTGGTATTGTGGTGGTACCAAATATTACTTCTCTTTCACAAAGGTGAGTCAGCATGGGTGAGGTGAGCATTTCGACAACAAAACAAACAGATACAACTTCTGTAAGATAGAACTAGTTACTACGGGAATAATGAAATCAAATCCTATAGTTTATGAAATGCAACATATTACCAACTGCCAACGGAGTCCAAACCCTGCCGTGCAATTCTCTAAAAGCAAACATCGTTGCATCTTTGACAACATCCGTGAAACAAATGACGAGATGACAAGAAACGTTAGAAAAACAACCTTATGTACAAGGGCGATATCTCATAAAGTATTTGACATCCGTGAGCTCGTTGACAAGCACATCGACGAATCATTAGAGAATCGCACGGCTGGTCCCAAAAGCTTTGAATTAGATACCTAAGATTCATTTACATTATTGTGGCAAATGTTTGAGGGACAAGCAGACAGGCTTGTAGGTATGTAATGATACCTTAAACGATCCGTCATGTCTGGTCCGGTATAGCTACTAGACGCCTTGACTTTGAGGGTTTCATAAAAATTTTAAAAATTTTTGGGCATTTTCGTTACAGTTTTAAAGTATGTTTATCTGTAAATGATTACGACAGACAGACCAAAAAAACCTTTAAAAGGACTCAATGTTGTGCTATGCGATTCTTTGACATGTGACATTTATGTGAGAAATCAGAAAAATAGTAAGTAATACAAAACTTATTTTAAGTTTAGTGTTATGAGTAAATCTTCCGTGTATTCACAGATATTTTAAGTTGATTCTTAAATGTAATTATGCATTTAGGATTAAGGATTATAATGAAAATACCAAAAACAGGTTAAATTTAAAATCGTTTCAGGCTGTTATGGGTAGATGACACGTGACACGTCGGTTTCGTGACTGCATGCAATACAACACGAAATTCGCTTGCATAGAGTCTGTTGCTCATTTTTTTCCCACTGCTGGGACTCGAGCCTTTCTCTAAGAGAAAGGAGTTGGGCCATAATCCACCACGCGGTCCAGTGCGGATTGCTGGAAAGGTTAGTGACCAACCCATGTCGAAGTTTTTAGGCCGCTCGAAGGCCTTCGACATAGCCTAATGACTGTTTTCCTATGACAAACACCCGGGACCGACGGCTTACGTGCCCTCCGAAACACGGAAGCGCTCAGTTGAATAATGCCACTAGCGGTCACACATCCAAGTCCTGACCGCAGCAAGTGTTGCTTCACTGGTTGATCGGTTAAGATCGCCAAGTCAAGCTCCGCTACGAGCGCTACTAGATACGCTTCTTAGCTACGTAGCTAGCGCTACGTAGCATAGAAGTAGCATAGAATCTATATAAAAGCCTAAATAATATGGACGTCAACGAGTGAATATCTCACTACGAAAACACATTTTGTCTCCTTCCGGTACGCTCATAATCAATAGTCAATAGTATTTACTTAGTAAAAAGCTAGCAATAAAATGATGACCCTTATTGCTTACTATACCACCGTTACCGTGTTAAGAAACTATAATTACGTTTGTATTTGGACGAAATCTTCCTCTAGTTAACATAACCTAATTACCCTTCGTATAGCATTCATCACACAATCTAAATAAAATCAATATCTGCTCTAAATTCCACTTTAACACGTTTCCCAACCCACCAATACCCATAACAATATGTCAAAATATCCTACTTGCTACTATCATGATCCAATCTAATAACATCCTCTAAGGCTGACCGCACAACCCGGATCCCGTTTCAAAATTGCTATTTTAGACAAAATAAAACTCATAGGCTCATATTCCAGTAGTGTCCGGCAGTGAATCCAGGATCGGATTCAGATCCTTAGGGCTATTATGTATCTCAGTGTATGTTATATATGCTAACAAATCATGATTAAAATCTAAAAAATGGCAGCTCTATGTCACTGTCAGTTCCAGTTATCAACTTACTACTGTTTTTAACTAGAGTTATCAAAACTGACAGAGCCGCCATTTTTCAAGATTTCAATAAATATTTGTTAGCAACTGAGATATACAGGGTGTTTGGTAGAGGGACCGATAAACCAAATGAGCGTGTTCGGGGGCCCACTTGGAGAATACAAGTTGGCCAAAAAAAAAATCTCCGACACCCCAATTTTTTTTGTGAATTTTCTCGTTTTCTCCAATATTGTACCAATTTTGCTTTGCGTGGCCTGAAGGTGTATTAGAGACCAAATTTAACTAAAAACATCCGGTCTAAAACAGATTTTACAAATCATATGGTGGTAAATAGGTACAATTTCGGAGAAAAAGCGAAAAATCACAAAAAAAAGTTAAACATATTGGGGGGTCGGGGATTTTTTTTTGGCCAACTTGCATTCTCCAAGTGGTCCCACGAACACGCTCATTTGGTTTGTCGGTCCCTATACCAAACACCCTATATAATAGCCCTGCTGAGTAAGTTTTGTATGGTTTACTTTGGGTAACAGTCAATTCTTTACTCAAGTAAAGATTCACTTCCAGTCTCTTTCTGGAATAACCATCAAAATCAAAATCTTTTATTTATTATAGATAGAAATGATGGTCTTATAAACGTTAATTTATAGAACATTTATTTTGCGTTTATATATAAATTATCTTTCCAATCACTTCGTTCGTGTAGATATGGATTTTTTCCTAGATATGGATTACTGAAACGATATATTCGTAAAGCTTTGTTAATAATATATGTGGTATTTGGCAATAATTTAGGTAGATACCGTCCTTTACAGTATTTATTTATACAATACGTTTACAAATTTTTAAAGTTGGCACTTAATTCACCAGATTAGTTTTATAAATGACACGTGAGCATGAGCATACCACATGAAACTGGCCGCGGTAGAAACAGTCCTGCCGGTAATCTACTCCATCAAATTTCAGAGTTTGTCCCTGTGACTTATTAATAGTCGTCGCAAAACAACCATTGATGGGGACTAGCAATCTTAAATCCAGGCGGAAGGTCATTTCGGATCAATTGTACACGCGAATTGGAACGTTTTCTCCTTTGGTCTCAGTTTATAAATTGGCCTCAATAATATGTACAGGCACATGGCCCGTATCAGGATCTTTATAGGGTGGCATGCTCTAATTTCGTGGCTAGGCATGGATTAAGCGGGCGAGGAGAATAAGATATCACATGTACAATGAGTCTGCTTTTATTACGGCACACTAAGATTTATTATTACAGCACATAGTGTTTATAGATCAACTTGAATTAACTTGGGGACAAAGTATTCCACATAGTAGCGAACACTGCCACGACCAAACTCAAAGTGAGCTCCTCGGAGCCTCCCTCCGAGCATATCCGCGCGCTCCCCCTCAACGCCTCTGTCCGACGATAAGTAAGTACTCAACAGAAGTTTACTCTCAACGACCGACCAACCAATCAGCGAACAGCGCACGCTACCAGAGTTATACCAGAGATGGCGCCACTTTGCATCTCTAGTCCACCATAACTAAACCAGGTTGGGCCTGACTAAATAATAACATCGGTTAAACCTATGCGCCAACATAATGAAATATCTTAGTGTCTGTTTATTGCACACTCCTAAAAACAAGGATGTAATAAGTATGAATATAGGATTCAATTTGACAGTAATAATCGATACCAGACGGCCTAATAAAACGTTAGATCCATGTTAGAGACATTTTTTATTACTGTTAAATTTTATCGTATCTTATTATATCGACAATATAATATGCTCGCAGTGTTGTTGGCATATATAATATAGGACAGATAAGAAACAATAAATAGCGTAAAGTAAATAACGTTCTCAATAAAATAATAAAATTATTCGGTTTGTTTTGTTAGAACATCCACCATAATACTTTCTGTAAAAAACTCAATCAATATCTAAGTAAGGTCTTTATGCAATGTATGCAACAGACAAGCACTTACGAACGTCAATAATTTTAAAAGTGTACTAACGTACGTGTGCAAACTTTAATAAACTTTATGACATGTTAAAAAAATGTGCGTCTACTGAGAAGAACGGACAGAAAAACGCGAGGTCATTATTTATATGTTTTTTTACAATCTAAAATATGGATTTGGGTGTTATTTAATGTGGTACATGTTGACGTACAGAAGTGAAGTTACTCCAAGGACTATTATTTTCTAAATAATGTCTAAGTAAAAAGGCAAGGTATTTATTTCATTTTTTAATAATAAGGTTATACTAATAAAACTGCTACCAATTTAGTTCTATAATAAATGACGGTAGGGCAGATTGCCGGACAAACGATTGAGTCGACAGCAGGGACTAAGTCCTGTAAAGTCAAACCTGGAATTTCAAGACGTATTAAAAATGGAACTCTAAAATTGACGAGTTCCAACAAGTGTCATATAATGATACCTAAGTATGGACAAGCCTTTATAGGTAAGTATGTGGAACGGGCCTGCGATTCTGTGATGGGGTGGACATGTTGGTAGTATAACATATTGATGGTATAATTATAGACTGAACTAACAATGGGGTGTTGTGATAAGGAATTTAGATTGGAATGACGCAGAGCTTGATCAATAGTGATTATAACGCTAGTTTAGCGTGCAGAAATTGGACATAATATATTGTAGAGCTCGTAGGTGTATTAGGTTAGGTATAGTATTAAAGCTTTCTAAGGGTACGTTCACTATGAATTATTACTTAACCCGTCCAGTGTCTAGTTTTTTTCGGTTTATTTCCGAACTGCGCATAAAAGTTCAAATAAAAATACTACCCTTGAATAGTTTGACCAACTAAAAGCAAGCTTATACCGGTAAAGTGTATTGGATCTGATAAAATTAGTTGCAAACTCGAGGTCTAAAAATGTGTATACACTTTGTGTACGCGCGACAAGGCTTAGCTCTTTTTGAAACGTACACATGGTGTACGCGCGACCCGCAGTTTCACTTGTGTAGTAATGGGTGATAATGACGATGGTAATGATGAAGAATGTTAATATATTTAACGTGATTATATATGTATCTCTTTGATAAATTTCATTAGGACGTGTTCAGCCGTTTGTGCATGAAAGCGTAACTAACAAACTCACTTTCGGATTTGTAATATTAGTAAGAATAACATTGTGTACCAGCTGCGCCCCACGGTTTTACCCGCGTGGTGATGGATGTTTATTATAATAAAAAGTACCCTGTGTCAAGAAAAGAAAGAAGAAGAAACAAAGAAGTCAATAAGTGAGCTTATTGATTTCTATTAAATTTAAATTTCTAAAAAAATAAATTAATTAATTAATTTAATTAAAAAAAAATATTAATTACTAAATTAAACTTCTTTAGTTATAGCGTGACCAAAATAAATAGGTATTCATTTTTTATAAATACACTAACGACTGCCCGCGACTTCGTTCGCGTAGTAGGCTCGGCCTTTGGCCTCTCCATAACCTCTCATCTTTTCATGGTTTTTATTTCACAAGAACCTTCTCCTGACAATAATTAACACAACAAAAATATAATAAGCAAAATTGTACCGTTCACGCGTTATGCAATGACCAAGGGAAATAGAGATTCATATAATATATATATATATATTCATAACATTATATATTACTAGCTGCGCTTTGCGGTTTCACCAGCGCGGTGACTGATAATCAAGATGATGATGATAATGATAATGATAATGATAATGTTTATTTTTCAAAAGACTTAATTTATACATAGTTTACTTAAATGTAGTTCTTAGACATTAATTTCAGTCATACTGATTCTCAGCGGACCCCAAACTAAGCACAAGGCCTGTATCTTGGCATCCGAGTGCGATTTTATCTTAACTAAGTATACGACTACAACATCACGTTACAACGTAAAACGATGAATCAAATATAGCGTATATTACTCAGTGATAATGTAGCTTTCTAACAGAAGAAGATTTTTTAAATCGGTCTAGATGTTTAAAGTTTATTTGTTCCATACAAATATACAAATCTTTACTCTTTATGGCCTTTATTAATAAACGTTGCGTAAACCGTAAGGCGTAACATGCTTTGTCTTGCTTTCACGCGTGACATATACTGCAAGCGAAAAATTTACAGATAGATGTTTTAACTACTCCGGGTGTAAGCCAAGTTTATTAATAAGGCTGTATAAGATTAGTATAAATATAGACTTATGTCTTCCAACTGACCGAGTATACAATATTGTACTGCTATAATGTACCATTTTTTTTCTTCTAATCACGTATGGTCTTTAGGTCTCCAACTAGGCAGAGCCACTACTACTGTTAAATCACAACCTGATGACTGATATACATACTTGTTTACATATAACGTTTTTGACAGGCTGGTTGACGCAGTTGGTAGCATCCCTGCCTTCTGAGCCGCTGGTCCCGGGTTCGATCCCCGGACAGGTCAAACATTTGTGTGCATGAACATGTCTGTTTGATCTGTGTCTGGGTGTGTATAGTATTTAAGTATGTGTATCAGGCAGTAGTGTAGGACGTCCTGAGGCACGGTGGAGTGACGATCTGCGCAAGACGGCTGGCAAAAACTGGATGCGAGTAGCCAAAGATAGACCTAAGTGGCGTGCAATTGGAGACGCCTATGTCCAGCAGTGGACTGCTACAGGCTGATGATGATCAGACATCAGGTTACCATAGTACAGGCTCTGCCTAGTTTGGGACCTGAAGACCTTTGTGTGGATGTTGTCCCATATAATATAGGTAATATAATATAATATAATCATATAAACACCAGACCAGAGAAAAATGTTTGACCTGTCCGGGAATCGCACCCGGGACCAGGTTTAGAGGGCAGGGCGGCTACCAACTGCGACAACCAACCAGTCCAAACATGTACGTATATATAGGGTGTTTGGTAGAGGGACCGACAAAGCAAGTGAGCGTGAAAAAAAATCCCCGACCCCCCAATATGTTTAACTTTTTTGTGATTTTTCTCTTTTTCTCCGAAATTGTACCTATTTACCACCATAACATTTGTAAAATTTGTAAGAACTAAAAACATCCGGTCTAAAACATTTACAGATGACTTTACAAATGTTATGATGGTAAATAGGTACAATATTGGAGAAAACGAGAAAATTCACAAAAAAAAGGTAAAAAAAATGGGGTGTCGGGGATTTTTTTTGGCCAACTTGTATTCTCTAAGTGGGCCCCCGAACACGCTCATTTGGTTTGTCGGTCTCTCTACCAAACACCCTGTATATACTATCAATAAATAAATGTATTATCATTATTGATTATACCATTTTTTAGGAGTTTACAATTGATTTACGTTACAATTCCTAACGATTTTGACTTTTACTCAAACTACACTATATATGGTATCAGTCATGGCTTAGTCGCGTTTACTCGTTATCCAATACCGTGAACAGTTTTGGCTCTATTTGTAATTCAGTCGTCGATCTCACCACTAACAGGGCCCGGGAGTGCAAATACATTCAAGTAAATTGGTATCATTAGCACTCATATCACAGTGCAAAACAGTTGCTGAAGTACGACGAAGTTTTTCATTTCAATCTGTAGCGTTATAGTACTGTAATATTGAACAGTCTATGGAAGTTGTCCCGCGGTTTCAACAGCATGGTGATGGATGATGATGATGATCCTAAGTGTTATGCCAACGCCTCATCTATTTAAATACCAAATGTCACCAAAACACGTTCAGCTATTCGGGTGTGATATAAACAAACCTACAATAAACAACAAACCTACGTCCATTTGTGGAAGTGCCAAGCTGTAACTCTGTGGGTTACTGATAAATGAGCCGGCACGACCGGGAAAGTACCACACTCCCACATAACACAAACGTGAAGTATTAAAGCTTGCGTTTCAGACGGCTTCCCCCTTCCTTATCCCCCCTCCACCATCTCCCCTTTCCGTTCTTCCTCAAAGGTCAGCAACGCATCCTGGAGATTTTTTGGTTTTGCGGTTTTCCGTGGTATAACTTATCATCAGGTAAGCCGCCTGATAACCTATTCTAAATAAAAAACGTTTTATTCAAACATTCGCACTTATAATATTAGAAGTTATGTGTGGTGAAACATGGTTGTCTGGAATAGATCATTCTGAGCGATAAGATCACCCATTGTTACACTTGTAATTTTTTAGTATTTAATTGTGAAATATTTTTGATTTTATTTTTATTTTATTCTTATTTCTTTATTTGTAACATATATTTGTATTGTGGTGTTTCAATAAAGAGTTTATCTATCTATCTACTTATTTAGTAGTAATAGAACTCTTTGTGAACGAGTTCGTCCAGATTAGTATTGCCACTATACCAGTTTGTTACTTGAAGCAGCAATGTTCGCTGGGTTGGAAGGATTCAGTTGCCACTCATATTTTATTTGAATTTATTGAATATAACAATAACAAACATCGCTTAAACACAAACTATCCTTAAAACTTATAATAATAACAAACTTTTTATACAGAGAGGAATACATTGATACCCAAACTAGGTGAGACCTGTGGGTATGGCATACCAATGCCCTCCACCGGACATACGAGTAAAATGAACTTACATCATTATGTATACATAAGGTTACAATACAATACCATATTATATAAAATAAATTACAAGAGAGATATTTAATTTAGGTACACAGCTATATCAATTACCTCCTATATTAAGTGAATGCTGCGCGTACTTAAGAATATGTGTTTATGAATGACCGTGTATGTGTGAATGTCAGTTTGTATAGTATATGTATGTGATTATTGTGTATAGGGGTGTGTTGTAGAACATTTGGTGATTGACAGTGAAGGGATTCCATTAAACTATGATAAGGCGTAACCGATTTATAATTTATGACAGAATCGTTATAATAGATTCTGTAGAGACATAGTCTTGTTGAAGTAACCACTTTTTCACTGTAATCTTACAATAATGACGTGTCATTGGATAAAAGTTTAATATTTTGTTAAGTTTTTTGTAGATGTAGGCCCCAAGAAAGTAAGGTTGTCTTCTAGCAAAGACAGTGGAACAAAGTTTAGCTTTACAGATGCTGTTTGTCGAGCGTCTTATTAAGTCAGGATCATATTGTAGGTTTTTGTGGTAGGAGAGAACCAGATATAAAATAAACAATTGTAGCACATGTAGCACTTGACATTCAGCATATAGCCTTTGAGTTGGATACTGAAATGGTTTGAATGTCATGACTTTAAGCACAGACCGTTGAGCTCTTTCTAGCTTGATAAGAACAGTCTTGCATGCACCACCCCAAACCGATACACAATACCCGAGGATAGATTGACATATTGCGAAATAAACTGTTCTCATCAAATCAAAAAGAATAATATGTCTTAAGTTTTTAAATACACAAATCAACTTCCTAAGACGAGATGTAAGTGTTTCTAATTGAGGGACCAATGAAAGCTGTTCATCAATTGTAACTCCAAGATATTTTATATATTCTACTTTATTTAGAAAAACACAATTGCAGATTGTTTGTGGTTTGTATGTGAATGAGTGTGCCTGAATTCTAAATTTATCATTTTCCGGTAAGCTTCTTTTAAGGATTCCAAATGTTAAAAATTTGCTTTTATCAAAATTTAGGGTTAGTATGTTATCTTGCAACCAAGAGATTACATTGCAGAGGCCCATTTCAGCATATTCACGAGCTTGTTCCCAAGTATCTCCTTCAAATACCAGCGCTGTGTCGTCAGCAAATGTGAATATTTGACCATGTGCTGGATTATATCTGCATAAGTCATTGATATATAAGGAAGGAATATATAAGGAAGAGACTTGGACCCAAGATAGACCCTTGCGGAACTCCAAAAGTTACAACTAAATCGTTACTTGAAATATTGTTGATGGTCACACCCTGAGTCCTATCTGTAAGATAGTATTTAAATAACTTTAGAGGAATATCGCGTATCCCAAGACATTCTAGCTTTTTCAAGAGAAGGAAAGTGGAGACGGTGTCGAAAGCTTTGTCCATATCTAAGAAGATTCCAACACATTTTTTCTTCTTGTCCAAGGTACCGATTATATAGTCTGTCAAATTAGAAACCGCCTGCTCTGTTAATTTGTTAGCTCTGAACCCATATTGGGAGTCAGCAAGCAGATTTTGATGTTCTAGGTAGTGCATAAGTCTCTTGTTCAAAATTTTTTTAACCACTTTCGATAACGTAGAATTGAAATAGGCCTAAAGTTATTCACATCATCACGTGACCAGTTTTTATGAATGGGATGAATTATGGACATTTTAAAAGGTTTTGGAAATTTACCAGATGAAAAACAAAGGTTTATTATATGTGTTAGGGGTGCGATATGACCCTTCGCTAGTTTAAGAAAAGTTGTCGAAATCCCGTCCCAACCTGCAGCACAGTCATTCTTTAGGCCAATAATAGTTCTTTCCACTTCACCTTCGTCCGTATTAAGTAACACAAAAAAATTAGTATTTGATTGAGAGCCAATATTAGAAAGACAGTCATCAAATGAGTTATTTTTACATGAAATTTCATTAGCCAATCATTTGCCAACATTTGCGAAAATCGAATTCACTTTATTGACAGCAGTATAAGGATTAGATTCTGTTTTTAGTAACTCTACCAGAGGCGATTTTTCTTATGATAAATTAGCTATTCTTTTAATGACTTTCCAATTTTGTTTGACACTAGATCCTGCTTTTTTGATTTCTGAACGTTCAAATTCCGTTTTTAACTTTCTGAGTAAGCAATTGCAAAAGTTTTTATAGCGACGATAACTATGTAAAAGAATTTGATTTGTTGGCTGTTTTCGGGTTTTAAGATGCAAATTATTTCTATGTCTGATACAACGCAATAACCCCTGAGTTATCCAGGGTTTAGAAGTGCGTTGTCGGCATGGTAATGTTTTAAATATAGTATATCAGTTGTAGCTTCCATTAATAGCCTAACTAAAAGATCTGCTGCAGAATGAGCATCATTCATTAGTAGAATAGACGATAAATTGGATTCACGTAAAAATAAAACTGCCTTAGTATAGTCTGTCCTCTTAATCAAGCGTGGTTCAGCTTTTTTCCTAAATGATGGTAACGGCGTACATACTAGTACAGAAAAATGATCTGTAACAGTAGTTTGTAACACAAAAGATAAATTTGATGATTTAGATTTGATTAAGACATGATCGAGACAACTATTTTCCCTTGTTTGGAACGTGTGTGCTGGCAAAAGGCCAAATTCTGCTGTAAGATTCAGATAATATTCGCTTTTATTATCATTATCAATTTTGATGTCGATATTAATATCGCCAATTATGACTGTATGTTTGAATGATCTAACTGATTGCAATGTAGATTCAAGGGACTCCAAAAAAGATATTATGGTAGGATGGAGAACGATAAATACACAAAATTGCTGTTTGGTTCCCGATTTTAACTAATATACAATTTCCTTCGGTAAATAGTGGCTCTTCAATAGTGCAAGAAATATTATCTCGAGTATATACAACAACGCCGTCGTTCTGATTAGAGAGACGGGCAGAAAATGCGGCATTATAGCATATATTAGAAATAAACCTTTTATAGGCAGAGGTCCAGTATACTAGTTCAGTTACGAAATGATATGCGCAACTGATTTTTTGCTAACTGAAACGTAAATGATTTAGAAAGGAGATGACTCATATTCAATACTAGCTGATCCGCCGGCGGTTTCGCTTGGTTTTAGTGAAATAGTGGAAGCGCCGTTTTGGTATCTCGGGGTCCTGGGTTCGATCATAGGGTTGGATAGTTATTGGGATTTACTGGCAAACAATTTCTCAGTAGCAGTCCGGAGTCTGAAACAGTGTCACATAGATGGCTATTGCCATACGAGCCTATTGGCTCGCCCCCTATTACATGGGACCAAAATATATCTGGCTAAATTTACTATTGTTTACACAATTTATATTTATTATTTACACTACAAATAGTTTTGGTGTTTTTAAAAATAACATAATGTTTATTTTACCAAGTTTTGAGTGAATTGCACAGTAAATATTTATTTCTTACAATATTTTTTTGATCTTTACTGCACATCTTGTATGGACATATTTGCAAAAAATATAAAATACGCATTACTTCTTCATTATTACGGTTTTTAGCCGTATCATTGACGTTCATCCGCACCGACCAGTCAATCGAGACTCCGGTTTTATAAGAGACCGTGTAGCATAGAGAGATCAACATGCCATCTTGGATTTATGTGACGGATCAATATAAAAAGTTTATTGTTGGGAGCTACGGGCTGTAATCTATCCATTACAATTTCAATCGAAATCTGTGCATTAGTTTAAAAGTTATGCGTGAACGTACAGACAGTTAGTTATTTTATTCAAAATCGTCTAATTCTTCAGGAGTTGGTAATTTTATATCTTCTGGCCCAAATTTTTTCATCCAAGTACAGACTTTTGGCCTCTACTCTTTTACTATAAGTATGAATGGATACATTTCATTACTTCATGTCCTGACTGGCTGATTCATGAATACAGAGCCTAAGCCGTTGAGGCTACAAACTTTAAATCATGGCAGTTGATGCCTTTTATGTTGTCAGCTTCCAATAAGGAAGGATTTTTAAAAATTTCACCGCTCAGGCAATATTAAAAGCGAAGCAGCTGGTGGGTCAGCTATCATATAATATTATTGCATACTTTTTATGCCTTTCCACTGACAATTCCCGCAGGATTTTTATCATGATACACACTTAGCAAGCCACTAGCACTAGATATTTACTAAACAGCATGTGTAGTTATAATTCTCTTTTGTAGTGGTAAGATTTTTGTAAAGTCTGCCTAAGGAAACACCATACTTTTGACAGTTATACAACCAATAAACAGTAATATCCAAACATTACTCTGTTCTGTTGAAAGGCAATGTTTCCTGCGAAATTAAAGGGTAGGAGATTTATCATTCTATGTATCAGGGTGACGAAGGCAATGACTTATCATTCAGGGGTTTAAACTTTCGTAGTTTCATCTAAGTGGCACTGATCTGTTATATCAAGCCTGATGCATCTTGTGAATGATTTACTCCTATCGTCACCGATATACATCATTTTTCTACCGACTTCCAAAAAGGAGGCGGTACTCAATTGAACTGTTTTTTTTGTTACCTCACAACTTTCGATAGGGTGAACCGATTCATACTTTGTTTGAAAGCTGGTGCTTCCCGTGTAGTCCCATTTAAATTTCATCAAATTCGGTCTAATAGTTTTTGAGTTACACGTCAATAACTGAATAGAATAGAAGTCGGTATTAAAATTTTCAAATTGTATTTGTCTGTTATGCGAATGTGTCCGGAATATTTTTTTTTTATTTAATCATATAATTTATTTATATCATACAATTAATGTCTACCCGGCGTACTTGAACTGTTTGAAAAAGACAAATTCATCACTATTCAAACTGAGTACTTTCAACATAATGGATCTTCCTTCAGTTCAAAGCTTCTAAAAGCTGTAGAAGTTCCTCTACGGTCCTCATCAATATACCGCACATTACCGGTTCTAGTATACTAATGAAGCTCGTATCAACATTAATTATTTAACCGATTCGAACACTCATTACGTAGTGTGCGCTGATTCACAATTTAACGAGAGCTGAGTGCTTGTTCGGGAGTAGAATTGCTTCTTGTCTCGATTGTACTATTATATCTGTAGTATGGAACTCTCATATAAAGTTTTATTTATTCGTTTATAAGTGGACTCGCTTTGGACATTTTGTTCAAGATACTTAGGTAAATTTTATAGTGGCTTAAATCTCACTTGAGATTTTTATATAAGTAGTTAAGCAAATAAGTTAATAAATAACTCTGTCGTTGAGGTCATATCATAATGCCGATAAAAGTGAGGGTTTTTAAAGCAGTTTATCTCATACGCAGAGATTTAATTAAAACTTTAAAAAATATTTAAAAAAATCTAAGACTTCTAACACAATGAAGTAATTAAAAACATATTTTTAATTACTTATTAATTACTTATCATATTAAGAACATTAAAAAGTTTAATTATACTTATTTTTAGTATACATTATTTTTTTATGAAATTTGTACGTTTTTACGAGATGCGCTCGATTGATTTCAAGTAAAGGAAATTGAATGTAGCCAAGCGCTGAGATGACATGTCCTGTCTAAGTCAATTACTTGAAAAGCGTGATACATGACTAACAGCCAGTTGCAAAAACGATCTTTAACTTCTATGGACGTCATTAAATCTTAATCCGACATTAAATCGTTCCACAATTCCATTGTCAAATTTTAAAGTTCCTTTTAATATATCTAAAGAAACGTCAAATTATCGTTTATTTTGAGTTGCACAAAACATTAGAGCACATTACTGATTAAAGGAACTTCAAATTGACAGATTAGGGATTAACCACACACGTTGCAGTTCCTAGAAAAGTAGGTTGATTTCTGCAAAATCTATTGTATTATTGGCCAAATATGGCAAATAGCGAGTCTACGGGATAAGCTATTGATGATTAAGTGTAATTAGATACTCGTTTTTTAACAGACTTTTTAAAGTTTTTCCCGTATTACAAGTTTTGTCACCACAAACAAAACTCTAGTCTAGTCGACGAATCTACATACAAAGATAATAAGAAACATTATTTATTTGACACCTGCTTGATAATGACAAGCCAAGCATGAAGTTTGCGTTTTGTTACTGCAACATACGTAGTATCTTAAAGTCTGTGACTGCAACGATATTTTCAAAATTTAATTAACATTTTGGAAAATAGCTAAATTAAAACGCTAATGTTCACTCCCAATCAGGTGTATCTGTTCAATATTCATACCTTTTTAAAATATTTTTGGAAACATTGTTTAAGGCCGACTTCATCTAAATGATCATTAAGATGTCAACTTTGTCTTTTGTGCAATTCCATTAAAATTGCGTTAGCCCTAAAGCTGGATTAAACTAATGGACTGCTAATGAAGAGCTTTCTGCAACTGGCTGTAAAGCTTTCTAAGGTGGTTGACATGAAAAACACAAAAACAGCTTTTTATGCTTTGTACACTTTACCTACACTACACTCATGGACTGTGACGTACAATTAGCGGTTCATAACCAATCATTATGAAAATACACCAAAACTACAAGGAACACAATATTTGAAAAAATAACCAACCTCAATCTTAGGTTTTGTTAGGGTTTTCTCGATCTTATGCAACGTTAGTTTGAGGTTTAATAATAGAAATTACCTTGTATTAGTCTAACACTGTGTCTAGTTAATACGCTGTTAACTTTTATTATAAATAAAGACCTTTATAAAACAAACAAAAAACAACCAGTCACTGGATGAAATCTGTGAGTGTAGCAGATAAACGTCAAGTAGTGTAACCGAGCGAGCGAAGCGAAGTTTCGAGATTGGACAAGAAATGATTTTGTCATACAAGGCAAATTGGTAAACAAGATCCTTGATTTATTTAATTTATATGCCTTAGTCAGTCGCGATTTTTTATTTTTTGAGTGTTGAGAGAGAAAGAAAGTTTTTGTAGCGTTATTTATCTACAGATTTCAATCAAATTCGAAAAGCATACTAAGGATTTCATTCTACAGAAGATGTTGCGTAAAAAATTCAAGCAAGGAGGGTTGGCCTGGCATGGTTATAAGGGCTCGCAAGGTCTACTAGTATTACATTGATCTACACTTATATTATTAGAATCTGAAACATAGTACAAACATCACAATAACCAAACCATAGCCTTGTTAAGACCGCAACCGCTTTTAACGCCAAACGACAACTTCAAAATGTATGACGTTGACCTGTGAAAAAGTCACGCGACGTCGCGCTAAGGTTGTTGACACAATATTTTTGTCTGTGCGGAAACACGCCTGCTTGTTTTTGTCTAGGCCCGCAGGACTGGTTTTTGCTTATCGTTATGTTAAACCACCCAGTTTGGTCTACGAAATCACGTTAACACAGACAACAAGTTACTTAACAGACTTCATTCTTTAAGAGGTATCGCGTATTTCTGAACTCCAAGGCAATGTTCAAAGAAAAGATATCATAGTCTTAGGAACAAAGGATCAGAGATCTCTGTAAATATATAATCAGAAAATGTAAAGTAATTTAATCTTAAGTAGGAATTTTGAATGACAAATGAAAAGGTATCAAGACTCCTTTATACTCGTAATTCATTATAAGATTATCATAATTAATAATCTCCGAATGCCCAAAGGACGTTAAGCAACCACAGGAATATGACCGGTATTTCTACAAATCCTCTTTTAGCCAAATATTAGTTTGGCTGTGTTATTCGTCTACATGACGCGATGAAATCTATAAATTTGTTTTACTGTTTCATGAGGTGTCCATTCCCTTTTATGTCCGCGGCCGCGGGCCTTTGACAGTTTTACCTCAGCTTATCAGATCTTACCTAGATCGGAGTGGCTTTGAAAAACAGGGTTCAGTCGGTTTAAATAGCACAAAGACAAGATGTTTTTGCTGTTAAGGCATGGCAATTTAAGAAAAGGAATGAAGGTATTGTCATGGTAATATTAAGATTGATAATATAACCGTAGTGTTGTAATATATGTATAGTATTATGAGGAGTAAAAGTAAATTGTAACCATAAATTCTTCAGAAGCCTGGAACAAATTTTTGGCTCTGCCGGTAGAAAACAAATTAGTTTGATTCGGTATGACAAACTGCACGAGGTAAACAAATAATAATAGATTTTTTCTTTTTGCATTTTTTCATTTGCATATTATCCCCGGGGCAGGAAGAGCAAAGATAAAGATAAAGATGCATTTATTTGCAAAAACAAGTGTACAAATGAAGATTTTAAAAGTAGTGTCGTAATAACATGTTTTTTACCACACAGGATGTTCAAATAATAATTTGACATATTAAAGAAAATTAAATATACAATAGATTATAATAAATAGATAAAGAAACAATATAGTTTCGAAAATAAATAGTAAAACAAAATATTAATTGTGAAAATTGATTCCTTAAGAAGTCGGAGTATATATAGTATATGCTACTATATATATAGTATATATAGTAGCATTAGAAGCCAAGCTAGATGATGATGATCATGATTAGATAGCTAAAATAAATAACAGTATATACGATAGAGACATAAAGTAAAAACATTATGAAACATTTTAACATGTAACCATAACTTGATAATACTAAAGGAGCAACAAAACGGCATTCTGAAGTCGTGGCTTCACTGGAGGCCGAACATTTTTCTTTTTAAAATATAAACTTAACTACTCATCTTGCATGCATTGATTAGATATGTTGACGAATGTGAATCATGATTAATCAAATACCGTCAAGAACTTCGTTAAGAAACAAAAATTTGAACTATCATTATGTTGAAGTCCTAATGTATAATTTCCCAGAATGTTGACTTATTTTCGTTTCGCAAATTGTTGAATTCTTAAAATGTTGAAATCCCAAAATGTATGATTCCCCCGAAGGTTGTTTTTTTTTTTTGTTTCACCTTGAAAAGCATATTATAAACAGACAAACAAAGAAACAGAAAAAAAACACAAAACAAACAGTCGTGGCATTCCAGAACTGTTTATTCTGATAAATATATCAAGATAAAACTACTTTTTATAAATTAGTACTGCCCTTTTCTAACAGAGTACTAGGTGCAAGCACCACATCGCAGTTTGCACAGATTGGGAGGGTAGTTATTAATAATAATGCCGTTTACACACTCAAACCGTTTCTCAAGGATTATCATTATCGCATCGTAATAGATACTTCTGCTTAACACGCAAATACTTGTCCCAGGCATAGACTGAACCTGGGTGCGATTCGAAGGTAGCGTCACTACCGACGGAGCTAACAGAGCGATAAATTCAAATTAAATGAAACAATCTTTAATATGATTAAATAAAGTTGATCGGATGGCAATGCTATTCACCTTAAATGTAAGCGGCTTTGATCCAGCGACAATTTTACCTCAGATTATCAGATCAGACCTCGATCGGCGTGACTTTGATAAAAAGAGGTCAGTTGGTAAAGAGACCGCAAGGACGAGACGTCTTGGGAATTCAAGTTAAGGATTAAGAACTTAGGAAACCTTCTTACCTATTTATCGTACAAGGATGGGGATAGATTTAAGTAGGGGTAGTATTCAAGTTAATGATTAAGGATTTAAAAAACCTTGTTTTATTTTGTTTTTCTTTATGTTATTAGAAACGGTACCTTCAAACCAAAACACAGTATTGCGAACATTCACGATAGAAAAGGGACTGTGGCAGTATGCACTTACTCGAACTTTCATTATAGTGGCCTGTTTAGTACAAAACGTGTATCGAATTTAACATTCAGAAAAACAACGATTGTACGACCTCTTCGCTCTTTTTATTATTCATACATCTGGTGCCATATTCTTTTAAAAGCAGCTATGAAAAGTGGCACCAAATACTCAGATATCATTATTTTATGGCTTACTTTATGAGTGAAGCCGTTAAAAATGAGTATTTTCCACAATTTTCTCTGACTCTATAACACTTTATGTCTCACAATAAACAGTTGATGGTATTTCTGACATTAGGTAATTAAAAGTTAATGTTTGCGATATTATTCTGAATGTACCTTTTAAGTATAATAGTACTAGACAGATATAAATGTTTTAGGTACTAAAATTAATCTAGTACTACTGGCAATATAGCTGTCTTTCTGGTTGGACTAGAATCCAACTTTGCACTGATTCTAAACTAAAACAACACAAATCATCGCCGTGAGTCTAGAACTCTTCACAACTGTTGGAATTCAATATGGCGTCTGTGATGTTAGACACTGATTTATTCCCTTAGCGCATAATCTGCTCTGCCATTTAAAATTTCATATAATCTATTTGTCCGTTGTGACGTGCAGAGTAATCAAATAAACGTTTGCATGTACAATGTGTCCGCTGGGCTATTATGTATCTCAGTTGCTAACAAATGTGGATTGAAATCTAAAAAAATGGCCGCTCTATGTCACTTTTGTCAGCGTCAGTGATCAACTTACTAACATTTATGCTTACTGGAGTTGCCAAAACTGACATAGGGCCGCCATTTTTCAAGATTTCAATCAACATTTGTTAGCAACTGAGTTACATAAAAGCCCTACCGGTCTCCGATTCTTTTAGGGATTAAAATACAATTAGTTTTATCGACAAATCATCGATCAAATTTTTTATGGCAAACTATAAAAATGACAGCCCTTTAAAAAAATGTTGCCGAAGCACAGGTACATATGTAAATTGAACAATATGTACACAAACAGAATTCATGCAATTGCATTTAATTTGGCAAAAAATGTTACAGGAACTGTTGGAAGTAAAACCATTTATTGCCAAATCAAATGCAATGGTTTCCCTTCGCCTAATGGTGGGCATCATCACTGGTCACTGTAATCTAAATTACCAGTTGCACAAGATTGGAGCTACGGACAGCCCACTATGTAGAGGCTGTCTGCTGAAAGATGAGACTGTGGAGCATGTGCTGCTGCACTGCAGGGCTACGGAAGATATTAGAGCAAAAACAGGATTACTGGAGGTCCACTCCAGAACGCAAGATGCATCATCAGCATCATCGACGTTTGTATATGCATCATACTCCGCTACGTGAAGGATTTAGGCTGGCTTGAGTAAATGCTGGCAGGGGGGAATGCACAAAACACCCCAAGCGGGACGTCAGTGCAGGCCTCATCGCCCCCAAAACGAATAAGAATAAGAATGGTTTCACTTATTTCGTTATGTAACATTTGCCAGGATTGACAACAATTTTTGGGAATGGCTCTCTTTTTCTCCTCCTCCTCCTCCTCCTTCTCCTCCTAGAGTCGTTTTCCTCATTGCTGAGGGTCGTGACTCCTTCCACGGATCACCATTTGCCGAACGAAGTCTTTCCACCTTGACCTATCTTCAGCAGCGTGTATCGCACTATGGACTGCCTTTTTCTACCGACTTCAAAAAAGGAGGTGGTACTCAATACGAATGTATTTTCTTTTATGTTTTTTAGTTCATAACGTTCGATAGGGTGTACCGATTCTCAAAATTATTTTTGTTTGAAAGCTGGTGCTTCCCATGTGGTCCCTTTTAAATTTCATCAAATTCGGTCTACTAGTTTTTGAGTTACACTCCAAAAACTGAATAGAATGGAAGTCGGTATTGAATTTTTCAAATTGTACTTGTTTTAGTTATAAAAAAACATTTGATCGATGATTTGTCGATAAAATTAATTGTATTTTAATCCGACAACGGAGACCGGACACATTGTGTTTGCAGTGATTTCGCTCACTATATTAATTTTAAATTATTATTGCACAATGTACCTGCACCTTTTTTTTTCGACGCAGAGTAAGCCTTTATGGTTTATGGATACCACCGGCCCCGGGGGGAGCACGGTGGTTATGTGGGACTCTCTGCCAGAAGGGCAGCACACCCACCAAACCTCTGCGGTGTTCCGTCACTGCTTGTTTTTGGCGAGAACGCGGGACAGATTTCGCACACGACCGTGAACCCGCCGCGGCTGTCCGTTGCCGAACCTTTCTCTCTTGCAGCACGCCAGAACACTTGGCGTACCACAACCGCCTCGGGGGACCAAGCCTGCAAATGGATGCCAGACTCCCCCGAGACTGAGTGGCGGCCCCGTCAAGGCCGCGGAAAGCAGGGAAAGCGGCTCACCGTAACACCGGCACTGTTCTCCCGCCGTGGCCTCTACCTCTCAGCCGCGATGCCGCCCATACGACACCGCAGCCCGCCTCAATTGCAGTGGCGACCATACACCACCGTAACCTACAGTGACCGCTCCCATGTGGACTTGGAGGGCAAAGACCATAGGAGCGGTCCTATCACTGGCAGGCCCATTAGTTCTTCTTAGCTTCACCGCGGTGACCCAAGCCACGGCTACTGAGCCCCCCCCCCCCTCCCCCCGCCACTGCAAGGCGGGAACTCTCGGGGGGACGTACCTCCGCCTATGCTTAGGGTAACTAGCCTTTAAGTACATTTTTCCTACATAAAAGTAAACCATAAGTCATTTCGGGCTATCTTCTAAATATAAAGATTTATTAGGCCTGCGCAACTCTTATACATTTAAATAAAACAACTATTAATGAATTAAATTGCAAAAATTATATTATTATTATTATTCTGATGTTTCGAACACTTCTCAGTGAACATAGTCACGGGTAGACTGGATGATAGTTGCCTACACTAATATTATAAAGAGGTAAGATTTGCATTTTTGAATTTTATATTTATGAAATAACTCAAAAACTACTAAACCGATTTATAATTTTTTTCTGCCGTAAGAAAGCTTCATTATTATTGAGTGACATAGGCTATATAATATTTTCAAAAAAGTTAGGTTTCCGTATGAAAACTTCGATAATGAAACCCAAGATGTGATAAAATACCAAAAAAATCCTTATATCGCGTACGCTGCGGAAACTATTGACAATAAAGCAAATTATCTACAGCAGTATTATAGAAATGTCTATCTACAATAAAGTGTGCAATACTATATGTTTCACTATTATAGTTATGTCACAATAACTACTTTTCCGTGTTAAAATATGCAATATTAATGCCAGTACAAACAAGGCCTCACTATTCGTACCTTCGTCAAAGTAATTGGAGTGCACAGCCCCAAAGTTTTACTTACTTTGTCTTTATTTTAATTCTTATCTTCTCTAATAAAAAAGAGGAGAGATTTGATAGTTTGTTTAAACGGATAAACGCAAAAACTAAATAACCGATTAAAACAATAATTTCTCCAAAAGAAAGCTATATTATGCCTGAGTAACATACGCTGTATTTGATTTATCATCATCATCACCCATCACCGTGTGGATGAAACCGCGGAGGGCAACTAATCTGTTATAAATACTATTAAGAAAGTTGTTCATCTAAGAAAATAAATATATTACATAGAGTTGTTTGTGCGTGAACGAGGAACATCCATACAAACAGATATATGTTTACACTAGCTTGTGTCTGCGTCTACGTCTGCGCAGGATTAGTACTCCGAGTAGCTTATTATTTCTCATGGAAAAAAAACTGTCATTACATTTCATCACCCTTGACGGTCGCCGAACACGTCTAGTGTATCGAGCTGTCAAATTGACTTGGCTTTTGACTAAGCTATCAGAAACTGACACAAACTTTGACAGAACTGTCATCATTACGATCTTGACGTAGGCGGAGATCTCATTATTTTGTCTATGCTGTGCCCAAACTTTTTCACCCGCTTGATAATGGATGATGATGAAGAAAAGTATCCTATATGTTAAACCAGTGCCTCATTAACCTCCATACCAAATTTCATCAAAATTGCCCCAACAGTTTGTACGTTAATAAGTAACAAAGATTCACACATCCACACATCCATACATACATCGATACTCACAAACTTTCGCGTTTATAATATTATATGTATATCATGAAACAAACTTCTCCCCCGTGATTAAAGTCCAGCGATAATGAGGGTTGTCTGTTAATTAACTAATGGATCGATCCTTATCTCAGGCTTGCACATTCGGTGAAGGTACCAACAAGATTGAAGACCTGTCACCACGCACCTAACGGGATGTACCGGCAGCTGTCTGATCCAGCTCTTATCTATTATGGATCTGGATCCATATGCCACTTTCGACCGCATGATTACTGACCATAAACTGGGTACTCGTAGTAGCCAAACACTTGTCTATCAAGTAGGTACAAAAAACAAGGTACACTAGCTTTTGCCAGTACAAACTGTGCTGTCTTTGAATTCCAGTTGGTATCTGTCATGGATCTTGATCCAGATGCTACCATCAACCGCATGATTACAGACCATCAAGTGAGGTAGTAGCCGAACACTAGTCTATCAAGTACCAAAAATTAGGTACACTAGCTTTTGCCCGTACAAACTGTGCTGTCTTTGAATTCCAGCTGGTATCTGTCATGGATCTTGATCCAGATGCTACCTTCAACCGCATGATTACTGACCATCAAGTGAGGTAGTAGCCGAACACTAGTCTATCAAGTACCAAAAATTAGGTACCTACACTAGCTTCTGCCAGTACAAACTGTGCTGTCTTTGAATTCCAGCTGGTATCTGTCATGGATCTTGATCCAGATGCTACCATCAACCGCATGATTACAGACCATCAAGTGAGGTAGTAGCCGAACACTAGTCTATCAAGTACCAAAAATTAGGTACACTAGCTTTTGCCCGTACAAACTGTGCTGTCTTTGAATTCCAGCTGGTATCTGTCATGGATCTTGATCCAGATGCTACCTTCAACCGCATGATTACTGACCATCAAGTGAGGTAGTAGCCGAACACTAGTCTATCAAGTACCAAAAATTAGGTACCTACACTAGCTTCTGCCAGTACAAACTGTGCTGTCTTTGAATTCCAGCTGGTATCTGTCATGGATCTTGATCCAGATGCTACCTTCAACCGCATGATTACTGACCATCAAGTGAGGTAGTAGCCGAACACTAGTCTATCAAGTACCAAAAATTAGGTACACTAGCTTTTGCCCGTACAAACTGTGCTGTCTTTGAATTCCAGCTGGTATCTGTCATGGATCTTGATCCAGATGCTACCTTCAACCGCATGATTACTGACCATCAAGTGAGGTAGTAGCCGAACACTAGTCTATCAAGTACCAAAAATTAGGTACCTACACTAGCTTCTGCCAGTACAAACTGTGCTGTCTTTGAATTCCAGCTGGTATCTGTCATGGATCTTGATCCAGATGCTACCTTCAACCGCATGATTACTGACCATCAAGTGAGGTAGTAGCCGAACACTAGTCTATCAAGTACCAAAAATTTGGTACACTAGCTTTTGCCAGTACAAACTGTGCTGTCTTTGAATTCCAGCTGGTATCTGTCATGGATCTTGATCCAGATGCTACCTTCAACCGCATGATTACTGACCATCAAGTGAGGTAGTAGCCAAACACTAGTCTATCAAGTACAAAAAACTAGGTACACTAGCTTTTGCCACTGCGTAATGTTTTGCTTTCTTATAAGTGTAGATTTGAGTATCCACTTAAGATTCGGTTATCATGAACTTGGGTAGCCAAGTTCATGAGGCCTTAAGAGGGCCACTGCGTAGGAGCAACGGCAAGAAGCTACCGACCATTCTTCTATACTATTACTATAATAATAATATTATAAGGAGGAAAGATTTGTATGCATGTTTGTAACGATTTGGCTCAAAAAGTACTGGACCGATTTCAAAAATTCTTTATTGAGTATTATAGGTTAAATAAGATTCATCATCATCATCATCATCCATCACTGCGCGGGTGAAACCGCGGAGAGCAGCTAGTTTTTATTTTGTTACAATGTTAAGCTTTTTAAATGTATTACTCACACTACACTAATTTCAACACTTATTTACAAATAACTGTATATAACAAATAACAACTCGGCAAAGGAGTAACATCCCAAGCAACTTTGTTTTTATTCAATGCCACACATGACATTTCTAGGTAGTCATCGTTCACAACTCTACGTTTAAAAATGTATTTTCCTTTAACCTTTTCCTATTTCAAAAGGAAGCCTCTGTACAAAATACACAAATACGGAGCAAAGAGTCGTCGAAACAACTAGCTCTGGAGCGATCCGTCAACACTCAACACGAGAGTGAGTATCTTGTGTGTACACGTGTATCAAAGGGCTCGCCATGGTTCCGTATCATTTTTTTTTTATTTTAGTAGGCATTTCTCGCCAATTGCAACATATTTGCATTTAATTATACTCATATGAAAAGTATCCTGTTAGTAAATTTGCAAAACAACCAAATATTAACTTGATTTAAATTTAACTTTTTCATATACTATACAGATATTCTAAGAGAGTTGTCGCGTGTCGCGCCTACACCATGTGTACGTTTAAAAAAGTGCTAAGCCGTGTCGCGTTTACACAAATTGTATAAACATTTTTAGACCTCGAGTTTGTAACTAATTTTATCAGATCCAATGCACTCCACCGGTATAAACTTGCTTTTAGTTGGTCAGACTATTCAAGAACAGTATTTTTAATATGAACTTTTATGCTTAGTTCGGAAATAAACCAAAAAACACTAGACACGGGACGGGTTAAGCAACTTGTTATGGAGTGATTACATCCGACACATAAAGATGGGTAAGAAATTTGTGCACAAGTATATGTATATAAAGGATTTAATTCATAACTTCATAAGGGAAGGAGCATCGATTCGTTACGTAACGTGTTACGGCGCCAGTCTGTCTGGCTTCCCTCTCGCTCACGCATCATCTCTCAGTCTAACCCACAGTGCTAGACTAGTTATTACTTCTATCGGGCGTCCGATGACGCATACTTTTTTAGGAAATGTTAATTATTTTCCTAAAGTTTTTTGCAAGTGTTATCTATCGTGATATATACTACAACAAGCGTCTACAACATATTTGGTAAGCTCTTATTTGAAGCGCAAGATATTTATTAATGTTAATCAATTTTATTAATGGACATTCTACACCTAATTTTATCATTTAAAATTTAAAATAAATTACCAGCCCATTATGTTCCCACTAGAGGTACTCGGCCTTCCTTTCAAATAGAGGACTCATCTATCAGTGTGGTTTGGTGGATATCATTACTGATTTGTGAAACAAGTGATGGTACATCTCTATATCGGTCTTGTATGACTTAGTTGCTGGCGGCGGTGATGATGGCCAAAAGCGCTTTATAGCGCAAGCCCAGGGCGTCACAGCGCGGACAGCATTGCAGCCCTGATGGGCAAGCCTATAAAGGCTAAAACCGAATTTCCTTTCATTTCACAGCGGCTATTTTATTTTTATTTTATTTTATTATTTTTAGGGAAACTTACAGCTAGGTATAAACATAATATTTTGATATGTACATATAGCCAGTTACAAATTTCTACTTTTAGGCATTTACATTATAAATAATTATAATATATAAATAGTTCGTAAACAATAGTATATAAAACTGAGGATTAGTTGGTAAAAAATACATTACTTAATAACCGCTTGAACTGCGCGACAGTTGTGTTATAGACATCAATATCGTGTCGCGAAGCTACTGCGTTGAAACTGCGGCTCGCTCTTAACAGATAAGTATTTTGCCTATAGTGAGTATTAACTCGGGGAACGTACAGAGAACACGGAACTATGGCATGTGACACGGATCGAGGAAGGCGCGGGCTCGAATCCCGTCCGAGGATATGTTATTTATCGCACTGAAATGAAATAAAATTGAGTAAATTAGGTTCGACATCCAAAAAGGAGGAGGTATTCAATTGGACTGTTTTTTTTTGTTTGTAACCTCATAAATTTCGATAGGGTGAACTGATTCTCAAAGTTTTGTTTGAAAGCTGACGCTTCCTGTGTGGTCCCATTTAAATTTCATCAAATTCGGTTTAGTAGTTTTTGAGTTACACTATAATAACTAAATAGAATGGAAGTCGGTATTAAATTTTTCAAATTATACTTGTAGACGTCTACGATCTACGACTAGTTTACGTGTCATTGGAATACATTTAAATAACTAACCTAACATAATACATATTTACATAAACTAAAACATGGAATTTATGTCGACATTATTATAAAATTAATCCCCATAAGAATATTGTATATGTTAAACTATATGTGTTCGATGTGTGTTAGTTAATTTTTTACGTTTAAAAACTATAATGCAAATGCTTAAAATATTTATAAAAATATTCTACTTTAGAAAAATATGATTATTTTCCGTGCGATTGGAGATATGGGTTGTTGTTAGTTAGGTACAATATCTAAATCGCCATTTCCACGTTTAATTGAAAAATCCAATTAAAAACAATTGAACACGCACAACTGCGGTTTTCATTTTAATCAGATTGAATTTTCTCAATCTAATCAAAATTGGATTTAGGTCCGAAACCGGATCATGTTTCGGTTCTTTAATCCCTTTGCGGATCCCCAAAAAGGCTAGCAAATACTCGTAGTTCTGGAGTGCTCGATCCTGCCTCGTAAACTTTAATTGCAACAGTTAGTTTATTTTGGTTCTAGTTCAGAGTGCTTTCTAGAACTTTCCAATGGTATGCCAGCCGACCGATAGTTTTTACCCGCTTCGGCTTCAACGTTCAGGCTGTAAATCTTCAGCGGGAACAGGCAGGTTTAATATTTTTGGTAGAGATGGCAGAGCATAGTTTTACCGGATGAATCAATTTATTATTTATAAGGCAGTAATAAAAATATCTGATATACTGAATTACTGATAATATAAGGTTTTGACTTTTTTTATAAAACTACTTAGGCTGTTTTTCCTAGGTTGTAACCAAAAACATGAGCATTTATTGAGCTGACTCGAGACATAACTGGGGTTAAGTAGCTGTCAGTTGCAATCCAGAATGTAGTAAAATTGGATTTAGTTCAGGATACACTACTAGTAGAGATATTGATAATTGTACCCCTAATAAATTAATGTTTTAAAATTTGACATTTGATTTATTACTTGATTTAATCACATCAAAAAATTAACACAATTGTTGACACAGAGCTCTTGTGAGCATAGCTAATATTTACGAATTCAATCAACTTAATTTTCAAAATACAAACACAAAATTCAATTCAATTTAAACGTTATCAACGTAACTTCTTGAGAACCCCTTATCAGTAAGGTATTTACAGCAAATGGTAACTTTACTTATTTAGCAATCAATGTAGAACGCAGTCCCCTGTGCTGTTAACATAGACTATTAGATAAAATATGGTAAATTCTAAAGCAGTCCTGTCAACCATATAGCACAATTTTTTTGCGTATCTAATTCCTACTGAAGAAAAACGGGCCTCCCTATCAGAGAGAGAGAGAGAGAGAGAAAAGATAAAAAGCGTGGCGAGATACCTATGAAACGGGCTTCCATGCCGTCGCCACCTAACCCGCCGGCTGAGGCAGCGCGCTCATACGCAGTGACGCTAGCCTCGCCGGCAACTTCAAGGCCTGTCTCCTCCGTGTTGAACCAGGCCCCTGCAGCTACAACCACCGCACTACAACAGGGCTACCCGCCGATTATGATCGAGTCGCTGCCGGACTGGGTAAGAATCTTTGATGAACTAAAACGTAAACTAGGTCACCCGCTAAGCGTGAAGCCCAAGCCTCAAGCTGACCAACAAACAAACTGGCAGTAAAAGTCAAAAGTGGTAGCACCTCGTGCGGTCATTGAACCGGCCCGCATTGAGAGCGCACCACAACGCCCAACACCACAACGTCCAACACCTTCCCTACGGGTAGAGATGAGCCGCTGCCGCAACGAAGGCGCCGAAAGCGCAACCGGCGTATCCGAGGTAAGAAACAACAGGAAGTGGGCCCAAAGGCCGCATCAACCAATAATATCAATCAATAATACCGCCCACGACGGCGGCAATTATTCAAGTACCAACAGGGCCGACAGAGGGCGTGCGCGGGCATCATACGCCCGCGTTCGTAGCTTCCTAAGTCGAGAGAAGACAGTCGGCACAACACCAACAACATCAGCAACAACAACAACTCCATCAACAACACCAACAACAAAAACTGCAAGACGCTAATTATCACCCTGCACACCCGGCGGTGACCGCGACAGCACCTGTGCGTAGACGCGGGAAACAGCAGACCAAACCAGAGGTCGGTCATAAGGATCCTTGGATAGCTATCTTGGGAATCCTGACCGACCTATGCTGACCCTAGCTGCAGGCGGCGATCTCAAAGAAGCAGCCAGAAGAGGCCTAGCAGCCTTAGCTCGAGTCAATTTCGGTCGCTAATTAATTACCTACTACAGGCGAAAAATGCCAATAACACAGAAGCGAGATAGCAACACACACATAAGAGAGACATCCACAGCGAAAAATACCTACAGGCAGAAAGTACCTATAGGCGAGTAATATACCAGTGAGAAGCAAGAATCAATCGATGAAAAGGCGCGCTAGGGCCCCCGTGAGTGTGATGGCTGGCAAGAGCCACCTCCGGGCGGTACAGCGCGCCATACACATTGTACATCGCAGCCTTTATGCGAGTACAATATCTGCGTAGTATTGTCACTATAGGCATGCTACGCAGACAAATGAGATACCGGGGGTAGTGGCCCCCCGAGGTACCGCAGAGGTAAAGAGCGGAAGCTCGAGGCCTCCACCAGCCCCTAGTGGTTGAAGAACACATTGATTAATACATTTATTATTCCTCAAGTTAAAATAAATGGTGATAGTTTTGTTTAGTTACATTTTAATTGAAGTAGTTCAAGTTAAGGCACACATAAATAAGTCTGTCATTGAGTGACTATCCTATCAAAGTTACGTTCTAGTAATGCGTTAAAGCATATAAATTATATATAAACAAGCAAAACCTTAAAAAACATATATATATATATATATATATATATATATATATATATATATATATATATATATATATATATATATATATATATATATATATATATATATATATATATATATATAAAGTCAAACTAGAAGAAACATAATTCTAGGAAAGTTATACAGAATCAATTATACTAACCGTGCTTTCTGGAGCATGAAATAGCTCTACTAGCGCGGTCAACAACCACAGTAGTAAAAGCACGAAGCCTAATCTAATTTAAACAGTAACCAATGATGAGGTTTCTGCAACCGCAAATTATTTAATAAATACTAAGCAATAACTTTGTAAGATTTCTAAGGTTAATACAAATAAAACGAGAAATACCAAGATGTGAGTAATTGCTACTTTATGCTACAAATGCGATGGGGAAGTCATCAAACGTCTTCAACGAGTGAATGTGTCATCATTACAAATTTGGAAAACATTTACTGTTTCACGATTAGAGAACTTTAAAATATTTTTTTCCAAAGTGTACAGCTGTAGCCTAGAAAGATACTGTTAAACTAATTAAAAAGAAACAGATTACGTAGTAGAGATAGGTATACCAAGTAGGCAGGTGGCTGCTTGAGTGTCAGACATCAAATTGATTTAATTCCAAAGATCGTATAATTTACAAGAACTTTAAAGAGACTGATATTTGCATCTGAAATGTTTTGACGGTCAAATGATAAAGAGCTACCATCCAGTCTACCAGATAATTAATGTATAACCACTAAAAATTATCAAAACGTCCGAATGGTTTTGCTTCTTTATCTGTTGGCGTTTATCTTTTTAGGATTTATGAATGAAAATATAATTCATAAATCTTTTGTCCTAAGCATAGACAGGATTCTAAGAAACGGTCAAGAAATCGAACGACCTGCCGCGCGATTCTGCCTTGCGGTTCTCTAATACCAAACATCGTTGCATCTATGACAAAATCCTTAGAGAATCGCACGACTGTTTATAATCGATAACATTTGTTTAGAACCCCTAAAGTAGTTAATTACAAATCAAGTTGGAATTAAAAAAACGCAAATTCATTTTAAATTTGTTACATTTCCATTAAAAATCAATCAACTTCGGAAGAAGGCTTTAAAACTGTTTCATATGCTACCATTACATGTTGGTATGGTTTCCTTAATGGTACGAGTGTATGTGTCTCAAAGTTCTGAATCCCTTCTTGTCATCTTTCTTTCCTACTCGTCTGCCTCTTTCAAGATAAATTGCGCATTTTAACTTCAAACAGAGTTTCAGCTGGCTTTCAAATTATAAAATTCTAAAGAAAGTCACGTCGTTAAAATCCCAAGCACGCGCGTTGAAGTAATTTTATATCGAGCCAATATCCTAAAGGGATGATGCTCCGTTGCAGTCATTTATTCTAGCCATGGAATTGGATGAAGATAGAACTACCAATAACTGTATTAGGGAGTTTGAATTAAGTGTAAGCTGAGCAAGAAGGTGGGTCATGCCTGCTTTGCTGTATGGCGAATATCTGCGATTTTACCTGAAACCACAGCTAGGAGCCTGTACTTCGCATCAATCCACTCGCTGCTACAGTACGGCATTGAACTCTTTGGACGCGCTGCCGACTGGTAAAGAGTCTTCAGAATGCAAAAACGAGAAGTGAGGGCCATCGTGCGAGTGTCGAGACAAACGTCCGCTCGGCCATTCTTCAAGTCTCTAGGGATACTTACGGTCCCTGCGATGGTAATCCTTCAGACGGCTCTGTACGCGAGAGAAAATCTGTCATCGTTTACTAGACTGGGGGATTCTCATAAATACAATACTCGAAATGCGAAGGCGCTGAGCGCTATTCCACGGTGACTGGGCAAGTCATCGAAGTTGGTGCACGTCATGGCTCCAACTGTCTACAATAAACTGCCGAATGATAAAATATGCCGTTTCTATGCAATACTATAAAAATAAACTTAAGAAGTGGTTAATTGAGCAAATACCCTATGATTTTGAGTTATTTACTTATTTACTAATTAAATGTATTTATTTTAGTTAATAATTGTAAGCACATACTTAACTTATTTATTAATAATTTATAACTAAGTATTCTTGAATTTTTTAAACACTTAAATTAAATATGTTTTTTGACATGTAATCTGTATTATGAATAGGTAAATGTATATGAATATGAGTAAATTAGCTGAGTACTCCATAGCTTCACTCAGTTGGTCTTCGAGATAAGGTGGCCTAGATATACATTGAAAAAAATATACCAAAAAAATGGAATCGACTTCAACACTAAAACATGTGGAATAACTTGTTAAAGTCGAAACCTACCACGATAGTTCAATAGTACCTATTATCACAATATTGTGCGCATGGTACCGACTTAGACAAGGTTTTTTCACATTTTTGATGTTGAAGTCGGATAATTTTTTTAGTAAAAATGTTTAGCCTTTTTAGTGACCCTTGCTACTTACGGGATCGATTGTCATTTACCGTCGATAAGGCTATCATCGAGATAGGGGTGAAACACTTTTCAATTATCGGAGTGTAACTCAAAAACGGCTCTACCCAATTTGATGAAATTTGGGACCACGTTGAAAGTATATTCTGTCAAACAAAAAAAAGAATTACTAAAACTGACTAATCTTTCAAAAGTTATGTATTTTCACACATAAAAAACGGGGTGTGTCATGGGCACGGCCGTATATTCACGTACAACACGTGAATACGTTTCTCCGAGTAAAAAGTTATATTAACTGCAAATCTCGATACGCAGCAAAATAACCTCAAAATGGCAGCGCTTCCCCCTCCACCGCGCGCGATGCATCACTGTTATAGTATTCATATCGTAATCGATTATAGTAATAAATTATTTGATTCATTACCTATCCAGTGGTTTAATTAAGTTTTGGATGTATATAATAGATTCGAAACAAGAACGCCAAATTGTATTCCCCGATATTGTTATGATTATGTAATTTGGATTACCCCCGTATGGTAGAAAATATAAAGACGTTCACGTCAAAAATATACGCATTTGCGTAGAACCTTCTCTTTTTGAAGTAGGTTGAAAATAGTTTTAAGACATGGTTGCATTTGAAACATCAGCACCCTCATGATTTGATATCTAGAACTAGTTTGTCTTAACATTAATTTAATATGTCAAAACTTTATTCGCTCGGTTCGAAAAAGGTTACACATAATAAGGTATAAACTTAAGTTTTTAGCTGTTTTCATCACTGATCCAATTGAAATGTAAAAAACTACGACTCTAACATAAATTCCAAACTTTAAGGTCAGCTGTTTCTATAAGATAATCAGCTTATTTCTGACCCACGAGATCTCAAAATATTGCACTAACCATACGACTAGTATCTAGTGCGTATTCTAGATCTTCATGAGTGTTCAACAGCATCATCACTAACCGTCGAGTAAAATAGTTATCAAATGCAAGCCTTTTAATAGTATATTAGTGTCACAATATTTTGTTGTGTTATCACTTCGACATATGTATATTATTACTACTGTTATTTCATTACAAACTGTCACTTATATTTTATTTATTTTTAAAGATAACATCGATTTAAAGAACAATATACAGAGGACTATTGAGAACGTGTTGGTGATAAGCACAACTATCAGACTTCTTCACATACTAAGTGAACCTATAAAAGTACAATCATACAATTTCAAACAATATAATGATTATACGTTGATAATCATACTTACGAGGGTCGTTAGCGTCTAACAAATAATCTTAGCGGCTGTACTAAGATTCCCTGTATTACAGCTGCTAAGATTGCTGGCTTTGGATGAACATTGTATTTTTTATGTTGTAACTCTATTCTATCTTCTACCAATTCCAGTCACCTATCCAAGAGTCGAGTCTTAGCCGGGCTTTCGATAATACTCCGATCAATCGCGTCGATACAACAGTCGATTATCGTCCCGACATTTGTTTTTGTTCGGAGATGGATCGTCTCAACTTTTAAGGAATTGGGTCTGTTTATAAACTTTCGGGCGAAAGGCTTTCGATCCGGTTTAAGGGACGCCTAAGGCTTGATGGGAAGTTTTTGAATATAAAATCGGTAACGATGCGGTTGTAGCTTATTGCCCTGCGGAGTTTGGTTCAGAGTTGGCAAACAGATTCGGGCGGTGCGGTTAGATAGCGGAAAATATGATTATTGTGCATAACCATGAGCCGGTTTTAGATTCTTAAGTAAACGTTTCTCGACCAATGAGTAACGACATCGGCTCTGTGTTTATAATTACAATAAAAATGGAAAAAATGATTTTTCAGTGATAAATCTTATCTAAAAGTATATATTGTTATCTAATTGTTTCGTATGAGTGTTATCCAGATAATTCAGTTTAATTAAATCATCAAAAAGGGCTATAAAAGTTTTTGAATAAGTGGAGTGCTAATTTGGAACATAAACAACAATCCGTGTAAACATAAACATCCAACAAGACAGAATATCCAATCTGTGACTTTAGTTGTGCTGTGTTAATTCATCGCAGTGACTTATGTGTAAATTTAAATAACTCACATGCTCGTAGTTACATGCCTACCCTACATGACATTTTTAAATGTATTTGACCTTTGGACTCCATTCACTTGGTGCTCAATCGATCATTGTAAATTTATAATACACTTCGTGCGGAGTTACATCGTATATTTTCACCTTTACGATACGAGCATCCGTGGCTCAGTTGTCACAGGTGTGGTTTAGGCAATCATACATACACGAGTTCGGATCTGCTTACCAAGGAATTCTTTTTGTACTGATTTTCTTTTTGTAAGGCTTATGGTCAAATTCATACAAGAAGATTTATCTTTTTGCACTATATTTTTTTAGAAGTAATAAAATGGAGAATATTACTAAAAGAAAACCACTGAGGCGAGCGATTTCAGACCAGGATTTAACATTTATGCAACATACTGCTAACTCAACAATGAATTCCACAATGTTAGATTGTACCATGGTAAAAAGTTTAAATATGAGTTTAGAAGCCGAATATACACAATTTATCGAACTAAAACAGGATTTTCAGGACCTACAACAAGAATTAAATACAGCCCATGAAGAAATAGTTAATTTAAATTGCGAGAACTCTAATCTGAAGAAATCACTTGAAGCCAAAGATAAACAGATATATTTACTGAAGGGTGTAAGTAGCGGGTTAGGAGATTCAAGAAATCTGCGTAGTTTGAGTAAGCAGGATTCGAATTCTGTTCATAGAACAATTTCTAACATTAAGAAAGGGTTTGGACGCTTCACCCCTCTGAACTCTCCTCGCAGCTGTAATTCACGTGTAACACCTTTAATTTTGCGTGATCCCGCACAACTGCATTTTTCAGAACCTTGCTCTGAACCTCGCCGGCGAGCGTACGACAAAGTTATTGCATTTCCTATCTTATCTATAAATAAGAAGATAGAACTGACTCCCACTGATTCACCTGGGAAGATATCTGACGTATCGCATATAATGTACCCATCAAAAGCCCCGGAGTATCAAGATAAGTCATTTGCACAAACTGAACTAAGGCCCAAGCCTAAAATATTAATATTTGGAGATGAACAGTTACGAACTTTAGCAGTAGAAATGACCCGGAAAACGACAGGAAGCTGGAATGATACCTTCGACGTAACAGGCATAATTAAACCGCAAGCTACGTGCAGACAAATTGTAGATAGTTGTGAAACTTTAGTTAACTCTCTAAATCCAGATGACATAATCATTTTAAGAGTCGGATCACATGATAAAAATCCTTTCGGATTATTAATCGACCTATGTCATTCCTTTGGTAGAATAAAAAATAACAAGGTGTTTGTTGTAAATGTAAATAATAACACCTATTTGAATACAAAAATGTTGAACTTTCATATAAAAACATTGTGTAAAAGGTACACAAACTGGCACTTTCTTGATTTAAGCGATACATATTCGGAGAGGTCCTACTACAGGCACAATCAATATATAAAATCCTTAATATTTAAATTAGATGTCGAGTTCACTTTTTTGCGTCATCGAAGGGTATTTCTTAATTCAATGAGAAATATACACCATGGCCCTCCTAATTATGCTGATATAAGTTTGAAATTAAATACAATTGACCATAATTCATCAAGGGTTATTAATCATGACAAGCAAAATCTAAATGTCTTAAGCCCTAAACAGTTTTTTCGTTGCTAAAACACGTAAAGTAATACTACTACACCAAAATATTAATAGTGCCCTTGGTAAACGAGACCGCCTACTCATTGCCTTACATGATCTATCGTTAACAATTGGAGATATAGATATAATCTGTCTGACAGAGACACATATTAAACGAGGATCAGAGAATAACTTTACATTAAATATTTATAAACTAGTTGCTAATTACTCCAGAGAAAATCAGCGAAGAGGCGGTTCTTGTATTTTAGTGAAAAATAATATTATTTGTGAATCGTTAAAAAATTTAATTGACCCGGTAATGCGACATTTTGAATATTGTGCTGTTAAACTACCGGCACTTAATATTATAATGGTATGTATATATAGGACTCCAAAATCTGACATAAAAATATTTTTTGACTCTCTTAATGCACTTCTGACTAAAATAAATAAATTTGGTAATAAATCCGTTATCATTTGTGGTGATTGGAATATCAACTTGCTGAAAGCTAATAATATATCTAAAACACTTAATTCAATTCTTACTAACTTTAATATTCAAAATCATATTTTAAAACCTACAAGACAACAATCATGTATTGATCTTATCTCCAGCAACATATCAAGAGTAATTAGTAATACACATTATGTTGCACTTTCGGATCACGAAACGGCCCAAACTATAACTTTCGATGCAACTTATAATCAAAACCGTGCTAGGCCAATGGTCTGGTCTGAGAGGCGGCGAGACTTCTGTGTCGAAAACATAAATAAATTTCAAGACTGCATTGCAAGTTTGTCTTTTAGTGAGGTACTGTCTGAGTCAAATACAAATAACGCGTTTAACATCTTTCTTGATACCATCCAACTCTTCTTCAACTTATGTTTCCCTATAATTACAGTTAAAATTATTAATAAAAAGAAAAAAGCTAAATGGATCACAAAGGGTATTCGTAAATGTTGTATACGAAAAAGGACTTACTATCTAAGATACATCCTATCTTCAGCGAATAAGGAAGGTAACCGCAAAAGATATCTAGCCTACTCAAAAATCCTAAAAAAATGTATTTTAAATGCCCAAAAAATTAATAGCGCAAAATATATTTATAATTCTTCTAACCGATGTAAAGCAGCGTGGAAAGTGATTAATGATAACTTCAACAGTAAGTGCCAATCTCATGAAGTACAAGAAATAAAAGTTAATGATAAAAAATACACCCACCCCCAAGAAATTGCAGATCTTTTCAATAAATATTACATAAATTTAACCAACAAAAATATTACAAATAAAAACGTCTGTATGTTATTAAAACGAACTGTTGATAAAACTATTTATCTGTCTCCAACAGACCCACTAGACGTCCTGAAGTCTATTAATTCACTAAAACAGTCGACCTCTACTGGATATGATGAGTTGAACACGAAAATGCTAAAAATATGTGCCAAGCAACTATGTGTTCCAATAAGCCACATCGTTAACTTGTCTTTCACAGATGGAATCTTCCCAGACCGACTTAAGTACTCAATTGTAAAGCCTATATTTAAAAAAGGTGATAAATGTGAAATGGAAAATTATAGGCCGATAACATTAATACCTATATAATCAAAAGTTTTTGAAAAATTGATGTATTCAAAATAAATTTCATTAATGCAAACTCAATCTTAAAACCGGAACAATATGGCTTTAGAAAACATTGTTCTACCATCCACGCTTGCTTTTCTCTAATAAAGTCAATAACAGAATGCTTAGACCAAAAGATGCCAGTAATAACTGTATTTTTGGACTTGAGTAAGGCCTTTGATTTCGTATGCCATAAAACCTTGCTCCACAAACTAGATAAGTACGGAATTAGAGGCATGGCTCAGGAATGGTTACAAAGTTACCTGTCGTGTAGATATCAGTGTGTTGAGACAAGTAAGATTATTGGACGCACAAAAAAAGTTTTTCATTCGCCATATTCTGTAAATAGATACGGCGTACCACAGGGAAGCGTCTTGGGACCTTTACTGTTCCTATTATATATCAATGATCTTCCCGAGGCCACGCGACATCAATGTCTTCTGTTTGCGGATGATACAACGATCGTTGTCAAATGCAAAAATAAGGATGCTTTAGAAGATGAAGCTAACAAAGCGATTCGAGATGTTCTCAGTTGGCTCCATAATAATAATTTGTATATAAACCTAAACAAGACTAAATTTATTGAATTTCAAACTTATAATAGCACACCAAGTATTGTAAATATTACTTATGAAAATAACGTAATAAATAATGTGGATGAAACTCTGTTTCTTGGCATTACTTTTGATAAACATTGTAACTGGAAATCACATATTAATGGTTTATGTTCTAAATTGGATAGATTTGTTTATGTAATGTATCGGCTTAGACAAATAACAACCATGGAAGCAGCTTTGGCTGCCTATCATGGTTATGTATCTTCAAGTTTGCGATATGGCATTATTTTGTGGGGGTTTTCAGTTGAGGCTGATAGGGTGTTCATTACACAAAAAAAATGCATACGGTCTCTATGTGGGGCGGGATTTATGGATAGCTGTGTACCACTCTTTAAAGAACTTAAGATCCTTCCTGTGCCATCGCTATACATCTACGAGATATGTGTATTTGTGAAGAAAAATCCCCATCTATTCCAAAAACATTGTGATGTAGTAAAAAGATCTTGTCCGAACAGATATCCTCATAGGTTATATGTGCCATGTCAACGACTAGTACTTACCACGCAAAACGCAAATTGTATGGCAATTCGAATTTATAATACTTTACCTGACAAAATCAAAGGAGATGGCTTAAATGTATTTAAAAAAAAGTTGTTCAAATTATTATTGGCCAAATGTTATTACTCGATAAAAGACTTTATATACGATAAAAAAATTAAATTATAATGTTTTATGGAAATGTGAGAATGATTAACTGACATATTAATAATTATTAACTGTGTACTATAAATGAGAAAATCTTGTAATAATATAATTGTATAAATCGAAATCTAGTAACGACATTGAACTTTAATAATTATTGACATGGAAATTTATTTTGTATTATTTAAAATTTTATTAATGAGTTGATTTGATATTCGTAAATTTATATAATTGTAAATTATAGCATGTTGAAAATATTTGCACGCCAATTAGGCAGAGTTTTGTTGGAACTGTATTTTTATGCTATTTTAACTCTGCAATTATGTACCCAAGACTTAAGCAAATAAATATTCATTCATTCATTCATTCATTCATTCATTCAATATATTTTTCAAAAAAATGGGTAGAATAATTAAGACGTTTTCTAATTCCAAAAGGATTCCATGAAAAAAAAAAGATTTTTCAAAAAATACATAGTGTTTTGTTAAGAGCCATGAATGGAAATCAAATGCAAATTTTATTTGGTTTGTAAATTTTGTAGCATAATATAATAATTTAAGTCTTATATATAATAATATAAAATAATAATATATAAGGTATATTTTAAAATTTGTTAGTTTTCAAAGCAGATTCACATCAGTCACTCTTAGTAATATTAGTGTTTAATTTTAAACCAACTGTGTTTGTTATTATAAATAAATATAAAGTATAACACTTTATATTTATTTATAATAATAAAACACTTGTTTGCTAAAAATTTTAGCAATAGAAAATCATTATATAAATTATAGTCCGAACAGCAAAAACAAATATCCTCTGCCGCAGTTAGAATTTTTTTTTTTTTTTATACCGAACTGGGTAGCACTTGACCACTATCTCACCTGATGCTTAGTGATGATGCGATCGATAATGGAGCACGCTTACACAGAAGATACCTATGCACTCGTGTTTTGAAGACCCCCATATCGTACTTAACCAGAAACACCGACTCGGGGAGGGTGTTCCATTCCCTAGCAGTTCGAATGATAAACGAAGAAGTAAATCGCTTCGTTCGGGTAAATGGAATATCCACCATATATCGGTGGCGCTTCTGAGTATCTCTGGATGTCCGATTATAGAATGGGGATGGCGGAATCAAATTTTGAAGTTCCATTGCACACTCACCGAAATGTATCCGATAAAAAACCGATAAACAAGCAACTTTGCGGCGATGCTCGAGACTCTGGAGTCTCTTGCGTACTAGGTGGTTGTCGTTAATGAGTCTCTTGGCTCTTCTCTCAATAGCTTCCAGTGTCTCCAGCTGGTATTTGGCAGAACCATCCCAAAGGTGAGAACAGTACTCCATACACGACCGGACTTGGGCTTAATAAAGATTAAGTAACTGTCCCGGTCTGAATTAATGTCTCACCTTAGCCAAAACACCAAGCTTTTTTGAGGCAAGCTGGGCTTTGGACTCAATATAGGAGCCGAAATTGAGAGTTGGTGTTAGTGAGATGCCAAGAAGCTCGAAATGGTTACTTATCGGCACGGACACATCCCTGAAAGTAGGAGCCAGCTGGAAAGGGCTCCGTTTGGCGGAGAAAAGACACGCCTGGGTTTTAGCAGCATTGAACTTAACTAGATTGGCATCGCCCCAATCGGAGACTGCCTGCAAAGAAAAGTTCAAGCGCTGAACCATCGCTTCCCTATGAGACTGGATTTGTAATGCACTGGTTCGTGCGTTAGATGTGTAACTCTTCACAACGGTGCTGTCATCTGCGTAACCAAAAATACCGGGTTTCGGCAGGTCATTAATATGCAGCAGAAAAAATGTTGCGGAGAGTACTGATCCTTGGGGGACTCCGGCATTTATAGCCAATTGGGCGGAAGAACAGCCATTGATGACTACTCGAATCGACCGATCCCTCAAGAAATCTGAAATCCAGATACACAAACCAGTGGGAAGGCCGTATGAATGAAGCTTGCTAATGAGGCTATCGTGCCAGACCCTGTCAAAAGCCTTCGAGATATCGAGAGAGACAGCAAGCGCCTCTCCGTGGTTCTCGATGGCTGAGTTCCAGATGTGAGTGGCATACGCTAGAAGATCCCCAGTAGACCGGTTTCGGCGAAATCCGTATTGTCGGTCACTGAGGAGATCGTTCACTTCTAGGTATGCCAGGAGCCTGTGGTTCAGTACACGTTCCAACGTCTTACATAGTATGGAAGTGACTGAAATAGGCCTGTAATTAGCAAGGTCTGCGCGACTACCTTTTTTGGGCACGGGCTGCACGTTTGCAAGCTTCCAGGACTTTGGCACTTGACCAGTTGTCATAGACAAGCGAAAGAGGCGAGTCAATACAGGAGTCAACTCTGGCGCACACATCCTCAAGACTACAGCTGGTATACCGTCTGGACCACTAGCTTTGTTCACGTCTAGATTGCGCAACGCTTTGCGGACTTCAGACTGTTGAATGCGGATTTCTGACATTAGCGTCCCGCAATTTGGCAGACTAGAAGGTACAGCATTACCAGCATCTAGACGTGAAGACTCTGCAAACAGAGCGGCAAATAAATTTGCTTTCTCTTCAGAAGTATGCGCTAGTGAGCCGTCGGGTTTCAGCAGTGGAGGCAGTGAGGGACGGCAGAAGTTCTCTTCGATCGACCTCGCCAGGGACCAGAACACTTTGCTACCCGATGGGTAAGAAGCAAGTTTGTCCCCTGTCCGGCGTATGTGGTCGAAGCGAGCCATCTTGAGAGCCTTTTTGCAGGACTTGGCGGCAAGGTTAAATGCTTTCTTCTTCTCACGTACATCTCTAGATTTGTGGGTTCGAGCATCAGCCCAGGCTTAGTAGGCCTCATGTTTTGACGCTTCTGCATCTCCCATTTGGCATTAAACCATGGTCGAGCTTTGCTGGACAGCGAGATGTCAGAAAATGGAATGAAATATTCCATACCCTGTCGTAACACTTCTGTCACAGCATTCGCGCAAGCTGAGGAATCGCTAGAAGAAAAACAAACCCTCCACCAAGGATAAGACGAGAAATAATTACGCATCTCATCCCAATCTGCTGACTTGTATCGCCACACCCGCCGGGTGCCTTTTGGGCTGGGATCGAGCGGGGAGTAGACTGACACAGACTTCACCAGACAGTGGTCGGAGCTACCCAAGGGTGATGAAACCGACACCGAGTAGCGATCTGGATCTGTTGTCAGCAGAAAGTCCAAGCAGTTGGCTGTGTGGCCATCAACATCTGGAATCCTTGTAGCTCCTTGGACCAGCAGAGTGAGGTCTAGCGTCAAGGCAAGCTTACGCATTTCTTGACCAGCGTGGTCTGTGCTCTGGTATGGGTATAGCCAGTCTTGATGGTGGGCGTTGAAATCCCCCAGAAGCACTAATTGAGCAGAAGGATACCTCTGTTGGGCCACGTCAGCTGCCTCACTGAGGTAGTTTGTGAGCCTGGTTGTCTCCTCATCTCCGCTGTGCGAACGGTAGACACTAGCATAAAGTATCTTCTCCATGCCGTTGTCCACCAGAACCCACATGATGGAAAATTTGGGGTCTTCAAGGTTACGGAGACGTCGATAACAAATGTCATCGCGAGCATACATACAATCTCCTGCTCTGGCCCTAAAGCTATGTTCAAGAAAATAGCCCGGGTAGGCAAAGTATGCAGCGTCAGCTCGGCATTTGATCTGCGTCTCCGTGAGGAACAGCATATGCGGTTTTGCGGGATGCCGCAGTTGCAGCCGCACCACTCGTCCGTTGTCTTCGGAAGTTGCAACGCTGCAAATTTATCAACGCAAGCAACATCTCAAATCAAGCGTCTTCCCTTTCCACGGAATGATTGACTGTGGAGTCTTTAGCCATCGTCACGTATCAAATCAGTAGGTTATAGCCATGCAGTGACTGTAGCACTAGCAGAGGCACGACCAATAATATGATTTGTTGCGCTATGACAAGCTTTGCCATCAACACAGTCGCAGAATAACCCATAGTGACCGTGGCGGTCTACTATATTGTGCATGCACTGATGTGCAATGCTATAACCGATTGACCGACCGGAAAGCAGTATTAAAAACTATTGATTAACATACTAGATACTATTTTAGAAATAGTCTGTAAAAACAGACAGGTTTTCTAACGGAAACAGCGAGAAGGCTTGCGCGCTCTGTAAGGATGACGCTCTGGACGTTTCTAACAAATTATTACAAGAGCGGTTGATCCCATCATCTTTGCGAGGTGAGGATTTTATTTTTCCAGATATTTATTTCCTCGGTTATATAATAAATTATTTTATAAAACCGTATTATTAGTAGTGTAAATAGTATTATTTAAAATAAGTTTCTATATGTGTTGCGCATAATACAGAACTTATCAAATTCTCTGTACCCCTATTTCTATATTATACGTTACAAAATGTAGACAATAAGCATGCTCCTTAAATTAATTAATTTTAGAAATATATTTGTATTTGGAGTGGAAGACATGTTCATAGACGGCAGAGTCTCATCGAACAGCGATCAAAGTGGGTTTAAACGGTACTGGTAGCCACTTTCTAATATATATAGATCGATACACAATAAAATTGCAATGTTTCTGGAGAGTCACAACAATACAGACTCGCTCACTTTATAGCCATAGAGCCGCAAATCCGCGCTGAATGTGGGGATAAGAGCGTTTATTTGTTCAGACTAATGCACATTTTATGCGGGACCCGGTTCTTATGACTTACGTGACGTAACGGGTGGGGTATGAGTCATAAGAATGAGATGCCTGGCCACAAAGAAGCAAGAAGCCATTCGTGGTCAGTAAATCACACTTATGATACAAATATAAAGTTTTTATGTTGATAAGCTTGAATGTTCGAGAACGATGAAATTTGAAACTTTTTGTACTTTTGAACACAAAAATGTGAAAAAAAAGAAAAAGTGGTATATTCAGCATCAGTTTGTGACCACCACCACTTCAATAAGTGACCGCTTATGGCTTTTCAACTGAGTCTTTGGTCCCAAAGACTATGATGCTAGTAATGCTCACTAATCTATCTGCCATCGGAAGAATATCTCACACTGCGGTGGTGCACCAAGACGGCCTCTTCCACAAGAGCCCTGACGAATCGTCTAAACCTCTTATCTTAAACCATCTACTAAACTACGCGAATGAAAAGAATAGGTCTCGTCGTAAAAATCCACTCGTAAATATGAAAAGGAAAAGATTTCTGAGAGAAAAAAAAAACCTTATTTACAGCAATGTTATGTGATACTACTAAATGAGGATTTGTAGTTTGGAGTAAGACTTGAGCGTTGATACGTATCTGCCTTTTTTGACATATAGGACTATGTGTTTGTATTGACGTTTACGTGAGTTTGACAACCGGTGTTCGATCCCTAACGTGAATATTTTCCCCGGTTAATAATATTAGTTAAATGAACTTGACACTATTGTCAAGGACGAAAGGTTAGCAAGAGATCGCATCTAGTCACAATCGGTTGGGTTTTTTACCTAACCATTCTCGTATTTTCTTCGTATTCTAACGGTCAATAAGATTCTGCATTTCAATCATGTTTTTTATATTATTGTATATAATGTTATTGTTTGAATGCAATTCTTTTTGTATTATATAATTGAAGTTTGTAATTTCATCATCATTCACGTTGTATAATATTGTGTAATATTATAAACATACCGGTTGCACTCACATAAATTTATATCGGTCGTGAACACTCCCTGAGGAACAACGTCATATACATTCGAAACGTTTTCGAACTGAAACCGACATAAGATGTGTTCAATTAATATGTTGTTTATATTCTTACGGCCGGTGTCAAGAATCTATGTATCGTCGGTTTACCTTACTAAAGATAGATATTTGACACCATTTGTATGGACGTTTTGTCAAACTTCTATCGGTAGTAAGGAAAACTGTGGATAAATGTCTATCCACAGTTTTCCTTTCTACCGATATCATACATAATCAATCAATCATGTACATTCGAAACGTTTTCGGACTAAAACCGACATAAGATGTGTGCAATTAATATGTTGTTTATATTCTTACGGCCGGTGTCAAGAATCTATGTATCGTCAGTTTACCTTACTAGAGATAGATATTTGAAACTATTTGTATGGACGTTTTGTCAAACTTCTATCGGTAGTAAGGAAAACTGTGGATAAATGTCTATCCACAGTTTTTCTTTCTACCGATATCATACATAATCAATCAATCAATATAACATTCAATAAAACAACATCATTGAAATGCACATGGGTTAAGTGTGAGCATGTCTACTTGGTATTACAATTTTGCAGTGTATTTAGTCTGGTAAGGGTGATATTGCACAGTAAAATTGTGTTCTGAGCAGATATTGGATTTCGATATATCGCAACTGAGATTAAAACCCGTACAGTATTGGTATTGTGAAATTGTAAGTTTTTATGAATGCGCCCCGTGGTACTGCATGCTCTGTTGACTATCCCAATGAGACATTTTCTACGACAAAAGTAGAACAATATTTATGTATGTACTAGCGACTATTCGTGACTTCGTTCGCGTAGTAGCCTCGGCCTTCGACCTCGCTATAACCTCCCACCTTTTCTTGATTTACCTTTCATAAAAACCTTCTCCTTACAATAATTAACACAACAAAAAAGAATTAGTGAGATTGTTCCATATGTCCTCTAGCTATAGCGTGATCAGGAAAAAAATATAATATATACACATAGATTATATAAATTGATTGCTGCACTTACAGTGTACCAACTCGTGCAGCCAGCCAACAATAATTAGAATTTTTCGGATCTTGCGCGGCACGTAGAACTTTTCTCTCGCTAAGATCCGAGCTGTGTCGAAGCGGATGTAGTGGTTCGTGTCGTAAAGCAGAGAATGTAGTTAGAGTAATGTCACAGACGCGGGCGTCCCGGACAATCCTTGAAAAAGACCACCGAATGTGGTCGAAACTATAGTCGGACCTATCCGATAAAAATAATTAGAATTGACATAATATAACATAGTTAACTTGCTCAATTAATTTTGCGCACTGATTATAAAATTCAAAGTTAGGGTTACAACAGAAAACGTAATTCTGAATCCTGAGCAAGAAAGGCTTTAAACAGATTATCAACTTGAGGTATCGGTGTGAATTATTATAGTAAACCTAATTAGATCTTTTGTACTTCATACAGATACATAAACAGATATTTATTGGTAAAACCGAATAAGTTTACACGTCAAAGTTAACATTAAAGTCATGACAAATATATTCATTATGTTTAGAACTAAGCCTAAGTAATATTTAAAAACAATTTCTATAATCTCATTTGGTAATATTCTAATTGTGAAATGAAATACAGTCTTTTATTACATATTTTATTAACATACTTCTTTAAGAAAATTATTAAATTAAATTAAAGCATTATTCTTTTAACAATGCTTTAAAACAATTTTTGAAGTACAATGTTATTTTTTTTTTGAATGGACTAATGCTGTTTTCCTCTACCGGCATTTACAGCGTCACCGGACGGGTGGCGAGTGCAGATGGCACTCAGCCAGGTGCGGGCGCAGAGAGCGCACCGCCTAAGGCGAGCGTTGAAGACGCTTCGCCGCAAGGAGAGGAGTAGGCGACTTGCTCAAGGGCACCTCTAAGGTAGATGTAGCACCACAACACACCTGTCATGGGCAGTTGTGACGTTCGTCTCCAGTACAAACAAGTGTTGGTCTGGAGCGCTAATATTGTTCAGCGGACGATTGTCTCAGCGATAGCACCCTTTGTGGAATTTATCTCTCGTACGGACCTCGGCTTGGGCCGTCGCCAGGAGAGAAGGGAGTCGGAGAGAATCGCCCCGGTACAAAAGTGTACCGTTGAAAGTGGGCCCTATGAATTTTTACTCTATGACTCAAAAAATTCAAAATTCAAAAATTATTTATTCAGTTTAGGCATCATAGACACTCTTATGAACGTCAAAATTTTTAAATGATTCTACCGCTGTCTTCGGAAAAGAACCACCGCCGAGAAGAAGCAGCAAGAAACTCGTGGGCCATTATTTTTTCAAGTCTTTGTACATTGAGGTTACATATGAGTAGTATTAAAATAACAAATTTATTCAATAGTTGGCTACTAGGCAGAAGTGGAAAGCTTCCAGGCATCTTTGTCTTCTAAGTAGTGACTCAATTTATAATAGGCTTTTTTCATTAGTATATTTTTGACACGTAACTTGAATTTCCCTTCAGTGAGCTCAGTAATGTCTTTCGGGATTTTATTATAGAAACGTACACAATTGCCTAAGAAGGACTTATTTTTAGTTTTCGTGAGTCTAAATTTAGATACAGGTATCCTATCCTTATTTCTAGTATTAAAAACAGTAATAAGACTATTTGGAGAGAATCTAACCAAGACATAATTTTTGCCTCGAGCTCGCCGGCGAACTCGGTATCTCGGTATGAATGTGTTTAGCTGGGAATCGTTATCATGACCTTAAGCTAAACTAGCCTGCGGCTCGTTTCAAAAAACTGCACAGGTAGGTGGCTTTATAGTTTAGGGCCACTCACGAATACAGACTTTTTGAATTTGTATAAAGTGTTCGCAATCTGCTTTTCTACCTGCCGCCTTATTGTCTAACTTGATTGGGAATGAAATGTCACTTCATTCTCATTCCCATTGATGGTTCCAGCCAAAAGCGCCGAGAATGGGTTTCAAATGTCAAAATGAAGCCCAATCCCATTCTCCGTTAAGTTAGACAATAAGGTCGCTAGTCCCGTAATTATGCGTTGCTCCAAGATTTTCGAATCTGTGTGGGTTTCGTCAAACAAATATACACATCTGGTACAATAGAATAGAGGGCACCGTCATAATACCCAAACTGACAAAGAACGGCCTGACAGACACTTCCCGTTTCACTCTAACTATTGCGCGAAAAGCTCTTTTTTGCATTAGCAGAGCACGTTCTGACTCCGCTGCATCTCCCCACAGCTCCGTTTTGTACATAAGTATAGAGTGGCGGCTCAAGGTGAGGCAGGCTTGACCTAGACGGGCACACATCACATCTATGTGTATATTCCATTTCAATACGCCATCCACATGAAAGCCTAGCAATTTCACTGACTGGACCTGTTCAAGATATATACCTTGTATAGTTACTGCCAGAGCTTCCTGCGGTCTATTTGCAAGATAAAAAAAGTTATTCATAGAAATGAAAAATTTTCGCTTTTGTGTAATAAAGAAACATATTTATTTATCATGCATACAAGTATACACACACGCATTTATATAAGACTAAATCTTACAAAGAAATTTAATTTCATTCTTATCGTACATCTCTATTCACACACCACTTAACTTCATCGACCTCTCCGGTACTACAAGCTATTTATATTTTGTAAAGACGTTACCCATCTATCCTGTGGCATATTATAATACTGTTGCGGGACCCATTAAAGAAATCGTTTGATAACGGGTGTTAAATTATTCGATGAGACTAATGCTGTGAGGACTAATCCAGACCCAACCCCAAGAGTATACCTTCCAAGAATCTTTAATTATGTAGCGGCAGCAGACCCAATTTCTTTGGGCTTGTGTAATTTTGGTTCTCAAATTAGATTCATTTTTAAAATTTGATTAGCAGGCACTCAGTTCTACGTCTCGAAAATTGGAGGTTTAAAATGTACACACAGATTTTTGTGATAAGTATGTACTCATGAAAATTTGTCGTACCTCGGCGTTTAAGGTGTGTTACGAAATACGATAAATAAAAATACGATATTCTTATGGTTTTAAGTAAGATGGATGAACGGGTTCAGGGTATCGCATAAAAGAAACACAACGTACCGAGGTACAACAAATTTTCAAGAGTAGTAGTTGCCCGGCAGGTATTCAACAGTTATCTACTATCATAAGTCTAGGACCGGGCAGTCTGAAGATCAGTGGTGGATCTGGTTGTACTCGTGTTACTGTTGACTGTGGATTGAGTCACGTTCTCAGAAGTTCAAGACTGAGGAGATATTCAAACCAGAGACTGCCTGATCAGGTCCAATCCTCTCTTACCTTAACCAATAAATACTACTTATCCATAAAAACTACAAGTATAATTAACACTTATGTTTATACTGCTGGAGAATTTTCCTCCTCATATTAATACATACATTACATACATCTCTCTCAATTATTTTCATATCGAATATTATATAGTTTAACATCTGCAATATGAACGTGCAATAAATCAGATATTTATATTTATTTATTTATTATCCAAAACTTAGACTATCATTACAGTGATTATCGTATGTAGTAACATAAAATATACAGAGTCACTCATGTAAATCATTCAGAGTAGTGGCTAATATATCTATTTTCTCCGCTACCAAATTGAATGGGCGAAGTGTACACGTCAGAGGCGCCTCGATTTTTCAGGAGTTTAGTTCGTGCGGGCGGCACCCACCCCACCGGAGAGGAGGTCGTCGCCGCTGCCACACGTATCCATCTGGCACGCATAATCCTACTTGCGACAATATATCGGGATCATAAATCTTCTCTCTTATTATTTAAAAGTGCTTATTGATAATAAAATTTCATTTCAAAACTGGCTCAACCGCAGAGTAACATTTTCCCGCCACATTTTATTCATTTGTACAAACCATCCCCTTTGAAAATTCCAATCAAACTAAATGTAAATAAGTAAAAATCATTTAAAAAGGCCACAACGGCATTTTTACTGTTAACAATAATTAAAATATATTTTTAAATGCAAGACCCACCAATAACAAAATTGTGAAAATCATTGCATCAAAAGCCAGCATTCATCAGATTTCTCATCAACGCAAATGAATGTTACAAAATTACAATATAGGTACATCATAAAATATTTCACAAAGCAATTAAGTATTTAAATAAACTTGGTACTCGTATAGAAGTGTACATACGCGCATTTATATATTTTTTAAACAATGGTTATATTATATATACATACGTCGAATAAACGCATATATTACATACGGAGAACAGCTGTCAACTGTGGCTTAATCACTAATAGGTCTGAAATAACTTGTTAAGGCGCGGTCCAACCCAAATTTTAAAATAATTTACGATGCTCTACGTAAGGTTGAAAATCGCTTGTTATATTAGGCGATGTGATGCGAAAATGCATTAATATTGTACGTTTCTTAAAATATTTCGATATATACCTACTAATACAATTGAAAAAAACTGCTGGTAAAACCTTAGTTTTATATGTTGGCTATGTATTACCTAAAAACAATATAGTGTTATCGCTGAAAATTCTGAGAGTTTAGACATGAAAGTTATTTTTATGGACTTATTCAAGTTTTTTTTCTGCAGAGAGCGAGTAATATTTAGGAATTGTGTTCGGTTATTACTCTTTGCTTGTTCCTTTTCTTACCTGAGTATTTTTTTCATACAACATTATCGATCTGTTTCGTTACACTACATGTTTAAACATTCTGATTTTTACTATTATCAGCATACGAGCGCTTCTTATGTCGGTACAATGATAGTTAAATTTACCTATTATTACAATATTGACAATTTTTTTGAAAGATAATTGATCCACAATATTGTGGGCATGGTACCGACTTCTAAATTATAAAGAAGAAAATCAAATTTTTTTATTTAAAAAATTAAAGATGATTATCTTAATCGGTTCTTGTATACCCGAAGTTGAATAGAATAATCCTATTTTTAGAAATGACTTTACAAGTGTTACATGAAGATTTTATTGTTAAAAGAATAAGGATTACAATAATACAATTTTAGTTTATTTTGATTTAACAACGAAGTTATCCGCGAACAGACAAAAAAATATATATACGGTCAAATTGAGAAACCTCCGCCTTTTTTTGAAACCAGTTAAAAGAACCATTAGCTTTTCTCGGTAAACAAACTTAAGCACTAAATAAAGACTTATATATCCACAGCGTCCAAAGACTGCTATCCACCGAGTCGTGAAACTAAAGTATCCCAGGGTAACATCCTAATCCGAATAGTGCTTTATTAAGTGGAAGGGATACTTCTAATGACACGTGTACGGTAAATCGCCACTTGAAGCAACGTTTGGACAACGTATAGTAGAGTTTGTCATAGATAATAGATAGATAGAGAGATAATACTTTATTGTTACACTCATAAGATTACAATATTAGAACTTAAATACGAGTATAAGAAATACAAAGATAATGTCATAATGGGCAGCCATATCAATAATAGCAGGCTTCCAGGCAACCTTAGGATGGAATGTATGAAAATTTTATAGCGATGGACGCGTTGTTGAAACATTTGCAAACATGTCAATTAAAAAAGGTAATTAAATAAAGCATAAAAAAGAAGAGAAAAGAGATATGACAATATGTGTTATAGTAATATTATATTATGACCATGATTGTACTCAATAAGTGTTATACCCAATAATACAAAATGCATAATCAGTTAGTATAAATACAAAAATAATAAAATATATACACATATAAATACATAAACTTATAATTCCATAAAGGACAATGCAAATGTGCAGTGCAGTATTAAATGTGTAGATAGAATTGTTTTACTTAATCCTTAAACAATAAATAATTTTAGTGTTCGACCTAAATATGCCTTGCTGTATTTGCACAAACAATTAGGACTTTATTTCGATTAAAATTAAACGTAATGTGCCCGTTGTATGTACGTAAGTAAATGGTACGATTGCTTCTAACAGTCACAGTGGTAGCTACACTTCTGAAATTAAAAGTTTGGCGTAGCAACCAAAAGTACTTACTGTGATTGAACGTACAGTTGATTTGTTCGTATCAAGTCCTATTAGGACACTCTATTTGCGACTGTAAAACTTATATTTGTATATTTATTTGAAAGTTTGACTATATCTCTTTTTACCCATTTTACTTTTTACCGTACCCAGCTGCACTGGCTAGAAATCCGGTATCATCGGAATACACACATACTTTGTCTTCTTTATAACATTCTTTCTCTTTTTACCTAAGAGAATGTTTCTCTCTGCTCTCCTCCCATGGACGCTCTATGCGCTCTTCACATCACCTTCTACTTGGGTTTTCACAACATTATTCCAAACCTTTAAATCTAAATTTATCAACATTACCTTTCCTTGCAAAATAATAGACCTAATTGAGCTATTTTTAAGTTTCAATATACGAGTATATAAGCACATGGGGCCCGTATCAGGATCTTTATAGGATGACATGCTCCAGTTTCATGGCTAGGCGAATAAGATATCACATGTACTATAAGTCTGCTTTTATTACGTCACACTGAGATTTATTATTACAGCACATAGAGTTTAGAGATCAACTTGAATTAACTTGGGGACAAGGTATTTCACTTAATAGCGAACGCTGCCACGACCAAACGCAAAAGTGAGCTCCTCCGAGCCTCCGAGCGCGTCCACGCGCTCCCCCCTCAACGCCTCTGTCAGACGATGACTAAATACTTAACGGTAATTGGCTCTCAACGACCGACCAACCGACCAATCAGCGAACAGCGCACGCTACCAGAGTTATACCAGAGATTGCGCCACTTTGCATGTCTAGTCCACCAAAACTAGACTAGGTGGCGCTTGACTAAATAATAACATCGGTTAAAGCTATGCACCGACATATATGTATACTATTTATATTTGTGTATATATGTATATGTAAAGTTATAGTATATAAATAGTTTGTTATTTATTAATATTCTACCTAAAGAATCTGTTGTCTGTTTGAGACAACATGACATTTATGTCATTGTTTTCTGATGTGTGGGTAGGCCAAAAAAAAAGATCGATCGAATATTTGATCGTAGATGCAATATTGAAATCCCTACACGCGTCCCGCGCTAAACCTGCGTCAATCAACGCTAATAGGGAAGACGTTCTACATAAAGATATTTATTTACATTGCCGCGAAGCAATAACGTTTGCAAGACTGTGTTCTAGATTGAATTCATTGATTCTGGTTTTCCGGTGGTAGTTCCACGCTGTAACCCCACATGGGCGACAGCGGAAGTACCACAATCCCACATAACACCGAGGTGTAGTAACATAGCTTGCTATTGTGTTTCAGTCGGTTTGTGGGAGTTTCCGGAAGCCTGATTCCCCCCTCCCCCTTACCTCCTACCATACCCACCACCAATCGCTCCCCCACCACACTCACCCTTCTATCTCTTTCTTCTTCAAAGGTCGGCAACGCATCCTCGAGACCTTTGGTATTGCGGATGTCCGTTGGCGACGGCATCACTTACCATCAGGTGAGCCGCTTGCTCGTTTGCCAACCTATCCCATTAAATAAAAAAAATAAAAAATGCACATATATGAGTGCCAGCGAAATAACAGACAGATTTAACGACCTACTGTCTCAGGGTTACGGGTGTAGTGCAGTTCGTCTTTTGTGACCAAATGCATCTGTTCTAGGTAGAGGATACCATTCCACTAGTTGGGCCTCGTGCTGGTACTGTCTTCTAACGGCATAAAAAATAAAAATAATAATACCGCAGGGCGGCTTTGTGGCAAACCGTCGGTGAGTGGCGACGCCGTTAACCCTGATTCTTCCTATATGAGACCCCTGACCCCGGCTTTTCTTAGTTGGTCGCTTAGGGGGTGAAAACGCAAGAGCAAGTAACAAAGAGCTCCAACAGTGGAAGTGTTAAAGGGCACAACCTATTACGGCAAGTACTTGACCAATTAAACTCATATTCGAAGTTTGTAGTAAAAGTCATGTACCTAATGGTGTGTTTAATCAAATTTTATCAAAATTGGTACCCTCGCTTCACTCAAAAATAGTCACCGTTAAAAAAAAAAATTTAATAGTAGAACATGCATACCATGTTTCGTCAAGATTGATTAAAAAATGCGACCTGTACAGGAGGGCGTACATGCAACCTAACAAACATACGGACAGATGAAAGTCAATTTGGCAAATCAAAGCAAAAACGCTTCGCGCGCCCGGTCTATGAATATTTATTTAGCACCAATTTATTTCTATAGGTTTATTTATTTAAAATCATAAATTTAACTTTTGTAACATTTGATTTGTACATTTCACTAAATACCTACTTATTCCGCCGGCTCAGTCACCCAAAGTAAGACATCAACTCCGATAACAGAAATGATCGTAATGGAAGGTCACGAAACCAGTACAAATACCTGACTATACCTACTGCATAAAAGGTGCAAGTTGGTAGCCGGCTACATGAAGCCGCAGCAAACGAAGTATCGCAGCGACACTTTTGTTTTCTGTGTTCTATGAAATACCATTTGTAGTTAGCGACACGAAGCTAGCGACGCCTCGTCAAACGGCAGACGTCACTGTCGCTCGACCGCAGATCAGCCGTGCGATTCTCTTATGCCCGGGTGACACGAGGCCAGTTTTTCAAGCCAGGATAGCAAGCAAGTTTTTTACTAAACTGTCCTGGCTTGCTAACCTGGCTTGGAACAGGCTAGCTCCGTTTACACGAGGCTTCATTATTTTAAGCTAGTAATATGGCAGTGACAAAGGTGACCACGCGTCCAACATGAATTGCATGCGAAAAAGCACATTATTCTTCTGAAGGAGTTACTTCGAAAACTGTACCAATTCGGAAAAGATGAATTACAAAAATGGTACGGGACAATAACAACTTTCTTTATTTTGCCACACATCGTTTGTACTTAAATAACGTTTATAATCGTCTTTATAACTTGGAAGTGTGGCGTTTCACAGACGTTTGGTCTTGGTACAGCTGTACAAACTTTAAATTAATCTCCGTACTTAATTTGAGCATCTTAAAATCACAACAACACGTTAGATAAATTAACTAAACAGGTGGTTACTGCTTACTAGCCAACTGCTTACTAGCCAACTGAAAACTAGCTTCACCGGCCACATGAAGCTAGTACACAAGCCAGGATAGTAAAATCAGTGGTGGGAGAGCGCTACTGGCCTAAAAATAGAACTACATCCTATTAAAGACTGTCCTGGCTTGTGTACTGCCTTACTAGCTTACTGGCTTAAAAATGAAGCTAGTTCTGTCTACACGAAACCAGAAGTACTAGCTTGCTAGCTTACTGACACTAGCTTGCTATCCTGGCTTGAAAAACTAGCCTAGTGTCACCTGGGCTTAAAAGCAAACATCGTTGCATCTTTGACAACATCCGTGAAAAAAATTACGAGATGACAAAAGACGTTGGAAAAGCAACCCTATGTACGAGGGCGATGTCTCATAAAGTATTTGACGTCGATGAATCATTACAGAATCGTACGGCAGTAGTGACGCAGCGGATACCAATCTACCTAGTAAAATAACTCAAAAGCTTTTAAACGAAACCTTTGTATCGCTGTTTAAATGGTTTATGCCATCTGCAGTTGCCGTATGCAGTCGGGTTCGAAATCATGACTGCAGCGACATGAAGCGACGACGTGTTGCGGCGACATGAAGCTAAGACACGTCGTCTGCAGCTGCGACGTGAAGCCGGCTACCAACTTACACCTTTAGCTAAACCGTCAATTATATTGTATGTCTGATAATAATGAATATGAAAGCTCCAATCATAAGACTGCATAAAAAAATCATTATATTAAATATTAATAATTAATTAATACGATTTAGTTATTACTATAGAACTAAATCGCATTTATAGATTATGCACCGATGGCACGGGCGGCAAATTAAAACCTGAATGTAACGGGGACTCTCTCTCTCGAGTGTAAAAAAAGATTTTTATAACATTGAATTAAAATACTTAAAAAGTTAAACCAATTTAAAAATAAAAATAGCAGCAAACAGAATTACAACAAAACAGTATCACGATATTCGAGAGGGTCGGGCGAATTGAAAGTTTTAAAATTCATGTTCTGGAAACGACGGGTGGAGTCGCTGAGCAATATACATGCAAATGTTTGCAAAGAAATTTTGCTGTCTCACGGTTTACATCAGGTCATTTGGAGGTGAGTTAAAAATACACTGCAACATTCGTTCGTTCTCCCTTCAAAATAGCAGAGTATCCTTTTTATGGGAAACTCAACACACTCTCAAAGAAATTCAAAGCGGAAAAAATGTATACCCTCAATATTTGGCTTAAAATGGAACGATTCATGTAAACGTTTATTATATAAAACACATATTATACTGCCTTCTCTATATCTATTAGAAATGTTTGTTAGGAAAAATCCAACGCTGTTTCAAGAAGATGAAAATATCTAAACTAAAAGAAAAATTGCGCAAAAACTGCTAGTAGTGTCAAAATATACACTCGAGAGCAATGAATCCGGGTCACTTAAAGAATCCTAAAAATCTCGGAAACTAAAAATGCTAGGTTAATGCAATAAATTGTATTTAATAGACAATGTAATATTCCTTAAATGAAGGTATTAAAACTTCTTAGTTATTGTAAAGTTATATCATAAAAAAATCAAATTTGAAAAAGGGCCACTTTCGAAGATGGAACTACGAAATTACAGCATATTTTGGTTTTGCTTTTGTTTGTAATCTGTCATTTATATGGGTACATAAACCATGTTGATAGTGCTCTATATTCATTATTCAAGCTGAAATTATGTCGCTTACGCCTGAAGAATGCACCAGAATACTTACAATGCTGGAAACCGGCCGGAGTCAGCGCGATACAGCCAGGACTGTCGGTGTGTCGCTGTCAACAGTACAAAGAGTTCTCCGACGTTACGAAGAAACTGGTTCTAACCTACACAGACCAGGAACGGGCAGAACCAGGTGTACCACAGCACGAGAAGACCGATACTTGGTGAACACCATGCTTCGAAATCGCTTTCTCACAGGAACTGAACTCACAAATCAGTTTCGACGCCTCGGAGGAAGTAACCCAAGTGCATGGACAGTAAAACGTCGGCTTGCTGAATCTAACTTAAAACCCCTTAGACCTGCAAACGGCCCTAAACTGGAGTGTGGGCATCGTATTTCAAGACTAAGATATGTCCAGAGCCACGTAAATTGGAGTATTGAAGATTGGTCAAAAGTTATGTTCTCCGACGAATCAAAATGTATGCTCTACAAGCACGATGGAAGACACAGAGTGTATCGAAGACCAGGGGAAAGATTCAAGCAAGCATGCATCGAAGAAAAAGTAGCCTACGGTGGTGGGTCTGTACTTGTGTGGGCCGGAATTTCTTCTGAAAGTCGCACAGAGCTGGTGATCATGGAAAACGGCTCTTTAACTAGCGAAAGATATGTGGAAGAAATCCTTAATGATCACGTTGGTCCATATATGGTCAATTTAGGTGAGGATGCTATATTTATGCATGAAAATGCCCGATCTCATACAGGTAGGATTGTGAATGACTACCTTCAAGAGATGAACATTACTCGTATGGAGTGGCCAGCGCGCAGCCCGGATATCAACCCGATCGAGCATGCTTGGGACGAGCTAGGCAGATGCGTAAAACAACGAAACCCTCCCCCAATCACGCTTCGTGAGCTCAAAATTGCTCTCACAGAGGAATGGGAGAATATTCCCCAAAATCGTATAAGGAACTTTGTGTACAGCATGCTAAACCGCGTAAACGCAGTAATGGAAGCACGAGGAGGCAATACGAAGTATTAAAATTCAAGAAAATCGTAATAAAGTTCAAAAATTTCATGTTTCCTATTTTTGTTTTAAGGAGAGATCAGCAGTTTTTTTCTTTATGTAATTTTGTGTTAATAAAATGTATGGTGACTCATATTTTTTTTACTTTCATTTAAGGAGTATTACATTGTCTATTAAATACAATTTATTGCATTAACCTATCATTTTTAGTTTCCAAGATTTTTAACATTCTTTAAGTGACCCGGATTCATTGCTCTCGAGTGTAGATTAAAAATGAGTGACAAAAGCTGTTATAAAATGGTACTGATGATTTACAATAAATTACGCAATGACAAAATGCTAAAGGAAAATTAATTTAAAACAAAATATATATACAGGGCTCTGCGACACATGTTTTATTTTTATATATATATATTTTATATAATGTAAATTGTCCTGTAAAAATATTTGAAAATTTTTTTGCATGGTACTATTGGAATGGATATTTTCTAATTTTCATAATCTCGTGTTCATTTGACTTGTTTCTTATTACATTTTAATTTTAACCCTAGAAAGATAACCTATGCTTCAGAGGCGCCCGCACGAATTAAATAGTACTATATCTTTTAATATGAAACCCGTGTATATCTGTGCTTCTCAGCAAACTCAGTCGTCGGTCAACCGCGTCGAGGGCCAACTGTTTTTGTGCGGTAAGTATTATTGTTTTGGAGTTATGACGAGTTGAACGAGTTGATGCGCTCCTGAGGCGTATGGTTATCTTCAAGATCGACGTATGTATGACTGTCTAAAAAAATTTTATAAGGTACTGATTAGCTTTCCTAGACTTTATACTTATATTTGACTTATACTATACATATTAATAGCAAAATACAATATTTTATGATAGTTAAGCGATATCCGTGATTTTTGTTTAGAGGTCTACTCATTTGGTTTCAATTATTAATAATAAATAAATATAAAGTACAATATTTTTCGTTTATAAAAATGTGTCACCTATAATACCATTTAAATTGTAAAATCAAATCACACAAATCTTGCTAAATAAATAAAATATAAGCATTTGAATACCGTGGCGCCTCCGAAGCGTTATCGAATGGTTATCTTTTATGTAAGATAGAATATGGTTATCTTTCTAGGGTTAATGCATAATAATATTAACTTCGAGATAGAGGTCAATCGTCGAATCCAACTCGGCTGGGCAGAAACTTCGCAAAGTCTTCTCGTCAAAAATACCTCAGTGCCTCAAATCAAATCAAATCAAATCAAATCAAATGTTTTTATTGCTCGAATGTTGTAGATCACAGAGATGATAAATTAGTACAATATAGTTTCAAACATTCTACCATGACAATGGTGTGCAATGTAGGTACATCGTATATATCACTTTTTGTCAAATAGTATAATGCAATGTACAATTATGATGTTATATAATTTAAATTTAAAATGTATCAAAGGTATATAATAATTAATGTCAAAATGTGTTTAATGCATGCAAATTGTAAATAAGATTTAATTGTCATTTCATTTCGTTAAATTTATCATTAAAAAAGTCAGATAAGTTGTAATAGCATTTTTCCAAAAGTAGTTGTTTTAAACTGCTATAAAATCGGTCATTTTGTTCAACTTTTATTTTATTAGGTAGATTATTATAAATTTTTATTGACATAACATTTGGACCGGAACTATGTAAATTTAGTCTTGATGTTGGTAATATTAGTTTGTGTTGAAACCTAGTTGCGTATCGCCGTGTTTGTTCTACCTGTTTCTGGAAAAATTGCGGGTTTTGTCGCACAAATTTTGCTACTTCTAATATGTAAATTGATGTAACGGTAAGTATTTTATTTTTAATAAAGTGTGGTCTACAGCTTTCCGGTTCTTTAATACAGGCGAGTGTTCGTATGCATTTTTTTTGCGCAATAAGCAGGTGTTGTGCATTAACGCTATTTCCCCAAAGTAAAATTCCGTAGGTAAGCCACGCGTGTGCGTATGAATAGTACGCTGATAGGGCGGTTTTTAGGTCAGTGGCCCTTCTCAGCTCCCTAAGTGCGTAGGCGAAGCTTGAGAGCTTGGATCTAATTTTTAGAACGTGGTTCTTCCAGCTAATGTTTGTGTCAATTTGAACGCCTAATAAAGAAAAAGTGTCGACACATTCTAATTTAATATTATTATACGTAAAGTTTATGTCTATGGGTGTTTTTTGGTGTGGTCTAAATTGCATTAGTTTCGTCTTTGTAAAATTAATTTCGAGATTGTGGTCATTCATCCAGTTATTTATATCTCCAAAAATGTCAGTTAGGGTATGATTCAAATTTATATTATTATTGCAAGATGTCAAAAGAGAAATGTCATCGGCGAACAAAACACAAAAATTATTAATTGTTTTTGGGAGGTCATTAATATATAATAAAAACAGGATACACCCCAGGACACTTCCTTGAGGGATTGAGTGATTTATACAGGACGGTCTTGATCTTATTGAATTAATTGTCCCAGTGTCAAAGTCAAAGTGTTCTATTTCTACATATTGTTCGCGGTTTTCTAAGTACGAGCTGAACCATTTATGTGTGATTCCGCGTATTCCAATTCCGTGTAGTTTATCAAGTAGTATATTGTATTGCACTTTATCATACGCCTTGCTCATGTCCAATAAAATTCCAATTGCATATTTTTTATCATTTATAGTATTTAATATTTCTTTTACGTATTTATACACTGCTATAGTTGTGGAGCGGTTTTTCCGAAATCCGTTTTGGGAATCATCAAATATTTTATATTTTTCACAAAATGAGTTCAGGCGCTTTTGCATTACCTTTTCAAATACTTTTGACGACGTTGGCAACAGTGCTATCGGTCTGTAATTATTTAGGTCTGCTTTTGATGATTTTTTATGTACAGGTTTAATTATGGCCGTCTTTAATAAATCAGGAAATATTCCTTCAGTGAATGATTGATTTATTAATAGATAATAAGGTAAGGTTAATTCTTCCGCGCAATTTTTAATTAATACTGGTGGTAATTCATCTACACCGTAGCTATATTTGCTTTTTAAATGTTTGATAGCAAGATATATTTCTCGGGGTTCGGCAGGACTTAAGAACATTGTGTTATCAGTACGCCGGAGCACCGGGCGGCCGGGCGCAACCGGTTTCCCGCTACATACCTTCCCCACCGAAGCAAAGTAGTTATTGAATGCATTTGCTATCTCGTTCGGATCAGAAGTCACGACGCTGTCAATATTTAACTTTACATTTATTTTAGGTTTCTTTATATTTTTATTTGTTCTTTCTTTTATTATTTTCCACATAGATTTTGATTTATTTTCTGAGCTTTTCATTTCGCGTATGTATTGGTTTCTTTTTGATATATTTACTGTCTTTTTTAATAATTTTACATATGATTTATAATATTTTGAGAGAGTTTGGTGTTTAAAGTATGTTACGATGGGTTTTAGTAGTCTTTTATGTCTACAAGAGGTCCGTATACCGCGTGTTAGCCATAGGTATTTAGTATTTGTTTTTTGTTTAATAAGTTTTTTGGGTAGGCATTTATTTAAAATTTCCAATAACGTGTTATTAAAAATCGTATAGTTTTCATTTACCGTTCGATTTGTATTGTTATTTAGAAGTTTTGTCCAGTTAATATTTTTTAATTCCTTTTTAAAACTGTCTATATTGTTTTTGTTGTACAATCTTTTTTTTATTTTCCATATTATTTGTTTACTTTGTGCACCTAGTACTTCTTTTACTTTTAGTACAATACCTTTATGGTCAGAGAATCCGAGGTCTTGGACCGAAGTACCTATTTTATTTTTATTAAAGTTTGCAAACAAAAGGTCTAAACAAGTAGCTGTAGTGTTGGTGATACGGGTGGGTTTGTTTACATATTGGTGGAAATTATATTCTAGCATTAGATTTAATAATAAAAGTGATTCTGTTGTTTTATCTAAAATATTTAAGTTAAAGTCTCCGCCAATAACTATGTCCATTGAATTATATTTAATTATTAATTTCTCTAAAAGTTGCTTGAGTTGGTTATAAAAGACATCGGTCTGCCTGCTATTCCAATAAATGACAATAATTATAAGATTAATTTTCGAAATTAACACTGCACTAACTTCTATACAATATTCTATAGATATGCCTTCAATGTCTTTCAGGTTCTTGTATTCAAAGTCGTTTCGTAACAATATCATAGTACCGCCTCCCGCGTGTTCCTGCCTACAAAATGCTGATGCGACGTTGTATCCAGTACAGTTAACCAGTGCAAGTTTGGCCTCGGATAGCCACGTTTCTGTTACGCATAACGCGTGTGTATTTGGCGTATCTTTAAGAAATGCTTCGACTGTATGTAGTTTTCTATATATACTTTGCATATTTTGAAACACTATAGTGAAATCAGTAGCGACGAAAGTGACGAAAATTATGCATCTGTGATGAATTCGGTGTGTCTTGTGTATTTCTCAAAGTGTGAGTAGAGGAGCTGTCTCTGGAAACATGCAGTGCAAGTGACGCCCGCTGAGATTGTTGTGATGATGATTCTGTCTGGCTCTGCGGGTATGTATAGGTTATGTTTCCATCTACAATAAGCCTATTGTTTTTTATTACGGCGTGATGGCCGTCAAGCCGTGCTGCACGTAGTTGTGTTTGGAGATTTTTCCTTTGTTGTAAGGCCTGATCATCGAGAAAATCTGATATTGATAATCCTGTGTTTTTAAAGAAGCGGGCTTGTTGAAGAAGGTATTTGGCCATTCGTTTACTTAGAAGTTCAACTAAAATAGGTCTGCGATTTGAGGTTTTCCTCCCAATTCTAGTTAGTTCCTCGACGTATCCTGTGAGGTCAACATTTAGAATATCTTGGAATATACTAATTATTCTATGGTGAAGTTCAGGTTCTGTTTCATAGTTGTATTCGGTGAGGCCGTATAGTACAAATTTCTTCGAATTGTCTGTTGCGTATTGTATATTCTCTTTATTACTGCTTGCTATTATTTTTCTCATTTCTTCTTGAAGTTTTTTATTTTCCGTTTCTAGTTTTTCGATGTTATTACTTAATGTGTTAATTTGGGTTTTTAGAGTCGTTTGCTCATCAGTTAGCATATCTGTTTTCATATTCATGTCTTTTCTTAATTTGTTAGTTGTTATTTCTATTTTGGTATCTATTGTATTTCTTATCTCACTTAGTAAAGATTGCTTATTCTCTTCTAGTTTCCTGTCTAAGAGTAAACTTATCCTCTCCAGCATCGAATTGTCATCGGTTGAAGTACGTGCGCGATTTGATGTTAGTTCTTCGTTATTTATTTTAATATGCTCATGTCTATTTTGGACGTCTGTTATTGAGATGTCATCATCAATTGACATAGTAGTGTCATTTAAAGTTGTAACTTGTTTTCTTACGGGCGTATTATCATTTTTCAAGACAAGAGTCTTCGACCAATGTGTGTTACCAGTGATGACTTATGGCACTGAAACGTGGTCTCTTACTATGGGCCTCATAGACAAGCTCAAAGTCGCACAACGAGCTATGGAGAGGGCTATGCTCGGGGTTGCTCTACGTGATCGAATCAGAAATGAGAAGATCCATAGAAGAACGAAAGTCACCGACATAGCCCAGAAGATTAGCCAGTTGAAGTGGCAGTGGGCAGGGCACATAGCACGCAGATCAGATGGCCGATGGGGCCGAAAGGTTCTGGAGTGGAGACCGGCAAGCACAGCGTAGGTCGTCCACTGACACGGTGGATACACAACCTGATGAAGGTCGCAGGACGACGTTGGATGCAGGCCGCTTCTAACCGGTCCTTTTGGAAAATCATGTAGGAGGCATATGTTCAGCAGTGGACGTCCTACGGCTGAGATGATGGTGATGATGATGAATATTAGGTAATACATAACTAATAGTAGTAGTAAAGTAGTAAAAGAAGGTAGTCTAAATAAACATTTGACGACATATTGGTCGATTACAGTGATTCCGGACATATTAGCATAAGACCTAATGTATTCAAGCAAATAACGCTTTTACTTCATTTAAAAAAAACGATATTAAAAAATATTTAGTGATTATTTTTAGCGGTGTTGGTTTATTTGGGGTTTCTTGTGTTTTTTATTTTGTATTCTTCCTATTAGCATTTTATGCGGGAGGGAGGGTGGTGCACGCCCCCAAATAGGCCAAAATCATTGTTTTCTTTTCAGCGGAAGTGTCACTAAATATTAAAACAATGATTTTGGCCTATTTGGGGGCGTGCACCACCCTCCCTCCCGCATAAAATGCTAATAGGAAGTATACAAAATAAAAAACCCCAGAAACCCCAAATAAACCAACACCGATTCGACACGTGTTTCGCCTCTATACGAGACATCCTCAGGAGATGTTGACTCGTCGAGCGCTAGACCGACAGGGTTTAGCGCTCGACACCTATTAGCAGTTTATGCGGGAGGGAGGGTGGTGCACGCCCCCAAATAGGCCAAAATCATTGTTTTCTTTTCATCGGAAGTGTCACTAAATATTTTTTAATATCGTTTTTTTGATAATGGATTTCCGCAAAGTAACGCCTGAATCAATAAATTACTTCATTTCAATTCATTTATGACTTTGTACTATGATGAGCGTTTGGATATACAAGGATATTGAGGGTTTGATCTGGATTTTGCAGTCGACGACGGTTCGAATACTACTGCGGGCTTGAGTACACGGAAACATCTTATGGGAACCCATAGAATAGTGATAGGGTACACCCTAGTGGCGGATAAGCTGCTACAGTTTAGACTGAAAATATATATTTTTTGTAGTTCATCTCGAAAGCTAGTTTCCATTCTAGTTCTAAAGTGTTGCCTTAACCATTTTGCGTTAGAAAGCTACCACGAGTTTGGTTCACAATTTTTATTTTAAGCGAGGACTCGTGGAATTTTTTTCCGAAGAGTTCCTAACTTTATTAAAAAACGTATACAAATGCAAAGGGACATAGGGCTACAGGCAAAGTACTTTGAGTGCGCGGCCTGAGTAAGTAGAACGTCTTTGCCATAAATAGGCGACAAAAGTGGTAAGAGGCGATGCGGTGGAGGCAGAGGACGACTGTCGGGGTTGGTACGTCATGCGATTTAAGCGCGGAATTCAAGGATTCCGCGGAATTATATTATGGTGGCACTTCACATGGCTACTTGTGTCCGCTATTGGTTTGTTGTATTTGACAAAATATATGACGTTCATACAAACATGCAAATAGAGGCAAATCGTCCGTCCACACTTAGCAGACAAATAACAAACACACAAACATTTCGCAGCAGAAAGCTAGGTGCTTCCAACACTATGAACGTGTTTCAACTTGCAGCAGTATTTTATTGTTTCAGTGCATGCTACCATTATACGCTATGCGTCAGAAAACACAAAGTATTTAAAAATCCATGTAAGGGATTGGCGAATGCCGACTGTGCATAAAATCGAACCCAGTTACTAATTTTCATAGATGATAACATTAAAAAATTATACATTCAAGATTTTTTCAGTATTTATTTCAATTCTTGTCCACAACACAGACACAAAAATACTGCAAGTCCGTACAGGACTACGGCCCGTGCACTTCTGAATATGGCCAATTTGTGGACGTTTTGTTTGCTTATTTGCCTATTTGATCGCTTTGATTTGCCTCGAAAAACCGACAATCGCACGGTAACGCGTATTTGATATTTGCCTTAAAATTGTCAAACAGGCAAATAAGAACAATACTTTATCAAATAAACTGTCTACAAACGGTAATTATTTGCCAAATATGCCAAATACACAAAAAATAGCTATATGAAGTGCCAGCATCGATAGCTCAGGAGTCTACGCATAAACATGGTAAGCATTAAATGATTAGGTGTTTTTTGTTAAAGTCTTTTTTATAATTTAACTTGTCAAAAATTTAAGTATATTTGTGAGTTACTCAAAATCATTGAGAGTAATTTAAGACTCATGTACCTACTACAAATATAAGTAGTACAACTATATCTCTGATTTAAATAATGTTAATTAATTATTAATTTAATCTCTGTCTGCCTGTATATCCTTCCGCATGTCTATCTTAAACCTCTATAAAATTTCATACAAAAAGACAACATATAAATAGCGGTAACTCTTGGTTTATTTAAATTAAAACGGCAACTTCTTTTTTTACAGACACAAATTATGAATGCAGATAATTGGAAGATTAGATATAAATGTAGAAATAGACATCTCCAAGAATTATGGTATCTGCGATGTCCACTTTCATCAATTTACCAGGAGTAAATTGTATAGAAGAACACGCTTTGACGTCGTCAAAGGTAAATCATTTGTTTTCTGTTGTGTAGGTAGGCTACCAACAAAAAATATCGATTGAAAATTTGTTCGTAGATGCGATGTTGACAACTACACGCGTCTTGCGCTAAACCTGCGTCAATCAACGCTACTAGGGGAGACGTTCTACTTATAGATTTTTACTTATTTTGCTACAGGATTCTGTTAGTGAAACAAAAACACATTGTACAAAACAATGATTCCTAGGTGATGAACTTAAGAGGATTGCATAGCTAGTACTTTCCATACTAAAAGAGAAAACTCTTTTCTACCTCTTAACATTGTCCGATTTCAGTAAATTTTTTTCATGGAATCATCACATTGTTTACTATGCCCGTACGTTTTGATTTTTTCAGTTTTTTTAAGTTCTAAAAAAGGAAATTTATAGTACTTTGAAATACTGAAAAAATCAAATCGTACGGGCATAGTAAACAATGTCATAACTCCATGAAAAAAAAATCAGTGAAATCGGACAATGTTAAGAGGTAGAAAAGAGTTTTCCCTTTTAGCATGGAAAGTACTAGCTATGCAATCCTCTTAAAATGTGTCTGAAACTGATTGCAGTAAAAGTTGCCGGTAAATATCGCGCTAATAGGTTCCTTATAATATCAAACTTTCATTCATTTTTTAATTTTTGTGCTTTATTATCTCGCTCACTATACTCAGATTGCTTAATATAGTCTCTGATATAAATAAATACAATGTATTTGGAAAAAGATATAATAATGAACCTAAATCTAGGTTGCTGCCGGCATCGAGTAAGATCCTAGCTAGAGTTACCGAGAGACCCTTAAAATAAAATATAATATTAGTATAAATTTTATTTCACGGACTTTAATTTAATTCAGGATTTCATAGGCGTATGTATCTTATCTGAAAATAAACAAATTTGAATTTACAAAGTATTAGTGAAGCTTTAGCCAACACTTAGAGACGTGTTTGGTAATATGAATATATTGCTCGTTCGCTGTACTATTTCACTTGTTACGGCTTTAAAAGGTTTCGTAAAGGCTCCGTAAGATAAAATATCTGTCGTAACTTTCTAGTCAGACTTTTCAATTGAAACCTACTTGATAAAACGTGTGGGAGCCTTTTCCTCCCTCATAAAGTTTTATTGTGACATCAAATAAGATTTTCAGCTTGGAAGGACTTACAATTTGGTATTGGAAATTATCAACGAATTTCAAGATTCTATCTAATGGAGTAAAAAAGTAAGAATCATTTTTAGAAAACGTTTTATTTTTAGAAAACGTCGTTTTATCCGTGTTTTTAGGCAATGAAAAACTACTACAACAAATTGTTTTAGCGACACAGCAACACTAACGCTACTTGACTATGGCCTTGTTAAGCAACACAAAGTCAAAAAAGGTTAGGTTTAAAAAAAAAACCCGAGCCAATCTCGGTGATCCAGGTACTTAGTTATTAATAAACATAACTTAAAATAATTTCTTACATACATTGTTTTTTTTTCATAATAATTTTGGTCTCGTATGTACCATTGCCGTTCCTGAAGTTATTTATCTCTACTATAAAAACAATCATTAGATGTGTAATATTATTCAAATAGAGTCAAGTCATAGTTGCGTATATGTCTCTCATTAAATCACTGTCTCGTCTAAGTCACGTTCTAGTAACGCAACATTAGCATTAAGGAGGTTGACGAAGAAAACAAAAAAACAGCAATTTAGGATTTTGTTCAATATTAATTTTACTCCGACACTATACACTTCAAAAACAGGAAAAAAAAACACTTTTCTATGAAAATTTACCTAAATAACGATAGCTTTATTGGGTTATATTTCGGCCATCATAGATTTCATTCTAGTGAGACTGACTTGAAGATGGCATAACTTACCTACAAAAAAAAATTGGATGAAATGCAGCAAATACATCGTGTAAAATATCTTTTGTCGATTTAAAATAGACATTCATTATAAACCTTCGATCATTTTAAACTGAACAAACAAAACTCAATTGCCACCCATAAGAAAAAGTCTTAGTGTATTTTAATGTATATATGTAAAGCTTTCTTTTAATAACGGACGGGTACAAAATAAAAACACTGTTAAACTTATTAGAATGTGAAACTGCATCTGGCTCAAGATGTTTTGCTTTTGAGTTCTGTAAGGATTGAATTGACGTGTGCAGCAAATAAATCTTTGCTGCCAAAGTTCTGTGTAAAGTTTATGTTCAATTTGTACGCAAATAAATCTGTGCTGGTAAGTTTTATTATCAATCTGTCGAGGGTCATACAGTATTGGTAGTAGTTGGTAGCAATTCGCATGTGAAAAACACAAAGCTAAACTGAACTGCTAGAACTGAACTCAAATATTTACAAAAATAAGGTAGCCCTTAGTCTGTTCGTACTAAAATCCACATTTGTGTTAGCGTTAGAATCATAAAAATATGATAATTTGTTCAGTTTTGAATAACTGTACATTAGTTTAGATAGCACAACGACATGACGACTTAAGGTACGTGTACTATCAGACAGAGAGCGTTCACGCGTTCAAGCGTTTACGCGGTCAGTTTTGCGTTCGTTGTATTGTTTTAAGAGTCATAGATATACCCAAACAGGAGGCGTTCTGAACGCGTCGGTCAATGTGGATAGACTGTGGTGTATATCCATGTATACAATATATATATGTATATGTATACAACACAACTAACGCAACGCAAATGACCGCTTGAACGCGTGAACGCTCTCTGTCTGATAGCACCATAAGCGTAAAACTTATCTAATTAAATGACAACATTCATATACATGTACTGCCTGAGTAATAAAAGCTGCTGAAATTTAAACAAGTTCATTTAGTAGCCGCAGAACAATTTTGCGCAAAATAACTTAATTTAAAGTTAAGCGGCGTTTTTAAGTAAGACCCTAAGAGGGTATTGAAATATTGTCCATACATAAGTCATTGCAGATTTTCTAGAATTAGTTTTTGTGGTTCATTTCTATAATCATTATAATTTTTTGAGATTGGATTATCATTGTTGTGCATTTCAATGCAAGTGCAATTTTTTTTTATATTAATAAGAGAAAGCATTAGTTTTTTTTAACTAAAAGAATACTATTTAATAGAATAGAATTTTTGACTAAAATAATAATACGAAACGAAATAATAATCGAATATATAATCTGAAGTAGGTACAGCTCTCAGAGAGATCGGTGGGGTATTTAGAGTTATAAAAAATGGTTATAACCTGTCAAAGCCAAAGCTAAACTTATTATGAACTTGTATTATTAACTCGTGCTAAGAATACAAGTTCATACACCACTACCGCATTTTCTAGTTCACAGAAGAAAAAGTCGTGAGCACAGCAAGAGTTATTTGATCTTGTTGGTAAGTAGACCACAAAAGGCAAGCTAAGTTGTGTGAATTTCAGCCCTTTGAACTATTTTAAACTAATCCTCAGAATATCAGCAAAACAAGCTACAGTTAATTTTTCACACAGCGAAGAGGAAATGAAAATGAGATCATTTTAGACAGAGATTGAAGACGCGGCGTTTCTTTTGAAGCCCTCCTATTGTGTCAGTTTTAGAGTTAATGTAAAGATATAAAACATTTTATTTTTTAAAGGTTATATTCGTTACCAAACGCTGGAAGAAGAAAAAGTGTTTTGTGGAACTGTATTTTTTGCCGACATTACAAGGACATCTTCCAAATACAGACCGGAGACCATGTCTAAGGATTCTCGTGCTGATGTGAGTTGATCGGCTCCCAACATAAACTTGTTAATAAATGTTTTGTTATGTAAGTAATACGAGCTGCAGTGAAAGTACCGTAATAGTCGTTAATTTTATCGAGTCGCTAAGATCGATAAAAAATCGTATCGCCCCTAGCAAGTATGGAAGTCATATCGACGACTTATACGATCGTGAAATTGCCGACAGTTTATCGATTATTACGATTGTTTGCATTCCACAATGCGTCCTTCTATCATTTGAAGTTTTCTACAAGAACTTCGCTCTTTTACGATCAAAAGAAGGCCGAAGTCTGTTTTTTACTGAATACTAGCTGCGCCCCGCGGTTACACCCGAATGGTGATGGATGATGATATTGATGAAAATTACGAGTATCATGTGTGTTAATTCAGCGCCTCATCTACCTCCAAACCTGAATTTCATATCAAAATTGGGCCAGCCGTTTGAGCGTAAGAGAATAAATAACAAACATCCATTGATCCATAAATACAAACTTTCCCGTTTATAACATAAGTAAGATCAAGCGCAACTAAACAATATACCGTCGCCTGTCGATAAGCATTATCGAGCTATATGATAGCTAATCGATTAAATAGACGATCTCAAACGTAATTTAACAGTTACATGCTAGCGAGTTATAATCGTAAAAGTTTATCGAATTTGTCTACCGATCGCTTAACTTTGTTACTTACTTGCAATGATCGACACAAGATCGATATAGCCAGTTTTTTCGAAGTATGACGAATCCAAGACTCAAATTTATCCATCGGTAAGTTCAGTACTTGCACTGCTGGTTGGTGAATTACGTACATTTCTATGGCTTCGTATTCCATAGACTAAGTGAGCGAAACTGATAGCGGGTCACCTACCTGGTTTTAAATAAAAAACAAAATAACGTTACTTATATGTATATATGTGTGTGTTGTGTTAGTATATGTGTTTGTATAAGGGTGTTTATGTATGTGTTCATGGGAATGCGACAAAACCGTCGGTCCGGTATGATATTGAAGGAAAAAATATCCTGGAACATTTAATAAGTGACCTTATAGCCTTGAAAATTCTACAGCTATAATAGGTACAACAACAAAAATAACTTTATGAAAAATTCGAATAACAGGTTTTTATATTGTGTCAAGAAAAACACTCCTGATGGACGACTAATGAATCTACATCTAGAAAAATGCGGATGGAGAAACCGTGAATACTAAATAACTGAAGACAACCAACCATAAAAAAATGAGTTAAAAACTGTTAATCGTGAGTAACAGTTTATAACCGACTTCAAAGTAAAGAGTATAGGTCAATTCGATCGTATATATTTGTATGTGTGTTTGCGGATCATCATCATCTCAGCCGTAGGACATCCACTGCTGATCATATGCATTCCCAGAAATTTCTAAAAGGACCGGTTGGAAGCGGTCTGCATCCAACGTCGTCCTGCTACCTTTATCAGGTCCTCAGTCCATCTTGTCGGTGGACGACCTACGCTGCACTTGCCTGTCCGTGGTCTCCACTCCAGAACCATCCGGTCCCATCGGCCATCTGTTCTGCATGCTATGACGTGGCCTGCTCACTGCCACTTCAACTGGCTTATCTATGTCGGTGACTTAATATGTATAGTAATATTATAAAAGTAATGTACTGCCGTTTTATAGAAAACATTAATATCTTAAATAACGTCTCCGAAAAATCTTTATACAACGCGTACATTGCGAAATCTATGTACAATAAAGCAAAGTGACGTAATAAAGTTTTATAGAGGACACAACTATGCGATACCACATTATGTCTAACTATTACAGTGACGTCACGATATCAACTTTTCCATGTTAAAATATGCAATATGTTCGTACTCGTAGATTAATGTTTTTTTTTTTTTTTATAAAACTACGCTCCACAGACTCCAGGGTCCGTGCCTTTTTTTAACTTACAAATTTTTGACAACTTACTTATAAATTTATAACATACAACAAAATACATACATGAGGAACATATCCTTTTTTTTTTTTAATTTTACTCATACAACATACATATAACATAATACACTTAAAGTTATTGATACATTTTATTCTGAGTTGGTGCAAACATTCACAGCAGACCAGTGCCCGCAAACAGCACCCGTTCACGAGTTGACGCATGTGCCAGCCATCGCCTTCCTCAACCATTTCTGAGGGAAGATGGCGACCCGCCACACACGCCACCGCTTGCCAACACATTTCCGTGAGCATGTCTGCTCTGGATGCCCGCACCATCTCTTTGTCAGTTATAATTTCTTAACGCTAGCTTACATACAATTCGAAAAACTACATAGTACATTTATTGTGAGCCCACGCTGCCCACTTTGCGCTGAAGCAGGGCCTCCATCACCAAGCTGTTTCGATCCCTGATTGCCATCTTCAGGTTATAGCCGTAGATGGTTTGCTCGCTCGCAACCGTCGCTTGCCTCACAAACCGTCCGATGGCATCATCGTAGATTAATGTTAATCTAGTTAAATTATTAATTAATAATAAAAGAGGAAAAATTTGATAGTAACGGATAAACCCTTAAACTAAATAACCGGTTCAAAAATTATTTGACCAGTAGGAATGAATAATATGCATAAGTAACATACGCTGTATTTGATTCATCATCATCATCATCATCCTGCATCACTGCGCGGGTGAAACCGCAGAGCACAGCTAGTACTTTATAAAAGAGTTGTATGTCTTTCTTTAATATGATTAAATAAGATCACTTGTCTGAGGAGAAATGTTCAATTGTTTACAACTTACTCCATTGTTGGAAAGTCAGCAAGTCGCAAGTTTCTGTTCTTTGTTTAAAATGGAATGATGCTCAAAGTTTTTATGCCCCTTTGGAGTGGGGCTTTAGCCAGATGAAGTGTCGGACGTCATGGTCTGACTAACAGCTGCATTAAACAATCTGTCATAAAAATATATTTATTTAAGTTATATTTAGTGTACATAAATACTGTCGTGTTTCGTAATACGACGGATTGCTAGTACTCGTGATATTTTCATCACGATCATTATTATCAGCTGGAACATAGACATCCTCCATAGAACGCCACTTGGATCGGCTACTTGCTTTCTGCATCCAAGAATTCCCGTGGTTTTGACGAGGTCGTCGGTCCATCTAGCGGAGGACCAGCCTACACTACGTCTGCCACTGCGTATTCGCCACTCAAGAACCTTTCTTCCCCTCCAGTTAACGGTTCTGCGAGCAATGTAGCCCATTGCCACTCCAACTTGCTAATTTTGAGTGCTATGTCGGTAACTTTAGTTCTCCTACGGATCTCCTCATTTCGGATCTTATCACGCAGGGAAACCCCAAGCATAGCCCTTTCCAGTACTCGTTGCATAAAATTTTAAATCTTGTTAACCCAAAACGCAAAATTGTTGATCTGTTTTGCAAAATATTTGAGTTTGATTAAACTTTTGAATTATTTTTACATACATTTGTTTTCCTCTTTACCTCTACATCAAATAATAATAAATAAGACATTGTTATGTAAATTGAAACTATTCAAAGCAAAAGGGTCCTACAGTTTTGTAGTTTAAGTACAGCTTGTAATATAAAAATGCATAATAATCGCGATACTCTTATTTCGCGTCGACGAAATTGCACACAAACGCTCGAAGTGTATAAAAACATGTAGTACGTGCTTTGGCAAAGATTCCCGAGGCATTCTTATAACAAGACAGTCGCCTACTTAAATATATTTTAAAATTGCAACTGTGGGGCGTCGAATGATACACGCGTACTTAAGTTGGCAGAAAGGACAAAAACTTGAGAGCCTGTGGCTTGGAGTATAAGAGGCTTTCATTATAAACTTTCCCGAGCTATGTTCTTGAGAACTTGAGAGCTTAAGTAAGTTTTTTATGAAGACCATTCTGGTCGAGAATCAAGACGCTCCAGAACTTGAGACTGATCGGTAATGTTTACTGTTATAGCTATGTACGATGTTCTGGTAACATTATATGCATAAAAATCGAAATCTCACTCAAAATTATTTATTGTTGTTTTCTTAGTTTGTTTCTTAGTTTGCTTTTCTTTCTTTATATGAAAGAAGTTGTATTCGACAGTCATCTATTTTGACGGTGGAACAAAAAAAACATAAGTATGTGCGCTGATGGAAGGTGCCACATATAAACGGCTTCGGGCGCGGACATGGAGCGGGCGGCTTCATAATCCATTCAAATTGTACACAAAATACATAGAAATAAAGCGCACCGAATTGGCGCGTTATTACCACGTCCCAGCAAGCATTGCACTTTATTTCCATGAATTTTGAATGGAATAGGAAGCCGCTCATGCCATGTACGCGCCCGACTCCATTTATGTGTGGCCTGCGCCCTAGTCTGAAGGGACTACATTGTCTAATGATGGCGCTAATGATGAGCCTTTACAGTTAAGATTCCAATTAAACAGAAATGATTGGTAATTTTTATATCATTTAAACGGTTTAATTTACGCAATAGGTAAAGTCTAGTATCTCGACCGGTTCCGTGACCTTCGTATACATACCGTCATTGTCGTACTTGATTTCTCTAGGCTCTACGTATATAAAAGCAACTCAAAACCATTTAAGTGGGCAATATTGAAAAGCTATTTGGGTGATAGAGCTCCATCAACGTAAATACACTGGGCGAGATGGTAAATGCTAGCGGGATCCATTTTTGGCAAGGACTACTCACACACCCCCTTACACCACCCCTTGGCGAAGGGACATGGCACAGAATTTCCCACCCTCTAAGCTTCTGAGATAGGTCATACTCGTAGAACTTAATTCGTTGTGTGTATTTTGTATTGAAATGAATAAGCTATAATATATATTTGTAAGTGTCCCTGTAGGCTTGTACAAAATAAATGATTTGATTTGTTTTAAATTTTTACTGCAATTAATAAATCAAAGTAAACTTTTATTCTAAGCCCTCGGCAGGCTCTGAAGCACTCGCCCTGAAGATGAGCATCGGACATGCTCGAAACCCAGGTCGACGTATTCGATCTTTATCGTAAGTTTTTTGCGGGTAAGAATAATAGTTAAATAAATAATTATTAGAATTAACTTTCTATCTACAAATTATATTATATACTTTTTTAAAGTTAATCTGCCTAATCTGCTTAATACTATGTAATAAAGATTAAGATCGGAATATACTTAATAATACCTATGTAGTGTATAAAATTTCGTGCTAATTCTTGTCAGTAGTGGCAATATTTTGGAACGCAGCATGATAGTATTTGAAAGTATTTTATTATTTTTACTTTGATATTTAAAGCACTAACGCCATCTTAGCTACATATTTTGCATTTTTAGAATGAACAATTCCATCCTCGGGCGGGATTAGTACCCTTGCATTCTGACCATGGTTAAAATCAACTAGAAAGATTAATTAGATTAATTCAACGAAAGCATTCGTGCGTCAATGGCGTCTGAATCGGATAGTTCAATATGACGTCGATGTTTATTTCATACCTAAGCTAAATTAATTGATTTAAATTTCACTCTGACTATTTCACACCAAACCTACAGTACCAATTTAACCGCATACGTAGCAGTCACTGGAAAAGTAGGTTGATTTTTGCGAAATCTATTGTATTATTGGCCAAATATGGCAAATAACAAGTCAACGGGTTAACTGGCTTTATTAAAAACGTTAATATGGAGAGTAGGCTACTTTTTAATACAAAAAATCTCGTGGTTTAGTTATTTGACGCGTAAGCGGAGCAGCAAGGCGCAGTTAGTAAGACGATAATGACAACGTAACCTCAAGTTATAAAGGTAGGACCACAGATTAAATAAGACTACGATGTTGATGATAGATATTACCAAGTAGTGGTCGCAATATAAGATACTAGTGTTTACTAGTTGTTTACATGTACACTGGTACCACCCCAGTGTCAGATATTCGGCCGCGAAGCAGTGTAGTGAGTGTAAATGGTGGCATGTAAAACAACAGTTCTGCCGTGCGATTCTCTAATGATTCATCGATGCGTTCGTCGACGAGCTCACCGATGTCAAACACTTTATGAGATATCACCCTTGTACACAAGGTTGTTTTTCCAACGTTTCTTGTGATCTCGTCATTTGTTTCACGGATGTTGTCAAAGATGCAACGATGTTTTCTCTTAGTGAATCGCACGGCTGTATTTGAAATAAAAATATATGTAATAATAATTAAACACAGTTTTTAAGTCATCGTAAGCGCAAATGAGAAGCTTTTCAGTACTGAAAATGGTGTACAAATTTAACTTTTAATCCTATTAGAAGGGAGTAGGTTCATCTTCTAATTAACTTGGGAAGGAAAGCAGACTTCCATAATGTTATGAATCAAATTACGTTATTAACATAAACAAAAGCTTTTGTTTGAGCATGTGTTTCTTATTATCAGAAGCTCAAAGCTTAAAACCGTGAGAACAGCTAGAACAATACTAAAGATTTGTACTGATCTTTTATAAAACTGTTCATGGGAAAAAACGGCCGCTAATAAAGGTAAGTATAGAAAATAGAATGAAATAAAAATAGACAGCAGAAGAACTAATATTAACAATGTTGTCCAACAGAAACGGAAAAGATCACAACTAATCTTAAAAGAATAACAGGTGCCACATAAACGCTAGAAAGTATAATGGGTGAAGTAGATATTACATGGTAAAATAAATATTACTTATTTAAAGGCATACAAACTATGAACACATTTTATAAACTTAACTATTATTGATGATGAACCCATGTCATGTCCTGTGATATAATATATCTCTATGCCAAAATTTTATAACGATCCGTTCGTTATTCGTTCGTGAGTTTCAAGTAGTTAGATTTAGTAAACAGAGTATTTTAGAATTTAAGTGTAATATTAAATTATTAAATGTTATTTAATTAAATGCTAGAAGGTTTTTTGGTTAAGTGAGTTGCTTGTGTGTTGCTTATTATGCTTATACAGCATGCATTTTATGTGGGAGAGACGGAAGTGCATAACAGAATGTCTGCCATAAGTATTTTTACAACGGAAGCGTTATCAATATTTATTATTTTATTGTTTGAAAAAGGAACCAAAATATAACGTTTTCTACAAACAACTTAAACAGTACCTCATTAAAAAATGTTATTATTCCATAGATGAGTTTATGACTGACAGGCACTTATAAGCGACATCATTCAATAATTGAACTAAAATTTTAATAAGTTATAAATGATTAGGATTAATAGGATTATCGACGTTATAAATAAGTGTAATATTGACATATTGACATTGTAATATTGACATATTGACATTTAATATTGATATTAGGAATTGAAATAATGTAAGGCTTTATGTTAAATTTAACAATAGTATGTATAAATGTTAGTTACCTAGATTATATTAAGCTGAATTACTCAGACTGTGGACTGTTGCACAGTACCTACCTATATAATGCAAACGCCCTTACAGGGTACATGTACTACCTATTAACTTGTCCATTTTCCTTCCTATGTGACATAACAATAATATGATGGATGTACATGAATGCAAATGTAAATAAATAAATAAATAATAATTTCTTCAATTTTTATATTTGAAGTAATAAGTACGGAGTAAATAAAATTTCTCATATTTTGATTTATTTAAAACTCTCATGTACATTAGCAAAGTTTTCGTTATGGAAAAAGTGCTACGGTGCCACTTTAGTCCAATCTGAATCAAAGCTGTCTATTTGATCACGAAACTCCCTTCTTGTTCTAAATTAAATTGCCCCGACAATTTAATCTGAATAGTCAGATAAAGTCGTCCAACCGAAGACAGATATCGGATCTCAATTTGAACTTGAACTATGTCATACCGGACTGTCGAACTTTAATAGCTTTTCCGCTCGACTCTTGGAATTTCTTTAGTATTTTGCAAAGGTAGTGATTGCAGTTAAGGAGATGAGAGAGAAGAAGTGTTTTTAATGTTAGCAGCGATGAATAAATTATTCGTTAATTTCATAATATTATTTTATAATATGACTTTGCTGGCCGTGACAGTTTTATGGGAGTTATGCTGTTCAACGAGCGCTTTTATGCAAACTGGTGGAAAATACGAAACCAATTTCAACAAAAAGGGTAACATACCGACGCAAGCTTTTTTATGCAAATAAGTGATTTTTATGCAATACTTAGAACTACAGTTCTGCATGACGCTGCACTGCTCTTATCACCACGAAATAGAATCACAAACCCTCGGAATTTGGTTTATGATTATATTGCGCCAAGTAATTTCACTTTCTATAGTGCCCTTCACAATCTACACAGTAATGCTTGCGCACTACAGAAATCAGGCCCTGCCCACTTACTCGTAGACACCAAGACGGCCTGAAACGCGGCTTCTATAGAGTCGCTGCTACAAATAGCTTGAATAGATTTGATATATTCTTAGCTACACTCTGCAAAATTGATCTACTCGTATCTCACATAAATAATATAAATATAAAAATAATCGTTTGTCAAACGATACATTATAGAATGTAAAATTTGTGAAGTTATTATAATTCTTTAAACAAGTTTAAGTAATAAATAAACATAAAAAATCCCTATTTCTCGTCACGCTATATCTTGAGAATGGGTGGATGGATGAAATTATTGACAGTAGAAGATTAGAGAGATAGATTGTTATGAAAGGAAAACCAAGAAAAGAGGGGAGGTTATGGGGAGGCCGAAGGCTGACCCCACTACGCGAATGAAGTTGCGGGCAGTCGCTAGTCTATACATATAAAAATGAACCCTAATTTCTCCTGGTCACGCTATAACTTGAGAACGGCTTAACCGATTTCATTTATCTTTTATTAAATATTTTTAAATACTTCATAGAAGTTTCTTACATAATAAATAGGTGGTTATGGCGTGGCTGAAAGCCGAGCCTACTACATGAACGAAGTCTCGGGCAGTTGCTTATTGGAGTGTATCTCAAAAACTACTAGACCGAATTTAATGACATTTTAAATGAGGCCACAAAACACAACAAAAAAGAATTTTGAGAATTGGTTCACCCAGTAGAGGTAACAAATATTACAGTCGAATTGAGTACCTCCTCCTTTTTTTGATAGAAAATTAACCGTATTTTAGATGTCATGTTGTAAAATAATTTAAATTTGTCAAGTCGTCGTGTTAGTATAAGAACCATTTCCTAAATCTTTTTTTGTTGTATGATGATTTAAAAATTAATATTTTTGGCTAATTTTGTTAGTGAAGCGAATTTTTATAAACTATGTGCAGGTGAACAGACATGATGCCGTTGTTTACATATAACACTGCTGGAATAAGCAGTCATAAATATAAAAAGTTTTTGTAAATGCCATATTTATATAAATTCTACCATGTTAAATGGCTAACAATTTAGCGCTTTTTTTAATTTTGTTACTTGCAGGACAATCACTGTATAAGTACGAGGCGCACCTGGTGTTAAGCGGTAATCTCTATCTATAACATTATGTATTTCTTCATAAGTGACGAACTGCACTGCACCCATCACACTGAGACTAATCTTGTTAAGTTACCTTTTAAACTGCATCACCATCATGATCTCAGCCGTAGGACGTTCACTTCTTAATAAAAGCCTGCCCCAAATTTTTCAATAGGACCGGTTGGAAGCTGCCTACATCCAACGTGGTCCTGTGACCTTTATCAGGTAGTCTGTCTACCGTGTCGGTGGCCGACCTACGCTGCGCTTGCCGGTCCGTGGTCTCCACTTCAGAACCTTTCGGCACCATCGGCCATCTGTTCTGAGAGCTATGTGCCCTGCCCACTGCCACTTTAACTGGCTAATCTTCTGGGCTATGCCAGTGTCTGTAGTTCTTCTACGGATCGCCTTATGTCTGATTCGATTACGTAGAAAAACCCCGAGAATAGCCCTCTCCATAGCTCGTTGTACGACTTTGAGCTTATCTATGAGGTCCTTTCTAAGAGATCACGTTTCAGTGCCATAAGTCATCACTGGAAACACACATTGGTCGAAGACTCTTGTCTTGAGGCACGCTTTAAACTGCAAACTGTGAGTCAAACTCGAAAGCGCAGCTATTATTGTTCAAACTTATAACTACTAATTAATAGTATTAATAGGATTCGAATGGTGATAGAATTTTTCTAATCGGTTTAGTAGTTTTGGAGCCTATTCATATCAAACAAACAAATCTTTCCTCTTTATAATATTACTAGCTGCTCCCCGCGGTTTCCCCCTTGCGGTGATGAATGATGATGACGATGATTAATCTTATATAGCCTATGTTAATCAGGGTGAATGTAGCTTTCCAATAGTGAAAGAATTTTTGAAATCGGCCTCGTCCAATCTTAATAAATCGACATACTCGTAGCTAGGTTTCATTTTAGAAAACGATGTTTTATCCGTGTTTAACATATAATAATTATATTAAGGACGATATTACTAAACACTTATTTGCTCAGTGTTATTGGCTAAGCTAATGATGAGTGTTTGGGTTGAGTTAAGTAAGTCTTTGTCCTTCGCCGGCTTGCACGACCCCACACGTCTGAGGAGTGCCCTTGGTGAGCAAGGGCACCCCTTCACAGGCGCTGACGCCCGGTTACCAACCCGGGCCTACCGCTGGGGCGAGATGGTGAATGCCAGCGCAACCCTATCTAACCCATCTGGCGGAGGACTGCTCACGGGGGGGTTTTAGTGGGTCTGAGCCCCACATACCCCCTTCCGTCAACCCCCGTAACGGAAGGGAAGTGGACAGCATTTCACTCCTCAAAAAAAAAAAAGATAAGTCGTCTTTATCAAAAAATATTATTTCATTTCATTTATTCATGCATACATATATTATTTATTACACGCAGGTGATAAAGGTAAATTTTTATTATTATTTATAGCTAAATTCATGTACCCTGTTAGGGCGTAGCACTGGCCGAGAGCTGCTTAAGGTGCATTTTCAATATTAATAATTATAAATTATAAATGTCCAAATCGTAATACGCATTTCAATTAATGTTTAACTAAACAAAAAAAATCTAAATTATAATTATTGTAGATGTCAAATTCAGTAAAGTTGTCAATGGTTATTAAAAAAAGTAACTTAGATAAAAAACACGAATTAGTCATAGTCAATTGAATTTTGTGTAGATTTAAATATTTACTAGTGCGGTTACATAACAGTTCAATATAATATACAATGTTAATAAGAATCACAAAGTCAGTAAAAATAATATGTCATCAAAATAATAAAAATAATAGTTCACAAATTGTAATAAAATTCTTCAACTTTGTAGAATTCTTTTTGGTTAAGACATTTTTTCATCTTATTACAAAATATATGGTCTTTTTCTTCTTTCTTAATGTCAGTAGGGACTTGGTTATAGATTTGTATACATTGAAATATGGAATATTATTCATATTTCATCAGTAAAAATTAATTCGTCTAAATCAAACAAAGCTTAGTCATCCAGATATTTAACTTTATTACAGTAACAGCAGCAAACTCAGCCATTTATCCAAAAGACAAGCTTGAATAATCATGTGCCGATTTAATAATACCATCCCAATTGAGCCGATATCGGCATCTGATCTACGAAGACCGATGGTTGGTATCTAAGCTTGATAAATGTGCCTACTCTTAAACCTTTTATTGCTTTACCATAATGGGATTGATAATACTCATCAAGGTTTATTTATGGTTAAAATTCAAATTCAAATTTATTTATTGCAAATTGTAGGTAGGTAAAGGTATAACAATTATGAATCATTCAAATGGTCCATACAACTTACCCCTTTAGAGGTGTGCAATATTTATCTTACTATCGACTTCGTTATCAACATTACAATAATATAATAATCCCTACTGAAGTGTCTACTTAATTGAATGTCAATTATAAATTAAAATAATTTTTCAAAATTACATTATTATAATTAATTATAAAATTAATTAATACTATAGAAACATTTCTCCAGTAACCAAGAGCTTAACTTTTGTTTGAATTTATTTTTACACATTGGCAAATAAAGTTTGTCTATATTTCTATTTGTTCGTTTTACAATATCCGATTGCCGAAAAGACGAGACATATGTTAAGTTAGCCGATTCATAAGGATCTCTATAGTATCGGTCCTCTACACGAGTGCACGAGTAAGGCTGCAGGCAGGGAGGAATGGCGACGCATTGTAAGGCACGTTACACAACCTGAAGTGACCACCACGACCGCTCTGTCAATCATGCAGCGATGAAGAAGAAGTATCTGTTAACTAACACTAGAATTAAACAAGTGCATATTGAAAAACCGACTTCACTCTGACGAGATACTTCTACGCCTTAAACTATATATAACTATATATAAAAACTTTATATTATAATCCTCATACGCAACCCTTTTTAATATTTTTTATAGTATTACTTTTTATAAAGCACTAACGCCTTCTTTAGCGATCTCAAACATTGAAATTTATACAGGGAAAAATACACACCCTCGCACGGGATTCGGGCCCGCGTCATCTGACTATCCGTATCAGACGCCATGACCAAATAGGTCACCGAGGCTCGAGGTCCGAGCATCGAATTTTAACTCTCTATCTGATTTAACCGTCTTACGGGGACGGAGTGAAATCTATAGAGATGACATCTTTTTTTTATTATTGAGCATAAGTAATAAGTTTTCGACCAAAATGTGATGAGGTTGAAATGATACCAACTTGGAGCCATACATGGTTCAACAAAAAATAATTTTCAAATTTGATCCATGATTGACGGAGACTACGGTAAACATATAAAATAGATTTGATACAGTCGACAGAGAACCCTTTCCTTCTTGAAGCTGGTAAAAAACGATACTGTAAACAAAAGTATCTAGAGAAGTACACAGCATACTTAGGAAGTAAACACTATATCGTCATAAAACCAAACTAATATCGTATCAGCTTTTATCGATGAATTTTGATAACATTAAAGTTCTCTAATTTTGTAACTCTCTATCTGATTTAACCGTTCCCATAAGACTAAGATACCCCGTAAGATAGAGAGTTAAAATTCGATGCTCGGACCTCGAGCCTTGGTGGCCTCGATGGTCATGGCGTCTGACACGGATAGTCAGAAGACGCGGGCTCGAGTCCCGTCCGAGGATGTGATTTTTTCTCTATAAATCTCAATGATAAAAATTAAGATATTACAACGATATTAAAAGTTATTCGCTTCGTTCGCGTAGTAGGCTCGGCCTTCAGGTTTGCCATAACCTCCCATAATTTCTTGGTTTTTTTTTCATAGGAACCTTCTCCTGGCTATAATTTACCCAAAAGAAGAATAGCGAGATAATTCCATCCGTTCTCAAGTTACAGCGTGACCAGGGATAACAGGGGTTCATTTATATATATATTGTAGTTATTTCACTATGATATAAAAAAGCGTTTGCTAAGTTGTTGTACTTTTTAAATTATAAATTATATAAGTACTTATATAATTTATTTTATATTGCACAGTCCACTTTTTAGGACTGATCAACGAGTGACTTATCGGATATAAACTCGTCATGAGTAATATGCTTTCTCGATCAGCAGAACTTTCAGTTTTAAAATAAATGTGTTAAAACTTTCGGCAGTGACTATACTTCTAGGCAATGCATTATAAACCTTGACACCCAAAAAATCTATCTGTTTCTGCGATTTGCTGTCAGTGCAGCAGATAGTCTTTTTGGGAGAAGTTTAAGACTATGTATATTTCTAGTGTTATAGTGATGTGCATCATCCCATATCGTAAAAACCGTCCATGGTTCGATCTCACATATTCAGCGACTTCAAAAATAACTAATTTTGTGAAATATAATGTTAAAGTAGGTATGTTAGCACTTGATTACGTAATACAAGGTTTATATATGACTGTTTTCACCTAAAAAATACATAAAAATATTCAATAATAATCTTATAAATGATTATTAATTATTTAATAAATTATTCCTTTTTACATACATACATACGTACATGTGAAGACTAATATAGTTTTGAGCAAATCTTTCGCTGCATGAGACGCTTGGTTATCCAAAATCGTAGTTTCTACCAACATCATAACTGGAAATGCTGCACATTAGATATAACTCTAATATAAACACATCTACAACAAAGCTCAAAAACATTAAACTTCTTTTGCTTGTCTTTTGTGTCTTAATTCAGAAAACATACCTAATCTTATTAAAAAAACTCTCTTTAGCGTAATCCTATCGTCGTAAAGTTTGTACGACAGAATTCTTTGCCGAAAGTCCGGGTGCGCCCTAAAAAATCTAATCTGGTTAAGAAAATTTTAACAATGATCATTAGGAAGATTGTTGGAAAAGATTAGAACTATACCCGTGGCATCCCCGCCTAAGTAGCTTTGGAAAAAACAGCAACAAAAGTTTTAATAACAATGACGGGTTCGCACGTAAAGTGCGGAAAACTTGAGCCTGTGGAATAATGTCAACAGTAAGCAGATACTCTTCGTTTGGGGGCTATATAAATTTTATACAGCGTGTAAAAAAAGGTGTAGTAATAACGAAAGGTGTGCATATGTACCTAGTCAGGATTCACATGGTAAAGTATTCAAATTTTAATCACGTTGAATTTTTCTACAAACTTCCAGGAGGAGGCACTCAATTCGACTGTATTTTTTTTTGTATGTTTATTACCTCATAACTTTCGATAGGGGTAACCGATTCTCAAAATTATTTTTGTTTGAAAGCTGGTGCTTCCCGTGTGGTCCCATTCAAATTCATCAAATTCGGTCCAGTAATTTTGGAGTAACACTCCAATAACTTAATAGAATGGAAGTCGGTAGTAAATTTTTCAAATTGTATTTGTTTTATACCCATTCAGGCCCTGAATGGGCTTTTGTTTACCTAGTTTACATATATTCCAGAGGTCATTACCGTCCTTGGCCTAGTTTTTTGGGGATGAACCTGCTTTAGTATTAGAGTTCTTTTGTTATCATAACTCGGAATTTTACCTATTTCCTGGGCCACAGTAGTTAGTCCACGATTGTATGCAACATTATGTTTGTGTGGTTTTAGTATTGCTACTTTTCTCAGTATATAATCTATCTCCTTACCAAAATTCAACATACCTGCTAATATATATTGGCAGATATCGGAACGGATACATTGGCAAAAGTTAAAGTTAGAGAAAATTGTTCTTTTCAGAGAAAAACACGTTTTTTGTACCAGGCCAGCCTTAAGACCTGCAAACTCTAGCAGTGGAAGCGCTTTGTGGGTTTTTTGGAGTATGCGAGGTGCTGGGCCAAGATTTGACTGATACAAGATTGTCCTCGATAATAAGGAGCTTAAACAAATAACATGCCTAACTTAACATATAATAACGACTTACCAACAATTTTACCAAATGCATCGCACGGAGCAGCATCAGCTCTGTATGTCCAACTATGGTCTTCGGTCCATCTTTTTTAACTTTAAGTCTTTTTTAATTTAACTTCAATTAATTATAACATTTTAATTAATTCATTTTCCAAACCAACTTAGCTAGTCATCGCCATGACACAGATCAGACTGCTCTCTCTGCCCAAATTGGGCACATAACAAGTCAATACAAAATCCAAGTGACGTTACGAGCGGTGCCCTCTAGTGTTAGAGTTCGGGACCAAACATACCTTTTTAGGGTTCCGTACCTCTAAAATGAAAAAGGAGCCTCTAAAGTATCACTTTGATGTTAGTCTGTCTGTCTGTCCTTTTTCAGGAACTCGTAATGGTATTAAGTTGAAATTCGAGCCAAATATTCGGGCTTATGATCTTTTGTATGTTGTATTTAATCTGGTCTTTGATCGTCTTACATTGACGTCTGTGAAACGTAACCTAAAATTTGTTAATTGATTGTACCCGTTTTACAAAGAACGACAATGAAATATACCTAATAAGACATCACACTGCAAAGGCCTCTGAAATCAACACAAAACCACAATCCCAAAACTGTCAAATTCAAACCCGCTTTATCAAAACTATTCCAGAGAATTTGATTCAATTTTGTCGGAGATATTTCTATCCCACTATAATATACTAAGTAGGCTTCCATCTTTAGCAGTCATAGATTTAAAACATATCTGGGTTCGTTTTATGGCTAGTTTTTATGGAGGACTTCTCAACTCTTCAACTCGTATTTTTGGAAGAATGGTTTTCTCTTTAATTCGTATGAATGAACGAGTTTCCCCTAACTTTATTTTTGATTGTATGATATACAGTTTAGTTTCATTATTGACTACTTCAAGTCTTTCAAACTTACATTAATCGGCCTGACTAAAACTGGTTAGCGTACTTTGAAGCAACGCTGCCTTCTAAGCCTCTGGTCCCGGGTCTGATCCCCAGACAGGTCAAACCTTTGTGTGTATGAACCACAAAACAAATCTGTGGTATGAAAATGTATGTTTGACCTGTGTCTGGGTGTGTATATAAATGTACAGTCCCACCATCTTATCTGTTCAGGTGACAGCGTCGCTAGTGGAGAATTTGGTATTGCAGCCTAAGAAATTCACCAAGAAAAAGGAGAATCTAAACATAGGGCAGTCTTTCAAGCCACTTGCACTCTTTGCAAATTCTGCAATTATAATCCTACTAACATTATAAACGCGAAAGTTTGTTGTATACATTATATGTATCTTTTAGTTCCAATTTTGCCCACCTGAACAGATAAGTTGGTGGCGCTATATACCAAAGGTTTTCGTTTATAAAGTGAATCTAAATCGATTTTTTTCTTATACTTTTACTGAATAGTCAAACTACTGGAAGTTATGCGATTTAACCAGCTATTGTAGGGAAATTAAATTTCGGAGAAAGGTTTTAGGTTTCTGTGTTTAATTTAAAATTATTGAATACACGTGGGAGGAATTAGATTAACTATTTATTTAACTTTACCTCTGTGTTATTAGCATACAAATTTGTAGGGGCATAGAAACCCATATCTGTAGGAGAATTATTCTTCGCTCGTTCTGACGCTCCTCATGACTGAGGATCGTAATCATCACGGCAGCACTTTGTATCTGACGAACTGTCTCCATTGGCTCCAGTCTGTGGCCATCTCCACGATGGCGTATAAGTGGGGCGTTTTTTCAGTTGGTCAGACTACCTGGTCGGAGACCGGCCTCAAACGTTTCCCTTTCACGTTTCCGACCACAATGTGCCTCTTCAAGCTGATGTCGCTACATGTGGTGATGTGGCCAGAATACCTTAGTATACGACGTTTACACGAGGTAGAAAATCGGTCCTTTCTTTTCAATTACGATAGAATTACGTTAGTACGACGTTAGTACGTTTGGCTATTGGAGAATACCTACTAAAATCCCCACATAAAGTTCTAACTAACACTCGGCAGAACATGTAGAATTATTTATATCCATGTCTAAGCTGTTTTAGCGCGAAGAAGAAACAAACGCACACATACACTCACTCACATACTCACACACTTTCGCATTCATAATAATAAGTGCAATTCAATAGACGACTTCTTTTTATCAAAATAATCTTCCAGTAAGGATAACATACACCACCACTTCATTACGAAGACACTATGATGCCATTGTCACGTCCCTCCATCTCAAAAGTTCCAAGACATTGCAAATTAGTTGTCGACCCTCCTCAAATGAAGTTTTCGTGTCTCGTACAGGTCTGACAATATGTATGTAAATTCGTCCTTTGCATGTAGATATTAGTGTTAGTAGGTAGACACACATAAGTTTATATTATTTTACCATTCGGGTATTTTCGACCTCTATGTAGGGTAAAACAAGCAAATCTCTATGTATAATCAAATACGAGTAAAATATGTTTGGCCCTACATCAAAATCAAACAGCATAATGTAAAAGTATGTTTTCCGTCAAACAAGACTGTACAATTTAACAAGAACATTTTATGTATGGCCCCTCGTATTTTTAATCATTTACCAATTACTAGAGTTCTATGTGTACATGTTATGAAATAGAAATAAAGAATTTTAGTTAAAGCAGTTTAAGTTAGATAAGGTGTATAATACGCTATCTAACAAAAAAAGAAAATGAATATATTATTGAGAATTTAGATCCACACTAATTATACATATAATTCTATAAATACTTTATTTGACTTTTAAAAGTATTTACATGTTACTTCTTTAAACATATCTGAGCATTTGAACATAGACGACTTCGTGACCTATATTCGCAATTCGTTTTGATTTTATTTGAGCCTCCTGGAGGAAAGCGACCCTATGTATCTGTAAAAGAGGGCATCAAGAAAGCACTTTTTTTTTTTTTTTTTTTGTCCCGGGGAAATCCTTTATGGATACCACCCACCACGGGGAGGGAGGTGGTTATGTGGGAGTCCGTATACCCACCAAAACCCCGGGGTGTTCCGTCACTGCCGCCCTCGGCGGGAACGCGGGACAGATTTTTCACACGACCGCGAACCCGCCGTGGCTGTCCGTTGCCGGACCCTTCTCTTCGCGGCACGCCAGAACACATGGCGCGCCGCAACTGCCTCGGAGACCAAACTCGCCAACAATGGGCGCCAGACTTCCCCGTGTCTGGTCGCCCGTGGTCTCCTTGCGGTGGATCGGATACGTAGCCCCACCGCCTGCTACGTCAGCCACAAGGGATAGTCCCCCCGCGACCCCACCTCCTCGAGTCTGCGCCGAGCGCCCGGACCCCACCTCCTCGAGCCTGCACCAAAGTGCCCGGGCCCCAGCTCCTCGAGCCTGCGCCAAAGCGCCCGGGCCCCACCTCCTCGAGCCTGTGCCAAAGCGCCCGGGCCCCACCTCCTCGAGTCTGCGCCAAAGCGCCCGGACCCCGCCACTCCTATGTGGACTTGGCGGCCAAAGCCCATAGGAGCGGCCCGCCTGAGCCGGCCAGCGCACCCCAACGCCGGCGCGGCCCCTGGGTTCCTCTTGGCTTCACCGTGGTGTACCTAGCCACGGTTACTGAGCCCCCCCGCCACGTCAATGCGAGAACCCTTCGGGGGGGATCAAGAAAGCACTACACCTACCCATTACAGCTGTTGCAGTACCTCCCAGAACTTAGAGAGGTAGTTTTGTGTGGCATTGCACTGTGCTCGTCACTCCCGCCTTTTTTCTCTCTTTGAATCAGTAATGTTAGGTAAAATAGTTAATTATCAAGGAACGATCTACCTCTGTATTATAAGGTTTTATGGCGAGAGTTTCTCTTTGATTTAAACAAGGTTATTGTTTGTTTGTTAACGAGTAGGTGGCTTCTCAAGACATTATTTCACTGCAAGAAAGCTGAAGTGGCAATGGGCTGGCCATTTTTCCCGAAGAACTGATGGCCTCTGATGACGAGTTCTTGAGTAAGAACCATGTTTAGGCAAACCAGGTGGAGAGACGACAAGCGGAAGGCGGCTGACTGTAACTGGATGCAGAGAGCTGAAGACCAAGCTCTGTGGCTTACTTAAGGAGAAGTACAGCAGTAGACGAATGTCGGCTGATGATGATCTATAACGCTGTATGGTTGTGTTACTCAGTGTGCGTAATATTTTCAATATTGGTTTTATTTTATACTATTTGCGCTCCACGGTCTCACCCGCGTGGTAATAGATGATGATTATCATAAATGAAATTGAAATGTATGTAAGGATTTTTGAAATCCGTTTGTTACAAACATACAAATATTTCCTCTTTGTATTATTACTAGCGACTGTCTGCAACTTCGTTCGCGTTCAGCGACCGTTCTAAACAACGATAGATGTCAGTCCTAGATGTCAAGAACGTTCCTTAGGATATAAAAGTAATTTCACCTGCTACCATTCACTCTCTAACACGGTAATATATCTATATTTTTCATAAATTTACACTTATTACTAAAATAAATAAAACAAATTAAACCCTCTGTAAATTCTCACCTTTGTCAAAATCACAAATTTCTACTACAAAACATAATTACCCTCGCGTTGAGGGCGCTCTTGGAAACGTGTCGTCACCGTTTCGTAATTAATTATTTCATAATAAATTTCCCCTAAATTATTAAAAACTCGCATCACGCACTGTCTTCTAATTACTTCCGGTTTTATTACGTCGTTCCGGTAATCAATTAAGATGAACTTTTGTTTTTATAGCAGCACAAATTGCGTATCTGTATTTTGCAATGTTCTTTATTTAAATACCGCTTATCTCTTTATGGTAAAAATAAAAAAATAGTAGTTATTTTAGCAAATAGCTCATAGCGATAGGCTGTCAAAGAAGGAACTGGTTTTAGTATAAAGTTTACAATATTTTACAAATAAAAATCCTAAAATCTATACTAATATTATAAAGAGGAAAGATTTGTATGTATGTTTGTAACGAATTGGCTCAAAAAGTACAGAACCGATTTCAAAAATTCTTTCACCATTGGAAAGCTACATTCACCCTGAGTAACATAGGCTATATAAGATTCATCATCATCATCATCCATCACCGCGCGGGTGAAACCGCGGAGAGCAGTTAGTATTTTATATAACAACAAAGTTCTTCGCGCATTCTTCTGTCAGTGCGGAAAGACAGCGGAGACTATCAAATGTAAACATATTATGAAACTGTTTTGATATAAAAAAAACAACTTAACTTACATAACAAGCTGACCTTATAATGTGCTTCTGCACCGGGCTGCAGTAGCTTATCTTGTAACGATTGTAGCGTTAGCCTCGTGAGAAAGCATCTGACATGTCCGAAATTTTGGTCTATAAAGTCGCTTAACAATGTTTTTATGTAATTAATTAACGGAAAAATCTCGAAGCCCATCTGGTGATAAGCGGTAACCTACGGCTATGATAGATTCATTTCGTCACAAGTGATGAACTGAACTGGGTCCGTTATCCTGAGACATAAAGTTGTTATATCTCATGTGTCTGTTGTTTCACCCGTACTGGTTTCTGGTTCGAAGGTCCATAGATCTTTAAACCAGAACACAGTGTTGATAACATTACTGCTTCACGGTAGAAATACGTAAGGTGGCAGCACTTCCCCGGACGTACTTGTTCACAAAGAGTTATACTACTCTCACATGAGGAAAGTCAGTTTCCGTAAAAAAAATAACAACCACAGCAATCCAGACTGTACAGATAGGATCTGTTCAGATATGATGAATGGAATATAAAGGATAATACTCTAAATAGTGGTCACATAACGGTTCAAAAAGTTGAAACTGCAGCAGAAGAAATATCTAAGAATTATACATAATAAAAACATTATAAATGGCATACGGCATGCTTTGATGCAGCAGTGCAATCTCATTCAGTATGCGTTTTTGGAATGACAATATTTCAAAATGGACGGATTTAGGTGTGCGGCCTTCTGTGGCTTTCTAATGTCCGGAATAATCCGCTATATCAGGCTGTGGAAAACCAAACAAAGGTGTTTTGTTAAAAGGCAATGTTTACAGAGAAATACAGGACAAGAGAATTATTATCTTATATCTCAGGGTGATGGGCGCAGTTCATTGCCATGCAGTGTTTTGAACTCTTGTATATTAAAATTCTAAATAGGGCGTAATAGATGAAAGGCTCTATTAGAACAAAGAACACTTTCAACATGCTCATCATCATCCATCACCACGTGGGTATAACCGCGTGGCGCAGCATTGCATGCATTTCAATAAGAAATAAAATAGACAGCGTAGCCATCAACAAAGTATTTTTGAGACTATTACCCGATGTGTTACAGAGTCGGATGCGACCGCACAAGCAACGCGTCTTGTCGCATAACGCGGCCGCGCAGTCCAGCCGTTCGATTCTGTAATGACTCGTCGATGTGATCGTCGACGAGCTCACCGATTTCAAATACTTTATGAGATACACAAGGACCTTGTACACAAGGTAGTTTTTCCATCGTTTCTTGTCATCTCGTCATTTCTTTCACGGATGTTGTCAAAAATGCAACGATGTTTGGTCTTAGAGAATCGCACGGTAGCACCAGTCGAAGCCGGTGTAGCGCGAGTGATCGCCGATTTGTGCAGTACTTACCTCAGCGCCACATTGTGACAGCAGTTGTGAGAATCCATCTCTGATGAATGGATGCAAGAAAATGTTTGAAATTAATGCCAGAGAATTAAATATCAATGCCAAGCATTCTTAAAATAAATTATTAATGAAAACTACATGTACACTATTTATTAAATTAATGACGATTATAACAGTAAAATAATAACAAATGCATCTTAACTAATAACATCGACATCGAATACAGAAAATACAAAATAAATATAACCTGTAACATTGAACGTAATCTGGAGCAGACAAATACAATATCGGTTGGCCTTCGCTATCTAACCCAATAATAACAGTGGGTACGGTTACTCAAAACTTACAAGTTTTAGTAAAATTTACTCTGTAACATAACAATACATTTTGCTTAAAAGCTTTTCATTCAAACAGTGATTTAATATCGAACGGCTGAACGCGGGCAACGCGTACGGAAAATTTTAATAAGAAAGAATCCTAAATACCTACATGAATACATACAGTCACAAAGTCTGCAATTCTTTTTAGTTCTCAGAAACCAAAACAATTTTTTTGCAAATATGCAAGTATATTTTTATTTTGAATAGAATTGAAATAGAATAAATAAATGTTTATTGCCAAAACATGTGAAAAAATCTATAACTAAATAATTAATCTAGTACACTTATAAATAGGTATACGCTCAGCTCTACATTGTATAAACACAATGTTTATGCGGGGCTGAATTAAAATATTATTATACTTAAAACACTATATTGTTTAAGGTATCAGCAACAATGTGGATAAATAGGTCGACTAATATAAGCACAATACTTGATTACGTGAACAATGTAACGCGACACTGGCAGTAATATAATTTGAAAAAAAAAAAACATACCTACCCCTTTCTGGAAATTCGAGGTAAGTCAATATCATTAAGTCAGTATACGAGTAAAATAAGTAAATATATCTTTTTATAAACATAAAAAAATATATAAATAGCTTATTTATACTTAGCTGAGTGAAACTATAAGTTAACTTTTGAAAATGCCTTCATTTTGGATGCTATTTCGTTAATTAATATATTCTTTCTTATTCATCATCATCATCATCATCATCTCAGCCGTAGGACGTCCACTGCTTAACATAAGCCTCCCCCATGATTTTCCAAAAGGACCGGTTGGAAGCGGCCTGCATCCAACGTCGTCCTGCGACCTTCCTCAGGTCGTCTGGCCAACGTGTCGGTGGACGACCTACGCTGCGCTTGCCGGTCCGTGGTCTCCACTCCAGAACCTTTCGGCCCCATCGGCCATCTGTTCTGCGTGCTATGTGCCCTGCCCACTGCCACTTCAACTGGCTAATCTTCTGGGCTATGTCGGTGACTTTCGTTCTTCTACGGATCTCCTCATTTCTGATTCGATCACGTAGAGAAACCCCGAGCATAGCCCTCTTCATAGCTCGTTGTGCGACTTTGAGCTTTTCTATAAGGCCCATAGTAAGAGACCACGTTTCAGTGCCATAAGTCATCACTGGTAACACACATTGGTCGTGGCCTCTTTCTCGAAGTTGGACCTGCCTAGTTTGACTGTCTGTCCTAGGTAGATGTACTCGTCAACAACTTCGAGAACTGAGTTCCCAACTGATATTGGGGTAGGTACAACATGGGCATTAGACATAATTTTCGTCTTATCCATGTTCATCTTAAGACCTTTTTTTTTTTTTTTTTTTTCGCAGAGGAAGATTTTATACCCTGGTCACCAGCTCTGGGGAGAGCTGGTGCGCGTGTGGGAGTCTCCGCCAGAAGGGCGACCTACCCACCAAACCTCTGCGGTGTTCCTACGTCGTCGACAGGTGGCAGGGGGCGCGGGCCCGCTCGTGCATTCAGCCACAGCCCCCACCGACGTCGCTGCCCACCTACGCAGGCCCAGCCTCTGGGGTGGGTGTAAAGAGCCCACCCCATTTCCGCCTCGTGAGATGCCCCGGAACACAGGGTACATCCACACCTCGTGAGGACCTAACCCTGATGGGGGGCACCGGCCGTCCCCGCAGCCGATGCCCCAGGTCCTCGGAGCGGAGACGGAGTGCGAGCTCGATTGACTCGCCTCCGTGTCCGCGCCCTCCGGAGCGGATGAGAGAGAGGGTTTCTCTCCCTCTCCCGCTCCTCCGCCTCCCTCTGCGAAACAATAATTTCGCAGAATGAGGCCACTGCTTCCCACGACATCTCGTCACCGACCATCTTCGTAATAATGGCCGACAAGGAGAGATCGGATCCTACAACCGCGATCAGGGATCGCCGCGGTCCCGCTCCTCCTGGGCATGACTCCAACGCGTGCTGGGCGGTGTCCTCGACGCAGCCGCACTGGTGGCATGCCGGGGTGGGCTCTCTCCGTGCGACGTTGCAGAGGTATCTCCCAAAACAACCATGTCCTGAGAGAACCTGTGTCAGCCGGAAAGAGAGGCCACCATGCCTTCTTCGCACCCACTCTTCAAGTACAGGCCGGATCGCTTCAAGGAGTCGTTGAGCGCCGGCCCCCCTCTGTGTAGGCCCTGCAAGAAGCCTATCCCTCCATGTGATGTTCATCTTAAGACCTACCCGTTGGGAAACTCGATGGAGGCCTTCGAGCATTGTACTGAGGTCTTCCATGAATTCTGCCATGCTTACAATATCGTCGGCAAATCGAAGGTGAGTGATGTATTCGCCGTTAATATCATGCCAAGTCCTTGCCATTCCAGAAGCTTGAAGGCGTCTTCCAATGTAGCGGTGAACAGTTTCGGAGATATAACGTCTCCCTGTCACACGCCTCTTTGCAATGGAATTGCCTTCGAACTCTGCTCCTGTACTCGGACTGACATGTAGGCGTTTTTGTACAAACACTTCAGCACTTCAATATACCGATAGTCAATACGGCACCGCTGGAGAGACTCAAGCACTGCCCACGTCTCGATCGAATCAAAGGCTTTCTCATAGTCCACAAACGCTAAACAAAGAGGCAAGTTATACTCTTCGGTCTTCTGTATAACTTGCCGTAGCGTGTGGATATGGTCTATGGTACTATAGCCTTTTCGGAAACCGGCTTGTTCCGGAGGCTGGAATTCATCAAACCTGCGACTGAGACGGTTCGCTATGACCTTTGAAAACAGCTTATAAACATGGCTCAAAAGCGAGATGGGTCTGTAATTTTTAAGTAAAGTGTTGTCACCTTTCTTGAAGAACAGCACCACCACGCTTTTGTTCCATGCTTCTGGCGTTGAACCTTCGAGTAAGACGGTATTAAAGAGCTTCTGAAGGACTTTAAGTACCGGTGTTCCACCCGCTTTCAGAAGCTCAGATGTGATACCGTCGTCACCAGGCGCCTTGTTGTTCTTAAGCTGTTTCAAGGCCATTCTAATCTCGTACAGGCTGATGTCCGGGATATCTTCGGTATAATGTCGGGTCAGCTTGGCTCTTGGGTCTTTGGCCGAGCTGCTAACAGGTTAAGCGACCGAGGTGTATAGCTGTCCGTAGAAACTCTCTACCTCTCCTAATACTTCTGCTTTGGTCGACGCTACACTGCCGTCTTCTCTCTTCAGCTTCGTCAACTGGCTTTGCCCAATAGACATGTCTCTCGCAAACACTTTCGAGCCTTTTTTACGCTCTATCGTCTCTTTAATACGGTTTGTATTAAAGATCCGGATGTCGTGTCGCAAGGACTTCCATATTCGTCTATTGAGCAGCCTATATGCTTCAGCATCATGCGAAGACTGCATTTTCAGTGAGCGTCGTTCAGCCATGAGGTTGAGGGTATCGTTGGAGAGTTTCTGTGGCCTATCTGTACGGTGGGGTTTAAAGTATTTGGAACCCACTGTATGGACAGTTTCTACTAACCTGTTATTGATCTCGTCCACTGAAGCGATGTTCTCAAGGCAATCGAAGCGATTGGATAGCTCAAGTTGAAAGCTCTCGGGGTCTTGTATATGGGCACGAGTGGGTCGGAGCGTAGACTTCATCAGACGAGACCTCTCCAGTTTGACATAAATATTCACCGTGCCTCTTACCATTCGGTGATCACTACCGGTTTTAACCCTGTTGATCACGGAGACATCAGTGAATATTTGCCTTTTGGTGGTCATAATGAAGTCAATCTCATTTCTCGTGGAACCATCGGGACTCAGCCAGGTCCATTTCCTGTGAGGTGGCTTCTGAAAAAAAGAGTTCATCATAAAGAGTCCCTCTTTCTCCAGGAAGTCGGCCAACCTCTGTCCCCTACGGTTCCGTTGTCCATAGCCAAATTTCCCCACTTTCGACTCATCCTCGCTTCTCTTACCCAACTTCGCGTTGAAGTCCCCCATAACAACTAGAAAGTGCGTTTCAGAGGTATGTATGGCCCGACTAATGTCCTCATACATATCCTCCACCTCATCATCCGGGTGCGACTTCGTCGGTGCGTATACCTGAATGACCTTCAGCGAACATCGTTTGGATACTCTGAGTATTAGGTATACGACCCTATTGGAAACGCTATCGATCTTAACTATGTTGTTAGTAAGGGACTTGTGGACAAGAAACCTGACACCACCTTGGGACTGTTGGTCGCCCTCCCGGTGGTAGAGTAGGTTACCTGATTTTAGGGTTATCGTGTCCTCACCCGCACTACGGACTTCAGATAACCCCACAATGTCCCAGTGTAGCTTACTCATTTCTTCTTCCAGCTCATATATCTTCTCTGTCTGTCCTCATCGTGCGTTTGTTGTGTGTTATCAGGGCCAGTCGTCGTCGTTGGGGGTGGTAGCCGGGCGTCTGCCGGGGATTCTTAGCACCCCCTGCCTCACCGTTACCGTGGCCGCTACCGTAGCCAGGAATAGCGGGTCTGCCAGGGACTGGGGGCCTGGTTCTTTTTGTCCAATCCATTGAGGGGTTTTTGCCAATACTCGCCACGCTTGGCAGGCGGGTTGGCGAGCGCAGTTTTGAGGTTTTAATACTGGGAAGGTGCTGCTGCCCACCTTCCGGTTGTTATCCCTTACCAGATTTTTACGCACCCACGGGTAGAGTTGGGGGGGTACTATTCTAAGCCGGTACCCCACGGCGCAGAGAAGATAATAAGCTACTCGAATTACTAATCCTGCGGAGATGTAGTTGCGGGCACCAGCTACTGTGACAACAAAATTTCGAATGTTGCAGATAGATTACACGTAGGTTAACATATCCCCTCCCTAGTCCTGCCTTTTTTTTTTTTTTTTTTTTCGCAGAGGAAGATTTTATACCCTGGTCACCAGCTCTGGGGAGAGCTGGTGCGCGTGTGGGAGTCTCCGCCAGAAGGGCGACCTACCCACCAAACCTCTGCGGTGTTGCTCCGTCGTCGACAGGTGGCAGGGGGCGCGTGCCCGCTCGTGCATTCAGCCACAGCCCCCACCGACGTCGCTGCCCGCCTACGCAGGCCCAGCCTCTGGGGTGGGTGTAAAGAGCCCACCCCATTTCCGCCTCGTGAGATGCCCCGGAACACAGGGTACATCCACACCTCGTGAGGACCTAACCCTGATGGGGGGCACCGGCCGTCCCCGCAGCCGATGCCCCAGGTCCTCGGAGCGGAGACGGAGTGCGAGCTCGATTGACTCGCCTCCGTGTCCGCGCCCTCCGGAGCGGATGAGAGAGAGGGTTTCTCTCCCTCTCCCGCTCCTCCGCCTCCCTCTGCGAAACAATAATTTCGCAGAATGAGGCCACTGCTTCCCACGACCTCTCGTCACCGACCATCTTCGTAATAATGGCCGACAAGGAGAGATCGGATCCTACAACCGCGATCAGGGATCGCCGCGGTCCCGCTCCTCCTGGGCATGACTCCAGCGCATGCTGGGCGGTGTCCTCGACGCAGCCGCACTGGTGGCATGCCGGGGTGGGCTCTCTCCGTGCGACGTTGCAGAGGTATCTCCCAAAACAACCATGTCCTGAGAGAACCTGTGTCAGCCGGAAAGAGAGGCCACCATGCCTTCTTCGCACCCACTCTTCAAGTACAGGCCGGATCGCTTCAAGGAGTCGTTGAGCGCCGGCCCCCCTCTGTGTGGGCCCTGCAAGAAGCCTATCCCTCCATGTGGCAAGAGCTGACGCCCTGGCCCGATCACGCCAATGCGCCACCTCCCGCGGTGCCGGTCGCTCGTCCCGCTCCCGCGCTTGCGCTCTGCGCTGATAGACCGAGGCCAGGACATCCGCCTCAAGGTCCCATGGGAGCAGTCCGGCGAGGACACACGCCACCTCATGTGAGAGTGTTCGGTATCCGCGACATACCCTCACCGCCATAACTCTCTGGGCCGCCAGCAGGACGGCTATCCCATTGCGCCGCAGGGATCCCGCCCATATGGGAGCACCATAGAGGGCCATGGAGCTAACCACCGCTGTATAGAGGCGGCGGCAGCTACTTCCTCCTCCTCTGGTGTTCGGAAGAAGGCGACTCAATGCGCCAGCTGTCCCCAAAAGTTTGGGGGACAGCTGCCGCATATGCGCCTCGAACCTCCACTTGCTGTCAAGGACGACGCCGAGATACTTCAGCGTCGTCCTGACTGGAATGGAGGTTCCTCCCACCACTATGGCAGAGTTTGCCGGTGGCGCCCGTCGGGGGCCGTTAAAATATATGGCCTCGGACTTATGGAGCGCCACCACCAAACCTAGCCTCCGGATTCTGGCCACGACTGTCGCGACAGCAGCAGTGGCCAGAATCGACGCCTCCGAATACGTCTTTCCCCGGGCAGTAACCAATGTGTCGTCGGCATAACAAACGATGCCGACGCCACGGAGGTTAGCGCCACGAAGCACCCAGTCGTATCCGATATTCCATAAAAGAGGGCCTAGAACGGACCCCTGTGGAACGCCGCACGACATGGGACTTCGTCCCTCTCCGTTCATCGTAGGGAAGACTACCTCTCTGTTGGAGAGATAGTCCCCGACGAGGCTTTGGAGGTACCGGGGCACTCGGTGGTGTTCCAGTCCTCCGAGTGTCGTGCTCCAGGGCAGCGAGTTAAAAGCGTTGGCTATGTCCAACGACACAGCGAGTAACACGCTACCACTGGAGCACGCCTCCTCGGAGAGGCCGCGGACGCAGGATATGGCGTCCAGCGTCGATCGGCCTCTCCGGAACCCAAACTGAGTAGGAGCCAGGTCGGGCCCTGTCGTCTCAAGGTGCTTAACGAGGCGGGCAGCGACAACACGCTCCAACAGTTTGCCCGCCTCGTCAAGCAGCACAATCGGGCGGTAGCCCGAGGGCTCATCCGCGGGACGGTTCTCCTTCCTTAAGAGGACGAGCTTGCCCCTTTTCCACCGTTTGGGGAACTTTCCCTCCCTTATGCACCTGTCAAACAGGGCCTTCAGGTGGGGTCCCAGGTGCTCAAAGGAGAGGGCCCAAGCACGACCTGGTATGCCATCAGGCCCAGGTGCCGTGTTCTTGGCCTTCATTCTGAGCATTGCAGCACCCATCTCTCCGGCTGAGATGGGGGTAAGCTCGTCCTCAGTCACATTGGGATTGCTCGACGAGGCCAGTATCGTGGTGGGAGGCGTGAATTCGGTCCCCGGTGCACCGGGGAACAAGCCCTCAACCACCCTCTGGAGTACAACTGGCTGGAGCGTGGCAGTGGTGGGTGGCGCCCAAGGGCGGAGCTTTTGCCTCGCCCAGTTATACGGGCGGCCCCACGGGTCACGCTCAAGCCCCGCCAGCAGTTGTTCCCAAGCCTGCTTTTTGGCCTCATCGATTGCCACGCTCAGTGCCCTCGAAGCCTCGCGGTAAGCGGCGTAAAGAGACTGTGACACCTCACTCTCCCGCCGCCTTCGCCTCCGATACCGCTGGTATCGGCGGCGCCTCATCACGCAGTGTCGGCGTAGTTCGGCAATCTCCTCCGACCACCAGTAGACTTGACGTCTGGGCTGACGGGCTCGTGCGCGCGGCATTGCAGCATCGCATATGACTGACATGGCCTCGCACAGCCCGTCCGCTGCTAAGTCCACGTCCACTGGGACCTGCCCTGGAGGAGAGTAACTCCACGCAAAGACGAGGGCCGCTTCCTGCAGCACTTCGGCGTTGAGGTGCTTCAGGGCCCATCGCGGGCCGATATCACGCAATCCTTCTCTCACTGTGTCCGTCAGGGACGAGGAGATGCTGAACCGAATATACCGGTGATCGGAAAGCGTCTCCTCGTCCACCAGCACCTGCCAGTCGCGTATATAGCAGGCGAGGTCTGGGGTGGTAAACGTCAAGTCGACGATTGAGCCACCCCGCTGACGGACGCAAGTGTTCTCCGTCCCGCGGTTTAATATGCATAGACCAACCTCAGTCAGCCACTCCAGTACCGTGCGGCCCCGCGGATCCGTCGTCGGGGAGCCCCACGCCGTGGATTTGGCGTTGAAGTCCCCAAAGACGATCGCGGGGCGGGGGCGGGCCTGAGCAATGATGGCCCCTACCTCGCCGAGGAGGGTCTCGAACTCGTGCAGGGGTCTGTTGCGGGAGTGATAGACCCCCACGACCAAAGCGTGTCCTATTCTTGCTGCGACAAATCCCTTGCCCCTCGTCACTCCTTCGAGTGAAGGGGAGTGGGCCGGTGATTGGGTGGTGATTGCCACCAAGCCATCAAGGTCCCCTATCCAGTCAGATCTGGGTGGGACCGAGTATGGCTCCGAAATCACCGCCACCTTAATCAATCGCTGCGCCAAGGTCTGCAGCAGAAGAGCCTGAGCATTGGCGCAGTGATTGATGTTAGCCTGAAGGAAAGTCAGGGCCATAACTAACTTTCCTCCATGCGCACCACCTGCCCCGTATTAGGGCCAGGCGGCTGCGTCTTGGCCTTAGCCTCAGACGCAGCAGCCTTGCGCTTTCTCCTTATTTTAGCCGGGGGCTTGGCGCAAGCCTTGCCCCCGGAAAGGTGGTCCGCCGCCTTACCCGCTGCAGCACAGAGGGTGCAGCGAGGAGCGGCAGAGCACTCATTGGCCTTATGGCCTTTTTGACCGCAGCGATAACACTCATCACTGCGGTCAACCTCGGACTTGCACTGGGCCACAACGTGGCCAAGTGCAAGGCAACGGTAGCAGCGGCGGGGTCGAGCTTCTAGAACCCGGACCTGTGCCGCCACCCAACCAATCAGAAGCCGGCCTCCACTGTCCCGTATCTTTGCGGCTACTGTCATGGGGCACCGCACAAATGCAGCTCCCATTCCACCAGCGCCTCTCCTGATCGCTCCGGCTTTGACAGCCGATGGAGCGCAGCCGCCAGTACTGGCTATCACATCCACCAGCTCATCAGGGGTGATTGAGTCGTCGAGACCACTCACACGCAGATCTGCAGTGGCTACTGGTCTCGATACTCTCACCTCAGACCTCTGGAACACCTCTTGAAGCTTTTCAGCCAGGGAGTCCGCCTTTATGCCCTTGTCCACACCCGGAACCTCAAGGATGCGGGCGACGGTGGCCGCAGTCCTGATTCTCAGGGGTGGCACACCTAGGACCCCAAGGTTGATGCGGCTTTTTGCCTCCGCCAACACCTTTGCGTAGGTGACTCCTTTCTCCGCCGCCCCTGGTTGCAGTGTGAGAACCACAGCTGCAGTACGTGGGGAGCGGAGTTTGGGCACTCTCGCTTTTGCGGGCTTTGGCGCCGGTTTCTGCGGCTGCGCTCGCACCGATGGAGTAGGACTTGACTCCCGAGGTCCTGCTACCCTCTTGCGTTGCCTCCTGCTGGAGCCCTTTTTTACCACTTTCGTCCACTCTGGCTCTGCAGCAGCAGACAATGGGCGGGACTCTGCTTTGCCAGCTGTCGCCTTCGGTGTAGTACCCGCTTTCCCTTTCCCTCGGGGCTTGGGTGTAGGTGCAGTGCTTTCTGCCCCAACACGTGCCGACGCGGCAGGCGCTTCCCCTCGGGGTTTGGGTTTGGGCGTAGTGCTCGCTGCCACAGCACCCATTGACTCCTTTTTCCTATCAGCAGCCAGGGGAGGTCTCACCCGTACTTCCGGGAGGAGCCTCTCCTCCAGGTTCTCGAGTCGGGCGGTCATCATGGTGCCAACTTGTACCATGATTGTCCGCGTCAGCTCTTCTGTGGTAGGCCCCTGTCTAGCTGCCGGCTCTGTTCTGAGAGCCCGCATCTGCTCCATCTCACGACGGAGGACTTTGACCTCCGTTACCAGCCTTTCGTTGGCCTTCACCAGGAGGGCTACTTCCTCGGACATCGAGCGGGCCCTTGACTCCTGGAAGGACGCCTTTATCGTTGCCGCGGCGTCCTTGAGGGCCTTAACGTTCGTGCCCTTGAGATTCTTTGATGTGGTAGCCACTGTCAGAATCGTGTTAACCGAGGCCAACACCAATGCCTCCAGCTGAGCCGTATCCTGTTCACCAAGGGATACAGATGTAGGCTCAGATGGGCGAACTTTCCTGAATTGGGCGGCTGTTGTTGCCCACCCATTTTCTACCTCGCAAGCCTCCTGTGAGGCTGCCTTTCTCTCGGCGCCAGTCGTAGTCGTACGCCCTCTTCCACGCCGTGCAGGGAGCTTGGGTGACGGTAAGGAGTCCCCCAAGTCTTCCTCCCCCTCATTTCTCCGGCGCTTTCTCAGTGAGCGGGACAGCGAAGCTCCAGAGCCGCGAGACGACACTGTCACACAACTCATATCGGAGTCAGACTCCGACATGTTGGGATGGAAGTCGCCGAGCTCATTCTCCACAGCCAGTGGGGACCCACCCGTGCCCAAAGAGGATGCGGGAGAGCCACCAGTGGCTTCAACTTCTACTATGGAGTTCTTCGAGCGTATCTCAGTCGCACCAAGTGCAATATCCGGGGTACGCTCCAGAAGAACTCTCACCTCCTTTATGCCGCACAAAGATGCGCGTGCTACCAATTCACTTGCATTTTCAGAGTCCAATTTGAGATTGCTGTGGTCGTTAGTACGTGGGCCGGAGCCCACGAGGCGGATGTTGCCCCCCCCAGATACGTCGGGGCAGCCTCCTGTCGGAGGGTGGGATTTACCCACCTGGGGAATATTATCATTCGCCGTATTTTCCATGTTGCTTTTTTATTCCTTTTTTAAGGGGTGAGGTCCCCTTGTTGTGGTGCCCTAGAGGCCGAGTTCCCCCCGACCATGCATCCCATAAGCGGGCACCAAACCGTAGGATTCGGAGAAGCCAGAAGCCCGACAGGGTGGCCGAGTTGACCCTCCCTGCCGCGCCGCGGGCCTTGCAGGCCCGCTATCCCACGACCCGAAGGTCCTCTGCAACTGCAGTAAAACAGCTGCTCTCCCATTATTTGCCCGACAGGGTGGCCGAGTTGACCCTCCCTGCCGCGCCGCAGCCTTAAAGGTCTGCCATCCCACGACCCGCAGGTCCACTGCAGCTGCCGTCAGACAGCTGCCCCAAGCTTAGCCCGACAGGGTGGCCGAAGATGTCCCCACTGCCGCTCCATGGGCTTCACAGCCCCCTTCTCGGGGATAGCTCCACCGAACCAGCCACCCCTTGCCCCGTCCACTGTGCCCTATGCTAGCTTCATAGGGGCACGCGGAGGAGCCCACCGTGTCAGATCTTTCGCCAACGGTCAACGAGATCCCGTGAAGAGATGTTGTTAACCGTTGCCCAGGATGCACCGTCCCGAAATACTGCTCTTCTCCCGGGATAAACCGTATCCAAGAGGACTAGCAGCACTCGGGCACACGAGGAGGTAATCTGACCTAGCACCCCCTCCCTAGTCCTGCCTAAGATCTGATTCAGGCCAATCATAGCACCTTTCTTATTAAACAAACTAAACTACACTGGAAGCTGATGAACAAATAAAAAATCTCGGTGAGACGGTAGGGGTGTAATATCAAGCGTAACAATATATTGTGTGTGTAGTAGGTAGTTCTTACGACTTACAATGTATAATTAATCGAATCTATCAAGAATAGTGACTACCCCTAAAGGCCAACTATACGGCGTAATCCTCAAAATCTATTTTAATTTCTTATTCTTCTATTCTATTCTTATTTATTCAGTACTCTCTCGGGTCTCCATCCATCCGAAAATAGTTGTTCTTTTCTATTGACTTTTTCTGGTCTTTTTTTCAATTCACGTTTCACTTGTCAGTTACGAATTTGTTTTTAATATAAACATTTAATAAGGATTTAATGGATTTAATGATTATATAAATTATAATGAAAAATATATTACAATGTTCATGTGACGATATATAAAATAAATGTTATAAATAATACTTGATTATCTTTGTGTCTTACTCATGCCTTAATCGTAGCAACGGAACAGTTAATCATATTGTAGATATAAAGGTCAAAATGAAAAAAATTACAAGTCTTGTAAGAGATACTTGTGAAAATGGAATAAACGTATTTGAGTCTTATCAAATCGATTACGAAAATAGGTTGATACCGTCACTTGTCAAAACAATATGATATTTCCGCACTTTGAAAAGGAAAAATATAACATTGTGTTATTTTGTGCAATGAGACGAGATGTCGTTGAGTAAGGGTAAATATCATGTTGCCATAAGCTGCGGATTCTTATAAAACATCTACACAGATAACAGATAAATAAAATTGAAGTGTCTGTTTGAAATTCCATATTAACAGCTTTTCACTAAATGCATATAAAAGTATATACGGTACTTTTATAAAAAACAATTTTAAAAATTATTGTCTGTCTATTTGTTCCGGCTAATCTCTGAAACGGCTGGACCGATTTTAACGTGGCTTTCATTGACAGATAGCTGATGTTTTAATGAGTAGCTTATGCCACTGTACACAGACCAATATATCCACATTGGTGCCACTGGATAAGCAGGGCTTATACAGTGACATTTATAATTAATAAATTGACAAACTAAGAACACAAGAGATGATTGCTAAAGATGTTACATAAATATATATATATATATATATATATATATATATATATATATATATATATATCTTTTAATATTATTCCCTTCTATAAATATCCATTCATATTTATATGTTGGAATTTCTTTTTATAACTCTTTCAGCTCAGTTAATGGCTACCATATCTTGAAAGAAGAGCAGTGTATCAGGTTCGTTCCTAGGCTGAGCAATGATTTGCGAGATGAGCAGAAATATTTGTTCTCAAGTGTTGTATGTTGTGATTGTGTATTGTGTATGTGTACATACACATGCATGCAGCTCATAGATCCATAGTTTGTGAGTGTGTAAAAGTACATTTTTTTTGTTTAGGTTTTTGAGGAATTTAATAGAATTACCACGGTTTTCATCCCGTAAGTAGCAATATGTTTATTAATTTAATAACAACCTAATTAACAATTAAGTAAGTAACTGCGCTAGAAGACGATGGTACGTTTGCAATTTTGTTGGTGATTGCCACTTGCCTTATAGATTCAGCTATAGGGTAGCCAGTTTAGCCTGAACGTACTCGTAATTTGATTTCAGCCGTGTGATTCTCAAAGAGCAAACATCATTGTATTCTTGATAACATCCGTGAAACAAATGACGAGATGACAAGAACCGTTGGAAAAACAACCTTATGTACAAGGGTGATATCTCATAAAGTATTTGACATCGGTGAGCTTGTCGACGAGCGCATCGACGAATTATTAGAGAATCGCACGGCTGCTTGAAATCAAATATGTCAGACTAACGTCGCGTCGCGAGAGAGCGTTTGTAATACACTTATATAAAAGCCCCTACCAAAGACTTTTGAAATAGGTTATCCATAAATTTATTAATTAAGCTAGTTTCTACGTGGAGTTAACAAATGTTCCATTCCCCGTCGAGATGCAAGTAAAAAAAATAAGGCAAAAAAGACGTTCTTTCCAGGTGGTGCACCTACCTCTTGTGTAAGAGAGGCTATTTTAGTTGGTACTATCGCAGTTCTAGATATGCTGCCGCGGACATTAGTCCGATATATAATATAATACTGCACAGCTATTATTGTGCTAGAGTGTGAAAGACAGAGTAGCAGATGAAACTCCTAAGAATGAGCTTTAAAAACCATGGCTCGCGTAGTAGTTTGTTTGTAGTTTCTAATATCATCCTTATAGTTGCTTAGTCTCTTTTGTACAAATATAAGCCCGCCTTTCACTCAGTAATGCACTAGTGTGGTCTAAAGAGAACTTAATATAAGGAAAATTGAAGATACATAAGTTGCTTATGTTGATTTTAATTAAGCTTTTTCAATCAATATAAATACCGATACTTACCTTACAGGTAGGCGAACTGATTCAATCTAAATAAAGTGGCTTGGTTTGATCGTGGTCTGTAATCAAATGAGTCGGGATAATCTGGTCGTCGCGTCGTGGCAGAGCACTTGAAATGCAGTTACGTAAAACCACTACTAAGGTCTTTTTGTTTAAGTTTCCATGTTCCGTTTTTGAGGCCGCGAATCACGTGCTCAAAATCACAACTCGTAAAAGATATTTGAAAGCTTTTTAAGTTGAAAATAATTCCGTGAGTGAAACGCAGACTCCAGCAATGAAAGCCATCTTTAGCTGCAACCATTATAAATGCTGATGATATTTGAACATAAAGTAGTATTTTACAAGGATTACTATATTTGAGTTTTAAAGGCATGGTAGCAAGTGAAAATACTTAGCGTAAACTACTAGAGTCTTATAGAACAATGTTTCAAGATAATAAGTGAGGTAGCAATACAAAATCGTACAACTTGTTGCAATAGATTTGTCACCTCTTACGCAATTCACACAAATTCTATAAAGCTCTTAATACAATAAAATAACTCTTTATTGCTTACCACAAGAAAAGAATAAATATACAGTAGGTAAATTAACTAATTAACCTACTTACGAGTAGAAATCTTAGAACTATGATAATACAATTGGCGGTCTTATCACTAATGCAATCTCTTACAGACAACCATTGAATGGACAAGACAATAATGAAAAGTTTAGACGGTGGTGTGCAACAAGATAAATAGTTAAAACAAAGTTTAAATATAAAAAACAGGCTTAAATGAATAGTTACAAAAATAACTATCTATTAATTAAAACATAAAGAAGAACCTTTAAACCTACATACATATCAATAATATAATAAATACATTTCGTCTGGGCTGTAAGGTGTGTGAACCCCATATATGCACCTGCGGTTCCAGTGTGGAGGCCGATGGCCATCACGCTCTGAGTTGTCGTCATTGCACACATTCCGCGTCACCATGCTCTCAACGACATGTTTCAGAGAGCCTTTGTTTCGGCGAACGTTCCGTGCGTGCTCGAGCCGCCAGGCCTTAGCAGGTCGGATGGTAAGAGACCGGACGGACTGACCCTGGTGCCGTGGAAAAACGGCAGGTGCCTAATTTGGGACGCAACTTGTGTCAGCACTGTCGCTCCTAGTCACCTGGGTCGCACTGTCCACTCTCCGGCAGCTGCTGCGGAGGACGCAGCCGATAAAAAGAGGCTGAAGTACGCGGCATTAGAGGCACATTACTATTTTGTGCCTTTTGCCGTGGAGACCATGGGCTGTTGGGGCGCGGAGGCCAAGAAATTGGTAAGTGAGATAGGACAGAGGATAAAGGAGAAAAGCGGCGACTCCCGCTCCGGCTCGTTCCTGGTGCAAAGGTTAGCCATAGCCATCCAGCGCGGAAATGCAGCTAGCGTCATGGGCACCTTTGCACCGGGTACAGAACGGGGTGGGTTATTTAATTGATTTTATTTTTTAATGTTGTGTTTGTTTATTTATGTAATTAGTGACTTATTTTTGTAATATACTTATATAATAAGACTATAAACTACTTTAAAAAAAGATTACATGAGATCATAAAAAAGGAGATGTAATATTAATACTCAATAAAATAATAAATACATACATATAAATACATATATATAAATAATAACAATATTACAGAAAATGTGAAGCAGTTTCAGCAAACAGAGGACAAATAATGCTCTTGAACCATCATAAAGCTCTTACGGCCTTATTAATAAACTTGGCTTACACCCGGAGTAGTTAAAACATCTATCTGTCAATTTTTCGCTTGCAGTAAATGTCACGCGTGAAAGCAAGACAAAGCATGTTACGCCTAATATACGTTTACGCAACGTTTATTAATAAAGGTCTTAATGTTATATAGAGAAATGAATCACATATTGTAAGGGCACTACATAGGACAGAGATAAAGGTAGTGCGATAATTACGATATGATTATACGTTACTCTACGCACGTCACGCCCTCTACCGGTACGACGCGCACTTTGTATGCGATGACTTTGCGGTTGCATTGTACTTAGGAGATATATCTACGCTAATAATATAAGGAGTAAAAATTTTATTCTTGTATGTAAAAGATATACTTAAATACTACAATCCCTATTTCAATAATTCTTTTGCCATTTGAATGCTACATTATCACTGAGTGGCATAGGTTTTATAATTCTTACAAAAAAGTTAGGGCTCCGTATGAAAACTACAAAAATGTAACCCTAGGTGTGACACAATGCCAAAAACATCTGTATATCACGTACGCTGCGGAAACCATAGACAATAGAGCAAAGTGATGAACTGCAGTGTTATAGAAGACTTCAATGTCCACAAAAGAATATGCGTTACCGATATATAACTATAACCAGTTGTGTTACGTCACAAACACTACTTTTTCATTTTAAAATATGCAATAGTAACGCTGAAAAATTTCTTATAGCGTACACTGCGGAATTTTTTTACAATAGAGCAAAGTGAGAGTATAGAGTATAATTATTTTATATATTTCCACTTGACTATAGTTTTTTTAGATAACTTCAATGTGAAAAGGATGATATACTATATGTCTAACTGTTACAGTTATATCACAGTAACTACTTTTCCATGTTAAAATATGCAATATAAACGCTGGTACAAACTAAACCAAATTATTCGTACCTTGGTGTTAAGCCATAATAAGGGAATAGTAGGCCTTGCTTATTAATAAATTTTTTATACCATTTTCCCTCTAAAAAGCTTATTTTATTCACTGAAAACAGTGAATAAATTCCTAAGGCCTTTGAATCACTATTTTGGTGTTTGAATTTAGAACATTCCAATACATTCGATCTCCATATCAATGCTTATACAACTTGCTTGCTTGAATACTCGATGCAAACTTCTTGCGCATAGAATATTTGACATACAAACTCTTTGTGCAAATACTGAACTTCTCGAGGTTTGATTGGTCAATTTTTGTGGAGGAGTTTAGCAATAGAATAAAAACTGTACCTATTGTGTTCTTTGAAAATATATAATAACAATATTTAGAAATTAATTTTATGTTTAAATTGTTCCAGTTTTAATGTGCATATTAATTAATTTAATTTTCGTTTTTAATAGTCTATTTTCGCATAAGTTATTTCTTTTTCTCGTAGTCATGGTATAAAGTATAGTATGCAACTCTTGAATAAAACGGATTTATATCGAGAGCCATGAATCACTCGCATCGCTCAGGATTCTAACACTTGAATAAGTGATTTAATCATCACGAATCACTCCCTGCGGTCGTGATTCAGTCGTTAGAATCCTTCGCTTACGCGTGATTCATCTATGGCTCTCGCTTTAAATCCGTCCTTTATTCACTAATATACTATTGCATAATATACTATTAACCTACGATTAAAGATGTTAGATCGAAAAGTTTAATTTTAACGACATTTGGCAAGTTGTTGAATACCTCTGGCCCAATGGCATTATACAGATTGGTTTGACTTGAACCAATCTGTATAAGCATGTGTGTGTGAGCAGGTGTTCGAAGCCTGTCCTTGTGCCTAATCTTATAGTTGTGTGATGCCCCGAGGCTTTCAAATTTAGTTGGGTTAGCGTGTACAAATTTTTATATTTGGTGAATGAATGTTGAAGGCACCTTCATAATACCACGGGTTATAAAATATGACTTCGCAGACTCATCCCATTTCAAATGGACGATTGCGCGTATGGCTCTTTTTTATATGATTAGAGCGCGTTCAGATTTGTATGTAGACAGGATGTATCAACCCACAACTCCGTTCCATACGGAAGTATAGAAGGGACTCGTTGTCTATTGTCTAACTCTAATGATACAGAGGAAAGATTTGATAGTTTGTTTGTAACAGATAAACGCAAAAATCTACTTAAAAAGTAAAAAAAAACATTTACCAGTAAAAATCGGATTTGTAATATGACTGATAATAACTAGGTTTTATTTACAAGGTATTAAAAATAAAAATAAATTTAAAAACTAATCTATAAGCCCCATGGTGGGAGAAAAGTGGCCAAAACGCTGGTGGCATTACCACGCTAACATAAATATTAATATAAAGTAAATGTTAATAAGTAAATAATAAGTAAATATAAAAATAATAATAAGTAAATATAAATATATAAATAATTAATAAGTTAATATCTATATTATGTCTGAATAAAATATGCTATACTTGATTCATCATCATCATCATCCATTACTGCGCGAGTAAAACCACGGAGCGCAGCTAATATAATATAAAAGTTGTGTACTTACTTAGATAAAAACAAACACCAATTTTGCTTGTCATTCATTTCTTGGAGATTCATCTATGTATTTAGTGGGCCACGTGGCTTGCTGAACAATTCAATGCTTGTAAGCCAATGTGTTTGAGCAAATGGTAAGCGAACGAATCTTTTAATCCGTTTAATCTTCCCCGAGTGCAACTTCTCACGCGGCGCCTTATTTTGGAGCAAAGTTACTTATAATAATTTGATAATAGCGCGCAAACGGTGCCAATCTGAAGGTAATTTTGAGTTTGGTTAAGATTTGAGAATAGTTTGGTTAAGTGAGAACTAATAAATTAAGTATAAGAGAAAAAACTAAGGTAGCAGATGTTCTAAGTCGAGTAGACCAACAGAAGCGGAGATGGACCGGTCACATGGTCCGGTATTCACAAAACAAATGAAGCACAATTCTATCCAAATGGTACCCTAAAGATGGCAAACGAAAAAGAGCACGCCAACCAATTAGATAGGAAGATGATTAAAAACTCACTGCTGGTCATCAATGGAGAAGGGTAGCGATAGACATAACCCAGTGGAGAGCAGAGGTTAGAGAAGGAATATGCCAAAAAGCACGCTGAACTGCGTGACATATTATTATTAAAATATATTAAATATACATATCGGCGCGGATACAATAATTAGCCAATAATAATTAGTCTATAACAATTAGATTTGTTAAATTGATTATTTGAATTGATTTGTAAGACATAGATTCATACTTTTGAAATTGTTTACAATTAATAATTTAATTATTCTCAAAATGATTTAAGTTTATTACGATGTACAATTAATTATAAATCGCATGTCATCACTTTGTATTGCAATCTTAATGTTTAAAACGACCACGTGCAAGTCTCAGGATCAGAACAAGCTCTGGTCCCAACCACATCTTCATCGACTTCGGTTCAACCTGTCACGACTGGAACAGCGCAGGGCAGTACCAGGCTGATAGACCCTGCCTCATTGAACACTTCTGCAGTTCCAGCAAACAACTTTAATACCGTGCAGCACATCACAACGGGAATTACCACAGGCATGACGTCCACACCAATCGCTGCGGGAATACCAGCTTCCGTCAGGATACCATTCATATCAATGGGACCCTCATCTTACAATCAAGAAGTATACCTTCCAGGGGTACCCATCGCTGCTATATCGTCCAACACAACGAATATGCATCCAACTACTCCAATAGTCGGATGCCCTCCCTAGTTTATGATGCAAATGATGGAGATGATCTCGATACACTGCAAAACAACGTTGCAACCACCCCTGATTCAGTGTCATACACATCTCAAGCTGGAGTCAGTCCAGATAACTTACGACGACGAACACGCGTCATCAGATAAAAACCGGCGAGTATAAAATTCATTATGTTTCACGATATTTTCAACTAGAATCTACAAGAATAAAATGTCTGGAGAGTGACACCTCTGAGCTAAACCATGTGTTACCCTTGAGCTAACCACGCATCTTTGATGCATCCACAAGTGAACCCTGAGATGCCGCGGGGACGCCTTGTGGAACTATGGGTAGACACGTATACACCACAGATTCTAAATTAATAAGGCAGTGCACGATGTATCTGTGTACTGTTGTAGCAACAATAAACCTAATAAAAAGCAACATGGGTTGCTTACTGATACCTACTTGAAAGAAAAAAACGATTTTCTTTAATTCGCTAAAAAGCAACGTAAGTTTTTTACAGACTCACTACTCGGAGAATATCTCATTCTTTGCAGGCCAGCGATAATTAATAGCAGTCTGCGAAAGTTAACGAGTCAACAAGGCTCGTGCAGTGCGCGCACCGCCTGTCAGTATGGCCTTATCGGCGCGGATACAATAATTAGCCAATAATAATTAGTCTATAACAATTATATTCGTTAAATTGATTATTTGAATTGATTTGTAAAACATAGATTCATACTTTTGAAATTGTTTACAATTAATAATTTAATTATTCTCAAAATGATTAAAGTTTATTACAGTGTAAAATTAATTATAAATCGCATGCCATCACTTTGTATTTCAATCTTAATGTTAAAAACGACCACGTGCAAGTACGCCGTAACCTATAATAGCGGTCGTACTGGCGACGGGAGGGCCCGCGCCGCACTAGGTGAATCCTCAAAGCAGATCAAGGTGGCGGATGACTATTAACGGGATATTTACCGTGGTAAGGTTGTGGAATGAGCTCCCGATATTTCGGCGCAGTTACATGCACCATGTTCACGGGAAGACTGAAGAATGCGGGTGGTTGGTCAAAAAGTTTAAAAGTTAGGTGCAGACATAACGATCTACCCTCTTTCTTAGTCTTTTGCTACGGTTATCACTGGAACTCGAACTCGATCCTAAGTCCCGACAAAACACACTCACTGCATCACTGCGTATAGTATTTTGAACACATTTTGAACGCGGACTTTTATTTTTAAAACAACCTAATACTGGATTCCACGCACTGGCGAGTTGAAAACCATCACTTCGATTGAAATTCTGGCATTTCGAGATCTCAATAGTTTCCTCATGAAAAGGCCGAGTGTTTAGCTGATAGTCTAGAAAATCAGTGTACTCTCAATGTAGACCACGTAGACCAGAGTCACCTCTATACGGTGGACTCTGAAGTCGAACGTAAAAGCTCTGTGCCCGTCTCAGACTTCCCACCCCTCCCACTAATCAAATCTTCTGAGGTGGTCGCCCTGATCAAGGATCTAAAATCTCGTTAATGCCCCGGATCTGATGGTATCAGTAATAAAATGCTGAAACACCTCTCAGTCCCTCTTATCCATCTCCTAGTCGGCATCTTCAATGCGGCTGTAAACAACTGCATCTTTCCAGGCACATGGAAACATGCCATTGTAATTGGCATTCGTAAACCAGGCAAGTTTGCCTCACTACCAACTAGCTACCGCCCTATCAGTCTCCTCAGCTTCTTGGGGAAAATATACGAGCGACTCATTGTGAGCCGACTCTGGTTCCATGTCAAATCCAACAACCTGCTTCCTGACGAGCAGTTTGGGTTTAGGGCCAGACACTCATGCGTCCAACAGGTGCACCGCATTACGGAGCACATACTCGAGGGCTTCAATAAGAAGCCAAAGCCTCAAGGGACAGTAGCCGTCTTCCTCGATGTAGCGAAAGCCTTCGATAAAGTCTGGCACAATGGCTTGATCTACAAGCTGTACCAACTTGGTGTGCCAGACCGTCTTGTACTCATAATACAAGACTTTCTCAGGGATTGTAGCTTTCAATACCGCGTGGAGGGACAGCTCTCCTCCCCTCACCCAATTCACGCAGGAGTCCCTCAGGGCTCTGTACCCATCCTCTTCTTGCTGTACACCAGCGACATCCCACGATCCGAACCCAATGTTCAGATTGCTCAGTTTGCAGACGACACGGCACTCTACTGCACTGGCTGGTTCAAGACCAGGCAGAAAAAGTCGGTCACAAACGCCCTCCACCATTTAGGATGGGGGAGAAAGTGGAGAAGTAGAAGGGGGAGAGGGCGCAGCTGAGCTCACGTAAACATTAGTCCGTAATATTTTATTCCGAAAAAAGATTTTACATATTAATTTACTAAATAGAAATTTACCTAATAGAATATAGTTAAAACCGATAAAGAAGTGTCTAAGCCAACTGGCGAATATTGAGATATCTGGAAGTTTTTTGATCTTAAGCGGAAAATTTAAAAATAGTGTTGTAACGGATCCACGTACCTATATGAATGGAACTAATCGAGAAATCCTGAAGATAAACTATAAACCGGATTTATAAAGGTCAGTCAGTGCAAGGTATATAGTAGTGAAGTGATAAAAATAGACCTGGATAATTGAATATAATAAACACCAAGATGAACTGCTCAGCGTGTAATATGTTGATATTATATGAAACAGAAAATTTGAAATGCACCACCTGTGCAACGAAATACTCGTATTACTACGCATGTCTAAATATAACATCGGCATACTATCTAAATAACGCGTTTGAACTAAAGAAATCATGGCGATGCCATTTATGCCAAAACGTAACCAACAGGCGAGATAGAAATGATGAGAGCCCCGCCAGATCATATTACCAACCGTTAAATAATACAGTTATGTAATTGGATGACTCCGTAATAGACGACCTTAGTGATTGAATTTAATCGAAGAAGTCAAATAATATTTGAAATCACTGCACCAAGGTTAGAAAGTTAAACTTATTTTAAGTTGTAAAAGTATCGCTGGTTTTTACTATAATTAATATTCGGGAACCAGCTATGACTCGCGACCAACTGACTATTTATAACGTTTGGAAGAACAATATGCTGCTGATCACCTAAGAACTAAAATAGCCAGGCACCATAGCCCACACCCAACCATAGCCATAGGCCCAGGCGGGTACAAAATCCCATGCGATTCCGCAAAGTCCTATATACTTTTACTAATAATATACATAAAGTTTATTTTACGAACCTCCTCGGGCAGTTTGGGGAACAAGGTAAATTTACAATTAGTATGCTTCAAAAACAATATCAGTAGTAAATTTACATATTGGTTTTGATCCGGGTTTAGTTTAGATATCAAACGTAATTAAATAAGTTTTACGTAAATAGGACTGGAGTAGTGTTTGCAGGAATTTAGTTTTATTTATAATTGACTTAAAAACGGTTTTTAGTTCGTCTGTATGTATGTATTTTTTTAATGTATGTTATCATCATCATCATCACCATCTCAGCCGTAGGATGTCCATTGCTGAACTTATGCCTACCCGATAATTTTCCAAAAAGACCGGTTGGAAGCGGCTAGCTCTATATATTTTGGAACGCGGCGGTAGTCTTTAAAGTACATTATAATGAAAAATTGACGATCATAAGTGCGTCTTTGATGCCTAAATTGAATAAATGATTTTGACTTTAACTTTGACTTCATCATCTGGGCGCGACTTTGTCGGTGCGTATATCTGAATTGCGACAAGGAGTTTAGCTATAAAATGGATTTATGTCGAAGGCCATGAATCACTTAAATCGCTCAGGATTCTAACACATGAATAACTCGCTACGCTCGTGATTCAATAATGACAAGAAACTACCTGCGGTCGTTATTCAGCCGTTAGAATCCTTCACTTACTCGTGATTAATCTATCCCTCGCTTTAAATCCGTCCTTTATTAACTAATTGCATAGTATACTATTTTCAGACGCTCATGTACATTTTATAATAAGTTCCTAGATGGCACAGATATATTCTTTGATTCTTGGCCTATCTTCAAGAAAAAATATTGTTCTTAGTGTAAGCTTAAAATACGAGTATGTTGCGACTATTCAGGTCTGTGTTGCATTTGTATGTGTATATATGTTTTAAGGCCTACGCACCTTACGGAGTGCGTGGGATATTATTATATGATAATAAAAGCTATAACGTTATTTGTTATATATAGGTATGTATGTGAGAAATGTTATCTCTCACATTCGTCATTCATGTCTTCAACAACAATCTAATATTTATAAAAAAATAATGGTAAAGTAGGTATTTTAGTACTTAACTACATTATAGTTATAAGGTGTGTGTATGACTGTTTTACCTATATAAATAATTAAATAAATAAGCTATCTTGTTGCCATATTTCATCAAAATCAATAAAGCCGTTATGGAGTCACGCCCTAACTTGAGAAAGCCAATATTATTATAGCCAAGGAAATATGGATTTAGATAGTTAATTAATTCAATATTGTAATAGGTATATTTTAATTAGATTTATTTTAGTGTAAGTAGTGTAACACGTATGTAAGGACTATATACAAATATATATTTATATATATATCTATATGCAGGAGAAAATTAAGAAAGCGGCACACAGAAAGATACTGGTTTCTACTGACTACAGAACCCACAAGTAGCTAACCCCTAGTCTACTACTTCTTATTCTGTGCCTTGACGCTGTGTGAACAGGTGTATATAAAATGCTCTACACAAAAACATTATTAATACTCTTGTAGTTGTCACAAAGGCTGTATCTCCTAATCCGAAATTAGAAAACGATTAAAAAATGTTAGTTATATATATTATTTTAGTTTTTCTTTGTTGGTGTGCCTTTAGAAACTTATGGAGTTGCACAGATTCGGCATTATTACGGCCCCCTGTATGGCCAGGAAGACTTCCTATTATAGGCCATGGGCACATATTTATTCTTAATGGTAAGTCGCTTATGTTGGCTTTTACAACAATTATAAAAAGACTGCTTATATAAAAAAATAGATAAACAAAAAACTTTCAAAACCAATCATTTATAATGCACAACTAAAACTTAAACATTTACTGAAGAGTTTTTATGTGAACAACCATTAGATGGTATGCTCGTCTAGAAGATAATATTTACTTTACATCATTATCATCATCGTCATCATCTCAGACGTAAAACGTCCATTGCCGAACATAGGGCTAGATCGTACATTTCCAAAAAGGGCCGGTTGGAAGCGGCGGTCGGAAGCCGATTCTACTATTTCATCATACACACATTTGTTCCATCGTACGCTTAGTTTCTATGTGTAGCTGTTTTGTATTTAATTAGAAACTCTTCGTTGTCTCCCTCTTGCGCTACACCTATCTCGGCGAACGCCAGCCCGAGCATAGGGGTCACTGAAAAACAGCGTCGCGGAAGCATGAAAATGTCCTGCGACTTATGCTGAGTGTAACCCTTTTGCCAGCAATAATCACCTTACTTACCATTGTCTGCATACTGTTTTTTGGGCATTTTTGTGTTTTTTTTGTGTGGCAATAAATAAATATTACATTTTCAATTTTTTTTCATTTCATTTATCATTTTCATTTAACTCCTGTTCTCCCTCGATCATTAATTACGCAAAAATATATTCTAATATATATAGAGACAAATTGGAACGTAACTTCATCTTAATCACTATTCACAGGTCCACTCGCCTCATAACAAATTAAGTTTTTGTTGTGTCTGGTAGATTGTACTGTTAAAGATATTAAATATACATTAAAAGCTACATACTATGTAAGAATACGAGTTAGCGTCGCGTTGATTATCTATAGAATTAACAGAATATAAAGTTTAATTCGATCGCTTACGTCAATAGAAACGTTACTGCTGCTGGACTGTATTAATAGCAGAATAATAAAACGTATAAAATGCACCGGAATCAGCCTCCAGGTCGCCTCTCCACTTTGTCGGTGGACGACCAACACTGCGCTTGCCGGTCCGTGGTTTGAACTCCAGAACCTTCCAGACCCATCGGCCACCAGTCCTACGTGCTGTGTGCCGTGAACTCTGCAACTTCATTTGTCTCAACCTCTTGGCAATGTCGGTGAATTTCATCCTTCTACGAATATCCTTATTTCTGATTTGATCATGTAGGTTGTCGATTTGAGAAATATTAAATGTGATATGACAATGTGTAAGTGCCCCCGTAGGCCTATACAGACAAAAAGAGAAACCCCGACCACAGCTCTCTCCATAGCCCGTTTTGCTATTCCGAGCTTACTTATATAGTAAGAGACCACGTTTAAATTCCATATGTGGTTACTACATACACTCACTGTTGACTTGAAGACTCCAAAATGTTACCTCTTGATAAACACAGATGCAAGAATTTCATACCTTGACGCTATGTAACAAGACAATGTACAAACAAAATGCTTCGTTTTTTTAGTAACATCTACCATGCTCATAATAATAAAGCACGGTAGTAAGTTTTCATTCAATGTTTAAATGAGGATGGCAGGATTGAATTATACAATTCGGTGTTGTTGTGGAACAGGCTCTGGGTGAGAGTTCCATCATGATTTACAAATATAGAAAAGAACATTTTACTTCATATGACCAAATAATGTTCAAATTAAAGCAATCAAAAGTTGAAGATAGTATAATACTGGTATCATGATCTAATTCTCATTCGTGATATAATGCATACGTTCATGAGAATGATATCATGATATCAAGATAGTTTTTCTCTTTAGGTAATAAAGTAAACATACTAAAAATGATAATTAGTACCGTTCATATTTAATTTTGTATTGTCGTATTCAAATTACCATGCTATCTGGTAGTAAATTAAACAGTCAATGGATTTATCAAACTTTATTATTATGCAAATACAAGCAATAAACTATTGTATTGTAAATGAATTAAGAATTTTAAATAATAATGAACACGTGAAAAATACGTACATATAATGTATTGTAAATTTATTAAGAATTTTAAATAATAATCTACACGTCAAAGATACGTACACGTAATGGCGAATACATCACTAACCTTCGTTTTGCCGATGATATAGTTATGATGGCGGAGTCGCTCGAGGATATCGGCACCATGCTTAACGACCTCAGTAGAGTTTCTCAACAGGTTGGTCTTAAGATGAACATGGATAAGACGAAAATGCTGTCCAATGTCCATGTTCCACCTGGTGAAGCATCAATGCCTTTTTTAAATTATAATAAACATTTAATATTATTCTCTGTATTGCTTAGAGATCTATGAGTCTGTAATTATATAATTTTCGCATTCATTACATACTAGTTGTTGATAAACCCTCAAATTAAGACAGGTATATATATCGCAGTGCCCACGCATCTTGTCACCTGAAATACCTGAAGACCCGCTTGCCGGTAGAAACCAAATGTACTCTCTAACAACATGTAACAGGAAGACGGCTCGATGGTCTATGGCTTTATTCTATGGAATGATAAATATTGCCTGCATTAATGCATATATTATTTATAACTACAATGTCAACCAAGAGGCTCTCAGTTGAAAACAATTCATGAAAAACCTTAGCCTAGCCCTCACATCACCATTCATAAGCAAGCAGCTAAAAACACCTACTCTGAAGATATATTTGCGGGAGAATATTTCCAGCATCTTGCAAAAAGACATTCCTGATGCCTCAGAAGACAATTCAGAATATGCCCATGCCAAAAATTGTATTGCTGTTTTGAGGGGCAAAACTGCTTGTTTTGCCCCTCAAAACACGGCGTAAGGCAAAAGCAACGTGCAATAAATGCAAAAAGTTATTTGTCGAGAGCATAATATTGATATGTGTCTAAAGTGCATCTGAATTATCTGTAGGCAGTAATGTGTTCTAATATAATTGTTAGTATATCAAATATTTAGAATATGAGTTAACACATAACATTATCGTTATAAAAAAAAACAATTTGTGATAACAAGAGACGTGAGAAATATATTATCGATTTTTTCAGAGGTTTAAAGTTTTTGTATTATTTTTGTTTATTAAATAACTTTAAATACATACATTATTATTTTTATTATTTATGTATATACAGAAAAACAAAATACATTTATATTTTTAACAACAGTAAGCATATAAAAAAAAAAATGCCACTTAAAAATCGTGCGTCGATTTTACGCATGATTATCTTTTACGTACACTACAATAAGATTATCTTTCTAGGGTTAACAAGCTTGAAGTCGCTCAACGAGCAATGGAGAGGGCTATGCTCTGGGTTTGCCCTGCGTGATAAGATCCGAAATGAGGAGATCCGTAGGAGAACTAAGGTCACCGACATAGCTCAAAATTAGCAAGTTGAAGTGGCAATGGGCAGGCCACATCGCTCACAGAACTGATAACCGATGGGGAAGAAAAGTTCTCGAGTGGCGACCCTGCACCGGAAGGCGTAGTGTAGGCCGGCCCCCGCTAGGTGGACCGACGACCTCATAAAAACCGCGGGGAATCGCTGGATGCAGGAAGCGAGTAGCTGGTCCAAGTGGCGTTCCATGGGGGAGGCCTATGTTCAGCAGTGGACGTCTTCCGGCTGATAATGATTATGATGATGATGACGTGAAAGATCAATATTTTTTGAATAATATGAAAATGTACGATTGAGATTTGAGATAAGTGCCAAATGCGAGTAGGTTACACACTCAATATAATAAAGGGGATGGATTTGGTTACCTGCATGAAACCAATCGGCATAAGTCAAGATTTATACTTCGCTGTCTACCTACGAAGAAATAATAGTCAGGAACTGTAACTGCGTTAAAAAAATGACCCAACAAAAGTCGTGTTCAAGTAGGCGGGGCTTAAAAGTCGTGTTCAGTACGTCATCAGTCGGACATTTTTCTTGCAAGCGAGCACACTTCAAATCTTCGCGTACATTTTCATTTTTGTGAACTACAGTAGTGGATCATCATGCCAGCATTCGTTGTGAAGTGTTGCAGGAACAATACACAATTAAAATGTCCAGGGATTACTTTTACTAGTAAATAATAGCAAAATTATAATATTATTTAAAGATGTTCAAATACGTTAACAAATCGAGATGGTCAATACTATGCAAAATAAAGTCAGTCAATTTTTATTTAATTTAGCATGTATTTTTTTCTTCAGGACTAATTATAGAAATGTATGTAATGTGCAATGGTTTTGCTTGTTATGTTTTATTCTCGCTTGCTTGCCGATTCAATGCGGCAAAATGAGTGACTAGCTGGACTTAAGCTAGGAAAACAAGAGTATGACTGCCTGTGAAAACCAGCATAGTTATACCTACTACGTTAATTTTAACTGAAAACAATAATATAATAGATAATAAAAAAAATATGGACCATGTTACACAAAACTGCAGTACCTACCTACCAGTTGGTACAGTAACTACCTACTGTTTTTTTTAAATTACGAGTATGCTATATGAAATGTCATATTTATCTTTTTATGCTGATGATTTGTCCCGAAGAAACATCAACATCTTTAAGAGTCTTTATTCTGCGCAGCGCTGCGCGACTTTAGATATTTAACATAAGCGAGTTACTTACTAGCGCGCCCTGCGGCAGTGGCCTTACCGCTTGAGCAAAATAGTGCGCATTAATATTTGGATCTTTTTTTATCTACTTTGGTTTTTATGTCACAAATAGACGGAGGTCAAAAAGGTGAAATAAAATATCACGCAGGACACAGTTTATTTTTAATATCGACATTAATTAACATAATATGATAATTATTATTCAAGTACATGTTATCTACAAGAGCATAGACTAGAAAAAAGTAAGATTTAATTCATGTACCTACCAAAAATAGATGAGAATAGCAAATAAAAAAACCATCAAATAGTTCTTGCTACCAGTTTCTGGATCCAGCATCAGGTCCTGGTCAGCTAGAAAAAAGGTACCGCAAAGACGATTCATACGATCCCAAACACGGTGTGTCTACTATTAACCATCACATAGTTCCTGCTACCAGTTTCCGGCTTTAGCATGGGTTCCTGGATACCAAGTATAAGCATAAGAAATTTGGTTAATAGCAAAATACTAGGGTCGGTGTCATTATAATAATGACATTTTTATTGTGTCTGACCTTTGATGCACTAGATGTCACATTAATAATTATTTTTTAGAATCCCACTTAGATATGTTACCTCAATAAGTATCAGGAAGTTTTGAGCGCACTAATTTTTAGTTGTGTACGTGCGGGCGTCAGAGCAATACGTCCTCTGACCTCTCTCTAAGAGGCCTCAGCCGCGTCTGACGATTCGTGACTGGCGCGACCGGTTTTATGATTGATTTAGAAAACGTGTGTGTTTAGAAACCGCTCGGCAATAACAAACTAATAAACAATTTCTAAATGTAGTCTATGGAACTTGAACTTGTTAATCAAACAATTTTCTATTACATCAGGTAAGAATAATTGACATACTATACTATATCAATCATTATTATGTGACCCTTCAAACACTCAGCAAAAACGCGAATTGGCGCTTCCAAAGCGTTTACGCTCTAAAGAGATACTACAGACAATGAACAATAGACGATTGCCTACAGTTGGTATGTAATATAGGTAACTATATACCATTAAAAAAACAGTTCATTGTTTGGTCAAATTAAAGCACGTTTAATTTTTCAAGCTAATGAAAATTCACCCTCTGCAAATTTTAAAGTGGTTTAGCTGAGTTGCTAATTAGTCAGTAATATCAAAATAGTGCTTTTCTAAAGTAATTCTATAAATTGATTGAATTTTCTAAATTGATAATGTAGGTATTCTGTGACCACTGAAAAACATCCAGCTGGCAAATAACGACTTTTTTTTAATTTCTTTCTTAATTTTTTTAGTAAAATGTATAAGCCTAAAATGTTTCATAATTTTTCTTCACTACATTGCGAAGAATCATATTTCGCGAGACATACGAGATTTAGGATTGATTTATTATTCAGTTGGACCAGTCCACTTGTTGCATAACATCGTCCACGCCGCTATGACTCTGCTGTCATTGTAGACGTTGCAGCACGCGCGTAAACCAATCCCTGCTTTCCTTCTAAATTTAAACCAATCACCGAACATGTCTGTTTGTAACCTCGGAAGTAATTTGTATTTGGAATCATACGTTGTTTTGATTTGAAGGGCCACTTTTTGTGTGGAATTTGTTCTGAATTATGCTTCCTGACTATTATTTCTTCGTAGCTGTCTACGTATAAATCTATAACTAAAATTTGAAATTAGAACAAATAAGGATGCCTGTGATTGACACAAAGCAGGTTTGATGGGGGATGGGGAAGGAGATTTGTTTATGTTTGTGGATATATACTCAAAACTTAAACTCAGAACAAGCTGAATCGAAATCGTATAATGGATATCGCAGATGGATTCAATTACGTATATCGATGGTGTTAGGAAGTAGATCGTACAAGTCTGAAACTCGTCCCAAGGACTAGTTTCACCTTTAAAAATGTGATAATGGCCAACTGAACCCACATTGGTTTAGATAAAGGGACGGTTTGTACTACTCATATTTGATAAGGGACAAAACAATTGCGAACATTATCTGCATGGTAGCTAACCAGAGACGTGACAAAGAAGATTGGGTAAATATTTCTTTACTAGCTTAAATATTTCCAGTTTATTTAATAGTTTCTATTTCTATTTCAGATATTCATAAAGTGATTATCAACCGGTCCAAAGAATTATTACAGAATGGTATCACCACCTTTTATTTAGGATGGAAGACAATGTATGGTATGTAGTAACTTCAAATCAATTAATACTACATTATTGTTTACGCACAGAAATCGGGGGAACGGAAATTTGCAAATTTATAGATAAGTTAGTAACTTTTTTTTATAGTATTACTTTTAAAGCACTAACGCCTGCTTTAGCGATCTCAATCATTAAAATGTATAGAGGGAAAAATTCACATCCTCAGACGGGATTCGAATCCGCGTCTTATCACTCTCCGTGTCAGACGCCATTGACCAACTAGGACACCGAGATTCGGGTCCGAGCATCGAATTTTAACTCTCCATCTGACTAACCGTTAGTAACTGCAATGAACTTGTTAGAAAACGATAAACAATAGAGATTTGAGGTGACTTCCATTCTATTCAGTTATTGGAGTGTATCTCAAAAACTACCGAACCCAATTTGATGAAATTTAAATGGAACCACACGGAAAGCCAGAACCAGCTTTCAAAGAAAAAAGAATTTTGAGAATTGGTTCACCCAGTCGAAAGTTATGAGGTAACAAACATTAAAAAAATACAGTCGAATTGAGTACAATTGTTTACACTTGTTGTTAAAGTTATTAGGTAATACAGGGGTGACCTATGGACATGCGTGTATACGGTCATACATATTTCATTATCGTTGTTATTATTTATTTAACTTTATTACATATTATATTGTGTATTTGATTTTATATTTATTTGTATTTAATTTTATATTGCTATTATAAAATATAAAATATTATAACTGACTGAAGATGAATAGAGACAAGTTCCATTTTGAGTACCAAAATATTTTTATTTATTTATGTACACTATCTTTACAGGGAAAACCTAATGCAATAGAGTACCTACTTTGTCACTTATAATAAAAACGTATATAAACAATTGTATTAGAAAATAAATTAAAAATTAAAAAAAGTCAACTTCCTTAAATACTACATTCATCACCTAAATACAAAACCAAATATATATAAAAAATAGAATAACACAAGTCAATATTTTTAGGTATAGCTTAATATAAATAGCACCGTCCTTGCGAATTCATTCAGAGAGCAGTGAAACAAGTCTATAGTTTGGGCTACCTGATTCAGCGTGCGGATGCTGCGAGTCAGAGGAGCCTTGTTTATGAGGTTGGTTCTCCCTCTCGGAACATCGAACAGGGCGGGCCGCCGTCGTTTGTGTACAAATCCGTCAGGAACACTTAGCCGAATCTGCTCCAAAATGCCTGGATTTCCAATTTTCCCGCGGAGGACCTTGACCAAATATAGAGCTAGCGCTGCATCCCGTCTTACCTCCAGCTTGTTGTATCCAACCATGCCTATAACAAACAAGGTTGGATACATCAATGGGTAGAACGGGTAGACGCTGTAGAGCTTCCAGTATAGAAATCTCGTGAATTTATTTTGGATGCGCTCTACCATTTGGCTATACTTGGCCTCGTGCGGGGCCCATATTTCCGAGTTAAATTCCAAGTGGCTTCTAACTAAGGCGCTGTATAGAGTCTTCACTGCTTTTATATTCGTGAAACTATTGGCCTGTCGTAGCACGAAACCCAAAGTTTGGAAGGCTCTTTTGCAGATGTTCCTCACATGGACACGGAAGTGCAGCGTATCGTCCAGATGTACCCCTAAATCCCTTACCGAGTCGACCCTCTTCAGCTGTGACCCCTTCAACTGGTACTGGTGGTGAAGTGGGGATTTTGCTCTACCAAAAGTGATCATACAGCATTTATTTACGTTGAACAGTAGTCCGTTGTTTTGACTCCACTCCGCCACTCTATCCACGTCCCGTTGAAGCCGGTCACAGTCCTCGTTGTTTCTCACCGGCAAGAGTAATTTAAGGTCGTCGGCAAAAAGCAAACACTTCGCGTCCTTGACCACGGTCAGCAGGTCGTTGATCATGATGATGAACTCCAGTGGCCCCAGATTACTTCCCTGACTCACACCCGTTTTGGTAGAGTACGCCTCCGATCTGCATCCCGCGTAGTCTACGTACTGCTGCCGGTCCCCCATGTAGCTCGCGAAAAACTTGAGCAACTTGGTGGTGCAGCCGATCGACGCCAACTTCTTAAGCAATATGTCGTTGTCGACTAGGTCGAACGCTTTTTTGAAGTCGAAGTAGGCGGCGTCGACTTGCACCCCCGCGTCGATGTGCGGCAACACGAAGGACATAGAGTCAAGGAGGTTACTGGCGGTGCTTCGAGCCGGCCGGAACCCGTGCTGCGCATCAGACAGCCGTGTTGAAACCTGCTCCTGGATGCTGCGCTGCATGGCCGACTCGAACACCTTCGCCGCCGTCGACAGAATCGCGACCGGTCTATGCTCGGTTACATCTGTTCCTGAACCTTTCGGTATAGGAATAACTCTCGTAATTTTCCACCGTTTTGGAAAATATGATTGTTCCAAGCATGTGTTGTAAATATGCGCCAGCGGTTCCGCGAGTGGCATACGGCAGTCTCGCATTATGTAGACCGGGATCCCATCCGGGCCCGCGGAGCGTTTTGGCTTGAGTCGCGTCAGCGCGGCGCGCACCTCGTGCAGCGTGAGCCGCGGCACGTGCACGCGAGCCGCGCCGGCGCAGCTCGCCGCCTCCGCCGCGGGCACGTCCAGGACCGCTGTCGAGGTGCCGTACACTGAGTGAAAGAACTTCGCGAATTCCGCTGCGGATTCTGTCTCCGATAGTGCTTTCCCGTTGAGTGAGATCCCCTTGCGGTTCACCCCCCCTCTCTTGGCTCATACATAATTCCAAAATGACTTAGGATCTTCTGCTAGATGGTGCTCCACTCGTTTCTGATGTAGCATTTGAGCCTCGTCTATCATCCTCTTGACGTTTGCTCTACACTTGGAAAACACCCCGTAGTTAGACCCTTCAATCTTGTACTGCTTGTGCAGCCTTGCCTATACTCGTAATTCTTTGATGATTTCCGCTGTGAAAAATCTCGGGTACTGGTACCTTGTGTTTCTTCGCGGGGGCTGTTTTTTTGGAACACATTTCTCAGAGATTTCGTAGAGATGCGTCCAATCAACCGCCGCTATAGACGAGTACATCAACTGGTAATCCGCTTTACCGAAATTCCACTGTTGCTCGTCATCCGCTAGCGGTGGAGGCGCAGCTTGCGGGGAGAGTGTGGCGCGGGCGGCGGCAGTCGCGCGGCGCCCCGTCACCGCGAGCGGCGGGTGCTGCACGTCGCGCGGCACCAGTTCCTCGTCCGCACAGCATACACACACATCCTCGATACCCAAAGACACTAAAACTAAATCCAATATTCGATTATTGCTGTTACGCACCTCATTTCTCTGAACAAATTCGCAAAAAGCTGTCAAATATTCAAAATAGTTAATCACATTGTCACTCCAAGAATACATATTAAATTATACGTGGTCTACGTACGACAACATCAGTATTTAGGCGTTACCTATTTACTGAGTGGCTATGCTGTAATATCATTTACTGAAACATGGTTGAACGACAGTTTTATCTGGCTAAGAATTATGTGACAATAGGTATTCTGTATGGCTTTGTGATCGTATACGATCCTCGTCTGTGAGATCATAACCTTACAGACCAGCGAAGCCATTGAAGAGGAATATTGGTCAAACTGCTGTTACAATAGAACAATGCCAAATATACAAATTGGTAGGGTACATTCTAACTATCAAAACATTTAAACAATATACCGAAGATATCCTGGACATCAGCCTGTATGAGATTAGGATAGCCTTGAAACAGCTTAAGAACAACAAGGCACCAGGTGATGACGGTATCACATCTGAGCTTTTGAAAGTGGGTGGAACACCAGTACTTTAAAGCCTTCAGAAGCTCTTTAATACCGTCTTACTCGAAGGATTAACTCCTGAAGCATGAAACAAAAGCGTGATTGAAGCGAAAAGTGACATCACTTTACTTAAGATTTACAGACCCTCTCGCTTTTGAGCCATGTTTATAAGCTGTTTTTAAAGGTCATCACGAACCGTCTTAGTTGTAGGTTCAATGAATTCCAGCCTCCGAATAACGTTGGTTTCCGAAAAGGTCATAAAGCACCATAGACGCATCATTTCGCGGCGAACGCTCGCTACGTGTGCACGTGCGCTATTACGATCGCGGCTTTCAGCGACGCGTCTTAGTCGCGCGACCGTTGCGTTATTCATTTTGAAATTCTTTGTGCTGTTTTGTTTGGAACAATGTCGCTTAGTCATCTTTCCCCGGATATTTTACCCGTCATAGCGGTTCGAATGGATAACTTGGAGTGCGAGCAGCAGATCCTCCGCGAGATGTCTACCAAACAGATAAAACTTATCCAACTGCAAACAGTCCAGATACGGGTATTGAAGAGTACTGTTGTGGATCAACAGAAGCTTCTGGGTGCTGAAGACATAGTTGGGCACACCGATTCGTGTGGGGTTCAGTTAGTATCTGAATCGAAGCAGAGCAAGGATTGAACGCCGAAAATTGCTACGTGCGTGAAGTCCAATAAACCGATTGAGGTGCCGACACCGGCGTCCGTATTGAACGATTCTTGCTTGTCAGTGTCTCCCTGGAAACAGACTCGTAACGAGCGAAACAAAATTATTATATACTCTCCAAACACGTCATCTACCACCAGCATCCCAACGAAACCTGCTCTGGAATCAACAAATGACAATCATCAACGTTGTTCTTCGCAGCGTCCGGTAGCGGCCAGAGCGGCGCATTTACCTTCCCTGACTACAACCGCCCCTGCAACAAATGACTGGACGGAGGTACGCCGTAAGAAGCAACGCCTGTCGTCGGTATCGAAACGCTGTATCGGCGGACCCGCAGTGACGTCACTAAAAGCCGTTGAGAGCCGCAAGTTTATCCATTTGTGGAACATGTTGTCTAGTGCAGATGAAATCAAAGACTATCTGAACCAACTTTGTCCTCAAAAAGCGTGTACGGTCGAAGAATTGAAAACGCGCATTAATTACAAGTCGTTCAAAATCGGAGTTCCGGAGGACTGCTTCGATAAGTGCATCTCAATTGATGTTTGGCCTGTAAATGCAAGAATCAAGCAGTGGATAAATCACAAAAAGCGTGCTCCAGGCGGCGATACATTTTGTCTCAGAGTCGGAGACAAACAGGCCGTGCACGTCAGTGCCTAAGTACCTTAGTATAATGTATCAAAACGTTCGTGGCTTAAAAACAAAGCTCCGCGTATGGAATACTAGCTTGTTGTTGTCGGATCAATCGCTAGTGGCTGCCACGGAAACTTTTCTAGACAACTCGGTCGAAGACACAGAGGTGGTCCCGGACGACTGGTCACACCTGCGGCGCGATCGTTCCACTCCTTGCGGTGGAGTCCTGCTGGCTGCAAAACCAGGCATTACTCTGTAGCGTCGACCGGAGCTTGAGACAGAAAGCGGCGAGGACACGTGGGTCTCTCTCACCTACCGTTGCACTAAGTTTTACGTTTGCGTCATTTACATTAAACCGAGTGCTACCGATGACTCATACATGAATTGGTTTTGCAAACTTGAATCATTCCTTTTGACTTTAAAAGGCAAGAAAATTATCCTTGGTGACATCAATTTAAAAAGCACTACTTTAAATGTTAATAATTATTTTTCCTATTTTGTGACATACTGTAATTTAATCGATTATAATAATATTGTAAATTTCCATGGAAGCAAACTTGACGTGGTGTTGGTGTCGGAATGCATTGACTCGCTGGCGCCACAGGTATGTGTCATCACAGCTGACGGCCTCGTCCCGCCCGATCCCTTCCACCCCCCGTTGGAGATAACAGTGAGTCTCAAATCTCATAGTAGTTCCAACGTTAAAGTACTTCCTAGCAATATGGACTTAACCCGCGATTGGAATTTTAAAAATATTGACATTAATTATTTTGAAAGTTTACTTAGTGAAGTTTCTTGGGATTATTTTTATGCTTGTCACTTATCAACTGAAATATTTTATGACGTATTGTACAATACTTTAGACAAGTGTGTACCTAAGAAGAAACGTGCTAGTACTGCCTCGGGTTTATTTCCGGTTTGGTTAACGTCGGATATCATAAAAGATATTAGACGGAAAACGTACTTTCACACAGAGTGGAAACGCTCGAAGTGTAACGCGGCCAATAAATCTTTCTCTGAACTGCGCGCTAGTTTAAAGAAACGCATAGCAGAAGCCTACAGTGCTCACACCATTGCAATCGAAAAACAGTTGAAAAGCCGCCCTCAAGATTTTTGGCGTCACATTGCTAGTCTTAAATCAAAAGGTGGGTTTGAACCTAGTGTTGTATATAATGGTCAGTCTCATGTCGGCGCTAAAGCTTCAGAAGCGTTCGATGACTATTTCTCTAGCGTTTTTCTTAAACAGCCCTCTTCTCTAACACTCGAAGGCTTAGAACACCCCCCGGGCGGAGGCTACGTCAGTTTCCCTAACATATCCCCTCAGGAGGTTAAACGTGGCCTGACGAAGCTGAAGGCGAGCGGATCAATCGGACCTGACAATATTCCAGCTTTTATTTTTAAGTCATGCCAGAATATTTTAAAGCACCCCCTCTGTCACATTTTTATTTTATCGCTTAGGGATGGTTTGTATCCTCCACAATGGAAAATGTCCAGGGTAACTCCCATTCCAAAGTCAAGTAACAAAAAAGCAGTTGAAGAATACCGCCCTATAGCCATATTAAACTCTTCTGCGAAGGTTTTTGAGTACATCTTTCATTATGAAATCCACAGACAGGTTCATATGTATATATCTGATGAACAGCACGGCTTCAGGGTTGGGAGGTCGGTTAATACTAACCTTCTAACTTTAGTTGACTATGTGTCGACCTGTATGGACCGCGGTTCACAGGTGGATGTGTTATATTTTGACTTTCAAAAAGCTTTTGACAAAATTGACAATGATGTGTTATAACAAAAGCTATATGATATTGGATTCACTCCACAATTGCTTAGGTTTTTTGCTGACTACATGCGCGACCGTCGGCAATTTGTAAAGCACGGCTTACACGTCTCTGAACCGTACTTAACTCTTTCCGGGGTAATTCAAGGGTCAGTTCTTGGGCCGTTGCTGTTTTTAATAATGATAAATGACCTCATTAGTAAGGTGGATGTAGCTAGATGTCTATTATACGCTGATGACCTTAAGCTAGCTCTTGAAATTAGAACACAAAGTGACTGTATTATGCTACAAAATGACATACATTCTTTATATAATTGGACTGTAGCGAACAAAATGCTATTTAACCCAAATAAATGTCACGTCATGACTTTTGACCGTAAACGCGACCCTATACATTATAACTATACAATCTGTGACAAAATTCTTAAAAGAGTGACCACCATAAAGGACCTGGGCGTTACGTTTGATCGTGGCCTATCTTTTCGTGACCACATTTTAAATACCACAAAGGAAGCCTCCCGACGTTTAGGTTTTGTGCTGCGGAACGCGCGCGATTTCCATGACCCTTTAGTCATCAGGCTCTTGTTTACTACTCTTGTTAGGAGTAAGCTGGAGGCAAGTGCGGTGGTCTGGAACCCTTATCACGTGACTTACACTTTGCTGTTGGAAAAGGTGCAAAAAACTTTTTTGCTGTATTTGTACATACGGGTATATGGCTATTACCCTTATCTCTACCCAACTAAGTTTGTCCTCGGGCAACTTGGTTATAACTCTTTGAAAGTTAGAAGGTCGGTTGATCAGCTTTCCACTTGCTGCAAAATTTTAAGAGGCAACATGGACTGCCCTACCCTTCACAATCTCCTGTGTTCGCTGTACATTCCTGATAAATACATCAAGCACAGGCCAAGCCACAGGCACTTGCTGTTTGCTACTCCTAGTCGTCGCACGGTGGCCTGAGCCCAGTCTCCCTTGTATCGCTCTCTAACCAGACTCAACGCATTTCTGGACGCCAACACCGAATGTGACTTATTTTGTGACAAATGGCATAGTAATTTTATGTTATTACTGAGTTTTTGTGAAAAAGTATAATAATTAGGATATTTTATGACAATTTAAAATTTTTCTTGACATTTGTTATCTTGACATATAAATTTTAATAATAAGTGTAAGTGGTGTATGCCGTGCTTATTGTAACAAATAAATAAATAAAAATAAATAGACCACATCCACACGCTACGGCAAGTTATACAGAAGACCGATGAGTATAACTTGCCTTTTTGTTTAGCGTTTGTGGACTATGAAAACGCCTTTGATTCTATCGAGACGTGGGCAATGCTTGAGTCTCTCCAGCGGTGCCGTATTGACTATCGGTATATTGAAGTGCTGAAGTGTTTGTACAAAAACGCCAACATGTCAGTCCAAGTATAGGAGCAGAGTTCGAAGGCAATTGCAGTGCAAAGAGGCGTGAGACAGGGAGACGTTATATTTCCGAAACTGTTCACCGCTACATGGAAGACGCCTTCAAGCTTCTGGAATGGCAAGGACTCGGCATCAACATCAACGGCGAATATATCACTCACCTTCGATTTGCCGACGATATTGTAGTCATGGCAGAATCCATGGAAGACCTCAGTACAATGTTCGAAGGTCTCCATCGCGTTTCCATTAGTTTCAACAGCGGGTCCAATAGTCCAGCTGGCAACGTTACCTATCTGTGCCCATACTACGAGTAATAAGTTAGTTATATCGTATACTATGTGTAATAATTGCAGTTCCCTATTTTTTGTATAAAATATTTTGTAATAATTTTATTTTACATGTTCACTGAAAAGTGTTCAAAAAGTCGGGATAAAATATTATAACATTATATAATTTGGTTTAATAGCCTTTAAAGTTATTTAATTTTAATGTATAAAAATCGCGAAAGCCTAATAAATCATTATTCAGAATCCCGTTCGATCCGAAGATGTGAATTTACCTCTCTAAAAAAATGCAATATATAGTATCACTAAGCAGGCGTTAGAACTTTAAAAAAGGAATACTATAACTGTAATAGTTCATATAAAATAAATAAAAAGGCTTTAATCTCCCACATAAAATCTAACATAATTGGCTTATGTTCTCGTAATAACTATTGAATTTTATTTTACGCTATGATCTATCGTCTGCGACGTACGCCTCCCCTAAATCTTTCCACTGTACTCTTTCTCTTGCCATTCTCATCCAGACTGGTCCGATTATCTTAGAAAATATGTCCTTTCATCTTTTCCTCTGCCATCCTTGGTTTTTTTTCCGTCCAGAACCCTTTTTGTCCATCATTCGTTATTTAGTCAGCAGACATGGCCTGCCCATATCTATTTCAATAGTCTTATCCTTTGTGAAACATCTGGTGCTTTAGTTCTCTTTCGTATTGTTTTATTACGAGTACTTACAATGTCTAAAGTTTTGATTCCTAAAATGCTTCTATCCATCTATCGCTGGCAAATTTCAATTTTCTAAATAAATACAGGGTGGACCAAAAGTCCGTTAACATTTGAATCGGTTGCCGCGTCTAGCAGCGGCGGCGGAGGGGGGTGGAGGGGTTACGAATTGCAAGAGCGGCCAATGCGAATTTAGTACCATGGCGTCGTTCAGCGGTAGTCAACGTGCGTTTTGTGTACGCGAGTACTCTCGAAACAACGATTCTGCGAGCTTAGCTCAACGAAAGTTTTGCAATCATTACAAGATACGACACAAAAATCAAGCTCCTTCAGGTGTGTTAATTAAAAAAATGGGTGCTCAAGTTTGAGAAGACGGGTTCAACAATGGATTTACCTCGATCTGGACGGCTTAGAACGTCGAAGGACCCCAAAAACGTGGAGTGAGTAAAATCGTCTGTTCGTGACCAACCTGGACTTTCAACTCGAAAGCGGTCTGCTGTCCTTAACGTGCCAAGAACATCATTAAACCGCATTCTCAAGAAAGATTTAAGTCTACATCCCTATAAAATCCAAACAGTGCAGGACTTAAGGCCTCAGGACCATGCCACTAGGTTGCAGTTTGCGAACGAAATGGTAGAGCGGTTCACCAGTTTTACAAACATTTTTTTTTTCTCAGCCGAGGCACACTTTCACCTAAATGGGCACGTTAATAGACAAAATTGTCGTTATTGGAGTGACACTAATCCGAAATTAAAGCATCAAAAACCCCTGCATTCACCCAAAGTCACAGTATGGGCTGCTTTATCAGCAAGAGGCATTATTGGTCCATACTTTTTTGAAGACTCAAGAGGACGTGCGGTTACAGTGAATTCCGAGCGGTATATAACCATGTTACAAAACTTTTTCGCTCCCGCGCTGCAGGATTTTGATGGTTTTAATCAACGCTCATGGTTTCAGCAAGATGGAGCCACTTGTTATACATGTAATGACTCGTTAAGGGCAGCTCGAAACATTTTTGGCCCAAAAGTGATATCGAAAAGAGGGGACATTAACTGGCCGCCTCGTAGCCCGGATCTATCACCAATGGATTTTTTTTCTTTGATGATATCTTAAGGCTAAAGTTTACGACACCAACCCAGTAACTCTTGACGAATTAAAGGATCGTATTCGCACAGAAATCCAAAACAGCTCAACAGAAACATGTAAAGCTGTTATCGAAAATTTCCGCTCCAGATTGCAGCAATGATGTGATTTTTAAGAAATAAATTCCGCTTTTGTTTACTATCGAAAATAATAAACAATTTTGATCTACTGAATTTTTTTTTTTAAATAAGCATTCCAATTATAAACGGACTTTTGGTCCAACCTGTATATTATGTTAAGCACGGTAATTATTACCGTGCTTAACGTCATATATTACATAAGGTTTTTATTTTGCTTTGAATAGAATAAAGCAAGTTGTAGGTTATCTTATACTAAATATATCGTATGGAAACCAATTGTATACATGATAATTATTATGTTGATCTCTGAAAACCTTGTCGCATATCGTGATGAGGCAAAGTAGCTTATTTTAGTCTACTCGTACTATCAGCGTACAATTTATAATATTTTAATTAACAATTATTTGTTAATTTAAACTATTAATGGCTAATATGTAGCCCTGTCGCTTCCACATGTAATTAATATTGACAATAAACCCTTCAAGAGTCATTATATTATAACAATGAAATTTTATTGTGTCTGGCCGCATGATGACCAATGACATTTGATGGATTAACCATCTGTTAAATAGATGCGACTTATTTGTTTCGTTAGCTTACAGATACATCTGATTCTTTTTTGTGGTTTTAGTTATTACGGACCCGGAAGCTATGATGGCTATATGTAATACGTGCTTGGAGAAGGAAGATCTATTTTATAGGTTATTAAAGCCATTTCTTGGTGAAGGATTACTTACTGTTGACAGTGGTATGTACTAAAAGGCATGAAATTGAACTTAATAAGGTTTTGAGATAATTTATCATTGAATTTTGTTCTTGTTATAGTGTCAACCTGGAAAACACATCGGAAATACCTAAATCCAGCGTTTAGCCATTCAAAACTTAAAAGTTCCATAGACATTTTCAACAGGCAAGCTTGTAAATTAATTGAAAAGCTCGATCAACGGGTGGGACAGCCTTATAATCATGAGGATTTATTGAAACTCAACAATTTGGAAACAATATGCAGTAAGGTCATTTTACTCGTTATTTATATCTACTAAGATATTGACAAATTATCTTTTTTTGGAACGGCAATATTTTTCGAAAAAATATTTCAATTATTTCTGTCTTATCTATATCTTAGAAAGCATTATTTTATGATTTTGTAATGGGACTTGAATATTATAATTGAAATTAGTATACGAAAACGTAATATATAAAATTACTGTACTGATTTGTTCATGTATATACAAAAACCTAGGGTTTTGTTCGAGAGAAAGTGTATAATTCAACTGATTTTGTATAAACATGCACAAGTACAGTAGTAGTACAAGTACTAATTTTGTATATTATGTATTTGAATACTAATTTCAAAAATAATACAGACTCAAAATGTTCAATAATGAAATACAAGAGCAAAAAATACCAAAGCAGAAGTATTGAGGAAGGTCAAGGGGTCACTAAATATGGACACCTCGGTCGCTAAACATTTTAGGAGCTCGGTCAAAAACCCAAAAGGGAAGCTGATACGGCAATATACCAAAGATATCGCAAATATATTAGCCTGCACGTTATTAGAACGACCTTGAAACAGTTTAAGAACAACAACGCATCGGGTGACTAAGTAATCACATCAGAACTGAAAGCTGGTGAAACACTAGTACCTAAAGTTCGTCTGCTTTTGAATACATAATCATGTTTTATATTAGAGTTTGGCTGGTATGTTTTGAGGTATAGTTGATATTTATTTTGTCACTTTCTAAGACACTAACGAGGACAATAAAGATTAAGAATGTGAAAAGTGTTAAATTTCATTCAATTAAATCTCTTTCGTTGTATCTTTGTGAATTAGAGCTCTTACGCACGAGCGGCATGTTGCCAACGACAGAGGTAACTGCAGCTGTCGACACGCGTCGACGGCAGCCGTCCACTTTCTAACTTTGAAGATCAGCGGCAGCCATCTTCAACACGCTACAACTGCAAGTGTCGCTGTAAATCGCTGTACTGCCACTATAACTACCTATTTTTACCGCTAAGCAGTAATTGTTGCAATACGTCACGGTAGTTTAAATATGTTACTGTTTAGTTTTATTTTAAATCACTCAGTATCTTGCCTTTAAACCGCCATAATTTGTTTGTTTGTGGTGTAATACCACGAAATAACTTATGCTTGTATTCTGCAATGTATCCTTATTCTTAACCCTTCAAGAGTCGTTATATTATAACAATGAAATTTCAATTGTGTCTGGCCGCATGATGACCAATGACCTTTGATGGATTAATAAATGATTATTTGATACAATTATTATAAAAAAAAAACTTCTGAGCTTTCAAAGTGGGAAATCTGTGTAAATGTTATGAAAAATTATATTTTTTTAAATTTATTACAAAAAAAATTAAAGCCATTTTGAATTTAGCTTTTTTTTTTTAAAGTTATTTAATTATTAACCTTTCTAACGATATGCTACAAGACAGAAATCATAATCATCAGGGGTCGAAGATAAACACAACAAAAAAGTTCAACAATTACTTCATTATTTGAAAATATATATATTACTTTGGCCCCTTTTGATTTGATTTTATTAAAATTACCTGCAAGCTGCCAGCGGCTTCACTCGCTTGGTCTAGGTGTAGCGGTGAAAGAACCGCTTTGGAATCTCGAGGCCCTGGTTTAGATCCCCGGATTGGACAGTTATTGGGCTTAACTGAAAAAACAATTCTCAATAAAAGTCTGGAATCTGGAACAGTGCCACGTATAAGGGAATAAGGTAGCCCCTATACGCAAGGCCAAAAACGTGACTGGCAAAACGTAGGTGTTGGAAACGTACCTACTGCATAAATAAGCGTGATGCTTTGTTACAGCATAGGTTGTGAAGTACTGCTAAAACTTGCCGCTAATAAGACTTTAAGCTCGCTGTTCGCAGAACTACTAGTATATACTAATTATAAAGAGGAAAGATTTGTATGTAAATATGTTTGTAACGAATTGGTTTAAAAAGTACTGAACCGATTTCAAAAATTCTTTCACCATTGAAAAACTACATTCACCCTGAGTAACATAGCCTAAATACGATTCATCATAATCATCCTCATCTATCACCACGCGGGTGAAACCACGGAGAGCAGCTAGTATATAGTATAGACGAAACGATTACAATAAAAAATTGTTTGATTTTAGTGACAGCAACAGGTACAGCAGACGATGAATACATTCTACGACAAAAGTATATACCATTATTTACAACAATGCAACAGATTTTCAACGACCGATTTCGTCGCATATGGTTTTACGTTGACAGCATTTATAACCTGTCGAATTTGAAAAGAAAACAAGATGAAACTAGCAAACAGCTCTCCGATTTAACTAGCAGGGTGTGTAGTTCGTAATTTTAGTGTAACCTTTTTTTTTTATATATCTTGCATTATTGGATCCAATAATTACAGAAAATTGGAAATATTTAACGAACAGCCGATATAGATAATGATAGAATAGATAAGTTGATAATGCCTACTAAAAGTCAATGATGCTTTTATACAATTATGTAATGAGATGAGTCAGTTTATGGTCACTACCAAGCTCGCTCATTTACAGTTGCAATGCGACTTAATGCTTTTGGCTGAACATATTTGCGCATCGCTTTATGGCACTCTTCACTAGTACTATTGTTTGTCTAGCTTTTACTAACTCTTCCAAACCCTAACACAGTAATGTTTGCACACTAATATTTGGACCATGTTACTACAAGGTATATTTTTGGATAGTTGTACAAGAAGTATGTCTAACTGAGAGTGTTCCCACATCTAATTACTTCACAATATATCAACAGCGAGGTGATTCTTGAACTCTGCATTTGAGTGTTATCTAGAACGTATCATTTATTTAAAACAAATACAGTACAGCTACCGACTGATACTGGGTTAACTGATATTTGGTACTGGGTTTTATTAGATAACAGAAAATTTAGCCAAAAACGAAAACTGTAACTATAAAATAAATATTTGCGCCTCTTTGCACTATTTTTAATATAAACGTATTTCTCTATATTATAAAATACCTCTTCTTCTTACTGTATTTATATTTTTTTCAGATCATTGAAATAAAACGCAAAGAAATGAAAAGAGAATATAAAGATCAGGAATCTAGTGAGTATAACAATTAGGAATAATATTTAGATTATTATTATTTACAGGAATTTTGGGATTATTGTGCTCGACTTTTTTAGACAGTATTAGATATAGAAAATTTGCACGTCTGCTAGCAGACAGAATACATTGTGACCTATACTTTATTAAATCTCGACTTTGTACGTGTGTTCTAGCAAATAAATTATTTGATTTGATTTGACCCTGATTCTCTCTGGGGCTAAATGAGACCCCTGACCTCTGGCTTGCCTTAATTGGCCGTCAGGGGGTGGAGACGCAAGAGCAAGTAACAAAAAGCTCCAAGGGTGGAAGTGTTAAAGGGCATAACGCCGGTAGTAGCGCTCTAGTGAAACCGCAGCACACCTCTCGACACTTTTTAGCCATACACACCAACGTTGCCCCTTTTGTCACCATTGATGGTGGCTCTTAAGGTGGCCCGTTTAGTGGGTGGCAAGTCACCACCTGCCCAAAAATTTTAAAATGAGACTGAAATTGACAGGTGCCGTAGTTTCTTCCATAGCCCACTATCTTCCTTATCACTAATAAGTTCTTATCAATAGCCTTACCATTTTACCCATTTTTTGTAATAGATATAAGTACCATATTAACCTTCATCCAAAATGTCTGTTTTTATACTACGAGTACTTTGTATTTTTTATACCAAACAGGCCTCTAAGTGTTGGCTACAGCCCCACTTATGCCTTTGTAAAGGAACGGATGAAATCCGTGATATTAGTCAAAAGGAATAATAATAATAATCATAATAATCACATTAAAATACGGACACTAATACATATATATTAACGAATCAGGCATATTGCGAATGAAGAAATTTTAAAAGTTGGTTATGATATGCTCTGTGATAAAGCATTATTAATTACGGCATTGGTGTATGGCGAGCAGCGCATAAAACTTATCTCATTCTGCCCATGTACATTTTCATTTTACAGAAACTCACAAGTCTCTCTTGGAACTTATGTTGGATAACACAAACGAGATTTCATCCTTTACTGATGAACAGATAATAGCAGAAATTAACACGATGATATTTGGCGGCTACGAAACTGTAGCACTGATCTTGAATATAATGCTGATCTTGTTGGGATCCCACTCAGATGTCCAAGAAAAAGTTTATAACGAGTAAGTTTTAAATAAATTTTGGTATTTATTCATATTCATAGTACATTTTCACGAAGGTAACACATGATTTATAAATAAAACCTTAGCTGTGATGGCCTTGAGTACTGAACCGTTCCGTGTTTCCGTTTATGACATCAAAAATTTGCAATTCGAAGATTGTGCATTAAGGAATTCTCGTAAAATGCATAAACAATACGATAACTTTTAAATTGTAAGAACATAATACTCGTAAGTAGCAAGCACATTATGTATATACTGGCTTAAATGTGGTTATAATATAGCCAAGTGTTAATTTAGGTTTTAGCGATAACAATTTTTTTCACAACTGCAGTTGTTAAGTTGAGTGAGTTCAAAAGATACAAATAAAATGTGTTTTAGTGAATGTAATTAGTTAAAGCTACATTTATATATATATATATTTAACGAACAAATGAACCCTTATTTCTCCCGGTCACGCTTTAACTTGAAAACGGCTCTTGAGAATGGTTACACCGAGGCTGAAGACCGAGCCTACAACACGAACAAAGTTGCGGGTAGTCGCTAGTAATTACTATGCCATCAAAAACAAAACTTGTGAAAAAACCAAGTCTCGCCCAGTTACTGTTCTTCTACCGGAAAAAGTTTTGAGATCCATCTGAAACCAAGTCGGCTAATTTTGCAATCCCTATTTAAGGGACCTTCTGTCTTAAGTTATTACGTAACTAGCAAATTAACAACATATTTTAATAAGCATGAATTAAATATCTTTTATGTATTAAATAAAATAAATGGACTTGACAATCGCACTAAAAATCTTATTTAATGTAATATGTATTACTTACCTGTAAGATAGATTATGTTTTCATTTTCCGGTAGAAGAACAGTAACTGGGCGAGACTTGGTTTTTTTCACAAGTTTTGTTTTTGATGGCTCTCTCATTTCTTTGCATTTTTTTTTCCTTTCCATTACCTTCTACTTCTTGAATACCAACAACAAATTTTCTTATGAGGATTTTTTTTCTTTAGATAGTCTTCATTTTTTTCTGTTACGGCACTCACTGCCGAACTCAAAGTTTTTTAAATGAATAAATTACCCAACCCATTATTTTTCTATTGAATTAGATTTATATAAACATTACATAAATTTTTATACTCATACTGACTGGTACAATTAACGTAAGATAAATAAAACGTGGCTTGTGTTGTGTGTATATCTGCGATATCGAAGTAAGACCCAAAGTTTGCCTGGAAGAATGTGGCCGCCTTTCTGTGACTGTGACGGAAAGCACGGAAAACGCGGCGCTGTTATAATTGTTAGTTTTCTTTCTTTCATGGCAATTTCGGCCAATTATCTGCGAGTCAGACACCGTTATGAACACCATTATACAATGGTGCGAGCGAAGCGTCTTTGCTTTAACTGACCGAAATTACTTTCATCTGTCTGTATATTTGTTAGGTTGTTCGTTAGTCTTCCTTACTTAATACTTTTAGGAAATTTGGTACAACTTCATAAGACATGTCTCAATCTTGTTTTTTCATTTCGTTGGCCATTTTACAAGTTACCTTTGAACAAATTTAATCCAGGTACTTAGCTACATCCGCCTATTATTCTATTATATTACACATAATATACAGGTTCCTACACTGACTTATTCACTGCAAATGTAACTTTGTATTCGTATATATTTATATGGGATTACAAAGTCTGCCTGAACTGAAAATTAGGGCTTCTAATTTTATCCGCAACGTTTCTCTACGTGATCGAATCAGAAATGAGGAGATCCGTAGACTAGTAGAACTAAAGTCACCGACCTATGTCGGTGACTTTAGTTCGTCTTCGTTCGGCTATCCCAGAAGATAAGCCAGTTGAAGTGGCAGTGGGCAGGCCACATAGCACGCAGAACAGATGGCCGATGGGGCCGGAAAGTTCTAGAGTGGAAACCACGGACCGGCAAGCGCAGCGTAGGTCATCCACTTCACACACAGATCACAGTTAGTTCAGTCCTCACTTACAGATGTGTAGTGTGGTGGCCAAGAATAAATTTGATACCACAATAGCTAAACTGCAGCAACACCAAATATTAACTTGCTCTTTTATTAGTGGATGCACAAAAACTACACCTTCGGCAGCCATAGATGTAATTTTAAATCTTTTTTTGTTTTTTTTTGACGCAGAGTAATCCTTTATGGATACCACCGGCCCCAGGGGGGAGCACGGTGGTTATGTGGGAGTCTCTGCCAGAAGGGCAGCATACCCACCAAACCTCTGCGGTGTTCCGTCACTGCCGATTTTGGCGGGAACGCGGGACAGATTTCGCACACAACCGCGAACCCGCCGCGGCTGTCCGTTGCCGGACCCTTCTCTCTTGCAGCACGCCAGAACACTTAGCGTGCCGCAACCGCCACGGGGGACCAAGCCCGCAAATAGCCCCAGACTCCCCCGAGTCTGAGCGCCCTAAGTCTCCCTACGATGGGTTAGATGAGTAGCCCCACCGCCTGCTACTTCGGCCGCAGAGGATAGGGACAGCGGCGCATCTCAATACTGACAGTCCTCTTTCCCTGAGACCCCACCGCATCCGCCATCTAACGGTGGCGGCCCCTTCAAGGCCGCGGAAGGCAGGGAGAGCGGCTGACCGTAACACCGGCACTCCTCTCCCGCCGCGGTCTCTAACTCTCAGCCGCGGTGTCGCCCATACGACACCGCAGCCCGCTCAGTTGTAGTGGCGCCCATACACCACCGCTACCTACAGTGACCGCTCCCGTGTGGACTTGGAGGGCAAAGCCCATAGGAGCGGTCCCACCTCGGGCCCGCCAGCCATCGGCTATCACTGGCAGGCCCATTGGTTCCTCTTAGCTTCACCGTGGTGACCCGAGCCACGGCTACTGAGCCCCCCCGCCACGGCAAGGCGGGAACACTCAGGGGGGATGTAATCTTAGACCTAACGCCATTGCATATTTACATACAGCAGGAAGCAATGGCATCAATGACATGAATAAAATATACGGGTCCGCGGAAGGACTCAGAAACTGATACACACCACAGAAGAATTTTACACAGGGTGACAAAAATCATCCCAGAATCATCACAAGGCACAGGATAGTCAGCACGCACCTTGATGAAAAAAGTACGAGCTGGTCCCTGAGAAGACAGAACACTGAGAGATGGTTGTTCACCGTCATAAAACATGTTTACGGATGGGGCAAAAAATAAAGTGGAAGCTAGTTGTAGATATTTATCGCCAGAATTTGGTACATCAGATTCAAAAGCCTTAAATAAAACCACATCACCAAAAGAGGCAGATTCTATGGGCCTACTGTTAGCAGCAAAAGTTATACCATATAGAAACGAGATGGGTACCATATCATCATCTGTGGAAAGAAAACTAATCGCATTCACTCTGGATAGTGCGACGGTCATCTATGCACTAAGAAGGCTGGTAACCAAGTCAAGAGTGATACCCAGTACAAAAAGGCCTGACTCATGCCCATATAATGCAAAAGCAAATACCATCGCTACAAATGGTAAGTAAACAGGTAAGTGGAGACTTAAATGATCTCTGCAAGCCCTCATCGATGGAAATACGGAATCTACTTCATCGATATACTGAAAAAGAACAACATATTTGGGATAACAAAAAGGACTGACTGCAAACAAGTAAAATCTATGTGTCCAACCTTCCAACCAACCAACAGGTGCACAAGTAATAATTTGTTGAAACTTCAACGACAGGACGTACGTCTAATGGTAGGCCTTATCACAGTTCACTGCAAACTCAACTAGCATCTATATAAAACTGGTACAACTGATAGTCCACTGTGCAGAGGATATTTGCAGGAGAACGAGACCGTAAAGCACGGGGGAATTGCACAATACACCCCAAGCGGGATGTCAGTGCAGGACTTAGCGCCCCCCATCAGACTAAGAAAAATAATGAGCCATAGGGTAGGGAATGGTTTGGCTACGTAATAACTCTTTCCACTCATCGGTTGCGAGCCCGTGGGCGCGTTTCGTTGTGATACCTTAAGTATAAGTTACTTTGAAGTCTGTAATTTGTTGGAGGCTCTGCCATTATCTGCTGCAACCTCCAGGGTCCTCTGGGCCCTACTGGCATAGGCCTTGGATGTCGCATCACTTGCTGTCGTGCGGTTGGCATAAGCCCGTAGTTAAATTAAGGATGACCCCCCGCGCATCCGCTGAGTCCGGAGGTCATAATATAAGCTCCGCGTATTTGTTATCTTAAAAATTAGAAATGTACGTTATGTTTGGCCAAACACCGAAAGTGCTATCCGCGATCTAACTAAAACAGTTCTCGACCTATGTGACACAGTGTCTCTTGAAAAGCTCGTGATAAGCCAAAATATTACATTAAAGAAACTAATTGGTAATAGTGACATTGCGAATATATCGGGCATTAATTGCAATAATCTGGAAGTGGAGGGTAGCCAGCCGAAAAAAATATCGGAACGGCCAGTTCACGAGGCCAGCTTTCGTGCGTTATCGGCTATCGCTTCAGTCACCCGAAAGGGAAGGGAGGATGCCCGCCTCGTCTACAGCACGGTCGGTGACGACGAAGCTCGCCATTCCTACTTAATTGGCCGAGCGTCTCCGACTAATAGCAGCATGCTTTTTTTTTGTCCCGGGAAATCCTTTATGGATACCACCTACCACGGGGAGGTAGGTGGTTATGTGGGAGTCCGTATACCCACCAAAACCCCGGGGTGTTCCGTCACTGCTGCTTTTGGCGGGAACGCGGGACAGATTTTGCACACGACCGCGAACCCGCGGCATGCCAGAACACATGGCGCGCCGCAACTACCTCGGAGACCAAACCCGCCATCAATGGGCGCCAGATTTCCTCACGTCTGGACGCCCTGCGGTGGGTCAGATACGTAGCCCCACCGCCTGCTACGTCAGCCACAGGGGATAACCAACTCTCTCTCCCCCCTGCGACCCCACCTCTTCGAGTATGCGCCAAGCGCCCGGACCCCACCTCCTCGATCCTGCATCAAAGTGCCCGGGCGCCCCTCCTCGAGCCTGCGCCAAAGCGTCCCTCCTCGAGTCTGCGCCTAAGCGCCCCTCCTCGAACCTGCGCCAAAGCGCCCGGGCCCCACCTCCTCGAGTCTGCGCCAAAGCGCCCGGACCCAGCCACTCCTATGTGGCTGGGTCCGGGCGCAGGTTCTTTATCAGGTTGTCAGTCCACCGTGTCGGTGGACTGTCGTCGCAGGACGACGTTGGATGCAGGCCGCTTTCAACCGGTCCTTTTGGAAAATGATTCGGGAGGCCTATGTTCAGCAGTGGACGTTCTACGGCTGATATGTAGATGATGATGATGATGATGATGATGAGTATAACTATTGCAAGTTAAGTGTCTAATGGCCAAAGTTAGAACCAATAGTGACAGGAAAAAGTGGCTAGGCATCCGGTGTCCGGTTGCGTAAGTGTTGGCGGAGCTCATGTTGTGCTGTGTGAGCGCCTCGTGTTCGCTGCTACCGCGTTGCGCGATTCTTATGTAGGTTAATTGCGTCAGCTAATTATTTGTGTTACCGATGTTTAACACAGTCAACTTTGCACTGAATATCATATAAAAGCAACATTCTTTGTAAATGAATGTTATGTTTCAAATCCTAATATTGTGTGTTTTGTTTTTAGGATATTTGAACTTAATAGAGGTTTAGACAAAGATCTAGACTCTGATGATTTATCGAAGTTAAAATATACTGAAGCTGTTATAAAAGAAACTCTACGATTGTATCCGCCAGTTCCAGTGACTACAAGACATCTTACAAAAAATATTCAGATAAGTAAGATCAAAATATTTTTAGAACTTACTACTGTGGTATGAAAAATGTGAAAATTTAAATAGTTTTCCAAATACTGCCCAGTGTTTTCTTCTGTTGACTTATTATATAAAATTTCAACAGGGAAGTTCGTTTCTTCTTGGGGTTTACGCTATCCATATTTTTCGCCTTACCATTGGCTAAGCTATTAGTACGACTACAGAGTTTAATTATTAGTCTGGGTCTATTTTTCCAATACAATCTGCTTGCTTTCGGCTAACAAAATATCCAAGCAGGCATGTATTTAATTACTATAACATCTTGGCATCAAGTGAAATATTGATGTCGATTCTGTAAGTATTCTCTAAATTAAAAATTACCAAATTATGGCATTTCATATTTCTTGTAGGCTAGACTCAACCCAAATAAGTATTATCACTTCCGAGTGACTGCACTAAAATTATATATTTTCCTTAATTTGTTGTTATACTCGTATTTTAGACAGATTAGTGGTCACGTAACTTAGTGCACGCTAAACGAATGTAAAATACCCAAAATTTAACAGAAAAATCCTAAATTTAGAAATGTCAGTTTAGTGTTACATTAATTTGGATTTCAGTTTTATCAAAATGAAGACTACCATAATTCAATCCGTGAGACCAAGTATTCAGTAGGCCTTTACGTACTCCACTGTTAGACACAGGCTTTGGCTTATAACGATGATACGGATTTCTTAGGCTTTCGCGATTCTTATACGTTGAAATTAAACAAATTTAAAGGGAATAAATTGCGTATAATTGTATATCCCGTAGTTTCAAACACTTTTCAATAAACATGATGGTGGAAATATAAGCTGGTTCAATTCTCTTTCTCACCACAATGGGGTGTGATAACAGATTATCACTTAGGTTTTCACGACAGCTGAAAGGGTGAGGTTTAAAGAAATCAGAGTGGACTGTATGTGCGAATCAGAACTCTTTACTTATGCCTAGATCAAAGATGTACCTACACAAAACCAATAGCACTTGTAATGATAGGGATACAACACTGCTGCGAGTATATAGATCACAAGAGTATAACACAGCAGCTATCAGAAAAGAAAGCGTGCACGTACCTGTAGACTCCTGAAGTTGGAATCCTTACCCTCGCGCCTAGGTGATAACCCGACATGGCGCTGCTTCGCAGTTGTTGATCGTAAAGACACCTTTTATATGAGTTCAGAAGACAATACACTTCACACGTTCATTGGTATTGGAAATACAGTAGAAATAGTTAAGAATTAATCAAATGTTAATAAATTTGACACACGCGTACGTTGTAATAGCGGGGTTTTTCTCCATCTTGTTTTAACTAGCGGGTTTGACAAGCGAAGCTGAATGCATTTTATTGCAGCTCGGAATTTTCCGCCTTGAGAGTAGAAGAGTTTTATATTCGCACGTGTATGCGGAAATGAGTTAGGGATAGGAAGTAGACCATTACAAGTGCATTTTTGTAAATCAAATTACACGGTTAGATGAATATCCACCACATGTTCACGGGTAGCCTGGATGATAGTTGTCTGTTAGTAATAAAATATGGAAATTATTTTTATGTACCGTGTATCATATTTTAATCAAAACATTCCCGATGCACCCGGTAGTAATAGTCACAGAGATAAAATAATATAAAATTATACGCGATTTAATACGTTTAAAGTTGTTAAATTTTAATAATGATGATGTGGTGCAGCGCAGACGACAGAATATCCGTGACGCACTTTTTAGTCCGTGAAAATAGAACCTATGGAGTTATATGCAGTAACGCATACGACGCACAAAAAGTCCTACTAGTCCTAACTAGTTAAAATCTCTGTAACTCTGGCAGACCGCGCCGCGCAGTGCTGCACAAAAGTGCGCGTAAAAAATAGAACGTTTACGTCAACGCGCGCTAACGCAGACGGCGCACACTTCTGTCTGCAATCTGCACTCTTTAGTGGTGGACCGGGTGGACTTAACATATGCGGTATATAATACCATAGCGCTAGAGATCGATGTTCCGATGTTAATACCGTAATACCATCATCATCATCATCTCAGCCGTAGGACGTCCACTGCTGAACAGGCATATGCCTCCCCCATGATTTTCCAAAAGGCCTGCATCCAACGTCGTCCTGCGACCTTCCTCAGGTCGTCTGTCCACCATGTCGGTGGACGACCTACGCTGCGCTTGCCGGTCCGTGGTCTCCACTCCAGAACCTTTCGCCCCCATCGGCCATCTAATCTGCGTGCTATGTGCCCTGCCCACTGCCACTTCAACTGGCTAATCTTCTGGGCTATGTCGGTGACTTTCGTTCTTCTACGGATCTCCTCATTTCTGATTCGATCACGTAGAGAAACCCCGAGCATAGCCCTCTCCATAGCTCGTTGTGCGACTTTGAGCTTGTCTATGAGGCACATAGTAAGAGACCACGTTTCAGTGCCATAAGTCATCACTGGTAACACACATTGGTCGAAGACTCTTGTCTTGAGGCACTGAGGTATTTTTGACGAGAAGACTTCGCGAAGTTTCCGGAACGCTGCCCAGCCGAGTTGCATTCGACGATTGACCTCTTTCTCGAAGTTGGACCTGCCTAGTTTGACTGTCTGTCCCAGGTAGATGTACTCGTCAACAACTTCGAGAACTGAGTTCCCAACTGATATTGGGGTAGGTACAACATGGGCATTAGACATAATTTTCGTCTTATCCATGTTCATCTTAAGACCTACCCGTTGGGAAACTCGATGGAGGCCTTCGAGCATTGTACTGAGGTCTTCCATGGATTCTGCCATGACTACAATATCGTCGGCAAATCGAAGGTGAGTGATGTATTCGCCGTTAATATTAATCCCAAGTCCTTGCCATTCCAGAAGCTTGAAGGCGTCTTCCAATGTAGCGGTGAACAGTTTCGGAGATATAACGTCTCCCTGTCTCACGCCTCTTTGCAATGGAATTGCCTTCGAACTCTGCTCCTGTACTCGGACTGACATGTAGGCGTTTTTGTACAAACACTTCAGCACTTCAATATACCGATAGTCAATACGGCACCGCTGGAGAGACTCAAGCACTGCCCACGTCTCGATCGAATCAAAGGCTTTCTCATAGTCCACAAACGCTAAACAAAGAGGCAAGTTATACTCTTCGGTCGTCTGTATAACTTGCCGTAGCGTGTGGATGTGGTCTATGGTACTATAGCCTTTTCGGAAACCGGCTTGTTCCGGAGGCTGGAATTCATCAAACCTGCGACTGAGACGGTTCGTTATGACCTTCGAAAACAGCTTATAAACATGGCTCAAAAGCGAGATGGGTCTGTAATTTTTAAGTAAAGTGTTGTCACCTTTCTTGAAGAACAGCACCACCACGCTTTTGTTCCATGCTTCTGGCGTTGAACCTTCAAGTAAGACGGTATTAAAGAGCTTCTGAAGGACTTTAAGTACCGGTGTTCCACCCGCTTTCAGAAGCTCAGATGTGATACCGTCGTCACCAGGCGCCTTGTTGTTCTTAAGCTGTTTTAAGGCCATTCTAATCTCGTACAGGCTGATGTCCGGGATATCTTCGGTATAATGTCGGGTCAGCTTGGCTCTTGGGTCTTTGGCCGAGCTGCTAACAGGTTTAGCGACCGAGGTGTATAGCTGTCCGTAGAAACTCGCGTCCGTATAAAAACGTAATACCATACAATAGAAATACTAAACAGACCAGCAATTTATGATACTTTAAGGCAGAATATCATGATAGACATTTTAAAAGAATAATGTGGGACGAGTGTGCTCTAATATTTATTCCGCTCTTGTTTCCCAGAGAAGTGCTGAAGTACTTAGTAAAATCCTCGTTCCTTCCTTCCTCCGACCTCGTTTCGAAAATATAGGATGTATCTTCTTTTTTTTGTACTTACTTCAAGTATAAAAAATACATCGCAGTCTTTGCATTTCAATAGAGTGTTACGTCCCTATACAGCTCTGCCGACGGAATGATCGAAGATGTGCGTCGTGTGCTTTGAGTCTGTGAAAAATCCGTGACGGACATTTTGCGCGCCATGCAGACTTTTTGTGCGCCGCAGACTCGATCGCACGAAAAGTGTGTAGTATGCGCTACACCTGTAAGTGCTAATTACTAGCATTTGACAAAATTGTTTACATTTGATCAATTCAACTATGTTGTTCAGTTCACGACTACAATCAAGACATGAAAGTCATTGAAATATATAAATATTATTACTATTAAGCGGCAAAACACTCACGTTAGAGGTCAATTACGTCGACCCGGGTTTCAAGCAAGGCAGTTGACCTCAGATGGTGAAACGGCATCGTAGTTTGTTATCGCATCATCATCCCACGTACCAAGATATACAATGCCATGACTGTATTCCCTTCCCATCTAGACTGCTCAACACCTTTTGCTTTGAGGTGGCATTTAGAGCAGGTATCCAAGCTTGTGTTATCCATCCTGTTAGGATCCAGTAGTTGAATTGAGATGGTATTAAATTTATCTTAATTTTATTTCAGATAACTACACACTACAAGCAAACTCCACATGTATCCTTCTTTTCTTTGCCCTCAATCGTCACCCGATGTGGGGCCCTGATGCAGACCAGTTCAAGCCGGAAAGGTGGCTCGGAATGGCAACCTACTCTGATGTAAACCACTTTGGAAGTTTTTCTTTGGGAAGGCGTAACTGTATTGGTAAGATCGTATTACAGCTTATTGATCTCAGCTGGTCGCAATAGGCTAGGGTACTCGCAAAGATGAGACATAGCTTTACACAGTGATAGTATAGAATACCGTTTAACTTACGGATTGATCTGCCAACTAAAAAGATAATTTACTATTATCTCCGTTGGTCACAATAGGCTAGACTTTCTCGCAAGGAGACTCGAGGAGGTGGGGTCACGGAGGAAGGAAGAGTCGGTATGGCGACGCTGCTCTCCCTCCCTGATGTGGTGGGGCTACGTGTCCGACCCACGGGTCTCCGAGGCAGTAGCGGCGCGCCATGTGTTCTGGCGTGTCGTGAAAGGATGGGTCTGGCAACGGACAGCCGCGGTGGGTTCGCGGTCGTTGCAAAGCTGTCCGTGTTCCCACTAAAAGTGTTAGTGACGGAACACCCCGGGGTTTTGGTGGGTATACGGACTCCGGATACTACAGGGTGTTTGACAGTTTTTCACAGTGAACTAAAAAAAAACACTAGCAATTCTGGAGGTAATATGCATTTAAAAACTTCTCTTTTTATCACTTATTCTCAAAAAACTAATTCACAAAAAAGAGTTAAAAAAAAGGGGGGTCGGGGATATTTTTGGCCAACTTGTATTCTCTAAGTGGGCCCCCGAACACGCTTATTTGGTTTGTCGGACCCTCTACCAAACACCCTTTATAGATATAGAATACTATTCAACTTTCAGATTGATCTCCAGCTATTGTTTGTAACCTTTAAATCTATTGAATAAAACGCTTAGAAGATAATTTGCTACTACAAGACATTTGACATAGAGCTTCAGTGGCTAGGGCATTATTGTAAAATTTCAAGTCTGTTATGTCTTTCAGTTCCTAAAAAAGTAGGTTGAGATCTGCGAAATCTATTGTATTATGGCCAAATACTGCGTATCGCAACTCAACGCGTTTAGGTACAAGAAACAGAAGATTAGGCAATTCGCACAAATTGTTACGCCTACTACAATTCTAAGTTTTATGATATTATCACAATTTTCAAGCACAATGTTGTATTTCAATTTATCAAAGTACAGAATTGAAACAACTTGTCATAATTTCCTTTATACTTTAATTTATTTTTGAGAACTATTGTTTTGAATAGCTGCAACTGTAATTTATACATGTTAAGTAGGTTTATAAGTAAGTCCATAGCTCGTCTGCCATTTATATAATATAAATATACAAGACAGCATTGAACAGCCATAGAAGAAATAAAGCAATGTATATTTATTTGTTTCTTCTATGACTGTCCAATCACCAAGGACGAGACGATAGACGATAGACGTCTGTTACTTACAATTACAATAATTGTGTAATAAGTAACAATTACTTTACTGTGTTTTTTTGCTGATGACTTTACGTTTTGTGTACCAAATTATATTTCAGGTAAGGCGTACGCGATGCTGTCAATAAAGGTTACTTTGGTACACTTGATACGAAGATATAAAATCACAGCTGACATTAGCAAAGTGAGGTTCAAATGGCGTTTGACTTCTTATCCTGCTTCTAGAAATAAATATATCTTTGAAAGGAGAACGAATAAGGAATAAATTTGAACAAATCCATACCATACAGGATATTAGGTGGGATGCCAATTTTAAAATATACGAGTATGGTTAAGTTTGCTGTGTCTTATGCTATCTTTAATACTTTTATTACAATTTTGAAAATTTGCTGTTTAAGTGAAAATATTTAATTTAGTCACTAAGCCGAGTTACAAGTAGTTTATTAATTTAGAGGTAACTTTATCGAAAAAGTATTTTATCCTTTAGGAAAAAAAAATATTACCCTTTGACTAAACTTTGAGTGAATGTGATTCATCGGGTACATTTGTTTTTAACTTCCCGAAGTAACTAGAGTCTGAGCCATGTTTTTCAATGAATTTGTTCCGGATTAATTAATGGATTGGTGGATTCTTATGTCGTTATTGGTTTAGGTTCTTGTATTTTTTTTTGGTTCTTTATAAGCAATGCTGTTCAATACGGCAGTGTTGCTAGAAATTGTTGGTGGTTTATTAGACGAATTTGTTTATAATATTTAATATTTTTGAAATAAATGTGTTATGGTGATAAACATTTTGTAAAAAGTTTTTTCTTCGTAAGTGGACTCATACGGTTGTACATTTACCATTCCTCAAGTTATTATAAAAACGCTCTTATACAATATAAAAGATATAAAGAATTCAGCTCTGAACGGACACCCTTAATATCAAAGCCAAACAGCATTCGCATTGGTCGCCGCGATCTTACATCGTAAACTCCCTGACAATGTGCATCGGACACGCCCGAAAGCTAAGTCGATTACGTCAGCTAATTACGTGAGAAAAGTCGGTTTTGAAATTAAAAAAATATGATATCTCATATGATGTAAGCATATTTTGTTGTATAATGGCTGCGCTCCGCGGTTTCACCTGCGCGGTGATGGATGAAGCCGATTATAAATCAAATATAGCGTATGTTTCTCAGGCATAATATAGTTATGTACTGGTATAATTTTTTTTTAACCGGTCATGTAGTTTTCGAGTTTATCCGTTACAAACAAACTATCAAATCTTTCTTCTTTATTATTATAGTAGATAATTATTAACACCAAGGTAAGAATAATTTAGCATAGTTTGTACCGGTGTTAACACTGTTTATTTTAACCCGTGAGAAGGCGCGCTATGAGCAATTTGCTCACACAAAAATTAATTGAGAAAGTTTTTGGTGTTCCTGACCACATATCGTCCCGAGCTCCTAGGTACCTTCCTAACTATTCAACCCCTTTCCCCTCGCGCAATTCACGCATCGCTCAGTCCCGCTGCTTCCGCGCAGTGAAGCACTTGTGGAAGGCCTGCACTGTCGTGCGGCAATTTGCTCATCGCGCGCCTATTCGCGTAAGTATTTATTTTTCATATAAAAACATGTTATTGTGTTTTTCTTGTGTATTATTATGTTAATTTGTATTAAATATTTTTTTATGGAGTACATAACTCTAAAGTCATATTTTAATGCTAATGTTTTATGTTATCAGCTACAACACACGTGAAAAATGTACAATCTGTATAATGCACAAAATCTTCAAAATTTCTTCGTGGTTGAAAGAGGATTCTAAACGAGAAGAGAGGAAACTTTTATATTACTTAAGACAACAAAAATGTAAACATTGTATAAATTTTTATATAGGTTTCTGGTATGATTTTGGAAATAAATTATTATTATTATAATTATTTTATTATTTCCTTGGATTTCATCCGGTCCTTTAGAAAAAGCATGCACTTCGTGCAAGCAATTACTCTGCACCGATCACATAACGTATATATGTTCAATGTGTTTTGAGAGGCACACTTGTCTTGATCTCATGGAAGAGTGAAATTATTAAATTTAAATTTCAGTTTTTTATTTATCGGGATTTTTTTAAGACTACCAAAGATTGTAGTTCCAAAATTAATCAATTTGTTATTTGAGGTAGAAATTCCTTTTATTTTTCATAGTTTTAATTAAAACTCTTGTTTTATATTAAATTAATGTTGTTTTATTTATTATGGATCCATTTATAGCCAATTATACTAATGTTGCAGAAATATAAGCATTTAAAGTAGTGTGAGCTATTTGCTCGCGCGCGCCTATCCGTGTAACAACATTAGGCGCGCCTTCTCACGGGTTAACACGGTAAAGTAGTTATTGTGACATAACTATAATAAGGCATATGGCATACCTATATTTTGTAGAAATTAATGTCCTCAGTGTCTATAAACCTGTAGTACATCACTTTGCTCTATTATCAATAGTAAACGCAGCGCACGCGATCTATGGATTTTTCGGCGACATAATTGCATATTTTAACATGAAACAGTATTTATTAAATTATTATTTTAAATGTCAGGCATATGGTATTGCTGACATTTTTATATACATTAACGTCTCCTATAAAAAGTTTATACATAACTTTGCTCTATTGTCAATAGTTTCCGAAGCGTACGCGTGGCGTTTATTGGCATTTTTTCACACCTTGGCAATCACCTTTGTGATTACATTGCCGAAGTATTTATAAGAATTCCTTAATTTTTTGTAAATACTTTAAAGCCTATGAATCAGAATCGGAAATTAATTCACCAATATTACAATGATTGTCACCAAGGAAATCACATTACATATAAATGTACATTATGTAACTCTGTGATTATGTAGCTTTCTAACGACAAAATATTTTTTTAAATGGGTCCAATAAGTTTATTCATTCCGTGCAAAAATACAAACCTTTCCTCTTTATAATATTAGTTTAGTTAAGGATTTTGGGAAGCTTTATAATATTATGATAAAATGTTTAAATTCTTCATGGTTAGATGGCGATATACGTTCCTAATACATGCAAGACTTTTTGCGTGAATTTATGTATTATTACTTCATCGGTCTCTTCGCATTCGGGCTCTTAGTAATTGTTCGTATTTTTCGTTTATAAGTAAAGAGGAAAGATTTGTATATTATATTATATTATATTATATTATATTATATTATATTATATTATATTATATTATATTATATTATATTATATTATATTATATTATATTATATTATATTATATTATATTATATTATATTATATTATATTATATTATATTATATTATATTATATTATATTATATTATATTATATGGGACAACATCCACATAAAGGTCTTCAGGTCCCAAAGCCTGTACTATGGTAACCTGATGACTGATATACATATTTAAATACTATACACACCCAGACGCAGATCAAAGAGACATGTTCATGCACACAAATGTTTGAACTGTCCGGGGATCGAACCCGGGACCAGTGGCTCAGAAGGCAGGGATGCTACCAACTGCGCTAACCGGCCTGTCAAAGTTATAAAAAAAGTAAAAAATAAGTTGGTTGACGTTACGCAGGCCTTCTGCATCCTATCTGGGCCTTGTCCTGGACGGGAGGTGGGCTTTTAGGGCCCACTTCACCCAACTGGCCCCAAGAGTCGTGGGGGCCGCAGCTGCCTTGGGAAGGCTACTGCCCAACGTGGGTGGCCCGAGTGCTAATTGCCGCCGGCTATACTCCGGAGTAGTCCGGAGTATGGCTCTTTACGGGGCACCGGTCTGGGTGGACGCTCTCAGTCGTGACAATAAGACTCTGCTGCGTCGTCCGCAGCGGGTCATCGCGACGAGAGCGATACGCGGGTACCGGACGGTGTCCTGGACGGCAGCGTGCGTGCTGGCCGGTGATCCCCCCTGGGAGCTCCAAGCGGAGATCCTCGCCGAAGTGTATCACTTCGTGGCGGCGAGGAGATCCCGTGGAGACGCTCCAGCGTGGGAGGAGGTCACACGTATGCGGTGGCAGGCGCGAGACGCCTTGTTGCGGCGGTGGACGGAGGACCTGGCTCCACCAGTCCCTGGGCAGTGGACGGTGGAGGCCATCCGCCCAGTCCTCCAGAGGTGGGTGAGGCGGCGATACGGCTCGCTGACCTTCCGATTGGTGCAGGTGCTTTCCGGACACGGATGTTTCGGAAAGTACGTGCACCAAATCGCGAGACGGGAGGCGACCCCAGCCTGCCACGAGTGTGGGGCGCCGGAAGATACAGCGCAACACACGCTGGAAGTGTGTGCTGCATGGGGCCCGCAGCGGCACACGCTTTCAGCGGAAATAGGCGGAGATCTCTCCCTGCCGAGCGTGGTAATTTCCATGCTCGGCAGCGAGAGATCGTGGCAGGCGGTGGCCACCTTCTGCGAAGCGGTGATGGCGCAGAAGGAGGCTGCGGAGCGGATCAGGGAGAACGATGTCCGAGCTGATCCACTCCGGCGCAGACGACCGGGAGAACGGAGGAGACGGTTCGCACGTCTCCTCCCTCCCCCGTAGTGGGGTCACTGGCGAAGAGTCGGGGGACTCTTCGTCGGCTTGCACGGCTCTACACGTCTAGGGGGTGACCTTGGTGAGCAAGGTCATCCCTTCACAGGCGCTGAGGCCCGGTTAAGATCAATCCGGGCCTACCGCTGGGGCGAGATGGTGATTGCCAGCGCGACCCTGTCTCGCCCCACACCCCCGTGGCGGAAGGGAAGTGCACAGCATTTCCCCCCTCAAAAAAAAAAAAAAAAAAAAAAAAAAAAAAAAAAAAAAAAAAAAAAGGCCTTCTGCATCCTCCGTAGTGGGGTCAATATAACAATTTCACCAAATTTCAGTTGCATTAATTCATCAGTCAAAGGAATTTGAAATTATTCAATTTAAATAATGACATGAACATAAAAAAGATATCCAAATAATTTTAAAGGTTTAGATACCTATGTTTAATAATAGAGATATTAACTGTCCAGGCGTAACTTCATATTGCAATGCTACTCAAAGTGTCGCTAATTGTGGTATCAATACCTACTAATAGGTTATAATATCATTTTGTGAGTGTAAGTAAGTGACAATAGGACCTGAGTTTGCATACGCTGAGAACAGGAGATTAATCGAATGTTCAGATATTTATTGAAGTCAAAGTCAAAGTCAAAGTCAAAGTATATTTATTGCTGAATTACATGTGTAAAATGATATTATAAACTATAATTGTTTCAATGTAATCTGCCTTTTAAGGGCGTGCAATATTTATCTTAGGTACATACGAGTATAATAACAAATAATTGAACTGTTGACTGTTGACTGGTTCTACTACTTCAAAGTCATTTATCTAAACTTGATGCTTAGAAACATATTATGTTAAATTATTTAGCGTAATTATTAACTCATCTACATACCTACAGCTATTTTACGTAACTTTTATTTAGAAATAAGACGACTTCCAATGTTAATTTATTGTTGCGTTATACCTACTACTCTTTCCATGTTAAAGTTCCCTCATAAAAACACAAGCAAGTGCTGTTAGCTACTACCTACTAGTATTTGTACCTACGTATTATCGAGTCCGTATAGATACGTACATCTTGTATGTCTATGTCAAATGATTTCAGAGAACATTTTCGGGTGCCCAAGATACAGGCCTAGCCTCGTTTGTGACCCACAGCTAAAGATAATTCTTTACAATGGCCTAGAAATAAAAATATAAAACAATATTGTAGTAACCTATTAAAATAAACTCAATTGTACTGCTCCCTCAATTGTCCAAGTTCCTACATACTTTAGTAGTTAAGTTTGAAATTAAGAACAGCACTTGTTAAATCTGTGTGTCAATAAATACACTTTTATTATTATTGTTATTATTAGATGTCATTAATATAATAGTAACTATAAAATTATAAACAACCGAAATAAATTAAGTTGTGACCCGTTTGACCTAATATGCTATTTCTGCTTAGATCTTACAAAAGCAACTTATCTTAGAACTAAAATAACACAAACTGAATTATATCAGCTGAGGCAGCGGAACGTTCAAGAACACTAAAGCACCTGTGCTCTACTTGCTTAGGAAAACGTACAATGTACGTAACGGGCACTAAGTTGTTTGTCTGGACGATATGTTATATCAGCATAAAGGGCGTTGGCATTTATATTATTGATTCGTGGAACTATGTGCAGCAAAAGTTGGCATTTAGGAGCTGAAACAAGTTATGTAGGGTTTATACTATTTAGCGACTTTAAAAAAGGGAAGCGTTATAATATTGAGAATTGTTGAACATGTTGAGAATCTTTCTACAAATGGGGGAGAAATCGGTAAATATACACAAAAAAATACATGCAGTCGAACATATATGTTGTTCACCGAATCTCAAAATTTGTATTTTATTTGGTTGAGTATACTTCCGCATAGTAGGGAAGAGTGTGTATGAAAGAGCCAGTTTTAAATACAACATTTCAAGGCAACCTGTGAATGAAACAACCACCATGAAAGTGCCAGGTTCATAAATAATAGTAACAAACTAGTTTATAAATAATAAAATTGTATTAATAATCTCCTAAAAATTAAGTCAACCGCAAACGATTTTTTGAAAATACCTTTTTATTATTGTCTGATTATGTCTTAAATAATAATTCTATGAAATGTTTTTTATCAGTGTAAATAATAACTTTTTGAAAATTACAGCTCTTGACCACAAATAGTTCTACCTTACAGTTTTCTAAATCAATAATTAATACCTTGATAAAAATCAGTCTTAAATAAGTATCAAAAAATGGCAACATTAAATTATATGAAAGTGCCAGCTTTTTCAAAGCATCGACAGTTTGCTCTTTCAAAACATTTTGTGTTTAAAAATATAACGTCTAAAAACAGATTACCCATGTAATATTGCCAAATATATGCATAACAATAAAACATATTACTTATATCAATCCGTGCTAAATCAACCTTTAAAAAAATATAAGTACACTCAAAATAGTTACATTTTGGTTTCAAAATTTTCGATGTTGTCATACGACGCCATTTAATTTCTTAAAACTATCAAACCTCTGGGGTCGACAGCTATATCTAGTGTTGTCATATACAAATTAGTAAGAGATTATGGTAGGTTTTAGTTCAGTGTAGAAAATCACACCAGCTCTTTCATATACACTCTTCCCTACTACTACTATCCTTCCATTTAAGTTTCATCAAATTCGGTTAACAAGTTTATGAGTTACACTCCAACAACTGGAAAGCGTAGTGCCTATTTTGACGATTTCATGATACTATCATTGACGGTGAATAATATCGATCCCGTAATTAGCAAGGGTCACAAAAAAGGCTGAACATTTTACCTAAATTTGAATTCAACACCAAAAAGTGTCAAATAACTTGTCGAAGTCGGTATCATGCAAACAATATTGTGATAATAGGTACTTCTGAACTTTCATGGTACCGACTTCAATAAGATTAATTCACACTGTATGGTGTTGAAAACGGTTCCATTTTTTGTTTTTTTTTTTATAAAATAAATTAATTTAGGTAAGCTAAGAAGGATGTAGGTATTCACGGAAGAAAAAACTATATTGATAATTTACAAACCGTTCGTGTAATCTGGTAGGCTGGCTAGATTTTGTGTTAGTGAACTGTGAGTAGAAAGCATTCTGCTGCTGTTCGAAAATTAAATATGAATTAAAAAGCGTACAAAATCATTTTTATATAAAAAGCATGGAAACACACAATAACACATCACAACATCCAATCCAACACTTGGGGTTAAAGATTTCTGCTCATTAAACAAATATTTAGGTTCAGATTCGCTCTCGTATCAACTTTACCAAATATGGAGTCATCAAAAGTTACATTAAAATTGTATCATTGAAGTTGTACATAATAATAACTACTGATGGTAGCAAACCTCTAAGTTGGCGTCAATCACCAACCGATTTCGGCAAGGCCGCTTTTCGGACACGTTGGTATTTCATATCCAATATTTTATTATATAATATTTTTAAAGCATCATTCCACCAACACACAACGTATAATTATTTTACCAGATGTCATGTGGTTAAAATAAATGATAAAAACATGGAAGAGTACGAAGATGTGAAGGGTAGTCGAATTATAAAAATATCCTTGAGAGTGGTATACGGCCTGAAATACAGCTAAATATATTATTAACTGTTCATGTAGTTCGGAACTTAGAAATAATATTTATTGACAATTTTCTTATACATGTTAGTCTAGCGCTTAACTAAGAACTCTCACTGGATGCGTTGTGATGATGCGTTGGTCGTATCACAGTAGATTTGGAAGAGCTCTCAAGGGCAGATGCTGGAACGCACTAATATGTGTTAAGTGAATGCTTCTCAAACTTGAGAGTGATAGCATCTCAGATAGTGTTACGGTTACCACCGTGCTGTGGATTAAACAAGATGTTACCTTTATTGTAAGCATACGCTTAGGTTAAGGATCAATTCGGCGTTCGTTAGATTGGCGACCAACTATCAATCATAATTTTTTTTAAATAAAAATATCATGTAATAACCATTTTGGCCGCTGACTTCGTCTTAATTGAGCACCAATCATTCTGTGGCCCTGCATAATGTAGAATGTAGAGTAGACAGTTCGAGCGAATCTGTGAGAGGGTCACCTACTTTAATAATACAAGGGAAGCATTCAGTGTTCTTTTCATTAAACTGGTAGTCTTGTCACGTTCGCTACCCTAAAAAGTAAATTCTATATAGGATCGGTTTTTGGACAATTTCAATCTATGGAAGCAAATCACACTTTCTGTTCAGGGTGTTCGCGTTCTCATACCTTAATATTAGCTAGCTAAACGGTCAAGTTATTTTTAAAGACTTTCTGTCGTGATACACAATTTGGCAGTACCTACTCAAAAATAATTACCATAATTAATTACATTGTTATAATTAAAATATTGTCACTGAATTAAACCTGCTGATGCTAAGAGTGGTGCTTTCCCGTGACTGTTGCTGCCACCCAAGACATAGGATTATCATTTTGCGTAGCACTGCACTGAGCTCGTAATCCCGAGACGTAAGTTTTTCAGTGTCTCTCACCCAGAAGTTTTACTTGATGTGTGTCCCGCTCATACCAAGTAACACAGTAATACTTGTTTTTGCTTTACCGTTTTATATAAGGCACTGCGGTGGTACCGAACAAGACCATACCATCTAGACTTGAAAGTCGAGTTTCTTGGTCTTTTATAATTTACATTCCAGCGGCAAAGGGAATATTTTATAATTCCGTCTCCCCACGAAGTAAGTTCCACTGTAAAAAATAAGAACACCATGTTGTAGACTCCGTAAACTTGACTGAAAGTCAAGACCAAGCCCAGATTTCCGAAGTAATAGACAGCCGTTTGACGTGTGATAACCCCCTGACTACCCCTGATCTACTATCAATTCAAAAGATATGATTTGAAGGAAGAATATTTGTCTCAGACATGGTATCCACCAAGACAGTTGTGGAAGTGGAAGACTCAGGTTCAAACCCCGTCCGAGGATGTGTACTTTTACTAAAATTGCAATTTGTGTCACCTTGAAAGTAAATAAACGACCGAATAATCTTTCTTACAATTGAGCAGTTTTGCTGTAAATAGCAAAACGGCACAGCTAATTAGGATCCTTGTTAGTAAAGAGGCTTTACCTCTCAAGTCGATTTCAATGTTATTTTAGTTAGTCGCTTGCATTTAAAAAAAAATATATAATATTATATGAATACGTTTCTTATAAATATGTTTTGGAATGTGTATGTGATGTGTATGTATTTATATATCTTATATATATGTATTTATATATTTATTTATTTGTTATAAATATTTATTTATTTATATTAAGTTATGTTCGTGTAGTTTATGTAATTTTAATATTATTTAGGTTTACTTTTGACGTTGTTTTTCAAATACATTGCCGTCGATTCGTGTATCATAATTTCTCTCCATCCAAAGGTTGTCTGAAAGAGATCGCTTATAAGCGATAAGACCGCCCATTGTACAACAGTATTTATAATTGTATATTAAATGTATCCACGTTTGTTTTATGTACAATAAAGCGTTATCTATCTATCTATCTATCTATCTATCCTACATAATAGCAGCTGAGCAACCGTAATATTTAAACTCGTGCATTATTCGCGGAAAACTCAAAGAATCAAAATATTTTTCCATCCCTCGTCACGTCACTGTCAACCCAGGACGCGCGTGAATCGATCTTAATTTGAGGCAAAACTGAATTTGCCCTTTTTCATCCCCTGTTGTTTATTACGGAAGTGAGTTTTAGATTACAACTTCACGGTTTTTTGATTTTTTTGTGCTTTGAATGACATAGTTATATTAGGACAATAATAGTAATAACTTTTCCATCTATCGGAGTAAAGTTATTTAGAATGATGCAATTATAAAAAAAACTGATTGATAATCCTAAGGGCTTAACGTTAAGTAGCACCTTTATTTTTATTAAAGTTTTATATGTAAAATATATGTGTGACATGTGTGTATAAAATCTTATATCGTTATGTGATCAATATTGTTGCAATTTCCTACCAATACGGTACATTGATATTTTTTAATATCAAATATTCTTACTCACAATATATTACACGCCATACAAATAAGTTTAGTTCGATAGAAAAATCACAAACTTCCAAAAAAACAGCCCTGACGGTATTTCCGTCGATGGAAAGAAATTATTCCATTCCTATTCTACTGAAGGTATTTTTACAAAAAAATTTGTGTAATCCCAACAAACAATATGTTTTTTTTTTTATTTTCATTGTTAGTGAAGGCTTCTAATAACAAACGTTGGATAGACATAGATTAGGCGTAACATGCCTTATATCTGCGGAGGCTGTTGGCCGACTACCTCTAAGACTGCGAGGTCCTGGTAGAAGGTCGCGACGGTTGGCGGTGCCGTCGTATCTCCTGCGAAGTTCCACAGGGGTCAGTGCTGGGACCACTGGGAACTACGACTGAGTGCTTCGTGGCACGCTACCTGCAAGCATGTGGTGGCCACCTTCTGCGAAGCAGTGATGGCGCAGAAGGAGACCACGGAGCGGATCAGGGAGGACGATGTTCGAGCTGATCCGCTCCGGTGCAGACGACCGGGGGATTGGAGGAGACGGTTCGCACGTCTCCTCCCTTCTCCATAGTGGGGTCACCAGCGAAGAGACGGGGGACTCTTCGGCCCCCGTATAGGGGGTGAATTTGGTGAGCAAGGTCATTCCTTCCCAGGCGCTGAGGCCCGGTTAAGATCAATCCGGGCCTAACGCTAGGGCGAGATTGTGAATGCCAGCGCGACCCCATCTCGCCCCACTTTAGCGGAGGACTCTCCGCTAAGGTGTCTCCGGGTCGATACTTAAATTAATTGTCAATTACACAAACAATAAATACCGCAAAAATTATAAAATCAAAAGTGGATGGAAGATAGAAGTGGGGCCTTTGCGTATACATCGAGAATTTGAACTTTATTTCTGTGGCATAGAATCAACCGCTATGGTTGGCAAAGCGCCTGGTGATTATACTAATCGGGTATCATTACCGACCGCAACGAGTGCGGTAAAGTTCAGTGCAGAATAATAGTTCGCAGTACTATTGTTATCGTTTCGGATTGGTAACGGGTGTTGTTAGTGCTGCGGAATCATTGAAGATTATCGTTGATTAGTTTGTACCGTTAAACAACATAATAATATTTATAGTATTATTTTTTAAAGCACTAACGCCTGCTTTAGTGATCTCAAACATTAACACGGAGAGTCAGAAGACGCGGGTTCGAATCCCGTCCGAGAATGGAATTTTTCTCACTATAAATTTAAATGTTTGAGATCGCTAAAGCAGGCGTTAGTGGTTTATAAAAGTAATACTATAAAACTTACAAGGGCTGCGATGTCAATACGAAAGTTTAAGTATTTCTAAATAATGCTTCTTTCGTTTGGATGGTACTGTTAAAACTGTCCAATAGATGTCGTCCCGTCCCCGCAAGATGGTTAGTCAAATAGAGAGTTAAAATTCGATGCTCGGACCAGAACCTCGGTGGCCTAGTTGGTCAATGGCGTCTGACACGGAGAGTCAGAAGACGCGGGTTCGAATCCCGTCCGAGGATGGAATTTTTCTCTCTATAAATTTCAACATAATTATAATAATTATATCACCGCAGTGGCGGATTTATGGCGAGCCGTCGGTGAGTGGCGACACCGTGGACCCTGATTGTCCCTGGGGTTAAATGAGACCCCTGACCCCCGGCTACCTTATTTGGCCGTCAGGGGGTGAAGAGGCAAGAGCAAGTACAAAAAGCTCCAAGGGTGGAAGTGTTAATAGGCATAACGCCGGTAGTAGCGCTCCAGTCAAACCGCAGCACACTTCTCGACACCTTTTAGCCATCCACACCAACGTTGCCCCTTCTGTCACCATTCATGGTGACCTTTATGGGGGGCCCGTTTAGTGGGTGTCACCACCTGCCCAAAAAATTTAAATGAGACTTAAATTGGTAGGTGCCATAGCCCACTATCTTCTTATCACTAATAAAATCATATCAAAAAACGATATTAAAAAATATAAGAAAATATAAAAATATAAGTAACGCCTGAATCAATAAATTTTCTAAAATCATATCAATAGCTTTGCCATTTTACCCATTTTATAATAGACATACCATGTTACCATCCATCCAAAAGTTTCTGTTTTTCATTCTACTTTATATTTTTATACCAAACAGGCCTCTAAGTATTGGCAACAGCCCAACTTATGCCTTTGTAAAGGACCGGATGTAATCCGTGATAAAAAAACATAATAGTATTACGCAATGCCATGGACACTCACAATATCACAATGCATACATAGTACACTCACACACATAAATAATGTGTGTTTGTTTTGTATCAATGTAAATAATAATGAAACACTCAATGCGTTGCTAATCGCAATACTCGAGAACGGCTGGACCAATACAGCATATTTTAAATAATTATTCCTTGAAGTTCTGGAAGGTTCTTACTGAGGTCTGAATCGTTATCGTTAGAAAAAGTGCTTATAATCTACCTGAGGCTGGTTTGACACCCATAGAAAGGGCTCTGATGTAAGTTATAACATTACTTCGTGACGATTCAATTGGAAGCCAATTAGTAAATTCACGCGCTAGTGGTATTTGCATCTAGTGACCTCTAAGACCTAGGTTTCAATAATGACTTCGTCATATTCGCAAGTTGCCAAAGCCTCTTCCCTACTCCGTGGCCAGTTGCCTGGCTCCACGCGATTATTAATAGCCTAGTCGAATATACATATTTTCTATAATAACTGTAGTACATATTTTTTCTCTATTATCGATACAAGGATGTTTTTTGGTAATTTTTTTTTTACACTTTGGGTTACATTATCGAAGTTTTTATACGGATCCCTAACTTTTTGAAAATATTATATTTAAGCCTATGTTACTCAGTGCACACTAAAGGCCAAATATTTTTTGAAATCGGTCCAGTAGTTTTTTTTTATTCGTTACATACAAGAATACAAATCTTCACACTATATAATACTCGTAATAAAAAATAGATAATGAAACCTATTTTTTTGACTTTTTTACTAATCAAAATATATTTATATATAATTCCAAAGATTTATTAGTAATTAAAAATAAAATAAAATAATAATAATAATAACTATCTAATCTATAAGCCCCATGGTGGGGGGAAAAGTGGCCAAAACTTGAATTGAAAAATTGGTTGACTTGAATCCGATCTGAGGCAGGACTAGGGAGGGAATATGTTAACCTACGTGCAATCTTTCTGCATCATTCGAAATTTATCTTTATTGTCACACTAGCTGGTGCTCGCGACTACGTCTCCGCAGGATTAGTATTTCAAGTAGCTTATTATCTTCTGCAAGGCCGTATATACCTTTATACCAAAATGTCATAAAATATGTACATGTTCAAACGCAATTGCTATAATAGTATTACATAAGTAAATTTAAATACTTTTAGTAAATCAACCAGTAAACATTAATAATAAAATATAGGACTTACGGACATACAATATAAAATAAGTCGCCATGGAAATAAATTGTCATTATATTTCATCACCCTTGACTTTCGCCGAGTACGTCAAGTGTACCGAACTGCCAAAATGACTTGGTTTTAGACTAAGCTATCAGAAACTGACACAAACTTTGACAGGACTGTCATCATTACGATGTTGACGTAGGCGGAGATCTTATTACTCGTATTTTTGTTTATGTTGTGCCCAAGCATATTACGCTTTTTCACCCGTGTGGTGATTGATGATGATGATGATGATGATAAAATGTATCCTATGTGGTAATCCAGTGCCTCGTCTACCTCCATAGCAGATTTCATCATAATTGCCCTCGCCGTTTGAGCGTGAAAGAGTAACAAAGATTCACACATACATACATCTATACATCCATACTCACAAACTTTCGCGTTCATAATATTAGTGGGATGTGAATTTATTCTCAAAGCTTGAAATTAGAGGAAGCCATTTTAAAATATTAATGGATGTGTAATGTATATCGTGGATTGATTCAATTACGTGTATCCGATCTGCATTGTAGCTAAGCGGAAGCGTGATAGAGAATGATATGTATTAAATTACTGAACTTCCAAAATACATAGTTACAGTTGAACATTGCCATCTAGCGTGGTCTACAGTAGTGAAATATTGGTTTGACAACACGCTCACAATGGAGTTACTGACTATAAATCAGTGAACCGTGCATATCAAGAATAGCATAGCCTGATCTTGAAATATTTTAGTAGGACGCTGCAATAAATAGAAAAAAAGTAGAATCTCTCACATGTGAATCCTACTTCCTACTAATAGTAGTTTTACAAATGCAAAGGTTTATAAGAATAGGTGTATGAATATTTCCTACTCCTTCACGTTCTTACGGCTGGGCAAATTTTGATGAAATTTGGTATGGAGGTAGATGAGGTGCTGGATAACATATAGGTTACTTTTTATCTTCATCATCATCATCCACCACCATGCGGGTGTAGCCGCGGGGCGCAGCTAGTAAATTATACGTTACTTTCTTCTTCCTTCTACGATAGGTGTAATAGTGATATGTACAAATGAAACGAAACTTTTAATAATATTGATTTCCTTAATAAGGTGACGATGGCCCGTATATCCCTCGAAGTGTTGGACCTGGATTCCATCCCAAATGAAATATCTTGATCGTGGGGGTTTAAGTTGATTTGAGGTTGTACAGCACCCTCGACCCCTTCAATGAAAAGAAAAAGCTACATCGCTTAACAAACTCTCATGTTATATATTCCAGTTTTCATAAACAGTTTATTTAACAGAGTTACTGTTCTATTTCAGATGTTCATAAAGGGATTATTACCACGTCAAAAGAACTATTTCAGAACGGTATCACCACCTGTTATTTAGGATGGAAAAAAGTTTATGATATGTAGTTACTTCAAATCTATTAATACTTCCTTATTGTTCACGCACAAAAATCGGGGACCAAGTTTTTACTTGGTCCTTGATTTCTTTGCAAATTGAAATTTGCTTTAGATATGGATGAGTAGGTAATTACAAAGAATTTGATGAAAACCAATAATCAATACAGTATTAAGATAAGTAGTAGTATATCATGCTCTCTAGTATATGCCTACAGCACTTTTACTTCAGACACGTGGCCAGAAGAGACGCTAACAACTTAGAAAAGTTCATTGTTGTGGGTCACGTGGAAGGAAAAAGTAGTAGTAGAAGATCTCCCACCAGGTGGACTGACGTTGTCAAAGAGATAACTAAGGCAAATGCCAACTGCTATAAGACAAGCCGAGTGCCGCAATACTTGGAGAAACATAGTCCAGAAGGCCGTTCATGGGGTCACGATACTCAGTCATGAGAAATCGATCAAGAAGAAGATTAAGATAAGGGTGAATATGATATAAAATTCTTGAAGAAACCCTTGAAAATCATTCAAACTATCCTGGTTCATCCGCCAGAAAATCCTGCGTTATTAAAATAACTAGCGACTACGACTACTACGACTACTATAAGTTCTTCGAGTAGCTAAATTATCTTCTCCAAGGGCATATCAATCTCTTTACCAAAATGTCATAAAATTTGTACATGTTCAAACGCAATTTCTAGAATAGTATTAAATAAATGAGTTAGTTTGATTACTTAGTATAATCAACCAGTAAACATTAATAATAAAATAGAGGACTTTCTTATGTACATATACAAATATAAAACTAATCACCATGGAAAAAAACTGTCATAACATTTCATCACCCTTGACGGTCACCGAGCATATCTAGTGTATCGAGCAGTCAAATTACCTTGGCTTTTGACTAAGCTATCAGAAACTGATACAAACTTTGACAGAACTGTCATTCATTACGATCTTGACGTAGGCGGAGATCTTATTATTTCGTCTTTGCTGTGCCCAAAAATATTACGCTTTTTCATCTGCGTGGTGATAGAAGATGATGATGATGATGAAAAGTGTCTTATGTGTATATTCAGCGCCTCATCTACCTCTAAACCAAATTTCATCAAAATTTCCACCGTCGTTTGAGCGCTAAAGAGGAACAAACATCCACACATCCATACATCCATCCATACTCACAAACTTTCGCGTTTTAAATATTAGTAGGAGTAGGATATAGTAAACGGTCGTATATAAAAATCAGTTTATTTAACGCTTTGAATTGAATAAAGCAAGTTGTCGGTTCACTAATAGTAAAATATCGAATTGAAACCAACTGTATACCTAATATTATGTTAATATCTGACAACCATGTTGCGAGTCGTGATGAGGCAGAGAAGCTTATTTTACACTCGACTATCAGCGTACAATTTATAATGATATTTGATTGGAACTCATGTATTATCGTTATATATACCATAAAGGCTAAGATTAAGCCCTGTGGCATTCCACATGTAATTAACATTAGCAATTAACCATTTGCGACTTATTTGTTAGATTGCAAATGAATCTGATTCTATTTTGTGGTTTTAGTTATTACGGACCCGGAAGCTGTGATGGCTATATGTAATACGTGCTTGGAGAAGGAAGATCTATTTAATAGGTTTATAAAGCCATTTCTTGGCGAAGGAATATTTACTATTGGAAGTGGTATGTATTAAAAAGCATAAAATTGAGCTTTAAAAGCACTTTTGAGATAATTTATCATAAATTTTTGTTCTTGTTATAGTGCCAACCTGGAAAACACACCGGAAATACCTAAATCCAGCGTTTAGCCATTCAAAACTAAAAAGTTTCATATACATTTTCAACAGGCAAGCTTGTAAGTTAATTGAAAAGCTCGATCAACGGTTGGGACAGCCTTTTGATCATAAGGATCTATTGAAACTCAACAATTTGGAAACAATATGCAGTAAGGTCATTTTACTCGTTGTTTGATGTACTTAACTAAGATAAAATATTTCAATTATTTGTGTCTTATCTGGATCTTAGCAGACATGTTTTATAATTTAGTAATTAAACTTGATTATTATCGTTGTGATGATTTATGGCACTGAAACGTGGTCTCTTACTATGGGCCTCATAGACAAGCTCAAAGACGCACAACGAGCTATGGAGAGGGCTATGCTCGGGGTTTCTCTACGTGATCGAATCAGAAATGAGGAGATCCGTAGAAGAACGAAAGTCACCGACATAGCCCAGAAGATTAGCCAGTTAAAATGGCAGTGGGCAGGGCACATAGCACGCAGAACAGATGGCCGATGGGCCCGAAAGGTTCTGGAGTGGAGACCACGGACCGGCAAGCGCAGCGTAGGTCGTCCACCGGCACGGTGGACAGACGACCTGATGAAGGTCGTAGGACGACGTTGGATGCAGGCCGCTTCCAACCGGTCCTTTTGGAAAATCAAGGGGGAGGCCTATGTTCAGCAGTGGACTTCCTACGGCTGAGATGATGATGATGATGATGATTATCGTTGAAAATACTTGAAAAATATTATATACAAAATTAGTAGGTACTGTACTAACTTGTTCATGTATAACCAAAACCTAGGCTATTGTTCGAAAGAAAGTGTTAATTTTTAACTGATATTTTGGCTGGTTGATTTAAAATATTCAATACTTAAATACAAAAGCATAAATACTAGAGCAGAAGTATTGGGGAAGAGGAAGAGGTTCTATAGACACCTCGACCGCTAAACATGTTAGGAGCTTGGCTTAAGACCTAAAAGGAAAGCTAACACGACATTATACCAAAAATCACTTTCGGAGCCTATTCAATTTAAACAAACAAAGTTTTCCTGTTTATAATTATATATAGTATAGACGAAACGTTTACAATATAAAATTGTTTGATTTTAGTGACAGCAACAGGTACAGCAGACGATGAAAACATTTTACGACAAAAGTATATACCATTATTTACAACAATGCAACAGATTTTCAACGACCGATTTCGTCGACTGTGGTTTTACGCTGACAGCATTTATAACCTGTCGAATTTGAAAAGAAAACAAGATGAAACTAGCAAACAGCTTTGCGACTTATCTAGCACGGTATGTAGTTAGTTACCTTAGTTTAACTTTATATTTTGCAACATTATTTTTAATAGTTCAATTATAAAAGTAAATAAACTAATAGCCTACATAAGTAATTATTGAAGAGAATAGTAAAGTTGCTAATGGTGTCAATTCTATTAGCATTCTCTTAACTAAACATCTCTAAATTATGGCAGTACTTGTTTTGTTTAAGCTAAAATCCAAGTTTCCAATTCAAAATTCAAAATTCCAAAGCTTTCGAACGAAAGCACTAAAATTAGACATTTCCCTTCAGTTGTGGGCATATTTTAGACAGTTAATTCGTCGCAAAATTTGGTGCTCGCTAAATTAACCTAAAATAACCCAATATTGAATAAAATAATCCTATTTTTAGAACTGTCATTCTTTGTGGAGTGGACTTTCCGGAGTGATTTCGGATTATTCCATCAAAGGTCATTGGTCATCATACGGCCAGAAACAATAGAAATTTAATTGTTATAATATAACGACTCTTGAAGGGTTAACATAATAAGAACCACCATAATATTTTTTTGGTTCAGTAGTTTAGTTTTTTTTCTACAAGAAGTCTATAATGCTTTTATACAATTATGTAACGAGATGGGCCAGTTAGTATCACCAATAACTACTAAACTCGCTCATTTACAGTTGCAATGCGTCTTAATGCTATTGTGGGCTTAACATATTTGTGCATCGTTTTATGGCACTCTTCACTCGTACCATTGTTTTTCTAGCTTTTATTAACCCTTCGAAACCCTAACCCAGTAATGTTTGCACCACCTTACTACAGGCTATATTTGAAGATGGTTGTACAAGAAGTCTATTTCCATCAGATAGTGTCCTCACATTTAATTATGCTATACAATATATCAACAGCGAGGTGATTATTAAACTCTACGTTTTTACGGTGTACCTTACGGGTTTTACTCTACGAAGCTACTCGTACCTAAAACATATAATTAATTATTTTTATAAATACAATATTATAAGATACCGACTGACACCTCCAGTTTTGATATTTGGTACTGGGGTTAAGTTAACCATAAGATATTAATTATGTGACAGAACACTGTGGCAAAAAATGTATTTGCATAGAAAACAAGCAACAATTAAATGTGTATTTGCGTCTCTTCGCCACTATTTTTAATGTTAACATATATTATAAAAAGTACCCCTTCTTGTTAGTTGTTTATTTATTTTTCAGATCATTGAAATAAAACGCAAAGAAATGAAAAGACGATATGAAGATCAGGAATCAAGTAAGTTTACTATTTTTCTATCTAACTAACTATATAGCTAACTATTTTTCCAAATAGTCTTTCTTAGTATTTTTCTTGCTTTTGTTGTATTTATTATGGCTAATATATGTGTTTGGTTTTAACAACACGTTGCAGTTCCTGGAAAAGCGGGTTGATTTCTGCGAAATCTTTTGTATTATTGGCCAAATATGGCGAATCACGAGTCAACGGGTTAAATATAAGACAGTAGGTACGGGGCATCGCACCAATGACGTACTTCGTGAGTTCAATGGTCATGATGACAGCAACCTATAATCATAGTTTAAACGAAAACGCTGTACCGCGCCGTAATTTAAGTGTGACAGGCATGTTGCGTAGATGAAAACTGCAGTAACTCTCGTGTGATTGGTATTAAATCCAATAACGGTACGGTACAGCTGACTTGGTAGGACTATAGTAACTACCTAATTCTCGTTCCATGGCGCAAGCAAAATATAAAAATGTCTTAACTTATTTCTGGATGATCCGAATTTAATGAAACAAAAATTGGATTGCTCAGGACTCCAAAAAAGGACTTGACGTCGCGTGTCTAAAGTGTAAACAACGACTCCGTATTGGAAAAAGTTAAAAAAATAGATACTCTCAGTTTTCATGTAAAATTTGTGATAAAGTGATAAATTGGCTTTCTTCCTCAGAAATAGAAATGTGGTTCACTCTGAAAGTTTGGTGAAATTATGTGTAACCGACGGAAAACATCCAAACAATGAAACAGACTTAATTTGAACGAATAGCGCACAATTGTGATGTGATATTTACTTTACACAATTCACAATTTCGAAAAACAAGTCAGAAGTGTTTATTCATACATCGATCAGTGAAATAACTAAATATTACGAGCAACCGTTAAATACTGCACGATTCGTGGCAACCTAAAATGATCTTTGGACTCGTAACAACTGACTAAACCAGTTATTGAAAGAATACCTCACTGATCACAACAAGAGGCGTAGTCATAATAAATTTTGCCTATTATCATAACATCTTGACAGCACAGTTGTAAAACGTACAGCTCTAACAGCTGAATTATCGGGTGCTGCTGCTGAGTTAGAATCCTGGTGTCGGGTGTTTTTCGCGTATAATACTTACCAAACCAATGACAAGCGACCTTGTCATAAATCATTGAAAATTAAACAAGAATCAAATACTGTTAATGAAAATAATGGATGAACAAAATATAACATAGCGCAACCGACAGAAGATCTAGAAATCGAGTTCACTTTCTAATATATCTAAAGAGTCTATATTTAATACAACAATGATGAGCTTACCAAACACCTCTCATTATAAACGTTCTCTAAGTAAATAAAAAGTGTCTCACGTTGAGCTATCTGAAAAGGTGAATTCTCTCACAAAACGACTTTTAAGTGCTAACCAGGAAATAGAAAATCTTAATAAAGAAAATTTCCATCTGAAAATGGACCTTAATAATAGCTTAGCTACAATTGAAAACTACAAAAGAATTGCCATTTCGGATGAAATATCTAAAACACCTCGCTCAGGTCGTAAAATAAGGAAAAATAAAACCGAAAATAAATCTTTCGTCACCTTCACAAATCAATACAGATACCCAAGTTCAAATGATTTCCCAGTCACCCAAGAAAGCGTTGAATTATAGCAAATTAACTGAAGATAGTGAAGTATTTTCTTCCCTTACACCCACTAAAATAGGCGAGACACTGCTTATAAAAATGTAAAAACAATTATATTTTTTTTATATCTTATAATTTAATTTATTATGCTCGTCGGTAAGACGCAGATAAGATTCAAAGAAGTCATTACATCAGCTTTGACTACTATGGCTGACTGGTTAAAATCTAATATACTAATATTATAAATTTAGATTAGATCGATTTTAACCAGTTAATTTATAATTTAATATTTTGCCATGTGAATCCTGACTAAGTAATTATGCACACCATTCAGCATTACTGTAACTTTTTTACACGTTAAAACTGTTGTCAATTTTACATAGGTACCCTGGGTTTTTAAAAAATATAGCAGCCTTAGTATATGGCATGTGCAGAACGTTAAACTTACAGTAAAAGTAAGGCAAAATTTTATTATTCTGTCCATATAAATTTTCATTTTACAGAAACTCACAAATTCTCTTGGAGATTATGTTGGAGAACACAAGCGAGATTTCATCCTTTACTGATGAACAAATAATAGCAGAAGTTAACACGATAATATTTGGCGGCTATGAAACTATAGGACTAGTCATGAATGTAATGCTGATCGTGATGGGATCCCATTTAGATGTCCAAGAAAAAGTTTATAACGAGTGAGTTTTAAATGAATTGTTTTTTTTTTATATTTTTAGTACGCTTTAACACATGTCATAATTTATGAACGAAACAAATAAGCTGCGATGGCTTCGAGTACTAAGACTATTAGAAAAATGGGCAATTAATAGAATAAGCATTAATTAGCATGAATACGAGTAGTAAGTACATATTATGTACATACTGGGTAAAATGTATTATTAATAAGTCAAGCGTTTATTTAGGTTTCCACGATTATTAAACAAATGTTTTTATTTAATTAGGTAGTAAATGGTTTTATTTAACACAATTTATGTAATTAGGTTGAATATATGAATTTATGAAGTCAAAGTTACATTTATTATAATTAGGGGCGGCTGCTATCATTGAACCAGTGCCTTCATCGGACTGGCATAATATTTCAATAACTGTGAACGCTGCGAGAGAAACTGAGCCAGCTGCGGACGGTGGGCGCATTTTTAATATAATTCACTTCGATCATTACGCGGGCAGCGATCACACGTGTTCATTGTCGCGGACGCTTTGTTAGAGATACACATGAGATTACATTCTCGAGATGAATCCAAAGATATTAGGACATAAAGTTAATGGTCAGTGCAAGCAAATGGCTTTTGATGTATACGAATATTTTAGAAAAAAATAACTGGACCCAAACTCTATTGAATATCAAAACATTTTAAACACAACAAATTTTAAAACCTTAGCACAAGTTACTGGACTATCGGAAAAGACTGTATATATATATATATATAGAGTAATTGTATAAGGGAAATTATTGAAAGGCAACGAAATATTCAAGTCACCGAAAAAATCAAAATAGGTTCGCAGAAAAAAAGTGGATATAGACGATTTACAAAAGGAAAAGTTAGAAGAAAAGTCACTCAGTATTATACAATTGATAAAAAATAACTACTCTTAAAACTTGGGCTGCTGAACATAGAGAAGAGAATATATTACACTGCGGAAAGGGTTGTTTAAGGCTGTTGTTACATGACCTTTGTTTTAAATTTAAGAAATGCGGTTTAAAAGGAAATACCTTAGGACTATTAAACAATTTCTTTGAGAAAGAAGACATACTTTATAACTTGACGAAACTTTTGTAAATGCGTCTCAAAACGTTTTAAAATGCTGGCAACCCAAGGATGTACATGGCGTGCTATCTTATATTGATGAAGGGGACCGTTTGATCATTGTACATTGTAGAGGTCTACCTGGATTTGTAGACTTGTGATATTTAAATCTTTGAATTTGTAAAACAAGGGATTCATCACGATTCTATGAATTTAAGTAAATGGATAAATGAAAAGCTGATGCCTAATTTACCACCAAATTCTAACATTGTGATGGATAACGCAGCTTACCGTTCCATACCAAGGCAGTTATGCAATCGGGGTCACAACGACATGACGTGGCTTTTGATGATAAGCTTAGAAAGGATGACTTATTAAAATTGAGTGAAAAGACATAAACTTAAGATATTTACAAAGTTGACGAGTAATTGAAAAGAAACGGACATAAAGTGTTGCGTTTGCCTCCATACCACCCAGATCTGATACCTATTGAGTGATAGATTGGGTTTGGGGTGACATTAAGGAACAATTAGCACAAAAAAGTATGGACTATAATTTGTACCAAAAAAAAAAGTTACAGGGATTATTTACTGAATATTCCGTTGATAAGCGGGAGCATTGCGTTAACCATGTAATTAAAATTGAGGACGAATACTGCAAACATGATGGAATTCAGGATGATGCTGTTGATTTAATTGTTCAGTCAGGACGACTCTGGTTATTCCGAAGATAGCTGCTTCGAAAGTCAATAATCAAGTTCCACCGATATTGATATGGACTTAAGTGACTGATTTATAATTTTGATAATTATTCTGTGTTATAAATAGAACAATAGTTTTTACCAAATATTTTATTCACTTACCTATTAGCTTATACATAGTTAGTTCATTCAAATATTGTATTATCGTCAATAATTTTCATTTAATAAATCATTATTTTCAAACGCAAACTCAAACTCAAATGGTTTATTGCTTATGTGCCAAGTTAACATACAATGCAGGTGTTGTTGCATAAGATTTACAATAAGTACATGTCACATGTTACCCTCTGGGGGTGTTGCAATTGTGCAGAGAGGACCAGTCTATTTTAATGTATTATCTTTGAAAAATTCGTCAATATTATAATAAACCTTCTGCAAAAGTAATTTTTTAAGTGTGAATTTGAATACGTTCATTTTATTTTTGTCTTTTATTTTGTTAGTTAGTGTATTATAAATTTTAACTCCCATTGCTTTGGTACCCGAACTATGCATTTTCAGTCTAGAAGTAGGTATTAAAAGTGTATGTTTCCGTGTTGGTCTAAGGGGATAATTTCTCGTCTGTTCACATGCTTTTAAAAAGTAATGAGGATATTTTAGAATAAACATGTACATTTCCAAGATGTAGATGGAGGTGAGGGTCAGCATTTGATATTTGATAAAATATGGTTTATGGAAATGATGTATTGTTAAATCTGGAAATTCTATGTTTGCAAGTATTCATAGGCATTTCTTTTGTGCGATGAAAAGGTTATCTACGTTTACACTATCACTGTTTTTTCACAGCTAACCACTATGACGTCACATATCTTAGGAACTATCTTGGTGCATTAACTTCTTCTCGTGTATGTCACTCTAAATGCCCTTACTCATGCGTTAGATTATTGTAATAAAGGTTATTTTAAATAAAAATACCTAGTTAGTTTTATTTTATAATTTAAATTTACAAAAATATGTCGTAAACTAAAGAGGTCCAATCATAGCAACCTTCCCCTATTATAATTATCTAATAATTAAGTGGTGGATAGAAGGGGCGAGGCATCCGGTATCCGGTGCCGTACGTGTTGGCCGCGCTCACGTTGTGCTGCGTCGGCGCCTCGTGTTCGCTGCTACCGTGTTGCGCGATTCCTATGTTGGTGAAGCGTCCGCGGAAACTTTGCGTTACCGATATGTTACATCTATTCAATTATAATATATATAATTGGGATAAAACATCTTAAGGAAAAAAGGAAAGCAACTCTACATAGAAACTAAATCACTTATCACAGGAATTGCGCAATTCCTTCACAATTTCCAAGATTTTTCATCCGAGGCAAAATTTACCTACGGGACCCTAGATTAGAATAAAATAGAAGGAGCGGGACATTTCAAGATGCAAAGAGAAATTTTTAAACTACTAATAGTTTTATGTAGTGATAGTTTAACTTCGTTGTCGGCCGCTATGGTTTATCAAGTTTTTAGCACTTCGGTTATTGCTAGAGTTCGATGGTAATGCCAACGTATGTAAAGAACGATACAGATTACGAGCTATCTGACCTAGCCCTATTAATTGGTATTTGAAATAAAGTTGTGGGGCCTGCCACCTGCCTTATAAATTCAAACGGTTTTCCTGAGAACTAGATTAGCATTCGATTTGCCCTAATAAATATCTTGGCAGACCATCGGCATCATTATATAATGATCTCGCACTACTGAACCAAGGTTCATCGAGCCCTGTTTTATGAAAAAGGTTAAAACCTGTTCAGTACTGTAGTATATGAGTTTGCATTAAACGGTAGCGAGTAACATTGAGTCAAAACGAAATTAACATAAGAAAAAAATTAACACTGCAATGGTACCTACGGGGTTTCCGCGACCCAATTAAATCTCGTGTCCGTTGCGTATGACCTGAGACCATCTAAAAGGCTCTGAAGAGAGATTCTGAGTGCATGGAGGCAGAATGCCTTAAGGTAAAATTATAGTACAAAAAGGTTCCAAGGGTACAAAATTACAAAATTTCTTGGAAGATAAAACAGGTTGGGACTATTCACTACAGGATCTACCTACTCGTGTATTACCATGTTAAAGTGAAGCGTGTCTTGCCCTACTGGTACCATTATTATAGTCTCTTTTGTAAGGCAACATACTTGAGCTAAAAAGAAAAGAATTATATACATTAAGAAATTGGCGATAAAAAAATGTTAAATGACAAGCCCGCTGAGTTTCTTGCCGGATCTTCTCAGTCGTGGTCGCGTACCGAGCCGGCTGTCGATTTAAGCAATAATAAATGTAATATGACAATTTGTAAGTACCCCCGTAGGCCTATAGAGAATAAACGATTTAATTTCATGTAGTACAGTCAACTTTGTAAACGCTGAGTGTTATACAAGAATAACTTCCTTTTAAATTGAATATCTGAAATGATATCGATCGGGATGGGTAGATTTAATTCATTTGATTCAGTTGCAAGACATTTTATTTAAAATAAAAGTATGTTTTTTTTGTACACTATATTACATAAAAATATTACAATATTAATAAAATGCGTCGTTGGCGAATGTTTAGTTACTAGTTGATTTCAAGTATAATTATTTTTTTAAATTTTTTTATTTGCCACATAGGGTGGGAGATAGTAATATCACTTATCTGTTTAATTTTTCAATGTCATAATAATTTGTTTTATGTTTTTAGGATATTTGAACTTAATAAAGGTTTAGACAAAGATCTAGACTCAGATGATTTGACAAAGTTAAAATATACTGAAGCTGTTATAAAAGAAACTCTACGACTGTATCCTCCAGTTCCAGTGATTTCAAGACATGTTGCAAAACCTATTCAGATAAGTAAGATCAAAATAATTACTAGGACTTACTGTGGTATAAAAAATTTGAAAATTTAATTAGGTTTCCAAATACTGCCCAGTTGAAGTGAATTCTTTTGTTGACTTGATATAGAAATCTCAACAGGGAAGTTTGTTTCTTCTTGGGTTTTACGCAATTTATATTTTTCGCCTAGCCATTAGCAGCAATTGGTACGGCTAATAAATTTTTAGAGGCTTTAATTATTATAGTCTGTGTTTATTTATCCTATACAATCTGCATGCTTTCAACTAACAAAATATCCAAGCAGTATTTAATTATTATAACATTTTTAATATGAAAAACGGGATTTACTCACGTAAAAAAGGTCAGATCTTTCCGACTATAGTTTCAACCACATCCGGTGGTCTTTTTCAAGGAGAGCGCAGAACGCTCGCGATTGCGTCTCGCCTCGCACTCAACGCCTGTGCGAACGAAACCACAGATTACTGAATAAACGAAACTATAAACTATAGTCTGGCGAAACTATAGTCGGAAAGATCTGACTTTTTTACGTTAGTAAATCCCGTTTTTCATATAAAAAATGTGTACAAACCACGTTAGTTTTCATAATAAAATTATTATAATATTACATCATGGCATGAAGTGAAATATTGGTGTCGATTCTATAAGCATTCTCTTAACTAAAAATCACTAAATTATGGCAGTTCATATTTTGTTTAGGCTAAAATTCTAATATGTATTACCACTTCCGATTGAGAGCACTAAAATTTGATTTTCTTATCTTGTCGTTATATTATAAACAGATTAGTTGGGATGCGTGACTGTTGTTTGAAATTCATTTTATAGATTTTTATTTGTATACCCTTCACTGGATATAAAAGATAATTTTATTTGATACACGTTATAGTTGTTATATAATTTAGAATCTATACCAGCACTTGATATATCGATCAACTGTAATACTATAATTTTAAATACTACTAATATTACGTACTCTTCAAGTATAATAATTTGTTTTTTCGACATAACAATGATTTGAAATACTATACATTTTGGTATAATTCCTTTAATAAAATTATGTGTGTTTAATGGTAGTCCGTTTTCATGACTATTTTAAGGCAAAGTCACAATAGGAGCGACGACGAGCGAAGCGAGTAGGATCATTAGGTTGAATGGTGACCTCACGACGCCAGAATTAGGTTATCAATCTTAGTCAGGCATTTTTTTTACTTATGAAATATATTAGGTATTAGGTTTCGACGTTTCATTATATATGTTTATTAAAGTTCGACTAAATTAGAAGTCGCACAACGAGCTATGGAGAGGGCTGTGCTCGGGGTTTCTCTACGTGATCGAATCAGAAATGAGGAGATCCGTAGAAGAACGAAAGTCACCGACATAGCTCAGAAGATTAGCCAGTTGAAGTGGCAGTGGGCAGGGCACATAGCACGCAGAACAGATGGCCGATGGGGCCGAAAGGTTCTGGAGTGGAGACCACGGACAGGCAAGCGCAGCGTAGGTCGTCCACCGACACGGTGGACAGACGACCTGATGAAGATCGCAGGACGACGTTGGATGCAGGCCGCTTCCAACCGGTCCTTTTGGAAAATCATGGGAGAGGCCTATGTTCAGCAGTGGACGTCCTACGGCTGAGATGATGATGATGATGAAATTAGAAGTATGTGCAGGGATTAGGTTTTTTATAATAGTTATTTTAATTGCTAAGTATATCACATGAGTTTATAGTTTATGAATGGTTTTCTTTTGTTGTTATTTGTTTTGAATTTATATCAAAGGTTTATTATATTATACGTATTATAACCAAAATAAATGGTATGTCATGAGTTTATATTTCTTTTGTCTATATGTATTTTATGAATCGAACATATATTATTTACCCGATTAGTTGTCACGTAACTTGGTGCTCGCTAAAGTAACGTTAAATACCTACAATTGAAAGGAATAATCCTATACTTAGAAATGTCATTCTTACATAGGTTACATGAATTTGGATTTTAGTGTTATCATAATAAGTACTACCATAATAAAATTTTAATTCTATATTTCAGTTTAGTATCTTGAACAAGTGAATTGCTGCCAATGTAATATAGCATGAAAACGCAGAAAACGTTAAGGGTGTTGTATAACAAAAGTGTAGAAAGTCTATAATTTAGTAAATAAACAATTTCGACTGAAAGTCGGATTTGCTCAACAACTCCAAATACAGTATTGTCGTTTTACAAATTAAGGTACTGCACTGCCGATATAACTGTTAAAATCGCACCAAAGAAAACAGTATGTAGTATAATCTCATGCGATTGCCGCATTGTAGTTGGTAGCAGCTTAATGCGTAAGACCAAGTATTCAGTAGGGCTTTACGCACTCCACTGTTTGACGCAGGCTTAGGCTAATAATGATGAAAATGATTTCTTAGGCTTTCGTGATTCTTATACGTTAAAATTAAATAACTGTAAACTGAATATAATTGCGTGTAATTTTATATTATTTTATATCCGTATACGTTTCGAACACTTTTCAGTGAACATGGTCACGGGTAGACTAGATGATAGTGTCTGCTTAGATTAGCCCGTGAGAAGGCGCGCCTAATGTTGTTACACGGATGGGCGCGCGCGAGCAAATAGCTCACACTGCTTTAAATGCTTATATTTCTGCAACATTAGTATTATTGGATATAAATGGATCAACAATAAATAAAACAACATTTATTTAATATAAAACAAGAGTTTTAATTAAAACTATGAAACATAAAAGCAACTTCTACCGCAAATAACAAATTAACTAATTTTGGACCTATAATATTTGGATCTTCGATAGTCTTAAAAAAAATCACGATAAAAAACAAACAGAAAACAAAATTTTATAATTTCACTTTTCCATGAGATCAAGACAAGTGTGCCTCTCAAAACACATTGAACACAAATACGTTATGTGCTCGGTGCAGAGTAATTGCTTGCACGAAGTCCATGCTTTTTCTAAAGGACCGGATGAAGTCCGAGAAAATAAAGAAATAATTATAATAATTATAATTTATTTCCATAAAAATACCAGAAACTTGTATTAAGAGTAAGTAATATACAAGTTTCCTTTCTTCTCGTTTAGAATCCTCTTCCAACCACGAAGAAATTTAGAAGATTTTGTGCATTATACAGACGTACATTTTTCATGTGTGTTGTAGCTGATAATATAAAACATTAGCATTAAAATATGACTTTAGAGAACTTACCTGATAAAAAAACAATACAAATTAACACAATAATACACAAGAAAAACACAATAACATTTTTTCTATGAAAAATAAATACTTATACGGATGGGCGCGCGATGAGCAAATTGCCGCGCGACGGTGCGGGGCTTCCAGAAGTGCTTCACTGCGCAGACGCAGCGGGACTGAGCGATGCGTGAGTTGCGCGAGGGGAAAGGAGTTGAATAGTTGGGATGGTACCTAGGAGCTCGGGACGATATGTGGTCAGGAACACCAAAAACTTTCTCAATAAATTTTTGTGTAAGCAAATTGCTCATAGCGCGCCTTCTCACGGGTTAAGGGATTGGTCTTCGCGCGCGCGCTTCGACCGAGAGCGAGACCAATCATTAATCTAAGAGTGTCTGTTATTAATTAATGGAAATTATTATTATGTACCGCCTATTAAAATTAAATCAAAACGTACCCGATGCACCCGTTAGTCACTTACAGTCACAGAGATAAAATAATATAAAATTATACGCGTTCTAATCCGGTATAATTGTTTAATTTTAATAATGACGAATTTGGTGATAATGGTAACTAGTGGTACTTGAAAAGATTGCTTTCAGTTGATCAATTCAACTACGTTGTTTAGTTCACGACTAAAATCAAGACAAGAGTGTCTTTGTGATATTTTAAACTGTTATTACTTTCAAACGGTAAAACAGTATCTAACGTTAGAAGTCAAATACGTCGATCCGGGTTTTGAGCAAGTCAGATGGCCAAGGATGGTGAAACGTCATCTGTTATTGCATCATAATCCCACGTGCCATGATATACAATGCTTACTGCTTAACACCTTGCGCTTCCAGTGGCATTTAGAGCAGGTATCCAGATTTGTAGGCTTCCATCCAACCACGGTTATCCAGGCTTGCATCGTGATAGGATCCAGTAGGTATATTGTGATAGATTTACATTTATTTTAATTTAATTTTAGATAACTACACTTTACAAGCAAACTCCACATGTATCCTTCTTTTATATGCCCTCAATCGTCACCCGGTGTGGGGCCCTGATGCAGACCAGTTCAGACCGGAAAGGTGGCTCGGAATGGCAACGAACACAGATGTGAACCACTTTGGAAGTTTTTCTTTGGGAAGGCGTAATTGTATTGGTAAGAACACAATATTACGGCTTATTTATCTCAGTTATTCGTAATAGGCTAGGGCTACTCGCAATGATGAGACATAGCTTTACACTGTGACAGTGTAGAATACTGTTCAACTTTTGGATTGATCTGCCAACTTCTTATTTGTGACCATCGCTTTAATATTATTATAACGTTGTTTATGAAGAGCTATATATGGGTGTTCACGCCTACGACTTTCTAATGGCAATATTGTCCAAACGTGCTTATACTAATGGGTGTCGCGCAGTGACATTCTCCGAACTACCTGTTATGTTTTTTATTCACTCCCATCTTGCTTGTAACACATATCGTGACCATTAACGAAAAAATGTATTTTATTAGATTATTAAAGCCAGCATACAAGAAATTGGGTTTATTTATTTAAAATAAGCCACATTATGTACACTAAGATACATAAATTGGCGACCGTGACAGGACTGCAATAATAGTCCTAAAACTAGACAAAGAAATTCTACGACGCACGCCGAGCGTTTTTACAAAAGAAACGACGTGTGCCAGTCCAGCAAATCTTGAAGAACAAGTTGGAGCCCTCGGAATACTACCAAGTTCGCCAGCCAGGCAGTGCAGCAGCGAAAGCATCACCCTGCAGCTCAACGCGACGGTATTCTCAAGAGTTAAGTGCCCCTTCCTTTGTCCTTCCTAATCATCTAAACTGTTGAAACATGACAACTACATACTAAATTTATCCATTTGAACGCAAATAATTGTTTTCAACACACAGTGTATATTATTTCAACGATTTTACTTCATATTGTTCCTACATTTCATCACAAATTAAACTAAATTGTATGCTATATTGTAAAATGTCAAGATAGATTATAGTTAACCTCAATTGAACAATTTTCATAATACATAAAAAGGCTTACTACAATTTTATGCATAAATAATTAAAAGTAACCTACGTTTTACAACCTCTTCAGTTATTCTGTTTTTTTTTTTGTAATTGCATAATCTTATAAACCTTTCGTACCTACAATTCGTTTCATACCCACATTAAATGGTTAATAAAGGCCTAAAGAATATATTTCCCCGACTTCATATCTCATTCGGGTCTTGCATAGTTTCAATCCGTTTTGCCGAATAATTTCAGAGTCTTGGTGACAGCGCTGCGCGTCCCGCAGTACGGTTACGTCATCGATAGACGAGCTAAGGCTCGTTATCAGCAGTGATCAGCTGTGCAAGCGCATTCCGGTTTGCTGCCTCAGCGAGGACGTGAGATAACTTATTTATTTAATATTTACTTGCTACCTTTTGTAGCGTTAATCGTTACATATACTTTGTTGACAGTACCTAAGCTTTCTCACAACAATTTAGTTATAAATTATTGTTACTAAAAATAACAAATCAGTCTATTTACAATGCATTCTGAAAAGGAAAAGCTTAGTACTAGTTCTGTTAAAGTTACCTTGAAGGAACTCACTACAAAACGTAGTTCAATTAAGGGTCAGATCACTAAATTTAAAAACTATCTTGATAAATTAACACAAGAATCTCGGTTATCAGAAATAGAATTGGCTGAGTTATCGCTAAAACTTAATAGATTCGAGGCACTGTCAACCAAGTTTGATGTGTTGCAAAGTGAGATCGAGGTCATAAACTCGCAGAATCTTGATGATGAGGTCAATGAGAGGGATAACATTGAGCAAGAAATCATAACTAACATTGCCACAGCAAAATTTCTTATCGATAAATTTAATTCCATGAAAGATGAATTAAGACGTGAGTCTATAATTCAAGATACTCAATGTTGTCACGACCATCGCAATGTAGGTGTCAAATTGCCACAAATTCAAATAGCAAGATTTAATGGAACATATTTTCGCTGGCTTGAATTTCGTGATACATTTTCGAATTTAATTCATAAAAATGACCACATAATGGACATACACAAATTTCATTATTTAATTTCTTACTTGGAGGGAGATGCAGCTCGTATAATTTCAAACCTCGAGGTATCATCAGCTAACTATAAGGAAGCGTGGGCACTGTTATGTGCAAGATATGATAATAAAAGATTATTAATTAATCACCACTTAAAATCTTTATTCAATATACAACCAATTACTCGTGAGTCTGAAGGTTCATTGCGGTACTTAGTAGATCACGTTACAAAAAACCTACGAGCATTGTCACGCTTAGAACAACCAACCAATAATTGGGATGTTTTAATCATTTTTATGTTGTGTTCTAAATTAGATAGCACTACTCTCATGAAGTGGGAGGAGTTACGCAACGCTTTTGATGATGTGCCTACGTTGGAACAATTTAATAAGTTCTTGACAGATCGTGCCGATGTACTCGAGTCATTGAACCGCAATAAACAAGACAATACATTGAGACATAATAATATGTCCAACTCTTCGCGTCCCCCACCTACTAACCATAATAACAGGCTAGAGCGAACTCCAATTAAGTCTTTTCCAAGCACAACTCAATACACTACTAATACTTATTCATGCAGTATTTGCAAACACAACGACCACCGTATTTATACCTGTCCAGTTTTCATGTCTAAAAGTATTAATGAAAGACTGGCGGAAGTCAAAAGGTTAAAGCTATGTTTCAACTGTCTTAGACAGGGTCATTCTGTAGATCAGTGTCGACTAGGCCCTTGCAAGGAATTTAAAAAAAGACACAATACGTTGATTCACCAATCCGACACTACAGTTTTAAGTAACGCGGCTGTATGTAAATTCGGGTCTAGTAATGTACTTCTGTCCACAGCTTTGATTGATGTATCTAATCCTAGCGAAAACAAAACAGTAACGGTTAAGTGTTGCCTTGACAGTGGAAGTCAGTGGAGTATTTTAAGTAAATCTCTAATGCAAAGGTTATCACTAAAATCAAATTCTATTGATGTACTAAATGTTATAGGCATCAGCAACACAACTGCAGGCACAATTAAAGAAAGTTGTACTGCTCGAATCACATCTCTCAATCTTTTAACATGACACAATCATTTTATGTCCTTGAGGAGTTAACAGGCAAACTGCCAAGCGCCCCCATCGATATACAAAACTAAACTTACCTAAGAACATAAGATTAGCTGATCCTCATTTCCACCAGCCTGGTCCAATAGACATTTTGATTGGATCCGATATATTTTGGGACATTGTTGGAGGTGAACAACAATCATTAGGTCCTAACAATTCAAAGCTAATTAATTCAAAACTTGGTTGGTTGGTAGCCGGCCCTATAAATTTACAACACACAAACAAAAATGCATTCAAACACCATTCAATACACTGAAATCACGCCATAATCTCAGATCATTCTCACACTTCCTACTTTGACAATATGCTCACAAAATTCTGGGAAATAGAAGATATCCCCCATACTAATATTATGAGCGAAGAAGAAAAAGCCTGCGAACAGCATTTTTTGAAAAATACTGTTCGGCTAGATTTAGGCCGATTTCGTGTCAAACTACCATTAAAAGACTCTTCAGATTGTCTAGGAGATTCCGATCATCTAGCAAAGAAACGTCTTCTCAACTTAGAGAAGAAATTTCGCCATAACTCAGACTTAAAATGTCAATATGTCGAATTCATTCATGAATATTCCGAGTTAGGTCATCTTTCTAAGTCCAATACAACAAGGCCTGATCCATCATATTTTTTATGTCACCATGCCGTATTCAGGGACCAAAGCGAAAGTTCTCGGATTCGAGTTGTTTTTGATGGATCTGCTATTACTCCGTCCGGATTTGCACTCAATAATATCCTCATGGTGGGGCCAAACATTCAAGACTCTCTCTTTTCCATACTAATCAGAGCACGTCAATACAAATATCTGTTAACCGGCGATATAGAAAAAATGCATCGTCAGGTACTGGTTCATGAAGACGATCGTAACCTGCAATTAATGTTATGGAGAGATGATGAGTCGAAGCCTATCGAGACACTGCAATTAAATACTCTTACTTACGGTACAGCAAGTGCGAGTTATTTGAGCACGCGTTGTCTGTGGCAGGTCGGAGAGGAATGTGAAGACGAGACAATCAAAACTATAATTCAAAAGGACTTCTATGTTGATGACCTCATAACCGGAAGCGATGATGACCTATTGTTGCGCTATATTAAAGATTCAGTTTCACAAGCCCTAAATTCAGCTTGTTTCAAACTTCGAAAATTCAAATCAAACCTACCTGCTGTCCTTGAAAACTCTTCCATTGAAAAACAAGAAAGCCTTGCCTTGAGTGAATCGTCAAGCACTCTAGGCGTCGGGTGGAATCCATCAACTGATAACCTACACTTTCCAGTCAAAACTCTACCTCAAAATACAGTAGTTACAAAACGAACTATTATGTCAAATTCATTTAAAATATTTGATCCCTTGGGATTCCGCAAGACATAAAAGATATGTGGGACAATTTTGTAAACAATTTAGAATACATCTCTAAGTTACAGATTCCAAGACGAGTTCTTTCTGATTCGCCAAAGCTAGTAGAGTTGCATTCCTATAGCGACGCATCAGTTAATGCTCTAGGTGCATATATTTATTTGAGGTCTATAAATTCCGATAATATTGTTACAGTAAAACTCCTATGTGCGAAATCAAAGGTAGCACCTCTCAAACCAGTGACTATTCCACGCTTGGAGCTTTGTGCGGCTTTGCTCGCTGCCAGGCTATGCAAGAGTGTTACTGATGCTCTTAGGTTCAAACCAACACGTTTTGTGCACTGGTGCGATTCCAGCGTTGTTCTAGCATGGATCAGTAGCAACCCAGGCAAACTAAAATCTTTTGTGGCTAATAGGGTTGTTGAAATACTCGAGATGACGAAATCGTCATCTTGGCGGTACGTCCCTACAAAGCTTAATCCTGCAGACATCATTTCCAGAAGCGTAAACGCCAGTCAGCTTCAAGATCTCGACTTGTGGTGGTCAGGTCCCAGCTACTTATCCCATGATGAATCCGATTGGCCGATTCTGAATCAAACCATTCCCTGCGGCGACTTACCTGAAACAAAAAACACTACACATAAATGCTCAGCCAAAACAAAAAATAATACCTATAAATACTTACCTGAAGTAAAATCCTATCCAGTCACAGTTGCAGAACCTATAATAATAATACAAAATTACTCAAAATTAAGTAGAGTACAAAGAACACTAGCATACGTAAAGAGATTCATACATAATATAAAACACCCTGAAAATAAAATTACTGGAAATTTATCAATCAAAGAATTAGACGAATCATTTACTTACCTATGCGTTGCTGCTCAGAAACAATCATTTTCTATAGAGTACAATGCTTTAGCTCAAAACAAACCATTGAGTTCAAAGTCCAAGATTTTATCTCTATCTCCATTCATGGATGAACATAATTTAATTAGGGTTGGAGGAAGAATAGATGCTTCTGACTATCCATACGAAAAGAAGCATCCTATTCTGCTTGACTCATCACACCATTTAACGAAGCTCATATTTGAATATGAACATTTACATAATATGCATGCGGCGCCTCAGCTGTTACTAGCCACAGTTAGAGAGTCCATATGGCCCATAAATGGCAGGCACTTAGCACGACGTACAGTTCATAAGTGCGTTCGGTGCAGACGTATTCAAGGGAAAACTTTGTATCCAAAAATGGGTAATCTTCCTGCTCAACGTATTACTCCTGATTTTCCGTTTAAATCAGTTGGTCTAGATATAGGCGGTCCCTTTTATATACTCAATCGAAAGGGCCGTGGCGCTAAAGTAATTAAATGTTATTTGTGTTTGTTCGTCTGTTTACGATACAAATGCGTACATTTAGAAGCAGTCAGCGACTTAACGAAAGACGCTTTTATTATGACATTGCGAAGATTTGTCTCACGTAGGGGAAAGCCAGTGGAAATATTTTGTGACAATGGCCGTAATTTTGTTGCTGGAGCCAAAGAGCTAAATGATTTTACTAAATCCAATTCTCAACTTCTATCTGACTTTGCAGCTCAAGAAAAAATTAAATTCTTCTTTTCACCAAGTTACGGTCCTCACTGGGGTGGTCTCTTTGAAGCTGGTATAAAATCAGCAAAATATTTCATTAAGCGTACAATGTTTAATAGTCACCTCACTTTTGAAGAGATTTCCACCTTATTTGCGCAAGTGGAAGCAATATTGAATAGTCGTCCTTTATGCCCACTTTCATGTTCTCCTAACGATTTCCTTACCCTTACCCCGGGGCACTTTCTCATCGGAAGGCCATTAACTGCACTACCAACTCCTGCTCTGGAAGATCACAATCCAAATGGTCTTAAGCGCTATGCTCGGCTAGAACAAATTCGCCAACATTTCTGGCAAAGATGGCAACGAGAATACATATCCGAACTGCAGCAGCGGACAAAATGGAAGACGAATACTGCGAAACTAAACGTAGGAGACTTGGTCCTGCTTCAAGAAGACCATGTTCCTCCGTTATCTTGGCGTCTAGGGCGCGTTCTTCGCCTATTCCCGGGACCCGACGGGATTTCCAGAGTCGCAGACATAACTACAAGCAGAGGTTGCGTCCGGCGGCCACTAGTACGAATCTGCCCTCTACCTACAGCTGACGATCTTCAGCGTTGAAAGCGGCAGTCTTTCAACGAGGGGGAGGATGTTCACGCCTACGACTTTCTAATGGCAATATTGTCCAAACGTGCTTATACTAATGGGTGTCGCGCAGTGACATTCTCCGAACTACCTGTTATGTTTTTTATTCACTCCCATCTTGCTTGTAACACATATCGTGACCATTAACGAAAAAATGTATTTTATTAGATTATTAAAGCCAGCATACAAGAAATTGGGTTTATTTATTTAAAATAAGCCACATTATGTACACTAAGATACAATGGGTAAATAAGTACAAAGAGGATAAATCAATTTTTCGAAATTATATGGATACCGAGAAATCTTACTTTAAAGAAAATCTCTAAATGTAAAAAACAAATCTACATCTGTGGTGACTTCAACATCGATATTTTAACTGATTCATCATTTAAAATAAATCTACCTAATTTCACTATTTAAATAATTCCATTTAAATGATTTATTTTGTGAGCCCACTAGAATAACTGACTATTTAGCTACCTACATAGACAATAAAAATAATCAAATTGTAAGGCTAAGGAAACTACAATAATGACCAGCGTTAGGTCCAATTACAAGGGCCTTGCGATTAAATTTAGTGGCGATACAAACATGCAAGAGATGATTATCAAACATAGATCTTTGACATTTAGGAGGCTGGGAAAGTGTCGGTCAAAATATTCAAGCATAACTTTGCATCTCGAATTTTTCGGAAGAGGACCCTAACGATTATTATCATAGATTATTATCTTTAGTTAGTACCGAGATCAATGAAGTTTGTCCAAAGGTCAAAATGTGTACAAGTGGGAAGTCAGTTTTTGGTGACTGGGCCACTCGAGGTATTCGAAACAGTAGAGATACTATGTATGATTGTATGTGTTATATCATAAAAGACATTGACATCCGATAAAGTTTTCCATAAATATGTCAAAACTTATTCAAGCGTTGTTTACTAGAGATAAAATATGAAAATCCTAATAACCGAGACCGGCAAAAATAAACCAGAAGATACTGCATGTGTCCTTGTAATGAACAATCAGAAAATCTCAGAAGCAATCAATGTAACCAATGCTTTTGATGATTTCTCTTCTAATTTACCTCTAGAAGTCACTAACACAATTAATTCTTGTCCCAATGCAGAAGCTATTCAGCTAATTTAAAGTAACAAGTACCCAGGTTCTCTTTTAAATATACTTCAACTTTCGAAATCAGAAAAACATTCAAAAGCATAAATATAAAGAATACTAAAGACTTGTCTCTTGGGGAATGTCGGCTGAAATTTTAGAGCCAATTATAGTTTATCACAAAAAAAACTCTCTCTCAACACTCAAAGTTACACAACAAGCTATGGAGAAGGCTATGCTCGGGGTTTTTGCAACGTGATCGAATCAGAGATGAGGAGATCCGTAGAAGAACGAAAGTCACCGACATAGCCTAGAAGATTAGCCAGTTAAAGCGGCAGTGGCCAGGGCACATAGCACGCAGAACAGATGGCCAATGGGGCCCGAATGTTCTGGAGTGGAGACCACGGACTGGCAAGCGCAGCATTTATTATTAAGTCCGACATTATATAGAACACAAAGGTGTTTCAAAAATACTCCACTTCAAGGCAATTTGTCATCTGCCTATAAAATGTAATAATAGTAGTACCTAAATAGAAACATAGTAAAAATCTATATGAAAAGAATGGCCAGGAGTTTCTTGCCGCCTCTTCTTGGTAGGCTCTATATATTTTGGAACGCGGCGGTAGAGTCTTCAGAGTACATAAAATTAATAATTGACGTTCATAAGTGCGTCTTTGATGCCTAAATTGAATAAATTATTTTGATTTTTGACTATGATGGCAGCATTTCCCTGGACGAACTAATTCACAAAGAGATCTTGTCTCTTGAGTTCCAGTAATATTGCAACACCAGAAGTTTTTTCTAGTCGATTATACAAAGTCACTTTCAAGAAATAGGAGGCACTTTTCCGGCATCAGTGTGCTACAACGAGATCTGGTAGTTTGCGGACATTATGGAGTGCTTAGAATTATTTCTGTGCATTGAGTATTCTGACATTTGAACTTTATATCAGGCTATACTTTGTTTTGTTATGTTCTTTTTTTTTTTATTAGATCTGTTTATTTCTTCATGTATACAAATTGATTTTTCATCGCCCCCATCTCAAGAGTATTTTTATTCTTCAATATCTTAGTGCAAAAGCCGTTTTTATCCACTAGAGGCTAAAGTAAATTGAATTTAGAACATCTTGCACACTAAGTTTGTGAATTCAAAACATCATTCAACGGCACCCAAATAGAGATCAAAATCGTAGTCCTACTCGTTAACAAAACAATATGGCGGCTCCCTATGTCAAATTACGAGAATTGCTTACAAAACCATAATATAAGAGGATTATAAGCTTTTTCTTAGGTTTTTCCCTCGTAATGTTATATAATCACTAAAACAATACTTGCACACGCGCACCTGCGAAAGACTAGGAGAAATGGAGTCGTGGCTAATTGTATTTTTGCTACCCTACTGATAACCTATAAATTTTAAATTATCATGTAAAAATGACTTCTAGATGCTTACTTGTATTAAGAAGATATCTAATAAGCCGAAATGTATTATATATATGAAAAGTTAACGTTTATATTCAGTACAGAAACGAGTTTTGACTGCGGCCCTCGGTGTACCAGCGCGTTTTACTAGGTTAAATATATTATATTTAATAGTTATATTTTTGTTATGTTATGGTATCACTATTGGATGGATTTTTTCTACTAATACTTTAGGTTAGTTAAACAATGATTGAGGTAAGATGCGTACCCCCTTGCATACTAGTTATTACTTTTAGGTAGGTATACCAAAACATTAGAAGATTAGGCAATTCGTAGAAATTGTTAGACTTTCAATTCATTTCTAAGCTTATGATATTATCATAATTTTCAAGCACGATGAAGTATTTAAATTTTTCAAAGTACAGAATTAAAACAACTTGTCATAACTTTCAAATTCAAATTAATTTATTGCAAACTGTAGGTAGGTAAAGGTATAACAATTATGAAACATTCAAATGGTCTTTACAACTTAACTTTTGTTTGAATTTATTTTTACACGATGTCTTTACATCTAAGGGTATTTTATTATATATTTTTTTAGCTTTTATATATTTTTTTTTATATATCTAAATTATAGAATTGGCACATAAAGTTCTTTACACTTTAATTTATTGTTTAGAAGAACTATAGTTGTCAACAGCGGCAATTGTATTTTATAGATGTGGCTTAAAAGTAAGTCAATAGCTAGTCTGCCGTTAATTTATTATATATACAAGACAGCATTGCAGTCATAGAAGAAAAAAGTAATGTTTATTTATCTGTTTCTTTTAATACTGTCCAATCACTAAGAAACGATTGACCTCTGTTACTTTCAATTACAATTGTGTAAGTAACAACTACTGTGTGTTCCCGCTGTTAAGTTTGTGTTTTGTATATTAAATTATATTTCAGGTAAATCGTACGCGATGCTGTCAATGAAGGTTACTTTGGTGCACTTGATACGAAGATATAAAATCTCAGCTGACATTAGCAAAGTGGGGTTCAAATAGCGTTTGACTACTTATCCTGCTTCTAGAAATAAATATACATTGTAAAGGAGAACAAATGAAGAATAAATTTCATCAAATCCATACCATACAAGATATTAGTTAGGTGGGATGCCAATTTAAAAAATATATGATTCAGTTTGCTCTATCATATGCTTTCTATAAAACTTGTAAACAATTTTGAAATTTTCAGTTACTGAGTCGTGTTAAATATAGTTAGAATGTAACCTATTTATAAAAAGTATTTTCCTTTAGGAAGAAAGTGATTATTATCCTTTGACTAAACTTCTGAGTGAATGCGATTCTGGGGGTTCATTTGTTTTTAACTTTTCCAAAGTAATTAGAGTTTGAGCAGTTTTTTTTAATTTATTTGTTCTGGCTTAATTAATGGACTGGGAAGTGGTGGATTCTTAGCTCGTTATTGGTTTAGGTTCTTGTATGTTTTAATAAGCATTGCCGTTCAACGTGGCAGTGTTTCTAGAAATTGGTAGCGGTTTATTAGGCTAATTTGCTTGTAAATGTTTTATATAAGTTGAAATAAATGTATTATGGTGACTAATATAATGTGAAAAGTTTTTTCCTTCGTAAGTGGACTCGTACGGTTGTAGATTTACCATTTTTCAAGTCATTATGAAAGTATTCATATAACCATTGATTATTTAGACTATATCTAAAGACATATAACATACTAGCTGACCCGCCAGCGGCTTCGCTCTCTTAGTCTTGGTGTAGTAGTGGAAGTGCCATTTTGGAACCTCAATGTCATGGGTTCGATCCCCAGATTGGACAGTTATTGGGATTTCCTGAGCAACAAAGGTATTCACAATAACAGTCTGGAGACTGTAACAGTGCCCCGTAGATGGCAATAGGCTCGCCCCCTTTTACATGATCACATGAGCAAAAACATATATGGTGAAACATAAGCGTTGAAAACACCGCTGCTTACCCCTTCAAATCAAATGTATCGATTCACTCAAGACCGCTAAACTGATGTTACCGCCCCGCGATTTCACCTCCGTGGTGATAGATAGCGATGATGAGGAAAATAATCTTAATAAAATTGCCGCTGTTTACCCCTTGAAGGATAAATAGGCGAAACTTTTTGTTTTGTTGTGTTTAAAAATAACATGTAAGTATTGCGGGCCATTCACTCAAGACCACTAGACTGATGTTTCGCGTGATAGTGGATTTGCTCATCGGATGACATGCCGATTCTATCGCCGAGCACGTCTAGTGTATCGAGCTGTCAAAATCATTGCATGCTTTTGACTTCAGGTGCGTTCCTTTAACAATAAGGGCATTGGTGGCATTGCTATTGTTGGCTCTTTTGTTAAAGCGTTCGTACAGCTCAAAAACGTAACTTTTGCAACTTTTCTTACACTCTACTCGCACGCTAAATCGAACATAAGGCCTAAAATTGCACAATTATGTTGTCAAATAGATATAGTTGTCAAAAAACGATCAAAAACAACCATGCTCCGGACATGGGTCAAAATTGCACTTTTCGGTGGCATAAATAACTCTTTTTAGATTTGCAAACGGTGAACAAAAAGAGCTCTTAACGACATTTTTACACACAGAAGCCCAATTTCAACACCCTCGTGAGCGTTTTTAGAATTATTTTCGCCAACTAGGGGCTATTCGAAGGCACTATAAGCTTTTTGAAACTGACACATCTTTGACTGAACACTATTGACAGAGAGTAAGTCATCATTAAGATCTTGGCGTCAGAGGAGATCTTGTTATTTTGTCTATGCTGTACCCAAGAATATTAGGCTGTTTCATCCTAATGATGATAGATGATAATGATGATGATGAAAAGTATCCTATGTGTTATTCCAGACTATAATCTATCTCTGTGCCAAATTTTTCTGTCTGTCAAGTTTTTCCATTTTTATTATTAGAGTAGATAAGGCCTAACACCAAGGTACGAATAATGTAACCTACGAATAACAGTTTGTACCAGCATAAATATTGCATATTTTAACACGAAAATGTAGTTATTGTGACATAACTAATGGTTAGAAATATGCAGCTGTTACATACTTTTTTTCTTCCACTTCCAGCCGCTTGCTTCTAGTTATGACAGCTGAGGACAGCGGCGGTGGGGCGCGCGGGGGCGCTCCACGCCTTGAGGTGACGTCACGCTTTGGCGTGAACATATTCCCCACGCGGCAAAGGTGTGGTGTGGTGGTCAATCGACAGTCGAGGTGGTCGATCTTGATTTCCCCCACTCGGGTGACGCCATCCCTTCATGGGTTCGTCTTGTGGCTCATGCGCCATGTAGAGGCGGCACCTGGTCGTCCACCATCAGTACCAGTTCCCCGACTTGAGGTGGGCTGGATCGGGGAGTCCGTTTGGAGAGGGTTTGGATGGTGTGCAGGTAGGGTTTGGACCAGGATCGCCAAAGGTGTTGGGATAAGGGTAGGACGAGCTTGAACCCTTTTGTGTGCAGAAGTGGCTCGTACTCCTACCGAATACTCAGGTAGGGCATTGAGGTTTTAAAAGGACATGACCCGCGGTGAGTAATTCAAATTCCGCGTGGTCAAAAGAGAGTGGGCTGAGAGGGCGTGCATTGAGCATGGCTGCAATGCGCGTTAAAGGAGCTGAAAGTGTAGGTGCGATATTGTTATTATTGGTTGCAAGAAAGTCTCGTAATTCCCTAAGTTCATTTCTAGCGCCTACATAAATTGTACCGCAATTATAACTAACCAACGCCGGTACACCGCGCCTAGAAACAAAACGCTGCAATGCCGCAAGGAACGCTTCCGTGGATAACTCAGATACCGGTTCGAGATGGACCGCCTTCGTGGCTAGGCATGTTACAACACAGAAGTAGCCTTTTAATAGCTTGGCGTTTCTAAGTGTACTGGATTTTATCAAAAATGGTCCAGTAAAGTCCGTCGTGACTTTGCTAAATACGGGCTGAACGTTTACGCGGTCGGCGGGTAAGTCGGCCATGTACGTGGCCTTAGTTTTAGCGCGGAAACGTAAACATTGTATACATTTGTGTACTCGATGTCGCATTACGCGACGAGCTGATAACGTCCAGAATTGCTGGCGTAAGGGTGAGTGCAGAATGTCAGCACCTAACTGGCTTAAGGTGTTTGCGACGACAGTTTGTCGTCGTGTTGTGTGTGTGTGCTGAAGAATTGTGGGCAGGTAAAATGTGTGCGGATTATCTGCGTGCTGAGGTTTGTGCTGATTAGCTATGAGCTGAGCTGATATGTGCTGATTCTTTGTGGGCTGAGTCGGTATGTGCTGGATGTGCCGTCCTAGTCATTGCCTAGGCGGCGGTGAAGGACGCGAGGTAGTGCGCGGTGGAGTACGACGGGAGTACACCATCTGGCCCGTATCAGGTGAGGGACGGCGCCGTGGTACCTCGCGCTGTTGTACCGGCAATAAGCGCACTGGTAGTGCGTAGTATCGGGTACATACCCGAGGCTTGTGACCCTTTACATTACACCATGGGTAGCAATGGTTGTCACCATAGTGAGGTTGCGCGTTCGATCCCTGTTTGGGTCTTGGCGCGGAGCTGAACGGTCGTGAGTTCGAACCCTGCGCATAGCGCGAAGGTTGTGGGTTCGAAACCTGCTGAAGTGGGGGCGAGAAGCGCACGGGTATAGTCGCTGAGCTGATAGGTTGCAGGTTCGAAACCTGCACATAGTGCGGTGGCTGCAGGTTCGATACCTTCGCAGGTGGGGGCGAGAAGCGCGCGGGTATAGTCGCTGAGCTGAGTGGTTGCAGGCTCGAAACCTGCGTATAGCACGGAGGCTGCAGGTTCGATACCTGCAGAGCTGATGGTGAGAAGCGCGCGGGTATAGGCGCGGAGCTGAGAGGTTGCAGGTTCGAATCCTGCGCATAGCACTGCGGCTGCAGGTTCGATACCTGCTGGGTTGACTACGAGGGGCGCGCGGGTATAGGCGCGGAGCTGATAGGTTGCAGGCTCGAAACCTGCGTATAGCACGGAGGCTGCAGGTTCGATACCTGCTGAGCAGATGACGAGAAGCGCGCGGGTATAGGCGCGGAGCTGAGAGGGTGCAGGTTCGAAACCTGCGTATAGCACATAGGCTGCAGACTCGATACCTGCTGAGCTGATGTTGAAAAGCGCGCGGACATAGGCGCGGAGCTGAGAGGGTGCAGGTTTGAATCCTGCGCATAGCACTGAGGCTGCAGGTTCGATACCTGCTGAGCTGATGGCGATAAGCGCGCTGGCATAGGCGTGGAGCTAAGAGGGTGCAGGTTCCAATCCTGCGCATAGCTCTGAGGCTGCAGGTTCGATACCTGCTGAGCTGATGATGAGGAGCGCGCGGGTATAGGCGCGGAGCTGAGAGGGTGCAGGTTCGAATCCTGCGCATAGCACTGTGGCTGCGGGTTCGATACCTGCTGAGCTGATGACGGAGGGGGCGCTAATGACCATGTTTTTTGTTCCAATTCTACAACGAGAATCTCGTAGTAGGCGTCTATTGTCCTTTCATACTGCTCGTTGTAGAATTCCTCCTCGGAATCTGATAAGCCTACGGTGTCTAATATTATGTAATACGCCGCGTCAAATTTATCGCGGGTTAATTTTACGCCGGCTGCTCTGGCAGCGAATTCTGGGCTAAAGCGCCTTGGTTTGCTAGACTTCAATGATAACGCTTCCAAATTAAGCTTAACAATAGCGATCTATTCCTCCCTAAATCTGGCTATCTGTGATTTGGAAGGCATCGTTAACGTCGAAGGCGAAGTCAGGCACAAGGACGCAAGTAAAATTAAAAGGAAATAAAAATATCAAAGTATTTAATCGTAGGTGAAATTCCGCACCTCCTTTTTCGGAAGTCGGTTAAAATAACGCCTAAATTAATAACGTGTGTACGAAACCTTATGTGAGCTGATGGTTTAATTACTTATTAATTGAAATCTGTAAATTCGTTCGGTACTAAATATTTAACAACTGCGCGGAACCCAAATTTAAATATAAGTAGTTAACCCAATTATAAATAACATATGTAACCTAATTGAGTAGTATGTCTAAATGATTTATGTGTGTTGAATCACAACAGCTAACAGGTGTTACTTTATATTAATTACGTAATAATTTTCACGGAACTCTAAAATGGTGTGCGGATCTCTATTAGGTAAGAATATAGTTCTTGAAATAAATTGGGCTGAATTCAAAACGTTCGACTATGGACGAATTATGATTATTTAATCTCAAGAACACAAGCAAACCCGTTTAACAGTACTTAGTATAATTTTATAATTAAAATCAACAAAGCACTTGGCGTAGGTAGTTGTACCTAATCTTAAGAATTCTTAATTACGAAACTTTCTTGCAAGCACCATTAATAACAATCGTAAATAAATACACAGCGTGGCTAAAAACACCGGTATCAATCGCCGTTAATGACTCAGTAATGTTAAGCTAGCAACTCAACAACAATCGTATCGTAGCGCTAGGCTAATCCGTCAGGAATGTGAGACAACTCTCATGTATTCTGGGGCGCGCTTGTGTCATACGATGTCGTTCCAATTAGTAACAACGGGTCAGTTTCGCTTGGCAATATGTTTGTTCCTAACGAGTGGAATTTTTTGCTAGAAGCTTCGAAGTAATTTGTATGGAAATAAATTTGTAAGGGAAATGGTGGACGGCTTTTGGTCGGGTGGACTTCAGCGCAGGTCAAGCTGCTGGAACCACGACCGAGGCGGTGCTTCCGGTGCTTGCAAACTGGACACGTTCGAGTCCAGTGCACCGCAGAGGTAGACCGTAGCGATGAGTGCTATCGCTGCGGTCTATCCGGACACAAGGCGGTCAAGTGTTGTGCGTCTGCGGCTCATTGCTCTCTATGCAAAGCTGCGAACAGACCTGCGCAACACAGGTTGGGTAGCAAATCCTGCCATCCACCCAAACCAAAACGGGGACCGAAAGCAGCTGCCTCAGCTGCCAAGGCCCCAGAAGCATCCAGCTGCCCCCTCCAGCCCGAGGGAGGTGAGGAGGCGATGATCATTTTCTAATTTGATTATGGCTCATCGTTTTCTCCAGGCGAATCTCAATCACTGTGCCGGAGCGCAAGATCTCATCTTGCAAACCATGGCACAGTGTTTGATTGATGTGGCAGTGGTCGCCGAGCCATACTACGTCCCTCCCCACAATAACTGGGTAGGTGACGTGGACGGCTTGGTGACTATCATCACTTCGCCGGCTGCTGGACCCCTTCCAGTGATTGCGAGGGGCCGGGGGTACGCCACGGTCAAGTGGAAGGGAACGGTCCTCATCGGGGTGTACTTCTCACCCAACAGGAGTCTCGCTGAGTTTGAGCAGTTCCTAGACGCGGTAGGAGCCCTTATAGGGCAGACTTTACCGTGTCCGGTGCTAGTCGCTGGGGACCTCAATGCCAAATCTCTGGCTTGGGGTTCACCTGCGACTGACGTGCGAGGAGAGACTCTTGAGGAGTGGGTCTCGATGGCGGGTCTCTCCGTTCTTAACCGAGGGACCTCGAACACGTGCGTACGACATAACGGGGGCTCTATTGTAGACGTCACGTTTGCATCCCCTGCTGTCGCACGTCGTGTCCAGGGTTGGAGGGTTCTGGAGGACGTGGAGACATTGTCCGACCATCTCTATGTTCGTTTCGATGTTTCCGCGTCTTCGCACAGCTCTGAAACTCATCGTCGTCCAAGAAGGAACACCTCGAATCCCTCTAGATGGGTTTTAAGGAGTTTGAACAAAGAGGCGCTGGTAGAGGCATCTATTGTCCATGCCTGGCAGTCCCTCCCGGACGAAACGGTTGAGGTAGAGGTTGAGGCAGAGCGATTTCGAGACGCCTTGTCGCAAATTTGCGACGCTGGCATGTCCCGAGCGAAACCTCGACCTCCAAGGCGACAGGTATACTGGTGGTCTGACGAGATTGCTGATCTCCGTGTTGATTGCATTAGGGCCAGACGCCAGTATACCAGACATCGGCGACTGCCGACTCAACGCCGGAACGTGGAAACTGAGAGGCAGCTGTACGAGGCCTACCGCGGTAAGGTAATCGCCCTGCAGCTGGCTATCAGCCACTCCAAGTCCCAGGCTAGGGCTGAGCTCCTCGAGACTCTCAGTCACGACCCGTGGGGGCGCCCGTATAAGACGGTCAGGGGGAAGATGCGTGCTTGGGCACCCCCACTTACTGAGACACTCGAACCTCCATTGCTGGAAGAGGTGGTATCAGCTCTGTTTCCGAATAGGGCGGAGTACCAGCCCCCAGCGATGGCCTCTCTGCCAGAGGGAGGTGGTGAGCAGAGGGAACAGGATGTCGAGATACCCCTTATATCGCAGGGAGAGCTAGGCGCGGCCATACTGAGGCTAAAGGCCAATAAAGCCCCTGGCCCAGATGGCATTCCCGGGCGCGCTTTAGTTATCGCTCTCGGAACCCTTGAGGACCGGTTCCGGCGCTTACTCGACGCCTGTTTAAAAACGGGACGATTTCCGTCTCAGTGGAAGACGGGCAGGCTCGTCCTTCTGAGGAAGGGCGGGCGCCCCGCGGAGTCCGCCTCCGCATATCGCCCGATCGTGATGCTCGACGAAGCTGGCAAGCTCTTTGAGCGGGTCATCGCCCGTCGGCTCACGAAGCACCTCGGAGAGGTTGGACCTAACTTGTCTGACCAACAGTTTGGTTTCCGGGGGGGTCGCTCGACTATCGACGCAGTCGAACGTGTCAGGACCCTCTCGAATGAGGCGACAGCCCACGGCGGGGTGATGCTAGCGGTGTCACTTGACGTCGCTAATGCATTTAACTCTATGCCGTGGACGTGTGTCGGGGAGGCGCTGAAGTATCATGATGTGCCCCCTTACCTCTGCCGGATCGTTGGGTCCTACCTCTCCGAGAGGTACATTTCGTACTTAAGGCGCGGAGGTCAGGAGCAACGGCGGGAAATGTCGTGCGGCGTCCCACAAGGATCGGTCCTCGGGCCGCTCTTGTGGAACATTGGGTACGACTGGGTGTTGCGGGGCAATCTCAATCCGGGCGCCCACGTAATCTGCTATGCAGATGACACGTTGGTGACTGCCCGGGGCGAGACTGTTGAGGTGGCTGCCCGTCTTGCCACGGAAACGGTGGCATTGGTTGTCGGCAGGATAGAGATATTGGGACTCCAGGTCGCGCTCCATAAGTCGGAGGCTGTGTGTTTTCACGGCCCTCGCAGGGCACCACCTAGGGGTTCCTACATCTCTATCGGTGAGACACGGATTCAGGTCGAGTCCTCGATTAAATATCTCGGGCTCTTCCTTGACAGCAGGTGGAATTTCCGCGAGCACTTCACTCGCATGTCCCCTCGGTTGATAGGGGCGGCCGCTGCCTTAAAGCGGCTGATGCCTAATATCGGGGGACCGAGATCGAGCAGCCGCCGCCTGTATTTGGAGGTGGTGCGGTCCATGGCCCTTTACGGGGCCCCCATCTGGGTGGATGCCCTGACGGAGGCAAACGTCGCCCTGCTGAGGAGATCTCAGAGAGTGATGGCCGTCGGGGTTATACGTGGGTACCGCACCACCTCCTGCGAGGCAGCGTGCGTATTGGCGGGGTCTCCCCCCTGGGATTTGGAGGCTGAGGTCTACGCGTGTATGTACGAGTGGCGCTCGCAGCACCGAATCCGAGGCGAGATACCCCCGCCAAGAGAAGTGCAAGCGTGGAAAAACCGCGCTCGACAGTCCCTTATTGGGAGGTGGAGGGAGCGGCTGGCCGAACCTAGGGCTGGCCACTGGACTGTTGAGGCTATCCGACCCATCCTTCAGGACTGGTTGGATAGGGAGCACGGGTCGCTGACCTTCCGGTTGGTGCAGGTACTTACGGGCCACGGGTGTTTTGGGAAGTACCTGTGTCGCATTGCTGGAAGAGAACCGACAACGGAGTGTCACCATTGTAGCTGTGACGAAGATACGGCGCAGCATACGCTCGAGGAGTGCCCAGCTTGGGAGAGTGAGCGCCGTGATCTCGTCGCAGTAGTGGGGGACGACATCTCGCTTCCGTCATTGGTCAAGGCCATGGTGGAAAGCGAAAGGTCGTGGAACGCGGGCCTAGACTTCTGTGAACGGGTCGTGTCGCAGAAGGAGGCTGCGGAAAGGGAGAGAGAGATCACCTCTACTCTGTCGATCCGCACCCGGAGACCCGGGCGTAGGAGGAGGGCGTATCAAGCTCTCCTCCATCCCCCATAACAGAGGTCGTGGTGACGGATACGGGGGTGTCCGTTGCCGCCAATCTATGACCTCGAGGTGGCGCGCGCGGTGTTTCCGCGCGCCCCTTACATGTGAGGATGGATGGATGGGATGGAGTGACTTCTACTCCATCCGGGATGGGGTCCTCATGGGAGGGCCAACGCTGCCGGGACTTCGGACGATTGCAATAGCGTGCCCGTTGTCCCGATATAAAGGCGCCAGGAGAAACACCGTGTGGTGGTTTAGTCGGTATGGTCTGCTTGCTGCTATGGGTGCAGTTGGCGCGTAAAGGACGAGTCCGACATACCCCGTCAAACCCCCCCGGGTCGGACGGGGATGTGTAAACGCATTCCCCACACGTTAATAAAAAAAAAAAAAAAAAAAAAAGGTACTTCAAGTAGGTTAATAAATAATTGTGTGAAAACAAGATATCTAGTTAACAAAACAATACTTTGGGTATATACTAATACGGCAGTATGCAGTCATGAGTTTGAGTGTGTGTGTGTGTGTGTGTGTGTGTGGGGGGGGGGGGTGTTTGTGCGCGTATGATGTAGGTACGTGTGTATCTGTTTTGGTTGTGTGTGTGCGTGCGTATGAATGAAATAATGCGTACATTATAGTTGTATGCTATGAGCGAGATTTTTTTTGTTTTTTTTTTTTTTAGCGTATCTTATTTTCATATTATTGCTATTTTGATTAAAATATAAGGGGAAAGAGGTGAAGTTGAATGGTAGTGGTGGATTTTATTTTTGTGTCTTAATTAGATATTCTGTGGAATTATAGTCTAGAGATTTTAGGTACTTCGATCCTACTACTTTGCAGCTGTATGCATGAAGAGTGAAAATATTCAGAAAATGTTTAGTTTGTTGTACAAAAACTGACCCAAAAAACAAAAGAATTTATGTGATGATGACAAGTGGAATAAATCTGTCTGAATAACAGGAACATTCCTGCGTTTATTTTTGTTCTGATCAGGATCATAAAATAACAAGGTGTTTTTTAAGAATAGTGTGCAAAATAAATGATTGCCTGACAGTCAACACATCCCAGGTTTTATATAGATCAACGGTAGGATGGCGTAAAGGGAGCTCCGCTCCAACTTTCAGTATAATGCGCTGTGCTCTTTCTATTTCTATGAGAAATGATTGAGAGGTGCCGCCCCACGAGGTGATGCAGTAATCAACTATTGACTGACAAAGTGAGATGTAGACCATCTTTATGACTGTACAACCAGGGTACAAAATGAAACACTGGTCCAATGTGAAGTCGTGTATTGATAGAATAATACTTGTATCTGAACCAATTCTCAAATAATTTTAAATATTTCGTACACTCCCGCGCAACTGTGATACAAACACTTGCGCGATGTAGGAAATGTTTCTGCGACACTGGCGCCATCTCGTAACAATGTCTGTCACTAAAACACGAACGAATTAGAATGTCTTAGGGTTTATGGTTCAGATTTGTACCAATAAATCTGCATGTACTTTACCTAATGGTAAGCGCTACCTTAAATTAAAAGAGTGCCGTGTCGCAAAGATAAGCCTTCTACAATGACTTTGCGGTCGGCTACATGTCGCAGTGTCCTAAAGATGTATATGAGCTTGCGTAGCCTCGTCACAAGTGTTTCAATGTGAGGATAAACGTGAGTGTCTGATCAATTGTGATTCCGAGGTATTTTATTTTGTCAGTTCTTTGTAGGGACAGTTACAGATGGCGAGACCAGCATTGCATGTATGTACTGCGATAGAAGATGACGGTGAGGGGAGTAGGTTAGTTTTTAAACCAAAAGCTACATACATCGTCTTACCGATATTTAATGTCAGCATATTGCTTTGCAACCATTTGCTCACCTGCGTGAATCCCCTCTGTGCTAATTTAAAGACATCTTCCCAGGTATTGCCACTGAAAAAGAGGGTCATATCATCGGCATATGTAATAATTCTGCTTTCATGTAGTTGGAGTTGACAGAGGTCATTGATATAGATTAAGAATAGTGTCGCGCCGACAATACTACCTTGTGGAATTCCAATCTCTGTAGTAATCTCTTTACTTAGCCAGTGATCAATCTTTACTCGTTGCTTTATGTCGCTTAGGTAGTCTTTGAACAGCTGAAGTGGAAGACCACGTACTCCGATTCTTTCTAGCTTTATTAGAAGGTGTGGGATTGAGACCGTGTCAAGAGCCTTGGCCAAGTCTAGAAATATTGTCGAGCATTTTCTCCTTTTGTCAATGTTGGTAACTACTGAATTTACTAGCTCGTGTACAGCATCACTAGTTGACAGTCCTCTTCGAAAGCCGTATTGAGAAGATGAAAGGAGGTTATTTGCCTCTAGGAAGTTAGTTAGTCGACAGGTCGTTATGCGCTCTAAAATTTTAGATAGAGTTGGTAAAATAGAAATTGGCCTATAGTTATTGACACAGTCCCTCTCACCACCCTTGTGAGTCGGTTTAATGAGAGCGATCTTAAAAGCTGATGGAAATACCCCTGTTGATAAGGCCAGGTTACAGATGTGTGTAATGAGGGTGTGTATGTATCTCTTAAGTAATTTCCCTGAAATCTGATCAATCCCCACAGAACAACTATCTTTCAAAGATAACATGGAAAATTTCTGTCTCATCTGTCGGCAACAGGACAAGATTTAACGGGGAATTTTACATGTTTGACGCATAAAGATTTGTCACAATTAGATGTGCTAATTTTATCTGCCAGTTTCTTTCCAACATCAGCAAAGAACAAATTAACGTCATCAATACTTTCCTCTGGTTTTGCAGATGCTATTAGTTTGCAAGAATGGTCTACTACCTTACTAGATCCGCATATCTTTTTCATACCTTCCCATTGGCCCATTGGCTTAGTTTTTTCTTGTTATTTTTTGAGTTTTTAATTTCTTGTCTGTCGTAGTTTCGTTTTGCTTTTTTAAGTAGGGATGAACAAAAATTCCGGTAACGTTTGTACGTTAATTTGAGAACTTCATTTTGTGGGTCCTTTTTGACCTTTTTATAAAGATTATCACGGTTTCTCATGCAACAAAGTAGTGCTTTTGTGATCCACGGTTTGCTAATACGTTTTCTTCTTGGTGTAGTTTTTGAATTAGAGTTCTTTTTAATGGCTTCTGAAAGATTCCTCACAAAAAGATCTGTCGCTAAATTAACATCGCTGGTGTCTAGGATAGGTTAAAAGTTCATATTTTGGATTGTCTGGTCTAATCGATCATAGTGAATGTGATTTACTCCTCCAATTAAATAATTAGATTCTATTTTCTGACTAATACTCAATGCTACTGCCTCATGGTCAGTGATAGATGATTCAAGTACGAGGCAGAGTTAATCCATTTTCGTTTTAATCATAATATGATCCAGACATGTGAGACCACGTGTGGGTAAGGTGTGGCCAGGAAGCATCCCATGACTTGCCAGAACATTTAGATATGCGTAGGAACGCTTATCAGTACTATTAGGGGATATGTCTATGTTAACATCGCCACAAAGAATTATAGTTCTGTATCTCGTTAATTTTGAAAGAAGTTCATTAATGGAGTTCGTAAAATTAGTTGTATTTGATTGACTTGGGGGACGATATATTCCAATTATACAGATTTCTTTATTTATTTTCTGTAAAAGGCAGTTGGTATCACTAACTTGCTCTTCTGCGTAAGAGACGCGTCAATTTTTATTGTGGTAAATTACTACTGCTTCATTCTGAGTCTTATGAGTTACAGTCGTTGAGTAATTATAACCGTCAATCTGTGGTATAGTTTTAGCCGTAGGGAGCCAACATTCGGACAGTACAAGTATATCTCATGAAATTTGACATCTTTGTAAGAGTTGTTACGCAGTAAACAATACAAACTTTATAAAAATTATTTTATTTAAGAAAAATGCTAAAGCTAAGAGATACAGAGAGGTTTGACGAATTCAGAGATCGGAATAGAGGTGAAGTATTGTTACAATAATAATGCTTATATGCTAATGAACACAAGATATGAATATCATTAAGGGTTGGTGAGGGTGAGAAGCACAAACAAGAAAGGTAATTAAGAAATTAGAGATACAATATCGGAGACTTAGGCTAATTACATGTTTACGTCTAAGTTGTGGGAATAACAATATACTAAGCTAATGATCACTATCTTATTTACAAGTCTAAAGGGCGATACATAACATCTCCCCCCTTAGAAGAAAGATTGGGCGTTAGCGCCGGATCTTTGAAAGTGTGGTGATGGGATGTCGTCGGTGTGAGTGTTGTCGTCATCTTCTTCATCTTCAGAAATGCAGGATGTATTCCGATTTATGGTCCTCATCGGAATAGCTACTTGGGTGGTTCCTTGTCGGCGTGAGTTGTCGAAGCAGTTGTTGAAGATTTGGATGCAACTTCTGTCATTAGGTGTTCGCCTTCCTTGAATTAAGCCATTGGGACATCGATTGCATAATTTGATTAAGATGTAGGAAAGCATTAGGCTTCCGAGTATAAAATAAACCAAACGAAACTAGAGTTGTGTTTTTCTAGAAATGTTTGGGACTTAGAATTTGCTTGAATTTTTCTTATTTCATCAGAATACTTTTCTAGATGTATCTTGATTCGATTTAAGGAATCCAGTGGCATTTCATTGATTGTTACTGGAAGTAGGTGTGGTACTTCGATGTTCGTGGGTAATTCGAAACAATCATCTGTTCTTATGTCAGGGATGATTATAGGAAATGTTACATTGTCTTCTGAAGTCTGGTAGGCTGATAGTGTACTGTAGCCGGTGTGGATTTTGCAGCCTTGAGGTAGCGTGATGATGCCTGAGCCTTGGAGTTTATGGTTTGAAACTTCATCGTTGCACTGTAGAACACAGTTGGTTTCTTTGTTCATAATATAGAGCCATTGGTTATTTTTCAGTGGTTGAAAGGTCTGAATTTCTGCTGGAAATGTTGTCGTCGTACAGGTATCAGGAATTGCCTTCATTTTACTGAAGAGGATTGGTACTTCACAGATAGTTCGCACCGTTGAGTCGTATACCACTAGGTCCTTGCACACGCTTCTTCTTGTTGCGAAGGTATTGCAGTTGTCGAGTGAGCTCGTTGACTCATAGTATTGCCCACGAGGATCAGTGGCTAGGTACTTATGCTCTGGGAGGATAGTGGTATGAAGGGAGGTATTAGGATGTTGGATAGGAATAGAATATATATGGTATAGTGTTAAAGGGTCGCCTTGGACTAGTGGAAATTCGAGAATATAAACTAAACGGTCGGCGTATACATATGCTGTTAAAGTGGAAGAATCTAGCAAGGTGTGAATATCGTTAATAGTAACTGCTGTGACAAGTTTTTTATTAGTTCTGATTTTATTAGACCGTAAGATCATATAGTTGTTCAAGCTAATTATTGAGGGATGAACGATATTTGATTTAGCAAATAAGATACTTGTAATACAGTCATTGATTTTATTTTCTAGACTAGTTACAAGTTCTAGGATTTGGAGAGAAATTGTGGAAATGTCTTGACTTACTTTAATGTCGAATATGAGAATTTGTGAACGGTTAAGGTAATCATTTAAGCGAATTTATATTTTCGTTTATGATTTGTTCATCAAATGAAATCTTAAAAATTGTTTCATTAAAGTTTTTTACAGTCGATGAAGTGATTTGTAACTGTTTTTGCATGAGATCGGTTAAGTCTAATTCTTGTCTTTCAAGTTTATCGATGCAATCATCGTATCTTTTCGCATCTTTAGCATCAGGTGTTCCTATGAGCCACTTAAGAACAGAGCCTAGACCATCCAGAAGTTCTCTTTTTACTCGTGAGTTTTTACCTAAATATATGTTTAGTTCTGAAAGTCGCGATTTTATTTTATGAAGATTTATGTTGAGGTACGATTTAGTAGATTGAATGTTAGGGAAGTCTAAGAATTGAGATGACATAGCTTGAAAATTGGCAGAGAGACGTTTTAAAGATTCATGTGAGATAAATAGAGGTTTTAGGTCTCGATATACAATTAACTTCCATGATTCGTCAGAGACATACATTTTACCTTCTTCATTATAAAAAACACCTGCATAGGATGTGAGGGGTTGGGAAAAATTTACACTGGCAACGATTCCTGTGGTTGCGCTGTAATAGAAGAAAGGGATTCGTCAGAGTTTGAATTACTTTGTTTATATTTACTTATGATAAAATCCTTTATAAATTGGTAGAGTTTGTAAATTATTATACATAAAATAAGTTTAATAGATGAACAAATTATGAAATTGTATATATAATTGGGATCTTGAAAGATCTGGGTAAAGGGTATGGTATGGGTTGTTGTAAGGTGACAAACCCTGTAAATAAATATACCTATAATTAATTTATAACTAAGCCTAGTGTTATTACTATTCTTTACTTAATCTAGATATGGGCGCAGGCGATTCGCGTGAACCAACTGGCTTTTCCCGGATTTTTTAATCAAATAATTTTCATTAAAGCCTACGCGTACTACTTCATAGGGGCCGTCCCATTTAGCATCTAAATTGTTAGGGTTAGGAACCCGTAACATAACCTTATTTCCTAATTTATACTCAACAGTATTCTTGATACTACTATCATATCTGATTTTTGCTTTTTCTTTCATGTTTTCGATGTTTTTTAATGCTGCATCCCGGGATGTCGAAGACGTTCATTTAAATCTTTTAAATAATCGCACGCTGTATAATCTGGAATAGGCTTCAGAGAATAGAATGGACGAGGTTTGTAGCCGAAGAGAAGTTCGTGAGGTGTAAAACCGGTAGAGTTGTTAATTGAGGTATTATGGCACATAATTGCAAAAGGAATTATTTGGTCCCAATTCTTTAACCTTCTACTATGATACATGCGAATATGATCACGCAGAGTAGCGTGGAATCGTTCCAGAGCACCGTTTGTTTGCGGGTGATATGTTGTATTGAAGGTGTGGTTAGCACCTAGAAATTTCATTAATTGTTTCATGACGTTGTTCATGAATTCTGTGCCTTGATCTGAGTGAAAACGTTTTGGAACTCCGTAGTGTTGGCAAAACAGAAGTAATTGTTTAGCTACAGTCACTGCTTCTTTATCAGGAATGGGGTAAGCTTGAACGTAACGTGTTAAGTCGTCTTGTAAGGTCAAAACATATTTATTATTACTGTCACTGATGTCAGAATATGAAACGAAATCTATAGAAACTCGTTCAAATGGTTCGGTCGATTGAGAGGTTATAACCATAGGGGCTTGGTAAGATTTTCTTTGAATTTTATTACGTTGACAGGTGATACAAGAATCGACATAGTTTTTGATGTCATTTGTCATACCTTTCCAGAAAAACTCATCACGAATCTTTCTAGTGGTTTCTATTATGCCACGATGTCCTGAAAGTGGTTCATCGTGATAGGTTTTCAGGATGTTAGCGATTTCTTCTGGTTTAGGATACGTGACTTTATTTTCGCAGATCGTGATTTCGCACTCATAATTTTCGGCTAAATATGAAGTAATACGTCGTTGTTCATTATTAACCATTTTGCAGGTGTGATCGTTTTTAAGATCAGGTACGAAGAGGTGAGAGATTGTGTGTTTTTGAAGACAAGAAAGCAGAGCTTTGAAATAACTTTCGGAGTCCCATGGGTCAAAATGATTAGGTCTAGTGTAGCAGAATATTAGGTTTTGTTTTTCATTAGAAACTAAAAGATCAGCGTCGTATATTGACTTCGGTTTTTCTAAGAAAGGTTCTACTTGAGAGCACAAGCTTAAAGCTTCATTAAACAAGGTGCTTTGATTTGACGGGCTGCAAGATGTGGGAATTAGGATATTTTTATGTCGGGAATCTAGTAATCGATCTGGTGAATACTTCACTCGGTTGGAATTAAAGCATGACTGTTCTTCTTTCTCTAAAGAAATATAGTGTTCGTAGTTTAGTTGTAAATAATCGTCAGAACTAGGTGAGGCTGGATCATCTTTAGTCAGATCAATGACGTTTGAATGCATTATTGGTGGGCGAGAGAGAGCATCAGCATTAGTGTTAATTTTACCAGCTTTGTAAATTATTTCGTAGTCATACAAGACGACTGCCTGGATCTTTAATTGAGAATAACCACGTTAAAGGTTTGTGGTCAGTAACGATTTTAAATTTACGTCCGAATAAATAAGGTCGAAAGTGTTTTACTGCCCACACAATAGCTAGTAGTTCGCGTTCTATAGTGGAGTAATTAGATTCAGCTTTATTTAATGTACGTGAAGCGTAAGCGATTGGTAAGTCTTTGCCAATTTCTCCTTGTGAAAGGATGGCACCTATAGCATGCATTGAAGCATCCGTGGTTAAAACGAACTCTCTAGTAAAATCCGGATATTGTAATAGGGGTGTCATTGTGAGAATTTCTTTGCATTTATCCAAAGCACATTGTTGTTCCACACCCCAAACGAACGGAACGTCCTTTTTCAAGAGGGAAGTCAAAGGTTTCGTGATTTTGCTGAAATTTGGGATAAACCTACGGTAATATCCTGCAAGGCCTAAAAATAATTTTATATCTTTACAGGTTTTGGGGACTGGAAAGTCTTTAACGGCTTTTACTTTATCGGGATTAGGTTTGACACCATCACTAGAAATTATGTGACCCAAGTACGCTACTTCTCTTCTCATAAATTCACACTTATCAGGTTGTATTTTCAGGCCGTGTTTCCTCAGGCAATCAAAGACTTCAATTAGTTTTTGCTCGTGTTCTTGGAGACTTGATGCGAATATGACAATGTCATCAAGGTAAACAAAGCAACGTTCACCTTGTAGACCATAGAGAACGCTGTCCATGGCGCGTTGAAATGTGGCAGGCGCATTTTTAAGCCCGAAAGGCATTCTAAGGAATTCGTAATGTCCATATGGAGTGTTAAAAGCTGTCTCAGGAACATCATTAGGATTTAACTCGACTTGATGGAATCCTGAAGCGAGATCTAGAGTTGTGAAGTAGACTGAATGACCTAATTTATCTAGAATGTCGGTTATATTAGGCAATGGGTAGCTGTCACCTATAGTGACGTCGTTCAATTTGCGGTAGTCAATTACTACACGCCATTTTAGTTTTCCCGACGCATCCGCTTTTTTAGGTACTACCCATATAGGGCTACTCCAAGGAGACGTGCTATGCTGAATTATATTTTGGTCTAGCATTTTCTGTACTTGAGATTTAACTTCTTGTTGATGAACGAAAGGAAATCTGTACGTCTTTGGGTTAATAGGTGAGTCTGAAGTAGTGGGAATAGAATGCTTGGTATGGTTAGTGAATGTTAAAGGTTCAACTTCAGTATAGAAGATATCGGAAAATTGCTGAACTATCTTATTGAGTGAATTGTTTTCTTCATTATTTAGGTGTTCACGTCGGATCAATTTATCTATTTTACTTTGTTTGTTGTTTGTGTTGAAATTGTTAGTCACACTGGTCACAGAGTTAATGGATTGTGTAATTGTTATTTGCATTTATTTCAGGTATGGGCAAGAGCTTATCGTCATTACTGGTATTTACACAAGTTATTAAGAATTTGTTGTCTTTGACTGTTACTAATGCATTAGGGATAGTGATACCATCACTAATGGATTGTTTCTCGATTAAAGCGGGACTGTTTTGAATGTCGTTAGTAAAACACGTGATTACGGTCTCGGAACGCTGGCCTATGAACTGTTGTTTATTGGTTTTTGTATTTGTTTCTTCGCCGAATGAGAATAGTTTGTATGTTCGATCACGCACTCGCATGGTTTTTGAGAGGTACATTGAGAGAAGAGATAGTAATAGGATTAGAGGATTTAGTTTGGGAATTTGTTTTTATTTTAGATTTCACCTTTGGATATGGCTTTGATTTTGAGTTAGATTTAGTGTTTGACTTATTTGTTTGTGATTCAGTGAATTTAGTAAATGACTTAGTATTGATCTGCGGGTCTGTTTCAGCAGATGAGTTAGTATTAGCTTGGGTGTTAAAATTTAGATTTTGTAATTCAGTTTGAGTACTAGCATCACAAAATTGTCTCCGATAGACTGGTTTATTTTGTGCTGTATCAGTGCAGCTATTACTACTGAACATTGGCATAGTCGTTTGTCTTCGATAGACTGAATGTAACGGTTTACTGTTTACATTTTTATTTTTAATTATTGGTGCATGAATCACTAACTTATCTGGAGCGCCTCCATTTCGGTATTCAAAGTCTGACAGACCAAGTTCAGGTTCGATGTCAGTGTCTGGGTATTTAAGGAGTTGGCTAAAGCGGTTTCCGAAGTCATGCCCGTCTGTTCGGCCACTTGAGAGTTTAAATTATTGATTTTAGCTTGAGGTGCTGGAAATGTACGGTGTTGCTGATTATTATTAGTTTGCCTAATGCTATTGTTATATGCACGTTTACGGCATTCTGAGATCGAGTGCCCAGGTTTCTTACAATAGTTACATACTTTCATTGGACTTTGAACAGAAGGTTCTTCGAGGCTCTGTTGATAATTTTGATGCGGTCTATTTCGCTGATAATACGTTTTATTGGCTTGAAACGTTCGCGAGGGAAATGTCGATGACTTTTGTGTCGGACTCATTTGCATACTAAAATTTTGTCTAGCATTGTTCATATTTCTAATTTTTTCTTCTGCTATCGCGAAATTACCTGCGTCTGACAAATTAGTAAAAGCATGGACGCGAAGCATCATCCCTATGTCTGAACTTAAACCGTTTACAAAGACGTTGAGTGCCGTCTCTTCAGCGGTCGATCTACGTCCTTCTAGCGTTTTATCGGTTATTTCCGTGGTAATTTTTTCCAATAATTTATTTCTGCACAAGTCTACTCTGTGATAGTATTCAGTTATAGTTTCATTTGGTTTTTGGAAAAGTGACTGTAGTTCTAAATAGAGATGAGCTAAAGTTTTAGTCTGAGAATATTTTTGAATGAGGAAGCATTTCAGATCTTTCCAAACAAAAAATACTTTTGAGTGAACATCAGATGATCCAGGCCCTGTGATTTTATTTAGTGCATATGTTAAGAGCACTTTCTGTTGGGCAATGGATGCTAATTCAAACGCTGAATCGCACGATCGTATGAATCGATATACTTGAGTTGCGTGTGTTGTATCAAAGTCGGGTATCAATCGAAGTATAGTTTCTAAGTTGATTTGTAATTCTGTCCCTGTAATTACCTTAACATCACCGCCTGTGACATCATTTTAATTTAGTAGTAGTAAGAGTATATTGTAACACACAAAATATATATAATATAGGTAAAATGGGCTTGTTTGGAATAAGGAGACACGTTATGTTATAGTGTTGGTCTAGGAATAGAAAAGAATGGAATCAGAGCATAAAAGTTTGAGCCACTTACCACAGTAACACAATAATGTGGACGAACATCACGGGTTGGTTCGGCAGGGAGTGTTTAAAACCCTTCAGGTACCGTACTTTTACACTGTTTTTCCTAACAGGTACGTTTTTCCCTGTCTTACTGCCCTATGTTTATCCTACCGACTGCGCCATATTGTTACGCAGTAAACAACACAAACTTTATAAAAATTATTTTATTTAAGAAAAATGCTAAAGCTAAGAGATACAGAGAGGTTTGACGAATTCAGAGATCGGAATAGAAGTGAAGTATTGTTACAATAATAATGCTTATATGCTAATGAACACAAGATATGGATATCATTAAGGGTTGGTGAGGGTGAGAAGCGCAAACAAGAAAGGTAATTAAGAAATTAGAGATACAATATCGGAGACTTAGGCTAATTACATGTTTACGTCTAAGTTGTGGGAATAACAATATACTAAGCTAATGATCACTATCTTATTTACAAGTCTAAAGGGCGATACATAACAGAGTGTAGTAAAGTTAGTTATGTTGCAATTAATGCTACGAATATTTTGCGCAATGACGTTGAGGTTACGTTTACTTTTTTGTATATGTTTTTTTACATCTTCTACGTCACATAGAATTGCCTCAGCTACTCTCACTGAGTCCAAACCTAAGTTTAAGATTTCAATATCTTGCATTTTACTCCCGAACGAAACAGTAATATTTAATTACATTAAAGTCACGTATCTTTGAGTTTGTATAAATATGTTTTATTCTTAGTTCTGGATAGTAGATAGCATTAGAATTCAGTATGTGGCGTAGAATGCAAAGTGTTATGGTATGATTAAAAGAGACGCAACGTAAGTAATAAAAGAGAACTCGCTTGGATTTGATTAGAAGTGTGATTGATTGAAATTGAGGTGAAGTGTAAAGATGTGTGTGGTATGATGTGGGTGAAAAATACATAATTAATTTACGAGAGTGAGCCGCTATGTATGAAACGTAAACAACTGTGTGTGAGGTATATGACTGCTTTGCACATAGAAAATTTATACTAATATTGTAGTATGGATACTTAAAAATAAATAAATAAATAAATTAAAATAAATATTCCACAACTATCACACAACGCCATCTAGTCCCAAGCTAAGCAGAGCTTGTGTTATGGGTGCTAGACAACTGATAAACATACTTATATATTTCTAAATACATACATATTATAGATAAATTACACCCATAAATAATTACATACATAAATAACTGCAGTAATAACAGATAAGTTTCTAACTCCGTTATAAGGGTTATTAATAGTGGCTATTAAATCCCATAATAGGTAAACTAAGGCTAGTCACATTATATTCTTACTATTTCGCAATTTGTCCAGGTCACCTTCTTCGAAAATACGTATTTGCGAAGAGCCTTCTGTTTTCCGTAAAAATAAACGGCCGAACGAGATCCAACAGTAAGCGAAGCCTTCGTCTTTGGCGAATTCTCTTGCCAGGAAAAAGAGTTTTCTTTCCATTTGGGTCAGATTCTCGGATATATAAACAAGTTTACTTGGTCCATCCATGTTAATAGCAACGGTGCTAAGCCTGCTGCTATGGTGCTCTTTATTATATTTTTAAAAAGATTTTATGAAGTTGTCTCTCATTGTGACGTTCGTAAAGTCGGCAACAATCGGCTTCGCCGTTACTGTTTTGGTGAATACTCGATACACATCCCTAATGTCTCTGTCTAAGAGAGGAATGCTTAGTATTTCCGCAGTTTTGAGAATGACTTTCCTGAGGTCTTCTTTGGTTTCTTTAGGATGCTGTGGTATATTTCGGACCTCAACACTGGAGCAACGAGATTTTGTATCCATGATTTCCAGTTTGTTTTCCAGATTTTGAGTGTATTACCTGCAGCGTTTAATTTCCTCTTCAAGAGAATCAATTTTCTGCAGAGCCTTCTCATATTTAATGGCAATCGAGTCCACTGAAATTTTTACCTCGTTGATGGAGTTCAGGATTGCGTAATTTTTCTCATCCTGCCTTTTTTTAAGTTCAGAGAAGAATTCCAACATTTCTGCTTTCGAGATGTCCTCTCGAGTGTGAGCATCTAGTCGCTATTGTTTACGTACTTTACGAGCACTTAGGTTATTTAAAGAAGATGAGGCACTTGAGGAGGCAGCACTTACTCCCGCCTCTACCATTATTTCAGAAAGGTCTGAGGCACAGTGCTGAAGGAGCGACGCAAATTCACTAAACAGCGGTGACATTTCTTTCGGGGGAGTGCGACTTAGCGGCATAGTTTACAGAGTACCGTAAAAAATCAGCGCAAGTATATAGTTTGTTGTACTGATATTGTAAAAACGGCAGGCGTTGCACTTAATTGTGCGAGTATAATGTACCAGGATAGAAGCTGCGTTAGGAGGCAACCGGTTTGCTTGTGCGAGCGCGACGGCGACCTGTCGGGCTGGGCTAACTTGTTTAGTTTGTAGGTGGGGGCTTACTTGCGTAAGGGCAGCTGTAGATGCGATGCGTCACGTTGTTGTGTGTGTGCGCGCTGAGTGTGGCTGCGTTACGGGCACCAGCGGACTCTTCCGTTGTTATGTAATCCTATTTTCCGCGACGATTTAAACTTGCACAAGAACGTTTTTAAATTAATTTAATAAACATGCGATAATTTCACACACGTCTACTCGGTATCGAGGTCCGGAGGAAGGATTATTGAATTATTGCTATTTTATAACATACATTATTAAAGGCGTAAACCAAGAAGGATAATATCACGAAAGACAAAACTATATCAATAAACTTCAAACCGTTCATGCAATCTGGTAGGATGGCTAGATATTTTATATATTAATTTTGTGTGACAAAAATGATGTTCAAGATACTATATGTCTTATTAATACAGTTATGTCACAACTAGCTGCGCCATACGGTTACACCTGCGTGGTGATGGATGATGATAATGAAAACGACCCTATGTGTTAATCAAGCGCATCATCTACCTCCATACCAATCCATCTATCCATCCAATTTTTTACATTTATAAAATTATAAATATTATTAAATAATTATTATATTATTAATTATTATTATTATTTCAATTATGTTCACGGATTTTATCCGGTCCTTTACAAAGACATACGTGGGGCATAGCCAACACTTAGAGTCCTGTTTGATATAACAAATACAATGTAGTATAAAAAACAGAAACTTTGGATGGATGGTGACATTGTATATCTATTACAAAAATGGGTAAAATGGCAAGGCTATTGATATTGATATGAACTTAGTAGTGATAACGAAGATAGTGGGCTATGACTACGGCACCTGCAAATTTTAGTCTCATATTAAATTATTAGGACAGGTGGTGACTTGCCATTCACTAAACGGGCCCCCTATAAGGGCCACCATCAATAGTGACAAAAGGGGCAACGTTGGTGTGGATGGCTAAAGGGTGTTGAGAGGTGTGCTGCGGTTTCACTAGAGCGCTGCTACCGGCGTTTTGCCCTTTAACACTTCCATTCTTGGAGCTTTTTGTTACATGCTCTTGCGTCTCCACCCCCAGACGGCCAATTGAGGCAAGCCGGGGGTCAAGATTTATTATTATAATTTATAATATATATTAATTAAATTTACTAATACTATTTTAGCAATTGCTTTTGACCACATGGATAATATTTACATAAATATTTTAAGATATTTTGGTATAAAGATAGTTATGGCCTTGGAGAAGATAATAAGCTACACGAAGTACTAATCCTGCTCAGACGAAGTCGCGGGCAGCAGCTAGTAGTATAATAAATCGAAGTCTTAGTCTCGAAGCATTCGAGCGTATGAGGCAGTGAAAATGTTTTTCGAAAAGTGTCGTTCGCGACAACATCATTCGAGTCCATAACCTTTCGAAACTATGAGGCAGTGGGAACAGTGTGTGTCGATACAGAGTAATACGAAACTACGTACGTATCCCCTTCAAATGTATTGTAACCTTTTATTATAAGTAAATAAATCTGGCAATTTATAGACAATTTATCATGTAATAAGAATGCTGGTTGTTTACTTCGTCTTAATCGTACATTTATTCTGTGGCCCTGCATAATGTAAAATGTAGAGTAGACCATTCGAGCGAATCTGTGAGAGGGTCACCTACTTTAATAATACAAGAGAAGCATTCAGTGTTCTTTTCATTAAACTGGTAGTCCTGTCACGTTCGCTACCCTAAAACGTAAATTATGGATAGAACCGGCTTTTGGACAATTTCAATGTATGAAAGCAAATCACACTTTTGTTCAGCTTTTTCCTCTTCAAGGTGTTCGCATTCTCATACTTAAATATTCGATAGAAAAAGTAAAATATAAACGGCCAAGTTATTTTTCAAGGCTACATCGTGAGGCAGTACCTACTCAAAAATAAAAACCATAATTAATTACATTGTTATTATTACTGTCACTGAAGCCTGATGATGGTAAGCATGACACATGCCCATGATACTCGTAGTTGCCCGGAAGAGGTAGGTACCTACTATAAAGATAAAGAATTACTCTACAACGTGAAACACAAGTTCCTGGCAGTTAACATAAGCTTGAAGTTCTCAAACAATGTTTTTTAATTTTTTTTTAAACTATAATTACAATATAATAGAACCTACTACAAAAGGTAGGATAGGTGCCAATTAGGATATAAAAACCTTCCCTATGTCTCAGAAATTCTAGATAACCTAAAGGATGCTAAGTACCTATCTAACATCGACATGTCCAAAGCTTTTAGCTGTTATTAGATCAGATATATTTAACAGGCCGGAAGATCGCTGTAAAACTGGATTTTATATACCTAATCGAGGTACGTTTCAATTCAAAGCAATTTGAAAAGCTTTAGTTTGACCGGAGCATCTGCCACGCAGCAGAGACTGGTAGATTACCTATTTGGTGGTCCAGAATTCGAAAATAAAACCTTTGTCTTTGTTGATGATATAGTAGCAGCCTCATCTACCTTCGAAGGTCACATCGCACTACTCTCACGGATACCTGAAAAGCTGAAACAAGCAAGTCTTACTTAAACATATTTTTATAACCGCAGAAATTATTAAATAAAAAGTGGATGGAAGATAGAAGTCGGACCTTGTTTGGGAAGATTCTTGTTAAGGGGAAAAAGCTAAATTGCTTGAAAAAACGTAGCCTCACTTTTTTATAAAACAAAAAAATAAAAACAGTCATTATGTCTTGCACAAAACTTGGGAAAAGCTAGAACGATTTGTTTTTTTACAATCAAAACTTCTTTAGGCGCATTGAGCAATTTTTGGTTGAACAAAAATCGTGAAACTCGCGTCTTCGTCATAGAACGCTTGAAGTTACTTAGTTTTCACTTCTATTGGCAGTTTCCAAAGACAGCCCCGCATGTTTTTTTGTTGTTTTGTATGCTCTAATCTACGAAGAAATAATAGTCAGGAACTGTAACTGCGTTAAAAAAATGACCCAACAAAAGTCGTGTTCAAGTAGGCGGGGCTTAAAAGTCGTGTTCAGTACGTCATCAGTCGGACATTTTTCTTGCAAGCGAGCACACTTCAAATCTTCGCGTACATTTTCATTGTTATCATTGTGAACTTCAGTTTTGGATCATCATGCCAGCATTCGTTGTGAAGTGGTGCAGAAACAATACACGATTAAAATATCCAGGGATCACTTTTACTAGTAAATAATAGCTGAATTATAATTATTCAAAGATGTTCAAATTACGTTAACAAATCAAGATGGTCAATACTATGCAAAATAAAGTCAGTCAATTTTTATTTAATTTAGAATGTATTTTTTTCTTCACGGCTAAATATTGATATGTATGTAATGTGCAATGGTTTTTCTTGTTATGTTTTATTCTCGCTTGCTTGCCGATTAAATGCGGCAAAATAAGAGCCTAGCTGCACTTATGCTTGAAAAAAAGAGTATGACTGCCTGTGAAAACCAGCATAGTTATACTACGTTAATTTTGACTGAAAACAATAAAATTATAGATAAAAAAAAAATATGGACCATGTTACACAAAATTGCAGTACCTACTTACCAGTTGGTACAGTAATACCTACTGTTTTTTTAAATTATGTTACATAAAATATCATATTTATCTTTTTATGCTGATGATTTGTCCCGAAGAAACATCAACATCTTTAAGAGCCTTTATTCTGCGCAGCGCTGCGCGAGTTTAGATATTTTACATTAGCGAGTTACTAGCGCGCCCTGCGGCAGTGGCCTTACCGCTTGAGCAAAATAGTGCGCATTAATATTTGGATCTTTTTTTATCTACTTTGGTTTTTATGTCACAAATAGACGTAGGTCAAAAAGATGAAATAAAATATCACGCAGGACACATTTTATTTTTAATATCGACATTAATTAACATAATATTATGATTATTAATCAGGTACATGTAATCTACAAGAGCATAGACTAGAAAAAAGTAAGGTTTAACTCATGTACCTACCAAAAAGAGATGAGAATAGCAAATAAAACAACCATCAAATAGTTCCTGATACCAGTTTCTGGATCCAGCATCAGGTCCTGGTCACCAGCTAGAAAAAAGATATCGTGAAGACGATTCATACGATCCCAAACACGGTGTGTCTACTATTAACCATCACATAGTTCCTGCTACCAGTTTCCGGCTCCAGCATGGATTCCTGGATACCAAGTATAAGCATAAGAAATTTGGTTAATAATAAAATACTAGCCCCTCAAGGTCGATGTCATTATAACAATGAAATTTCTATTGTGTCTGACCTTTGATGCACTAGATGTCATATAAAATTATTTGTTAGAATCCCACTTAGAAATGTTACCTCAATAAGTATCAGGAAGTTTTGAGCGCACTAATATTTAGTTGTGTAAGTGCGGGCGTCAGAGCGATACGTCCCCTGACCTCTCTCCAAGAGGCCTCAGCCGCGTTTGACGATTCGTGACTGGCGCGACCGGTTTTATGATTGATTTTAAAAACGTGTGTGTGTGTAGAAAAAATCAAATAATGTTCTATTACATCAGGTAAGAATAATTGACATAATATACTATATCAATCATTATTATGTGACCCTTCAAACACTCAGCAAAAGTGAATTGGCGCTTCCAAAGCGTTTACGCTCTAAAGAGATACTACAGACAATGAACAATAAACGATTGCCTACAGTTGGTATGTAATATAGGTAACTACATAGCATTAAAAAAACAGTTCATTGTTTGGTCACATTAAAGCACGTTTAAGTTTTCAAGCTAATGAAAATTCTCCCTCTGCAAATTTTAAAGTGGTTTAGCTGAGTTGCTAATTAATTTGTCAGTAATATCAACACAGTGCTTTTCTAAAGTAATTCTATAAATTGATTGAATTTTCTAAATTGATAATGAAGGTATTCTATGACCATTAAAAAACATCCAGCTAGCAAATAACGACTTATTTTTTTTTTGGTAAAATGTATAAGCCTAAAATGTTTCATAATCTTTCTTTACTAGAAGACATTGCGAAGAATCTCTTCTAATGTCTTCTAGACAAAAACTTAATAAATTAATCATATTTCGCGAGACATACGGGATTTACGATTGATTTATTATTAAGTTGCTCCAGTCCACTTGTTGCATAACATCGTCCACGCCGCTATGACTCTGCTGTCATTGTAGACGTTACAGCACGCGCGTAAACCAATCCCTGCTCTCCTTCTGAATTTAAACCAATCACCGAACATGTCTATTTGTAACCTCGGAAGTAATTTGTATTTGGAATCATACGTTGTTTTGATTTGAAAGGCCACTTTTTGTGTGGAATTTGTTCTGAATTATGCTTCCTGACTATTATTTCTTCGTAGGCTCTAATACAAGAGTGCTTTAGGAATACTAAATTACCTTCAGCATCATTCATCCATAGGTGAAACTGCGGGGTGCGGTTAGTTCAGAATACCTATTGATATTTTTCATAGTGTTAGTAATACGAAGTTTTAGTTAACTATAGTAGATCCAACCGTTTATCCTCTTTTTGACAGATCTAATTTGTCAGTTAAAGTGTTGTGACCAAGTGATTATAGTGGACACGATTTCGATTCATTTTTCTATCGAGTCTGTGCGGAAAGAGAATAGTCCTAGGAATGGCGCCATGACCATGGCTATTGGCCATCTAGAAATACGTCAGCCAATGGGGAATGTTGAAAGGGCGTGGACAGGCCGTCATGGCATGGCCATCTAGAAACGCATCAGCCAATGGGAAATGCTGACGCATTTCTAGATGGCCATGCCCAGATGGCGAGGCCACGCCGTCCGGTTACACCCGTGTAGTTTCCAAGGTAAGCTATCAAATTCTGAGTTATAAGTTTTCACTTCTATCGGCAATTCCTATGACTGCCAATTTTTTTGTCTATGGGTAAGCAGTAGTATTTTATCAAGGTAGTAAAACTCAATGGTCCACCGCCGTTTTGTATTTGTCACTGTCACTCGCAACAAGACGCCCGTGCTAGTAATTATTTGCTGAGTTTTATATTGGAACTATAAAATGCCGAAAGGATCAGTGCTGAAAGGACAGACGAGAGAAATGGTGATCAAGCTTCGTAATTACTTTGAAGCAGAGTATCAAAATGGCGGCCCGCTTTTACCATTGTCGCAAGTGAGAGAGCGCGTTGTGGCCGCGTTAGGTATTAGTGCATCTACGATTACAAAAATTACTACCGAAGCCTACGGAACAAGCGGCATGCAGGAGAATAAGCTTCGTACGCCGAAGAAAAAACGCCAACCACGTCGTGTGACTTCGGTTGACAACTTTGACGCAGACGCTATACGCCGTCATATATATAACTATTACTTACGTAAAGAAGTTCCAACACTTAAAAAACTTGTTGCTTCTTTGCGTGAATGTGATTTGTTCCGAGGTCAAAAATCGTCATTGGTAAAGGTCTTGAATGAAATTGGATTTACTTATAAAAAATCGGACAAACGCAAAATATTGATGGAGCGTCGCGACGTAGCTTTTGCTCGTTGCGAATTTTTGAGCGAAGCCAAAAAAATTACAGATTGGTCAAATGTTGTTTTCACTGACGAAACTTGGCTGAATGCGAACCACACAGTGTCTAAGAGCTGGACTGATGACACCGCTGCTTCCACTACCTCAGTACCGATGGGAAAAGGAGAACGTCTAATCATTTGCCATGCAGGGTCTGTGAAAGGATTCATGCCAGATGCTTTGTTGGCCTTTAAATCCAAAAAAACAGTTGAGTACCACGAAGAAATGAATTCTGAGGTTTACGAAAGTTGGTTTAAGGAAATGGTACAATCATTGGAAGAACCGTCAGTTATTATTATGGATAACGCATCCTATCACTCACGCCAAATTGATAAAATGCCGACCCAGGCCGACAAATGACAAGTAATCATTGACTGGCTTCAACGACATGGTGAAAATGTTGATAACTCCTTACTAAAAGTACAATTACTAAATATATTACGTACAAAAAAACACTTCCCAAAACGATATGTGATCGACGAAATAGCTGCAGAACATGGTCATTGGGTTCTTAGACTTCCACCCTATCATTGTCAATACAATGCCATTGAATTAATATGGGCTCAAGTTAAAGGACACGCTGCTAGAAATAACACAAAACCCCCATTCACGGCAAACAAAATGGTAAATTTATTAAAAAATGCATGTGTGAAAGTAACTGCGGAAAGCTGGCAAAATGTAATTCAAAAAACACAAGAAACTATAATGGCAGATTGGGATAAACACGTGGCGATAGATTATATGAGTCAACAATTAATTATAAATGTCGGCAATAGCTCGAGTGACAGCAACGATGAATCTGATTTTGATTAATAAATAAATAAAAATAAAAGATTAGATTTCGTTTGCTTAAATTGGAATTGGGGTTGCTCAAACTTTACTATTTTCTGGTACCAAACGGCAGACTTTAATGTCTGCCATCCCCAGCGAGCAACACGGAAGGGAGTAGCCTTAGCTAAAAAATATTGTTCAAATCTTTCTGTCATTTCTTGCGGGAGGGGAAGTTGCACACTAGCGCAAAGCCGCACTATTACATACAAAACATACCTGTACCGATCCATTGCCGATCATACTCACACAACCAAATCACTAACACATAAAAAATAAAGCACCATTCACAAATCTAGCCCCGCCCTCACCCCACAGTATATTATCAAACTCCATGGTCCATGCGGACTTGTACTTTGACAGAGGGGAAACGCTGTGTATGCCTACTCCCTTCCGTGTTGCTCGCTGGCCATCCCAGATTTAACCGGTAACAGCTTCGTCAAGTATGACTTGTACTTGTAATCATCATAGTCATCATAACCTTGTTCTTTTTTGGATATACACCAGGAGATAAACACGTCTTCAAATAATGCTGTATGTTTTCCTGAGGCGCATCAATATAACGGTTTTACATAAAAATAAATCCGATATTATGTGCCGAGAACGGAAAACACCCGTGTAAAAATAGTTCATAAACAATATCGATATCTCAATCGTAACTTCGTAACATCACTATGTTGATAGCCATAGAACGTAATTTTTTAAAAACGTTTGTTATTTTATGGAATTTATAAAAAAACTACTGCACTTATGGACTCATTTTGTGAAAGATGATTATTATACGGGATCAAGGAGCAAATTTAAGCAGTTGTCATATTTTTAAAACCTCGCATTTATAAGTTAACTTTTGCGTAACATCGTCATGTTACGTTCTATTGGTGCTGTCAAAAAGAGGATAAACGGTTGGATCTACTATAATATATAACACATATAACATACATCACATATCATACTAATATCCATCTATGCTACTTCTTCTTCGTCATCTTCTTTAGCTGATTAAGCATGTATTCTATACTAACGAACCTGGCTCTCATAGAGCCACGGGCGTTTATAATGTGTGTCCGAGCTTAGTGTAGTAATCAAAATGTAAGTATATCAAAATGTCATAAAATATATACATGGTCAAACTCAATTGCTATAATAGTTATTATATGATAGATTTAAATACTTTGTATATCAATCAGTAAACATTATTGATAAAATACAGGACTTACGTACATACAAATATAAAATTAATTACCATGAAAATACCTGTCCTTATATTTCATCACCCGTGACGGTCGCCGAGCACGTCTAGTATATCGAGCTGTAAAATTGACTTGAGTTTTGACTAAGATATCAGAAATTGACACAAAACTTTGACATAACTGGCATCATTACGATCTTGACGAAGGCGGATATCTTATTATTTTGTCTATACAGTGGCCAAGCATTTTTAGCTTTTTCACACGCGTGGTGATGGATGATGATGATGATGATGAAAAGTATCTTTTGTGTTAATCCAGCGCCTCATCTACCTTCATATCAAATTTCATCAAAATTTCTTGCGCCGTTTGAGCGTGTAAGAGTAACAAAGATCCACACATCCACACATTCACACATCCATACATCCATACTCACAAACGTTCACGTTTATAATACAAGTAGGAACTTCCTACCTCCTTCCTAGGAAGTAGGATATATATTGTTATAACTAACTAGCTACTGTAAAAAACATTTAATATTATCTGTCGTTAATTATCTATATTAATTTAAAAACATTTAAATTAATGTCAAGCTACTTGCATACCCCATATTTTTATGGAGACCGGTGAAAACATCTCTTAATATGTTTAACTTGTTGGTGATGACAAACAGGCTTATTTTACCCAAACTATACAAATACGCAAACATAAAACAACTACTAAGTTCCGGTTCCAAATTCAATTAGATTGAAAATTTTCGTTCCCGAAAGTATTTTACAATTCAAATTCAATAGAGAGTTGGTCAAACTTTCTTCTTTAAACCAACTTCTAATGAAGGTTGTACAGAAGTTAGTGGATATTTCTTTGTCAGGACTTGCAAATAGTAGCGTGAATGTCTGCCGGCTAAAGTACGAATGGCTAGTTACGGATAAAATACGACTGAACTTTAAACCGCAAATTGGATATGTTTAACTTTATAAATTTTACAGAAACTAGAGCGATGAACTATTGAGTTTATTCTCATGTGATATTTCAGTAAAGGTATTGTAGTAATATGATTTAATTCAATAAAATTATAAGTAACATTTTAAGAAACTGTAACCTGACTACGGAAATGAAAAAGTTATATAAGAAGTCTACGAAACAATAAAATAATTTAGACAGAAAACCAGATATTATTATGATTAATGGTAAAGGTAGAGACGTGCTCACATGCTATACGAGACTTTAGAACTTTTCCACTGTTCTGGATTTACTTACATCGTTTGGGTATGCATGTTTTAGGTATTTGATATTTATGGCGCAGTCAGCTGCTAGCGCGTGCGGACGTCGGTGAAATCAAGCAATTGCACCTCGTGAAGACGTGTAAAAAATTATAAAAAAATAATGTTTACTATTAAAAAAAAGTAATCTGTCAATCTATGTGTATTAAAAATGTGTATATTCTACCGACTTCAAAAAAAAGGAGGATGTACTCAATTCGACTGTTTTTTTTTAAATGTTTCGTTACCTCATAACTTTTGACTGGGTGAACCGAGTCTCAAAATTCTTTTTTTGTTTGAAAGCCTGGTGCTTTCTCGTGTGGTATATATATATATTTATTTATTTATACGGTTGAATTGAGAAACCTCCTCCTTTTTTGAAGTCGGTTAATTAAGCAACAGTAGTAGCAGCCAAAAAAACATAATTTGATTATTTTAATCTGTTCTGGAAACTAGGACGTTGATTGTTTGTCTGTTGGTAAGCGCCACTCCAGCCCATAACAATTGCGTATCTCGGGGTTGGTTGTTTTATTTCCCTAGTAGTTAGTGACTGAAAACTACTGTTTACCACACGGTGTACATGGGTACGCGCAAAACCGTATTTTATTTCCCAAGTTTATTTAATTGAAACAATGTACGTACTAAATTTATTTTAATATTATTATTGTATGTTATAACATACAATAATCAGTATCTTAGTAACAATAAACTTAATTAATTTATTATATATTTTGTGTGTATTAGGTTGTGTACATTAAAAAATTACAATTAGAATTTGTTTCGCGTAGGACTTAACCCTAGAAAGATAATCTACACCTAAAAGACGCCCGCACGCATTAAATATTGCTTTATCTTTTAATCCCACAACCGTGTACATCTTTGCTTCTCAGCCAACTCAGTCGTCGGTCGTCGTCGAACTGTTTTTGTGCGGTAAATATTATTGTTTTGGAGTTATGACGATTTTAACGAGTTGATACGCTGCTGAGGTGTATGGTTATCTTCAAGATAGACGTATGTATGATTAAAAAACTGAACGACTGTCTAAAAATTTTATAGGGTACAGGGGGCCTACTCCCACCTTTTACGAAACTATCATAAATCAGGAGCGTTTTGTAATAAGCTTAGAATAATCATACTTACTATCGTACTCCCACCGACTCAAAACTCAAGCTTTCTTAGACGTTATACTTATATTTGACTTATACTATACATATAATTAGTAAATTACAATAATTTATGATAGTTAAGCGATATTCTTGATTTTCGTTACTTTTTTAGAGATCTAATCATTTGGTTTCAATTTTTAATAATAAACAATATAAAGTACAATATTTTTCGTTTATAAAAATGTGTTATCTATAATACCACTTAAATCAAATAAAATAAAAAAAACCATACAAATCTTGCTAAATAATTTAAATATAAGCATTTGAATACCGTGGCGCCTCCGAAGCGCATGGTTATCTTTTATGTAAGTTAGAATATGGTTATCTTTCTAGTGTTAAAGGAATTAACCGAAAGGTAAAACAATCAGCAAGCCACATGATTAGTACCGCCCTAGGAATACCCGAATCGCCAAACGGTTCGGATGCAGGTGACTTGACCCTCTTATATTACTTAGTCAATGATAGACCTAATAAATAAAATCAGGTGTCTATTATCTAAGTCATCTGTGCAAACATGGAGTAAATGGGGCTCATTTTGTATTATGAGGAAAAAGTGAGCCCCACAATTGAGCGGGTTCCGTCCGGGAGGGGCACATTTCTCATCCCTACTATACTACATTTCACCGTGTTGTTTCGTAAGATAAGGAAACCTAGGCTAAGGAAACAAATAGACATTGATAAGTGTGTTAAGCTGTCAAATGATGGGATAGAAAAGTTTATTTGATGGTCAGTATGACAGTTGCATCCCCAGTACAATTTTCATGTGTCTCATTGTCCCAGTAATTGACTTGTGTCCTTCAAAACTGAACACAGAAAAAAAAAATACAGATTGTCGCTTGTAGGAAGCAAATGATTACAAATTTCTGTCCTTTTAACCCGTTGACTCGCGATTTGTCATATTTGGCCAATAATACAACAGATTATGCAGAAATCAACCTACTTTTCTAGGAACTGCAATGTGTGTGGTTAAAGATACGCTACTGTGTAAATGTACACACATACGTACAGTATGATAGCGTGAAAGGGGCAAAACTTTTACACGCAGCTTTTTCTAATGGAATACACGTTACACCTAATGTATATACATACTTTATAATTAGTACTTTTGATCTATGTTTGTCAATTTGAAAATAATATTTCATATACTTTTTTATATCAAACCTAAGAAGAGAACCTTTGCGACAGTAAATAAAAAAGCAGTTACAATAGTATTTCTGTAGTACATAAGACTATGGACGTTACAAGTCTACATTGTTATTTGTCTACGGCAAGTTGAACGGAACCTATTTGATTGAATGTTACTATCCCAAAATAGATGACGGTTCGGGAAAAGGGAGAGATATGTGTATTAAATATGTTCATGTTCGATCTAGTGAGCTGCATGTTTTTACACGAATGCCAGGGATGGGTTATGTGTTTAGGATGTACGAGTATGTAGTATGTATGCATGTAAAAACTGGGATCGGATAATATACGTACGGAAATTATTGTTCTAAAAAGGAATCTGAAAGTAACAGGATTGTAGAAACAAGTAAATATTTTTTGATTAGTTTATAACCTGTATGAAATTGCTAGTGAACCGTTTCGGCTTCACACAACTTAATTTAATTTAAAAAAATGTGCATTATGTTTTATTAAATTTTCATAACAAATACTATTAACTGTTAGTGCGTAATAATATGGCTAGCGTGCTGCACACGGAAAAGCTGTTGTTGGATGGAAGACCAACGAATAACCTGATGTTCGAAATTAGTGAGCAAAGGTGCGTAAACATTCCTGGATGTGCTGGAACCTTCATGTGGCCGGCAGGACAATAATTGTCCTGCCGGCCACATGAACACAGCTATGTGTCTTCCAGAGTGGACTGTATTAGGTTTGTCGGTTTCCGACGATCGCGAGGCGCCACGTGAAGTCACTTAGGAATAGCTCCCTACGGGATTCGAGTCCCTTGCGGTGGTGACACGATTCACTCAGGAGGCTGAGCGAAGTGACCATTGAAGCGCTAGGTACTTGCAAATGCGGTGCGTGTAGCACTGACAGAATTCAGGCGCGGACTGCCTCAAGGGCAGTGGATCTTATCACACCACGTCACATCGTCAAAAGCAGAGTCGTCGTTGTTCATAGGATGATGAATATGATAGGAATAGGTGTGTAAAGAGAGAGAAGAGCGTCATAAAGTGGCGCTAATATTAACACAACAATGAATTTATATTACATAACTATTAAACTATAATTATAAATCAGCAAAACACTCATGTTAGGCACTTACTTGTGCACTTGCCCTAGAAATGCGCATTTGACGTGCTTAAAACCCGGGTTTTGCTGGTTACTAATAATAGTTTAATTTGACTCAAACTTGAGAGATATTAAACTACTATGTAATGCCTGGATCTATATATTAGCTAGACAAATATAAGTCAGAATAAAAGGCATAAGTATTTAAAAGATTGACGCAAAAATTTTCAGCAAGAAACATAATGGGTGCATGTTATTCAAACAAATACCTTATTGATTCTTATAGATTAAGATTTTTTGCAGACTAACAAAGGTAAGGAAAGTATTAGGAAAGTACGAGTTGCTCGCATGAACCTGTCATCAATACCATTACGGAAATCTCAGGCCAAGGAATTTGTTACAAACTAAACGCTGTAATACTAAATTAATTCTAGCTAAGATAAAAAAGTAAAACAGTTCACTGAAGTACATTAAGGTAATTATTAGCTTATCACTATGGAATTGGATTAATTACTGAGATCGAAATTGTAACACTATCTACGTAATAAATTTGATTACACGATTAACAATGTACGATGGAACGATGAGTTTACTGATTATGGCTTTGCTATTATGAAATAATTGTAGCGAGCATCGAATTATAACAGATTTCAAAAAACTTAGAAGGTTCTTGCGCCAAGCGTATTAGTTGTTTACATTTGCCTATTTTTATGTTTTTATTGCATAGTTTATTAATTGGTCTAACCATAAATCATTGGTTAAAATGAGTTGTAGTTGTTGAATTAGGCTGGATAAAATTAAAAAAGGTAAACACGTTTTTGACGTATATGTAAATAATTAATGATCATCATACACTATCAGGTGTAGTTGTAGCACGTTGATAACAGAAATCAGTTTCGTATATTTACTATTAAAAGGTTGAGTGTTATATCCTAGCTAGCATCAAAGAATTAGAAATCCTGATACAATTAAGCCTTCCAATCTAAATATAGCTATTTAATAAATAAATAAAATATATACCACACAGATTAAAATTACATTTAAGTACAACATGCATTAAATTCTTATGATAAAGTATCTAATGAAAATAGTATGTTATTTATTACTTATCATAGATTGCAATTTATGCAAATTTTGCTTACATTTAATCCGTATTTTCTCGCACTCAATATAATATTCACAATATTAATTTTTCTGAATGAGTTTATCAAATCTTTTTATATAAATATTAAATAAAATTTAATCTTATTTTAGTCAAAGTCGAATATATAGACTACTTTGGGGGTTGTGGCAGAAGTAGTTTATGCAAATAACATTTAAGTAATCTGCGAATTGTTGTTTGTACCAAAAACAATATCTGTTGGTAATCGTGCTAGGTTTAGCGAATGGACAACTCCAGGAATTTATAAAAGTAGGCAAAATTATATGAGGTACCATGAACAATCGCATAATCATAAACCTGTATTTTTGGAATATGTCAAACGTTACTCTAAGTTATTTAAACGAGCCTGTTCCTCAGCTAAATCTATTTATTTATGAAATGAGATCAAAAATTCTGTTAATAAAATAAAAATGACGTGGAACGTTATAAACAGTGAAACTGGTAGAAATACAGTGCGTTATCGAGACTTTCATTTAAAAATTAATAATAAAAATGTAAGAGCAGATTTGGAGGTAGCGGCCAAGTTTGAGAATTTCATTACTAATATTCTTTCTTTAACAACCAAAACTCTAAAATCTTCCTCCATTGCTGCTGAGATCTTACTTAAACAAAGTGTAACTGAATGTGACACAACTTTTAAATTTTCAGTAGATAATTGCATGCAAAAAAAAACGGCAGACCTATGGGGTCTTACTGTGATGACCGTTTCTTCAATTATAGATGTCATTGCACCCAATCTAGCAGCTGTGTTTAATAGTTGTGTTGCAAGTGGTGTATTTCCTGACTTAAGGCGAAATGAGTTCCAAATTTCATGATTCGACTTCGCGAAAACTTAGTTTTTCGACGCTTAAACCTAATAAACGAATTCTAAAAAAAAATGTAGTGTACATTGAATATACGTCCTTATGAAGTATGGGAGCCAATACATGATTGAGCAAACTTGGTTCGATAGAAAAAAATCGGTAACATTCCCAAAAATTTCCAATTTTTCTTACGTCTTCGTGGGAAAAAGCATTTTTATTCAATTATGGGCAAATATATTTCAATGAATGGATCATATTCGAATTCCCAATGAAATTCACTAGTGAACTATGGACTCCTTTATCATTTATATTTAATCATTTGATTGTACGAAATAAATATAAAAAGTATTAGCACGTATTCGATTGAATTTTCGCATTACATCGTCCATTCTGGTAAGCAATTCTCAACTTTATGTAAAGCACCGTAAATTGTTTTAAAATTAGGATTGGACCGCGCCTTAATGAAGCAAAGTAAAGTGGTTCCTTTATTCAAATCTGGTAGTACTACTGATCCAACAAATTTTCGGCCTATTTCTGTACTACATAGGCTAAGAAAAATTTTCGAAAAAAAAATATTACATCAATTAGAAACTCATTTTAGTGCAAACAAAATTTTCCAAAAAAATTCAATTTGGGTGCACAAGGAATCGCTCTACTATAGACGAAGGTATAGAACTTATAAAAGATGTGTTTGATGCCTGGGAGAACTCTCAGGATGCCTTAGGTGTTTTTTGTGACTTATCTAAGGCATTTGACTGCGTCCGACATGATATACTTGTCAGGAAATTACAACACTACGGTATTAGGAACATGGCTCTCAACCTTTTGACTTCATATTTAAATGATAGAATTCAAAGGGTTGACATAAATGGTAAAATATGACGATGTTAACAATGCATTAGCTAAAGTTGTGAATTGGTTCAATACAAACAATCTACTCCTCAATGAGAAGAAAACTAATTGTATAAAGTTCTCGACACCAAATGTGAGACAAGTAGAATACAATATACAATTGAATAGAACAGGGTTGGACCTTGTGGAGTCAATGTTCTTTTTAGGAATTACTATAGACGCTAAATTGCAATGGGGTCCCCACATTAAAAAATTGTCTAGTAGGCTCAGTTCAGCGGCTTATGCTGTTAAAAAGTTAGACTATTAACTGATGTAGACACAGCTAGAATAGTTTATTTTAGTTATTTCCATAGCGTTGTGACTTATGGTATACTGCTCTGGGGATGATCTGCATTCTATTTTTATACTGCAAAAAAGGTCTATACGAGCGATCTACAGTTTAGCTCCCAGAGTTTCCCTTAGACAGAAGTTTAAAGACATAAACATTCTAACTGTTGTCTCTCAGTTTATCTATGAAAATCTAATGTATGTGAAGAAAAACATTAGCAGTTTTGATAAAAGGAGTGATGCTCATTCCATCAACACGCGAAATAAGCACAAGCTATCCGTACATGTAACGTGTCTCCACAGAATAAGTCATTCTTTTATGGGACAATGTATACGATTTTATAATAAAGTTCTCAATGTTATCCGAGATTTGCCTATCAATAAGTTTAAAATTACTATTAAAACTAAACTCTGTCAAAAAGGTTATTCCAAAATTTCGGATTACTTGGAGGATAAATCAGCTTGGGACTGATCACTCCAGGATCTATCTACTCCCCCCCCGAAGGGTTCCCGCATTGACGTGGCGGGGGGGCTCAGTAGCCGTGGCTTGGAGCACCACTTTTTGATTTTTGATGACCACAGAATTTTTGATCTCATTTCATAAATAAATAGATTTAGCTGAGGAACAGGCTCGTTTAAATAACTTAGAGTAACGTTTGACATATTCCAAAAATACAGGTTTATGATTATGCGATTTTTCATGGTACCTCATATAATTTTGCCTACTTTTATAAATTCCTGGAGTTGTCCATTCACTAAACCTAGCACGATTACCAACAGATATTGTTTTTGGTACAAACAACAATTCGCAGATTACTTAAATGATATATGCAAAACCTAAATATTTAACAAACCAAAGTTTAATCAATTTAATTACTTCTGCCACAACCCCCAAAGTAGTCTATATATTCGACTTTGACTAAAATAATAATAAATTTTATTTAATATTTATATAAAAAGATTTGATAAACTCATTCAGAAAAATTAATATTGTGAATATTATATAGAGTGCGAGAAAATACGGATTACATGTAAGCAAAATTTGCATAAATTGCAATCTATGATAAGTAATAAATAACATAACAGGGAGCAGGGAGACCACGGGCGTCCAGACACGGGGAAGTCTGGCGCTCATTGTTGGCGGGTTTGGTCTCCGAGGTAGTTGCGGCGCGCCATGTGTTCTGGCGTGCCGCGAAGAGAAGGGTCCGGCAACGGACAGCCGCGGCGGGTTCGCGGTCGTGTGTAAAATCTGTCCCGCGTTCCCGCCGAGGGCCGCAGTGACGGAACACCCCGGGGTTTTGGTGGGTATACGGACTCCCACATAACCACCTACCTCCCCGTGGTAGGTGGTATCCATAAAGGATTTCCCCGGGACAAAAAAAAAAAAAAAGGATCTATCTACTCCCCCCCCGAATGGTTCCCGCATTGACGTGGCGGGGGGGCTCAGTAGCCGTTGCTTGGATCACCACGGCGAAGCCAAGAGGAACCCAGGGGCCGCGCCGGCGTTGGGGTGCGCTGGCCGGCTCAGGCGGGGCCGCTCCTATGGGCTTTAGCCGCCAAAACCACAGAGGAGTGGCAGGGTCCGGACGCTTTCGCGCAGGCTCGAGGAGGGGGGCCCGAGCACTTTGGTGCAGGCTCGAGGAGGTGGGGCCCGGGCGCTTTGGCGCAGGCTCGAGGAGGTGGGGCCCGGGCGCTTTGGCGCAGGCTCGAGGAGGGGGGCCCGGGCACTTTGGTGCAGGCTCGAGGAGGTGGGGTCCGGGCGCTCGGCGCAGACTCGAGGAGGTGGGCTCGCTGGGGATTATCCCCTGTGGCTGACGTAGCAGGCGGTGGGGCTACGTATCCGACCCACCGCAGGGAGACCACGGGCGTCCAGACACGGGGAAGTCTGGCGCTCATTGTTGGCGGGTTTGGTCTCCGAGGTAGTTGCGGCGTGCCATGTGTTCTGGCGTGCCGCGAAGAGAAGGGTCCGGCAACGGACAGCCACGGCGGGTTCGCGGTCGTGTGGAAAATCTGTCCCGCGTTCCCGCCGAGGGCGGCAGTAACGGAACACCCAGGGGTTTTAGTGGGTATACGGACTCCCACATTACCACCTACCTCCCCGTGGTAGGTGGTATCCATAAAGGATTTCCCCGGGACAAAAAAAAAGGATCTATCTACTCGTGTACTAAGATGTCAAAGTGTAGCGTGTCTTGCCCTACTGATACCATTATTATGTTCTCTTTTGTAAGGCAATACACTGGAGCTAATATTTGTAGTACCTAAGTAAAAACATTGTAAAAACATCTATATAAAAAGAATGGCCCCGAGTTTCTTGCCGCTTCTTCTCGGAAGGCTCTTTGTATATTGGAACGCGGCGGTAGTCTTTAAAGTACATTGTATTGAAAAATTGACGTTCATAAATGCGTCTTTGATGCCTAAATTGAATAAATGATTTTGACTTTAACTTTGACTTTGAATTAGCCAAAATAGTTTAGATATTATTTATATCCATATACGTCTTTTAATTATGAAAAAAGATAAGTATAAATAGATGCTACTCTTCGCTTCGCAGATGCTACTACTAGAGGAGAAAATAACAATTTATAAGGATGCCAAAAAAAAATGTGTACAATATTTGCATAGTTTTTTTTGCAATAGTGTGCGGATAAGTGCACTATCTATACGTATAAATAAAATAGAAATCCTCCAAAACGTAAAAAAATATTTTGTTTAATTGAATAAGCATTTTTAATAAAATAATTATTAAAATACACGATCAAAGTTTTTTCAACGTTATGGAAGTAACAGGATGACCTTTGAAATGACAGAGCTAATTTCGACGTACTTCATCAAATTACTAACATTTTTGCTTATTGGTGTAGTCAAACTGACATGGACATTTTTCAAAATTTTAATCAACATTTAATTGTCACTGATATACGTAATTTCCCTGCAGGACAAACACATAATTTTTGGTGTCTCGCCGCAGTCGGCTAAACAAAATTATGGTTTCACGCAAATTTTTTTTAATCTTTGGTTAAAAACTCCATGCAGACAACGTCGTGGGCCACAGCCAGTAACTATATACGTATAGGTATTATATATATATATATTTAGGTAGTATTAAATTTATGAAGTGATTAATAAACATGCCGACGTCGACGTGTTCGTTTGAACGGTGACAGGCTCGCTCGCCGTTATTTACGTACGTTGCAGCCTTCATTATTAAATTGTTGATAACATACGCACATAGCGTTCTGTAGTTGTTGTTCAGTCTGTGGCACGTACTGTACACGTTGTTGTGTACGTGAAAACTGTATTAATTGGGGTTGTAACAGAATCAACGAACTGTTACAATACTTTAGTAATGTACGTACAGTGCTTTAATAGTTATGTATGCAGCGGTCATTTGAAAAGTTCTTAGCCTAACATACTTAATGAAACCACACGATTTTGAGTTTATTTTTATTTTTCAACATATTCTCCTCCGAGCTCAAAATACTTTTTCAATCGACCGGTAAGGCTTCGATACCCGTTTTAAAAAAATCTTCGTCTAACTCCTGAAAATAAGCGTCCACGTTGGCTATGACCTCCTCATTTGTAAAAAGATGTTGACCATAAAAATTTTTTTCAGCTCTGGGAACAGATAAAAGTCGGACGGTGAATATGGGGGATGACGTAACAATTCGAGCCACATTGATGGATTTCTGCCATGGATTGCACAGAGGTGTGAACGCGCGCATTGTCCTGATGAAACAAGACTTTTCTTCTCAATAAACCAGGGGCCTTACTATCAGCTTTGTAAAAACCATGCAAGTTCCGTGCAGTTCTTAAACCTGACATAAACAGTTTTGAATTAAATCATACCATGACGCTCATTTAGGTGAACTGTTTGAATATTATTTTCTCAAAGGTGAGCGGATAATATTGTTTCTGGCATTCTAACAATTTACTATAACCAACATTGCAGACGCCTAGACGTTTATAAGCTGATAAACTGAGTGGATTTAGAGCGACATGTTAACGAGAGTCCATACAAAAAAAACAGTTGAACGGTTTTTCTGCGGTTTTTGAATGGTATGCTTGAGCAGGCCTGCTTTAAAGTGTCGTGGTACGAATAAACCGGGCAGTTGCTTAGAAGTCCTGCTTTAAGAGCTCATAGTAAAGCCCCTGGACGTTTTTCTTTGATTTCTTCTCTCAAACGACGCAACAGGTTGCAATAGTAATAAGAGTTTATTGTTTCACCCTTTTTTAATTAATCCACGAGAATTATACCCTTTGCATCCCAAAAAACGGATGCCATGACTTTGCCCGCCGATAAAACCACCTTTGCCTTCTTTGGGGTGGGGGATCCTGCTCTTTTCCATTGTTTCGACTGATCTTTTGTCTCGGGTGTATTGTGGTGAACCAGGTTTTATCCATGGTTATAAATCTTTCAACAAATTCTATTGGGTCAGTTTCATATATATGTTTTTGTTCCACTGAAAGCAGTCGCGGTACCCACCGCGCAGACACCTTAGAGAATCTAAGTTTAGTAGTAATTATATGATGTGTTCGCTAAGATGAGATGCCTACAGTCTTAGCTATCTCCTCGACAGTCAATCTTCGATCAGATAAAATTAAATCACAGATTTTTCTTTGTTTTGATCAGTGGAAGCAGTCGAAGGCCGGCCACTACGGGGCTCATCTTGAATGGTCTCACGACCACGTTTAAACTCTGCCACCTAGTTTTTAACAGTCGCATATGAAGGAGCGGATTTACCCAAAGTAACAGACATGTCTTCATGTATAGCTTTTGGAGTTTAACGTTCAAATTCAGGTATTTTATCACTGAACGATGTTCAATTTTATCTATTTTCAAAAATAGCTCTGACTTGACTTACGGTATCACGTCGTGTAAACGAACAATGAGTTACTGTGAATAAACTAAACTGTGCATACTTGTTGCTAAATAATGTTACTACAAAATAAGGGTAGTTATGAAACCAATTTTAACTTTAACCATGTTACGCTAAGAACTTTTCAAATGACCCTCGTATAATAAAGGGTTTTAAAACACGAACGTGGGCTTATAACATGAGTGTTTTAATACCCAATTATGTACAGTTGCATACAAGACTTTATTTATCTACACTCATAAAATTACTGCAATAAACAAAATAAATAAGTAATACATTTTTGGAACAGTATTATAACATAATAGAAAAATAGCGGGATACGACGTGAATTCAAAGTGCTGCCGTGATGATCACGATCCTCAGTCATGAGGGAACGAGCGAAGATTGAGATGACTCTTGTTGTTTTAATGTTGGCAATAAGCTTACTGTCTCAGAAACTATAGTAAGGATTTATAGCATGGGTGTAAATAAATATTTTATGTCATTAATTAACGAGTCGGAAATTAATTACAAGCACGAGCTGGTAAGCACTACGCTTGTCTGTGACACCTAGCTTGAACTAAGACATGCAGTTTTGCGTAGCACTGCCATGTTCCCACCCCGAGATATTGAATCAAATAATTTACCTTGCCACAGTGCACTGTGCATAACCTAACCTAGCACAATAATGCATGTGCACTATTGATCATCAGTAGATTATCAGACGCTGTGATGATACCAACTAAAGCGGCCTTGACAAAAGAGGCCTAGTGACGTAATATGGCACTGTTTTTCACTAAGCAGTGTATTTTGGTTATAATTGGCATGAGTTGAGGCGAAGTGGATAAGTGGCGCCTTAGAAGTAATATTTCCAAAGCTTTTATTATATGTGGCTTAGGCATGATGGTGACTTACTGACAGGACTAACGAGTGACGATATAAGACGATAGAGAGAAGATAACTAGATAAGAACAAACATATATCTGGCGAGAAGTAGTTGTTTAAAGACCTCTACCTACTCATTTGGGGATAAAGGCTTGATAATACGTTTACATTATATAAGCATTCAATCAGTTAGAAGTTGTTTAATTTCAAACTATCAGCTTTGTGCTTCGAACTAGTGGCTATCGATCTGTTGGTTTTCGATACAACGAACTTTCGAACCGACGACTCACCTAAAAATGTATTTGCAACAGCGTGCGTCGCACTGACGTTCGAAACAACGTAGGATTCCATTCCCTACACACACACTCACAAGGACACTTTTATTACATTAAACTATTATTTATATAATATTCAATTAAGCCGTAAAATTTAACCCCATTATTTATCACCCATCCTCAATAACAACAAAAATATTTCTTTGTACGATAGTAAACATCATCTAGACAGATAATATTTGATACACGTATGGGTTAATCGGTGGCCTAGCGGCATCTGACACGGATTCTGAGAAGTTAATTTTATCTCTAAACTTTTTCAAATAACGACCTAATTATCCATACTTGTATTATAAACAAATTCTGCCATTTATTGCAATAGTTTGATCGACAATACTACCCTACTTTACCAAACTACTCGTTTATATCCAATACTAATAGGGTTCGATATATTTCTGCGAGTGTTTAAGAATCAACAATAAACGCGTCTCGACGAATCATATTCACAATCTCACTGAAATCATTCTCATGTTCGAACTTCTCTTTCATACTAGGTTGAACACAGTGCAAATTTTGCACAAGATGAAGTTTATACAAAATATATAATTTTCAATTTTTTATGTTTACAGTCACGGAATGATTAGGTTCGTATGATAAGGTTTTTGTTTGCAGTAGTACTGCAATAATCAATTATGCCAGCATATCAGTGCAAGAAACAGTGCTGCTTAAATTAAAACAAATATGATGCTTGCTATCGGATAAGGTTTAACTTGTTTTTTTTTTAATTCCGTCAATGCTGTTGGGGTCTCGTTGTTCATTGAAACCGAGCAACAAAATATATGGTATAAAAAAGCATTGTAAACAAGCAAAATCAATGATTCCAAGCCTGAACCGAAACACAACCAATAATTTGTTAAAACTTCAACGACAGGACCTGCGCCTACTAGTAGGCCTTATCACAGGTCACTGCAACCTCAACTATCATCAGTTCAAGACTGGTGCAACGGACAGTCCATTGTGCAGAGGATGTTTGCAGGAGGACGAAACCGTGAGTCACGTGCTGTTGGCAGTGCACGGCCACAGAAAGTATACGGAACAAAACCGGACTACTAGAGGATCAATATAATTATAGAACATGATCGGCACACCACAAATATCACTGGAGTAGTTGTGCCAGTGACCCAAGGTCATACTCTGTTAAATCAAGGAGTTGGGATGGCTAGGGTAGCTGGCTGGTGGGAAATGCACAGTACACCCAAAGCGGGACGTCAGTGCAGGACTTAGCGCCCCACACAGACTAAGAATAAGATTAAGCTACTGGGGCCGCACTGAAACACCGTGCGCGCCATCTCAAGGTCTTTAGCGGCAACGGACACCCCCGTGTCCATCACCGCGACCTCTGTTATGGGGGATGGAGAAAGGTTTGACACGCCCTCCTTCTACGCCCGGCTCTCCAAGTTGCGGATCGGAAGAGAAGAAGTAATCTCCTCATCCCTCTCCGCAGCCTCCCTCTGCAATACGACCCGTTTGCAGAAGTCTAGTCCCGCGTTCGACGACCTTTCACTTTCTACCATGGCCTTGACCAATGACAGAAGCGAGATGTCGTCCCCCACTACTGCGACGAGTTTACCATGCTCGATTTTCCAAGCTGGGCACTCCTTGAGCGTATGCTGCGCCGTATCTTAATCACAGCCACAATGGTGAGTTGGTGACACTCCGTTGTCGGTTCTCTTCCAGCGATGCGACACAGTTACTTCCTAAATCACCCGTAGCCCGTAAGGGCCTGCACCAACCTGAAGGTCAGCAACCCGTGCTCCCTAGTCGTATGCCACCTGTCTTAATAAAATAATACATTCTGCTAAATAGCACACCAATTTCAGTTGAGACTATATTTTTATACGAAACAAGACAAAATTTATAGAACGTGATTTTTCAGTATTCGGGTTTTAGTTTCTGTATCTGCTAATTTTTATTTATCGTGGTTGCTACTTTACATCTTATATCCTTGTTATCACTAAGCCACTCAAAAGTGTTGTTCTAGGTTTTTTCCATATATTTACCACCTAATTTTAAATGCTTGGCGGTATTGAACGCATTGTAATGAAGGGTACATCGCTTGAAGAGCTCATTATTTTTAACAACACAAACACATGGATGTTAAGTATTTAATAAAAAAACTGCAAATATGTTTTTTTGTAAATTAGGAATATACACAAAGAGGCAAACTAATAATAAAATATTTATGCACCTAACTTTTTTTGAAACAGAACCCCAATAAAACGGATTTTCAAAGAAAATTGCTGGTGCCTAAAACTCACCAGCAAACTTTTAGTGGGCAGTAATGTGTTTTAAATCCTCTTTAAAGTTCGCCGCAATTATCTTTGCCGCTCACTTTTTGAAGTTTGAAACATCTTAGTGGTCAGCACCAAAGCGCTGAACGGCGCTAATGCTACGTTCTGGAAAGCGCCAAAATCATTCGCAGCGTTCTCACATCCATTCTCTTATAAGCCCACGATCATCGTGAGCGAGCCCGCCGAAAATTTGGCACCCATTTCGTGACCGCGTAACCGTTCCGTTTGGGTTGAACATTGCAAGTATTGGTCCATAGCGGAAATCGAAGCCGGGGCGTGACAGTTGTGAGCGTTGACGGCGCTTGTCGGAACATATCCTAAGATGTTTCAAATTCATCAAATCAAATCGAACGTAAATATTGCTTGAATAAAGACTGGCCAAGCAGGCGCAAAATTATCTTGCTTATTACGGTTGATTATAACGCACGACACTCGCCTGTCGTTAACATCATCTTTATATCATTGCTCGTCTCTTCACCGACAGACAAAAATAAATCGTGGCCAATAGGAATATACTTGCCATAGTAACTAAAATAATGTATAAAAATATAGAGTTTACCCACTGCATGCATCATACTGTGGATTCACAAGTGCTACGGTATAACCGGCGCGCTTTCCAAGGGTACTTATCACATCACGAGTGGGCACATTCAAACCTAATGTATGAGCAAGCGAATTAACTATGCTTTAATAGTCGCACAAACTGTGGTTGTGATACTAATTGCTGTGATTTGGTATTTATAAATTGAGAATCCTTTATATGTTAGTTGTTCAAGTAAAAAAAAAAACAGATTCTTTTATAACCATTTTTGTATTGTTGATAAAATGTTAGATACTAGTAACGCGACATCTGTGAATTATAATAAAGCACGTTTCTAAGCTCGTCAATCACATACGTTCTCACATATAAATAGACACATAGACACATCACAAACGTAAAGTATAATATAATGTAACGTTTACAAACTCTCACTGACACACTAGGTGTCTTTATGTCGCAGGTATCATGGGCACACACACATACACCCTCACACATACACACATATAAACACATCACAAACGTAAAGTATAATATTATGTTACGTTTACAAACTCACACTGACACACTAGGTGTCTTTATGTCGCATGTATCATGGGCACACACACATACACACTCACACATACACACACATGAACACATCACAAACGTAAGGTATGATATAATATAACGTTATCGAACTCACACCCACACACTATAATTCCATGTACCTATCGCAGGTGTTATGGGCACAATCACATACACACAGCGTATTTTTTTTTTAAATCTTCATAATGGGACAAATTACCCTCTCTCACAACCCTGAAAAACGTTAACAATAGTACTTCTATGTTTTTAAGCATTTTGAGCCAAAACATAGCGGTTGGAGACTTAGTACATGTAATGTTATCAAACTCACACCCACACACTATATATGCATGTATCGCAGGTGTTATTTGCACACTCGCATACACACTTACACATACACATACACATACGTGAATGCATCACAAAATTACAAGACCCGAAAACAAATATTTATGTTTCCATAATGTTCCCACTGCTAGGACTCAAACATTCCTCTCAGAGAGAGGAGTTTGGCCATAATCCACCACGCGAGTCCAGTGCGGCTTGGTGGATACGTGGCCAACCCATGTCGAAGTTATCAGGCCGCCCGAAGGCCTTCAACATAGCCTCACGACTGGTCCTAAGACAAACAACCGGGACCGACTGCTTAACGTGCCCTCTGACGCACGGAAGCGCTTAGTTGAATAATGCTACTAGCGGTCACCCATCCAACTCCTGACAGCAGCAACGTTGCTTAACTTGTTGATCGGATAATCCCAAAGCTCCACTGCGACCGCTTCGCAGCGCTTCTGTTTATAACTTAGATATTATCCCCGTCCAGGGATGGAACCTGAGACTATTCATTCCGAAGGCAGGCAGATTACCAACTAAGTCCAGTTGTTAGTTAGTCTGGGACATCACAATACACATTTACCAAAAAAAATAAAAATAGCTGTCACTTTACACATACCTTTTGCTAAGACGCGCAGTCTAAGTACTTTGCCTTTTGTATAAATAACATACATATTTGTAGTTATTTGAAAAGTTAGACAGTTCATAAATAAACCGCCGTTTATAAGTCGAACTTCTAAACGTGGAAATATGAAAAGATCAAAGCCAAGTGTAGTTCCCAACTTTCGGTGACGAAATGAATAAACTGTTAACACTTTAAAAACTTTATATTGTACTGACAATATCATCACTTTGAACCTTATGTCGATACATTTAAAGTTACTTTTGGTGATTTACTAAAACCATGAGTTATTTGTCGCCCGTTAAACTTCTATAAAACTTTTCCCGTTTTATTAAGAAGTATGTAAGGCTTTCATGGACTTTGTTATTCTATGAAGTTAGATGGTAAAGTAGAAGAAACTACGAAGTTGAGTGGCTTCGCAACTTAGTTTTTGTCACTTAAGCTTAACTCAACTTTACCAATTTGGATTAGATTGGCATAAGTGTGTATTTTTTCACTCGAGTACGCACAAGCCATTTTACCGACTTTCAAAAAAGAAGGATGTTATAATGTTCGTGTGAATGTATTTTTTTGTGTATATTAGCCGAGTGCTCCCCCGTTTGTGAACCAATTCTCAAAATTATGTTTTTGTTCAGTAGAGTATATTTCCATTGTAGTCTCATTAAAATTTCATCAAATTCGGTCAAGCAGTTCATGAGTTATACTCCAAAAACTGAAAAGTGTTGATTTATCTTGATGATATCATCATTGACAATCGTTCCTATAAATAGCGGGGTTAATAAAAATGGTCAACAAAGTATTACCAAAAAATTAAACCGTCTTCAACACCAAAACGTGTGAAATAACTTGTTGAAATCGGTACTATGATAGTACCTATTATAATAATATAATAATAATAATAATAATTTATTTGTCCATAAATGTAAGAAACAGTGTTTCGTATATCTAAATAAACAAGCTTCTTTAGATCTAAGTACATAAACTTAAAATAGATAAAAGACTTGATTATAAAGATCTAGTATTATATCATCTTCATGTGTGAATCTCTGTACCCCGTACTAGTATATACTGTGTTACAGGGCTACAGGACCTTCCCGTGAATGATGACATGTAAAAATTTAGACTAAAGTACGTGTTTAAACGAAACAATCGTGACGTGAGTATTGTATCTCTGTGTGTGTATGTGTGTGTGTGTGTGTGTGTGTGGGGGGGGGGGGGGGGGTTAGTGTAGGGTGTGTAAAGATGTAAAAGTGAAAGTGCGTTTCTATAAGCATTAAAAAAAAACAATCTTTAATGTATTATGTAAGTCCAAACGTGCATTTCCGCGAATATTTACGTTTAGTAATGTCAATCTCTTACTTTAGTACCACAAATAAGTTATCTGTGTCTTTATAGGATAATTCCCGAAGCCAGGCCTGAACAGCACGTTTGCACTCTCTTTTTGATAAGGGATAAATGTCAGCGTATTTACTAATATGGTTGTATATAGTCGAGGACCCAAAATATAAAAATGTCGCCCAGCAAGTTGTGTTCTATGAGAAACAATTTTACATATTTTGTCTTTGCGACGTTTCAGTTGACGTTTTTCAGAGTCAAAATATAAACATGCGTGCTGTCGTAAGATGGTATTTAGGACAAACAATTGTCTTACTGTTAGAATTTCAGTCAATTTACATAGATTGCCAGTAGAGAACAGGTTTTTTGACATTACCTTCAAGACCGCTCTTTGCGATCTTTCTACTTTTAGCATGCTAGTAGAGAATGTACCACCCCAAGCACCAATGCAATATGTTAATATAGATTGACCCAATGCGTAATATACTAACTTAGGAGTTTGCAAATCTGCAGTTGACCTGAGTTTTTAAAGATAAATATTAATTTCACTATATTAATTCATTTCAATACAAATATTAATACACGTCCACTAACAACATCTATTTGTTTTTGCCAAGTCAGCATATTATCGATGTAGATACCTAGATACTTAATATGATACCCTTTTTAAAGTAAAACAATTACAATTTGATGAAGGATACAAATTACATTGGTGTGCTTTGACTGAGTAAGATGGAGGCGGTTGTGATGAAAAGCACGGAGAAAAAGTTAAAAATTTAGTTATTTGGACATTTAATGTCAGAAGACTTCGGTTTAGCCGGGTCATAACACGCTCTAAGGCAATCTCCGCATTTTTACGTGCAGCGTCCCAGTTTTTTCCTTCTACCAAGAGTGCAGTATCATATATATAATATCATATATGTTACAATTTTACAATTTGGGATTTGTAATTTACATAGGTTGTTGACATAAATTAAAAAGAGGGTTGGACCCAGTACGCTCCCTTGAGGCACACTGAAATCGCCAATATGTTCAGCGTCACTTATAAAAGATTGAATTTTAACAGTTTGGGTATTTTTGTGAGATGATTCTGGAATATTTCTAAAGTAGGACCTCGGATACCAATCCTTTCCATACATTCCAGAAGAAGTGGGACAGAGACAGTATCGAATGCTTTTGACAGATCTAAGAATATGCCTATTACTTTTGTTTTTTTATCAACTTTATTTACTATTAAATTGCTAAGCTCCATTACAGCATCTTCAGTTGACTTTCCTTTTCTGAACCCGACCTGATTAGGTGCTAGTATGTTATTCTTTTCCAAATAGCTTAACTAAATAGAGTTTAAACTTTTTTCGAAGATTTTTGAGAAAGTTGTTAGCACTGAGATTGGTCTATAATTAGTCACACTGCCTCTGTCCCCACTCTTAAAAACAGGATGCACCAAAGCCTTCTTTAGCGCATCAGGAAAAATGCCTTCTGCAAGACATAGATTTTTTTATGTGTTTAAGAGGAGGAACTATCGATGATCTACATGCTTTGACAATTGAACTGGGAATTCCGTCCCATCCTACTGCGCAACTATTTCGAAGTTTCATAATAGTGGCGTCAATTTCTTTCTCATCAACACTAACAAGCATCATGGAGTTGCCCATTGGATTAGTAATACTAGAACTGGGAAGAACTGTGTTTATATTTCCAGTACTGCGGGTTTGGACCTTGGTGGCTAGATCTTTACCAATGTTTGCAACAAAGTGGTTAACATAACCTATGGACATCTTTCAGTGTGGGATAATTTTAATAATTCATTAGCGGGGGAAGATGCATCGTTAAGGTTGGTTATTTCTTTTATAACCTTCCATGTCTTCTTTGTATTGTTTTTGGCTTTTTCTAGTTCATTTTTCTCATAACGACATTTTAGTTTTTTTAACAAATTGTTGCAGTAATTGCGGTAGCGTTTGTAAGTAACTTGTATTATCACATTTTTAGGGAAAGTTTTAATTTGCAAGTGTAGTCTATCACGTATTTTCATACATTTTAGTAAGCCGTTTGTGATCCAAGTCTTTCTGATTCGTTTTCTGCACTAGACTCGAGTAATTTTGGTATGCTTTCTTATTATATTCATAATCATATTTACAATAGACAGGCCTGTTGGTTTAGTGGTTAGTGACCCTGACTGCTATGCCGGAGGTCGTGGGTTCGATTCCCACCCAGGACAAATGTTTGTGTAATGAGCACGATCATTTGTTCTGTGTCTGGGTGTAATTTATCTATAATATGTATGTATTTAGAAATATATAAGTATGTTTATCAGTTGTCTAGTACCCATAACACAAGCTCTGCTTAGCTTGGGACTAGACGGCGTTGTGTGTAAGTTGTGGAATATTTATTATTATTATTATTTATTACAAATATATTGGTGGCATGATTAGAATCAAGGCAATTAAAGACATTGGTGAAGCTCATGGAACTAATTTCTGAAATTATAAGAGGCATCTCAATTCGCTCTACTGTAGTTTGAGGTGTATCGAATGATGACTTACGGGAAATTTCTGCATGGAAAAGAATAGGTGCATGATCCGTGATGATGGAGTCAAAGACAATTGTTTTTGTGATTTTGTTGCTTTTCAGCAAGACATGATCCAAACAATTACTTTGTCTTGTGGGATATAAATGCGCAGGTAGAAAAGACCGTGAAAAGCACACATTGTCAAATAACTTTCTGAAATTGGATCACAGTTTGTTGGTAAAATATTTATGTTCAAGTCACCGATTACAGCTAAAGTAGCATAAGATGCAAGTAATGATGATATTTTATCAAGACTTGTCACAAACTTATTTCAAACTTATTTAGTTTCCGAAAGGAAGGAGGCCGAGAACAAGCTGCTAGAGCAACTTCATGACCACACTTCACAATCAAACAGTTCACTTCCTTACAATCAGGTTCAACAAAACTACATTCCAACTCTTGTCTCACATAAATAACCACTCCATCATTTTGTTGAATTATGCTTTGATTTGTGTGAATTATAATATTGAAGAAATGGTGGAGCATCCGGAACCTTGCTTAGCCAGCACTCCGTAAGAATAATTAGATCACACTGGAAACCTAGTCGCTGTAAGAACACACGCAATTGGTCAAAGTTACAGTTTATGCTGCGTATATTTACATGCAGAACTGATATAGACTTTCTGTAATTTGTTGGATTGCAAAGGTACATGGAACAATTTTTCGGCGAAGTGATGTAAGAATTGAAGACTTCCAGTGTTTCCAATTCATTATCTATTTTAATTATGTCATCTATTATACATTTTATCAATATTTAGGCCATCTCTTTGTATCATGTAAAAGTATATTACTGAGGTCTGTTTGATTTAGAACGCTTAGATAGAAAAAATTAGTTTCATACATCAAATAAGTAGCTATATAGATCAGAGTTGCTTTGACGATGTGGTGCACTGAAAGTGTTTTTTGGGTAAAAGTGTGATCAACAGGTGTAAGGGCTTAAAGTTCAGAATTTGAATTGTGTACATTAAAAAGTAATATAAAAGTAAAAAACAAAATGAAAATTGAATAATACGAGCAAACCACCAAAAACCGATTCACTACAACTAGTCAGCGTTGCTCCAATATCTTCTGGAAATCAGCCTCCGTAGTAATACGCATAGAAGGATTTTCTTCCTTCCTGCGCAGGTAGACTTGACTGTGCGCCACCCAACAGAACGTGTATCCATTTGTTTTGGCAAACTCACGGGCCATCGCAAATAGTTTTTCAGTTTTTAGGGATAGACTCTCCGAGACGTAAACTGGTTTAGCAGGCCCTTCTATATGCAGGTGAGATGTGTTTAGACGTGCATCTTTTCGCTCTCTATTCAGTATCTTGATAGATTTCAGAAACTTCTCCTTTTTGATGGTAGAAGAAAAATCCACTATGATGGGTTTATAAGATGCATTTTTAGTGTTTGTGCGGAAGATATCGCGTATGTCAGAGGTTTGGATAGGTTCTTTGATGGCCTTTTCAATGTTAACAATGTATTCCGAGAGCTCTTCTTTGGTCTCAGTTTTTAGATGTGGTACATTCCTAATTTCTAGTCCACTAGATCGTGAATTTTTCTCGAGTATGGCAACTTTGTCCTCCGGCACCTGGATATATGCTCTATCCTCTCGTTTCTCTCCCTGAACACGTTTAAATTGCTCCGTAAGTTCATCATATTCTTAAGATGAAAAATCTATAGCATTTTGACATTGTTTATTTTCTTGTTGGACCTCGTTCAGCTTCTTCGTCAGCGTGCATAGTTTGGCCTCCTGTTGCTTTTTGTAACTGTCAAAAACAGCCTTTAGGTCTTCTATCTCGTCTCTGTTTGGGCTTTTTACTAAATCATGCTTTCTTTTATTCATAGGTGTTTCACTCTTGTTGCAATAATTATCGCTCGAGTCTGACGTTTGTATTATTATATTTCTATTATCTGAAGAGCGCGCTGTTTTCTTTACTGGTGGAGATCTTTTAAGCGGCATAGTTAGGTCGCAAGCAACCCTTATACTTTAAATACAACACTGCCAGACTACAAAACGTTTGCAATAATAGATTACCACAACAGTTTGAGAGCTCAGGCTGGGTGGTCATGGATCTACAGCCTTATACAAAATCGCTATCCATCCAGATAAGCGAGACCTCCGCTGATAGTTATTTAATACGACACTCACGTGGGCGGTGATACAGTCAACGGTACACACATATAATATATGCATATATAAGCAGCACGGTTGATGTTAACCTCTCAAGCTTGCTGGGCTCCTGGTAACCGGGTAATATGGTTGAATTTAAATTTGTTGAATAAATGTGAAAAAGAAAATAATTAAAATAATACTGCTTTAGAACACGTCTGATCTCCTCAGAAGGCCGGAGGGAAGGGTACTATTGTGCGCATGGTACCGATTTCGACAAGTTATTTTACACTTTTTGGTGTTGAAGTCGGTTCCAACTTTTTATAAATGTCTTTTTTTTTAACGTTTTATTGTTACTTGCAACCATTACCTTTCTTTCCTAACTAATCAACATCGCAATTATTTTAAGTTCGTATTAACTACAAAATTATGTTACATTTTTGTACTATTCTATTATGTTAAACATTTACGGAAGGAATTTTTCCTAAGTTACTCAAAAAATCAGTAGCAAAACCCATACACAAAAAGTTAACTAAAAACTTGCCAAGTAACTATAGACCAAATACTTTACTGCCTACACCTCCAAAATATTCGAAAAAGCAATGCAAAAAGATTCTGTTCTTATTGCGAAAAATTTAAAATGTCTAATGACACGGTTTTAGAAAACATCGGTCTACCACACTCGCTGTCTACAAATATATAAATGAAGAACTGGACATAGTGAATAATAAGGAATATGGAGTGGGTATTCTCCTAGACATGTCAAAATATAATGACTCAATAAACCCTAATATCAGTGTGGTGAAATCTGACGTCATAAAAATGGACAGCTCTATCCCCCAAGGTAGTGTACACGGGTGTATTTTATTTTTACTATACATTAATGATCTACCTAAAATACATAAACAAACATGCATTATCTTCGCAGATGATATTTCCCTTCTAACATCTTGCAGAAACAACAGCAACTTGAATATGACCTTAGCATGCTGAATAATACGGTAAATTGGCTTTCTGACCACAATCTAGAACTAAATCTAAATAAAACAAAAATAATACAATTTAGACCGTTTCAAAAACAATCTCTCAACATAAATTTCATTTATAATAGTACAAAAATTGAATGTGTTGACACTTGTACATTTTTAAGTAGACATTGATACACATGTAAATTGGAAATTCCATATAAAACAAAAATTAAGTAGTTATATAATATGCACTTAAAGAGATAAATAAAAAAGACGTGTGGCACTCGGAGACTGCCGCGGTAAAACTATTGCATAGCTGTTTTTATCAACTTATGCAATTATAATTATTTAACCAATGCCATCTAGAGGCGAGTTGCTAAACTAAAGAGACAAGCGTGATATTTCAAAAAGTCATTAAAAGTTCTGCTAGTCATCGATAATGGAGTCGGAGTGGGGGGTGTTAGGTTATTTTCGTTACGGAATTTCTGGATTCGGTCTCCACGCTCAAGGCCCGCGATAGAAGCTATGCAATAGCTTAAAAAGTAACAGATATGAAACAACCTAGTCTACCTATTATGCATATATATATGTATATAAATTCGACACTGCGATACGGTATTATTATATGGGGTAACAGCGTTGATGCACATGATCTTATTATTTCACAGAAGAAATGTATTCTAAGCATGAATAGGTTACATAAAAAGCCCTGACAACTGTAAACCTTACTTCATTAAACAAAAAATACTAACTTTGACATGCATATACATCCTTGAGTTATGCAAATTTGTAAAAAATACCCTAACTTCTTTGACAAAAAATCTGACCAACCGCGACGTTACGAAACTACATACAAACATAATTTAATACTTCCTGCTTTGGTATTAAAATCACATAGCTCTGGTTCTACCATCATGGCTGTTAAAATATTATGTGGTGTTTTTAAAATAACTTAAAGACATTTTTAATAAATAAATGTTATTATGATTTGGACGAATTTATAGGTATGGCACAAGATCAATTTATTCCCAACTCGGCGCAAACTTTAACGCAGGCGCAGGTCGTAACACTCGGGAGCAATCACGAGGGCGCCACAGGGCTCCTTAACAAGCTAGTCGTTAAGGATTAATTATAAAATATTACGATATTTTATAGTGATTGTAAATAGATTAACATGAATTATGTAAATGTGCAAATAAGACAAATTGGTCCGCTCCAACTCATATTGCCATACCTTTTCAGGGTCATAATGTGATGCTTTGTAACTAAATTGTAAGATCCTTGTTACATATAATATGATGCAATAAATCTTTAATATGAATATGATTGTGTCTGTTGGCACTTCAAAGTAAGAGCTAAGAATCAGATGTGACGAGAAGCGTGCGATCACCTTAATATGTGTCGTCGAAGTGGCCGAGTGCAGCTATGTAAGATGGCGGTTGGCGAACGGTATCAGCCGTCAGTCAGCTGTGAGTAGTGTGAACATCGTACGTCACATCTGTCATGACGAGCTTCTTAATCTGTCCGCATCAGGACAAAAAATAACAATAGATTTATGAATGAAACTTGCCTCGAATTAGGCTTGCTGATTCGGACAGATTAAAGGTCGTCACACTCTGGTGCGATCATAATATACCATGTCCTTCCCCGGGATATAATCGTTGCCAATTTTCATTATAATATGATCACTTCAGCTGTTTAGGCATTATAGGGTTACAGAGAGAAAGAGAAAAAGAATGACAGAGTTACAAACGTTTTTTGTAATTTATGTAGTATGAATTATTTAATAATACAATGTAAGATACAGTGTGTCCGCCGGGAAGGTATACTACTTTGTTTTGCCGTCATTTTGCTAAACATTAGTCTTGACAGTTCATATTTAACAGTCGTGAAGTAGGCACGTGGCAAATTTATTATGGAAAAATATTCAATAAACCAACGTGTTTTGATCGTTAAAACATTTTATCAAAATCAATCATCGATTACTGTGACGATGAGAAGTTACGTGATTTTTTTGGGAGAAACAACGTGCCAACATAACTCACTATTTATCGTGTAGTGAATAATTTCGAAGAAAGAGGGTCTGTAGGTGATAGGCCCAAGCATGGACCACAACGTACTGCAAGATCGGCTGAAAACATTACTGCTGCTCGAGAAAGTGTTCAAAACAATCCATCAACCTCAATTCGACGCCGTGCTCAGGAGCTTGGTCTTCAAAGAACAACTTTGGCCAAAATTTTGCACAAGGATTTGCATTTGTTTCCATTTAAGATTCAGTTGACACAAGAGCTTCATCCACAAGACCATTATTACGCCGCCGTACATATGCCAATAGGATGTTACAGCTCGCCCATGACAACCCCGATTTTCATGAAAAAATCATAATGAGTGACGAGGCACATTTTCATTTGAATGGATATGTGAATAAACAGAATAGTCGGTTCTGGGCAATGGAAAACTCTCAAATTATTCATCAGTCACCTTTTTATCCATTAAAATTGACAGTCTGGTGTGCAATTTGGTCAGGAGGAATCATTGGACTTTAATTCTTTGAAAATCAAAACGGTTTTAACGGTAACTGTGAATGGGGAGCAATATCCTGATATGATTGAAAACTTTTTAACGTCACAACTGCATGCTTTGGGCTTGATTAACATGTGGTATCAACAAGACGGTGCCACATCGCATACAGCCAGGATTACAATGGAATCACTGCGAGAGCTCTTTCCACAACAAGTTATTTCAAGCAATGGTGATGTTGATTGGCCTCCACGGTCGCCTGATTTGACTGCTCCGGACTTCTTTTTGTGGGGTTATCTGAAAAGAAAGGTTTATGCAAACAAACCAGAAACGCTTGAGCAACTCAAACAAAATATTCGTGATGAAATTAATGAAACACCGCGTGAAATATGTGAGAATGTAATGAAAAATGTACTCAAAAGGGCTCGCATTTGTAAGACTAACAGAGGCGGACATTTATCTGATATTGTGTTCCATACATAATTGCCGACATTAAATAAAACATGTATATAAGATAAAAGATCCAATCTCTTACATTTAATCGAAAGTTATTAACAAACAAAGTAGTATACCTTCCCGGCGGACATCCTGTATAAGTCATTACGCAATAATTATTATTTTATTTATTCAAACCCGTGTCTTTTGAGTAAGCGTATCAGACATCGCTGAGAAACCAGCCCGAGGATAAAAAAAATCTGTCTAATTAGTTTAACTGTCATTATTCGAGATCGAAGATACATGTTTAGCCAACTGCAAAGCGCTTCTCTACCCTTTTTCAGTTACTTTTCTCGCCCTGGATTCGTCTGGGTGCAATTTAGAATAAGAGAAGTAATAATAATAATAAATCATTTATTACAGGCATGTGAACCATATGCGTACACTCAACTTAAAACTAACTCTGTAGAGGGGTGTATAAAAATAATAAAATAAAATAGATTACAGTTAAAGAACCTAAATAAAAATAAAATAGTAGGTAGTAGTACGCGTTGCACGTGAATAGAGCTTTTGTCATTTTTTATTCCTATCCATGTGGACAGAGGTCCAACGCTTATACATGGGACTACAAATATTGTCCGAGACAGCCACGAGAATTCCGTTGCTGGAACGACTCAAGTTATGCCAGTAAGACGCCACCTTCGATCTTATAACGGCAAAAAAATCAGGAACCCCCGCTTCAGCAAACATACTCGATGCACTGCAGTATCGCGGTAGTCTCATAAGAGTCCGGAATGCGTCATTATACTGAACTTTTATGGTATTCATAATTTTCAGCGTGAACGTTATCCACAGCTGACACGTATACATGCTAAGGCAATACGTTTTAAAGAGAGTGGTATTTACGTCCTTGCTGCAGTTAGCGAACCTGCGAGCGAGCATGTTACTTCTAACAGCGAGGGCCCTGCGCTCCCGCTCAATATCAGCATCATCCTGCAATCGTTCCGTCAACAGATGTCCTAAGTAATTGAACTGCTTAACAATTTTCACTTCTTTGCCATTCAAATATACTAAAGGTACCCTATCCGGACCCCTCCCCGATGTGAATACCATCATTGCTGTCTTGGAAACGTTGTATTTCAATCCGTGAGCATTATGCTAATGCTCACGGATCACGGAGGGACTAAGGAGCACCATATCGTCCGCATAACTCAGATTGTTCACACACACTAAAACTTTGAAAAAAAGTATGTTTTTAAACTTACATAAAAACTTAATTAGGTACTAAATATTATACATACACACACTTCGTGCGAAATTATCTACCAGATGGTGAAAACCTCGTCAAAACCCGTTGCGTGGTTTATACTATGCAAGGATGTATACAGTACACTCAATTATTGTAGACCGTATCATCTCAACTCACTGCTAATTCCCACCCACAAAAGACTGGAACAATATATACACCATAATGTGCAATTCTGGCATACAAGCTATAACCATGGAGCCTAGTTAGCATATTCCAGACATTATCTTTTTAAACAAATGCAATAAACCCCCCCAGGGCTTGTTAAAATGACCGGTCCCAACATCAGCATTTTTAAAAACAGAAAAGTATTATGACAATGGAGAACGGGATCATGTTGCAACTTTGTCGTATTAGATGTAAGTAGCAGAAGTAATGCAATATATAGAATGAACTGGTGTTTTAATAAATTGTACGTATAGTGTATTGAATTAGTTAGACTCTAAGTCGCAGTGTGGTGACAACTCCATCACCACAGCTGATAGCGACGCTGCCTTCGAAGCACGGGTTGTATCCCTAACCAGGTGATATATTAGTGAAAAGAGCATAAATGTTTGGATGTGGTGTTGTGTTATTGTGATGTCAGTAACCCTGCAATACAAGAAAACCTGATGCAGAGATAATAAATAAATAAAAAATAAAAAAGCCTTCAATTTCATGTACATATTTAATATTGACAATTTCTTTTTTTTTTGTGTTTTGCGTAACACTAGTTACAATCATAAAAACAATATATAATTGATTAGTAAAATTAAATTAAAAAAAACATTTATTAGTAATTAAAAATAAAATAAAATAATAATAATAATAACTATCTAATCTATAAGCCCCATGGTGGGGGAAAAGTGGCCATAACGCTGGCGGCATTGCCACGCTGGATGGCAATGCTAAGTTTTTGCCCAAAATAGGCGCCAGCATTTCGGTCACCCGACGCCTCAAACAAACGTTTCGCCAGATCCCTAAACAAGTTGAGAGCGGACGGCCCCCATGGGCGTAAAGTTTCAACCCCAAACGGCACAAACATGTACATTCTGTCTAAATACACATATTTATGACGTTTGAGGTCTTCCGCTTTAGACGCGGCAGCGCCAGCCCGATCAATCGTCCCAGGGAGATGAGACGGCGCCAGTGTGTCCACACATGTAGCATCCCAAACCAGGGGCTGTTATTGATTAGTTAATATATTAACTAAAGACAATTACCATTTTGATTGCTCTTGTAATATTAATGTTCATTATTAAAGATGTGTAAAAAAAAAAAACATTGTTTAAATAAATGTTAAATAAAGTTCTAATAAAAACATGCATGAACCCCTCAAGTTGTGAGGGTGAAGGCCTCCTCCAGAGATCTCCATCTGTCTCGGACATTGGTTTCTGTTTGCCAGTCTTTGCCTGCTTCTTGTGTTATGTCGTCTAACCATCTGGTTATAGGTCTTCCTCTTTTTCGGGTACCCGCTGGGCCTGGCCATGACGTCGTGCGAAAGCGTGGGTTTTAACCCTAACCAGGGGATATTTTAGTGAAAAGAGCAAAAATGTTTGGATGTTGTGATGTCAGTGCCCCCTGCAACACAAGGAAACCAGAACCAGAGATATGACTGTGTAAAGGTTAAAAGCGGCGAGCAATTTATCTAACATCGGTGAATAGACTTCCTTCATAAAAGTCTAGTGGCGATGATTTAAGTTCTTTTCAGTGCTCCTAACATAATTTAAGTCTATACTGATGGTGGAATATCCTAACACCATGATACATCATATAGACGCCCTCCACAGGAACCAATGTCATGACGCGCACTATGAGCTACCTACACTGCCCAAAGCGAGACGAAACTATATATTAAGACTATTTTCGTTCTTTTGATAAAATCGTGATTATTGATTGATTATTATTGAGCATGCCGTCGATGAGATTGACTAATAGAGGCGTTTTACTCCTTGAATATGAAGTATAAACATGACAAATTTTATACTATACCTACCTATAGCTATAGTACACAACTCGCACAACGACATTAACTACATTGACAAGATTAAAAGAGCACGAATATATATGAATCCTAGTTGTCAGAAAGGAATCAATACATTATTAACAACGTTCGCCTGTGACCTACCATTCGACCGCCAATGACAGCCTCGTTTTCTCTTTCGCTCGCTAATTGTCACGTTCTCGTGGGTGGCGAAGCGGCAACGTCGCAGGAGTTATTTTAATATAAATTAAATTTTTGATTTTCCGTTTTTATTATATAACATAGAAAAACAATACTTACAAATGAAAAGATACATCATTCTTGTTTTTTACACGTGTTCCAGTATATGTTCTGCAGTTTTTAACGCATAAGCAAGCATTTTTTCCTAAATGTAGTGCACGTGCTGCGTCGTTGCCAGACAGACAGGCTGGAACTAAGTTGACTCAAGACAACTAGCTTGTGTTGATGTCGCCAAGCCTAGCGCAGTAAGGCGTATCTACCTCAGATTATATTAACATCATTGCATGCCGTCACGATTATACTGACCACAGTTATCAAAACTTTCAAGAGAAGAAATATGCAGACTCAAGCCCTGCAGTCTTAATCAATTCTCAATACACACTGTCTTATACAATCTCTGCTTTGAAGCGTATTTATTTTTTATGATGAGTAGAAATTTTATTTTTCGGTAATTTAATATTGCAATGTGTTGCTATTTGTTTTTATTCTCCTGCGATACGGGGGCATAAAAGTAAAAAAAAATAAACTATGATACTAAAATTTATACCTAGTGACTTTGGAATCGTGGACTTAAGAAGTCTCTAGAAATTCCGGACAATCGCAAAAAACCTCTGCAAACAAAACCTTAGTTAGACCGCCAACTTTTTTCAGAGTTTCGCAGCGTCAGCGCTGTATTCATCCTGACAAAGCCTGAATTTCGTTTCAGATGTAAATCCCACTGAATTATAATGCAAATTTGCACTCTGTTCTACATGAGGAGCTTTAAAATACGCTCATGTTTAAATCCTGTGGTTTCTCGTTTGACGCATATGATGCAAGTGACACTTTTTGACGTTTTCAAGACTTGTATATTGCTTTTTTTTTAAAACAGGGCAATTGTGATGTATTTGAGTCTAGTTATCCTATCCGGTTTAAAATATAAAAAGGTTATAAGTCGGTAACGTGCTGAACGATTCGGTATATACGATTTGTGTTTTTTGTGTTATACAAGCTTACTTTATAAATGCAACAGATGTCGCGATTGGCGTCAATACTGTAACCGCGGATGCATTTCGAATTTCCTGAATCTATCTATCCGATACTTATAAACGACCAACCCTTGTATATATACATATATGTATATATATAGATAGCAGAAAAACAGGTAGAGGCAGGTCTCTTACACGTTGGACGGATCTTATCAAGACGGCAACTAAGGCTTCCATGACAGAGTGTTCTCGAAATGCGACGAATCGTGTAAAATAGAAAGAAATCGCAAAATCTGTAATCACCACCGCCGGCACTAACGACGTTAAAGACCTCACATGTGCCACCATCTTATCAACCATGACAACTCAGCCAAGAGTGCCCAACTAAGAAGATATATATAACCGCAAGTTCGGAAACGGCTCCAACGATATGCGTGAAATTCAGAGAGGGGTTTCGGGGGTGATAAATCGATCTAGCTATGTTAAGTTTTTAGAAAACTTAATTAATTAACTGTTTTCAGGCAATAAATATCATTATAGCTATGTTTTGCCGACACAGCAAGACTGAAACTACTTGACAATAGATGGCGTTGTTATGCAATTTTAAATAAAATTGGCAAAAAACATGAATTACCAAAAAAACAAGCAAAGCTGGAGGTCATCCAAGTACTAACTCTATAAACGACCAGTGATACAGGTCTAAGCGAATCGATTCAACGGCCCCGTCAGCTAAATTGGTAGCAACCCTGCCTTCAAAGGCCCCAAGTTCGATCCCTAGCCGGAGCAATGTTTTGTGCCATGAGCAGAAACCTTTGTTCGGTCTTGGATTTTGAGATGTGTTAGTGTAAGTGTAGTACGGGCCTATGAATGCTTCACGTATTTTTTCTACCGACTTCCAAAAATTTCAATTTTCTATTCTCAGAATATTTTTTTGTTTGATAGAGGTATACTTCCGAGGTGGTCCCATTTAAATTTCATGAAATTCCGATGAGCGGTTTTTGAGTTACACTTAAATAACTGAAAAGTGTTTTGTTTATCTTGATAATATTGTTATTGACTGTGATTAATAATCGATCCCGTAAGTAGCAAGGGTCACTAAAAAGGGTGGATATTTTTTTACTAATAACTGGATACGACTTCAATACTAAATAGTGTGAAAGACTTGTAGAACTCGGTCGGAGACCTAAATAATGGATGTTATGCAATTATATGTTTCGAACTTATGTATTTTTTGTCTGAAAAGCTGAACAAAAGTATTCACAGTAATACCTACAATGTTTATAAAAACAATAGAAACTACAAAACAAAGTACCCGGCAAGCAATTTTTATGTCCTTCCAACGAAAGTATAAAAAAATACTTACATTTGAAAAATCACAACTATTATAATAATAAAGTGTATAATAATAAGGCTTTTTATAATATGTATTACTTTGAATTAAGTTACTTTGCTACAGCCCCACTTATGCCTTTGTTAAAGCCCGGATCATATCCGTGAAATATTTTGAATAAAAGGAATAATAATAATAATTACCGCAGGGGCAATATTAAACGTGACGGGGGGTAATGCATGCGCCGCTACACTGTAAACAGAAAAACGTCCAACGTGCCGCGAGACGCTACGCCATACGCGACCCCGCTTCGTAAATTTTTTCCCACTGTGGCAACACTGGGGCTAACAGCTGATTTGAATTTGTTATTACTATTTTATTGTTAAAATATATTTCTAATTTATTTCTGGATCTAAAAACCAATTGGTCATTAAGTAAAATAAGTGTTATTATGAAATAAGTGTTATACTCAACGTTTTTGTGCATAATTTCTATACAAAACGAAATTCGAAAAGTGATAGTGACAGTTCTACTCGAGTAACCGGCATAATTTAGAAAAAACTGTAAACGTTTAGGTGTTATTTACGTGTTGTTCTGTCGTGTACAGGTATGTTCTTTTAACTTTGTTTATCATACTTTATTTACCGTCTGAATACAATAAAATTAGAAACCTACATAGAATTCGGACATAACCTAACATACCTGTTTACAACAAGCTACACGACTTTACCTGGTTTCCTTATTTTATTATCTTCACACAACTCAGATTAGTAGGTACTTATTATATATTAGATTAAAATGATGACTCGCAGTGCTTTGGCTCGCCAGGAGGCGTCCAAACTCCAAATGGCTTTGAGGGAATTGCAATCTGCGAAAAAGTTGTGTGATGAAATGAATAAGGAACGAGATGATAATGAACGGGAACTTCTTGAATTAATAAGTAGAAATAAGACCCAAAAAATTGAAATGGCTGAGTTACACACTCAACTGTTGGTTGTAACTGATGCTCGGGACAGGCTCCAGCTTGTTGTGGACGGGTTCAAAAACTGTAGCTTAGAGTATGAAAACGCTCTCACTCGAATTAATTCACTAGAACATCAGCTACAGGAGGCATATACTATTATCAATAACATTGAGACAGCTAAACTTAACATCACTGCCTCTTTGAACCAAAGTTTATTTGACGAGTTGGTATGCAGTGCCCCGGGCATGGTTTCTGCTGCAATTAATACTAAACCAATGGATACAATTGACCTAACCAATGACAGTGTAGTAACACCTAGCACTATCCCGAAGTCTAACTGCAGCAAAAACAAACTAAAAAAATATGTAAAAATTAACAATTATATTAAAAAAACTCAAAAACTTGTAAAAAAACACAAATTTTTCATCAAAAATGTTAAATTAAATGGAGAGCGTCTTCGTCTGTTAGATACGTTGGAAATGTATGCTTCTAAATTAGAAAATAATACATTGCAATATGAAAGTGACACACATAACTTGAAATGTGAGATTGACTCTCTAGAGGAAAAGTTAAAATCAATTAAAAATAAGTATGAACGCTCAGAAAAACAGCTAAAAGAGTACATATTGGCAATGAATGAGATGATTAAATGTCATTCTACTGGCAATCCTGTATACAATGATAACATAAAGAACCAATTATCGCTGGATCATTCATTGCCATCATGTAGTTCTAAAATAGTGCGAACATGTAAAAATGTATGTCAAGATACAACTTTAACAAGTAGTTCCCAAAATACAAATAGTATACCATCAACTATAGACAAACCAAAAATTGTAATATTTAGTGATGAAATTGGCAAAGACATGGGTCACTTATTGTCAAATACATCCAAGGGACATAATGTAATAAATTACTGTACACCTGGTCTATCATATCAGGAAATTATGAATAGAATTTTTACTTATAGCTTTAGCCCCAACACAACATTATTAATTTTAATAGGAAATAGGGGGAATGTAAACAAAAAACAAATAATTGATTTCAACAACCAACTATCTAATCTAACAGTAGATAATGTCATAATGTTTACATTTCCCTATAGTAATAGTTTGCCACAGGTGGAAAATGATATTAGATATAAGCTTAATTTGACATTATACACTATATGTAATAATAATTTTAATGGAGATAAATTTAATTTAATTGACATTAATAATTATATAAAAAAATTCTTCTTGACAAAAGATAATTACTATCTTTCTAATTATTATAAAAGACAGATAGCTGTGTCGCTATCATATTTATTTGATATTGCAGCCAAAAATTTGGCTAACAAGGTTGCTTCTATTGAGCAATCCAATAGTATTGACAATGCTTCTATTGAGCAATTTGACATTTTTAATTCAGCCAATTGCTTGGCTACTAATGACATTGTACATAATTTAAATTAGTGCCTAAGACAATAGAGACAACCTCTTGCATTAAATCAATCAATATTGTTCATCAGAACATTCAAGGTATGATGGGCAAAGAGTTGGAACTGGAATTGTTTATAGATGATAGCAAAATAGATATTCTTTGTATTACTGAACACTGGCTTAAAAAGAACCAACTCTTATTTAATTTTAATAATCATCTAGTTGCTAGCTCCTTCAACAGAGAAAAATCTATACGTGGTGGCTCTTTAATTATTACAAATAAAAATATAAAACTCAAAGAACGAAAAGACATTGTGAGCCTATCTGTTGAACGAGTAATAGAAATGTCCTGTATTGAGTTTGAGCAGTTCCTTGTTCTATGTGTATACAGACCTCCATGCTCACCATATGATGATTTTGAAAAGTGCATGGAGGAAACATTAATTAAGCTTTCTAATACAAATAAATCAATGATTATCTGTGGAGACTTTAATATTAATTTGCTAGAAAATAATCAGACAGTGGATAAATTTTTGTTACTGTTTAAATCTTATAATATGTACAATATTTTCTTGGAACCAACTAGGATAACAGCCGCAAGTTCCACCTGCATAGACAATATATTTACTAATCTAAAACCTATTAAAAATTTCATTATAAATAATCTAGAATCAGACCACTGTGGTCAACTAGCAGTGTTTCCAAGAAAAACAAACAAACCCCAAAGCAAATATGTTAGCTTTGTTCCAATAAATGCAAGCCGCCTAGAATTGTTAAGAAGTAATATATCCCAGAAAGTGCCAGAGTTGACCAGTCACAATGACCCAAATATATTATATAACTCACTGTTCCATCTTATCAGTGATGAATTTGGCAAAGTGTTTGTACCAAAAACAATATCTGTTGGTAATCGTGCTAAGTTTAGTGAATGGGCAACTCCAGGAATTTATAAAAGTAGGCAAAAGTTATATGAATTGTACCATGAAAAATCGCATAATCATAATCCTGTATTTTTGGAATATGTCAAACTTTATTCTAAGTTATTTAAACGAGCCTGTTCCTCAGCAAAATCTATTTATTTAAGAAATAAGATCAAAAATTCTGTTAATAAAATAAAAATGACGTGGAACATTATAAACAGTGAAACTGGTAGAAATACAGTGCGTAATCGAGACTTTAATTTAAAAATTAATAATAAAGATGTAAGAGCAGATTTGGAGGTAGCGGCCGAGTTTGAGAAATTTTTCACTAATATTCCTTCTTTAACAACCAAAACTCTAAAATCTTCCTCCATTTCTGCTGAGATCTTACTTAAACAAAGTGTAACTGAATGCGACACAACTTTTAAATTTTCAGTAGTTAATTGCAAAGATATTGTAAGCAGTTTCAAAAGTCTAGATGCAAAAAAAACGGCAGACCTATGGGGTCTTTCTGTGAAGACCGTTTCTTCAATTATAGATGTCATTGCACCCAATCTAGCAGCTGTGTTTAATAGTTGTGTTGCAAGTGGTGTATTTCCTGACCTAATGAAGCACAGTAAAGTGGTTCCTTTATTCAAATCTGGTAGTACTACTGATCCAACAAATTTTCGGCCTATTTCTGTACTACCTACGCTAAGTAAGATTTTCGAAAAAATCATATTACATCAATTAGAAGCTCATTTTAGTGCAAACAAAATTTTCCATAAAAATCAATTTGGGTTTACAAGGAATCGCTCTACTATAGACGCAGGTATAGAACTAATAAAAGATGTGTTTGATGCCTGGGAGAACTCTCAGGATGCCTTAGGTGTTTTTTGTGACTTATCTAAGGCATTTGACTGCGTCCGACATGATATACTTGTCAGGAAATTACAACACTACGGTATTAGGAACATGGCTCTCAACCTTTTGACTTCATATTTAAATGGTAGAATTCAAAGGGTTGACATAAATGGTAAAAAATCGCCCGGCTCTATAATCTCAATGGGCGTTCCACAAGGTTCAATACTAGGGCCGTTCTTGTTTTTAATCTATATTAATGACTTACCTTATTATGTAGAGAAGAATCACGAGATTGTATTGTTTGCAGATGACACTTCACTGTTATTTAAAATTAAAAGGCAGTTACTAAACTATGACGATGTTAACAATGCATTAGCTAAAGTTGTGAATTGGTTCAATACAAATAATCTTCTCCTCAATGAGAAGAAAACTAATTGTATAAAATTCTCGACACCAAATGTGAGACAAGTAGAATCCAATATACAATTGAATGGAACAGGGTTGGACCTTGTGGAGTCAACAGTCTTTTTAGGAATTACTATAGACGCTAAATTGCAATGGGGTCCCCACATTAAAAAATTGTCTAGTAGGCTCAGTTCAGCAGCTTATGCTGTTAAAAAAATTAGACTATTAACTGATGTAGACACAGCTAGAATAGTTTATTTTAGTTATTTCCATAGCGTTATGACTTATGGCATACTGCTCTGAGGATGTTCTGCAGATATTAATTCTATTTTTATACTGCAAAAAAGGGCTATACGAGCAATCTACAGTTTGGCTCCCAGAGTTTCCCTTAGACAGAAATTTAAAGACATAAACATTCTAACTGTTGTCTCTCAGTTTATCTATGAAAATCTAATGTATGTAAAGAAAAACATTAGCAGTTTTGATAAAAGGAGTGATGCTCATTCCATCAACACGCGAAATAAGCACAAGCTATCCGTACATGTAACGCGTCTCCACAGAATAAGTCATTCTTTTATGGGACAATGTATACGATTTTATAATAAAGTTCCCAATGTTATCCGAGATTTGCCTATTAATAAGTTTAAAATTACTATTAAAACTAAACTCTGCCAAAAAGGTTATTACAAAATTTCGGATTACTTGGAGGATAAAACAGCTTGGGACTGATCACTCCAGGATCTATCTACTCGTGTACTAAGATGTCAAAGTGTAGCGTGTCTTGCCCTACTGATACCATTATTATGTTCTCTTTTGTAAGGCAACACACTGGAGCTAATATTTGTAGTACCTAAGTAAAAACATTGTAAAAACATCTATATAAAAAGAATGGCCCCGAGTTTCTTGCCGCTTCTTCTCGGTTGGCTCTATGTATTTTGGAACGCGGCGGTAGGCTTTAAAGTACATTATAATGAAAAATTGACGTTCATAAGTGCGTCTTTGATGCCTAAATTGAATAAATGATTTTGACTTTGACTTTGACTTTGAAATGAGCCCTGAATTTTTATACCAATCTAAAGGGTCAATCAGAAGGAACACATCTCTCTAATATAATTTGCATCTAACATTCTTTTACAACTTTTCAAGGTATCTTAACAACTATTGTTTGCATTTTTTTATACACTAGTGTTAAATTTAAGTGTTTAAACGCTTAAGTACGACACTTTATTTTTACGTACATAACCGTAATACACAAAATGCTCGCCCCTTAACAAGGTCCACATTTTCTAAAACTAATGACATAAATTTCACATTTCCCCCTAAATAGTTTGAAACAAAGTCCCATATTCAACCCAGCCTGGATCGCCCTCTGGAACATTGAAGACCCTTATTAATATGAAATTAACAAAATTTTGTCCGCAAAAAGTTTAATAAGCACGAGGGACTCGAATGCGGTTATGCTGATGTAGTTAGAACCATGTAATAATAAAGTTAAAGTTTTGGTTGTTCTATTTTTAATAGTTGCTGATGTAAAATGTTTGATAATTTTCCCGGCCATATGAAAAAAACACTGATCATTAAAAAAAATAACGTTCAAAATTGCAATCATAGATTTAGTTCATAGATTTAGTCACGATCCTCAACAAAGAGAAAACGGTTTCGTAGGAGGAGGTAGTGGCATTCAAACAACAAATTGTAGTCTTATTGCCAACTTCTTATTTATCTAGTACTAGTTGCACTCCGCGGTTTCAACCGCGTGGTGATGGATGATGATGATGAGGATGAATCAAATATAGTATATGTTACTCAAGCACACTGGTGTACAGCTTATCTATACTAATATCATACAGAAGAAGTATTTGTATTTTTGTATGATAAGTTTGTATCAAATAAACTCAAAAACAATTGGACCGATTTTAAAAATTATTTTACAACTAGAATACTACATTATTTAGAGCAACATTGGCTATATATATCATCGATGACCCCGCGGGTGTATCTGCGGAGCGCATGTAGTACATATATAAATACTATTATGAAGTCAACGACTTCTAAAATGATGATTGAAATGACTTTGTCTCATTTCATTTGCAAAGTCTTACATGAAATAGTTTGTTAATAACCAGTTGACTTGCTACAATTGAATTATATAACGATTTTTTTAAAATTTAGATAATATTATTAGCATTTATTTCAAACGTTATGATAATGTCTATTTGGTATGCTCACAAGGCTGACCACAGCATGAATTACGAGTATATACATATTAATTCATATCCTTGTTAATAACCTGTGTATCCCAAATAAATTATTTGATTTGATTTGTATGCTATAAATATAATTATGTAATTATTTGCATATAGGACTTAAATTATTTATATGTAGCTTTATTGACATGATTGTGGACATGGTAATCATCATCTTTGACATTAATAAAATATTATTTTTATAGAAGATTAAATTAGATCTATTTAGATATTTCAGTTATGTATGTCACTGAGTATTATTTCCCATTGTCATTAATGTTACTAATTACTAATATTATAAACGTGAAAGTTTAGATGGATGGATGGATGGATGGATGCATGAATGTTTGTTGCTCTTTCTCACGGCTGGGCCAATTTTGATAAAAAAAATGGTATGGAGATAGATGAGGCTTTGGATTGACACATAGGATACTTTCACCACATCACATAGCATAGAATCATTCGAATGAATCCAAACGTATAGGTCATGTTCATAATCATAATAATCAGCCCTTTATGTTTCCACTGCTGGGACTCGATCCTTCCCCTAAGAGAGAGGAGTTGGGCCATAATCCACCACGCGGGCCCAGTGCGGCTTGGTGGATAGACTAGTGGCCAACCCATGTCGAAGTTTTCAAGCCGCCCGAAGGCCTTTGACATTGCCTAACCACAATTGTCCTAAGAAAAACAACCGGGACCGACGGCTTAACGTGCCCTCCGAAGCACGGAAGCTCTCATTTGAATAATGCCACTAGCGGTCACCCATCCAAGTCCTGACCGCAGCCAGTGTTGCTTAACTTGTTGATCGTTTAGGATCGTCAAATCAAGCTCCGCTACGAGCGCTTCAGGTCATGTTACCTTCATTAAATTAATATTCGTACTCCTTGTTAATTCTTACAAATAAATATGTACATTTGTATTGTATTCCGTAATTCATAATTTATTCGGCGTCTAAACATGATAGATATATACCTATTTGCCGGCCACTGCTTGTGTTTATTTAACTAGTGAAGTACTGTAGATTTCATCAAAAATACTGTCGAAATCTGTATCGAATTTCCAAGTATATTTGAGAAAATTATATCAACCACTCTATTATGATAACATTTAAATGCATAATAGCAATAACAAGCTCGATTAATTAGTCTCTTATCAGTGCTGCACACGCAACATTTTAACGTGCGTGCCAAAATGGAATGATTTCACTAAATGGAACGGCATCAATCCATAGGCAAATTCGATATTATCTGGTATCGAATCTATAATTCCCTTTATATTATGATGTTTGAATTTGGAAATATTAAATGAGGGTAATTGATACCAAATAGTCGTTTAATCATATCACTTATTTAGTAAATACCTGGTCCGTCTAACTATTGACCATATACTATTAGACTATATACTAGAAGACGTCAATATCTACAAAGAAGTCCACATTAGCATAATGTCAAATTATTACAGTTGTCACAATAAATACTTTTTATTTTTAAATATACAATCCTTATCTACTCTAATAATACAGAGGAAAGATATAATTATATGATTGTTTGTTTGTAATGGATACATGTGAAACTACTTAGCAGATTCAAACAATTCTTTCAGGAGTATAAAGTTACGTTATGCCTGAGTAATATACGCTATATTTGATTCATCATCATCATCATCCATCACAAAGCGGGTGAAACCGCGGAGCGCAGCTAGACTCATAAATCCTTTTCTACAACAAGTTTTTTTGTAGCTCTCTTTCATTGATATATTAATCTGTCCGCATCAGGTTACGCTAAGACAAAAGATTTATGAATGTACCGGAGGCTTGCTGATTCGCACCAATAAAACATGGCTTAGAATATAAGTTAACCTTCCAGCTACTGAACAGAGAAAATTGCATGAATATCCGTCAAGTAGTTGTTTTCTTGAAATGTTTAATTTTCATGCGAAAGTCTAGAAGAATCCATGCATTTCATGGAATAAAAAATATCCTAATGTAACATCATTATACTTACTGTCACACGTAGTTATCACTATGGTAATATGTATGTTTAGTCGGCCAGACAGATCGACGAGAATTATAAATTATATATATTTGGCTCCTATATAGATAACAAAGTATTTGGGGGTGTGCACCACCCTCCCTCCCCCACAAACTGCTAATAGGAAGAATACAAAATAAAACACACAAGACAACCCAAATAAACCAAAAACGATTCGACACGTGTTTCGCCTCTACACGAGGCATCCTCAGAAGATGTTGACTCGTCAAGCGCTAGACCGACAGTGAGAGAAGACTTTTTTTTTGTTTTTTAGTACGGACTAATGCTGTTTGCCTCTACCGGCATTTACAGTGTCACCGGACTGGAAAACGTCACCGGACGGGTGAGAGAACATCGCAAAATCGCCCGCTTATATAGCATGTAGACTCCGCCCCTTAACCTTGTGACTTACTGCATGCGCGCCGCCGCTGCTATATTGTTGTTGGTGACGTATTTTGGGAAATATACGCAATAATGGAGATGAAACCATGTTGGTTTGGTCATTCAATAGTGTAAGATTATTATTATTATGTTTTATAATCTCTAAATGTTCCAACACACTTAACCGAAAGCTTTTTTCACAAACATGTAAAATCTTAAAAGTGTTGTTGTTGCGCAACGAATGGCCGGTATCGAGTAAATGTTTAGCGAAATGAGACTGGTCAGGGTGGTCATTCCTGTAAGCTGAAACATGTTCTTTAAATCTAATATCAAAATTACGGCCTGTCTGACCCACATAAACACTGTTACAATCGTCACATATTTAATGTACACATTTGATTGAGTTACGGTTTTATTATAATGGATACATTTGTAGAATATATATAAATAATGTTCATACACTCACACACTCGTAAGGATCACCAACGTAGCTCTCAAAATTATGGGGCAATGGGCACGCCACATCGCTCGCAGAACTGATAACCGATGGGGAAGAAAGGTTCTCGAGTGGCGACCACGCACCGGAAGACGTAGTGTAGGCCCCCCGGTAGGTGGACCGACGACCTCGTCAAAACCACGGGGAATCGCTAGATGCAGGAAGAGAGTAGCGTTTACAAGTGGCGCTCTAGGGGAGGCTTATATTCAGCAGAAGACGTTTTCTGGTAATGAAATGAAATGAAATAACTTTATTCCTGACTGTGACAATAATGAGTACAACAAATTATTTACTTATAAATAAAACTAGACTAAGTGATGGGAGTGTGGTATGCTCTCCACGTTTTGTGTAGCGGGCTGGTGTCCCACTCTCTGACAGCGGTGACCAGTGTGTTGTGTATTATAATGATGATGATGAATTCGTTAACTAAGTCTTCATTAAAGGGATTCAAACCCGTGTCTTCCGACATTACGTGTCAGACGCCATTACTACAAGGCCACCGAAGCTCGAGGTCCGAGCATCGAACTTTAATTCTCTATCTGATTTTAACCGTCGTATGGGGACGGAGCGACATCTATTGAACAAAAAAAAATTGCAACATTACAGTTGTCACAGTACCTACTTTTCACGTTAAGATATGCAATAGTAAGTTCGGTTTAGACTATACCACATTATTTGTACCTTAGTATTATAATAATATTAATAATTAAAATAATTTATATAATAAAAATGTAAGATTTCATAGTTTGTAATGAAAACACAAAAACTACTAAACCGATTCAAAAAAATCTTTCAGCTGTAGAAAGCTACATTATGCGTGAGTAACATACGCTTTATCTGATTCATCATCATCCATCACCACGCGGGTCATACCGCGGAGCGCAGCAAGTATCAAATACTTTGCCTTTCGTATGACACTAAATTCATTGATGGCCGCCGATAGACCAAAAATGGCCATTCTCCCAAAAACTCTACTATTATCGTCCTTATTTTGTCGACCCATAAATAACACCCTGTCAAGATGAACTCCACAGTGTACAGTGAACCCCGCAAGTGCGTACATTATCGCGTCACGCGAGCGCAGTAAATCACTTTAAGGTCTCGTCACGCGTGTACTCAACTCTTTTGTTCGCTATTGTATCACCGCTGAGGTTTATAAAGGGCATTGTTGGACAGGTTGTGGATGTAGATGTTTAAGGAGAGAAGGCATAATTAAAATGCATGAATTAATAAAATTAATTTAATTTAAAATATAATGCTAATGAACCTAACTTACAGATATAAAATATACTTTCATACACACTATATTATTTATATATATATATATATATATATATATATATATATATATATATATATATTATGTTTGTTACCTCATAACTTTTGACTGGGTGAACCAATTCTCAAAATTTTTTCTTTTTTTTGAAAGCTGGTGCTTCCCATTCATTACCATTTAAATTTAATCAAATTCGATTCAGTAGTTTTTGAGATACACTCCGATAACTGAATAAAATGGAAGTCGGTATTAAATTTTTCAAGTTGTACTTGTCTCTCAACTATTGCTTGTAGCTCTAACTTTAAAGTATAAGGTATTTGGTTGATAATAACACACGTGCGTGTTAAATAGGTACACATTACACATTTATCGAATAAATTTCATCGAATAGTCGTTTTAAGTAATCTCACTTTACTAAGATTGATAACAGATACAGGTAATTCTAGAATGGGGGTTATTAGCGGTCACATACTTAATACTTAGCAAGTACTTACTGTATTGATATTAAGTTTCACTTCCTTGCGTCGTTTTCCTCAATGCTGAGGGTCGTGACCCCCTCCATGGAATATCTTATCTATGATAACCTTACGCCATCTGGTCCTATTCTCGGCGTCGTGAATGGCTTCGTGTACTATTAAGTAAGTATTTCTAGAATAAGTGTATAAAATCATCGATTGATTTTGTGACAAAATTATAGGTGTGTTACTGTCTTTAGTCTTAATTACCTGCTGTCCTGATCTTATTCATTTGTACACCTGTATTCTGCCACAAATAAACATTTCTGTATTTCTGTACTTTAATGTGTGTGTATGTTAAGTTAAGCTTGGTTAAATAATACCTGCACTTTGACTTTACTTAAATCAATATCAGTTACTGCAGATAAGTATATTATAGTGCTACTAGACCTGTCGAAACTCTGCCGGCACCAAACTGTTAGGCAGGCATGGTCTTTATCATCAGGCACAAATAGTGCGAAAATTGTTGTCTTACGTATTCAAAAAGTAAATCTTTATGAACTTGTAGCAATTGGAAATCAGCTATAGTCTACTGATTACTTCAATTAAATGCCTTAAGTTCAAATTCAGTTTTTATTGCAACTCCACAAAGTAATATTCGTACATCCCAGTCTCTTGTCTTGTATTTAGAAAGGCTAGAGTGTTGATAACACCGCCATTGTAATTTTGTTTAAAGGTTATTTATGTGTTTGTGCATAAACAAAAAGGTGTTATAACTTTGAATAACGCCCTACTAAGATTGCGTGACTCATGCTTCATAAAGATCTACGATACAACTCAGTTTACATAGAGTTATATGAGTAGAAATAAGAAATATTTACGTCAATCCTCGCTGACATAGTGGTGGGCTAATACTAGTAGGATATTTGAGTGACCTCAATTAAAAAAGGGGTTGTACTATATTTTTAAATTTTGGGTTTCTTCTTGTAAAGATTTTGTATATTTTTCGCTTCTATTTGACCCTACGATCATTGATAAGTTTTCAAAACGTCGGATATATAGCAATCTGCAATGTATGCGATTTAATCCGTCTAAAGTAATTCAACTAGTTAATAACCAGGAGCAATCGTCTAAATTGGAACAATCTACATTAAGCACCCACACCTGTGGCCATCGGAGATAGGAGACATTTGGTAATTTCCTAACAGCATCCCGATCTAAAGAGCAATTTCAAGAATTATTCTCAGCATGCGTTGCTGGCGATCTATTTTAGGTAGGTAATAATATGTCGGCGCAAAGATATCACCAAGCTCCATCTTAAAACAATATATTAAAAAGATACTATCACGATAAAAACTCTATTTTAAGTCAGAGTGTTTACAATGGTATTTTTTTACCTAGTGTCGGTTAATCGGTACGGTAATCGGTTACGCCGTAATAATAATAAATCGTTTATTTCATTTCTGAACATTTTACAAAATGAGGTGGGGACTACCTTTTAGGTATAGTGGTTTACCTTTTAGGTAGAGCGGGTCTACCTTTGCCAGGTAGACCCGCTCTTCCTTATCTTAAAATATGAATTATACATATTAATAGTTTAATATTTAAGTAACGATTTATACAGAATCAATCTTATAATTAACAACCTAAGAACTAACAAAATAAACCAAAGGTATATAGGTACCTACTAAAACATTAACTAATTTTGGAAGCCATTTAGTTATTTAGTTAGTAATACATGGTTACAATACATAACGGCCTTACTTATAAACGCTGCTTAACTTTAAATGACGTCAGTTTTGCTGCAAAGGAAACATTTTCTGCACCGTACTAATTGACGTTAATTTAAATAAATCAGCGTTTATAAGTAAGGCAATTAAGGTTTTATCGTTGAGTTGCCTCTGTTCCATCACATAATAATTTGTTAAACTTGGTCAAATAAGCTCAGAGACTCAAAACTAATTGTAAGTGATGTTTAAAAGCATTACTAGTGCGTGACACATTTTGTTACAAAAAATATTACGAGAGCAGTTCTGGGTGTATCCGTACCATACAATACGATCACGTCGCGCATTCTAAAGATAACACTAGAGCCTATTCTCCATACCTCCATCACCTATAAGATGAAAACCCGTAAAAAGTCAAACAATACTCGAAAAAACACTTTATTAAAATGTGAAACCTGCAAGTCCGTATTAATTTGTTTCTTAAAATCCTTGAACCAAGAACATTATCTTCCCTCAAGCGAGATGCAAAATCATGTTTCCCCGCTCTGTCTTCATCAAAACGAGACATCGTTAAAGATTCCCTGTAAGTAACTCTATCCTAGAAACTCCGTTTTATTATGTAAAGGATCAAGTAACAAGTGAAAGCGGATTTATAAAAAGCTCTACAGTACTAGATTTATTATTTAATTGCACCAACATAACGAAAGCAAGCATGTAAATAAAACTAAAAAACACTTGTGATTGCCAGTCGCAAATTTTGGTAAAGTTTATTATCACGTACAACGTATCCATGGTCCAGCGATAATATATCTGAATCTCCAAGTTCTAAGGTCTAAGACTCTGTAAGCATACGTCAAGAGACGAGAAGTAAAAAGCACTAAATAAACTACCGTATGAGTACACTGATTAGTACAAAGACGAGTTATAGTGCCGCGTACATTTTTTTTAAACTCTGGGTGGGTACTGCAACTCCTGAAGGCAATTGCTCATAAACGTAACGTAACAGCTTGTCACCTTGATTTACAGTATTTTAAAGTTCGTATAGCTCATAACGTGTTTTGGTAGTGTAAATGTTTATGTTTTCTTTATTATTAAGTCCATAAAATAAGTATTGTGTTTAAAATGGTATATCAAAGTTAATTATATTTTTACTCTCGAAGAAAATATAGTTCTAGAATATATAGTAGTCGACTTAGCACAAAGAATAAGCAAGATGAAGTGGAAATGAGCTGGCGACAATTCCCGAAGAACCGATAACCGCTGGAGTAGATGAATTCTTGAGTGGAGATCACGTTTAGGCAAACGTACGCCCTGCGGCCAGGTGGAGAGACGACCTGTGGAACAGAGAGCACAGAGAGTACAGAGAGCAGAAAACTGAGCTCTGTGGCGTATTTTAGGAGAGGCATATGTCCAGCAGTGGACGAAAGTGAGCTGCTGATGATGATGATGATGACAATAGAATAAAGTAATTTTCACTGTTCTAAATACAAAATATTTTATATATTTTTGACAAACAATATTGATTGTAATTATCACCCCCTAGTTAAGCAAAAGGTGCTGGTTTATTCTATGAGCAGAATCATTGATATTAATAATTTTGACGTGAGTTTGAAACATATTTATTAAATATTAAAACCGACTTTACTCACGTAATTAGCCGATGTTATCGACCTAGGTTTCGGGCATGTCCGATGTCTATCCTCAGGCAGTTTCTAGGTCGAAAAAGTAGGCTAATTACGTGAGTAATGTCGGTTTTAATATTTAATAGATATTATTAATGTTTTTAAAATTGCCAATTAAAAATACTTAGAAAACCTAGTAAGTAGGTAAAATTACAAACAACAAAAACTGTGAGAGCGGGATAAATATAATAAGTCAGGTATCGCTAGTATTTTGTACCTTGTAATTTTTCTCTACTATCGTATTTATCATAGATAAAGAACAATATAAAGAAAAGAAAAAGAACATTAAAGACGACGATAGCGAAGATGAAGATGTTTGACTTCACAAAGCACAGTTTTATGAAGGAAAACTTTGCTTTCCTATTATCCTATTATATATAGGAAATCAAACAGTTCACAGTTCGCCTATACTTTAAAACACAGCTAAGCTGGACACAAAAAACAGTCTCCGTAACCAGTCTCCATATGTTTACTTTCGGGCTCGTTTTCTCCCCTCAGTGTACAATGTACTATTACCCAACTATGCGGTACGTCTGAAGTTTAATTGTATATCTTGACCGTAACTTCTGCAGTTTTTACCTTTACCTTTTGAGATACCCTAAGAGAATTTACTGCTTTCAATTTTATACTTTCGAACCCTCATTTACCAGTTCGTAGGCTTCTTGTGCAAGATGCCGTCTTAATTGGTGCTACCGCAGTGCAAGATATTCTGCCGTAAAGCAATATTGCTTAATATCCTGTGTCATATCCTCAACTGCTCTATAACAAACGGTGAATTTCCTTCGATATGGAAGGACGCACAAATTATTCCTATACCAAAGAAACTTAATCCTAAATCTCACCCTGAATTTCGTCCTATATCAATCCTTCCATTCCTTCTTAAAGTTTTAGAACGCCTTATACACAACCAGTTGAATTCATTTATCACCAGAAATAATATATTCAATCTTTTTTCAATCCGGTTTTTGTCCTGCCCACATCACTGTTACTGCCTTAGTCAAGGTAACAGATGATATTTGATTTGGCATGGAAGAAGGGAAGCTAACTTTGTTAACTCTCCTTGACTTCAGCAACGAGTTTACTCACCGTTCTCACGGTTACTCACAGATTCGTACTCTTCATGGTGTAACACAACAGCAGGCGTTCCACAAGGCGGCATTCTCTCTCCTTTAGTATTTGTATCTTTCATAAATTCTATCTCTAATAATCTTTCGTGTTCCTACCACCTCTATGCAGATGATTTGCAGATTTATTCCCAGGCTCCTTATGATAAACCGGCAGAGTCTATCCAAATAACCAATAATAACTTAATACGCATATCAAATTAGGTCAACAATTTGGCCTGCAAGTGAACCCAATGAAAACACATGTGATAATACTAGGCAGTTCCCGTATGCTATCCAAAATTAATTGGCTTCAATTACCTTCAGTAATCTTTAACCGAGTTACAGTCCCTTACAGTAAAGAAGTTAAGAATCTTGGAGTAATTATGGACGATTCTCTATCATGGGGTCCACAAATCCAGGCTGTCAGTCGCAAGCTGTATGCTTCTGCAGGGGCAATGAAGCGCCTGCGAAACTTTCTTCCGACTGCAACCAAAGTAACACTTGATCAAACTCTTCTTCTCCCGATTTTTGACTATGCTGACGCCTGCTACTTAGATCTTACACAAGATCAATTAAATAAACTTGAGCGCTTATAAAATTTCTGTATTAGGTTCATACTCGTATTTGGACTTCGCAAATATGACCCCGTTTCTAAATTTCATCATAAACTCATGTGGACCTATACGTCTTCGTCGGAAAACTCACATGCTGACCCTGCTGTACAATATATTGTACAATCCATCCATCCCCGGCTATCTTAAAGAACGTTTTCAGTTTTTTACTTAGAAAAATATCTGCCTTTGAGATCATCAGGAATACTGGCGCTAAAAACACCTTCTCACTCTTCATCGTTCTACAATGCGTCATTTACCGTGCAGGCAGTTCACCTTTGGAATAGTTTGCCAGTTTCAGTGCGTCATTCTTCCTCATTAAATATCTTGAAAGATCGATTTAAAAAAATATATCTGTCACAGATTGGTGTTTGCTAAAATTTCAAATCTATTTTTGACACTTATTATAATCATTATATATGTTCTTATATTGTATTATATTAGGCTTGTAGTTTATATGTATGAGTATATATAAATGTGTATTGTGTGTATTTAATTTTAATTAGGCAGTATGTATACTTTATTATATTATTTACACTGCACCCATTATGGACAAGCGTAGTGCTTAATATCAATCTCAGAACTTCCTCATCTTGACACGGACATAAAATCATTAGCTGTACGATATAACCTTTAGGACTAGTTAGTCCCAATACTTTGCCTACTTTTTAATCATTATAATTTATCTTACTAACATAATACTGAATACCAAACTTGAGTGACATAATCATGTTTTTTGAGAGTAATTGAAGAAAATATGAAGTACTACAATATCTTTATAACGGTTGACGTTGTACCGTTGCCGCAAACGCGAAACGCTTCTATTTCTAGGAACTACTTTCTTTACAACGTATTAATCAATTAAATTCGAGTGACCAGATATTGGGCAGTAGTGAAACGCAGTGACACCAACTGTCATGCACCGCGTACTCGTCCAATGGGAGCGTAAGGCTTGCCGAGTATGAAGAACCATCCATCTTAAATCGAACGCGTGCGCTGAACTAACACCGCATCAAAAAAGGCAAATAAAACCATATCTCGCGTGTGAACTGGTGCCTCGCGGCTGTGAAAGAAACTTTTTTAACCAAGGACATACATTTTGTGTACGTGATATCCCGTGTCGCGAAGATTATAGGTGAAAGCATCAACGGAGGTCCGGAGCAGTCCCAGGTACGTGAGTGCATGTGTATTTGCTCTGCCTCAGATCCTGAACACTCGTAAAATTGACAAAATACGTATGTTCCCAGAATGTAACTAAAAGCCACCGAGCTATTTCTGATATATAGGTGCAAGCGACGTTACAGACGTACTCGGCGATTTATTTTAGTTATTTTCTTTGTCGGTATCTTCCCGCCATCTCTAAGGGCAATTGATTTTGCAATAATAAAAGTAGACAACATCTTCAAAGTGTACAATCTTGACAGAGCCTGTACTATGGTAACCTAATGACTGATATACATACTTTTAAACATGTACACACCCAGAAACATTTGTGTTCATTCGCACACGTTTTTACCTGTCCGGGTATTGAACCTGGGACCAGCGGCTCAGAAAGAAATGGTTGCTACCAAATACGCCAACCGGCCAGTCCACTTAAACTTACTTATACTATATATTATTTCCAAATAATATTCCAGTTTCCAATCTTAATACACATTTTGTGTGACAAAAGTAAACATAATAGTATATAAATGTATATTTTACAAATTCTCTCGATAAGGCTCTCTCTTTGCGTAACGGAGACGTACATTTACGTCCGTTTCATTCATATATATATTGTTCTAATTATCACGGTATGTGAAGGATTAAAACGATTTATATGCCCTTTTTAATACCAAACTTGAATCCAAAATATATTATTATGTTTATTAAACAATAAGTAAAAAAATGCTCAACATAAAAGTAATCAAGTTGGAAACGATGAAAAATATTTTTTATATTATTTTTCTCAGTTTCACTCGTGGCTTTAATGAACAAGCAGTATTAGCCGCGACAGTCAGACGAGTTATTCTTAATTTCCCAGAGGATAGAAAACATTCTACTTTTAAAATTTCTACTAGATGTGGCATTCTGGTAAGGTTTGGCCACTTTTGGCTAAATTATATATAGAAACTAAGCCCAGTTAAGCAGAACTAAATTTATACGTGAACACACTTCTTGACGCGGCCTCACTACTGACAGCACCGTGACAACCACTTAGGGCTCTCGTGGATGCGCATGTTTGTGTGAGTGAGCCGTTTCGAATGTTTGTAGGTAGTTTCCGTACTGTTCTCTATATGTTTACTGTGCCGAAAAGACTCATCTATTTGTTTAACAACCAAGTATCAAATCAATCGATAATACGATACGGTTGTACACTTGGTGGTCCAACATGTGGTTAATACGCTGTACTGTTGTTTATATAAACTTTACAGACTTTATTATAATAATAATATTAATAAACCCGCAGGGGCGGCTTTGTGGCGTGCCGTCGGTGAGTGGCGATACCGTAGGCCCTAATTTTCCCTGGGGCTAAATGAGACCCCTGTGGAGTGGAGACGTAAGAGCAAGTTATTAAAAGCTCCAAGGGATGCCGGTAGTAGCGCTGTAGTGAAACCGCAGCACACCTCTCGACACCCTTTAGCCATCCACATCAACGTTGCCCCTTTTGTCACCATTGCTGGTGGCCCTTATGGGGGCCCGTTTAGTGGGTGGCAAGTCACCACCTGCCTAAATATTTTGTAATGAGACTGAAATTGGCAGGTGCTGTAGTCTCATCCATAGCCATCTATTTTAGTTACATGTATAAGTTCATAATAAAAGCCTTGTTATTTTACCCATTTTTGTAATAGTCCATGTCACTGTCATCCCAAATACTGTTATACACTTTTGTATGTTTTACACCAAACCTGCCTCTAAGTGTAGGCTATTGCCCCACTTATGCTTTGTAAAGGACCGGATAACAAATCCGTGAATAAAAATGAATAAACGTAATAATAATAAACGTTTATTTGACCATAAAACACATTGCTAACATCAAATGTCATCATCATCATCACCATCTCAGCCGTAGGACGTCCACTGCTGAACATACGCCTCCCCCATGATTTACCAAAGGGACCGGTTGGAAGCGGCCTGCATCCAACGTCGTCCTGCGACCTTCATCAGGTCGTCTGTCCACCGTGTCGGCGGACGACCTACGCTACGCTTGCCAGGCCGTGGTCTCCACTCCAGAACCTTTCGGCCCCAACGACCATCTGTTCTGCGTGCTATGTGCCCTGCCCACTGCCACTTTAACTGGCTAATCTTCTGGGCTATGTCGGTGACTTTCGTTCTTCTAAGAATCTCCTCATTTCTGATTGGATCACGTAGAAAAACCACGAGCATAGACCTCTCCATAGCTCTTTGTGCGACTTTGAGCTTATCTATGAGGCTCATAGTAAGAGACCACGTTTCAGTGCCATAAGTCAAAGACTCTTGTCTTGAGGCACTAAGGTATTTTTGACGAGAAGACTTCGCGAAGTTTCCGGAACCCTGCCTAGCCGAGTTGGATTCGACGATTGACCTCTTTTTCGAAGTTGGACCTGCCTAGTTTGACTGTCTGTCCCAGGTAGATGAACAACTTCGAGAACTGAGTTCCCAACTGATATTTTGGTAGGTACAACATGGGCATTAGACATAGTTTTCGTCTTGTCCATGCTAATCTTAGGGCCTATCATTGGGAAACTCGATGGAGGCCTTCAAGCATTGTACTGAGGACTTCCATGGATTCTGCCATGACTATATATTCACAATATCGTCGGCAAATCGAAGGTGAGTGATGTATTCGCCGTTAATATTTATGCCTAGTCCTTGCCATTTCAGAAGCTTGAAGGCGTCTTCCAATGTAGCGGTAAACAGTTTCGGAGATATAATGTCTCCCTGCCTCACGCCTCTTTGCAATGGAATTGCCTTCGAACTCTGCTTCTGTACTCGGACTGACATGTAAGTGTTTTTGCACAAAAACTTCAGCACTTCAATATAGCGATAGTCAATACGGCACTGCTAGAGAGACTCAAGCACTGCCCACGTCTCGATCGAATCAAAGGCTTTCTCATAGTCCACAAACGCTAAACAAAGAGGCAAGTTATACTCTTCGGTCTTCTGTATAACTTGCCGTAGCATGTGGATGTGGTCTATGGTACTATAGCCTTTTCGAAAACCGGCTTGTTCCGGAGGCTGGAATTCACCAAACCTGCGACTGAGACGGTTCGTTATGACCTTCGAAAACAGCTTATAAACATGGCTCAAAAGCGAGATGGGTCTGTAGTTTTTAAGTAAAGTGTTGTCACCTTTTTTGAAGAACAGCACCACCGCGCTTTTTTTCCATGCTTCAGGCGTTGAACCCTCAAGTAAGACGGAATGTAGGTATAACTAAATATACTTAACGGAGTACTGAAAGTTATAGGAATTATAATAACTTATAAATTATTATAATAGGACTTAATCAAGATATTTAGAATAAAACTTTACGTTGGAGTGAATAGACGCAATATAAGTACAAGTAAAAATTGTTGAAACTGTAATTTGACATAAACAAACTTATTAAACATAAGTCTTTTCCAGGAAATTACAAGAATGTAGTATTTCGCTATACCTACATAGAAGAAGTAAGTAGGTATACATTCTAAGCCGATGTAATCGCCTATCTAGGGTGTTTGGTAGAGGGACCGACAAAGCAAATGAGCGTTTTCGGGGGACCACTTGAAGAATACAACTTGGCCAAAAAAATCCCCGACCCCCCAATATGTTTAACTTTTTTTTGTGATTTTTCCTTTTTCTCCGAAATTGTACCTATTTACCACCATAACATTTGTAAAATTTGTAAAAACTAAAAACATCCGGTCTAAAACATACTTTACAAATGTTATGGTGGTAAATAGGTACAATATTGGAGAAAACGAGAAAATTCACAAAAAATAAGTTAAAAAAATATTGGGGTGTCGGGGATTTTTTAGGGCCAACTTGTATTCTCCAAGTGGGCCCCTGAACACGCTCATTTGGTTTATCGGTCCCTCTACCAAACACCCTGTACAATTAGGTTACATAAGTAGGTATTTAGTTAACATTCAATGCATACTCGTGAACTTTGTATACCACACTAAGATAAGTATCCTGGGTCGTGGGAGTCAGTCTCCTTCGCTCAATTTAGCAAATACAAGATACATTAGGTCAGTAATATTACTGACTGGCTGCGCACCGCGGTTTCACCTGCGCGGTGATGGATGACGATGACGATGAATCAAATATAGCGTATGTTACTCAAGCATCATATAGCTTTCTACTGGTGATAGAATTTATGTCAAAGTCAAAGTCAAAGTCAAAGTCATTTATTCAATTTAGGCATCAAAGCTTTTTAACACACTTTTATGAACGTCATTTTTTCATTATAATGTACTTAAAAGATTTTGAAGAAAGACCTTGTTCCAAAATATGTGTGAATAAGATATGTAGTTTTTGCGTTTATTAGTTCCAAAAAAACTACCAAATATTTCTTCGTTATTAAAGAGTAGTTCTAAGAGTTGAACACCAATGTACGAATAATGTGGCCAAGTTTGTACCGGCGTTAATATTGCATATTTTAACACAAAAAGTAGTAATAATGACAAAACTGTAATAGATACATATTATGGTATCCTTAACTTAATTATTAGTAGATATTGATGTTTTCTATAGAACTGCAGTAGGTACATCACTTGGCTCTAATTTTAATAGTTTTCGCAGCGTACGATAGTTTAGGTTACTCAGTGATAATATATTATGTATATACCTCTGGTTATCATCAGCATCACTGTTTTGTCGCTGTGGTCAGCAGCCGTGTGTGGTCGTCACCTACGAAATCGGCGTGAACATTGAACGCACATATGTAGAAAAAAAACAATTAGCTATATTTGTGTTTTTGTAACAATACACACGCGTCATACCATACAGTATAACAACAGCGTCATTAGATTGACGACTAATTTAAAATTTTCTTAAATTATGATACCTGACATGTGAAAGTATTTTTTAAATATATTATCATTGTTCATTAATTTGATTTAAGCTTAAATATACTCATAAACATTTTATTGTTAAGTAGGTACGTAGTTTTAATATATGTTCAGTTTACACAATGGGTGACGTTATCAATTTCATTTCAACCGTCAACAAATTGATTAAAATACTTTTTTAATATTATTTTGACAGTTTAACTTACACGGTAGGTATAGTCAAGTATTTCGAATGTGTAATTCTTACGAAACGGAGAGTGTTATAAGTAGTCCTAAATAAAATGCAATGAACCAAATTAATAAGAATAACACACGATGCCAGGTTAAAAATAAAGTTATTCTGTAATTATTACAGATTTTTTACGACTTCCAATTGAGATTTATTTAATATTGTTGCACAATATTTTATTGCGTCGGAAGAAATGTAACACGACTCGTGTTACGTTTCTTTTGACGCAGTAAATTACAACACCAAATGATTAAACACATACATCATCGGCCTTATTAATAAACTTGTAATAAGCCCGGAGTAGTTAAAACATACATCTGTCAATTTTTTTTGATAGAAGACATTCCACTTTTAAAATTTCTACTAGATGTGGCATTCTGGTAAGGTTTGGCCACTTTTAGCTAAATTATACTCGTATATAGAACTAAGCCCAGTTAATCAGAACTAAATTTATACGTGAACACACTTCTTGACGCGGCCTCACTACTGACAGCACCGTGACAACCACTTAGGGCTCTCGTCGATGCGCATATTTGTGTGAGTGAGCCGTTTCGAATGTTTGTAGGTAGTTTCCGTACTGTTCTCTATATGTTTACTGTGCCGAAAAGAATCATCTATTTGTTTAACAACCAAGTATCAAAACAATCGATAATAAGATCACAATACGGTTGTACACTTGGTGGTCCAACATGTGGTTCATACGCTGTACTGTTGTTTATATAAACTTTACAGACTTTATTATAATAATAAATAATAATATTAATAAACCCGCAGGGGCGGCTTTGTGGCGTGCCGTCGGTGAGTGGCGATATCGTAGGCCCTAATTTTCCCTGGGGCTAAATGAGACCCCTGTGGAGTGGAGACGTAAGAGCAAGTTATTAAAAGCTCCAAGGGATGCCGGTAGTAGCGCTGTAGTGAAACCGCAGCACACCTCTCGACACCCTTTAGCCATCCACATCAACGTTGCCCCTTTTATCACCATTGATGTTGGCCCTTAGGGGGGGCCCGTTTAGTGGGTGGCAAGTCACCACCTGCCTAAATATTTTGTAATGAGACTGAAATTGGCAGGTGCTGTAGTCTCATCCATAGCCATCTATTTTAGTGACATGTATAAGTTCATAACAATAGCCTTGTTATTTTACCCATTTTTGTAATAGTCCATGTCACTGTCATCCCAAATACTGTTATACACTTTTGTATGTTTTACACCATACCTGCCTCTAAGTGTTGGCTATAGCCCCACTTATGCCTTTGTAAAGGACCAGATAACAAATCCGTGAATAAAAATTCATAAAAATAATAATAATAAATGTTTATTTGACCATAAAAAACATTGCTAACATCAAATGTCATCATCATCATCATCATCTCAACCGTAGGACGTCCACTGCTGAACATACGCCTCCCCCATGATTTTCCAAAAGGACCGGTTGGAAGCGGCCTGCATCCAACGTCGTCCTGCGACCTTCATCAGGTCGTCTGTACACCGTGTCGGTGGAGGACCTACGCTGCGCTTGCCAGGCCGTGGTCTCCACTCCAGAACCTTTAGGCCCCATCGGCCATCTGTTCTGCGTGCTATGTGCCCTGCCCACTGCCACTTCAACTGGCTAATCTTCTGAGCTATGTCGGTGACTTTCGTTCTTCTAAGGATCTCCTCATTTCTGATTGGATCACGTAGAGAAACCCCGAGCATAAACCTCTCCAAAGCTCGTTGTGCGACTTTGAGCTTATCTATGAGGCCCATAGTAAGAGACCACGTTTCAGTGCCATAGGTCATCACTGGTAACACACATTGGTCATAGAGTCTTGTCTTGAGGCACTGAGGTATTTTTGACGAGAAGACTTCGCAAAGTTTCCGGAACGCTGCCCAACCGAGTTGGATTTGACGATTGACCTCTTTCGCGAAGTTGGACCTGCCTAGTTTGACTGTCTGTCCCCGGTAGATGTACTCATCAACAACTTCGAGAACTGAGTTCCCAACTGATATTAGGGTAGGTACAACATACGCATTAGACATAATTTTTGTCTTGTCCATGTTCATCTTAAGACCTATCCGTTGGGAAACTCGATGGAGGCTTTCGAGCATTGTACTGAGGTCTTCCATGGATTCTGCCATGACTACAATATCGTCGGCAAATCGAAGGTGAGTGATGTATTCGCCGTTAATATTTATGCCAAGTCCTTGCTATTCCAGAAGCTTGAAGGCGTCTTCCAATGTAGCGGTGAACAGTTTCGGAGATATAACGTCTCCCTGCCTCACGCCTCTTTGCAATGGAATTGCCTTCGAACTCTGCTCCTGAACTCGGACTGACATGTAGGTGTTTTTGCACAAACACTTCAGCACTTCAATATAGCGATAGTTAATACGGCACCGCTAGAGAGACTCAAGCACTGCCCACGTCTCGATCGAATCAAAGGCTTTCTCATAGTCCACAAACGCTAAACAAAGAGGCAAGTTATACTCTTCGGTCTTCTGTATAACTTGCCGTTGTGTGTGGATGTGGTCTATGGTACTATAGCCTTTTCGAAAACCGGCTTGTTTCGGAGGCTGGAGTTCACCAAACCTGCGACTGACACGGTTCGTTATGACCTTCGAAAACAGCTTATAAACATGGCTCAAAAGCGAGATGGGTCTGTAGTTTCTAAGCCGATGTAATCGCCTATATAGGGTGTTTGGTAGAGGGACCGACAAACCAAATGAGCGTGTTCGGGGGACCACTTGAAGAATACAACTTGGCCAAAAAAATCCCCGACCCCCCAATATGTTTAACTTTTTTTGTGATTTTTCCTTTTTCTCCGAAATTGTACCTAGTTACCACCATAACATATTTTGTAAAATTTGTAAAAACTAAAAACATCCGGTCTAAAACATACTTTACAAATGTTATGGTGGTAAATAGGTACAATATTGGAGAAAACGAGAAAATTCACAAAAAATAAGTTAAAAAAATATTGGGGTGTCGGGGATTTTTTAGGGCCAACTTGTATTCTCCAAGTGGGCCCCTGAACACGCTCATTTGGTTTATCGGTCCCTCTACCAAACACCCTGTACAATTAGGTTACATAAGTAGGTATTTAGTTAACATTCAATGCATACTCGTGAACTTTGTATACCACACTAAGATAAGTATCCTGGGTCGTGGGAGTCAGTCTCCTTCGCTCAATTTAGCAAATACAAGATACATTAGGTCAGTAATATTACTGACTGGCTGCGCACCGCGGTTTCACCTGCGCGGTGATGGATGACGATGACGATGAATCAAATATAGCGTATGTTACTCAAGCATCATATAGCTTTCTACTGGTGATAGAATTTATGTCAAAGTCAAAGTCAAAGTCAAAGTCATTTATTCAATTTAGGCATCAAAGCTTTTTAACACACTTATGAACGTCATTTTTTCATTATAATGTACTTAAAAGATTTTGAAGAAAGACCTTGTTCCAAAATATGTATGAACAAGATATTATGTAGTTTTTGCGTTTATTAGTTCCAAAAAAACTACCAAATCTTTCTTCGTTATTAAAGAGTAGATAAGGGTTAAACACCAATGTACGAATAATGTGGCCAAGTTTGTACCGGCGTTAATACTGCATATTTTAACACAAAAAGCAGTAATTGTGACAAAACTGTAATAGACACATATGTTATCCTTGACTTAATTATTAGTAGATATTGATGTTTTCTAAATAACTGCAGTACATCACTTTGCTCTATTTTTAATAGTTTTCGCAGCGTATGCGGTAATAATGATGTTTTTTGGTATGTTTTTCACACTATGGGTTACATTTATGAAGTTTTTATACGGATTCCTAACTTTTTTTAAAATATTATATAGTCTATGTTACTCAGTGATAATATGTTATTATATACCTCTGGTTATTATCAGCATCACTGTTTTGTCGCTGTGGTCAGCAGCCGTGTGTGGTCGTCACCTACGAAATCGGCGTGAACATTGAACTCACATTTGTCGAAGTAAAAAACAATTAGCTATATTTGTGTTTTTATAACAATGCACACGCGTCATACCATACAGTATAACAACAGCGTCGTTAGATTGACGACTAATTTAAAATTTTCTTAAATTATGATACCTGACATGTGAAAGTATTTTTTTAATATATTACCATTGTTCATTAATTTGATTAAAGCTTAAATATAATCATAAACAACTTATTGTTAAGTAGGTACGTAGTTTTATCTACACTAATGTTGTAACATTCTACTTATGTTTCCAATACTTGACTTATAATTACTACTGTTATAGAACAGACAACAAAACACTCAATTTAAGCAATTTCACATGATGGTATAATATCCACATCGATATCGTAAAATCTCATTATAACATCAATAAAACGCGACCAATTAACGTGGCGAGCCTTATGTCAAAATCCTCATACAAGTTGTATAAAATTTTGATATTAGGCTGGCTTTTGAAAACAGTTGGGTTATACGTGAAAACTTCGTCGAAACTACTAAACTTACATACACAACACTCTTTGGTAAGATCTTGTGCCAATTAAATAAAAAAAGAACAGCGCGCGCTCACTCCTGATTGGCCCTGCGCGCGCAGCTGCATTTTAATGGCGGCAAGTTCACTGTGACAATAAATACGCGTGAATTTAATGTTTGTTTTGTTTTTAAAATACAAATTAAAAGTTAAAAATGGAATGGATGCGACGATGATATTTGTACGCCTCCGGATATTCTAGAATTGGCAACAAAAGTAACTCACATTCTTTTGCCAGAAAAATCTAGAAAATTATTTGAAAAAGAATATAATAACTTTTTAGCATGGAAGACCGAAAAGAAAACTACATCATTTTCTGAAAATGTCATTCTTGCGTATCTCAAAGACCTCTCCGACAAACTCAAACCATCTTCTATGTGGGCTAAATATTCTATGCTCAAGTCCACACTGAGTATCTACAACAATATTGATATCACGAAGTATTCAAAGGTCATAGCGTTCCTGAAACGCAGTTCAGAAGGACACAAGGAAAAAAAGTCCTTGACGTTTACATCAGGTCAAATAAAGATGTTCCTGGAAGATTCACCAGATATTTTGTATCTTTTTGAAAAGGTAAGTGTATTTTAGTTCTGTTATTTAATCTACCTAGTACTTACGTACTACACACGCAAGTTATCTAGACACTCCGTTTAAGCGCTTTGTGTATAAATTTGGTAGTAGGTACCTACACTTTACTACTTCATAAATCATAGTTTTTGCCTTGGCTATGTACCTCAAGCTTATTATATCGTTTATTGTTACAGGTTGCACTAATCTTCGGCATAATGGGGGCATGCCGAAGGCAAGAGCTATACAACATCCAGTTCGATGAAGTCTCTAACATAGACGACAGTACAATCATGGTGAAAGTTTCGAAAACAAAAACGAAAATAGATCGTTCTTTCGTTGTGACGGGCAACTGCTATGCCGTATGTAAAAAATACATGGAACTTCGACCCACCCCCTGTCGAAACCCTGCCTTTTTCTTGAGCTATAGATCAGGGAAGTGCGTCGATCAAAGAATTGGTATTAATAAATTTGGTGCTCTGGGAAAAACTATCGCAAGTTTTTTGAATCTGCCTAACCCAGCGTTGTACACGGGGCATTGCTTCCGGCGCACCTCGGCGACCCTTCTCATAGATAGCGGTGGTGATTTGACCGCACTGAAACGACACGGGGGGTGGAAGTCTTCTACTGTGGCTGAAAGCTACATTGATGAGTCTTTAATGAATAAAATTCAAGTCTCAAATACGATCTTGAACAGTATAGAAAACAAGACGAATGAAGTAATTATAAATATTCCGACTCCGTCTACGAGCTCTACTGCTTGCCCCGCGACCGCTACAGCTGCTGGATCAATAATTAACATTAACTTTCAAAATTGTACCATCCAAAATTTGAACAATTATTATAAATAAACTATTGTCAGCTTTTACTCTTGTTGTTTGATTAATTGCATTAGTGAAGATAAAGTAGTGTATGCAACTGCATATAACACGGGTATTAAAACACTCGTTACTATTATGAAACTCGCTGCGCTCGTTTCATAAACTCACACTCGTGTTTTAATACCCTTCATTATATGACAGTTGCATAAACTACTATTAATATATGTTCAGCTGGGCTATTATGTATCTCTGTTGCAATCAAAATTTGATGCTAAGAGGTTACAATGCCTATCGATATATTGGCATTACGTAACATTTCTCAGGCTCAATTCGATAGGAGAGGGCTCAACGAAAGATGCCCACAAATGGAAACGCGTAAGCACACGATTTTATTGTTTTTGTTTGGAATGTAAGTAACTATTTCACATACCTTATCATTATTGCATGTATCTGTTGTGTTGGGTAGGTATAATTGTACTTACCGATGAGATCTTTGAATTTACTTACACTGTTTTGTGTAGGTAGACAACGGCAATGTGAAATTTTGAGACATGATGACATATTTTTATATTAAATGTGTTACAGCATCAATTTGTTGTTGCAGTACTTTACATTATTTCACAGTAGGTACTTCTTACAACATGCTACTACAATAGGTACCTACAACTCAACATTTTTACCTTTTGTAATCTAATAATACCTAGTGCAGAGGATGGAATTACCAATTGTACTTACCCAATTGTTTTGCTAACCTCACATTTTACTACTATTATTTTTTCTTTGAATGTGCCTGCATGATATATAAATAAGATGTGCATGTCATGTGTTTTCTTCACAAGTACTGGCATGTGCTGAAGTGTCGCACAAAAGGGAAAGCAGTGGACAACCGGCGGAACCAGAGAGGTACTGGGGGTGGGCCAAACAAATTTGTACCACTCACAGACCTCGAGGAGAAGATTGCATGTTTAATTGGGCCCGTGGCAGTGGAGGGAGATCCAGAAGTCAGGATTCCAGTGAATGTTAGTTTGCACTGCATGTTTAGTTTCCTATATCATATGAATTTAAACTTACAATTCCTAGGTAGGTATATTGTACATTACACATTGTTACTTTTAGGTGTATTTCATTCTTTGATTTTAGTTAGACAGTCTTGCTAAGTGAATTGGTAGTGACCCTGCCTTTAAAGTGTGGGGTCCCAGGATCAAACCCAGGCCTTAGTAAACATAAATTAGTGTGAATGGAAATGCTTGTTCTTAAGTGTTGGATATTTGTGATGTCTTAATGGGTCCATACCTCCTGCTGTTTTTTTTAATGAGAATTTACATTATTTGTAAAGTTGCCTGACAAAAAAATCAGCACTACATTGATAACTTTCAGTCAAATAAAATATGGAAGGACAGACAGCTTTTGTTTGGTTACAAGTTCGTAGTTTCTCTATGGGGATAAAAAAGGCATTTCGATAACAATTATTTATATAAAATATGTATAATATGTCATACCTTTAAATGTACCTAATCTATTTTTTTATAGTTACTGGAAGAGGTTTCTGAAACTGTAGAAGTGAGACCATAGCGGCTTCAAATGAGGAGGGCACTGACACTTCCAGAAGTAAGCGGTTTCATTAATCACACTAATACTATACATGTGAAAGTGTATGTGCATGTGCTTGTTAGTTTATTCTTCGCTCTGAAAAGGTTTAAGGGATTGGAATAAAATTTGGAAATTATATGGAGGGCACTATATTTATTAAAGTTTTAACCAAGTTAAATGTGTGTGATTTCAGACACAGAGATAGAACAAGTCTATGCTTCACCAGAAGTCCATGAGACTGAGGCTGATGTATTTGTGCTGCCTGAGTCAACGCAAGGTAAAAAAAACTGCTAATATACTGCTAACTTATTTATTTTTACTATTCTTATTTATTTATTTTTACTATGCAGTGAAACTGGAGTTGCACTGGCTGAACTATAATAGTTGAAGTAATAATTGAATACATATTGCAAGTTTGCAAATGCCATTCACACCCATCTAAGGCCACTGTATGACTGCACTGAAACTGTCATGGGCAGGCGTGCTGCTTACTATCAGGTGTTACGCCCATCTATCTTGTCAATCGGTTGGACGAAAAAAATATATTTTGATAATTTTTGTCATTTTGTTTTCCAGCACCATCTGGCAGTAGCAGCGGTGTCCCTACCCAGCCTGTGCGACGCCATAGATCTTCTAGTAAGTGCGCATACTCATAGGCATTGAGTGGTTTGTTTTTAATAGTTTTAGTTAAGGTAGAAATAAGTTTACCCCTTTTATGCCCTTCTCAACACGATATCGGAAGGTCACAATCAGAAGGAAACAGTTTCAATTATTAGATCAAGAACCGTAACGAATATACCTGAATAGTGTTTTTGCAATGCACTCTGATTTTAAGCAATCCCTTATGACATCATGAATAATATTATATTAACTATTACAATGTAACTTATCTATATACATTTTAAATAAGAGCAAGTGGTAGGAGGTGCGGCTGCCCCACCTCCTAACACTTGCTCTTATTTGCACTTGAGGGACAGTTGCAGCGCCACTCAGAGCTTGGAAGTTTCAAAACTCTATATGGGCCCATCATTGTGTGTCACAAAGCACTTGGTAGTGTATCATCAAGAGTAGACGATGGATACCCTTTCATGGTTTGAGACTGAGTCCCTAATATACAATCCTATTCTATGTTTTCAGATCATGACAATGTGCCAAGATGGGCCATACGATATGGAGTTGCGGCACATTGCAGCTGAGGAGAGATTGGCGGACACAGTAGAGAGGATAGAAGTTTTACTTCATCAAATAGTAGCATCCCAAGCAACTATTGTGGATCTGCTCCAGGGGCGTCAGTAACCGCCACAATAAAACTTTTTAGTTGCCTTCCACTTCACACAACTGGCAGTGCCATATGGAATCTCTATTCTTTTTGACACCATTGATTGGTGATGTTTGTTAAAAGCAAGTTTATCAGTATAATATAGTTTTTTAGTTTATTCATGCAGGTTCATAGAATTTTCTATTAACAATTATGTCATGAATTAGTTGTGTCATTTGATGTAGTTTATATTTACATGACACTCAGTTTTTATCGTCTTGTTTGGTTAATACTACATTTTTATATAGAGAAGATTCGTTATTATTAATGTGCTGATGATTCATTATATACTCGTATTTACTTTCAAGTTATAAACAAGACATCCCTAGGGTTGTGTCTAGTGTTGTGGTAGTGTGAAGTGGAAGGAATGAGCTATGTGTAAGTCAGTCTTGTGTGCCCTGAAAATATTTTATATATATGATAAATAAAAATGCTGTTCACGCCAAAGCGTGACGTCACCTTAAGGCGCACCGCGCCCGCGTGCCCCACCGCCGCTTCGCCTGCAGCTGTCATAACTAGAAGAAAGCGGCTGCGGAAGGAAGCGGAAACAGTCACCTTTTTGTACTCGCGACCGGCGGACGTGTACCGCCGCGCAGCAACCGCATGGCACCGCCATTTTATATCAGCACGAGTCACCGTGAATGACTTCGCCGCGAGTGACCTTCAGGGTGTGTTCGGCCCAACCAGACACTACTCCTTAATCAGCACGTGTGTACACACGCATTCAGCCCGCCGCGTAAACCAGTGCACAACCCAAAGGGACAATACAAACATTAGAACCAAGTGACAACAGTTCTTCAGCTCATTCAGCACGCCGTCGACAGCAGGACGCCTCCACGAGGACCCACGGTCACCAGCACTCATCAGACACAGAGCTCACCTCCGCAGGTATTTACCATCCCAATTATTCCTTACCTATTCTCTGGTTGCAGTAAACTGCTCAACCGCATCTACCCCCCCCCCCCCCCCCTATCATCGAGCGTATAGCTAGCAGGAAACTGCGAAACTATAATTTCCTACTATATTTTCCTTCGAAACGAGATAACGACCCAGTGAATATCCTTCACTTTCAGCTTTTATCAGCTCTTAATTAAAATTCCCTTTAATACAGTCCATTGCCAATATCAGCCCGAAGATCAGCACGAGTTAATTCCCAAATATCGAATATTAACTCAAACTTCATTTTATTAATTTAATTTAAATCCCCTTACGTCATACAAATCAATCCGAAGCTTCTAGACGAGTGAACCGGCAGTGCGATTTGCCAAGCCAAACTAACCCGTCTAGCCACATTTCACGAAGTACGCTATCATTGTTCGTTTGACACTCGCGCGCCACAGAATAGACAATAATACTGCAGAGTTGTTTGGTTTGAAATTCCAAACTCGTTAACGATAACGTTAATGAGGCGTTTGTTTTTATGATTGTTAGCTATTGTTTGCAAGAAAGTCGTAAATAACATAACTAAAGGCCAGGTACTTTGTTGATTTTAATTATAAAATAATACTAAGTACTGTTAAAAGATTTACTTGTGTTCGTGATTATCATGAAATAATTAATGTAAGTTAATTGTTTACATTTAAGAGACCAGCACAAAACGTCTTAGGGTCCCGTACAGAATTTACGTAAATAACATAACGAAATTTACGGAATATAATTAATTAAGTAATTAAACCATCAGCTCATATAAGGTTTCGTACACACGTTATTAATTTAGGCGTTATTTTAACCGACTTCCGAAAAAGGAGGTGCGGAATTTCACCTACGATTAAATACTTTAATATTTTTATTTCCTTTTAATTTTGCTTGCGTCCTTGTGCCTGACTTCGCCTACGACGATTAACGATGCCTTCTGAATCACAGGTAGCCAGATTTAGACAAGAACAAATCGCTATTATTAAGCTTAATTTGGAAGCGTTATCATTGAGGTCTAGCAAACCAAGGCGCTATAGCCCCGAGTTCGATGCCAGAGCATCGGGCGTAAGATTGACCCGCGATAGATTTGACGCGGCGTATTATATAATATTAGACACCGTAGGCTTATCAGATTCCGAGGAGGAATTCTACAACGAGCAGTATGAAAGGACAATAGACGCCTACTACGAGATTCTCGTTGTAGAATTGGAACAAAAAACATGGTCATTAGCGCCCCCTCCGTCATCAGCTCTGCAGGTATCGAACCTGCAGCCACAGTGCTATACGCAGGATTCGAACCTGCACCCTCTCAGCTCAGCGCCTATACCCGCGCGCTTTTCAACATCAGCTCAGCAGGTATCGAACCTGCAGCCTCTGTGCTATACGCAGGTTTCGAACCTGCACCCTCTCAGCTCCGCGCCTATACCAGCGCGCTTATCGCCATCAGCTCAGCAGGTATCGAACCTGCAGCCACAGTGCTATACGCAGGATTCGAACCTGCACCCTCTCAGCTCAGCGCCTATACCCGCGCGCTTTTCAACATCAGCTCAGCAGGTATCGAACCTGCAGCCTCTGTGCTATACGCAGGTTTCGAACCTGCACCCAATCAGCTCCGCGCCTATACCCGCGCGCTTCTCGTCATCTGCTCAGCAGGTATCGAACCTGCAGCCTCAGTGCTATGCGCAGGATTCGAACCTGCAACCTCTCAGCTCCGCGCCTATACCCGCGCGCTTCTCGTCATCTGCTCAGCAGGATTCGAACCTGCAACCTATCGGCTCCACGACTATACCCGCGCGCTTCTCGTCCCCACTTCAGCAGGTTTCGAACCCACAACCTCCGCGCTATGCGCAGGGTTCGAACCCACGACCGTTCAGCTCCGCGCCAAGACCCAAACAGGTATTGAACCCGCAACCTCACTATGGTGACAACCATTGCTACCCATGTAGTAATGTACACAAGCCTCGGGTATGTACACGATACTACGCACTACCAGTGCGCTTATTGCCGGTACAACAGCGCGAGGTACCACGGCGCCGTCCCTCACCTGATACGGGCCAGATGGTGTACTCCAGTCGTACTCTACCGCGCACTACCTCGCGTCCTTCACCGCCGCCTAGGCAATGACTAGGACGGCACATCCAACAAATACCGACTCAGCCCACAAAGAATCAGCACACACACACAACACGACGACAAACTGTCATCGCAAACACCTTAAGTCAGTTAGGTGCTGACATTCTGCACTCACCCTTGCGCCAGCAATTCTGGACGTTATCAGTATACAAATGTATACAATGTTTACGTTTCCGCGTCCAAACTAAGGCTCCGTACATGGCCGACTCACCCGCCGACCGCGTAAACGTTCAGCCCGTATTTAGCAAAGTCACGACGGACTTTACTGGACCATTTTTGATAAAATCCAGTACACTGAGAAACACCAAGCTATTAAAAGGCTACCTCTGTGTTGTAACATGCCTAGCCACGAAGGCGGTCCATCTCGAACCGGTATCTGAGTTATCCACGGAAGCGTTCCTTGCGGCATTACAGCGTTTTGTTTCTAGGCGCGGTGTACCGACGTTAATTAGATATAATTGCGGTACAATTTATGTAGGCGCTAGAAATGAACTTAGGGAAATACAAGACTTTCTTGCAACCAACAATAACAATATCGCACCTACACTTTCAGCTCTTTTAACGCGCATTGCAGCCAAGCTCAATGCACGCCCTCTCAGCCCACTCTCTTTTGACCACGCGGAATTTGAATTACTCGCCGCGGGTCATGTCCTTTTAAACCGTCAGCTCAATGCCCTACCTGAGTATTCGGTAGGAGGACGAGCCATTTCTGCACACAAAAGGGTTCAAGCTCGTCCTACCCTTATCCCAACACCTTTGGCAATCCTGGTCCAAACCCTACCTGCACACCATCCAAACACGCTCCAAACGGACTCCCCGATCCAGCCCACCTCAAGTCGGGGAACTGGTACTGATGGTGGACGACCAGGTGCCGCCTCTACACTGGCGCATGATCCACAAGACGAACCCATGAAGGGATGGCGTCACCCGAGTGGTGGAAATCAAGAACGACCACCTGACTGTCGATTGACCACCACACCACACCTTTGCCGAGTGGGGAATATGTTCACGCCAAAGCGTGACGTCACCTTAAGGCGCACCGCGCCCGCGTGCCCCACCGCCGCTTCGCCTGCAGCTGTCATAACTAGAAGAAAGCGGCTGCGGAAGGAAGCGGAAACAGTCACCTTTTTGTACTCGCGACCGGCGGACGTGTACCGCCGCGCAGCAACCGCATGGCACCGCCATTTTATATCAGCACGAGTCACCGCGAATGACTTCGCCGCGAGTGACCTTCAGGGTGTGTTCGGCCCAACCAGACACTACTCCTAAATCAGCACGTGTGTACACACGCATTCAGCCCGCCGCGTAAACCAGTGCACAACCCAAAGGGACAATACAAACATTAGAACCAAGTGACAATAGTTCTTCAGCTCATTCAGCACGCCGTCGACAGCAGGACGCCTCCACGAGGACCCACGGTCACCAGCACTCATCAGACACAGAGCTCACCTCCGCAGGTATTTACCATCCCAATTATTCCTTACCTATTCTCTGGTTGCAGGAAACTGCTCAACCGCATCTACCCCCCCCCCCCCCCCCCCTATCATCGAGCGTATAGCTAGCAGGAAACTGCGAAACTATAATTTCCTACGAGCACGGATAATTAATTACCAAATGCTAAGTGAATTTGTAAATAATGTTTTACTGCCTTGCTGCCCACAATCTTTGTACTAGAATAGTCCTAGCATCTGAAACATTACTCGTATTACTAGCTATTGTTAACAATATATAATTATATCAGTATAACAAAAACATACATTGTAGACAAATTATTTACAGTAGATTAAAATTAGCAAAATTGTTGTATTATTAGATAAATGGAATGTATTTGACTCGCAGATGTTTTCTAAATTCACCGCAAGGTAGCATTGTTGACGATTATGGAGGGAGAGTTGTTCTACCGCCAAAATATTGTTATAAAAGCAGTAAGCGTAGCGGATAGTAGCCAGTCTGTTGTCGTTAGTCGAGGTGAACACTAGGAAACGTTGAGCGTCGAATTAATGTCGGAACAACTATAAAATCTGAGCACACGTTGACTAATATCTTTATTTAAAGGAATATGTTGTTATACTTTAAATAAATAATTAGAATAATTTATACTTATGGTTTAACATTGTTGAACAGAGAGAAATAGTATTAAATGTGAAGTATAGTGATTAGTAAATTATTGAATAAAATGTAAAATAATAAGTGAATGCTCTGTCTTATTTACAATACCTTAGTAAGGAATACATTCCTTATCAAGTATGCTTATTACAGCGATAATGTTAAATGAAATGTTACACTATGGTGACATCCTCTTGACTCTGCCGGAGCACCTCACGATCGGCATCATTAAACTGTGGTACAGGCACATTGTGTGCATTGGCAATGTTATGCAACACTGCACATGCATTATCTATTTTCCCAGCCTTCCTGGGACTATAGTGAAGCACACGATGTGCTAACAAACACCGCCAACGCGCTTTCAGTACCCCAAAACACCTTTCCACAACATTGCGGGTATTGCAGTGCAGTTTTGTGTAGTGCTCTTCTGGGGTCCCCTCTGTTGCTCTTAGGATTGGCGTCATCAGGTAGTTCCTTTGCGGAAAACCAGAATCACCTGTAAGAAAAATATTCATATCAGATACATTCATAATACTGTAACTTACTTTTGCAACATATTATTCATTATGTTACAACATACCTAAGAGCCAGCACCTTTCTCCTCCTAAATTAAGACCCTCTATAAATGTTTTTATAGGGCTTTGGGTCCAAATAAAACTATCGTGGGCTGCACTACCAAATGAGGCATCAACATACTCTATGGTTAAATGTGAGTCACATATCTGAAAGAGATTTATTATTTAACGACTAACTTGCCTAAGGAGCCCCGTGGCGCCCTCGTGATTGCTCCCGAGTGTTACGACCTGCGCCCGCGTCAAAAGTTTGCGCCAAGTTGGGAATAAATGGCTCTTGTGCCATATATTTCCAACTTATTAACTATAGCGAGTTAAGAGGCGAAATTTTTGTCATAGATAGTTGAATAACCAAGGAATCTGATACATAAATATTCATGTCAAATGTATTAGTAAAATGTTATGTTACACGAGGACAAACTTGACGTAGCCGAAAAAATCAGAACTGATGTGGAAAAAAATTGTAATTTAAAAATTTTACATTAATACCTATAGGTTTTTTGCGCTGTGTTTCTAAAAACAACAAACTTATTGCTAACTTATGATGTCATTTTAATTGAAATCGGTTTACGTAATCGCTCTTTCCTACTAAATATTGTTATCGATTGGAATACTTTACGTCAAAAACGGTTTCAATTGCAATAAGCATTGATTGCAATTGGAAACTGTCAGAATGTGGTTACATAATCGCAAAACAGCGATTTCTAATGATTTCAATTTGAATTTGATTGAAACAGAGATACATAATTTTACACAATGGGTGACGTTATCAATTTCATTTCAACCGTCAACAAATTGATTAAAAGATTTTTTTAATATAATTTTGACAGTTTTACTTACACGGTACCTACCGTGTAAGTAAAAGTATATATAGTCAAGTATTTCGAATGTGTAATTCTTACGAAACGGAGAGTGTTATAAGTGGTCCTAAATAAAATGCAATGAACCAAATTAATAAGAATAACATACGATGCTGGGTTAAAAATAAAGTTATTTTGTAATTGTTTCAGATATTTTACGACTTCCAATTTAGATTTATTTAATATTGTTGCACAATATTATATTGCGTCGAAAGAAACGTAACACGACTCGTGTTACGTTTCTTTTGACGCAGTAAATTACAACACCAAATGATTAAACACATACATCATCGGCCTTATTAATAAACTTGTAATAAGCCCGGAGTAGTTAAAACATCCATCTGTCAATTTTTCGCTTGCAGTAAATGACACGCGTGAAAGCAAGACAAAGCATGTTACGCCTAATCTATGTTTACGCAACGTTTATTAATAAAGGCCCAAATGTTTAGTCTGTGATTAAACATACGATGCATTTCGGCGAACACCTTTGTTGATTTTTGATTACCTACTCTATTATTTGAGATCTACCTACCAAAACATATTAAATTAAATTAAACAGTATATAAATAAAATCTAACTTCATTAAAAATCCTTAATAATTAATCTTCCAATTTACATTTGATATAAGTTGGTTCCTTGCACTCCGAAATAAAAAACTAAGCTCCATACAAAAAAAAAACTTTCCTTTCAATCAACTTTTTATAACTATAAGGCTTTCGCAAGACATCTTGATATCTGGCCGGTAGGCATACTGCGCATGCTAATTTGCAGGTTTAGTTCAATAACCAATGATATTCGTAACAACTACTGCTTTTCGCTGTTACTCGAGAACTGGAATATGCGCCTTGGGACCATGTGTGTCTCTGGATGTACGAATAGCGAAATAAGTGATCTCTATGATATAAGGTATATATATAAATACTATAAGGCTATCGCAAGACATCTTGATATCTGGCCGGTAGGCATACTGCGCTTGCTATTTTGCAGGTTTAGTTCAATAACCAATGATATCAACTACTGCTTTTCGCTGTTACTCGAGAACTGGAATATGCGCCTTGGGACCATGTGTGTCTCTGGATGTACGAATAACGTAATAAGTGATCTTCATGATCACAAATATTTTGTCTCCAAGCAGTAAAGTGCCTATTATATGTAACAAGGATGATGTATAAAAAAGATTCCGATGAATTGAGAACCTCATAATTTTTTTGGTGGTGTACAATATCATTTAGAAATTGCAAGAATGCAGATTTTATTTATAAGAATATATAATGCAGATTATACTAGTTTTGTGTCTAATCTGAAGTTCACGTTAGGGCTGTTTTAAAATGTGGGCAATCCAATACTATGTGCATCACAGATGACTCGATCATCACAGCTGCATTGTTCTAACCTTATTGATATTCTCATTACTGGTTTTTGACCTTCCCACAGTTTAATGGGTGTTAAGTCATGTATCAGATCTTTATTTAGGACCAAGCTTCCATCGTGATGTACCACCACGAAAGGATACGCTAAAGGGTACTCTCGGTGACGTGTGTGACTCAGTCTCCTGTTGACAACGTTAAAAATTACGACATGACTTCAAAATTTTTACGTAGTTTATTACGAGATTACCTACAACAATATTCAAGAAAACACAGCCACTATGTCAACAAATTGTGAATTGTTTTTGCTTTAGATTTTCACACAATTCATGGATAAAACGTGAAAATAAAACTTGCATGGTAGTATATAGTTATATTATATTAACGGGGCTTAATCGCGTTAGTAATAGTATTTATTTACCTCGACGTTTCGATCAAGTTGCATTGATCGTGGTCACGAGCGGACTGAAGAGGCGGGTGTCACTGTCTTGAAGTATGGAGATACTTTTTAATGGGGGTACCCAACAGTTGTTATAAAAAGTCATTGTTCGGACACACAACACTAACGATATCGACAGATTTTTCTGAGGATAAATCGCGACGGGAACACTTTTTAATCACTGGATTCCATGTTGCCGCCAGTTTGAAACCATCCTCCCGGTTGAAGTTACGGTGTTTTTTAATCTCAACCGCTTCACGTACCATTCTCGAGTAATAATGACGCTCCGTAGAGAGGATTTTGGGGTCGTGAAGTTCAATCCAGTGATTAGGTCCTGACTCGAGCAGATGTTCAGCGATCGCAGATTTATTTATTTGGCGGTTCTTTACAGCTGCAATATGCTCTTTGACTCGTTCAGCAATGGTTCGCTTAGTTTGTCCAATATACGAACTACCGCAGCTGCAATCAATTCTGTACACACCCGGTGTTTGGAATGGTATCTTGTCCTTGGGTGACCTGACACATCCTGCCAACTTATATAAGGGTTTAAAAACAGTCTTTATGGAGAATTGCCGTAGTATTACTCCAACCTTATCTGTTATCCCTTTCACATACGGTAAGAATGCCGGCTGTCTCTCGACTTCTACTCTGTTCCTTTTAAATCTGCGATAGTAAGTAGTATTGTATATATATTATCTTCTAGGTGCACCATCCAAACTAATATTACCCAATTTCAAAAAAGGAGAAGGTTCTCAATTCCACTGTATTTTTTATGTTTGTTACCTCAGAACTTTCGTCTCGGTGAACCGAATTAGATGATTCTTTCTTTTCTTCATTATCTTTTTCCTTTTCCTATTAAACATCAAACTCAATCCAGCAGTGTTTAAGTAGAGCCCAGAAGCACACAAGCAGCTTGAACCTGCCAACATGGACTGCTTTAAGCTGCGACTGCACAGTGAACTACAGTCTTCTACGTACACACATACTCGTTACCGCTCCAGCAGTTGCAACAGCTTCGCACGTTTGGCGGTCGAGCAGTCGCCAGGTAGTTAGTAACTGGTCGAGCTGTTGACTGCTCTCGCGCAGTTACCTCCACTCGGGCTCTTCACGCAGCCGCGCTTGTGCAGCCGAATGTAAATTGTCACTTGTCGAGCAGATAATACAAACTGCTCAAGCTGTTATCAATAGCAGCTTCAAGCTGTTATCAATAGCAGCTTCAAGCTGTTGACTATGACTATGACGCAAAAGCGGTTCGTGTATGTTGATCACTGTTTAACCGCTCGAGCAGTTCGTGTACGAGTATATAGGCTCTTACACTCTAAGAAAAGAAAAACTTTTCGCCAATTTGGATGATACTTTGATTAGTAACTATAATTATTTTCCTCTCATAACAGCTGACAAAAATCAATCGCTGACAAAAAATGTTTTCTGTGACAAATAATTTGTTTTCTATTATATTTCTATTCTAATAGCATCTTTGATACCTGTTGAAGCAAATAAATAACTGCGCACTGTGATATCATGTATAAACAACCTGAACAATTACAATGAGTAGCTTACATTTTCAGCTTGTAGCGTGAAGTGCTTTCTTTCTTTCTCCGGTCCACCGGACGACAATCCGCTTGCAACAACAATGTGATACAGGAACTAAAATTTTTTTCACCAGCTGAAATAAGGGTTCTTTTCCCGTTAACGTCGTCTAGGACCTATCCGAGTTTACTTTGGCGCTATGTAAAATGAACTAGCAAATTATGAAGAAATAATCACAGAAATTAATAACAGTACTTTTTGAGCCAATTCGTTACAATCATACTTATCTATATACATACAAATCTTTCCTCTTTATAATATTAGTATAGATCATCTCGCCTTATCCACAAGTATATTAACTCTCCATGTGATTATTCTATTGTCGGGTAATGAATAATTATCAATTGGAAATTTTTCTGTGAGAGTTTTTGGTCTGCTGAGCACTTTATTTATTTACTTACACAGATGTCATGGAACTGACCTTTAAATCCCATAATGAAGAACATTTATATATAAAGTTTTTTTAGGATTATTACTTTATAAATGATTATTATTAAATATTAAATATATATAATTGCGGTGGCTACGAGTCGGCTCTTGATTAGAAAAGAGTTCCGTAACTAACTAGACAGACAAGATCTGGACATCAATAAGTTGTATGTACTCTCTGGCCTGCCGCTCAGAGAGAAGAGTATATATATCTGACCCACAGGCGGCTCCGATTATTCTACCCCCTTAGAGGTGAAATTTCCAAATATCCATGGCATTTGCAACTGCTAAAATTTCAAGTTTGTAGCTCCAGCGTTTAAGGCTGTGCGTAGATGAAACAGTCAGCCAGATTTGCTTATATAGAAGATAGATAAACAAATGATTAAAAGTAAGTAGGTTTAGGTGGATATATATGTAGCTAGGCTAATTATTATTTACTTCATGGTACCAACCACAGATCACAGAAACAAGGGAGATATGAAAATAATGGGCCGGTGCCGCAACAATATGCTCAAAAACAGAACACATTGCTCGCGGCGGTTCACAACTTTTGCATTATGTGACTGAACGCCGGTCGTGATATTGCATGTAATCAGTTTACAATGCTTGCTCTGTACTTACGAAAATTTAAACATTAAGTTTTAATACCGCAGTGGATAATGAACTTATTGAAGCTAACAGAATACCTTAAATCGTGGAATACGGCCGCTGCTTGCTACACCAGGTATTTGTACCCAGCGCACGGATTGGTATCTCTGTGGATCTCTATGGTTGATTTGATACCAACTAAGCTGAATTGACGGGTCGGACACGTCAATTTTCATTATAATGAGGTATTATACATTAGGTACCTGGAAGTGCCCCGTATACCAGTGCGAGGTGAACTGCCAGAATGATGAAGAGCTTCATTTTGCTATTTCAATAACCTGAAAAAGTGTATTGTTTTTAGTGAATTAAATTTTTAACCGCCGGAATACGGCCGCTGCTTGCGACACCAGGTTTTGTCATCATCATCATCATCATGTTTCCTAACCGATTTCAAAGTCCCAAGTTTCTGCTGTAAGCTATCGTTTGTCATGTTGACACGTTATGACACCGCTCACAAAATTATACTTGAGGTTCGAAGGCGGTCTATTTTAAATTTCGTCTCGTTTATCATCAAGTTCTCATCTCCTATCAAACCAAGTTTTGTACCCAGAGCATAGATCGGTATCTCGCTAGATCTCTATGGTAACAACCAAACCAACCACTTGCACAAGATGCCTTCAACCAAGTAAATAGGGTTTCCTGGCCTCTTACGATTTAGTGAAGATACATAAATAAAAATGAATGCTTCATACAATCAGACACATTTGTAGGCAGATATAATACAATACAAGTAAAAGGTTCACCAGTGATCACAGAACTCTAAATTATTCCGGCGAGTGTATATAAACCACATATAATAAAATATAATAGACAGTTTATAAAAGTTTCCAGAGAGGAAGTTGACACAAATATCAAATCTCATCATCCAACTTTTTAATCATAATTGTAAAATATGTTGTACACTATTTTAGTTGTTCTGTGTTGTTTGTGTGCCGTTTGGAAATTATGGTGCCGTAAGGATTCAACATCAGAGCCTCCTGTATTGTCAGGATGGCTTCCTATTATAGGCCACGCGCACATGTTGATTCGTCATGGTTAGTCACCTTGTCACTTTAAACTTTTTGTTTATACGTAAAATACGTATTTATGGGGCATTTGATGCTGTCAGAAGAGACACACTGCAAACATTTTTTTAATATTTAATCTGATTATCATCAGGTAGTGCACCTGATAGTAAGTTCCTACCTATGCCAGTTATACAGTTAGTTTCAAGCTGGACCCTTGTATAGTAACTATTTATCGCAAAAAAACTCACCGTGTTTGCATTGATATCGTATCTTGTAGGATTTTGTCATTATAACTGCGTGCCACCTGTGTTTGTCACAGTTAAGAATTGGTGCTGTCTGTAAACCCAAATATAATAATTTAATACATTTCATCAGCTGTTGTAAATAGAATCAAGAATAATGCTTTGATTGGTTGGCAAATTTTCATTAAAATAGTACCTGAAGACCTTTTAACATTGTAAGCTTCTCATTCGAGATTTTCACCACTTCTTTTTAGTAAATATCCAATGCATTTTCATCTATGTATAGAATCAACAGGACGTATATGGATAAAATGAGGAACATAAATAATTTTATTATACCTATCACTAAAGCCACAAAGATTAATACCAGTGCAAACTTTTTTTTTTTTGCCATATATCTGTGCTCCGCAGAGACGGGGATATTATAAGATTGAAAAAAAAGTGGGCCTGCTGTGACAGATGTGGCGCTGGAAAAGAATCCTTGGGGCGTCTTGGGTCGAGCTTTATACAAACGTCTCGATATTTCAAGTACTTGGGATCAAGCAGCGTCTGTCAGCTTTGGTGATATTTCGTATCTTCGCAATCTCAGATACGTTTTGAGTTGGGACAGCTAGTCCAGCTTTGCCACCATCATCATCATCATATCGTACCACTTTTTTTGGCTCCTCCATTACCGTTGAAGCTGTTCGCCTGTGTATCGCTTTACCTGTAGAAATGTGCACCTTCCTTGGACACTTTCAAACTTACTAGTATACATATTTCTTTCCGTGCATGGTGATAAGACCGCCCATTGTGACACCTAATTTTAAGTTTTCTACTGACATTTTTCGGACTCAAATTTTTCAAACTGCAATTGTTCATTTGTTTGTTGTACATTATAATGTGGTGTTGCAATAAAGAGTTTATCTATTTGTCTATCTATCTTGTCATTCAAGGCAAAGTGCAAAGTGGACGGTGACCTACCGCGCGGTCTATTGACCAGGAGGTCTTCCAAGCGAAGGACTGACCAAATTAAATATGCCCTTGAATGAGTACACCACGTACCGTGAATATGAAATAGCGCCACATCGTCGGGCACATTATATTTTGCATTATAGATTGCAGCCAATTATAAAGTTACTTAATTCGATGTCCGTTTCTGAAGATTCATTCGATTTATTACAGAATAGCTAGTTAACGATGGAAACGGACGAGGTATCAAGTTTTAAATTTAAAGCAGCATGTAGTGTTGTTGCTTCTAGACCTGAACCTTGAAGTGGCCTGAATGAGATGACAAGATTGAGAGGAATCAAAAGAGAAGGAAAAGTCTTCTAAGTCTCAGTGTGAAAATGTGTAGGGTTTTTAGTAATAACGGGACTGTAGGGCCATATTTACTGAGCTAACGGTGTAACAATTATACAATAGGGTTCCTGTTTATCGTATCTCCTACTAATATTATAAACGCGAAAGTTTGTGAGTATCGATGTATGGATGTGTGGATGTGTGAATGTTTGTTACTCTTTCACGTTCTAACGGCGAGGGCAATTTTCATGAAATTTTGTATGGAGGTAAATGAGGCGCAGGATTAACACATAGCATGCTTTTCATCATCATCATCACCATCCATCACAACGCGGGTAAAAAAGCATAATATTCTTGGGCACATCATAGCCAAATAACAAGATTTCGGCCTACGTTAAGATCGTAATTATGACAGTTCTGTCAAAGATTGTGTCAGTTTCTGATATCTAAGTCAAAAACACGCTATCATTTTGACAGCTCGATACACTAGACGTGCTTGGCGACCGTCAAGGGTGATTAAATATAATGACATTTTTTTCCATGCTGATTTAAATTTATATTTGTATGTACGTAGGTACTGTATTTTCTACCGACTTCCAAATAAGGAGGAGGTACTCAATTCGACTGTATGTTTTTTTTTTATGTTTGTTACCTCATAACTTTCGACTGGGTGAACCGATTTGTAAAATTCTTTTCTTGTTTGAAAGCTGGTGCTTCCCGTGTGGTCTCATTTAAATCTCATCCAATTCGGTTCTGTATTTTTGAGATCCGCTCCAATAACTGAATAGACAGGAAGTCGATTTTAAATTTTTCAAATTGTACTTGTATTATTGGTGTTTACTGATTGATTTACTAAGTAATTAAATTTACTCATATAAATATGTAAATATTGTATTACATTTTGGTATAAACATAGATATGGCTTTGGGGAAGGTAATTTGCTACTCAAATTATTAATCCTACGCAGACAACGTTGCGGGCACCAGCTAGTAATGAATATATTTCAATATTTTCTGTTTTAGCCATATCGTAAAGGTAAATATACAATCATAATGTCAATAAAAGAAACTGTTAAAGTAACTATGTTTTGACTTCATAGTAACGTGAAAACTTGGCATTAGATATAGATATAGACTTATCTCTTGAAGCTTTACTGGTGAATATAATGAGAAAACTGGATCTAAGGGATATTACAATTCAGACATTGAGGCCGAGCTGACCCTTTTGATCCGATATTTACTGCTCTGCTGATAAACGGGGAAAGGCGGCTGGATCTTAGTTGCGGAAAAATTCATTATTATTTTAATCAAATCAAAGTATGTCCGTGTTTATTCCCTGATCTAAACTCTCATTTTACTAAATTTCAGTTCTACTCATCCTTCGAAATTGCTTAAGAAAGAAAACTACAAAAAATTATCTATATATATATTATATATAATAATGAAGCTAACTATTAACTAATCATTGAATCACGTTTTTTTTAATGTCCTGTTTGAATTACAAAATATCCCGCTTTCATCCACAAAATAGAGAGGGACGGGGTGTCGATCCTGTAAGCATTATTTAATTAAAAATCTCTAAATTATGGCACTGATCAGGTTAAAATTCATATTAGTATAACACTTTCAAATGACAGAACTAAAACTAGACATTCTCTTCAATTGTGGGCATATTTTAGACAGTTTCGTCGTCACGTAAACTAACCTAAAATAACGCAAAACTGAATAGAATAATCCTATTTTTAGAAGTGTCATTCTAAGTGTTAAATGATTTTAGATTTTATTGTTAACAGGATAAAGACCACCATAATAAACTTTTGGTTCGGTAGTTTAGTTGAATTTTTTTGAACAAGTGAATCGCTACCAATTTGTGATAAAGCTACGATCGATGTTATCCCTAAGGAAGGTAGTCAATATATATAAACATAATAATGATTAATACAGTATTTGTATCCTTTGCAGATCTTTACAAAGTGAACGTCGTCACATTAAAAGAACTCCTGGACAACGGTGTCTCGATATTTTATATAGGATTTAAAAAGTTATATGGTATGCATTTTCTTAAAATTATTATATTAATATCTACTGATATCGATTACATATCTAAATACTACTACACTACTATACTCAATCCTATACTCTTCACTTCTGCCAAGCTGTCACTCTACCACCCATAAAATGTAATATTTGTAGTACCTAAGTAGAAACATTGTAAACAACTATATAAAAAGAATGGCCCCGAGTTTCTTGTCGCCAAAGTCAAAGTCAAAACCATCTATTCAATTTAGCCATCAAGGACGCAGTTATGAACGTCAATTTTTCATTATAATGTACTTTAAAGACTACCGCCTTGTTCCAAAATATATAGAGCTTCCACTCGGTTCCAAAGGTATATAGAGATATACCTTTTTTGGAACGCGACGGTAGAGTCTTTAAAGTACATTATAATGAAAAATTGACGTTCATAAGTGTATCTTTGATGCCTAAATTTAATAAATGATTTTGACTTTGACTTTGACTAGGTACTGGCCCACTTAGTAGGTACCACTTCAGTAGCAAACATTCTTTTCTCGATGCAGTAGCGTACATCTTTCCTGTGTTAAGGTTGAAAGGCACTGTAGCAAGTGAAATTACTGGACGGCTGAGACCGTACTGCTATGTTTCAGGGTGATGAGCACAGTGCAGTGTGACATAATGCATAATAAGAATGTTGTTTAGCAAGGCTTGTTTGTAGTTCGGAACAAAAAACAATTTTGTGTAGCGAAAGTTGAAAAGAAAGTTTGTAAAGAATAAGCAGATGCTCGGGGTTTCTCTAATTAATCAAATCATAAATGAGGAGATACGAGTATGTAAAGAAAAGAAAGTCACTGACATAGCCCAGAAGGTTAGCTAGTTAAAATGGCAGTGGGCAGGGCACATAGTACGGAGAACAGATGGCCAATGGGGACGGAAAGTTCTGGAGTGGAGACCACGGAAAAGCGAGTGCAGCGTAGGTCGTCCTCCGACTTGGTGGACAGACGACCCGATAAATTTAGCAAGACGACGTTGGAATGCAGACCGCTTCCAACCGGTTCTTTAGGAAGTTTATGAGGTAGCCTGTGTTCAGCAGTGGACGTCCGACGGCTAAGATGATGATGATGAAGCAGAAGACGCTTTTGTTCTTATTTGCAAACATATAAACTGCCATCTTTTTATAACTATTGTGATGTTTTACATTTTAGTTGTTACTGATCCAGAAGTTATTATGACGATATGTAATACTTGCTTGGAGAAGGCAGATATTTTGAGCTCATTAAAGCCATTTTTGGGCGAAGGATTGGTTACCGTTGAAAGTGGTATGTATTTAATATATGATAAAAAACTCAATTGTCAAAAATAGGTTGATTAGAATGTGTACTAAGGAGTTGATGTGTGTTTTTTTGTTTCAGTGTCAATTTGGAAAAAGCACCGGAAGTTATTAAATCCAGCGTTTAGCTACACAAAATTAAAAAGTGCTGTAACCATTTTTAACAGACAAGCTCGTCGTTTGACTCAAAGACTTGATCAACAGTTGGGAAAGCCTGTAGTTCATGATGATGTATTGAAACTCAACAATTTGGAAACCATATGTTGTAAGATCATTACATATAAGCTATTTATTTTCTACGGACTTCCAAAAAAAGGAGTACGTACTCAATTCGACTATTTTTTTTATGTATGTTACATCATATCTTTCGATAGGGTGAACCGATTTTCAAAATTCTTTTTCTGTTTGAAAGCTGGTGCTTTCCGTGTGGTCCCATTTAAATTTCAACAAATTCAGTAATAGTAAACAAAAGTGGAAAATAAGTTAAGTATTTATTTACTATTAAAATTGTTCAAATTATGAATGTTGCAATTATGAAATTGAATATAAGGAGAGTATTAACACAATAATTAATTGTACAAGACATATAATCTATACTATTTTTTATGATAAATATATGTTTTATTCCCAACTAAGAGCCACGAAAAAAATATGTGTTATGGCGGGAAATTTATATTCTCATTGCGCATGACTGCGCAGCGCGCGCATCCGTAGACAATGGTAGCGATTCACTTGTTCAAAAAACTTAACTAAACTATCGAACTAAAAAAAATATGGTGGTCCTTATATATTCTGTTAATATAATAAAAAAAACCAAAATCATTTAACACTTAGAATGACACTTCTAAAAATAGGATTATTCTATTAAATTTTGGGTTCTTTTGGTTCTTTTAGGTTAGTTTAGCGAGCACCAATTTCCCCCCCGAAGGGTTCTCGCATTGACGTGGCGGGGGGGCTCAGTAGCCGTGGCTTGGATCACCACGGTGAAGCCAAGAGGAACCCACGGGCCGCGCCGGCGTTGGGGTGCGCTGGCCGGCTCAGGCGGGGCCGCTCCTATGGGCTTTGGCCGCCAAGTCCACATAGGAGTGGCGGGGTCCGGGCGCTTTGGCGCAGACTCGAGGAGGTGGGGCCCGGGCGCTTTGGCGCAGGCTCGAGGAGGGGGGCCCGGGTACTTTGGTGCAGGCTCGAGGAGGTGGGGTCCGGGCGCTCGGCGCAGACTCGAGGAGGTGGGGTCGCGGGGGGGCTATCAACTGTGGCTGACGTAGCAGGCGGTGGGGCTACGTACCTGACCCACCGCAGGGAGACCACGGGCGTCCAGACACGGGGAAGTCTGGCGCCCATTGTTGGCGGGTTCGGTCTCCGAGGCAGTTGCGGCGCACTATGTGTTCTGGCGCGCCGCGAAGAGAAGGGTCCGGCAACGGACAGCCCCGGCGGGTCGCGGTCATGTGCAAAATCTGTCCCGCGTTCCCGCCAAAAGCGGCCTTGACGGAACACCCTGGGGTTTTGGTGGGTATACGGACTCCCACATAACCACCTACCTCCCCGTGGTGGGTGGTATGCAAAAAGGATTTCGCCGGGAAAAAAAAAAAAAAACCGAGCACCAAGTTACGCGACGACTAAACTGTCTAAAATATGCCTACAATTGAAGAGAAATGTCTAATTTTAGTGCTGTCATTCGAAAGTGTTGTTTTTTTATGTTTGTTACCTCGTAACTATCGACTAGATGAACCGATTCTTAAAATTATTTTTGTTTGAAAGCTGCTGCTTCCGTATGGTCCCATTATAATTTCATCAAATTCGTATAAGTAGTATTTGAGTTACACTCCAAACTGAATAGAATTAATGTCAGTTTAAATTTTTCAAATTGTACTTGTGTTTTTATTGCGTTTATCCGTTACAAACAAACACACAATCAAATTTTTCCTGTTCATTATTAGAGTAGATAAGGAGTAACACCAAGGTACGAATAAGGTGGCCTAGTTTGTACCGGCGTCTATATTGCATATTTTAAAATGGAACAGTAGTTATTGTGACATAACTGTAGTGGACAAGTAATATTGCATATATTTTTGTTTACATTGATGTATAAAAGTGTGCTACACCACTTTGCTCCATTTTTTTGGTATGCTTTTCACACCTTGGGTTACACTATCGAACTTTTCATTTACTATAAAATTTTTGAAAATATAATGTTAATTATATTACTCAGTGATAATGTAGCTTTCTAACTGCAAAATAATATCTGAAAGCGGTCTAGTATTTTTTATGTTTATTTGTTACATACTAAAATACAAATCTATTAGTACCTATAGATAATTAGTTATTTTTTTCATTTATTTGAAGGGCTTTGTCGCTGAGCGACCACACCGCCCTAGATAATAAGTTAAACGACAAATAGTTACCTAAAAGTTAGATTGCTTAGCTTGTTACAAAACTGCTTACGCAAACAGAACCTGTGACTGCTTTTGTATTATTCAGAAATAATATAAACTTAAGTTAACAAAAGATTATAAGACTGCTGTTATTTCTTCCTAACAATTTAGCAGGAATGTTTCAATACACGAAAATTGACGTCAGTGTGGCGTAATCGTAGCGTTGGCGTATACAGTACAATCTATTATTTATCTAGTACAACTGTGGCACAGATTACTCATAGTTTGTACTGTATACGTCAACGATACGTTTACGCTATACGTACGCAATTTTGTTTGTGCTAGGCCTACAGATTATGTTACAGTCGTATAGTCAAAGTGTGTACTGTATTTAGAAATAAACGATATGATAACTTTACACTTACGCAAATTTTCGAGCTAGGGCCACTGGGTGTATGTATGAGTGTTGATTCTACAGATGAAACAATAAGATGGATTTTGGTATATGAGTCGTCAATGCATTTTTAAACACGCGAGTGACAGAATGAATTAAAATAATATGTATTTTTTTTCCTAGTCACCATATTAGATTCGCGTTAGATCGAATTAATTCGCAATAGATGATCGTTTATCTTTTTAAGTTTGCAGGAGATTTTCACATGTTTTTTTTTAAGTCCCACCGTCATCGTACGTGTGTAGCCAAGAGAAAAATATAGGTGAATGTAATTTTTTTTTCCCACATAAACCTACCTTGAAATATTATTTAACTGATAGTGAAAACCGCATCAAAATTTGTTGCATGGTTTGGTATAGCGGGTATACAGACAGAGACGGAAAACGACTTTTAGGCTACGTTCTGGTAAACGCCGAAATCACTCGCGGCCATCGCACACCCATTCCCTTGTAAGCCCGTACGTCATCGATGACGTCACCGAAAACGCTCACGTCGCCACCACAACGCTCGTGGATTGAAGGTGGGGTTTCACGGTCGTTGCGAGCTGTCACTGTCAAAGCATCAAACAAGCATAAGATTCTTTCGATTTTGACCGAAAATTTGGGCACATATCGCGACCGCGTAACCGTATAGCAGAACGCTAAACCGGGGCGTAAACGTACCTTATATATATTATGTCATGTGTTAATAATTTTTTTTCTTTGATTGCAGTGACAGCAACAGGCATGTCTGACGATGAATGTACTCTACGAGAAAAGTATTTACCTCTAGTTAGAAAAATGCTAGATATTTTTAATAATCGAATTCGGCAACCATTGCTTCGCAGTGATACCATTTTTAACATGTCGAATTTGAAAGGAGAGCAAGATATAACTACCAAACAGTTGTGGGATTTTTCTTACTCGGTATGACAATCTTATTATAGTTCATAGTTCTTTATTCATAAATTCAAATTTACATGTCCAAAAAATATTAATTAAAAATCATATATATTAAAAACAGTACAAATTAAGTACATATACTTAATTTAACATTAAATTAATGTGTACTTACAATTGTAGATGTACAATCAATAACAAATTGCTAATATAAAAACAAATATCATTTAAGATTTGGATAAAAATAATCGAGTTAGTCAAAAATTAACTAATGTCAAAATTAAATAAATAATGTAATATTAACCGACTAATGTCAAAATTGAATTAATAATGTCAATATTAAATAATAATGTCAAAAATAAATTAATAATGTCCAAAACTACACTTTGTGATTAAGGAACTCCTCAAAACTGTAAAACGACCGCTCGATAAGCCAGGTTTTTAATTTAATTTTGAATGAAGCTAAACTAGGAGCAGAGGTGACTTCGTCAGGCAACCTGTTCCAGACCATGGGTCCCATCACGTGAGTCAGTTTGCTAGATTTTGTGAGGGTTCGTGTTACTCCCACCAGTTTATCAGCGTTACGTGTATGGTAGCTATGTACACGCTGTTCTTTTCATAGATACTGGGGTTATTTTTCACAAACACAGCCACCTGTGAAATAACGATTGCTGGTAGCGTGAGGATTCCCAACTATCTGAAATAGGGTCTCGCGGATGTGTCCCGCATCACGCGTACCATAGCTCTGACGGCACGCTTCTGCATACGGAAAGCTCTTTCCCATTCGGCACTCCGACCCCAAAGCTCCGCACCGTACTGCAGAACAGAGTGTACCATTGCGAAATAGCAAGCGCGGGACACCTCCGCGGACACTACTCGAGACACTCGATTGAGCGCGAAACATGCGCTACCTAGCTTGCCACTCACTTTATGTACATGATTTTCCCACGTCAAGCTCCTGTCTATTTCAAAACCGAGGAAAGTCGATTTTTTCACGCTCTCGATTTGAGCGTTATCAATTGATACGCTCAACTTCCTTACCTCATGTCCAGCTAAGTTGAAATGCATGAAATGTGTCTTTGCATGAAATGTTATCAGTTAGATTTCAGATTTTATTGCTTTCCAGAGAAATCACTACAAGAAACCCGGCTGGGCACTGCAACACTAGTACTTAGGGTAGGCTTAATCTATACATCTTTAAAATTAAATTATGATATTTACTCTTTTGTAGTTATATAAAGGTAATATAATATCTCATGGCCAAAGACACGGTTCAATTACACATTTCATTTATGCTTATCAAGGAAAAAGTATTGTAAAGAGTAATAGCTTTTTTAAACTAGACTATTTTTTTAACTTAGCTATAAATAAATTATCTTTTTCTATTTCTTTCAATGCATTAGGAATGTGGTTGTATATTTTTATTGACATGGTGTATGTACTTTGTCCATGCATTTTCATTTTGGAGTCTGGAAGTACCAACCTGTCTCCGTGCCTCAATGCCGTGTTAAGCGAAAGTATTGCATACGTCGTTCGTTTCATTATACTTCTGTGACAACAATAAGCTCAAATGAGCGTCTTTACGCATACAGTGGCTATCGACAAAAAAACGTTTCCAGTTACGCATGTATGAAGTAAATCCAGTTATTTTACACGATTGTAAATATAATAATAGTATAATTAGACGAATGACAAACTATGTTGTAAAATGAGCTAAAAAAGAACCAACTTTTTTTGGTCGATTTTTGCTTTCACAACAATGTCTTATTTTTATTTATTGTAGAACGCGTTTTTCTATATGATCACCAGACCATTTTGAGGCTTGTACAAAAAATAAATAAAACAAACACCAAACGGGCAGTCTTATTCTGTAATATTTAAAGTACCAATGATAATAGACATAACGGAACGAATGCAATGAATAATATATTATATAATAAGCCATCGATACTCGCTATCAAGGTTTATGTTTATTCAATACTAGAATATTTTGATTCTTTCATCAAAAATCAAATCATAAAGTATGTTTAGGAAACCGGGTAGAAGCTGAATGATTTAGGTAGGTTGTTTTCAGTTGCTAAATATAGATCATTCACTAAATTCACGTAAAATTGTAAATCTAATGGCATTTAATAAAAAAGAAAAAGTGTCTTCACAATGTACTTATTTCATTCAATATATGATGAAGATTTTTTATTCGTTTTATTTTGCAGATTATCAAAAAGAAACGAAAGGAAATGAAAACTACTAGAAAACTTGAAAACAATAACTCAGGTGAATATTCTGCATAAATTATAACATACTCGTACTAATAACGGTCTTTTTTGCAAAATCTTAAGAACTATTTTTCAATAAACTATGCAATTCGTTTCAATCCGTACCAAGTTAACGGTCTATTACAATATTGAAATTGTCATTCTCATGATACAGACTTTGCTTACTAATGACGTCCTTACTAAGCTTTTTTGTTGGTGGTAGTGCCACGCTGTAACTCCACAGCCGAATGTGTGGTACCGGTCGTGCCGGCGGTACCACACTCCCACATAACACCGACGTGAAGTTATAGAGCTAATCTGTGGGAGATTCCGGAGGCCTTTTCCTGCTCTCTTTCCCCCTCCCCTTTCCTCCCCCATCCCCCTCCCCTTCTATTCCTTTCACACAAGGTCGGTAATGCTACAAGACCTCTGGTATTGCGGATGTCCGTTGGTGACGGTAGCACTTACCATCCATCATAGACCATCAGGTGAACCGCCTGCTCGCTTACCAACCAATCCCATAAAAAAGGTTGTAATATTTTTTATAGTAAGTGAAATAGTCTTCATGTTTATTTAAAATAGCTATGAAATCAGCGTCCTCTTCAATTTCTATTGATGTGACTTTTAGCATTTCTCTTAGAAAAGGAGTATAAGCCATAATCTACCACGGAAGCCCATTGGGGTTTAGAGACCAAACCAGAGTCTAACTCTAGTCATCTTTTTTGCTATCATTATATAAAGTAATATCATAATATAAATATATATAAGTAGAATCAAAAATCAAAATGGCTATGGACGAGACTAGGGCACAGCCAATAATTTTAGTGTAGTCTATTTTATTAGTGTAATATTTGGGCAGGTGGTGACTTGCCACCCACTAAACGGGCCCCCAATAAGTGCCACCATCAATGGAGACAAAAGGCTCAACATTGGTGTGGAGTTTATTATTATTATTTTTATTCTGATTTATCCATTTTGTTTTACAGAAACACACAAATCTTTTTTGGAGTTGATGTTGGAAACGGCAAACAACATGACATCTTTTACTGATGATCAAATAATATCAGAAATAAATACAATCATAGTTACCGGCTTCGAAACTATAGCGACAAACGTGAATCTCACGCTGATCTTGTTGGGATCACATCAAGACGTACAAGAAAAAGTTTACAATGAGTAAGTTTCAAAATATGTACACTCTTAGGCCTTTATTAATAAACGTTGCGTAAACCTATGTTAGGCGTAACATGCTTTGTCTTGCTTTCACGCGTGACATTTACTGCAAGCGAAAAATATACTGATAGATGTTTTAACCAGTCCGGGTGTAAGCCAAGTTTATTAATAAGGCCGTTATTGTAAAACAACCTGTCTGCGGCTTCGCTTGTCCATTCTTTTGGGAGTAATTTGACGACACAGAACTATATACATAGTTATAACTGGTTGGGTTTATGACTTAGACCATGACTTAGACGGTTAAGCGAGATCTCTCATAGAAATTTAACAACATTAAACGGATTAAATAGCGTCAGCTGCTTGGGATGCACTGCGTCTAAAGTTGCTTATTATCAATTTATAAGAATCGCGATAGCTTAAGAGATCTCTAACATCTTTGATCAGTGTATGTTACCAGTGAAAACTTATGGCACTGAAATGTGTTTTTTTACTATGGGCGTCATAAGAAAGCGCCAAGTCGCACAACGAGCTATGGAGAAGGCCACGCTCAGGGTTTCTCTACGTAATCAATTCAGAAAGAAAGAGATCGGTAGAACAACGAAAGTCATCAAAATAACCAAAAATCCAGATAAAGTGGCAGTGGGCAGGACACATAGCACCCAGAATAGGTGGCCGATAGGACCGGAAAGTTCTGGAGTGGAGATCATGGACCGGCAAGCGCAGCATAGATCGTTCAGCGATAAGGTCGCAGAACGACATTGGATGCAGGCCGCTTCCAACCAGTCCTTTTAGAAAATTATAGGGGAGGCATATGTTTAGCAGTGGACGTCCTACGGCTGAGATGATGATGTATGATGATGTTATCCATGATTTACCTATTATTGTTTTCAGAATAATTCATTTGACTGGAAGTTTAGACAAAGATCTAGACACAGATGATTTGTCAAAATTAGTATACACGGAAGCTGTTATAAAAGAAACTTTGCGGCTGTATCCGCCCGTCCCAGGGACCGGGAGACACAATGAAAATAGTATTCGGATAAGTAAGAAATATTCGTATAATTCAAGTGAGCGATGAAAGATATGAAGTGCGTACATCCTCATTATTATTAACTAGCTGCTTGCCGCGGTTACATGATGATAAAAAGTATCCTTTGTGGTAATCCAGTATCTCATCTACCTCCATTACTTCCACCTACTATGTTTTAATCAAAATTGGTCCAGCCGTTTGAACGTGACGATGTAACAAACATATAAACACACTCACAAACTTTCGCCTTTATAATATTAGTGTGATTATCATATTTAGTCTGCACTAAATGTCCGCAATTGGAAACAGAACTCTTTGAGCATGTGACAAAATATGACTTAAAGCGTTTAAATCGTCTCTGTAAGTTACTTTTCACATACTCGTGGAAATCCAACATAATAAGATTTACCTTATTTTGGTATCTACATAAGAACAAGCGAGTATCGACTCTTGGGCATGACCAGTTTAATATTTGTGTGAAATTTGTATTCTCCGTAACTGGCTGCTATCTGATTTTTAAATTCTTAACTAATCCTACCGGCAAGGGTTTGAGGTTAAGCTCCGTAGGTATGATGAGTATAACAACTCTTTGATTAATTTATTGATTCAAGCGTTACTTTGCGGAAATCCATTATTAAAAAACGAAAAAAATAAATATTTTGTGACACTTCCGCTAAAAACAAAAATAAAAAAAGTAATGATTTTGGTCTTGCACACCCTCAAATAGGCCAGTATCATTGTTTTTTTTTATTTGTTTTTTTCAGCGGAAGTGTCACTAAATATTTTTGAACTCTTTGATTCATTAAGTATTTTGACACTATGATAATGAATTGTAAAGTAAATGAACCCGGTCGCAAATATATTGACTTGGAAAAGCTGTTGGTGAGCGAGAGTTTTTGATATGTTTTTTTCACCCTAACAAATAGTAACAACCATAATAACATTGTTTTAAACTTGAGTGGTGACATTTTAAGTATTATAGACAATTGCATTGGTACATAAAACTAGGCGGACTTAATATTACTAAGGATCATTATGTACCCATATTTGTGCAAACAACATATTTCAATTACGAGTAAATTGAATGTATGCCGTAAAGTTCTTGCCCGAGTATACCAAACGCTGCGCAGTACAACTAGTTTCATCAGTTTCTCAATTCCCAGATGAGTTAGAAAGATTTGGTCTAAATGAATTTACTCCTTTTTTCGGACATTCTTGCAATGTTGAAGCTGGTCATAATTGTATCCCATCATTTAAAATCATAATATTATTAAGGATTATGTTAACAACGGTTAGTCGGTAGCACTCAGTTTCTCAGAAAGTGCACTTCAACATCTGTCAAGTGTTCCTAGCGTGCTTAAGTCTGCACTCAAATCTTAAAGTATACCACTACGAACTAAAGGCCAATAAACTTGCTTCCTCTACAACATTTACTATTTAAGTCTCAATTGTGTTTACACCGCTTCGAGCCCTTCATTTCTCTAAAATAAGGAGGCAATATCAGGAACCAATGATTAGTATAAAACTAGAGTTGTAATTTTAGAAAACTATGTAATTCCGGCAAAATCCACATGTATCCTTCACCTGTATGGCCTCAATCGGCACCCGGTGTGGGGTCCTGATGCAGACCAGTTCAGGCCTGAGAGGTGGCTCGACACAGCAACGCTACCAGATATGAACCATTTTGGAAGTTTTGCTTTGGGAAGGCGCAATTGCATTGGTAAGAATTTTATGCAGAAATACATAAAAAGATAGAGACTTTTATTTACTCGCCGCTTCTTCTAATATATTTTTGAGAAAAGGTATTTATTACATAATTTGAAGATATTAAATATTTTTCAGGTAAAACATATGCTATGCTATCAATGAAAGTTATACTAGCACACGCGATACGAAGATATCGCATAACGGCTGACATTCGCAAGGTGGAGTTCAAATGGCGCTTGATTTGTAGTCCAGCTTCCGGAAACCAATATATCTTAGAACGGAGAGAAAAATTAGAATAATATTATTAAAATGCATGTAAATGCAATACTCAATTCATTATTTTAGCAAATAAAAAACTATATAAAACAAAATAAATATATTAAGTATCAAAAATAAAACGAATGCTACAAAAACCAAACTGCTAGACTAAACCATAGATATGTATACTGGAGAGACTAAACTATTAAGCATGGTGTCTCTAGCAAAATTGAAGTGTCACAATAGGAGAACTTTTTAGTTTAGGAGATTATTTTTATTCCAAGTACAGACTTTTTGGCCTCTACTGCTTTATCTTCTATACTTATAATAAAGGAGTAAGGGCTTAAGACGCTGTACTTCAAAGAAAAATAAAAAAATGTGAGTCGGAAGACGTAAAATTACACACTGCACAAGAAGGTGACTATTTGAATAAAATGTCTGTCTGTCTGTATGCTCATGCATAACTTAAAATCAACAGCACAGACTTCTATGAAATTTGGTATAATTATGGAAAGAATAGAGCCCGGAGCTTCCAACTATAAACTTTTCATCTTGATCCGTCATATAAATCCAAGTTAGCAGCTTGATCTCTCTATGCTACATGGACTCATATAAAACTGGGGTATCGATTGATTGGTCGACGCGCATGTAATTCTTTGGTAGGGCTAAAACCGTTATAATTAGGAATGTATCACATTAAAATTTATTTTATACATTCAGCAAAGTCCAGAAATTATTATTAGGAAAAGATATTTCTGGCGCATTTTACTCCAAACTTGGTTAAAATAAATTTTAATGAATATAATGCAATACATGTTATTTTTAAACAGATTCGGATTTCGGATGACTAACCCTCACACCTATATAAATCTTCGAAGGAGTAAGTAGCGGTGTTTTCATAACCTGCATTTCGCCGGATATATTTTTGATCTCATGTACGTAATGTAATAGTACGTGCGCCTATTGTAATCTACGTGACACTGTTCGAGACTCTGGACTGATATTGAGAATTTCTTTTTCCAAAAATTCCAATAACTGGTTAACCCGGGGATCAAACCTAGGACCCGAAGATTCCAAAACGGCGGCGCTTCCGCCACACTAAGACTAAGCGAGCGAAGCCGCTGACGGGTCGGCTAGTTTAAATATAAAATACATAATTAACTTGAATTTGATTAATATGATGTTAAGTTATACATGTTTCTATAAGTTATATGATTATTAACGGGATATTTACCGTGGTAAGGTTGTGGAATGAGCTCTCGATATTTCGGTGCATATAACAAATACGGACTGTCGGACGAAAACTGTTAAATACGGACAATGTTCTGCTGATGCTTTTTCTTATCATGACCTCATATTTCTGTCGTGTAAGGTACGCCCTCGTAAACCTAAGCCTAAGATACTTCTGCAGCGCAGCTTTGGTAGAATTGACATGAAAAAAAATCGCCAATAATATCGATGACAAAGAATCCATATTTAATTCCATTCTTACGCAGCTTTGTGACACCCATGCTCCTTCGCGGGCCATAAAAATAAAGCACCTTCCTGCTCCCTGGTTGACTGAAGATATAAAAAACAAATGAACAAAAAAGTAGCAGCAAGTAAATGCATTGTTCTAATGATGTTTATAAGCAAAAATATATTAAATCTCAGAATCGCTGCAATAGAATGTGTAGGGATGCTCTACGTCGCCACATCCATGACTCAGTAGATAATGAAGATCCAGCTAAAGTATGGAAGTTCTTGCGATCATTGGGAGTAGGGAAATCACGTCATGATTCTATTCCGCAAGATTCAGATATCAACTTAGTCAACCAACATTTATCTTCGTCATCCAATGTAAATTTAAATGACAAAATAGCTACTGTAACATATCTTTCTTCTCTCCCTATTCTTGATCACTCACCTTTTGTTTTGAGTCAATTCAATGCATGTGATATTAAAAAGAGCATACTATCAGTATCCTCCAATGCAGCAAGTGGTGACGGCGTCAGCCAAAATATGGTTGTTCTTATATTGAATGAAATCTTCCCTATCCTATGCCATATATTAAACAATTCTATTTTGGAGGGCACCGTACCATCTTGTTGGAAAGAAGCTCGAATCATCCCAAGAAATATAATCCCAAGTCCTTCTCCGAATAAGTATCGACCTATTTATATTCTTCCTTTCCAATCAAAAGCCTTGGAGCGTCTAGTACATAACGAACTCAGTATCTTCCTCAACCGAAATAAGCTTCTTAATCCACTCCTGTCTGGGTTTCGAACCGACCATAGCACTGTCTCTGCACTTGTCAAACTAACTGGTAACATCAGATTAGGCATGGATAACAGACAGCTTAACATCCTTACCTTACTCGACTTTAGCAATGCTTTTTATTCCATAGATTCTGACATCCTCCTAGCATTGCTTCGCTCTATAAACATATCTCCATCGGTGATTGACTGATTTCGCAGTTATCTATTTGAGCGACGCAAATGTACCCGCATTCAGGATACTTTCTCTTCTTGGTGTGAAACGAATGCTGGTGTTGCCCAAGGCGGCTTACTGTCACCTCTTCTTTTTGCCGTATTTATAAACTCTTTTCTTACTTACTTCTTCCTACCACCTCTATGCAGACGATCCTAAGATATACTCTCTGGCTTCACTGGATCACTGAACAGATGCTGTGGATAAGGTCATCGGAGATTTACTTCGTATAGCTAAGTAGAATTCTTCGTATAGTAGTAAGCTGGAGTAGATCTCACGGACTAACAGTCAATCTGCAAAAGCTGCACTTGCACAATCACTCCTTTTTCCCATTTTTGACTATGCTGATGACATAGATCGCACAGAGGATCAGCTTAACAAGTTGGAGCGTCTACAGAATCTCTGTATTCGCTTTATTTTTGGTTTGCGAAAGTACGGCCACGTTATTGAATTTTGCTGTAAGCTTAAGTAGCTTCCAATACGCCTTCGCCGGAATTCTCACATCCTCTCTACTCTTTATGACATATTGTTTTATCCTTTTACTCCATTCTACCTAAAATAACGATTTAGATTTCTCCAATGCTCTTTTTACTCTCTTAGGTCATCAGAAAACTTACTTCTAACGACTCCTGAACATTGTACTATATACTACAACTCTTCATTCTTAGTTCAGGCAGTTCACATCTGGAATGCCCTCCCTACTAGTATCAAACGCGCGCAATCGCTGAATATCTTCAAAGCTCAAGTAAAAGACTACTATCTCTCTACGTTTAATGTTGAATCCTGACATCATTCATTGATTGATATTATTTTATATTATTGATATTTATGAATGTTTAAATATATATTTTCATGTATGTTTATAGTATAATACATGAATGATATAATTATTACGTGTAGGTAAGTGTATGTATTGTTATATTTGGTTTATTTTTATTTAGGTGTAGAGGTAGCGTGCTGACAACTGTTCAAGCGTAAGCGAGCGTACACCACCACACGTTGTGTACGCAAGTGTGTGCAGCTTACACGCTAACTCTAGTTCATTGACTAAGTTTTACTACGTTGCAAATCAACGTGTTGCAGTTACCCGCTCCGCAGCGTTACCTCTCGCTGTCTGTAGCTACGCTGTGCCCTCCACCATAGATCCTAACCAGTTTGTAAACTTTTACGCAGTGCTGTTAGCCTGATTGGAGCATTGTTTAGTACTGACATTTTTCATTGACTTGATTACACTTTGCCCCTTAGACATACGCTTTTGCAACACTATTCTTTGGACTCTAATGTATCAGAAGTTGGTGAGGCTAGTATTGGTCATGCTCCATCTTTAAGTAACTCTTCCTTGCTGAGTAATAACGACGCGAAAAGTGTCCAAACGCAAGCGCGGTGATACGGACGAGACTAGTAAGGCGGAGATTGTGGAAATGTTTACTGCGCTACTGAAGTGGCAGAACGGGACGTGTGATGTTTAGTATCCGTCATAATGATATCCCTGTATTTGTGGATTTTATGTCATCAAAATACGAGGAAGCCATTAATAGAATAAACTTCCTGTGTAGGTGAATCAAAGAGCAATCATCATCATTATCATCATCATCATCATCTCAGCCACAGGACGTCACTGCTGAACATATGCCTCCCCCGTAAATTTCCAAAAGGACCGGTTGGAAGCGGCCTGCATCCATCGTCTTCCTGCGACCTTTATAAGGTCATCTGTCCATCGTGTCGGTAGACGATCTACGCTGCCCTTGCCGGTCCGTGGTCTCCATTCCATAACCTCCCGCTCCCATCGGCCATTTGTTCTGCGTGCTATGTGCCACTGCCACTTTAACTGGCTATCTTCATTAGCTTGAGAAGAGACTAGAAATGGTAGATCATAACTCCCGTTCTGTAAGTATGGAAATAAGAAACATCCTTCAAGGTGAAAAAGAACGAAAGAAAACCTTAAAACTGTGATAATCTGTGCCGCAGAGTTTTAGTAAAGATTTTTATCGCATTACCACAAAGGCAGCAGTAAAGTCAATAATAGCTGATTTTACTACTGTGTTCATAAGGGATAAATTTCTATGTTCTTATAAAATATAACAAGGAGCATCTTCATGCCAGACTAAGTACTGCCAACATAAAAGTGGGCGACCCAAGTAAATCAGTCTCTATATCGGAGAACTTTACGCAGAGAGAGAGCGGAAGCTTTTCTACCTGGAGCGTGAATTCTATAACTATTTTATCTAAGACTAACTGGTACCCACGACGTCGTCTGCGTGGAGGATTAGTACTTCGAGTAGCTTATTATCTTCTCCATCGTCATATCTATCTGGTTGTCTGGAAGAGATCGCTCTGAGCGATAAGACTGCCCATTGTGACACTTTTAATTTTAAGTATTTAATTGTGAAATATTTTTCATTGTATTTTATTTTATTGTTATTGCTTTATTTGTAACATATATTTGTATTGTGGTGTTTCAATGATGAGTGAATCTATCTATCTATCTATCTATCATTATACCAAAATGTCATAAAATATTTACATGGTTATATGAGTAAATTTAAGTACTTGTAACCTGTTAGTCCGGTTCGCTAATTAAAAAGTATAAAATATTAGTTATACAATAATTCTAGCCCAATTACAACAAGTGTCGCCATCTAGGTGAAGTAAGTATTACTAGCTCCTCGAAGACACCTACGACACAGGTGGCGCTATTGCTAATGAAGCAGGGGTGGCTGCCTGTGTATAGGAAACGATCTCTATCTTGTAGTCTATGACGAAATCTATTTTTCACTAGCCCCCGCGGTCTTCGCCGCTCTTCGTCTGGCATAACGCCTAAACCTAACTAAATAAGGTGAACCGCGATGTGAAAGGCAAAGGAACGGAGTCACGTATGGATGACGAAATACTTCCGCGCCCACCTCTGGCATTGCGAACCCAGCCGGCAAATCGAACGGCAGCACACGAACACAGGGTACTTACTTTGTATTAACAGCCCAGTGCCGTGACAAGTGAAAATTGTTGGCGTTGTATTGTCATAGCTTATTCTTATCTAAAAGCATTGTGTCTTAGTCCCCATCTCGGGGATCTTACCGCTGGCGAGAAACGACTGGCTGCATCTTACAGCTGGTGAACTGGCTTACGGTTAGCTAGACCTTAACGCTACCATCTGACTGCTAGCTAGAACTCTCGCTGGTTAGACTGCGGGGCCAGTACTGCGCACATCACCGGAGCGGCCACCAGCTACCACAGGACCATGGATCCTGCTGGGCGTCCGGGCTAAGCCCGACTGCTGCTGGAATCTGCGGCTGCCCAGTCGACGCTACTGCCTTCTGCCGGTTGCTGCATCACCCACAACATCGCATCGAGGACTCCAACTACTTAATCTGAGATAAGTCCCGTTAACAAGGGAGGCTATTGCATCATCTGTCTGTAACTCACGACCTAGCTCTGGCTAATAAACGTCTAGAACTTTTCTGTTTTTTTACAAGGTAGACAAAAAAGGTTGCATACTTAGTAAATCAATCAGTAAACACTAATAATAATATACAGTACCTACGTACATATAAATATAAATCTAAACACCATGGAAAAAACTGTCATTACATTTCATCACCTTTGACGGTATTTGTGTTACATTTCATCACATTTGACGGTCGCCGATCACGTCTAGTGTATCGAGCCGTCAAAATGATAGCGTGATTTTAACTTAGCTATCAGAAACTGACACAAACTTTGACATAACTGTCATCATTACGATCTTAACGTTGTTATTTTGTCTATGATGTGCCCAAGAATATTACGCTTTTACATCCGCATGGTGATTGTTGATGTTGATTATGATGATGAAAAGTATATGAAAAGTAAGTAAAAATTATGTATTAATCCAGCGCCTCATCTACCTTCATACTAAATTTCATCAAAATTGGCCCCGCCATTTGAGCGTGAAAGAGAAACAAAGATCCACATATCCATACAGAGTATCGAGATACATTTATTAAATACATAAGGAAATATCAGTAACAATCTCAATAAGGCATTCAAGCATAACTATTATAAATGTCAGCTAAATAAATCTCGTGGCAACATGAAAGAAACATTGGAGAATTTGAAGGAATTTTAGTATTGTATCAACAGCATAACTGATCCGCAGGCCTAGACAAGATTCAAACAGGCGTGTTTCCGCACACGCTACAGACAAAACTGTGTCTAACGCGACTTAATGTGACTTTTCTACAGGTAATGTCACCGCCATACATTTTAAAGTTGTCGTTTGGCGTTAACGATAACAGAAATATCTTTTGTCTAGGCCCTTTGAGCCCATTACTTAAGATTAAAAATACACCATTGGAGTCACATAATAAGGTTGACAACTTTTTACGTGTATTGGAAAAGATCTTGCGTTTTTCACACTGAACAAGCTTAAACAAACAGATAAGGAACCTCTGCTAATTTACAAAGCTCTATACCAAGCAGTTCATTATCATTATTCCTAACGCTTGCATTATTCATCACGCTGACTGCTTCCTTGGAATTATCCAAGGAAGTAGTCAGCGTGATCTTTAATCTCAAAAACCCTCCTGGTTGGGACGCTATAACCTCAAATCTGCTTAAATCATGCGCTCATCCTTTGGCAGAGCCAATTGCACATCTGTATAATTTAAGCTTTACAAGTGGCACATTAAGTTATAAACAATACACGCACTTGAAAAACAAAAGTTATTACAATATATTTATCAATACGTAAAAATATCACTATTATTATTTATCTAACTACACTATAAATACACAGCAAAACCAATCAGAATCACGTCTCGAACAAAAATGTAATATTCCATCTTGCACCCTTGCACCCTTCGTCGCTCATTTCGCAGCAACGCACGCTGCGTTGCTGCGAGCGGTGAATGAGCTCACACATTCGAAAGCAACTCTTTCTGCTATGAAAATATCACAATACCATGCAAGTTAACTTCCGGTTTCCATATTTCGAACAATGTTGTTATACGTTGTTTAATAAATTAGACATTTTGACAAAGTAACTTTTTCATGTATTTGACATGAAAAATGTTTCCTTCAAGGCTAACCCGCCTGTAGCTTCATTCGCATTTCTCCCAGAGGTGGAGTTCTAATGAAGCATTTGTAAGTAATCTAACGGGTTATGATAATGTTAACAATATTAGAAAGAGTTTTGTGTCTTATTTATCCGGCATCGGCTTGTCAAGATTATTTGTTATATCTCTGCGTTCCAAGGTATATTGGTTTCCGGTTGCTGGATATGCAGTCAAGCGCCATTTGAACTTTACTTTGCTGATATCAGCTGTGACGCGATATCTTCGTATCAAGTGTACTAGTGTTACCTTCATTAACAGCATCGCGTACGTTTTCCCTGTAAATTCATTAAACATTATTAGCTTGTTTTATGTTTTGAAATTATAAAACATTATCCAAAATAGTGCGTAACAAGAAATATTTCTCTTTTCATAATCAATTATAGGTCGCATATCATGTCGATTACATTATACCAGTGATACAAGCTTAACCTCTTACGGCTGTGTCCGTAGTAGCGTAAGGCCAACTACAAGCGATATACTTAGCAGTTCTGCACAAAGATTTATTATTACATTATTTGTATGTCAACATCTCATGCTGTCAAACTCACTTCCTGAACCAAACTATCGTGTTATAAGTTTTTAGTATGTATGCATCAAAATTTTACCGATACAGTTGCGTCTTCCTAAAGCAAAACTTCCGAGGTGATTCATGTCTGGTAACTTTGCCGTGTCGAGCCACCTTTCTGGCCTGAACTGGTCTGCATCAGGTCCCCACACTGGATGCCGGTTGAGGCCGTAGATATTAAGGATACATGTAGAGTTTGCCAGAAGCGTGAAGTTTTCTACAATAAAACTATCAATTTTATTATCTATAGTATATTATATATCTATAGCTTTTATCAATAGTAGTAGCTAATTAAATTTTTGCAATTTTAATGAGCAAGTATACACATCCACAGACGGAATTTGAACCCACATCTTCCGTCAATCTGTGTCAGACGCCATGAACGTTATGCCGAGGCACGCCATCTGTGTGCCACGCACAAAAATCTGTTTAAGTGTAAGGTAATAGCATCGTTAACGTATTTAGTACAAACTCTCATTTATCTAGTACAATAGTAGCACAGATAACTCATAGTTGGTACTGAATACGTAAACGATACGATGACGTTACACTTCAAGTAGATTTTCGTGCACGGCCCACTGAACATCAAATTTTACTATAGATTTTACTTTAACCGTCGTATGGGGTGCAGCTAAGCAGTCGTTAGTGCTTTAAAAATCACGTAAACAAACCTAAAAAAAATTAAATCTTTTTGCTATATTTTTTACTCGTTTTGCTTTAGTGTAAATAGTATCACAGTTACTGCTTTGTAATTAAGAACCTATCACTAGACATACCTATTTTGAATTTATGCAGATTTACACTGAAATAAGTCCATATTTAGTAAAATTATCTATCGACGTATTTGTTTTGATTCCTTGATGCTTTACGTCGCACTTAGACTATTGTGATTGAAGTTATAATAAAACTAGCTGTGCACCGCGGTTTCACCCGCATGGTGATGGATGATGATGATGATGAATCAAATATAGCGTAATGTAACTCAGGCATAATGTAGCTTTCTACTGCTGAAAGATTGAATTGGTTATGTAATTTTTGCGTTTCCATTACAAACAAACAATAAAATCTTTCTTCTTTATTATTAGAACTAAGGTACGAATAATGGGGCTAAGTTTGTACCGGCGATATTATTGCATATTTTAGTAGTTATTGTGACGTAACTGTAATAGTTAGACATATGTCACTGCAGACTTTTTTGTAGATAGTGATGTCCTCTATAAAACTGTAGTACCTACATGACTTGCTCTATTGTCTATAGTTTCCGCAGTGTACACGGTATAAGGCCTTTTCAGCGATACAATTGCGTGTTTTAACATGAACAACTATTTATTTTGACATAACTTTAAAAGTCGGACATATTATATGGGGTGATTTCCGAGCGGCGTCAACACTGATTTTGGCGATATAATCACTATTTTCCATTCCGATTCAATAGCGTGCTTTTGACAGGTAGATCTATCAGCCATTCGGAATGGGTTGAAATCACGCTCACGTTGCTCACGGCATGGAATACACGAACACAGACAGATGATAGTTAGCGCATCACGCGCACAACAACGAACTGTCGCTTTTGACGAACTGCTCACGGTGATTTTAGTTTGTAGCGTGGTCGTCGAAATTACAAAATGGCGTCCTTGATGACGTAATCCATGACGTCACATGGGTCTACATTGTCGCGCTTTTGGGTGATTCGGAATGGCGATCACAGCGCTAAAATCGATTTTGACTTCAATCGGAAGGCACCCATGGTATTGCAGACATTTTCGTAGACATTGACGTCTTCGGTTTATACCTACATAACTTTGCTCTGTAACTGTTGTCTAGTTGCGATTTAGGGATTTTTTCGGGTATTATTTTTACACCTTGAGTTACATTATCAAAGCTTTCATACATATCTCTATTTTTATGAAAATATCCTATACCCTATATTCATCAGGGATAATGTAGGATTCCAATGTTGAAAGTATTTTTCAAATCGCATCAATAGTTTCGGAGCCTATTCAATACAAACAAAACAAAATTGTCCTCTAAATAATGTTGATGTAGACACAGTACAGACACAACACAGACACAGTAGCCACATCGCAAGACGTGGCTACAGCAGCTTGGAAAAGCTCATTGTGGTGGGAAACGTGGAAGGGAAACGTTCACGAGGCCGGTCTCCGACCAGGTGATCTGACACTGAAAGAAACACCAACGTCCCGCTTTTACACCGCGGTGGAGATGGCCACAGACCGGAGCCGATGGAGACAGTTCGTTAAAACGAAAGTGCTGCCATGATGATCACGATCCTCAGTCATGAGGGAACGACCGAAGAGAGTTGATGTAGATGTGGATAAATAAAAAAAAAACCAGAAGAAAACAAGTTTAGTTCGTGTTTCCTATTGTAAAAGTGGAAAAGCACCAATACTTACTGTGAAGGGTGATCAAATATTACGGCAGGCTTATTCTTGATAAACGACAAAGAACTGCATATACAATAAATTTGCAGTTAGGGAGGGTTTTTTTTTATTATTAGTATTTAATTTACTAATTGATCTACAACACGAACAACATATCTATCTATCTAAAATATTAATTCATGTTATATAATAATACTATCTGCCCTCCACGGTTTCACCCGCGTAGTGATGGATGATGATGATGACGAATCAATTATAGCGTGTGGATACCTCAGGCATCATGTATCATTCTACAGGTGAAAGATTTTTTTTAGTCGGTGTTGTCGCTTGATAATTTACGAAGAGCTAACCAATGTTGTGAATCATGACCGCAATATTTTTTATTCAGAGGGTCATCCGAGTGTTTTTTTTATCTACCTGCAACTTTTTTTTTCGATCTTGTGACGAACTATTGCTCCGCATTAAATTTTATAACATATAATAGTTAAAAACCAATAAATAAATCCAAATACATGTTCGAAAGTTTTCATTGGATACTGGAGCGAGATCCGACAATCGGATAAGTGATTTTTTGTTTGTTCATTACATTTTACATTACACAAACAATCAAATCTTTCGTCTTTATATTAGAGTAGATAAAGACCGATTGATTATTTACTGTTATCGAGACTGGCTATGCTGGTAGGAACAATGACGGAGGAATCTTTAGTGCTTCTAAGATCAAACGTACGATATAACATGGAGGTCTCTATATTCCTTTACCTTTCAAACTTCCTTATGACCCATCTACCTATGAATTTCCATACACTTTATTGGGCATGAGGAATTCTCCCTTCTGTCTTACTTCATGGGACTATTTCCCCAAAGAATCTTCAATGACTTAAGCAGGTTACCAAGGTACCGATAATATGGCCTAGTTTGCCGGCGTTACTATTACATCTTTTAACATGAAAAAGTAGTTATTGCGATATAACTGTAATAATTAGACATATGGTATTGCAAATTTTTTGTAGCTATTAATATCTTCTATAAAATTGTAGTAAGTACGTCACTTTGCTTTATTATCAATAGTTTCCCCATCGTTCGCGATCTAAAAAATATTTCTGGTATTTTTTACGCCTTAGGTTACATTATCGAAGTTGTCAAGCGAATCCTTAACGTTTTATAAATATTCTATGGTATAAGTTCATCAGGGATAGTGATGTAGGATTCCAATGGTGAAAGATTATTTTAAATATGTCCAGTACTTTCGGAGCCTATCCATTTCAAAGAAACAAACAAACAAATCTTTCCTCTTTATAATGTAAAAAGTGTAGATAATTATGCGTTACGTGATATGTGACATGCGCGAAGATTTGTGACATTTTTTCCCAGCAGATTTCAAGACAATGATTATGATTCATTTACTTTGGTTCCCACTTAATAGTTAGAATAAATAAGAATATCTCATACTTATCTGGATATTGTTTTTTAAGTGTCTTGCAGTTCCTGGCACTGGCATATAAAGTCGTAAAGTTTCTTTCAAAACAGCTTCCGTGTATACTAACTTTGACAAATCATCAGTATTAAGATCTTTGTATAAACCTCCATCTAATTGACATATTCTGAAACATATATATGGAAGATAATATCGTGAAAATTTTATTTAAACAGGGTAAAAAACACTGAGCGGTTCCTTGTGAGAAAAGAAGTTTTCTAAATTAATACACATAAAATTCAGAACATTTGTGGTTTGTTCAATATACTTACGCTATAACAACAGCAATGACGTTAGTCGAATGCAAAGCTCAGCAAAAAGCACAGGCGTTGCTGCTCGACTAGCAAATGATTTTAAACTTTTGTTAATTTATAAACCTTAAAAGCACGTAGGCAGTAGTAGTGCCTATTAAATATCAAACAAGGGTACGCGCTGCACAGTAAATTTTGGGCAAGAAAGGGTTTATTTAATACTGAACTTGAGACAACTTTGTTTTCCAAGTCGCCACATACACAGTTTTTACACTAGATATTGTGAAATGTTTTGCGTAATTAAATGCATTTGAGTTTAAATTACATATTATAGACCTGTTTTGTTACTTCTTAACAACTTACATCTTTATAAAATAAAACCACTAACTCGATTCCATTTTGTTTCGTTACGCGTATGATGATACCCTGTGTTCAGTCAATTTATTTATTAAAAACTCACTCATTATAAACTGTTTCTTGCACGTCTTGGTGTGATCCCAACACGATCAGCATAACATTCATGTGAAGACCTACGGTTTCATAACCGGCAGCTATGATCGTATTAACTTCTGCTATTATCTGTTCATCAGTAAAAGATGCCGTCTCTTTTGAAGTGTCCAACATAAGCTCCAGAAAAGATTTATGTGTTTCTGTAAAATGAGCAATTCGTACTTCGAAATTATTACTACATATCTGAACAGTTCAGACAGACCTTCACAAAGATTTCCTGTGCTACGGGAAGAACAGACATATACATTAACACTTAAAAGAATAAGTTTCTACCAACACCCAACACCAATCACTTCGAAAGCAAATTTTTACCTACACCCATCACTTCGTAGGCAAGGTTCATTCAAGCAGTAAAGGCGTTGGTAGACCCAGTGGCATTTTGTTCTACGTTCATAATCGTATAACATCAAAATAATTACTTATTGCTTTCATAACCTTATCCGTAATACGCAATAACAGTCATTCGCCTGATTGTAAATACTATGCTTGCCCATGACAGTTGCAATAACACTAAGAGCTTATAGCTATAGTTTTGTGTGACACTGCCAGTGCTGATCTCGATGACCTCGACCTCGACCTCGACATTGTTTTTGAGTCTCTTTTACTCAGTTATTTCACTTGCCACAGCGTCCTTCACACTCTTACACAGAAGTGCTTGTATACCTTGGCCTCACTAGCATTGCGGTGGTACCAAACCATGACGGCCACTTCCTAAAGAGGCCTTTAAGTCGGATTTCCTCCCCTCTAACGATTTGCATACCGACGGCGGTATAAATATTTTTTAACTCTTCACGTTTACAAACTAGAAGTAAAAAAATTATAATTAGTCCATGATATTTACTTGTATTGTCATCTTTTAGTCTTTCATTAGATTTCATTTCTTCTTTTTTCTTTTGCATTATCTGCAAAATAAAATAGTTCTTTTATTTATGAGTTTAGTATTCATTTAAATTATTTATAATTCGTCCTTTTTTATTCAGTATTGGGACTCACTGGTAATTTTGTCTGAAACTATGATTGTTAATTGGCTTCATTATTACTCTTATGTATTTGAAACTACTTCTTTTCAGTAATAAATATTATTTATTATTATATTATTCGAGGTGTAATAAAAGAGAAGTAAATAAGGCAAAAACTAAGAAGAAAAGAACAGGATATTTTTAGATATTAAACGTGAACTAACACATAGTCATTTTAACGATATATAAATTGATTTAATAAATACTACAACGTATGACCATTTCATAGATAAATAACAAAATTTCTAAATTATTGCATTTTGAAGGCCAATATTCTTTTAGAATTATATTCAAAGCATGAAAAATACAAGATCTGTAATTAACGAACCGCATAAGATAACTCTCTGAGTTGTTTGGTAACTACATCTTGTTTTCCTTTCAAGCTGGATAGATTAAAAATAATATCACTGTGCAGCCAAGGCCGTCGAATGCGCTCATTAAAGATTTGTAGAACTTTTGTAAATAATGGTATGTACTTTTCTCGTAAGATGCATTCATCATCACTTATTCCCGCTGCCGTCACTAAAACGAAACAAAAATAAAAAAACCAAAGCAGATAGAAGAAATAAGCCCTGTTTCAATCATTGAATATATTTGACTTTCCTAGATTTTTCTTTGGCTATTGACGTGCTAGACTTTTAAAAACGTTTGTAGAAGTGCACGTATGTAACCAGCCGTGCGATTCTCTAATGATTCGTCGTTGCGCTCGTCGACGAGCTCTCCGATGGCAAATACTTTATGAGAAATCGTCCTTGTACACAAGGTTGTTTTTCCAACGTTTTTTGTCATCTCGTCATTTGTTTCACGGATGTTGCCATTATTACGGCAGTATCGAAATCATGAAGCTTTGATTTTGCGTTGTTATCGTCAATCACCTTACAGCGTTTTGGTGATGTATCCCCGACTAACCTCATTACACATTTCAAGTCCGTAACCGCTATAAAGACGTATCTGATGAAAGATTATTTCAGTACAATTGACTAGAACGCTGCGAATTTACTTTACTGTTTAATTCATTTAGGTTTTTTTTATTAATTCAGACTATTTACCATACAAATAACCAACAAATAGTGTAATTTAAAGGTGATTACATCAGTTTCAATGGCGGGCGTTGAGTCAGTTTTTTAATAACATGCAAAGATTGCAGAACCTTAATTTTGCTATAAATACGTTTTGAAGAATTAATGATATCGAGTACTTTATTTGGTTTCTATTATTTCATGATTAAGCTTTTTAAAACGGCAAAGCTGCATATTTCAACAGATTATATTATCGTGTGATACTCACGTGTAAAGTAAATTCAATTAAACCTTATTTACCTAAGCTTACGGTTTGTGCCCACCCGGCGCACCCAGAGGCCGCTCTCGCCTTTAAAAATGCATCTGATTTGCTCGAAAAACTCATTTGGTGATCGTGAGTATTTTGCCAGTAAATAAATTAAAGTTTATTACAACTATTAAATGTGTGAAAACGTGTTATTTGAAACTTAATTTTGACGGTTTCAGACTAGCCGAACGATTCTCTAATGGAGGATCTCAATAATCTATCTATCCACAGTTTTCCTTACTACCGATAGAAGTTTGACATAATGTCCAAACAAATAGTGTCAAATATCTATCTCTAGTAAGGTAAACCGGCGATAGATAGATTATTGACACCGGTCGTAAGAGCAAACATCGTTGCATCTTTGAGAACATCCGTGAAACAAATGACGAGATGGCAAGAAACGTTGAAAAATCAACCTTATATACAAGTGCGATATCTCATAAAGTACCTATTTGACATCGGTGAGTTCAACAGAAACATTACAGAATCGCACGGCAGCTGGCCACCAAAATTTCCAATGCTGCTTACGTCAAAACATTTTAAAAACCCTAAGATGAACCACATAATAATAATCTTACAGCATATCGTTTCCAAGTTGTTCAGTTTCAACTCACGCTCGTGAGTAAAAGGCTTTCCCAATTGTAAATCAAGCCGCTCAGTTAAACTGCGAGCTTGCGTGTTGAAAATGTTTGTGAAACTGTTGAGTTTTGAGTAGCTGAACGCTGGATTTAGAAGTTTCCGGTGCTTTTGCCATGTCGAAACTGTAAACAAAAAAAAATGAAAAAACTAGTCATTTTGTAAAATCTACTGATAGAGTTAATTTGAAATTCATACCGCTTCTAGTAGTAACTAATCCTTCGCCCAAAAATGGTCTTAAAAATTTAAAAATAATTTCTTCTTTCTCCAAACATGTGTTAAATATCGTCATAACAGCTTCCGGATCCGTGGCAACTGAAATTATAAATATTTACTTTATATTATGTTTGTTAACAAGAGTTATAAAACATATTTATCGTACATTACTACAGAATCCAGTAAGTCAGCCTTCCTGGCCAAGTATGAGTTATATACGGTTATATACGAGGCCAGGATGGTTTTCTTACTGGATGAGGTTTGTATAATGCATTTTTAGAAAATGAAAGAAAGTTTAATAACAAATTTGTTCAACTAATATTGAAGGTTACATTCATATTAGGGCAATTACTGATAGTTATTTGGATCGATTTACTGGGGACATTTATATTTATTTGTTGTATATCTTGACTACAACATTAGGTACTAAGTGCAAAACGCATCGAGCATACTTTTTCTGTGTCGCGTTTAGTGTCACAGACTATAAAATGGCTGTTTAAGGCTCCAAAAATATATCTTTTAAAATGTCATACCAAAAAGAGAGATATTTATATTCAGAGCCTCCCCTCCTATAAACATGTTATAATGCCTAAACTCTAATATGTGTCTGGTACTCTGTTTCTTTTCTAAGCAGATCTAAATTTGGTATCTAATATTAATCAGACAAGACGACGCAATTGTTGTTGTGACTTAAATGTTAATATCATTTTCTTAAAAATGGTACGTAATGTTGCCATAACATGTCTAAAAAGTGCTTCTTACTGGACAGTTGTAAATAAGTCTCCAGTAGAGTTCACTTTCTGGATACTTTTTAGAGATGTTATGGCAACATTACGTACCATTTTTAAGAAAATTATATTAACATTTAAGTCACAACAACAATTGCGTCGTCTTGTCTGATTATTATGAAGTAATGATAATTAGATAAGAAATTAATATCAGTAATCGTTATTGAACTATATTACAATACATACTATAAATCTTTTTGAATCCTACATGGCAGGTTGTGATGCCGTTGTCAAGCATTTCTTTCAACGTGATGATATTTAGTTTCTGAAGATCTGAAATAAGTACATTGAATAATCATTAAACAGTAAGTAGTAAATACATCGGTCCCGGTTGTTTGTCTTAGGACAACAGTCGTTATGCAATGTCGAAGGCCTTCGGGCGGCCTGAAAACTTCGACATGGGTTGGCCACTAACCTTTGCACCAACCCGCACTGGGCCCGCGTGGTGGATTATGGCCCAACTCCGTCCCAGAAGTGGAAACAAAATGGGTTGATTATGACATGATTATAAATCAGTAATAAAAAATACAGCAATCAATTACTAAACATAATAAACACTCGCACTTTACAATCATCACACCATTAAAACTAATATTATCAAAGCATAAGTATGCAAATATTAGAGGATGCATGTGAGTAATGGTGTGAGTGTGTTTATGTTTGTTACTTTTTAACATTAAAGAAGATCAACGGGTTGGCATTTAATTTTGAATGGGTAACGAAGTAAATAATCCAAACAAGAGAAAATACCGCCTCACTAGGCGGTACAAGTTTCGCTGCAGTTACGGAACTACACTTCCTACGGAATTCACACTTACGGAGTTACATACTATTTACCCTTCGACTTCCGCGTGGTATTTTTTGCTACCCACAGCGGTAGCGAATAACGCTCAGGTCGGAATGCCTATTCAGACCTGAACAATTTCGATACAATTTTTTAGTAGCAGTTTTCGGCTGGTTTAAGCTAAGATAGTTTTGCTACTGCTTCTCAAGCCTTGATAAAATATTATGATAGTGGTGCAACAGTATGGTGTAGATCTTCAAGCACCTTTTCTTATAGGCAACTTAAATCAAGTTGATTAGGGTAGCGAAAATGCTGGTGTATTCTTTTATTTGTCACAATGGTGCGTACCTAGGTATGCCTCCGCATCTCACTTAGCTTTCATCTAATCCACCTTCGATTAGTTCACGAGTCGTTAGCCTTGTGAACCTTTGTAACAATTGATTAAATCACGCACGTCCAGACAATCGTTGGTGTTAAGGGCGATGAGTAAACTGCACTTTTACACAGATACGAGACTCCATGATTAGAAACAATACGAACTATTCAGCGGTCGGAGCGCCACTGGCTTGCCTATGACTTTTCTCGCATACCCTGAGCATCAATTTATTGTATGTGATTATTTCAGGTTATGATCTATTTTAAGGTACCTACAATGCTTTGAGATATAGATTTATGATAACGGAACACACTAATATTATAAATGTGAAAGTTTGGATCGATGGATGGATGGATAAATAGATGTTTGTTACTCAATCACGGCAGAACGGCTGAACGGATCTGGTTGAAACTTGGCACAGAGACAGATTATAGTCTGGAATAGCACATAGGCTACTTTTGATCATCATCATCAACAACAACATCTATTACCACGTGGTTGAAAAAGCTTAATATTATTGGGCACAGCATAGACAAAATAACAAGATGTCCGCCTACGTCAAGATCGTAATGATGACTTATTTTCTGTCAATAGAGTTCCGTCAAAGATGTGTCAGTTTCTGAGAGCTTAGTCAAGAGCACGCAATGATTTTGACAGCTCGATATACTAGACGTACTCGGCGATAGAGTCTGCATGTCATCTTTGTTGTTCAGCAGACTGTAGTCGAGCGATTCCGCCATCACAACGGAGATGAAACATCAGTCTGTCTTGAGTGAATCGCCCGTAATACTTACATGTAATACATGTTTATACTACACCTGCTCGGAAAGTACCTTGATACATTATCAAATTTACGGTAGAAAGTACGTCATTGCATATCGAACAAATATGCGGCGAGAAAACGCATCTGAGCGGGAGAGAAAAGTGTATGAAAATCCATTTCTTACGTGGATTTTCTTTTTTAATTTTGGGTAAGACTATGCGCTGGTAACCTAAATATCAAAAGCCAAAAAGTTTTTACAGTGAGTTTTTATCTCCAAGTTCGCAAAATGACACTGGCCACTAGCTGTGTGTTGGATGGTGTCAAACAATTTGAAAAAAGAACATGTGAAAATTGCAGACGCCATTGGCGCCATTTTCAATTTGTGTGTTGTTTGAGGATTTAGTTTTCGTAGAAAAGTAAAATAAAACTATCAAAATGATAAGTAGTGATAGTGATGATGAAGATTTTTTAACTTCGCCGCAGTTGAAGGAAACAGCAAAAATACTGATTGATAACCTTTTACCACAGAAATCAATTAAAAAATATAATAAAACTTACGACGATTTTTTGCAATGGAAAAGTGAAAAAAATGCGGCATCTTTTTCTGAAACTGTTTTGCTAGCTTATTTCAGTGAAAAAGCGCAAAAATACAAACCAAGTACGTTATGGTCTATGTACTCAATGTTGAAAAGTACTATATTGACAAGAAACGACATAAATATTCAAAAATACAAAAAACTTACAGCATTTCTGAAAAGAAAGTCGGAGGGATTCCGTAGTAAGAAATCAAAAGTGCTTACTACAAAGGATGTTTATTCCTTTTTGCAGAATGCTCCAGATGACAAATATTTGTTGATGAAGGTAAGTTTATGAACAAAATGCACTGGTTTAAAATTTATTACGTACCTATTTATGAGTAGAAATCTACTAGGTTTTCATGTTTGATATTTTTGTTTACAGGTTATTTTGATTTTAGGAGTAAATGGGGCCTGTCGTTCGCAAGAACTTGTGGATATGACAACAGACGATATCGAAATCCTCGAAAATGGAATAATCGTCAATATTCCTAACACAAAAACCAAAATTCAGCGATCATTTGTTATATCGGGCTTATTTTATGAGATAGTGAAGAAATATAACGAAATTCGCCCCAGTGACCCCAAAACCAATCGGTTTTTACTACAATATAAAAACAAAAAATGTACGAAACAAGTAATTGGGAAAAACAAAATAAGTACTGTGCCAAGAGAAATAGCTTCGTACCTTAATTTACTCAATCCATTAGAATACACTGGCCACTGTTTTCGCAGAACTTCAGCGACTATTCTTGCCAATACTGGTGCTGATTTAACCACAATAAAACGTCACGGTGGTTGGAAATCGTCCGCTGTTGCAGAAAGCTACATAGAGAATTCCGTAGAAAACAAAACACGAATAAATAACCAAATATCGGGATCGATTAATGTGCATCAAGACTCATCTCCTCAACCATCAACGAGCGCGGCGATGCCAGATGCCCCTCAGCAGCCAGTTGCCTCTTTGGCACCACAGCCTTCTACGAGCGCAGTGCCAACCGCACAGCCAGTTATTCCTCCTACATTATCGCAAACATCTCAAACAAACATTAATGGAAAAAGTGTTACATTAAGCTTCACTAACTGCAACAATTTCAATATAAATTTCAATTAGTAAAGATTTAGTTTTTTATTTTCCTCGTAGGTGTAGTATAAAGCACTATGTATCACTCGAGAGAAAGTGCGATTCCCGATCTCGGGTGTTTTAAAGCCCTCGCCTACTGCTCGGGCTTCAAACGACACCCTCGACGGTAATCGGTCACTTTCTCCTCTCGGTGAACAATGTACTATTGTACCATGTGCCATGCTTGTACATAAGATAAGTATGCATTTTTGTAAAACGTTATTCTTCATATTTTAAGGCACGAAGTGAAGTTTATCCAAGACAACAACGTAAGCAGTACAAAACTTATTATATCAACCTCGGTGCTATAAGGACATTTATAAAAGAAATGTGTATAAAGGTATATAAAAAGTTACCACATGATTTAAAACAGTTAGATGGACAAATCTTTAGAAAAAGGCTTACTAAGTGGCTGTGAGATAATTGCTTTTATAGTGTTAAAGAATATTTAGATTCTCATGTCATTACAAATAATTAAGATATTTTTAAATTTGTAGTTATAATTAGTGCGACTTCAGATCAATCATTTGCACGTCTACTTGCAGGCTGAATACTGACTCAGCACATTTGTACAACAACTAAAAATGTTATAGTTAATGCTTGGATTCTGGCAAGTAAATTATTTGTATTTAGTACTTTTTAAAAACAACATAACAAATAGTTTTGCCTATATATCCTCGGAGGGGTTATAGCACATTTTACCAAAAAATTACTTACCGTGACGAATTAACATAAACGTGCATGACCTAAAATAGGAAGCCTTCCTGACAATGCAGGAGGCTCTAATATTGAATCGTTACGACACCATAATTTATAAAAGACACACAAACAACTTACGACACCTAAAATTACACAGATCATATTTTATTTATCTCCAAACAAAATTAAAGGTTACTGAGAATGATTCTTTGTAATAATTCCAAAATATATGTATCGTTAAATTCTCTGTGTTTAGCATTTTATATGCACTTACCAGAATTCGTTAGGGGGGTTAGGGTTCTGTATCAGAATCTTCATCTTTTAACTGCATCGTGTATGCTTTACTTATTTGTTTGTCATAACTGTTTTATTATTATTCATTTAATTTTTAATATTATTGGTATTATTTAGTCTTATATCGAGATTTAAGACTCCGCCTACGAAATGAAAATTTTAAACGAAATTCAACTGGAATAAAAATATTCTACGGGACTCTCTGGCTATTTAACAATCTCTACGCAAAACCACATCCATTCCCACGTTTCTGCGTAAAACAAAGTCAAACCAATAAATTACGTTAATAATTTTGTTTACGTATACCTTATTAGTGAGAATTGACAGGTTTTAGTGTCTGGAATATATACAATGGGTAATAACCGTATCAAAGGTATATAAGACATTGTATATTTTTGTATAAAAATCTAATAATATTTCAAACAAACTATAGTTTGGTTGAAAAAGCTGGCGACTACTAAATTAGCATTGCCTTCAAGAGTGGCAATGCTGTCAGCATAGTGGGCTCTATTTCCTACACCGTGCCACTCATAGATTGTTTTCAACACATTCTTTATCCCACTAATTCTACTAACATTATAAACGCGAAAGTTTGTGAGTACGGATGTGTACGGTTTGTTACTCTTTCACGCTTAAACTGCGAAGCCAATTTGATGAAATTTGGTATGGAGGTAGATGAGGCGCTGGATTAACACATAGGATATTTTTCATCATCATCAGCATACACCATCATCATCATCATCCATCACCAAGGGTGAATAAGCGTAATATTCTTGGGCACAACATAGACCAAATAACAAGATCTCGGCGTACGTTCTACGTAGGTTTAATGTTTTCTAATACATCTGAGAAGGTTCTAACATAAAAAAACAATTAGGAAAGGATGGGAGGTTATGGAGAGGCTGTAGGCCGAGCCTACTACGCGAACGAAGTCGCAGTCTATGTATAAAAAAGAACTCTTATTTACCCTGGTCCCGTTATAACTTGAGAAAGGCTTTATTTCTTACATAAAAAAATACTTGAATAACTCGCTACGCTCGTGATTCAATTATCACGACTTAAGAGGATTGCATAGCTAGTACTTTCCACGCTAAAAGAGAAAACTCTTTTTTACCTCTTAACATTGTCCGATTTCAGTGACTTTTGGTCATGGTATCATGATATTGTTTTTTTAAGTTCTAAAAAAGGAAATTTATAGTACTTTGAAATACTGAAAAAATCAAAACTTACGGGCATAGTAAACAATGTAATGATTCCATGAAAAAAAAAATCACTGAAATCAGACAATGTTAAAAGGTAGAAAAAAGTTTTCTCTTTTAGCATGGAAAGTACTAGCTATGCAATCCTCTTAATCAATAACAACTGAATCACTCCCTGCAGTCTTGATTCAGTCGTTAGAATCCTTCACTTGCACGTAGTTCATCTATGGCCCTCGCTTTAAATCCGTTTTTTATTCACTAGTTGCATAATACACTATTATATCTCTGTCTATCAAATAATGATTTTTTAGGCGTGCTTTTGACTTTTTATACTAATTCTTTAGGTATGTTATTCAATTTGTAAGTATTTCTACGGAACTCTATTTTTAAGCATTTTAACTATTCTTTAAATATCAATCACTAATGCATATTACCAAATGCTCAACAAAACATTCCCACGAAGTTATATTTAGCACACTGTAACCGACGTCAAGCTTCTGACGTTGTAACGATTGTTATTACAGTTATTTTTTAATTAAAGTAATCTCTAGTAACTGTGCTATAAATCAAAGATATAAACATTGTTAACTTAGTAAAATAAATTATATATTGACGAGTTATGGTTCACAAAATTGTTGTCAGTTAACTTTGACACTCCGTAATGGAAACAAATTTAACTATTTTTTTCCGTAACTGGTATACCTTTGCCTCTCACCTGGTACCCGGTTATCAGAAAAACGACAATAACCGGGTACCAGGTGAGAGGCCAAGATATACCAGTTACGGAAAAAAATAATTAAATTTGTTTCCATTACTTTCTGGACACCGATATATTGATAAGAAACTCATCAGAGTTATAGCAATAATTTACATAACAACTTAAGTGTAAAAATTGTTTAGATATCGTATTATAAATATTGATGTCCCTGTATTACCTTAACACATCGCGTTTCTATCTTAAACTCTCTTATTTAGCCGAAAAAACTAAAGATGTATTTATATTTTGTTACCAGGCTGGGTAAATTACTCGACTTAATCAAGTCTGAGGCAATGTCAAAGTCAAAATCATTTATTCAATTTAGGCATCAAAGATGCACTTATGAACGTAAATTTTTCATTATAATGTACTTTAGAGCCTACCGCCGCGTTCCAAAATACATAGAGCCTACCGAGAAGAAGCGGCAAGAAACTCGGGGCCATTCTTTTTATATAGATGTTTTTACAATGTTTTTAATATCTGCAGAACATCCCCAGAGCAGTATGCCATAAGTCATAACGCTATGAAAATAACTAAAATAACTATTCTAGCTGTGTCTACATCAGTTAATAGTCTAATTTTTTTAACAGCATAAGCCGCTGATCTGAGCCTACTAAACAATTTTTTAATGTGGGGACCCCATTGCAATTTAGCGTCTATAGTAATTCCTAAAAAGACCGTTGACTCCACAAGGTCCAACCCTGTTCCATTCAATTGTATATTGGATTCTACTTGTCTCACATTTGGTGTCGAGAACTTTATACAATTAGTTTTCTTCTCATTGAGGAGAAGATTATTTGTATTGAACCAATTCATAACTTTAGCTAATGCATTGTTAACATCGTCATAGTTTAATAACTGCCTTTTAATTTTAAATAACAGTGAAGTGTCATCTGCAAACAATACAATCTCATGTTTCTTCTCTACATAATAAGGTCATTAATATAGATTAAAAACAAGAACGGCCCTAGTATTGAACCTTATGGAACGCCCATTGAGATTATAGAGCCGGGCGATTTTTTACCATTTATGTCAACCCTTTGAATTCTATCATTAAAATCTGAAGTCAAAAGGTTGAGAGCCATGCTCCTAATACCGTAGTGTTGTAAAACGGTTGTCAACAAGTGGGTCGCGATATTAGAAAATATTATATTTCATACCATATCTAATAACATTTTCTAATACTTATTCAACGTATTATGTTTTGAATAGAGATACGTTATTTGTTATATTCAAGACTTTTATATGCATCACACATGTTATGCTTAAATTTTAAAAGCAATTAAAACTAACAATATTATTATGCTGTTACTTTTATGATCATAATACGTATTTATCAATACAAAAGTGTTATGGTGGTGGTAAAGTGAAAGCCGACCATCGGAAGCTTGATATTTCCATTTATTTTACATATCCAACAAAACCAATGCACGTGGTAACATCGGAAACAAGGAAAGGGGCGAGAGAGAAAACCGCGGCAACATCATTAGGTTACTGAAATCTGTCACTGTCACTGTCATAGACTAGAGATGTAACAAAAAGTAATATGAATGATATGTATAATACGTGTAAGCGGGACGTCAGTGCAGGCCTCATCGCCCCCAAAACGAATAAGACAAATATTATGTAGAATAGTGAAGCAAAAGTTTTATATTATAAAAAGTGTCAAGGCAGGCAAGTTGATAATGAGTTTCTCAGAGTTTTAGCTTATGTGAAGAAATGTAATTAGGAACACAGATACCTAAACTCAAAACTTATGGACGATAAGCCTCACCCATGAAATAAAAAATTTAGAACAAACAGTTTTCTAAAACAATGTGTGTAAGCTTAACAATATTACAAATTAACATTTAATTACCTGACTACGGAAATAATTAGACTATACATAAAGTCCGTATTTTCTCATAGACATTCGCGCCATTAAGACGAACCTAATGACTTATCATTAATCAAAATCGGATGAGCCTTTGAGTAGTTGCGAGCGAATATAGGAACGGACATATATACGTAGGTACATACCGTTCCAATACAACGCAAAAACAAAGAGAAAATGGAAAAGGAAACATCTTACATCAATTTTGGTTCCGATAGCTTTTATCTGAATTTCTAAGTCAACATGAAGATCTCGTAGCAACATACAGTGAAAATTATATGAAACAGACCAGCTACGTGAAGACCGATGAATTCGAGGAGTGCTTCGAGACGTATCTCACCTACAAAGAAGAACTGAACACGACGATAGCGACGATGACACCAGTACCTGCAAGTACCAGTATGTCGAGCGCACCCTTAGGAGGTAAGGAGCAAATAGTGAAACTACCGTAAACTATGTTGCCAGTCTTCTGGGGAAATACTCGGAATTGCCGTCGTTAAAAAACTGTTAGTATTGTTAGTGCATAACAATCCCTCGCTAGATGATGTTCACAGGTTGTATTATTTAAAAACTCAAATGAAAGATGAAGCAGAGCAGCTAATTAAGCACATTCCTATTACATGAGTTAATTACAAAAAGTGTTGGAAATTGCTTGAAAGTAGGTATGACAAGCGATTTTTATCGGTCTATTTTAAAACGGTTGTTTAGCTGATGTAGTATGTATGGGTAATCAGCTCAGGCAATAACGTCACAGGCGATGGTTATGGTCAATATATGGTCTCTTTAGGATACCAATTTCACGCAATGGGAAAGGCTCACGTGATTAACTTAGTGACGTAAATTTTGCCAGATAGAAAGTTAATTCTGTCAAAGTGGGCCGAATTCGGCCAAATCCAGTTGGCTGATCCGCAATATACAACAAGTTACAAAGGCTCCTTGATTCAGCATCCAGTTTCGAAGCTTTGCCCCTTACCTGTAAACAGTGATGAATAGAAGTATTTTCAAATGTTTGTCTGTTACATAACTAAAGGAGCATAATTATGCTTTTCCGGGATGTTTTTGTTAAAATTTAGAAGTTTCGTTGAAGTTTGTCTTTTCTACCGATTTCCAAAAAGGAGGAGGTACTCAATTCGACAGTATATATATAATGTTTGTTACCTCATAACTTTCAAATGGTTAAACCGATTCACAAATTTATTTATTCTTGTTTGAAATCAAATGCTCCCCGTGTAGTCCCATTGAAATTTCATCAAATTCGGTTTAGTAGCTTTTGAGCTCCAATAACTGAATAGAATGGAAGTCGGTTTTAAATTTTTCAAGTTGTACTTGTTTTTATACTATTAGATTTGTACTTAATTAGAGTTGTTATTATCTTACAGAAAATGGACGGTAGAGAACACAAAGATTAGGTCGCGGTATATATATTGAAACAGTATATCAACTTAAAAGGGGGGTGATTTAACTATTTAACTATTATAATGCGAACTATATTAAAACGCTTTTCAACTCGTGAATGTTTTTTTTTAATATTGGATACATTTTTTTTAGTTTATCCCGAAATGTTTATCCTTAAAATAATTATTTTTTATTTATCCCGTTAGAACAACGTTTGTTAACTTATAAACATACATTTTTAAATCTTTTGTTGAATGCCTTTTGGTTTTCCTAACGGATTTTACAATGTAATAAAAGCATTGTGCATGTCACATTTACACATGAAAGTACTGTGATGGGCTATTCGTTCACCGGCTCATACTCTTATTTATATTTTAGGGCTCTAAAGTGGTGCGTACTACATTTCCAGACATAGAACCGTTGAGTATCATTCTTTACAATACAATATAATATAATATAATAAACAACAAAAAAAACACTTAAAGGCACCAAATTATACAACGAAATCAAAAAAAAACTTAAATAATAGCCACAAATGGGCAGTCAATTCACGCTAAAAGCAATACCTATCAGTCAACCTTATCAGTTTATTATTATAGTACCCTTTGGAAGCGGCCTGCAACCAACATCATCCCGCAACCTTTATCAGGTCGTCTGTCTACCTTGTCGGTGGTCGATCTATGCTGCACTTGCCAGTCCGTGGTCTCCACTCCAGAATCCATCTTTCATCTGTTCTGCGTGCTATGTGGCCTGCCCATTACTACTTCAACAAGCTTATCTTCCGAGCTGTCAGTAACTTTAGTTCGTCTACGGTTCTCCTCATTTCTGATTCGATTGAAACCCCGAGCATAGCTCTCTCCATAGATCATTGTACGACTTTGAGCTTATTTATGAGACCCATAGTAAGAAACCTCGTTTCGGTGCCATATTTCATTCCTGGCAACACATACTGGTAAAGACTTTTGTCTTGAGGCACTTAGGTATTTTGGATGAAAAGTCTTCGCGGAGTTTCCGGAACGCTACCCACCCAAATTATATCCGTCGATAGACCTCTTTCTTGAAGTTGGATCTGTCTAGTTGGACTGTCTGTTCTAGGTAGATGTATTCATCAACAACTTCGAGAACTGAGTTCCTAACTGATACTGGCATAGGCACAACAAGGACTTTTAATAATCTCTGTCTTTTTCATCTTAAAGCCCACCATCTCATTGGGAAACTCGATGGAGGTCTTTGAGCATTGTGCTGACATCTTCCATGGATTCTGCCACGACTACAATATCTTCGGCAAATATAAGGTGAGAAGATGTAAGTAGTCGCCTTTAATATTGGTACGGAGTCCTTTCTAATCCAGGAGCTTGAAGGCGTCTTTCAATGCAGCGGTGAACAGTTTCGGAAATATAATGTCTCCCTGCCCTACGCTTCGTTGCAAAGGAATTGTTGCGTAGGCTGGAATTCATAAAAGCTGCGACTGAGAAAATTCGTATTGACTCTCAAAAACAGCTTACAAACATGGCTCAAAAGCGAGATGGTTCTGTAATCATTCTTCAAGAATGTGTTGTCACCTTTTTTTTTACCTCTTTCATTTTACCTTTTTTAAAGAATAACACCACCACACACAATCTTGATCCAAGTTTCTGGCGTTGATCCTTCGAGCAAGACGGTTTTAAGGATTATGTTATTTATTAAATTTATTGATTACGAAGTGCGGTCCACGGTTTCACTCGCGTGGAAATAGATAATGATGAGGATGAATCAAATATAGGGTATGTTAATCAGGCGTAATGCAGCTTTATACTCGAGAAAGAATTATTTAAATCGGTTAAGTAGTTTTACGTGTATCCAATTATCCTATATTATTAGCAGAACTGCAGCATATTTGGAATACACGTTTGTTTTTTGAGAATAAATTTAAAGATAAATGGGACGTCTCAATAATAAATACATTATATTATTTGATAAATATTTAATTTGAATAATTATAACCATCAAATTTAACAACAACCAGAAACATTAAAACTAAATAAAATTGAAACTAAAAAAAACTCTGAAAACCAGATTTATTTTAGGGTGCTGGTATGAGTAAGTAATTTGAATTATAACATTCCAAATTGTTATCACATTTTCTTTGACAATTGCAAACACTTTTTCTTAGAAACTAATGTATTTGTTATCTTTTTAACACTTTTATAGTCTTCAGGTCTCTAGGAAATGAATCTTTTAAACAAAATAGCATATAATAATGCTCACTGTCGTTATTCCAAATTAATTAATTTATTTATTTATTTATTCAACTAGCACGGTTCAAAAACCAATTACACTAATGACAGACAATATTACATAATTATAAAATTTAAATACCTATCAGATTAATTAATTACATGTCGAATAATACATTTTTGTCACAATAGATAGTAACAATATAAAAGGTGATGATAATATTATATACAAAATAAATAAATGGTCGTTATACAATAATTAATTAAAAGTCAAAATAAATTATCATTATAGAATAAATAATTATCATGCTAAAATGTCAAAAATAAAAAAATAAAAGAAAAGTCACAAAAATTTAAAATTTAATAACACATTACAATAAAAAGTTACCATACATTAAAATTAAAACACCTTAAAACAAACAAATAAAACAAAATATAACAGGACCTATCATACCTACCCAATCACGCAATCATCTCACAGTACCGCAAACATTCCGACATTATCACCTTCCAGTCATCCGCAAACACGTCACACTCTTGTTTAGCGTCAAGGAGGTTATTAAGCGCAGCAAGTGAACGCGGTATCGGGGATTGTTCGTGGGCAACTGTCTTATAACGCGGAACTGCAAAAAGCTTATGCTTCCTGGCTCGAAGATACCGGTCAGGAACAAAAAGTCGACTTAACTGATCATTAAGAACCGGCGCATCTACTCTTTCTCGAAGGATCTTACACATAGTTATAAGCTGGTCATAGGATCGCCTGACTTGCAGAGAGTTGTACCCCAGGGAACCGAGCAACAACTTTGTCGGATACATATATGGGTAGTACCCATACAAACGCTTGTATAAATATCTAAGGAAGGCTTTTTGAACCTTCTCCAACAAAAGGGTGTATTTGTCTTCATGCGGATGCCACACGCAAGCACTGGCCTCAAGCTTGCTCCGAACCAGAGCACTGAAGATGAGTCTTACAACGTCCAAATTGTGGAAATCCCGAGAGTTTCTTAGCACAAAACCCAGCCGTTGGTATGACTCCTTAGCAACCGTGACTATGTGATCGTGGAATGTGACCTCTCGGTCGAATGAAACACCCAAATCTTTGACCGACGTAGCACGTGATATCACGTTCTGGTCTAGCTTGTAGTGAAATTCGATTGGGCATCGCATTCGACCGAAAGTCATCTGACAACATTTTGAGCAATTAAATTCCATCTTATTCTCCACGCTCCATTTATAAACCGAATCAACGTCTCTCTGTAGCAATAAACAGTCCTCCGGTGATTTTATTTCACGGTACAGTTTCAAGTCATCGGCATAAAGGAGACACTTCGAATACTTGATGACTGTGGGAAGATCGTTGATCATGAAATTGAAGAGTGGGGGCCCCATTATCGATCCCTGACTCACTCCGGAACGCGTATGATAGCGTTGAGAATCGTATACGCCAAGTCGAACATACTGCTGACGATCGCGAAGGTAATCAGCGAAAAATCTGAGAAGGCCTGGGGCAAAGCCCAGAGCACTAAGCTTTTCCAGCAGTATATCGTTGTTGACTCTATCAAACGCCTTCCGGAAGTAAAAGTATAGTACATCTACTTGTACTCGATGATCGAGCCTGGTGAAAATGTAGTCGACTAGTGTCAAAAGGTTAGTGTTAACAGATCTTTTCCTTCTAAACCCATGCTGCTCATCACATAGATATGGCTCAATTTGCTTGTACAACTTGAGATGGAGTATATGTTCGAACACTTTTGCCACGGTTGGTAATATTGCTATAGGTCGGTATTCTTCTAACGACGTTTTATTGGAGCTTTTCGGGATAGGAGTGACCCGCGAAAGCTTCCATTGGGGAAGAATTAACAACACACCATTCTAACATACTTACAATTCCATGTCACATTTATAATTTTAGAAATATTCATAAATCAAAGTTACATCATAAACTAACAAGGTCACTGAACAGTTTAAATAATTACAATGAAGATTTTACATATTACAGCAAATGATTATCACTGACTGCATTCTTACCGAAAACGTTTTCAAAGCAGGCGTCTTGTTCCCTTCGTGCTGCTAGCCGGAATGTGTAGATGGCGACCTTTTATTAATACTCGATGGCTTCGTGCAGTGTTCGTACAGAACGCGATCATATTAATTTAGACATCGAAGTATTCCAAGTTACCTGCAGTATCCCAAATATGCTGCAGTTCCTCTGTCATATATCTATAACAAACAATCATTATATCATTCTTCTTTAATATTAAAGTAAATAAGGATTAATATCAACGTACGAACATTGTTTCCTGGCCAGCGTTACTATCGCATATTTAATACTGAAAAAGTAGTTTAGAATCTAAACTTTCATATTTATAATATGTATATTCATCCATCTATACTTTAGATGGATGAATGGATGTTTGTTACTCAATCACGGCAGAACAGGTGAACGGATCTGGTTGAAATTTGGCACAGAGATAGATTCTAGTCTGGAGTAGCACAAAGGCTACATGTCATCATCATCATCACAACGCGGATAAAAATTCCTAATATTCTTGGCAATATAATAACTTGGCATATACAAAATAACAAGATTTCCACGCAGAACAGATGGTCGATGGGGCCGAAAGGTTCTGGAGAGGAGACCACGGACCGGCAAGCACAGCGTAGGTCGTCCACCGACACGGTGGACAGACGACCTGAGGAAGGTCGCAGGACGACGTTGGATGCAGGCCGCTTCCAACCGGTCCTTTTGGAAAATCATGCGGGAGGCGTATGTTCAGCAGTGGACGTCCTATGGCTGAGATGATGATGATGATGATCCTCTAAGGGGTAAGCAGCGTTATTTTAAACGCCTACGTTTCGCCATATAATATGTTTTTGGTCATGTGATCATGTAATAGGGGGCGAGCCTATTGCCATCTACGGGGCACTGTTCCAGTCTCTGGACTGTTATTGATAATATCTTTCTTTCTCAGATAAACTTATAACTGTTCAACCCTGTGATCGAACCCATTACCTTGAGGTTCCAAAACACCACTTCCACAACTACACCAAGACCAAGCAATCGAAACCACTGGTGGGTCAGCTAGTTGTGACATAATTGTAATAGTTAAATATTATTGTAGTGTGGACTTCTTTGTAGATATTGACGTCTTCTATAAAGCTGTAGTAAGTACATCACTTTGCTATAATGTCAATAGCATAGGCTAATATTATATGCTCAACAGTTTCCGCAGCGTACGCGATATAAGATCTTTTATTGGTATTTTTTCTACACCTTGGGTTACGTTGTCGAAGTTTACAAACGGATCCGTAACTTTTTTGAAAATATTATATAGCATGTTTTCAACACAGGAAAATGTAGGATTCTATTGGTGAAAGAACTTTTTTAATCGGTCAAGTAGTTTCGGAGCCTATTCAATTCAAACAAACAAATTTTTATCTTTATAATATTTTAATAATAATTACTATATCATTTCCTTTTCAGAGATGTATTCCTTAATATAACTATTAACCTTTTTCAGCCACGGATTGATATAGATGAGTATATAAATAAAACAATTGAATATTACGTTTAAATAGGATGTATTTAGAAAGTAAATATAAATAAAAAAAATACGATGAAAGGCTTTCGAAGAATCAGGTGGTTAGTTTGGTAACCACTGTGGCAGTTTGTATAAAAAACATCAAGAATTAAGATAAGAAAATATATAAACAATTTATTCTTATGAAAGTCTGAGAAACTTGTTTTGTCTTTGTGTCCACAAAGAGGAAATTTAAACTTGCTGCATTGCCGTGCAGTGCGTGCTGGGGTTTTAAAAAGTTTGATTTTAAAATAACATCTTATCTTCTTTATCAAAAACCCTCAGTCGTAACCATCTACTCTTAAATATTCTCATATTTAAAAATAAAAAGACGTATGCAAAAGGTTTTTTAAGGTACATAGACCTTCATTGTTTTAGTAACTGGTGCGTAATAACATCAAAACAACAATTAATTACCCGAAAATAACACAATTTTTTGTTCGCTTTGACGTCTTTATGATCATAACATAAATTAAAAAGTTCATTATACCGGCAAACAATGACTTGCCTCTACTAAGAAGTCGTTGTAAAAATGAATCGCCACAAAATTTAAACGACTTCAACCATAGGTATATGAATAGAGCAAATTCTGTGACTTCAACACCAAAAAGTGTGAAATAGTTTGTTGAAGTCGGTACCATGACAGTGCAAAAGTACCTAATATAAAAATATTGTGCGCATGGCGACAAGTTGTTTCACACTATTTGGTCTAAAGGTCGGTTCCATTTCTGGTAAAAAAAAATTCATCATTTTTAGTGACCCTTGCTAATTACGGCATCGGTTGTTATTCACCGTCAATGATTATATTAATAAGACACGAAACTCTTTTCAACTATTGAAGTGTTATCCAAAAACTGAATTTGATGAAATTTAAATGAGACTACCTCGGAAGAATATTCTACAAAACAAAAAAAAAAAGAATTTTAATAATCGGTTTACAAATGGGGGATAAATCCGAGAAAATATAAAAAAAAATTGCATATAGTCGAACATTACCTTCTCCTTTTGAATTTTGAAGTCAATTAAAAATACGCTTGTATATAAGGGAAGTGCTGTGTCAAGCAAGTTCTCCTAGTACTAGTAGGCCTCTCGTGCAAGAGTGCGTCTTGGTTGGAACCACCGTAGTGCTAGAAATATTTCCGCAAACCAATAGTGCGTAACCATTACTTTATTAAGGTGTAAACCGTACTGTAGTCAGTGAAATTACTATGAGACTCAAAAACGGATGTCTCGGGGTGATGAACTCAGTACAGTGCTACGCAAAACTGCAGTTCTCATTTCTGGGTGTTAGGTACTACAATTGTCATGGGAAAATGTAGTGTTTATTAACACCAGGTGCTTGATTGCACGTAGAACCTCTGACAATCTTGAGCGTCTTACAGTAACTGGCAAAATTGAGGGTAAAATACCAAAAGGACGAAGCCCTAAGCGATGAACGGATCAGGTATCGAAACAGTTGGAGATACCTTCCAGCACAGATCTACATCAGGCCAGCATCGATGGAGAGAAATAGTGAACAAACTGCAACAGAGGAGTCACGATGCTCAGTAATGAGGGAACCATTAAGGAAGATGGATGATGATACTGGATTTAAACATCTCATTACTTTATGCCAATAAAAACTTTGTTTTGAAAAACTTAAAGCATTTCTATCATTTTAGGAACCCTTCATATTTTCAAGGTACTTCTTTGTAGCAGTAAAACTCATTGCGAATCGTCGGAGTTTGTCCGGGGAGGTACTTCCACCATATTTATTTCTATCGACAAGATTCTCGTGACTATGATCCGGTTTGAAGAGTATGGGTGCCGGTGACATTACATGTACATACAGATCCAGAGAAATCACACCCCCTAGAAAAGTATAAAAGAGAGCCATCTCTGTGAAATGAATGAAACTGCTAAGACATTCTAACTCCAAAAAAGCACTAACAGCGCTCAACAAGCGACCGGTAATATCCATCGCATTCTACTTATTGATATGTTTAACTTCTAAACGTGTTCCACAAACAAATATTTTGTGAAGTAACACAATAAAACCCGGTCACAATATCTGTGCACCTGACCTCGTGACGTCATATCGGCGGTCTGGGTACGGTGTGAAAAAAAGTATTTTCGAGAAATGTGGAGGTAAAAAAAAATTACTAATATTTTCAAATCAATTTATTATTGATGAAGGGTTTGTTATTAAAAAACAATAATTTTGAATACAAAAATATACATTGTACATATTATTTAATCGCCTGCTTGTACTATTCGAATAACGATGACTTAACTTGATACAGAGCTTGATAACTTTTGATAACAATAAAATCATGCCTCAATTGAGTAAATTTTTAAAAGTGAAAATGATCGTTCAGTCGCTCGCGCGCATCCCTCCGTGCGGACGCGTTTGTTCTTAAAATACGGAACGAAGCGCTGATTGCGTATCGAAATACTTAAAACATGACGAGTGTTGTGAAGTGTAATGCATGCAATATTGTTATAGATGAATTGTTGTCGTACATACAGAACAAAGTGTCTGTAATTGATGAAGAAACATTAGTGCGGATTTGTACAACGTCGTTCACTAAGGAAGAAATCGAGAGGTCAAAGTCCCTTTTGTTTGATTCGATACCTAAAGACAGGATTAAAATAAAGCGCAAAAATAAGGGCAAGGAAGACAGAGATTTAGCAGATATTGTAAATGTTTTTAAATCTACGGAGTCTGATTTGATTCCCCTCTATTGCGCGAGGGAGCTGGATAAATTACCCCCTCTCCTCTATGATCACCTAGACTGCAGTAAGCTCTTAAAAGATCTGCAACGAGTACAGAATGAGATAAAGGAAATTAAGGCGACCTACGTAACGCAAAATCATCTCGCTGAGTTAAAATCGGATTTAAAACAAATGAAACAAGATTCATTACTTTAGCCGCCTACAACCTCTGTATGTAATATAAACATGAAACAAGGTGCCTGGACTTGTGATTTGCATAATTCCTCATTTAATGACTTTATTATTGCAATAAGTACATCTGAACCTGCAAAAGTAGGTATACAACGACATTACAGTGATGTAATAAAGCCGAAGGTACACATAAACCAAAGCGGGTACGAATCAGCTGTTTGTCAGCGGTTATCGCCGACAGGCCAATCAGCGGGTGGAGCGGGAAGTAACGTGACAAAGCCGTGTACAACCGGTCAGGAGAGTGAAGTCGTAGCCGTTACGTCACCAGCCCTTGATTCAAGGTCACTGTTGAATAGGAAGTTAAAAGATAACGGTGGCTCGGCAATTTCACAGAGTTTCAGCGCTAAGCAATCGTCTAAGGAACGGGAACCAGTTGAAAACGATGTCAATGAAGGCTGGCAAAAGGTGTCTAGACGTAAAAAACCTAAATATCGTTACTTGGGTACTGCAGGTATCTGTAGGGATAGTGAAGGAAAATTCAAAGCTGCAGACTTAAAGATACCGATTTTCATAACAAAGGTTCACAAAGACACGACTGAAAAGGACATAACTGACTATATACAAAGAAAAACTCAAGAAATTATTACTTTGGAGAAAATATCTTTTAAGCAAGAAAAAGGGCATAATGCCTATAAATTTTTCGTATCGGAACATAAATTATCTATGTTTTTGGATGACAAACTGTGGCCGCAAGGCATAATATTTAGGCGGTTTATAAATTTCAAGCGAAAGACAACGAATGGTATTTATAATACCATAACCGATAAACAAAGTATTGATATATAATGGATGACAGCTATTTATACAATTTAGTTAGTTTTAACTGTAAAAGTGTAAAACGCTCTGTGGAATATATAAGGCAGTTATGTCGCACGTCACACGTTATTGCTTTACAGGAAACGTGGTTGTTGCCAGATGATATACATTTTCTGAGCGACATTGACAATGAGTTCGGATATACTGGAACATCGGCAGTGGACACGGCAGCGGGTATGCTTAGAGGCCGTCCGTACGGTGGAGTAGCGCTACTATGGAAGAAAAATGTGTTTCAGAATGTGTCGGTACTGCCGTGTAATAACGCGCGAGTTTGTGCTATAAAAATAAATGTAGAACAAAGATCATTTAAAGTGTTCAGCGTGTATATGCCTACGGATAAATCAGTTAATTTGACGGAATTTACGGATTGTCTCGGTTTGATGAGTGCTATTATAACAAATGAAAATGTAGAATCAGCTTTTTTACTTGGGGACTTTAACGCTCACCCTGGAGAACCGTTTTATAAAGAATTAACTTGTTTTTGTTCGGAATTAGAGTGGTTATGTGCAGATGCTGAGTTGTTAGGGTCTGAATTGTTTACTTTTATAAGCGACGCAAATGGATCTAGACGCTGGCTAGACCATTGTGTAGCCACAAAGTCTGCTATGCAGACCATTATTAATGTTAACGTTACGTATGATGTCATGTGGTCTGATCACTTCCCATTAACTATACAATTTAAGTTGGAGCGCATAAAGCCTAGAATTTTAAGCGATGTTAACAAATTTTGCAATAAAGTAAGATGGGGGGAGAGAAACCACGACCAAACAGAATTGTTTCATAAGCTATGTAATGAGAAATTGAGATATATAGATTTTCCTAGTGAACTAAGTGCGTGTTGTGATAAAAGCTGTAGATCGTTGGACCACAGGCAAATTATTGACATAATGTATAAAAAAGTAGTGAATGTTTTATGCCACGCGGCATCCGAAAGTCACACTGTTAACCGTGTTAGAAAGAAAAAACCTGTAATAGGCTGGAATAGGCATGTAAGTGAGGTTCATAGGTACGCTAGGTATAAGTTTGAGCTGTGGGTACTGCAAGGTAAACCGAGATCGGGTCTTGTTTGGAGTGAGATGCAAGAAAGTCGTAGAGTGTTCAAATCTCGTCTAAGGTGGTGTCAGAATAATAGTGACCAAATAAAAATGGACATTCTGGCCTCACACCACTCTAAGCACGATTTTCGTAACTTTTGGAAATCGACTAACAGATTGAACAATGGACCGGGCTTACCTGTCAGTGTCAACGGTATTAACGACGCTAAATGTATAGCTGATAAGTTTAAGGACCATTTCACTATAAAGTCACCATTGGGAAATTCACAGTATGGGTGTCAAGATCATCATGATCCAGAGCTCAGTACGAAATTCACAGCAGCAGAGGTTAATAATGTTATTAGATCAATGTCGCGAGGCAAGTCTCCGGGTCATGATGATCTGAGCATTGAACACTTAAGACATGCGGGCGTTCATCTTCCCAGAATCCTAGCTATGTTTTATACTCTGTGTGTAGGACACGCTTATTTACCTGCGGAAATGGTGAAAACTGTGGTGGTACCAATAGTGAAAAGCAAAACGGGTGACATAAGTGACATTAACAATTATAGACCAATCTCGCTGGCCACTGTCATGGCTAAGGTGCTTGACAGTTTGCTTAATACTCAGCTTGATAAGTATGTACAGATCCATGACAACCAATTTGGTTTCAAGGCCGGACTCTCTACTGATACAGCTATATTGTGTTTGAAGCAAACTGTCAAGTACTACACTGTGAGGAGTACTCCCGTCTACGCCTGTTTTCTCGACTTATCGAAGGCATTTCACCTGGTTTCTTATGACATCTTATGGCAAAAACTAAATAAAATCTCAATGCCGAAAGAACTAATACGCATTTTTAAATATTGGTACCAAAACCAGGTTAATGTCATTCGATGGTCGAGTGCGTATTCGGACCCGTATGGGCTGGAGTGCGGGGTGAGACAGGGAGGGTTAACCTCACCTAAGCTCTTTAACTTATATGTAAACGCTCTGATAGAAGAGCTCAGCAGCACACATGTCGGCTGTCATATTGACGGACTTTGTCTCAATAATATTAGTTACGCGGATGATATGGTGCTGCTGAGCGCTTCTGTGTGTGGGTTGTCAAAACTTCTGGCCATCTGTGAGAAATACGCACTTGGTCACGGATTGGTCTATAACACGAAAAAGAGTGAGTGTATGGTCTTTCGGGTTAGAGGAAAATGTCTAGAAAGTATACCATCAATCAAACTGTACGGGACACCGCTGAAAATGGTAGAACAGGTTAAATATCTTGGGCATTGGGTGAGGTCTGACCTGAAAGATGATACAGATATAGAGAGAGAACGTAGGGCGTTGTCTGTGAGAGCAAATATGATCGCTCGTAGGTTTGCTCGATGTTCTACGGGGGTCAAAATTACTCTTTTTAGAGCATTTTGTACCTCGTTTTACACGAGTAGCCTCTGGATAAGCTACACTCAGAAACAATACAACGAACTGCGGGTTCAATACAATAATGCGTTCCGGGTGCTGTTGGGGCTGCCCCGATTCTGTAGCGCATCGGGGATGTTTGCCGAATCACGTGTCGATTGCTTTTATGCGACTATGCGGAAACGGTGCACATCCCTGGTGCGCAGGGTTAGGGCCAGCTCTAATAGCATCCTGAAGGTATTTGCTGAAAGATTTGACTGTCAGTACTTGAACCATTGCTGCATGGTTCATGTACTGACTAATACATAAATAATCACAATTCTTATTAATATAATTTTGTATAGGTACCCAATAAATTGAATTTTGTATGTTATTTAATTAAATTTTTATCTAATTTGAATGAAATATAATTATTTGGTTTTTTTTTTTGTACATAATGTAATTAATTGTGATTGTTGTTGAGATCTTATGGCCCAAGCTGGTCGAAATAAACGATTTTATTATTATTATTTGGAAAAAAAATCTAAGTTTTAAGAGTATATTACTCAAGAATTAAATATCGACGTAAGTTTAATCTGAACTAAAATCCGTTTTTCTACACTAATATTATAAAGAGCAAAGATTTGTTTGTTTGTTTGTATTGAATAGGCTCCAAAGCTACTGGACCGATTGGAAAAATTCTTTCACTATTAAAATACTACATTTTCCCTGATGAACAAAGGCTAATAATAATGATAATATTTTCAATTAAATTAGGGATCCGTATGAAAACTTCAATAATGTAACCCAAAGTGCGGAAAAAATTCAATAAAATCTTAATATCGCGTACGCTGCGGAAACTATTGACCATTTAGTCTATGCTATTGACAATAAAGCAAAGTGACGTAACACCCTTTTTTAGAAGACATCAATACAATATCTAAAAAGAAGTCCACATTACCATAATGTCTAACTTTTACAGTTTATGTCACAATAAATACTTTTTCATTTTGAAATATGGAATAGTAGCCGGTACTATTCAGGCCGGGTACGTATTCAAATGTCTAAAATTAAAAAACCTCACGTTAAAACACCTCCGTTCAAAATACCTAAAATCAAAATACCTCATGGTTGTTTCACTTAAATTCAAAACACCTCAAGTTTAAAATGCCATATGGTTATATTACTCCAGTTCATAAAGCTAAAACTTGAAATACCTATGAACAAAATTCCTAAAGTTGGTTTACCTAACAGTTATTTGACCAAAATGAAAAATACCAAACCGACGTCGATGAAGGTATGTAAATAAAAAATCCAAATAAAACCACAATTATTGCTTATTTTAAATTTTTAATCATAAATACATACAATATGCGTGGGACATAATTTGTTGTTAATTACAAATAATAGAAATAAGTTTCTTAAATAAGACAAACAGTACATAAAAAGTACAGCAAAAGTAATCAAATAACAACAATTTTGTTGTTTTTATAATTATGTTATTTATTAAAGATTTGCTGCAATAGCTTTCAAAAGATCGACATTACTGTATTCAGGAATATTTTGTAATATGTTGTTGATGTTATTTAACTTGTAATGCCCTTTTTTCATCCGTTTTTTAGGTACTGGTTCACCATTGATTATTTTTTGAATTGCAATTAAATTCACCTTTGTTTCCTTGATCAATTCTGATACCAGACGATAAAATCCGACATGTCTTTGAGAACAAATTTGATTTATGTGGTGGTGAAATGATTCTGCATTGTTCTGCGTGCGTGGAATTGTAGCTAGATAATTGAGACACCAAAAGTGTGGATTATATTTTGGTGGCTGATTATTTTTTCCTCGGATGTAATTTTCTCCAAACCAGTCAGCAATTTTACGACTGTTATAAGACAACGTTTCCAATAAATCATTGAAATACATAAATACGTTGTCCGGATGAACGTAGCATAAAGCCAGCAAACATTTGACTTCTTTATTAAATTGTTTATCACTGTTGTATTCAGTAGATAATCCTTCTTTTTGAATTTTCCGATATAAAATTTGTCGCAGATGAAAAAAACAACCTTTCAAGGTTATTGTCTCAAAGTTTTGACGAATACTTAAAGCTGCGGCCTTTTCAAAGTCCATAATTACAAATGATGGGTTTAATGCAATGCCCTTTTCTGAACAGTATTCTATTACAAGATCAAACATGACGTCATATGACGCCTTATCTTTGTGCGTACATAGGGCGAACAATAAGGGAAATGTTTTATCGGTATTATGCACTGAACCATGTATCGTATATAGTTGTTGGAATATTGTTGGGACGATCTTGAACGTTCCATCCATTAACCAATAATTTGCTTGGCTTAAATATGTCACACATTCTTTTGTACTAAATATGATGACTCTTTTATTTTGGGCAAATATTCTTTCTTTAATGTCAAAATTTTCATCATGTAAGAACAATGATTGGTGGTCAATAACAAAATCAAATTCAGTGGGCTCTTTTGGTACATTTATAATCTTCTTTTTTTCTCTATTGATCATTTGTCGTAATGAATCCTTAGATGGCAAACTTGTCGCAACGTCACTACTGGTAGATGCAATATGATTTTGAAGTATTTGACACGTTTTCACCGAAGGTTGATCTTTTGTTTTTATTTTTAAATCCTGCACACTTTTAGCTACGCTCACTCTCAGAGGATTACCTTCGTGATTGTGTTCCCCATTAGCCGATATTACAGATGCATATTCGACTTCTGAGAATACATTAGTCGTTAACCGCGCATTGCACTTATATAAATCCTTTCGTTTATATTCACACTCCCAATATACGTTGGCCTTGTATTCGCGACATTTAGTGTACGAAAAACCATTCACGTTGATTTTGTATCCACCTTTTTGCGTTTTAAATAAAGTAATACTGTGGTCAGTCATTTCCCGTAACGTTTCACGTATTGCAATATAAATGTGTGACTAACAATTGACATAAAATTTGTAAGCATAGACAATTTTACCAATCTACCCTCTTTTACGCTAGATCTATTATTTCAAACAAATAGCTAGCAAGTGATGCACAACTTTAAGTATATTGACCATTTGGTATTTAAAATGTGTGTGAATCTAACTTTGGTGTTATAGCTATAAACATTTTAAACATTAGACATTTAGTCCGAGCGGTATTTTGAACTGAGGTATTTCCTATGTAGGTGTTATTTGCTTAGGTATTTTAAAACATGAGGCATTTTGATTTTAGGTATTTTGAACGGAGGTGTTTTAACGTGAGGTTTTTTAATTTTAGACATTTAAATACGTATTATTCGTACCCTGGGTTTAATCCTTATCTACTCTAATAATAAAGAGAATAGATATATGATTGTTTGTTTGTTTGTAATGGATACAATGACACACCATGTGGGTGAAACCGCGGAGCGCAGCTAGTTTAATATATTTTAAATTAAATAAACTTTTTATGTACTTCCTTATAGAGAAACAGTTCGTTTACGGTATCAAGAAACTGGTGAAGTGAAGTGTAAACGCCATGGATCCGTTCACAAACACCCGGTCTAGTGCTATAAGACATGGTAGTTTATTTACCACTGTCCGAAGAAATTTACACGCAGCTGGGATCCCTAATAATAATCCTGCCAAAAAAAATTAACTAACCAAAGCTCATCGTAAAGCCAGGATAAGATTTGCAACCCATTATTGGGAAAATGAAATAATCATTTTTAATCGTTTTGTTTTAATATGGTAGATGGAATGAGATCTAGATTAGAAAGTTGCACAAGTTATAATCTATTCTGTGCATCTTAACTATCTACAACCTATTTGTCAGGTAAGAGTTATATTTTTCTAATTATATTTTATTGTTTGTATTTATTACAGACCCGGAAGCTGTTTTGGCCATATCTAATACTTGCTTGAAGAAGGAAGATCTATTTTATAACTTTTTCAAGCCATTTCTAAATGAAGGATTAGTTACTAAGGAAGTCGTTAGTATAAAAAATATTTATTTTAATTTCATAAGCACGTTTGAGATATTTTATTAATAAATATACCTTTTATGTTATAGTGCCAACCTGGAAAACGCATCGAAAATTTTTAAATCAGATGTTTAGCCAGTCTAAATTTAAAATTTTTATGGAGGTTTTTAACAGGCAAGCTCGCTATTTAATTAAAGAGCTTGATCTACAGTTGGGGAAGCCTTTCAATCATGAGGATGTATTGAAACTCAACAAATTGGAAACAATTTGTGGTAAGACTATTTTACTTAGTTATTTCATGTAGACAGAGAGTGACAATACTTTTTGAAAACGACATGACGCCGTACAAGTATATGCAAAGCATACTTTTTTTTGAGTGAGGGAAATGCTGTGCACTTCCCTTCCGTCACCCCCGTGGCGGAAGGGAAGTGCACAGCATTTGTGTGGGGCTCAGACCCACTAAAACCCTCCCGTGAGCAGTCCTCCGCCAAGGAGGGGCGAGACAGGGTCGCGCTGGCAGTCACCATCTCGCCCCAGCGGTAGGTCCGGATTGATCTTAACCGGGCCTCAGCGCCTGTGAAGGGATGACCTTGCCCACCAAGATCACCCCCTAGACGTGTAGAGCCGTGCAAAACCGGCGAAGAGTCCCCCGACTATTCGCCAGTGAGCCCCCTAAAGAAGAGGGAGGAGACGTGTAAACCGTCTCCTCCGTTCCCCCGGTCGTCTGCGCCGGAGCAGGTCAGCTCGGACCTCGTTTTCTCTGATCCGCTCCGCGGCCTCCTTCTGCGTCATCACCGCTTCGCATAAGTTGGCCACCGTCTGCCACGCTCTCTCGCTGCTAAGCAAGTATGCAAAGCATACTTTTTTTTTTTTTTTTTTTTTGTCCCGGGGAAATCCTTTATGGATACCACTCACCACGGGGAGGGAGGTGGTTATGTGGGAGTCCGTATACCCACCAAAACCCCGGGGTGTTCCGTCACTGCCGCTCTCGGCGGGAACGCGGGACAGATTTTCCACACGACCGCGAACCCGCCGTGGCTGTCCGTTGCCGGACCCTTCTCTACGCGGCACGCCAGAACACATGGCGCGCCGCAACTGCCTCGGAGACCAAACTCGCCAACAATGGGCGCCAGACTTCCCCGTGTCTGGACGCCCGTGGTCTCCCTGCGGTGGGTCGGATACGTAGCCCCACCGCCTGCTACGTCAGCCACAAGGGATAGCCACCCCGCGACCCCACCTCCTCGAGTCTGCGCCGAGCGCCCGGACCCCACCTCCTCGAGCCTGCACCAAAGTGCCCGGGCCCCCCTCCTCGAGCCTGCGCCAAAGCGCCCGGGCCCCACCTCCTCGAGCCTGCGCCAAAGCGCCCGGGCCCCACCTCCTCGAGCCTGCGCCAAAGCGCCCGGGCCCCACCTCCGCGAGTCTGCGCCAAAGCGCCCGGACCCCGCCACTCCTATGTGGACTTGGTGGCCAAAGCCCATAGGAGCGGCCCGCCTGAGCCGGCCAGCGCACCCCAACGCCGGCGCGGCCCCTGGGTTCCTCTTGGCTTCACCGTGGTGTACCTAGCCACGGTTACTGAGCCCCCCCGCCACGTCAATGCGAGAACCCTTCGGGGGGGATGCAAAGCATACTACGACAACTACTACCAAGCCTAACTAAGAATCATCTTTCAATTCCCTTAATTTACGAGCAGCTTAAACGGTAGAATATTGGTTTGAATGGGCTTACTATCTTTCCTCTCTATTTATCAGTACTGTAGTAGTGTAGTTAATCAGAGATGTGACCGTGAACATCATAAGCCGTTAATATGTGCTAAAAACAAACAAAAGTCAATAACAAAACCTATTAAATTAAAGACGCGACAGATATGACACCATTCATCTCAACTCTTGACTGCCTGTGCAAGAAATTTAATATGACTCGAAGTATAGGAGCCTAATCAAGCCTTACCTTAGTACATACGTAACTATCTAATGACGTGTAGCATAAGTAGTACTTCTTGTTAAAATGAAAGATAACTGATAGGAACAGTACTGGTCTATAAATTGATTGGTCAATATTCTACATCATCCAGCAAATATATTATTAACTAGTTGCGCTTCGCGGTTTCACACGCATAGTGATGGGCGATGATGATAATGAATCAAATATAACCTATGCCACTCAGGAATAATGTAGCTTTACACTCGTGAAATAATTTTCAAAATACCCGTATTTTATAAGTTTTTCTATTAATAACAAACAATCAAAATTTTCTCTATTTTTAGTGTGGATGATGTACATCAGATTGCATCTATTATTTTGTATAATACAATTTAATAACTTCTTCGTATCTTACATTAGATTCTTGCAGTATTGTTTTTACATTCCAGGTAAGTGTGTGTTAATATATCACTAATTATTCATTATTAGCCTGCATTTTCATGTAATGATTACTTATTACCAAAGCCGTAATAACACAAAAATTCACAGAAATTAAACCACAACCCTCACCAACGTATTATTACCCCACCACCGCTTTGTTTGACATATAGCCAGTTGCTGAAACGATTTTTATTTTTAAAGACGTCATTAAACCTTAATCCGACATTAAAGCGTTCCACAAACAAAATTCGTCAATACAAAAAAACAAGAACGTCAAAAGATTAAGAAACATTAAGACTAAAGGATCATTAAGATGTCAATTTTGTCTTTTGTGCAACTCCATTAAAGGTATGGCACAAGAGCCGTTTGTTCCCAACTCGGCGCAACATATGACGCGGGCGCAGCAAGTAACACTCACTAGTGGTTCGCAGCGATCGTTAATGCATTTTAAAGCGCTTTAGTCGTTAAAATACTGGTTTCATTAGCACTAAACCTGGATTAACTAATGAATAGCTTTCTACAACTAGCTGATAGTCATTTAGCAAAGTGAAGTACGGTTGGAGGCCTTAGGTATTTGTTTGTATATATATTAAGTCCGATTTACACATCAATATATACAGTTGTGAGTCAAGAAATCAAAATGTCAGTTATGTAACATGTAGTAAGTTGTAAGTAGCGTCCAAAAGTATGCGAGTAAGTAGTCATAAGTTACCGTTTCGAGAACAAGACTAGTCACGTCAGTTGTTTTGTTTACTAATTACTATTTGTCTACAAATCTATAGATCTTTCTAAACTCACCCGTGTACAATGCCGGCCAGTTAAGCTTACGGGGTGCGGGAAACGCGCGAGAGGGACCTACTTCGCACTGGACTAGCTAAAAAAATTTCAAGTCAAAGCAAGATCAAGAAGAACATTGCAATCTATTCAACACAACTCAATCTTACTACTTAACTCGCATTTGCCGTTCAAATGACAATAACAACTTAACTCGCTGATGTTGCAAGTTTACTCGCAGCTGTAGTTATTGAAGTTTAAATCGTTTTAAATTCATAATTTCAAATGTAATGCCTTGAGAATTAGTATTTATATGTATGTATTTAGTTTGATTTCAGTAACAGCCACAGGTATAGATGACGATAAAAGCACTTTACGAAAAAAATATTTACCAATAGTTAGAAAAATATTGCATATTTTAACAATATCGACGACCTTGGTTTTACAGCGATACTATTTTTAACCTGTCAAGTTTAAAAAGAGAACAAAGCTCTGGTACTTATCTTACACGGTGTGTTACCTACCTATATTAGATTAGTTAGTAGAAAATCTTGAATGAATTGGAATTTTGGAAATAGGGATAAGTTGAACCTCACGCGTTGTCGACGTTTACGAAGTGTGACGTAATCTACGGTTCGACTTGTCAAGCAGCCTTTTTCAGGCTCGTAAGTGCGGTGCGTTTTTTTTATTCTTCCGGTTAAACCTTACGGAAGTCAATATGTGTGTGTTATACGACCTGCTGTGCACAGCAACTATTGCGTCAAAGAGTCAAGCTTACGAGTGTGAGCAATGTATAAAAGCTGAACAATGAGAAAAAGAAAGTCCTAAAAGACAGACAGGCCAGGCTAAGAAACCAGTAGCAATACAGAAGGTATTAGAAGCCTGACTAGACGCTAATATTACTACAGCAATGCACATCACTACCGAAGCTGTCAGCCATGCTGTGTATTTTCCTTTCATAAAACTGTCGCCTTTACACCCACGTATAATATTTTACACAACAAAATTATACAATTTGGCTTAATTTACGTTAAGGTATAAAATAATTTCAAATTACACGCTATGTTTTTGAATTGTCTTTAAATTATACGTATAAGTAAACGAATCGCGTAATATCATTAAAAAAAGTAATTTATACATCCTATTAATATTATAAACGTGAAAGTTTGTATGTATGGATGTATGGATGTTTGTTACTCTTTCACGCACAAACGGGGGGGCTAATGTTGATGAAATTTGGTATGGGGGTAGATGAGGCGCTGGATTAACACATAGGATACTTTTCATCATCATCATCATCATCATCCATCACCACGCGGGTGAAACCGCGGGGCGCAGCTAGTATTACATATTACATACTTATAGAGGATTGAAAATGAAAGCAAAATGGGCGAGAAAATACATGTTGTCTACAATACATATTGTCAATTTCTAAAAGTACCTAAACCTTTCTTTTTTTATTTGTTTTGCAGATTATTGAAAATAAACAAAGAAAAAAAATAGTACTAAAAGATATGAAGATCACGAAACAAGTAAGTTATCTTTCAAGTATTATTGTTTTTTTTAAAATGTATACACCTAAATATGTTTCTCTTATCAAAGTAAAATTTGCTTGTAAATCATTAAAATACTTAGTTTGGAATTTGAGGATATAATACTGGACGTAACTGGTGACTGGTACTTTCGTAAACATAGCTTATGTTTCCTCTTGACACTAATCTGGTTTTTTCGCATATCTGGATACTAACTGACCGTAAGACCGATGCGTCTTAGTTTCGAAATTGGCCACATCATTATTTTGTCTGTCTGTCTGTTCTCGTCGCATTTTCAACTGAGTTTGATGAAAATAAGCACGGCAGTTCTTTAATTTGTTTTTTATTTTCGTACGGGATTTTGTTAGGGGGAAATATAATGGAAGATTGCTGTAGTGCCATTTATTGATGGATGTAAATACATTTTAAGAGAAACGCCTAATGCTAAAATTTTCCGAAAAAATAGTCAATGTCAGAAAAATCTGCTGTAATGTAACAATATATGCACGGATTTCATTATTTTTTTCGGAACATGTATACACGAGACGAAACCATAGATATCAGAATTTACTTCCTAATGATAATAATCACTAAGGGAACTTTGGTAATCGCTACAACTTATTCTCCTATTTGAGTCAAAACTCTACATAAGTAAGTCTTTTGGAAAATTCAAGCACGAGCATGGGGAAATTAACAATGAGTGATTGGGAAATTTTAACGTCTCGGAAGTAAAATCGGTTAAGCAGGCAAGAGTTAAGGCTTTTTAAGGGCTGCATCGGGCTATATCCTGAAAATAAGAGCGTAAACGGTTACCATTTGGATAGGATAAACAAGCTTAAGTGCCGCCTGAACACAATGATAAAGAAGCCACATACACAGGCCTGCACAGATCAGCGCAGGCAGTGAAAAATACCTATGTGTTGGGAGCAGGGTCATGCATAAGATTGATTTATGGGCTAAGAAGGGCTTGGTCAAAGAGTCTATTTTATATCTTGGTGAATGGTTAGTTAAGCACTGTTACCCTTTTGGTTTACCTTGCAAATTGTGCTCTACCTACAGATCGCCCTATAGTGCAATTTGACAACTACACTAGGCCACACATGAACAACTCAATGCCTATGGCGGTCGTTACTCTAAGTTGGCATTGTGGGCGATCACCTACTTCCAGTTTTTCTTTATCTTAGTTGGCAGGAACCGTTCCCAAATCCAAGTGTTTGACACTGTGTGTTAGGTGAGGAGAGATGGGGATGGGTCTTTTTTACTTTCTCTTCAACATAGGTATATTGGTTTCAAAACTCTGAAATGGCTTTGCTAAGCTAGGGAAAAGGGGAAAATGTCGTTTATTGTATGGTTATAAAGGCTCGCGAGGTCTATTGATCTCACAGAACCACTAGCCTCTATATTTAGCGTTCGTGGACTATGATTAGGCCTGTGATTTCTGAGACAGCCCGTTCCTAATACCACATGCCCATTTTCCTAAGGGTGATCTTGATGATCCCAATGAATATCATTAACTACTAAAATAATTATTAATAATTAAGGAATTCTTAGTATATATTCAAAAGTACTACAGACATTTTTAAATAATCACGTGCTATATTAAAATCTACACCGTTCCCGTCACATTTTATAGGTAGATAGATCAATAATATATTTAATAAGTATATAAGTATTTACTTGCATCTAATCTACTCTATCTACTGTCTACTGCCTTCGTTCTCATAAAAGCTTAACAAAAATAATATATTTATTTTATGGTAAAATAATTAGTGTACTACCCAACACTTGAATTTGACTAGTCGGTTGGTAGCAAGCTTTACTTCTGAGCCGCTGGTCCCGGGTTTGATCTCTAGACAAGTCAAACATTTGTGTGCATGAACATGTCAACATCTATTTGACTGTTTGACTGTGTCTAGTTTAGTCTAGTCTAGGTTTATATCAGCCATCATATTACCATAGTACAGGTTCTTCCTAGTTTGTATAGTGGATGAGTTATTATTTCTTCGTAGAGTGGATTTTAAACAAATACATCAGTGTCTTTGTTCGCTTCACCTCTTTAGGAAACAATACTCTATAAATCCTCATTTATCAGAAAATCAGTCAGTGAGGACATGTAATCGATTTTATATAAATAGACATAGATAGATTTCATGGTAGGTAGTATAGTTATATATATAGTAGCTATAGTTTTCTTGCTACAGATATTAACAAATCTTTCCTGGAGATTGTTTTGAACAACACAAACGAGACGATATCCTATACTGATGAAGAGATAATAGCAGAAATAAATACGCCCATATGTACCGGCCACAAAACTACAGCGTGATACTTGAGTTTAATGCTGATTGTGTTGGGATCACACCAAGACGTGCATGAAAAAGTATATAATGAGTAAGTTTATAGTCTTTGACCGTGACAGAGGTCTTATTTGCTATGCCCATCTAAACCCGGAACGCGGTGTGGTACGATATTTTAGTAATGATACCAGTCTTACGTATTTAAATGGTTATAGCGATCAAATAACCCTTTAGGATTAAATAGAAACCTAGATAACATCCTATTTCATCTTTTTTTTTATAATACTTATAAGTACTTGGGCTGCATCGTTAACGACCAAGCTGAACATAGTGTGGAAAGAATATGCCGCATAGAACAGGCACATAACGCATTTATGAAGTTAAGTCATCTTCTCTGTAACCGACCACTTAGACTCTCTAAAAGGGTGCCTTTGGCGCAGTGCTATGTGATTTCGGTTCTTTTGTATGGAGTCGAGTCATCCATGACTCGACTCCATACAGAAGAACCGTTATACCGTTAAGGTCCACCTTAACGCAAGTCACAAGTAAATTATTGGAAGCTTTTGAATTGTGGGTGTACAGAAGAATTTTGAAAATCTCGTAGACTTATAGAGTGTCCAACGAAAAAGTCTTACAGAAGCTAAATTAAAAAGTAGAGATCTTAAATACAATAAAAACTAGAAAAATTCAGTACCTGGGTCACGTCATGCGCAATGAGAAATTCAATCTTCTCCAACTGATCATGCAGGGTAAAATTCAAGGACGTAGACGACCAGGCAGAAGACGTACCTCATGGCTCAATAATCTCCGGACGTGGTTTAACATGAGCAACAGGTCGCTATTTCGGGCAGCAGCATCTAAGGTCCGAGTAGCCTTAATCTTAATAGTAGCCAACCTCCAGTAGGAGATGGCACCGTAAAAAGAAGAAGAAGCGACCAAAGCCCTATTACGTGTTGTCAAACCCCATTCAGACGTTGTGGTGTGAGTTACAAACGTATATTCATCTGAGCCAAAACGAACTACGAAATTTCATTTGACGGATTTCTAGATTTCTACTGTGAAAGTTGAACATCACAAGTATGTTGATGAACTACAAGGTGATGAAATGTAATGACAGGTTTTTTAGTTTTTTTCGTAATGTTTAATTATGTCTATGTTTAGGTAATGTGTTTATTATATGCAGTTGCTGATTGACCTATTAATCTACTATGACCAAAGTATTTCCTCATAGTACTGTGTAGCAATTGTTATACTCGTAGTTCAAGCAGGTTAATTTTGACATGTTATATTATGTTCTGTCTCTGTGGAGACAAGGAGATCCCTTGTCCCCAAAAATTTTCATAGCTGTGCTCCAAAACATCTTTGAGAATTTAAAATGGGAGAAAGAAGGAATCAAAATGGGCAACCGGTACCTAAATCACCTCAGATTTGCAGATGATATTGTTCTTTTTGCAGAAAGTAGTGGAAGATTAGAAAAAATGGTAAACGAGTTAAGTGAACAGAGCAAAAAAGTAGGCCTTTTGATGAATAAAGATAAAACTAAAGTTATGACAAACAGCTATACACAAACAATAACACTAGAAGGAAATACACTTGAATACGTTAATAATTTCATATATCTAGCGAAGAGAAAGAGATAAAACGCCGTATAAATATAGGCTGGAAAAAATACTGGTCTCTTAAAGAAATTATGAAAGGCAAATATCCGCTACACCTGAAGAAAACAGTAATGGATACATGAATTCTGCCAACTCTTACGTATGGATGCCAGACAAGGACTTACAACACTAAAATAAAAACAAAGCTAGTCAGTTGCCAGAAAGCAATGGGAAGAAGCCTTATAAATATAAGAAAAATAAACAAAATAAGAAGCGAATTTATTCGAAAGAAGACCAAGCTAATCGATGTTCTACAGTACAGTCTACGGGCGAAATGGCGATGGGCTGGGCACGTAGCACGATACAGCGACAAACGATGGACAGAAGAAGCAACAAAATGGAATGGACCTAGTGGGAAAAGACAGAAGGGAAGACCTATGAAACGATGGAGTGACGAAATCATAGCCATAGCGGGAAAAACGTGGACTGAGCGAGCTAAAGATAGGGAAAGCTGGAACGCACTGGAGGAGGCCTTTACCCAAATAGGGGTTCCTATCTAAACTTTTTTATATCTCAATAATGTAATGTAACTTTTAAAATAGCGTTAAATAGTTATAAGTTGAAATATATGTAATAACTAGGGGATAGGAAATAAAGAGGCTTTATTATTATTATTATTCTTTTTATTCAAAATAAATCACGGATTTCATCCGGTCCTTTACAAAGGCATAAGTGGGGCTGTGGCCAACACTTAGAGGCCTGTTTGGTATAAAAAATACAAAGAAGTATTAAAAAAAAACCAGAAACTTTTGGATGGATGGTGACATAGTGTGTCTATTATAAAAATGGGTAAAATGACAAGGCTATTGAAATGATTTTATTAGTGATAAAAAGATAGTGGGCTATGGAAGAGACTACGGCACCTGCCAAATTCAGTCTCATTTGAAAATTTTGCGCAGGTGTTGATTTGCCACCCACTAAACGGGCCCCCCATAAAGGCCACCATGAATGGTGACAGAAAGGGCAACGTTGGTGTGGCTGGCTAAAGGGTGTCGAGAGGTGTGCTGCGGTTTCACTGAAGCGCTACTACCGGCGTTTTGCCCTTTAACACTTCTACCCTTGGAGCTTTTTGTTACTTGCTCTTGCGTCTCCACCTCCAGACGGCCAATTAAGGCAAGCCGGGGGTCAGGGGTCTCATTTGGCCCCAAGGAGAATCAGAGTCCACGGTGTCGCCACTCACCGACGGCTCGCCACAAAGCCGCCCCTGCGGTTTTATTATTGTTATTCACATTATTTATTTCCTTTTCTTAAAATTAAATTTTTTACAATATTTCTATATACAATAAAAAATATTAAATAAAAAACATTATAAAAAACCTAATCCTAGATTGCCATCGGCAGCGGGGCATGACCCAAACTACCAGTGGTTAGGGCTGCAGACTGAGGAACCTCCTGACAATACGTGCCGTGTCAAGAAGGCCTTCTGTATCTGTCCCTTGATCCAACCGTCAAGCGAAAGCCTCTTAAGATGTTATTATTATTATTATTATTTCTTTAATTCAAAACAAAATCTCGGATTTCATCCGGTCCTTTATTATTATTATTATTATTTTTATTCAACCAATTTCACGGGTTTCACCCGGTCCTTTACAAAGGCATAAGTGGGGCTGTAGCCAACACTTAGAGGCCTGTTTGATATAAAAATACAATGTAGTATAAAAACAGAAACATTTTGGATGGAAGGTTACAGGTTATCTATTACAAAAATGGGTAAAATGGCATGGTTATTGAAATGTACATATTAGTGATACGGGAGATAATGGGCTATGGTCGAGACTACGGCACCTGCCAATTTCAGTCTCATCTTAAAATATTTAGGCAGGTGGTGACTTGCCACTCACTAAACGGGCCCCCCATAAAAGCCACCATCAATGGTGACAAAAGGGGCAACGTTGGTGTGAATGGCTAAAGGGTGTCGAGAGGTGTGCTGCGGTTTCACTAGAGCGCTACTACCGGCGTTATGCCCTTTAACACTTCCACCCTTGGAGCTTTTTGTTACTTGCTCTTGCGTCTCCACCCCCAGACAGCCAATAAAGGCAAGCCGGGGGTCAGGGGTCTCATTTAGCCCCAGGGAGAATCAGGGTCCACGGTGTCGCCACTCACCGACGGCTCGCCACAAAGCCGCCCCTGCGGTATTATTATTATTATTATATTATGTTCTATAAGAGTATGTTTAAACATGAGTACCACTTAATTTCTAAAACAGAATATTAATTACGGTTGATGCGCCTACTTACACAATATAAAACTTAACTGTAAATTACACATTATGATGTTTAGTTTTAATATATCTATGTATTTAATAAATAATAATCTGTCATAAAATTTCATCACACTTGACTTTAGGTACTTGTGATTTTCAACTTTCACAGTAGAAATCTAGATATCCATCAAACGAAACTTCGTAGTTCGTTTTGGTAGTATAAGCCCAGCTAACGCTAATGCTATATGATAAAACAATATGGAATCTTCTTGTTGATAATTATAACTTCTTGGATTTGCTCTGTATCTTATTGGTTAAAAAGTTGTTCTCCGTTTGTTTGAAAAGTCGTGTCACCGTAATTATTAAAGAATGTATGATTGAATTTCATATTTCAGTATTAGTAGGTATGTACACACTCGTTTCCTACTTTTTATAGTACTTATAGTATAGTCCTTGGATTTCTATGATATACAAATAGATTAACATATTATTAAGTATTTCAGGATATTTGAACTCGACAAAGGCCTAGACAGAGATCTAGACTCAGATGATTTGTCAAAGTTAGTGTATACCGAAGCTGTTATAAAGGAACATTACGACTCCATTCGCCTGTTCCGTGGGTTGCAAGACATTTTGAAATAAAATATTCAGATAAGTAAGAAATTTTCTATAATAAAGCTTGTAGCGTTTAGTCTACCAATTACCCATCTGGGTAGCATCAGTATACTAGTGCATGAGAAAGAGTTTGAAGATGCCAGAGGTATTTTAGAGGTAAATAATAAAACGTTTAAAAACTTACGTCAATTTTAACTACAATTAAAGTTGTAGTGTCTTCCCATTTTTGTTGAGTGTTGCCTTGTTTGGTACTACCTATTTTGGTATACCTTTGTCTGTTGACCTGTCACTAAGAGGCCTGTTGGGCATCTCATATACATAACTGTATAAAACCTGAATTTAGGATGACGGTGACATGGTATATCTATTACAAAAATGGTAAAATAGACAATGCTATTTGATATGAACTTATAAGTGATTAGTGAGAAAGACGGCTATGGACGAGACTACGTCACCTGCCAATTTCAGCATCATCTTAAAATGTTTGGACAGGTGGTGGCTTGCATTCACGGACATAAACGGACCCTCCATAAGGCCCACCATCAATAGTGACAAAATGGGCAATGTTAGTGTGGTGTAGGGTTGGCTAAAGGGTGTCGAGATGTATGCTGCGGTTTCACTAGAGCACTAAGCGGCGTTGTGCCATTTAACACCCTTGGAGCTTTTTTTAACTTGCACTTGCTTCGCTAGCCCCAGACTCTTTGAACCCCAAGGAGTATCGGGATCCACGGTGTCGCCACTTAGCGATGGCTCGCCACAAAGCCCCTGCGGTTTCAACTTATTCTTATTATTATTATGTGATGCCGCTTTCGTCGCGGCACGACAACAATGACTTGGATAGCTTTTGAGATAAATTGTAATGAGATTGAGAGGCTTGCTGAAGGAGAAACTGGTAGAAAAGTAAATAGGATAGCGTACGTACCTCGGCCTTTGATCCGCCCAGTCTCGATCCCCGAAACCGTAATTTTGTCGCACACACTTGTTCACGATTGTTTTGATGATTTGATAGTGTCTTTCTGTTGGATAGTATAGAACAGCACCATTCGCAGAGAAAACTGTTTATAACATTGCGACTTTCACCGGCACACGCGTTCGCACACACTTTTTCCTTCCGGCTTCCATAAAACGCAAGATTGAATGGGCAGGCGCCCTCTCGCGGCGGTAGGTTGAGTTAGTTAGTGGCGCGAAGTTCAAACGGTGATTTCTTGTTCTTCTTGATGCGGTTTGGCCGAGGAGGAGTAAGGAAAAGAGTGGAAGGAAATAGCAAGCCTCAACATACCCTCCCACCTGAAATCACTAGCGGATTTTATAGAACATTATCCGAAGACACAACAGATCAAGAGTAAGACAATTGTCAAAAATGAGGGAAGGACTAGGCCTAAGTTTGATAAATAACTAAATTTAAAGTGACTGGAATATAGTGCTCAGATAACCTATCTTACAAACATAAAATTAATAAGTTGAAACGAATGCTTACTGTCTAGAGAGAATACATACTAATGCGATAAACTACTTAACTTGTATTAAGGGGTAACGGACAAAGTTTGGTAGCTGGTCGTCTAAGCGATCCGTGGCTAGTTCGAAGCGTAACGACGCGTACTACACCGTCCTCACCCGGGTGGAGGTCGGTTACTTGACCATAGCGCCACTCCAATGGAGGAAGGTTCTGCTCAACGATCATTACGACGTCTCCGATTTTTAGGTTACATTGGTTTTGAAGCCAGCATCCGCGCTGCTGCAAACAATGCAAGTAGTCGCGTTGCCAAATGTGCCAGAAGCTTTGTGTCAGCTTCTGGAGCAACTGCCATCTCTCACGCGGAGGTATATGAGTATCTTGCAGTTGGGGTTCTGGCAAAGAGACTAGCGGACCACCCGTAAGGAAATGTCCAGGTGTAAGCACATATACCTCTCCAGGATCCGTCGAGATTACGCACAGTGGGCGGGAATTCAATACTGCCTCAATTTTCGCGAGTACTGTCGTTAGCTCCTCGTAGGTCAACACCTGGAGCCCTACTACACGTTTAAGGTGTTTTTTCATGGAACGCACTCCACTTTCAAAGATTCCACCAAAATGGCTACCCGTTGGTGGATTCAAGTGCCAAACTATTCCCCGCTTTGCTAAATCCGAAGAAATTTCTGGTTGGTTCTTCAGTAAAAACTGCTGCATATCCGTTAAATAACGTCGTGCTCCCACGAAATTTGTGCCGCAGTCAGAAATTATTAAGCGGCACATTCCTCGACGAGATACGAATCGATCGAGCGCCGCAATGAAAGCAGAAGTCGATAGATCGGACACAACGTCCAGATTTAGAGCCTTAACCGCTAAACACACCGTAACGCACACGTAAACTTTGTAGGTACGCGCATTTCTTCTACGACTTTCCTTGACAGTGAAAGGACCAGCAAAATCTACTCCGATTTTCTCAAAACATCTGGACGGTCGTACTCGAGGCGATGGTAAGTCTCCCATCATCGGTTGGCAGGGTTTGGGATTGGCCTTAAAACACGTAACACATTTTGACAAGCGAGAGCGAATCAAATTACGGATGCCTACAATCCAAAACTTACGGAGAACAAGGGACTGTAACATTCGCGGACCGCAGTGTAAATATAGTTTATGGAAATAGTCGATCAATAACAGCGATAATCGCGATCGCTTGGGTAATAATAAGGGGTGAATTGCTGTGTCTGACAGATGAGAGTTTCTCAATCGCCCTCCCACACGCAAAAGGCCACAGTTGTCCATATAAGGGTTAAGCCTTTGGATGGAACGAAGAAATGGTTTGTTGTGCTTAATCGAAATGATCTCTTCAGCAAACGACAAGCTCTGTTCATGTTCGATTAACCTGTTAAGTGAAACAGTGAGTTCCTTCACTGTCAATCCAGAAAGTACACGTTTTTCTTTAGTTCCTTTTGCATTATTGGCAAAACGCAAGCACCAAGCAAGAACTCGCTGAACTCGAGACAACGAAGAATATTGTTCCAGTAACAGTGTAATTACACTAGATGCGTCAGAGTTTGCTTCGAGACCTGCTACATGTGACGCAGCCTTTAATTCTGGTATTTCGTCAGGTGATAGGGGATCCGTTTGGATCGGCCAAGTGGAAGGATTTTCCTTTAACCACGTCGGTCCGGACCACCAGCTCGGGGTTGCAGTTAACTGGGAACAGTTTAAGCCTCTACTACATAAATCTGCAATATTGTCATGGGTAGCAACGTGACGCCAATTTTTGAAGCTCACTTCCTCAGTAATTTTGGCAACGCGGTGAGACACAAAGGTCTTAAGCTTATACGGCGGCGTCTTTAGCCAAGCTAAGACGGTGCTGCTATCTGTCAGAGCAGTAACATTAGTGATTGTAAGTCTCGATTGAATCATCTGGAAAATGTGCTTCAGTACGCGCGACAGTAGACCTGCGGCAAGGAGTTCGAGACGGTTTACAGTTAAGACCTTCAGAGGTGCCACTCGAGATTTCGCGATTAATAAATGCGAAGCTGCGGTACAGCCGTTAGAGGATCGCAAGTAAATGCAGCATCCATAACCCTTTGTGGATCCGTCGCAAAATCCGATGAGCTCAAACTGGGCGGCGTTAGGCAATACTATTTGACGAGGTATTTGGACTTGGTGTAAGGACTGTAGCTGTTGGCAAAAGTTACGCCACTGCAGCTGTACCTCGTTAGGGACCACGTCATCCCAATTCAGTTGAAGTCGCCAGAGATCTTGAAGAAGCAACTTAGCTACTAGAACAACCGGCGTCAACCACTCCATCGGGTCATAGATACGGGCAATATCTGACAAAATTGCACGCTTTGTGCATTTTGAGTTAGGTTCGGTCGCAGAATAAGTAAACAAATCCTGTACAGGATCCCACTGGATTCCGAGAATCTTAAGCGTATGCTGATGATGCTCATCGCAAAATGCTTTAGGTACCTGGCAGTGCTCTGCAGGTAGTTTAGCAAGAAATTCAGGTGAGTTGCTACTCCATTTCCTTAATTCAAATTTCCCGCAGCTGAGAAGATTAACCAAATCGTCTTTTAGTTCAAGAGCCTTGCTAACAGAGGGCGCTCCTGCTATGATGTCGTCCATAAATGTATCATGTCTCAGAGTAGCAGCAGCCTGAGGCCATTGTTCTCCATGGTCACTGGCAAGCTGATGCAAAGTGCGGATTGCTAGATACGGCGAACTGCTCACGCCGTATGTGACGGTATTTAATTCGTGCTCCCGAACAGGATCAGTTAGTGTATCTCGCCATAAAATGTGTTGGTATTTTCGGTCTTCAGCTCTAAGATCGATATTTCGATACATCTTTGCAATATCAGCAGTAAACACAATACGAGGTATACGAAACTTAGTGATGATATCAACAATATCGTTCTGTAGCTTCGGCCCTGTATACACGAGGTCATTGAGTGCAGTCCCGTTCGACGTCCTTGCACTGCAGTCAAAAACAACTCTAAGACTAGTGGTAGTACTTTGGGGCCGTAAGACACAATGATGCGGAATAATATGTGTTCCACTTGTCGCTTCTTCAACAAGTTGCATGTGACCTAAACTAGAGTACTCACGCATGAAATCGACGTAACTTTCCTTTAGCTGAGCCTGATGAGAAAGCCGCTTCTCCAGCCTTAGCAACCTAGTCAGCGAAGATTGGTACGACTCTCCAAGAATACCACAAGGTTCCTTCAGCAACAACGGTACGACATATCGGCCATCTGAATTTCGTTTTACTAAACTCGAGTACAGCTGCTCACACTTCTCGTCCTCCGGGTTTCCGATGGCAGTAGACGGTGGCTCTTCGATTTCCCAAAAACGCTTCACAACCTGGTCGAGAGCAAGCGTGGACACCAATAATGACGTGGTATTTGGTGGTGGCCGGCATGTCGAATCAAGTTTCCCGGTTATAACCCAACCGAATACGCTATGCAATGCCACCGGTAAGCCTGGGCCTAATGCTAGACGCTGCCCGTCATAAAGGTCGTGGAACAGCTCGGCTCCCAACAACAAGTCAATATCATTGGGGCGATCGAAATTCTCGTCAGCGAATGTAAGATGCTTGCAGGCATTCCGGATGGCCGATGGCAATTCGACAGAAGGCATCTGACTTGTAATCGTATCCATAACAATGGGATTGATATCGAATCTTGGACGATCAGCGTCACGCGGTTGTATAATGCATGACGTCACACCTTTTATTTGATGCACGGTATTTTGGCCGAGACCTGCGACAGCAATATTACAGCGACGCATCGGTAAACCTAGACGCCGCGCGCAGGCGGTTGTTATAAAGCAATCCTGAGCTCCGCTGTCAATAAGTGCTCGAACGGTCACCAGGCCCCCCGGAGTTCTCACTCGCACGGCGCACGTGCCGAGCACAACTAACGCACGGCTGTCTCCCACATGCGAGCTGGTACTTGCTGAGCTCATCGTAATCGCGGGATTAATCGCCGGAACCGGTTGTTCCGATTCGGCACCAAAACTACCGGCCGAGTCCGCAACGTTTCCAGGCTCATGAAGGAGCGTATGGTGGCGAGCGTGACACTTCGCGCAGCTTGACTTAGAAAGGCATTTGTCCGCACTATGATTGGGGCGTAAGCAATTAACACAAAGACTTTTGGCTTTAATAACGTTGAATCGACCCGTTAGATTATACGCATGAAATAACGGGCACTTATAAATTCCATGGTGTGAAAACCCGCAACAAGCACAATCGGGAAATTTATTTCCGTTATGGTAGGAAACTGCAGCTGAGTACGTCCCTGTAGGACATTGGTCCTCTTGTGGGTGTGAGTACGGTCCTGCATTAGAACAAACCCCCGAATCCAAAAAGGGATCCGCATCGGAAAAAGGTACCGAATCTAAGTACTGCCCTGATTCCAAGTATAGGTCTGTTTCCAAGTACGCACCAACGTCAACATCAGAATATGGCGTGACATCAAGTCGCGGTGCGTACTTGGCTTGCGGCCCTGCGCAAGTGTGCATCCCGGCGCCCGGCGATACCGTGGGATAAGCGCTTCTATACTGCGGCGTGTTGTTATTATTGCGCGGACGCGTGTCGTAAGCCCTAGCGGGCAGCGGCCGCGGCTGCTGCACTCTAAGCTGAGTCGTCGGTCGAAGAGAAACACTCGGCTCGCTAGCTTCCAATATTTTGACATAGTCCTGCAGAAACTTCAGTAATTGGTCGAAAGTAGGTATCGACTCCTTGTTTTGCGATTCAAAACGCTTACGTGTGTCAAAATCAAGAATCCGTGATGCTAAATAAAATAGCACAAATTCACCTAAATTTTCAATATTCACTGCCTTAAGGGCATTGACCGATTCATAGAGTAAACTAGTCATATTACGCAACTCATTCAAGTTACCTACCTTCATCGGAGAATAGGTACAAATCTTGTCGAGATAGTTAGTAGCTAACAAGCGCTTGTTTTGGAAACGATTCACTAGAGTGTTGAATACTACAGGGTAATTATCAGCTGTCACAGGTACCCCTTTTACTACAGACAAAGCCGCACCCGACAGACAGGAAAGTAAATAGTGAAATTTTTCTATTGGGGTCAAGTTTGCATTTCCGTGAACTAATGACAGAAATGTATCGTAGAATGTTTGCCATAGTTCTATATTTCCGTCGTATTTACATAGTTCAAGTTTCCCCAGCCTAACTTGACCTATCGGTTTACGATGCATAAGATCATCAGACGACGTATTGCCGGCGGAACAGCCGGCGCCGGTGCCGGCGGCCGGCGGTGACGACTCTAAAATCTCTTCGGCTGTGGCTTGGACGGAGTAGTACACATTATCGAATGATTCCACTGACTTGTAGTCGACCGTGTGTTTGGGATCGAGTTTAAACTGCACAACATTTATCTCATTCACTACTTCTATGAACTCAGCACGAATCGACTCGATGCGTTTGTACCTACTTTTAAACGCGCTGATTTTTGTTCTATCTTTTAAAATAGCTTTCGATAAATCATATAAAATCTGTATTTCTCGATAAATGTATTCTTTCCGAGTAGTAAGCAATGCTAATTGAACATTATCGTCTGCAACCATTGTTACTAAAAATTTGATACTTTTTCTTAGAATATAATATAATTATTATTTTTTTTTATTTTTTGAAGGTAGGTTTGCGTAAGTACTTGGTTAATCTGAGCACAAAAATGATAAATATCGCGTATTAAACAGAGTGAATACTTTATGACTTTATTATCCAGCTAGGACAAGATATTGTATGAAGAATAATACTGTACATTGGAGTTTTCTATTGAATTTGAACCCAAAAATTCCATAGGAATTCGCGCTCGAAAGTGACCACTAAATGATGCCGCTTTCGTCGCGGCACGACAACAATGACTTGGATAGCTTTTGAGATAAATTGTAATGAGATTGAGAGGCTTGCTGAAGGAGAAACTGGTAGAAAAGTAAATAGGATAGCGTACGTACCTCGGCCTTTGATCCGCCCAGTCTCGATCCCCGAAACCGTAATTTTGTCGCACACACTTGTTCACGATTGTTTTGATGATTTGATAGTGTCTTTCTGTTGGATAGTATAGAACAGCACCATTCGCAGAGAAAACTGTTTATAACATTGCGACTTTCACCGGCACACGCGTTCGCACACACTTTTTCCTTCCGGCTTCCATAAAACGCAAGATTGAATGGGCAGGCGCCCTCTCGCGGCGGTAGGTTGAGTTAGTTAGTGGCGCGAAGTTCAAACGGTGATTTCTTGTTCTTCTTGATGCGGTTTGGCCGAGGAGGAGTAAGGAAAAGAGTGGAAGGAAATAGCAAGCCTCAACATTATGTGTTTTAAGCTGAGGTGAGATTGACATCTTGTTACATTTCATTTCGATATTTTATATAAAATATATTTTCTGTATTATCCAATATGTTGTTGCTTGTTAAGGCGAAATATGCTCCAAATTCGACAATTGTTCCTCATGACTATTTAAAACTAGTCCTTTGTAAACAGTTACTTTATTGAATTTGTTTTACGTGTAATAAGTGTTCACAAAATACTTTACTCGGGTACGTTTACCAATAAACGTTGAAAGAAAATTTGGCTTGATGGAAAAATAATCGCAAACTTCCCAAAAAGCACTTTTCAACGCGTTCCCGTCGATAGAACGAATCATCTCTATTCAGTTTTAATGGAGGAAATTTCAATAAAAATATGTGTAATTTCAACAATAATCTTTGACGAACTCAGTTCTTGTTAAAGTATGTAAGATTATATGATATATAAATAACGATATTTTTAATATTAGATTTATATTATTTTATAAAATAATATCTTTACAAAATAAAATAAATCAATTACAGGGTCTAAGTTTTGTTTCTTGGGCTTGTTAAATTTCTTTCTTTGTGTAGCGTTGTGTGATGGTATGAGTAAATGTGTCTTCTTTCTTTCTTTCTTTTTCATTGCAAGTTTAAATTTCCAAATGCGATCATTGTCTGTACTGTGCCCTGCTACTGTTATTTTGCTGGTAATCATTTACAAAAAAATAGGTTTTGACACACTTTCAAATTACTAATTTCACGTAAGACATACGCGATGCTGTCTATGAAGGTTGCTTTAGCACATTTGATACGAAGATATAAAGTCTCAGCCGACATTAGTAAAGTGGAGTTAAACTGGTGCATGACTACTTATCCTGCATCTGGAAATCAATATACCTTAAACCTCCAGAAAAATATCGAATAATTTTATTAAATCCCTGCCATACAGGACAATCATTAGCATTACAATTCGATACATTAAATAAATGTGTTAAAGGCTTTCTTGTTATATTATTATTACTAGCTGACCCGCCCGCGGCTTCGCTCACTTGGTCTTGGTGTAGTGGAAGTGCTGTTTTGGAAACTCGAGGTCATGGGTTCGTTCCCCTGGTTGGACAAAAATGTTCTCAATAACAGTCCGGAGACTGGAACAGTGCCTCGTAGATGGACATAGGCTCGCCCCCTGTTACATGATCACATGATCAAAAACATATATATCGAAACGTATGCATTGAAAACACCGCTGCTTACCCCTTCGAGGACTATATAGGCAAAAGTATCGATTCACTCAAGATTACTGATGTTACCGCCCCTCAGTACCACCGTGGTGATGGATGGTGATGATGAGGAAAAGTATCCTATTAAAATACTGCGGCTTACTACGCGGGTGAACCACGGAGCGCAGCTAGTGTTTATAATATAACACTTGTCGATTGTATTATATATTTAATATTTTTAAATGATTAAAATAATAGACTGGCCATTTTGTGTAAGATTAAATAACAGAATAGTCACGAAGCTCACTTCGTGTTAAGTGCTATATCTACATTCCAAACACATTCAAAATTATCTTTAACAGACACGTTTTGTCCCAAGTGACAAACTGCACTGAGCAATTCACCCTAAAACATTAATTTGTTAAATCTTCTTTGTCTGTGATTAGACTCCCATACCCCTTCAATTTAGAACATAGCAACGCGAACAATAGTGCTTAGCGATCGTAATAAGTATGGTGGCAGTATATACTTACTGGCGTTTGGACCAAGTGAAATTTTCATAATGTTGAATTTGCAATAAGTTGAATTTGCAGCTCGGACGAACTCGTTCACAAGGAGTTCTACTGCTACTATAACACAAAATGCTTGCACTTAAGATCACAACCACAATTGCTATTTAAGTAGAAATATTTACGTAAATGCATACAACATGAGACAGGTTTAAATTTCAATTCACAGTATAAGGTGTAATTCTTAATAATTATGGTTTGAAATTTTACTAGAACATGAGTCTCTATCTAAGGTAATAGGAGCATATTTCAATATTGAGCCAATCAATGTAGTTATTTATATATATATATTTATTTCGTCTTGTCTCAATTTACCTGCAACATGTGGTAAACATAGACACGTTATAAAAGTCATGGTTTCCCATGTAGAATTTGTTATGTTGTTAATTGAGACGTTAAAAAATAACAAAATATTGAATTTGCGCAAATTAAAACAATAATAAATCAGTTATAACTAGAGGTATTAAATAAAACAAAATATTATCTCCAAATCTTACCAGATCTTTTACTAGTTCTTCAAAAATCAAATAAAAATTATATAAAATCAAAAACAAAAAACAAACTTCTTCATAAATCGTCAAAAAATAAATCAACATAAATCTCGATTTTGAGACCGAAGGTAATTTAAGATCTTAATTTGCCCACATGTCTCAAATTAGCCTTTAACACTAAGTAAATTAATAACATTTGCAACTTATAATAAAATTTAAACATTGAGATCAAAATTGGAGTCTAAGCTATTAGGAACGTTTTATTGCGATACATAGGCTATACCTAGGCATACCTATGCTTTGAAGTGCGCACAAAAAAATATTATTTTACACAATTTTATTAGTCTTATAATTAAATATTAATATGCCAGTGTCAACTGCTGCCATAGCAGCTTTCAAAGTGTCCTCACTATAATTTCAGTAGGGTTTCGCCCCGAGAACTCTTCGTCTTCGCGAAGACATAATTACTGAAACAAAAAAAAATAATGTATCATCAATAATTATCATAAATAATTGAAATTGAACCACTAACGATTTGAATAAATTTGAGACATATGCACCTAATTTGACTCATAAGCACCTAATTTGAGACATGGTCTCAATTTTCCATCATAAAAATAAAATGCGTCCAGTTTAAGGAAATTTTAAATTTATTCTGGCAACATTTAACAAATAGTCTAAAACATGGAGTTTTTTTTCGTCTATGGGAACATGCTTCACAAGATGGGATTGATTAATCGATTTAAATCACAGTACTTATTAGTCAATTATCAGAGTTCTGAGGTATATGTAGTAAAACAATATATTTCACAAACAAATTAATGTCTATTTCTCAAAAAATACTACTTACCTGGTAAAAAATCCTTCACGACAGCAAGTATGGAACCTCACACAACAAATTTGAAACTAAACTGTCAGTTATATGATTATTAACGGGATATTTACCGTGGTAAGGTTGTGGAATGAGCTCCCGATATTTCGGCGCAGTTACATGCACCATGTTCACGGAAAGACTCTTCTCGTGAACATGGTGCATGTAACTGCGCCGAAATATCGGGAGCTTTAGAGAACAACCGTGATAGTTTAAAACAGTGTTGAACTGTCAGTGTTGCCAAAATAATAATGATACTACATGTAATAATATATGCCATGGAAGTTTAGACTCAGTTTACCTTCGAGTCTCATGTTGTACGCATTTACGTACATTATTATTATGTTCACGTATGTGGTGTATGTGTTTATCAAAGCAGAAATGTTTCCTCTCCAGAGAAATCAAGTATATCGTGGTCTCATTGTCGCTGATACCGCTTCTTCATTATAAACACTAAAGAAATTGAGAAAAACAAAAAAGAGCACCGTTTTCTTTCATTTACTACGATATTACTTTTTAGATGAGTATTCTCTGCTTATTACGCGATACACAGGGGAATATTTTTTTGCCTCGACTTCTAGTGGAATACTCTTAGTCAAAGAGGAATAATTAGGACGGTGTTTCGCTGAGTTCGTTAGTAATGTTTATTAGCATTTAACATTTGTATGTCACACTAGGTGACATTTTAAAACTCTATGCTTACTTACTTAAGGGGAGATAACCTTTATTAAAACATATTATGAAATTGGTATTGCTTAGGTTTTATGTTTTGTTTTTATTCTTCATAAAATAAAAAAACAAAATGTAAATTAGAATAAAGTATTAATTGGAACGCGTTTTCGGCAGAAGAGTGACTTACTGTCACTATTTTAGGATAAGTGACTGTGACATGACTTTGACTACTTGATAAAATATTATAACTACTAAAAACAACTAATGGATGAAAAAATACAACCGCATAGGTAAACGTTTCAATGCAAAAACAAACAAAATTGTATCGAAATATAATTTTATTGCATCATTTTCAACGAATACAAAACATACACAAAAATAAACTAGACTATAAACCGCTACCAGTAGGCAGCAGTTCTAATTTTCTGGCAACATTGCCACCTTGAACGTCAATGCTTATCAAAATACAATACCTTCAACTAATAATGACTTACAAATTCACTAATTTCCAGACCATTACTTAATCCGAAACAAAAATTATAAACCATTAAAAAACCGACTCCGACAATAATTACTTTGGAAAACGTGAAAAGTAAATGTTTCCCATACGAAAAACGGCATCAAATCCGGCAGAACGGATACACTCAATATCATTCCAATTTCCTTGATGTAGGAGAAATCAAAGTGTCTTGTCCACCCCATCAAGTGAAGCAGACTAGGACACTTATAAAATTGATGTTAAAATTGTGAAGTAGAAGCATGAATGTAAACAATGGATCTAACATAGTCATGTTCTGCTTCATAGTCATACACATAAGGTAATCGGCGCTTTCGCTCTAAAGGAAAATGAGTTCAAGTACTTGCAATTAGAGTGCAAGTACTTAAATTCGATAAAGTGAGAAAAACAGTCAATCATCAAGGTGTATCATAAACGTAAAATGATTTCGATATAAAGTAGGATACAAAGTTTTTATTAGACTGGGTTTTTTCGTTGTTATAGTACTTGTGTGTTTACTTGTAATCTAGGATTATACTATTACAAATGATCGCCCCGGCTTTCGACGGGTGTAACTTAAATTAATATAGTTAAGTAAACTAGCTGAAATATATCTAGTTTCTTAAAAATGTTTATTTTAATCTGATTATTTTGTACAAGTTTCTTTAAATTGAAGAGAATATAAGAGTTTTTCTTCAAATTAAATATAAAATTAAACGGACTTGGACGTGACGTGATGTATGCCTTGTTGTCTGGCTTGGCCGAACCAGAAACTTTAGCTAACTAATCTAAGGAGGCAAATGCAAACGTCACAAGTTACAACTACAAAAGGTTATGTAGCAACTCATCGCTACATACGTACCGAAACGCAGAACGCATAACTAGCAGCAAACACCGATAATAATCATCGTCCGTACTACGAAACGAAATCTTACAGATGACGCTTATATCAATCACACAAAAAGTTATTCGAGCGCAAAAAGTGTCAAGTCCCTAAATCGCGATGACGAAATTTACACGGTACAGCAATCAAATATACAAGCTCCAAACATGAAATATCGGACAGCTGTCCCTAGGCCAACAACACCTGGTTCAGAGGGAAGTACATTCCTATTGGATGGAGGCTCTTCAAAGGATACCTACATCTACTACTACCTATGCACCTATTCGCCCAACCGATCTTCATTCATAGTTATGTTTCATATACGTAATGTTTTATCAGGTGTACCGTGTGCTACACTACGGCTCTCCAAACTGCCTTGCAATGTATCTTTCTCCCGGCCATCTATAAGCTGATTTAACGTAGAATAACTGAAAACTATTTCCTTTTATAACAATATCCAAACAGGGAGCGTATAACAAGATGCTTCCATAAACAACATGTTTAAGAACTAACACTAGCAGCACCGTTAACGCGTACGATTTATTATAAAACAATTCTGGTAATTCTCTCCATTCGGGTCCTATTTTTACTATAATGCATAACCCACCTTGTTCAACGTTAGCTCAAAAAAATTACGGTATCTGTGTATCACTATTCGTATTATCATAATGGTAATAAAAAATATTAAAGAGTCTCTATCAAAGTATAGTCTGTTTTTAATATTTTCATCCAAATCATTTTCCTGTATGGCATGGGTTATAATAAATTATTCCTTTTTGTTCCTACGTTCCAATGTGTATTGATTTCCAGATGCAGGGTAGCTTGTCAGCCGCCATTTGAACTCCACTTTGCTAATGTCAGCTGTAACTTTATATCTTCGTATCAAGTGCACCAAAGTAACCTTCATAGACAGCATCGCGTAAGATTTACCTGGAAATTAATAAAAAAAATTAAAGTTCTATATTTATAATAATGGTAAGACCAAAACTTATGCCAACAAAAATAACTAACATATCCTAATTACAATTAAAGATCGCCTTTTATGTAAACTATATAGAGAGGAAAATTCCATCCGAGGATGGAATTCGAAACCGCGTCTTTTGACTCTCCGTGTCAGACGCCATTGACCAACTAGGCCACCGAGGTTCTGGTCCGAGCATCAAACTTTAACTCTCTATTCGACTAACCATCTTGCGGGGACGGAGTGACATCTATTGGACCGTTTAACAGTACTGTCTGCGCCAATTATTAACAAATTTACTTTACTTCTAACAACACAATTTACCAAACATTCAAAATTTCCCACACACACACTCACTCATACAATCTTTCCTTTAACCATTCTCCATCCCGTTCAATCGGTCAATGGAAAAAACAGATCAAGTCTACCTACAACCGAAAAAATCTTGGGCCGAAAAAGGTTCTAAAACACCAATAAAACAAAATTTAACAAAAGAAGTGCGCATAATTATAGTACATGGCGGAAGTGCAGAGGGTTTCGTACCAAATGCGTTGTTGACATACAGAGCAGAGATCAAATCCGGAGACAACCACGACAACATGAACACAGAAAATTACAAAAGGAGAAACTAATACCAAATCTCCCAAATGATGCCGTGGTAGTCTTGGGTAATGCAGCCTATCACAAAACTAGTTCGGAAAAAATACCAAAATCCAACTCCAACAAATTAGACATGCAGACTTGGCTGAGTGCAAAAAATATCCATTTTGAACCAAGCTACAAAAAACCTGAATTTTATGACCTTATAATAAAAAACAAAGAAAACTTCCGCAAGTACAAAGTTGACGAATTATTGAAAGAACATGGATTCGCAGTGCTTCGGCTGCCTCCTTATCATCCAGATTTAAACCTAATCGAAAACATTTGGGGTATTGTAAAAAACGACGTTGCTAGCCGCAATATCAACCAAAATTACACTTCGATTATGTCCATTTTAAATGAAGCATTTGATCGAGTAAATAAAGATGTCTGGTTCAATACTTGTCAGCACGTGGAAAAAATAGAAGACGAATACATGAGACACTGTGAACTTGATTTTAGTTTCATTATAAATGTCGGTGATACATCAGACTCTGAAACAGATATTTCTGAAACGAGTGACTGACGATTTTCATTTCTCAATAAAATTCAATAAAACTTTTTAACGTATTTCAATTTTGTCTAGAATTACCCTATATTGTTAAAATGGTAATAATTAATATTGTTACAATTTATATGGTAATAATTAATGAATAACCCTTTCCTTACAGTCGGGTAAAAAAAAAAATATTGAAGTACAGCATCTTTCACTTTGACCATGACGCTCTCTCCTGATTAGTCTATTCATTGTAGTGTGCGTGTGCATTCATAGGTAATTAGTGTGTACCGATAACACTCAAACATTGACGGAGCTTGCACACATATACTATAAACGGTTAGGAGCAATAGTGGGGCGCGTCTTCGTGGATTGCACTATCTGTATATACCTTAACTTTCGTATTGACATCGCAGCCCTTGTAATCTAATGTTGTCACGTTATCAAACTTACTATGCCAGTAATCAAAATGTATTGTACGACTTTACGACAGGGTCAAAATCAATTGATAGTACTTGATGCGGTGTGGTAGGCGCATGTCTATGCCTTGAGTTAGGCTGATAATCGCACTCAAGGCATAGACATATATAAATCTGATGATATCATGTAATGATGTAGCTCTATAGTAAAATATTTAAAAGTGGCTTAATATTATAATGTAACAATTACATAATCGAATATAATTATGCTTATTTACTAAATAAAGCATCGTTTTGTTTTTAATAAGTTTTAAAATATCAATTTCGTAAGCTTCAGCCTTCCGCCAGTCCATGGTTTATAATTTGCGGCCTGGAAATGCTGCATTTTTTTGTAACGCGTTATATATCTAACGTGCAATTAGGATAATTATGAATACTGTTATTTTTAGGAACCGAAAAACGTTTGAGAAATGTTTTTATTTTTTTTATTTTGTCCTTTTAATTTCTGTAAGCAATTACTCATCGCGTACATTGTATTCAGAAATGAAACATTTACATTTATTTCTGTTAAAGCAGAATGCACATAATTATATTTAGTGATTAGTTTGTGGAAATTTAGTTTATGATTTTAATAAAGCACACCCAAGCAAGATTCACATGATTATCGATTTTTTGAAATTCTAGTTTCCAGTGAAAGATATACTCGTATCTAGAAGTTCCATTTGATTTATTAAAATCAAATTTATTATTACTTCATGCTATTAAGCATGAAGTAATAATAATATGTATATATGTAATAATTAAAAAACAATAACAGTAACATAGGCTTATATATAATTTTGATTCATCATCATCATCAACATCCATCACCACGCGGATGAAACCGCGGTGCGCAGCTAGCATATTATAAAACAAGACAAAATTAAATATGGTTCATTACATTTATATCTGTAAATTAAAATACTGCTGATTGTACTAACGTTTCTAATGTAAAATATGCTACAAATTTATAATACTACGAACTTTGTTGTAAATTATTGCATTTACACAAGGTATGTAGGCCACGTCGCTCGCAGAACAGATAACCGATGGGGAAGAAAGGTTCTCGAGTCGAAAGGTCCACGCACCGGAAGACGATGTGTAGGCCGGCCCTTCGCTAGGTGGACCGTCGACCTCGTCAAAACCGCGGGGAATCGCTGGATACAGGAAGCTAGTAACTGGTCCAAGTGGTGTTCTATGGGGGAGGCGTATGTTCAGCAGTGGACGTCTTCCGGCTGATAATGATGATGATGATGATGACACCAGGTATACCCACTTATTCTTTTGTATACACAACATACTCAAAATATTTGTATTACGACCGTGTTAACACACTGAAGCACTGCTAGGCTTGTACAAAGTCTGGCAGTGCTTCAGTGAGATCTAAGTGCAACGGTGCTAAACAGCTTCATTTGAACTATTCAGGATTTAGTGTGTAGGGCAAGTCTACTTCAGTTTGTCTAGAAGTATTTGAATATGCCTTCCTACATCAACCACGTGCATTAGGTAGATGCTCAGATAGTAGATAAATATACAAGTACTATTTTGTTAGCCATAATATTATAATCTTACCAATACAGTTACGCCTTCCCAAAGAAAAACTTGCAAAGTGGTTCATATCTGGTAGCGTTGCTGTGTCGAGCCACCTCTCCGGCCTGAACTGGTCTGCATCAGGGCCCCACACCGGGTGCCGATTGAGGGCATAGAGATGAAGTATACATATAGAGTTTGCCGTTAAAGTGTAGTTATCTAAAGCGAGTGAATAAAGTATGTTTTATATATTATATAAAATAGTGCTTCGACTACTATCTCACTTGATAGTCAGTAATGATGCGGTGGAATGATGTTGCTAAGGATGAGAACTAGAATGGTGATTAGCGTTCTATAACAGCTATCTACGAGTATCTATTATCTATCAGCAATCAATTCTAAATAAAAAAACCATACCACTTTATTTGTAGAATTTTAACGAATTTTAACTCTACCTCTACCCTATATATACTCGTATATGTATATAATATTCACGTACATCGTGTTATGACGTACAATTGGTGGTACTTTCATATTACAAGTAAACCAAATTATAATAATAATTATTTTCTATGAATATCTCTTACTCTTTTATAATTATAAAAACTATTTTTATAAAAGGAGAGTGACAAGAAACAATTAATAATAAGAACAAAAAGCTTAAGCAAAGAAAAGCTTCTACATTCAATAGTAGCTATTACATACTAAAACCAAATAACTCAACTAAAATAAACACTTAATATATACTTATTACGATGATTAAGTCACTTACTTATCTGAATATTTTTGTCAATGTGTCTTGCAATCCCTGGAACGGGTGCATAAAGTCGTAAAGTTTCTTTTATGAAAGCTTCAGTATACACTAGCTTTGTCAAATCATCTGAGTTTAGATCTCCGTCTAAACCATTGTCAAGATTGAATATCCTGCAACAAATGTAACAAATGTCTATTACTATTATATAATACAGTATTTAAAAAAAAAACAGATAATATTGTTCTCAAACTAAGTAATACTTAGAGTCAGTTAGTAACTAAATATTAATTGAGCAAACTACGCAAAAATAAAACGTAAATATCTTCGAAGTTAATTTCCAAGTGTTGTAAGTTTTATTTTCAAAATATCGCAAAAAAACAAGTTCATAACACACTTTTCTTTAAAAGTAAACATGTTTGTAGTATAATAAATTTAAAATATATAAATATTTAATAATAAAGTACATGATATGTACGCGATATTTTATATTATTTTAATCACATCAAATCAGGAGTTACTGGTTTTAGGCCCACTTGCACGTTCCAGAGTTAGCTTCAATAATTCAGAGTCAACTGCTAAAACGGCTAATAAATTTTGTAATTAATTTGTCTTGCACCGTTAAAGGTTAGGAATAAATCCAAGGTTATTTATTGATATTTAACCCCGCAATGTGGGAAGGTTAAGTCTAACTAGGGATAGTGAAGTTTTGAGTCAAAAGAAATTGAGGTTACATTCTGCTGTATAATGTACTCTTTGGACGAAATGACACGAGACAATACGTATAGAATAAAAAGTCGTCAAATTTCATACAACAAAGGATAAACAAGACAATCTTTATAAATTGTACTGTAGTGCCAAAGAGATAGATATAAGTTATACTTTTTATTGATTCAGTCATTATTGGTCAGGTTACAATATAAGCGCATAAACAATTCAATGTTCCCATCTAAAGATTACAAATGTCAGTTTAGCAAAACCGGTGATACTTTATAGTCGTGCAAGGCAAAATGAGAGTTAAAAATTGATATGACTAATGCAAGTTTACAAACACAGACTTATTTATTCAACCCGAGCAAACGTGATTAATATCCCATAGATTAAGGCCCACTTGCCTTCATCTATGGGTTTTTTTTCGCAGCTTTATTAAATAGCTGTCAAATTAGAATCATCAGATATAAATTTGAGCATTTTAAAACAGTTTCAAGATATAGAGCAAACAGAGTGGACACTATGTTAGCTCATATCTTGAATCTGTTTTGAAATGCCCATGGTGTACCTACTATACAGAATAATATACTTTTTCACCCGAGTGGTGATGGATGATGATGATGATGATGATGTAAAGTAGCCTATGTGCTATTCCAGTCTATTATCTATCTTTGTCCCAAATTTCATCTAGATCCGTTCAGCAGTTATGCCGTTTTAAGAGTAACAAACATCCATTTGTCTATCCATACATCCATCTAAACATTTACATTTATTATATTATTAGTGGCATTCTAATATTTTTGATACTCGTAGATAGATCACTTCACTATGAACTTAACAATTTGCACTATCAAATTGTTGCAATTTTATTACAATACTTGCGGTTTTTACCACTTTAATTGAATTTAAACTTATTAGTTGTTGACAGGCACTTGTTTACCACCCAATTGCTAAGGTTGGAATGAAATGAAAAGAAATAGTGGGCAAGTACCACCTGCTGGGATCTATCAAACTAATAAAATCTCAAAGCCAGCACAATATTGCAAGACCTCTGGACACTGTGAGTGACTACTGCGTAACTTAACTAACTTTACTTCGTAACATAACGTAAAAATCGCCCATCTTGATGTTATCATTAAGGGTGTATCCCGTAAGCAGAAGGGTCACTAAAAAGGGAGAAAAAAAAATTGTAACCAAAAAATAGAACCAAATTAACTCGTCCGCATCAGGACAAAAAATAACAATAGATTTATGAATGAAACTTGCCTGGAATGAGAGTTGCTGATTCGGACGGGTTAAACAGTGAAAAGTGTGAAATCGAAATCGGTACCATGCGCTAGTACTTTTGAATTATCATGGTACCGACGTAAACAAGGTATTTCACACTTTTTAGTGTTAAAGTCGGTTCCAACATTTTGGTATTTTTTTGAAAAGCACATAAAACTCACTCGTTATAAACTTTTTCTTGCACGTCTTGGTGTGAGCCCAACACAATCAGCATTACATTCAAGTGTAACGCTGTAGTTTCGTGGCCGGCAGTTATAAGCGTATTTATTTCTGCCATTATCTCTTCATCAGTATATGGTGATTTTGTCTCGTTCGTGGCGTCCAAAATAAGCTCCAAGAAAGATTTGGTAATTTCTGTAAATAAAATTAGTTCATTGACTATATATATATATATATATATATCTATACTTATAAAATACTACATCATCGTAGTGATGATTCAAAATATAAAGTTTATGTTTATCAGGGATAATAAAGGATTCTGATTTTGAAATATTTTTTCAATTCGATCCAGAAGTTTGGTCTATTCATGAATTGAATTGGCTAAATGAATAGAATTACAAACAAACAAGTTTTCCTTTTCATAATATTAGTATAGTCTAGCTGACCCGCAATCGGTTTTGTTTGCTTGGCCTAAAGGGTACGCAGTAACAGAAACAAATTGAATTCGCCGCTTAGGGTTGAAATGCCCAAAAATCTCCCTAAACGGATGCTAATAATATAAAAGGCATCAACTGCAAAAATATCACGTTTTTAGCCTAAGGGTAGTTCAATTAAAAATACATTTTACTCGTACATTACACACAAAACTTCGATAATGTGACCAGAGGTGTGAAAGAAATATCAATACATATCCTTTTATTGCGTACACTGCGGTATTTATTGACAATAGAGCAATGTGATGGGATACTACTAGCTAGTTATACATCCCCCTCGCCCTTCCGTGCTCGACTAGAGGGCTTGCTCAGCAGTAGCTGCAGTATCATGTAGCAGTTACATGTAATGCTGACCAAGACTTCTCGTTGTCCTGCGGTAGGTTAAGTTAGCTGTTAAGATTTCTTTTGTTCATATTTTAAATCAGCCTCCGAATCGGCAACACTTAGTTTTTAATTTTAGTTTTTAAAAAAGGGTTTTCCTTAGCTCAAGTTTTGACTAGCTACTAGAAGACGGTCAAACATTGTAAATAGTATTCTTATGGCTTCAGTATCGACCCAACAAAGTACTCATTGATTAAAATTATCAAAAGCTAAAATATTTGATATTGAAATATTTTTATTAATCATTTATAATTTATAGATGTGGCTTGTTTTCTCATCTATACTAATATTATATAGAGGAAAGATGTGTTTGTTTGTTTAAATTGAATAGGTTCTAAAACTACTGGACCGATTAAAAAATCTTCCACCCTTAGAATCTTACATAATCCTTGATGAACTTAGGCTACATAATAATATTTTCAAAGAAGTTAGGGATCCGTATGGAAACTTCCGTATGGAAACCCAAGGTGTGGAAAAATACCAAAAAAGTCCTTATATCGCGTACGCTGCGGAAACTGTTGACAATTATAGAGCAAAGTACTACAATTTTATAGAAGACGTCAAAGAAGTCCACATTACCATAATGTCTAAGTGTTACAGTTATGTCACGATAAAAACTTTTTCATTTTGAAATATGCAATAATAACGCCTTATCTATTCTTATAATAAAGAGGAAGGATATCCCTCCTCCTCCTTTTCACAATCATACACTACATACACCCCAATACACACACTCATTACTCTACTTACATAAATATACGTTACACACACCAGAGTGTGCAGCAGAGAGTGCAGAGTGACCCAACATTTCTACGCAGTGCCAAAGAATTGAGCTGATCAAAGAAAAGTTGATCGACGACTATTCGAGTCGCTCTGCATTAAATGCGGTTTAATTGAAGGAGCTGGTACTGGGGAGCCCTTGCCCAACGGTGAGAACAATACTGCATGTGAGGCCGAACTTGAGCCATATAAAATTACAAACGATGGGCTGACGTGAAATACCGTCTCGCTTTTCCTAGCACACTAAACTTATTAAAGGTTAATTTAGCCTTCCCTTCCAATTGGCGCTAAAACTGAACGACGCTCGAAATGTCAAAGCCAAGAATTCCGATACTGGCTGAAGCAGTTAGGGAAGTATCCTCAAAACGTAGGGGTACGAGGAATTTAGATAATTAAGCAGTTAATGCACAAGCTTGTGCCTTATTGGGCTTGAATTAGACTAAGTTCAGTCGGCCCCAGTTCGAGATATTGCACAGTAAGGACTTCAAACACACATTTTTTTCGACTCTGGTCAAGGTTTGCCCAAGAAATCTTAGCATAGTCAGCGTATGAGGCATCCACGGTGCTGCAATATGCAAGAAAAACTGGGTCGGAGATAACATACAGCCTTGCGGTACACCAGCATTAAATGGTTTTAGCCTGAAAAATGCACCATCGACAACGACCGATGATCCAACCTGCCAAAATCTAAAGATCAAACGCTTTCGCTATGTTCAAACTAATCGGCCACGCCTCACCCTTGGGACTAGAACATCACTAGCTGAGCGACCGCGACTAAAATCATACTGGCAATTGCTAATCAGTCGATGATTATGATTATGATTAGGAATTATAATTAGAACTTACCTGTTTCGTGATATTCATATCTTCTGATGCTGTTTATTTCTTTACGTTTATTTTCAATTATCTGCAAATGAATCAAAAACTAAACGTTTACTAATTTAGAGTAATTATTAACATCTATATACACAAATAAATGGACAAGTGAATAACTTCCAACTTACAAGGAAAAAATATAAAGCAGCCATACGGCAATGGCTACTAGCTATGACATATGAGTAAAACCAGAAAATATTGCAGATAGATAAGTAAAATAACTACTAACTAACATATTCAATACATCCCTTTCTAACTAAAACAAACACGTAACTACTTACAGAGTAATTGGCAACACATTGGCAAAAATTATATTCGTAATTACAAAAATTATAAGTAAAACATTATTAAGAGCTCGTCTTATAATAAACTAAATTCAGTACGGTTGAAGTGGATTTTAGTATTAAGTAGGTAGATTATAATTTATAGTACGAGTACATTTATAGAAAAAAGATACAGAAAACTGTAACGTAATAAAATGAATCACGTGTTGTATGTGAAACTGGTTTCCACGACACTGGGAATCCTAGTGTGGATACGAAGGCAAATGACAATATGTACTAGTATATCATCATCATCTCAACTGTAAGATGTATACTGCTGAACATATGCCTCCCACATAATTTTTCAAAAGGACCGGTTGGAAGCGGCCTGCGTCCAACGTCGTCCGGCGACCTTTATCAGGTCGTCTGTCCACCGTGACGGTGGACACGGTCGGTGGTCCGTGGTCTCCACTCCAGAACCTTCCGGCCCCATCGTCCATCTGTTCTGCGTGCTATGTGCCCTGCCTACTGCCACTTTAACTGGTTAATCTTCTGGGCTATGTCGGTTACTTTCGTTCTTCTACGGATCTCCTTATTTATTTTTATTTTTTTATTCATTTAAGGAAGACCAATAGCACCAGCAAGCCAATTAATGGTTCTCGCGATTATGTAATAGTTTATATAACATGACGTTAGCATTCGTATATAAGATTAATTGGAATATAATAAACCAAAAAAAGTACTCCGTTAACACCTTATCACCTATTTATTCTATATAAATCCGCAAAAAAAAAATGTCATCTGAAATGGCAACTTCTTTCTAAATAATTCCTACATTAAGTAACTATTAACAATTTAAATTTCAAACTCTGATTCAATCACGTAGAGGAACCCCGAGCATAGCCCTCTCCATAGCTCGTTTTTTGACTTAGAACTTGCTTTTGAGCCCCATAGTAAGGGACCACGTTTCAGTGCCATAAGTCATCACTGGTAACACACATTAGTCAAAGACTCTTGAGGCACTGGGGTATTTTTGACGAGAAGACATCGCGAAGTTTTTGGAACGCTGCCCAGCCGAGTTGGATTCGACGAGTGATCTCTTTCTCGAAGTTGGACCTGCCTAGTGTAACTGTCTGTCCCAGGTAGATGTATTCGTCAGCAACTTTGAAAACTGAGTTCCTAACTGATATTGGGGTAGGCACAAAATGGGCATTAGACATTTTTGTCACAATTTTCGTCTTTTCCATGGATATCTTAAGGCCTACCCGTTGGGAAATTCGATGGAGGTCTTCGAGCATTGTACTGAGGTCTTTCATGGATTCTGCCATAACAACAACATCGTCGGCAAATCGAAGGTGAGTGATGTTTTCGTCATTAATATTGATGCCAAGTCCTTGCCATTCTAAAAGCTTGAAAGCTTCTTCCAATGCAGCGGTGAACAGTTTTGGAGATATAACATCTACCTGTCTCACGCGTCTTTGCAATGGAATTGCCTTCGAACTTTGCTCCTGTACTCGGACTGACATGTTGGCATTTTTGTACAAAAACTTCAGCACTTTAATGTACGAATAGTCAATACGTCAGCAATTTCCACGTCTCGATCGAATCAAAACCTTTCTCATAGTCCATAAACGCTAAGCTAAGAGGCAAGTTATACACTTCGGTTTTCTGTATAACTTGCTGTAGCGTGTGGATGTGGTCTATGGTACTATATGGCCTTTTCGGAAACCGGCTTGTCCCGGAGGCTGAAATTTAACTCCGTGTGGTGGCGGAGCTGAATACTACCCACCACCCCATATCATCCCGTGGGTACCGAAATCAATCAATCAAATCATTTATTCGCCAGAATACAGTCATAAAGGTCTTAAATAATATAAATGTGGCAAATTGTACTCAATCTGCAAGCAGACGTGCGAATTCTTGAACTCCAAAAATGAAGGTTGTATATAATATTAAAGTAAATGTCAAGTTAAATAAAAAAAAATGGTATTAGAATTAAAATAGATAAATATCAAAATAAAGAAATAAATAGCATTAAATTATTAACAAATCATTACAATTTTGAGTCTCTTAACTCCTTAACACTATAAAAACTCTTGTCCAGCAAATAATTAGTAAATTTTCGTCTAAAGTTATTGCCATTTAATATTTTAATGTCATTTGGTATTTTATTGTATATTACTATGCACATATTATAAACATTCCTTCTGTATAAATCCTTCCGTGCTGGGGGTTGGTACAGAAGGTTGTCAAACCTTGCTCGCGCTTGCCGGGTAAGAGCTTCACAGCGTTTTTTGAAATACTCTGGATGATTTTTCACAAAAATACAAATTTCCAGGATGTACATACATGGTAGAGGAAGTATGTTACATGCTTTGAATAGCTGTCTGCAGCTGTCTAAGAACCAAGCTTTATTTATAATTCTAATACATCTCTTTTGAATCTTGAACACCCTGTCTACGTCTACCGAGTCACCCCACATTATCAGGCCGTATCTGAGCAACGACGATACGTAGCCATGATATGCAGTCAACGCAGCCTCCACAGACACGGTGTTTCTAATTTTTTTTAAAGCAAATATAAAGCGATTTAGCTTCTTACACAATAAATCAACATGTTTTTTCCAATTAAGATGTTTGTCAAGCGTCAGTCCTAAAAATTTATAAATGTCCACAATGTCAACTATTTCATTATTATAATTAATGTCAAGTTTAAATGGATTAGAATTATATGATTGAAATTGTAATATTATAGTTTTGTTTATATTAATATTCAACTTGTTTGATTTCATCTAAAGTATTACGTCTGCTAGAGCATTATCAACCGTGTGCGGAGCCAGTTCCTTATTGGTACATTTAATTATTATTGTAGTATCATCGGCAAAAAGTATACTTCTATGAGTAGTGGCATCTGGAAGATCGTTTATATAAATTAGGAAGAGCAATGGGCCAAGTATACTGCCTTGAGGGACCCCAGTATTATTAGTCAATGGCTCCGATCTATACTTTACTTTAACTAGATTATTATGTTTCCTTGCTTTCATTTTGTTATTTCCGTACACTGTTCCCTATTTTTTAAATAACTCTCTATCCATTTATAAGCCGGACCTCTTATGCCACAACGTTCTAATTTATATAATAGTAAAAAGTGATCAACAAAGTCAAAGGCTTTGGACATATCTAAAAATAGCGATATTATTGGTGTAACTTCATTAATATTTTAAGAAATAAATCTTGTCAAGTTGAAACATGCAAGTCTAGTTGACCTCCCTTTACGAAAACCAAATTGTTCCTCCCGCAAAATCTGGAATTTTGAAAGAAACCCATTTAGTCTTACAAGCATAGCCTTTTCTAATATTTTTGATAAGATCGGTACTATAGTTATGTGGCGATAATTACTTGGATCACATTTATTACCCTTCTTGAGCAAAGGTTTAACTATTGACAATTTTAATTGTGAAGGAAAAACACCTTCCAGAAAAGATAAATTAACAATATGAGCAAGAGGATGACATATTTAAGAGGCACTATTTTTGAGCATTTTAGTGGTAATATCGTCATAACCGCTTGTCTTACTGTTATTTAAACTCATAATCAAGTTGTAAATTTCTTTTGAATCTACAGGGTTGATAAAATTTGTATTTGTGTTATTATTTATATTATATTGGTATGTATCATTTTCATTAATTTCATTATTAGATGTCAGATTTATAAAATAATTATTAAAAATATTGGAAATGTCTAGCGGATAAATATATGTCACATTATTATAATTTATAGCTTCAATGTCATTTTTTATTATATTGTTGTTAGTTGATGATGATATAGCATCCCATATGGCTTTACCTTTGTTTTTATTACTTTTAATACGATTTGCATTTACAACCCTTTGAGATTTCATTATATATTTTTTTATATTTCATTATATGTATTAAATTTATTTTTATTTATTTCCTTATTAATATTACTTATGCTATATATAAGGTATAATTTACGTTTCGTTTTGCTAGATTTTTTTTATACCTTTGGTAAGCCAATTCAATTTCCTCGGTTTATTATTCATTTTAACTGTTATTGTAGGGAAACATAGATTATAAAATAAACAAAATATGTCATTAAATACATCAAAAGCTGCTGTCGCTGTTTTTGATTCATTAACGTCTACAAAAGAGAGTGAAGATATGCTTTCGCAAATTTTTTTTACGTTGTCAGCACAGTAGTCACGCCTTTGCTCAGTCCAGGTAGTAAATATTTTTTGTTTATTAGCTTTAATAGTTACTGTTTGCGCTGTTTCATGATCTGATAGCCCCAGTACATGAATATTTGAGCAAACGTTTTTAATATTACTTGCAATTCGATCAAGACAAGATTTTAATCGCGTGGGGCTTGTAATATGAGCTTGAAAATTGTAACTCTGCAATAAACTCATTAGATCTTTGGCATCTGTACTATCCTTTAAAATATCTATGTTCCAATCGCCACAAATTACAATTTTCTTACGCTTAAAATTATCAGTAGCATAGTTGAGTAGGATGTCTAGCTTATGAAGAAATATACCAGTATGTGATTTATTTTGCTCTGGTGTTCTATAAATGCAAAAAATGACAAGATTAAGTCCAGTTACTTCAATTCCACAACTCTCAAAGTAAAAATTTACAGCTAGTTTGGATGGAATTGATATTGATTTAGCATTTAGTGACTTATTAATGAGAATGCACGTACCCCCTCTACATTTGTCTCGACAAAAACTGGCAGCCATTTTAAATTTATTTAGTTTTACATTTGTTTCCGTTCCCTGTTTAACATAGGTTTCACTAAAACACAGCACATCAACCATACTACCCTTTTCTGATAGTTCATCTAAAGCTAATTCTTATATATCGAGTTTGTTACATAATCCCGCAATATTTTGATGCAATATTGTTACATCACCTAAAATATTTACATAATCTTTTGCCTTGATAGCTTTATTAGAATGATTGTCATGATGATCGAAAAAACTGATTTTCTGATTCGAAATCATAAGAAACGTTACAATCGACATTAGTTGGATTCTCAATAATATATTTATACTCATTTTTGTTGTACACTGAGTCATATTCAATTTGTTTAATTTCAAAATTCAACATCGCTGTAGTTAGATCATAACGGGTCATTTTCCATCCAATATTAGCAAATAAATCCTTAATTTTTACAAATTTACAATTGGTAAATTCATTAGCTAACATTTTAAATTCGTAGTTTAGTTCATTTACATTCAAAAGTTGATTTTTATAAACATTTACTAGTAGTACTTTACATTCTTTTAGTTTAGTTATGGTTTTACAAACATTCAATAACAACTTAAATAGATCCCTATCATGATTCCCTACAGACAAAATGAAAATATCTTCTTCAGACGCCCTGCTGACAACATTATTGATCTCGGTCAAAATTACCCCAGATGGAGCATTTGGTTTAATTATTCCCTGGTAGTTATATTTGTTTTTAAAATTTCCTGATTTAGTCTTGGACATTTTCGCTGCTTATCGCTTTACTTGCTCGTCTCCAATTATAAACACGTTCTTTTTCTTTTCGAACTTTTCTAAATTTTGTTTGGTAGTTTCACTGTTTATTTTCTTAATATTAGTTAGATTTATTTCCGTTGCCGATGTTGTGCTCTTCTTCTTTTTACTAATATCTGTATGTTTGGTTAAATTTCTTACTATTTGTTTACTAAGCGTTTTCGGAGTACTCTGCTCCATTGAAAAATCTAATCTCGTTCTATTCATGCTGGTTCTGTTCATGTTTAGTAATTGTTTTTTTGGGGTGGATTTACAAATGTCCTTTAACGGGCTAACTTGAGTATCACAGGTAGCTATTTGTTTTTTAAGACCACTATTTTCTGAAAGGAGATTTATTATTTCATTTTCGGCAATTTCTAGTTTCAGTGTAAGCTCATCTATTTGTTTTTGCAATTTTTCAATTGTTTCCAGATGATCTGGTTGCAAATTTGGAGAACTTCGGTTTAATCTTGAGTCGTTTTCTAATATCAATGACAAGTCTTCAACCTCTTCATCAAATGATAGGGCTTCGAATGAGTTTTCCGTGGGTATTTTCTACTTATATTGCTGTTGGACGGTTACGGTGTTTTGTGGTGAAGGAGTTAGAATTTTATGGGTCTTAACTTGTTGGCTTTGTACTTTGTTGCGCACACATAGTGCACACTTCCATGCGGCCTTTTTATTCGCTTCCATTAAGGAAAATTGCCTTTCTGACCTGTTTGAGCACTGAACATGGTAATAGTGGTTACAAAAAGCGCAGTATAAAAAATGTCTGTCAGATATTGGTCGTTTACACTTGAAACAGTTATTTTCCATTGCGACTGCAAAAAATATAAAGCAAAAAGAAGTGTAATATCGCTGGATTCGAGCCGTGCATCTTCTGTTTCGCAGGCTAAGCTTCTCCGACTAGGCCACCGTGCTCCTTATGTGGATGGACAAAAATAACGTATCGTAGTGGCAACTTGTTTCCGATAGCTCATTGCCATGGTCGTTCGTTGACCTCAATATATTGTACCGATGCACTGTCACTGTCCGTTAGTGACAAATTGGGTTTTTTCCACACACATTTTTAAGTACTTTAACTAGAAATCTGCACTTCGCTTGAAAAAATAATATGACAGAGATTTTTTGTACACTTTGTATTATACACTGATATAAGTTTTAAATTGCAATTTTGAATTTTCAATCACATTTGAAGAATGTGATTGAAAATTCAAAATTGGATTGGACGCGAACGCGTTAGTGAGCATCGCCATAGTATATATTAGTATATTAGCAGACTAATCTCAAAGTTTTTATAAAGGAGTTCTAATATAATATAATTGTACGTCCAAAATAAACAAAAACAATAAATGCCTCAAAAAGTTAAATTTTATACATTCAGCTCGTAGGATTTTCGTCACTATTGTCATACCTTTTTTATGCGTAGTGCACGGTAAGTCGGTAGTGTTGTGCCGGTCACTATTGTCATTATTTTTGCGTAGTGCACGGAATGTCGGTGGTGTTAAGCCGGTCACTATTGCATCATATCGCTGTTCCTTCAAACAGTGATTTTCTTCAATTTTGCTTTTCATGCTGTGGCATATGTTAACATTTATACATGGAGGTAGGTTGCAATAAATCAGTTGTATTGCCGACTCGGTGTTTTACTGTACGTGCTCCCGTAAAATTATCATAGTATTTAACTGGCGACGAGGAAATCGGGCCTACATGAGTGTTTTTTAGTTTATATTGTGCCGAAGTCATAATTAAACAAAATGCCTATTGGAAAAATAGAACACTTTGACCTTTCCAGCAAAAAGTGGTCGGCATACATTAGACGTGTGGAACAATTCATGACGCTAAACGAGATCAAACCAGAATTACAAGTTGCTACATTAGTTACTGTGGTCGGTGAGGCCACATACGATTTGATGTGCGATTTGTGTGCACCAGCAAATCCAGAAGAAAAAGCTTTCAAGGATTTAGTGAAGATAGTCGGCGATCATCTCGAACCGAAACGTTCCGAAATTGCAGAACGGCATTTGTTTAGACTCAGACGTCAAAATGGCGGAGAAAGTTTGAGTGATTATTTACAAACTCTGAAACATTTGGCCAGCACATGTAATTTTCGTACTGGTCTAGAAGAAAACCTACGAGATCAATTTGTCTCGGGACTTGCGAACGACGAAATGCGATCACGCCTTTTTGCAGAACCATCTTTGACATATAAGAGAGCGGTCGAAGTTGCATTTGCATTGGAGGCAGCGGAACGGCATGCGCAGTCGAGTGGGTCGGGTACGAGCAGTTTGACGGCGACGAGTGAACCCCTGCATCGGGTGGCATCAGGCGCGGCAGCGCGCAGCAGGCAAGCGACCCGTGACCCGGATGCACCAGCAGCGAGAGCGAACGACGCGCCGCTGTGCTGGCGATGTGGCAAGGAACACCGGGCAAACGTGTGTAGATTTAAGAACTACTCCTGCAACCGGTGCGGGCAAAAAGGTCATATAAAAGTGATGTGCAAACGAAGTGCTATACAGGTTAGTGATCGTTCACGTGCGGGTCAAAATTATATCGATAGTGAGGGCGATTCTGAAGGTGATATGTTCAACCTGAAGGTCAAGAGCAGCAATGACAGGCCGTATTATGTCCAGGCGGACGTGAATGGACAGGTGATCACATTTGAGTTGGACACTGGCAGTAAGTTAACAGCAGTTAGTATGGATTTTTACAAACTAAAGTTCAGTAATATACCTATTATCGGTAAACGTGTTTGTTTACATTCTTACACAGGCTCATTAATCGAAGCGATTGGTTACATTTCAGTAGATGTTATGATGGGAACACACACAGCGAGAGATTTAAAATTGTTCATAATTAAAGACGGAGGCCCGCCTTTGATGGGCAGGTCATGGTTACGTCATTTGAAAATTGATAACATACAAATAAATGAACGGTTATTTAGTATATCCAATAATTCAGTCTTAATTGAAGAGTTGATACGCGAATTTCCTACTGTGTTTGCTCCAGGGCTGGGCACCTGTACTAAGAAGTTGTCGTTACGCTTGAGTGACCCGACGCCAGTGTATGTTAAGGCTCGGCCACTGCCATTAGCGTTACGTAAGCCGGTCGAATTAGAGTTAGAGCGACTCGAGGCAGAGGGTACCATTCAGAAGGTAGAATATTCAGACTACGGAACGCCTATAGTGCCCGTCATTAAAAAGTCAGGTGATATAAGAATTTGCGGTGACTACAAGGTCACGGTCAACCCTAAGTTGATTCGCGAGCCGTACCCGATGCCTCGAATCGAAGAATTGTTCGCCGCGCTGAGTGGTGGTGAACAATATTCAAAAATCGACCTCACGCATGCTTATGCACAGCTATTTTTAGAGGAAAGCTCACAGGCATGTACCGCAATCACTACGCATGTCGGTAATTTTGTTTATAAAAGAACTCCATACGGATTATCCTGCGTCCCGGAAAAATTCCAGAAATTCATGGAGGAAACTCTTAAGGGCCTCCCCGTGGTAGCTTACCTTGATGATCTGGCCGTGACCGGGAAATCACGCATGGACCATATTACTAACTTAAAAGCCGTGTTTAGACGTTTACGTGAGGTCGGTTTAAGGGTGAAGTTAGAGAAATGTTCCTTTTTGCAAGATAGCATAAAATATGTCGGTTTCATTATTGACAAACACGGGTTACATCCGGACCCGAGTAAAGTAAAGGCGATAGTTGATGCACCGGCGCCTGGTGACGTCACCCAACTCCGGTCGTTTCTCGGGTTGGTTAATTACTACGCGAAATTTATACCGAGTCTCAGTACTATCTTACACCCGTTGCATCAACTATTACGCAAACAGGTTCCTTGGGTTTGGTCAAACCAATGCGTAAAGGCGTTCGATAATGTCAAAGAAGCCATATTAAGTAGTGATGTGTTGGTTCATTACAACCCCGAACTACCACTGTTGTTAGCTGTAGACAGTAGGTCGTACGGCATCGGCAGCGTGTTATTGCATCGTCTCGAGAACGGCGAGGAGCGGCCTATATGTTTTGCGTCGCGATCACTAACACCAGCCGAGAGAGCGTACAGTCAGCTCGACAAAGAAGCCCTAGCCATTATTGCCGGGGTAATAAAACATCATCAATACCTTTATGGGCGTAAGTTTACTATAAAAACAGATCATAAACCACTATTGTTTATTTTTGGTCCAAAAGTGGGATTGCCACAAACGGCCGCAAGTAGATTACAGAGATACGCCACAAGTTTGGCCTCTTACTCTTTCGAGATTGAATTTGTCAAATCTAAGGATAACGAAATTGCAGATGCGCTGTCTCGCTTGCCGCTGCCGTATGAGTCACATCATAGTGAGCGGGAGTCGGTGTCGTACATACATTATGTAGAAGAGTCGTTCCCAGTAAGTGCTAAAGAGGTAGCCTCGCAGACGCAGAATGATACTATATTAGGCAAAATATTTAGCTACCTTAACGGTGGCTGGCCGGCTAAGATTACTAATGACGCGGAAAAAGCTTATTTTTATCGTAAGGATCAGTTACATATCGATAAGGAATGCATACTATATAATCATCGAGTTGTGATCCCTGAATCACTAAGAAAAAAAATATTGAGCGAATTACATGAGGGTCACTTAGGTATAGTCAAAATGAAAAGCACCGCAAGAAGTTACGTTTACTGGCCTAATTTAGACTCTGAGATTGAGCGCTTAGGCAGGGAGTGTTCGGCTTGTCAACAACAACGCGACGCACCGCGGCGCTCGCTGTTACACCCGTGGCCGTTTCCCGCGCGCCCGTGGCAGCGCATTCATATTGACTTTGCAGAATTTCAAGGGAGACACTACTTGATTACAGTAGATGCCCACACTAAATGGATAGAGGTTCAAAAAATGGCGGGAACTACCGCGAGTGCAACTATACTTAAATTACGCGAATTGTTTGCTCGGTTTGGTTTGCCGTCGCAGGTCGTAAGCGATGGCGGTCCCCCATTCGCTTCGGAAAGCTTAGCTGAGTTTATGTCAAAAAAACTTTATCACTCACACAATTACGAGTCCCTATAGAGCAGCCGGAAACGGAGCGGCCGAAAATGCTGTGAAATCGGTGAAAAGGGCCATGAAAAAGGCGGCGCATGACGGAATGGATATCGAAACGGCAGTATTTAAATTTTTACTCCATTATCGTAACTGCGAGCACGCTACTACAGGCGTCGCTCCAGCCGTAGCGATGCTCGGCCGACGCCTACGCACTCGAATGGACGTTGTACGTCCGAATGCGGAACGGGAGCGGCGCAGCGACGCCGCCGGCGATCGCGCCGCGCGCCTGCGCCCCGGCGCCGAGCGTAGCGTCGCCGCCGGCGACTGCGTGCTAGCGCGTGATTACCGCGCGCGTACCGAGAAGTGGGCACCGGCTGTTGTCACAGCGAGAGAAGCCCCGCTTACTTATCGGGTAAAATGTTCGGACGGTAACGAGTGGAAAAGACACATCGATCAGCTGTTACCCGTACGAAAGTCTTTAACTGCTCTTCGTCACTCCGTTGGCTTAGATCTAGGCAATGCTAATGAAAAAGATTCCTGTGAGGGGTTTGACGCTTATGATGCACCTTCCAGCGTCAGTCCGAAATTGGTGTCTTCTGCGTCTGCCGAGTTGCCCTCCGATCGGACATTTCATCCAGGAAATGACCCGACACTCTCTCAAAGTCCTCCGTTAAAAGTACGACCTACTCGCACTTGTGTACTAAAAAGGCGCCGCAATAAAATACAATGTCATTAAAACCTTATATTACTGTGTTATTATGTTTATGTTAATGTTCTTATGTTACTCACCAAGAACTGGTTATAAGTAGGTATCTGCCTTGTTATCATAATATAATACTTGCTTAAGCATACCTACCTAATGTCACTACGTTACCCATTGTTTTTGTTTTCTGTTGATCACTATTGTTGAAGAGTACCAAACCTATACCTATGTACCAGTAAAAGCAACAATATGGAGTTGGCTAGATTATTTAGACCAGTTTCTTCGAACAAACTGTTTCATAAGTGTGAAGTCAATTTTATTCTGTAACGTTCGAATACTTTATGTTAGGCATCGTTCTTAACTCAATGTAGAAGAACACAGTATCCGTTTTTATTGTAAACAGTTTTTTAAATTTTCTTATGTAGGTACTCATGTGTTTTTTTTTAGGGGGGAGACGTGTGGCATATGTTAACATTTATACATGGAGGTAGGTTGCAATAAATCAGTTGTATTGCCGACTCGGTGTTTTACTGTACGTGCTCCCGTAAAATTATCATAGTATTTAACTCATGCAAAATCTTATTGTTGATTTCTCAAAAATTTGTCATCTTTTAACCCGTTTGTGTACTGCATACTTTTACAGTAGAGCACAACGTCGGTGTGAAGTTAAGTGGTTTTTCAAAATTATTAAATCTTAGTCGGCGGCGAGCTGGGGGTACCACAACACCTTCTGGCGCTTATCCGCTCGCTTTACCTGCTCAACCAAGGCATTGTCAAAGTAGAGGACTGCGCATCAAAGCCTTTTAGCTTTGCCAAAGGCGTCAGACAGGGCTGCATCTTATCTCCCATTCTCTTTAATGTGTACGGAGAATACATCATACGTCGGACGTGCGAGGACTGGGAAGGTGGAGTCTCAATTGGTGGCACTAAAATAACAAATCTTCGCTACGCGGACGACACCACACTAGTAGCAGCAAACGAATCCGAAATGGCTGACCTCCTAGCCCGAATTGAGAACGCAAGTTTGCAATTTGGTCTCAAGATAAACCAAGCGAAAACCAAGCTAATGGTGATAGACCGACCCAAGAAACTGCAGTTTACGGGAGCTCTCAACCTAGATATTGTGGACGACTTTGTTTATCTGGGTGCCAACATCAGCAATACAGGGTCCTGCGAAAAGGAAATAAGAAGGCGAATAGGGATGGCCAAAAACGCCAGGCTCAACTTGCAAAAATATGGAGAGACCGGGACATCTCACGAAACACAAAAAGAAACTTGTCCAGACGTTGGTGTTCTCCATATTTAACTATGGCTCTGAGACATGGGTTATTAAAAAAGCTGATAGAGACCGCATCGACGCATTTGAAATGTGGTGTTGGCGAAAAATGTTACAGATCCCTTGGACTGCATTCCGCACCAATGCGTCTATTCTGCGAGAGCTTAGCATAAAAATCAGACTATCCACCATCTGTCTACGCAGAATATTAGAATTTTTCGGACACATAGCACGCAAAGACGGTCAACACATCGAACAGCTGATGGTGACAGGCAAGGTTGATGGCAAAAGACCAAGAGGCCGCAGTCCAACGAGGTGGTCGGATCAAATTCGATCTGCGCTAAATACCAATCTCCACAAAGCCTTCCACGAAGCAAAAGACCGGAACAGATGGAGGGACTTAGTCCATAAGAAAATTATTCAGCAAGGGAGTCACGACCCTCAGTAATGAGGAATACGACACGAGGAGGAGTCGGCGGCGAAAGCTTAACCGAATTTTAGGCCAGATGAGTAGGAGTCGGAGACGTAAGTGTCCATCTGTACTTCGGAGAAGGGTAGAGTAGAGGAGAATGGAGTCGGTGACCAGGGAGTCCAACCGCACTTCTGAGTAAGAGGAAGTTTCAAAATTAAGAAATTTAATCGGCGGCGAAAGCTTAACCGAAGTTTAGAACTGAAGAGTATGAGTTGGTGACGAAGACGTTCAACCGTTACCTCATAGAGTGGTAGAGTAAGGAGATAGTTTGTTAACATCAGTGTTGTGAGAGTCGGTGGCGAAGGTGCCTAATCGTACTCAAGGAAGATTTATAGGCTTGAAGGTGGTTTTGATGGAAGTTAAGATTTAACTTGCTTTTGTCTAGGTTTATGCTTCTTTTATATATAACTTTATTATTTTAGTTTGCTGTTTGGCAACTCTTATCCTATGGATTACTATTTTTTGTTTTATTTTTGGGTTTGTTTGTTCCAGCTAAGAGCTTTGTCTTTATTAAGAGACTCCTTAGTTTGGTAGAGTTCTGAATTTTGTTGTCATCCTTTGATGAATATTAAGTAGATTTTGGTGGAGGGTTGGCTTTGGACATAAAAGAAAAGTCTTTCTTTTATTTTTTTTTGGGAAGGTATGTAATGTAACGTTCGTTTTTCGCTTCATTACACGTTGTCGATTCTAGACACGTATTTCGGTTTCAAATTGCTAATCTATGGTGAAATTTATTCTATGTTAACTTATTTTACTACAAGAGTAACACTTTTGTAGCCCCTGTAAGGTATTGTCTCTGGACATCAGTTGTTTTATCTGTATAAGTAATTGGCTGTGGTGATCTGTGTCGGGACTGACATTTGGTCGATGGAAAAAAAGTCGAATCACTTTCTTGCCAGTAGCTGACATGTGAAGTCATTGTAATTTTATTTTTTATTTTTATCCATTCGAATCTGAGTTTCAAGCAGACTCAGAGACAGACAGTGCAATAACGATAGCGTGCGATAAAAATAAGATAAGTTACTTTAGCTTACTATGGGAAAACTTATAAAGCCCCTCAGGCTGTCTACCTACATCAGTATAACCGCAGGAGTCCTTCAGACCTTGCATAATTGCTAAGACGTTATCAAACTAGTTATAAAATTCTTCTAAATTAATTGTAACACTGTGTTCCTTCCCGGAAATAAAAGTTGAACCAAACTAAATGCTTTGCCACTTATTTCAACTTTTCCCCCGCTTGAAGATTAAAAGTACCGAAACTCTACAGCTGCTATTCCAGGTATTTTTTGTTTATTTTAATATATATATATATCGGCGCAACTACAACAGTTCGTCGAGAATAATTAAGTTTAATCATTTGATTGCCCTAAAAATAGTTTATAAATCATCAGTTGATTATTTTTGAGTTGATTACGATGTAAAATTAATGTTATGATTGTAATTTCAATACTTTACCAACAAACTTGTAAACTCGTGCACGTGCGCCGAGTCCTATAAATACGGCCGCACGGTAGGCGCTCGTCTCAGTCGCTCTCGAGTCGCCGTACAGTACGGACCTCTTTGTGACGTTGTTACGCTGCTCGTTGAATATACGAAGCTTATAAAAGTACTTGTGAAGTTTTACTTCGAGGACCCAAAAATGAGTGATCATCATGAAAACAACAATTGTGACGTCAGCAATGCTGACGTCACACTTTTTAAAAACACTCCGGAGGTGCTTTCTCCGTCATCAGAAGTGGGATCAGAACAAGCTCTGGTCCCAACCACATCCTCATCGACTTCGGTTCAACCTGTCACGACTGGAACAGCGCAGGGCAGTACCAGGCTGATAGGCCCTGCCTCATTGAACACTTCAGGAGTACCAGCAAACAACTTTAATACCATGCAGCCCATCACAACGGGAATTACCACAGACATGACGTCCACACCAATCGCTGCGGGAGATGATCTCGATACACTGCAAAACAACGCTGCAATCGCCCCTGATTCAGTGTCATCCACATCTTAAGCTGGCCAGTCGGTCCGGATAACTCACAACGACGAACACGCATCAACGGATTAAAACCGGCGAGTATAAAATTCATTATGTTTCACGATATTTTCAACTAGAATCTACAAAAATGTCTGGAGAGTGATACCTCTGAGCTAACCATGTGTTACCCTTGAGCTAGCCACGGATCCTTGATGCATCCACAGTGAACCATGAGATACCGTGGGGACGCCTTGTGGAACTATGGGTAGACACGTATACACCACAGATTCTAAATTAATAAGGCAGTGCACTTAAGATGTCTTAGTGTACTGTTGTAATCTACAAAAATAAAATGTCTGGAGAGTGATACCTCTGAGCTAACCATGTGTTACCCTTGAGCTAACCACGGGTCCTTGATGCATCCACAAGTGAACCCTGAGATACCGTGGGGAAGCCTTGTGGAACTGTGGGTAGACACGTATACACCACAGATTCTAAATTAATAAGGCAGTGCACTTGAGATGTCTTAGTGTACTGTTGTAATCTACAAAAATAAAATGTCTGGAGAGTGATACCTCTGAGCTAACCATGTGTTACCCTTGAGCTAACCACGGATCCTTGATGCATCCACACGTGAACCCTGAGATACCGTGGGGACGCCTTGTGGAACTATGGGTAGACACGTATACACCACAGATTCTAAATTAATAAGGCAGTGCACGATGTCTTTGTGTTCTGTTGTAGCAACAATAAACTTAATAAAAATAAGCAACATGGGTTGCTTACTGATACCTACTTGAAAGAAAAACTCCTAAGTTTACATAACAGTTGTGTTAATGTAATAAACAAAATAAAGCAACGTAAGTTGTTTACAGACTCACTACTCAGAGAATATCTCATTTCTTTCAGGTCTACGAGAATCCAAATAATCTACGAGAATCCATAACAATCTACGAGAACCAACGAGGCTGGTGCAGAGCGCGCACCGCCTGTCAGAATGGCCGTATCGGCGCAACTACAACAGTTCGTCGAGAATAATTAAGTTTAATCATTTGATTGCCCTAAAAATAGTTTATAAATCATCAGTTGATTATTTTTGAGTTGATTACGATGTAAAATTAATGTTATGATTGTAATTTCAATACTTTACCAACAAACTTGTAAACTCGTGCACGTGCGCCGAGTCCTATAAATACGGCCGCACGGTAGGCGCTCGTCTCAGTCGCTCTCGAGTCGCCGTACAGTACGGACCTCTTTGTGACGTTGTTACGCTGCTCGTTGAATATACGAAGCTTATAAAAGTACTTGTGAAGTTTTACTTCGAGGACCCAAAAATGAGTGATCATCATGAAAACAACAATTGTGACGTCAGCAATGCTGACGTCACACTTTTTAAAAACACTCCGGAGGTGCTTTCTCCGTCATATATATATATATATATATATAAACTTTTGTGTGAGGTAGCTCCAGGCGCCCGAATTTGATTTTTCTATTAATTTTCTAGATAACTTAGTGAGATTTTCACTTTGCAGGAGCGCTCACATGCATATTTTTAGACATTACATGTTCTTACTTAATATAACTTGTAATTTTTCATCTTTTTTCTACAAGGTTCTATTCAAAACTTCATTATTTTACCTTATTTTATTTTACTTTATTTCGGTTGGCTTACATAAATCTTACCCTAACAAACTTTATATTATTACAATTGAAAGATACACTTATCTTTATATTCTATTACAATTGACGCCTGCGAACAGGAAGACATAGTCAATATAGACTATCCCCCCTTGCCTGGTATTGTACGTATAATTTTTTTATTACACTCCCCAAGTGGCTTGACGTCGCTGCAATGCCGGAGTATCGGACACTCACAGCAAATATATATGGTAATTATCCCGTTGATAATTTGAATATTTCTAATGTTTGTGTTCATGAGGGTTTAAAAACTTAGGTACGACTTTCCATTGACTGCCGCCGAATTAAGGGGGGAGGGGGGAGGGGGAGGGGGGGAGGGGTTTCCCTCCCCCCTCTTCTAATAATAAGCACGGGAACCCCCCCTTTTTTACTTTTTTTTTAATTTTCCTAATTTTATGGAACCCTTAATAGGGTCTTGGTTTCAAAATGTACCACATCGGTTTTCGCGGTTTTGAACACACTTATTGTCTATATTTATACCACTTGTTACGGCTATAATAATTTGAAAACAAATAATTACGCCAGCGGGAAGCGTTATGTGCCCTAAGGCTTATGGCGGTAATAGAAAGGTTGTAAGTGGACTGTATCTTTGGGGGGTTGCTGGAAACACTAACTAAAAGGTGCGTGAGATAACGTAGGTTAAAGTGATTGGAAAGGGACTTACTGGTAGAACATCTCCGGTCAGGTCTGCGTCTCCGTTATTCGGTATTTTCACATAAATTCCTTTGTTGGTTAAAGCGGGTAGAATAAAGCGCGGCGCGTAGCGGGTTATCGCGGTGGCTCGTGTGTACAACTCGGGTGTCGAGCGAGCATCATCTGTCGAGCCGGTTCTCAGTGTCCGGCCGGTTGAGGAAAGGGAGCGGGTGCGGGGAGGAAACGTCACTCACTAGTCGCTGCAAGGCGATCGGAAGTACAAAGCACAGCAAGCGCGTAACTATATTGTCTTAGCCGATTTATGGCGATAACATTCCCCCCGACCTTAAAGCGTTGCCTTTAAGAAAGCTATAATGCGTTAAATATAATGCGTGTAATTATATGCGGATAAATATTGTATAGTGTAATATGTGTAATAAATATAAGTGTGCGATAATTCGTTGATACATTATTGATTAGGAAGGGGACATAACTTTACTACCGGACGAAGGTACCTCCCCTTTGCTGTTTTTATCGTGACAACACGAGTAGTGCCGTCCTTAGACGGGTAAACCTTTTCCACGACACCTAAAGGCCAAGCAAAAGGAGGTGCATTGTCAGTTATGACAATTACTACTGTTCCCTCTTGTATAGGGACTGAAGGAACGTTCCATTTAGCTCGCGATTGTAACTGGTGTAAGTATTCGACACGCCAACGCTTCCAAAAGGACTGCACCATACTATCTAGTAGGCTATGTCTTTGTCGTAAGTCTGTCTGTTCAACATTAGGCGCGGGAATCGATGAAAGTGGCACGGTCTGCAAAAAATGAGCAGGTGTAAGAGCTGAAGGCTCCGCGGGGTCACTACTCATTACTGTCAGCGGTCGCGAATTGATAAGAGCTTCTACCTGCGCAAGTACAGTGAGAAGTTCCTCGTATGAAACGACTTGTTGTCCAATGACTTTAAATAATATCGTCTTTACAATTTTGACCATACTCTCCCAACAAGCTCCCCAGTGGGGGGAAGAAGGGGGGATAAGCTTCCAGGTTATACGATTCTCTGCAAGTTCACCCTCTAGGTGAGTGCGAAACTCATCTAGAAACTTATATAGGTCGCGGAGGTACGATCTTGCCCCTATAAAACAAGTTCCATTGTCCGAGTACATGCATTTGATCGGTCCGCGTCTAGAAAGAAAGCGTTTGAACGCATTAAGGAAACTAGCGGTACTTAAATCTGTAGCAATCTCAATGTGAGTGGCTCGGGTGGTAAGGCACGTAAATATGCATAGCCAGGCTTTGCGGCTCTTCACCCCCCGACCACGAACGGGTGTGTACTGCAGAGGCCCCGCATAATCACACCCCACATGCGTAAACACCTTGTCAACCTGATTGACACGGTGGCTGGGTAAATCAGCCATGAGTGGGAATGACGGACGAGGTTTCGACCTGAAGCATACATTGCATTTGTGAGTACGATATCTTATAATACGACGAGCAGCCAAAATCCAGAACCTTTGTCTTAATAAGGACATCAGGAGCTCAGGACCAGCATGCAAGTGTTTGCGGTGATAGTGATCAACTATTAGATCAATTATATGGTCGTGGCGCGGTAAAATGGAAGGGTGCTTATGAGTGAAATCCTCGGCGGAATTCGACAAGCGTCCTCCGACACGAATAACACCATTACTGTCTATAAAAGGTCGAAGCTTGTTTAAAGCGGGCGAACAGATTTCATTCTTAGTTAACCTTGCTTTATCATACGAGAAATAAACATCTTGTACGGCACAAATCAGTTTATTTTCGGCAAATTCCAAGTCTGTGGCTGATATGGAATTAGCACGAGGCAACTTTTTCACAAAGCGGTAAACGTATACGATGACACGTAATAACTTGGAATACGACGAAAAACGTTGAGCGAGTACATAAAGCGAGTTCTCCTCTGGACTATTCGTGAGAACATGCACCATAGTCCGCTGTTCAGGAATATCTACGTATTCGTCATCTAGTTTATTGTCTAATTTACTTGAGGGCCATTCGCTTGGATCTAGTTTGGCCCAAGGAGGTCCATTATACCACAAAGGGTGGTCTGCCAACCGGTCTGGAGTTAGACCACGTGACAAACAGTCTGCGGGATTACTTGAGCCTGAAATATGGAAGAATCGATCGGCGGGGATGTTTTCTGTCAGTTTTACAACTCTATTGGAGACAAAAGTCTGCCAACGATGCGGGGATCCATTTATCCAGCAAAGTACAACCTTGGAATCGGAAAAGGCATAAACATTGCTGACGAAATAGCGTGGGGTTATAATATCAGCGACTTTACGAAGAAGTTGTGACAATAAAACCGCGGCACAGAGCTCCAATCGTGCAACCGACACAACCTTTACTGGTGACACTTTGGACTTCGCGCACACAAGTTTTACAGTGTAATCGGAGCCTACACGGACCTGTAAATAGGCTACTCCCCCGTAAGCTCGTTCACTTGCATCAGCGAACTTGCATCACCTTCAATTTCTATATTTCAATATTGTATTCTTTTTGAAGGAAGAAAAAAAAAAAAAAAAAAAAAAACTATTGCACTGTAATTAATATCCATTGTAATTAATACTGAGACCTCGAAGGAAGCAGACGCCCACGACACAAGATCTTTTTCTTAGTGTGGGCTTTGCAAGTCACTAATTTAGTAAATAATTATTTTATGTCAAATTATATTTATAGACTTACTTAGTTAAGAAACATAATTTACTAAATTGTATTTTGTCAGTGTTTTTTCTTGAGAAATAAACAATTATGAATTATGAATTATGAATTATGAATTATGAACCCGATAATATTGACTTCACAATTCTGCACAATACCCAGGTGTCGTGGAATGCATAGTTTGTTGAGCGAAGGAAGTTCCGCACAAAACTGCATCCAACTACAGACTATATGGCTGGGAGGTTCAGCATCCCAGTCACACTTTGACAGCCAAAGCTCCTTAATAAGAAGCTTTGCGTACAAAATGGCCGGAGCCACATACCCCATGATGTCCCACAGCCGAGCTATCGCGGACAATATCGTGCGCTTGGTGCACTTGTAGTCTGGAGCAGCTACTATAAAGCGGAAACAATCATGAGATCTATCCCAATATAGACCCAGGATTTTATGTGGGGCAGAGCTGTTGAATATTTTGTCATGCGGATCTTTATTCGTATCTGGTATGTGGGACAGTACAACGTCAGAGTTGCTAGTCCACTTGACGAGGTCGAACTGACCCATTTTGAAGAGTTGTGTCAGCTCGTAACTAAGCGTAGTAGCTTGTTCTGTTGTCATGACAGAAAGGACTATATCATCCATATAAAGGAAAGAAGATGCAGCAGCAGCTGCAGCGGGGAATTTATCTCCTTCATCGGCGATCATTTGGCGTACAACGCGTAATGCGTGAAAAGGACTTGATTTGATACCGAAACAAACTCGATTGAACTGGAATACAGTTACTGGTTCGTCGGTACTAAACCGATATAAAATTCTTTGATACCTACGATCTTGCTCACGTACTATTATTTGAAGGAACATTTGACGACAGTCAGCGGAGAGTGTTACTTCAAATAGGCGGAAATTAATGAGGATGCCAAACAAGTCTCCTTGCAAATTTGGACCCGCGTGAAGTATATCATTAAGTGAGTAACCGTAGGGTGCAGATTTACAACTTGCATCAAGAACGCATCGTAGCTTAGTCGAAGATTTGTCATCTCGATACACGCCGTGATGCGGGATCGTATATGACGGTCGCGTGACGTCGTCATTATTAATAATTATAGGACTTAGATAGCCCTTGTTTATATAATCGCGTATAACATCATTATAGGCGGCGCGGATTTTAAGTGAAGCATCCAACTTTCGCTCCAAACATTGTAGTCGCTTAAGCGCGGTAGCGTAAGAATCACCTAAGAGAAAGGCATCATTACGAAAAGGTAAGGCGACGACATATCTACCACTGGTCTCTCGAACGGTGGTAGCGCGGAAATATTCTTCACATTCAACATCATCGGGATTTTGAGCGGGCGGTGTGGATATTTCTTCAAGTTCCCAAAACCGTTTTAATTGGGAATCTATTGAATCATGAGCAACAGAACAACATAGTGTTGACATATTATTGTGCACGATCTGCGACGTAGGCGCGGTGCCCATAATCACAAATCCTAACACGGTTTGAATCGCGGGCGGAACATTATCGTATTGGCTATTTACGACTCCAGGTAATATTAAATGCGAAAAGGTTGACGCTCCAACCAAACAGTCTATTGGTCCGGGAATCGCATAGTTTTCGTCGGCGAGCGGAAGTGAATTGAGATGTGTGAAAGCGTCTTTATCAACCGCTACTGACGGCAGCGGATCGCTTATACGATCAATAATGAGTGAGTCAAGGCTAAAATAAACATTCGAATTATATTTAGAATGTATTTTAATGTTCACTGAACCCTTAACTTGTGTCTCGGAGCCCCCGATTCCTTTAACGACCATGTTCGACGGCTTTGTATGATTTAATAATCCAAGGCGTTTACAGCACTCATAACTGATAAAATCACTTTGGCTTGCACTATCCAACAAACAGCGAATTAAATGCGGCTTATTATCTGCACCATATACTACAACTTGCGCAGTTGATAGCAACACAGTGGCACAAGTAACTTGTTGTCGTTTATCAATTGGCTGTACATCGATGCGCAAGGGCAGCGAAGCAGCAACCGACGTCGTGCAAAGCGACATATCGTTGCGTTGCACTATCTGTGCCTGGGTTACAACGGGACGGGTCTCCTGAGGAGGCGCGGTTGTCAAATTATGTATGACAGGCTGTCTGTTAATATTAAAATGCAGCATAGAGTGATGACGCTGATTACAAGTGCGACATTTTAACTTAGATGTGCAATTGACAGTCTTGTGTGTACGGCTAAGGCAGTTTACACAAGCGTTATTATTTTTTATGTATTTAAAACGCTCGGTGGGAGAGAGCCTTTCAAACGCGGTACATTTATAGTAATGATCATGGTTCGCGTAGTTACACAGTGGGCATTTATCCGGACGTGAGCTCGACGTAACGTATGATTGTGGATTTGGCGGATTAAGAGTCTTAACACGAGGCTTGTAGCTTGATTTTGAACTGTTATTGCCGGTATCGGCAGGCTGCGTGTTTCCATATATACGACACTGACTCCGAATGAAATTGATAAACATATCAAGTGTAGGCTTCTTCATGTCTCGTGAGTACATTTGAAACGCACGTACAGTTTCCGTATCAAATTTCTTTATAGCAATGTGCAAAAGTATGAAATCCAACAGATCATCTATTTTCAAAGATTTGAGCGAGTTAATAGCTACGACAAACGTATCGATAAACGATTGGTAGTTAGATGCCGAAGGAGAACCATTTACTTTGAAGTTAAGTGCCTGTTCTAAATGATTCGTACCTAGCAGCCGTATGTCTTGATATTTATCGACAAGTGTCTGATAAATTATATCATAATTTTCCGGAGTTGGTATAACACCAGCGAACGTAGACTGAGCATTATGTGATAATTTACCCAGGAGATAGTATAATTTATCTGCGTTTGTAAGAGTGTCGTTCTTATGTACTAGTGCGTTGAATGTTGTGTAGAATAGCGGCCAGTTATTTAAGTCACCATTAAATGACATCAGTTCAAGCTGCGGTAACTTTTGCTTAGCTTTGGGCGTTGTGGAAACTACTGTCGCGGAATCATGTTTGGTAAACTTCGACTGGACCTGCTTGATAAAACAATATAGATCCTCAAAAGAAGCGTAACTTTGATATGAAGGTATAGCGTCGGGATCATTTTCCAGAAGCATTTCATTGTAATCGTCTAGAACATTGTGAAAACTAGTTCTGATTTCTTCGATCGTAATGCAAGAATTTAAAAATAACTCTTCATTTTCTTCTGAAATATGAGCTACTTTAGCTTGATTATAAACAACGTTAACACGCTCAAAAATTGCCTGACGCTTCGCTTGCAAAACAACTAAGCGCGGCTTACAAGGTGAAACAATTTTTTCCTTGCGAGACATTATTAAAATTAATTAAAACGGTACTAGCAAGTAAGCAGTAGTGAGCGGATAAAGCGGTAGTAATAATAATGTAATCCCAAAGAAGCAAAATATGCTGTAAAAGTAACAAAACAAAATGTTCAATCGCAACGAGAGGACGTATCCTTTGATGTAGATATCTCTTTTTTTCAACAACGAAAGGTTGCGATGACCGTGTCCTGTCGTAGTATATCTCGGCTAACAAATAAAATGAAGGTAGGATATACGTCGAAACTAAGTAAGTAATATTACAAATATAATAATTATTACGATCGACAACCACAATCGAATACAAGTAAATAAGTTGTTTGTATTGTGTTATATGTTATTTTTGATAATCGGTTGGTCTGTGACATTTAAAGACATAGGTATATGAGTACCTATGATTCTTAAGAAACTTATACGATATTAAGGAAGCGGTATGAAATAATGTTATGTATGATATAATAATGCGAGATAAAATATATTACTTATAAATGTATATGTATACCGAGAAGGTGGTAGTATATTATATAGTTTTCTAATGGCAAACACTTATAAGGCGGTGCGTCGATGTATGATGCAATCGTTACATAGGAACATAGAAAATACCGACTGGGATATGACATAAAATATATAGCGGTACTTATTGGTACCGACCACGACGTGACAAATAGTTTGTCAGGAGATAATGTTCGTATGAACCATGAAAATATTCTATAGGTACAAGTATATGATGTTTCGTTATAAATATTATGTTTTAGTCTGAGCCGGGTCTGAAAACCCAAAATGTTTGAATTCGGCTACGTAAGGACCAAAATGTTACGGCTATAATAATTTGAAAACAAATAATTACGCCAGCGGGAAGCGTTATGTGCCCTAAGGCTTATGGCGGTAATAGAAAGGTTGTAAGTGGACTGTATCTTTGGGGGGTTGCTGGAAACACTAACTAAAAGGTGCGTGAGATAACGTAGGTTAAAGTGATTGGAAAGGGACTTACTGGTAGAACATCTCCGGTCAGGTCTGCGTCTCCGTTATTCGGTATTTTCACATAAATTCCTTTGTTGGTTAAAGCGGGTAGAATAAAGCGCGGCGCGTAGCGGGTTATCGCGGTGGCTCGTGTGTACAACTCGGGTGTCGAGCGAGCATCATCTGTCGAGCCGGTTCTCAGTGTCCGGCCGGTTGAGGAAAGGGAGCGGGTGCGGGGAGGAAACGTCACTCACTAGTCGCTGCAAGGCGATCGGAAGTACAAAGCACAGCAAGCGCGTAACCATATTGTCTTAGCCGATTTATGGCGATAACACCACTAAATGTCAAATGTCGCGAGTGAGTGAATGACATTACAGAATGAAACAGTTTAAGTGTATCCGAACAATTTTCTTTTATCTGTGACGCAAAGTTTAAAAAAGTGTCAGTCGTTGATCGTTTTTTCGTTTGAGTGTGCATGTTTTTTATTACTATGTCGCGAAAAAATACGGTAAGTCACATTATCTTCGTTTTTATTAGATTTTATGAATTCAGTAATAGATTAGGTACCACAGTTTTCGTATAATGCTTATAATTTGGAAACTATGAAAGCGCAAATTATGTGGTACAAATTTGGCCTCCTGCCCTTTAAATTTTTTTTTTTACTGTTGTTCTAATAATTTTATCGCTTTCCAGAGGCGTAAAAACGTAAATGACGATGAAATTATACGCGTTTTAGCTGCGATGCAATCTGATTCATCTGAAGATGAAGACCACAACCATTGGATGTAGGGATGGTCCATATCCTGCCTTCGATATACATGCTGCATTAGACAGTGTAAGTAATATGGATATGACACTAGATGAACTCGAAAATATTTTATCAAACAAGCCATCTCAAAGTAAAGCTTCAATGAAGAGTATCAAGCTTACTCCTTTTGATGATGCCGCTTCGGGACCCAGTTTATCGGAAAAGCCAATTCAATCAGCGAAAATAATTACAAACAAACCAAATGACGGTAGTTTCAAAGTTCGTATAGCTGTTTCAGCCAACGAAGATTCACCGCCACCGCCACTACCAGCGAGGGGCACCATACCACTAATGCTAGCTAGGAATGCGATACCACCTTCGCCAGAACCAGTGAAATGGTTGAAATGGTCATTTGGAGACCACATCTCCAACAAAAAATATAATATTTATAGGGCAATGCTCCAATAGTGACCACATGGTTTAAAAAAAAAAGTAACTAATAAATAGGAATTTTGTTTTCGTAGCATTATTTTAAATCCTTTTAAGACCTTAAATCCAAAAATTCACAACAATCACGACACTTTTGCTGCCATGCCCTATTAAGGGTTAAAATTAAGATAATATTTTTTAATAGATTGGCATGAAATAGGGGGTTGAAGGGGGGAAGGATAGGGTCCTCCCCTCCCTTTTTCACCATTTTTATTACAAGGTAATGCATAGTTTTTGAGTTATGCTTATTTTTGTAAAATCATGACCTCACGTTATTTAACACTTCGCTGATCTAATTTATTGTTTTGTTGGATGTGTAACTGACTTTTTAGCGCTTCGCCGGCCGCTGCCACGGCACGCTCGCTTCGCTCGCTCGGCTCGCGCGTTGGTTGTCGCAGTTTCAACCTAACCTAATTTTTTTTCGTGTGGTGTTCTTATTTATAATGTCGTTAGATTTCTGTATATTGTTTTCTTGTAAAATATGCATAAGAGGGTTATTGTTACCATCAGAGACCAAACCCTTACCCATCCCCACAACATTTAATATCAATCTTGTGCCAGTCAATTCATAATTCAACCCAAAATTAATAATTATTATAAAGCGCGTAAATAATTATATTTTGAAATAACTTCAAAATATAATTATTTACGTAAATTTATATAAAATAAAATGTTACCGAATGTACCACAACTTAACTGTAGTTAAAACGAAACGTTCAATTGCGAGAATTCTACATAATCTGTGGTATGGATTCACGTAAATATTGCAAAAATAATTGATTTTCAATAATTTTTTTCTCAAAAACTACGCGTTTTCTGGTATTGAAACTTGGCGTGTGTTCATATAATAACGTGACCTTTCTGTGAAAAAAATATCAACCCTCAAACCGACGTCAGGCAATGGAAAACTGAGCCAAAACTTATATCTTTCATGATTCACTACTGATATATGAATAACTACCTGGTACCCGCGACTTTGCCTGCGCAGGATTAGTACTTCGAGTAGCTTATTATCTTCTCCAAGACCATAATATTATCTATCTTTATACCAAAAGGTCATAAAATATTTACGTGGCGCGGATATGCAACATTTTTAATGGGCTGTATCTGCGGTGCCTGATGAAAATACTGTGACCTAGGCTATTGGCACTTCCAGTAGGAATTCAAGCTGCTGAGGAGAAGAACAAAGAATACAGCACGATAAGGAAAGGAACTGCACTGACCTGTTCAATCTTCTTGGATTGCATGTAGATCCAGTGACGTGTGTAGGCCGGCGCGGAAGCGGCTGGTCCTGGAGATCCCAGCACAACTCTTTTTCTAAAGTTCCTTTGCTAATAACACCACTATAACGATATGATCACTATAAAGGTAGGTCCAGTGTAATCGCCGATTAATATATTCCTTGTTTTGTAAGGAGCGATGCGTGCGCGTTGACCTTTTGGTTGGCAGTGATGTATGTATGTGGCGGACGATCGGCATCAGCCGGCGTTATCCATCCTTTTTTTATTTTTTTTACGCAGAGGAAGGTTTTATACCCTGATTACCATCTCTGGGGAGAGCTGGTGCGTGTGTGGGTATCTCCGCCAGAAGGGCAGCCTATCCACTAAACCTCTGCAGCGTTCCTTCATCGTCGACTACTGGCAAGGGGCGTGGGCCCGCTCGCGCATTCAGCCACAGGTCGTTATCCATCCTGCTTGCACTCGCAGGCAGGTAGTGGGGTTGAAAGGAAGGAGAATAGGGATTATGCGGAAGTGCCACAAGACCACAGCGAAACAATAATGCTATATCGTATGGCAAAAACAATGTTACGAATTTACCGGCCAAATCGAATTTACATACACGCGCAACCATTCCCCCCAGTTTGAATGGTTACCTTCAAGAAACTAAACTAAAGCTAGTAAGTTAAAAATTATGCATAAATGTATGCAACACTAATCAAATAATAAATACATAACTATAATAACTGCTGGTTTGGCAATGGGCAGAGACGTATAACCGGGCGTAAGTAAGACCCGGTTGCGGTTTTGACGTGCACAATTCTTGTCACCCCATCTGAACCACGGAAAACCTTCTCAATTACACCCAGAGGCCAGTGTAGGAGGGGTGCATTTTCGCTGATAAGAATAACTAAAATACTGGGGGGGGGAACGGGTTGGTTTTGGTCTTAGTGGGGTATGTTCAAGGCCAAAGAACATGCCTCTATAAAATGCTAAGTAATGCCAGATGCGTACGTCTAGAAGTGCGGATCTAGACTACAGGCGCGCACCAACAAGTGCTTCATACACGTCCACGCCATCTTTAGACTGCCGCCGCGGTCTAGGGCTGGGCCCACATACTAACATCTTTGTGGGTCGTCCTCCCCGGGCAATGTTATGGTCCCCAACGAGACCGCCTATAACATCTACCTCGTGACCATAATAGCCAAGTATGCAGTGCGAAGGCGAATCATCGGCGCCCAAGTGATATATCCAGCTCCTGCGCCGCCTGTGAAATGGGACGGGCTACTTTCGTAGCTAGACCCGGATCATGGGCGGAATGGGCGAGGGAACATACACAAAACCGATAAACTGGCCGGGGGAAGGAAACCCCTGTATAAAAATCCGACCACACTATGGCTGCAAACTTAAATAAGGAACTACCCCAGGAGTGTACCGGTTTACCCGGAGAATCCCTCCCTGAGCATAGCTCGGGCTGCCCCACGTATTCTGGGGGGGGCAAAGTATTGCACGATGTGGAAGTAGAGAGAGGTGAGCAAACCCCCAAGGGTTTAGGTGAAGCGGTGAAGGAGCTCGTGGCGGCCATGTCGGCCCCGGAGCCCTGCACCTCTGCCTGGACGGTTGTTGGACCGAAGGGCAATAAAGCAAGAGACAAGCAACAGGGACTTAAGCCGAAGGCTGGATTCCCCCATGCTGACGCTAAGGGACTTAAGCCGAAGGCTGGATTCCCCCATGCTAACGCTAAGGGACTTAAGCCAGAAGCTGGATTCCCCCACGCCAACGCTAAGGGACTTAAGCCAGAGGCTGGATTCCCAGAGACTCTAAGCAAAAACCAAAGAAACCGACTGAGGCAGAAGCTAAAGAAGCAGCAAAAGGCCGAAGCGCGACTGGCTAGTCAAAGGTCAGAAGCTGAAAACACCGGTACGGGATCTAGCCTAACGGGACTTAAGCCTCAGGCTGGAGTCCCCAAGGCAGGAGACCATCCGGAAGGACAGAAGCAGACGACTGGAGATGCCAGTAACGGCGCACCTGGCCCGAGCTACTTCTTTAAAAAAGCAGGACACAGCACCGCACCACCTGCCAAACCACTGAAGACTGGAGCACCACTTACGGCAGAACCAGGACCTTCAGGGGTCCAGAGCAAGTGGTCGCACCCTAAACACAGCAACCGGTACAATCGCCAGAGGCGTGGGGCAGTGGCCATTTCTAAATCTGCACAGGCCCCTCCCCGCACTGAGCCCGGCAAGCGTACCCGGTTGGATGACACGGTGTCACCTAGAGGTGAACACAAAAGACCCAAACTGGACAGCTCACGGCGCACCCTGACCAGCTACGCAGACATTGCTCAGAATGAGCTATGCGTAGCGGTGACGGGGGAAAGCCAAGAGCTGAAAGAAGAGCAAGCCACCAAAGTGAAGAAGTACCTGGTCAACAGGATTCTAGCTGATGTTAAAGATCCTAACATCACATTCTCCCCCTGCTTCAGAGGGAAGCCCATCATTGCAGATGGAGCCCTGAAGCTGTGGTGTGAGGATGATGCTTCACTACGGTGGCTCAACAAGGCAGTTAGCAGTCTTTCAGCTGACTCAGGGGTTAAACTCACTGTCAAACGACAGGGAGATTTAACCCGAGTAGTAAGAGCAGCACTGTTCATCCCGGAATGTGATAGCTCTGTCGAAGACACGAGCTTGATTCTGGCGGATCAGAACAAGTGGGCCCAGGTGAACACCTGGAGACTGTTCGCGCATAGCATGCACGGAGACGACACGATGTTCCTCACGTTGGGGATTCCCGAACCCCTTATACCTACACTCGTAGAGAAAGGACGGAGGCTAGCCTTCAACCTGGGGAATGTCTACGTTCGATTCTATGCAGCGAACGGGTCTCTTCAGGACGAACCACCTGCACCAGCAAGCAAGTCCACACCGGCAGACAAACCGGATACCATGCTGGCTCCAGACGGCAAGACGGGGGAAACTCCGGACGAGTCGTCACACTCATCGCCCAAACCATCGTCCTCAAAGGCGACGGAGGATATGAGTGTGGATCCTGACCCCCCTACTAGAGGAGAGTGGAGGGATCCAAACGGGGCCAACAACAAGGCAGAGTCAGAGGAGGAGGGAAGCCTGGATGATGGCGACCCAATCCTCCATGACGTGTAAAGTAATACAGACCAACCTCCAGCACAGCCTCACTGCAACGGCTAACCTGCGCAGAGTGCTGGGGGATGACAGCGAGGAGACCATGGCCTTGATCCAGGAGCCGTGGATCAGGGCGGGGCGTGTGTGTGGTCTCAATAATCTAAGGGGTAAGTTAATATATGACAACACCTCCAAAAACAACATTCGAGCATGTATATATGTACCTAGCAACATTGCTTCATTGCCTCTAACCGAGTTCTGTTCCAGAGACTTGGCTACTGCCAGGCTCCGGGGTGTTCTCGGGGAGGAAGCTGGGGACGTGATCGTCGCGTCAGCCTACATGCCCGGCGACGAGGAGATCCCATCGAAAGACGTTGCGGACCTGGTAAGATACTGCGAGCTCAATGACTTCAAACTAGTAATATCAGCAGACACAAACGCCCATCACCCTATATGGGGTATGCCCACGTCAAACAGCAGAGGGGAGGACCTGGTAAACTTTTTATTTACTACAAATCTCCTTATAGCAAATACAGGCGCGGAACCAACTTTTGTTAGACAACGCAGCCGTACTATCATCGACCTCACCTTGGTCTCAGGTAATACAAACCTCATAGAGAACTGGGAAGTATCAGGCGAATACTCCGGCTCCGACCACAGGTGGATCAGGTATGAACTAAAAATAAGCAAACAGATACTAACACCAATCCGCAACCCCCGCAGGACCGACAAGACGATCTTCACTAGGTCCCTTGAACAAAACATGAACACAGTAAGTGCGAACACGCAACTAGTAAACATAGAAGAAATAGAGCAAACTGTTGAACAACTCACGTACAGTCTCACTATGAGTTATGAAAGCGCATGCCCCCTCTCTTTGCCAAACGCTGGGGGAGGCAATCAGGGGTGGACCAAAGCACTGGAACGACAGAGGCGGAAGGTACGCAAGCTGTTCAATAGAGCCATGAATACATGCATGGACGAGGACTGGGACAACTATAGAATAGCCAAGGCTAAATATAAGAAAAATATACGGTCCAGGTCACGCAGGTCATGGAAAAACTACAACACCAGCATCAAGTCGAATGGACAAGCGAATAGGGTTAGGAAAATACTCGCTAGTAACCCGAACCGAGACATCGGCTCCATAAAGAAAAGCGACAATACGTTTACTAAAACTATAACAGAAACCTATACAATACTTCTGAAAACACACTTTCCTGGGTGTCTAATATCTGACTCAAATGTTTGGACAGAACACCCCATGGCACCACCTACAGCGACAGACTGGGCTGTTGCACAGACTGTTGTTACAGGAGAGAGACTAAACTGGGCAATCAACACATTCACACCGTACAAAACGCCAGGTTTGGACGGGATATTCCCAGGACTCCTACAATGGAGTGAACATCATATAAACGAGACATTGAGTGCTATCTTCAAGGCATGTCTGGCGCACAGATACATGCCCAAAGGGTGGAGAGAGGTTAAGGTCTTGTTTATACCAAAGCCCGGTAAGAGTGACTACACAGAAGCAAAGGCTTATAGACCGATAAGTCTTACGTCTTTTCTCCTGAAAACCCTGGAGAGGCTCTGTGATAGGTACATCAGAGACACAGTTCTCATTACCGCGCCACTTCACCCAGAACAGCACGCTTACAGCGCAGGTAAATCTACCGAATCCGCCCTACACAGCGTTATACACAAAGTAGAGCGAGATATTAAAAGTAAAAATTTATGTCTAGGAGCTTTCATTGATATAGAAGGAGCCTTTGACAAAACTAACTTTAGCAGCATTAGAGCAGCACTGCTTAAACACAAAGTAGACCTGACCCTGATCGATTGGATCATTAACATGCTAGAATTAAGGGCGATACGTATTGATTTAAACGGCACGACCAGGGGAGTGGTGGCCAAGGGGTGCCCCCAAGGAGGTGTCCTGTCCCCGCTCCTATGGAATCTAGTAGTCAATGATCTAATCACCAGGCTGAATACAAGTCGCTTCTTCACGGTAGGGTATGCAGACGACCTCGCAATACTAATATCAGGCCATTTTGCCAGTGTGGCATGTGACCTGATGAGAAATGCGTTAAAGGTTGTCGAAAAATGGTGCATAGAATACGAACTCTCCGTAAACCCAACTAAAACCGAACTGGTGATGTTCACTAACAAACGAACCCTAGGCAGGTTTACACTACCTAGCCTATTTAACAAGCAACTGAAACTGTCAGAAGAAGTGAAATATCTGGGAGTCACACTAGACAGCAAGTTGAATTGGGCCAAGCACTTAGAGAACAAGTTAATCAAAGCCAGTATTTCGTTCTGGCAATGCAGAAGGATGATAGGTAAAACATGGGGACTAAGCCCTAAGATCACCCTATGGCTATATAAAACGGTAATCAGACCTTCACTAACATATGGTGCAATTGTGTGGTGGCCCAGAACCACCCTGAGCACCACCAAAACCAAGCTACAAACCTTTCAGAGACTTGCCTGTGTAGCCACAACAGGCTGCATGCGCACTGCACCAACCGCCGCGATTGAGGCCCTGATAGGCCTGACCCCGCTACACCTATACATACAACAAGAGGCCGCGGCGGCTGCGTACAGGTTAAAGGCACTGAACCTCTGGTATCAGGATCAATTAGCACCCCATACAACAATCATAGAAAACTTTGCAGTTGGAAACCCCTTAATAAAGTCTATCTATGATAGAGTACAAAAGCAACACTTCTTTACAAAGAGCTACTGCGTACAACTAAATGAAGAGCCAAGCGACTGCTCAGGTATTCATGAAGTCAGAATTTACACAGATGGCTCCAAGATGGCAACAGGCACCGGAGCGGGAGCGTTCTCGGAGGAACTAAACATACACATAGCAACAGGGCTAGGTAAACACAACTCTATATTCCAAGCAGAATGTGTGGGTGTCATCCAAGCCACAGCAGCAGTACTTTGCAGGAAGGTAACCAATAGTAATATTAGGATACTCTGCGACAGCACTGCGGTACTACGAGCCCTAAATAGATACGACCACTCTTCGGGGCTGATCATACAATGTCACCGACTATTGGAGGAAGTAAGTAAACATAACAATAATGTCACACTCCAATGGATAAAGGGGCACAGCGATTCCAGAGGTAACGATGCGGCTGATGAGCTAGCAAGGAGAGGTTCCGGTATGACGTGTGCAGGACCAGAACCAATGATCCCCCTACCTTTCAGTCAAATTCGTGCATGGATTCGCAAAAAAACTAAGGACCAGCATCAGAACTACTGGGCAAGTATCGAGGGTTGTAGGCAGTCGAAGGAGGCTTTTCCGATTCTAAATCTGAAATTCTCCAGAAAACTCCTCAATCTTAAAAGAAATAATGTACGACATATCGTCGGAATAATGACCGGTCATTGCTCCTTAAACAAACACCTGTTTAATCTAGGTGTTACAGACAGCCCCCTATGCAGAGGCTGCATGGAGGCGGAAGAAACAGCTGCGCATCTGCTCATCGAATGCAGGAGCGTGGCGGCACAAAGGGCAGCTAACCTCGGCTCGCCGAGGACAGTGTGGGAAGCCTGCGCCAAGCCGAAGGAGCTGCTGGCTTTCCTGGGCGACACCGGGTGGCTGGACTGATCAGCGACACCCGGCTATCACGCAAAATGGGCCGCGCCACAGCGGCCTGGTTGCGGAAAAGAGCCAGCCCACCAAGTACCAAGTACCAAGTAAGTAACTAAAATACTGACAGTTATCGGATTCGAAGAATCGTCCATTTTTGACGCGACTGTAGCGTGCGAAGATAACTGGTTCTCCAGCGCTTCCAAAACTATTGCACTAATTTATCTAGAAGAGCGTGACGCGGAAGTAAGTGCAGTCTATCTTCGTCAATATCCTGAGCCGGTAAATATTTAAGGGTCATACAAAGGAAGTGAGCCGGCGTCAATGCTAACGGCTCCGAAGGGTCACTTGATAGAGTTTGACATAGAGCGCGCGTGTTAATCACCGCATCGATTTGAGTGAGGACTCTGCTCATCTCCTCGTAAAATAGAATCTGTGATCCTACGACCCAATACAATTCAGTATTAGGGTCTTAATATTTGTTTCGCTATTAACATTAGAATGTCTCGCGGTAGGTGTATTAAAATGCCATTCGATGCGGTTTTCAGGTTAAACGCGGACGCAGGTTAATTAAAAAACGCGGACGCAGTTTAAAAAAGAGCAGACATTTGTGTATTCTACTACGAATCAAATTGCGTGCAGGAAGTATCCAATGCTTTTGTCTTAAAATAGACATAAACAAGTCGGAACCTGCGCGACAGTGTACTTTATGGTAGTAGTCAATCAACAAATCTAATACATGATCCTTTCGCAGGAGTACCATAGGATGTTTTTGATCGTAATCTAAGTTTGCCTCTCTCAAACGTCCATCGCCTCGAATGAGTTCATCTTGCAAGAAAGGCTTTACATGTTGAATAGCGTGACGACAAAGTTTGTTTGCTTTCCAACTGTTGAACTCGCCAGAGAAATGCGATTGCTGCAACTCACGAAGAATGATAAATTCTGCCTTGTTGAGATCCGCGGCAACCATATGCTTGCGTGGAGGTAATATTTTTATGAAGCGATAAATATACACTACACTATGCAACAATTTCGACCACGACGAGAGGCGATTGGCTAACAACAACACAACATACTCTACACGCGGTGCACAGGATACAAAGGTGTGTCTTTTCTCTTCCGGCGGCCCAAAAACTATTGTAGGGTTGAAAGGTCTGACTGGCCATTCGCCAGGCACCCTTTGGATACTGAGGCCTTACTGTTCTACGGGCCTCGGGGGGTCCCCTTTCTGGAACGCGGGTTATCCTAGATGGGTTCCCGGTCCCGGTTGGAGCCATGATGATATATCTGGACGGACGGTAGGCTTTTGGAGGCCACTTTTTCCGACTGGCCCCAAGAGTCGATCTCTTGCTGCCGAGCGTGGTTAACTCGATGCTCGGCAGCGAGAGATCGTGGCAGGCGGTGGCCACCTTCTGCGAAGCGGTGGCCTTGCTCACCAAGGCCACCCTTTGGATCCACGATAGACCGCTAAACAATATCTACTAACAACTTCCAACACAGTGCCACCGTTGAGTCCGAAGAAGCAAATATTTTATTATTCTTGTTGCGGTGTTTACAAACGTTAATAAGCTGAGCTAACAGAAGTAGAGCACAAAGCTCAAAGCGCGCGAGAGAGACTACTTTGCGGTGGGAGTCCTTCGATTTTGAAGGCTAACCGAAATATTTCCACCGTTCTGGACGTGAAAAATATACGACTCCTTCAAACGCCCTCTGGCTTGCATCTGCAAAACCCACTCTAGTAATTGTACTGCGTATTCGTGTACTGTGTATTATATTGTAATTGTCTTGCAAAATACCAATATGACGTCAGATTTGAATTCGTTCGAGCATAGAAAACTCTTCTCTAAAGCGAGCCCATCTAGCAATGTTGTCAGGCACGGCGTCATCCCAGTCGCAGTTAGAACGCCAAAGTTCTTTAATTAGTAGCTTGCCGTATATCACTACAGGTACTACGAAACCCGTAATATCCCATATCCTTGCTATGCATGACAACATGATACGTTTTGTACAAGTTTGCGGGGTCAAGCTAACCTTGAGACTTAACATATCAGATTCGGGTGATCAGTTCAAGCCAAGTACTTTACCATTTTCATCAAAGGTTTTGACAGTCGATAGGCGATGAGAAGGCGGAATCGAATCTTATGCTAGTTGAGAATTGCTTGTCCATTTAACTGGGTCAAATTGACCGACCTTCATTATCTTTATGATTTGCGCAGAGGTTTTAACGGCTTCCCTCCCGCTATTAACACTAAACACGCAGTCATCCATATAGATACCCGTCTCAATGACAGCCTTCGCCTTAGGGTAAGCGTCACCTTCATGAACAGCTAGCTGTTTGACAGTACGAAGCGCATAGAAGGGGTTGGACTTTAACCCAAAACAAACGCGGTTGAATTCGTAAACCTTCTTGTGGCGAAAATCTATACAAAAATCGTTGGAATCTGCGATCACAATTCCTTACTCCAATACAGAGAAACGTGTGTCTTATACCCGCAGAGAGCGCAACGAAAATTGACGATAATGTCAAAAAGGTTACCCTGAAGATTTTGAGCACATAACAAAACATCGTTATTAGTGCTAGTCTTAGCACTCCCATCTAAGACTACGCGTAATTTTGTGGTAAGTTAATCATCTCTAATAACCCCGTGGTGCGGGATAATAAAGGAGGGTAAATCCTGTGTCTCTTTAGTCTCGATAGGTCAAGCGAAATAAAACATCACATCACACAACATCATCATACGATTGCTTTCACCCGCGTGGTGATGGATGATGATGATTATGATGATGATAAGTATCCTATGTGCGAATTTAGTGCCTCGTCTACCTCCATAACAAATTTCATCTAAATTGGCCAAACCGTTTGAGCATGGAAGAGTAACAAACATGCACACATCCATACATCTAAACATCCATACTTCTACGAGTATATTAGTAGCATCCATACGAATGTTTAAAAATCTAGATTAATTCTTCCTATACCGTGATACTTAAAACAAAAGATTTATGAATGACACTGACGTATATGTACGTCTCTGGGACGCAACGGGTTAAGCGAGGTTAACTATAATACCCACCGAGTTAGATAAATCCCAGAACTGTTTGGAAGTTTCATCTTGTTTTCTTTTCATACTCGACATGTTAAATATAGTATCGCTGTAAAACCAAGGTCGTTGAATTCGATCGGTAAAAGTCTGTAGAGCTTTTCTAACTAGTGGTAAATACTTTTCTCGTAAAACGCAACCATCATCAGCTATGCCTGTTGCTGTCACTGAAATAAATCAAAAGATCAATAATCACGCATATATTATATAGTAAACAATTAACCATTTTTTAAGTTATTATATTTAAAATTCTGTATAAAATGTATCTATTTAAATAAAAACCTGAGGGTTCCAACCCCACTTCATTTTGCTACATTATAAATCTACTAGATGTCTCGCCAGCGGCTTTGCTGGCTTGGTCTTGGTGTAATGGGTTTTGGAGTCAGAAGGGGTAAATCAAAACTGCAGATAGATTCCAGTATATTCCCATATAATTTACATAATTCACAGTATCACGATAATCACAATCACTTCAGAACAGTTATTATCGGAGGTAGATTGACAATTCACTTATTCAAACTATTAGGCTTCACTCCATATCGACCGTGCAGTCCAAAAGTCATAGCTCGACTGAGGCTCGACTGTCCTGTACACTAGTGGCGGCCATCATGGTTAATAGAAGTCAAAGTATCCAGATGGCGCCACTAGTATTCCGGAAGTCAACTTATTACACTTTATAAATTAATAAACACGGCATTATTAACAATAATACAGATGAGAGTTAAATTTAAATAGCAATATAATATGTAATGGTGTTGAAATAATTACTAATACCTAACATGGGGGAAGTGCCGTTTTGGAACCTCGAGGCCATGGGTTCGATCGCCGGGTTGGACAGTTATTGGGTTTTTATGAGAAAAAAAGATTTTCTCAATAACAGGCCGGAGGCTGGAACAGTGCCCCGTAGAAGTCAAATATGCTCGCCCCCTGTTACATGATCACATGACCAAAAACACATATGGCGAAACGAAGGCGTTGAAAACACCGCTGCTTATCCGATCGAAGATTATAAAGGGAAAAGTATCGATTCACTCAAAACCGCTAGACAGATGTTACCGCTCCGCCTCAGCTCCGTGGTGATGGATGGTGATGAAGAGCAAAAGAATCCTATTAAATTACCTCTGCTTACTCGATTACGATTACTCAATACCGTTAGATTGATGTTTCACCTCCGTAGTGATGGCGGAATCGCTCGACTACAGTCGGCTGAACAACATAGATGGATGACATGCCGACTCTATCGCCGAGCACGTCTAGTATATCGAGCTGTCAAAATCATTGCGTGCTTTTGACTACGCTATCAGCCGTGCGATTCTCTAATGAATCGTCGACGGGCTCACCGATGTCAAATAATTTATGAGATATCGCCCTTGTACTTAAGGTTGTTTTTCCAACGTATCTTGTCATCTCGTCATTTTTTGACGGATGTTGTCAAAGATGCAACGATGTTTGCTCTTAGAGAATCGCACGGCTGAAAATGACACATCTTTGACATAACTCTATTGACATAATATACGTCATTACGATCTAAACGTAAGCGGAGATCTTGTTATTTTGTCTATGCCTAATATTATAAAGCATAATTTTTAAGGCTTTTTCAGTCGCGCGGTGATGCATGTTGATGATGATGATGCTGTTGATGAAAAGTAGCTTATGTGCTATTTCAGACTATAATCTATCACTGTGCCAACTAGATCCGTTAAGCCGTTCTGCCGTGATTGAGTAACAAACATAATAAGAGTAATAGAGTATTATTATTCGCAGCGACTTCTCCTTTGACCTGAGCCCAGATAAGTTATATAGGGTTGTATTGGCAGTGATATGGTGGTAGCCTTATCACTTCGTGACCCCGTAAATTGGCTAAGTTATATATGACATAAATCTTCTGAGGGTTGCTAGCCTTCACTTTTCTTAATAGCTCTTCTTTTATTTCACATTTGTCAAAATTAATATATTTCTTCTTCAACTATTCTTGGATATCACCTTTCTTGGTATTTGATGTCGGTATCTTTCATGTTGCATGGAATGATAGCTTGCATTATTGTTGATGATAACTAATGGCTCTTCGAGAACATTTTGTAGGTCAGAGAACCAAGCCATATATGTGTTACCGTCCATATCGGTGTGGTAGTCAGCGTTATTAGACTTAACAGCTTTAAATCCCAATTTCGCATCCGGTACAAAACCAGTCTTTGCAGATCTTTGCATACATTCCTTACCCTATTGATGTTTATGGCCCTACGACTCGGTTGGTAACGCGGTGACTATAGGATAGATTTCTCATTGTAATGCAAATGTCATGCTAAGGGTAAGCAAGTATAAATTCACAGTTTCTTTTTTTACTTGGTTACTTTGCTACTAGAGAAACATTGCACAGAAATCATTACAGCTGTGGGACGTTCACTGCTTAATATAGGCCTCCCCATAATTTTCCAAAAGGACCGGCTGGAAGCGGCCTGCATCCAATGTCATCCTGCTACCTTTATCAGGTAGTCAGTCCACCTTGTCGGTGGACGATCTACGCTGCGCTTGCCGATCCAGTCCAGGTCTCCACTCAAGAACCTTTCGGCCCCATCGGCCATCTGCTCTGCGTGCTATGTGGCCTGCTTGACCTTATGGGCTATGTCAGTGACTTTAGTTCGTCCACGGATCTCCTCATTTCTGATTCGATCACGTAGAGAAACCCCGAGCATAGCCCTTTCCATAGCTCGATGCGCGACTTTAAGCTTGCTTATGAGGCCCATAGTAAGAGATTACGTTTCAGCGCCATATGTTATCACTGGTAACACACATTTGTCAAAGACTCTTATCTTGAGGCACTGAGGTATTTTTGACGAGAAGACTGACTCGTACGTCAGTCCCTGCGCCTCATGTATGGTAAGAGTGCGTGATCCCTCTCCCTTTCCGTAGCCCTGGCTGGTCAGGGTCTCCTTTTCTTCCTGGGTGTGAACCAGGAACAGGATGTTTGAAAGGGATTTAGGGAAATTCGCACCTTTGTACCTCTCGAGGCGCAGGGACCTTATACGGGGAACTGAGGAATATATACCGGAGTATATATCCCTCAGTGCATACGCGACATTCATTGGGTTCCGGTGCGTAGTCCGGACAAGTTTGCTAGCTCCAGACAGCCTGGAAGCACTTACTATGGCTCCGAAATGAGAGCTTCGTCCACTATACAGCGGCCGTAGCTTTAATTCTTTTTAAAACCATTTTTAGGACAGAAGCCATAGTGCGCACCTTGGTTTTTACCAGGTCTCCGATACGGCACGCTAGCTTGTCTCTCAGATCTTTTGCTGCCTCTGTCGTTGTTGTGACGATAACGTCCTTGTCCACATCGAAACTTTTTACCACCCAAGTCGTCTTTCCGCATCCAGGAACTCCGTCGACCTTTATTGTTTTTTCGGTACCTCTCAGTGCCTCGAAAATGCCTATATCTCAGAGTCCTCCAAAATGGCCTTCGTCATTTGTAAGACTCTTTCATCTAGAATTATTTTGGTACACCGGGCGATAACCACCATCATTTTATGGTGTCGCGTATTAAGGCATGCCAGTGCGGTCAGTTTCTCCCTAGTCGAGACACACAAAGCCACTTATCGTGTTGCAAGCCGCCATGTACTGACCAGACATTGTTCCCTTAATGGTCTGGGATGTATCGTTGTCGTATATTGCGGCCTCAGCCTCCTCGAATCTCCCCTGCAAGAGGCGGGGCTCAAGGACGCTGCCCTCGTTTTCTCGCCTGAAAGACTGCAGGATGTTTTCGCAGTTCCTGAGATTTACTTCTCTTGTCGCTCTTGTGATAGCGAGAAACTCAAAAAAGGCATTCGTTACGTGGCTCAGTGTTCATTGTCCATGTTTATCTTAAGGCCTACCCGTTGGGAAAATTGATGGAGGCATTCGAGCATTGTACTGAGGTCTTCCATAGATTTTGCCATGACTACAATATCGTCGGCAAATAGAATCGTTGACGTTGATGCCAAGTCCTTGCCATTCCAGAAGCTTAATGGCGCGTAAAAGCTTCGTGGTGCACAGTTTCGGAGATATTAGATCTCCCTGTCTCACGCCTCTTTGCAATGGAATTGCCTTCTAACTCTGCTCCTGTACCCGGATTGACATGTTGGCGTTGTTGCACAAACACTTCAACACTTCGTTATAACGATAGTCAAAACGGCACCGCTGGAGATACTCAAGTACTGCCCACGCCTCGAACGAATCAAAGGCCTTATCATGGTTCACAAACGCTAAACAAAGATGCAAATTATACTCTTCTATCTTCTCTGTCATTCTCTTACTACATAATATACCTAAATAAAATAAACTTACTACAGATTGTTTCCAAATTGTTGAGTTTCAATACATCCTCATGATTGAAAGGCTTCCCCAATTGTAGATCAAGCTGTTTAATTAAACAGCGAGCTTGCCTGTTGAAAACGTCTATGAAAATTTTGAATTTTGCCTGGCTGAACGCCTGATTTAGAAATTTCCGATGTGTTTTCCAGGTTGAAACTGTAACATAAAAGTTATTTTTATTACTAATTTATCGCAAACGTGATTATAAAGTTCAATGTCATACTTTGTAATACATACTATTTCCAACGGTTAGTAGTCCTTCACCAAAATATGGCTTTAAAAACTTGTAAAATATGTCTTCCTTCTCCAAAGAAGTATTCGATATAGTCATAATAGCTTCCGGGTCCGTAATAACTAAAACCAGTAAATAGAATTATAAGTATTTATTATCTGACAAATAGATTGCAGATAGTTAAGATGACCGCAGATTATAGCATAACTCATCAACTATAATATATAAACACGATTTCAAATACGAAATTGTTATGAACTTGTAAGCAGATCCCATCTGCTTATTTTACTTTAACTAATCATTACATGATATCACGAGACACGAGCTCAAAATAAACTTTACATTATCAACGAATCAAAAACTTGCTATATATCAATTTAATGACTTATATAAGCTGATAAAGACTAATATAGGCAGGTGGTGTCTTGCCACCCACTAAACGGGCCCCCCATATAGAGTGTGGGAGGTGGGCTGCGGTTTCGCTAGAGCGCAACTACCGGTGTTATGTTCTTTAACACTTCCCCCATTAGAGTTTTTTGTTACTTGCTCTTGCGTCTCCACAATAGTATTACAAAGCCCCCCCCCCCCCCTTTTTTTTAACGTAGAGGAAGATTTTTATATCCTGACAACCAGCTCTGCGGAGAGCTGGTGCACGTGTGGTAGTCTCCATCGCCCCGGTGGCGGGGGGCGTGGTCCACCTCGCGCATGCAGCCACAGCCCCCGCCGACGTCGCTGCCTGCTTACGCAGGTCCAGCCTCTGGGGTAGGTGTAAAGAGCCCACCCCATTGCCGCCTCGTGAGATGCCCCGGAACACAGGGCACAGCTCGTGCTGGGCCATGTTTTTGACATAGCTGCACTGGTTACCGAGGTTTCTCCCAAAACAACCATTCTTCATGAAAATTAGTTTTCTGAAACTCACAGACTAGAACTTCCGCAATATTTTTTGTAACAGTAATCAAATTGCTTTGCTGATCATGGATTGCTGGCAGAACACTTACTTTACTCCTAGTCACATGAACACATTTGTAATTGCAGTCTCTGTAAAGCTTATAGTTGGCATCACTGTTATCTAGTAAATAGGCATCCCACAAGATTTTCTTTTGTTAGTGAGGTAAATGACTGTATGTACTGTAATCTAAGGCATATTATTAATTTTACTCCGAGTTTTGCGTGTTTTCAATGAGGCATGCACTTCGATGATACTATCAACAGCTAATTTAAATTGTGATCACTGTGAATAAGCAGATACAGAGCTGTTCATCCAGCCAGAGCATTCTTTAGATCAAGATTAAAATAATGAAAGTAAATTTTATGATATGCTCTTCTCTGTATTTTTGATTTTGAGCAGTCTTGTAACAGTAGTTAGATATTGAAACCAAGCACACAGTGATCACACTTGCCAATAGAAGGACAATGTGTTATGCCCATTATCAGCTCTTTATCATAGGTTGAAATTGTAATTGGAATTGTTTTTATTGTCCAAAATATATAGAGTTAGTACACATGCTTAACTCCAATAGTGTATCCACACAAGGTTCTAGGTCTGTGTCGTGGAAGCGTTTGAGACACACTAGTAGGTTTTATTTTATTTAACAAACTGTCCACAGAGTTTCTCTGTCTCTAGTCCTTATACTAGGATTCCCTGTGCTATAAGGACTAGTTACTCCTATTGACCTTTTCATTTTACACATTACAATGAACCATTGAAACTGAGATGAAATCAGTAATCCAAACTAATAGTAGTAATAGCAATTGTTTGTCTGTTTGTTTGTCATATATTATCCGATTTATCATAGTTTTTATCTTTACATATAATTTAATTTATTTATATATAACTACAAATATCATTACACCATTTTGGTAGAAAGAAAATAAATAATAATAACTTTTTATATGTTTTGTTCTTAATCACGCGTGTGAGTCCACAGGTCACAACTAGTATTTAATTTATGACCGTAACAACCATGCACAAAGGTGTGACAGAGGACGATTTAAGGAGGTTTCGTTTAATTCGTGCAAAATGTTGCATACTTACAGTAATAGAAGTTGCCTGGTTTAGGATTTACTCAATAATGTGCATTTTTAAATTGATAATTTACCAGAATGTGTTTATAAATGAAATTAGAAAATAAGTGTCATGTAAGATAGTGTTGATTTTAGATTTTCTAATTATGCTATTTTTTGTAGGAATGTTTTGCGTTTTATTAAAATTTTAACTAATTAGGTGTTAAACTATAGTTATAAAAGTAGTATGTCACGTGTCATTATTATATGTAAGAAGACTGGAAAAACTAGACATTGCTTCTGTTAGGGTTTATAAAAACAAGTAGGCTATTGTTTTATTTAAGAATATTTAGTTTAGTACCAGTTTTCAGTTTGTGTTAATCCAACGTCAACAGACAGGTAGTTAAGTTTTGTTTTGTATATATATCTAGTGTAATTAAAGATGTCTAAAATTTTATTCATTTTTGAGTATGTATACGGGTGCTGCGAATGAAAAAGTTCTTGTTGCAAAAACTTTGTAATCTCGTTGATTCAACTAGTGTAATGGGAACATTTCTGTGGAACCTAAGTGCAATAGAGACTAAGTATAGCTAACGAGCTGTTCAGAATTTGTACTCTGAGTATAACTGACTAGTTGAGTATCGAAGCGGTTTATTGTACGCGATTTTAAGGGTTGATCATTGTGCTCTCTCTGCTCTTATCAAATAACTACTACAAGCTGCTCCTCAGCTAACAACACAATAACCGAGAATGGATTGGCATAGGGATGTATACACTAGTCTGATTGTATCAGGATCGGTAACTTTTCTTAGATTTAGTATATAAGTTTTCTAATTCGAGAACAGACCAAGTCAATATGTTTCTGCCATGAGAGCTGATCATCAATCACAATTCCTAAGAACTTAACATGGTCGACTTTTACTACCACCAAATACAAAGAGAGGCTTGGTTAGCTTTGTTTTCCGGTTTTTAATATCCTTGATTGCTGAATTCTTAGACTTCATGAACACTTTCAATAATCTAGATTGATGTTTACTTTGATCGTTGACTTTTCTTACCCAGTCTTAGCACTTTGTGTATCTCACTGGGTTGCATCCCCATGTCATAGTCCATTAAAATCTCGCAAAAAAACTTTCTTGCTTGACTGCTCTTTCAGTAGAATAAGATTCTAATGCTCCAATATTCTCCCAACCCTCTACTATTATAATATTGCAGGACCTGCGTTTGTGTTCTGTAATTTATTCTAGAACTTCAGCAAAGTCCGGGTTATTGTACACTTCATTGTTGGCTAAGGTGGTCTCTGGAGTGGATATTTTTACAGTGAGCTGTAGCACATCTTGTCTGAGTGGTTTCACAGTTTTTTTTTTATAAGCAAAGGCACTTGAAATAGACCCCATCGGCAAGAGGGACACAATAAAAGCATGTTTGTCGTAGTTTTGAGCCCCATCACTTTCACCTCACTGCTTGTCAGATTACGTTTACAGACATCACATTGTATCGCATCTTTGGCATTTAGGTTTTCCTGCACTCATAGCAAATCATAGGCATTCTTTTAGATACAGAAAATTTTACAAAACAGAAGTTAGATAACAGCCACTGGTCACTTAGGTTATGTTTTGGTTTAACCACTATTTAACGCCACTGAAAACTTTGGCTATAGCAATAGCAATAACACAAGTTTACGTGATTAAGTTGAATGATTTGACACGGTTTTTATACTGTTTATCACTTAAATTCAGTTTGTTTTCAGTTTCCGACACACACTAACTATATTGACTTTACTGTAGGTAGACTAAAAAAAATGCTTACCATATACATTTTTCCATGCTAAATAACAGGCGGTGATACCGTTGTCTAACAATTCTTTTAACGTGGTAGTCATCAATTTATGAAGATCTAAAATAGAAACAAAAATTGTATACAATAGTTTGTAGCATAGCCTTATCTACACTCTAATTAATACATAATATTGACAAACAAACGGCTTCTATTCCTCTGGATATTGCACGGTATGAGTAAAAGCATCTCTATCATTCCGTAATAAATATCAAATGTTTGGAGCAATGGGCTGCGGTTTCAGAACGCTTACAATACAATCATGAATGACAATACAGAGTGGCCAAACATTACAAGGGGCATGTGGCCTAAACTATCAATTATGTAATAACAATTGTAATAATATATTAATGGGATTATCGTTAGACTTACGCGTTGTCGACAATATCACGATCAACAACGCTTGTCTTATGTTAACTATTGTGTCAATTTACTGCGTTTTTCACCGTAGATATATAGAAAACAGTACGGAAACTATCTTCAGTAGTTCGAAACGGCCCACTGACATAAACATGCGCATCGACGAGACTCCTATGCGGTTCTCGCGGTGCCGTCAGTAGTGAGTGTTACAAACTATTTTTACATGATAACCTTTTTTATATAATCTAAAATATGAAATGTCTCACTTGACTAACTGATATGTGTTTTAAAATTGTAATGGTGTTCTTGATCATAAATCTAAATTCGTAAAATATAACACAAATCTGAGATGGCATCTGTTTGAAATTATAATTTTTTTCGTCGTTTTTATGGTTTTTGAGGGTGTCGAAGTCGATAGTGCTGACAAAATAAAAATCCAATTAAGCGTCTGCGCGAAATTATCAATTTTATCGTCATGGATCTCGTTTTCAGGTTTTCTAGGGCGTTGAAGCCGATAGTCCTGTCAGAATAGAAATGCAAGATGGCGGCTGGGCTAAATTATTAACTTTTTTTGGAGTCAATAATTTATAATTTATGATGAATAAAAGTATTTTTTATGTTATGTTTTTTTAATTACAAGGTATCAAACGCATTTTTGAGATTAAAACGCAGTACGGTTCAGCCCGAAAATGCGTGACAAACACCCGAAAACAGAGCTCATGAGCACTGCGCCCGCGCCACCTGCAGCGCCTACCGCGGCTCACGTACGCTCCCGCTAAAACTTGTTAAAGGTTATGCTATAATGATAAGTTAACAAATTAACTAGATTTAATGTCAGTAGCAGAATAACGAATGTTTTATTAAAAAAACAATACCTTAAAACATTAAAAGTGAAAACATTATTCTTCTTTCTTACAGGGTTCAATGGGGCATAGATAATTATTTGATCAATTAGGCTTAGTTTCCATACTGTTGCATCTTTATACTGTGGTTTTCTAATAAACAAAATCATAATTAACTTAAGGTGCAATAACACTAAGCTATCAAATTTCCTGGTGAGGTCCAACAGGACAATCTGTGTTCTACATAACTGTCGCTATGGCTGTAAGAATAATCATATTTGAGACAAACTTACTTGAGTTACTTGAATTACTTGAATTACTATTTATTATTTATTTTATTTTATAAGCCAGTCCCATTGGCAATACGATTGCACATCATAACTACAATATTGTTAGGTTGTATGTTGGTACAGGTCGCATGTTTCAACCAATCTTGTCGAAACTTGGTAAGTATGTTCTACTGTACAATATTTTTTTTTTTCGTCGGCAATTTTTGAGTAGGGGGGACTTACTTCTTCTAAAAGTTCTACTTCGTTTTTTTTTATTGCCAAAAGTAGCCATGCAAGCAGGCGGTTCACCTAATGTAAAGTCACCAGGTGGTCACCATCGCCTAAAAACGTTTGCAACACCAAGGACAACACGCTGCCGCCTCTAAGGACTCTTTTTTTGAAAAACCCCATATCGTAGACACATTATGACCGGTATGAACACTGTTTAGAGCAAGTGTTTAATAAAAGTTCATTGTCGGCTGAGTAGAATAACTACCTGCGACATGTTTGAAGTAATTATTCTTAGTAAAAATACATTGCCGTTGTACATTGTATTTTTACTAAGCACTTGACCTGAACAGTGTATGTATCGACTATCGGCCATTAATAGACATAATTTAATGCCTATGATTTGTGTGTAACATCGGATTCTAATCTTTTTACAAGCTGCTCTTATTTTTGGTATAAAAGCACCGTTTATACCTAAGAAAGAAGCTATATCTAGAGCAGAAGCTCTAAACTAATGATTATTTATGATTATAATTGAACAATTGACAACATCGCAACACATAACCAGATGCTGCTTATTAAACGTATTAACACGAAAACAAAGAAAGTCCGTCAATTTGTAATACGTGACAATTTTGTAAATGTAGTGCAGATATAGATGGCGCTGTATCCAAGTATTTTAAACACAAGGTACTTTTTCTTAAACTACAAGAATATAAAATGCCCAAATTAAGAAAACAATAACAAAATTTGGAAAATTGCCAGCTATCTCAAGCTACAAATCCCGGAAGCCGACACTGGCTCCGGCTGGCTGACGACGCTTCCGCCGAACGTCAGCAACACTGCTAGTTGATTCTGGTACTAATTTGACTACGTTTAAGCGTCATGGTGGATGGAAATCGGACCAATTATATATTATATTGAGGAAACAGTACAAAATAAAAATAAGATCACTCAAAACATAATAGAATCAATTCATTTGCACCGATCAACATCACCACGTCCATCTACGTCTCATGCAAATGATTTTAAATTCAGCCCGCGTCTACCTGTACCTACTGATTCTGATGATATTAATTATCAATCATAAAATAAACCAAACTAATATTTAAATAAGTGTTCCGTTTTTCGTGCAAATTTTACTTTTAACTTTTACATTTATAACTGCATATTTAATATTTTTATAAAAATGCAACATGTAAAATTACAACGAGTGAAAACCACGTTAGTTTTAATACAAAATTTGTACTTTAACTTTCAATATTAGTAAGCTTTAAATGTTTTAGGAGAAGATAAATTATAGCTTGTTACCATCAACTTAAGTTTTTATTTTGAGTAGATATATTTTATCACGGCAGGTATCTACCTACCTAGTTAGTAGTTCAAAGATAAGTAGATTACGCATCTCACTAAAGTGAGTAGATAATTAATGTATTCGTATTAATTTAGTGCCCTCGCATGCACTCGGGACCCAAAATATAAATTGTGCTTTATTAACTTACTTTGCACGCGATGGAACAATCTACTATTAATGTCAGTAGTGCAATAAAATAAGTAGCTGATTATTTTAATAACATATATTTGAAAATGGGCTGTACTTTAGTAAATATAAGCTTATGCCAATGACTAACTGTGTGACTCACCGTGACGAATTACCATGTGCACATGGCCTATAATAGGAAGCATTCCTGACAATACAGGAGGTTGTAATGATACTGAATTTTTTCCACACCATAATTTCCAAAAGGCACACCAACAACACAGAAAGACTAAAATAATATTATATAAATAACATGCTTTATAATTTTTGATATTGTGCGTTACAGGAATTGGTCTCTGTGACAACTATAAACATTTAATGAAGTGTTTTGTGTGCGTCAATTTATAGGCATCTTTTAGAATCAGAACTAGTTTTTGGGGTTCTGTTGTCATTAGGAACCTGTATCTTTTTTGTGCACATTCAAATGTTACGATTTCAATATTTTCACACTTATTTTCATTTACTTAAAGAGATCATCACTGACTGATTCATCAACGCTTATACAACTGCGGCTATCACTTGAAAGTTTCGCAGTTTGAAAGCATACACTAAGATAGTATTTGTGGGTTCTTTCTTGTCTACGAGCGTGAAACGAACAAAGCCGCTTGCGGGTCAACTAGTATTTTTAAAAATAGCTGCACCCTACGGTCCTGCCCTTACTTTAAGTAAAAATACTTATCCTACTCTCATTAGGAATATTATTCCGAAATAAAAATCAATATTTGCAAAGCCAGCTACAAGGTTGTCCAACCGATTTATAAAGTAAACAGTACTAATGTTGTCAATAATTAATATGCATAAATGAATGACATAAGTCTTAACACTGGCGTTAAAATACACATACCTGCATGATGTTTAGAACGTGGTCCAAGGAGATAAACGATATAAGGAGGGGCGGTAGCGTGGATTACAGAGGTAACTATCTGAGATTTTTATTTCTTCGTACGTATATTACTATATAAAATAAAAATAAATATCAAATACTATATTAAATAGAACATTGCTTAACCTAAAACAGCTACATGACTAACTTGGTAAAGTTCAATACCTAAAGCTATGGTTTATGACCAGATTTTGTTCTAACCATTGCTACGGAACTCTTGCTTAAGCATCATGACTCGTATTTAGTTGTTCGTATTGCGCCTGTTACTTTATATAATTTAAATAAGTGTGTAGATAGCAAATCAAGTTCGGAAGAAAAAAATATTTAACGATATTTTTCGAAATTTTTAATTTGCTTAATATTCTAGCTATCGCACGCAACTTCGTCCGCGTAAATAAAAGTTTTTACAATCCCTCGGGAACTATCCGTTGAATCGGGATAAAAAATGAAAGTTAAGTCATTTATTGGAACAAAATATCTCAGCCATTTAGTATCTACAAAAAATTTATTACGTTTACATACCAATACACCGTACTAGGATTCCTAGTGTACCGGGAGTTACGGCCACACACAATAACACATGACAACATCCAATCCCTGAAAGCAATCATTTCTGCTCATCAGCAAATATTCCCTCCTATTTTAATCAGCCCCCTCCCCGCCCCCATCAAACCTAAGTGCCGTGCTTTAAAGCAAAGTCCCTACTAAATGACCTAACGGAGCCGTTAAATTCGAGTCAATGAAGCCTCTAAATATTTGACTAAATTTAAGCCGTAATTTACTAAACTGTAGTTATAATTTAGCAGACTGTGTTTGCCTTAGGCTATGGTCACGGTAATATTATCCATCCAGTATTGTAACTCGACCCTGTCCTTGATATAAATACCTACAGCTGCGCGGTATGTAAACACGCGGTAGGGCTGCCCGCGTGCAGTTTTTCAATTTTATTTAAGTACCTATTTAAGTTTCTATCTAGTTTGTGATTGTATATATCCCATATTTTACTATCTTAAAAAAGAAGACTAGAAATTGTGAATGAGTCAGTAAAAGTTAAAAAAGTGCTGTATTTTTTGAGTTGATTTAATAAATTATTATTATTATTCCTTTTATTCAAAATAAATCACGGATTTCATCCGGTCCTTTACAAAGGCATAAGTGGGGCTGTAGCCAACACTTAGAGGCCTGTTTGGTATAAAAAATACAAAGTAGTATAAAAAAAAACCAGAAACTTTTAGATGGATGGTGACATGATAAATCTATTATATAAATGGGTAAAATGACAAGGCTATTGAAATGATTTTATTAGTGATAAAAAGATAGTGGGCTATAGAAGAGACTACGGCACCTGCCAAATTCAGTCTCATTTTAAAATTTTTGGGCAGATGGTGACTTGCCACCCACTAAACGGGCCCCCCATAAAGGCCACCATGAATGGTGACAGAAAGGGCAACGTTGGTGTGGCTGGCTAAAGGGTGTCGAGAGGTGTGCTGCGGTTTCACTGAAGCGCTACTACCGGCGTTATGCCCTTTAACACTTCCACCCTTGGAGCTTTTTGTTACTTGCTCTTGCGTCTCGTCTTTATTATTATTATAGTATCTTAATTTCCATAATGAATTAATTAGATAAATAACAAATAAAAATGTAATAGTAATCATAAGATTTCTATTACATAAAATGTGCATGTATAAAATAATACAATTTTAAAGTACACATTATGATTATATAGCTATTATCGCATAACAAATAGTTTTTAAAATAATCTAATCATTGTTAATTCCTTTTATATAAATTACTAAAATATTAAATAAATTCAACTTTCGTAATAATTTCATTAATATAAGTTGTAACAAAAGCCTTCTCATAGCCCACAAACGCTAAGCACAGAGGCTGATTATATTCTTCAGACTTCTGTAAAATCTGCCTCACTGTGTGAATGTGGTCTATGGTACTATAACCTTTTCGAAACCCGGCCTGCTCAGGGGATTGAAATACGTCGAGTCTTCACGCAAGACGATTTGTAATAACTCTTGAAAACAGTTTATAGATATGGCTCAGAAGGGAAATGGGTCGATAACTTTTCAGTAGGGTCTTGTCTCCTTTTTTGAAAAACAAGACGACCACACATTCTGTTCCATGTCTTTGGAGTTCTCCCAGAGAACAAGACGGAATTGAAAATGCGCTGGAGCTCATTAAGCACTGGAGTTCCACCCGCTTTTAGTAACTCCGTCGTAACTCCGTCTTCCCCTGGGGCTTTTCCATTTATCAGCTGTTTATGAGCCATCACGAAAAACGAAGAAAACTCTCAAACTGCAACAAAGTCTTAGGGCTTTTCAATGTTAATTAAGCCTTATCTCCGGACTTTTGATTTTTTATAAATTAACCCAAGTCTCACCGATGTCTGACAAAACACATCCGCACCCATAAACATGTAAACGTTTGAACGAAAGCAAATGTTCAAACATACGAGCCTACTTTTAGTATGGTACACCTTTATCTGTAGAACTGTACGACACTTACTATATTTTGAACAAGCACAAACTATTACGATAAATATTATCTCCATTGTAACTATCATCTAATCTGAGTGACAAATCTGCTCCACTGCATTTATTCGTTAGGTTAAGACGCCGCCCAACCCCAATTTTAAAATAATTTACGATGCTTTACGTAAGGTTGAAAATCGCCTGTTAGATTGGACGATGTAATGCGAAAATGCGTTAGTTTTGTATGTTTTTTTATATTTTTCATGTATACTAACACAATTGAAAAAACTGCTGGTTATAACTTTAGTACTATACGTTGGCTATGTATAACCTCAAAAAAATATAGTGTTATCGCTGAAAATTCTGAGAGTTTGGAAGTGAAAGTTTATTTTTGGGGACCTATTCAAGATTTTTTCTGCTGAAAGAGAGTTATATTTATGAATTATATTCAGTTATTACTCGTTTTCTATTCCTTTTCTAACCTTTGTATTTTTTTCATAAAATACTATCGATCTGTTTCGTTACGCTAGTTGTTTAAAAATACTGCGTTTTCTTTAATCAGGGTACGAGCGCGCTTTAATTCATATAATTCATAACTACTTTTCGGGTTTACTAATTTAAAATAATCCTATTGATCCACAGATCTCCGATGAATATGACGACGTCAGCCGCCTATTGTGACGGAACACGTGCAACGGGTGAGCGGTTGAGTCACAACGCATCGACCACCACAGCCGCCTATAAAAGGGCTGTGCTTGGCGACCGGAGCTCATCCCCGACCCGACGGACATCACCCCTATCTCTAGAACGGTAGCAACTGGGGGAATCCCTCCAAGCTATCAGTTCACCCGCTCTCGACAGAATCCCAAATAACATACAGACAGTAGAAGATGTCTCAATTGCGATCAAGGCTCTTAGTGACCACCTCCGCATCGCAGTAGGTGAATCCTCAAAGCAGGTCCAAGTGGCGGATGGTCGCCGCTTCGAACTGCACGAGTGTACGAGGAGGTTACTGACAGCTAAGAACGCCGCCACTTGGGCGTATGACTCGATGCCAACCCCAGAGAACAAAGCCACCATGCGCTAATTACAGCGTGCTGTAAAGAAACGCATGAGTGAGCTGCGTGATCAAATTTGGGACGACAAACTGTCAGAGATTGAACCAACTCACCAGGCATACTGGCAGTTGGCTCGACCTCTGAAATCTGACGGACAATCGACAATGCCTCCACTCATCAGGCCACCTCCCCTCTCCATAGCGTTCCTTGACGAAGACAAAGCCGAGTGTTTAGCTGATAGCCTCGAGGCTCAGTGTACTCTCAATGTAGATCACTTCGACTAGAAATAACTCGATTCGTTGGAATCTGAAGTCAAACGTAAAAGCTCTATGTCCATCTCTGACCTCCCACTCCTCACACCGGTAAAATCATCAGAGGTAGTGTCTCTAATCAAGAGCCTCAAGACCCGTAAATCCCCTGGTGCTGATAGTATCAGTAACTAGGTGATTAAACACTTCTCAGTCCCGCTAGTCCATCTCTTAGTTAACATCTTCAATGCGGCTATGAACAACTGCTCCTTCCCATACACTTGGAAGCATGCCATTGTCATTGGTATTCACAAACTAGGCAAACCGGCAGCTGAGCCTTCCAGCTACCATCCCATAAGTCTCCTCAGCTCTCTGGGGAAGATTTACGAGCGGCTCATTGTGAACCGACTCTGGTCCCACATTAGGTCCAATAACCTCCTTCCCGATGAGCAATTTGGTTTTAGAGCCAAACAACAAATGCGTACAACAAGTGCACCACGTAACGGAGCACATCCTAGGCGGTTTCAATAAGAAATAAAAGCCCCAAGGGATCATAGCTGTCTTCCTCGACGTAGCGAAAGCTTTCGACAAAGTTTGGCAAAACGGCTTGATATTCAAGCTGTACCAACTGGGTGTGCCAGACCTTCTTGTACTCATCTTACAAGACTTCCTTTAGGGATCGAACGTTTAGCTATCGTACCGAGGGAACGCTCTCCTCCCCGCATCCCATTCACGCAGGTGTCCCTCTCTCTCTTCTCTTCTTGCTGTACACCAGCGACATCCCACGATCTGAACCTAATGTTGAGATCGCTTAGTTTGCGGATGATACTGCAATCTACTCTACTGGCTGGTTCAAGGTCAGTCAGAGATGCGCCATCCAACGAGCCATCACCGTAATCGGTGCATGGTTTCGTAAATGGTGGATTGCAGTAAATCCTAGCAAAAGTGCAGCAGTGTACTTCACTGAGACCCGGCGGACTCTCATGCCGTCACCCATAGCATATTCGGCGATAACATAGTCTAACCATAGTCCCATCCCTTGGGCTAAATCTGCCAAATACCTGATCACCCTTGATCGCCAACTCACCTTCGTGAAACACATCCAGATTGTTCGCAATAGGGCGGCCTTCGTTATGGGTCGTCTTAGTCCCTTCATAGGCAAAGACAGTAAATTGTCTCTTAGAAATAAGACGACTCTTTACAAAATTTGCATCCGCCCAGTCATGACTTACGCATCTGTAGCGTTTACCCATGCTCAGAGACACGACCTCCATAAACTTCAAGTGATTCAGAATCACTTTATGCGCAGGGCAGTGGGCGCTTTGTGGTACTTACGGAACGCCGAACTGCACTGCGATTTCACCCTCCCCTCTATTACGCAGTATATTAAAGACTGCTCCCGCCGCCACTTCGACAAAGCTCCCCACCACTCGAATACCCTCGTGGTCGAAGCGGCGAACTACTCCACTGACATAACCGATCCTCACTTCCTTCCCCCCGTCGCCGTCCAAGGCATATTTTGGGTGACCCGGACGACCCCATCGCAGCCGTTACTTCGGCAGCTTTAGCGTCGTCCCAAGAAAACCCCGGTAATGGTTGTAGACCCGACCAGGGATGTGATCTCGATCGCATTGTAGGCTCCGGCCGAGATCTTCCTCGCAGCCCCAGTCGCAGTCGAGGTAAAACACACACACGATAGTAGTTCCAGCCAAGGTGCGGGCAGGAGTATACACCGCGGCCCCGGTCGCGATGTATCCTCTGGCCCAGGTAATGGCTGTGGACGAGGTAATTCTGTTTAATTATGTAGCCCCAGCCACGGTACGGGCATGAATGTACAACGCGACGATCCTGGTCGCGGTGTGGACTCATGTCGCGGAAATGGGGGGAGGCGAGGTAATTCAGTTTGTAGCCCCAGTCAAGGTAGTGATTCTGATCACGGTGTAGGCTCCGGCCGAGGTAATGACTGAGGGCGAGGTACACAAGGTTATGATTCCCAGGTAAATACATTCAGACACCGAGCTCGCCGGCGAGCTCGAGGCAAAAATTATGTCTTGGTTAGATTCTCTCCAAATAGTCATAGAGTAAAAATTCATAGGGCCCACTTTCAACGGTACACTTATGTACCGGGGCGATTCTCTCCGACTCCTCTCTCTCTTGGCGACGGCCCAAGCCGAGGTCCGTACCTTAGTGGTGCCCTTGAGCAAGTACTACTCCTCTCCTTGCGGCGAAGCGTCTTCAACGCTCGCCTTAGGCGGTGCGCCCTCTGCGCCCGCATCTGGCTGAGTGCCATTTGCGCTCGCCACCCGTCCGGTGACGCTGTAAATGCCGGTAGAGGCAAACAGCATTAGTCAGGTCTAAAAAAAAAAAGACCGGAGCTCAGTTGGCTGCGAGGGCTTGCCGCGTGCGCACATCTCTGTTGTTACAATCTCATAAGTGATCGAAGATTAAAATTGGAATAGACATTACGTGTTTTCTTCATACCGGGTCACACTTCATGTCGGGCTCTTAGCCGATAAATATATTAAACCTTATCAAAATCTATCTAGTTGTTTTATAGCGTAAATAAACAGACAGTCTAGATATTATACGAGTACAGTTTAAAAAATATAATACCGACTTCCATTCTATTCAGTTATTGGAGTGGATCTCAAAAACTACAAAACCGAATTTGTTAAAATTTAAATGGGACTACACGGGAAGCACCAGCTTTCAAACAAAAAAGAATTTTGAGAATCGGATCAAACGTAAAAAAAAAGTCGAATTGAGTACCTCCTCCTTTTTGGAAGTCGGTAGAAAAGTGTTTTAGTTTCTTACATCTTCTATGCCAGTAATGCCACATGTATAGTCATGACCTTGGTTAAAATTTTAATGTGTAGAGTCTGTGCGGAAAGAGAACCGTCATAAAATTTGAGGGCGCAACTGTGTTTTTTTAACGTTAGACATAATTTTATGCAAAATTCACTTAAAAACAACACAAAACAAAGCTGTATCCGTCACGTACAGTCCCACCATCTTATCTGTTCAGGTGACAGCGTCGCTAGTGGATAATTTGGTATTGCAGCCTAAGAAATTCACCAAGAAAAAGGAGAATCAAAACATAGGGCAGTCTTTCAAGCTACTCTTTAATTTGCAAATTCTGCAATTATAATCCTACTAACATTATAAACGCGAAAGTTTGTTGTATACATATTATGTATATTTTAGTTCCAATTTTGCCCACCTGAACAGATAAGTTGGTGGCACTATAAATACCACGAAGTATAGTTTGACATTTGACAGATGGCTGGGCTGGGCTGCCATATAATAATCAAAATCATATTGTTTTGTAGTTCCATTTTTCGCCACGACGGTTCTCTTTCCGCACAGACTCTAGCAAATTTTATGGATCAGACGCGACCAAATGTCATGGAGATAAAATTGGATTAAGTTATTATTCTTTGTTTATACCATACTATAGATTTCAAAGTTAGGTTATGTAGACATGCATATATAAATAGGTAATGATGAATACTTAATATGATTATATTAAAATAAATTATATCCGTATCGAATACGCGATTATATAACAAATTAAACTAATAGGTACCTGTACTACACCGGTCAGTAATTATATTATTTAATTTGCCAACAATTACCATGCAACACTCATTTAGTTATGAAGAGATAAGAATAAAACGAGTTTATTTGCATGATGCTAAAACAATAAGTAGACGACTGTTATTGTATAAACAGCTTTTCAAGAGCATATCGGGTCGCGCTTAGTTAACTTTGTTTGCTTTAGCCAATTTGTTAAACTTGGTATAAGCCTGTCTCAATTATAAGGTTTAAGTAAGACTGGTAAAATAAAAATAGATATATTAAAAAAAAAACATAAGTGCTCCGCGTTTTAAACTTTGATTTATATATATATTATTAAACAAACTAATAATTTCTTAATTTTATTTTTATTTTGAGCAAATTGTTTTATCAAATCATGTGGTTCGCGAGAATGTTAATTTCATTATCTTATCAGATAACTTATGTTATATAGAGTGGAATATAGAGTCTAATTTAGGTGTTTTATTTATTTTAGATTATGAATTTAGTATCCGAAAAAAAGTGTTAAGTAAATTTTCGAGCGAACGAAGCCGCGGGTATACTTAGTAATAAATAAAATAACTTCTTTAATAAAACAAATAAAGTACCTGCGATATAACTATTGAATAAATGCTAAAGATTATGTACATTCCTCGAATTACAACCAAGTCAAATTTCACCACCATAGAAGTAAAATAATATATTCGATTTTATATATCTATTTAAACAATAAACTAAAATATTCTTAAACTATAGTGCTTCCATCTGTTCAAAGATTTTTATCTGTTCACGAAAAGATTTCTCTGTGCCGTTCGTAAAATATACATATGACGCTTGTTCTATTTAACAAGTGACGAGACCGAGGATTTTGGTTATGGTAAGCATCACGCTTGCTTACGGCAATACCCAGTGGGTCTCAATACCCAGATCTTTAAGCTTTAGAGTTGAGAGGTCATCCAAAACATGCCTAGGCTTTACAGTTCCATTCGCTCAGTATTTGAATTGCTACTGTGCCCTTCGTATACTAACACAGCTGTAGTGCTGTCGCTTGCACTGCAGCTTGAGGAAGTACATCTTTTACGGTGATGGTAATCACTAAAACTGACATTGCAGTCCTCGCAACTGGGGTTCATGTCATTTGCCACCGGTCTCTCAAAACGTGTCTGCTGAGAAGTTTATTTTAAGGCTATAATATATACGCAATTTGCATAGCAAGCTCACCATTTCGAAGGCTATCAAGATTCAGTGTCGTTGGCATCTCGTTCTTACTTAACTGATACTATATATAATTAATAAACAACGGATAGTTGAGCTTGATTTTGTAGTTTTTAAAAATAATTACAATTATTTTGACACTCATGAGTAAATATGAACTATTTTATTTAATTATGTACTCGTATTAACACTAATACCGTGCAAAACCTAAATTACTTTGAGGAGATGAGTACTCGTGCACTACTTAATTAATTTCTAATTAAGTAGGATTACTGCCCGGAACGGCTAGTTGTGTCATGTAGACTTCACACATGCCTACTTGAATCATGGCAGTTGAATCAAATCAATCACTCAACAAACAACTAATGCGACATGATATGTGAGCAAAGATATTGGACTCCACACTATCGTATACGTCACTTGGCTCTTGCAAGAAACTTTCTAAGTAATGGTATTGTTGAAGTATACAATACAAACTCTTCAATTATTTGTGATACTGTTGTACTAACTAAAATGACCGTTTGATTTGTAAACGTCAATGATACGATTACGTTACAATTACGCAAGTTTTCGTGCAAGGCCTACTTAACGCTGTGACCGCTTCTGTGCACGCCTAACCTGCACATAATAAAATGTTTAAGTGCATATTATGTTTTGTGACCGTATTTTCTAATGTAACGTTAGACGGGAAGTTGCACGCTTTATTATGATTGATTGGTGATGAATAGCTGGTATCTGCATACATGATCCTTTCGATCCCAAATCACAAGACCTCAAGATTTAAAAGTTGTTTTAAATATAGTCCGTCCAAAATTTGGAACAACCTTCCACCTTCTCTTTGTTGGTTGAAAGGGCAACGCTGTTACCCCACAGCCGAATGGGCCGGCACGTCCGGGGAAGTACCACATTCCCACATAACACCGAGGTGAAATAACATAGCTTGCTATTGCGTTTCAGTTGGTTTGTGAGTTTCCGGAGGCCCGATTCATCCCCCGTCCCCCTATCCTTCCTTCTCCCCATCCATCCCCACCCCTTCTATCTCTTCCTTCCTATCTTCCTTCCTAAAAGGCCGGCAACGCATCCTTGAGACCATCAATACCAGAGTATTACGGATGTCCGTAGGCGACGGTATCGCATACCATCAGGTGAGCTGCTTGCTCTATTGCCAACCTATCCCATAAAAAATACCTTTTATGAGGAAGAAAATGTGCGTGAGCGTGCTAGAAATCATTTTAAAACAACTTTTGAATTCAAAACGGCGCTATTTACACACCTAACCCATAAATTTGTACGCGAAGAAACACACATATAAATACAGACACTCCACACAACAATATGCACACAATGGCATACTCATTGTTTATAGATCACAATTATTTTAATAAATTAATTAAGAATAGAAACAAAAAAGAAACATAAAAACAAAAATGGGAACAAAAAGATAATTTCATGTCAGTATACTCGTACTTAATATAAAAGCGGTGTTATGATAACGTGTTAGCTGTAAACTACAATTTTAAATCTATTCCCGCTCCTCATTTATTTTTCTTTACTCGAAGAACATTTCATTTCGAGCAATGGGGTATGCTGAAAACCATGGTGTGTAAACTATGTTTGTACACAACAACGCTGAGCATATCCCTGTTGTCAAAAATAAAAACACAAGAAAGTTAACAGCATTCAAGCAATTAATCTTTCAAACTATTTTTAATATTATTTATGTGATTAAATATTATTGTAATCTTTTATTTTATGGGCAATACACTCATTTTTCATTTACATTTTATTTCATGATGTTCAATTTTAATTAATACATTTATTTGCATGTTATTCAATGCATAAAAGTTGTATATGCAATACGAACTACGCTCGGACAAACTAAACTGACACTTTAAAAACGCAGTTTTTTGCTTGGGCATAAGTGACATAAAAGTCATTGTAGACGCATGGGAGTAAGTGCATTCGAAAAAGCAAAAAGTTTGAAGTGGGATGGCATTCATAACTTATATTCGACCAAACTGTCGCTTATGCCAAATTACCTTTTAACCGATCGATATGTATTAAGTAAAATAAGCTCACCCGCCAGCGGCTTCACTCGCTTGGTCTTGGTATAGAGGTAAAAGTGTCGTTTGGAACCTCGAGGTCCTTGGTGGATCCCCGGGTTGGACAGTTACTGGCTTTTTCTGCCCAATAAATTTTGAAGGAGTGCCCCTATACTTTGCAATAGACTCGCCTCTTAGGTCCAAATAAGAACCCCCATGCAAAATTTTAAACTTTTAGCACTCGCAGTAACGAAGTTTCATACAAACTATCAACCCCAAAAAAACCCTTAGGGGTTGAATTTCATAAACTCCCGACTTAGTGAGCACCTACGTCCTAAAAAGAACCCCCATGCAAAATTTCAGTCAGGGTCAGGGTGCAATTTAGCATTCTGTGTTGACATCGCTACTGGATTTTAGTGCAAATTTACATGTTAAGTATTTTAAACAATAACTCATTGATTGGATACTCGTTAATCAGCGACGCAAAGTATTTATTATAAAAAGATAAGTAGCAAGTAAGTACGAGTAGATTAATTTTTCTCACATACCACACAACTCTCTCAACCACAGAGCGTGTACCTATTTTATACAAATACTTGGTTACTGCATCGCCTACTAATATCATAAATATTTGGTTCGTTTGTTTAAATATATGTTTCGCTTTTACACCTCAACGACTGAACAAATTTGGATGAAATTTAGTAGCTATATAGATGTGGCATTGGATTATCGAATTAGATACTTTTATACCAATTATCTATGTATTTGATATTAAAAACATATTACGTTTTCTATAATCTTTTATATATCTAGGCAATTTATTGTACAGTTTGGCCCCTTCATACATAATGCTTTTTTATGTCATTTACCCGTCTCAGTCCTATTTTATGTGTTTTTTTGTGATTTAGCTAAGTTTGTATGACTATGTTTGCCCTTATGAAGAATTTTTCGTATTAGTAAATAATTATAGTATATATGAGTTAGGTAGATGTTCATTTCTTTAGTTTCCTTGTAAAGTTTTTGTGTGGGTGTAAGGTAGTCATAGTGGCATAACTCTTTTAATAGTTTACTTTGTGCAGTTTGAAGTATCTCTAAATTTGTTTTTTCGGCTGAACCCCAAACCTCCATTAAATAATCAATATGTGGTTTTACCAATGCATATTATGGTAAACCTTATTTGTCTGGGAAAACTGCGAACACCGTCTTTCAATGCTTCTGTGAGCGATGTCAATTTTGATTTAATCTTGTTTATATGAGAAAGCCATTCATTCATCATTTATCTTTAAGGGCGGGTAATTATAGATTTTTTTATTCTAAGTTTCAAAAATTATTTATTTAGTTTTAGATATATTTATGGTCAGTAGATTTTGTTTGAATCATTTATTAAGCAAATTAAGATCATTCTGCGCTTCACACATAATAGACTAGAGTTACCAAAGTAAAATAAACATGTGTCATCGGCGTATAATATTATATCCCCTCTTGACCCTATCTGGTAAATGATATTAATATATAACAGAAATAATAAAGGTCCCAAAATCGAGCCTTTTGGCACTCCGAAGGTAATGGTTTTCTGATCACTTTGAAATGCCCCAATTTTTACTATTTGTAAACGATTTGCAAGAGATGATCTGAATACTTTATATGCAGACCCAGTTAATCCAACTTTATTGAGTTTATTTATTATTAGTTCATAACTTACAGTGTTAAACGCTTTTTTAAGATAGATAACAATCCCGACGGCTATTTGTTTCTTATCAATACTTAGTGAGTACGTTACTTACGATTAATTTTAGTAATTTAATTACAATGTTCAATTCCGTGATAACAGAGCCCTTCATATCTGCTTCACTGATATTATTTGTTTTTAGAATGATTTTAACCATCAATCCAGTGTATGAGCAAATGATTAAGAACCTTCGTTTTTATAAAGTTTGAAGTAAAATCTAGAATAGGCTTAACAGGTTTAATCAAACATATGTTAAGAACTATGACCAAATCATAATACAAAAATTAACGCCAGCTCGCCAGGAAATGACCTGAGTTTTTCGGTTTATTGGAAAAAAGGTTTTGTACACATCCACGGCACTAAGCGCGACAGTAATTACGAAACTTGCGTATTCATCATAGCAGTCTGTTTATATTAATAAATTAATTATATTATTGTAGAAATATAAACAAATTTGGTTTATATGACAAGCAGAAATTTGAACCGGTATAAACTAGGTACACCAATCACATTAAAATTTTATTTATCTTAGTTTTTCTTTTCTGTATATTTTTTTTCCGTTCTTCCTGTTTTTTTTCTTAACGATCTTCACTTCATGATAGTTTTTTTCGCATAAGGAAGAGTTGATAACCTTAGCGCGACCGCCGTGTTCAGGTATGAACAGTGAAGTACATAGTATAGTATACATAAGCTGTACTTCTGGTGGTGTTATGTGCTTGTGTCGGCTGGGTGGTCTATACCAGCAGCTCTAACTAACTAAGTAACCAATTCAAATGGAACCGTCACAAGGTACAATATAGGACTCATAAACATAATGTTTTATCAGGGGTGCCGTTGGCTACACAAGCTCTCTAAATTGACTTTCAATGTGCCTCTGCCTGGCCGTTTATAAACTTTAAAACTTATAATAGTAATAAACTATCATTTTGCTGTAACAATACGGAAATAGCGTACTTATAACTAGATACTGCCATTATATAACACGTTCAATAACTATTTATTTATTTATTTATTTATTATTATAATTTGCTTACACACTAACAGCTACGCCAAGGCGTGTGACAAGCCAGTATATTACCTAATAAACTAAATAACTAATATAAAAATATAACCTAATTAATTAACAAAATAATATTATTCTAGAAATTTAGTACATATATCAACAAACATGAAAAATATATATATATAAAAATATATAAAACTATAACTAGGGGCTTAGGTAATACCTATAACGAAGTACCTATGTTCTGTATTAAATAGTTTATTGTCATCCTAATGAATTAATGATATTAAAAAAGTATTTAAATATTGAAGTATATTTGACAATTTGAGTTGAACCATTTTTCTGTATGGAACTGATTACATAAAATTAGTTCTTTTTGTTTCTCCGCTCTAATGTGAACTGATTTCCAGATGCAGGGTAGCTTGTCAGCCGCCATTTGAACTCCACTTTGCTAATGTCAGCTGTAACTTTATATCTTCGTATCAAGTGTACTAAAGCAACCTTCATGGACAGCATCGCGTATATTTTACCTGTAATTAGTATTAATTTTAAATTATTTGTTTTCAAACTATAATAGTATTATTAAAAAAAAAGTGCGATAAAAAAAATATGTCGCATTTCATAAATACAATATTAGAAAACGTCTTTCATGTACATCATATTTTAGGTAGTAATTAAAGCTGAACCTCTTACGGCTATTCCAGTAAATTAATGTAAGGCTAACTTCAACTTAGCAGCTTTGCACAAACGTATACACAATAAAGGACCTTTGCAAACAAAGTATCATTCAACATGTCATACGTTACGTTATCAAACTATGCATTACACCAGCAACCAAAATAAATTGTAGGATTTCTCGACGCGGTCATTAAATAAATAATAGGACATTACGCGGTATCTTAGGCAATATACGTATTTTGCCTTAAGTGAGTCATGTGGTACTTACTGATTGCCAAAAAGTGTTGTATTGAATACAAAGCCGATATAAATCTGAATGTATAATAATATTATAATATTTATTATGCAAAAAAGCAACAAATATAATGTAACACAATAGTTCAATAAAAATAAGTTATCCATTCAATTTCAATAAAAACAATGATGAACGCCGCTATAATATTTTATCCACGTAAATAATATATTTTAAGTTATGTTGAAATACTGCCCAAATCGTTAATGTCATACGGATAGTGTGTAACATTAATAAATGCTGCAGTGCTAGTATAGATCTTAGATCGATAAATTTACCGTATCGATAAGTTGTTTAAATATATCTAATCAAACCAATATTTGGTAGCATGGATCTTATCGCGATACGTTTCTGTCGAGGTCGACAATTTGTAAAAATCATATCTATTATAAAATGGCAACACGGATGACGACAGAAAATAAATAACGCATATCGATCGACTAATTTCTTGGTTTTGTTGTCAAATTTGACATTGTTTGTAGATAAAACGAGATCGGTAGCATGCAACGTTTTCAAGAGAGGTATAGAAAAATTCGATATAATCATAGCGATTATACCGAATTTCCTAGCATGAATCTCGTTTTTTTCGGTTTTTCTCGATTAATTTTAATTACCTTATCGATTTTTTATCGGGTTTTCAAAATGCTCGATAGTTTACATAGATTTTGGTAGTGTTTTACTACTGGAGATTGAAAGGAGGTCGCGAGGTACAATGTGAGGGCAAACAAGCGGATGCCAATGATTATCTCGACTTGGATAGCAAACAGTTTGAAATTATTTTACGGATTAATAAAAATATTGTCATACCGTGGCCAAAAATATGGCCACGGTCGGACCATCCATAGTAGTTACGCAAATCGTACCTTACAGTACAGACTGGCAATGCTCAAAAAATAATAACGTGAATAATGATGCCTTATTCGTTTAGCTTTGAGGGCATTGGTGGCGTTATCATTGATGTATCTTTTGTTAATGCAGTCGTCAAGATCAAAAACGTAGTTTTTGCCACTTTCGCCACTTTTGCCCACACCCTATTCGAACGCTCAACCGAGCACTTATGCTAAGATAATTAGACCTTAAATCGCATGATTATGCGATCAAATACATAGTTGTCCAAAAACAATCACAAACAACCATGCTCCGGACGTGGGTCGAAAACTGCACTTTTTGGTATCGAAATTAACTTTTTATTTTAGCTTAATGAACGCTGAACGCAAATTAAAACAACATTTTCAAGCACAGATTCCCAATTCGTACGCCCTTGTGAGCGTTTTAGTGTTATTTTCGCCTACTTGGGTCTATTCGAACGCATTAGTTATTGACATTCTGATTTTCCGAATCGATAAGTTGTTAGAGATGTCGATTCGTATCAATAGTCGGAAGCTAAGTCAGATCCATATCTTACCCCGATAGGTTTATAGCCTGTTGTCTAGGTCTTCATTCAATCGAAAGTATAACGATTATAAAACGGCAACATGGATGTCGACTGGTTAACTAATCAGTAACACATTTGAAATAAATGAATGACGAACGTTAGGAGTTCTAATCTAACTAGATTAGAACTCCTAACGTTCGTCATTCATTTTTTTTCAAATGTGTTACTGCTATTTGGTTGGCGGGGAAAAAACCAAGAATGACTAGTTAAAGTGTTGATTTTGTTTAATTTCCTGGCGTTGCGATTCATCGAGTTTTGACGCGCAGTAGTGGTGGGGGTTAACAGTTACCGTGTATGTAATGGTTTACGAGTGTTGGCAAGTTAAAATCCATTTTCTTTTTTACACAGTTAAATTCAAAATTCAAATTCAAAAATTATTTATTCAGTTTAGGCATCATAGACACTCTTATGAACGTCAAAAATTTTTAAATGATTCTACCGCTGTCTTCGGAAAAGAACCACCGCCGAGAAGAAGCAGCAAGAAACTCGTGGGCCATTATTTTTTCAAGTCTTTGCACATTGAGGTTACATATGAGTAGTATTAAAATAACAAATTTATTCAATAGTTGGCTACTAGGCAGAAGTGGAAAGCTTCCAGGCATCTTTGTCTTCTAAGTAGTGACTTAATTTATAATACGCTTTTTTCATTAGTATATTTTTGACACGTAACTTGAATTTCCCTTCAGTGAGCTCAGTAATGTCTTTCGGGATTTTATTGTAGAAACGTACACAATTGCCTAAGAAGGACTTATTTTTAGTTTTCGTGAGTCTAAATTTAGATACAGGTATCCTATCCTTATTTCTAGTATTAATATTATGCATATCACTATTTATTCTAAACTTCTTTATATTTTTACGAACGTACATTATATTTTCTAGGATATACAAAGATGGATGAGTTAATATGTTAATTTCTTTGAACATTTGTCTTAAGGATTCGCGGGGACCCATTTCGTAGATGGCTCGAACTGCCCGCTTTTGCAATATAAAAACTGTCTCTATGTCCGCCGCTGACCCCCACAGCAGGATACCATATGACATTATGCTGTGGAAGTAAGCAAAGTAGACCAGTCGAGCAGAAGCTATATCTGTCAATTGCCTAATTTTATGAACCGCATATGCAGCTGAGCTCAATCTTCCAGATAGTGCATCAATATGAGGACCCCATTGTAATTTAGAGTCTATGCTAATACCTAGAAAGACTATTGCCTTGTCAATTTTCGATTTATTTCCGTTGAGTAATACGTTTGGCTCTATATGTCTTACATTAGGCATGGAAAATTTTAAACATTTCGTTTTCTTTGCGTTGAGAAGCAGGTTGTTTGCGGCGAACCAATTTGAAACAATAGTTAACGCGTTGTTGACTTTAACTAGTTCTCTATCTTTCATATCTACTTTAAAAATCAGAGAAGTATCATCCGCAAAAAGACAGTTACTTATCAAGCAACTTGAAACGCCGTTAAAAATTCGATCAAAATGAATTACGGATATGTCAATGAGATTCATGCTAGCAAATTTGGTATATTCATTAAGATTTATCGAATTCGTCCATACATCTTTAAAAAACGTTCCATGCTACCGATCTCGTTATATCTATGAACAATGTCAAATTTGCTTGCAAATGCTCGCACTGCAGGTTAGGTAGATATAGCTATAGATATGGCTGTTGACATTACTTTAGTTATTAAAGTCGGTGTTGATGTAGGTCTATAGCTAAAATACGAAATCGTCTTTATTAAAGTTATATGATTATTAACGGGATATTTACCGTGGTAAGGTTGTGGAATGAGCTCCCGATATTTCGGCGCAGTTACATGCACCATGTTCACGGGAAGACTGAAGAATGCGGGTGTTTGGTCAAAAAGTTTAAAAGTTAGGTGCAGACATAACGATCTACCCTCTTTCTTAGTCTTTTGCTACGGTAATCACTGGAACTCGAACTCGATCCTAAGTCCCGACAAAACACACTCACTGTATCACTGCGTATAGTATTTTGAACACATTTTGAACGCGGACTTTTATTTTTAAAACAACCTAATACTGGATTCCACGCACTGGCGAGTTGAAAACCATCACCTCGATTGAAATTCTGGCATTTCGAGATCTCAATAGTTTCCTTTACTAGCCTTGGTATGTAATGGCGTTCGGTGGACAAGATTTTAGGGTTATGGAATTCAATCCAGTGGTTAGGACCCGCGTCCAGTAGATGCTCAGTTGCTCAGATGCTCTTCCCGTGAACATGGTGCATGTAACTGCGCCGAAATATCGGGAGCTCATTCCACAACCTTACCACGGTAAATATCCCGTTAATAATCATATAACTTTAGAGAACAACCGTGATAGTTTAAAATCGTCTTTATTGTTGTAATAAATTAGTAATCAGAGTTATGCTTATTTACGAAATAAAACATCGTTATGTTTAAATTTAATAATACTTTTAAAAAAGAATTTCATAAGCTTCTGTAAACTGCGAGTCATTATTTTAGAATTTGCTGCGTGCAAATGATGAGCTTTTACGTAAAGCGTTTTAAGTATATAATTTTATTCTGAAGTAATTACAATTATATACCTAACACTTTTTTGAATTTGCATATGAAGTTTGTGATTTGAAGTAACAGAATCCTCTAAAGAATTTTCTTCTAAAGGTTGGAATAAGTTAAAGTAAAATTACGAGTACAAACGGTTAAGGATTTCTCTTTTCAACTCATTTACCGATGGGAACCATACACCGCGGACATTCATCTATTCAGCAATGAAACATTTACATTTAAGTCGTTTAATGTGAGTCTATAATTAAATATAATCATATTTTATTGTAATTAGTTTGTAATTTATGCATCCTAGCAAAATTCAATGGCATGTCTTTTTTAAATTTAGCTACGTATAAAATAATACCAGAAGTTTCATTCTATACTCGTATCTTACAACACAAGACTACATTTTGTTCCAATGTATAAATAAATTTTGTTTCATTCTATTTATATCTGTAATACTAAATACTGCTAGTACTGAAATTTGTGATATATTTTTTTACAAATTTTATAAAGCAGGCTTTACATGTTTGGTATGAAGAATCTACGACGAAACTTATTATTTCTTCGTAGTGCAGAATAATAACTTTGAACGTTGTTTTGATGTATTGGATACATACACTAGGTAAATGCACTTATTATTTTTATTGTGTTATAAATACACAACACATTCATATTATCTTATATTGCGAATGGGTGACGTCAAGTTTGACAGCGCTGCGGTGAAAACTTTGTGCACCGGTGCCAAACAGCTCTGTTAAACGATTCAGGGCTTACTGTGTAGGGTGAGTCTGCCTTAGTTTATAAAGAAGGTTATACATAGGCCTTCATACATCAAATATGCATGTTTATCGTAACTAAATATACTAGGCGTTAAAATGTGCCGTAATTTATTCTTACCAATACAGTTACGCATTCCAAAAGAAAAACTTCCAAAGTGGTTCATATCTATAGACCTTGCCTTGTCGAGCCACCTCTCCGGCCTGAACTGGTCTGCATCAGGGCCCCACACCGGGTGGCGATTGAGGCCATAGAGATTAAGAAAACATGTGGAGTTTGCCGATAGCGTGTAGTTATCTAAAATGAATAAAGTTCATTTATTATACTACAGTGCAAGACAACGTTCTGCACAAACGAAAGACTGTTTTATTTCATTATCTAAGAAACTTTTGCCTGACTCTGAGAAAAGGTCGCAAGTTTTGCCCTATGACGATTATTGATTTAGTGTTTGAATAGTTTTATTACATATTCATTATAAAAAAATGGGATAACTTAATTTTAAAAACAAGAAGCTTAGATAAAGTTCCAAAAATATACATGAACATATCCGAAACATGTAACCATGTAAATGCTTCTTTTGAAGTACAAAAATCAAAGTACGCAACTAATATTAACCCACATGAAATAAACCTATCACGATACAATAAATAATCTCTTACTTATCTGAATTTTTTTTTCGACGTGTCTTGCAATCATTGGTACGACTGGATAAAATCGTAGAGTTTCTTTCATAACCGCTTCAGTATACACTAACTGTGATAAATCTTTTGAATCTAGATCTTTGTGTAAGCCTTCGTCAAGTTCAAAAATCCTGCAATAAATATAACAAAAAGGTTATGGTTATAGTATTGTAAAAAACAGATAATATTGTTTCTGATTCTGATTTATAATCCGAAATAGTAAAGTTTTTTTAAGTAACGGCAACTTTCACCGAACACTATTTTCATCTTTCACCGACCTCAGTGGCGCAGCGGGCGAGAGTCCGCCTGCGACGCAAGAGGTTGCGGGTTCGATTCCCGCCTCTGTACAAATTTGTGTACGACCTGCAGAAATTTGTTCCGTTGGTCTGGGTGTTCTCTATGAATAATAAAAAAATATCTATGTATATAATGTATTAAATATATCAATTACCTAGTACCCATAACACAAGCTTTGAGTAGCTTACTTTGGGGCTAGATGGTGCTGTGTGGATTGTCCAGCATTATAAAATAAAAAATAAATAAAAAAAATAAACTATTTTATTTATACAAGTAGCAGAAAAATAATTAAGTAATACAGAACTATAGTTTAGCGTTACTCATGTACAAAACTACGACTAATACTGACCACGTCACCACTATTACCACAACACTAAAACCTCGGAGATGTTGACTCGAGTACGGTGAAGGCAAAGTAAGCCACGACCATTTTTTTTTGAACGAACTAATGCTGTTTGCCTCTACCGGCATTTCCAGCGTCACTGGACGCCACGACCACTGTGCGCGCCGCCTTTTATACTTTTCGGTTGCCTAGGCTATTCTTGTCTCCAACAATATTGTTATCTAGATAACTTCATCATAAGAGGTATTCAAATTATCAACGGGATATATACCATGTACATTTTCTAAGAGTTTCCGATATTTCGGCACTGTTGCAAGCGCCATGATCACGGATGAACTGTTCAGTTCATCCGTGATCATGGCACTTGCAACGTACATGGTAATTATCCCGTTGATAATTTGAATACCTCTTATGTTTGTGACCATGACAGTTTAAAAACTTCATCATACTTGAAATGTAGTAATTACTAAACATTACTGGCTATAACTACACAGAAAACCTGAATATAATGTTTTTTAGGGTTTTACAGATCACACTACGTACAATTCTACCAGAGACTGCAAGAGAGCATTTTAAATTTTTTATAATAATAATTTATTTATTTGACAGCAAATACATAGTTCATTTTTTTCCACTGAATATATACAAACATACTTTTTCACTAGTAACTATTGAAGCTTAGGTGCCTAAGCTAGGCGTACACCTGTAATATAAGCACCTTCGTTTCCCCATGACATAAACAAAAAGTTTGTATGCTCTAAGTATGTGAATTATATAAATTAATTAAATATTATTTATGGATTAGGTATTATATGTATTAAATTGAATTATTTAGTAACAAAATAACTACGTAAGCACATATATACATGTAATAAATGTGTATGTGTTTGTGTGTGTGAAGAGTGAGAAAGGGTGTGTGATTGTATGAGTGAATGTAATGGTATGAAGATGGACGGTTCGATAAGATTTATTTCAAAACAGAAAGGAGATTCTCAGTTTCGTTGTAATTATATAACATTAACAGTTTATATGTATTTTTTTTAACATGAAAAGAATTTAAAGATTGTAGGCACAAAGATTTTGATAATTTGTTATAAAGGTAGCCACCAAGAAAATTTGTGTCTAAACTGGGTATTGAATTTAGGGGTGTAGAAAAAATTATCAGTGTGACATTTGGTTGTTGATTTTGGACTGGATTTATGTTTTCAATGATGATTCTTAGTATAAAAATTTGATGGACTGTTAGCACTTCCTCTGTTGGGAAATAGTAAGGCAAGCATTTCATCCCTTTGAGTACTGCACGTTGCGCTCGCTCTAGCGCATTTGAAATTTTGCACATTCCCCCAACTATCTATGCAATATAACAACAAAGATTGACAAAGTGCAAAGTAAACAGACTTTATTATTTTATCATATGCAGAATTGCGAATATTTTTAAAAATTGCCAATAGTTTTCTTATTCTGCCTGTTAGTAGTGATATATGTTCTTTAAAAATTAGATTGCTATCGAGTGTTACGCCAAGATATTTGATAGATTTGGTACTTTCAAGACTAAGGCAGTTACAGTCTATACACGTACTTGGGTTATTTATAAAGCTTGTATCGCATTGATGAGTGACAATATTATAATTATTATTTACTGGTTGATACTGTTCCAGTATGGAAAAGGTCATGTACTTAGTTGTGGCACTATTGAGACTGAGTAAATTTTCTCTCAACCATACGGATACTTTGTTAAAACCCATCTGTGCATCTTGTTAAACCCTGTCCCTACTCTCTCCCCGGAATACAAGAGCAGTATCATCAGTAAATGTAAAAATTTTGCCATTTTGTACATTTAATTTGCATAGATCGTTTATATATACCAGAAAAAGTGTTGGGCCCAGAATGCTTCCTTGAAGCACTCCATACGTCACACTTATTGGATTACTTATGTCACTACCTAATTTTACGCATTGCAATTGGTTGTTTAAGTATTGGTCAAATAGTTGGAGCTGGAGATCACGTATTCAAAAAGCCTCCAACTTGCTTAGAAGTAAGGGCACCGATGCAGTGACGAATACCTTAGCGACATCTAAAAATAAAGCAAGGCACTTACAACCGTAGTCCAAGCCTGTCACAATGTAGTCCGTTAAGTCTGATACTGCATTTGCAGTCGACTTATTTTCCGGAAGACATATTGATTTTCCGAGAGTAGATTGAATTTCTCAATATACTCGTAATTAACCAATTGGTTGTTAACCAATCGCTCTAGTATTTTTGATAGTGCTGGTAGTATCGATATTGGCCTATAATTACTTATATTTTTTTTCTGGCCGTTCTTGTGAATAGGTGTTAATAAAGATTTTTTAAACGTTGACGGAACAACATGATAAATAACAAATGTGCGTGATTAGACATGCTAAAATAATTCTGTTATCTTTTATTATCTTTATTGATATATTATCGTGACCTGTCGTGAGTTTACATTTGAAAGAGTTTATGATGCTAATAATTTCTGTTAGATCTGTTTGTTGCAAGCAAAATGAGTTTAATTGAGTGTAACATGTAGTACTTTCTGCGAGTGAATAATTAAAATAATGCTGTCAACTAGGTGTTATCTTCTGCGCTAATGATTTTCCTATGCCTGCTAAAAAAATATATTTACAGTATTTGCAGATTCAAGTGGATTAGCGCAAAGAGCAAACAGTACTTGACATTTAGTAGCTTTTGATTTAGAGCTAACGATTGAATTTATAATTTTCCTCAGATCTTTTGGAGTCTTAGTTTTCTGAAACTGAGCGCGTAATGCTGTTTTATCTTTTTAAGCAATTTGTTAAAATAGTTTCTGTACTTGATATACGTACATTTTATGAGTTGAATGAGATGTGACCGGGAGTTATCTATGGTTTAATCGGAGTTTTACGACGAGGTAGAATGACATTGTGGGTGTGAGTTTTAATTATATTTGAAATTGTTTCAACGAGAAAATCAGTTGCCACGTTACATTGCTCAAAATGCAAAATTGACTGGAAATCAAAGTTTTGTAAATCGTTGGTTATTTTTAAAAAGTAAATTTTAGTAATATAATTATTTCAGGGTTCGGGCAGGTTGACAGCTCTTAATATTTAATGAGATCAAGACTGAGTCGTGATCTGACAGACTATTTTGAATTATTAATGTGGTTGCGGTTACTTTCGATTTTATGAAAATATGATCTAAGTAATTTCAGTTTCGAGTTGGAAGAGTATGGGCTGGAAGAAGGCCATGTGACGCAACAAGGTCTAAAAAGTTAGAAGCATCTAGAAAATATGATCTAAGTAATTTTAGTTTCGAGTTGGAAGAGTATGGGCTGGAAGAAGGCCATGTGACGCAACAAGGTCTAAAAAGTTAGAAGCATCACTGTCCAGCACATTTAGGTTGATATATATGTCCCCAACTATTATAATGTTTTTATATAATGACAAAGAGGTGAGGAAGTTATTGAGAGATGAAAGAAAATTCAACACACTTGAAAAACAGTGAGGCATGTACAAAGATAATAATAATAATAATAATAATAACGCCGGTAGTAGCGCTCTAGTAAAACCGCAGCACACCTCTCGACACCCTTTAGCCATCCACACCAACGTTGCCCCTTTTGTCACCACTCATGGTGGCCTTTATGGGGGCCCGTTTAGTGGATGGCAAGTCACCACCTGCCTAAATATTTTAACATGAGACTAAAATTGGCAGGTGCCGTAGTCTCTTCCATAGCCCACTATCTTCCTTATCACTAATAAGTTCATATCAATAGCCTGGCCATTTTACCCATATTTGTAATAGGTATAAGTACCATGTTACCCTTCATCCAACATTTTTTCTGTTTTTTATACTCCTTTGTATTTTTATACCAAACAGGCCTCTAAGTGTTGGCTACAGCCCCACTTATGCCTTTGTAAAGGACCGGATGAAATCCGAGATTTTGTTTTGAATTAAATAATAATAATAATATTTTATTTACTCAAAATGTTGGTTCTCTTACAATAACTTACGTGTTATGCTTTAATGTACAGATCATCTACGTTGAACAATCTATGTTGAATTGAGTAATTAAAAATAAATCTAACGATACCTGTGCTTATTGTACAACTATAATAAGTGATAATAATAATATATGCAGGTCTTAGATGATAAGTTTTATCGCTCACAATAATAATAGCTTTACATATAGTAAACACAGTAGATGAATTATGTTTATCTCTAGTCCTCACGGTAGGATACCCTGAGTTTGTGAGGACTAGTTCACTTCCAGGGTGCTGGTGAGTAAGTCCACGATGAAGCACGTGAGCCGTGTTTATGTCAACGAGTGAGATAGTGATGAGTGCAGGTTGTATAAATAAGGGACAAGATAAAAAAACAAATAATAAATTAGGCATTATATATGGAATAAGTATGAAGTGGAATAAGTAATTAGAAATAATAATGTATATTACGGATTTTATAAGACTATTAGATTTTTTCAATTAAATTTCGATTATTAGATGGTATTAATTAATTGTTTTTATTTATAAATTAATATGATTGCTGTTGAATTTTCAATTTTTGTAACAATACAGTTAGCCTCAGTAAATTTTGGTTCTTAACTAACGGCATTTTTTGCTTTAATGTACATAACTACGCCATCATTCTGATTATAGTGATTTTTGGTAGAATATGTGTGGTATCCAGCTAACTAAGGCAAAATAGGATTATATGATAGCTCAGTTAGAACAATGACATCAGGTTCAATAGCTATTTTAGTCAAAAAATTAAAAAAAACATCTATATTATGTGAAACACTCCTAATATTCTGAGTCAGAATCTTAAGTTGCAAGGCTCCATTACCCTTAATATTATTTAAACAATCTTAAGGTTCACAGATGTAAGAAGCAGATACGGTTTAACTGTCTATTTTAGATTCAATATCGGTTATCATATTATCCATATTCAAAATCAAGGACAGCGACCATAGAATAAAAGCGCAATTATGTGAAAGTGCATTTTGTAGGTTTGTGTTTTATACCTAATGTTTATAGCTATGAAGATAAGCATCAGTCTTAAGCTAGTAAATAAATATTGGTACTTGATTTCCTTAGATTATGTGCGTGAATTACTATTTTGATACTCAGGGCCTAGTCATTTAGTACCCATGAGTTTATCAAGGTCTTTTTTCTCAGAAATTCGAACAAAGGGCATATTGTCAGCCTTACGCATATAGATAACTCTATTTGTAGACTGTTGAGTTTTTGCAAAGTGTCTTGCTAAGTAGAAGAGCTTCTTGGAGTTATGAGTAAGGCTCTCTGATACATAAATAGGTTTCTCAGGACCCTTAAGGTCCTAGTGTGGTGTCTAGTGTTAAGTTTGTCGTCTCGCTTTTTACCCTTGTTGAACTTCTTGCATGAGCTTAGCACATGTTCTTTCAAAATTAGAGAGGTAAACTCTACGATCACAGGTTGACATGTTTCTTTCTTTGAAGGGATCCTGTAAACATCTTTGAGATTAGATTTATTTATTTTTGTACTAACTGTCTGTTCAAGATTTATCACAATCTCAGCAACCTGAGCTTGACTCTCAGTAGGCTGCGATTTAGGTATATTACGTATCTCTTAGTTACGTGATCGTCTTTCAAAGTTTCCTATTTTTTTTTCCATAGATTTAATATATTTTTGTCTTCTTCAAGCCTGGTCTCCATTTTGGAGAGCCTTTTTGAAAACCCTTCAGCATGTTGAGTCATAAACTCTATGGTTTTAGCCATCTCTTTTACTACGAGGTCAACTGAACACTTTAACTCTTCATACTTTTTGTCTTGATCACATCATTTAACCTTTTAAAGTTTTTATCCTGATCTTGTTTAAATTTTCTAAACTGGATGCGAATTTCAGCTATGATTGACTGAGATGCGCTATCGTTAGCTCCCTCGAATTTTTGTTTTAGGTTAAGAAGTCCATGATCGGTCTCCTGGTCAAAACTCTTGTTCTTTGTGTTCGCTCCAGAAACATCCTGCAATAGAGAACTCGAGGGTACTTGCTCCAGCCGCCCGGTTTTTGGGGGTACCAGAGGGGGTACGTTTCAAAGGCATATTTTCATGAGATGCGGGTTCGTAAGGAATTGTGCCGGCGGCTTGGAGTGAAGCAAACGTCCAATCAATAAGGAAAAGAATCAGTCCGACCTATCGTCTTATATCTGTCACCTTAGTATTGTGTAAGGTGTTTAAATGGATCATCAATATCGCTCGCTGGCTAGTTCGCTCTTGTGAAATATTCTTCACTCCTGATCAGTGTTGCCTCCTTTATTAATCTCAGGTATGCTCTTGTATCGTATTGTTATCATCTCTAGAATAAATCAGCTAAGTCATGTCACGCTGTGTGTATTATTGGAAACACTAAGGTCACTCAACACCTAGAACCCCTACAAATGAAACAAATGGTTTTCTACCGTTTGTTTCATGGCGAATGATCTGAAGAGCTTATTAATCGTATTTCTTCCTCACCATTCCGACCCCTAACTACTCGTTTCGGCATGGCATGCCATACATATACAGTTCAAAATTTCTTACAGCAAACCAATAAGTTTGCCAGTTCCTAACTCTGTCATGAAAAATTATGGAATGCTCTGCCGGCGTACGTTTTTTGCAGCTATAGTCCTGGGCCTTCCAAGGAGGGCGTTAAAAGCATCTTTCAGGTCATCATAGGGGTGGCGATTAATGGTCATCGCTTTTTGATTCGATCTCCGCTTTCCATCAGGAGAGAGTGAGTCACTTTGACGAAACTTTATAAAAAAGGAGTATTCAGATCTTCTTGGCTATCTTTCTTTGCCACTAACTCAACTTTAAATGACCGGAAAAACGCACCACCGACCTTATTACCATGTGATACTTAAAAATATTCCTAACATTATTTTCCGCCAATCTGCAGTACGAAAAACATTGTTCTCTTTAGATAATTATAAGTCAAGCGGGTCTGATGGCTTTCCTTCGATTGTGCTACGGACTTATATCTACAGAGTTGATTCCAGTTCTAACGCGCCTTTCCCAGTTTTCCTACACATCAGGCGTTGTGCCAAAAATATGGAAAACGGCTCTAGCGCACCCGATCCCCAAACAGGTGACCGCTCAGATCCAACCAACAACCGTCCCATAGCTACAATGTCTTCGTTCTCTAATATAATACAATCCATTATTAACAACTAGGTCTTACAGTGTCTAGAGGAGCATAAGCTGATTAGCCAGTACGATTTTCACCGTGATCGCTCTGCTAGTAATCTTTAACTATACTTTACACATCGTTAGACAGAGATGGAGTCAAATTGTGATGCGTTGGCGGCTGGTTTGGACATAACAAAGGCCTTTGATCGGGTGTGGCATAAAGCGCTTCATTACATGCTGCCTTCCAAGTCGACCGAGATATTTTGCAAATTATTTTCCAGTTTTCGAAAGATGGGAGCGTTATTGCTGTTTTCAATGGTGTAGTCTCTGATTGTGCTATCGCCGACTCCTTTTATCTACACACCAATGACATGTTCAGCTATATTCATTAACATGCGAAAGACAATATCAGAGATGCTACTTATACCGGTCGTGCTAAAATTTCTTAAGAAAACGTTGTCACAAGTCAGAAAAATGTTGTTTCTAAAGTCTAATTGTAAAACATATGTCAAGGTGCACCAAAAAATATATTATACAAAATCTTAAATATTAACACGTATAGGTGGCCGTAGCGTCCGACCACTCCGTGTTTTTCTGCATGACGTAAAGTCACCGTGAATGATGAAAGGATATGTAAGTATATGGTTATGCATATACGTTTATTGGCCAATATATGAATTATCAGATTTTTTGTTAACGATCTTATTTGATTACTAAATATAGAATTCGAGTTGTTTCGAGATTTCAAAATAATTATCTGGGTTAATATTTTTACAAGGACACTCTTTGGGAGACAAATTAGTCAATGCTAGTTGGTGGTGAAAACACTTTATATGTATGGGAATATCTCAGTGGCGCCGTGGGGTACCGGCTTAGAATAGTACCCCTCAAATCTACCCGTGGGTGCCGTAGAAATCGGCTAAAGGATAACAATCGGAAGGTGGGCAGCAGCATCTTCCCAGTATTAAAACCGCAAAACTGCGCTCGCCAACCCACCTGCCAAGCGTGGCAAGTATTGGCATAACCCTCCAATGACTGACATAACAGGAAACAAGCCCCCAGTCCCCGGCAGCCCCGCTATTCATGGCTACGGTAGCGGCCACGGTAACGATGGGGCAGGGGGTGCTAAGAATCCCCGGCAGACGCCCGGCTACCACCCCCAACGACGATGACTGGCCCTGGTAAGACACAACATACGCACGATGAGGACAGATGAGAAGATATATGAGCTGGAAGAAAAAAGGAGTAAGTTACACTGGGACATTGTGAGGTTATCTGAAGTCCGCAGAGCGGGTGAGGACACGATAACCCTAAAATCAGGTAACCAACTCTACTAACCTACTACCGGGAGGGCGACCAACAGTCCCAAGGTGGTGTCGGGTTTCTCGTCTACAAGTCCCTTATTAACAACATAGTTACGATCGATAGCGTTTCCAATAGGGTCCTATACCTAATACTCAGAGTATTCAAACAATATTCGCTGAAGGTCATTCAGGTATACGCACCGACTAAGTCGCACCCGGATGATGAGGTGGAGGATAAGTATGAGGACATAAGTCGGGCCATATATACCTCTGAAACGCACTTTTTAGTTGTTATGGGGGACTTCAACGCGAAGTTGGGTAAGAGAAGCGAGGATGAGTTGAAAGTGGGGCAATTTGGCTATGGACAATGGCACCGTCCGGAAGTCGGCCATTTTCTGTCCCCTTACAGAACTTGGTCCTGGAGAAAGAGGGACTCTTTATGATGAACTCTTTCTTTCAGAAGCCACCTCACAGGAAATGGACCTGACTGAGTCCCGATGGTTCCAGGCAAATATTCACTGATTTTTTCGTGATCAACAGGGTTAAAACCAGTAGTGATCACCGAATGGTGAATATTAATGTCAAACTTGAGAGGTCTCGTCTGATGAAGTCTACGCTTTGACCTACTCGTACCCGTATTCAAGACCCCGAGAGTTTTCATCGCTTCAGGGGACGAGATCAATAACAGGTTAGTAGAAACTGTCATACAGTGGGTTCCAAATACTTTTAACTCCACCGTAGAAATAGGCCACAGAAACTTTACAACGATACCCTCAACCTCATGGCTGAACGATGCTTATTGAAACTGCAGTCTTCAGATGATGCTTAAGCATATAGGCTGCACAATAGACGAATATGGAAGTCCTTGCGACACGACATCCGGGTCTTTAATAAAAACCGTATTAAAGAGACGATAGAGCGGAAAAAAGGCTCCAAAGTGTTTGCAAGAGACATGTCTATTGGGCAAAGCCAGTTGACGAAGCTGAAGAGAGAAGACGGCATTGTAGCGTCGACCAAAGCAGAAGTATTAGGAGAGGTAGAGAGTTTCTACGGACAGCTATACACCTCGGTTGCTAAACCTGTTAGCAGCTCGGTCAAAGACCCAAGAGCCAAGCAGACCCGACATTATACCGAAGATATCCCGGACATTAGCCTGTACGAGATTTGAATGGATTTGAAACAGCTTAAGAACAACAAGGCGCCTGGTGACGACGGTATCACATCTGAGCTTCTGAAAGCGGGCGGAACACCGGTACCTAAAGTCCTTCAGAAGCTCTTTAATACCATCTTACTCGAAGGTTCAACGCCAGAAGCATGGAACAAAAGCATGGTGGTGCTATTCGTCAAGAAAGGTGACAACACTTTACTTAAAAATTACAGACCCACCTTGCTTTTGAGCCATGTTTATAAGCTGTTTTCGAAGGTCATAACGATTCATTTCAGTCGCAGGTTTGGTGAATTCCAGCCTCCGCAACAAGCCGGTTTCCGAAAAGGCTATAGTACCATAGACCACATCCACACGCTACAGCAAGTTATACAGAATACCGAAGAGTGTAACTTGCCTCTTTGTTTAGCGTTTGTGGACTATGAGAAAGCCTTTGATTCGATCGAAACGTGGGCAGTGCTTGAGTCTCTGCAGCCGGTGCCGTATTGACTATCGGTATATTGAAGTGCTGAAGTGTTTTCACAAAAACGCCTATATGTCAGTTCGAGTACAGGAGCAGAGTTCGAAGGCAATTCCATTGCAAAGAGGCGTGAGACAGGGAGACGTTATATCTCCGAAAGCGTTCACCGCTACATTGGAAGACGCCTTCAAGCTTCTGGAATGGCAAGGACTTGGCATCAATACTAACGGCGAATACATCACTCACCTTCGATTTGCCGACGATTTAGTAGTCATGGCAGAATCAATGGAAGACCTCAGTACAATGCTCTAAGGCCTCCATCGAGTTTCCCAACGAGTAGGTCTTAAGATGAACATGGAAAAGACGAAAATTATGTCTAATGCCCATGTTGTACCTACCCCAATATTAGTTAGGAACTCAGTTTTCGAAGTTTTTGACGAGTTTATCTACCTGGGACAGACAGTTAAACTAGGCAGGTCCAACTTCGAGAAATGAGGAGATCCGTAGAAGAACGAAAGTCACCGACATAGCCTAGAAGATTAGCCAGTTGAAGTGGCAGTGGGCAGGTTCTGGAGTCGAGTTCACGGACCGGCAAGCGCAGCGTAGGTCGTCTACCGACACGGTGGACAGGTGACCTGATAAAGGTAGCGGGACAACGTTGGATGCAGGCCGTTTCCAACCGGTCCGTTTGGAAAATCATGGGGGAGGCATAGGCCTCCTCATTATCTCAGTGAAGGGAAGAGCAGATAATTATAACTCAGAACTCCAAACTAAAGTTGAATCAGCGTGGGATGTTCCATGATTCGAAGGCGGACGCCAGCAGTTCTTTAGTCGCATGACAGCTTGACTCCACGTGGAAACGTGTGGGTCAGCATCACCTTTTACGGCAGCTGGTGGAGTATTGATATAGCGATACATTATCTCATGGTCATTGAATTTCACTGACACTACGGAATGTAATGCATAAAGCAAGTGAGCTTCACAAGTCGTCATCCGCGGGGCACGATAGGTACACTATTGTAATTTGTATTGTCCGAGCGTCGCTGTTTGTTTGGTATAAAACCAGTGTTATTTACCAAAAACCAATGTTTTCTTTAAACTTCTGGTTGGGTAGAGATACTAATGGTAACCTATTACACCAAGATAATTTATAACTCACTCGTTATAAACTTTTTCTTGCACGTCTTGGTGTGAGCCCAACACAATCAGCATTACATTCAAGTGTATCGCCGTAGTTTCGTGGCCGGTAGTTATAAGTGTATTTATTTCTGCTATAATTTGTTCATCAGTATATGGTAATATCGTCTTGGTTGTGTTGTCCAAAATAAGGTCCAAGAAAGATTGATGAATTTCTGTAAAAAAAAAATATTTTATAACATCTATCTATAAATTAATAAACTATATTATGTTCTTAAGCAAAAGCAACCTGGTTATGAGAAAAATATAGTAAGTATTTTTTTTAAGTTCGTTGTATGATATGATATAACCTATTTATTAGAAACAAACAGCCAACTCGATGTTTTATAATCTAAACCTAAGCCAAGCAAAGCTCCATAAAATGTATAATTAATTGTCTACAAGCACCCTAAATATTATAAAAATATTAAAAAAAAACTTCGTAATCGCTGCAGTAGACTGTGTCGAGATACCAAGAGACGGCACATACACAACTCTTTTGAAAACCAAATGTGGAAATTTCTTTAAACGCTCGGAGCTAGGTCTTCGGCTTATGATGTACGTGTGGTGTTTGACTTAAACTCAGTCAACAGTTATTTTTCTATATTTCTTTATGATGAAGATGAACCTCATATCTATTACCATAAATTACACTCTAGGATTTATTATTACTTAATTTTCAATGAAACTATATATGCACATATATAGTTTCATTAAAAATTAATGTTTTATGGCTAGGCAATGTTACAGGTCGGATACTACGAGTATTTCCGGTAAATATCACACAAGTCCTACCCGGTCTTAATTAAAGTATAACTATGTACATAACTCCCGATAGTTTTCAAACATTTAGGATGTTCTGAGTATGTACGACCCTGTTAAAAACTATTTATTTTAACAATAATGTAAATAAGGGACTTGTGTACAACCAACCCAACATCACCTTGGGATTATTATCCATCATCACGGTAGTAGACTTGGCTGCGTAGATTTTGGTATCGCCTATAAGACGATTATTAAAAGCAATAAAAAATAATTACATAATTCTTTGAGTAAACCTATTTTTAATTAATTTGATTTGATTTTGACATCTGTTCTGTGATCACGAGCGACCGGAAACTTGGACGTTAATTGAGGTTAGTTAAAATATCCAATCGGTTACAAACCAAGACTATGTTTTTTTGCAAATATAAAAAAATAAGATATAATTGATACTTATGCAACTGTCGTATAATTAATAGTACCTATACGGTAACAGTATCGACATCCATTCAGTAGTTTTTTAATCGATGCGCAAACAAACAGACAGACAGACATACGCAGTAGCACTGCGCAGGCAAACGGCATAACAGGGAGTAGAGGCTCCCTGAGGTTCTGTAGGGGCTAGGTGCGAATGCTCGACGCCTCCATCACCCTCGACGGGTTGAAGAATTACTTCATTCAGATATACATAGAAGACATCTATATAGGTATGTTATTTATCATATTATATTTATCATACAAAACAAAGTTAGGTTTGTCCCGACAGGTTTGACCGATTTTCATGTTTTTTTATTTGTTGTATTTGTCTCCGTCCTGAATAGCAGAATTGAACAAAACAAAACACAGATAAAACTTGAAACTTACTTGTTTCGGGATCTTCATATCGTTTGATTATTTTCCTTTCTTCTCGTTTATTTTGAATGATCTGCAAAATATAAAAAAAAAACTAAAGGTTGAAGTACTAGAAATACTATATGAATGTATTTATATTCATGCCCTTTTGCTTCATTTTGAGGGTTCCTTACCCAAAGGGTCAAACGGGACCCTATTACTTAGACTCAGCTCTCTGTCCGTCTGTCACCAGGCTTTATCTCATGAACCGTGATACGAGTAGGCAGTTGAAATTTTACAATGAATTATTTCTGTTCTCACTATAACAACAAACACTTAAAAATATAATAAAATAAATATTTAACGGAAATCCCATACAACAAAATGTAACTTTTTTGCTTGTTTTTATAAATACTAGTACTGCACCCTTCGTGCGCGTGTCTCACACGCATTTGGCTAGTTTTGTCTTTGTTTTCTTTAACAACTATGTGTTCAAGTACTACCTTATGGTAAAATAAAGACCCATATCAAAAAATCTGGTCTGTATTGTATCTGTATTTTATACGTCTGTATTGTACAAGATATATTGAAAGATAGGTACGGGTTGTTCAGATTATAATGAAAAAACTCATCTTATTACTCTTGCGAGAGTTTAACTACGTCAATTTTATAAATTAGAAATGATTATAAGCTTAGATTATAAGTTATAATACACGTGAAATGTCTACTATACACTTATCGTCGTATCTATCTTATTGTACAACTAGCTGACCCACCAGCGGCTTCGCTTGCTTGATCTTGGTGTAGTGGTGAAAGCTATGATGTTATATATAAAATCTCATTGGAAGTTTAAGCGCCGCTTTGCAATGTATAGAATGATTCTTGATTGGTAATTCAACAATCATATTTGAGTGGCAACATTCGCAAGCCGTAGCACAGCCACACGGTTCTAGATTCGATTTTAGCTTGGACAGTATTACATCTCTATTATGACGTCCTCTTATGTACAAAAACTTTAGAACAAGATGGGTTCTAACTGGTTTTTAGTAGCTATATATTCTACCGTAACAAAACTCACGTTCAGTACAGTATTGTGATAACAAAACGGAATAAGGTAAATTAAGTAAAATACACACCGAGTTAGTTAAATCCCCGCCCTGTTTTGAAATTTCATCTTGTTCTCTTTTCAAACTCGACATTTTAAATAAAGTATCACTAAAAAACCAAGGTCGCTGAATTCTATAGTTAAATATTTGTAGTCCTCTGTTAACTAACGGTAAATACTTTTCTCGTATAATGCATTCATTATCAGCTATGCCCATTGCTGTCACTGAAACCAAACGACACGTGAACAACATAAAACATGTTTCGAAAAAAAAAACTATTTTTCGAATCATTATACTTGGAATTAATAAATATACTAGCTGCGCTCCGAGGTTTCACCCGCGTGGTGATGGATGATGATGAGGATGAATCAAATATCGCGTATGTTACTAAGGCATAATGTAGCTTTATACTCGTCAAAAAAAAAAGCTTTATAATCGTGAAAAATTGTTTGAATCATTTAAGTAGTTTTACGTGTATCCATTATAAAGAAACAAACAATCATATAACTTTCCTATTTATTATTTTGGTAGATAAGCGTTAATAGCAAGGTACGAATAATGTGGACTGGTTTCGTCACTATTGTATATTTCAAAATGATAAAGTATTTAATGTGACAATGATAGTTAGACATATGGTAATGTGGACTTCTTTGTAGATATTGACGTCTTCTAAAAAACTGGAGGGCAATTCTACTATTTCACAACTTTCAACAATCCACTCCGCTGCAACTGCAGTCCGACTTCGGTTGCCTTTCGATAATTACCTAAAAAGCCATTTTAATTTTTCTGTAAACAAATTGGAACGTAATGTCGCGTAAACGTATCGTAAACGCTATTATATAATAGTTAAACATTAAACACAAATAAGAGTTGGCGTATAAGCGCCGTGCTTACGATCTATCGAGTTACCATAATATACAAGTGCAATTTGAAAAATTTATCACCGACTTCCATTCTATTACTTTGGTAAATATTTGTTATTGGAGTGTAACTCAAAAACTACTTGACAGAATTTAATGAAGTTTACAACATAAACAAAAAAACAAATTTTGAGAATCTGTTCACCCTTTCGAAAGTCATGAGTAACAAACATAAAAAAAACAGTCGAATTGAGTACCTCCTCCTTTTTTTGGAAGTCAGTAGAAAATGTTATTCGATCGCTGGCGTCAATAGATATAATGTCAATAGCATACACTAATATTATATGGTCAATAGTTTCTGCAGCGTACGCGATACAAGGACTTTTTTTGGTATTTTTTTCCACACCTTGGGGTACATTATCAAAGTTTTCATACGGATCCCTAATTTTTTGAAAATACTATATTCTCCTTATAATATTAACTGTAGTTGTATATGTACAAAGAAGTAGGGCCTCTTATTACACTTCACTTTGCTAAATGAATATTTGAATGTTTGTTTAGTACATATGAAAACTTATGAAAACTAATAAATAATTTACAATAATGCACTACTGTCGGGTTCCAAATCATCACTACCGAATAACTCACTGGCCCCAGTTTTAATTTTGGGTTCAGAACTTCCTGTATAGTAATTATATATATGTACCTATATATAAATAAGTGTAAAATACGCTAAATACGCTTACCACAAATTGTTTCCAAATTATTGAATTTTAACACATCTTCATGGTTTAAAGGCTTTCCCAACTGCTGATCCAGCTGTTTAATTAAACAGCGAGCTTGCCCGTTGAAAATATTTATGAAACTTTTGAATTTAGTCTGGCCGAACGCCTGATTTAGAAATTTCCGATGTGTTTTCCAGATTGACACTACAACATAAAATGTATATTATTATATTTTAAAGAATCACATACGTGCTTATGAAGATCAATATCATACTTTGTAACACATACCACTTCCGACGGTAAGTAGCCCTTCACCAATAAATGGCTTTAGTAACTTATAAATTAAATCTTCCTTTTTCAAGCAAGTATTACATATAGTCATAATAGCTTCCGGGTCCGTAATAACTAAAATCAGATAAATGTGTATAAGTAATCAAAGAGCAGTAGAACTCTTTGTGAATGAGTTTGTCCAGGGGAGTACTGTCACCATACCTTTTTTACCGTGAATCAGTAATGTTCGCGATACTGTGTTTTGGTTTTGAAGGTGCCATACCTTCCGGATCATCATCATCATCTCAGCCGTAGGACGTCCACTGCTGAACATAGGCCTCCCCCATGATTTTCCAAAAGGACCGGTTGGAAGCGGCCTGCATCCAACGTCGTCCTGCGACCTTCATCAGGTCGTCTGTCCACCGTGTCGGTGGACGACCTACGCTGCGCTTGCCGGTCCGTGGTCTCTACTCAAGAACTTTTCGGCCCCATCGGCCATCTGTTCTGCGTGCTATGTGCCCTGCCCACTGCCACTTCAACTGGCTAATCATTTGGGCTATGTCGGTGACTTTCGTTCTTCTACGGATCTCCTCATTTCTGATTCGATCACGTAGAAAAACCCCGAGCATAGCCCTCTCCATAGCTCGTTGAGCGACTTGAGCTTTTCTATGAGGCCCATAGTAAGAGACCACGATTCAGTGCCATAAGTCATCACTGGTAACACACATTGGTCGAAGACTCTTGTCTTGAGGCACTTAGGTATTTTTGACGAGAAGAATTCGCGAAGTTTCCGGAACGCTGCCCAGCCGAGTTGGATTCGACGATTGACCTCTTTCTCGAAGTTAGACCTGCCTAGTTTGACTGTCTGTCCCAGGTAGATGTATTCGTCAACAACTTCTAGAACTGAGTTCCCAACTGATATTGGGGTAGGTACAACATGGGCATTAGACATAATTTTCGTCTTATCCATGTTCATCTTAAGACCTACCCGTTGGGAAACTCGATGGAGGCCTTCGAGCATTGTACTGAGGTCTTCCATGGATTCTGCCATGACTACAATATCGTCGGCAAATCGAAGGTGAGTGATGTATTCGCCGTTAATATTAATGCCAAGTTCTTGCCATTCCAGAAGCTTGAAGGCGTCTTCCAATGTAGCGGTGAACAGTTTCGGAGATATAACGTCTCCCTGTCTCACGCCTCTTTGCAATGGAATTGCCTTCGAACTCTGCTCCTGTACTCGGACTGACATGTAGGCGTTTTTGTACAAACACTTCAGCACTTCAATATACCGATAGTCAATACGGCACCGCTGGAGAGGCTCAAGCACTGCCCATGTCTCGATCGAATCAAAGGCTTTCTCATAGTCCACAATCGCTAAACAAAGAGGCAAGTTATACTCTTCGGTCTTCTGTATAACTTGCCGTAGCGTGTGGATGTGGTCTATGGTACTATAGCCTTTTCGGAAACCGGCTTGTACCGGAGGCTGGAATTCATCAAACCTGCGACTGAGACGGTTCGTTATGACCTTCGAAAACAGCTTATAAACATGGCTCAAAAGCAAGATGGGTCTGTAATTTTTAAGTAAAGTGTTGTCACCTTTCTTAAAGAACAGCACCACCACGCTTTTGTTCCATGCTTCTGGCGTTGAACCTTCGAGTATGACGGTATTAAAGAGCTTCTGAAGGACTTTAAGTCTCGGTATTCCACCCGCTTTCAGAAGCTCAGATGTGATACCGTCGTCACCAGGCGCCTTGTTGTTCTTAAGCTGTTTCAAGGCCATTCTAATCTCGTACAGGCTGACGTCCGGGATATCTTCGGTATAATGTCGGGTCAGCTTGACTCTTGGGTCTTTGGCCGAGCTGCTAACAGGTTTAGCGACCGAGTTGTATAACTGTCCATAAAAAACTCTCGACCTCTCCTAACACTTCCGCTTTGGTCGACGCTACACTGCCGTCTCCTCTCTTCAGCTTCATCAACTGGCTTTGCCCAATAGACATGTCTCTTGCAAACACTTTGGAGCCGTTTTTCCGCTCTATCGTCTCTTTGATACGGTTTGTATGTCGTGTCGCAAGAACTTCCATATTCGTCTATTGAGCAGCCTATATGCTTCAGCATCATGCGAAGACTGCATTTTCAGTGAGCGTCTTTCAGCCATGAGGTTGAGGGTATCGTTGGAGAGTTTCTGTGGCCTATCTGTACGGTGGGGTTTAAAGTATTTGGAACCCTCTGTATGGACAGTTTCTACTAACCTGTTATTGATCTCGTCCACTGGAGCGATGTTCTCAAGGCAATCGAAGCGATTGGATAGCTCAAGTTGAAAGCTCTCGGGGTTTTGTACATGGGTACGAGTGGGTCGGAGCGTAGACTTCATCAGACGAGACCTCTCCAGTTTGACATTAATATTCACCGTGCCTCTTACCATTCGGTGATCACTACTGGTTTTAACCCTGTTGATCACGGAGACATCAGTGAATATTTGCCTTTTGGTGGTCATAATGAAGTCAATCTCATTTCTCGTGGAACCATCGGGACTCAGCCAGGTTCATTTCCTGTAAGGTGGCTTCTGAAAGAAAGAGTTCATCATAAAGAGTCCCTCTTTCTCCAGGAAGTCGGCCAACCTCTGTCCCCTACGATTCCGTTGTCCATATCCAAATTGCCCCACTTTCAACTCATCCTCGCTTCTCTTACCCAACTTCGCGTTGAAGTCCCCCATAACAACTAGAAAGTGCGTTTCAGAGGTATGTATGGCCCGACTAATGTCCTCATACATATCCTCCACCTCATCATCCGGGTGCGACTTCGTCGGTACGTATACCTGAATGACCGTCAGCGAATAACGTTTGGATACTCTGAGTATTAGGTATACGACCCTATTGGAAACGCTATCGATCTTAACTATGTTGTTAGTAAGGGACTTGTGGACGAGAAAACCGACACCACCTTGGGAATGTTGGTCGCCCTCCCGGTAGTAGAGTAAGTTACCTGATTTTAGGGTTATCGTGTCCTCACCCGCTCTACGAACTTCAGATAACCCCACAATGTCCCAGTGTAACTTACTCATTTCTTCTTCCAGCTCATATATCTTCTCGTCTGTCCTTATCGTGCGTATGTTGTGTGTCACCAGGGCCAGTCGTCGTTGGGGGTGGTAGCCGGGCGTCTGCCGGGGATTCTTAGCAACCCTGCCCCACCGTTACCGTGGCCGCTACCGTAGTCAGGAATAGCGGGGCTGCCGGGGACTGGGGGCCTGGTTCCTAATGTGTCTGTCATTTGGGGGGATTTTGCCAATACTCGCCACGCTTGGCAGGCGGGTTGGCAAACGCAGTTTTGAGGTTTTAATACTGGGAAGGTGCTGCTGCCCACTTTCCGATTGTTATCCCTTAGCAGATTTTTACGCACCCACGGGTAGAGTTGGGGGGGTACTATTCTTAGCCGGTACCCCACGGCCACCTTCCGGATACCCGAAGTATATTTGAACGGAACAACAGTTAGTATTGTAAGCCAGTTAGAATACTGTTCGCGCCAGACCTCTGTCTGCGCGACATGTTTATGTGTATTGTATAGTATATATCAGCGTGAGCTCCATTTTATAATTATTATTTTATTATTAGATAATCAAACTTCGCGACGTGTTAACATGAAGCAAGGCTGGGTCACCTTAAACAGGGGGGCTATTCTCTTAGCTATTGATCGCGATATCGCAACTCAATTGCACGAAAATTGTCGTTTTTGACAGTTTTGGTATATTTATGCTCGATCGCGGTCCAGTGGCTTGCCATCGATAGTTTTTGACATAAATGGTATGCTGTAAAACTATTGAGTTGCGATTGTATACCAATTGTGTACCAACCTCTGTGTTGCTACAGTGGTATACATCTGTCTCAGAGTAAGTATCAAATAGAGTTGTCATTAGCGTATACCGGTAAGAGACAGGAATGCTACGAACCCAACCAATAGGGTAGTTGACACAGTCAAAAATAAATTGCAATGTAATATTAACTTAATCCGAGTAGTAGTTAGAGCAAACAACTAAATGAATTAAAAATAATAAATAATATGCATTGGATTAACTTTATTTTGAATAAATAAAATGTGTACAAAAGGGGCTGTGAAGCCCATGGCGCGGCAGTGGGGTTGTCTTCGGCCACCCTGTCGGGCTAAGCTTGGGGCAGCCGTTTAACTGCAGCTGCAGAGGACCTTTAGGTCGTGGGATGGCGGGCCTGCAAGGCCCGCGGCGTGGCAGGGAGGGTCAACTCGGCCACTCTGTCGGGCTCCTGGCTTCTCCGAATCCTACGGTTTGGTGCCCGCTTATGGGATGCATGGTCGGGGGGAACTCGGCCTCTAGGGCACCTCAACAAGGGGACACCTCATCCCTTAAAAAAGGAAAAAAGCAACATGGAAAACACGGCGAATGATAATATTCCCCAGGTGGGTAAATCCCACCCTTCGAAAGGAGGCTGCCCCGTGTATCTGGGGGGGGGGGGGCAACTTCCGCCTACAAACTAACGACCACAGCAACCTCAAATTGGACTCTGAAAATGCAAGTGAATTGGTAGCATGCGCATCTTTGTGCGGCATAAAGGAGGTAAGAGTTCTTCTGGAGCGTACCTCGGATATTGCACTTGGTGCGACTGAGATACGCTCGAAGAACTCCATAGTAGAAGTTGAAGCCACTGGTGGCTCTCCCGCATTCTCTTTTGGCACGGGTGGGTCCCCACTGGCTGTGAAGAATGAGCTTGGCGACATGTCGGAGTCTGACTCCGATATGAGTTGTGTGACAGTGTCGTCTCGCGGCTCTGGAGCTTCGCTGGCCCGCTCGCTGCGAAAGCGCCGGAGAAAAGGGGAGGAGGAAAACTTGGGTGACTCCTTAACGTCACCCAAGCTCCCTGCACTGCGTGGAAGAGGGCGTACGACTACGACTGGCGCCGAGAGAAAGGCAGCCTCACAGGAGGCTTGCGAGGTAGAAAATGGGTGGGCAACAACAGCCGCTCAATACAGGAAAAAACGTCCACCTGAGCCTACATCTGTATCCCATGGTGAACAGAATACGGCTCAGCTGGAGGCATTGGTGTTGGCCTCGGTTAACACGATTCTGACAGTGGCTACCTAAAGAATCTCAAGGGCACGAACGTTAAGGCCCTGAAGGACGCCGCGGCAACGATATAGGCGTCCTTCCAGGAGTCAAAGGCCCGCTCGATGTCCGAGGAAGTAGCCCTCCTGGTGAAGGCCAACGAAAGGCTGGTAACGGAGGTCAAAGTCCTCCGTCGTGAGATGGAGCAGATGCAGGCTCTCAGAACAGAGCCGGTAGCTAGACAGGGACACCAGGGACCTACCACAGAAGAGCTGATGCGGTCAATCATGGTACAAGTTGGCACAATGATGACCGCCCGCCTCGAGAACCTGGAGGATAGGCTCCTCCCGGAAGTACGGGTGAGACCTCCCCTGGCTGCTGATAGGAAAAATGAGGCAATGGGTGCTGTAGCAAGCACTACGCCCAAACCCAAACCCCGAGGGGAAGCGTCTGCCGCGTCGGCACGTGTTGGGGCAGAAACCACTGCACCTACACCCAAGCCCAAAGGGAAAGGGAAAGCGAGTTCTACATCGAAGGCGACAGCTGGCAAAGCAGAGTCCCGCCCATTGTCTGCTGCTGCAGAGCCAGAGAGGGCGAAAGTGGTGAAAAAGGGCTCCAGCAGGAGGCAACGCAAGAGGGTAGCAGGACCTCGGGAGTCAAGTCCTACTCCATCGTTGCGAGCGCAGCCGCAGAAACCGGCGCGAAAGCCCGCAAAAGCGAGAGTGCCCAAACTCCGCTCCCCACGTACTGCAGCCGTGGTGATTACGGTGCAACCAGGGGCGCCATAGAAAGGCGTCATCTACGCCAAGGTGCTGGCAGAAGCAAAAAGCCGGATCAATCTTGGAGTCTTAGGTGTGCCACCCCTGAAAATGAGGACTGAGGCCACCGGTTCCTGCATCCTTGAGGTTCCGGGTGCAGACATTGACATTAAGGCGAACACCCTGGCTGCCAAGCTCCATGTGGTGATACAGGAGTCTGACATGAGAGTCTCGAGGCCAGTAGCAACCGCAGATTTGCGTGTGAGTGGCTCGACGACTCAATCACCCCTGAAGAGCTAGTGGAGGTCATAACCAGTGCCGGCGGCTGTGATCTGTCGGCTGTCAAAGCCGGTGGGATTAGGAGAGTGGTGCCGGTGGATAGGGGGCTGCCTTTGTGCGGTGCCCCATGACGGTAGCCACAAAAATACGGAACAGTGGAGGCCGGCTAGAAGAAGTGCAAGGCCGCTGCATCTAAAGCTAACGCCAAGACGCAGCCGCTTGGCCCTAACACAGGGCAGGTGATGCGCATGGAGGAATGTTAGTTATGGCCCTGATTTTCCTCCAGGCTAACACTAATCACTGCGCTAATGCTCAGGCACTTCTACTGCAGTCCTTGGCGCAGCGATTGATTAAGTTGGCGGTGATCGCCGAGCCATACTCGATCCCGTCCAGATCCGACTGGATAGGAGACTTTGATGGCTTGGTGGCAATCACCACCCAACCGCCGGCCCATTCTCCTCCCCTCGAAGGAGTGTCGACGGGCAGAGGGTTTGTTGCAGCATAAGTGGGACACGTATTAGTAGTGGGGTTTATCACTCCCGTAACAGACCCCTGCACGAGCTCGAGACCCTCCTCGGTGAGGTAGGAAGCTTAATCGTTCAGGTCCGCCCCAGGCCCGTGATTGTCCTTGGGGACTTCAACGCCAAATCCATGGCGTGGGGTTCCTCGACGATAGATCCGCGGGGTAAGACGGTTCTGGAGTGGGTAACCGAGGTTGGCCTCTGCGTGATAAACCGCGGGACGGAAAACACTTGTTTACGTCAATGGGGTGGCTCGATAGTTCACTTGACATTTGCCACCCCAGACCTTGCCTGCCGTATCCGTGACTTGCAGGTACTGGTGGACGAAAAGACGCTTTCCGATCATCGGTATATCCGTTTTAGTGTCTCCTCCTCCCTGACGGGCACAGTGAGAGGTGAATCGCGCCACAAAAATTGCTCCGCGATGGGCCCTGAAGAACCTCAACGCCGAAGTGCTGCAAGAGGCGGCCCTTGTTCAAGCGTGGAGTGGCTCTCCTCCAGGGCAGGTCCCAGTGGGCTTGAACTCAGAGGCAGATGAGTTGTGCGAGTCCATGTCGCACGTTTGTGATGCAGCGATGCCACGCGCTCGAGCCTCACAGCCCAGACGTCAAGTCTACTGGTGGTTGGAGGAGATCGCTGAACTACGCCGAAGCTGCGTGACGAGGCGCCGCCGTTACCAGCGGTATCGGAGACGAAAGCGGCGGGGCACTGAGGAGTTACAGGCTTTGTACGCCAGCTACCGAGAGGCTTCGAGGGCCCTGAGCGTGGCTATTGATGAGGCTAAAAATCAGGCCTGGCAAAACCTGCTGGCAGGGCTTGAGCGCGACCCGTGGGGCCGCCCATATAGGTGGGCGAGGAAAAAACGTCAAGCATGTCGGCCATTATTACGAAGATAGTTGGTGACGAGAGGTCGTGGGAAGCAGTGGCCTCATTCTGCGAAATTATTGTTTTACAGAGGGAGGCGGAGGAGCGGGAGAGGGAGAGAAACCCTCTCTCACATCCGCTCCGGAGGACGTGGACACGGAGGCGAGCCAATCGAGCTCGCACTCTGTCTCCACTCCGAGGACCTGGGGCATCAGCTGCGGGGAAAGCCGGTGCCCCCCATCAGGGTTAGGTCTTCACGAGGTGTGGATGTACCCTGTGTTCCGGGGCATCTCACGAGGCGGAAATGGGGTGGGCTCTTTACACCGACGCCAGAGGCTGGGCCTGCGTAGGCAACATCGAAGTCAGTGGGGGCTGTGGCTGAATGCACGAGCGGGCCCGCGCCCCCTGCCACCTGTCGACGACAGAGGAACACCGCAGAGGTTTGGTGGGTAGGTCGCCCTTCTGGCGGAGACTCCCACACGCGCATCAGCTCTCCCCCGAGCTGGTGATCAGGGTATAAAACCTTCCTCTGCGAAAAAAAAAAAAAACAAAAAAGGGGCCTGACCCCTTTTCCTCGCTCAACAACTGAGCGATGCGAAGACCCGAGTCGTCATCATCATTATCATCATCATCGCAGCCGTAGGACGTCTACTACTGAATATTCCACGATAATTTTCCAAAAGGACCGGTTGGAAGCGGCCTGCATCCAACGTCGTCCTGCGACCTTTATCAGGTCGTCTGTCCGTGCAGCGAAGGTCGTCCACCGTCATCGTGTCGGTAAACGACCTACGCTGCGTTTGCCGGTCCGTGGTGTCCATTCCAGAACCTTCCAGCCCCATCGGCCATCTGTTCTGCGTGCTATGTGCCCTGCCTACTGCCACTTTAAATGGCTAATCTTCTGGGCTATTTCGGTGACTTCCGTTCTTCTACGGATCTCCTCATTTCTGATTCGATCACGTAGAGAAACCCCGAGCATAGTCCTCTCCATAGCTCGTTGTGTGACTTTGAACTTATCTATGAGGCCCGTAGTAAGAACCGAGTATAATAAGGCTATTTCGATCTTTTCTGATGAGATAGCCTTAAAATACTCAGCCGTGATAAATGTTTTAATTTAAAATTTCGACTGTAAATTGGCTTTTACTTATTAGACTTTTGATTGAGTTAAAATACCAATACCGGGATAAAAGTTTAATTACAGATGATTGTAAAACTTACTTTTATCGACTCAGTTTATCAATGAGTTGACAAGATCAAGTCGAATACAAAACAGGACTAAAATTTAACATTGTGGTACTCCGCATGAAATTTGGTATGGAGGTACATGAGGCGCTGGATATATATACGCACATAGGATACTTTTCATCATCATCATCATCGTGCATCACTATGCGGGTGTAACCGAGTGGTGCAGCTAGTACTTAATAAAGTGGTTTTAATAGAATACTATATAGGGTGTTTGGTAGAGGGACTGACAAACCAAATAAGCGTGTTAGGTGGACCACTTGGAGAATACAAGTTAACCAAAAAAAATCCCCGACCCCCCAATATGTTTAACTTTTTTTTGTGATTTTACCTATTTACCACCATAACATTTGTAAAATCTGTTTTAGACCGGATGTTTTTGTTGAATTTGGTCTCTAATACACCTTCAGGCCACGCAAAGCAAAATTGGATACAAAACAGAGCTAACTGATTTAGTTAAAAAAAATTGGGGTGTCGGGGATTTTTTTTGGCCAACTTGTATTCTCCAACTGGGCCCCCAAACACGCTCATTTTGTTTGTCGGTCCCTCTACCAAACACCCTGTATACCCCGCGATTGTGGTATGAGTGTTAATTATAATAATGATGAACAAGTGCATTTGAAAAATTTAATACCGACTTCCATTCTATTACTTTAGTAAAAATCAGTTATTGGAGTGTAACTTAAAAACTACTGGACCGAATTTGATGAAATTTAAATGGGACCACTCGAAAAGAATTTTGAGAATCGGTCCTTTCAATCAAAAGTTATGAGGTGACATAAAAAACATTAAAAAAAACTGTCGTATTGAGTACCTCTTCCTTTTTGGAAGGCGCTAGAAAAAGGAGCATAAGTGTTTAGCTATGGTATCTGAATTCACCACTGCGAACCCCCATACCTTCAAAAGTATCGGCAAATATTGTAAAAATTTGCAAATCCCTCCAGCGTGAAGGAATAACAAATACACAGACATACCAACACACATGACATGGTGGTGGATAGATCTGGGAGGTTGGAACTCACTGGCGAATTAGGACTAGAAATAGTGGATAACTTTATATACCTGGGTTCCAACATCAGCAACAATAGTTCGTGTGAGAAGGAAGTGCGCAGGAGAATTGGCATGGCTAAGAGCACCATGTCTCAGCTTGGAAAAATCTGAAGAGATCGCAACATTTCCGTAAAAACTAAACCAAACTGGTCCGGACTCTGGTTTTCTTGATCTTCTTTTATGGCGCTGAAACCTGGACACTGAGAGCTGCAGACCGAAAACGCATCGACGCCTTTGAGATGAGGTGCTTGAGAAATATGCTCAGTATCCCCTGGACAGCAATCTTTTTTTTTTTGTTTTTTTGTCCCGGGGAAATCCTTTATGGATACCACCTACCACGGGGAGGTAGGTGGTTATGTGGGAGTCCGTATACCCACCAAAACCCAGGGGTATTCCGTCACTGCTGCTTTTGGCGGGAACGCGGGACAGATTTTTCACACGACCGCGAACCCGCCGCGGCTGTCCGTTGCCAGACCCTTCTCTTCGCGGCACGCCAGAACACATGGCGCGCCGCAACTGCCTCGGAGACCAAACCCGCCAACAATGGGCGCCAGACTTCCAAACGTCTCCATATTGCGAGAACTCAAGATATCTTCGCGGCTGTCATCCGAATGTCTACGCAGAGTCCTGGAATATTTCGGTCACATTGCTAGGAAAGACAGTGGTAACCTTGAGAAACTCATTGTGACCGGAATAGTAGACGGGAAAAGGCCTCGTGGTCGCAGCCTAATACATTGGAACTAGATCCGCACCGCGCTCGACTCTACGTTTTACAATGCCCTCCACACCGCCAGAAACAGAAACAGATAGAGAACGATCAAACGACAGAAGGTGATTCCGAAGGGAGGTCACGACCCTCATCACTGAGGAATACGACGCAAGGAGGAGGACCAACACACATACAAGATTTCGCATTAAGGCGATGATACAGAAGCTATGCAGTGTTAATGTTGACTAACGCTACACAACATTCAAATGTATTAACATTAAATTCGATAGTTTTGTGGAGAAAACCACTTATCGGTTCATACTTTAATTACCCGATAATTCGGGTAAAAGATTTCCTATGGCAAGATAAAACCATAAGTATTGTTTTGTAATATTGTCAGAACTGGCAGGATGGCCAACCTCAAAAAAATATTTACTGCTGCACTTTTAAAATGTCATTTGTTTGAAAACTATCCTTCTGGACCTATGTACCTATAGGTCGAGTTATGTGCCTAAAATGGTATCTCTTAGATTTGAAAGACTATAATCAAAAATTTACAACCACCAATTTATGTGTGTAACTTGTTGCCGGTATTAATATTATTTATTTAATATTAAATGCATACCGTAGATTTTTTTCCATCCTATATAAAAGGTAGTGATGCCGTTGTCTAAGGTTTCTTTTAACGTGTCCACAATCACTTTATGAATGTCTGAAAAAAAACAAACCAATTATTTCAGAAACAATTTGTTAATAAAATGAAAATATTCTTAAATCCTCTCACAATGTCATGGGTAATCTTGGGTTGGCCTACGGTGTTCCGGTTCGTGGTTCCATTCGAGAATTCCTCGTTTTTGGATATTATCACACAAACAAACTCCAAACACAGCCTTATTAGTAGGTTGTGCGACTTTAAGTTTATTTTAGGAGCCACACTTAAATTAATACATAACGTTTACTACTAAAACTGCTCTTGCTAATGGGTATTTGTGCTATTATGCGAGTTATAAGTAAAATCATCTCTTCCAGTCCCCTATGGAGAACAAAATGACTTGGAGCTCTGGGCTACGGTTTCAGAGCGCTTACAATACCAACATGAATGACAATACAATCAACTAATTTTAGAAAGATAGAAAATTCTTTATTGCACAAAACTAAAAGTACATAGGCGAACTTAATGCTAATTAGCATTTTCTTCCAGCTAACCTTTGTGTGACGTGGAATTGTGTTTGGCAGTGCTTTATTTAAATTTTGAGAGTTTCTATGGTACTGATATTAAAAGTAGAATTTTAATAAATAATAAACTATTTATACACTATAACTTTACATAATACATATATACACACATATTTCGGGAAAGGTCAGATGGAATTTAAAACGCCAATGATACAGATAGATTTCCTTATAATATCACACTCGATAATACATCATACAATGAATATATATAATCAAGATACAATCCAATGTACACGTCCTCTTTTTTCCAAAATATCATGAACGTGAAATAACTTCTTGATTCCTTTTCGGTCCCTAACCGCGTGGCGAAAGGGTTGTTCGGTTCGCCCCGCGTATCTTACAATATTGCTCTATCTTATAATATTTTTTTCATTTTACATTTTATAATTAATTAAACTATATTTGGGTGTTTTTATTTGAGACACATCTACTTAGGATCACTAGAGTTATCGGATGACTCTGAATCCAAATTTCTATTGAACTTCGTCCAAGGAATTTAATCAGTTGCAATGATAGTTTCAAACTTTCTGCCTTCTTTACGAGTAGGAGGTATGTCTTTTAACAAGAAATTTGTTGTTAGGAAGAATTTTGACAATGTAGTAGGTATTTGATATTTTTCGACTAACTTTTGCGACTTACCATGTGGTACTTATCATATGGGATCTGTCTCTGTACACTGCTTTGGTAAATAAGTGTTAAAGTCACTCGTTGTAATAGTATGGGTATATAGGTAGGGTTAAAATCTTCTAAAAGATTTTGAAAAGAAGTAAAATAGTTGATACGAAGTGAAGGACAATAATAAACACCTAGTAAAATTTTAGTGTGAGAGAGAGTTATTTCAATAAAAAGATGCTCTTCTGCATTCAGACTGGGTGGCTGTGTAGACATAGTCAATAATGTAAAGGGAATATGAGAACGAAGATAAATGGCAAAACCACCACCAACAGAATAAATATATGTGGGAGCTTAAGATGAAAAATAAACCAACACATCGTTCTTTATAATCACTATAATTAAATCAATCGTAAAAGCATTATTATTCCGACATTTGAATCTAAAATAAGAGTACTTTTCATATTAAATTTTAATAATATCCATTATGTTGTGATATAAGTAATTAATTGACTTACATTTTATAACATTCATAGTAACGATAACATAATAACAATTAATAATCAAACTTATCATACCTGACCCTTGAAGAGACAATTCAGAGCACTAGTCGTGCCGTGTCCGTAGCTGGACAACTTCTGATCTGTCGACAAGCTGTGCGGCCTTTTTGTGTCTGAGCCAGACTCGTCAGTGGCGAGGAGCGGATAGTCAATTGAGCCAACTGCATTACTTTTTCAACATAATATTTCGTTCAGAAATAAATTTACCACAGACAAAAACGTAACCATAAATTAAATTTAACATAAATTTTTATTAATCTCCCACATATATATTTGAAAATAAACGTTTCTTCTCAAGTCTTGGATATTTGTGATATGCTAATATGTATCTATGTCATCACGTCCTAAAGAAAGACGTATGAGAGAATTTGGATAAGTTTCCGTCAATAAAGTCAAGAGTAAATATATATTTTCTAGACGCGTGTACGACATCATCGATAAGTGACCCAAAAACACACTTCAGTAAAAATATTAAGTTTAATTTTAATAGTTTGCCAACCAAAGTGACTTACCATGTAGAATAAGCCTGTGCGCATGACCTATAATAGGAAGCCTTCCTGACAATACAGGAGGCTGTAATAATGCTGCTTTGGAACGCCATAATTTCCAAAAGGCACACACACAACACAGAAAAACTAAAATAAAATGTATTGAAAACATACTCTACAAATATACAAATATTGAGTAACGAAAATTGATCTTTGTGAGAAGATTTATTAAATGGTCTGTGTGGAGCATTTTATTTGCACCTGTTTAAATAAGGTTTAGATGCTAGAGTTCAGTTGTCGCTATAATGGAGCCTATTTGTTTCTGGCTGCATGTGCAGTTGCTATTACGATGTTGTAATATTTTTAATATTTTTTACGCTTAAACTAAGCTACTATTTCTTTTTTTTGTACATTAAAGTGCTATTTTCCTCTCCCGCCAATTATTTTTTACAGTGGTATTCTTCCTTTCTTGGTGCTTGATATTTTTGTAAAATTACTATTATTATGAATCAGTTATGTGCAGGATGTAGCAATGCTAACTTGGACTCGTGAACTGAACGGAAGGAAAGGGAATAGGAACATGGTAAAATTGCTCGAATTAAACAAACTACGTTGGCCCATGACAGTTCCAGTGCCATGTAAATCACGGTATTGTATTTTTGCGTGGCAGTGCATTGCACTGGCTACTCTGAGACATTGGTTTATGAGTGAATTTAAACTAGTAACTTCACGCTAAGCTTCTACGTATATGTTACTTTTTAATAATTACGTGCATCCGTGATCAAATTTGTAACCATTCACGGAACTCTTGTCTATGCTTGGCATGACTCGAATTGTACATATTTTACCGGTTCCTAACAAAATTTAAATTGTTATGCGGACTTCGGGGTTACGTTTATTTTTATTTTGTATACTTATTTATACACTAGCTTCTGCCTGTGATTTCGTCTACGTTTGTTATTGAATTTACTAGGTTTTATACCTCGGGATATCCCAATAATGTAATTTTTTTACCCCGAAAAAGTGTTACAAGATAACTTCACCCCAGACGCTGCGTCCGAGCAATGCCTTTAAATACGTGCGACGATGCAGGTTCGGGCTAAATTTGCCTTCACCCCCATCCGGTGACGCTGTAGATGCCGGTAAACAGTCGACGAGTCAAATATTCGAGGTTTTAGTGTTGTGATAATAGTGGTGAAGTGATAGTGCTAATAGTGATTTTGTACAATGCGGACGCTATTTTATAGACCTGTCGGTTATTTTATATATTTTCTAGTACCTGCATGTAAAAATAAATAACTGTTATGTTAATATTACCGCTGTTCAAAAATCCTTTCTACTTATGATTTCTAACATCAGAAGTGGGATTGAGTACGTGTTTTTATAGACTGTTTGTCATCTCATCTGAATTGTATTGAGTTAAAGTGCAGTGTTGTTATATTTTTGTAGGTACCATAACATATTCCTGATATATTATTTTCTATGTAACACGAAATGACGCGTCGTTCGCACAAAACTATAAGATATATAACTACTATATAACTATAAGAACGTAAGCTTAGAGCAACGCGGGCCACCGTCGGTCGGAGGGGAGTAGTCATACGCAGCCCTTTCTATATGCCAGCAAATATTTTTTTGCAATCATCTTAAATGTACAGACACGGCTTTGGTTAAAGTTTTAATATACGTATAACATATTAATAGATCAGATGCAAACAAATTCCATTAAAATAATATTAAATAAGATACAATTTTACTTTTAAATTTATAAAAATTTCAATGTTTAGAGACGTAGACACATGCATATATAAATACTTAATAATGAATATTTTATATGATTATTTAATAATGTATTATATCCGTGTCGAGTAGGCGATCATAGAAATAGGTACCTATACTACACTGGTTAGTAATTATATTATTTGTGTTGCCAAATAATTGCCATGCAATAACAATTTAGATATGAACACAATTATAAGAATAAAATGATTTTAATAGCATGCGAGTAACTATTAGAAGACGACAGCTGCATATCTTAGAAAGAGCATCTCGGGCCATGCTTAGTTAACTTTCCAGTGGGTGCACGGGTAGCGAGAAGGAATAATAAGTCATTCTTTTATGGGACAATGAATACGATTCTATAAATAAGTTTCCAATGTTATCCGAGTTCTGCCTATTAATAAGTTTAAAATTACGATACTATTACTCTGTCAAAAAGGTTATTACAAAATTTCGGATTACTTGGAGGATAAAACAGCTTGGGACTGATCACTCCAGGATCTATCTACTCGTTTACTAAGATGTCAAAGTGTAGCGTGTCTTGCCCTACTGGTACCATTATCATGTTCTCTTTTGTAAGGCAACACACTGGAGCTAATATTTGTAGTACCTAAGTAAAAACATTGTAAAAACATCTATATAAAAGAATGGCCCCGAGTTTCTTGCCGCTTCTTCTCGGTAGGCTCTATACATTTTGGAACGCGGCGGTAGTCTTTAAAGTACTTTATAATGAAAAATTGACGTTTATAAGTGCGTCTTTGATGCCTAAATTGAATAAATGATTTTGACTTTGACTTTGAATAAATGTAATATGACAATTTGTAAGTGCCCCCGTAGGCCTATACAGAATAAACGATTTCATATCATAGTATAAGGTCGGCTGGTGTATTCAATAAATTTTAAATAAATAATTTTAAAATCCTTCAGTGTTGCGTTCTACATTTTTAGAAGAAAGAAAGAAAGAAAGAAAGAAAATATATTTGTTGATGTAAAACAATATGACATAATATACATAAAATTAATGAATAATTTTCTACACTACACAATCTATTGTTTCACTACAACACAGCCCCAACTCAGCATAAAGCTGATTGCGTTGAAGCAACCAGCGCTGGTCTTCCGTTGGGGCTGGCGATAACGTCACACACGACATAAGAGCGCATTTTGTAAGAATACAAAACAAAACAAACACAACACTTTAAATACTAAATACAATACTATATAAAAACAAATAGGCAAGCAGGGTACGAATGTCCGGATGTACCTACAAAGACTTCGTAATGGAAATAACAAAAACTAAAAAATACAAAGTTATAGAAATAACTATCTAGTAACAAGTAAATAGAAATACACAAATTTATATAATATTATTATCATTATAATTTATAATTTTATATTGCACTAGTGTCATTAACCAAAATGGCTTCACTTTTTTGGTGATCGAATATAAAGCTCTTAAGTTTATTGCGGAAGTTTTGCAAATTACGCAGGTTCCTTATCGGCGGCGGAATATTATTCCAGCATTTCGATGCAGCATAACGAAAGCTACCCCTAAACGCAGCAGTGGCGTGTCTCTCTGTTAGTAGCTGCATAGAGCACGTGCGGGACCCATGAGACTGGTGACTCGAATTCCATTTAAACTTTTGGTACAAATATGAAGGCTCTTTGAATTTAATAACCCCAAAAAGGAGACACGCCAAATGAAGCTTTCGACGATGCCTCATTTTGAGTAAAGCATGTTGGTTTAAAAATGGAGTTACGTGGGCTCTCGGTGGGATAGGGAAACAAAAACGAGCACATGCGTTTTGGACTCTCTGAACGACTTGTTTGGTTTTAGCGAGCAGCCGCGGGTGAATGACAGTATCCATATAATTAAGTTTAGATAGTACCAGGGATTCGGTTAGCTGAACCCGTAGTGCTGTCGTCAAAAAAGGTCTCATCCTATACAAAATTTTAAGCCTATAAAAACACTCTCTTATGCAATTTCCCACATGTTTCTCATAACGGAGCCCACTGTCCATAATGAGGCCTAGATTGCGAGCTTCATAGACGCGCTCTACGGGCTCACCCATTAACATAACAGATTGCGAAGGATTCAGACTGGCTAATTGATTTTTACTTCCAAAAATAATATACTTTGACTTTAATGGGTTCAGTAACAGACAGTTGCTCGCAGACCATGCAGCAATATTTTCAAGATCGTTATTTAATTTAATTATAGCCTCATCAATGTCACTTGGTTTGCACGATATATATAGTTGCGTATCATCGGCATATATATGGAAGCTACTGTGTTTCATGGACGAAACGATGCCCGCGGAGTATAAAATGAAAAGGATCGGCCCGAGTATTGAACCCTGAGGAACTCCTCGAGTGACAGCCAGCTTATCAGAGACTGCGGAAGAGCCATCACTACGACTTATCTTCACGAGCTGGTAACGGCTACTTAGATAACTATCAAACCAACGTAAGGCAGCGGAGTCAAATCCATAGTAACTTAGCTTGGAAAGCAAAATATTAATATTTAAAGAATCGAAAGCTCTGGAAAAATCTAACAACACCAGTATAGTGCACATGCCTTTATCTTGAGCACTAAGTATGTTATCAGTGACGTCGAGCAGGGCGCTCGTTGTGCTGCGACCCCTTCGAAAACCTGACTGGACAGCTGGTAAAATTTTGTTCTTTTCGAGATAGTTAGTTAACTGCATACAAATAGCTTTTTCTATAATTTTTGATAAACAAGGCAAAATACTAATTGGTCGAAGGTCTTTTGAGTCAGTAGGATTAGAGACTTTTGGTAAAGGACGAACTATTGCGAGCTTCCACCTATCGGGAAATATACAGGTTTCTATTGACGAGTTCACAAGAGCTAAAATACAGTCTATACTATCAGGTAACGTTAACCACAGCATATTCAGATTAATGGAGTCACAGCCTTCAGCATTAGACTTAAGACTTCTGATTATGCTAATTAGACAATCTAGACCAACACGATCAATATGAAATACTGCATTACTGAATCTATGATGTTCAAAAAACGTTAAGTAGGAAATTGATGTTTGTTTGATGCCAGGTATGTTTAAAAAATGATAATTAATTACATTAGGGTCACTGAAAACTGCAGGCAAGTCATTGTCAGTTTTAGGCAGTAAAGTGTTCTTTTATAGCGCACTATACTTATATTTTTTTCCAATTTTGAGAAAGGAAACTTTCATCAAATCATGTAATTCACACGAATCCCACTTATATTATAAATGTGAAAGTTTAGATGGATGGATGGATGGATCTGGGGCCTTACTATAAGCTTCGTAAAAACCATCCAAGTTCCGTGCAGTTCTTAAACCTGACATAAACAGTTATAAATGAAATCATACCACGACGCTCATTCAGGTGAACTGTTTTATTATTGTTTTCTCAAAGGTGAACGGATAATAATGTCTCTGGCATTCTAACAATTTACTTTACCCACATTGTAGACGCCTAGCCGTATGTAAGCTAATAAACTGAATCGATTTAGAGCGACATGTTAACGAGAGTCTATACAAAAAACAGGTGAACGGTTTTTCTGCGGTTCTTAAATAGTAGGCCTGCGCAGGCCTGCTTTAAAGTTGTCATGGTACGAATAAACCGAGCAGTTGTCTAGAAGTCCTGCTTTAAGAGCTCGTAGTAAGGCCCCTGGATGTTTGTTGCTCAATCACGGCAGAACGGCTAAACGGATCTGGATGAAATTTGGCACAGTGACAGCTTGATACACTAGACGTGCTCAGCGACGTCAACCGTCATGGATAATGAAATGTAATGACAGTTTTTTTTCCATGGTGACTAATTTTGTAAAAGATTTGTAATTGAACTACGGGCATCAAACGGTACGCACTGTATATTATGTATGTACGTAGGTACTGTATTTCATTAGTGTTAGTGTTTACTAATTGATTTACTAAGTACTTATATTTACTCATATGACCATATAATTATTTTATGACATTTGGGTATATTTTATTATTTTATTTTATTTTAAACCATACCAGATAGGGTAGGTTTTGGAGAAGATAATAAAATTAGCTACTCTTAGAGGTTCGCCGTAAATCAGTTCCGATCTAGACGTTTTTAAGTCTTTTAGCGTAGCACGCATGCTTAGAAGTACTAAAGGCAAAGCCGTGCACCACGAACCCCCATTGGCACATTAGTAGTGCGTTCGAATAAATCACTTCTGATCGTTTTTAGCTAAAATAACGCTACAAACCCTCACAAGGGGCGTTCGAATTGGGAATCTGTGGGTGAAAATGTCGTTCATGCCTCATTTTGCTCAGCGTTCGGAAAGCTAAAAAAGAGATATTTTTGCCACAAAAAAGTGCAATTTTTGACCCACGTCCGGAGCATGGTTGTTTATGATCGTTATTTGACAGCATAATCATGCGATTTTAGGTCTCATGCTCAGTTGAGCGTTCGAATAGGGTATGGGCAAAAGTGGCAAAAATAAACGTTATAGAGCTTTACGAACGCTTTAACAAAAGAGTCACCAATGCCCTCATAAGCTAAACGAACGCACCTTAGAGTGGCTTTTAACTGGCGGTGCAATCTTTCTAGCATGCCATTGGCGCATGGATGGTAACTTGTAGTGCGAGTACGCTGGACTGAGCACTGCTGTAAAAGTGCTTTGAAAAGTGCCGATTCGAAGTCGACCCTGGTCTGTTGTGACTATGGAGGGTACGCTGAATCGGGCAATCCATCCTAAAGTGAACGTTTCACCCACCTCTTCTGTGGTAATGCCAGCCATAGGCCACACCTCTGGCCAACAAGTAAAACGATCAACAGCTGTCAAGCAATACTGGTAGCCTTTGCTGGGAGACATTGGACCAATGATGTATATGTGAACGTGGCGGAAGGGGTTCGTTGGGGCTGTGACTGCTGCGTTGGGAAAATATGTGGTGAGATCCGTCTCCTCACATATTTGTCATTTTACAATGTGTGATGTGGTTCATACAAATACCACATCATACAGTTGTCATTTGCATGATTCTGTCGTGCATTTTGCAATGTGTGAAGCGGTTTGAGTACCGTGTCTACAGTTGCCGTTTGTTAACGTTTGTGTAACGAATCTTAGTTAAAATGTGGTACAATCATTATAAACTTTACTGACAAATAGTTTAAATAATTTATTGATTCAGGCGTTACTTTGCGGAAATCCATTATAAAAAAAACGATATTAAAAATATTTAGTGACACTTCCGCTAAAAAGAAAACAATGATTTTGGCCTATTTGGGGGCGTGCACCACCCTCCCTCCCGCATAAAATGCTAATAGGAAGAATACAAAAATAAAAAACACAAGAAACCCCAAATAAACCAAAACCGATTCGACACGTGTTTCGCCTCTGCACGAGGCATCCTCAGGAGATGTTGACTCGTCGAGCGCTAGACCGACAGTCCGTCTTCACTGTCGGTCTAGCGCTCGACGAGTCAACATCTCAATCAATATTTTTTAATATCGTTTTTTTTTTAAATAGTTTAAAGTTTAAATACAGATCAAAAAGGATAGCTCGCTTTCCCCACAAACGCTTGAGCGAGATGAATGCTGAATTGATGATTTCAGTACAATTAGTAATTATTGAATATTTCAGATTTTGTTATTTTACTAGTGTTAATATATCATCATAACGGCAAGAGAACGGCTTTATATATAGTACCTAATACGTTAGCAAAGATAATTTTAATTTAAACCTATTACGAAACAAATGGATAATAATAGTTATTTTATTGTGATTAGTTCAGGTGCATGAACATCGTGTAATGTCTTCTTATTCTTACCATTCCACAAATATTATTATTAATACTTTTAAAAAATCCGAGAATAAACAACACAATAGATTTCCCATGAGGTCATTTAGTGAGAAAGTTTCAACATAAGTTATTCTAATATGATTCTATACAATAATATTAAATTTTTATCAAAATAATATAAATCTCACGCTATTTCTTGATAACGTTTTTGTGTAGGTATTCACAAAGCAACATAGGCTATGTAGGTAACGTACCTGACTTATATATACTATACGTATTATGTATAACGTACGTTATTACAGACGTACCTATTTAAGGAAGGATTTATATAGAAGTATATTTCCATTTAATTCCTTCTCTGTAATTCGATGAAGAGCTCATTCATCCAATTATTACCCTTACTAATTATCAACTTTACTTTTCCATACGAGCTAAACGTCAAATCTTCTTCTTTTTTATATATAAAAAACTTGTCCTGACTGACTGACTCACTCATCATCATAACCATCGATATTAGCCGGATGACGTCTACTGCTGAACATATGCATCCCCCATAGAACGCCACTTAGAACGACTACTCGCTTCTTGTATCCAGTGATTCCCCGCTGTTTTGACGAAGTCGTTGGTCAACGTAGCGAAGGGCCGGCCTAGACTTCGTCTTCCGGTGCGTGGTTGCCATTTGAAAATCCTTCTTTCCCATTAGTTATCGGTCCTGCGAGCGATGTGGCCTGCCCATTGCCACTTCAATTTACTAACTTTGAGAGCTATGTCGGTGACCTTAGTTCTCCTACGGATCTCCTCATTTCGGATCTTGTCATGCAGGAAAACCCCAAGCATAGCCCTCTCCATTGCTCGTTGAGCGACTTTGATCTTGTGAATGAGGCCAACAGTAAGTCTTTTGACATAGGCCTCCTCAAACCGCTTCTATTATGTTATGTCGGCTGCAACCCCACTGGGTAAGGCCCCAAAGTTAGGTGAAAATCATCTTCCCCTCTTCTTGTTGGACGTCTCCGTTGTTTGCTTTCGTCTCTTGGGTACCTGCTTGCTCCATTTATCTGTCTTACAACGCAACATGAGACCAGTTCAATGCCATTGCAAGTGGACAATTCGAGTAAGTATATCGGTGAGTTTGGTTTTAGTTCTTATTTCGATTGAGGTAATTCTATCATTAATCGCTAACATACTTCTCTCTTTAGCCCGCTGGCACTTGGCTAGTTTTTCTTTGTGATTCTGAGTGACAGACCAAGTTTCGCTTCCATATGTAATACAGGGGAGGATACAGGCATTGAAAGTTATTCTTTTGATGGGTATGCTTAATTCTTTTCTTTTCACCATTTCCTTTAGGAGAAACCAGTATCTTTTACAACCGACGGTAATTCTCTTGTTTATTTATTTTGACATTTGGTCTGTAGGGGCGATTATTTGCCCCAAATACACATACTCTGGTAAATACTCAAGCTTATTTCCGTCCAGCACTATGTCGATATCTGTTAAGTTTGTCACTAGCTTCGTTTTTAATGTATTTATTTGAAGACCTGGTTCTTTGTTTTTGTTGACTAAAGACTGTACCATTTTTTGTATTTTACTTGGGTCCTCTTCAAGCAACCGCAAATCTTAGATGGTTTAGACGGCAGCCATTTATATTTAGGCCGTATCTATCCCAGTCTAAATTTTTCAAGATAGTTTCCAGTACAGCAGTAAACAAGTTAGGTAACAGTGGGTCTCCTTGTCTGACACCTCTGTCTATTGGAAATGGATTTCCTATCGTTTCAAGTTTTATACTGCCTTTACTTATTCTGTAAATGTTTTTGATGATTTCGATGTGATGTGATGACAAATAGTTTAAATAATTTATTGATTCAGGCGTTACTTTGCGGAAATCCATTATAAAAAAAACGATATTAAAAATATTTAGTGACACTTCCGCTAAAAAGAAAACAATGATTTTGGCCTATTTGGGGGCGTGCACCACCCTCCCTCCCGCATAAAATGCTAATAGGAAGAATACAAAAATAAAAAACACAAGAAACCCCAAATAAACCAAAACCGATTCGACACGTGTTTCGCCTCTGCACGAGGCATCCTCAGGAGATGTTGACTCGTCGAGCGCTAGACCGACAGTCCGTCTTCACTGTCGGTCTAGCGCTCGACGAGTCAACATCTCAATCAATATTTTTTAATATCGTTTTTTTTTTAAAATAGTTTAAAGTTTAAATACAGATCAAAAAGGATAGCTCGCTTTCCCCACAAACGCTTGAGCGAGATGAATGCTGAATTGATGATTTCAGTACAATTAGTAATTATTGAATATTTCAGATTTTGTTATTTTACTAGTGTTAATATATCATCATAACGGCAAGAGAACGGCTTTATATATAGTACCTAATACGTTAGCAAAGATAATTTTAATTTAAAGCTATTACGAAACAAATGGATAATAATAGTTATTTTATTGTGATTAGTTCAGGTGCATGAACATCGTGTAATGTCTTCTTATTCTTACCATTCCACAAATATTATTATTAATACTTTAAAAAAATCCGAGAATAAACAACACAATAGATTTCCCATGAGGTCATTTAGTGAGAAAGTTTCAACATAAGTTATTCTAATATGATTCTATACAATAATATTAAATTTTTATCAAAATAATATAAATCTCACGCTATTTCTTGATAACGTTTTTGTGTAGGTATTCACAAAGCAACATAGGCTATGTAGGTAACGTACCTGACTTATATATACTATACGTATTATGTATAACGTACGTTATTACAGACGTACCTATTTAAGGAAGGATTTATATAGAAGTATATTTCCATTTAATTCCTTCTCTGTAATTCGATGAAGAGCTCATTCATCCAATTATTACCCTTACTAATTATCAACTTTACTTTTCCATACGAGCTAAACGTCAAATTTTCTTCTTTTTTATATATAAAAAACTTGTCCTGACTGACTGACTCACTCATCATCATAACCATCGATATTAGCCGGATGACGTCTACTGCTGAACATATGCATCCCCCATAGAACGCCACTTAGAACGACTACTCGCTTCTTGTATCCAGTGATTCCCCGCTGTTTTGACGAAGTCGTTGGTCAACGTAGCGAAGGGCCGGCCTAGACTTCGTCTTCCGGTGCGTGGTTGCCATTTGAAAATCCTTCTTTCCCATTAGTTATCGGTCCTGCGAGCGATGTGGCCTGCCCATTGCCACTTCAATTTACTAACTTTGAGAGCTATGTCGGTGACCTTAGTTCTCCTACGGATCTCCTCATTTCGGATCTTGTCATGCAGGAAAACCCCAAGCATAGCCCTCTCCAATGCTCGTTGAGCGACTTTGATCTTGTGAATGAGGCCAACAGTAAGGTTTAGCATGCTACAAACTTTAACCACATTGAGGATGTCATGGTGGCTAAAGCTGCACTAATATTATTATATAAAAAACTGCATCGTTTCAAAGTCAAAGTCAAAATCATTTATTCAATTTATCATCAAAGACACACTTATGAACGTCAACTTTTCATTATAATGTACCTTAAAGACTCTACCGCCGCGTTCCAAAATATATAGAGTCCACCGAGAAGAAGCGGCAAGAAACTCGGGGCCATTCTTTTTATATAGATGTTTACAATGTTTCTATTAAGGTACTACAAATATTACATTTTATGGGTGGCTCAAGACAGCTTGCCAGAAGAATTTCATTTTTATTCGAACAATAAAGTATGATGGGTGCTTTTTAGCTGCAGGCAATCTACTGTCTCCAGTATACAAATATTCTCTATGATCTACTGCTAGAAACGTGATAATTTAGCACTTAAAGAGCTGGTTGGTTGCCATGGTAACCAAGAACAAGACAAAAGAAAAAAGTTTCTGATATCAAAGATAAGCAATATTGCGAGATACCAAACATTAGAGGTAAAATAAAGTATGAACTGTGTAAAACTTGCCAGAAAGTAAATTTTAAATCGACAGGTATGTCTCATTTACAAATTAAAGGTGTCAGTTGCGTAATAAAATATGAATCACTGAAAGAAAAATAAAATTACAAGACCAATGTGGTCCCTATAAAAATGTCGTTAAAATTGAAAATGTATCGGAACTTTTCTATATGAACATTTATCCTACTAATATTATAAACGCGAAGTTTGTGTGTATGTATATGTGGATGTTTGTTACTCCAGTGTGTTGACTTACAAAAGATACAATAATAATGGTATCAGTAGGGTAAGACATGCTACCTACACTTTGACATCGTAACACACGAGTTGGCAGATCCTGGAGTGATCGGTTCCATAGCTGTTTTATCCTCCAAGTAATCCAAAATTTAAATTGGCGACAAAGCCTTCATCAATATTATATAATACGTACTCGCACTGTCCACGTCTCGATTGAATCAAAGACTATCTCATAGTCCACAAACGCTAAACATAGAGGAAAGTTATACTCTTTGGACTTCTGTATAAATTGCCGTAGCGTGTGGATGTGGTCTATGTTACTATAGCGATTGACGACCTGCGAAAACAGTATTTTTTATTTTTTTTTATTTTATCTCTAAAATTTTTACATAAATATAAATATTACTTAAAATAATTAGAGACTGCGGAAGCTCGAAGGGCTAATGAACAGTCAATGAGCTTGGTTACTTATAATATATATATAAATTATATATACGATAACAATTTACTTACTTAAGGAATAGCTATTGAAAGTACATAATCAGAGTTATTTAATAATATAAGTTTCTTTTAGCCCTTGAAGTAGCTTATAGATAAAAATATTTAGGCGCCAAATTGACGAAAAAACTGCGCGAGAGTTCTTTATTATATTATTCTTATATCTCTTATTTAAAAAAATTGCGCGCCGCGTGTGATTGCAGGAATTAAATCGTAGCAAAACAGCTGTTTGTTCTATTTTATATCTGTAAACGGCGTAAATTTACACTGGTTACCTAGTATATCTTTCTTTATTTTATTAATATGTTATCTGTTTCTTTTTAGTCAAATTATAGTGGTAAAGTCAACACTTAGAGGCCTGTTGGGTATAGCAAATACAAAGAAGTATAAAAAACAGAAAAAATGTTGGATGAACGTTTACATGGTACTTATAACTATTACAAAATAGGGTAAAGTGGCCAGGCTATTGGTATGAACTTATTAGTGATAAGGGCGATAGTAGGCTATAGACGAGACTACGGCACCTGCCAATTTCAGTCTCATTTTAAATATTTAGGCAGGTGGTGACTTGCCCACCCACTAAACGCCCCCCCCGATAAGAGCCACCATCAATGGTGACAAAAGGGGCAACGTTAATAATATATCTCTTTTATTCCGAACTGAACATCTGTTTGAATTATAAATATGATAATTGAGTACATTACTCAATAATGCTATTATAAAATATCCCCTGAACAATGTGTCTTTTGACATAGGCCTCCTCAAACCGCTTCTATTATGTTATGTCGGCTGCAACCCCACTGGGTAAGGCCCCAAAGTTAGGTGAAAATCATCTTCCCCTCTTCTTGTTGGACGTCCCCGTTGTTTGCTTTCGTCTCTTGGGTACCTGCTTGCTCCATTTATCTGTCTTACAACGCAACATGAGACCAGTTCAATGCCATTGCAAGTGGACAATTCGAGTAAGTATATCGGTGAGTTTGGTTTTAGTTCTTATTTCGATTGAGGTAATTCTATCATTAATCGCTAACATACTTCTCTCTTTAGCCCGCTGGCACTTGGCTAGTTTTTCTTTGTGATTCTGAGTGACAGACCAAGTTTCGCTTCCATATGTAATACAGGGGAGGATACAGGCATTGAAAGTTATTCTTTTGATGGGTATGCTTAATTCTTTTCTTTTCACCATTTCCTTTAGGAGAAACCAGTATCTTTTACAACCGACGGTAATTCTCTTGTTTATTTATTTTGACATTTGGTCTGTAGGGGCGATTATTTGCCCCAAATACACATACTCTGGTAAATACTCAAGCTTATTTCCGTCCAGCACTATGTCGATATCTGTTAAGTTTGTCACTAGCTTCGTTTTTAATGTATTTATTTGAAGACCTGGTTCTTTGTTTTTGTTGACTAAAGACTGTACCATTTTTTGTATTTTACTTGGGTCCTCTTCAAGCAACCGCAAATCTTAGATGGTTTAGACGGCAGCCATTTATATTTAGGCCGTATCTATCCCAGTCTAAATTTTTCAAGATAGTTTCCAGTACAGCAGTAAACAAGTTAGGTAACAGTGGGTCTCCTTGTCTGACACCTCTGTCTATTGGAAATGGATTTCCTATCGTTTCAAGTTTTATACTGCCTTTACTTATTCTGTAAATGTTTTTGATGATTTCGATGTAGATGTTGTCTACTTCTTGCTGCTTTAGGGTTGACCAGATGTAGTTGTGAATCAAACTGTCGAATGCTTTTGAATAGTCTGCAAAGATTATATAAACAGGCTTTTGTTCTAAAATTTGCTTGATTGTATGGATGTAGTCGATTGTACTGTGTTTTTTTCAAAGTCAAGCCTGTTCTATAGGCTGGTTTTCGTCTAAATGTAGCATTATTCTTTCTAGGATAACTTTTGCAAAGACTTTATAGATGTTCGATATCAAGCTTATTGGTCTGTAGTTATTGATATTTTTCTCATATTCGTTATAGTTTAAGTTAAACTTATTAAATTGTTCATCTGCTACCAAATTGGACTTTCCATCAACCCTGATCCTACATACTTATAGCTCATGGAAAACGTTCGGTGACGATGACGCGAGATCCATGATTTTTGTTCACCAAAAAGTACTTAACGCGCCTAAACAAGTTTTCTCTACAAATATTCCTAGAGATAGCGGAATAAGTATTTTAACCCTAAGTAATACCTGCAGAGAAATGAAGTGCAGCTATTAAAAATAACTCGGTTACCTGCAATCAGCTTCGCTCGCTTCTCCGCCTAAGGTAAAACTTTAAAAATGACTTCCCTAGTAAGATACCTACAACGAAAAAGGGTATCCTTTTCCAAAAGTTCAAGTTTGGAGCCCCAGTGGTAAGGGCATAGATAAATCAGTCAGACAGGACATAATATTCAAAATTAAGAAAATAATTAAACCATTACAGTTCCTATGTAGCGACAACAGAACTCTAACAGCGAAACCGAATTCAATTTTTTTCAAGTTTTAGGTTTATATTATGCTTCACGAAGAACGTTTAATAACATTTTTATATTTGTCACGAAGACTTACTCATATCTAGAAATTACCAAAATTGTAAAGCATGTTATTTTTATACATTATTTTAGTATTCCTGTGTTGTTGGTTTGTCTTTTGTAAATTACGGTGTTGCAAAGATTCAAGATTACTACAGCCTCCTGTACTGTCCGGAAGACTTCCTATCATAGGCCATGCGCATATGATAATTCGTAACGGTATGTCTGTTAAGTAGGATTATTACTACATTTAGTAAGAACAACTTATATAAAAAGTTATGCAAAAATAGCATACTACTAATTATTATACGCAGGTACCGAAAAAACAATGGCGTTCAAACATAAAATGTTGAGTTGAAATACCTGTGGCTTTCATCTAAAAATACCTGAAAAATTTGTTTGACTCCATCTGCTGACCTTATTGTTTTATTAAATTGTTATATTAAAAACTTTAACGTTACTCTTAGTAAAATTTTTTATTGTCAATGTAGGGTCAGAACTCTATTTGTTATTCGAAGAAACTGATGTTTTGCTGATGCAGAATTGCAAAAAAATAATTTTAAATTCATTCTGAGTTTTCTACTCGAGATCCAACTTTATACTGTGTATTCTACTGTGTTTCTAGTGTAGGACTCCGAGAAAAATAGGATAAACTTATGCAAACACCAGCTAAAGTGAATTAATCTAGACAAACACGCTTGCACAACGTAGATAAGTGAACCAAAGTTATAACTTTTGTATATATTTTCTTCACATATTGATAATTTTGAATCCACGTCTAAAATTACTAAAAGTTTTAACGCAGCCATTAGATTTTTATGCTTATCTTTTTTCTAATTAATTTTCTGGTTCCCTAATGATTCACTGAACTTCCTATGACAAAATATTAGATTAAAACCAACGATTCGTATACAATTCATTTCTAAAACATGTTATTTCAAAAATGATTCACTTTACAAATGATGTTTCGAATGCAGATCGTTTCCAAAACCTCGTATTTCATAAATTTTTCATTTCACAATTAATCACGTTACAAGCATACAGTTCGCAAACGTACATGTTGTAAAATGTATTTTGTTTGTAGTTTGTACGAATTTAATTTTTTTTGTATATATATTTTTATTTCATACTTTGTTTCTTTTACATATTCACATTTTAAAAAGTGTCACTCTTACAACATATAAGTAGGTAATTGGTTTGTGCACCAAAAGTCAAAAGTCAAAATCATTTATTCAATTTAGGCATCAAAGACGCACTTATGAACGTCAACTTTTCATTATAATGTACATTAAAGACTCTACCGCCGCGTTCCAAAATATATAGAGCCCACCGAGAAGAAGCGGCAAGAAACTCGGGGCCATTCTTTTTATATAGATGTTTACAATGTTTCTACTTAGGTACTACAAATATTTCATTTTATGGGTGGCAGAAGTGAAGTATTTCAAGCATCTTTATCTTTTATATAACGTCGAACTTTATAGTAAGCTTCTTTTATTAAAACGTTTTTTACAGTCAGTTTACTTGAATTTGCCCTCTGTGAGCTCAGTTATGTCTTTGGGATTTTATTGTAAAAACGCATACAATTTCCTAGGAATGACTTATTAGTCTTCGAAAGTCTATAACTAGGTACAGCTATCCTATTTGTATTTCTAGTATTAAAAGTGTGGTGATCACTATTTAACTTATATTTATAATAATAATAATAATATTCTTTATTTCAGGCAATAGTACAGTAAAAATACCAGCGGCCCATATCGAAAACAAACACCTTACAGACTAACATAATATATATTTTATAGGGTTAATATAACAAAACTATATCGTACAGCTAGGGATTCATGTTCAGTCTCGGCTCCCTGTACCGTCGGAAAACATAACTTTCATGTAAATTTTTACGAACATACATTATATTTTCAAATACATAATAAGGAATACAACGTTAATATATTGATTTTTTATAATAAATCTCTCAAAATTCACGTGGACCCATTTCGTACATAGCTCGAACAGCACGTTTCTGTAGGATTAAGATAGTCTCTATATCAGCCGCTGAACCCCATAGCAATATCCCATATGGCATTACGCTGTGGAAATATGCAAAATACACTAACCGCGCCGAAGAAGCGTCTGTTAGCTCTCTTATTTTACGTACCGCATATGCAGCAGAACTGAGTCTCCCAGACAGTGCATTTATATGAGGACCCAATTGTAATTTTGCGTCAATTTTAATGCCTAGGAAGACTGTTGCTTTGTCGATTACGAGTTTAACACCATCAAGCGTAACGTTGAACTCCAAATATCAGATTCAGATTCAGATTCAGATTTATTTTTATTGTTAAACTGTGTCATATTATTGATCGGATACATTATTATTGTCCCAACAGCTAGGTCCATCAATTGAACATACAATAATTTTATTAATAGTTTTAGAAAGTAACTTAAATCTAACAATTGTAATTAATTTTTTGTCAAGTTTACCTAAATATTAGTGTAGTTGGTCCATCAAATTGAACATACAGTAAATTAATTAATAGTCATAGAAAATAACTTAAATCTAACAATTGTAATTTATTTTATATCTACATTACCTATATATTAATGTGCTTATATTTAATGTTGAATATTTAATAATAAAATTATGAGTATACATTAAAACCAAATATGGAACAGTACGCAAACAAAACTTCAAACATTTTGTCTTTTTTGAATTCAGAATTAAATTATTAGTTGGGAACCATTTAAAGATGCTAGATAGAGCGTTGTTTACTTGAATTAGTGTGCTATCTTTCCTATCTACTTAAAAAATCAGAGATGTGTCATCCGCAAATAAAACGATATCACAAAGATCCTTGGCCATAAGTAACAAGTCGTTAACGTATACTAAGAACAAAAAAGGCCCTAAAATAGACCCTTGTGGAACACCATTTTTAATTATAGATCCCGAAGATGTTACACCATTTATGCCAACCTTTTGCATCCTGTCAGATAAATATGACTCTATGACACCAAGCGCAGCTCCACGAATTTCGTAATGGAAAAGCTTTTGAATCAGTATACGGTGTGTGTCCACACAATCAAATGCTTCAGAGAGATCACAAAAATACCAATAGCATCATGTGAGCTCTCCCAAGCTTTTAAGACATATGTCATTAACTTCACACCGGCATTCGTAGTTGATCTTGTTACCACTCTATACAAAAACCTACAAAAATATCCTAACCTAGGGTTGGAGCCACAATCATTCATTTCTTAGTTTTGAGCGCTTTGCTCGGCTTGCGCATGGTTTGGTCGCAGTTCAAACCTATCCTAACATAAGATTGGAGCTACAGTCATTCATTTTTTTAGTTTTGAGCGCTTCGCCGGTCACTGCCGAGGCACGCTCGCTTCGCTCGCTTGGTTTGCGCATAGTTTGGTCGCAGTTCAAACCTATCCTAACCTAGGATTGGAGCCACATTCATTAATTTTCTCCAGCCACGTCTCTCGACGAACTGATAACTGGTTTTCGAGTAGCGACCACGAACAAGTGCCGTCGATATAGACCACCACTAGATGAACCGATGACGGTGCCAAAGTACTTGCTTAGAGTTTCCGGTTTAATTACGAACAATGTCTACACGGAATTATTTTTTCTATTTCAGATATTCATAAGAGGATTATTGTCACGCTAAATGAATTCATGGAAAACGGTATCACCATGTGTTATTTAGGATGGAGAAAAATATATGGTAAGTCTTTATTTGTAAATAGTTTCACCATCATCTTTATATCATCCGTAAGATAAGTTTTTAAACATATTGTAGTCAGTAACAAAAGTCAAAGATTTTTCACAATTTTTTGCTTATTTATTTTTAAATTAATAATTACTAATTTAATTAATGAATTTACCCCCCACCATGGGGCTTATAGATTAGATAGTTATTATTATTATTATTTTATTTAATTTTTAATTACTAACTATAATTACTACAATAAATACGAAATATCTTTTTTTGTTTAAACACACACATTAAGCTGCCCAATTCCAAGATGAGGTTTAATACCAAACAACATAAAGTTCTATCGAAAACAGAATGGAATGCGAATGAAAAGGTGGAAAAAATGCAATAAAACAATAATAATAATAAAAAAACACAAGATGGCTTCATCGGATTACAAGTGCTGGTTTTAGATTAAACCAGCATACCTACTCTGAGTTAGCAACCAATTTATCATGTTAAGCAATAATTCATATATGTATTTCACTCTATTATAATATTTTTTGTACCTTGCTAATATCATAAATAAATTATTTTTCATTTCATTTCAAAGTGTGTGATAAATATCCATGATAATTTACTCGTATAAATATTTTTTTTTATCAAACGTTTCTTATTTATATACAATAATCATCTTAACTACACTTACCTAAACTAATAACTGACGTAAGCATATCATTTAGACATTTCACAAAAACATATAAAAATACTCGTATTATTCCAAAAAATACTATTACTGTTAATGTAATGTGTTACGTGTTAATCCACACTATCTACATATACAATGTGTCCCAAAATTCAACGATAAGCCAACACCGGAGGATAGACCTGCCCCGGACTAATCGGGGAAAAAAAGAAAAAAATATATATCCCAATTATATTTTAAGTTATAATAAAAAAAAGAAATTCTTCAGAAATTGAGACCGTTTATGATATTTTTCACTACCATAACCACATTTTTTTTTAATATTTGTTTCTTTTTTTTTATAGGCAACCTGAATAGCACTGCTATCTACCAAAATTCTTAAAAAATCCAGAATAACTCTTGTTTTATCACGAAAATTAATGAAACTTATTTTATTCCCTAAATTTTTTGAAGACTTTTACTTTTAACCAACTTTAACTTATCGTGGTGTTAAAAAAAAGTATGAACACTAGGATGGCAATTTATTTTTTAATTGACTAAACTAACTAACATTCCAAAATGGTATAATACTTTAGGAAAACAAGTTATAAAAAAATATGGGCCTATTATTTCTAAACAGGGGCCAAATTCCTTAAATTGTAATTGTCAGTAATCACTTTTACTACATGCCCAAAATGGGTTCTTGTTGCAATTTCTAGGAATTTGAATGGGGCGTACATACCTTAGATGTTAGTGAGAGATAGATAGATAGAGATATTTACGTTAAAAAGAGACAACAACAGGTCAAGTAGAGAAGCTGTTATTATTCTCAGCAAGTCAGTTCAGTACGCTCTGCTCCTTTGTTTACTGCGCACCGTTCCCAATTCAACTTACGTGGCTCTCGTACATACTATCGACTTTTGGCTTGGTTTTTTGGACTGGAATCGACCTGCAAACTTAACTGACCTGGCATTTTTTGGACTGGAAGTGATCTGCAAACTGAACTAACCTGGCATTATCTTGGACTACGGTTGTGTGTTTTGTGATTTAGAGTTCTGGCGCATTTTGGACTGTTTGGCGTTTAACATGCCGCGACCGTACACTCCACAGGAATACGCTAATATGCATTTAATCTATGGAGAATGCCAATGTAATGCTAACGCTGCTAGCAGACTGTATCGAGAAAGATACCCAAATGCTCAAAGATATCCTGATTATCGAGTGTTTATTAATGTGCATCAAGCGTTTTCGGAGGGTCGTATGCCATCCAATATGAGAAGCGCTGGAAGACCTAGATGGGATCGTGATGAAGAAGTTCTCAGTGAGATAGAAAATTATTCGACTACTTCGGTACGTACCATAGAAGAAGCTACAGAATCCCGAAAAGTTCTGCACATCGAATACTAAAACGTCACAAGCTTCACCCATATCACTACAGGCGTGTGCAGACGTTATTACCGCAGGACTATCCGCTACGAGTCACATTTTGCCGTGTGCTGCTGCAAAGGCACAGTGAAGATCCCCAATTCCTAGACAAAATTCTATGGTTGGATGAAACAACATGCAAGAAAGATAAGTATTTAAATCTTCACAACCTACATAGTTGGAGTAATGAAAATCTGCACTTGATGAGACAAGACAAATCCCAATATCAATTCAAGGTTAACCTATGGACCGGCATATTAAATGGAAAAGTAATTGGGCTCTTTGAGTTACAAGGAAACTTAGATTACAAAATGACTTGCAAGAATTGTTAGACGCCCTTAAGTGATCTCCAAAACTTGTGGTTCCAAAATGATGGTTGCCCAACACATTATGCCCGTCCTGTGCGAGAATATTTAAATCAAGAGTATCCAGGCCGTTGGATCGGGCGACTTGGTCCTATCTTATGGCCACCCCGTTCACCCGATTTGAACCCCCTGGACTTCTTCTATTGGTTATATCTTAAAGACAGGGTCTACTCAAAACCCATTGCGACATTGGACGAGCTTCATTCATTGGATCAACTTCGTCGAAATATCACTCAGGCTGCTGATTATATTAATAGCAGAAGATATGCAAGACAAATAAAACGATCATTTTTAAGGCGATGTCGTGCATGTATTAATGCTGGTGGCAAACAGTTCGAACATTTGCTATAATGTTAATAACTTAATAAATTACACGTGAAACTGATTGTACCATTTGTTTTGGAATATTAAACATTTTTCAAGAACTAATACTTTTATTACACCCGACCGTCATTTGTTTAGAAATAATAGGCCCATATTTTTTTAAGACTTGTTTTCATAGAGTATTATACCATTTTGAAATGTTGGTTAGTTGCGTCAATTTTTAAAAAACTTGCTATACTAGTGTTCATACTTTTTTTTACACCACGATAAGATAAAGTTGTTTAAAAGTAAAAGTTTTCAAAAAATTTAGGGAATAAAATAAGTTTCATTAATTTTCGTGATAAAAAAAGAGTTATTCTGGATTTTTTAAGAATTGTGGTAGATAGCAGTGCTATTCAGGTTGCCTATAAAAAAAAAGAAACAAAAATTAATAAATTGTGGTCATGGTAGTGAAAAATACCATTAACGGTCACAATTTCTGAAGAATTTCATTTTTTTATTATAACTTAAAATATAATAGGGATATATATATTTTTTCTTTTTTTCCCCTATTAGTCCGGGGCAGGTCTATCCTCCGGTGTGGGCTTATCGTTGAATTTTGGGACACGTTGTATATATTATAAAGAGGAAAAATTTAAATTTTTAGTGTGTGTATGTTTGTGATAAATAAACTCAAAAACAACTGCGCCAATTTCAACAATTCTTTTATCATTGGAAAGCTACATTCACCTTGAGTAACATAAACTATATTTATAGCTAGAAAAGATAAGGGATCCTTACTAAAACTTAAGTTTCGTAACCCAAGGAGTAAAAATGCCTTAAAACGTCTTTCGTCGCATTGTGCAGAAACTATTGATGATAGAACAAAAGTATGTTCTACGATATTAAAGAACATATCAATATCTACAAAAAACTTAGTGATACCATATGTCCAACTGTTGTCGTTATGTTAAGAGAAAAGATTTGATAGTTCATTTGTATTGGATAAGCGCGGAAACGATATCCGGGTCAAAAAATTCTTTCACCAGTAGAGAGCTATATTATACCTGAGTAACATACGCTATAATTTGATTCGTCATCATTGTATGTACACGGCATCAACATCATAAACACGTTAACCATAATTTTAAAACATAAATGTGAAATGAGAGCCAAGATCAATCTTATATTATATGCCTTGGTTGCTAACTTTAACGACAAAAAGTTAGATCGAAATGGGTTCCAACTTCAATGAAGTTTATTTAAAACAACATTATATAAGTTACTTCTTATAACTAGCATTAATATATTGGAGCCTAAAGTCTGACTTGGCTACATCTCACATACGAATGATTATTAAGTACCTACTAAAACAGTGATGGAAGTTGTTCGATGGCTAGTCTCTAGCAACAAGCCATACAACATATCGAATGGTACGTGCAACGAAACAGGGGAAGAATGCAGAAAAGATAAAGGAATAATGCAAGACTACCTGAAAATCCACCGGCGCAGGTGCAGTAGAACGGGTGCCGCGTCTATCGGGCCCGCCACGCGGCATCATCAAGAGAAAGCACTGCAATCCTCATCAACACCAGTTCCAAAGCACGAGAGCACCACTTACAATCGAGATGTTCGCAATATCGCAACCAAAGAATTGAATATATATATTAGGAACACAATGCCCAGGACCCTTAGATAACAGTTCTAAATAAGTCTGCGGTGAATATAAAAATCTTAAGCGGCCATCTTAGCCGGCTTTGAGTTGAATTGAAAATTGATTGAAACCCGTGTAATAACACTAGTTTCAATCATTTTTCTACCTACCTAATACCTTAGCGCGGGTTTGTATAAATTCAACTAGTCATCAAAGTTAGGTATTTTAGAACTGCAACTCAATTTGAATTCGCAAACAGTTTTCTTACATCATTTCTGTGACGCTATATGAAGTTTATTAGATCTTTTAAATTATCTTATTTTAAATTTATTTAAAGCGCGCACTGTACTTATAAAGTTATCCGTGAATAAATCAAAGTTAGTCGTGGAAGCGGATTGCAGTACGTGGTGGCTAGCATGCGATCATCGTCGTATTTATCACCCACATCGAGTTTACCGCAGTTTGACAACCGCCTTGAAAATTATTTGGGCTTTATTTTGTTTGACAGTTTAGTTGATGCTTGTTTACTTTTTAATTTGAGCTACGGCTATTGATGTGTTGTCTATCACTGAGCGCGCGGCGAGATAGGAAATGTGCGGCAATTCGCGTCGCGTTGAGTGGTGAAGCTAAACAGTCGAATTGGATGTAAAATGTATTCTCCCAGAATAAGTTCTGCATATTCCAGAAGCAGGTCATACTGATTTCACTTTCTTTCAATTATTTCATTACATTCTTGCACAGATAGGCTCGTGAACAAGGATTGTACATCCTTTTGAAGCTGTGACAGTGTTTTTGCGAGATATTAAGCCAGCTTGTAGATCAGCGAGTCAATCTGGCTTACAATGGAGTGCAAGGTGTAACATTTCATTTATTTCATTTATTATCGCTGTAATAAGCATACTTGATAAGGAATGTATTCCTTAATAAGGTATTGTAAATAAGACAGAGCATTCACTTATTATTTTACATTTTATTTAATAATTTACTAATCACTATACTTCGCATTTAATACTATTTCTCTCTGTTCAACAATGTCAAACCGCAAGTATAAACTATTCTAATTATTTATTTAAAGTATAACAACATATCCCTTTAAATAAAGATTTAAGTCAACTTGTGCTCAGATTTTTTAGTTGTTCCGACATAAATTCGACGCTCAACGTTTCCTAGTGTTCACCTCGGCTAACGACAACAGACTGGCCGCTTTTTTTTTTTTTTAGAACGGACTAATGCTGTTTGCCTCTACCGGCATTTACAGCGTCCCCGGACGGTTGGCGAGCGCAGATGGCACTCAGCCAGATGCGGGCGCAGAGGACGCACCGCCTAAGGCGAGCGTTGAAGACGCTCGCCTTAGGCGGTGCTTCGGCTTGGGCCGTTGCCAGGAGAGAGGGGAGTAGGAGAGAATCGCCCCGGTACATAAGTGTACCGTTGAAAGTGGGCCCTATGAATTTTAACTCTACGACTATTTGGAGAGAATCTAACCAAGACATAATTTTTGCCTCGAGCTCGCCGGCGAGCTCGGTGTTTGACTGTGTTTACCACTAAATCATAACCTTGTGTACCTCGCCCACAGTCATTAATTACCTCGGCCGGAGCCTACACCGTGATCTACATCGAGGCCGGGGCCGCGGTATAGACTCCTGCCCGTACCGTGGCTGGGACTACATAGAAAACCAGTGTTACCTCGTCCACAGCCATTTGCTGGGCCGGAGGATACATCGCGACCGGGGCCGCGTTGTATACTCCCACCCACACCGTGGCTGGGACTACAATCGTGTGTGTGTGGATTACCTCGACTGCGACTGGGGCTGCGAAGAAGATTTCGGCCGGAGCCTACAATGCGATCGGGATCACAACCCTGGTCGAGTCTACGACCATTACCGGGGTTCCCTTGGGACGACGCTAAAGCTGCCGAAGTAACGGCTGCGATGGGGTCGTCCGGGTCACCCAAAATATGCCTTGGACGGCGACGGGGGGGAAGAAAGTGAGGATCGGTTATGTCAGTGGAGTAGTTCGCCGCTTCGACCACGAGAGGATTCGAGTGGTGGGGAGCTTTGTCGAAGTGGCGTTGGGAGCAGTCTTTCATATACTGCGTAATAGAGGGGAGGGTGAAATCGCAGTGCAGTTCGGCGTTCCGCAAGTACCACGGAGCGCCCACTGCCCTGCGCATAAAGAATGAATGAATGAATGAAATAAGTTTATTGTGGCAAAAAAACATGAACAAATACTTAACTAAACATTAATAACTAAATAGTTATTGCCACAAAACGGCCTCTACTCAGCATAATGCCGGCTGAAGCAACCAGCGCTGATCTTCCGTAGAAGCCGCCCGGTGACATCACGGATCGTAACACAAAAGAGTACAATATAACATTCAATTTATACTGACAAGAACAATTTGCACAAAAAATATATATTACTCCTAAAACACATTAAAACACATAATATACACAATACACCATAAAAACAAAGAACATCAAGGAGAAAAACAAAATGCTTAGTTGTTTAATTATATCACACTTGTGTCATGTCGCAAAGTTTCCTGCTTAATTTGATGGTGACAAATATACATTTTCAATTTAGATCTAAAACTGTCAATATACTGCAGGTTCCGTATCGGCGGTGGTATATTATTCCAACATTTCGACGCTGCATATCGGAAACTGCCTCTAAACGACGCAGAACTGTGTCGTTGTGTCATGAGCTGTATCGCACTCTGCCACGGCGCATGAGGTCTTTGACTCGATATCCAGGACAATTTTTCGTGGAGATAGGAAGGAGCTTTATGTTGTAAGACATCAAAAAGAAGACAAGCTAAATGAAGCTTGCGACGATGTGTCATTTTTAAAATGCAGTGCTTGTTTAGGAAAGGGGTCACATGATCTCTGAAGGGAACGTTAAAACAAAAGCGAGCACAAGCATTCTGAACTCGTTGAATTAGTTTTTGCGTTCTTACCAGCAGACGCGGACCAAACACAACGTCCATGTAATTTAGTTTGGAAAGGACGAGTGTCTCCACCAGTTGTACACGCAATTCTTCTTTAAGGTATGGTCTCATTCCATACAGTACTTTTAATCTGTAAAAGCAATTGCTAACAGAGTTGGAAATATGTTTATCATACGTTAAGTCGCAGTCCATTAGCAAACCTAAATTCCGAGCTTCGTACACCCTATCAATGGGTTCACGCATTAGCATGACAGACTCCGAAAGAATTAGATTAGCAAGCTGATGCCTAGTTCCGAAGATTAAATATTTTGTTTTACTAGGGTTAATCAGTATACAGTTACTAGTAGACCAATTAGCTATATTCGAAAGATCTTCATTGAGTTTAGTTATGGCATTATTAATTTTGTTTGGTTTGCAAGAGATATACACCTGTATATCTTCAGCATAGATATGATACTTACAGTGCCGTATATGTGTTATTATGTCTGCTGAGTACAATATAAAAAGAACCGGTCCTAAAATGGATCCCTGAGGTACCCCCTATTACAAGCCACTTTATCAGAAACTAATGACGAACTATCATTACGATTTAATTTTACGTATTGGTAACGACTACTGAGGTAGCTGTTAAACCATTTTAGAGCTTCGCAGTCAAAACCATAGTAACTAAGTTTGGACATTAGCAAGTTTATATTAATTGAATCAAATGCTCTAGAGAAATCAAGTAGTACTAGCAGAGTACACATGCCCGCCTCTTGTGAGCAAAGTATATTATCAGTCACGTCAAGCATTGCGGTCATTGTACTTCGTCCCTTTCTAAAGCCAGACTGTACTGAAGGCAAAATGTTATTTTTTTCTAGGAAATCGGTTAGTTGTGTACAGACAGCTTTCTCCATAATTTTTGACAGGCATGGTAAAATACAAATTGGTCTGAGATCTTTAAGCTCAGCAGGATTCGAAATTTTAGGTAATGGGCGGACAACTGCAAGTTTTCAAATATCAGGATATGTAGACGTTCTAATAGACATATTTATCAAATCATTTACAGCATCTATAGTGTAGGGGAAAGTCATTAAAATCATATCTAAGGTAATCTATCGCAACCTTCTGCATTTGACTTTAACTTATTAAACTCAAAATAGGTGAGTTGAGAGATACAAACTTTGAAAGTGTCAAATATATTTAAAAAGTGTTTATTTATGATATTTGGGTCATTAAATTGAGAAGGTAGTTCATATTTAGTTTTAGGTATTAAGGTATTTTTAAGATTTTTCCATAATATTTTAGGATATTTTATTTTATTATTGATATTATACTTAAAATATGCCACTTTTTTATGGTAGAGTGCTTTGTTGACTGTAGGTTTTAAGCTCTTATAATATTGTTTCTTGGTGTCAAGCTTATTTTCATGATACTCTATTGAAGCCTCGTCACGTAACTTCATCATTAGTTTAATAGTGTCAGTAATCCACGGGTACGAGCTATTTTTGATTAAAATTGATGTAATAGGAGCATGAGAGTCAAATAGAGCTACGACATTGCAGTTGAAAAAGGTAATCATTTCATTAATGTCCGCTAATAACGACATTTGATTCCATTTTATAGATTGCAAATCATAATTAAAATTAGGGATACAAATGTTTTTTATAGGTCTGTAAATTGTGGTGAACGGTATCGGTTTCTCACGTTTAATATTATATTCACAAGCGACAAGGCAGTGACCAAAAAGAGATCCGATATGTTCTAGGCTGATCTTAATCGCGCTTAAATCTGTACACACTACGTCAATGAGGGTCTGGCTATTTTCAGTGAAATGGGTGGGCTTAGTAACTAGCTGCGACAGATTGAAGCTTGACAAAAATATATTAAATTTAATTATATTGGCATCATTATTATTCAAAATATAAATATTAAAATCACCTAATAACATCAAATTATCATACTCAGGGATTGCACTAATAGAGTCAGTGATAGCATCAAAAAACAATTCCACATTCATCCAAGGCGGACGATAGGCTGTACCAATCGCTATCTTCTTGCTGTTAAGACTCATAATGAGCCACATTTGCTCAACTGAGATGTGTTGCGGGTCTAATGGATGAGGCCAGGTGCGTACTCTTACATTTCGCTTAACGTAGAAACCGACGCCGCCCCCGCGCGAACGCACTTCGCGCGGCCGGGGGATATGACGCAGTCGGTATCCCGGTAGCGAGGGGGCGCGGCCTTCCTCACCCGCTCTCAACCAGGTCTCATTAATTGCCAGTATGTCTAGGTCATTACGAGCAACGGATACTATAAAATTGTCATGATTCGCGCCGAGGGAACCTGCATTATACAAACCAATCTTTAAAAGCTTATTAACCATTGTAAAGGCTAAGACACACCTGTACACATTGTAACATACCAAATATGGAATAAACAAAAACACAATTGATGAAACATGACACTGGTAAAGCACTGCCAGTATGTCTGGTGAGTTAGCTCAATCTCTGACAGTTTGCCGTCCCACCTTTGATCACGCAGCTCACTCATGCGTTTCCTTACAGCACGCTGTAAATAGCGCATGGTGGCTTTGTTTTCTGGGGTTGGCATCGAGTCATACGCCCTAGTGGCGGCGTTCTTAGCTGTCAGTAACCTCCTAGCACCCTCGGGCAGTTCGAAGCGGCGACCATCCGCCACTTGGACCTGCTTTGAGGATTCACCTACTGCGGTGCGGAGGTGGTCAATGAGAGCCTCGATCGCAATTGATACGTCTTCTACTGTCTGTATGTCATCGGGGATTCTATCGAGAGCGGGTGAACTGATAGCTTGGAGGGATTCCCCCAGTTGCTTCCAGTTCACTACCGTTCTAGTGATAGGGGTGATGTCCGTCGGGTCGGGGCCTAATTTCAACAATACAGGGCGGTGGTCTGAAGTCAGTTCGTGTAACACTTCTATAGAGCGCAACCGGAGGGTAACGTTCTTGAGAAGTACTAAGTCAAGTATGTCTGGTCGTTGGTTGTCAACATAGGGATATCTTGTGGGCTCCAGAGGGGAGAGAATATCAAAGTTTAAGTGACTGACCAAGCCTTCAAGGATTTTACCATTACTATTGTTACTAGTACAGTTCCATATGACATGTTTACTGTTGAAGTCACCGATCAGAAGGACGGAGCTTCCTAGAGAGAAGAGGGCTTCCAAGTCTGTCTGTAATAGTTCTTTACTAGAGGGGAGGTAACATGAGGCTATGATGACAGGTTGATGACCTGACATCGCTAGAAAGCAAACAGAGGCTTCTAGTATTCTAAGTGGTGGAGTAACAATTGGGATACAGTGCAGAGCTCTTTTGTAATAGATGAAAGTGCCACCTTTTGGGGTGGCCACTCTATCATTACGAACCAAACGGTAGTTTGTAAACCTAGGGTTCGCTGTACCTGGTTTCAGAAAGGTCTCCTGCACGCATAGGATATCGACCTGATGGGTCTTACAAAATTCATGAACTTCGTCCTTTTGACTAGAGAGGCCGTCAGCGTTGAAAGTCGCTACGGTGACTGAGTGGGGCTTAATACGTTTCGGTGTACTATCCATATTGGATGATAACTAAGAAGGCCGCTTTCCGCCACGCTAACTAATTTTATAACAATATTTTAGCGGTAGAACAACTCTCCTACCATGATCGTCAACAATGCCACCTTGCGGTGAATTTAGAAAACATCTGCGAGTCAAATACATTCCATTTAACTAATAATACAACAATTTTGCTAATTTTAACCTTATGAAATTAATTTATCTATAATGTATGTTTTTTTTATAGTGAAATAATTATATATTGTTAACAAAGGGAACGTCATGTTTGTGTATTTTTGGCAACCCGTACAATTTTGGTGGTTTCCATTCCAGGAAACCATTGGTTTCCTTTTTCAGAGGTGGTTTCACACATGAGGGAATAAGTGTTGTGACGTCTAAACCAAGTGTGTTTAGTAATATGATGTTTAAACAAATACATTTAACTCGGAATCACACAGATCTCAAACTTTTTTTAAATTTAGTCATATATTATTCATGTCAATGCCATCAACAATATTCATTAATAAAAAAATAATAACACCTGAGGTAATTTATAATGTATATTAATAATTAGTCATTCATTTGTCTTGGCTTTAATCAAACACGTAGGCATTCAATCCCACCACACATCTTCACATCACATTCGGGGCTGGCTTTCAATAGAGCGTCAAGTGCCGTGAGAGTTAGCGGAATGGCTGAGTTTGAGTTTACCACTGTACGGTAAAGGGGTTCGGTACAACAGCTTATGATATCTACATCGATGGCACAACTTGTCGCGCAAATCGAGTGCGTTAATTGGCAAACCAGGGAAGGACCGAAGAATGGCAGATGCGTACAGGCCAATATCGCTCCTCCCTCACCTAGCCAAACTGTTTGACTGGATGCTCATGAAGCCCAGGGCAGAACACTTTGGCTTTAGGGCGCATCACTCTACAACCCTGCAACTAACCAGGGTACTTAACCATCTGGCTATAGGCATGAATGCCAAGAAGCATACGGTGGCGGTATTCCTCGACGTCGAGAAGGCATTTGATAGGGTATGGCACGAGGGCCTACTCTACAAATTGACTAAGACAGAGAAGCCGTCGCCGTATATCCACATAATTGCGGCCTTCCTCAGAGACAGATCATTCTTCGTATCACTAGAAGGCAGCGCATCAACAATGAAGAAAATAGAAGCAGGAGTACCTCAAGGCAGCTGCCTCTCTCCTAGCCTGTACGCACTGTATACTAATGAGTTCCCTACCCTGGCCGATCACATCCGTGAAGGGGACAGGGATGTCATGCTCGCTCTATTCGCCGACGACAGTGCGTACATGGCCACATCAGTCAACAGAAAGGGAGCAACTACAAAGATCCAAAAGCTGTTGGACCTCCTGCCAGAATGGCTGGACAAATGGAGAGTGGTGGTCAATGTGTGTCGCCGCCCTATTGGTCAACAGAGACAAAAAGTCACCTAATCAACTCCAGCTCCGGGGACAGAGAATTGAATGGAAGAGTTCTGTTTGGTACCTCGGAGTGGAGATAGACAAGAGACTGAATAGTCAGTCTCTTGTCTATCTCCAACGCGCAAGTTGAGCACGTGATACGTACGGCTAGATCAGCCAGAGCTAGACTCCAACCCGTGCTCAACTCCAACCTGCAACTTCGTACCATGGTGGGAATTTATAAGACGTACATTGGGACAAGACTGACGTACGCCGCCCCAGCTTGGTACAAACTCTGCTCGAACACCAACAAAGAGAAGTTACAAAACCAACAGAATATAGCCCTGCGTATCGTCACTGGAGCAGGGCGATACGTACGAAACAGCACCAGAGTCAAAGACTTTAGAATGGAAACCGTGGAGCAGTTTGTGGTCCGTTTGTCGAGGAAAATGTTTGACGTAGGATTTTGCATATTTATAATTTTTAGTTGCTGCATTTCCCATCTGACACTTAAAGAGTTGGTAGCCTTGATAACAAGTAATGGTGTGTTATGACTATAGAAACTATCTGTGACATATATGTTTAATAAGAAATACTTCTGGTTTTAGTTATTACGGACCCAGAAGCTATTATGACTATATGTAATACTTGCTTGGAGAAAGAAGATGTATTTTATAAGTTTTTAAAGCCATTCATTGGTGAAGGATTACTAACTGTTGGAAATGGTACGTATTACAAAGTAGGATATTGAATTAAAATAGGATAATTTATTTATTTTGGCATCACTCTGCGGAAAGCCATTTCAAAAGCAACATTTCAACGGTGTATTAGAGATACAAGTTTTATGTTACAGTGTCAACCTGGAAAACACATCGGAAATTTCTAAATCAGGCGTTCAGCCAGACAAAATTCAAAATTTTCATAGACGTCTTCAACAGGCAAGCTCGCTGTTTAATTGAAAAGCTTGATCTGCATTTGGAGAAGCCTTTCAATCATGAGGATGTATTGAAACTCAACAATTTGGAAACAATTTGTAGTAAGATTATATTATTTAGTTATTTCGTTAAGTAAGTGTGTCACTATATATATTTAAAAAAGTGTTTAACTGTAAAGGTATGCAACGCATACTTACTAAGCCGTAGCAACGTTTTTCAACTGCCTTATTTAAATAACAATATACTAATACAATCTTCGATTGAATTGGCTCACTATCATTCCTGTTTACGTACTAGTACAATATCAGAGATGTTTCACCTGCGCATAGACTTTGCCAAAGGATATTTGACCATATGGTATATATATGTATGTGTGAATGTGTATTCAATTATCTCATAAAACATTAATGTTCATCATCATCATCATCATCTCAGCCGTAGGACGTCCACTGATGTACATAGGCCTCCCCCATGATTTTCCAAAAGGACTGGTTGGAAGCGGCCTGCATGCCCATCAGGTTTTCATCAGGTCGTCTGTCCACCGTGTCGGTGGACGACCTACGCTGCGCTTGCCGGTCCGTGGTCTCCACTCCAGAACCTTTCGGCCCTATCGGCCATCTGTTCTGCGTGCTATGTGCCCTGCCCACTGCCACTTCAACTGGCTAATCTTCTGAGCTATGTCGGTGACTTTCGTTCTTCTACGGATCTCCTCATTTCTGATTCGATCACGTAGAGAAACCCCGAGCATAGCCCTCTCCATAGCTCGATGTGCGACTTTGAGCTTTTCTATGAGGCCCATAGTAAGAGACCCCGTTTCAGTGCCATAAGTCATCACTGGTAACACACATTGGTCGAAGACTCTTGTCTTGAGGCACTGAGGTATTTTTGACGAGAAGACTTCGCGAAGTTTTCGGAACGCTGCCCAGCCGAGTTGGATTCGACGATTGACCTCTTTCTAGAAGTTGGTCCTGCTTAGTTTGACTGTCTGTCCCAGGTAGATGTACTTGTCAACAACTTCGAGAACTGAGTTCCCAACTGATATTGGGGTAGGTACAACATGGGCTTTAGACATAATTTTCGTCTTATCCATGTTCATCTTAAGACCTACCCGTTGGGAAACTCGACGGAGGCCTTCGAGCATTAGTGTTACTTTAACTAAATATGAATTAACCCATGGTATGTGCCACTTTGCTTCCCAGTGTTTCCTATTATGATATTTTTACAAAAATAAAAACACAGTTTAAGATACTCGTATTTGTCTCATAATAAGCAGTAAGTATCTGTCCTGTTTTGTACCTACCTATAGTACTGTTCTACACTGTATTATATACCTATAGGGTGTTTGGTAGAGGGGCCGACAAACTAAATGAGCGTGTTCGGGGGACCACTTGGAGAATACAAGTTGGCCAAAAAAAATCCCCGACCCCCCAATATGTTTAACTTTTTTTTGTGATTTTACCTTTTTTTTTCGAAATTGTACCTATTTACCACCATATCATTTGTAAAATTTGTAAAAACTAAAAACATCCGCTCTAAAACATACTTTACAAATGTAAATAGGCACAATATTGGAGAAAACGAGAAAATTCACAAAAAAGTTTAAAAAAATTGGGGTGACGATGAGATTTTTTTTTGGCCAACTTGCATTCTCCATGTGGGCCCCCAAACACGCTCATTTGGTTTATCGGTCCCTCTACCAAACACCCTAATTACATTATTACTACCTACCTGTACAATAAAAGGTTGAAATCTGTTATTATGATGTATTATAAGGGCTGTGAAACATGTACTGAATTTATAGAAGGTAATAAATAAATATTATTATTATTATTATATATGCTAAGAACAACATGCCCCTAAATACAACGTCTATTTCAATTTAAGATCCAAAAGATATTGTGACATTAAACCCAAATTTGGATACATCCCACTAATATTTTAAATATGAAAGTTTAGATGGATGGATGGAATAGGGTTTGTTGCTTTTTCACGCTCAATGGGCTAACTTTGATGAAAATTGGTATGGAGGTAGACTAGTAGTTTTGCAAACAGTAGACCTCGCGAGCACAGTTTTATCAGCGGCAATTTTCGCAGTATTTCACAACCTACTATCTCGGCAACCACTTAACCAATTGTGCTCATATTCAAAATTTCTCTTATGTTGGCTGGTCCCAGGTTCCTGATGAACCTAGGACCGGCCTCCGGACTGTTATTCAGAATATCATTCTCTCTTTTAGAAAAAACCCAATAACTGTCCAACCCAATAAAATCGAACCCATGACCTCGATGTTCCAAAACGGCACTTCCACTACTACACTAAAACCAAGCGAGCGAAGCCGCTGACGGGTCAGCTAGTATCCAATAAATATGACTCGATAAGCTCTAGCACAAGAATATGGTAATAGGAAAGTTTATGAATAAGAGCGGTACTTGTATGCTCTACACAATCAAATGCCTTTAATAGATTACAAAAAACCCGCCATTAACGTCATGTTAGCTCAACCGAGCCATACCAAATTAGATTCATAACTAATTAGATACATGTAGCATCTGAAGTAAATTTTGTTCATTAATATTATAGAAAACTTGAAGTACCAGTTAATATTTTTATGGTTAATTAATGGTGTATACACATACATAGTTAAATAACATAATTATCATTATGTTTTATATTATTTAATAAGAGAAAGAGATATCAATTGATTTAAATACTTAATACAAATTAATTAGCACAATGCTATTTAATTCTACTGTTAATCCTTGTATTTATATATCATTTTAAACAACGTTATAGCTTAATTATTCTTTATCATAAATTAATGAGGGTACCTTTGTTATACTAGAATCATTGTTAGCTTGCATTTCCGTGCAATGTTTCTATACTAAGTAACCAGGTAAAAAAAGAAACCTTGAGTTTAAACTGGCTTGCCCTTACAATGACATTTCATTGTCAAATCTATTCTAGCAAAGTGTACTCAGGCAGCTCTATTTAAGTCCTAAATTAGGACGTAAATAGATCATCTATGTAAATCCTATGTATAATTACACAATCTGGGTACTAGACAGTCATCAGATAATGAAAAATAATAATAAATATTAGTAATAATAGTAAGTAATAGTAATAAGTATTAAATTTGGGCACATGTGTTTGTATATGTGTGTGTGTGTGTGTGTTTGTCAGTGTGATTTACTTGTTTGCCTGAGTAGGTCCCACGTCATCACTATTTTAAAATCAGTAGTATTTCTCGCTTAAATGCCACTTTACTACCTTGGAATATATCAGCAGTGTTAAAATACTTATTATAACTACTTTGCAACCGATTGACAAGTGCATTTTGAGCGTAAATCGTTTTAGACTGAGAAACTGCAAATAAGATTGTATATTTGGTCCTTTTTTATGGACAGTAGAAACGTAATATTTAGTACAGTAGCTCAGAACAGTCAATGCGTCCATTCCATATCAAAAAGGAAGAACATGTCAGCTTGGATCCGTCAACTTTCAAATGAAGTGAGACGGTAAAATCTACAAGCCTCATGGTATATGATGACACCGAAAATTTAGATGATGTAATTTTAAATAAAATGACATAAATATTGGTTATTTGTTTACAATATATGCGGGATTTTTAATCTTTTAATTGATTTCAGTGACAGCAACAGGCATAGCTGATGATGGTTGCGTTTTACGAGAAAAGTATTTACCACTAGTTAGAAAAGTTCTACAGATTTTTAACGATCGATTTCAACGACCTTGGTTTTATAGTGATACTATATTTAACCTGTCAAAATTGAAAAAAGAACAAGATAAAACTTCCAAACAGCTCTGGGATTTATCTAACTCGGTGGGTATTTTGTTTAACCCCTTTTAAACGAGATTTAAAAAAATTGGATTATTCATAATTTTGTAGTAAATCATAAAATCAACCTTGTTTTTTAGGTTATAATACGAGTATAATATAATAATAATATATTTATTTGGTTTAGCAAGAATAAAAACACGTTTCAGCTATTCTCGCAAAAGATAAAAAAATACAGTACAGTTGTAACGATTGCGTCGTACAAGACCGCATGGTAGGATACCCTGAGTCTATGAGGGCTTAGTTTACCTACTTCTTGAGGTTTCAAGAATTGACATGAAGGAATCCCTGTGTTATTTGTAGATGGTATTTTAATTCCTTTATTCTCATATAAGACATGAGTCTCTTCCATCATTTATAATATTAAACAATCGTCGTTGTTAAAATATAAACAACAAAACTGCTACGAAGCATATACCTAGGTATGTCTGTATATATATACTCGAAATATGTAAGTTTGTAAAATACATTCTGACTTGTTTAAAAAAAGCCGATAAATATAATAAAATACGATCTCTCAATATAAACATAAATTAATAGAACCGTGATCAAACCTCGTAATGTATAGCACTAGCCCTTACTAAATGTCTGTTAAAATTTATAATAAATTGCCTAATGTTCTTAAAGATGTAGAAAATGACGTTATCTTTGTTGCAAATCTAAAAAGCATGCTTGAGAAAAAATATTACTATTCATTGGATGAATTTTTCAACGACAATTTTGTTGATATTATTGTAATTATGTAACATGGTAACAAGACCTGCGTCTAAAAATATATATTTGCAATAAAGTATTGAGTATTGAGGTACCAAATTTAAAAAAAATATATATATGGAACCGACTTCAACACTAAAAAGTGTGAAATAACTTGTTGGTACCATAGTAGCTCAAAAGTACCTATTATCACAATATTGTGCGCATGGTTCCGAATTCAACGAAATTCCGAATCCGTGTAATTCTCTAAGAGCAAACATCGTAGCATCTTTGACAACATCTGTGAAACAAATGACGAGATGACAAGAAACGTTGGAAAAACAACCTTATGTACAAAGGCGATATCTCATAAAGTCGTCGACGAGCGCATCGACGAATCATTAGAGAATCGCATTGCAGCCGTGCGATTCTCTAAGAGCAAACATCGTTACATCTTTCACCACATCCGTGAAACAAATGAAGAGATGACAAGACCCGTTCGAAAAGCAACCTTATGTACAAGGGCGAAGTATTTGACATCGGTGAGTTCGTCGATGAGCTCGTCGAAGAATCATTACAGAATCGCACGGCTGTTCATATCTATCATCGTCGTTGAGGATGTAGAGATGGGGTAGACGTTACCTTTTGTATGTATCGATATATGGCAGTCTAGTTAAAGGACTTTCACCTATTGCAGATACATGATTGTTCTTGTGGTTTTTATTTGTCTGTTTGTAAAATTTGATAGTTTGATTTAATATACATTGTTTCACTAGTGGTAAATTTATTGTTATTTTAAATTTATTTAGTGGTTTTCTTGTGGTTTAGTAATGTTCATCCTAAATTTTGTATTATATGCAATTTTGAAAGCTTTATTTTGCAGTTTGCGGTAGTTTGATAGGCAAGGTTCCGCTCCATACAGGCGCAGCATATGTTAAACACGGGCGAATTAATGTAGCGTATACCTTGGTTTTTGTTTTCGCACTTAGATTACTCTGTCTATTTATACTAGCCATCGTCAGGACATCAAATGCTTTCATAGCTTTTAATCTTACGTGTTCGACGTGTGTAGTCTAACTTTATTTATTATCTAGGTAAACGTAAACGCCGAGATACTTAACAGACAGCCCAAGAAATATTATGGTGTCCATTGATGACTAATGCTCGTGTCGGATGTTTTCGTTTTCGTGTAAACATAATGGCTTCTGATTTTGGTTCATTTAATTAAAGCATTCACTTTTTGAAGTAGTCAGAAAGTAATTTGTCGAAAGTCGAAGTCTACTGATAATTAAATCTTTGTCACTAGAAGAAGAGTAGGAAGATGTGTCGTCAGCAAAAAAGCAAGACTGGTACGAGGCTGCTTTGGGATATCATTTAGGAATGCTAAAAATAAAAGAGGCCCTAATACTGACCCTTGAGGTACACCAGCGGTGATAGCATAAAGCTTAGAAGCAATACTGCCATTTAAAACTTTGAATTATTGTCCAATGAGATATGATTGATTTAATACTTTAGTTACCTAGATAATATTTTAGAACACCGTAAACGTTGGTAAATACGTGCGGAACAAATATTAACAATTACTCTAAATTATTAAACGTTTAGTTTTTTATTGATTTGCAGATTATTGAAAGCAAACGTAAAGAAATAAACAACATCAGAAGATATGAAAATGACGAAACAGGTAAGAGACAAGCTTGTGCATTTACTGCTAAATGATCTACCTTTATTTTTTCTTTTTTACGGAAAATTATGTAATAAATGTGTAATGTTAAACGTATTTTTTCTGAACAGCCCTAAGGCTACAAACGTGTTTTTTTTTGCAGTTGATGTCTTTTACATTATTAGCATCCACATAGGATGTTTTTTGGAAATTTCTACCCAAAGCGGTAAATTTAATTTATTTCTAGGGCTGCATACCAATTAGGCCAAGATAACAAAGCCACTAGCGTGTCAACTAATCTGTTAATGTTATAAAGAAGAAAAAATGGTTTGTTTGTTATTGTTATTGTTTACCTTATTCAATTCATGAATAGGCTCCGAAACTACTGGACAGAATTGAAACATTATTTCACATTTTTTATTATTACCTTTTTTATGTATTTTATTATTTATGTTTCCACTTTTATTATATATATACTTAAAAACATAGATTTTATATTTTGACTCTTCATCATCATTTCCATCATTCTCCATCACCAGTATTTTATGAATATGTATAGATAGATGTCAATGAACATATTTTATTTACAGAAATTAACAAATCTTTCTTGGAGCTTATTTTGAACGCCACGAATGAGACGAAATTATCATATACCGATGAAGAAATAATAGCAGAAATAAATACGCTTATAAGTACCGGCCACGAAACTACAGCGTTACACTTGAATGTAATGCTGATTGTGTTGGGTTCACACCAAGACGTGCAAGAAAAAGTTTTTAAAGAGTGAGTTTTAATAGTTGTTTCTGTTACAAGAAGGCAAAAAAAATTTTATTGTTTTATTTTGAACTCTGAAAACTGAAGCAATTGGATCTATGGTTTAAAAAAATACCAAAACATAGAACCGACTTCAACACTAAAAAGTGTGAAATACCTTGTTAAAGTCGGTAACATGATAATTCAAAAGTACCTATTATCACAATATTGTGCGCATGATAAAGACTTCGACAAGTTATTTCACACTTTTTAGTGTTGATTTGCCTTCTTGTAACACAAAATTTTATCAGCCTTCTTAGTGAGCTGCTATTTCCGGGATACAACGTCAACTATAGTATCTTCAAGATAGACGGAACACTTTTCAGTTATTGGAATGTAACTTAAATACCGCTCTGACCGAATTTGATGAAATTTAAATGATACCACTTCGGAAAAATACTCTATCAAACAAAGAATAATCGGTCCATAAACGATAGAAATTATCCAAGAACAAACTTAAAAAATATATAAATATACGGTCGAATTGAGAAATCTCCTCCTTTTTTGAAGTTGGCTAAAAAGAGAAACCTGAGGGTAGCAAGGAATTCAATATAACTACTCTGCCCGAGTGCATAATGCCTTATTGAAATTAAACAACTTTAAACGGAATAAATTGCGTATAATTTTATATTATTTTATTCCGACGTATGTATATTATATGTGGAAATTAACTTCGAAGATAAGCTTATTTTTTTGCGTAGTTCACTCGAATAATATTTAGTTACTTAATTTAGGTAAATAAAAAAAATATTTGTTTTTTTTTCAATTCGGTATTATATCATAATAATATTTTTTTGTTACATTTATTGCAGGATATTCAAACTTGACAATGGTTTAGACGGAGATGTTAACTCAGATGGTTTGACAAAGTTAGTGTATACTGAAGCTTTCATAAAAGAAACTCTACGACTTTATGCACCCGTTCCAGGGATTTCAAGACATATTGAAAAAAATATTCAGATAAGTAAGTTACTTTATCATCGTAATAGGGATATTTTAAGTATTTAAATTTTAGTTGAAAAACAACTACAGTACAAGGCTGTAAATATCTGTTCGATAGCGAGTTTTTAAATTTCGACTTGTTACCTTATAGATATAGATACTTATAGGTAGCTATTTTAGAAAGTTAGTTTTCTGTTCGATGGCGAGTTTTTCAATTATGACTTATTACGTCATAGATAAAGATATTCGTAGGTAGCTATTCTAGAAAGCCAGTTTTCTGTATGATGGCTTGTTTTTAAATTTCGACTTATTACGTCATAGATAAAGATACTCGTAGGTAGGTCTAGAAAGCCAGTTTTCTGTTTGATGGCTTGTTTTTAAATTTCGACTTATTACCTCATAGATATAGATACTTAGTAGGTAGCCATTCTAGAAAGACAATCACCATTCAAGTTGTCTCCTTAAACCGTGTCATTAGTGGTCAAGTGAGACAGAAGTCGAAGCACTATTCTACATGTATAAATACCAGCCAAGTGCGGTTTGGACTCGCGCACAAAAGGTTCGTACCATTTTTGTATCTATAAATCTCCCATACAATAGACATGATTTTTTGCCGTTTTTATAGATAATGCGGGAATCGTACGCGGGAACCCTTTTTGCGCGAGTTCGACTCGCACTTGGCCGGCTATTTAGTATTGTTGTTTTAGCGACAACAAAAAAATACATCATCTGTGAAAATTAGAACTGCCTTACTATCACGGTTCATGAGATATATAGGCCTGCTGTGCGATTTTCTAAGAGCAAACATCGTTGCATATTTGCAACATCCGTAAAACATATAACGAGATGACAAGAAACGTTGGAAAAACAACCCTATGTACAAGGGCAATATCTCAAAAAGTATTTGACATCGGTGAGCTCGTCGACGAATCATTACAGAATCGCACGGCGGCACGGAAATAGTATGTTTAAATGTAATTTAAAGAAATTGCTTGCAGAAAAATGTTATTATAGTATTACCGAGTTCTTACAAGACATATCCATTGATAAATATTCAGTAAAACTGTAATATTAATAAATAATAAATTATGCATGTGTAATTATTATAATTATTATAAAATACTTAACAATAACCAATATATGACATACAATTACATATTTCGAAATTCGATTTACACGCCAAACAGGTAAGGACATGTAATCTATTAATTAAGCCTTTATAAGATCTTGTATGCTTCTCTGTGTGTTGTATACCTACCGTGTTCCTAGCAAATAAATAATTTTGACTTTTTTTTTACTTTTGACGGCTGGTGACAGACAGACAGCGATGTCATAGTAATAGGGCCCCGTTTTACCTTTTCGTTACGGAACCCTAAAAACATACTTTATTCACTCTAGAAAACTACACGTTGACGGCAAACTCCACATGTACACTTCATCTCTATGGCCTCAATCGACACCCAATGTGGGGCCCTGATGCAGACCAGTTCAGGCCGGAGAGGTGGCTCGAAAGGGCATCGTCTACAAATATAAACCACTTTGGAAGTTTTTCTTTGGGAAGGCGTAACTGTATTGGTAAGATTATAATATTATGGCTCATAAAATAGTGCTTGTATATTTATCTACTATCTGAACATCTACCTAATAAACGTGGTTGATGTAGGAAGGCATATTCAAATACTTCTAGACAAACTGAAGTAGACTTGCCCTACACACTAAATCCTGAATCGTTCAAATGAAGTTGTTTAGCACCGTTGCACTTAGATCTCACTGAAGCACTGCCGGACTTGTACATTACAGGATGTACAAGCCTGGTAGTACAAATACTTTAAGTGTGTTGTGTTTACAAAATAATTAGGTATACCTAGTGTAAATGCGATAATTTACAACAACGTTCGTAGTCATTATTCTCCAAACATGTAAATCGTGTTTTGTGAAATTTTCAGAAACGTGAGTACAATTACCAGTATTTTATTTTACAGATAAAATAAAATTAAACATTTAAAATGTCATGCCAGGCAAGACTTAAACTGTGCTCCGCGGTTTCACTAGCTATGGATCACCAGATGATTATGACAATGAAAACAAATGTAAAGAGGTGTTGACATGAACCTAGATTTAAAAAAAATGTCATGTGAATCTTGCTTGTATTTAATTTATTCAAAGTATAAACTATATTTCCACAAACTAATGATAATAACCATAACAATATGAGTGCAATCTGCTTTACCAGAAGACTCTCATGGTCGTCTGGAAGAGATCGCTCTGAGCGATAAGGCCGCCCATTGTTATACTTAATTTTAAGTTTTTCATTGTTGAGTAATGTTTTTCTATTAAATTATTTTATTTATATGCTTATTCTATTTTATAATGTGGTGTTGCCATAAAGAGTTTATCTATCTATCTTATTCAAAAATATATAAGGTCTTTGTTAATTGGTGCACAATATTGAATAGGGGTTTGGAATAGATAACTGGCTATGATAGTGAAAGAAAAAAATTATGTACACACTTTAATTATCAACAAATATTAATTGACCTGCGAAAGAGCCGTAGTGCGACTGAAGGCACGACGGCATCATTACATCACAAAATAGACGCGAGACATACATACCTACAGATCGCGCGGCGAGAGTTTGGCTTTGACCGTTATTGCGCAGAAGTCAAAAATTGGGTATCACAGGGTGGCTAGAGGGACGAAGGACTCTTGTCTCTCTCTGTCACATCGAAGACGAGGGACTCTTGTCTCTCTCTGTCACATGGCGCGACAGTACCCATGCGCAGTAATCCCCTCCACCCGAAGGTCAAAGCCAAACTCTCGCCGCGCGATCTGTACCTACCTAAGAATAGGTACAACGACGTGCGAACGGGTCTGCCATATATTATAGGCGGTAAGTTTAGGCCTCAGATAAAATAAAAAAGTCAAGACGGAATGTTGTGAATATAAAAGTGAGGACGGGTGAAACTACACGCCTCGGCGTGTCCATACATATTTACATACAAAACCTACAACGAAACTACGCCTTGGCTCGTCAGTCGAACTATCGCGGCGCGTGGAAGCAAGACGTAAAGTTTTAATTATCATTTAATATTAATTTATTAATTATTGATATTTTTTTATAACTTTAAATTAATTTTCATTACCATGGCAGTACCTAGTCAGGCACATGTAGTTCAGAAAACCGGCCTCATAGTATATATTTTAGTCTATGAACCGGCCTCACTCTTCTGTTCACAACATTCTGTCTTGACTTTTTTATTTTGTCTGAGGTTTAGGCATATACATCGCCTGTGTAAAAATTCGCATGCAGGTAGGTTCGTACGCCGTCGTGCCCACTCTAAGTGAGTAGGTATGTCTCGCGTAGTTACTGCTGTCTATTTTAAGTGATGTAGCGTTGAGTCGAGTCGTACGATGGCTCTAATGCCGGCGCCTCCCTCACATAGGCTAAGTTGGCTCCAAGTTATACTGTTGGATCCAACACACCAATGTGAGGATCGATCTTGGAACGCTATTGGATAAAAACGGAATGGTATCATAATGGTACACAAGGTATGGCGATTCTTTGTTCCCAGAGGTACTTATTTGTTTACGAGTTTTTTGTTTGTGCAAAACTGCTAAGTATATCGGTCGTAGTTATAATAATAATAATGTTTATTTAACTTATTTCTTAGACAGTAGGTACTTCCAAAACATTGGACTTATATATAAATATGCACTGTATCCAATTGATGAGATAGTTGGTGCCTGTTGTAGTAATAAAACTGAATCACAGGCAAAAACGCCCTTCCGTTTCACGTCACTGAAGCATTAAGTAGGTATAAGGTAACAGTTGGTTTACGTAAGCTTTGACAACAAACATTTAAGGCCTTACTTATAAACACTGCTTAAATTTAAATGACGTTATTTAGTACTGCGCAAAGGAAAAATTTCTGCGCCGTACTAAGAGACGTTATTTAAATTTAAGCAGCGTTTATAAGTAAGGCCGTTATCTAATATACAATAATCAAAACAAACTCGCGCGAGTCGGTGTGAGTGTGTGTGCGTGTCACTGTATGTGTAGGGTGAGTTTGTATGTAGTGTATATATGAGTGTAAATGAATATGAGAAAGAGAGAGCGAACAAATAACAAAAAAAAATATTTTTCTAAAGAAAAATAAAAGAAATGCTTAAGACCCTAAAGTAAAAGTTTAGTAAGATTTTCTGTCTCTTTATAGTCTAACTTCAGTAAATAAGACAGTATTTTCTGTTTAGCTTGAAACAGTGAGAGAGGATAGATGTGGAGGATTTGATTCAGCTTGTTATAAAGCCGGCGGCTGAGTTTGTTGTATTGTCTACTAGCTAGGACTGGCCGAGTAGGATTTGATACACAGACGCGATTTCTCCTTTGTGGGTTTTCATCTAACTCGTAATCATATGTAAGGTGTCTATGCTTTCGCAGTATAACATTGAGGATGTAAAGTTGTCTAACAGTCAATACATTTGATTCTTGGTACAAACGTGTAGTGGGATATCTGATTGGTGTTTTCCTCATTACCTTTAAAACTGACCTCTGTGCACATTCTAGCTGGGTTAGAGAAGTGAGACAAGCACCACCCCACACTGTGCAGCAGTATGTGAGAAGGGATTGTGCTAAAGAATAGTAAACTATTTTCTTAGTTTCAAGGTCCGCTACATCTCCCAGTTTTTTTTTTAAATATACTCGTAAATGAGTTTCCTTACTCGAGATGTTAAAGACTCTATTTGGTATTTCCAGTTCAGTAAACTGTCCATGTGAACTCCAAGATATTTTATATGATATGATGATCGGCACCTGTGAGCTGTTATGGAGAAAGATTCGTCCGGCTTTGTAGACAATTTTGATGAAAAAGACATAAATTTAGATTTGTCAATATTGAGAGTGAGCGTATTTGTGGCCAACTATTCCATCACAGTGTTGAGTGCGTGCTCTGCATAGCGCTTGGCTTCAGTCCACGTTTCTCCATGAACTATGAGAGCCGTGTCGTCCGCATCGGTAAAAAATTCACAATGGGGTATTTAAAGGTCACATAAATCGTTCACATATAACAAAAAGAGTACCCGTCCGAGTATACTACCCTGCAGAACCCCAAAACGAAGGTATTCGTCGTTATTTAAGTAATTTTCAATTTTAACAGACTGTGTGCGGTCTTTAAGATATTCGTAGAACATTTTTAGTGCTAGGCCACGTATTCCTAGTCGTTCCATCTTCAGAAGTAGCGTTTGTATAGAGACAGTCTCAAATGCTTTAGAAAGGTCAAGAAATATTCCTATCGTTTTCAGTTTGTTGTCAAGTTGTCGTACTATAGTATTAGTTAGATCCATTACAGCATCTTCAGTTGAAACTTTTTTTTGAAAACCATATTGTCTATTTGATAGTATATTATTTTTATCTAAATATTTAATCAGTCTATGGTTAAGTAGTTTTTCTAGTATTTTAGATAAAGAAAATAAAACGGAGATAGGTTTATAACTACCGACACTCTCCCTATCGCCACTTTTGAAGATGGGGTGCACCATAGCTTTTTTAAACGGCTTTGGAAAGGTACCGGTTGATAGGCACATGTTAAAACATGTGTTAGGGGTAGGATAAGGGAACCCGCGCTTCTATTATTACTTTAGCTGGTATACCTTCCCAACCAACCGCACAGCCCGGTCTAAGTCTCATAATGATGTTTCAAAGATGGCCGTGGAATCCATGCCAGAGCTAGAACTGTTTGTGGGATAAATGTTATAATTTGCGGTCACGATGTAACAAGCTAGATTCTTCCTAACAGCAACAAAGAACTGATTTACCATGTCAGTAGAAGACTTAGGGTCTAAATCAATATTTAATAGATGTTTAGCCGAACTGGTTTTTTGTTGTATATTAGCCACTTTTTTTTTTGCTTGCCACGTAGCTTTTGGGTTATCTTTGGCTTTTCTAAACTCATTCTTATCAAACTTTCGTTTTATGAATTTTAAAAGATTGTAACAAAAATTACGGTAACGCAAGTAATTAACCTTCTTAATTAAATTGTCGGGTTGTTTTTTAATGTTTTATATAGTTTGTCTCGGTTACGTATATACACTTTAGAAGGAGTAATCCATGGTTTAATTATCCGCCTTTTGCAATGGATTTTAACAGAGTAAGTTTTTTTAATAATATTCATAATTATCATTACTAGGGATTCGGCCACTTTATTAGCATCTTGTATTCGGTACAGTTTAGAAAAGTCAAAAGTCCTTGGTTCAGCGCTAACGACGGTGTAATTAATACGCATAGTGTTGTTAAGAGGCTTCTTAAAATTATTATGCATTGAAGTACAAAAAAGTACAGGGGCATGATCTGTTATGATGGTATCTAGAACAAGCCACGTGGTATCAGTGTAAGTTTTAAGCATCACGTGGTCTAAACAGTTAGCAAATGGAAATAAACGAGAAGGAAGCATAGCGTGAGACGCCGTTGTATTTAAATAGTTATTTAAGTTTTTGTCTTAACTGTTTGGTGATATATTAATGTTTATATCCCCAATAACAGCTACAGACTTGTAGCTAGATAACGAGTTCAAAATCTCGTCCAGACTAATTAAGAAATTTTCTGCGTTAGACACAGACGGCGAGTGGTAAACTGCAAGAATTGCTATAGATTGGTTATTGGTAAATAACAAGGCGCTAGCGTCAGAGATATTAGGTACAATTAAACGATAATCCAAACAGGAGTTAACATATATATATAACAACGCCATCATTTTGGTTTTAATAACCTGATCTATGGCTTATATATCCATCTTATAATGGCGTATTTATCGATTTACTTATCCAGCACTCAGTAAAAATAATGATATTGCATACAAACTCAAGTCTAGATAGAAATATTTTCGTTTTAACAATATTGCATTCAATGCTGCGAATGTTGTATATAGGTGTAATATTTTAAAGGACGCTCTGTAATGACTCACTAGTTGTAAATATTCTTCTGGTACCAGTTTAGCAATTGATAAGAAAACGAGTTACTTATGAACTCGATCTCGTTATTAATTTGGTTTAAATTATACATATAGAGTTTTAATTTTTGTATGGAATATATCTGAGTAGACTATGTTGAAGTTTAAACAGTAAATGGCAAGATATTTATTCTTAGTTGCTATTTTAATAATAAAATCATAAAAATATTGTATTATTATTGCATTATAGTATAAAACAAAAATAGTGTAAGGTATATCCTTTAGTTGTTGTTGTCGCATTCCTCTCTCTATGCCAGTGTATTGGTTATGTGTTGAATATAATACGAGTATAACTAGTGTGTGTGATTTGTATGAATGAACGTGTAAATATTTTGTGATGTGTGCGAGTATATAAAATAATAGTTCCGGCAAAATTGTATTACGCGCGAATTTTAGAACAAGTAACAGAAAATTTAATAACAAACAAAGTAATGAGTAAACATACAAAATTATTGAGCAAAAATGGTTATTCCTAAAAAAACTATAATTCAGATAAACCAGGTCATTTTCATTGTTTATTCGAATAGCCGGCGAATTTTCCTTAGCTCGAAGGTAAAATTTTCCGTGGGCTATCCAGCAGAAGGAATAACAATAAGTCTTCACGTGCTCACGTGCTAAAAATGTAACTTTTTCATTTTCGACGTAAGAACCTCCGAGCATAAATGGCGGTTTTTGAACAGTTCATTTGCAAGCTTGTTGTGTTAAAGCGATTTTCTTTGTGTCTTTTATTACAACAAAATAAAACCGCTACTAATCGCTCGGACGGACACCGTATCAAAGGCTTTTTTCAAATCTAAAAACACTCCAAGTACTTTTTGTTTACTGTCTACCAGTCTCGTAATATGACTAACTAGGTGGTTTACTGCATCTTCTATATTTCTGCCCTTTCGAAAACCGAATTGCGAGGAAGATAAAAGCTGATTTTTTTCCAAGAAACCTACCAGTTGTTTATTTAATAATTTTTCTAGAACTTTTGAAATTACAGGTAGGATAGAAATCGGTCGATAATTGTCGATACTATTTCTGTCCCCGCTCTTGTGAATAAGGTAAATCAAAGATTTTTTGAAAACATTCGGAAAAATACCACTTCTAATACATGAATTGCAAATCTTGGTTAAATACGGAGTAATTACATGTCTAGGCTGTTTTAGATTACGAAGGCTACTTTCGAGGCTGTTATGAATTTTTCTTTAGTACTATTTTAGTAATACTTGAGAAGTCGGCAATAATGGGTTTGCTAAATCCCGGTTTTGAGCTAGTACGGTATACGTCCCTTACATCGCTCGACTTCAGATCTATATCAAAGGTTTTACCAGCTTTTATAACGAAATCGAGCAAATAATCTTTTAATTCAGAATGTTCACCGGACGTAGGTACGTTCCGGAACTCGACGCAGGAGGCTTTAGCGTAGAGGTCCAGCTTTTCTAATTTGGCTTCTAACCCTTGGTTGTAGGCTCTCAGTAAGTCATTTTATTTTTGTAGCCCACTAAACTTCAACTTTAAGTCCTCATGCTGGCTGCACATGAATTCGAGCGTGATTTTAATATGACTGTGGTTATCGTTTAGTTTTTCGAATAAACTTTCTAATTTGTCAAACTTGTGGCCCTGTTTTGAGACCATTCCTGGAACATTCCTCTCATATCGGCCATACACGCCTCGAAGTCGCAGTCCTCACGTTTTCGCTTGCTCCTGCCTTTAATCATCTTGGTTCTTTCATCCGTATCACTGAGAGATGCCATGCTTGTGCTTGGAGTTCTATTTAGCGGCATCTAATATATTTTTACAGTTCCGCCGGTAAAAATGTATAAGCGTAGGCCTAAATGAGTAGCGATCAGCTGTGGTTCGTATATATAAATGTCAATATAGGCATAAAACAGGTATGGCTGCAGCGATAGTGCAATTCGGTATGTAAAGTTTTTTTTTGGTATTTTTTTTATATTTTTATTTCGTAGATTAGGTCATTACCTATAAGAAACTAATTTCAATATTTTTGTTTTATATTCAGTAGTTATTTTATAATATTTTTTTGAAAATTTGAATCCTATGACGTCACTTTTTTGCACAAATATGTAGTTGCGTTGAGGAGCCAAGAAAAGCACGCGAGTAAAAAAAAAGAAACTAGAATTTACTTTGACACTTGACAGTGACACCTACTAATTCGTAAGTCTCTATTCAATCAAAACAAAAGTGCAAAAAAGTGACGTCATTTAGAGGTCAATGAAAGTCGAATTATTTCATCGTTTTTTGTTAAAATAAATGGCATCTTATCGTTTTAAAAGGTCAGAGTAGAAAAATAAGGGTTTGTAACATAAAATCTCGAAATGGTTTCGGAATTGGCATAGGTTAATTTTTTTTAGCATACCGAATTGAATGAATGCGTTGGCGCTTGTTAATAGAGGTCAAGGTTTGACCGTTTTCGCTGACTTTCCGATTGGTGCAGGTACTCTCAGGACATGGATGCTTCGGAAAGTACGTGCACCAAATTGCGAGACGGGAGGCAACACCAGCCTGCCATGAGTGTGGTGCGCCAGAGAATACGGCTCATCACACGCTGGAAGTGTGTGCTGCATGGAGCCCGCAGCGGCACACGCTTTCAGCGGAAATAGGCGGAGATCTCTCCCTGCCGAGCGTGGTAATCTCCATGCTCAGCAGCGAGAGATCGTGGCAGGCGGTGGCCACCTTCTGCGAAGCGGTAATGGCGCAGAAGGAGGCCGCGGAGCGGATCAGGGAGAATGATGGCCGAGCTGATCCACTCCGGCGCAGACGACCGGGGGAAAGGAGGAGACGGTTCGCACTTCTCCTCCTTCCTCCGTAGTGGGGTCACTGGTGAAGAGTCGAGAGACTCTTCGCCGGCTAGCACGTCCCTACACATCTAGGGGCTGACCTTGGTGAGCAAGGTCATCCCTTCGCAGGCGCTGAGGCCCGGTTAAGATCAATCCGGGCCTACCGCTGGGGCGAGATAGTGAATGCCAAAGCGACCCCGTCTCGCCCCACCATGGTGGAGGACTGCTCACGGGGGGGGGGGTTTAGTGGGTCTGAGCCCCACACACCCCTTTCTGTCACCCTCGCGGTGGAAGAAAAGTGGACAGCATTTCCCCCTCTCAAAAAAAATGGTTTGACCGTTGCAGATAGCGAGTGAGCTAAGCGAAGTATGTAGCACCCTTTCTTACTGCATTATCTAGCGGTCATGCTGTCACGCTCGTGATATTATGTTCGAAAGAGTGATGCACTTACGTGATTTGTGTTTCTTATTCGTTCTGGTAGCTCAGTTGGAGTGGGGCACTACCCGAAGTTTAACACATCAAGCTGACTACGCACTTATATCGAGGAGGATTAAGTTTATAATCATTCGTAAGAATAAAAAATATATTTTAAAATAATATTGAATAAGCGGTGGACACGTCTGCTCACTTTCGCGGTCCGGACGGAAAGGATAGATAGGAAGGGAGTTATATACATACCTTACGTTATATACGGCCATAGCCGTAAGAGGTTGGGCTTTATATCATCATCATCATCTCAGCCGTAGGACGTCCACTGCTGAACATATGTCTCCCGCATAATTTTCCAAAAGGATCGGTTGGAAGCGGCCTGCATCCAACGTCGTCCTGTGACCTTCATCAGGTCGTCTGTCCACCGTATCGGTGGACGACCTACGCTGCGCTTGCCGGTCCGTGGTCTCCACTCCAGGACCATTCGGCCCCATCGGCCATCTGTCCTGCGTGCTATGTGCCCTGCCCACTGCCACTTCAACTGGCTAATCTTCTGGGCTATGTCGGTGACTTTCGTTCTTCTATGGATCTCCTCTCCTTTCTGATTCGATCACGTAGAGAAACCCCGAGCATAGCCCTCTCGAGCTTGTTGTACGACTTTGAGCTTATCTACGAGGCCCATAGTAAGAGACCACGTTAGACTCGACACTCTCGACACTCAACTCGACTATAGACTATATTAAATAAAAAAATAATAAACTTAAAAATAAAGATTTACTTTAAAATTCATTTTCAGGTAAATCGTACGCGATGCTGTCTATGAAGGTTACTTTGGTGCACTTGATACGAAGATATAAAGTTACAGCTGACTTAAGCAAAGTGCAGTTCAAATGGCGCTTGACGAGCTATCCTGCATCTGGAAATCAATATACCTTAGAACGGAGAAAGAATAAAGAATAACTTTATCTAATCCATGGCATACAGGACAATGATTAGGAAGGCAGTAAAAATATTAAATGCAGAGCATACTTTGTTATAATAACATGCTCTTTAATAATTTGAAAATCATTGTGAAAATATGAATTATTATGATTAAATAAATCAATCAATTAAAACAATATTTATTTCTTCCTCACAAAACGTACACCAACATCAATAATTTGTGGAGCTAACGTTAACGGTAACAAATTTAATCGTGACTTCCATTCTATTCAGTTATTGGAGTGTATCTCAAAAACTCCTGAACCGAATTTGATGAAATTTTAATGGGACTAAACGGAAAACACCAGCTTTTAAACAAAAAAGAATCTTGAGAATCGGTTCACCCAGTCAAAAGTTATGAGGTAACAAACATAAAAAAACACAGTCGAATTGAGTACCTACTCCTTTTTTGGAAGTCGGTAGATAAAGGAGGATCATGCATTATACTGGAAAGCGGACACGAGTGGACATAATTACCACATCTTAAAGATCTTTTACACAAATCCTTAAGTGTTACTTAAGCTATTGGATTTATTCATCAAACGTGCTATATAATGTCAGTGGATTAGTTAGAAGTGCCCTGAACGCATTTTTCATCGGCAGGTTTTTTCCCTAATTGCATTTTGCCACGATCGTAATTAGTCTCGTGTACTTTATGTTTGACCGTATGTTACCCTATAGGTGATTTGCCTTTAGCATGTTGATTTAATGGCTTTTTGGTCTAAATACATTTTGTCTAACAGTATATTTTTTTTAATTATTTTATCAGACATGTTGCTAATGGCACACGGTGGTCTTCAAACATTTCACTATCCTGCTAATTTTGCTAAAAATATTAGTTTTATTACAGCTACTTTTCTTATTTGTTTTGTCTAGGGACAGCTACTATAAACGGTATTTCCGTATTGCTACAGAAATCATGTACCATTTTGTCATCATAAGTAATTAAACGACCACGGAGCGGCACATTGCAAGTCAATTTAGAGAGCCATTGGTACAAATTCACGTATTCAAAACACCAAATTTCAAAACACCAAAAAAACTAAACAAGCAAATGAAAATCTAATCATCATTATCTCAGCCATTGTACATAAGCCTCTCGCCTTGTTTGTACTGTTTCACGTGAACGACGCGTTACTTTAAACTTACACAGTTATTCTATTATTGCTGATTAATATAACAATTGCTGCTTCACGGCTTCATTTCTTGTATTTCGTCACATAAAATTTCATTATAAACGAAATAAATTATAAGTAACTTATCATTCCACATCTACAATGTAATAAGAAAGTAATCATCTACTCGGTGTGATTGCGTAAACTCACAATATTAACACAACCCTCGTTTCATAGTTCAGACAAACAAACCCAGGACGTCACAAGGAGCTAATTAAGTTTACAACTAAGGTAGTAAGGCTCTACTCGCCCCGAACAAGCCAACTGGCCGGACAACTGAATGAGGGAGTAAAGTACAACTGTAGCGACGGAGGCACATTACCTATGCAACTCCTGATCGCAGCAACAAGCGTAGCTCAACTTGTTGCTCGGTTAAGATCGCCAAGTCAAGCTCCAATGCGAGCGTTTCATGTATGGCTTTAAGTAATTGTATATTTTCAAAAACCCATAACTTATTAACCTACTTCAAAAAAGGAGGCGGTTGTATGTTGGTGTGGTTGTATTTTTTTTGTGTATATGTCGATTTCTCCCCCATTTGTGGACTAATTCTTAAAATTATTTCTTTTTTGTTTGAAAGATTACTTGCGAGGTGGTCCCATTTAAATTTCATAAAACTCGGTCAAGCAGTTTTTGAGTTACAATCCAAAAACTGAAACGTTTACGCCTATCTTGATGATATCATCATTGAAGTTCATTAGTGCGGCTTTGATGCCTAAATTGAATACATAATATTTTTGACATTGACGGTGAATGACAGGAGGAAATAAAAAAAATCTACCAAAAAAAGGGAACCGACTTCAATACCAAAAAGTGTGAAATAACTTGTCGAAGTCGGTAATAGTGGCAAATACAAATATAGGTAAACCGAATTACCTGGTCCCTAAACTAGGCTAGTCCGGACCCGTGGCATTGGCACCAGCAGGGTTATTATGTATCTCAGTGGCATTCAAATATGAACTAAAATGAAAAATGGCAATTTTTATCGCAGCTAGTGACATAGAAGTCACTTTTGCCAGCTCCGGCCTTCAATCCACCACCATCAACTTACTAACATATTTGCTTACTGGAGTTGTCAAAACTGACATAGAGACGGCATTTTTCTAGTATTCAAACAATATTTGAATGCATCTAAGACACATAATAGCCCTGCAGTACTATTTAAACGGATAATGGCTTATTGTAAAGAGAATAAGTAAATTAGTTCTGTGTCACAAGTTTGTTAACTGGTCTCATTACCCAACAAACATAGCATCTCACTGTGAATAGTGCCGGATATGTCATTGTCTAACGCAAACACAGTTATTTTACACGTCGTTTTGCATAAAGTGAGGAAATCGTAGATGAAGCTTAACAAGAAATAATTCGTAGTTCTGATGTTAACGGCACTAACACAACCAAATGTTCGTTACGGAGATGTGTTAGACGTTTGAATATCGTTTTATATTTGTATCATAATCAGCCCATGTACCCACTGATGGATTTCGAGCCTTCCTCTCAGAGAGAGGAGTTAGGTCATAATACACCACGCAAGCCAAGTGCGACTTGGTCGTATAGGTTAGTGGCCAAACCATGTCGAAGTTTACAGTCCGCCCGAAGGCCTTCGCCATAGCATAACGACTGTTGTCCTAAGACAAACAACCGGGACCGAGGGCTCAACGTGCCCTCCGAAGCACGGAAGCGCTCAGGTGAATAATGCCACTAGCAGTCACCTATCCAAGTCCTGACCGCAGCAACTTTGTTCACCATATTTTGGTACTTAGTGACACGTCTCGTAAAATTTTAATTCAAACTTTTTAGTCTTTACAAGTCTTAAATTAGGTACAGCTGTCCTTTTCTTATTCCTAGTAATAGAAGCCTGGTAATCACTATTTAAGTTATATATTTTATGTAATTTTTAACGAACATACATTTTATTGCAAATACATACAAGGAAGGCAAAGTTATTATATTGATTTCTTTAAACAAATCTCTTAATGATTTGCGGAGACCCATTTCGTATATAGCGCGAATAGCACGTTTTTGTAGGATAAACATGGTCTCTATATCAGCCGCTGAACCCCATAGCAATAGCTCGTATGATATAACGTTGTGGAAATATGCAAAATATACTAACCGTGCAGTAGAAATTATCTCCGTAGAAGTTATCTTATTTTACGTACTGCATAATTATGCAGAAGAACTGAGTTTCACAGACAGAGTATTTATATGCGAACTCCATTGTAATTTTGAGTCAATTTTAATGCCTGTTGACTTGTATAACGTTGGCCTTCAAATAAAGAACAGTAGGCAAAGAAAACTTAAAACAATTGTCTTTTTTTTTAATTCAGAAATAAATTATTAGTTGTTATGCACGGCAATCTCGTGCGCGACCGCCCCGCGGGGTGACAGACGGTGGTGGGGACGAGATAGCGCGTTATTCTAGCAAACGGCTACACACGAAGTGAAGTGTGTCAGGATACATCTTGCGATAAGTTGTACTTACTTGTGACGTAATATAGGAGTTAATAAAAAGATAGAACTACTTTTATTGTTTATATTTTTTTATTATGCTTGAGGACACATTTATTAGGAAAACTAAAGTTATGATAGATTGTTTTATTATAAATCCATTTCCATATCACTTTCATGTTCACTCTCTGTTTGATCTTTTTCATCACATCCGTCGTCATCATCATCGTCGTGTTCATTCAGTTGAATTATGAATCTAAAAAGATAAAAAATGTACTATAGAAAAAACGAACAACTTCACATACAATGATCTGATTCCGAGAATTATAGTTTGAGCACTCTGCCCAGTTAAAGCAATAATAATCATTTATGTTAATAAACAATAACTGTCTACTTCATCGTCGCATACTCTATCTGAATTATAATATTCCTCCTCTTTTTTATGACGTGATTATCACAATCGCGCCACTGTTCAACCAAATAATTAAAAAAAAAGCAATTCTAAAGCTTTGAACTTTTTATCTAAGTTCGAATATTGATTCGAAGCTTGCGAGCTCGCTTTTTACGGACACCCACACGAGTTCAATTGGATTCAAATCCGGATGGTATGGGGGTAAGCGAAGCACGACTGCGCGGACGAGACCACAGACAATTATATGTACTACTACGAGACTGCCGTATTTATTTGACGCGCAGATGCACGCGTTTCCCTTCCCCGCTACACCACCCGCTACCCGCTGACATCTTAGGTACCTCGTCCCCGCCACCGTCTGTCGCCCCGCGGAACGGTCGCGCACGAGATTGTCGCGCTATAGTTACCTATTAGTTCTTTTTCCTAATTCTTGTAATAATTTGTCTTCAGCTAGTTCATCTAGAAAGGCTTCATCTAAATCATCCTCGTCATTATCATCTGAACAAAATAACGAGAATTACGTCACTGGTCAATCGTAAAATGAAATCATGAACGTCATAATAACGGACGGATCAGATCGATCAGAACCTTTGGTCGACTAATTGAAAGATCTATTCCAAACATTGCAGTAATGCAGGCGTTAGTGCTTCAAAAAAGTAATATCTATGCCAAAGTTGTGTATCACGTTAAAGTATATTTACATTACTTTTTTAATTTTTAAACATATCTAATTCAGGTACTTTTTTATGTTTGTAGCGTCAAAAGATGATAGTCGGCGTTCTTAAGTCTTTGTTCTAGGTGGAGGCTGCGGTTGTACTTAAAACCGATCAGACTGACTTTCCAACATTACTAGCTGCGAATAGTAACTTGATTCTGACTACCTAAGTAAACATCTCACTTGTAACTATAAAATATATTTTCATTTACAACCTGATGATAACAATAATACAAACGTGAGTAGACGTGACATCGGCACTTTGTACGTCTACGCTTCATCATCAGCCCACATTCGTCCACTGCTGAAAATATTCCTCTCCTATAGTACGCCACAGAGCTCGGTATTCAGCTCTCTGCATCCAGTTACTGCCAGCCACCTTCCGCAGGTCGTCTCTCCCCCTGGCTGCAGAGCGTTCTACACTACGTTTGCCTAATCATGGTCTCCACTCAAGAACTCGTCCCCAAAGACCTTACACTTACTAACTAGACTGTGCACCAATAATTTTTGTTTAGTTAAATTGAGATCTATCCACTTACTATTAGGGCAGCTATTTCCTCAAAGGCTATAGCTAGCCAAAAGCGGTCCTGGCGAGAGGGCTCCCGTTGGTAGTGTGTCCTTGTTTAACGTCTTGTCAGTTTAACTAATCATCGGGTTAGGTAGAAATGGTTGAAAATTGTATATTTTGCTTTTTTTTTAATTTACGTACACGAATGATTCATAAACTTTGAAATAGAATTATTCTACAGTTTTTATAATTCATTCGTTAATTCGTATTAATGAATAATAATTAATTAATTCGAGATATTTCAGGATTCGATGATGTTTTCATTTTAAAATAAGGATATATATAGATATAACGGGGCGTGTTCATCTGATTTTGACGAATAATAAAGAGATATCTTGGTGACCTTTCTGAATATATTTGGTAACAATGGAACCCTTTTTAAACTAGGTGATGATGCGGTAGATGTTAAATAGGAACAATACGTGAAAAAACTACCTGTGCCCAATATAGGGTAACAGGTCGTTATGTAAATTTCAAACTGAGTAGAAGTAATTTCAAAAGTCTTTGTAAGTTTTCAATAAAATTTGGATTTTTTTCTTTAAAATATATAATATTCGTTTAAAGTTAAAAATCTTGATTTTATAAAGAAGATACAGAATTTGTGTTTATACTTTAAGAAGTAATAAGTACAAAGATTTAATAATAACAATAATATAAGATAGGTTCTACCGATACTTTAATCCTGTTATTTGATTTTGTAAGAAGAGGTTGGATTTATTGTGTTCCAAATTTCTAAAGTGAGTGAAGTTATTTCAATAGTAGTTGTTGTGTTTAGAAAACTTATTTTTTCCTTAAGAACATCTATTACTTGAGTTCCAACTTGACTTTATAATACAGATAAAATTTTAGGTGTTTCTTTAATAAGTAGTTAATGTTTGAAGGACATATTTGTTTTGATATCTTTAATAAACTGATAGTTTAACCCAAAACTGTTTTATTTTGTAAGAAGTAGTTTGATTGTTATTCGTATTAAATGAACTCATAGTTTTACCTTATAATCAATTTCATTTATTTTCATTGAATTATTGTATTCAGAAACTTAAATTGAGAAAGTTAAGTCATAATTTATAAAACGATAAAAAGTGTTTAAAAACATTTCAGACTGATAGAATATCATAATTTAAAATAATAATCGTTTTTAAATAACATTTGTTACTGATATATTTTATTTAACATATAAAAATACTAATAGGATGTCACTTTCCTGTCTCGATTTATCACTACCCTGTCCATGATGTCACTCCCCTGACTACACATTTTCCCCTGGATCCCATAAAACTTAAAAAAAAAAAAACTTCTGGCCCATAACATTACACATACATACACATTGCGAAGTTGTTAGATATTTAATACTCATTCAAATACATAAGTTTTTCCTCCGACTGAAAATACAAATACTGTATATTGACCCATATACTTAAAATCATCCTGTCTAGAAAATATTGTTTAGAGGCCTACTAATATTGAGCTATATTAATATGTATGTCTATCTTATGTAAGATAAAAAAATATACTGTAGAGCGTCTTAATTGAGTTGTTTATTTATTTTTTATTTTGTATTTTAAGTTTTATATAACTCTATCAATTTGTTTGTTAAACCGAGGCAATCAATCATGTAAAATAAAATCGTACGTAGGTCCCCGCGATACAGGCTTTGCCTAGTGCGGGAACCTTAGCTTTATCTATTTTTGTACCTTGAGTTCGTCATAAACATGTAGTAATATACATTAGTCTAAACTTTATAAAACTGTTTTTATGCTTATGATGCAATAAAAATGTTTTCATTTTTTTTTATACCGACTAAAAAGTAGTAGGTACTCAAATGTTTGGGCCTAGTAATACTAAATGCAAGATGGTGGTTTGTTGAATATTCTTTAGGGCTACCATGAATATTGTTGATCTAAGATTTTTTGCAATTCCATAGTATCCCCATAGTACGTAAGTAGATACTGTCCGACTGTCTTAAATTGGAGATGTATTTCATAAAGTAAAGAATAAATCATCAGAACGCGTACGTGCATTAACCTATTAATCTAGAAGATTCAAATCTTGCAACGGCTTTTTCACATAATTCTACTTCTACTGAACTGATTTTAATAAAATTCGCATGTTAATACATACGAGTATTATTATTAATTTTTTTTTTATTTATTAGGGTAAACAAACAATACCACAGTAAAAGCTTAAGCCTAACAAAACTTATATTTAACATAGTACTAACTATGGTATCAGCACCGTTTACCACGGATTATTTAAAAAGTATTAACTTTAGGTACATAATGCGATAGGTGGTAGTACTATCTATTCTGGAAGTTGTATAATTTTATTCTTAAACATACTAGGTCGCGTTGCTGCAATATCGATATTATTGAAATTTGTGTTATACAGTTGTACCAGCCGATATAGCGGAGAACGCTTACCAGCGTTAGTGCGGCAACGGAAGGTTGCAAACAATTGTGAAGGTTTATTAATTATGTGATACAACAAACATTTAAACGTTTTAAAATTTTGGTGATGAGGGTCCGATGAGAAGGCAAAAGTAAAACTCTTCAACGATTGCTAGTAGAAGCTTTGATCTCACCACTCTACGCCAGTCTACTCGTGTATACAATGTATTAAGTTTCTTTACTGATCGAGCCCTGCAAAAAAAATGTGATGTTTTAATCAATATATGTACTTACCTATAGAAGAAAGACAAGTACCAAATACGATAAAACTGCAAGAAAGTGACAGAAATAAGATAATTACTAGGTACGGAAAGTGTTTGCACGCAAACTTCATCTGCTCCGACTACTGCCTCACCATGTAAAAATAAATTACATCGAGATGTCAAAGTCTTACTACTTACAATGCCTGAAAAGACGTTACACAACTTTTGATAATGTAAAATGTTTATTAAAAATAATAAAAATAATGTGATAGTTATTCTGAAATCGAACAGATGGTCCAACATAATTTATAAAACATTCACACAAGATTAAATACGACAAAAACTAACACGTCCAATAAATATTGAGATAAAATTAAACCGTTTATTTATCATTATATGATTATTCGGTTAAAGCCTATTAATTTTTGAGGAATCGCATCCCTATACCTCGCCCTGCAACTCTGCGAAGGATATAGGCGACGCATAAATGCGACCTGGATTTTATGGCAGAAATGATGTAATTCTTGACGGATAAGGCTGAAAAGGGTGAAACGAACGTCGTTTTAATATTTGATGCTATGGCTATCAAAGCTGGCAAATAATATGATTAAAGGGCCAGACAAGTATTGGCGTAGCGGTGATTTAGGCGGAATATTGACTTGTATATGTGACTTATTGATATATGCTTCTGAAACATTCACGCAGTAAATAAATATAAACTTTCGTAGCCGAGCTAAAGTCATCCTACTGACATCTCAACGCCAGACAGTGTTCACGATAGGCCTGTACTGCTGCCTACAGTCTCACTTGAGATAGCAGACTGCAAAGGCAATTTTCACCAAGCACGAGCTTTATTAGACTGTGGCTCTATGATTACACTAATAAGTCAAACCATAGTAAAGCGACTTTGTCTACCTACTTAGCATACTCAAATAAAAATAAAAGGTATAAGTGACCAGCACTCAGAAAAATCTTCGTCATATGTTGACATTACTTTTCGACCTGTACATACGGACAGGCCCTTAATAAGGACAAAAGCGTATGTTCTTAAAAACGTAACGAGAGTTTTGCCGCATACTAAATTGCCAAGTTTGGATGAAAGCGCTAATTACGTTCCACTCGTAGATTATTCATTTAACATACTGCACCTATTGACTTTTTGTTAGGGTCAGACATATTGGGTAGTATCTTAGACGGTACTAAAGTTTTTCTAGGGCCCGGCAGACCCATAGCCTTCGGCACGATATTAACTTCTCGTTATTAGGCCCGGTATCACTAGATACGGGCACTCAGCCTCAGGTCAACTCAGCTCAAATAGACCATACTGACATCCATTCAGCTCTAGAGAGATTTTGGGAAGTAGAGGAAGTCGGTAATCCCATTACTGATGGTACATCAGCACACGAAGAGTGCGAAAAAATATACCAGTCCACCACTACGAGGGACCAGTCTGGTGAATAAATAGTCGCGCTACCGTTTGTTACGGATGCCCCCAAACTAGGGGCTACGCACGCTATAGCACTTCGGCGGTTTCTCAACCTCGAGAAAAAACTCCAACAAAACCCCGAACTTTGCTCAAAATATGTAGCGTTTTTGCAGGAATACCTAGATAAAGGTCACAAGAACTCTTGCCATCCAAATACGTTCCGCGATCAGCCTCATTGCTACATACCGCACCATGGCATTTTTATGGCCAATTCAGACAAGTTACGTACAGTCTTTGACGCTAGGTAAAAGTTCAAACGGGACCGGCCCTGCAACGAGATATCACGGATATCATTTTAAACTTCCGAACACACAAGGTCGTATTCAACACACACACACAACACGACGACAAAATGTCGTCGCAAACACCTTAAGTCATCCAGGCGCTGACACTCTGCACTCACTCTTACGCCAGCAATTCTGGATATTATCAGCTCGTTGCGTAATTCGACATCGAGTATACAAATGTATGCATTGTTTTCGTTTCCGCGCTAAACCTAAGACCCCGTACATGGCCGACTTACCCGCCTGCCCATCGATTGAGCACCACACCACCACCTTTGCCACGCCGGGAAGATGTTCGCGCCCGAACCTCCGCGACGTCAATACAATGAAATACGGCCCCCCTCGCCAGTCTGCTCGGCGAATCAGCCCGAGAGAGTTGCCCGGAGCCAGTGAAACCCACACCGCCGCCGCGAACGCACGTCCGGTCGGCCTGCAGCCTTATCAGTGACGCGTCACCGCGAACAACGATCCGCCGAGAAACGCTCACTTTTGTGCCCGCGTCGATATACGTGTTCGCGATTGCTCGTGACCCCAGTGCTCACGGGACAAAACTTTACTGAAAGTGAGACATCAGCCCGCATTCCTCAGACGGGCATCAGCCCACCTATCCAGAAGAAGTATCCCAAGGATCAGCCCGCATTCCTGTGAGTACCTACCTAACCTACTCTTTAAATATCCGACGTATGGTGGAGTCGCCCCACCAAGACACCTTGTACTTCAGAAGTTCAGACCACTCACGTGTAGGGTGAGTGATGTAGATTCCAAAAAAATATACATACCATGTTTGGTTGTTTTTATTTACTTACAAAAATTAGGTATGTGTATGTAGAGTAGTTAGTTAGGATCAATATATCAGGATACAATAGTTTTTTACAAGTAATTTGTCCTGTATTCTGTTTAATCATGGTCACTACATTAGAAAGGGACACACTCCCAACGGTAGCCCTCTCACGTGGACCGGTATTTTCGCCATAGTGCACAGTCTAGTTAGTAAGTGTAAGGTCTTTGCTCGTCCCAGTCCAAATATATAAATAGCATAAAATATTATATAGCAGGAACAAATCCATTAATAACTCGGCGCAAAAACGAATTATATTGAAAAACTTCTAAAGCATTTGTACCACCAGGATCGCATTCACTTACAAGGTTACTCAAAGAGTAATCACTTTCGTTCTAAAGGATAAAATACTTTTGTTATGGTAATTAGAGTGCACGTACTTAAAGTCGCTAGAGTGACAAACTTACACCAACTCAAATGTTAAGATGTATCACAAAATGATTTTTACTTAAGGTTTTGTTTAGACTGGGTTGTTTACTTCTAACTTGGGATTGTACTTTTACTGCAGACCCGTCCTGGCTTTGCATGGGTATAAAATATAATAAAGGTAATTTAGAATAAAAAGGCGATAATGCCTAATTTGTTTATTATTTACACAAAACTAATAGTTTTAGAGGGACATATTTTTTAGTTAATATTTTGTTCGAAATCCTTATATTTCGAGACTATTCAAAAATTTTAATAAAATACAACAAGCACTACAATTACGAATTTACAGTACCGAAATATCGGAAACTATAACAAAATATTATTATATATGTTGAATGTAAATATTTCTAATGTGAAAAAATATGATACAGAAATTCACGTCACACAATCCTTTGCGTGGTTTGGAGGAGCTAGCGGATATACAAACAGACACAGAACGCGACGTTGTTGTAAATATAAAGATAATTTTCTACTCAGAGTTTATTTCTATGAAAATATGTCAATGACATATCTTTAACACGATGCTCACATTTACAACATGATAAAATGACTAAAACTTTTACATATCTAAGGTTTAAACTTAACTTTACAATGCAATATTGATATTTTAATAAAGGTAATTAAAATATTGAAATGAAACTATGAAAACTGTATTTTGACTGTAAAAAAAATAACATTGTGTTGGCATGACTTAATAGATTATTCATTATTTATTATTCTCCTTTCTAAGGTATATTGATTCCCAGATGCGGGATAGATAATCAAACGCCATTTGAACTCCACTTTGCTCATGTCAGCTGAGACTTTGTATCTTCGTATCAAGTGTACTAAAGCAACCTTCATAGACAGCATCGCGTACGATTTACCTGAAATAATTTTTAAATTATTATTTAACTTGTCTCATTACTGAACTCTACATTAGCCCAAAAAATAAAATATACTGTAGTAGATGAAGAAATAGATCCCATTTTAAAATTGAAACCAATCATCAGAATAAAGGGGAAGTAATGGAAGAGACGAAATAAATGAAAGAACATTTTTATAAAGCTGGAAAGCTAATATATTTATTCCTAAAATCGCAAATCATTACAAAAAATAGATTATTTAATTACACGGAAAACTGTTCTGTGTAATTGACTTCTTTATTTATAGAGAAAACAGTATACTATTTTACGAATTTTTTAGAGATGCAAGTCATATTATCATGAAATCAACTTAATAACAGATAAATACATTACATAACCATAGAGCGATAAATATAATACGAACGAAATAATATTTTGCAAGTGAGCATTAAAACGTCAAGTTTAATAGAAATTTTTATTCCCATCAATCAACAATTAACTTAGAATAATTGAAGTGAATCTAACTTGCTACAGTGATTAATTATGTAAAGTTACAATATGAACTAATCAGAATATTAAAGCAGAAAATAGTATGCCCCTGAATAATTATTTAAGATATTGAAATTACTGCGACTCATCTATGTGTTAATCATAATGTAATCTTACCAATACAGTTTCGTCTTCCCAAAGAAAAGCTTCCGAAGTGGTTCATATCTATAGGCCTTGCCTTGTCGAGCCACCTCTCCGGCCTGAACTGGTCCGCATCAGGGCCCCACACCGGGTGACGATTGAGGCCATAGAGATTAAGGATACATGTGGAGTTTGCCGGTAGCGTGTAGTTATCTAAAATAAAATGAAGTATTTTTGTATACATGATAGAAATAGTGGTTTGACTACTATCTCATTTACTATAGTCAGTGATGATGAGCCTCGCTTTTAAGAGCGGCTATCTCTATCAATTATCGCCGTAAATTTGACAACTATAACGCATATAATTTTCGTTTTGATCATGGTTTATTGGAAATTAACTAAATTTTAGCAAAGTCAAATGCAAGTGATCATCAACATCATAGACAGATCAGATAGATCGAATAACTCTTTATTGAAACATCACAATACAAATTTATATAACAAATCAAAAATGTATATACTAACAAATATATTTCACAATAAAATCCTTAAATAAAACAAATTTTGCCTTTTCAATACTAGTGTGATTTGGCGCTGTAAACACCCCAATTAAAAAAAAAAAATCCTTGATATTGGGGTGTTAATTGCACCAAATCAAGAGTAAGCCTTATAAATTACTAGCTGACCCGCCAGCGGCTTCGCTCGCTTGGTCTTGGCGTAGTGGTGGAAGTGCCATTTTGGAACCTCGAAGTTATGAGTTCGATCCCCGAGTTGGACAGTATTTGGGGTTTTCTGAGAAAGAAAGATATTCTCAATAACAGCCCGGAGACTGGAAAAGTGCTCTGTAGATGGCAATGTGCTCGCCCCCCATTACATTATCACATGACCAAAAACATATATGAGAAAGAGGGACTCTTTATTATGAACTCTTTATTTCAGAAGCTACCTCACAGAAAATTAACCTGGCTGAGTCCCGATGGTTCCAAAATAAATGAGATTGACTTCATTATGACCACCAAAGGACCAATATTCACTGATGTCTCCGTAATAATCATTCAAAACCGGTAGCGATCACCGAATGGTAAGAAGCACGTTAAATGTTATTGTCGACCCTGAGAGGTCTCGTCTGATGAAGTCTACGCTCCGATCCACTCGTGCCCATATTCAAAACCCCGTGAGCTTTCAACTTGAGTTGTCCAATTGCTTTGACTCGAAAACATCGCTACAGTGGATACGAGTTAGGCAACGTTAGTAAAAACTGTCCATATAGTCGGTTTAACTTCATGGCTCAATGGCGCTACTTACAAATGCAGTTTTCGAATTATGCTGAGGCATATAGGCTGCTTAATAAATGAATATGGAAGTCCTTGCGATACGACATCCAGATCTTAGAACGATAGAGCGGAAAAAAGGCTCCAAGGTGATTGCAAGAGACATGTCTATTGGGCAAAGCCAGTTTACGAAGCTGAAGAGAGTAGACGGCAGTGTCGACCAAAGCAGAAGTGTTAGGAGAGGTAGAGAGTTTCTATGGACAGTTAAACTCCTCAGTCGCTAAACCTGTTAGCAGCTCGATCAAAGACCTAAGAGCCAAGCTGACCCGACATTATACCAAAGAAATCCCGGACATCAGCCTGTACGACATGAGAATAGCCTTGAAACAGCTTAAGAACAACAACGGTATCACATCTGAGCTTCTGAATGTGGGGACCACCGGTACTAAAAGTTCTTCAGAAGCTCTTTGATACCGTTTTACTGAAAGGTTTAACGTCAGAAGCGTGGAACAAAAGCGTGGTGGTGCTATTCTTCAAAAAAGGTGACAATAGTTGCTGGTTGCAGATTGCTTTTGAGCCATGTTTATAAGCTGTTTACAAAGGTCATCACGAACCGTTCAGTCGCAAGTTCGATGAATTCTAGCCTCTGGAACAAGCCGGATTCCGAAAAGGTACTATAGTGCCATAAACCACATCTTTACACCATGGTAAGTTATACAGAAGACCGAAGAGTATAACTTGCCTATTTGTTTAGCGTTTGTGGACTATGAGAAAGCCTTTGATTCAATCGAGACGTGGGCAGAGCTTGAGTCTCTCCATCGGTGCCGTATTGACTATCGGTATATTAATGCGTCCGAATCAGCAAGCCTCCAGTTCATTAATAAATCTTTTGTTATAGCGTAAACCTGATGCGGATAGAGGATACAGGAGCAGAGTTCCAAGGCATTTCCATTGGAAAGAGGACAGGGAGACGTTATATTTCCAAAACCGTTCACCGCTGCATTGGAAGACGCCCTTAAGCTCCTGGAATTGCAAGGACTTGGCATCAATATTAACGGCGAGTACGTCACTCACCTTCGATTTGCCGACGATAATGTAGTCATGGCAGAATCTATTGAAGACCACAGTGCAATGTTCGATGGCCTGCATCGACTTTTCAAACGGGTAGGCCTTAAGATGAACATGGACAAGTCGAAAATCAGTATCAGTAGGGTAACTCATTGCAGTTCTCGAAGTTGTTGACGAATACAACTACCTGGGACAGACAGTCAAATTAGGCAGGTCCAACTTTGAGAAAGAGGTCAATCGTCGAATCCAACTCGGCTGGGCAGTGTTCCGGAAGTTACTACTAAGAAATGGTTTTTGAAATTCAACAACTAAAGGGTAAAAATGGGTGAAAACGTTTGTGTGGCAAATTCTTTGATTTTTTATCCTCTAAAAGTGTCAATTTTAATTTTAAAATTTAATTCTGATTGTTTCAAATAGAAAAGAGTGTTCCCTATGTTTTGACACGGATGACTTAAGGGTATGAAAAGGGAAATTAAGTTTTCAATAGCTAATTCTTTACTTTTGAACTTATAGGTGTAAAACATTATATTTAGATAGTTTATAATGAGTAATTTTAAATAATTTATATTATTTATTATATATTTATTTATTAATAATTTAAAAAATGAGTCTATAATATTTTTGATAGGTTGACTTTAGTGGTGTGAAATGGGGCACAACACTTTGATTAAAAAAATATAATTGGATATAAACTTATATATGTGAAAATTTGTATATAGATGGTTCATTCAAAAAAAATAGTCTAATATTTTTTGACACTGATGACTTAGAGGGGTGAAATAGAAGATCAAATTCCGCATAGATAAATCTTTATTCTTGAACTTATAGAGTTGTGAAAATTTGTATTCACTTAGATATTTTTTATTAAAAAAATATTAACTGAGGCCGAAAAATAAAACAGTCTTCATGCCGCGTATACAATTAATCCAAAATGACCTTTCATTTAGACTTAATATGTTAGTTTTCAATTAATGGTTGATTCACGTTGACTATTAATAAGTCAAAGGGACAAACTCTGATATTTGCTGGAGTCCATTACCCGCAGGACTATTTCTCCCACGGCCAGTTGTATGTGGCATGCTTACGTATTTGCTCACCAACTAGCCTGGTTACTAGAGTGCCTGCCTCCGAATTAGTGAACAACATTGTATATAGAAATACATTAAAATATAGTATCTACATGAACTTTTGTCAAATATCACGTAGTGGTGGGCTCTTTTATTGTTACAATTAATTATTTCTTAAAAAAAAAACTCTACGGGGACGTAGTCACGGGCAAAACCTCGTTACAAATATAATCATATAAACAAGATTCATAATAATTATAAATTTACAAACTAAAGTACTAAACTAAAATAAGCTAACATATGACAATATAAACAATATCGTACTTAACTGAATAGTTTTTTCAATATGTCTTGCAACCCATGGAACTGTCGTATACAATCGTAGAGTTTCTTTTATAACAGCTTCAGTATACACTAACTTTGACAAATCAACTAAGTCTAGATCTCTGTCTAAACCTTTATCAAGTGCAATAATCCTGAAAAGAAATAAGTAAGAAAACATGTTTACAGAAGCAACGCTTTGGGATTTTAAGGTCCCGGGTCGGACCATTATTGAGTTTTTCTAACAAATAAGTTCTTCATAGCAGTTCAAAGTCTGGAACAGTGCCGCGTAGATGGTAATTTGCTCGCCTCCTATTATATCATCATTATCATCATCATCTCAGCCGTAGGAGTTCCGCTGCTGAACATAATATGCATCCCCCACAAATTTTCCAAAGGACCAGTTGGAAGCTGCTTGCATCCAACGTCATCCTGCTACCTTATCTTATCAGGTCGCCAGTCTACCTTGTCGGTGGACGACCTAACGACGCTTACCGGTCCGTTGTCTCCACTCCAGTACCATCCGGCCCCATCGACCATCTTTTTTGCGTGGCATGTGGCCTGCCCACTGCCACTTCAGCTGGCTTATTTTCTGAACTGTGTCGGTGACTTTAGTTCGGCTACAGATCTCCTCATTTCTGATTCGATCACGTAGATAAACCTCGAGCATAGCCCTCTCCATAACTTGTTATACATGGGACAAAAAATATTATCCCTCTGGCAAAACGTAGATGTTTCAAACATTGGCCCCTTCGAGGCTGTAGGCGTTGCTATTTGTTATGTTGTGTTTAAAAATAACATGTCTTTCATAAGGTATAATATTATAAAGTACTATGTATATATTCTTAACTATAAACATTAATACACCCCATACCCCTAGCTATACACGCATCGGTTTTCTGGATTTACTTTATTGTTATAGCGTCTGTTTGCCGACCAGTCATACCAGACCCCAGTTTTGTATGAAACCGTGTAGCATAGAGAGATCAAGCTGCCATCTTGGATATGTGGAAGGGCTTGGCGCTAGAGGCCTACCATAGGCGCATCAGGTTTTTTCATAATTTTGTTATCTGCTTAACCATGTGCTGAACTGTTTTATTATATTACATTTAAAACTCACTCATTATAAATTTCTTCTTGCGCGTCTTGATGTGAACCCAACACAATCAGCATTATATTCAAGTGTGATGCTGTAGTTTCATGGCCAGTACCAATGAATGTAATTAATTCTGGTATTATCTGCTCATCAGTGTAGGATATGGTCTCGTTAGTGGTTTCCAAAATAAGCTCTAAGAATGATTTCTGAGCTACTGAAAAATGAAATGCAATATGGAAGTTTGAATATAAACAAATTATTTTCCCAGCGTAAGGATTGTCGTTTATTTAAACAAAACATTACGAATTTTTTTCGTGCTTAAGTTAGGACCTGATTAGTTACAATACCATAATATATTTTTTGATAAGGCATTATAGTAAGAACTTACTTGTTTCGTGATCTTCATATCTTCGTACTCTTTTCATTTCTTTTCGTTTATTTTTAATGATCTGCAAAATCAACAGAATGACAAATAATAACAATAATACTCGTAGGTACAAGTAATGTCACGCCGTAGTATCTATTATTCAATATTGAATAAAAAAGTCAAAGGCAAAAGTTTGTGAGGATGGATGTATGATTGATTGATACTTTTTCACGCTCAAACGGCTGGGCCAATTTGGATGAAATTTGGTGTGGATGTAGATAAGGCGCTAGATTATTACATAGAATACTACTCATAATCATCATCATCATCCATCACCCCGCGGGTGGAACCTCAGAACGCAAATACCTAGTTAATGATAAATAATAGTTATGTAATCGCTGTCGGAATGTGTATCATAAGTGCTGAGAATACAAAACACTTCTTATATGGCAATAATCCTCTTCTATAATGTTTCGTACTAAAATTTTTAAAGCGATGGTAGCCCCAACCTTAAGCACTAGCTGTCTTTGAAAAAATGTCGTAATGAAATCCACAACATGGTCAAATCAAATCATATCATTTATTCTGTATAGGCGTACGAGGGCACTTACAAATTGTCATAATAAATTTGTTTTTTTCTTAAATCTACAACCGGATCGGAACACGACCACGAATAAGAAGATCCAGCAAGAAACTCAGTGGGCTTGTCTTTTTTAATTTTTTTATCGCCAATTCCTGATGTTGGTACTGAACTTCTGATGTTACAGGCTAACTATCACCCTCAAGTTTGGAAATCTGTCTCTAAGCAACAATGTTTTCCCGCAGCTGTACTTGAGAGTCAGTCACTATTCTAGATCTAGGTCTGCTATGTTACCACTTTTACCGCATCATAACTGACCATAAACTAAGTGTTCGAAACAGCAGCCTATCATGCGTAAAAACATATTCTTAATAAATAATAATAACTACATAATTTATATAAGTTATATAATTATTATTAGCTAGTTTTACTAGCTGAACTAGCTTGCCGTGGGGTACCGGCTTAGAATAGTACCTCCCCAACTCTACCCGTGGGTGCGTAGAAATCTGCTAAGGGATAACAATCGGAAGGTGGGCAGCAGCACCATCCCAGTATTAAAACCCCAAAACTGCGCTCGCCAACCCGCCTGCTAAGCGTGGCGAGTATTGGCAAAATCCCCCCAAATGACGGACACAATAGGAACCAGGCCCCCAGTCCCCGGCAGCCCCGCTATTCCTGGCTACGGTAGCGGCCACGGTAACGGTGGGGCAGGTGGTGCTAAGAATCCCCGGCAGAGGCCCGGCTACCACCCCCAACGACGACGACTGGCCCTGGTAACACACAACATACGCAACTGGAAGAAGAAATGATTAAGTTACACTGGGACATTGTGAGGTTATCTGAAGTCCGTAGAGCGGGTGTGAGGACACGATAACCCTGAAATCAGGTAACCTACTCTACCACCGGGAGGGCGACCAACAGTCCCAAGGTGGTGTCGGGTTTCTCATCCACAAGGCCCTTACTAACAACATTGTTAAGATCGATAGCGTTTCCAATAGGGTCGTACACCTAATACTCAGAGTATACGATATTCACTGAAGGTCATTCAGATATACGCACCGACGAAGTCGCACCCGGATGATGAGGTGGAGGATATGTATGAGGACATTAGTCGGCCCATACATACCTCTGAAACGCACTTTCTAGTTGTTATGGGGGACTTCAACGCGAAGTTGGGTAAGAGAAGCGAAGATGAGTTGAAAGTGGGGCAATTTGGCTATAGACAACGGAATCGTAGGGGACAGAGGTTGGCCGACTTCCTGGAGAAAGAGGGACTCTTAATGATGAACTCTTTCTTTCAGAAGCCACCTCACAGGAAATGGACCTGGATGAGTCCCGATGGTTCTACGAGAAATGAGATTGACTTCATTATGACCACCAACAGGCAAATATTCACTGATGTTTCCGTGATCAACAGAGTTAAAACCGGTAGTGATCACCGAATGGTAAGAGGCACGGTGAATATTAATATCAAACTGGAGAGGTCTCGTCTGATGAAGTCGACGCTCCGACCCACTCATGCCCATATTCAAGACCCCGAGAGCTTTCAATTTGCTATCCAATCGCTTCCATTGCTTTGAGAACATCGCTTCAGTGGACGAGATCAGTAACAGGTTAGTAGAAACTGTCCATACAGTGGGTTCCAAATACTTTAAACCCTACCGTACAGATAGGCCACAGAAACTCTCCAACGATACCCTCAACCTCATAGCTGAACGACGCTCACTAAAACTGCAGTCTTCGGATGATGCTGAAGCACATAGGCTGCTCAAAAGACGAATATGGAAGTCCTTGCGACACGACATCCAGATCTTTTATACAAACCGTATTAAAGAGACGATAGAGCGGAAAAAAGGCTCCAAGCAGCAACATAAAAGCAAGTTATACTCTTCAGTCTTCTGTATAACTTACCATAGCGTGTGGATATGGTCTATGGTACTATAGCCTTTTCGGAAACCGGCTTGTTCCGGAGGCTGGAATTCATCAAACCTGCGACTGAGATGGGTCGTAATGACTTTCGGAAAGAGCTTATAAGCATAGCTCAAAAGCGAGATGGGTCTGTAATTTTTGAATAAAGTGTTATCACCTTTCTTAAAAAACAGCACCACCAGGTTTTTGTACCATGCTTCTGGCGTTGAACCTTTGAGTAAGACTGTATTAAAGAGCTTCTGAAGGACTTTAAGTATCGGTGTTCCACCCGCTTATTAGAAGCTCAGATGTGATTTCGTCGACACCCGGCACCTTGTTGTTCTTAAGCTGTTTCAAGGCCATTCTAATCTCGTACAGGCTGATGTCCGGGATAATGTCGGGTCAGCTTGGCTCTTGGGTCTTTGACCGGGCTCTTTTTAACAGGTTTAGCGACTGAGGTGTATAACTGCCCGTAGAAACTCTCTACCTCTCCTAACACTTCTGCTTTGGTCGACACTGCCGTCTTCTCTCTTCAGCTTCGTCAACTGGCTTTGCCCAATAGACATGTCTCTTGCAAACACCTTGGAGCCTTTTTTTCGCTCTATCGTCTCTTAATACGATTTGTATTAAATATCCGGATGTCGTGTCGCAAGGACTTCCATATTCGTCTATTGAGCAACCTATATGCTTCAGCATCATCTGAAGACTGCTGTTTTTATGAGCGTTGTTTAGCCATGAGATTGGGAGTATCGTTAGAGAGTTTCTGTGGCCTATCTGTACGGTGGGGTTTTAAGTACTTTGTTCAGGCCAAAATCGAGCTTAGCGAACTATTTGTATATTTGTGTAGTTTCCTTGTCTTCGACCTATGTTTTGTCCCGCTCCCACCTATTACTTTTTCCTACCCCCCTACCCTAGTACCATTAGAGTCTCTGCGCGTACGTGGAACCGACAACGGTGTGCTCGCGACGTGAAATCTTTTCCGCGGTCTCAACCAGTGATATACTATATGTGCCTACGGCTCAGTGCACGACATTGGATAATCATCCTATATCATTTGTGTGAAAATCCCGAGTGATCTATTCCCGGCCCAAATCTGTGGAGGAATGCCCGACCGCCTCACCTGCGAGTGGATAACACTGGTACGTCCTACTTTTAATTCCTTCCCCTTTAACTCGCGTATACATTTGGTAGCAGAAGCGTGGTTTTGTCCTTTGGTTTCGAGATTTAGTCCCGTTTTATCGTCAATAAATCATTCACATAAGTGTAATAACCACCCGCAAATATAAATGTAAATGATTTTACCATACAATATTATTGTTCCTACCTTCAGAATATAAAGTTAAGGATTTCGATACCAGTTTATGTCCACAATTATTATTTCGATTAGGTACCTATCTTACGTACCTACCTTATAATCAGAATAAATAAAATGAACGGTTTATAATATCGAACTTAGGGGTTGGCTTTAGAATCGTAACCCCTGAATTTGGTGAAACAAAAACTGTGGGTGGGTTGAAGGGGTTTGTATAAAGCGTATTTACAACATTTTAGCTGCCGGAGACACGCCAAAATAGTCTAAATAGTTTTTTAAAGTTTCAATAAAACACCGTAATTTTGATATGACAGGTGACATAAATGACATTAATGCGTAAAACGAAACGTTTCTAGGTAACTTTTAGCCTTTTTTGACATGTACGTTGTATGTAAGTTCTTGAAACGGAACGCAAACATCGAAGATAGCGTAATGTCACTGTCGGAATACTCGCGTCATTCCGTTACTTCCGAGTGTACGTGAATGTTTTCTCCTATTTTTCTGCGCTTTCTTTTGATATCTCAACGACTTTGCTACGATTTTGGACTCCGATTTTGCTGCTTTACTGTACGACACCTGCTTGCTCACTGGACACTGCGATTGCCTTTGGAAGATTTGATAACTGGTACCAGCTCGACGTGCTCATTAGTCATCGCGATGGCGTCTCCTGTGCCTGGACCTTCATCAAGGGCGGACTTTGTAGATGACGGACCCGTTTCGGACCGGCATTTGTACACGGAGGAAGTTGTACAAATGTGGAGCCTACCCAAAGTTGTGCGCGAATTGGGAACCATTGACCAGTGTCTAAAATTTGCTGAAGAAAACAACATGGTGCAACGCCAAAAAATGTGCCGCACGCATCGCACCCCTATGCGTTTATAGGTTAGGTTAGGTTTGAACTGTGACCCACCAGGCGCGAGCCGAGCGAGCGTAGCGAGCGTGCCGCGGCAGTGGCATGCGAGCGCTTCATCAAACTACTTTTGTTCCAAATTTGTGCACAATAGTATATCAGTAGCTATCTAATGAATTGGCAAAGTCACTTGTCTGTGACATACCTATAGGTTTGTTATAGTTAGTTAGAATAGGTCGAAGTCAGTGACAGAACCGACTCATAGCACCCCGATTTCAAGCAGTCTTGTCGGATTGCAGAGCCGACGCGGGGGTGGTAGTAGATCGAAATGCAGTACTTAACCTCAAAATACTTAAACAAACATAACTCGAAAACTAATGGTCTCCGGCGGGTGGGGTTTGCGGGGGGCACTATTATCTTTGGAGGCCCTGATTGCAAGTTCTTCGAAGCCTAACGGCATCCCGGAGTGACATTATTTTATTTTAAATGTTTTAGTATTGGGTTTTAATACACCGTCTAATAATGGCCCGCGGAGAGAAAAACCCTACTTGATGTGGTAAGATTTACCTGCGGTTATTTTCAAAGCGTTTTCGATGAAAAGGATAATATTTCGAAAGATAGGTTAATAGTGCGACTTATGGACTTAGAACCAAATTATGCAAAATTTAACGAAGCGTGCGCGACCCTGCTAGGATTTTTAGATACCTCTATAGATCTTTAAGAGTACGACGATTTGCAAGCCAAAATTAATCTGGCTCGTGATCAGGTTACTGAGCTTCGCCTCAAACTTTCTGAGTTTAGGCCGACTCCTATCGCCTCTAGTACTCCCACGAGACCCTCTAACGCTTTTAATTGTAACTCTGCGATTCCTCGTCAATCCCTTCCTGATCTGCCCCTGCCTCGTTTTGACGGGAGCCCTGAATCCTGGGTCAGTTTCCACGACCAATTTAAAAGTATGGTCGATCTGCGGTCTGACCTCACACAAACCCAAAAGTTGCAGTACTTGGTTGGTTCCTTATCGGACGAGCTTCGCAGACTCATTCAACACCTGCGAATTGAAGACTCAAATCATGAAGTAGCTTGTGACCTACTTAAAAATCGTTATCATAATTTGCGACTTCAAGCGGACACATTGATTGCTCAATTGCTCAACCTACCCGAGATACCCTCGCGCTTTACCGGCCTACGTGCCTCTTTCCTGAACTTACTGTCTGCCTATAGAGCCCTTGAACGCTTAAGACTTTCCGTCAATCAGTGGTCTTACCTGTTAGTTCACATGTGTTTAAATAAATTACCCGCGGATATAAAGGCCTGCTTCGAACGGCGTCATGGTGGTGACGTGTCGAAGCTACCTACCTTTGATCAATTAATTGCTTACCTGGAAGAAGAGTTCCGACACAACGCGACTGTAGGCAACATGGTGGTCGACTCAGTGACTACTAAGACTGTACCTACCTGCGCTCCTTTACCCCGCCGTATTTACTTGGTTGATACCACTGTCCCGGCAAAACCGAACTCTAAATGTTATTATTGTGCTAGCGTGTCCCATTACCTACTAGAGTGTCGCTCATTTCTCGGCTTACCACCCCGTGAACGTGCCCAATTTGTGAAGGCCCTCTAAGTTATAATATTTGCAATTTAACTGTGTTTTATACTTATCAATAGAAGCTACAACAAGATTACAAAGACTAAAATTCGAAATTAAAAATTAGTAATTTAAATTAATTATAAAAATTGGATTGGATTATTTATATTATTGTCACGGGATTGATCAAAATACATTCAAAAAAACTTATTAATATCTTAACAATATGTTTAATAAACAGTTATTCAAAGGTGTTGATTCTAACTATACTATTTTACAAAAATGAGGATTCTGTAAGACGCATGCCCATAAATTCCTTGATAGAATAAAGCGGATGACATTGAAAGAAATGTTTCATTTTTCCATTAAAATCACCTGTATGTAATTTTGTTATACCTACTGGTAGCTTATTAAACATACATAGATTATTCAATATTCCTTGTTTTTGAACTTTTATTAGCCTTACTTTAGGTTTGAACCATTTTTAATTATTATGCAGATTATAACTGTGTTCATTTTTGTTCTTTGGTAAGTTATCTATTTCTTCGTGTACTTCTAATAAACTACAGTATATATACAAGGAAACCACTGTCATTATTTCATTTAGCTTAAAATATGGTCTAACTGAAGTACGTTTTCTTAGTCCGAACATTATTCTAATTGCTCTTTTCTGAGCTTTTAGGACCTTATTTATGTCTGTGCCATTTCCCCAAACAGTTATTGCATATCTAAGTTATGAGTTATATAAGCGTAATATATTAATTTAAGGGTCTTTTAGTCTATAAGAGGTTTGAGTTTGAGAAGAGCATAATTCGCACTCGCAAGTTTTTTGCAAAGTTTATTTATGTGAGCAGCATGAGTTATTGTATAATCTATTGTATAACCAAGAAACACATTTTCTTTTACAGTTATGATAGTTTTTGCGCATTTATGTGTCTAATATTTCATTATAATGCTCTTATCAGCATTAAGAACTATTCCGTTTGCATTAAACCAGTCTTTTAGGATGCCCATGGTGTCAACTATTTTTTCCTGCAGCTTGTTTCCGCATTTGTCACTTACTCCCACATGGGTATCGTCATCAAATAAGCTAGTATATGTCCATTCTGGTAAAGCATTACCAATGTCATTAACAAATATTAAAAATAAGACAGGACCCAGTATTGAGCCCTTAGGTACACCGATATCAACCAAGCTGATGTCAGAATTAACACCGTTTACTGAGACGATTTGGATTCTACTATTTATATAAGTGCGCATAATATTTAGTTCCGGTCCATCAAAACCATTAATATTGTATTTTTAAAATCAATACAGTCATCGTGTCTTAAATAATCGAACGCCTTTGTCAAATCACAATAAATGCTGGCGCATTTTTGAGATTTGTCAAAAGACTCTAAAATGTAGTAAATTACTTTTCGAATTGCCATTTCAGTACATCGACCTCTCCGGAATCCAAACTGTGAACTAATGAAAAGGTAGTACTTCTCAAAGTAACAAACTATTCTGTTTTTAACATCCATAACAGTTTCCATTATTTTTGATAACGTTGGTAAGATGCAAACGGGGCGGTAGTTACCAAGTTAAGTTTGGTCCCCTTTTTTATACAACGGTATTATTCGACCTTTATTGAGACTGTCTGGGAATATTCCTTGCTCTAAACAGTCACTTAACTCGACATGCAGCAATTCCATTAGTTGTGCATTTCTTAAAATCAAAAGTTTTTAATGTCTTAGTGTTCATGTCATGAATGTCCGGAGTAGTATTTTGTTTCATGTTACTGACAATCGTCTTTAGTTCTTTGGAATTTACTGCGTCATACTTTATTAGTGTTTAAGGATTTTTTCGTTTTTTATGTATTTAATACAATTGTTAAATTTTAACTTAGATTTGCATGTCAGTTGATGGGCTATGTTTTTGAAAAACATTGAATAAGACAGCAATAGTTTTTAATTCATCACTACGTTACCGTCGCTGTCTAAAATTGTCTGTATGTTATTCTTACTTTTATGTTTTTTATGAACAAGTAAAGACTTGTACATTTATAATTTTCCATGTTTCTTTTATCTTATTCTGTGAAACATTTATTCTTTGTCTGTATTGTATTTCCTTAGCTGATATCAATACTTTTCTAAGAACTTTTTTGTATGCTTTGATCTTTTTATTTATTTCATCACTAGGTACTACTTGTTGCATAAGTGCCATTCGTTCCAAGTTTTTAAAAAATTTGAAAACCTTATGTCGTAATTTTTTTTTGAATTACATACAGGCGTCATGTTTATTAGAAATTAAAAAAAAATCTTCGATACTAAAAGCACTACCTTGCAAATCACGTACGGAATCCCACAAGGATCAATCCTTAGGCCTTTGTTATTTTTGACCTACATTAACAGTATTAAAGACCTCGGCTTAACTGCAGACTTAACTTTATACGCAGATGACACTTGCCTATTTTACTATGGTTGATAATGATATTAAAACAGTTGTGAATCAGGCTCAAGCTGACCTCAATATTTTGAATACTTGGTTTCAATTCAATTTATTTACCATAAATGTTGCAAAAACAAATTACATGATATTTAAGGCGAAAAACAAACCAATTCCAGATTATATACCACCCCATATTAATAATGAATCCTCACTAAGGTTGAATCCGAGAATTATCTCGGTTTAATATTTGATAGTAGTCTCAGTTGGAAGGCACACATAAACAATATAAACTCAAAATTGTCATCATTACTGGGTATCCTCCGAGGTAATGTTCGTTGCTTTCCAAGTACTGTTCGACACGTCATATACAATTCCCTTATTAAATCTCGGCTTGCTTACCTAAAAGAAGTGTGGGGTTCAGCTGCCAAAACTAATTTAAAAAAGTTACAAATCACGCAAAAAAAACTCATTAAATTACTAAATCACCTTCGCTATTTAACACCAACATCTATAGGGTTTGACAAAACTAATCTAATGACAATTGACCAGATGTATAAATATCATACTTGTATATTAATCAGAAAAATTATAAAAAATGATATACATACGCAAATCACTTTCACAAAAAAATCGCAATTCCAAACGAGGCTGACGAGAAATAAAAATAACATCTACTTACTCAAGCCACGAACAAAGTGTTATGGTCATAGAAATATCAAATATGAAGGTGCTCAAATATATAATAAGCTTTTCCAAAGCTTTAAAGACATACAACATTTTCCTCTGTTTAAAAGGCAATTAAAATACTAAATTGTAAAAAAAAAAAATTTACTTGCGTGTAAATAATATAAGTGTAGTATTTAAATATATATCTCTTCATATATGTCGACGCGAGACTGACAAACTATTATAATAAAACTATTTCAATTATTAGTTCTTAGTGTTTCCCGATTTTTAAAGTCATGTTAAGATAGTTTTCACACGATCTTATTTTATTAGTAGGATTTTAATAATTGTAAAATGGTATTAAGACAGTTTGTTGATTTCTGATCAATTAAGACTCGTGTGAATTTGCAGTCCATATCAATTCAAATAGAATAATTCCAAAACATAGTTGTTAAATTATCTTTCGATTAATAAGCACCTAGTTATGTCATAAATCGTTAGTTAAATGCTTGGATTTTAGTTATTTCAAAACACATGGTTTAAAACAGGAAACAGTTTGTTGGCTTCCTGTTTTAAATGAAAATCATCAGTGATAAATCATAAAAAATATTTAAACATATTACAAAAATGTATCGTGAATTATTAAGTGAGAATATTTAAGTCTTGTAAAACATAGTGGATAAGTGTGATACTGACTCGAGCACTGTGCGGCGGAAAAGACAAGGCGGCCATGTTGAGGTCGGCCATGTTGCTAAGCTCAGAGTGCTCGTGCCTTGTGAATATTTTAATTATTATTTTTGGAGCCACTGAGCAAGAAGGTCTTGTGAGTACTCTTTTCTAATTACTTTGTTAAATTATAAGCTGCTAGATTATTACTTCTCATTATTGTAAATTTATAAAGTGTGTAACCTGTGCATATGAATAAGACTAGTGATGTAAAATCAACTTCTATGTGTTTTCGTTATTTGCAATGAATGACTCCAACGACTACGGGAATCTTGACGTCAGCTCTGCTGACGTCACCTTTTCTAAAAATTCTGCCGATGACATTAACCCGATATCAGAATTGGGATTGCCACCCTCTTCTGCCGGACATTCTGATCTTGACAATGGAAATGTTAAGGCTTCGATTAGCGGAGTCCCGGCGGAATTTTTTACACAAATGTTGCAAATGATGAAGCACGTATCGGATCGTATTGCGGCACCAATTGAACAAAAAAGTAAAATCAGTGATGTATTCTTGCCGTCATACGATCCAGATGCAGACGTTGGAATACGTGAATGGTGTAAACATATCACCACTGCCATGAACAATTTTAAACTAAGCGACTATGAGGTTAGAATGAAGGCCAGTAGTTTACTTAAAGGACGCGCTAAATTGTGGGTAGATAACTGGCTTGTGTCTACTACCACATGGCAGGAATTTCGTGATGTGTTGATTTTAACTTTTGAGCCAGAAAATAGATATTCTCGAGATATTGTTCGATTCAGAGAGCACTCTTATGGCAATACCAAAGACATCGTGCAATTCCTGTCACAGGCGTGGGTACTATGGAGGCGTATTACAAAAGATAAATTATCAAATGATGACGCAGTTGAGGCTGTAATCGGGTGCATTGGGGATGAGCGTTTGAGAATTGAACTGTTAAATGCGCGAGCTACTTCCGTCCCCGAACTGATTTCAGTCGCGTCATCCATACGAAGTGTTAAACGTCAAAATCCAAATTCATCAAATATGTAACATCCCAACAAGCGCCCCCGATTTTCAGATAAAACATTGATTCAATGCCAAATATGTGAAAAGCCGGGCCACGACACCCGGGATTGCCGGTTGGGTAATAAAACTGAGAACCCTCAACCACGTTATCAGGAGAATAAAAATAGTTCATTTAGCACTGATAGACCCACGTGCACATTTTGCTCAAAAGTAGGACATACATATGAAACATGTTATAAGCGCGAACGTGCGGTAACTTCAAAAATGAATTGTGTGGGTACATCAAAACTGACTTCTATGTCTATTATTATTGGGGATTTAAAAATTCATGCTATATTTGATAGTGGGGCAGAATGTTCATTAATGCGCGAGTCAGTATCTGCTAAAATACCCGGCAAAAGAACTAACTCGGTAACTTATTTTAGTTGGGTCGCTCACGATACTCACTGCGGTTTGTGTTATCGATGATTTGAGAATTGAACTACAATTTCATGTAGTACCAGATTATGAAGTATGTTCTGACGTCCTTGTAGGAATGAATCTCGTAGAGAACACAGGCCTCAGTGTACTTGTCACTTCTAGAGGTGCGATGCTGCACCGACAACCTTTAGTCAACCACGTGCGATGTCAAAGTGAAAAGTTTGATAATTTAGACTGCGATTTGACTGATGCTGGTCAAATTAATGAATTAAAAATATTGCTCAACAAGTATGAACATTTGTTCATTCGTGGATACCCGAGCACAAGAGTTAATACCGGTGAGCTCGAAATTCGTTTGAAAGACCCTACTAAATATGTAGAGCGCAGACCATATCGGTTAAGTCCAGTAGAACGAGATAGAGTTCGTGAAATCGGAAGCGAACTGCTACAACATAAAATTATTCGAGAGAGTAAGTTGTCTTTCTCAAGCCCAGTAATTTTAGTTAAAAAGAAAAATGGCAAAGATCGCATGTGCGTTGACTATCGGGAACTTAACAAAAACACCTTACGGGATCACTATCCACTGCCTATTATATGTGATCAGATAGACCAATTAGCAGGAGGTGTCTATTACTCTACTTTTGACATGGCGGCAGGCTTTCACCAAATTCCAATTGCTGAGAGCTCTATCGAAAGAAGCGCTTTCGTTACGCCTGACGGGCTCTACGAGTACTTGGCTATGCCGTTTGGCTTAAGTAGCTCATGCTTTGTATATCAACGTTGCATCAACAGAGCACTAATGCCCTTGCTAAATGCAGCTTATAAGGTATGCCAGGTGTATGTGGATGATGTACTCTCGAAATGTAGAGATTTTCAAGAACAACTCTCCCGGATTGAACAGATTTTCAATGCTTTGCAAGGGGCAGGCTTTTCTATAAATGTGGAGAAAACTGCCTTTTTCAAAAAGTCTATCGAGTATCTAGGCAATATCATATCCGACTTACGAACGAGAAAAGTAGAGGCTTTAACAAAGTCGCCTATTCCGACAACGGCAAAGCAAGTGAGGCAATTTAATGGTCTCGCAGGGTACTTCAGACGATTCATTCCCAATTTTTCGCGTGTTATGGTCCCACTTTACGAGTTAACAAGAAAAGACGCCAAATGGGAATGGAACAAAAGACACGACGAAGCTCGCAATCGTATTATCCAATATTTGTCTACTGCGCCTACCCTTGCTCTATTTCAGGAAAACTCACCGATTGAGCTTTACACGGACGCAAGCAGCCTGGGTTATGGTGCCGTGCTGATCCAGATCATCGAGGGACGGCAGCACCCAGTCGCCTATATGAGTCAATGTACCACCGACGCAGAGAGCCGCTACCACTCCTACGAACTGGAGACTCTAGCGGTGGTGAGAGCTATCAAACATTTTTGGCAATACCTCTACGGGCGCAAATTTAAGGTACCGATTGTAACGCTCTCAAGGCATCCAAACACAAAAAGGATCTACTTCCCCGGGTCCATCGCTGGTGGGCGTTTCTTCAAAACTACGATTTTGAGGTAGAGTATAGAAAAGGAGAGAGGTTACAGCACGCAGATTTCTTAAGTAGAAATCCAACAAATGAGACTACAGTTAACGTTATGACTAGAGACACTCACTGGCTACAAGTAGAACAGCGGCGCGATGAAATGCTGCGTCCAATAATACTGCATAACCACTAATAATCCAATCCCTGGTTATATATTGGATGATGGCATACTTAAAAAGACTCAAACGGATCCTGTACTCGGAACACGTAATGTTACTGTAGTACCAAAGTCATTCCAGTGGAGCATAATTAACTCTTACCATACTTCACTACAGCACCCAGGAGGTGAGAAAACTCTGCTTAAACTGAAGGAGTGTTACTGGTTTGACAAGATGAACACTATCGTTAGAAACTTTGTTGACAACTGTGTCATATGTAGGACATCAAAGGGTCCGTCTGGTGCGATTCAAGTACACCTTCACCCGATTCGAAAACCAACTGCACCATTCCAGGTAATCCATATCGATATCACAGGAAAACTTGGCACCAGAGACTCGGAGGGACGTGATGAGTACGTCATTGTAATGATTGACGCATACACAAAGTACATTCTACTCAACTACTCAAACGATAAAAGCCAGAGCAGCAGCCTTGCAGCACTAAAACGTCTGATTCATCTTTTTGGAACGCCTATACAGATCATCGTTGATGGAGGTAGGGAGTTCCTGGGAGAGTTTAAAGTTTATTGTGACCGTTTTTACATTGATATACATTCAATAGTTCCAGGAGTAAGCCGAGTTAACGGGCAAGTTGAACGAATAATGACTACCTTGAAGAATGCCTTGACTATGATAAATAACTATGAAACAGAGCATTGGCAAACTGCGTTAGAAGCATTGCAATTAGCATTCAACTGCACTCCACATAGGGTGACTGGCGTCGCACCACTTACTCTTATGACGCGAAGACAACATGGCGTTCCGCCTGACCTGCTAAGGTTAATCAATCTTGATGATGAAACTGTAGACTTTGATGCACTCGAACAACAATTAGTAAGTACACAATAAAATGGCGGCTGCAGGGCAATACGAGAAACGACGCTTTGACAAAAATAAAGCTAAAATACGACCTTTTCAACGCGGAGATTACTTTCTAATTAAAAACAACCCACGTAACCAAACTTCTCTCTTAAATACAGCGAACCATACGAGATTTTTAGAGTACTAGATAACGACCGCTATATGGTAAAAAGAGTGACCGGCAGGGGGCGGCCACGGAAGGTTGCCCATGATCAACTCCGGCGCGCACCACAGCCAGGCGATCAGACTGCAGCCGTGTCGACGGGTTCCACTGATGAAGACCAGCAGCAGGTGACACCTCAGCCGTTACAGACATCTACTGCGCCACTACCATGTACCTCTCAAAACGCTCAGACAATGGATGCCTAAATTATCTGGTGAGTTCAATCCGTTTATATAATCCTTATCTTTATACATCTGCAGCAAAGCTTTTAGAGAAACTAGTGGTTAGTTCCTCTTTACAGTTAGAACAAATGTTTTATTTTTCTCGTTCTCTTCCACTATTACAATTTCAGAGCCCCTGTGGACCACGGTCAAATAAAGGCCAGACCACAGCATCGTCCTGCCTACTTCCTTTAGGGCCTCTGTGGACCACGGCGTACGAGACCGCCCAGACCACAGCATCATTCCCTAGCAATCTAATTAAAGTGTCAAGACATGCGAATATCTCTTAGGATGTACGAACTATTTCTACTTTACTCCTTGTTTCCTATTCCACCACTATTTCCATTTTCAGAGCCTCTGTGGACCACGGTTTAATTCAGGCCCAGACCACAGCATCGTCCTGCCCACTTCCTTTAGAGCCTCTGTGGACTACGGCGTACGAGACCGCCCAGATCACAGCATCATTTCCTAGTGAGCTAATAACAACGTAAGAAAGTGTCAAAAGACATTCATAAGACTGTTTGAGTCTTATCAATTTTCTTTCTGTTTATTCCCTTCCTTTATTTTTATTTATCCAGCCCTGTTATTTTAGAGCCCCTGTGGACCACGGTCAAATAAAGGCCCAGACCACAGCAACGGCCTTCCCACATCCTTTAGAGCCCCTGTGGACCACGGCGTACAAGACCGCCCAGACCACAGCATCATCTTTTCCAAAATTTTCAGAGCCTCTGTGGACCACGGTCAAATAAAGGCCCAGACCACAGCATCGACCTTTCCACATCCTCTAGAGCCTCTGTGGACCACGGCGTACAAGACCGCCCAGACCACAGCATCATCCTTGTCTACGAGAACCAAAATGATGCAATTATGCGTGGTGCATTTGTATCGAAATAACAATAAACTTGTGTATCGAATGCGTGGAGCATCGGTATTACACAATTATCTAAACTCGCTCACATTCCTATGTACACTATGCCAGTTGTTTGTTAGAAACTCTTTATCCATCCATTAATAATGGAAAGGTTTCAGAATATTGTAGTGCACTAAATGTAAAAATGTACCTACCTGCGCTGATAATAAGGTTATTAAAAATGCCAATCTTTGAAACCAAAACGAACATTTGTAATATGCTCACTTTTTATCAGCCAGAGATCTAGGCATCTCTCATAAAAAAATAATTTACAGAGAAAATGTTTTTTTAAATACATTTCAGATGACCCCGCGACTGGTGCAGAGCGCGCACCGTCCCGCAGTATGGCCGTGTCGACGCGAGACCGACAAACTATTATAATAAAACTATTTCAATTATTAGTTCTTAGTGTTTCCCGATTTTTAAAGTCATGTTAAGATAGTTTTCACACGATCTTATTTTATTAGTAGGATTTTAATAATTGTAAAATGGTATTAAGACAGTTTGTTGATTTCTGATCAATTAAGACTCGTGTGAATTTGCAGTCCATATCAATGTAAATATTCCAAATTCCAAAACATAGTTGTTAAATTATCTTTCGATTAATAAACACCTAGTTATGTCATAAATCGTTAGTTAAATGCTTGGATTTTAGTTATTTCAAAACACATGGTTTAAAACAGGAAACAGTTTGTTGGCTTCCTGTTTTAAATGAAAATCATCAGTGATAAATCATAAACATTATTTAAACAGATTACAAAAATGTATCGTGAATTATTAAGTGAGAATATTTAAGTCTTGTAAAACATAGTGGATAAGTGTGATACTGACTCGAGCACTGAGCGGCGGAAAAGACAAGGCGGCCATGTTGAGGTCGGCCATGTTGCTAAGCTCAGAGTGCTCGTGCCTTGTGAATATTTTAATTATTATTTTTGGAGCCACTGAGCAAGAAGGTCTTGTGAGTACTCTTTTCTAATTACTTTGTTAAATTATAAGCTGCTAGATCATTACTTCTCATTATTGTAAATTTATAAAGTGTGTAACCTGTGCATATGAATAGGACTAGTGATGTAAAATCAACTTCTATGTGTTTTCGTTATTTGCAATGACTGACTCCAACGACTACGGGAATCGTCACCTTTTCTAAAAATTCTGCCGATGACATTAACCCGATATATATATATCTTTTAAAATATTTATCAAACACTCTTGTATTTTCTTAAAAAAGACATATTAGTAATCTGAATTAATAAATTTACTAATTGAACATAAAGCTTAAATATCTGTCGGCTATAAATAGGTAACATAATAATAATTAATAAATATGTACATAACTTACTCCACATATCTAGTATATAAGAAAATCGATAATTATTAATAGCTACTAAATTACTATCAATTCTTTCAACATGTACACCGAAACAAATACTATTCCTATCATGTTTCACATTGATAGCATTTGCAAAGCTAATACGTTATTCATGCAGCCAGTTAGTCAAACTGGTTGTGTTGTTTTGTTGAACGAGTTGTTAGTTTTTCGCCTACCTTCATTTTTGATAAATAAATCCGGACAACACGGACCGTCAATGCAGCGTAGGTAATCAACCGACAATGTAGACAGTCGACCTGGTAAAGATTGCAGGTCAACGGTAAATGCTGGCTGCTTCCAACCTGTCCATCTGGAAATTTATGGGGGAGGCATATGTTCTGCAGTGGATGTCCTGCAGCTGAGATGATGAGTTTGCCAGAGTAATTGTATAGGGTTTGAGAGTCTAACAATGGCTCGAGGTAAATAGTTCAGTAAAGTGGCGCATAAATGTTCGTTTAATAATTTTATTATACCAACTCAGTGATGCTCACTGAAGTTTTCAAAGATAAGCTGTTGATTTCAGGCGCATAGTTTAATAAAACGTGGACTAACGATCGTCGTGAGTCAATGAAGAAGCCATGGTACCATGGTTTAAGCAAACTCCCCTCATGAAATTCCCTCATATCAAGGTTTAAACGCGGGACTATATTGGTCTGCGTTTTATAATTATTGTATTTCCTCAAAATGTTCTTAAAGTTACCTTTATGATATAATTTTAGAGAAGGTTTAACCCGTTCATCTACTTTAACCCCCCCCCCCCCCCCCCCCTTAATTCGTATACGATATTTCTTACGTATCATTATTATTATTATTTTCATTTAAACACAAAAAATAATAAGCGGTCACCATGACCGCCGTTAAGTGGTAGTGTAACTCACAAACATGTTAGGTGTAAAATAATCTAGATTATAATCAAAAATCTAAAATTCTCACCGAGACAGATAAATCCCAGAGCTGTTTGCATGTTTCATCTTGTTCTCTTTTTAAACTTGACATGTTGAAAATAGTATCGTTGTAAAACCAGGGTCGTTGAATACGATATTTGAAAATCTCTTGTACTTTTATAACCATTGGTAAATATTTTTCATATAAACCATTTTCATTGTCAGCCATACCTATTGCTGTCACTGAAATTAATAAAAAAGGAATACAATTAATTTATTACAAAAAAAAAAAAAAAATTACTACTAATATTATAAACGCGAAAGTTTGTGAGTATGACTTATTAACCTAGAAAGGTGTCAGAGAGCGGTTATAAAAGTAATCAACTCAAAAAACTATCGCTACCTGACATTCGATCTATATCAGGAATACGATGTAATATCAGTACGCCAACTTTATGTACTATCAGTCATTTGCGAACAACATCAAAAGTCTGTTATTAATACAATGGGGATCTTCACTGCCAATATATCACGCCAGATGGCGCATCGTCGGGATGGCCATTGAAACCTTTCAGTTCCATTTATTTTGTAACCTTACATGCAGTAAACAATAATTTTCTCCAAATATGCCTTTGTGTGCTGTACCAGGATGTAATAATTACGGTGTACATTTATTTTCCAAAGATCCACTATAAAAAAGTGGTTAATTTATGTTGAGTCAAATAATAATAATTAAATTACAACTAAATAAAATAACACTCTAATCGAAAACCGAACACTGTTAACCGTTTGCGTACCAGAGACGTACATTTACGTCCATTCATTCATACAGCTTTTGTTTTAATTATCACGGTATATGAAGGATTAAAAGTAAATAATTAATTAGATAGTGGGTACCTCTCAACAAGATCTGCTTTCTTTCCAGTCATCTTTCCTCCTCGATTTTTTAGTTCACCTTTCAATTTTATAAGCTATACGTCTTGAAAGTAACAATGGTTGATCAGTTTCAACACAAAAAAAATATTTTTTTCCTAAAAAAACAAAGCGAAACTAACATTACAGCGGCCATCTCGCCGCTGGCGCCCTCTGCGTTGAGCTTTGCGTGTGGATCCCCATTAATTTAAGACCTTGTTTACAGGACTCACAGAACACTCTGTAAGACGGTATTTGCACAGCAATTTACCTACCTCCGTGGACCATACTTGTACAGCAAATATAGCTACCAAAATAAAACTTTTAAATAAATATTACCAAATAATAGAAAATTCTATACACTTATTTACACAAACTTAACTATAAAGAAACAGAAAACCATCTAAAAGTATTGTCATTAAAAAAACTCTTCTTGTTACTCAATGTGCTAAATATAATAAATTCATACGTAAACCATATGTATGCACACTTAGTACAATCACAACATTTATACAGACACTCACATAGTGACATAGCTCTTAATCCAATATTAATGCGTTCCTTTCTGGCCCAAACTAATGCGCGGAAAACTGTTCACCCATCTTTCTTCTACTAAACCGATTTCCACGGTTTTGCATTCGTTGGAAAGGTCTTGGGCTCCGTGAGGTTTATAGTAAAGAAAATTCAGGAAAATTTTTAAAAGAAAAGCGGGAAAATCTTTTTTCACATACAGCGCCATCTCTGATACATAGCATGTACTACAAACCAATATTTTAAGTAGATGGCGCCAAACGAAATGTTACATAAAACGAAGCCATCTGGTGGCGAAACGGAGTTCGCAGGGTTTGCTAGTATTGTTTAATTATTATGCTGTCAAAAAATACTATTTTTAAACACACCTACTAGAAAAGAGACTCTTATTGAACGGTTATTAGAAACAAAACGCAGCGTATTTCGAACGCGTCCTTTTTATTTTTCATTCCCGCATGAGTTCGAAAATGAAATTTAAGTTTTTAAAAATGAGCAAAAAGTTTAAAGCTTAAAATTAAAAACTTTTTGCAAATAATAAAACTGCATTCGTCAAAATACAATACAAAACAATAACATTTTAGCAAGAAATTCATTTATATGATTTATATGTATGCATCAGATTAAAGAGTAAAAAAAAATAGCATTTTAATAGCAAAGTTATACACAAATTTTTTTTCGGAGAATTACGAGTATTACGCGCATCGTGAGAAGTGCGAAGCGTGCTAATAGAAAGAGTTTGATTATGTGCGAAACTCAAATGCGAAACCTCTTTGGTCTCATTTTATCTGCGCGTGCATGTTTGCAAACGTGGGAAAATAAAAAATTGCATTTTCTGCTTTTCCTCTTGGATTTAATGCAGAACAGAGAGTTAAACTTTAATAGATAATTATAATTCTGTACATAAATTCTACGCCATTTGTGGCTATTTATTGTGAAAAATGTCAGCTTCTAGCAATGAAGATGAAAATAAACTGAAGTTTTTTTCAAGCAAGTGTGTTGAAAAACGTCGTATGAAACTCTTGCGCGTTGTTTATTACAATCTCTACTCTATTTAGGCCTAAAACCCGTCTCGATTTTAATAAACAACTTCGCGCACTTGTTGCATAATGTACTATTACCATCTTTATTACAAAATAATTAATATGTGTTTGTATTATTGTATAATGGGTAAAAATAGTATGTAAACATACCTACCTATATAAATTATTTTGAGTTCATATGTAGTAAGTTGTTCTGACCATTTAGTAACGGTTTACTAAATAGGGTCAAATGGTGCTTTATGTAGCATTGGGCTATTTACAAATGACACATATATGTAAAATATTTTTTTAAGTATACAGGAAAGATAGGAAGCCCATTCAAACAAAGAAATTATTGCATTACATGAGAAAATTGAAAGACATAGGTTAATTAGTCTGCTTTGCATTATACTCTGTCATTTTTTTAAATGTTTTTTCGTTATCTACCTACAAAAAATAACTAAATAAAATAAACTTACTACCAATTGTTTCCAGATTGTTGAGTTTCAATACATCCTCATGATAAAACGGCTTTCCCAACTGTAAATCAAGCTTTTTAACTAAACAGCGAGCTTGACCGTTAAAAACATCTATAAAACTTTTTAATTTCGTCTGACCGAACACTGGATTTAGGAATTTCCGATGTGTTTTCCATGTTGACACTGTAACATAAAATAACATTTTATTATTGAAAAATGGTAAATTTATCAAATTTAATTTCATGCTTTATAATTCATACCACTTCCAACAGTAGCTAATCCGTCACCAAGAAATGGCTTTAGAAACTTATAAAACAGATCTTCTTTCTCCAAGCAATTATCACTTATAGTCTTCATAGATTCCGGATCTGTAATAACTAAAACCATAAAATAGAATCAGAAATATTTCTATCCACATTTGAGCAAATAAGTCGCTGATAAGTTGGACAGTAAATAATAATTACTTAAAAAATATAATAATAAATAATAATAACCATAACTTGCAGAAGGTTCAATCCCTTTTTTTATTGTCTAAAGTAGGCAGACAAGCAAGCAGCCCACTTGATAGAAAGTGGTCACCAACGCGCTGCCTCCTCTAAGATATGACTATCTAAAACGACGTCCTTTTTAAACAACCCCATATCTTAGCGCAGAGGGAAAACTTCGGCGGGAAGCTTCATCCAGATTTTTGTTGTACGCGGAATAAATGTTCTAAGAGGAACCAATGGGCCCGACGGTGATAGGAAATAGCTGGTGGGCCCAAGGTGGGACCGCTCCTATGGGTTTTGTCCTCCAAGTCCACATGGGAGCGGCAACTGTAGGTTGGCGGGTTGCGGTGTTGCATGGGCGGCACTGCGGCTTAGAGTTGGAGGCTGCGGCGGGAGAGGAATGCTGGTATTACGGTGAGCCGCTCTCCCTGCCTACCGCAGCCTTGAAGAGGCCGCCACCGTTAGATAGTGGAAGCGCTGGAACCGTAGAGGAAGAGGACTTTGATTAAGAAGCGCGGCTATCCCTATCCTCTGCGGCCGAAGTGGTAGGCTATGGGGCTCTTCACCTGACCTATCGTAGGAAGTCCTCGGGCGCGCAGACTCGTGAGAATCTGGCTTCCCTTTGTGGGTTTGATCCCCCGAGGCAGTTGGGATGCGCCATGTGTTCTGGCGTGCCGCAAGAGAGAGAGGCCGGCCCCGAGAGAGGGGCGGAAAGCCGCGGCGGGTTCGCGGCTGTGTGCGAAAAACGCGGGGCTATACTTCTGCGAACAGGTCGTGTCCCAGAAAGAGGATGCGAAAAGAGAGAGAGAGATCATCTCTACTCTTCCGATTCACACCCGGAGACCCGGGCGCAGGATGTGGGCGTATCAAGCCCACCATCCCCATAACAGAGTTTATGCTGATGGACACGGGGATGTCCGTTGCCGCCAAATAGGAAACACGGCGGGTGCCTCGAGGAGCCACTCGCGGTGTTTCCGCGCGCCCTTCTTTAGTTCTGGTAAGGAGTGACTCCAACTCCATCCCACCGGGATGGGGTCCTCATGGGAGGTCCCAACGCATTTGGGACCGCAGACGAGTGCAAAAGCGTTCCTATGGTCCCGATATTAAGGCGCCCGGAGAAACTCCGTGTGGTGATGAAGTCGGTATAGTCCACTTGCTACTTTGGTTACAGTTGGTGCGTAAAGGACGAGTCCGACATATCCCGTCGAATCCCCCCGGGTTTGGCGGGGCTGTGTAAATGCATTCCAAAGGGAGGAGCTTGCATGAGATCAAACAGTTTCACCGAACACTTGCCATTGTACAATCTTAGAACCTTTGCTTTTTCTAGTCTATATTTGCAAATAATCATACTTGTACGCTGATTAAATCTGCTTATTCTTCTTTAACTCTTCAATATGTGACATAGTTTTCTTAGCTCAATATGATCATAAAATTCTATACAATTTGTTTGAATAATAATACCAAAGTTTTTTATTTTAAAATTTTAAAGCACCAACGCCTGCTAAGCAAAACCAAACTTTGCAATTTTAGAAAGAAAAATGTCAGAAGCCACGGTTCACGGTTTGGAAGACGGGTTCGAATCCAGTCCGCGGATATGTATATTGTTCTCTAAAATTTCTAAATATTTTTATATATTTGTATCCGAAACGGTTGTCACATAGTTCATAAGGTTCATAAACTATTTATAACATTTATGTTTCGAAATTCCCTTGTGTATTTTAAATATAATTAAATGCACAAATTAGCTACAATATAAGTTAAATAAACTGATATGGTCACTAATGCAAGAATTCAATTTGGAAACGGGATAATTACCCTATATAAGAAATATCGAGATCTCAAAATAAATACAATACAAGATATATATCCCGTTTCTAAAGTTAACTGTTCATTAGCAACAATAGTCTGTAAGTGCATTGTTACTGTGCACTTTTTGTCTCATATTCTTATATAAGGGACTAGCTCACCCACCAGCGGCTTCAGTCGCTTGGTCTTGGTGTAAAGGTATAAAGGTAGAAATGCCGTTTTGGAACCTCGAGATCCAGGGTTTGATCTCCGGGTTGGACATTCACTGGCTATTTCTGACAAAGAAATTTTGAAATAGTGCCCCATAGTTTGCAATTTATTTTTTGGTTTCTATTATAAATTATTATAATATATTATTATATATATATATATTATTATTATATATATATTATATATATTATTATATTATATTATTATATTCTATTATATATTTGATTATCATTTTTATATATGTACTAGGTAAAGCCTGGAAACTCAACAGGCGAGGAGTGGGGTACCTCAGACTACAAGCGGTTCAGACGGGTATCATGCTAACAAATTGGTGAATCCGTGGGTACTGGCTTGGGGAAAATGATGCATGACGTTTGTTTCATTTTATTGTAGGGATAATGATATGTGGTTATATTTTTCATTCAAATAAATATGGGCTTTGCGATAGGCTTGTTTTATTCCAAATTTATTTTATTCAATGTAAAATAAAATTGAAATAACATTTAAAAAAAAAAAAATTACTCGCCTCTTATGAAATAAGACTAAAAACATGTCTAGCGAAACGTAGGCGCTTAAGACACCGCTGCTTCCCCCTTCGAGGATATATAGGCGAAACTATTTGTTATGTTGTGTTTAAAAACAAAATGTAAGTATTGCAGGCGACTCACTCAAGACCGCTAGACTGATGTTTCACCAGAAAGTCATAGTTGTACCGACCCCCATGAAATAGGACGAGGGCAGGAAGATCATAATTATATCATATATAATATATCATAATATAGCTTGTTTAGAAATGTACAATAACGTATAATGCATGTAAAGAGATTTTATCGAATGTTGCCTATCGATGTCCACTTTCCATCTCTAATTATACATGTGTATGTATGTATTCCGAGTTCGTGGATACACGGTGATGCCCCGCCGCATTTTTGTATGTGTGCTATAAACGAAGTAGTTGTGTTGTAGCAAAATGTTGTAGTGTGCGTGATGATTCTGAGTGTGGGTACCGTCCATGTAGCTTTTGTTTTTGTGGTAGTGAAGAGAGTGGGGATCCGCGTGGACACTGGGTTTCAAATAGTAAATACATATTGCAAAACCTATCTCTCTTGTTCTGAGATCTGTGGTTGCATATCATTAAGGCTATTTCGAACTTTTCTGATCAGATAGCCTTAAAACACTCCGCCGTGCTAAATTTTTTTTAATTTTAAAATTTCGACTCCAACGAGACCAATACTGGAATAAAAGTTTGTTTACAGATGATTGTAAAACCAACTTTTATCCACTCAGTTTATCAATGAGTTGACAAGATCAAGTCAAATACAAAACAGGACTAAGATTGAACCTTGTGGCACTCCGCATGAAATTTGATATGGAGATATATGAGGCACTGGATATATATATATGCACATAGGATACTTTTCATCATCATCATCGTGCATCACTGTGCGGGTGTAACCACGTGGCGCAGTTAGTACTTAATAAAGTGGTTTTAATAGAATACTATATAGCCCACGATTGTCTAATGAGTGATAATTATAATGATGATAAAAAGGAGCATTAGTGTTTACCCGAAGTAGTGAACCCGTCCTATTGTTAGAGCGTTAGCTTTACGTGTCATTGATGCCGAAATTATTTGTGGTAGCCATATGGGAACCAGAGTTTTTATTCCATGAATTCGTCTCCAGCCATCTAACAGTCAACTAACTACCTTTTAAATTTAGTCGGCTTCAGTTTCCTATTCGCATAGCATTCGCTATGACAATAAATAAAAGCCAGGGACAAACTTTCGACAAAATTGGTCTATTTTTACCTAATCCTGTGTTCACCCATGGCCAGGTCTATGTTGCCTTCTCTCAAATTCCAAGATTTGATGATGTAAAAATTGAAATTAGCAATACAACTGAACAAGGCTTGAAAGGTGCTAAATATTATACGAAAAATATTATGTAAAGAGAAATTTTATGATAATCAACCTGTGATGTATAATAGAGAATATTCCTTTATAAGTACCTTTGCCAAATTCTCGGGTGAGTACTCATTGTAAAATTACAATTTACATACATCCTAATAAATTATTTTTGATTTAGCCGATTTGAATAAAGAACAACAATTTCATTTTTTATTTTAAAATTAGTCAGTACTTGCCAAAGTAGAAAAAGAGACTGAGCGCTTAAAACAAAGAGGTTTACATAGAAACCTTAAAAGTTATATGTTTCGTTAATTTATGTTAGTTTATTTTGAATGTGGATTTAAAATAAAAATTATTTGTGTAAAAACTTTTGTAGTTTTATTTACTATATTTATTAAACACAATGAACGAAGCTATACGAATCTATGCCTTGCTTACCTTTAATATTCCTTGAAAACCGATGACTACAGAAATATCTACCTACATTTTGTACCTAGATGGGTATTATGAGTCACATTTCACCCGAGCGAAGCCGGGTTTTCGTTTAGTATATATATAGGGTGTTTGGTAGAGGGACCGACAAACCAAATGAGCGTGTTCGGGGGCCCACTTGGAGAATACAAGTTGGCCAAAAAAAATCCCCGACCCCCCAATTTTTTTTACTTTTTTTTGTGTATATACCCGTTTTCTCCGAAATTGTACTTATTTACCACCATAACATTTGTAAAATCTGAGTTAGACCGGATGTTTAGACTCTATAAGCTCTAAATCAGATAGTTAGCTCTGTTTTGTATCCAATTTTGCTTTGCGTGGCCTGAAGGTGTATTAGAGACCAAATTCAACCAAAAACATCCGGTCTGAAACAGATTTTACAAATGTTATGGTGGTAAATAAGTACAATTTCGGAGAAAACGGGAAAATTTCACAAAAAAAAAATTGGGGGGTCGGGGACTTTTTTTGGCCAACTTGTATTCTCCAAGTGGGCCCCCGAACACACTCATTTGGTTTGTCGGTCCCTCTAACAAACACCCTTTATAGTGTAGATATAAGTAATAGGGTTCGTTATACATACAAATCAAATAATATATTACTGTGATATACAATATAATTAGTGTGATTAGTGTGTAAAAAATTTGAATATGAACTAGTAATCATATGAGTCATGTATCAATTTTCGAATTTAATTTATCCCTTAATTTCTGCGCGTTACAAGTAGATTGGTACTAAAGAGTAGGTATATATAGATGTAAACACATACCATAAATTTTTTTCCAACCTATGTAAAAGGTGGTGATACCGTTGTCCAAGAACTCTTTTAACGTGGCAACAATCACTTTATGAATATCTGAAATGCAAAACAACATTTTTATTTAAACAGTTTGTAAACATACTCGAATTATTTAAGCAAGTACTTTGACTTCATCTAGTAGGGGTTTATACCGAAGGCAAGTCCTTCGGTTCGTGGTTCCAACTCAAGAATCGGTTATCAATGTCACTCACGCAAATTTTAGCTCTAGGCCCACAGGAAGTTGAGCGACGTGGCCTGCCCACTCTCGCTCCAACTTGCAAATTCTGAGAGCTATAAATTGCTATGCAGGTTTATGGTGGTTTTGGCTCTTCGTAAGTCTTTGTTTTCGAATATCATCACACAAAGAAGCTTCAAGTATATAAGCCTCGTCTACAGCAGGTTGTGCAACTTCAAGTTTATTTAAGGAGCCGCACTTGAATGAATACATAACGTTGACTACTAAAACTACTCCAATTCCTAATGGGAATTTGTATGACAGTTATGAGTCATACAAATATGAGAAGCATCTTTTCTGGTGCGGAATGTGGATCAAAATGGCTTGGAGCCCTGATGTGCTCCCGTTACACAGCGCTCACAATACGGTCATGACTGACAAAATATATTATGATGAAAGAGTTTTAGAAGGGACGTCCAACCTAAACTATCAAATTTACTTACGAGGGTCATCGGTTGTTCGTCACGGCAATCCATATCCTACCCAACTCATAAGAGTTATTTTGTTTGAGACACAGAATGGCCTGAATAAATTTGAAAGCCGGTCCCATGTCAATATATTTTTATATCATAACAACATTGTGAACAATTAATTCGTTCACGAAGAGATTTCATCATAATACGTATTTCAAGTTACAACGCTTACTTACAATCTTTCCCCATAAAGGAAGGGCCGACGATGGTCATATTCAATAATTGCAATTTTTGATACAAAAATAAAATCCAGAGCAGAAATGGTTCTTGGTTCTTGGATGTTTGTGATTTGCTAATGTGTGTCTATGCATCCCGCGACACAATGTCTCCGGTATTATATATCGCATCCGATATGTCGCCGAACAATCGGGAGCGTATGAAGGTAAACATTGTTTAGTCACCAAGTTAAGAGTGAATATCTTCTAGACGAGCGTACTATATTATCGGCAACCTAGTGACTAAAACACTTTAGTAGTTTTAATTTTAGTGGGTATTTTATAACACAACCTTTTTAATGGGCGGTCTTTTACTTGATGTAGTAAAATCCAACGAATAACTAAGTGACTTACCGTGACGAATCAGCATGTGCGCATGGCCTATAATAGGAAGCCTTCCTGACAATGTAGGAGGCTGTAACAATGCTGAATCTTTGCAACACCGTAATTTCCAACACCAACAACACAGAACAACTAAAATAATGTATAGAAATAACATACTATAGAATTTATATAATTTCGGGTAACGAGAATTGGTCTTTGTGCTAACTATAAAGATAATATAATTAACATGTTCTGTATGCATTGTTTTATATAAACAGATTAGAATCTAGATATTTTATACATAAAACTAGCTGTTAGGGTTCTGTAGTCATTAGGAACCTGTATCTATGTGTGTGCATAATCGAATGTTATTACAAGTTCGATACTTTTTCATTTATTTTCATATCATCACTGACTGATTCATCAACGCCTACACCGCTGCGGCTACAACTTGAAAGTTTCGCAGTTTGTACCTTTTATGTTGTAAGCATACACTAATTTAGGATATTGTTTGTTTGTTTTTTTAACAAAAGGGTTGTAACGAGCAAAGCTGCTGACGGGACAACTAGTATTTTTTAGAATAGCTGCACCGCACGACTCTGCAGGTACTATTGGTAAAAATACTTATCCTACTCTCCATAGGAATATTATTCCGAAATAAAAATATATGTTCGCAAACACAGCTACAAAGTTATCTAGCTGGTTTATAAGGTAAAACATTACTAATATTTTGAGCAACTTACATGCATGGGAATACCATAAGTGGTAAACTCTTCTTCAGACATCAGCCACACAATAATTATGTTAAATTGTTTGTTTAACCCACCTTTTGTGAGGAGGATATAAATATATTTTTGATTGTTATAGTCATCGTAGGTTACTATATCTTGAAAAGTGACGGGCTGCCATAGCATGAATTCTCAGAGAAGTAGATTGTGAGAAATAGAGATATTATTGCTGACACAGACCCGGGGGAAACAAACCTATTTGGCTGACTGATTTGCTTATATCGGCGGATATGAAATCAGCGCAGTAGCTGTGAGGGTTCTGTAGCTACTAGAAACCTGTATCTAACTGTGTGCACAGTGTAATGTTGTTTCGATCTGATTATTTTATCAATTATAATAATATGCCATCACTGACTAATTCATTGACGCTGGTGCTACAAACTTAAAAGTTTCGCGGTTTTATGTAGTAAGTATCAAACTAAAAAAGGATTTTTGGAAATTTCTCCTACAAGCGAGTGAATTGAGCGAAGTCACACTAGCACTCAACAAGTAATTTGGTGCGGCTCCGCGGGTATTACTAAAGGTATAAATACTTATCCTTAGGAATACTTTCATCATTCATGTTTTCCAGGGACAAATACCGCTTTTAGTAAAACATTATAACTGTTATGAACATACTATTGTATACATAGATGAAAAACGTACGTGGTATGACTTTACGATAAACAGTGTTAGGGGAATTGATCAGCTGAGCGCCCACGCCGTGATAATATTATTATTGGCCATTAAATTAACCTAATGATTTCCAGGAGGAGCGTTTTATTTATGATACACTCCATCACCTTGGAGAGCAAACAGGTTATCACTGTTCATGTGCGGCTGAATGAGTTAACAGGTTGATACTGTTACCAGTTTTAGGGAATGGCATCTTCCAAGACCATGCTTCGATATTATAATCCTCGAAAAGTAAAAAAAAATATCTCTAAAGATTTCTGATATGTTTAATATGCCATTTGGCACACTTAAATTGCACATGTCGAGAGACCTCAGCTTCTTTTACAGTGTTCTCTGAGTGATGCGTACTTCTGACATTAAACTTTTGTCTTTTAATATTTTATTTTTATACACCCATTACCTGATGCGATGCGCTTCCATCATCAATAGTCGAAGTGCCATCTAAGAAAGTACTAAGAAGGAGAAAAACCTATTCTCGCGTGGTCCAAGGAACCATACGGCTTACGGAAAGACTGTAGCGTGGACTACATACGTATCTCCTGGGTATATTAGCTTCTACGTATTGAGTTACTATATAAAATAATGAACTAATATAAAATACTACATTAAATACATAAACAACAGTGATAACCAGCTAACAGCTACATGAGAAATTAGGTAAGGTCCTATAACTAAATATATGTCTAACTGCTATTTTTTGTTGTAGCCATTGCTACAGAACTCATGCTTTAAACACACAAAAAACTCTTGTTTCATATTTAAAATCTTAATTGCTCTGTAGATATCTGCTCAGGGTCAAAAGAAATACATAAAATCTTATATTAATTACATCAATGTATTTAAACTCAAACTATTTCCTGTACTGCGTGGATAAAAGCTGAAATAAAAATAAGTAGGTTTTACACTGGGACTATCAAATGGTGATATTTTAAATTCGTAGAGAAAGAGGAACAATTACCCTAAAATCCGGTAATAGAGTAACTATTACCAATCAGCAGTCTTTATAAACAACATTGTGTATATAGATAGCGTTTCTAACATACAGCATACCCACTTATTAAAATATTTAAATGATATTTGCTCCATGTTATTCACTAAAGTACAAGCACCGACAAAAGTCAAACTCAAACGACGATGTATTAACATTATTTGGGTTATACATACCTCCGAAACGTCTTCGTTATTATTATGAGGGACTTCAACGCGATTTGGTAGATTTCCAAGCGCATGATAAGCCTGGTTTGCTGTATAAGGTAAAGAAGTAATCAGATCAAGTCAAAGACTTTTGCTATACAAAATGCAAATCTGACCTCATCTGGAGTACTGCTCTCACCTTTGGAATGGAACACCCAACTATCAGCTTGAGCCTCTTGACGCATTACAGCGTAGAGCTGTCAGAATTGTCGACGGTCCCAAGCTTTCCAAAGACCAAAAGTGACTCAGTATGCGAAGAGACATTGGTTGTCTCATGTATCTTCTATCGCATATACAATGGAGAGTATTCCAGAAGGGTCCATTTTAGGGCCTTTTTTGTTCTTAGTATACATTAACGACTTGCCACTTATGGCCAAGGATCTTTGTGATATTGTTTTATTTGCGGATGACACATCTTTGATTTTCAAAGTAGATAGGAGAGATAGCACACTAATTCAAGTAAACAACGCTCTTTCTAGTATCTCTAAATGGTTTTCAACTAATAATTTAGTTCTGAATTCAAAAAAGACAAAATGTTTGAAGTTTTCTTTGCCTACTGTTCCATATTTGGAGTCCAACGTTACGCTTGATGAAGTTAAACTCGTAATGGACAAGGAAAGAGTCTTCCTAGGCATTAAAATTGACACAAAATTACAATGGGGTCCTCATATAAATGCCCTGTCTGGGAGACCTAGTTCTGCTGCATATGCAGTACGTAAAATAAGAGAGCTAACAGATGCTTCTACGGCGGTTGACTGTAAAATACGTTTTAATAAAAAAAGTTTACTATCTTTATAGTAAACTTTTTTTATTAAAACGTATTTTCGACATTATATAGAAGATAAAGATGCTTGGAATACTCCACTTCTGTCAAGCTGTCTCTCTGCCACCCATAAAATGTAATATTTGTAGTACCTAAGTAGAAACATTGTAAACATCTATATAAAAAGAATAGCCCCGAGTTTCTTGCCGCTTTTTCTCGGTGGGCTCTATATTTTTTGGAACGCGGCGGTAGAGTCTTTCAAGTACATTATAATGAAAAGTTGACGTTCATAAGTGCGTCTTTGATGCCTAAATTGAATAAATGATTTTGACTTTGACTGAAGAATTATTCAAATTTGTGCGATTTACGTGATATTCTTTGCCTCAATCCAGCAAAATGTAGAATAAACTTTATCCTTCAATATTTTAATACTCGTATTTTTTACTTGACCCTTTAACTATGTAGAGCTTGTGACTGTGACTGAATCAAAGCTATTGAAGTAACTCTGTCGAGGGTAAAATTTTATTCATAGCAAGTTTAAAAAAAAAGTTTCATATTTTCACATTGCTTTTGTTCTTGAGATCAGTCATCCAATTTTCAATACTCACGCCATCCACCGGTAACCTTGTAAAAAATATTACTTTCGTAGGTTATATTAGTTGTCTGTTTAAATACATTTTCAAATGTTCTTAATAACCGTTCGAATTTTAATTCAGGCATTCAGGTCGAATATTATTACGGTATTTAAGATGTCGTGTGCTATTTCACCAACAAAATGAAGCCACTTTTCGATCATCACTTACTCCACTCGCTTTTAGATTATGAAGTGTAAATATAAATATTTTTAACAATAATATATGTTTATTTGTTAAATTTGTATGTATTTCTTCTAGTCGTTTGCTAACTTACCTTCTAAGTATATTATGTTCTACTATATTATGTACAAAATGTACCCAGATTACTGATGAATGGTCGGTAAAATTCTAAAACAATGTAAATAGCCAAAGTTGTTTTTATTGAGGCCGCAGATGGAACATATTTCCGCAAGACCCGACAGCATATATCGAAGTGATTTAGAAACGAAGAAGAAGAAGAGTACGAGGAGAGTCCTGGGAAGGATGGTAAAAAAAAGACTTCTTCAGAATCATTATTTCTGTAGGTAGTAAAAAGTAAAAGTAGGTATAATATAAAACCCACTCGTAAGTTATTTGACAAACATAGATTTGTGAAATAAATGTTTAATTAAGCTTTAGTAATACATACAATATTCGAATATTACTTTGTCTGATATTAAATACTTGTTTATAAAAAAGGAAGATGCTGTAAGTAGCTTAAGCGGAACGCTTACCTTACCTTATGTTGTTAAATATATTATATTATCTATGGTCTGCTTATTGCATCATCCTCCTTTTAAAAAACTAACAAATTAAACAAGTATTAAATGAAATAACTATTTTAATAAATAAATATCTGCAGTATAACCTAAATAGAACAATTGTAAGTGTTCAAATACGTATGTTTGTAAAAAACATCCTTCAAATCACAATGTAAAGTCGAATAATTACAGTCAGTAGATAATAGTTATAATAAAAAACACTAAATCTGTTTTGATCTATCGATGAAACTTAGACAATTATTAAATAGTACACATCAAATTTATTTATAATATATTATTATGTATATTAAAAATACATTTGTACATACTCAATACACTTTTTATATTTAACAAATAAAAAGACAGTGCAGAAGTTCGCCTTATGGTAAGCGTCACGCTTGTAGACAGTTGCAGGTTGACCCCGATCTTAAACCTTTACTCTGCACTATGCTAGTTAAAGGCCGCTGTATATGTACACCATACTATTCTTTCCTTCTACACCCTGCTATCTCAAGGAGCGATTTGAATTTCTATCTTTTGCGACTTCTCGACCTTTACGCGTCTCATCTTCTCTCATGTTAAGGACTCCTGTTCACTCTTCAAAGTTTTCTGGCAATTCATTTACTGTGCGCGCCGTGCGGCTATGGAATGATCTGCCTTTACCTATAAGACAAGCAAAATCGATAGGGATATTTAAAAAGATGGTTCAAGATCATTATTTGTCCTCTGCCTGCTAAACTGCTTCACTTTTCCTATGATATATTAGGAATATGTTTATGTATTTGTAGTGTATATATATATATTAGTTTATAATATTATTAATATTATATTATTGATATTTGTGTAGGTATTTAAGTTACCCTCTCATTGTTCCTCTTTGAAATATTCTGTTTAGTTTTAACTATTATCTTGTTGCACACCACCGTCTAAACTTTTATTTTTGTCCAGTCCATTCAAAGGTTGTCTGTAAGAGATTGAATAAGACCGCCAATTGTATTACCAGCATAGATCTAAGATCCTTACTTGTAAGTAGATTAATTAGTTAATTCACCTACTGTTTTTGTTTGTGTGGTAAGCAATAAAGAGTTATTGTATTGTATTGTATTGTATTGTATATGTGATGGGTTTTGATAGGGGCGGGACGGGACGGGAACGTGGCATTCGACGATGTTTAGCACGTTACGTCCGTCTCGTCCGTTTCCTGCTACGTATGCACACTATTTGTTCTGTAGAGAGAAGTATTGAACTGAAAAATCCATTTTTCCTAGTTCACAAGACTAGCACGTTTGATCCGAATCACAGTCACGGTTCGTATGCATTTACAACACATTCCCGGTTTGAACGAGCTAATTATGTCTCCGGCCCGTTCACGTCCCGTCCGAGGTTTTATCTCATTACGTATGCAGCGGCCTTTACCCAAAGACATTTAGCTTTATAGGTCCGTTCACTTAGTATTGCACTTGCTACTGTGGCCTTCGTATACACGCTATGGCTGTCACTGTAGCTTCAAGGAAGCATATGTGTCACGATGTTATTTTATTTATAATTACACTACATTTACAGTACGAACACCTGAGGTTCATGTATTCGCCAAATATAATCTCGTGCGGACGTGGGTAACTAGCCTTCTAAAAGTTGTCTGCTGAGATTTTATCGGATTCTAAACAATAATTTAATTAGTTAATTTTCATGTGAATATTCTCGTTCTCCGTGAAAAATGCACAATAACATTTATAACAACCTCGCTATTTCGTAGGTGATTAAGATTAAATGGCGCCGGCATCTCGTTCTAACTTAATTGACACTTAACTAGGATTAATGCTTTGAAAAGTAGAGTAAGTCGCAAAGGGGAGAACTGCAAACAACGGATTATCGAAACAAATTTTGTTGTTTTAAAAGATAATTACAATAAATATGTTAAAAGAAAGTAAGCAAGAGGCATCTTATTAAGATATTTTTAAAAAAGAAAAGCAAAATTCACTAGTTTATTTCATTAATAGTATTGTGAAAGTGATGCATTTTCTCCGACTATGTACCTAAACAATTGAAATCGCCCTATGACCTCTACTCTCAACGCATTTGCTGGCCTGGAGAACTAGATAATATACGGTAACGTTCCCTCGGCAGACACCACACGTTATTTAATCGTTTCCAAGATACACCTCAATAGATGACTAATTCACTTTAGACATAATACGTCATTTAGACGTGTAAGGCCGGTTTAAGGCGCGGTCGTATCCTGATAATAGTAAAAAGCAGAATCTTTAAACATCTAGTGTAACGAAACAGATCAATGATATTGTATGAAAAAAATACTTAGGTTAGAAAAGGAACAGGCAAAGAGTAATAACCGAACAGAATTCATAAATATTACTCGCTCTCTGCAGTAAAAAATCCTAAACAGGTCCATAAAAATAAACTTTCACGTCCAAACTCTCAGAATTTTCAGCGATAACACTATATTATTTTTTAGGCAATACATAGCCAACATATAGTACTAAAGTAGTAACCAGCAGTTTTTCCAATTGTGTTAGTATATATCGAAAAATATAAGGAAAACGTACAAAATTAACGCATTTTCGCATTACATCGTCCAATCTAACAAGCGATTTTCAACCTTACGTAAAGCATCGTAAATTATTTTAAAATTGGGGTTGGACCGCGTCTTAAGTGCTCGACCGACTGTCTGTTCGTACCATTGGTCCTGACCATACGCATAACCGATGGTCAGTTTGTAACGTGCAGTGCTCTCCTGATCTACCAAACTGGCCGGACTGGTAAAGTCACAACCATGTAAACGAAATGGACGCGTTTATAATGGGGTACGTTTACATTAAAAAAAATGTGTAATAGGCTCAGTTCAAGGCGCTTGAGTTTGGATGCATGTGTTCCGTTTATATTACTTTTAATCACATCCGCCAATGCCATTGTATTAAAAATTTGCCACAAATCCGCGCTCAAAACCTTAGACAAATGTACATGCAACTGGTATAATTCCCGTGACACGATTGATATTTTCTTAAGGTAATCTCAGATCACCCGCATTAACAAATTTTTATTAACATTGTCTAAGAATCGTTCGTAGCCCTGAGTACATTTTAATGGTTTAACTTGCATAAATTTAGGCACTAAATTTAATTCGCGGCACCTTCTCACATACGCTAAACCACATTCAAGTTTATAAGGTTTGATTCGTAATTTCGCGAAGCACTTCACTTCATTTAGCCGTACCTCCCCGTAAAGGTTTGCAATTTTAGTATGAAAACTAACGTGGTTTGTACACATTTTTAATATGAAAAACGGGATTCACTCACACACCGACTATAGTTTTAGAGTGCAGAACGCTCGCGGTTGCGTCTCACCTCGCACTGCGGGAAGCAGCACGTAGTGCGCGCGATGACATCATGTCGTGCGGGGGACGGGGGGATACAAATCGGGAGTACTCTTCATCGCTGGTGTCATATCCTGTGCTGGTGGGAGCACTCAGGCAGAATGAGCTCACCACATCGCCACTGGTCACTCCTTATCCACTACTGTTAACTCCACGAAGACATGATCGCCAGGTAGAGGGCAGGCTCCATTCTCCTATTAAAATTCTAGTGCCTACCAATCTCGATAGTCTCCCGGATCTTACGTGGAACGAAAAAATTTACGCTACACGCTAACACCCGCGCTCTATCAAAGCGGATAAAGTGCTGCGTCTCTGAGGCTAGAGAATGTTCTGCAACAGTGGAGCTATTGCTGTCCAGGTTCTTCATAGAGCGTATGTGTTCATTGAACCTAGTGGATATAGTTCGTCTTGTTTCACCGACGTAACATTTTCCGCCATCGACGCAACCGCGAGCGTTCTGCACTCTCCTTAAAAAAGACCACCGGATGTTGTTGAAACTATAGTCAGAAAGATCTGACTTTTTGACGTGAGTGAATCTCGTTTTTTCATATTAAAAATGTGTACGAACCACGTTAGTTTTCATAACGAAAGAAGATTTTTTTCAAATGTTTAACTTTCGTTATGATATTGCAATCCTTCATAATTTTTATAATGACTTTAAAAGCATTAACGCCTGCTTAGCATTACCGAATATTGCAATTTTAGAGAGACAAAATCACTTGGTCCAACGGGATCCGAACCTGCTTAACACTTTAAACGATTATGTATTAATGTTAAACGATATAATAGTACAGATTCACTTGTGCGTATTCTAAACTGAATTTCTCTAAACTATGGTAGTTCTTATTATATTAGTACTAAAATCCACATTCGTGTAACACTTAGAATGATGACTCTAAACATATGAATATTCTAAACATAGTTTTGCATGAGTTTAGACTACTTTAGAGAGCACGAACTTACACGACGATTAAATTTGCACTAAACATACCCACTATTAAACAGAAACGGCACATTTAAGAATTGTCACTTGCAACCATTATACGAATTCGTACCTAAGCAGGAACAGAATAAGAACTACCATAATATACAAAAAATAGATTATAGTTCGCTGGTTTAGTTTGGTGTTCTAAACAAGCGAATTACTACCAATTTGAATGTCGTATGGGCACGGATGTTGTGTGTCTGAATGAAAAAATCTTTATTACCTGGAATATGTATACATTTTTAGTACCTGGTTCTGGTCTCCCGCCCCCAAAAACCATGAATATTAAATTCCATGAAAATCATTGGAGCCGTTTCCGAGATTCAGATTTTAAATATATGTCCACCCCAACTCGTCTCGAGGCGGCAAAGGGATAACAAACAAAAAGAGGACAGCAGCACCTTTCCACTAAAACAACCAAAACCTTTCAAGCATGGCTAGTATTAGCAAAACCCCCATTATGAATCTGACAAAAAGAACCAGGCCCTCAGTCCCCAGCAGCCCCGCTATTTCTGGCTACGGTAGCGGCAACGGTAACGGTGGGGCAAGGGGTAGTAAGAATAATTACACTGGGACATTGTATAGTTATCTTAAGTCCGTAGAGCGGGTAATGACACAAAAACTCTTAAATCAGGTAACTTACTACCGGGAGGGCCTAAACGTAGTCTCTTACTACGGGCCTCACAAGCAAGCTCTAAGTTGCACAACGAGGGCTATGCTCGGGGTTTTTCTACGTGATTAAATTAGAAATGAGGAAACCCGTAGGTGAACTAAAGTCACTGACATGGGAGATAACCTAGTTGAAATGCCAGTAGGCAGGCCACATAGTACGCAGATCAGCTGGCTGATGGGGCCGGAAGATTCTGGATTGGATACCACGGACCGGCAAGCGCAGCGTAGGTCGTCCACTGACAAGGTGGACAGACAACCTGATAATGGTAGCAGGACCACATTGGATGCTGGCCGCTTCCAACCGGTCTTTTTGGAAATATGTTGGGGAGGCATATGTTCAACAGTGGCTGAGATGATACTTACACATATACAAGAGTTTATATTTAAAGGGCATTAGGTAGATAGATGTTGTGTGGTGCTATGATTAAATTTAGTTTCTTAATATTTTTTCAATGTTAGATTTCATATTTCAAATGTGACCAGTGTATCTGCTGTGTTGGAATGTGCTCTGGTATATTATAGTTTGATTACTGGAAATAATTGTATGAAATGGAAAGATTTCGTACGCGATGCTGTCTATGAAGGTTGCTTTAGCACACTTGATACGAAGATATAAAGTTACAGCTGACATAAGCAAAGTGGAGTTCAAATGGCGACTGACAAGCTACCCTGCATCTGGAAATCAATATACTTTAGAACGGAGAAACAAAACGGAATAATTAATATAAAATCGATATAATATCGAATATAGATACCTAATGATTAAGATGATAAATAAATCTTGAAGCTAGATTATGATTTATTATATGCTCTCGCAAGATTTTTATTATTGTATTGAATTAATGCTATTTCAAATTGTAAAACTAACTAACTCCTAGCTTAGTTATTAACCAAAGTAGTTATTAACCATAATACAAATGTTAGTATCTTAAAAGTACCCTATTTGCATGTTGTTAGGGAAAGACTACTTCTTGTATTACTACACAAATATAAAATGCATAACTAGAATTAGTTTAGAAATGGCAAGGGGGAGGCTCATCGCGAGCTTTTGGATAGTTATCATAAAGCCAAAGGCACTCCTAATATTAAACTAGTAGTTTTGCAAACAGCATCCTTCGCGAGCATAGTCTTATCAGAGGCAATTTTTGTTGTCTGACCTATCTGCAGGTCATCAATATTCTAATATTTATTTCAGCTACTACTTGATCTTTTATTCTTATGAGCATTTCTTCATTAGGAATTCTAAAGTCAGAAACCTAATGTGTGTACCAAATTTTATCAAAGTCGGTCGGTAAATAGCGCCGCAGCAAACTTGTTGTCCACTCATAATTCGCTGACGGTAAAAAAATATATTGAATAGTAGAACATGCATATCAAGTTTCGGTAAGATTACTTGAAAAATGCGACCAGTACAGGACGACCAACATACAACATAACAAACATACGGACAGATAAAAGTCAATTTGACCAGTTAAAGCAGAGACGCTTCGTTCGCTTCGCTTACTCGATCAATAATTTATTTTAAGAAACGTGACATTAATTGCACCTAAAGACGCTTCCGTTACCCTCGATAGCTTATTTGGCTATAGTGTCTGGTCCATCAAACCCAGACGAAACAGGGCTTAAATAATTATCGTTCTAGTCCGTTGAATTCTTTATTATACTCACAGTAACGTTTGAGTAAGATGATACGTAGTCCCCTGTTTCCATATCCTCTCGTGCAATGCACGGTCTAGTATTTTTATCGCTTGGCCTTCACACATTTCTCTAAAACCAGAACTAATTACTCCTAACCCGTCCACTCTGTTTTAACAATAGAGTTTACATTGTGTCTAGTAGGTTTTACAGTTTATGGATTAGCAGATGCAGGTATTTTTAACATTGATGAGGTTGATAAAACTATGTGTAGTTTATAGAGCATTTGGAAGAAGAGGATCCTTACCAAGAAAATTTACGGTGGTTTAGGTGGTGTCCTAATACTTATGAATTTTAGTAAAAACTGTCCAAATTCTGCTGAAATAATGTAATGGGAATAATGTATATATTTAAATAAAAGCCATTGTCTATAGATAAGTTTTTCATTTTATTTTACAATGCCCCCAGACCTCTCTCTAAGAGGCCTCAGCCGCGTCTGACGATTCGTGACAGGCGCGACCGGTTTTATGATTGATTTTAAAAACATGTGTGTGTAGAAACCGCTCGGTAATAACAAACTAATAAACAATTTTTAAATGTAGTCTATGGAACTTAAAATTGTTAATCAAATAATGTTCTATTACATCATGTAAGAATAATTGACATAATCGCGATAATATATCAATCATTATTATGTGACCCTTCAAATACTCAGCAAAAACGCGTATTGGCGCTTCCAAAGCGTTTACGCTCTAAAGAGATACTACAGGCAATGAACAATAAACGATTGCCTACAGTTGGTATGTAATATAGGTAACTATATAGCATTAAAAAACAGTTCATTGTTTGTACATTTTAAAGTGGTTTAGCTGAATTGCTAATTAATTTGTCAGTAATATCAACACAGTGCTTTTCTAAAGTAATTCTATAAATTGATTGAATTTTCTAAACTGATAATGAAGATATTCTGTGCCCACTGAAATACGTCCAGCTGGCAAATAACGACTTTTTTTATGGTAAAATGTATAAGCCTAAAATTTTTCATAATCTTTCTTTACTACATTGCGAAGAATCTTTTCTAATGTCTTCTAGCCAAAAATTAATAAATTAATAATATTTCGCGAGACATACGAGATTTACGATTGATTTATTATTGAGTTGGTCCAGTCCACTTGTTGCATAACATCGTTTTTATGTTTTTACCCTACGAAGAAATAATATCAGGAAGAGTAACTTAAAAGAGCGTTGAAAAAAATGACCCAATAAAAGTCGTGCTAAATCAATAACATCGTCCACACCGCTATGACTCTGCTGTCATTGTAGACGTTGCAGCACGCGCGTAAACCAATCCCTGCTTTCCTTCTGAATTTAAACCAATCACCGAACCGAACTATTTGTAACCTCGGAAGTAACTTGTATTTGGAATCATACGTTGTTTTGATTTGAAGGGCCACTTTTTGTGTGGAATTTGTTCTGAATTATGATTCCTGACTATTATTTCTTCGTAGTATGTCCTACCTAAAAAAAAAAAGATCATTCGCTGTGCGACAGTCGACCCGAACAGAAGTCGAAACACTAAATTCTATTCTTTGCGAGTTAGTTTATATCAAACAAGTGTTGTTGCCTTTTCAATTGGAATGAACAACAATGATTGATGATGAGCCTTCCAATATTTTATTATTATTATTAATAGACCGGATACTTCTCCTCTTTTAGGTTTAGAAATGCTATATTTAAAAAAAAAACGTATATGTTCTATTAAGTATAGGGACAAGTAAATATTTTGTTAAAATGTTTGTAAATATTTTGTTTAAAAAATGTCAATTTTTTCAATATATTTTGAAAACTGTGCTACGATATTAAATAGGCACTTTATACCAATTCTAGTATTTTGTGTTGTCTCCTCGAGCTGTTAATACTAGCTTTTATTTGGTTACGCTTTTTTATTCATATTCTTTGCGACCCATTGTGCGCTAAAATCAAAATTAAAATACGAATATAATGGAAAATTCAAATTGTAACGATGTTTTTGTTGTGATAGTGTCATTTGTATCAGAACTACAAATTATATTCTGTAAAACTACATCTACAATATCCTTACTATTTACAAAACGATGTGTAAGACTGTGTTGGCGTTCGACAATGACGTATCTGGCTCTAACAAGTGCTTCCACGCAGAAATGTGTTAGAATTCGCCAATTCACGGTGATATGTCATGGTTGTAGGTATGGTTGTGACACAGAAATAATATATAATTAATATATTGGTAATTAATAACGTAATATTGTAAAAAGAATAAATTTTATTATTTGTACAATACTCCGTTCGCCATTTAAATTGTCCTGGTGCTAATGCCACCGGTCAAGAGCTTGGTTTAGGAACCACTTAATTCGATTTACTATGATTTGTATTTGCCACTAAGAGTTTTTTTTGTTTTTTTTTTATTAATTAATTACACACTACAGACACAATGATCTGTACCATTTTTAAACTTATGGATTAATAATTAAAATAATACATTTTGAATGGAGACTTCGTTCTCCAAACATTACAGTTTTACATTACAAAAATACTGTATTTTATCTAGCTTAATCTAGTTACACTATTTTCCTTGTAGAATGGTTGGTATCGCTAAGCAGGCATTAGTGCTTTAAAAAGTAATACTATAAAATTACAAGGGTTGCAATGTCAATACGAAAGTATAAGTATTTCTAAATAATGCTTCTTTTGGTTGGATAGTACTGTCAAGGCTGTTCAATAGATGTCACTCCGTCCCCGTAAGACGGTTAAAGTCAGATAGAGAGTTAAAATTCGATACTCGGACCCGAACCTCGGTGGCCTAGTTGGTTAATGACGTCTGACACGGAGAGTCAGAAGACACGGGTTCGAATCCCGTCCGATTCGAGCGGCCGTCTATTCCATAACCACGTCCGAGCAATGAAATACCATGTGTTCCAATTTGCGCTTTATTTCGATCCCTTTTGTATGAAATTTGAATGGAATAGGATTTTATTATTGAATTAGCCCCCATTGCCATGTCTGCGCCCGACGCTATTTGTGTGGCTTGCGCTCTAGACTTGCGATTCGCGACGCGACGCGACGAGGGAGCCATCTACACGCTCGAACTCTGCCTGTATCAGGGTGTTTCGACGAGCGTGTACAGGCGTCATACCTATATGATTATTCAGATAGTTCGTACAAGTGTAACTGAAACTTTTCAACTGCAGTTGATTAATTTAAATGGTAGGTACATGAAGGTACCACCTTTAACTTAACCGACAAAAATAGAATCATTAAATCAAAATATGATCCATTGAAAAGTTGTGCGTATTCTTAGCGTCTGTTTGATATGACAAAATATTAGCTTTTAAACAGAACTGTTCGTCTGTATGTTTCGGTTAGGTAATTTCTAAATCGTCACAACTGATTTTGACTGGACTTTCACTGGCAGATACTGGGGATTTTGTTCAAGAGTCGCCGTACCCCGAGAGGCCACGTAAATGAAGCCACAAATTGGTCACCTAGTATATATATCAGGTATATATCGATTCCTTTTGGTAGCCGCATCTACATTATTCGGGTAAATCAGTGTATCTCTTATCATCGCAAAAGTTTTCCCAAAATCTGGTAAATATAAAAACGCCAAAATTTCAATGAAGTAAATATTCGCAACATTTAGCGAAAACAAAATGGTACTGAAGTTTTCTCATTTCCTTTAAAAAGATTAACACGTTGTACTGGAGACGTGACTCGCGTTACGGGGGTTTTGAATTAATTATTAATTTCGTTAGGGTTCGATTTTCAACGTTTTCCTTAGCAATCACGACTGTTATACCGAAACGTGTCCAATACAGAAATAAAATAGTAACTTTATTTGTTTTTATTTGTGAGCTTGTAACACCAGGAACTCTTTATTCTTTGGTGATCTGTGATCAACGTGCCTCCTTCTTAAAATTTTACTAGTGCATTGAACAGTCGTACAGAATACCAAACCTAATAATTTTACATAATATATATATGTCTGTCTTGTATTGAACAGATTTACATGTCATGATCCTTTAAACCGAATCTGAATCAGCTACTTATAGATTACTACGTTTGGTTAATGATGGTTCAGGCAAAGTATATGTAGGCGTCAAACCGCCTGGTTGGGTGATGTTATCTATTTAAAAGCAAAGTATGTAGAATAACGTATATTTGATAGCACAGTTAATTTATAAGAGCAACTATCTAGTCGAGAGTCGAATAAGAAGAGCAGTATGCACAGTCTTACATTGACTTAAATACAAAATGGCTCCCTCCATTACCATCATGTTGAACTGGCAACAAAACATCTTATAATTATCAACTATTCCAAAAATACTCATAAAATTATGTTATGTTCTTCATGAATTATTATTTGATTTTACAATAATATTATCATAAATAAACTTAACAAATTAAGTAGTGTTTACATAACAGATGTGATATTTCGTCTGTCATATTTATATAAATCTTATCTATTTGTGAAAATTCATGGAAGTGGCTTTTAAATCGTTAAATAATATATAAAGAATATTAACAATACTAAATTGATCATTATATTAATATTTTGAGTAAGGGAAAACGTCACTTCCGTAAATCGACACATCCGTAAATTACAATATTTGTAATAAATTACTTTAAACTAAATATTAATCTTTTATAAATTGTAACAAATGCTTGCATGATTTTACATGCCATTTAATCTATAAATATAATTAAATTTATAAACCGGATGTGGTGTAGCGACATTTTCATAACTATTATTATAAAATGTAGTCTAAATTATGTAATTAGTATCAAAAATACTGAAACTAATTATAATATTATTAACACTTTTATATTGACTAATTAACAATTTTTTTTATAATTAATTACTCTAAAAAGAATAAGCGCCCATATATATCTATAAGTACTAACGTCTTCATTACTAGCTTTCATTCATGCAGGTTTAGCGTGAGACGCGTGTAGAGATGTCAACATCGCATCAACGAACAAATCCTCGATTGATCTTTTTTATTCGTAGCTACATATATAAGAGAAAACAATGACATTTAAAAAGTGCCAACCCTGAACTCTGCCAGCACTCCCGTAATGATCGCCGGCAAGCGTCCTCCGCCCAAAGACCTTACACTAAGTATAAGGTCTTTGCCTCCGCCCCCCACCGCACCGCATCTTCCCACTTTTTTGCTTATTTAGCGAAGAAATCCACTCACTTAGGGCCGCGCGCTCCAACTACTTTGGTTCAGATATAGTGGGTATATTGGGTTCAAACTCTTTCTCTAGTTTGAGGTTACGGAGGAAATCCACAGCCTGGTGGTAGGGCATTATCTTATGGTAACTTGTCTAGCTACTACTCTCAAGCTATCGTCTATTGCAATAAATGACGAGACGATTAAGTCGTGTGCCTAGCGCGACTTAGTCTAATTTGCAACGCCTTTTTTTTCGCAGTTAAATCTTTAACAGATACCACCGGGCTCGGGGGAGCACGGTGTTTATGTGGGCGTCTAGCATACCCACTAAAACACAGCGACGTCCATCACTGCTGCTTGTGGCGGGCACGCGGAAAAGATTTAGCATACGGCCGTAGCCCAGGCCACCGAGGCTCGCTGTCCGAGAATCGATTTCACCTCTGTATTTTATTTTACCCGTCGTCGTGTGGGTACAGAACGACATCTCTTCAACAGCTAGACAGCATTATCCAACCGAAAGCAGATATTTTTCAAACACTTACTTACGCATTGATATTGATCAACAAATAACAATAATTTATTCATATATCAATAAATATTATTATAAATGTTATTATTTATTTTAATATTATTTGTGAATAACTTATTGTGAATATGTGAAACTTATTAACGTGATACTTTAACTTTCAATGAAGTATTTCCTTCAGCTATCGTTTCTTTACAACATAGTTTAAGTTCCTAATTTTTCAATAAAACATACATAAAAAGATGCTTTCATTATTTTACATGAGCATAATCTTAACTTTTAAAATACCGGTTAAATGATCGCCATTTCTATAATATAATTAATCTGCTTCTAATTAAAGAGATGTAGATAACTGATAAAGTTTATAACCTTCATTAATTAAAGTCCCGGATAATAATAATAAATAAGCTCACCCTTACAACGGAGCTCAGTCGAATTAAACGAAGAATGTTATCACAAATTCTGGTGACATTATATTTTATGTTTCTTTATCTTCTCAAGCTTAAGATGTGGGATCCTATCTGATGTAACTCCTCCATCTTTTTTACATTCAGTGACGCGATTTTTACTTTCAGTTTATATTTTTATCAATTTTCTATATTTTCTACCGACTTCGAAAAAGGAGGACGTACTCTATTCGACTGGTTTTTTGTTTGTTTTATGTTTGTTATCTCATAACTTTCGATAGGGTAAACAGATTCTCAAAACTCTTTTGTGTTTGAAAGCTGGTGCTTCCCTTGTAGTCCCATTGCAATTTCATCAAATTCAGTCCCGTAGTTTTTGAGTGACACTCCAATAACTAAATAGAAAGGAAGTCGGTACTAAATTTTTCAAATTGAACTTTTATGTTAAAACTCTTAGATAAAAATGTTACAAACAACAACAATCAAAACACAACCATGTAATTGTGATGTGTAATTGTGATCCAACTTAACATTTTGTTTTATATCTGTTCCATAGGTTCTGAGCTTAGTCGTCATTAGACCCTCAAACTTGTGAGAGATAAGAACTCACAAAACAAAACACTACGAATACGAATTTTGAAATGTTGAATGGCATCAGTAAATCTACTGTTAATTTAGTAGCAGTCAAAGAGGAACTATGGTAGCAGTAGAGCTCTTTGTGATCGACTGTATCCGGGGAAGTACATCCATACCTTTTTCTAACGCAAAACAGGAATGTTTGCATAACTGTGTACAGTTGGCCTAGCACGAAGAACTGCGTAAATGTAACCTCGTCATACTAGTGTAAATGATTAGTTTGCCGATGAAATTACAGGCACATGAGACTTAACAACTTAATGTTTCAGGCACTTAGGTAATCCTTGCGTACGCACTGTCTCCTTTACTCATAAAAAAAACCTGATTCACAAATTGTTTTGCTCTCATTTGTTAGAAAAATATTCATATGCCCGCGACTACGTCTGCGTAGGATTAGTACTTCGAGAAGCTTATTATCTTCTCCAATCTTTTAAGGACCAACTAACAGTTTCACAATGTAAATTATATATAAATGTGTAAATTCTAGGTATCAATAAATGCGAGACCAACTTTGTTGACCACAAATTTCGTAAAGAAGTTATGAGGTTTAAGTTGTAGACGTGTAAGCAGTGCTATTTGTTCAAAAACAGTGTGAATTGTTCAAACATTGTTAATTGTTCTATAAACAGTGTTAATTGTTCAAAATATATGGCATATCTATATTTATACCAAATATAATTGTCATGTCATAAAATATGTACATCATGTCAAACACAATTGCTATAATATGTGAGTAAATTTCAATGCATAATATATATTATTCAGATAACATTTATAATAAAATACAGGACTTACGTACATACAAGTATACAATTTATCATCATGGAAAAACTGTCATTACATTTAATCACCCTTGACGGTATTTGTGTTACATTTCATCACCCTTGACGGTCACCGAGCACGTCTAGTGTATCGAGCTGTCAAATTGACTAGGCTTTTGCCTAGCTATCAGAAACTGACACAAACTTTGACAGAACTGTCATTATAACGATCTTGACGTAGCCGGAGATCTTATTATTTTGTCTATGCTGTGCCCAAGCATATTACACCATTTCCCCCGCATGGTGATGGATGATGATGATGATGAAAAGCATCCTATGTGTTAATCCAGCGTCTCATCTACCTCCATACCAAATTTGCCCCCGCCGTTTGAGCCTGAACGAGTACCAAAGATCCATACATCCATACATACTCACAAATTTTCGCGTTTATAATATTAGTAGGAGTAGGATGTTTAAGTAATTGTATATGATCAAAAATCAAAACGACAAATAGTAACTAAAAGCATAATTTGTCAATTGTCAATGATTAATGCAGAAATAGATCCATTTCTTATCTGAGAACAGAGCTGAGAGAGTGTGCTAACGTACCAAGCTATACAACCCACCATTGGCTCGGAAAATTTATAGCATCATCACTCTCGTGGTTCCTGTAATTTAAATGGATATTATACTCGTATTTCATGGTGCCATCTAATTAACGAGTTAGTCATTTTGTCACAAGATAACACCAAATTATGCGTGATAATGGGCCTTATTGACGTTAATGTTCTGTTTACTGAAGATCAAATTTATTGATAAAATAGTATTTATTGAAACGTTACATTCCTTATTTTATAAGAACCGGCTAGGACTCTCGCGATATTCACAGAGTAAATTTCTCCGACCAGTTTCGAACTTATTTGATACAAACTGCTTTTGTTCAAAGCAGTGCTGATTTGTCCAACATTGTACATTGTACGAAATGAAAAAAATGGTAAGAAAAAAAAATTCACGCAAGTCCTAGTCGTTTCTTAAATAATAAATATCAACATAAGTCGCGAGTTTTCTAACTCCGATAACTATCCTAGCATTTTTAATATCTAGGCTCGATCCTGAAACCACGTGACTTATTCATACATATATTCTGCTAAAATATAGAATTACTAGCAGTTGGTATAAAATATGTGCCGCACAGTTCTAGCCTAAAGGATGGTACTCTTGGACCTTTCAGATGCAGTAAAGCTTCTAAGGATTTGTTCCGCCATTTACTGACGAGACAATCGTGTTGTTCAGCTGATGGTAAGTGTCACGCCTAACACTTACCCGTGACAAAAGCAGTGCAAAATAGATCTTTAAGCAAAGTTGAGCGCGGCACTGTACTGCGCTTGTCACTCTGACACATAGCTGTTCAATCTCATTCGCCCAGTAATTTCACTAGCTACATAATCATCATAAATCATAATCAGCCCATTATGTTCCCACTGCTGGGACTCGAGCCTTTCACTCAGAGAGATGAGTTGAGCTATAATCCACCACGCGGGCCCAGTGCGGATTCGTGGATAGGTTAGTGGCCAACCCATTTCGAAGTTTTTAGGCCGTCATAAGGCATTCGACATAGCCTAACGACTGTTGTCCTAAGACAAACAACCGGGACCGACGGCTTCACGTGCCCTCTGAAGCACGGAAGCGCTCAGTTGAATAATGCCACTAGCGGTCACCCATCCAAGTCCTGACGACAGCAAGTGATGCTTAACTTGTTAATCGGTTAGGATCGCCAAGTCGAGCTCCGCTACAAGCGTTTCAGCTCCGCTACAGCGTTCTTCAACTTTAACAGAGTAGTGCTGCAACTTGTAGGAAGAATATCTGGTACTGCGGTCGCACTTACCTAGGCAGGGACTAGCAGAAATGGTTACTAGATGTTTGTAGGATGAAATGTTGACGTATGCATCTACCTGGGACAGACAGTTAAACTAGGCAGGTCCAACTGCGAGAAAGAGATCAATCGTCGAATCCAACTCGGCTGAGCAGCGTTCCGGAAACTTCGCGAAGTCTTCTCGTTAAAAATACCCTAGTGCCTCAAGACAAGAGTGTTTGACCAATGTTTGTTACCAGTGATGACTTATGGCACTGAAACGTGGTGTCTTAATATGGGCCTCATAAAAAAGCTCAAAGTCGCGCTAATGGCTATCATGAGTGCTATGCTCGGGATACTTGATCGAAATGAGGAGATCCGTAGAAGAACGAAAGTCACCGACATAGCCCAGAAGATTAGCCATATAAAATGGCAGTGGGCAGGGCACATAGCACGCAGACCACATGGTCGATCGGGCTGGAAGTTTCTGGAATGGAGACCATGGACCGGCAATCGCAGCATAGGTCGTCCGACACGGTGGACAGACGACTTGATAAAGTGTCGCAGAACGACGTTGGATGTAGGCCGCTTCCAACCGGTCCTTTTGGAAAACTATGGGGGAGGCATATGTTCAGCAGTGGACGTCTTACGGCTGAGATTACGATGATGATGTTGGATGCATGCTGACAGCTATCTTTGAGAGCTGATTTATTCTATGTCTAGTGTGATTCCACGTCCAATTGCATTATTGATGGTCATCAAACGAGATAGTGGTAAAGACTACCGTTTCATTTACGTTTTAAAAACAAACAGATATCAACGATTTATCATGAAACAGGATTTTACATATTTCATTGGCATTTTGATGCTATGCTACAGGGGCCTTACTATCAGCTTTTTAAAAACCATGCAAGTTCCGTGCAGTTCTTAAACCTGGCATAAACAGTTTTGAATAAAATTATACCATGACGCTCATTTAGTTGAACTGTTTGAATATTGTTTTCTCAAATGTGAACGGATAATATTGTCTCTGGCATTCTAACAATTTACTATAACCAACATTGCAGACGCCTAGACGTTTGTAAGCTAATCAACTGAGTGGATTCATAGCGACATGTTAACGAGAGTCCATACAAAAAAAACAGGTGAACGGTTTTTGTGCGGTTCTTCAATAGTAGGCCTGGGCAGGCCTGCTTTAAAGTTGTCATGGTACGAATAAACCGGACAGTTTTCTAGAAGTCCTGCTTTAAGAGCTCATAGTAAGGCCCCAGAACATAATAAAGTTCCCGAAATTTCCAACCTCATCTGTCACTGGATAAACAAACAGACAGCGATGAGCTACTGTTCGACATTGTTAACATTTCATATACAAATATTGTCTTACACCACTGATATTGTTCCAGGTGTTAAATTTTATACAAAAAAATTATGTTGGTATTATTGAGGTGGCTTTTGCAGTGTTTCTTAATAGCAAAATGTACTCATTATTGTAGGCTCCGTAAGCTTAGTTGGTAGCGACGCTGCCTGTGAAGTCCCAAGTTTAATCTCTGGCCGGAGTAAATATTTGTGAAAGAAATCAATGCCTCAAGACAAGAGTCTTCGACCAATGTGTGTTACCAGTGATGACTAATGGCACTGAAACGTGGTCTCTTACTATGGGCCTCATAGATTAGCTCAAAGTCGTACAACGAGCTATGGAGAGGGCTATGCTCGGGGTTACTCTACAGAAATGAGGAGATCCGTAGAAGAACGAAAGTCACAATCATAGATTTGCCAGTTAAAGTGGCAGTGAGCGGGGCACATAGCACGCAGAACAGAAGGCCGATGGGGCTGGAAGATTCTGGAATGGAGACCACAGACCGGCAAGTGTAGTGTAGGTCGTCCACCGACACGGTGGACAAACAACCTGATAAAAGTCGCAGGACGACGTTTGATGTAGCTGCTTCCAACTAGTCCTTTTGGAAAACTAGGGGGAGGCCTATGTTAAGCAGTGAACGTCCTTCGGCTGAGATGATGATGATGATGATCAGAAATGTTTGTTTTCAGGTCTTGTCTGATGTGACGACGTGTGTAGTATCTTTCGCAATACAGAGAATCAGAGTGTGGAGTTATAAGTGTGTTAAACGTTACCTTACTTTTTAATTGTTAGGTGTTGTATTACTGTTTCAAAAAACGCTATTGTGGTATTACATATACTGTCAGTATTTCCTTGATTATTTTGTTGTGTTGATTTGAAACAGTGCGCACGTGCAAGGCAGGCTATATTTTGCAATACTCCAGCGATATTTTATATTGTGTTCTTACCCTTTATTCAAATTACTCGTATTTAAAATACGGTAATAATTGTTCAGGATACTATTACGTAAAAGAAGCGCTCACAGTGGAACTTGACACGACTATCTTAACTGATCCACTAGTAAGCTACGCTCGTTGCGCTTAAGAATTGGATGGGTAAACGCTAGTGGCTATATTCAACTGAGCGTTTTCGTGCTATGGGTCACGAAATGCCGTCGTTCCCAGTTATTTGTTTTAGGACAAAAAGACGATAGGCATGGGTGAGCCACTAGCATATCCTTCAAGCTGCACGGGGCCCGTGTTGTGAATTATGGGCCAACTCCTTTCTCTGAGAGGAACGTTCGAGTCCCAGTGAGAAAATAGTGGTCTTATTATGTATTACGTAAAAGTATTACGATCTAATTGCAACATATGTTTCACTAGATGTCTATAAGTATGAGATAGCTGAAATGTTGAAGTCATTATCATCATTATAATAATACGAGTATTATTGGTGCGTTGGATTCCAATCATGAACAGCCGAGTCAAATAAATACTGGCATTTTAGTGAAGTCTATAAGTAGTAGTACGTAATCTGTGCAAAAGGAGAGCGTCCTAGAAATTGCGTGTGTGCTAATTAATGTTATATTGCTCGTATATAATTAATAAAAAACTCAAAGTCAAAGTCAAAGTCAAAGTCAAAATCATTTATTCAATTTAGGAATTTAAGACGCACTTATGAACGTCAACTTTTCATTATAATGTACTTTAAAGACTACCGCCGCGTTCCAAAATATATAGAACCCACCGAGAAGAAGCGGCAAGAAACTCGGGGCCATTCTTTTTATATGGATGTTTACAATGTTTCTACTTAGGTACTACAAATATTACATTTTATGGGTGGCAGAGAGACAGCTTGCCAGAAGTGGAGTATTCCAAGCATCTTTATCTTCTATATAATGTCGAACTTTATAGTAAGCTTTTTTTATTAAAACGTTTTTTACAGTAAACTTGAATTTGCCCTCTGTGAGCTCAGTTATGTGCTCAGTTATGTGGGATTTTATTGTAAAATCGCACACAATTTCCTAGGAATGACTTATTAGTCTTCGCAAGTCTAAAACTAGGTACAGCTATCCTATTTGTATTTCTGGTATTAAAAGTGATCACTATTTAACTTATATTTATGTAAATTTTTACGAACATACATTATATTTTCAAATACATATAAGGAAGGCAACGTTAATATATTGATTTCTTTAAATAAATCTCTCAAAGATTCACGGGGACCCATTTCGTATATAGCTCTAATAGCACGTTTCTGAAGGATAAATATGGTCTCTATATCAGCCGCTGAACCCCATAGCAATATCCCATATGACATTACGCTGTGGAAATATGCAAAATACACTAACCGCGCCGTAGAAGCATCTGTTAGCTCTCTTATTTTACGTACTGCATATGTAGCAGAACTGAGTCTCCCAGACAGGGCATTTATATGAGGACCCCATTGTAATTTTGCGTCAATTTTAATGCCTAGGAAGACTGTTTCCTTGTCCATTACGAGTTTAACTCCATCAAGCGTAACGTTGGACTCCAAATATGGAACAGTAGGCAAAGAAAACTTCAAACATTATGTCTTTTTTGAATTCAGAAGTAAATTATTAGTTGAGAACCATTTAGAGATACTAGATAGAGCGTTGTTTACTTGAATTAGTGTGCTATCTTTCCTATCTACTTTAAAAATCAGAGATGTGTCATCCGCAAATAAAACAATATCACAAAGATCCTTGGCCATAAGTGGCAAGTCGTTAATGTAAACTAAGAACAAAAAAGGCCCTAAAATGGACCCTTGTGGAACACCCATTTTAATTATAGATCCTGAAGATGTTACACCATTTATGCCAACCTTTTGCATCCTGTCAGATAAATATGACTCGATGACATCAAGCGCAGCTCCACGAATACCATAATGGAAAAGCTTTCGAATCAGTATACGGTGTTCCACACAATCAAATGCTTTAGAGAGATCACAAAAAACACGAATAGTATCATGTGAGCTCTCCCAAGCCTTTAAGACATACGTCATTAACTTCACACCGGCATCCTTAGTTGATCTTGTTTTCGTGAAGCCGAACTGATTTTCGTGCAGTACTGAATGCTCGTTGAAGTGCGCCAAAAGTTGTTTGAGCATAATTTTTTCAAAGATCTTACTCAAAATTGGTAGTATAGATACTGGTCTATAATTTGAGGGGTCTGTTTTCTGTCCAGCCTTAAAAATTGGAGTGATTCTACTTTATTTCATTAAATTAGGAAATGTACCTCTATCTATACAAAGATTAAATAAGCGGGCCAAAATAGGACTTATAAAACTAATAATTGGCTCTTCAATTTTTACTGACATTCCCCATAAGTCTTCAGTAGTCTTTATATTTAAGCTTTTGAATGTTTTTATAATTTCGACAGTTGAAGTATATTCAAAAGAAAAACTAGGTACTTCGTTCGTGAAATTAGCTTTAAGAATAGCTTCTGCTGCATTGGGGCAAGAATTCAGTGACTTGGTGACTTCTAGAGGTAAATTAGAGAAGAAATTATCAAAAGTATTTGCTACATTTATTGGTTCTGAGACAGTCTGATTGTTAATTACAAGGACACATGCAGTGTCTTTTGGTTTATTTTTGCCAGTCTCAGTATTTATAGTCTTCCAAACTGTTTTTATTTTGTTATTCGATTTCCGAATTTTATCTCTAATAAACAAAGCTTTAGCACGCATACAAACAGTCTTAAATAATTTTGAATAAGTTTTGACATAGCTATGGAAAACTTTATCAGATAAAGTCATAGTTTTTTTATGATATAACTCATACATGGTATCTCTACTTTTTCGAATACCTCAAGTAGCCCAGTCACCAAAAACTAACTTTCCAGTTGTACACATTTGAACCTTTGGACAAACTTCATTGATCTCGGTACTAACTAAAGATAATAATCTATAATAATAAGCGTTAGGGTCCTCTTCCGAAAGATTCGCGATGCAAAGTTTTGCTTCAATATTTTGCTGAAGCTTTCCGAGCCTACTAGTTGTTAACGGCCTATGTTCAATTATCATTTTTTTCATGTTTTTATTGCCATTAAATTTTATCGCAAGAGCCTTGTGATCCGACCTAACACCGGTCATAATTGTTGTTTCCTTAGCCTTACAGTTTGAATAAATATTGTCTATGCAGGTAGCTGAATGGTCAGTTATTTTAGTGGGCTCAAAGAATAAATAATTCAAATGGAATGATTTAAATAGTGCAATTAGGTTTGTTTTAACTGATGAATATGTTAATAGATCGATGTTGAAGTCACCACAGATATAGATTTGTTTGTTACATTTAGAGATTTTCTTTAAAATTGATTCCATTGTATCCATAAAAATTTTAAAATTTGATTTATTCTCTTTACCATATGGTGGTCGATATACACACAACACTAGATGCTTTTCCACCTCTACACAAGCTACCTCACAGACACGTTCTATCGCACATCCGACTAAGTCATGCCGCTCTTTGAACTTGATATTGTTTCTAATTAATATAATACAGCCTCCTCCTTCAGCGGATGTGCGGTTGAACGAGCTAGCCACCTGGAAATTACTTATATTAAATAACATCATATCTTTTTTAAGCCATGTTTCGGTAAAGCACAACACATCAAAAGGATGTTTATTTAAATGAAGTTCAATGTCAAGTATTTTGCCAGAGAAACGATTAATGTTTTGATAATACAATGTCACATCAGATTGTTTCTCTTTTGTCTTACTTAAAAGTTTAAACAATTTATATTATTTGTACTTGTACTTAGTACTGTTATGTCATTTGAACACTTCGTTATATTTCCTATAACTGCGTTAATATTATATGCTACTAAAGTTGCAATTAATTTCCTATATCTCTTAGGTAGGTACATCCTATCCCGGGTCAGCTTAAAATTAGTAATAAAATTATTACAATTAAAAAATAAAAATTTGTCACTGTGACGACAGTTTTATTGCTAATTTAATGTTTTAAAGTTTTACCCAGTTGAAGTTCACGCTTGACAGTTGTGTGATGGACAGGGTAATCGACAGATAGAACTGCATTATAAAAATCTGAATGTGAGGTTACAGCAACGCCACGATAATTCTCTTTTGGAAAAGTCTCTATAAAAAGAACGAAATGATTAAGAAAATGTTATTATTTATGTACTTTGTAATACGAAAACAGAATAATAATTTTATACTCGTATAACCAATTCAGCAAGAAAATATGCAATATAAGTCGAAACTTTTATAATAATTTATATAACGATAAAATTATTGTATATTAAGTAATAACAACCATAAGTCGCTTTTAGGACTCACTTCCAACCTGCAAGTGAAACTAAAAAGAAATATCTAACGCATTAAAACAAACAGCAACTTTCTCATGATGATTCCACTCTCCATTTTTTATTACACCAATTCCCACATGACCTTACCCAAGCAAAACGCATAATGACCAAGTTAATGACACCATACATAAATTACCCCAAGTTTGTTGTTCTGCGTCTACACTTTAGCCACGTAAGCCTATCTGTGCTCAACTTTTTTTATAGTCTTAAACTTGAAAATGTATGTGCTTTATTTCCATTTCCCAGGTAATTTTAAATGATTACTTTCTTGCAAAGTTTTTTATATCTCGCTTATTTACTCTATTATTATATTACGCCAGAATACATGGCGCACCGCAACCGCCTCGGGAGCCAAACCCGCAAACGCCAAACTCCCCCGAGTCCAGGCGCCCGAGGTCCCCCTAGGAGGGGTCAGGTGAGTAGCCCCACCGCCTGCTACTTCGGCCGCAGAGGATAGGGACAGCGGCGTCTCTCAATACCGATAGTCCTCTTCCCCGGCGGCCCCAACCGCGTCCGCCATCTTACCGTGGCAGCCCCGTCAAGGCCGCGGAAGACAGCGAGAGCGACCCACGGTAATACCGGCACTCCTCTCCTGCCGCGGAGTGAAACTCACAGCCGCGGTGCCGCCCATATGACGCCCGCCTCAGTTGCGGTGGCGCCCATACCATCCTAACCCTTAGTGGCCGCTCCCATGTGGACTTGGAGGACAAAGCACATAGGAGCGGTCCCTTCTCGAGCCCGACAGCTATATCCTATCCCCATATATGGCAGGCCCATTGGTTTCTCTTAGCTTTTCCACGGCTACTGAGCCCCCCTGCCACGGCAAGCCGGGAACCCTTCGGGGAGGTAATGAACGCCCCCTAATGCAGCGGCCGTAACACATCGATTGCTTACTATGTTGTGAGATTGTATACAATAGAGAGTGCTATGCCACTATGTCTAAAAGGTTATTACAAAATTTCGGATTACTTGGAGGATAAAACAGCTTGGGACTGATCACTCCAGGATCTATCTACTCGTGTACTAAGATGTCAAAGTGTAGCGTGTCTTTCCCTACTGATACCAATACTATGTTTTCTTTTGTAAGGCAACATACTGGAGCTAATATTTGTAGTACCTAAGTAAAAGCATTGTAAAAACATCTATATAAAAAGAATGGCCCCGAGTTTCTTGCCGCTTCTTCTCGGTAGGCTCTATATATTTTGGAACGCGGCGGTAGTCTTTAAAGTACATTATAATGTATAATTGACGTTCATAAGTGCGTCTTTGATGCCTAAATTGAATAAATGATTTTGACTTTGACTTTGACTTATGCTCTGATTTCCTTATTAGACGCAGGATCATACATAAATAGCGCGACGCGGGCGAAATGCTGGTGTGGTGCGGGCGCGGCGCGTGTTTTACACAAAATGTATAGAAGCGGCGCGGTAGCGACGCGGCGCAGGCGGGGTGCGGAGGCCACTCGTACTAGTAGCAAGGGTCACTAAATCAGGTGATTTGCCTAACAATGGAACCGACTTTAACACTAAATGGTTTGAAATAACTTATTGAAGTCGTTATCAGGATAGTTAAAAAGAACTAAATATCATAATACTGTGACATGGTACCGACTTTTACAACTTAATTCTCACTTATAGCGTTGAAGTCGTTTTATTGTTAGGAAAAAAATCACCTGTTTTAGAGACCCTTGCTACTTACGGGATCGATTGTTATTCACCGTCAATAATGATATGATGATGGGCGAAATACTTTTCAAGTTACCTATTGGACTGTTATGCAAAAATTGTATGAGCGAATTTGATACAATTTGGTCCCATTTAAATTGTATCAAATTAGCTCGGAAGTAAAGTTTACTAAACAAAAAGAACTATAAAAATTGAACTACTCTGTAAAAAGTAATGCGTGGTCATTTATAAAAAAATTGACGCAGACTAGTCGCCACAGTTGTACTTTACACCCAATTCAGTTGTCCGGCCAGTTGGTTTGTTCGGGGCGAGTGGAGCCTTTCTACCTTAGTTGTAAATAAAATTAGCCCCTTGTGACACCCTGGATTCGTTTGTCTAAATTATGAAACGAGGGTTGAGTTAATATTGTGAGTTTATGCAATCTCACCAAGGAGATGATTAGTTTCTTATTAGATTTGTAGATGTGGAAAGAATTACTTATATTTAATTTATTTCATAACGAAAAGTTACGTGATGAGATACGGCTGATGTCGAGAAGCTGCAAGTTTTATATTAATTAGTTAGAGTTTATGTCACATTTCTGCAATTTAATCAAAATCACACTAATAAATATAAGCCATAATAAGGCAGTGGACAGGGCACATATCACTTAGAACTGGTCGATGGGGCCGGAAGCGTATAGAACGATTGGGGTGCTACGTGAGCAAGCCACTAACTACAATAAAAAGCGAAGCGCACGGGAAAACTAGTCTAAATGTTTCTTTATTATTTCGGTCCGCATCTTTAAAGGTTTGTTTTAAGAAATCAATATAAATTGCCTTCCGTATTTGCAAATATATTGTATGTTCGTAAACATTTACATAAATATAAGTTAAATAGTGATCACCACACTTTTAATACTAGAAATACAAATAGGATAGCTGTACCTAGTTTTAGACTTGCGAAGACTAATAAGTCATTCCTAGGAAATTGTGTGCATTTTTAACAATAAAATCCCAAAATACATAACTGAGCTTACAGAGGGAAAATTCAAGTTGACTGTAAAATACATTTTAATATAAAATAACATATAATAAAGTCCGACATTCTAATAAAAGACGAAGATGCTTGCAATACTCCACTTCTGGCAAGTTGTCATCTGCCACCCATAAAATGTTATAATAGCAGTACCTAAGTAGGAACATTGTAAAAATCTATATGAAAAGAATGGCCCCAAGTTTCTTACCGCTTCTTCTCGGTAGGATCTTTATATTTTGAAACGCGGTGGTAGAGTCTTTAGAGTACAACCATAATTCATAATTAACGTTCATAAGTGCATCTTTGCTGCCTAAATTGATTGATTTAGATTTTGACTTTGACATTATGTTGCTCGGTTGGTGAACTTAACGCCTGCGCTGATACCGGAGCAACAATGTTTGTTGGTAATAAATTACATTTGTTGCAGAATAACTATAGTAAATATAATTAAATTTGTAAAGTGCCATAGCAACACGTTAAGTGGACATTATTAAAATATTAAATGTCAATCAAAAATAAATAGTTGGTTTATACCTTTCTAACATCTTCATGCTTCAACATTAATTGCTGTAATATTGCTTGGTTCATGGGCCACAACACAAGATGCAAGTTCGATTAAACGGGATAAATCTGCTGTCTCATTTACTAAGAACTGATTTATTTACAATTCCAAGATCTTTTTAAATTAAAATCAACGAATGACATTTAATGCCAAGGTTTATGTATATAGTAAATTCAATATTTTGAGGTAATTCTATATATTATGAACTTATGCACTCTTTGCTTGTGCAGTACCAACACTTTTGTATATCTTAAACTAGTCCAATATTAGCGTGTGCAGTATACTATAATACAAATTGTAAACTTGTGTATTATTTGCACGTGCAGTGCACTTCATACATATTGTTCACTTTCTAGTAGCTATAATTATAATTATTCCTCTCTCTGTCTCTCTTTCTGAGTCTAGCAAGCGTAAAGCCTTCATACGGACTTAAGAGACTGGATCCAACAATTTATATATCTTGTTCTTTACTTATTACCATGAACCATACCAACAATAATATAATAAATTAATTAATTAGTTGTGTATGCATTTCAGTAGACAAGAACACATGCTTGAGCGTGGGTGTGAGGCGTATTTCTGGAGATCCGCGCACTAAGAGCTTAAGATTTTTTTCTATGTACTTATCCTTAACACCAAGCCTGATACAGACATGCCCAGTTCTTATTATTTATGGACATACTGTAGATTATTCACATAACCACAGTAATCAATATCTAAATCAGTATCAATATCCACCACGATAAGTACGCTTGTAAGTTTTTATAGAAGACTAGCTGCTCTCCACGATTTCACCCGCGCTGATGGATGATGATGATGATGATAATGATGATAATGATGATGATGGTGATGATGAATCTTATAGCCTATGTAACTCAGAGTGAATGTAGCTTTCTAATGGTGAAAGAATTGTTGAAATCGGTATAGTACTTTTTGAGCCAATTCGTTACAAACATACATACAAATCTTTCTTCTTTATAATATTATATAGTATATAGTATTATAAAGTATATAGTATAACAGTATAGATTAGTCTAGATATAGATAGAAAGACTTGTAAGTCTGCCTGTAGGCAGATATACGGAAGAAGGTTTAGTAGTGGGATCCGTTGTATATAACCCTAAACAGTAATTCGGAAACCCTCGAATTCGGTGCAGATATTCGACTGTACAACAAAAGTCAAAACGTGATAATTAAGACATAAATAATAATTCAACAAATTACAAACAAAGTTTCAACTCATCCAATAAACATAACATATAGCCAATTGACGCCATAAAACCTATTTAAATCGCAACACTTTACTAAAATTTATATTCATAAGGTAAAATTAACAGCTCATTCCTTCCTTTAACAGCTTTTGTTCCAAAGTTTCATAGCCTATTATTAAAATATGTCGCCATCTTATTTCATAAGATTTATATTGCCACGTAAGATGTACTGTTATGGCTTACATCAGTATTTTATAGGGTTCAAATTATTGTAAGTACCTAATTAAATGGTTTGTATTTATTAAGTATAAGTACTTGGTATTCATACTGAGTCCGGAATAGGATTTAGGTTCTACATTCAGGATATGATATACGAAAGGTATACCTCCGTATGTCATAAAAGACTGTAGGTTGGTTTTCATGGCACCGCTTTTTTATATTTAAATTAGCGTAAAATCAGCTGTATATCTGTGTATTTGGAAAACCTCCCGGGTAACTCCAATACTAAAAAATAGCTCAAGCTCAAAGATCGAGAATTAGATATTTTTCTGGTTGGTTCTTCGGCTCCCGGCAAGGTCTGTGAGTAAATATTGAATCATCGGACCTTCAATCAGGTACATACTCAGATATTCGATAGCTAACATGGTTTTAAAGCTGGTACATCTACTATCACAAACCATATCAACTTTGTTGATTATGTAGTCACGGGAATGGACACAAAAGGACAGGTAGATGCAGCTTACCTATACTTTAAAAAAGCTTTTGACCGCGTTCGCAATAATGTACTTTTGTATTATAGTAATCGAATGCAGTATGTACAACTAGATGGCTGTCGTTCTAAACCGTATTTGCCTTACGCAGGAGTAACTTAGGCTTAACTCTACCCCGTGGCTTGGGTCACCACGTTGAAGCAAAGAGGAACCAATGGGCCTGCCAGTGATATGAGATAGCTGGCACGCTTGGGGAGGAACCGAAGTAGCATGCGGTGATACTCACCTGACCCATCGTAGGTAGGCGTCCATTTGCGGGTTTGGTCCCCTGAGGGGTCTGGCAATGGACAGTCGCGGCGGGTTCGCGGTCGTTCCCGTCATTAACGGCCGTATGATAATTCTGGCGCGCTTGCTCGGCGGTGCCGGACCGCGCGAGGGAATCGCGAGCGTGCAGCGTGCGCCGCCTGTTGGCGCTTCTAAGCGTCCGCATGCTTACATACAAAATTCGCTCCGACATCTCAAGCTATTGTTCTATTCAAAGCCTTGCTCGCTTAGAAATGAGAGTTAGAAGTGTTTTGTTCAACCCATAGGGAATTAAATATTCAGTGTACAAATTTATTTATCAAGTTGATAATTAAGATATTATATGCAAATTCTAATAAAATTATTGTCAGCTGGCTGAAAAAGTTGGTGAGCACTGTAAGTGCAGCGAGCGATTTATACAATAAATAATAATAAAGAATAATAATAATAAAGAAATATGTATTGATTGTATAGTTAAGGGATAGTTTTTTGTTCATACAATTTTAATTCGAATCAAACATTTATTTTAATGTATAAAATGATTAGAATATCACATGATTATATATATATTACATATTAATCATATAGTATTGTTATAATATTCTAATATACTAGTTGACCTGCCAGCGGCTTCGCTCGATTGGTCTTGGTGTAGTGGCCAGAGAGTTATTCTTTATAGGTAACTTTTTTAGATATGAACCTGAATTCACATGAAACAAACACTGAGTGTTGAGTGAAGCTTACCACAATATATTAGTGAAAACCAAATCTAAATGGGATACGCCGTGACTGATATTAGCATGTACAATCGCACAGATAAACATACATAAAACCTAACGATTTTTTTCATTCTATTTTCGTTTATAATAGTCCCGATATTATTTTTTCTCATATATCTTCCATGTACAGACACTGAACCCTAACATTTTTATTAAATGGATAGATTATATTATTTCGTATAATTCATTTCAATAAGAGATCGTATATTACTTACACGCCATAAATACTCTTTTGGACTTAACGTATCGAGTACGTCGTTCGTCATACAAGTATTAAACTATATCTAGTTAACGTATCGAATACGTTATACCAGTATTGAACCTTATGTAGTTAATGTAAAGAGTTCGTCATACAAGTATTTAACTATATCTAGTTAACGTATCGAGTACGTTATACCAGTATAGAACAATATCCAGTTAACGTATCGAGTACGTTATACCAGTATTGAACCTTATGTAGATAATGTATAGAGTTCGTCATACAAGTATTTAACTATATCTAGTTAACGTATCGAGTACGTTATACCAGTATTGAACCTTATGTAGTTAATGTATAGAGTTCGTCATACAAGTATTTAACTATATCCAGTTAACGTATCGAGTTCGTTATACCAGTATTGAACCTTATGTAGTTAATGTATAGAGTTCGTCGTACAAGTATTTAACTATATCTAGTTAACGTATCGAGTGCATCATACCAGTATTAAACAATATCCAGTTAACGTATTGAGTACGTCATACCAGTGTGACTGTGGTAAAAGCAACGTGGGAGAGACTCGACGCTATATCGCAACTAGACTAACTGAACATATAAGGAGCACTAAGAATATGGATACAACGAGATCAGCAATCGCAGAACATGCACATCTCTCGGGCATAAAACATTTTATTAGATTCGAAAAAGCCTCCGTACTAGCAAGAGAGAAGTGTTTTGTGCCTCGTAAAGTACGTGAGGCCATCGAGATCACCCGTCACCCAAATTTTGACAGAGATCGTGGATGGACACATATATTCTTAATGCTACCTCAACTCTGAAAGTGCTAGGGAGTCTAAAGTGTGACACAGTCAGCAGCATTTGCTCCGGCACATTTGACGATGACACAGTTCACACTGACGAAAAAGATATACCGCCAACACTCGGGCAATAGGGAGATGATGTGACGCACTACCAGTATCGAGCGCAGCCCCTCACCACATACCGCGCCCGCGCCCGCGCACGCACCGCGGCTCTCGCGCCGGGCCGAGCGCGCGGCAGCCCGCAGTGGTCGCCGCGATCTTGCAGCGTAAACTCCCTGAGGATGGGCATCGGACATGCTCGAAACCTAGGTCGACATCGTCGGCTAATTACTTGAGCAAAGATGGTTTTAATATTTAATAAATATGTGTCAAACTCACGAGATTTTTCAAACTAAATTATATAAATGTAGCTTTGCTGCGTGATAAGTATTTGATGTCTCGTTAAGTTAAATTTACGAGGACGTTACCACTCCCAAGCAGGGATATGAGAAAATTATCCATCAGAGAATATTTGAGCATAAAATAACATCGTCATATTTATTTGAATTTGTATTATCCATTTGGTTTTCGCATTGAGTAAATTGTAAACGCTTGTAAAATCTCTGAGTAGGCGTATCGAAGTTCCACGTATGAGTTCCACGTTCTATGTATGAATTTACAGTATTACAAATTACTGTTTTAAACTATCACGGTTGTTCTCTAAAGTTATATGATTATTAACGGGATATTTACCGTGGTAAGGTTGTGGAATGAGCTCCCGATATTTCGGCGCAGTTACATGCACCATGTTCACGGGAAGACTGAAGAATGCCGGTGGTTGGTCAAAAAGTTTAAAAGTTAGGTGCAGACATAACGATCTACCCTCTTTCTTAGTCTTTTGCTACGGTTATCACTGGAACTCGAACTCGATCCTAAGTCCCGACAAAAGAAGACAAAAGACTAAGAAAGAGGGTAGATCGTTATGTCTGCACCTAACTTTTAAACTTTTTGACCAACCACCGGCATTCTTCAGTCTTCCCGTGAACATGGTGCATGTAACTGCGCCGAAATATCGGGAGCTCATTCCACAACCTTACCACGGTAAATATCCCGTTAATAATCATATAACTTTACAAATTACTATCAAAAATTTAAACTGTGGGTTATATGCCCTCAAAAATATTTTTTAAATTATGATGTAGAACTTGTTATTAAGGCTGTATTAAGTGACATGGGTTGCCATTATTATCAACAAACTAGCAATTATAAGACTCAATTTGGACTGGCTCGTTGACGCAGGTGGTAGATACCCTGCCTTCTGACCCACTGGTTCTGGGTTCGATTCCGGATAGTTCAAACATTTGTGTGCATGAATGTGTCTGTTTGACCTGTGTCTGGTGTATATGTATATAAGTATGTATATCAATCAGCAAGTTACCATAATACATGTGCCTGAAGACCTTGCGAGGATATATATTAAAAAAAATGTTTTGAAATAATAATTACTTTTTATCCGGTAAAGTTTTGATCATCACTTACATTATTAAAAAAGTAATAAAAAACCGTTTAGAAACCTAACAATTATAAACGAAAACGAAATGTGAAAATATACCTTAAACTTTTCCAATTAGGCCAATCAAATTTATTAAAAATTCAAGAGCTCCCACCGAATTGCCATTTTATTCACCATTAAAAAGCTAACTCACATAAAAATTAAATCAACCAAATTTCAATTCAAACTCTCGAAAGGGTATCGCCAATGATTATTATCGAATCAATTACTAATTTCAAGTTCCTTTTATCGCTGCCATACAAATGTTGTTATTGAGTGTAGACTAAGTTTAGATAAACGTAATGTAGGACGCCCTGCCGCCAGGTAAAGAGGCGACATGTAAGAAGGCTGTCAGGATCTGGAAGCGAGGACCTGCAGACCGAGCTCTGTGATGTACTTTAGGAGATATCCAGCAATGAACAAAATTTCGGCTTATGGTGATGATATTTTAAATGTTTATCGGGATAAGTCCCGATAAACATTTTATATTTTTACCTATATGAAATAATACGTGATAAGTCACGTATTATTTCATATAGGTAAAAATATGTACCTTTCGCTCGACGTTCCGACCATGTTACAATGGCCGTGGTCACGAGCTGACTCTTAGCTCGTGACCACGGCCATTGTAACATGGTAATATTATGTAACTTGGTTTGAGAAAGGCTTATGAATGGTTTTTACATTTATCTAGCCACCTCATATTTATGTGTATTACCTGTGAAATTTTCTCGAATAAATAAATATAGCTCATATACTCAGCTCGTGACCACTGCCATTGTAACATGGTCGAAACGTCGAGCGAAAGGTACATATTTTTGTTTAAAGTACCTAGTTTCGCAGTTTCCTGCTAGCTATACGCTCGATGATAGTGGAGAGGATAAATACCTGCTTTACGTGGGAGGTCTGGGTCTGATGAGTGCTGGTGACCGTGCTTCCTCGTTGTAGGCGTCTTGCTGTCGACGGCGTGCTGAAGGAGCTGAACTTGGTTCACTTGGTTATAATGTCTGTATTGTCCCTTTGGGTTGTGCACTGGTTTACGCGGCGGGCTGATTGCGTGTGTACACACGTGCTGATTTAGGACTAGTGTCTGGTCGGGCCGAACACACCCTGAAGGTCACTCGCGGCGAAGTCATTCGCGGTGACTCGTGCTGATATAAAATGGCGGTGCCATGCGGTTGCTGCGCGGAACGCAGCGGTACACGTCCGCCGGTCGCGAGTACGAAAAGGTGACTGTTTCCGCTTCCTTTTGCAGCCGCCTTCTTCTAGTTATGACAGCTGCAGGCGAAGCGGCGGTGGGGCACGCGGGCGCGGTGCGCCTTAAGGTGACGTCACGCTTTGGCGTGAACATATTCCCCACTCGGCAAAGGTGTGGTGTGGTGGTCAATCGACAGTCAGGTGGTCGTTCTTGATTTCCACCACTCGGGCGACGCCATCCCTTCATGGGTTCGTCTTGTGGCTCATGCGCCAGTGTAGAGGCGGCACCTGGTCGTCCACCATCAGTACCAGTTCCCCGACTTGAGGTGGGCTGGATCGGGGAGTCCGTTTGGAGCGTGTTTGGATGGTGTGCAGGTAGGGTTTGGACCAGGATTGCCAAAGGTGTTGGGATAAGGGTAGGACGAGCTTGAACCCTTTTGTGTGCAGAAATGGCTCGTCCTCCTACCGAATACTCAGGTAGGGCATTGAGCTGACGGTTTAAAAGGACATGACCCGCGGCGAGTAATTCAAATTCCGCGTGCTCAAAAGAGAGTGGGCTGAGAGGGCGTGCATTGAGCTTGGCTGCAATGCGCGTTAAAAGAGCTGAAAGTGTAGGTGCAATATTGTTATTGTTGGTTGCAAGAAAGTCTTGTATTTCCCTAAGTTCATTTCTAGCGCCTACATAAATTGTACCGCAATTATATCTAATTAACGCCGGTACACCGCGCCTAGAAACAAAACGCTGTAATGCCGCAAGGAACGCTTCCGTGGATAACTCAGATACCGGTTCGAGATGGACCGCCTTCGTGGCTAGGCATGTCACAACACAGAAGTAGCCTTTTAATAGCTTGGCGTTTCTCAGTGTACTGGATTTTATCAAAAATGGTCCAGTAAAGTCCGTCGTGACTTTGCTAAATACGGGCTGAACGTTTACGCGGTCGGCGGGTGAGTCGGCCATGTACGGAGCCTTAGTTTGGACGCGGAAACGTAAACATTGTATACATTTGTATACTGATAACGTCCAGAATTGCTGGCGCAAGGGTGAGTGCAGAATGTCAGCACCTAACTGACTTAAGGTGTTTGCGATGACACTTTGTCGTCGTGTTGTGTGTGTGTGCTGATTCTTTGTGGGCTGAGTCGGTATTTGTTGGATGTGCCGTCCTAGTCATTGCCTAGGCGGCGGCGAAGGACGCGAGGTAGTGCGCGGTGGAGTACAACGGGAGTACACCATCTGGCCCGTATCAGGTGTGGGACGGCGCCGTGGTACCTCGCGCTGTTGTACCGGCAATAAGCGCACTGGTAGTGCGTAGTATCGGGTACATACCCGAGGCTTGTGACCCTTTACATTACTACATGGGTAGCAATGGTTGTCACCATAGTGAGGTTGCGGGTTCGATACCTGTTTGGGTCTTGGCGCGGAGCTGAACGGTCGTGGGTTCGAACCCTGCGCATAGCGCGGAGCTTGTGGGTTCGAAACCTGCTGAAGTGGGGACGAGAAGCGCGCGGGTATAGTCGCGGAACCGATAGGTTGCAGGTTCGAATCCTGCTGAGCAGATGGCGAGAAGCGCGCGGGTATAGGCGCGGAGCCGAGAGGTTGCAGGTTCGAATCCTGCGCATAGCACTGAGGCTGCAGGTTGGATACCTGCTGAGCAGATGACGAGAAGCGCGCGGGTATAGGCGCGGAGCTGATTGGGTGCAGGTTCGAAACCTGCGTATAGCACAGAGGCTGCAGGTTCGATACCTGCTGAGCTGATGGCGATAAGCGCGCTGGTATAGGCGCGGAGCTGAGGGGGTGCAGGTTCGAATCCTGCGTATAGCACTGTGGCTGCAGGTTCGATACCTGCTGAGCTGATGATGAGGAGCACGCGGGTATAGGCGCGGAGCTGATTGGGTGCAGGTTCGAAACCTGCGTATAGCACAGAGGCTGCAGGTTCGATACCTGCTGAGCAGATATTGAGAAGCGCGCGGGTATAGGCGCTGAGCTGAGAGTGTGCGGGTTCGAATCCTGCGTACAGCACTGAGGCTGCAGGTTCGATACCTGCTGAGCTGATATTGAAAAGCGCGCGGATATAGGCGCGGTTATTACATCGTCATTGGTAGCTAATGACCATGTTTTTTGTTCTAATACTACAACGAGAATCACGTAATAGGCGTCTATTGTCCTTCCATACTGCTCGTTGTAGAATTCCTCCTCGTCGTCTGATAAACCTACGGAGTCTAATATTATATAATATGCCGCGTCAAATCTATCGCGGGTCAATTTTACGCCTGCGGCTCTGGCAGCGAATCCAGGGCTATAGCGCCTAGGTTTGCTAGACCTCAATGATAACGCTTCCAAATTAAGCTTAATAATAGCGATTTGTTCCTGTCTAAATCTGGCTACCTGTGATTCAGAAGGCATCGTTAATCGTCGTAGGCGAAGTCAGGCACAAGGACGCAAGCAAAATTAAAAGGAAATAAAAATATTAAAGTATTTAATCGTAGGTGAAATTCCGCACCACCTTTTTTTGGAAGTCGGTTAAAATAACGCCTAAATTAATAACGTGTGTACGAAACCTTATATGAGCTGATGGTTTAATTACTTAATTAATTATATTCCGTAAATTTCGTTATGTTATTTACGTAAATTCTGTACGGGACCCTAAGACGTTTTGTGCTGGTCTCTTAAATGTAAACAATTAACTTACATTAATTATTTCATGATAATCACGAACACAAGTAAATCTTTTAACAGTACTTAGTATAATTTTATAATTAAAATCAACAAAGTACCTGGCCTTTAGTTATGTTATTTACGACTTTCTTGCAAACAATAGTTAACAATCATAAAAACAAACGCCTCATTAACGTTATCGTTAACGAGTTTGGAATTTCAAACCAAACAACTCTGCAGTATTATTGTCTATTCTGTGGCGCGCGAGTGTCAAACGAACAATGATAGCGTACTTCGTGAAATGTGGCTAGACGGGTTAGTTTGGCTTGGCAAATCGCACTGCCGGTTCACTCGTCTAGAAGCTTCGGATTGATTTGTATGACGTAAGGGGATTTAAATTAAATTAATAAAATGAAGTTTGAGTTAATATTCGATATTTGGGAATTAACTCGTGCTGATCTTCGGGCTGATATTGGCAATGGACTGTATTAAAGGGAATTTTAATTAAGAGCTGATAAGAGCTGAAAGTGAAGGATATTCACTGGGTCGTTGTCTCGTTTCGAAGGAAAATATAGTTTGTTTACACCATATTTCGGTGGAATGAGATATTAAGGTGCCGGTTCTTTTAATTATCTCGTTTCGATGGACCAATTGGTAATTAATTATCCGTGCTCGTAGGAAATGTGGTTTATCCGGGTACCCGGTTATATCCGGATAACCGGATAAATCCGGCTCGAAGGAAATTATAGTTTCGCAGTTTCCTGCTAGCTATACGCTCGATGATAGTGGAGAGGATAAATACCTGCTTTACGTGGGAGGTCTGGGTCTGATGAGTGCTGGTGACCGTGCTTCCTCGTTGTAGGCGTCTTGCTGTCGACGGCGTGCTGAAGGAGCTGAACTTGGTTCACTTGGTTATAATGTCTGTATTGTCCCTTTGGGTTGTGCACTGGTTTACGCGGCGGGCTGATTGCGTGTGTACACACGTGCTGATTTAGGACTAGTGTCTGGTCGGGCCGAACACACCCTGAAGGTCACTCGCGGCGAAGTCATTCGCGGTGACTCGTGCTGATATAAAATGGCGGTGCCATGCGGTTGCTGCGCGGAACGCAGCGGTACACGTCCGCCGGTCGCGAGTACGAAAAGGTGACTGTTTCCGCTTCCTTTTGCAGCCGCCTTCTTCTAGTTATGACAGCTGCAGGCGAAGCGGCGGTGGGGCACGCGGGCGCGGTGCGCCTTAAGGTGACGTCACGCTTTGGCGTGAACAGTACCTCACTTAATAAAAACTAATAGCCTTAGGTAGGGGTTAAATATATCAGGTGATGACATGCCCATATAAGGAACCAAGCCTTTCTGGAGTTTACGTGAGCCTAGTAAATTTTATAATCGTTGTTTTGACTACGGTTCTTTTTTTTAAAAAGATTGAGATAAAACTGTTTAACTAGACTCAGTTTAATCTCAATCTTTAAAAAAAAAGAACCGTAGTCAAAACAACGTTTATAAAATTTACTAGGCTCACGTAAACTCCAGAAAGGCTTGGTTCCTTCATAGTATTGGCATCATACTTCATAGTATTTTTTAATACTCTCATTTGTCATCAACAGCCATGTTAAAATAATTTGGTATCTGAATTGCGATAAGCTGGTTAATATATTTGCTGCTTTTACAGACATTGATTTTTAATTCTCATTCACTAGATAAATACACTATCTACAGTGTCCTTTAAGCTATACATACATAACATACACATAATATCGGACACAGCGGTGGAATACCGAGTAGATTGGTTTATATATATTTATTCGAGAAAATTTCACAGGTAATACACATAAATATGACGTAGCTAGATAAATGTAAAAACCATCCATAAGCCTTTCTCAAACTAAGTTACATAATATTACCGCGAAAGTAAAAAAAAAGGAAACATTTTTCCGTCTCGTCGTTTTTTTCAATCACTTAAATCATTAGAAATTTAATTGAATGCGTTTCATTCTTTTAATTATTATGTACCACAAATAATAACCTAGCAAAAGTTAATTTTGTTTCTCACCATGCAAAATGCATATTCGTCGCTTACCCCACGTCAAACCCATGTCAAGGAAAATAATTCATAGACCTAGCGAGCCTTCACAAGCGCAATATCACCGAAAGGGGTAGTATATTGTTGGGGTAGTTAATCAACCACTCACTATTTTCAATTTCCTTTAAGTGCCTTAACAATTTTCGGAAGGGTGGAACTGATAGTGGATGACCTCTTTTGTGCTTTTAGGAGAGTCTTTTATCAGATGCCTTGTGGATTAAATTGCCTTTCGATAACTATCATTATTAAATAGTGATATAATAGGTATTGTATAAACTTAGAATAGCATTATGTAGAGTAGATATAATAGCATTATACAGTAAAAGTTGATAAAGAACTTAGTAGTTTTTCAGCTATTTTGATACAAATAACCGGGGCTTCAGTCCAGCCATTCAGGTTCCACTGGCCGAAGCGTAGCCATTTGTGATTATACCACTAAGGCCCACTTGCACGTTCCAGAGTTAGCTTCAATAACTCAGAGTCAACTGCTAAAACGGGGTTTTATAATTAATTTATCTTGCACCATTAAAGGTAAGGAGTAAATCTGAGGTTATTTATTAATATGTAACCCAGCAACGTGGGAGGGTTAAGTCTTTAACTTGGGTTAGTGAAGTTTTGTGTCAAAAGATATTGAGGTTACATTCTCCTGTATAATGTACTCTTTGGACGAAATGACACGAGACAATACGTAATAAATAAAAAGTCGTCAAATTTCATACAACAAAGGATAAACAAGAAAGTCTATATAGATTGTACTGTAGTGCAAAAGATATAGATATAGGTTTCAATTTTTTTTTGATTCATTGATTATTCAGGTCAAGATCAGGTTACAATATAAGCGCATAGACAATTCAATGTTCCCATCTAAAGATTACAAATGTCAGTTTAGCAAAACCGGTGATCTTTTATAGTCGTGCAAGGCAAAATGAGAGTTCAAAATTGATATGACTGACGCAAGTTTACAAACTCGTAGACTTATTTATTTAACCCGAGCAAACGTGCAAGTGGGCCTAAATGTCCGGCCGGAAAAAGCTACCGATTACTCGATTTTGCAAATTCAGAGTTAAAAAATGTACATATAGATAGAGACAAAATGGTAGGAAACTATACAAAAATATTGAATTGGTGAAGTAAACCAGGAGAAATTATGGACTTTCACTATTACAATACTATTAGCTAACGTGCCAGAAGTTATGCTCGCTTGGTTTGCATATAGGATACGAATTCCCATAAATAAATTAAATTCATTTAAAATCTTTCCTGAGGATGCTAACAACATAGAAGGTCTTATAAACTATGTCTGGTTTGCCCTGTAACTTCACAAGTTACATTACCTTTCAAACCGTAGCGTTGCGTAGTAGTTTAAGAAAACTACTGCTTGGAATGACAGAAATATTCCGCCATTCCTCATCAAGGGAATGCAGAATCATGGCAGATGGCAGAAAGTCCGACATTGCGGTGGTACCATACACATCGAAACTGATTTTTAGATAAGGTGCTTTCCCAAGTCAGTTGAGTTCCAGAGCGGTTTAGGTTTTTATGCGGTTGGTGGAGCAGAATATTTTAAATTCCAATATGCTTTGTTTGACTGAAGACAAAAAAATACATACTGCAAGAACTATACATCACTACAGGTGGCAAAAATACTAATACTTTTTATTGGCAAATCATTTGCAGCGCTTGGAGCAAATCTTACCTTGTTATATGTAACATTACAATTAGATGGAACATTACAAGTCATAGGGTCATGTTGGAGGCGTTCAGGATATCTTTAAACTCAAAGTCTAAGGCTGGCCACTATCTGCCTCTCTCTCTGTGTGTGTCTCTCTTGCTCACTCACTGAGAGAAACCCCAAAGATGATTACAAGAGTTCACACCAGTGGGATCTCAATGGATTTTAATTTGGATAAAAAAGTATTCTAACGTGTTAAGTGTAGTCTAATCATTAATGTATCAGGACACCATCAGAAAAACAAGTTGTTTATAGACAAAAAATATACCTTATTTAAATAATATCAATAAATAATACCTGTGTGGTTTGATAGCTAATTATGAATAATATGTAATCATAAAATGGCATTGGTAATGTTGGAAACTCACCAAAATTCCACAGCCTCACTCAGAGCGCGTCCCGGGACAAATACACAGTTTCATGGGCCACTTGCACTATGTATAGTTTATTTTCACTTGTTATAAGGAATCCAAATATGTGATTTTGTTTAATTTCATGGACTTTTAGAGGAGCGCGCGCGCAGTATCTCGCACGATGTTAGACAGTGGCGCCGTGGCGTCATGCAGGTATGACGGCGGCGCACGGAACTTTTCTCAGCCATAGGTCCGTCAAGGCGATTTCTCGTTTGGTGGGAAACGGGTCGTTTTCAAAACCAAGCCATTTTAAGAAATAAACCCAACAATAACTTTATTAAAATATACCATCAGTGTTATAATGGTGAACCATAACACTGATGTGTATATTTTATAGACATTAGCTACGTACCGAAACTATGTCAGTCTCATGAATGAGACTCACATAGTTTCTGTACGACTCAAAGACCCTAAAACTAATTAGGTTAAAATCTATATTAAAATAAACTAGATGGTGCCCGCGACTATGTCTGCGCAGGATTAGTATTTCGAGTAGCTTATTATCTTCTCCTAGGCCATATCTACTTTTATACCAAAATGTCATAAAATATTTACATGGTCAAACGCAAATACCATAATAGTATTCTAGTAAATACTTAGTATATCAATCAGTAAACACCAATACTAAAATAAAGTACCTACGTACATAAAAATATAAAATTAATCACCATGGAAAAAACTGTCATTACATTTCATCACCCTTGACGGTCGCTGAGCACGTCTAGTGTATCGAGCTGTCAAATTAAACTTGGCTTTTGACTACGTTATCAGAAACTGACACACACTTTGACAGAACTGTCATTATTACGATCTTGACGTGGGTGGAGATTTTATTATTTTGATGTGCTGTGCCCAAGCATATTTCGCTTTTCACCCGCGTGGTGATGGGTGATGATGAAAAGTATTATATGTGTTAATCCAGCGCCTCACCTACCTCCATACCAACTTTCATCAAAATTGCCCCCGCGCTTTAGGTGTGAAAGAGTAACAAAAACCCATGTAGCGACACGTATTGCACATGCAGCGAATTTCGCTGACATATAAAATCCATTGCGAGCGTTGCATCAGTCGTCACCCGGAGGGCACAATAGGCAGACAATTAACTAGGCTCGCTTAGTGTATGTAATTAATTACGAAATATTGTAATTTAAATGTTTATTAAATACCAGTGCTATATATGGGACTCGCTAATTTATCGCCGACCCACGTAGTGATAAGGACTAGATACCCATATAGGCTGCATAGTGGTAAAGTGGTGACCCCGCAAATTATTGGGTGGCGGCTCAATATTTTTGCTTACGCGAGTGCATAACCTACCGTGCCCCACCTGTTAAATTGGAACAATTATATACTTTTCTTTTGTGACTTTTGTGCTACTGAACTTAAGTGTTACTATGACTAGTCTATGAACAGTGACTATTTATTGTGAGATATGCAGCAGCCTTTGCCTATACCTGGACAGACGATGTCTGTTCCGGCGGCGCCTGTCACCCAGGCGAAAGAGGAAAGGATGGCGGAAATGGCGGCGATCTCGGTTACAGCCAGAGTGCCAGAGTTTTGGGTAGATCACCCCCGCCTCTGGTTTTTGCAAACTGAAGCAGTTCTTGCGCCGCAGAAAATATCGGACGAGGCCCGTTACAACCTCGTCATCACCAAACTATCGAAGGAGGCTATCCAGCAAGTTACGGATATCCTCATATCACCACCGGACACTCAAAAGTATGACGCATTAAAAGGGCGCCTCCTTACAATTTATGAGGAGTCGGAGACGCGTCAAATACAAAAGCTAATCAGCGAAATGGAGCTCGGTGATCAGCGGCCGTCACAGTTGTTGCGACGTATGAGGGATTTAGCGAGGAGCAAGGTACCGGATGATACCTTTAAAATATTATGGCAGGGGCATCTACCTCCCGCCGTATGTGGCATAATTGCAGTTACGGAGACGAGCGAATTAGATGTGCTCGCTAGAATTGCAGATAAGGTGGTGGAAACTAGCTCGCCACTTGGGGTCGCAGAAGTGAAGCTCGCTGAATCATCCAGTTCTACAGGCTCTATGGATGTTGTGATTGCGGAGATACGGAAGATGAATAAACAGATCGATAACCTGACCAACGCACAGATGTCCGGCTCCCACTGGTCACGTTCCAGAGGACGCTACCAGGGTAGGAGCGGTACTCCTGCTGACACCAGCTCGGCGAGGAAGTCGAAGAAACCGGATTGGCAGTGTTTCTACCACTTCCGTTACAAGGAAAGGGCCCACAAATGCATTCCTCCTTGTAGTTGGAAGTCGCAGGGAAACTAGGCGAGGTACAGTCAATGACGGGACCCTGTGCCGTAAGTAACAACCGTCTGTGTGTCACGGATCGTACAACGGGATTTCGATTCCTTGTGGATACTGGGGCTAATGTGTCAGTGCTCCCCGCGCGAAGTGCTCGTTGTGATACTAGTGCTAGTTACAAACTCTATGCTGCGAACGGTACAGAAATAAATACTTTCGGAGTGAAAACATTAGTGCTAGATTTAAAAATGCGTAGACCGTACCGTTGGACCTTTGTACTAGCGGCAGTGAACCAGCCCATTTTGGGCGCAGACTTTTTAATATACCACAAACTGTTAGTTGACTTAAGTAATCGTAGGCTTATCGATGAAGTGACACACTTAAATATTGTAGGTTCTATTGTATCTAGTACCCAACCAACGTTGAGTACTTTGGATGAGGCACATCCCTATTTTAAGCTCTTGTCCAAATACCCTGATATAACGAAACCTGTTTCTTTAAGGATACGCCTAAACATACAGTTTTTCATCATATAGAGACTACGGGGCCGCCGGTTCATGCGCGCGCCCGCCCCTTGCCTCCCGATAGGTATAAGAAGGTTAGTGACGAACTTCGAATTATGCAGGAGTTGGGAATTTGCCGTCCTTCGAAGAGTCCATGGTCGAGTCCGTTGCATGTTGTGCCGAAAAAGAATGGAGAAATCCGTCCTTGCGGTGATTACAGACAACTGAATGCCGTTACGAAGCCCGACAGATACCCAATTCCGCGCTTGCATGATTTTACCTATATGTTGGCGGGAAAATGTGTTTACAGTAAAATCGATGTGGTTAGAGCGTACCACTGTATTCCAATTGCTCCTGAAGACGTCGAAAAGTCCGCAATTATTTCGCCTTTCGGGTTACACGAGTTTCCCCGTATGTGCTTTGGTTTACGCAATGCGGCACAGACTTTTCAGCGTTTCATGAACAATACTGTCCTTCAAGGTCTAGGAATTGAACGAGAAGACGGGACTTTTGAACCTAGCTCAGAGTTCATATTCTGTTATATTGATGACGTAATCGTTGCCAGCGATTTGAATAGTAGACACGAACAACACTTAGAGGTCTTGTTTAAACGTCTGAACGATTATGGTATAACGATTAACTTGGCAAAATGTTCTGACTGCCCGAATGGGCAGTCGCATATAGAATTTCTAGGACATGAGGTGACTGTCGAAGGCCTAAGGCCAGCTCTGGACAAAGTCAAGGCTATTATAGATTTTCCAAGACCTAAAACAGTGGCGGAGCTAAGGAGATTCATTGGTATGGTGACTTTTTACAGGCCACATCTACCTAATGCAATGTCATATCAGGCCGAGCTCGTGAAACACATCGGTGGTGCGAAAAAGAATGACAAATCACTAATTGTGTGGGACGACGCGGCCAATGAAGCATTATTGAAAAGCAAGCAGAGCCTTCAAGAAGCCGCGACGTTGTCTTACCCCGCACCCGACACTAACCTAGCGTTGATGACGGATGCATCAAACACTTGTGTAGGTGCGGTACTACAACAATTAGTCGACGGTCATTGGAAACCATTGGGTTATTTTTCACGCAAGCTTACTGACACGCAAGTCAAATATAGCACGTACGATCGCGAACTGTTGGCTATCTATTTAGCTATCATTCATTTTAGGAAGATATTTGAAGGAAGAGCGCTTACCATCTACACTGATCATAAGCCTCTTACCTACGCTTTTTCTAAGCTACCTAGTGACAAAGAAACGCCACGAAGAACTAGACAACTTATGTACATTAGCGAATTTACAACAGACATTCGATATGTTGTAGGCAACGATAACATAGTTGCTGACTCGTTAAGCCGTGTAGAGACAATAGCATGTCCAAGTAGTCTAGATTTCGAAGAAATTGCTACCGCCCAGTGTGTTGATACCTACATAACACACTGGAAACGCGACGCTAGTAGCAACGTAAGCATTAAGAAGGTATCTGTACCTAGTACTGCGACACACATTTTTTGCGAAGTGTCAACCGACAGTATTAGACCTTATTTACCTATGCAGTTTCGTAAAGTAGCATTTGACTTAGTGCATAATCTAAGTCACCCCGGAATTAACACCACACGTAAGCTCGTGTGCCAGCGATATTTCTGGCCGGGTATGAATAAAGATGTCAATAAATGGGCTAAAACGTGCATCCAATGTCAGAAAGCGAAGGTTCAACGTCATACAGTATCATTTTTAGGTCAATTTGCAACTGCTGGACGTTTTGAACACATCCATATTGACATTGTTGGTCCCTTGACGACAACATCGGATGGTTATAAGTATTTGCTGACTATCATTGATCGTGCCACGCACTGGCCTGAAGCTTTCCCACTCAAAGATATAACTGCAGAGACAGTAGCCAAGCTCGTCTATAACGGTTGGATTACAAGGTTCGGAATTTGTCAGTATTTGACGTCCGATCAAGGTCGCCAATTCGAGAGTAGGCTTTCCTCTGAGTTACTGAAGTGTATGGGCGTGCACAGGATCAGAAGTAGTCCATATCATCCCCAAAGTAACGGCGCCATAGAGAGATGGCATAGATCAGCCAAGGTCGCTCTCAGGGCCCGCCTAAATACTGCTTCATGGGTTGACGAGTTACCTACGGTCCTATTAGGACTCAGAACCACGTTACGAAGCGATTCTAATCTAAGCGCCGCTGAGTTAACCTATGGTCGCACCTTACGGTTGCCTGGCGAATTTTTCGTATCATCAAAATCAGAAGCCACTGACCCTATAACCTTAGTACATGAATTACGGGATACAATACGTAAGTTGAGAGCCGTTCCAGAAAGACAACGAGATTCTCAGACTTTATTCATCCACCCAGATCTAAAGTCATGTGAATATGTTTTCTTAAGGAATGATGCGGTTCGTAAACCTTTGCAGGCTCCTTATGACGGCCCATATCGTGTATTAGATCGGAATAGTAAAGTCTACAAACTTCAACTACCTAATAGACGCTTAAGTGTATCTATAGACAGGCTCAAACCTGCCTACTTGCTTAACGACGCGTTGTCTGGTGACGTCACGATAGACCACGCTCCGGCCATCAAGCAAACCCGGAGTGGTCAAGCGGTACGCCCACCTACACGTTTTAACTTATAAGAAATAATGATAAGAACACATTGCATTTTTACTTTTGTTTTATGGTGATTCCATTTACTTAAGGTGATATAAATGTAACATACTTATTTTATCATGTATATAGTTTTACCGGTATCTATCTACTATGTCGTTTTGAACAGTATAATTTGTTCCTAACAGTAATATCGAGATGTGAACTAAATGCATACTCGTATTTAAAATGCCGAGTTGATTTTGCAATTGTTCAAAGTCCAATTAGTTGAGACATAAATGTTTACTTACGTGTTGATTTATCTAGGTTAAGTTTTTGTACCTGTAAACGTAATTTTTGGCGTGACATTATTTGGTTGTATTTAGTAGCTGTAACACGTTCCATGATACTGGTGAACATGGGGAAATCTCAGTCTAAGGAGGAGCAGATTATTATTGCTCAAAATTCCACGGAAGTAGAGGCACATATGTCACGGCAGAACATCATGACCATGGTTATTGTCGGGTTACTCCTGTTCGTTGTGGGATGTTCAATGATCCGCAAGGTTCGACGTGGCGTTCGGCGGCAGTTCAGTAGCCGCATGAGGGCATGGCTCCGTGAAGAAACGGGTGGGCCAGCACCACCTCTTACCCGCGTGCAGGTTTCGCAGCCTTCGGTAGCAGTCGCAAGTCTCGCAACAAACCCCGCACCTGCTCCTACCCACTACGCGTAACATGGTGTGTGTGTGTTACTAAGATACAGATCGCGTATTTTTTTTTCTCTCGTTTTACTCCAAAAGTTATGTTTCAATATGGTAGAGTTATATTATTTTTATACTTACTAAATTTTTTGTTTGTTTATGTGTACCTATAACACGTGTAATGTTAATGTCTACGTTTTTATTATACTTCAGTTATTTTATGCATCGTGCCTGACCCAGATGAAAATGTAACGCTAATAAAATTATTGTATCAAGTTGCTATCAGTAGGTATACCTATATAAGTGCTTGGTTGTTGAGACACCTGGCGAGCGCCGCTGACGATCGTATTACATTACCGCGCTGTCAGCAGCGTTGGCCACGATGCAATGACGCACGTGCTCTGTTATAGCGATTTATAATGAGCGATGTTTTAACCTTGATCTATGTTAATAGTTTTTGTATTTGTTTATCTTTTATTTTCCAAAAGGGGGTGGTTGATGTAGCGACACGTATTGCACATGCAGCGAATTTCGCTGACATATAAAATCCATTGCAAGCGTTGCATCAGTCGTCACCCGGAGGGCACGGTAGGCAGACAATTAACTAGGTTCGCTTAGTGTATGTAATTAATTACGAAATATTGTAATTTAAATGTTTATTAAATACCAGTGCTATATATGGGACTCGCTAATTTATCGCCGACCCACGTAGTGATAAGGACTAGATACCCATATAGGCTGCATAGTGGTAAACCCACACATTCATACTCACAAACTTTCGCGTTTATAATATTAGTAGGATTAATGTCTAATTCCCTCAACCATCGCATTACACGTATGAACGGATGGAACAATTTATTGTGTTAATTATTGTCTGGAGAAAATTCTTATGAAAGAGAAATTATTAAATGGGCGGTTTGGCGCGGCCGAAAGCCTATCCTACGACGCGAACGAAATCACAGGGCAGTCGGTATTACTGTTCTTAATAAAAATATTAACTGTTACATTTGCTCATCAAACTGATTCTTATTTGCCTCATCTCTCAAGGAGTCGACGTTGATAAACTGAGTTTGAATGATAGACCTCCAATCGCAATGGATTCGAAGGCTGGTCTCTCCGGTTGATTGATGGCACGATTCCAAGCCTCGACCCTTCCGGGATGTCCACATTAGTCACAGCGTTGACAAATCACGTGACAATTATGTGAGTGGAATTGGTACTTGTGGGTTATACATATTATTTTACTTGAAATTATCTCTGATTTCGTGCATCTTGGTAATTCTTCTTAAGGTTATTTTGTAGTAAGGAGTAAATTAAAAAGTTTGAATCTAGATGTTTCCAACGATTGTAATAGTCGTGAGCTTCGATCACTACAATCTTACGTTGGTATGATCATCGTAAAAAAGAGTGTTTTTCTATCCAGACATAAAGTGTGTTTCTTACAGATTAAAATATTATTTTTAATTATGTAAGTACTATTATTGTTATTTTACAAAAATTTAGAAGCTAACAATTGTATACTAAATATGCTCAAATAAATATTTTTGGAGAAAAAGAAAGTTAATTAACAAGAAAAGTTATATCTTGTCTATTTAAACCACACTTACATTATAAATACGTGAGTTTGTACCTAAGTGAGTGAATGAGCATGAGAGTGAATGTTCCTCCCTTCTGCACTTTGAAAAGGCTAACCTTATTCTGGCATTCTAAATCTGGTGCTATGTTTTTTAACCAAACCAAAACTAATGGCATGGTATTATGGTTCAGAAGATATCCTACCAATTATAAAAAAAAAAAAAAAAATTAAGACTTTTAAGGATAGATTGGAACCGAGAACCGTATCCAAGTTAATGGATTATAAGATACCCGGACCCTTTCAAAGATTGTCTGCATTTGTCACTAGGGCAAGACGAATCGGGAAACAATATTTCTTTACGGGATTGATCAGTTCATGGATAGAAAATGTATCTATGTATTAGAATAGCTATTAATAGTGCGAGTGGGAGGTTGAACCCATTGGTTCAACCTCCAAACATACATGTTTAATGTGTAAGGTTAACGTATTTCGATATTACCTATTAATCCATCAAAAATCCTACAAAAGGTAAAATTTTCGATAACGTTGGAATTTCGCAAACAAAGACTTTTGTTTATATGATAATACGTACGTTTAAAGTGGAATAAATTGCCTTAGGCTGTTCTTTCCCACAAATTAAGTCCTGAGTGTCTTAAAATATTAAGTGAACTAGCAAAACTTTGTTCTTAGTTCCAAGCAGGCTTTATCCATTGTAAAAAAGTTAGACAGTAGTTTAACAACTTTCTCAGCCAGTTATCAGATTCGGTTCATCTTGAACCAACACATCAAAGTTCAACCAACCACAAAAAAGTTCCACGCAGCTGCTATTTTTCAATTCAGCACCAACACAGTGTAAACTCAATGAGCAAGCAAAAAAGCTTGTCGCTAGCTAGATGGAAAATATTTAATTTACTGACAGTCACAAAAATTCAGAAACGGAAAACAGCATTTGAGCAAATAGGACAAAAAAGACGCACAAATCTAAAACAGAGCAATAAACTAGGTTTTTGTAATTTCAAAATAGCCAAAACATGTTTTTATATTATACTTTACACTAATACCTGTTTTAGAATAGCTGACCAGCCAGCGGCTTTGCTCGCTCGGTCTTGGTATAATTGGTGGAAGCGCTACTTTGGAATCTCGAGGATACCCTGGTCGGACACTTATGTGGTTTTCTGTCATCACTGGAGTCTGGAACAGTGCTCCGCAGATAGCAATAAGCTCGTCCCCTATTACATGGAACCAAAACATGGTGAAACGAAGACATTTATAACACTGCTGCCTACCCCTTCTAGGGTATACAGGTGTGACGCTTTGTTTTGTTGTATTTAATCTAATAAATACAATATAATATAATACAAAAGTATATACGTGAAGTATATACTAACTATATACACTTCAAGTATATACTTTTTGGCCTCTAGTCCTTTATTATAAGTTAAGAAATTTGTTGCTTGCATGTTTGTTCTCGTAACTTAATTTCTGAATTATATAATCTATATAACTAACTAATATAGAAAAAAGTAAGTAAGTATATACAGGAATTATAATGCTTTTACAACAAAACACAATGAAAATTTCTGATTTCATCGATGTAAGAGTCTTAAGACCCAAAAAGATTTAACGCCTGTACGGGTAATTTGATCAGCACGCACACTTGCACACACTTTGTGTTCGCACACAATTTGTTTATTGCGTGGGAAATCCCATTGTTCAACATTGTTCCGCGTTAACTTGATATCGTGCGCCGGCTTCCATGATTTAAATTTTAAATTTATTGTTAATTAACTGTTGACCTGGATCCGGTTATTAATGAGTAAAATGAGCAAGCTTTTACTTTACTGTAAAGTAGGTGCAGTGTGTCAAATTACGTTTTCACCTTGGAAAAGCTTCGTTTATCTCACGAATCTGCGCGCAAAAATCAATTTTATCCGCTTGCGTGGAAATAGTACATTGTATACCGAGGAGAGAAAACGATCTGCTTCTGTTCGAGAGTATACTTAAACGAAACTCGAGCACAGAAATAGAACTTACTCCCGAGTCATACAAAGTGCTTTATTATTACACCTACGAGCAAAATAAAATAGTTACCTTCATTATAGTCCTTCAAATGTAAGAGATACCGTTTGACAGTTTAGACAGATTGTAAAATAGGGATGGGGTCAATAAATCTGTTACTACAATATCCGAATCTTGAAAGGCATCGATATAATTTCTTTATATTTACTAATCAATTACAGTTTTACGGACCTACACCATGCTGTGCAGGCGGGTTTAGTCTATGTAGTACACTTAAGCAAACTTGATTAGTTGGTACAGGTATTTAAACAAAGGTGACATTTTAATTTCCATAAAGTCACTTATTTTCTTTTTATGTTATAAACTAACATATGGCTTTTATAGACCCAAATTTTATTATTGTAAGTTTCCTACCGAAATAGCGCTTATTTAATTAGATGACACTATAAATTGTTGTCGTTTACAAAGGAGGCTGCTTCGCATTCTCTGTTAGGTATAGGTACAAGTCTTGATAAACGAATTGTTTATTTTTACTGTAATATACGGAATTACTCACATAATGCTTGTCGAATAGGTCCATTTCACGCTCGAAATATGGGTGTAATTTCACCACCAATTCACGAGCATGTGCGTTCAAAGTACGTCCTCTTTTTGAGATTATAATCACTTGTTTAGTTCAGAGTCTAGTACAAAGATTGCCAAAGTAATCGAATACAGAAGGATCAGTCCAGAAAACTAATAGCCAAGTCACGAAATATCATGAAACACACAAACGGAAAAAGTACGCAAGATTTGTATGTTTGTTTGCATTGAATAGACTCTAAAAATACTAGGTCGATTTGATACATTCTTACACCATTGGAATCCTACATTATACCTGATGAACATAGGTTATAGAATATTTTCAAAAAGTTAGGGATCCATATGAAAACTTCGATAATGTAATATAAACCATGGCGTGAAAAAATACCCAAAAAAATCTTATAACGCGTATACTGCGGAAATATTGACAATAGAGCCAAGTAATGAACGGTTTTATAAAAGACATTAATATCTATAAAAAGGCAATGACCCCATTATGTACAGAAATGTCACAATAAGTACTTTTTCATGTTAAAATATGCAATAGTAACGCTAGTACAAATTAGGTCACACTACTCGTACCTTGATATTAATCCGTATGTACTCGAATAATAAAGCATCACATAATAAAAAAAACACATCGACAGACAAAGCCTACAAGCAGCTGGGTTTCATCAAGCGAGTATGCAATTCTTTTAAAAGCATAGACTGTATTAAAGTTCTGTACTACACATAATTATGTTAGAAGGATTTTAGAATACGCCTGTAATATTTGGTCACCTTGCTATAATGTCCACATCCAGAAATTAGAATCTATCCAACATATTTCTTGAAATTTTTAAGCTTTAAATTCTTTAGGACCTTCAACTCATATACTGAAGTTTGCAAATATTATCGCATGGGTACGTTGGAACAGAGGCGAGAACAGTATGACGTTGTATTTCTTCATGACCTACTCTCTGGGAAAATTGACTGTACTATTGACTAGTATCGCAATACGGGTTCCAAATCGTCAAAGTCTATTCCACACCACTGTTGCACGTACCTAATGTACACACTAACTACGCTCGTAATTCTGTCCTCTGTCGCACCGCTGAAACTTATAATAAGCGTTACTCAAAACTAGACATCTTCCACTTACCAAGAAATGCCCTAAAAATTGAGATAAAAAAGTCTCACGTGCTGACTTTATAAATTTTATAACGATTTAGTCAAACCCTCCCTAATCACAGTTACACATACACACATACACACACCCATATACTCACACACTCAACATACACTTACGCATATAAATACATCATCCGCATAATTATTGATTTCCGTGTGCCACACGTATATAGTTTTTGAATACGTAAAATAATAATTATTTATATATTCAATCACTTTGGCCTTACTTTTATTTATATAGTTAAGAATCGTAATTAGTTAATTTATTACGCTGTCGATTGCAATAAATAAATAAAGACGAAATATTTGATTGTGTGTTTGTTTGTAATAGATAAACGCAAATAGTAGATTATGCACCAAGGGAGTAAAGCAGTGTCTTACGTCGTGGGCGGTATATTGAACCCTGAGTGTAAGGGGGACTCTCGGGTAATTCCCGAGCGTAGCGAGGGAGTTATGTAGAGTCCTGAGTGAAGCGAGGGGTTAAAGCCGCCCAAGACGAAGACAGGCTTTATCCTCGAGGTGCATACTCTACTTTTCATACCTACTGCGAGACAATAAAAACTCAGAGCTAAAATAGCGCTAATAATAGTAAAATAGCAATTATATAGTTAAAAGTAGTACATTAATAGTTAACATTCATATTGGACACATTTGTACCGTTATATAGAGACAGAGTAATATTTTTGTAAAGAACATTTTATGAAAAACACTGTTCTAGACTTTCGCGGTTGAATTTTGGTTAATGTTTGGTTTGGATGATTGGTTCGAATATATTTTAATTTCAACCAATATGTAGTATTATCTATGACTTCAACTATGACCTTGACTTGAATAACAAACTAGTATAGATGCTAACGCATGCGCAGAGAGGGCCGTGCGTAACCCATAGCAACCGGCGCACAACAATCGTGCGTTCGTTTAGCAATAAGGGCATTCATTGGTGGCGTAGCTATTGTTGGCTCTTTTGTTAAAGCGTTCGTCAAGCTCAGTTTTGGTGGCAAAAATAACTCTTTTTTAGCTTTTCAAACACTGAACAAAAAGAGCCATAAATGATATTTTCATCCATATATTCCCAATTCGATCGCCCTTGTGAGCATTTTTAGCGTTATATTTGCCAACTTAGGGCTATTAGAACGCACTACTTATAGTTAAACCTTTTCGCGCCTTTATTTTTTTTTTCTGTATGCTGTCTCCGTACAAAGAGTATTCCTACAATTAACGTTCCAAATCCAAATCACTTTACTCCCCAGGGAGTTTCATACAACTTTACAGCCCCGCGTATGTAATGCCTTGCTTTACGTAGAGATTGCGTGACATGTAATAGAACATTTTCGAGCAGGTTGTATGAAAAAGAACCTTACTACTACCGACTAAAATGTATTTTCACGAATAGGAAGCTATATTATGCCCGAGTAACATACAATTTTACAGATTTTATTATTTTTATACCAGTGAATTTGAAGAGTCGCAACCGCAACGATACGGAAAAAAACAAAGCACCAGACTACGTATCTTTGGTTTTACAGAGGAGGTTATTGAAATTGTGTGAGTTACGCCTGGGGCCTTACTATCAGCTTCGTAAAAACCATGCAAGTTCCGTGCAGTTCTTAAACCTGACAAACAGTTTTGAATGAAATCATACCATGACGCTCATTTAGGTGAACTGTTTGAATACTGTTTTCTTAAAGATGAAACAGATAATATTGTCTCTGGCATTCTAACAATTTACTGCGTTTTTTTCTGCGGTTCTTGAGTGGTAGGCGTGGGCAGGCCTGCTTTAAAGTAATTTTGGTACGAATAAACCGGACAGTTGTCTAGAAGTCCTGCTTTAAGAGCTCATTAAGGCCCCTGTGCAATTGTTATTTCGTCTTGAAAAGTATGAATCTTCAAACGGTATCTTTTAGATTTGAAGGACTATATTTTTATTTATTACTATAGTAAATAAGTGTTGTCTGGAGCATTTTGTAAGAAATTAAAGACATCTTGACTTCTTGATCTGTATTTGTTATTTCTGGTGGCGTCATCGTCATAAAACCTTTTCACTTTCATTACCTCTTTCACTTTCTGATGACATTTTGGAAAACTATTAAGAATAACTAAAAACGTACTGTTCGATTATCAATTTAGTAAAAAAGAAAAAACACCAAAACGTAACGTACGTGATTGATCTTTCGGCGAAACCTTACTCTTCCGTATTTACCCAGGTTTTTGTTACTGAAGCCGGTTACAGAAAATTAGTTCTTTAATAATTATATCTACACTTACAAATATGAATTCAAAAAAGATAATATAAACACCTAATTTGCAAAATAGGTAAAATTACAAAAAAAAACATTACAGTGCAACATTTTCCTTCAATTTTCAAACTACTCTATCATAAAATAAGTTTTTGATTTTTATAGCACATGCACTTTTTAATTTATTGGCGGGTATGGGCTCATTGACTTAATGTAGAAAAAATAGTGTCATTGTTGGATACGCGCGCTGAGCAGTCATGCGCAATGAGAATCAAAATTATTTCCGCCATACCACATACTTTTTCCGTGGCCGTGCGTTTTGAATAAAATATATTTATATTAAAAAAACGACAACTCCCGACTCACAACGAGCTATGGAGAGGGCTATGCTCGATGTTTGTCTAAGTGTTCGAATCGAAAATGAGGAGATCCCTAGAAGAAAGTCACCGACATAGCCCAGAAGATTAGCCAGTTAAAGTGGCAGTGGGTAGGGACATAGCACGCAGAACAAGGTTCTGGAGTGAAGACCACGGACCGACGACGTTGGAGGCAGGCCACTTCTAACCGGTCCTTTTGGAAATTTATGGGAGAGGTATATGTTCAGCAGTTGTCATCCTACGGCTGAGATGATGGTGATAATCTTAAAAAAATGATAATATGTAATTCAAGTGTTGTAAAATTAAAGGTTGTGTTAATAGAGCTCTAGTACAGGCAAATCAATAAAACAAGTACAATTAAAAAAAAAACGATTTCCATTTTATTCAGTTATTGGAGTGTGTCTCAAAAACTATTGAACCGAATTTAATGAAAATTAAATGGGACAACACGGAAAGCACCAGCTTTCAAACAAAAAAGAATTTTGAGAATCGGTCCACCCAGTCCAAAGTTATGAGGTAACAATAATAAAAAAAAAATACAGTCCAATTGAGTAGCTCCTTTTTTGGAACTGGCCTCGATCAGAATAAAAATCATATACATAGTACAATTGAGAAGAGTTCCGTTAGCAATACGAAAGTTTAAAGTGTTTGTAATACTTTACAACTCTACATTATCTCCGCTTAACTTTTATACAGCTTCATGAATAAAATTTAATTTCACAACTGCAACATTCGTAATTTGAACAATTATTATAGTAAATAAATACTTAACTTATTTGCACTTTTGTTTTATTTCAACTGTATGAGTAAAGATAAAATAGTGTATGCAAAGGCATATAATTAGGTATTATGTGACCGTTATAAAACTACTATTAAGAGGTTAATTTTTAAACAAATTGCTGTCACTTAAAGTAAAATTAAGAAATGAATCTGCTACATATAATTTTAATCTAAGAAAATTTACACAATCAAAATAAATTTAAAACGAAATTCTAATGCGTACATTTTAAACACCGTTTGCTCACTCAATCACACTCTAAAGAGGTAAGTTGTAAGAACCATTTGAATGATTCATAATTGTTATACCTTTACTTACCTACAATTTGCAATAAAGAAATTTGAATTTGAATCAGAAAAGGGTATGAAGAAAATTTTGAATATCTACATAAGTGTGAATTCATTTACAATTTGAATTATTCATTTTCGTTAATTAAACAAGGATAAATTAATAAATTTAAATTTACTTTCAACCAGAAAGTATGTAACATTTTTATAAAGAAGAGATACGAGTATCAAGATAACAAACTTCACCAAATAACGTAGCGTTAGGCGTGTCACCATAAGTAATTTAATTTAACTGAAAGAAAACACATAAAAGTAAAAATTGACAATAAAAAGAAGTGGGTGAATTGAAGTGTGTCGCAAGTTGAAACAGGTAGCGAATATTTCATCATACATTTCATATTCCAGATTTTGAATGAATTGGAATTTCGGTCGAATGAAATTGGAATCGGTGACTTGACTTTAAGACGCGGTCCAACCCTAACTTTAAAATAATTTACGATGCTTTACGTAAGGTTGAAAATCGCTTGTTAGATTGGACGATGTAATGCGAAAATGCGTTCATTTTGTAAGTTTTCTATATATTTTTCGATATATACTAACACAATTGAAAAAACTGCTGGTTATTACTTTAGTACTAAACGTTGGCTATGTATTACCCAAAAAAAAAATAAAGTGCTATCGCTGAAAATTCTGAGAGTTTGGACCTGAAAGTTTATTTTTGTGGACCTATTCAGGATTTTTTCTGCTGAAAGAGAGTTATATTAATGAATTATATTCAGTTATTACTCTTTTTTTATCCCTTTTCTAACCGTTGTTTTTTTTTTCATAACATATTATCGATCAGTTTCGTTACACTAGGTGTTTAAAAATTCTGATTTTTACTATTATCAGGATACGAGCGCGCCTTAAGTAAAGTGACTTATTTACTTTACTGAGATTTGCGTATCATGTACTATATAGGGATTTTAACCAATCATGGAAGGATAACCATTCTCATAATTTCCTGTAAATTTAGGTATCTCTATTGAAGGTAATTTAACACATGATTGCTCATAATTTTAACATAACGCTTGAATCGTACTGCTTGTTCCATATCTCAGAAGAAGGAAGTTAATGTCTTCTGATGTCATAATACTGATGTTCGGCGAGCCTACGATTCAATTTGAATGAATCTTGAATAAACAATGTTTCATCTCTGTGATAATTTTAAATAAATATAGCTATTATTTTTGGTATATGGGGAATATCAGTTATACTATATAATATAGGCATTATAGTGCAATATGCAATGATATTATCTTTTTTTAAATATCTATTATGTTGCAATTTTAGAGAGAAAAATATACAACCTCGGAAGGCATTCAAACCCGCAACTTCAATCAATCACGACAATCCGTGTCAGACGCCATGACCGCTAAGACACCGAGCTAATCATCCAAGCATTGAATTCTAAATCTCTATCTGACTTTTAACCATAGTGTAGAGTCGGAGTGATATATGAGTAATCTTTTTTAGCGCACTGATTAGGTGCTGGTGGGATCCACCCACAGAGACGAACGCTTACGGCTGTTGTACAGGATCCATTTTTCATCGCAGGTTTTGACGCAACAATTTGATTTAGAATTCCCGTGTTTCTATGACGATTCAGAAGTGATATGCATGGTTCGACGCGCAAAGTCTCACTGTTGGTCGCTTTTATTGTGTGTCAACTTTTGTCGACTCGCAACAAGTACAGAAGTTAACGAAACCTCGGTAACTTCTGTACTTGTTGCGAGTCTCGCTCCACTGGTACTCTGGTCGGCTAAGTGCCGTCAGTTGTGTGTAGTCACGTGAGGCTGTGACGCGCAATCAAGTATGGGCTCTTTTTCCCAGGTTGAGGCTGATTGTAAATTTATGTGCGTTAAGAAAAGAGACGAGTACATCGAGGTCCATTGCAAGATGGTTAATATTAAAACGCTTATTATATTGTATTTTTACTATGAATACAAGTACATCGCGGTTGATTGCAAGATAAGGTGGTGCGCTTATTTAAGTGTGTTTTTATAGTGAATCCAGTTTTATAGATTTCAACGACAGTGAAAGTAAATGATTTTGTTATTGCGGTCGGATACAATATCAGAGGGCTGCTTCTTTCTGTGTTTAGCTTAAGGACAGCCGTCTGAGGTAGGGTTTATTTTATTTATTTATTTTATATAGAAACACCAACAGTATACATATTAAATAAAAACTATGAGTTAACACTTACAATTATATAACTGTTCTGATATGTACACTTTTAACAGGCGTTTACAGCTTTCACAATTTAACAGTGATAGGAGATAAAAAGTTACATTTAAGTTAACTAAAATTTATACATAAAATATTTACAACTAAGACAAAAATGTCGGAAACAGAAAATTCAATTTCATTGCAATTAGTTAGTGTTGTGTAATAATTTTGTTATTTTATTTTTAAATGTGTTTAAAGGGTCATGAAAGATATCAAGATCATTTACGGAAGCATTATATTCATTATATGTACGACATATTCTTATTAAAGGAGAGTTATAAGCTAAGTTCGTTCTAGCATGTGTAATATGAAGAATATTTTGGATTCTATGACGGGGATAGTGGCAAGGAACTTTTAAGGAGATGTGATTTAAAAGTGACGGACAATCGATTAAGCTGAGGATTTGTTTATAGAGAAACGATAGGTCACGAATTTTTCTTCTGTCGCGTAATTTATTCATTTTGAAGAAAGCCAAGCGATTAGAATACGGACTTCTGTGTGATATTCCAGAACAAGAAAAAGCCAAGGATCTTGTAAAGGCTCGCTGAATACTTTCAATGCGTTGAGAGTGTTATTTCAAAGGGTTATTCCACAGTGAGCTAGGTCAGCTAGGTCTTTGTAATTACAGACACGATCCATAAATGGATGTGAGTGTTAGTCATAATTTAATTGTCGGTTTATATTGTTTGTTAGTTTTATCTTGTTCTGGTGGTGGTGGGGTGATAAACAACTATCGTAAGCTTGGTATTTTCATTTATTTTACATAAATATTGCGTCAAAATCAATGCCAATGCACGTGATAAATTCGGAAATTGGAGAGAGAGAAAACCCGTGGCAACATTAGATGTTACTAACATCTGTCACTGTCACATTATATCTGGAATGTCATAGACAAGAGATGTAACATATCTCTTTTGCGCTACTTATCGTAGCCGATGTTAGCTGGAGGCGCTTATGGACCACGTCTCCCAAAGACCCGAGTAGGCTCTTCGACAAATTCTACCGGCCCATGGTCAGGCCCCGTTTGGTTGTGAACACTGATCTAGCGTTTTTATCTTTCCGATTTAACTTCAACCACTTAAATCCGCGTCTACTATCTTGATTGTATAATGGACCGTATTTATGCAAGCATCAGTGTGTGTGTTTCCGCCGAAGGTAGCTGCGGTGATCTTCAATAATATCACCTTACGTGCTTCAGAACTTATTTATTTTTGATGCTTTGGTACATAGTTTAAGTGTAGTAATTATGATAAGAAAAATGGACATGGTAAGTATGTAATTGCTCGGTAGATCGTGTGAAGTGAAGTGGAGCTGAGGTGCAGTGACAGCCGTACGTACACCCTTCCCGCACCCCGCTGACTCCCCGCTGTCGCCTTCAGAGTTGATGCAAAAGATTAACGTTGTAAACATCCTCCCGCCTCCTTGAAAGCCTCGTCTTTCAAGAGTATGATTCCGGAGTTGGAAGAGGACAAAGTCTTGACACTGCTCTCCTGAGTATTGACTTCTTGGTTTGGACATCGACCACTCTGCATACGCCGTCGGAACCCAAATATGTCTTGACTATGCGGCCCAATTGCCACTTCATTGGTGGTAGGTGATCTTCCTTTAGAATGACAAGATCTCCACGTTTGAGTTGGCGTCCATTAGTCTGCCACTTGACACGCTGCTGGAGTTCGCAGATGTATTCGCGTGTCCACCGGTTCCAAAATGTTTGTCGTAGTCGTTCGATAAGTTGATACCGGTTGATTGAGATTTTCTCGGTTGTCGGCGATGGCAAAGATACCAAAGGTCGCCCAACAAGGAAATGACCATTTTTTTTTTTTTTTTTTGTCCCGGGGAAATCCTTTATGGATACCACCTACCACGGGGAGGGAGGTGGTTATGTGGGAGTCCGTATACCCACCAAAACCCCGGGGTGTTCCGTCACTGCCGTCTTCGGCGGGAACGCGGGACAGATTTTTCACACGACCGCGAACCCGCCGTGGCTGTCCGTTGCCGGACCCTTCTCTTCGCGGCACGCCAGAACACATGGAGCACCGCAACTGCCTCGGAGACCAAACTCGCCAACAATGGGCGCCAGACTTCCCCGTGTCTGGACGCCCTAGGTCTCCCTGCGGTGGGTCGGATATGTAGCCCCACCGCCTGCTACGTCAGCCACAAGGGATAGCCCCCCCGCGACCCCACCTCCTCGAGTCTGCGCCGAGCGCCCGGACCCCACCTCCTCGAGCCTGCACCAAAGTGCCCGGGCCCCCCTCCTCGAGCCTGCGCCAAAGCGCCCGGGCCCCACCTCCTCGAGCCTGCGCCAAAGCGCCCGGGCCCCACCTCCTCGAGCCTGCGCCAAAGCGCCCGGGCCCCACCTCCTCGAGTCTGCGCCAAAGCGCCCGGACCCCGCCACTCCTATGTGGACTTGGCGGCCAAAGCCCATAGGAGCGGCCCGCCTGAGCCGGCCAGCGCACCCCAACGCCGGCGCGGCCCCTGGGTTCCTCTTGGCTTCACCGTGGTGTACCTAGCCACGGTTACTGAGCCCCCCCGCCACGTCAATGCGAGAACCCTTCGGGGGGGAACAAGGAAATGACCAGGCGTAAGTGGCGACAAGTCAGAAGGATCCGATGACAAGGGTGTCAACGGACGTGAATTAAGTATTGCCTCAATTTGGTAAAAAAAGTGTTGTTATCTCCTCAAAAGTTAAGCTAGTATTTGCTACAATTTTACGTAATAATCCCTTCGCTGATTTAATACCTGCTTCGATAATTCCCGAAAAGTTTGGAGAGTATGCCGGGTTAAATTGAAATAATATACCTTCCTCGCTTGCAAATTGAGTGACTGGCTGACGACAGGCCCTAAGCATTCGTTTCAGTTCATTGTTAGCACCAACAAAGTTGGTGCCGTTGTCGCAGAATATTGTCTTAGGCTTGGACCGTCGAGAAATAAATCTTCGAAGACATAAAATAAACGCATTAGTACTTAAGTCGCTTGAAACTTCCAAATGCACGGCTTTAGTTGAGAAACAAACGAATAAACATAGATAGCACTTAGAAGTTCGAGCACCACGGCCCTTTCGACTCGATATGTAGAAGGGCCCCCCAAAATCAACACCACAGGTTTCAAATGGAGGAGCAGGTGTGACGCGTGGTTGTGGTAAGTTGCCCATGATGGGTTGTACAATTTTACCTCGCATTCTAATACACCGTACACACTTGTTGACAGTTTTTTTCGCAATTTCGCGTCCACCTGTTGGCCAAAATTGCTCTCGAATTGAGCTGAGCAATAATTGTGGACCGCAATGTAATAACCGGATGTGTTCACGTTCAAATAAAAGTTTAGTAAAATGATGTTTAGAATCAATCAGTATAGGATGTTTTTTATCTATTGAGTAGTGTACACTATTTTGAATACGCCCACCTACTCTTAACACGCCATGAGTATCAAGATATGAATTTAAAGCTAAAATATGTGATTTCGAAGGTAGATTTTGATTTGATGACAATGTTTGTATTTCTGTAGGGAATGATTCCTTTTGTGATAACTTTGCCAATGTGATTATTGAAGTGTGAAGCTCGTCTTTAGTAAGTATATCATCTTTGATTTTATTATTTTTACTGCATGTTGTATTGTTAATAAATCTTAGTACGTATGCTAATATTCGTTGTAGTTTGTGTAGTTTTGAAAATTTATCAAATTTTATGATGAATTCACACTTATTAGTACTAATGTTTGCCTTTATTTCAGGTAGCACTACATCAGGAATCGTGTTTGGGGGCCAGTTATCTTCACTATGCAGAAGAAATTGCGGCCCTGACCACCACAAATCTGTATTTGGCAACTGTTGGGGCGGGACACCTCTGGTAGACAAATCCGCGGGATTCTGCTCGCTAGGTATCCATCTCCATGCATTTTGATTAGTTAGTTCACGTATTTCCTGTATTCTGTTGCATACGAATTGTTTCAAAGTTTTTGGCTGTGTCTTTATCCATCCTAAAACTATGTATGAGTCAGACCAAAATGTTGAGGATTTTATCTGTACATCGAGAGATTCTATGATCTTTGCGTGCAACCTAGCACCCAACAACGCAGCACACAACTCCAGTCTAGGAATTGTGGTTGGCTTTATGGGGGCTACTTTAGTTTTAGCACACAGTAATTTTACTTTTGTATTACCCGTATTGTCAGTCGATTTAATAAATAAACAGGCTGAATACGCCTTGTTAGAGCTATCCACAAATATATGGATATCTGAACTACTTGAGTGCAAGGATACATGTCTCGGTATTTGTATTGTAGCTAATATTTTTATGTTTAAATCAAAGTTTTTCCATACCTTTTCAATTTGGTCTGGCACTGGTTCATCCCAGTCTAACTTTTCCATCCACAGGGCTTGTATTAGCATTTTTGGAATGATCGTAGAAGCAGATAGTAACCCGAGTGGATCAAAGATCTGAGATGCAGCAGAAAGTATATTTCTTTTAGTAGTTATTTCTGGAATTTTAATATCTGTAGAAAATTTTAGTATATCAAGAGAAGGAGACCATATAAGACCAAGAACTGAAGATTGTTTTGAAAACTCATGGTTATCCTTTGTAGTGACAATATTACAATTATTAAAGATTTCTGGACAGTTAGTTCTGAATTTTCTGAGTAGAAAACCACCTTTTTTTAACTCTTCTGTAATACCTGTAGTTATATGTTGCAACTCAGAAGTAGACGTAGCTGTTACAAGACAGTCATCAACATAGAAATTATGTTTTATAACGTCACTAATGATGGGATCACTACAGTCTTCTGCCAGTTGCAGTAAGCACCTCGTGCTTAAATATGGTGCAGAAGCTGTCCCATACGTGACTGTGTTGAGTTGTAACGTCTTAAGTGGTTTAGCTTCGTCATCCCTCCAAAGAATTAATTGTAAATGTCTTTGTGATGGATGCACAGTCACTTGCCTGTACATTTTTTCAATATCCCCACACAACGCATACGGATTTTGACGAAATCGTATAAGAATTGATAATAAGTCGTCCTGCACAGTTGGACCCACAATCTGAATGTCATTAAAAGATTTTCCACTTGAGGTTCGACATGATCCGTCAAAGACTACTCGTAACTTCGTTGTTTCACTTTGTTCTTTTATGACAGCATGGTGAGGAATGTAGTTACCAAAATCAGGCCTTTGAATTTCAGTCAAATGTCCTAAATCTCTATATTCATTAATAAATTCTTTGTATGATTGTTTGATCTGAGGAGACCTAGATAAGCGTTGCTCTAAATTTAGAAAGCGTCTTTTTGCAATATTGTATGATTCCCCTAGTGTCTCCTCTGGGTTTTCTCTAAGTGGAATATTGACACAAAACCGTCCGTCACTAAGACGTGTCGTAGTTTTCTTAAAATGTGTTTCACAGAATTGTTCATCTGTGCTTAGTAATTTACGAAAAGAGGAAACTTCCTCTATTTCCCAAAAGCGTGTCATGGAGTCTTGTATTTGTTGGCTGAAATTGCAATGAATACTACTATTACGACTATTAGAGTCAGTGGGGCTACCGCCTGTTGGTCAACCTACCACCCAGCCCAATTTAGTATCGCGTAGTGTAGGTTTGTTTTTACCTAATTTGATTGTACCATTTGTATTTAATAACTCCCAAAAAACGTCTGCCCCGAGAAGTATGTCAACTTCTGAGGGACGATAAAACTCTGGGTCGGCTAGTTGAATGTTCGCTGGTATATTTAGTTGTGATGGATCGATTTTAAAGCTCGGCAGGTTACCTGTTACTTGAGGTATGACCACGCACGACACATCGATGCTAAATGCAGTGACTCGAGATTTAATTACTAGATCACAACTTTGTGTTGCGTTGATAGTACCATTATTAATCCCAGTAATAGAAAGTGTATTGTTTTTAGTTGTTAGGTTTAACTTGTTTTTTAATTTTTCAGTTACCAGTGACGACTGACTGCCATTATCTAGGAGTACTCTGGCCAGGCAAGTGTTTCCAGATGTAGAATCAACAATTTCCACTAACGCTGTACTCAATAGGACCTGGCTAGGTGTGATCAACGACAGAGACAAAGGGTCAGGTATGTATGTATCAAGAATATTAGTAGTAGTGTTAGTTTGTAGTATTTTAGTATAAGCATTTCTTTGTAAATTAGTATTAGTCGTTTGTTGTGTGTGAGCTGATGCCTTTTGCTGTTCATTTGGCTCAGTAGTATTTGTATTATTAGAATTATAATTATGTATGTGTAGCAATGTATTGTGTTTTCTTCCGCAGGTCCTGCAATTACCCATTTTGCAATTGGACCGGTGATGACCCGGACGCAAGCAGTTAGAACACAGCCTAAATTTATTCACTTCAGTTATTCTGGACTCAGGTGTCATCGATTTGAATTTCAGACATTCATAAAGTCGATGACCCTGCTTACACACAGGACATTGATAACTGGAGTTATTATTTTCAATTAGTGAAGATAACACAGATGTAGTTTGTTTATTGAAAGACTTCTTGTATTCTGGTTTCGAATCGTTTCTACTAAATTGTACTGTCTCAAGAACATCGGCACGATTTCGCAAAAATCGATAAAAATCGTCTAACTTAGCAGAGTGTGAAATTGTACCCTTGTACTCCTCCCATTTAAGACCTGTGGTGCTGTCCAACTTCATAGCCATCATGAAAATAACTATAGTATCCCAATAATCTGTAGGTTCTTCGAGGATACTTAGTGCTCGCAGAATTTTGGAAATATGATCTATCAGATATCTCAATGATTTGTATGACTCTTTAGTAATTGTGTCTAAATTAAATAAAGACTTTAAGTGATTATTAATTAATATTTTCTTATTATTGTACCTATCATTTAGTAAATTCCAAGCCACTATATAATTTTCCGACGTACACTCAATCGATTTAATTACGACAGCGGCACCAGCCTCTAATGATGACTTAAGATAGTGAAATTTATTTATCGCCGGTATCGAGTTATTTTGATGAATTAAAGAATCAAAGGTGTCACGGAACTCAAGCCATTGCAAGTGGTTTCCATCGAACTTAGGAAGTGATATACGAGGGTGAATCAAAAAGTTCTTAGAAGTGCATATATATGAAACCTTTTTGGATCAAGTTCGATATTCAAATTAAAGAGTGTCTATCACACTATATTTATGCAGACTGTCGCTTGTTTTTGTCAGTTCGTTCGCATGTAATAAATTTTTTTGTGCAACGAGTTGCTAAAAAGTCAAAATTATGGATAAAAGTGAGTTACGTGCGGTGATAAAATATCACAGTTTGAAAAAAATGTCTACGAAGGAAATTTTTTTGGACATTCAGCAGACATTAGGGGGTGATGCTGTACCCTATTCTACGGTTGCGTACTGGGTGGCTGAATTTAAAAGAGGTAGATCAAGCTGTAAAGATGACCCGCGTTCTGGGCGGCCTTCAACCTCCGTTACAGAATAAAATGTCAAAAAGGTTGAGAATCTGGTTTTGGAAGACAGAATAATGACTATAAAACATATAGCTGAGATCCTAAAGATATCTTTTGGTAGCGTTCAATCCATTTTAATTGATTCACTGGGGTTCAAAAAAGTGTCTACAAGATGGGTGCCACGAATGTTAACCGACGAAAACAAAAAGCGACGTTTGGAAATTTCCAAGCGTAATCTTGAAATGTTCCAGCGTGATTCGGATAATTTTTGCCGTCGTCTTGTCACCATGGATGAAACGTGGGTCCACCATTTTGATCCTGAAACTAAAAGACAAAGCATGTCTTGGAAACGACCATCCTCTCCATCCATTAAGAAATTTCGAGTTGCTCCTACCGCTGGCAAAGTTATGGCCTCTGTGTTCTGGGATAGTGAAGGAATCCTTTTTATTGATTACATGCCAAAAGGCCAGACGATTACTGGACCCTATTATGCAAATTTATTCCCGAAAGTGCGTGAAGCGATTAAAGAAAAACGTCGTGGAAAACTGTCGTTGGGCGTGTTGTTCCTTCAAGATAACGCTCCTGCTCATCGATCGGAAGTTGCGCTCAACGCAATCCGCTGTGCTGGCTTCAATCTCCTTGACCACCCACCATATTCTCCGGACTTAGCCCCAAGTGATTTTCACTTATTTCCAAAATTAAAAGAGGAAATTCGTGGAACAAAATTTCACGATAATGACGCGGTTATAGCTGCCGTAGAGGACTTTTTCGAGAGTCAAGAAAATATTTTTTTTTCACAAGGAATAAGGAAGTTAGAAACGCGTTATTCTAAATGCATTGCATTGGAGGGAGATTATGTAGAAAAATAAAATATTATTATTTAAATCTTTGCATTTTTTAATATTGATTCCAAGAATTTTTTGATTCACCCTCGTAGTTGGTAAACGAACATGGTTCATCGACGCAGCACCATTGGCGTCATGGCCGCTTGCCATGCCACCTGATAAGCTTGATGAGTTGAAATTATTTGAAGCGTTGACAATTACGTCATTTGCAATTGAAGTCAGTGTAGAAAATGAAGTTTCGATTTTTTCGCGTTCATCAAGCTCATCGTCCACCTTAGCCGGTGTTATTTTCTCAATTTTAGTCTGAATCTCATCAAAAGTATCATACAACTTTTCAATCTTTTGTAATTTAAATTGTAACTCGCTAACTTGTAATTTTGCTATATTTTGCGGTTCAATTTGCTGTAAAACTCTTACATAGCTTTCAAATTTAGTAAGTCTACCTTTTATAGTGCCGCGCTGATGAGTAAGTGACCTCAAATCATCTTCCATTTTGTATAATAAAAGTAGACACTATTTTCAATAGAAACCAATAAATATACTCGCGGTTGGTAGTCCGTCGTCAGCCAGCCAAATACCGTAGCACGGACGCGCCTCCAGTGCGAGTCGGGCTCTGGTAAACGTAAACAACTCCCGTGTACGAGCCAAGCGGCCCAACGGTGGGTCCCTGTCGCCAGTGATGTCTGAAACATTCGTGTTTTGCCTTTTAAAATAAATCTGCTTAATTACTATGTAGACAGCTGCAAGCTAACAGCTAAAAAACTTCGATAACAGTAAAGGAAATATTAAGTTATCATTTGAGAAAAAATAGGTATAGAATATAACATACAATACAGAATGAATTATATTTGAATACATTCACTGAATATTTGTATGAGAGTGACACTTAATAGTTTGTTGTTATGACAAATAAGCATGAGAGGAAGGTACCTACACTACTGTTGATTGCGTAATTTTATAAAGTTATAGGAATATCGTGAAGCGTACATACATTTAAACCAGATATTTGCTTCTAGTAATTAGTGTTTTTATAAATATGTTCATGTAGTAGTAATAGCTCGAAGTAGTATGTAGTACTTACGTATATAATTCTGTGGCACGATAAGCTAACCAATTCTTTGTGAAACTTATAAATATAGTTAGTACGATTATGATTATGTTTTCTTTGCATACCTACTTCAAAAACGCAAGACAAAAACAGTACCAATCACTTGGTTACAAAGGTGCGTTCCTTATTAATAAATTATGTTTGTAGGTAGGTAGGTTCATAGTTGAAAATGATTTAGCAAGTTGTAGTAACGGTGAGAATAAGATAAGAGGGTAACGACGAGAATATAATTAATATGTTTCGCAGTTACCTGTAGATAAACTGATGAGGAGAAACAACACTTACATATTATTATTAACTTATATCTCGTTCACCACTCACACTGATACTTCCCTCATAAAACAACACAATTGGTTCTTGCGACGATTTCCGATGCGACATCGATGTGAGTTTTCTTGAAGTAGGTGTATCTCGTCGGGGCCCCCAAAAATGTTTCCACCGAAGGTAGCTGCGGTGATCTTCAATAATATCACCTTACGTGCTTCAGAACTTATTTATTTTTGATGCTTTGGTACATAGTTTAAGTGTAGTAATTATGATAAGAAAAATGGACATGGTAAGTATGTAATTGCTCGGTAGATCGTGTGAAGTGAAGTGGAGCTGAGGTGCAGTGACAGCCGTACGTACACCCTTCCCGCACCCCGCTGACTCCCCGCTGTCGCCTTCAGAGTTGATGCAAAAGATTAACGTTGTAAACAGTGTGCGTACTCGTCGTTAATGTTACGTGTTCTTTCATCATAATCATCTAAGCCGTAGGACGTCCACTGCTGAACATATTCCTCCCACATAAAATCCAGCAACCCAGTACATCTTGCCGGTGGACGACCTACGCTACGCTTGCTGGTCCGTGATCTCCACTCCAGAAACTTTCGGTCCCACCGGCCATCTGTTTGTGTTATTTACGCAGCTCAATTTCTGAGCTGAAATAGGAACTCATATTCGAGAATTATATGAATTACCAGTTTATTCATGGCGCCAAAAACTACAACGTCACAAAAACATAACATTACCGAAAAACAATAATTGAATGAATTTGAAATCAAAATAACACGACTTTTAAATAAAACTAATTGGATTTGCTCGCCAATCCATAGATTGGCGCGAAATTCCTGACGTGGAGGGAATGCTCTTTATTTCCGCCCCTCACAGAGCACAACATGTATGTTTAATAATTGATCTTGGTAAATATCTCGTAAACAACTTTTGCCGATATCTCGATGTTACGCATAAGTTTATCATAGTGAAATATACAAAGGAGCTTGCCGTCACTCTGACTTGATACAATTTTTTCAACGTAAATGTAACGTTTACAAACTTATATCCTGCACTAGCTTCCCCTGTTTCGTCGCATGGACACACTTATAACAAATCACAATAACTAAGAACTGAGGACACACATTTCTACTCATCAGACAAGCGCCGGCCAGGGTTCAAACCTGGCACACCGTGACTCGAAGGCTACCAACTGAGCTAACGGAGCCATCATGAAAATGTAGATATACAATAATTATTCCTAGTCATTTATGTTTTAGGCAAGTTTTTGAGTTAAAAATACAAATTCAAAATAATTTATTTAAATTAGATCAAAGATAATCAGTTATTAATTGGCTAGATGACCTACCAGCAGCTTCGCTTGCTTAACCCACTTAGAAATAAAATATACAAAAATTCACACAATTAAAACGATCCTAAAAACTAAAAAAAAATTTTTCTTCCATTTTAGTTTCCCTTACTACTTACGGGATCTGTTTAGGTACAGGTTGTCATTCACCATCAATAACGATCATCAAGATGGGCGAAACACTTTTCTTATATTGAAAAGGAATGCAAAAACCGAATTAGAAGAAATTTAAATAGGACCACCTTAAAAATATACTTTACCAAACAAAAAATGAACTATCGAAATCGGACTACTCTGTAAAAAGTTATGTGATCATACATCAAAAAATAAACGCGTCGACTTGAGAGCCTCGTTTTAGAAGTCGGTCGAAAAGGCATCAAACTACTTGTCCCTCAGGACAAATTACTTGTCCTGACAGTCCTGTATACATAGATTGATAGATGTACTCATTTAAACTCCACTGCTGCGTGCAAAAATGAATAAAGACGCTATGGAGAAGAAGTAACAAGAAACTCGGTTGCCATTTGTCAATATCATATCCACACCATCCAGATAGTCAATCTTGGCTGATCCTATTTTAGTGCTGGTTATTAAGGTCAAAGCAGTACACAAGGCTTGGCTGGACTCTGTAGCAAATGAAATTACAGGCTAATGAGACACATAATGGCTTGCGATGACGAGTGTAATGAAGTGTCGCAACAAAAAGTCAGATAAAACTGGGGGAGCACTACGACTGTCATGGGGAGGGGTGGTGCTTAGTGTAAGAAGGACAACTGACTAAACCTCGTCACGGCGTACAAGAAAAAAATATGCTGAACTATGAGACTGGCTCAGTTACGAGGTGGTTTTTCTTAAGGCAAAGATAACATAGCTTTCGCCGTTGCTCCTGAAATTCAAAACAATTTAGTTAAAACGAACATAAGCTCCTGATCCAACTCCAGGGTTATTCATACACAATGGATTGGGTCATGAATATGCGATGCCACTGTCAACGGTTTTAGGGCTCTAAATAAATGGCACTCTTAAGGGACAGCCCTTAAAAATGTAGACGCATTAAAACGGAGTATTTTGCGGGCTGGAAATTTACGGCACTCAAATGTTTATATAGTGTTTTAAAAGGCTTTAAGCTTTTATAAACAGAAGAAAGTGGTTGTTCATACTGATTTTTTTACTGTGGTCGGTTTTGAGTTGTAATGTTTCAAAATATAAATCGTTTTTTTAATTTTAAAAGTAAATCTTTAAGTTTCAACAGGTGCCATGCCCATATACACGACTGCTTTAAATTCTGTCGGAGGTTTTCACCTACGAGTAACTGTCCTAATCCTTAGATGAAGTAATGTTAATGTTCAACCTTAATAATACTGCTACCCTGCTATTTATACTGAAATTCGACTCTACAGGTTTATTATATGTAGTGGTTGGAGCGGACATCGATTTCATAGGCCATGGTATCATGGACGCCCGTGGGCTGTCAGACGATAATGTTATATATGTGCAATAATATGACTTTAAAGTGCGCTTTTCGATCTTGTTATATTCACTCATACGAAGGTATAAAAAAACTTTCGAGGTGCCTTTTGTAACTTGCTTAGTATGCTCCCTCTGAATATTTAGCTTTTACAACAGGATGTATCCAATACTATCTGTGGACAGATATTTTTTGGGTCTCAAATATAAAGATAAAGCATACAAAGTTCTCTATTATATTCTGCCATAATGACCTGCCCCCACAAAGTTCGAGAAAATAGACGAATTGAAACGATTTTAACGGACATTTTGTGAAGATACCGTAATATGATATCAGCTACAGCCTATCGGCGCCCGATCCTGATGTCAGATTGGCTAGTGTGGAAATGATTTGAAATTTCTACTTAAATTTCTACTATCAGTTATTCCAAAACTTTAAAAACATAAACACAATAATTTTGGTATTTTGATCTTTAAGACGAAAACTGTTATTATTTGTTAATCGCGAAATATCAAAGTCTATACAAGATTTCAAAATATAATAGTCTATTAGAATAGATTTCAAAATCAACCAAACCAAATAAAGTAAGCGTGTGGGTAACATTTCTGAATATAACACATCTTTTGCAATCATGACTTTAATTTATATGTCAATTTGATAATCACATCAAAAAATATTTTACTATGTCTATACTAATATTATAAAGAGGAAATATTTGTATGTAAGTATGTTTGTAATGAATTGACTCAAAAAGTATTGGACCAATTTCACCATTGGAAAGCTACATTCACCCTGAGTAGCATAGGCTATATAAGATTCATCAGCATCATAATCATCATACATCACTGCGCGGGTGAAACGGCGGAGAGTAGCTAGTATTTAAATAATTTAAACATACCTATACTGTAGAAGTAGATTTTGAGACACCATCTTTTTTCAAAAACAAACAAAAAATATTTCTTGAAATTTTCTTAAATTCAAGTTACAAATCTCCAGAGTCTTTACTTCGATTGTTAATCGTAATTTGCAATCCAATGGCAGCCGTTAGCCACTTTCGTGATTTCTGCAAAAACACACGGCCCATTTGTTGAACTTCTTGAAATCACCACTTTTGTCACGTGTGCCACTTTTATACCCAATATATATACCAGGGTACTTCCGATAAGAAGTTTAGATAGGGCAGAGCCTGACACTGTAGTTTTATTTGTCACTGCACTGCGAAGGTCACCCTGAGGCATTCGTTTTTGAATCTCTTTCGTCCTGTAATTTCACTTGCACTTGTATAATTATGTTGCTAGCGCACTATTGCTTCACGACGGATTAATGCACGGCGTTGGTACCAACCAAAATGGCTTGTTTAAGAAGCCAACTGCCTAGTCAGTAGGATCTCCTCACTCTCCACACACCTCTTTCTGCTCCGTTCCCTCACGGAGGGGATAATTAATTATTTACGCATAATACTTAAAGGCCGTCAGGTATTCAAATAAAGAGAAGTCTCTATGGAAAACATTTTTTTTTGAAAAAACACTACGGAAATCAAAGATATTTCCTTTAAAGTTAAATTTAAAATGACTCATTATAATATTTAATTTTAAGGAAAGCATCAGACAGTTATATTCCCACTGCTGGAACTCAGTCCTTGTTTTCAAAGAGATAAGTATGAGGCACGTCCTAGATTCAAAGTTTTCTGGCCTGGCTCGAAAGCCTCTGAGATAGTTTTTTGCCTGAATTTATTACAAACATATATTCAGACTTGCTAAAATCATTTATTATTGTTTTAGCTTTATGAATCATATATTCATTAGGACTAAAAACGTACTTAATAATTTCAATTCTATTTTAAGTAAGTATGTAATAGTAGTAGTTAAGTCTACTAATGCTTGGTTTCTGAGGTACTTGTAAAATTGTATCTTATGTATTTGTTAAGGTTGTAGAATTTTAGTTATCGTTTACTGTCAAATACGACGTCAAATATCTTTAATGAATAGATAACTAGAGGTAAAGTATCCCAGAACCCCAGTATCAGACATCCACTAAGCTTACTAACTCATTTCACTGAGCTAGTGCCCTGTTATAATACGTAATGTTCATCCGTATGTTTCTAACCAAAGCTCGTGGGAGTGCTATGTTTTTATTCCAAAACAAGTTTGACGTCTGCCAGAAACACTGACGCTTTGGGAGCGTGTGTTTACCGCATTTTGTAACGTGGTAAATCATACATAAATTAAATTAAGTAACTTAAGTAAGTAAGTAAATACCACGATTCAATGCTTACCTACATACATTGAGAAAATACTGAGATAAAGAAATCGCGGTCTGCCATCGGTTTGTGAATCGTTAGTAAAGCGAAGCACCATGGGCCAGATAAGATGCCACGAAGTAGTAATGCGCAAGAACTAGAGTGAGATTCTTCAGGACTTCAACTTCACTTAGTCATCCGATGCACTTTTGACCTTCTCGACTACGAATCTGAAAAAAAATTGAACTTTAGATCCATCGGGACTGACTTTTGCAGAAGAGTTCAAACACCTAGTATACACCTTATTGGCACCACATTGGGACCATACCTGAGTTTAATGACGAGTACCCTCCAAAGGACGTATGTGACTCGGTCCTATGGGATTGATTTTCAGGCTACTTGATCTAACGGCCTGAATAATTCTTTATTCTTGAGCATCAATCTCATCTAAGTTTTGAACTAAATGAAGATTGTTTTCTTTTTCTCATCAGTCTGTTTTGACGTCCATGTGATTGTGCAAGAATAAAGTGCAGTTCAGTTATTCTAAAGCCGCATATTTCTACGGACAAAATCGCTCACAAAAGCATATTCTTTTTACCATTACAAGTTGTACGGTCTTTGACACTAACTGTCGTTGAAACGCTGTAGGTTTACTATCGACGACTTATTAGTCTTTCTTTTTATTTTATGAAAATGTATGCAAATTCAATTTAGTATTTTACGAACTTCATAACCGGAACCCTGAGCTCGTAAAAATCCGGTACTCACTGCTCGATGAAAGGGTAATCAACTGCTGATTAAAACTAAAACGCCCCGGGATTTAGAAAAAAAAACGAAATTTTACTGAAGCAATTTGCCTTTTCCGAGAAAATGTTTTTTGAGTTGTTAAAATATAAGCAACAGAGGCGGTTACTCGTATTTTTATACTTATAAAAATAATTGAAAATCTTTGAAAGGTCAATGGTAAGGAGTGTTACAGACGGACCCTTCAAAACAGCATTTAAGTCATCTTTGATTATTACATTTCTAAGTGCATTTATTAAAATAAATACCAATGTTACTTCTGCTACTAAAGTATAGAACCCCTTTAATACGTGTTACTCAATATCTACACCTAAAACTATAGTATGGTCAAGATAAACAATGACGTATATTCTATTACTGAGCTTCAAAACTTTTCGAACAATGTTGATTAAACCTAAATAAGGTCCAACTTGGAACAAAACCATATCAAATAAAAACATTCATTAAATTCAAACGACTCAGTATACGAGTATATGAATAATAACTCTCGAAAAATGTATCTGTGCGAAACCAATTGTTTTTCTTCGTACAAGTGCCGAACCCTCTTTACTTTTATTTCAATAGGTTTTAGATTGAGATTTCAAGCATTTGCATAGAGATACTTTAGCTTTCATAATACGAGTACCTACGTATACTCGTGATAAATTGAAGTCTTTCATATAATTTTCTACCGACTTCTAAAAATAGGAGGAGGTACTCAATTCGACTGTATGTTTATTTTTTTATGTTTGTTACCTCATAACCTTTGACTAGAAAAACCGATTCTCAAAAGTTTTCTTCGAAAGCTGATGCTTCCCGTGTGATCCTATTTAAATTTCATCAAATTTGGACCAGTAGTTTTTGAGATACACTCCAATAACTGAATACAATGGAAGTCGGTACTAAATTGTTCAAATTGTACTTGTATTGAAACATATTTTCCAACTTAGCCTCATATACCTGTAAATCATTTTTAATATAGGAAGGAAATCTATTTGATGGTGATAGGGGCTTTGGATTTTTCGAATAGCTAGACGAACAAATAATTATCGTAGTGTTATTATCTGGTATTGTTTTAAATGTAACGTCGGGCTTTCTGATCATAGTACAAGTGTGTAATGTTGGTGATTACCGCTTAGGCGCCGTTGAGACCCGAGCCATTAGGTGAGGGTCTTAAAAGAGCTGAGGACGGTAATCATCAATACACACATGTATCATACGACGTTTTTCAACATACTTGAAGAAAATAATACTAAAAAATCATATTATTTGGTAGAAAAATTTATCAGTTTTCCTATGTGTGCATATCTAACAATGACGATCGGCCATATACTAAAATTATGAGGTTTCTTTTCTTTGGCTTTTCGCGTATAGATAGCGTTTTAGCCACGTACAAAATGGAAAGTTTTAAGTTTTCTTTATTACAGAGAAAAAAAAAGTTTTATTTGAGTGAAAGTTTTATTTAGTAAACACGTACAAGTTGAAATTATATATATAACGAAGTTGTATGAAATGAGCAAGCAATAGGTACGGTAGTTATTTATTTGTACTGTAACACGATCTGTTTTGTATTGAAACTTTTTTAAAAACAAAGCAATTTAACCAATAATAAAAAAAAACTCCATAACTCACTCGTAAATAATAGCAATGATAAAGTCACAATTTGATTACAGGTGTCTTTTTGTGACTAATTGCGGTGAAATTAGAGCCACTTTATGAGCGTGTTTAAAATATTATAGCACTTTTTTTTTATTACGTTCTGCCTAGACGGTACACTATTTCTGTTGTATATTGAAAGCATTAAACAAATATTTAAACTGTTTTTGTCGTGTTTGTAATGATTCATTATACCTTATATTGTACAAAATATTTTATCTATTATTTGGAATAATGTAAGTCTAGATATAGGAATTATGAAGACTAGCTGTAACAGAAGAGCTACTTACTAGCTACTAAGTGATTAATGATTTATTAATTTAAATTATTAATTCGATACTTTATGTATTATTTATATTTTTGTGTACTTAAGATAATTAATATGTACAGTAATTTTTTTGGCAAATATATATTATTATTATCATTATTATTAATAATAAACTAGTAACTTTGCAATGTGTTAGTAATCAGGAAACATTCTAAACATTCTGTACGAAATAATTTGGGTAGTTTTACTTATGATCGATTAACTTGCTAATTAGTAATAGGGCTACTTGTCATATATAAATTGGAGCTTGACATTTAAATTACTTTCAAAATACAGCAGTTGCGTGATATTTATGGCCTTATTTCATTAACTATGAAATAATTTTCGGTTCTTTGTATATAGATAATAGAATTTGCGACTGTATAATTATATACAAGTTATGTTGTGTTTAACGTTTACACGACAAAGGTTAATATACAATGACGTATGGTCTAGACGTATATACGTTTACTCAACATGAGTATAAATTCTGACACACATGCGACTGAAAGGATGTAATTTTTAAGTCTACAAACAATGACAACTTGTTGTACAATATAACTGATAATTACTTTTCGTCGTATAATGTTGAACTATGAGTTATTACAGTTAATTATTCAAGGCAAGATACAAGGCAAACGCAGTGCTGGTACGAGAAGAATATCCTGTCTGAAGAACTTACGCCAGTTGGTATAATAAAAGCACCCGTTCATTGTTCAGAGCTGCTGTGTCGAGGCTTCAAATTGCACTGATGATCGCCGACCTTCATTAGAAGATGGCACACCGAGAAGAAGAAGAATGTTGAATTTATATGACGTTTGAGAATGTTGAATAACTAACTCTTTCAAGCTTAAATATCTGCACGACCCACGTCACTGCGTGTTAAACTTTTCTTCTTGAGTAACACCAACACATGTGTTTGAAACAATGATTGGAAAGATCTTGCTTAATTACGTGAGTGAATTCCGTTTTTTATATCAAAAGTATATTTTTAAGCTAGTTGATTCATTCCTCCCAGAGATGAAGATAACTCAGCCTTTTCACAATATATTTATAACTACTCGTAATTAGTTATAGATAACAACTATCTATCATTTAAATTTTTAACCTTTCAACGTAAATGAATAATCTAAGTAAAATTATACACATTTACTTATTGACTACTTATCTATAATGGTTTCATTAAATCTAGCTTCGTACAAAAACATACAATAAGTTATTTTTTACGAAACCTATTTCAATTTACACAGAAATTTCCACGAAATACTTCCGTAGAAATACAGCTGAGATTAAGTTATAGAGGCCATAAATCTAAAGCCAGAGCTCCAGTCTCAGATACGCTACGTCGAGATCAACTGAGGAAGCGAATAAATATCTCGGGAATAAACAGGGAGCTGGAATGGTCATATCTTTTAGAGTTTGTTTCAAAGCTTGATGAATATCTTCTAAAATAGAAAGGAGAAAATACTTTTTATCCGTATTTATGTACTGGCGTCGCTCCTGCGCTTGGAAATTTCTTGTCTCAACCAGTTCAAGCAAACTTTGATGTGGTAACTGTTCAGGATGGGTGACCGTTAACGTCATTTTCAATTTCGGCGGGTATTTTAAATTGTGTTGTCATAAAATAATAGTCGTTAACCCATGTTGAAGTCATTTGGTCTGAAGATGCTGCTTCTATCAGTTATCTTAGGATTCTCTCGGATCGAATATCTGAGATTAAGGCTGGAATCGAGTTTCTAAATACTCAGCTTTTGCTTTTACTGCGCAAATATCAGTAACCTTTCATCTGGCCACGATTGTTAATATCGATTATTAAAATCCTTTGTTCGAGTAAAAATTAATTGATCATTATGGAGGTTAAAAACTCAGCTCTAATATGATAAATTTGTCGATAATCTACTTAGGTACTTAAATAAAATTAGATGTTGGTTGGAAAACTCCAGAATAAATTATTTATTAGACTTTGACTTAGACATTGGCGATTCTTATACATTACACAACACAACAATTTAAAACGGATTAAATCGCGTATAATTTTGTATCATTTTTTGATTGATTTATCTGATTTGGATGTTCTTTTTAATTTTAGCCGTTATTCAAATAACATAATAAATGAAATAATAGTTAATAAAGTTGCCCGAAGAATAAACAGTGTTTTTCTAAATGGAACAGGGCAACGTATGTATCACTATCTTACTAGAAATATTATAAAAGAATGGTAAAATCTTTACTGAAGTTTTTTTACAGAACAGCTGGACTGATTTTGTTTCACAATAATATAAAGTACTTAGGGAAAGCAAAAGTTATTTGGGTAAACAGCAAATTAGGTAAAAACTGAAATTGCTTATTTCTATGGAATAGAACAACGTCTGTTGGGTTAGCATTTGAAAATAAATTTTGGGTAATAACTAAATAAGTTTTCTTGATACCTAATAAAACAGTAAAATATTATTATAATCATTGCTATAATCCTCTTATCTTCTGTAATAAAACCAGTCAAATAACTATTTAATTAGTAGAAAGTTATTGTATACATTTTTAATAATCTAGCAGATTGACCCCAACAACTCTTTCATTAATATTCAAAACGGGGTTATGAAAATAAACTTTATTTTTAAGCCACGGTATCTACGAGGCAGTAAGTAAACTTGTTCAGTGACACAGAAACAGTATGGATCATGTATAGGTAGCAGAAAGCATGTGTTAGAAATTAATTAATTTCTGACTATTTATAATAACAAACCGATTTAAGGTGATAGTATAGGGAGTTATGTTGTTACGTTCCTTTTCTTTTTTACGTGGGTAATTTTGATAGATACCTCCCCTTCCAGGGAGTGATAGAGGAGAATAATATAGAATTCATGGTGTTTTACACTGTTGTTTTTACTAAAACAAAACGGTGTATTATCACCATATGTACTAAACATAATTTTCCAATAAGCACACTTGTGTTTGTATTGGTTGCATCCTAATTACCCGGGTGACGGTTACGTTTGCAACATCTTCCACGGCCTCGGCGGCATTTAATTGTGCCCACAGAAATGAGGTAATCTCCCACGCACTGTTTAAAACAACCGGACGGTGCCTTCTTGCAACCGACTTACCGATCGCCTATCCTATTCACTGTTTCTTCTGCTGATCAGACGACACGTGAGGATCCTACCGGAACATTCAACCGACAGCATACAAGATACCTCAAAGAAAAGATATTGACCGTTACTAAGGGTGCAACATCCATTACTTTAGTGCATATATGGTGATATAGCGTGCTTATCAAAAAACTAACTTTGCAATTTAGAGAAATTAATATCCTAAAATGATATTAAATTAAGTTACCTAAACTCATGATTTTCGACACAATTCATGTTTAAGATCGCGTATGGATAAATATTCAAACTTATTCCCCCGAAAACTCAAAACCCTTGGGCTTTAGAACTCCATGTCAACTAAAACATGTTGTTTGTATATGGATTTTCTATCGACGTACATAGTTGTTTTTGAACATTTTCCGAAATTTTCCGCAAATTTACAGTTACCATTATGCCAGTGTCTTTTTTTTTTTTTTGTCCCGGGGTAATCCTTTATGGATACCACCCACCACGGGGAGGTGGTTATGTGGGAGTCCGTATACCCACCAAAACCCCGGGGTGTTCCGTCACTGCCGCCCTCGGCGGGAACGCGGGACAGATTTCCACACGACCGCGAACCCGCCGTGGCTGTCCGTTGCCGGACCCTTCTCTTCGCGGCACGCCAGAACACATGGCGCGCCGCAACTGCCTCGGAGACCAAACTCGCCAACAATGGGCGCCAGACTTCGGCTCAGTTTTCCATTGCCTGACGTCGGTTTGAGGGTTGATATTTTTTTCACAGAAAGGTCACGTTATTATATGTATGAACACACGCCAAGTTTCAATACCAGAAAACGCGTAGTTTTTGAGAAAAAAATTATTGAAAATCAATTATTTTTGCAATATTTACGTGAATCCATACCACAGATTATGTAGAATTCTCGCAATTGAACGTTTCGTTTTAACTACAGTTAAGTTGTGGTACATTCGGTAACATTTTATTTTATATAAATTTACGTAAATAATTATATTTTGAAGTTATTTCAACTGTTTTTCATTACTTTTACGTAAATAATTATATTTCGTACTTATTTCAGCTGTTTTTCATTACTAGCTATTAAAATGGGTAGTATTTACCGTCTCTTGCCGGTTTGTGAAACGAAACGTAAAATTGACGCCATTTCGTATTGTCATTGTCATCGTCAGTCAGTCATCTTTTGTGTTCCTTGCAGTTGAGCGCGTTTTCGTACTCCTGTCGGTAAACAACATTTGACTACTAACATGGCGTCTCCGAAGCCCCAGGTTTCGTGTTCTGCCGTGCCGTCTGAAGAATCGAGTGTAGTGGAAGTGTTGGACTCTAATGAGCCACTTGTCGCGAGCTCTTCTTCAGGCCCCTCGTGTGGTGCCGTTCCGTCTGTAGAATCGAGTGTAGTGCTAGTGTTGGACTCTGATGAGCCACTTGTCGCGAGCTCTTCTGCAGGCCCCCCGTGTGTGCAAGTGTTGGACTCTAGTGAGCCACTTGTGCCCATGACTGTGCCATCAAAACCAGTAGCTGGTAGTTCCCGCGCCGTTCTCAGTACCGTGTCGGTACTGCCGCCTGCGTCTCCAACATCGTCTGAGAGCAGCGTGGGTGATGCGGAGCCTCGAGCTCCTGGGTCATCTGGCCGAAGAGTCCAATATAATTCCGATGAAATGAGGTTGGTTCGCAGTGTTTTCTTTAAAAGCCACATGTGTAAACTTCACAGAAAAAGCTGACGAGTAGAGCAGTAATTAGTTTTCTATAATGGTAATTTTTGTTTGTTTTAGGTCTCACTGGAATATGTTTAAAATCATAACCAGGTTCAATACCCCAGCTCAGTGCATTGCATTTGCTGAAGAGAATGGGCTCCTTCTTAGGGAAAATGTTGTGGGGATGGGTAAGGGTTTGGTCTCTGATGGTAACAATAACCCTCTTATGCATATTTTACAAGAAAACAATATACAGAAATCTAACGACATTATAAATAAGAACACCACACGAAAAAAAATTAGGTTAGGTTGAAACTGCGACAACCAACGCGCGAGCCGAGCGAGCGAAGCGAGCGTGCCGCGGCAGCGGCCGGCGAAGCGCTAAAAAGTCAGTTACACATCCAACAATACAATAAATTAGATCAGCGAAGTGTTAAATAACGTGAGGTCATGATTTTACAAAAATAAGCATAACTCAAAAACTATGCATTACCTTGTAATAAAAATGGTGAAAAAGGGAGGGGAGGACCCTATCCTTCCCCCCTTCAACCCCCTATTTCATGCCAATCTATTAAAAAATATTATCTTAATTTTAATCCATAAAATTAGGAAAATTAAAAAAAAAGTAAAAAAGGGGGGGTTCCCGTGCTTATTATTAGAAGAGGGGGGAGGGAAACCCCTCCCCCCTCCCCCTCCCCCCCTCCCCCCTTAATTCGGCGGCAGTCAATGGAAAGTCGTACCCCAGACTTCCCCGTGTCTGGTCGCCCGTGGTCTCCCTGCGGTGGGTCGGATACGTAGCCCCACCGCCTGCTACGTCAGCCACAAGGGGTAGCCCCCCCGCGACCCCACCTCCTCGAGTCTGCGCCGAGCGCCCGGACACCATCTCCTCGAGCCTGCACCAAAGTGCCCGGGCCCCCCTCCTCGAGCCTGCGCCAAAGCGCCCGGGCCCCACCTCCTCGAGCCTGCGCCAAAGCGCCCGGGCCCATTATGCCAGTGTCTGATACAAAGAGGTTTAACCCCCCCTTTCTCATAGGTTAACAGTCATCAACAACGCATTCTGATCTTTGGACTATACAATTATTTTAATAACATTAGTTACTGTATTATTTTTTCTGTGGCATAATGCTGTACTTAAAATGTTAAGTGTTAAGTAACATTAAGTAGTCTTCCAGTTCTGTTATCTTTATGTACCGCCTTCTATGTTGAGGTTTTTCACTTGTACATACATCGAGTTCAAATCCTACTCCTACTAATATTATAAACGCGAAAGTTTGTGAGTATGGATGGATGTGTGGATTTTTGTTACTCCTTCACGCTCAAACGGCGGGGCCTATATTGATGAAATTTGGTGTGGAGGTAGATATGGCGCTGGAATAAAAGATCAGGTACTTATCATTCATCATCATCATCGTCATCATCATCCATCACCACACGGGTGAAAAAGCGTAACATTCTTGGGCACAGCATAAACAAAATAATAAGATCTCCGCCTACGTCAAGATCGTAATGATGACAGTTCCCTCAAAGTTTGTGTCAGTTTAGGATATTTTAGTCAAAAGCACGCTATAATTTTGACATTTCAATTCACTAGACATGCTCTGCAACCGTCAAGGGTGATGAAATGTAATGACAGTTTTTTCCATAGTGATTAATTTTATATTTGTGTGTACGTAGGTACTGTACTTTATTATTAGTGTTTACTTATCGATTAACTAAGTATTTAAATTTACTTATATAATACTATTGTAGCAATTGCGTTGATCATGTAAATATTTCTTACATTTTGATATAAAGATAGATATGGCCTTGGAGAAAATAATAACCTACTCGAAGCAGTAATCCTACGCAGACGAAGTCGCGGGCACCAGTTCCTAATAAAGCTAATGTATTCGAAATGGTTGTTAAAAACCTACTAAAAACTTTCAACGTAGTTTTTATGCTATATTTTTTTAACCCGAAGTAGGAATATGTTTAAGCTTATTATATTGCATGCATAAGTATTATTTTTATTCATTACACATATGCGTTATATTAGCACTAATTAAATTAGTATCATTAATAGTGTCTTAATGTAAAAAGATGCCCATGAAAACAAGTTCAACCTGTTTAAAAAAATAGACGCTTAGAGCTGCTATGTTTAAGGAAGGCAGGCTATTATGCCAGCAAATATTATCTAAACTAGTGCAGTTGCTTTTTGTTATTATGTGGCTTGCAGTGCCACTTAGTGCTTGGCTGTAGTTTTATGTGGCACTCTATAGCGCTCGTCACGATAACATTTTGCGTTTATATCTCTTCCACTCAGAAGTTTCACTTGCTACAGTGCCCTTCACGAATGTTAAGGTTAACACAGTAATGCTAGCGTGCTAGGCGTTCATAAAATCTGGCACTGGTGGTACCAACTAAGGCAGGTTATAACACAAGAGGTGAAGTAAGTCTGGTTTCCTCACCACTTACAGTTTGCGTCTCAACGATGAAGCGAATTCTATTATTACCACACATATGACAAAATGCCAGATTCTCACTTATCATTAGTTTCAATTGTCCTCTCCTAGACATAGGCCTGTCTTTAAATATGGCAAAGAACCCAGTCTTCTGGTTATTGTATCTAGTTACTGCCCGGTGCTTTCCATAGATCGTTTCTCCACGCGCCTGGTCAAAGGGCGTTTAGTCCTCATTTTGACTTAATGGGGTCTTCATTCCTCGCTACCGCTAGGCACACAAATTCAAATTCAAATTCAAATTAATTTATTGTGATAATAAACGTCTAAAAGTACAATTACATATTATCACACAGTTAAAATAAACAAATAAACAAAACACCAGTTCATCATACCTATCCCATTGAACCTCCTTAAATTCAAATTAGATTGTATAGATGCATATGATTAGGATCACCAACATTATTTTGTGTACTAATCTATTATTCCAAAATTAATCATTATCATAATATAATATAATATAGCTTTATTCTAAGATTTAAGATTTAGATTTACTTTGCACATTCTTATTCCATATTTAATTTTAAAAATTTTTGTATTACACTTTCAAATTGTAACTTGCTATTTCGCATAACTTTAGCTGTCATCGTTAAGGAAGATGCCATTGATTTCCGAAACACAGTGAAAACTAGTTCGGAATCAATGGATTCATACATTTATTTTGTACAAAAATCTAAAAAAAGTGAAATAAAATTTGTATTTGTATTGTATCTGATATGGTTATTTGATTTTAATAGAAAAATTAAAACCTGGTAGATAATTGATTAAAAGCGCTCTCAGCTATATTACTCGTACCCACGTTCTTAACCAATAATGTACCGTCTTATCCAATTCACAGCACCTATAGCATCTAGAATTCCAGGAATGTGTTTGCAGAGGGGGTTGTCTTGGCAAGGGTAAGGTGAGGCTTGCATTAAAACGATTAATTTGACTATGTACTACATACTTCGTAGGTAAAGTTTACAAGCCCCCGCAGACACATGTCACATACACTATTTCGAAAACTTTTGTAAGCTTGGAACGGAATTGGTTCGAAAAATAAATACGCCAATACTTGCCAAGTTAAAAGTTTAAACTCTGGTGCAGTTTCAAACTTTACGAGCGTAAAGTTCGGTAGTTAAATAGCTTTGAAAATTATAAGTTTGTTGTTAAGTTATGCCGATTGAAAGGTGGGTGAAATTTTGCAATTTCCTATAAGTCTTACACTTAGATAGATTGTGGACCGTGTTTTGAGAGTTTTATATATTACTCGTACGTATCACAAGTGTTTCGCGAAATTATATCAAAGGAACTTTTAATATTGTTTTCAACTGGTAAACTAAGCTTACAGTCTTGGTTTTTTAACATTAAAAGACCTACATTACCCACGACATCGCCTGATTGTAGACGATGGTGTGGCCGTGGATGGAGCGTCGACCAAGAAAGAACCTGTACCTTATGTTTAACATAGCTTCAAGGCTATATCGAAATTTTTTACAGAAGTCTGGCCACTAGCTTATCTTGCACGCTACACTAGTCCTGCAGGTGGGATTATAGGCCGATTACATTTTGTACTCTAGTATAATTATATAACTGATCGTATTTAGAAAGTAAGTAGATAAGACATTAATCATACGATTTATTTAAAATGAACAAGTAAATCCCAAAGATCAGATCAGATCAGAAGGTTAGTACAACATCAAAACACATAAACTGGTTGGTTCCAGTTTATGCCATCTTTACGACAATATGTCAAAGGGAACATTTCATATATTCCATATGACATCACGTACAACATATAAATAACATCAATGAATCTGTGAAGAAGATTATCCAACATCTCTTTCTAACATTAGAGGTATGTAAGGGAAAGAATGTTGGAAGAGAATGCGGCGAACCTTTAACTGAAGGTTACTGACCCTGGAAGCTACGGACGTGGAAAGTTTGATCACGTCGTTATAATTTATACGCTTTGTGGATATTACTTTATGATGTATTCAACCTAGCTGGGTGATGAAACAAACATAATGCACCAAATTGGATACTTGTTTCAAACATAAGAAAATTTAATTTTGGCGCCCAACGTAGGGCCACAGTAGAAGCGACAATTTCTCCTCAGTATATTTTACTAATAACTGCAAGATGTTGCGTGTATGCCCTTTCATTATGCCGCAATGGCTTCGTGGAATCGGAATGGACATAGCAAAAGCTCACACAAAATACCAGCCGTTGCAAAGAAACTCCGTGGGATTTATGTATTCTATATATATTTTGTATACGTCGACATACACCGCTCGTTACCTCAGTAAACGGGTACGCGAAAATGACTTTTCTCCACTTCAAAACAAGTTTTTGCACATGAACTACCTACGTTTTGTCCTGGATAAAAATACTGTGTTGAAAATACTCGTAGCTCGAAACGCATTAATATAAAAATGAAAGATTAATTGATTTTGTGGGTACAGAGGAAACACGATGTTTACCAAAGAAAAGGCGAATTGAAATTTATGACTTAAACTGAAGTCAAATGTGCATTTTGTAATATGTGATTTGTGAAGCCTTAAGGCCTGCTTAGCGCAACCAAATAAGCGGTCATGGTGTCTGACACAGATTGTAGGAAGAGGCGGGTTCGAATCCCGATTCCGATGTGTAGTTTTTCTCTCAAAAGTCCAAAATTATTGTATATGTTAACATCAAACTGTTATGGACGGTACCGACCTTAGCAAATGACCCGTAGTGCATACCGCTCAGTCTTCTCAAACACAAAAACCCAGATAGGTTCAATCTAAATTAACAGGCCAAAGTTTAACTTACCCCAAATGCGCCAGTATCGACGACTCGCAGAAACGTCACGAGGATATATAATAATATGTATATTAATAGGGCGGGAAGAAAACAAAGGACACGGGAAAACGTTCTCACCGCGTACCACCCCAGTTGTTGGTGCGGTTGTTCCATAGCGTCGATATCAGATGCACGTTTGAAATTCCAAGGGACTACACTAACACTTTGAGGTATATATCACGCAATACATTCATATATATATATATATATATATTACAAAAACCATGACAAAACAGGAATTCTTCAATTTGCATTGTTAACAAGCGTTCCATTCCAAAGTGAGGTTATCTTTTTCTATGACAGAACGTGTCGCAGCCTGCCCACGTGCAGCGCTATACCACCACAATCTAAACAAAATCGGTTCGAAACATTGTTAAAACAATTAAGGCGAGCTGTCTTATCTAATAAGGTAGTTACAGTAAAAAAGTCTCCATCTACATCATAACTCTTAGACTAAATGAATTTATTCAATAACATAAACGTGTGAGCTTCAAAACGTTTAGCTAAAACGCCCGTCACCTCAACATGCATGAAGTTACGGCCGTAATATTCTGCTGGCTTCAAAAACCACAAAATTGCAAGCTGAATTTATATTTTGGGTGAGAGAAAAAGAATTTCACTTTGTAAAAAATGCGCTACTTTTGGCACCGTAGCCAGAACCTAAATGCAGGGGAAAATACTCGTATCTAAAATAAAATATTTAGTAGTTTTTGTAGAAACCAACCACAAGTTAGTAATTGAAAGCTGGCCCAAGATAGTATTCCATAGCGGATTGAATAGTATTCCATGAATTATAAAAAAAAACGTTTTAATCAGTCGGAATCAGCAAGCCTCCAGTTCTTTCATAAATCTTTTGTTATAGCGTATACCTGATGCGATAAGATTAAACATGTTCGTTTGGTTTCATGAACAATGGTTAAGTTTGTGTCATATTGTTAATTATGGTTATATACAATCACTAATAAGAATAAAAAGGTTTTACATTAGCTGTATTTTATTAAAATAAATCCTAATTCATTAGTACATTCTTTATAAACAGTTTGATTTTTTGCGGCCCTGTTTATTTTCCAAAACATGCGAATATAAAAAAAAAATCTTACCTTTTATTATACATATTCCCAGTGTATGCCAACAACTTTGTTCGCTTGGAATCAAGTTATCACGATTCCTCAGGAAACAACCATCTGACTATCTGTGGTGACTTCAACATCGATCTATTAACTAATTCATCAGATAAAACAAATCTAATTACACTGTTTCAATCATTCCATTTGAATTATTTATTCTGTTAGCCAACTAAAATAACTGAGCATTCAGCTATCTGCATAGGCGAAATTTATTCAAATTATACATTGTAAAGGCTAAAGAAACTACAATTATGACCGGTGTTAGATCTGATCACAAGGACCTTGCGATAAAATTTAATAGCGATAAAAACATGGAAAAGATTTCAATCGAACATAGGTCTTTAACAACTAGTGGGCTCGGAAAGCGAAAAAAAGCAAAATATTAAAGCAAAACTTTGAATCGTGAATTTTTCGGAAAAGGACGACTATTATAAGAGATGTTTAGTAAGTACCGTGATCCATGAAGTTTGTCCAAATATAAAAATGTGTTGTGAGAGAGATGAGATGAGAAGTAAGTTTTTGGTCACTGGGCTACTCGAGGTATTCTTAAAAGTATGGATACTATGTATGAGTTATATCATATTTTTTTTTTATATATGACAACCGATAAAGTTTTCCATAACTATGTCAAAACTTATTCAAAATTGTTTAAGACTATTTTTATACGTGCCATATTTTGTTTATAAGAGATAAAATACGGAAATCGAATAACAAAATAAAAACAGTTTAAAAGACTATAAATAAATACCCAGTTTTTCTTTTAACCCTTTGCGTTTCAGATACGTACATATACGTCAGTTTTATTCATAAATCTTTTATTTTAATTATCACGGTATAGGAAGGATTAAATATTATACTTCAACTTTTAATATTATAAAAACATTCAAAAGCTAAAATTTATAGAATACTGAAGACTTATGGAAAATGTCAGTAAAACTTGTAGAGCCAATTATAAGTTATATAATTTATAATTGGCTTATAAATGTTTGAAGTTTTCTTTGCCTACTGTTCGATATTTGGAGTCCAACGTTAAGCTTGATGGAGTTAAACTCATAATGGACAAGACAACAGTCTTCCTAGGCATTCAAATTGACGCAAAATTACAATGGGGTCCTCATATAAGTGCACTGTCTGGGAGACTCAGTTCTGCTGAATATGCGGTACGTAAAATAAGAGAAGTAACAAACGTTTCTACGGCGCAGTTAGTATATTTTGCATATTTCTACAGCGTAATGTCATACAAAATATTGCTATAGGGTTCAGCGGCTGATATATAGACCATCCTTATCCAACAAAAACGTGCTTATTCAAGTTAAGAAATAGGTCTCCACGAATCTTTGAGAGATTTATTAAAAAAAAAAAATTTAGAACGCGGCGGTAGTCTTTAAAGTACATTGTTATGAATAATTGACGTTCACAAGTGCGTCTTTGATGCCTTATGTTAATTAATGATTTTGACTTGACTTGACATCAAATCACTCGAGAATCAAATTATTAACTATAAAGACTAAAGAAAAATCAGAGATAACTTATTTAATGACTGTTGGTTCGTTTGAAAATCCTACGAAAAGATACGTGTTCAGCAGCTGCAGTGGAGGTCCTAAGTAAGGCTAAGATGATGATAATAAATGATTGCTCAGGTCGAGCGAGAGTAGCTGGAGGTAACAGATTGCATCCTACCTCCAGCTTTCGCTTTTGATTAAAGCAAGCAGTTGACAGAAAAAATATACAAATAATGAAATGCTCCATAGCGACTGCATTCTCTAGAGCCAGGCTACCTTTTTGGCATAACTCCCGTAAGCCTCGGATTCGTAGCGTTCACGCAGTAAGGTAAATACATTTAACCTTTTTTTTGAGAGTTAGAGAGAGATAGAATCTTTTTTTGATATGTAAAAAAAAAACAAATTTTGCTATAAAGTATGTTTGAAACCGCTAGTGCAGTTTGAAAACTTATTACAAACTGCACCAGCTTCAACCGCGTGAAAATTATAGTTCGTTTATACTTTCAATTTTATGAAATCTGCCTGCAATAAGCAAAGTGTTAAGTTATTATTCTTCAAAACAGCAAAAAAGCTTATGATTTGAGCCAAAAAAGCAAAGCGGCCATAAAACACAGAGGCCGTTTCGGATTTATGCCCGAACGCCGTGCGTTTCCATCCCTTGTTACACTCCGCATCTAATGCGTTCACTCGGAACGCTTAATTAACCGTGGCTAATGTGGGAACGAACTGATAAACTTGTCAAAAACGGGGCTTACATATGGAACAAATCCACACAAGGTGCCTAGTTTGCTCTTAGAGAATCGCACGGCTGTTCGTAGACACATTTTTGTCTGTAGCGTGTGCGGAAACACGCATGTTTGAATTTTGTCTAGGCCTGCTGGATAGTTGTGATATGAAAGTCCGCACCTCCCGTGTCTCATGGATTTCTGGTACGGGAGTTTAAGTGTGAGTATGCTATTTAATTATCAACAGTCATCACACAACATCACTTACACTTAAGTTTCAAGTTGTAGTACTATGTATTTGTTGTCAAAATCTAATAATAAAAAACCTATCCCAGCAAAGACAAAACTATAAATAAGCTTAGGCAATAGTTGTTTATTGCCAGTCATGGACTTAACGTTTTCCCCTCTCGACCCAAGCTCATCAATAATCATTAGATCTCATAAAGCATGAGCTTCACGATCGAAGGAGGATCATTTATATTGTTTGTACTCACTTCGACCACTAAAACATATGTAAGTAAAGATATGAGACTCTCCGGTGAAATCGATGTAACAGAGAAAAAAAAGTGTTTGGTTTCTTTTTTATAATTTATATTATGAAGACGTAAGATTTGTTTGTTTCTATGTAGGTATTGAATAGGCTCTGAAACTATGATAACGATTTGAAAAATTATTTCACTCTTAAAATCCTACATTATCCCTGATGAACATAGGCTATATATATTTTGATTCATCATCATCGTCATCCATCACCACACGGGTGAAACCGCGGAGCTCAGCAAGTTACGTATATACTCGTATAAGTAGGAAATGATCATATTTTAATTAGAATAATAAAGTTATCGAATTTCATTGATGCCATCATTATCATCATCTCAGCCGTAGGACGTCCACTGCTGAACATATGCCTCCCCTATGATTTTCCAAAAGGACCGGTTGGAAGCGGCCTGCATCCAACGTCGTCTTGCGACCTTCATCAGGTCGTCTGTCCACCGTGTCGGTGGACGACCTACGCTGCGCTTGCCGGTCCGTGGTCTCCACTCCAGAACGTTTCGGCCCCATCGGCCATCTGTTCTGCGTGCTATGTGCCCTGCCCACTGCCATTTGAACTGGCTAATCTTCTGGGCTATGTCGGTGACTTTCGTTCTTCTACGTGTTAAGAATATAAAACACCACAGAATATAATCACACTGTTTATTTCACTCATATTTACTTACTTTATATAAATACACATCACTTGATTAGATAATATATCACTACTAAGCGATATTGGTATTTATTTGTTCAGTTTTCACAACACTTAAACAAGAACACCTTACGGAGATGTTGCTTGCTCGAAATCACTCAAGGTAGTGCTCGTTTCAAACTCCACTCCCAGTAAATCGCTTGTGTAGCTATATTCAGACTAGTTGGCGTCATTTAGGCGCCAGCCAATCAGACAAAATCAGTTGACGCACTAAAACACCACCTCCGGAAATTCAATTACAAAACTAAAAGTACTTAAATATAAAATGGGGCTAGTTCCAAAAAGTCAATAGACGTCAGAATAATGTTGAATTCATAACAAAATATTGATTTAATTACTAATCATTACAAAATCATTACATTCGGCCATCCGATACCGTGCAACCTCCTGACGCACAATAGCTTAAATATTCTAGAAATAGCCGGGTTTTATTGGTTTACAATACAACTAATTACAATTACATACTGGCATTAATTAGGTTTACAGTTTCACAATAAGGATTTACTAATTATTTGTTTACAATTGCTTTAATGGATGATATTCTTAAACGTTCCATTTTCTAATTACATACGTAAGTGATATGGTAGTGATGACAACAGTATCATTACATTCGGCTTAAATTTAAATTTATCTCATTCTTTCTGGTGACTGGTAGATGGTGAACTGTTCTCATCCGGATCATCTTTACTTTGTGACGTTGAACTACTGGTATTATTGGAAGGACTTGTATTGTTATAAGTGTCTGGTAGGTTCAAATTAATCCATGGTCGAATACGATCGGCCGCAACTACACTTTTAAATTTATTATTTCGTGAACTTAAACCGGGAATTTCAGCAATTTTATATCTATCGTTACCTAAAACTTCCGTAATCCTATAGGGGCCAATAAATTTCGATAACAGTTTTGCGCTTTTGCCTTTGTTGTTAAAATTTGTTCTTGTTATTTTTATCAAGTCCCCTATTTTGTAAATGCCAGCAGGAATTCTACCTTTATCATAATTTCGTTTCTGTTTTTCTTGACTAACTTTAATATTACTACTGACTTCGTCCCTTACGTCTTGTATTTCTGCTGGTGTTCTATCAATGCCTATATTCATTTTGTTAGTAAGACTATCTCTTAACCTAATACCAAATAAACCTTCCGTAGCTGTCTTTTGCGTAGAAGAATTTAAGGAGTTATTAATACCCCACTGATTTTTTCCCAGGCACATGTCCCAAATGCGTTCGTCTTTGCCATCGTTGTGCTTTGCTAAGGCATTTAAGATGGTTTGGTTATACCTTTCAGCTTGACCATTTGCTCTGGGACATGCGACTGCGTTAAGTATATGCCTAATGCCATGACTATCGCAAAAACTCTTAAAAGCCGTCGAGGTAAAAGATGTGCCACGATCAGATATTATTCTGGATGGTAAACCAAAGTCATAGAATATACCTGTCAGAACATTTACTGTAGTTATAGTTTTTGTGTCTTTCACCGCCCTTACAAACAAGTGCTTCGTAAATCCGTCCACAATAGTTAAAATGTAAGCATTACCATTTTTACTTTTTACGAATGGCCTAAGATGATCTACGTGAATCGTGTGGAAGGGAATGCTTATTTTCTCTATCAGATACATTTCTCCAGCTTTGCGTTCACCAGCGTTATCTTTATTATAAGCACATTGAATACAAGATCTAAGATATTTTTTTACAAATCGTCCTAATTTTGTGAACCAGAAAAGAGATTTAACTCTTTCGATTGTTTTTGAAATACCTAAATGTCCTACTTCGTCGTGATTTGAGCGTCAAATTTGCCAGCGAGCACCTCGAGGAATAACCAAGCAAAGAGTTTCTCCTACTTTCCTATAAACTCTATGATTTTTTTGACATAATTTCTTTTAATATCCTTAGACACATCGTCGGTTTCGGGTTTAAGAATTTTGACAATCCGGGAAATATCAGGATCTGACATTTGTAGAGTTAATAGCCAATTATCTGTCTCTATATTATAAACTGTTACAGTAGATTCATCGTCAATATCAGTCGTCAATGTTGTATTTCGGCTAAGGGCATCTACATGTGCCATACGGGTTCCTGGACGGTATTCAATACTAAAAGTATATTCGCTGATTTGAAGCCACCACCTAGCTATGCGGGGTACCAAATCACGCTTAGTTAATGTGGTTCGCAGTGCATGGCAATCTGTTACAATTTTAAATTTTAACCCTAATATATAGACGCGGAATTTTTTTAGTGAGCAAACTATTGCCAACGTCTCAAGCTCGTAAGAGTGCAGGTGACGCTCTTCTGGTGTAGTTTGTCTACTAAAGTAAGCTACTGGTTTGAGAACTCAAGGATTATTTTGCCATTGCATTAAAATTCCTCCAACTCCTAAAGCGCTGGCATCAGTGTGCAACTCCGTTTCAAGTTCAGGGTTATACAAGGCTAGTGTTGGTCTGTCGATTAGACCTTTCTTGAGTAAAGAAAATGCGTTTGATTCGATTTTCGTCCAGTTGAATACATATCCCTTTTTCAGTAAATTTGTCAAAGGCCTCGCTATTTCACCAAAACCTTTGACAAACTTCCTAAAATAGCTTGCTAAACCTAAACATTGACGAACTTCATGTACGTTCCGGGGTGTGGGAAAATCTTTTACAGCCAAAACTTTATTTTTATTTGGACGTATGCCATTGGCAGATACTTCGTATCCGAGGTAATTAATGAAATTGTCAAAAAAACGACACTTTGAAAGTTTAAGGGTTAGACCATTTACACGCAATAATTTTAAGACTTCTTCAAGCCTATTGAAGCCTTCATCTAGATCAATAGATGGCAACAGGATATCATCTAAATAAGTCAAAGCTGTTTCGTACCGTTTAGGACCAAGCATGCTATTTATGACCCTTTGGAAAACAGCTGGTGCGTTAGCCAACCCGAAAGCATTCTTGTGAATTCGTAATGCCCATCGAGAGTTACAAATGCAGTGAGGGGCTGACTGTCCTTTGATACAGGGACCTGGTAATAACCAGAAGCGAGGTCCAAAGAAGTGAAGAATTTATTACCACTTAAGTTTGTTAGTTGGTCATCAATAAGGGGTAAAGGGAAACAATCTTTTCTAGTCTTGTTGTTGAGAGCCCTATAATCGACGCATAGCCGCGGTTCGCCCGACTTTTTCTTAACTATGAGAATTGGACTCGCGTAGTTGGAATTAGATTCTTTAATGATATCGTTTTGTAATAGTTCGTCAACTATTTCGCGCACTTGACTTCTCTCAGAGTGAGACAAACGATATGGTCTATATACGACAGGCCTATCGTCTAGTAGGTCTATTTTCATTTCTACAGAGTTTGTGCAACCAATCTCACTCAAATTAAACGCAAAACAGTCACGATAAGATTGTAGAAGTTCGATAAGCCTATCGAGAGTTTTATCATCTACCCCAGAACCTACTTTAATGTCCGATTTCAGTAAAGGCTCAAAATTTGAAATACCTTTCATGATCCTGTTAGTAAACATAGTTTCTCTTTCGACAAAAGGTAATGCTCTAGCTATTAAAGTATTACCTGGTATGCCTAAAGACTCGCGACATAGATTTGTCAAAAGTATGTGACACTTCCCTTCCTTGATATGGTAAGCTCCTTGATGTAAGATATATTCCTTACCAGCTTTACTACTAGTATAACCTTCTATATAGACATCCCCAGAGAAAGAAGAGTCTGAACCGGTAACTTCGACTAGTCTTGACTTAGAAACTTCAGTATCATTCGAAATTGATAGTTTAAGCAGTGCTCGTTGGTGTCACTAGTGTTGAGATTAGGACTTTTGTAAAAAAATAGTTTACTATTGTCCTTATAAACAGTAACTGATGGCAATTCTGTAAAGTTTTGATCCAATAGTAAGGGTGTTTGCATAAACTTATCATTTACTACAAGAACTTCGACAGTCGCCTCAACTCCATCAATCCTAATATTTACGAAGCTGCGATAAATAGGGGTTACTGCAGAGTTACCGAAACATTTGATAAAAGGCAATTTCGTGATGACCTTGGACAAATTAAGGTTCTCTGCATCAGATTCTCTCATCAAGCTGCATTCACTACCAAAATCTACATATGCAATAAAATTACTATTGTTAACGATAATTTCTTTAAAAAAATTACTATTACTATCGTTCAGAGTCGAAATAGTATAAGTTTTGCGTTCTTCATTATTATTAGATCTAAGTCCCGACTGCGGCATTAGAGGTTCAAGATTGCAATTTTCGCTATCGTGACCCACTCTGTTGCATTTTTTGCATTTGATGAGAGGTTTCGGACACTTAAAAAAAGTGTGACCCTTTGTACGACAGTTAAAACAAACAACCGAATTATTATTAGAGGTTGATGCAGAGTTGCGCAGTGGCAAGACGTCGTTACTTCGCCTCTTAGCTGGCAACGAGTTGTTGCCTGAATAGGGGCACTGAGAGTTCCACCTCCGGAAAGTCAATTACAAAACTAAAAGTACTTAAATATAAAATGGGGCTAGTTCCAAAAAGTCAATAGACGTCAGAATAATGTTGAATTCATAACAAAATATTGATTTAATTACTAATCATTACAAAATCATTACATACGGATCTCCTCATTTCTGATTCGATCACGTAGAGAAACCCCGAGCATAGCCCTCTCCATAGCTCGTTGTGCGACTTTGAGCTTGATGCCATAAAATATAATTATTAAACCTTTCAAACGCCTACAACGTACACTATATTTGCTTTATATGCAACACTTACTTTTCGTTGGTGTACATACATAAATAAATTATATGTACATATATATAACAGATACATTTTAACGGAACCATACATACGGTATATGGTATATTATGATATATTATGGTACATATGGTATATTAGATACATAGTTGTATGCTTAAACAGTGATCTAACTATTTAGTACCCTAAAATTGAAAAATCTACTGTTATACATAACTGTATTTCGGATATATATCGAATATTATTGAAAGCCAGTCTCATCTCTCATAGTATCTCGAAGGGATCGAATCAAAAACGAGATGATTCGCAGAGAACTAACGTAATCGACACAGTACATTAAATTAGTAAACTGAAGCAACAGCAAGGTGATCACATCAATCGTAGAACAAATATCCGTTGGAATAGATGGACTCTTGAGTTGAGACCACGCGTCGACAAGCGTAGGGTAGGACGCTCCTCAGCCAGATGTAGCGACGATCTGCGCAAAGTAGCTGGCAAAATTACTGGAAGAGCAGAGCCGGGACCGTGCTTTGGGAGAGGTATATTTCCATCAGTGGACTGATACAAGATGATGATAATAATGGCCAAACATACTCATCTCATCGGCTGGGCAGCGTTCCGGAAACTTCGCGAAGTCTTCTCGTCAAAAATAGCTCAGTGCCACAAGACAAGAGTCTTCGACCAATGTGTGTTACCAGTGATGACTTATGGCACTGAAACGTGGTATTTTACTATGGGCCTCATTTATAAGCTCAAAGTCGCACAACGAGCTGTGGAGAGGGCTATGCTCGGGGTTTCTCTACGTGATCGAATCAGAAATGAGGAGATCCGTAGAAGAACGAAAGTCAATGACATAGCTCACAAGATTAGCCAGTTGAAGTGGCAGTGGGCAGGGCACATAGCACGCAGAACAGATGGCCGATGGGGCCGAAAGGTTCTGGAGTGGAGGCCACGGACCGGCAAGCGCTGAGTAGGACGTCCACCGACACGGTGGACAGACGACCTGATGAAGGTCGCAGGACGACGTTGGATGCAGGCCGCTTCCAACCGTTCCTTTTGGAAAATCATGGGGGAGGCCTATGTTCAGCAGTGGACGTCCTACGGCTGAGATGATGATGATGAATACACTATCTACTACTAAAATTAAAATATATGTTTGTTTGCTCGCCTACTATGCGTCCCAACACCACGATCCTGTCACGATGAAACTTCTAATAAAATCAATGTTTATTCATTATTTGCTATGCATACTTTTTTAGAAGGAAGTACTGCATCTCATGCCGAGCACATCTAATCGCATATACTTACAACAAGATACGATGTTGAATTAACCTTCAATTAAAATTGCATTAAAATAATCGATAAAGTAATGAACATTCATGCTGTAAAGGAACTCATAAATAAACCTTAGATGATCGTCGTATTTTCGGCAGTCCTCAACCTTAGCTCTTCCCTTCTCAGTTATCCCTGTTCATCAATAACCATTAGAACACAATAGATACGAGCTATCCAATCGAACGAGGAATACTCGCACGATTAGTTTGTTTGTCGAACGCACGCCAAACATCTGCTGGCGATGCGGCCAAGGGAGCGTAATGATCGAGAGATGCGACTGGACTGTGGAATCGATAACTTGTCATGTTAATCAGTCTTAACTTAATCAGTCGTAAATTTCCGGGACGCGAAGGGTAACCCTATATACATCAGTTTCTTTCATAAATATTTTGTTTTAATTATCACGGTATAGGAAGGATTAATGAAAATAAGTGTTTTGTCACAAATGACGAACGATAAAATACTCCATTTGAAGAGTTTGTCGTTGACATAGTACAGTCGTACTGTCGCCCGCCGAGGTGCGAATTCGGCCATGGGACCCCAGAATCGCGGGAGAAAACAGTTTTGCGCCACAGTGCACTAAAAGGATGATATCACAGGTTTAGAAGTTAGAAGTTTCTTATGAAAGATATGCCCATATAATTGTACTAAAACAAGCTTACTAATGGTGGTAGAAAGATGAATGAATTTAAGTGCGCGTCCAAAATGGAAATATCGGAAGTGAATTTATCCCCGAATTTCGTACTTAGTTCGTTATTATGAAGTAACTAGAGGACCTATTAAAGTAAGATTTTTCGTATTTGGTAGTAAAAATACACTTCATCATCATCTCAGCCGTAGGACGTCCACTGCTGAACATATGCCTCCCCATGATTTTCCAAAAGGACCGGTTGGAAGCGGCCTGCATCCAACGTCGTCCTGCGACCTTCCTCAGGTCGTCTGTCAACCGTGTCGGTGGACGACCTACGCTGCGCTTGCCGGTACGTGGTCTCCACTCCAGAACCTTTCGGACCCATCGGCCATCTGTTCTGCGTGCTATGTGCCCTGCCCACTGCCACTTCAACTGGCTAATCTTCTGAGCTATGTCGGTGACTTTCGTTCTTCTACGGATCTCCTCATTTCTGATTCGATCACCTAGAGAAACCCCGAGCATAGCCCTCTCCATAGCTCGTTGTGCGACTTTGAGCTTGTCTATGAGGCCCATAGTAAGAGACCACGTTTCAGTGCCATAAGTCATCACTGGTGTGGGCTACTCCCACTTTATTGATATAAGTTTGACTTACACATAATACTACATAAATAATATTTTGTATTGTATATTACACACTTATTTATGTATGTATAATTTATGTAACAATCATACGTATTTATTTATCTACTTTGTATATTAGTTAATATGTATTTATTGTCTACACATTTATACATCATCATTCACACAGACATCAAACACATACACAATAAATTAAAGTAAGCTGGCCGCGCCGTCTCATGGAAACGTGCCGAGCAGCGCACTATTACTTATTCTGTGCCTGCGCTGCGGTTACGTCACCACACGCTAACCTAGGCGGCAAACGGGAGATGCGCACACGCCGCTGCCGGTCGGCCGCCTCGCTCGCTCACACGCCACGCCAGTCCGATCTCGTGTCTGACGCAGAACGCACGTCGCTTTAAGCTTCATCCGCTCACTTAGTTACTCGCTTGCGATCTCCTGATTTCTTAGTGTTTATTATTCGTTTACCTGTCTTGACTTTTCTTCTGTCCGCGTACCATCTTACTTGTGAAATCTGTGCTTACTCTTACTTGCTCCTTCTGTATTAACTGTTTATTGTATGTGATTGTTGAATTGTGACTCTGAACAATACAATTATGAAGTGAAAACCATTTGGATTTTATTCACCTGACTACAGCTAAGTACCTACCACCTCACTTACTTACTACAGTAAAAACTTGGCCAGTGTATATACCCGTGGTACCTACTACTTACCACGCACACCATCACCTAGGCCAAATTGGTGACCCCTCTAAGAGCACAATGAGTGATAGCAGTGATTCCGTTAACACCGTTGAATCACGCGGTGCAGGCGTGTCAACACGACGACGACGCCCTAAGAAAATGCGCGTGTCCATTCCATCACCGAGCACGTCGAAATTGACGTACGGAAATTTAATTTGAAAGTTCCGGCATTTTCACCAGATGACCCAGAGATATGGTTCGCGTTATTGGAAGGTCAGTTTGACAATTTTGGTATTACTGAAGATGCTGTTAAATTTAATAACGTAATAACAAATCTTGACATAAGCCACGCAAAGGCCGTAAAAGATATTATTGTCAACCCTCTGACCCGCAATAGGTACGAGAAGATAAAAAGCGAGCTGATAAAGCGACTTACTGCTTCGCACGAGAAGAAGGTCAGACAACTACTGACTCATGAGGAACTTGGAGACCGGAAACCATCTCAATTCCTCCGGCACCTTCAAGACCTAGCAGGACCTGACGTTCCCGAAGAGTTCCTGAAGTCTATATGGAGCAACCGCTTACCACAAAGTATCCAGACCGTACTGGCATCGCAGACCACCCATACCCTGGAACAGCTGGCTGACCTGGCTGACCGAATCCAGGAAATTTCTGCACCAGATAAAGGTAACATTGCCTCAACTTCGTCTAGTACTGGAACCAGAGCTGACAGTAACGCCTTCAACGAGATAGCGGAGCTCAAGAAAATGGTGGAGCGACTCACAATGCAGCTGGATGAGCACACACGTTCATCGCGCACCCACGAGCGTTCCAGACCACAACAGCGCCGTAATGTTTCACGGAGTAGAACTCGGTCGGCATCCAACTACCGCCGGTACCCCCTCTGTTGGTACCATTCCAAGTTTGGATCGAAGGCACTCAAGTGTCAGAAGCCATGCGACTTCAATAAGTCGGGAAATGCCGCGGGCAATCGCTAATGGCGACAGAAGATTGCCCCGCCTCTCCAGGTCGCCTCTTCGTGACTGATCGCGCCACGAAAACGCAGTTTTTGGTCGACACTGGCAGCGACCTCTGTGTTTTCCCCCGATCTCAGCTACGAGAGCGTCGTGCACCGACGGACTACAAGCTCACCGCAGCCAACGGGACAATTATCAACACCTACGGATACGCACACCTTAATCTAGACCTTGGACTTCGTCGTACGTATCCATGGAAATTCGTAGTGGCTGATGTGACAAAGCCTATCATAGGTGTAGACTTTTTGTGTTCATACAATTTGATTGTAGACTGTAAAAATAAGAAATTGATCGATAATACTACAACATTGTCAACTCCAGCTTCACTGGCCATTAGTGCTAAAGATATTTTATCTGTAAAAATTGTAACTGGCGAGTCGCGTTATCATCAATTATTGTCGCGTGAATTTCCTGATATTACGCGACCAGCTGGTACTCAACGCGTAATACCGCACAGTACACAGCACCACATCCGCACCACTGCAGGGCCTCCTGTGGCATGCACACCTAGGCGTCTGGCTCCTGACAAGCTGAAAGTGGCTAAAGAAGAGTTCGAGGCCATGCTAGCCAATGGCACAGCTCGACCTTCTGATAGCCCGTGGTCATCTCCGTTGCACCTGGCGCCGAAAAAGGACAACGGCTGGCGTCCTTGCGGTGATTACCGGCAACTTAACGCCCGAACGATTCCGGATAGATATCCGATCCGCCACATCCACGATTTTTCACATAGCATCTCTGGCTGTCGGGTCTTTAGTACCCTCGACCTTGTGAAGGCCTTTAACTAAATTCCTGTCTGCGCAGAGGACATTCCAAAGACGGCCATCTCTACCCCGTTCGGAATGTTCGAATTTCCATTTATGACGTTTGGACTCCGTAACGCGGGTCAAACGTTTCAGAGATTCGTCGATGAGATGATGCGGGGGCTGGATTTCGTGTACTGTTATACTGATGATTTTTTAATTTACAGCAGTAACGAGATCCAGCACGAAGACCACCTTCGGCAGGTATTTAGCAGACTACGGGACTATGGGATGGTCATAAACGTTTCAAAGTGTGTTTTTGGTGCTCCCGAGGTAACTTTTCTAGGTTACCGGATATCGGAGAGCGGAACAAAGCCACTTGACGAAAAAGTCCAAGCCATACGTGACTTTCCTCCACCAAAGGACGTTAGAACCCTGAGACGTTTTTTGGGTATGGCAAATTTTTACAGGCGGTTTCTGCCTAATGCTGCCAAAACTCAAGCGCCTCTCAACGCCCTTCTTATGGGGGCAGTCAAGGGCTCCACACCCATCCACCTCACGGACGATGCTCTGAAGGCTTTCTCAGACACCAAAGAAAGCCTTTCCAACGCAGCTCTTCTGGCTCATCCAGATTGCCACTCTAAGCTAGCGTTGGTAACGGATGCATCAGACGTGGCCATTGGAGCTGTTTTACAGCAGCTTCAAAAGGATGTGTGGCAGCCACTGGCGTTTTTCTCCCGTAAATTAAGTCCGTCCCAACAGAAGTATTCCCCGTATGATCGCGAGCTTCTAGCGATCTACGAAGCAATTAAATACTTCCGGTATATGACCGAGGCTAGGCACTTCACGGTCTACACAGACCATAAGCCGATCTGTTATGCCTTTCACGAACGGAAGCGTAACTGCTCGCCCAGGCAATTCAGACATCTGGACTACATTTCCCAGTTCACGACCGACTTACAACATATTTCCGGCAAGGACAATGTTGTAGCCGATACCCTAAGTCGCGTCGAAGAGCTGGGCGCTCCAGTATGTCTTGCCGACCTCGCAAATGCCCAAGATGCCGATCCCGAATTGGCTAAATACTTAACAGACGGCTCATCCCTTCGTCTGCAAAAAACAAACTACCCTGGCAGTCACGTACCTTTGTACTGCGATGTCAGTACACCGACTTCCAGGCCGTTCGTCACCAAACAGTTTCGAAAACAGGTGTTCGAAAGTCTCCACTCTTTAAGTCATCCTGGCGCCGCAGCGACTGCCAAACTGGTAGCCGAAAGGTTTGTGTGGCCCGGGGTCAGAAAGGATTGTCGAGAATGGGCTCGGACTTGCTTGTCGTGCCAACGCGCAAAGGTGAGTCGACATGTGTCTGCACCACTGGGCACTTTCGACCTACCCCGCGCGAGGTTCAAGAAAGTCCACATTGACCTCATTGGGCCCCTACCTGTTTCCCAAGGCTTCAGGTATTGTCTGACGGCCATAGACCGGTTCACACGGTGGCCGGAGATCATGCCAATACCTGACATAACAGCAGAAACGGTGGCTAAGGCATTAATTGCTGGCTGGATATCCAGATTTGGTTGCCCAACAGATATTATCACAGATCGCGGCCGACAGTTCGAGTCTGCTCTATTTCAATATCTGGCAAAAGCAACTGGATTCCAGCACAAGCGTACCACAGCCTACCACCCGGCTTGCAACGGCCTTGTGGAACGTTTTCACAGACAGCTCAAGGCTGCAATTACTTGCCATGCTGATAGCAACTGGGCAGAGGTCTTGCCACTAGTGCTACTCGGTATCCGCAGTGCTTACAAGGAGGACTTGCAGAGCTCCTCGGCTGAACTGCTGTACGGTGAGCCGTTACGACTTCCCGGTGAATTTTTTGACCCTAGCACGCCTACTATTTCTGACATGTCAGATTTTTCGGCACGCTTACGGTCCTTTGCCGAGAAGTTGAAACCGGTTCCAGCTTCTCGTCACAGCAACCACAAAATATTTGTGTTTAAAGAGTTGGCCACCGCGGAACACGTTTTCCTCCGTGAAGACGCTTCGCGTGCCCCTCTTCAGCCAGCATATACAGGTCCATACAAGGTGTTAGATCGAGGTGACAAAGTTTTCAAACTTCTCATTCGAGGGAAACATGTCACCGTCACTATTGACCGCCTTAAACCTGCGTATATGCTCAGCGATGAGGACTCGTTAGGACATACACCTACACCTCCACCTACATTACCTCCACCAAGCACTACACAAACTCCAACTCCGGACACTGTCGTACCTAAAACTACACGGTCTGGACGACATGTCCGATTTCCGGACTTTTATCGCCCCTAACCAGGTCTCTGGGGGGGAGTAATGTGGGCTACTCCCACTTTATTGATATAAGTTTGACTTACACATAATACTACATAAATAATATTTTGTATTGTATATTACACACTTATTTATGTATGTATAATTTATATAACAATCATACGTATTTATTTATCTACTTTGTATATTAGTTAATATGTATTTATTGTCTACACATTTATACATCATCATTCACACAGACATCAAACACATACACAATAAATTAAAGTCAGCTGGCCGCGCCGTCTCATGGAAACGTGCCGAGCAGCGCACTATTACTTATTCTGTGCCTGCGCTGCGGTTACGTCACCACACGCTAACCTAGGCGGCAAACGGGAGATGCGCACACGCCGCTGCCGGCCGGCCGCCTCGCTCGCTCACACGCCACGCCAGTCCGATCTCGTGTCTGACGCAGAACGCACGTCGCTTTAAGCTTCATCCGCTCACTTAGTTACTCGCTTGCGATCTCCTGATTTCTTAGTGTTTATTATTCGTTTACCTGTCTTGACTTTTCTTCTGTCCGCGTACCATCTTACTTGTGAAATCTGTGCTTACTCTTACTTGCTCCTTCTGTATTAACTGTTTATTGTATGTGATTGTTGAATTGTGACTCTGAACAATACAATTATGAAGTGAAAACCATTTGGATTTTATTCACCTGACTACAGCTAAGTACCTACCACCTCACTTACTTACTACAGTAAAAACTTGGCCAGTGTATATACCCGTGGTACCTACTACTTACCACGCACACCATCACCTAGGCCAAATTGGTGACCCCTCTAAGAGCACAATGAGTGATAGCAGTGATTCCGTTAACACCGTTGAATCACGCGGTGCAGGCGTGTCAACACGACGACGACGCCCTAAGAAAATGCGCGTGTCCATTCCATCACCGAGCACGTCGAAATTGACGTACGGAAATTTAATTTGAAAGTTCCGGCATTTTCACCAGATGACCCAGAGATATGGTTCGCGTTATTGGAAGGTCAGTTTGACAATTTTGGTATTACTGAAGATGCTGTTAAATTTAATAACGTAATAACAAATCTTGACATAAGCCACGCAAAGGCCGTAAAAGATATTATTGTCAACCCTCTGACCCGCAATAGGTACGAGAAGATAAAAAGCGAGCTGATAAAGCGACTTACTGCTTCGCACGAGAAGAAGGTCAGACAACTACTGACTCATGAGGAACTTGGAGACCGGAAACCATCTCAATTCCTCCGGCACCTTCAAGACCTAGCAGGACCTGACGTTCCCGAAGAGTTCCTGAAGTCTATATGGAGCAACCGCTTACCACAAAGTATCCAGACCGTACTGGCATCGCAGACCACCCATACCCTGGAACAGCTGGCTGACCTGGCTGACCGAATCCAGGAAATTTCTGCACCAGATAAAGGTAACATTGCCTCAACTTCGTCTAGTACTGGAACCAGAGCTGACAGTAACGCCTTCAACGAGATAGCGGAGCTCAAGAAAATGGTGGAGCGACTCACAATGCAGCTGGATGAGCACACACGTTCATCGCGCACCCACGAGCGTTCCAGACCACAACAGCGCCGTAATGTTTCACGGAGTAGAACTCGGTCGGCATCCAACTACCGCCGGTACCCCCTCTGTTGGTACCATTCCAAGTTTGGATCGAAGGCACTCAAGTGTCAGAAGCCATGCGACTTCAATAAGTCGGGAAATGCCGCGGGCAATCGCTAATGGCGACAGAAGATTGCCCCGCCTCTCCAGGTCGCCTCTTCGTGACTGATCGCGCCACGAAAACGCAGTTTTTGGTCGACACTGGCAGCGACCTCTGTGTTTTCCCCCGATCTCAGCTACGAGAGCGTCGTGCACCGACGGACTACAAGCTCACCGCAGCCAACGGGACAATTATCAACACCTACGGATACGCACACCTTAATCTAGACCTTGGACTTCGTCGTACGTATCCATGGAAATTCGTAGTGGCTGATGTGACAAAGCCTATCATAGGTGTAGACTTTTTGTGTTCATACAATTTGATTGTAGACTGTAAAAATAAGAAATTGATCGATAATACTACAACATTGTCAACTCCAGCTTCACTGGCCATTAGTGCTAAAGATATTTTATCTGTAAAAATTGTAACTGGCGAGTCGCGTTATCATCAATTATTGTCGCGTGAATTTCCTGATATTACGCGACCAGCTGGTACTCAACGCGTAATACCGCACAGTACACAGCACCACATCCGCACCACTGCAGGGCCTCCTGTGGCATGCACACCTAGGCGTCTGGCTCCTGACAAGCTGAAAGTGGCTAAAGAAGAGTTCGAGGCCATGCTAGCCAATGGCACAGCTCGACCTTCTGATAGCCCGTGGTCATCTCCGTTGCACCTGGCGCCGAAAAAGGACAACGGCTGGCGTCCTTGCGGTGATTACCGGCAACTTAACGCCCGAACGATTCCGGATAGATATCCGATCCGCCACATCCACGATTTTTCACATAGCATCTCTGGCTGTCGGGTCTTTAGTACCCTCGACCTTGTGAAGGCCTTTAACCAAATTCCTGTCTGCGCAGAGGACATTCCAAAGACGGCCATCTCTACCCCGTTCGGAATGTTCGAATTTCCATTTATGACGTTTGGACTCCGTAACGCGGGTCAAACGTTTCAGAGATTCGTCGATGAGATGATGCGGGGGCTGGATTTCGTGTACTGTTATACTGATGATTTTTTAATTTACAGCAGTAACGAGATCCAGCACGAAGACCACCTTCGGCAGGTATTTAGCAGACTACGGGACTATGGGATGGTCATAAACGTTTCAAAGTGTGTTTTTGGTGCTCCCGAGGTAACTTTTCTAGGTTACCGGATATCGGAGAGCGGAACAAAGCCACTTGACGAAAAAGTCCAAGCCATACGTGACTTTCCTCCACCAAAGGACGTTAGAACCCTGAGACGTTTTTTGGGTATGGCAAATTTTTACAGGCGGTTTCTGCCTAATGCTGCCAAAACTCAAGCGCCTCTCAACGCCCTTCTTATGGGGGCAGTCAAGGGCTCCACACCCATCCACCTCACGGACGATGCTCTGAAGGCTTTCTCAGACACCAAAGAAAGCCTTTCCAACGCAGCTCTTCTGGCTCATCCAGATTGCCACTCTAAGCTAGCGTTGGTAACGGATGCATCAGACGTGGCCATTGGAGCTGTTTTACAGCAGCTTCAAAAGGATGTGTGGCAGCCACTGGCGTTTTTCTCCCGTAAATTAAGTCCGTCCCAACAGAAGTATTCCCCGTATGATCGCGAGCTTCTAGCGATCTACGAAGCAATTAAATACTTCCGGTATATGACCGAGGCTAGGCACTTCACGGTCTACACAGACCATAAGCCGATCTGTTATGCCTTTCACGAACGGAAGCGTAACTGCTCGCCCAGGCAATTCAGACATCTGGACTACATTTCCCAGTTCACGACCGACTTACAACATATTTCCGGCAAGGACAATGTTGTAGCCGATACTCTAAGTCGCGTCGAAGAGCTGGGCGCTCCAGTATGTCTTGCCGACCTCGCAAATGCCCAAGATGCCGATCCCGAATTGGCTAAATACTTAACAGACGGCTCATCCCTTCGTCTGCAAAAAACAAACTACCCTGGCAGTCACGTACCTTTGTACTGCGATGTCAGTACACCGACTTCCAGGCCGTTCGTCACCAAACAGTTTTGAAAACAGGTGTTCGAAAGTCTCCACTCTTTAAGTCATCCTGGCGCCGCAGCGACTGCCAAACTGGTAGCCGAAAGGTTTGTGTGGCCCGGGGTCAGAAAGGATTGTCGAGAATGGGCTCGGACTTGCTTGTCGTGCCAACGCGCAAAGGTGAGTCGACATGTGTCTGCACCACTGGGCACTTTCGACCTACCCCGCGCGAGGTTCAAGAAAGTCCACATTGACCTCATTGGGCCCCTACCTGTTTCCCAAGGCTTCAGGTATTGTCTGACGGCCATAGACCGGTTCACACGGTGGCCGGAGATCATGCCAATACCTGACATAACAGCAGAAACGGTGGCTAAGGCATTAATTGCTGGCTGGATATCCAGATTTGGTTGCCCAACAGATATTATCACAGATCGCGGCCGACAGTTCGAGTCTGCTCTATTTCAATATCTGGCAAAAGCAACTGGATTCCAGCACAAGCGTACCACAGCCTACCACCCGGCTTGCAACGGCCTTGTGGAACGTTTTCACAGACAGCTCAAGGCTGCAATTACTTGCCATGCTGATAGCAACTGGGCAGAGGTCTTGCCACTAGTGCTACTCGGTATCCGCAGTGCTTACAAGGAGGACTTGCAGAGCTCCTCGGCTGAACTGCTGTACGGTGAGCCGTTACGACTTCCCGGTGAATTTTTTGACCCTAGCACGCCTACTATTTCTGACATGTCAGATTTTTCGGCACGCTTACGGTCCTTTGCCGAGAAGTTGAAACCGGTTCCAGCTTCTCGTCACAGCAACCACAAAATATTTGTGTTTAAAGAGTTGGCCACCGCGGAACACGTTTTCCTCCGTGAAGACGCTTCGCGTGCCCCTCTTCAGCCAGCATATACAGGTCCATACAAGGTGTTAGATCGAGGTGACAAAGTTTTCAAACTTGTCATTCGAGGGAAACATGTCACCGTCACTATTGACCGCCTTAAACCTGCGTATATGCTCAGCGATGAGGACTCGTTAGGACATACACCTACACCTCCACCTACATTACCTCCACCAAGCACTACACAAACTCCAACTCCGGACACTGTCGTACCTAAAACTACACGGTCTGGACGACATGTCCGATTTCCGGACTTTTATCGCCCCTAACCAGGTCTCTGGGGGGGAGTAATGTGGGCTACTCCCACTTTATTGATATAAGTTTGACTTACACATAATACTACATAAATAATATTTTGTATTGTATATTACACACTTATTTATGTATGTATAATTTATATAACAATCATACGTATTTATTTATCTACTTTGTATATTAGTTAATATGTATTTATTGTCTACACATTTATACATCATCATTCACACAGACATCAAACACATACACAATAAATTAAAGTCAGCTGGCCGCGCCGTCTCATGGAAACGTGCCGAGCAGCGCACTATTACTTATTCTGTGCCTGCGCTGCGGTTACGTCACCACACGCTAACCTAGGCGGCAAACGGGAGATGCGCACACGCCGCTGCCGGCCGGCCGCCTCGCTCGCTCACACGCCACGCCAGTCCGATCTCGTGTCTGACGCAGAACGCACGTCGCTTTAAGCTTCATCCGCTCACTTAGTTACTCGCTTGCGATCTCCTGATTTCTTAGTGTTTATTATTCGTTTACCTGTCTTGACTTTTCTTCTGTCCGCGTACAATCTTACTTGTGAAATCTGTGCTTACTCTTACTTGCTCCTTCTGTATTAACTGTTTATTGTATGTGATTGTTGAATTGTGACTCTGAACAATACAATTGTGAAGTGAAAACCATTTGGATTTTATTCACCTGACTACAGCTAAGTACCTACCACCTCACTTACTTACTACAGTAAAAACTTGGCCAGTGTATATACCCGTGGTACCTACTACTTACCACGCACACCATCACCTAGGCCAAACTGGTAACACACATTGGTCGAAGACTCTTGTCTTGAGGCACTGAGGTATTTTTGACGAGAAAACTTCGCGAAGTTTCCGGAACGCTGCCCAGCCGCGTTGGATTCGACGACTGACCTCTTTCTCAAAGTTGGACCTGCCTAGTTTGACTGTCTGTCCCAGGTAGATGTACTCGTCAACAACTTCGAGAACTGAGTTCCCAACTGATATTGGGGTAGTTACAACATGGGCATTAGACATAATTTTCGTCTTGTCCATGTTCATCTTAAGACCTACCCGTTGGGAAACTCGATGGAGGCCTTCGAGCATTGTACTGAGGTCTTCCATGGATTCTGCCATGACTACAATATCGTCGGCAAATCGAAGGTGAGTGATGTATTCGCCGTTTATATTGATGCCAAGTCCTTGCCATTCCAGAAGCTTGAAGGCGTCTTCCAATGTAGCGGTGAACAGTTTCGGAGATATAACGTCTCCCTGTCTCACGCCTCTTTGCAATGGAATTGGCTTCGAACTCTGCTCCTGTACTCGGACTGACATGTAGGCGTTTTTGTACAAACACTTCAGCACTTCAATATACCGATAGTCAATACGGCACCGCTGGAGAGACTCAAGCACTGCCCACGTCTCGATCGAATCAAAGGCTTTCTCATAGTCCACAAACGCCAGACAAAGAGGCAAGTTATACTCTTCGGTCTTCTGTATAACTTGCCGTGGCGTGTGGATGTGGTCTATGGTACTATAGCCTTTTCGGAAACCGGCTTGTTCCGGAGGCTGGAATTCATCAAACCTGCGACTGAGACGGTTCGTTATGACCTTCGAAAACAGCTTATAAATATGGCTCAAAAGCGAGATGGGTCTGTAATTTTTAAGTAAAGTGTTGTCACCTTTCTTGAAGAACAGCACCACCACGCTTTTGTTCCATGCTTCTGGCGTTGAACCTTCCAGTAAGACGGTATTAAAGAGCTTCTGAAGGACTTTAAGTACCAGTGTTCCACCCGCTTTCAGAAGCTCAGATGTGATACCGTCGTCACCAGGCGCCTTGTTGTTCTTAAGCTGTTTCAAGGCCATTCTAATCTCATACAGGCTGATTTCCGGGATATCTTCGGTATAATGTCGGGTCAGCTTGGCTCTTGGGTCTTTGACCGAGCTGCGAACAGGTTTAGCGACTGAGGTGTATAACTGTTCATAGAAACTCTCGACCTCTCCTAACACTTCCGCTTTGGTCGACGCTACACTGCCGTCTCCTCTCTTCAGCTTCGTCAACTGGCTTTGCCCAATAGACATGTCTCTTGCAAACACTTTGGAACCTTTTTTCCGCTCTATCGTAGTTAAAATACACTTACCTTATATATTATTTTCAAGGTACCTCTTTATAAATGCTTTTCCTACAATGAGGCGCAGAAAGTCTTGACGCCGTGGCCCGCCACCGATAGTTTACCCCGAAGCGCCGTTATGAATTCATACATTTACAATTATTATCTCAGATTTTGTAATATTGACGGACTTGAAAAATACACGAAAAGCATCGTTCTGATCAAAAAAGAGGGTATTGATAAGTTGTTTGAGTTGTTTACCAGCCAGGAATTTCTGCAACTTTAGCCCAATAACAGAAGTATCACACTATGTACTATTATGTTTGCACATTATATGTCTTAATCACAAGAAGCAAAAGCTTTAACACTTAAAAACCCGAAAATCTCTTTATTTTAATGTTTATATGACAATGCGCCAAAATTGTTCTCTTCTCTGGGACATAAAAGACTAAAAATATTTTTTTTTTACAGTAGCCTCTCATTTACTTCTAAAAGTTGTAAAATATCAAACACAAACTATATAGGACACTATAGGCCAATAATAACAATTACAATTTTAAAAATGGTTACAAAACATTAAAACCAGTACAAAAAAAGCCGTATTACGGCTCTGGGACCTATGCGCGAAAATAACACGGAGCCGTATTACGGAGCAGAGACAGCTAAAAGGAGTAACCTTTCCTTTTTCTTTTATAGGTGGACTTGTACATTTGTACATTTGCCGTTTCTCAAGTTATTCAAATACATAAATGACAAGAATCTGGTTTTCTATTATAGTGCTTGTATGTAGGTATATACGATTTTTATTTTAGTCAGAGTCAATTCATAATCTGTAATTAAGCCAAGTTCTAGTAAAGCGATGGATGCATTACTATAACATTCGATGGCGACAAGGCTATGGACGAGGATAATTATAAAAAAGTCGTTTTACGAATGATAATTTTACGCGATAACGTCTATTACAAGCCGAACGCTTAGGCCGATCGTGTTTCTCTAACACTAGTTCCGCACTCTCACTTGCACGCTTGGCTCAGGCGGAGCATGACAATGCGTCATACTTTATCGTGCGTGCAGACGGCCTTCATCGATTTATAAAAGTTATCACGTAAAAACAACGTTTCGTATATTTGTTTTTTTTTTACTATTATATGTAGTCAAATACTAACTGCCTCAGGACGCTTTTTTAAAAAGAAAGACAAAAGACTTTTTATACGTCTAATCGCTACAAAGGGCAACTTAATTCTAAATTATAAAATGATATTCTACAGTCACCGGACACAGAAGACCACCCGCGTTATCTTATAGCTCGAGTTCACACAATGCAACGGTGCACTATCTTGTTATGCTTAATCAGCACGGATAGTGATTGTGTGGGGTTCTGGTCGCATGACTTCTCCCCCCTGAGATTCGAAATTATCCGAAGGATTCGGAGAATTTCGGAAATAACATTTAAAACCCATTTTCTTAAGTCTAATATAAAATATGCCCATTAAAATAATGATAATAATTAAATATAATGCAATGGTCCAGACACTAACACTATAAAGTCTAATTTCACTCGTTTCATCTTCACTTTCACTTTTCATAATTTTAACTGCCATCTTTATACTGTCCAGATCTATATCTTCTAATTTTACTGGTTTCATTTCTTCTGGTTTTAAGTTATTAATATGTGGTAGATTTACAATAGGTAACTTGCTGTATTTAAGATTTTCAATTTGGTGTGTCTTAATTTAAGAGAGAATCTGCCAATTTTGACTTCACATATATCTTCCAATGTTACAATGTATGTTCCTTGGAGATTTTGTTGGAACACTTCGTTTATGCATATCCTTTGGAAAAGCGTTTTTAATCTTGAGAATATAATCCAACGGTTTGGCTGGATGCGTTGTGCTAGAACATCTTCTATAATGACTGATATCAGAGTACATGAACTGGTATTATTAAAGTATTTCATTAAATCAGAAACACATGTATCCTCCATAAACTGGGATGTGGAGTCTTCAAAACACACAAAGTTGGATGCTGCAATCAATTGACACGGCTGGGCGAGTGGCTTGGAGGATAGTCCTTTCACTATCAGATAAGGATATATTGGTAAAATTATGTAGGTCTTAAGGTTATGGGTAATAGGGAGTGGGTACAATTTGTAATTCATATATACCTCTTTAGTAATCAACGGGATTTCTAGCAAAAACGTTAACTGATTTTCTTTGAAAAAAGCTTTTATACTTATGCTTTGTTCAATTTTTACAAGGTTTTCCTGATTTACCTTAAAAACTATTTTTTCTGTTTTCTCTATGTTCTCAAGTGTAGCTAATAAATCATCGGACTCAATAATGGATTGATGCAGGGTCTCTAGTTTACTGAAAGCAACGGCAGTTTCTATATCATTAATCTTGACAGAAATAGTTTGGAAGTTATGCAATATCAAAGAGTACGTGTCTATCATTAAATTACTGAGAAAGTTCAAGTTGGTTTCCCGCTGTACATTTACAAGATCGTTTTGAATTTCCTTGAGTTTCTTATCAAGCTGAATTACGTTTCTGTGAATTGCTTTCGTAATGTTACTGAAACCTTCAACAATTTCGGAGATCAGAGTTACCTTTTTACTCACAGCTGTTTGTTTCAATTTTATATTCTCAATCAGTTGATCATAACGTTTAGCGTCTTCGCTGTCCAAATTTCCTGATATAATTTTGATCAAGGACCCTATTGGATTTAGGATACCTCTTTTTATCCTATAACTTGAAACTAGTTGTTTATACCTATTTATAGTCTGGTTCATAATATATTCTAACTGAGATTTAAAATTAGAGAAAACCAATTTAATATAAAGATTCATTATAATTGATATCTATCAAGTTGTTAAGGTCAGAATACTTGGCAATATTAAAGGTCAAATCGTCAGAAAGCATGTTAAGGTCTAGTACTCTAATTATGGTCCATTTATCATAACTGACGACCGCTGTTCCCTCCTTCACAGGTAATAGCCCTGGAGAGCCTTCAAGTGACTGCATTTGAAGGGCCTGGAGTAGGGTCGCTGTCATCAGGACCAACACGGCGGCCTGGGTGCGTCTGTGAAGGACGTTTGATATCTTTAATTGGAACTTTAGTTTCTCGATTCTTTGTTATGACTGGGATTACGTTTCTATCTATCTGGCCCGTTACTATCGCTTTCTCATACCTAGGTTTTTCTTTGCTTCGGCGAACATTTGTTCCGTTGCAGTACACCACATCTTCAGTTGTTGTATTAAATTCTGTCTCACCTCCTCTTTTGATTTTAGCCTCTTCTTTTGTTTTAACTATCTTATCAGTTATATTTTTATACAAATATTGAGTTCTCTTTTTATGATCACGCATCAGTACTTGCATGTATTCCTTACTAGCTGCGCCCCGCGGTTTCACCCGCGTGGTGATGGATGATGATGATGATGATGATGAAAAGTATCCTATGTGTTAATCCAGCGCCTCATCTACCCCCATACCAAATTTCATCAACATTAGCCCCCCCGTTTGTGCGTGAAAGAGTAACAAACATCCATACATCCATACATACAAACTTTCACGTTTATAATATTAATAGGATAGGATCGTAATTGACGTTAAAAACATCCTTTGATTCTGTATGACCAAACACTACTTCGAAAGGTGTTCTTCGAAACCTGTCACGGAATGGATCGTGTGATTATAGGCCATAATGGAGTAGCTCATTATTGAGGACGCGTCAGTAGATTTTTGTTCGTATTTCGCGAGTCTATAGATCTCAATCAGGGTTGAATGAAATCTCTCCACAAGGCCCATCGAGTTAGGGTTGTTGGGTGTTCCTAAGTGTAAATCAATTTTGTAAAAGTCCAACAATTCTTTTATTAAGCTATTGTTGAACTCTGTACCTGAATCGCAAGTTATTTTTCGTGGGGTTCCGTATAGAGAGAAATATTTTATGAGCGCTCTGACTACTTCCGGTGCTGACTGATTACTCACTTCGATCGCTTGTCCCAGTTTACTAAATCCGTCAATTATTGTAAGAAAGGATTTTCCTTCGATTTTAAATAGGTCGATAAACAGTTCCTGAAATGGTCTATTTTGTGTTTGAGTTAGGGTGATTGCTGGTTTGTGGGGTTTCCGGTCGTATTTCATTTTTTTACACAACTTGCACGCGTTAATAATAGCGGCTGCTGTTCTATCCATGTTTGGCCAGTAATAATTTCTTTTCAAGTGACACACAGTTTCTTTGACTCCACGATGACAATCCTTTCCTACATGGTATTTCCCTATTATACTTCTCTGTTCGTCTTCATTTTCCACGTACACTACTCTCTCGGTACATTCAAGAATTTTAACTGAGCCTTTCTTGAAGAGCTTTATTACTGCCCTAGCAAACTCTGCTCTGTGCTGTTTGTCCTCAAAATATATAAAATATTTGATCTTAGGTCTGATGTATCTCTTCAGGAAATTTAAGATTAAGTCAGGTCGATTAATTGGTAAATGGATTTCTAAAATTTATTGTTTTTTATTGGATATGTTTTTGACAGCAATATCACTTTTGAACCATATGTATACTAATATTTGATTTGGCTTTGAGTCTATCGCCTCTATTTAATATGGGGATGCCCGTTGAGTCAGTATCTCGAGCTGAATGTACCGTTTCGGTAATATGTGATTCCGAAGCGGAAATAGTACCACTTGAAGGTGAGATCGAATAAGGCGAGTGGGGTCTATTTGAGCCGGCAAGTATAAAAGTTCTTTCAGAATTTGAAGAAGCCGTTTTGGTTTCTTCCGAATCTATCAAAAAAAAAACAATCTCATCTGATTCTTAGAAGACTGAGACCGCTCAGTCTTCTCAGAATCAGATGAGATTGTCTCAGTTTTCTCAGAGTCTGATGACACTGTTATAGGACTTGTAATTTGAACGTTTTTCTTTCCTCTTTTTCTTCCCAAATTTGCTATCTTTTCAACAATATCGTCGCAATGATTTTGCAAATCTCTTTCATCTAGATTCACTTCCATGGATTTGTTATCAGCGTCACTGCCTAACGCGTTTAATTTTACTCTGGAAAGTGCATCCGCATTGGTGTTTTGGGGGCCGTTCTTATAGATCACGTCATAATTATATTCCGCAAGTCTTAAACGCCATCGTGTTATCTTGCTACTCGGCTCTTCAAATGAACTGAGCCATGCCAGTGGTCGATGATCAGTATAGATCGTAAACTTTTTACCGTACAGATATGGGCGGAAATGTTTAACAGCCCATATAATTGCCAAGGCCTCCTTTTCAATCGTGCTGTACCTACTTTCAGCATCATTTAAAGTTCGTGACGCGTAAGCAATAGGTCGATCACTACCAACGGTGCCTTGTGATAGTACTGCACCTATAGCAAAATCCGAGGCATCCGTCGTCAAGATAAAAGGCTTCTCAAAGTCTGGGTATTGCAATAGAGGTGCGTTAGTTAGCAACTCCTTGCATCTTTCAAAAGCTTCGATATAGTCCCTATCTATCACGATCTTATGATGTTTCTTGAGACATACGGTCAAAGGTCTAGTCAGTTTCGCGAAGTCCTTAATGAACTTCCGATAGTAACCCACTAAGCTCAAGAAACTTTTGATTTCGGTTTGTGTCCTCGTTAGAGGGAATTTGAGAACCGCATCTATTTTGTCGGTGTTGGGCTTTAACCCGTCTTTGGTAATATAATGTCCTAAGTAAAGAACCTCTTTACGAAGAAATTCAGATTTATCAAGCTAAACCTTAAGGTTTGTCTCTCTCAGTCGCTCAAATATTTTGCGCAGCTTGTCCACCACTTCCTGGAGACTGGATGAGAAGATGATTATGTCATCCAGATACACCAGACAGTGTATTCCTTGGAAGCCACGAAGGATACCATGGCTCTCTGGAACGTGGCTGGTGCTGTCTTTAGGCCAAATGGCATACGCAAAAACTCAAAATGACCAGCCTGAGAGCTAAACGCAGTCTTTGATCTGTCCTTTTTGTCAATCTCAATTTGGTGGTACCCACTGGCCAAATCGAATGTAGTAAAATAGTTAGATTTGCCCAACTTATCAAATAAGTCCGCTATATTAGGCAGTGGGTACTTGTCGTTAGTCGTAATATCATTTAAACGTCTAAAGTCAACTACCATACGCCATTTAGCTTCTCCGGACGCGTCCATTTTCTTGGGAATCAAGTGAACCGGGGCGTTCCACGGAGAGTGTGACTCCTGGATCACATTTTCTTTTAGCAGTTTGTCCACTTGTCTATTAATCTCATCATTCACTGTATGTGGTTGTCGGTAAGGTCTCACGAAAATAGGATCTTCATTTGTTGTTCGTATTTGGTGTTTGACTTTATTAGTAAAAGATAAAGGAATTTTGTCACAATAAAATATGTCTGTGAATTCATAGCACAGCTTACTGATTGCATTTGTCTCTTCAGTATTCATGTGGTCAAGTCGTAGTTTTTCTAAATTTTCAATTAAGTAATCATCAATGTCCAAGTCATTATCAGTTATAACGTTTACGTCACATGTCTGAGGTTCGTATTGTGTTACCTTAACCAGATGGTTTACCTTTAATGTAACTGGTTTTTCCAATGAATTTTGGATCACCTTATATGTATGTCCATTTACACAGCTAACCAGTGCAGATGGCATTCTAACACCGTCTTCAAATTCCTGAAATTCTATGACACCTATTCCATTATGCATGTTCGTTGGCAACCTTACGCGGGTTTCAGATCGTGGCTCCAATTTTACATTAATTTCCGGATTATATATGAATGGAATAGCCGTGTCTCGTGTATGTATAACTTGATTTTTCATGTCTATATTGGCATCAATTTGTGCAAGCAAATCGGAGCCAATCAAACCATCATAATCTGCGTCAACTTCATATACATAGAATGTATGTTCTTGAGAACTTTTAAATGATTTTAAAAGTGGGATATGGATTGCCTTACCATGAGAACTTCTGCCGTGGGTACTCACTACTTCAAATGGAACTGAAAATTTATAGTCTTGAAAGTATTCATCAACCTTGTTGTTTTATTCGGGAATAACTAGCACGCGATGCGCAATCTCTCTGTGCCTCTATTATTGTAATCGGATGACAACCTTCTTCACCCATGACTATCGCCTCACTATCTACACTTATATCCTTATCTTTAGCAGTTTCTTCTTCGTTCCATGGCATACTAAATAATTTTTCCATCACTCGTTGGAATTTGCTCGCTGCACACTTGATTCCAAAGGGTAATCTATTATAAGAATACATTCCTTTGCTCGTTACTATTGTGCAATACTTTTTTGATTCGTCACTCAAAATTAATTGCTGATAGGCTCTGCTCAAATCAATTTTATTAAAAATTCTACCTCCCTGTAGCGACACAAAAATGTCCTCGATTCTTGGTAGCGGATACCTATCTCCTACCAGTACGGGGTTCAGAGTGGTTTTAAAATCACCGCATAATCTAACTTCGCCGGATTTCTTAATGACCGGTACAACGGGCGTCCCCCATTCGCTCCATTCGACGGGCGAGACGATTCCCTCGCGCTCGAGCCGCTCGAGCTCGGCCTCCACCGCGGGCCGCATCGCGTACGGCACGGACCGCGCGCGCCGCCATACCGGCACTGCGTCCGGGACCAACTCCAGGTGGACCTTACCTTTGTTAAAAGCACCTATGCCTGGCGAAAATACGTCGCGAAACTTTGTTTCTAATTGTTTAATAACGGATTGTGTGTCTACCTCGCCTACATGACCTAGCGACTCGTTACATGGAGTCGACGGAAACCGAATGCCGAACGCGCGCATCCATTTACGACCGAATAACGGATTACTATCGTCATTGTCAATGACAACCAAGCGTAAGTCGTTTATTGTTTTGTTATGAAGTTTTACACTACATTTAAATTCACCTTTCGGCATGACTTTCTGACCGTTATACATTCTCAAGCTAGATTTACGTGGGCTTAGTTCAATGTCGCTAAAATATTTTTCATACATACTTCTATTTATAATGCTAATACTAGCTCCCGTGTCCCCCTCCATTGTGATCGGCTTGTTGTTGATCTTCACTCGCAACAACCACCGCTTGTCCTCTTCTTTATCACTCATCTGATAAATCTCGTCGTCCTCCTCTTCACTGGACGCGGAGGAGCTCGCTTTCTCAGCGGCTACTGCATGCACCTTGCCGCTTTTACGCGAACGGCACACTTTAGCTATGTGGCCCTTGTTGCCACAAACAAAACACTCCACATTTATGAAAGGGCACTTATCCGCTCGATGCGGTTTACTACAACGAAAACACTTAGGGCGCTGCTGTTGCCAACCACCCGTAACCGGCTGTGGCCGTGCGTCTCCGCCGCGGCTTGAAGATACAGCGCTGCTGCGCGCCTGTCTGAGGTAAGGTGGGCCTCGAGCCCTGCTGGCACCGCTCGGTCCGCCGCCCCCTACTGCCTGTACATGATCTCCATGTCCCGTGCCAGCTGCCTCCTGTGAGTCTCTGACTGCAGCTTCCAACGACAGGGCCAACTCGCCCGCTCTGTCGAATGTCAGGTCCCTTTCGGTCAACAAACGTTGTCGAATTGTATCACTTTTTAAGCCAAACACAAATTGATCCCTTAAGTTTTCTTTTAGTACCACTGTGTTTGAAAACATACACGCTTTACTTAGCTTCTTCAACTGCGCGAGATACTCACACACCGTTTGCGATTCTGCTTGCTTGCAAGCTCTGAATATCATACGTTCTGCTATGATGGATCGTTTCGGTGCTAGATGTCCTTCGACCAACTTCACTATCGACTCAAAATCGACTTTATCCGGTTTTTCTGGATAACATAAGTCAATCATAAGGTCGAGAGGCTCCGTGCCCACAACAGCTACTAAGTATTTTGAATATTCCGTAGGTTTTACATCGTGTATTTCAAACCACGCTCGCAGCCTGCTGACGTATGTCGACCACCGATCCGAGTTCATTTTGAATTCTTGTAGTTGGCTCAAATTCATGATTTCTCTTGAGTCTCAAACGACAACACACTCTAGAAGTAGTTTAAAGCACCGTAAAAGTAGTTTTGGGTTCGTAACTCGTCGCCAATGTTTTATTCGGGAATAACTAGCACGCGATGCGCAATCCAAACCACCATATATTTGAGACTGACATTTATTGTAAACAAGGAGGTAGATATACATATCATGATAATAAGCGGAGGTAGGAGCAACAAGCTTACATATATAACACTTGTGAGGGCTTATAAATGACCGCGAGCTACCTGTATCGATCATGAACTTAGCGTTAATCTCGGGTAAATAGATATATGGTAATTTTGCAAAGTTGTCACAATTAAGGTTTATTATTTCGAAGGGTCCTCGTCCGAGGCTGGCTTGTAAAAATTTTTGTCACTGTTTGTGTCGTCATAATTTTCAGGCATATCGACTGTGTAGCCGCCCTGTTCGTAGTAATTGTCATAATCACAGTAGTCATTTTCAGGATATACATCTATCTCATTATGATATAGAGCATTAGCACGAGCAGCGGGTAGCGCTGTACGCATCGTAACGTTTGTATTGTCGTATCTTGGTTGGGGTGGTATTCCAAACTTAAATTGATTCGCTTGTGTTTGTTGGAACGCCTGCCTAGGTGGACCTTGACCAAAAGAAGGTCTATAACCTTGAGGTCCGGTAATCGCGGGTCTGTAACCTTGTGGCGCACCGAATCTAAGACCTTGATTGGGAATACCAAACTTGAAATTTTGTTGTGTCTGTTGAAACTGTTGTGGATGTTGAGGTCTAAAGCCGGATGTGTGAGGTACCCCGAAATTAAATTGCGGTGCCTGCTGTGCTCCTGCTGTCGTAATTTAAAGTATGTGGGGGATTTGGTCTGACCTGACTGGGTATACCGAATTTAAAACCTCCTTGATTTTGTGGAGTGACGTTAGCCGAGAAATATGGTTTTAAACCGAATTTGTCTACATAAGGATTGTGAGAGCATGATGGCTGCGGTTTGCTCGTCCCGAAACGTAACATTTTGTTGCGAGCATTGTAGTGAAATTGTAAGTTGACCTCTTCCAGTACCATGCTTAACGCTTCTTCTAGTGTTCTGCTAACTTTGAGCCTAACTATCCTAATCAAATCTTCTGGCAGGTTATAAAGGAACACATTCATAGCCATATTATCGTAAATCGTGATCTTGTTCTGCCTAACATTCTTATCCGTAATGAGATTAACCTTTGCTATCAATGTGCTCTTTACTTGCTGAATCCTATTGCAGAAGTCTAAATAAGACTCGTTATGGTTGATCTTTAAAGTTTCCAGCTCAATCGCTATACACTCTTCAGAACGCGGATCTCCGAAATGCTGTGTTAATACGGATTTTAACTCGCCCCAAGATTCAATGTCCTGCCTTTCACTTATGAGATGAGCGGCCTTACCAACTAACTTACTAGTCACTACATGATACACATACAAATCTTGGGCTGGGTTATTTCCATTTGTAAAACAACTAATCACATATTCACATTTTTTTATATAAAGGTTAAGCAATTTTTCGTCTCCGTCAAATTTAGGTATGATGGAGGACATCTCCGTCGGAATCGGTTGAATTTTAGCTTCCGTCATTTTGAAAGTTAAAAACTAACACACACACAATTATAAAATAAAATTGATAGCGTTGTAAACTTGTAAATATAAAGTAAAGTACATTTCTTAATTATCTAACAATATTTATCGCAATAAAACAAATTCGCTAATAATTTGGAAACTGCACATTATACTAATGTTCCGCGATTGAAACAACTATAATTAAAATAATATGTAAAGTAATGTATAATTGTCAATTTTTAGTACAATTATACCGAAAATCAGTTAACAAAATTATATTAGGTGAATTTTAGACCTAAAATATATAACAGATTTCATGGATTTGGAAAAGAAAAGGAAACAAGGAATAGTAATCAGACTACTCACAAGCCACACATCTCCTCTCGTGAGAATCAGCTGCTCCTCCGTCCTGGGTTGCACGTTCGCGGGAGACTTATTTATTTGTTCGTGAGGATACTCGTACCACTTGCACCGTACTTTTACGCACCAAAACCGATTTAGGGGCCTTGAAAAGGCGTAAGCACGGCAGTAGGACTATTGAGTATCCTACCGGCTGCGCCAGTCAAATACTAACGGCCTCAGGACGCTTTTTTTTAAAAAAAGACAAAAGACTTTTTATACGTCTAATCGCTACAAAGGGCAACTTAATTCCAAATTATAAAATGGTATTCTACAGTCACCGGACACAGAAGACCACCCACGTTATCTTATAGCTCGAGTTCACACAATGCAACGGTGCACTATCTTGTTATGCTTAATCAGCACGGATAGTGATTGTGTGGGGTTCTGGTCGCATGACTAGGTAGTCTCAAATAACAGTGCTACAAACAAAATACTAAACAACCACAAATAAAATAATAAACATTGAGAACCAAGTAAAATATATTAAGTTTTGATGAGTTATGGTTTACAAAATGGTTGTCAGTTAACTATGACCCTTCATGTTGAAAAAAAATGGTTATTTATTCTTATTTTTAAGCTATTGCATAGCTTCTATCGTGGGCCTTGAGCGTGGAGACCGAATCCAGAAATTCCGTAAAATAACCTAACACCCCCCACTCCGACTCCATCTATCGATGAATAGCAGAACTTTTAATGACTTTTTGAAATATCACGCTTGTCTCTTTAGTTCAGCAACTTACCTCTAGATGGCATTGGTTAAATAATTATAATTGCATAAGTTGATAAAAACAGCTATGCAATAGCTTTACCGCGGCAGTCTCCGAGTGCCACACGTCTTTTTTTCATAACTGGTATACCTTGGCCTCTCGCCCGGTACCAGGTTATCGTTGAGTTTCGGGACCCTGTCTACGTATCGAAACTAGTAAAGTCTATTAGTCAGACATGCACCGCACGTGATGTTGGTATTTTCCGCTCTTCACGATATTCACGATATTTGTAACACTATTACTTTCATGTGTTTTAACAGCATGTGTCATAACATCACTTTCTGATATTAAAATACCTGCTTCATCACTATAAGTATTACACATTGTGCTTCGACGTTTATTTAATGTATCATTTTTATCAGTTGAAACTGATAAAAATGATACATTAAATAAACGTCGAAGCACAATGAGCTACAATTATTATGATTGAACATAATGAATTTTATATAATCTCATTCGGTAATATTCTAATTATGAAATGAAATACAGACTTTTATAGGCATATTTTATATACATACTTCTTTAAAAAAATTCAAAAATTAAATTAAAGCATTATTCTCCTAACAAAACAATGCTTTAAAACATTTTTTTAATTATTAAAGTTAATTATAGTAAAATTTACTACAATGTGTCCCGACCAAGGAGGTTTCAATTCAATTTAAGTACACATTATCTGTGGTGAGCGCGCTGCGCGCGCAACGCGCTGGTTCAGAGCCAATAGACCAATAACAGACTTTTCCACTGATATTAGCAAAATTGTGGTAACGCCGCACAAGCCATACAAACAAGAAGAAGAAGAAGACTTTTTTCCATTTTGGCGCTATTTCGTACATACTAGTTTGAGTAATATTTTGTTGGATAAAACTTTAGTAGCAAAAATGTCATGAGATTAAATAAAGTAGTGTATGCAACTACATATAATTAGGTATTAAAACACTCGTGTAATCTTATTTTAAAACTCACCTGCGGCTCGTTTCAAAAAACTACACTCATGTTTTAATACCCTCTATTATATGATAGTTGCATAAACTACTATTCTATTTCTCCTATACCTATTCCCTACTTCATCCCTCACCACATAATAGCGAGGCTCCTCACATTTCTTTACAACTTTTCCTTTTATCCATTGAGAATCTAATGTTAATTAAAAAACACTTCTCGGCCAACATTTATATAAAAATATAGCCAGAGAAAAGTTAGTTTAATATTTTATTTGAGTTTGCAAAAAAAGTACAATTATTGAGGCTCTAAACCCTAATAATTTACCTCAACCACTTTCAGTTCCCGAACCAATTACACGCTATTGATCAGTCCAGCTACATTCTGACAGTTTGAGGTATAATACAAAATATATGAAAAAAATGTCCTTTATGCTTAGAAATCTATAAGTCCAAAACTTTTTATACAATATCGTCCCGCAAAATCGGCCATGCAGACTTAGAGCCGATTTCTATGAAAGCTTTTAAATGGAACTCCGAGAATTTCTACCAAGCCCATTGAATGAAATCGTCAGGAACCTGTAATATATAGTTTATGTGGGAAACGTTCGTGAGAGAGCTTTGTCGTGTTATCAACTTCTTTTCCGTACAAACAGTAAATATAGTAGCGATTTGTGACACAGAAGGTGGCGTATAAATGACAAAGAAATGTTAATATTTTCAAGCAAATTGTTGTTACTTCGCCCTGCTTTCGCTTCTACTCCATATGAGGTCATATACATACAGTTTGTAAGTTAAATATGTATGTAAAATGTTATTCGTTACAAATAAGAATATTTTCTAATGCAAAATGATATCCTATCCTACTCCTACTAATATGATAAACGCGAAAGTTTGTGACTATGGATGTGTGGATGTGGGGATCTTTGTTACTCTTTCACGCTCAAACGGCGGGGGAAATTTTGATAAAATTTTGTATGGAGGTATATAAGGCGCTGGATTAACACATAGGATACTTTAAATCATCATCATCCATCACCACACGGGTGAAAAAGCGTAATATCCTTGGGTGCAGCATAGATAAAATAATAAGATCTCCGCCTACGTCAAGATCGTAATGATGACTGTTCTGTCAAAGTTTGTGCCAGTTTCTGATAGTTTAGTCAAAAGCCAAGTCAATTTGACAGCCGTGCTCGGCGAACGTCGAGGGTGATGAAATGTAATTACAGTGTTCTTCCATGGTGATTAAATTTATGTATGTGTTCGAATAAGATACATGTTATAAGGTGTGACAGCTGAGCGCACTTAAATGAAATTTGGCATGTATGTAGGTAAGTTAAATTTTAGAATAACACGAAGAACACTGTCCATATATTTCAAACTTCAAACTTCAAACTTCAAACTTTATTGGGTAATAAGTAGCACAATTTGAAAATCTTAAATATAACTTATATAATAATAACATCAATATTTTAAATGTACGATTTGTGTGTTGGCGTCCGGACAAGAAATTCTGTTTCCCGGATACCAACCTCTTCCCGCAGCAAGAACATTTTAATAGTTAGTAGTAGGTGTACTTAATTAATTTAAACAATAATTACCGTTTGTTAAATTCTACATATAAGTTTGGTAAATGGGTATTACAGATTCAGTAGTGGGTATCAATTATTAAAACAAGTATTGTGATATGATATTTACCCGGTTGAGAATATTTGGTAAACTGCTACCCACAACAAAACTCATTTTGTGATAGAATGAACTTAGGTTGATACATACATTAAGGTTTTTGAGTAGCGGTTACTCGGTATTTACATAAAATTGTATGCTATGCATACTTATACTTTAATAAAGATCATAGATAAAACAATAGATCAATGAGGGTGACAAAGCCGGTTGTTACCTTAGAGCAACCTTTATTACCCATTTTTACCGTTACATTCAGGGCCTACTCCAATATAGTAAGAATTATTAAAAATAAAATACAAATACCTATGTTAAACAAGAGGTTCACTGTTATCGGGTAAGTTAACTTCGCTAAATGCCTTTCCGTAGGCTGCTCGGCCACCATAAGTAGGTACTTAAAAACTCAAGAAAACGAGAACGATCAAGAGTAGTATAATTTGAACAAAAGAAAAATGTAGGTACTTACTCGTATTTATTATTATATTATAGGATGTACCTAGGTTAAGGTCCTATAACGATTGCCTGTTAATTCAGGCCACAATACAATATAAGACATAAGACATATATATATATGGATACATATACATATATTTATAATAAACAGCTTATATAAAATAAAGCAACTAAAACTAAACTTCTTTTACCTTAAGACTGCAGGGCGATTTACCTACGCATCTCTGCCGTGTGATTCACTAATGATTCGTCGATGTGCTCGTCGATGAGCTCAATCACGTCAAATACTTAATGAGATATTGCCCTTGTACATAAGGTTGCTTATCAAACGTTTCTTGTCATTTCGTCATTTGTTTCACGGATGTTGTCAAAGCTGCAGCGATGTTTGCTCTTAAGGGGGTATTATACCTTCCTAAATTTAGGATCCGATATTTAGGATGTCCCGAATTCAGAAAAGTTTAATCGCATTATCCTGAATAGCATCCTAATTAGGACACGATTTCGGACAAGGATGGTTTCCGACGTCCTAATTGGCTAAATCGGATGGGTGTAATCACATTTCCTAAATTCAGGACGCTCAGACGGCTCAGTCGCCGCTCGCCTACCGTCAAGAGCGCATGTTCGTCTTTTGCTCCCAATAGTGCAACAAAATGGCCACAGAAAAGGAGACAATCCAAAATGTCTTGGAATTATATAAGGATATGCCTTATTTATGGAACAAAAGTGATCCAAATTACATGAACAAAAACATAAGAAACGAAGGGTACAGTGTCTTATTAGGTGTTTATAAAAATTATGATAAAATTGCAACAATTAAAACACTTAAAAAAAAGATTGATAACTTGAGGACTAATTATGTAAAGGAATCAAAAAAGGTAAGTTTTTTTTTTAAATATGTACTGATTTTTGATTATTAAAATGCAAAAGCTAGTTTAGTTATTAAAAATATTGTTATGTCAATTTGATTTTTACACCGTGCTAGAAGCAGTGGCGAGTCAGTGTATATTCATTTAAAAATTAATTTCATTTCTAGATTATTACGTTTAAATGATCATTTATATTCTTACTTAAGGGTTATTTTAGGCAGGGTTATTTCTAAATGATCAAAAAACTCTGAGAAGTGAATAACCTACCGCATACACGACAACATTTTGTTTTTATTTTGCTCCCAGACCAGCATGAAAGTAATGTAGGTACATATTTGTAAAATCAAACTTTTTTTCAAGGTCAAAGCGTCCAGACAGTCTGGCGCCGGGACAGACGAAATATACCAGCCTACAATATGGTACTATGACTATTTAAGTTTCCTGGAGTCGACCACAACGCCCTGTCGTCCAGTCCGGGACACTTTGGAGGATGATGAGGTATGATTAGGTATAAATTAAAAATAAAACATGAACTACTTTTACGTATTTTTTTTATTATTTAGGTAGGTGTAATATTAACCATTTTATCTTGAAAACTGACTCGACCCTCTTTAGAGTTGAAATATTTCATAAATGTGTCACGAACTTGCTTTCCTTCTTCATTACGTTGACGTTTACCTGTGTTCTTTAATGAAGACAATCCATCAGTATAATTACGCCAGTGTCCTCTTGTAAACGAACCTTTGGAAGTATTTTCTAGATCAATCCATTTTGTGGTTATGTAACGTGGCGACCGTTTTCTTAGATAATTGTGTAAGGCACAGCATGCCAAAACAACAGCATCTACATTTTCAAGATCTAGATTGATAGGTCTTCGTAGAACTCTAAAGCGTGAAGCTAATATTCCGAAGGCATTCTCTACTATCCTGCGGGCCCGACTTAAGCGATAGTTAAATATTCGTTGCTCCTTGTTAATATCTTTAAATGGAAAGGGTTTCATAAAATGCTTGTTTATGGGAAAAGCACTATCCCCTACTAAAACGTACGGTACAGAAATTTGTGTGCCTGGAAGGGGAGACGGTTCCGGCAAATTCAAATCACCGTTCATAAATTTTTGATAAAACTTTGTTGTTTCAAATACACCAGAATCGTTAACAGCTCCATTAGTGCCAGTTTGAACATATAGAAATTCGTAGTTGGCATTGACGATAGCAAATAGTATAATGCTATAAAACCCTTTATAATTGTAAAATAGAGATCCGCTGCCAGGTGGTTTTTCAATAGTAATGTGCTTGCCATCCACTGCTCCAATGCAATGACTAAAATTCCACTTTTCATCGAAATCCTTTGCTATTTCTTCCCATTCTGGTTCTGATTGTGGTAGCTGAAAATAAATAAAACAATCAAATTTATTTCAGAATTCAGAAGCAGAAGCAGAAGCTGATCCACAGCCAATAACTTCAACTGCGGGTACTTCGAATCGCTTTAAGAAAAAGAAAAATGAAACATCAAGTCAAAAGGAGATATTGGAAAAGGCTTCCGAGTTATTAAACAGTACAGAACAAAATTGGGAAATTGAAGGAAAATCCATCGGTCTTCAACTAAAAGACATAACCAATACACATCAACATGCCATTGCCCGAAAATTGATCTCTGATATAATTTTTTATGGCATTATGAACAAACTGTCTGAAAATACAGTTATTGATTTAAGAACCCTTTCAACAGCTACAACCAGAAGTTCAATCTCGCCGTCTCTACCTTCAAGATCATCTTCTCATAATGAATTTTACTCTCGATCTCCACTTCCTTTCTTGCCGTCCCCGCACCACATACAATCACCGCATCCTTCTCCAATACATTCAAAACAATATCAAAGGCAAATCTCAAGATCTTCACTAACTACACAGGCTTCACCTCTTTATCACGTCGAATCCACAAGCACTTCACATCAACCCACACCATCTACACACCAACAAGACTTGCACTCTTCACCACAATATCTCGTCCAGTCACCAGAGCCTCCACATTATCTCACATCATCCGCACACCAACTATCCTCGCAGGCTTCACCTCAATATCACGTCGAATCCACAAGCACTTCACATCAACCCACACCATCTACACACCAACAAGACTTGCACTCTTCACCACAATATCTCGTCCAGTCACCAGAGCCTCCACATTATCTCACATCATCCGCACACCAACTATCCTCGCAGGCTTCAGCTCAATATCACGTCGAATCCACAGGCACTTCACATCAACCCACACCATCTACACACCAACAAGACTTGCTCTCTTTATCACAATATCAGGTCCAATCTGATGGAGTAGTAGAGATGCATATTTCATCTCCAAATCCTTCAATCCAAAATCAAAATGTGATTGAAGGTACGGCAAATGTGATGAAAGAGTTTCTATTATTTGGTAAGAAAACAATTAATAAATAAGTGTAATAAATACTTCATATTACTAAAAATAATGTTTTATTTTACTTACCTTTATATAATGTTCAAGACATCTGTAAATAGCTAAGCATGTTTCAGGTATTATTTTTGTCAGTGAGGGTTGGGATATTAAATCAGTAAATTTTAAATCGGAATACGAGTTTCCCGTTGCGAGAAAACGCAGCGTTACAACTAATCTCTGCTTTGCACTAATACTTTCTCGAAAAAAAGTATCTTTCTTTTGTATAAACGGTGTCACAAGATTTAGTAACATATCAAATTGTTTTGAATCCATTCGAACATAATTTCTGAAGTCATCTGGTTCTAAGACCCTCATTATGTTCATGCTTGCTAGTTTTTGACGCAATAAGAAGTAGTCCTTCACCCATTTCGTTCTTTTCTTCTTTTTTTTTATATGCATGGAGCCAACCGCAAGGGCTACGGCAATACCAATTTTTTGGTTTTTTGATAAAATTGGGGCCATTTTGTCACACCTCACTCGACACGTTCGTCACTTGTCGCTCGCCTTCAAATCTGATTTAGAACTCTAAACTAGTGCACGTGTAATCACGAGCTCCGGCGACTGAATTTCTTTTCCTAAATCGTATCCTAAATATCGGATCCTAAATTTAGGAAGGTATAATACCCCCTTTAGAGAATCGCACGGCTGCTACAATCAACTATTTTGATTGAAATCTTAAAAAATGGCGACTCCATGTCAGTTTTGACAACTCCAGTAAACTGTTAAAAAATGTTGGTAAGTTGCTGTCCCAGACAGCAACTTACTAACATTTTTGTTACTGTTTGCTATTTGCTGACGAAAGTTACATAAAGCCGCTACTTTTTTAGATTTTCAGCTATTTTTTTTATTGCAACTGAAATAAATAATTAATAGCTCTGCACATATTAAAACGAATCGAAACGAAAAATGTTTTAGCATGAAGGTTTAAAGTTTCATAAAAAAGATCATTGAAAAACCACCTCGTTATTTCACACCAAAATTTTAATTTTTCTCAGCAAAAATGGTAATATTTCTCGTTTTGAACAGAATTGAAAAGATTCAGTTCATCTACCCCCAAATTGGCTTAGCGCAAACATTCACACAAATTGCTACGTTGAAAAGTGTTTCGTTTTCGTCTGGTGTTCTCTCAAGAGTACATACGGCATTAGAATGCGTCGCACTAAAAGTCTCTTTTAAAACCTTGTCTTAATTGTTTCGAAGTGATGCACGCATCATTTGCAATTACACAATGCAAATATAGATGTTCCAATGACTATGTTCCGATTCTTACTTCAAAATGTATTTTTTGAAGATAAACTGTCAATAGTGAAGAAAAAAGAAAAGCGGAACTAATTCTATCAATGGGATTGCATGTTCTCCTTGCATAACATTAATATTTTAATCGTTATTGTAATTGTAAGCCTCGATTTAAATTGTATGTTGTTTATGGTATAAATAAGGCATAAATAATGATTAATATATATGACGGAGAAAGCACCTCCGGAGTGTTTTTAAAAAGTGTGACGTCAGCAATGCTGACGTCACAATTGTTGTTTTCATGATGATCACTCATTTTTGGGTCCTCGAAGTAAAACTTCACAAGTACTTTTATAAGCTTCGTATATTCAACGAGCAGCGTAACAACGTCACAAAGAGGTCCGTACTGTACGGCGACTCGAGAGCGACTGAGACGAGCGCCTACAGTGCGGCCGTACTTACAGGACTCGGCGCACGTGCACGAGTTTACAAGTTTGTTGGTAAAGTATTGAAATTACAATCATAACATAAATTTTACATCGTAATCAACTCAAAAATAATCAACTGATGATTTATAAACTATTTTTAGGGCAATCAAATGATTAAACTTAATTATTCTCGACGAACTGTTGTAGTTGCGCCGATACGGCCATACTGACAGGCGGTGCGAGCTCTGCACCAGCCTTGTTGACTCGTTAACTCTCGCAGACTGCTGTTAATTATGGCTGGCCTGCAAAGAATGGGATATTCTCTGAGTAGTGAGTCTGTAAACAACTTACGTTGCCTTATCTTGTTTGTTACATTAACACAACTGTTATGTAACCTTAGGAGTCTTTTGATTAGTAAACGGTACACAAAGACATCGTGCACTGCCTTATTGATTTAGAATCTGTGGTGTATACGTGTCTACCCATAGTTCCACAAGGCGTCCCCACGGTATCTCAGGGTTCACTTGTGGATGCATCAAGGATCCGTGGCTAGCTCAAGGGTAACACATGGTTAGCTCAGAGGTATCACTCTCCAGACATTTTTGTAGATTACTACAGTACACTAAGACATCTCAAGTGCACTGCCTTATTAATTTAGAATCTGTGGTGTATACGTGTCTACCCATAGTTCCACAAGGCGTCCCCACGGTATCTCATGGTTCACTTGTGGATGCATCAAGGATCCGTGGTTAGCTCAAGGGTAACACATGGTTAGCTCAGAGGTATCACTCTCCAGACATTTTTGTAGATTACAACAGTACACTAAGACATCTTAAGTGCACTGCCTTATTAATTTAGAATCTGTGGTGTATACGTGTCTACCCATAGTTCCACAAGGCGTCCCCACGGTATCTCATGGTTCACTTGTGGATGCATCAAGGATCCGTGGTTAGCTCAAGGGTAACACATGGTTAGCTCAGAGGTATCACTCTCCAGACATTTTTGTAGATTACAACAGTACACTAAGACATCTTAAGTGCACTGCCTTATTAATTTAGAATCTGTGGTGTATACGTGTCTACCCATAGTTCCACAAGGCGTCCCCACGGTATCTCATGGTTCACTTGTGGATGCATCAAGGATCCGTGGTTAGCTCAAGGGTAACACATGGTTAGCTCAGAGGTATCACTCTCCAGACATTTTTGTAGATTACAACAGTACACTAAGACATCCTAAGTGCACTGCCTTATTAATTTAGAATCTGTGGTGTATACGTGTCTACCCATGGTTCCACAAGGCGTCCCCACGGTATCTCAGGGTTCACTTGTGGATGCATCAAGGATCCGTGGTTAGCTCAAGGGTAACACATGGTTTAGCTCAGAGGTATCACTCTCCAGACATTTTATTCTTGTAGATTCTAGTTGAAAATATCGTGAAACATAATGAATTTTATACTCGCCGGTTTTAATCCGTTGATGCGTGTTCATCGTTGTGAGTTATCCGGACTGACTGGCCAGCTTGAGATGTCGATGACACTGAATCAGGGGCGATTGCAGCGTTGTTTTGCAGTGTATCGAGATCATCTCCCGCAGCGATTGGTGTGGACGTCATGTCTGTGGTAATTCCCGTTGTGATGGGCTGCATGGTATTAAAGTTGTTTGCTGGTACTCCTGAAGTGTTCAATGAGGCAGGGCCTATCAGCCTGGTACTGCCCTGCGCTGTTCCAGTCGTGACAGGTTGAACCGAAGTCGATGAGGATGTGGTTGGGACCAGAGCTTGTTCTGATCCCACTTCTGATGACGGAGAAAGCACCTCCGGAGTGTTTTTAAATAGTGTGACGTCAGCAATGCTGACGTCACAGTTGTTGTTTTCATGATGATCACTCATTTTTGGGTCCTCGAAGTAAAACTTCACAAGTACTTTTATAAGCTTCGTATATTCAACGAGCAGCGTAACAACGTCACAAAGAGGTCCGTACTGTACGGCGACTCGAGAGCGACTGAGACGAGCGCCTACAGTGCGGCCGTACTTACAGGACTCGGCGCACGTGCACGAGTTTACAAGTTTGTTGGTAAAGTATTGAAATTACAATCATAACATTAATTTTACATCGTAATCAACTCAAAAATAATCAACTGATGATTTATAAACTATTTTTAGGGCAATCAAATGATTAAACTTAATTATTCTCGACGAACTGTTGTAGTTGCGCCGATATATATTATATAATATAATTGTTAATCTGGACATTCCACAGGCGGAGATCAAAGATGTTTATAGAACGCACTCGCCCGATTCTATTCAAAGGCCGATCGTCGAGGAGTTTACTACTGCAGTTATGAAAGAAAACATGCTCTCTGCAATAAAAAAGTTTAACAAAGGTAAAAATAGAAACGAAAAATTAAATACTGCACATCTTCAGCTGAACCAACAAGTCAAGCCTATTTTTGTATCGGAAACACTAACACAGAAAACGCAGAAACTTTTTTACCTAGCCAGAAGCTTTCAGAAATCCTCTGGTTTCAAGTACTGTTGGACCTCGCGAGGCGTCATCTACTTGCGAAAGGATGACGGCCAGCCTCAAATTAGAGTGGAGAGTGAAGGAATTTTGGACAAAATGCGTAAGCCGGAATGCCTAATTGTGGTGCAAAACAATGTAGCGGGTAACAGTAAATCGGCTTTACAAAACGAAAATAATTTTTGTAGAGTTGAACCTAGTATATTATTTATAGATTTTATTGTATCGAAGTCTCAGAATGTAAAAACCTTAAATACTTTATTCATAAGAAATTTACTATACTTAAAATTTACACTCACAAATGTTACACTATTGACATACACACACATTACATATAAAAATAAGGCCTCCCATATAATAACTTTTAAAACTCTTTTATATTTTTTGCGCACTTGAAACCTTACGAAAATAACTGTCATTACTCACTGTATTATTTGGACAAATTATATGATCACGGTATTGTTCGAAATAATGTTAGGTAACCTTATAGAACTCTCGCAGGACATAGATAATGTAGCAGTTTCTAGAGCTCTAGAATGCAGTCTAGAGGAATGTTCGCATTTAATCCAGACTCCGTTAAAAAGTCTTACAGTACTAGCTCAAAACATAAGAAGCATCGGTTGTAATATGCGTGGTTTCGAAACATAATTGCTGAGAATTAAAACTTACTGTGACATATTAGTTCTCACAGAATGCTGATTGCGCTGCACCTCGGATATTCCACATCTCGAAAGCTACAACTCCTTTCCAACAAAGTTAAACCGAAATCAAAACGATGGAATAGTAGTTTACGTCAACCAGCAGCTAAAAGCTACAATTGAAGAACCACTATTTGACGAAGGAAATTGTCTCATTGTCACACTCGACAAAAATGTGGTTGTTGTTGCCATTTATCGCTCTCCAAGTTTTAAAATTCTCGATAAGTTTCTAAATTCGTTAGATAGAATACTCAATAACTTGTCAGCTGTTAAAAACGTTATTTTAATTGGCGATATAAACATCGCTATTAACCCAGGAAAGTGTGACGAAAATTCCTATAGGTACCTAAACTTAGCTGCTTTTCATGGTCTTCTCCCAGCACATTCTTTGGTTATACGCAACGAAAGTGGAACCTGTCATGTCATGCTAAAAAGCAATTTTCAAGCACTTACACTAGTACTAAACTCGTCTTTGACTGATCACAGGCCTACACTTTTATGTTTAGAAATCAGGATGAAATGTACTTATGCAACATCTTCAATCACAAAAATTGACTATATAAAATTAAAACAAGATCTAAATACCATCGATCTGAAACCTATTTATGATTCCTTTGACCCAAATTTTGCAATGACATACTTGATACAATCTCTTAAAACAACAATAGAAAAAAATTCGAAAGTCATTAGTTTACCGAGACGTAAAAGGATGATCAAACCCTGGATGACGATAGGGCTCCTTCGCTGCATTCGGCATAGAGACAAACTGCATTAAAAGTCAAACCAATCACCAAACAACAAAATCCTTAAAATTACGTATACAAGGTACTAACATTTTTGCAACACGTTACTTTAAAAAAATAAAAAGAGCATACGAAATAGACATTATTGATAAAGCCGGAAACAATAGTAAAAAAATATGGCAAGCAATTAAAGATATTTCGGGGACAAAAGAAATACGAGATCTTCCAAGAGAGCTCCTAGGTACAAAAAGTTCTCCTGAACAGTCAGTCAATGAAATTAATGATTATTTTGTAAACGTAGGTAAAAATTGGCTGAAAGTATTGGGACAAACACTTTTAGTTATAATCCGAAGCAGACTAATATGTCACATTTAAAATTAGAATCATTTGTATTATTAGAAACAAATCACGCTGAAGTAGAATCACTAATAACAAACCTTAAAAATGACTGTTCTGTGGGTTGGGACCAAATTTCAAACAGGTTTCTTAAAGAACATAAGGAAATCTTAGTAACCATTGACACATATTTTTAACACTTGTTTTGAAAAAGGTATATTTCCAACTGATCTTAAAAAATCTCGTATTATTCCTATTTATAAGAATGGGGACAGAGATCGTATCTCAAATTTCAGACCTATTTCTATACTCCCTTCTATTTCAAAAATACTTGAACGTCTCATAAACAACAGGTTAGTCAATTTTATAGAACGTAACAACATTTTTTCCGATAATTAATTTGGTTTCCGCAGTGGGAAATCCACAAATAAGGCTGTTCACGAACTCGTCAGTTTTATATCTTCCAATCTTGATTCGGGTAAAAAGTGTCTATCTATTTTTCTTGATTTAGCTAAAGCATTTGGTACGGTCTCTGTCCCTATACTCGTTTCTAAAGTAGAACGAATTGGAATTCGAGGTAACCAGTTAGCCCTACTTAATGATTACCTAACTGGCAGATTCCAAAGTGTAAGGGTGGGTTCTCACATTAGTACCGATTTACCTATTACATACGGATACTACAAGGTAGTATTCTAGGACCTACCCTCTTTTTAGTTTATATAAACGAGTTGTGTCAATTGCAACCTTTGAGTGGCAGAATTATATCATACGCTGATGACACAGCTCTTTTGTTAGTAGCGTCAGATACGTGGAGCGCGGTATTAGATGCTGCCCAAAATGGTTTTAATGCAGTCACAACTTGGCTTTATGACAATGTCTTGTCCCTTAATACGGTCAAAACAAAATATATATTGTTTTCAATACGAGAGTTTTCACCATACCCCGACCTTTCAATTTCTGCCTACAATAGACGGTGTATCGCATTAAAAAATAATGACTGCAACTGTGATAAATTGGAAAGAATGGAAAGTATCAAATATTTAGGAATCATTGTTGATTTATTTTTTCATTTATTCATTAATTTTAAAAATCATATAGAAGCCTTGAGTGGGAGGACTCGAAAGATTATGTTTATTTTAAAAAAAACTTAGACATATCATAAGTTTACAATTGGTGAAACAAATATATTTGAGCATGTGCCAATCACTGCTAACTTACTGTATTTCGTCGCGGGGAGGTGCTCTCAAAACAAATTTAAAAATGCTAGACTTAGCCCAAAGATCCGTTTTAAAAGTTGCTACTGGGAAACCTATTTTATTCCCCACTACATCACTATATCAGTATTGTGACGTGCTTACCGTGCGCCAACTTTTTATATATAGTACAATTTTGAAACAACACAGTTTTTTGGATTATGAACCTACACATTTAACAAAAAGAAGAAAATACTTGGCGTGCAATCAACCTCATCATTTTAGTACCCGTTTTGCAAAGAGGTTTTATTTGTTTTGAGGGCCTTATTTATACAACAAGCATAATAAAATTTTGAACATTTATCCGTTGGTTAAATCAGATGTCAAAATTGTAGTGACTAAATGGCTAAAAACTTTCTTCTTATGACGATACTGAAGAACTCCTTACAGTAATCACCTAAATAGTTTACTTGGGATGTAAAACACATACACACACACACACCTATACACACATAAACACACACAAACACTATCATCATCTTTATATGTAATATTAGGACTTAAGATTAATTCTAAATTCTTAAGATTAGTACTGTACCAAAATGGCTAGCAGTAGCCCAACGCTGGGGAAAGAGCGCTGTATGCTGAAACACCGGTGATGAACCTAGTTCAGCAGCAGATACTCTTGCAAAAATTTGCTCATGTTTTTTAGCCCCATTATAATGTATGAAATAACATTGTACAATTGTTTGAATAAAGGTTTTATTTATTATTTAATGATTATATTACGATAAGTATTTAACGATAAGTAGTAGGATTGTTGATATAAAATTAATAAATTAATCAGAGATTTTGATCTATACCTCATAAAAAATAACCTGGCTCATAGCTGGTAGGCCGTTTGGGACATTTTATCAGAAACGCGTGAATGTATCAGGATGAAATTGTTACCAAATACTTAATAGGAAGCTATGGTCAGTTAAAGCTGTACAAAAAGTTTTGAGTTGGCGCTTTAAAAATATAGTTATTTATCTACATCTTCACTAATATTATAAAGAGGAAAGATTTGTTTGTTTGTAATGAATAGGCTCCAAAACTACTAGACTGATTAGAAACATTCTTACACCATTAGACTACTTTTCCATTTTCCCTTATGAACAGAGGCTATTTAGAGGTTTCAAAAAAGTTAGGGATCTGTATGAAAATTTAGATAATGTAACCCAAGGTGCGAAAAAAAGTCCTTATATCGCGTACGCTGCAAACTATTGACCATACCATATTTGTCTATGCTTTTGAAATTAGAGCAAAGTGATGTAGGTACTTACTACAGGGGCCGATTCTACTAGCTAAATTTGTTCCAACTACAATCGAACCGTATCTGATTTACACCCATTTTTTTATTCTGCTATTGAAAAACAGTACCGAAGCAGTTACGTTTCTATTGACACCAGCGATCGAATAACATTCTATATTATGGTAACTCGATATATCATGAACACGACTCTAACTCATATATGTGTGTAATTTTAAATATTACATGGTAGCGTTTACAATTTCTTTCGCACGTCACGTACGTTACGTTTCAATATAATTTAAATTATCACGGTCACTTTGCAAGAAATAACATCAGAAACGGGATATTTACCGTGTAATTCATTTTGTTTGAATTCCCGATATTTCAGCACTGTTGCAAGCACCATGATTACGAGTAAACTGAAGTCTATCACCGTGATAGACTTCAGATGTTAACTGTTACGTTTCAATTTCTCTACAGAAATAGTAGAATGGCTTTTTGGTAATTCTCGAACGGCAACCGGGGTCAAACTGCCGTTGAAACTGACAAACTGCCGTGGATTGATGAAAGTTTCAAAACAGTTGAATAGCCCCCAGTTTTATAGAAAACGTCAATATCTACAAAGAAATCTACATTACCTTATGTATTACTATTACAGTTTTGTCACAATAAATACTTTTTCATTTTGAAATATACAATAGTGACGAAACCAGGCCACAAAGTCAATTTCACAAAGGTTATTCGTACCTTGGTATTAATCCTTATTGACTATAATAATCTGTCTGCGATTAGGTCATTCGTGTACTCCAGTTCACTTAGCAAAACTAAGGATCAGGGATCACTCAATGTGTGAGTGTGGCCTGGATGAGGGAAGCGTGGATCACATTTTCTTATGCTGTCCTAAACTTCGTCTTTCTTTATATGATATTCTTCCACCTAATATCCCCCGTCCAACTTCCTTCAAATGCCTGTTATCCCGTACCTTTTCCTCTGATATTAATTATATACTCTGTAAATTTGTGGATATAAATAAAATTAAACTGTAAATGTTTTTTTATTGCATGCATACTTTTTTTTTATTATTTCTTTTGTTCACAGACTCAATGGGTCCGTGGCATTGTTTACATTTATATTTTAAACTTATATTTTTTTTTATAATTAGTAACGGAATACAAGAGTACATTTTTTTTTTCTTAACTAAACTTACATAATACATTTTTTTTGTACACAAATAGACTTTTAACTAATTTCTAAATATCATACATACCGAGAGCATACCGGCTCCCGCAAGCAGCGCCCGTTCTCGAGCTTGACACGTGTGCCAGCCATCGCCCTCCTCAACCATATTTGAGGGAAGAGGACGACCCGCCACACGACGCCGCCGCGAGAAGAAGCCTTTTAGTGAGCGTGAATGCTCAAGGTATACACGCATACATAATATAAAAGCCTAAGCTTGTCTAATTTTTTTTTTATAACTAATTTTAATATAAGTCGGCGTTCTCCACCCGGCCCAGGGCCTCAGGCCTATGCATGCATACTAAAACCGTCATATAATTGTTGTGATCTAATGTGTGTTAGTCTATATGGTATAATCCTTTTTGTGTTGTATTTTGTTTTAGATAGTCATCTTTTTTTAAATTCTGTTTGATTTTCTTTTTTATTTAATCACCGATCATATTCTTAGATTACAACCTACAAACTCCTCACGGTTTATGACACTAGCATGTACGAACACTGGCAGAATTGTGACAATTTAGTCATAGAAGCCATCCAGTAAGAAGAAGAAGAAGAAGACTATAATAATAAAGGGGAAAGATATATGATTGTATGTTTCTTTAAAATGGATACACGTAAGTACTTAACCGATTCAAATAAATTTTCACGAGTATATAGCTACATTATGCCCGAGTAACATACGCTATATTTGATTCATCCTTATCATCATCCATCACCATGCGGGTGAAACTGCGGAGCGCAGCTAGTGCTGCTCATTTCGAGACTGCCAACATGCTCACGCAACCATATCTCCGTATAAGGTTCCAGTAATCTTGACACATTGCGTCTCGTCGTCTCGTGTCATTTTTTACTTGTTAATCTCGCGAGTTATTTCTCTTAGTTTGTGTTTATCTGGACATTTATATAGGGATCAAGTTGAATGCATTGTGTTGGCTAAATTACGTTATAGAACTTAGCGTGTGTGCGCGGAGTGAATAACTTTGTCGGGGATTGATGGGTTAATTCAGTAGAGGTGTTTGAAATAAACGAGACAGGTAACATATTTATGTCGTGTGCTACACGTATAGCTATATTTTCAAGCTATGTCTATTTTGTGTTATATTATTACTTAATAGAACAATTGACCTATTTTCATTATAAAAGAGGGACATAAACACCTAATAGCAGTGATGGATATGCTGCTTGATCAGTTAGCCAGTGATCAACATACACGGACCGCTCTTGCAGTCATAGTCAACAGCTTGAAGCTGCCATTTATATCTGCTGGAGTACTTGGTATTCAATTCCAGTGAAAAGCGCGTGCGTCATGGAATCATGAGCGTGGGCGGAGGTGACTGCGCTAGAGCAGTCGACATCTCGAGCAGTCCGTGTATGCCTGGCTACTGTTTGACCACCAACCGCCCGTAGCATTTGCAACTGCTCGAGCGGTTTCGTGTATATATTATGTACGTGGAAGACTGTAGTTCACTGTGCAGTCGTAGCTAAAAGTGTAGCATGCTGACTGCTTCAAGTTGCTCGTGTATCTGGGCTCTTAGATGCTGGCAGGATATTTAAAATCGTGGAGGTATTAGCAAAAAAATGTCCCACCTCCAAAGCACAGGTGTCAGATGGTAATGTTATGTACCTTAGAACTAAACTTCCAGTCTGCGACCCTCACAGTCGATCTTCAATACTCCTGGGCTATCATTACTTAGTATGGTTATTACGGAATTGTAGTACACACATCTGCCTATATCAATTAGCTAAAGCAAGTTTATTAGTGGGTACAAGTCATTAAACCTGACAGGCCGTAATTGCCCAATCCATCAATACAGCTTCCCCGCCTACATCACGCCATCAATCCGTCACCAGTAAACAGTAAGTAGGCTTCGTACAAGAATGGATTATTTGACAGAATACGAGCTCAAAATACACGCGAAAGAGTAAAGTACGAATAAAACAATTGAATACAATCTGTGACACGTGCAAATGGTAGTCTTCGATGATTTTTGCTGTAAATATTTAACATTAGCAAGAGTTATGATTGGTATTCATATTTTTTTAATTATTGTTTTTATACGAGTACGGTGAGTATGCCTGTGCTTTTTAATGTATAAACTATTAGTAAAAAAGCTGCGCCTCGCAGTTTTAGCTGCGTGATGATTAATAATGTTGTTAATGATTTTGTTTTAATAAACCACCCATGTATTGAGGCCAACAAAATAAAAATAAAAAATATTTAAATAGGTCAAGCTCTATAGATAATGATGAATAACAAAAAAAATATTTTTAGAAAATAATGTTTCAATCCGATCTAATTTAGTACATGAAAAGTCGCTTTTGTGTAAGAAATATTAGGTTCACTTTCCTCCTGATGTTATCCTTGCATAAGTAGGCCTCTAGCACAAGAGGCCGTCTTCGAGAACTATTGAGTTGGGTTTCTTAGCCTCCTCTCCGAACAGGAGTAAAAGGAAAATTCTATAATAACTCTGTCCCTCACAGAGAAAAACACGAAAGTAACGCCACTGCTACTAGATCAGTAGATATTTAAGTATGAGTTGGTTCTCTCTGAGACGGAACAACTTACGGTTGACCGTTTCTTAAGTTTGTCAGGTTCCTAGACATCCCCGCTCTTTGCTCCTTAGGAGTTGTATAGTTGGTTCAGAGCTGCCAATTAAGTTTGGGTTGACATTTAGAATGGTGCTGTAAAAGGTGCAGAACATAAAAATCTACGTAAATTTCGATTATAGTTAAGGAGTATTCTTGAACAACTTTTAAAAAGGAGTTCTCAATTCGGCTGGTAGTTGTAAGTTCGTTAAGGTATTACGCCGCCATTTATGAATTGTTTTACATTTTATTTTCTTTATTTGGTAGGTGAAGAGGCATAACTCTTGTTTAATTTAACCTTCGTGTAGAGATGGAGGGTATAGGTTCGAACTCCGTGAGGTGATGTGTAATTTTTCTCTTCAAAATTGCAAAATCATGTGATTACTTCATACATGGGTATGGCGCAACCAAGACATGTTTCTTAAAAAATAATAAACCCTGACGTCACTCTTTAAAGTACTCTATTCCTTGCATAGAAAACTAACTCTTATTTCCCCCTCGTAAGACTCATCTACTTTGACGGTCATTTCCACTTAACGTTTTGGAGGTTGTTAATAAATTTCCCCGAAACTTTTAATGGCTCTACGAGTTGAGCCTTCATAATTCCTGCTGGCAACACTTTTTCGTTGCTTTATACGACAAGCTGTCCAATAAGTCAGCTTACAAGAAAAGTTTTAAAAGCGGTATTGTGTTCTTTAAGTATTCACGAAACATTTTGTTTTACTTCCTGATTGTAACCTGTTTTAAATTTTTGATTACATTAAAGCTGTTTCTATTTAATTTAAATGTTAGGAACATATGATAATCAGCCCATTTTGTTCCCACTGCTGGGACTCGAGCGTTCCTCTCAGAGAGAGGCGTTGGGCCATTTAAACCAGACCACAGTATTGCGAACATTACTGCTTCGCGGTAATAATAGTTAGGTATACTAGTAGTATACCTCGGAAGCACTCATTTACAAAGAGTTCTACTGTAAACAAGTCTAACAAAGAATCCACATGAGATTTGTAGTGCGTGGTCCCTACGTGTGTGGTTTTTAACATAATCTATCGAGGATGGTTAAGGCGCGGTCCAACCCCAATTTTAAAATAATCTACGATGCTTTACGTAAGGTTGAAAATAGCTTGTTAGATTGGACGATGTAATGCGAATATGCGTTAATTTTGTACGTTTTCTTTATATTTTTCGATATATACTAACAGAATCGAAAAAACTGCTGGTTATAACTTTAGTACTATACGTTGGCTATGTATAACCTAAAAAAAAATATAGTGTTATCGCTGAAAATTCTAAGAGTTTCGACGTGAAAGTTTATTTTTGTGGACCTATTCAGGATTTTTTTCTGCAGAAAGAGAGTTATATTTATAAATTCTATTCGGTTATTACGTTTTCCTATCCCTTTTCTAATCTTAGTATTTTTTTCATAATATATTATCGATCTGTTTCGTTACACTAGGTGTTTAAAAATTCTGCTTTTTACTATTATCAGGATACGAGCGCGTCTTAAACCTAAATATAAACTATAATATTACAAAAAGTAAAGATTTGTTTGTTTGAACTTTGAATTGAATAGGCGAAACTACTGGATGGGCTTGGAAAATATTGTCACCATTAGAATTCTACGTTATCCCTGATGAACACTCCTGATGTACAGGGATCCATATGAAAACGTCGAAAATATAACCCAAGGTGTGAAAATATATATCAAAAAATCCTTATATCACGTGCGCTGCCAAATGTCTATTGACAATAGAGGATAGTGATGTCTTACAGCTTTATAGAAGACATCAATATCTACAACAAGTATACATAATTGTTTATGTCTAACTATTACAGTTATGTCACAAAAACTTACTTTTCTATATGCAATAGTAACGCGAGTACAAACTAGGCAAACATATTTTTGGTACGTTGGTATTAATCATTGCCTACACTAATAATAAAGAGTAAAGATTTGATTGTTTGTTTATTTGTAATAGATACACGCAAATAACACTGAATCGATTCAAAAATGTATTTCACCAGTAGAAAGCAAAGTCTGCGGAAAGTCTGAGTAACATAGGCTATATTTGATTAATCATCATCATCATTTATATTATATAAACGGCGCTTAAACGTTATAGCTTAAATAATTATAAGCCCCGTTAATATAATATAATATATCACAACGAGCTATGGAGAGTGCTATGCTCGGGGTTTCTCTACGTGATTGATTCAGAAATGAGGAGATCCGTAGACGAGCTAAAGTCACCGACATAACCCAAGTTAAGCCAGTTGAAGTGGCAGTGGGCAGGCATGGGCGGCGTTCTAGCCGGATCCCTTCCATGGGATCTAGAGGCCGAGGTTCTGTCCTCGGTCTTTTGGCGCAAAACGTGGGCGCGACAGGAGGGTCTCCGCCCTGCCCCTCAGGAGTATGGGCAGTGGCGAACGGATGCCAACGAGGCCGCTTTGGCATCTTGGAACAGACGCTTAGGCGTAGGTCCACGGAGGGGAGCCGGAGCAACTCGGTTCCTGGAAGCGGTCCGGCCCATCCTCAAGGAATGGGTCCATCGAGGGCATGGGTCTCTTACCTTCCGGATGACTCAGGTCCTCTCGGGGCACGGGTGCTTCGGGAGGTACTTGTGCAACGTTGTCCGGAGGGAGGCGACCCCTGTGTGCCACCAGTGCGGCTGCGCGGAAGAAACCGCGCAGCACGTGCTGGAAGTTTGCCCAGGGGCTGTCGAGGCGCGGCAGTCCCTGGTTGCAGTCGTGGGGGCGGACCTCTCCTTGTCAACCATCTTAACAAAGATGGTCGACGACGAGAGGTCATGGGAGGCGATGGTCTCTTTCTGCGAGGTCGTGATGTTGCAGAGAGAGGCCGAGGAGCGAGAGAGGGAGATAGATCCCGTCTCTCTCCCGCTCCGGAGAGCGCGGACACGGAGGCGAGCCGATCGGGCTCGCACTCCGTCTCCGCTCAGAGAACCTGTGGTATCGGCTGTGGGGACAGCCGGTGCCCCCAATTAGGGTTAGGTCCTCACATAGTGTGGATGGCCCGCGTGTTCCAGGGCATCCCACGAGGTGGTAATGGGGAGGGCTTTTTACACCCTCCCCAGAGGCTGGGCCTGCGTAGGCGGGCAGCGACGTCGGTGGGGGCTGTGGTGAATACGAATGGTCCCACGGTTCCCGCCACCAGTCGATGACGATGGAACACCGCAGAGGTTTGGTGGGTATTCTGCCCTTCTGGCGGAGACTCCCACACGCGCACCAGCTCTACCCCTTGGGCTGGTGATCAGGATATAAAATCTTCCGCTGCGTAAAAAAAAAAAAAAAAAGGCAGTGGGCAGGCAAAACAGCACGCAGAACAGATAACTGATGGGGCCGAACGGTTCTAGAGTGGAACCACGGACCGGCAAGCATAGCGTAGGTCTTCCACCGACAAGGTGGACTGACGACCTGATAAAAGTAGCAGGACGACGTTGGATGCAGGCCGCTTCCAACTGGTCCTTTTGGAAGTTTGTGAGGGAGGCATATGTTCAGCAGTGACGAGAAAGTTTAAAAAGTACTATCATAATCATTGTCTGAAGAAGTCAAAGTGACCTTGTTCAAGGCGTATTGCATGTGCTTATACACATGTCAGCTTTGGATAAGGTACACCAGATCAGCATACGGTACCATAAGGGTGCAATATAATGACGCATTTCGCATCCTTATGAAAAACCTAAGATTTTGCAGCGCGTCGGCCATGTTCTCTGATGCACGGGTTCCTGATTTCTTCGCAGTTATTCGATCTCGTATTGCGTCCTTATGGGATAGGATACGAAGATCGAATAATAGCATACTGCAATGCATGTCTGATAATGTATACTGTCCAATTTATATGTTCTGGATATCTGTCCATCACAGCAAAAACAGGAAGTAAAACGACGTATACCTACACCAGTAGGAATTACTTATTTTGTTTTATTGTGTTTTATTGTGCTGTATTAGTATGTTTTAGTTAGTAATTATGTGTGTGGTATGGGTACTGACAGCCTGAAATAAACGATATTATTATTATTACTATCCATTACCACGGATGAAACCGCGGAGCGCATCTAGTTATAAATTAAAATATCGTCACCTCTTGATATATAGACTTTAATTGCGTTTGTTTTTATAAGTATATAGAAGTGTACATTTTCATGGTAACTCAGGTGATCTCTTATTAAAGTTACTATTTAACCTGTAGATGACTTCGACTTTGTGGGAAGCTTCACCTGTATTGTCTTTTCATTGAACTTTATAATAGCTAAAGTTTCAAATTTTGTTTCGAAGTTACAAAGTTATGACGCCAACGTACGTCTACAGTTTTAATAATACTATTGATTATGAATTCTTAATCTTAAATACTGGTAGAAATAAATATTTAGTTATTCTTATCTTACAAGTATATGAATATTATATACGCATTATTCAGTAGAATCGTGATGAAATTATTGATTTCAATTACATATTAATATGGATGCAAAGTGAAAGTCAAAATCATTTATTCAATTTAGCCATCAAAGACGCACTTCTGATCGTCAATTATTTATTATAATGTACCTTAGAGACTCTACCGCCGCGTTCCAAAATATATAGGGTGTTTGGTAGAGGGACCGACAAACCAAATGAGCGTGTTCGGGGGACCACTTGGAGAATACAAGTTGGGCAAAAAAATCCCCGACCCCCAAAAAAAAAAAAACCCCGAACACGCTCATTTGGTTTGTCGGTCCCTCTACCAAACGCCCTGTATAGAGCCTACCGAGAAGAATCGGCAAGAAACTTGGGGCCATTCTTTTGATATAGATTTTTACAATGTTTCAACTTTGTTACTACTATTATTACATTTTATGTGTGGCAGATGACAACTTACCAGAAGTGGAGTATTCCTAGCATCTTTGTCTTCTATATTATAATGTCGGACTTTATAATATGTTTTATTCAAAGGTTTATTAAAGTCAACTTGATTTTATTCTCTGTGAGCTCAGTTATGTGTTATGGGATTTGAAAATAAAAAACGCACACAATTTCATAGAAACGACTTACGAGTATTATTCTTCACAAGTCTAAAACAAATAAAGTCTTTACTTCACCGTCCGATTCAAACAATCAATGCCATGACCTTATTTTTGGCTCTCAATTTGTAGGGGAGTTTGATGGCGCTACAGTTCTCTTGAAACGGAAATTTACTGGAACGATGGAAGAAAACAGTTGAATCTCGGTCTGACGAGCGCTGTACACGTTGAACGTAGAAGGCTTTAAAATCATGAGACATGTCTTAGCTAAATGGTAAAACCGGCAAACACTCACGTCTATCATATAGTCGTTATATTCCGACCGGTGTTTGGGCAGTACTGATGCCCATCCTCATGAAGAGCGTGGTCTAGCAGCGAGGGCCGCTATTGCCGGTTTTACCATTTAACTATGAGTTCTCACGGAAGTTTTCATGACACCATGTCTTACGTGTTTCACAGCGTCCAACAAACTATTCCGCTGCAACTGTAGTTTGTCTCCGGCTGGGCTATTATGTGTCTCAGTTGCTAACAAATGTTGATTGAAATCGAAAAATATGGCCGTTCTATGTCACTTTTGTCAGCTTCAGACATCAAAATTTTTGCTTACTGGAGTTGCCAAAACTGACAAAAGGCCGCCATTTTTCAAGATTTCAATCATCATTTGTTAGAAACAGAGATACATAGATAAATAACCCTGCAGTTGTTGTCCGATAATTTCCCTAAAGCTATTCTACTATTTCTAGAGACATTTTCGAACGTAACGTCATCTTAAAAACTGATATATTAAATTATACACAGATGCGTATATTAAATAATATGTGCTCCGTATATAATATATACGTTATTATATACGATTATGAGTAAGCATGCATTTTAAATTCATCGCTGGCGTTAATAGAACTAAAGCTGGACTGTTTTTCAACTACAGAGTAAGAAAAAATACAAAAGCCACTGTAAAAAATATAACAGTGAAAAGATATAACAGCTACGGTTCGATTGCAATTTAGTTATTTGCCTTTAGGAATTGACCCATTGATTGAAATGCAACGGCATGACCGTTGCATTGAAACGATGAATCTGAATGTGAATTGAAAAAAATGCCGTACAAAAAATTTAATAAGAAATTTTGAACTGTTTTTATTGTCTTACGCACACATACGGATATAAGAGGAGAGACTAGCACTCGGATATGGTGAAATTTTAATGGTTTCTTTATTGATTACGAACCCTAAAACTTAATGTCGCTACTATCTAACACCCTCTTTTAATACTAACATACAGAACAAACATAATGTTACATAACTACCCGCAAAAGATAAACCATACATTTTATGACCAATAGAATATTTAGTGCGCATAAAAGGCTGTGATGCAAGTATAAATAACTAGAGCTCGAGCGATAAACTTGCTACATTAAACGCGAATGTTTAACTGGCAATCTTGATATTTCAATAGAGTCATAGTGATACCGTCATTATGTTCTAATATTCTTATTAATTAATATGTAATTATGTCTACGTGCTGCTGCCCGCAGTGCGAGGCGAGACGCAACCGCGAGCGATCTGCATTCTCATTGAAAAAGACCATCGGATGCAATTGAAACTATAGTCGGAAAGATCTGACTTTTTTACGTGAGTGAATCCTGTTTTTCATATTAAAAATGTTCTAATGTCATTATTATGAAGTCACATCGCAATTTAATTCTGATTCGATTATAAAAACATCAAGGGGTCATTATAGTTTTAGTTTATAAAATAATAGCAATGAATGTTGGATGCTATCCCCGTACATCTAGCTTGGTAAGACTTGGCTTAAAATAGATAGTTTCTAGTAACGATAAATGCTCTTATTATATGGTAGGTAGGTGCTGACTTGGATGTATTTTACCAATCGGAGCATATTCGCTAAGCGAAAAATCTCCTTCAAAGAGATAATCATAATAATTAAGATAAATTTATCGCCAAGTTCCTTACGGCACCTGCCTGAAAGACAATTTTCATAAAATAATTTTCGTAAATTCAATAAGTCTAGTCTGAAACCACTTTCAATCGGGGTGTTTGGGATGGAGCTATTTTCCTTCGATCGCCCAGTGAGTAGTTAAGCCCTGATTGTCTCTGGTTAAGTTTATTGTTCAGGGTTTAAAATTCATCCAATAAAATTCAATTAGGTACTTACCCTAAAATCATTGAGCACGCTCGTCTTCGTTTATAGGTATCCGTCCAGAACGAAGTGTAGGCAGAACCACCTCCTAATTATTCCAAAACGTGTTGAGCGTTTCTTCTCTAAGATTTCTCATGAATAGCCTGTGAATGACAATATAAGTATTAAAAGAATAATAACGCCTGAACATTCCCTCGCCTATTGCTTTTAGGTAATCGACATAGTTTCGAAGAGGGTCTCAGGAGGACACCATTCTGAGTTTTTTCTTCCGGGATTCGAATAATTTTATCCTTCCCGGGCATTAGTTTTATCAACTGACCGCGCGTACTAAGTATCTCGTGTACTACATATCTCGAGTACTAAGTCATATAGCTTAGGAGGTTCTGTTAGTAAGGTCTGTTTATACCGTTGCTAAAATGTATATAAATATTAATTTCTCCACCAAGACCAAAAGTATTGTGTCATCTTTTGGATTTGTTGAAATCTAGATAATTGAGTCATATGAATATTCCAGAAAGGAAACTATAGGGCAACCCTATTATAAAATTACCGTGTGTCATTACTTCAAGGTCCTTCAGATCTGTACTCAGAGAACACAACTACAGGGAGTTCATCACTACTTCTATCCTTGTAAAAGATGTAGTCAGCTCTTCAAATGTAAATCGTGCATCTCCTAATAAGCGTTGTGCAAGTGTTTTTGCTGATTGATTTCACCGCTGCTCCAAAGAGTCCTCCGTGTGAAGGGCTAGCCGGTGCATTGAATAACCATGTGACGTTTTGCAGGGTATATAAAAAGGTTTTAATAGAAGTAAAATGTGTGTTGATGATTATATTACACAGGGTATGAAAAAGGAGGAGGTACTCAATTCGACTGTACTTTTTTATATTTGTTACCTAATAACTTTGAACTGAATGAATTGGTTCTCAAAATTCTTTTTTTGTTTGGCTGCTGGTGCTTCATTCCGTGTGATTCCATTTTTTATTTTATCAAATTCGGTCCGGTAGTTTTTGAGTTACACTCCAATAACTGAATACAATGGAAGTCGGTATTAAATTTTTCAAATTGTACTCGTTTAGTGTAGGCTCTGCGCTACGGCAGACTAAGTAAATAGAAACAATACAAGCCATGGCTGATTTAGTTCCAACTTTTTTTGTAATTGAGTTTGTAAGCAAATTGTTAAAGAAACATAGTTTTTTAAATAAAATGTCAAGCGACTATGAACTGACTTTTGAAAATACCATTGGCGCCTCGCGGTTATACCCGCGTAGTGGTGGATCATGATATTGATGATGAAAGCATTCTATTAGTTAATCCAGCGCCTCATCTACTTGTATACCAAATTTCATAAAAATTCGTCTAGCCGTTCAAACGTGAAGAAGTAACAAATATACAAACGCACAGACTTTTGCCTTTACAATATTAGTGTGATGTAACGTGTTTTCTATATCTGTACCTGCTATAAATAAATTACTCGGTATTGTGTTTACACATAGGACAAAATATGTATGAATTAAACGATTAAACTATATCTGATTGACACTAATTGTCCGAGACATACATATGCAAACGGTTCCCACTACTTAAGGCCGAACAACAATTTGCGAAAAAGTATTCGTATCAAAAACGTCAACATGTCACGCTTCGGCGTACAAACTATGAGTTATCTGTGCCACAGTTGCCCTAGATAAATGACAGTTTGTACTATTTCACATGAACGACACGTAACGGTACACTTACGCAGTTATTCGTGCTAGGGCTACTGATGTTTATCACCAGCCGGGCAGCCGTGCGATTCTCTTATGATTCGTTGTTGCGCCTGCCGACGAACTCACCGATGTCAAATACTTTATCAGATGTAGCCCTTGTGCACAAGGTTGTTTTCCAACGTTACTTGTCATCTCGTCATTTGTTTCACGTTTTGTTTCATGTTGTCAAAGATGCAACTATGGTTGCTCTTAGAGAATCGCACGGCCTATCAGCACCACCCGTGTATTGCGCGGATTCACTGAAGAGTAGGTACAACTCTCGGACACTCCAACGGAGGCGGACACCCATCTCCAACATAGCTTGTAGCCTTCGTTACGTAAACGTTACAAAGTACATGTAACTGTGTAACAAGATAAAGTCAATTTTCTCATAAAAGCTCGTTTGAAGCGATAAAGTAACGTTTGCATTGTTGCTTAGTTATCCACTTCGCGAACTCCGAGTGATTCGGTTAAAGTTTTAATGTTATTTTGCAGTTATATGTTTATTACCGTACCCTGGGGTATTTAATTAGCTGTCTTGGTTACAATTATAAGGTTTACCTTACAAAGCTATCAGCCATAAACTGTATTTTACGTTCCTATTGTTGTAACGCTAATCATCACAAAGAAATGAGTCTTCATCAAGCAGACCCAGTGTGGGTTGGCTGATAGTCCTAGACTGGCTACTAGCCTATCAGCCAATTAATGGAGTATTGGGATCTCCTGAAGGGCTCTGCCTCAAAGAAGCCGGTTGAAATTCCTTGATCCTTTGGTTGATTATTTCATGATACGAAGATTCATTCAAGCAACGTTAGGTCTTTATAATCTTACTAGCTGGTGCCCGCGACTACGTCTGCACAGTATTAGTACTTTGAGTACCTTATTATCATCTCCAAGGCCATATCTACCTTTATACCAAAATGTCATAAAATATGTAGATGGCCAAAAGGAATTGCTATAATCCTACTAATATTATAAACGTGAAAGTTTGTGAGTATGGATGTATGGATGTGTGGATCTTTGTTACTCCTTCACGCTCAAACGGCGGGGACAATTTTGATGAAGTTTGGTATGGAGGTCCATGAGGCGCTGGATTAACACATAGAATACTTTTCATCATCATCCATCACCACGCGGGTGAAAAAGCGTAATTTGCCTGAGCACAGCATTGACAAAATAATAAGATTGAGGTCAGTTTGTGATAGTTTAGTCAAAAGCACCCTATAATTTGACAGCTCGATACAATAGACGAGCTCGGCGACCGTCAAGGCTGACATAGCCCAGAAGATTAGCCAGTTAAAGTGGCAATGGGGCAGGACACATAGCACGCAGAACAGATGGCCGATGGGGCCGGAAGGTTCTGGAATAGCGACCACTGACCGGCAAGTGCAGCGTAGGTCGTCCACCGACAAGGTGGACAGACAACCTGATAAAGGTCGCAGGACGACGTTGGATGCAAGCTACTTCCAACCGGTCCTTTTGAAAATTATTGCTGAGATGATGATGATGATGAATACATAGAATAGTTTTCATCATCATCATTTTTCATTACCACGCGTGTTAAAGAGCAGGTGCTCTTAATAATAATTTGATTCTCTCATGGCCCATGGCACTTTAAATTCATATATACTTTCTTGATTATGTTTACCTATAATTTATTTTAAATAAACTATACTACACACTTAGGCCTTTATTAATAAACGTTGCGTAAACATAGATTAGGCGTAACATGCTTTGTCTTGCTTTCACGCGTGACATTTACTGCAAGCGAAAAATAGACAGATAGATGTTTTAACTACTCCGGGTTTACTACAAGTTTATTAATAAGGCCGTTATATTTTAGAGGTTGTTATCAACTGGCGTGATAGACAATTCGTGCGCGTGATGATTAGCACAACGCCCGTCCATGATAGCCATAGCACACATCTGAAACTGAAGTTATACATGAATCTTAAGTACACTTGTCACATCGATATATTAGTTAAGAGTCGCATTGAAATGAAATGAAATGAAAAAACTTTTATTCCGGACTGTGACATGCATAACAATACAAACCAATTAATTACTTATAACTAAACTACCGGACAGTGACATGCATAACAATACAAACCAATTAATTACTTATAACTAAACTACCGGACTGTGACATGCATAACAATACAAACCAATTAATTACTTATAACTAAACTACCGGACAGTGACATGCATAACAATACAAACCAATTAATTACTTATACCTAAACTACCGGACAGTGACATGCATAACAATACAAACCAATTAATTACTTATAACTAAACTACCGGACTGTGACATGCATAACAATACAAACCAATTATTACTTATAACTAAACTACCGGACTGTGACATGCATAACAATACAAACCAATTAATTACTTATAACTAAACTACCGGACAGTGACATGCATAACAATACAAACCAATTAATTACTTATAACTAAACTAAACTAAGTGATGGGAGTGTGGTATGCTCTCCACGTTTTGTGTATGCTGGAGTCCCACTCTCTGATAGCAGCGACCAGGGAGTTGTGTGAGCGGCATTGACTCAGTTAATTTACTTGAGTTAAGTCCTTAGAGTTTAATGGGCTTAAATCGCATATCATTTTATATAATTAAATCCCGGTTTAAGTTGTTTAATTTCAATAGATAAGAATTGTAAAAGCCTAAGAAATAATTACAGATATATAAATTTATTTAAAGAATTACTTATGAACGTGGTACACTGGTTGAAGTATTTGATGTATCTGGATATCATGAACACTGAGTCCCAAACTAAACGAGCGCCTTTATCTTGGGTAGCACAGTTTAAGCACACTTGTAATGTACTAGTGGATAATTTGTTTTTATTCTGCTATTAACATACAAATTATACTTAAAAACAAGCTTTATAGAGGTCAAATATCGAAGACCTATCACAAAAACGTTATTTCAAATCAGAAAAACCAGGCCTTTAGGCAGCTTTATCGGCGTGATCAGTCTATATAATTGGCAATAAGAATGTAAAAGTGTAGGACAAATATGTTTTCCTAATTTAGCTGGCCAAAAATCCGCGATAGCAGTTATGTATGTGTTAATAATCCATCAAAGGTCATCATAGGGCCAGACACAATAGAAATTTCATTGTTATAATATAACTACTCTTGAAGGGATAAGCATAAGCTATTAAAAAATTATAGTAAAATAATCTATGACTAATAATTAAAACAGATCCATCCTCAGCCGTATTGACGGCATCGCCAGTTCCACACGCCCAGCGTAAAAGATAAATTGCCATACTTTTAAACGCCTAACCTATATTAATAAAACTTAACAAAAAAAAATATTTCAGTATACCTAACCTACCTAATTCTAAATACGAAAGTAGCTCTATTCGCATGTTACCTTTGCAAAACTAAACGGCTGAACTCATTATTTTACGATCTACCGTGCGATTCTCTAATGAGTGAGGCGAAAGATTTCGGGATCCCGTGGATGACATAGGATACTTTCCATCATCATCATCACTGATCACGTAAACGCGGGGCAGAGCTAGTTTACTATGAAATCATAAACGTACACTCAGTACATCTGTAACTCGACCAATGAATACTTAAAGTAAGTTAACTGAATCCGTAAACTAAAACATACCTAGGTACAATCAAAACAGAGTCCATTAATCCTTCACGGAAATCCCGAAAGCGAACACAATTAAACTCTAGAGACATTCTTATGGAAATAAGCAATTTGCCGCGCGAAAACAAGAATGTTCCACAGTTGGAACATGAGTGTTCCACAGTTGGAACAAGAGCGTTCCAAAGTTGAAACAAGAGTGTTCCACAGATAGTACAAAAGTGTTCGGCATTTAAAACGTGCTAGTTGGACGGCGCACGTCTGGACTTATGCAATTTCCTTTGCAAATGAGTCTGTTGCTATGTCCGCTTACACGTCCCACATATAGCACGACGGGAGCTGGATTTGATTGCTGAAAGTTAATTGCAACTTGTCTGTTTTGAAGTTCTTTCTACATTGGATTTTCGGTGCCTGTGTTATGTGGAGCAGTTGTTGCCCGCATTCTGTATAATAATTCTATAATGATTTTAAATCGATTTCTTAACTTGTAGGATAAGTGCTCAGTATCAAAATTTTAATTAGGACTTTCACGATATGTATTTTCATATCATCAAACTCAGTTTAATCAGCTAGCAGTCAAAAACCTTGAAGGTAAGAAAAAATCTTAATTTAGACGCGTGCTTATATAACCAAAAATAAGCCTTATTACCTACAGTAAATTGTAGAAAATAAGGTGACAAGCTACAGGTACCTACAACAAAGGATACCTACTACCACAACGACACCTTCCCATCACATAATAATATTTGTATTGCTACTCTCTAGGTAGGGGCCTCAAATGAACACCTTGAGTTTTCTCTTTGATATTTTGAGCGCTATGGTTTATTAAGTGTCATATCACGATATCCATAATAAATTAAGGTATTTAAAGCAGTTTCTCTTAAGCAGCGATTTAATTAAAACTACAAAAAATCATATGAAATTTTTAAGGCTTCTAAGTTCACATTGACGGAATTATAACTTATTTTAACATACTAGAGTATATTAAGAAAACATTTAAAAAAACCACATAATTTGACCTTTAAAGCAGTTTTTCTCTTCATTCACTATTGTATATGTTATGAAACACACCCATAAAATGGTAATTTTTAATACACATACATTGCTGGGTTATTTTTTTTATTTAAGAGTGCACATTATTTTTTTATGAATATTGTACGTTTTTACGCCATGCATATGCTTGCTTTCATGTAAAGGAAATTGAACGTAGCCAAGCGCTGAGCTGACAGCGCCTTAACTATTTCCGTTTCGCATTTTTCTCGTTTATTTATACCAAGTAGAATACAAATTCCACTATATTTTACCCGACTGCGACAAAGTTCAAAAGAAGGGTTATTCGTTTGATCTCTATGTCTAGGATGACGGTAACTAAGATAAATTTCCAGTATGTGACGATTTACTGACCTATATCACATCGCTATCAATTTCTAAACTTCCGCCCCTAGTATCCAGATTCCATTCAAAATCAGCAATTTGCCAATATTTTAAGCCAAAGTAAACAATTTAATTGAACGTACCGCGTTCCATCGTATAAACTGTTACGTTGTTTGTAACAACTGATTGACTAAACGGTATGATTACAATTAATAGCAATATTATTTATAATATGACAAGTAATAATATGTGAAGGAATCTGTAAGGATCTCTAATTTACTTGATTGCAGAACATCATTCAACATTGCATAACATCATCACTTTCCTACATAGGTACATTATTCCTACAGTGACCCCAATAACAATAAGTTACAAACAAAACCCTTTTAGCTATATGTTAAATGTAAATACATATCATAATATATGTAATACCTATTCCTTTTATGTAGCACGCCTCGAGCCTCGAGCCACAGTAAATTTTCACTAGTTCATATTATAAAAGCGTTCTAAATCGTTTTCATATTTTGCTTAGAATTTATAGTAACCAAGGAATTGCGGTTCTGCCAAAACATAAACTGTAAAACATAATGTCCATAAATTTCTTTAACTTGCAGAGTATTAGCATATATAGTACATTCTTGTATACTTTTTAGCACTAGTTTTATAACAGGTCTTGTAAGCGTTTTTTTTTGTGTTCATATTTAGTATTTTTTAATAATCCAATATACGTATCGATATTGAAAACCTAGCTGCATCGGCCAAGAGGGTTTAATAAATACCAGTTTTAATAACGTTCACCAACCCCCCGCGCTAAGCACTACACCCTGTGCAGCGGGACGCACATACACTCACATTAGAACATCACAAACATCCCAGACCAGACAACAAACGCTCCTGGACCCCAAGTCTCTTGGCTATAGAGCGTTATCGCAAGTCAATTGTATGACATTTGTTGTCTTTGACAGTTATCGTAGTCTGCTCGTTATTTAGTTTCGATCGCAGTCCAGCGGTTTGCTATTTAGAGCGTTTGACTTAATTGGTATGATGTAAACTATAGTCTTGCGATTGCGTTGCTACAGTGACGTAGTAATTTTTAAACTTTCGCGATTTGAACACATATTTATATTATATGAACGGGGCTTAATCTCGTTAGTAATAGTATTTCCAGTCCGCTCGTGACCACGATCAATGCAACTTGATCGAAACGTCGAGGTAAATAAATACTAGTACTAACGCGATTAAGGCCCGTTAATATAATATAAATACAGTGACGTACTTCGGTAGTCTGATATATAAAATTAGTTTCCGTGTTATTGTGATGGTTTTAGAGAAAAATTATTACAAATGTATTTATTGTTGTTGTTTTAACAAAAATACCCTATAATTGATGTTTTGATTAATACAAGTTTTTAATCTAATGTGAGTGGCAACACTGGTTTTAGCGCAGCTATACGACAGCGATGCAATTGCTATACAATTGCGATTGAAAACTAGATGTAATAGACTAACAAAATTTACATAAAAGGCAGCTCAATCGCAGAAGCGTCGCTGTAGTGTGACGTTTGCTCAATAGCTACACTGAGAAAAATGGCAATCATAAATGACGTGAATTCAGCTTAAAGTATGATGAATTCACTTAAAGTAGGGAGCATACTGATGTCACCAAATGTACGACGATACCACTGTTGCTGATTATAACGGTATTTAAGATGACATGCCACCATGGCTTTAGTAGGATGGGCATAGAATAATTAAATGCCTTTCGTACTATTTTTGTTTCCTTTTCTCATAGCTAAAGTTATGTCCTTTAATATTTCCTAGATATAATCGATGACTTTCTCATATATGCAGTTATAGTATACCATTCATAGTATACTTTCCTCATATTATGGGTTATGTTATATTATTGTTCCCTATAACGACTAGTTTGCCCGCGCCACAAAACTGCAAGGATTTTTGAGGTCCAAAGTGTCGGCGCAACAATTGTTGCAAGTAAGTGTCACGCGTGTTTTTCTTTTGTTTATTTTTTAAAGTCATCCCAATGTTTAACCATAGAGTTTAATTCTTTAGCGTAATATATTTTCTTTCTATGGCAACACTACAGACGGACATGTTCTATCTGTGAACTTTAAAAAAATATATAATCAATGTTTATATTTTCATCTGTGTTTGGCGGTGAGGTTAAATTTTGTGTTATAGTTTTTAGTGAATTAATCGGGTTAAACTCATGATTTTGATACAAATTAAACATGAATATGATCGTGAATGTGTAAGGAATACTGTAAATAGTGATGTAAGTTCTGACATCAAAATTTACACGATATAAATTTGTCACGAATCGACAACACTCGGTAAGCTAATTTCTCATTGTTATGATTGGTTATAATTTGCTTTATTTTAAATAGATTATACTTCTACATTGTAAAATATCACAGAAATAATGTTGTCAAGTAATTACACTCACTCAGAATATGATAAATACGCCATATCATGTCAGGATCGATAAAAAATCAAAGTCACGTGACAGTTAAATTCGCTTGTACTAAAAATTCAAAATTTATAATTTTTTTTAAATATTTCTGATATATAAATATTCTTTGAAACCTTGTTTGGTTTGTAGAATTTCTAATAAGAATTCCAATAAAATAAAAAAACCAACAAGAAAACTTATATTTCATAAAAAAAATTTTTTTTGGAAATCACCATGTCTAAGTCTAGAAAATGGGCTCCCAAGTTGAAAAAAAATCATTATTGGCCGAAATTTCAAAGTAGCTCTTATTTTTTATGTAATTATTAATAACCTAAGCATATGTTACTAGGTAAAAATAATATTTCTGTTCTAGACATTCAAAATATTTATAAATATCAAATCAAAATCCTGTCTTGGTAAGCATTATTTATTGATAAAACTTAATTTAGGTGGTCAGATTTCAAGTTTTTTTTATGATATTATTTCTTCTACGAATTCAAATATTTGAATGTAATTAGATATATATGTGTTTTTACTATTTAATTACTGCAAAAAACCTATAGGCATTAATGTAAAATTTTTAAATTACAATATTTTTCTACATAAATTCAGATTTTTTCGGCTACGTCAAGTTTGTCCTCGTGTAACATAACATTTTACTAATACATTTGACATTAATGTTTATGTATCAGATTTCTTGGTTATTCAACTATCTCTGACAAAAATTTCGTCTCTTAACTCGCTATAGGTATGATACAAGAGCCATTTATTCCCAACTCGGCGCAAACTTTTGACGCGGGCGCATGTCGTAACACTTGGGAGCTATCACGAGGGCGCCACAGGGCTCCTTAGGCAAGCTAGTCGCTATTTATCAATGATTTCCTAATACCTTTAATTATGTCCTACCAATTATATTACACTTGCGTATTAGTATTCCTATTATTAATCGATGATTTGATTGATCGATATGTGTCCTTAAATCGGTAGTGTGAAAGCACATCTGTGTTAAGGTTGCACTTGAACTTGTTGCACACTGATTCGAGTTAAATTGCTATCATGCCACTATAGTAATCACGCCACCATAAAATCTGCATTTCAAGAAATTTAATTATGTAGGTACCTTTTATCATAAATAATAATCCATACACAAAATAGTTAAAATCTAGTAGCATTAAATACGCCACTGGGTATGATGAAAAGTTACGAAAATTTACTAAAAATCAGTAATTACTCTTTGTTTGTTTTGAGTCATACGTGAGAGAAAATTACGAAACAACATTGCGAGACCAGGCGTCTGCACCGACTGCAGTCGAAACCTATCTGTGACAACTCGATTTGCGGAGTTGTCGTGCTGTCACACTAATATTGTAGGACCATCCTATAGTTTTGATGCATACTCTTATATCAGTCTCTGTAGTCGTATTTAAGGTGATTCTCATAAAATTGTATGACATCATTATTAATTCAATGCTTACTCTATAATGAGATGTTTCTGTAATGGTATTTGAAGGGTTGCATATAAATTATCATGAAAGATAATATAAAAATTCGATGCAGATAACTGGAAATGTATGATGATTGGCACATTATTTATATCCTACTAAATAGTGTTACTGTCATTCAACTTCGTATGAGAGCGGATTATTTACTATTACATACTATTAATCTATGAAGAAAGTAATAATATTTTATGTGACCAATTTTTATGGTGACAATAATCATATGTTGTCTTATTTACCCAATCAATTCAATTCGGTATGTAAAGTTTTTTTTGGTATTTTTTTTATATTTTTATTTCGTAGATTAGGTCATTATAAGAAACTAATTTCAATATTTTTGTTTTATATTCAGTAGTTATTTTATAATATTTTTTTGAAAATTTGAATCCTATGACGGCACTTTTTTGCACAAATATGTAGTTGCGTTGAGAAGCCAAGAAAAGCACGCGAGTAAAAAAAAAGAAACTAGAAAACTTGACAGTGACACCTACTAATTCGTAAGTCTCTATTCAATCAAAACAAAAGTGCAAAAAAGTGACGTCATTTAGAGGTCAATGAAAGTCGAATTATTTCATCGTTTTTTGTTAAAATAAATGGCATCTTATCGTTTTAAAAGGTCAGAGTAGAAAAATAAGGGTTTGTAACATAAAATCTCGAAATGGTTTCGGAATTGGCATAGGTTAATTTTTTTTAGCATACCGAATTACATCCTTTAACTTTTGTATTATAGTTTCATTTTGACATATTATCACCATAATAAAAGACAATGCACCAATTTTAGATCAACGTCACGATATTATAAGGTTATCTAAAAATAACATTTTTCTCAGTGACGAGACTTGGGGCCCTGTTCATCACACAAACATTTGTTCCAACGAGGGATTGAACCTCGCTTGGAACGGTAACTACCAAGTAGGTTAGCAGCGGTGGATGTCCTACGGCTGAAATTTTGAATGTGCTGATTGTATACAATTATAGAGAGAAGATTTCACATCCTCGACAGTTAAACTCATTATAGAGAGTTGGAATTCGATGCTCGGAGGGTATAACCCTAGTAGTCATAGCGTCTGAGACGGGTTGTCGGAAGACGCAGGTTTGCATCATGTCCGAGCATGCGAATTTTTCTTTCCAAATTTGCAAAGCAAGTGTTAGTGCTTTCAAATCATATAAATGTAATATAAATAAATATTCCACAACTATTACACAACGCCATCTAGTCCCAAGCTAAGCAGAGCTTGTGTTATGGGTACTAGACAACTGATAAACATACTTTTATATTTCTAAATACATACATATTATAGATAAATTACACCCAGACACAGAACAAATGATCGTGCTCATTACACAAACATTTGTCCTGGGTGGGAATCGAACCCACGACTTCCGGCATAGCAGTCAGGGTCACTTACCACTAGACCAACAGGCCTGTCAATCATATAATAACAATTACGAAGAGTTGCGACTTCAATACGATAGTAAAGTGTGTATTTGGAAAAAATCTTTCGGTAGGATAATGCTGTTCAAAGATATCGCTCAATTTTCATACGACGTTTAAAATATGGAGAGTTAAAATTCGATGCTCGGGTGGTAAGCGTCGGTAGCCTAGTGGTCATGGCGACAGACACGATTATTGTCGAAACATACGTTTTTCTTTAAAAATCAAATAATAAATATTGATCTGATTATAATGTGTTATGTATTATATAGATGGGCCAGTTGGCGCAGTTGGTAGAAACCTTGCGCCTACCGAGCCGCTGGTCCCGTGTTCGTTCTCCGGCCTGGCCAAACATTTGTATGCATAAACATGTCTGTTTGACATGTGTCTGGTGGCGATCAGTAAATCAGTCACCTGCCGTGAGATTCTCTAAGAGTAAACGTTGTAAAAACAACCATATGTACAAGGGCGATATCTCAAAGTATTTGACATCGGTGAGCTCGTCGACGAGCGCATAGACGAATCATTTGAGAATCGCACGGCAGGTTGCCATAGTACAGGCTCTGTCTATTTTGGAACCCGAACAACTAGTGCGGATGTTGTAAAACAATATCATGTTAGTTATTGTACCTATAAAATTATCTTAAAGTAAACCTTAGGCATGTAACAGCTGTAAGTTTTCCGCTTGCAATCAAGGATAAAACCAGCGTTCAAGTAAACAGATGCAGTATAACTTTGAACTCAATCTAGCTTACTTTCAAACTTCCCAAGTAAACTGCTGTAACTATACTGTAGCTACAGAGAACTATTAATGCAGGAGCCGAAGTTCTTGGCGGTGTTTGACTTGATGGTATAAACTCACAGTCAGCTTAACATATAAGTAGTAAAGTTTCTTATCTTAAAGGGTTTATACTTTAACATAGTGATCACCACACTTATAATACTAGAAATACAAATAGGATAGCTGTGCCTAGTTTTATACTTGCGAAGACTAATAAGTCATTCCTAGGAAATTGTGTGCGTTTTAACAATAAAATCCCAAAACACATAACTGAGCTCACAGAGGGCAAATTCAAGTTGACTGTAAAAAAAGTTTTAATAAAAAAAGCTTACTATAAAGTTTGACATTATATAGAAGAAAAAGATGCTTGGAATACTCCACTTCTGGTAAGCTGTCACTCTGCCACCCATAAAATGTAATATTTGTAGTACCTAAGTAGAAACATTGTAGACATCTATATAAAAAGAATGACCCCGAGTTTCTTGCCGCTTCTTCTCGGTGGGTTCTATATATTTTGGAACGCAGCGGTAGAGTCTTTAAAGTACATTATAATGAAAAGTTGAAGTTTATAAGTGCGTCTTTGATGCCTAAATTGAATAAATGATTTTGACTTTGACTTTGACTTTGACTTTGACTTTGACTTTGACTTTGACTTTGACTTTGACTTTGACTTTGACTTTGACTTTGACTTTGACTTTGACTTTAACTTTGACTTTGACCACTCGACTACTGTTTTAGGAATTCCTTAGTAAAGTGGGAAGCGTGAAATCGAATGCAATGGGTGTGAATTTTTCTCTTTAAAAATTGCAATGTTTTTCAGGTAAGTATATCGCTTATCAGGAGTTAGTGCTTTAAAAATCATATATAACATTTGAAAGGGTGCAATGTCAATACAAGAAATACGTTTTTGAAAAAATCTTCTTTCGATTGGATAATGTCCTCAAGCTGTGTAAAACTTAGACTACTTTTACTTTACAAAAAGAATCAGAGTTCTACGTTAAAAAAAACGTCCAATAACCACAAACAACCAATATCGTTTTAAATATATCATACATTTAATAAATGTCGCTCCATCCCCAAACGACGGTTAAAATAATATACACTTAAATTAAAATAATATAGACTTAAAATTCGAAGCTCGGACGGTAAGCCTCAGTGGCCTAGTGGTCATGGCGTCTGACACGGCTTGTCCGAAGAAGCAGGTTGGAATCCCGTCTAAGAATGTGGATTTTTCTCTCTATAAATTGCATTGTTTTGTATAGCTAAGCAGGTGTTAGTGCTTTAAAAATCATATTATCAACTACACATTTGAACCCGGCGATTAGAACCACACTATACAATCTCATAAGCAGTAGGCTCAGGTTTCCTGGAATTCTTTCGGGGCATTTTGTAAGCGACAAAATAAAACCATTCCTGAAACAGTGGACAAAATTAATTGAAATACCGTTTAGCTATTAACGATTAGTACAATAAATCAGAAAATATAGAATTTAGGTTACCATTTCGATCGATAAAAGTGATAAAAACTATCACCTAAGATTAAAAGAAAATGGAAGCGCTCGGAGCGGAGCTTGACGATCACCGATAAACAATTTTAAGTAACGCTTGCTACGCTCAGGAGTTGGATGGGTGTGTGCTAATGGCTAATAATGCCATTAGCACACACCCATCCAACTCCTGTGCGCTTCCATGATTCGGAGGGAACTTTAAGTCGTCGGCCCCGGTTGTTTGTCTTAGAACAACAATCGTTAGGCTGTCCGTAGATACGAGCGGCCTGAAAACTTTCACATGTGTTGGTCACTAGCCTATTCACCAAGCTGCACTGGGCCCGCGTGGATTATGGCCTAATTCAAAGGCTCGAGTCCCAGCAGTGGCAACATAAAGGGCAGATTATGTATAATAATAATAACATAAAAATAAAAATTATTAATAATAAAAATTAAAATTAATAAAATAATAATAGGTCTTGCCCCGCTGCCGATGGCAATCTAGGATTAGGTTTTTTACAATGTTTTTTATTTATAATTTTTTATTGTATATAGAAATATTGTAAAAAATTTAATTTTAAGAAAAGGAAATAAATAATGTAAATAATAATAATAAACCTATAAGTATCTTGGTATAACACGGTCATTGGGTATCATGGATAGGGACATTAGGCAGACAGTGAAGGAGCGTTGCTTCTACCGCTTAACAAAAGTTCTTAACAGTATTTTGTCGGGCGGCAACAAGACGCGCGCCTTCAATGGTTGGGTGACGCCCCTACTCATACACTCCTTTGGCATACTAAGATGGATTCAGACTGAAATTGACGCCCTGGATAGGCGGGTCCGTCAATTGCTTACAACACATTGCATGCTACATCCACACTCGTCTGTTATGAGGCTATACATCCCACGAAAGTGGGGGGGTCGTGGCTTCCAAAATGCCAAGAACCTCCACAACTGTGAGGTGTCCAGTCTTCGGGAGTATTTCCGTAACACCGAGTGTGGGATACATTGCGATGTCATAGCAGTTGATAGAAGCCTCACACCTTTCTCCTTGGCAAACGAGAACTGGCGTAAACCAATGGTGCTAAGCATCGAAAACCGTAGAGACGTATGGAAGGGCAAAGAGCTACACGGACGGTTCTACAAGGCCCTAACAAGGCCTGACGTGGACCTGCTTGCGTCAGTGAACTGGCTGCGTTTCGGTGATCTCTTTGGCGAAACTGAGGGTTTTGATTGTGCTATTGCTGACGAAGTTAGACGATTACTAGACGACTACTACCGGAAATATATTCTGAAAGACGGTACGGTCGACATTTGTCGAGCATGCCGCCGTCCTGGAGAGTCACTCAGACATATTATTTCCCGTTGTTCTCATCTTACTAATGGAGAGTACTTGCACAGACATAACCAAGTAGCCAGGATTATTCACCAGCAACTTGCCTTTCAATATGACCTTATTGAGTCTGAGGTGCCGTACTATAAGTACGCACCTACGCCTGTTCTTGAAAACGGTCGTGCTACGCTCTATTGGGATCGATCTATAATCACTATTGTTGCCAATAAGCCTGACATCATGGTGATCGATCGATCTCAGCGCCGAGTAATGCTTGTTGACGTCACCATTCCTCATGATGAGAACCTCGTGAAGGCTGAGAAGGACAAGCTTAGCAAGTACCTTGACTTGGCTCATGAGGTGACCGCCATGTGGGATGTTGATTCAACAATAATTGTCCCGATAGTGGTTTCAGCAAACGGCCTTATAGCAACAGCCTCGACCAACATCTTAAGAGGTATTCGCTAGACGGTTGGATGAAGGGACAGGTACAGAAGGCAGTACTTCTTGACACGACACGTATTGTCAGGAGGTTCCTCAGTCTGCAGCCCTAACCACTGGTAGTTTGGGTCATGCCCCGCTGCCGATGGCAATCTGGGTATAGGTTTTTACAATGTTTTTGATTAATTAATTTGTATTTTATATAGAAATATTGTAAAAAAAATAATTTTAAGAAAAGGAAATAAATAGTGTGGATATTAATAAAATTGGACTCCTGGGGGTGGAGACGCAAGAGCAAGAAACAAAAAGCTCCAAGGGTGGAAGTGTTAAAAGGCATAATGCTGATAGTAGCGCTCTAGTGAAACCGCAGCACACCTCTCAACACCCTTCAGCCATCCACGCCAACGTTCCCCTTTTGTCACCATTGATGGTGGCTGTTATTAAGTCAGCACCTGCCTAAATATTTTAAGATGAGACTGAAATTGGCAGGTGCCGTAGTCTCGTCCATAGCCCACTATCTCCCGTACCACTAATAAGTACATATAATAGCCACGCCATTTTACCCATTTTTGTAATAGATATACCATGTAACCATCCATCCAAAATGTTTCTGCTTTTATACTACATTGTATTTTTATACCAAACGGGCATCTAAGTGTTGGCTACAGCCCACTTATGCCTATGTAAAGGACAAGGTGAAACCCGTGAAATATGTCAAATACAAGGAATAATAATAATATTTTTTTATTTGCAAGAAATGTAGGTACAGTACTTCTTATAGTTAAAATAGAAAGGATCCGGATCCATTACATGCTGCCTCATCAAGGCGTGCAAAAACAGTTTAAAGTAATATTTTAAAATAAAGTTTTTAAATGTATGAACCTACCAAAATTATGAATAACAATGTCAAACCTTAAATGTAATTATGCAAACAAATTGAAAGCTGATTTAGATTACATAGAAATTATATTAGTCACATAGACGAAGTCTGCTTAAATTTTAATGTCAATATCAAAATTGTAAAATATTAAATGTCAGCAAAGTTAATTTTTATAAGATTAAACTCCTCATAAAGGATTGAACTGTCTACAACAGAAACCATACATAGCAGTCTGGTACTCCTGGTAGAGGTCGTCTTGGATGGTATCACCAAAGTGCCAAATATTCTGCCACGTACCGCACTATTGCGCGCAAATATTAAATTATATTAATCTAAATCAATAGACGAATTAGACACAAATTTGATGACTCAAGGTGACAAGCACAGTACAGTGTCAGTCAAAACTTCAGTTCTAAGCTCTGGGAGGAACTACAGCTGTTGTAGACAGACATGCTTACCATTAGGCGCACAGCTTGGCCCAGGTCTCGAAACTTCATGTTAAAAAACTTGCTGCTTTACTCGCTCAAAACGCTCAGTATTTATACGGTGGACAATTAGAGCAGAAAAAGCGAAAAGAGCCGCCTCGGGTGCGATACAGTAAACAAAATGGATTCATTCGGGGCAGGATTGTATGGTATTGAAGTAGTCAGTAGACTAGCTTCTCTGTTTTTTTTTGAGATATCAATTGATATTCTTGATTAACATGGCTGAAAATGCACATGGTATTTAGATTTATGTTCCATGTCAGGTATTCAATGCTACATACTATTTATCTATACAAATAAAAAAATATTTAAAAGTCTGCAGGTTATGTCAAAAAAAACATTTTTACTAAATACGTATGAAAATGTAGACGGGTCTTAATTTAACTCTTCTTCTTATTAATCGAATTCTTAATTTTATAGAACAAAAATTAAGGCTAATTTTAACACTTTTAATTGGAGTTATTATCTCGGTAGATGTCGAAAAATATCGTAAAGCGCCGACCAACGGCCACAAGATGGCGTAACAAGCGTCGCATAAGCACTCACTCATTATAATTTTCTGTCAAGTCTAGGTCTGGTTCTAGTAAAGAGGCGGATAAATTACTGAAACTATACTTAAGTTGAATTTATTTACAATTACGGATATCTAAATCAATTACTGTTAAAGTACATTTACAACTATATTTAGTAATTAACTTTCAACCGACTACAAAAAAAAGAAGGACGTTCTCAATTCGACTGTATTTTATGTTTGTTACACTCAGAACTATCTATTGTGATGATTCTTTTTTATTGGCTGGTGTTTCTATAGCGTGGTCTTATCTTAATTTCATCAAATTCGGTAAAGCAGTTTTTAAGTTACACTCCAATAATTGGAAAGTGTTTCGCTTATTTTGGTTTTTGATTTTAATACCCCGTTTGCAAAGATCACTAAAAAGGTTGTAAAAAAATACCAAAAAAACTAAACCCACTTAAAGACTAAAAAGTGTGAAATAACTTGTTGAAGTTGGTACTATGACCGTTCAATAGTCACAATATTGTGCGAATGGTACATCAATTTTTTTTGTAATTTTATTTTATTATATCATGAAATACTTCAAAAATAGGTCCGAAGTTAAAATGACACAGCTGAAATAATGACTAGGATACAATTTCATATTTTAAGAAAAAAGCCAATGTCCTCGTTAAATAATTAATTGCGCTATCATAAATATCTCAATGGCTGATGACAATAGCAGGTAGGTATAACTATGTCAGCAAATAAAATATGCTTCACTATTTCAGAATGGCGATCAGTTTTAACTCTCATTTTTGTAGATGTGTCAGTAAATGCTGAAATAAATTACTTACATATTCATTAAAGTCATTCATAAGCATTACTAAGTGTTATTTTAAGATTGTGTTTGGACTGACCTTAGTTACTGTAATACTTTATACTGCAGCCGGTCCATGCGAGTTGTTGAACCAAAAGCGTTGAGTATAGCGCGGGGAGCACTCGGATTCCAAACTTTTGTTTTGGAAATGGAAATGGCGCTGCCTACAAATATTTGTACGGAACCATTGACATGCCGTAGCTTGCAGTTTGTGTGCAAGACCTTAGCCCAGTATTGTAGAAGGATGTACAGTGCTGAATTTCAACTTAGGTGGATATCTATGTCTATTTTTGTATGATATGGTATTGTCGAATTTCTTTTGGAATACAAATGGCCATTACAAAATATAAAGAAAAAATGGTTGTAATTTTAGTTTACGAGTATTGTTTTATTTGAATAGTACCGTTGAAGTTGTGTTCTAAATTAATATATTTTAGTTAACATACAACTGTTGAGAAAGTCGTTTAAACTATCGGAAAATATATTATTAAAATCATACTTCAAGCTGTAAACCGAAAGCATGGTGCTTGATCCCATTGTACTCCGTTTTTTACTTTAAGAAATAAAGAAAAAGATGTCTAAACAAACAAAAATTCAGTTAATTTTAAATTTAATTTATTTCATTTTGTTATTTATTTTACTTTAAGATTAAACCATCAATTAAAAGCTAAAGCAAAATTCTTTAAAATTATGACACGACTTCTTGTTGTAAAATGTTTGAAGGCAGAATATCTGATACCGACCCTGATAACAGAGTTGTATACATGACATCCAACATTGGCCTTAGTTCGGATTCGATAATGCCTTAAATAGTATGTTAATCTGTTTCTATGGGTACATATATATACATACTGGTCAATATGTTTGTGTATATATATATACCCAAATACTGGTTAATATGTATGTATATACTGACAGGCCAGTTGGCGCAGTTGGTAGCACCCCTGCCTTCTGAGCCGCTGGTCCCGGGTTCGATCCCCGGACAGGTCAAACATTTGTGTGCATGACATGTCTGTTTGATCTGTGTCTGGGTGTGTATATGTGTTTAAGTACGTATATCAGTCATCAGGTTACCATAGTACAGGCTCTGCCTAATTTGGGACCCGAAGATCTTTGTGTGGATGTTAAAATATATATATACTGGTCAGTATGTATATATGTATCACCTTTTTTTTTAACCGTTTGGCTCTTGATTGCGTGGTTGCGGTAGGCATGTACATAAATAGTCATATAAATAAAAAGTTGGCTATAGTATATTCTGTTGGAAAATTAACCCGGTTTATTGACGGGAATTGATGCTAATTATGGAAGACTGTTTTGATTTGTAACCAAAAACCAGTGCCCTAACTTTGGTAATAAAAACTTTTTAAATATATAAATTATAACTAAGGTTTTATATATATAGGTATACATGCAGTGTAGTTTACGGGCTTGTCATACCCCGCAACACATTCTCGATGAAATATTTAGTTACTATACTCCCGCTGGGTTAATAAGATAGTGTTTTCAAAAAAAGACAAAATGTTTGAAGTTTTCTTTGCTAACTGTTCCATATTTGCAGTCCAACGTTACGCTTGATGGAGTTAAACTCGTAATTGACAAGGCAACAGTCTTCCTAGGCATTAAAATTGACGCAAAATTACAATGGGGTCCTCATTTAAATGCCCTGTCTGGGAGACTCAGTTCTGCTGCATATGCGGTACGTAAAATAAAAGAGCTAACAGACGCTACTACGGCGCGGTTAGTGTATTTTGCATATTTCCACAGCGTAATGTCGTATGGGATATTGCTATGGGGTTCAGCGGCTGATGTAGAGACCATCTTTATCCCACAGAAACGTGCTATTCGAGCTATATATGAAATGGGTCCCCGTGAATCTTTGAGAGATTGATTTAAAGAAATCAATATTTAATTAATAATAAGTTAATAAATAACTTCGTCAGCAATAGCACAATCAAAACCCTCAGTTTCACCAAAGAGAAATATATTTAGGTACGTATGTTTTTATAACAGCAACATTTTATCTTTGATCACGTTAAGTTGGATTCCATCAGCACGTTACATTATACTATACCCCGAAAATCTCCCTATCAGTTCTGGATAAGCTTTATTATCCACCATTTTACTCTACAACGGCACAATTAAATATAATCTCCTACTTAGCTTTGCTTTACAACTTATAAATAAACTGGCTACGCGCCAACTAAGCCCTCTAATTGTGCAAGTAATTCGAGCGCTTCAGCCTTCCTCGAGACATTAATTGTTCAAAGTTTTTGAGTCTCGGAGTGAGGATCAAGGCATAGAGAAAGATCATGAAGGAAGCCTTTCAAATGGAAATGATTATTAGGAATAACAGTTATAAACTCCTGGCTTGATAACCGGGCTTGATACTGAATTTAGAGTGGTTGATGGTACGATTGATTAAGTTGGAGCGGAAGATCCAGTTCTGTTTAATTTGAGTGTGATTACTTTTTATTCCTGTGAGCGACAAGATAGGAAAGTTATTCAGGTGACGATAATTGTCGCATTTATTCATAGAAACGGGATTAGAGAAAATTAACCAACAACAGACTGTGCACATTTTATTACTAGCTATGCAGCTTTATTGTGGCTAAAGTCGTGTTTACGTCAACATCTATGCTGTTTGTATATAATCGTTTGTTTTAAAGAAGCACTAACCTGGTTACGGGTATTCAACCACGACGCATAAACTTCATCAGTAAATGGTTTCAGATCAAAGAGAATCTGATCGAATCCAGAGCTTACTAGACCAACAAATTACCCACCTAAATCAAAATTAACTTTACTTACTACGGCATTTAGCAGAATTTCTAGTTTGACGGTAACCTACCTGTACCTACAAAAATAAATAGCCTGCACGTAAAACTGCCATTATGATTTTAAGCGTTTAAAGCTTCAGCACACCAAACGCGGAACGTGCAGGATGCGTGCAAATGCGAAATGTATTAAACACGGCACATCACAAGCGAGGGTCCGCCTACGTCGCCGCGGCGCCGTATTGAATATGGCGTGTTTGATACATTTCTATGAACTTAATAGAATACAATTACGCTTTAAAACCGGCTAGGACTCGCGTAATATTTACCGGAAATATTCTCCGACCAGTTTTGAACTTATTAGAAGTTCTTCTTCTGGGAGTCACTCTTGTGCACAGCGGCGAGCGCGGACCACAGCACGTAACTGGCGCTGCGACGGTCACGCTGTGTCTGCCAGATTTTTTCCGTCCGAACTGTCACTTACGTCAATGTCACTTTCAGTGTCACTGTCACTACTGTTTTTTTAGTATATAGGGCTGTTGACACATCACACTTGTTGAGTCGACCTCACGGTTCCAGAGCTCCGAGGTCATCTTGTCAATGTTCAACACTGGTATCCAGGCCAGCGGTATATTCGGTAAATCGGTATTCGGCGGTAAATATTACGCGAGTCCTAGCCGGTTTTAAAGCGTAATTATGAACATAACTCGCGATAGTTTTCTATCTCAAATTAACAGAACACGTGCTGGTTGGTCCTGAAGCCTTAAATGTGGCCATTGACACCCGTTCCGTCAAGATAAATCTAATAACGTATCATTTATCAAAATCAGTTAAGCCGTTGAGTAGTGGATAGAGAAACTAATATACATTCATTCAGGGTCAAACATTATAACCCTCATTTCGGTCTATGCCGCAGTCTGGTAAAAAGCTGCACCAGCGTATTTCCTACTCCTTGAACCAAACCTCTTTTTCATAGAACGAGACGCGCAAGACACTTTGGTAGTAATGTTTCAAAAGACAATAAGAGATTTCGCGATGCTAAGAAAGATCGCTTAATCCTGCCCCAGTTTATTACAGGATCTTTAATCTCAGCTTCAGTAAGTTTCGATTGTTCTTTTTAATCTTAGCCACTGAGATTTCACTTTCTCGTAAAGCTTTGATGGTGAATTAGCACTCAAGTTCTTAGGTTTCATGACATAATCTAAGATTTAATATTGAGTCTCTTTTTAAGACTTTTTGCATTTTGTTGTTTGTATTCAAGAGTTTTGTTTCTGAAACGCAACGATATTAAAATCAGATGATTCAATTTATTTAATATCAAAACCGTCTTTACTCACGTAATAAGGCGGTGTTATTTTTGGGGCGTCGAAGAAGTCTGGGAAGTAAACTTGCAGCGTAAACTCCGTGAAGTTCTAAAATCCAGGTTGATAACATCGGCTAATTAAGTGTGTAAAGTCGGTTTTGATATCAAATTAAAATGTCTCATACTCACTTGTATTTTATAAAATCACACGTACTAACACGGATCACGGTGATCTGCCCTGGCTTGCTATGTATTCTCGCTTGGCCCTGCGGTAAAAACGTCCATTCTTTGACGAACTACTGGACAGTGTTGCTGTCTCGTATTTCAGTGTGGAAGAGCAGCAGCTGCAGTGAGATTCTCTAAGATCAAACATCGTGGCGTTTTTGACAACATCCTTGACATCGACGAGATGACAAGATACGTTGTAAAAACAACCTTGTTAACAAGGACGATATTAGGATGTTACATTCTTATTTAACATCGGTGATCTCGTCGACGATCGCAACGAAGAACCATTCAAAGGAGAATCGCACGGCTGTCATGTGAAACGCGCTGCATCAATTACGCGTAACTTAATATAGCGGATATACATTTTCAATGTTTTGCATTGTCAACCTTGTAAGCTTTATAGCATAAAAACTGATTCTTCCAGCTTGACAATATGACGCTGCTCCGATATGAACACTCTTGGGCATTGTCTGAATTACCTTATTCGATCTTTGAACTAAACAGTTAGAAAGCGTAGGGCACATCGGCTTTGTCGTCATAAAGGATGTCGATAGTATTGTTAATTGATGAGTAGAGTGCGGGCAAGTCAGAACAGCATTCTGAAAACGGTGGCGGAGAGCTTCCCCTCTCCTTTTTTGAGGCATTTTGTGCGGACGGTAATGTCATCCGCTGCCTAAAGTGCTTCAAAAAAAAAAATATATATAATTAAATCTTTATGTTTTTTTCAATATTAATTTTAATTTTAATTTAATATAATAATATAATTAATAAGTCTTCGCTGTACTAATAAATGGATCTTCGTTATCTGAAATAAATATATATTGAAAATTGTAATCGAGTTAATATTGTTTTGTTTTTCAATATATTCCTAACTGTTAAGTTGAAATTCGGAGCTTACAAACATGGATATTCTTGTTACGTTTCGTTAATCTTTTGTAAACCATCTATTGTGACCTTATATATCAGTGCTGTAAATGGCCCAAAATAGTCGCATGCAATGTGATGTCAAATTTTAATGTGAGTAGCTGACCAACCAGCGGCTTCGCTCGCTTGGTCTTGGTATAGTGGTGGAAACACCGTTTTGGAATCTAAGGGTCCCAGCTTCTATCCCCGGGTTGGAGAGTTTATGAATTTTCTGACAAATAAATTCTAAATAGCAGTCTTGAGTCTGCAACAGTGTCTCGTCGATGACAATGGCTCGCATCCTATTACATGTGACCATAAATATATCCGGCAAAACGCAGATGTTTAAAACACCGCAGCTTACCCTTCGAGGATATATAGTACAATTTATTATGTTGTGTTTATTAATAACATGTATGGCATTATTTTCGTTAAAGCTTATTGTTACCAAGTGTTGAGTGAATTGTACCAGAAATATTTTTACCTTATAATACCTAATTTCTGAACTTGACTGTACACTTAATATGGGTATATTTGAAAAAATGTAAAACAGACGTGTAACATTCTTAATTATTACTGTTATTAGTCGTACTGGTACCAAAGAAGTTCTCGCCGACCAGTCAATCGCTATCCCGGTTTTATAAGAGACCGTGTAGCATAGAGAGATCAAGCTGCCATCTTTGATTGTAGTTAAATGCACCGGGAAATTTAGTATCTGGATAGAATAGAATCTATCCATATACTAAATTTCATCAAAATCTGCGAGATAGTTTTTTAATTATGCGTGACCATACAGACAAACAGACATACATTTTTAATAAAACCATCGTATTCTAGCCCCATAGGTAATTTTACTTTTTCTAACCCATTTTTTTCATATTTCCTCTAATTACAGACTTTGTGACCTCTACTCCTTTATGAAAATTAAAAATGAAATGATTTATATACTCGTATAAGTATAGACAACGCGATCTTTTACGTTACTTAAAAATGTTTTATCTGAGCACCTTAAACGAGCAATCCTTGTGTATATCTATATATAATCTGAATTTCGGAAACGGCTCTAACGATTTTAAAGAAATTTAGTGTGCCGGGAATTTCGAGGGCAATAAATCAATCTAGCTAGGTTTTATTTTTAGAGAACGTCGTTTTATCCGTGTTTTCAGGCAATAAAAAAACTACTACAATATCATTATGACAACAAGGGCTATCAGCTCAAACAACTTAACTGTTTTACCGGCATAGCAACACTAAAGCTATTTGACAATAGATGGCGTTGTTAAGCAACAATAAGCCAATGAGTGTTTGGTTTGAGTTACTTCAAATCAAGAAAATCACACTGGGAAAAAAATAGGTCGATTTATCGGCTCTGCAGAGCCGTGTAAACCCGGTACTGCAGTTGCAGCCGTGTCAACACGGCAAGGGTTACCGTGTCACGCTGAAACGGCTACGGTTAGGACACGGTTAAAAATACACACGGTTAGATTTTACACAACACGGCTTCTACTGCAGTGCCAGCCGTGTCAACAAACACGGCTAGATTTGCACACGGTACTGCAGTTGCAGCCGTGTTAACACGGCTTTGATTAGACACGGCTAGATTTACACACGGTACTGCAGTTGCAGCCGTGTTAACACGGCTGAATTTACACACGGTACTGCAGTTGCAGCCGTGATAACACGGCTTTGATTCGACACGGCTGAATTTACACACGGTACTGCAGTTGCAGCCGTGTTAACACGGCTTTGATTCGACACGGCTGAATTTAGACATGGCTACGCCTGACATGGCTGGAGCAGCCGTGTGACGGCATGGCTGACGGAGCCATGTGACATGGTTTGAAGTAGCCATGTAAAACGGCTGCCTCGGCCATGTCAACACGGCTGTCCCAGCCGTCTACCTAAGTCCCTACACGGCTGGCGGAGACGTGTGACATGGTCTGAAGTAGCCGTGTAAAACGGCTGCCTCAGCCATGTCAACACGGCTGTCCCAGCCGCCTACCTACGTCCTTACATGGCTGGCGGAAACGTGTTACATGGTCTGAAGTAGCCATGTAAAACGGCTGCCTCGGCCATGTCAACACGGCTGTCCCAGCCGTCTACCTAAGTCCCTACACGGCTGGCGGAGACGTGTGACATGGTCTGAAGTAGCCGTGTAAAACGGCTGCCTCAGCCATGTCAACACGGCTGTCCCAGCCGCCTACCTACGTCCTTACACGGCTGGCGGAAACGTGTTACATGGTCTGAAGTAGCCGTGTAAAACGGCTGCCTCAGCCATGTCAACACGGCTGTCCCAGCCGTCTACCTACCTCCCTACACGGCTGGCGGAGACGTGTGACATGGTCTGAAGTAGCCGTGTAAAACGGCTGCCTCAGCCATGTCAACACGGCTGTCCCAGCCGTCTTCCTACCTCCCTACACGGCTGTCCCAGCCGTCTTCCTACCTCCCTACACGGCTGGCGGAGACGTGTGACATGGTCTGAAGTAGCCGTGTAAAACGGCTGCCTCAGCTTTGTCAAGACGGCTGTCCCAGCCGTCTACCTACCTCCTTACACGGCTGGCGGAGACGTGTGACATGGTCTGAAGTAGCCGTGTAAAACGGCTGCCTCAGCCATGTCAACACGACTGTCCCAGTCGTCTCCCTACGTCCGTACACAGCTGGCGGAACCGTGTGACACGGCTCTGTCAGCAGCATATTATGGACGTAGGGAGACGGCTGTCCCAGCTGTCTCAGGTTGACCAGCTGAAAAGGGAAAAGGTAGAAGAGAGCCTGAAAGAAAGTTGAGTGAAAATTAAAATAAAAACTAAAAGTACTAAAAGAATACAAGAAATCTATTAACTAACTTAACATTATTTTCTTATACATAAAGGTGAATGTTGATTTCTAAATAATAAATAATATTTCCAGAATCTGACAATTTTATTGAAAAAAATTAAGACAAGTTCAAACATAACATCGCGTTAATGTCAAGACAATTTTACAAAGAACTTACAATTAGGGTAATATTACAACTTAAGTACCTATGTGTTAGTACCAGTGATAGGAATTTGGTGTGCCTATTTACCTAAACTTTGAAGAACAGGGACAAGAAACGGAGTCTTCCTTAGGACTAATTTTTTTCCGGGACAGATGGTCCCGTAATTCGGGACAACACTCCATATCATATCTCAATAAGGGTGAACGATAGGTGAAAACTTTAGGACTAATTTTTTTCCAGGACAGATGGTCCCGTAATTCGGGATAACACTCCATATCATATCTCAACAAGGGTGAAAGATAGGTGAAAAACTTATAGGGCCTTTATTGTAGTTCGCATAAAAAGCAACAAAAAGTATTCCATAAAAAAATCGTATCTTAACGGAGAACCGAGTTATTGTGAAAAAAATAAGTTTAATCTTTTTTCAAGATGGCGGAAAATGCACATAGGAAATCTTGGTCAACAATTTGAAGTTAAGCTTTTCTAGGCCACATAATAACCAAAAACTAGCCTTAAACTTAATTTTTTCAAAATAACTCGGTTCTCCGTTAAGATACGATTTTTTTTTATGGAATACATTTTGTTGCTTTTTATGCGATCTACAATAAAGGTCCTATAAGTTTTTCACCTATCTTTCACCCTTATTGAGATATGATATGGAGTGTTGTCCCGAATTATGGGACTATCTGTCCCGGAAAAAATTTAGTCCTAAAGTTTTCACCTATCGTTCACCCTTATTGAGATACGATATGGAGTGTTGTCCCGAATTACGGGACAATCTGTCCCGGAAAAAATATTGTGCTAAGGAAGTCTCCGTTTCTTGTCTCTGTTTTTCAAAGTTTAGGTAAATAGGCACACCAAATTCCTATCACTGGTTATTACAAGTACAACTAAGATGAACTTTAATTATAATCAATACTTGTGTGAACAATATTAACAACACTTAAAACAGTCGATAAAAATCAATACGGACATTTCTCTGAGTGCCGAAATAAGCTCGTAAAATACATAACATTAAGGGTAGCTGCCACCTGCAATAAATAATTAACTGTCCTTCTGGGGACCCCTCATGTGACAACGCCAAACAAGAACTTAACCGAGGGGCTAAACTTAGAAACCCTAAAGCACCATTACTGTACAAACTGGCGTAGGGTTTTTTTTAAAACTTAAATAAGGGTTTTTTATACATAACGTTAAGGGTAGTTGCCACCTGCTATAAATAATCAACTGTCCTCCTGATGACCCTCATGTGACAACGCCATTCAAAAACTTGAGCTCACCTTAAAAAATCTAACGCACCATTACTGTCCAAACTCAACAAATTATGTAACTATTGAGAAATAAGTTATTGTTAATGACATTTAGAAGTTAAACTAAAATGATATGGTAATGTAGCTAGTCTATGGAATTGCGGATGGTTACGAAAAAAGCTTCATCGATCAAAGAGGACGTTATTGTGTTGGGAAAGGGAAATTGTAACTGGTCTAAAGCAATATATTTGACCTCGTGGGTCTTCACTACTTTATAAGCATGAAAGTGGTTGTCGAAGTACAGTGTTTCGAAGAGTTGCCCTTTTGCGTAAGCCTTACCCACTCTGTTTTCGTAATAAATGTTAGTAATTGACATTAGCAAAGGGGCAAACATATCCTCAGACACCAACTCGAGGAGCAAAACATCAGTAAGGCGATAAGTAACATTATAATCAGCAACAGTAACGTATGGAACCGAATAAATTGACGTACTTTGAGGTAATGAGAACACATCTATAACAGCTATTTTATCTTCAATTGGGAGAGTTGTTAATGAACCAGGTACATTGACAGCAGTAGCTAGATTAGTTAGTAACAAATGGTTCAATTGAAGCTGAAGTTTTTTTGCTGCACTTTTACATACATTAATTCTACCGGCTCCTGCATTGACAGCAGCTTTGCCGGCTCTGTGCTTCGACTCGTAGCGCATACTAGAAATGTGGCAAACAGGTCCCAGCCTCAACATCATTCGTGGGTAATGAATCAAATGATGAAATTTAGGTTTTAACGTAGAACTGGACAATTTAATAAATAATTCATTGAAATCTTTAATATAAATGGCAAGCACTTCCGTCAACTGGGGATAAACTTGTTCAGTGAGGATAATGTCCATCAATTTGCGTAGCAGGAGATACAACTCATAGTATTCGTAGTAATTTGTTGAAGACGGGACTTTCCTGTGACTACCTATCCTTAATCTATTATCTACTTCATGTATCAGGTGCCCAATCATCAAGCCAAAATAACGTACAAGTCTGTGGCATTCAGAAGCCGACATTTTTATTTGAATTGAGTTGGCACCTAACTTTTTTATGATGGGTGGTTTGTTTCCAGAATCTGGACCATAATCAAACTCTATTATTCGTGAATTCAGGTAATCTAATGTGATGTGATTATTTTCAATAAGACTTTCGATAACGACTTTCATGGTGTATCTACAAACTCCTTCCAACAAGTCATGCATATAATCAAGAGCAACATGTGAAAAAAGATCGAAGTGTTTTACATTTAACCAAACTGCACGCTCCCTTACACCAGTTTCTGTGACATTATCCCGATCGACATCCTCAAAATATGTATCTTTGTCTCTCAACAAAGTGGGGTCTTCAACGCATTGTGAAATACTTATTTCCTTTGATGCTTTACATATTCTGCATGAGTAGTTAGCTCTGAAACTCTGGCTGAAACCCAAAATAGTGTGTAGGCCTAGATTGTCTCCTATGATGAGACCAAGAACAAACCTCACATTTCCCTCGAAGCCCTCTACTTTGATGTTGACACCCTCTTCGGCAAGAAAATTAATTTCATCAATCACAGTTTTAAAAATTGTGTTACCAAACTCTGTGCGGTCATCTGAATGAAAAAGGTACAACAAAAATATATATTTCAACTGAGACGCTAGACGGGGAGGAAGTGAAGGAAGAGATACATACACCCCGCCAAGTTTATGAATACCAGCATGTGATCCTAAAGCATTTCCGGTCTCGAAATCATCGAAATATATGTAATAAGGGTAAACTTTTTTATCTGCGGCTAGAGAATGTTTGGATTTGGTCTCCTTCCAGACAAGAGACTGTGTAAAGTGCTGTATGCATGGCGATTTATGGCAGCGTTGAACATAAACATCCATTTCTGACATCAACCCTGGAATTGAGAGCAATCGCTGAAAAACTTTGTGTATTGGGATAAACTGACCAACAACCGGAACACTGCGAGGTGGGGGGTGTCGTCCCACTACTTCATTTCGAACACCTAGATAAACATCTTGGGGAGGAATATAAGAACCCAAGCTGGTGAAGTATTTCTCTCGCTTGTAAATCGACTGAAGTGGCTCAATAACTGCATTTAATGTTTTACGTAACTGTTCTATATATGCGGATACATGTTCACAGACCACATCGCCCGTGGTTGTGGGAAGGTCATTGCCCATCCGTTCTAAAGCTACATCCACGAGGTCTCTGTTAAAAGAGCTAAAAGCTTCTACAAAACTCTGGACTGTTTTTAAGGATATACCAGTGTTAGTGTGAAAAGAGCTGATTAATAATCCTAATTGTTGCTGCAAAAATGCTGTTACATTTTGTAATACTACTGGTTGCATAACTTGTTGAGAAGAGGTGTCGGTAAAAACATTACTAGCCATTTTCTCTGGAGTTCTAAATATGTTACCAGCAGGTAATACACCACTGCTTGGACCAGGTAAATCTAAGCTTTTAACCGGAGTCGACACAGAAGAGGAAGGGACTGATTTACATGGAGATACAAGAGCAGAGGGTGGAGAATGGTGTTGCTGCACATGACGCCTCCATGTGTATATATCAGAAAACCAGCGTGAACACATCCCACACCTAAAACCTCCCCAACCTTCGACATCACTGTACTTCGGACAACCGACTGTAATATGGGAAAACAGTAAACACAAATCACGGTAACATTTTTTACAGTAATAACAAGTAAGCATCTTGAATTTGTTATAAACAATATAGCTGTATCCTATTCTACAATTTCGTCTCTTCAGTCAGAGGGAATGTCTCCAGTATCTAGAGAGGAAGACTCGCCAGTTTCTTCAGACTCAGAGGGCATATCTCTAGTTTCTTTTGAGTGTGCAGTTTCTTGTGAGCAAGGTCCTTCTATTTCATTTAGGAATCGATTGACATCAATAATATATTTGTCGTGCTTTGCATCTCTAATACCATAGCAAATAAACTGTAACACCTGCCAGATGTGCTCACACTCAATTGGATATCTAAGGTTAAAAACGTAGAATATTTTGAAACATAGGTCTACAGCTTCCAGAATATGAGAACAGTAGAACCATACGCCATCAACAACAACGAATGCGCTATTAATATTAGCCAAGTCCTCACCAATAGCAATAACTAGAGGTTGCACACCTACTCCTAAAGATGTTGGTTTTTTTGAAGCTTCCTTTCCGAGTTCCTTTAGATGTGCCTCTCCCTCGCTGCGAGTTTTGGCGACGAAAATGAAGCGGATAGCAGCGTCGAACCGTGAAGCTTTTGTTCGAATACCGGTCTTCCCTCCAACGATTGCAAATGGCAATAAAAGAAGTACTGCAGTTAGCTTCTGTAACTCATTATCTGAAAAATAAAACTTAATGTTAATGAAAAAAAAAAAAAAATTATTTCAGAAGATTAAAAAAAACACTTTGAAACGTCAATGATCACCAGTGATAGGAATTAGGTGTGCCTATTTACCTAAACTTCGAAGAACAGAGACAAGAAACGGAGACTTCCTAAGGACTAAATTTTTTCCGGGACAGATGGTACCGTAATTCGGGACAACACTCCATATCATATCTCAATAAGTGTGAACGATAGGTGAAAACTTTAGGACTAAATTTTTTACGGGACAGATGGTCTCGTAATTCGGGACAACACACCATATCATATCTCAATAAGGGTGAAAGATAGGTGAAAAACTTATAGGGCCTTTATTGTAGTTCGCATAAAAAGCAACAAAAAGTATTCCATAAAAAAAACGTATCTTAACGGAGAACCGAGTTATTGTGAAAAAAATAAGTTTAATCTTTTTTCAAGATGGTGGAAAATGCACATAAGAAATCTTGGTCAACAATTTGAAGTTAAAGCTTTTCTAGGCCACATAATAACCAAAATTTAGCCTTAAAGGAGATGTTGCATTTTCGGCCATAAGATGTACATTTATTGAAAAAGAGGAAAAAATTCCACGAACTTAGTAAAAATATTCTTTCGTGAATTTAAGCCTGATTTGCTGTGCACAAGAAATTATAGTTTTTCAATTATTGCCCCATTCTATTCAACATGGCGTCTTCCACTTTGCAGTTTGCTTTCGTTCGGAAATCATGTCACATAAAAACATAATATCACATCGACGTTAAATTATGAAAAGTCAGTGTTTTTTAAATTAATTATTATTATTAGTCTCTTAGACATCATTTTCAACAAATTATAAGCAAGTGTGGTGATTTCATCGTTAAAAACTATATAATAGGTACTACTTTTCTGAAGTGTACTTCTGAACGAAAAATTCGAAATGACAAATGACAATTTCTAGGTTATGTAAACGTCATCTCTACAACCTGTCATGGCTGTCATAACTCTCGCGACAAACGTCAAACATTTTTAATTTTTATTATGTGCATAAAAACCATCTATTACTATTTAAAAAATGTTACTTTATTCTATTCAGGGGATTGTTTCCCACCTTTCCTGAAAGGTACAAGTCATGGCCGGAGTCCCATACAAAACTGCAACATCTCCTTTAATTTTTTCACAATAACTGGGTTCTCCGATAAGATACGATTTTTTTATGGAATATTTTTTGTTGCTTTTTATGCGATCTACAATAAAGGTCCTATAAGTTTTTCACCTATCTTTCACCCTTATTGAGATATGATATGGAGTGTTGTCCCGAATTACGAGACCATCTGTCCTGGATAAAATTTAGTCCTAAAGTTTTCACCTATCGTTCACCCTTATTGAGATATGATATGGAGTGTTGTCCCGAATTACGGGACCATCTGTCCCGGAAAAAATTTAGTCCTAAGGAAGTCTCCGTTTCTTGTCTCTGTTCTTCGAAGTTTAGGTAAATAGGCACACCTAATTCCTATCACTGATGATCACAACCCTACGCCACTCGTAGGAAAGAACTAGGCAAGAACCTAGGAGGGACCAATGTTTTCAAGTCCAGACATGGTAATAAATAACAGACTAGCTTCAGTGTGATGTTTAGTGAACTCAGCTTACGATATCACTTCTTACCTTTTGGGAGATCGTGAATCCTTTGTTGCTGAGCCCTTAACGGCTTTGATAGAGATCGCAGCTTTGAGTAAGCCCTATTTTCAATCAAGTTACAGTGTTTTCTTAGTCCAGTATACAGCGCTGTGGGGCTTGTTTTTGAATTGAGAGATGTAAAGTCAATATTTATCTGTAAAGCAACAATACACAACATTATGTTAATGAATAACCCCCCAATTATACCATAATATTATAATAGTGTTTTTTACTTTAGTTACTTCACTTACCAGATGTGGACCTACGCTTTTCAAGCAAAGTACAGCAAACTTTTTCAAGTACTGTCCGGCTGAAGCCGACAGTAAGTACCGCTTTCGAAGTGACCACGTTGCCTTCCAAGCTGTTTCTAGTATAGACGATAATTCTAACCCCTGGTAATTTGATATTGTTATAATGTCGGCGTTATTTTCCAGCTCATCTGCGAAAAAAAAATTGAGAATAATTTAGGTACCATTCAATCACAAACATTAATATTATTATTAAATATACTCAATGTTGTAATGAGTGAGTAATCGGTTGAAATTAATGAGTGGGTTCGATTTCCGCCGCAATGTTTGCTTAAATTGTCTAATGCCGCCACATTTGCCAACTATTTAAAAATGCTAGCTAGGTGGTACGAGGTGCATGAGCGAAGCTGCGGGCAGCAGCTACTATTGTAACATAAACGGTCATTACCTTCTAAACTATGGTGTTCTTCATCCAACAACTGCATCTGTGATTCCCTTTTGCGGCGACATCGCACTGTATCAGTTATATCTGAATCTGCCGAAGAGCTGGATAAAGCTTTTTTTTCAATGGTTCTAACGAGCCCTCTGCTCTCCCGCCAAATAGCTTGCCTTTTGTTATACCTTTACAAACAAACAAACAAATTCATCTTAATAATGTGGGTGTAGGTGTATAGGCATGAGTGGTGGGGGTATATAAAAGAAAAATATATAATGAATAAATAATAAAATAATCATAATAATTATAAATGTTATAATTATAAATGTAATAATTACCTGTCATACAACTTCCCATGAGGCCGTGCAGAGGCGCTAAGTGGGGCTTTTGCTCCTGGAGAAAGTTGGTTCAGATCTCTTTTCATGGGTGGGGTGACGCTAAACCAAATAGCCTCTGGTTCCTTTGTGAACAAATCGTGAACATACTTTGCCCATTGAATGAAAACACCGTATGCAAGTTTTGGTTTCTGATCACTACTATCCTTCAGGAGGTGGTCAAGGATGATGTCACAGAGTTCGCTCTGCTCGCTTCTTCGAAATTCTCTCTGAAGTCCAATCTTAAGCAACTGTCTGGTTGCAGAAGATTTCTCTAGCAAGTTTCTAAGGGGATTACAGTTGCCTGGTGTAGATTCTTGAGTTAAAGTTTCAGAGTGCGATAGAGCAGGCCGTTTTGTGGGAGGTCTGAAAAATGGAATATCATGAATCATGAACATCTTAAATTTTTACAAAACAGTGAAGTGAAGGAAACAAACACTCACACATATGTGTGTAAACACGCTGACAAACATCACATTAATAATATTAGTGCGATAATGCTACTGGTTTTATATCTACACTGGGAAAAAATAGGTCAATTTATCGGCTGCAGAGCTGTATAAACCCGGTACTGCAGATGGAGCCGTGTCAAGTCAACACGGCAAGGGTTGCCGTGTCACGCTGAATCAAATCGGTAAAAAAAGATACAACTGAATTGAGAACCTCCTCCTTTTTTTGGAAGTCGGTTAAAATGCATTCAAAAAATCTCTATTATAGAGCAAAAATCATAATAAAAATAAAGTGTTGGTACCTGTTGGTGTAAACATCAACTTCGCTTTCAGAGCTGCTGAATTGGCCAAGTGGATCAAATTCCTTGTATCCAGCTTCAGGGACCAGAGTTGCCAATGGATTGGACAGGTTGTCAACCTAAAATTATTGAAAAAACTTAAGATTGGGTTTAATAATTATGAGGCTACAAGTACATACTTGTACCTGCACCGCAGACAGACACACACACACACACACTATTATAATGTAATGGGTAATCATAATTTAATGCCTATACAAAATTTCGTGTCTGTGCTGCTAACCATTGAGGAGTTCCCTTGGTAGGACCCCCAAACTCCATTACAGATGTCCATTACACTCAACCAGTTAGTAAATTAGCTAGCACCAAGTTAGTTAGGTAATTATACAGAGTGACAGAGTGTGGCAAAATTGTCATCTCTTCCTGGCAGAAACGGCTACCAAGGAAACACAATAAATAAAATATTAAATATACAGGTTGTTTGGTAGATGGACCAAATAGGAATTTTTGAAAAATTCCTTCTTTCATTTATTTTAAAACATATATAACCTATAAAAGTATCTTCCATAAAATCCTGTCAGTCCATCTAACAAACAACTAGTCTAATAAATGTAACATAAATAAACCATAAAGAAAAAAATATAATTAAAAATATTAATACAGTGGTGCATGCATTTTTGTATGTGCTGCTATAGATACATAGAAACCATATGGCACGGCACACATGCATTCATTTAAACCACAATTATGCAAAACCATTTGAACAGCACACATGCATAAAAACTGCAAACTTCAGTTTGCTAAAGGCGACATTCAGTCTTACATTATTTGTTGGTCTGAGCGTTTCCTAAGAGTGAAACATCCTCACAGAAAATGTTACCCTGTCCTGAAAGAAAATACCCCTTACTGTTAATATATCCATCCATGCTGACCAAGTACCTAACACTGAGGTGTAGGATTTAATAATCTGAAAATTATCAATGGAATTTAGAATTTTTAACAGACAGGGCACTTTTTATTTCGTTTGTCAGCCCTTTCTCTCTGCTATGTGCATATATAGGCCTCTTTCATGATAAGCTATTCGTTCTATTGTGAGCTGATCGCATCTGCACTGCTGAAGTAGGTATACTCTTGGCTTGTTCGGGGGCAACAATTTGGTCATGGTTTACTGCACCGGCCATGACTGCGTCTCGCAACTTAACATTTATTAGGTACTTAGACACATACAATCATAGACAATAAATCAAAACAGAAATTATGAACTGAATAAGTACATATTCTTACCTTTTGCATTGTCCATTCCTTCCATTTCATACTATACATTGTTCTATCAGGCATACTGGGTAAATTCAGTAATTTGAAGTTCTCATCAGATGGTACCAGTGATTTTAAAAGATCTATTGAAGTGTATCCATTATCTGAAAAGATGGTCTTCAGTTCAGAACCAAGTCTGAGAACTACAAGTGTAGGTACCTACTTTTCTTTGCCTATCGTACTTTGTATTTCAATTGGCCCCCGATACCTGTGTATGGAGTGTGATAGCGGCATGTCTGCACCTGTGTGTCCCTAAGTTACGTACATGTATTGGCATCCCGCGTTCCGAGCAGCATACCTATTAGACAAGGTGATCATGGCACATTGTACTTTGCTAATATAAACGTAGCGTAGGTTGGTACTTACCATTATTATAATGACTCTATAAAAACGGGCTTAGGTGGTACCTACCTACGCTCTCATCAGCTCAGATAGAAGGCACTGCACGGATTATGAAAGAAATTGGTTGTTTGCACTTACCAATAATTATTTTAATTGCAGGCTGAGACAATTTCCATTCGGCTAACAAATCATTCACTTCACAAAACTGCATTGTGCACTAGGCGTTGGCACAACTTGAACTGCAGTACTGCTACTGCACAAAGGCGTTGGCGCGAATTTTCGGTAGCGTCACTAGAGATGTCCTTCAATCAATCATGCATCGACAATAATTGACGTAATAAAAATCATTCGATTTTATTTGATCAATCTATCTTAACTTCAACAAAAAACGTCGATAAATTAATCGATTTTATTCCGTTAAATGCACGTAGGTATATGCAAATCTGTATGTACCTATTGGTTATTAAAATATCGCGATCTGTCGACTCCAATCCAATCTAGTGATTGGATTCACCACGGAGATAGGTATTTATAAAACCTTTTTATAAATACCTATCTCCATATAAGTTTTACTCAGGTACACTAAGATTTAATCCTACTAATTGTGAATGCGAAAGTTTATGAGTGTGAAACCTATATCACTGTTCAACGCGGGTGGAGCCGCGGACAGCAGCTAGTAAATTATAAACGCAGTCCGTCCCGGCTTCGCAAGGGTATTTAACAACAAAAAGAAACACACACACAATATCCCTTCTTTTTGCGTCAGGTTACTTTTTTAAGTTTTTTTTTAAATTCTCGTTAGGCAAGCATTTGGCCGCAACCTCACCTGATGGAAAGTGATGGTGTGGTCGAAGATGGAGCATGCTTGCCTAATAGGTGTTGAATGCACCTGTGGCTACTCCAGACATCATGATGGAACACGAATAATCGTTTGGCATTGGTTTTGTCTTGACATTACCCCAATGACGCTTACATCTACATCGCATAGAGATGCTGCCTAGCTAGCTAGCTAAGCAGGGTGAGCGGCGACCACGCAACTTTTTTCTAATACGAACACTGCGTTTGCTTTGCAGATGACATTTCCCTACTTGCTTCAATAAAAGTTAGCAAAGAAATTCATGCCAAACTCACCGCGATGCTTGAACAAACAACTGACTGGATGTATAAACATAACCTTGAACTCAATCTCGCTAAAACAAAAATTATTACATTTCATCCGTATCAAAAACCATCACTTCAATTCACCTACTCATTTCGAGGTATCAAATTAGAAACAGTCAAAGAATTCACTCTGTTAGGTATAAACATTGACACTTATATAAACTGGCACTCACACGTTATAAAAATTAAATCAAAACTATCATCTCTTACGTATGCCCTCCGCGAAATAAAAAAGACTACTGATATGAAAACGGCAATTACCACTTATTATGCGAATGCTCATTCGAGACTGACTTATGGCATTATACTATGGGGAAATAGCAGCGCTGGAAGCGATTTATTCACAATGCAGAAAAAACTTATTCGAATTCTAGCAAATATAGACCAGATTGATAGTTGTAGACCTTATTTTATAAAGTATAAAATATTAACTTTGACATGCATATATATTTACGAAATCTGTAAATTCGTACGTAAAAATCCTCATTTATATAATACTCGACAAGATGTAAAAACTAACTTCTCACTTCGTCACAGAAACAGGTTATTGTTACCTGTATCCCGGCTCCAGATCAGCTCATCTAGTACATTACCTATGTCAGTAAAAATATATAATAAGTTGCCAAAAGAAATTAGGTGTGAGGAAAATGACATAAAATTTATCAAAATATTAAAACAATTTCTTATTAATAAAGCATATTACTCAATTGACGAATTTTTAAATTATAAATAAATAACAATAATAAACTACGGCCTACCTTCATTCGACATTATAATTATGTATTTATTAAGGATTAATTTCATGTGACAGTATAAACGCATGCTTATATATTATAATCATATTAATTAAATCAATTGGTAATAGATACATATAATATTGCGTCCTCCTCTCTTCTAACATTGCTGTGCCCGACGGGGTCCATATATGACTGCACATTTATTATGTTAAGACCTTATATTGTAAACATTATGGAAGCAATAAATGAATATGAAATATGAAATATGAAATACTTACATTTTTAAACTCGTGATATCTTTCAAATGGAATGACCGAAATATTAAAAAAAAAAAGAATTATTATAAAAAATATATAAATATTAATCCAAGATACAAAATAAAGAGCCTTTTCTAGCGGCGACATTTCATTTATTTTTTTTAAATAAAAGAACACGTATTTTGGTGTAACTATTATATTTAGACACTAGCAGCATTCCACGGCTTCGCGCGGGTATTTACAAAATATCTATAGCATATGTCACCGGGGATAGTGTAGCTTTCCAACAGTGCAAGAATTTTTCAAATCGGTTCAGTAGTTTTTGAGCCTATTCAATGCAAATAAACAAACAAACAATCAAATCTTTCCTCTTTATAATATTAGTGTAGATTAATGTAGATAATGCTGTCGCGACACTTTTTCTTAATAATGGTATGTCCTACAAAGTCGTAGTACATTATTTTATTCTATCATCAAGAGTTTTCGCAGAGCGATGTAAAGAATATTATAGGTAGGTATATATTATATTTTACACCTTGGATTATACTGATACAGCCAATATCGCCTATGTCACCCGGGGATAGTATAGCTTCCCAACAGTGAAATATTTTTTCAAATGGTTTCAGTAGTTTCGGTGCCTATTCTTGCAAACAAACAAACAAACAATCGAATCTTTCCTCTGTATAATATTGTTATAGATTAGTATATATATAATATATGTATAGATAAATAAGATAATTAATCAAAGTTCGATTGTAATAATCGTTTGTAAGCAATCAGTCGTCGGGGGGACATCTCTAACCCATTTTCAAATTTAGAGGGAAATTTTGATTGGCCGCCGCAACAGATCTACACAAATATTTCACTCGAACCAATAGCTAGTGGTTGTTCTAATTGCGACTCCGGTAATCGATTTCCGGTTATTCAACTGTTTGGCTTTTATTGTAAGATTTACTTTTCGCTTTGTATTATAGGTTTATTCTAGTTTATGTAAGTACTGAAATAAATGTTTATGTTTTTTTTTATATTATAATAGAGATAAAACTAAATAATAGAGCATAAAATCAGCACATTGAAAGGCCAATCAAGCATTACCTAGTATTGCACGTGCCATTGCGAATGCACATGTTTGGACGTGTTTTATGTTTGCATGTTTTGCAAGGATAGGTAGGTAGGTACTAGAGATGCGCAGAATATGTCACCAACATGAAAGACGTACTGTGGCGGTCCCGGCTTAAGAATTGGACCCCTCCATTTCCTCCCGTGGATGTCGTAAAAGGCGACTAAGGGATAAAAAACAAGGAGATGGGCAGCAGCATCTACCTGAGTAGGTACTTGTTATCATACTGCGATCACCAATCCGCCTGCTAAGTGTGGTGATTATGGCAATTTCCCCCCAAATGATAGACACAACCGTGGCGGTATTTGGGAGAGGCCTATTATCCAGCAGTGGATGACAAGAGGCTGATGATGATGATGATGATGAAAGCTTAGGAAAAGCTTCGTAATAATTATATTTGCGAATGTAAAATCATATTATACACGTTGTAAGTTTGTAGCACAGAAGGGGAATAGTACAGGTACTTGTAGTAGGTAAGTAGGTATATTGTTTCTGCCGAGAGGTAGTTAGGTAGGTAATAATTATTACGGTAAGTAGCTACCACGCGTCAATGTCAAATTGGAGATAGGTATTAGGTAAATCATCATATGGCTCTGAAGTTGGGCTTTGCGAAAACTGCGTACGTACAGCAGAGCAGATAAATGTGTCTCGAACGTTGACAACGAAGTAAGTAGGTACCTACCTACTTAGCTCTTTCAATCCGATGGTCATGGGTTCGAACCTCGACTGGACATATCTCGTATTATTTTGTACCTACCTATACCTACTTCCTACGTAGGTAGGTTCCTAATTACTAGCCAATAATATAATTTTGAAGCCAAATGTAATGTTTGGATGCGCCTCTGACTGACCCCTTAAATAATTTTTGTAAGTCTGAGATCTATGTAGGTAGGCACATACCTTCCTTATACCTACCTTCTTGGATTAAAGTCGTGATCCTAAACTAGTTATTTCATTTATTTTTAAAATAATTACTACCTACCTACTTCCTACCTACTTTTAGCTAATGAAATGAAATAGGATCAAGACTGTAATCCCTAAAAAGAAATCCTCTCAGATCTCCAGGCGCTTAGATCCTTGAAGATGTATAAAGGGGGTAGAAGGAGGGGTAGTCAGAGGCATGTCCAAACATTATATTTGGCACATGCCCTCATTTTGCAGTAGTAGGTAGGTATCTAGGAAACCTACCTACCACACAGGCTGCAAATTGTAGTGTTTGGACGTACCTCTGACTGACTACCCCTTTAGTCATTTCCAGGGTAGATTAATTTATTCTTGTGTGTCGTAGCCTAATAACTCGGGCCTAAGTAAAAAAAATATACCTAATAGACTTTCTCCTTTTTTTAAGTAGGTTAAAAATGTTTGCTTTGTTCGGCTTGGCAATCGTTTGATTTGAAGCCGTGTTGACTGTCTAACTAAACGACTGTAAGGCTATGAAGATAAAGTCCAATTTCGTTTTTGGCGCATATTCGCATGCCAGGTTGCTAGGTCAGTTGCTAAAGCGTGTGCTAGATGGTGGGAAATGCGAGTTCCAACCAAGTGACCGTGGTTTGGAACGCTTTATCTACACGGTTTGTCCAAAAACAAACTACAAACCACAAACTTCAGTCTGTTTAAGCGCTCGCGCTGAGTAGACGAGTGTAGAACGCTTGTGTTGCACTCTTACATATTTGATGCTGACTGTAGGTAGGTACCTACATGTGTATAGTACTGTTAAATATGAACTGAAGAAAATAAGAACATAAATAGCCGAGTAGGTAGGTTATTATATCGGTATTATATCATACCATACCGCGCAAACAATCTGAAAATTACTAGGTAGGTAGGTATGGTAACAAAAGTTGCTTTTATACCTACTTGGATACTTAGAAATACTATAGGTAATATAATATACCAAGGTTCTATTCTAACTTGTAGGTATGTACCTACAAGTTAGAATAGTATAAGTAGGTACCTACTAACAACAACATAAAACGGATTTTCATTCATTTACAGAGGTAAGTAGGTACATTAAAATTTGCGTGGAATCTCTATATTCTTTGCAAGTTAGATCCCAAAGACAGGGCAGGTCTCAAAATAGTTCAATGAACTCGGTAAAAACCTCACGATCATTCATTGTCGTGCGCGCGAGCAAAAGGTCTGCACTCGGTGCGTGCAGCGGCGCGACTGTGGTAGGTTACCTAGGTACCTATGTAAATTAATGAAAATCCGTTTTATGTTGTTGTAAGTAGGTATCTACTACCTAGGTACCTACTTTAACTACCTATTCTAACCTGTAGGTATATGTACCTACATTATATTACCCATAATATTTATATGTATCCGAGTACTTAAGTAGGTACCTATGTAGGTATAAAGGCACTTTTGTTAAAGAGCACGCCGCGCGCGCGTTAAAGTCAAAATAATATGCTGCTCTGCGGTTAGATGGCGCGCACTTCTCAAGCTTTTTACTCAACAAAATTTGCAGGGCACATAGATAGATAGATAGAAACACTTTATTATTACACCTTAAACGAAAATGTTAAAACTAAGTTACAAACAGGTTTAGGCACTAGGTTATCCGACAGAGAACCAAGATTATTCTGATTTACGACACGGCTAACGTAGCCAAGTGTAGATAATCACACGGCCCACTGTGCCGTGTGTAGAACGGCTGCGATAGCCGTGTATTTGACTCTGAATTACGACACGGATAACGTAGCCATGTATTGATAATCACACGACCTGCTGTGCCGTGTCTAGACGGCTCCGTCAGCCGTGTCTTTGACTCTGAATTACGACTCGGATAACGTAGCCATGTATTGATAATCACACGACCTGCTGTACCGTGTCTAGACGGCTCCGACAGCCGTGTCAGTGACTCTGATTTACGACACGGCTAACGTAGCCAAATATAGATAATCACACAGCCCACTGTGCCGTGTGTAGAACGGCTCTGACAGCCGTGTCTTCGACTCTGAATTATCACACGGATAACGTAGCCATGTATTGATAATCACACGACCTGCTGTGCCGTGTCTAGACGGCTCTGTCAGCCGTGTCTGTGAAACTGATTTAGACACGGATAACGTAGCCATGTATTGATAATCACACGACCTGCTGTGCCATGTCTAGACGGCTCCGTCAGCCGTGTATGTGACTATGATTTACGACACGGCTAACGTAGCCAATTGTAGATAATCACACGGCCCACTGTGCCGTGTGTAGAACGGCTGCGATAGCCGTGTCTTTGACTCTGAATTACGACACGGATAACGTAGCCATGTATTGATTATCACACGACCTGCTGTGCCGTGTCTAGACGGCTCCGTCAGCCGTGTCTTTGACTCTGAATTACGACTCGGATAACGTAGCCATGTATTGATATTCACACGACCTGCTGTGCCGTGTCTAGACGGCTCCGTCAGCCGTGTCTGTGTCTCTAATTTACGACACGGCTAACTTAGCCGGGTATCGATAATCACACGGCCCGCTGTGCCGTGTGTAGACTGGCTTCGACAGCCGTGTCTTCCACTCTAATTTACGACACGGCTAACGTAGCCAAGTATTGATAATTACACTGCCCGCTGTGCCGTGTCTAGACGGCTCCGACAGCCGTGTTTGCAAATTTCATTTAAGACACGGCTTTAGTAGCCAAGTAGTGTCAATTACACGGCCCCTTTTGCCGTGTCTAGACGGCTCCGGTAACCGTGTCTAACACTCTTATTTACGACACGGCTAACGTAGCCAGGTATTAATAAACACACGGTCCGCTGTGGCGTGTCTAGCACGGCTCCGACAGGCGTATTTGCAAATTTCATTTATGACACTGGTAACGTAGCCATGTTCGAAACGCACGTGGCCCACTGGGCCGTGTTTAAACGACTTTGACAGCCGTGTTTGATGTTTCTACACGGCCCCGACAACCGTGCCAAACGGTAACCGTGTATTTTTACACGGCTACGGTTTTAACATGGCTGCAAAATTATCGAACACGGTACACGTAGCCGTCTTTACCGGCTACGTTAACCGTTTAGACGGTACACGTAGCCGTGTAAAAACTCAAGCCGTGTACACGGCTTTTCACACGGCTGCCAAACCCGGCTGGCAGAGCCGTTTACACGGTTCCCGAACGCGTAGCCGTGTGCAAAAGCTGTGTATTTTTCCCAGTGCAATTGATTACTTACGGGCAAAGCTCAGTCAGGTATTTTTTTTAACATTTCAATATTTTCGTTTATAGTTGTGTTACAAAAGTGATGTGTCGTGCTACATTACTTCCAAATATAGAGAAAATAAAAATATGAAATCTCTTTTTAGGTAGAATGGAGGGTTACTATATGAAAACTCGATAAATATTCAAAAAAGATTTGTATATTAGTTTTTTTTAGATATTATCACGATAATGTGGCGTTAGTAAACGTCCCCAGCAGAATTTTCTGAACAGGTCCCTGGATACGCAATATTTTTTTGTGCTACGCAATTTTTTAATTATATTCTGATAAAAGCAAAAATTGTTCGATTCACCTAAAAGGATTTGGATCAAACTTATAAGGTTTATTTAAATACTAGCTGACCCTTTTGCATATTTCCTCTTTTAGTTTACAACATAAATTTTAGTCACACAGAAAATTTGGTTTGGTTGCCAGTATCTTTTCAATTACATTGTTATCAACAAAGAATAGGAAAAATCATACTAAATATATAGGGTGTTTGGTAGAGGGACCGACAAACCAAATGAGCGTGTTCGCCACTTGGAGAAAACAAGTTGGCCAAAAAAAATCCCCGACCCCCCAATATGTTTAACTTTTTTTGTGATTATTCCCTTTTTCTCCGAAATTGTACCTATTTACGACCATAACATTTGTAAAATCTGTTTTTAGTTGAATTTGGTCTCTAATACACCTTCAGGCCACGCAAAGCAAAATTGGATACAAAACAGAGCTAATTAGCTGATTTAGTTAAAAAAAATTGGGGTGTCGGGGATTTTTTTTGGCCAACTTGTATTCTCCAAGTGGGCCCCCGAACACGCTCATTTGGTTTGTCGGTCCCTCTACCAAACACCCTGTATAAAAACAAGTAATTACTTGTTGCTAAGTAATTTCTCAATGAAGTAACTTTAGGTAGAATATTTCAATATAAAATCTTAATCTATAGTCGAGTAATGTTAAAGTAAGTAATGGCATAACCCTATCAAAATAAAAAAGTTACACTTGTATTGGGTGGTTGTCATGAGATGTTAATTTTTACAGCATAAGAGATCCTTCACAGTGCAAAAGTCATTTTTATACAACTTCACTTTTGCAATAAGAACAAAAAGTTCTTATTGCTTAAGCAAAGGAAATAGAGACTATTACTCGGCTTAGAGGGAGATGGCGCTGTCGTCACGCAACAAATAGTTCTCACTAAAATATTGATTAATATTGATTAAGTTACTTTTCTTACCTAAAAGTGTTTCTAAACTGTGTGCAATTATGCAATTCATACACGGTATCGTTTGTGGATAAATAGAAGTGACATATTGTGAATTAGAAGGTTATCCATGGATGCAGCCCTTTGAGCCAGCCCTTCACAACAAGTACGTAAAGTAGTTACACTTTCATCACATGCACTGAAAAACAACTTACACGACATATTTTGTACACTGTGACTAATAAATATGCAATAGAATGCAAAAGTGATTCGTTGTAATAGAAACTGTTCGTTTGTTTACATAATGCTTGAGTCATATTCAAAATACGGTCGTTTGATCTTTTTTTTTTTTTTTACAAGAGGAAATGCTTTTACGCATACTCCGTGCTTTGTGGGAACACGGAGTTATGTGGGACTCACGTGAGTCTAGACACTCACACCTCCGGCAACGTGAGTACAATGCCGAAGGAATACCCACTAAAACCTCTTGGTGGCCGTCACACCACGCGTGTGAAGTGATCGCGAGTTCGCTACACGCGCTTCCGTAATCACTTCAGCGGTCGCCCAGATTGAACTCTTCTTTAGAGGGTTTGACCCGTTTGCGCCGCTTTGTATAATATTCCATACTGTTGGAACGTGTCACTTCTCGGGACTTTTATTGCTACAGGTGGCAGACTTCCACATCTGCCGCCCTAAGTCCCTGTTATGGTGGCATGCGATGGGCGTAAGCCAACCGCCTGCGACCTAGTCTCCTGCGGCGTATAGGGAGGGAGAGGTTGCTGTCTTCTCTCTCTCTCTCCGCCACTTCCTTCGCAACCATAACAGTTCCCGCGTAGGTGACCATTGCTTCCCACGCTTCCTCACTGCTACACATAGCCGCAACTAGAGCCGGCAAAGACAGGTCATTGCCAACTACCAGTATTAGTGCTGCACGTGGTGCCGCCCAAGCAGGACACACGGCGCGGGTGTGATGCGCCGTGTCTTCGAGTATTCCCCCACAATGCTGACAAAGCGTTGTTGGCTCTCGACCAACCACCCGGCACAGATATCTGCCAAAGCATCCATGCCCTGTTAGGATTTGCGTCAGGTGGTAGGTCAAGGCACCGTGCTTACGTTTGACCCATGATATTAGCGTAGGCCTAAAGGCAGCCACTAATTCTTGGCTAGCCTCTGGGTTAGCTAATCTCTCCGTCCATTTTTGTAGCATGTAACTTTGGGCAGACATAACGATACCAAAGACAAGCAAACCAAACAAACGTAACAATATCTGCGACTTGAGTTAAGCGACATCTTTCGGATTATTTATTTATAAAATACAAAATGAATTTCCTTGAAAACATAACGTTTCGTCGTGTGCGCTTTCACTCAGACACAAACAAGAACGAAACTCTTGACATGACTGACCCGCTAGATGGCACTACCAGCAGCCTGCCGGACATATCAAATGATAGCATTTATCATAATAAGGACATACGAGGTACGCATTAATGAACTCAAACTTCAACTTAAGAATGCACATAGCGAAATTGAAACACTCTCCTTGGAAAACCAGAGCTTAAAATGTAAAAATGAGGATTTGATGAAGAAAAACGAGCTATTAAAAAAGTCACTCAAATCCCGGTCAAGTCAAAAATAGCAACCCCTAAAACTAAGCAAAAAATTACAACTAAAAGTAAACAAACACAAACAGAGATGCCATTTAAACACAATACTGGCTCTTTAATTAAAAATAAAATATCGAATATTAGAAATATAGTGGAACCAACACAGATGAGCATAACTTCTGACAGTACATCACAATCCGCAACTGTAGCAGTGTCTGGCTTTCAAACTGAACATACTTATATACGTAAGAAAAAAGTCTGTATTCTTAGCACAAATAGCCATAATAAAATTCTACCGATAGCGGAAAATACGGTTGGTACAAACGCCGAGTTGTGCCACTATTTGAAGCCGAACTGTGGTATAAAGCAACTTCTACAAGGACTTAGTAATAAAGTTGAAAATTTTACATTGCACGATTTTTGCATCATAATGATAGGAGAAGATGATTTTCAAAATACAAACGATTATTTCACATTGATCTCCCACATAAGAAAAATAATCCAAGAAATACGTCACACAAACATTATTCTGTGTGTCCCAACCTACAAATGTGGATTAAATACAATGTCCTTCAACTGGAGAGTACAAAATTTCAACTACCTACTAAACCTAGACGTACTATCTCATAAACATGCCTATTTATATGACACAAATGACAAGCTCACTTACGATTATGTAATGTTTCGCGTGTCTTCGGGTACGACCAATAATTACGGAATGCGAACTATTTTTGAGAACTTGACCAAATTTATGCAAGACATAGATCTACATGATAACATAAACGTATATACATCACGTAGAAAACAGCAAATCAATACGAATAATGATAATAATGAACAGCTTTTTCTTGACTAATCATATGTACATATTTCACCAAAATATTGCTGGATTGATAAATAAATCTGACTCATTAATGATTTGTCTTGATGAACTTAAAGATAGAGATATACATGTAGATGTAATATGCATTACCGAACATTTCATGATGACCGGTTATGAGACATACTTAGCCATGCCTAATAACACGTTAGCATCATGTTTCAGCAGAGGTAGTAGTAAGCGAGGAGGGGCATGTATCATTGTAAAAAAAGGCCACGAGTGGAGAGAGTTACAAGAAATAAAGAAACTTGCCATTCCATGGATATGCGAATGTTGTGCAATAGAACTTGTAAGATATAGAATTGCAATTTTGTGTATTTATAGAGTTCCAAAAAATATAAAAAAAAATTGCATTTAAATTTGTTTTTAGACAGGTTAGAAAACATTCTAAAATTTTTAAGCAATAGACACTTTGAACATGTGATAGTTGCTGGTGACTTTAACATTGACATACTGAAACAAATTATAACTTGACTTTAGCAGTAAAACAACCAACAAGGATGTTAAGTAAAACATGTATTGATAATTTTGCCCACACTTTCAAAAACCCTTGCAAGACTGAAGTATTGGAATGTGCTTTGTCGGATCATTCAGCGCAATTATTAAAGTTTCCTCCTGTCACAAAGATGTGTGCTTTAAAGTTTTGGCGTAAATTCGTTCGTGACTTCAGTGCAGAGAATATTTCGAAATTTCAGGCTTGTCTGAACAGCTTACCTTTTTCTGCATTGTATAAAAAAAAGGATCCAAACACAGCTTATAACTACTTTTATAACGAATTCAAGCTTTACTATAATTTATGTTTTCCTTATAAAGTTGTAATTATTAGCACTAATAAGAAGCCATAATGGATATCAAGAGGATTAAAAAAATGTAGCTACAAGAAAAGACAACTCTTATGGAATTTAAGACTTAAACCATCACACAAAAATAAACTTTTATATACAAATTATTCGAAATTATTCAAAAAAATCATAAAATTGACACAACGTGCTCAAAATAACTACAGGATTAAAATGTCCGGTAATAAATCTAAAACTACTTGGCAGATTATTAATAACCGTAGAGGTAATATACCCCGTGGCTATATCACACTATTAAAAGTAAATGGTGAATTTATAACCAATCCTGGAGAAATTGCTAATAATTTTAATAACTACTTTATTGACAAGATTATACCGATTTCTGGTTCGGGTAGTAACGTGACATCTCAATTAAAAAAAATGACCAAATCTATGTTTATGACTCCTAGTATACCATTTGACATTTTTAAAATTATAAACGGACTAAAAAACACAAGTAGTGTTGGCTACGATGACATATCTACAAAAATAATCAAATCTGTAAGTAATTTAATATGTGGACATTTTAAGCTATTTATTTAATTTATGTATTTGTGAAGGTATTTTCCCAGATGGCTTGAAACCGTCTATAATAGTAAAGCCATTGTTCAAAAAAGAGGATAAGGAGCAAATGCAATGTTACAGACCAATTGCACTCATCTCCATATTTTCAAAAATTTTAAAAAAATATATTTATCAAAAAGTATACGCCTATTTAGAAAGAAATGGTATATTATGTAACGAACAAAATGGTTTAAGACAAAACAAAAGCATTAATGTCGCTATCTATGATTTTTACCGCACTGTGATTACTAATGTTGATAAAAAGAATCCAGTGTGTGCTATATATTGTGATATGACACAAGCGTTTGATTATGTTGACCACTCTATATTGTTAAACAAGTTGGAATCGTATGGTATTAGAGGTAACATATTAAATCTATTAAAATCATATTTAACAAATAGAAAACAGACTACTGACATTTGTAGAATAAATATCAACCGTAAAAATGAAGAATCGTATCGGTCTGAAGCCCGCAATGTCCTATACGGCGTACCGCAGGGCAGTGTATTGGGTCCTCTTATGTTCATCCTATACATAAATGACCTATCAAAAGTTACTGTCCATCCAATGACTCTTTTTGCCGACGACAGTACTGTATCCATTGCGTGTAAAACAACAGCACAATATTCAAATGATATAAATGACACTTTAGCGTCTATTATACACTGGCTTGATAACAACACAATAACAATTTAAAAATCAACTTTACAAAAACTCAAATCATGCAATTCAGGCAAAGACTTCTTACTCGTGACATTAATATTCAATATAAGCATTATTTAATAAGCGAAGTAGATTCTGCTAAATTCTTAGGTGTAACAATAGATAGTAAACTAAATTGGAAATCCCATATAGAGCAAATGTGCAAAGTATTAAGCAGCATAGCGTGTTTTGCATAAAATAACCCCTATAGTAAACATAGATGGTGTACTAACTTCATATCATGGACTTGCAGCATCAGTCTTAAGATATGGCATAATCTTTTAGGGAAACTCAACTGATAATGAAAAAGCATTTAAGGCACAAAAGCGATGCATTCGGTCTATGTTTGGACTGCATACTACTGATACCTGTATACCTTACTTTATCAGACATAAAATACTAACGCTCGCATGTTTGTACATTTATGAATTTGCACTATTTGTCCGTAGCAATCCCTTGTTATTTGAACGAGTATCCGATGTTGTTCAGCAAAACAGACGGGATAATAGCAAGCTGTGTCTAAACACTTCTAGAACAGCATTGATGAGAAAAAGTTTATTGTGCATGGCACCGATCACTTATAATATAATTCCACAAGAAATTAAAAATTGTAACAATGATTTGTTTAAATATAAACTAAAAAGCCTGCTGACAGATAAATGTTACTATTCTGTTAAAGATTTTTTACAAGAAAAATTTTGATTTTTTTAACTTCCGCATTTTTTAAATAACTGGTTTATTTCATTTGACATTATACAATTCCATACAAGTTTTCGTTTTTGCTGCTATTCTGATTATGTTTAATCATTTAATTATTATGTACCTAGGGATAAACTGAATACTATTTCCATGAGTTTATTTGACTTATTTATTGACTTTTTCATTGACATTTAACTTAATTTGTTTTTTCTGTATTGTGATTAGTGACAAATAAATTAATAAATTGTTGATATGAATGATATGACGAATATAAAATGTACGTGTTCACCTTAGCAAGGTATTAGATAAATATTGTTTATTATCATGTAACATTATGACATGCATGCCTATCTCATTTGCAATGTTTGCACACCTTTCAGGTAAAGACATGTAGGACCACAGAAAACAAATGTGTTACCAACCATGTATTCGTGTATGTACCTATACTATCTACTCATGTTTTTGGCAAATAAATGGATTTTTATCTTTATCTTTATCTTAAGAATTCTAGCCTTTGATAGTTCTAACTACAGGCAAATTCTAGTTTATAGAATTAAAATCGTTGCTTAAGTAGTTACTTTTCTGTAATTAATTACTTTTACATATTTATAAATACGGCAGTTATAGAATGGATAAGTCAATTGTATCTCATCATTAAGGACACATCTAGCTATCCTCATCATGACATATCATACTTTTCTGCTAACCTAGAATATCAGATTGAAACTGCGTTGTTGGCAGCGATGTTGATGGCCGAGTGCGCAGAGTTGCGCCCCAAGCCTCCCTCCGCGCGCTTTGTATAATATCTATCCCAAAAGAACTTGCTTCGGATAAAACAAAATGTCATTCTGTGTCTTTTTCTGGTTTAAAGGATTACTGTATCAGTTTAGTAATATATTTTTTAAGTATCAAACATACTTACTGTATTTGAATATTGTTACTTATAGATGTCATCTTCACAGACCAATATGCTCAGAGAATAGTTGCAACTCGTGGGATATTATAGGGTATTTTTTTACTTACTTGACGATGCTAATATATTTTAGCTGTTAAGGTGTAAATATAAAGTACTATTTCGTGTGAAAACTTATATTTTATACACACACCCAGTTGTACATATTTTACATAATCAATGTCAATAGGTGAACAATGAATAATGTTTTAAACTGACTTGACAAATTAAATGCTGTTTTTTTTTCATTATACATTCCTTCTCAAGCTTATATATTTATTACATTACATACAAGTAGTCAGGGTTAAGCTTCGGTCATATATAAATAAGTCTGCCATAAAATCGTTGTCCCATCTAGGTCACGTTTTAGTAAAGCAGTGGATGCATTACTGAAACTTTCTTAGAATATTGACATAATAACTTTGCATTTTTTTTACACTTTAACTATACTCGTGAACTGTTACCAAAACCTAAGTAAGAATAACCCACCATTATTACACGTCAAAACTTAAATCTCAAAACATGAAACAAAGTCAATGCCTGTCTATTTTTTTCCTGCCATCCTTCATATATTGTTTTGCACCGATTACGATTGAACAATTTAAATCTTAACTTACTTGTTGTTCTAATATTAAACTGTAAATGTTTTATTTTTATATGGTTTCTTAATGAATATGTGTACAAGAAAAGTGTACAGAAAATAAGTAGATCATTATGTATTAAAATGGCTTTACATTTATTTGTATACAAATTATCTACAAACTCTTAATAAAACTACAATACTCCAGCTATACATATAGCTATATGACTTTGAATTGTTCAGTTAACTTATAATAGTTTTTAACTCTTTAAAGGTTTATTTACATGTTCAATTTTCCTTTTTAACCTCAATTTTTTTTACAGTACCAGTACTTGTTTCTGTATCATTCGATGATCCAGATGTAGAATACTTTAATTTATTCGAATCACTTTTGTTTTTATCACTACTTTTAGATTTTAATCCGTAAGAACTTAGAATTGATGGTTTCATACTTTTCTTCTGTTTCACTTTGACTGCTTTCTCTGGCGGTCTGTTAATACTTTCAGTTCTATTTTGTAACTTATTTAGGCTAAAGTTAGACTTAATTTTGGCGGTTGGTTCTAATCCACTATTTTCTGGTAAATGCAGATCTGTCACACATACATAATCTTCAGGATTTTTTGGCACAATACTACCAGCATTTATTTTAAAGGGTATTATTTCCAATTTCTTTTCATACGAATTATCTGGTCCTTTAGAGTCTAATAAATCTTCCATGTTAGTGGGAGATTCAACACCTCCTACTAATTCTTGTATTAATTTGTCTTCAGCTAGTTCATCGAGAAAGGCTTCGTCTAAATCATCGTCGTCATCTTCATCTGAACAAAATGATGAGAATGACGTCACTGAGCTGGCCATTCGTGAGTGGAAATCATCCGGTAGTCTGACTCTTGGAACGTTTGAGGGCATTTCAATTTGACTTGACGATGGTTTGATAACTAAAGTCTGATCTGAAACTGAACTACTCGAAGCAATAATGACTTTAGGAATTTCGCGGTCCTTCGACGTCGTAATAATTGACGGATCAGATTGATCAGAACCTTTGGTAGACGATTCAAAAGATCTATTCCAAAGTTGTGTATCAGGTGAGAGTGTATTTATATTTGCGTAATTATTAAATTTATCTATTTCAGGAACTTTTGTCATTTTTGTAGCGTCAAAAGATGATACTGGTTTTGTATTTTTATACGCAATTCGGCGTTCTAAAGTCGTTGTTCTAGGTGGAGGCTGTGGTGGGACTTTTAGCCGATCCGAATGATTTTCAACGCTACTACAGTAACTGCGAAATGTTTGTAAAGTTGTCGGTTGCAGTGAGAGTCGCTTTTGAGCTTTAGGCAAGTCTGGAAGTACTTTGGGAAAGTTTCTCCTTTTAATAGTAACCAACGCGTCTTCGGCACTCAGTTGTTGGTTTGGTGAACCTTCTTCACGGGAAGTTACATTAATGTCATTTCTGAATGTAATTGGAGGTAAGATATCGATTACCGGAATTCCTGACTCCATTTTTTCTTTAAATATTTTGTCGTAATTGACATCGCTAACCGGATCAGAAGTGGAATGCTTATGTGAAATTACTAACGGTTTCTCGTGGCTAACAGATAAAGTCACCGTGTTTGTGTACGTTTTATTTTCGTTTTCATTGCATTTTGAGAGGTTTTCAAGTTTAATTTCTCCTTCAGTTTTAGATTTCTGTAATTTATTCTTATTGGAATGTATTTGATCACCGCCATCGAACGATTTGGAAATTTCTATTGGCTCTTGTCTAAGTACAGCACTTGTTCGTGCGGCTGGTGTAGCGTCTATTGCTACGGAAACTTTATTAGATTTTATACTATCAGTCGCTTTACTTTTTAAGGAATCAGTAGATTTACTCGCCTGTTTTATGCTATTCAATGAATGTTTTGGACTGCCCATAGAAGAATGTGAGCCGAGAGCTGAGGTAGACGTTGTTTTTTCAGACGTTTTTGCTTTGCCACTGTAGCTCTTCGATGCTATAGTTTTAGACGTCTTATCGTCAATTTTTAAATTGTCTTTTTGTATCCTTTTTGTATCCGATAGCAGTTCTTCGGACCTCGTAAAAGGTTTCACTACACTCATATTCTTATCGTTATTAAGATCAGAATTGGATTTTCTCAAGATAGCCGGGGAGCATCTATGCATTACTTCATTGGCGATCCAATCCCTAACCTTAGTATGCGCGTCTAATGTACTTGTCGACAAATGCCGTCTTAGTTGGAACCTTTCTCGAAAACCGCCAGAGTCATCAGACTTCGGCGTTTTGCACCCATCAGGCTTTTTCTTAATCTTTTTGACGCTGCCTCGCTTTTTATTCAAACTCATTGATTTGATGACACTACAGCCGTTTTTCAAAGTTTTCAAGGCACCTTTATCTTCTTTGCTTTTCTGTCCCATAAGATCTACTTCACCTATTTCGGCTCGCGACTGTCGCGAGTTTTGAAGTGTTTGTTCTCTCAGTCTGAGTTTTCTCTTTTTGAAGTATAATAATGTGCATATAGCTACATCAACGACGAGGAATAAAACGCCGAGTGATATTATTAAAGTAATGGTCGCACTCGACGTTTTAACGGGTATTTCGGGCTTCGGTTTTGTGGTTGACGCTTCGGTTATAGCATTTTCTATTAAGCCGGTCGGCACGGGTCGGGATGGCGTTTTTATTGACTGTATCTGTCGGTATATCGTATCTGTATCGGGTCTCGCTGGTTGGGAGTATGGGCGTAATCTGCCGTAACTGGACGGCGTGTAATGTGGCGAGGGCGCTATTTGAGGTTGCCACATTTTTCGTATCGTATCTGAAAACATTTAAATGATAATTAAAACACAATTGATTTTAAAGCTTTGTTCTGGTACAAAGCGCATGCTGTATGCTACATTTCCGTTATTCAATTTGATCTTAACTTTCCTGACTAATAATAAATAAAATTTTCTATATGTTTAAAAATATATAAACAAAAATCCATGTGTCGTTAATTCAGTGTTTAAATGAAAAGTTTTATTTTCTAATAATAATCATAAATTCACTCATAATTTTTCAAGATTGTTCGGTTATGTTCGGTGTGTAGAAAAAAATTATATTGAATTGAAATTTGACCTTTTTGAACCTGCAATCAGTAGCGTGTATGTATTACTGTGTTAGAGCTTGAAAGGCACTAAAGCAACTGAATTATTATGCAAAAAGGGCCTAAGAGCTATATGTCGAGGTGATATGCACGCAGTTCGACGTCATACAGAACTCAGACATCGATAAAAGTGACATTGTGATAAAATCCACAGTCAGGTGATAGAGCAGTTTCTGGTATCTAGTTATAACCAGAAAGCAACAAAAATTCTGTCACGAAACACCTAAAAGCTTGTTTCAGCTGTAGTCCTTGAGAGCCCGTCGCTTTTCTAGGTCTATTATAATACCACCTATGACCGCACATTACTGACTATCAAGTTTACCAGTAGACAAAAACTAACTTATAAATTACAAAGCAACAGTAGAAGATATCATATCATACTATTAAATAATACGTAACCCGAGAGTAATCACTAATAACTCTCGGTATTGTACGTTTTACTTTACATACATAATTTTGACTTTAAGTAACAGTCAAAGCCCGTAAAGACTCGTATTTTTTTCTTGACTGTGATTAATTATATTTATAAGTATTCAACTATGCTTAGTTAGGGCACGGTAATATTATTATTACCGTGGTTAGGGTATCACACAATTAATAACGATAGGTAATAACAGAATTTAATAATAATTTAAAATCACTAATATTGCCGAAAACTGATGAATTTTGCGGTATTCATTGCTGACATACATGCATGTTGAATAGTACATTTCAAAACAAGTGCCAAACATATTATTTATCGGAAGTAAGTATAAAGAGTTAAAGATGTTTAAGAGTAGTAAACATATAAGAACACAATTTGACCCAATTTTTTTTATATATATTATGTCCCTCTTTTACATAATATAGATTGTGGGTATAAATGTTTTTATTTGTAAGTGTAAGTAAAAGAGATATCTTTTCTTCTTCATCATCTTTTTTTAAGATATTTCAAAACTTTCGTTTCAATATGTATAAACATGCTAAAATATAGTCGTAGTATTAATTACCTATTGCTCTATGCGTCGGCTTTGGCCTCTGAGTGGTAGATGACGGATGGAATTCGAATAAAGGATCTATCACGAATTTGCTCATTTTCTTCGGTAGATCGTCAATCCAGAAACTAGTGAAATTTGAACGATAAAGACTGCTAATTGAAGGTGGTATATCTGAAAATTTTAATAAAATCATTAAGTATCTGGGCTCTGTCGCCAAAACAACATAATTTTAAACATACCAAAAACAAGGTAAATAAATTGGGACATTTTTAAAATAAACGACATGCACATGTTTGTTACTCGAAACACTAACGCCTACTGAGCGAAACCACATTTTGTAACTTTACAGAGACAAATTACATATTCTTGGACGGGACTCAAACTCACGTCTTCTGACAATCCGTGTTTCTAACATGACTACTAAGTCACCCATCCGAGCATCGAATTTCGCCTAGTAAATTGTAACCGTCGTATAGAGTCATAGATTCGATCTATCGAATAACGCGAGAAGAAAAACAAAGCCAAACGAAAATGCGGGTTCAAAGCCCGCTCTAGGATATAAACGTTGTTTCTCTAAAAAGTATCGCTGTAAGTTATTGAAATTTATAAAAATACCAAAGTCAATCAGAACACTGTTTACACGTACGTATTTCCTAATATTAAAATCGAATGCAAACCGAGATCGGATACCTACCGTGGTAGCAATGTGCGCAAAGGTATTCTTAAGTTTTACATTATTAACCTTTAAGTGTGGACGTCATTTTTTCTTGACACTCTGTGGACGTGGAGTCTCACAGGCTCCTATATCCACACAAATGTTTTTTGGGGAATTTGATATAAGATCGCTTTAAAACTGATTGAATATTAAGGCCCTGGTCCTGGTTTTCATCATTGTTACTTTCATGATTTTTGTATCAGTTTGGACTCCAATATAAAAACGGCTATCGACCTTATAAAATATATCATAGAGCAATAATGGACGTGTAGCCTGACAGGCTGCGGTCAATATTTTGATCGTCATTACTTACGTGATATTCATCTGAAGACGCTACCTCCTCCCTCGTAGGTCGTTTTACAACTAAAAAGAAGTTACTGAGCCGCTCAATCACGGGGAGTGGAGGGAAGTAGGTGAAACTAAGAAAACGAAAACCTCGAGTAGCCTGTGAGACTCCACGTCCATACTTAAAGGTTAACAATGGGTAATTGGATATTTGTAAGCTTTTCCAATAGCGCGTGTCATTTTTTTCTTAATATTTAAGATAATTATTAATAAAAATCAGATAGGGCTTTTGTTATTATAAAAAAACGAAGTCTTCAAACTGGTACTCCTGATTTCATCTGGTATTCCCAACAGGTGTACCAGATGAATGTGATTAACTTCTGTATTTCAAAAAGATAGTTAATCTATTTTAGACTTCTCGGTCCGTAAATTGAATGTGAAACTGCATCTATCTGGATTAGGATCAAGATTGGCGGCATAAAAGACAATAAAACATATCTACGCTTAGTCAAACCTAGACAGTCACTTCAATTTTGTTAGAAAACTGGGTCAACGCGCAAAAGCAGTAGTATTTCACATTTGTGGATGTTTACCTAGTCTCAAGTACGGCTGGTTATCAACATCATATTCTGGCCATTCTACATTATATTGATTCCATTGCTTATGATCCAGAGTGTGGTATTTGTTCACGCTTTGTGTATTTGGCGACCTGGGTAAAAATTAAAACATAACATTTAATAATTTTGTTATAGACGCCATTTTAGATGTAAGGAGATTCTATTTTCAACCGCACCATCACTTACCATCAAGCGAGATAGTGGTCAAAAATAAACCTAGCAATAGAACATGAAAATAAGGATTTCAAATTTTTTTATATGAGACGCGAGAATTGCTCACGTAAGAGAGTCAGATATTTCCAACTGTAGTTTCAACTACAGCGAGGCGAGATACAATCGCAAGCGTTCTATACTCTCCCTGAAAAAGACTACAAGATGTGTTTTAAACTATAGTTGGAACGATCTGACTTATTTACGTGAGCGATTCCCGTGTCTCATATTAAAATGTGTTTTAACCACGTTAGTTTTCATAACAAAATATGTACCCTACCTGTATGTATGTTATTGTTGTATGTGTGTCGGTTCCTATGTCATAAATAATCAGTTCAAATCGATTTGATAAGTAATACTTCAGTATGATACCACTCGCATCGTCTAGACGAATTGAATGACTTAGATTCGTTTTAATGACGCAATTGTCACTAGATATAATAATAATAATAACAATAATGTGGGACAACATCCTTACAAAGGTCCCAACTTAGGCAGAGTGTGTGGACGTGTGACTGTGGACGCCTACAAAACGGCCATTTTGGAGACTCCAACTTCCGAATGGAATGGTTGCTTCAATGATTGGTTCCATCGTATAGAAAAATGTGTCAAATTTCGCGGAGAATACTTCGAAAAGCAATAAATACATTTTTAAATAGTAATGTTGTGTCACTTCCTTGATTCCCGAAATGTTCAGTGCCGCCCTCGTATGGTAACCTGATGTCTGATATTACATAACTAAATATATAATACTCATGCTTAAAATCACAATGGCAAATTTTATGCGTGTGATGGGTGAGTTTATTTTCTTATTTTCGTCGTATTGTCTTTCCCCAATTTCACAAAGACACAAGCAACTTCAAGAGCAAAGTTCTTTCTCTTAAGTCAAAATTATCACCAAAAATCAAACTCTCGTACGCTAAACCTCACCCAATCTTCACAAAGTTAGTCCAGAGCCGCATCATGACTTCGCTTAACAGCTTCTCCTGCACCGTGTACTCGGCGCGGTAGTGCGTGTCGGCACCACCCAATGGTACCCCCAGGATGTACGGGATTTCTTCCCCGTGGACGCTTTTGTTGAGCTGGAAACATAAAAGAAATGTACCTGAATGACCAATCTTTGCTCGTAGTAAGCAATTGATTTTCTGAGTCTAACTTTAAACCAAACACTCATTGGCAGTGACAGGCCGGTTGGCGCAGTTGGTAGCACCCCTGCCTTCTGAGCCGCTGGTCCCGTGTTCGATCCCCGGACAGGTCAAACATTTGTCTGCATGAACATGTCTGTTTGATCTGTGTCTGGGTGTGTATATGTATTTAAGTATGTATATCAGTCGTCAGGTTACATAAGTACAGACTCTGCCTAGTTTGGGACTTGAAGACCTTTGTGTGGATGTTGTCCCATATTATTATATTATTATTATTGGCTTAGTGTTGCTTAACAACGCCATCTATTGTCAAGTAGCCTTATTGCTGTAGCTTAGCCCTAGTTGCCATAATGATATTAAAGCAGTTTTTCACTGCCTGAAAACACGGATAAAATGAAATTATCTAAATATGAAACCTAGCTAGATCGATTTACCGCGCCCGAAACCCCTTGCATACTAAATTTCATGAAAACTGTTGGAGCCGTTTCCGAGATGCAGATTATAATATATACATATATAAAAGAATTGCTCGTTTAAAGGTATTATAGACTAACTGCTCTCCCGGTTTCACCCGCACGGTAATGTTGATGATGATAATTTTTTTATAGCCTATGTTACTCAGGGTGAATGTAGCTTTCCAATGATGAAAGAATTTTTGAAATCGGTCTAGTACTTTTTGAGCCAATTCGTTACAAACATTAACGTCACATACAAATCTATTCTCTTTATAATATTAGTATAGAAGATAAATATCGTGAGAATGTCATATGATGGAAGAATCTGAGTATTAATGTCTTGATAAGTCGAGCGCTGACCTTACCATGAATAAAAATTCATACTAAAAGTTTAAGACGCGGTCCAACCCCAATTTTAAATTTACGATGCTTTACGTAAGGTTGAAAATAGCTTGTTAGATTGGACGATGTAATGCGAAAATGCGTTAATTTTGTACGTTTTCTTTATATTCTTCGATATATACTAACACAATTGAAAAAAACTGCTGGTTATTACTTTAGTACTATACGTTGTCTAAGTATTACTTGAAAAAAAATATAGTGTTATCGCTGAAAATTCTGAGAGTTTGTACATGAAAGTTTATTTTTGTGGACCTATTCAGGATTTTTTTCTGCTGAAAGAGAGTTATATTTATGAATTCTATTCGGCTATTACTCTTTTTCTATTTCTTTTCTAACGTTTGAATTTTTTCCATAATATATTTTAGATCTGTTTCGTTACACTATGTGTTTAAAAATTCTGCTCTTAACTATTATCAGGATACGAGCGCGCCCTAACTAATAACCCGACTACGGATATACAGATATAATTCACCCGTACATTGAAGCGCATTAAATTCACCATTTTCTACAGACTTCCAAAAAAAGGAACTGAATTCGCATGTTTTTTTTTATTTTTATGTTTGTTACCACATAATTTTCGACTGGCTGAACCGATTCTCAAAACTCGTTTTTTGTTTAAAAGCTTGTAAAACGTGTGGGGTCCCATTTAAATATCATCAAATTCGGTCTAGTTGTTTTTGAGATGCACTCTAATAAATGAATAGAATGGAAGTCGGTATTAAATATAATATGAACTGCCTACTAGTAGGATTTGAACCAGCAAGTTTCTAATGCTAATTATGTCACTTTCGTTTTAATTATATTTTATTAGAAATTATTAAGTCGCTTATAACGTTAAATTATATAATATTATATGAATACGTATCTCATATAAATGTTTTTAAATATACATAATATTTATGTATTTATTTATGTATATTATAAATATTTATTTATTCATTAAGTTATGTTTGTGTAGTTTATGTAGTTTTAATATTATTTAGGTATACTTTTGACGTTGTTTTCAAATACACCGCCGTCTATTCGTGTATCATCATTCCTCTCCATAGCTCGAAGAGATCGCTTATAAGCTATAAGACCGACCAATGTACAACAGTATTAATAATGAAGTAATACTGCGATTATTACTAGGAGTATTACATAACACTGACCTAAAGTAATATACCTATTGCTATTGTAAATCAGTCGGTTTCTGGGAAGTTCCGGAAGCCCATTTCCTCTCTCCCCTTTCTCCTCCCTTCCTGCACCCTCTTTTTCCCCCTCCTTTCCCCTCTTCGCCCCTTCTATTCCTTCAGAGGCTGGCAACGCATCCTCGAGACCTCTGGTATTGCAGATGTCTGTGGGCGACGGTGATCACTTATCATCACGTGAGCCGCCTGCTCGTTTGCCTTTCCCATTTAAAAAAAGTAAATTTCCGTTAATGTGTGCAATCTAATTTAATCTATTCATTATAGCCACCTGCCGAATATTTGTATAGAGGCAAAGCATAACGAGCTTTTAAATTGTAACAAATGTTATATTACAACATCCATGTGCATGCTCATTGTACATATAACATGTTCATATTTTATGCAAACAAAGTCTTATTATTATCATATCTAAAATGTTATGATCACTCAAAAAACGTAATATCGGAAAATGCTACACCATGTTCAAAATGAATTCGACATTCAGCGCACGTCGATGGAGCATTTTTCGTTCACGGTTCATTGTTCACGACACCTGTTGAAGGTGAAACTTTAAATCAAGTAGCTAGAACATGTTGGCCACGCTCTTGATAAGGTTCTGTAGCTAAATATTCAATTAAGTTATATACGCGAGTAATCCTCCCTATACCGTGATAATTAAAACAAAAGATTTATTAATGAAACTGACGTATATTTACGTCAGTTTAGTCGCAGAGGACGCTAAGGGTTAACCTGGCTTCCAAATAACATTATATTATATATTTTTAGAATCATTATAAGTCTTCAAAAATCTTAAAGTCAATTAAAATTCAAACCGCTTTATTCTAAAACCATACTAAACATTTATGGGCATTCCTTATATCCATATAAGGAATAATTTACTATAATTTACTTAAAAAAATATTTTGAGTAAGACTCATGTTAGAACGTGTCGCGTCCGAGCCGAGTGTCGATCGTAGCACGGTCACCGAGCTAGTAATTACAAAGACGGGCCTCGACCGAGCAATTGCCGTTGCACCGTGATGCAGTATACTCGTCCGAGCAAAAATAGTGCTGTAACTAGATAATATGTTGAATTTGGACGATCTGGAATTAGTGGCTATTGCGATCGCTCTGGACGATGAAGAATCTGAGAAATCTTCAACTACAAGTACATGGAGGGTGCATCCATTTTGGAGAGGGAGACAAAAGAAAGGTGAATTTTGTAAATATATTTGTAAAGATCTACTTACTTAGTTATGAAGACAAATATAAGGACCACTTTAAAATGACATAACCCTTCAAGGGTCGATGTCATTATAACAATGAAATTTCTATTGTGTCTGGTCGTGTGACCTTTGATGCATTAAGAATCTGTTGAAATCTTATACATGGAATTTAAAGATGATTTGACGAAATGTAGTACCTACAAAGTTTCAGATTCCTATTTCATCCAAACATCGATTAGCTCTTACCTTCAGGTACCTATGTCTCTTTAAACAATTTAGGATAGTAAGTACAGTCGACGGAAGTAAGTCTCCGGTAACACGTGACCCAGCAATATCATTTCTGACACACATCACTACGACTGCTCGGGCGCAGCTCGGCGGTACTGTATTCATGCAACGGGCCGACGGTCGAGCCGAGCGGTCGTCAATCGGTTGCTGTTCGGTATAGCGTGAGTGTGACTATACTAAATATAAGTATGTAATATTAGTTGAACGTCCTACGGCCGACACTCGGCTCGGACCCGACACGGTCTAGCGTGAGCGGAAAGAAACCTAAAGCCATAGTTTAGGACGAAAATGTATATTTCTTAGGACGGGACTCAAAACCACGTTCATGTACACCGGGAATATGTTGCTGTATGTTAAATTCGTCGTTAATCGGTTTAAGTATAGAATATGGTTAAGTCACATTTTTATGGCTACTATTGACAATGATCAGTAATGGCGTATATGGAAATTCCTGAAGTGTTAAAAAATACTCCCACACTCAACTACATTGTTGTCAGGTGCAAGAAAAATATAAATAGGTTCTTTTATTTTCAGAAAGATAAATCGTTGTTTGTTATATTTAGAACTCAGTAGTACTGAACTCAATGCTATTTTAGAATTTTTGGTATAATCACAATAATTTGCCAAGGGTTTCTGTTTTCCCATGTGATTGCGGAACCTAAATACTTGCAATATTCAGCTCTCAACTTCCGTTTCCGTCCCTTTTTTCGATTTGTACGAAAGAATGGACAAAGCGAAACTTTCATTAGTGAATTTTTGATGCTGTATTTTTTTTTCAACTAAGTAAATATTTTTTTTTTTAATGATGGGGTTTTAGCTTAATTAAAGTTACATGTAAGCGACGGTTGCTGCGATCCGGAGAGGTATGGGTGACCGCTATAAGTATTATTCAACTGAGCGTTTCCGTGCTTCGAAGGGCACGTAAAGCCGTCGGTCCCGAGTGTTTGTCTTTGGACAACAGTTGTTAGGCTATGTTGGCAACACTCGTTAGGCCTTCGGACGGCCTGAAAACCTCTAAATGGGTTGGCCACTAGCCTATCCACCAAGCTGCACTGGACCCGAGTTGTCGATTATGGCCCAACTCCTCCTCTCTGAGAGGAAGGCTCGAGCGGTCGAAGATCGAGAGTTTTCGGTGGTAGTGCCACGCTGTAACCCCACAGCCGAATGGGCCGGCACAACCGAGGAATTACCACACTCCCACATAACACCGACGTGAAGTAACATAGCTTCCTATTGCGTTTCGTCGGTTTGTGAGAGGTACCGGAGGCCCGATTCCCCCTTCCCTATTCTTCCTCTCCTTGCCCCTCCCCTTCCAACCTTTACCACTTCTATCTCTTCCTACCTATCATCCTTCCTCAAAGGTCGGAAACGCATCCTCGAGACCTCTGGTATTGCGGAAGTACGTGGGCGACGGTATCACTGGTAAGCCACTTGCTCGTTTGGCAAACTATCCCATAAAATAAAGAGTTCCAGTAGCGGGAACATAATGGGCTAATTATAATGACGTGTTCATCTATCATTTTATGTGGCATTCTAAGGGATTTATATAAAATACCGTGGACTTGGATTGCTTGGCGCCTTGACGTGGAGAAGTAACTTTTTAATATTAGAGACCATAGAGATATACTTACAGCAGCAAAGTCACTGCTAACAGAGTTATGCGCAAACACGTAGAAGTAGGACTGTCGGTTGGCCTTCGACTGATAGTTGGCGAACCTGATTGCCGGCGCGAGGGTGCGGGAGTCACTGAACAGGTTCAGAATCACGTCGCGGTTCGTCTCCACGTTCCATCGTTGCGGGTCTAGTTTTGTTGGTGAATATCTGAAAATGATTAACATATCACACTACAATTATATATAGTCTACGAAGAAATAATGTCAGGAATCATAACTCAGAACAAACTCCACACAAAAAGTGGTCCTTCAAACCAAAACGACGTATGATTCCCAATACGAGGTTATAAATAGACATGTTCGGTGATTGGTTTAAATTTCAGAAGGAAATCAGGGATTGTTCCACGCGCGTGCTGCAACGTCTACTATGACAGCTAAGTCATAGCGGCGTGAACGATGTTATTGATTTAGCACGACGTTATTGATTTTAACGAAGGCAGTTACTCTTCCTGGTATTCTTTCTTCGTAGTATATAGTGCTATAAAAACTCACGTTCATTAAAAATGTGTTATAATAAATCGGTGAGTTTTACGCGTTGTCGATATCACGATAGACGCACGTTTCAAGCTTCATCCGAAAGCCTTATCGAGCAAACGTTATAAACTTATGGCGAATTAATGGAAATTTATAATTATTTATTGTAGTAACTTATTTCAATTTCACATACTTTTATTATTATGAATAATTTGTTTGATTTGTATTATTTTGTTTTTTTACTTGATCGACCTAACGGTAATAGATAGATAATAGACAGACAAAACATTTATTTGCTTCTTCAATACACACGTATATTCGTTTATAAATAATATCTAAAACATAATTACTAGCTAATTAAGAAACAATAAATATTACAGCATTACCTCAACATTATAGCTTATTAATAGGTACGTGTGTGTTGGAGCCTAAGCAAATAGGTCACAGCTCAGCGAATAAAATTGCTCAAGGAGCAAACACTGATTTTTCAGCTGTAACCCTCGATATAATGAGACCAAACGAGTCTATCATAAACAAAAAGTATACCCGAAATTTGTTTCAAAAATTTAATTTTATGTGAGTGTAAAAATAAAATGGTAAAATACGCCGTGCGAATCGAACGATTCCTCCCCGGATAGATGGATACCCGGAGAGAGATATGTACTTAAGAAGAAGAAAGTGTATTCCCTTTAGTCGTAAGACTTGCATCTTAGATTCTATTTATAAGAGTTAAAAGTAAAACTAAGTGCATCTTAGTGAGATGTGCGCAGAATATCGAAAGTAGATACATGTGTGTGGTGATTGAAACAACTTCCGAAAAGTCTGAGAACCAGGAAAAGCCTGCTTATGTGAGTTGGGAGAGTCCGTGTCTACAACCCCCCTACCCCCCGGAGGGTTCTCGCATTGACGTGGCCGGGGGGCTCAGTAGCCGTGGCTTGGATCATTGGATCACTACGGTGAAGCCAAGAGGAACCCAGGGGCCGCGCTGGCGTTGGGGTGCGCTGGCCGGCTCAGGCGGGGCCGCTCCTATGGGCTTTGGCCGCCAAGTCCACATAGGAGTGGCGGGGTCCGGGCGCTTTGGCGCCGACTCGAGGAGGTGGGGCCCGGGTGCTTTGGCGCAGGGTCGAGGAGGTGGGGTCGCTGGGGATTTTTCCCTGTGGCTGACGTAGCAGGCGGTGGGGTTACGTATCCGACCCACCGCAGGGAGACCACGGGCGTCCAGACACGGGGAAGTCTGGCGCCCATTGTTGGCAGGTTCGGTCTCTGAGGCAGTTGCGGCACGCAATGTGTTCTGGCGCGCCGCGAAGAGAAAGGTCCGGCAACGGACAGCCGCGGCGGGTTCGCGGTCGTGTGCAAAATCTGTCCCGCGTTCTCGCCAATAGCGGCACTTACGGAACACCCCGGGGTTTTGGTGGGTATACGGACTCCCACATAACCACCTACCTCCCCGTGGTAGGTAGTATCCATAAAGGATTTCCACGGGACAAAAACAAAAAAATCCGTGTCTACACAGGGAAATGGTGAGGCAGGGTTCTAAGAGCCATTCTAATTCTTAACCCTAATGTTGAAGCAATGAAGCTATTGAGGAAGGAAGGAAATGGTGGAATGGTGGAAGGAAGGAAAGGAATTATGTTTCTCTACCTTCAGTCTGGACCCCTCATGCACGGTATTTCAGTCAGAACTGTATGCACTCTACAGGGCGGTTCAACTGGTAAAATCTGGCACGGACAAAACAGTCAACATTCTGAGTGACTCAAGATCTTCACTTGACCTGCTAGAAACCCCTCGACTGACCTATCCCCTGTCTAAATTCATCAAGGAGTACATGAGAAAAATACATGTAAAGGGAAGACAAGTGCGGTTCTTCTGGCTGAGAGCGCATGTAAGTACAGCGGGAAATGAGCGAGCCGATGAGCTAGCAAAGTCCGCGGCTATAAATGCAAACCCAGTCCCGGATTACGGTGAGGCTCCCCTGTCATTCATCAAAAAAAAGATCAGGGAAGAGTCAGTCCGCAAATGGCAGGACAGGTACGACACTTCCAACAATGGTAAGGTTACCAGGCAGTTTCTACGGAATGTCAACAAGGCATACGGGACAGTCATAACTCACATGCTTGGCCACAAAGCTTACACCAATACAAGTGTAAGTCTTGTCGGGACATGGTGGGATAGCCGAATATCTGCATAGGTTTAAACTATTAGAAAGCCCAGGTTGTGAGTGTGATCCCAATATAAGCGAATCGGTATGGCACGTAGTTTTGGAATGTCCACGCTTTCTGGCAGCAAGAGTGCGACTGGGAACCCAGATTGACCAGTCTCAATATGCAGAATCTGCAGCACGTCATGGCAGATCCAGAGAGCAGGACCCATGTCTGGAATTACGCCGAAAAAGCGTTCAGGACCGCAGCGAAACGACACAGCAACAAGGCACCAACAAAACCCCAAACGGAAACAACCCAGCCCAGCGCAGGAGCCAACAATCTTGAGCCTGATTCTGGACAAGCCCCTCCACACCGAACCACTTTACACCATCTGCTGGAATTCGAAGAAAGAGGCAAGCCAGGAATCAGGGTTCGAGGTGTAGCCCTGTTCATGGATAACAACAGCGACAGACTAAGACTCAGTTATTGTAATGCAAACACAAAGAACCGTGTTGCAATTTCACCAGGACTAGCTACACCGCTGAACGGGAGCACTACAAAAAAAATATGAAACGAAAAACCTACAACGCGTTGCCGGAGACGAGGATAGCCGACTGTGGGTGTCGATTAGTGCGATCTAAAAACAAGACGATCGTAGTGATCGACTTGGACAGAAGACCTCCCTTTGCTCTGGTGGATATAGTGCTCTCAAAACTTGGAAAGGCAGAAGAAGGCGCAAACGAAACACCCCGCAAAATCAGCGTAGACACCATGGTTATAGAATATGAAAGAAGTGAGGTTGCAAATCACATCGGGTGCATAAAGGCTTCAGCCTACCATGAAGTAGTAGTCTATGAGAATAGAGGTGAAGACCTCGGCTTCCTCAAAGCTCGCACCGCAACCACTCCCACGTAAACAGCGGGAACCCTCCAACCGTATTCAACTAACCAAACCGAGTCAAAGCGCCTTCAGCAAAAGATCGATGCCAAAAAATTCGAAAATGCAGGAAGCTAGAACAGGAGAAGAAACTGTGAAGTAATAAGCGCAGCGATACACAGGGTTAAAGACAAGATCACAAAAAGGGCGAGACAAAAAGCAAACGACAAGAAGCCGCTATTGGAGACTTCACCAGACCCCAATGTAAACCCGCTCAATACCAGCCGAAACGAACCAGAGCTGCCAAGGGACAAGCTAACTCGCCGAATTTCATCCCAGTGACAAAGCCCATAGACTACGCGATTAACGCATTCCTCGAGTACCTAGCAATAGAGAAGGCAACAAGAGAAGTCAACTTGAACACTTGCATAAACATCCTACAACCATATCGCTGGGCAAACGAGGAGTCACTAAACGTTAAGCTTGCGGAGGCGGAAGCGGCCATATATGACAATGACGCAGCCCAGGTCATAAAGGGTTAAATGTCGGATCGGTATATGGCCGCTTATAGCTCCTCGAGTGGGTTTGTGGCACTAAACGATGCAGAAACGCGGCAGACGGGCAAGCTTATATTCGAAACGACATCAAACGATACCCTCGTCGTCACAGCTCGGTGCACAAAGATAATGCTGCAGGAGAAAATCCTTGAAATGGCGGAAACCATTCGAGGGATCAAGAATCCAGCAGCGTTATCGGAACTTTGGACTATGCCGAACGTCAAGTGGATTAACGAAGTACAGGGATGCGGCAAAACAACTTGGATAGTTGACAACTTCGATGTTGACAAGGACATCGTAATCACCACGACAACTGAAGCAGCCAAACACCTGCGAGACAAGGTAGCGCACCACAAAGGCGACGGAGCAAAATCCAAAGTGCGTACCATGGCCTCCGTATTAGCCAATGGCTTCATTGAACGCAGAGAAAAACGTTTAGAAGAAGCTCACATGAACTATTTTGGGACAATAATAATGGCTGCAAGGTTACTGGAGGCGGAAGAAATTGTCATCATCGGAGACGTCAACCAACTGCCGTATATCGAAAGGGAAAATCTCTTTGAGATAAAGTACAGTAGTCCTGAAATCGTGGCGTCCATCAGCCAAGAGCTGTTCTGTACGCGCCGTATTCCAATGGATGTAGCATATCTACTCAGCGAAGTGTATCCGGGTATTTACTCATCTAGATCCCGAGTCCATTCCCTGAAGCTGGAACGGTACACAGGTGTAAAAATATCAACGGACCTCCCGAAAACCCTATATCTAGCGCTGACATAGGAGGAAAATTCCTTTTTAGTCGGCAAATGATACGGATCAGGGGAAGGGTCATATATGCACCCTAACAGTACACGCAGCACAGGGATCGACCTACGAAACGGTGATCATCATCCAGAAGAAGGAGCGAGTCACGAAACTCCGAGACAGCGTCTCTCATGCAGTGGTGGCAGTGTCACGACACACAGGCAGCTGCACGTATTTTGAGAAACGACAGCTCGGACGCGATTGGCAATTTCGTCAGGCGGGCGATTAAAGCATCCGAATATCGAATCATAGAGTATAATCTCAAAATGGCGATAAAAGACCGAAATGAAGAGATCGTGACGGCTATGTTAAAAATAATACGGCAAAGGCGTGAACCTGAGGCCAGTACTTTTGGCCAATAGCGTACACATAAGTATAAAATTAGAAAATATTGTTCACTAGCAATAGATTTATGTATTTCCAAAAAAAAAATGGACTCCCTTTAGTTTTTAAGCAGTTTCCACCATAGCTTAAGGATGTTTATTGTGATGTTTGGAGAACGAATCTCCATGAAAATGTAATATGTGAAAAAAAAACAAATCTAAAAAAGGTACGGAACAAAGAGTCTGTAGTGTAGAAGAATAATTAAATAAAAAAGTGTGTGTCGCCCGGTTAGACCTACATGTGGAAAAGTCCTTTCGAGGCAAATAAGCAGTTCATTGTAAAGTTGTGATTTATTAATGTTGATGTCATTGTATATGTTTTGTAATTATACAGTATCACTGTAATATTTACTAAACCTATAAAATAAATTTGACGTAATGATACAAAAATAAGAAAACAATTTCATGATATTGAAAACTTTTTGAGAATTTGGGAAGCCGAAACAATTAAGCGATCGACAACGCGTAACATGATACAACCTTATATGAATAACATCTTAGTGTACGGTAGCATTTTTCAGTGCGACGGAGATTCAGGCCTTTACCAGTTCATATTTCATAGTTATAAAACAGTTAACAAATAGGGCTTTGTGAAAATATAGCAATATTTTGTCAACAAATGAAGTCGGCTAATTACTAACTCTTTCAATATAGCAGCCAAAGCCTCCTCTTCAGCACCTTCAAATATGATCTTAGCATATTTGGTGATGAAGTCATCTCTCTGATTCTCCAAAATGCCGTGATCGAGCTCTATCACTCCGAAATCGTGGTAGCTCTCCAACTCTGTCACTCCACTGAGCAGCTGGTATCTAAAACAAAGATTTATTTATTATAAATTGGTCAATTAATTTTATCATACAGTAAGAACCTTGTGCAAAAAATCGCCTTATGATGAGTTACTTTTAAGAAATGGACCGTTTTGCTTACGAGTCGAAATTTATATACAGTATTATTTGTTAAATTCTTCTCGAATTTATTAAGTAAATGTTTCGCACAGACTTTTTTACCTTTTTGAAGCGATGAGCAGACCACGAATAATTTTAAAGTTAAAACGAACGAAAATAACTCTATCGATGTTAATGGTAGACTAATTGGGACTCAAAAGTTGTTCGAGCGTAATCGCCGAGGAAATGCTGAACGGCTTAAAATTTGATCACGGCACGGTAATAATTGTTCAGTGACTTTGTTCAGTTACAATGAGTTCTGATCGCAACAATCACTGACTTCCCATTACGTGGTATCTGCCTTTATTTATAAGTTTTTGTTTTAAGTCGAATTTGAACCAATGAATTAAATTAATTACAATAAGGAACTTTATTAATTATTAAATATACTTGAAATATATTCAACCGCCAAATTCCAAAATAATAAGATTCACTACCGAGAGAAGCTTGGAGTTTTTTAGCCTAGAAATTCACTTTCCCTGTACTATCTGTAAAAACTGTATTTTTGAACGTAATGAGCATAAACTCAGTCATAAATTATGTGTTATTTTGCCAAATAAGATAACAAATAATAAAACACCAAAAACTAAAAGATACGTGCAAATTCAAGAATCGTGTATTTAGTTTTTTTTTTATGTGTTTGCTCTAACATAAACCGCTAATACCATATAATAAAAAAACTAATTAGATGGTCAGCTCGGGTTTACGCTAAACATTATAATAAATACTAAAAATATATGGTGTCCTGGAACGAACCCACGTTCTGGGCCTGTTTGATGGATTATGACACATATTAATTACTACAGTCTTTTTGAGGAAGTTCTTTGTCCTGGCAGTGGATATGGAATGGGCTAATTATGTTTCTGACAAACAGCTTATGCGTGAATATACTACCTTATTTGCGAACAGCAGAAAAGTCAATATCATTTTACCATGGTAAAACAAGGTTAACTTACTAACCAGCAGTATTTATCAGGGAATATTTTCATATCGTCTTTCGTCCTTAGCTCGAACCAACCCTATCACTCATTCACTCGTGTAACAAAGACAATGACTTTGAAAAAGTGCTATCAATAACTTTGATGTATTGACGGCCACTTCCACTTAGTCACCGAGAACTTTTGTTCGACGACAGAACTTACACAAAAGGGAGTGACGGGTTCGAGAGATAACTAGACAGAGGGGAGGAACAAAAAGTAACTTTCAAAGTTAGGCTTTGTACTGGCTAGTATGGAAAACTTTATAGATGAAGTGATGGTCTTCATTTAATCAACTGGAGCAATTGTATTGTAAATATTGTTATTTAGAAGCTAAGTTGACTATAGTTATAGTTAACTATATATATAGTTGACGTGCTATGACTAAGAATTTAAGCATATTCTATATAATGCATGGACTAGTATTTGAATACTGTCTTACTTTAGGGCTAGTAATGATGTGATCAAAAGTAGTATCACTGCGAACAGTAGACATCGCGAGCACAGTCTTATCCACGGAATTTTTAGCAGTCTGAGCTATTAAAATCGTCCAGTTTTAAACTTCACAATCTAATATCTCAACACATAACCAAATATGCTTATATTCGAAATACCACTTTAAAATCAGGTACTAATAATGTGTACCAAATTTTATCAAAATCGGACGGTAAATTATACCGCAACAAACTTCCCCCCTTTTTACGAAAACTACCCCGCCTAAAAAATCACCGACGACTAAATTATATTGAATAGTAGCCCCATGCATCCCAAGTTTCTTCAATATTGATTAAAAAAGCGACTTGTACAGGAAGACCAACACACGACAGGACAGGAGAGGCCTTCACATTTTTCAGTAGAAAATTATCTTACTGAATTGGATAGTCAGAAGACGGAAGACTATAAATCTTGTCCAAGGGCGTATAACTTTTAACATTGCTAAGTTTGGTCTCGCTAAGCAAGTGTTAGTACTTAAAATCATATAATAAAAATTATGAAGGGTAGCGAGACAGTTAAGTCTGACATGGGTAGTCCGAAGACGTGGGGTCTAATCCCGTTCCGAGGATATGCAATTTTTGTGTCTAAAATTGCAAAAAAAAATGGTATCACTAAATAAGCGTTAGTCATCATAATATAGCAAAATTAATGATCTTACTTGCTCAATAGATTTGGAAACGACTCCATTGTGTTGGCCGGTTCGCTCGGGATGAAGGATCCGGCGACTGTAGGTCCTAGTGGAGTCTCAAACTTGCGAGCCAGTATCTGAACTTTCTTAATCTCTGACAAACTGTAAGAAAGAATAAAAACACATTAACTTTTTGTTATAAATAAACTGGTGTGTATCATTCAGAACTCAAGTCAGAGTCGACGGTTCCTTGTCTCATACTTTTAAACTAGAGCGTGGTGTAAGACAGGGTTGCATAATTTCCCCGTAACTATTTAACCTGGTCGGAGAACAGATTTTGAGAAGAGCACTGGAAGGTTGGAAGGAGGGCGTTAAAATAGGTGGTCACCTCATAATAACTTGAGGTTTGCTGATGATACCACAATAATTTGCAAGTCTAAAGCAGAGCTCAGCAAACGTCTTCAAGAGGTGGAAAGAGTGAGCGAGGGCTATGAACTGTACATCAATAGGTTGAAAACAAAGCTGATGTTTGTCGACAGGGCGGGCACAATGCACTGAACGCATGAACTTAAGGATCTAGATGCAGTACATGAGTTTGTATATCTTGGAGCATTAGTCTCGGACAAAGGCGAATGTGAAAAAGAAGTCATCCGTAGAGCCCAGATGGCTATGTCAGCATTTATTCAGGATTCAACCTTCAACGGATTCTAACACCCGAGGTAAAATTTGACTTTCAGATCTACGACTGACCGCTCACTACCTACCCGTCGACTAAAAGGATTGGTTGGTTTTTTTTTCTAATGCTTTTGTTCACAGACATCAATGTGTCCGTGGCATTGTTTACATATATTATATTTTAACTTTTCAATTTTATTTATAATTACTAAAGGAATATATTTTTGGTTAGATTTGCTTGGTTCATGTGGTTGTTTCTTCACTTTAGGAACAACAAATATTTTCAGTACTAAAATTGGCCATAGTGGAATTGTACTTTATAAAGGTTAATTGTAGATCCAATACTGTGCTTACTTAACGTTACACGTTTTGGAGAGCAACATTCACATCATCGGACGAGACCCTAACCCGTGTCTTCTGACAATCCGTATCAGACGCCATGACCAACTAGGCCACCGAGACTCGAGGTCTGAGCACCAAACTTTAATTCTATATCTGATTTTAACCGTCGTATGGGACGCAGCCTGCTGTACCAATTTGTTAGCAGATACACTAGTGGCCAGCCTCCACCGGGTGAGTTTTGTAGAATCAACGCTTTTTAACCGCCCGAACGCTACAGATATAGATTTATGACTGTTGTTCCAAGACATAAACCATAATAAACGGTGTAAAGCAACCTCTATAGCAAGACTCAGAGATAAATACCACTATCGGTCACCCCTTTAAGTTCTAACCTTAGCAAAATTTACTTTACCATAAAACCACTAAGTAATCTTCACTATGAGCATTTTTAAAGAACGTTTAAAGGATAAAAATACTATTATGTATAAAGTTGTAACTCAAAATTAGCCTGTCTATCCGTCGACGTTTAAACTTGGTATGCAAACTGTCGCCCTTGATCCGAAATCATCAAAGAGCTACAAACCCGGCCAAATTTCACCAATTATCAAGCGATAAACCTCCCGACTCCAAACTTCGTAACGACTGTACAGACAACTACATCAAAGTTCTACATTTGATGTTAGAAGAATACTTAACACATACATATATATAAAGATACATAGATAGACTATTGCAACACCACAGTACAGAAAAATAATACAAATAAAAAATAATACAAAATAATTTTGTTAATATAACATGCAAAACTTAACTTATAATTAAGGGTCACAATTTGCGGTCCTATCGCTTAGAGCGATCTATTTCAGAAAACCATGGCTACCATACTATATAATAATTAATAAATTATTATTGAATATTACAATTGTTTTAGTAAAAAAAACGACTTCTACACAGTAACTACCCATAATACGTACTTAAATACTTAGATAAACTAAAATTTTGAAAATAGTTTTTTTTTTCAAAAAGCGCAATTTTGTTTATTATTATGGGTCCACTTCTAAAGTGTGACTTACTAAAGGAAAAAACCTTATCAAAATCAATTAAATCAAAATCGATCTTAACAGGCGGAGTAGTCGCGTAACAAACATACACAAAACAAACACTCGAATTGTGAACCTCTTCCTTTTTAAGTAGTTTCAAAATATACACCATGTTAGAGTTTGAAAATAAATTATGAATTCTGACATTGACAATTGATGGAAGGGGACATCAGACCGTCTGGACAATCTAGTTGGGACTAAGAGGAATCAGTAATTGCTCACCATTGGGTTCAAAACTCTGCTAGAGTTTATACTCAATACTCAATGGATTTATCGCTACATTATAAATTTTACTCCCTGGATGTATTCCAACATACGGAGGTCTTATAGGGTAAATGACTAGTCATTGGACAGTTAAGCATTTTTTTTTATAATATTATTTTTTTAGCCTTACTACATCAATGTTTATGACAAACGGAACGTATTTTGTGTTACTTTAATCGTAGATCAATCAGGTTTCCAACATTTTAACGTAATATTTAAAAGAATTCCTATGAAAAAAAGACATTTTCAAAAATACGCGTTAATTTACAATCATTGGACAGAAATGTCAGTTATGGGACAGTTGTCAGATAGTTATTGGACACTCTCCTGATACGACTTATTGCATTACTAGGAGTGCTCCACGGTGTTACTCATGTTTATAAAAAAGCCTATGTGTGATTTCCAGTGTCTTAGCTACCCTTGTACCAAATTTCATCACAATCGATTATTGTTTGAGCGTGACAGGGAAGAAAGATGTCATGATAGTCATGGGCTAGAGTTAAAGTTGTAAGAAAAAGGAATTACTAATTTGAAATAAAATAATAAATTTCTTATAAAAGTAAGCACTTTTATTATTTATTACGCAAATATTCCGCAAACAGCTCCTCACAAGATGTATTCGAATCATCACTTTTTTTGAGTTAATCTTGCATTGATATTTTCCTTTCATAAGAGGTAGAGGGCAAGGGTAATTGTGAAAATAAATTTTCACAATCAGTTACATCACACATACAACATTCGCAGCGGGCACAAGCTTGCGGTCGCATCCCGGAGACTGAAGCGGTCTGCAAAACTGACTCATGTCATGGGGCCCTTTGTCTATAATCGCTTACCTGGCTATGTTACCGGTGCACTCAGTCTTTCATCGTTTAAAATCAAATTGAAGAACTGGCTTGTTGAGAAGTCATATTACACATTAGACGAATTCCTGGCGGAATAAAATTATTTACTATGTAATGGCAATTTTTTCTTAATTTAATTAATTCATGATTGTTATGATATGATTATTTTGTTATTATGATCAATATTACTTATTTTATTATACTTATTCCACATTTTATTGATTATGGACTTTTATGTTTCTATGTAATGATCTATGACCTGTAATTGAATAATTATGAATAAATATGTTTATCTGTTTATCTGTTTATCTGTTTATCATCGTTGTCTTCTTCTACGTAGCACATATGACACACAAATAAATCTATAGAAACATCTTGGGGTACATGCACTTGGTGTTTTTGAGGCACGCATTTGATGTGGTAATAAGAAGAACACATGTCGCACACCACACGGTTCGACGATTTTGTCAGTTTTGAGCAATGTTTGCACACTTGACTTTCAGTTTTTGACTTTTTAGATTTTTCTTCTTTTTTTGTCTTTTACAAGACTTCTTTTCTTTAACAAGTTTTGTTTCTTCCCTTGCTTTCTTTCTCTGCTCTTTTTCACGTAAATTTGTTTTTCTTTTCTCAGCCTTCTCTTTATACATGGCTTTGTATTTTTCTGAAGTTATAGCAAAAGGCATTCTCGTAACATTTCGTTTACCTTTTCTTTCTGGTGTTTTTGGTAATGTGAGATACGAACCCAAATCTGAATGCCTTTCTTTAACAGCTGGACTTGCTTGGGGAAGAAGTGGATGTGGTGTACTCTCTGCCTTTGTTGGAGTGTTTTGAGTTTCTGCCTCAATAGCGCATGCAGATGGACTTCTGATCATTACTCCAGTAATAGGGCAAAGAATATAATCGATTTCGCATCCCGGTATTATTGATGATCTATCTAAACTTGTCATGTTCTTAGTATTATTCAACATTTCTGATACAGGGCATATGCCACATGAATTTGAATCTGGGATAACAATATCCTGCACAATTTTAATGGAAGGTTCTGGCTTCTCCCTCTGGAAGTCCTGAGGCTGCATTGGTGGAGACAATTTAGTGTCAATGCTTTGCAAACCTGTGAAGTTTGATGTAAAATTCAAAGTCTTTATGGATTCCTGCGATTGTGCTGATGGAATCAAGTGTTGTTAAATGAAAGTTTGATGGATGTGATGTGATGAACTTCAGCAAAATTAGCTTTGGTAATTACTTGGCCTGGATTCTGACTAAGCCATTCTCTAGTTGAAGCTTTCCAAGCTGATTTAACGGGTCGAAATACTGCTACGTCTGCCGGCAGTAGAATGCGAGTAGCATTACGGTACAATGCTACTAGTTCTATTTTCAATTCCGTGCATAACTTGCTAACTTCATACGTCAAATGTGTTTTGTGGCCATCCAAGTAATATATTACAAGAGTTATTTGTTCCCTTACAAGTTAAGGGTAAAAAACGTTAGCCATATACTCAAAGAATATCTCTGATGTCATCCACCCATTTTCACTTCTTCCAACGCCCCAATCTGATGGCACACCCTCAATGACTTTCTGAGGTATTCTTTGATAGTTATAAACTATCATTGGAGGACAACTTTGACCCGCAGCAGAAAATGAAAACATCACCATCATGTTTTCCTTGGAAGAGCGTTTTTTCGATATTGATAATATACATTTTCTACTCTTTTTAACGCCAAAACTGTACCTGTTTTGGGACAAAGTTGGAATCCACTCTCGTCTCCATTAAAATGCGTCTTGGATCGTTCAAAACGGCCAACAGGTCCTTTTCTTGAAATTATTGGAATATTTCCAAGAACCATTTTCGAATATGTGTTTCAGATACACAAGTACTTGAAAATGTGACACCTTCACTCGTTCTCTTGCTAATAGTAGGATTTCATTTCAAAAATCCTCTTACCCATCCCTCTCCAGGATAATTATCTTTAAATGGGTTTGGTCTTGGGTTATCAGTCAGTAACTTTTGTACGCTAAACTGGAGATCTTCTTTCTTGAGAGGGAACCCTTTTCTCGCTAACTCTAAGATCCAGTTCTTAAGACATTTTGCTTCTTCTTGAGTAAGATATGGTAAAGTCCCGCAAGAAGTCTTATGATCAGGATTTTTCAATTTGAAATGTAAAGTGGACTTAGGTACTCCGTACTTTCATGCTATTTCTTTTAATTTTACACCATTTTTGCTTCAATTAAAGCTTTATCTAGACTGTCAGTACTGTATGGAGTTACCAGTTTAGGCAATAAAATATACAGCAAACAAAAAACAAATTATGTTGCAATTAGCGTCCAAAGACTAGTTTTCAAATAAAATATTAGTCATTGGACAGTGTCCAATGACTGTAAAATAAATGTTAAATTAAATTCTGTGAAAACTAAGTGTTTTTAAACCTTAGCTATGTGAAATTAAAGTATAAAATAAACGATTGTTTATTCTTTCAATATTATTAGTTATGGGACAGCTGTCCAGTCACTAGTCTCGGAACAAAAACAATCACAGTCGTTGGACAACTTCTAACATTTCCTACAATTGAGTAAAGTAGCAATCGTTTACTTAAATAAAGAGTTATTTTATAGAACGAACCATTAGTCCGATTACTCGTCTCTTAAACAGCATAAAATGCTTTTTTTATTTACTTTCTGCACTTCTGTCCTTATCCAAATAGGTAACTATTACGAGCACAAAATTTAAACATCGACTGAACACATCAAATATTTTTTTTATGCAAACACGGCCATCTGTTGAGTAAATTGAGCAGTTTTATCACATCCCAAAACACGCAGAATTAATTGAGGTCGTTCAAAAATACAGAATATAACACACAAGCCTTAAAAACTTTGTCGTAAGTTAAAGTGTCCAATCACTAGTTATGTCCAACCACTAGTACATTACCCTATATAAATATTTTTGTGTGTGTTTTACAATGACCCCAAATGGGGGCAACAACATTGTGCGGAGCGGGCAGATCTATTCTAAAATAATTGTTATGTTATTAAAGTATAGCATTTCATATAGTAGGAATATAGAAGATAGATTATACCTTTTTTAGCGTTTTTGTAATATGTACTCATTTTTAATATCTTGTTGTATCTTGTTCGGTTTGTAACGTGTGATAATGTTAGGTCATTTACCAATGAGTTTTAAAAAACGGTCTGCTCGTGAAGAAAGTTTTAGTATTGAATTAACCGTTTTACTAAAACGCGACTTGGTCAGGACGATGACCGGTGAAGTCGACTTCTAGCCAGAGTTTACTGTGACTTAATTGATATAATGTAAATACAAATCTGACTCAATTAATCATATTACTTGACGTATGGTTTAATATTCTAATTGTACAAGTCGGAATTAAATGCAATTTGAATATTAGTGGAATGTAACTAGACTGAAAATATGTAGATTCGCATAGCACGAAATATTCTGCGGTGACCAGTGGACTAAAACCTATTAGTTGTATCTATCGTGAGACATCGTGTTTATCAAATTGAACTGCACTCCTTTGCAAACTCTGGGATCACTTTTATATTGAATTAATAAAACCATTTTTATGGTATTACTTAAGCGCTAACGCCTGCTTAGCGATACCAAACATTGCAATTTTTAGAGAGAAAAATTCACATCCTCGGTCGGGATTTGAACTCCGTCCCCATACAACGGTTAAAATTATAGATGATAGTGACTTATAATTTGATGCTCGGACCTCGAGCTTTGGTGGCCTAGTTGGTCATGGCACCTGACATGGATTGTTGGAAGATATGGGCTCGAATTCTGTCCAAACATATGAATTTTCCTCTCTAAAAATTGCAATCTTTAACAGAACCACTTATTAATCGTACAAAGTTTGGAACCGACAAAATACTTAGACGATTTTCTTAATGTTGCCTCTAGACATACCTAAACACCTCCAAATGGAAGAAGGCAAATTTTGCTAAAGTCAGCTATGGCACCTGTACTAGTCATAGTCGCCATGCAGCTAAAGGAGTGATAACAGCAAAATATTCATGTTTTAAACCTGGGTTTGACTAGACTCTAGAGTCTCAAGCTGATACTTGTCCGAGCTGCGATACAGATTAGAATAAATATAAATGTTAATGTCCGAACATTTGCTAATCCCTTATATAATAATATAATTGGGAAAGTAAGTTTGTTCGTTACGCTTTCACGCTTAAAACACTTCCTAGACTTAAATATTTCTTTTTAATTTTTATTTGTGTTTAAATATAATAAACACTTACTGACTATTTGAATACTGTCAATATGCTTTAGTGTTTATATTTATATAATTTATTTGTATTTCTATAATTACGTACCTATATATTATACATAATACGAGGCTTTACCTCTCAAGTTGATTCAATGTTATTTTTGTTAGTCGCTTGCATTTAAAAATATATAATATAATATTATATGAATACGTTTCTTTTAAATATGTTTTGGAATGTGTATATGCTGTGTATGTATTTATATATGTAATATATATGTATTTATATATTTATTTATTTATTTGTTACTTATAAATATGTATTTATTTATATTAAGTTATGTTTGTGTAGTTTATGTAATTTTAATATTATTTAGGTTTACTTTTGACGTTGTTTTTCAAATACATTGCCGTTTATTCGTGTATCATAATTTCTCTCCATCCAACGGTTGTCTGGAAGAGATCTCTTATAAGCGATAAGACCGTCCATTGTACAACAGTATTGATAATTGTATATTAAATGTATCCACGTTTGTTTTATGTACAATAAAGCGTTATCTATCAATCTATAAAAGTATGCTGTTTATGTATTTTTATTAGTTTATTTTATATAGCATTTATGTATTTATAGTGTGTTTACTGTTTTTGTATTGTTACCGTCCATCTTTTATTGTATACATATTCCTCTGCGAATGGGTTGTCTGGAAGATATCGCTCTGAGCGATAAGACCGCCATTGTTGCACCTAGTTTTAAGCTTTGTTTTTTATTTTATTTTCTAATATTAAGTCGTAAATGTGGTGTCTAAATAAAGTGATAACTATCTATCTATCTGCTGAACGGATCTCTATAAAGTTTGGCAAGAAGATACGAGTAGATTATATCCGGAAAATGAGAAAGGGTACTTTTCATCATCATCCATCACTATGCGTGTGAAACTGCGGAGCTCAGCTAGGAAGTAATATTTAAAGGTGACAATGGCAGTGTAATTCCGTGTTAAACTTAAGAATTCGAAGCTCTTGGGCAAATTATGCGAGCTTGTACAGTTAGAAATTTATTCCTGATGAAATTTTCTACTTTCATTTCCATTCACAGCGACAAAGTTGCTCGAAAGTTACGGTGGCTCCAAGGTAAATAAACTTACTACCATGTCACAAAGGCGATATCGGAACCTTTTGTTGAATGTTTACATTAATAGCATGAGATAAGGGTACATGACGTTTATGACTAATGACGTCTGATCGTAAATTGTAAATAGCTGTAACCAGTTTATACAACTTCAGCGCATTTCAGAAGCATTCTCAAATATGATTCGGCACGAGTGGATATCTGACTTTCATATATTATGATACATATCCACGGATATCCACTCAATATGATGTTCACTACTGAGCATCCTCTTAGAGTGCGGGTTCTTGAGGATAAAAAAACAACAATTTGTGTATGTTGTTTTAAGTGTTAAGATGTTCAATAACGGTAGAAATGTTTGAGTTTTATTATGACAAATACAATTTGAAAATTGTAATACCGACCATTCTATTTAGTTTTTGGAATATTACTAAAAAGTAGTGGACCGAATATGATGAAATTTAAATGGGACCACACGGGAAGCACTGGTGCTTGAAACAAAAAAAATTGAGAATCGGCTCACCCAATCGAAAGTTATAAGTTAACAAACATATAAAAATAATAACGGAAGCTAAGAAGTTTCCTTAAAATATTTTAATCAACTTTGATAAGTCCATGGTGGCAACTATACCAATACTTAATGTCTCATTCTAATATTAGCAGCCGTTACCACCCACGACCTTGCCGACCTGTTAACCTGGAATGGTTCGTAGGAACCTAGAACCCTACATGTTGTAAAAGTACGTAATCAAAATAACTATATTCAAAGACATTTCAGTGATACATTTTTAGCACAATAATACATTGGAATGAGTGTAAAGCTCCAGGGAAGATATCGAGGAATACATTTGATGGACAAAGAGTTATTGATAGTCACTCATACAATGTGTGGCCATATTATACGAAAGGATGATCACAGTAAAGTACTCGTCGGACCTTTGCAATGTATAGCACTGAGACGTGGAATCAAAACTATTGTGAAGAGTCATGTAACTAACAATCAGAAAATAAATTGGTCCTTTGAAAATTAAATCTAACAAATAGAAAAAATATTATTGCATTATAAATGAATGTCTACTTACGGTTTCTTCTGGAGACAGGTCATCATACTCTTAGCACTAGGGTTGCATCCCAAACTTTGCGCGACTTGAAGCGTATACTGTGTTGGGTCTTTCGTCATCGCCCAATCAGACAGTGCTGACCCTGACATGAGAATGGCTCGGTGGAATAGACCTGAAAAGAAATTAAACAATTTAGCGTTTTACCATATTGTTCCATGAATTTCAACTAAACGCTTAAGCTACGCAGAGCATGGAAAGTTTTGGATGTAGTTGTTTTCGTATCCCAACTATCGTTCGTATATAGCATCACAGCTTTCTTTCTAAAAGAGCTATTAGAGCAGCTGTTTGAGATCTACCTAACCACAATGGACTAACGTCGTGGATTATGCCACATACTTTTCTGTCTGACAGGAGAGTCCGTATCACAGAGGAAAAGCACAACCTGCGGGGTTATTATGTATCACAGTTGCTAACAAATGTGGATTGAAATCTGAAAAAATGGCCGCTTTATGTCACTTCTGTCAGCTTCAGTAATCAACTTACTAACATTTTTGCTTACTGGAGTTGCCAAAACTGACATAGGGCCGCCATTTTTCAAGATTTTAATCAACATTTGTAAGCAACTGAGATACATAATAGCCGTGCAGGAACCATACGTAATCACTCAACTCATATTCAATTAATTTAATTCAACCATCAGTCATATTAACATGTTATATTTATAATAAAATAAAATCACGTCTAATTTAATTATTTCAATTGGAATTAGATGCATCATTGTTAGCAAGGATATTATAAAATCTTCATATACAGGCTGTACCGAAACTCATCGATAGCCTGGTACCGGGCGAGAGGCCAATGTATACCTGCTATGAAAAAATAAGTAAAAACCTATTTTTCCAACATGGTGTGTCAAAGTAAATTGACAATAATTTTGTAAAACCGAATTTGTTTTACTTAGTTAACAATGTTTATTACTTTGATTTGAGATTGCGATTAATAGCACTGTTATTTGTTATTACATTATTTAAAAAAATGTCTGTAAAATTGATTGATTGAGCTAATTGTTTTTCTTTTTTATTCATAACTGGTATACCTTGGTATTTCGCCCGGTACCAGGTTACCGTTGAGTTTTGATATATATATCGGTTATCGGTATATATATAACGCTAATTCTTTATAATAAGTTGAAATGTAAATTTAACGATAATAGTAATTCGCCTGCCTTTGCATCATTTGCATTTTCGTCAGTGGAACCATGGAACTGACAATCAAAACTAGTCGGAAATTTTTCAAATCAAATAAACTATTTTTCACCTTTATCTAAAGAATAAGTACCATTCTTTGCCTTGAGACCTACCAAGTTTTATTCGCTAATATTTTGTCATCAATATTTGCATACATTGTAAAACGAGCTCGTATGGTTTTTAGGCAAGGCTTAAGAGGATTGCATAGCTAGTACTTGTCCATACTAAAAGAAAAAAACTCTTTTCCACCTTTTAACATTGTCCGATTTCAGTGTTACTTGTATTTTTTTCATGTAACAATCACATTGTTTACTAAGTTTATGTACTTATAGTATATACTTCAGTGTTATCAAAACGTAGGGGCATAGTAAACAATGTGATGATTACATGAAAACAATATCACTGAAATCGGACAATGTTAAGATGTAGAAAAGAGTTTTTTCTTTTAGTATGGAAAGTACTAGCTATGCAATCCTCTTAAGATCAACCCATAGTTAGATCACAAAGTTTAAGATAACAAATTCCTTACCATTAGAGATGGGCGACAGCATCAAATAGTTGACACAAGCGGCTCCCGTCCCGTGCCCCATCAGAGTCACTGAGTTGGGGTCTCCGTTGAGGTCTTCAATGTTGTCTTTGATCCACTGCAGCGCCGCCAGTTGGTCTAATAGACCGTTGTTTCCGTAGTCATGTTCTGTCAGACTGGGTTTCATGAAACCTGCAATATTTGTCAAAAAATAGTTATTATTTATATAATTTAAACAGCTTGATGCCGCTGCTACAATAGCCTTAATGTAGTAATATTATTAAGATTTTTTAGTATAATTTGAATCTTTGATTGAATAAATAATTTAATTTTGAATGTATTTTTGATACACCTGCACTGTTTTAGTCTATTAATATAGTAAAATACGCGTCAGTTTGTTTAAATGAATATTCATGAAATAATATATTTAGTCATTAATATTTTATTTATTTATGTATTTATCTATAGTAAAAAAAGATCACAATCAAAATAAATTAAAACATAGATACTATTATAGATTATAGATAATATGTATGTATTTAGAAATATATAAGTATGTTTATCAGTTGTCTAGTACCCATAACACAAGCTCTGCTTAGCTTGGGACTAGATGGCGTTGTGTGATAGTTGTGGAATATTTATTATTTATTATTATTATTTATTCTTTTTAAAGCTAGATTGCAATCCAACTACATGCGCTTTCAGCTATACAAATTATACATAGATCATGCGTGTGTGTTCGTAGCTAGAAATATTGATAAAATAATAATACAAAAAGAAAACTGAAACAAATTATCAAATTATGTTTAATCAAACAATCTTTCAGACAGACGAGGCGCGACAGTGCCGATCTTGTCTGAGTTATTTTGATATTTTTATTATTATAATTTATTTTATTTTTATATTATTAAGATATTTATGTATAATTTGAAAGTTATGACATATTACATTACATTATTGATCTTGAGTCAAATTCGGATGTATCGCCTAGAGTTTCTAAGTAAAGTTTAAGTGGAATGTTTAAATAAACTTTGTATGAGAAATAAATATCTTAAACCTTAAATCTTAAATGATCCCAACTTTACTGATACAATTATAGTGAGGATGTGTTTTGGGCTAAGCTTACTACAGCTAAGATAATCTATATAAATGGGGGTAATCTATTTAAATAAAAATAAATCACCGAAATGTATGTAGGCGCATAACTTCCGGACGACATTTTTTTTGTTTGGTTGCTCTAGTACAGGGATGGTGTAAAAATAAAAAAAAACATCTTCAACAGCATATATCACCACGCAGGTGAAACCACGGGCGCATATAATTATACGAGTATACAAAACGTTACAGACATGGGTAACTGCAATTATTTTAGTAATTACTTTATTTACTTGCTGGATATATGAGTACGAAACTTTAAACGATGAATTACCATCAATAACAAATATATATATATATATTTTTATATGTTAATAAACATAAAAGCCATCAGCTACCATCATTTGAATTTTGTAGACCTATTTGCAATCTGCGTTGACGAATCAATCCTTCAGTCAAGTCTAGTAACTATGTATGTTGGTAGTGATTCACTTATTCGAAATACTAAACTAAATTATTGCACTAAAATTTAAATAGAAAAGTCCATATTCCGTTAACACTAAAATCCAAATTCATGTAACACTTATAATTACATTACTAAAAGCAGGATCATTAATTTCAATTTTGGATAGTTTTACGTACGTTTAGCGAGCACCGAGTTACGTGACGATACACGATACACACGATATAAGAGAAATATCTTATTTTAGTCCTGTCATTCACAAGTATTATAGTAATTTGGATTTCAGCCTCAATAGAATAAGAACTGCCATAATTTAATTATTTTTTTTTAGTAAAGAGAATGCTTACAGAATCGCCACCATTAGATTCTTAATGGAGATTAAGATTCCCGAGGTATATAGCCTATAGTCCGAGTAGGAATTGATTCTTTTACCCGTGTTAAACACTCTACTTTTCATTTCGAATATGAGGAAAATAAAACTAGTTGTTTATCTAAATTATTTATTGATAATATATAATAATATTAGTAGTACCTATTTAAAAACCTATCGACAAGGAGGTCGCACGAAGAATCCAGCTCGGATGGGCAGCGTTCGGGAAGCTTCGATCCATCTTTTCGTCCCCAATACCTCAGAGCCTGAAAACCAAGGTTTTCAACCAGTGTGTGTTGCCAGTGATGACTTATGGCACTGAGACGTGGTCCCTTACTGTGGGCCTCATTAACAAGCTTGAAGTCGCTCAACGAGCAATGGAGAGGGCTATGCTTGGAGTTTCCCTGCGTGATAAGATCCGAAATGAGGAGATCCGTAGGAGAACTAAGGTCACCGACATAGCTCTCAAAATTAGCAAGTTGAAGTGGCAATGGGCAGGCCACATCGCTCGCAGAACTGATAACCGATGGGGAAGAAAGGTTCTCGAGTGGCGACCACGCACCGGAAGGCGTAGTGTAGGCCGGCCCCCCGCTAGGTGGACCGACGACCTCATAAAAACCGCGGGGAACCGCTGGATGCAGGAAGCGAGTAGCCGGTCCAAGTGGCGTTCTATGGGGGAGGCATATGTTCAGCAGTGGACGTCTTCCGGCTGATAATGATGATGATGATGATGATTTAAAATTAATTGTCACAGTAGGACAATTCGTGAAATTAAAAGTTTTTGTTTGGAATGTTTGTGCTGTTTGATATATTATGACAAATTTGGCAGTTCTGGATATCTGTAAAAGTAGGAGACTCTGGTATTTCATCAGACGATGGATTCCATAGCGGATACTCCCTGGAAGTTGTCGGCTGAGGCGAATTGCGGCGTATTTTTATAGTTTCTATTAATTTGGTTGAAATTTTAGTTTTATTTTGGACTGAATCCTCAATGTAGCCTTCGGCGACTGTGCTGGATTTCCAGCCTCCATGTTTTTTTAAGGTTGTAATTTTTGCTCCAGAATCGGCTAAAAGTGTTGCTGACGTTAGTCTATAACAATGTCCGGTATACTGCTCACAGTTTGGGTAATTCCAATATGTTGCTATCTGCTTCCTTGCAAACCTGATATTTTATTTTTACCGATCACTTGTTTATATCATTTTCCCTTCTGATAGTTGAGAAAAAACGGTCCGTTTTTACATCACTGGGTCTCATTTTTTGATATTTCTTTACTATTTGTGTAAACTCTTCTTGTTCTACCAACGAGCGCTCAATATTTGTTTTTGTTTTAGTCAGTTTTACAAGTAATATTTAGCCTTGACTTTCAATGTCCTTAATTGTCAAATTAGTGAGTTCACTGCTTCTTCAAGCGCCATTTGTACCGAGTATCAATACCACCTGTGAAAAACATTTTATTTTTTAGTATTTGTGTAATAAATACGTTCATTTTTAGAATAAATCCATAAATACTTAGGTAAACTTACCTTCACTGCCAAATATATTTCGTCGGGAGCATCATTTAAAAAAAAATCACTTCATGAGAGGTGAAAACCTTAGATTTCTTACTCTTGAACCCCTGAGACTGTCTTTTCAAAAATGATGTTAAGTTATGGATTTTTTCAAATTTACATTATGTTTTACACTAAGTGTACTCTTGAGCATTGAATATCGGTTCTATAGCGTAGAAGGCTGTAGTTTGCTACAGAGTCCATTAAAATATGTAAGAAATACACTTTCGGAAAACGATTTTATATTCTTCTCTGCTCCCCACTTCATAAAATCATTGTATGTGTTTATATATCTTTCTTTTGAGATTTCTTTGCGCTTGCGCTAAGTTCACACTGGCTGTTTAGAAAGTCACATGGCCGCAGCATTTTTAATTAGTTTTTTTTTTACATAAAACTCTTCACAGCTGACAGCAGTTCTATTTTTAAAGTTCATTCCGGCCCTTAGGTGGGAAGTAATTTGTATGAGTTTTTCCTTCTCTATGGAGGGAAGCAGCATTTTCCACCCAATAATCAGATCAAAACAACACTACTTTTTTAGTATAAGAAATGAAAAGAATATTCTCGTGTACATCTGTATAATTTTATTAGCGTCTGGATGCGAATCCCAAAAGTCAAAAAAATCCGACTTATTAAATGGTAAGCATGTTCTGCAACAGGCCGTCTTTATTGGTACCACCGAAGTGTCAGGTATTCTACCGCTGAACACGCTGAACAATAGTGCGCAAGCATTACTGTGTAAGAATGTAAAGGGCACTCAAGACTAGGTCATCATCTCAGCCGTAGGACGTCCACTGTTAAACATATGCATCCCCCATAATTTTCCTAAAGGACTGGTTGACTGGTCCATGACTATGTATTTATTTGTAAAACCGAATAAATATTATTTGATAATTACGTATGTTTATTATTTTTATACATCTTTTGTGCCTTTCACGGAGATATCGAATTATTGTCTTGTTGGATCTCTGAAGCGCTCGTAGCGGAGCTCGACTTGGCGATCTTAACCGATCAACAAGTTAAGCAACACTTGCTGCGGTTAGGACTTGGATGGGTGACCGCTAGAAGCATTATTCAACTGAGCGCTACCGTGCTTCGGAGGGCACGTTAAGCCGTCGTTTCCGGTTCTTTGTCTTAGGACAACAGCGGCCTGAAAACTTCGACAAGGATTGGCCACTAACCTATCCACCAATCCGCACTGAGCCTGCGTGGTGTATTATGGCCCAACTCCTCTCTCTGAGAGGAAGGCTCAAGTCCCAGCAGTGGGAACAAAATAGGTTTATTATGATTATGAATCTGGCTAGCATGGAAATCTTTTTAGATGCACATAAAATAACGTACCCAATATTCCCAATCTGAAGTTGATCGTAATAACCATGATGTTCCCGTACGAAGCCAATATTCTCCCATCATAGGGATTTCCTGAGCTCCACTCAAAGGAATCCCCGTGGATAAACACCAATACAGGAAACTTCTTTGATTTTTGCTCTGAAACAATATAAAAATAGACATTACTAATTATTTGGAAAAAGTTTCGTGTCGAGACTTTAAGTGCCATCTATGAGATACCTCATGGACTACGTTGAGCTAACTACAGCTATTTGAAATGGTGAGAGTAAAGCACAGCGTAATTTTCCAACTAGCCGTCTGCTTCCACTAGTTTCAGACACTTTTCGTAGATGGCGCTTTACTAAATTTGCAACAAATTTTTGTTTTCCACAATAATATATATTAATAGCAATTATCTTCATTTACAAACACACAGAAGAAAAAAACATTTACGAACACTGAGGCCGTAGCAAAAACAATTTGCAAAAAAGTAATCATAACCAAGCATCAACACGTAACACTACGGCGTAAAATCTATGAGTTATCTGAGTTCATATGGCCCTAGCATGAATAAATGTTATATGTGTAACGTAACGTGTCGGTCACGTGAAACATCATAAACTGTAATTTATCTAGGGCAACTGTGACACAGATAACTCATAGTTTGTACGCCGAACCGTGACGCGTTGACGCTTACGATACGAATACTTTTTCGCAAATTATTTGTATTACGACGAATTTTGTAGTAATTTGCAGTTGCTGCAGTAACTTATTTTTTTAAATATTACATGGTCTGCAAATAAAATAATACGCATTTTACTCATTACTTCTGCTAGTGTCCGTCTTGGTAGGTACCACCACAGTACTGGATTTTTTTCCTTGAATTAGTAATGTAAAAGCACTTCTGTGATAAGGTCAAGAATAAGAATCATTTATTTGCTCAAAATACGAGTATACATACAACACAATATGAGCAGGTTTTAGATCAGGTGAATATACTATTTTATTTTATATTTATTTAAATATTTTTAGGGAAACTTACAGCTAGGTATAAACATAATATTTTAATATGTACATATAGCCAGTTACAAATTTCCACTTTTAGGTATTTACATTATAAATAACTATATATAAATAGTTCGTAAACAATAGTATATAAAACTGAGGATTAGTTGGTAAAAAAATCATATTATAAATAATAAAGATGAACTTGCATCGTTTTTTGCCCATAGGCGTGCAAGTTAGTCGAGCGATGGCATGCATTAAAGGAAATTGATAATCAAATTAAATATAAACATAATACAATGTGTACAGGTATAATAATAATAATTTGAATATCTAATTAAGTCAATGAATAATTAAACAATTTTTAAGCGATGTTATAAGATAATAATAACTTTTTTTAGTATTACTTTTAAAGCACTAACGCCTGTTTTAGCAATCTCAAACATTGAAATTTATAGAGAGAAAAATTCTATCCTCAGACGGGATTCGAACCCGCGTCTTCTGACTCTTCGTGTCAGACGCCATTGACCAACTAGGCCACCGAAGTATAATATGTCAACTTAAACTAAAGTCAAGAGCAAAAAAGTCAATTTTTATAATAAGACCATCATCAGTCATCAGATTATATAATAACACTTCTCAATTAGAATTTTTTAGCTTCTTTTTGAACAAATTAATTCTTAGATCTCTTGGCAATTTGTTTTATACGAGGGGGCCATACACACTAAACTATTATTCATAAGAGTTGTGTTAGCTCTATATTTGCTACATTTATTTTGGTCTCGCCTATTTATTTTTACATAATCTGAGCACTGCAGTCAGTAAAAATACTGGGTGGAGTACACTGAACGGCTATGTGTAAGCGACCAACGCAGAACAGCCGTGCGATTCTCTAAAGAGCAAACATTGTTGCATATTTGTTATATTTATTTACAACATCCGTGAAACAAATGACAAGATGACAAGAAACTTGTGAAAAACAACCTTATGTACAAGGGCGATATCTTATAAAGTATTTGACATCGGTGAGCGAGATTGAGATTTGAGAGAATCATTAGAGAATCGCACAGCTGTGCTGCCTACAATTTTAAAGCTCAAAATCTAGATCGCACACATCAACAACAGTCATGGCTAGGCGTGACGCTTACCATGAAGTAAAAGACCAGCCAGCCCGTCTTGTGAATTAATTGCATAAACACATTAGGTTGGTACATTTTAACGTTTACCATGTAATAAAAGTGCGAATCGGGTATCTACTCGTATAAGCGTCCTGGAGATATGACCAATAAAATACTGTTTTTTGTTGCCATTAGTACAACATTTGAAGAAGTCGTTAAGTAAAAAAGTTTGCTTATTTTGATCAGACCTTACAAACTTTATTATAAATTTTAATTTCTTATTAAATCTTAATACTGGGTTACTGTAATAGTGTTGTTTAATATTATTAAGAAGTTAAGAAACTGTTCGCTGTCCCGCAAACAAGAACTAATTATGGTCAAAACTCACTTGTTAGTCGGTTACACAGAAGTTATAACAAAAGATTTCAATGTACAGATATTTTTCATGATAGCAGGGAGGTTTTCAGACGAGAAACTCTGAAAATTCTTAATGATGTAGATATTTAGAGCGTAATTGAAAAATCAATTTAAAACACACCATCAAACATACACTCTCGCGCACACACCCTCATACACACACATATCCCTACACTAACACACACAACAATACCTGCTTACTACATAATTAATGTTTAATAGTTTATTTTGTAACATAATTTTATTAAATTGTTAGTGACTGTCGTATTAAGTAAATTTAAGCTAAATAATTTGAATCTGTTATTGGCTTTAAGTTTTATACACTAGTTTATCTAATGTATTATTATGAGCTGTAGATTATGTTATATATATAAATAAATAAATAAATAAGTAAGTAAAAAATCATTTATTTTAATTACACTTGTGTAAAACTAGAGCTGGTCGCTAGTATATAAAATATACGAATGCACGAATACCTGTTTGTCGTTTATAAAATTTCTAACACTCATACCCCTGCACTAGAATTGCCAGTGTCGCGGGAGGCATACATACTCATTACACACATACATACATCATAAACCAAAACCCGAAAAAAGACGTTTCTATTTGGACCATGCATTGAAGGCAGTGTCGCTACCAATATTAATGGAGTCATCGAAAGATTCAAAAATTCAAAGCTAACCTTTGAGTTCGGTTTGTTCAGAATACACTGCACACTGATGTACGTTGAAGTGGTTCAACTACTGTTGAACCAGTACAATGGGTACGTATGTATACTTCACCTATCATCAATTATTTGCTCAGAGCAGTTATTTCCGCCCTTACATCAAAGGGCTTGAGCACTCGACCTACATACAGCGGACGCGAATTTTGGAATCTCTCCAATAAATGTTTACCTGAAAATATATCAAAACTAGTACATATTAAAAAATCTTTTTCTATTGTTAGAGCTAAAAATATATCATAGATATTTGTGGACCAAGCCATTTACGTCCATTTGGCAAGTGAGTGCCTTAAGTAAACTCTAACATGTCGTTCTGAGGTCGGACTGTGGGTAGGCTTTTGGTGTTGAGTCTTTAACCTTTACCCTTTCTCAGATGAACACTTTTATTACAACCATTATTTTAGTGGAGAAGTCACTACAATATTGGTTCTTTTCAAATATTTTTATAATTTATTTTCTTTAATAAAACAGAATGTAAGTTATTTTTTACAAAAGCTCAAAATTGAATAACCTAAGAATTATCTATTTTATTCCTTCCTATACCGTGATAATTAAAACAGAAGATTTGTGAAATAACCTGCCGTATATTTACGTCTCTGGGTGTATTAGACTAGACGTTATACGTGCCGTATATTACGTCTAGTTTTTTTATAAATATAAATATACCGTGAATAATTATCGAACAGATGCTGGACATTGCATAAATGTCCATGGCTCAGGGGGAGTTAGCATATATAATTTGTAGACCAAGACATTTATTATGTAAGGAAGGGAACAGTTTAAGCAACTGTTACCTTTACCTTTTTAATTGATATCAGTACCTTTTTAACATTTATGATATTACTTACGAATTGTCAAAACTTTTCATCATCTTACGCCAAAAGCTATCCCCTAAGTCAAACTAAAGCGCTCGTAGGAAGGTAATTAAAGACTGTTTGCGCACAATAAAAAGCCGGAGTTCTATAGTATACGGCCTTGCAGCGGACTCCGTCTGCTCCATTGTTTATCCCTTCATTGTTCTGCCATTGCTTTGTTTGTCGGAAAATAACGTAAAATTTTCGCTTCTTGGGTACTTACTGTTTTTACAAACCACACAAACAATCTATCAAATTGCAACCCTGTTTCTTAAAGTCTAGAGTTTAATTTATTTTTTATTAGTACAAAAGTGCAATCAGATGTAAGATTCTTTTATCGGATTAAAATCTTAATCTCTCTTGTTTTAAATAATCTACTTACTAAAGTCGACGCTTTGTTTGCTTAGAATTTTCCTTCTGAAACTTTCGTCATCGTATTAGCCAGTGAATTACGTACACTACTGAATTTTCTTCCTAAGCTTCCTCAAAACATTTCCAAACCAGCCGGTTAGAAGCGGCCTGCATCCAACGTCGTCTTGTTACCTTTATCAGGTCGACTGTCTTACCTTATTGGTGCTGCCGGTTCGTGGTCTCCACTTTACAAGCTTACGGCCACAGCCCTCCGTTCTACGTGCTTCCCTGCCCACTGCGACTTCAACTGGCTTACCTTCTGGGTTATGCTAGTGACTACGGCTGGGCTATTATGTATCTCAGTTGCTAACAAATGTTGATTGAAATCTTGAAAAATGGCGGCTCTATGTCAGTTTTGACAACTCCTGTAAGCAAAAATGTTAGTAAATTGATGACTGGAGTTTACAAAAGTGACACAGAGCCGCCATTTTTTCAGATTTCAATTAATATTTGTTAGCAACTGAGATACATAATAGCCCAGCGGATCTCGTTTTTTCTGTATACATTGAATGTGTATATGGTACCTACGGACTACGATACGGACATATGAAAGACAATTTGGCTGACAGCACAGAGACGTTTCGCACGCTTCGCTCGCTCGGTCAACTATCATAATCAATCATAAAGTTTAAATTAAAAGCATAATTTGCTCGTTTCGTAACTAATTTAAATAACAAAACAACAAATAGCATAAGATTCTGGAACTGATATAGTTCGTATTATAGTTCAGCAGTCTCTTAGCAGGAGAGATAGTAGTCCTTCTATAAACGCTTCAGAATGAGCATATCTGAACAACTGAAACTATACGTACTAATAGATCCACACTAATAATTATTATAATTTGAGATGGCCCTAATATTTTACTAGCAATAAAATTTTAATTGCTTCTTTAAAGTCCTAGAAACATTTATCAATGAATTTTAAAATTGGGGCTAATAAACCATTTCGACACCCTCGACGAAACACGAGCGATCTATTTTGAGACTCTTCCATCCGCCTTTCAGACCAAATTATGTATATACGTGAAGATAAAGGAATGTCTCTTTGTCCGTATTTGTGTTTCTGCAGCTTACGTTTGAGGGTGTGTTTTTTTTTACTTTTGTGCAGTCTTTGATGTCTGCTGAAAAGGGTTGAATAAGTATCTGTTAATTATATTCCCTACAATACTACTAATATTATTATTGTGAATATTTAGATCGAGTGTTTGTGATTTTTGAATGAAATTTGGTATGTTGGATCTTAAGTAACACATATGTTTATCAAAATCATAAAATAAAATATTTATATTATAATCCAAGCGTACAAAACCGCGGAAAGAATGTGCTAATATAATATCTGTAAAAGGTCAACACTAACGTTATTACGTTTCATCATCATCATCTCAGCCGTAGGACGTCCACTGCTGAACATATGCCTCCCCCATGATTTTCCAAAAGGACCAGTTGGAAGCCGCCTGCATCCAACGTCGTCCTGTGACCTTCATCAGGTCGTCTGTCCACCTCGTCAGTGGACGACCTACGCTGCGCTTTCCGGTCTGTGGTCTCCACTCTAGAACCTTCCGGCCCCATCGGTCATCTGTTCTGCGTGCTATGTGCCCTGCCTACTGCCACTTCAACTGGCTTATCTTCAGGGCTATATCAGTGACTTTAGTCCTTCTACGGATCTCCTCATTTCTGATTCGATCACGTAGAGATACCCCGAGCATAGCCCTTACAATTAGCTCGTTGTGCGACTTTGAGCTTGCTTATGAGTTCTATTACTTTAGTAAAAATCAGTTATTGGAGTGTAACTCAATAACTACTGAACCGAATTTGATAAAATTTACATAGACAGCACCAGCACACAGTAAGCACTAGTTTTCAAACAAAAAATAATTTTGGGAATCAGTTCACCCAGTTGAAAGTTATAAGGTAACAAACAAAAAAAATGTACAGTCGAATTGAGTACCTCCTCCTTTTAGGAAAACGGTAGAAAAAGTAATTTAGTTCAACTTTGTAAACTACAATCTATACACTGACAGTATCTACACTTATAAGAAACTTGTGTCAAATTCGATGTAGACTAAAGGTGCAATTTATGCTGGAATAATTGATACTTTGTTGTAAAGTGACAAGTATATGGCAGGTACACGACAATAAACTCAAACCAATTTCTAGATTAAAGGAGGCAAAGGTAGAAAGAAATAAGTTACATTTTTAGGTTATAAGAGTAACGGTTTATTTAATTTTATTATCACCCAATATTTGGGTACACAGTTAGTAGCACGGGTATACAGTTAGTATATAGGGTGTTTGGTAGAGGGACCGACAAACCAAATGAGCGTGTTCGGGGGACCACTTGGAGAATACAAGTTGGCCAAAAAAAATCCCCGACCCCCCAATATGTTTAACTTTTTTTTGTGACTTTTCCTTTTTTCTCCGAAATTGTACCTATTTACCACCATAACATTTGTAAAATCTGTTTTAGATCGGATGTTTTAGTTGAATTTGGTCTCTAATACACCTTCAGGCCACGCAAAGCAAAATTGGATACAAAACAGAGCTAAATAACTGATTTAGTTAAAAAAAATTGGGGTGTCGGGGATTTTTTTTGGCCAACTTGTATTCTCCAAGTGGGCCCCCGAACACGCTCATTTGGTTTGTCGGTCCCTCTACCAAACAACCTGTATAATTTTAAACTAAGTGGATTAATTTGCATTATATGTTTTTTTATGACACGGTGGACTGACGACCTGATAAAGGTAGCCGGATGACGTTAGATGCAGGCCGCTTCCAACTGGTCCTTTTCGAAATTTGTGGGGAGGCATATGTTCAGCAGTGGACGTCTTACGGTTGAGATGACGATGATGAACTATAAATCTCAATCTCAATCTCAATGAAGTATAAAAAAGGAATACCGTCTCGCACTATCAGCATGGGGATTTTAGTCTACCTATTCATGACTACAAAATCATTTACTATTTTTAATAATAAGAGGTCAGCATTATATGTATTTGTAGGGAACGACTATAAAAACATTTTTTAACGCAACAAACAACATAACTCACGTACAAAGAGAGATTATTTATTATTTTATTAATTTACAAGTGAAGTCACGGGCGAAGTTCAGTACCAGTATTGTTTATTTATAAAAGATCCATTGAACGAAGTGTGGAACTGTGAACTACATTTATTTCGGTTTAGGAATGTCGTTTAGCTATAATTAGTTGTGTTGGTTACACGTTATTTTTGGATACCATTTTGAAACAGAAACGTGACTATTCGACGAATTTCGGTAAGATAATGAATTCACTTTTAGTTTAAAGTTAGAAAAGAAGGAAGAGAACAAGTACAATTTGAAAAATGTAATACTGACTTCCATTCTATTCAGTTATTGGAGTGTATCTCAAAAACTACTGAACCGAATTTGATGAAATTTAAATGGGACCACGTGGGAAGCACCAGCTTTCAAACATAACATTTTGAGAATCGGTTGACTCAGTCGAAGGTTATGAGGTAACAAACATAAAAAAATAAGTCGAGTTTAGTACCTCCTCCTGTTTTGGAAGTCGGTAATCGGTAAAAAGGTCGGAATGTATACATTCATACCGACGCTCTATGATCCTCTGTGCCGCGGGAGGCACGAACATACAAAATGACACACCACAATATACAATACTCGAAATCAAACATATCTGCTCATAACACAAATTGCACCGGCCAGGAATCAAAACTGGAACCTCGAGCTTCGAACGCCGGGTCACTATCAGAGGTATCGAACCCACAAAATCTTTTTTGTCTTATATATTTTTAGGGACTTTGAATCACACAGTGACTTTGACACTATGAACCATTACATTCATTTGACTATCATCAGGTATATTTTTGGCTTTGGACAGCCTTATACAAGGTTACTGCTAATTAACTGGCGATACGCGACAGGCGTGATGGGTATCGATAACAAAAACTAAAAAAATGAAAAAAAATTTTATTCAAAATTTGGAATAATAATGTTCATTATTCATTACCTACATTGAGTTACGATTCACAGGTCAATGATTACCTACCATAGGTAAGCAGCTGATTTTAATACCATAGGTAATTAAAATCAGCTGCTTTTTGTGGATAGGTAGAATACTTTGTAGGTACTCACACCAATTTGTTAAGATTAATTTTCAAGATAGGTACCTAAGTAGTAGGTAGGTACCTAATTAATGTCAATTACTACCTAGTAGGTATATCATCACATCTTCACAAGAAAACCACGTAGTCTAAGGTTCATTTACCTATCGGCACGATAGTCAACGATTCGAACTCAATCGAATGAAAAAATTGGTAGGTAAACATGTGAAAACAGTATACCTACTAGACACTGTTTTTACATTTTTTATTTACAGTTTAACTTGTGTAAGCATGGATTGCGTAACCATACAAAACCATGAATGTTTTTATTATGATCGTATTGATGTTAGTAGGTACTTACTTATCTACTTAAATGCTATCTGCGCACGAATACGTACCTTCTTACCCAATAAATTATTAACGTTAAAAATACACAAACATTTAACATAATGGTTCAATTTGATTTTAATGCCCGCCTGGCTAGCTACTACTTTCAATTAGAAATGAATATCTATCGCCAAACACTTAACGGTGTGTTCCGGTAGCTGTCAAAAAAACATGATGGCGCGTTCATAAAGGTAGACAATGAGCCCGATGCGGTTTTGACAAAATTTTAAAACATTTCTAATTTTTGGTAGATATTATGATGTTTTACACTAATAATCAAATTAGGAATAGGAAATAGGATGTAACGCTTACCAAGAGAGTGATGGACATGAAATTTCATGGATAGATTAGGTAGCTAAAACAAAAGATGGATGGACGTCGGAGCACACTGACATGCGACATCGCCGCCGCTGCTCCGCGGCGCGCTGCACTTCGAACCAGCGATATCAAGCGGCGGCCGCCGTTTCAATCACTAAGCGATCGCAACGGAGCGGGTGGGTGCGCGAGCGTCTTTAATTCAAAACAGCTGATGCTTTTACTTAGTGATTATTCTTTTTTATTGTTTTGTTAGTGATTCTAAGCACCATACAGTATTGTGTATCGCTTATTATCTCATTGATAACTCAAAGACAAGTTGAAAAAAAAACTTAAAAAATTTTTTTTATTTTCATTTTTTTTAGTTTTTGTTATCGATACCCAACACGCCTGTCGCGTATCGCCAGTTAATTAGCAGTAACCTTGTAGAGCAACCTAGCTAGACCAGATATTGGCTCAGCTAGGATGCTCTGAAGTAGACCCACATCAGTTTAACTAAATAGTAGGCATTAATGTTTTTTTACTTTAGTATATACCAGGCAAGCGTCCTATGATAATTTAATTTACGAACCAGTGTACGCAAAAACCCCGCGAAAATCCGCCATTTAAAAAAATGCACGCACAATTTAAGTACCGGTCGCGGTAATTTAATTGTAGTCAATTATCTATTGAAGGTATTTTGTATCTGTAAACGGCATAAAATAACACTAAGTATTTAACTTATTAAGTCCATCGAATGTCGAAGCTCATTAATGTACTAACCTAGATTAATTTCTCACTTGTGAAATATGTAACTAGAGATTTTGCTTTTAAAATAAGTGTGTGTGCATTACTATATGCTGTTAGTTATTGAACAGTTTAGTTTACTTACATTTCGTCTCCATCACTAGATCAGATTGCTACGTATTATATTTTACCGACTTTTTCTCTGTTGGCTTACGTATTACTTTTTATCCGCATTTCAAATCGACCGTTCGTTAGTTCAGATCGCTTATTAGATAACCATTTATCAGTCGATTTAAATCATTGAATGTTCAAATTCTCACGATTCTTGAACGAATCACATTTAACAGTCCCCGTGCGGAGCATATTCTATATATATTTTATATGGCTCCGGGATCAGCCAAGAGCGGCGTTCAATTCAATTCAATAACAAATAAGCACAAAGTTCAAATACAAAAATACATGTCTAGAGTATTACAATGTAATTGCCGCTATATTGGCTTGTTATTTACATACAATTTTTCACAGAACCTAACCTTTGTTCACAACATACGAATCTAACGCCCTTACCCTCACGCAACCCACGAACACACTCTCATATCTTACACACACTCTAACCCTCACCTACACACAGTCTAAACCTAACAGAACCTACACACTACACTCAAATACTGTTCACTACGAAAACTAAATACAATTTCGCCAATTTCAGTTCTCATTTAGCAACTATTTTAGTCGCTCTAATTAATTGATGTGAACTAAAAAATAACTGGCGCCGGTAACCCAATTCGTAAAGAGTAAATAAATGTCAATCAATCGTCGCCATTTTTCCGAATATGTAGTACACGACAGTGCCTAAACTCGGCCACTAACAAAAAAATATATCTTCAGAAAGACGCTATAGACATTTGTTGCAAGTTGTGTCTATTATATTATATTATTAATTCTACTATCGAAAGTAATATACAAATAAATAGAGATTTAAGTGACTGTTTGTAATTTTTTATTAAACCTCTTATTAATCTTTGACGTTATAGGCAATTTACACATCAAATAATATAGATATTTTACGCTTTTGAATTAAGGATATAATAATTTAGGAATCTTATCTATCCGGGTCTTTAGCTTACTAGTGCTCATCTATGAAGCAAGAGCGCAGCGGCGTCTGTGTGCTACTGGCTACTTTTAAAGTATCTATAACCTTATGAGATGAGTATAAATGTTAATAAATCTAAAGTAATATTAAAATGTTAGTAAGTTACATATTATGTTTAGTATTAAAGTTGTTCAAGCTAAAAAGTATCGGTATTTTTAAGTATTAGACCGCACTTGGCAGCATTTATCATAAATAAATAAGATTTAAGGCAGCACAATCCGGCCTAAACATAAAACTGTACGTATAAAATAGTATATTTATTAGTAAACTCCATCACTTAAAAAACAGTGATGTACTAACATACATTGCACAAAAACCCTTTGAGAATACGCCATCAATTAACAAAACATTAACTTTGAACGAAAAACTTCTTTTTTAATTTCTACTCTCAAATAGTAATCAATGAACCAATTGAACAAAAAAGTTCCAACTGATCTTAGTGCGATTAATCGACCAGGTTAATATTGAGGTCTTTTAGTCTTTACAAATGTAGTAGAAAAGTAGTAGTTTAAGAAGAACAACATGTTTTTAGACAAACTACAAACTCGTTAATATTAACCATAACTGCACATGTACATTGCTACGAGCGAAGTTGCGAATTACTAAAAAATTTACCGAATCGTTTCTGAGTTTAAGTACATTACCAACTACAGTATCTGTATGACTAAGCATTGTTCGTAAGTAAACAATTGATTTTCTTGGTCTAACCTCAAACCAAATACGCATTTGCTTACAACGCCATCTATTTAAGATAAGTCTAAGCTTTAGTGTTGTTGTGTCGGTAAAACAGTAGATAATTTATTATTATTATTTACAATAATAATATTGTTGCAGTTTTTCTTTGCCTGAAAACACGGATAAAACAATTCTAAAAATTAAACCTCGAAACTCGATCGATTTATCGTCTCCGAAACCCCTGCATGCTAAATTTTATGAAAATTGTAGCCATTTCCGTGATTTAGATTATATCTATATATATATACATATGTGTAAATGAACCTTTATTTCTCCTGGTCACGCTATAACATGTAAACGGCTTTACCGATTTCATTCACCTATTTGTTAATGTTTTCCAATACTTCGTATAAACATAAAAAAAGAAAGAATGTGAGGTTATGGCGAGGCCTAAGGCCGAGCCTACTACGCGTATTAAGTCTCGGGCAGTCTATACATAGTTCGTATCGTTCGTATCGGGCTAGTATATACGAGTACATAGTATAGAAGAGTTGCTCGTTTAAAGGTATTAGATTAAACTTAAGAAAATCTACTACTATGCGTACTGAACCCAATCATAACTATCTTAAAACGTTCTGCCAAGACATGTATGATAGATCTAAGATGTTTCCACTGACATATGAACCGATTCCTTTGTGCAAAGATCAATCACTGTCTCGCACATTCCGGTTGTGAGTGCGGCGTTAAACTGGAAAGTAGGTACTAAAATATAGAACGCTGTTCAACGTGAGCTCATTTGGTGAAGAATTCATTTGTTTTGCGGGTCATTCATCATGCTTATTTCTAGGTTCCTGTAAGCAAGGCTCAAGCAATGAATTCCACATTAACCGAGGCGGTGGAATGGATACTCTATGGATATCTTAGCGTATTTTATCCACGAATGAGTTCTCAAGGTAGACTTTTATTTTTATGTTATCAGAAGACGGTACAAGCACGAGTTATATCTCCGAAACTATTCACCGCTGCATTAGAAGATGCCTTCAAGCTTCTGGAATAGCAAGGACTCGGCATCAATATTATCGGCAAGTACATCACTCATCTTCGACTTGCCGACGATATTGTAGTCATGGCAGAATACATGGAAGACCTCAGTACAAAGGCCTCAAATGCCTACTTAAGATGAACATGGAGAAGAAGAAAATTATGTCTAATGGCTATGTTGTGCCTGCTCCAATGTCAGCTTGGAACTCAGTTCTCGAAGTTGTTGATGAATACATCTATCTAGGATAGACAGCCAAACAAGGCAGGTCCAACTTCGAAAAAGAGGTCGATCGTCGAATGCAACTCGGCTGGGCAGCGTTCCGGAAACTTCGCAAAGTCTTCTCGTCAAAGAGTTTTCAACCAATGTGTGATACCAGTGATGACGTGGTCTCTTGCTATGGTCCTCAGTTCAAAGTCACACAACAAGCTTTGGAGATGGCTATGCTCGAGGTTTCTCTACGTGATCTAATCAGAAATGCAAAGATCCGTAGAAGATTAAAAGTCACCGACATAGCCCAGAAGATTTGCCAATTAAAGCGGCAGTGGGCAGGGCACATAGCACTGAGAATATTTGGCCGATGGGGCGGGAAGGTTCTGAAGTGAAGACCACGGACCGGCAAGCGCATCGTAGGTCATCCACCGACACGGTAGACAGACAACCTGATAAAGGTCGCAAGACGACGTTGAATGCAGGGCAATTCAAACCTGTCCTTTTGGAAAATTATGGGGGAGGCATATGTTCAGCAGTTAGAATAGAATATAATAGTTTACAACTTATTTGTCACAGGAAAAATATAACGTTTGACGTTGGTATTAAGTGGTAACCTCTTCCTATAACAGGAGCATTTCGTCAAGTGACGAACTGCACTATAATCCATTACCACGTTAGCCGCAGGGCGTAGCTAGGTAGCATATTATAAATGAAGAACTATAAAACTGTCACAAAAGTAGTAGAACTATGTAGAACTACGAGTGCTATAACACTAATATTATAACTATTAGTAAGTAAGCTGGGAAAGCTTTGCTTAATACAGCTTATAAAAACACTTCCTTATTAAAAGATAGTGGCATAAAAGTATGTTAATTACCAAATATCAGCATAAAGCTATTTTCACACAGTTGTTATGCGAGCAAGGTCGTTGAACAATTTATGTGGGAATCCAAAAAATCTGCATGCCTTTGCCAATTTATTTGATAGTAACGAAACAATTCTTTGTGTGTGCCAGCAGAGCGCGAAGTGCCAAATTAGAGGCGCCGGGCAGGTTTTGTTAAGAGAACCAGGTCGTGGAATAAAATGATAATTAAAACGCTGTTTTCTGCACAAGCTTTTGATTAACACTATGACTTTAGTTTCTGTACGTATTGAATGTTTGGAACCCAGAAGATTTGGTAGAAATAGTTTTCCTTAACATTGCAATGTACTCTTCGCTTTACACAAATCTAAGTACAGTAAAACCTACTTAGTTAAATAAAGAAAAGGAAGAAAAGAAACCTAATAGATTTATTCATGACATCACACAACATAACATACAAAAATACTGACAAATAGGACAACCATAATAATAATAATGTTGCGTAATGCCATGAAAGAGCCCCAACTCAGCATACGCTAGGGTAAACCCAAGCACTGATTTTCAGTCAGCGCTCCTCACTGACATCACGAACGTAACTAGTGACACAACAGAAACAAATAAACAATAGAAAATAAATAAAGATACATAGTATTAAGAAACAAAGATAATTATTATAATTACAGTCAAAAATACAGTCAAGAAAACAAAAACAAACAAGATGGTGCATTCCGAGACACTTCGCGCGTTGCTGAAATTGTTCATGTGTAATAAACATAGCATAAGCTATATATAAGTTAGAATAAGAATGCATAAGCATGTTACTACTAATATAGAAATAATATAAAAAATGGAGCATCACATAACTTATTAACGTCAACCTTATTATTTTATATTCGTGATGTTTTGAAAGACCAGCCGTGCGATTCTCTAAGACCAAACATCATTGCATCTTTGACAACATCGTGAAACAAATGACGAGATGACAAGAAACGTTGGAAAAATAACCTTATGTACAAGGGCGATATCTCACAAAGCATTTGAGATTTGAGATGCTCATTGACGAATCATTCGAGAATCGCACGGCAATTCGCAAAATGTTATTAATCTTACAAGGACATTATTTAAAAAATGTCAGACTATGTGAGTCTTTGAATATAGTAATACACATGCTTCAGTTTCACCACATAATATATAATAGTATGGTTTAATGCAGCGTATTTGAGTATATACAGGGTCCCTCTACCAAACGTAGAGGGACCGACATACCAAATGAGCGTGTTCGGGGGCCCACTTGGAGAATACAAGTTGACCAAAAAAAATCCCAGACCCCCCTAGCAAAGCAAAATTGGATACCTGATTGGATTGGCCTGAAGGTGTATAGAGACCAAATTCAACTAAAAATATCCTGTCTAAAACAGATTTTACAAATGTTATGGTGGAAATTGGTACGATTTCAGAGAAAAAGGGAAAATTCTGTCTCTGAATGTCTGAATGTCAGAATTCTGTCTCTGAATGGGGGTCTGGGATTTTTTTTGGCCAACTTGTATTCTCCAAGTGGGCCCCCGAACACATCTATTTGGAATGTCGGTCCCTCTACAAAACACCCTATATATACACTTTTATTATTTACACATTTGATACACTTAAAAGTACAAAATGTAGGGAGCATGAGTCTGTAATTTGTAGATTTCTTTAATATAACTACTTGTAAACAACTCATTCTTCAGTTTTATGCTGCATATTTGGCACTGTCTGATAAGAAATTCAACACTCAGAATGTCGAAAAAGCAGCGAATTATATTTTTAATTAGGTGCTGTAGTGTAAGTCACTGATCGTTGGCTTAAGATAATAGTCGTTATCGTTAGACCATGGGGATATGTATAAGGGTTTTCTTTCCTTTTGGTAAACTAGTATGTATACGATTAAAGAAAGTGTAACATCCCTTTTTCTGACTACTTCATTGCTACTCACATGGATACTTAGAATACGCATCCTAGAATCCCTTTTGAGGATGTCATTTTCCTCCTTCAAGTTGCTTAAATAAAATGCGGGCCGGTCTTTAGGGACTGCTGATAAAAGTAAAAATTAAGTGACTTGAACCGTTTGGTGACGACGACGCGAGTTTCACGAATTTTGTTCACCCAAAAAGTGCTCAACGCGCTTGAAGTTTTCACTTCAATATGGTATATCCTTAACAGATAGAGATGACTGTCGAAATATTTAAACAACCTCTTCGCACCAAATCAGATATATACAATAGACCACCGTTGCACCTGACTGTGGAATTAATTTAAGCTTCCAGCTATTATTAACAATCTTATGGAGACGGATATGGTACAAGATGCAGGTTTGAGCCCAATCTAGGAAAACTTTTGTATCAAATTGCATTTTCAAAAATTGTATTTGCTTACTTTTCTCGAAGTCCCTTTTTCGCTAAGCAGTTTTCAGTGCTTCAAAACTCATAATTTAAACATTACGAATGGTTTAGATGCCAAGGTCATCAAAACTTTTCGTAATGTTTACTAACTCTGAGGCCATATATAGAAAGTATTTGACATTGGCAGTCAATGTCAAATTCTCCCATCCTACTCTCTAACTCTTCTAATTTAAGTGTTGCTTCTATTTCATATTCATTATATTTCATATTATCTTCTTTATCTGAATTAATGCATGCTGTGTTTATCTTTTAAAACAATACATTTTGCTATAAATATTTAGACTAAGTATTTGGTGTATGTATAAGTGTAATTGTTATTGATAAGCCTTATTAAATAAATAAATAAAATAAAAGGGTAAACGAGCACTAAGGTTAAAGTGGAGTACCTAAATTTCTCTCTCTGAAAAAGCGGTTGCACCATCAGTGGAAACTTAATTTAAAGCGGGAAAGATGTGTGTTGATATTATTGAACCTTAACCGAGCTTGTAATACAAAAAAGTACTTACCTCGATATGGAACATATATATTCAAATAAAGGCAGTCCTCGGATTCGTTCGACAGGAAGGGGCTGATCATCTTAAGGTAGTTCTGCCGACCCATAGAAGGAGGGTTACCCTTTTTTATAAGGGGCATGGCTTGGGGACATACTGGGGCGAAGTGGGTCGCCATCTTCACACCTGGCCATGGTGGTGCACTAGCTGAAACAATGTTATAAACTTTAAGATAGATGCTATTGAATATTTTGCCTAGACCAGTTATTGCTCATAAGGAGACTTCTACTCTAAATCTGTTCTAATAGACACGTATGTCACAGATGTTGAAGGATTCACATTATATGCACTTGACGCAAAAGTGAGATGGCCACATAGCCTAGTAGTTAGTGGCCTTGCTTTTGAAACGAGGGTTCCCAGGTTAGATAGATAGATAGATATATAGATATATAAACTCTGTATTGCAACACCACAGTACAAAAAAACACACAAAAAAACATACAAGACAATTTTGTCAAGAAAACCCTTAAGCTTGTTTAAGACTAAAGCTAAGAGCTAAACAGAGCATTAAAGTTATGCGATCCTGAATACCTGGACACTGAACTTAACCACATCAGGGGTGTGCTGGAAAGCAATGGGTACAAATGGAGACAGAGCTGGCGCATGGCAAGCGCGCAAAGAAAAAAAATATTGCGAGATTATTCCTTCCGTTCTCAAGTTAAAGCGTGACCAGGAGAAATAGGGTTTCATTTTTATATTATAGAAAAACATAATAAGCGATATTGTTCCATCCGTTATCAAGTTATAGCGTGACTAGGAGAAATAGTGTTTCATTTTTATATTATAGAAAAACATAATTAGCGATATTGTTCCATCCGTTATCAAGTTATAGCGTGACTACGGAGAAATAGTGTTTCATTTTTATATTATAGAAAAACATAATTAGCGATATTGTTCCATCCGTTATCAAATTATAGCGTGACTAGGAGAAAAAGGGGTTCATTTTTATATTATAGAAAAACATAATCAGCGATATTGTTCCATCCGTTATCAAGTTATAGCGTGACTAGGAGAAATAGTGTTTCATTTTTATATTATGGAAAAACATAATTAGCGATATTGTTCCATCCGTTATCCAATTATAGCGTGACTAGGAGAAATAGGGGTTCATTTTTATGTTATAGAAAAACATAATTAGCGATATTGTTCCATCCGTTATCAAGTTATAGCGTGACTAGGAGAAATAGTGTTTCATTTTTATATTATAGAAAATCATAATTAGCGATATTGTTCCATCCGTTATCAAGTTATAGCGTGACTAGGAGAAATAAGGGTTTATTTTTATATTATGTAAAAACATAATTAGCGATATTGTTCCATCCGTTATCAAGTTATAGCGTGACTAGGAGAAATAGTGTTTCATTTTTATATTATGGAAAAAAAATCGGGTTTGTTCCACTCATTCTCAAGTTATAGCGTGACTAGTGGAAAGTGGGTCTCATTTTTACATACCTAATAGAAAAAAAAATTGCGAGATTGTTCCATCCGTTCTCAAGTTATAGCGTGACCAGGCTATAACTATATGAGAAAAAGGGGTTAATTTTGATATCATAGATTTGTGATATTTATTTAATGATACTAATATTATAAATGCGACTGTTTGGGTGGATAGAAGTTTGTTATCCAACCACGCAAGAACGGGTGAAAGGAGTTTGATGAAATTTGGTATCTTCACAGATAAGCCGCTAGAATGACACATATAATACTTTTCATCATCATCATCATTATCCATTACCAGGCATTTGAAACTTATAAAATTCACTATCTTACAAACTATATGAAAAACGTTCAAATTTATATCTTAGATGCAATTTCCTGCACAGCTACAATGCCTTTAACACCCTAATACCGAAATGCTTGCGTACTGTTGTTAAATTGGGTCTTGCACAAGATACTAATTCCGGTAGGTTTCCTTGCCTCACGATTTGCATCTACAGCAGAGAAAATATTCTGTAACTCCGCCTCCTCAGAAAAACAGTTCTCAAAGTATTAGTGATGATAGTTAAATGCGTGTGAAAGCATAAACGGACTGACATCCTAAAAGGTCTCCACGATAAGCAGTTATAAAATACTCAGCGTCAGCGATAATCAAAACCTAGTACTTAATGTTTAACGGTCGTAAAATTCTCAGCATCGCATCTGAATTGTCCTTGATGTTGCAGCTTTTTACGATCCATTTAAAGCTACTTGACAGTGATAAGGGCCTTATAAAAGTATGTATGGTACATATAGTATATTCATTCTCCATCTTCAATGAACTGCTTAATTGCCTCGAAAAGACTTTTCCACATTTAGTGCTAACCGGGCGACACCGAATTGTTCCTCAAATAATGGAACTGACGCACCACACCTCGTGTATTCACAATTGCTTATTCCTCAATAGCTCATTGCTTCAACTGAGTAATTAGAATGGCTAGAGGAGTCATTCTAATTCTTAACCCTGGGTTCTAACCCAGCTTCACCATTTCCCTGGGTAGACACGGACTCCCCTTTTATCTTATAACTTAATTCCTGTTCAGTTTGTTTCTTTTTGTTTCCATATTAAAGTTATGTACTTAAAATACGAAGTCATTAATTATTTTTGATTCACAACCTGACACCCTCTCACACTTACACTTGCAATTACACTGTACACACAGAGAGGAACATTTTTAACTTTTTCAACTGTTTTTTAACATTTTTGGCATTTAATATTCTAATCTATTTAAGTTTAGTTAACAGTAAATTCGTATAGATATGTACTTACATTGTTAATTATATGCCTAAGATTTAAGTTTAAAATATTTAAGGTTATTAGCAATTAATATGAGGCTAGCTTCATAGGAAAAAACAGGAGGAGGGCGCTGTATGCTGAAACACAGGCGATGAGCCTAGTTCGGCAACAGACACTTCAAACATATTTTGTGTAACATTTATAAAATAATAGTACATTATGCTACAAGTGTGTAATGTTGGTGATTACCGCTGAGGCACCATTGAGACCTGAGCCATTAGGTGAGGGTCTTAAAAGAGCCGAGGACGGTAATCATCAATACACACGTGTATCATACGACGTTTTTCATCACACTTGTGAAGAAAATAATACTAAAAAATCATTTCAGAAAATGTTTTTCTGATAAAAACTACGTAATTAATCAGTTTTCTTATGCACGCGCATTGCAATCAGCCACAAACTAAAGGGATGAGGGTTTTTTTCCGCGCATAGGGTTTGCGCTTATTCTGCCACGTACAAAATGGGAAATTTAAAGTTTTCTTTTATTACAAAGAAAACAAAAGTTATATTTGAGTGAAAGTTTTATTTATTAAACACGTACGAGTTAAAATTATCTATTTAAATAAGAAGTTTCATGAAATGAGCAAGCAATAGGAACATTAATTTATTTGTTCTATTGAACACGATCTTTTTTTGAATAAAATCTTTTTTAAGAACAAAGCACCTCAATCAATAACATTATATATCACTATTGAGTTATAGCAATGAAAAGTCACAGTTTGATTATGGGTGTCATTCTGTGCCTTATTGCGATGACCACAGAGCCACTATTAGCAAGTGTGTTGAAAATTATTATTATGATTATCTTTGTAGTAGATCTCTTTGTGAATTAGTTTGTCCGGGGATGTACTGTTTAAGATTAAATACAATGATAATTATAATACATTATTTAAATATTGTAAAGTAATGATTATAATTGACAAATTGGAACTCGCTTTTGTAACTGAAAATTATATAATTAAAGGAATTTTGAAGACATACAGAAGCCAATGCAATCTATGTTACTTGCTTAATATTCCATTATTCATTATACCTCATTAAAACCATAATAACTGTTCTTCCGTTATATGGGTATTATGGGTTCATACATGGTTTTTTTCCTCTACTATTAAATACCTTACCAATAACAATAATAGAAAAAAATAATATTAAAAAATGTAAAGTAGTAAAAAATATTAAAAAGATTTTTCATACTCGAAAAATATAATTTATTTAATTAATGTGATTTACAGGTCTGGGCTGTTTCCTTACTTTTTAGCACTTAAGTTAGTTATAATGAACCAAATTAAATACTAAAAAGACTTACATTTACAATCTTTCATTATAAGATTTTGGTTAGTCTCATTGACTTCATTTGTAACATATTTAACCTACCTATTTCTACCGCGAAGCAGTAATGTATAATTTTTTTTAATTTAAACTGTTTATTGCTTAATTGTTTGTAATACTGTGTTCTGCTGTGTACAACTGTGTTCAACCGCGAGCGTTCTGCACTCTTCTTGAATAAGACCACCGGAAATTTTGTTTAACTATCGCAACCGCCGGAAGCTTTACACATCATTAGGGGTAAATTACCGAGATTCTTTTCTTAATGGAGCGTACAACAATCTATTTTTTGGTTATAAAATCCCTCTTTTTAGTGACCTTTGCGTACGTAATTGAAATCCTGTATTCTATTATTAATGTTTACTGATATACTTAGTATTTAAATTTACTCATATAATACTATTATAGCAATTGCGTTTGACCATGTACATATTTTATGACATTATTATTGGTATAAAGGTAGATATGCCCTTTGAGAAGATAATAAGTTATTCGAAATACTAATCCTGCGCAGACAACGTCGCGGGCACCAGATCATAACTCACTAGCGCATTAATCATTAAACAGCTATAAAATATTTGTATACATTTACAATATTTGTAAACACATATTTATCATATTTAAAGCCAAGATGATACATAAATTCTGTTTTACGATGAAACGTCTCAATAATAATGATGATTTTAGTGATCAATCACTGGGTTGAGTTTTAATAAATGAGTAATAGAATTTAGTGAAGCTTTTAAATACTCGTAGTTGCTGTGTTGATTGAAATTGTTTGTGATGTTACTTCAAGGATGACTAGCTGGTTGGTGAAGTTTATAGTAAGCAGCTGAGCAGCTGGACCCGGGTTTGATCCCCAGATAAGTCAAACATTCGTTTATGAACATGTCTGTTTGACCTGTGTTTGGGTGTGTATATTATGATATATATGTACGTATGTCAGTCTTACTAATGAAGAAATGCTACGTGAGGGCATAAAAAGAAAATTTTAACAAAAAATTTTACCGACTTATATATTATATATAGTCATCTCTCCACTGCAGTTTTTTTTGTATATACCGACTCGGCACGAATATGAAATAAATAACAATTTTTGCATTGAAATTCTTCGACATAATACTAAACTCTTATTAATTGGTTAAACATTTACGCTAGGGATCGAAGACGTCGACCCGGATTCTAGGCATCTTCAGTGCTTTTGCTCGTCTGACCTCACAGACGCCGCCGCGCACTTGCCCTAAAGATGAGCATCTGATATGTTAAGAACCGGGCTCGGCGTCTTAAATTTTTGTTTTGCCTTAGGTAGTTTTTAAGGGATCAGTTCCTAAGGGATTACAAAAACTTTATTTCCCGAACGCAACAAAGAAGCAGGCAAGAAAGATTTGCTAATTTTAAATTAAACTGCAGTGCAGTACCGATCTTACCGATCGATAAATTTGAATCTTGAATTCATAATACTTCGAAAACATGGCTATATTGATCTTTTGTCAATCATTGCAAGTAAGTAACAAAATTAAGCGATCGGTAGACAAATTCGATAATTTTTTACGATTATAACGATAACCCTAGCATGGAACTGTAAAATTACGTTTGATATAGCTTATCGACAGGCGACGGGAATGGGGATATTGGTTAGTTGCGTTTGATCTTACTAATATTATAAACGCGAAAGTTTGTGCTTATGTTATTCTCTTATACGCTCAAACGGCTGGCCCAATATTGATGAAGTTTGGCATGGAGGTAGACGGGGCGCTGAATTAGCACATAGGATAATTTTCATCAACATCGTCACCATCCATCATCATGCGGGTGTAACCGCGGGGCGCGGCTAGTATTCAACAAAAAAATAGACTTCGGCCTTCTTTTGATCGTTGAAGAGCGAAATGCTCGTAGAAACCTTCAAATGATAGAAGGACGCATTGCGGAATGCAAACAATTCGTAATAATCCATATACTGTCGACAATTTGACGATCGTATAAGTCGTCGATATCACTTCCATACTTGCTTTTTTTATCGATCTTAGCGACTCGACTAATTTAACGACTGTTACGGTACTTGCACTGCTGTTTCATACATAGACATCATTCGCGCTACTTTTTCGGATGAGAAGACAGATATCACTGGTATCCAATTACATTATTATATAAATAGTTATGATGACGTCTCCACACTCACACTCCTGCACTAGTACTCCCGTGTTGCAGGGGGCTTAGACACAATAAAATATCACAACGTCCAGGACCCAAGAACAAACATTTCTTTACATCGTACAAATGTTTGCCCTGGTCAGGGATCGAACCTTGGATCCTCGCTTCGAAGGAATGGTGACTTCTAACTAGACAAACGAATTAACGGAACGGACTAACTAATCATGGCATATCTTTTAAATTAATCTGATAAATTCAGTTTTTCTACTACATTGATATTTATTGATTATTCGTAATGGATTTCGAAGAAAGTTGCCGAGACCCTCCAATAGGTGCTTAGCCATAGATTTTCAAAATTGATGGTGCAAAAGCCAGGCAACAGTTACAGAACAACTATAGTCTATTTCGTGATGGAATTAAACTCAAGAACTAGCCAGTAGAATCCGTTTGAGTTATCAGTAATTTTATTTGTTTTATCGGCAAGAGAATTGAGTATGTTATTTTTATTGTGACATCCGGGAGCCGAGCTATTAAAGAAAGTTGGTCTTCTATTTCCTCACAAGTGTCTTTACTAAATACACTGTTTTGATTTATTCAACCGCATTGATAAACCTTTAAATATTATGTATCAGTATTCCTTAAATAAATAAGTCTATTTTTGTTTTCCATAAGCCATTCCTACTCAGAAGCACGAATACTGGATTAGTAAGCTCCTCGGTTTACTAATCCAGTTTTCGTGCTCCGTTGAAAATGAGAAAGTCGGACGGCTCCCGGTTTATCCATTTGTATTTTGTCATTGTTATTTTAAATTTTAATCTTGATGATATTTGATCAAATCTAGGATTGTTTTTCCTTAACAAGTGACGACGGATAAGTATTCCAGTAGATTCTCCGCCTTTTCGTGACTTAGTGTTGCTTTTTCACGTTATTTAAGTTTTATAATTAAAGTTCTGTTTGCTTTTTTATACAGTTATAAGCTGGTGCCCGCGACTTCGTCAGCGCAGGGTTAGTACCTCGAGTAGGTTATTGTCTTCTCCAAGGCTATATCTATATATATAATAAACGTCATAAAATATGTACATGGTTAAACGCAATTCCTATAATAGTATTATATGAGTAAATTTAAATACTAAGTTATATCAATCAGTAAACACTAATAATAAAAAACAGTACTTACGAGCATAACTACAAATATAAAATTAATCACAGTGTATGTAATAAAACTGTGATAATTATTTGATGACCCTTGACGGTCGTCAAGCACGTCTAGTGTATCGAGCTGTCAAATTTATAGCTCTTGACTTAACTACCAGAAACTGACACAAACTTTGACAGAACTGTCATCATTAAGATCTTGACGAAGGCAGAGATCTTATTACTTTGTCTATGCTGTGCCCAAGAATATTACGCTTTTTCACCCGCGTGGAGATGGATAATAATGATGAAAAGTAGTAGTATCCTATATGGTAATCTAGTGTCTCATCTACCTCCATACCAAATTTCATCATAATTGGCTCCGCCGTTTGAGCGTGAAAGAGTTACAAAGTTCTACACATCCACACATCTAGATACATCTATACATCCATACATCCATACTCACAAACTTTCGCGTTTATAATATTAGTAGGATTACTAGGAGTAAGAGTTTCTGATACTGGAGTTGCCAAGGATGATGTTTTAATTCATCATCATCATCATCATCATCTCAGCCGTAGGACGCTCACACTGAACATATGCCTCCCCCATAATTTTCCAAAATGACCGGTTGGATGCTGCCTGCATCCAAAGTCGTCCTCCGACCTTTATCAGGTCGTCTGTCCACCGTGTCGGTGGACGACCTACGCTGCGCTTGCCGGTCCGTGGTCTCCATTCCAGAACCTATCGGCCCCATCGGCCATTTGTTCTGCGTGTCATGTGACCTGCCCACTGCCACTTCAACTGGCTAATCTTCTGAGCTATGTCGGTGACTTTCGTTCTTCTACGGATGTTTTAGTTACTCTTTTGAACTAACTTTAATGTCAAAGTTGTTATCTCATTATCTAGTATGGTTTTATTATACAGGTATTGATATTGTGATAAAAAGTAGGTCCAATAAGTCATCTATTTGACTTTATTGGAGTGCGAGGCGAGACGCAACCGCGAGCGTTCTGCACTCTGAATCCTAATTTTTATCATGAGTATATCACATTAAATAGTGCAAGGCTAAAAAAAGATGAAACAAATCCTAATCACACTAGTTACAGTAGGTAACCATTATTTAATTCATAACTTCTCAATGCTGGGTAATCTATACTACATAATATAATTTAATTGAATAAAGCGGTCAATGATGTACCTGGGTAATACTATATAATATAATGTTATTGAATAAAGCGGAAAAGTCTTTTGTTTCCGGAACCACCAATCTGGTTTGAATTAACCAGAACCATGAGGAATAGTATAGGCTACCTAACATGTAGCTACATTACTACATAGGCTATTTTAGAAGCCCGGAAAACGCGGGTGATCCAGCAGGGCGAAGCTAGTACATAATTCTATATAACATTTACTAACAACTCAGATAGTAAATACGTCCTAGATCAATGTAATTTAGTAAACAATGAAGACTGCCGTATAGAAGACATCTTCTATGGTTTTCGTACTCAGATAAGCTCTTAAACATTTAGAAAAATATCAAACTCAAATCTTATCCGTACTCTGAAGACAGTTTCAGTTCAAACTTTCTTGTAAGTTTTATTTCTCTACTACTAAGCTATATGATGTATCATTGAGAACTAACCTGGAGGCATAAATCTAAAGCTTCCTGTAGGAGCAGCAGCATACGGGATCCCAAGAAACATCTCCACACTCTGCAGATCATACTGCCTGCTTGGTTTTACTATCAAACCTCTTAAAGCGCCTTGCCTCAGATGATACTCTCTAGTCAGTCTTCTTCCTCCATCATTATTAGGAAACCGAGCGTCTTCGTACATCCTCACTGCTCCTTCTCCAACTATCGGCAAAGCGAAAGAGATGGCAATACAAATAAACAGATTGTGATTTATAAAAGGAGTCGCGTGCCGGCTCGTAGCCATTTTGTTTATGCGCTATGGTTCCTCGTTTTATGCTCGCCGATCTCAAAATAGTTTATCTTTTATTGTTTGTTTGCACTTTGGTTTTATTAGACGTTGTGTACTTAGTGAGTCAGGTCGCTATTTTGTATGTTAAGTTTTGTTTTCATTATTCTCTATGTTTGTTTGTTTAATTTAAATCAATATTAATAACATTGAAGTGTGTGTCACTCTCACTCATTTCACACCCACCAATAAGTCTGTTATTATATTTGTCATCAAAATATCACTTTCATTTTCATCATCACTTTAATCACCAACATCACTCATCATACCAATAAAGTCTCTGACCCTATTATCTAAAAATAGCAGCTATCAAAAATAATCTGTTATTAACGATAAGTTATAACGATCGATAGCGTGTATGCTCTGTTACCGCGTGGTTGCTACTGGATGGAGTCCAAAGTTGTCGCCGCGATCTAATACAGAAATACTACGGCATGCGAGGCAGAGGGGATAGGATTCTTGGGATACTTGTGAGCATATTCACATATGAACGGAGTTCTTTTGTACTGGTTTGTAAACTATTTAGGGAATTTGCAACGGAGGTGCGTCGTTCAGAGTCGGGTGAAGTAAGCTCTAAGTTGAAAGTTCTACTACATAGTTCGATTCCTAGTTATATGAGCTTGTGATGAAGTGAAGTGAAATGAAGCTTCAAACAGTGATTTCGAGCAGTTCTGGTTATTAGTTACATGTTTGATAACTTGTCATAAAAATAGAAGATTTTCCATTTTCTTGACTGGCCATACATGCATAAATATTATTGCTCTTGAGTAATAAGTTCAGGAAAATAGTTTTTAGTTTTATTTTTAACAGATAGTAAATAAAATAACAAATACTTTTTGGTTGGAATGGACAGGCATTGACATTAATATACTTTAGGAAATAAAACGTATGTGCCAATAATATAGATGGTTACAGTAAGTAAGTATATACCCAAATTAATGTGATTCCTGTTTCTAAAGCGTATTACTTCAAATTACCACGTGCTCTACAAGACTATTATGTATTTACAGCTTATGTCCTAACATATTGGACAACAGATTTGTTTTCTATTGATATCTATCGGTCTACTGGTTTATTTACTACTTAATGCAAGAATACCTAGTATTACATATTATATAACTATGTATATGTATAATGAAAACATTCTTACGCATTGTATCCGTTTTAAACTTTGATGTATAAAATGGTGTAACTATGGTCTTCCCGTTACTTTAGTGACACACAAAAAATCTGTTGCTTTTATTTTACGCGACAAACCTACGGAACAAAATAACTTCTAGATAGGTACTATGGCTACGGAATTCATTAAGTAACTAGTAAACTAGTTATCTAACTTACATAAATAGCTTACAAAGTGCAATACACACTTGTTCGAATTAATAAGATATAGACATAAATCTTTTATGATAGATATCTTCAGACACATCTCGGACTGTGTATCTCATGAGCAGCGATTGGCGCACGCGCATCACGGCCTACCATCGTATTTCTGGTTCAGGCACGTGCTGTAAACATCCGGATAATGGCCGGTGGAAGTCGGATATGGGAGGGGTTGTTGCTTGAAAAGTGTATTGGTGCTAGATACCACCTGGTGTTATAGTGTAAATAAAAAATTGTAAAGAGTTTGTACTGACTTGAGTTGACTCCTTGGGTTACTGACCGTGCTATCCTCTCACGCTCTCTGCTATCAACACTTTCTTGGACGCTAACCTTGGCGATGATTGTTTATTACTCGTAATACATGCTACATTTATTATTTTAAAAGTTTCTGAGGGGTGATTGATTGATTGATTTATTTTATGTTAAACTATTAATTGCCTATATATCACTTTTCAATTACTTGTTCTGGTATTTTTGAAACTTTGCTTTATATTTTATAATATAAGTTATATATTTTTATTCCTATTTTTAATCGGATGTTGATAACATTAAAACGAGACCGACTTGAAGATGATTTTTATCAAACAAAAAACTTAATAACGGCCTACAATCTGTGCTGATTTGAGTAAAGCTCAGCTATAAGTGTAAAAGATATAACTGTAGGCATACGTATATGCTTTGTCAATGTACCAAAATAACACATTTAGCCATATGTGACGAATCTTAATGTTTTATTTGTCTAGCCACAAGTGAGTCATCATAATACGAGGTATGGAATCTTGGTCATGAAAAATTCTCACCATTAATTAAAACAATACTACGTACTTCACTTAAGGGAATTACATAGCTAGTACTTGTCCATACTAAAAGAAATAACTCTTTTCTACCGGCACAGTAAACAATGTGTTGATTACATGAAAAAGAAATCACTGAAATCGGACATTGTAAGAGGTAGAAAAGAGTTATTTCTTTAGTATGGACAAGTACTAGCTAGGCTATATATTTATTTTAACTTAATTTAATCTATGGATAGCACTTTAAATACTGTTTTTTTAATTTGTGTGTACTTATACTTATGGATCTCGTATCTAAAATAAAGAATTATGATTATAATTATTCTCTGTATTTCAATTATATCACGGGTTTAACCCGGCCCTTTACATAGGCATAGGTGGGGCTGTAGCCAACACTTAGAGGCCTGTTTGATATAACAAATACAAAGTATAAAAAACAGAAACTTTTGGATGGATGGGACATGGTATATCTATTATAAAAATGGGTAAAATGGCAAGGCTATTGATATGATCTTATTAGTGATAAGGAAGATAGTGGACTATGGGAGAGACTACGGCACCTGCCAATTTCAGTCTCAATATAATTTTTTTATTTTTAATCTATTATGATAATTATTATGCAATCCTCTTAAGTAATTTATCACAATAATAAACATTTCTTTCGATTTTATAACATGTTTTTAGTATTAAAGTATTCTAGTAATAAAAGTGTTGTAGTATGTATAAGTACAAACCTAGTGTAGAAGTCGATATTTGTATATTTTTTTCTTACTTTAAGTTTATCTTTATTGAAATTATTTTTGTTTTTGTTTACAATCTATCTGTAAAATTATTGTTAACTACGCAAAGCCGCGTATTTCGAAGGTAGTATGTCATGAAATAGTTAATTATTAAGCAATTTAAAATATAAGATGGTCTCAGTAGATCTCGCATCTCCTTACTGATAAAGATCACAGAATGTGTAGAGCGTGTAGGCTTAACTAGGCACACCAAATATTAGGTTGGGTCACGTTTTAATTTATAAAAATAACGGCCAAGTGCGAGTTAGAATCACGCATCAAGGGTTCCGTAAATTAAGACAGCATTTAACTAAATACAAACTAGTTTAAGGGATAAACTTAACTTTGCCGTTCCAACCCTAAATACGTTTATCGAACCAACGGCAAATAACGTTTGTAAAAGTATTTATAAATCGCTTTATTTTGCTTTTTACTGTTTTTCGAATTTGCCCCTTAGATTTCATGAGTCTACGTCAACGTACACAACAAGCACCCTATAGATTATGATTCCCTAGTAAAAACGCAAAATATGCAACAAAAACGTTTATTTGGCCACGTCATAAGTTCGATTTTTTGTTTGATTAGATAGTGACCTTACCTCCGAAAGCAAGGGTTTCGAAGGTCGATGCCTGGTTATAACAAATGTGTGTTATAAGCCAAAATATTAGTTTTATGGTGTAGTATGTTTTTGATTTGATAATATAAGTGCCATGGACAGACATAATATTCTTCCTTCCTTTCTAGGCCCTTACTATCAGCTTCATAAAAACTATGCAAGTTCCGTGCAGTTTTTAAACCTGGCATAAACAGTTTTGAATGAAATTTTACCATGACGCTTATTTAAGTGAACTGTTTGAATATTGTTTTCTCAAAAAAGAACGGATAATGTTGTCTCTGGTATTCTAACCATTTACTATAACCTACAATGCAGACGCCTAAACGTTTGTAAGCTGATAAACTTAGTGGGTTTACAGCGACATGTTACAGAGAGTCCATACAAAGAAACAGGTGAACGATTTTTCTGCGGTTCTTGAATAGTATGATTATTAACTGTATCGAATATAGTAATGCTCCACGTCCAAACTCGAAGAAATACATATCAATTTAGTGCTGTAGTGTTTGTTTCCATTAATTGTAAAAGTCGAGCAAGTCATGCACAAGTACGCCTAGCACAAATATTTGCGTAAGTTTCTCGTATCATTGACGTATTCAGTACAAACTATGATTTATCTGTGCCACTATTGTGCTAGATAAATAATAGCTCGTAATGCTTACGTCAACTTTACGATAACAATACACTTACGCAAATAATCGTGCTTAAGCCCATTTGCACCAACTGTGTTAAGCATCAACCTTGCCCATGACATGTGCAGTGCCACCCAGAGCTTACAACTGTAGTTATGCGTGGCACTGCACTAGTCACTCCATGACATTGGATTTTGAGTCTCTATCGATTAGTAATTTCTTTTACTTTCACGCTACGCTCCCTTCACACCCGAATCCAGTAATGCTTGCCGACTATTACTCGCGGCAGAATATCTAGCACTGCGGTGGTACCGACCAAAGACGGCATGTGGCATAAGAGGTCTACAATCTAGTAGGGGTTTTTAACTTCCTTACCCTCTCTAAGAGTTAACACCTGTATCTTTTATAAATAGTCCAAGATTAATAAATATTCGTAAACTTGGCAGCCGGAGTTCATTACGAGAGCTGACGAAGACTGACACATGACAGGCTGTCAGTATCCATATCCGAATTTGTTTTCTTGTTAATGGAGCAGTTTATTTTTAGGAAGAATAAAAATTTTAACTGGTAACACATAAACAGGTTTTGTATCAGAATTGAATACGGGAACAAATCAATATAATTTTTTTACCGCGTGATCAGATTTAGTTTCATTGACACTAAAGATGCGTTTGTTTACCTTATGAGGGCATTGGTGGCGTTGTCATTGATGGCTCTTTTGTTATAGCGTTCGTAACACTCAGAAACGTTATTTTGCCACTTTTGCTACTTTTGCCCACACCCTATTCGAATGCTCAACACAGCATAAAACTTAAAATCGCACTATTATGCTGTCAAAAAACGATCACAAACAACCATGCACCGGATGTGGGTCAAAAATTGCAATAATTGCTCTTTTTTCGCTTTCCGAACGCTGAACAAAAAGAGACATGAACGACTGTTTCACCCACAGATTCCCAACTCGAACGCCCCTTATGAGCGTTTTTAGCGGTATTTTCCCTAAAAACACTCACAAATGGCCTATTCGAACGCACTATAAGGCTGGTTACAATGTTCGCCCGACCGTCCGCACGTACCGTCGGCCCCGAAGATACGCACAACCGGTCGTACGGTATAAGCGTGCGTACGGTCGGTCGAGCACTGTAACCACTTGTGAGTTTTCATACAAATGACAAGCACGACCAACGTACGCACTGACGGTCGGTCGAGCACTGAAACCGGCCTAAATCTCGTTGGAAGTCAGAATTAAGTTTGTTAACAAAAGACGTTTGTTATCTCTCAGAATGAGACAGAAGAATCTGAATTGACTAAATAAAATCATAAACACGATTCAATCTGTTTCAAACAATCGCGGACATCGACACTTACTTTTCTGTGATCATTTTAGACATTACGTTTAATATTTATATACGGTTTATAAACAGTTTATAAGTGCAATTATAAATACAATTACCTGTGTGCAGCTAATTTACCCGTATAATGTGTAGACGCTCTATTCCTTTCAGTCTTTATAGCACTTTCTCTCTCTCTTTCGTACAGTTAGCGAAATTAGAAGCTCAACACTTTAAACAGTTGATCACAGTTTTACAAGCAGAAATAGAAAATGCATTAATGCAATGAAGTGTATAAAATTGTATTTTTTATAACATATACAAGGTCTGCAGCAGGTTTATTCTTATTCACTCGGAAACGATTCGGAGACGGAAACTGTCTCTGTCATCTACATTTAGGATGACAGAGACGGATAGACCGTTTCCGTCTCTGAATCGTTTCCGAGTGAATTAGAATAACCATGCTGGTCCCAAAAAAGGCAGAGCATGTATTATAGTAACCTGGTATTAATCTGTATTATTGAATTACCGATATTAATATCCTATTGTATTAACACATACATATATACATATCCAAGTGTATAACAATTTTTAATATAACAATATTATAATATATATATATATATAAGCTATACAAGTGTATAACAACAACACTTCTTACTACAATCCAATAGTTAGGATGTGTCGCCAATATAACGATGTCTTAGTAGACTGTCATAGCTCTATTGATGTCTTTGATTTTAAATTATCAACATTTAAAAAAGATAATAATAATATAATATAATATAATATAGGACAACATCCACACAAAGGTCTTCAGGTCCCAAATTAGGCAGAGCCTGTACTATGGTAACCTGATGACTGAGATTACATACTTATATATGATATTAAATACTTATATACATATAAACACCCAGACACAGATCAAACAAATGTTTGAGCTGTCCGGGGATCGAACCCGGGACCAGCGGCTCAGAAGGCAGGGGTGCTACCAACTGCGCCAACCGGCCTGTCATGTAGTAATAAAGATGTAATAAAGGTATACATTTTTCACAAACACTGAAATAATATTTTTTTCTGACTAAATGTTCATGTTTATAATTTAATTTACATGTTTCCTTTTTGTCTAAGCATTACTGCATTTTGTTAATGATGTGTACACATGTTTTGGAATAAGATCTAGTTTATAATCTGTGCAGATGTTATTTAAAATTGTATTGGTTTTTTCTGTTTTGTTTGCCTAAATAAATAAATTTAAAAAATAATAAATACACAACCAGACACAGGCCAAACAGATTTGCACACAAACGTTTGAACTGTCCGGGGATTGAACCCAGAACCAGCGGCTTAGAATACAGGGTTGCTACCTACTGCGCCTAGCCAGTCGTAGGACACAAGATTTATAACTTAGATTTTCACAGTTCAATATATGTGGTGTCTATGAACAGACATGGTTGTTATATCATAAAAACCATACACGAAGAGATAAAACTGCTCAACATTTAGTTTTAAATTAAATTTGCAGTGGTTATTCAAAACGTAGTGTCTTATATTTTATATTTAGCCTCTCATGACTACTCAAAGAGATTCCTTTTAAAGATTTACAAAGAAAGCACTTGAGTTGAACTCCTTTGATAAAGGATTCTGTAAAACTTATCTAGACTTTCTATCTGTGCTTTTCTATCTAATTTGTGCTTCTTTAGACGGACAAGTGCCTTAAATGAAACATTTGAATGTGTTAATGTCAAAAAAAAATATTTGACACCTACTTATTACTTTATTACAATACACTACAATATTTCTTTATTGCATATAACCAAACATACAAAAAATAATATCTTAACCTAGTGAGCTCCCGACTATGATCAAATTTACAAACCAGAGTTGCAAAAACCCCGCAAAAAAACAAGTGACTGTCGGTTTTTCGTTGATATTACCGATCTGGTATCTTTCAAATGATAATTTGTTATGTAAAAAAATTATCCAGGTCTTTTACAGCATCAAAAAACAAAACATTAGCTGAAATCTATTGTATAGTTGAATAGATAACATTTTTAATTGGATTCTTATTTCAAAGTCAAAGTCAAAGTCAAAATCATTTATTCAATGTAGGCATCAAAGACGCACTTATGAACGTCAATTTTTCATTATAATGTACTTTAAAGACTCTACCGCCGCGTTCCAAAATATATAGAGCCTACCGAGAAGAAGCAGCAAGAAACTCGGTTATTTGATTTGGCCTTGGCATACCTGTATGCCAAGGCGGCTTTAGGAAATGATTTTAGGCATACAGGCATACCAAGGCATTTACGGGTATTTAGGATAGTTCAATGGGCGGTCTTATCGCATATAGCGATTTCTTCCAGACAACCTTTGGATTGTCTGGAGTATGATAAGAAGCAGTAGACGGTGGTGCACAATATTATGTTATTTTAACTCTATACTGCTATATTTAAAATTCTAATACATACATACTAATAACTATATACTTATACATATGTACTATACCTACATTATAAATCAAGGATAACAATATTAACTAGTGTTATGTACTTGACAGATAGTAAATCTCAAGTAATATTTTTGAAAATTACCAAAGTTTCAGCACATTTGATATCTAGAGGCAATGCATTCTATTATTAATATTAATTATATTATTAACAATAAGCATACATTGTCTCTATATTTACAAATTTCTTCATATTTTCTTCACTTCTGTTCTCATGTGGTGGGTGATTATGTACTTTAATTGTAGAGAGGGACTTTTACAATATATTATAATTATTTATAGCCTTGTAAGGACATTTTGTTTGTACGGTTAGTATTTGCAAGATAACGATTAGGTACTTATTATTAATTATATATTAATGATAATATATATATATAAGTATCATTAGGTTTCACGCTTTCATATATTAATTTGTGTAAGTCTAGTTATATTTTTTTTTAAGATTTGCCACTAGACCATCAAGTAAATAAAGTATACATGTTTTGATTTGTAAAGGGTCAAGTTTGAATAGTATTTTTTTTACTGCAAGTATAGTTAAGTGAAGTTATAAGAAAACTTAAATTATCAATAGATCTGATAATTTACCTTGTTGAAATAACACAACTCATAAGAATCTAATTTCATCGAACCATAAACAAGCGTGGCTTAGATCTGCTGAATTTCAGCGACCATTCCGAAAATATCACGACTTGAGCCAAAAGGGGCAAAAAGTCGCCACGCCTGTCGCAGATCATGGTTGGGGAGAGTGTTTGTTAGGGAGAGTTAGCGATTTGCGTTGTTATGTGCGGTGATAGGAGTCCTCTGTCTTGTTGGGTACTACGATTCTGACATTATGATTCTGACTTGAAGCATACTGATATTCTATTTACGAAGAAGTGTGATTAAACCTTTGACTACCAGAGACGTAAATTTACGTGTGATTCATTCATAAATCTTTTGTTTAAATCTATCTATGTTTAGGTTACAACGAGCTATGGAGAGGGCTATGCTCGGGGTTTCTCTACGTGATCGAATCAGAAATGAGGAAATCTGTAGAGGAACGAAAGTCACCGACATAGCTCGGAAGATTAGCCAGTTGAAGTGGCAGTGGGCAGGGCACATAGCACGCAGAACAGATGGCCGATGGGGCCGAAAGGTTCTGGAGTGGAGACCACGGACCGGCAAGCGCAGCGTAGGTCGTCCACCGACACGGTGGACAGACGACCTGAGGATAGTAGCAGGACGACGTTATATGCAGGCCGCTTCCAACCGGTCCTTTTGAAAAATCATCATCATCATCATCATCATCAAAAATCATTATGTTCAGCAGTGGACGTCCTACGGCTGAGATGATGATGATGATGGTGTTTAGGTTCCTATACAAAGGGTTAAGCAACTTACATACTCGTACAAGATATAACATTCTGTGTTTATGTTTAAACTAGTGTTAGGACCGTGAACAAGCCTCAGTGGGTATGAAATAGCAGAGTAAAAAATGTCCTATTATATTTTCCAGGCTTCAACAGGCTTTATACGTCGCTATATTATCATACCAAGACAAGAGTCTTTGACCAATGTGTGTTACCAGTCAAAGTCAAAGTCAAAATCATTTATTCAATTTAGGCACCAAAGACGCACTTATGAACGTCAACTTTTCATTATAATGTACTTTTCAACACACTTGCTAATAAAGTGGCTCTGTGGTCACCGCAATTAGGCACAGAATGACACCCATAATCAAACTGTGACTTTTCATTGCTATAACTTAATTATATAAATTTATATCTATATTATAAATTTAATTATAATTTTAACTCGTACGTGTTTAGTAAATAAAACTTTTAAATATAACTTTTGTTTTCTCTGTAATAACAGAAAACTTTAAATTCCCCATTTTGTACGTGGCAGAATAGGCGCACACCGAGTGCGCGGAAAATAAAAAAAAACCTCATCCCTTTAGCCTGTGGCTGATCGCAATGTGCGCGCATAGGAAAACTGATTATTTTTTCCCGCCATAGCGAAACACTTTTCACAACTCGTTTTCACTGTTGAAATTATAGTTATTTATTAATTAAAATGTCTACAAGTACTAGTTACGAAGAAAATGATTTATGTTGTACACTGCCGGATATAAGATGTGAAGCCCTTAACGTTATGGAAAGTTTACTACCTGAAAACTCCAAGGAAAAATATCTATTAGCGTACCAAAATTTCATAAAATGGCAAAACAGCAAGAATACGTAGTCTTTTGCAGAAAATGTGTTCATGGCGTACTTTAAAGAATTATCTTCTAAGTACAAACCCAGCTCTTTGTGGTGTTTATAATCAATGTTAAAAAGTACAGTCCGAACAAAGAATGGAGTGGACTTAAAAACATACTCTAATTTTTCAGCTTATCTAAAGAGTTTATCCAATGGATTTAGAAGCAAGAAATCAAAAATTTTATCGTCTGATGATATTAAAAAAAATTATAAAAGATGCTCCAGATAACCAATATCTGGCTACTAAGGTTAGCAAATATAACCGTAAAATACATAGATAACCATGGCCAGATGCTTATAGTGAAGATACCTATCACGAAAAATAAAATACCGAGGTCATTCACCATACACGGTCCATTCTATGAAATTGTTAAGAAGTATGAAATTTTCCGGTCACCGAAAGCAAAAACTTACCGTTTCTTTCTAAATTACCAGCTTGGTAAATGTACCTGTCAGCCTATAGGTACTAACAAATTTGGTTCTATGTCTAAAGAAATCGCTAAGTTTTTAGGTTTAGCAGATGCTGAGAACTACACTGAATATAGTTTCAGAAGAACTTCAGCTACGTTGCTGGCTAATTCAGGACCTGATATAATGACTTTGAAGCGCCATGGTGGGTGGCAATCAAGCAATGTAGCAGAATCATACGTAGAAGATTACAAACAAAACATGAAGGAAATTTGTGCAAACGTCTCAAAAAGAATTAAACTTGATTCAGAGGCGCTTCCTGCTGATGAAACACCAAGTACATCAACAATGATTGGATTTCACCTACCTGCACGAATAATGAGAGAGAAATAAACCAATATCACAAAGATCCTTGGCCATAAGTGGCAAGTCGTTAACAAAAAGGCCCTAAAATAGACCCTTGTGGAACACCCATTTTAATTATCCCGAAGATGTTACACCATTTATGCCAGTGATGACTTATGGCACTGAAACGTGGTCTTTTACTATGGGCCTCATAGATAAGCTCAAAGTCGCACAACGAGCTATGGAGAGGGCTATGCTCGGGGCTTCTCAGCGTGATCGAATCAGAAATGAGGAGATCCGTAGAAAAACGATAGTCACCGACATAGCCCACAAGATTAGCCAGTTAAAGTGGCAGTGGGCAGGGCACATATCACGCTTAACAGATGGCCGATGGGGCCGGAAGGTTCTGCCTTGTTTGGACCGGCAAGCGCAGCGTGGGTCGTCCACCGATACGGTGGACAAACGACCGCTAGCCGCTTCCAACCGGTCCTTTTGGAAAATTATGGGGAAAGCCTATGTTCAGCAGTGGACGTCCTACGGTTGAGATGATGATGATGATATTTTCATCACAATTGCTGCAGTAGTTTAGACGTGACATAAGAATAAACGATAAAACACTTTCACATTTATATTGTGACGGATTACTAAATACTAATTATTGAAAGCCTAGATCTTTCATCATCACCATCATCATCTCAATTCTAGGGTGTCCACTGCTAAACATAGGTCTCACCTATAGATTTTGAAGTTTACTATAGATTTGAATGCAACCTTTATCAGGTCGTCTGTCCACCTTGTCGGTAGGGGACCTACGCTGCGCTTGCTGATCCGCAGTCTCCACTCCAGAAGTTATCGGCCCCATGGCCCATTAGTTCTGTGTGCTATATGCCTTGCTTACTGCCACTTCAACTGATTAATCTTATATCTTCTAGATATAAGTGTTATACATTTGATATTCAAATAATGTATTTGTATGGAAACTCTTACAAATACCAAATGCACTTTACGCATTCACTATAACTCTGTGTGACATTGCAAATTCTACTGGCAGGCATGATAAACTCCGACTCATCATTTTTATAACAGTGGCCTCGTTCGTTTGTGAATACTTATGGTTGCATCAAGTGAAGTTTTTATTCTTGGTCAGAGTCAATTAACAGTCCCATAAATAAATTATATCAGTAAGTCAGTTAAATCACGTTCTAGAAACGTGGCGGATGTATTACCAAAAGTTTCTATAGCCATTGAAGAAAAAAATCAAAAACAACGTTTCATGGCTTTGTACAGTTTACTTTGCTTCAAGCTTTGACGTGTAATAGTGAAATCTAGAAAAAAATAAAAAGATTTTGTAAAGATGTTTAAAGGAATTGTTGATTTTTTACTCGCTATCGTCTCAGCAAGCGTTAGCAGTTGTGTGTTGTGGAAGAGGCATCGAGTTGAACTGCGGCCGTCTGACCAATGATTATGGAAATAGTTTTAACTATTCATTTTTTCATGTCACTATGTTATTACCCCAAGATGGCACAGCTGCTATGTTCCAGAGATATCGATTGCAAAAAGTAAAGATGGACGTACGAGCCGACTAATGCTATGTACGCATGACTATCATACTGGGTTTAAAAGTGGAAAGGATTGTGGACGCTTTAGTATAAAGCTAGGCTTCGAAGGCCTCTTTGCTTAAACTGATTTAAACACATCATGTCAGTTTTGATTATATGTCATAAAGGGCTGCGTTCCAGCAAGGAACGCAGCCCTTTATGGACCCTTTATGACATATAAACATTAAACCAAATAATCTTCGTCCAAGAATTTATCGAGCACTGCTAGAAAGTCTTTTACCATTATCTGTCAAAATCGAGTTTGACATATATAACTTAGTTCTTACACATAGCTTTGTTGGTTGCAAGTTAATTTGAGGATATTATTTACTCTCCACCGGTCAACAATATATAATTAGGCACTTCGAGTTTAGTTCGAATAAATAAACCTGTCCATTCATAGTGAAAATGCTAAACACTCTGCCACTTTTGACAGCCGACCAAGATTTGGTTAGTCGGGACAAAATACATGCTGACTGTGTGTCGTGAAACGGGCGTGATCAAATCTTGATCCGTGCAATTTCTGGCCTATAGGCGTCATGAACCAGCAGTTTTGCCAAATTTTGGCTTGTCCTGTGGCTTGCTGGAACGCAGCCCTGGATATAAATTCGTTATATCGACCACCTGTTCCAAACAAAGTTAGATAAAAATCTTTTCCATATTTAAATTTCCGACCCGTTCGTGGCTCCATCTCAAACATTGCAACAAAAAACACGTTATTAGCAAACGATAAAAGTTACTGCATCAAAATTGTTCTGATAATTTAAGCCAATCAGATATATAATTTTATCTTTTATTTACGTCAACGGGAATGATACTTGTAACTGTCTATTTATTCTATCCCAATTTCTAATCTGAAACAAGCAATTTCTAAACATCTTCTATTGCTCAAAGGAGGATAAACAATGGATAAATCCACTATAATTGTGCACTAAGCCTAACCACAAGAGCTTGTTTCCACTGTCGTAAGTGAAAACTTTTTCGTCGGGCGTCATTTTGCACTCACCGATAAAAAGTCAGTTTGCCTAATCAGACCGCATGTATGTAGCTGATTGAGAACGCAATAGGGACATGATTTTTATGTTTCAGTATATCAAAGAAAGATAAGTTAAAAGTAAATTTTGACATATCATGCTGTGTCATTTCCATATGCAAAATAAAGACGGCCGACAAACATCGTCCAACAGCTGTGTAGTTGTTTTCCGGACGACGTTTTGTTGTGCGTTATTTTGAAATGATGTGAACAACCTCTGAGCGGGGAGAGGAGGGACACCCCAATAAATATTTGCACTCAGATTGGAGCAGATGCTTGGTGGGCGTCTTTGATATGAAATAAAGGAAATAAGGGAACGCGTTGTTTCTCTAGCAGATTACGGAGAAATGTAACGTTGTCTTTTTTTAGACTCTTGAAATGTGGGCTGTTTCTCGGAAATTATATTGATCATTTGAAATATTTTAATATGTGATCGTTTCAGGAAAGATTTGTGTGTATAGAAATAAGATCGAAAATATATTTTAATTAAATATTTGTATCTAAAGGAAACAGAACGATGCTGGGAGCTAAATAAATATAAAATTAACTTCAAAATTAAGTATTACTTGAATTCATACAACAGTAAGTACGTTTAATGTTATTTTGACGATTTAACTTATGCGGTAGGTATTGTTGAGTATCTCGACTGGTTTCTTGACAATCCGGGCCACTTCTTCATAGAGTACATACTTGCGCACCCGGCGCTAGTGCAATTAACGGGAATTGCATAGCTAGTATTGTCCATACTAAAAGAAAATCTCTTTTCTACCTGTTAACATTGTTTGCTGTGTCCGTACGTTTTGATTTTTTCTGATTTTCAAAGTAAAATATTTTTTTCTTTTAGTATGGACAAGTACTAGCTATGCAATCCCCTTAAATTGTGTAATATTTAAGAAAGTTTCAATCTAGTTACAATATGTACGGACATGAATTTAATCCTTAATAATTTAATACATTTTAATCACAACGTTTCAAACACTTTTCAGTATTGATGGTGTCGGTTGGATGGTAGTTGTATAATGTAGAGTTATAAAACATATTATTATCTATTAACCATATAAACAAATCTCATTCGGTATCTCGTTAATAAATTTAAATAAATAAACAAATGTTATATTATATTATAATATTATTCTGTAGCGCCCAACAGGGTCCATGTTGAACTATTATAATAAATATATATAAGATCTGTATTTAAACATGTGGAAACGGAATTAAAATGTATGAATATAAATATAAATACATGTCGCAATTTTTCTAAAGTAGTATGAATTCTGAGAAAACAGTAATCATATCTGTCCATATATTCGCGAGTGAACACTTTCGGTGTCTAGAGGTTTTGAAATTCTAAGCTGGTCTTGGGATTTTTATTAGTTTGAAGACTGGATTCCAAATAAGTGACACGTGTGAACTATTCTGTATGAAATTAGTGTTTTCTCTAAAATATATACAAGGTTAAATTAGTTTAATGTTGCTTATTTAATCACGAAAGCTTGTGAAATCATCATGTATTAGGTGCATATTGGTTCGTAGTATGTTACATCACTATATATGTTCCGTAAGTTTTAAAATGTTAATGCCATTACGCCAGTAGAGGTAGCTATAACTATAAATAGGTAAGATTTAGCATAGCTGTCAATGTACATAGCCTAAAAACCAACTCATATAATAATTACTAGCTGGTGACGTCTGCACAGGATTAGTATTTCGAGTAGCTTATTATTTTCTCCAAGGCTATATCTACCTTTATACCAAAATTTCATAAAATACGTACATTGTCAAACGAAATTGCTATAATAGTATTATTTGAGTACATTTAAATACTAAGTATATCAGTAAACAATAATAATAACATAAAATTAATCACCATGGAAAAAACTGTCATTACATTTCAACACCCTTGGCGGTAGGCATTTGTGTTACATTTCATCACCTTTGACGGTCGCCGAGCACGTCTAGTGTATCGAACTGTCAAAAAGACTTTGCTTTTGACTAAGCTATTAGCTGTGCGATTCTCCATCGTTGCATCTTTGACAACATCCGTGAAACAAATGAAGAGATTACAAGGAACGTTGGAAAAACAAGCTTATGTACAAGGGCGATATCGCATTAAGTATTTGATATGGGTGAGCTCGTCGACGAGCGCATCGACGAATTATTTGAAAATCGCACCGCAGAAACTGACACAAACTTTGACAGTACTATCATCATTACGATTTTTATGAAAGCGGAGATCTTATTATTTTATCTATGCTGTGCCTAAGCATATTACGCTTTTTCACCCGCTTGGTGATGGATGATGATGATGATGATGAAAAGTATCCTATGTATTAAACCAGTGCCTCACCTACCTCCATACCAAATTTTATCAAAATTGCCCCAGCCGTTTGTGCGTTAATGGGTAACAAAGATCCACGCATACATACATCGCACAAACTTTCGCGTTTATAATATTTTATGGTAGGATTTCGCCACTGGAGTTAGGTGGCTATTACTATAAATAGGAACGAATTAGCATAGTTGTCAATGTACATAGCCTAGAAACCAACTAATTTAATAATTGTGACTTTAAATGAGACTTTACAAATTGGTTGCATTGAATTTGTGAGTATGCTTAAAGACTAAGTTAAAAACTATACTTTTTTGTTTAGTAAAATCCATCTATATTAATATCCACAGATACTTCATCATCATCATTTCAGCCGTAGGACGTCTACTGCTAAACATATGCCTCTCCTATAAATGTAAAAATATTTTTCATCTTATCTTATGTTAAATGTTTTAAGGACCGGGTGGAAGCAACCTGCATCAAACGTGGTCCTGTGACATTTATCAAGTCGCCTGTCGCAACTTGTCGATGGACGACCTAAGCTGCGCTTACCGGCCCGTGGTCTCTACAGAACCTTCCAAAACATAAATACTTAAATAGCAATTCAACATTATACATATAAATAATATACTCGACGATACACTGTTATGCTAATATAAATTGTAACACAATTTACACTTCACTTCCCGCCGAAACTTTCAAACGGACGGAACGGATTCAAGTCAAAAGTGGCAATTCAAAAAACTACAACAGTGTGCAAGGCAAAATACAAGAATACGCAAGTGTTGTTTATAAAAGACGATTACAATATATTTCACAAGTGTGAAATGAAAAATAAAGTCAGCTCAGCACTTTAATAAAACGTTAAAACATACAATATTAAAAGCTGGGTGTCTTCGTTTAGAAGTCTGTGTCGTTTTGAAATATTACCAACTATTATTTATTGCATTTTATCATGTTTTTAAGCACGTTTCCGAGAAACGTTTGCTCGCTAGGGATGGCGAATTCCAAGACCGAAAGAAAAGATTTTAATTCCGTTGGGGCGGAGTTGAAAAACGTTTCCTCCGCCGTTGGTACAACTGCAGTGCCAGGTAGTAGCAATTGAAATGACTGGGCGAAAGAAACACAGAAACACAAATACCAAAGACAGCGCAGAGTTACGCAAAACTACACTTCTATTAACTACAGTTGTACACTGCAGTACATTTTGTTCGTAGGCATAGACATACATTATTAATTATTAATTATTATTATTAATTAGACATAATTTTTAATTATTCCACGGGAATTCTTTAATAAACCGGGATCAAAAGTATCCTATACGTTGATCAGGGATATAAGCTACCACATGAGATTTAATTTAAATCGGTCCAGTCGTTTCTGAGATTAGCTCGTACAAACAGACAGACAAACATATAGAGAAAAAACAATTTGAACTTATTATTCATCCCTTACATCCCCTGACTCGGTTTTAAGCATATTTTTCATTGTACAGAAATTTTACCTCTAGAGTTTATAATATGTAGTAGTTTTTACATCCTCCGTTTCACCCCCTTAAGTCATACCTGACAATAATATTGAAAGCATCCCTATTTATTTTAAATTACCTCTCCAGCTATCAATTTTCATCAAACAAAGAACTTTGAAAAAAAAAATATACCCCGGTTTACCCCCTTAAGTCATTCCTGTCGATACATATTGAAATCATCACTTTAAACTGTCCAAATGCTAATTTTCACCACTGTATGTTCGAGAACAAAAAACTTTCCATACAAACTTTCACCCCACCATTTCACCCTCCTAAACTACCACTATCCAAAAAAAGATTTGTCCATAATTTTTTATTTTGAATGCCTATCCCAATACAAATTTTCACAACTATAAGTTCAAAAACAAAGGAGTTTTATACAAAAGTTTTCAACCCTTTTGACCTTCTTAGGGGTTGAATTTCGAAAAACTCATTCTTAGTACGCCTTTACGCATCAAGGACCCTCCAAATTTCAAGTCTCATCAGTGGTTTAGGCTGTGCGTTGTCTGTCCGTCAATCAGTCAGTCAGGACATCTTCTTTTATTTCCTGGGCCTGGCAAAAAGCGACTCGCGAAGGGATATATAGATATGTAAAACAAAAAAATACTTTCATAGTTCATTTAGTTTTATTTTTGTTTTGTTTGCACCACATATAAAAAAGGCAGTGGACGTCCCACAGCTGAGATGATAATGAGACCATGGCAATCAGATGATTATCAAAAATATACGAACTTCAGACGTTTCAAGTATGGCTGCTCCATTGTACTCAATTTGCGCCTCGTGAGGTCATCCAATGACTGATCCGCAGTTAATAAGCAATATAGACTCAGAGAACTAGCTCATGAGTATAAGGCTCATGTGTCGAAAACAAATTTAAAAGCAAGACTGCTCAAATTTTAACAACTACGTCACTACAAGATTTTGTATTCAAATGGTATTCAGCAAAAATGATAAGAAGGACTAAAATATAGATAATATAATAATAATATGATAATATAATAATAATATGACTTGACAAACATATAGATGTTTGTCAAGTCATAATTCACCTATCAAAAAAAATAAAAAATAAAACAAACAAAAAAAACTCACTTTGGCGTTTATATAATATAATATTTTATGTAAATATATTATATGTAAATATATAAATATACCTGAATATGCACTGAACCCAAAAGAAATCATAATAATGAAAGTTTTGTGTTGAGTTGACTCTGAAGAAACATTTTAGCTGAGAGGAAGCAAAATAGTTCGGCTGGAGGCGGCAGCGGCGCTCCTGGGCGCGTCTGCGCCATGGAGGCGGCCCCGCGCCTGCGGTCTACGAAATCATGACAATGTCAAACATGAAAATTTTATCAAAATTGTTTGGAAAACATTGATATACCTAGTGAAAATTTTATAATTTAGCGTTATTGTTGTGTTGTGTTTTTAGTGTGTAACAGTGGACTTGTTTGGTTAGTTTTTGTATATTTTTGTATTTTAGATTTTTAAGATGAATACTAAAACTATAACGTCGTCGTCGGTCCCAGATGTGTTGCTCGAGTGCGATATTTGTGGTGATCGAAAACTTTATAAAGGCCATAGAGGTCTCAAAATACATTGCAGCCGTCGACATGTGCCGAGATCTGACCTAGTAGTATCAGCAGATGGAACACCGGATCTACACATGTCGACTCCAGCGACTGGCACACCGGGCATCACATCTTTGGCCGATAGGCTCGCACACCTTAAAAAAACAGTTAAAATCATTAAACGCATCCCTAGAGGAGCTCGCGTAAGCGTTGCTCGGAGCTTGTCAGAATCCGTGGCGAAGGTGGTAGCTATGAATTCCCTTAAATCTTGGGAAGAATTACTTACGTTTTCCTATTATACGTTTCATATCACACCTGACTCGAACCATCGCTCACTTGCCTCAGCCATAAAATTCAATACGTCCCGCCAATCCTTCCCATCCCACCTCATTTGTCCGGACTCGCCTAAAAGTTCATATTCAATAAAATTAATTGAAAATAAATTATCAGACGGAAACGTCAGAGGAGCAGCCAAGCTGCTTTTTTCCGATGACTCCCTCGCCACGGATTCCGCCGAGACTTTTTCAGCTCTTTGCAGCAAACACCCAGCAGTGTCGCTTTCCACCCAGCTCCCAACCCCACCGTCCTCAGAAACACCTCTGCACATCGACGAGGAAGCCACTCTGCAGGCTATCAGATCTTTCCCAAATGGTTCTGCAGGTGGTTTAGATGGCATAACGCCTCAACATTTGAAAGACCTTACCGATCCTCTCGTCGGTGAGGCAGGTAGCGGTCTTCTCCGGGATTTAACCGCCCTGGCAAATTTTATGCTGGATGGTCATGTCCCGACGGAGATAGTCCCAATATTATATGGTGCAAACCTAGTAGCACTAGCAAAAAAAGACGGTGGGGTTCGTCCGATTGCCGTGGGCAGTACCCTGAGACGCCTCACATCTAAACTTTGCTGCCAAAAAATACAGAACCGTCTGTCGAAAAAATTTCAACCTCGTCAACTTGGTTTTGGAGTGAGAGCCGGATGTGAGGCTGCTGTGCATGCCGCGCGTACTTTTCTGGGGTCAACGGACTATGAAGTTTTTATAAAAATTGACGTCAAAAATGCTTTTAATAGTCTAGACAGGGGTGTCCTTTTATCTGAAATTCAAAAAGAAATACCTGAAATTTATAACTACATGTGGCAATGCTACGGAGCCCCTTCAAAATTATTGTTTGGTGAAAAAGAAATTGCATCATGCGTAGGATGCCAGCAAGGTGATCCGCTTGGCCCTGCTATCTTCAGCTTGGGGATCCATCCTATAATTTCGGAGTTAAATTCAAAATTCAATATGTGGTATCTTGACGATGGCTCTATTGGCGGGGGTGCATCTGAGGTTTTGGAAGATCTTCAATGTATCATCCAACGTTTCAACTCCATTGGTCTTACACTAAATTTTGATAAATGCGAAATATATTTCCCTGACCATATTCAAAATAATACCCGTTCCTCCATGTATCAAAAGTTTGTTTCTTTATGTCCAAATATTATACAGCAAACTAAGACTTCACTAACCTTGCTTGGTGCCCCAATATTCTTGGAAGCAATCCCGCCTTTACTGACATCAAAAATCGAAAATTTTATTAATAATTCACATCGCCTTTTCCAAATTAAACCACACATGGCAATCTACATACTTCGTCTCTGTCTTTTTACTCCAAAATTCACATATTTGTTACGTTGTTGTCCTTTGTGGTATTTTCACTCGATTACTGATTTGGTCGATTCTACATTGAAAAACACAGTTACCAAAATTCTAAACCTCCAGTTTGACAACCGCTCGTGGGCACAGGCTACCCTTCCCATTTGTTTCGGTGGGCTGGGCATTCGACGCACTTCTAGCGTAGCACTTCCGGCTTTCTTAGCTTCCAGTCACGTTTCGCAGACCCTCATCGGCATGATCCTTCAGAGCCCAATAGCCGATGTTCGGGTTGCTGGCCAGACGGAAGCCTTGGCTGCCTGGTGTGCATCATGCCCAGGTGTCAACCCGCCCACCGATATGGGGTTGCAGAAGTTATGGGATCTTCCACTCACCAAACTCACGTATACAGCCTTACTGGATCAAGCTGTGGATGACACGGACCGTGCGCGTCTCTTGGCCGTGTCAGTAGCGGAGTCGGGTCACTGGCTGCGCGTACTCCCCTCTGACAATTTGGGTACTGTCCTCGACCCCAGTTGTCTTCGCATTGCGGTGGGTCTGCGTCTAGGTACGAAGTTGTGTGAGCCTCATCGCTGCCAATGTGGACGAGCCGTGGACCAATTTGGACGCCACGGGTTATCGTGTGTGAAAAGTGCCGGCCGACTATATCGTCATTGGGCTATTAATGATTTAGTCAGGCGGGCACTGTCCACTGCTTCCGTGCCCTCGACACTGGAACCGAACGGTATGACTAGAGACGATGGCAAGAGACCAGACGGAGCCAGTCTGGTACCTTGGTGTCTTGGCCGAGCCTTGGTTTGGGATGCCACCTGCGTGGACACCCTGGCTCCTTCTCATGTCGCCAGTTCTGCTCGCAGTGTCGGGGCTGCGGCCGAACAGGCCCAACTGAACAAACACAGGAAGTACTCACAGTTAAGCGCACATTATGAGTTTGTGGCACTAGCTGTAGAGACACTGGGCCCGTGGTCGTCCGACACAAAAAAATTCTGCAAAGATATTTCGACTAGGCTGGTCCTCGCCTCGGGGGATCCTAGAGCTGGCACATACTTTTCTCAAAAGTTAAGTATTGCTATACAGCGGGGCAACTCTGCCAGTGTTCTGGGAACCCTGCCACACGGTGGTGATCTCGACGGCGTTTTTGTTTTGTAGTAGATACATGTTTGTATATTTTATACATTGTTAAAACATGTATAATAATATCTTATTTTCTATAATTGAAGTGTAATTACTTACCTATCAAATAAAAAAAAAGAAGGACTCTGGAAGAGGTGCCAACTGCTCCACAGATATTAAAGGTCCATTAACAACGCCCGCGATAAAACAAGGACAGAATTCCGAATGTAACCGTTAAGAAACGTTTTTTTACAGTATTTATTCAAATTAATTGCTTTTTTATGGCCTCTCTGAAATTTCGGACGGTTATAATTTGGATAATTGTATTGGTGACCCGGATATTGTGATGCTATGCTGGCATGACTATTTGCTTGCAGTATTTTTTATAACGGCAGCGTTCCGGAAACTTTGCGAAGTCTTCTCGCCAAAAATACCTCAGTGCCTCAAGACAAGAGTCTTCGACCAATGTGTGTTACCAGTGATGACTTATGGCACTGAAACGTGGTCTCTTACTATGGGCCTCATAGATAAGCTCAAAGTCGCACAACGAGCTATGGAGAGGGCTATGCTCGGGGTTTCTCTACGTGATCGAATCAGAAATGAGGAGATCCGTAGAAGAACGAAATTCACCGACATAGCTCAGAAGATTAACCAGTTAAAGTGGCAGTGGGCAGGGCACATAGCACGCAGAACAGATTGCCGATGGAGCCGAAAGGTTCTGGAGTGGAGACTACGGACCGGCGAGCGCAGCGTAGGTCGTCCACCGACACAGTGGACAGACGACCTGATGAAGGTCGCAGGACGACGTTGGATGCAGGCCGATTCCAACCGGTCCTTTTGGAAAATCATGGAGGAGGCATATGTTCAGCAGTGGACGTCCTACGCCCGAGATGATGATGATGATTTTTTATACCAATTAAATTATTTGCTTTAATAACAGTATGCAGTTAAGCAAGTTTTCTTGAGGTTAATTTTTATATATAAGGACTTTGTTTATTAGTGCACAATATTGAACGGAGTGGTATGGAATCGATAATTGGTCATAGAAGTAAAAGCAAAAATTGGACATATATATTTTATTATTATTAACCCCATATTCGCCGCTCCACGGCTAAGGACCACAGTGCGACTGAACGCACGACACGACACACCGCTACATCACAGAATAGATAACAGTAATTGCATGTAATGCATTTTGAGTAATGATCGAAGACAACTGGAGTGGATCGAGTCGAAATGCAATTGCAGCTTGATAGTTATCAAACGTTGTGACATAATAGAATCGGCCTCCAGGTGGTCTTTTTCGAAGAGAGTCAACCACATAATTATGCAGGTGTATTTTTGAAGTAGAGTGCATAACACTTGCATTTCGAGTAGAGACGCAACCGCAAACGTTCTCCAGTCTGCTTGAAAATATCACCTGTAGGACTAACATGAGTTTACAACATTGACACCAATCGATGCTCGGTATCGACTGCCGCGAAAAAATGTATGCCACCTTGCGGTCAATTGTAGAACTAAAGTTGACAGCGAGAACGCCAATCACAAGCTTAAGGCGCGCTCGTACCCTGATTAAAGAAAAAGCAGAATTTTTAAACACCTAGTGTAACGAAACAGATCGATAGTATATTATGAAAAAAATACAAAGGTTAGAAAAGGAATAGGAAAAGAGTAATAACCGAATAGAATTCAGAAATATAACTCTCATTCAGCAGAAAAACATCCTGAATAGGTCCACAAAAATAAACTTTCACGTCCAAACTTTCAAAATTTTCAGCGATAACACTATATTTTTTTAAAGTAATACTTAGCCAACGTATAGTACTAAAGTAATAACCAGCAGTTTTTTCAATTGTGTTTGTATATATCGAAAAATATAAAGAAAACGTACAAAATTAACGCATTTTCGCATTACATAGTCCCATCTAACAAGCGATTTTCAATCTTACGTAAAGCATCGTAAATTATTTTCAAATTGGGGTTGGACCGCGTCTAAACAGGTAGACGAGATCGAGTATCGCCTATAGATGACATTTATGTTGCCATGACAGAGCCACTGATGTGTGATAAAAATATAGTTTGTGCGATCTAAATTATTACGAAGTTTCTATAACATGATGTATAATTTAAATGTTGAATACTAAAATATTTTAAAAACTAACATGAAATTAGAAAATAACTTACAGTGTTGTCGAAAATAACATTGTGATACCAATTATGTGTAATAATCAAAATGTTGTCCGTCAACCCTCTTTTGTTTCGTTTAATAATTCAGTCGTTAATTAAACATTGAGAAAGTAATTATTTCAACTTTTCCATTTATATCCGCTGGATATCCGTCGAGTTTTACGAGCTGGTTTATTGACAGTAAAGAAAAGTTATTGTTTGCAAATTAGTTTGTCAACTGCAAGCATTTGTAGCGAAATAAAACGATATCACACGCGACGCTGCTGCTGTGAAAATACCAAGATTTTATATACAAATGATTAATGATGTCATTCGTCGTGCCTTTGTCAGTGCTGGTGTTCCGTTAGTTTTAGAACCAAATGGATTGATGCGAGACGACGGCAAGAGACCAGATGGGATGACTATCGTCCCGTGGAAGATGGGACAGCCCCTGGCTTGGGATTCGCTGGGACCTCGGACTATTGCAAAAGCGTGCCCGTTGTCCGTTGTGGTGGTTTAGTCGGTATGGTCTGCTTGCTGCTATGTTGGTTGTAAGTTGGTACATAAAGGACGACTCCGACATACCCCGTCAAATCCCCTCGGGTTGGTGAGTTTGTGTAAGTACATTCCACACACGTTAAAAAAGTCCCTGGTTTGGGATGTTACATGTACACTACATAAACTTGGGCAAGCCGTGCGCCTGACCGTAAGCAGTACGCATGCGCGTGACAGCTGCAGTGCCGTCCATAACATAGAACTGCCGTTTTACGCGGCTTAATTGCACCTGTCTCCCCCATATCATTGCCTTTTGAGTCTATTTCGTACCAACGTCGTGTCCCAAATCTAACGCATAGTAAGTCTGATTTCCTTATTGTCTACAATTCGTATACAAACGGTGGAGGAAATATTCAACCCTACCCTTCTTATCACAAGCAGAGATCTAGATTGGTATGCGGTTTGTTTTTATTTATTTAACTAAAGTTCACAGATCTAATTATTGTTACTTATACATAGTTTATAACTGAGCCAGGGATAACCTTCACTTTGTAAGCATACATTATATACATACTAGCTGGTGCCTGCAAATTCGTCTGCGCAGGATAAGTCCTTCGAGTAGCTTATTATCTTGCCCAAGGCCAATTGCCAATTATCTATCTACCAATATCTATCTTTATACCAAAATGTCATAAAATATGTACATGGTCAAACGCAATTGCTATAATTGTACTATAGGAGTAAATTTAAATACTTAATAAATCAATCAGTAAACACTTATAACAAAATAGAGTACCTACATACATAGAAATACAAAATTAATCACTATGGAAAATAACTGTCATTACATTTCATCACCCTTGACGGTCGCCGAGCACATCTAGTGTATCGAACTGTCAAAGATATAGCGTGCTTTTGACTTAGCTATTAGACTGACACATACTCTGACAGAACTGCCATCATTACGATCTTGACGTGGAACTCTTGTTATTTTGTCTATGCTGTGCCTAGAATATTATGCTATTTCACCAGTGTGGTGATTGATGATGATGATGATAAAGGAAAGTCTCATATTATTATGTGTTAATCCAGCGCCTCATCTATCTTCATAACAAATTTCATCATAATTGCTCCGCCATTTGAGCGTGAAAGAGTAACAAACTTCCATACATCCATACAACACAACTTTTTCTGGCCATTATCTTAATACAATATATTATAAATGCGAATGATTATGAGTATGGAAGTATGGATACTCATCCATACATCCATACTCACAAACTTTCGCGTTTATGACATTAGTAGAATAGCAAGGGATATATACGTATACAAGTGATAATTGCAAGAAAAATTTTGAAAACAAAATATGAAATGACCATAAAATAAAATAAACGCATGTTTAGTGTAAGTGTCGTGTTGTGTGTTTTTGTTGTGTTTAATCTTACCTTTATTTATGAATCGATTGAATTTCGTCCGATCATGACCTACGCGTCTGTCGATGCGGCCCCCCACCATTCCAACCCACTAGTGGTGTAAACCGCTAACTACTCAACACACACATCAGATCCATAGTTCACCCCGCCACGCCGTCGACCACCGAGAGGTAATATGTCTGATTTTAGATTTCCAGTCTTCACAGTTAGACATCGAGGTCGTCGTAAGCGACCTCGAAATAACCCGAAATCTGATACAAGGTAATCTGTGTTGTATTTTGGTAATGTGTATTAAGGTAAAGACAGTGCTGGCGGCTACCGGCACCTCTACTCCCTACTAGGCAAGGGTTCGCCCATGTCGTTGTCTAGAGCTTTATGTGCCCTTTTTTTGCCATCGGTTAAGTGCTGCGTGCATTCACCAACAGTACGGTGTCGCTTTTAATGCCCGTAGTGGCAAAAAGCTCTATGTCCTTAAAAAAAAAGAATCGATCGACTGTCTGCGATCTACAAAAGATCGCAAAAAGTCGATCGATAAAGATTGTGATAAATTTCTACAGATCCATCCAAAACCAATGGATGAATCAAATAAAGAAAAGTTAGTGAATACAGCAAAAAATGCCAAGTCAGTGACCACTAACTCAGGCACTGTTAACGATCCATCTCCGACCATTCCAGCAAGACATCGCGATAGCAAATTGGATCTCCCAAAACTTTACCCCAATTAATACTGCAAGGAGGTGAATGAGGAAAAGGCGGGACCTACGCCCTGTTAATGTAATTTTACAATAGTACAAGTACAAGAAATCTCATTTCTAAACGTAGTGAATTTAAGTTAATTTTTTTTTTCAGTTTTAAGGACACAAAAAAAATAAAAAGACTTCTTAAAATTGTATACATTCCATTTTTTATTAAAAGCGTTCGTGGTATACAATTGTTTGCCAAAGTTCAATTAAAAGTACACTAATAATATAGCTAAAGGTAAATGTCTGTGTGTAAGTATGCATCTTTTCTTCGCGGTGGTATAGCGTTCGACATTATTTAACGGCATAGTATTGTATCGTTTAGTGAGATGCAATAAGCAAGACTGCTAACTCCTTGCACAATTTTATTAGTAGTGTGTAAGATGGCCAACCACTTTCCGTTGCGTCCACATTTTAGTAGGGGATAAAAATGAATACCTTCCAAAGCGCTTTTCAATATCATGAAAAAGTGTATATTAACTAGATTTTATATGATTTTGACATTTAACCGCTATCTCCGAAATTCAAACAGGCATGATTCCGCACACGCTGTAGACAAAAATGGGTCTACGAACTTAGCGCAACGTCACGTGACTTTTCCACAGATCATGTCAACGCCATACATTTTGAAGTTGTCGTTTGGCGTTAACGTCAAGAGAAACATCTTTTTGTCTAGGCCTGCTGTACTGCGAACATGCTTTGCCGATAGGTTAAAATTCGACAGTAAATATCCATAAAAGATCACCTGTGATATAGTTATCTCGGTTAGATCCATGCTAGAGACAAGGACAGATGAAAAATAGTTTATCACTTTTTTTTCTTTTTTTTAGGCATCTTGACGTTGGAAGACGTTACTCTGCTGAGCTACTAAAATTACTGTTAAATGTTATCCTATCGCATTCTATCGATAAACCATGATCGCAGTGCAGAAAATTATGCGGTTTAGTACTCCGCACGACAGCACGATAGAATATACCTGTTTAGCGACTGCACTGACACTTTAATAAGGAATTATATTAGATAGATTATATTATAATGTACGAGCATGTATGTAAAAAATCAAGACTGTGCAACTTGCCATCTCGGATAGCTTTACTAAATAAAAGTGTATATTGTATGGCTCCAAGGATTTATAATAAGTTAGCAGCAAGCATTAAAAATTGTAATCTAACTAGCTTTAAATTAAATGTTAAGAACATACTTTTGGAGAAATGTTATTATAATGTAGTTGATTATTTAAATGACAATGATATCTATAAATTATAATTTCAAAATGTGACGTAATCCTTCGTTGACATTTATTTATTCAATGACATTTATTTTATTTTATATTGCTGGTTAAATGTATATTAGCTCTCACGACATGACATAGATCTGTATATTTTAGTAAATTTTTTTGTGTTTCTTTTTGTCTCCTATATCCATTTGCATGCTAATTATGGAAAGGATGTATATGGCACTTTTAATTACTTACTCGTATTATAAATCTCACAACATGTATTACCTACATCTTGCAAATAAATTATTCGACTTTGACTTAAATATTGTAAATCTAAATCATACTATTCTAAATGTAAATCGGTTATTGGCTGTAAATTTAGTCATAAGTTTTACATATTGTTATTATAAAGATCTGTGGAATTTGTTAAATAAATAAATAAATTCTCAAATACAGAAACCATCCAGTGGATTATTTTATTTCTAACATTTCTGAGTCCAGGCATTCTTGTATCTTAAGCCGCAACGCGGGCAAGCGAAAGCGCGTAGCCATGGTTTTACTACAGACTTAGGTCTGTTAATACACAGGGTTTTAACAGGAATATCTCAAAATCAACATAACAGGCATGTAACTTGTGATTTCAATTTGTAGATATAGAAAAATCGGTCTCTGACCTATTTCTTCCTATTTTCATCTTCGTTCATATGGTCCAACGTAATAGCAAACACATAAATCTGTGTTATTTCATTGCAGGACGAAAGGGAATTGAATTGCTATGTAATTATTTCAAGAATGTCTCAGAAGGACTAACGTAGTTTTGGTTTAGTTTATAATTAATGAAACTGTTAATTAAAATAATCTCTCTGGACATTAACAGACGGTTCTACGGCGCCGTAAGTATATTTTGCATATTTCCACTGCGTAATGTCATATGGGATATTGCTATGGGGTTCAGCGGCTGATATAGAGACCATCTTTATCCTACAGAAACGTGCTATTCGAGCTATATACGAAATGAGTCCCCGTGAATCTTTAAGAGATTTATTTAAAGAAATCAATATAATAAATTTGCCTTCCTTGTATCTATTTGAAAATATAATATGTTCGTAAAAATTTACATTAATATAAGTTAAATAGTGATCACCACACTTTTAATACTAAAAATACAAACAGGATAGCTGTACCTAGTTTTAGACTTGCGAAGACTAATAAGTCATTCCTAGGAAATTGTGTGCGTTTTTACAATAAAATCCCAAAACACATAACTGAGCTCACAGAGGGCAAATTCAAGTTGACTGTAAAAAACGTTTTAATAAAAAAAGCTTACTATAAAGTTCGACATTATATAGAAGATAAAGATGCTTGGAATACTCCACTTCTGGCAAGCTGTCTCTGCCACCCATAAAATGTAACATTTGGAGTACCTAAGTAGAAACATTGTAAACATCTATATAAAAAGAATGGCCCCGAGTTTCTTGCCGCTTCTTCTCGGTAGGCTCTATATATTTTGGAACGCAGCGGTAGAGTCTTTAAAGTACATTATAATGAAAGATTGACGTTCATAAGTGCGTCTCTGATGCCTAAATTGAATAAATGATTTTGACTTTGACTTTGACTTTATCAGTTTGTTTGTACAGTTACAAACAACTGATGTTGATGAAATGTTTCAATTATACCTATCTAAGTAATAGGTATACATAATCCAATTTAATTAAAGAACTTGTACGTATTTTAATGTTTTTTGAAGGTTTAACTTGCGTGGTAGGTATACTAGAGTATCTCGACCACGCTAGTACTGTCAGCACTAGCTCGAACGCAGCCGGGTGTGCAAGTACCTACTCTATGAAAAAGTTGCCCGGACGGTCACGAAACCGGTCGGGGTACTCGACTATACCTACCCCGTAAGTTAAACCGTCAAAATAACATTAAAATGTGTACGATGTTCTACGAAAACTTGTGTGTAATGGCTAAAATAAAGTATAAATATTCAATTAATAATAGTTACAATAACTTATTATATACTTCTTTAAAACATTGTATACTTGAAAATCCTCATGTTATTATATGCACAGGGTGCCAATATAAATAAAATATTAAATCGTCTAAGAAGCTCTTGGCTAAGTGCTAAGAATACTGGTTGCATTACCACGCTTGTTTTTCTTATGTATACATACTTACATATTGTTTTTTAAGCTTATCCGTTACTTTTTTTTGTATTTGAATTCCCGTGAGTTTGATACATATTAAACTATTACTATTTACCGGCAAAACGCTCACGTTAGGGATCGAATACGTCGATCCGGATTTCGAGCATGTTCGATGCTCATCTTGTCCGTAATGCTTGAACGATTCAGGTAATATAACTGAGATATAGAATAAGATACCTACTATGGGATAATGAGATGATTTTAGTGATTCCTAGATCGCCTCTAAATACGATTCTAGCTATTGGCGTGGGGAGTATATCCCATTATTGACTCCATCCCCAACTTCCGAGTATGTGCTGGCCGTCTTGGTAAGTACCGCCGCAATGACAGGTACTACTCAACGAAGCAATAGTGTGCAAGCATTGGATACTGTATTAGGTCGTGAAGTAGACTGAAACATTTTATATGAAATAACTGGGCTTAAGAAAATCAAAAATGTAATTATATATTGTAATATTATTCTGTAGCGCCCAACAGGGTCCATGGTGAACTATTATAATAAATATATATAAGATCTGTATTTAAACATGTGGAAACGGAATTAAAATATATGAATATGAATATGAATATAAAACCTATGTGACGAGTGCGTTGCAGTGCCATAATAGACTACAACAAGCTATGGATAGTTCTGCAACTGACATGGGCAAGCATAGAGTTAACCATCAGATGCACGACAAGCTCGTTTCTGATCACAACATTAATAACACTAAGAGTATAAGTAAATAAAAATAAAGTCGGAGAAAAACAGATATCCGAATAAACACCAATTCTGCAAAACAAATTGTTTTTTCCTCAATTTAACCGAATCTATTAACGAATAAACCGAATAAAACCGACTTGATAAGACGGAGCAGACAGATGATATTAAATCAGTCGGCAGATAGGCAAACACTTCGTTTCTGAAACTTGTGTCAACCCTTATCAGGTCATTGGGAACTTATCTGACCAATAAGGTTTAATTAGATTGATCCAGTTAATGGAAAAAGTGAATGGACAGAGGGAACTAATTAGAAGGAAAGCAGTTTCTGTCAAATATCTCAGGGGTCTTGGGTTGACTTTAGATAGGATATTGTGGTAGAACCATTAAATATATGTTGTAGGAATGTGGCGTATTCAGAGAATAGTAAAGGTGTCATTATAAAGTGAAACTTATAGACTAGTCTCTTTTCAACTGGCTTCTAAGATAGGACTTTACAATTTGTCCGTAATTTTTAGTACTACTCATAACTTTTTACCTAGTTCACCGATTTTTATGATTCTTTTCTTATTTAAAAGCGGGTGCTTTTCATGTGGATCCATTTACATTGAATCTACATCTATTAAGTAGTTTTTTTGATAATAATTTATCGTCAGTATCGTGTACAAAAGTATTAGTCGGTTTACAAGTGTTGTTATAAAAAGTAGTTATAAAGTAAGGTTTTGATGAAATAGCCTCGATATCCAGTCTGTGTCCAGGATGCGGTAGAGGTCGCTACAAGTCCATTCCACTTGAATAACTTACTAAGCAAGCAACTGTTACGAGATAAATAAATACACACACATGTAGTACAGAAGTTTTTCAAAGTTATCAAGGTGATTTGTAAGCAACACACGCGTTGGAATAAAACTAGCGTGGGCAGTGGTCGGTTATAAGAAATAAAACTTTGAACTTTCGTTGTGTTAAGGCTGTAAGTTATTTAAGAAAAACACAAATTAAATTTAATAAGAAGGAACCTTGTAACTGTTTTTGTTGCTAAACTTAGAATAAATGTATGTTAATATAATAAAAGAATAAAGATGTTTTTTTCTTGTAGGGGTGTAACAAATGGTTAGTCACCAGGATAACATAAATATAAGGTGAATTAAGTACTTATTTTTTTAAAAAACATTTCCACAAACTCAAGTTCTAACAAAATCTATTTACATTTCCCAATTGGAATAGTATTTTTTTTCCTTAGATCAAAATAATTTTTAAAGATTGTGTAATTATTAAACATAGTCTGCAAATCTTGTCCGTAAAACACTTCCTAACAGTTGCATCTGTAGAACATCTAAGGTTTCTATAGATTTTCTCTGGGAATACAAAATACTAAAATGGGTAAAAAAATTAAATTTGTGAATTCGATACAATAGCACATATTATAAATGTGAAAGTTTAGATGGATGGATGGATGGACTCGTTCACGCTCAAACGGCTTGGCCATTTTTGGTAAAAGTTGGTGTGGAGGTTGATGAGGCTTTGGATTGACACATATAATACTTTTGATCATCATCATCATCATCCAACACCACGCGGGTAAACCGCGGATTGCAGCTAGTATTTTGATTAAACTAACATTAGTTCAGATATTGCAATTTTAGAGCAAAAGAATCACAAACAAACATTCAAACATTCAATTCTAAAGGATAGCCAGGCAAGTATTAGAACTAGACCTTAGTTAGCTACCACTATCTACTACTACTAGTAAAGTATGCTACACACCTTTACTGAAAGCTCAAGCGCAAAGTAGGTTCTGAATTGGCAGTCACCTGTTCTACAGCCGATCATTACTAACCCACAGCTTTAAATAAGTATCCCATAATTATTTCACGGATAAGCGTAGCGTTCATAACCGGATAAAGTAGAGGTTTTTTAATAGTAGATTAGTAGCCAAGGGCTGTAAGGCATCAATTGCAGCCCGAGACTCTATAGTTTGAGGGTGCAATTGATGCCTACACCCGAGCTATCTACTCTGCTTTACATCTCGATTGTGAGGTAAGTAGAATAAAACCGGCATTAAAAAATAAAATTGATGACTATTATACTCATACGAAGACAAGGCTGAATAGCGAAGCTACCTCTTTTGTCATTGGGCTGAATGCATGATGTCTATTGCCAGTATGATGGTTAGATGTACGCGAACTTTTCGAATTAGTGAAGATTTTTTACCGCCATATGGCTTTTCTAGCTACATTATTACCCTAGAGCGCTAATTGGTCAAGCCCCATTTGGGGCAATAAGGACCTACTTACCGAATATGAGAGATGTAAATGTTATTTATTCACAAAATCCGCAGCCTCTAACTAGCAAAGTAATAATTATGTATCGTACACCAATGGCCAATCATGGATTTACATTTTACTAACTAAACTTATAATACTTGTAAGAGATGACAGTCATAGTAGCCTACTGTAAGTAAATATAATATGCCTACTAAAGATATACTAAATGCAGCACTTAATTTATCAAATAGGTAGCATGTGTGTATATATGTGTGAGTGTGCGTGAGTCTGTGTGTAAGTGTGTGGGAGGGTGCGTGTTATATGTACGAATGATTTTACCATGTAGGTTACTAAGCAGCGCTTATGCTTTGATTTAGAATCTCAAGAATTTCACGCTTAAACCTTGGTCTACTGTTACAAAATAGCTCAATTGTATTTTTTTTTCATTATAAGCCTTCTGCAATCTACATAAGAAAGCATTTTGTGCATAGTAAGTGCTACTGTGAGGGACTGCAATTAAGCTTGTGTGTCGTCTCCGCTTCTTAGGGCAGCAAAAACACATACTTTTTGATGGGGTTCAGAACAATCAATATATCCATTGCATATGCCGTGCAAGAAAGACATATCAGCGAGAACTTTTCTATGAATGGAATGTGATGTTTGTTGTTAAGTGTATTTTATGGTGTAGTGTGGATATGTTTATCGGCTGAGACCCGGACATGAAGTATGACCCGGTATCAAGAAAACACGTAATGTCTATTCCAACTTTAATCTTCGATTACTTATTAAATTATAACAAAACAGAAACGTACGCACGCGGCGAGCGGTCGCAGAAAACTGAGCTGTTTTTCTCTACCGGCATTTAACAGCGTCACTGGATGGGCTGAGCTGATGCTAAGCGCAGCTGTTTTATAGGCGAATGTGGTAATGGGTGGGCGGTGACTCAACCGCTTGCCCGTTGTGCATGCCCCGTCACAATAGGCAACCGTCGCCGTCATATACAAAAATAGGTAAAGGTGCATATATGGTGTTTTAATAATAGGTACAATTATAAACGCTTATTCCATCAAAGGTGACACGGCCAGACACAATAGAAATTTCATTGTTATAATGACCTCGACTCTGACTTGATGGGTTAAAGAATTATTTTCGCTCGGCACTTATCCCGACTGATATCAAGCTACTAGAACCTGACAGGCACTAGCGCCTTAATTACGCAAGTTGAACTTTGTTTCTACTTGGTGTTTGCTCTACTTGGTGTTTGTCCTAGAGCTGGGCCGAGAAGTTTCTGGTAATTTATTGGATCGTGCTAACTTGGGTGTCAATTCTGATGTTTGATAAGATGATTTATAAGATAAATACGAAGTACATTACGATCATAAATTCCTTATTACTTTAAGAATAATCACGGTGATTTGTTGAGACGAAACTTACGCGTTGATATGTTACGTGTGGGCAGCTTTGCAGAGTCCCCCTGGGGAAGTGGTAAAGCAGTAGTGAGCAGGCATTACTGTTTTGCGTTTAAGGACAATGTTACCAGTGGAATTACAGGGCAAGAGATTGAAAATCTTATATAACTCAGGTTGACGAGCGCAGTACATTGCCATGCAGGGTTTGAACGCCTGTAGTATAAAATTGGAATGTCATTGAACTGTAATGGCAGGCGTGACGCTCATCAAGGGAACAACTTACTCGTCTAGCCACCGATTTACATACAAAGCGAGTGTTTATAGGTTACGTTCCGGTATTGGCCGTCAACGCTCACAGCTGTTGCGCCCCGGTTTGCCCTTCCCTTTGGTTGACAGTGACAGCTTGCACAGACCACGTCAACCCACCTTCGATCCGCGATCGTGAGCGTTATCAATGACGTATCGAGTTCGCTCAGTCGCTCACGATGATCGTGGGCTTATAAGGAAATGGGTGCGCGAACGCCGCGAGTGATTTCGGCACTTTCCGGGACGTAGTTTTCAGAGTTTTAAAAATACTTTATAGACTTTTGACCACTCATCTGGTATTAAATCAAGATGCAGTGAAAGATGCACAATGCATGTTTAGAAGACACTCTTGACTTGCAGACTCCTGAAATTATACCACTTAGGAAACACAGAATCCAGCAAGGAAATTCATTCGTTAGGGTTCGAGATAAAAGTAAATGCAAAACGCTGCTTTATGTATGCGTATATTTTTGTATATGTATGCGTATTGTATGCGTATATGTATGCGTATACTTGAAAGTTCTGCCATGTAACAATGACGTTTGGTAGATGTCAGCACAAACAATTTGCATAAAAATATTTGTATCGAAAATGTCACCATGTGGCGCTTCGGCTTACAAACGATGAGTTATTTGTGTCACAGTTGCCCTTATAAATTACAGTGTGTACCATTTTACGTGATCGGAACGTTATGTCACACTTACACAGTTGTTCGTGCTAGGCCCACAGTTTGAACTGTGAAAAAAAATATAAAATACATTATTTTATAGCCTTCTCTAAATAATGTTCGATAAAACAACTGACAATCTTAAAGCCTCGCAACGATACTTTAAAAGTTTACTTAATAGATTATATTTAATAATTTTGTTGTAATTGATAGACTAGTTTTTGACTACTACATAGTTTAATGATCATTGATTCTCTATAAAAACCTTTAAGCAACTATTGTTATGAACAAATACTATCCAAGTAGCAGAATTGTTGTAAGTAGGTGTGCTCAAGTAGCTGTAATGGCATCGTTAGCGTTTTGCAAAAGGTACATTCTTTTATAGAGTTTCATAACTTACTTTAATCACTCCTCTGTCTATAATATCACCTCGTACCTCGGATGTACATAGACAATTGGACTTCTCGCCTGTGTTATTGTCCGCTTCGAACCTTTTAAACTTTACGCGACACCGCACTATAGTAGTCATCTCGAGATGTAGAGCTATTTGTTCCCATTTATTCTCTTTTTTAAATAGTAATGCTTGCAAACTATACACATAACTACTTGGAGCAGAATATCATTGCGATGGTACCTATAAAAATACTTTTGCAGAAGAGTCACAAAAGTCAACACGGATAACTATAAACAAGTTAAATATGTATGAAATAATATTTGCTAGTGCAGTGAGTCACGGCTATGTATGCAGATTCTAAACTTCCCATTGCACTGCCGGCTGATTGTAGTAGTACCAGTAGTGCAAAATTATTAAAAAAATTAAGGAAATGTTTGGTAACAATTTCATTTTATTCTTATTACTTAACCCTAGAAAGATGACCATATTCTATCTTACATAAAAGATAACCATGCGCTTCGGAGGCGCCACGGTATTCAAATGCTTATATTTAAATTATTTAGCAAGATTTGTGTGAGTTGATTTTACAATTTAAATGGTATTATAGGTGACACATTTTTATAAACGAAAAATATTGTACTTTATATTTGTTTATTATTAATAATTGAAACCAAATGAGTAGACCTCTAAAAAACTAACAAAAATCACGAATATCGCTTTACTATCATAAAATATTGTATTTTACTATTAATATGTATAGTATAAGTCAAATATAAGTATAAAGTCTAGGAAAGCTAATCAGTACCTTATAAAAATTTTTTTAGACAGTCATACATACGTCGATCTTAAAGATAATCATACGCCTCAGGAGCGCATCAACTCGTTCAACTCGTCATAACTCCAAAACAATAATACTTACCGCACAAAAACAGCTGGCCCTCGACGCGGTTGACCGACGACTGAGTTGGCTGAGAAGCGCAGATATACACGGGTTTCGTATTAAAAGATATAGTACTATTTAATTCGTGCGGGCGCCTCTGAAGCGTAGGTTATCTTTCTAGGGTTAAGGAAGAATCACTCACTTTTCTACCGACTTCCAAAAAGGATGAGGTATTTTTTTACTCAATTCGAAAGTATTTTTTTTTTAATTATTTGTTACCTACCTCATAAGTTTCGAAAGGGTGAACCGATTCTCAAAATTATTTTTTGTTTGAAAGCGGGTGCTTTTCTTGGGATCTCATTTAAATTTCAATTTTATAAAACTACATACTTACAAGTACAATTTGAAATATTTTATACCGACTTCCATTCTATTCAGTTATTGGAGTGTAACTCACTGTAAACTATTGGATCGAATTTGATGAAATATAAAGGGGACCAACGGCACCACGCGGGAAGCACCAGCTTTTAAACAAAAAAGAATTTTGAGAATCGGTTCATCGTATCGAATGTTACGAGGTAACAAACTGTCGAATTGAGTACTTCCTCTTTTTTAGAAGTCGGTAGAAAATTTGGATTTGAGTAAGAAATTGCTATTCAACCGAAGGCGGAATGAATTTCGCGCTTATTTTTAATTCTACAAATATTTTTTTTTAGTTCGCTCGCTGTTTCTTTGCCGACTTTACCCACTTGCATTAACTTTCTGTTAGTGACTGATTTCTTTGGTGATTGGAACATTTACTTACAATATCTACAATCAAAATTCAAACCACTTTTGTCTTTAGAGATTAAAAAGCTTTTTGTTCCCTGTTTATGCGGTACAAACTGGACCATTTCAAATAGATGTGATAAAAAATGTTTTAAATAACTTCCGCATTGACTTGCAAATACAAAGTAATTAATAGTTACTGCTAGTAGATCTGTGAGCTGTACCTCGTGAGTATATCTTTGCATAGCATAGCTGAACAAATAGTCACCGCGCACAGCTATTTACCTTAACCTTACCTTACTTAAATGTTGGAAATTCCATGGACAGCACATCGCACCAACGTGTCGATACTGAATGAACTTAAGATCCGAACTCGTCTCTCGGCTAGATGTATGCCTTAACCCTTAAGGCATACATCTAGCCGAGATCTCAAGTACTTTGGTCACGTAGCACGGCGGATGCCGGTCAATTAAAATAACGTGGAAGAAAGAGAAGTAGAGAAAGATTACCGACCCGATACAGTACAAGTACAATTAAAATAATTTATACTGACTTCTACTACTGGACCGAATTTGATGTAATTTGAAAATGGGACCACACGGGAAGCACCAGCTTTCAAGCAAAGAAATAATTTTGAGAATCGGTTCATGCAGTCGAAAGTTATGAGGTATCAAACATTAAAAAAACATACTGTCACACACACATTTTTGGAAGTCAGTAGAAAACAGTCGTGTAAATCCACTATTCCATCCATCCAACTTCTCAAAATAGAGAAGCCTGGAAGATCTTAGTGGGAAAAACCACTTGTGATGACCACGACCCTCAGCCATGAGGCAACGACGTAGAAGAAGAAGACCTTACAACAAAGTTTTACCAAAAGTTTGAACAAACTTCAACACCAACAAGTGTAAAATAACTTGTCGGTACCATGATCGAAGTCGGCATTTTTAACCTTTTTGAGTGAAAAAAGCGGAATTGTTTCGTTTTCAAAGAATTCCTCTTTTTTCACTCAAGTTTCGTCGTTTTTCACTGAAGTCGCTTTTGACGAAATAGTAAAAAAAAATATAATCAGCCGTGCGATTCTCTAAGAGCAAACATCGTTGCATCTTTGACAACATCCGTGAAACAAATGAAGAGATGACAATAAACGTAGCAAAAACAACCTTGTGAATAAAAGTTATATTTCATAAAGTATTTGACGTTGGTGAGCTCGTCGACGAATCATTTCAGAATCGCACGGCTGAAATATTTTACCTTTTTAACTGAGTTTTAAATGACGTTTACGTGATGATTGATTGCAATTACATAGAATTGTATTTAATAATAATTATTTATAAAATTAACTTATGCATGATATTTCTGCTAAGATGTTAATCGTTCTTTTAAATTTTCCTTTTCTTTTTAAATAAATTAAATTAATATATATATTAAATTAATATACTTATATTACTATATATTAATAATTATATTATAATTAATTATATATTATAATAATATATTATAATTATATTAATAATAATAATTATATATAATATTATTATATAATTATTATATATTATAATATATATATATGGTATATATACCCGCGTGGTAATGGATTCACTTCTTTAAAATTTTACCAAATGGAGATATAAAGTTTAAAAATTAAGGTCAATATTAAATAATAATAATTGTTGATAAAATAAAAATTGTAACCTTACAGTACACACCAAAGCGTTACAAAATTCCGTCATAGATATAATATAATAGTCAATATAATCAAAATAAATAAAAATAAAAATTAAATAAAATATATAAATAAAAAAGAATATAATAGTCATTATAAGCACTTTTTTGATAGTTTTTCCACAGTTCCGGTTACATTATCGAAGTTTTGATACGGATCCTTAACTTTTATGAAAACAGTATATTATAGCCTATGTTCATCAGGGAAAATGAAGGGTTATAATGGCAAAATATTTTTTCTAATCGGTCCAGTAGTTTAGGGAGCCTATTAATTACAAACAAACAAATCTGTCCTTATTATAATATTATATTATAAGTATAGATGAAGAACTCTGCACAGGATAGCTCTAAAATAAACGGAAGTAATTCTCCTTCTTTAAAAAATTACGGAGCATTTATGTCGCTGCACGCACGGTCGAGTTATACCTGAAAAGCCGGACAGATTATGTCCCGGGCGAGACCGTTAATTTTGATCAAAAATCGAGACGTCCCGCCAAAATCGGTACGTCTGGCAACGCTGAGTCCTTCCCTCCTAAACTTGTACACAAAAGTTTTACTGCTACTAAAAGTGTTGTCTAAAACCGACTTAGTTGCTCCCTAAAATGTCGACGAAAACGAGCATCAACCCCCCATAAATCCACATAAAGAAATCATTCAATTCCCACATTCGAGCAGCTTTTGCCAACCCGCGCGTGTCCAATGTCCATTTGTAAATACATTAATTATTCTGTTCGAGTGACACACGCCAATCCGACGGGCAGCCGCAATGTACACGTAACAGATTTATTTATTCGCCACTCGGGGGAGATTAGGAGTCCAGCTTCAGCATTTAACTGTTTTATATTTTTCTACATAGACGACGCACCATTATACGTGTTATATTGTATTTTAATGGTATTTATATGATGAAATATTTGAAAAAAGTCATAAATAGGTACCGAGTAAAAGGATGAAGTCAATAATAGATGAAAATCTTACGCCTTATTAACAGGAGACATTAAACATAACTTTCAAAATGTTATGGCGTTTATACGTTCTCATAGCGGACCCTATGAATAGCCTAGCCTCTCACGGGTCTTGTCTAATCCTTATTTTATAATCCATTCGTCATCACTCACTGAGCCCACGTAGTGGATTATGGTTAATACTACCAGAGAAGGCCCGTGTCCCAGCATTGGGATTGTAATGCGCTAATTGTGCTTATACACTACAGACTTTTCTGTGAATGTTTTATGGATATAATGACCTGAATGTAGTTTTTTGATCTGAAGAATAATTACTCTTGTCGCATTCGAACGTTTTAAGGTTTAAGGGTTTTAACTCTCCCATTTGGATCGAGGAAAACATCTGTTACTGCAGTGGTATCCACCAAGACAGAATCTTGCCAGTACGGGCGTAGCCAAGTTTCTTGAATCCGAACAATAAATTAGGGTTCAAGAAATCAGTACGTGAAACGGATAAGAGGTATCTTTGAAATTATTTAAATATAATATTTTTTATTCATATTATTTAAACATAGATTAGTTTTTTGTCACCAAAACTATAAGTATTAGAAATATCCGTTCGAACAAGAACAATTTGAAAAAGTTGATACCGACTTCCATTCTATTCAGTTATTGGAGTGTATCTCAGAAAGTACTGGACCGAATTTGATGCAACTTAAATGGGACCACACGGGAAGCACTAACTTTCAAACTACAATTTAATAATTATTTTATTAAATTGTAGTTTGAAAATAATTTTGAGAATCGGTTCACCCAGTCGTTATGAACAATCATAAAAAATACAGTCGAATTGACTACCTCCTCCTTTTTTTTGGAAGACGGTAGAAAACGAGACAACTGGTTTCTTAACAACCGAATACATACTGGAAATAAATATTATCTCAATCCTCAGAACTGATCATCAGTTACAACTCTTACTCCAAGATATGTGCAAAATATGATTTTTGCAATGAATTTTTGATACCTACACAGAGGAACGTAACCATCAACCAACTTCTGCGTTTGCATCTCCAAGACTGAATCAAAGATATCAGTAACCGTTGATTCCCTAACATTGTGAATGAGAGTTTATATGAACTAGACATAAATTCAGCAGTGATGGATGATGACAATAATAGTAATTTTTAAACTTTCGCGATTTGAACACATGTTTTAAATGTTTATTGGGACTAATCACGTATTATTTAATATAGGTAAAAATATGTACCTTTCGCTCGACGTTTCGACCATGTTAACATGGTAAATACGTCGATAAACATTTAAAAGATGACGATGATGATGAAAGTATCCTATGTGTTAATTCAGCGCCCCATCTACTTTCATACCAACTTTCATCTAAATTGGCCTAGCCGTTTAAGCGTAAAAGAGCAACATCCATCCATCCGTCTAAACTTTCACATTTATAATATTATTAATTGATAATATTTGGCGGCGTCGCCGCCTATTGCGACGGAGCGTGCGCAACGGGCGAGCGGTTGACTCACCGCACACTCATCCTCACAGTTGCCTATAAAACAGCTGCGCAAACAAACTTCATGTCAGGCTCTCAGCCGATATATTGATTGTTTCGTTGATTTGTTTCATCGTCTGTATGTTTGTAACGCTTTCACGCCCTAACTACTCAACCGTTCATCATGAAATTTTGCATACAAGTGATATAGAAAAGTACATAGAGGAAAAGGACATACTTTTAATGCGCGGGTAACACTGCAGGGCGCAGCCAGTGATTCATATAGATAAAACCGAACCATTATCTAAATACGTATAAACAGTGTAATAGGCACGACCTCAAAGCTTAGAATTGATTGTCGACCACAATTTCCACTCCACGCCGTCTGCAGCGAACTGGGACGTGATGCTTTTTGTCTTATAAATTAGCGAGAACTGCGGGAGGTTTCAAGGTACAGGCAACTATATTTTGTTCTTATTCTTGTTTAATTATCTGCCGTGCGATCTAAGAGCAAACATCGTTGCATCTTTGACAACATCCGTGAAACCAATGAAGAGATATAAACGCTGGAAAAACAACCTTGTGTACAAGGGCGATACCTCATAAAGTATTTGACATCGGTGAGCTCGTCGATGAGCGCATCGACGAATCATTAGAGAATCGCACGGCAGTTCAAGTTCTGTTGTACCTCTAATTATATTTCATCTGTCACTGTTATGGTAAAAGGCAGACTGAGTTAGGTTTCGTTGCTACAAGATAGTATAGAATCCTGTTTTATGACACTATAAAAAGTTTGTGTTTTATTGGCTATCAGTTACGAAAACCTATAAAACCATACGTAACATTGCTTTTAGCAAGTTGTACGGCAACGTAAATCTTTAATCAGTGTGTCCTACCCATCATGAATAACAGAGCTGAAATTTTGACACTTAATGTGGGATTAGTTCACATATTTAATGTCGCCAAGCGAGCTATGGAGAGAGCTATGCGCTGGATTCTCTGAGGGATCAGATTTGAAATATTATGTCCAGCAGTTAACGAATATGGGCTGATGATGATTATGAAAGCTTACATAATAAGCCTGAGGCACTGATTATTCTTTTACTACGGTGAAGTTATTCAAGACTTTATAGTTTGTATACAGTTTAATAATGAAGAGCAATTTTATGATTCTTCTGCATTTAATGTTTATACTCAAGGAATTAATTTATGTAGTTAGAAAAATACCTTAAACCAGTAAGTCCTTCAGGAGATAGAAATAGCGTGGTTATGGAGGCCCTGCTGAAATGGGATGTGGGTAAGCAGTCCTCTACGTGTTAATGAAGTCAAACACAAAAAAAACAGGGTAAAAACCCCGTAATATCTTTAGTTAATGTAATGGGTAAACATTGGCATTCCGACCAGTCATGCTTACGAAGAGGTGGAAGGTGGAATGGACACCTAATTTTGGTTTTGTTTTTCTGTTATTTTACTTCTTATATAATGTTAGGTTTAGTATGTGTTCCCCCATTGTATGCAAACATGTATATTTAAATAGTTGATTAATTAGTTAACTTTAGTAAATGTAAAAAATAGCACGGACTCTGGAGTCTGTGGGTAGAAATAATAAAAAATAAAAAATAAAGAAAAATGCTTCAAGACTTTTAATATGCATGTGACTCCTTCAATAGAGCTGAAACAATATTAATGAAGAAAATTTGATGTTCATGGAACTATTCAGATAGAGTCAGAAGCTGTACCAACCGCGTAAGTTAAAGATTAGAACAATGATATGTATGTAAAGAACAACTCAATACAACACAATAGTAGAGACTTGAAAGTAAGCAATCCAAGAAGTCAAGAATCTTAGATTACTAGATTGATCAGAAAACTCTTACATCTCGTCACTTGAGCTACTGATCAGAGTTGTAAGCCGTCAGAGATCCTTCCCAGAGCTTCCTACAGGATTAAAATAATTAAAATACTCGAAGCTAAAGTTACGGTCGTGGTTTCCCAGATTAGGCAGGAAAGTGTGTTAATTTTTCTAAGTAAGAGAGGAAAGTTTTCTTCATTAATCTCAATTTGAGTAAGAAACAAATCTGGGGCCTGAGCTTTTTCAACTCAGACCGATGAAAAATTTAAACGTAGTTGATGATGTCTAAGTTTGCGCTTTTACTTTAGGACCTAATAATTAAAGGTCGTTAGTTTTATTTAATAAATGTGTTAGACATGTTCAGTTAAGGAAAAATTTGATAAGGATATTAGGTATTTTTAACCGGCTTTAAAAAAAAGGAGGAGGTTTCTCAATTCGACCGTATATTATCTATGTTCGCGGATGACTTCGTCATTTGTGTATCGATTTAGATGATATTTTTTTGTTTGATACTTCCGTGGTGATCCTATATAAATTTCATACAATTCGGTCAAGCAGTTTTCGGGTTATATTTCAATAATTAAAAAGTTCATTAACCTCATGTAATATACACATACTAATTTTGTATTTTGTTTTTATGTTATGGTTTTAACCATTGACGGTGTATCCCGTAAGTAGCAAGGTCACTAAAAAGGGTGAAAAAAATGTTTCATCAAAAAATAGAACCAACTTCTACACTAAAAGTGTGAAATAACTTGTTGAAGTCTTACTTTATAGGCTTTATGTTATAGGCTCTAAAACTACTGGACCGATTTGAAAAAAAACGTTTGAACATTAAAATCCTAGTCAATCCCTGATGAGACTAGAATTACAGTCAGACTTTAATTACTTTAACCCTAGTTTTAAAAGAAAAGAATCAGTCGGTTTGTCAAACAAGTACAATTGAAAAAAAATTTTACCGACTTCCATTCTATTCAGTTATTGGAGTGTAACTTAAAAACTACCGGACCGAATTTGATGAAATGGGATCACAAGGGTAGCACCAGCTTTTTTCAGGGTCGGTTCACCCAGTCAAAAGGTATGGTATATATGGTAACAAACATTAAAAAAACGACTCGAGTACCTCCTCCTTTTTGGAAGTCGATAGAAAATTCAAACCTAAAAGAAAAAGGCAAAACGGTAACTGAATTTTAACGTACAATAATTAATATGTAAAGAACATACACAAGCATTCACTAAAGTGTAACACCCACATTCAAAGTAGTTAAGTATTGAATAACTCATTTGTTTGTGAATTTAATAAGTGCCAGAGTGTAGCGTAGTTATTCGGTACAAACTGCGAGAGACTGCGAACTTTGTTATTCATAGTTAACTAGTTCTAAAAGTTGCATAGCCATTCCATTTGGTCTTCAAACATAAGTTGTTTAGCTTGTTTATCTATCTACCTACATGTATTGATATCTTGCTATAGACAGTGTGTTATTTTATCTTGATAACGAAGTAAAAATCACAGCTGGGTTTTAAGTTAGTAGTGTAATTTTTCAAGGTCAAAGTGATATTGATTTTACTGATTTCTAATCGGCATTTAATCTGTCCGCATCAGGTTTACGCTATAACAAAAGATTTATGGATGGACTGGAGGCTTGCTGATTCGGACGGAAATGAAATGAAATATATTAATATAGTATTATAAGAGGTATTCAAATTATCAACGGGATAATTACCATGTACATTTTCTAAGAGTTTCCGATATTAGATATATGTTTGTGACCATGATAGTTTAAAATCTTATAATATAGTATTTCTTAATATTTTTGTTTTTTGTTAATATTTATTCGGACACACACAACACAATATATAACCATAACAAGTCAATACAAAAAATATACACACGAGATTAATAAATAAAAAAACAAAGAAATACATATAAAAGAAAAAATACATGTACTATGTATACATTCCATTATAGGTATTTATATAGTATTGCATGCTAAGTAAGTGCAGTAGAACATTTTTTGAGCTAGTTCGTCTTGGACTGTACTGTCACCATACCTATTTCTACCGCGAAACAGTAATGTTTGCAATAATGTGTTCTGGCTTGAATGGTATGGTTGCCGGTGAAATAACAGGCACATGAGACTTAAGAACTTAATGTCTCAGGGTTATGGGTGCAATACAGTTCATCACTTGATACTAAATCTGCCGTGCGCTTCTCTAACGGCCGTTTTCAATATTATATCTATCCACAGTTTACCTTACTACCGATAGAAATTTGACATAACGTCCATACAAATAGTGTCAAATATCTATCTCTAGTAAGGTAAACCGACGATAGATAGGTTATTGAAAACGGCTGTTAGAGCAAACATCGTTGCATCTTTGACAAGATCCGTGAAGCAAATGAGATGACAAAAACGTTGGAAAACCACCTTATGAACAAGGGCGATATCTCGATGTCAAGTATTTGACATCGGTGAGCTCGTCAACGAGCTCATCAACGAGCTCGTCGACGAGGTCGTCGACGAATCATTTGAGGATCGCACGGCTGTTCTAGGTAGAGGCTACCACTATACAGAAGGTGGGCCTCGAGCTTGTACCATCTCCTTATAACATAACATGTACAATTTGAAAAAAATAATTCTGACTTTCATTGGAGTGTATCTCAAAAACTACTGGACTGAATTTGATGAAATTTAAATGGACCACACGGGAAGCACTAGCTTTCAAACAAAAAAGAATTTTAAGAATCGGTTCACCCAGTCAAAAGTTACGAGGTAACAAACATAAAAAAATACAGTCGAATACCTCCTCCTTTTTTAGAAGTCGGTAGAAAATACAGTTTCGTTTTCTTAAAAATCGCTTTTTAGTCATATGTTCAGCAGAACACGTCTACCAATTGATGATGTTGATTATGATCATCGCTAGACTTGGGGATGATCGACTCCTTTTAAACAAAACTTACTAACTTTAAACAAAAACTTAAAGGTGCTAGAAAAGTGATATTACAACATAACCGAATACATTAATGACAATGAGTTTGGCTTTTTGAACTTATATATTATATTGACATACATCATTTTATAATTTATTTTTTATTTAGTGAAATTTGTTTTGTTTACTTTCATTTTATTTTTTTTATTAATATATATCTATAATATAATTATCTATAATATGTATGTATTTAGAAATATATAAGTATGTTTATCAATTGTCTAGTACCCATAACACAAGCTCTGCTTAGCTTGGGACTAGATGGCGTTGTGTGATAGTTGTGGAATATTTATTTATTTATATAAATAAATTTTAATAATTTTGTATAAATTAAATATGTAAGTATTTAATTTATACTAATAGTAAATTTGACTACGATGTAAGTTTTGTCCAAAATATAATGTTTTTCGTTGTTTTAGAAGATTAATTACTATACTATACTAATTTAAAATGAATAATTCAATGACTGTAGCTATCTCACTACTATTTGTACGTCCTTAGGGACAAAATATGTTGACATATAATTTTGTACTGTTTTGACATCTATGGCATGTCGGTTATTTAGCGGTATTATTATTTCCTGACAAATAAATATATCTTTATCTTTATCTTCATCTATCTAGTCCACCACCTTATGTTATTATACAAATAAAAAAATACTGTTTTGTTTAAACGAAATTTGACTGATTTGGTAAATAGTTTATTTATTCATCATCATCATTATCACTATCAGCCGGAAGACGTCCACTGCTAAACATATGCCTCCCCCGTAGAACGCTACTTAGAACGGCTACTCGCTTCCTGCATCCAGCGGTTTCTCGCTGTTTTGACGAGGTCGGTCGTGGTCGCCACTTGAAAACCTTTATTGCTTATATCCGTGAGGAGCTGTAATTGGCCCTTTGTTTCTATTTTGTAACTATTACATATTAAATGGCTGTTGGTCTTCCTGATAATAAATAAATAAATGTCCTATATCTCACATAGTTAAGTATCGGTTTTAGACTCGCCAATGAATGGCTAATAATATGAAATCTACTTTATTATCTATATTATACTATTGTATTATAATTAGATACCTAATTAAAACTTTCAATTCTCCGTCATCACAGACACATTAGTGTAAGTAATAATATATTCAACTGAGCGCTTCCGTACTTCGGAGGGCGCATTAAGCCGTCGGTTCGGGTTGTTTGTCTTAGGACAACAGTCGTTAAGCTATGTCGAAGGCCTTCGGGCGGCCTGAATACATGGGTTGGCCACTAACCTATCCACCAATACGCACTGGGCCCGCGTGGTGAATTATGGTCCAACTCCTCTCTCTGAGAGGAAGGCTCGAGTCTCAGCAGTGGGAACAACATGGGCTGATTATGATTATGATGTTAATTTATTATAGAATTGTATAAATATAAATATTTGGGTGTATAGCCGTGCGTAGGTACGAGCATATATAATATTTTATATGTGCACAGAAACTTACTGATCGTATAAAAGTTCTGTCTCAGAGTTTGAAAGAAGAAACATTATTTTAGTGTTAAGTTCGCCTATGTGTATATTCACTTATTTTAATCCCTGTACGTAACGTGTTTTTATTTGCAATAAATTATTAAAGAATTAATCTAATGTTCCTAATTATTAAAGAATTAATTGAATGAATGCCTAGAGGACAGTTTTAAACTTCTAAGTTATAATAAGTACTCGCGGGATGTAGACCCGCCCCGTGTCTACCCGTGAACATAGTATATGTAACTGTGCCGAAACATCGGGAACTCCAAAACTACACCCCGTGACTACTAATTATAACAGTTACAATGAGTTTTTATTCAATTATGCATTAAAGATTACTCCCACCTCTTAAAGTAATCATGTTTCAACCTTACCATTAAAAGACAATGACCAAATCACTATGGGAAGTGGCGCATTTATTTTTTTCCACGGCCATCTTTGAAACTTTGGGGTGGGTTGGGAAATATTAACACTAAAATTAATGTATGAACGATTTTTTAATACCTATATGCAGTCTGAGATGAGATATAGCACCTCGAGTTATGAGTAAAAAACGTCATAATAGTCATCATGTTATTAAAGTAAATGAATAGAAACATTGATACATATTTTATGGCGCAGTCGGTTTTGTTTATAATATATACATGCCATAAATATACATATATATGTATAATTAATAATAATAATAATAATAGAAAAAAGGGCCTCATAACCTGCTCAGGCGCAGTTGTAAGCTTGGGATTGGCCGGACTCGCTGAGAGGGTTTATCCTTCTGTATCGGATTCAAAGCCACGGCGGCGATGCGACAGGGATAGACATTATAATAATACTAAAAATTTTGTTGTAAATGCTAGTTACATGTTAATAAAAACAGTTTTTTTTCAAATCTATTAGTTCAGTTCAGACTGATGTTAGGTTATACAATCATATAATAACTTTTGCTTATTATATTATTTCACACTCAATAACCTAGGTTTGGTTGATGGCCGCGGTAAAACAAAATTTGCGACAATTTCGGTCGTTGGATTTGGATGTGGTACCACCACGTCAATATGGGCCACCACAGGATATGCTCGGGGTTTCTCTACGTGATCGAATCAGAAATGAGGAACGAAAGTCACCGACATAGCCCAGAAGATTAGCCAGTTGAAGTGGCAGTGGGCAGGGCACATAGCACGCAGAACAGATGGCCGATGGGGCCGGAAGTTACTAGAGTGGAGACCACGGACCGGCAAACGCAGCGTAGATCGTCCACCGACACGGTGGACAGACGACCTGATAAAGGTCGCAGGACGACGTTGGATACAGGCCGCTTCCAACCGGTCCTTTTGGAAAATCATGGGGGAGGCATATGTTCAGCAGTGGACGTCAGATGATGATGATGATGACGTCAATATAGCAAGCTTAAAATAATAATGGATTACGATATACGTATTCATGGCGTATTATCAAATAGTTCACTCAATTCGCGTAATTTGACTTGACTTTTACACTAAGCTTCATTGTTCCAATGTCAAAGGTTTTTTTTGAAGATCCGTACTCTCATCTCTAAGCCCTTTAATTAGCTTAAAAATAAAAATATTTTGGCGCCAATTCGAACGGAAAAAGCGCGCGAAATTCACTATTTAAAAAGCAAACGTTTGCAGGAGTAAAATCGTAGTAAAACACCTATTTCTTCTATTTTATACCTGTAAACGGCGTAAATTTACACTGGTTACCCAGTACATCTTCCTTTATTCTAATATTATTTTATCTGTTTCTTTTTAGTCAAATTATAGAGGTAAAGTCAACCGAAAAAATACATAAAAACTTGAACCGCAACAAAAAAAAAGCATATGAAATAAATTCTTCTACAAAGACCAATTTTATCTCTCAAGCAGGTGTAAAAGGGGTAAACCTAAACATACAATCACAACAGTATAATAGACTTTGAAAACCTATACTATCTATTTTATAAATTATCCATAATAAATCCACAAATTGTCATACAAACATATACTCTAACGCTAACCAAATAGATCTCAAAATCGTAGTCTCACTCGTTATGAAAACAATATGGCGGCTGCCTTTATCAAATTACGGGTATTGCTCACAAAACCATAATATAAGAGGATCATAAGCTTTTTCTTAGGTTTTTACCTCGAAATGGTACTTACTCACGAAAACAATATACAAGCACATGCACACAAAGTTTAAGAGATACGGTATCGACGCCTTTTGTTTTTTTACTAGCCTACTGATAACCAAAATAATTTATATTTCTATGTAGAAATGATTTCTAGGTGCTTATTAGTATTAAAAAAACATCTAATAAACCGAAATGTATTCTATATTTGAACAGTTAACGTTTATGTTCAGTACTGATATGGGTTTTGACTGCGGTACACCGGTGTACCAGCGCCAATGTATTCTATATTTGAACAGTTAACGTTTATGTTCAGTACTGATATGGATTTTGACTGCGGTACACCGGTGTACCAGCGCCAATGTATTCTATATTTGAACAGTTAACGTTTATGTTCAGTACTGATATGGGTTTTGACTGCGGTACACCGGTGTACCAGCGCCAATGTATTCTATATTTGAACAGTTACCGTTTATGTTCAATACTGATATGGGTTTTGAGTGCGGTACACCGGTGTACCAGCGCCAATGTATTCTATATTTGAACAGTAAACGTTTATGTTCAGTACTGATATGGGTTTTGACTGCGGTAAACCGGTGTACCAGCGCCAATGTATTCTATATTTGAACAGTTAACGTTTATGTTCAGTACTGATATGGGTTTTGACTGCGGCACACCGGTGTACCAGCGCCAATGTATTCTATATTTGAACAGTTAACGTTTATGTTCAGTACTGATATGGGTTTTGACTGCGGTACACCGGTGTACCAGCGCCAATGTATTCTATATTTGAACAGTTAACGTTTATGTTCAATACTGATATGGGTTTTGAGTGCGGTACACCGGTGTACCAGCGCCAATGTATTCTATATTTGAACAGTTAACGTTTATGTTCAGTACTGATATGGGTTTTGACTGCGGCACACCGGTGTACCAGCGCCAATGTATTCTATATTTGAACAGTTAACGTTTATGTTCAGTACTGATATGGGTTTTGACTGCGGTACACCGGTGTACCAGCGCCAATGTATTCTATATTTGAACAGTTACCGTTTATGTTCAATACTGATATGGGTTTTGAGTGCGGTACACCGGTGTACCAGCGCCAATGTATTCTATATTTGAACAGTTAACGTTTATGTTCAGTACTGATATGGGTTTTGACTGCGGTACACCGGTGTACCAGCGCCAATGTATTCTATATTTGAACAGTTAACGTTTATGTTCAGTCCTGATATGGGTTTTGACTGCGGTACACCGGTGTACCAGCGCCAATGTATTCTATATTTGAACAGTTAACGTTTATGTTCAGTCCTGATATGGGTTTTGACTGCGGTACACCGGTGTACCAGCGCCAATGTATTCTATATTTGAACAGTTAACGTTTATGTTCAGTACTGATATGGGTTTTGACTGCGGTACACCGGTGTACCAGCGCCAATATATTCTATATTTGAACAGTTAACGTTTATGTTCAGTACTGATATGGGTTTTGACTGCGGTACACCGGTGTACCAGCGCCGCTTTATGCAATGTATAGATTTGGCCACCGGTGTACCGGCGCGTGTTTATAGGTTAAAGTAGTCATATTGCATACAACTTATATTGCTTACCATTAAATTTGGTTGATTGTTTTGTGTCGGTGGGAGTACGATACGGTGAGTATGATTATTCTAAGCTTATTACAAAACGCTCCTGATTTATGATAGTTTCGTAAAAGGTGGGAGTAGGCCCCCTGGTTTGTAGCGCATTACAGGTTGATGTATTCGATCTCTAAAGTTGGTTGGTTGCTTTGCCTGTTATTATTAATAATAGTTATAATATGTGTCATTATTTCAATACAAAAAGGATGATTGCATAAGTCACAAACTCATCACAAATTTTCTCGAAGCTAAGTTCTTATGACTGAGTTTCCACGAAGCCTAGGTAGATCTCTTCAATCAACCCGCAAGAGCCGGCAAGTTCCGGCTACTTTCCAAACTCCGGAATAGATAACAAGTCTTGGCTGGCGTCTCGTTTGACAAGATAGCGGGCTACTTGTACTTTGAAAAGTGGACTATTTATTCGCTGTTATGAGTTACAGAGGGGAGTATTTAGAGGTTTTGTCTGGAGTTGGATATTATTAACTAAGCAATGCACTTTGTTCACTAGTAACCCGCTCTGATAAATAATACTAAATACTACATATAAAAATAGTGAATAAAATCCTATGTCCTTTTCTAAGCTTCACGCAAAAAATACTGAATGGATTTTAATTAAATTTGGTATGTAGATAGATGAGGCGCTGGAATAACATATAGGATACTTTTTTATCATCATCATCATCGTCACGATTATTATAGTCATTCATCACCAAACGGGCGAAATCTCAAGGCGCGGCTAGTGTATAAATGTGACACTTTGGATAAAGAAGAAGAATAATAATAATAATAATAATAATGTTTATTTTCTTCAACATACTATAAAGTTTACAAAAATGGGCAGGAGTCCTCTTTTAGACATGTTATAATGCCTGTGCCAGAGGACCCCGCTCTTCCGTGTTTACAATAATATAGGTATATACATAGGTTCTTATATCATATTTTATATTTTTACAATTTTATTACTAAAGCTAAGATGTTTTTATGCTAGTGTTTTGAGTTTGAGGGTGTTTTTGTGTATGTAGGTGTGTTGGTGTGTATATTAATAATAATGATTAATCAACACGACTACCTATTACAAATCGTAGTGTTAAAACTTATTATAAGTAAGTAGGTATTTAGGTACCCAATAGGTACCTGCTTAGGTGTTAGAAACACCGCATTCCTCTTACTCCTCTACATCATTTAATTTTAATATGTACATTATGCGTTAGTATTACTGAATTATAACATTGTAAAAAAAAAGAGTAAAAAAAAGTGTTACTTTATCACGCAAATACGGTTCAACTGATTTGAACGTCATTTGGAATGGAGGTAATGTGTTCCCAGGATTACCACATGGAGGATCGCGGTTACGTTACACGTAAACGTAGTTGAGAGTGGATACTAGTTTGATTACCGTTTACAAATATCGTTTTAAACCTTATGTCACGGGAGTCATGGACACACACAATATCAGGCTGCAACATTTTTTTGTGGTAGTACCACGTTGCAACCCCACAGCCGAATGGGCTGGCACGACCGGAGAAGTACCACACTACCACATAACATCGACGTGAAGTAACATAGCTTGCTAATGCGTTTCGTTGGTTTGTGGGAGGTTCCGGAGTCCCAATACCCCCTACCCCGTTCTATCTCTCCGTCACCCTCCCCCTCCACCCTCACCCCCTCTATCTCTTCCTTCCTATCATCTTTCATCAAAGGTCCTCAACGCATCCTCGAGACCTCTGGTATTGCAGATGTCCGTGGGCGACGGTATCACTTACCATCAGGTGAGCAGCTTGCTAGTTTGCCAACATACCCATAAAAAAACATTTCAAACCGAAAACGAACATTACTAAATTATTTTCTCCGGCCAGGTTTCAAACCTGGGACCCGGACATTTCAATTTCAGATGCAGGAAAAATATCTGTGGGTATTCTTTAGATAAAATACGTTGTGTACGTTCTGTCATGTGAACAGAGATGATTTCAAAGATAAACAGGGAGAAAACAATTTGCCTCCCAAGAAGAATTTAAACTGGTCCAAACGCTGCCCCATGTAAGATATCGGGCATCTCGGCATTTACTTTTTATCCTTCTTTACAAAGATGATTAATTCATACTGGATGCACATCATAAATGAAAAATGAATGTTTGTTGTTTTTATAATTATCATATAAACTATGTGTTTTACCTCTAGAGTTTGATACCCTTAAATATTTCACAAATGCCTATAATAATGTGGAACTAGTGATAACAAAATTCAACTGTAGTTCCATTAATCCCCCCCCCCCGCAAGGGTCATCACGGGTAGACGTGTTGTTAATGGCTCTAACAATAATAATTAAATACGTCATTTTTAGCGAGAAATTCGCATAAATAGTGCAATTACGGTGAAATAGTGTGGTGCCGACATACTCCAAGACTAAATCTGAAGTTAAATTATAGTGCTATCAGTGAATAATTACAAAAACTTTTTCGAATTTTAATGATCAGTGATATATATCTACCCTCATCATAAGAAATAAATGTGACTGCACATTTTCGCCTTAGCAAATCACTTAAACGCCTGCCGTAACTTAATAGCAATACACACCAGTGTATATACGCTTCTTACAAATTAATAAGTTAATTTATAATGATGCCGCTAAAACGTACCCCGCCCTCGACACCAGAGCCGAGTCTTTGTCCGCAGCCGGCGAAGACTCCTTTACTGACCAGCGATAGCGCCCTCACGCCTGCCACTAGAAGGATGCTTGAAGACAGACCGTCTTCCGCCGACCAAGCAAATCTCCGTAATAAAAGAAAATTCGAAGGTTCTGACGACAATGTTTCACGTTCGATTATAGCCGAAATGCGAATGTTATTCAATGCGTCTGAGCAAGACAAAAAGTTAAATTCATTTCAGAAATCGATCGAAAAATCATTACATACCAAAATTGACTCATTTAGAACTGAGCTATCGGAGTTCTCGAAATCGTTTGAATATTATTCTGCGCGACAGGAAGAGTATGTGGGAAAGGTTTCCCAACTCCAGTCCGACCGTGAAGAGGACAAAAAATACATCCGCTCACTAGAAGACCAAATTGAATATATGAGTCGGCGGTCCCGCCACACTTGTATAGAGATAAGAAACGTCCCATTATTGGACTCCTCCAAACCATCTGAAAGTAAGCCCCAACTTTGTGACGCTGTAGTTATGATGGGGCAGTCACTTAACACCAATATTGACATTTCGGACATAAAGGATATCTACAGGTTACGAACAAAGAAAGAGTCGGATAGGCCAGTGGTAGTAGAATTCACTTCTGTTATAAAAAAAGAAGAGATCCTAAGTTCGGTAAAGAAGTTCAATAAAGGTAAGAAGAGTGACGAAAAACTAAACACTACGCATTTAAAAATAAAAGGGCCGAAAAGGCCTATATATACGTCAGAACTGCTCACCGCTAAAACGAAAATGCTATTTTACCTTTCTCGAGATTTTGCGAAAACACATGATTATTCTTATTGCTGGACGTCCAACGGCGTAGTATATCTCCGCAAAAGAGATAAAGCACCTTTAGTTCGAGTGGATCAAGAATCGGACTTAAATAGGCTGCGAGAGTCCAATTGACTAGCACGTACTTATATAGTCACTTGTACTGTTCTAATATATATATTGCGCAGATTTTTGTATTTTGCCTATTGTTATGACAATGTTATGCTAGAATCTCGGTTATTTTTGTACAATTCATCTAACTCAGAGTTGGACATGTGCATTTTTGTACTATCCATTATAATTAAAACAACACACATATTTCACACTCGTATAGACATATTGATTATTTTTTCGAGCCTCACTCATATATTAACTTTTATAAAATTGCACGTTTATATTACCTCATTTTTTTATTCCATGACTTCAATTGTGCTTAGTTACATGTTAAGAATGCGTCAATTACTTAACTTACCCTTCGATAATGGATAACATGATATATGAAATAGAAAAAAATTTGGACAATATTAGCATTTCTGTTCCTTATTCCTGTGAGCCTGAGGATTGCTCTTCGTTCTTGGAACCTAGTCAATGTAATAAATTAAATATCATTACTCAGAATATAAGAAGCATTGCACACAACATGGATGGGTTCTCTGCACTATTACATAGAATTGTAGTCGAGCCTGATGTGATAGTTCTCACGGAATGCTGGTTGTCATGCCACCCGACTATTCCACAGATAAGTAATTATAACTCAATTGCATCGACACATCATTTTAATCAGAACGATGGACTAGTATTTTTTATGAAATCTAACCATAACTACAATGTGTACGAACCTTCTTTTTCTGATGCCAACTGTCTAGTTATCACCAAAGAAAAAAGACTTGCTATTGTTTCCATATATAGACCACCATCATTTCAAAACATTGAAAATTTTCTTGTGGCTTTGGATAAGGTACTTTTATCGTTAGAGGGGTTCCAGTCTGTTGTAGTTATTGGAGACATTAATATAGACATAAAAACAGACTCGATCGACAGGCATGCGAATAATTATCTAAACTTAACCGCATCTCATGGCCTCCTCCCGGCTCATACTATACCGACACGTAAAAATAATTGTTTGGATCATGTTCTACTAAAAACAAAACTTTCATCTACGACTTTAATCATTCAAAACAGTCTTACTGATCACGACACTGTAATGGTTTCTATAAACACAAAAAGTAGTGCTATAAGAGCCCAGACCTCGTACAATAAAATTAATTATAGTGCCGTAACTTCACAATTAAAAAACACTGACTTTTCACCCGTTTTAAATTTAAATGATTGCAATGCGGCAGCGGAAATGCTTGTAAATCAAGTATCTGCAATAATTAAAACTAACACGATCTCTGTAAGAATTTCCCGACGTAAAGCACCACTTAAACCATGGATCACTCCTGGGCTTATCCGCTGCATGAGGAACAGAGACAAAATGCATAAACAATTAAAGAAAAAACCACTTAATGATATTCTAAAAACTACTTATACGAGGTATCGGAATTTTCTCACCAGGTTACTTCGAAAATTAAAAAGACAATATGAGCGCTCGGAAATTAAAAAAGCTAAGAATACTAAGGAACTGTGGCAAGTAATTAATAGGATATCAAATAGGAAGCCGTCATCAAATAAATCTCAGGAACTATTAACTATATCCCCCACACCTACAGAAGCTTCAAATATAGTTAACAAACATTTTGCCAGTGTAGGTAAGACTCTTGCGCGTAAAGTCTCTGCTAATTTTGGAAACAAATTAATCTTTCCTAATTCAATTATCTCAACAAAGTCGTGTTTAAACTCTTTCACATTACTGGAAACTGACATGACTGAAGTTATTAGTATAATTAATTCTTTAAAACTAAGTAATACGTCTGGCATAGATAAAATTTCAACGAAAATCATTAAAGATAATAAAACTATTTTTGCGGGACTTATTGTGCATATTTGCAACTTAGCTCTCAACTCAGGTCAATTTCCCAAAGCCTTTAAAACATCCGTCATTATACCTATTCATAAAAATGGTCCCAAAGACGTAGTTAATAATTATAGACCAATATCAATTCTCCCATCTTTTTCAAAAATACTAGAACGCATCATAAGCATTAGATTAACTAAATATCTGGAACAGCATAATTTGTTATCTCAACAGCAATTCGGATTTCGAAAAAATAGGTCTACTTCGGACGCCGTTGGTGAACTTACTGACTATGTGGTCAAGGGTTTGGATGCGGGAGACAGGTGTCTAGCAGTTTTTTTAGACCTTGCAAAGGCTTTTGATACCGTGTCCATTCCACTTCTATTGCGTAAGCTAGAGTCTCTCGGGATTCGTGGTTCTCAACTCTCATTATTCAAAGACTATCTTACTGATCGTAAGCAACGTGTTAAACTAGATGAAAACACTCTAAGTGACCCGGAATTAGTCTCATATGGTGTTCCCCAAGGAAGTATTCTTGGCCCTACTCTTTTTATTATATACGTTAATGGATTATGCAACCTAAATATTAAAAATGGTAAAATTGTAACTTTTGCTGACGACACTGCGTTAATATTTCGGGGAGAGAGTTGGTACAGAGTATATTCTTATGCACAGAAAGGTTTCGATCAGGTAAACAATTGGTTACACGAAAACGTGCTCAGTTTAAATACAGATAATACCAAAATTATAACATTCACAATAAAGAGCAACTCAAAACCTCCAATATCAGATCATTATAATATAAAGGCTCATTGTTATAAAGATGTCAATTCATGTGCCCTAAGCACTTGCGACTGTAATATCTTAGAAAGAGTGGATTCCTTGCGCTATTTAGGAGTCATGTTGGACTGTCAACTAAATTTTAATTGTCATATTAAAGCTCTCACTGGTAGAATCCGCAAACTCATCGCTATTTTTAAGAACATACGACATGCGGCGGATAAAGACACTCTTAAGACCACTTATTTTGCCCTCTGTCAGTCGCTACTTATGTACTGTGTAGATGTTTGGGGTGGAGCAGCAAAAACCTATATGTTACTGTTGGAAAGAGCTCAGCGAGCAGTTTTGAAAGTAAGCAATTTCCTCCCTTACAGGTATTCTACATCCAAGTTGTTTACTGAAACTGACGTTCTATCTGTTAGACAAATATTTATCCTACGACTTATCCAACAACAGCACGAACAATGTTTTCAAAGCAAGGCTTCAGAGAGTAGGCGTACTAAGCGACGTACCGACAGAGTGTCTTATGTTCCTAGTTTTAAAACAAAATTTGCAAAAAGATTTCAGTGCTTCCTGGGTAGTTTTCTGTATAACAAATTATCCAAATCAGTTCCTTTACAAAATTTAAATAACTTTCAACTTAAAACAACGGTTACAAAGATACTAAAGGCATGTTCTTATGTACAAACAGAGGATATGCTAATAATTCGAAAATAAACATAGAGGTTATTATGAATGATAGTCTATACACAATTTACCTTATTCTACATACATCCTCACACACACACACACACATACACGTACACACACGCACACGCACATATAAAAGATTACCGAGATCTTGGCAGAATACTTTTAGTAGGTTTTATGAAATTAACAATCGAATATATAACTTAGTCTTTGATTTAAATTATTGAGTTTAGTTATGTTTAGTTGAATAATTTTGTATTTAACTATTTAAATTTAATTTACACCATTATTGTCAATTTGTCATCACATATATACCCAATTTATAATAATTATAATAATTGTCATTATATTGTCTGGGGGAGCACAGAACCCTATAACACAGGCTTCTTAGCTTAGCATAGGGTTCTGAGGCTTATCATTTTATATGGAATATTGATATTTTAATTATTGATGATGCATGTTTTGATATTTGATGTTACCTTAAGTTTCTAAAAATCTTTATTCTTAAGTCTTTTGAATTAATGCTAATAAATTTGAATTTGAAAAAAAAATTTTAGAATGCATTAAAATGGGACTTGTGATTAAAAAAAATATCAGTAGTTCTATCATAGAACTGTTAATGGTAATTGGTTCTTCTTCTTGGTCGTATTACTGTAGGTCGTGTCCCTGAAAGGCCTTCGAGGATTTATGAACAACACTATTCCTTTTCGTTCGGTTTTCGGTTACCGAAAGTCCAGTGAGGGGAACTGCCCTCCTGTCCAAGTAACTACTTGGTCCGACTATCGGCTATGTGACCGACTGCAAAGCTTCTTCCCTTTTACCTTGCCTACCACTACCAACTTTTCAAGGTTATCTGGCTACCGGCAGGCAATTTGGCCAAAGTATCCGAGGATCTGATAGTTGTTGGATTTTGGGTATATTTCTCTTAACAGAGTTGCCCACTTACTTTGTAAACGAGTACCTCTCAGCAAATCCTTACAAGAAATACACGGGTAGTGTTAATCAGCTAACATACTAAATGATAGGAATCTTCTACAAATGTCCGTCTTGGAAGATACAATCACAGTTCCTGATAATCTGTTTATGAAGGTCCTACCTTCGTTAAGATATAGTGTCGGTAATTAGTATTGTCTTACGATTGAAAGTCACTGTAGTACATAGAATCGTAACTCTGGGAGTAAGTTATTGGGCAAATGAGATATAACCGCTTCGGGGTGACAATTGCTGTGCATTACTTTTAAGTTTATAGGTCGTACTGTTACAGTTATGGCCTGACACGTCGGTTTTCATTATGGAAACGATTTGTTAGTAGCATTATTAAGAGATACAAACATGCCATCATCATTACAATCTTAGCTGTAGGACGTTCACTGCAGAGCATGTTTACCACTTCCATAGAATTTGCATAAGCGACCGGTTAAAATTGGCTTGCATCCAACGTCAGCCTGCGGCCTCCATCAGGCTGTCTGTCCACCTCGTCAGAAAACATAATAAACATAACTAAAAAATACTGTACATAGATTTGTCTACCTAGCACGAGCTCCATCCTCCGATCTACTTGCATTATCAGAACTTTCAACGAAACAGAAATATCATCATAAGCATAAATAAAGTTTAAATAGACATTTCTCTCGGCTCGTATGCCACTTTGCACAATACTAAGTAAATTAATTACCTGTTTCCGATTCCGTAATGACTAACCGATCTTTGTTTCGAGCAGCAATGTTGAAGATCCAAGTCGCCCTAATGATCGCCAACCTTCGTTAGAAGACGGCATAAGTTGAACATTTCATAATAATGATCAAAAGGGCTTTTATTTTTAATAATATAATAGACTAGGCTTTTGGCCTGTCCTTTGATCGCCTCACATCGAGTATCAGACTAGTCAGTGATGATTTTCTCTGTAATACTAGACATAGAATAGCGTCTTACTCTGAAGAACAGCTGCCGGAATCCACTTTTAGGTGCTTAGCGGCACATTTTCAAACTTGAGAGTGGTAGCTAACCCAGCGGTCATCAGAACTACCAATATGCAAAATAGTAAAGATACTATATTTATTGTGTTCATGGATACGCAGCACGATACGAGTAGCAATTTGTGCTGGAGAACTGTTCGCCTGCCCAGAAACATAGATTTAAATCTGACGCAACAAAAGAATTGTTCAAAATTATCACTTGCCATAAGTAGGTGATAGATTTAATTTAGTTAGTGTTAGGTTAAGTATTAATTTTAATTAGGTATTGTATTGTTGCTTAGTGTTAGAAAATACGATGGGGCTGACATGTGCTAAATGTACAAAGCCTCCAAAAGAAATAAAGATTAAAAAAAATATTATACGCTAAATTGACTGCCAACCTTAATTATTAACTTACAAGAGTAGTAGAACTCTATAAGAATGTGTTTGTCCGGAAGACTACTACCACCATACCTTTGTCTACAAAGCAGCCAGTTCGCAATACTGCGGTCTGCTTTGAATAACTGAAATACTGGGTTCTGGTTTAAGAGTATGGGTGCCTCAGTCTCAGAGTTAGGGGCAGAGTGCTGTTCATCACTTTAACGCAAGTGCATATGTTCTAGGCACAGGTTATCATTCAACACCAGCTGGGCCTCGTGCTTGTAGTGTCTCTTAGTAACAAAACTAAAACTTTCACTAATCGGAGAGGCACTTTAAGAAGACGAACAGTTTCTTTCATAAAAAGTTTCGCATACACGTAATAGGCCTTTATATATAAATTGTTCATACACCCTTAGCCATTTTCTACTCAAGCAATAATATATCGACATTACCGTTAAACGTTGTCATCCGTCACCAGTAAGCCAGCGAACGACGATAATAATTTGTAACAAACGCCTTTATAAATTCGCTTCGTAATTTGCACGTACGCGACCGAAACCGCATCGATGTGTTGATACGTTGGTGCAAGTTATAAGAAACCGCGGGTCAATGGGACAATTTTTTTTATATTATGAGACAAAGTTCACGCAAGGTCTTCAGATCCTAAACTAGGAGCTTTTACAATAGTAACATGACGACAGATATCCTACTAATATTATTAAAGCAAAAGTTCGCATGTATGAATGTTTGTTACTCTTTCACGCTCAAACTCCTGGGCCTATTTTGATGAAATTATGTAAAGAGGTAATGAGGAGCTTGATTAACACATATGATACTTTTCATTATCATCGTCATCATCTATTACAATTGAGGCGCAACTAGTACATATATTACACACCCATAGGACGCAAGTGAAACAGAAATATTCATGCACTCACATTTTTAATCTTACCTAGGATCGAACACGAGATAAACTGTTCAAAAGGTAGAGTTACTCCCAACTACGCCAAAAGGCTAACTTCTTCTTTTTTTGAAAATTTGTGTAATATTTCGAACATATTTTTTTGATAGAACAGCAGGCTTATTATCATTCACTCGGAAACGATTCGGAGACGGAAACGGTCTATCCGTCTCTGTCATCCTAAATGTAGATGACAGAGACGGATAGACAGTTTCCGTCTCCGAATCGATTCCGAGTGAATGAAAATAAGCCTGCTGGTTTATCTATACTTTGGTCCTAGTAGGGGATTGAATCTGTATAACTCTGCATAAAGTAGATACGTGAATTTAAGTACTTAACTAAACTAGAAACTTTTTTAACTAATACTGTTTGGTATGTTATCTATTTGAACTCATAATCAGAACCCAATCAATAAAAAGAACCTAAATAGATGTCATACTTGTTAATTTAAAATCGTTAGAAAAAATACTAATCTAAAAAATAATATCGAAAAGAAAAATTTCCAAAGACATTTTTATAGATTTTTTCATGTTGTGTTCACTATTACGTATTGAGTTAATTAATTGGTGCAGTCGTGACTATTCGAAAATCAACGTTAATATTATGATGAAAATATTTAGTGACACTTTCGTTGGTAAAAATACTTATATCACAGATGCAGTGTATACAGCCGTGCGATTCTCTAAGAGCTTGCATCTTTGACAACATCCGTGAAAAAAATGACGAGATGACAAGAAACTTATGTACAAGGGTGATATCGCATAATGTATTTGACGTCGGTGAGCTCGCTGACGAGCGCAACGACGAACCATTAGTGAATCGCACGGCCGATATCCTTCCCGCATGAAATGCATGCAACACTGCATCTCAGTTCAGCAGAAGTGTTTGGTTTAGTGAGTTACAGGTTTCACCTCTACAAGAGACGAGACATCAAGTGACATTGATTTGCTGAGCTCTAGCGCTCAGAAGTTTCTCTTAATATTTTATTTTACTATGTCATACTTATGACGTATTTCGTTATTCAATAGAAAAGTGTCGAAGAACTGAAATAACTGCCAGAACTGGTAGTTGTCGTAATAGTATATATCATCAGGCAAAGTATTTTGGAATTTTTGTCATAATTTATGCTTTGGGTTTGTTTATAATAAAACTGTAGTGGCGCCAAATAATTAATATTTTTTAAATCTTGCTAGTTAATTTTATCTAGTAACTCTTTGTTTTTCAAAAATCTTGGAATATAGAATCTATGAATCTCGACTGTAACCAATGCGTTGAAGTCGTGGCTTCGAGCCGTTTACTTTTTAAAATTGTACCACACCCGCACTGATGCCTCCACACCACTGACAAATGAACTGAGCCCAGCTTGTTTATTAGCGAATAGCAACATTTTATGTGAACAGTTCGCGCCTATTTTACAACACGTGTTCGAAACTGGGCTAAATAGGCGAAGTTTGCCAAAATCGCGGTAAAAGATCCTTTACCTACCTTAGGTAAGGTTAAGACGTTAACACATGTGCCAATGTACGATTTTGATTATATGGTTTTTCTACCGACTTCCAAAAAAGAAGGAGGTAGGTACTCAATTCTACTGTATTTTTTTTATGTTTGTTACCTCATTACTTTCGACTGGGTGAACCGATTCTCAAAAATTGATTTGTTTGAAAGCTGGTGGTTCCCGTGTGGTTCCATTTAAATTTCATCAAATTCAGTCCAGTATTTTATGAGATACACTCCAATAACTGAATAGAATGGAAGTCGGTATTAAATTTTTCAAATTGTATGTTCTTAGAAGCATTTTGGCGAAACCAATTCAGAAGTTTCAGAGAGAGAAATAACATCCTAGGAATCAAGTTTGAACTCGCGTCTTCTGACAATAGCTGAAACGGACAATCAGAAGACGCGGTTTCAAATTCTATTCTTAACTTTGAAAGTTATGATATGATGATAAAACATAAATATATATATGAGGCACGCATTGTAATACATATATCGGCTGAGAGCAGATATGAAGTGTGACTCGGTATGAAAAAAACACGTAATGTCTATTCCAACTTTCATCTTCGATCACTTATTAGATTATAACAAAACAGAGACGTGCGCCACGGCGAGCGCTTGCAGCAAAACTTAGCTCCGGTTTTTTTATTCGAACGGACTAATGCTGTTTGCCTCTACTGGCATTTACAGCGTCAGGTGGCGAGCGCAGAAGGCACTCAGCCAGCTGAGCTCCGGTTGCCACGCGCAGCTGTTATATAGGCGATTGTGGTGATGGGGGTGCGGCGGTGAGTCAACCGCTCGCCCAATGCACATGCTCCATCACAATAGGCGGCCGACGCCGTCACATACATGAAATACATAAATACACATTACAAAAAAATACTGTTGTTACTTTTAATTGTCCAATAAAAATACCTCTAGTTCTTTATACTAACTATTGTCAGGTAATTTTTTTTGGACATGGAGACATGGGCTTTTGAGACTCACTCGCGCACTGTCATTTTTCACTTGCATTATTGTGCCTAACATTCTTTTATAAAATATCAAATCGCACAGTTTGGTATAGCATTATAGTAGAAGAACTACTCTTATGTAAAACATACATACATAACATACTTATAGTACTATTAATTTACTATAATTTAAAAACACAAAAAAATCTTGCTGTGAAATAATGAGGTAAGACAGAAACGCGTGTTAAAACAGAAGAAATTTGCTATTTCTATAATCTAGAAGGGTAAAAAGCATTCTCTAAATCAAACTGACATGTAGTTTTATCCTGCATTCATTATTTTGACTTATTAATAAAAATAAGTAGACAGACATCCGACGCTTTAGTATTATATTTTGCAAGATGACTGTCTTGCAACTGGCCTTAAATGGATTGCATAGCTAGGTACTTTCCATACTAAAAGAAAAAAACTCTTTTCTGCCTCTTAACATTGTCCGATTTCAGTGATATTTTTTTCATTTAATCATTACATTGTTTACTATGCCCGTAAGTTTTGATTTTTTCAGTATTTTTAAGTTTTAAAAAATAAAATGTATAGTAGTTTGAAATACTGAAAAAATCAAAACGTACGGTCATAGTAAACAATATGATGATTAAATGAAAAAAATATCACTGAAATCGGACAACGTTTCGTTTAGTATGGAAAGTACTAGCTATGCAATCCTCTTTTTTTTTTGGTTCACCAAACTGGTCATACACTCTTATCTTAGGAATAAATACATTAGCGATGTTAAATGCGATGAATGCACAACCTTCTGGAGGTAAACACAGCATGCTACAAATAATATAACACTCATAACGATATAACATACACATAATTTGATTAAAATAAACTAAAGATTAACTTATAGAAAATATTAAATTAAAGATTTTGATGAATGAAATTTTGTTTGAAACAGTTGATGTTGTCACCGAAAATGTCAAAGTCATGGCATATTTTATTGTAGGCTGAGCACATCCGGTGTAACGGAGAGTGCCATAATTCGCGCGACATGGGGAGAGATAGAAGGTTTTTCTGTTAAGGAGGCGGCTGCTTGGACGTGGCACCGAAAGTGCAACTTTAGACAGCAAGTTTGTACAGTCAATTTTGCCATCAATTATCTTTTGCAGTAATGCGATATCCGGATAGTTACGTCTACGTTCTAGTGAGATCAATTTAAAATGTTCAAGTCTTGAGCTATAAGACTAACTCCTCCAATGTACAAGCGACTGACGTCAAGTACAAAGTGTGAACGTGACTTTACACCCGACTGTCTATAAAGTTACGCTGTAGGCGCAAGTAGAACTTGCCTCGGAGTTGGGAAGTTTGAGTCATTTTGAAACTCTTATAAATCTGACGCACTCTGGTTAACATTTGTGCGGCCGCAAATTACGTTGTAACTTTTTTACTCTACTTCGGAACTAGTTAGGGGAGTATTGTGACGGTACTATGGACGAGTATACTAGCTATACAACTGTTATGGAGTGGTCCTTGTTAGGGTTCCGTACCGCAAAAGGAAAAGTAATGAGACCTTTTTAAGTTTAAGAACTGTCTTGTGTCTTAAACGACTGCAGTGCCTAGTAAAACTTTCAAGTTAAAGCTGTTGTAGACACTGCAACTCTTGTTTTTTTTTTCGAACTGACTAATGCTGTTTGCCTCTACCGGCATTTACAGCGTCAGCGGACGGGTGGCGAGCGCAGATGGCACTCAGCCAGATGCGGGCGCAGAGGGCGCACTGCCTAAGGCGAGCGTTGAAGACGCTTCGCCGCAAGGAGAGGAGTAGGCGACTTGCTCAAGGGCACCACTAAGGTACGGACGTCGGCTTGGGCCGTCGCCAGCAGAGAAGGAGTCGGCGAGAATCGCCCCGGTACATGAGTGTGCCATTCTCTAAGAGCAAACATCGTTGCATCTTTGACAACATCCGTGACGAGATGACAAAAAACGTTGGAAAATCAATTTTATGTACAAGGGCGATATCTCATAAAGTATCTGACATCGGCAAGCTCGTCGACGAGCGCATCGACGAATCATTAGAGAATCGCACGGCTGGACACTTTTATAAAAATAAAAGTTAAATTACTTTTTATACTCGTCTTTTTATACTGTCTACTCGCTTCAAAGGACAACTTAATTCTGACTTCTGACTTACAAATGATATTCTAACATTCACTGGACAAAGAAGACTACCCTCGTTGTTTACTTTAAGTTATCACAATGCAACGGTGCACTATTTTGTAATGCTTGTAGCACGTATAGTGATTGTATGGGGTTCTGGTCGCAAGACCATACTAGTCATTTGATAACATAAATATTTTGCAGTATAAGTGCATCGAGAAGTTTTGATATTCTGTAATAATTTATATTAATGTTTTATAAAATACCTACTTGTAGTTATTACAGTAGTTGTAGAACTCTTTCTGAAATGAATGAGTTTGGAGAAGTACTGCCATACTTATTTCTACTGCAAGCAGTAATATTTGCAATACTGTGTTCCGGCTTGCGGGTGTGATAAAATTGAGGGCACATGATACTTCACCAGTTTGTATGTCAGGGTGATGGGTGCAGTTTAAAATTCGGTAAAACACCGTAATAAAAAATATATTCTCCGGATGACAATGCAAGTGTTTTCAATGTGGCGTCAAACATCTAACAAAATCAGTATCTAAGCTACTCTCTTCTTTCACAAGCAACTTCTAAAGTGTCAAACAATTTTGTACTTAGATACAATATAATAGAGCATACATTGGTACAAAACGCATTCCGCAGTCATTCCTTACACAAACTAACTCACTCGACTTTGTAAAGAGTGATTCAACTCACGTGCTATTCTCGTTACCTACAAGTCCACAAGTAACAGAAACTTTTACAATATCCAGTTCTACCACGTTCTCGTTCGAGAAGGAAGTGAGAGCATTTCAGAGCTTGGAGAGGAAGTCATTAAAAAATTAAAATATCACAATTTTAGAGAGAGAACCACCGGAGCTACACGACGACTAAAGTCAAATCGAAAGTTAAAATTCAGTTCTCGGACGGTATGTCCCTGTGGCATAGAGGTCATGGCATCTGACACGGATTGTGGGTCGCTGGTTTGAATCCCGTCCGAGGATGTGAATTTTCTATCGTCTTCCAAAAAGGAGGAGGTACTAAATTTGACTGTTTTTTTTTGTTTGATTCCTTATAACTTTTGATAAGGCGAACCGATTCTCACATTTTTTTAAAGCTGGTGCTTCCCGTGTGGTCTCATTTAAATTTCATCAAATTCAATGGAGAAGTTTTTGAGTTACACTAGAATAACTGAATATAATGGAAGTCAGCGTTAGGTTTTTGAAATTGTACTTGTTCTCTCTGGAATTGCAAAGTCTGGTCTCGCTAAGCAGGCGTTAGTGTTCTTAAAATCATATAACAAAATACAGAGTTTCCTAAATATTATACAAAGTCACGTTTTACAAAGTCGAATTAGTTACGTTTTGTAGTAAGAAACAATACTCAAAGATTTTTTTGTTAAATGTACCTTCTATGAGTGCGCTATTTTAATGGGAACAATTGATAAATTTATTTAAGATATCACTTTACAGCTGCGTTTGAGAGCACGTCGAGTTGCACGTCATGTATACAATCATCACCTACAAACTTCATACCCTCATCTTCAAATACACACACTTCTACACACACATGCACACACAAATCTGCTCACGTTCTCTCTTTCTCTCACTTGCACATCACACATGCACACATACTCATGGTATTATCCTGGTTTCCAAACTCTTACGAGGCTGGTATTATCAGGAGCAGTCACATGTACGCCATACACACATGAGTTTCTCCAATGCCTAGGTTCGACTTTTTTACGACCTTAGTGTTATTAAAGGAAGCTCTCTCACACTCATCATCTATATACACACTTATTATATAATACACACATAACATAACTAGTGTTAATTACCTACGTATATTTATTTATTTATCCCACTTCCCACTAATATTATAAATGTGAGAGTTTGGATGGATGGATGGATGTATTATTGCTGATGTGTGTTACTTTTTCACGCTCAAACTGCTAGACCAATTTTGACGAAATTTGGTGTGGATGTAGATGAGGCACTGGATTAACACATAGGGTACTTTTCATCATCATCATCCATCACCACGCGGATGTAACCGCAGGGCGCAGCTAGTTTATTTATATTTGGAAAACCAACACCTATACAAATTTTTTAACAACTAGAAACGTAACGGAAAGCCAATTATAGGTGTTTATAGATAGAGCCTTCATAAATTTATAATTATGCGAATACTGAATGATTAACCAAGTTATTACAAAACCAAAAAAAAATTAATACTATTTTAAAATAATTAAAAATATAACATTAAACCTACCTAAGTACTCAATAAATTAACGGTTAAGCACCGCATTGCCCTTAGGAATACTTATGACGAATGGATCAATGTCCATTAATTTGGAGAACGTATTAAAAGTTAGACTTGCTCGCACAAAAATGAATTTTGTCTATAGTTGGTGGCGACAAATGGAACCTATAAGCTGAAACCGCACTAGAGCTACACTGCAGCGGTGAGGCGCGTCGCGGCATCGGAGCAGCGCGGCGTTACCTAACCGCACTGTACTGCAGCGGCGATAAAGTGAGTGGCAAAAAAAATATTTTCAATTGTTGGACCTTTTTCCATGATTCATATAGTTTTCATTTTGTAAATCATACAACTCCGGATTATTACTAATATGCGAAATTAATTTTTCGCCATCCATTTTGTGGCGCTCGCGCATTGCCGTGGGGCTATACCACACTAGCGGCAGTAGACCGGCGCAGCGCGAAGCGGTAAAATATTCTCCGGGAGTCAACTGTGTCCCGCCGCGCCTCGCCGCTTCACTGTAGTACTGCTATAGTGCGTTTTGTTTCATAAGAAACAGTAGCAAACATATTTTTAATGCCGCGCCGCTGCGACCGCGACGCGCCTGTCCGCTGCAGTGTCGCTCTAGTGCGGTGTAACTTTAAGTGTATCATTAAACCTACGAAATTTACATGGAATATTATAGTATAGTTTGCTAAGTAGAAATGGGCATTCCATGTCATTAGAAATATTTTTTAAAATATATATACGACACAACAATATACGAAAATATTTATTTTCGTACATGAATGTGTCGTAGCACTAGTACTTGCTTGATGCCTGTGCATACATAAGTAAATTACTGTTTTCATTAATGACGATCAACTCAGCTATATATTGGTCAAACGGTTGCTTATCAATATTTGCATAAAATCTTTCACATCGCTTTCTCTCGTTATATTTATCTTTCCCATATTTATTCCATCACCTTTAGTTGTAATAGCAAAATGTATGAAAATGATTTTCCAATACCACGGCCCGATTCCATTTCCTTGAACAAAGTGATCGAGATCAGATAGTTCGCGGCCGCACTCACCTTCATTTCCACTGGGACGCAATTTTCGAACACAGTCGATGCATTTCTGTTCGTTACATTTGCTTTGCATCTTTAAATAAACTATAGGGTACTAGAAAATAACTACTTTTATGTAAAAATGTGATTCTCGTGATCACTATGTTTATTCGTATTGTGCAAATTTATAATTGAAATCTTAGATTATACATTTTTTGTACGACGTTAATCCTAGCTAGATATACTAGCAAAGATTGACAAATATTCACACACAAAAGTCACTGTATGAAATTTCATCAACAGAAATCCTTCCAAGTTGCAGTACTACAAGATCGTTTAAAGCATTATATTGCGTCAACACGTGTAGGGTTGTCCCTAGAGAAATAACGTCGAGTGCGGTGTAAACAGACCTCAGTAGTTACTGTGATGATAGGTGAATTGTTGAAGCTCCTGTGGGGCTTCTGAGATGTGCAGTGTTCAGAGCCAATGGATTTTCTGGATTAAAGTTACCACAGCTATATCTGTAACTGGAAACTGGCTGGAGTTCTAATTAAAAACAAACCAGCAGTTAAGGTCTTAAAAGATAATATTATTTTGTAACATAATTTTACCGTCAATTTGTTTTATTCCGAGTTCCCAATTTCAGCTCCGGTAGTATGTACAAAACGAAAATGAGCCATATTTTTTATTGTATGAGTTTTGAAGCTTAGTGCTTCAAAACTCATACAATAAAAATGGCTCGCCCGCGCTAACTTTGAACTACAGTAGTACTTTTGATTGAGCTCGTCCGAAGAAGTACGCCATCATACTTTTTTCTACCGTGAAGCCGTAATGTTCGCAATACTGTGTTCTGGTTTGAAGGCACATGATACTTAAAAACGGAATGTCTCAGGATTACAGGCGTAATGCTGAACTTAACACTTGGTGGATGTCGTGCTTGTACCATCTTCTAATAACCTAAATAACGCCTGATTGGTGAAATCAAAATAGTGGTACGACTTTTAGTGGTTTTTTTACCTTGGGAAGAACCACAAACTTGCCAGTAATTTACGCTAAGCAGTAGGTTGTGAACAGAAACACTTTAAATTAAATGGTGTGACTGTGTTGGAATGTTCCTACTGAAACAGTATAAGTTCACTAGAAACATTGTTTATATCTTATATCTTAATCTGTTGGGATCAGCAACCTTCTTTAGAGGCAAGCTTCATTCATAAATCCATTGTTAGTATTTGTCCTGATGCGGACGAGTTAAGGGGATGAGCGCAAAGCATTGACCTATTGTAGTTTGAAATTCTGAATGGTATTGTTATGAACAAGCGTGACACTTAACATTAGATGAGTGAAACTGTCACCGAATTTAAAAAAAATACATTTTAAAGACAAAAACCTATCTACGAACTTTTTCCTTTCCAATAAAGCAACATTTGAAAACAAGCAAGTTTAAGTGCGCAAGGGGAACCTGGGGCTCCTGAGGCTTTCCTCTTGGCTTAGCAGAAAGTTTTTCAAACCTTGTTCCACATTTGTGAATGAATATAGGCAAGCTGCTAAAAAGATCGTTTCCTTAATAGGTTTAAAATCAAAACAGCTCCTAAAGTGGGTATCACGATGAAACTGGTCAAGCCTTGAAACAATCTTACGCAAAAGAACCAACTTTTAGTAAGTACCGGAAACAAACTTTCCTCACCACGCCCCTTCTGAATCCAACCTCAGTAATTATGCAGGGCACGCGCTCCTTAATTGCGTTTGCACTAAACACAAACGCCTGGTGATTAATTCCGGATTAAGTCTGGAACTTTATAAAACTGGGAGATCTACCGAAACACTTGTTTATTATGAGCTTGTAGTATGCTGATAGTGGAATATATGGACACGACAGGAATAAACGGAGGAAACGGTCCTCCTACCGTACAATCGTTGCATGGCAAAACTAAAGCAATTACTATGTGCAACCGCATTTTTTAAAAATACTATAATTATGTTAAACTTGGAGAAGTTTCTCCCTTGCTATCAGGATGGGAATTATCAAAGGCAAAAGGATTTCTATTTGCTAGGCCTCTTGTGAAAGAAATAATTTTGATTAAATGCGACGAAATAGCGAGCTTACGTGTGATGGATACGCTAGCAAGGGCAATCATAAGTCATAAGCATTTATTTGTACCATATGACTAGTAGTTCTGAGAATAGTAGACCTCGCATGCACAGTATTATTAGCGGTATTCTTGACTTATTTTGAAAAAAAAAATTGTATGTTGTTGGTACTAAATGTTCTTGCCGAATATTACCAAAGTCGTCTAGTTTTAAATTATTTAACCTATTATATCGGCAACAATTTGACCAATTATGCTCATATTCAAAATTTTTCTTAAAAGTCAGATAATATTTTAATTAAAATTTTATCAAAATCTGTCAGTAAATAGCGCCGCAGCTAATTTCTCGCCTTTTAAAGAAAAGTACCACCAATCAAAAATCGCCGATGACAAATAATATTGAATAGTAGAACAAGCATACTATGTTTCGTCAACGTTGGTTAAAACACAGTAGAAGAGGACCAAAATACAACCTAATAAACATACCAACACATGAAAGTCAATTTGGCAAGTTAAAACAGAGATGCTTCGCTCGCTCGGAACACTTGGTTAAAGCCGCGTGTCGACTACTCCTGGCGCGCTTGGCAACTGTTACACTGTTTGATGGTTGAACATGCAGGCCAGTCGTGTACGATCAGCAGCAGCGTTTATAGTTATTCATGGTATTCATCACCATCATAATCTCAGCCGTAGGACGTTCACTGCTGAACAAAAGCCTCCCTCACTTTACAAAAGGACCGTTTGGAAGCGGCCTGCATCCAACGTCTGCAAAACCTTAATTAAGTCGTCCTTGTCGGTGGACGACTTACGATGCGCTTGCCGGTCTGTGGTCTCAACTCCAGAGCCTTCTGGCCCCATTGACCATCTGTTCTGCTTGCTATGTGCCCTGCCTTATATACAAGAAAAAACAGAAACGAACAGCGCGTTGGTGTATGAAAAAATTGTACCGAAAAAAGATGCAGTAGTCGCGTAGTCGATACGCGGCTTTATTGTTAGCTGCTCCATAGTAGGCTTACTTGGTTAAAAACGTAAAAAAAAACAATGTGTCAGGGTGATGAAACAACGTAGTGCAAAGTCATCTAAAACCTCAGTTCAAAGCTCCGAATGGTACTGCAGTTGTTATGAATACATCTTGCGCGTCTTTTCAATTGATAATAAGATAAACTTTTATTTCAACGTGTATTTCTCAAACTCTTAATGTATTATTTAAAGACCATTATAAAAGGGTAAACGTTCGTTTTGAACTTGGTAATAGTTTGGTGGAGGTAGGACTTTTGCAGAGTTCATGCTGTTTAAGCAAATTCAACCCTGAAGCAGTAGTGTGCAAACAAGACTGTGTTTCGTTCAAAAGCAATGTTTCCAGCAAAATTACAGGGCAAGGGATTTAACATAATACGAGTTTATATCAGTGACGGCACAGTGCATGCTCATGCAGGGGTTTAGACCTATTAGTTTAAAATTCTGAATGGCATGGTTGTCTGGAAGAAATGGCTCTAAGCGATAAGTCCGTCCATTGTGACTCTTAACTATAGGTTTTTAAGTTTTGCATATTTTTTTTTGACATTTCTTTTTGTGTTATTTTTCTGTATCGTCGTGTTGCAATAATGAGTTTACCTATCTATTTACCTATATCTAAAAGCACTGAACTGTTATGGGCAAGCGTGATGCTAAATTCAGACGAGCGACTTACTCGCCCTGTCACAGATTAATTTTGGCAATGTCTATAGTTAATTTTTTACAGTTTTCATGGTTTCTTACATCAAAATAAAAACCGTACCTTATAGGACTACATCGTCGTTCTTCCAGGACAGCTTTCTAAGCGATCACACCCAGTTAACGATGTCAATTTGATAAAAAATACTTTAACCTCACACATTGCAGTTCCTGGAAAAGTATGTTGATTTCTGCGAAATCTATTGTATTATTGGCCAAATATGGCGAATCGCGAGTCAACGGGTAAAACTAGTAAAATATTTCAGTTGAATTTCTAAATCAAAGTAACATTTCAAGTTCTTCCAATATGTTTTGAGAAAGAAGGGCGTTCCGACAAATAGCAATAAAAGCTTATTCTAAACATAAATTGGTTACAAGAAGAGCCGGACCGCCCAAGCGATGTCTTCCCGATAGAACGAGTTAGATAGCTTTTGTTGCTGAATTTCTGTAGCGTTTTGGTTACAAATTGTTTATCGTTGAAATTGCAATCGCACCAGTGTCTGTTCACGTAGACTTAAAGTAATGCCTTTTTTTTTTACGCAGAGGAAGATTTTATACCCCGATCACCAGCTCTGGGGAGAGCTGGTGCGCATGTGGGAGTCTCCGCCAGAAGGGCGACCTTCCCACCAAACCTCTGCGGTGTTCCTCCGTCGTCGACTGGTGGCAGGGGGCGCGGCCCCGCTCGCGCATTCAGCCACAGTTGAAGTATTGCCTGTAACCCTAGTCATAATTTACTTTATATCACAAGTATGACAGTTTCATTCAAAAGAGAGTAACTAAACCATACACGTTCACACACTTATATCCCCCATGATTCTCTGCGTTACAGGAGGCATGGACACACACACACACAAACCTACACATCACAAAATATATCCCAATAACAAACATTTCTGGACATCATCAAAATATTTGCCTCAGTGCGGGAACAAACCTGGGATTTATCAGTTCAAAGGCTGCTAGCAACTAACACCAACTCTACCAGATAGGGCCTTACTTACAGGGCCGACGAGATACCAGACATCTGTCTTATGATACTTAAGAAGTAGTTTCTTTGAAGTTGTGGCACAACGTACGACGTTCACTCTACTGAACAGAAGTCTCTCCAATACTTTGTTTTAAACTATCACGGTTGTTCACTAAAGTTATATGATTATTAACGGTATATTTTGGTAAGGTTGTGGAATGAGCTCCCGATATTTCGGCGCAGTTACATGCACATACATGTAATAAGCCATATTCTAAATTTAACTAGAATTATTTTTTTACCATAAAATATCGTAAATAGGTCGCAAAACTTTCGCTATCAATCTTGTTCTCTATATATAATATGTTTATGTTTGTCGTTAAGTCGGAAAAAGCTTAACCGTGGCATATACCTGCCGCTCTGACCTTACACTCACGCTGTAGCCTAAAAAATCCTAAAGTAATATTAAGTATAAAAGACGGAATAGAAACATGTTGAAATGTATCTGGGTAGTCTGTGTTAAATGTACGTGGACCGATATACAATTTGCGGCAACTTTTCACAGCTGGCATTTGTTCGTGAACTTATATGATTAATGGCGGCAACTCGTGCACGTTGCTCTTTGTTAGGTTTATAGCTTTTTATTTACATTGGTCAAAGCCCTTTTATTAAAAGCAAGTTTAAATTTATATTATTTTAATCCTTGAAGTGAGTTTTAAGCGTGGTTGAAAGTTAACTTTTATTTTAGTATCGCTGCTAGTCACACTGATATTTTTTAAAAATTTTTGAAATATTTGTTTTAAAAGCATATTTAAGTGCATGTCTACTAGATAATTGGTATTTTCTGCAAGGCCCCAAGGTTTAGTAGAACAATCACAGTCTCAAATATTCTGCACTCAGGCGGAAGTTTCCAATATTTATTTTTTCAATTTTATTTTTATAAGCACTGTAGCTGCAAGTGAAGTAATGGACAAATGGGACTAAACCAAGCAAGCCAAGCGCCAAGCGCGATGCATAGAACTTGCTTCCAGACGTTTTAGCCTAAGACTTCCCACCTTGTTTAATACACACGTGGCTTAACGTATAGATGCAGTATCACTCAGTGCATAAAACTTATAACTTCTGCGTGATTCTGCGATGTGCTCTTCGCTCCTAAACATTTTATTCGTCTCTTATAGTGCCTGATTATGCCCCTTGTATTGAGGACTTAGTATTATGTATTTTAATAGAATTGCAATTACGAATTTGGAAGCTGAGTATGTGGCACTGCGGTGCTACCAAAATCGAAGGGATAAAAGCTCCACGGTAGAGGAGATCAGCTTCCTATCAGTTCTTGTTTTCAATTATAGCTTGAGCTCGAGTCTTGGCAATCAGCATGGTAGCACATCTGGCTATAGCCATACCTCAAGATTGAAGACTGTTCTATAGTATTTTAGCTGGTTCTCGAGAGCCAGTCGCAGGTACGGGTTTGATATGATATTGCTGCTTCATCTCTGATCATCAAACGACGCTAACCTTACAATTAGAAACACACCAAAGTCCAACCAATATGTTACTATCACCAACTATTCAAACGCAAGAGTTCGATGAAGAAGTAACTTCAATAGACGAAGTTGATTGGACCCAAAAAGTAAGGCTAACATAACGTTCACTATATCACTTATCTTATTTCTTGCGATATTTTATTCAACAAACATAAAAGTTCGTCGACGCAAATACTTCTTCATTACTGTGAGAGTGTTTACTGTGATGGGCTAATAAGATACGTCATAATTTATCATCTTTGCGGTGTCTATCTAACTCTGGATGAGCCAGAGAGATGTTTCTATAAATAAATGTTCTTAGGTCTAGTTAATTTGCAAAATTACTTTTTTACTTCCTCAGAATTGTGTACGCCTTTGTCGGTTTTTTAGAGTGGATATTTTGGTCAAGCATGTTGCCGGGATAGGGAAAGAATCGATTTGAGAATTGCGGATTCTAATGTTAGACTTGGGTGTTTGATAAACATAACGAGATCGCGCTATGGCACTTTATATTTCAACTATTGCCTGGCAGGTATTAACTTGTAGATTGAAATTTTCCAAGAATGGATCGTTATGTACCTTTCGGCAACTGTATTTAACAGGAAACATAGTTTTTAAAGAAGTGAGAAATTTTATGAATTTGACTAACAAGTTAGCTAAGTTTGTATTCACCCTTCCATCGAAGCGAGGAGATTTATGACCAAAAGAATTTTGTACTCGGGTCTTGAATGTTTGAGATGAATACATCTCAAACATTCAAGCAATAGCTGTGGGTTATTATACTCCTATTATGCGCGGCTATCAGTGTAATTATAAAGGTAATTTGATACAGGTATATTACTTGCATTATTATTAATTATGTCATTTAAGAAACGTAATATTATGTACCCTTTTGTAAGGTATACCGGTTACTGTCTTAAATAGATTGTATCTTTTGGGAGGTCTGAAAATGGTCACTAGCCTATACGCTAAGTAGCACTTGGTCTTACTACGCTGGTGGCAATTTATGATTCATGGTTCACAGCTTGAGAAAGAAGTCTCTATCTCAGCAGAACTATTGCAATGGGCAAAGGCATGAACCTTGTTTAGGCGTATTATATTCTGGTCATCCGCCGAGCAACTTTAGGCTGGCTGATAGCAAGATCTATATGTAATTACTTGTACTGACTTGATTGACTGACTCACAAACGCAGAATCTAAACTGTTGGGATTAAAAACCTGATATTTTGGCCGTTGATGTCTTTTACGATGTAAACATCCACTGAGAAACGCTTTTGATTTGAAAAATGACTGTGTTGTGTATGTAAAGTGACTGAAGTTGGCGGGTTAGCGAATATCTAATCCAATACCTTGGCTTCAACGAATTTCAGGGAATCTAGCATGCAGGGGGTTCCGAGGGCGATAAATCGAACTAGCTAGGAATCATTTTTCAAAATACGTCGTTTTATCCATACATTTAGGCAATGCAAAACTGCTACACCAAATTGTTTTACGACACAGCAACAATAAAGCTACTTAATAAATAGATGGCGTTGCTAAGCCAAAAACAGGTCAGACTTCCAAAAATAAACGAGCAAAGCTCAGGTCATCCAGGTACTAATAGTAAAATTGAAATAACGCAATACACGTTATACATACGCGCACTACATAGTAAATGTTATCAACACTATAATATTAAAAAGAAGAAACATTTGTTTGTTTGAATTAAATAGGCTCCGAAGCTACTGGACCGAATATAAAAATTCTTTCACCTTTAGAATCCTACATATTCCTTGATGAACATAGGCTACTACATAATATTATTTTATTTGGAAATATTTGGTGTGGAATAAATACCAAAAAAAGTCCTTACCAAAAAGACCATTACTAGTCTATGATATTGACAATAGAGCAAATGTATGTACTACAGTTTTATAGAAGACATCAATATCTACAAAGAAGTCCACATTACCATTATATGTCTACCTATTTACAGTAATGGCACAAAAATACTTTTTCATTTTGAAATATGCAATAGTAATAGTAACGTCGGTACAAAACAGGCCACATTACTCGTACCTTGATATTAATTTTTTGTTTGTTTGTAATGGATACACGTAAAATTTCTTAACTTATTCAAACAATTCTTTCACGAGTATAAACCTCTATTATGTTTGAGTAACATACGATATATATTTAATTAATCCTCGTCATCATCTATTCCCACGCGGGTGAAACCGCGGAGCGCAGCTAGTTAACCTTATAAACGTTTATTAATCCTAAAGATAGCAAAGTTTATTAACTATTTTGCTTTTTTTCCACAACATGTTATGATCACAAATTATCGTTGTTGTCTAAAAAAATTACATAAACTGTATAACAGAAGAAATAAAACCTACTAATTTCCGGCCACGAAACGGTTTCCGAAACATGTTATTTGTAAAATGAAATAGTAAACAAGGACGTATGAACAGTAACAGCCGGGGAAATAGGAAACAATGCGGCGTCCGTTGTAGCGAAAAGTTTGATTTCTCTAGAGGAGACCCGTTGAAATATTATGCTTAAATATCTGGGGCTTTCGCAGAATGGTCCGGCCGCTATGATTATATAAAGATATTTTACTTACGATATTTCCCTTCTCTTAAGCATTCAAGTTATTTTGTTAATTCAGAGACGAGACAAGTCCTTCTTGATTTTATTGGAGGCAGTGTAATCTTTGTAAGTCATTAAATCTAATTCTTAACGCAAAACATAGATATAATAAAATTGTATCATGCTCATAATTAAAAAAGCGAAAAAATGGCCACCAGATGGTTTTGAACCAACAATATCAGAATACGGAATACCAGTTATTTCGTAGGCGGCGCGGTTTTCGGCACAGGGGATGAATAACGAATTAAGAAGATTGTTTCTATTGTTTTTCTTGTTATAATAACACAAATTGTAAACATCATAATTCAATAATGATAGAAATTATAGGTAGTATTAGTATTATTTCATTTAATTCATTATGTTCACGGATTTTATCCGATCCTTTACATAGGCATAAGTGGGGCTGTAGCCAACACTTAGAGGCCCGTTTGGTATAAAAATACAATTTAGTATAAAAAGAGAAACATTTTGGATGGATATTTAAATGGTATATCTATTACGAAAATAGGTAAAATAGCATGGCTATTGATATGAACTTATTAGTGATAAGGGCGAGACTACGGCACCTGCCAATTTCAGTCTCATTTTAAAATATTTAGGCAGGTGGTGACTTGCCACCCACTAAACGGCCATAAGAGCCACCATCAATGGTGACAAAAGGGGCAACGTTGGTGTGGATGGCTAAAGGGTGTCGAGAGGTGTGCTGCGGTTTCACTAGAGCGTTACTACCGGCGTTATGGCCTTTAACACTTCCACCCTTGGAGCTTTTTGTTACTTGCTCTTACGTCTCCACCCCCAGATGGCCAATTAAGGCAAGCCGGTGTCAGAGGTCTCATTTAGCCCCAGGGAGAATCAGGGTCCGCGGTGTCGCCACTCACCGACGGCTCGCCACAAAGCCGCCCCTGCGGATTTAGTATCATTATTATTATAACATTATTATTAGTACATTAGTATAAATGTTGTATACCATTTTGTTTTGTGGTACCGTATCTTATTTTAAATTCATCTCATAATTGAAGCCGAATAGTTGAAAATTGCAGTAGCTGCAAAATTTACATCAGCAAAAGTTTTATATGCAATCGAATGGCATATTTGCTTTTAACACAACTTTGTCCGCGTCGTTCTACAACTGGTGTTAAGTCACGTACACGCGGTGTCCTTTATACGTATTATATAAGTCAGAGCTAACGTTGTAAATAATAAGTAATGCTAGATCAATGACATGTTAGACTTTTTGTAAATTTTTTTTATGAAAAAACAACAGCCGTGCGATTCTGTAATGATTTGTCGACGAACTCACCGATGTCAAATACTATATGAGATATCACCATTGTATACATGAGGTTGCTTTTCCAACGTTTCGTGTCATCTCTTCATTTGTTTTACGGATGTTGTCAAAGGTGAAACGATGTTTGCTCTTAGAGAATCTCACTGCAGTTGACCAACGAGCTACGGTGCTTACCCTTTTGTTATGTCGCTGTGAAATATTTTATGGTTACCACCGGCCCCGGGGGGAGCAGGTGGTTATGTGGGAGTCTCCGAAGCATACCCACTAAAACGGTATAATACGAGATCGATCTCATTTAACGTCAATATCGACATGATCAAGATAGGCGAAACATTTTTCAGTTATTGGATTGTAACTCATAAACCATTTGGCCAAACTAAATGAATGGCAATACTTCAAAAGTGTATTCTACCAACAAAGAAAAGAAATATCAAAATCGGACTTCCCTGTAAAAAGTTATGGATGACACATACTCGTACATAAAACAAAAAAAATACGCGTCGACTTGAAAACCTCCTCATTTTGTTTTTTGGAAGTTCGTTGAAAAAAGCTTCGTGATTGGGGCGAATTTGAGGTGCGTTTTATTAGTGACAAATCTGTGGTTGTAATTTAATTTAGTCGTAGGAAACTGTACATATTTGCCGCAGACCTTGTTTAAATTAATACATCGAGAAACTATTTAAGTACGCTATCTAAATTATGTTTTTCAAACAGTGTTTCCACGTAAACACTGGATTTTAATTACCACAGTCATGAGCTTGGATTTTTACAGAAGCTGAGCACACATTTTTCATGCTTTCATTTTTCATTTTTCAATTGCTTTGCTTATTTTTTGTTTATGTAACTTTGCCATGTACTTTAGCGGGCAACTTTTGTAGTTAATAAGATTTGTGTGTGGCAAAGTTACGTTTATCTTGCTTTTGAGTTGAGGTTTTAGTTTTGTTGGTTGGTTTATAGTTTAATTATTTCGAAATATTCAGTATTTAACTATAAGTGTGTTATTCGTTATAGTAGTATACTGCCGTCATAACAAAAAAGGGCATATCTTACATAATGTAAATTTTAAGAAAATCTGGTTTAAATATTTCAATTTCAAATGTCAATAATTACGCAACTAAATAGATATTTCCAGAATGTTTAAATGAAAATTATAGGAGTTTAACCATTACTAATAGATTATAAATATAATATTATGTACTTCATATGTATATAATATATAACTGACAAAATTATTTTCAACGTAGCATAAAAAATCAAGAATATTATGTAATATTATGCTTAAAAGGCACAAATAACCAAATATGACTTTTTAATGTGATAATATGCGAAAAAAAAGTTGAGCATTACATTGAAAAGGCATATTTATTCAATTGTGCCTATGCTTTGTACTAAAGTTGTCAGTATAAATGCACATTTAGTTAGACGAAAATAAATAAAATGTCATGAAAAAACGGTTATTAGGCCACAAATTTTTATTATAAAATGTTATCAGAAAAATTCTTCTTAAAACTAAATATCTATGTTATTTAACAAGATATTTAAAGGAACTGTCATTCATATCAATTAACTTAGTTTAATTTGTACTTATGTTTTCAGTATCTTAAAATCACAGTATTTATTCAAAAAATCACAATAACTTTTACTAAAATCACACAATTTCAATACCTACTTAAATCATACCTGTTTTTATTAATATCACAAATTCAAAATCAATCAAGAAACAACAATAAACTAAAGGCACTATATATTCTAATTATTCTATTTTAAAATAAACTGAGTATCAAAGCAAAGATCAGTCTTGTTATTAGTCTTCATGGTAAAGAGTTAGATCAAATGATTGGTCATTTACAGGTAAAGTCTCCCAAAAAAGCTTTCTGTTAGTAGGCATTAGTGGACCAAGCTTTGTAAGTATGGTAGACTTTCTTTCAGTCGCGATACCCCAGGAGCAAGCTTTGGACATGGTGGCGGTACACCTTGTTTAATATTTTTTAGCTTTAGAAAATCTAACTCCAGATAATCATCAGTACCATGACTGTTTTTATAAAACAGTGATTTGAATCCTCTTCGAAAATTAGCTTCGGAAATTTTATTCATATAAGCTCGAGGGCTGCAATTTTTTATTTTAAATGTCGAAGAGCAGTCTTCAAAGTCACAAAAATCATGAACAGCCATTTTCTTTACAGAAGTACGAGAACCAGTATCGGATACAGCTTTACAGAAGTCGTCGAAATCGTATACACGCTTTTTTGTTTTCAGAGATTGTTCCACTCTGTGGTGAAATTCGTCAGCAGCCATAAATGTGTGACCGGTCTCCAAATAGCGCAAGGTGATAGTTTCAAAGTTAACTTCTGCAGAGTTTACTAGATATACAAGGTACGAATAAAGTGTCCAATTTTTATTCTGTGCTGCACAGTTATCCAGCCACAAAATAACGTGCTGAAGATCTCGCACTTCCATGAAAAAAGCCCTAAAGCAACTCACAATGTCCTCTTTTTTTCTGCCAGATGTTCCTTCATGCCATAAAACCGCCAAAGTGTTACCCGTTTCGTGTTTCTGTTTATCTCCAATTGGCACAAAACTCTGGTTGAAAACAATAAGCCGCGGGCAAACATAACAGTTTTAAACTCTTCCATTCTGGGTAACATGATGACCTTTTCCAGATCTGCTGCAAAAATAAGCGTGCCAGGGCTATTTTTCTTTTGCGTCTGGTTATCCGCGTCTTCTTCATACTTTTTGCGAGCTAAAATATAATTGTCGTGGTGTTCTTCATACGTTTTACATTCTTTGCACAGTCTGTGCCTAATTTCTTGATTAGGGTTGTGAATTGTGAACTTTTCACATAGCTCACACTCTTCGTGGCCTAATTTTGCGAATGAAACCTTTAGTTCTCTTACAAGTTTCCTATAAAAACCATAGGAAACCTGTGTTTCGGGATTCGTTTCGCGGAAATGGTCGTAAATGATACGAATATTAAGGTCTGATGGTAAATACTTCTTGTTAGGCGCGTGCTCCCGTCTGTAATGGGACACAGCAGGTTTGAATGAGAGTATATGCTCCTTAATTTTAGTGTTGTCAATTTTTTTAGGATTTGGGTTGTGGCCCCGACCATCAACGAGGGGTGCGGGGTAAACATTTGGGTCACAAGTAATGTTACTGTCAAGTATATTTCTTACTGCCTTACAATTATTTTTGTTATAGCCAAGAGTGGTGAGAAAGAAGGTTTTACAAACAGAAAGTTTGTCACCATTTACATTTGCCAAAAATATGAGTTTTAGACCGTACGTAATTACGACCTTCCTTAGCATCATTTTCTCTGTTTTTATTGGTCTTTCTGGTTTTTTTTTGAGCTGTGTTACACAAAAAGAAATATTTTTGTTCCATCCAAGACATTTTCCAAAAATTACGATTAACTGTTTTGCGATACTCCTCTGAAAAGCGCGTCGAACATTTTTTTTACAGACATTTTCATGGCATCCAGGTTTAACAAAATATTTATTAAATATTTTTTCCTCTCTCTTTTGTCGCTTTCGATCTTTGAGACTAATGTTATATGTTTGTCGCTTTCTTATGTTTCCTTTCTTTGTCAATTGAACGTGGTTTGTTTCTTCATCTGAATGTTTCTGGTGATTCTAAAATGATTTTTCCTAGAACTGGCTGTGAACATGGTATATAGTCAGATACGGAATCAGTATCATCACTGTCCATTTTTTCATGTGTTTTTGGTAGTTCATAATTTTTGTCTAATACTGAATCATCAGAATCAAAATCAGACCAAATATCCTGTGAGCACGATAGTGGCAGTGAGTTTTGAATCCCACTTGATGACGGTGCGTGTGGCCATTCGTCAACTGCATTATTGCCAATTCCTAAAGCAGCACTCACTAATTTTGAGGCTCATGACTCCATATTGCTGAAAAAAAAAACAATACTCTCAATTTGATTAATTGGCGAAGAATTTCGAGAACGCACTGAACACAAACTCATCAAATAGGTATAAATACCCCAACCAAAAAGTGTCACAGACTAGGTAGAGAACGCTACGCAAAATGCAGAAAATATGGCGGCGCTACATGAGTATACTTGTTTAGTTTATTTGTCCCTTTCCAGATGATTAATAAGTAAAAAGTAATCTATAATAAAGTGAAGAATAACAGTACATTTTGACATCATACATAAATTATTTTTTGTGTAGAAAAATTATTAAGAAATGAGTGCCATTTCTAGACATTTTGGTATCACTGTATTTTTAGCTAAATAAAACACTTAGAAAATAAATATCCGCAAATACACTACTTAACACTTGAATCAAAATTCAAACTATTACTTAATAACGCGCAAATAATCTATAAAGTAGGAATGCACAGCATCGCAACGTCACAATGCGCGTCGTACAACAACTTTGTTATTGTGTGACGTGCGGGCGTTTACCGATTCGATGCCATACATACCTAGCCTAGATCATTCGTGCATTTCAATTATGAATTAAGCACTGTTAAAAACAAACTAAAATAAACTTACCCGGAGCGGCGCGCTGACAAGCGTGGTCTCGCCGTGATATGTCAGGCACAACTGGCGCAGTTTCCTACGTATCTCGTCCCCCGCACTTCACCGCCACTCAAACATGTTTAGTTGTAAAGGCATAACAGCCGATGTGACTTTCTTAAAATAAACTATTAAGTTGTAGTTTAGATAGTAAAGGGATAAATGGCAGATGTGCTTTTTCGTTATAAATAAATGCTATGGTAAATTTTAAAACACGACACGTTTGTCACAGTTAAGCCTTAACAATTTTAATGCAAGATAATTGTGCCTTTTCAATTAGTCAGTTTAAAAATATTTTAGTAAAATAAAAGTACCAACTACAAATTTGTGACCTTTTTACGTGTCCTACGTCAGATATGCTCTTTTTACAAACTACAATACAAAAAATGATTCAGTTGTGCCCTTTGAGCTTAACGTTATTTCGTGTATCTTGTTATTAAAATTTTACAAAAAATTTAGCAGATAAGCCTTTTTTTCCTGATTCCAAATATGTATGTAACTCAATTTTGGAAAAAATGTTAGTTGTGCCCTTCTTTCTTACGACGGCAGTATAGTATTTCTATTGCAATAACTTTTATTTTAATTTATTTACAACTTCGGAGTAAATCAATGCCACATCACATAAATTGTGGGATTTAGACTTCTAATCATCTTACAGTACCAGTTAAGTGAGTTAAAAATATTGATAGAAAAAAGTATTAAAACAACTGTAGGTATTTAAAAATACTTATATTTTTTATTCTGTCCCGAATCCGCGCAAAAATCATTCTCAGCAGTTAGTTGTATCAAGAATGCTATAGATCAAATGATACAATACTCTTAATTTCGCATGATGAAAGTTACTATAGTCATATTCTGTAAACAACATTTGAAAGGATGATAAATTCACTAATTTAGTTCCAGTTAATCATTTTAAAATGAATTAATCAAATTATAATTAGTACTCACGGAATGTACACCACGATTAGGCAGGTTTTGGAGTTCCCGATATTTCGGCGCAGTTACATGCATCATGTTCACGGGTAGACTGAAGATGCAGGTGGATTTGAAAAAAGTTCGAAGTTATAAAGAGCAGACAAAACGGTCTATCTTCTTTTTTACTCTTTTAGTACGGATTACATCCAACCGCATCTTCAGTCTACCCGTGAACATGGCGCATGTAACTGCACATAATATCGGAAACTCCGAAACCTGCTTAATCAATTAATTTCTTTCATCATCATCTCAGCTGTAGGACGTCCACTACTGAACATAGGCCTCCCCTATGATTTTCCAAAAGGACCGGTTGGAAGCGGCCTGCATCCAACGTCGTCCTGTAACCTTCCTCAGGTCGTCTGTCCACCGTGTCGGTGGACGACCTATGCTGCGCTTGCCGGTCCGTGGTCTCCACTCCAGAACCTTTCGGCCCCATCGGCCATCTGCGTGCTATGTACCCTGCCCACTGCCATTTCAACTGGCTAATCTTCTGAGCTTTGTCGGTGACTTTCGTTCTTCTACGGATCTCCTAATTTCTGATTCGATCACGTAGAGAAACCCCGAGCATAGCCCTCTCCATAGCTCGTTGTGCGACTTTGAGCTTATCTATGAAGCCCATAGTAAGAGACCACGTTTCAGTGCCATAAGTCATCACTGGTAACATACATTGGTCGAAGACTCTTGTCTTGAGGCACTGAGGTAATTTGGACGAGAAGACTTCGCGAAGTTTCCGGAACGCTGCCCAGCCGAGTTGGATTCGACGATTGACCTCTTTCTCGAAATTGGACTTGCCTAGTTTTCTGTCTGTCCCAGGTAGATGTACTCGTCAACAACTTCGAGAACTGAGTTCCCAACTAATATTGGGGTAGGTACAACATGGGCATTAGACATAATTTTCGTCTTATCCATGTTCATCTTAAGACCTACCCGTTGGGAAACTCGATGGAGACCTTCGAGCATTGTACTGAGGTCTTCCATGGATTCTGCCATGACTACAATATCGTCGGCAAATCAAAGGTGAGTGATGTATTCGCCGTTAATATTGATGCCAAATCCATGCCATACCAGAAGCTTGAAGGCGTCTTCCAATGTAGCGGTGAAAAGTTTCGGAGATATAACGTCTCTCTGTCTCACGCTTCTTTGCAATGGAATTGCCTTCGAACTCTGCTCCTGTACTCGGACTGACATGTAGGCGTTTTTGTACAAACACTTCAGCACTTTAATATACCGATAGTCAATACGGCACCGCTGGAGAGACTCAAGCACTGCCCACGTCTCGATCGAATCAAAGGCTTTCTCATAGTCCACAAACGCTAAACAAAGAGGCAAATTATACTCTTCGGTCTTCTGTATAACTTGTCGTAGCGTATGGATGTGGTCTATGGTACTATAGCCTTTTCGGAAACCGGCTTGTTCCGGAGGCTGGAATTCATCAAACCTGCGACTGAGACGGTTCGTTATGACCTTCGAAAACAGCATATAAACATGGCTCAAAAACGAGATGGGTCTGTAATTTTTAAGTAAAGTGTTGTCACCTTTCTTGAAGAACAGCACCACCACGCTTTTGTTCCATGCTTCTGGCGTTGAACCTTCGAGTAAGACGGTATTAAAGAGCTTCTGAAGGACTTTAAGTACCGGTGTTCCACCCGCTTTCAGAAGCTCAGATGTAATACCGTCGTCACCAGGCGCCTTGTTGTTCTTAAGCTGTTTCAAGGCCATTCTAATCTCGTACAGGCTGATGTCCGGGATATCTTCGGTATAATGTCGGGTCAGCTTGGCTCTTGGGTCTTTGACCGAGCTGCTAACAGGTTTAGTGACCGAGTTGTATAGCTGTCCGTAGAAACTCTCTACCTCTCCTAATACTTCTGCTTTGGTCGGCGCTACACTGCCGTCTTCTCTCTTCAGCTTCGTCAACTGGCTTTGCCTAATAGACATGTCTCTCGCAAACACTTTCGAGCCTTTTTTCCGCTCTATCGTCTCTTTGATACGGTTTGTATTAAAGATCCGGATGTCGTGTCGCAAGGACTTCTATATTCGTCTATTGAGCAGCCTATATGCTTCAGCATCATCCAAAGACTGCAGTTTCAGTGAGCGTCGTTCAGCCATGAGCTTGAGGGTATCGTTGGAGAGTTTCTGTGGCCTATCTGTTCGGTGGGGTTTAAAGTATTTGGAACCCACTGTATGGACAGTTTCTACTAACCTGTTATTGATCTCGTCCACTGAAGCGATGTTCTCAAGGCAATCGAAGCGGTTAGATAGCTCAAGTTGAAAGCTCTCGGGGTTTTGAATACGGGCACGAGTGGGTCGGAGCGTAGACTTCATCAGACGAGACCTCTCCAGTTTGACATTAATATTCACCGAGCCTCTTACCCTTCAGTGATCACTACCGGTTTTAACCCTGTTGATCACGGAAACATCAGTGAATATTTGCCTTTTGGTGGTCATAATGAAGTCAATCTCATTTCTCGTGGAACCATCGGGACTCAGCCAGGTCCATTTCCTGTGAGGTGGCTTCTGAAAGAAAGAGTTCATCATAAAGAATCCCTCTTTCTCCAGGAAGTCGGCCAACCTCTGTCCCCTACGGTTCCGTTGTCCATAGCCAAATTGCCCCACTTTCAACTCATCCTCGCTTCTCTTACCCAACTTCGCGTTGAAGTCCCCCATAACAACTAGAAAATGCGTTTCAGAGGTATGTATGGCCCGACAAATGTCCTCATACATATCCTCCACCTCGTCATCCGGGTGCGACTTCGTCGGTGCGTATACACACATAGAACAGAGAACCGTCGTGGCGTCCCGGTGAACTAACATTCCGCATGTCAGGTTTGTATTAGGTTCCGCATTCCAGGTATTATCTGTCTATCACACAACTGTCAAGTGTAAGCCTTGACTCAAAAAAACTATAAAACAGTAAAGGCGCTATCAGACAGAGAGCGGCTACGCGTTCACGCGGCCATTTTGGCGTTCGTTGTATTGTTACAGTTACATAGATATAACCAAATAGGAGGCGTTCTGACCTCGTCGGTCAACTGTGGGTAGACTGTGGGCAGCACAACGAACGCAAAACTGACCAGGTAAACGCGTAAACGCCTTGACCGCTCTCTGTCTGAAAGCACCATAGAGCATTTTTGTTCAACAATATTAAAACAGTAGGTATACATTAGCACACTCGCGTCCCCAATTCCTAGGGCACATCTCTTTTTGCGTATTCTCCGTACACGCAAATATATGGTACAAGGTGTTCTAGATACTAATGATAGTTATTCATGGATTTTTAAAATATATTATACAAATTTCATCAAAATCCTTGCACTATCAATCTAATCTGGCAATTGCAGTCATAAACCTTGATCTCGTATTTGAACTCCTTATTTTAAAACTTAGCTAATTATTCATGCAGTCACAGATCCTAAAATCAGTTCTCCATCTTGAAACCCTGAAGAATCCCTTCCTTCCGTTATTTATGGCATCTTTATCAGTGCAAATGTCAATTCAGATTCGGCAAGACTTAGGCACGTTTCCCATTTGAAAACATTCGAGTCCCGACTACAACCGTCTATGTGACTTGGAATAATTTTATCGTCAAAGCAACACATACTTGCAGTAATAGTAATATTTTTGCTGTTACCATTTCATTGTGAACGAGAGCAGCGTAGTCATGAATACGTGAAAACTGGATTGATCATGTGAGGGAATTCTATGGATTTGTGCAGATAGTTTGTCATACAAAAATAAATTGCCTAAAAATGGAACCGACTTCAATGACAAAAAGTGTGAAATAACTTGTTGCAGTCGGTACCATGATAGTTCAAAACCTTTTATCACAACATTATGCGCATAGCACCGACTTCGTCAAGTTATTTGACACTTTTTGGTATCGTAGTCGATTCCATTTTTTGGTAAAAAAAAATTTCAGCTTTTTTTTGACCCTTGCTACTGACGGAATCGATTGTCATTCACCGTCAATGATGATATCATCAAGATAGGCGTAACAATTTTCAGTTTCTGGAGTGTAAATTTAAATGGGACCACCTCGGAAGTATTATATACTATACCAAACAAAAAATAATTTTAGGAATCGGTCAATAAATGGGGGAGAGCAATAACATACACATAAAAAAATATACATACCCACGAACATATAACCACCTCCTTTTTAAATTCGGTTAAAAGAAGTATAGGTGTGTCCTAAGTTTAGCAGGGTATCGAAAATCGTGTCAACCAATTTAAAAAAACTGAAAATATTACCTTTCCAGAGTTTGTATATGGAGGAAATGAGCATATTTGTAAAAAAAAACATTAGGAAAAAATTACATTAAATCAAAGGGTGGTGTGCAAAGGTATACTCGCTTTTGTAAAAACTTAGCCATGCCAATTCGTAACTTAAATCTATGTGAAAATAATGCCTACTATATATTTTTTTATTATGGTTGATCAGATTGACTTTCTCTCCTCTGATGGACGGTGAAGATGGAATCAAGATGCAAAGATGCAATGCTGTCGTAGGCTGAAAAAGCATTTGGTCATTATAGGAATTGCAATCAGCCTTAATCGCCATCACTACGATGGCCAGAGAGATGCTTGTTCACGCCCAGCGTGAAAGACCAAGTGTCATAGCTGCAAAGAAAAACGTACACATGCACGCACGCAGATTCAAAGGCACAAACACCATCACTTAGCCACACTTTCTCGTTCAGATTAAAAATTTATCAACAAATATCATTATACACGTCCATGCGTCCGTTATTGCGTAACATATGCATTTGCGGGTTTGGACTCCCGTACATGTATGTGAGGGTGTGCGTTTTTATACAACCACTAACCGAAGATTACAAGCTTTTTCGACTGATGTTATAAGAATTACGCCCTTCATTAAAATGTCACCCAGAGCTTCTAAAATTGCACAGTGCTCCGTGCAAATAAAAAGTTGGTAATTCAGGGCTGTATGTTTTTATAAACAGCGGATTTCATCTCACGTGCCCCCACTCAATATATCAGGATGGGCGTGATTGCGGACCGCGTGTCAATAATAATGTATGGATGCTGAGGGGCTCTGGTTCCTTGTACAGTCTTGGGAAGTAGATGCAACTTTCTCTGTGTTTCATCCACTGTGTGATCATGAGTGACGTAGTAATGGAAAAAAGCATATGAATGACTAGCATCTTAGTAAGCCATTGTTACTATGACGAAGATACTTGTAATATTTTGCTTTTGAGAAGTTGTCATCTGCCACCTTATTAAACATCACTAATAGTTCTGCAAACAGTCTCGCGAGCACAGACTTACCATCGGCAAATTTTGCAGTTCGAGCTATCTGCAGACTGTACCAAATTTTACCAAGATCGTCTAGTTTTTAAACTTCACAACCTTTTATCTCGACAACCACTTCGCCAATTATGCTCATATAATACTCTATAAGGTATCTGTACCTAATGTGTGTTCTCAATTTTATCAAAATCGGTCAGTAAGCCACGCCGCAACAAATTTCGCCAACGACAAAACAATAGATCGAACAGTAGAAATTGCATACTAAGTTACTTAAAGATTGGTTGAATAATGCGACCAGTAAAGGAGGGCCAACATACAACCTAGCAAACATATGGACAGATAAAGTCCGTTTGGCCAGTAAAAGCCGGGACGCTTCGGTTCGCTCGGTCAGTCAATAACAGAGTAAATTGTTCAAAGCGATTAAGGGAACAGTGGTAATGACGCTCAGTTAATTCGATAAGCACTGAGTCGGCCTTTTTCAAGATGTAATAAGGCTGGCTAAATTCCTTAGGATTATAAACCTGTCACTAAGCACCTTACGGTGTGTTCCGGCAGCTCTCCTTGAGAGCTGTTTTATATCTAGTGCTATACTACGGTCGATCGCATTATTGCTGCAAGTGAGGTAGTCACAACCAAGAATAAAATTTAATAAATCCTAAGTTTGCTACTGTTCTGATTGGACTGTTGTAGCGTAGCCCAAAAGAAGGGGAAGTGTTTGACCTGTATGTATGTATGTGTGTATGTCTGATCTTATTCCAGGGCGAAACTACTCAGCCGTGCGATTCTCTAAGAGCAAACATCGTTGCATCTTTGACTACATTCGTGAAACAAATGACGAGATAACAAGAAATGTTGGAAAAACAACCTTATTACAAGGGCGATAATTTATAAAGTATTTGACATCGATGAGCTCGTCGACGAGCGCATCGGCGATTCATTAGAGAATGGCACGGCTGGGGCTCAACCAATTTTGAAGAATGATACGTCATTCGATTTGTCTTGATGACGCAAGTTTTATTGGATACTAGAACGGCCCGCGACTTCGTTCGCGTAGTAGGCTCGGCCTTTGACCTCGGCATGACCTCCCATTTTTTGTTGATTTTTCTTTCATAAAAACCTTCTCCTGACAATAGTTAACACAAAAATAAAAGAATTAGCGAAATTGTTCCATCCGTTTTCAAGTTATAGCGTGTTCAAGAGAAATAGGGGTTCATTTTCATGTATAATACTATATATAAATATATACATAATAATATCTCAATTGCTAGAAATTCAATCAAACTTAAACTTACATGCAGGCTACAGTACATATACCTCAAATAAGTTGAAAAAAGTTTCTTGTCGCGAATATGACAACGCTGAACACGAAACAATTAAAAACGCCACAGTGGTACTAGATACATAATAGTTTGTACTGAATTCAATTGTTTTATTTCGATTATGCGATTACGTTATACTTTCGCACATTTCATGCGCATGTGCATTCTCAAAAGAAATCGTTCAGGAAGCAATTAAAATAGCTGGTCGAAGAAGAGTCATGAAAGTGGTTTCTGGCTTTCTTTTTCTATATGTACCATCACATAAATTCCTAACGCTCTTTTTCCTATTCTTTGGGTTTTTCTGGTTCAGTTCTACGTGTGAGTATATATTAGAGTATACTTTATATAGGTCCTATGTGGAATATATCGTATGTAAAAATATACAAAGTCTCTTCAGGAGTGTTTGTCGAAGGCTTGCGAGGGAAAGCTTTCACGACACTTTTTCACCTTTTTGTTTGCCACATCGCGAGATCCCGTGATTTAAAATGGAATACTGAGATTCACATGACACGTACAACAAATTTTATACCCTAAACTTACGTGATAAAAGTCAATTTGCAATGTGTCTGACAAGTGCTTAGGAGATGTCAAATATTTATACAAATACTTGTTGGAAATTTTTCGTAGTATTTGCTCACATGCGTTTAGTGTGTGAAAGTGCTTATGAGAAATACATAGTCAAGCTTCGTACTGAGCTATACGATCTTCATTTAACAGTCTGTGTCTGACTAGTATACTGTGAGTCAAGTACGAATAACTGCGTTAGTAAAACGTATTCTGTTATATGTTGGTGCCCAATAAATAAAGTAAAAAATGGCTCAAGATAAAGCACGCACTGCAGTGCTGTACTCTAAGATTTTAACATTCGTTGCTGACAAGCGTCATGCATGGGTTTTCCCATCTGCCCGTTTTACGTCACCTAACAACGAGCTGGACAATGGAGAAGGCTATGCTCAGGGCTCAAGTATCTTCTTCTAAAAAATGTGAGATCCGTAGACGAACTAAAGTCACCGATATAGCAAAGAGGGTGAGCCAGTTGAAGTGGCAGTGGGCTGAACACAACACGCATAACTGATACTCAGCGCAGGGTAGGTCCACTGAAAAGGTTTGCAGGCCGCTTCCAACCGATTTTTCTTTGGAAATATATTAAGAAGGTCCAAAACGGAGATTCAGTAGTAAGAGTCCTACGGCTAAAATGTGATGATCTCAATGATAATTGTAGCCATTCACTTATTTAAAAAACTAAGCGAACTAAAATGTATGTATGGTAGTACTTATTCTGTTAACACTAAAATATAAATTCATGTAACGCTTAGAATGACATAACTAAAAATTGGATTATTCTATTTAATTTTGGGTATCTACTTTGACGTTTTAGCGAGCACCAAGTTACGAATAATCTGTCTAAAATATACTTACCAACTTTTCCATACATTTTAGTGCTGTCATTCAGAAGTATTTCTATTTATTTGGGTTTTAGCATAAAGATAACAATAACAGATGCCATATATTAGAGATTTTTAGTTTAGAGCATGCTTACAGAATCAACAATACTAAATTTACGATACATATGCATCTCTTAATAACTAGTGCTATTAAACTAAACTACATATTTAATGTCATTCTACGAAGAAATTAAAATTTGATGTGACTAAGTAACTGGTTTTATGCAACAATTATCAGTGGCACCGTCATGTGGGCTAAGATGTACAAAGAAACTTGTAAGCTATATTCGTGTCTTTTTGAAATATAAATTTTCCTATAAATATTTCCAAGTTAAGAAATAACATGACAGTGGCACAGTATACATATAAAGAGCAGTTTGGAAACTACCTATAAACGTTCGAATCGGCTCACTCACACAAACATGCGCATCGACGAGACCCCTAAGCAGTTGTCGCGGTGCAGTCGGTAGTGAGGCCGCGTCAAGACGAGTGGGCACGTAAAAGTTTATTTCCGCTTAACTAGGGTAAGTTTCCATACTGCATCTTTATACTATAACAGCGGTGCTATACCACTCAATCCAGTAGAACTTCACACACGCTTTTTCAGCTCTTGTTGTTTGTTATTCATGCCTGGAACTCAGATTTAGAATACAGGTAAACGTTCCGCATAAGAAATATTACTATTAATAATTGAGTGCGATGTTAGCCAAAACTGGCGTTATAACTCTGAATACGAAATTTTAAACTCCATTTTACCAATGTTGGGCTCAGTCCGGGCCTTATTTTATTATTATCTCTGAATTTATTTATAGACATTTTCGAGGTTTGGTTCGCTTCGTCTACGGGAGACTAAGATACAAAAATGTATCGGTTAAATAATAATAACAGAAGTGAACATATTTTTAAGATTTAATAAATACAATTTTTTACAAATTTCTTTTTAAGGTTCTATATTAAGCCTACTATGTTAGTTTGTCGGTCTGTGTCAGTCAGACTTGTGCTACGGAAATATGGAAACCTCGGTTCTCTAGATAAGAGTAGACACGCAGATGGCATTTTTTACCTACTGATAATTTTAAATCTATTTCATACATAAAAAATACCAAATACGGAAATCGACTTAAACACTACAAAGTGTGAAATAACTTACTGAATTCGGTACCATGCTAGTTCAAATGTACCTATTATCACAATACTGTGCGCATAGTACCGATTTCAACAAGTTATTTCACACACTGTAGTGTTTAAGTCATTTTTTTGGTAAAAATAAAAGTTTCACCATTTTTTGTGACCCTTACTACTTACGGGATCGATTGTCATTCACCATCAATGATGATATATCATCAAATCATCAAAATAGGCCAAACATTTTTCAGATATTTGAGTGTTACTCAAAAACTGCTGGACCGAATTTGATGAAATTGTAATGGGAACGGGCCACACGGAAAGCACCAGCTTTCAAACAAGTCGAAAGCAAGTAACAAACATAAAATTTAATTGAGAACCTCCTCTTTTTTGGAAGTCGGTTAAAAAATTCCTAACATAAAATTTGGCCTCTCAATACCAATCCAAAGTTATATTACAACCTAACTACATAACTCTTATAATTCAAATTAAATTGTGATCAATGTGCTGATTTGAGTGAAATTGAATTCTTCGGTGTCTGATTCTCAGAGATTTATCAACAGCCTTAAAAAAAAAGAAGCAAGTTCTTAATCGCCTGTATTTTTCTCGCGCTGTTTCTTTGTATTTTTACCGATTGTGTATTGTTTTCATGATTATTTTTTTCGCATAACTTTTTTTGTAACTGATTTGGCATAGCGACTTACGCATATTTGTCTTAGTCATAATCATAGTTTGATATAATTGTTTTTGGCATACTATTTCAGTAAGCGTAAACATAATTTAGGCTAATAGTTTTTGCCCTAATTTTGATTCACATAAAGTCTATCGTCTAATAGTTATTAGGAAAAAATATTTGGTGTTTAGTGTAATAATATAGAACAATATATAATATAATACATATTATATACAGGGTTATTGGTAATTAGACCGGATCCTTTTAAGTGGTGGTAGGGAATGCCATTTGCAACAATATGACTGTACATTGTGATATCCGGAAATGAATCATTTCTGTGATATTTTTTTTTTTATTTTTTTTTGGAAAATCCAGTTTTACTACTTTAAAATTCAATAAAAAAAAAAGTAATCAACCAATTTCAATTCTGTTCGCAGTTTTAGAGAAACCTTGTTACAGCTCTTAATAATAAACAATAATATCGTACTAATGTAGATCCATCCAAAAACTAGAGGCTTTTCCATAATTTTTATTTGATAATTTTTGTAAGATGCTTTACAAAAACCTTTATTTTCTCTACAAAAACGATAGTAAATTAAGTCTGCATTTTATTTAAAAAACATCTACAAGTCTTTAGCTATCCAACGAGGTAAAAAAATTAGCACTTTATTGCACAATTGCAGAAATAATGCGATTACAAAAAGCCGAGAAAGGAATGAGAATAGTCCATGAGAAGTAGCTATGGAAGAAATACTTTCTTAAGGTAACTTAATTTCTTTTAAAGAAATAAAAGAGTAGATGTAATTGGTCTGTATTTATTATTTTTACAGTTCGTTCTCAAAATGTGAGCCAGAATTTTGAATGCAGAGACGCATACGTCTGCGTAAATTGCTTTTAAAAGGACCCCTTAAAAGGATCCGGTCTAATTACCAATAACCCTGTATACAAGAATTGATCGTTTAAAGGTGTTTGATTTTTAAAGGTTTTTAGTATCGTAAAATGAAACTAGATGGTGTTGATCGCCTCACTAAACTCAGTAATATGAAACTCCTTCTACGAATCGAGGAGAAATGGACTTAAAAGACTTGCAGACCTAACAAGTCGAGATTTTTGTTTGGATTTTAAGTTTTAAGGATTTCGTATTAAGGTGCGCGTTGAATATGTATTAAGTTTTATGATTATATTAATACAATTAACTCTCGATTGCCATATCAGCTCTTTTTAATTTTGTAAGACCGATCTCTTCTATTGTGACTTGATCATCTATTTATTATTAACTAGAGACTGCTCGTGACTTCGTTCGCTTAGTAGGCTCGGCTTTCGGTCTTGCTATTACCTCCCATCTTTCCTTAGTTTTTCTTTCATAAGAATTTTCTGCTGATATTAATAAACAGAACAAAAAAGAATAAGCTAGATTGTTCTATCCGTTCTCAAGTTATAGCGTGACCAGGAGGAATAGGGGTTCATTTTTTATATATTATTAGTTCGCATAAAACAGTCTATCATTTATTAATTTATGCCATAGCTTAGTCTTTGCCGTAAACTGGCAACTTCCCTTATAGAACAAACAGCAGTGTCTATGTAATTCCCTACTCCGACCGAAACGCAATTATCTGGAAGCCAGAATGGTGTTGTGTGTCTTTTAAATAAGTTTGCTTAGTATTTTCAAGCTCATTGTCCAGGATTCGTTTAGATGTTAATCTTTGAAAGTTGTTAACAGAGAAAGCAAATCCTGTAGTATGTACCTACTGTTGGTTCGGGAGAAATTGTAGTGTCAGTTTTAGATTACACTCGCCTGTCGTGTTAGCTTAAGTATTTTTGTAAAGCATTGTGTGCTTGAAGTCTCTCTGCAGTAGATTGAATGGGTACTTGGAAAAGCTCTTTTGGGTAGCGCAAAGTTTTCAAAAAGCGCTTCAAAATTGTTGGCTGAAATGCCTGTGTTTTTGCTTTTTATCCATTTACAAACTCGGCACGTTAAAGTGTTTTACTCAATGACATTTTTTTCAGAGCTGTGTAAAAATGGAAGTAAAATTGTAAGTACCTAGTTTATCATTAACTAGCAGCGCTCCGCGGTTTCGCATGCGTTTTGACGGATGAGGATAATTACGAATTAAAACATATAACCTATGTTACTCAAAGATACTGCAATACTGCCACCCATAAAATGTAATATTAGTAGTACCTAAGTAGAAACCTTGTAAACATCTATATAAAAAGAACGGCCCCGAGTTTCTTGCCGCTTCTTCTCGGTAGGCTCTATATGTTTTGGAACGCGGCGGTAGACTCTATTATAATGAAAAATAGACGTTCATAAGTGCGTATTTGATGCCTAAATTGAATAATTGTTTTTGACTTTGATAATGAAGCATTATGATCGTAATATTTTTTTTAACGATACAGTAATTTTGAATTAATTTGTTACAAACGTATATATAAACTCCAAATCGTTCCTTTTTATAATATAAATATAGATATTGTTCAGACGCCTTTATACCCTTGAGGACCTAACACAAAGATTTTCGTTAAGGTAATATCGTATCATTGACGTATACAGTACAAACTTTGATTGGTTCAGTCCAACTGTGACACAGATAACTCATAGTTTGTATTGTATACGTTACACTTAACTCATCACAAACAACCAAGGATCAAGAACTAGCATTTCCTCTTATCACACAATCATTAGCTTCCGGCCATTGATCAAATCTTTGCTTGGAATGCAGATTCACTACTATCACTACAGGTTAACACGGTCTTCAAAGGACTCAAGCAATACAGGACTTTCTAGCTCTTTAATGAAGCTATGGTTATAGATGTAGCTTAGAATAGTAAACACAAAGCCTACTAACAACGTCCCTTTCTTCATTAACGGATAAGTGCGTTCATAATTAACGTATTCCCCCATATAAAGAGAGCTAAGTGGACCTTCAGCGTCGATCCAACCGCACGCTGTGGTCAGCGCACTCTAGCATCATGCATTTATGAAGAAATGCTGGATTTAGAGTTATACAGTTGACTGTGTATGGAATTCAGATCCAAGTTTTGCAAAGATGTTTATAATCACCGTAAATATCCCAAAACGATCAAATGTGTTCAAAATCAACTCTTGGCTTCATCTACGCAGTTTGATTAGTGTACTCGATTGATAATCATATCTATCATAAATAATCGATATGGTAAAATTAATTTTCAAGATTTTAAGTTATCTGTATTTGAAATAGCCTTATAGTTTAAATAGTTTCAAGTACAAGTCTGACAATTTCTCTAGTTGACCGCATTAAAATTATTGAAAACTAGGTGCTCTTCGCGGTTTCACCCGCGCGGTGATGGATGATGATGATGATGAATCTTATATAGCCTATATTACTCATATATGTATGTTATTCAAGGTAAATGTAGCTTTCCAATGGTGAAAGAATTTTTGAAATCGGTCCATCGGTCGATCCAGTACTTTTAAGCCAATTCGTTACAAACATACATACATACAAATTTTTCCCCTGTCTAATATTAAGTATAGATAGGTGTGATGGTTAATTTGTATTATAAGAAGTGTTTGCTTTCTGAACATGAGATTTAATTAAAAACCACTTTTATTATGAACTTCGCATATCAGGGATATACTGTACCCTAAAAACAGGTTTTAACTAATGGCTTTGTTTTATTGATTTAGCTCGAATTTTAGTAGGAAAAGATTACTGGCAAGTACCCTTTGCATGCAATTCAATTATGGTTTTAATTCATTCTTATTTTACTGGGCAGTAGTTAATGCTCTAAAAATTATAAAATAAAAATCAAAACATGTTTTACTTTTTTGATTGAACCAATATCGGTACAAAAGAGCAATACCTTTTCATACCGTGATCAACCTTAGGCACCGGGAAAGCTTTGATTAAAACAAAAGGATGCAGATAACAGTAATTTTGATGAATATAAATATATAATATTCATGAAAACTACTGTTTTTATGAATATTGTAACTTACTATATAAATGATCCGAGACCATGGTCGCAGAGTGACGGTTTACTTTCTACATGATGTTCCCATTCTTTCTTTGATTAATATCATACGTTTGTCCATAATAACGCGGTCTCCCCTTCGACAGATTGTGTGTTTAGTGGACCCTCGGTACCAAGCACGACTGCTCTCTGCGGTCACGCTACTCAAGCAATATGTACTTTACGGGAATAGAGGTTCAAGCGAAGCCAGATCTTTAGATACAGTTGAGTAGGGTGATTGCGCTGGTTCAGCGGCCAGCTTCTATATTTGACCACTTCGCGGTACGGCTCGAAAAAATGGTATAATAGTAAAATAAAAACTGATAGCTACACCAAATGTATACCTACTAGTAGCTCTTAATATAAGCGATGGTGACTATTAGAGAAAAAACAAATTTGGCTAACTAAAACTCTAGCTTCAGTACAGAACTAACCAGCAGTTTGCCTCTTGGTTTTGTAAAGCAAAAACGCGTTCGTAGTAGAAAAAAATAGTGGCGCACATTGCATTCACGGTAGATATTCCTACGTTTTTAAACATGATCAAGGGTTGTTTTTCGTTAAGGGTACTTACTTACAGAAGAAAGAAGCCATTTTGAAGTATTTTTAACGAATTTCTTTTAAAAACTTTGGTGGTCCAATACTAGAATATGAATTTCTCACATAGTTCAGCTTACGACCACGGGACGCAAACAGAAATTCTCAAGTGAAATTGAAAAATTTCTTTGTCTTGTTGAATACACCAATAAACTGGAAATTGATTTCAAAATAATCCATATCAGTTTCTTCATGTATTATTTACTTTCGGTACACCTAATAGTGAATGCTGCTAGACAAAAAAAAATAAAGCAAAATGGACGAATACACAAACTTTACTTAAAATTAATGTTCGTTGTCGACCATGTTTAACATAATAGTGGACAAAAACTGAAACGTATCTTACAATTAGTACTAATTGGTTTTTGACCAGGTTTTTGTATTAAAAAAAATATTTACTTAGAAATAAGAATATAAGATACATACATTATTTTTATTATACATATTATTATATATTTACGTAATATTTTAAATAATAAATTGTCGTAAACAAGATTTGAAAACATGATAAAAACTTTAATTTATCCTGTTTCTTTAAAACTTTGTATTTAACTAAAAAATGTTTATTAATGTATTATTTTCCTTATGCCAAAACATGGTCGGAAACTAGATTCATCTGGAACATAACTAACTTTTTTGGGTGAAAACTGGCATAAAACGCATTTTTGAATTAATATTTTTTATATTTAATTAGCTGTTTGAAATATTCGATTTTAATTTATGTTACTAGAAAATAGAGCACGTATGCAATATTATGAAATTTATTTTTTATGGTTTTTGATGTGTTGGCAACTCCGCTAATTGGACGATAACAGGCGCCTAGACTCGTGTGCCTAGTGATTCGTTGCCACCGCTCACTCTTTCTGGAGGTCAGCAATGCTTCGTCGAGACCTGTGGTAATGTGGATATCCGTGAGCAACGGTATCACTTACCATCAGGTGACCCACGTGCTCGTTTGCCAACCTGACCCATTAAAAACCACTTAAGCTTAATAGATAATTATGATTCAATATTTAGAAAATTGCAATATCGCTCATTTGGTGCGACATTGACGTAATTACACTATTCGAAATTTTACAGGAGAGCCAATCAAAGTTTGCTATTAAAAGTATGCCATTTTGAAGGGACTTATTACAATCATCGTGATTTTAAATGTAAGATCAATTTGTGTAGATTTTATAAGAGTTCCAATCTACTCGGTATATTGTACATAAACTAGATTTTAAAAGTTAAATTAAAAAGGTACCTGTAAATACGTCACGGTTGCTTCAGAACTCAATGTAAAAAATAATGCGTTCACTATGAAATTTTGCATTTGTGTCAAAAAAAAGAACAATAATTTAATTAATAACATTTATTTATGAATGTTTAGTAAAATTAACTTAAGAAAAGAACCTCGTAGGTATGTTCTATGTTCACTAGCTACTCTTGCTTAAGATTAAAAGTGGAAACATCTTAATACCTATTAACACAATTTGTAAGTCTAATTGGCACAAAATCACAGTTTGTTTACTTACTTACTTTTAACTTAGTGATAAGCGCCAGCATAATGCGTGTGTGAAAAATACTTATTTAATAGAAAAAACCTTTAGAAAATACTTTCATAAAAGGCTGAGTAATACCGAGGTATAATGTTCTTTTGCAACAGTTCTTTTAAATCTTTTTTCTTGTTTGCGGTAATTTCTCTTTTTGAAGTATACACAGGAACCATATTGATTTCTTCAATATTCTTAATTATTCGTTGACTAGCAGATCTTTGTTTCTGTTTTTTTATTTCAGCTTCACTCCAGTTATCGTCAAATTTTAGTTTGTACTTGTACACTGCATCATTATCTTTTGTAAATTCTATTACTTTGAGGTCTGAGATTTTTATGGTGTTCCCTTCCACATCTTTGACCATGTTTAGTTCGATTTCGTCAGATATTTTTTTTAAATCATAAAAATCATCGAAGTTTTGTTCTTCAACAATAAATTGGTTACCTCTTTTTTTTGCGGATCTTATTATTTGTACATACTGGTCTGGTACGTAAATAGCGCCCGATTTTTTAGCTCTTTTTATCGCCTTTTCAATTATGGAGTGGGCTGTATCTCCCTCGTTTTGAGTATGTCCCCTTATTAAAAATTTGTGTGTGATTTTATTGATTGGTAGAGTTTTGACTGCATACAAGTACATGGAAAATATGAATCTGAAATAAAAGATATTGAAAATATTAGGCATACGACATTTTTGTACAAAACTACATAAACAGTTCTTAACAAATGAAACAAACCTGTTTTTTTGTTGTCCGCCACAATTGTCACTATAAAATGTGATGTTACAACCAGGGTGTTTATTAGCTACACGTTGCAGGTATTTAAGGATGCAGGAACCGATCTCATTTGCTCCTCTACCGCCGATTGCCTCATGCCAAAAGTAACAATAAGTTTGTTCGTCCTTTATATCCGATACCTAGAAAAACAAGACGGTTATGACACTATTGACAAAAAGGAGCATATAAGAATATTTTGAGTCATAATAGGTATGTACATACTGTAAGGTTTAAGCAGTTCAATTTGGATTTATAGTAAAAAGACGAGGACTCGCCGACTGGCACTGGCATAACAGCCTGCAGATCATAAATCGCGACTACTTCATTACTGTCCGTATTCTTACATATTTCTATGTCTTTCTTCTTTTCCAATCGACTAAGTTCTTTCTGCCGGCAATGTTCTGTGTAGTGACCCTCTAATTTTTCTTTTTCCTCTCCATCAGCATTTTTATATTGTTCACAGACATCGCACTGGTCTTTTTTGGGCACAAAAAAGGAAATGTTAAACTCCGTATTGAATATGCGAAAGTACGAATCGTAAGTTGCAGCCTCTTTATTATCGGATTCTCTTAATCTCTTATAGTCACGATGCAGGTCAGCTATTGTTAGGCCACCATCAATAAACTCTCTAGTGGTGTTTGCACGGAGATAATGGCTCTCAATTCTACTTATAGAATTTATATGGCTTCGAACAGACTCTGTTACCTCAGAACAAGTCTTTTTATGATTTTCATGGCAGCCGCGTCTGTCAATTGGTGCTATTCCTCTTGATTCAGTACTAGTCTTAGCCTCGATTACAGTACGTAAAGTACGTTCGGAAATGCCCAACGTGTTCAAAAAAAATATTTTGCATACTCTGATACTCCTACCATTAGATATCAAGGAACAATAAGTATTAGGTTTTCTGTTCTTTTGTACACCAGTTTTCAAGCGACGTTGTGCCAATTGTAGCACGGTAATTGTCGAATTCAAAAAATCACGCTGTCTTTGAAGAGAGGCTAAATCCCAATACATTTTGAAAATTTCATATCTTTGCTCCTCTGAGATGTTTTCTGAACATTTATGTTTGCATTTGTTAGAGCAAGCGGGCTTAATTTCTTTTGCAGGAATGATCTTGCCCGTCCGAGAAGTATACTCCTGACCTGAATTCTTCATCAAAGCACGTTTGTTTTTCTTCCAAGCCGCTGGATTTCTTACCCTTTTTTTTGTTTTGTTTTTAGGTGATTCTGGATTTTGATCAATGTCAGTAGATCCATTGTTTCGAATGCTATTGCTAGGGATAATGTCTTCCAGTGGATCTTGACAAGCGTTATCGTTTACAGTATTGTGGTCTTGGTTTGAAAGAGAAGGTTGATTCTGCGACAAAATTGAAAGACTTTGTGGAGAAGTATTCCTAGATACTGAAACGTTCGCTGATGAGGTGGAGCTTGAAGAAGAAGAGCTCGAAGAAGAAGAGCTTGAAAAAGAAGAGCTTGAAGAAGAAGAAGAACTCGATGATAATGATCTTTGTCTACAACCTATAACTGGACGTATACGTTTAACTTTTTCAGGGCGGTATTCTTCTCCACTGTCGTCTGGAGAAAAATCTGCATCATCTTTTGCATTCACTTTCGGTACATCATTATAAGTCAATGACTTAGACTTTGTTTTCAATGTTATATCCGAATCCATAGTTTGGTTAACACAAGTTGATAAATCAATTGGAGCTTGAAAGTTTGATGCATGTATGTCTAAGTCAGGCACATCATTTTGTGGCAATATGCCATTTTCGCTACGAATTACTTTAATTTTTGATATAAATTTATCTTTATCATTAGCTGCAACAAAAATAAATATTATGTGCTTAATAAAGTACAATCAAAAGCACACACCTCATCCACCTAACTTACATACTACATACTTACCATCTTTACATCTTTTTCTAACATCTGAAGCATTTTGTTTTGCAAATGGTGGTACTTTTTCTTCCATTGTGCAATAATTCACCAATCTTCTCGCACGGTTATCCATCATTAAAATGTTCTTAACTAAAAAAAAATATTAAATAAGTCTTAGAGGTATTGGCTGCTATAGGCAAGTTCCTTAATATATAAATAATGCTGAACCCGCAGCTTGGGGCTAGATAATGTACACCGCATTATCTAGCCCCAAGCTAAGCAGAGCTCGTGTTATGGGTACTAGAACATGATATACTTAATACATATTACAATATACACAAAGATATTTTTTATTATACATAGAACACACTCATAACACCCGGAAAAAAATTCAGCAGATCGTGCACAAATTGGTCCCGAGGCGGGAATCGAACCCGCAACCTCTTGCGTTGCAGGCGAACCTACACCCGCTGCGCCACTGAGATCGTCATACATTTAACTATCACCCTATATATATTATTCAAAACTATCTAAAAACTTCACAAAAATAAAAATAAAAATTATACTCGTAGTTACAGTTATATTTACAATTCACGTAAAAATACTGGAGTAACAATGAAACAGTTGTACAATTCTGACATTGATTCAATAGTTTAATAATTTACCTGGAGAAAAAATGACATAATTATTAAATTGTGTCATGACACCCACAATAAATAGCAAATTTGGGGTAACATTGACATATTTTACAAATTTTAGTCATTGTTTCACCAAGAAGACACATTACTTGGAGAAACATGACGTAATTACGCAATTTAGTCATTATTTCACCAAGAGCTCACTATTTTGGAGTAGAAATGACACAATTGCTCAATTACGGCATTGTTGCACCAACATTTATCTGATTAAATGTCATAAATACCTTTAAGTCGTTGTAGCTCCCAAACACAACCACACTTAGCGGGGCACCCCGCGCAACTGGCCCTCCAGACGTTGTAGCAACAGAAATGGCGCCAATTCACTCAATTCTACAATGACAATCGCGCCATCTCGCGGCAAATTACCACAAATTCAATTCTGTCGATGTTTCCCCTAATGTAAATAGTCTTTCCGAATATTTTGACATATTTATCTGGTTTTAAAAAAAAGGTGTAATTACGTCAGTGTCGCACCAAATGAGCGATATGTAGAATGTATGTATGTATATATCTTTGTATGTATGTATGTATCTATATCTATATATAATTATGTATCTTTCTATTAAATGCTATTCTGCAATATACTTACATTTAGGTTTTAGATAATGTTGAATACCTTACTCTCCCGTTCGTTTTCGTTCCAGAGTCCCGCATACGCCTTATTTACAGCGCTGTCCCTGTGGCAAAGTATGGCGTTAGCGGCGCATTGGCCGATTGCCGTTGCATTACCTCTACTCATACATACACAGTAAGCATATACTTATAACTTTTGATCCCGGTAAAATTAAAGAGTTCCCGTGGGATAATTAAAAATCTGTAATAACCGTTTCCCGTGAGGCCACGCGAGCGAACCCGCTGGCGGGTCAGCTAGTCAAATATAAAATAAAACTAAGTCTGCCGATTCGCCTTATTGCGCTAAATATATAACTATTTGATATAAAATACAAGATATAGTTCAAAAATAAAGAATGTCCTACATCTACTTCTATTTTGTAATCGTAGAATACAAACGAAATTCAATCCTATTACAGTTGCGAATAAATAAAATATGGATGAAAGGTATTCAGAATTCTAAACGAGCAATACCTTAAGAACACGATGTACAAAATAACAAAGTAAACCTAAATATATATTCATTCCGTTATGAACCTTATCTCCTTGTAATAGCGGTGGAAGCTAAAAACATTTCTATAAGAATGTCCCGTGTAAAGGTATTTGCTAAACAGTACAATTTTCGAGCGTCACTCAATAAGATTACAGTGACATTAAATTATTAAAGTTTCTTAAATAAAGGTGTCCAGAAATTTTGAAATTTAAATACTAGGAGTTTTGCGAACAGTAAACTTTGAGAGAACATTTTTACTGGCGGCAATTTTTCGCAGTCAACTACATATTTGCAAGTCATCGAAAATCAGTTTTTTTTTACAAATATTTACTTCGACAAAAACTTGACCGATTTTGATAAAATGTTATGTTTTCTTGATACCAAAAGTTCTTTCTTACAACCAAATGTCGTTAACCTTTTATCTCAGCAACCATTCCACCAATTATGCTGATATTCGAAATTCTTCTTTAAAGTTAGGTACCTAATGTGTGTACCAAATATAATCTAAATCGGTCGGTAAATAGCACTGCAGCAAACATCCCCCATTTTTAGGAAAGTATCCTTCCACCCCAAATTGAAGACGGCCATAAAATAACTTTGAATAGTAAAACATGCATACCTAGTTTCGTCAAGATTAGTTAAATAATCTGCACAGGACGACCATAATATAACCTAACAAACATATGAACAGGTGAAAGTCAATGTAACCAATTAAAAACAGTGACAATAAAATAGTGCTGTCTATTTCACTTGATGGTCAGTTATGAATAAAGGTGGTACCATCAGCTATAAATGGCAAATAAATCGCAAGGATAGCTGTCTGAATGAGTCAGTCTCAGAAAGTGGCTTCATCATCATCATCTCAGCCGTAGGACGTCAACTGCTAAACATAGCTTCCACCATAATTTTCCAAAAGGACCGGTTGGAAGCGGCCTGCATCCAACGTCGTCCTGCGATCTTCTGTCGGTGGATGACCTACGCTGCGTTTGCCGGTCCGTGGTCTCCATTCCAGAACCTTCCGGCCCCATCGCCTATCTGTTTTGCGTGCTATGTGCCCTGCCCACTGCCAATTTAACTTCTGGGCTATGTTGGTGTCGGTCGGTTTCGTTTTTCTACGGATCTCCTCATTTCTGATTCGATCACGTAGAGAAACCCCGAGCATAACCCTCTCCATAGCTCGTTGTGCGACTTTGAGCTTATCTATGAGGCCCATAGTAAGAGACCACGTTTCAGTGCCATAAGTCATCACTGGTAACACACATTGGTCGAAGACTGTTGTCTTGACGCACTGAGTGACTTACCACCGTGGATTACATCACGATTACTATCACAGACAAAAATACTTATATTACTATTAAATGTACTACACATGACACGTAAAATTAAAACATCTTAACTACCAAAAGTTAGAGGACCAGTAAAAAGTTTTGCGTTATACATCAAAAATACACTTCGTTTTGGTTTCGTCACAAATCTTCATTTTGGACGTCAGTAAAAGTACTTTCAGAATACTTACGTTTATTGTCCTACTGCAAAAGAGAAGAGGTTCTGTGTTCGACTGTATGTTTTTATGTATGTTCACCGATTTCTCCCCTATTTGTGGAATTATTCTCAAAATCATTTTTATTAAATAGAGGTGGTACAATTTTATTTTCATCAAATACACTCCAATAACTGAAAAGTGTTTCACCTACTTTGATGATATCCATATTGACGGTGAATGGCAATCAAACAAATGATAAATTTAATGCAAACACTGTTCATTGTGTTGCTTATTTATTTGAATAGCGTGCTTGTGAGGATGTGTGTGTGTATATATGTAAGAGAGAGGGGTGTGTTGGTTTTTGTGGGTATATTTGAACTGTTTTCATCTATACCGTATATTTATATTTCCAGATTTCGTTGTAAAAGTTCAAGTGAACAAAACAAAATGTTCACTACATCAATAATATATACTTCTGTATAAATTAAATTGCAAGGCAGTACGTCTCAATCCCTAATTATTCATTACAATCCCATACTCAGTTCATCCCGCCACCATATTCGCATTTATTAGCCCTAAAATTATACCCTTCCGGCTGTCCTTGTGACGTAGGTAGGTGTAATTTTATTTGTAAGGTATTTTATAGCCCTACCACAGAACAGTACCTAAACAGAAGGTAAACTCAAAACAAATTATGTGGTTACGTTCATGTGATACTACAACGCACTTGAGTTAGAACTTTTTTAATTTACATTAAAAGGCTAGAAAGTATTCAAAAGAGATTTTTATGGCATTTAACATCACTGAACTTGAGTAAACGGTTCCCAAAATATGAAGAAAGACTTAAATATTTTAAAAAAAGCTCGCTTGCGGATCGAAGGCGCATGCTATATATCTTGTTCCTTTATAAACTAGCCAATGGAATATAAGATACAGCTGAATTGATTTCGAATTTAACATTTTCTACCCCATTGCATCTACCGAGAGCATCCCGGTTTAACTTACTGGTAGGCGGTCAGTGCAAATCCAATTTAGGCCAAAATGCACCTATATAATTATCAGAGAGTTTAACCGCATTTCTAAAGAAAAGAACCTGGATATATTTGACAGAAATGTCGGCGGGCTTAGGAGAACGCGATGGCAATATAATTATTCTTATAAACCTAATTTTCTATCTGCAAACTTTTAAAAACTACATTATCAACACCTGTCATAATTTAGTAATGAATAATAGTATTATATTTCTGCTTTTACTTTTTAACATTTATGTCATTGCAATTACAATATTTTAAAATATACGTAAATTAATAAGATCACAATTTTTATGTATAATTTCGAAAGAAGCCAATTCCACTGATTGTATTTAATAAGGATTTTAGAATTTTACTGTTATAGTTATTGCATGCAGTCATCACCTATAATTTTGATGGCATTTACTCTATGTGGATATAAATGTATTAGTACTTTGAATCGTTATGGTGTACATTATGTTGGCGATTATAAATAAATAAATAAATAAAATAATGTTTCAAATAAAGTTTAACGGACAATCCAGGTGGATGTTAATTGTTATTCAGCTACTTGTTTACTTTGAGTACTTGTATTGTTGAAAGTTAAAAGGCTGCAGGAATTTCCGAGAGCCAAATAGTTGAACTTATATTCTATGCAAAAAAGTAACAGTATTGTTCTATAGTATTAATTCTGCATACAAGGACATATTTAATAATAAATTATTCATTTAACGACAACACACTCACTTGGACTTGTATGGACTAGGATAGTAAATTCGTTGAGGAGTGAGTAATTTATTGGGTAAAAGTGGGCGAACCATAACGATTTAGTCAAGTAGTTTAGTGAACGATTTAGTCGAGTTGATCCATTTTATTCTATTTTTATCGGGCGAGTAGCACCTCCCACTACGCGTCCGTACCCACTGGTCCACCGACTAAAGAAGTCCGAACCTGTCGATTAGTCGAGTTCGTTAGTTGCCGCAAAAATGTCGTTTCGCTGGACTATCGAAGTATTATTTGGGGTCGTTCTCTTGCAATGCTGATTCCTTCAGAAGACAATTACTTGTTCTGGGTTTATCTCTTTTATCGATTCAGTTTCGTACTCATAACTTCTTGTTGTTTATCATAAAAATTGTGTCATGCACCTCTTCTAAAATAGCCGTTACGATTAGTTTAATCAGTTTATTAACTTTATTGCGTTGCAGCCCGTTCATTTTGCAAAACACCACTCACTTGTGTATTGTACTCGACTGTGAACGAGCTCTAGGCAGTAACAATTAGTTTAGCTACTAAATTACTAAAGTAGCCCAAACTAGGCCTTAGGGATCGAACACGTCTCGCCGGGTATTGAGCTGAGCGTATCAGATCAGCATCTTTAAAGCGTGTGCGAGCTCTGGAGTTTGAGCTATGATGTGTGTCGGTCGGCCGTCAGTTAGATGGTCACGGGTCCGATCCCCGCCGCGGTCTAGAGCTTACGGTGAAGGTCGATGGATTTTTCGGTGGTAGTGCCACGCTGTAACCGCACAGCTGAATGGGTCGGCATGACCGGTTGAAAAGTACCTCACTTCCACAGAACACCGAGCTGAAGTAACATAGCTTGTTATTTTGCCTTTCAGTCGGTTTCTGGGAGGTTCTGGTTGCCCAATTCCCCCTCCCCCGTTCTCGCTGTCCTTTCTCCCCTCCTCCCCCCTTCTATCCCTTCTTTCCTATCTTCCTTCCTCAAAGGTCGGCAACGCATCCTCGAGACCTCACCTCTGGTACTGCGGATGGCCGTGGGCGACTGTATCACATAGGTGAGCTTGCTTGTTTACCAACCTATCCCATAAAAAGGTAATGTCGTGATAAAATTTCACAGCATTGTGGCGGCCAAACTTCAAGGTGCTGTGTAGCCTGTAGCCAAGTTTGAAAATATGTCGCTAAGCACTGAACTGAACAGTGTTTTCAGACAACTATCCTTCTAGTCTTTGGCTAGCCTCGGTCTTCTGACTTTCCAATCGCTGTTCTAGGATTGATTTGATCTTTCGAAGGTGGTAACACACTAGTGTTACCACATTCGAAAGCAAAAACACTGACCATCAATTGAGAGCGGACACTAATGTGTAAAAAATACAATTTTATGTTATTTGATAGTGATAAAATCTTTTATATTAGACGTAGTACGTTATTGGTGCGTGTCGCATGCAGTGCAAGCAGCTTCTGCTGGTCCTCTTTAAATGACGTTTACACTTATATTTTCAACCGACTTAAAAAAAGGAGACGGTTTCTCAATCACGGTATATATTTTTTATGTGTGTTCGCGTATAACTTCGTCGTTTATGAACCGATTTTGATGATACTTTTTGTTTGATAGAGTTTACTTTCGTGCTAGTCCCATATAAATTTCATCAAATTCTGTCAATCAGTTTTTGAGCTAAACTGCAAAAACTAAAAAGTGTTGATTTATCTTCATGATATCATCATTGATGGTGTATCCTGTAAGTAGAAGTCACTATTATTTTTTTTAATCAAAAAATAGAACTAACTTCTACGCTAAAAGTGTGAAATAACTTGTCGAAGTCGGTATTATGCACTCAATATTGTGATAATAGTTACTATCGAACTATCATGGTAGGCTTTAACAAGTTAATTCACACTTTTTAGTGTAAAAGTCGGTTCTATTTTCTAACGACTTCCAAAAAAAGGGAGGGACACAATTAGTTTTTTTTATGTTTGTTACCTCACAACTTTCGACTGGGTGGACTGATTCTCAAAAATAATTTTGAGAATATAATATTTTGCTAGTGCTAGTCCCATATAAATTTCATCGAATTCGGTCGAGTAGTTTTTGAGATACACTCCAATAACTGAAGAGAATGGAAGTCGGTATACAATTTTTCAAATTGGTTTTGTTTGATAAAAAAAAATTTAGGCTAGTGTTTGACTACTATCTAACTTGATGGTGAGTGATGATGCGGTCGAAGGTGTCACACAAGATCTAGAATGGCGACTGTCTTTCAAAAATAGCTGCCAGTTTTTTAATCTTGACGATAGTAGCTAGCCAGGCGGGTAACAGAAAGTTACTTACTATCATACTGTGTATCAAATCTTAACGTAAAACCCAAGAAAGTGGGATCGACCCAGATGCGATTAGAGGATTAGCGACTGATCTTTGGGCTACCTTCGCTTCTCTGGTGTTTGCAGTGAGAAGCAAAGTTAAGCATGTCTTCCGGATTATGTGAACAGACGAGCAGAAAAAAGTATTGAGGACTACCAGCAATTGTTGGGTTTGTTCAGAACTTTTCTGCCGACTTCCAAAAAGGAGGAGGTACTCAATCCGACTGTATGTTTTTTAAGTGTTTGTGTCAACTTTCGACTGGGTGAACCGATTCTCAAAATTCTTTTTTGTTTGAAAGATGGTGCTTCCCGTGTAGTCCCATTTAAATTTCATCAAATTCGGTCCAGTAGTTTTTGAGATACACTCCAATAACTGAATAGAATGGAAGTCGGTATTATTTTTTTAAACTGTACTTGTTCCGTGTTATCAATCTGTAGTTTTACATTACAAAACGAATTGAACAATGTATTATGAATCAATCCAGCAGCCAATAAGCAAAGTTATTTTTAAAACCGCTATCATTTTTTTATTTTTTATTTGACTTTTGTTCACAGACAGCAAATTTCATGGGCCCGTGGCATTGTTTGCATTTATATTTTAAAGTTTTTAGCATTTTTTTATAAATTACTAAAGGAATACAGGAGGACAGATTTATTTTTCACCTTTATAGCCTTAGACACTTATACATAATTGATTGGTGAAAGCCTGAAGGGCACTTTAAGAACTTTATAGCCTGAAGGGCACACATACGAGTACGATATATTATATAAGGGCCTGAATGGCAAAAAACATTTTTTTTTAATTTCCTAGCCTGAGGGGCACATATAATAATATTATTAATAAGAGGCCAGAGGGGAATTTTTTGCAATTCTTTTTTATTTTGTACACAAAAATATTTTTAACTTCTAAATATCGTACATGCCGAGAGCAGACCGGTTCCCACAAGCAACGCTTGTTAGCGCCAGCATTTCCCTTGTATAAAGTTGTTCCACTAGTCTAGGTAATGTGGCAAGGCGTCACACAGTTTACGAGTACAGTGTGACAAAGTAGCTCTAAAGCAGCTATTTGTTTGGTTTAGTACCCATAATTTACTCATGCCTCGCCGGTGTATTTGGGTCATGTGGGATTTCAAAATTTGTGTATTGTCTTCGTAATGTAACGCAACGGCTAACAGTTTAGATTTTATATTATTTTGTAAGGGCATGTTTACTTGACATAATATATTGGAACAATATCACATACTGAAATTAAAATTATAAAGCTTTTGTAGCGTAATAGATTACCTACACTGATTAAATTACTTAAAAGAAGGCCTAGCTAGTTAACTAGTAAATCAAAAGAAACATTATAAATAAATAAAGTTATAATTATAAAGAATACATGACCTGGCCGAATCACATTTCACTATAAGTTATTTATAACTTATGGTGAAATGTATAATAGTTTATAGCAATGATACGTCATACTACAACCCCACAGTCCGAATGTGTCCCCAATACAACGATATTTAAAAAAATCACAATACTAATATAGATATCTTTAATTGTAATATTTATAAGTTTAAAAAGGATATTTTTGGCCATTCTCTCTACTGAGACCAAGTCGCCATTCGAGGTGACTTGATACGTTATATCATATTATAATATCTGCTAATGGCTATTATCATATTCATATTATAACTGCTTTGTTAATTATGTTTATCTAAACTGTTTTATATAGTTATGCTGTGTACACATATTTAAGGAACATTGTTCAGCACAATACTTTGTAATTTTATAATTGCAAATTTAGTAACAATGTTCTGTTTTGTGTGCCTAAATAAATAAATATAAGTCCTGAAAGGTCAGTTCCTTTAGCACGTTACACAAATAAAGGTTCTAGTCAACTTCTGGCTCTGAAGGATAGTTGAGAACTAGATTAAGAGTTCGTGGGATACCATCAATGTCTTGTTCTGAATTCAGAGTCCACTGAACGCCTGAGTATTAGCCAAATCAATACCCTCGGTTTGCTTCGCTCGACACCCACAATAGGATTCCAAGTGAATATATAACTTTATTTTAATAGAAGTTTCCGCTTTGCTCGATCTCATTTGTTCATCATCATGCTCAAATCGAATTCTAGATATCTAGTCTCATGTAGATAGGGCGATATCTGTCCTTGGAGTCCGCTGTTCCAATCCCATCTTCCCTTGACGTTTTCCGTGTCATTCCTCATTTTTTAAATTAAAAAAAAAAAATTATATTGCTGGTCAGTAAAACAATTTTTAATATAAAATACAAATAAGGATAAATGAAATGAGATTTATGAAATTTATGTATGAAATTATATTACACTTTATTTATATAATCAAGCCTTACAACTAAGCGACAGATTAAAACAATTTTGACAATACAGTAGTAGGTGGATACGGTAAAGTGTTGGAATTGTTGTTCCGAAAACTAAGTATAGTTTGTATTTAAACTTTAATAATATACGAGTATCTTTGATATAATTGTTATAATTACATTTATTGAAATACTTTTTTTTCGTTTAAAAACTTAATAAATTACAGAATGACACACAAGACAGGTGTCAAATTTGTATCATTCAATTTTTTGCCATGGACTATAATATATTGTAACGGTACTGCTTGTCACAGTTTAAAGAAGAGCGGCCACACCTTGTTACAATCAATGAATAGAGAATATCTTTATACGCAATACTGCGTTGCGCCATTAGTTGGTCAGACTGTAAGATCTTTTAGTATTCAACCAGAAATGGACTTCAAAAAGCAACTAAAATACGCACTAAGTACAACTTCATTTGAAAATATCATTGAGTTATGAACAAAAATAATCGATTTTTGAGCTATAAATATAAAAAGTAATATCCTTTCATTACTTATAAAATTTTTAACTCTTGTTTTTGAGCACGACTTGGCATTTTGTGTAATGCACTCCATATTGTCACGATCTTACAGGTACGACTGGTGCTGAATCCTTCTTACCCTATCCTACTAATATTATAAACGCGAAAGTTTGTGAGTATGGATGTATGGATTTTTGTTACTCTTTCACGCTCAAACGGCGGGGGGGGGCAATTTTGATGAAATTTGGTATGGAGGTAGATGAGGCGCTGGATTCACATATCATCACCACGCGGGTGAAAAAGCGTAATATGCTTGGGCACAGCATGGACAATAACAAGATCTCCGCCTACGTCAAGATCGTAATGATGACAGTTCTGTCAAAGTTTGTGTCAGTTTCTGATAGCTTAGTCAAAACAGCTCGATACACTAGACGTGCTCGGCGACCGTCAAGGGTGATAAAATGTAATGACAGTTTTTTTTTTTCCATGGTGGTTATTTTTGTATTTGTATATATACATAAGTCCTGTATTTCATTATTAATTTAAAGTTATTGATAAAGTATTTAAATTTACTCATATAATACTATTATAGCAATTGCGTTTGACCATGTACATACTTTATGACATTTTGGTGTAAAGGTAGATTTGACCTTGGAGAAGATAATAAGCTACTCTAAATATTAATCCTGCGCAGACGTAGTCACGCACCAGCTAGAGGAGTATAAAATTATAATTTACACTAACAAGTTCGCTAGAACTCATTTCTGCTATAAGAGTCTTTATTCTTATTCCAATAGTTCTTAGGCTGAGCGCACGTTGGAGTCAAGACAGTTTTAAGACAGACATAGACAAGTTTGTCTTAAAACTTAAACCAAATTGTTTATGACACGTCGCACATTTAAACGAAACTGTTTCGACTATGAGACAATTTTGTCTATGAGACGTTTTGTTTGAAGTTTGCGCGTCTTCATAATTTTTGTAAAGCAATAGTCTGTCTTAAAACTATCGTGATTCAAGTCTGCACTCAGCCTTATTTCAGAATCTGTGGTTACCAGTCAAGTGCTTCAAATACCATATCCTTGTATAGCATTATTGGTTGATGGAACCTTTGTTTTCATACCCCTTTCATTCAAGTGTGATTGCCAATATGTACGACACAATATGGTTTTGATTTAGGAATATCTTAGATAAGTATTTTGAACAATATGAATGTCATAGTCTGATTTGATTGGTTTTGTAACTGTGTCCGTAATTCACCGCATAACTACTGGAGTAGGCACGTTTTGAAAGGATTTGAGAAACAATAGGTATATCGTGATGTGGTTCACTGGCTTGTAATTGGAGAGCACATCCAGCCAGTCGAACATGGTAATTCAATTCAGTAAGTTATGTGAATAAATTTAAAAAAAAATTACATTACATGCAATAAATTTCACACAAAAATTAATTCGCATTCACTTTTTTCTAAGTACTTACATGTATTTAAAAAAAAGTGAAATGTGTGCGAGATTATTCATCATAAAGAGTATCTAGTAAAGATGAACGCACCTGTTGCGGCACTTGGTACGGAAAAAGTGATAAAATTCAAATTAAAATTCAAACTTATTTTTTCATCGCTCATAATGGTACACAAGAAAATATACAGATGGAAAAGTATACATTATAGAACACCATATTTAACAAATGAGGTATGCAATTCATTGTGAAGTTAACGATTACAAATTAAAATATAGACAAATAAAATATACTAACCACTGAACACAATACTAACGACTAAAATATAGAAACATACAAAAGACATCAGCTTTACGTTTTAAGTGCAGATTTGGCAAAAGTAGTATATTTAATGGAAAGATATACTAAAGTAGTTATGTACGAAAGTAGTATGTCGTTCATGTGCTTTAACAATAAGTAATAGCTTTGGGTTGCTCTGCATCATTCATGGGTAGGCGTGGTGCTTTTTTTTACTTTAAAATTTCTACCCACAGACTGCAGGGTCCGTGCTATAGGCGTGGTGCTTACCAGGGGGCATACAATACAGTGAGGTCCCTGTATCGTTACTTAGTGGTATCGAGATAGGCTACCGCATCTACCTCCTGCTCTTTGGCCATGACCTACCAATAATGATGTCCATTTATGCTGCAGCATATTCCACTTTCAACACACGTAATACACACTAATAGTTCTATGAACAGTAGACCTCGCAAGTACAGTCTAACCCTATTATCTCAGAAACCACTTGACGAATTATGCTCATATTTGAAATTCTTATATGTCAGGTACCAAATATATGTACCAAATTTTATCGAAATTGGTCGACCTAATTCTCCTTCAGTTCCACTTCCTTACCTTGGAAAATAACCCATAGCGCTATCTTCCCTTACGGATGAAATTGGGAGATTGTAAGAGACTGTACAGTGATTAAGATTTATAATCATCAGCCCATTCTATTCCGAATGCTGGAACTCGAGTTGTCCTCTCAAAACGAGGATCAGAATCCAGTCAGGCTATGTGCAGCTTAAAGCGATCAGGTTGATCAGATCTATAGGCCAGCTTAGTTGTATTGTTTTTTAGGTTGTTCATAGCCTCTGATGTAACCTTACATTACGAGATTTTAAATTGTCGAAACTGACTGCTTTATGGATGGGTTTAGTTAAAAATGCAACAAACGGGCAACAATCCATGTCGTAGTCGCTGTTAGATTCCCTTACCCTTGTTGAACAGATGAGAACGACAAGACAAGCTCCACTCCGAGTGATTCAATAGAAACCTTATGTTTTACATTATTTTTCTTTATCATTTTAATGATTCATCAAGGCAAGTCAAGCCATTAAGAGGATTGCATAGCTAGTACTTTCCATACTAAAAGAAATAACTTCTTTCTACTTCTTAACATTGACCGATTTCAGTACATTTTTTTAAGTTCTAAAAAAGGAAATTTATATTACTTTGAAATACTGAAAAAAACAAAACCTACGGGCATAGTAAACAATGTGATGATTACACGAAAAAAATCACTGAAATCGGACGATGTTAGAGGTAGAAAAGAGTTATTTCTTTTAGTACCTATTGAAAGTACTAGCTATGCAATCCCCTTAAAGCGTGTCCAGGCAACAAACAATCCATCTGGGCATATACTCATACTATAGCAATAGTTGTATAATTCAAGTTTGTAATTCGATGTAAGGCCCCTGTTTTCACCTAACCTAATATCTGCTGACCGCCCAAAATAAACTATGCAAATGTGGTACCCCTATCTCGTCACGTACGGGATGGTGCGAATCGACAATGCATGGGTAACCATCCTGAATTGTATTTGTAGGGTCTGCCTGTGGTAGTAACTACGTTGTTCCGATGTTATAATTTTACCAAAGTGGACTAGATCACATCGGCAAAGTAATATTTTGTTCAAATTATGAAGAAACAACAGTTTAGGACATGAATGATAGGACTTTATTGTCGACTCCATTCAAACGTATTTCCGATTTCTTTCTAGATTTTGTAATATGAAGATGTGACATAGATATCGATTGCAAATGTTTTTTTTGATTTTTAGGGTTCTGTGGATACAAAGGGTAAAATGGGACCCTATTACTAAGACTCCTCTGTCCGTCCATCTGTCTGTCTGCCTCTCTGTCCGTCTGTCTACAGGCTGTATCTCATGAACCGTGATAGTTGACAGTTGAATTTTTTACAAATGATGCATTACTGTTGCCACTATAACAACAAAAGCTAAAAAACCACCAAATGAAATTCGGACTATAGCACGAAGTGTTCCGTACCTTTATCTATAAAAATGGCAAGAAATATGGGAGATTTATAGATAATACGGTATATAAGTACGGAACCTTTCGTGCGCGAGTCCGACTCGCACTTGGCCCGTTTTTATTAATTACGAATTATGTCTAATAGGAAGACTCTCTAAAATACTAAATACTGGCTAGTTTCTACCTGGGTCCAATCTCATGCCTAATAAAAAGGCATAAAGGCGTAGTGTCGTAGTAGCAGCATTTAGAAACTAGGAAATAATAGTCATACCTCAAATTTATTTAAAATAAAAGCTTGTGCATTTTTTATTTTAAACACTTTGAATTAATCCACTCCGTTGCATTACTTGGAATCGTAGTATGCTTTCTTGGACTTCTATAATGTGTCAAATAAAGCCAATAGCGACACTACCAGTTAATATGAACCCTAAGACCTTTATTAATAAACGTTGCGTAAACCTATATTAGGCGTAACATGCTTTGTCTTGCTTTCACGCGTGACATTTACTGTAAGCGAAAAATTGACAGATAGATGTTTTAACTACTCCGGGTGTAAGCCAAGTTTATTAATAAGGCCGTAAAGGTGCAAATTGGTAGCCGGCTACACGTAGCAGCAGCAGAATACGTGTCATCGCCTTATGTTGCCGCGACACGTCGTCGTTTCATGTCGCTGCAGTCATGATTTCGAACGCGACTGCAGACGGCAACTGCAGATGGTATAAACCTTTTGAAAAGCGACACGGAAGGTATAGTTTAAAAGCTTTTCTGTTGTTTTACTGGGAAAGGCACTAGCGAGCGGCACTACTGATCTGCGGTCAGGCGACAATGTCGTTTGCCACTCGACGACGCGACGCTAGCTTCGTGTCGCTAACTACGAATGATATTTCATAGAAATAAAGAAACCAGTAGTGTCGCTGCAATACGTCGTTTGCTGCGGCATCATATAGCCAGCTACCAACTTGCACATTTAGTGATAAACTTTAATAATTGGTTTCATGCGAACGCCCGCGATATCATAAGGTTACAACATAGCTCGTTTGTAAAATTTGGCGAGTGTCACACACATTTATATTCAGTAAGTTCACGCTGCAAGATAGCGACGACCATCGCCCCGCCGCACCGCTCATGGTTCCAATCGTAACCTATGATACGATACAGGTGCTATTGACCTGGCTTATTACGTAAGTAAAGCCGGTTTTAATATGATATAAAAAAAGGAGTTTACAACAATTCATATCAGGTAAAATTAATCTCACTACTCTTATGTAATAGTCAAAACCTAAGCACAGATTAAATAAGTTACTACGTACCTAAGTCACAAGCCACGTCTCGTCAGCAAGGTCCCAACAAAAAAACAAGGTGCTTAATTACGTGGCCTACTACTGATTAATTAAGTGGAATTATGCTGGGAGGACTGACCGCGGACTAATTTATGTAGGGCCTGCAATGTGGTTGGAATTATTTAGTGGTAGGCGTGTGGAGGATGTTTTGCTAGTTGAGATGTTGAAATTTTAAAGCAAAATAAACAAAACTTATTCAGACAAACACCAGGTTGTGTGAATATCCCTTTATAGTAGGTATATATTTATTGGTTTGGACATGTGGAGAGAATGAATGAAATGAGAATGACTAAACAGGTATACATGGGACAAGTAAACGGAAGTGTTGGAAGGGGAAGACCTAGGCGAACGTTCCGAAATCAGATTGAAGACGTTCTGAAAAAAGGCCAGGTCAAAAGTACCCTAAACCGACGCTTATGTATGAAAGGATTGATGAGTATAGATGAAGCGAAAGAGATATGTCAGGATCGTAGTAAGTGGAAATCCGTGGTCTCTGCCTACCCCTACGGGAAAGAGGCGTGATTTTATGTATGTATGTATGTATATTAGAAGAAGAGTTTAAAAATGACAAGCTTATAGAGGTTTCTTTAATAATTTCAAAAACACAAACATAAACTAAACAATAATAATTACGTGAAAAAGTCAGATCTTTCCGACTATATTTTCAAGCGTTCTGCACTATCCTTAAAAAAGCCCACCGGATGTGGTCGAAAATATAGTCGGAAAGATCTGACTTTTTTACGTGAGTGAATCCCGTTTTTCATATTAAAATTGTGTACAAACCACGTTAGTTTTCATAACAATAATAATTAGGTATCTAACATAATAACACACTGTACACTAGTAACTTGCTATGTATACCTACTTATGACTGACGCATTTATCTTACCGTAAGTACTAGGTACTATTCTATGTTTTGATATTAGAAGTAATACTACGGCACTACTTTCCCACATACAACTCGATCGCACATTTTTCTACTATGATTTTTTAAGCACTAACACCTGCTTAGCGATAGCAAACATACAATTTAAGAGAGAAAAATCCCATCCTTGGACGAGATTCGAACCCGCGGCTTCCGACAACTCGTGTCAGACGCCATGACCACTAGGCCATCAAGGCACGAGACACGAACATCAAATTTTAGCTTTCTATCTGATTTTAACCGTCGTATGGGGACATAGCGACATCTAATGGATAGCTTGACAACATTATCCAGTCCAAAGAAGATTTTTTCAAATACTTAACTTTCGTATTGCTATGTTTAGTATCGCTAAGCAGGCGTTAGTGCTTAAAAATCATATTATAAAAATGATGAAGGGTTGGGACATCAATACGGAAGTTATGTATTTAAATAAAATCTTCTCTACCGGTACAAATACTTATTAAAAACTTGCATTTAAATGCAGTTTGATAATTGTTTGGTTTTTATTTAATCGCATTTAAATTCATTTTTAGATAGACATGATCAAACATACTTACGTCTAACTGGGCGTTTATTATATTGTTTTATTGGTTTCCAAAATTATACAGGCTCGCAAATCAGCTACAAATAATTTAAAGAAAGAAATCAGACTCTATTACGAACGTGCTACATCTGCATCTGACACTATTTAATATTCTCAAAAGCATTACTATAAAATAGATATGCTTCTAAAAGTTTGAAATGACACATCCTTACACACATACTGTTTATAATATAAGTGTGATTATAAATTATTAACAATAATAAAGTTAAGTTATTTATAATTTTATACTAAAAATCGTGAGAGGTTCTGCATGTTTCTAAATAAAAATATGAATAATAATAATAATAATATTTATTCAATTTATAAATAAATAAATATGCAAAGTAAAAATAACATACATACATACATACATAAAATCACGCCTCTTTCCCGTAGGGGTAGGCAGAGACCACGGATTTCCACTTACTACGATCCTGACATATCTCTTTCGCTTCATCTATACTCATCAATCCTTTCATACATAAGCGTCGGTTTAGGGTACTTTTGACCTGGCCTTTTTTCAGAACGTCTTCAATCTGATTTCGGAACGTTCGCCTAGGTCTTCCCCTTCCAACACTTCCGTTTACTTGTCCCATGTATACCTGTTTAGTCATTCTCATTTCATTCATTCTCTCCACATGTCCAAACCATCTTACACAACATCTTAAACATACCTTTCTCGATTTTTGTCACTACACCCTCATTGACACTACATCGTTCCCTTACAAAATAACATATTAATTATTTAATTATTCAGCCATAACAGTTCCAATTTGGTACATCTGTACCAAAAATCTTGTAACACAAGCCCTCACGGTAGGATACCCTGAGTCTGTGAGGGTTAGTTTACTTCTTGTGGTTCATGAATTATGAATTGACGTGCTTTCAACTTTGTGTAATTTCTAGAGTAATAGGCACTGAGTATACAATAGGTACTGTGAGACATACAGTCTTGTTTAAAAGAAGGTGATGACATAGTGCGATCTTGAATAGGTTTCTTAAGTTCATCATCATGTTACATGTGGGAGGCGAAAACTATATAAAATAGGTGGGGGCTATGTTTATATTTAAGCTTTAGTGCGCAGATTGCAGGCAAAAAATAAACAATAGTGTAATGAGTATTGAATTTAATAATCGTTATGTAATGGTAATTCGCGTATGTTATTATTGTCATATATTGCCTCTGAGCAGGGTTTCTGTGCTAGTGTAGTCTAGAGATAGTAAGTAAGTTTTTATTTTCTTTTTACATACATAATGCGTGTCCGTGATTATGTTTAGTTTCTTATTTTTTTTTTTATATAAATATGTTCCCAGATAATTATGACATCTTTGTCCAATATTTCTTCTTGTCTGCATTGTACACCATTGCATTTATGAGTCCGTCTAGATTTTGTTACTGGATTATCGTTAGTGGTTGTTAGGGCAGTTTTGTGGAAACGTAATGCACTTGCTAGAATAAAAAGTTGTCGAACCGTCAGTTCATTAGTTTCCCTGTACAACATGTCTGTTGGGTACTGGAAGGGTTTTTTGTGTGCTACTTTGAGAACAGCACGCTGTGCGCGTTCTATTTGCATAAGATGCGTTGCGTAAGCGGCTCCCCATGAGGTAATACAGCAATTAATAAGGGATTTACACAGCGCTGCATACACCATTTCTATGGTTTTGATATCTGCTACTGTTCTGAGTCTTTTAAATACGTACAAAAGCTTCCTTAAACGATTACTTAGTGTATGTATTTGTTTTGTCCAAGATAGGAGTTCATCTATGTATATTCCTAAATATTTAATGTCGGAGTATTTAATGAATATTAAGGCAATAAGTGGCCAGCCGACATTTACACCAACCCATTTGAAACATCTACAACTCCCTTTATTTACAAAACATTACATACATTTTAAACAAAATATTTATTTTGTCAATATAATCTTTGATAAAATTTTAATAAACATAGTTCAACTAATTTCTAAGATACGAGCCTTCTAAAATTATTGGTTTTGAATCAATGCTTAATCGAGCGATAAATTACTTTTCGTAAGTTGTATGAAAATTAATGAAAGCTTTTGAATTGCCAATTGCAAACTGCCTTGTGATTCGCTAAGAGTAAACATCGTTGCATCTTTGACAACATCCGTAAAACAAATGACGAGATGACAAGAAACGTTGGAAAAATAACCTTATGTACAAGGGCGATATCTACTAAAGTATTTGACATTAGAGAATCGCACGGCTGACCACTAATGTAATTTTCTTTTTGAGTACAATATTTATTTATAAGCTTTAAATATTAAAAAAAACTTTCTTTATAAAATACTGAAGATGTATAAATAAATTAAATAAATATGTATATGTTAAAAATAATAAATACATTTATTAATATATTTATTTTATACAAAATGTACAAAATATTCAGTGATAAAAACAAACCTCTTTGCTTATACTTGGAATAGCAAGTAAAAGCAATTTATACCATCTTAAACTTATATTTCCCACAAGCAATAATACATTGGCATATGAAACTACCCTCAATTCTCAGCAGAACAAAGGAACAACCACAATATGCCCGTTGCAGATTGTTCAAAAGTTTATATCTAGCCAGTGCGTAATACAATCCGTTGTCTTAAGGATATGGGCGTAGGAACACTTATCTTTTATATATATATATATATATATATATATATATATATTTAATTTTGCTCTATTAAAGAGGAAAGTCATGTACCCCAATGAACAAATAAAATATTTAGGGCATACATACTTAATAATTTTATATAGATAATATACATACATAATATTTACATTTCAAATATTTTGGAAAATATTTGCATTAATACAATATCTGTCTAATTCCTACTTAATATTAACTTACTTACTACATAACTTACTAAATAAACGCGAAAGTTTGTGAGTATGGATTTATGGATGTATGGATCTTTGTTACTCATTGACGCACAAACGGCGGGGGTAATTTTGATGAAATTTGATATGGAGGTAGATGAGGCACCGGTCAAATAGAATACTTTTCATCATCATCATCAAGCTAGTGAAAAAGCGTAATATTCTTGGGCACAGCATAGACAAAATAATAAGATCTCCGCCTACGTCAAGACCGTAACGATGACAGTTCTGTCAAAGTTTGTGTCAGTTTCTGATAGCTTAGTCAAAACCCAAGTCAAGTTGAGAGCTCGATGCACTAGACGTGTTCGGCGACCATCAAGGGTGATGAAATGTAATGACAGTGTTTTTCCATGGGGATTAATTATTTTTTTAATTATTATTGTTTACTGATTGATATACTTAGTATTTAAATTTACTCAAATAAAAAAGTACTATTGTAGAAATTGCGTTTAAACATGTACATATTTTTTGACATTTTGGTATAAAGATTTGGTATACTCGTAATAATCCTGCGCAGACGTAGTCGCGGGCACCAGCTAGTCGTTTATAATTTGAACAAATTTAATTATGTATATTGAAAGATTGTGTCATGGCATATTTAAATTAGCTTTTCAATAATACAATAGGCTTCTATTGCAACTGGAACCAACAATAGTTTTTCATTTTAAAGTATTTGAGAGCGCATCCTTAAGGCTTCATATAACTACAATTCTAGCAATATAAAAGTTGTGCACCATCATAAACTGAACAGTTATTGGCTACTGCGAGGTAAAGGAAGCTCGGAAACAGTGTTTTCCTAAGCAATGGCTACTTTTGATGTTTGAAAGGTTTTAAGCCACTTTCAAAGTATTGCAAGATTTTTGGAATTGGAACGAATAGAAGTCTTGTGTTTCGCCATGTTAACAATATAATCAATAGCCAACCATGTGTTTCTCTAATGTTCACGGCAAATCGATTGAATATGTAAAGGGGTTCAAACCTTTTGGAACATGAATTATATCGAAAAGCTTGCAATTTAAGACTTTATGCCATATGACACTTTTTGTTTGTCTGTAGACCCTCGTTCGATATACGTAGGTTCCATAGTGCGCCTCTGATTAAATCTTTTTCCGAAATTTCCTTTACAATTACGGTCAGCACTATGCCAGCGTCTCTAACAAATGTTAAAACCTCAGTAAGATAACTTTACTTGTGTTCAATATTACATGTTGATTTTCAAGTTTTTGCTTTAACAGTTTAGAAATAAAAGGGAATTATCACTATAATGATACCCATATAGTGATATAAAATGTTATACACAATAAATATTATTATTATGCGTACACTATCAACAAACAGTGAATTTTCTCGTATCGTTTCCTATACTATTATTCAATATTTGCCTTCATATAAAGCTCAAACTTGAGGTTATAACTGGGGAGGTAAGGTGACAGCCTGATCGGCAACTAACCTCCGTTGAATACCCCTTGAGGTCAAATCAATCTAAAAACTCATTGTTATGAATTATATCTTCACGAATATAAGAGATAGTCAAACAAAATTATATCTGTACCTATTAGGACAAACAACTTAAATCAGTGTAAGTTACCAACGAAGAAACGTGATCGCTAAGTGTGGGCCTGATAAGTAAGATCAAAGTAGCACAACGAACTTTGAAGAGTGTTATTTCAACTCGGGGTTTCCTTACATGATCAAAGCAGAAATGGGAAGAAAAGTTGACAAACGAAATTCACCGACATAACCCAGATGGTTAGTCGAAGTGGCAATGAGCAGGGCACATAGCACGTAGAATTCATGGTCGATGAGTTTTCTAGGTTCTGAAGTGGACTGGCAAGCTCAGCGTAAGTCATCCACCGGTAAAATAAGACAAATGATCTGATAAATATCGCAGATTTCCGTTGGATGCCGCCCACTTCAAACTGGTTTAATTTCGCCTATATATTTTTAAAAGTCTGTAGGGGAGGCCCCTGAAAATGAATTTCAAAGTGTTCGAACAATGCATCATGCCTGTGTTCACGTATGAGACTATGTCAGCTGAAAGGTTCAGAAAAGCGCAAAGGGCGATGGAGAGAGCTATGCTCAGGATCTCGGTGCGCGACCGAAAAAGAACGACTGGATAAGGCAGAAAACGCACGTGAGTGACGTAGTGGAAACCAGTGGACACGGGCTGGTTACATAGTCCGAATGAATACGGCAGATGGGCACGGAAACTCCTAGAATAGAGGCTGTGGATTAACACCAGACCACAAGACCGCCATCTAGATGATATCCGAGGACATGCAGGCCATGGCTAGATAAAATAAGCTGCATTCAGACTGGCCTGGAAGAAATTCAGGAATAAAGGCTTAAGAAGAAAAAGGGGAGGATAATGTTCAGCATTTGATGTCTGAAATGATGACAAAGATGACCTACATTGTCATATTCAGTATTACTTGACGATTGTAGATACTGTATATTTTTAAGTTATTCCATACCAGTTACTATCTGCGCTTGTGGCCTGGGCGACATTATATAAGATTTAGGACTGAGAAACTCCCATTCCTGACATATGCTGTTCTAGTTTCAGTTATGTGCGGGATGCTGGAAAACGACCACTGGCCCTACCCGCGGACCTCTTGCAGAAGATGTATGTTAATTCTCTGAAGAGTAACCACACGTACATTGGATGACTCGACCATCACTTGTTCGTTTCTCGCAAGGAGTTCCCCATCCCACAACACACTAACTGTTGTTACACAAAGTTATGTTGGTACAATTTAGTCCTATCCTTTACATAAACATTGAATCCTTAACCGCAACCATACTGGGTGTCAATTCTGCTACTTTCACCACTATAACGTTCCAATGGCAAATAAAGGAAGGATTTTGTGAACATCGTATGAACTGAATCATAATTTTAAATTATACAGGATATACGTTTCAATTATAAAGTATTTGAAACCACTCTACCGTTGAGAGTGAATAGCAAGATGCGAGGATAATCCGACTATTAGATAAGAGGCTTTGTTCGTGCCAACGCGACGTCACTTCAAGGAATACGGACCCCCGCGCGCCCCGCAGCCCCCTGTCCGGCGGCCGTCAAACGCCGAGCAAGAGGCTAAACGGGCAAGCGCCCACCAGCCACCATTTCGGTGTCGTCGCGTCCGCACGGCGCGATCGGCATCCGTCATCAGCCCAAAACCTCCGCGTTTACACGGCAGCCCAGAGTGACCTTTAGTGTGTGCCGGCACGGCCGCACACCTCATCAGCTCAAATCAGCCCAGTCACTCGAAGTGTACCGCCGCGTGCGCATGCCCAAAGTCGATATCCGCTCCGCGCCGCCGCGTTACGTCACGACCGGATCTGCCCGCATCTTTACCGGCGTGGATACGTGACGCGAGTGTGCGTCCTGACCACCAAACATTATACGAGGATACAACAACCCTTCAGCACGGTCATCAGCCCGCACGACCAGAGAACGAACCACGGACCACCCCCATTCCTGTAAGTACCCTTCCTTAACTACCTCCCACCTAAACTTACTCCTTTTAATATCGACCGATGTATGGTGTCGCTACACCAGGCTTCTTGTAGAAGAAACCGCCTTGGTTGCGACTACTTCAAATTATTCTACCGCGAATCGTTATTGCGTTAGGGTGTGTAGGGGAAATAATTTAGACAATATATACAAATATCATGGAATGACGAGTGCATGCATGCTGTGTAAGCCAACTTAAGTTTTAAGCTCTGGGTAGCACTGCAACTTACATACACGGAAGCATACCACCAAGCGCAGGACTTGCCATCTAATCCTTTGACAGTATAAAAACCAAAAGACGCTCGCTGAAATGTTACTATCTGTTCCCGCGACTTCCTTTTTATTATGGTTTTATAACCGTTATACAACGTGACAACTTTTACCATTTGGAGATAAGAATAAAAAACAAAATGAACATAATTTTGCGTTACAAAAGACACATTTATACTAAATTTCAAGTCGATACACGCATGGAACACACCCATATACGCATATTCCATAATAAACTTCGACCCTATCATAAGGGATTTATATAAAATCGCTCTACACATCCATTTTAAAGAAAAATATTTCGAGCTTGCACAATAACATTATTTCATACACATTTTAACACTTGTTAACACCGCTTAAAGGGATTTTAATTTTGAAAGTCTCGCAGAGTATCTTACAAAATGAACGTACCTTATTTTCTTTGAAGTTTTTAGCACCGTTTACCGGTATTTTCAGAAATAGTAAATAAATATAGTTTACAATTAATACTACGGCCGTGGGGTGCCGGCTTAGAATAGTACCCCCTCCATTCTTCCCGTGGGTGCCGTAGAAATCGGCTAAGGGATAACAAACCATTAGGTGGCGAGGTTTTGTTTCATTGTGCCCCCAAGAAGCCATATTACGCCATTTCTTAATAAACATTACACTCTCAAAATGAAATCTCGCCGCAAACTACATTTAGCATGTCTCCTCTTTGGGGTAATTCGTTACGGTACTCCTAAGTACTTGTACGATAAACTTTGATGGATGTCTAGCAATAGAGGCTGTGAAAGAAGGCAATGTTCCACTCAATTGTCCACACAACACCACAGATCTGAAAGTTTCAGAGGTAGTTTTAGGTATGCGGCTACCAGGTGTTGGAATAATTTGCCACCGCCAATAAGAAATGCAAAAAGCGTCTACAGTTTTAGACAAAAACTAAAAAAGTTTCTTATTGACGGCCAAATACAGCATGGTATTATAGATGTGGACATTTCGCTTATTTAGCCAATATATCTACACCTCACTATTTTTTAGTTGTGGTATAAAATATAGCTATAATTTAAATTTCTCCATAACATAATTTTATTTTATTTAAAAATTTAATTTAATTAAAATATAATTTAAATCTGTCTCAACCAACCATTGTTCATGTAAAGAATACGTATTATTTGCGACCTCACTCAAATTTATATATGTAAAACATCAATATCCCTACTCTTGTTTATATTATTTATGATACAGTATTATATTTATCATACCTTATGTTTGTTTATGATATATGAATATGTACCCTACAACGTTTGTATGTTATTTTCATTGTCACTGCTGCACTATCTTCTCCACTTATTGGTCACAGCTGAAAACCAGCGTTGGGTGTTGGTAACACACCCAACGCCAGTTAGGTACTTGCCTTCAGAAGTATTCAGACACATGAGACGAGCGTAGTGTACGTAAATCCGTAGTCTCTGCCTGCTTTCCCCTCCAGGGTTCAGGCGGTGCGTTATGTAAGTGTCTTTATGTTTCATGTTTGTTCCACCTTGTTTATTAATTTGTTATATGTCGGCTCTGTGTTCTGTATATGTTTAAGTACCTAATAAAAATGTTTCTTTCTTTCTTTTCTTTCTTTCTTAGGTGGGCAGCAGCACCTTCTGAGCACAACTCTACCAAAAACTGCGCTCGCCAACCCACCTGCCAAGCGTGGCGAGTATTGGCAAAACCTTCCATGAACAGTACAAATAGAACCAGGGCCTCAGTCCCCCGCTGCCCCGCTATCCCTGGCTACGGTAGCGGCTATGGTAACGGTGGGGCAGGGTTGAGAAGGTTACACTGGGACATCGTGGGGTTATCAAAAGTCCGAAGAGCGGGTAAGGACACGATAATCACAAAATCAGGTAACCTACTCTACTACCTGGAGGGCAGTCCCAAGGTGGTGTCGGTTTCTCGTCCATAAGTCCCTTACAAACAACATTGTAACGATCGATATCGTTTCCAATGGGGTCGTATACCTAATACTCAGAGTATCTAAAAGATACTCGCTGAAAGTTAATCAGGTATATGCACCGACGAAGTCGCACCCGGATGATGAGGTGGAGGATATGTATGAGGATTTAAGTCGGGACATACATACCTCTGAAACGCAATTTCTAGTTGTAATGAGGGAATTTAACGCGAAGTTGGGTAAGAGAAGCGAGGATGAGTTGAAAGTGGTGCAATTTGGTTCTGGACAACAAAACCGTAGGGGACAGAGGTTGGCCGACTTCCTGGAGAAAGAAGGACTCTTTATGATGAATTCTTTCTTTCAGAAGCCACCTCATAGGAAATGGACCTGGCTGAGTCCCGATGGTTCCACGAGAAATGAGATTGACTTCATTATGACCACCAAAAGACAAATATTCACTGATGTCTCCGTGATCCACAGGGTAAAAACCAGTAGTGATCACCGAATGGTAAGAGGCACATTAAATATTAATGTCAAACTTGAGAGGTCTCGTCTATTGAAGTCTACGCTCCGACCTACTCGTGCCCATATTCAAGACCTCTAGAGCTTTCAACTTGAGCTGTCCAATCGCTTTGATTGCCTTGAGAACATCGCTTCAGTAGACGATATCAATAACAGGTTAGTAGAAACTGTCCATACAGTGGGTTCCAAGCACTTTAAACCCCATCGTACAGATAGGCCACAGATATTCTCCAAAGATACCCTCAACCTCATGGCTGAACGACGCTCATTAAAACTGCAGTCTTTGGATGATGCTGAACCATACAGGCTGCTCAAAAGACGAATATGGAAGTCCTTGCGACACGACATCCGGATCTTTAATACAAATCGTATTAAAGAGATGACAGAGCGGAAAAAAGGCTCCAAAGTGTTTGTAAGAGACATGTCTATTGGGCAAAGCCAGTTGACGAAGCTGAAGAGAGAAAACGGTAGTATAGCGTCGACTAAAGCAGAAGTGCTAGGAGAAGTCGAGAGTTTTTACGAACGTTTATACTCTTCAGTCGCTAAACCTGTTAGCAGCTCGGCCAAAGACCCAAGAGCCAAGCTGACTCGACATTATACCGAAGATATCCCGGACATTAGCCTGTACGAGATTAGAATGGTCTTGAAACAGCTTAAGAACAACAAGGTGCCTGGTGACGACGGTATCACATCTGAGCTTCAGAGCGGGTGGAACACCGGTACTTAAAGTCCTTCAGAAGGTCTTTAATACCGTCTTACTCGAAGGATGAACGCCAGAAGCATGGAACAAAAGCGTGGTGGTTCTTTTCTTTAAAAAAGGTGACAGTACCTAACTTAAGAATTACAGACCCATCTCGCTTTTGAGCCAAGTTTATAAGCTGTTTTCGAAGGCAATTCCATTGCAAAGAGGCGTGAGACAGGGAGACGTTATATCTCCGAAACTGTTCACCACTGCATTGGAAGACGCCTTCAAGCTTCTGGAACGGCAAGGACTCGGCATCAACATCAACTGCGAATACATCACACACCTTCGATTTGCCGATGATATTGAATACAACGTATGCGTAGGATACGTTGAAACTGGCGTATATTTTAAAAACTGACTGACTATATACAGTTGTTAATATACACTTAATGAGTCATTAAATATTATATACAAAGTATTAAAAGTAAAAAAAAAACTAATCTGTAAGCCCAAGTTGTTGCTATAATAAATATCCAATCCCTGTTTCAGTGTTAACACCAAACATCAAGGCTATACTCATTTTTTAAAGAAATCTTAAAATAATATCGGTCGTTTATCATAGATATATGATAAATGACAGAATGAATGAAAGCATTTATTTAGACTTACGGATCACATCAGCTTAAGCACTTTACAGTACTTTAAAATAAATATTTCTATGAAATATTGATTTTAATTTATATAAATTACAATATAAATAATATCTAAAATAACTATTACGCATGTTTTATTGTAGAAATATCAAATACGTCACTACTTATTCTTTAAATTGTTTAAAACTTCTGTATAGTATTAGTAATACGATTTTTATCATATTAAATGCTATATTTCAAATTGAAAAACTCTTTCAAAACGTAAAAGCAATTTGCAACAAGCCACTGCTGAAGTTTAATTTAAAATACTTCGAAGGTTAGCTCTCTAATACTCCTATGAATTTTATTTAAAGCTTCCATTTCTATTTCAATTGCGTTTGTAAAGAGCTGTTTTACAATAAACTACTCTTAACATTATAGGATCTATACTAGGTATTTGACAAAAATCGCTTGTATCGAATTTTGCAATTAATCTGGATGGTCCTAAAGTGGTCTATGCGATTTAAGTGGACCATACACAACCACATATTGTTCTTATGCACTTATATCACCAAGAACGGGTTGTAAATATTAGTAGAGCTTCTCCAAACTGAAAGGCTATACCAAAAACTCATGCTATATAACCAAGAGAAGCGGTGAGAGCAGCATTTTTATTTGCTGTGCGTCGTAATCTTTTTTAATGCACATACAAAGCGAATCAGTTTAGCACACACGTGCTCAATCTGAACTTTGCAGTAACAACACGTACGCTATGAATCTTATAAATTAGTCTTAGAATTAGTCGCGCTGTCTATTGGCTCATTTCTAACAATAATTGTGAACCAAACAAGTACAATTTGAAAAATTGTATACCAACTTTCATTTTATTCATTTATTGAAGTGTAACTCAAAAGCTACTGGCCCGAATTTAATGAAATTTAAGTGGGAACACACGAAAAGCACCAGCTTTCAAACGAAAAAGAGAATGTTGACAATCGGTTCACCCAGTCGAAAGTTATGAGGTAGCAAACATAAAAAAATACAGTCGAATGAAGTACCTCCTCCTTTTTTGGAAGTCAGTAGCAGAAGATTCCATTGAATTACAACTTTGAAAATGAATTCATTTAGTTTTTGAATTGTTGCTCGTAAATCGTTAGAATTTAACCATTTTCAAACTTTATCGGCAGTTGTTTTGATCGGTCACTACTGTAGACACGTCATCTGTAAAAAGTGTACATTTGTGATCAGTGAATCAATTTAGGACAGAAACTGTAGTGGCCCCAATATGCTCCCTTGTAGCAAGCAACAAAATTTATTTAATTGAAGGGTAGATGTATAGTGCATCGAAACTTTGTTTTAATCAAGAGAAACTACCTCTATATATAGCATTCTATCAGAGCAATAATATCCAACTTGAAGCTAGACCTCTTATTACATAATGTTCACATAATAAGAATAAGCTTTTTATGATAACCTAATCGATGACTTTGTTCATGTTTACGAAAAGTACTGATACCGGTATACTATTTATCTTTGTTGAAATTTTCTTTATCAACTTGACCAAAGAGAGTGTAACTATCTATGGTTCTGACTTTACTCTTTGAAAACCATTTATTTCCTCTTTTATAAAAAATATTTTACAAAAAAATAAATTAATACGACAGTACATAACTTTTCCAAAGATCTTTGCAAAAATGTGTACGTTATGTATGTATAAAAAATGTTCGTCGACGACGATAAATATTTACCAAGCAATTTTTGTCGCCTTTTTTATGATGTGGCCAAAGACTTTAAAAATGTCTTTAGGCTGGACGATAGAGTGTTTTAGGCTGTCTGGGAATGGCCTTTTAATAAATTATAGATTTATAAGATATCTGATTATAGGAGAGATTATCATCGCACTAAATTTTACTTCATGTATCCATATGCCGTCAAATCCTACTACTAGAGCATTATTGAGAATCATTAAAATTTTTATTACTTCGTCTAGACTACGTGGTTTTAAAATGCTGTTGTTTGAGATTGGGATCTTATATTTATTATTTTTCGGATTTTTGGCATTGTTATCTTTTATGTGGGCTAAATTATTTTAACATTAATTATATCTATCTTAGAATATGGATATAATCAATTATTAGATTCTTTCAAACTTAAGAAAAGATAGTCAAAATGTACACATGCGATGTTTTCCTAAGTATATGTACTCACTCACAAATACATATTATGGTAATTCCCTGAGGCAAAGCAGCTAACAAGCTGCAAATATTTATATTTGCTATCAAGTTTTGTTTACGACGGCGGTATTTATTTTGTAAACAGACAACTTCCTTCCTAATTTTTGCTTGAGCCCAATTTGGATAGGAAGCTACTAGTTCAAAAATTTAATGTTTCAATAACATTTCTCAAGCACGCACTAAATGCTTTTAAAAGTTAACTTATCTTTAATAATACTCGTAAGTATATTGCATCTCAGTTGTGGATGCTTTTACTACCTACCCGGCTACTCGCTTCCTGCATCCAGCAATGCAGGCGCCGGCCTACACATCGTCTTCCGGTGCGTGGTCGCCACTCGAGAACCTTTCTTTCCCATCGGTTATCAGTTCTGCAAGCGATATGGCCTGCCCATTGCCATTTCAACTTGCTAATTTTGAGAGCTATGTCGGTGACCTTAGTTCTCCTACGGATCTCCTCATTTCGGATCTAATCACGCAGGGAAACCCGAAGCCTAGCCTTCTCTATTGCTTGTTGAACGACTTTAAGCTTGATAATGAGGCCCACAGTAAGTGACCACGTCTCAGCGCCATAAGTCATCACTGGCAACGCACACTGGTTGAAAACCTTGGATTTTAGGCTCTGAGGTATTGGGAACGAAAAAATGGATCGGAGCTTCCCGAACTCTGACCATCAGAGTTGGATTCTTCGTGCGACCTCCTTGTTGAAGTTAGACCTACTTAATTGGACTGTCTGTCCCAGGTAGACGTACTCGTTTACAACTTCGAGTGTATTTCGAGAGTTGGAAACGTCCAACAATTACTGGTATAGGTGGAACATGGATATTCGACAAGATTTTCGTCTTATCGATGTTCATATTTAGACCAACCTGTTGGGAAACTCTACTGAGGTCGTTGAGCATAGTGCCGATATCCTCGAGTGACTTTTCGATTCGGGCGTATTTTACAGTAGTAACAAATAAAAACATTTAAAACCTAAAAAACAAAATTGATCTACTCATTACACAAATATTTACCCTGACTAGGAGTTTAACCTAAAACCTCTCGTTTTAAAGAAAGGGTAATGATCAATACGGTACGTGTTTGTAATTTGACAGCTTTATTACTGTCAATCAAGTGAGTAAGTAGACAAAGACAAGCGTATAAATAAAAAAAACACGCTGCACATTCGCCGCGTTTTTTCTAACTTTGAGTTCTATCGTTGTTCTATCGTGTCTAGTTAACGTTGATCTTCCTATGCGGGGTTAAGTCAGTCAAGACGACACTAAAACGCTATTTTAGCAGCAGTATTGTGCCCCTTTACCATCAAACAGGATTTCAATACTGTATAATAATACCTTATATATCATAACTGGGTTACGAGTTCCAACACATGGTATTTCCCTCCGGCACCTAACAAGCTCCAAATATTTGTATTTGGGATCCCGTTTTGTTTACGACAGCGGTATTTATATTATATATAGGTTATCGAAATAGTCAAATACCTTTTAGTTTACAACTAACGAGTATGTACGATTTGTTTCAATTGTGGTGGTCTAAAGAAAGTGAATTGTTACTAACGGCCTGTAAGTTTAAGAGTGTGTTATCTCTATTTATAATCCAACCGGTTCAGGCTTTACTAATTAAATATTATCTACCGTTTTCCAAAAGGTTTTCAAGTGGACGCGTATATATTTTTATTTTATTTATGTATAAAAACGCATAACTTTTTACGAAGTAGTCCGATTTTGATAATACAATACAATGCAATAACTCTTTATTGCTTACCACAAGAAAAAATAAGTAGGCGAATTAACTAATTAACCGACCTTACGAGTAGAAAACCTTAATATATAATTTTTTTTTTATGCTATTGCATAGCTTCTATCGCGGGCCTTGAGCGTTGAGACCGAATCCAGAAATTCCGTAACGAAAATAACCTAACACCCCCCCACTCCGACTCCATCTTTCGATGAATAGCAGAACTTTTAATGACTTTGAAATATCACGCTTGTCTCTTTAGTTCAGCAACTCGCCTCTAGATGGCATTAGTTAAATAATTATGATTGCATAAGTTGATTTGGCATCTATCGATGAATAGCAGAACTTTAAATGACTTTTTGAAATATCAAACTTGTCTCTTTCAGCAACTCGCCTGTAGATGACATTGGTTAAATAATTATAATTGCATAAGTTGATAAAAAAGCTTTTACCACGGCAGTCTCCGAGTGCCACACGTCTTTTTTACATTCTAGTTAGTCCTATTTTAATGCCATCAAATTCAGTCAAGCGGTTCTTTGAATTACAATCCTATAAATTTTTATTTAATACTGAAAACTGTTTCACTTATCTTGTGCGGTAAATGACAATCGCTCCCGTAAGTACTAAGTGTTACTAAAAAGGGTGAATTTCTTTTTGCAAAATATGGAACCGTCTAAACACTTAAAAACGTGAAATAACTTGTCGAAGTCGTTACCATGCGCACAATATTGTGATAATAGGTACTTTTGCACTGTACGGACTTCAACAAATTATTTCACACTTTTCAGTATTGAAATCGGTTCCGTTTTATGCTGAAAAAATGTTTGTCAGTCAGATGTAAGCAAAGTCAAAGTCAAAGTCAATATCATTTATTCAATTTAGGCATCAAAGACGCACTTATGAACGTCAATTTTTCATTATAATGTACTTTAAAGACTATCGCCGCGTTCCAAAATATAAAGAGCCTACCGAGAAGAAGCGGCAAGAAACTCGGGGCCATTTTTTTTATTTAGATGTTTTTACAATGTTTTTACTTAGGTACTACAAATATTAGCTTCAGTGTGTTGCCTTACAAAAGAGAACATAATAATGATATCAGTAGGGCAAGACACGCTACACCTTGATATCTTAGTACACGAGTAGATAGATCCTGGAGTGATCAGTCCCAAGCTGTATTATCCTCCAAGTAATCCGAAATTTTGTAATAACCTTTTTGACAGAGTTTAGTTTTAATAGTAATTTTAAACTTATTAATAGGCAAATCTCGGATAACATTAAGAACTTTATTATAGAATCGTATACATTGTCCCATAAAAGAATGACTTATTCTGTGGAGACGCGTTACATGTACGGATAGCTTGTGCTTACTTCGCGTGTTGATGGAATGAGCATCACTCCTTTTATCAAAAGTGCTAATGTTTTTCTTTACATACATTAGATTTTCATAGATAAACTGAGAGACAACAGTTAGAATGTTTATGTTTTTAACTTCTGTCTAAGGGAAACTCTGGGAGCTAAACTGTAGATCGCTCGTATAGCCCTTTTTTGCAGTATAAAAATGAAATTAATATCTGCAGAACATCCCCAGAGCAGTATCCCATAAGTCATAACGCTATGGAAATAACTTAAATAAACTATTCTAGCTGTGACTACATCAGTTAATAGTCTAATTTTTTAACAGCATAAGCCGCTAACTGAACAAACTAAGCCTACTAGACAATTTTTTTATGTGGGGACCCCATTGCAAATTAGCGTCTATAGTAATTCCTAAAAAGACCGTTGACTCCACAAGGTCCAACCCAGTTCCATTCAATTGTATATTGGATTCTACTTGTCTCACATTTGGTGTCGAGAACTTTATAAAAATTAGTTTTCTTCTCATTTAGGAGAAGATTATTTGTATTGAACCAATTCACAACTTTAGCTAATGCATTTTTAACATGGTCATAGTTTGATAACTGCCTTTTAATTTTAAATAACAGTGAAGTGTCATCTGCAAACAATACAATCTCGTGATTCTTCTCTACATAATAAGGTAAGTCATTAATATAGATTAAAAACAAGAACGGCCCTAGTATTGAACCTTGTGGAACGCCCATTGAGATTATAGAGCCGGGCGATTTTTTACCATTTATGTCAACCCTTTGAATTCTATCATTTAAATATGAAGTCAAAAGGTTGAGAGCCATGTTCCTAATACCGTAGTGTTGTAATTTCCTGACAAGTATATCATGTCGAACGCAGTCAAATGCCTTAGATAAGTCACAAAAAACACCTAAGGCATCTTGAGAGTTCTCCCAGCATCAAACACATCTTTTATAAGTTCTATACCTGCGTAGAGCGATTTCTTGTGAACCCAAATTGATTCTTAAGGAAAATTTTGTTTTTTTGCAACCAGTCTATAACTATTAATACTTAAGTTATCTTATAACGAGGGGTTATTAAATAATTGTATCAAAGTAATACGTAATCTACTATTATACTATACTATTATAATATTATAAACGCGAAAGTTTGTGAGTATGGATGCATGGATGTGTGGATCTTTGTTAGTTTTTCACGCACAAACGGCGGCAATTTTGATGAAATTTGGTTGGAGGTAGATGAGGCGCTGGATTAACACATAGGATAATTTTCATCATCATCATCTATCACCAATCGGGTGAAAAAGCGTAATATGTTTGGGCACAGCATAGATAAAATAATAAGATCTCCGCCTACGTTAAGATCGTAATGATCACAGTTCTGTCAAAGTTTGTGTCAGTTTCTGATATCTTAGTCAGAAGCCAAGTGAATTCATTAGACATTCGATTCGACATACTCTATATGTGCTCGGCGACCGTCAAGGGTGATAAAATGTAATGATAGTTTTTTTTCCAATATGTATCTATGTAAGTCCTGTATTTTATTATTAATGTTTACTGATTTATATACTAAGTGTTTAAGTACTCATATAATACTAATATAGCAATTGCGATTGACCATGTACATATTTTATGACATTTTGGTATAAAGATAGATATGCCCTTAGAGAAATATTAACTACTCCAAGAACTAATCCTGCGCAGTCGTAGTCGCGGGCACCAGCTAGTACATTCATATATACACACGAAGAACATTACACACCTATCAGAATCAGAAAAAATATACACGTATATCTACCCAATTGGATTTCCTCATTTTAAACATTAATGGAAAATCTTTTCAGTGATAAAGTTTACATCCAAAAGTCCATTCTAATACCATTACTATCCTTCGTGAAAACAACTTCCCTATTAGCCCGTGACGTAATACACCCATGGGAAATCACACCACACGTCCGACTGAAGAATTGAGTTATACAGTCTTGGTATTTGCAAGTCATATTTTGATGTAAACGGGTATTAATATGATATTCATATTTTGAAAGAGAGAACCTTACTTTTGGTTTAGTGTAAGGGGAAATATTTTCTTATAATAATAATAAAGGAGCTGTCCAGACATCGCAAAGAAATTACAGGTGACCAAAGAGCTGGTACTTACCTCGGACAATGTATAAGCCTGGCTATTCAACGAGGTAACGTTGCCAGCTTTTTGGGTACTCTACCCGTAGACAGGAGCTTAAATGCTGTTTTTTATCTATAATTTAGAAATATTTAAGTGACTTCGTTTTATTGTAATAGTAAAATTTATTTTATATCAGTAACTTTATACTTAGATTGAATTTATTTATTGTTGGGTCTTATAAAAAAAAATATTTATGATAAATATATACTTAAATATTTTTTTTTATGGGACAACATCCACACAAAGATCTTCAGGTCCCAAACTAGGCAGAGCCAGTACTATGGTAACCTGATGACTGATATACATACTTACATACATATACACACCCAGACATAGCTCAAACAGACATGTTTGACCTGTCCGGGGATCGAACCCGGGACCAGCGGCCCAGAAGGCAGGGGTGCTACCAACTGCGCCAACCGGCCTGTCAATATTATATATTAAATATTATAAGGATTTGAAAAAATAAATAAGAATAATATGAGACAACATCCACACAAGGTCTAACTAGGAAGAGCCTGTACTATGGTTACCTGATGACTGATATACAAACTTTTATAGGTACATATATGTGGGAGCTTAAGATGATAAATAAACCAACACATCGTTCTTTATAACCACTACAATTAAATCAATCATAAGTAAGTGTAGTTTTCATATTAAATATTAATGATATCTATTATGTTGTGATATAATTACTTAATTGACTTATATCTTATAACATTGAGAATAGTTCATAGTAACGATGACATAATAACATATAATAATCAAACATACCTGACACTTGAAGAGACAGTTCAGAGCACTAGTCGTGCCGTGTAGTCGTCCGAAGCTGGACAACTTCTGATCAGTCGACTGTTTGCCTCTACCGGCATTTACAGCATCACCGGACGGGTGGCGAGCGCAGATGGCACTCAGCCAGATGCGGGCGCAGAGGGCGCACCGCCTAAGGCGAGCGTTGAAGACGCTTCGCCGCAAGGAGAGGAGTAAGCGACTTGCTCAAAGGCACCACTAAGGTACGGACCTCGGCTTGGGCCGTCGCCAGGAGAGAGGGGAGTCGGAGAGATATCTGTCGACAAGCTGCGTGGCATTTTTGTATCTGAGCCAGACTCGTCAGTGGCGGGGAGCGGATAGTCAATTGAGTCAACTGCATTACTTTTTAAACATAATATTTCGTTCGGAAATGAATTTACCACAGACAAAAACGCAAACATAAATTAAATTTAACATGACCTTTTATTAATCTCCCACATATATACACCTCAAACAAGTGTTCATGCACACAAATGTTTGATCTGTCCGGGAAGGAACCTGGGACCAGTGGCTCAGAAGGTAGGGGTACCAACTACGTCAACTACTATAACTATACATACGTAAATATATAAAAAAATTTAGTGTCTATTTGTCATGTGTCAATGATGTTATCATTACTTTTTAATACAACACGTAACCCATAAACTGCTTGACCGAATTTGAGGAAATTTGCATGGGACCACCTCGGAAGTATACTCAACCAAACAAAAAGAGAATTTTTGAAAAAATGGGGGAGAAATCGGCTAACATACACAAAAAAATACATACAAACATATAACTGTAACTTGTACACACGAACATATAACTTCCTCCTTTTTTGAAGTCGGTTAAAAAGTGGTAGTGTACCAACTAAGCCGGAGCCTACTCTAGGTAGTAGTTAGGTACTCGCCTCGTACGATGCGCACCTGACGATACAAGATTATTGTACAACAAATAATATATAGTCTACTATTCTACTATAGAACTACGTCCAATCACGGAGTAACTACTAACGATAGTTTGAAATTTTTTCAATATGAAAAACTGGAATTACTCACGTAAATAAGTCAGTTCTTTCCAACTATACTTTCAACGGCATCCGGTGGTCTTTCTCAAGGAGAGTGCAGAACGCATAACCACGTCAGTTTTCATAATAAAAAGACAATTTGAAAAACATGTTTCATAATAATTTATTCAATTTAGGCATCAAATACGCACTTGTGAACGTCAACTATTCATTGTAATGTACTCAACCACCGCGTTCCAAAATATACTCGTATAGAGCCTACCGAGAAGAAGCGGTAAGAAACTCGGCGCCATTCTTTTCATATAGATTTTTGCAATGTTCCAGGTACTTTTATTATGATGGGTGGCGGATGACAGCTTACCAGAAGTGGAGTGTTCCAAGAGTATTTGTCTTTTATATAATGTCGGACTTTATAATATCAGGCCCACCTGGTGTTAAGCGGTAACTTCTGCCTAAAACGAATGACTTCCTTCTTGACAAGTGACGAACTGCACTACGCCCGTCAAACTGAGACATTGTCTTGTTATATGGCTTGTGAAATTTCACAAGTTATTTAAAATTAAAACCGGAACACAGTAATACATACGAACTGGGTTGCGGTAGAAATAGTATTATTAATATAATATGGTGGTTATTGATGTATGCTTTATAATTATATGGCGGCAGCAAACTCTTAAATGGAAATATGTGTTTATGGTGGTAGTGCCACGCTGTAACCCCACATCCGAATGGGCCGGCACGACCGGGGAAGTACCACACTCCCACATAACACCGACGTGAAGTAACATAGCTTGCTATTGCGTTTCAGTCAGTTTGTGGAAGATTCCGGAGGCCCAATTCCCCCATCCCCCTCCATCCTCACCCCTTCTATATCTTCCTTCCTCAAATATCGGCCACGCATTCTCGAGACTTCTGGTTTTGCGGATGTCCGTGGGCGACGGTATCACTTACCATCAGGTGAGCCGCTTGCTCGTTAGCCAACCAATCCCATTAAACAATTTTATTTATACTGTAAAACATTTATCCAGCAATTGTCTTTAAAATAAGTAACTGTCCATGAGAAGAAAAGTTTGATTATAAATATTCTATGAGTGTTGCTCGAATTTAGCGATAGCATCGTTGGGAGATATCCCGAACCTGTCAGAACCTGAATCACTTCAATATAATTTTATTTGTGGAATTTAATTTCTTGTTTCTAAAATGATAACTATTTCAATCTCGTCGAATAGGGTTGAAAATGCGTTTATATCGCTCGTAGAATTTCACAAAACACATTTTCAATAATTGAATGTTTTCTTGTCACTAAAATGTATTTGGTTAACTCTTAACTTAAATGGAAAAAAATTAAATCAATGCATATAACGGTGATCGAAATTGGTTCGAGTTTCTGTAACGTGCACATAACCAGCTGTACCACATATCACAGAAACAAGGGAGATATGAAAAGGGGGCGGGGCCGGTGCCGCAATAATATGTCCAAAAACAGAACACATTGCTCGCAACTTTTGTATTATGACTGAACACCGATCGCGATATTACTTGTAAACAGTTAACAATGCTTGCCCTGTGCTTACCAATATTCAAACGTTACGGTTTAGTACTGCAGTGGATAATAAACTTATTGAAACTAACAATACGTTGAATCGCGGAATACGGCTGCTGTTTGCGACACCAATAGGCTGAGCACAATTATCTGCTTAAGTGTAACGTTATCGTATCGTTTAAGTATTCAGCACAAACTATGAGTTATCTGTGCCACTATTGTACTAGATAAATGACAGTTTGTACTAGATACGTTAAGACGCGGTCCAACCCCAATTTTAAAATAATTTACGATGCTTTACGTAAGGTTGAAAATCACTTGTGAGATTGGACGAAGTAATGCGAAAATGCGTTAATTTTGTACGTTTTCTTTATATTTTTCGATATATATATACTAACACAATTGAAAAAACTGCTGGTTATAACTTTAGTACTATACGTTGGCTAAGTATTACCTATAAAAAATATATTGTTATCGCTGAAAATTCTGCGAGTTTGGACGTGAAAGTTTATTTTTGTGGACCTATTCAGGATTTTTTTCTGCTGAAAAAGAGTTATATTTATGAATTCTATTCGGTTATTACTCTTTTACTATTCCTTTTCTAACCTTTGTATTTTTTTCATAATATACTATCGAGCTGTTTCGTTACACTAGGCGTTTAAATATTCTTCTTTTTTTTAAATCAGGGTATGAGTGCGCCTTAAAAATGCGATTACGTTACACTTAAACAGATTTTCGTGCTCGGCTCACTGGTTTTGTACTCAGCGCACGGAATGTCATCTCTCTTTATCTCTATGGGCTGTACACATGGTATGTGTTGAGTGACGAGCAGGGGTCCCGTGTGTAGTTTCGTATAAGTCTGTGTCGACACACTCTGTTGCGAATGTTTTTTCCATTGCCTCGTAGGTTCGGAAGCTTATGTACTGGAATGATGTAGTCGGCAACGACCCCGTTTTCAATAACATTTTCACTGCCTCATATGCTCGAAATGCGTATTAAGTAGTCATAATGTGTATAAAAAGATATTAAAGTAATAATTTAAAAAAATACTACATACTCTGTGTCCATCAAAATTTATTATTAATAACAAATTATAACGATGAATAAATATTAGTACTTACCTAAATTGTACTTTATAATGATTTTCTATGTTTAAAATAGAAATATATATTACTAGTACCTACCTGATCTTTATAAAGATATATTCTGTTACTGTTCTGTGCTACATTGTTATGATTACGTGAAAAGTATGATTTATGTTATTTTTCTGTAATAGACCTGAGTCTTGGTAAAAAATTAGTTGTGAGCTTAAAACGTAAATTTTCTCATCAATATTGCGGCTTAATAGTCGTCTTAAAATTTAATACGTACTCTTTGAAATCGTGTTCGGTTTCTTGAGGGTAGAGAGTATCTTAAAATTGTCTGAATATATTTGGTATGGGTCTCGGACGTAGTTTCGTAGGTTCTCTGTATCGACACATGCTGTTGCGATTTTTTTTCCACTTCCTCGTAGGTTCGAAAGCTTAAGGTAACTAGGTATAACAATGGCATTAAAATTTTATTTATTTTAGTAATAATTTAATTATATTTCCGTTTTTCCTGTTTTATTCTAAACAATCAATAAATCAAGAAAGATTCGAGTGACCACGATAGTATCTACCTCAGACACCACCTAAAAACAGAAAAAATCACACGGTGCTAGGTCAGGACTTTATGCTGGATGACTCTAATTTGTACGTTTTTCGCCTTCAAAAACTCATTTGACTGTCTGGCCGTGTGGGAACTTGTTTACCGTTTACCGTTATTTTCACGAAGTTTGCTAATAATTTCCGGTAAGCAAATGGTCGTGTACCAGTCACTGTTCACGGAACGACGATTCTCTAAAGCAACAGTAGCCACGTGTCCAGTTTTATTAAAAAAAAGACGCAATTATCCGCTTCGAGGCACTTTACACGCGCGCCACTTTGGATGATTTCGGCGCATCTCTATAGACCCATACGCTCGATTGCTGCTTCGTTTTGAGATCATAGCTGTAAATCCATGTTTCGTCACCTGATACTATGTCCCACACCAAATTTGAAGCCCCTTCGTTGTATCTGGCAAGCATAGCATAGTGATGCGGTCCGTTTTTGAGCATCAGTCAAATTGTGTGGGATCCATCGAGAACACAGCTTTCCCACACCCAAATGTTTGTGTAGGATTGACTGTATCTGACTCATGCCTAAGTCAAAAGATGTCAGGTCACATGCCTGTCTGTTTCAATCATATGGCGCACAGCATCGATGTTCTTGTTATTCACAGCGGTGCACGGACGACCTTCACGAATTTCATCATGGTCATATAAATGGTCGCCTTGCATGGTGCTTCTTCGCCAAAAGCACATTGAAGCCGAACGAGGCTCTGCTGAGCTGTCAAACTACACTTAACATCGTAAAAAATCATGCAACGAAAAATTTCCCGAGTTGAATCCCTTTTATTGTAATCACGCAATTTTTAAAATGACAGCACAATGTGGAAACAATTGACAATCAGATGAATCAAATTTTATCCTACGGCTAAAGAGTTCCATTTTCAAATGTAGTAATAACTTTTAAAATATTGTTTATGTAAGTGACCGATTCCGGAAACTTTTAGTGTGACCTATGTATGTGTCTAATGTTATGCTTTATATTACTAAGGTCTAACCTAATCACGCAAAAAAATCAGTTATATTTTATTTTATCACTAGGCTCCTACACAGACTCAAGGGTCCGGGACATGTTTTAGTTATATGCAAATTTATAACATCTAAATATAATTAAAAATACAGACAACAATACATACTTAATTAGGGGACATAATGATTTTTATGTTAAATAGCTTATGGGCAATTTAATTTCTGAGTTTGCATCAGCATTCAGAGCAGATCGGTCTCCACAGACAGCCCCCGTTCACGAGTTGACGCATGTGGCAGCCATCGCCTTTCTCAACCATATTTGAGGGAAGATAGCGACCCGCCACACGACGCCACTGCCTGCCGACACCTTTTCGTGAGCGTGTCTGCTCTGTTTGCTCATACTTACTCTTTGTCAAATACAGCTTAACTTGTAATGTGAATGGATTTTAATGAAATTTGAAGTGTAGGTAGTTTTACGCATAGAATATACTTTTTATTCCGATGCAATGGATACCTCCCGAAAGATCGAACGAGGTCGCAAGCGTATACTTCTATGTTTTTAAAGTAAAAGTTAGAAACATATAAATTAGTTAATTCTAAGCCTTTGTAGAGCTTACTATGAGAGGCTTCTTACTAAGTGTAGAGCCGCTTCATTCCAATTCACCGTTTCTTGCTCACTAAGCCCTAAGGCCTTATAGCATTTACAAGATAAGAATACCTAATTAGATACTCTGTGCCGAGACAAGCTCTTTCATTTAATATATTCATACACATAACTTAGCAATATTGTGTAGTGTTTGTGTAAGATTTCCCCGTTACTACCCACAGCAGCCGTGCGATTCTCTAATGATTCGTCGATGCGCTCGTCGACGAGCTCACCAATGTCAAATACTTTATAAGATATTGCCCTCGTACATAAAGTTGTTTTTTCAACGTTTCTTGTCATCTCGTCATTTGTTTCAAGGCTGTATAATATAATTTCAAGGAGTTTATAGGTCTTTAATATAATTATTTTACTATAATGAAAATGTTACAGGTTGAATTTTGTACGTTGAAGATTTTTTTCTAGCACACTCTGAACGACACTGAAGCAAAAACCGTAATTTTTTACATTTTTATCTGTATCTCGGCCGCAGAGCACACCGAAACTACTAATTGAATTCATATGAAACTTGGCATGTACCATAGTTCCTTTGAGAAAAAGGATATACGAATTCATAAGTTATTTCTTTGTTAGAAAGCAGGTAGTTTGATTAACCCGTGGATAATTTAAAGTGATCCATCTTGTAGTACAAATCACAGACAACACATTCCTCAACAATAGTTTAAATAACTTAAAACTCGGTTTTAGAATGTTAATTCGAGTTCACAGTTATTTTCATAACTATTTAGATAAGTACTTTTATAAATATAAGTTGCTTTCTTCTGTATTTTGAGACCAAGCCATGGCGGCATAGCTAGTATAATATAAGATTACTTATATCATTAAGATTAAGGCATTACTTTTTATTTCTGACATATATTACTCGTACTACTGCAAATTTGAATGAGTTGGCTGTTAGGAAGTAGGACCATGGAAAAGCCAGGCAATTTTGAGTAATGATCCAGCCTTCAACAATAAGTAATTAACGATTCAATTTATATTAGGCTTCTCCGATTTCTAGTTTGTATAAACATGATGCTGTAGAAGTAGTCTCGTGTATAATTTACTCTTGCAATAGGTTTTTCTTTTAAAACATTAACATCATAGTCGACATGCGAGAGCGCTCAACTGGCTGCATAATTTTAGATCCAAATCTTCAAGAGCTCGAAAGGCAAACTGAAAACTTCCATAAAAATTTTATATAGTAAATTTATTGGACTTATATGACATACAATAATGCATAATATGTTATTCATTTTAGATATATTTTTTATTTGGACATTTACTGCAAACCTACACAATCAATATCGAAAAAGAAAGAATGTAAGTTTTTTCTTTAATACTAGGTTCCATTCCTAAACTAGGTTCAACTTTTTTCGAAATCTGGGGATGCAGTTATTTTCCACTATAATTGGTGTCATGGTTCCTAAGAAGATATCTTTGTATGATTTATAAGTTTCAGACTTACCTATACTGACCGTTATAAATGGCCCAGCTTTTATAGAAACTGCAAACACTGGCAGTAAACCGATTCAGAAGCTTAAAAAGCGCTTGTTAATTACAAAACTATCCACGTTTTACAAACACTACTTGAAGTTCATAATTCTTTCGAAAACCTCAGATTATGTTTTATTGCAACAGCTCCTTTCTCAAACACAAAAGCCATATTTTAAAGCGAAGACTACTCCTTTTTTTACAATAACAGCTTTCTTGTTCATCTGAAAATGTCGGAACTAAGCATTAAAGGCTCAATTTGCATGAAATTAAAGTCTATTTTTAGGTGAAGCGAGTACACTTCACATAATTTTATGTAGTGAACCCTGAAAGCTTACTGCGTTATTAAAAGGAATGGAGTAGTTTTCAATATTATGTGATTTCGTTGAAATTGGGTTTAAAAATTACTTTGCTTACAGAAATATTACTCCATCTACCTGAAGATCGTGTCTTCGTAGAGCTCACAGTAGTGGACAAGTCAGTGGCGATGTGGTGAGCTCATTCTGCCTGAGTGTTGTACCTATCGTCAATTTGAACACATAAAAGAGTTAAAGGGAGATAGCTATAGGGTAAACACGGATCGAATGCGTTACAAATAATCAATTGCGAATAAAAAATAAACGTTCACACTGAATTAAATTCTATTATTAAGAATATAAGGTCACATTTTTGCTTATCAAAGCATAGAGTAAAATGGTCGGGAGGTCGGCAAAAACAGGTGCAGTCGACCAATCAGGGCAGGCCAGCGAACGGAGGCTTGCTTCAGAGATCGGCGGTTACGCAGGGCTGAAGGAGTGTTAACCCGTTTTCTAGGAAGGTCGGACGCGCGCGCGTTTGTTTAGAAAATATTCTTAAATTAGAGTGTGTACCGGGATTCTAAAAACGACGGTTGCGCGCTCGTTTAAAGAGATAATATATTTAAATTAGAGTCAAGTGAAGTGTAGTGTCTTCCAGGGCTGGTTATGTAATTGTTTCTTTAATTTTAACCTCTCAGCGAAACTCCGTGGGTTTTGTTTTAAAATTAGACTTATTATTTAAATTTTAATATTTCAAAGCTTGCTGTTTTTTAGTGATTATTATTAACGGGATAATTCCTATAATTTTATGGTCTTTTATAAAATTTTGTCATTTAAAACATAGCAAAAATTGTCTAATAATTCACTATCATGCCAAAATAATTAAATAATTATTGTATGATAAAATGATTTACATATATTATAATATTGATTCAATACACAATTAATTAAATGTTTTCTAATATTTATGTAGTTAGTTTAAATCGAATTCTAGTATAACTTAGCATAGAAGAACATATTCATTATTCTATTATTAATATTATAAACCCTTCTGAGCTTTGTCTGTGAGTGATGGTATCTTTTATGCATTTGAAAGGGTAGAACATTCATTAAATGTATCAAAAATTGTTTGTTGTAAAGTAATATTTTATTGAGTGTTGTATTACTTCTGTCATAATCATATTTTTATTGTATTGTTCATTTTATTTCTTGTGTTTGGTTGTATCACTCATATAATTACACATTACATTATAATATATAATTTAAATTCAATTGGACGTGAATTAATATAATCCACGGATCTAAATGCATTTTAGGGAATGCTTACTCAATAAAAGTAATGATTTATTACTCTTAGGAGGATATAATAAATCATGAATGTGTGACAACATAAAATTAACACAGCTTAAATTTAAGTAACATTTAGAAATAAGTAGTTACCTTTACATTTTTACATCATACATTACACACCATAATTCATTTACTAAGATAAAAGAGAGCCTCGACATCATATATAATTGAATAACTGTAATTTCGTCTGTATTAAATTATTTGTATTGTGGCACAAGGGCTAAGATTAATGGTGTTAACTGGTCGATATTAAATCGAGATTATCCAGACGATATCAAAATAATCTTGCATTGTCGATGGGTTTCAATTTATTGATTATCCTATCGACAACCCTTGTGTCAAAATTCAAATTTGTTCATAAATAACAACACACAAGTACACAACACTACTTAACAACAATTTTAAAGCTATTGGTTTAAGTCGGTAGAAATAAGGCTATTTGTACATGCCTTTCGATTTTAGTTTTAAGATTTAGGGCAGTACTTAAACCAAGGCTTGAGATTAAATCTCTGTAATAATAAAATTAGTAAAATACACCTTCTGTGTATTTAAATAAATACATATGAGTGGTTCACCAGTTTTCAGCTAGTTTAAGTGGGGAGTTAGGGCATTTAATAGGGACTGTGTTACATAACAAGAAACTTAGTTTGTATGCTCGTTATTTAGAGCAAAGTGCTAACAAGGGCGACTGCTTTTCGAATGAAGTTATTTCCCTTGCAAGTAAGAAGCCATTATCTTTAATTAGGTTTTTTATGTGTGAATGCACTTAATAACTTTAATCATTTGGTAAATAAATATGAACACAGACGCGAGTATAATCTTAAAATTATTAAATAATAAAATCCTGTCGGAGTTAAATAAATATAACATTACTTTTGGAAATATCAAAATGTCCGAAATTGGATTTGATACTCTTAAGGTAATGAAGAGGAGAAAGTGACAAAAAATAATCAAACTCGTGGATACCCGATGACGTGTGCCGGAGGTTTCATGTAGATTTAAGTTAATAACTTTTTCTTTCAGCGTCCACGTGTAGATTTAATTAGATCTAAGTGTAGTTAGAAACATGAAACCATTAGTGATGGACAGTCGGGATCTTCTTCTTTCTCCTCCGCGGTAAATTCCTATTTATATAGTTGTAATAATTGCGTTATTTCTTCGATTTGGGGGGGTGATAATTCTGTTTCTTCCAGAACACAGGAAGTTCGAGAGCTGTTTGCCGAACTGTGGGTTGTCATGTAGATTTATCGTAAAGAATTTAATTATTTTAATATCGTCAATACTGAAATTACGTATTAAATTAGTAGTGTACTAGAGTAGGTACAGATGTGTAAATTTTATCCATTTATTAAACGAGACTTACTAGGACGTATCGACGTAGTTGAATCTTTAAAGCAAGTAACTATTTACTGGATGTTTAACTTGAATTATTTTATTCCAAAATACAAATCATTCTTCTGAAGTCGACGAAATAATATTCAACGTAAATTCAAGCGTAGTGAGGTTTAAATAATAGATTGGTACTATTAGGTAAATTTCCAGGTTGAACTACATGACGGCTCACAGTCTAAAAGAAGTCTTCGAAGGTTTGTGGCATGTTATTTTAAACTCACCATATCGGTTTTGTTTACAACCAACTGTTGTACTATAAAATTAAAATTATATTTGAATTAAAATAATTGTCTTACAAAAAATATATTTTGAATTATATTATTTCTAATATAACTATCATTTCTCAAGATGGAACGTTGTGTATGCTTAACCGATAAGGGAAATCCTAATTAATACAATGGGTGACTGATTACTTTGCCAACATTTAATTTACTAACAGTAAATAATTGCAAAGTCACTTATTGTATAACAAGGACATACGATGAACTTGTCTATCCATTTTTTTTCAGAGATGCTTACATATATGTTTTATATTATCTTGCTGTATATTATAGTTGTGTATATGTTGACGTGATCACTACTTTCTAGGTATATCAGGCGGAATACTATTGTATATCAAGGGAATTTATGTGCTTTGTTTAACCAATTTCTTTCAGAGATGGTCATTGTTTATTTGATATTAATTTATATTATGTTTTATGGTTACACAACTTTTTATAGGTATGTCAATGGAACATTATATTGAACTTTATTTAACCAATTTTCAGAGATTGTCACATCGATTAATTAAAACTACCTAATCTAGCGGAATATTATAAATATGAGTATGTTTGACGTATTCACCATTTGTTATAGATTTTTTGAAGGAGACTTAATCATTTTACGGAATAGTTAATATTATCCTACCTTACCTAAGTTTTATAGCGGGTGGTAGAATATTCACAAGATATTTTTAAAGTTACAGCAAATAAGGCGACTCTTAGGGGTCAGTGTGTTCTTGGCTTGGGATTTATTACTCTTACAGGAATGTATGGGAAATATATGGAATAGCGTTGACTTAATATATTGATCTTTAATCGATAAGCAATTAAGCGTAAATAGATTCACTTACGAGTTAGAAATGAACAGGGACCGGATGTAATCTGCTTTCAAAGTAACGTATTGCAGCCCAGCTTTGTTATCATTCTGTCTCTTAAGATGAATAATTAAGTTAATGCAGTTAAGGCGTATCTGTTCAATTACCATTTATTGAGTGCCAAGACTCGGAAATCATATTTCATAATCAATTCGGTTGTGATAATACTGGTTACCTTTGACTTGATTAAATTAGATTCTTGTTAGTTGAACTTAACTATGAAACCCTAAGTCCTTCTTTCGTTAATTCGTTCAAGTATTTAAATTGTGATATATTTAACCTGACAATAGTTTGATAAATTCATCAGACTGGAGTGCTTTTATAATTATGTAATAAATGTTGAGCTAGTTGCGATTTTGGGGCCTCACAACCCCCGGGATTAAAAAACTCCCTCGCATGATTGCTTAATTTGGAAAGCTTCGACTGCAAGCATAAGTACTATACACGTCGCTGAGAAATTTTCCCCACACTGAACATAGGTTCGATAAAGGATGCTCTACGGCCAAAGAGTTATTTATTTATTGAACCATTTACAAACTTTATACACGACATCATCGAATTATGGTTGGGTTAATATTAATTGATCGCGGGAGGTTGAAGTCCTACCCTAATCCATGTAATCACTTCCTACCCTTCTGTTCCTATATATTAGAAAGGAGAACTGATATTATTACAAGTAACTGAATAAAACTATTCAGCCCTAGCATGATGTTACTTATGAGTATAGAATTAATTATTCTTAAACTATACACATACTAAGTTCTATGTGAGAAAATAATTTATATGAAACATATAGAACTAATTATTATTTCAAGATGAAATTAACTTTCTTTAACTGTTAAACAGTTTGGTTGTAATAAACCTCAGTATGATATGGTTCTTGATTACTATCATGAATAACCAGATTGGTTTGAACCCCAAAATAATAATCTTTTATCTCATCTTGTGAGGCAAGGAGATATATCTGACTGTATTTATAATACAGGTATAAAACTATGACCGATTTATAATCGTATTGATTGCTAGGCCACTGTTGTGTGCCAATTTACAAACCTAGGACAATTAGTCCTTTTGCTACATTACTATAGTCAAGGCTAGTGCAACAGAACACCGATTTATAATCGTATTGGTTGCTAGGCCACTGTTGTGTGCCAATTTACAAACTGAGGACAATTAGTCCTATTACTACAATACTAGTCAAGGCTAGTGCAACAGAATTGAAGTTCCATCAAGCAGAGTTGAATGGTTATTGTTATACACTAAGTTAACCATTCCTATACCTATCCTTTCCCCACCAAGGGGGTGCAGACATTGGATGGCACTCATAGTTGTGGGCGATGGATGGGGCCCTCAATCTTATATAACAAACAAAATTTTTATTACTTATATATGCACACATTAATTACCTTGAAAGTCTCTACAACTCTAAAAGAACCAAGGTTACTTATATTTACATAGCGTATGGGTTGACGATCATTTGGCCAAAACATGATGAGAGTAGTTCATTCTTTTGAGAGAGGTGGTATAGTTACAGTGTTCCCGTCAGCACGGGATATGACACCAGCTATAAAGAGGACGCCCGCTTCGATGTGCTGACGCAACAGACATATATAGGTACATAATATAATTCCCTGCTAAATTCTGCCTACATGGGCGTGCAAATATATAATAAATATATACAATATAATTTCAGGAGAAATTATCATAAACAACTGCCCGCAACTTCGTTCGCGTAGTGGGCTCGGCAACAACAAAATTTTTTGATAATAAAGAAAGTGGTAAGTTTTTAGTCCTGCTACAACTCCACAGTTTTCCCTGCTCTCGTCTTCCCGCCTTCCCGTCGCTTGCAGCGGCTGTACGTCGGACATTTAATTTTCATGCACCCATTCAAGGCACAATGACTTGAAACCGCTTTTCAGGCTCGAGCCAAAGCTGAAACAACGGCGGTTACTCTCCGCATGAATGGGATCTTAAGCTTGAGGCACTCGGCATTTTCAAGTGAAGATAGGATGTTACGCAGACTAGTACTCAATTCTACAATATTACCTTAGTAGTTAGAAAGTATACGTTATCTTGTGTTCACATTTCTATTATATTCCTTATATCGGGTGTCGCGTCACTCAAGCCAAGCGAGAGGCGAGAAGCCAAGGATAGTTATGAAAGTCACCAAGCTATGAAAAAAAAGAAAAAATTCCATGTCACTTAACCAAGCGATAATAGAAATTTTTCGAGAACGTTTATATATACAGTTATATTTTGAACCTGTCTGAGCTTTTTTTTTTGCGCAAAAACCCCGCAAAAAAACAAGTGACTGTCGCTTTTTTGTTGATATTACCGATCTGGTATCTTTCAAATGATAATTTGTTATGTAAAAAAAAATTCCAGGTCCTTTACAGCATCAAAAAAAACATTAGCTGAAATCTATTGTATATTTGAATAGATAACATTTTTAATCGGATCCTTATTTGATTTGGCCTTGGCATACCTGTATGCCAAGGCGGCTTTACGAAAGTTTTGTTTGGCATACAGGTATGCCAAGGCAGCTTGACGGGTTAATAATGTAATTTCAAATAACAGTGCTATTAATCTCAACCACAAATCAAAGTAGGTGATAAACATTGTTAACTAAGTAAAATAAATTAAGTTTTGACAAATAATGGTATACAAAATTATTGTCAGGTAAGTTTGACACTCCATGTTTGAAACACAATGGAATATTTTCCTTTTCTTTCATTATAATAATAAATAAATAAATAATAAAATTTATTTATTTGGAACCATTATACATTATTAAGCTACTAAAGTATGAGAATCGATGACATCTGTAGAAGTGTATAACTGTGTCGCAGATGTCAATGCCCTCCTCCGGAGAAATCGTACAGAAAGTTCCTTATTAAAAACAAAGTTTACATTTAATTAAATTTCTAGTATGTATACACATAATTGAATATAAATAAGGTTACAAAACTAAATAAAATTTTGCAAAAATATATGTTTGAATCAGAGAGGAAAGTTGTGAGTTGAAAATAAAAGAGTGTGTTTACGCCAGGGAGTATGTGTATTCGTGTGTGTGTGTGTGTGCGTGTGTGTGTGTGTGTGTATGTGTGTGTGTGTGTGTGTGTGTGTGTGTGTGTGTGTGTGTGTGTGAAGCTAATTATTTCAATACTATCAAGAGATTTTCAGTATCTTGATATGATAATGACTGAATCCATTTTATACATTTTGTTTTGCATTTATATGTAGTAAGGGGATAAATGTTCAATTGTTTATTTAATCTATTGTACAGCATCGAGCTAATACATTGATAATGTCGGCGCGCTACTGCTGTCCGTTTCTTTGTAGTGATACAGACCAAATCATATCTGCGTTTGGTATACATGAGGGTCGGATCAAATGGTAGTTGTGTATGTTTCTTTACGACCGTATGCAGGATATAAAGTTGCCTGACAGTTAGGACTTGGCATAGCACGTACAGTTCAGTATTTGGGAATCGAAAATGTTTTTTGGAGAGGACTTTGAGTACAGCTCTCTGTGCCCTTTCCAATAATAACATATTCGATATTCCGGTACCACCCCACGAAGTGATACAGTAAGATATAACGGATTGGGCAAGAGCATAGTAAACTGTCTTTAAGTATTGGAAGTCAACTATATCTCTGAGGTTTTTAAAAACATAAATCAATTTCCGCACTCTAGACACCATATACGTGATATGGTGCTTCCATGATATAGCACTGTCAATCATAACACCTAAGTACTTGATGAAATAGGAACGATCTAAAGAAATACAGTTGCAGATTGTAGAACTTGTGCTATTATCACACAGGTGAGCGTGTAATTCAAAGGAAGCAGTTGGTTGACCCTGACATTACTTGTATACCTTGGCCTCTCGCCCCCTACCAGGTTATTGTTGAGTTTCGAAACATCCAGTATATTGACATCTAGTGCCATAGAAGTCAAACGGCAGCCTACCTTATAAAAAGTTGTTTCGTTCTCATTGCTGAAGAAACTGTCTCACAATTAGTTGTTAATAGTATATTTCATTACAAGTGGGGAAAGGCTGTCATTGCAAAGAGTTCCGACAAATGTCTACCCGAGCCGAGGCGAAGGCGAGGGTTGACAATCGGAACAATGACGGTTCCACACGTGTACTGAACCACTATTTTTAATACAGTTGCGAAAAAATGAAGCAATTTAATAAAATAAACTCGCAAAGAAAATTTCTGGAAAATGGCGCGAACCGTAGAATGTAAGCAGAGATTTTTTTTTCTTCACCCATTCTGGTGGCAAAGGGAACTATGCCCATGCAGCCAAGTCTTCAGTAGATTTTTTTTTTATTGATATGAAATGAAAATGAAGTTTAATGAGATAAAATGAAATGAAACCTAACCTAATTCATTCAATCAAATCATTAAATCTGATATTGAAATAAATTAGTAGCTTCTTTTTAGATATATACGTATTTGCATGAATCATAAAAACTTTTATGAATTTTTTTTAGTACTTCATGGTATGGTTTTTCTTTTTACGCACGAGTTCGGTAAAGGTAAAAAAAAGCACAAGTATGTAATAGCCCACATCCCGAACGCTATACGTCCCTGCAATACGCCACTTTTTGAGCAACTGTATTAAAAAGTATAAAATAGAATAGTATTTAATAGAATGCGAGGCTGTGCATATTATACTAGCCGTTGTATTAACCTATCTACCGATTGACATCAACGTGGGAGGATATAGAACAGTCCAATTATTACTTTTAAGTGAGGTAATGGGGTTTGTAATATTATGTTCGATTCATAAAATACATAAAGACAAAAGAAATATAAACTTATGACATACCATACATTTCGTATATAATACATATAATATAATAAACTTTTGATCGAAATTCAAAACAAATAACAACAAAAGAAAACCATTCATAAACTATAAATCCATGTGGTATACTTAGCAATTGAAATAACTATAGCTAAACTAAGCTACCGCGGCACGCTCGCACGTCTCGCGCGTCGCGTGGTCACCATTCAACCTAACGCTCCTCCTCGCTTCGCCCGTCGCACCTATCGTGACTTTGCCTTAAACTAGTCATGAAAACTGAATACTTACCATTAAAAATATCATAACATAAACATAATCAGCCCATTAGTTCCCACTGCTTAGACTTGAGTCTTCCTCTCAGAGAGAGGAGTTGGGCCATAATCCACCACGCGGGCCCAGTGTGGCTTGGTGGATTGATTAGTGGTCACCCCATGTCGAAGCTTTCAGGCCGCCCGAAGGTCTTCGACATAGCCTAACGACTGTTGTCCTGAGACAAACATCCGGGGCCGACGGCTTAACGTGCCCTCCGAAGCACGAAAGCGCTGCATTGAAGAATGCCACTATCCAAGTCCCGATCGCAGCAAATTATGCTTAACTTGTTGATCGGTTAAGATCGCTAAGTCAAGCTCCACTATGAGCGCTTCTTATCTTAACCATTAAACATACTTAAATCATTTTGTTAACGGAATTATACCTAAATGTATAATATTAATATCATTGTTATATCTAAAAAAAAATATGATACTTGAAGAGTACGTAATATTAGTAGTATATAAAATTATAGTATTACAGTTGATCGATATATCAAGTGCTGGTATAGATTCTAAATTATATATCAACTATAACGAATATCAATTAAAACTATATCAACTGTCCGTTACGTCAAAAGTCTTTTATATCCAGTGAAGGGTATTCAAATAAAATCCAAATAAAAATCTGTAAAATGAATTTCGACCAACAGTCACGCACCCGAGGTAATGACATGTTTCATTATTTCAGCGGCCTATTTTCGAGTCAAACAAAAATGACGAGAGGCATAAAAATTAATCTTACTTACTTTTTAGTCTTCTGATTGTCTCACAGGATAATCTATGTTTACCTAAATCAACCCCAATAGCCATAAATTATTCTAGCCGGCCTGCCAGTGGTTTTGCTCGCATCAAGACGATCAGTGATTGACCTACCGATAGTACTTGTAGCTCCACCTACCGGATACAATTGCGTTTTCTAATCATCCGGGTACCAATTGGAATTAGGTGACAAACACACGTACAGAAGAATTATATATAATATCATGTATAATCCCTCCTATATATCCCAAGTATATCAGAATCTCAAGTGACGGTACCACAAACTATTCATCGGTGTAAGATCAAAGAGACTTTTTGTTACTGAATCAAGACCAAGAGTTGCCAGTAAGGCGCGGGGTAAATATGTGCTTCTATTCTAAACATCCAGTCTGACCTTTACATTTTTATGGTTATCTCTTAATTTAAGATACTAACTCCTGTGTATCACTTGAAAATTCTTAAGTTTTTTCTCATTACCATATGGGTACAAAAGTTATCTAGGCATACCCAGTTTTTTGGGTGTAGTGTCACGCTGTAACCCTATGGGTTACAGCCGTATGGGCCGGCACATCTGGGCAAGTACCACACTCTAACATACCACCGACGTTAAGTAATATAGCTTGCTATTGCGTTTCAGTCGGTTTGTGGGAGGTTCCGGAGGCCCAATCCCCCTTACTCTCTCCTACTCGCTTCACTTCTCCCCTCCACCATCACCCCTTCTATTCCTGTTAGAGGTCGGCAGTGCGTTAACAACGCCCTTGGTGTTGCAAACGTCTATAGGCGACAATGGCCATTTTCCATCAGGTGGGCCACCTGTCGGTCTGCCTACTCTTGGCAATAATAAAAAAACCCAAATATACTCCTAAAATCAAATATCTCACTCTACGTAAAAACCTTTAGTTAGGAATTAGTGCTTTAAGAATTGGAATCAACTAAAATAAAAAAAATATGATTTGAACAGTACACTCGCAGGTCGCCATATTAGGCTTATATACAATAGTTTTCGTAGAAAATATTCCAGGAATTAGGGCATGCCGTTAAAGGATTTCTAAATATTAGACTATTTTAATCACGGAAACAACTCAACCCCCAGTTTCAATATTAGTATAATAAAGTTCGATCGAAGTTCAAATTTATTTGATTACTTATTTATTAACTTTGCCAACAACAAAACCACTTAACCTGCAATTATTAGAAAACAACGAACTGTAATTGAAAGGTGAAGAGCCAAGGTCTATGATTGCATCAGTAATATATTGTTAGAAATCAGAAGTAAAGGCTTTTTTTTTTTTCAGAAAAAATGGATAACATGCTTTTATTTATTTTAGAAGTACCGTAACTAAGTAACAATAAATTGATACAACAGCGTTCACGCTGTACAAAATCACGACGAGGAATGACAATAATATATAATTTTATTGTATTTCGAACACGTAATTAAAGGCATTTTTCATCCGCCGTCGAGACGCGAGCCAAGGGGAAGACTAGGTGACAGTCCGCTTTTGCAAAAGACTACCCTGATTGGAACACAATAGTGTCAGATATTCTACTACGCAGTAGTATAGTTTGAGTTCATTGGCGTGTAAGGATTTGATGGGCACTGTAACAATGAAAACTCTATAGACAAAGACACAAAAATCAATGTTTCGAGGACACGGGTTGTCGGAAGACGCAGGTTAGATTTCTGTCCGAGGATGAGTGATGTTTTAATTTAAGTTGCAATGTCTTTAACTTTTGTATGTGTTGAATAAATGTTAGTTACCACAAACACAAGTGCAATTTCGTCTTTTATAATGCGTTGGCATCTTTTTTTTGCACCTGAAATTCATCATCTGAAATAGAAAACGCTATAGTAAAATCGTTCCATAAACGAGTTGAATATAGTATTGAACGGTCATCATTTCAAACAACCACTCATATAAATTAAAGGTTATGAAATACAACGCTTTTATTAACTTTTCATTTTCATAATTTTTACCAACATGTTTCAAAGCGACATATACTGCTTATGCCCTACAAACCTATTTCGATATAGAAAAAAATGTGTTTTCATCAATATTTCGACTTCGACTCCTTATCAGAGTACATGTTTTTAAAAAATCCATGAATGCAGTTTTTCTTGTCACTAAAATCGATTACATGTTGCCTAAGAAGATATCTTTGTATGTATTATAGCTTAGTTTCAGACTTGCCCATACTGAGCAATCTGAATGGCCCGTCCTGTACATACAGTCCACTTAAGCCCTTTTTGCAAATTCACAATATAAAAAAAGAAGTATATATAATCGAGTAAATTAAAAATTGTTTGACCTAACTTCCAAATATGTCTATCGCATTTCTTTTCTGCCTCTTTCTGTCTCTTTTGCGCTACAGCGTCCCTAGCACAAAATTCAATTTCTAATCGATAATGCAATATAACCATGGTTTTAAAATATTAATCTTAACGTCAGGACAGCATGTCCTCCCCAACTTCCATTATTAACAAAAACACCCGAAAATGTTGCAATAACATCAGTTTGACCAAACATCACATTCATCTAATAATTCATCTCGCCGAAAAAAGTTTGACACGTCTTCCATCAAACCGAGGGCTCGTTTATTTTTGACACTCGGTGCTTGTGTGTTATTTATTAAAGCACCAATAAAATGTAGCCTCTGGGCTAGTTGAGAAACATGAAAAAATGAAAACACGACATTGGTGATTTTCAGATGGTAGTTTTTTTCGGAGCGTGGTTTGTCTGAAATTAAAGTATCAAAGAACTCCGGCGAAACTTCCCTTGGACCTGGAATTAAAATTTTATTTTGTCTGTTTAAGAAAGGCTTCGGTTGTACATATAAATTAGATAAAAACGTTCACATTCATGTTTTATTTTAAACAGGCCACATTTATTAATTAAATGCACTCTTTGACTTTAGATTATGTAGGTACCTATCTCGCTTAGTTTGTCACAAATAACCCTGGTATCTCTCTGATCTATGAAATAATCATTCACCCTCTCTGGTGGAACTTCAGAGAGGAAATTTGAAGAGGTGGAAAATGTGACTGACTCACCCGTGATTCTTCGATAGCCTTTAGGTATGGCGCTGGTCCGAGTGATTCGGTCTTCCTTCGCCTGAGGATCCACTATTCCTAGATGAGTTTCCGTTGAATGGGCACTGATATGCCGCTGAACGCGGTCGCGATCTCGAGCCCGTATCATGCAGCTGCACTGATGGCGAGTTAGGCGGCGACGCGCGGTTTACTTCCTTGTTAGACAAGATGTTGATGTGAGCAAAGTTCGCGGCGATACAATGGCACGACCGATATATCGCGGCTATGTAGATCGGCTAACTTTGGCTGCTGCTGTGCAAAATGGTGGATAATGCACACGGAACAAATATGACTTGTATCGTTGAAGTCTCGAAAGGTTCTCGTCAGTCACTTGACGTTTGGAAAGGTAGGGAGGTGTTTAGGAGTTACCAAAGTACCCACATTTTATGATTTTTGGCGTTATGGGTAAGTTCAATATTAACCACTCTCTACCGTAGTATGTTTCTAAGCAAGAGACGTCTTGGTGGATACCACCGTCAGATATTATTATCTGACACTGCAGCTGAATTGAATTTGCAGTTGTACTACTGTTTACAAGTGCAATTTGAAAAAAAATAATACCGTCTTCCATTCCATTACTTTGGTAAAAATCAGTTATTGGAGTGTAACTCAAAAACTACTGGACCGAATTTGATGAAATTTAAACGGGAAGCTCCAGCTTTCAAACAAAAAAAGAATTTTACGGAGAAGAATTTTTTTATTTTCATCGGTTGACCGTAAGTTGTGAGGTAACAAACATTAAAAAAAATACAGCTGAATTGTGTACCTCCTCCTTTTTTTGGAAGTCGCTAAAAAGAGCTTTGTCGCAAGTGTTACTGCAGAAACGGATTAAGTTCGTGCAGTATTCATAACAAAACAGCCACTGTAATTGGCAGGCGTGACGCTTACCATCAGGCAGGTGACTTGCCTGTCTTGTCAACAATAATCTATACATCGATTATTGACCATGTAGTTAATGTCATCGCTACCTTGGTGCTAATGACATATTTTGAATTCGACGTTCAGTATTTCAAAAAGATTTACTTTTTTCTAAAATACTACACACAAACCACATATTTAGATAGAGTTACAATAAAATATTATAACGTTATTAATTACATAATATTTACTTAGTCATATTTAGTATATTTAAAAGTAGTAGGAAATTATCAAGATATTGAAACTGGTCCTCTCCCATTGTATTGTGAAACGTAAATCTCTGAAACTAAAAAAAGAAAACTACAAAGAAACTAAAGTCTAGCGTTAAATTATTATTTAAACACTTTTAATCCGAGTAAATGAGTTCCTTTCGATGAATGACAATCATTAACATCATGTATATAATATCAAATTAATTAGAAATTAAATTATATTTAAATAATATAAAAAAATTAATAATTAAACATTACTTAAGCGCTCGCAGTAGACTTTACCTTGTCGACCTAAACCGATTAACTAGATAGTAGAAGCCTCTATATTGAATGTTTGTTTTATTTTCTAACCGATTCATCATATATTTCACACTATATGCATGACCGCGTATTTGCGGATGCAAATCGCTTTAAACCGGATCAAAGCGGAACCGAGCCAATTATAATTTTATCGGCTATTGTTAGAAATAGAAACGGAACTCGATAATTCAGTGCCAACACTAAACTTTGGAATTGGTACAGAATTTTGTGTCGAGCATTGTTTGTTTCGACAAAATGTGTTTGGTATAACACTTTAATTTCCTTTCCAGCTTTTCAGTTACACTGTTTCTAAATTAAACTAGGTATCTAGCACAAATGTGGTGCGAAAATCGAGTAAGACAATAAAAAATTGGCATCCCATCCATAACAATTACTTTTGATCAACAAACAAACCAATAACACGTCTTTATATGTTGAAATGTTTTGGTGACTTTTTCGCCTTATAAAATACTAACTGCGCTCCGCGGTTTTACCCGCACGGTGATGGATGTGGATGAATCAAATGTAGCGTATGTTACTCAGACATAATATAGTTTTCTACTGATAACATTTTTTTTGAATCGGTTATATAGTTTTTGCGTTTATCTGATATAAACAAACTATCAAAGCTTTCCTCTATAATATCAGAGTAGATAAAAATAATCACCATGGTACGAATAATGTAGCCTAGTTTTTAACGGCGTTAATATGGCACATTTTTACACGGAAAAGTAGTTATTGTGACATAACTGTAAGAGTAAGACATATTATGGTATCACGGAATTTATCGTAGATATTGATGTTTTATATAAAGGTTCAGCACATCACTTTGCTCTATTGTCAATAGTTTCCGCAGCGTACTTTATTTTTTTCAGACCTTGGGTTACATTATCAAAATTATCATATTTTCAAACTTTTTGAAAATATTATGTAGCCTATGTTACTTTAATGTAGCTTTGATTAATTCGTTACATACAAAAATATACATGTTTCCCTTTTTTAGTATTATAAATTAATTAATTAATTTATGAATAGTGTATAAATGTCATGTAGTCTCTTAAAGTTATTTATGTTTCTAAAATGCATAGATAGAACGAAACTATAACAATTCTTAGTGACAACAAAGCCATGATAAACTGACATTCTCTTGGCTTAATTAATAATCCACCTTTGACAAGACGTTATCATCTTCAGTTAAGCAGCTAACGAGGTAACTTAGCTAAGCTAACAACTAAGTCACAAACTTAGCTCGCCTTCACAACGTTCAATTGGTCCTAGTCTGGTAGCTAAGTTGCTTAATCTCAGTAAAAACGAGACCCCTTTGTCGTGTGCTTAAGTTGTCGCAGCCTCTTAAGTTTGCCGTCATTTTAGTTTGAGCTGTCTTGTCTAGTTGTACTTAGCAAGAACTATGAAATAACTTAGACGTTGAAAGTTTTATTGCAAATAGAGTTTGACTTGAGTTTTGTAGTGGTTCATAGTAACCTGGAGTTTTGCCTTGTAAAGTTTAAGTTACGATTGTACAATCTAAGGTATTAATGTTAAATAATTTAACTACCAGAAAAAAAACGTATAGTCCTACATCTGAAAGAAATACCACCACGTGATAAAAAACAATGTGGTTGATGATGTAGAAGATAGATCATGAAATTACCTATAACTGTTGCTTTGAACGTGACTAGGTTATGAACGCCACAAAAACGTTCCGATATTCTTAAAATAATTATTTATTTCTACAATGTTTTCCTATTCCATATTAAGACTAGACTAATCTAATGGTATTATTATAAGGAAGTTATGAATACATTTTATCAGTGTTGGCGGATACCACGTCGCATTGGGCTTGCGTCGTAGATCTCCACACCAGCATCCTGTGACTGAAAGAAAATATTGGACCGGATAGCTAAAGTACGAGTATGATGCTGGCCCATCAAAACATGTCTGGTTGTAAATCATACTGCAAAGAATTTACTGCATGAGCACGTAAAAAACATCTGAATGAGCACGAAAAAAACATCTGAATCTGAACATGAATATGAATCTGAACATCAAAGTAGTTTTTTCAGAATTGCAACAAGTGAAGCTCTAATAGTATAGAGAAACGAGGATTAGCCATCAGTCAGATGGTCACTGAATCAATCGGTTTCGCGTTTCACTGGCCAGTCTCGTTAGAATCACTGATTCATAATTTCTTATTAGATGATTTTCATATTCGTCATTTTCGCCACTTGATACATCCACTAAGTTATTTTATTTTTATTTATTTTATTCTTCGTTGCTTGCTGCATTTACAGTATGAAACCAAAGCATGCAGCAAGCCCGTTTTACATATTTACCTTAAATTTAGTTAAGCTACAAAGACACATAATTGCTTAAAAAATTAATGCATAAGCTTACAAACATACCTAATCTTGTAAAAAACAAATCAACATCTGGTTCCTGATCCATTAGGGAGTTCAGCAAATTGAGAGCATGAGACGTGGGAGCGTATTGAGCGGTCCGCGTACGCACTAGTGGTGGTGCGAGTAAACGTCGCACGCGCCGGAACGGTGCTAACCGGTTCGGCGTGAACAGTGAACAGCGAGCCAGTGCACTCGAGTTGTCTATTTTGCCGTTGAATAGTAAATAGTAGTCCGTCAATAATGCGCACTTACGTCTCAACTGTAACGTGTGCTCACCTACCTACCATACCGGTGACGCAAGTTAAGTGGTAAGTTGTCAAATTCTCTAGTGGCTTGGTTTGCGTTTTTGTCATTTTCCTTATTCATCACTTTTACTTAACTGCTTGGACTTGAACTTTTAGTGAAGGAGATGAAGCAATTCACATCATGGGCAGATAATAAAGAAGGGAAGCTTAAATCGGGTAGACGAAAGACGTCTAGGGTCCGTAATATCAGGGAGTGGACCGGGATTAAGACCGTGGAGCAATTGTTCAGATTGGCGCTAGACAAGGAAACATTTAGGAAGCTGACTGACTTCAGTAATGGAGAGGCACTTAAAGAAGAAGAAGGATAGTTAATATGACACTTTTTGACTTTTTGGCGCCCATCTGGTTAGTTACCCCTTTTAAGTTTTAAGTAAATTTTTGTAACTTTTTGTTTCGAGCAATCGCCATTCTATATCTATTGTGGCCATCGACCGCATCCCCACTGACTGTCAAGTGAGTTAGTAATCAAACACTAGTCTATTAAATACAAAAATAGTAGTCATGTATAATATTATGTGGAAGTAACCATTAATAACAATCATAGGCTATTTTAAATTCGTTTGAAATTCAATTAAGTCGCGATAAAGTTCCTTTACATGTGTAAAATAACAAGAATCGAACATCTGTTAAAACCGTTATCCCAAACTCAAAATTAATCCGCCATTTGGTAACTTTCAACCCATCATAATGAATGAAATACGGAGCATTACGTATTCGAGATCCCTTTATAAGCGATTCTGGGGGCGCTATGAATGGCTTTGAATATCATAGCTCGTACGTATTCTGAGAACTGCCGATGTTACGTGGTAGAAATTGTAATTGCTCCTTTAGTAGCCGTATGAGATATAAAATGGTGCTGTTTTAAGTGGTAAAGAAATAAAAGTGAGTTGTTTTCTTTCATTGCTGACTGGTGAATTAACAAGACTATCTTGGTCGGTATACAGCAGAGCCAAACACCGTTGACGGGCACGATACGAATACTTTTTTGCGAATTGTATGTACTACGGCATCTGCTGGCCCGCTGATCTACACGGGGCATATTTGTATTTTATTATGAATTTTTGTAAAAAAATATTTTTAATAAAAATATTTTATTTTATAATTTTATTAAACATACCTTTATTTTAATATGTTTATTAAAAATATTTTTGGCAATATTTTATCTCATTACAGACAGAACCTTTTTTGCTACATTCTTTATATTAAGGTGCTGTCATATCATAATGTCGATAAAAATGAGGGTATATCTAATAAGCAGCGATTTAATTAAACCTACAAAAATAGAATAATATTTCTGAGTACACATAGACGGAATTAAAAACATATATTAACATACTAGATGAAAAAAAATTCAATCATACCACTTAATTTCACCTTTATAATAGTTTTTCTCTTTATTCTCTATTGTATTTGTCATGAAACACATATCAAATATCAATATTTAATACACATATCAATACATAATTAATCTATATATAAATATATATAAATCCGGATATATACCGTATTTTAGAACTGACCATTAAACCAGTTATTTCACTTATTACAACCTTTCAAACTATAACTCAGCAATGCTTGAATATTGAAGTATAATAATAAGCAGGTCATTATGTTCCCACTGCTGGGAACTGCAGACTTTTTATCAGCCTTCTTAATTAAATAATCTTATTTAAGCATTCATTCGTTTAATTTTTCTTTTTAGATCAGTTGAGATTTGAATGTTCAGTTCAGTTTAAGAATTTTAACGTCGTCTTATAAGTGATATTTTAAATTGACATCTAGGAAGATTTACTGTGCCCTCAAAAGCCTGGAAGCGCTCAGTTGTGTTATACTTCAAGCAGTCGCCCGTCGCACTAAGTGCCGAAATGAACGTTGCTTAACTTATTTGATCTGATAAAAAAGACTAGTAAAGTTTTCTGCTACAAGCGCTTCAAAAGTTATAAATTGCTAACTTTTATCGCAATCTTGAAAGTATTTTCGCTGGTTGTGACTCCAGAGTTAGTTAGAAAGGTTGTATAAAACATGGTTTGTAGCCCTACTAACTTCGAAGGTAACATCAAAAGTTTCTACGACTTGTTTATTTATCAGATTAGATCTTATATTTGTTTTAAAGCCTATAAAGTTTAGGGGTTTCATGAAATCTGCGAAGTTATCATGTACTTTCACATCTTTATGAATAAAAACTTTATGAATTGTAATAAAAAGCGTTATGAATTTCATGAGTAATAAGTTAAGCTTGCAAATAGATTTTTTGACTAAATATAAAATATTTCATTGAAATTGGTTGTGAGTTTGCCACATATTTATAAAAAATCAAAAACTTTACCATAGCAAAGGTTATTGATGTAGGTTTCGGGCATGTGCAATGCCTATCCTCAAGGAGTTTACATTGCAAGATTGCGGCGAAAATTTTAATTTTGGTAATACCCTTTCTTTTTTAATATTGCATTGTCAAAGGAATACATGCTAAATACCTACTCATCTTAAAACTCAATTACATCCGCATCCTGGCATGTCAGGCCAACCCATGAGTATCTGCGGTCTTCTTGACATATTATATAGCTGCAAAACCATTGAATATGTGGCTGATGTCACAGCGTTTCAAACAAGTATAAAACTCATCCCGATGGCAACTTGCAGACGCCGCTGCGCGCTCGCCCTGTAGATAGACACCCGGGTCGATGTATTCGATCCCTAACGTGAGTGTTTTGCTGGTTAATAGTAATAGTCCATTGTGTCATACTCACGAGAATTTCAATACAAAAAAACTTCGGTTCAGATATTTTAAAGTTTATGGTTTCTGATGAACGCTGGGTATGCTACGAGTATATATTAGCTGTATAGCTCCTCCTGTAGACTAGTGTAGTAATTTAAGAGCTATACCATTATTTTTTATTTTTGTCTGCCATTAGCTTTGAGTACGATGCCTTTCTTATATCGTAGACCTTGACACTGGTAGAGTAACGTCTTCTATCGTTCTAAAAAGAAATACATATGCTCTTTATTTGACTAATGCTGGGTCCTTGAGGTAATTTAACTCCAGTTTGTGCTGTCGTTGTTTATGACATTATCCGACAAAAATAATGTCATAAAAACGTGAAATAACTTTAACGAATAAACTAGAGTTAAAATATTAGGTCAGAAACCCAGCACTAATTCTAAATATCTTATTCTTATTCTGTGTGGGGGCGCGTCCTGCGCTGACGTTCCGCTTGGGGTGTATTGTGCATTTCCCCCACCAGCCTCTACCCGAGCCATCCCAACTCCTTAATGTAATGGAGTTTGATCCTGGGTCGCTGCGCTGCTGGACACAACTACTCCAGAGATATTCGTGGTGTGCCGATTATGTTCTATAATTATATTGATCCTCTAGTAGTCCGGTTTTGTTCCGTATACTTTCTGTGGCCGTGCACTGCCAACAGCACGTGACTCACGGTTTCGTCCTCCTGCAAACATCCTCTGCACAATGGACTGTCCGTTGCACCAGTCTTGTACAGATGATAGTTGAGGTTGTAGTGACCTGTGATAAGTTTTAACAAATTATTGGTTGTGTTTTGGTTCAGACTTGGAAACATTGATTTTGCTTGTGTGCAATGCTTTTTTATCCCTCGTTTTGTTGTTAGTTTTCAGTGTAACGACAAAATAGATTCCGTACTTACATCGCTGAGGGCTTGCAGAGATCATTTAACTCCCCACTTACTTGTTTCTTTGTTGCAATTTTGGATATCTGCCTTCCTATTTCCTGGGCATGAGCTATGGCTTTTTGTCCATGCTTCTAAAATCCTGATACTGTTTGATAAGTTTTGTAAAGCCGCGTGACACTCAGCTATCACTCTTGACCTGGTTACTGGCCTTCTAAGTGCATAGATAACCGCCGCGCTATCCAAGGTAAATACAAGTTGTTCTTTCTCTTCAGAGATTATGGTACCCACCTCGTCTTTGTATGATATAGCTTTTCTATATATCTATTATATTTTATATAATAATTTGGTAATTATCGAAGTTTCAGTGTTTCTTCCAAAATATTACAACTAACGTCGAACAATAAAGTCACAACCTTTTCACCAAACTGTCCTAACTAAAACTCAGATAGGATCAGATATAAGGAACCCATAAAAGTAATGTTACCGTATTATCCACGGGCATTGTTCGATTCTTCCTATTGTACCTCGTGTTTATGAAGGGGCGATTGGTAAAGTTTTAATTGACTTAGACTTAGTTTTATTTTGTTTGCATAGATTGGTATTCAGGCTTTATTGAATGTTAACGGGGCTTCCTTTGTTTGTTAATCAATTTTCAAGTGGGTTCTGGATGTGTTAACAACCATATTTACAAAACATATTTACAAAACTTTACTTGTTTTGGTAGGCCTTATAAGAGTACCTAAGTAGAAACATTGTAAAATCTATATTTAAAGAATGGCCCGAGTTTCTTGCCGCTTCTTCTGGTAGGCTCTATTTATTTCGAAATACGGCGGTAGAGTCTTTAGAGCACATTATAATGAATAAATGGCGTTCAAAAGTGCGTCTTTGATGGCTAAATTGGATAAATGATTTAGACTCTTTAACTTTGAGGCTTTTTTTGCCATAGGCCGTATCTTGACTGGTATCCCCGTAGTGCCGGATATAAATGCGAAGTAAAAGTGCGCAAGCATTACTATATTAGGGTGTGAGGCGCACTGCAGCAAGTAAAATTACTGGTTGAGACTCTAAAACTAATGTTTCGGGGTTATCATCGGAGCACAATCCCGTGCCATACAAATATCTACTTTAAAGCTCTGGGTGGCATTGCAACTGACATGATCAAGCGTAGTGCCCACACATGTCGCAATTACTGGAAATGTAGTACGACTTCTGAGAAAACTATTGTATTCTAGGCCAAATATGGCAATAGGCGAGTCTACGGGTACATCAGTATGTGAGTAAATTTAAAAAAAAAAACAATTGTCAATTTGGAAAAATAAAATGATGCATGTAAATTTGAATTTCTAACCACAACAGAACCTAAAATTTATTTAGTATTAAAATTGACTTTACTAACGCAATTCACCTTATGGAGGATCCCAATAATCTACGAGTATCAATCCACAGTTTTCCTTACTGTCGATAGACATGTGACATAACGTCCATATAAATAGTGCCAAATCTCTAACTCTGGGGGAGGCGTATGTGTAGGGGAGGCATATGTTCAGCAGTGGACGTCCTATGGCTGAGATGATGATGATCTAACTCTAGTAAGGTAAACTGGCGATAGATAGATAGGTTATTGGCACCGGCCGTTAGAGTATTATTAATTTTTAGATTGATATTTGCGCCTTTTTTAAGTGTGATATGTATAGATTGGCGAACATGTGCGTCTTTCATGCCTGTACACTCAGACAAAATAAAAAAGTCAAGACAGAATGTTGTGAACAGAGCAGTGAGGCCGGTTTTCTATGCATGTAGTGCGTGAATCGGTGCTGCCATGATAATTTAAATTACCCCATAAAAATAACGTTATCAAATTATTAACGTTATAAATTTAATAAAGTTATAACGTTATTAGTTTTCATATAATAATAGGGTTCCTACATTAGGTGTCGGTAAAAAGTAGTGGCATTTGGTGGTGAAAGAGAAAAGACAAAGAGTTTCAGAAATAAAATTACTCGGTGTAACTGCTAGTTTTATTTAAAAACCTTTATGCTGAATTAATTTTTGTACGCTTGTCGTTTACTTTGCACTGATTTAGAAATACTTTCTAATTTAGCAATATGGTGGAATCTAATGTTAAAGTATTTCTCAATTACACACCGTATTAAATTAAGTTTATGTTCCTGCCCAACATATTCATGTTTTGACTCTAAATTGATAAAAATCTGATTGTTTCCAATGAATTTCTTTAATATGTTCAAGACTATAGTTTGGTGTTGATTTTCTGCGGTTATTGCAATATTTTCATTCAATAATTTTCGAACAACTGCTTCACAAGTGACACAAATGTCAAAAAGATCCTTAGACGGGAAGCGAAGACCGCCTTTGTTTTTTAAACTAATGAGCTTGTGAAAATAAAGTTTCTCATCAGTCTGCAAGGCATCTTAACATTTAGAACATTTTATGGTTTTAACAAGATAGTGCACTGTACTTCCAGATATGTAACCAATTATCATTACTAAGGTTGCCTGGAAGAGATTGCTTTTAGCAATAAGGCCGCCCATTGTGACACAATTTTTGTAATCATTACATTTAAGTTTTCATATTGTTATGTTTTTGTGAACAATAAAGTATTATCTATCTATCTATCTATCATTTTTCTGTAGTCACCATAATATGAGTTGTCATGTAAACAACTGGCCCAATCAAATGATTCATTAACAATTTCATTAAGAAGTTGCAACGAAGAATTTTCAATGGTTTCTTCTTCTTCTTCTTCGTGTCTATACGAAGATGAAGTGCTATTTATAATTTTAGTTGTTGAAGTGCATTAAGTATTGCTATGTGTTCTAAAGGAACACAATTACTTTTTGTAAGACATTTTAATTCTAAATGACATAGTATTTTTTTGTAGCTTGCTTGTAAACTGTCTTACGTAAGGGTTATCGTTGAACCCTCAATGCATCCTAATAGACGTAAATAGAATCTCCAAATGATCCTGCCTTAATTTATAAGTAGATAAAAAAAACAACCTTTTTTCATTTTCTATGTACTTCGTATAAAGCGCTTTTAAACTTTCAATATTTATTAATGTACCTTTGAATCCTGCTTTGCATTTTTCTTCTACGACTGGTTTATAAAATCGCGTGATGACAAAGACTGGTCGACCATCTCGTATAACTTTCCGCATACTAACTACACACAACAACATTCAATATAGATACACCCTAAAAACAAAAGACTTCAATAGAAATATGGTTTATTTTTACAAAAATACATAACCGCCTTCAATATGTACGAAATTGAAAATCCAGTGTGAAATTAATGCGAGTCCATATAAAGGTCCGTATTAAAGGTAAATATCAGGTATCCAACAAAAAAATAATTGTTCAAATCGGTTTATAAATAACGGACTTTTGAGGTAACAAGTATTTAAAACAATAGTACCTAATTGCGAACCTACTCCTTTTAGATGTCGGTTGAAAATAAACTAAAAATAAAAAAAAAGAATTGCCCATTTTTTTTAATTTGCTTTCAAACGACGGAACCGGTTTTGTATAAAGACATTGCGTCGAGTGTCATACAATATTATATTTAAAGAAAAGTCTAATTTAGAACCTACTTCATTTTTGAAGTCGGTTAAAACACGTTGATAAACTATTATAAAAACGTACCCGTATTAACGTAACATATATACTAAATATTCAGATTACCCAATAATAGGGTAAACCTTACAGGCTTTACCATGGCAACACTTTCTATGTTCCAAGCAATAACCTTTATTTTTATTTATTTAAAATATTGCTTTCCAAGTTACTTACGTGTGAAATGTGATTCCATCCTTCTTTTTATATTTTGATGTTTGTTTTAACACCGTTTCACGACACAATTCGGCATTTTGACTGGTAAATTTGTTGATTTACTTTACGTGTTGCTTCCACGCGCAGCGATAGTTCGACTGACGAGTCAAGGCGTAGTTTCGTTGTGCGTGTGTGTGTGTAATTGTGTATGTACACGGCGAGGCGTAGTTTTACCGGCTTCACTTTTCTGTTCACAACATTCTGTCTTGACTTTTTTATTTTGTCTGAGCCTGTACATACAATATTTTCATTTGATTCTGTTTTATGCTGCTATAAATAGAAAGCACTCCTACTTTCTCCTAGTCTGACCTAGAAGCGATTGACATTGTTTCCGAGTACTTATTGCAGACATAAAATCCCACTCACGACACTGCCGGCACTCGGCTCAAAACATTACGGTGCATACTTTTAATTATACACAAGTTCCGATGTAAAAGGTATTTTACATTGTATACATATATCCTCTATCCTTTAACATATGTAATGTAGGTGATAAGGGAGGGAAAGAGAAAGGGGGAGCTCAGAAACCATAACAAACTTCAAAGTCGTTTGTTAAATAAGTTTTCCTGCTGCACAAACACAGAGGAGTTACGAAGTTGTTCGCGTCAACATTTAATAAATACACTGACAGATTTACTTAAAAACGCTGCTTAAATTGAAATATTGTCCTTGAGCACTGCGAACAACCACTTTGCTGTGTTTACAAGTGCCTAAGACCGTTAGCGTCAAAGAAAGTGGGTAGTTATAAAAATGCGACTTTTTAAATGTTAGAGTAATTCTTTTAAATAAAAACTAAATTATAATTATAACTAATTTTTATCATCAAATTATAGGAAGAATTCAAAAACTATGCTACGGTATCAAATACGCAGTTTTACATATTTTCTATTCATCGTGTTACGGTTTTTTTTTTGGTCATTCTATACTGTGACCTCGGAGCATTTGCTCGATACATCGCTTGATTGATATAGTCCCTTGACAAATTTTAATTGTGCGCATACGTGTTTCCAAAATTCATGTTTTATAGGAGTTTATGGCTGGCCAATGTACTAATGGGTCCTCCCTTAATTAGAAAAAGAAAACGCTCGAGTTTTTTCAATCTGTCAACGTCAAGTAGCTAGTTGGTTGTTTGAAGAAGTTCGGTGTGGCCAGCTTGTGGGTAATTTGACACAATGACGGTAGAATTGTAAAATATAAAAAAAGTTGGGGAAAATTAACTAAACTTGGAATCAATAATTAGTTTTCAGAAAATGCAAGGGACGACCTTACTTTCTTTACATAAGTACCTACGGAGTGACTTAGCGGTGTTGGCACGAACTAAATAAAGCTTGCTTCGCCTCATATTCCCGTGCGCAGGTGCTCAGTCACCTTTTCCAGGTCATTCTACCCATGCAGGGACATACTTCGGATTATTAATGCTGGATTCTCCGCGTGAATACGAGTTTTGAATTCGAATATGTTGCTCCGACTTCCATCTGAGGTAATGCGAATGGCATAAGGGCCACACTGAAGAAGATTTTCTGGAATGGATTCTTTCTTGCCAATGTAGTCTCATTTTGCTGCGAACACGGAATTGCATTTTGGTTTTGTTTGCAGGCTTGGAAAAAGTGCCAGCCCCCCGGTCCCTTCCTGCTCTTGGCATCGCCACCCTCACATACCAGTAAGTACCTGCTAGTATGAAGGCTTAGACGTTTCTATGCATTGTTTTTCTTTGTCCAAATTCGGTTCTAAATTACGTGTTATTTTCAGGCCTTTTCGTTCGACCCCAGCATTTTGGGAACCCGCTTGATAAACCAGTGTACACGTCATCCTTGTGGAGTGGACTCGTCGTCCAGAGGTGTGTCACGTGCCGAGCCGGCCCAGCCTACCACAAACGCTGTGCTGAGCTGTGACAGCTCTCCCAGAATCGGACGGGCGTCTCGCCCGGCCCGGCTTTAGTCAAGTGTTCCCGGCAGAGCGCCACGTGGGATCAGTCTGCTGGTTGCGGTAACCTCTCAGCACCCAACGTTCCGGTATTTATAGTGTTTTTATTCTACTTTTTCCGGCGTATTGACCGCCGGTGGCGCCCTTCCTTTTTTTGTGATCATACAGTCAGACGGAACTAATCTTTTACCTTGAGCGACCCACGATTTCTCTTTGACCCTGAAATTCCGAGCTAGCTGGCAGGAAGGTACCTATTTTGTATTGTTTCTTGGTACCTACCTAAATTTTTGGACAATCTTAGCGTACTCTACTAACAAAGTATTTGTCCATCTTTTCCCATTACTACCATACATTGCTGGCCCAGAGAAATTAACTTAATTGTCATAATTTTATTTTAATTAGTAGGGCGTTGTTCGCTTACACCAGACCTCAATCCATCGTGGCTTCAGTCCATATGGGATCACTGACCGTTCAGAGTCAGGTGCAAGCGAGCAATCCTTTTTAGTACAATACTGCCATGTAGAGAGGTGTGTTCTTGAAGTAGTACTTACCTATTTACTGTAACTGTTTTGAATGCCTGCAGAATTTTAATAAACCAACATTAGATTGAAAACTTCATGTATTTGTTTAATTTCAATAATAGTCTCCTATTAGGCAGGTAGATACTTAGATGTGTGTGGAGCTTCACTTTCTCACCTCGGTCAGCTGTAAGGGAAGATATATAATACACCAATAGTTGTAACAATCATCATCTCAGCTGTAGGACGTCCACCGCTGAACATATGCCCCTCCCCCCCCCCCCCCCCCCCACACACCTTGTCGGTGGACGAATTACGCTGCGCTTGCCGGTCCGTATTTTCTATTGATTTATTTTAAGTGTTTTTGCATACCTTTGCGGCCCAGTGTAACATTACAAATCTAGATAATATTTTAAAAACACTTGTTTATAAAATATGATATAGTAATAGTCAGTCAAGTTTATGCCTGACCATCTTCAGGGTGGATTTTGCGTGAAATTACCATTCGCTACCCCCACCTATTATCTGCTTATTGATGTGTAATAAAAACTTATTGTAAGTACAAGTTATTTTCACTTAGTTTTTACGTGGGAATCCTTGGAACAGGAGCAACCAACATGCTTAAAAGGACTAGGTATTACATTTCATTTTAGTATATTTTTAGTATATATTACATGCGTTATTAATGGTGTTGATAATGTAGATGTTCAACAATATTTCACGAAATAATCCAGTTCATGCTTTCGTATGTGAAGGCAATCGTCCATATCTGTAGACAAATGTATCCCATTATATCATGCAGTTAACTTTGTGCAAAAAAGGGTAGTATATTATAATTTTTGTTTTTATTAATTTACTGATAACAAGCTGATCTCTAAACAAAGTAAACAATAGACAAAAAGTGTAAAATATCACCGTGACAAAAGGTACGATTACGAAAACGGTTTAACAAATGTCCGAAGACAAAGCCCATTTACCCTTCCGTCCCTTCCATACAAATGATGGTATCACACTCTGTCAATTCTACACAACCTTCCACTCAGGTTGAAATGACAAACTTCTTTGGTCATGCGTAAAATATATCTGTCTCTTATTTCACCGAATTTAAAATCGAAAGAAGGTTCTATGTTCGACAGTGTGTATTTTTTAACAGAATTCATCCAAGTACAATTTGAAAAATTTTATACCGACTTTCATTCTATTCAGTTATTGGAGTGTATGCCAAAAACTATCATACCAAATTTGATGAAATTTAAATGGGACCACACGGAAAACACTAGCTTTCAACCAAAAAAATAATTTAATCGGTTTACCCAGTCGAAAGTTATGAGGTAAAAAACATTTAAAAAAATACAGTCGAATTGAGTAACTCCCCCTTTTTTTGGAAGTTGGTAGAAAAGTAGGAGGTACTCAATTCGACCGTATTATTATTTTTTATGTGTGCTTGTGGATAACTTTGTCGTTTATGAACCGATTATAATAATTGTTTTTTGTAGAGTATATATTTTGAAATGGTCCATTAAATTTCATCAAATTCGGTCATGCAGCTTTTGAGTTACACTCCAATAACTGAAAAGTGTTTCGCTTATATTGATGATTTAATGATATCACCATTGACGGTGAATGACAATCGATCCTGTAAGTAAGTAGCAAGGGTTACTAAAAACGTAGAAAAAAATACCAACAAAAAAAGTTTTATGTATGTTTGCCGCATTTCTCTGACAATTAAGACATTAAATATTTTTTTGTTAAATAATGTATGGTTTCAAGTTGGTCCTATTTAAATTTAACACAATCGTATGGAAACTCTTGAGTTATGCTCAGTAATGTAATGTTGTAGGGTATAAGGATGATTATTATAGTTTTAGGCATAGAAGTAGCATGTCAGTAGTGAAGTTGGTAAGAACCAAACAACAACAAACAAGTTATTATTTAAATAATCACTTGTTAATATATTTCAGATTAGAAGCGCTCGCAGCTAGTTATAAGTACTAAAACTGATATGTTTGAATCATAATACTATAATCAAAACATATTAGTCTATATCTATGTATAAAGATAAAAAATTAAGGGTTAATTAAGACCACTCGTTATATTCACGTGAAGACCTTAAAATCCACATAAAGACCGGCTGTCATCAATGTTGATTGTTGAATTTTACACTACATGCATTTTAAGTAAGTGTTCCCAGTATAGTCAATTATTAAAAACATTATAATAAAATGATAAAAATTTACTATAGTATCTGATTAATTTTTTTGTATTCACCAAATTATCTATCTGGATGCTAAATTTGAACTTTGTAAGTCATGTAGAACTGGGTTAGAGTTTTGATCTAAATGCCAGTCCGTGATAAAAACGACGATATTCGGACGTTATTTTTTGACGTTTGACGTGTGTTTATGACATTTGGAGCATATTTTTATGTAATTGACAAGCGACAGCAGTGCCACCTGTATAACGCCCGATTCATCAGGTGCGTCTCCAGAATGCCGCAGCGACCAATAACAACGCCGCGGCTAAGAAGATCAGAAGATCGAATCAGAGCAAGCGCGCCTCGACAGCTGCGAACACTGATGAAATAGTTGTTGAGTTATAAGGGGGTCAGAAGTTGCTTCAAATGGTTCGTGCACATACGGTGCGGCTCGCCATTTCTGTTAGCCTGAACTTGGCTTGACACGCTACCGCAAGTCTAGATATAAGGATGAAGTTCCAGAGCATAATCTGAAAAATTATTCTTAAAAACACTCACGCCTTGGAAGGAATCTAAGCAGTCATCAAATTTCCATTGTGTATAATATCATCGGATAGATCAAATACCGTAGATTTCGCTGGCTCAGTCACCTGGAAAGGGATGGAAAGAAATCGGGCGATGAAAAGAACGTAGTTAGGCCGGCCAAATAGCTGACCATATTATAACTCGCGGGACGAAGCCGAAATTTTCCTAACGATTTTCAAGAGACAAGCAGTATTGCAGTAGCAATAACATTGTTCAGAGTAGAGAGAAGTGTTGGCTATAAGTATTGGATGCCAATAGTTACATTGAGTCACTGATGGATAGAAATACTTAGTCATTCCGTTTTCTCGGAGGAGTTTTTACTTATTACGATCTACTTATAAATCTTATATAGTATGCAACGCAGAATAATCAGCAGAAGTGAAATTAATATGCTTAAGAGTGCCAAACCAACGTACGTTTTTACAAAAGTATGTTCCAATATTTGGAACGAGGATGGATATTAATAATATTAAAAATCTACATTCTGAACCACAATAATCTGATGAATGTTTTCCAAAAAAAATTCAAATGTGGAAAATTATATAAAGATTAAGTTAACTCGATATTGGTAGTTTCATCACTAAACTTAAAAAAATTGCCTACTACACCTGTCCTAAGCCGGTATTACATTATATGTGTCCACCTAAGAGATATAAAAGAGTTAGCAGCGTACCCTTCAGTCTTTCATATTACCCTATCAAATGGACATTTCGTAAGTTTTCATGAAACGTGGATGGTTTATGATGTTTCCAATTTCCGGGATGGAATGGTGATTGCACATTTTAAATAATAGATAAGAAACGCTCCGAGGAAATTAATGCCATTAATAAGGGAATGGTGAAGAATATTTAAACTGTGATATAGGGGGCTAACAAGTAGGGGTATCAAACGAAACAAAAAGTTAAGGTTTATTTAAGGTGAATTTTTGCGAGATAACTTTCTGCTGATCTTACTAATGTTTGCCCCGAGCAAGAGTTAATCATCTAAACCAGTGCTTTATAGACGGGATCGATATGCAGACTGTGCTAATGGAGTCTATTGGCATTACTAGGATGTCTCGTTGTGTTATGCCTGCGGTTGTCCGGTCATAATAGATTATAAACCATGATAAAGTAGCAATCCGGCGTCAATGATTGAGGCTCCAAAACTGAGTTAAGAGACTAAGCCCCTGTCAATTAACTACTCGATACATATTTTACTGGAGATAATGTCATATTATCTTTAACGGCCGTTTTCAATAACCTATCTATCGTCGGTTTAGCCTACTAGAGATAGATATTTGACACTATTTGTATGGACGTCATGTCAAATTTCTATCCGTAGTAAGGAAAACTATGGATGCGAATATGATCAATCAGAAAAGGTGTCGGCCATTGTATCATGCCAGTTAGGTACGTTATTGTACAACCTCAGTATGTTCACATTTAGCTAAACTGTAAAATAATATTGCTAGATTGTGGAAGATCAGAAAATAGACTCAATAGCAACGCATTTGTAGCTAAATTCATGTAAGCACCAAGGCACCTCTACTCTTTTTCGAAACCATTTTTTTTCATAATCCAAAAGTTTATAATATTAAACCTAATACATAAGTAGCATATGATGACAAAGTTATATTTTACAGTCGGCCGCGTTCAGTAAAAAGGAGTTTAGCGTAAAAGAGATAAGTTCCCATGGCAATGAGTATGTGGATTTGTGCATAAAATCCTACCTAAATGTAAATAAATATTACTATTGGCCCAAACAATACCTAAGTTTATGATTATCAGTAATCACTAGATATATATGGCATATGTTTTTAATGAAAATAATAATTCATAAAATTGTATGTTAACAGAAATGTATCTCTAAAATCTTCTTGTATAACTTTAAAACTTTAGTAAATATAAGTACCTATAGTTAATTAATAGTTGTATTACTTTTTGGTTTAATTAAGATAAGGCTGATTTGTTATTTACTGCTATACTTTTGCTAGATACAGGCTCTCGCCTAGTTTGAGGCTCGACGCCAAATCTGTTTTTATTTGAAATGTTCTTCGTGGAAATAAATAAATATTGTTATTATTATATTATTATTATTAAAAAGTATGTGGCCGACTCTTTACCCTTGCATCTGGGAAGGTTCTCCATTTTGCGATTTCCGAGATGGATGCATCTTGGAAATCGGAACTATTCGTGCTAATTATAGAGAAACACCGGCTGCTTACGGTACTGAATTATTGTAGTTTCGTTGCTATTTAAGTTCAAGAAGAAATTCTAAGAAAGGCAGAGTACAGTTCATTTTGTCAAAATATAATTTATGTAAAGGTTTAAATTATACATTTACGAAATTTAACATAAATATATTTTACCGTTGCTATGTTGAACGATAAGAAAAATATTCATTCACATATTATTATTAATTATACCTTCTTTTCAGTACTTACCAGGTAGTTAAGCTACTCTTTCCTTTTGCATCCGGTATTTTTTTTTCTAGTTTGCGAGTTCTCGGAATTATTCTGGACAAATACTTATGCTTGTGACGTTGAATAATTAACGCAATATAGTATGTTTATACCTAAAAGCACATACATTTAACGTATTTCTGAACTTGTATCTTATCATATATTCAAACTTTCGAGAAACTTGAGCGTAGTATGCAACTTTCTCACAATATGCCCTCTACACATGTGCACGCTTCTAAAACTCCAACTTCAAAGATAAAATTTGTTCTAACTTTATCCTATCATTTTATGAAAATTCTCACATTTGTCTAGCTCCGGACCAAGAGTCTGAAGTTTTGAAGGAATTCTCTCTTATATTTTTATCTTACACACTTCTAGAATATCGTTACGTCTGTCACAGCTGTTGTAAAACTCAGAGGTTCTTATCGCATTTGTCGTGGACAAGAATAAATGATGTTACACAAAATTTTGACAAGTTGAGCGATAACAAAAGTATATTTGTGATAAAATTGAGGCGTCGAATTGGAAATAAAATGGATTTCAGTTGAAATACGGTATTGCTCTTAAAATAATTCACAAATATAATTCAATTGAACCGTAGCGTGGGCCTTGTTTAAAGGGTTAGGGTATTTAGAGTTAGTTTTAAAATATATCAGGTACTGAGCATAGAAGTTTTAAACCAGTAATAGTTTAAGTCTTTTACATTTACATTTAATTATTATTTACCTATATTATTTGCCGGCAAACTCACGTTACGAATACCCGGGTTTCCTGCGAGCCCGGCGAGCACTGAGCGCTCACAGACGCTGCTGCGCACTCGCCCTGAAGATGAGCATCGGACATACTCAAAACCGGGTCGACATATTTGATCCCTAACGTGAGTCTTTTGCCGGTAGTAATAGTTTAATATGTGTCAAACTAATTAAAAATTTAGTATAAATAGTCATTTCAAATATTTTATAAAGCATTAACAGTTTCAATACAGTGCGAAAAACCTCGAAATGTGTGCAGGTATGACGCTGAAATCCTTATTAATCACAAGGAATGCAGTTCCAACTGCACTAAAATATGCAAATGCAGCCAGTCATCTTAGACCACCAAAAAACTGATCTTCCCTCTACTACTCTGCCCTCAACACTAAAACCCCAAGAGCATTTCTTGATAACCCACTATCACAGTACCTGAGAGGCACCAGTTACTGATCAGTGACCAGTGTCTGGGTTGTAGTGTGGGGTGGGTTGTCTGTGCGTGCGTTGAAGCCTGAATAATAGTACAAAAGTCAGACAACCAATCGTACCCAGTCCCAGTACCCAGTCCCAGCTCCAAGGGAAGAAGAACGCCGAATAATAAAAAAAATACGGATATTACATCATAAGCATCATACCAATTTTAGGATATTACATCATTAGCTCTGTGCCCGCGACTATGTCCGCGTGAAATTCATCTTTATTTTTTACGTGTAAAAAAGGCACCTGCTATCCAGTAAATGGGTACCAGATGAGCCCGTGTCTAGATTGAGGGCCCCTACGATTCTAAGCATTATCCATCTAACGGCGGAGGCCCTGTCAAAGTCGCGGAAGGTAGTAGGTAGCGGTAGGCGGAAGTGGCGCGTATACCGCCACCCATCTTCCTCTGTAGCCTTCAACTCTTAGCCGCGGTGCTGATCATATGTCACCGCAGCCCGCTTCAGTGCTCATCATTTAGTGCATTCACTATTTTGTGTGCAGTCAAGGAACAAAACTAAGGAGTTATGTCAAAACTAGCATGCCAGTATGAAACTAAATAGTTTGTCTGTGTGAAAATGTGACTTCTACTCAAAACACTATTTTACTCCACTTGGGACTGTAACGTGCATTTGATCCCGACAAATCTAAGTAGACAGTTGCACCATAAATCAAGTTAACCGCAAGAGCATTCCTTTGAAAAACTCTAAGAGCTTCCGGGTGCTATGTGAAACGAGCTAGGGGCAGGACTTAGATACAGTTTGAAGGGGAAGGGGCTAATACTTATATTTGATTTGAGGATGGCTCATTATTTGAATTGATTATACAACTTTTAATAATCTTGTACATTGAGCATTTACTTAATATTTTCAGGGATTTATCGAGAAAATCAATCACTGAACAGTAAAATCAGTCGAAAGACAACTTCCTTTTAGCAATATATTTACTTTTAAGTTTTAATGTACCTATTCAAACCTGTTAAGTTGTTGCAAATTTTCCTCGGAGGCTTTGTAATTTTTTTCGTATATTAAGCGTATATTTTTAATATTCCGCAGAAAAGCGATACAATATATATATTTGATATATAGATTAAATTGACTGGCCTAGTTGCCGTTTGGTGCTCTGTGACAGATTTCCAATCTTTATAATGGTAGCTAGCCAAGAGTGCACTAGTAAAAGTCCTACCACCGTTCTGTAAATTTCTTAACATAAAAACCTTCACTGATACCTCTAATGGTTCTAGGTGGGATTCGAACCGATGACCGCCTGATCGATGTGTAACCCTCACTGGCCCCGAAGAATTATAACCTTAACAGTTATATGACTTCTTCGTAAGTTGAAAAGTCACAGTACACTTAGTATTCTTATTCGTACTTCTTTCTAGGATAAGTCTTCTACAGTACATCATGAGAGACACAATCAAACTTTTGTTGTCATTAGGTGCGGGGACGGCGGAAGAGTTAAACTCATAATGAATGCTCTCCCCCACTACTTGTCAATCCTTACTACGTCCCTGGACCTCTTCTTTGTACCTTGATGACGTTTTCCTTGTCTCGGAAGTTAGCCGGATCGATACCATTCCATGAATGCTAATGGTATATTTTTGGGTGTGGAGTTAAGGTAAATTCAACGATATTTATATAAAGCTTCTTTGATAAAACGAATGTTTCTGTGCAAATGGTAAGAAATTTATGAAATGTGCAGATCTAATTTGGTTTAACATTAACGCCTCAAAGATAATAAGTTTACTCTTCATGTTATTTTTATTCTGTAGGCTTTTTGGTTTACTCTATTTACCTGTGTTACTCACTGCACTGTCATAATATATTCTATATATATGTATACAGTAGTTTTGAAATATACTCACAAGGTGTCTTGCTAATACTGGATGAGTACGAATTAATATATTACGCTCTACATTAGCAGCTTGACTGGCCCGATCGGTACAAACAAATATCGAACCAAATGTTATTGTCATAACGAGTATATTGACGTGTACAGCAGCTACAAGTATTTTTTATTTATTTTTATTTTTATTTATTTTTATTTTTATTTATTTATTGAGTACCAACATGTTATACATTAAAACAATTATAATAAATACAATTCACTACACACTCTGACTAAATGCTAACACAATTATAGGTACCGACTACACGCACTAATATAAACGAGCGGTTCACAAATTAAAGTAGATAATAATATGTACAATTACGAATGAAAATAAATCAAATTTTTTGACCATTATTGAAGACATCATATTAAGTTCAATTTATTGCAATAAATATAAACAACAACAAATATAAGCATAATCCGTAGCAATCCAGAAAAAACATTGAAACAATTTATAATTTTTTTGTCAATTTATTAAAAGCTTTTTTAAAAAAGAAAATAATAAGAAAATAACAATAATAATATAATAAGAATAATAAATCCGAGATAATAAAGAAATCAAGAGTATAATAATAATAGTAATCATTGACTGGTTAGTCCTGCATGCATTATATTCAATGGACCAAGTCAATACTGCGGATAGCTTGCTTAAAACTACGAACACTGTCGGTAAAAAGATCCATGGAATACTTTGAACTCAATCTATTATTTTGTGGAGGTGGTTAAGCGCCATACTACAGACAGAGCTATCTGTAAAGTGTGGAAGTTAATTCAGTGTCTAAAGATTCTGTGAGTTCGTTTTTACAGAAAGTCTAGTCTCTAAACAAAAGAAGTTCTGTGAGAGCATACTTGTTACGGTAATATTTTACTATGAAAATCATGCCTTATTTCTAAATTAGAATTAGAATTAGAATTATTTATTGTGTTCATTATACTAGGCACGTTATAGAAAATACATTTATGCGTCAGCATACAGACAGACAGTTTTTTTTTAAATATCATACTTTTGTTCAGTAGGTTATTGTTACGTCATCTGACTCAGATTTTTTTAATTTGTCTTCAAAGTACAGACTTTTTGGTCTCTACTCCTTTATTATAAGTATAGATAAGAACCTTTGTTAAGTTAAGTTAATCTACAAATTGTTTGATGCGTTGGACTTTAAAATGTTCAAAATGGCACAAACAAACTAACAAAACAACAAAAAAAACAAGACGTGTAAATATACACTTATGAATGTGAAAAGTACCTACACATGCAAAAAGGGTCCCCAAAAGGGTGAGCGTGTAATTTTATATGCGATGATGGACAAAGGGCGCGATGGATAGTTTGACCTTTTTGTTTGATGTGGAGTTATTCGAATGCTCCTTCCCTTTTTGTATTGAGGATTATCGGGGTTGATGGTGTGCGAGTAAAATTGAGGAAAAAGTTGTTTAATGCTTATCAATTTAATCTAATCTAGATATGGATGCCACAACTGACCGTGCTGGTAGCAAATCACACAGAGCTTTTAGCCGTAAATATAGACGCAAAAATTAAATATTTTCTCACACCACCGGCAACGAAGTGTTCATTCACAACACAGAGTAGGTATACTAGGATTAGTGCTTTACTGGTTGTAAAAAAGCTTTCTTCTACAATTTGTCGTAAATCACTTTTACCTGTGGAATTAAGCAAGATGCGATTATATGACAAACTATTTTCAACTGTTTAAAAAACACCTATGAAATGTTAAACACGAAAGTATTTAAATTTAAGAGCAAAGATTTTCTCCTACCTTTATATAACTATATATATAGCCGTATTTTGTTTCTATTTTACGTAAACGTTATAATGCCAGTATATCTTCTATGATACCTATGAAAAACATAACACAGCATTATGGAATTTAAAAGGCTGTCATTCATCTACCGACTTCCAAAAAAAGGAGGACTTACTCAATTCGACTGTATATTTTTTTTTCATGTATGTTTCCTCATAACTTTCGTCTCAACCGATTCTCAACATAATTTTTTTTGTGCTGGTGCTTCCCTTGTGGTCCCATTCTAATTTCATTAAATTCGGTCCAGTAGTTTTTGAGATACACTCCAATAACAAAATAGAATGGAAGTCAGTATTAAAATTTTCAACTTGTTTTATTAATATTGGTATATATGTGTTTACTTGGCTTTTAACGTATCATAATAGAAGATTATACGTCACTCAATGCCCAGCCATCTTATTAACAATGCCCTTTAAAACTAAAAAGCTCATGAAGACTATTGTACTGCTAACCAGCAGAGTAAATAGTATAACGCAATACATATTACATATTAGTATAGATACTTTAAATGATATATATTATTGGTAAAGATATTATATATATATATATATATATATATATATATATATATATATATATATATTATTACTTATATACCTAGCCTTATAATACATCTACTTACTTACACGTACGTGTACATATAGTTGTAATTAGTCATGAGAGTTAGTATCTGCCTACAAACCGCTACAACGGTTGTAGCGGTTTATAGACAAACTGCGGTTGTACTACAACCGCTACGCAGTTTGGCAGAATTATGTTATGTTACTATGTACGAGTATCTATGTATACTCGTTTTCTTTATCCCACTATCCCACTTCCTACTTATATTGTAAATGTGAAAGTTTAGATGGATTGATGGATTGATGGATTGATGGATGGATGGATGGATGGATAGATGCATGGATGGATGGATTGATGGATGGATGGATGGATGGATAGATGCATGGATGGATGGATGGATGAATGGATGGATGGATGCATGAATGTTTGTTGCTCTTTCACGCACAAACGGCTGCGACAATTCTGATTAAAGTTGGTACGTAGATAGATGAGGCTTTGGAGTTACACATAGAATACTTTTCATCATCATCATCATCATCCATCACCACGCGGGTGAAACCGCAGATTGCAGCTAGTAAATAAATAAATAAAAAAATAAATATGCACTAATTGGCAAAGTAATAATCTGCTAAGAGGCATATTATTCCAATAATAAAAAATACATACATATAATCTCTCAGGGATCTACAGGCGTAGAGTAAAGTACTTACTTTACTCTACGCCTGTAGATCCCTGAAAGAGACCTCCGAGGGAGGAACGGTTTAATAAAGACCCACATTCGTCGGTTATGTTCTTGGCCCCATGCAATAAGATCCCTTACGACGGACACTAGATAGATGAGACGACGGGATAAAAACTCATCACTGGCAATCATCACAATCATTAGTATTGTTTAATATGTAGATTCATGTTTCGAGTTTTGACTTGAAATAGTGGTGGACTATACAAGTATGGGTAAAATTTACAAGTTTTGTATTTTCCAAGTCATTCGTGTAGGAAAGTTTTTGTAAGTAATATATCCATCGCTTTAGAAGAACATTCATAATCAGCCCATTTTGTTCCCACTGCTGGGACTCGAGCCTTCCTCTCAGAGAGAAGAGTTGGGCCATGGTTCACCACGCGGGCCCAGTGCGGCTTGGTGGATAAGTTAGTGGCCAGCCCACGTCGAAGTTTTCAGGCTGCCCGAAGGTCTTCGACATAGCCTAACGACTTTTCTCCTAAGACAAAAAACCGGGACCGACGACTTGAATAATGCTACTAGTGGTCATCCATGACCGCAGCAAGTATTGCTTAACTTGTTGGTCGGTTAAGATCGATAAGTCGAGCTCCGCTACGAGCGCTTCGTTAAAGGACATTACTAATTCAAAACAGTGGCTTAAGAGGATTGAATAGCAAGTACATGTCCATACTAAAAGAAAAAAACTCTTTTCTACCTCTTAACATTGTCCGATTTCAGTGATTTTTATTTTCATGTAATCGTTACATTGTTTACTATGCCCGTACGTTTTGATTTTTTCAGTATTTTAAATTCCTATAAAGTTACACCCATCTAAACGAGCCATGTTGTTGCGCTGAATCTATGACTATTGAAAATCAATATTTTACAAAAACCAAGAACTTTTCTCAAAATAATAAAACGTACGAGCCTAGAATACATTCTATTGGAGCAAATTACATCAAAAACAAAATATTTTGTTACCATTTAGGGGGTGAAAAACGACTTGCCCCGAAACGTAAATTCTATCAAAAAATTTACCTACACATCTCACGAGCAGTTACTCTTTCTATCGGGCGCATAGGGGGTCGGGGGGAGCCCACATTACACAGACAGCGATAGGGATGTTTACTGCTACATCGACAATAGAGATGGAAAAATATCGATAGCTTTATTCTTCTTTAAGTATCTTGACAGACTTTATTAATGTTAAAAACAATATTGTAAGAAATATTTCCAATGGAAAAATGCTTATGGCAGTGATGTTGTGTACACCTTTCCGCATAGAATGCAGAATAACTAACAAACACAAGTACAATTTAAAAAAATTAATACCGACTTTCATTCTATTCAGTTATTGGAGTGTAACTCAAAAAGTAATACACCGAATTTGATGAAACTTAAATGGGACCACACGGGAAGCACCAGCTATTAAACAAACATTTTAGAATTTATTTTAAATTTTATAATTAATTTAGAAAATAATGTTTAGAATCGGTTCGCTCAATCGAATATTATGAAGTAACAAACATAAAAAAAACAGTCGAAATGAGTACCTCCTTCTTTTTGGAAGTCGGTAGAAAACAACCCAATCCATTTTAAAGTAATATTCAACGTTACACCCAATTTTTTGCAAATGTAGATACGATACATACTCGTATATTTAAACTGTATTATTTTAACGGATAAATAATATTAATTGTTTAACTGCATAAAAGAAAATAAATAATTGTAAAGTATTTTTATAAATGTAGTTTAATTTAGTTTATAGTTATTATTAAAGTACTAATATTACAGTTTAATTACATAATATGATGTCCGGCTCTAACATAATATACATACTTACTCGTACCTAACATTGTAACATATAAGTGAGTTCACGAAGGAAAAAGTCATAACTGTTGTAATTAATAATTTTCTGCATAGGGAAAAACCGGGCTATAGATCATCATCAGCCGTAGGACGTACACTGAACATATGCTTCCTCCAGAAATTTCCAAAAGGACCGGTTGGAAGCGGCCTGCATCCAACGTCGTCCTGTGACCTTTATCAGGTCGTCAGTCCACCTTGTCAGTGGACGACCTACGCTGCGCTTGCCGGTCCGTGGTCTCCACTCTAGATTTCAGCCCCATCGGCCATATGTTCTGCGTGCTATGTGACCTGCCCACTGCTACTTCAACTGGCTAATCTTCTGAGCTATGTCGGTGACTTTCGTTCTTCTACGGATCTCCTCATTTCTGATTCAATCACGTAGAGAAACCCCGAGCATAGCCCTCTCCATAGCTCGTCGTGCTACAATTAGATAGGTACAATATAATATAATCACCTTGGTATTATTAATATTATGATATCAATTCCTTATATTAGTCTCATAAATTAATAATTGGTCGGGATGTAAACAGATTTCACAAATTGAGACGGATATGAAACGTTATTTTAATTTAAATTACTTACATTAATCATGACGGAGTTTAATAAAGCCGAGTTTTTCAGTGTAAAGTTACATGTATGATTAATAAGATTATCTGTAGTATTATTTATTTTTATTATATTTAAGTTAAAATATATGTATGCTATTTATATGTGTGTATGTACATGTAAAGTTATAGTATATAAATAGTTTATTAAAGTTTATTTAGTATCAAGTTCTAAATAAAGACCTACCAAACACACTTCCATATCACACAAAGGTTAGCTAGAAGAAAAGGGTATTGAGCATTAAGTTCGCCTATGTACTTGTTGTGTTATAACGAATTTTATATCTATCTATCTATTTTGTCAAAAGGCGGATAACAGCGATAAGTTTAAATTCTGAATAAAGCTCACAATGGCGCATATACATTTAGTCAATAAAACACCAAATTTATTTCTATGACATATTACTTACGGACAGATTACGGAGTTACGGATAGATTTGTATATAGTTGATTAGAACCCTTATTTTAGTAACGAATGTTCCCGTTAACGCACGTATTTCTTAAACTGGTGGATAGATTTGTATATAGTTGATTAGAACCCTTATATTAGTCACGAATGTTCGCGTAAACGCAAGTATTTCTTAAACTGGCGTTCAATTGTTTACTTCATAAAACTTACACATATCAAAAGTGACCTTATAGCCGGAACACTATTCTTATTTGCATAACCATATAGAACCTACACAAATTTTCATTCAACACACTAACTTACTAACAATACGAATAGCTCTTACTATAACTTTCCGAGTCTGTTTGCGTTGACAAATTAATAGCTCAAATTTGCAGCGTAACTGTCTACTTATTACGTACAAGTGTGCCTAACAAGCCGTCCAAAGAGAAACTTTCATATACTCGAACATCCTATTACTATGACAAACACGAAAGTTTACGAGTATGGAAATATGGAGGTATGGATATTTGTTAGTCTTTCACGCTCAAACGGCGCAGCCAATTTTGATGAAATTTGGTATGAAGGTGAATGAGGCGCTGGATTAACATATAGGATAATTTTCATCATCATCATCCTTCACCACGCGGGTGAAAAAGTGTAATATTCTTGGGTACAGCATAGACAAATTAATAAGATCTCCGCCTACGTCAAGATCTCAATGGTAACAGTTCTGTCAAAGTTTGTGTCAGTTTCTGATTGCTTAACGCCTTCATATTGACATTTCGATACACTAGACGTACTCTGCGACCGTCAAGGGTGATGAAATGTAACACAAATACCGTCAAGGGTAATGAAATGTAATGACAGTTATTTCCTGTTGTGTCATGTTTATATAAATTTTATATTTGTATGTACTATAACTATATAGGTACTGTTTTTTTTATTACTTAAACTGATTGATTTACCAAGTACCTATTTAAATTTACCCATATTACACTATTAGCAATTGCGTTTGACAATGTAAATATTTTTTGACATTGTGGTATATCAATAGATATGGCTTTGGAGAAAGTAATAAGCTACTCGAAGTACTAATCCTGCGCAGACGAAGTCACGGGCATCAGCTAGTGCAGAATAAAACACAAAAGTTGAAAGAAGAAAGTTTTTGGAGTGCTTTCAAAAATATTTTTTAAAGCAATCGCAAAATATATATTTTAATACGTAGATTTGATGGACGGATCATCATCATCATCATCTCAGCCGTAGGACGTCCACTGCTGAACATATGCCTCCCACATTATTTTCCAAAAGGACCGGTTTGAAGCAGCCTGCATCCAACGTAGTCCTGCGACCTTTATCAGGTCGCCAGGACCAACGCTGCGCTTACCGGCCTGTGTTCTCCATTCCAAAACCTTCCGGCCTATTGGCCATCTGTTTTGCGTGCTATATGTCCTGCCCACTATCACTATTGGATGGATTGAATACAGCTTTCGTATTTTTCCGTAATATTATATCTATATTATAATAACACCATGATCACCGGGAATTTACCATGTTTTTCCTTTAGTGCACAAAATTTAGTGGGATAAAAGATATAGGGTAACACGATTGTTTGATAATTACTAAGAAAAACACTATAAAGTATGCAGTGACCGAGTGAGTGCGAAGCACGAGCGAAACGTCTCTGCAATAGCTTGGGCAAAAATGCTTTTGTATGTCCGGACAGGTTGTGCAAGGCAGGGTTGAACTAATACATGTTAGCCGTGCGATTCTGTAATGATCCGTCGATGCGCTCGTCGACGAGCTCACCGATGTCAAATACTTTATGAGATATCGCCCTTGTACACAAATTTGTTTTTCCAACGTTTCTTGTCATCTCTTCATTTGTTTCACGGATATTGTCAAAGATACAACGATGTTTGCTCTTAGAGAATCGCACGGCTGAATTGGACACCAAACAAACACACACACCACATTTGTAGGCCACTTGCGTATTAAAAGTACTGATGATACGCAAAATGAAATACTTAGAAAGTAGGCATACTGTGATTAGAATATTTATTAACGAGATTTTTGTCTATGTGCAAATAAAGGCTTCATGCGACCAAATGTATGCAGTTTGATGGTTGCAGATGTGGCTTTGACCACCTTCTCAGGATAACCTGGCGATGTTTCCCGACTTGCCACACACTAATCAGGATTTCTTGCCAGCGCCTTCCTTAGGTGTCGACCTCTTGCTATCCACTTGTGTGTGAAGCGTCGCAGCGGTGACAGCTGCCGTTCAATGTTGGCTTCCTCTAGTTAATCTGTAAAGGCAAAACACAGCTGGTAGATCTGGTTATATTTCACATCCGATTTTTATGAAATGTTGTGGACAGGTTTGATAATTGTGTATAAGATATTTATGTATTCAGTTTTTGAAAATTTCCATATACTTATTAAAGGGTTTTGTTATTAGATGCGCGGTGAAATATTTACTCAGTTTAAGCTTTGCAAAGACATTGTCGCGAGACTCACATAGCCACCAGTATTATAAAATAACAAAACTATTTGTCACTGTCAACTGTCAACTGTCATTACATAAAATAATTAAAAAAGAAAAAGGATACCCAAATTATGTATAATGACTGTGTAGTCATTTTAAAAATTAATTACCAAATGATAGAACCTTAGACTTCCACACTAAAAATGTAAAATGACTTGTTGAAGTCGGTACCATGATAGTTCGGAAAATACCCATCATCACAACATTGCGTGCATGGTACCGACTTCGACAAGTTATTTCACACTTTTTTGTTTAGAAGTCGGTTCTATTTCTTGATAAACAATGTTTTTCACCGTTTTTAGTGACCTTATACTAACAGGATACACCGTCAATGAAGTTATCATGAAGATAAATCAACATAAAAAGTTTTTGGAGATTAACTCAAAAATTGCTTGACCGAATTTGATGAAATTTATATGGGACCACCACGGAAGTATACTCTATCAAACAAAAAAAAATCATCAAAATCAGTTCATATACGGCGAAGACATCCGCGAACACACATAAAAAATACGGTTGTTGAGAAACCTCCTTTTTTGAAGTCGGTTCATAAGAAAATAAATAGTAAATAATTAGCGAAAATCCTGTTTTTCCTACATGTTTAATTAAATACAGATTGAATACAGATCGCGCGGCGAGAGTTTGGCTTTGACCGTTATTGCGCAGAAATCAGAAATTGGGTATCAACGGGCAATTAGCGGGGTGCGGGGCGGGTGTGTAGGCGCATGCGGTGCTCTGATTGGCGCTCCAATCGTTCCCTGCCTCTCGCATCGATACGACGTACTGCGCACTCCTGTTGTACAATCACGTTCACAAGTGAATTGCTATTTTCGTAAATTGTTTATTGTTGTCGATTGTTATTATTTGTTGAGTTTGTTTGTTTAAGTTTGTCAGTTAAGTTTTTTTTGTTAAATATTAAAAAGTGATTTGAAAATGCGTAAAAAAAACATTGTTTTAAAAAGGCAAGCACGGAAAATGATATATGACGTGAATTGCTTTTTAAAGAAAGAAGCTGACGAATGTATCGATTCATTGAAGCAAATTTGAAGTCAGATTGAAGAAGTAGCTTCTTTACTCAGCCAGTCGGAGAATAACCAAACTATACAGACTATGCAGGTAATGAAAACGGAAACTTTTTCTAAATTAAATTGTATAGTCAGTAAATTAGCTAAAATTCAAAAACGGACATCGGAGGCCACTAAGACTTCAATTGGCACTGTAAAAAATATCGTAAATCAAGCCAAGAGTTCCGATTTGCTAATTATTTTCAGAACACCTGGAAAAAAACGTCCCAGAGCTAAACCAGTTACGAATATTGATAATTTTGACCAAGGTGTTATAAAAAGATGTGTACACAATTTTCACAAGACGAATAATGAACTTCCCACCATTGGGAAACTAAAAAAGAAATTTGAGGAAGATATAAACTTTAAAGGGTCAGAAACAAGTCTTCGTGTAATTGTAAAGGAGTTAGGATTTCGCTGGAAAAAAACAGAAAACAACCGTAAATTACTAATAGAAACATCGAATATCCGATTACAATGCATTGAATATTTAAGAAAAATAAGAAAATATCGACAAGAAGGAAGACCCATTGTTTACACAGATGAATCCTACGTAGATTCATCGCACTCAACAACCAAAGCCTGGAGCGATGGCCCTACGGAAGGACTAAAAAAACCCATTTCTAAAGGACAACGAGTCGTGATAGTCCACGCAGGATCTGAAGCTGGGTTTATACCAAATGCTTTATTAACTTTTAAAGCCGGCACCAAAACAGGGGACTATCACGACAACATGAATTACGAGAATTATGAAAAATGGCTTAGGGCACAATTAATTCCCAACCTACCACCCAATTCTGTAGTGGTTGTCGACAACGCCTCATACCACAATAAACAATGGGATTTAGCACCGTCCTCCAATACCAAAAAAGCCGATATGCAGAATTGGCTAACTGATAAAGGCATACAATATGATTCAACAATGCTCAAGCCACAATTGTACAACTTGATAAAAGCTAATAAAGAAAGATTTAAAACTTTTTCAATAGATCAAATTTTAGCAGAAGCAAACCATAGCATATTGAGATTACCGCCTTACCATCCAGACCTCAACCCCATAGAAATGGCATGGGCTACTATAAAACAATATGTAGCTAGCAAAAATGTTAAATGGAATTTTTAAGAATGTACCAAACTTATCAAAGAAAAAGTATCCTTAATGGGTGCCCAGGAATGGGAAAAAATTTGTAAAAAGGTAAAAGTTATAGAAGAAGAGTACGCCAAGAGTGACCATGTAGTTGATTTACTTACCGAGCAATTTATAATTCGCGTCGATGATAGTTCCGAAGACGATGATTCTGATGATGGTTATGAAGATGATGATGATGACAACTGCGACCGAGGAAGCCCTGAACCCGGACCCTCAACAAGCAAAAGACGTTGCACAATTTCGTGTCGCGGCAGCACCACTGGACCATGCGGTGATTTCATAGAAGGCGTTAAACCTTTAACTGATTCAGAATCTGAATAGCACTGCGGCTAGGACTTTTTTTATATTAACTTTTGTATTTAATAATTATTTTAAGTTTTCTTTTGTTTGTATGTACCAATTTTACATGTATCTTGGAATAAATAATTTTATTAAAAAACAATTATTTAGAATTTTCATCGCTGTCTCTGTAAACTTTAAAAGGAAATAAACATTTTATATAAGTAAAATAACTATCAATAGTTTTAATAAATGAAGAAGTTTATCTATTTCGTATTATTTTCTAGCATTATTACCACTGTACATGAATTTTGACCCACTCAAATATCCAACCTGGTACATAAAAAAGGAAAAGTATTGTGTGCGTGACAGTACCCATGCGCAGTAATCCCCTCCACCCGAAGGTCAAAGCCAAACTCTCGCCGCGCGATCTGTAACATTGGTGTTTTCCTGCCTTCTATTTCTGTCAATTATAAAAAATCTATCAAAACACGTAATAAGTAAAAATATAAGTTCATCATCATCATCATCATCATCTCAGCCATATGACGTCCACTGCTGAACATATGCCTCCCCCATGATTTTCCAAAAAGACCAGTTGGAAGCGGCCTGCATCCAACGTCGTCCTGCGACCTTCATCAGGTCGTCTGTCCACCGTGTCGGTGGACGACCTACGCTGCGCTTGCCGGTCCGTGGTCTCCACTCCAGAACCTTTCGGCCCCATCGGCCATCTGTTCTGCGTGCTATGTGCCCTGCCCACTGCCACTTCAACTGGCTAATCTTCTGGGCTATGTCGGTGACTTTCGTTCTTCTACGGATCTCCTCATTTCTGATTCGATCACGTAGAGAAACCCCGAGCATAGCCCTCTCCATAGCTATATGTGCGACTTTGAGCTTGTCTATGAGGCCCATAGTAAGAGACCACGTTTCAGTGCCATAAGTCATCACTGGTAACACACATTGGTCGAAGACTCTTGTCTTGAGGCACTGAGGTATTTTTGACGAGAAGACTTCGCGAAGTTTCCGGAACGCTGCCCAGCCGAGTTGGATTCGACGATTGACCTCTTTCTCAAAGTTGGACCTGCCTAGTTTGACTGTCTGTCCCAGGTAGATGTACTCGTCAACAACTTCGAGAACTGAGTTCCCAACTGATATTGGGGTAGGTACAACATGGGCATTAGACATAATTTTCGTCTTATCCGTGTTCATCTTAAGACCTACCCGTTGGAAAACTCGATAGAGGCCTTCGAGCATTGTACTGAGGTCTTCCATGGATTCTGCCATGACTACAATATCGTCGGCAAATCGAAGGTGAGTGATGTATTCGCCGTTAATATTAATGCCAAGTCCTTGCCATTCCAGAAGCTTGAAGGCGTCTTCCAATGTAGCGGTGAACAGTTTCGGAGATATAACGTCTCCCTGTCTCACGCCTCTTTGCAATGGAATTGCCTTCGAACTCTGCTCCTGTACTCGGACTGACATGTAGGCGTTTTTGTACAAACACTTCAGCACTTCAATATACCGATAGTCAATACGGCACCGCTGGAGAGACTCAAGCACTGCCCACGTCTTGATCGAATCAAAGGCTTTCTCATAGTCCACAAACGCTAAACAAAGAGGCAAGTTATACTCTTCGGTCTTCTGTATAACTTGTCGTAGCGTGTGGATGTGGTCTATGGTACTATAGCCTTTTCGGAAACCGGCTTGTTCCGGAGGCTGGAATTCATCAAACCTGCGACTGAGACGGTTCGTTATGACCTTCGAAAACAGCTTATAAACATGGCTCAAAAGCGAGATGGGTCTGTAATTTTAAAGTAAAGTGTTGTCACCTTTCTTGAAGAACAGCACCACCACGCTTTTGTTCCATGCTTCTGGCGTTGAACCTTCGAGTAAGACGGTATTAAAGAGATTCTGAAGGACTTTAAGTACCGGTGTTCCACCCGCTTTCAGAAGCTCTGATGTGATACCGTCGTCACCAGGCGCCTTGTTGTTCTTAAGCTGTTTCAAGGCCATTCTAATCTCGTACAGGCTGATGTCCGGGATATCTTCGGTATAATTTCGGGTCAGCTTGGCTCTTGGGTCTTTGGCCGAGCTGCTAACAGGTTTAGCGACCAAGGTGTATAGCTGTCCGTAGAAATTCTCTACCTCTCCTAATACTTCTGCTTTGGTCGACGCTACACTGCCGTCTTCTCTCTTCAGCTTCGTCAATAGACATGTCTCTTGCAAACACTTTGGAGCCTTTTTTCCGCTCTATCGTCTCTTTAATACGGTTTGTATTAAAGATCTGGATGTCGTATCGCAAGGACTTCCATATTCATCTATTGAGCAGCCTATATGCTTCAGCATCATCCGAAGACTGCAGTTTCAATGAGCGTCGTTCAGCCATGAGGTTGGGGGTATCGTTGGAGAGTTTCTGTGGCCTATCTGTACGGTGGGGTTTAAAGTACTTGGAACCCACTGTTTGGAATGTTTCTACTAACCTGTTATTGATCTCGTCCACTGAAGCGATGTTCTCAAGGCAATCGAAGCGATTGGATAGCTCAAGTTGAAAGCTCTCGTGGTCTTGAATATGGGCACGAGTGAGTCGAAGCGTCGACATCATCATACGAGACCTCTCCAGTTTGACATTAATATTCACCATGCCTCTTACCATTCGGTGATCACTACCGGTTTTTACCCTGTTGATTACGGAGACATCCTTTTGGTGGTCATAATGAAGTCAATCTCATTTCTCGTGGAACCATCGGGACTCAGCTAGGTCCATTTCCTGTGAGGTGGCTTCTGAAAGAAAGAGTTCTTCATAAAGAGTCCCTCTTTCTCCAGGAAGTCGACCAACCTCTGTCCCCTACGGTTCCGTTGTCCATATCCAAATTGCCCCACTTTCAACTCATCCTCGCTTCTCTTACCCAACTTCGCATTGAAGTCCCCCATAACAACTAGAAAGTGCGTTTCAGAGGTATGTATGGCCCGACGTATGTCTTCATACATATCCTCCACCACATCATCCGGGTGTGACTTCGTCGGTGCGTATACCTGAATGACCTCAGCGAATATCGTTTGGATACTCTGAGTATTAGGTATACGACCCTATTGGAAACGCTATCGATCTTAACTATGTTGTTAGTAAGGGATTTGTGGACGAGAAAACCGACACCACCTTGGGACTGTTGGTCGCCCTCCCGGTAGTAGAGTAGGTTACCTGATTTTAGGGTTATCGTGTCCTCACCCGCTCTACGGACTTCAGATAACCCCACAATGTCCCAGTGTAACTTACTCATTTCTTCTTCCAGCTCATAAATCTTCTCGTCTATCCTCATCGTGCGTATGTTGTGTGTCACCAGGGCCAGTCGTCGTCGTTGGGGGTGGTAGCCGGGCGTCTGCCGGGGATTCTTAGCACCCCCTGCCCCACCGTTACCGTGGCCGCTACCGTAGCCAGGAATAGCGAGGCTGCCGGGGACTGGGGGCCTGGTTCCTAATGTGTCCGTCATTGTGGGGATTTTGCCAATACTCGCCACGCTTGGCAGGCGGGTTGGCGAGCGCAGTTTTGGGGTTTTAATACTGGGAAGGTGCTGCTGCCCACCTTCCGATTGTTATCCCTTAGCAGATTTTTACGCACCCACGGGTAGAGTTGGGGGAGTACTATTCTAAGCCGGTACCCCACGGCAAAATATAAGTTAATAAAAACATATTATACCATGGGTTCTTTTTGGAACCGTATTGCCAAATCCACACAGAAACATCTTCCAATATTGAAGGGTGCTATCAGTCAGAGACCGATCAACGCGTTTACGTATTCACGCAGTCAATTTTGCGTTCGTTGTATTGTACGAGTATTACATTACATAGGTATAACCAAACAGGAGGCGTTCTGACTGCGTCGGTCAACTGTGGTTTTCACTATGTAACGTTATACAACACAATGAATGCAAAACTGACCGCGTGAACGCGTGACCGCTCTCTGTCTGATAGCACCCTACGATGTCAAAACTTTTCTACCGACTTCCAAAATGGAGGAGGCTTTCAATCTCAATCACACGACTGTTTTTTTGTATACTCGTTACCTCATAACTTTTGACTGGGCGGACCGTTTGGTCCCATTTAAATTTCATCAAATTCGGTCCAGTTGTTTTTGAGATACACTCTAATAACTGAATAGAATGGAAGTCGGTATTAAATTTTTCAAATTGTACTTGTAACACACTATCTCACATAACACACTGTTATTATCTCTAAGGGATTGTCACACTGAGTTTCGACAATTTCTTCGACAAGATACTTACTTCGACTACTCATTGCTTTTACAGAACATATATTCGACAAGAATTACTCCGACAACGCACATCTTAAAAAGTCTTACTTTTGTTCAGCGTATAATTATAACCCATACATTAAATGGCACTGCACAACCGCAAGGTAACTACAATGCTCATTGTACCGTAAATTATTGTGTTACATTTTAATTTCGGCGAGAAATGTCTCATCAGCGAAGCTTTCCGCTCGCGACGAAATTTATAACCTTAAATTTGGTTTGCAAAGGATTCATTACAGTACACGGGACGGGACGAGACCGAGTTATGGAATACTTTGTCACAGTGTTTTCATTACCTGATTTTTAACCCTAGAAAGATAACCTACGCTTCAGAGGCGCCCGCACGAATTAAATAGTACTATATCTTTTAATACGAAACCCGTGTATATCTGTGCTTCTCAGCCAACTCAGTCATCGGTCAACCGCGTCGAGGGCCAGCTGTTTTTGTGCGGTAATTATTATTGTTTTGGAGTTATGACGAGTTGAACGAGTTGATGCGCTCCTGAGGCGTATGGTTATCTTCAAGATCGACGTATGTATGAATGTCTAAAAAAAAAGTTTTAAGGTACTGATTAGCTTTCCTAGACTTTATACTTATATTTGACTTATACTATACATATTAATAGTAAAATACAATATTTTATGATAGTTAAGCGATATTCGTGATTTTTGTTAGTTTTTTAGAGGTCTACTCATTTGGTTTCAATTATTAATAATAAACAAATATAAAGTACAATATTTTTCGTCTACAAAAATGTGTCACCTATAATACCATTTAAATTGTAAAATCAAATCACACAAATCTTGCTAAATAATTTAAATATAAGCATTTGAATACCGTGGCGCCTCCGAAGCGCATGGTTATCTTTTATGTAAGATAGAATATGGTTATCTTTCTAGGGTTAAGCGATTTACACAAAGGGTACAGGAGGCTTACTCCCACCTTTCAACCATCACATCGTGTTCCTTATCCGAAATCGAATCTAATAGTGGGTTCCAGTATCAATACTTATAGGCCTTTATTAATAAACGTTGCGTAAACCTATATTAGGCGTAACATGCTTTGTCTTGCTTTCACGCGTGACATTTACTGCAAGCGAAAAATTGACAGAAAGATGTTTTAACTACTCCGGGTGTAAGCCAAGTTTATAAGGCCGATAATGCCCAACCCGAATAGAACACTAACGCAGTTGCAAAGTACGTCAACATGTGATAATACGTCATCAGAACGTCTATCGTAATCCATTATTATTTTAAGCTTGCTATATTGACTTGGAGGTACCAAATTTAATGGTAAGGTTTAAATATGACTACTTTAAGAGGTGGGAGTAAAACTAATAACTGTAGATTATCGACTATCGAGGCCCGAAACAAAGCAACTATTAACGGCAATACAATTATATTGAAGCCAAATACATCCCAATTGATTGTTGCCGAGCCTTTTTCTCTAAAACATGCCGTCATTTGCGATGATGACTCGAGTAGGTTGTCTGGTGTTGTACAGTGTGTGTGTACTTTTCTTCGATACGACAGAAAAATATAACAAATTCACACGCGGAAATTTGACCGCTAATGGTCATCGTACTTACAGTTATTAAGCTTTTCAAATTCAGATATTTTCATTGAGGAGTCAAAAAATATCGTTTACCTAAAAACACTAGTTGTGATTAAATTGTTGGGCTTATTTTAATATTCAACATTGAATTTATAAAAACATTTCTTTTTTGAAAAGTGTTCGGAGCGGCAGGATTAACATCATTTACAAAATACGCGATTTATTAAGTTTAATGCTATATAATTTTAACACTCTATGAATTTAAATATGACCTATAATTGTTTATTTGTATATAATTATTGAAACCTGAATACCTGAAAACCTTACTAGCACTCTAAGAATATTTAAAAACAAAACTATTTTTATTTGAAAATTCTGGTCAGTTTAAAACATAGTTATTTAATATCAAAACTGATAGTCGTCGTCGTCGTAGATAAGTCAGTTTTGATATTAAATAAAAAACTGTTGTTAAAGATTGCTGGATTTTCATTTCGTTAAGAGAAAAAAGACTAACGTACTGTTTGTGGATAATGATACAATTTTACAAACAAATAGGAAAACATATAAACTCTAGAAGAGAATTATAATTAAATAGTTCTGCCACGACAGCACAGCATACCCACTACCACTTTAAATAAAACTGCAACTATTATGGACAGTCGTGTTGGCAACTGTTTCATTAAACAAGCGTTTCTTGTGACGGTAAACATTTCCTACCTTTTCAAACAAAACCTGATTCATGATTTAAGACAATATCGGGAGTTATCGCGTACAGATTAACATCAAAAGAATCATCATCAAAAATTTCAGCCGGAAGACGTCTATTGCTGAGCATATGCCTCCCCTATAGAAAACCACTTGGACCGGCTACTCGATTTCTGCATCCAGCGATTCTCCGCGGTTTTGACGAAGTCCACCTAATTAATATCTAACATTAAATGTGGGTTGTTGCATATTACACCCGCCTCTCAAGATGTAGACACCTGCTTCTCCAGTCTACTCGTGACCACTGTCGATGCAACTCGATCGAAACGTCAAAGTTAGTCATAATTATGTTTTAATAGTAATCTTTGCCCAAAAAATCCTGATATGCTCTTAAATAATAAAGCACCTGTTTCTTCAAATTAATCAGGTGCTTGAGACAATAAAAATATACCAACTCTAGTTTGCTATCTGGTTATATTATATTTACACAATATGGGGAAGGAGTTAAGGATAAATACTGCGTCGTTGGGGCGCGAATCGTAAGAGGCAAAAAACCCGACTCACTAGCTGGAAGCCTTTTAGCACAAGAGGTCTTGTTAGTTGGTACCACCGCAGTCCTAGATATTCTCCTGTGAAGTCAAAGTGCGCAACCACATGTATTTGGGTACAAAAAGCACTGTAGCACGTGAAATTACTGGGCGAAAGAGATTCAAAGTGTTACGTAAAACTACAGGTTGCTCTGGGTGGCACTGCAACTGTAGTGAGTAAGCTAAACGCTTACCATCAGGCGAACGTGTTGCTCGTCTTATTATTTGCATTAAAATATTATATATGTTATTATATATTTGTATTATTTATAATCACTCGCCTACCTACAAACAGCAACATATAATATGTATTAAAAATGAACCCCTATTTCTCCTGGTCACGCTATAACTTGAGACTATATCTGACTATAACTGCTTTACCATTTTCATTCATCTTGTTTAAATGTTTTCTAATACTTCGCAGAAGGCAGTCTCAAGTTATCGAATAAATTATGCTCGTCCGACTTTCCCGTCTCTGACACGTCCCTGTTGTATTTAAATGATCTTATGCATGAGGTTCTTTATAATAATTTGTGGGAAGGATGCGACATTGAGATATATATAAGAGGTGTTAGGAATCGGCTTAACGTGACGATAAACTCGTACCATCAAGCTTGAGGGCATACGATTATAGCAATGTGTATGGAAGGATTCAGAGGTAACATTAAAATGAATAAACGACCAATGTGTGTTACCAGTGATGACTTATGGCACTGAAACGTGGTCTCTTACTATGGGCCTCATCGATAAGCTCAAAGTTGCACAACGAGCTATGGAGAGGGCTATGCTCGGGGTTTCTCTACGTGATCGAATCAGAAATGAGGAGATCCGTAGAAGAACGAAAGTCACCGACATAGCTCAGAAGATTAGCCAGTTGAAGTGGCAGTGGGCAGGGCACATAGCACGCAGAACAGATGGCCGATGGGGACGAAAGGTTCTGGAGTAGAGACCACGGACCGGCAAGCGCAGCGTAGGTCGTCCACCGACACGGTGGACAGACGACCTGATGAAGGTCGCAGGACGACGTTGGATGCAGGCCGCTTCCAACCGGTCCTTTTAGAAAATCATGGGGGAGGCATATGTTCAGCAGTGGACGTCCTACGGCTGAGATGATGATAATGATGATTAAAATGAATGCACTGGTAGATACGAGAAACATAGAAATCGACGAAACCAAACATGGTGATGTTCTCACTTTAGAGAAAATGTCTTCAAATAAATAAACCCTTCAAAAAAATAAAATAAACGGAACCAGGATGCTACGGAGGCCGTGAGCCGGGTGGAGAAAGCGGACATATAAAAAAATTAGTTATATAAAAAAAACTATTTTGTTTATATAACTAATATTTATAATAATAGTACGAATTTTGTACTAGGAATGCGTGTATACCTTGAGCATTCACGCTCACTAAAAGGCTTCGTCTCACGGCGGCGTCGTGTGGCGGGTCGTCCTCTTCCCTTAAATATAGTTGAGGAGGGCGATGGCTGGTACACGTCAAGCTCGTGAACGGGCGCTGCTTGCGGGAGCCGGTCTGCCCTTGGTATGTACGATATTTAGAAATTAGTTAAAAGTCTATTTGTGCACAAAAAATATGCAAAAATGCCCTTCTGGCCTCTTCTTAAATTGTATAATATGCTCCTCAGGCTAAGCTAAATAAAAAAAAGGTTCTGTGCCTACAGGCCCTAATCGTATGTGTGCCCTTCAGGCTAAGTATGTTTTCGAAGTGCCCTTCAGGCCTTCACAAATGTATCATATAAGTCTAGTTAGTAAAAAAAATGTGCCAGGAAGACATTATTTTTTCTTTTTATCTTATATTATTCCTTTAGTATTTATAAAAAAAAAGTTTAAATATTATATGTAAACAATGCCACGGATCCATTAATGTCTGTGACAAAAGCATTATAAATAAAAAAATAAAATAATAATAAACCCTTGAAAGCAAATTACAGTTTTATTTAAGTTTTGGTTTGAAGGATTATTATTTAAATTGATGTCGTTAGATTACGGAACAAGCACGAGACCCACCTGGTAGTAAGTGGTAACCTGTGCCAAGAACAGATGCATGTTGTGACAAGATAATCCATCAGCTGTCACTGATGCTGACACATTATAAAATCTATTGTCATCACATCATCCTGGACGACGATCATAACGATGCATAACTCAACGCTTGTGATTCGACGTAGACAAAAAATAAAGAGGACCTACTAGATGGTATCCCTTTTTAACACAAAGATAATCTTTATAGTGTTAATTTTTAATCCTTCCTATACTGTGATTATTAAAACAAAAGATTTATGATTTAAACTGACGTATATGACGTCTCTGGGACGCAAAGGTTTAAAGCAATAACGCCTGCTTAGCAATACCAAACATTTTCCGTCCGTACACACAGTATTCCGTCCCCATACGACGATTAAAACCAGATAGAGTTAAAATTCGATGCTCGGGCCTCGAGCTTCGGTGGCCTAGTTGGTCATGGTCTCTGACACGGATTGTCGGAAGACGCGAGTCTGAATACCGTCCGAGGATCTACATTTTTCTGTCTAAAAAAATACAAAATAATTGTTGAAATCTGTGAATTAATCGCGTGACATACCAGTTTAAGCACTCAATTTGAGGAACTACACCCATTTAGAAAGTTGCTGAAAACTAAGTATAAAGGCACAATACTATTTGGCGCCTGTACCACATTACGAGTCAGTGGTACGCCAAATATTGAGCAATCAGCTTGTACTTTGACAGTCATTAAGCTTCTATGTAGTACGTTCAATGTGGTATAATGGGAGTTTGATATGGTATGCTACATCGAGAACACCCATTACAGATTATCGTTTTACGAAAAAGTATTTCGTCGAAGTTGGTCGACAGTTTCTTCTAAGACACAATCGCTTGTCGATTAAATTTGACCTAGAATGTCTTTGGTAATTTGGTCCGATGCATTTTACAAAGGGGATTTAAATCTGGTCAACGGTGCATTTGAAAGGTAGTGAACAAGTACAATTTGAAAAATGTAATACCGACTTCCATTCTATTCAGTTATTGGAGTGTAACTCAAAAACTACTGGATCAAATTTTATGAAATTTAAATGGGGAAACCACAAGGAAAGCACCAGCATACAAACAAAAAAAATGAGAATCGGTTCACATATCAAAAGTTATGAGGTAGCAAACAAAAAAAAATACAGTCGAATTGAGTACCTCCTCCTTTTTGGAAGTCCGTAGAAAATGTTTTTGTTGTAAATGATGACAAATGAGTGTATAACTTATTTCATTGTGACTTCTTATAGAGATTTCAATAATCTATATAGACAGATAGCTACCTAATAGTTTTCTTTACTACCGATAGAAATTTGACATAACGTCCATACAAATATCTATCTCTAGTAAGGTAAACCGACGATAAGTACTAGACATTTAAATTAAACATAATATGTAAACGTTGGATTTAAACTCACGTATATAAGTGATTTCAAGTTCATATAATCCCAAGGCCAGCACAATACCGCAAGACTTCTGTACACCGTGAGTGCAATGACTAGTGCGTGCATTCGGGACATTTGGTTTGCATAACAATAGACTATAGACAGAAATATTTTTCGTAACTCCTTAACAGATAGTTGTCATCCAGTCCACCCGTGAACATATTCACTAAAAAAATGTACGCGATTAATTAACTAGTTTTATATTTTAATAATTAGTGTCCGACCGAAACTGGTTTTTCAGTCGAAACCGAAAACAAAACTGAACTTTCAGCCTCGCTCTCTGTTTCGGCCGAAACTAAAACCAAAACCGAAACCCAAATTTTACTTACTGAAATTTTAGCGATTCCCCGCGGTTTTGACGAGGTCGTCGCTCCACCTAGCGGGGGGCCGGCCTACACATCGTCTTCCGGTGCGTGGTCGCCACTCGAGAACCTTTTTTAAATATTACTTTTAAATATTGAAAAACGCACGAAAATTCACGAACACTCGAGTTTTGGCGGGCAAAATGTTTCGGCAATTTTGTGGCCGAAACTGAAACTAGCCGAAACCGCAACCCGAAATTTCGGTCAGTCAAAAATTTTAATTTAATTTTGTATTGTTATAACGAACCTCCACGGTATCTCACTAAGTATGTTTAGAAGAACTATTTCTGTCAATTTGTAATAAAACAGATGGCTGGAATGAAATTTGATTTCGAAATCCTTGGTATTTTATCATGCAAACTAATGTGCGTAGGTGTGCATATCGTGTTAAATTAATTCAAACGCTTTTGTTGAGGTTCGGAAAAACCACAAGGAATTTAATGTTGCAGCCATTTGGCTCGAGCTTAACATTAATAACCGAGCATGTGGGTTCAATAGAGATGTGTATCTGTTTGATTATATGTTAAATTGATGTTTGTAGGGAATGCAATTACACAATCAAAGCATTTATATTTGAAATTTAGCCATTCGTTAATAAGTAACGATTGAAAGTAATGTATGAAACTTGACAAGATAAAACTTGTTAGGTACTAGTATCCGCTCGCGACTTCGTTCACGTGAAATAGGGTAGCCTTGATTACATTTATATCCGTTCAGCCGTCTCTGGTTGATTGAGTTACTAATATTTAAACATCCAAACTTTCTCATTTATAAAACACTAGGGCGCTGCGGTTTCATCCGCGTGGTGATGGATAATTATGATGACGATGATGATGACGATGACGATGATGATGATATGGTATCCTGTGTCCTTCCCCGGGGTATATCTCCTTGACAAATTTCATCGAGATCTATGTAACCGTTTAGGCGTGAAAGCGTAACAAACAAAGAAACAAACAATCTTGGATGAACTACGAGTATTTCTTATGCAAGGTACTAATCCACAGTAATTCATACATTGAAATATTAGAAGCAAATCAATCTTATTGATTTCATGATTGAAATCATCCTTCTTATGATTACACGATTACTTTGGTAAAAATCAGTTATTCGACTGGGATAAATGGGACTACACGGGAAGCAAACAAAAAAAGAATTTTGAGAATCTGTCCACCTAATCAAAAGTTATGAGGTAATAAACATATTAAAAAAAATATACAGCTGAATTGAGTACCTCCTCCTTTTTGGAAGTCGGTAGAAAAAGTCCGTGCTTACGCTGTAATGTGCTCCATCAGGGGTAGGACTAAAGCTCTGGCTAGCACTGTAACTGGCTCAGGCGTATAACTGGCCCGTCCTGTAGCTTGATATTTTACAAGTACAATTTGAAAAATATGATACCGACTTCCATTCTATTCAGTTATTGGAGTGTATCTCAAAAGTAACTTAACTGAATTTGATAAAATTTAAATGGGACACACACGGGAAGCACCAGCTTTAAACAAAAAAAGAATTTTGATATTCGGTCCACCCAATGGAAAGTTATGAGGTAAAAAACTTAAAAAAAATACAGTACGAATTGAGTACCTCCTTCTTTTTTTGGAAGTCGGTAGAAAAGATTACACTTTTGTAGGCGATGGGATCACTTACCACCAGGAGAGCCGCTTGCTCGTTTGCCAATAGATCCCATAAAAAACGCCTAAAAATAACATATTCAAATGAATTACGTAAACTCGTGACTTCAGTATAAGCTTCTCTCTGCGATCCCAAAAAGCCGGATTGAAAATAAATTTCCCAGTATCAGCTCACATGCGGGAGGCAGCGCACTATAAGTCAAGCGAAATTAGCCGAATTCTAGCAAAATATAAGCTGGAACGTGTCTCGCCATAAATTGTAGTTAGCAGTACCATAAGTACTAGATAGGGTGCGCGCTGTGTCGAGCTTCGAATGAGGAATAAACTATGAAACTTTATATGCATCTTTAAATAATATTGCTGTTTAAATCTTGATGTGATAGAAAATATAAAATTAGTATAAAATAAAAGTACCTAAATTTAGTTTAAAGTGAAAACTAAAATTTAAATTACTTTGCTTGATTTGCCTTCTTTAGTATTCATATATTCAGTAATGCAATGTAAATATTGTAAATGTATAAAAACGATAATAATACCAGAGATAATAAAATAATAATATAAAATAATAATACTTTGTGGCGAGCCGTCGGTGAGTGGCGACACCGTAGACCCTGATTCTCCCCCTAATGAGACCCCTGACCCCCGGCTTGCCTTAATTGGCCGTCTGGGGGTGGACCCGCAAGAGCAAGTAACACAAGGCTCCAAGAGTGGAAGTGAGAAAGGGCATAACGCCGGTGGTAGCGCTCTAGTGAAACCGCAGCACACCTCTCTACACCCTTTAGCTATCCACACCAACGTTGCCCCTTTTGTCACCATTGATGGTGGCTCTTATCGTGGGGCCCATTCAGTGGGTGGCAAGTCACCACCTGCCTAAATATTTTAATATGAGACTAAAATTGGCAGGTGCTGTAGGCTCGTCCATAGTCTTATATCGCCCTTATCATCTATAAGTTCATATCAATAGCCTTGTAATTTTACCCATTTTTGTAATAGATAATCCACATCCCAAATTCTGTTTATATACAATTTTGTATGTTTTATACCAAACCTGCCTCTAAGTGTTGGCTGCAGGCCTACTTATGCCTTTGAAAAGAACCGGATAACAAATCCGTGAATAAAAATGAATAAATAATTTAATAATCTTTATTGAAAAACTTTACATAGTTCACAGAGTTTCTCGTATCTCTGCCTTTGTTTTAGTAAAAACTGTGTTACAAAAGGCAGTCTCTTCCATGAAGTTCATTTAAAGTTCAACAATGAAAACGACTTGAGATAAGATCAATAATAATGGGTAATGAATAATAGGTAATGAGAATATTGTAGGAATGTGTAGATGGGTTGTTCTACCTGGCAGATTACTGTATACCTACTTGGTAGATTTATACTACCGAATAATATCTTATAATATTTCTACTGAGTCATAGTCTTCCTGTTTAATCCATTCATAAACTTTATATACATAACTTTGTATACTGTGTGTATATATATTTATGTAAATGTATTCATTACTTCCAGAAGTAAACGCTTATTATTTTCCCCTGCTTGGCCATGGTTTTCATCTCCAAGGAACAGGTATATAGGTCATAATCCAGCTCACAGAACAGTTTGGGTTGACGAATAGACTACTCACCTATAAATAGTGTCCAAGTTGCAAGACTAAACCTTTACCAGTACCTAACTAGATAATATCTGAGACTATCCAGCTTACTTGTTTCAAGCCAGAAAGAAAAAGAAGATAGAAAGACTACCATCGATTAATGCCTATTTAATATCAATGCTACGAAAGAGTTAACATTGAAACTGGGATATTGGATTTATCGTGTGTTACTTTTTTCTTGAGCTAATACTATGCAGTTTTTACTTTTAAAATTACGTACAACTGCATGTAACACGTGCTGTGAAACATGCTGATAAAGAACTTCAAATTTGTCCGAAACTGAATGGAGAGATAAAACCCAGTAAATCATATACACCAAGTTCTAGACACTTTTTTAGGACGGGCTAAATGCTGTTTGCCTCTACCGGCATTTACAGCGTTACCGGATGGGTGACGAGCGCAGATGCCAATCAGCCAGATGCGAGCGCAGAAGGCGCACCGCCTAAGGCCGTATACAGAAAGAAAGCTGGTAGCCGGCGCCGATCTACCAGCGCTTATCGGCGCTGGTTCATTCTGATACCAGTTACATAAAGGAAGCAGATTGAAGCCGAGCGAGCAAAATGTCGTACTCATCGGACGATGATTTGTTTGGCGGCATCAGCGCTGACCGGCGCGTGTCGGAACTTGTCGGCGGCGTTCGGCGCTTATCGGCGCTTGTTCATATAAATGTCTGCGCCGGTTACCTGCGAGGGCCGGTGCCTATAAGCGCTGGTAGGCTGCCAGCTTTCTTTCTGTATACGGCTTTAGGCGAGCGTTGAAGAAACTTTGCCGCAAAGACTAGTAAAAAAAGTAGGCGACTTGCTCAAGGCCACCACTAAGGTACGGACCTCGGCTTGGGCCGTCGCCAGGCGAGGGGAGTTGGAGAGAATCGCCTCAGTATCTAAGTGTATTGTTGAAAGTGGGTCCTATGAAATAAGTAAGCCGATTCCTAAATAACAAAATTTGCAGTGGATTTGGTACTACTCACACTAGAGTTGATGTTAAGCCACTCATGTCCATAATGACAATCTCCCTGAGGCTTGTTGTTGTTTATTGTACACACTTGGCTGCAGATACATGCTTACTGCTTAATCACAAATACTGCCGTATAAGCAGCATTTCAAGACGATACTAAATCACTCTCGACTTGAAGGATCTAGGTTACAGTAATCAAGGAACATACACGCTGGTAAGGTATTTCATTCCTTCACTGTTCGCATAATAAAAGAAGAAACTACATGAGAACAAATATTACTTCATGCATATACATAATATTATAGGTATAGCCTTGTTCATAACTTGACAAACTGTGGCAACACTGGGGCTAACAGCTGATTTGAATTTGTTATTTGTATTTTATTGTTAAAATATATTTATAATTTATTTCTGGATCTAAAAACCAATTGGTCATGAAGTAAAATAAGTGTTATTATGAAAAAAGTGTTATACTCAACGTTTTTGTGCATGATTTCAATACAAAACGAAATTCGAAAAGTGATAGTGACAGTTCTACTCGAGTAACCGGCATAATTTAGAAAAAACTGTAAACGTTTAGGTGTTATTTACGTGTTGTTCTGTCGTGTACAGGTATGTTCTTTTAACTTTGTTTATCATACTTTATTTACCGTCTGAATACAATATAATTAGAAACCTACATAGAATTCGGACATAACCTAACATACCTGTTTACAACAAGCTACACTACTTAACCTGGTTTCCTTATTTTAGTATCTTCACACAACTCAGATTAGTAGGTACTTATTATATATTAGATTAAAATGATGACTCGCAGTGCTTTGGCTCGCCAGGAGGCGTCCAATCTCCAAATGGCTTTGAGGGAACTGCAATCTGCGAAAAAGTTGTGTGATGAAATGAATAAGGAACGAGATGATAATGAACGGGAACTTCTTAAATTAATAAGTAGAAATAAGCCCCAAAAAATTGAAATGGCTGAGTTACATACTCAACTGTTGGTTGTAACTGATGCTCGGGACAGGCTTCAGCTTGTTGTGGACGGGTTCAAAAACTGTAGCTTAGAGTATGAAAACGCTCTCACTCGAATTAATTCACTAGAACCATCCATAAAGAACCATTGATAATAGTATATGCCTCCTGTAGCTGATCTACAGAAGGCATATACTATTATCAATAACATTGAGACAGCTAAACTTAACATCACTGCCTCTTTGAACCAAAGTTTATTTGACGAGTTGGTATGCAGTGCCCCGGGCATGGTTTCTGCTGCAGTTAATACTAAACCAATGGTTACAATTGACCTAACCAATGACAGTATAGTAACACCTAGCACTATCCCGAAGTCTAACTGCAGCAAAAACAAACTAAAAAAATATGTAAAAATTAACAATTATATTAAAAAAACTCAAAAACTTGTAAAAAAACACAAATTTTTCATCAAAAATGTTAAATTAAATGGAGAGCGTCTTCGTCTGTTAGATGCGTTGGAAATGTATGCTTCTAAATTAGAAAATAACACATTGCAATATGAAAGTGACACACATTACTTGAAATGTGAGATTGACTCTCTAGAGGAAAAGTTAAAATCAATTAAAAATAAGTATGAACGCTCAGAAAAACAGCTAAAAGAGTACATATTGGCAATGAATGAGATGATTAAATGTCATTCTACTGGCAATCCTGTATACAATGATAACATAAAGAACCGATTATCGCTGGATCATTCATTGCCATCATGTAGTTCTAAAATAGTGCGAACATGTAAAAATGTATGTCAAGATACAACTTTAACAAGTAGTTCCCAAAATACAAATAGTATACCATCAACTATAGACAAACCAAAAATTTTAATATTTAGTGATAAAATTGGCAAAGACATGGGTCACTTATTGTCAAATACATCCAAGGGACATAATGTAATAAATTACTGTACACCTGGTCTATCATATCAGGAAATTATAACTAGAATTTTAACTTATAGCTTTAGCCCCAACACAACATTATTAATTTTAATAGGAAATAGGGGGAATGTAAACAAAAAACAAATAATTGATTTCAACAACCGTCTATCTAATCTTACAGTAGATAATGTCATAATGTTTACATTTCCCTATAGTAATAGTTTGCCACAGGTGGAAAATGATATTAGATATAAGCTTAATTTGACATTATACACTATATGTAATAATAATTTTAATGGAGATAAATTTAATTTAATTGACATTAATAATTATATAAAAAAATTCTTCTTGACAAAAGATAATTACTATCTTTCTAATTATTATAAAAGACAGATAGCTGTGTCGCTATCATATTTATTTGATATTGCAGCCAAAAATTTGGCTAACAAGGTTGCTTCTATTGAGCAATCCAATTGTATTGACAATGCTTCTATTGAGCAATTTGACATTTTTAATTCAGCCAATTGCTTGGCTACTAATGACATTGTAAATAATTTAAATTAGTGCCTAAGACAATAGATACAACCCCTTGCATTAAATCAATCAATATTGTTCATCAGAACATTTAAGGTATGATGGGCAAAGAGTTGGAACTGGAATTGTTTATAGATGATAGCAAAATAGATATTCTTTGTATTACTGAACACTGGCTTAAAAAGAACCAACTCTTATTTAATTTTAATAATCATCAAGTTGCTAGCTCCTTCAACAGAGAAAAATCTATACGTGGTGGCTCTTTAATTATTACAAATAAAAATATAAAACTCAAAGAATGAAAATACATTGTGAGCCTATCTGTTGAACGAGTAATAGAAATGTCCTGTATTAAGTTTGAGCAGTTCCTTGTTCTATGTGTATACAGACCTCCATGCTCACCATATGATGATTTTGAATAGTGTATGGAGGAAACATTAATTAAGCTATCTAATACAAATAAATCAATGATTATCTGTGGAGACTTTAATATTAATTTGCTAGAAAATAATCAGATAGTGGATAAATTTTTGTAACTGTTTAAATCTTATAATATGTACAATATTTTCTTGGAACCAACTAGGATAACAACCACAAGTTCCACCTGCATAGACAATATATTTACTAATCTCAAACCTATTAAAAATTTCATTTTAAATAATCTAGAATCAGACCACTGTGGTCAACTAGCAGTGTTTCCAAGAAAAACAAACAAACCCCAAAGCAAATATGTTAGCTTTGTTCCAATAAATGCAAGCCGCCTAGAATTGTTAAGAAGTAATATATCCCAGAAAGTGCCAGAGTTGACCAGTCACAATGACCCAAATATATTATATAACTCACTGTTCCATCTTATCAGTGATTAATTTGGCAAAGTGTTTGTACCAAAAACAATATCTGTTGGTAATCGTGCTAAGTTTAGTGAATGGGCAACTCCAGGAGTTTATAAAAGTAGCCAAAAGTTATATGAATTGTACCATGAAAAATCACATGATCATAATCCTGTATTTTTGGAATATGTCAAACGTTATTCTAAGTTATTTAAACGAGCCTGTTCCTCAGCAAAATCTATTTATTTAAGAAATAAGATCAAAAATTCTGTTAATAAAATAAAAATGACGTGGAACATTATAAACAGTGAAACTGGTAGAAATACAGTGCGTAATCGAGACTTTAATTTAAAAATTAATAATAAAGATGTAAAAGCAGATTTAGAGGTAGCGGCCGAGTTTGAGATGTTTTTCACTAATTTTCCTTCTTTAACAACCAAAACTCTAAAATCTTCCTCCATTTCTACTGAGATCTTACTTAAACAAAGTGTAACTGAATGTGACACAACTTTTAAATTTTCAGTAGTTAATTGCAAAGATATTGTAAGCAGTTTTAAAAGCCTAGATGCAAAAAAACGGCAGACCTATGGGGTCTTTCTGTGAAGACCGTTTTTTCAATTATAGATGTCATTGCACCCAATCTAGCAGCTGTGTTTAATAGTTGTGTTGCAAGTGGTGTATTTCCTGACCTAATGAAGCACAGTAAAGTGGTTCCTTTATTCAAATCTGGTAGTACTACTGATCCAAAAAAATTTCGGCCTTTTTCTGTACTACCTACGCTAAGTAAGATTTTCGAAAAAATCATATTACATCAATTAGAAACTCATTTTAGTGCAAACATAATTTTCCATAAGAATCAATTTGGGTTCACAAGGAATCGCTCTACTATAGACGCAGGTATAGAACTAATAAAAGATGTGTTTGATGCCTGGGAGAACTCTCAAGATGCCGTAGTTGTTTTTTGTGACTTATCTAAGGCATTTGACTGCGTCCGACATGATATACTTGTCAGGAAATTACAACACTACGGTATTAGGAACATGGCTCTCAACCTTTTGACTTCATATTTAAATGGTAGAATTCAAAGGGTTGACATAAATGGTAAAAAATCGTCCGGCTCTATAATCTCAATGGGCGTTCCACAAGGTTCAATACTAGGGCCGTTCTTGTTTTTAACCCGTCCGCATCAGGACAAAAAATAACAATAGATTTATGAATGAAACTTGCCTCTAATGGGTCTTGCTGATTTGGACAGATTAATCTATATTAATGACTTACCTTATTATGTAGAGAAGAATCACGAGATTGTATTGTTTGCAGATGACACTTCACTGTTATTTAAAATTAAAAGGCAGTTATTAAACTATGACGATGTTAACAATGCATTAGCTAAAGTTGTGAATTGGTTCAATACAAATAATCTTCTTCTCAATGAGAAGAAAACTAATTGTATAAAGTTCTCGACACCAAATGTGAGACAAGTAGAATCCAATATACAATTGAATGGAACAGGGTTGGACCTTGTGGAGTCAACAGTCTTTTTAGGAATTACTATAGACGCTAAATTGCAATGGGGTCCCCACATTAAAAAATTGTCTAGTAGGCTCAGATCAGCGGCTTATGCTGTTAAAAAAATTAGACTATTAACTGATGTAGACACAGCTAGAATAGTTTATTTTAGTTATTTCCATAGCGTTATGACTTATGGCATACTGCTCCGGGGATGTTCTGCAGATATTAATTCTATTTTTATACTGCAAAAAGGGCTATACGAGCGATCTACAGTTTGGCTGCCAGAGTTTCCCTTAGACAGAAATTTATTTAAAGACATAAACATTCTAACTGTTGTCTCTCAGTTTATCTATGAAAATCTAATGTATGTAAAGAAAAACATTAGCAGTTTTGATAAAAGGAGTGATGCTCATTCCATCAACACGCGAAATAAGCTATCTGTGGCAAACTGTTTTGCAACCGCCTTTTTATGTTTTTATACCAGTGTTTTCACTTTTTAATTATTTTGTTTGTGGAGTCTTTTTGAAGTTTTGTATTTATGTCATTATATATTTTTGCACGACAATGAAAGGCTGATTTAATTTTAGCTCCTAGTATAATAAATTTAGTGAATAGCTAGGGTAGGCCTCCAGTCGGTAAAATAGTGTGGTAAGCCGTTGGTGCAATTGTCAAAGATACTTATATGGATGACTATATAGGTAGCTTTGATACAGTGGAAAACGCAGCTTGCTTAGCTGCTGAAATAGTTAAGATCCAAGAACATGGTGGTTTCATCATGCGCGGGTGGATCTACAATGAACCTAGTGCGCTTAATCTTTTGCCAAGCGAGTTGCTCGGCGCCAGTGCTGATAGAAGACCACATGAAGTAGGTGTAGAGCTAGGAACATCCACCTTCACTCGCACATTGGGGTTGATATGGCAGCCCGTCTCTGATATGGTCAGTTTTAATATGGGATTTAAAGACCCGCTGCCAAATCAATTGACCAAACGAATAGTCTTAGCACAAGTCATGCGCATATATGACCCATTAGGTATCTTAGCTCCATTGGTAGTTAGAGGCTGTATTTTATTTCAAAATTTGTGGTGTAAAGGTCTTGATTGGGACGAGTGTCTATCAGGAAATGATAAAAGTGTTTGGTTGAATTGGTTCGACAGTATCAACTCTTTAGTCAGCTTGCAAATCCCTAGATGTTATAACCTGTCGGTCGTTCAAGATTTTGAGCTTGAGTTGCATGTCCTTTGCGACGCAAGTGAGCTAGCATACGTTGCTGTCGCATACTGGCGATTCATTCTCAACAATGGCAATATTAAACTCGCAATTATTGCAAGCAAAGCACGTGTTTCACCTCTAAAACCTACGTCAATCCCACGTCTGGAGTTGCAAGGCGCTCTGATAGCTGCTCGTCTCGCTAATTTTATTTGTAAAGCTCATCGCTTCAAGCCGAAACGGCGTTATTTTTGGTGCGATTCAATGACAGTGCTAGGATGGTTGCGTAACGACGCCAGAAATTTTAAGCCTTTTGTGTCACATCGCGTGGGTGAAATCTTGGAAGGTAGTGAAGTCGGTTAGTGGCACTGGGTTCCTACGGTTCTCAATGTCGCTGACGATGCGACAAGAGGAACTCAAAAATCACTGAACATTAAGTCACGCTGGATATCAGGTCCAAATTTTTTATTAGCTCCTTCCTCTGAGTGGCCTTGTGAACCGCAGACCACCATAACCCCTTTAGGAGAGGAAGAGTTAAAACCATGCTTTCGATCTCGTACAGTAAATCTAACCCCATCCTCTACTTCATCATCTACACTTCCTATATCAGATGCTATTCATTTTAACCACGCGCGTGAATTGCCTTTACCAGTAGTGGTAGATATCATACATTTTAGCTCGTGGATTAGAATGGTAAGGGCAACTGCACGGCTCCATCAATTCATTGCGACCATTTTTCTAAAACGGGAACATTGTTTTTTTAACTTCATGGTTGAGGATATAGTTGAAAATTTCTTTACAGCACATGACAATCGCGCAGCGACAACTGCTCCTGGCACATTAAGGTCATTGGATGTGGAGGCAATCTACCGAGCGGAATATCACGCGCTAATGAAGAGCCAAATCAATTCTTTTGAAAAAGAAATGTGTTGTTTTGTCCGAGGAGAAAACGTGCCAAAGAAGAGTCGCCTCTCCACTCTATCACCTGGTTTAAACGAAAGAGGTTTGATTTTCTTATCTGGACGCATTTCTGCCGCAACTAATGTTAATCCTGAAATGAAACGGCCTATTATACTAGATGGCAAAGAACCAATTGTTCGTCTTATCATCAGACATTTTCACGTGAAGTTTGCTCACGCCAATACTGAGACGGTAATCAACGAACTGCGCCAACAGTACTGGATTTTGGGAGTAAGGAACGCTGTAAGATCAATTACACGAAGCTGCCAAATGTGTAAGCTGTTACGCGCGCCTACTATGCAACCTCCTATGGGGGATCTTCCAGAAGCGAGGCTGACACATCACAGAAAGCCATTCACTGTCGTCGGCCTTGATTATTTTGGTCCCTTGCAGGTTGTGGTTGGTCGCAGACGAGAAAAGAGATGGGGGGCGCTATTTACCTGCATGGTTACGCGAGCGGTGCACTTGGAAGTAGTGCATAGCTTATCTTCAGATTCGGTCATTATGTGCTTGCGTCGATTCATCGCTCGTCGTGGCACCCCAGACACCATATATTCCGATAACGGGACTGCGTTTGTTGGAGCTAATAGACAACTTTGCGAACTTTGCAACAGTGATGTCTCCGGTTTTGCAGTTAACAATAAAATTAAGTGGCGTTTCATAGCACCTTCAGCACCTTTCATGGGCGGGGCTTGGGAGAGACTAGTGAAGAGCGTAAAAACAGCCCTGCAAGTGACTCTAAGAGAAAGAGCTCCCAAAGATGAGACTTTGGTCACGCTGTTAGCGGAAGCAGAAGCCATAGTCAACTCAAGGCCCCTCACACACATTTCACCGGATGCGAACTTCCCAGAGGCACTTACGCCTAATCATTTCCTGCTCGGCGAATCTTCAAGAAAATCAGCCATGGACACTGTGGAAGTCAGCGATTCGGACTTATGTGGCAGGAGCAGTTGGCGAAAAGCGCTTCGACTTGCCGACCATTTTTGGCGCCGCTGGGTCCGTGAATATCTGCCAACCCTAGCACCTCGTCGCGTTCTGGGTACACCTGCCTCTATTAAGGTTGGGGACCCAGTACTCATAGGCGACGGAGAGCTGCCAAGGGGTACTTGGCCTCGGGGTGTTATTGAGGCACTATATCCAGGACGCGACGGCATAGTGCGGGTGGTAGATGTGCGTACCCAAGGCGGGCTATTGCGTCGTCCCATGAAAAAGCTTGTGCCTCTTTAAAAAGGGGAAGCATGTGGCAAACTGTTTTGCAACCGCCTTTTTATGTTTTTATACCAGTGTTTTCACTTTTTAATTATTTTGTTTGTGGAGTCTTTTTGAAGTTTTGTATTTATGTCATTATATATTTTTGCACGACAATGAAAGGCTGATTTAATTTTAGCTCCTAGTGCTCCTAAATCTAGAGAATAGCTAGGGTAGGCCTCCAGTCGGTAAAACTATCCGTACATGTAACGCGTCTCCACAGAATAAGTCATTCTTTTATGGGACAATGTATACGATTCTGTAATAAAGTTCCCAATGTTATCCGAGATTTGCATATTAATAAGTTTAAAATTACTATTAAAACTTAACTCTGTCAAAAAGGTTATTACAAAATTTCGGATTACTTGGAGGATAAAACAGCTTGGGACTGATCACTCCAGGATCTATCTACTCGTGTACTAAGATGTCAAAGTGTAGCGTGTCTTGCCCTACTAATACCATTATTATGTTCTCTTTTGTAAGGCAACACACTGGAGCTAATATTTGTAGTACCTAAGTAAAAACATTGTAAAAACATCTATATAAAAAGAATGGCCCCGAGTTTCTTGCCGCTTCTTCTCGGTTGGCTCTATGTATTTTAGAACGCAGCGGTAGGCTTTAAAGTACATTATAATGAAAAATTGACGTTCATAAGTGCGTCTTTGATGCCTAAATTGAATAAATGATTTTGACTTAGACTTTGACTTTGACTTACAATAAATATGACGTGTTATGTGAAGATTGAAAAAGATATGATATAAACCGTACTTATATACGTGCATAGTTAAAAGTTTATACTGTCAGGCACGAGACGTTCAAGTCAGTAAGCATCATGCCTGTCTTCTATAGCCCCATTTGCCCATTAATGCTACAGTACACTTCATTTGAAAATAGTGGCACCTGAGCATACCTACCTTTTTTTTATTTTTTCATTTCCGAGGGGGAAATCTTATGAGATACCCGGACACTATGGGGAACGGGGAGCGTCCGGGATATGTGGGACTTTCCACTAAAACCCCGTCGTGGCCTTCTTCAATGTCTTATTGATAACCTCAGGATCTCTATAGGAACGTAGTTGGACCATCAAGCCATAATACCCTTTGGCTCGACTCTGAGAGCATTTCGCATCTCCCTCTTCTAAAGATGGCACGGTGTCAATTGCCACATCATGACGCCGTCTTCCTCGAGCTCGTTGATGAGATAGTTAGGACCCCACCCCCAACTATACCCGACCTCTTAAGTCCCCGTTTTTAATAGATAATGTCAGAGGGACGTTCCAGTAACGCTCGATCGAATCATGGCCGAACATTATTTGATCCAAAGCTTGTACTTGGTACAAACTGGTACTTGGCTGGTACGCAGCCCGGAGTGGAAACGCCGCGTTTCATAAACAAATCCGGCGTAAAAAGTTGAAAATGCCATGTCTGGTTCATGTTGTTATACTAGCTGTCCTTGACACTCACTGTGAATGACAATGGCACATTGATAAGTGTACAACAAGTAAGTAGTTTAGAAGACATAATGTCTTCTTGACATCTCCTTGTTATCCATATTTAGAGTTTTGTTTATTAATTGATTCAAAATCCTTATACTCGTACTACACAACCTAACACTACTTTTTGACAGGAGATATGTTTTTTACATAATCTGTGCCTATAGCTTATACTAGGGTCGGGGTTGGTATAGCATTTGACAGTGCATTTATGTCGACACTATTCCACCTTCGGCTTATTCCGCGTTAATTAGTATTAGATTTGACTATTTCACAGTTTTAGTTACTATAAATATTTATATCGAGTTTATTAGTAACACTGTAAGGTTTTTGAAGTTAGGGTTAGAAATAGAGTTACACCCAACAGCTTCAAGTATTTAGTAATAAGCATACATTCTGTAGAGTTGTAAGTGTACTACTACATAATATACCGTGCACTATCTGTATAAACATTTTACAATGTACCCTGTTATTTGTTAACACGAGTACCTACTAACTTCAATTAGCGCACTTTCAACCGTTTAGGCAACCGTAGCCAGTTCACTAGTTGCGGTGGGGAGTAACCGTACTCTCATCTAAAATTAAAACACAACCTGAGCACTAAATTCAAAGATTAGTGGTACAGAGAACATAGGTAAATAGACGGTAAAAGTAAGTTTTATAATTACTTTAAGGTCTAATGCATGTTTATTTAAAATGTTTTCGCTAACTGTAGTGGATCAAAGGTTAATATACGAAATGTATATTGTACAGTTAACGGCCAAAAGTATTTAGATTTTTATAACGCGCAAAAACTAATTTTTCACACACATTTACAAGGTATTTCTCGTCAAAAAACCCTTGGCATATCTGTATCTTTAAAGAGATTACTAATCAACAGGGTACTCCATTACATGTAATTTGTAAATAAGGATATTTTTAGTAAAAATTTATTAGTACGTAAAATATAAATGTAAATAATTTATTGAAATTGTATAGAAAGCAAAAGGCAGAAAAAACGCAGCATCGTAATTATGGTATGACTGTTATATTATAAGCAATTATATTAGCAATTACAAAACAATTATGAGTAATTATACAAACATGTTCATACTTAAATAAACTTCGAAAGGAAATAAACTGACACTGATTGATACAAAGGTTTGCATGAAAGTTACTTGTGGATATGCTGCACATATTGTTGTTATAAACTTCATAGCAAGAAATATTATTACAAACGTTATGTAATTGTACTAACTTATGACTGGCATACAGACTATAAGTGATTTTTCACAGATACGTTTATAGAACGGTATGGTTTATTATTGCACTTTAATAGCCTGTGTTATCAATGTTTAGCAGCATACTAAATTCTAGTTTATTTTCAACGCTTAATTAGACTAGTCGATAAATTTACCTGTAATTTAAATTCGTTGGTGGCAGTTTGCAACGGTAGTTTAGGTTTAGCGAATCATTTTGGATTGTGCTTTTGATTTTAGTTTCCCCGGCCAGGTGGAGTTTATTTGTGGCGCCTGGTGGTTTCGCTGAATTGTTGAGTGGCAAAATAATCACATTGCCCGTACACTACAGGTTCAATCGAATGTAGTCGAGCATTAAAGCAGTTGATTGCAGCCTGATAGTTCTATAATTATTGAAAAATGCTAGTGAATTTACTGGACTAAAGAGACCTAGGGAAGAAACGAGTGCAATACACCATCTGCCACTCAAAAGTGCTGGGTGGCAATGCGACTGTGAAAGGCAAGCGGTAACCTAACATCAGGCGCACAGCTTACCTGTTTTGTGGCTTCATAGAGAAAAAAATCCTAGACTCGAATGGTGGTGAGGCCTTTAATTCGCTCTCTCTCTCTCTGAAAAGAAGGTTTTTCCAGTGAGACGACAGTGATGGGCTAATTAGCTCATTACTAATGCTAATCTCTGTCTGGGTGGTCCTTTGTGACGAACAATGCTAAAATCACGAAGTCAGTGCTATTTATGAACACTAAGCATTATTAGTCTAATTATAGAAAATCAGCGCTAGGATGAAAGTATGTTAGGACGATTTGCTTGCCGGGCAGCCAATGTAGGCCATCGTAATTATTGGAAAGAGAGCATCATTGAATTATAAATATTTGTTATAGGTATGATTGATTGATAAATAAGAATAACCTTGATTGAAGAAAATCTAACATCAAATGCAAAATCATTCTAATAGCCAAAGCGTTCCAAACAATAAACCACAAAACTACAATAAATAAAATAACTTTTGATTGAAATAAAAACTAGCATGTACTGATATATATTTACATAAATAGGGTAGTTCCATGAATTTTAAATTCTAATGTTTAAAATACTTTTATTATTGTATTAAAATAATAATAATAAGCCATTGTTATATTCTTGATAGGTTCATAAAAAAATCCCTTTTCAATCGACATCCAGAAGGAGGTTTTATAGTGTAATCCGATTATGATATTTTTTTCGAGAAAAGAATAGAATAGAATATTGTTTATTTGCTTGAAATGTGAGTACATGTTTCACCAATATAATGGCCTGCAAAAACTTAATTAAGGCGCGCTCGTACCCTGATTTAAGAAAAAGGAGTATTTTTAAACACCTACTGTAACGAAACAGATCGATAGTATATTATGAAAAAAATACAAAGGTTAGAAAAGGAATAGGAAAAGAGTAATAACCGAATAGAATTCATAAATATAACTCTCTTTCAGCAGAAAAAATCCTGAATAGGTCCCCAAAAATAGGCTTTCACGTCCAAACTCTCAGAATTTTCAGCGATAACACTATTTTTTTTTTAGGTAATACATAGCCAACGTATGATACTAAAGTTATAACCAGCAGTTTTTTCAATTGTGTTAGTATATATCGAAAAATGTAAAGAAAACGTTCAAAATTAACGCATTTTTGCATTACATCGTCCAATCTTACAAGAGATTTTCAAGCTTACGTAAAGCATCGTAAATTATTTTAAAATTAGGGTTGGACCGCGTCTTAAAACTAAAAATTAAACCTTACGCCACTATGCTATAAAATCTTGTAAAGAGTAAAAACTATGCTGTAACATGTGTTCGGTAGGGTACCTATACCTCCAAGAATACCTCCTATGGTCCCATTTAAATTTCATTAAATTCGGTTAGTGTAGTTTTTGAGTTACATTCTAGTAACTGAAAAGTGTTTCGCGTATCTGATCTTGATATTATCATTGACGGTGAATGACAATCCATCCCGTAAGTAGCAAGGTACACTAAAAAGGGCGCAAAATTGTTTTTCATACCAAAGCTGGTACCGACTTCAATATAAAAAAGTGTGAAACAACTTGTCGAAGTCGGTATTGTGATAATACGTACTTTTGAACAGTACCGACTTCGACAAGTTATTTCACAATTTTTAGTGTTGAAGTCGGTGCCAGTTTTTGCTAAAAAAGAATTATATAACTGATTATGAAAGCTTACTATAAAGTTCGACATTATATAGAAGATAAAGATGCTTGGAATACTCCACTTCTGGCAAGCTGTCACTCTGCCACCCATAAAATGTAATATTTGTAGTACCTAAGTAGAAACATTGTAAACATCTATATAAAAGAATGGCCCGAGTTTATTGCCACTTCTTTTCGGTGGGCTCTATATATTTTGGAACGCGGCGGTAGAGTCTTTAAAGTACATTATATTGAAAAGTTGACGTTCATAAGTGCGTCTTTGATGCCTAAATTGAATAATGATTTTGACTTTGATTGGCTGGTGTTTGATTTGACCACTATCTGACTTGACGGTCGGTGATAATGTGGTTAAAATTGACATTACACTAGATCTAGAATGGCCACAGGCTTTCAAGTGTAGGTACTGGAACACTCAAGGGATCAAATATGGAAGCTCGCAGATGCCGCTACGCTCTCACCCTGTAGATCATCTGATAACGAACGTATACGATCCCTAACGTGAATTTTTATCGGTTAATACCAATAGTTTTATATGTGTCAAACTTATGAGAGATTTTGAATACAAAAAAATCTCTCTTAAATACTTCTTGACAAATAAATATATATATATATATATGACGGAGAAAGAACCTCCGGAGTGTTTTTAAAAAGTGTGACGCATCAGCATTGCTGACGTCACAATTGTTGTTTTCATGATGATCACTCATTTTTGGGTCCTCGAAGTAAAACTTCACAAGTACTTTCATAAGCTTCGTATATTCAACGAGCAGCGTAACAACGTCACAAGGAAGTCCGTTCTGTACGGCGACTCGAGAGCGACGGAGACGAGCGCCTTTTTTTTTTTTTTTTTTGTAAACGGACTAATGCTGTTTGCCTCTACCGGCATTTACAGCGTCACCGGACGGTTGGCGAGCGCAGATGGCACTCAGCCAGAAGACGAGCGCCTACAGTGCGGCCGTACTTATAGGACTCGGCGCACGTGCACGAGTTTACAAGTTTGTTGGTAAAGTATTGAAATTACAATCTTAACATTAATTTTACATCGTAATCAACTCAAAAATAATCAACTGATGATTGATATTTATTCCGATGGCGTCACAGTAGTCCTTGAACTCGCCATGGAACTCTCTTCCTCCATCCACTCTTATTTGAACCGGCGCACCAAATAGATGCACAGTGCGTTCTAGAGCGGCCAATGTGCTGTGTGGGTTTTTTTTTGGTACTGAAGTACAGTAAAACGTACTTTGAGAAAGCGTCAATGGTGACTATGACGTATTGTTGATCATCTGGAGTGCCCAGCTTCCCTGTTATGTCCATATGAATAACTTGGAAGGCGGCCGTTGGTTTTTGTATGGGGTGTAACTGGGCTTGAATGGCCCCGGATCTTCCTTTAGATGTTCGGCATACAACACAGTTATCCACAAATCTTTCGGATAATGGAACTCATTTTGTTGAACCAATAGGTTTCTCTGATCTTCTGCAGTGTCTTTTCCCAGCCAGGGTGTTTTAGTGCAGTGTGAAATGAGTTTATAATGCTCCATTGAAATGATTTGGGAACGACGGTACTGAGCTGCTGACCGAAGACAGGATTATTGACGTTCCTTTTTTAAAACGTTGTCCTCTAACACATAGTCTTCCACTGGGTTATTGTCACTGAGACTGTCCATTATCGGACGCAGTTCTTCATCCCGTCGCTGTTCAATTTTGAGCCAGTTCAAGTCTCTTGTCATAACATTGACTGCAAGCTCAACTGGATTGCGACAGCGATGAATCCTTGGCAGAAGGTCCTTTTTGTGTTTTGACGCTTTTAATGCGTTGCAATCCGTTATCACGGTGAATTTTCGCCCATATAGATACTGGCGAAAGTGTTTTATGGCTCGTACCACTGCCAGTGTCTCCAACTCGTAGGAGTGGTACCGACTCTCGGCTTCCGTGGTTCTCATGCTCATTCTCATTCTCAAGGCAACAGCATGTTGTCGTTTTAAACGTTGACTAATTATTGTTGGCTAATTATTTTATCCGCGTCGATACGGCCATACTGACAGGCGGTGCGCGCTCTGCACCAGCCTTGTTGACTCGTTAACTCTCGCAGACTGCTGTTAATTATGGCTGGCCTGCAAAGAATGAGATATTCTCTGAGTAGTGAGTCTGTAAACAACTTACGTTGCTTTATCTTGTTTGTTACATTAACACAACTGTTATGTAACCTTAGGAGTCTTTTGATTAGTAAACAGTACACAAAGACATCGTGCACTGCCATATTAATTTAGAATCTGTGGTGTATACGTGTCTACCCATAGTTCCACAAGGCGTCCCCACGGTATCTCAGGGTTCACTTGTGGATGCATCAAGGATCCGAGGCTAGCTCAAGGTTAACACATGGTTAGCTCAGAGGTATCACTCTCCAGACATTTTTGTAGATTACAACAGTACACTAAGACATCTTAAGTGCACTGCCTTATTAATTTAGAATCTGTGGTGTATACGTGTCTACCCATAGTTCCACAAGGCGTCCCCACGGTATCTCATGGTTCACTTGTGGATGCATCAAGGATCCGTGGTTAGCTCAAGGGTAACACATGGTTAGCTCAGAGGTATCACTCTCCAGACATTTTTGTAGATTACAACAGTACACTAAGACATCGTAAGTGCACTGCCTTATTAATTTAGAATCTGTGGTGTATACGAGTCTACCCATAGTTCCACAAGGCGTCCCACTTGTGGATGCATCAAGGATCCGTGGTTAGCTCAAGGGTAACACATGGTTTAGCTCAGAGGTATCACTCTCCAGACATTTTATTCTTGTAGATTCTAGTTGAAAATATCGTGAAACATAATGAATTTTATACTCGCCGGTTTTAATCCGTTGATGCGTGTTCGTCGTTGTGAGTTATCCGGACTGACTGGCCAGCTTGAGATTTGGATGACACTGAATCAGGGGCGATTGCAGCGTTGTTTTGCAGTGTATCGAGATCATCTCCCGCAGCGATTGGTGTGGACGTCATGTCTGTGGTAATTCCCGTTGTGATGGGCTGCATGGTATTAAAGTTGTTTGCTGGTACTCCTGAAGTGTTCAATGAGGCAGGGCCTATCAGCCTGGTACTGCCCTGCGCTGTTCCAGTTGAACAGGTGACAGGTTGAACCGAAGTCGATGAGGATGTGGTTGGGACCAGAGCTTGTTCTGATCCCACTTCTGATGACGGAGAAAGAACCTCCGGAGTGTTTTTAAAAAGTGTGACGCATCAGCATTGCTGACGTCACAATTGTTGTTTTCATGATGATCACTCATTTTTGGGTCCTCGAAGTAAAACTTCACAAGTACTTTCATAAGCTTCGTATATTCAACGAGCAGCGTAACAACGTCACAAGGAAGTCTGTTCTGTACGGCGACTCGAGAGCGACTGAGACGAGCGCCTTTTTTTTTTTTTTTTTTAGAACGGACTAATGCTGTTTGCCTCTACCGGCATTTACAGCGTCACCGGAAGGTTGGCGAGTGCAGATGGCACTCAGCCAGATGCGGGCGCTGAGGGCGCACCGCCTAAGGCGAGCTTGAAGACGCTTCGCCGCAAGGAGAGGAGTAGGCGACTTGCTCAAGGGCACCACTAGGGTACGGACCTCGGCTTGGGCCGTCGCCAGGAGAGAGGGGAGTAGGAGAGAAACGCCCCGGTACATAAGTGTACCGTTGAAAGTGGGCCCTATGAATTTTAACTCTACGACTATTTGGAGAGAATCTAACCAAGGCATAACTTTTGCCTCGAGCTCGCCGGCGAGCTCGGTGTTTGACTGTGTTTACCACTAAATCATAACCTTGTGTACCTCGCCTCCCCCCATTTCCGCGACATGGGTCCACACCGCGACCAGGATCGTCGCGTTGTGCACTCATGACTGTACTTTGGGTGGGGCTACAATAAGAATGTGTATTACCTCGCCCACAGCCATGGTGGCTGGGACTACACAGAAAACCAGTGTTACCTCGTCCACAGCCATTTGCTGGGCCGGAGGATACATCGCGACCGGGGCCGCGGTGTATACTCCCACCCGCACCGTGGCTGGGACTACAATCGTGTGTGTGTGTATTACCTCGACTGCGACTGGGGCTGCGAAGAAGATCTCGGCCTGAGCCTACAATGCGATCGGGATCACAGCCCTGGTCGGGTCTACAACCATTACCGGAGTTCCCTTGGGACGACGCTAAAGCTGCCGAAGTAACAGCTGCGATGGGGTCGTCCGGGTCACCCAAAATATGCCTTGGACGGCGACGGGGGGGAAGGAAGTGGGGAAGACGAGCGCCTACAGTGCGGCCGTACTTATACGACTCGGCGCACGTGCACGAGTTTACAAGTTTGTTGGTAAAGTATTGAAATTACAATCATAACATTAATTTTACATCGTAATCAACTCAAAAATAATCAACTGATGATTTATAAACTATTTTTAGGGCAATCAAATGATTAAACTTAATTATTCTCGACGAACTGTTGTAGTTGCGCCGATATATATATATATATATATATATATATATAACCCTTTATTCGTCATTTTAGATAACGATATGAATAGATACTAATATTATCAGTGACATTCTAATATACCTAAGCCTCAACCTGAATTAGATACCTATACTTTATTACCCTGTCTTTTCTGCTGCTGTAACAGAGCGAAGGATCGTCTTGATTTTGAGTAGTATAGGGTTCCGAGGGTGACTAAGGTTACTTTTTATACAGATGTAACACGGGCGAAGCCGCGGGCAGATATATATATATATATATATATATATATATATATATATATATATATATATATATACATATAGAGCTATCATTGTATCTATACCATAAATTTACTTAATAACTTTACAACTCCGCCGACGCACCACGTTTAACCGAGCGGCTAGTTACTATAACTAGCTATATTTATGTGCCTAATTTACCATTTTAATGGACAAACTGCCCGCGGCAAATTTAAAGATACTCGGTAAACAGGTTTTTGTAGTTTTAGGACCTGATTCTGTTTATTGCGGTCCGCAAAGTCGACTGTATTTTGCTCTTTAATGGTTCAGTTGTACGGTTCAGGAGAGTGACACCCCTTAGATTGTATACAAACAACTAATTTGGGGATAGATTTGGCATAAGTGTGTTGAGTATCTAGTTTCAGGGTTTGCCCAACCTGATTGGGGTATATATAAACCTATTATAATACCTCTTATGGTTCACCGACATTTCTTTTAGAGATAGGAGTATATGTCATAATTTATTCATATAGGCATATCGGCAAAGCTGTCGTACTGGGCGGTAGACTATTGGACAGCACAAGAATCGGGGTTTTGAAGCGGTGATAACTCAGGTAATGTGAGGGTTGATCACCAACTAGGCGGTCGTTGGTTTGATCCGTACCTTCATCGTATAAGTTGAGCTTCCAATAAAGGTAAAGTCGTGTTTAAATCCATAGATTGGTTGTAGGGTATCACTTATAGCCTTGCACTAGCGCACTTTTAGGTGTATGTCCCTATCTCCAGACAATCACATCACTTTGAATACTTTATTGTGTCTGACATATTATAAATAAAACAAAAAGTGTTAGTTACACCATTTATAAATCTAGAACGGCTGAATATTTATTATTTGTTTTTCAATTTGTTCTTCTTTCTCGATTCTCGGGGAAGGATATGGGATTTTCATCGACGTCATCATCATCCATCACCACGCGGGTGAAACCGTGGGGCGCAGCTATCCGTTATTTTATTATGAATTTTGTGTTTTGCAATTTGTCATAGCTTGGGAAGAACACAGGTTACTTTTCATCATCATAATCATACAACACCACGCGGGTGAACCTGCGGGAATCAGCCAATTTTAAAAATATTGACGGAGTTGTGTGGCTACTGCAAATATATTTCGAATACTGTGGTGTTTACCTAACGTGACCATTTCGCCCATGTTGCGAGCTCACGCCTGCATAAACTACACCTATCTCTAAAAATGTATCATCATCATCTCAGCCGTAGAACGTCCACTGCTGAACATAGGCCCCCCTCCCTCTAGAAATTCATACAATTCCCTTAATTTTACCACTGTTTTGCAGTATTGCAAAATTGCTGGAGTGGTTGGTTTCTTGTTTATGCCAACATCCATCACGTTGGTGTTGCATCCCCCGAAATAAAGAACCAACTAAAAAAAGAAAACATTGACACATAATTAAAATATACCTATTACGGTCTTATGTAAATCACAGAATTGCTCCCAACTTTTTGTAGTTGTTTGTTATTCTTATCTTTGTTGCTTGATATTGGTCTATTATAAAGGTCAGATATGGTTTTTGATTAACTTTGGTCTGTTTGTGTTAAGTTTAGTGTTCTTATGGTTTTACTACTATATCTAGTATGATTTCAAATGCTATTTCAATGGGTGATACATATCTTTGCCGTCTAAAATCTGCATGTTCTTGTGTGATGATGTATATTAAGATATAATTATTTTTTGTATATTAAGATGTAATTAAGATACGGTATTTTTATCAAACATTCTGTTTTCAATTGCGAACGGCTTTTTACTAATGCTTTAGATATATCAATGTATATTAAAATAATAAAACTAAAACCTCACAACAAACTATTCAACAATAACATTTTTTTTAAGTGAAAGTGACTTATTTTCTACTGACTTCCAAAAAGGTACTCAATTCGATATTTTTTTTTGTTACGTCCTAACTTTTGACTGGGTGCACCGATTTCCATTTTTTTTGTTTGAATGCTGGTGCTTTCCGTGTGGTCCCATGTAAATTATATCAAATTCGGCCCAGTAGTTTTTGAGTTACACTCCAACAACTCTTTTTTACAAAAGTAATATAGAGGAAGTCGGTATAAAATTTTTCAAATTGCACCTGTATAATATTATGTTATTTGTGGTAGTCATTTGTTAGTTTATACGGTAATTAATCTTCCTAGTTCCTAATTTTTCATTGAAGACCTGAGCACTTGGCATATCAGCTACTTTGTAAGGCGCACAAGTATCAACTATATTACAATATAGCCTCTTCTGATGTTTGCATTGGACTGCATGAAACTGCTTGGTAGATGAACCCATAATCTTTTAAACCTATTCAAACTATATATCAGCCTGTCATTCCAAAATGACCTCAGGTCACGGCGTACTATCACAAAGACCATATTTTAGTGTCGAATATTCGACGCGATTTACTGCCGCGCCCTTTCTATCAGATCAAGTCCTTAAATTACTCGACTTCCCTTTGACGCCGGTAAAAAAATTGGGAAAGGTCCAGATGATCGGCTGGATAGCTTTGTAATATTGTGATATTGAGAGCATACTGTGCTTTTAAACTGATGAAATACTTTAAGCAACTCTTGCTGCGGTCAGTACTTGGATGGATGACCGTTAAAGGTATTTTAAACTGTGGGCCTAGCACGAAAATTTGCGTAAGTGCAGTATAACTTGTCGTTCACTCTGATGGTACATGAAACGTGGGAGCCTGGTGTCCGAGCGCAATCGTATAATAAGTGTTCTATAATGTAGGCTACTCTGTCATATTACACTCTTAGGAGTCTTATCTTCAAAATGCGGCTATCTGTGTCACCGCTGCTCTAGATAACTGGAGCAACGGTGACACAGATAACCCATAGTTTATACGCTAAAGCGTGAAGCGTTGATCCTATACGAACACTGTTTTTTGAACAATGATTTGTGTACGGCTTCAGTACAAATCCCTGCTTCGGAGGGCACGTTAAGCCGTCGGTGCCGCTTACTTGTCTTAGGACAACAGTCGTTAGGCTATGTCGAAGGCCTTCGGGCGGCCTGAAATCTTCGACATGGGTTGGCCACTAACCTATCCTCCAATCCGCACTGGGCCCGCGTGGTGCGTTATGGCCCAACTCCTTTCTCTGAGAGGAAGGCTCGAGTCCCAGCAGTGGGAACAAAATGGGCAGAGTTTCCCTTAGACAGAAGTTTAAAGACATAATCATTCTAACCGTTGTGTCTCTAGGTTTATCTATGAAAATCTAATGTATGTAAAGAAAAACATTAGCAGTTTTGATAAAAGGAGTGATGCTCATTCCATCAACACGCGAAATAAGCACAAGCAATCCGTACATGTAACGCGTCTCCACAGAATAAGTCATTCTTTTATGGGACAATGTATATGATTCTATAATAAAGTTCCCAATGTTATCCGAGATTTGCCTATTAATAAGTTTAAAATTACTTTTAAAACTAAACTCTGTCAAAAAGGTTATTACAAAATTTCGGATTACTTAGAGGATAAAACAGCTTGGGACTGATCACTCCAGGATCTATCTACTCGTGTACTAAGATGTCAAAGTGTAGCGTGTCTTGCCCTACTGATACCATTATTATGTTTTCTTTTGTAAGGCAACACACTGGAGCTAATATTTGTAGTACCTAAGTAAAAACATTGCAAAAACATCTATATAAAAAGAATGGCCCCGAGTTTCTTGCCGCTTCTTCTCGGTAGGCTCTATATATTTTGGAACGCGGCGGTAGTCTTTAAAGTACATTGTAATGAAAAATTGACGTTCATAAGTGCGTCATTGATGCCTAAATTTAATAAATGATTTTGACTTTGACTTTGACTTTATGATGATATGATGATGAAATTTTTTATGCTAGCCCATTAAACAGTTTTGTGCTTCGGAGGGCACGTTCACCTCTTTACTAGAACGTGAATTAAACAGAACGGTGACTTATTGTGAGCAATCCGCTTGGGCAGAACACTAAATTAAACTAACGAACTAAAACCAAAAATTCTCTTAACTATTGGTAGTTCTTCTATTTATACCAAAATCCACACAAGTATATAATCATAATACAATCATATTATGATTGTTCTACTCAATTGTGGGTATTTATATTAGTTGAGTTTAAAGAGCATGAAGTTAAATGAAGACTAAATTTGTGCTAAATATACCCCCAAATTAATAGAATTGTAAAATTTAAGGACGCAAGCGCTATACGAACATAGACACCAAACAGAACTAAATTTAAAAAAATAAATTTTAGTTCGTTAGTTTGGTTTGGTGTTATGCACAAATGAATTGCTGCCATTGACAGAATCATATTTTATGTGACTGCGACTTGACTGTGACTACTTTACTAACGATCACCTGTGATACAACTACTGAAAGTTCTTAGAAAATCAAAAACTGATTACATTAGCCAGTTATTAGTTTTATTATATCTTTTAAAAATATTGTCCATTCACGTCAATACACCGCTGCATGCGATGGAACCACTGGGAAAAGCACTTTGCCCACTCGTCCTTAGGGGTCTCTTCAATGGCATCGCGATACGCAGCCACCGCTTCTTCAGCATTCATAAACCGCTTTCCTTTAAGTTTTTCTTTAATTTTTGAAAATAAATAAAAATCACAAGGCGCGAGGTCGGGGCTATACGGCGGGTGACCCAGTAATTCAACGTTTGATGTCGCCAAATAGTCGATCGTTCGCTTGGCGGTGTGCGATGAGGCGTTGTCGTGGTGAAGGAGGATCCTACTGCGAGGTCGTTTCTCTCGAACTTTTTCCAAGACAAGTGGCAAACAATTGGTAGTGTACCATTCTGCAGAAACTGTTTTTTGATCCTCTAACACAATTGTTGCGAAATGACCTATCCTTCCAAAGAACGAGGCCACCATTTTTTCCCCGCACTTCGATCTCTCTTCACTTTAGTTAGCAACTCCTCGAAAGGAAACACCCACTGAGCAGATTGTCTTTTGGTTTCAGGATCATAACAGTAAATCCAGTTTTCGTCACCTGTTAGTATGTCGAACACAGCATTTGAGTCACCTCCGTTAAATCTTTCAATCATTTTACGGCACCAATCCACACGATGGAGTTTTTGAGCCTCAGTCAAATTATGAGGTATCCACCGGGCGCAAAGCTTCCTGACCGCTAAATGTTCGTGTAGGATTTTGTGCACTTGACTCATACCGATGCCTAAGCTTGTCCGAATCTGCTGATAGGTCACTCTTTTGTCAGTCTCTATCATACGCCGCACAACACAGATGTTATCTTCAGTCGTCGCCGTAGAAGGCCGTCCCTCACGTAAATCATCAGTGAGATTAGTGCGACCACGTTTAAACTCATTAAACCAGTTGTAAACAGTCGCACGAGATGGGGCTTCATCGTGAAAGGCCAATCGTAGTCTATCATAACTTTCTTGTTGACTTAAATGACATCGAAAGTCATAAAAAATCATTGCACGAAAATTTTCTCGTGTTAAATTCATGTTGACGTGACACAGACAATTTTCAATTTGCCGCCAAATCGTAAAACAAATGACAAATGAATGAAGTATATACTCAGTAATATTGGCAAAGAGTTCTATTTTCAAATTATAGAATTATTTTTTTATTATATTGTTTATAAGTGGCCAGTTCTAAGAACTTTCAGTTTGACCCTCGTACAAGTAGGTATTAACATAATTGACCGAGCGAGCGAAGCGTCTCTGCTTTAACTGGACAAATTGAGTTTCATCTGTCCGTATATTTGTTTTCAGTACAGTTCGAATTTTTAAACCAATCTTGACGAAACTCGGTAAGTATACATCTTCTACTATTTCATATTTTTTTGTCTACGGCGATTTAGAGTTAACTTTTCCTCAAAAAAAGGTGAAGTTTACTTCGACGCCATTTACCGACCGAATTTGATAAAATTTTGTACACACATTAGGTACCTGACTTCAAAGAGGAATCTCGAATATGAGCATAATTGGTCAAGTAGTTCTGAAGTACTGCGAGAAATAGGCGCTGATATGACTGTGACCGCGAGGTCTACTGTTCGCGGAACTACTAGTTAAATGAGGAATAACAAATTTAAATATACATAAGGGATTTATTTTTACCAAATAATGTAACCAACTTCAACACCAACAAGTGTGAAATAACATGTTGAAGTCGGTAACATGATAGTTAAAAATATCTATTATCAAAATATTGTACGTATGGTGCCGACTTCGACGATTATTTCAAACATTTTGGTGTTAAAAATGGTTCCATTCTTTGTAAAAAAAATACGTCCTTTTTAAGCACCCTTTCAACTTACGGGATCGATTGTCATTCACCGTCAATGTTGATATTATTATGATAGGCAAAACACTTCTCAGTTATTGAAGTATAACTCAAAAACTGCTTCACTGAATTTGATGAAATTTTAACCCGTGAGAAGGCGCGCCTAATGTTGTTACACGGATAGGCGCGCGCGAGCAAATAGCTCACACTACTTTAAATGCTTATATTTCTGCAACATTAGTATAATTGGCTATAAATGGATCCATAATAAATAAAACAACATTAATTTAATATAAAACGAGAGTTTTAATTAAAACTATGAAGAATAAAAGGAATTTCTACCTCAAATAACAAATTAATTAATTTTGGACATACAATCTTTAGTAGTCTTAAAAAAATCCCGATAAATAAAAAACTGAAAACTAAATTTAATAATTTCACTCTTCCATGAGATCAAGACAAGTGTGCCTCTCAAAACTCATTGAACATGTATACGTTATGTGATCGGTGCAGAGTAATTGCTTGCACGAAGTGCATGCTTTTTCTAAAGGACCGGATGAAATCCAAGGAAATAATAAAATAATAATAATAATTTATTTCCAAAATCATACCAAAAACCTATATAAAAATTTATACAATGTTTACATCTTTGTTAATATAAAAGTTTCCTCTCTTCTCGTTTAGAATCCTCTTTCAACCACGAAGAAATTTCGAAGATTTTGTGCATTATACAGATCGTACATTTTTCACGTGTGTTGTAGCTGATAACATAAAACATTAGCATTAAAATTTGACTTTAGAGTATATGTACCCGATAAAAAAAAAATTAATACAAATTAACATAATAATACACAAGAAAAACACTATAACATGTTTTATATGAAAAATACTTACGCGAATGGGCGCGCGATGAGCAAATTGCCGCACGACAGTGCAGGCCTTCCACAAGTGCTTCACTGCGCGGGACTGAGCGATGCGTGAATTGCGCGAGGAGAGAGGGGTTGAATAGTTAGGAAGGTACCTAAGAGCTCGAGACGATATGTGGTCAGGAACACCAAAAACTTTCTCAGTTATTTTTTGTGTGAGCAAATTGCTCATAGCGCGCCTTCTCACGGGTTAATGGACCCACCACAAAAGTATATTCTATCAAACAAAAAAAAGAATAAACAAAATCGTTTCATAAACGACGAAGTTATCTGCAAACACACATAAAACAAGTGCAATTTGAAAAAAAATATACCGACTTCCATTCCATTACTCTAGTAAAATCAGTTATTGGAGTAAAACTCAAAAACTACTGGACCGAATTCATGAAATTTAAATGGGACCACACAGGAAGCACCAGCTTTCAAACGAAAAAAAGTTTTGAGAATCGGTCCACCCAATCGAAAGTTATGAGGTAACAAATATTAAAAAAACAGTCAATTTGAGTACCTCCTCCTTTTTTTTGGAAGTCAGTAGAAAATATAAACGGTCAAATTGAGAAACCTACTCCTTTTTTGTAGTTAAAAATACGATTGTCTAACAACAAATGCTGGAAGCAAATGATTAATACCTTTACCCTTCAGAATAACAACATTTAATCATCATAATACCCTGACGAGAAAACACCTAAATCTTTTAAATTGCCGATCATAAAGGCTTTGTCTTTAAATATGAGAAATTAAAATATGGTCTTTCGTCGGTACAAAGGGAAAATAAAATCCCTTTTACATTGAATATTGTAGACTGCCTAATGACTTGTAAAGATACTGAATTCACTAATGTTTTGGAAGTAAAAGCATTTTATTTCATATTTCATAAAAAGATTACGGTATTATAAGTAGTTATATTATATCTGAAAACCAGCGCTGTCTCATGTTTACAAATGTGGGGCAGCATTATGCTGAGACAGGGCCGGTTTGACATCACAATATACTCTTATGAGTTTAAGTTGTATTATTCACTCTAGTCTTACTAATTACTGTTTTTGTCTCTATTTGTGTGTGTCATCGGTCGTTACCGATGCTTTATATAAATGATCATACCATTTAATTGCGTTGACTTTCAAGTTAGATTTTTTCACAGCTGGAATAGACTGTAGACTTGAGTATTTGACTTAAATTTTGACTTGATGCCTTCACGCGTTCTTGAGATAAAGGATTTTGTCAGTCACGACAGAAGTTCAGACGGACAAAACAAACAATATAAACAAAGTGATATTTTTTTTTGAGGTGCGGAACCCTAAAAGGATTTGTAAATAAAATCTGGTCTTTCAGGCATATTATATCAAGTCATACATTGCCCATCCGCTGCTGTAAATGCCGGAAGAGGCAAACAGCATTTAACCCATTCAAAAAAAACAAAGTCTTTGTTCCTATTGCATGACGATCTGAATAATTTACGATGGCCTCGTTAGCTATGTTGGTACTGACGCTGCCTTCGAAGGAAGTGATCCCAAGTCGATCCTTGCCTCTCGATAAATATATGAGGGCTAAGCAAAAAATATTGTTATCAGGTCTCTGAAATTTGTTATGAATAGATTTTAATTTTTTCAATAGGTTTGTAAATTAGTCCTACTCACTTCCTACTAATATTATAAACGCGAAAAATTGTGATTATGGATGTATGGATCTTTGATACTCATTAACGCACAAACGGCGGGGGCAACTTTTATGAAATTTGGTTTGGCGGTAGATGAGGCACTGGTTTAACACACAGGATACTTTTCATCATCATCATCATCCATCACCACGCGGGTGAAAAAGCGTAATATGCTTCGGCACAGCATAGGCAAAATAATAAGATGTCCGCCTACGTCAAGACCGTAATGATGACAGTTCTGTCAAAGTTTCTGTCAGTTTCTGATAGCTTAGTCAAAAGCCAAGTCAATTTTACAGCTCGATACACCAGAAATGTTTGGTGACCGTCAAGGGTGATGAAATGTAACATAAATACCGCCAAGGGTGATGAAATGTAATGACAGTTTTTTCCGTGGTGATTAATTTTATTGTATTATTTTTGTTTACTGATTGATATACTAAGTGTTTAAATGTACTCAAATAATACTATTATAGCAATTGCGTTTGACCATGTACATATTTTTTAACATTTTCGTATAAAAGCCCTTGGAGAAATAATAAGCTACTCGAAGTACTAATCCTGCGCAGACGTAGTCGCGGGCACCAGCTAGTGTGTATATATAAGTAAAACTGTAATCGGTCTATATAGCTGAGTGTAGATATAAGATAATATATAGACATAGATAATATCCTGTAGATATAAGCTGAGGGCACATGTGGGTGAGCTCAGACAAATGCGTAGGCAATTGTCTACCATTATTATGTCGGTCACCGTTATTCGAATCGTATTTTCTATTTACATAAATGTGATATTTCTGTAGAGGTTTTCTATAGACCAAGCATTGTATACGGGCAATATTATTTAATAACAATATATTTCATAACTAGCAACCCATCCAAGATCTTTGGGGTCAGATTATTTTGAGGGTTTTGAGTATCCTGTTTGTTTATTTATAAAAGAAGCATATCAAGATAAGTTTGCCAAGGTGTCCTAGGGTCGTATTCCAAAAGGACACTTTGTTGAGAATCGAGGATCGAGTACAATTCAAGATAAATTAAATTTGAAATGTACTGTGTTTATGAAATGCCTGCCTGGTTACTGAAAATTCAGACTTCTAGTTTTATCCGCAACGAAGTCAAAGGGGGTCGAAAATGGCCTGAATAGTTTCGAGAGAAGGATGGTACAGACGTGCCGATTTTTCCTCGACTTGTATTTTTGTAATATGTTTTGTAACGAATATACATAAAACTGCTGGATCGATTTCAAAAATCGTCACACTATTGGAATGTTAAATGATCGCTGAGCAACACAGGATACATAGCTTGATTCATCATCATCATCATCCATCACCACGTGATTGAAATCGCGGAGCGCAGCTAGTATTAAATTTATGTAAAACTAGCTGCGCCCCGTAGTTTCACATGCGTGATAATGGATGATGATGTTGATGATGAAAAAGTATTAGGTATATATGTAATTTCAGCGCCTCAACCATCTACATACCAAATTAAATTCTATTTAGTAGTTTTTGCGTGAAAGTGTAACAAACATACATCTATCCATTCATCCATCGATCTAAACTTCCACATTTAATTTTATATTATAAGTGGGATGTTCAAACGACTCAGCGATAGCAAGAAACTTATCTTTTAACCACACACGTTGCAGTTCCTGGAAGAGTAGGTAGATTTCTGCGAAATCAATGCCAAAAATGGCGAATCGCCATTCAAAAGGTTAACAATTCATTTTTTATGGGCACCACCTACCTTAAGAGAGGCAGTTGCTTATGTGGAAGTTCATATACCCACTAAAATTCAGGGGTGTTCCATCCCTGCCGCTTTTGGTGGGAACACGGGAACACTTTCGCACATGATCGCGAACCCACCGCGGGTAACCATCCAAAACACATGGCACGTGGCAACCGCTTCGGGGGATCAAACCCGGAAATAAGCACCAGACTTCCCCGCATCTAGACACCCGTGGAACCCCTGCGGTGGGTCGGATACGTAGCCCCACCGCCTGCAGCGTCAGCCGCAGAGAAGATCTCATATTTTGTACCTTATTTCCGATGAACCGAGATGCGTTTGTAATTAACATGTCATATATAATATAGGCATCAAGGCAAGACACAAGGCAAACGCAGTGCTGGTAGGAGAAGAGCATGCAAGCTGAAGAACTTACGCCAGTGGTATAATAAAAGCACCCGTTCATTGTTCAGAGCTGCTGTGTCGAGGGTTCAAATTGCACTGATGATCGCCGACCTTCATTAGAAGATACCCCGAGAAGAAGATATAATATATAACACATAATAAGGCAGCGATGTTCACTAGAAAATAGTTTTTTTTTTTATTTTGATTACCTTTATTAAGCCCATATTATCAATTATTCATTCGGAAATAAATTATGAATACTTACCATGAGCCGGACGGAAGAGAGAGAAGGGGAGGCTCAGCAGGTATGTGCACCCTTAGGTGCAAGTACGTGTCTGTGTATGTGTGTATGTAAATCAGCATATGTATAAAGGTATGTATGTGTCATACTCAACACTTGAATCCTTATTTTTTATTCGTATGTTGAAACAGAATTAATTGATTATTTTTGATCTGTAGTCTACAATTCACTGAAATACTGTGTCCTTAATATGTGAGCTAAATAATGTTGCTTTGTAAAAACATGGCAAAAGTTAAACTTGCAACTAGCAATCGTATCAAGAAACTGAAGCTCTGGTAGTATAGTATTTATCCCCTAGATAAGAAAATGGGTAGCCCAATATTTCCCGACCCGAAATACGCTTTGTTACTTAGTACCTACCCTAAATTATTGTCAAGATATAGAAACTGTAACTAAAAACTTTGCAAAGCTTCTAATAATTCCCTATCTTCTGTAACCAGAGCTATTGTTACTTCACTCGAACCTTTTCCGAATCTCTCAAGCGAACTTTCCACTCGAGAAAAATACGAAAACGTTCTCCGCTAAGTAGAATCGTCAATATGGACTTAAGAAGTTTTATCAGGACCAATCCAAAGTTCATAATTAGTCTGTAAGGTACGAACTTATCAAAGCTGATTTGGTTAAAGACAATTCTCTCTTTGCGTCTTTTCAAAGATAGTAATATAATTTGTTTTTTTCTATTTGAAGCTTACTTATTAAATTAGGAATAAATTGTATCTGAACCACACGAAGTTTGTCCGTGCGGGAACGGAGTTACAAAATATTGTCTCCAGTGTTATTGCAGACGGGATGCGAATTGTAAAAATCTGGGAAGGCTGACATGGTGGGTACCACCGTAGTGCCAGATGTTCAGCCGCGTAACAATAGTGCGCAAGCATTACTATGCTAGGGGGTGGAGAGTACTGTAGCATGTAAAATTCCTGAGCGAAACTGACAGGCTGGTTGGCGCAGTTGGTAGCACCCCTGCCTTCTGAGCCGCTGGTCCCGGGTTCGATCCCCGGATAGGTCAAACATTTGTGTGCATGAACATGTCTGTTTGATCTGTGTCTGGGTGTGTATATGTATTTAAGTATGTATCAGTCATCCGGTCACCATAGTACAGGCTCTGCCTAGTTTGGGACCTGAAGACCTTTGTGTGGATGTTGTCCTAATATTAAAAAAAAATCATACTCAAAAACCAATTTAAGGTGACTAGCGCAGTACAAAACTTCAGTTATATAATGTTGATTGCACAAGCAAATTTAATGCTAAACATCAAACGCACGGCTTGCAAGAGACTAAAGAATAAAGAGAAAATTCGGGCTAGTTACAACCATTTATAATTCAAAACGACAGCACATATTTACTAGGTACTAGGACATTTACCGATACAGTCAGTGTTGTGTGTCGTAGTGACAACCCTGCGATTTTTCAAGTTCAAGATCAAGTGAGGGTAGGAGAACAAAACAACCGCTCTTCTCGCCGGACTCACCCGCAGTTTTCAGTCAGCTCGTGACCACGGCCATTGTAATATGGTCGAAACGTCGAGCGAAAGGTACATATTTTTACCTATATTAAATAGTACGTGATAAGTCCCGATTAACATTTAAAACAAGCACATATTTAGATAAAATTTGATGCGTAGATAGAGAAGTTCATATACTTTACATAATCATCATAAATCACCATGCTGATGAAACCGTCGGCGCAGCCAGTCACACTGATATTATAAAAGTAATTTTTAGATATTTGGATGACTGTCACTCAACAAACTTCTGGACGGATTTGGATGATAAGAAGGTAGATAGATGAGGCACTGAATTAACACATAGAATTATTATCATCATCATCATCATCATCATCCATCACTATACGGGGCATAGCTAGTTAAAACAACAACTGCATTAACCTATATTCACCCTCACTTTCCCACTTAAAAAATCCCACCAATTTACAACTCAATCCATCTCATTCGCGAACAACAGACGCGGACAGGTTCCATTGTACTACCTGTGTAATTCTAATTCTTCAGCCACAACCACTTCCCTAGACCTTCCAACTAGAGGTGTTCTTTTGTAAGTGTAGCTCTAGGAATGGTGGTTTGGAAGTCAATGAAGTCGCTAAAGTACAAAGGGGGCACTTGATGACGTGCAGTGATTTATAGGGGTACAGCGCTTAACGCTTTTGTTATGTTGTCATGCTTGAATTGGATGAAAAACTGCTGAAATGTGGCAATAAACAACTTAAACCCTTCCATTTAAATATACTTTCAAATATAATAGCTGCATTCCGCAGCTTAGTACAGTAGGTTTATCATCATCATATCAGCTGTAGGACATTCATTTGCTGAATATAAGTAAGTATAAGTTTCCAAAAACTATAGAGGTGATGAACATACAGACAACGGATGTTGGATAATACTATATCTATATTAATATTATAAAGAGGAAAGATTTGTATGTAAGTATGTTTGTAGCGAATTGGCGCAAAAATTACTTGACCGATTTCAAAAATTCTTTCACCATTGGAAAGCTAAATTCACCCTGAGTAACATAGGCTATATAAGATTCATCATCATCATCATCATCATCATCCATCACCGCGTGGGTGAAACCGCGGAGAGCAGCTAGTAGATGATATAATACAAATGGCAATGAAAAAACGAAACATAAACTTTCTCGCAAAAATATTGCCACTCCAGTTTTTTTTTTCTTATAACTACATTCCTATAAGAATAGCAGAAGGCAGGCATATTAAAGCGCATAAAATTTGCAATGTTTTTTATGCATTTTATGTACCGTCAGTAAATAACACTGACGCCATCAAGATGAATCTAATGACGAATGTTTTATAGTCTGATGCGCTAGGAATTTCTTTGTATGTATAACCTGACAATAGTTAGTTTTATGCATACTACATACTACATACATTTGCATTATGATACATACTGTATCATAATGCAAAGTGTTGCATTATGATACAGTAATGTTTATAGATTATGATTATTTGTATTTAAACATGAAAATCGCTTCAACCGCTCTAGAAACTGCAGTAAGTAAATACCGATATATTTGGAAAGGCGGTATACGGTATATGACAAAAACCGATCTATAAATATAGCTATATTATCTCATCAATAATCAAGAGAGTATTTAGATAATCCGAATATAAATATATTACAATCAAAAACCAGTTTTCAGTTCTCTTAAATCACGAGCTGTCGATACTTTATGATTTATGTCGTTCGTTGGTTACCGTTATATTTGATTATGATAGTTGCAATATCATATATAGTGCTCTCAGACTGTTGAGCGTGGCACTGCATAGCACTTGTTACTCCAAGAACAATTTTAACTATATAGAAACCTGTTAGTTCAACTTTCAAATGAAATATTCATATTCATATTCATATTCATATTCATATTCATATTCATATTCATATTCATATTCATATTCATATTCATATTCATATTCATATTCATATTCATATTCATATTCATATTCATATTCATATTCATATTCATATTCATATTCATATTCATATTCATATTCATATTCATATTCATATTCATATTCATATTCATATTCATATTCATATTCATATTCATATTCATATTCATATTCATATTCATATTCATATTCATATTCATATTCATATTCATATTCATATTCATATTCATATTCATATTCATATTCATATTCATATTCATATTCATATTCATATTCATATTCATATTCATATTCATATTCATATTCATATTCATATTCATATTCATATTCATATTCATATTCATATTCATATTCATATTCATATTCATATTCATATTCATATTCATATTCATATTCATATTCATATTCATATTCATATTCATATTCATATTCATATTCATATTCATATTCATATTCATATTCATATTCATATTCATATTCATATTCATATTCATATTCATATTCATATTCATATTCATATTCATATTCATATTCATATTCATATTCATATTCATATTCATATTCATATTCATATTCATATTCATATTCATATTCATATTCATATTCATATTCATATTCATATTCATATTCATATTCATATTCATATTCATATTCATATTCATATTCATATTCATATTCATATTCATATTCATATTCATATTCATATTCATATTCATATTCATATTCATATTCATATTCATATTCATATTCATATTCATATTCATATTATTTTCATATTCATATTCATATTCATATTCATATTCATATTCATATTCATATTCATATTCATATTCATATTCATATTCATATTCATATTCATATTCATATTCATATTCATATTCATATTCATATTCATATTCATATTCATATTCATATTCATATTCATATTCATATTCATATTCATATTCATATTCATATTCATTTATATGGAATAATAATAATACCAATGTGAACAGGACGTGAACAGGACGTACCAACATAATATTAAAAATTGTAATAAAATTCCCTTTTTTATAAATTTATTAATATATTCTTTATTTTTTAAATTTATTAATTATTTAATAAAAATTATATACAAATTATAATAACCTCAACAAAATAACCGAATAATAAAAAAACTAATTTATCAACTTGTTGTTCATTCCACATAAAAGAAAGCCATGTTTTGTGTACGCAATTCTATTCCCCAATACAAAATACTCTCAATGGAACCTTTATGAAGCGTAGCTCTTTGATCTCAGAGGTATCAATTGGTATCTTGATTAAAGTATCGGAGTCTTTAGACCGGAGGTTTTTATTTACATTGAAGGATACAATTTGACTTGGGAACATTGAAATAACAAACAATGGAAAAAATGGATGTTTGGGTTCCTTATAAATGGGATTGGTCAGGATGTCAGCGTAAATCAAACATAATTATAAATCAGCCACACAGTTAAACATACAAGGTACTTAATAGACATTTATTATTTAATATGGTCAGTGTTTGTGAGTCTACTTATAGAACTAGAATAAACAAAATATAGAATTCATAGATATTTTCTGCCGACTTCCAAAAAGGAGGAGGTAAACAATTCGACTGTTTTTTTATGTTTATTACCTCATAACTTTCGGTAGGGTGAACCGATTCTCAAAATTATTTTTTGCTTGATAGCTGGTGCTTCCCGTGTGGTCCCGTTTAAATTTCATTAAATTAAATCCAGTACTTTTTAAGTTACACTCCAATAACTGAATAAAATGGAAGTCGGTATTAAATTTTTCAAATTGTACTTGTCAAAGTTTAAAAGGTCTAAAGTTAAAGTTTAATTAGTATAAATATTACCAATCTCGGAGTCATTCAGATGGCCTGAAAACTCGCCACCCACTCCCACTCCAATATGGCTAATTCCCATTAATTCTCTTACTAAAAGGAACGCCTATTAAATTATTTTACTTCATGAGGAAGCGGAAATTAAAATTTGGTCACCAATGCAAATAGGTGCATGCATGAGCAAATTACCTCTAGAATCTGTTTTGGGCGGTAGATGATAGTTGGCTCTCAAACTCCCGTTTCCCATAAAAATCCCAACGATTTTTTAATAATAGGTATACAAAAATAAAACATATACGAGTATGTATATCAATAAAAAAAATTCAAGAAAAATTCATAAATTATAACGGTGTATCTATTAGTGTCTACCAAATTTCAAAACAAGTGTAATTCGTGTGGGTATGCAACGAATCGGTGTTAACATAAAATAATATAAATAGTAAAAAATATCTGTTGTTTTTAAAACTTATTAAAAAAAGGAGATAATTTCTCAATTCGACCGAATGTATATTTATATTAATGTGTGTTCGCGGATAACTTCGTCGTTTATGAACCGATTTTGATTTTTCTTTTTTTTATGATTGAATACACTTCCGAGGTAGTCCTATTTGAATTTTATAAAATTCGGGCAAGCAGTTTTTAGTTACATTTTAATAACTAAAAAGTGTTTCGTATCTTGATGATATCATCATTGGTGGTGTATCCCGTAAGTAACAAGGTCACCAAAAGGGGTGAAATAATTATTTACAAAAAAATAAAACTGACTTCAACACTCAAAAAGTGTCAAATAACTTCGGAAGTCGGTATCATGCACACAAAATTGCGATAATATGTATTTTTGTAATTATCATGGTACCGACTTCAACAAGTTATTTCACACTTTTTACTGTTGCAGTTGATTATTTCTTCGCTTATTTTTTTTTTAGAAATTGTATTTAGATAATACTTCCTATAAATAATATGTTAAACATAAAATATATCGAGAAAATATTGGAAATTGTCATGATATTTACTTTGTTAAATTTTCTTTTAATTATGCAAAGTATAGCTTCTAAACATCAGGTTCATCAGGCGCAACATTTGCTATGGGACGCGCTTTAAGAGGTGAGTAAACCCAACTTTCTAGGCGATCTAATTTGCAAGAAGTCACCTTTGTTGATACCGTCGTATTGCCAAATAATCTGCCCCAAAGCAGTATTGCGCAAGCATTACTGTGTAAGTGTTTGAAAGACAAGTGAAATTGCTGAGCAAATAGACTTTAAAACCTTTGTGTCTATAAGTAATGAGCGCAATGAAGTACGAAGCAAAAGTTTACATCTTTATGTGGCTCCAACAGCGTAGTGCTTATCACCAGCCGAAAGACTTCAAATTCAAATTCATTTATTAGCTTTAACACAGGTACAATAAGAGTTAGAAAAAAAATTTTAAGTCCTCTATGTTTTATTTTTTCAGGCATGCTTAACCTGTTGATTCGCGATTCGCCATATTTGGCCAATAATACAAAAGATTTCGCATAAATCAATTTACTTTGCCAGGAACTGCAATGTGTGTGGTTAAATTGTAACAAAATAATACTAATATACTTAACTTAAAATGATCCAAATAATTATTAACCAATTTATAACAATAAACAATTTTATTCACATAAACTTATCGCTAAGATATTCGCTAATAGAATAATATCCCTTATTGATGAATAATTCGTGAGGTCTTTTCTTATGATATACTATGGATGCAATCTGAGTCTAGTATATATTTGGGTAAATGATTATATAGTCTTGGGGCATGATTATATAGACTTGCTTCGTCACACACATAATTTTTTCACGATCAGTCTCAATATCATGATATATTATATTAATATGCAACATTGTTGTTGGAAAACACGGAGTAGCACACAGTAAAGATTACAAAGTAACACAACTTAGCACGAGATTGTACGAAGAGGGTGCATTAGCAGGATTGATGGTTGCTAGGGTGAAGTGTGGAGATAAACAGCTGCCTACTTTTCTAACTGAACTCTCTACTATATTTTCAACTGTGGACTGAAGTACTCGCGCAGCGCTTTATGTTGCAAAACTAAAATTTAATTTACTTTGTAAACAGTTAACCAGTTTTCTTGTTTACTTTGCTGTTTTAACAACAAAGTAATGCTGAAACGAGTAATTAATGTTTGTCTTGAAATATTTGTTACACTTTAGCAGTTTAAAAGTACATATCAATTACAAATTGTCCAGCAGTGCAAGTACAGTACCTTGTCGATCGATAAATTCGATATATAACATCGATAAAAGGATTTTAAACTAGTAATATTGTCAAATATGACATTTATATTATAAAACAGATTGTTTCGATGTCGAATTTATTGATCGACAAAGTACCGTATTTGTACTGCAGCCTTGACAACTTTGTTAATTGTATCCTAGCTGCGCCCCGCGCTTTCTCCTGAATTGTAATTATTGATGATGATGGAATGTATCATTTATGTTATTGCTAAATTTTCGATACGCGGAAAATTTATACCTAACGAATCTCAGATATGATGATGACTTCATCGAAATCGCCAGAAGGATATAAATCGAAATCGCCAGAAGGACGGTCCTTCTGGCGATTTAGATGAAGTCATCAGCATATCTGAGATTCGTTAGGTATACATTTTCCACGTATCGAAAATCCCTTATCCAAAGCCTTAAGCACCTTTCGGAATACAAAATCCCTATATATATTAAACAGGGCCGGGGATAGAATGCAGCCTTGTCACACTCCCATTTTTGCTTCGAACACATTAGAACCATCGGTGCCGATCTTGACAAAAGAAAGACTTTCAATATGTAGACATCGGATCAAGCCAATCGGATGCTTAGGAGTTTCCATCTCATGTAACACAGTCCATAACTTGTCCCATTGCACGTAGTCAAAGGCTTTGGTGTATTCTATAAACATAAAACAACTGAGCAGCTAAACTCCCCGCTCTTCTCGATGACTTGGTGTTGAGAAGTGGCTCCTACGTGCCTATATGTATCAAGAAACCTGCCTGTTCCTCCGGTATTTGGCTTTTAAGGAAGTGTTGGAGCCGCAGGAGAATTTAACTGGTGGGTGATATCAGTGCGATGGTTCTGTAGTTGCCACAAAGCTATGTGGCCCCCTTTGTGTGCAAAGGAATGAACACTGGTTCAGTCTATTCCGTTGGGCATTTTCCTGCGCCACACATCATTGCATATGTCCGCCATCATTGTTGTTCCTAGTTATCCCATGTTTTTCGGCAGTTTGGCAGGAATACCATCTTTTTCTGGCTCTTGTCCACATTTAAAGGCTTTAATGAGGTTTTCCAAATCCCAACGAAGAATGCTGGGTTCACCTGATGTCAAATCCACTTTTTTGGGTTCCAGCGTTGTAAACTCGTGACGTGTTAGCTAGGAGTGATTTAGTTATGCAATACATTACAAAATTTTCTTTCCAATCTTTAATATTTATAAAATATTGATAATAATCACACACTAATAATACTACAACACACTAAAGTGACTGGTAAGACGTCATTCATTAGCAATTTTTGACTTTGAGTACCTATAAGAAACAAAATTTCGAACACCCATAATATGTTTCTTCCTGTAGGATTTTTCCTACGTACCGACTTTTTGGCTTCTACAGCATTATAATATAATAGATAGATAAACCTTCTATTAACCATAAATTGTATAAAAAACTCGCAATAATTTTGCAATTCATTTGTTGCATCAGGATTAAATTTTTCTTTTAAAATAAGTATTTAAAACTTACGCAAATTGAATTCCGAACTAAATCAGAAATATAATATTTTTACCGTAGATACAAACTTAATGGAACAGCAACCCAGCGAACAATAATATTTCCTAAATTCTGCCTTTTGCTTCCCCACAAAAGAGTTTTAATCCATTATGACTGGCTTTTATAAGGCAACACAGCTTTATAATATTATTTATATTGCACTTTGAAATTTGCTCCAGATACTTTTGAAAATTATTTTTCTGCTATATCTGAAAATCTCTTTGAAACATTTGCTACAAGTACTAAGTGTCTTTTCAATTATATGATTGAAATGGCAAAACCCACACCCATTAAGGTAGCGATTTAAACGTTTTCGATGTTACGATCGACTAATATTTCGGCTTTTTTGCAAAGATCCTGCTAGAACTATTTTGAAATTTAAGTTATCAGAGTAAATTCACGTTCACATTATTGTATTCGGATACCATTAAAAATTCATCAAAAGCACCGACATCAAACAAATACCGTAACAACCGAAGCGATCAAAGCGAGCGAAATGTCCAACACAAGACTAGTAATAACTGGTTCACACCACATATGTTGATAACAAGTTTCGCGCAAACGAGCGAACAAAATCGCTGAAATTGGAAAATATTTCATTTCACACACTCTGTATAACCTTGTGTATTCGTTTGATGACTGATCGGTTTTAGGGTCCCGTTAAAAGCAAAAACCACGCTTTATTAAATACAATAGAATACGTCGACTCCAAGATGATGACAGAGTATTCGAAACGGAAACCTTAAGTTCAGTCTCACAAAACCACAATTTAGCATGTGCTTGCTTTGGTTCCTTATACGAAATTTATTTGTAGCCACATTGACAAAATAAAGCATTAATTTAAATTAAATAAATTGACAAAATAAACGATTAAACTTAGTCTTACCCCTTCAAGAGTAACGACTCTTTATAAAAATGAAATTTCTATTGTGTCTGGCCGCATGATGACCAATGACCTTTGATGGATTATGATACCTAACGTCAGGGTAATACACTGCCCTGTATTCTTTTATCCCAGTCTATGAAAAGGTTCCCGCAAGTCAAGCATTAAAGATAAAAAAATGACAATAAGGTGATTTGTAGTAATCACGAATTAAGAAAGAAGACACGGATTTAGGAAACCCATCCAAGACCGTGATCGAAAATATGGAGCATATTTTAGATCATGGTCTTGGAGGGGTAGATGTAATTTGACTTGAAATTGCTTATTTATTAAGGGGTTATTATTATTTTCTTAAAGTAACAAAACATTTTTTAATAACAATTATCTTGGTGTTTTTGTATAGATTCAATATACACTTACTTTTTGACGTAGTACAGATTGTGTTTTGGATAATTGGGAGAAGCCATTGGTGTCCGAAACACAGTATTATTATTATACTAGTCTTTGGATTCATTGCTACTTACTTTGTAACATTTTACTGTGCCAATAAATAAATTTGAATTTGACTAAATTTTGGTCGCTTACCGTATACTTGTAAAAATTTAGAAAACACTCACTAACAATTTTGCACTTTATATAGATTCTAAATAACTAACATTTTTCTTGCAAACTCGCAAGGCTTTTTCCAAAAGACATATGTCCTCGAACTAGTTAATGAATTTCCACGCACTAATTTTATATCTTTTGATTATAATTCATTCATGATCATTGACGAAATTTGCTGAATGCTAACAAATGACTGGTGATCTAATGTTATCTTACTACTACCTATTTTAGCATGGCGTTGAACGAAACAAAAAACCTTCATACTGTGCTTGTGTTGCACTAAGGCGGCCTGGAAAGACCAAAATAGAAGTGAAAAGAAAAGAAAACAAATGTTAATGTAAAGAATGAGTACAGAACCCAATACTCAACATTGTCGTTTATACCACAGACCATCAACACTTCTGTAGGTATTTAGATGGATATGTCCATCAACGAACGTAAAATTGGTTTTGTACAGCTAAGCTAAGCTAGAAATAAAATAACACGGCTTTCGATTTCAATATTTGTTTGTTTAATTTGATTATTTATTTGAATTTCGAATTGCGCGCCAATCCACAGATAATTAAATCTGAAAATGCTGGTTACAGAATTTAACAGAATGTAATAAAAGAGTAAGATGTAAGAAAAGAAACTTTTCAATTACTATATTTTGCAGTGTTCTAGTTTGATTGCCATTTTAAATAGTCACATGGCAGGTGTTGACTTGACAGAAGTATAGTACTCCAAGCATCTTTGTCATCTCACCATAAAAATCACCTCTCACTCTCACCATAAAATGTTTTTTGTAATAAAACGTTTTAAAAAGTTTAGTAAAAGCATGCATGATAGTTTCTTGTTTCGATCTCAACAAATGAATTTAATAAAATTTAGGATGGAAGTAGATCATCGTCTATCACCACGCAGGTGTAACCGCAAGGCGTATCTACTTTATATTCTACGAGGTAAAGTATCTCCATATGTTCGGTAGGTACTAGTATCGACGGTCACGTTCTATACCAGCCGTATCAAAAATGGAAGTACAAAATAAAATGCAAATATGATAATAACCGATACTCCGATAGTCACACCGAGATACAAAACGTACGAGTACAGAATTGAATAACCCTGCAGACTCACGTCTGTGCCGGAAATTCCCTATTTAACCAGTTCGTTTTCGCTTTCGTTTAGCTCCGTTACGTGTATAATCAAATGCATGAGTACTATATAATGGTACTAGTTGATGTGAGGTATAGTCTTCAAATCCATGTGTCTATGTATGTAATGACATGTCGTACCTAACTTATAACTGATTGACTGACTAATTCATCAACGCACAGCCTAAACCGCTGTTTCTACTGTTTGAAATTATAAAGTATAATTCGTTTACGTTATCCACTATAGTAGTTCGGTTGCTAATTACTCTAATGCAGTGGTTTTCAAACTGTGGGTCGCGACCCATACGGGGGTCGCTTAGCAATACTCGGGGTGTCATTGACAAAATAAAATAGGCAAATTTTTCCATATCCTTGGCCCGTGGCACAGTACTACTTACATAAAGAGCTCTCACGGCTTCCTTGTTGAGTGTAGGTACCTATATTTTTTAATTTTTAGTCAATATAGGTTGTTTCGTAAATATAATTTTTAGCTGATGTGAGGAAAATGTATTGAATCACTTACCCAGTACCGCGTGACGAATGCTCCTGTTCCCGGGCCCGGGTTTGATTCCAGAAAGGTTTTGCAGGTTCTGGCGACTCGTGTATGTTCCTTATGCTAATTTCACAAATTATTAAATATTTGGAGAAGATAGTATTATATTCCTCCGCGGTTTGTGTCACACGCGAAAAGTCAGCGAACGAGATGTTGCTGCGAAGATGGACGTCGTAAAAGTGTTTTGTTTCTAATGTGATAGGTGGCAGCACTTGTGGCTGCTGGGAGCGTATACCGCCTGAGGATAGTGCGGATGCTTCAAGTTTATGACCCAATACATTTCCATTTTAAATTATTAAAGATAATGAATATTTTATTGGTTGCGCTAACATGATTAAGAAAAGCTAGATGCTACTTATCCATAAGGCTTGACAAATGCTAATGGTAATACGGAACATAGGTTCTAAAAGAAAAAATCTACAAACGCATTCTTTCAAATCACTAACATTTTGTGCCCATGAGGGTCGCAAGAAGCTTAAACTTGTAAAGAGGTCGTGTATTCAAAAAGATTGAAAAGCGCTGCTCTAATGGGTAAAGCAAGCGTAGCCGCTGGCGGATCAGCTAGTGTCGGATATTTTTTTATTTTTTGTATAATGCTTCATCAAAGTGATTCTCTCTTTTAATGGAAAGCGGAGATGGAATCCAGAAGCAATGACCATTAATTCAGCCGTAAGCTGCGTTAATCGCCACTCCTATTTGACATACCTGAGAGATACTTTATCGTGCATTTTTATATTGCACTATTTTTTATTGCACTCGATAGGCTAGTGCTTGTCCAGAATGTGACTTGTTGGTCAGCAATATGCTGTCGAAGGTGGCTCTCAAGGCCGGAGCGGGTTATTATTTAACTGATTATCAAATTTTTTTGAACATGACTCTAAATACATAGCCAGGTGGACACCGTAAAGGTGATATCAGACGTTCCACTCGAATGAAAGTTCACTCGAGTGAATGATTCATTCTTCTTTCATTCCATGTTCACACGGCTTAGGTGGAATGAAATAGAAATGAACATTCACTTCTTTTTTCATCCAATATGTCGTCGAATGAAGTCGTGCGTCTTGGATAATATCCAAGACGCACGACTTCCTGAATACCATATTATGGTATTCAGGAAGTTTGTGGTTCCAAAGCCGTTGGTAGTTTTTAAAGTTGTCCTAAAACAGCAGCGTTTAAGTATAATTTCACTTGAACACAATTTTACGGCTAACTCAGAGAAAATATTTAAAGTAGCGATGTAACGTAGCGACATTCGTCTTCTTCAGGACTCGAGACAAAATGAACAAATCCGAGTGAAGGTTCTCTCTGTGTTCAGACAGTTCAATTGTCGTTCATTCGGAATGGGAGTGAAAGATACGAATAAAAATATCGAACATCGTTGGATCGGTTCATTAATGAATTCCTTCGACACTCTTGTTTCATTTCGTGTTCAGACGTTTCATTTACAGTGAAAATTGCCAAATGAAAGAGTTAAATGAACGAAAAATGAATCGTCTGATATCACCTTAAGTGCCATGGTGGTGACCACCACGCTGTGGATTTAATCACGATATTACTTTCGTCGATAACTAAAGCTCGAGGTGGGAATCGAACTCGTGGCCGTCTGATCCATGATAGAGCCTTGTTCGTCAAAGTGAAACCTACAAGAATCTCGTAGCAGTAGAAATCTTTTTGAACAAGTTTGTCTGAGAAAGTACTGCCACTATACCATACATTCTTCCTTAAAGCAGTTAATTATCAGCAGTAATGTTTACAACACTGTGTTCAGCCGTGCGATTCTCTAAGAGCAAACATCTTTGCATCTTTCACAACACCCGTGAAACAAATGACGACAAGAAACTTTGGAAAAACAACCTTAAGTACAAGGGCGATATATCATAAAGTATTTGACATCTGTTAGTTCGTCGACGAGTACATCGACAAACCATTAGAGAAACGCACGGTTGGTTGGAAGAGCTTGAGTGCCGATGAAATTGAGGTGCATGAGACGTAACAACTCAATATTTCAGGATTATGGGCGCAGGCAATTTGTGGTGAAATATGCCTGTTCTAGGCAGTGGTTACCAGGTACACCAGGTGGGCCTCGCGCTTGTACGGTCTCCTACCATCTTTCATAAATAATTATATAATATAAATTCCATAAATCAAATAAAAGTTGTAATTATGAGTTATTGCTAAGACGAGCTTATTCGCCTAAACTGTATAATTCACCAAAAATAATATTGTAAAAATTTACGTAATCATAGCTAAGCCACGTTTTACGAGTAAACATGTTTAAAAATAAAAGCATAAGCTAAAAGAATAACCGATATCAGAGAGCGATATAAAGCGTACATTTCGGCACCGTTCGGCTGCTCTGCCAATCGCGATATTCGGCAAGCATTTATTATGCACGTGCCTATTGGGGAATCTAGCTTTGGGGTTATTGTATGTTATTATGAGAAGCGACAATGGGGTTACTAGCGATTTAAAGGCAAATAACATTGCATACTTAGCTTTATGCGAGCCGATGAAAATATAGGAAGTTTTATTTCAATAGCGTTCAAACCTCGCGGAAAAAGTGGCGAGTTCGAATCCCGTCGGAGGATGTGTATTTTCCTCTCTAAAATTGCATTGTCTCGCCAAACAGACGTTTCTGCTTTAAAAGTCTCTTCTTTCGGTTGAATGATGTATGTCAAGCTTTTCAATAGATGTCGCTCCGTTCCCATACGACGGTTAAAATCAGATAGAGAGTTATGATTCGATGTTCTTCTCCTTGAAATCATAAATTATAAACATTTATTTGCCTCAAAGCATGGTAAGCACATTAACAGATCTCATGTAGGTAACATATAGTCAGAACATATTTTTTGCTAACATAGTATGCAAATTGACTTCTTGTTCTTGTTCTTGTTCATAGTGGGGGCGATAAGTCCTGCACTGACGTCCCGCTTCGGGTATATTGTGCATTTCCCCCGCCAGCCTCTACCCGAGCCATCCCAACTCCTTCATATAACGGAGTACAACCAATATCACTGGAGCACAACTGCTCCAGTGATGTTGGTGGTATGTTAACCGATGTTAATCTAGAACTATACTGATCTTCAAATAGTCTGGTTGTGTTCCGTATATTTTCCGTAGCCGTGCACTCCAGCAGCACGTGCCTCACGGTCTCGTCTTCCTGTAAACATCCTCTGCACAGTGGACTGTCCGTTGCACCAGTTTTGTGAAGGTGATAATTTAGGTTGCAGTGGCCTGTGATAAGGCCTACTAAAAGTCGCAGGTCTTCTCGCTGCAGTTTCAGCAGAAAAAAAATTTACTTCATTTATATACTTAATCAATGTTCATCATTAATTCCAATGTCCAAATAATTTACATGTCAATTTTATATAATATAATAAAAATATAAAAATGTCTTATAAATAAAGCAACACTACCGTATTAGATGTAAAATTAATCAATTTTATAAACTTGATCAATTTTATTTAACTTTATTGACATTTAAAAAATCATGTACAGAATAGAAACAGTTGTCTAATAACCATTTATGTAGTTTAAATTTAAATTTGTCAAGACATAAATCATTCATTGTATCTGGAATATTATTTAAGGTTTTAACGGTCATGAAATGTACATTTTTTCTATAGCACAGCTTACAGTTTAGTATACATAAACGATTGTTAACTTTTGATCTAAGTTGACTGTTTGCTAAAATTCGCAATATTGGTGAGCCATAATCTTTGAACGCAACATTTCCTATTATCTATTTTATCTGAACGCAACCTGTCAACACATTTCTCCAAACTACCCACATTTTCCATATATCACCTTACAACATTATTGGCTAACCTGGGGAGGTAGTTTTTTGGGAAAAAGAGTTGACGTCTGACCGGCACGCGGACGAGTCGAGATCTCCATAGTTCTCCTCGAAAATATTGATAAACGGACGGAAAAGCAACATCAGCCGCGGTCTTCGCGCATTACTAATCATCCTCGGATAACTCCCGAGACAATCAACGTCGATGTGGAAAGGAAAAGAAGCAATACGGCGCGTCGTATAACACCAAGCACGCGGGGCGAGCTGAACCAGGTAGCCTTCCAAATTGCTTCCTTTCACTACCATTGACGTTGACGCATCTCATGATGATTGGTGAAAAGATCAGAATTTGTTTTGACAAAAAGTACTAACTGCTTTATGTAAGGCATGGGAAAGTTAACAATTTCAACCTTTTAAATAAAGGCCTACATGGTGCTAAATAGTGAGTGCCACAAATTGCACGAATGCACTTCTTTTGTGATCGGAAGGCTCTAATAAAAAATAGGCGCAGCAGATCTGACCCTATGTAAGCAAATGTAGGTGTTCAAATTTGTATCCAGTAAAATAAGTATGCATTAACTGGAATGTCACGTGCACTACACACATGAAACACTCGAAATTCCACTGATGATATGTGTGCCTAGCACGAATAGTTAGCATAAGTGTACAGAAACGTGTCCACGTTTGTAATGTTGCACGTGTTCACGTGTAACATTACAAACTGTCATTTATCTAGGGCAAATGTGACACAGATAGCTCATAGTTTGTACGCCAAAGCGTGACACTTTGACACTTTTAATACGAATGCTTTTTCGCAAATTGTTTGTGCTACGGCCTATGTTTCTTGAACTATGAAGGAATAACCGATCCAAAAACCGCGGGTACCGAAACACGAGTACTCCCGAGTTTTCGCGACGCTTGCAAGGTAAGATTGCGATTTCGGTTTAAGAGCACACATGTATATAGCGAAAAATTCAATACAATTCAAATGCGAACACGTTCTTCATTAAAATATAACAAGATAAAACGATTTTATCAAAAAATATTAGAGAAGTACGCTGCAAACACATGCCATTTTAGCCTCTTTTTTTATCCGAGTAAGAGTACTTTTTGATATTCCAGTTGCGGCACAGGTACGTTTTTCAACCTGATCCACCGGTATGGAAAAACGTTTATTTTCTTATTCTCGAAGAACTAGCACTTTTAACACGAGATTTCTCCCTTCACTGTGTATAACTTTCTCCATGTTATTCTGGTTTGAACACAGTTCAACAGTTAATATTCAACAATCAACAGTAACAAAACAATAATCAAAACAAAAACTATATAACAAAAACAGAAAACAAGCCAAACTTAGCAAGAAAATTAGCCAAATTATCGACGCGTGTATCGGTAACAAAGATGCTGACCGTACTGATACTTGCCGGGCAAGGCGAGAAAAGGGAATGCGGGGGGAAGAGGGCGGGGACCCGCATTCCAGCGATGCTTTGAGTTAATGTGACCGCGTTGTATGTATTTAGTACGGTGTTTCGGGGGAGATAAATCGAGCTAGGTTTCATTTTTAGAGAACGTCGTTGTATCCGTGTTGGCAGGCATAAAAACAACAGTTTGTTCGTTGCGTTCAAACTAGATGGGGTAACAGACGCATTGCAAAATCCTGAATCGCGGGGACATGGTTCTCACGGTACATGTGTTGCTTTGCGTTCAAACTAGATGGCGTAACAGTCGCATTGCAAAATCCTAAATCGTGGTGACAAGATTCTCACGGAATATGTGTTCTGCGTGTGCTATTTTGTATTCCTACCTAAATAGCGCGAAGCTTGGTCATCCAGATACTTGTATATTAACCTTATCATTCAATATATTTACCGGCTTTGGCATTTATTGACCTGCGTTACAGATTTCGCTGGAACATTTTGCGTTGCTAAATCAGCATCACTGTAGCCTGAATCAGTGACTTCAAACTCCAGCTACCTCAGCTGTCAAACTAAAATTAAATTGTGACCTCTATAACTCACCAATAAGTCCGTGACCCAAATACAGAGATAGACAGAAACCATCTAAAAGCAATTTTCTATCCGTTCAAGATCTGCGTTTTACCTCGTAGTAAAATTATACTGTATTATTAGGTAATTTTTCTCTTTGACTACAATATCTACCCGTTTTTCCTGCAAGAGTGATCTGTACTGTAATAATGTGATATCTTATTTGGAAGGATAATCCGTTTTATTCTCATAGTGGGTTGATTCAACTATGAAAATGTGCAAACGTTTTGGAACCGTTTCCAAATAAAGCCATTTTTCTTATAAAATTGAAAGTATACGAACAGAGAGTTGTTTAATGTGACAAGGTACTGAAATGGAGTATTGTGGTAGTTGGCAATACTCAGTGGATAGATTTGATATTACAATTACATTCCATGTGATTTTCATAGAGGTAATTTTTCAGTTACGTATGGCGTATTTTGTGAGGAAGATTTACGGTTTTCAGATGGGACCTTCAGAAACTAGATAGGTTTAAAGAATTTTATTCTCAAATAAGACACTTAGTCACTTTCTTGAGAACATAGCGATACTTAAAAAACTTAATATTCGTTCGTCGTTACATGAAACCAAATTAAAACATTACAATATAATACTAATAAATTGTTATACAGTAATCACTTTGTACTTACTTAACACATTTATTCCTTTGTAAGATACTCAGCTAGTTGCTTCTTAAATGCGTTAAATGAGCTAACATTTTTTATATTTGAAGGTAGTTTATTATAAAGTTGTGCTCCTGCAAAAGTGAACATTGTTTTGCCATAACTTGTTCTAGCTTTCGGAAGTACGAGATAACTGCCTCGGCGAGTGCAGCGGTTCGAAACATTTTTTTGATACGTTAGAGTTATATTTGTATGCACGTTTCTGTTGAGGAATTTTCTGATGAGAATGCAGGTGTTGTAATGGTATAATGTTTTTATATTCATTATCTTTGTCTCATTGTAAATTTTTTTTGTCGATGTCAAAAAATGGTAATTAAATATATTTTTAATTATTTTATTTTGTAGAACTTGTATTTTAGCTAACTTTGTTTTGGCAGCACTCCCCCAAATTTCGATGAGATACAGTAAGTGTGGCTTTACTAGTGCATTATAGATTGTTAATCGTAATTTATGTGGAATACAGCGAGCAATATTACGGAGTGAACCAAGAAGAGTTACTAATTTTGTTTCCAAATGTTCAATATGGGCACTCCACGTCAAATGAGTATCCATATGTAAACCGAGATATTTTTCATGGTCTTTTTGTTGTATAGGAACATTGTTGATCGTTAGAGGCCCGTGCGGTGGTATAGGTTTGTTTCGAGCTTTAAATATGATAAAAGATGTCTTGGAAATATTAATGGTTAGAAAATTATGTTGAAACCATTTATATAAAGTGTTTAGATCATCTTGGGCTTGTGTCATTAAATCTTTTATCGATGAACCAAAGTAGAAGAGACATGTGTCGTCAGCATACAGAGTGATGTGACCCTTAAGGCCAATTTCATGTATATTGTTAATATACGTTAAAAAAAGCAAAGGTCCCAAAATTGAGCCTTGAGGGATTCCACACATCACAGGTAGCGAGTCACTTTGAGTGTTGTTACCTATTTTAACTACCTGCGTTCTGCTCGTTAGGTAAGATGTAAGCATATGTAGAGCTTTACCAGTTATACCAATTGTTTCTAATTTTTTCAAAAGCAAAAAGTGGCTCACGGTATCGAATGCTTTTTTCAAATCGATGAAAACACCCAGGACAATATTTTTTTTATCTATGTTGATTTTTATTTTAGTGATGAGATCAATTGTGGCTGTAAGTGTGTTGCTTTTTGGCCTGAATCCGTACTGCTTTTCAGAGATAAAATTAATGGAATCTAAGTATTTTTCTAGTCTTGAATGAAAAATCTTTTCAAAAATTTTTGATAATACTGACAATACGGAGATAGGCCTATAGTTACCCGGATCTGTTTTTTGTCCCGATTTATAGATAGGAGTGACTTTCGCTACCTTCAATGTGTCCGGGAATATACCATCAAGCAACAATTGGTTAAAACACTCGTTTAATTTCGGTAAAATTAAATGTATTATACATTTAATAACTTTAGTACTAATTCCATCTAAACCAGTACTGCAGTTAGAATCGAGATCCCTAACAATTTTTAAAATTTCTGCTTCCGTACATGGTTTTAGTGTTGATATTTGAGAATTTTGAATCGGCGGGTTTGGTAAGGCTGCCAAATAGTTATCATGAAATTGTTTAGGTATTTCGTCTGCTAGATGTAGTCCTATCGTTGAAAAAAACTCATTGAATATCTGACAAATATTAGTTGGGTCTGTTATCTGTTTTGAGTTTACTAGTAGTTTTGCAGGAGCACAATTTAACTCAATTTTATTTTTAGCTAGAGAATTCACCAAATTCCACATCTTCTTTGGTTTTTTACTACAGGACTTAATTTTTTTTAAATAGTAAGAATCTTTTGTGTTCTGTATAAATTTAGCTACATGGTCCCTTTTCTTTTGAAATTCTTTATTTATGTATTCGCTATTGGGATATTTTTTAAGTTCTACCCATAAATAGTTCCTTTGAGTAATTTCACTTATTACACTTTTGTTAATCCAATCTTTTTGTGGTGGGTTGTAGATTTTAGTTTTGATAGTTTTATTTTCCTCTATAAAGCGCTTAATCTTGTTTTCAAACTTAGCGTAATCTTTATTTACTTCCTCTAGTCCATTTCTTTCCATTAAATTATATAAGTTACTATAATCTACAGCTTCGTAATTGTATCGAATCTTTGGTGGTGGCTTCATTTTCTTAATTTCTAGATATATTTGTTTGTGATCCGAGAATGAAGAGTTTACTGTTATCATATGGAAGTGGTCTTTTTTTAAATTGGAACTCACATGATCTAAAATCGATGATCTTGTAATCGTTTCTCTGGTACAGTATCTTTTAGAAATTTTATTGAGAAGAGTATATCCCGATTCTTTCAAGAGTTGTTTGTATTGTTTTGTATTTTTATTTTTCGTTAATAAATCTATGTTGAAATCTCCAAATACAATTGCTCTTCTTCTTTGTTCTAGCTGTGTTTCATACTCTTTAAGAAAATCTTTGAAATTTGTATCACCAGGATTATATACAACTCCCACTTCAAGTCCATACTTTTCTAGTTTTATCCATAAATAGTTATTACCTCCAACGTACTTAGATTCTGATAGGTAGTGTTTCAGGTCATTATGCACATATGCTGATACTCCACCTCCCCTTTTCTCAGTTCTATAATTGTAGTAGTGGGTGTAATTTGGAAGTTGGAATTGTAATGCCTGGGTTTCCGTACGAAACCACGTCTCCGTTAGTAATATTATGTGTATAGTGTTTGGTATCGCCCGTAGAATGCACTTCAATTCATCAAATTTTCCTTTCTTGCATATGCTTCGTGCGTTGAGGTAAAGGAATCGAAAACGTGATTTGTTTTTTGGAAAATTCAGATAGTTGTTCAGTATTTCATAGGTATTACTATTAATAGTGGTACTATTGGTCATGGAATTTAGTTTTTTGAAGTAGATTTTATTATCGTAGGTGTTCCATTAATGTATTTGATAGTGAGGCCGCTTTCTCCACCGTTTTCACGACGTTTTTTTAATTCATCTTTTAAATGTTTTAAATACTTTTGTTGTCCTGGAGTTTGGTCTGAATACATTTTCACGCCATCTGGTAGCATGTTTTTATTGCGGAGCAGTTGTTTGGCAGGTCCTTGTACACTGAAACATATTTTGATACTGCGGTTCTTAGCGGGGTTGTACTTACCGATCCTAAAAACTTTAATTGGTTTCGGGATATCGGTGCTCAGCAAAGAAATGATGTTTGATACATCAGCCTCATCCTTAGAAATTCTGCCTTCCATGCTCAGAGAGGTATGTTCTGGTAGACCCACAAGTATTATGTTTTTCTCCCGGTTGTTACGATCTTGCAGCTCCCGAATTATTTGCTCACTATGACATAACTGGTTTTCTGAACTAGAAGTCATTGTTTGAGACGTAGGTTTTATGTTGTTGAGTTGAGTTTCCAGAAGATTAATTTTGTTTTCACCCAAAGATATAAATTTTTCCAGTCTTGTCACATGACTTTTTATATTCTTCTGTTCGGTCAACACGTTGGAATTTGACGATTTCATGTCATTAACCTGTGTAATAACTTCGTTCACATTTTCTCGAATCGAGTTTACTGCTTTCTCGTTAGCCGACTTCATTTCAGTCATTTGGGTTTTTAGGCCCGCAATACTTTCTTGCATATTGGTCATAATATTTTCGTTTGACCCAATGTATTTTTCTAACAAGGAGGTTATGCGGCTCAACTCTGTGCGCATTTCTTTTAACTCATTAGAACATTCGCACTCTTGTTCAAGGGGTTGTTTGCGTTTCTTGCGTTTGTTCAGCGCAATCTGTGGGTCCGTTATTTGACAGCTAAATTTTGACAAATCAGGCTGTGATCCACCAGCGTTTGTTGTAGCACATACGGTGGGACGGGTTGGTGATCTCTGAACGCTCATGTTTGTGATGCAGTATTAATCCGCACAGCTATAGTAATTGACGGTCGCACACTTTAGCGTATCACTGTGTGCGTACAGAACCCGGACTGTTACTATGTGCAAGCGAGTTAAAAAATGACAATTGTCTTGTTCTTGCGGAGGCGAAGGCGGGTCGAGAGCGCGGTGTGGATGCAACGCGTACAAGTTCTACGGTTGTGAGGTGGTAATGCACAGAAGCGTAACGATTTAATTTGCTAACACAGGTTTTGCAATAAACTGATTAGTTGTCTAAATGAATAGAGACTAAATTAGAAAAACACTGATTGTATTATTTTTAACATAATTTGGCACACGTCTACTTAATACGACTGACGAACGACTAGTTGCAGATGCAATAATAAGCTACTATATTATTATGTCTGAATTATAAGATCACTTCTGATCTAGGTATATACTTTTGTTAGAAAAATGTGGATACAAAAGAAAGTTCGTAAACAATCTGGAGTACCAACTACGTAACTTGTTTAATCTATACCCACAACGTAATATTCCAAATATGATTTAAAAAAAGATTGTATAAACACATACTTTGTTTTTCGAGGATATGTAAAATTAAAAAAAAGCCATTACAGTGAAACATATTCCTTTGATTTTTAAACAACTGCATCATAAAACTTTCAATTTTTGTAGCACACTTTTACTTTTTAATTTACTGGCGCGTATGGGCTCATTCTTTTTCTTCTTATTCTTGTTGGATGACTTCTGTGACTAAATTGTCACAATTCTGCCCGTGCTAGTACATACTAGTGTCATAAACCGTGAGGAGTTTGTAAATTGTAATCTAAGAATATGATCCTAGAAAGAAAATCAATCTGAATTTAAAAAAGGGGCCCCATGGTGACTTTCTAAAACATAATACCTATAACACAAATATGATTATACCATATAGACTAACACACATTTTAGATTATGGGCACATTCATTTAATGTAGAAATATAGTGTCATTGTGTATGGATGCGCGCGCTGCGCAGTCATGCGCAATGAAAAATCTAAATTATCCGCCATACCACATTTTTTTCCTTGGCTGTGAATTTAGAATAATATATATGTATTTAAAAAAATATGGACGGAATGTAATGTATGTTTTGTTAAAATAATCGACAGCCTCAGTGGCGCAGCGGGCGAGAGTCCACTGCGACGCAAGAGGTTGCGGTTTCGATTCCCGCCTTAGAACAAATTTGTGTACAACCTGCAGAAATTTGTTTGTTAGTCTGAGTGTTTTCTATGTATAATAAAAAAAACTATGTATATAATTAATTTTTTTAAATAAATTAATTAAATTTTAAATTAAATATGTCTTAATATTGACGCGTTGTTTCGAAATGCCGTCCAAGGAATTCGCAACATCCTTCTTCAGCACCACATTTCAAAGGCATCGATGCGTTTGCGGTCTGCGGATCTGTGAGTCCAAGTCTCAGCGCCATAGAGGAAGATAGAGAAAACGGGAGTACGAACTAGTTTTATCTTCGTTTTTAATGTGACCTTCCTGTCCTTCCATGTTCTGTGAAGCTGAGACATACACACGATGCACACAGTCGATAATCTCCTATTACATTTATTCATTGAAAACTGTGTTAGATATTCCTAAGTAATTGCTTAAGGGGTTTTTCTTTGGTGGTGAGAATAACAAAATTTACTCAAGCTTTCGAGCCCAATTTTGAGCACGGGTATGGTAAACAATAAAGTTATTTACGAAACGAAAAAGAAAGCAAAGCTTTCAACAACTTTTCTAAAAGCCACACAAACACAATAAACAAATTCTGTATTCACAAAGTTAATCAAGAAGAAAACGTGACGAGTTGAAAAATGCGTACTCTTCATTAAATTATTCAACAACACTTCTTGGCTATTAGATGTTAAGAACACTCGATTTGAAAATCTCAATACCAACTCATAGCGACTTCAATCAGGGAATTCTGTGTTGGAAAAGTTTTTCTTCCGGGTCGACGGAGGAATACTAACTTTTTTTGCTGTGTAATAGAGCCACAGTAAAGGCAACGAGCTATGAAGAGGGCTATGCTCGGGGTTTTTCTACGCTATCGAATCAGAAATGATGAGATCCGTAGAAGAACGAAAGTCACCGACATAGCCCAGAAGATTAGCCAGTTGAGTGGCAGTGGGCTGGGCACATAGCACGCAGAACAGATAACCGATGGGGCCGGAAGGTTCTGGAATGGAGACCACGGACCGGCAAGCGCAGCGTAGGTCGTCCATCGACACGGTGGACAGTCTTTTTGGAAAATTATGAGGGATGTTCAGCAGTAGACGTCCTGCGGCTGAGATGGTGATGATAATGATGAAACGCAGTTATCAACTTATCAAATATGATTCAATTGGAACTAGATTTACTTCAAAAAATTGTATGCCTTCAATATCCTAGAGTAATATTATTTAACAAGAAATATGCCTATAGAAATCAAACATTTAAATATATATTTGCACGCAGTTTGTCTAGCTTCAAGTGCAATGTCAATATTCCTATTGATTGCGATCTTCTGATAGGAAGAGACAGAGCATTTCATTAAAGTACAACGTAGATGACAAAATAAACAGTTAAAAGAAAAAACTTCGAAGAGAAAATAAAAGTTCCAGAACAGCCGTGCGATTCTCTAATGATTCTGGCGACTCTACGGGTTAACCCGTTGACTCGCGATTCGTCATATTTGGCTAATAATATAATAGATTTCGCAGAAATCAACCTACTTTTCGAGGAACTTTAAAATTTGACACAAATTTTGTTTGTGGAACGATTTAAGGTCGGATTAAGATCTAATAACATCTTTAAGAGTTAAAGATCAGCAACTAGTTGATAATCTTCCAACATCACTGCTAACACAGTACGCACTTACTTCTGGTACTTCGGGTACATCTACATTACAGATTAGTCAGAAACCAGGTAATGATACGAAAACGTAGGGAGCATGACTTTAACTATGTTCTCAGAAACGAGAACAGCCTATTTATACATTTAAAAGACGTAAACATATCGGAGTAATAAGCTGTTTATTCATAACTGTATTACATAAAAATATATCAGAATAGTCGTTTAATTGTGGCTGAAATATTGAGACTGCTGCTAATACTGTCAAACCATAAATTATAACCATACGGTTTACTGGCCCAACCACAGATAACTGCGAAATTAAAATCCCAAGAGGACGAATACTGTCTAATTTGTTATTCTGTCGCGTTACGTCGAGGATTCATTGTTTGCAGAGCAGAGCAAACACAAAAATAAATTTTGTTCTCAAATAACGTTAGGAGTATTTGGATAAACGATAAATAAGCATGTTTAGGTGTTTAACATTACATTTTCCTAGAACCGTAGACTTTTGTTGGTATCTTTTGAGTAACTCATGAATTTTTTTTTGTTGATGAAAGATTCAATAAGTAATAAATTAATCAACATGTTTCAGATAAATATTAGAAATCTGTAAGCGAAAAATAAACACTAAGAAAATATTTCAAGCATAATAGTAGTTTATTCAACTGTCATAATATTAGAGGGTATTAAAACATGAGTGTAGTTTTTTGAAACGAGCCGCAGGCGAGTTTCAAAATAAAATTACACAAGTGTTTTTATACCTAATTATATGCAGTTGCATAAACTACTTTATTTAATCTCATGACATTTTTGCTACTAAAATTTTACTCAAATTCGTATGTACGAAATAGCGCCAAAATGGAAAAAGTCTTCTTCTTCTTCTTGTTTGTATGGCTTGTGCGGCGTAACCACAATTTTGCCAATATCAGTGCAAAAAGTCTGTTATTGGTCTATTGGGCCGGAACCAGCGCGCTCACCACAGATAATATGTACTTAAATTGAATTGAAACCTCCTTGGTCGGTGGTCTCTCCGACTCCCCTCTCTCTCCGACTCCCCTCTCTCTCCGACTCCCCTTTCTCTCCGACTCCCCTCTCTCCTGGCGACGGCTCAAGCCGAGGTCCGTACCTTAGTGGTGCCCTTGAGCAAGTCGCCTACTCCTCTCCTTGCGGCGAAGCGTCTTCAACGCTCACCTTAGGCGGTGCGCCTTCTGCGCCCGCATCTGGCTGAGTGCCATCTGAGCTCGCCAATCGTCCGGTGACGCTGTAAATGCCGGTAGAGGCAAACAGCAAGAGTCCGCTCTAAAAAAAAAAAAATAATATCTTTGACAAGGGCGATATCTCATAAAGTATTTGACATCGGTGAGCTCGTCGGTAATCATCAGAGAATCGCACGGCTGACGTTGACATAAGTTGCATAAGCAATGAAGTTTTGTTTTCAATCGTTGTAAAAATAAAATGACTTTCGAGCATTTTATTTCATTATCATTCCGATATCGTTGTAATATCGTTTCCAAATTAAGTACTGCGTAAATACTACGGTAACAATGTTTTGTTTAAACATTAATCAATAATAACGTATACACATACTATGTTTTCAAAAACATGTTAGTTGATGAAACATTGACACGTTGCGGACGTCTGAGCTCAGTTTTTGCATATACATATTTTTTTTCATCTATTATTTAAAGTAAAATAAAATTTAGAACATTGTAATACTTTTTTTCTATGAAGTTTTTTTATTAATTAAACCTTTTTAGACTTGCATGTATTTTACTTATTGTTTTGAGTTTGTACCTTTACATTACTTACTTACTGAAAGTAGTATCATCTGTAACAGATTATTATACACTCGAGAGCAATGAATCCGGGTCACTTAAAGAATGTTAAAAATCTCGGAAACTAAAAATGATAGGTTAATGCAATAAATTGTATTTAATAGACAATGTAATACTCCTTAAATGAAAGTAAAAAAAATATGAGTCACCATACATTTTATTAACACAAAATTACATAAAGAAAAAAACTGCTGATCTCTCCTTAAAACAAAAATAGGAAACATGAAATTTTTGAACTATATTACGATTTTCTTGAATTTTAATACTTCGTATTGCCTCCTCGTGCTTCCATTACTGCGTTTACGCGGTTTGGCATGCTGTACACCAAGTTCCTTATACGATTTTGGGGAATATTTTCCCATTCCTCTGTGAGAGCAATTTTGAGCTCACGAAGCGTGATTGGGGGAGGGTTTCGTTGTTTTACGCATCTGCCTAGCTTGTCCCAAGCATGCTCGATCGGGTTGATATCCGGGCTGCGCGCTGGCCACTCCATACGAGTAATGTTCATCTCTTGAAGGTAGTCATTCACAATCCTACCTGTATGAGGTCGGGCATTGTCATGCATAAATATAGCATCCTCACCTAAATTGACCATAAATGGACCAACGTGATCATTGAGGATTTCTTCCACATATCTTTCGCTAGTTAAAGAGCCGTTTTCTATGATCACCAGCTCTGTGAGACTTTCAGAAGAAATTCCGGCCCACACAAGTACAGACCCACCACCGTAGGCTACTTTTTCTTCGCTGCATGCTTGCTTGAATCTTTCCCCTGGTCTTCGATACACTCTGTGTCTTCCATCGTGCTTGTATAGCATAAATTTTGATCGTCGGAGAACATAACTTTTGACCAATCTTCAATACTCCAATTTACGTGGCTCTGGGCATATCTTAGTCTTGAAATCATCAGTTTAGGGCCGTTTGCAGGTCTAAGGGGTTTTAAGTTAGATTCAGCAAGCCGACGTCTTACTGTCCATGCACTTGGGTTACTTCCTCCGAGGCGTCGAAACTGATTTGTGAGTTCAGTTCCTGTGAGAAAGCGATTTCGAAGCATGGTGTTCACCAAGTATCGGTCTTCTCGTGCTGTGGTACACCTGGTTCTGCCCGTTCCTGGTCTGCGTAGGTTAGAACCAGTTTCTTCGTAACGTCGGAGAACTCTTTGTACTGTTGACAGCGACACACCGACAGTCCTGGCTGTATCGCGCTGACTCCGGCCGGTTTCCAGCATTGTAAGTATTCTGGTGCATTCTTCAGGTGTAAGCGACATAATTTCAGCTTGAATAATGAATATAGAGCACTATCAACATGGTTTATGTACCCACATAAATGACAGGTTACAAACAAAAGCAAAACCAAATGCTGTAATTTCGTAGTTCCATCTTCGAAAGTGGCCCTTTTTCAAATTTGATTTTTTTATGATATAACTTTACAATAACTAAGAAGTTTTAATACCTTCATTTAAGGAGTATTACATTGTCTATTAAATACAATTTATTGCATTAACCTATCATTTTTAGTTTCCGAGATTTTTAGGATTCTTTAAGTGACCCGGATTCATTGCTCTCGAGTGTATTATAAAAATATTATATTATAGAACTGAATTTAGTTTATTTTTAACGTAAATTATATTTTTATTCGTACATGAAGTGCGTAGAGGTAGAATACGCGGGGGTGGCGGGGGAAGGTAGGTTCATAGCTCTATCCCATTCACGCGTCAAAGCACTTAATAAGAAAGACCTTTCTTCAGTCAAGAGCGTCGTAAAAAGGTTTTATCTTTGGACATTGACCTTTGGCACTGAAGGAGACGATATATTATTTTACTAAACTAGGTGGTAGGTAGTTTGTATTAGACTCTTTCTTGTATCACTTGTGCAAATAAAATCAAATATATTACAACAATGTGTAAACATTTTTCTTGTTAAAAACCAATTTTATAGCTGTATAATGTGAATAGATATATTAATTTAGATTTTTATAAGTCTAAATTTTAACCTTACCCGTCGTGTGTCGCGCGTACACCTTATGTATACACATTTTTATACCCCTGGTTTGTAACTAATTTTATCAGATCAAATGCACTCCGTCGGTATAAATGTGCTTTTAGTTGGTCAAACTATTCAAGTTTAGTATTTTTTATCTGTACTTTTATACGTAGTTCGGAAAGACACCGAAAGAAGTGACACTGAAAGGGTTAAAGAATATTGTTCTTTTTAATGCTATTAGGTAATGGGACAAGAACGAGGTCCACTGTTAAGTGGTAATTCTGCCTAGAACAGACGCATTTCGTCATATGTGATGAACAGTACTGCGCCTGTAACCCTGAGACATTAAGTCTTATGTGCCTGTGATAACCACACCTTCAAACCAGAACACAGTATTGCGAACATTACGGCTTCACGGTAGAAAAAGGGGATGGGAAAGGAAGGGGATTGGGATGTAAGGGGCGAGCCAACATCTTTTGACCCGTATCAACCTCACCTGCACGCGGTGCATCCTGCTGATCGACGAACGAGGCTCTGACAACCGACCGATGGCGGTATACCCATCCCAACAGGCGTCGCTAAATGCAACAGGCCGGTGACGGGCAGCAACGTCACCGGTGCGAGAAGCTACGCCCTGCGATCGCCAACCCGCCTGCCCAGCGTGGCGATTACGGGCAAACTCCTCCAATGCAGGACAACAAAAAGCCACGGCCCCTAGTTCCCGGCGGCCCTGCTATTCCTGGTCATGGTGGCGACCATGGTAATGGCGGGGCGAGGGGTGCTAAGAATCTCCGGGCTACGGGAGGCCACCACAAACAACTGACCCTGGCGACGTATAACGGACGCACGCTAAGGCTTGACTCGCATCTGGCGCAACTCGAGGTGGAACTTGGGAAAATTAGGTGGCACATACTGGGGTTGAGTGAAGTCCGAAGAGAGGGGGAGGACACCTTAACCCTAGAATCGGGCCACCTAATGTACTTCCGAGAGGGAGACCAACAATCCCAAGGTGGCGTTGGGTTTCTGGTAAACAAGTCCCTTTCTGACAACGTTGTGGAAGTGTCCAGTGTGTCGAACAGGGTAGCGTACCTTATTGTAAAGCTCACCGAGAGGTATAGCCTCAAGGTGGTGCAAGTGTACGCACCGACCTCGACACACTCGGAAGATGAAGTGGAGGATATGTTCGATGACATATCGAGGGCCCTCCACTTCACTACAAAGACCCAGTACACCGTTGTCATGGGGGACTTTAACGCTAAAGTGGGAGTACAGAATTTCAGCGAATCGGTAGTAGGATGCCATGGCTTTGGACGCAGAAATCATAGGGGGCAAATGCTCGTCAACTTCCTCTTCTTGATGAACTCCTTCTTTAAGAAACAGCCCCAAAGGAAGTGGACGTGGCTAAGCCCCGACACTAGGACTAAAAATGAGATTGACTTCATCATGACGAATAAAAGGCACATATTTAGAGATGTCTCCGTGATCAACAGGTTCAATACCGGTAGCGATCACCGACTTGTCCGAGGCTCTCTAAATATCAACTTCAAGGCGCAACGTGTCCGTCTGATGAAGTCCAGGCTCCGACCAACACTGCTCCAAACCATTGCAGGATCTGAAACATTTCAGTTAAACCTGGAGAACCAATTCGCTGCCGTGGAAACCACCACAGACGTAAACCAGAACCTCGAAAATGTGACTCGGGTCCTCAGGGAAGAAGGTACGAGATTTTGTTACATGCAGCGTAAGGGCAAGAAGTCCAAGCTTTCAGAAAAGACTTTGGGGCTAATGAAGGAACGACGTGAAAACCCACCCATCACTTCGTCAGAAAAGCGGACTCTAAACCGAGAGATCAACAAGAACGTACGACACGACCTCCGGTGCTTCAATACTCTTTCGATCGAAAGAGCGATCGAGCAGAATCGGGGGTCAAAGGTGTTCGTACAATCTCTTGGAAGAAGCCACCTGACGAAGTTGACCACAGCTAGTGGAGAAGTCGTTGCTTCGAAGCCGGCAGTCCTTTCGGAAGTGGAGGACTTTTATGGCCGATTATACGCATCGCATGCATTTCGACCTGATACCGAAAATGATCCTAGAGCCACGTTAACACGCCATTTCACCGAAGACTTGCCAGAAGTCAGTATTGGCGAAATCGAGATCGCTCTTGGACAGCTTAAAAATGGAAAAGCCCCTGGAGAGGATGGCGTTACAACAGAGCTACTAAAAGCAGGAGGTAAACCCGTACTGAGGGAGCTCCAGAAGCTTTTTAACGCTGTCCTGTTCGAAGGGAGAACTCCAGAGGCGTGGAGTAGGAGTGTGGTCGTCCTGTTCTTTAAAAAGGGAGATAAGACCCTGCTGAAGAACTATCGACCCATATCCCTTCTAAGCCACGTCTATAAGCTGTTTTCAAGAGTGATCACGAACCGTCTTGCGCGTAGACTCGACGAATTCCAACCACCGGAACAGGCTGGGTTTCGGAGCGGATACGGCACCATAGACCACATTCACACAGTGCGGCAGATTATACAGAAGACCGAAGAGTATAATCAGCCCCTGTGTCTAGCATTCGTGGACTATGAGAAGGCCTTTGACTCGGTTGAAATCTGGTCTGTTCTGGAGTCCCTGCAGCGTTGCCAGATAGATTGGCGATACATCCAAGTGATGAGATGTCTTTACGAAACCGCCACCATGTCCGTCCAAGTACAGAATCAGCAAACAAGTCCCATACCGTTGCATCGAGGAGTGAGACAAGGGGACGTTATTTCCCCGAAATTGTTTTCAAATGCAATGGAGGATATGTTCAAGACGCTGAACTGGAAAGGACGTGGCATTAATATCAACGGCGAATACATCTCTCACTTGCGATTTGCTGACGATATCGTCATCGTGGCAGAGACGCTGCAGGACCTGCAACAGATGCTGAATGACCTGGCTGACTCTTCTATACGCATCGGCCTACGGATGAACTTGGACAAAACCAAGGTCATGTTCAACGAACATGTTCTACCGGAACCGATTGCGATACACGGCGCCGTTCTCGAAGTTGTTCAAAAATATGTGTACCTCGGGCAGACATTGCAGTTGGGAAAAAACAACTTTGAGAACGAGGTGAATAGAAGAATTCGGCTGGGCTGGGCAGCGTTTGGGAAGCTACGTCGAGTCCTTACTTCGCCGATTCCACAGTGCCTGAAGACGAAAGTCTTCAATCAGTGCGTCCTACCCGTCATGACATACGGAGCCGAAACGTGGACACTGACGGCTCGAATGGTCCACAAGCTCAAGGTCGCTCAGCGGGCTATGGAAAGGGCTATGCTCGGTGTTTCTCTGAGGGATCGCATCAGAAATGAAGTGATCCGTCAGAGAACCAAGGTAAACGACATAGCCCACCGGATCAGCAAGCTGAAGTGGCAGTGGGCTGGCCATATTAGCCGTAGAACCGACAACCGTTGGGGTAAACGAGTTCTAGAGTGGAGACCGCGTCTCGGCAAACGTAGTGTAGGACGTCCTGAGGCACGGTGGAGTGACGATCTGCGCAAGACGTCTGGCAAAAACTGGATGCGAGAAGCCCAAGATAGACCTAAGTGGCGTGCAATTGGAGAGGCCTATGTCCAGCAGTGGACTGCTACAGGCTGATGATGATAATGATGATGATGATGGTAGAAAAAGGTATAGTGGCAGTATTACCCTGGAAGAACTCGTTCACACAGATTTCTACTGCTCTTACTAAATGAAAAATATCATCGACCCTCCCCTGAATCCGTTACAGCTTTTCAGTAGGAACCATTTTTAATAAAAATGGTTCGTACTGAAAAGCTGTATAATATGTACCAGTAATTTGTTTGCAACGTTAAAGTATGTTATTTTTTTATTGTATTGAAGGTACACTTTTATGATGAATAAAAGGAATCGCAGTCTAAAGCATATTTTTCCTGATGCAATATAAGTTAACTTTATTATCCACTATGTATATTTGTTAAATTTGTTTACTTACTGGTAGAGCAGCGCTTAGGTACACCGGTTGCTGATACAAAGAGCTCTACACTGAATTAATGAGCACCATTGCTTGTCTGGTAGAGCAACCCCTAGAGCTCTGCGGTGCAATTAGAATCGAAATGCAGCGGAGATTTTACTTAGTCTACTCTACTTATTTGTAAAAGACTCCTTTTCCTCTATATTAGTCTGTATTATGCGAAGGCACAAACTAGTGTATCACAATCAATAGCGTAGACCTATAATATGACAATATCAGATAGAGCAAATAAAAAGTATATATCACAGTAATGTTTGCACAGTTGTGATCTTTAACTTACAGCTCAATAGTCTTACGAAGTTTTTAAGAAATATAGAATTAGTCTATCGGCACAAATCGACGTGTGCATATTAATTTATTTTAGATCTAATACCTTTAAATTAGTCATTCTTGTATATATGTATATAATATCATCTGAATCTCGGAAACGGCTACGATTTTCATGAAATTTAGTATGCATGGGGTTTTGAAGGCGATAAATAGATCTAGTAAGTTTTATTTTTAGAAAACGTCGTTTTACACGTTTTATCAGCCGTGCGATTCTCTAATGATCCGTTATAGCGCTCGTCGACGAGCTCACCGATGGCAAATATTTTATGAGATATTGCCCTTGTAAGCAAGGTTATTTTTCCAACATTTCTTGTCATCTCATTTGTTTCACGGATGTTGTCAAAGATGCAACGATGTTTGCTCTTAGATAATCGCATGGCAGTTCAAGCAATGAACAACTGATACAACAAACTGTTTTACAGACATAACAACACTAAAGCTACTTGGCAGTAGATGGCGTTGTTAAGTCACACCAATACATAAACAGGTCAGGTTTGTCAAAAACCGGTTTTTAACAAACCTATTTGGGACCGGTTTGTGGCAAAAACAAATTTTAGTTCGTTTATTTAATTTCTTATTAATGTGTGTCTTCTTATGTTTAAATCTGATTGAAGTAAATCATTTTAAAATTTTTGGCTACAAATAAAATACTGTCTATTGTCTATTATTGACAATTATAAAAAACGAGTCATACAGGTACAGTATTTTAAATCACTTGCCTGCTTCATAACGTGCTGTAACGTTTATTTAACATTTAGAAAGCCAACTTGAATTTTATTCCATGATCTCTGATAATTCTTTTTAATTTTGTTCTAAAATCGCACATATTGTGCCGATCCGTATCCTATAGATGAGATAACGATAGAAAAATGATGAGTAAAAAGATCAAATAAACCAAATAAATAATAACTGACAATACAGATTTAAACCAAACAGGAAAACGTGTCAAAATCTTCTCGAATCACAGTTAAACCCAACCATCTTATCTTATCAGCCAAGTGGCTGAGATAGTCTTTAGCTTACCTACCTTGATAATATTTCATTGAGGAAAATATTGAATATGAATAGATAAAGAATATCTATAAATCTATTAATATGATACCCTGTCTATTTGTATAGAATCCAGCTCTTGGCTCGGGGCTCGGCAGCGTTCGGGAATCTTCGAACCATATTTTCGGTCCCAATACCTCAGAGGCTGAAAACCAAAGTTTTCAACCAGTGTATGTACCCAGTGATGACTTATGGCACTGAGACGTGGTCCCCTACTGTGGTCCTTATTAACAAGCGTGAAGTCGCTCAGCGAGCAAGGGACAGGGTTATGCTTGGAGTTTCCAAGAGGAAATGAGGAAGAGGGGAAATGAGGATCTCCGTAGAAGAACTAAAGTCACCGACACAGCTCTCAAAATTAGCAAGTTTAGGTGGCAATGGGTACGCCACATCGCTCGCAGAACTGATGAGACGAGAATAGAGTTAAGATTAATTATAGTTTCTTATGATAATCTCTTAAATAATAAACTCGGTTCGTAGACTGGCGCTTCGATGGCTTAACAGTTATGGCGACTTGCATAATTATTCAGAAGATGCGGTTTTAAATCCCGCATGAGAATACAATATGCCTCTCTAACAATTATAGTTTGGTTTCTGTAAGCAGCCGAGATAGGGGCTCCTATATGGGTCATTTCAGGTGCTGTATGGGAGATTAATAAACAAAGGATTCCCCCAGTTTGACAGATTTCAACGGCTAGATGCAGGTTACCTGATTTCCGTCAACCGAACAATCACCTATATAATCGTACTATATTTCTAACATTTAGCATGCCTTGAGCCTTGTCAGCTCAGGTTTAATTTTTTTTGTTGTCGACTTAAACACGTGCTCCAAGAGTTAATCTGTCCGAATCAGCAAGACTCATTCGAGTTAAGTTTCATTCATAAATCTATTGTTATTTTTTGCGCTGATGCGGACGGGTTAATAGCCATGTCACATATCTTACTACGGTGCGCTCATAATTCGGTCACGCTTTATTCTTTGATAAATCGATGCAAGAGTGATTACTTTTACACACTCATACCCCCGCTTCAGGACTCCTTGTGTCGTTGGAGGCATAGGCACACACGATAACACGTCACAACATATAAAAGACAAGAACAAACATTTTTGCTCATCACAGAATTGTCGAACCAGGGACCCGCGCTTTGAAGGTATCTACTAGCTGAGCTAACGGAGCTGACAAGTATTTCTGTAAACTTAGAAGAAAATATCAAGTTTTGTAAATGGCATATAATTGTAAAGTTTTCGTGACAATTTGATTTCAAAAACTGAAGTTTAAAAGTAATAAAATTCCGCGTCCGGCACAATACTGCAAGACGTCTGGACACTGTGAGTAACTACCGCTGCATCGGGAACGTTTTTATTAAAATATGACAGGCGGTACATACAAATAATTTCCATTACTTTATAACAGACAACTGTCATCCAGTCTATCGGTGACCATGTTAACTGAAAAGTGTTCGAAACGTCGCGGTACAAAAATATCAAATTTTACGCGACTAGCTGCACTCCGCGGTTTCACTCGCTCGGTGATGGATGATGATGATGAATCGTATAAAGCCTATGCTATTTAGGGTGAATGGTGAAAGAGTTTTTGAAATCGGTCTAGTACTTATTACTCCGCACCCCCCGCGCCGCGACCGCATGGGAAACGCCGCCATTTTATCGGCACCCGTGATCAGCTCAAACCTTCGCGTTACGCGTCAGCCCAGAGTGACCTCTAGTGTGTGCAGGCACGGCCGCACACATCATCAGCTCAAATCAGCCCGAGTCACCAAGTTAACGTCACCGCGAGTGACCGCTAATCAGCCCGCGTTTACGCGTCAGCCCAGTGTGCGCGAGTGCGCGATAAACTAAGTGCACAAACATTACATCTACAAGTGACCCAGAACCGCTCAGCACGCAGTCCACAGCCGGACGCTATATACAGAGGACTCTTAATGTCATCAGCCCCCATCAGACCCAGAGTCACCCGACTTCCTGTAAGTACATACCATTATTTCCTTAACATATCTCTCCTAACACCTTTGATACGAACGTATGGTTGCAAATTGCTCAACCAAAGCCAATTCGTTACAAACTTACATACAAATTTTTCCTCTTTATAATATTAATAAAGTAATAATATAGATATAGGTTGAATCCGTTTAAAGTTGTTTGATATCAATTTTATTTTACTTTTCCACAAGCAGACATTTCCATTTTGTCAACCCTTTGGCTTACTTAGTAGTGACCGTGCCTTCAAAACCATGGGTCCCGGATTCGATCGGAAATTATTTGTGGAGTGAGCAGAAATATTTGTACTTGGAGCTTGAACTTGGAAACAGAGGTGAGAGTGTATGTCGTGTGGTCGTTGACAATTTTGTGTTTATTATGTAATGTTTATTGTTCCGCAACTAAAAGGTAAAAATGAACTTTTATGGTGATATATCAAAGTCCGTCCGTCTGTCTATAATAAACATTGAATATTTTCGTGCCTTTTATAAAAGTTACAAAGTCTTTTAATATATATTGCTACGTTATACTATTTGTAGGGATATTTTTATTTCAAATATTAAAAGAAGAATTTAAATGAGATCTTCATGCCTTGACACGTGCATCCAGGAACCCTCTTTCTCTTGCTCTTGTTCGCTCTCCCTCTGTAAGTATCATCTATATGCAGATGATACTCAAATATATTTTTCTTTTAAACCTAACGAAACTCAACAAGCCTCGACTTTGATAAATAATGATTTAAATAAGATATTCATATGGGCCTCACGAAATTCACTCGTACTTAATCCAGCTAAGTCAAAAATGCTTATAGGAAACCGATATCAAATTAACAATGTTACATGTCAGGATCCCAGATTATTTATCGATGGTGTACAAATACCAATAGATACAGAAGCAAGAAATCTATGCCTTATTTTCGACAGTGAGTTGAGATTTGTTAAGCACATTAGTGAAAAAATCAGAACAGCGTTTTATAAAATAAAGGTTCTCTATGGCATACGACAGTATCTTTCGGAACAGGTAAGGATGTTGCTGTGTGACCTTCTAGTTCTTTCGCCATTTAATTACTGCAGTGCGGTGTATGGGCCACGATTGTATGTTGAGACAGAAAAAGCAATTCAACGAGTACAAAATGCGTGTCTAAGATTCTGCTTCAACATACCAAGAAGGGATCACATCACTCCATACTTAGTTAAGAAACATATAATAAACATGAAAGGTAGGAGAGAACTTCATCTCGCGTGTACAATACAAAAGGTGATCTGGAACGAGAGGCCAAAATACTTGTTCGAAAAACTAGTTTGGATAAAGGACATACACACTTACAACACCCGTGCTAGGTCACTGTTATTGCTTCTTCTCCCTAAGCACAAGACCGTTAGTTTTAAAAGTTATTTCAAATATACCGCATCTAAAATTTGGAACAATCTTCCACCTCCTATGAGGACTAAAATAGGTTCCAATAGTTTCAAATTAAAATATAAAGTAATTCTACTTGAACGTCAAAATAAGAACTTTGAAGCAACTTTTAAATTAAAATAACGCCTTACCATTACACTCTCTTACTCTCAAAGACCTCTTCTCCCTCTCACACATAACTCCCATACACACACACACACACACTATAACACACATCTCATCTCTCTCATAGGTACTACTACATAAAACCTAACGGTTAGATCATGCATCTTTATTTGCTTTTCTTTCTGTATAAATAGTTTATTATTTGTGATTTGTATCACATACATAGTGCAGAATCCGACTGCAGCTTGTTGTTGAAAGCATGGTCTAATATAATTTCTATTTACCTGTAATACAAAGTATTTTATATGTATGTACTATGGAACAGCTTTTATGATTAAATATCGTATATGTAACCCGCAACTCTAATAGCACTCGAACAACATCTTACTTCGAGAAAAGGAGTATGCTGAAAATCAGCCTTGCATAGACTTAATTGTCTACGCAGCTATGCGCTGAGCATACCCCTTATTGCCCTATTGTTTCAAATATTAGGTAAATTTATTTGTTATTATTGTATCTTTTGTGGCAATAAAAAAAAATCTTCTTTTTTTCTTTCTTCTCTTCCCATATGTGGAACTTCATAAAGGCTAGCACTGAAACAAAAAGGCTTTAAGCAATATGAGTAACCGACCTTCCTACTGTACCTGACCCACATAGCTGAAGATAAGGAAGGGTAATGGAAAGCATATCCGTAGCAGATTTCTTAACTACATCGTTTTAATAGGGCCACATGAGCAAGAGGCTGCGTTAGTTGGTAACACCACAGTACCAGATATTCTGCCACGAAGCGATAGTGTGCAAGCATTACTGCGTAACGGAGTGATTGGCACTTTAACAGGTGAAATTACTTGGCGAAAGAGACTCAAAAACAAATGAGTGCAGTGCTTCAAAACTACAGTTCTAAGCTATGAGTGGCACTAGAACTGTAATGGGCAAGAGTAGTGATTAACATCAGCCGTTGAACTTCCCTATCTTTTCACTTAATTACTAATAAAAAAATGCCTACGGATTCATCAAAGCAGACCATAAGCTCATGAGACATCAAACTTAAAATGTTTGCAGATTATGACTATTATGTTGTAAGCGCCCGATGGTACTTTATGCCTCACACTTCTACAATGTGGAACCAGTAGCCACTTTAGGTGTTTCCGAACAGATACGACTTAAGAGCATTCAAGAAAAGAGCCTATTCCTACCTCAAAGACCGGCAACGCATCCTATACACCTTTGGTATTGTGAATGTCCGTGGGTGACGGTGATCACTTACCATCAGGTGAGCCGCCTGCTCGCTTACCAACCTATCCAATAAAAAGGTACCCATTATGGACAAATTTATTGGCTTTGTATTCCAAAGACCACGCAAACGATGCCGCTGGCCAGCCTGTTAAAGGAATATAAATATAGAGAGCACAAACATGTAATAAATGACCTGCAGCGGTCCGTAGAACTTTTTCCGCTAAAGAGTAGACGAATGGCATCATTTCTAACGTTTAAATTATGTGCGGGATCCAACTATCCCGACAGGGTTGTAGATAGGAGCGGAAGCGGAACGATTTAGCTAAAATATTAAAGTGGATGAGTGGAAAAAGTTAGATGAGATAGATTTTGATAGCGCAGAACTTTAGTGAATGAGTTCGTCCGGATTACTACCACCATACCCTATATCTATGGCAAAGCAGTTATATTTGCAATACTACTTTCTGATTTATTTATTTATTTATGTAATTAAATACAGAATGGCTTACAGCTATAGCCAATACACCATAATGTCATACGGTTACACACAGAAATAAAAAAAAAGCATAGATATAAAATGTCATAGAAAATTTCTAGTAAACTAGATTTAAATATGCACATGCATTATTTATAATTGTAATAAACTTGTCAGCAAATGTGTCAACATTATTACACTGAACGAGCATGTCACCGAGCAAAATGCGAGCACTTACAGTTGGAGCATTACGGGCGTGACGGGTAGGTAGGTCTCGTCAAAAGTCGCGGTATCCTTCTCGGCGCGACTTCTCTCGGAACCCACAGTGCAATCTGATATAGAGCAGCCTGATTGCCCACGATGTTGTGCAGAACTGAACATTAATGCACCAAAATCAACAGCTTCCGCCTCAGGACCAACGTGTCTAAACCGACCATACCTGACACAAACAAGGACGGGTATAAAAATGGATAGTACCCATATGTTTGTTTGTACAACCATCGTGCAAATATTGCTGATTGGAAGGGTATGGGTGACGGCGAAATTACAGCCACATGAGACTTAACAACTTTATGTCATAGGGTTACGGGTGAAGTACAATTCGTCACTTGTGATGAAATGCATCTGTTCTAGGCAGATTACCACTTAATACCAGGAGGGTCTCGAGCTTGTTCAATCTCCTAATAACACTAATAATGTACCTAATTCTCGTTTGTAGATAAAGAGGAGGTAGATTTTAGGGTAAACAACAGTTTGTTTTTTTGAGTTTTTTATAGCCCCGCAGTTTAGTAAGAGATTATGTATGCTAGCAAGTCAAAAACAGACCGTATCAGTCAGTTTTTGTATCTATCATTAGATAAACAATAGGCAAGGTACAAAACATGCAGGGCAGCCTTTGATGACTGTCGATAAAGTTAAAACTAAGTAACTTCAAGCGTTCGGTGACGATGACGCGAGTTCCATAAATTGGTTTAACCCAAAAAGTGCCCAACGCGCTAAAATAAGTTTTTACTTTAAACACCCGTATTAGCTGCAAAAACTTGGCCATGCAATAATGTTTTTTTTTAAATGTAAACCTAAGTGGTGATGAAAAAATTTCTAAAATTTGTAATTAATTTTATTCTTAAAGTGATAACGTAATGACACTCTAACGAATTGTACATTTAAAAGTAAGACTGTTAACATTAATTTCAATCTGACATTAAACTGAAAATAAAATATATCGTTTTATAGTTATAGATGTTTATAAATATTTGTACGCCGTAAGGCAAAACACGCCTTAAATGACTATTTATGCCACCCATGTTTTTACAAATAAATATTCATTAATTCATTCGTTCATTCAATCATTTATTCGTTCATACATTCATTCATTCTTTCATTCATTGCATTCATACGGAATTACGGACTATCTACATTATTTTTTTCATTATGAAAACTATCGTGGTTCATACACATTTTAAATACGAGAAACCGGAATCACGTACCTATATAAGAAATATCTTTCCAACTACTTTTGTGGTATTTTTTAAGTAGAGTGCAGAACGCTTGTGGTTGCGTAAGAACTCTCACTACGGCCAACAGCTCTTAGCGCGCGCGATGACAATGTCTTGTAAATGAATTATTTCTTTCTAATGCAGCATGGTTATCTTCCCAATATAAGACTATCATCCAAAGAAAAACATTAGTATTTCTCCCCCAAAAGGGGTATAAGTCAAAGCGGAAGATTGATCGCCGTCCCGTCATTTCCAGCCGCATCGTATCTGACAGTCGATTGTCTGTTGGAATTAGAAACTGGTGAATCAGGCATTTATATTAAATACCAAGACGGTACTGGGAACCACTGATTTTATACCGAGTTTTTGTACTGCTTTATGTATGTGGTATTGGTATGGAGTGTGTACAACATCGATGTTGGATATTTTCAATCCACTGCAGGAAAATAGAGAGAATATTTTGTTCTTTTAATACATATTGCCCGAAAATTGTTCTTAGTGTCTGTGTACATACTGTAAAAGTAAGCTATCGCCCACGCTGAATTAAACCGTGTGTATAATAAAGTAAAACGCACTATTGTGTTTACATATTACGCTTTACTTTATATTTGTTTTAATTTATGTTCAACTACCTCTGATGCAAATAATGGAGATAGGTACACGCAAGGAGTTCAACACAATGATTCTTGTATGGCAAAGACTTATTATGTATAAAATATGGATAAATACAAGCATAATACATTGTGTCATTATACTAGTTATTAAAACAATTACAAAGTTATATTTATTTATATTGTTTTAATTATTCACTTACGTAAAATCATGAAGTTCGTTTTTGAATGGACTATTTGCCAAACACTCTTTAGTCATAAAACCACATTTGTTGGTGGTAGTGGTAACCATATGGAAGACAGCCAAATGGGCCGGTACGACCGGGGAAGTACCGGAACCCGACGTGCAGTTATATAGCTTGCTATTGCGTTTCAGTCGGTCCGTGAGAGATTCCGGAAGCACAATCTTCCTTTTCCTCTTCTCCTTTCCCCTCACCCCTCCACCCTCACCCCTTCTATTCTTCCTCAAAGATCAGCAACGTATCCGCGAGACCTCTGGTATTACGGATGTCCGTAGGCGACGCTATCACCTGCTCGTTCGCCAACCTGTCCCATAAAAAAGTGTCGTTCAGTTGGTGGCTATTTGAAAATTTTCTTGCAGGGAGCCAACAGATGCAATTGGAAAACAACCTTTGTGGCATTTACGAGAATTTCAAGAGACCTATCTTCATCATTGAAAGTGTTATAACTTTTTGGGACCTTATATCTACAAGAAATTAAACAAAATACTCGACATAGTAGGTGACACGAGACAAACTTGCAAAATCAAAATCCAAAACCACTTACTAGCATTGGGCTTCAAGGGTACTGAAGATTTACTTAGAATCAATATATAGAGTCATAAAAGAGAAGAAGGAATATATGTTAATTAATTTTATTTGTATTATTATTATTATGTTTTCCTGGTTATTTCTATAAACGTTTAAAATAAAAACATCATTTGCTCTTTATATGTAAGAATTAAATGTCTTAGTAAGATAACCTAAGGGAGTAAACTAGCTCTCACAAACACAGGGAATCCTACTGTGAGAGTTAGGGCTGCATGTATAAATAAAAAAAAAAAATGTCGTATGTTATTTTTTATTTTTTATTTTTTGTTGTTACGTCATAGTCACGAAAATAAATATGATTATTATTAGTGTTCTGGTTTTCGATAATGATTGTTTTATTTGCACTCTCAGTTAAAGTAATACAAACGTGCGGCAGCTGTAGCTATCAGCCAAATATCAAAAAATATAAATTTCATATCACACTAATATAATACTTAATTAATCATAGAAAAAGCATTAATTAATCATAACAAAAAATTCGTCAAATCACGAGTGAATCGGTTCCTTCTAGGCAAGCGTGCTCCAACGTAGACCGCATCATCGCTTAACATCGGTAGTCAAACGCAAAACTTATAAAAAAAAAAGCATTTATAAACATGAAACAGCTAAGTTTAATCGAAAGAGGAGCTAAACAGTTAATTGAAAGCGATGCATTGGTTGATATTAGCCTTAAATACCGGCGCCGAGTTGTTTGTCTGTTGTTGATAATCGCATACATTTTGGCGAGCATGGAATGACTTAGTGAGTTGTTAGTTGAAGATTAAAAAAATATAATTAAACTATTTACATAACTTATTTATCTCACTTTCTAAAATAAAATAAAATAAAAATTATGTTTTAAGACCGGCTAGAACTAGCGTTATATGTACGGTTGAGGTTCTGAAAGTCACTCTTGTGTCCCCCCCGAAGGGTTCCCGCATTGACGTGGCGGGGGGGGGGCTCAGTAGCCGTGGCTTGGATCACCACGGTGAAGCCAAGAGGGGAACCCAGGGGCCGCGCCGGCGTTGGGGTGCGCTGGCCGGCTCAGGCGGGGCCGCTCCTATGGGCTTTGGCCGCCAAGTCCACATAGGAGTGGCGGGGTCCGGGCGCTTTGGCGCAGGCTCGAGGAGGTGGGGCCCGGGCGCTTTGGCGTAGGCTCGAGGAAGGGGCGGCCGGGCGTTCGGCGCAGACTCAAGGAGGTGGGGTCGCTGGGGATTATCCCCTGTGGCTGATGTAGCAGGCGGTGGGGCTACGTATCCGACCCACCGCAGGGAGACCACGGGCGTCCAGACACGGGGAAGTCTGGCGCTCATTGTTGGCGGGTTTGGTCTCCGAGGTAGTTGCGGCGTGCCATGTGTTCTGGCGTGCCGCGAAGAGAAGGGTCCGGCAATCGACAGCCACGGCGGGTTCGCGGTCGTGTGGAAAATCTGTCCCGCGTTCCCGCCGAGGGCGGCAGTGACGGAACACCCCGGGGTTTTGGTGGGTATACGGACTCCCACATAACCACCTACCTCCCCGTGGTAGGTGATATCCATAAAGGATTTCCCCGGGACAAAAAAAAAAAGGTCACTCTTGTGCACAGCGGCGAGCGCGGGCCAGCATTGAACTTCGAAGAAGTACGAAATTGGTCGGAGACTAAGTCCGGTAAATATTACGTGAGTCCGAGCCGGTTTTAAAGCGCAATTATGAACATAACTCGCGATGGTTTTCTATTTCTACACTTTTCTTACACTTACACTCATTCACATTGCGCCTAGCACAAATAACTGCGTAAGTGTAAGGTAACGTGTCATTTACGTGATTCAGCCGTGCGATTCTCTAATGATTCGTCAATGCGCTCGTCGACTCACCGATGTCAAATACTTTGAGATATCGCCCTTGTACACAAGGTTGATTTTCCAACGTCATATTGTCATTTGTTTCACGGATGTTGTCAACGATGCAACGATGTTTGCTATTAGAGAATCGCACGGCAGTACAAACTGTCTACTGTGACATAGATAACTCATAGTTTGTACACCGAACCGTGACGCGTTGACGCTTGCGATACGAATACTTTTTCGCAAATCGTTTGTGCTACCGCCTCAGTTACGATCACTTAACGGTTAATAATCCACCACAAACACTCGCTAAACTCGAAGAAACGCACATCTAGACAAATAAAACTGAATGGTAGCCATTGTGTGGTTTGTTTCCCGACATCCTCTATTATTAATATCCTTTAAATTAGCAAACCAGTATAACAAGTGAAGAAGACATTTTTCATCAAATCACCATACAAAGTTCATTTAAGGATCGATACAGAAATCACATACGTAGTCTGAGACAATTCGTTTGTTCAAGAAATTGAGGCAATGAAGAATGCCAACTTATTCATACACATTTGCGAACGCCTTTGCGTAGGTATATAGAGTTGATTTTGCTATGGCTATGTTATCTTTAAGGTTAGCAGTATACATTGGCGCCCAATAGGCTGGCTTCGGTAGGAAAATGATCCTGTCACGTAGTGGAGTGCAAAATGGATGGATTACCGAGCGAGAGTTTGTATGCAGATAGCAGATTTTGTGGAGGAGTGAAATAATTTGAGGGTAAAAGTGAAAAAGGTAAAACCTTCATTTAGATGCTGGCGGACTGCAAAATATTATGGAAAAAAGAAAAAGCGTGCAAAGACTCTTATATTAAAAATAAAAATGTTATGTTCTTGCTTCATTGCGCTTCGAATTTGGACTCGCTGCATATATAACTTTATAGTAAGTAAACTTACGAGTACTTGTAGCATCAATCATCTATCTACATACAAAATTTCATCCAACTTCGGTCAGCCGTTCTGGCGTGATTGCGTAACAAATCTGTATCCATGTATAGCGAATGTTTGCACAATTATAATTATATTTCACTTATTAATACTTTAAAATTACTTAAAATATTTGTTTTTAGTGATAAGTTACCTACAAATAAAGATATATTATTATTATAGTGAGAAGATGGACGTTCATAAGTGCGTATTTGATGGCTAAATTGAATAATTGATTTGATATAAAGTTACGTAAGTAATGTTATAACATTTGCACCAAAATAGATTTTATATTGAGGTATAATATTTCGCCACTATCGCACTGCAATCATTTGTGTAGAAACTTTTGTAATGGCATTGGAATGTTGCCAGTACCAATATGAAAGCTTAAATTTGAAACTACTGTTTCGCTTACGGCTTCTCCACCTAAATAGTGGGACTATTAGTCTATACATATATTTTTTATCTAATATCTTTAAGCAATCAATTATTGTTTATATGCATGTGTAATCTGAATCCCGGAAACGTCAAAACGATATTAATGAAATTTAGTATGCAGGAGGTTACGGATGCGATAACTCGTTGATCGATATATAAACCTAGGTTAATTTTTACAAAACGTCATTTTATCTGTGTTATTAGGCAATGAAACACTGCTATATTTATCTGTTTTCCGACACAGCAACACTAAGGCTAGTTTACAATAGATGGCGTTTTTAATCAGAAATACGATGATAGCTCCTCCTCCGATCATAACTCCTTGAAAAAGACCACCGAATGTGGTAGAAACTATAGTCGGACCTATCCGATAAATATTACGTGAGTACCCGTATTTCTAATAAAAAACGAGTGAAAACCACGTTAGTTTTTACACAAGTACCTACATTTGAATAAAATTAATACCGAATTCCATTCTATTCTGTTATTGGAGTGTATCTCAAAAACTACTAAACTGAATTTGATGAAATTTAAATCACCACGAGACCACACGGGAAGCACCAGCTTTTAACCAAAATAAGAATTTTGTGAATCAGTTCACCCAGTTGAAAGTTATCAGGTAACAAACATAAAAATTAAATAACAAGTGCAATTTGAAAAGTTTAGGATCGACTTCCATTCTATTACTTTGGTAAAAATCTCCAAACCTACTGGACCGAATTTGATAATTTGATTTCAAAACATACTGGTCATCCAGATACCTACTTTAATTACGTTAAACGAACACATATTTAAGCAGGTTTGAATATAATTTCAAGGAACCGTAACCTAAGGTGACGAGTGCAGTGCCCTAAATTTGGAAAGCTAGCACTTTAGACATGCAATTAGTGCATCACTTCTCTAAGCAGGCAAAAAATCATGCAATTAACTTTTCCGTCTTGTATCAAGAAAGTAAATGGAATGGAAATGGAAATAGCTTTTTATATTTTCATTTCTATAACAAAAAATAATAATTTATGTTCTTTCCACAATATAGTGAAGCCATGATTGCAACGTTGCTTTGGCCAATAAAACTTAATAGCTTTCTCGTAAATATAACGTTGCACTGGAAACAGTATTATATTGAAAATATATTTGAAACATCAGAATATGGTAGTACAGTTTTCTTTATTATAAAAATGCTGGGAAGCAATTTTTCGTTCTTAGAATATCTTTACTAAAATAATAACAGCTATAATAAATTAACATATTCATCGAGCGCTTGATGGTCATAGATGGTAGGCTCATCCTGCCATCGAAGCTAGAGATCACAGGTTCGATCCCTGGCGGGACAAATACTTGTGTGATAAGCAGTAATATGTATATTCTCAGTGGGCCTAGCATGAATAACTGCGTGCGTGTAACGTAACTTGTCGTTCACGTGAAACAGCACAAACTGTCATGTATCTAGAACAACTGTGACACAGATAACTACCGATAACTCATAGTATGTACGCCGAAGTGTAACGCATTGGCACTTGCGATTCGAATACTTTTTCGGAAATAGTTTGTGCTACGGCCTCAGGTCTTGGAATGTGTACGTCCATGCTTCCAACTACACAATATCTTAGCTTGCCTTCCGCTAATGGCCTGCATTCAAAAATAGACAAACCAACTAAAGTAAATCAACAACCTACCGCCTGCATGTTTGTAAGATTGTATGTATATTTTCCTGTACAGGTCATAGTTTTCGAATTTGTCGAAACTTGGTAACAACATGATAAAAACATGCATAGTTCATATTTAATACATTTATTTTGTCGTCGGTGATTTGAAGTGAGGTTTTTGCTTTCCTAAAAAGGGGGGAACTTTACTGCGATGCTATTTACAATCAAATCTCTAAAATCATATTCAGACTGATTTTGATAAATTTTGTTAAAACTAGATACCTGAATTAAAGAGGAATTTTGAATATGGGCATAAATTGATCAAGTGGTACCCGAGATAATAGGTTGTGAAGTACCTACTGCGAAAAAATGCTGCTGGTGAAAAAGGTTGTGTGCTTGCGAGGTGTACTGATCCCAGAACTAATAGTTCTTACATTTATTTGTATAGTGTTTATTACTTGATGGTCAGTGGTGATGCAGGTGATGCAGGTGGTATCTCGCTAGACCTACAATAGCGGCTGGCTTTCAAGGGCAGCTGTAGGAACACGTTGTGTGCTTAGCGACAGATTTTCAAGCTTGACCCATTACCACCATACTGTGTTGTGCACTGTGAGGTTTGTTTTCACCGAAAACTCAAATCCGTGTCGACTTTTCGACGGTCAACTTTTTTAACCCCGGAGCCTACATCGCTTTAAAATCAACCACTCTCAATTTCGAGATAAAAAGCGAGAAATTTCATATACTTAATTGTCTACATACAAAACTAAGCCTATTCCGTTACATATTCATTTCATAACGATAGAACATTCGTGGCAGCATGGAGCTGAGTAAACGTGGATTAGGCACAATTTTCATATACAAATAGAGAGGCACCGACGCCTTTGAAAGCAAACACAGGCCTTTTGCTTTTTTAGAAACCCAGTCACGGACCTGCATTGCAGTAGGATGCATACAGTACCTAAACTCCACTCAAAGTTAATAATATAATTGAAAAGAAGTTCTTTCAGTTTCGCTCAGGTTTGAGTGGAAACAAACCGTCGACGACGTAAGTACTACATCTTAAGTTTTTGAATGCCGTGCATTCCTAGAAGCATCACCAAAATAACGTTATTTTTCGCGCGCATTGTGAAGCTGCTATTAGACCATGCAACCCATCAATAAAAAAAGTATGCAAGTAGTAGGCATATCTTTATTTTGTTTACTTGTTGACAGTTTTGTTTACGTTCTGTGTTAGTAGCTGCTATATTAATTTTTTAGTTTTTATTATTCAGATTGAGTAAATGTTGCACTCTTGTGTATGAGTGTGTGTGTGTGTGTGTGCTGCGTAGTCATTGGAATAGCATTTGATTCCTTATTTCCCTTCACACAATCCTTTTGACACACATGTTATATGCACTTGATGGCATTACGGTTGTCTATGACAGTTGCAATGCCACCCAGAGCTGTATTTTTGCAGCACTGTCAATGCTCGTCTAACCGAGATATTGGTAATCGAATTTCTTTTTCCCAGTACTTACTGCAGTACCCTAACACTACTTGCGCACTCTCGCAGCAGTGGGCAGGCACGAATAACTGCGTAAGTGTAACGTAACGTGTCGTTCCTGTGAAACGGTACAAACTGTAATTTATCCAGGGCAACTATAACATAGATAACTCATAAATTATACGCCTAATAGTGACGCGTTGATGCTTACTATGCGAATACCTTTTCACAAATTGTTTGTGCTACGGCCTCTGATTATCTGTCACTGCAGTAGTGTCGCACAAGAAGCCAGTGGAACTCTGTTTTTACAGCTCTTTTGCATTTCCACGGCGGGGGAATATTGATATATTCTGTCCCTCGCACGTGTTGATAGTTATGCGAATAGCAAACCATGTTAATCTGCGTTTTTTATGTGATGTAAAGACCTTACAAGCACGAGGTCACCTAGTCTCATAGAATTTCATTTCATCTGTAACCCTGAGCTATAACCGATAAAAGTCCGATAAGTTTAAAAGCTTTATTACTGTTTTCCATGGTTTTTGTTTGGAGATATTCGTTGTTGGTTTAGTTAGCGTTTGAATTTAAGTTTTGAAGAGTTTTTTTCACTAACGTTTCGTTTTCAGAGGCACATGAGACTATGACATGGTAACAAGATTTAAAATACGTGGAGGTCGAACGAGATTTTGTTTTTGTTTACTGTTTCTTATGAAATAAGTGATGTTTTGGAAACAAATCCAATAAGGTTAATATTAATAATAAATAATGTATTTGTCCAAAAATGTGAGAAACAGTGTTTCGTATATCTTAATAAACAAGCTTCCTAGATCTAAGTACAAAAACTTAAAATAAATAAAATACCTGACAATAAAGATCTGGTAATTATATAATCTTTATGTGTGAATATCTGTACCCCGTACTATAATTACTATAGTATATTACTTATAGTATAAACTGTGTAACAGGGCTACAGGACCTTCCCGTGAATGATGACATGTTGAAATTTAGACTAAAGTAGATAGATAGATAGATAACGCTTTATTGTACATAAAACAAACGTGGGTACATTTAATATACAATTCTCAATACTGTTCTACAATGGGCGGTCTTATCGCTTATAAGCGATCTCTTCCAGACAACCTTTGGATGGATAGAAATTATGATACACGAATAGACGGCAATGAATTTGAAAAACAACGTCAAAAGTAAACCTAAATAATATTAAAATTACATAAACTACACAAACATAACTTAATATAAATAAATAAATATTTATAACAAATAAATAAATATATAAAAACATATATATTACATATATAAATACATACACATCATATACACATTCCAAAACATATTTATAAGAAACGTATTCATATAATATTATATACATTTTTAAATGCAAGCGACTAACAAAAATAACATTGAATCAACTTGAGAGGTAAAGCCTCTTTACTTGGTCTTTAAAAGCAGGAAGTGTCTCCGCGCGTCTAATTGAGACCGGCAACGTATTCCACAAACGAACAGCTTGGACGGTGAACGATTTGGCATAAAAGGAGCTAGAATGTAGTACAATAATAATTTATGATTAATACTGTTTTAACGAAACAATCGTGACGTGAGTATTGTATCAATGTGTGTGTGTGTGTGTGTATGTGTATGTTGTATGAGTGTTTGGGTTCTAAGAGTGTGAGAAAGTGTAGGGTGTGTAAAGATGTAAAAGTGAAAGTGCGTTTCTATGAGTGCGCATGACCAAATAAATTATCTGTGTCTTTATGTGATAATTTCCAAAGCCAGGTCTGAACAGCACGTTGGCACTGTCTTTTTGATAAGGGATAAATGTCAGCGTATATGTTACTAATATGGTTGTAGAATCGAGGACTTACGAATATCAAATTCAGCACTTGTTTTATAGCGCCCATGTCATTAGGAATCGGAACAAGCATGAGATCCACCTGTAGTTACTTAACTACAGGCAATATTCTAGGCAAAGATTACTACTTAATAATCTTTGTCTAGAATGTTGGATTTCATTTCGTCATGTGTTAGGTGCCTGACACTTCACTGGCACCCATATCCTTCAAACATGGGACCCTACTCCAACTTCTTAAAGTAGTCTTGATTCATCCTTACAATTAAATTTGGTACCACCACGTCCATATAGCAACCTTAAAATAATAATGGATTACGAAATAAGTTTTCATGACATACTCGTAGTATCAAATATTTAACTCAATTCGCGTACTTTGACGTGACTTTTGACACTAAGTTTATTTGTTCCAATGTCAAATTTTTGAAGATCCGTACTCCAATCTCATAAAATAGTCATACTGCAACCTTACCATTAAATTTGGTTAACCGTTTTGTGTCGGTGGCAGTACGATAGTAAGTATGATTGTTCTAAGCTTATTACAAAACGTTCCTGATTTATGATAGTTTCGTAAAAGGTGGGAGTAAGCCCCAGAACTGAGTAATTGCATAGTAATTACGATAAAAATAGGTAAGAAATACTTGTCACGTGGTATACGAATAATTGTGCGTCTGTGTCTGCACAGTAGCGTGTTAATAAATGTTTAAAGGGCATTTTCAAAGTTTACCAATTGCTGTTACTAGTCGAGGATAGCGCAGTAATTGCTTTCGGCAGGAATGGCGTACCACGTCTCTTAACTTTACAAAGTAAACAAAATATGGCTGAGGCTGAACGCACTCTACTTATACAAAAAAGAGCCATACGCGCAATCGTACATTTGAAATGGGATGAGTCTGCGAAGCCACACTTCATCAAACTAGGAATAATGACGGTGCCCTCGATATTTATTTACCAAATATGCAAGTTTGTTCATGCTAACCCAGAAACATTTGAAACCCTCGGGGCAGCACACAACTATGAGACCAGACACAAGGACAGACTTCGAACACCTGCTCACACCCTGGTCAAGTCAAATCAATCCGTATATGTCCTTGGACCAAAGGTTTTCAACAACCTACCAAATGTAATTAAAAATGAAACTTCCCGACCTAATATTTTTAAACGTAGGTTAAGGAATTTCTTAATAAGCAAGGCCTACTACTCCCTTAAGGAGTACCTTGATGATAAGTTACTGTCTCAGTACCAATCATATAATTATTGACATATATATTTTATTTATTTTTTCTATTATTTATTATACCTTCTTGTAATAATAATTTAACTCTAATTTGATTTGTAACTTTATGCAACCGACTTGTAAATAGTTTATTTACCAATAAATTGTCTATTGTCTATAGTTTAAAAATTACGCAGTATGGCTATCTTCTGTATTATGTCTACTGTACGTGTATACGGGTATATATACAGTGTAATTTTATGAATTCAGCAATTATAAAAACCAGAGATTGCCGGTTTATTGGAATGTTTGGATTACTGGATTATAGAGCAAAAATCGTTCAAATCTAGTTTCTTGTGTTTCTGTTTACTTGAACACATTTTTATCTACACACTATTCTCTGTCAACAGGTAAATATGTCCGCTAGTGCACGTGATACGTTTTGAGGTAAGACTGCTAGACGACGACGCCTGGACGGAGCGCATAGGCGTAGAGGGTCGAGGGAATCGCGGGCGGAGGGTGCCGGATTATTGGACGTATCGGTCTATTGTATTGCCCGATTGGTGACATACTACTGTTTATAATAATAATAATAATAATATATTTATTTACTCAGATCATACAGATACAAATTTCATCATCACATAGACAAATTCCTTTCTTTATTACTACGTAATTAACCAGTTAAGTATAGCTGTGAGATGTGCTATTGAATATGTAACCACTCAGTGTTATGTCTGATAAGCTGCTTCCTTAGACATGAATACAAGAGCAACACCGCTTTTACATTAGATCTACAAATACTATTACTACTTAATAGGTATACATTTTTAATTCTTTATTTATATAATTTATTTAGAAATATAATTATACATATATTTTAAGTTATGTATTTATATATACTTACTAACTACATAATTATAACAAATATTTGTCTATATGTGCTGACTCGAATTAACAGTGGGCCCCAAACTAGGCTGAGCCTGTATCTTGATGGCCCAATACTATCGTTAACATGGGACAACACCCACACAAGGTCTTCAGTGTCCGAAACTAGGCAGAGTTTATAATATGATACCTGTTACCCGATATATGCTTATTAACACATACACTCTCAAGAAAATGTTTGACTTCTCCGGTGATTTAACTCATGACCAGCCGGTGCAGAAGGCAGGGTTGCTAACTACGCCAACCGTCCAGTCAAAGAACTAAAAGAAATATAAAGGAACAAACGTCGCTGACTTTTAATAAATTTGCTTACATATGCACGCAAAGCGCACATAACTTACAAGTTATGAGTGTTAAAGACGAGTGTGACTTGATTTACACGACAGCCGTGTTGATGTTGAAGTGTTTATTAGAAAAAAGTAGCACATATTATACTTGCAAGTTTCGTGACGCCAAAGCCGTCCGTAAAACGGAGAGCACCATGCCCGTTTATTGCAGTGGTAGATTGCAGTACCAAGCAGTGATTTAAACTGAAATTTTGCTTTACACTGCGTGGCATTTGTTTTATTTTTAGTCCTATCTGAGTACATTTCTCAGATATGCTTGAACGCCTGCAAGCTGAATACCGCACTGAGTTGGTACCAACTATGACAGACTCATGCACAAAAGATCTGCTGTCTAACCTACTAATATTATCAACGCGAAAGTTTGTCAGTATGGATGTGTGGATGTTTGTTACTCTTTAACACAACCACTGCGAATGCCGTCCAAAAGAGTACTTTAGCAGCTGTAACACTAATAAAATCGACAGCCCATGTATTAGCGCGAGCTTCGGCGCGAATGTTACATGTAACGCTCGTTCCTGTCACATCAAAATTCGCGTTTCATTACACTACATGACTACACAATTACATTACACACGTCAGGATTCTTACCAAAAAAATGCTTAGTACAACTTTCTCTGATTGCTACTAACTCAAAATCTATTGATATTCTAGTATAAGAACAAGACCAGACAGCCCAAACGAAAGAAATGGTTTCAAAATATTCACTCGTGAACACTATAAAATTATATCCAAATGGAGCTAGATAATACCATAATAAAACCAAGTCAAAGTACATAAATTCGTCTCTCAATGGCCCGTCAAGTTGAGTTAGCATACGAATCGGCTGCATGAGTCGCGTGCATGTTGTAATAACGCAACCGTAACGCAACCTAAGGAGCTATAGCGGAACTTTAACTCGATAATGGAAGCTTTGTGAACAACCTTAGTAATATGATAAAAAAAACCTAATATTCTCATGCCAATGGCACGTCAGGTGAGATATAAGAAAAAATAATCAACAATTTACATTACATATATTTATTTATAGCAGCAGTAGAACTTCTCAACTTTGTGAACGAGTTCTTCTGGGGAAGTACTGACACCTACCTGCCGTGCGATTCTCTAAGAGCAAACATCGTTTCATCTTTGACAACATCCGTGAAACAAATGACGAGATGACAAGAAACGTTGGAAAAACAACCTTATGTAAAAGGGCGATATCTCATAAAGTATTTGACATCGGTGAGCTCATCGACGAGTACATCGACGAATCATTAGACAATAGCACGGCTGCCATTATTTACCGGTGTAAATTAGTTTCATCACTTCTGACACAGACCTAAATGTGGATATATTGGTCTGTGCTTATGACGAAATGTATGCATAATAATAGGTACAGGTATCTGCTTAACTCCAGGTAGGCTGCGTGCTTGTTACGTAGCCTAATTACATAAACAAATATTTAAAAACATTAATGCAAGTTTATATAATTTACGAAGTTTTCATTGCCTCTCTTATATCACTAGGAGCCCCTTTAGAGTCTTCTGCTCGTTTGCGTTTGTTGTTCTGCTATACAACTTGTACAATGTGCTTCAAGATAAAACATTTTATAAGTAAGTGCATCTATAAGAATATCTGAGTAATAGAACATAATATATAATTAAATACCACTATGCCACCGAAGCTCGAGGTCCGAGCATCGAACTTAACTCTCTATCTGATTTTAACCGTCGTATGTCTGCAATGTCGGCGTATGTCTGTCGTAGGTCGTATGTCAAGCATCTGTCTATATGTATTATATTTGTTTATATTTTTAAAATGTGTACTTTATTGTCGTGTGACTAGAGGTAGAATATTGTATTGTTTTTAACCTATTCACTTACAAGGCTTTGCCTGAAAATCAGCGTCAGATGTCACAGATCACGGACATCTGACGTATGTGCTGAGGTGGGGCCTCTTTTACACATTGCTATTACTGTTGCTTACGTTACTGTTTTTAACCTGTGTGTCAAATAAATGATTTTTCTTTCTTTCTTTTCTGTATGAAGACGGAGCGATATCTATTGAACAAAAAAAATTGCGACATTATAATTATTGTCACAATAACTACTTTTCACGTTTAAATATGCAATAGTAACGCCGGTACAGACTAAACAACATTATTCATACCTAAGAATTCAATCCTAAAAATAATAAAGAAATATTTGACTGTAATGGAAACACAAAAATTACTAAACCAATTCAAAAATTCTTTCAGCAGTAGAGAACTACGTTACGCCTGAGTAACATACGCTATATCTGATTCATCACCATCCTCCATCACCATTCAGGTGAAACCGCGGAGCGCAGCTAGTAATGATTAAATACATGTAAATCGGAGACGAAATTTATTTATGCAATACCCTCTCGAGCATTGAATATATATCTTTGTATATAATGTGACTTTCAATAAATGTAATGTTTTAAACAATTATCTTTATCAGGTGCCATTTGTGAAAGTGGAAATCAAATGAACTCAAGGACGAAAATATTTATGAAATATAAGTCCTGACCAGTCTGTCACGCCACGGCAACCTCTTTACTAGTCAAAGATCTGATTACTTATACATCTACAGTCCTATATCCTCTTAGATCCTCTTGGAACGTCCAAAAATGCTTACCCAGAATTAAATTTTATCTTTCGGATATTTATATAAATTCGTGGTTTTTAAAACCTGATGCCTAAACTGGTCAGGGATACATCTATACACGAACACACACATACACTCACTTATGCACCCTCACACACAGTCACTCACTCACTCAGTCACACACACACACACAAAATATGTTATTGTGACCAGATTTTTTGTATTTTCTGGAACTAAGCGTGTCCTAGTTACTAAGGAGGAGGGCGTTGATGGTCGCAACACAGTTTACCTTCAAAACTTTTGCGGCAGTCATCGTGTTTCATTGTTATTGTTTAAATTGTAATTATGAATCTATTGTTAAAGTTCCAAATAAAGATTATTATTATTATTATTTAAACATTATAATGCCTAAAAGTTGTTTGCACCTTACGAGGTATTTTTCCGAGCCGTAAAATGTACCTTTGTAACGTTAAAAACTAGTACTTGTATTTGCAGTCATGCAAAAGTTGAATAATTAACGATTTCTGACGAGGATAATGAGCAGCTCGGTGCTTCTCACGCGGACTGGAGGTTATTATTGTCGTGTGTGTTGGTATGTATGTTTTACGTAATCTATGTTTATATCAACGAGTACCGACTAGTCAAGTTTACGAAAACATCAAGTTCTGAAATCTTCATTAGTCTTGTATTTTTGCACTCAATATGTTATACAGGTACATTTACAACCACCCGATGGTTACAATCAAGTGGTGATGGATGGTGACTAAATTATCGTATGTGTTATTGCAGCGTCACCTATCTACATACTAAATTTTATCCAAATCTGTCCAGCCGTTCTGGAAAGATTGAATTCTCCATTCATCCAAACATTCGCATCTACAAAATAATCTTTCTTCTTACTAATATAAATTAGTAAGAAGAAAAATTATTTACAATTATGTAAATATAACATCTACTTCATTAAGGTAAGGCTTAGTATGTAATCGTTTTTTTTTTTTTAGTCTGTGATTATAATCACTTCAAGTGCATATTTTGAAAGTTTGTATGTTATTTATTGGTTGATTTATCTTTTACTAGTTAAACAATCATACATAAAAATGCAATAATAATAACTATTAACTCAATAAAAAGAAAATTCATAATCATACCAGTTTGTACGTATGGATGTTTGTTACTCTTGCACACAAAAACTACTAAATGAATAAAAAATTGTAAACATCTATACAAAAAGAATGGCCCCGAGTTTCTTGCCGCTTCTTCTCGGTAGGCTCTATATGTTTTGGAACGCGGCGGTAGAGTCTTTAAAGTACATTATAATGAAAAGTTGACGTTCATAAGTGCGTCTTTGATGCCTAAATTAAATAAATGATTTTGACTTTGACTTGACTTTGACTTCAAACTCGGAGTCCTGAACTGAGCGAGACGTTTCTTTACTCCTGATAAGCGTTGCATTCTTTATAAAACTCAGGTGCGCCCGTATTAATTGTTGCCACCTCTGGGATGGATCCGCTAAGTACCTTATGGATGCTCTCGATAGACTGCAACGTCGCGCTGTCCGTATTATTGGCAACGCTGAAGTCACTCAACACCTAGAACCCCTACAAATGCGTACAACTAGCTTCTTTAAGCGTTTTTTACCGGTTGTGTCATGGCGAATGTTCTGGAGAGCTTTTTAATTTTTATTCCTTCCTCACCATTCCGATTTCGAACTACTCGTACCGGCCTAGCATTGCATCCATATACTGTTCAAAACTTCTTACTACGAACCAAAAAGTTTGGCAGTTCCTTTCTCTGTCGTGTAAGTAAATAGTGGAATGCTCTGCCAGCGTATGTATTTCCTTGCAGCTATGACCCTGGGTCTTTCAAGCGGGGCGTAAAAATGCATCTCTCAGGTCATCATAGAGGTGGCGATTAGTGAAGCTTATGGCTGCACTAATGGTCAGCGCTTCTTGATTCCATCTTCGCTTTCCATCAGGCGAGAGGGAGTCACTTTGATAAACATTCTACATACACTCTCCTTAATTTAAAATTACTCGAAGTTTCAAAGAAAATATACGAGTATATCCAAATCAAACTTGTTTCCGACTTATTCAGCTTATCTAACTTTCTAATATATATCAATTGTATCATAAGTATTTATAGAACTTTTATGGTTTGAATAGATAATCTATATTTTTTTCATTTATCTCTTGAAAAATTATAAACATGTCACAAAGTCCAACAGCCTAAGCAACAAAATACCCACATACACGATCTAACATTTTCACCTTTCACCCTCACTTAAGAACACAGATTATGTACTAGTAACTAAATCCTGGGGAGCAGCTCTACATTTTGAGTAATCTCTTAAAAGCGTAATAAAAGAGCTTTTAGAAAATGGTATTTTACATCTCTCATATTCGGTAAATAGGTCCTTATTACCCCCAAATGGGGCTTGTAGGTGACCAATTAGCGCTCTAGGGTAATAATGTAGCTAGAAAAGCCCTAGGGCGCTTTACATCTCTTATATTCGGTAAGTAAATCCTTATTACCCCCAAATGGGGCTTGTAGGTGACCAATTAGCGCTCTAGGATAATATCGTAGCTAGAAAAGCCCTAGGGCGGTAAGTTATTAAAAAAAACTACTTCACTCTTTCAAAAAGTTCGCGTACATCTAACCATCATACTGGCAATAGACATCATGTATTCAGCCCAATGACAAAAGAGGTCGCTTCCCTATTCAGCCTTGTCTTCGTATGAGTATAATAGTCATCAATTTTATTTTTGTAATGCCGGTTTTTTTCTACCTACTCCACAATCGAGATGTAAAGCAGAGTAGTTAGCTCGGGTGTAAGCATCAATTACACCCTCGAACTATAGGCGCCCTCGCTGCGCTCGTGCGCCTAATTATCTCGGGCTGAAATTGATGCCTTACAGCCCTTGCCTACTAATCGACTGTCATTAGTGTCACGTTTTATCAAAATAGTGGATACATGACTTAACTATTGGGTCCTGATTTTATGCACTTCTCGTGCCGAATTAAGACGACAATTATCATTTTTACACATTAAACAAGAAGGAACGAAAACGAGAAAATGGGAACAAAAACAATGATAGCCATTCTCAAGTCATTCCCGCCAATCCAATAGGGATTGTGTTACTTAAGCTTTTTGTAGTAAGAAAACTGTCAAATAGTAACATAAGCGCATATTTAAAAGTTAATCTTTTTGGTCACACAAAAATATTATGAAAATGTCGAAAGGGAATATTTTGTAGTGGTAGGACTTTTGTTGGGGAAGTACCACCAGAAGTACCTTTCATTACTGTGTTTCGATGAAGGGTCCATATTTCCAGCGATATTACAGGGTAAAAGATTCAACATCATATATATCTTATAGTGACGAGCGCAATACATTGCCGTACAGGGTTTAAACTCTTATGTTTTAAAATACTGAATTGCACTGAACTGTCATCGGCAAGCGTTTTGCTCAACATCATGCAAGTGAGTTGCTCGTGTCGATACCGATTGAAATAAGAACTTCTTCATGGCAAAAAGAAAAAACGGCATTTCTTTATCTTTCCTGAAGCAAAATATTTATAACTCCATGTCACATAAAACTTCATTTTCTATTTACAGGATTTGTCAGAACAGTGTGCCGAGCACGAAAATCTATTTAACTGTCACGTAATTCCATCGTTAACGTATTTAGTACAAACTCTCATTTATCTAGTACAATACTGACACAGATAACTCATAGTTTGTGCTGAAAACGTAAAAGATACGATAACGTTACACTTAAGCAGATTTTCGTGCTCGGCTTACTAAACACAAGTCTTAATAATGTGATAAAATAAGCAATGTGATATTACATGATAATGTTTTGTCACCAAGGATCGATTATAATGGATAAAATAGCAGAATCAAGCACAGGCCAAACGCGAAGTTTAACAAAAAAACAACGGAACGCGTTTCAACGGTTCGCACATGAATCCACGCGTAGTGTTTAAAACGTCACATTTTATGTCTAAAAGCGTTTTTTAACATGAACATTTTGTTTTTCACTTTTCGTACGTCGCACGCTAGCCTGGTGTCAGAGTTAGTGTTTCGAAACATAAATGGCTCTAATAATTTAGCTGAAATATTTTTATGTCGCTTTTTTGCTGCTTTTCTGTGTGCTCTGTTATTTAATTAGAAAAGCGCTAAGAGTAATTTGCTTCGAGATTCCTTTTAAGATGTCTAGGTCTGTCATTTTATTCATAAAATAAAATAACAGAGCAGCAGATAAAACGATTGGAATGGAAACTAGAATGTTCAACTAGGAATTAATTATGAGTTAAATTCTAATTATCACAATTTATTTAATTTAAACGTGAATAAATTTAGAAGTGTTTATTTTTAATTAATATACTATATTGAAATTTATAGAGAGAAAAATTCAATCCTCGGACGGGATTCGAACTCTTCTGACTCTCCGTGTAAGACGCCATTGACCAACTAGGCCACCGAGGTTCTGGTCCGAGCATCGAATTTTAACTCTCTATTTGACTAAACGTCTTGCGGGGACGGAGCGACATCTATTGGACAGTTTAACAGTACCATCCAACCGAAAGAAGCATTATTTAGAAATACTTAAACTTTCGTATTGACATCGCAGCCCTTGTAATTTTTATAGTATTACTTTTTAAAGCACTAACGCCTGCTTTAGCGATCTCAAATATTGAAAATTACAAATATTTTTTCTCAAACATTCGAATCCCGTCCGAGGATGGAACAAGCAGGCGTTAGTGCTTTGAAAAAGTAATACTATAAAAATATACTATACTCTACCGATGCGCTCTTTAATATTTATTTTTGTTAGAGACACCAAAGAAAAGAAACAGAAAAGAACTTGGTGAACATTTTTTAAAATAGATTTGCAATGTAACACCACTTTTTCTTATTAAATATTTATTTAGTATTTTGTAACGTTTTTATTCAAAAAAATATCAGAGGCAATTTTTCACAGTACTTCATAACCTTTTCGGAAACCATTTGACCAATTTTTGCTCATATTCATAATTCATCTTTAAATACATGTACCTAATGTGTGTATCAAATATCATCAGAATCGGTCGGTAAAGTACACACTCCCACATTCAAAATCGCTAGATACATTTTTTTTATTTAAAAGTAGAATATGTATACCAAGTTGTATCAAGATTAGTTAAAAAATGCAATCCGTACACCTAATAAACATACGCACAGATGAAAGTCAATTTGGTCAGTTAAAGCAGAGACACTTCGCTCGCTCAGTCTATTCAGTAGTTAAGTCATATTCAACTATTAAAAATATGCATTCACCGACCTTAAATACAGCCTGTAACAGTCTGCAGGACATACGACTCTCCCAAGCGTACCACTGAGCCCGATCTTCGGTTTGCCGACAAACAGCATTTCCTTTTTATTTGTATTAGAACTCTGTGTGAAACTATTTCGTGACATCAGGTTAATATAAACCATCAGAAACTACCCGCCGATTCAAGATATAAAGTTGTCTATGTACTCGTGACTTTGTAGTTAAGCTATAACAAATGCAAAAAAAATTGTTGATGTGTTTTAGCGTGAATAGTTTGCAAACATACTCATTTACAAGCTTTTGCATTTATAATACTAGTGATATATAAATAGTTTCGTCACATCACGAATTTCCGAGGTCATCTCCAAGTAGCAAAAGTCTTAGGAACATTTTCTATTTATCACAACTCGGTGTAGCTTAGGCTCGAGTTGGCAAAAATAACAGCTGACGTCAAAAACGCTGACACAGACGTCCTATTTGAAAATCTGTACTCGATATTTTGATATCGTTATAGGCAACTCAAAGTTTTAAAATGTCAATCAACTGACGACCTACAGCTGAGGCATGAAGTGCTTTTTTTGGGCTGAGGAACGTTTAGAATGTAGTCCAAAGTTGCAAAACTTTCGATCAGTTTACAAGAATGCACATTTTGGTAACGCTTAAGAGGGCTTAAGGGTTGATTGGCTGTTTACACGTATAAATTAATATTTAAAAAAGAGAAACTTCAGGCTGATATGATGAGATACAAATAGTCAAGCTTGACAGGACATTGCGGTCTATTGCAGTGCAACTATTGGAAGTTTGCGTTTAGAAATATCATCTTATGCAATTATTTGCGTACTAAAAATATAAATAAGTATGCCCCAAGATTCCACAAAAGAGAAAAACCCACTGCGCTTTTTGAAACATTACTTATTCTGAAATACTACTGCAAACTTCCTCAATCCCAAAACTTAAATCTATCCCGTTTCCAATCGCTTCAAGACAAAGTATTTCCCTAAAGAAAACTGTACAAGTGATGTATCTTTAAAGCTGAATAGTGACAAGTGAGGCATACCGTCCAGGCTTTTAAGGTTTACTGAAAATGCTGAAACGTCTATCCCAAGCTGAAAGGTGTTTGGTAGATGGAACGGAAATTAAAGTGGTCCTGAACGCGTGGGAAGGATAACATTGTAGAATTTGGATACAGGGGATGAAATGGATAAATAAGGATGTATACGGACACACGACGCAAACTTCAATTTAGGTCTAACCCGTAAACATATGCACGTTATTTTCTACAAGCTTAAGGTCTTTCATATATTGTAATCAAAAATACTTGATTGAAGTTAGGATATCTCTAAAAATGAAGTATTTTTATTGTATAAGTAAGAAATTGACTTATTCTAATTGAGAATCAAAGTAACCAACATAATCCGCATTTGCGATGCGAATCGTAAGAGGCGAGGAAGTGTATAATTATATATATTACTAGGAGGTACACCTCTGATACTAAAAGCCGTCTTGGTTCGTACCACCGCAGTACCAGATATTTTCCCGGAAGCATTAGTGCGCATGCATAAGTGAGAAAATTCATTACTAACAGGAAAAAAAGAAATAATAAAACCTACATTTAACTACGTCACAATCTGACAAACTCAGGTTCCTACATACGAATAAACTGTTTCTTTATAACTTTTCGAACAAACTCCTTAAAGTAAATTCCTTTGCGCAATTTAACAAAATAATATATTGGTCGGAACCTTTTGCAATATATTCGCTACATCTCATAAAACCGCATTGCTCTACTCAGTTACGAGTGGAAATAAAATTAAACTCTATTGTGAATGGCATTGAGTACAATATCAATAAATTTGTGCAATTGCTATGGTCTGTTCCGAAGTGTTGGTTAGATTCAGACTTTCGAGACAACAAATATTTTAGTTCTAAATTACAAATGAACACCATAATCTATATAAATATAGTTTACGTGTATAAGATTATTGTAAGTTTGTTATTCCTGTACATAAACAAGAATATCTTATGCGATCTTAGTGACACTGACTTTCCGGTCAGAAACACTTAGTGTTCATTAACACATTAACACTTATATTTTTATACACTAACAACGTAGTGTGACATGCTAGTCACGCGCCTCATGACGAACGCAATTGAGCAGGGTCTAGGTGGGCAGGAATTGTGTTTGCAGTGGGAACTGCAAACACAACTGCCTGCTGCTTGCAGTGCTCTTATAACCTCACACCAAATGACACAGTAGTACACAAATAGGTAGTGTGCTTGCATACTTGACAGTACAAAGTTCCAAAAAAATGCTTTATCGTACTCTCACATAAATACATTTACTGTGTCTTGGAACGCATATAGATACAAATCATATAACATAAACATCTATCTTTATGTGAACATCGAGAACAATGAAAATTCTAGCGCAAACTTATTGTTCATAACTAATTAAATATATTCTTCAGGCAGTGTTTAAACCATGGCTTTCTTTAAAGTATATCTTTCAGTTTACTTTCAGGGTATCGAACGGTTTTATTTCTTTGATTGATGATCGAATCGAGAGTTAGGTATGACATATTATTTACTCTTATTATAGTTTTTTCTAGATATCCAACATAAAAAAGTTTTATTCTCTCCTAGATACTTTTTACATATCGTTCTCAGCTCGTTATTCTGAATAGGGAACCGTTTCGAGCCCTATTTGCAAGGCTCGATAGCTGAGAACGTGCGCTGATTGGCTTCACTACTGCAAGGAATAATTATATAAGCAGTAACGGCACTCTCACTTATCTAAAACTGAGTTAGTCAAAGCACATGACTTCTTAATGTACAATAAAAAGAAACTTGGGTAAAATTCAAACGGACGTTTTTAACTTATCTTGACGGATTTCTACTAATATTATTTCTGATATGATTATTATTTATAAATAATTAAATTCAGTTTCTCATTTTATTCGGAGCAATATTACTTGATCCTGAAAAATCCTAAAACATCTTTTGTAAATGAGCACTTTTTCGAGTTAAAAAAAATCAAACATACTCAAGTAATATTTGATATTCAAAAAAAATATTATTCCTGCATTTTATTTATTATGTAATGTAAGTCGTTTCTTATTAAATTCCAAATTAGTGTACTATTGCCACCTAAACAAACTTTTTCCTGGAGTATCTGTTACAGCAAAGTCAAGAAAGGTGACTACAGAACGCGCGAGCCAAGTGAGTGAAGCGAGAGTCTCGAGGCAGTAGCCGGGGAAGCGCTAGAACCACAGTAATCTATATAATATTACCGTGACAGAACTGTCTATATCTTTTTCAAAACAATTTAGTAACTTTATATTTTTGGTACCTGAACCCTACAAAAAATGTAATTTTTGCGTAGTTCAAAACACATAAAAATATCGATAGATTTGGATTTTAGGGATTAGTACTTTATTAGTGCACGTGAGGTTCGGGTTTTAAGGTCACAAGTTTGTGAGTGAACAAATACAACTTGTAAAATTGAATACTGACTTCCATTCTATTCAGTTATTGGAGTGTATCTCAATATTTACAAAACCGAATTTGATGAAATTTAAATCAGACCATACGAGAAGCACCAGCTTTCAAATATTTTGAGAATTAGTTCACTTAGTCGAAAGTTATGAGGTAACAAAAAAAGTACAGTCGAATTGAGTACCTCCTCCTTTTTTTGGAAGTTGGTAGATTAATAAAAAAGAAATATTTTCTAACATTTCGCTACGTGTTGCTTATCGCAAAGATGCAGTATGCACCGCCCTCGCTTCCGCACAAAATACATGCAGGTAGTAGCCAAAATAAGATCACGTGCTACTGATTTAAAATGTATATCTAAAAGTTCTTTTGTTTCTCTACACCTGCTTCGCCGCGAAACGAGGCATCCTCGAGAGACTATCACTCGCCGAGCGCTAGAACAAAATAAAATAAATATTTATTTCATTATAATACCATATTAACTCGTCTCATATCGCGCGTACACCATGTGTACGTACAAAAAAGTGTTAACCCATGTCGCGCGTACACCTAATGTGTACACATTTTTATACATCTGCTTTGTAACTAATTTTATCAGATCAAATGCCCTCCACCGGTATAAACTCGCTTTTAGTTGGTCAAACTATTTAAGTGTTGTATTTTTTATCTCAACTTTTAATGCGCAGTTCGGAAAGACGCCTAAAGAAGTAGACACTGGACAGGTTAACTATGTATTTCCACAAAGTGAAACCTGCATCAATATACTATCTTTATTATTTGTGAGTTTCAGCGAGTCGTATGTCGACTATGTTTTATCCAAATATTCTGTTGATTTAGTTCGCGTTTTTTAACTTTTCGCATTTGTTCACTTTTCTACCAAGTTGACTTACTGAGAATAGTTTTTGGTACTACCATCGTAACAATACCAGCAATTCTACCGTAATCAGTATACGATACGATACTCTATTGTTTGCTTTTTCATTTTTTATTCGCATGGCTTCACCTCCATTTTCATATCGAACTTTTTGATAAGTACTTATTGTTGTAAGAGTGGGAGTTGTATTTTTTTAATTAGTCGAAGCACGCTTGGTCAGGTGTTGAGATGTTAATTAAAAACTGCAGCAGCGTAATGTTATAATTAAGTTAAGAAACTATGTGGAACAAATAAAAATAATGTGAATTTGTTGCAAACAAAAGATTGAATTAATTCGACACGGTTTACTTTCAATGACAACATAACCAGATTGTTGTTTTAATGTTTTCTTAGGAACCGAAAAGTGTAGTAATTGTGCAATTTTTGATTTTACAGGCCGGTTGGCGCAGTTGGTAGTACCCCTGCCTTCTGAGCCGCTGGTCCCGGGTTCGGTCCCCGGACAGGTCAAACATTTGTGTGCATGAATATGTCTGTTTGACCTATGTCTGGGTGTTGTATATTTAAGTATGTGTGTATATGTATTTAAGTATGTATATCAGTCATCAGGTTACTATAGTACAGGCTCTGCCTAGTTTGGGACCTGAAGACCTTTGTGTGGATGTTAATAGAAAAATTAAAACATAAGTTGACGGCTGTCACATACACAGTACATGATAACAAGACGGCATGTGATTTGCTGTTATAATATTACTAAATACTAAAATTGTTAACGGATCGAAAACATACGAGATCAACGCTCACTTGACATTTTTGTGTAGATTTTGTGTAGCTAAAACATGATGTCAAAACTGAAAAGTAACGTCAGTAAGTAGACATCAGAATCCCTACATCAGAATTGGTGTCATGACAGCTTATTTGTATTAATACTACTTGTAATAATTTATTGATCCAGGCGTTACTTTGCGAAAATCGATTATCAAAAAAAAGGATATTAAAAAATATTTAGTGACACTTCCGCTGAAAAAGCGGAAGTGTCACTAAATATTTTTTAATATCCTTTTTTTGACTACTTGTAATATTTATATTGCATTTGTAAATTTTAATGACTATTTCTTCAAAGGTTAGGTTAGAACAAGGGAAAACCTATTTAGCATAATATCTCTGTTGCTAGGTTATGCTTTTTATGATTATAAGTATATATATTAATAATATGGCTAAAATATACTATAACATAGGTCATAAAGTCAATTAGTAAATACTTTCATTTCTATACACCCTCTTACACTCACACACTCACCTTCATCACCTACACACAAAGAGGAACAAAAAACTAAAACTTTTTTCCCAAAATTTAGAACAACTGTAGAAATATAATATGTAAATGTAATGTAATCAAGTTAGCATAATGTCCGACGCACGGGGAAGAGCGCTGTATGCTGAAACACAGGTGATGAGCCTAGTTCAGCAGCAGATACTCTTGCGCAAACATGATATAAAATGTATTAGCTAGACATGTACCATCTTAATTTTGTATCCGCTAAAAACTAGTGTTCTGAATCAGTCATAACCTAGAACTTAACACTGGTAGAAACGTGTTCTAACGTTAAACAGCCAATGTGGAAGAAGATGAATGTAGCGATTATGAATAATATGATGAATGTACCCCAATTATCGGGAAAGGTACACATGTGTACCCGAACGTTCAACCACAGTCAACTTGCGAATGGTACACATGTGTACGTAGTTGAATTATTAGTGGGTTATTGGGTTATTTTTGAAGCAAGATTATAAAACATTTCATTATATTTATAACCTTTATGGAGAAGTTAAAAACAAAACACACATTTAATAATCATTATCTTTTTATTTGACAGTAAAAAGTGTGTAGTTTTAATTTAAGAAGTAGTTTTTGACCATAGTTATATTTATGTTTAATTCCGCCATGATGACGTGCGAGTAAAATGTCAAAAAGATCGACAATTAATCCTGATAGAAGGTGTTTCATTAGGTGAATTACGGGTGTCTAATGTCTATGTGGTTGTCCTGCCCTGCATCCAGGCGAAGAACTAAAGTGGAAGGCGGGTCTGAACTCATATAATTAAATTTATTACCACCATTGCAAACATGTAACTTTATTCTCATAATTTCACATTTTATGGAAATTATTCCCCATAACGAGGCAGGTATATAATATACATAACACAGGTAGATTTCGGCTTGTTTTTGTAAACTCCCGCAGTCCCGGTATCCTGAAACAATATTTTGTTTTCATTTGCAACCGGTTCGCGGAGATTAACAAAATAAATACTGAATGTACACGTGAACTCATTTCGTAGAACCTTGTGATTGTACTTAAATATACAGTACGTCAGGTCAGCGCATTTAAGTAGCCCTTAATATAATGTATGTTGCAATTCTACATAGAAACATTACACCATTCTCAAACGGGATTTGAACCCACGTCTTCGCACATTCCTTTTCAGACATCATGACCAGAGAGTTGGTTTTAACGTATTAAGACGGAGTGACTATTGAATGCTTAGACAAGCTTTGTCTAACCGAAAGAAGAGTTTTTACAAACACCTAACTTTCATATTGTAGAGTAAAATTCGATGCTCGGACGTATGGTGTCAGTGGGCTAGCCATATACGTATCATCGGATTGTCAAATGAGGCGGCACCCTGTGAATATATTGTTTCTTTCTAAAATTGCAATGTTTGGTCTCGCTTAGTAGGCGTTAGTGCAGTTAAATTATTTTATAATAATACTAAATAATATCAATAACTTGGCCTGTGACTCCTTGATAACTTGAATTCGTTAATCTGATTTTAAGCAACGCGCCCATAGTGGTTAACCAGATTTAAAATTATTTTTCGACGCATAAAAAAAAAGATATTTGAAGAAATATTTAGTGACGCTTCCGCTGAAAAAAATGCTCATGACCGAGCACAGACCATCCATATAACCACTTCACTGCTCATACAGCTTCCCCTTAGCTGCCAAGACTATGACAATAAAAGGCTTACATATCGCACCAACACGTCAGTACCAGTTTGACTTCAGGTGGAGAACAAGCGGATGAAAAAAAAACAATTTATGCCTTATTGTTCAGTAAAGTGGTACTAAAAAAACAGGCAGAGATCCAGGTATGCAGAGTATGGAATAAAATTTGACAGGTAATTTTCGTTTATTAGTTATTGGAAGAAAACTAAATACACAGAAAACTAATACATAATGAAGGAATTAAACAGTGACAAAAAAAAGTTAAGGAACGCGTTGATGTATTTTTCCATCCCGTACTGTTCTTTGCAGTTGCACATAACGCCGTCTCTTTAAGTCACTGGCACGTGTAAATTAGTGCGGTACTCCCATATTAACGAGCAACTTATCGATTGTATATATCGACTGTGTGGAAAATAATTCTTCTATACAATACATTTATTATTTTAAGAGTGCATATACAAATAAATATTGGTTTTTATTCATATTTAGATATACTTTCACGTTATCATCAATTTATATATATTATCTAATAATAATGTAAATACTCGCGAAAAACCCAAGTGTAATATTAAACATAAATAATAATGGTCTTAAAATTAAGTATTATTGATATCTAAGTACTTACTGTTATATACTCATTCACTATACTTAGCACCTACTCTGTTTGTGCCTCTGTAAGTGACTATTTAAGGTTTTTTATGGTATTTTAAAGTTTTAAGGTTGCCTGGAAGAGATTGCTTTTAGCAATAAGGCCGCCCATTGTGACACAATTTTTGTAATCATTACATTTAAAATTTCATATTGTTATGTTTTTGTGAACAAAAAAGTATTATCTATCTATCTATCTATCTATCTATTTAGTTTGACTGATTGGATTATTGGATTTAGATACACAGACATTAGATTTTTTTACAATAACATGGAACTGAATGATACTTTGTACAATTAAAACTATTTTAAAACTATAACGATGTTGTTTTACTATGGTGAACAATATATAATTATGTTATGGTGGTATTAAGTACCTACGTACTGAATAACCAATAATAATACAGACAGTGATAACTATTAAAACTGCAAAGCAAACATATTCAGATCAATCTGTTCTGTTTCACCGTGAAACATCGAATGAATTATTAAGATAATTTCATCAATTGAAGTTTTGTTTACATAACCTTATTTGCTTGCATGCATATTTCAGGTCTTTGTACACTTAAGGTTAACTATAATTTGTAGTGAACTTTATCGACAATTAAGGTGATTACATAATGCTGTAGGTACCACAACACTATTTAGGTACCTACTTTGAATAGAGCTACATTTTGAACTGGCCAATCATAATCCTTTTTTGTAGGTACCTACTCGTAGTTTCCCTTGGCCCGCAGTAGCGACTTGTGTTCTAAGAAGAAATTGACCTACACGCAGTCAAGTGGATATATGGTCTGTATGGCCGAGTTGCGGTTGCCGCATAAACTGCAAATAGGAAGTATACAAAATAAACAACACACAAACACATTCCGAACGATATATACAAAAGTGTATTAAAATTTGACTTTAAAGTATGAAATAATTTGATAGTAACGAGCACGGTGTAGAACAACGTATAATTTCATCACTGGTACCTGTGCTTTATTCTGCGTTGCACTGTTATCGACACTGTGATACCAGCATACAGCTACAAAACCTTTTTTTGTAACCTAATGCACAACTTGTCAGTCTTGTCGTTCGATGTAAAAAAATAATATTTCCAAACGGCAATTGTGTAGAAATTGAGTATCGCAACCTCTTTTTTAGAAACGATGATTTCATTCTTATTTCTTTGACTTTTTTTACTTGTTACTATTTTTTTCTTATTAATAAAAAAATACGTTTTAATAAAACGTTTACACATGAATGCCCACGCACAAGAATGCCCTGTAAGGCATGTACTCACAATTATACATTAGACCACCTAAGACATATATTTTTGTTGATCACACAAATATTTACTCGGCCAGGTATAGAACATGGTACCCCGCGCTTCAAAGACAGGCTCACTAACAACTGAACCAACGGAGGCGTACCTAAATTCATTTTCATACCGACAATGTCCAATTTCATATCACGTAATTTCGACGTAAAGCAACTCATTACATCCTAAGAGAGCTATTGTTGTATGAAACTCTCACGATATTAAAGTGATTTGGATTTGGAACGTGAACATTTGTAGGAATAGTCTTAGCCGACGTTATCGACGTTTATCGGTAGCCAGTTAAATCTTCGGAAAAAAATTTTAAATTACCCGTGCAAAAAGGTTTATTTTAAAACCGACCTGCCACCACAGGCAGAACACATTAATATAAGCAACGAGGCGCGATTATAGTGAATGTGAAACAAAAGACAGTGTTTGGTGTTCTTTTAATCGTTCCATTGTTTATTTTCCATTTACGATATTGTATAAATTGTAGTATAAATACAAAAATGTCATCGAACGATAGTGATTCGATTCCAGAGTTTATTAAATCTTTTTTCGCTTTAGGTATAATTAATAATGTACTACCAGGAAAATCAAAAGATAAACACGAAGAAGCTTTCAATTCACGATTTCAATTGATGTCGATGTTGATGTTTTATGTAGCTCTAAGTTTTAATGTAGTAGCTGAAGTGTTTGTACAAAAACGCCTACATGTCAGTCCGAGTACAGGAGCAGAGTTCGAAGGCAATTCCATTGCAAAGAGGCGTGAGACAGGGAGACGTTATATCTCCGAAACTGTTCACCGCTACATTGGAAGACGCCTTCAAGCTCCTGGAATGGCAAGGACTTGGCATCAATATTAACGGCGAATACATCACTCACCTTCGATTTGCCGACGATATTGTAGTCATGGCAGAATCCATGGAAGACCTCAGTACAATGCTCGAAGGCCTCCATCGAGTTTCCTAACGGGTAGGTCTTAAGATGAACATGGACAAGACGAAAATTATGTCTAATGCCCATGTTGTACCTACCCCAATATCAGTTGGGAACTCAGTTCTCGAAGTTGTTGACGAGTACATCTACCTGGGACAGACAGTCAAACTAGGCAGGTCCAACTTCGAGAAAGAGGTCAATCGTCGAATCCAACTCGGCTGGGCAGCGTTCCGGAAACTTCGCGAAGTCTTCTCGTCAAAAATACCTCAGTGCCTCAAGACAAGAGTCTTCGACCAATGTGTGTTACCAGTGATGACTTATGGCACTGAAACGTGGTCTCTTACTATGGGCCTCATAGATAAGCTCAAAGTCGCACAACGAGCTATGGAGAGGGCTATGCTCGGGGTTTCTCTACGTGATCGAATCAGAAATGAGGAGATCCGTAGAAGAACGAAAGTCACCGACATAGCTCAGAAGATTAGCCAGTTGAAGTGGCAGTGGGCAGGGCACATAGCACGCAGAACAGATGGCCGATGGGGCCGAAAGGTTCTGGAGTGGAGACCACGGACCGGCAAGCGCAGCGTAGGTCGTCCACCGACACGCTGGACAGACGACCTGAGGAAGGTCGCAGGACGACGTTGGATGCAGGCCGCTTCCAACCGGTCCTTTTGGAAAATCATGGGGGAGGCCTATGTTCAGCAGTGGACGTGCTACGGCTGAGATGATGATGATGAAGTTTTAATTGTCTCGCAGTAGGTATGAAAAGTAGAGTTTGCACTTCGAGGATAAAACCTGTCTTCATCTTGTTCGTCTCAGGATTCTACATAAATTATTATTTTTAACATCCACACAAAGATCTTCAAGTCCCAAACTAGGCAGAGCCTGTACTATGGTAACCTGATGACTGATATACATACTTATATACATATACACACCCAGACACAGGTCAAACAGACATGTTCATGCACACAAATGTTTGACTGTCCGGAGAGCGAACCCGTCACCAGGGGCTCAGAAGGCAGGGATGCTACCAATTGCCCCAACCGGCCTGTCAAATAAAAAAAACAATTTAAATCACCAAGTGTAGCGATGGGATTAACTATAGAGTTCCTCATCACGCTCAGGGTCGAATATGCCGCCCGTAACACTGCTTTATAATGTACTCTAAGCGTATTTTTCTATTATTATGTCTTTGTTAAAGTGCAAGTTTGGCTACTGCGTAGACTACAATACCGTGTATTCGCTGTAAAGTTGTTTGTTTAGTTCGGGGTAAATAGGAATGTAATTTGGTAAGTAGGAAAACAAGTTGAGTTAGTACTTTTGTCTCGTAATGTGTCCTAATAAATTGTTACAAAATAGTTCCTGTGATAGGTACGTAAGTGTTAGAGAACTTTCTGAAAAAAAAATAGCTACCAGCGAAATGTTTTCTAGGTAGACAAGTTTCATTGACAACTTTTCTACCGACTTCCAAAGGAGGAGGTACTCAATTCGACTGTATTTTTGTATGTTTGTTACCTTAAAACTTTGAACTGGGTGAACCGATTCTCAAAATTCTGAATTTTTGTTTGAAAGCTGGTGCTTCCCGTGTGGTCCTATTTAAATTTAATTAAATTTGGTGAAGTACTTTTTGAGCTACACTCCAATAACTGGGTAGAATGGAAGTCTGTATATTTTTTTTCTAATTGCACTAGTTTAATAAATATATTTTATGTTATTATAATGTCCATAACACTTACTTCTTGAAAAATAATTAATGCTTGTATGACTACTGTTTGTAGATGTTTAATACTCATGTTTTGGCGCCATGCCATTTATGGATGAAACTGACGTATATTTACGTCTCTGGGACGCAAAGGGTTAAACCATTTCTTTTTTAACCCCCGACGCAAACACGACGACGACTTATAGGTCTACATAAATACTCGTACCGTTCATTTTAAAATCAATACTATAACAGCTATTAAACTGACAACTTCACACACATAAATAAAAAAAGTTGATATAGAATTATTGTCGATGGCAATAATATGCCTACAGCAAGAGTAACAAAGATGGCATAATAACCAATGATATACATAGGTATATATAATTAAATTAAATAAACAGATTATAAAGGTAACTAATTATTATCCAAATGCAAAGGTAACTTCACGACGTCATTGCTGACTCTGCTCACGAATTTGATATAAACATATTTTATAATAAAACTATTAAAAAAAAACCGACTTCTACGCTATATCTATATGTACTTGTAGAAACATAAATTAAAAGTAAAAAATACTCTTCTTACATTTTATGCAGTATTTTATTAATTTCTTTGCACCTAATCAAAACTTACTGTAGGGCTTAAAGCATCATCTGAGTCCCAGAACTCACCCATTTAGACATGTCAATATAATACGACAACCACTATTTTTAAAGTGGTTTCAATATTGATAAAACAGGGTTGATATGTTAATTAGCTACTTATGATGAACGTGTGTATGAATGTGCATCTCAAAGGCGCAGGAGATATTTAACTTCGAGACAACACATTATAATTAAAAAAATATAAAGAACAGTGTTTTTGTGAAAAAGTATCCTCAATATTTCAAAATGTATTCGGAAACGATTTTCGGTATAATCGACATTCGTTAGAACTGAGCGGAGTAAATTTAAACTGCACCGTCCTAGGTGTGTAGTAGACCTATTTTAAAATAATGCTTATTAGAGCTATAGAAGAAGAATAATAATGAATCACCTAATCAATTCAAGGAATTATATTTTAAAGAAAATTTTGATTGTGGCTCTGCGAAAAATGTTTTACACAATTATGGAATTTATGAGTTACAAAGAAAATATATATTTGATTTATTAAATAACATTAAAATAAATATAAACTTGACTGATATATATATATATATATATTTTATTCAAAAGTTATTTTGAAATGTTTAAATTTTAAAATCAATTTAGTTTTTTGACAATCATTAAATAATAAACCAATAACAATTTAATATGTACTCGATTCATCAATAATAATGTTATTTAAATATTTGTAGTTTCTATTGCTTATATATATACGAACCATTGTTATGGAAATAGTAGTTGGATTGCGCCTCGAGTAAGTAGAACATCATTGCGATAAATAAGCGATAAAAGTGGTAAGAGGCGGTGCGGTGGGGGTGGAGGACGCTTTCCGGCTATCATTACGTGAGTGCCGGGCGCTGCCGGTAGAGCAATCGGGGTTGGCACGTCATGCAATTCACGTGCTTCAAATCAAATATCAACATTTATTTTTGTGTCATTGTTTTCTGTTCTGTATCTTAGGACGGATCCCAATAATCTATCTAACCACAGTTTTGCTTACTACCGATAGAAATTTGACATAACGCCCATATAAAATAGTGTCAAATATCCATCTCTAGTAATGGAGGATCCCAATAATCTATCTATCCACGGTTTTCCTTACTACCGATAGAAATTTGACATAACTTCCATACAAATAGTGTCAAATATCTAACTCTAGTAAGGTAAACCGGCGATAGATAGATTATTGGGACCGGCCATTAGCTACCAACAAATAAGATCGATCGAATATTTGTTCGTAGATTGCTATGTTGACATCCCTACAGGGGTCTTGCGCCAAACCTGCGTCAATCAACGCTAGTAGGGAAGACGTTCTACTTATAGATTTTAATTTCCTTTGGTTATGGTAGAATGTGACAGGACGTTTTGTGGAACATCACTATATAACTACATTCTGGTGAATAAATGATTTGATTGATATTCTTTATTTCGTTGAGAGACGGAAATATTTGTTCTTCCTCCATGATAACAACCATATTCAGGAGCGGGAACTTTTCTCACAAAAGTCTCTTTCATTTGTCCACGGAGTAATAAAACTCGATCAATTTCTCTGCAACCCTGACACACATACCTAGGTAATAAAATGTGTCCTCCATCCAGTATTCGTACAGTTCGCAATAAAAGTAGCCGTGCCGGAAATAAGGACCATACAGAGCGCTCCCAACAAATATCGAGTACAGCCAATTCGATTTGACTTGAAGGAAATATTTATTCTGAATTGAATTATTTCCACTCTACAATATCAGGTATAATATTAATATTAATATAATATATATATTATATATATATTATTAATATAATAGTTAGGATTGACAAGCTCGTGTAATTACCTTTCCATATGAACAGAAATAGACTGACTTAAGTAACTCATTTTCGTAGGAGGATTTCTTATGCTGACCCCTACACGGTGTTTGCAATACTAAAACTAGAAAAAGAACAAAAATATAAAACAACGTTTCATGATGGTTCACTTAATCCAGACTCATGCACCATAAAAATTCACTACTGAGCATACCTACGTCTCTGTATATGGGGCTTATAACCCCAGAAATTGTTAGCAGAGCGGAACCTTGACTTCAAAATCAAGCACTACCTTAAGGTGCTGTCAGGTCCTGACGTCGATAAACAAGAGGATTTTTAAAGCAGTTTATATTTTTACACCAAAAACATATTTTAACATAATTGAGTACATTAATAAAAAATGTCAAGTATACTACTTATTTCACATTTAAAACAGTTTTCCTCTTCATTCACAATTGTATTTGACATGAAATACATGTATTTAAATAGCAATTTTAACTTTTTTTAATGAATTATAAGAAAAACATTATTTAATGAAATTATATATTAAGTTGTTACGAGGTGGCAATTGCTTGATTCCATTTCCGCGCGCGCAAGCAGCGGGCATCGCCTTAAGTTAACATATTAGATTGAAATTAATTTATAACATTTAGGAGATAACATCCACACAAAGTCTTCAGGTCCCAAACTAGGCAGAGCCGAGAACGACCAGACACCGGTCAAACAGACATGTTGGTGCACACTACTTGGCGATCGAACGGGGACCAGTGAATCAGAAAGTAGGTTTGCTACTAACTGCTCCATCTCATCTGTTAATGTAAACATACAAACTTAAAATGTGTCAAAAATCATCACACATTCTCTGCCACCACTACTCTTACGTAACATCGTAAAACAATGTCGTCGGTCCGTCTGGCCATATCTAATCCTTTACCTGTTCTACTCTATTAGATATATTGGTCCCAGACGAACTTTGGGCCGGATTTTATGTCGTACCGATGGATTTGTATTTCGATTTATTATTCAGATATATTCTACATTGAATTACTTTTTTTTGAACATAGACATGATTGCGGTGTGGTTTATTTTTATAATGTACTTGTGTGGCCACATTTTTATTATTGAATGTTATATTCTTGGACTTAACATAAAAGTTTTATTAAAATTTATCTGATTAAATATGCTTTCATCATTTACCTCTAAAAATCGTGTTGGTAACATGATAACCCTAAAATAACCTTTTAATAAACGCAAAATTAGCTCTGAAACAAACAACTTAAAAAGGAAAATAGTAAGTACTTACGTTTTGTTACTTTCTTCACTATTTTATTTGACTAAAATTGCGACAAGTGCTCGTAGCATCCTAAAGGGACAAGCTAATTACATTACTTTGTTGAACAAGAGAGGTTAAACATTGTGTCTTTGCCTGTGCTATAAATACTTATGAAACACTAGCTTTCCTCTGCGTCTCCATCCATACTCAAATTGTCATCTAACAGGTCCGTTTCTCCAGGGATAAAAATGAGCATAGCGTTAATCTATGATTTAACGTCTTTAGCTACTTTTAATAAAGTAATTGAACAGTTCCATTTTTTAGAGACTACAGACTCACATACTTTCACATATATATAATTGTACTAGCTGTGCCTGCGGCTTCACTCACGCGGAAAATATCTACAACACATTTTTATTCTTTTGTAAGAAATCATAATCATTTAAAAAAAAAATTTTAACAAAAAAAGGAACTTAAGAATAGTAAAACACTGTTTTAAACTATCACGGTTGTTCTCTAAAATTATATGATTATTAACGGGATATTTACCGTGGTAAGGTTGTGGAATGAGCTCCCGATATTTCGGCGCAGTTACATGCTTCATGTTCACGGGAAGACTCAATTTGACCAAGACACCATGTCTTCCCGTGAACATGGTGCATGTAACTGCGCCGAAATATCGGGAGCTCATTCCACAACCTTACCACGGTAAATATCCCGTTAATAATCATATAATTTTAAGAATAGTACTAATTTCAACCAGTTTTTTCACCTTTTTTAGTAACTTTTGCTACTTAAGGATTGATTGTCATTAACCATCTATTACGACATCATCAAGATACGAGAAAAACCTTTTAGTTATTGGAATGTAACTCAAAATCCGCTTGACTGAATTTGGTGAAGTTTTGATGGAACCACCTCAAGGGTATTAGTAGTAATAAAGAATCGGTCCCAAATGGGGAAGAAATCGGAGAACTTCATTAAAAAGGTACAGTTGAACATAGCCTCCTCCTTTTTGAAGTTGGTTAAAAATTAGGCTGACATACACCTTAGCTATCAGAAAAATATTTCTGTGATGAAAAAATAATATCCAAAAAACTTTGTTCCGGTCTTGATTGGAATTAGAAATCAGAAAAAACAATAAAATAATAATATTATTAGTTTATAATAAAAAAACAGTCGAATTTAGAGCCTCCTCCTTTTTTAGAAGTCGGTTGAGAATAGTTTTGCTATAATGTACCGTTTATACTTCCATATGCATTTGGTAAGAAGCTGTAATTTATTACAGACATATAATTTTATTTATTTCTGAGAATTTTAGTGGGATAAGATTTTAATAATCGCACCATACAAGACCAATCTTCTAACAGAGCGTATATAAATAAACCTTGGCATGTAAGGGCCTCAGAGAACTAATATCAGTGACAACACAACTGTAACAATCTATTAGCCGATGCTTCCATTGCTGCCAACATTCCGATAAACATCCAGCGCAGGCAACCTACCGGATCCGCATCGGTACCGGAAGTGGGAAGCGATAAATTCGTACCAAAGTAAAATAAAACCTTCGTCCGCCGTTTTGCTGTCTGCATTTATGATTTATAGTTGGGTACTTAAATGTTTTAGTTTTTTCTCTTGTTTTCGACAAACGCCGAAATATGGGGAAAATAGACGTATGTTTTTTTTAATATTCCTCGTTACATTGCGTTTGACCACTACTTCTCCTGAGGTTAGCTGATGATACATGCTCGGTTGCGATTTAAAAACTTCCATATTAGCTATATTATATGTATCCGGGAGTTATTTGATATCTTTCGTGGTTACTACAAAACAGTGATGGCGTATTTTTATGATTACATCCATATAATGGATTCGGAATACTGCGTTTTGCCGTGCGATTCTCTAAGAGCAAACATCGTTGCAATTTTTACAACATCCGTGAAACAAATGACGAGACGAGACAAGAAACGATGCAAAAACAACCTTAGTGTTTAACATCGGTGAGCTCGTCGACGAGCGCATCGACGAATCGTTAGAGAATCGGTGAGCTCGTCGACGAGCTCACCGATGTCAAATACTTCGCCCTTGTACATAAGGTAGCTTTTCCAACGTTTCTTAGCATCTCTTCGTTTGTTTCACGGATGTTGTCAAAGATGCAATGATGTTTGCTCTTAGAGAATCGCACAGCTGCCGTGCGATTCTGCAACATCTTCGTCAACAACTTCGAGAACTGAGTTCCCAACTGATATTGGGGTAGGTACAACATGGGCATTGGACATAATTTTCGTCTTATCCATGTTCATCTTAAGACCTACCCGTTGGGAAACTCGATGGAGGCCTTCGAGCATTGTACTGAGGTCTTCCATGGATTCTGCCATGACTACAATATCGTCGGCAAATCGAAGGTGAGTGATGTATTCGCCGTTAATATTAATGCCAAGTCCCTGCCATTCCAGAAGCTTGAAGGCGTCTTCCAATGTAGCAGTGAACAGTTTCGGAGATATAACGTCTCCCTGTCTCACGCCTCTTTGCAATGGAATTGCCTTCGAACTCTGCTCCTGTACTCGGACTGACATGTAGGCGTTTTTGTACAAACACTTCAGCACTTCAATATACCGATAGTCAATACGGCACCGCTGGAGAGACTCCAGCACTGCCCACGTCTCGATCGAATCAAAGGCTTTCTCATAGTCCACAAACGCTAAACAAAGAGGCAAGTTATACTCTTCGGTCTTCTGTATAACTTGCCGTAGCGTGTGGATGTGGTCTATGGTACTATAGCCTTTTCGGAAACCGGCTTGTTCCGGAGGCTGGAATTCATCAAACCTGCGACTGAGACGGTTCGTTATGACCTTCGAAAACAGCTTATAAACATGGCTCAAAAGCGAGATGGGTCTGTAATTTTTAAGTAAAGTGTTGTCACCTTTCTTGAAGAACAGCACCACCACGCTTTTGTTCCATGCTTCTGGCGTTGAACCTTCGAGTAAGACGGTATTAAAGAGCTTCTGAAGGGCTTTAGGTACCGGTGTTCCACCCGCTTTCAGAAGCTCAGATGTGATACCGTCGTCACCAGGCGCCTTGTTGTTCTTAAGTTGTTTCAAGGCCATTCTAATCTCGTACAGGCTGATGTCCGGGATATCTTCGGTATAATGTCGGGTCAGCTTGGCTCTTGGGTCTTTGGCCGAGCTGCTAACAGGTTTAGCGACCGAGGTGTATAGCTGTCCGTAGAAACATTCTACCTCTCCTAATACTTCTGCTTTGGTCGACGATACACTGCCGTCTTCTCTCTTCAGCTTCGTCAACTGGCTTTGCCCAATAGACATGTCTCTTGCAAACACTTTGGAGCCTTTTTTCCGCTCTATCGTCTCTTTAATACGGTTTTTATTAAAGATCCGGATGTCGTGTCGCAAGGACTTCCATATTCGTCTATTGAGCAGTCTATATGCTTCAGCATCATGCGAAGACTGCATTTTCAGTGAGCGTCGTTCAGCCATGAGGTTGAGGGTATCGTTGGTGAGTTTCTGTGGCCTATCTGTACGGTGGGGTTTAAAGTATTTGGAACCCACTGTATGGACAGTTTCTACTACCCTGTTATTGATCTCGTCCACTGAAGCGATGTTCTCAAGGCAATCGAAGCGATTGGATAGCTCAAGTTGAAAGCTCTCGGGGTCTTGTATATGGGCACGAGTGGGTCGGAGCGTAGACTTTATCAGACGAGACCTCTCCAGTTTGACATTAATATTCACCGTGCCTCTTACCATTCGGTGATCACTACCGGTTTTATCACGGAGACATCAGTGAATATTTGCCTTTTGGTGGTCATAATGAAGTCAATCTCATTTCTCGTGGAACCATCGGGACTCAGCCAGGTCCATTTCCTGTGAGGTGGCTTCTGAAAGAAAGAGTTCATCATAAAGAGTCCCTCTTTCTCCAGGAAGTTGGCCAACCTCTGTCCCCTACGGTTCCGTTGTCCATATCCAAATTGCCCCACTTTCAACTCATCCTCGCTTCTCTTACCCAACTTCGCGTTGAAGTCCCCCATAACAACTAGAAAGTGCGTTTCAGAGGTATGTATGGCCCGACTAATGTCCTCATACATATCCTCCACCTCATCTTCCGGGTGCGACTTCGTCGGTGCGTATACCTGAATGACCTTCAGCGAATATCGTTTGGATACTCTGAGTATTAGGTATATGACCCTATTGGAAACACTATCGATCTTAACTATGTTGTTAGTAAGGGACTTGTGGACAAGAAAACCGACACCACCTTGGGACTGTTGGTCGCCCTCTCGGTAGTAGAGTAAGTTACCTGATTTTAGGGTTATCGTGTCCTCACCCGCTCTACGGGCTTCAGATAACCCCACAATGTCCCAGTGTAACTTACTCATTTCTTCTTCCAGCTCATATATCTACTCGTCTGTCCTCATCGTGCGTATGTTGTGTGTCACCAGGGCCAGTCGTCGTCGTTGGGGGTGGTAGCCGGGCGTCTGCCGGGGATTCTTAGCACCCCCTGCCCCACCGTTACCGTGGCCGCTACCGTAGCTAGGAATAGCGGGGCTGCCGGGGACTGGGGGCCTGGTTCCTAATGTGTCTGTCATTTGGGGGGATTTTGCCAATTCTCGCCATGCTTGGCAGGCGGGTTGGCGAGCGCAGTTTTTAGGTTTTAATACTGGGAAGGTGCTGCTGCCCACCTTCCGATTGTTATCCCTTAGCAGATTTTTACGCACCCACGGGTAGAGTTGGGGTGAGGGTGAGTGTAGCTTTCCAATTGTGAAAGAATTTTCGAAATCAGTCTTGTACTTTTTGAGCCAATTCTTTACAAACATAGGTACTTACATATTAACTTTCCGCTTTAAAATATCAAAAGTAAAAGTATAGACTTCTTCCAGCAGTAGGGTCTCACTATTCTTATGTACGATGTATTCAGTTATTCTGATAGTTTATAATTTATTTTATAAAATTAAAATTTGTTACTAGTTTGTTAAATCAAAATACGCTGTGTAATTTTAAGCAATATTTATTTTAGGTTTATTATCATATAGTTCGAAATTAATTCTAAAGTTTAACGAGAGTCTAAAGTTCTGTATCGAATAGATAAATATACATGAAGGTCTAAGGTTACATTTGGTTTAAAACGGGCACACAAGAGGTCAGCCAATATACAGTTAAAGTAAGATTTGATAAATTTAAAATACGAGTACTGAGAATCGTGTTTCATTCAAGAATATCAAGATAAATTTAATAAAACTCAACAATCCTATCAAGTGTTAGGATTTAAACTTAAAATACAATGAAACTAGAAAAGGCTTGAAACCGAGCTTATTGTAGAAAGAAAAATAAACGAACGAGCCACTTGATCTAATACCTTAAACGAGTAATCTTGTATATATTTTATTTTATTTGTTATACAAAAATTCACAGCCCTTAAAAACAAAACAACATCAGAAAACTTAACTTAAGGTCTTATAACGGATTTACATTATATAAATATAACTACTAGCTACAATCGTATATTATTTGTGGTTGAAAGGGTGTTGAGCAGGATATGTATGTGTATATATATATAATCTGGCTCTCGAAAACGGTACCAGCGATGTGCATGTACCTGGGTAAGGAGGGGATTTCGACGGCGATAGATCGATCTAACCAGGTTTCACTTTTAGAAAACGTCGTTTTATCCGTGTTTTCAGTCAATGAAAATAAACACTAGATGGCGTAACAGCCGCATCGCAAAAACCTGAATCGCGGTGACAAGGTTCTCACGGAATGTGTGTTGTTATTTTGTCATATCATCATATAATCATAATCAGCCCATTTTGTTCCTACTGTTGGAACTCGAGCCTTCCTCTCAGAGAGAGGAGTTGGGCCATGATTCACTACGCGGGCCCAGTGCGGCTTGGTGGATAGGTTAGTGGACAACCCATGTCGAAGTTTTCAGGCTACCCGAAGGCCTACGACATAGCCTAACGACTGTTGTCCTAAGAAAGACAACTTGGATCGACAGCTTAACGTGCCATCCGAAGCACGGAAGCGCTCGATTGAATAACGCCACTAGCGATCACCCATCCAAGTCCAGACCGCAGCAAGTGTTGCTTACTTGTTGATCACTTAAGATCGCCAAGTCAAGCTCCGCTACGAGCGCTTCACTTGCTATTTTGTATTCGTATCTAAATGGAGCAAAGCTCGGTCAATCCAGGTACCTACTGCTGATTTATGAGAGACTTTTGTTTCAGGCCCTGAAAGTTTCAACTAGAAATGATTTTAAACTTGTTATTGCACGTTCGCAAACTCATACTCCCGCACTAAGAATTCCTATATCCTCCTATATATCGCAGGTGGCGCACACATTAACACATCACAAACACCCAAGACAAACATTGCTGCTCATCACACCTAAACTTGTCCTGGCCAGGGATTGAACCTGCGACCCCAAGCTTCGAAGAGAGAGTCACACCAACAAGGTTGACAGAACCGTTCAGTCAGTTTTAGTGAAGAGTGATTGAACTACCATTTACTTCAACTTTGCCTCATTGGTTTGCAATTGGCAATTTCACTAGTTGTTGAAAAATATTACACATTAGCCAATGTTTTTCTTGTCATAAAAATTACTACCTGTCCGCGCCTTCATTTAAAAAAATAAGCTTGTTGCAAACTTTCGGAACGCTTTGAACGAATACAAAAAGTCTTAGTGATAATATTCGATTTAAATGGGTCCATTCCAAATTTCATCCAAATTTGTTAAGCGGTTTCACCGTGTTGAAGTAACAAACGTGCCAACGTCACTCACTCACATAGTCACACCCACACACTTATAATGTCAAGGTTAAAGCCAAATTCTAAGTCAAAATCAAATTTATTTATTTAATTTAGGCATCAAAGACGCACTTATGAACTTCAATTATTCAATATAATACTTTAAAGACTACCACCGCGTTCCAAAATATATTATAGCTTTTTTTTATATCTTTAACATTAATGTAGTGATGTTTTAAATGGCTAAACACAGACCTATACCTCTGCTGGCCCATTTATCTTATTTATCTATTCATCATCATCATCATCACCCCCCATGATTTTCCAAAAGGACCGGTTAGAAGCGGCCTGCATCCAACGTCGTCCTGCGACCTTCATCAGATCGTCTGTCCACCGTGTCGGAGGACGACCTACGCTGTGTTTGCCGGTCCGTGGTCTCCACTCCAGAACCTTTCGCCATCTGTTCTGCGTGCTATGTGCCCTGCCCACTGCCACTTCAACTGGCTAATCTTCTGGGCTACGTCGGTGACTTTCGTTCTTCTTCGGATCTCCTCATTTCTGATTCGATCACGTAGAGAATTTATCTATTATTATTTATCTATTTACGTCATGATGCTTGCTAAGTCGTTATGTTATATAGATACTATTTTCCTAGTATATACACCCTATTTGTATTATAACCAAAAAAAAAAATGCGCGGCACAAAAGTGTTAATACATTGTAGATATGTAGTCAAAATTTTCTATTACTTTACAGTGAATAATTATTAATTGTTAAAGTTTTCGAAAATTCCATCTAAAAGTATGGACACCATCTTAACAAAAATACTACATGCCTATGTACAACTTATTAATGAAAACACATGATTTGCGTCAGTGAAAAAATATCTCTCTTACTCTTTCTTACACCCCCCACCCGAGCGTTCGGTGTGAAAGAGATTGTCGACTTTCGGCTTTCGTTCGTTCGTTTTCGGAAGAAACAAAGGCCGCGCGGTGGCAGGGCGGAGGGTGCGGGGTTGGTCCGGTGGCCAGGTCTAACGAGCTAGGACGCGAGTTTGCCGAATGTTATGAATGAATGATACATTTCTATGTAGGGGTGTTAAGTTTCATGCATAAACCGCGCGCAGTATATCTTAATGAATAGTGGAAATGCCTAGAATAAAATTTGTAGGTGTGAATCAATCTAGACGTTTGACCAAATATTGATGATTATGTGGGATTTTTTTTTTAAAGTAGTTTTAAATTTTCTTCCCATGTATGTATTAAGTACCAGCAGCATATAGAGCTGTTGTTTTTTTTTGGTAATTATACAAATTAGGTGTATTTTAGTCTATGGATACTATATAATAAAAGTAAAGGTATTTTTTTTGTGTGGGAGGAGGAAATTCTATAATTATGCATACAGCAGAAGAGCTCTCTGAGGTTATGTCACCGGCGGGGATGGGAGAGCCAGTGTGTACGGACTAAAACCTCCTCCCTCTTTCCTATACACTACAAACACTAGGTCCGTACCCTTAGAATATATTTAATCTATTTTTCTACCGACACACAAGAAGGAGGAGGTACTCAACTCGACCGTTTTTTTTTAATGTTGTTACCTCATAACTTTCGAAAGGGTAAACCGATTCTCAAAATTATTTCTTTGTTTAAAAGCTGGTGATTCACGTCCCATTTAAATTTCATTAAATTCGGTCCAGTACTTTTAGAGTTACACTCAAATAACTGAATAGAATGGAAGTCGGTATTCAATTTTTCAAATTGTACTTGTTTATTTATTACTAGTAGCCCCAAGTATCTAATAAGACTTATAGACTAAGCGTGAGTTCAGTCATATATATAATATATTGCATATATTTTTTTTATCCAATTGCGATCGCAGGAGAGCCGTCAAGACCTCTTCGTTCCTTTCCTTCATTGCCATTTTTGTATTGTAGTCTGTAATATTCTTTACGGATGCCCCTGTTGCCCGCCCCACGAACCGGCCAGTTGCATTTGAGCTGTCATCTGTGTGATAGATGCAGTATGCCCAGTGCCGTAACACTGCCACCACTGGGTTCTGTGGTTCGATAGAATGAGTCTTAGTCGCAAACACGTGGTCGCTCTACTAAGACTTCGTTCTGGACATATTTCGTCTAACAAATTAAAATTTTTCATGAAGATAACACATTCACCGAATTGTACGGATTGCGGTGTAGTAAAAGACGTGCAGCATGTGTTGGTAGAATGTGTCCGGAACGACGCCTTGCGCCAAAATCAGTTGGTGATTGACGCCAATGTAAGAGTTTGCAACAGTGCCCTGGCTTCTCCAGCTTCGGTAGAGGCCAAGGCACTTATTAGATTATACTTATATATTTTTAGATGATGTCACCTAGTTGGTCTTATCATGTAAATATGCTTTACGTGGGTGACATTGTAAAAATGTCAAAATGACAAAACTCCCTTAAAAATTTAAGAATAAAAAATAAACTGCATACTAGACGCGCTGTCGCAGTTTCGTCATCTTAAAGTATTACAGTATAGGCACAGATTACAGAATAAGAAATAGGCATCTAGCTATATCTCAGCCCTAAAGCAAATAATACTAAATTCCTAAACTCAAATACAACGGCTCTTACGTAGAGAGGTGTCAAGAGTGTAATCTTAAGCAGCATTCCAGTAAATCGCATACGAGCTGGAATTAAATTAAAGATCCTCGTAAAAGGGTTCCTTTGTCAGATGCCTCGTTTAAACAGACTTATTTTAAACTATAGTGTCTTGTCAGGTGCCTCGTTTAAACAGACTTATTATAAACTATAGTGTCAGCGTACTGAATTCGATTGTTTTTAGTATATTTGTTACTTGTTCACGTTGAGACTGCTGAACTAATTTTCATGGATATAGCTGTTACCGCCATAAATCGGACACTCCCGAGATTTTCCTCGCAGCCCGAGATCTTCCTCGCAGCCCCAGTTGCAGTCGAGGTAATCCACACACACACGATAGTAGTCTCAGCCACGGTGCGGGCAGGAGTATACACCGCGGCCCCGGTCGCGATGTATCCTCCGTCCCAGGTAACCGCTGTGGACGAGGTAATTCTGTTTCATTATGTAGCTCCAGCCACAGGGCGGGCAGGAGTCTACACCGCGGTCCCGGCCTCGATGTAGACTCCGGCCCAGGTAACGGCTGTGGGCGAGGTACTCAACTTTCAATATGTAGCCCCACCTAAAGTACAGGCATGAGTGTACAACGCGACGATGCTGGTCACGGTGTGGACTCATGTTGCGGAAATGGGGGGAGGCGAGGTAATTCAGTTTGTAGCCCCAGTCAAGGTAGTGATTCCGATCACGGTGTAAACTCCGGCCGAGGTAATGACTGTGGGCGAGGTACACAAGGTTATGACTCCAGGTAAACACATTCAGACACCGAGCTCGCCGGCGAGCTCGAAGCAAAAATGATGTCTTGGTTAGATTCTCTCCAAATAGTCATAGAGTAAAAATTCATAGGGCCCACTTTCAACGGTACACTTTTGTACCGGGTGATTCTCTCCGACTCCCCACTCTCCTGACGACGGCCCAAGCCGAGGTCCGTACCTTAGTGGTGCCCTTGAGCAAGTCGCCTACTCCTCTCCTTGCGGCGAAGCGTCTTCAACGCTCGCCTTAAGCAGTGCGCCCTCTGCGCCAGCATCTGGCTGAGTTGAGGTTAAACGAGACAGCCTCCCATCTTGCCCGGTGGTTTAGTATGAATGGGCTAGCTTTAAATTTAAATAAGACAAATTATATGCACTTCAACTTGTCAGGTCGTATGGTGAGGCCACTGGTTGTCAATGTGAACGGTGACGAAATCCGGGCGGTACAGACCACTACATTCCTCGGCTTTGAAATTGACAGGTGTCTGACATGGGAGGGACACATTGACAAACTTTGCGGGAGATTGGGAAGTGCGTGTTTCGCCTTGGGTTGGGTGTCGCGAGTGGTTTCCAAGGACGTGGCGCGCGCTTGCCACTTTGCGACAGTACACTCGTTACTGCAGTATGGTGCTGAGCTATGGGCTCGCGGTGCAGAGTGGTTAAGAGTGTTCCGAATGCAAAAACGCGCCATACGAGCTATTGTACGCGTTCCCCGGGATACACCCGCAAGGCCCATATTTAAAGATCTTGGGATTCTCACGCTGCCTTCAATAGTCATTTTCCAGGTGGCAACGTTTATGAGAGCGAATCTTCACACATTTAAAAAACACAGCGACTTACATTCCTACCACACGCGCAACGCTGAAAAGCTCGTATCATTGCCGCACACGCTTGCCAAATCTGGTAAGTTGACGCATATAATGGGCCCAGCTGTCTATAAAAGACTTCCTGATGACGTCACCACTGCCTCAAGCATATCATCTTTTAGGAATAAATTAAAACGTTGGCTAATTGAGCGGACCTTCTATAGCTTTGAGGAATTCATGGATCAATCTTTAACTTGAAATCAATCAATTAATTGTGTTATTAATTACGGAGACATTAATCAACAATCTCGAAATTTTGACATTATTTGTTTAAATTTTTTCTTCATTTTCTTGTATTGACATTTATTATTTTATTGACATATATTATTAATTATTGAAATTGCTGAATGCAGTGTAGAATTATTTTTAATTAATATTTTTGCATGTATGCTTGAGTATACATTCTACCATTATTGACATGTAATATTTTTTACGAATAAATTACTATTGACTATTGACTACTCAATACGACTGTTATTTTAATGTTTGTTACCTCATAACTTTCGACAAGGTGAACCGATTCTCAATTTTTTTTGTTCGATTGCTGGTGCTTTCCGTGTGGTCCCGTTTAAATTTAATTAAATTCGGTCCAGTAGTTTTTACGTAACACTTCAATAACTGAACAGAATGGAAGTCGGTATTAAATTTTTCTAATTGTACTTGTCCTTAAAACGGCCCATCAAATAACACACACCGAGAAATTATTCAATAGATACATTTTAAATAGATACTTTTTGACTAAATAGTCTAGTGATTGACTACCATCTCACTTGATGGTCCAGTTACTGTCTTCATTCAAATTAAGCTCCAGGTTAATATTAACTCGAGTTAATCAAATCGGCCCATACTTAAATCCTTTATGGTTGGGTCCGCGCTAAATTGGCTAAGTAGTAGAATAGATGGGGATGATTGCTTTTACATTCTTGATGTGTGGAACAGGATTATGATAACATGGAAGGTTGTATTTACAATGTTTCCCTATGTTTTATTATTATTGTTATATTATAATATTATGTTTACTATTTATAATAGGTGTGAAGTTACACACGTTCGTTTCTCCATGTTGGGTATTCGGAAGGTTTCAAAAACTTTGCATAAATTATTTTTGCATTTTAGATAGAAAAGTTACATATTGCCGGACAGGATTTGAACCCACGTCTTCTGACATAGTGCTAAACTTTTATCAAGAAACCAAATACTTCATCTTTCAGCAATACCTGCCTTGTATGCAAGCAATGCTTTGTTTAGTTTTGAAAGACACTGTCTGTAAGGAATTATCCACTATGACGTTTGACTTTTGTCAAAAGATGTTATATCCTAATATTACAGTTATACGTACTCATTATAGTATATAAAATGTTTACTATAATCGACTTTATGTCGGGTGTCCCGAAACTCAACGATAACCTGATACCAGGTTAACGTATTTATACAAAAATACTATTCATACCATTCCTACTCTAAAAATCTTATTTTATTCACTGGAAACAGTGAATAAAAAGGCCTTTTAATCACTGTTTTGGTGTTTGAACTTCGAACACACCAATATATTCGATCTCCATCTCAGTGCATCTTCCTTACGCAAATAATAGTCGACACACAAACTCTTTGGGCAAGTAACTCCTCAAGATTTGATTGGTCGATATTTGAGACAAGGAGTTTAGCATTAGAATAAAAACTGTATTGTGTTCTTTGCTGCGATTATAGAAATAAAATATATAATAATAATAATAAATAAATTACTCTTATGTTTAGTAATTGTTCTAATTTTAATGTGCATTTTAATTAATTTAACCTTCCTTTTTTCTTCATTAAATGTCTATTTTCGCTTAAATTATTTCTTTTTCTCGTAGTTAAGGTATAAAGTATAGTATGCAACTCTTGAATAAAACGGATTTATATCGAGGGCCATGAATCCCTCGCATCGCTCAGGATTCTAACACTTGAATAACTCCCTGCGGTCGTGATTCAGTCGTTAGAATTCTTCACTTACTCGTGATTCATCTATGACTCTCGCATTTAATCCGTCCTTTATTCACTAGTTGCATAATATACTATTTATCTTTTTCTATGTAATGTATCTAGTCTAAAAGTCTTATGGAGCACTTTATGATCTATATTAGGCTTCAACTATGTCTTATTCTTATTCGGTTTGGAGGCGACGAGGCCTGCACTGACGTCCCAATTGGGGTGTTTTTTGCATTCCCCCTGCCAGCATTTACTCAAGCCAGCCTAACTCCTTCACATAGCGGAGTATGGCCTTGGGTCGCTGGCACAACTTCGACTATGTCTGCCATCATATTTAATAATATTTAATTCAAGAAGCTGGATAATTAAGACATGAGAGTTAAACGTTCTAAAGTCTTTATCTGTGTAAGAACAATATTTGCGGCAGTAAATAGTCGTATGCCATGTCCTACCCTAATTACCTGTCCACTAGCAAATTAAGTATATATCTATAAGTAGAACGTTTACCCTACTAGCGTTGATTCACGCAGGTTTGGCGCGAGACGCGTGTACGGATGTCTACATCGCTAAAAACAATACACATCGCATCTACGTTTTGTTGGCAGCATACTTACGCAACAAAAAACAATGACATTTAAAAACTGCCAACCTTGACCGCTCTGCCGGCACGTAATGCACCGCACCGCCTCTTTTCACTTTTATCGCCTATTTATGACGATGATGTTCTACTTACACGGGGCCGCGCGTTCTAAGTACTTTGCCACTGGGCTCAACGTCCTTTTCTATTTTTAATTTAAATCAGTAAATAATAACTTTGACATTAAGAATACTTCTTATTAGGGGACGACTCAGTATGAGCTAAGGACAAAACCAATAGTGGTATTTGTTGGTTTGTGGGGACCACTGATGGGCTGAGCACTACAAGCCGTTGTTTTAGTGGAACATAGCGCGGGGAATTATTGACTAACCTTTGAACAACAGAAGTATTGCTGCACCACTGGAGATATATTTTGGCCAACTTGTATTCTCCAAGTGGGCCCCCGAACACGCTCATTTGGTTTGTCGGTCCCTCTACCAAACACCCTGTATAGAAATAAGATTAAATTGTCAAAAGCGGCGCGATTAGTATTAACTTAATTATATCTCGTACTTATATGAGAATAGTGCTCTGTTATCAATTAACTTTAAATGTATATCTACAAACTACTTAGAAGTTAATTTCAATAATGATAAACACCTTATTCAGTTTTGTTATTCCCTCTGTTCTTTTACTTATAATATATTTTATTATATATGTGTTAAGTTTAGTCACTGTCCTTTCTTGTATGCTAAGATGAAGTACCTCTATTTAAACTTTTATTTAAATTAAATAATCAACAACATGCTTTATGATACAGTCTGGTACTAAAATATATTGAAACTGACGGGATCGATTCAAAGATGTTAATTTATAATGACATTGGTAGATATAATAATAAAAGATTTTTCCAAAAATGGAACCAATTTAAAAACCAAAAAATGTGATATAACTAGTTGAAATCTTGGTCCCGACTATATGAAAAACCTAATTTAGTTGTGCCGTTGTCCCAAAAACAACAAACCAAAATTTGTAATTTACTATTTTAAATTTGAACTTGAAGTACCGTGGAGTATTGGCACAATTCGAATCAGAAACGAGGAGATCCGTAGACGAAGTCACTGACATAGCCCAGAAGATAAACCAGTTGAAGTTGCAGTGGGCAGGCCACATAGCACGCAGAACAGATGGCAGATGGGGCCGAAAGGTTCTGGAATGGAGACCACGGACCGGCAACCGCAGCGCAGTTCATCCACCGACAAGGTGAACAGACGACCTGATAAAGGTAGCAGGACGACGTTGGATGCAAGCCGCTTTCAACCGGTCCTTTTGGAATTTTGTTGAGGAGTCATATGTTCAACAGTGGACGTTCTATGGCTGAGATGATGATGATGATGATGATACACGTCACCTATTCAACCTCTTTGCTCGTAGCATTTGTCTAGAAATGCTTCAGTAATTCTCCTTTCCTACTTATGTGGCACTGTTCAATTTTATTCTTAGTGTCAATCACCAAGCACAGAAAAGATGTTATTATTTTATGTTACGTTGCTTTTGCACATGAGTGGTAAAACATCTATTATTAAATATAATTGCATAATTATACTTGCTGCGTGCATTTTATTCGGGAGGATGGCACACTGCATCAAGATCAAGAAGATCAAGAAAAATGCTAATAGCGAGTGCATCTCGCTATTAGCATTTTTCTGCGGAAATGTCACTAACATTATATATATTAATATTTTCTAAGTATCGTCTGAATCAGTATATTAACAAAGTATTTATTAATGTTTAGCTATTTTATCTACCGACTTCCAAAAAAAGGAGGAGGTACTCAATTCGACTGTATTTTTTTATGTTTGTTACCTCATAACTTTCGACTGGGTGGACCGATTCTAATTAAAATTTTGTTTGAATGCTGGTGCTTCCCTTGTGGTCCCATTTAAATTTCATCAAATGCGGCTAGTAGTTTTTAAGATACACTCCAATAACTGAATAGAATGGTCGGTATTAAATTTTTGAAATTGTTCTTGTTATGTACTGATTTAAAGGAAGGGACAATTCTACTATAATATGTACTAAAAAAACATTTTTCTTTTCAATAAATAGTATAAAATACGAACACCCAGAAAAATCACTAAAACATAATCATTTTATTAATGTCTTCCTGAAACGAAGAACATGACACAAAATTGTTTTAATTATCAAAAAATCTCATCAGGTTTTACCTCATTATAATTTGAAGTATAAGGATACCTCACCCCAAGTAGAATTAAGGTTTGGACCACAAAAAAATTGCCACATTAAACAATTTAGAAGGCTCGCATAGAACGGAAAGATAGCTAACCAACTTACAAATACCTTCAAGAAATACAACGCGGATGGAATGTGAGTCATAAGAATGAGGAAATAAAGGTTGAGCGTGGTTTAAAGGCAGGTATAGATAATTTTGTGGCGGTCATGAAACTATGAAATTTAAAGATAACGAAGTAAACGAGGATGAGTGGTGTAGTTTTTTTGTAATTTCTATATTTAATTACATAGTGTGTCATAGAATATGTATGCATGATGTAATTTTGTAGAAACTGCGCTTTCATACAAGACGATTATAACAGTTAAATTCTTTCAAAACGGGTTTTTAACCACTAAGAAGTAAAAGTGCCTCGTCAGAACATATGCATATCCATGAATTTGGTAACTGGTTGTCTAGTGAGCATAAATCTACGATAATTTTTCTTTTAATAAATAAACGTTAACTTTAGTACATGTCTGTCTGTATTTCTGGCTTTACGTGTATATGTTTTTCCATCCATCCAAAGCCATCAGTTCTTCCATTTATCTATTTTTCACTTAGTACAACAATCCTGGTATACATGCGAAGTATCGAACGCGCAAGTGCTAAACTTGTGTGGGTACATAATATGTGTTCCCGTGTGTGCTTGCGTGCGTGCGCTTTCGTTTCTAACCATGTTTGATTGACATCGGTGCAATATTTCAAAGCCTTTTGCCTGATAAGACCCATAAACGCTTAGCCATAAATCATCATTGCTCGTCACTGATCAAAGTGTTTTATAATGCAAATGACAATGCAGCAAGAAAACATTCATTCCACATATTTTGTCTTATCCATGTTAAACTCTACCAAAGTTAGAAACTCACTCAAGTCGCAGAGGTCAAAGAATTTCATCTACTCTATTTTCCTATCTCCGCGATACACGCATGCGCTTGTTGGTAACTTCTGTCCTTGTAGCATTGAAGATTTAGATAAATATGTTTTGCTCCTGCTATCATCCCTTATAAGATTAATTAATTTTAATTAATATAATTCATATTACGATAGAAACTTATTTATAGTAACACACTAAAAAGATTACTCATGTATGTTCCCATTATAACATACAAATCAATAAATTTTGACCACTAATCTGTCAAACATAGCAATGTATGTGTCGAACTATATTATATCACCGTTCCGAGGTCAATCTAATCAAAGACTTCCCGGTCAAAGATTAAACGATTTAAACGGATCAAAGTTTTAACTTGTCTGTACAGACAGTTACAGGCCCACTCGATGGACCTCCGTTTATTTTGACGATAATTCGAAGTTGCCAAGTTAACTTTACATGTAACCAGACCTTTAACATAAGAGTAATAAAGCTTAAAATTGGTTTTAGAATTTCGTGAATGTATATTGGTAGAAATTTCGGTGGATGGGATACAACAGGCTTGTGGTAGATCTATGGGGATTACCCCGGTTAAGTTACCCGTATCCCGAGGCACAATCAATATGACGTTAGGCAAGCGTTGGGAAGAATTTAGTGCATAGCTTTTAGAACTTAAATCCTTTGGAAATTTCACGATTTGGTTTTGGCAAAATTGTTCGAATAGAATTTTACTGTGAAAGCATTTAGATTTCTTTCTAAATATTAGAATTAAAGAGCCTTTACAATTCTAAGACACAGTTTAGGGAGTTCACTCTGGAATAAATATGTAAAATATTTTTGAGTACACAATAGGTACTCGTATTTTTGTCTATCAATGTTGGTTAATACAACAAGTGGTATGTCTACGTTCGTGATATATGCGGTCATTAGAATTATTTCTATAAAACGACTGAACTGAAGGTAGGGATAAGTCAAAGTCAAAATCAAAGTCAAAATCATTTATTCAATTTAGGCATCAAAGACGCACTTATGAACGTAAATTTTTCATTATAATGTACTTTAAAGACTACCGCCGCGTTCCAAAATATATAGAGCCTACCGAGAAGAAGCGGCAAAAAACTCGGGGCCATTCTTTTTATATAGATGTTTTTACTTAGGTACTACAAATATTAGCTCCAGTGTGTTGCCTTACAAAAGAGAACATAATAATTGTATCAGTAGGGCAAGACACGCTACACTTTGACATCTTAGTACACGACATATATATATAAACACTTTTTATAGTGAAATTTAATTAAAATTACAACTTTTTTTTGCGTTGGTTGGATAGGCTAGGTTTCATTATTTTACCAAGCTAATATAAAAGTATTTGGATTGCTGCATTGTTTGTTATTCTTTTACGTCAAATAAATATTAATTTAATATTTAACAGAGGTATAGTCACCTGCAATAAAATTTTACAATCAATTAAAAGTTTTTTAAACTATGACACTGTTCTACAAACAGCGTATATACAATATGAATAATTAATAAAATAATAAATAAATATAAATAAATAAAATAATAAATAAATATAAATAAATATTTAATAAAATAATTTATATAATCTCATTCGGTAATATTCTAATTATGAAATGAAATACAGACTTTTATTGGCATATTTTATTTACATAATTGTTTAAGAAAATTTAAAAATTTAATTAAAGCAGTATTCTCCTAATAAAACAATGCTTTAAAACAATGTTTTATTGTTAAAGTACAATGTGTCCCGACCAAGGAGGTTTCAATTCAATTTAAGTACACATTATCTGTGGTGAGCGGCGCTGGTTCCGAGCCAATATACCAATAACAGACTTTTTCCACTGATATTGGCAAAATTGTGGTTACGCCGCACAAGCCATACAAACAAGAAGAAGAAGAAGACTTTTCATTTTGGCGCTATTTCGTACATACGAATTTGAGTAATATTTTGTTGGATAAAACTTTAATAGCAAAAATGTCATGAGATTAAATAAAGTAGTGTATGCAACTGCATATAATTAGGTCAACACTCGTGTAATCTTATTTTTAAAACTACACTCATGTTTTAATACCCTCTATTATATGACAGTTGCATAAACTACTAGTAAATACCATAGTTATTGTGCCACGTTGAAATTCGAAGAAAATATAAAAAGGAACGATTGTCAATGAAGACATTGTTTTTACATCGTTCACAACTTTACGTTTCAAATTTAAATTTCATCTTCTCGAAATTGTAAAACGTGCACTTTTGACAGGCTTCCTATTGCAATAGGTAACAATAAACGTTCGAATTTAACAGATGCATAAATACATTTTAAAATAGCTCGAAAAGAATAGAATGACACAAATTTCTCGGGAATTTCCGAGCGTCACGAGCAAACGCGTCAGCGGAATAATTAACAATTAGGTACGAGTAATGTTGGCTCTCAAAGCGATGTCGAAAGAGGTTGTCGCGAGCAGGCCTTTGAGGGCTACATTCCCGTCGGTTCGTGTTTGTGACATATTTTTAGTGGAAGTTTTTGGTTGTGTTATTAAGTGGTTGTGGTTTTGTGTTTTGATTAGAATATTCTCTCCGCTGGCGGGATGTGAATCGCTAGGCAAGGAAACCCGACCTAGAGTTTCTTGTGTAAGAGGTTCTTACAACTGCAAGCATTATTGTGTTAGAGTGCCACGTAAAACTACAGTTCTGAACTCTGGATGGCACTTCAACTGTCATGGGAAATCGCAGTGCATTTCGCTTAATTGTATAAAAAAATTACATGACAGTGGGTTTGGCAAAAAAATATGTTCAAATTGGGATGGAGTTTAAATTACATCTCTTATTATAAATTTACCCAATGTACGACCACGCACCGGAAGACGATGTGTAGGCCATTCTGCAAGGGGGCCCACGACCTCGACAAAACTGCGGGGAATCGCTTGATGGGGGAAGCGAGTAGCCGATCCAAGTAGCGTTCTATGGGAGAGGGCTATTTATTTATGTATTTATTTGTTTGTTACAACAAGCACGGCATATACCACTTACACTTATTATTAAATAACTATTATACATTATAAATATTACTGAAAAAATGTAATAACTTAATGACATTAGGCCTATGTTCAGCAGTGGACGTCGGCTGATAATGTTGATGACCCCAATGAATATTGTATCTCATAATTGCAGTACCCTATTATATTTTAATATAAATTTTAACACATGAATATAAAACCCGATTCAGATATGTATATAAACGATATACATATATATATATATATATATATATATATATATGTGTGTTTACCAAAAACTAGCTAATACTGGAAAATATCAAATGCTTACCCTTTTTAACTTCTTATTACATACAATATACTGTTATATAAACATGTACTCGTATGTACATGACATTCTCAAGTGCAGAGAGTACTAATACCTACCAATGTCTATTACAAAATAAAAAAAGGTTTGTACTATTACTATATATATACATATGATTATAAAATATATTATATTGTATAAATATAAATATTCAAAATATTTTCTTGTTATGGATTAGGTTGCCAAACGAGCAAGCGACTCACCTAATGGTAAGTGATACCGTCGCCCACGGACATCCGCAATACCAGAGGTCTCGAGGATGCGTTGCCGACCTATGAGGAAGAAAGATAGAAAGGAAGAGAAATAAGGGGGAGAGGTTAGAGGGGGAGGGAGAAGGATAGGAGGACGCAGAGAGGGAGGAATTGGGCCTCTGGAAACTCCCACATACCGACTGAAACGCAATAGCAATAGCTATATAACTTCACGTTTGTGTTATGTGGGAGTGTGGTGCTTCCCCGGTCGTGCCGGCCCATTCGGCTGTGAGGTTATAGCGTCGCACTACCACCAAATATTTTAACCAATATCATGGCAACCTTTTACATTTTATGCTAAAATTTATTTAACTTTATACACCCATATAACTTTCCGGTCTGTGCTTGCTTGCAATGTGCAAATAAAAGTAAACAAAAAAACGAGCACACCATATTTCATTACTTTCCCTTACGAAGAGAGCACGCTCACCTACCAATGTCTATTGCAATCTTAAAAATGCAATTCCCCGGTACAATATAGGTTTTTAACCTATCATAGGCACAAACATAAGAAATATACAAATGAGACAGAAATATTTACATTTTTAACGCATATGTAGTTAACATGTAAATATTAATTAGAATTTCTGATATTTCGGCGCACTGTTGCAAGCGACATGATCAAAGATAAACAATTGAATACTGACGAATTGCGGGTGGTGTTCAATATATACACCTAATGAGAATATTTCTAATCCACAGTACACAATTTCCAACAAAATCATATTCAAATCTAACACACCTAATACCCAAATTGATGACGCTAACACTAATAACATCCAGACACTTATCCGTGTTTGCCAGCAACTTGCTAATAGTTGCTAGAACAATGAAGATATCAGCTGTTCAATTACCATATGCGTGTTTGTCCTAACTCCGTCCAAACAGATTGTTTGCGAACAGGCTATCTCCAAGACAAACATTATAGGTACCAGGAGACGCTAGAGTTTGTAAGCTTGTAACTTAGCAACGTTGTTTTCAGTTTGACATTTTGGGTTTGAACTTTGTCTTGTATTTTATCGTTTCAACGCTGCGGGAGTGGATGATAAAATGCAAGACTGTGGCCTTAATTCACAATTTGATACTGAATAAGTTATATCAGCTAATTATTCTAATAAACATCATCATCATCATATCAGCCATTTCATTCAGTTCATTTATTAAGAAAATATTGTGTAGGTTGGTTGATTGCGATAGCTAAGGACGCAATGTCTCGTCTCAAGAATGTCTGGCGAAACCGAGGCATCACAAACAACACCAAGATGCGCCTCGTAAGGTTGTTGGTCTTCCCTATTTTCCTTTACGGAGTGGAGACGTGGACCATTCTAGCTCGAGAAACACAGAGAATTGAAGCTTTTGAGATGTGGTGCTGGAGAAGGATGCTGCGAATACCATGGACAGCCAAACGCACTAACGTCTCAATTCTGTCACAATTAAAAATTAAGGACCGATTATCTACGGTATGTCATCGTCGTATAATGAGCTATTTTGGCCACATCGCCAGACGTGGCGACAGCAGCTTGGAAAAGCTCATTGTGGTGGGAAACGTGGAAGGGAAACGTTCACGAGGCCGGTCTCCGACCAGGTGGTCTGACCAACTTAAAGAAACACCAACGTCCCGCTTTTACACCGCGGTGGAGATGGTCACAGACCGGAGCCGATGGAGACAGTTCGTTAGAACCAAAGTGCTGCCATGATGATCACGCTCCTCAGTCATGAGGGAACGACCGAAGAGAGAAGTTGGTTTATTTATGCAAAGCTGATATTATTGACTATGGTGAAACAAGCCATGTGTGATAATAATAATTCCCTTTGCCTTCCCTTTTTAATAAATGCGAAGAACAATATCTTATTTAAATTTCTATCTAAGAAGGTACACAAACCTAAAAAAAAGAACTAGTAATTATCTTTGTATTGCTGGAGATGACACAAATTTCAGGATACGAATAAAAAATTGATGCATTTAGTTTCTATGATTGCTTTAAAATCAAGGCCTATTTATATCTTCACAAAATAATATTTTTGAGGGGAATGTTGTGCACTGCTCTTCCGCAACGAGGGTGATTTAAGAGGGGGGCGTAGCCGGGGCTCAATCATCTCTACTTTTTGTACAATAAACACGTCAAACATAAATTGTAGCATTCATCTAAATAAAATTCAATAGATTAAAAGGGTTCGATAGTAACTCCATAAAAAGTTGAAGCTCAGAAATTAGTTATAATGTTTTAAGCTAGTCTTGGGGAAGGTTTTAATTAGTGCATTTTATTAAAACGACATGGTTGAAGTCTCTGTAATCCCGTAAAAATTAAATATGAACCAGGGCGTTGTAAAGCGTACTCTCTGTTATCCAAAGAAAAATGTTAGCTGTTTTACTGTATTCCAATGAGTTTCTGTTTTACATGTAACCTACAAATATGTTTTTAATTTCTTTTCTAAATCAATTTGTCTTATGATAATTAAAACAAAAGATTTATGAATTAAACTGACTTATATTTACTTCTCTGGGACGCAAAGGGTGAAGGCGATACGTACGCGAGTGTATAATTACGACCAAATTTCATTATTCGACTTCGCGAAAACTTAGTTTTTCGAAGCTAAAACCTAACAACCGAAGTTTGAAAAAAAAATGTAGTGTAAATTAAATATATACGTTCTTATGAAGTATGGGAGCAAATATACGAATAAGCAAACTTGGCTCGATAGAAATAAATCGGCAACATTCCCTAAATTTTGCTATTTTTCTTACGTGCTCTGTGGAAATAATCTTTTTTGTTCAATTATGGGCAAATAAATTTCAATTAATGTATCATATTCGAATTTTTAATGAAATTTACTAGTGAACTATGGACGCCTTTATCATTAAAATGTAATCATTTGATTGTACGAAATAAATAGATTTATTACTTACCAATACTTAAAACTTAATTACCAATACCAAAATGATAAGGTAGCGTAAAATTACGGTATGACGTCATATCGAAATTTTTAGAGACCATTATTTTAGCGAAAGCTAAGTCCCTGATCACGCGAGCCCAGCGCAGCTTAAGGCTTCAGCTAACCAAACGCGGGACGTGGGCGATGCGTTCCTTCGGCTTATTTCGTACTTTACCAATTTGCTTACGTGCTTTGGATAACATGTCATTATGGTCAGTATGGTAATAATGATGTTATTTGGGCTGCAAGTACGGCGGCATCGGCGGGCCCGCACTTTAATGTGGCGTGTTTGATACATTTCGGTGTAAAACAACACGCGCAGGACCGTCGACGGAACGCACCCCGCACGTACCGCGTTTGGTGTGATGAAGTTTTTACTGGCAGCCAAAAGTCGAAGTTTACAAACCACGCAAATATCACTAAAATTATCTGACGACTGTTATTCTATAGCATGTTGTCCAAAGCACGTAGGCAAATCCTACTAATACTATAAACGCGAAAATTTTGTGAGTATGGATGTGTGGACCTTTGTTATTCTTTCACTCTCAAACGGCGTGGGCAATTTTGATGAAATTTGGTATGGAGGTAGATGAGGCGCTGGATTAACATATAGGATACTTTACTCATCAGCATTATCATCATCATCATACACAACTACGCGGATGAAAAAGCGTAATATTATTTGGCACAGCAAAGACAAAATAATAAGATCTCCGCCTACGTCAAGATCGTAATTATGACAGTTCTGTCAAAGTTTGTATCAGATTCTGATAGCTTAGTCAAAAGCCAAGTCAATTCGACAGCTCGATACACTAGAATTGCTCGGCGACCGTCAAAGGTGATGAAATGTAATGACAGTTTTTTTTTCCATGGGGATTAATTTTATATTTGTATGTATGTAAGTCTTGTATTTTATTGTTAAAGTTTACTATTTGATATACTAAGTATTAACATGTACTCCTATAATAATATTACAGCAATTGCGTTTGACCATGTACATGTTTTATGACATTTTGGAATAAGGTAAATATGCCTTGGAGAAGTTAATAAACTTTTCAAAATACTAATCCTACGCAGACGTAGTCGCGGGGGAATTTTATACAGTATACACCAGCTAGTGTATACTGTATAAAATACAAGTACAATTTTAAACATGTAATACCGACTTCCATACTATTCAGTTATTGGAGTGTATCTCAAAAACAACTATACTGAATTTAAATGGGACCGCACGGAAAGCACCGGCTTTCAAACAAAAAAATAATTATGAGAATCGGTTCACCCAGTCGAAAGTTAAGAGGTAACAAAACTTAAAAAAACAATCAGTCGAATTCAGTACCTCCTACTTTTTTTGGAAGTCAGTAAATATGTGACAAACATTCGGCTATTGTAATAATGAATGCAGTCATATTTTGATATTAAACACTTTAAATGGATTAAATAGCGTAGAATTTGTATTATCTGCGCTCCGTGATTTTAACCGCGTGATGATGGTGATGATGATTATGTATCAAATCCGTTGAGCAGCTCTGGCGTGATCGAGTAACAAACCTCCATCCATCCAAACATTCACATTTAAAAAGATAATACATTATTTACGTTTCGAATACTTTTCGATGAAGATCACGGGTAGACTGAATTACAGGTGCCTGTTTTTGAGTTATGGAAATTATTTTAATGTACCGCCTCTAGTATTTTAATCTAAACCTACCCGATGCACGCAGACGCTTACAGTGTCCAGAAGTCTTGCAGTATTGTGCTGGCCGCCGGATTTTGTTAGCCTGATAACTGAATCCCAAGCAGGTGTTAGTTGCCACCCATCATCTCTACTGAAGTTAGGGTCTTTTTTATTTTTATGGACTCTCCTTAAAGCGGCATTCTGTTGTTGTCAGCTGTGATTTGTGGGTTATCGAACCAAATTTAGTCGTTGGGCTTATCCAAAACATGCTCATATGTATAATGCAGACTTGATAGAGCGTCTGTTTTTCATGTCAGCTATATGTCCTATAATGCGGACACCAAGAGAAGTTTCGTGCGCCCAATGTATGATAAACAACAACACCCAGTAATGTTGAAGTTTGGACCTACTCGGCAAGCGCCACAGCGAGCAATTCAACTCATCACTAGATTGTAAAAAACACATAAAAATCTTTCATCAAAAGCCCTATTCCTATGAAGTCATCAATTACGAAACACAATTTAAATTTTCGGAGCCAAGAAGCTTTTTTTACGAGCGTCGGACCGTCGACGTTGGACCCTCAGAATAATTCCTTCTTGACGGATATCCGGTGGAGATTAAAGGGCGAAAAATGTTCGAGATATTTTACAGTCACATTAGAATTAGGGAGGTCAAAGTATTTACTAACTTTTTGCAGTCTCATTTTGTGGTGATCTGTTCATTTTGGTTGAATGATGATGTAAACTATTGAGTTTGAATACGTTTTAATCCTTTTTATTAATAGTTATTATTGTGTAACTAGAGCAGGGATTTAGAAAAATTTGAACGTATTGAAAGCTTTTTAACAGTGATATAGACTGACACTTCAACTAGCGGTTTTTTCACGACTGCGTTCCTCAAGAAAGATTAATCCTTCCCAGGAATTTCTGAAAAAATGCTAGGTAGGTATATATTTTTTTAATAATTAAGTAGACAGGCGAAGCGCCGAAGCAAGGGTTGTAATTGTTCTTCAGGAACGCAGCCGTGAAAAAACCGCTAACTAGTTGAAGTAAATTATTTTGACTTTGACTTATTAATCTAAATAATAACTTTTAACCCGTCGCGTGTCACGCGTACACCATGTCTACGTTCAAAAAGTGGTAACCCATGTTGCGAGTACACCTAATGTATACACATTTTTATACCTCTGGTTTGTAACTAATGTAATCAGATGCACTCCATCGGTATAAACTTGCTTTTAGTTGGTCAAACTATTCAAGTGTAGTATTTTTTATGACAGGTTAAACAAGTAATAAAAAAAATTTTATAAATACATATAAGTACACGTAAAAACAGAAGATTATTAGAATACAGTATACCTGCTAACATTTTTCTTTGGATGGCAGAGAGAACGCTTTCCTGGTTCAAATTTAATCTTTACTGCGACTTTTTTAGAGACTACTCATGCGAATATTCTTGCGACGACTCTTTATTACAGAGACTTCGACCGTGTCGTTTTAATAAACTGCACTAATTAAAACCGTCCGCAAGTCTCGCTTGAAACACTATAACTAATTTCTGAGCTTAAGCAACAAGATATAAAGATTTCTTAATTTTTATGGAGGTACGATCTAACCCTTTTTATCTGTTTAATATTATTTAGATGAATTTTACAATTATTGTTTGACGAGTTTATTGTACTAAAAGTAGAGATGATTGAGCCCCAACCACGCCCCCCTCTTAAAGCATCCCGTTGCGGAAGAGCAGTGCATAGAATCCCCCTCAAAAATATTATTTTGTGAAGATATAAATAGGCCTTGAATCAGAAAATGAGGCAATCAGAAAAACTAGATGCATCAATTTTTTATTCGAATCCTGAATTTTGTGTCATCTCCTGCAATACAAAGACATATAATTACTATATAGATCTATTTTTTTAGGTTCTGTACCTTCTTATATCGAAATTTAAATAAGATATTTAATACATTGTTCTTGGCATATCTTGATAAAGGAAATTATTATTATCACACAGGGCCTGCGTCACCAGTCAATCATATCAGCTTAAATAAACCATCTTACAATTCATCCATAATCATCTAATATTCAGTCAACAATATTTTCTTTATAAATGAACTGAATGAAATGGCTGCATATCAGCCATTTCATTCAGTTCATGATGATGTTTATTAGAATAATTAGCTGATATAACTTATTCAGTATCAAATTGTGAGATAAGGCCACAGTCTTGCATTTTATCATCCACTCCCGCAGCGTTGAAACGATAAATTACAAGACAAAGTTCAAACCCATAATGTCAAACTGAAAACAACGTTGCTAAGTTACAAGCTTACAAACTCTAGCGTCTCCTGGTACCTATAATGTTTGTCTTGGAGATAGCCTGTTCGCAAACAATCTGTTTGGACGGAGTTAGGACAAACACGCATATGGTAATTGAACAGCTGATATCTTCATTGTTCTAGCAACTATTAGCAACTTGCTGGCAAACACGGATAAGTGTCTGGATGTTATTAGTGTTAGCGTCATCAATTTGGGTATTAGGTGTGTTAGATTTGAATATGATTTTGTTGGGAATGTTGTACTGTGGATTAGAAATATTTACATTAGGTATATATTGAACACCACCCGCAATTCTTCAGTTCATCCGTGATCTTTTCGTTTCCAACAGTGCGCCGAAATATCAGAAATTTAAACAACATTTACATGTCAACTACACATTGCGTATGTTTTTGTTTTTTTAAGTAGAAAAACGGGATTACTCACGTAATATTTATCGGATAGGTCCGACTATAGTTTCTACCACATTCGGTGGTATTTTTCAAAGAGTGTTCGGGACGCCCGCGTCGATAACGTCTCGCTTAGCACTGCCAACTGCAGTCAACCTGTTCGATAAATATTACGTGAGTAATCCCGTATTTCTTATTAAATATGAGCGAAAACTACGTTAGTTTTTATAGCAATATTCCTGTTTTATTTTTATATTTCTTATTTTTGTGCTTTTATTTGCACAATGCAAGCAAGCACAGACCGGAAAGGTATATGGATGTATAAAGTTAAATACATTTTAGCACACGTTAGCACATTTTTTTTAAAGTTTAAAAGGTTTACGTCATATTGGTTGAAATATTTGGTGGTAAGGCCATGCTGTAAGCCCACACCCGAATGGGCTGGCACGACCGGGGAAGTACCACACTTCCACATTACACCGATGTGAAGTAACATATCTTGCTATTGCGTTTCAGTCGGTCTGTGGGAGTTTCTTTCAACTCCTAGAACTAGATAGAGAAAATACATCCATATACCTGTTCAAAACTTCTTACCACGAACCAAATAATTTGGCAGTTCCTACCTCTGTCGTGTTAGTAAATTGTGGAATGCTTTACCGGTGTACGTATTTCCTTGCAGCTATGAACCTGGGTCTTTCAAGCGAGGCGTGAAAAAGCATATATCAGGTCATCATAGGGGTGAAGATTAGTGCAGCTTACGGCTGCTAGTGATAACTTATGGCAATGAGACGTGGTCCCTAACTGAGGACCTCATTAACAAGCTTAAAGTCGCTCAGCAAGTAATGGAGAGGGCTATGCTGCGTGATACGATCCGAAATGAGGAGATAATGTAGGAGAACTAAGGTCACCGACTTAAATCTAAAAATTTGCAAGTTGAAGTGGCAATGAGCAGGCCATAGCGCTCGCAGAACTGATAACCGATGGGGAAGAAAGGTTCTCGAGTGGCGACTACGCACCGAACGGCGATGTGTAGGCCGGCCCCCCGCTAGGTGGACCGACGACCTCGTCGCTGGATGCAGGAAGCGAGTAGCCGGTCCAAGTGGCGTTCTATGGGAGAGGCATAATGTTCAGCAGTGGACGTCTTCCGGTTCATAATGATGATGATGATGATGATGATATATTTTATAACTATATCATCCGCGCAGTGATGGATGATGATGATGGTGAATCTTATATAGCCTATGTTACTTAGGGTGAATGTAGCTTTCAAACGGTGAAAGAATTTTTGAATCGGTCTAGTACTTTTTGAGCCAATTTGTTACAAACGTACAAAAAATCTTTCCTCTTTATAACATTATAAGTATAGATTAGTTAATATTACAATATATAGTAATATTATATAGGATAATTTGATAAAAGTTTTTATTACATAGAGTTTATTTTTAGCAATATACATTGGTAGGTATTTAGTACTCTGTGCACTTGGGAATATTAAGTGCATACATGTTTAAACAGGGTGTCCCAAAACTCAACGATAACCTGGTACCGGGCGAGAGGCCAAGGTATACCAGTTATGAAAAAAATAAGAAAAAAATCTATGTCACTTAGTCAAGCGATGATAGACATTTTTCGAAAATGTTAAAAATTTGACACCCTTGGCCGCATATTTAGGTACTGTGATCGCAATTTTCACAATTTTACAGTGATTTTTTTAATAATGTTACCTAAAATGACAGTGCTATTAATCGTAACCACAAATGAAAGTAATAATCATTGTTAACTAAGTAAAATAAATTAAATTTTGACGAGTTATGGTTTATAAAATTTATGTCAGTCAACTTTGACACTCTACGCTGGAAAAAAAATTTACTACACTACCTATGGCAAGTTTTTTTAAAAGATGGCCCATTTAGTCTAGATTTCAAAATAGTACAACACTTGCCACTTTTCTTGCCAATAAAACTGCTATTTCGTATTTTTTGCGAAAGGAACTCATGGAAAATTTAATCAAAATAAAACGCACTGACTTTAAATTGGTACTGGGATCGATCCTCACGCATCAAATGCGGGTTTTCCGTATGCCAACTATGAAGGTTATGTAAGTTTAAATAACCATCTCTTTTAAACGTCGATTCGTCAGTCCACAAAACTTTATTTAGAAAATCCGGATCTTCACGAATAGGCAAAAAGTGTAAGTGTTTAATATGTTCCAGTACTAAGCTAGTTTTTGGTAAACATAATAATAATAATAATAAGTTCAGTGTCAGTAAATAAAAGCCTGGATTAATCCTTCCTAGGAAGGATTAATCCAGGCAGTCCTGAGCAAATGCTAGGTTTCTTTTTTAATCACGGTATAACAAAATATTTATAATTGAAATTTACGTACATATACGTCTCTGGGACGCAAGGCTTAATCAAGTTGAATATAATGTTGTTAATAAAGATGTCTAAAGAAGCATGGAACCATGTCTCTGTAGAAAAGAAGAGAGAAAGTCAAGCATTTAAGACAACGCAAAGTTTTTACTTTGTGGTATATACGGTACGGTTTCGATACGGTCGAAAATTTATGGCATAAAATTAAATCGCAGAAAAGGTTTAACAACGATTTAATTTTGATCTTTTGATTTTTGCCGTTAAAACGGCAATACATAAAGCGTCAACCATAACGACAATCTATATTTACCCAATGTAGTGCTCTAAAGTACAAGTGCAATTTGAAAAATTTAATACCGACTTCCATTCTATTATTTTGGTAAAAATCAGTTATTGAAGTGTAACTCAAAACTACTAGACCGAATTTGATAAAATTTACACGGGACCACACGGGAAGCACTAGCTTTCAAACAAACAATTTTGGATCTATTATTTTGGTAAAAATCAGTTATTGAAGTGTAACTCAAAACTACTAGACCGAATTTGATAAAATTTACACGGGACCACACGGGAAGCACTAGCTTTGAAACAAACAATTTTGGATATCAGTTCACCCAGTCGAAAGTTATGAGGTAACAAACATAAAAAAACATACAGTCGAATTGAGTGCCTCCTCTTTTTTGGAAGTCGGAAGAAAATAGCATACCACAAAAACCAACAAAGTGCATGACGGCTTGAGCCAAGAATAAGTGAACGACACTAATATTGTGAGTTGGTATGGCGGTACGGAACCCTCGGTGGGCTAGTACGACTTGTACTTGGCCGGTTTTTAAATCTTACGCGCCCAGATATGTAACTTGTTTCCTTGTGTCCTTCAAAAGATTTTGCACTGTTGTGTTAACAAGCAAGATGTACCCTTAAAAGACAAACAGAATTTTTTGATTTGTTCTAGTAATAGCTAATGTAACACATCTATACATGATTAGTAACATGGTTTTCAATTATAAGACTACAATTATGGTATTACTACCATGCTGTAGATTTCCTAGCAATGTTGCTTAAGGCGCATTCCATAGCAAATGCTGTGCATCCATTTTAACCCTTATATTAAGAAGCTATCATCGCATTTTTTTAAGGTCATTAAAAAATATCATGACACTATCCAACATTTTCGCTTCACTTATAAAATGAGAAGTAATTAAATGATACGCAATTATAAAATTTGGTGAGCCCACCCAAACCAGCATTCGTAACTACCAAGTCGAACTATCACTGCGCGTGGAATTTAAATTATCATGGCAGCACCGATTCACGCACTACATGCATAGAAAACCGGCCTCACTTCTATGTTCACAACATTCTGTCTTGACTTTTTATTTTGTCTAAGTTGGTGTTTGCATTTAGAACACACCAATAGATTCGGCCTCCATCTCAATGCTTATACAAACTCCTTGCGCAAAAGAATATTCGATATACAAACTCTTTGTGCAAATAACTCCTCGTGATTTGATTGGTCGATATTATTGACAAGGAATTTTTTTCAAAAGCATTAGAATAAAAATTGTATTACGGTCGTTGCTGCCATTGCAGAAAAAATAAAACCTATTATAATAATAAGAAAATTAACTTTATGTTTAGTAATTGTTAAGTAATTTTATTGTGCATTTTGATTAATTTAACCTTCCTTTTTTTTTCATTAATTGTCTATTTTCTCTTACACAATTTATTTTTCTTGTAGTCATGGTATAAAGTATAGTATGCAACTCTTGAATAAAACGGATTTATATCGAGGGCCATGAATCACTCATGATCCTTACACACACAAAGATAATGCAATGGCATTGACGTAAAACATTTATGTCATACATACATTCAAACTACAACAAACAAGAGAAATTTCTCATCCGTACGTAAACAGAGAAAATGCACTCGTTGATTACAAAAGTTACGTGAAAGCTTATTCGTGTAGTTTTGCTCGGAATAAATTAAATGAACCATGCATACTGAAGTTGGAAACAATAAATAAATTTATAATGACTTACGTGTTATTGCAAAATTGCCTCACAATATAAATTCTACTTACGTAAATTGAAGCTGAAACTAAAATATATTCTGCCGTAGTTTACAAGTGCAGTACCTAAAGTTGTTATTTATGATTATGTATCTATAAGATATATATTTAAACACATATGGTTAGACTTCAACATCGTCCGACCGTCTGTCCGTCCGTATGCTACAATCGGTTTTCTCTGCAACACTACATTATCAAGTTTATTTTATACTAGCTAATAATTGACACAGCAAAAAAGAATAAGCAAGATTTCTCTACCTGTTTTTAAGTAATAGCGTGATCAAGAGAAATGGGGGTTCATTTATATATATATATAACATATATGATGGCAAGTAGCGAGGCGGACATTGCATTATTATTTTCGAGTATCTCCTTTTATTATTTTTATTTCCTACAATATTTCTTTTACTCCCTATTTCAGTACTGGTACTCTTTTTGCTTTGAGACAATATCTGGTACTGCGGTGGTACCCACCAAAATTGCAAATCGCACAAGAGGCCGCGGACCTTGTAACTATAATGAAATAAATATTGATATATATAGATTTAGATAAAATATTTTTTTTTCAACTAAAAAGTGGTAATAAATACTTGATTACTGCTAAAGCGTCGTGAAATAGAGCTAAAATTTGAAATCGCAGCTCTAAGAAAAAAATATCGTAGAGTGTGTTATTAAAAGCTTTTCTTTTATTCATTTCTATACATTTATTTTTGTATTATTGAATAGAATACAGGAATTGATAAAAAATATCCTATAGGTTAATCCAATCATGTACCCCTTTACCAAATTTCACTAAACTTGGTTTAGCCGTTTGAGCGAAAAAAAGTAACAAACATACAAACATGCTTACACACTCACCAACATTCACCTTTATAATATCAGTATGTGTGATTTAAATTACATGGAAAGAAATAATTTATAGAAAAAGTTTTTGAATCAACCACAAATCTTTTTAAACCAATAAGTCGCTAAGAACGCAATACACCCCGTAGAAAGAGGAACTAAAAATGCGGAATGAAGGATGAAATCTATTGAAAGGGGCAAAATAATACGAAGAGATTTTAAAATTCCTATCGAGCATACCGGATTTATTCCTTAGAGAGAAAATCGCGACTAAGGTATTTTAATAAGCTGGCTGGGTTTCATATCATTCAGTAATCCCTAAAGATGTGGTGGAAAATGTAACTTTGATTTGTAATCGAAATACTGATTTAAAAGCGGAATAAAAATACTGACAATGCATTTTATCAAGACCGGTGCTTCACCATACAACAGGACAAAGTCACAATGTTTTATCACGGTAATACATTATCGTGGTTGCACGAGACGGAATTATAGAATATTTTTTCCACCAACGAAATTTGTGTTAATGAGTCTGTCCGGGGAAGTTTTGCCACTATACCTTCTTCCATCTTTTATCTGAGTTTTTTTTGTGTTTTATCTCCAATCAGTTTTTCTCTACTTTCAGAAAATTATTTGTGCGTGGCTTTGTTTGTGAAGACATCTCCTCGTTAGTTTATAGTGTGCTCCTTTGTCAGAGGGAGGAGGGAGGATCTGAGATTTAACAACTAAATGTTTCAGGGTTACGGGCGCTTACAGTTTGTCATTTGTGACAAACTGTATCTGTACTATATAGAAGCACTTAGCACCAGGTGGACTTCGTGGACCGTCTTCTATAGAAAAAATAATAAACACGCATGTAGGTAGATAAATAGGGTGGTAAGGAGACCCAATTCATTAAGCAATAGGCTTTTTGACAATTCTTCGTTTGTCTTAACATTTCAGCACGTTGCAAAGGATAATTTTCATCGTCTAGATAAGAAATATTTTGTATCAGAGGACCAACCACAACACTTTGAATGCACTATATTCTGCATATATTTCTTCAATGCTAGAAGAAGGTTTAGTTTTGGATATTTTTCTCGAAGCTGTTCATTAGTTTATGAAACTGTAATAACCTCTTGGATTGACTCATTGTAGGTAGCGGCATCCATATTGAAAGTGTGTAATGCCACAGCTTACAAATTAGGGACAACTTGTAAAGTGCAGTTCTTTGGTGGAAGATTGCTATCCTTCACCAAAGAACTGCACCTTACGGAATTAAATGTGGAACATGACAGTTGCTGTCCAAAACACTGGTTGAATCATTTCAATTGATCAAAAGTGAGACTAACACAAGTACTTGTTATAGTTTAGTCTCATCTCCGTAGAATAGGTAGGTGCCTACTTCGTCATACAAAGGGGTCCTCATATAAATGCACTGTCTGGGAGACTCAGTTCTGCTGCATATGCGGTACGTAAAATAAGAGAGCTAACAGACGCTTCTACGGCGCGGTTAGTGTATTTTGCATATTTCCACAGCGTAATGTCATATAGGATATTGCTATGGGGTTCAGCGACTGATATAGAGACCATCTTTATCCTACAGAAACGTGCTATTCGAGCTATATACGAAATGGGTCCCCGTGAATCTTTGAGAGATTTAGTTAAGAAATCAATATATTAAGTTTGCTTTCCTTATATGTATTTGAAAATATAATGTATGTTCGTAATAAATGCATAAATATAAGTTAAATATTGATCACCACACTTTTAATACTAGAAATACAAATAGGATAGCTGTACCTAGTTTTAGACTTGCGAAGAATAATAAGTAATACCTAGAAAATTGTGTGTGTTTTTACAAAAAATCCCAAAACACATAACTGAGCTCACAGAGGGCTGTGAAAACGTTTTAATAAAAAAGTTTATTATAAAGTTCGACATTACATAGAAGATAAAGATGCTTGGAATACTCCACTTCTGGCAAGCTGTCACTCTGTCACCCATAAAATGTAATATTTGTAGTACCTAAGTAGAAACATTGTAAACATCTATATAAAAATAATGGCCCCGAGTTTCTTGCCGCTTCTTCTCGGTGGGTTCTATATATTTTGAAAAGCGGCGGTAGAGTCTTTAAAGTACATAATAATGAAAAATTGTTTTTGATGCCTAAATTGAATAAATGATTTTGACTTTCACTTTTGTATGGAAATACGAAGTTAATTTCGTGTACTGTGGAGTTCAAGAAGTAAGCTTCGTATTTCCTAATGTACTAGAGTATCAATGGTTCGTAAGAACCTAAATTCCTATAAATTGCACAAACGGATCTTCAGGAAATAAGTCATTTATTTCTGTTCAAAACAGGGCACATAAATGCGAAAAGCCGATGATACCTGAACCAGGGCTTTCTAGTTAATTTGTTATTTATATTTCTACGCTTCACTCAGCGGATCTACCACTTCCGTTAACATTTTTCTAAGCAATTGTATTTCGTATGATTAGCGAAATAATAATAATAATGATCTCCCTGAGGCTAAATGAGACCCCTGACCCCCGGCTTGCCTTAATTGGCCGTCTGGGGGTGGAGACGCAAGAGTAAGTAACAAAAAGCTCCAAGGGTGGAAGTGTTAAAGGGCATAACGCCGGTAGTAGCGCTCTAGTGAAACCGCAGCACACCTTTCGACACCCTTCAGTCCCGGGGGGCTGAAGGGGTATGGGGGGCCCGTTTAGTGGATGGCAAGTCACCACCTGCCTAAATATATTAACATGAGACTAAAATTGGCAGGTGCCGTAGTCTCTTCCATAACCCACTATCTTCCTTATCACTAATAAGTTAATATCAATAGCTTGGCCATTTTACCCATATTTGTAATAGTTATAAGTACCATGTTACCCTTCATCCAACATTTTTTCTGTTTTTTATACTCCTTTGTATTTGCTATACCAAACAGGCCTCTAAGTGTTGGCTACAGCCCCACTTATGCCTTTGTAAAGGGCCGGATTAAATCCGTGAATTCTTTTTTTTTATAGTAATGATAATGATAAGTTTTTATTTCAGGCGTATAACCCATAGATTTAAGTATGTTTAAAAACACAAGATAAAAATAGAACTAATACAAAATATACAATATTACTATAAAAACTTAAGTGACAATAGGTCTATCAAAGTCATTTTTTTTTCGCACTCTGGTGCACCGTCAACCAAAATTTAAATATTGGGCTATTTAGACATTCACCCAAACATTGCAGTATGCCGTTTTGCGAATTCCGCAACCCATCCCAGAAGGAAGCTATCCTTGATCTAATTACTGCAAAAAGTCAGGAACCCGTGCATCAGCGAACATGCCCGACGCGCTACAACATCGCGCTTTCTTCATAAGGGTGCGAAAACCATCATTGTATTGCATCCTTATGGTGTGATAGGACTTTCAGGTGTCTTAAATCCACAACTGGCACGAGTGAAGGCACAGACAGTAGGCTTTAAATAAAGTAGTTTTTACCTCTGAGCTGCAGTCGGAAAATCGACGCGCGAGCATATTGCATCTGATGGACAGGTTCCTGCGCTCTCGTTCCATATCTCTGTCGTCGCTTAAATCCTCCGACATTATGTGTCCTAGATATTTAAACTCCTGAACAACCTTCACCGGTGAGCCCCTCAAAAACACATTTGGTATCCTGTCCGGCCCCTTTCCAGCTCGAAAAACTATAATTTCTGTCTTCGTTACATTATAAATAAGACCATGTTCTGCAGCGTATCTTTCACAGATAGCTAATAGCTTTCTAAGACCATTGATGGAGAGGCTAAGAAGCACCATATCGTCAGAATAGCTTAGGGTATTTATGCAAACACCTGCTACATGGCAACCAATCCGTGTGCTTCTTAGCTCCACCAGCAAGTCATTCATGTAGATGTTAAACAGTTTCGGAGAGGTCAGCCCGCCTTGACGTACACCGCAGTCCAGCCTATAATCCCTGGAAGTCGAGTCGCCCCACCTTGCAACATTAGTTTGGTTTCCATACCAGTATCTCAACAGATTAACGTGATTCTTCGGTACTTCTGAGTGGGCTAATTTGTTCCAGAGAATATCATAATTCACCAGATCAAATGGCCGACTCAGATCCAAAAAGCGTGCGAATACAGATGTCTCTTTGTTAATGTAATAATGAACTGTCTGCTTTAAACTAAATATAGCTGAATCTGTTGAGAGACCCGAACGGAAACCAAACTGGGAATCGTCAAATTTGTAGCTGTTCGCCAGTGAAGGTCGCAGCAGTCTTTCAAATACTTTACCTATTACCGTTCCTAATGAGATGGGTCGATAATTCGTGGCAATACCCAAGTCGCCAGTTTTGTTTTTAGCAATCGGCACTACTACGGTCTTCATGAGATTGTCAGGAAGATAAGAAAACTTACAACATAAATTAAATAGATTACACAATTTATCATAGGTTTTTTCATTTGCCCACTGGATATGTTCGATGCTGAAGCCGTAACACACACAGTTTATATACAAAGATAATATAATAAAACAAATATGGCCATAAAATAAACACCGTGATATTATTTTGCCGTTTAATTAAATGTTATTGTAATACGTTCATTTGTCTTGATAATAAAACATTCCATCGTTTTAAAAATAGAGGAGTCTGTACATTTATCAACTCTTTTTAATTTGGTTCTCTATGCTCCGCGATTTCACCCGCGTAATGATGGATCATGATGACTCAAATTTAGCGTACATAGCAGGCATAATGTAGCTTTATACTCGTGAAAGTATTTTTTGAATCGGTTAAGTAGTAGTTTTACGTGTATCCATTACAAACAAACAAACATCCTCTTCTACCAAAAAAAGGAGGAAGTACTCAATTCGACTGTATTTTTTTTATGTTTGTTACCTCATGACTTTCGATAGGGTAAACCGATTCTCAAAATTACTTTTTTGTTGAAAGCTGGTGCGTGTGGTCCCATTTAAATTTCATCAAATTCTGTCAAGTAGTTTTTGAGTAACACTACAATTACTGATTTTTACCAAAGTAATAGAATTGAATTCGGTATTAAATTTTTCAAATTGCAGTCGTTATTATTTTAAGTAACTAAGGATTAATACCAAGGTACCAATAATGTGGCCTGGTTTGTACCGTCTTCTATTGCTTATTTCTAAATGAAAAAGTATTATTAAGACATAAGTAACTGTAATATTTAGACATTATGGTGCACATTACCATAATCTCTAACTATTACAGTTCTTTGTAGATATTGACGTCTTCTATAAAACTATAGGACGTCACTTTGCTCTATAATTGTTAATAATTTACGCAGAGTACGCGATATAAGGACTATTTTGTAATTTGTTCACACCTTGGGTACATTATCGAAAATTTTATACGGATCTCTAACTTTTATGAAAATATTATATAGCCTATGTTCATCGGGGATAATGTAGGATTCTAATGGTGGGGGAGTTGCTATGTGCCTTCCCCGAGGTGGGTCTAAGGCCCCGTGGCCCTGTTTGCAGTCGTTGCTGAAGAACATCGTGGGGTTTTTAGTCGGTAGTTAGAGTCCGACATAACCTGCTCGCTATCCTCGGCCAGCGGGCATGCGTAAATACATTATCCCCACGCAAAAAAAAAAAAAAAGGATTCTAATGGTGAAAGATTTTTTCCTGAACCGCAGTTACAAGATTCTTGCTTGGATATGTGTTGCTATTATTCATATCTAAATCTAGCAAAGCTCGGTCATCCAGGTACGATAAACCAGTAGTTCTGCGAACAGCAGACCTCGCGAGAACACAGTCTTAAATTGCCGCTAATAAGCGGAAATTTTTCGCAGTACTACACAATCTATTATCTCGGAAATCACTTGACCAATTATGCTCATATTCAAAATTCCTCTTTAATCTCAGGTCGGTAAATAGCGCTGCAGCTAACTTCCCCCTTTATAAGAAAAGAACCCTCCCCCCACTAAAAACACCGCAGATAAAAACAAATCTCAAAGTCAAAGTCAAAGTCAAAATCAAAATCATTTATTCAATTTAGGCATCAAAGACGCACTTATGAACGTCAACTTTTCATTATAATGTACTTTAAAGACTCTACCGCCGCGTTCAAAAATATATAGAGCCCACCGAGAAGAAGCGGCAAGAAACTCGGGGCCATTCTTTTTATAAGATGTTTACAATGTTTCTACTTAGGTAATACATATATTACATTTTATGGGTGCCAGAGTGACATCTTGCCAGAAGTGGAGTATTCCAAGCATCTTTGTCTTCTATGTAATGTCGAACTTTATTGTAAGTTTTTTTTATTAAAACGTTTTTTACAGTCAACTTGAATTTGCCCTTTGTGAGCTCAGTTATGTGTTTTAGGATTTTATTGTAAAAACGCACACAATTTCCTAGGAATGACTTATTAGTCTTCGCAAGTCTAAAGCTAGGTACAGCTATCCTATTTGTATTTCTGGTATTAAAAGTGTGGTGATCACTATTTAACTTATATTTATGTAAATTTTTACGAACATACATTATATTTTTAAATACATATAAGGAAGGCAATGTTAATATATTGATTTCTGATTTCTTTAAATAAATCTCTCAAAGATTCACGGGGACCCATTTCGTATATAGCTCTAATAGCACGTTTCTAAAGGATAAATATGGTCTCTATATCAGCCGCTGAACCCCATAGCAATATCCCATATGACATTACGCTGTGGAAATATGCAAAATACACTAACCGCGCCGTAGAAGCATCTGTTAGCCCTCTTATTTTACGTACTGCATATGCAGCAGAACTGAGTCTCCCAGACAGGGCATTTATATGAGGACCCCATTGTAGTTTTGCGTCAATTTTAATGCCTTAATATCCATTACGAGTTTAACTCCATCAAGCGTAACGTTGGACTCCAAATATAGAACAGTAGGCAAAGAAAACTTCAAACATTTTGTCTTTTTTGATCTGTATCAAATAGTAGAACATGCGTACTAGGTTTTGTCCAGAGTGGTTGAAAAATGCGACATGTACAGGAAGACAAACAACCTAACAAATAAACGGACAGATGAAAGTCTATTTGGCCAGTTAAAGCAGAGACACTTTACTTGCTCAGTCAAGAAAGTAAAACCAAATAAAGGATTATAATCTAAACTTTGATCACCGCCAATTGACTTTTGGGCCAGCGTTCTGTCCCATAGCGTTTATGTGTGTTATAGATCTAACAAATGGGTTCTCAATTCTCACATCATATAATCTTAAACTCCGAATTTTCCCAATTTACATCTATATCTATGCTTAAAAACAACACACAAGAAAATACGAAAGAAAAAAAGAAATTACAACGCAATACTAAACTGATTCTGACGCTGTTTCATCTGCATTAAACAAGAAAAAAAAACGTATTCACCAAAATTCAAGTCTGCCCTAAAATAATACATGTAAAATAACACGGACGTACCAACACGGAAAATAAAAAAAATCATCGGAATAACTTTCCTCAAATGCAACAGGTAAAAAACTCACCGGTCTTTTACCTGGTATAACGAGAAAATTACAAAAACTGTATTTGCATCCGGCGTAGGATTCCGAGCGGAAACAAGTGTGCTTTCGCTCGCTCATTTCCGCTTTTGTCGCTTTCTCGCTTACTCTTTCCCGCTCTTATCGCTACGCTTATCGCGTGGACGGTAGATGCGGGAAATTCAAACTAAACTTAAAAGTTGCTTACTCGAGACGCGAGTGTGGTAAATGTTTTAATAAAAACTTAGGGTGAGCTGTTATTGGAGCGGCACACTGTATTGTATGTTTTAAGTTGGAATATTGAAAGTTTTCAGCGTTTTGTGGTTATACTTTGTGAGAGTGGCGAGACAAGCAAGTTGTTTGCACAAATGGTAACCTTCACGCAAGCTTATTAAAGTTGAGATGTATCTAAACTTTAATAAGAACAAGTAAAAGAACTGATATATAGAGTATATGTGTATAGTGGGTTTGACATTATGGATTAACATTGCTAAGTGTTACAGTGTTAGTTTTGTTATCTATCTATCTGCGAGTGAAAGTCCCGTTAAAGCCGGTCCAGCCGTTTCAGAGATTAGCCAGAACAAATACAGACAGACAAAAAATTTAAAAATTGTTTTTTATATGTAAGGACCGTATATACCTACTTTCATATGCATATAATGAAAACCTACTAATTTGGAATTACCAACAGACACTTTTTTTATAATATATTTTATAATTTTAGCACTTACATAGTTTTGTAACTTATATAATATAACTACAATAATACACAAAAAATGTTTGAAGTGAACTAGGAACTAGGATCATCGCCTGTGTTTCAGCATACAGCGATCTCCTCCTATTTTTCTTATGAAGCTAGCCTCATATTAATTACTAACAACCTTAAATATTTTTAACGTAAATCTTAGGCATATTATTAACAATGTAAGTACATATCTATACGAATTTACTGTGAACTAAACTTAAATAGATTAGAACATTATATACCAAAAAATTTTAAAAACAGTAAAAAATTTTGAAAATGTCTAGCTCATCTAAATATATATGAGTTAATTTGAAATACTTTGTTCTTAGAAGTCAATCAGTAAATCGATTCGTAAAAACTAATAATAAAATGCAGTACGTACATACAAATATAAAATAATTAACATTGGAAAAAAATGCCATTAAATTGTATCACCCTTAACTGTAATTGTGCTTGTATACTTGCGTAGGCATCCCGAAATCCGTCAAACGAACTTTCGTATTTTGTTTTTGGAGTAGGCCTTCAGTGTACTTGCACATCGGTAGGATCGGAATAGCTTGACTACAGTCGGCTGAACAACAAAGATGGATGACATGCCAACTCTATCGCTGAGTGCGTCTAGTGTAGCGAGACTCTCGAGCTGTCAAAATCATAGCGTGTTTTTGACTAAGCTATCAGAAACTGGCACATCTTTGACAGAACTCTATTGATAGAAGATAAATCATCATTACGATCTTGACAAAAGTGGAAATCTTGTTATTTTGTCTTTGCTGTGCCTAAGAATGTTACGTTATTACGCACCCGCATGATGATGAATGATGATGATGAGGATGAAAAGTATCCTAAGTGGTAATTTATTGCCTTATCTACCTCCATACTAAATTTCATCGAAATTTGCCCCGACGTTTGAGTGTGAAAGTGTAACAAACATACAACCATACACACAAACTTTCATGTTTGTAATATTAGTAGAATGAGTTTATTTAAAATAATGTTTTCCTAAAATAATTCTTATCAACGTTGTCATGAAATGTAGTACTGTACATAGTATTGAAAATAGTTGGTGTCCGTGACTTCGTCTGCGCAGGATTAGTAGGTACTATTTGGAATTACATTATAGGACTAGCGGCTTCACTCGCTTGGTCTTGGTATAGAGGTAAAAGTGACGTTTGGAACCTCGAGGTCCTGGGTGGATCCCCGGGTTGGACAGTTACTGGCTTTTTCTGCCCAATAAATTTTGAAGGAGCGCCCCTATAGTTTACAATAGACTCGCCTCTTAGGTCCAAAAAATAACCCCCATGCAAAATTTTAAACTTTTAGCACTCGCTGTAACGAAGTTTCATACAAACTAACAACCCTAAAAAACCCTTACGGGTTGAATTTCATGAAATCCCGTCTTAGTGAGCACCTACGTCCTAAAAAGAACCCCCATGCAAAATTTTAAACTTTTAGCACTCGCAGTAACGAAGTTTCATACAAACTATCAACCCCAAAAAAACCCTTACGGGTTGAATTTCATAAAATCCCGTCTTAGTGAGCACCTACGTCCTAAAAAGAACCCCCATGCAAAATTTGAAACTCCTAGCACTTGTAGTTTCTGAGATTTCGTGATGAGTGAGTGACCTTTTATATATACAGGGTTTCCCAGAAATAGTGGATAATCCTGCACGTGCATGTGCGGGGGGGAAGGTGGGGCCCCACATCCTAAAACAAAAATTCTATTTCCAACAGTTCGAGGTTTATGACATTATTTGTAAAATTTAGAAATTTTCCAGTTTTTCTCATATTTGTGGTCATTACGCCCGCTACATGAGGCCTAATTTGGATTTTTTTATTTTGACGTGTTCCCTTATAGTGGTATTCCTAAATTACCTTTAAAAAAACTTACCTACTTAAAATAGTAGTTAACTAGTAGTCTCTAAACATAATTTTTATTTCTGGAATTTATTTTATAGCTAAGTTTGAACACTCGGTGATAAAACTCTACATTTGACTCTACATTTACTGAGATTGCCGATCAGAAATACACAAGAGCACATGCGATGTCAAGAACGTTGAAATATGCACTAAACTAGTTTTAACTACTGAGTCAAAACAATAACCAAATACGAATTCAAGGATACAAAGGAGAATTGTTGACCCTTTCACTCGCAATAATCTAAAGCATAGTTTGTCTCGCTCACACAGCTTAGAATTCGAGGAATGTGTCGAGCAGGTAGTAAAGTCTTACTAAAGGGTCGACAGCTCTACTTAACTGATAGAAACTAAAAAAAAATACCTGTACATATTTTTGTAATTTTGTAATGAAACGCCTACTTATTACACATTAGTAGCTGTAGTTCAGAAATTTTACTATTAAAGTGGATAGTATTCTACTGTTTTGTGATCGTCATGATGTAGGCAAGTTTTTTATTTGATTGGCTACAAAACTCTGATACATTTTTTTTACACCACAGGTGTTCAAACTTAGCTATAAAATAAATTCCAGAAATAAAAATTATGTTTAGAGACTACTAGTTAACTACTATTTTAAGTAGGTAAGTTTTTTTAAAGGTAATTTAGGAATACCACTTTTAGGGAACACGACAAAATAAAAAAATCCAAATTAGGCCTCATGTAGCGGGCGTAATGACCACAAATATGAGAAAAACTGGAAAATTTCTAAATTTTACAAAAAATGTCATAAACCTCGAACTGTTGGAAATATAATTTTTTGTTTTAGGATGTGGGGCCCCACCTTCCCCCCCGCACATGCACGTGCAGGATTATCCACTATTTCTGGGAAACCCTGTATATAGATTATTATCTTCTCCAAGGGCATATCTATCTTTATACCAAAATGTCATACAATATGTACATGTTTAAACGCAATTGCTATACCTAATAGTCGATCGAGAAGTGGGCCATACTGCAGTCCTTGCAGCGATGCCAAATTGACTATAGGTATATCGAAGCGTTGAAGTGTTTATACAGCAAGGCCACTATGTCAGTCCGATTACAGGACCAGAGTACGGAACAAATTCCATTGCAGAGAGGTGTGAGACAGGGAGACGTCATCTCTCCAAAACTGTTCACTAACGCATTGGAGGATGTTTTCAAACTTTTGGACTGGAAAGGATGTGGCATCAACATTAATGGCGAATACATCACTAACCTTCGTTTTGCCGATGATATAGTTATAATGGCGGAGTCGCTCGAGGATATCGGCACCATGCTCAACGACCTCAGTAGAGTTTCCCAACAGGTTGGTCTTAAGATGAACATGGATAAGACGAAAATCATGTCCAATGTCCATGTTCCACCTATACCGGTAATTGTTGGAAACGATACACTCGAAGTTGTAGACGAGTACGTCTATCTGGGACAGACTGTCCAATTAGGTAGGTCCAACTTCGACAAGGAGGTCGCACGAAGAATCCAGCTCGGATGGGCAGCGTTCGGGAAGCTTCGATCCATCTTTTCGTCCCCAATACCTCAGAGCCTGAAAACCAAGGTTTTCAACCAGTGTGTGTTGTCAGTGATGACTTATGGCACTGAGACGTGGTCCCTTACTGTGGGCCTCATTAACAAGCTTGAAGTCGCTCAACGAGCAATGGAGAGGGCTATGCTTGGGGTTTCCCTGCGTGATAAGATCCGAAATGAGGAGATCCGTAGGAGAACTAAGGTCACCGACATAGCTCTCAAAATTAGCAAGTTGAAGTGGCAATGGGCAGGCCACATCGCTCGCAGAACTGATAACCGATGGGGAAGAAAGGTTCTCGAGTGGCAACCACGCACCGGAAGGCGTAGTGTAGGCAGGCCCCCCACTAGGTGGACCGACGACCTCATAAAAACCGCGGGGAATCGCTGGATGCAGGAAGCGAGTAGCCGGTCCAAGTGGCGTTCTATGGGGGAGGCCTATGTTCAGCAGTGGACGTCTTCCGGCTGATAATGATGATGATGATACCTAATAGTATTATATGAGTATACTTAAATACTTAATATATAAATCAATAAACAGTAATCATAAAGTAAAGTACTCAGATACATACAAATATAAAATTAGTCACCATGGAAAAAAAACTGTCATTACTTTTGACCCATCACCCTTAACGATATTTGTGTTAAATTTCATCACTCTTGACGGTCGAGAGAGCACGTCTATTAGTTTATCGAGCTGTCAAAATGATATATGATGTGCTTTTGACCTAGCTATGAGAAATTGACAAATCTTTGACAGAACTGTCACCGTTACGATCTTGACATAGACGGCGATCTTGTTATTTTGTTTAATATTATGCTGTGCCTAATATTACACGTTTTCACCTGCGTGGTGATGATGATGATGATGATTATGATAAAGAAAAGTAGCCTAAGTGCTTCCCGGACTATATTATTTCTCTGGGCCAAATTTCATCCAGATCCATTTAGCCGTTCTCACGTGTTTGTCAAAAAGCTTTGAGGGTGGTAGCTGGCCAAGAGCACGACTGACAATGATCATGTATTGCAGTATAACTGTGTAGTAATATTATGTTTTTACAAATCGCGAAAAATATGTCTTTAGGATAATCATTCACGCGCGAAGACGAATTTTGTTTAAAATTAGCTTGTTAGTACAAAGTTCTCCAAAGTGTATACTTGCTAATAAAGCTCTATACGGTATAGGGTTGATTTATTGTTAAACTAAAATTAATATTGTACGTCAAATTCCTAAACACGTTCCGTTTCCACAACAATATAACAGCGAGCACAATAGCCTAGATACGCAACGACGTTTATTTTTCTGGTGACTTACGTCACTGAATTTGTCATTGATGTTAGCACATTTGAGGAGTTTAAGATCCATCTAACTTATGCTACCGCTATGCTCAAAAAATTACGACATGTCTGCAGTTTGTAAATTAAATTATACTTTTCTCATGATTGATCTAATGATGAAAAGTCTAATTCTTATGTCACTGTGTTGTTTGCAACCTAGTTGATATAAAATAACGAGACGACCAAATTGTGCACTGCAGTGTGTTACACTTGTAGTAACCACAACCCTTCGACCACCAACAACCACGTATTAAGATAAAAGTTTGCAATTTAATTATCCATGGAAAGCATGGTTTTTTGATTATCATTCAATCCTATTTTTAATTATTTAATACGCAGTTTGATTACGTCACTTGATGTCAAGCAATTATGTGATCTAATATGGAGCACGTAAGCCTTGATTATATTGTACGTGTATATATTATATTATAATCACGTGCTGCATCGTCCTTCAAATTCTAGTGTTTGCCTCGTATGCAAAGGAATCTCGCATGAAAGTCGTAGTAAGTCGTAGTAAGTCTTGTTTCTTCGCCTGTTACGAGCGCTCTGACCACGAAACGAGAGACGAATTACCTTAACTCCAGCCCGACACATAGGATATTAGTGAAAATAAACTGATATAATAGCAGATTAGTAGAGCCAAACTTGTCTAGAGCAGGAGAAATTTAATGCTCTCTGTAATATTAATGCAGATCATCACTCATTCAGAATTACAACGCGAAAAATAACACGTTTTTTATCGTATGAAAATGGTGAATCAGGCGGTGGGACTATGCTTTATTCTGTAGTCAGGCGGTGACATAAATCATGGCAGCCCTTTGGCGCTCATGTTATATTTGGTCTTTTAGCGCTAGTTTGATATTTGGATTTGCGTGAGTGTTTTCAAGTAAACTACGCGAATGACATTCTAAAGCTAATGTATTTAAATGACTATCGCAGTGCAGTGGCACGTGAAACTTTATCTTCACGCTCTGGCCACCATCTTTACGAAACTTAAAATTTACAAGCAACTAGCGACTGCCCGCGACTTAGTTCGCGTAGTAGTCTCGTAGTCGCTCGGAAGTAACCTCCATACTTTTTTGGTTTTTCTTTCAGAATAACCTTCTCGTAGCAATAATTAACACAACAAGATACAACTAGCGAGATTGTTCCATCCTTTCTCAGGTTATAGCTTGACCAGCAGTGCAAGTACCGAACTTACCGATCGATAAATTCGAGTCTTGAATTAGTCGTACTTCGAAAAAACTGGCTATATCGATCTTTTGTCGATCATTGCAAGTAAGTAACAAAATTAAGTGATCGGTAGACAAATTTGATAAGCTTTTACGAATATACGATACCCTAGCATGTAACTGTTCAATTACGTTTGAGATCGTCTATTTATTCGATTTTAACGATTGTTTTGTCAGCTTTGAAAATGACCTTTATATAGCTTATCGACAAGCGACGGGAATGGGGATATTGTTTAGTTGTGGTTGGTCTTACTAATATTTTAAAAGCGAAAGTTTGTATTTATGGACGAATTGATGTTTGTTATTCTCTTACGCTCAAACGGCTGGCCCAATTTAGATGAAATTTGTGTGGAGGTATATGGAGTGCTGAATCAACACATAGGATAATTTTCATCAACATCGTCATCGTTCATCACCATGCGGGTGTAACCGCGGGGCGCAGCTAGTATTCAATAAAATAAATAGACTTCGGCCTTCTTTTGATCCCAGAAGAGCGAAATGCTCGTAGAAATCTTCAAATTATAGAAGGACGCATTGTGGAATGCAAAAACAATTCGTAATAATCGATATACTGTCGACAATGTGACGATCATATAAGTCGTCGATATGACTTCCATACTTGCTAGGGGCGATACGATTTTTTATCAATCTTAGCGACTCGACAAATTTAACGACTATTACGGTACTGCTGGAGATATAGGATTTCGTTTTCATATATGGATAACATCATATACAGAATACTAGTTATCGCAGATAGGTAAGGAGAAAATAATCTTGGCCGATTACTTACATAAACATGGTTCATCGAAGGAAACTATGAAAAATGTTTTATTATTCTGGTTAACCGATAGAATTTTAATTGCGTGGTACCCTCATCATCTTTATTTGTTTATTAAGATAATGTATCGTTAGCCTTATAAAGTAGCGATTCATTTGTTAAAAAAACTAAACTACCGAACTAAAAGTTTATTATGGTGGTTCTTACTCTCTTACTTTAACAATAAAATCCAAAATCATTTAACACTTCTTAACTAGAATGACACTTGTAAAAATATGATTATTCTATTCAATTTTGGGTTTTTAGCTTATTTAGCGAGCACGAAGTTACGTGACGACTAAACCATCTAAAATACGCCCACAATTGAAGAGAAATATCTAATTTTAGTGCTGTCATTCGAATGTGTTATACTAATTTGGATTTTAGCCTAAACAAATTAAGTAGGTACTGCCATAATTTAGAGATTTTGAGTAGCCATAGTTAAGACGCGCTCGTATCCTGATAATAGTAAAAAGAGGAATTTTTAAACACCTAGTGTAACGAAACAGATCGATAATATATTATGAAAAGAATACAAAGGTTAGAAAAGGAATAGGAAAAGAGTAATAACCGAATAGAATTCATAAATATAACTCTCTTTCAGCAGAAAAAAATCCTGAATAGGTCCACAAAAATAAACTTTCACGTCCAAACTCTCAGAATTTTCAGCTATAACACTATATTTTTTTTAGGTAATACTTAGCCAACGTATAGTACTAAAGTTATAACCAGCAGTTTTTTCGATTCTGTTAGTATATATCGAAAAATATAAAGAAAACGTACAAAATTAACGCATTTTCGCATGACATCGTCCAATCTAACAAGCGATTTACAACCTTACGTAAAGCATCGTAAATTATTTTAAAATTAGGGTTGGACCGCGCCTTAAGAGAATGCTTACAGAATCAACACCAATATCTCGTATCTGGCAGTGCTATTCCAGTTAAATTTGCTCCAGCAGTTTTGAACAATAGCAAGAACAAACGGACGGCCCAAATTAAAAGTTTTAACTTTAAGTACCGTTGGATGCAGGCTGGTTCTAACCGGTCCTTTTGGAAAGTTATAGAAGAGGCTGCTATATGCTGATATGATGATGATGAACTGTACATACCTTCACATGTGTTAATTAAATTGACTACTTTTTTCATATTACAAACAGACGTTATAATTTTATTGATTTGTATGTAAGTAATGGAGACGATGGTAACTTTGCAACAATGTTTACACACTTATACCACCGCGCTAGGATTACGTGTCGCGAGAGGCATGGACGCTCACAATAGCACATCGCAAAAGCTTAAGACCCGAGGGTAAACATATGTGCTTATCACCCAAATATTTGGTCCGCTCAGGGATCGAGCCTGGGACCCACGGATGCATGGATCATGAAATCACGGACACTATACCAACTTATCTAAAAGAGGTTTTCAAACAAATGTATTTGATGAGATTAAGTTCACAAACCATAAAATAATTACGTTACCAATTAATGAATATCAAAGCTGATAGAAAAAACAAACATGGCGTGCCCTAAAATCTAGTTTGCTAAAAAAAATTACGAGCAAACTAGCCTGTCCAAACCTTTAACCGCTTCGGGACTAATCGTTTTGCCCCCCGGTAAATGCTACACGCGCGGGAGGCCTGAAACGGAGAAAACCCTTTGATTTTTACGTGTAAAAATCACGTTAGTTTTTATAAGATAAAAAAACCCTTTGATGTTTGTTTATTACTAAAGTGTAAAAAGTATTGCCTAAATGGAACCGCCATAAACATGTTTTTCTATGATGATTGTTAATTTATTAAACGAAATATTTAGCGATGTTAACTATAAAATATTCAGTACAAGAATCGGTAAACAAGGTTCCATATTTATTACCTTAAATATATTTGTTCAAGTTCAAGTTCAAGTCATTTATTTCGCTTTAAATTGTGGTTATAATGAAAGATCTTATAGCTATAATGTTTAGTACAACTTTTGCCTATTTGGCATGCGAAAATTTAAATCTTAATCTAAAATGATATTAAATTTAAGGTAATATACATTAAAATCCTAAGTTAAATAGGAAAAACCAACTAATATGTTTATAATACACGACACTGTAGGAACTATACTCTATACTACTATTTTAATGATAAACTAAAATTATACAATATGTTTGATATTAGGATGGGCTATATTTATGGTCATTATGTGAAAAGAAATGATTAATTTGATAAAAGCTACAATCAATTAACCATCTGAAAAGTTTGACTTTGAATTTTGGGAGTGGAAGGGATTTTAATGATTCTGGGATTTTATTAAACACTCTTAACGCCATAATATAACAATTTCTGCGGTAAAGCTCATTATTACACTGCGGAAACACTAATCTGTTCGGAAATCTTGTGCAGAAGCTACGGTTATCGCACAAGTTATTGAAAAGTTCAGGGTGTTTTTTTACAAACATACATATTTCAAATATATACATACAAGGAAGTGGAAGCACCTTTAATTCCTTAAAAAGAGGCTTGCAGGATTCTAGAGTTCCAACACAGCAAACTGCTCGGATACATCGTTTTTGTGCTTTGAAAGTGTTGTAATATGACTTCAAATGTTTAATGCTTATAAGAACTGGTGTGGTATTAATGTATTTTTTGTATTGTACTTGAATAAAAGGTAGGGTTTACTGCTTCTAAATATGAAATTACAACTCTTTTATTTTTATTAACAAATGTAATATGACTTATAAATGATTAATAACTATATAGAATAATAGACCTAGGAGTTCGTGTTGCCCATTCCTTTATTGATTTATATTTTATATTTATTATAATGACATATACTTGAGTTTTTCAATTACATCAACGTAATAGTTATAATTGATCGACCGAGTGAAGCGTCTCTGCTTTAACTGGTCAAATTGATCTTCATCTGTCCGTATGTATGTTAGGTTTTATGTTGGTCTTCCTGTACAGATAGCATTTCTAACCAACCTGGACGAAACTTGGTGTACATGTTCTACTATTTAATATAATTTTTGATGGTTCTGAGTTGAGGGGGGGGGTACTTTTCCTACAAAAATGGGAAGTTTTCTGCGGCGTTTTTGCCGACCAATTTTGATAAAATTTGGTACACACATTAGGTACCTTTCTTTAAAGACGAATTTCGAATTAAGCATATTTTTCAAGTGGTTCCCGAAATAATAGGATGAAAAGTACTGCGAAAAATTGCCGTAAAATTTAATAATACTATGTGCTTGCGAGGTCTACTGTATGCTGAACTACTAGTACATATTTTTCAAATGGTCGAAAAGGTACATTGTGGTGGAGTTCGCCAACAATAAACGAAGCTGTAAATAAATAAATAAAAATATATATAACATTTTATCAATTATAGTTCTTCGCGTAAGCCATGTATTTTGAATGTTATGCTTGAATGTATCTCCAACGAGTCCAAACACTAACAAATTTATGCACATTTTCACGAACACAAATATTAACTTGCTAAAGCAAGCTTTCTACTCGTTCCATAAACAAACTGTTTGCTTGCTCATAATATAAAGGTGGAGCAATGCTAAATAAATCTGAGTGCTCAGCAAAATGCAACCAAAATACTGTGAGGCTTAAGCCAACTGCTCCGACAGGATGGAATCCTCGGGATTTCTTTGTGTTACCCCGTGTATACACAGTGACATTGCTATCGTAGTATACTAGTGCTCTTGTGTATGGTGTGTACGAGGTTTTTTCAGGGGCTCCTCTCTAAGGGCCCCCTGACTTCCCAGTATTGGAAGTTTATAAGCATGATATTTAACTTTATAACGAGCATAAGGCGAGTGTAATACTACTTAACTGATAATGTTTATTGTAACTATATTTTTTTTATTCATAGCTTAATAATATATTACGATCTGCCTATAATTTTACCTACCACTTCCACACTATACTTTGATTATTTTTAGTCTTATCCGTAATATAATAAAATATAATAAATGTTCAAACACAATCTAATTAGGTTGAGCAGTATTTTATACCGTAGAAAGTCAGTATAATCTACTCATCATACAATTTAAACATCATTATCGCCTGTAATACTAAAACTGAGGAAATCCGTAGAATTAGGACATCTCGGTAAGCTTTCAATTCAATTCAAATACTTTATTTGCATGAATATGGGTACAAATAAGATCTATAACAATAATTTAAGTCCGCCATAACAACCTCGTATGAGGTATGCAAATGTCAATGTAGAATAACTAAAGTCGTCAGTGAAGTGAAGTAATGCAATGGCATTTGATAAGGTTTACTATTTGTCATGGTAAATGTAATACCGACATGATGTTTCTTTTAAAAAGTCTTTGACCGAATAAAATCACTTTGAAGATCGCTATCCTCGGATGTCTTAGAGAAAGGACAAATGCTAAAAAGTAATATAACATGTCGGAATTAAAGCAGTCGAAATACTTCAAACATGTTTCGTTATTAACCACAATAGCTGACGAATAAAAAAACTATTAAGGTACAGAGTTTTTGATTGGAGAGCACTTTTGTGTTGCAGGATACCTTGCGGTCAGGTGGAACAGCGGTCGGCCTGCGTCAAACACTTGGTACTTAGTGTACCTGCAGTGAACATTACGAGAAGGTTATGTCCAGGAGTCAACTGGTATGGACTGATTGTGTTGATCTAATAACTACACTGCTACAGTGGCCCTCAAATTTTAACGCAGTAAACTAATCGGAAGGAGAATATTTCTCTACCAGCGGTTCTCGTAAAGAAGCAATCTGAGTTATGTGTTTTATAAATTGGGTCAACGCAACGTAACTACCTCCAGCCTTTTCTTAAAGAACTGTAGGTAACGTAGCTTTCGCTCGTTTGTAGGGGGCCCTCATCCTTGCTACGTTACTGGAGCAGACGCTGTATATAATGTCGTCGCAGGGCAGAATGAGACGCCGTGGGCAAGACAGCCCGGTCTGTGTACGTGACTGTTTTTTATAATACTCTTGAGACGAATGAGCTGATCACCAAGATGTTAAGCGCCATGGTCGCTCATGACAACATGCAGGTTAATCTAGAGGTTTTATGATGACAAGTGAAGAGTTGACAACAATATTTTGTTTTAATTGGACACATGCAAATTTAACAACTGTAATAACGTTCACACCAAAAATTTAAAATATACGCGATGTACTCCGTTTCTAATCATTTAATCTCAGAAATCATTACCATTTATATATTATCAAATTAAACAACTTTAGATATAAAAAAATAAAAGAAAAAGTGCTTTAAAAATTATAGAAGTTATTAGAAATGACATGATTAAATGATGATGATGAATAAAAAAGAGGAAACTCCTTTTTATTCAACTTCGAAAAAGGAGGAGGTTCCTAATTCAACAGTTTATTACCATATTATTAATTCGCCAATTATGAATTGATTTTGGTTATTATATTTGTTAACTACGTCGTACTTTAAAGGATAATTAAATATGAAAATTTTAGAGATGAAATTTTATTAAAACTGTGTCACTCAATTTCGTTAGTTGTATACCGAATTGCAAAAAATATTTTTTATGGTTTTTAATATACATTTTTTTAATATAAATCAGTAAATTATTAAATAAATTATAAAGGTTATATATAATTAATCTTTAGTCAATATTAAATAACCTGCCCCTGACCGCTCTCGGTAGAAAGGTGCTTATCACGCTCACTGCGTTCCCACGCTGAATTCACGAGTTTTCGAGTCACCGGTTTTTTAGTTGAAAATAATAGTTTGTCATCAATGAAGTGTCTGAAAATATGGAGTATTTTCCTTCAATAACAGAAAAAAAGCCGGTTAAAAATTAAATTATTCAAATTGTATATTCATCGTCATCTTCATCTCAGCCGTAGGACGTCCACTGCTGAACATATGCCTCCCCCATAATTTTCCGAAAAAAACCGGTTGGAAGTCTACCGTGTCGGTAAATGCCCTACGCTGCGCTTGCCGGTATATGGTCTCCATTCCAGAACCTTTCGGCCCCATCGGCTGTCTGTTCTGCGTGCTATGTGCTCTGCCCACTGCCACTTTAACTGGCTAATCTTGTGGGCTATGTCAGTGATTTTCGTTCTTCTACGGATCTGCTCATTCCTGATTCGATCACGTAGAGAAACCCCGAGCATAGCCCTTTCCATAGCTCGTTGTGCTATTTTGAGCTTACTTATGAGGCCCATAGTAAGAGACCACGTTTCAGTGCCATAAGTCATCACTGGTAACACACATTGGTTGAAGACTCTTGTCTTGAGCCACTGAGGTATTTTTGACGAGAAGACTTCGCGAAGTTTCCGGAACGCTGCCCAGCCGAGTTGCATTCGACGATTGATCTCTTTCTCGAAGCTGAACCTCCCTAGTTCGACTGTCTGTCCTAGGTAGATGTATTCGTCAATAACTTCGAGAACTGATTTCCCAACTGATATTGAGGTAGGTAGGTATTATGTCTAATGCCCATGTTGTGCCTACACAACATGGGCATTAGACAGATTTTTCGTCTTGTCTATGTACATCTTAAGGCCTACTTGGGAAACCCGATGGAGGCCAATTGTATATTATTTAGTATGTATTATTGTCGGTATATGACACTCAAAGACGTTCTACGGCTGAGATGATTATGATGTATATTAATTAGATCACCTTACTGTTCCTAACTCAAAAATAAGATTTTTGCATAAGGATGTCGTAAGGGAGATTACATACTAATAATGTCGCTTCTAAATTATATAGAATCAACGAGACAGTGAAATTTGTAACATACTTTTATATATGACGTTGTTCATAGTTTCAGTGCTTTCCTTATAATCCCATTGGATGATCTTAAGGAAAAAGTAGGCTTTTGCTGCACATGGGGCACTCAAAAGAGCTATTTACTATCTCAACACTTTTATGAGCTGAAAGGTAACGGTGGTATACCGCCGACAAGGATTCCGTACCACAAAAGGCAAAAGAAACCATAATATGTTAACTCAGTTGTCCGCCTGTCCATCTGTCTGTCTGTTAAGACATTTTTTACTAGGAACGTGTATGTATATAGGTATAAAATTGAAATGTATATGAAATACTCGAATATATTGTCTCTTTCGGCAGTGCCAATTGAAATTTGAAGATACATGTTATCAAATATCCATGACCATTATAACCCTTTGAGTCCCAGAGACGTATATATACGTCAGTTCCATTCATAAATCTTTTCTTTTAATTATCCCGGTATAGGAAGGATTAATGTCCTATATTTTCGCATATTATGCAATTACACAAGAGAATCAGAAAAGACAAGGTTCTTATCGTTGACCTAGGATCGCGGTAAATTTGGCAAGACTCAATATCCAACTGCAAATGTAATGGAAAATCTGAAAACCGTGGAAATGCATTCTAATAACAAAAACGGCGAATTTTATATTCCAAACTTTTTATTTGCGCTTGGTGCCAAGGATCAAACGGCAAAGTTAAGTTTGTCGGAAAAAGTCTGCAATAGGCCGTTGAAGTTATATACTTAGGTACCTTACCTAAAAGTTTGTACGGAGACCTCGGTGTGGGAGTCCTACTCGCACTTAGATGGTTTTGACCCCGTCAGACTGGTGACTGTCATAAATTGAAGCTACATTATATATAAGAATATGAGTACGTAAGGTTAACGAAATACATATTATTATTGTACCTACTCCTCCTCAAAGGTGGTTAAGAAAATGATGATACCTCAGCTGGCCTCTTGTGGATGGAAAAGCATGTTGATATTTAACTTGATTGAAACTTTCGTAAGTAATACACATGTTAATGTTATTTTGACGGTTTAACTTACGCGGTAGGTATAGTCGAATATCTCGGCTGGTTTCGTGACCGTCCGGCACGTACTCCATGAAGAAGTGGCCCGGACTGCGTTTGTGCTAGTACTAATATCATCATCTCAGCCGTAGGACGTCCACTGCTGAACATATGCCTCCCCTATGATTTTCCAAAAGGACCGGTTGGAAGCGGCCTGCATCCAACGTCGTCCTGCGACCTTCCTCAGGTCGTCTGTGTACCGTGTCGATGGACGACCTACGCTGCGCTTGCCGGTCCATGGTCTCCACTCCAGAACCTTTCGGCCCCATCGGCCATCTGTTCTGCGTGCTATGTGCCCTGCCCACTGCCACTTCAACAGGCTAATCTTCTGAGCAATGTCGGTGACTTTCGTTCTTCTACGGATCTCCTCATTTCTGATTCGATCACGAGGAGAAACCCCGAGCATAGCCCTCTCCATAGCTCGTTGTGCGACTTTGATGTTATCTATGAGGCCCATAGTAAGAGACCACGTTTCAGTGCCATAAGTCATCACTGGTAACACACATTAGTAACACACACAGTACTAAGTAGTAGGTACTATAACATTAAAATGTTGATATTTACGTATTATTCATCAAGTCTAGAATAACTTCACGACATTAAGAAGACAAAAGGTCAACAGTCTCGCAAGAGTCGAAATAGGTATAATCTTGAATTCACGAAACTTGGCCATTTGACAAAAATAACGTAATTATCGCTAATAGCTATAAATTTTTAAGGACGAGTGCTTCCATATTTGGCTTTTTACCAAAATTCATAAAGTGAGCATGTCTCAACGAAGCAGTGCGCATAAAGTATTACTAGCTAAGTATATACATACTGTTTATTATTTTAGCTAAAAATGAATGTTAGCTTTGTTTGAGTTTTTGTATTATAAAGTTGTTTTTTTTTATGATGGTTCCTAGGCAATAATCTTTGAAATCGGGTAATCAATGTTCAAAACTCTCTTTTGCTTTGCTTTTTCAAATACAAGTTACAAAAGGGAAAAGACATTGATTTTGCCTGATGGTACGCGTCACCCTCCTTAAGGCAATTGCTATGCCATCTACTACTTCATCCAAAGGGTAAGAACAGTATTCTAATATACTATAGGATTTTTTTACTAAAATAGATAAACTTACTCTAGAAATGTATTGAATTATCCTTTTTTAACAATGTAAAAAGTTACAAAACAAAAATTCATATATGAAATATAATAAAACATAATAGCTTATTCTTGGAAATTAAACTAAAATATCTAAAAATATTAAAAAAATATAATATTAAAAAAGGATTATTGCAGAACCTTAAAACCTTTATACTAAAAAAAGTATATTTATTAGAAATTTAACTTCAATATCTTTAATATCAAAGTAAATTCTGAATTCTAAACAACATAGAATAATTACGAAAATCATTTATTATTATTATTATCTATTTCTTTTTTTTCTCGGATTATGTCCGATCCTTTACAAAGGCATACGTAGGCCTGCAGCCAACACTTTTGGCCTGTTTGGTATAAAATATACAATGTAGTACATAAACAGCATTTGGTATGAATGTGAAATGGTAAAGCTATTGCAAAAATTGTTAACATAGTAGGGCTATTGACATGAACTCTTCATTGATAAAGGAAATGGCTATTGACAAGACTACGGCACCTGTCAATTTTAGTCTCATATTAAAATATTTAGGCAGGTGTGGTGACTTGCCACCCACTAAACCCCTATAAGGGCCCCCCATAAGGGCCACCATCAATGGTGACAAAAAGGGCAACGTTGGTGTGGATGGCTAAAGGGTGTCAAAAGGTGTGCAGCGGTTTCACTAGCGCGCTACTACCGGCGTTATGCCCTTTGATACTTCCACCCTTGGCGCTTTTTATTACTTGCTTTTGCATCTTCAACCCAAGACAGCCAATTATGGCAAGCCGGGGGTCAGGGGCCTCATTTAGCCCCAGGGAGAATCAGGGTCCGCGGTGTCGCCACTCACCGGCGGCTCGCCACAAAGCCGCTCCTGCGGTTTGTTATTATTATTATTATTTTTATTCAACCAATTTCAAGGGTTTCACCCGGTCCTTTACAAAGGCATAAGTGGGGCTGTAGCCAACACTTAGAGGCCCGTTTGGTATAACAAATACAAAGGAGTATAAAAAACAGAAACTTTTGGATGGATGGTGACATGGTATATCTATTATAAAAATGGGTAAAATGGCAAGGAGCATTTCATATCAATAGTATGAACTTATTAGTGATGAGGAAGATAATGGGCTATGGAAGAGATTACGGCACCTGCCAATATCAGTCTTATTTTAAAATTTTAAGCCAGGTGGTGACTTGCCACCCATTAAACGGGCCCCCCCATTAGGGCCCCCATCAATGGTGACAAAAAGGGCAACGTTGGTGTGAATGCCTAAAGGGTGCCGAGAGGTGTGCTGTGGTTTCACTAGAGCGCTACTACCGGCGTTATGCCCTTTAACACTATCACCATTGGAGCTTTTTGTTACTTGCTCTTGCGTCTCCACCCCCAGACGGCCACTTAAGTCAAGCCAGGGGTCAGGGGTCTCATTTAGCCCCAGGGAGAATAATCACCCAGGGGTCCACGGTGTCGCCACTCACCGACGGCTCGCCACAAAGCCGCCCCTGCGGTATTATTATTATTATTATAATCCTTATCTACTCTTATAATAATGAGGAAAGGTTTGATATTTTGTAACTGATACCCGCAAAAGCTATAACTAAGTGGTTATTTTTTTTTTCAGCAGTAGAGAGCTTTATTATGCCTGAGTAACATACGCTATATTTGATTCATCATCATCGTCCATCCCCGTGCGGGTGAAACTGTGGAGCGCAGCTAGTTGTTAATAAAAATAAGTTATGACATTACAAACAAACAGTGAAATTGTATTTATCTGTATAGATCTGTAGCAGATTATTGCCGGGTCACCAACATTCATGAATAAAATTAGCAGTAAACTAACTTTATTGCTTGCCTCCGCTGTGGCCCAACTTGATTGATAGCCGTTCGTCTAAGTTTAGATCGTAAATTAACCGATCTCCGATTGCCAGGGTTATGGATGGTAGACGCTTTGTTGACGCTTGAGTTACAGTGGCCGTCGAAATTTCAGGCTAATGTGTACGCTGGCAGTTGAAGACGGCACAAATGTTTGTTTATTGATTTACTAGATGAGCATTTCAATTCATCCCTTTAGGGATCCGACGCAGCTAGGCTTCTATATTGTAGCGTTATAAAATGATCTCTATACAAATTGTCATGACCTGTCCAAAGAAACTAAATATTTGCCAAGCCAAGAGAATTGTGTCAGGCGTCGATATTAAACTGAGTAAAACTAGATTTTTTGGAAACGGGAGAAACACTGACTCCTCAGCCGTTATCCAAAGGCTGCCTTATCGTCCAGCCAATATCAGAACGATGTAGTTCAGTCAATTCAAATAAAGATCAGCCTTCAAAATGTGAATATAAGGTCTGATATTTTGTAAATACTTAAGAACGTATTAAAGTGTTCACGGTTCCTTTTAGACCCAAATTTGTAACTAGAATTAAGAAGACCTTCCTTGTCGTCCAGCCGCCAAAAGCCCTGGACAAGTAAACAAGGAAGACCAACCAAATTTTGCATTACAAGATGTCAACAAAAAATATACATTTGTCAAATTTCGAGCCGAAACAGGAAATTATGGCCAAATCTAAATAAACCCTTTTGTATTATATAGCATCCTTGATAGTTTTAAGTATTCGAAATTTATATTGTGAAAATTATTATTTATAACCCCACGCGGTAAACACATGAGCACGAAATGCGAGAGAGAGAGTCAGCAGGATGAGCGAGCGAGATGCAGACATGGCGTGATCAGCGGCGGGCCTGCTCCCCACACTCGCACGGCTCTGCTAAAAAGGCATGCCCCGGCTTGAAGAAAAAAATCATCAATGTTCGGGCACGCTTCGGGAGGGTGTCATCGCCCCCACGATGTGTTAAGTGCGCGGGCGAACATTTCGCAGCGGACTGCAACCGCGACACCAGTCAACCACCAAGGTGTGCAAATTGCAAAGGCAGGCACGTTGCCTGTAGTCGCACGTGGCCGCATTACCTACGGGAGGCCCGGAGGAGGGGGTTAAACGTCCAGGGACCATTCCCTAGAGTAGCCCCACAAGGCCCCGTCAACCAACATCAGCGCGCGCAGGTGGTGCGCGCACCATACCAACAGACAAACCAGCAGCAAAAGCCGATAGTGGTAGCGCCTCGTGCGGTAATGGAACCGGCACGCACTGAGAGCGCACCACTACGCCAACCAGTACAACGCCCAACACCTTCGCTAGCGCCCGCAACCAACCTCCCTACGGGTAGAGATGAGCCGCTGCCGCAACGAAGACGACGGAAGCGAACGCGGCGCAGCTGCGGTAAAAAACAAGAAGGCGAACCTAGAGCGGCCTCAACATCAATACCGCCCGCGGCGGCGGATTCTAAAACAGCACCAACAGGGCCGACAGAGGGCGTGCGCGGGCATCATACGCCTGCGTTCGTACCTCCACAAGTCGAACGAAGACAGTCGGCTCACCAACAACAACAACATAATCAACAACAACAACAACAACAACAACAGCAACAAGACACCAGAAGTCACCCCGCGCACCCGGCTGTGACCGTGACAGTACCTGTGCCTAGGCGCGGGCAAAAGACCCAACAAACCGAACCAGAGGTCGGTCATGAGGATCCTTGGATAGCAATCTTGGGAATCCTGACCGACCTACTGCTGACCCTAGCCGCAGGCGGTGACCTGAGAGAAGCAGCCGGAAGAGGCCTTGCGGCGCTAGCTCGGGTCAAGTTCGGTCGATAAGGATAAGAATACCTACAATAGGCGAAAATTGCCTACCACACACAAGCGAGACGGCAACATAGAAACACGAAACACACACAACAGGCGGAAAACACCTATAGGAGAGAATATTACCTACAGGCGAGTAACATACGAGTGGACCTAGATTCGATTGCGTGCCGTACTAAGATTGTAAAGCGCAGCCTTTATGCGCGTACAATATCTGCGTAGTATTGTCTCGATAGGCATGCTACGTAGACAACTGAGTTACCGGGGGGTAGTGGCCCCCCGAGGTGCAGCAGGGGTAATGAGCGGAAGCTCATTTTTTTTTCAACATGTAGTGTCAAAAGTAACTCTGACGATAATTTAATTTTATTCATAACACGTCAAAACTTAATTTATTGTACATAATTAACAATGTTTATTACTTTGATTATTAGTTTTATTACTTAGTTTATTTTATTATATTATTTATTTTTATTATACCACAAATCAAAGTAATAAACTAAGTAGTTTATTACTTTGATTTGTGGTTGCGATTAAAAGCTTTGTTAGTTGACAGCGTATTCCTGAGTATTTTCAGATCTGCCATTTTATCAATGTAGTGATAGCGATAAGTGAATAGTGCAATGATTTGGGGTTTATGGATTCTATTCAACGTTCAAATAGAAGCTAGCCCTCGGAAAATCAGTCAGTTCTATACAGCAAATAATTCCCGAGAAAGTACTCGTTTTCGTACCGTAAGTAATTGAATAATGCAACGCCAATATGACATACATAAAAAAATACCATAAAAATAGAACCGACTTTAATTTTTTTACCATTTCTAGTGACCCTTGCAACTTACGGAATCAGTTGTCATTCACTGGCAATAATGATATTATCAAGATAGGCGTAACAATCTTCAGTTTTTAGAGCGTAACTCAAAAACTGTTTGACCGAATTTGATGAAGTTTAAATGAGACCACCTCGAAAGTATACTCTACCAAACAAAAAAGAATTTTGAGAATCGGTCAACAAACGGGGGAGAAATCGATTAATATACACATTAAAAAGATACATACACACGTTCGTATGTGTATGTATTATATAACCGCCTCCTTTTTTGAGTCGGTTGAAAATCAGCTTTCTGTTTAACAATTGTACGCGATGAATTACACTCTTTTAAAATTATGATCTGACGAATCGTGCAAGTCGTGCACCTGATCGTAAGTAACAGATTTTCTCATGACAGTTGCAATGCTGCCCAAAGGTTTGGAGTGCATTTATGCATGGCTGCTGTCGTCACCCCAAAATATTGGTTTTTGAGTCTCTTTAGCCAATTAATTTCTCTTGCTTTTTGCATTAATGCTCAGTTCTCGAAAAGCGACAGAGGGCGCTGCGAAGTAAACATCGGCTCCGTGTTTAATATACATAATTATAATTAATAAATATATGTATAATATATGTATAATTAATAAAAAAAAGTGACTTTCCAGTGTTTATAGTGATACAAATGTATAACTAGTACTGTGATAAGGAAGTGGGAAGTATTTTAGGACCCCTTCTGTTTATTATATATATTAATGACCTACCTAGAGGCACCGCTCAACGTATGGTGATGTTTGCAGATGATAGCACAGTAATATTTACAGAACAAGATAAAACATCAATTGAACCAAGATATAGTGACGCCCTTAAATTAATTGTAAACTGGCTTAAGTATAATAACCTAAAAATAAACCTTTAGGAAAAAAGACCAAGGTCATGACTTTCATAAACAAAGGTAACCAAAATACGAGTAGCATAGTAGAAATCAACTTTTGAATGATAATATGTTGAATGAATTTTTGAATGATAATATGTTGTAATATTGGTTTATTATAAAATATTATGTTAGTTTTCCATTAAATATTATGAATTAACTTTACTTTTACTATATTTCTTGTATTCAGTTATGCTGCTTTTATTACTTATTATTATTCTGACATATTCAATAATAACTAGTAAATTATAACCATCGCCACATGTACATGTTTCTTAATATTCTAAATAATTTAATTTAATATTGTAATGTTGGTTTTTTCTCTTTTTTCCTTTTTATGTATGGATTTTACGTAGATAATGTATTTTATAAAGGTAAGATATTGTTTGGTAAGGTTATTGTAAATGTAAATATATGTAGATTTTGTTTTGAACGTTGCACACCGCTATGGGGATAAGTTGTAAGGAACATTTGTAATTATACCTACTTGTAATACCTTTACCTACCTACAACTGGCAATAAATAATTTTGAATTTTAATTTGAATTGAAAAAGATGATGGCAATTTTTTATAATAAGTGTTTAATTTCATAAAATGGATATTTTAAAGTCTCATTTCGTTCGCGAGGGCGCACTCGTATGGTTGCTATAAAAACGTTAAAATTTGTATATTGTCTGGGTAAGCCAGGGATTGTTTACTGAATTTCATCGTCAAAGCCCTCTCATGGCACAAAAGCCGTTAATCTGTTTAAAACGATTGAAAACGTATCAAACCTGTCCATACCTCAGTTTTTTTTTCTAAATCTGGCCTTTTTGTAACAGCGAAAGCAATTATATTCCTGTACATTGTAAACTTTCGTGGGTGCTTTGGTAAACATACATAGAATAGATCAAACAGCTACAGCTTGGATTGTCATAGTCCTAAGTATGTTTTGTGTATGTGTGTGGTATAATTTGGTGAATTATATCTTTCGAATTGAAAAGTCATATGAACCTCCTCGTGTAAGTTTTTTGTGAAAAGCATTGAGTTTTGCAAGATTGCAAATTTTTGTACAAAAATTTACAAATTAGTTTTTATACGTTTAGTTAAGTTTTTTTTTTTGTATTTGTAGATATCTTGTGTTATTATGTCCTGAAATCATGATACCCATTCAGGACGAAAAAAAAGCTTTCGAAACACATACTCTCATCGGTGAGTTTTTCATATAAAAAATGTCCATTACTTGGGTCAAAATACGTAAAACACTTACGTAGTATAGGTAGTTCTAAATCGTTAAAGAATATAACTGGATTCAGATTACAGACTGTGTTCAGTACATTTTTGTCAGTATTGAAAAGTGAGCATATAACGAACTAATTTACTAAAGCTTGCCGTTTTACAAATCCAAACACGAATTAACAATATATAATTCGTTATTCAAAGTCAAGTTTAAATAGTTTTCAGTTATTCTTTGTTGGCCGGAACTCGAATATCCATAACTATACATATTACTCTTAGGAGCTAATTTGGGGTGAAAGTTTGTATGGAAAGTTTTTTGTTTTCGAACAAACAGTGGTGAAAATTAGCATTTGGACAGTTAAAAGTGATGATTTCAATATTCATTGACATGGATGACTTAATTGAGTGAAACGGAAGATAGTTTTATTTTAAAAAAATCTTTGTTTTTGGAGCTACAGTGATGAAAATTGATAACTGGATGGGTAATTTAAAATAAATAGTGATGCTTGTGATTTCACCCCTCCATTTCATCCTCTTAAACCACCACTATCCAAAAAAAAATTAGTCCAATATTTTTATTTTGAATGACCTATCCAAATACAACATTTACAACTATAAGTTCAAAAACAAAGGAGTTTCATACAAACGTATTCACCCCTTTGACCCCCTTAGAGGTAAAATTTAGAAAAACCCATTCTTAGTACACCTCTACGCATCAAGGTCAAGAAACCCTCCTGATTTCAAGTCGATCAGTGGTTTAGGCTGTGCTTTGTCTGTCAGTCAGTCAGGACATCTTCTTTTATATATTTAGATGTATTGTTTTTTAAAATCATTTTAATGCTGCGTTATATACCAACTGCGTACTATATGAAGATGCGTCTACACTGTTTAGACTGTCTGACTTTTACATAGTTATCTAAGGTATTTCTAACTGTAAACATAATAAAAAATTAAAGCACATACTTGTAAAGCAACTAGTTTTAAAACAAATTTGTGAGGATCTGATCTCCACGATACAGGGAGTCCTAGACCAGGGTTTATAAATAATAACTAAAATTGTTACATATTATGTAAATTTACTAGTTTTAAGAATCTGAACATAATTGGTGGTTGAAATAAATAATTCTTATAAGTTGTATTTCTATTTCGAACGCAATATTACACAATACATTACCAACTTGAATCGTGCTGTACGCTGTAGTACTATAAAACTGGAAATACGTTTAAAGCTAAAAACTCTGTGAAACAGACTGTAACTACTTCAATTTCTTAGCAGATTCACTAAATCGATGTACAATATTTTCTGTAGCAGATTCAATTTGACTTTTTATTTTATATTGAAACGAGAATTGCTTACAAATTTAGAATCACGGAGTACTACAACACTTTTACAAATAGTCTGACAACAAAAAATAAGGCAACGTATAAGTGAAATTTCACTTATACATTTTTTTCCTTACATATATTATTAGTAAGCACATTACCTAAACATGAAATAGTTTTACAATGTTCCAGCCATAGGGCGTCCACTACTGAACAATGCCTCCCCCAAACATTTCAAAAAAGGACCAATTGGAATTGAACTGCAGATAACGTCATCCTGCTACCTTTATCAGGTCAACTGTCCACCTTGTCGGTGGACAACCTACACTGTGCTTACTGGTCCGTTGCCTCCACTCCCAGAACCTTCCAGCCCCAAGAATGACAATTATTTTACGGGTATTATTACAGTTACTTATTTTACGTGAGGCTAGGCCATTGGTGTTTTTGGTTAACCACCCAAAGGGTTAACTAACGACGGTTGTCGTATCGTAGACCGAAGATTCACCAAGCCCTCCAAAGCACATAAACAGTCAGCTAATGATGAAACTAATAGTTCTAGGTAATTATTACATCAAGGTATGCTTCACCTTGTTAAAAATTTACAAATGACTAGGCGATCTTAGTTTCAGGCACTTAGGCAGAGCATAAACGTGGACACTTTTGTGTCTTGTGTTAGATACAAGCTACCGATGAATATTTGATTTCTATAGAACCAGTTTGTAATCAACCACTCCCTGCGCATACGTATACATTTTTTGTGTCCAGTTACGTCCACTTAACACATACTCAATGACGATTAAAAATTGTGTCCGGTGTCGGTAACTGGAAACTAAAAGTCGTCAGTTGAAGCCACAAGCAACAATAACAAATTTCCTTACAATTGTACTGATCTGCGCAAACGGACGAGTTGCATCGGTGTCCGTCTTCTGTGTGCTGGGGCAGGGGTAAATATTGTCGGCGATCGGCTATAGGACAGAGAAACTGCGGTTCCCTGTGATGGTGTGCCGTGTGGGCACCAAAAAGTGTCTACGTTTGAGCAGCACCTTAGATTCCCTTACAAGGATTATCTATAAAAAAAATGTATTTATAATCACTACTAGCTGGTGCCCGCGACTACGTCTGCGCAGGATTAGAACGAGTGGCTTGTTATCTTCTCTAAGGCCATATCTATCATATCATTATACCAAAATGTCATAAAATATGTACAAACGCAATTGCTATAATAGTATTATATGAGTAAATTAAATACTTAGTATATCAATAAGATAACACTAATAGTAAAAGACAAGACTTACGTACATACAAATACAAAATTAATCATCATTGAAAAAACTGTCGTTAAATTTCATCACACTGGAAGGTATTTGGGTTACATTTCATCCCTCTTGACGGTCGCCGAGCACGTCTAGTGTATCGAGCTGTCTAAATGATAGCGAGTGACACAAATTTTGACAGAACTGTCATCATTACGATCTTGACGTAGGCGGGGATCTTATTATTTTGTCTATGCTGTGCTCAAGCATGTTACGTTTTACCACGCGTGGTGATGAATGATGATAATGAAAACTATCCTATGTGTTAATCCAGCGCGTCATTTACCTCCATACCAAATTTCATCAAAATTGCCCTCGCCGTTTGATCATGTAAGAGTAACAAAGATACACACATACATACATCTATACATCCATACTTACAAACTTTAACGTTTATAATATTAACAGGATAACCACTAATACATATGACGCTTCTATATTTCGTTCTGTGGGTTGCGCCCATTTCTAGTCTATCAGCTGTGTTCTAGACGGCTGGAACTTTGACGCGATTTCTGTAATGATTTATTCACCACGTCGTCGTATAGTTGGTTAGCTAGTGGTAATAAAGTTTTCAAGTTTATTGCTTGTTTTAGAATTCAATTAGTATATTTTGCAGCACTGTAAGAATAGCTAGATATCTGTGTATGTATTAAAGTGGGTGGTTTATTTATCTAGCCCCGAATATATTAAAATCAGTAAGCCCTAAATACGACGATATGACCATACTATGATTTTGGCATATAAATTCAAATTTTAAACAATCGAACCAATCCGTGTCAGCAGATCTGTTACGTCGGTGATGATTGTTCAAGCAAACAATCCGATTAATCGAACGAATATTGCACAACAATCACTCGTACTAATTTCATGTCATTTTGGCACGAAAGCAGAAAAATGTTTTGCATGTGACAGCGGTTTTAAGTATATTTACGAGAATATACCTCATATTTACTATCGGCTTAGATAGTAATTATGAGATCACGAAGAAATAATATCAGGAAGAGTAACTGCCTTAAAAAAATGATCTAATAAAAGACGTGCTAAATCAATAATATCGTTCACGCCACTATGACTCAGTTGTCATAGTAGACGTTACAGTACGCGCGTGGACCAATCCCTGCTTTCCTTCTGACATTTAAACCAATCGGAAGTAATTCGTATTTGGAATCATACGTCGTTTTGGTTTAAAGTACCATTTTTTCCGTGGAATTTGTTCTGAGTTATGCTTCCTGACATTATTTCTTCGTAGTTATGATGTATATTTACCATGGAAGAGTAGTGTGGATCATAATAAAGCACGTGGTTCTAGTCATCATCATCATCATCTCAGCCGTAGGACGTCCACTGCTGAACATAGGCCTCCCCCATGATTTTCCAAAAGGACCGGTTGGAAGCGGCCTGCATCCAACGTCGTCCTGCGACCTTTCTCAGGTCGTCTGTCCACCGTGTCGGTGGACGATCTACGCTGCGCTTGCCGGTACGTGGTCTCCACTCCAGAACCTTTCGGCCCCATCGGCCATCTGTTCTGCGTGCTATGTGCCCTGCCCACTGCCACTTCAACTGGCTAATCTTCTGAGCTATGTCGGTGACTTTCGTTCTTCTACGGATCTCCTCATTTCTGATTCGATCACGTAGAGAAACCCCGAGCATAGCCCTCTCCATAGCTCGTTGTGCGACTTTGAGCTTATCTATGAGGCCCATAGTAAGAGACCACGTTTCAGTGCCATAAGTCATCACTGGTAACACACATTGGTCGAAGACTCTTGTCTTGAGGCACCGAGGTATTTTTGACGAGAAGACTTCGCGAAGTTTCCGGAACGCTGCCCAGCCGAGTTGGATTCGACGATTGACCTCTTTCTCGAAGTTGGACCTGCCTAGTTTGACTGTCTGTCCCAGGTAGATATACTCGTCAACAACTTCGAGAACTGAGTTCCCAACTGATATTGGGGTAGGTACAACATGGGCATTAGACATAATTTTCGTCTTGTCCATGTTCATCTTAAGACCTACCCGTTGGGAAACTCGATGGAGGCCTTCGAGCATTGTACTGAGGTCTTCCATGGATTCTGCCATGACTACAATATCGTCGGCAAATCGAAGGTGAGTGATGTATTCGCCGTTAATATTGATGCCAAGTCCTTGCCATTCCAGAAGCTTGAAGGCGTCTTCCAATGTAGCGGTGAACAGTTTCGGAGATATAACGTCTCCCTGTCTCACGCCTCTTTGCAATGGAATTGCCTTCGAACTCTGCTCCTGTACTCGGACTGACATGTAGGCGTTTTTGTACAAACACTTCAGCACTTCAATATACCGATAGTCAATACGGCACCGCTGGAGAGATTCAAGCACTGCCCCCGTCTCGATCGAATCAAAGGCTTTCTCATAGTCCACAAACGCTAGACAAAGAGGCAAGTTATACTCTTCGGTCTTCTGTATAACTTGCCGTAGCGTGTGGATGTGGTCTATGGTACTATAGCCTTTTCGGAAACCGGCTTGTTCCGGAGGCTGGAATTCATCAAACCTGCGACTGAGATGGTTCGTTATGACCTTCGAAAACAGCTTATAAACATGGCTCAAAAGCGAGATGGGTCTGTAATTTTTAAGTAAAGTGTTGTCACTTTTCTTGAAGAACAGCACCACCACGCTTTTGTTCCATGCTTCTGGCGTTGAACCTTCGAGTAAGACGGTATTAAAGAGCTTCTGAAGGACTTTAAGTACCGGTGTTCCACCCGCTTTCAGAAGCTCAGATGTGATACCGTCGTCACCAGGCGCCTTGTTGTTCTTAAGCTGTTTCAAGGCCATTCTAATCTCGTACAGGCTGATGTCCGGGATATCTTCGGTATAATGTCGGGTCAGCTTGGCTCTTGGGTCTTTGGCCGAGCTGCTAACAGGTTTAGCGACCGAGGTGTATAACTGTCCGTAGAAACTCTCGACCTCTCCTAACACTTCCGCTTTGGTCGACGCTACACTGCCGTCTCCTCTCTTCAGCTTCGTCAACTGGCTTTGCCCAATAGACATGTCTCTTGCAAACACTTTGGAGCCTTTTTTCCGCTCTATCGTCTCTTTAATACGGTTTGTATTAAAGATCCGAATGTCGTGTCGCAAGGACTTCCATATTCGTCTATTGAGCAGCCTATATGCTTCAGCATCATCCGAAGACTGCAGTTTCAATGAGCGTCGTTCAGCCATGAGGTTGAGGGTATCGTTAGAGAGTTTCTGTGGCCTATCTGTACGGTGGGGTTTAAAGTACTTGGAACCCACTGTATGGACAGTTTCTACTAACCTGTTATTGATCTCGTCCACTGAAGCGATGTTCTCAAGGCAATCGAAGCGATTGGATAGCTCAAGTTGAAAGCTCTCGGGGTCTTGAATATGGGCACGAGTAGGTCGGAGCGTAGACTTCATCAGACGAGACCTCTCCAGTTTGACATTAATATTCACCGTGCCTCTTACCATTCGGTGATCACTACCGGTTTTAACCCTGTTGATCACGGAGACATCAGTGAATATTTGCCTTTTGGTGGTCATAATGAAGTCAATCTCATTTTTCGTGGAACCATCGGGACTCAGCCAGGTCCATTTCCTGTGAGGTGGCTTCTGAAAGAAAGAGTTCATCATAAAGAGTCCCTCTTTCTCCAGGAAGTCGGCCAACCTCTGTCCCCTACGGTTCCGTTGTCCATAGCCAAATGGCCCCACTTTCGACTCATCCTCGCTTCTCTTACCCAACTTCGCGTTGAAGTCCCCCATAACAACTAGAAAGTGCGTTTCAGAGGTATGTATGGCCCGACTAATGTCCTCATACATATCCTCCACCTCATCATCCGGGTGCGACTTCGTCGGTGCGTATACCTGAATGACCTTCAGCGAATATCGTTTGGATACTCTGAGTATTAGGTATACGACCCTATTGGAAACGCTATCGATCTTAACTATGTTGTTAGTAAGGGACTTGTGGACGAGAAACCCGACACCACCTTGGGACTGTTGGTCGCCCTCCCGGTGGTAGAGAAGGTTACCTGATTTTAGGGTTATCGTGTCCTCACCCGCTCTACGGACTTCAGATAACCCCACAATGTCCCAGCGTAGCTTACTCATTTCTTCTTCCAGCTCATATATCTTCTCGTCTGTCCTCATCGTGCGTATGTTGTGTGTTACCAGGGCCAGTCGTCGTCGTTGGGGGTGGTAGCCGGGCGTCTGCCGGGGATTCTTAGCACCCCCTGCCCCACCGTTACCGTGGCCGCTACCGTAGCCAGGAATAGCGGGGCTGCCGGGGACTGGGGGCCTGGTTCTTTTTGTCCAATCCATTGAGGGGTTTTTGCCAATACTCGCCACGCTTGGCAGGCGGGTTGGCGAGCGCAGTTTGTGTGTGTTTGACTGGGAAGGTGCTGCTGCCCACCTTCTGATTTGTTATCCCTTAGCCGGCTTCTACGGCACCCACGGGTAGAGTTGGGGGGGGTGCTATTCTAAGCCGGCACCGCCACGGCACTAGTTTGGTGTGGTTCTAGTGCAGCAAAAGAACTTTTTCCCAAAATATCATATCGTAGCTCTAAATCAAATCACAAAATTTCATTCCATTCAGCAATTTCAGTGATGCACAGCCTGTCTAAAACGCCGTTGTTTATCATCTATAATATCGATGGCATCATAGCGATAAGCCTAGGAAATTTCCCCAATATTCATTTCAAGTTTCTCCATCGGAATATCAATTTTGCAATTAGCGGCTAAATTAAAACCACTCCACCATTCCCTATAGCAAATTGATAAATGAAGTTAGTACCAAGTTTTTGATTCCTATTTCACGCAGTTTAATGTAACAGTACATAAACTTGTAACACTCAAACAAAATTCATGTTTTACTTAAAGCTGCTGCTGGAAAAAAATATAATATCTTCAATAGTAATTATTATAAGTGTTTGGTATAAATGCCGCAAGATATAAGAATTAGATATTTTGAAGCGATGATACTGGGCGCTGGATAGATCGCTACCTCGCATTTAAACTTTCTGTGAATGATGAAATACATCATCATGTGTAATTTTAGACTTTTTTTGATACCTACTATTCCAAAGATTGAAACCTGTCGCTGAGCCTCAGTCGGTTTGTTTTGGCAGCTGTCCTTGAGAGCCAGTTACCGTTGAAGATCTAATTATAATACATTCATTGATACAAAGAATACATTCAATGTGATGTTTATCAATAAATTTTTTTACCAAAAAATGGAACCGACTTGGAGTGAAATCAAAAGCCGCTTGACCGAATTTCATGAAATTGGGAAATGGGACCTCGGAACTATACTTTACCAAACAAAAGAGAATCATCAAATCGGTCTACTCCGTATAAAGTTATACGTGGTCATACATATGAAATAAGGAACTTGCAAAGTTTGTATAGTTTTAAAAATAAATTAAAGAGTTTTACATTTAAACTGATTTCTTACTATGGGCCTCATAGATAAGCTCAAAGTCGCACAACGAGCTATGGACAGGGCTATGCTCGGGGTTTCTCTACGTGATCGAATCGAGGAGATCTGTAGAAGAACGAAAGTCACCGACATAGCCCAGAAGATTAGCCAGTTAAAGTGGCAGTGGGCAGGGCACATAGAACGCAGAACAGATGGCCGATGGGGCTGGATGGTTCTGGAATGGAGACCACGGACCGGCAAGCGCAGCGTAGGTCGTCCACCGACACGGTGGACAGACGACCTGATAAAGGTCACAAGACGACGTTGTATGCAGGCCGCTTCCAACCGGTCTTTTTGGAAAATTATGGGGGAGGCATATGTTCAGCAGTGGACGTCCTACAGCTGAGATGATGATGATAAAGATATTTGAACATTAAAAAAATTAAGTAAAATTAAGTAATGTAAATGACACAAGCGCTATTTAGTTAATACCTATATATAAATACCTAGATGATTATAATTATTATTATTTTCTTTATTTTTTTTGTAATATTCTCTTAAGTTTATTTGTTTCTTGCCATATTTATTTTGTATGTCTCATGGTATTTTTTTAAACATTGCCTGTTTTATTATAAACACAACGCCCGTAATGACACCGCCAGTCTGAACGAAAGACCAGCAAACCAGCATTATGCCGAGTTGGAGCTGATACGTGGGAATACAATTTTTATATCAGTTACGACCTGATAAGAATGAGTATTGTCTGTTTTGTTGTATTGCTAAGAATAAATACATTTTCTTTTTCTTTTTATCTTTATATACAGGCTGACTGGTTGAACACTTTACATATTGATATATAGTGCTCAGTACTCGATTCTCGTTCTAATTAAGAAAAAAAAATAGGTGCCTAATATTTACCTAATTTAACTTTAATTGTCTACTCAAAACAATAAACATGGTCACTCGCGGCGCGCGTGTAGTAATAAGGGCGGCGCGGCCCTTTGGGTCATTAACCCCGTTCGGACGCAGCTTGATTCCTTTGAACGCGGCGCGGCGCTTTGGGTCATTAACCCCGTTCGGACGGTGTCCATAATTTTCTAGTTATAGCACATTCATAGAATGAAGGTTTCCTCTGTAGTTTAACGGTATTTTTTTAATTTTATTTTTTTAAACGTTTCATGTGACCATGAATTATCATGTCCTTGTTTATGTAAAGTGTTCAACCAGTCAGTCTGTATACGTTGACTTGATAATCTCCTTCCTTTCGGAAGTCGGTTAATAATTTAAACAAATCTTAAGAGATGTATTACAAATAAGGTAAGATAGCAGTCAAACATTAGTATAATACCAAAACTTTTAAAATATTCGCTTAAATCTGTATTAATCACGTAAGGTCTAAGTTTCGGAAAATTTTGAAATTACATAAAAAGTTTAGTTTTGGTTCAGTTCTTCAGCTTTGTAGGAAGAGGTTATCCTACAAAGCTGAAGAACTGAACCAAAATGTGATGTAAGTACATGTTTCTTGTAAAGCTGGTGTTTCAACTTTTGATCTACCTTGCTTACTGTTCTATAAATATACTGTGACTTCTTTATGAACGGCACAGATTAGGTAGCAGGTATTATTAGCTAATCTGTACCGAGGGAGTTCACGGGTAGGTAGTTCAATGATCACCGAGCAAAGTTGGAAATCTTGTTAGTACTTGTCAAATTTAACCTTGGTTTGTCTTTGTTGGAGTTAACGATTTGAGGGTTAAACATAAATTTGTTCACTCATTAATTTATTGGTGAGTGAACAATTGAGTAGGTAATTGTTCATTCACAGCAGTTAACTTCAGGACCATAAAATACCATCTATATTTTTAAGTTCACTGATTTAAGTTAAGGGATTGTTTAAGTTTTTTTTATAATTCGACAATTTTTTTAATTTTTTTTATTTAATATTTAATTTAATATAAGACAACATCCACACAAAGGTCGTCAGGTCCCAAATTAGGCAGAGCCTGTACTATGGTAACCTGATGACTGATATACATACATATATATGATATTTGATACTTATATAAATATAAACACCCAGACACAGATCAAACAGACATGTTCATACACACAAATGTTTGAGCTGTCCGGGGATCGAGCCCGGGACCAGCGGCTCAGAAGGCAGGGGTGCTACCAACTGCGCCAACCGGCCTGTCAAATAAATCAGTAACGGTTCAAAATTTACTTCGAAGAACTTTATTTCTTTTTTCTTCATTTGAAAGGTTGGCAAACGAGCAAACAAGCAAGCGGCTTACCTGATCGTGAGTAATACCGTCGTCCACGGACATCCGCAATACCAGAGGTCTCAAGGATGCGTTAGCGGCCTATGAGGAAGGAAGAGATAGAAGGGGTGAGGGTGGAGGGGGAAAGAGAGGAAGAACGGGGAAGGGGGCAAATCGGGCCTCCGGAACCTCCCACAATCCGACGAAACGCAAATACAAGCTATGTTACTTCACGTTGGTGTTATGTGGGAGTGTGGTACTTCTCCGGTCGTACCGGCCCATTCGGCTGTGGGATTGCAGCGTGCCACTACCACAAATAGTTCTACTATTGTTTAATTACAATTATATTAATTTAAATACAATTCCACTGAATCTTTTGGCGCGGTTAGCATCTGAAGCCTGGTTATTTACGTATTGCTTTAGTTTACTCCGTTATGCGTTAACACATCACATTCTTTCACTTCATATGGTAGCTGGTTGTATAGTTTTGCTCCTTCAAATTGAATCGGTGCTTTTACATATTTAGTACGCGGCTTTATCAAATCTTGTATAGATTTATTCTTATATCTCAAACTGATGATTCTATTTGTGTGAGCTGTACATTTGAAACAATTGATTGGATACGATGTTTTTTACCGGAATGCAAGTGTTGTATGCCAGTTGTGTAAGATAGGTATATAGTTTAGTTTTATCATATATTAATATTGTAGGAGTAAGATAGTGGTAATGGAAAAGTACTTTAATGATTTTATTTTGTATCTTTGTAAAGATAAAGATGTGTTTATTTGCCAAAACATATGTACAAGTGAAGATCTTAAACGTAGTGTCGTATAAACATATTTTTACCACAGGGTCTATAAATTTGAGAGGCGATTAGATTGCTTCATTACATTTACATATTGGCTGTTAGATACATTTAAAAAATATTGTCACATTAAATAAAATTACAAATAAGTAACGAGTTTAATTTAGTCTTTGAGGTCGATCTCCAAACTTCTATTATTGAAACATAAAATTATTTGATAACCGAAGTGGAACCGATATCCAAGTATTGTTCTTTCGCTGTTTATACAACATAGTTTGGGTATAAGTAAACTTTTCACACTTTCCAATTTTACTGGGTTTTAAAACTGCAAACGGAAAACGATATTTATAAAGCGCAGTAGCTGATAAATGCCAAGTGTAGTTGTCAAAATCGATCAGAGTTATGGAGAAATCCTATCCTCTGTAATAATGTTACTTTATTACTTAATTTTAAAAAGTAGCAAACTTTTACATCAATCCTCGTCATTGCTCACCTACTAAAAATTATAACTCGTATACATTTTTGGTCAGCGGAGTTTATAAACATGGCGATGCAATTTTTTAATTTCCTTGGTATACAATTTAACCTAAATATTTACAAAATACTAGCTGCGCTTCGCGGTTTCATCTGCGGAGTGAGATGCTATGTTCATCGGGAATTATGTAGGATTGTAATGTTAAAATATTTTTTGTTTAGTTTCGGAGCCTATTCAATTCAAACAATCAAACAAATTCTTTCTCTTTATTATATTATTACTAGCGAATTCCCGCGACTTCGTTCGCGTAGTAGACTCGCATCTTTTCTCGATCTTTCTTTTAGAAAAACCTTGTCCTGACAAAAATTAACACAATAAAAAAGAATCAACGAGATTGTTCCATCCTTGCTCAAGTTATAGCGTGATCAGGAGAAATAGGAGTTCATTTTTATATGTATATGTATGCTAGCGAATGCCTGCGACTTCGTTCGCGTAGTAGACTCCGCCTTTGGACTCACCATAATATCCATAATTTTTCTTAGTTTTTCTTTCATAAGAATCTTCTCCTGACGATAACTAACACAGCAAAAACATATTTAGGTTAATTGGTAAAGCCGTTCTCAAGTTATAGCGTGACCAGGAAAAATAGGGGTTCATTTACATATATATATATATATACAGGGTGTTTGGTAGAGTGAACGACAAACCAAATGAGCGTGTTCGGGGGACCACTTGGAGAATACAAGTTGGCCAAAAAAAATCCCCGACCCCCCAATATGATTAACATTTTTTTTGTGATTTTTCCCTTTTTCTCCGAAATTGTACCTATTTACCACCAGAACTACACCAGAACTTCTCCAAGTGGGCCCCCGAACACGCTCATTTGGTTTGTCGGTCCCTCTACCAAACACCCTGTATATATATAATATATATATGAATACTCATTATGATTAGGTGTTTCTCTAGCGGCTACATTTGCTTGATCTACGGGATATCATCTCAGCCGTAGGATGTCCACTGCTGAACATATGCCTCCTCCATAATTTTTCATAAGGACCGGTTAGAATCAAATTGATTTAAGAGCTTTTATAGCCTATAAATTACGGGATATAAAGCCACTTAAATCAATTTGATTCACCGTCTTAAGGGTGACATATTAAAAAAAATATAAATACAAACAAGGCATACTGTCAAAACTTCAAACTTGTAGATCCAGCGTGCGATTCTCTAAGAGCAAACATCGTTGCATCTTTGACAACATCCTTGAAACAAATGACGAGATGACAAGAAACGTTGGAAAACCCACCTTGTATACAAGGGCGATATCTCAAAAAGTAGTTGACATCGGTGAGTCATCAAATCATTAGCGAATCGCACGGCCGTGGTTTAGGCTATGCTTTGATAAATCAGTTAGTCATGACAATGTATGTATACATCCCATCATTCATAAATGTACTTCACAGGCTTCATCATGTAACATTATGTACGCGCCACCACTTCCACATTCCTAATCAGTACTGCGCGAAGGTGCGGGAGGACACCAAACTACGAGTACTTCAGCGATGCAGTCCGCCCGCACATTCACTCAACCCACAACCAAGGAGATGAAACTACGAGTCAACTTCCTATATACCTATATGTTCTATAAATACGCGATCTATATTGTCGCGTCTAAATATTGCATTCATCTCCGAATCAATAAATAAAACCAATATAAACTATTTTTAGAAACGGTAAGTGCTGTTTAAAATAACTATTGTTAACACACTTCATACCAGCCATAATTTATTATGTGCACACTACCCTGGATAGCCTGTGTCGCGAGAGGCATGGACATGCACAATAACATATAACGACATAAAATGTTATTAAAACTCACGGTCATTATAATTTTGTAATTATAAAAACGGGATTAACGTGAGACTTACGCGTTGTCGATATCTGATAAATAAAGCTGGAAAACATGTCTTCATGGTGCTCTGGACAAAGTGAAAACAGTAATCACATAGTCAGTTTCGCATGTCAGACTGCAGGGGTCTCACCTGAAGGAAGCAGCAGCGATGAAGAGGGTTCTCTGCAGACTGCAGACTCTATGACGCATCATTCGCCGCATCACGGTTCACCACCGCCCGCCCGCCCCGCACCGACGCGACCTCCCGTGCACAGCGAGCTGCTGCCCGCAGTGCAAGGCGGGACGCAACGCCGAGCGCACTGCATTCAAGATCCTGTAGCTCTACGATGAGTTAGCTTATCATCATCTATAGTCGATACTCGATCTCGACTACCTATTAAGCTTGTGATTGGCGTACTCGCTGTCAATTTTAGTTCTACATTTGACCGCGAGGTGGCACTGTTATTTTTTCTTAAATTTTTTGCGGCAGTCGATACCGAGCATCGATAGGTGTCAATGTTATAAGCTCATGGTAGACCTAAAGAAGAAGGCTTCCGGACGAAGCGGAAACAATTTTCGATCGTGGATATCGACAACGCGTAAGTCTCACGTTAATTCCGTTTTTATTATTACAAAATATCACGACATCCAAGACCCGTAGAACAAATATTTCAGTATATCACCCTTATTACGAACGCAGGACAACTACCAACTGAGCCAACAGAGTCGAGAGAGAGTTTTGCCCACGCTGAAGATCACAGTAACAAAGTCAGCGTCGTTTGACAGTACAATACTAATTCCTGCTTTATTTTTTTATAATGGGTCATCAAAGTGATTCCCTCTCGCCTGATGGAAGCGAAGATGGAATCATGAAGCAACCTGACCATTAGAGCAGCCGTAAGCTGCACTAATCCCCACCTATGTGATTCCTGAAAGATGCTTTTTCACGCCTCTGAAAGGCCCAGGGTCATAGCTGCAAGGAAATACGTACGCCGGCAGAGCATTCCACAATTGACTTACACGACAGAGGTAGGAATTGCTAAAGTTATTGGTAATTGTTTTAAGTTATGTTAATTCAAAAAGATTCTTCTTTAGGGCCATATTACAGATGTAAGCTCTGTAGTTAATCTAGTCTGGGGTACAGCCGTGCTATTCTCGAAGAGCAAACATCGTCGCATATTTGACAACATCCGTGAAACAAATGAAGAGATGACAAGAAACGTTGGAAAATCAAACTTATGTAAAGGGCGACGAATCATTAGAGAATCGCACGGCAGATCGGAGTAAGTTGTGTCTAGCATTTACTGTCAAATTTCTACTCAAGTCAAGATTTACAACGGAGTGTCTTTATGGAATACCACCTTCTTAATCTACTCTTTTTAGCTGTGAGTTTAGAATTTACTTACTATAGGTAAAAGTATATAAGTAGTGATATTTATTTATTATTATTATGTAATTTTGTATTGAATTAAATACCGTCTTCACTATCTATTCTTATTACACTACCGTCTATTGCAGTTTCAAAATTCCTCTCTTTCCAATGGTTGTCTGGAAGAGATCGCTTATTAGCGATAAGAGCGGCTATTGTACAATGTATTTTTTTAAAGTTTTTCTTGTTTTTGTTGATGTCATTTTGTTAAACGTCTACAATAAAGTGTTATTTATTTATCTATCTATCTATAATCTGATAGATATTACTAATCAATTGTCAAAATATTAGTGCGTTACTATTTTACTTGAGTACGTAAAAGTGTGTATGAAAAAAATTGCTTAGCCAGTGAAGATCAGATTAACATAACATGTTGCAAATTTACAACAAAAATACATTACGTGTACGTGAAGAATTTTACCAACATTTAAAACATGTTTCCAGTATTCCTTTGTCTGCCATATTTCATTGTTCACGCAGAACTAGAGCCATATCAAAATAAATAAAAACAGAGACATAAACAATTCATATTCTCATCTTGTTTATTCCCGGGGGAATCCTCGCAAAACTCGTTAGTTATCTATTGCATGGAGTTATAATACAAATTACAAACATTTACTGCGAGGATTTTATTGGTTAATGGCGGAGAGATGGTAGACGTTTTGACAGGTTTTATTTAGAGGATAGGTGCGTCATAATTTTGTATATTGATACATGTTGATTGCAGCGGAATGTGAACTTTGTGTCTATGACATTTCATTCGATATTTGTACTGACCTACGCCTCACTACCAATCATCATTATCATCACCACTATCATTATCATCATCATTATCTTAGCCGTAGGACGTTCACTGCTGAGTATATGTCTCCCCCACAAATTTTCAAAGGGAACGGTTTCAAATGGCCTGCATATAACATCATCCTGCAACTTTTATCAGGTCGTCTATCCACCTTGTCGGTGGACGACTACGGTACGCTTGCCGGTTCGTGGTCTCTATTTAAGAACTTCTGGCCCCATAACTAATGTTGTGACCCCTCACTGCTAATATGAGCGGATATAGCTTATTAAGGTCTTCTATAAACTGAAGACACGACAGATTGTTAATCGCGTCGGGCATCACACCCGGAAGAATAACTTTATGTATTTGCAATAAAAAAAATGCGTGAGACAGGGAGACGTTATATCTCCGAAACTGTTCACCGCCACATTGGAAGACGCCTTCAAGCTTCTGGAATGGCAAGGACTTAGCATCAATATTAACTGCGAATACATCACTCACCTTCGATTTGCCGACGATATTGTAGTCATGGCAGAATCCATGGAAGACCTCAGTACAATGCTCGAAGGCCTCCATCGAATTTCCCAACGGGTAGGTCTTAAGATGAACATGGACAAGACGAAAATTATGTCTAATGCCCATGTTGTACCTACCCCAATATCAGTTGGGAACTCAGTTCTCGAAGTTGTTAACGAGTACATCTACCTGGGACAGACAGTCAAACTAGGCAGGTCCAACTTCGAGAAAGTGGTCAATCGTCGAATCCAACTCGGCTGGGCGGCGTTCCGGAAACTTCGCGAAGTCTTCTCGTCAAAAATACCTCATTGCCTCAGGACAAGAGTCTTCGACCAATGTGTGTTACCAGTGATGACATATGGCACTGAAACGTGGTCTCTTACTATGGGCCTCATAGATAAGCTCAAAGTCAAACAACGAGCTATGGAGAGGGCTATGCTCGGGGTTTATCTACGTGATCGAATCAGAAATGAGGAGATCCGTAGAAGAACGAAAGTCACCGACATAGCCCAGAAGATTAGCCAGTTGAAGTGGCAGTGGGCAGGGCACATAGCACGCAGAACAGATGGCCGATGGGGCCGAAAGGTTCTGGAGTGGAGACCACGGACCGGCAAGCGCAGCGTAGGTAGGTAGGGACAGACGACCTGATTAAGGTCGCAGGACGACGTTGGATGCAGGCCGCTTCCAACCGGTCCTTTTGGAAAATAATGGGGGAGGCATATGTTCAGCAGTGGACGTCCTACGACTGAGATGATGATGATGATGATGATGATGATTTGCAATAACATCAGCCTTAAACCATATAACCATATACCTGTGAGTGCATGTGGTATTTTGAGCTGTAGTTGTACGTTATATTTACGATAATATTGTTTTACTTTTTTACAGACTTCCTGCCATCCGACGTTGCCAATAGCAATGATTTCAACTATACTTCCTTCCTTTATTACCTGACGATTATCAGGCATGCAGTGATTTATTACTGAACAGTGCTGCAAGTTACCTAATAGTGATCCAAAATTTCTCCCAATTGTATCTGAGAATACCAGAACTTTCTTAAAATGATTAAGACATATGACATTCTCAACTTCCCTTATTATTATTATTATGATCACAAATATTTGTATTTCAACAAGCAGCCAAAGCTTTTCACAAATGCATTCCACATTTCCTTCAACAAATATTGTAGACAGCTTCAAGAATAAAGCCAACTTCAAAGACTGTCCGATTGTTAACTATAACTGTAATTAAGCTAAATCACAATAAGGCCTTATCAAATTTAAACTGCAGTTTAACCTTCTAAAGTATACTCTGAAGAACTACGAGTACTTCGATTATTATGTAACAAATCTGTTTCTTTTGAAACAATATTTAGAAATAACATGCCAAAGATTCATTTAGAGTAAACCCAAAAAAGGACCTCTTCAAAAATACCGAAAGCTCTACTTCTATAGTTTGGAACAGTGGAATTAGTTTCGCTGTATTAGTGCTATAACTTCAGTTTTATTGTTATTGTATCTTATAAACATGCGAGGTTCAGTCGTAGGGCAAATGAGTGAATTCTGAAATAAAACCAACCAATAAATATTTCATCAACACACCCACACACATAATAACAGTTGCTTTAAATTGAAAAAACCATGTAATTTTTTTTTGCGATTGTATTCTCAAATTGGATAAAGCAATGAAATAATATAAGTGAGACCGCATCACATTTGAAAGACCGTTATTCGATAACGCTTGTAACGCCTCAGTATGGTTGATAGTTAATTGAGGTGTTCACATAGACAAGGACGGTAAGGATGAGTAGACAAAGAATGGCATCCTGTCCATCCAAGGCAAGCTGGAACATACCATAACGTACTTAGCGAGAGTATTTTTACTCGTTTGGTTGACTAACACTTACTCATCAACACTACGTATTTATTGCCTTACCTTTATTCTGTAGATTTACTAACGGTAGTTATCTTCAACGAAAACTCAATCAATAGTGGGATTTGAAACCTTGTTTTCCACCATGGATGTCGACACCCAGCACTTATGAATTGTGATCTTTTGAAAAAAACATTATTATATTATTATATTTTTTTATAATAATAATTGTTCTATATTCAGTGAAAAAGAATATATAAAAAAGAATAGGCTCCAAAACTATTATTCAAATTAGAAAAAATCTTTAACCATTAGAATCCTACATTTTACCTGATGAACATAGGCTATATAGTATTTTCAAAAAAGTTAGGGAGCCGTATGAAAACTTTGATAATGTAACCCGAAGTGTGGAAAAAATTCCATAAAAATTCAGCGATTGAAAAACATTTTATATTATGGTAACTCGATATATCATGAACACAACGTTAACTCATATTAGTATATAATATTTAACTATTATATAGTAGGTAGCGTTTTCGATTCGTTTACGTGACGTTACGTTCCAAATTGTCTGCAGAAATAGTAGAATGGTATATAATAATAATATAATGGTATAGGTAATAGTTTTGGATAATTATCGAGCGGCAACCGGAGTCGAACTGCAGTTGCAGCGGGGTGGATTGTTGCAAGTAGTGAAATAGTAGAATTGCCCCCCAGTTTTATAGAAGACGTCAAAATCTACATATAAGTCCACATTACCATAAGTCTAACTATCACAGTTATGCCACAATAAATACTTTTTCATTTTGAAATATGCAATAGTAACGAAACCAGGCCACATTATTCGTACCTTGGTATTAATCCTTATCTACGCGTACTAAAATAATTAGGAGCAAAGTTATCATAGTTACATAGTGATTGTTTGTTTCTTTATAATGGATACACGTAAAACTACTAAACCGATTCAAACAATTATTTTACTAGTTTAGAGCTACATTATGCCGGAGTAACATACGCTATATTTGATTCATCATCATCCATTACTACGCGGGCGAAACTGTGGAGCGCAGCTAGTATCATATATAATATATGTTAGAATTAAATTTAATTAAAAAGATGCTTATTACAATATGTATAGTAAAAATAAGGGAAAACTCTGTAAACGTTAAGAAAGCATTTTTAATTCAAAAGAAATGCATCAGAGCACTAACGGGACCTAGACAAAAACAAAGTTGTGTGTCGATATAATATAAAAAATTGAAATTACTTCCTTTAGCATAAATGTATATTTTAGAGGCATGCTTATTTGTAAAACAGAACTTAAATAGCTTTGACATAAAAACTACACGTAAACCACGAAATACTCTTAGAAATTATTATGTGCTACCCCCTCAGGGCTCTAGAACACAATTTTATAATGACAGTATTTATGTAATGTGCTCTAAATTATTCAATCATTTGCCAGATACAATTAAAGTTATGACATTTAGACAATTTTAATATAATTTAATCAAACTATTGCTTAACAAATGCTTTTATAAAATTGTAAATTTTTTAAATGATAAATATATTTCCATGATATTATGTAATTGACATTAATTGTATCTTATTAACCATTATACAATTCGCATGTATGTAAAATTGTATGCCCAAAAGGGTAGCTGTTGATACTTTTAAGTTTTTAACAACATGTAACACACAGTTGACAATAAACGATTATGATTATGATTATAAGTCTTTGTATGGTAATAAATGGCATTCGTTGAAAGCCCAATGCATAATTAAAGAGCCCAACTAGATGAGTTTACTAAGAAAGCCTTCCCGTCCCCGTTACTCTCCAGCTCCAATATCAGACCAGCTCAGTGGTACCACATAATTGTCATCAGAATAGCATACTTTTACAAAGTTTTTGTGGATACGGAAATAGATATGAATATAAAATTTGATTCACCAGTTAACTACAAAACCAAGAAATAACTTTAGAAACGGGATATTTACCATGTATTGTATTTATAGTGCACTCTTGATATTTCGGCACAGTCGCATGCGCCATGTTCACGAGTAAACTAGAGAGCTCTCTATAAATACAATACATGGTAAATATCTCGTTTCTAACGTTAATTAGTGCAAATTAGTTCTAACGTTAATTGCATTAGTGACCATATCAGTTTAAAAACTTATAAGTACAAAACCACTTCCTAGTTATATAATATTAAGATTAGTCATGTGGAAAAGATGCCACAAAATAAATTGTCAGAGCACTCTCAGGAAGCCATTAAACTTGACTTTCAAAACCAGAAACTAATCCGGAATAACATACGAAAAGCCACTGCCCGACATTTTAATAATTCCGCTTTATAGCCCCAAAAGGCTGATTAAAAATCCAGAGCCGGGCGTTGGCCACGCTTTGGCTATAAAACATCTGGTGCTGGCGTCTGCACCGCCCATATCTCATTTTGTCGTAAAACCCACTTAAATGGCCAACTCTAACCAATGCAGACTTAATTTTTACCCGTCTTGCCCTAGTTAGAGATAATAAGGGATGGAATAAAGTGATATATGTTGCAGGATCACTGAAGAGCTTGTATAGTTGTTCTGAACGGGCAAAGCTTGCAGGGCTCACTACTGGAATGGGTGACGTGTAAATGCATTTTCACTTCAGTAGCTCAAACATGTAGGTTTTGCTGCCTGAAACCAGAGAGCAATATGCGATTTTGCGCACTGAGTGAGACAAAGTAACTTTTTTTTATTCATATAGCCGCGAATATCTTGATCAGCCTTGGGCTAATCATACAACTCGAAACATTCACACTCAATCTTTTTCTCGCTTTTAGACAGAGAAAGAGACATTGACCAGCCCTTTTGAAGTTCAGATTTTGAATTCGACCTCAAAGACAAACACGTTCGGAATTTTATACTAAAAAAGAAATTTTGCAAAACAAAAATTATGTACATTAATGTAATTTATTGAATTGGTACCTCTAGCGTAGCGTTATATTCTCTTTGCCTCTACCTACAATGTTAATTATTTTGATTAATAATACATAGTTAAATCAATCTATTCCTGTTTATTATTTTATCTCCTAAAGTGTTCTCGCTGCTGACGTGAAAAGTTATGTGTGTTACACGAGAGCAAAGTTTTTTGCATCTCGTGCCTTTGAGCAGTCTGCTCGCAGCAAAAAACGACTTGCTCTCTTGTTGCACAAATAACTATTTCAACTGAACTGAGCTACCTTAGAACACCTTCCAGATCAGTCCTTAACTTGGTAGGAAGCCAAATTGATCCCGGCTGTGTCTTAGGATAACAGCCATTAGGCCTCGTTGGAGGCTTGATAATCGGTGACGAGACGAGTAAGTCGCTCGCTTAATAATTGGCGTCACGATTACCCAAAACAGTTTAGTGCTATACAGAATTATAACTTTTTTTTTGCCAAAAGTAGGCAGACAGGCAGGCGGCCCACCTGATTGAAAGTGGTCACCGTCGCCTATAGATGTTTGCAACACCAAGGGCGTTGCCAACGCGCTGCCGACCTCTAAAAACAATAAGAGCGAGGTTGAAAGGAGAAAGGAAGGGGAGAAGGAGAGAGGAAGGTGGGATTGGGCCTCCGGAACCTCCCACAAACTGACTGAAATGGAATAGGAATAGCTATATTAGATACTTTACGTCGGTGTTAAAAACTACAAAATACAAAACTCTGCATGGCAATGTACTGTGATCGTCACCCTGAATAAGAATAATATTAATTATCTTGCTGTGTAATCGCTAAAAACATTGCCCTTCACCGGAACACAGTAATGTTTGCACACTACTGCTTCAAGGTTGAATAACTGGCAAAGGCGTGGCACTTCTCCAGGCGGACACTGCAAAAATCGTACCACTACAAAAGGAAAACTACTTCGAGCAGTCTGAAAACCACGCCAGTTTAGTTGGATTATACACCCAGCTGCACTGGCCCATATGGAAGATTATGGCTCATACTCCTCTCCCAAAAAGGAAGTGTGTTGTCCTAGATAGATAACACAATGATGATGTTGTTTTTTTTTTAGTTTTGGAGGAGGAAATCCTTTATGAATACCGCAGAAGAGTAGTATCTCTGAGGTTATGTCCGAGTCCACCGGCGGGGATGGGAGAGCCAGTGTGTACGGACTAAAACCTCCTCCCTCTTTCCTATACACTACAGACACTAGGTCCGTACCCTTACAATATTAAACCTTTCATTTATAACTTGTCTGAACCCCAAGTATCTAACAAGACTTTAAGACTAAGTGTGAGTCCAGTCATATATATACTCGTATATAAATACTTTTTATTTTCTTAGTTTAACTATTACATTAATTTACAAGTAACACGCTATTATAATATTTAATAATAACATTTTATCTTCCTGCCATCGAGATCGATCGCAGGAGAGCCGTCAAGACCTCTTCGTTCCTTTCCTTCATTGCTATTTTTGTATTGTAGTCTGTTATAGTCTTTACGGATGCCCCTGTTGCCCGCCCCACGAACCGCCCAATCGCATCGGCGCTGTCATCTGTGCGATAGATGCAGTGAGCCGAGTGCCGTGACACTGCCACCACTGCATGCGAGACGCTCTATCGCAGTTTTGTCACCACGATGATGATGCTGTTAGTACTCGTACTATTTGTAAAGGTAGTGCAACTAGTACAAGATTCTTGATTGATTTCTGCCCACAACCTATTACTGACTGGTTCAGATTAATGAACTAAACCAGATAAAATTATGTATAGTATTCGACGAGTAATATTAGACCTCGAGCTTCGGTGGCCTAGTTGGTCATGGCGTCTGACAAATCTCATTGTATCCATCTTTTTATAACTTCATGTAGGTGTATAAAGCGCCTTCCTAGTATGTAGGCTTATTTTTGTTTTTGTAATAGAACGCAAACTCATTTCCATCTTGTTTAATTATTCAGTATCTATTCTCAAAGAATATATTTCAAATTTTTGAGACGACAGATTAACAGTATATATGGTAAAAGCAAATGGATTCTCAAACCGAACAGCTGTATAGTAGCTGTGCCAGTGTGAAAATCGAAGGAAGTTTAGCTGAAATAACTTTCACACTTGCGCTCGGTACAAAGTGGCTATTGCGTTTAACGCCGTAACCAATAATGCAAAATTTTATTTCAATTTTGTTTATGCATCTATTTGTCTGTTTCATATTACTTCCAAGAATATTTGTGCATTGAACGAAATGCTTTTCGACTGACTTTAAAAAAAGGAGGAGGTACTCAATTCGACTGTTTTTTAATGTTATGTGTGTTACCTCAAACTTTCGACTGGATGAACTGATCCTCAAAATTATTTTATTTTTGTTCGAAAGCTAGTGCTTCCCGTGTGGTCCCATTTAAATTTTATCAAATTCGGTCCAGTAGTTTCTAAGTTAGACATCAATAACCGAATAGAATGGAAATCGGTATATTTTTTTTCAAATTACTTGTAACTTCTTTATTGAATCATGTAACGAGGGTTCTTTGCCAAGGTCAGTGCCACCTAGAGGTTAGAACTGTAGTTTTGTAAAGCACTTACTGTGCTCGTCACCCTGAGACATTGGTTTTTGAGTCTCTTTGGCTTAGTAATATAACTTACTACAGTGCCCTTCACACCCTAACACAGTAATGCTTGCGTGCTATTGATTCACGGTAGTATATCTGGCACTGCGGTGGTACAAACCAAGACGGTCTCTTGTACACCTACCACATAATAAGACGGGTCTCCTAGCCGTTTACGATTCGCATTTATATGATGGATCAAATATTCTTTAATTCCGTCCCGTCATAGAGTAACTGGAAAGTTAATTTAAAGTAAGATTTACTGATTTTGTCCGTAATATTCCAAAGAAGCACAACATTCTTTTTGTCTAAAGTCTTTTGACTTACATTAATACCAATAAAATGAATGGAAAGATAAAGTCAAAGTCAAACTTAAAATCATTTATTCAATTTAGGCATCAAAGACGCACTTATGAACGTCAACTTTTCATTATAATGTACTTTAAAGACTCTACCGCCGCGTTCCAAAATATATAGAGCCCACCGATAAGAAGCGGCAAGAAACTCGGGGCCATTATTTATATATATATATATATATAATATGTTTACAATGTTTCTACTTAGGTACTACAAATATTACATTTTATGGGTGGCAGAGAGACAGCTTGCCAAAAGTGGAGTATTCCAAGCATCTTTATCTTCTATATAATGTCGAACTTTATGGTAAGCTTTTTTTATTAAAATGTTTTTTGCAGTCAACTTGAATTTGCCCTCTGTGAGCTCAGTTATGTGCTTTGGGATTTTATTGTGAAAACGCACACAATTTCCTAGGAATGACTAATAAGTCATTCCTAGGAAATTGTGTGCGTTTTTACCAGAAATACAAATAGGATAGCTGTACCTAGTTTTAGACTTGCGAAGATTAATTAGACTTGCGAAAACTAACAAGTCTTCGCAAGTCTAAAACTAGGTACAGCTATCCTATTTGTATTTCTGGTATTAAAAGTGTGGTGATCACTATTTAACTTATATTTATGTAATTTTTTACGAACATACATTATATTTTCAAATACATATCAGGAAGGCAACGTTAATATATTGATTTCTTTAAATAAATCTCTCAAAGATTCACGGAGACCCATTTCGTATATAGCTCTGATAGCACGTTTTTGAAGGATAAATATGGTCTCTATATCAGCCGCTTTCTAAAAATGGAATCCTACTTAAACACTTAAAAGTATGCAATAACTTGTTAAAGTTGGTACCATGATAATTCAAAAGTACATATTATCACAATATTGTGCGCATGGTACCGACTTCAACAAGTTATTTCACACATTTTATTATTGGTTCCATTTTATGTAAGGAAAAAATCACCATTTTTAGGTGGCCCTTGCTACTTTACGGGATCGATTGTCATTCACGGAAAATCAATCAATCAATTACGGTATCATCGAGGCGAAACATTTTTCGGTTATTGTATTGTAACTCAAAAGCAGCTTGATTGTATTTTATGAAATTTAAATGGGACTACCTTGAAAGTCTACCAAACAATAAATATAATTACCTATATATAATAAAGATATTATACAGGGTGTTTGGTAGAGAGACCGACAAACCAAATGAGCGTGTTCGGGGGACCACTTGGAGAACACAAGTTGGCCAAAAAAAATTGGGGTGTCGGGGATTTTTTTTGGCCAACTTGTAAAGTCCAAGTGGTCCCCCGAACACGCTCATTTGGTTTGTCGGTACCCTCTACCAAACACCCTATATAATTATCAAAACCGACTACTCTGTAAAAAGTTATGCGTGATCATAAAATATATACGCGTCGACTTGAGAACCTCCTCCTTTTTTGGAAGTCGGTTGAAAAATACATGTCTAGACTATAGCAAATCAAATTACACGAGTTTTCTTAAAAAAATAAGTACCTTAAAATGAAAGATTAAATACAAATGCAAAAATTTTGATTTCAACATCAAACTATCAAAACACGAGCATTTCAGCCAGCACTGTAAAGCGCAACTTTCCGTCAATCGAAACCAATCCTTGACGTCTTATTCCAACCACTTTACCAATGCTCTTTCCAATAATGCGTCGGTTTAAATTCCCCACATCGCTAAGAACTTAACAAAGTAATGAAGAAAGACTTAAAGTCGGCGCCAAATGGAATAGTCTTGTTGGGCGACACCGATTTTTCTATATTATCTACAATTATATTGTTATTCTCGCAGTTTGATTTTAGTTTGACGCTAAGTAAGTTTTATGAAAGCTTATGACACAGCGTATTTTGGGTTTTGTATGTACATAGATATACTTACATATATACGAGTATGTAAGATTTATGTAATAGGTACCTACTACGTATAAGAAATTGGAAAATCTAAGGTAAATTTAGGTCTTATAGTCCCAACTATATTTCAAACCACATCAAAGCTCTTAGCATAATTTATTTGCGATAAAATATTTTTGCGGTAAACTGTTAAATAAGTACGCGACGAATCTTCGTACAAACTATTAGTTATCTATGCCACAGATACTAGGTTCTAGATAAAGAATAGTTTGTATTAAATTCAATTGTTTTACACTGATACTATTACAATATTATCCTAGTCTTGTGGTATTTTTTTTAATAAAATGAATGTGGATTGTCTGTTGGTGAGTGCGGCCTTGCGTTATGCCTTCCGTTTTATATTCTTTATTCTTGCAACAGCCTCGTCAGTTTTTGTTTTCCTGATGTTAAAAGTTATATATGCACTGAATGCTATTTTTTTTCATTCTTATAATTCTATATTTGTATATATAGATGTACGGCCCTAATATAAGCTTGCTTTATGCACAGAATAAGTACTACTAAGTACTGACCAATATTATTTTTGTAATTTATTAGCAATATTCTGAATATAGATAAGAAGGTCTTTAAATGTAATGAGTCTTATAAACTACTTGCTGTAAAACTTTTTCATGTGCAATTGACATTCGCAGTGAGTGACAAAGACAGCTAGATTTAATAACTACCGTTGTATCGCCCCTCTGAAATATTTTTCAGAGTATCGCCCTTGTAAATAAGGTTGTTTTTCTAACCTTTCTTGCCATCTCGTCGTTGTTTCACGGATGTTGTCAAAGATGCAACGATGTTAACATGGCACTTTTAACTTTTTAAACCGGATAAGTCTATGAAATGCGACGTTGCCGCTCCGTTGTGTCCAAATAAATATGTTATAGTAATAGTAGTTATAGTAAATGTTAAAACGCATTTATTGGTAAGAAACTATACCGTCACTACAGCTACCTTATATGTATCAAGAATAACAATGTCTAAGAATAGCTATGTCGGTGACTTTCCTTCTTCTACGGATCTCCTCATTTCTAATTCGATCTAGTAAAGAAACCCCGAGCATAGCCCTCTCCATAGCTCGTTGTGTGACTTTGAGAATGTTTGAAGTGAAGTGTGAAGATTAGCCAGTTGAAGTGGCAGTGGGCAGGTTACATACAATACAATACAATACAATAATACTTTATTGAACACTAAGCTTATAAAAGAAAACAAATAAGAATATTTTACAAAACAGGTTGTACAATGGGCGGCCTTATCGCTATAAGCAATTTCTTACAGGCAACCTTGGGATGGATAGAAATTTATATACATTAGAATTGGCGCATGGTGGTGTTAAATGGAAATAAATAAACAATTTTAACTTAGTGCATAGATTATTTAAGAAAAAAAAAAATATGCCTTGTTACCATATTACTTTTCAAAATATTTCGTTTGCTCAGACACAATCAAATATATACATATAAATAACACATACATACACAGATTAGGTACATATATAATAATATGATACATAAATACAATACATACAATACATATTTATTATATACTCGTATATATATATTATATAATATAAACATACCTACTATAGGATCAGTTAATAAATAAAGAAATTAGATTTACAATGCTATACATACAAAATATTCAAGAGTTATGACTAGCAGCCTTCAGACATGTAATGCTTCTTTACCATATTCTTAAATAGGTTAATTGATTGAGCGTGTCTAATATCAACGGGAAGAGCATTCCACAGACGGGCAGCTCGAATAGTAAAAGAATTTTGATAAAATGTTGTCGAGGAAGTAGGGGTTTTCAACTGACGGGTACAGGAAGAACGAAGAGAAAAATCATTAGAGAGATGGAGAAATTCAAAACGTTCTTTAAGATAAGATGGAGTCGGAGGGAAGAACAGAATATTATAAAGAAGGGAAAGGACATGTAAATCCCGGCGACGTCGGATGGGTAACCAATTGAGCTTAGACCGGAATTCAGATACATGGTCATACTTGCGCAGACCAAATATGAATCTGATGCAAAAATTTTGTATGCGCTCTAGTTTATTTAACTGCTCCTCAGTTAAGTCCAGATAGCAGGCGTCAGCGTAGTCAAGTATTGGAAGGAGGAGGGACTGTGCTAACGCAGTTTTGGTGGCAGTTGGGAGAAAGTTACGGAGTCTTCTAAGTGATGCTGCTGATGCAAAAACCTTTCGACTGACTTCAGCAAGTTGAGGTTCCCAAGATAAATGACTGTCAAGGTAGACACCCAAGTTCTTGACCGTTTTGCTTAAGGATATAGTATTGCCGTCAAAAATAACTTGTGGGAGGCAGAACCAGTCAATCTTAGATATCATTCTGGAACTTCCAATTACAATAGCTTGCGTCTTTAATGGGTTTATGTTGAGACCATAAGATTTACTCCAGTTAGAGATACATTCCAAATCTTTATTTATTGTATCGATAGCAGTGTGTAATTGAACTAAAGGGGCCTGTGTATAAATCTGTAGATCGTCCGCATAGAGATGATAGGAAGAAGACAAGTTTTGAGAAATAGAATTAATAAAAATAGCAAATAATAAAGGTGATAATACGCCGCCCTGAGGAACACCAGCAGATGTATTACACCAAGTAGATAAGTTCTCATCAAACGTTGCCGGCGCCCATACAGGTAAGTACGAAACCAGTCAATAACCGTTGGAGATACATTAATAGAGCGCAAAATGCCAAGTAAGATATCAAAATCCACATTATTAAAAGCATTACTGAAGTCGAGTAGTGTAAGCACGGTTATTTGCCCGTTACTCATACCATATCTGATGTCATCAGTGATTTTTACCAAAGCGGAGGCAGTACTATGACCAGGACGAAAACCGGATTGGAACGGGTTGAGGAGAGCGTTTCTGTTGAGAAAGGAGGAGAGTTGATGATAAACAAGTCGTTCTAGTACTTTAGATAAGAAAGGAAGAATGGAAATGGGTCGAAACTCGGTATAAGAGGATGGATTGGCTTTTTTAGGAATTGGGGTTATTAATGTTGTTGTTGAAAAAAAGTTGAGTATGAAACTGATAACTGGAATTACTTCATCAAGTATGGGTAGGATCATCTTACGACCGATGCTGTCACTACCTACTGCGTTGGATGAAATGGATAGTACGCCTCTTTTAACGTTACAATCGGTAAATTGATCGAACATGAAAGGAGAATGGTCGGGAGGTGGAATTGAAGAAAGATAATCCAATGTTGAAGATTCTCTTATTCTATCAAATTCGGAAGAAGAGCAGAAATGTTTATTCAGCACATCAATATTAATATTTATTGGGAAATTGTCTTGACGAGATTTTCCCACTCCCATGGACCTAAGAAACTTCCAAACTTTAGCGGGATCACCATTTTCTACTGATTTATAGACATGTCGGCGTAGCGCATTCCTACAAACTCTATTGCAGCGATTTCTAGCCTCAACGTATTTTTCTTTATTGTAGTCGGATGGTCTATTTTTAGCCCTAGTCTTGGCTACTAGCTTCTTGCGCATTATTGCTTTTATGTCATTTGTGAGCCAAGGTGAAGGTAGATGTTTTAACTTGACTGGTCGCAATGGGGCATGGATGTCAAATAATTTTGTTAGAGCACGATTGAATGCTTCCACTTTATCGTCCAAGGAAAGTCCGTTTACAACAGCCGACCAATCCACTTCCCGTGCATCGCTGCGTAAACGTTCCAAATCCATACCACCAAAACTACGTAGCAGAAGAACTTTGGGTTTTGACTTTGGTGGACGAATTTTGTATGAAAGAAAAAGCAAATCATGGGCAGAGAAAGCGTCCGCAGAACATTGACTATGCTTGCTAACATATTTTGGTGAGGAAACAAGAATAAGGTCAAGGAGAGAAGGTGCGGAATTTGGAAAGTGGTGCGTGGCATTAAGCGGCAAGATGGTCAAGTTGCTAGCTCTTATTAATGACTCAAAAGTTGATGATCGCGAATCACGTTTTATCAAACAGGTATTAAAATCACCCATGATGATGTTATGATCATAAGAAGGAGTGTAATCTTGAAGAAGTTGTTCAAAAGATGAAAAAAAGTTTATACGGCTGGAAGGACAGTAGTAAACACCAAGCAATACTTTAGCGTGAGAAAGGATAATTTCAATTAGAAGGTGTTCACCGGCGTCACTTGGAGGGGGTTGTGCTGATTTACTCAAAACGGTGTAAGGAATATGAGCACGAAGGTATATGGCAACACCACCTCCTACTCTACCTGCACGGTCATTGCGTAAGAGTATAAATCCAGGCAGTGAGTAAGAAGTAGTAGGTAGGGAATGATTTAACCAGGATTCCGAAACTAAGATAGCGTGAATATTTTTATTATCGAACGATGCCAGCATATCCGCGTAATGAGCTGGAATGCTCTGTGCATTTATATAAAGAACATTGAGATTTTTTGGGACATCACTAACAAAGCATTCGATACTGTCTGAAAGAGTGGGTATGCTACTAAAACTATCGCTACTGTCATCTGAAGAATAACAAGAGACATATTCTGCACTGTCACTATCACTAGCACTGTCGTTATATTTAAACATAAAGTAAATAAATAAATATTACGTATATTAAATAAATATAATATATTATTTTATGATATATGATTGTGTTTGAGTAGGTAACTATATTACTTTCTTATTACTATAAAATACAAATCTGCCACTCACCTGCCCAACGCGTTAACATATGCAATAGAAGTAAGAAGAAAAATATTCATCAAACTTTACATATAACCTATAAATAACACTATAATAATATTGTCGTTAATATAAACAAAAAAAAAAACAAAAATATAAATAGGTAAGACATGCATGCCTGCTTTTCTTTACGGTGCCAACCGTATTAGTTCTACTTTCGACGCATAAGAAAGCGAATAATATATAATACTTACACTAGAAAACCAAATCTAAAATAATAATAATAATAATAATAAAAAATCATCAAGAGCTAATAAGATCGGTACGGTGCGAAGTATAATAGTAAGAAAAAAAAAATACTACTCGAAGCCACTCTTTCAACATACATAAACTCTACTACTCTACTCATAAACTACATATATAGGTACTCCATTAAGACGGAATCTATTTTTGCTGGATTACTAAGTAATAATTAAATTAAAAAAAACAAAAACAACAAAAGCTAACAAGCTAATCAAGAAGCCGATCAAAGATTCTAGACAACATTGAAGCCAATCCAATCGACTCTGGCTACGTTCCGGGAAGCGCCGTCAACGCTCACAACTGTCGCCCCCCGGTTTAGCGTTCCGGTTAGAATGAATGCATGCAATGTTCAACCCAAGCGGAACGGTTACGCGGTCACGAAAACTTTTCTGTCAAAAATCGATAGAATCCTATACATTTGATGCTTGACAGTGACAGCTCGTAAAAGACCGCGAAAACCCACCTACGATCTGCGAGCGTTGTGAGCGTTTTCGGTGACGTCATCGATCATCATCGATGACGTATCGAGTTCGCTCACGATGACCGTGGGCTTTTAAGGGAATGGGTGTGCGAACGCCGCGAGTGATTTCGGCCCTTCCCGGAACGTAGCCTATGTGATCTGTGTCACCTGTCTGTCAACTACTGTCAAGTGTCGCGTCACTGTCAGATTCTGCTCGGTGACAAGATCGCGAAGTTTTTTAGTTATGTACGTTTCAAAATAATAATAAAAAATGAACAAACAAAATATGTATCGACGGTGGCACGATTTTACATAAAAGTGAAAACAAGCGGGTACCAACTATAACAAGTTTGTTGATTTACCTTGTATCAATGTAGGTACATGAGAAACAATAAAAACTACCGACCTAAACAAGAGCAGGCACGCAAAAGTACAATTACAATGCCATCACTTCCTCGATGTCGCGGTGCGTTTGGTCTTCGCTGGACCGGCGGCCGTGCTGGCCACCTTCACCGCTATTGCTTCCGTCATCCCGGCAGCTGGTTTAGCGGTTTCCTTCGGCACAACCCCGTCAAGATCGCCAAGGCAATTGATACGGCGCCGAGCCCCATCGGGTCCAATGATAAACACGCATCCTTGCGTCGTCCAGCATTTCGTGATACCGAGACGCTCGCGCGCTGCCAAAAATATATCGTGTCTTGTCTTCGTCAAAAATTCTGATAAAGTTATACCAGAACCCTTTAACATAGATTTGGATGACCATATTTTGTCGCGAATTGTCACATCTCGAAGCTTGAAAAGAACTGGGCGTGGCCTACCAGTACCTGCAACACGGCCCATCCTATGGCATCTGCTGATGTCCTCTGCTTTGAAGCTATCAAGCTTTATTTTACTGAGAATTGCCTTCACAACCACGTATGAAGTATCTTCCTGCTGCACTTCCGGAATACCATGCAATAGGAGAAACTTACGCCTTCCATGCATCTCTATGGTATCCACCTGATTAGCCAGTAAACCAATCTGGGTTTGAAGTGCCCGCATTGACACCAGGACAAAAGCTTTAAATGAAGAAAACTCTTCAGCTAAACTTCCAGGGCCTGCAGATTCAGTTGGCAACCGCCCTTCAATGGAGTCTAAGCGCTGGTGAAAAACACTCATCATTTGGTTTAGTGACACTTGTATGGCATCCATGTTGTTTGAACAAATTATTGTATAAGTGAAGTGGCACAGTTTAGTGAAAGTTTGATGTTAGTTTAAGGAGATAACACTTAGGGTGAGGTGAGGTAAGCTGCTAATTACATATATGCTTCATTTATGCACTTTTATTTCTTCTATGTATTTTAATTTTAAAAATAAATACAGAGCTTTTCAAGTTGATGTTACTTTTTCCACACCTCATACATAGCACGCAGAACAGATGGCCGATGGGGCCAAAAGGTTCTGGAGTGGAGACCACGGAGCGGCAAGCGCAGCGTAGGTCGTCCACCGACACGGTGGACAGACGACCTGATTAAGGTCGCAGAATGACGTTGGATGCAGGCCGCTTCCAAGCGGTCCTTTTGGAAAATCATATAGGGGAGGCATATATTCAGCAGTGGACGTCCTACGGCTGAGATGATGATGATGATGAATAAAGCAATAAGGTATTTTATTAGTAGCACTGTAGGATAAAGCTAAATAGTAAACTCCTTATTTCGATGCGGAAAAGTAAGCTTAATGTATTCGCCGCCATTAAGCGAACCTTAACTACGTTACGATAAACGATAAAATAACTGTATAAAGGTACTAGAGATGGCACACGTGTATGTTAAGGTAACGTTAAATTTGGTTGTTATGTATTGTGGAACGGTAATGTAATGAACAGTACGTGATTCGAGCTTGAGAGTCAAGACACGAGGCATTACCGCCACAAAAACACACGTTTATTTGTTATGTACCCTATTGATACCCGTGTTCTATTATACATCTATATATAAATATATATACATAAAGCGTTTGTATATTAGATCGAGAGAAGAAAATTGCAACCTGCAAGTAAAATGTATACGAGACCTCGAAGAAGAGGCTTGCGATACATGATATTATAATAATTAATAATAATTTGTTTTATCTGACAACTAAGACATATGAACATTTTTTGTTATAAAAACTAACGTGGTTTTCACTCATTTTTAATAACGAGTAGAAATACCGGATTACTCACGTAATATTTATCGGATAGGTCCGACTATAGTTTCAACCACATTCGGTGGTCTTTTTCAAGGAGTGTTAGGAACGCCCACGTCGATGACATTCGAGCGATAAACTTCGTCTTCGGTCTACAGCGAAGCTGCGCGGCCACATAGTGCGTGTTGTCAAGTTTATCGTGATGTACGAGCGATGTACAAATGCAAAAAACAAAATGGACGCCGCGGTTGCTCTGCTTATTCTCACCCAAGCATCATAGCAGAGATCCTTTCTTTTATGGCCAGTTTCGTTTGGGTTCCATAAAATCGGCTCAGACTCACGTAATTTGCAATAAATTCAAAAATTTTATCATTACTTCAATCCATGTTACGCTCAGCTATATTATGCACTGTAGTTTAACTTAACACGTCCACTACTCACGAAGGGTGGGGGCCGACTGAAGTGTGGCCGCGCAAGCGAAGTTCATCGCGATAAAACGCTTTGATCTGCGAGAGTTTACCGACAGCGGAGCGAAGTCCTTGCGACTGCGCACGAAGCTCCGAAGTATACCCGAATACTTGGCTACATACATCGCAATTACGCGAATCTTCGGGTTATCGCGATGTGTGCGGCCTAGGCTTCAATGATCACACTCACTGACCACCGAACTGACTCTCTCCGACCGTAGTCCGACTATAGTTTCGACCGAATGTGGTCGATACCATAGTCGTACCTATCCGTACGTGAGTAATCCCGTATTTCTAATTAAAAACATATGACCATTCTTGACACAGAATCTAAACCAATAAAAAGTTTCTTTCAATGGTAACTACTGAAAATTAGTTGCTCACGCTAGGATTCTGAAAATGCAAAAATTAGGCCAACAGTCGTAAGGTTATGTTGAAGGCTACGGGCGTTGCGTATGATAAACCAAAACTGATTGCTAGTCTATCCACCAAGCTAAACTGAGCCTACGTGTTGGAATTTGGACACATACCATCTAATACTTGTATGCTTTTCTAGCTTTTCTCCTGGAACCTTCAACCAATAATTCGACTATGTACAATTGTAACTTTATAGTCCAACTAAACTTCAAATACTTTTCAAAGACATTCGTAACCCCTTCTATCCATAAAGAAGTTCAATAAAATGAATCAGCCTCGCGGCTCGCGGCGGAAACCAAGTAATCCGTCATTGTCGGTGCAAACGCCGCGGGAAAAAGTTCTTAATGACTCGTTTCTTTGTAGGTGAGGCCACTGGCTTAGATAAATGGAGACTTGAGCTCTGGACTACGATTGCTGAGTATGGAGTCCCGGTTTTTGTAGAACTAGTGTGCAAATGTGAGTCAATGATTTGTTAGGTTTGTAGCAAAGTCATTGCAACTTAGACTCATTGGAATGTTCATTGAAGACGATGGAAATTTATTATTATAAAACTAGACTCATATTTCGTATTCAAATGAGAAAGCTTTAGTGTAATGCGCCTTGAAGTGTTCTTAATTATAATATAAGTGCTTTACTTGTCAGTATACATAACAGAAAGAAAGGTCTATATAGGTATTACAATTTCGTAAAGTATTCAGCCTGCCTCCTGGCATTACATGCCAATTAACAATTATAATTTTAAATTAATAATTTCATATTAAATCAGTATTAAAGTTTAATTTATTGTCATATGTATAGCATGATTATGTCTTATTCAAATTAAGATTTTACTGTAGCTGTTTAATGTATTATTATCGTTTATTGTATTTCGCCTATCTATATTCTATATCGATCATAAGTTATAAGTAGGGGTTTTTGTTTTGAGATGAGGAAATCCTTTATGGATACCGCAGAAGAGCAGATCTCAGAGGTTATATCCGAGTCCACTGACGAGGATGGGAGAGCCAGTGTGTACGGACTAAAACCTCCTCCCTCTTTCCTCTACACTACAGACACTAGGTCCGTACCCTTAGCATATTCAACTTTAAATTTATTACTAGTTTGAACCCCAAGTTTCTAACGAGACTTATAGACTAAGTGTGAGTCCAGTCATATCCTTTTTTATATACATTTTTTTTTCTATTTGACTATTACATTAATTTACAAGTAACACATTTATATTGTAGTCTGTAATGGTCTTTATGGATGCCCCTGTTGCCCCGCCCCATGAACTGGCCAATATTAGTACGTTTATTTACAGTGAAATTTACACCAGACCTTCAACTATAACTGAACAGTAGACCATCGCCTAGAGCAGACTAATTTATTTTATACTGCAACCTTTATGGAATAACTAAAATATATTTTCAGTTAGACAGTACATACAAAATTAAATGGACACTTCACTCGATTAAAGATTAACGCTTGAACCCGTTTGACGTAAAATCCTGTTCAGATTTACATTCGATCGAATGAGTGAGTGCCTCTCGAAAATAACGAATCGGTGCGAGTTGAGTTTTAAATTTTGCGTATTGTTTTTGAAGCATTGACAAGTTGGCAACTGCATTTCGCTTGTGATATACAACCGTGCGATTCTCTAAGAGCAAACATCGTTGCATCATTGACAACATCCGTGAAACAAATGAAGAGATGACAAGAAACGTTGGAAAAGCAACCTTATGTACAAGGGCGATATCTCATAAAGTATTTGACATCGGTGAGCTAGTCGACGATATATATGATATGTCGGTATCAAATTGACAGAAGTTAAATACTTGAATCTTGGTCTTTTACATAATGCTTTACCTCATAATATGTTTTTCTCGTAAAAAGTTTATACCTACACAACTTTTCGCTGCTTAACTTGAATTTTGTTGACCGAGCGAGCGAAGTTTCTCTGCTTTAACTGACCAAATTAACTTTCATCTGTCCGTATATGTGTTAGGGTGTTCGTTGGTCTTCCTGTACAGGCTGCATTTTTCAACCAATCTTGATGAAACTTAGTATGCATGTTCTACTACTTTTTGATTTTTTTGTCGTCAGCGTGTTTTGATTGGGGTGTACTTTTCCTAAAGAGGGCGGAAGTTTGCTGCGCCGCTATTTACCGACCGATTTTGATAAAATTTGGTATACTACTTAGGTACCTGACTTTAAAGAAGAATTTAGAATATGAGCGTAATTGGTCAAGTAGTTGCCGAGATTGCTTGTGAGTTAATGCGAAAAATTGTCTTTGATAACACTATAATGCTCGCGAGGTCTACTGATCGTAGAACTACTAGTATAAGTTGTTACCAACATAATATTTACATTTTGTGAAGTTACTGTATTTATTATTTACTAACTTACAAAGTTTTACACCTTCACAAATTATATGGTGTGGTTCATAGTGTGTACAGCTCGCGAATTTCTGTTGCAAAAAAATATCGTATCATGGACTTACGCAATAATTTTTCGCAAATTATTTTTACTGCGGTCACTTGACTGTTTCCATCAATTTTTTTTATATAAACATGCAACAATGCGAACGTGTTCATGCATTTTTATAAACAGAATTTGTTAATACGTTTTCTATTAGCAGTATGAACTCACATATAGGAACAAAAGTTACCTGAACATGAGTTAATAAGTGGCAGTATAAACTTTAAAATAGCAATTTCCATCTTTTGCATTTATGATCTTGCCAAACTTAATTAGTTACAAGCAATATTGATAAAATCGTACAATCTTTACAGGCCTCTCATTCCAGACCATAACATGTATGTAAGTAAAGTAGTTTCATGAAATATTTAGCTTTCAGTATGAATTCTAACACTCTGAAGGCTAGCCGCTGTAAAAGATTAAAGCTGGCAGCTCCATTATGTCGGTTTTATGCTCTATTAGAACCCGTCAGGACCTGATACCGTTCAAGTGCTTTATAAACCATTCAGATTATTAGTTATCTGGTTCTATGTTTGTATTTAAACTGTAACGGAGACGGTCAGTATGTTTTGAAATTTTGATATAACATTGGTGAGATTGAGGATGATCAGAAACGTGCTATTACAGCTATATACGAAATGGGTCCCCGTGAATCTTTGAGAGATTTATTTAAAGAAATCAATATATTAACGTTGCCTTCCTTATATGTATTTGAAAATATAATGTATGTTCGTAAAAATTTACATAAATATAAGTTAAATAGTGATCACCACACTTTTAATACCAGAAATACAAATAGGATAGCTGTACCTAGTTTTAGACTTGCGAAGACTAATAAGTCATTCCTAGGAAATTGTGTGCGTTTTTACAATAAAATCCCAAAGCATATAACTGAACTCACAGAGGGCAAATACAAGTTGACTGTAAAAAACGTTTTAATAAAAAAGCTTACTATAAAGTTCGACATTATATAGAAGATAAAGATGCTTGGAATACTCCACTTCTGGCAAGCTGTCTTTCTGCCACCCATAAAATGTAATATTTGTAGTACCTAAGTAGAAACATTGTAAACATCCATATAAAAAGAATGGCCCCGAGTTTCTTGCCGCTTCTTCTCGGTGGGTTCTATATATTTTGGAACGCGGCGGTAGAGTCTTTAAAGTACATTATAATGAAAAGTTGACGTTCATAAGTGCGTCTTTGATGCCTAAATTGAATAAATGATTTTGACTTTGACTTTGACTTTGACTTTGATGAATTATCAGTAGGTAAAGAAATTGTTACTATTATTTTACTGTGTCTTTGTCTATCTATCTCTGGACACATTTCACAGAGAAAAAACTGGACAGATTTTAGTAGAAACGTGTAGTAATCGTAATTGTAATAAGTAACTTATATGGATGGTGATGAAATGATGGTACGTTACGTCAAGGCGAAACAAGGCTATGATGGGACTGTCATAAACACGGTGTTTAAAAGTCCCTAAAATAAAAAAAATAGAGTACAAAAAAGGCGAATGATATTCGCTGGACTTATGTATCGGCGATCGAAGAATCGGATAAAAAATACTTTATTTCTTAATTACAAACAGTTGTTTACTAGAGGAAAATACTAACAAGACGAATTACCAAATTCAATATGAACAATAATATAAAATAAACAATAAGCTATGACAACTAGCTAACTAGCTAGCTAAGATAACTAAGCAACCTTATGATGTTCAGTCGGAGCGCAGCGTCAGCTAGATTCCGATGAATTGACCGTGGTAAATCTGGATATACTATTAACTGTATAAGAAAGTTCTATGTCGAATATATTTTATGTATAGTCTGAACTAATTTTAAATGAAGTTGCATAACCTGCACCTGGGCTATTATGCATCTCAGTTGCTAACAAATGTTGATTGTAATCTAGAAAAATGGCCGCTTTATATCAGTTTTGACAACTCCGGTAAGCAAAAATTTTAGTAAGTTGATGACTGGAGCTGACAAAAGTGACATAGAGCCGCCATTTTTTTCGGTTTCAATGAAAATTTGTTAGCATTTGAGATACATAAATAACCCTACTGGTTAGCAATGTATTGTAGTAACCACGACCTGTCAAACATGGCAAATCGTGTATAACTGCTATATTAACATCTTGTGGTTGTTTTTTTTTTGAACGGGCTAATTGCTGTCTCTACCGGCATTTACAGCGTCACCGGATCGGAAATATAATTATATATTTGATACCTTGGAATATATTTCAATATCTAATGAAATATATAATTACCAAGTATTTTTTTTACTAGAAAATTAATATATAGTATTAATATTGTGCACATGTTACCGACTCTAACAAGTTATTTCACCCTTTTTAGTGATGAAGTCGGTTCCATTATTGGTAAAAAAATTCACAATTTTTTTGAGAGCCTTGCTACTTAGGGGGTCAATTTCCATTCACTGTCAAAGATAATATTATCAAATCATCAAAATAAGCGAGACAGTTTTCAGTTATTCGAATGTAGCTAACACACTGCTAGACCATATTTGATGAAATTTACATGGGACCACCTCGGAAGTATACTCAACCACGAAAAAAAATGTTCGGGGTTTCTCTACGTGATCGAATCAGAAATGAGGAGATCCGCAGACGAACTAAAGTCACCAACATAGCCCAGAAGATAAGCCAATTGAAGTGGCAGTGTGCAGGCCACATAGCACGCAGAACAGATGGCCGATGGGGCCAGAAGGTTCTGGAGTGGAGACTACGGACAGGCAAGCGCAGCGTAGGTCGTCCACTGACATGTGGACTGACGACCTGACAAAGGTAGCAGGACGACGTTGGATGCAGGCCGCTTCCAACCGGTCCTTTTGGAAATTTCTAGGGGGAGGCCTATATTTAGCAGTGGACGTCCTACGGCTGAGATGATGATAATGATGAATAATACATTAAATGGTAGGTATCGACATAATTTTTTTTGTGGTAGTGCCACGCTGCAACCCAACCAACAGCCGAATGGACCGGCACGACAGGAGAAGTACCACACTCCCACATAACACCGAAATGAAGTAACATAGCTTGCTTTTGCGTTTCGTCGGTTTGTGGGAGGTTCCGGGGCCCGATTCCCCCCTTCCTCGTTCTCCCTCTCCTTCCCCCTTTCCCTTCACCTTCACCCCTTTTATCTTATCCTTCCTATCATCCTTCCTCAAAGGTCGGCAACGCATCATCGAGACCTCTGGTATTGCGGATGTCCGTGTTCCGTGGTATTACTTACCATCATGTGAGCCGATTGCTCGTTTGCCAACATATCCCATAAAAAAAAATTACAACCCAGGTCCTACACTAGGAAGAACTATGCCGTAGGATCTAGTTGTAAGTCTACATACTAATGCTCCTTCTGTCTCACATTTAGTTACTGTGAATGTGTGCTACTGCCTTCTTTACATATACTTATAATACTTATATATGGGTATAGACGTACACACTTATATACTTAACGGTGACACTTTAAGCAACAAACCTCTTCACATGTAGTGTTGTGCGTCGTCACGGCCACACACGTCCGTGCATCTAATTACGAAGGTAATATAAAATTTACATCGTCCTGGGGCGAGTAGAGGTTAATTATAGCCACTAGACAGGGAGGAGAAGGGGGAGGCGGTATGATTAGCTTGACGTTAACAAGATGAGACTGGTGTGTAGCGGTTTCATATGAGAGCCTGACGTCATTTAGCATCAGACGGTCTTGTTTTGTTGATGGAGAGACGATTTGACTAGAGACATCAAAAAAAATTCTTATTAATACGATTTGGTTCCAAGTTGATCCTCTTTTAAGAAGATCGGTCATCTGGGTACCCAGTGAGAATGAAAGCCAAATTTATTTATTATTAGTAGATGCAAATAATTCATATATTTATATTTAATTAGCAGTTGAGAAAAATGAGAAACCCCAAATGTTAAAACAATAAAGTTAATACGCAGAAGATGCTTGTGGGCAATAACGAAACGCTATTCAGTTCATAGACTATAGGATACTACCTATACAACTTTCTTGATAGTACGTATTTTCTGCCAAAAGAGTGGAAATGACATGGCAAAGTGACACTAACAGTTATTTCCTTTGTTGCTGGACTCGTACGTTTCGTACATTTGCCATGTCTCAAGTAAGTTTTATCACGTTATCATATAAAATATAAGTAGTTGCATCCATATCTACGATAACGATACCTAATGCCAAGCACCCGTTTCTCTAATACGATAGATTTCTTTGAAAAACCCAGTCAGATATTTTAAGCTAACGAATTCTGCCTATCTAACCTAACCTAGAAAAAATATCAATGCTCATAACTTTAAAACCCCAACTTCAAAAAATATGGTACAATTTGATAATATCTTAGTCTTACTAAGGACTACTGGTTTTGCATTGTTTCCTTTCTCGTGGGTCCGTCTGAGTAGGGTACCCAAAACACACAGAGGTTTGCTATTATTATTTCATAACATTCGCTTGAAAACACCTAAGCTAAGTCTAGTCGCGTACAGTGCGCGACTAGGTGCCCTCGCTGCTAGACCACGCTCTCCATGAGGATAGGCATCAGTACTGCCCGAACACCGGTCGGAATATAACGACTAGATGATAGACGTGTTTGCCGGTTTAACCATTTAATTATAAGTTCGCACGGAAGATTTTATGACAACCTAAGCTAAGCTCAACAAAGCACAGGTATTGCGTCTGAAGATGAAATAGTTTCAGGGGCAGTAGTAGCACGTTAGAAGGGTAGTCGGTTTTTTATTTGCTTAATTTATAACCTATTTAACGATAATATTTAATAAACCTTTAAAAAAAAATAGACTACTAACTCCATCTATGAGAAGTAAGCTATGTTGAAGTTATTTAATCAATCAGAACATTTACTTAGGAGGGATGGTGGGAAAACCCAAGAATAGCTGTCATTGATTCTGTCTAGTTTTCTAGGTTTGCGTTTCCCTAAGTTTTGACGTGTAATATGGTAAATTGTTAACCGTTGATTGTTCGTTACAGTGTACGAGTGTAGGCAAAGTGTACAAAACTTGCATGTGTAGTGTAAATAACGTTTTATATATGTTTGATCGTTATCAACCTAGAAAGTTTTAGTGATGAAATCGCCCATCACTAAAACTTTCTAGGTTGATAACGATCAAACATATATAAAACGTTATTTACACTACACATGCAAGTACATTTACTAGAACATGACTTGGATAGTACAATGATTTATTGACTAAGTTATTAATATGATTGTTAAATGAATAAACTTCTTAATAATAAAAATACCAATAAATGGAACCGACTTCAACAAAAAGCGTGAAACAACATGTTGAAGTTTTTACCATGATAATTCAAAAGTACCTATTATCACATTATTGTGCGCATGGTACCGACATCAACAAGTTGTTTCACAGGTCTTTTTAGTGTTGAAGTCGGTTTCATTTTTTGGTAATAAAAAATTAACCCTTGCTACTTACTGGATCATTTCATTTACCGTCAATTACGAGTACGATATCGTCAAGATAGGCAAAATACTTTTCAGTTATTTGATTGAAATTCAAAAACAGCTTGACGGAGTTTTATGAAATTTAAATGGACCACCTCGGAAGGTATACTTTACCAAACAAAAAAAGAATATTCAAAATCGGACTACCCTGTAAAAAATAGTATGCATGTTCATACAAAAAAAATACTTTAGAACCTCTTCCTTTTGGAAGTCAGTTGAAAATTGCACTAGATGATGATATATATCTAAATATTATCATAAATAACTTGTGAAAAGGCAAAGCAGGTACGAGTTTAACTAAATAATTTAATAAACCTACAGAATATCGCTATCCCCCTCAGTCACGTAGCGAGACGCAATACCCGCACGTAACAGTCGACACCAGCAATTTTCTCAACAAAATGACTTAGTCCGATTTTTATCAGAGCCTTTGATATTGTTGATATCGGGGTATTTTAAAAAGGGGTCGCTGTTGATCTATCACGGTTACTTTACTCTAGAAGTTGGTAATAGATATGTGCGATATGAGTGTGTTTTGTTTCAAATTTCTAGTGTCTTAAAAGAACCACGGAGCGCATAAGGTTACCAATCGGGTTACCAAATATTGGGTCACCTTTTTATATAAAATATTGAAAAAAACGATATTAAAAAATATTTAGTGACACTTCCGCTGAAAAGAAAACAATGATTTATGCCTATTTGGGGGCGTGCACCACCCTCCCTCCCGCATAAAATGCTAATGGGAAGAATACAAAATAAAAAAACACAAGAATCCTGTCGGTCTAGCGCTCGACGAGTCAACATCTCCTGAGGATGCCTCGGGTAGAGGCGAAACACGTGTCGAATCGGTTTTGGTTCATTTGGGGTTTCTTGTGTTTTTTATTTTGTATTCTTCCTATTAGCATTTTATGCGGGAGAGAGGGTGGTGCACGCCCCCAAATAGACCAAAATCATTGTTTTCTTTTCAGCGGAAGTGTCACTAAATATTTTTTAATATCGTTTTTTTGATAATGGATTTCCGCAAAGTAACGCCTGAATCAATAAATTATATAAAATATTGAAAAATATATATGTACGTGTATTAACAACGATGAATGATGAACGGGAAAAATCGATGGCAAAAGATCTCGAGGCCGCAGTCCGATGCCTTAGTCCGACCAGATCCGCACCACTCTTGATACATCCGTTTACGATGCTTTACACATAGCTGGTGACCGAGCACACTGGCGTATTATCTTAAAAGAAAGGACAATGGGGGGAGGGGGTCACGAACCTTACATATGAGGATTATGACTCAAGGAGGAGGTATTAACAACTGACTAACTAACTACCTCTGACGAACACATTCACAAAGAATTCTACTACATTTGTAATAGTACAACATGATTAACGTGAGACTTACGCGTTGTCGATATCACGATCGGCGATTGTTTCGGCTTCGTCCGGAAACCTTCTTTAGGATCTTGAGTGCGGTGAGTTCTATTGCTATTAAAATAATACAATACTGCTAAATAGAGACTGCATATTGGCAAGTAAACAGCATTACATGAATTGCCGAAAGCGGTCTGTTAGATTTAATTTGTACAGGGTAGTTGTGTACACAAACACAAAAACACAAATAGTTAATTTATAGTTATTAAGTTTGTTTACAGATTGTTTTATTTTGGAGTTCAGTAGGTTTTTGTTAGTTTAAGTTTTTATTTATTTTATAAATTATTTTAAAGCACCTGCCTGGCGCCTGCTTAGTGAAACCAAACATTGCGATTTTGGAGAGAAAATATACATCCTTTGACGGGACTGATCTAAGCTGATTAGTCAGACGCTGATCTAGTCCTTCTTATTTGTATGCAGAATAACTAAATTACGGTTTATGTACCGTTTAAGTTCAAGGTTAATAGATTTATTAGTCAATTTACAAAAAATCAATCAACGTACTTTTGGTCGGGTGGACAGGCTGGTTAGCGAAGTGGTAACAATTCTGCCTTCTAAGCCACTGGTTCCGGGTTCGATCCCCGGACAGGTGAAACATTTGTGTGCATGAACATATCTGTTTGAGCTGTGTCTGGGTGTGTATATGTATATAAATTTCTCAGTCATCAAGTTACCATAGTACAGGCTCTGCCTCGTTTGGAACCTGAAGACCTTGTGTGGATGTTGTACAACGTTATATGTTCGAAGATACTGGTATATATACATTATTACTTCGTAGGTGCTGTGTTATGTAACTTTGTGCACTCCGTCACTCTGAAAGATGACGCAAGCATAAGTGTGTGCATGTAAGTGCTCAAATATAACTTCTATATTTTTTAACACACTTGCTCGTATAGTGAGCCATGTCTTTAGGGTTAGGGTTTTAGGGTTATAAACTGAGCTATGACACACAAGTGCATAATAAAATTATATATATAGTTATTTTTTGCCTGTAATATTATTATTGAAATATACCTGTAATATTTATAATATTTGTGTGGTTATTATAGTATTATATCTTTAATAATTGGCAATGATTACGTCACCTTTCTATTCCTTTTCACATTACCATTAAATCTTTTATTCCCTTCACACTGCGGGCTAACAGAGGAAGGAAGGAAATTAATTGTTTAAGGGCCTCTAGAGTCCCCTTTAGAACTAAAACGTCCATTCCACGCAAGAACTTCTTAGTAGCTCTCGTGTGATTTGTCTTTGTTGTTCTAAGTGTCAATTAAGTTGGATTGTAAGGGCTTTCCTTTGCACACATCACGGTCACAAAGTATAGCATGGAGTGTGAGGTGCGATCACGTTAATGTGACTACTAGCTGCTCTCCGCGGTTTCACCCGCACGGCGATGGATGATGATGAATCTTATATAGCCTATGTTACTCAAGGTGAATGTAGCTTTCCAATGGTGAAAGAAATTTTGAAATCAGTCTAGTGCTTTTTGAGCCATGTCGTTACAAACATACATACAATTCTTTCCTCTTTATAACATAAGATTTTGTTGAATGGAGTGTCAGGGGAGTTCTAATAGTTTGTAACGAGCCGCCGCGCAGTGCATTCCACGATCCGATGGGGCGGCGGACAGCGACACACGATGACGTATGGCCGCACGCACACAGGCGCACCGCGCCCACCCATGCCGCGCGTCGACTAGCCGCGGAGCTATATAAGCCACTCGCGACCGTAAACGGCAGCCCCAGGTAACGGCTGTGGGCGAGGTACTTCATATTCTTATTGTAGCCCCACCCAAAGTACAGTCATGAGTGCGCAACGCGACGATCCTGGTCGCGGTTTGGACCCATGTCGCGGAAATGGGGGGAGGCGAGGTAATTCCGTTTGTAGCCCCAGTCAAGGTAGTGATTCCGATCACGGTGTAGGCTCCGGCCGAGGTAATGACTGTGGGCGAGGTACACAAGGTTATGATTTAGAAGTAATCACAGTCAAACACCGAGCTCGCCGGCGAGCTCGAGGCAAAAATTATGTCTTTGTCGATTCTCCGGTCGACACTCTCTACCGGGACGATTCTCTCCGACTCCTCTCTCTCCTGGCGACGGCCCAAGCCGAGGTCCGTACCTTAGTGGTGCCCTTGAGCAAGTCGCCTACTCCTCTCCTTGCGGCGAAGCGTCTTCAACGCTCGCCTTAGGCGGTGCGCCCTCTGCGCTCGCATCTGGCTGAGTGCCATCTGCGCTCGCCAACCGTCCGGTGACGCTGTAAATGCCGGCAAACAGCATTAGTCCGTTAAAAAAAAAAAAAAGCAGCACTCGTCTGCGAGCGCTCGAGCTGAGAGTACTGGGGTACCGATTCGCACCCTCCATCAGTAAGAAGGCAAGCAGACCAAGTCGCTCCCGTGGAGCTTTGCAGCCGGCTCGGGGGTTACCGAGCAGCTCTCAGGGTTCCGCGGTCCGGTAGGGAAACCACTGTTGCGGCCTGGGGGTTACCGGGCAGCACGGTGGAATTGTAGTAGGGATCCGCGTATCAGCGGGGACGTTGTGCGGCTCGGGGGTTACGGAGCAGCACGACCCCTCGCCAGATAATAGACCCCACGTTAGACTAGAGTACCGAGGCCCCGTCAGAGGGATCCCTCCCCGCGTTCCGAAGTAACCTGGGGTAAAACCCCGTTTATGTATAAAGTACTATTGTAAGTAAATAAAGCACACGGCCAGTGGAAAGTGATCCGTATTTAATTTCACCTCCACCGCTAGGAAGCCTCCGACCATAGCTAGCCAAGCACACCCAATCCCACGCGCGGCCGGTGCGTGGGATCCGTAATGTAAGCATTGCCCTTGCAGGTTCGATCCCCGCAAGCTGCAACATTACAAGTTTAGTATTTTTTAAAAGTCATTATCATCATCTCAGTCGTAGGACGTCCACAGCTAAACATAGGCCTTCCCATAAATTTCCAAAAGGACCGGTTTTTTTAGTATTGATTCATCAAAGTGACTCCTTCTCGCCTGATGGAAACCGAAGTAGAAATCAAGAAATGATGACCATGCGTGCAGCCGTAAGCTGCATTAATCGGCACCCCTATGATGCTCTGACAGATGCTTTTTCACGCTTGAAAGACCTAGGGTCATAGCTACAAGGAAATACGTACGCCGGCAGAGCATTCCTCAATTTACTTACACTTCAGAGGAACTGCCAAACTTTTTGGTTCGTGGTAAGAAGTTTTGAACAGTATATGGATGCAATGCTAGGCCGGAACGAGTAGTTCAGGATCGGTGAGGAAGGAATAAGATTAAAGAGCTCTTCAGAACATTCTCTATGAAACAACCGGTAAAACGCTTAGAGAAGCTATAGTTCTACGCATTTGTAGGGGTTCTAGGTGTTGAGTGACTTCAGTGTCTCCAATAATACGGACAGCGCGACGTTGGAAGCGGCCTGCAACCAACGTCGTCCTGCTACCTTTATCAGGTTGTCAGTCCACTTTATTATTCTCTATGGATAATTATTATAATGTGCAACCTCATTATTTAAGACTGAAAATCAAGGGAACCAGACAGGAGTTTAGCTCTAGGTTTGCCTTAATAAGCTACAACTATCAAAACATAACTATCATAAGCAGCTTATATATCATAAGTAAGCATAACTTTCAAAACCATGCGTCCCATGTCAGAATTTTCCCTGTATAACTGGACTTCTGAACTTTTGAACTGCACATTTGCCATTCTTAAAGTTATTTTGGTAAATATATGTTTTGTTAGGTTTTTATTTAAGACAGAGATAATCAGAGTCGACTGTGATGGGTTTAAAGAGTCAGTTTATCTTAGTTTTTAGGTTGGAATTAAACGTTTTATCTATACACCTAAATCCAGTCTTATTTTGAACATGTTATTATAATAATTGGACAGGCTTTTTTCTAAGGAAGCGTTCAAAATCAGATAAAATGATACGTTCCAATTTATTTATTTTATTGAACCCCATAATGTACACTGTTACAATCATAAAACTAACGACATAGTATACAAACTTAGTATCATTTATAATTATTATCTCCAAGCTCCAAACCATGGCAGGATCTGAAACATTCCAGTTAAACCTGGAGAACCAATTCGCTGCCGTGGAAACCACCACAGACGTAAACCAGAACCTCGAAAATGTGACTCGGGTCCTCAGGGAAGAAGGTACGAGATTTTGTAACATGCAGCGTAAGGGCAAGAAGTCCAAGCTTTCAGAAAAGACTTTGGGGCTAATGAAGGAACGACGTGAAAACCCACCCATCACTTCGTTAGAAAAGCGGACTCTACACCGAGAGATCAACAAGAACGTACGACATGACCTCCGGTGCTTCAATACTCTTTCGATCGAAAGAGCGATCGAGCAGAATCGGTCGGAATCGGATCGGAATCAAAGGTGTTCGTACAATCTCTTGGAAGAAGCCACCTGACGAAGTTGACCACAGCTAGTGGAGAAGTCGTTGCTTCGAAGCCGGCAGTCCTTTCGGAAGTGGAGGACTTTTATGGCCGATTATACGCATCGCATGCATCTCGACCTGATCCCGAAAATGATCCTAGAGCCACGTTAACACGCCATTTCACCGAAGACTTGCCAGAAGTCAGTATTGGCGAAATCGAGATCGCTCTTAGACAGCTTAAAAATGGAAAAGCCCCTGGAGAGGATGGCGTTACAACAGAGCTACTAAAAGTAGGAGGTAAACCCGTACTGAGGGAGCTCCAGAAGCTTTTTAACGCTGTCCTGTTCGAAGGGAGAACTCCAGAGGCGTGGAGTAGGAGTGTGGTCGTCCTGTTCTTCAAAAAGGGAGATAAGACCCTACTGAAGAACTATCGACCCATATCCCTTCTAAGCTACGTCTATAAGCTGTTTTCAAGAGTGATCACGAACCGTCTTGCGCGTAGACTCGATGAATTCCAACCACCGGAACAGGCTGGGTTTCGGAGCGGATACAGCACCATAGACCACATTCACACAGTGCGGCAGATTATACAGAAGACCGAAGAGTATAATCAGCCCCTGTGTCTAGCATTCGTGGACTATGAGAAGGCCTTTGTCTCGGTTGAAATCTGGTCTGTTCTGGAGTCCCTGCAGCGTTGCCAGATAGATTGGCGATACATCCAAGTGATGAGATGTCTTTACGAAACCGCCACCATGTCCGTCCAAGTACAGAATCAGCAAACAAGTCCCATACCGTTGCATCGAGGAGTGAGACAAGGGGACGTTATTTCCCCGAAATTATTTTCAAATGCAATGGAGGATATGTTCAAGACGCTGAACTGGAAAGGACGTGGCATTAATATCAACGGCGAATACATCTCTCACTTGCGATTTGCTGACGATATCGTCATCGTGGCAGAGACGCTGCAGGACCTGCAACAGATGCTGAATGACCTGGCTGACTCTTCTATACGCATCGGCCTACGGATGAACTTGGACAAAACCAAGGTCATGTTCAACGAACATGTTCTACCGGAACCGATTGCGATACACGGTGCCGTTCTCGAAGTTGTTCAAAAATATGTGTACCTCGGGCAGACATTGCAGTTGGGAAAAAACAACTTTGAGAACGAGATGAATAGAAGAATTCGGCTGGGCTGGGCAGCGTTTGGGAAGCTACGTCGAGTCCTTACTTCGCCGATTCCACAGTGCCTGAAGACGAAAGTCTTCAATCAGTGCGTCCGTCATGACATACGGAGCCGAAACGTGGACACTGACGGCTCGAATGGTCCACAAGCTCAAGGTCGCTCAGCGAGCTATGGAAAGGGCTATGCTCGGTGTTTCTCTGAGGGATCGCATCAGAAATGAAGTGATCCATCAGAGAACCAAGGTCATCGACAAAGCCCACCGGATCAGCAAGCTGAAGTGGCAGTGGGCTGGCTATATTAGCCGTAGAACCGACAACCGTTGGGGTAAACAGTTCTAGAGTGGAGACCGCGTCTCAGCAAACGTAGTGTAGGACGTCCTGAGGCACGGTGGAGTGACGATCTGCGCAAGACGGCTGGCAAAAACTGGATGCGAGAAGCCCAAGATAGACCTAAGTGGCGTGCAATTGGAGAGGCCTATGTCCAGCAGTGGACTGCTACAGGCTGATGATGATAATTATTATCAAATATAACTCTACTATGATCAATTACAGCCGTGCGATTCTCTAATGATTCATCGATGCGCTCGTCGACGAGCTCACCAATGTCAAATACTTTATAAGATATCGCCCTTATACTCAAGGTCACTTTTCCAACGTTTCTGGTCATCTCGTCATTTGTTTCACGGATGTTGTCAAAGATGCAACGATGTTTGCTCTTAGAGAATCGCACGGCAGTACTCCATATTACTACAGTCACTATCATACGAATTAGGTATATTCTGTCCTCTCTAAGTCACGTTCTAAAAAAGCTGTGGATTCCAAATCCATTCAGCCTGTTTTGTACGTATTTATTAACAAATATCAAAACAATACAAAAACTCTTTATTGGCACCAAAGAAATCACAAAATAAAGTAAGCTGCTCTAATTGCCACCCCTATAATAACCTGACAGATGCTTTTTCATCATTTATAATCTAATAGTAATACATACTTTAAGTGATTTGATACATTGCAAACAATGTATCTGCATTTTTAGTTTTGTTTTTCGCACAACCAGACTTCGAGAATTGTTATTCTCTACCACGGGCATTCCTAAACGAAACATTAGGGTGACTTCTCTCCATCAACACAACTAAGATGGAGTGTCGACTCGACGGCGCACTATGATTTATACAAATTGCGATTTGAAACTAAACTTCTTTTGTATTCCACTTGCTTGGAACAGCTCCGCAAGTTTTTCTATTTCAAGTTTCTTTGTCTGTTGTGTTAAAATGATATATTGTATTACTGTTTCTTGATAAACAAAAAACGATTAGAAATTATTATAACTTCTTCTTCTTCAGGTTTCACTCCTATTGGAGGTTGCACATCATCATAGCAATTTTTATTTTATAAGCCGCTGCTCGAAAGAGTGAGGTGGTACTACAACCGAACCACTGCCTCAGATCTGCCATGCGATTCTCTAAGAACAAACATCGTTGCATCTGTAACATTAGTAAACAAATGACGAGATGACAAGAAACGTTGGAAAAACAACCTTATGTACAAGGGCGATATCTCCAAAAGTATCTGATATCGGTGAGCCCGTCGACGAGCGCATCTACGAATCATTAGAGAATCGCACTGCAGGAGTGTCGCCTGCGAGCGGCTCCTCTTTTTCCCGCAATATTCCCTTGTAGAATGAGTTGAAGGATTATATATCTTACAATTATAGACATAGGTATATTTATTGATAATGTTCCTTACAAGTCAAGAAAATAATACTTGTTCATATATAATAACATAGAATTACTATTAAATGACTGCTTATCGTCGCGAGCAGAAATCGTGTAGAAACATTTATACCCCGAGTTTATGTAATTATAAGGTAGAGTATGAATTGTTGTGGTAATTATAATACTACTTACAATTAGAAGTGCCTTTTTCCTTTGTTTTTTTATAAGTAAAAAGTAACTTATTATTCTTTATTATAAGTCTGATTGTTCGAAGTAGCGTCGGATGCTATTGGATGCGTCTCTCTTGTCAGTTTGAAACTGTTTTCGAAACTGCTTAACATCCATTCCACATTATTTACATAGTAATAAAATAATTAATTTTCCCCGCCCCGAGTTCGGTGGCTAGTATTTAATAAACACGTTAAATCAATTTCAATTTGTTAAAATAAACGAAATATAACTTTTAGTTTACATCCATTTTTAATTATTTAGTTAACTATTGTAATAAATTATATATTGTAAAACATTGCATATTTTATAATACAACTAGCTGGTGCCCGCGACGTCGTCTGCGCAGGATCAGTTAGCTTATTATCTTCTCCAAGGTCATATATATATATAAAGATAACTTTATGTCAAAATTTCATTAAATATTTACATGGTTTTACGGATGTTGTCAAAGATGCAACGATGTTTGCTCTTAGAGAATCGCACGGCTGATATCTTAGTCAAAAGCAAAGGAAGTTTTTCAGCTCGATATCTAGCTCGAAATGTATGACAGTTTTATCCATGGTGATTAATTTTATATTTGTATGTACGTAAGTCCATTATTTTATTAGTAATGTTTACTGTTGAAATACTAAATACTTAAACTTACTCATATAATACCATACCAGCGTTTGACCATGTACATATTTTAGGACATTTTTTTAGGTATAAAGGTAGATGGCATTAGAGAAGATAATAAGCTACTCGAAATACTAATTCTGCGCAGACGTCGTCGTGGGTACCAGCCAGTAAGTTTATATACAGTTAATCAGTTTTTATAGTAAGCCGATGCACAGTTTGTTTTTAAAGAACTGTGATGTCGAGTTTTGAGTTCAGTAATATACGTTTGGAGTATGGTTGGCAAGTTCCACCTGCTTAGAGATCATCAAGCTAATCGAATTCCAAAGCCAGTACAATACTGACAGACCCCTGGACACAGTGACTACTGCGTGCATCGGGAACGATTTGGTTTAAATATCTACAATAAGGGGTTAGTAAATAAAAATAAGCATTCAATATTATCAGACAATATCTGTGATGCTGGGTACCCGTGATCATGTTCACTAAATTGAAAACAAACAATTTGAAAAGCTGAATACCGCCTTCCATTCTATTCAGTTATCGGAATGTATTTCAAAAACTGCTAGACCGAATTTGATGAAATTAAAATTGAAACACAAAACAAGCACCAGCTTTCAAACAAAAAAATAATTTTGAGAATCGGTTCACCCAGTCGAAATTTATGTGGTAACATACATAAAAAAAACAACAGTCGAATAGAGTACCTCCTTCTTTTTTTTGGAAGTCGGTAGAAAAGTGTTCGAAACGATACGGGATACACAAATAATATAAAATATACGTATACGCCTAGAGTGGAGACCGCAGACTGGCAAGGGCAGCGTTATAGTATATATTTATAGTCATCCACCGACATTTTGAAAATATGACTTGATAAAGTCGCCAGACGACGTTGGATACATACCACTTCCAACTGATCGCGTTGGAAGTTTGTAGGGAGCCTTAAGTTCAGCAATGGACGTCCTACGGCTGAGATGTTGATTATGATAAGAACGCGCGATTAAATCCGCTTAAATTTGAATAATTTCAATACTAAACTAAATCTCAAATTACTTCTGAAAATGTCCACTTATATCTACGAAATTAACACGTTACTGCCTATTAATATACCTCCCATTAAACCCTTCCAAGATATGTACTTAAAATGAATGAAACAATTAATCGGCCTTTCGCAAGGGCTCTTTTCATCCCTTTCCAAGAACCCTCCGAGGTACGTCCCGTTCGAAGTACATTTCGAGTCTCCGTCAGAGAAATGCTTCTGTAACTGACTCGAGATGATTTTTCTTTTGGAAGGAATAAGGCAGAGTGGATTTTTGTCTAATCTTATCTCGCTGTTTTGTCAAGGGAATACAGGCGTTTTGTTTTAAGCTTTGTTCAGGGTTTTTGTGTTAAATATATATTGTTTTATTTCTTCTTTTCTTAGTTTCGTTAGTTGTAATTACTTAAGTGAAGCGCTCGTAGCGGAGCTTGACTTACGCTTGCTGCGGTCAGGAGTTGGATGGGTGACCGCTAGTGCTATATTCAACTGAGCGCTTCCGTGCTTCGGAGGACACGTTAAACCGTCGGTCTCGGTTGTTTGGCTTAGGACAACAGTCGTAAGGCTACGTCGAAAGCCTTCGAGTGGCCTGTATACTACGACATGGGTTGGCTACTAACATATCTACCAAGCCGCACAGGGCCCGCGTGGTGGGTTATGGCCCAACTCCTCTCTATGAGAAGAAGGCTCGAGTCGCAACAGTGGGAACAAAATGGGCTGATTATGATGAAGTGAAATATTGTGTTTTATACGATGTTAATAAGAGCCAATTTGTGCGATCTGCATACTATTGAAATATAACTAATTACTCACTAGAAGCTACGATGATGCGCGTAGGTGCGGTTTACCTAACAACTATTTAACACTTCATAGGTTTATCATATTTAGTCTCTCGAGCTCAACAATACATGAACTAAAACTAAAATATATGTAACAATGAACGGGTATGTTTTATTAATACTAGACACTATGTTTATTTATGCCTAACTTGCTGCGCCCGTGGTTAAACCAGCGTAGAGATGGATGATGATAATGATAAAAATTCCTTCCACGAGATATGACAAATGGAAAACAGAATAATCACTATCATATGTTCAGCTGTTCTTGAGTCAAAATGGTGTACCTATCTTACTCGACTTTGTTATACATACCTATACACATCAAAAAAAGTTTGCGATTAATAAGAATATATTATCAGCATATGCTAGTGAGCAGTTCTTTGCCTTTCACGGTCTCCTGGTCTTCTACAGACACGGACACGTAGGTTATCCGGTTAAAAAGACAAAGAAATCATAATATAGTCTACCGTAACAAAAAAAACGATTTTTCAAAGTGATCGCAAAGTTGTACGATCTTCATCAAGCAGCTTTTAAATCAGGTTATACTTTCTAGTGATTTTAAACTTATTTAAGTTCGGTATAGGCATATTCTTTATGGTTAAAAGAACTTACCTTAAGTGAATTTCTACCATAATTACACGAGATATTACATCTGAAGAGATTTAAGTTTACAATGTAGTCCGTGTCCCATTGTACTGCATCACCACACAATTTAGAGCATTAAAAAACAAAAAGGTTGCAACACTCGTTCAATCTGTCAGGTGTCATCTTGCTGTTAGCTTCATTTGTTTTAGAGCTTGTTTTCTGTCTTCTGCAACTCTGTGGGCTATCATAATAAAGGCTTTCCAATGTATTATGATCATTGGGGTTGGGCGGGAGCTTAAATCTCTTCAGATGTAATATCTCGTGTAATTATGGTAGAAATTCACTTAAGGTAAGTTCTTTTAACCATAAATTACACTTCAATATTACATCTGAAGAGATTTAAGTTTACAATGTAGATGTTTAGCGTCCGTTGCAGAATGAAAGCAATTTTTCAATAATCAGAATCGAAGTTGAATGAGATTGTGATTTTATTATGATGAGAAAAAATCTATGTACAACTTGGTACCTTACCAATTAACTTTCTTGAGATTGAGACAATAATTTTAATAATTTACTTATGAAAATACTGTTTCAGCAAAGGACTGGTCTTCTGAATTTAATACTGGTTGGTTATAAAATTTTACGAAACAGAGGGAACTTTCTGTGCAATCAGCTGTTTCTTTTGATAAGGTCGATAGACACACCAGATCTACTATCAGCGTGACGTGGATGCATGGCGAGTGGATTGTACTGAAAACACGAGTACATCTACGCCACTCTCACGACAACGTTTGATTAATCCACCGGCTAATAGTTTGAGAAGATACGTTGTGAGTCGGCCTGTTAACTGTCAGGACTAATTTGTTTTATAACTTATTAGTATATTTGATAACTTTATAAGTTATCAAATATATAAGATGGTAAGTTCTTTGCTGGGCAGATAGTTTCATTGTTTTCGAAAAAGGGATATTCAATCTCGGGTTAATACGATTTGGAGCGGAGGTCTTAATAATAGCATACATTGTTATAAATGCATTTTGAATAAAACACCATCAATTTTAACCGTTACGTTTGCACACGTCTGTGGATATCATAAGAAGAGTCACCAATTTCTTAGTCAGCCATTCGAGCCGAGCCGTTAGGGAAAATGTTGGATAACAATATTCTAGGACAATATTTGGGTTCCAAGACTTCCAAGTACAATTGTACTTTGGGAAACAGGGGTTTATTATAAAAACGCCTTTGAAAAATCTCGTCATCGTATTATTATTGCATAGTTCTTTTCCTATAATTAATGATAATGCGCAACGAAAAGAATTCATAGTTCCGTTACTAGTGTCTTTCTTAAATGTTTTTGCTATAAACCTTATTATGTCTCTAGTAGATGAATCATAACAGTTTATATTATTCATCTGTCAAAAATGGAACCATTGCTTTAATGTTACGATGTATGGATTCAGTGTTTTTCTATATCTAATTCATTTTAAGTAATTTCAACGACATCATGTCTTGTTTCAAGTACGCTCGCGGCACAATATGGCGCACACCAGAGTAAGGTTGCACCACAGCGAATGTTTTATATTAGGTTTCATATTTATTGTTTCTGAACTTATTAGCGATGTAACTAAACCATACATCCAGTAAAGATACCAAGGTTGGTTTGGCCAGTACGGTACAAGCGAGATTAATGCCACGTGATTCATCCTCGATCACTTTTCGTAAGCACTATAAGATTATAGCCAAAGGCGTGAATGCCCAGAAATAAAATTTACCCCATGTCAGAGTAAAAGCATTGGTTTCATAAGCAATTGGATATTGGTTCCAAGTAACATACCGATCATATTTATAATTAAGTCGAGATGCAAATAAGTCTATTAATGAGTGACCAAATTTTTGGAAATTATCTGCTCCTTATGAATGTTTGTATGACTAGAGAATCGGTCTGCATCGGTATTGTCGCGAGATGGAATGAATGAAGCAAATATGAAGATGTTTCTTGTTTCACACCACTGCCATAATATCTCTAGTAATTTGATTTAGGTGTGGAAATTGTATCCCTCCTATTCTAGTTATGTAAGATATGGCAATGGTATTTCAATTCTTAGTAGTACGTTAATATTACGACTATATCTGCAGAATTATTTTTAAGCTCAGAAAGGCTGCTAAGACCTCAAGATAACTTATGCGGTGAGTAGCTCCTTGCGCAATCAATGGCCTCTGGTCACTTCAACAACACATGCAGCACCCCAGCCAGTCATAGATTAGTCTGTGTTAGGTTCTTTTTGTTAAATTTATTTTGACATTTATTAGCAATGTTCGACTTTCATTCGACCATAATACTTGTGATTGGATTTTTGAAGAACTAAGTACTTTTCCCGTTCAAAGTTTTTTGTGTACATCCAACTATAAACTATGGCAGGGCAAGAGGCTGTCAGTATTCTAATAGCGAACTCGCGGATAGAAATACCTAGTATTTTTGTCTATTACTTTAAATTAAGACCCGTATTAAACTATTTTATTTTTATGTAGGCAATTGAATTGACATAAGGGTTTTCAGCTTGAAACCTAGATATTTACATATCTACTTAATTTTAGACATAGTTAATACAAAGCCTAGCTTTTTTTAAGTTTGTCATAACAGCTGCTTTCACAGTATATATCCTGTATACACACTATACAGGATTTCTAGTCTTAATCTCCACGACTGTATGGCCTTGATCCCGTAACATGCTCAATAAGGGTTTTAACAACTTTGTAAAAACGTAGGGAGCTGAACTACGGCCGAATAGTAGGCAATTACATTCTTTTAGCTGATAATTATAAATCTTAAGTATTTTCGCCAAGATAGGTGTACAAAGACTAAGAAATAGGCCTCCTTGAAGACTATTAAGGCCACTTTTAGAAACCATTTTGGAAGCAGTAAGAATGTCTTCCGTTGAGTCTTCCAATTGATTCCAATGAGGCACTATGACATATTAATTAAGTTCTTTTAAGTTTAAAATAAATCTGAATCCTCCACTACTTTTAGGTGTTAGAAACACGGGAGAGATGTATTGGTCCAATACTTAAGAACATGGTGAAAATGCGTTCAGATTTAGAAGCTTAATCACGGCATGGTTCATTTTCTATCGGTACAAAATTATGTGTTAAAAAGTAAGTGAACGGGATTTTGTACTCTGAACTATAGGACAGTATAACATGTTCGCCTGTTATCGATTTCCAGTTTTCAAAAGGTACTGTATACTGCCCGCGTGTGGTACCTCTAACGATTCCGGCAGTCGCGAGTGTACACAGACGGCTTGTAGTTGCGCGTATCCGTTGAGTTGGTATTTCTCCTCGCCGACGTCGACGGCTGTGGACCGTAATACCGGATGCTGCTGGTGCTGGCTACGCATTGGTCTGTTGACGAGGAGGAAATCACGCGCGTCCCGTCATCGGAGTTTTGTCTGCTTTTTTATTTTTTGGGTAGACCTCTTGATATCTTTTGCATTTTTAATATTTTCGCCCAGTTTGTCTCCATTAAATGGGTCTCTCTTTTAACAACATGTACAGTGTTCCCAAAGGTTTTGTCTAACAGTGGTATTATCAGGTTACGTATATTGAGAGTTATATATTTATTATAATTATATATTTATTAATTTATTATAGTGTAAGTCGAATAAGATTTGGCTTACTTCGGATAGTCTCTTACAACCGTATTTATAAACAAGCAAAAGTAATTACTTAAGTAAAGTAATTACTTACGGAACGATTTTAATTATAAAGACTAGAATTTGCTTGAAGTTAGAACTATCAAAGGCTAGAATTATTATATAGCCGAGTAATAGTCACCATTTTCTTTGCTTAAGCAATGAGAACACGTCAATTTTTCGTTGTTATTACAAAAGCGAAGTATATAATATGACATTCGCACACAAGTCTGAACTGTGAATGATCTATTATGCTGTAAAATTAAAATCCCATGGCAACAACCTAATACAAGTGTAAAAAGATACATCCAATTTTGTTAGGGTTATGTCATGTATGTACTTTAGTAAGTAACGTTTATTGCTAGAATATAGAATAAGATTTTATGTTGAAGTATTCTATCGTGAACTCCATTGAGAAACCACTTAGCAACAAGTATATACTTGTTTATAAATACGAGTGTTAATATTAAGTTTGTTAATAATATCAAGTTTATACAAATCGGATTGTATTAAAAGATTTACCAGACTTGGCAATTCCCGACGCTAAATAATTCTGTGACTTTTCCAATGTTTGTCACGATTTTTGGTCAGAACTGCGCTTACTTCTGGGTTGGGTTTATGTGCGCGGGCTAGACAAAAGGTTTTTAGTTATCAATATATATATATATATTTTTTTTTTTTTCTATGTGACTCCTTTGTTCTTTACCGAGGCCGTCTAGTAGAATATTTTCCCAGCGTTTAGAGATTTCTTTAGGTTTCTCCCAAATCTGAGACGGACCCGGGGCACAGTGGATCTCGGGCTTGGCTCCAGATTATCTTCGTCAGTATACAGTACATTTTACAAATCTGGAGAGCGTCTCTGCTCACTATTACGTAATTCTGACGTGGTGTACGAATATGACCTTTTGGATCTTCGATCACGATCTGGGAGGTGTATAAACAAAGATTCCCATGTTACACGGGGAATAGTTTCTTTCAGGATGGCATCAGGTACCATCACATTAAGAAAGAATGGTATATTTCATAATTATTTATTCCTGAATGACATCGCGTGCCACCACTTTAGGGAATAAATGCTTACTTTTCCATCAGGATAATATCTGGTATTACCACGTCAAGATGGTAGGTCATATTAAATACTACCTATATCATGCGTATTTCGTATTACGGGAAAATACTTATTAAATATTCTTAACTTTTTTATATAAAGAAAAGAAAGTGAGGGTAGATTTAAACTAACCTTCATATCTCTTGGAACGATGTAGTTTTTTCTCCAAACGACGGATCTTTCGACAAACGGCGTCTGGATCGTCGTTCTTTTGTTTCCTTTTTCCCATAGTTGTTTGTCACTTCAAAATTCGGTATTATAAATATGAACGAATTATGTGGAGTGTTGACGATGCGGCACACGACACACGAATGAAGCTAACAGCAAGATGACACCTGACAGATTGAACGAGTGTTGCAACCTTTTTGTTTTTTAATGCTCTAAATTGTGTGGTGATGCAGTACAATGGGACACGGACTACATTGTAAACTTAAATCTCTTCAGATGTAATATTGAAGTGTAATTGTAAAATAAATCCCTGTTTAAAATAAATAAATAAAAAACTTTTTGATGTGTGTGTATAGATATTTTTACGCCATGATTAGATTAAATAATGTAAATCAAACTTAACAAGTACAATTTGAAAATTTTAATACCAACTTCCATTCTATTCAATTATTGGAGTGTAACTCAATAACTTCTGGACCGAATTTGATAAAATTTAAATGGGACCACACGAGAAGCACTAGCTTTTAAACAAAAAAAGAATTTTGGAAATCGTTTTACCCAATCGAAAGTTATCAGGTAACAAACATGGAAAAACACAGTCGAATTTAGTACTTCCTCGTTTTTTTGGAAGTCGGTAGAAAATAAACTGGCCTACTGACTCCCGAGCAGTGGGATGGAGAGCGAGGACAAGGTGCGCGCGGGACGAAGAGTGACCTGCAGGCCCAGACAAAACATGTTTCTGTTATCGTTAACGCCAAACGACAACTTCAAAATGTATGGCGTTGACATTACCTGTGGAAAAGTCACGTGAAGTCACGCTAAGTTCGTAGAAACGTTTTTGTCTGTAGCGTGTGCGGAAACAAGCCTGTTTGAGTTTTGTCTAGGCCTGCTGGACAGTTGGTAGTTGCTATATTAAAGCTAGCGTGCACTGCAAATCTGTAAGTTGGCAACACGACACGCACTCATAAGCGTAAGCTAACGATTAATTTGTACACTCTTGACCTAATTCCCGCGCCGCCATGCACCAAAGAAAAACAAGTTAACAGAAAAGAATTGCCTTTGGGAATATTTTAATTTCATTTTCAAGCTAACCTAATACAAAATTTGCGTTTTGCGTACAAAGTTTAATGTTATGATAACCTGATTAAAGTTTATTAGGATTTTGAAGCACCAGATTCCAAAAAAAAAACATTTTTTTTATTACTAGCCTCCACATACTCCACGGTCCGTGCCATTTTTTAGGGTTTTTTTTTTTTAAATTTATGAAATCCAAATACAATTAAAAAAGAGAACAATATATATTTAATTAGAGGACATAGGTTTTTTATGTTAAACTACTTAATTAAGGGCTAATCGTTGCTAAGTTTGCATCAGCATTCAGAGCAGACCGGTCTCTGCAGACAGCCCCCGTTCACGAGTTGACGCATGTGGCAGCCATCGCCTACCTCAACCATATTTGAGGGAAGATGGCGACACGCCACACGCCGCCACTGCTTGCCGACACCTTTTCGAGAGCGTGTCTGCTCTGTATACTCAAATTTACTCTTTGTCGAATACAGCTTAACTTAAATAATTACTAATATTAACTTCGCTTAGGTACCCGTATCGCACTGAAGAAACACATTTTAAAGTAAGTGAAGAGGCGGGATGGCAAGTTGTGTGTTTGATGGTAAGCACTACACTTGCCCATTACAGTTGCAGTGCTACTTAGAGCTTAGAACTGCAGTTTTGCACTGCACTGCGCTTGACAGATTAAGGAAATATTGAGTCATAAGAGTTTAATTTTAGGTTATGCATGTTTTAAATTTTAAGTGCATAATTATCATTGTAAATTACAAATTCCAATATAATACTATAATAACATAAGTAATACTTATTTCATGTTAAAATATTTATGTAGGTGGATTTTTTTAAAGTTTGAACTAAGAATACCTGATTTGACTATATTATTGTTTGTTCTAATAAATCAAATTGTATGTAATCAGTTGTAACAATACGGTAATTATGCTCAAAATTCAATTAGTGATTTCTACGTACCTTCCATGCCTTTAATCAAATTATTTAATAAAATTGTAATAGTTCGGTAGTATTGTCATTGACTGCCGAAGTTGTTAGTGTTGTATAAAAAGGGAGGAAACTCGGTGCAGCAGTCAATCTCTCCGACTCCCCTCTCACTCTCCGACTCCCCTCTCTCCTGGCGACGGCCCAAGCCGAGGTCAATACCTTAGTGGTGCCCTTGAGCAAGTCGCCTACTCCTCTCCTTGCGGCGAAGCGTCTTCAACGCTCGCCTTAGGCGGTGCGCCCTCTGCGCCCGCATCTGGCTGAGTGCCATCTGCGCTCGCCAACCGTCCGGTGACACTGTAAATGCCGGTAGAGGCAAACAGCATTAGTCCGTTCTAAAAAAAAGCGCAGCAGTCAGTCGTCCCTAGGCAAGCTCAGAGTGAATATCTCAGGTAATATGTTACTTCCTATTATATAGATGTACATTGTACAGTTTGTTACTCATATATACTTTATTTAATGTATAATATGTACTTCTATAGTCTTAATTATAACAAATTGTAATAAATATTATATTAAATAAAATACGGAAGTATAAAATTATAATGCGAGTTACATCTTTTATTTTAAAAATACCTTCTGTATATATTATTTTCCTTATTTATTCACTTTGCTGTTACGCTCGACACCCCAAGACATTGAGTCTCTTTCACCCGATAATTTCACTTGCTAAAGCACCATTATCTAATATAATATTTTTGTAGTATTACTTTTTAAAGCACTAACGCCTGCTTAGCGATACCAAACATTGCAATTTTAGAGAGAAAAATTCACATCCTCGAAAGGCATTTGTACCCGCGTCTTCTGACAATCCATGTTTTGACACAGATGCCATGACCAACTAGGCCACCGAGGCTGAGAAGTCGCGGGTTCGAATCCCGTCCGAGGATGTGAATTTTTCTCTCTATAAATTGCAGTGTTTACTTTTCGAGGCAGAATATCTAGCACAGTGGTGGTAGAAACGAGTTCATCGCTAAAATTGGGTGAAATAATTTGTTCGAGTCGGCGCCATAATAGTTCAAAAGTACCTATTATCACAATATTCTGCGCATGGTACAGACTTCAAGTTATTTCCCAGTTTTAAGCGTTTTTTTTTTATTAATAAAACTACACTCCAGGGTCCGAGCCTTTTTTTCTTGCAGATTTTTGACAACTTACTTATAAATTTATAACATACAACAAAATACATACATGAGGAAACTCATACAACATACATATAACATAATACACTTAAAGTTATTGATACATTTTATTCTGAGTTGGTGCAAACATTCACAGCAGACCAGTGCCCGCAAACAGCACCCGTTCACGAGTTGACGCATGTGCCAGCCATCGCCTTCCTCAACCATTTCTGAGGGAAGATGGCGACCCGCAACACACGCCACCGCTTGCCAACACATTTCCGTGAGCATGTCTGCTTTGGATGCCCGCACTATCTCTTTGTCAGTTATAATTTCTTAACGCTAGCTTACATACAATTCGAAAAACTACATATATTACCGCAAATGGAGTTAGTGCATTTATTGTGAGCCCACGTTGCCCACTTTGCGCTGAAGCAGAGCCTTCATCACCACGCTGTTTCGATCCCTGATTGCCATCTTCAGGTTATAGCCGTAGATGGTTTGCTCGCTTGCAACCGTCGCTTGCCTCACAAACCTTCCGATGGCATCATCCTCGTCGTCGGCGTAGTAGACAAAGGTCCTAGTGTGCCGGGAAACCGCAAAGACTGCGTGCGGGACGCTCTCGTGCAGCTTCATTTTGCCTTTAGTTTTAATCACCGCGACTGACTCGTACGTCAGTCCCTGCGCCTCGTGAATGATAAGGTTGCGTGATCCTTCGCCCTTACCATAGCCCTGGCTAGTCAGGGTCTCCTTTTCCTCCTGAGTGTGGACCAGGAAGAGGGTGTTTGGAGGGGATTTGGGGATTTTCGCTCCCGTGTAGCTCTCGAGGCGCAGGGACCTTATACTGGGAGCCGAGTAATATATACCGGAGTATATTTCCCTCAGCGCATACGCAACATCCATTGGGTTCCGGTGCGTGCACAACAACTCCTGGCTCATGTTCGTAACCAGGTTAGGGCGGTTATACCTTAGATTGAACAGGTTCTCCCTGTCTATGTAAGGTAATTACAGTACACGAGGCACAGGGTTTGACCTACGAAACGGTGATCATCATCCAGACGAAAGAGCGAGTTACAAAGCTCCGAGACAGGGTCTCTCCACAGTAGTGGCAGTATCGCGACACTCAGTGAGCTGCACAAACTTCACAGACGACAGCTCGGATGCTATCGGCGAATTCGTCAGGCGGGCGACAAAGGCAACGGCAAAACCAATAGCAGATTACAACATCAAGATGACCATAATAGGAACGAAATAGTCGTGAAGGCCGTGCTTAGTACACTAGGGCAAAGGCAGGAGTTTGCGGCCGGATGCTCTAGCTAATATCAGTATAAGAAGGAAAATAGTGTAACTAGATTAGAACTAGCTTGATAAGTTATAGTATTTTTGTAATGTAAAACTGTGATGATTGGAGAACGAAGGCTCCATTCAAAATGTATGTTATTTTAATACTTAATCCATAAATTTAAAAATGGTACGGATCATAGTGTCTGTAGTGTGTAATTAATTAATAAAAAAAAAACAAAGAGAATTGTCAAAATTGGACTACTCTGTTAAAAGTTATTCGTGGTCATACATAAAAAATCGCGTCGACTTGAGAACCTGCTCCTGTTGGAAGTCGGCTAAAAATGGCGTGCCGGTACTGTGCGACTAGACAACTACTCTATGACGTCACAGCTTTCATGCCCCGCCACGCTTATGATTTACTTTGCAAATATAGTTCAGTGCTACCGCTGTGCATTAGTTTGTTTTTATTTAGTTTATTTGGTAGTAGAGAGCTCCGGGACGGCTTTATCGCCCGCGTAATCTCTTGTCTTTGTTTGCGGAAAATTATTTGTTAGTTTGCTCAGAGTTTTGAGAGACAAATTTTAAAGGTCCAGTGACAGAGGAGAACATCTATGAATCAGGAGGGATTAAATTTGGATGAAGATGTAAATACTAGCTGGTGCCCGCGACTACTTCTGCGCAGGATTAGTAAGTACTTCGAGTAGCTTATTATCTTCTCTTTATTCTGCACTAGTTTGGCATCGGCGAGGCGGCTGTTGAGCAGAAAATTCTTTGACTAAGTTGTTTGAGTACATTCCATTACCAAATATTGAGACTGTATTGTAGTGTTCATAACTTATGGTTTTTATTTAGATGTTAACCGTGAGTACCTGTAATTGGCTTTTTGTTGTTATTCCTTATGTTTAAAAAAATATATTGCTGTTGGTCTTCCTCAAATGTAAAAATAAATAATAAAATAAAATAAAATAAGACCATATCTACCTATATACCAAAATGTCTATATATATAGTATAATATTATATGAGTAAATTTAAATACTAAGTATATTAATCAGTAAACATTAATAATAAAATACGGGATTTACGTACGAATATAAAATTAATCACCATGGAAAAAAACTGTCATTACATTGCATCACCCTTGACGGTCGCCAAGCAAGTCTAATGCATCAATCAATGTATCGAGCTGTCAAAGTGATAACGTTGAACTAAGCTATCAGAAACTGACACAAACTTTGACATAACTGTCATCATTACGACCTTGACGTAGGCGGAGATCTTATTATTTGTCTATGCTGTGCCCAAGATGTAACGCTTTTTCGCTTGGTGATGGATGATGATGATGAAAAGTGTCCTATGTGTTAATCCAGCGCCTCATCTGCCTCCATTCCATATTCCATTAAAATAGCTCCCGCCGCTTAAGCGTCAAAGAGTAACAAAGATCCAAACATCCATACATCCATACTCACAAACTTTCTTGTATATAATATTAATTAGTAGGATGATATCAAAATGCAATATAGACAATCAGTAACTAAAACAAATAGTTAAATATAGTAAAGCCTAAGGTATCACGGTTGTTCACTAAAGTTATATGATTATTAACGGGATATTTACCGTGGTAAGGTTGTGGAATGAGCTCCCGATATTTCGGCGCAGTTACATGCACCATGTTCACGGGAAGACTGAAGAATGCAGGTAGTTGGTCGAAAAGTTAAAAAGTTAGGTGCAGACATAACGATCTACCCTCTTTCTTAGTCTTTTGCTACGGTTATCACTGGAACTCGAACTCCCGTTCAGTCTTCCCGTGAACATGGTGCATGTAACTGCGCCGAAATATCGGGAGCTCATTCCACAACCTTACCACGGTAAATATCCCGTTAATAATCATATAACTGAAGCCTAAGGGTTAAGCAAATTTTTATAATTCTAAATTTGGTAGAAGTAAACGTCAAAATTAATTTTTTCACTTAAGAAATTAAACTGTGTAGCTTCCAAAGCGTACTTTTTTGTTGACAAAGAGTTTACTTAAATACTTATGCAAGAAGTTTTAAACATAAAACTTATTTTCTCTTGTGAAAACAACACTTAAGAAGAAATATAATAAAATAACTAGTAGTTCTGCGAACAGTAGAGCTCGCGAGCACAGTCAGATCTGCGCCAATTTTTCGCAGTGTGAGCTATGTGCAGTTGGAATATTACCAAAATGGTTCTATTTGACAGGCCTGTTGGTCTAGTGGTTAGTGACCCTGACTGCTATGCCGGAGGTCGTGGGTTCGATTCCCACCCAGGACAAATGTTTGTGTAATGAGCACGATCATTTGTTCTGTATCTGGGTGTAATTTATCTATAATATTTATGTATTTAGAAATATATAAGTATGTTTATCTGTTGTCTAGTACCCATAACACAAGCTCTGCTTAGCTTGGGACTAGAGGGCGTTGTGTGATAGTTGTGGAATACTTATTTATTTATTTATTATTTATTATGTCGGCAACCATTTAACCAATTATGCTCATATTCGAAATTTCTCTTAAAATTCAGTACCCTACGTGTGTACCAAATTTTATCGTAATCGGTCGCTAAATAGAAGAAAACTAAAAACTTGCAGAAAACTTCCCTATTTTTTTTATTAAAAGTACCCCCTTCTCAAAAACCGCTGACGCTAAACAAAAATATTGATAGGAGAACATGCGACTTGTACAGGAAGACCAATACACAACCTAACGAACATACGGACAGAAAAGCAGAGACACTTTGCTCGCACAGACCAGACTGAAAGAAAAAGTTAAGAGGATTGCATAGCTAGTACTTTCCATACTAAAAGAAAAAAATATTTTCTACCTCTTAACGTTGTCCGATTTCAGTGATATTTCTTTAATGCAATTATCACATTGTTTACTATGCCCGTACGTTTTGACTTTTTCAGTTTTAAGAAGTTCTAGAAAAGAAAATGTGTACTTTGAAATACTGAAAAAATCAAAACGTGCCCGTACGTATATTAAACAATGATGATTACATGAAAAAAATATCACTGAAATCGAACAATATGAAAAGGTAGAAAAGAGTTTGTTTCTTTTAGTATGAAAATTACTAGCTATGCAATCCTCTTAAGTAGCGTTTTAAATTTTAAATCACCGCACAACTGTATTGTGTTGATCCTCCATAACGGGAGTCTGACTTGCACTTGGCCGGTTTTCATTATTATTTGTCGTTTTACTTTAGTTCTTGTACTATTATCGCACTAAGTTTGACGCTCATAAATATACTATAAGAATTTAAAGATTGCTGTATCATAGCTAGATCCTTCTTTATCTTACAAAGATGCAGCTGCCCTCAGATTATAAAACAAAAGGCAGATGGAGCGCGCCAAACTCGCGAGTGTCGCCACCTTTATCGTTATGTGTGCGTGACAACGAGCCACTGCACTGTACGTACACGTGCATCTGTGTGCGTGTACAATTACCAGATAATGAAAAATTAACTCCCTCATTTTTGTAACAAATTGTTATAATATTGGAAAGTTAAACGTTCTTTTGTAACATACAGTACTAAAGTAATACATGGATAAAATAATGGTTATTAAAAACTAAATAAATTACAATAAATAAAGAAGGTTCGGTAAATATATTCATTGATTGATTAGATTCATTGTTTAATTGTTTTTGTTTAATATTTTAATAGTATCCTACTTTTCTAATTATTACACATATATCCGACAGTTTGTGAGAATGGAAGTACGTATGTATGGATGTTTATTTCTCTTTCACGCAAAAACGACTATACTGATTTGGATAAAATTTGGCACACAGGTAGTTTTTAATCTAGATTAACATACAGAACATTCCATCGGACTCGCCCATCTCGGGTTCCGAACAAATTTGTAGGTAAAAAATTATTTCAGATTTTGCTCTTCACAGACTTTGGAGATTAGAGGAGGCCATATATATTTTTTCCTTTATTTGTTCTATAAGACCTAGCTTTTTGCCAAATTTAGTGATTCTAGGTCAACAGGAACTACCATATTATTGGTTTTCGACCCAAAACATATAGGGTACTTCCAATTGACCCAGACTTGTCAATTTAGGCTAAAAGCACGGTCTACAGCACAAGTAAAGGGAAAATACCGAAAAATAAAAAAGTTGAAAATTAAGGTAAAGTTTGGTACTTACACGATTTCGCGAAAAAGACTGACTTTGATTTTTATACACCATAGACTATAGACTTCAGAATATCTGGTAGAAATTTCAACTTGCTAGGTCCACCCGTTTCTGAGAAAATCGGTAGTGACACACGGACAGACAGACTGAAAAGAGAGTGATCTTATAAAGGTTCCCTTTTTACCTTTTGGGGTGCTGAACCCTAAAAATGGTGCGAAAGAGACAAATATTCGCATTTTCAACTTTAATAAAAACCTGACATAAAAAGTATTTTCTAAGACTTGAGGTTTTTTGGGAAAAAAACTGTGCGAGCGAGACTTATAAAAAAATATTCGATTTTGCGATATTAAAAAACAAATTTTCGTTACATCACTAACCCCTAGACCTTCTAATTGTAGTTTTACCAATAAAACGGCTAACTAATTTAAATAAATACTGGCAACACAAGCGAATGACTGTCGAAGTTTTGTGTTCCGAGTCACATGTAAAGTTATTATGTTGATCAAAAATTATATAAGCCAAATAATTAATAGTTATCTGTGAAAGGACATTCCATCTTCTTTTTTTTCTTTATGGGAACAACTTTTACAGTGCTTAATAACACAAGACGGCATTTTTTACATTAAAATTACGAACCAGTCGTAACGTGTTGGTTCGGGCAAGTCGCGTATAGCACTAGCGCGGGTTTGTATTTGCTTTTGAATTTGTATTCGCTTTGGTGGCGACGCTCGCGTGTTCGGTACGCTCCATCTGCCTTTTGTTTTGTAATCTGAGCAGCTGCCTGTCTTCTGGTACACTTCCCAGTTTCATTATTCCCACGGGAAAATATCTCAGGCCATACTAACCTAACCTTTACTCAGTTGAAACATTTAACAAAACGAAGCTCACGCGTCGAGCAAGTGTTCTAGTACTGTCACAGAATATATAATAGCACTACGGTACTGCCCAAGTGTAGACCCCCAGACAGGTTAAACATTTGTGTACATGAACATGTCTGTTTGACTTGTGTCTGGGTATATACATAGAATACATATATACATTGTACATAATGTATATATGTATGTATGTACATCAGTCATCAGGTTACCATAGTACTGGCTTTGCTTAGTTTGAAATCTTGAATACCTTGTGTGTCGTTGGATGTTCTACCTTGTTATTATTGTTTGCTGTTACAAATAAATATACCTATATAACTTCAAAAACAATTATTATACAAATACAAATACAAAATGTTTATTTCTTGTTCATACATATCATAGATTATAATAATACATACCTACATGTTTGATCAATTTGTACTGTTTGTTGATTGTTCGCGCTTTTCTGAGGTAGGTATGTCTTATATTGTATTGAGGCCTGAATTAACAGGCAATCGTTATAGGACCGTAACCTAGGTACATCCTATAATATAATAATAAATACGAGTAAGTTAGTACCTACCTCTATCACAAAATTGGTTTTGTTGTGGGTAGCAGTTTACCAAATATTCTCAACCGGGTAAATAACATATCACAATACTTGTCTTAATAATTGATACCCACCACTGAATCTGTAATACCCATTTACCAAACTTATTTATGTAGAATGTCACAAACGGTAATTATTGTTGAAATTAATTAAGTACACCTACTACTAACTATTAAAATGTTCTTGTTGCGGGAAGAGGTTGGTATCCGGGAAACAGAATTTCTTGTCCGGACGCCAACACACAAATCGTACATTTAAAACATTGATGTAATTTATATAAGTTAAGTTTATATAAGTTATTTATATAAGTTATATAAATTATACATATATAAACTTATTAGTTGGAACCCTGCCTACTGCTTTAGTATATTACTGTGTTGCGGAAGGCAGTGTCTTCCCCTAATTACTTTGACAATTTCATATGGATGACAATAATATTAAATATAAAAACTTATGTAAGTAGTGTAATAATAAAAGAAAAACAAAATTTAACATAGCAGATAAAAATCAAATAACAAAATTGTTTAGACGTGCGAGCGTGTGTGTATTTTCTACTATTACAGTGTGTTTGCGTTCATTATGTTGCATGTGTGTGTACTTGTATTTGTGTATCTATGCATATGTGTGTAGCTAACATGAAGTGTTATCGGGTTTTAACGAACATATTTTCTGTTTGTTCATAGTCTTTATTCTGCAGCCATTCAATTATTAATGGTTTTAGTTTGTAAAAATTAAGCTTCCAATATGTATTTCTGTTGTTGTTTAAAGTATTATCATTGGGGCCAAATGGTTATAGTGTCGCCAGGCAATGAGGCACTTGTATTTAGGGACTGGGCATTTGAAACGCCTTTTTTTGATGTCAGTTAGGAACGGAACAGTATTCGCATGATACATTCTTATACTCTGATAAATGAATAGCTTCCTAACAGCGAGCACTTTGCATTTCTCATACAGATCTGTTGTAGAATGCTGGAATGGTAATCTAAGCATAGCTTTTAATAGAGCGCGTTGGGCACGTTCAGTTTTAATAAAGTGACTTTTTGCAGCACCATTATACAAAATATAATCATAGCTAAGCTTGTAATTATTAAACAGTTAAATTATAATTTTATTTGAACAAATGAATTATTTAATATTTTTAACCCACAGCATGTCATCCCCCAAAGTATTCCAAACAGACGAATATCTCAAAGACTAATAAATTCACAGAAGGGGCATTACGCGAATAAGTACCTATTGAAATTTAAATTAATTAGCGCGTTGATAACAAAGTAAAATTATCTTTTCTCGTCCGAATTGAATTAATTCTATTGTTCCCAAACCTTTGCCGGATGATCCTTAACAGTTATATATAATGAAACGGGATATAACTCTAATCGTATTATGAAAGTTTAACGTAAAGTGAAGTTATTACATTTTCAGCTTTTTGATCTTTTTCCTCGGAAACGCGGAATTAATTCTTTTGAACGTTTATGGTGGGAAGTGGGCGTTTTAAGATATTTCAAATCATAAAAATCATGCCTTGGTAATTTTCATTAGTCTGTGTTAGATGGTTCATTTCTTTTCTAATTAAAAGAAAAGAGAAGATCGCTTAAAAACTTAATCAGTTACGGATAATTAGTGTACACAAAAATATATTTTTAGAGATATTTGAAGCTTTAGTTAAACAAATTTATAATTCACAGGCTTACAGGGTTTGTTAATGGTTAAATTTAGCAGATTTTTTCTGAATTCGTTTCGTAACAACCTAAAATTTCTAAATAATAAAATATTTAAATAAAAAAAAAATATGTCAATCCTAATCATATTATAAACGCGAAAGTTTGTGAGTATGGATGTGTTGATGTTTGTTACTTTTGCACGCTCAAACAGCAGGGCCAATTTTGATGAAATTAGGTATGGAGGTAGATGAGGCGCTGGATTAAAACATAGGATACTTTCGTTCTCATTATCATTATCATCATCATCATCATCCATCACCACGCGGGTGAAAAAGTGTAATATTCTTGGGCACAGCATAGACAAAATAACAAGATCTCGTCCTACGTTAAGATCGTAATGATGACAGTTCTATCAAAGTTTGTGTCAGTTTCTGATAGCTTAGTCCAAAGCACGCTATTATTTTGACAGCTCGATATACTAGACGTGCTCAGCGACCGTCAACAGTGATGAAATATAATGACAGTTTTTCCATGGTGATTAATTATATATGTGTATGTACGTAGGTACTGTGTTTTATTGTTAGTGTTTACTGATTGATTTACTAAGTATGCGGGGTTTTCGCAACTCTGGTTTGCAAATTTGATCATAGTCGGGAGCTCACTAGGTAGAATTTACTCATATAGGTAACCATGTTATTATTTTTTGACATTTTGGTATAAAGATTTATGCTTTGGAACATAAATAAGATGGATATGAACAAGACAAAGATTATGTAAAAGGTTCATATTGTGTACCAACATCTAAACTCTTTCACAAGAAACAGTAACTTTTAAGGTCAACGCAGACCGGCAGGGCTGTTAAGGTATCTCAGTTGCTAACAAATGTTGATTGAAATCTTGAAAAATGGCGGCTCTATGTCAGTTTTGGCAACTCCAGTAAGCAAAAATGTTAGTAAATTGATGACTGGAGCTGACAAAAGTGACATAGAGTCGCCATTTTATTTGATTTCAATGATCATTTGTTAGCAACTGAGATACATAATAGCCCAGCCGGATGGGATGGCAAAGGATTTTGCCATCAGTGAGCGCACACTAGCCGCTTAGATACCGCGGTATTCCAGCGCCTTGCCACGGTAGCCCGTGGCGCGTCTTTCTATGCATGGCTGTTTTACAAAAATAAATTTATATTACTTTGAAATACTGAAGAAATCAAAATGTACGGGCATAGCAAACAATGTGTCGAATGTATGAAAAAAATCACTGAAATCGGACAATGTTAACAGGTAGAGAAGAGTTTTTCTTTTAGTGTGGACAAGTACTATGCAATCCTCTTAAATAGCTTTCGATGCCACGGCACCATTTGAAAGCATATCAATTAATTTCGTATTTCTATAACAATACGTTTGAATGTCCATTAGTAAATATTTAAATCCCTTGCCATGCCGTCCCGGTCTGCATAGATGATGAGAAGCGCTGGTCGTGCGCCTGATGGTAATCTTTTGCCCATGACAGTTGCTTGTGACCCTCAGAGCATCCCTCATCCTGTAGGCGGAGGAAATATGCTTTAACTCCATCTCCTCTCATAGTGAAATATATCTACATGTATGTGGGGTTACTCAAAATGATCGGCTGTAAATGAAATTCCATATTAATATTCAGTACGTAGTTATACGTGAAATGATCTATTATTACACGTATATGAGTGGAGTTAACAGACTGTAATTATAATGTGATTGAAAATTTTAATACCAAATACCTCATACTATACTAATTAATGTTTTGAAATGCGAGTGAGACTCGAACACCGAGGCTTCCGAGCTTTCGTACAACTAGATAAATTTGTAGGCAGGAAGATATCACCAAGCTCTAACTACAAGTTAAATCTACGTATCAAATGAATACTGTCTCCATAAAAACTTCAGTTAACGACTATTTTTTACCGCTTGTTCAAAGCATTTTTCGTGCATAACTCATTTTGATATGAAACGGGCGCTCAGTGGACAGCAAATCATTCGAACTGGAGCCAGTGGACCTCTTAAAGTAGTCATAATTAAATAAACATACACATCACGAGAGAGAGATAGAGAGGCTTACGACGGTATATTTCTTATGGTGTACCCATACCATGTACTCAATAGCCCTTTTCAACCTTATACCTTTTAAAAATGTAACCTAGGAGGCTACTCCTCCCCATATTTGTATTATGTATTTATACTTAACGTAAGCCCGACTCGCGCTTGGTCCAATTTTTATTATTTAGGTTTATTTCTTTACAGGTTTTACGTTAAAACAAATAAGAAAAAACATGTTTCTTGCCTAATGTCAGTTGAATCTCGAGTTGCTCGATTCCCCAACGCTGAGGGTCGTGACCCATCATGGCATTAGCTTCTCCCGTACGATGTTTCTCCATCTATTCCGGCTTCCAGCTGCAGGAACCGCTTCAGTGATGTTTATGTTGAGGGTAATACGGATCTGATCTCTCCAGCGCATTGGACTCCTTCCTCTCGGTCTCTTTTGAGTGCTTTGAACACTTAAATGCGTTGGACTCCTTCCTCAAGGCCTCTTGCTCTATATTAAAAAAGTACACCGTTACTGGGACGATTAGTTAGAGTGCGTAGACACTCATGTTTACGCAGCCAGTGCTGAGCTTAACTCCGTTTGCTAAAAATAAGTTTGTTTTTAATCATTAGTTAGTTGTTATCATTGTTAGACATTCATATGTTTTTGTTATAGTTCTTTATGTTTTTTTGTGTGTATTTTTTGGGCAATAAAATAATTTCTATTCTATTCTATTAGTTTTTGTAGGCTGTCACCGGGTTTACTTGCTATGTGGTCTTAGAACTCAAATATCCTTCGCAGGCATGTGATGCTGTATGTGTAGACAGCCTTGGTTTCTTAACCAGCTCGAGCTCATTGAGATCCGATTGGTTGGTTCTATGCGCAGGTCCATATGCATCCGCAGCAGGCAATGCATCCGCAGCATTTTTCTCAACCACCACGTTTCATGATGCCATGTGTATTTTTTGTTCATTTTTAGCTTTCAATATCTACGTTTCCAACAAGTATAGATATAGATAAAACTAGAGTCGAGACTAGGGGAGGTTTTAGTCATTTACAAAAACTAGAACATGTTATGACTTTTATAGCCCATGCACATATTAATATAAAGCCTTTAGCGGGACCAAACTTCGCAAATTCATAGAGAAAAATACATATTCTTGGACGGGATTTGAACTCGCGTCTTACAAAAATCAGCACTATACGTCATGACCGCTAGGCCACCGAGGCGATCTATCCGAGCATCAAATTTAACTCTCTAATTAATTTTAACCGTCATACGGGGGAAAGTCATTGTGTTTTTGTCTTTTGTTTGGAAACCGACAGAGACAGAACGACGTTTAAGTTTTAACTGTACGCTCATTTAACTTTGCTTCAATAATACTCGTATCATACACATTGTTATGATTTGACTCAAAGAAAGATAGCCGAAAAACTTCCGAAGATGATATCACTGTACGATTTTTCGTCCTTTTACTACGTCAATTTGCGCCGTGTACAAACGAAATTCGACTTTGCGACATATTCACATGGCACTATAAATCTGCAAATTCGCGTGGCGAACGCGTGTAGCGGTGCGCTCGTAAAGTAGCGTCCCTTTACACGACCTCCTGATGATAGCCGAAGATTACCGAATATGCCCGAATGTGTTTTGAACTTAGACGTTAGCACTTTCTATCGGAAAATGATGAAGATTACATTTCATAAGGCGTTGACTTATGAAATACCAAGTGTATTTACATGTATTGATTTTTTTATACAAAGTGCTGTCAGTATAGTGAAACAAACTTCCTTCATTATGTTTATTTAACGTATACATACCTAATATATACGCTGCAGTATTTATAATCTACATACAGATAAATAAGATCTGGTTTGTTAACGCACATTAAAAGCAACTCTATTACAACTTGATAGGATCGAGTTTGTAATGACCAAACAGTTTTCACTGAAGTATACTAGATGGCGTTAGGGTGGTCGAGCTTCAAATCCTGCATCGCGGTGACAAGATTCTCCGATAATGTATAGATATTAAGCGGTAATTTTTAAATATATGAGCATTGCCAACAACGTGTAACTTTGTTTCATTTAGCTAACAAACAACTAAATACCCGGCGACCGGCATTGAATTGTACATGGTCCATCGTTACCGGATTACGTCGGTCAGTAGTACTTGTACGTAACCAGTAGGTAGATAAGTCAAAGGTGCTTGCGGGACGGTGGATCGCCGTCGCAACTGCAAGCCAGAAGGCCGGCCGAGCCCGTGCAGTGCAGCGCAAAGTTGCAGTGCCATACAGTACTCTGGAAGTACTGCACAGTTGCGCAACTATAGTGCAGTTGCGTTGCAGCGCAGAAGACCCGGACAGTTTTCGACAGAATTATCCCTAGAGGGAGGCAGTTCTGTCAGGGACGTGACGGCGCCGGGAGTGACGCTGTCAATATTACCACGTCGGAGCTGAGACCCAGTAACGACGTCTCCCGAAAGGCAGGATAGCCTTGCGGGAAGGATCACCAAGCATCATCATCATTGGAAGTGCGCGTTAGTTGGATTATCTCATCAGAATAAGTAAACCTAAAAACTGTAAGTACTTTGTGTTTTACTAAAGTGAATTAAAATTAAATTAAGAAAAATTATAAGTTTATGTGTGCATGTTAGATAGGACTTAGCATAATTAACTAAAAAGTGTAGGTACGGGGAACCTATGCCCGATTTTCTGTGACAAGGTTCTTCAAACACTTGTATTTTTTCGGATTTATACTATACGGGACTTAGAATTATTTTCATCGAAAACCCAAACACTTGTAAAAATTTCAATTTTATACTATACGACACTTAGAATATTTTTGATCAGAAATTCAGAGACTTGTAAAATTTTCAAAGTTATTGAATAAGACACTTAGAAAAATTTCGATCTGAATTTCAAACAATTTTTAAGATTACTGTACATGAGACTTGTGATTTCATGAACTTTAGTATTAAATAATTTAGTTTGAAATTTATTACAATTGTAATATTTTGCGGAGTGAACTTCGTAAGTTTACCTTGTTCTGTAAGCAGCGTACAATAATAATTTATTAAAATGGAATCGTCCGGAAGTAATGAAGCCTCAGTTAAGGCATTAGTTAATTTTCAAGAAGAACTTTATGGCCGCATTGTAAAAAGCAGAACCAACTTTAAAAAGAGTCCTAAAGATAGAATCACCGAAGAGTATGTTAATGGTAGGTTAGAATTGTTAGAAGAAGTTTGGTCTGACTTTCGCGCGGGACATAAGGAACTAATACGTACAATTTCTTCTACAAAAGACATTCAAGATACCAGTTATATTAAAAACAATTTGTATGACCGAGGTGAAGAAACATATTTCGAGTATAAGTGCGAACTCAGATCAGCATTGCCGTCCAAAGGCAACCAATCGATTAAATCACCACATGTAAAATTAAGTAATGTTAAGTTACCAAAGGTGAATATTTCTACCTTTTCAGGAAAATATTCTGAATGGAACACTTTTCGAGATTTGTTTCATTCTCTGGTGCATAAAAATGAGGAACTGGACAATGTTCAGAGATTGCTTTACCTCAAAGGGTATTTGACTGGAGAGGCGGAGCAACTTCTGAGCAACATTCCTATAACCGATGATAATTACACCAGATGTTGGAAACTGCTCGAAGAGCGGTACAACAATAAGCAACATATATGTCATCAGGTGCTTAATCGATTGCTAAATCAAAACAATTTGAAATTTGAGTCAGCTAAAGGGTTGAAGGATATCGTCGACACAACGAACGACTGCCTGGCTACCCTCTCAAATCTAGGGATCGATGTAAATAGTTGGGATATCTTGATCATTCATATCCTTACATCGAAATTGGATTCAGATTCTCGTCGACAATGGGAGTTCAACGTAACTAATAATAATTCATCTAATGAACTACCAACCTATGATCAATTTAAGGAGTTTTTGACTAAACGATTTCGCGCCATCGAGTTTCTGGATAACAAATCGACAATAGGACAAAGGGGTCAAAGCAATATGAATAAGGTCAAATCACTTCATGTCTCTAACAATAAAACTAATATTACATGTCCGTTTTGTAAGGAAGGTCACAAATTGTCACAATGTAAAGTGTTTCAACAGGAAGCAGTTGATGCTCGACGTAAGTTTGTTTACGACAACAAGGCGTGCTTTAACTGCATGGGTAGCAATCATTCAGCCAAAGAATGTCGTACAAATTTAAGATGTCGAATTTGCAAGCGTTATCATCATTCGCTGCTACACCCGAAGAGTTCACAATCAGCTGAGGTTAACAGCGGTGAGTGTGTTGCTAGCTCATCAGTCAGTGCTACAAATACATCTTCGAATGCTATACCTACTGCACTCACGGTCTCGTGTTTTGCCAGAGGTAAAGTACAAAAACAAGTCTTACTCGCCACCGCACTTGTAAACGCAAAGTCAAAAAGCGGAGAAGTATACATTCTCCGGGCGCTCCTAGACCAGGGGTCGCAGGCATCTTTTATTACTGAGGCCACAGTCCAGTATTTAGGTTTAAGGAAAACCACAACTACAAGTCAAATAACAGGATTGGGTGGAGACAAAAACGATGTCTCCAAGGCAATGGTAACCATTGAAATACAATCTCGGATGGATCCGAAAGTGAAAATACCAGTGAAGGCACATGTACTTAAGTGCATTACATCAATTCTTCCTTGTAGAAAAATTGAAGCCATTGAATGGCAGGGTCTCATTGAACTGGATTTAGCTGATCCAGATTATTACACTCCTAATCGCATTAATTTGCTTTTGGGAGCAGAAGTATACGGTCGTGTACTTCAAGATGGTGTTAAGAAGGGCCCTCAAGGATCGCCAGTAGCACAAGCAACTAGCTTTGGCTGGATTTTGTCTGGAGTAGCAAACACAGTCGAAATGCCCTCTCCTTACATCAATGTAATGCATTGTTGTGCTAATGACAATGAAATACTAAAAAGGTTTTGGGAACTAGAATCAGATGTACCAAGGCCAAAGGAGATGATGTTCACGGAAGAAGAGAAACTTTGTGAGCAACACTTCGTCGAAACTACTCGGAGGGATGTAAAAGGTCGATACATCGTGCACCTTCCTTTTAGGAACGGCACTCCAGAAGTTACAGGCTCTAGGGCTATTGCTGAAAAAAGATTGAAGTCATTAGAACAAAAACTAAGCAAAGACGAAATGTTAAAATTGAAATACCAGGACGTACTTAATGAATATTTGATGTTAAATCATATGGAAATTGTACCTACACAAGAAGTACAAAATAAATATGCTATTTACTTGCCTCATCATGCTGTAGTTCGGAATGATAAAGACACCAGCAAGGTTAGAGTTGTATTTGACGCGTCGTGTAAAGGATATAATGACCTCTCTCTCAATGATCAGTTGCTAGTGGGACCCACCTTACAGCCAGAACTTAGGCATATGATTATGCGATGGAGATCTCCTCCAATCTGCATGTCAGCTGACATCGTGAAAATGTACCGGCAAGTGAAAACTGACATTAAAGATTCGGACTGTCAAAGAATTTTGTGGAGGACAAATGAAAATACAGAACTGGAACATTATAGACTTACCCGAGTTACTTTTGGCACGGCGTCCGCGCCATACTTGGCAGTGAAGGCTCTTCAGCAGGTAGTGCAGGATCACGGTGCAGATTATCCGTCGGCAGCTGAAAGAGTTCTAAAACACTTTTACGTTGATGATCTCATGACAGGGGTTCAAGACGTTGAAGAAGGGAAAAAGGTGTTCAAGGAATTGAGCGATTTACTAAACAAAGGGTGTTTTGAACTTCAAAAGTGGAACAGCAACAGCGATGAGCTAGTTCAAGAAATGAATGGAAAGGATAATAAGAGAGATATAAGAGATGGATTGAAAATAAAGGATGATAAGCTGTTGAAAATACTGGGACTTACATGGAACCGTAGTGATGACACCTTCTGCTATGTAGTAGCTCTCCCAGATTTGCAGGAACCTGTAACAAAAAGGAAAATAATTTCGGACATATGTCGTCTCTATGACCCACTTGGTTGGGTAGGACCCAGCGTAATAATAGCAAAAATGATAATTCAGAAGCTTTGGTTAGCAGGGCTGGGCTGGGATGAAGTAGTACCAGACAGCATTTTAAAAGAATGGTTGACTTATCGCGAAGAGCAAATATTTCTGAGTGAAATTCGTATACCAAGATGGGTTGGCACCAAGGCAAACGATATTCTTGTTGAATTGCATGGGTTCAGCGATGCATCCAAGGCAGCTTACTCAGGAGTTGTCTACGTCCGTGTTATTGACTCTACGAGAAAGGTGAAGGTATTCTTTGTAACGGCTAAGACCAAGGTAGCACCTGTAAAGCAGGTATCGATACCTCGTTTAGAATTGTGTGGTGCTGTTCTTCTCTGCAAATTATTGGTTGAAGTTGCGAATGTTATGAATATAGAAAAGCATAACATTCATGCTTGGACTGATTCAACAGTTGTCCTTGCATGGCTTAACAGCCATCCTAGAAAGTGGAATGTTTTTGTGGCCAATAGAGTATCAGAAGTTCTAGCCAACTTAGATCCACAAAACTGGTCTCATGTAAGTTCAAAAGAGAACCCAGCAGATTGCGGGTCTCGTGGTATAATGCCATCAAAATTGGTAACAAATAAATTGTGGTTTCATGGTCCTGAATTTCTTATTCAGGAAACTATCAATTACCATAAACCAAAAGAAATACAAACTGATTTGGAAGCAGTCAAGGCTCATTGTTCAACTGAAGACTATGCGATGTGGGATAAATTCTCATCATTAACAAGAACCATAAGAATAATGGCGTATTGCAGGCGTTTTATCAACATTATGAAAAACAGGTCTGGGAACCAAGCCACCAGTTATCTTACAGCTAAGGAATTAATGGAAGCTCTAAACATTTTCATCAAGCAATGTCAAGCCGTGCATTTTAAAGATGAAGTAAGCGCAATAAAAATAAAAAACGACTTACCAAAAAGTTCCAAGCTTCGATCGTTGAATCCGTTTCTCGATGATGACGGCATATTAAGAGTGGGAGGAAGGTTGAATCAGTCACTCTTGAGTTTTAACAGAAAACATCCGATCTTAATCCCTAGACAGTCTCATCTCACCGAACTAATAATAGCAGACGCTCACAGACAAACTCTCCATGGCGGTCCGCAGTTAATGTTAGCGTACCTTCAATCAAAGTTTTGGATTGTGGGTGCAAAACAATCGGTGAAAACATGCTTTCGCAAATGCGTGACGTGCGTAAAGACTGCAGCTGCTACCAAAACACCTTTAATGGGTCAATTGCCTGCTGCACGAGTGACACCAACGCGTGCGTTCAATCACAGTGGTGTAGACTTTGCAGGGCCAATACAAATTCGCACTTCTAAAGGTAGGGGTCACCAATCCTACAAAGGATATATTTCTTTGTTTGTTTGTATGGCAACACGGGCTATACATTTGGAAGTCGTAAGTGACCTGACATCGGAAGGTTTCTTGCAGGCTTTCAAGAGGTTTGTCGCAAGACGTGGTCATTGTTCGCATTTGTGGAGTGACAATGGCACAAATTTTGTTGGAGCATCGACAGAACTTAAAAAATGTAGTTTTGCTGAACAAAAGCTAGTTTTGCGAGAAGTTGCTGAGTCACTAGCCACCAATAGCTGTGAATGGCATTTCATACCGCCTCACTCACCAAATTTTGGAGGTTTGTGGGAAGCCGGCTGCAAATCAGTGAAACAGCATCTAAAGAAAATTATTGGCAACTCAACATTGACATATGAAGAAATGTCTACTGTGCTGGCCCAGGTCGAAGCATGCCTAAACTCTCGTCCTATACCCTCAGTGATCACTGATGAAACAGATAACTACACGGTACCAACACCCGGGCACTTTCTTATCAATGAGCCGCCAGTGACACCACCAGATTACAATTTTGAGTCGCAAAACGTAAGCACACTGAGAAGATGGCAACATACTCAACGAATGTTACAAACATTCTGGCGACAATGGTCGCAGGAATACCTTACTAAATTTTTGCATAGATACAAATGGTCTAGTCGAACTTCTCAACCTAGCATTGGGGATGTAGTTATAATCAAAGAGGACAATTTACCTCCATGTCGTTGGCTTTATGGCAGAATCATTGCTACTCATCCTGGTCAGGACAATATAATTAGAGTGGTCATACTTAAAACTAAAAACGGAACTCTTAAAAGACCTGTGTCCAAATTGTGTTTTTTGCCAGTAACAGATAACTCATAAATTGTGTAAAGAGTTACTAATAATAATGTGTAAAGGTTGAAATTATTGTATAGTTAAGTTATGATTTTTGCTGAGATTGTTTGTCTGGATATTGAATAAACTTTTTGATCGATGCAGGATATTCAGGAAATTGTTAACTTTTAGTTATTTTTTGTAAAATGTGTACTAGCATCCGCCATCACATAATTGTATCGATGGGAAGTAATACAGTCCACTATCTACATTATTGGTCGGCTAGTTTAGTGTCATTATTAAGGACAAAGGTTCACTTTGCCCTTGGTGGGCGGTATGTTAACGCACATTAAAAGCAACTCTATTACAACTTGATAGGATCGAGTTTGTAATGACCAAACAGTTTTCACTGAAGTATACTAGATGGCGTTAGGGTGGTCGAGCTTCAAATCCTGCATCGCGGTGACAAGATTCTCCGATAATGTATAGATATTAAGCGGTAATTTTTAAATATATGAGCATTGCCAACAACGTGTAACTTTGTTTCATTTAGCTAACAACCAACTAAATACCCGGCGACCGGCATTGAATTGTACAGGTTTTTAGTTTCAAATTAAGAGCTTTTCACTAACTGCAATGAAATTATATACAGTACTTACATAAACAATCATAATTTTTTCTGTTCTTTCTATTTGTTTGTTCCAACTAATCTTCGAAATGGCTGGACCGATTTTGACGGGACTTTTTACTGATGTTGTAGGGGTATAACTTAGGCTACTTTTATTTCTTCATCATCATCGCGGGTGAAACCGCGGGGCGTAGCTGGTATATAATTAAGTCCATACAACTGAAAGTAGAATATATTTTGAAACAGCGTGGCGTTACCCACCACCACAAAGTCCTACTAAAGTCATATAATAATAACATACCATTATATCATCATAAAATTAAGAATTAATTCAGTAACCTATTTTATAAGATCTGCCTATTTGATAAAAATATTGATCATGAGTTTTTTTTATGGGATAGGTTGGCAAACGAGTAAGCGGCTTACCTGATGGTAAGTGATACCGTCGCCCACGGACATCCGCAATACCAGAGGTCTAGATGATGCATTGCCGACCTTTGAAGAAGGATGATAGGAAGGAAGAGATAGATGGGGTGAGGGTGGAGGGGGAGGGGTAAGGAGAATGGGGAAGGGGGGAATCGGGCCTCTGGAACCTCCCACAAACCGACAAAACGCAATAGCAAGTTATGTTACTTCACGTCGGTGTTATGTGGGAATGTGGTACTTCCCCGGTCGTGCCGCTGTGGGGTTGCAGCGTGGCAGTACCGCATAAAATCCGTTACTATTGCACCAGCGTTACAATCGCATACTTGAACGTGATAAAGTAGTTATCTATATATATAAAAGCGAAAGGTCACTCACTCACTCACTCATCACGAAATCTCAGAAACTACAAGTGCTAGGAGTTTCAAATTTAGGATTTAGGCGGGTTCTTTTTAGGACGTAGGTGCTCACTAAGACGGGATTTTATGAAATTTAACCTCTATGAATCCTCCACCTCTATCAGAAGATTAGCCAGTTGAAGTGGCAGTGGGCAGGGCACATAGCACGCAGAACAGATGGCCGATGGGGCCGAAAGGTTCTGGAGTGGAGACCACGGACCGGCAAGCGCAGCGTAGGTCGTCCACCGACACGGTTGACAGACGACCTGATTAAGGTCGCAGGACGACGTTGGATGCATGCCGCTTCCAACCGGTCCTTTTGGAAAATCATGGGGGAGGCCTATGTTCAGCAGTGGACGTCCTACGGATGAGATGATGATGATGATGATGAACCTCTATGGGTTTTTTTTGGGGTTGATAGTTGGTATGAAACTTCGTTACTGCGAGTTCAAAAAGTTAAAAATTTTGCATGGGAGTTATTTTTCGTACCTATGTACTCACTAAGACGGGATTTTGTGAAATTCGACCTTTAATTGAAATCTAACCCATTGAAATCTTTAATTACCGTATCCCGGCAAGCCACGCGAGCGAAGCCGCTGGCGGGTCAGCTAGTTGTGACCTAACTATGTTAAACATAATGACGTAGCAAGCTACGTTGCTACACGTTATTAAGTCCAGAATAAATACTTAAACCGACTTATTTATGCAGCCAAATAATTTACAGAGCGTAGAAAATCACGTAACTCACACCAATATTACAATAACGTTAGCGTATGAAATTACGTAAATTACATTCCTTAAACTCACAATAAGGCGGCACACATAAATCGTACACAATAACAGAATTAACGGCGATTTATTGTACGACTTTACTAACGAGGCTTCGTACCGCTACAGCTGAGGGTATTCGTCACAATTCGGCATCCGTCGGTCCCCAAGTCTTACAAACAAGTATTTCATATTTCCAGAAAGTTCAAATATCGAATGACGCGTACAATCGCGCGCACTTACTCGACTTGGGTAGGATAAGTATGCGGGTAGTTGAATGACCGTCGGCGCAAAAATCCTAAATTCTTAGACACTAAGGAAAGTTTACTGACAATTTTAATTACAAAACAAAATACAAGTTGCAAATTATTTATTTTGGTGCAGTCGGGGTTAAGTTGCATTTTTGCTAAACCGGTGTTATACTTCTTCATACCTTGAATTCAGAAACTAATCTTGAGTTTCGACTCTTCCTTTATAAACACAAAATTCAACTCAGTTATATAATATGTATTTTATGATATTGTTTCAGAATTTGGCGTGCTCAGTATTCAGTATTGTCTTTTTTAGTAACACTGCTTGTCACTGTTACTCTAGAAAATTTGTATGATGTATGTATTAATAAAAGTGAATGCTTAAAAAAGTGAAAGCTTGATAACTGTTTATATAATAATAGAGTGTTCTCAGCCCGCGCCATTTTCATCCCTCCCGCAAATGCGCGGGTAAGCATGCGCAGTGCCGCGCGAGCGTCAAACGCTGTCAGTGTAGCGGCGCGCCTTGCCGCACCGCGATATAACCGCACCCTATCTTTCCGACCGGAAAATTATTAATTCTCAATTCAAACGCGCTTGTGAGTGAAATAAAAAATATAAATAACACTTCTCGCCGCGAGTGTATACGATTTACGTGTAGTGATGTGTGTGTGAAATGGATTATTCGGTTGTGTGTGTGTGACTTTAGTTAATTGTCGCTGATTGTACCCCATAGGATTGTTTTAATGGTAAGTGTACTAATCTATCTTAAAATAAATCTTATCTCCTAAGTTTAAAAGTGTTAAATTCACCACAAAACTGAGGTTGTATTTTACTAAATGGTGATTTATTTTCGTTCGTTCCATGTGCGGAATAAAAAGGCATGTTCGCCCTGAAAATGTCACTTCTCATTTAGACTTAAGTTTGTGAAAATAAAAAACAGGGTTTCGCGAGTACTAAGTTAAGAATATACATACAATATTGAAATAGATAATATATATATATATGTAATATGTTTAGGTATATTCAATCCTCATATAATCGCGTGCTTAAATTGATTCTAATTACTTATTAAAGTGAATTTAGTAATTTGGACTTTCTCTGATTTTTCTACTTTTATATATAACTAAGTTGTGTGACGTTTTCACAGTATTTTTCGCAGCTAATTGTTTTCAAACAAGATTTAAGTTAAATTAGACTAAGTTTGCGTGTTTGTCATAAAATATTTATTAGCTACCGAAGGGAAGCCAAGTTGCTACGTTTAATTTAAGTTGGAAAACTTGACCTAGTTCGTGAAGAAACACTTAAAAGTTTGATAAGGGAGTGACAGTTAGGGAGTGACATAAGATTAGTCCGAGTACGGATTTATGGGACACAAGTAGTGCGTTCGAATAGGTCACTTCTGATCGTTTTTGGCGAAAATAACGCTAAAAACGTTCACAAGGGGCGTTCGAATTGGGAATCTGTGGGTGAAAATTTCATCCATGCCTCTTTTTGTTCAGCGTGCGGAAAGCTAAAAACGAGGTATTTTTGCCATTTTTGACCCACGTCCGGAGCATGGTTGTTTGTGATCGTTATTTGACAGCTATGTATTTGACAGCATAATCATACGATTTTAGGTCTTATACTCAGTTGAGCGTTCGAATAGGGTATGGCCAAAAGTGGCAAAAGTGGCAAAAATAACGTTTTTAAGCTTTACGAACGCTTTACCAAAAGAGCCATCAATGACAACGCCACCAATGCCCTCATAAGCTAAACGAACGCACCTAAAGAATTCTTAATTTTTTTTAACTTTTCAACACTTGACCTTTTAACAATATTATATAGTAAGTATTACAATACAATATTCTGTGCTCGCTTGTACAGCTCTATTAGTCATCTTGACGTGAGGTTAAACTGTCGTAAGTACCAGGCGGTAGGTTGTATATAGAATAAATGAAGTTGAAGTGTTTTTAATATTAAATTAACAGCTTAATGTATTTAAGGACTAAATAATAATATAAGATGGGACAAAATACACACATAGTACTCAGGTCCCAAACTAGACAGAGCCTGTACTATGGTAACCTGATGACTAATATACATAATTATATACGAATACACACCCAGACAAGGCTCCAACAGACATGTTCATGCATACGCGATGTTCAGGTCCCAAACTAGACAGAGCCTGTACTATGGTAACCTGATGACTGATATACATAATTATATACGAATTTACACCCAGACAAGGCTCCAACAGACATGTTCATGCATACGCAATGTTCAGGTCCCAAACTAGACAGAGCCTGTACTATGGTAACCTGATGACTGATATACATAATTATATACGAATACACACCCAGACAAGGCTCCAACAGACATGTTCATGCATACGCGATGTTCAGGTCCCAAACTAGACAGAGCCTGTACTATGTAACCTGATGACTGATATACATAATTATATACATATACACACCCAGACACGGCTCCAACAGACATGTTCATTCATACGCGATGTTCAGGTCCCAAACTAGACAGAGCCTGTACTATGGTAACCTGATGACTGATATACATAATTATATACGAATACACACCCAGACAAGGCTCCAACAGACATGTTCATGCATACGCGATGTTCAGGTCCCAAACTAGACAGAGCCTGTACTATGGTAACCTGATGACTGATATACATAATTATATACGAATTTACACCCAGACAAGGCTCCAACAGACATGTTCATGCATACGCGATGTTCAGGTCCCAAACTAGACAGAGCCTGTACTATGGTAACCTGATGACTGATATACATAATTATATACGAATACACACCCAGACAAGGCTCCAACAGACATGTTCATGCATACGCGATGTTCAGGTCCCAAACTAGACAGAGCCTGTACTATGGTAACCTGATGACTGATATACATAATTATATACATATACACACCCAGACACGGCTCCAACAGACATGTTCATTCATACGCGATGTTCAGGTCCCAAACTAGACAGAGCCTGTACTATGTAACCTGATGACTGATATACATAATTATATACATATACACACCCAGACACGGCTCCAACAGACATGTTCATTCATACGCGATGTTCAGGTCCCAAACTAGACAGAGCCTGTACTATGTAACCTGATGACTGATATACATAATTATATACATATACACACCCAGACTCGGCTCAAACAGACATGTTCATACAAATGTTTGACCTGCCCGGGGACCGAAACCGGGACCAGGGGCTCAGAAGGCGGAGATTTACCAATTGAGCAAACCGGCCAGCCACTAAATGTATGTACGTTACAAAAACCCATATATATTTTAGTCTGTATGTCTGTCGGTTTGTTTGGTTTTTATTTTATTTTTTTATCTCCAAAACGACTGGACTGATTTTGACGGGACTTTCAAAGGGGCTGGCAAAAGCTGATTTTATTACAAGTAACTTTGGATACTTTTAGAAGAATAAGGTTTCTTTTCAAATATAATTCAAACCCTAAATAATTATAATTAAATCCCACGAGGCCACGAAACCACGAACGGTTCAGTAAGTCATTACACATTATGAAAAGATTGCTAAAATAAATGAAGATTGTGATTACAATAGCAAAGAAATGATGCTTGGCCAATATAATGAGAAATATATAGCACTAGCTGGTGCCCGCAACGTCATCTGCGAAGAACGTCGTCTACTTCGAGTAGCTTATTATCTTCTCCAAAGCCATATCTATCTTTATACCAAAACATCATGAAAATTATATTGTTATATGATTAAATTTAAGTACTTAGTAAATCAATCAATAAACACCAATAATAAATACAGTACCTACGTACATACAAATATAAAATTAATTACCATGGCAAAAACTGTCATTACATTTCATCACCCTGGATGGTCGCCGAACACGTCTAGTGTATCGAGCTGTCAAAATGATAGCGTGCTTTTGACTAAGATATGAGAAACTGACACCAACTTTGACAGATCTGTCATCATTACGATCTTAATGTAGGCGGAGATCTTGTTATTTTGTATATGCTGTGTTCAAGAATATTACGCTTCTTCACCCGCGTGGTGATGGATGATGATAATGATGATGATGAAAAGTATATTATGTGTTAATCCAGCGCCATCCATTTACCTCCACACCAAGTTTTATCAAAATTGGCCCAAATGTTTGAGCGTGAATGAGTAACAAACATCCACACATCCATACTTACAAACTTTCGCGTTCATAATATTAGTAGAATAAATTATATGTGTAGACATAAAACTCCTTGTAAATATACGACAAGATCTTATACTTTTATTTGTAAGACTAATGTATTTGTTTATTCAAAGTAATATTTTACTAGGTTATTTTTTTATATTATTACTTTTTTAAATATAAATTAAATAAATAAATAATAATAAATGAATATTCCACAACTATCACACAACGCCATCTAGTCCCAAGCTAAGCAGAGCTTGTGTTATGGGTACTAGACAACTGATAAACATACTTATATATTTCTAAATACATAAATATTATAGATAAATTACACCCAGACACAGAACACATGATCGTGCTCATTACACAAACATTTGTCCTGGGTGGGAATCGAACCTACGACCTCCGGCATAGCAGTCAGGGTCACTAACCACTAGACCAACAGGCCTGTCATGAATTTAATCAAGAGCGTAATCAAAGGAACATTGAATATTGCAATGATAATTATTGCCTAGATGAATTAAACTAAATAACTGATTATAGTACTAACTAAGAATTGTATTTATAGTATCCCATTAAACTACTTAGTCAAGAAATTAAGTTCTGTTTCAATTAAAACTAATATTTATATTTTTGTTTGAATAATTTGTAAGTGTAAAAGTTGTTAATATCTATACTTAATACTTATTATACTTATAATATTATAATGAGGAAAGATTTGTATGTATGTATGTTTGTAACGAATTGGCTCAAAAAGTACTAGACCGATTTAAAAAATTCTTTCACCATTGGAAAGCTACATTCATCCTGAGTAACATGCTATATAAGATTCATCATCATCCATCACCGCGCGGGTGAAACCGCGGAGAGCAGCTAGTCATATACATATTGTTTGTATCGTCGATACGATTATATCAATTAAAGATATCGTACTTTAAAGGAAGTGGATGCTAGAAACAACTAAGTTGTTCAACAAAATATAGTTAAAGTTGTTTTGTTATATTTAGCTAGCCTTCGTGACGGAAAGAGCAGCAGCACTCTTTTTAAATCAGTTCGTCTGAACGAGTAGGTACTGCCATCATACCTTTCTCTGATGAAGCAGTAATGTTCGCAATACTGCGTTTTGGTTTGAAGGTGTTGGCAGGCGAAATTACCGGCACATGAGACTAAGGCGTAAGGCTACATAACTTAAGGCGCGGTCGTACCCTGATAATAGTAAAAAGCAGAATCATTAAACATCGAGTGTAACGAAACAGTTCGATAATAATCTATGAAAAAAAAACTAAGGTTAGAAAAGGAACAGGCAAAGAGTAATAACCGAACAGAATTTATAAATATTACTCGCTCTCTGCAGAAAGAAAATCCTAAATAGGTGCATAAAAATAAACTTTCACGTCCAAACTCTCAGAATTTTCAGCGATAACACTATATAATTTTTTAGGTAATACATAGCCAACGTATAGTACTAAAGTAGTAACCAGCAGTTTTTTCAATTGTGTTAATATATATCGAAAGATATAAAGAAAACGTACAAAATTAACGCATTTTCGCATTACATCGTCCAATCTAACAAGCTATTTTCAACCTTACGTAAAGCATCGTAAATTATTTTAAAATTGGGGTTGGACCGCGTCTTAATGCCTCAGGGTTACGGGAGGAAAGATGTCTGTTTATTATCTATCAGCACCTCACTTCTCTATCGACTTACAAATCCAACCCTGGCTACGTATAACCCTTAAGCTGGCCCTGGCTTGCGCAAGTATGCCTTTTACACTTACTAATAATAATAAATTATTACTATTGCTATCATTGACCTGGTATTTGACCCCTGGGGCGCTTCCCCCGTGTTGACCCACAATTTATAGATTCTCCATTTTGTGCCTTTGAGAGCGCAATATATTTCTGAGGAAATTTATGCTATTGGTATCAGATGCCAGAGAGGAGTTAATGATTTTTTAACCATCACGTGTGGTTAACACATGTGCATTGACGGCCTGGCTTAGTTGGTAGAGACTCTGCCTTCAAAAGACTGGGTCACAGGTTAAATTGCAGCTGATAGAAGAAACGTTTGCTGTGGATGTTGTGGTGTGTTTATGTATGTCCATGCCTCTTACAATACATGAAATCCTAGTACTAGTGGATAATGAATATGATATTAACGTTTGCAACTTAGAACTTAAGACTAAAGTTTTTTGTTGCACTGTACTGCGTTCATCACTCTTAGAAGATGTTGCTTTTTGATTTTCATTCTACCGATAATTTTTTATGCGATAGGTTAGCAAACGAGCAGGCGACTCACCTGTATGTAAGTGATCAACGTCGCCCACGACATCCGTAATATAGAGGTTTCGAGGATGCGTCATTCCTCAAAGGCCCGGATCCTTTGAGATCCTACTTGATACAATGTCTTCTAATCTCTAACCTTCACACTACTTGTAAGCAGAATATCTGGGACGAAATGGTACCAAACAAGACAGGTTCTTGCACTAAAGGCTTACACCTATTTGAAAAACTAATGGTGCAGATTCTGTAATAATTATCGCAACTAAAAATCTCAACATTGTGGCAGTCTACACTGTATATTATCCGACTTCAAAATTGGAGGAGGCTCTATGTTCGGCTGTATGTATTTTTTTATGTATTTTTGCCGATTTCTCCCCCATTTGTGGACCAATTATCTAAGTTATTTTTATTTAAGAGTATACTTCCCAGGTGGTCCCATTTAAATTTCATCAAACTCAGTCAAGCAGTTTTTGAGTGACTCCAATAACTGAAGAGTGTTTTGCGTATCTTAATGATACCTATCCTTTTTGACAGTTAATGACAATCGATTCCGTAGTGAGGGTCGCTAAAATAACATATTTTTTTACTAATAAATGGAACTGAATTCAATACTAAAAAGTATGAAATAACCTGTCGAAGTCGGTGCCATGCGCACAATATTATATGCGCATGGCACCGATACCTATTTAGGTACTTTTGAACTGTCATGCTACCGACTTTAGCGAGTTATTTCACACTCTTCTATTAATATATTTTTATTTGCTAAACTCCAAATTAGTATGACATTTTTGAATGGCAGCACTAAAATAAGATAGTTCTCTTCAATTGTGATTATATTTTAGACAAATTAGTCGCCAAATAACTAAATGCTCGCTAAACTAACGTAAATATACCCATAATAGAATATAATAATCACTTTTTATAAAAGTAAATCTAAATGTTACATGTATTGTGGTTTAAGTGTTAACAGAATAAGGACTAGAATTATAAAATTTTAACTTGCTAGTTTAGTTTAGTTTTCTGAACAAGTGACTCTCTACCAATGTAACAATCATTCACAATTACCAAACTGGAATATGGTTAAACTTACAAACTTATATCTGTAACGTTGCTGCAACATTTATGTGTATATGATGTGTCATAGATTTTCGGTCACAAGAAGTTCGTAATAAAATTCATACTTATCACGTCAAAAGCAATATATCCGGAACGCGACAGACCATTAGAGCGACGGTTTGCTAAAGTGGCTTTTTTCTCGTTAAAAGTATAAAAACTCTAGAGAATATAGTTTCTTACATATTGTATACAAACTTAGTACTAAGCTATTTTTAACAGTTAGGGATTAAACACGTTTAATCTGTAAATTGAGGTTCAGGTTGGCACATTTTATGCTTTCCGTTAAGTACTGTAGGGATTCTGAGTACACGGCTCAAAAAGTCTTCATCTATACTATTATATATTATTAGTATATTTATGTGAAATATCTATACTAATATTTTAAAGAGGAAATGTTTTTATTTTCTACCGACTTCCAAATAGGAGGAGGTACTCAAATCGACTGTATTTTTTATGTTTATTACCTCATAACTTTCGCCTGGGTGAACCGATTCTAAAAATTCTTTTTTTTGTTTCAAGGCTGGTGCTTCGCGTGTGGTCCCATTTCATCAAATTCGGTTTAGTAGTTTTTGAGTTAAACTCCAATAACTGATTTTTACCAAAGTAATAGAATGGAAGTCGGTATAAATAAATAAAATTTTAAAACATAAATAATTAAAAATATCAAATTGCACTTGTATACCCATTTGTGTTGTCTGTGTTTCAGAAAATCGGGTATTATATTTTGCTCCCATACAACCAAGAACAAATTTCTTCTAAGATACTGGACTGCTTCGTTTAGGGTTTACTGGAACATATGTTTAGTTTGTACGTAAAATTTACGTTCTCGGGTCTCGGAGAATCGGTTTACCCAGTCGAAAGTTATAAGGTAGGTAACAAACATTAAAAAAAAACAGTCGAATTGAGTACCTCCTTCTTTTTTTGGAAGTTGGTACAAAATAATGACTTTACTCGAGGTTTATGTTACTACTGGTATGTTATGAGTACTCTGCACCTACGAGCATAATGGGAATAATGTTGTTACAGTGTAGGAAACAAGAGATGTGCGCAACGAAAATCATTTGTTTACTGCTTATGTACATCTCAAAGAATTACACCCAATAAGGGTCATGGAAATTGATAATAATATATTTTTTTTATTTCATCGAAAAATATATGTAACAAAGAACTCAAAATTTACAATGCATCACATATGACCCTGAAATGGTACGGCAATATGAATTGGAACAAATCAATATGTCTTAATCTGTCCGCATCAGGACAATAAATAACAATAGATTTATGAATGAAACTTGCCTCGAATGAGGCTTGCTGATTCGGACAGATTAATAGCACATGAACATCAAGCATCTCAATCTATCTATAATCATTGTGTCTTAATAATCCTTCAAACTTAAATAACATTTATTTAATTTAAAAAAAAAACTATATCTAGTTTTCAAAACACCTATTGTCTTTCAGAATCAATTCATAAAAATACTATATTTATCGCATATTGCCTTTAGATAATAATATAATCGAGTTTGTTTTTTTTATCAATGAAACTTTAGTACCCGAATTTTTTTAACCAGAGTTTTTTTACTTGTACGAGTAAAAAAGCAACATTTCATCATTACATCAGTTCCCAGAAAACGAGTCGTTTAGGAAAAAATCCTTCGATATTTACTTATCGATGAATTAAGTCCCACGGGCGCGGGTGGGGAGCTACGAAAGTCTGGAAGTATTAACGTGCTGGTTGAAAGAGAATTGACGAACCATTGTTATTTACAATATTTGTGGGAAAGAAATGTTTTTGGTGATTTTCTTTTGAATTTTTGAAAATAAAATACATAGCGAAATATTTTATATATATAAAATTTTCATTTGATTATTATCCTTGCACATGATATTTAAAGAATCATAAGGGTTAGTTACCGCTAAAAGCATATCTATGGTTTACAAGGTACTGCCCACGACTTCGTTCGCGTACTAGGCTGGGTCTTTGGTCTCGCCATAACTTACCATTATAATATTGGTATACATAATAAATACCAATCAAAAATCACAGTTTAGTAGCTTTATTATAAGTTAAGATAATACATTCATATAATCTATATAATATATAAAAATGAACCCCTATTTCTTCTGGTCACGCTATAACTTGAGAACGGATGGAACAATCTCGCTAATTCTTTCTTTGTTGTGTTTATCACATAATGGTAAGTTATGGCGAGACCAAAGACCGAGCCTGGTACGCAAACGAAGTTGTGGGCAGTACCTAGTATAATATAGATAAGCTTTTAGCTGTAACTAACCCTTATGATTATTTTTAAATATCATGTTCAATGACAATAAACAAATGAAAATGTTATTTCTATTAAATATTTCGCTATGTATTTAATTGTCAAAAATTCAAAAGAGAATCACCAAAAACATTTCTTTCCCACAAACAACATCCACTTCTGAACATAGGCATAATGTCAAAGTAGATTAAGTTCCTTAAAAGTAACAGCTACTTTTATATTAGAAATAGATTTAGGGTTACGCCGGCGCTGCTAGTAGATACATATACACTATTTCTATCAAACTGCAAGCTGCATAAAGTTTTTGTTAATAAATATAGACAGTATCTCCTACGTGCTAAAACCTTTACGATTCAATTATAGCACACAGAACTCATTTCACCATTACCGACTCTTCGTACATTCACCCCCCATTTGGAATGTTTAAAATTTCGCTTTACGACGTTTTCAAATCAACAAGAGCGCCTTTTTTAATACTCTTGCTCCCGAGTGTACACGCTGGCGATGTAAACCAGAATAATATATGATATGTCTGATGCAAGTACTCCGGGGAACTCGGGTTTGTCATAGAAATATACATTTTGTGGTTTTCAACGTGAGTGTCGTAGAAATCGCAGGGTTTTATTGTTATGTTCGCGAGTGTTAAATGTTGTGAGAAATGTGTTGGAAATTTGTTGTTGCAAATAGAGAAAGTTCTTGAAAACGTGAAAAAATATTCACCTTTATTAAATTTGTGGAGGCTTACGCGTATCATTTATGTCACGATCGGCAATTGTTTCGGCTGCGTCCGGAAGCCTTTTTCAAGATCAGTGCTCGGCGGGACGCAACAACGAGCGCATCACACACAACATCATGAAAAAGGCTTCTGGATGAAGCCAAAACAGTTGTCGGTCGGAACATCGACAACGCGTAAGTTCCACGTTAATTCTATTTTATCAATACAATATGATACTGAACGTAAGTTTTAATAAAGTTTACAGTAAACACGATTCGACACGTGTTTCGCCTCGACCGAAGCATCCTCAGTCATGCGATTCTCTAATGAATCGTCGTAGCGTTCGTCGACGAGCTCACCGATGTCAAATACTTTGAGATATCGCCATTGTACATAAGGTTGTTTTTCCATCGTTTCTTGTCATGTCGTCATTTGTTTCACGGATGTTGTCAAAGATGCATCGATGTTTGCTCGCTCGGGTTACACGAAGCCTGCCGTGCGATTCTCTGATGATTCGTCGATGCGCTCGTCGACGAGCTCACCGATGTCAAATACTTTATGAGATATCGCCCTTGTACATAAGGTTGTTTTTCCAACGTTTCTCGTCATCTCGTCATTTGTTTCACGGATGTTGTCAAAGATGCAATGATGTTCGCTCATAGAGAATCGCACGGCAGTTTTTCAAGCCAGGATAGCAAGATAGTGTCAGTAAGCTAGCAAGCAAGTACTTCTGGCTTCGTGTAGACAGAGCTATCTTCATTATCAACTAATAAGCCAGTAAGCTAGTTTACAAGCCAGGGCAGTTTTAAATAGGATAGAGATCTATTTTTAGGTTAGTTGCGCCCCCCACCACTGATTTTACTAACCTGGCTAGTGTAGGTACTAGCTTCATTTGGCCGACGAAGCCAGTTTTCAGTTGGCTAGTAAGCAGGAACCATGCGTTTTGTAAATTTTTCTGACGTGTTTTTGAGATTTTAAGATGCCCAAACTAAGTACGGAGATTAATTTAAAGTTTGTACAACTGTACCGTGACCATGAATGTCTGTGAAACGCCACCCTTCCAAGTTATAAAGAAAATTATAATAGTGATCAGGCACAAAAAATGTGTAGCGAATTCAAGAAAGTAGATATTGTCCCGTACCGTTTTTGTAATTTATCTTCTACTTCGTCTAGTGCAAATTGGCACAGGTTTCGAAGTTTTTTTCGCATGCAATTTATGTTGGACGCGTGTTCACCTCAGTCACTGCAATAGTACTGGCTTAAAATAATGAACCTTCCTATAAACGGAACTAGTTTGTTCCAAGCCACGTCAGCAAGCCAAGACAGTTTATTAGAAAACTAACTTGCTATCCTAGCTTGAAAAACTGGCCTCGTGTCACCCGGGCATTAGAGAATCGCACGGCAGGAGATGTCGACTTGTCAAGCGCTAGACCGACAGATTGTGACAGACCTGTCGGCCCAGCGCTTTGAAGAAATTCGGTAAGTATATCTACAAGAGGCACCGGAATAACACATAGGACACTTTTCATCATCATCATCCATCACCATGCGCAGATGAAACCGCGGGGCACAGCGAATACTATATAAATATTATTGCTCAGCTCAGAATATTAGAACTATTTTGCTTGTTAGCTATTTTTATCTTTGCTAGATATCCAAACTCGAATCCCAAAGATCTGATTGTATTTGATAGCTAACCATAAAACTCAGAGCAAGCAGAAAAGTTAAAAAAATAAACTAAAAGTTTATGTTATTATCAGACATAAACTAGTCCTGCTAAAAACTTTCCAAAATACTGGAAAACAACACTTGTAGGAGTTGTTAACACGCAGATATTTAAATAAACTTTGCAATAAACATGTTTTATCCTTACTTAGCGTCTGGGATTTAAAACTCAGCCAGTTTCCGTTTCTTGAACAAAACAGATCGTAAAACTGAATGAGATTTTAGAGTGATGAAACTATTTATCTAATACTTGATACGGGAATTCTTCTATGTACGAGTATATATATATATATATATATATATATATATATATATATTATATATTGATCTCAGTAACCGCTCTAGCTATTTTCATTAAGTTTAGTATGCAGAGGGTTTCGGGGGGCGGTTAATCGATCTATAGTTTCATTTTCAGAAAACGACGTTTCATCCATATTTTCAGGCTATAAGAAAACAATAGTTTGTTCGTTTCGTTCAAACTAGATGGCGTGACTATCGCATTGCAAAATCCTGAATCGCGGTGACAAGATTTTTACGGAACATGTATTGCTTTTTGTATTCGCACCTAAATCGAGCAAACCTCGATCGTCCGGGCACTTTTGTTATTAAATGACGATACAGGGAAGGTCGTGAGCAGATAGTAACCAGTTGAAGTGGCAGTGAGATGGGCACTTAGTACTCAGAACAGATGGAGTAGGAAGGTTCTGAAGTGGAGACCACGGACTGGCAAGCGCAGCATAAGTCTTCCACCGACAAGTTGGACAGATGACCTAAAAATGTCGCAGGACGATGTTAAATATAGGCTGATTTCAAACGGTCCTTTTGGAAACTTGTGGGGGATGACTATGGAGGGGAGTGACGGATGAGATGATGAATGGGCAGGTCGTAAGCATATAGTACGCATATAACTTATGCTCAGTTGGTACTTACCTTGCCGTCGAAACGTGGTGTCCCAGGTTCGATTTCTGATCGAGGCAATTATGTTTGTAATGAGCAAAAATGTTAGTTCACGGGTCTTGGATGTTTGTAGTGCCTTTGCCTTCAGTAACACAAGGCATGCAAGTGTAAAATTTTATTATTTATCAATAATCGTTATTTTAATTTATTCTACCTCAAAGCAAGTTCAATTGCTGGCGAATTCACAAAATAAACACTACTAATACGAATAGGACTTAACAGGGACTAGTACAGTCCCTTGCAGAAATGTCAACAGAAATATGTCAGTCATACTAAAATTACCACGCAGGTGTGAAGCTTACCATCAGACTAAAAACTTGACCCTTCCGTCACTTCCATAAACTTAACAAAATCAGTCTATAATAAAAATAAAAAACATAATAAATATTTTATTGACATAAAAGAGCTTACTATTTAAATTTGAAGCCTCTGGTCCTCGATGTAGCGCTACTCTGAGATTCGAAGACTAGGTTATTAAGGTCATTAGTCAGTAGGTTATTAAGGTTATTAAGGTCCCACTGCTGGGACTTGAGCCTTCCTCTCAGGAAAAGGAGTTGAGTCATAAACCACCCCCCGGGGGCTTGATGGCTAGTTTACCCGAAGCCCTTCTAGCCTAAGAAAAAAACCGGGACCGGACTTAACGTTCCCTCCGAAGCATGAAAATGCTCAGTTGAATAATGCCACTAACCATCCAACTCCTGAATGCAGTAAGCGTTGTTTAATTTGTTGATCTGTTAAGCTCAAGCTGTTACTTAAAAGTTTATGATTAAGTAGATCATGTAACATATCAGTGCATTTGTTAACCATTAGACCGCTTGTCTGGGAATCTCTTTATAAAGTATCCCGCACGTATTGTTAGACAAAAAAAAATACTGGAATTAAAGGCTAAAGGATTGAAAAGATACAAAGTCAAAGTCAAAATCACTTATTCAATTTAGGCATCAAAGACGCACTTATGAACGTCAACTTTTCATTATAATGTACTTTTAAGACTCTACCGCCGCGTTCCAAAATATATAGAGCCATCCGAGAAGAAGCGGCAAGAAACTCGGGGCCAATTATTTTTATATAGATGTTTACAATGTTCCTACTTAGGTACTACAAATATTACATTTTATGGGTGGCAGAGAGACAGCTTGTCAGAAGTGGAGTATTCCAAGCATCTTTATCTATATATCTTTATACAAAATAAGCAGTAAATACTGTACTGCCTTCTGTACTACTGAAGTACTGCCACTACTTATTTCTACCGCTTAGCAGTAATCTTGGCAGGACTAGGAGGGTGTCGGCAAAACTACAGACACATGAGACTTTAACATAACAACTTTATGTGTTAGAATTATACTTTAGAAACGGGATATTTACCATCATCATCATCATCATCATTATCAGCCGGAAGACGTCCACTGCTGAACATAGGCCTCCCCCATAGAACGCCACTTGGACCGGCTACTCGCTTCCTGCATCCAGCGATTCCCCGCGGTTTTTATGAGGTCGTCGGTCCACCTAGCGGGGGGCCGGCCTACACTACAATATTTACCATGTATTGTATTTATTCTGAGCTCTCGATATTTCGTGTGTTGCAGTTCACTCGAGAACATGGCGCATGCAACTGTGCCGAAATATCGAGAGCTCACAATAAATACAATATATATGGTATATATACTTTATTTTTAATTTTGTATATTTATTATACAAATATTATTTATTTATTTATTTGTTGCCACACAAAACAGAATACAGTCAATAAATGTTTAAAATTTAATAGTACAATTCAGATCTAGACTATGTTCCTAAATATGTGTACACAACATGGTTGATTGTTGAGCAGTAAGTATTTATGTATTTTAATAATAATAATAAAAAGAGGCAAACAAACAATTTTAAATACTTTCATCATAGGCCTTAAATACTATATTCCTGACATTAGTTTTAAATCTAGGTAGGTTTTGGACGAAGATGTCAATAGAGTCGTGATGTTCTTTCAGAATTTCATTATATTGGCGACAAATTCTCACAATAGGGTTATAAAAGGAAGTATTATTCTTATATACCTGCAAAATAAAAGTTTTGGAAAATCCATCGCGTGTTCTAGGCTTTGTGTTTATACTAATGCTTGAGAGAAGCGAGGGACAATCAATCTTCGAGTGTATAACTTTAATTTATTTATATTTAATATTTAATTATATATATATATTTAATTTATGTATGCATGTATTTATTTATTATTATTAGTTTATATACTATAATATATTATGTAGATATCAATGGTGTACCTATTTAGTGATTTTGTATTGTTACCGTCCTTGTTATATTTGATACTCCTCTGAGAATGAGTTGTATGGAAGAGATCGCTCTGAGTGATAAGACCGCCCATTGTTACTCCTATGTTTAAAAATTGTACTTTTTAATGTTAAGTTATTAATGAGGTGTTTCAATAAAATGTTTTCTTTCTATCTATATATCCCGTTTCTAAAGTTAATTCTTGCATTATTGACCATGCCAGTTTAAAAACAATTTGTGTCAGAGTTACGGGTGCGTGCAGTTCGTCACTTGTGATGAAACACATCTGTTATAGGGAGAGGTTACAACTTAACACCGTGTGGTCGCGTGCTTGTGTCGTATACAACTGTGAATATGAAGCTCTTATTAACGGCCCGACAGTTTGTTTTAATTTGGATTTGTTTGAATTGACAAATATAATGTAAATGCACAGTTCAAATCTATTGTCAATGAAAACTGCCAAAAATGGCATCATATATATACAGATGCGTCCAAACATAGATCACACGAAGTTGGTAGTGTGGGCGTATATCATGTGCAATACAATATCGATCAGAAAATAAAATGCCCATTTGAAACGTCTGTATTTACAGGTGAAGGTCTTGGCATCGTTAAAGCCATTGATTATGTTACTATGTTCAAACTAAAAAATACTCTGATTATTAGCGATTCTATGAGTGCATTGCAAGCTCTGTTGAAATTTCTTTTTAAATCTAAAACTCATTTTAGTCTCATTGCTGAAGCAACGAGCAAATTGTTTACTTGTAGTTTGAAAAGTTTTTCTATCACTTTTGTATGGATACACAGCCATTGCGGCATTAAAGGGAATGGCACAGCCGACAGGCTTGTTAATGAAGCAGTGGTTTGTAGATACCAAAATCATATTAAAAACAGTGTGTTGAAACAGCATTTCTTTGTATTCTTAGGTTAAATAGATGATGTCTTACTAAGTTATTGCTTTCAATACATAAAGTAGAAAGACTTTAAATAAAATTTGACTATTTAAACTTTTGAGACAAATATCGCCAATATCAAACATTTCGTTCTTATTTAGTTAAAGTTAAATCTGAGTTTCCAATATTTGTATTTCTTTGGAGATATTTCACGAGTAAGATTTATTTGAGTTTTCGTTTCGGTAAGCAGTTATGAATATCGAAAAGCAAATATCTTTGGAAATGCGGAATTTCTGTTTTATTTATTCATTGAAGGATGTTTTCTATTCCGATGGTTGATTTATACGAAATTTTACCTTCTTTTAAGAAATGTACATAATTCGATTTTTATTGTTCACTCTTTCAAAAACAATTTGTTTTATTCTGGGGTTCTTTCAAAAAGGAGGAGGTACTCAATTCGGCTGTTTTTTTTAATTTTTGTTACTTGATAATTTTCGACTGGGTGAACTGATTCCTAAAATTTGCTTTTTTTTGAAAGCTGATGCTTCCCGTGTATTGACATTTAAATTGTATCAAATTCAGTTAAGTAATTTTTGAGTTACACTCCAATAATTGAATAGAATGGAAGTCGGTATCAAATTTTTCAAATTGTACTTATTAGTAGAGTATCTTAAATGTAAACTTTTGAAATACTCATAACATTCGTACATTAGTATTCCCTGTGTCGCGGCAGGCATGGACACACACATAATAACACTTCCAATGCCGAGTACAATAATATATGCTCATCACGAAAATATTTGTTCTAGTTAGGGATCATTACCTACTAAGCTACGGCTCATCACATTAATTTGTAAGCTAAGCTTATAGTCATAGTACGAGTATGTCTGTGTCTGTATGTCCTTAGACAGTCGTTCTAAAAATAAGTGTTATTAAATTGGTATAGTTGAATTATTTTGTTTGACAGATGTAGAGATTCACTTGTTAAAAAAAAACTAAACTAAACTACTGAACTAAAAATGTATTATGTTAGTCCTTATTCTGTTAACAATAATATCCAAAATATTTAACACTAAGAATGACACTTCTAAAAATAGGATTATTCTATTCAATTTTGAGTTGTTTTAGGTTAGTTTAGCGAGCACCAAGTTACGTGACGACTAAACTGTCTAAAATATGCCAACAATTGAAGAGAAATGTATAATTTTAGGGCTGTCATTGTAAAGTGTTATACTCGTTTGTATTTTAGCCTAAACAAAATAAGTACTGCTATAATTTAGAGATTTTGGAACGAAGTTCCTTATCGCGCGTTGTGAAAGGGGGCTAGACGGAAAAAAATCTTACGAAAAGTTGTCACGACACTTTTATTTATTTATTTATTTATTTATATTTATAATTTGCTTACACACTAACAGCTACGCCAAGGCGTGTGACAGACCAGTATATTATAATTAACCTAATTAATTAACAAAATAATATTATTCTAGAAATTTAGTACATATATCAACAAACATGAAAAATTGTATATGAAAAAAGTCTAAATCTATCTGCTGAGCAACCAGATCATTGATGAGTGAAACGGCTTGTGCCGAGGGAGCGTAACGTGTGGTGTTCGTGCGCGGAGGCGGAGCCGCGAGCGCAAGCAGGCGCGCACGTACACACGCCCGGCGCACGCGGCTCGGTACTATTAATGAGAGACGCGACAGAGTGGTGGGGTTATCAATTTTATTTTGGAGCAACAGGTAATAATGTATCATTATCGCGCGTTTGCGCCTGAGCTCTAAGGTGTTGATACCAACCATACCCGCTATGAACAAGGACGGATATAGGTACGGATAATAACCGTATAACTTGTTATAAAGGAAGCGATCAAATCTCTTTTGTACCTTCTCTACCATAAGCTTGTATTTTTCTTCGTGCGGGTCACAAACGACTGAATTGTACTCCAGCTTGCTACGTACAAACGCGTAGTAGAGGGTAACGATAGTACTTCTATCTCGGAAACGCCTAGATTGTCTCATGACGAAACCCAGAGACTTGTGAGCTCGTCCACACACCTCCACAATGTGGTCGTTGAAGGTCAACTTTGTATCTAAGGTTAAACCGAGGTCACAAATCTTTTCCACACGATCGTGCGACACTACATTGTAGGTTATGACGTATGTTGTAGGGGTACAAAATAGGTGAGCTGGCGCGAGTAAAAGTTATAGTTTTGCACTTATTAATATTAAACTCTAAACGGTTTCGCTCACTCCACGCTACAACATTATCAATATCCCTCTGGAGTGCCGCACAGTCTGCATCAGTTTCTATACCCAAGAATAGTTTCAGATCGTCCGCAAACATGAGACATCTAGCTGTCTTGATGACACTTGGCAAGTCGTTAATCATTATCAAAAATTGAGTTGGACCGAGCGTACTTCCCTGACTTACACCAGAGCAGGTCAAATACGGTTCTGAGCGGTATTTCGAGAGTTGTACATATTGAAGCCGATTTGAAAAATAACTTGAGAAAAAAATTACCAAATTTGGAGTGAATCCTACGGCTGAAAATTTCTTTAGGCTTATTGTGAACTCGATCAAATGCTTTTTTAAAATCAAAATATGCCGCATCAACCTGCTTTTTAGAGTCCATTTCTGCAGCGACGTAGTCTACAAAGTTAATAAGATTGGTTGTGATTTTTGCTATAGTATGCTATGTTTCTCTGTCTCTCTCTTTCTCTCTTATAGAAAGCAAGCCAGATGTTGTAATCGTAGCAAGTGGCGCCATTTAGTTCCGTAAATTTATACAAGATGTCGACTCAGGTAAAGTTAGCTCGCGGAGGCACTTCATTCACTGGATGTAATATGTAATTTTGAGAAATATATATTTTTGAACACTTCCCATACGCAGAAAGGAGTTTTATTGAAGTAACCCTATACGCGCGATTATCGGAACCTATTATTGGAATATTTACCATGGTTTTGTATTTTTAGCATTATTTTTTCTGATGAGGAACTTCGTTCCATCCGAGTGTCCCTTGACACCTCTCAAGTTTTTTAGTCAAGAGAATGCTTACAGAATCGACACCAATATCTTTTATTTTAGATTGTCTTCTACATATACCAGTATACACTCCAAAGTGTTCGAAACGTCGCGTCGGGATAATATAATATAAAATTTTATGCGTTTTAATTCGTTTAAAGTTGTTTCATGTCAATGTCAAAAATCGCGAAAGCATTAGAAATATATAAATGATCGCAAAAAAAGCTTGTTACTGATATTTGAATAATACATTATTTTATTTATACTGAACTGTTTGTACTTACCTACCTGATAATTGCAATTGCATTTTATACCTCAATACTACTTTGTTTAAGTATGTCTGTTATGTATTTGTTTATGTTTTAAAATGTTAATTTTAATTTGTTATATGTTTATTGTTTTAAAATGTTAATTTTAATGTATATCTATAGTATATATTATTATTTACAGTTTTTATATATTATTAATTGAATGTCTGCTAAGTGCAATTATTGACATGTAACTTTTGGTGTTATTAATAAATTATTTGTATTCGAATTTGTATGTCTACAAATCATCATCATCATCATCCCAGCTGTAGGACGTCCACTGCTGAACATATGCCTCCCCCAACCTACAAATAAGTATCTCATTTTAGTTTGTTTGTATCCTATGTTTGAAATTACAATGTATGACTACATAAATTTAAGGATAATTGTATTTTTCTGTGAAGTGAATTTATATTATTTTGAGAAATAAATATCTTAAACCATATTTAAGGACTCCCGTAGCGATAGCTACACCGCAGCTGTAGCTACGCCGTAGCTGTCACTACACCGTAGCTGTAATAACACCGTAGCTGAAGCTACGCCGCCGTAGTTGTAACTACACCGTAGCTGTAATAACACCGTAGCTGAAGCTACGCCGTAGTTGTAACTACACCGTAGCTGTAGCTAGAGCGAGTTTAGAATACGTTCTATGGTAAACTTTTTTGACTTTGGAATGTCCAAAGCGATAGGACTAAGCGAAACTACGAAAAGTTGATATTTATGACCCAAGCATAGTAACCCAATGGGTTGGAACAAAATGCGAAAACATATTTCTACACTTTAACTTATAAATCCAATAAAATTTGTAAATTCAAGCTTTGACTACACAGAAGAATATTTTTCTCCAAATTACTACATTTTATTTTGCGTGATTTATAAGAAAAAAGTTTTTTTTTCGCATATTATTCCTTGTGCCGTGGCAGGTATGAAAACACAACAATAAATCATTTCTTCTCATCACAAAAATTATTTGCTCCGACCAAGGATTAAACCTGAAACATCGCGCTTTGAAGTCAAGGTCGCTACAAAGTAACCTAAAGAAGCCGTGTAACAACTCCTATTTCTAACTAAAATTACTTGCAAGTGTCATAATTCCCATTACTTACTCCACTCGAAGCTATATCAAGCGCTCAATAATACTCGAGTTCTGTTATTTTACTCAGATAATTGATTCATCAGGGCCTCCAGTACCTCAAGGGTCCAATGTGGAAAGGGGAGAGGAGGGATAAGGGGACAATGAAGGGAATTAATGGACCTCCCCCTTCGCCATAATTCATGGGGTAAAAAGGAATTGACGCTTTAAGTGGACGGTGCTGGGTGTACCTCAAGATACTATGAAAAATGAAGTAAGACTCATGAAATTCTTTGCTCGAATATAGTTTTATGAGATTGTGTATTTCTTGAATTTTATTTAAGAAAGATAAATTTCTCATATTCTTTATTGTACACAAAACACAGATACAGTGGAGGTATAAGATAAAAGCATGTACATAGGCGAGCTTAACCCTAAAGAGAGTTTTCTTTCAGCAAACCTTAAGGACACAGAACTAAGTATAAGAAAGTAAGTTTCTGTGTACATCAATCAATAAGATATAAAATAATCATGATACTACTACTACTACAAAATAATATCAAGACCCTATATATACTAACATAATATATAAATATAAAAATATAATACTAACCAAAATATATACATACAAATCATTATAAAATACATATTAGTATAAAAATAATTATTCGGGTGAATCGGGATTTGAATCTCATGAGAATAAGCAAAATAAGAAAATATTTTGTCATTATTAACAGTGCTATTGTAGAAACGACAGAACGGTAGGCGTTAACTAAGGAGCTGATATTTTCATAATTTAATCTCAAGTTCTGAACTTTTGTGAGTCACACTTTCACACTACTCTTATGTATTAAAAATGCGAATGTTTGGATGGATGTAAGTTTGTCTACGCAATCACGTCAGAACGGCTGAACGGGTTTGCATGAAATTTGGTATGTATTTTATAATATTTTGGCGGTTTAAATTACGTAGTAAATACAGTCTACCCGTGAACATGGTGTATGTAAGTGTGCCGAAATATTGGGAACTCCAAAACCTGCATAATCGTAGTGTACATCCCGTGAGTACTAATTATAATACAGGCAAGTATATTGACCGTTTCAATGACCTCACGAAACCGGGAAAAAAATCATCCAAAGAGTCACAAATCCGGTAGTGAGTCACGCAAAAAGTGACCTGTGGGCAGAGCATAAAAACCTGCGTAAGTGTAACGTTATCGTATCGTTTACGTATTCAGAAGTAGTTCAGTCATGAGTTATCTGTGCCACTATTGTACTAGATAAATGACAGTTTGTACTAAATACGTTAATGATGCGATTACATTACACTTAAACAGATTTTCGTGATCGGCACATTGAACGGTTTACAATACGCGATTAGTGCACTTAAGATACGACTGTATTTATTAAATTTATCAAAACACATACGTAATTTTTTCTTTATTCAATTAATTTTTATTCGCCTTTTCAGGTAAAATTTTGTTGGAATAAAAACTTAGCTACTCGTATTCCTATTAAAATCTAACATATAAATAAACAAAAATTCAAATTTCCGACCTAAGTCAAACCAATGAAATAATATAAAAATATATACCTAATACTTACAAAAGCATTAATAACGGAGTAAAGAAAATTAAAGTAAATCATATTGTGACATTCATCATCTCAGCCGTAAGACATCCACTGCTGAACATATGCCTCCCCCATAATTTTCCAAAAGGACCGGTTGGAAGCGGTCTGCATCCAACGTCGTCCTGCGACCTTTATCAGGTCGTCTGTCCACCGTGTCGGTGGACGACCTACGCTGCTTTACCGGTCCGTGGTCTCCATTCCAGAACCTTCCGGCCCCATCGGCCATCTGTTCTGCGTGCTATATGCCCTGCCCACTGCCACTTTAACAGGCTTATCTTCTGGGCTATGTCAGTGACTTTCGTTCTTCTACGGGTCTCCTCATTTCTGATTCGATCATGTAGAGAAACCCCGAGCATAGCCCTCTCCATAGCTCGTTGTGCGACTTTGAGCTTATCTATGAGGCCCATAGTAATAGACCACGTTTCAGTGCCATAAGTCATCACTGGTAACACACATTGGTCGAAGACTCTTGTCTTGAGGCACTGAGGTATTTTAGACTAGAAGACTTCGCGATATTTCCGGAACGCTGCCCAGCCGATTGTGACATTACACAATTTAAATTTAACGTTGAATAATAAATGCAATACATTTAAGCGGATAATGGAGATAAACTCGCTTACAGATCGATGCGGGCTTAATCACACACTACCGTAATATATAGCTCACATCTGCGGATATGGGGATATTGTCTGGTTGGTACAACATTTATAACATTGGGATGTAATTCGACCAACATATAAGGTGGCACATTCTTGTAAAACAAATGTTTACCTCTCGTAAATTACAATGTCAGTTATTCACTTGTACAGAAACCCTAACTTAACTACAGACGTGCGTTTCTCTAATGATTCGTCGATGCGCTCGTTGACGAGCTCACCGATGTTAAATACTTTATGAGACTTCGCCCTTGTACACAAGGTTGTTTTTCAGCGTTTCTTGTCATATGTTTATTTGTTTCATGGATGTTGTCAAAGATGCAATGATGATTGCTCTTAGAGGATCGCACGGCAGGACTGAGTTTTATTATGCTTTGCTGCTACGGTTGTCCTTATTCTGTTCAAAAGAAACGCCACATTTATAAAATTTATTTATTATTTGAAAAATTAGTATGTCATTTTTAATATGAAAAACGGGATTCACTCACGTAAAAAAGTCAGATCTTTCCGACTATAGTTTCAACCACATCCGGTGGTCTTTTTCAAGGAGAGTGCATAACGCTCGCGGTTGCGTCTCGCCTTGCACTCGCCTTTGCACACTTGTGTACACAAATGTGTACAGACCACGTTAGTTTTTATAATAAAAAGTATGTCATTCTTTTTCTTATGGGTTAGGTTGGCAAACGAGCCAGGGGCTCACCTGATGGTAAGTGATACCATCATCCACGAACATCCACAATATCAGAGGTCTCGAGGATTCTTTGCCAATCTTTGAGGAAAGAAAAGATAGAAGGGGTAAGGGGGAGGGGAAGGAAAAGGAAAGGGAGAATGGGAGAGGGGGGGAATGGGGCCGCCGGAACCTCCTACAAACCGACTGAGACTCAATATCAAGCTTCACGTCAGTGTTATGTGGGAGTGTGGTATTCCCCAGTCGTGTCGGCCCATTCGGCTGTGGGGTTGCAGCGTGGTACTACCACCGAAGAATCAATTCAATAATAAGTAATTTTACATCAGTTTAGGGAGCACGAAGATACATAACGACTAACGGCCGTCCCAATAATCTTATCTATCGCCGGTTTACCTTACTAGAGTTAGATATTTGACACTATTTGTATGGACGTTATGTCAAATTTCTATCGGTAGTAAGGAAAACCGTGGATAGATAGATTATTGGGATCCCCTATAAATCTGCGTAATACCCACAATGGAACGGAAATGTCAAATTTAAAGACTGTTATTACACGAAGCATGCGTTGCAATAGAAATTTGGATTTTATTTGAACCGAGTTGACCATAAAATATTTAAAATCGGATTCTAGATCTCTATTCGGTTTGGTATTCTGAACAAGTGATTTGCTATCGATAATAATATTAAAGCAAATATGACATTATATGCCTGAACACATAGGCAAGTTTATTTCTGAATATACAATCCTGCGGGGTAGTAGTTTTCTGTAATGGCGGAGACTTGGGTCGTATCTACGAGTATATATATATATAAAAGAAGATGTCCTGACAGACATCGCACAGCTTAAACAACTGATCGTAGAGACTTGAAATTTGGAGGGTGTATTGTCCTTGATGCGTAGAGGTGTACTAAGAATGGGTTATTCGAAATTTTACCCCTAAAGGGTTCAAAAGGAGTGAAAACGTTTATATGAAACTCCTTTGTTTTTAAACATATAGTTGTGAAAATTTGTATTTGGATAGGTCGATAAAAATAAATGAGGATGATTTAATGTTTTTTCGGATAGTTGTGGTTTAAGAGTGTGAAATAATAATAATAGTCATTTATTTCAGACAATAAACCCATATAAAATTGAAATGAATGGGTGAAAGTTTGTATGGAATCTTTTTTGTTTTGGAACGTACAGCGGTGAAAATTAGCATTTGGATAGTTTAAAGTGATGATTTTAATATTTATTGACAGGGATGACTTAAGGGGGTGCAACGGGGGATAATTATTTTTTCAAAAGTTCTTAGTTTTTGGAGCTACAGTGATGAAAATTGATAACTGGATAGGTAATTTAAAATAAATAAGTATGCTTTCAATATTTCTTTCAGGGATGACTTGAGTAGGTAAAACGAGGGATGTAAAAACTACTCAATATTATAACTGTAGAGGTCAAATTTCTGTACAATGAAAAATATGCTAAAAACCGAGTCAGGGAATGTAAGGAGTGAAAAATAAGTTCAAATTGTTTGTTTTTCTGTATGTTTGTCTGTCTGTACGGGTTAATCTCCGAAATGACTGGACCGATGTAAATGAAATTTCGTATGGTGGTAGTTTATATCCCTGATCAACTTATTGGATTCTTTTGATCCCGGTTAATTAAAGAATTCTCGTGGGATAATAAAAAATCTGTAATTACCGTATCCCGCGAGGCCACGCGAGTGAAGTCGCAGCTCATTTTGCATAAAATAAATACGTATTTGTAAGGGATTCGCGTAGAATAATCCTTCTACCGTCGATATTCGAATCGTATGAGGTGAGGAAACCCGACCTACAAAGTCGGCTTCTTAGGATATGCTTTTGCAAGAAACCGTATCGGTTAAGAACCGATACGGTGACCACCGCAGTGCCAGATATACGGTAACGAAGCGATAGTGCACATAACTGTGTTCACCCTAACACTATACATCCGTGTAGGGCACTGTAGCATATCAAATTACTGAGTGAAAGAGACTTAAAAGCTAATGTATTATAAATTAAAATATATAATAAAACATTATAATATTATAATATCATCACTATTGCTAACATATAAATAGCAATTTGTTACACGTAATAGCAACCCACCCGGCTTGTTTACTCACACATGTACACTATCTTTCCTACCGATAATGTAACACACACACACACACAATTTGAATATCATCTTACTAGATAGTACATCTACCCTACTTATCAGATAATTGCAAGTTTTATTGTACGCAATAGTTTTGAAATTTCGACGTAACTATTTAACAATATGTTTACTGTACCGGCCAAACATGAAACATGAATTAGTTACTCGTAGCTACCTAACCTACCTACTTATAGCAATTGTTAAAGGCATTGATTTATATGTTACACTTTAATTTAGATATAAGTATGTTATTTTGTTTGTTTAGCTCAGTTGTTGAACGTCGAATTTAAAGTTTTGTTAATTTTTCTATGTGCTTACTTACAAGTAACTTAATTTGTACCGACCTACTCAAAGAGTTCGCCTTTTTTATGTTGTTTGTAGGTACTGACCTACCTGATAATTTGCAATCGCGTTTTATAATCCAATACTGCTTTGTTTATGTTCCTACACATAATTATCTCATTATAGTTTGTTTTAATCCTATGTTCGCAATTACAATGTATACCTACCTACATTTAAGGATGCTTGTATTTCTCTGTGAAGTGAATTAATATTCTTTAGAGAAATAAATATCTTAAACCGTATGTATCAGGGTGATGAGACCGCAAGTGTCACGGGCAAGCGTGGAGCTTAACATCAACCGCATGGCCTTTCTAGTAACTTAATTATATTAAAAAGGTATAGAAGCAAAAAGCATGAGTCGTGAGCTTACTCGCTAAACTTGTGATGTATAGATAAACTCTTAATTGCAACACCACAGGGCAGAAAAATAGCACATAAAAAATATACAACATTATTTTGTCAATTAAACATGATGCAAAACTTAAAAACTTATAATTCAGGGTCACAATAGGTGGTCTTAGCGATATCTTCCAGACAACCATGAACGGAAAGAAATAGGCACAAGGGTAGTACTTAAATGATTAAAAAAGGTATAGACGCACAATGTTTGAGTCACGAGCTCACTCGCTAATCTTGTTAGATAGATAGTCAAATGCCGATAGTAGAATGCCGTGGCGGTGCCGGCTTAGAATAGCACCCCCCCAACTCTACCCGTGGGTGCCGTAGAAGCCGGCTAAGGGATACCAAATCAGAAGGTGGGCAGCAGCACCTTCCCAGTCAAACACACACAAACTGCGCTCGCCAACCCGCCTGCCAAGCGTGGCGAGTATTGGCAAAAACCCCTAAATGGATTGGACAAAAAGAACCAGGCCCCCAGTCCCCGGCAGCCCCGCTATTCCTGGCTACGGTAGCGGCCACGGTAACGGTGGGGCAGGGGGTGCTAAGAATCCCCGGCAGACGCCCGGCTACCACCCCCAACGACGACGACTGGCCCTGGTAACACACAACATACGCACGATGAGGACAGACGAGAAGATATATGAGCTGGAAGAAGAAATGAGTAAGCTACGCTGGGACATTGTGGGGTTATCTGAAGTCCGTAGAGCGGGTGAGGACACGATAACCCTAAAATCAGGTAACCTACTCTACCACCGGGAGGGCGACCAACAGTCCCAAGGTGGTGTCGGGTTTCTCGTCCACAAGTCCCTTACTAACAACATAGTTAAGATCGATAGCGTTTCCAATAGGGTCGTATACCTAATACTCAGAGTATCCAAACGATATTCGCTGAAGGTCATTCAGGTATACGCACCGACGAAGTCGCACCCGGATGATGAGGTGGAGGATATGTATGAGGACATTAGTCGGGCCATACATACCTCTGAAACGCACTTTCTAGTTGTTATGGGGGACTTCAACGCGAAGTTGGGTAAGAGAAGCGAGGATGAGTCGAAAGTGGGGCAATTTGGCTATGGACAACGGAACCGTAGGGGACAGAGGTTGGCCGACTTCCTGGAGAAAGAGGGACTCTTTATGATGAACTCTTTCTTTCAGAAGCCACCTCACAGGAAATGGACCTGGCTGAGTCCCGATGGTTCCACGAGAAATGAGATTGACTTCATTATGACCACCAAAAGGCAAATATTCACTGATGTCTCCGTGATCAACAGGGTTAAAACCGGTAGTGATCACCGAATGGTAAGAGGCACGGTGAATATTAATGTCAAACTGGAGAGGTCTCGTCTGATGAAGTCTACGCTCCGACCTACTCGTGCCCATATTCAAGACCCCGAGAGCTTTCAACTTGAGCTATCCAATCGCTTCGATTGCCTTGAGAACATCGCTTCAATGGACGAGATCAATAACAGGTTAGTAGAAACTGTCCATACAGTGGGTTCCAAGTACTTTAAACCCCACCGTACAGATAGGCCACAGAAACTCTCCAACGATACCCTCAACCTCATGGCTGAACGACGCTCATTGAAACTGCAGTCTTCGGATGATGCTGAAGCATATAGGCTGCTCAATAGACGAATATGGAAGTCCTTGCGACACGACATTCGGATCTTTAATACAAACCGTATTAAAGAGACGATAGAGCGGAAAAAAGGCTCCAAAGTGTTTGCAAGAGACATGTCTATTGGGCAAAGCCAGTTGACGAAGCTGAAGAGAGGAGACGGCAGTGTAGCGTCGACCAAAGCGGAAGTGTTAGGAGAGGTCGAGAGTTTCTACGGACAGTTATACACCTCGGTCGCTAAACCTGTTAGCAGCTCGGCCAAAGACCCAAGAGCCAAGCTGACCCGACATTATACCGAAGATATCCCGGACATCAGCCTGTACGAGATTAGAATGGCCTTGAAACAGCTTAAGAACAACAAGGCGCCTGGTGACGACGGTATCACTTCTGAGCTTCTGAAAGCGGGTGGAACACCGGTACTTAAAGTCCTTCAGAAGCTCTTTAATACCGTCTTACTCGAAGGTTCAACGCCAGAAGCATGGAACAAAAGCGTGGTGGTGCTGTTCTTCAAGAAAGGTGACAACACTTTACTTAAAAATTACAGACCCATCTCGCTTTTGAGCCATGTTTATAAGCTGTTTTCGAAGGTCATAACGAACCGTCTCAGTCGCAGGTTTGATGAATTCCAGCCTCCGGAACAAGCCGGTTTCCGAAAAGGCTATAGTACCATAGACCACATCCACACGCTACGGCAAGTTATACAGAAGACCGAAGAGTATAACTTGCCTCTTTGTCTAGCGTTTGTGGACTATGAGAAAGCCTTTGATTCGATCGAGACGTGGGCAGTGCTTGAGTCTCTCCAGCGGTGCCGTATTGACTATCGGTATATTGAAGTGCTGAAGTGTTTGTACAAAAACGCCTACATGTCAGTCCGAGTACAGGAGCAGAGTTCGAAGGAAATTCCATTGCAAAGAGGCGTGAGACAGGGAGACGTTATATCTCCGAAACTGTTCACCGCTACATTGGAAGACGCCTTCAAGCTTCTGGAATGGCAAGGACTTGGCATCAATATTAACGGCGAATACATCACTCACCTTCGATTTGCCGACGATATTGTAGTCATGGCAGAATCCATGGAAGACCTCAGTACAATGCTCGAAGGCCTCCATCGAGTTTCCCAACGGGTAGGTCTTAAGATGAACATGGACAAGACGAAAATTATGTCTAATGCCCATGTTGTACCTACCCCAATATCAGTTGGGAACTCAGTTCTCGAAGTTGTTGACGAGTATATCTACCTGGGACAGACAGTCAAACTAGGCAGGTCCAACTTCGAGAAAGAGGTCAATCGTCGAATCCAACTCGGCTGGGCAGCGTTCCGGAAGCTTCGCGAAGTCTTCTCGTCAAAAATACCTCAGTGCCTCAAGACAAGAGTCTTCGACCAATGTGTGTTACCAGTGATGACTTATGGCACTGAAACGTGGTCTCTTACTATGGGCCTCATAGATAAGCTCAAAGTCGCACAACGAGCTATGGAGAGGGCTATGCTCGGGGTTTCTCTACGTGATCGAATCAGAAATGAGGAGATCCGTAGAAGAACGAAAGTCACCGACATAGCTCAGAAGATTAGCCAGTTGAAGTGGCAGTGGGCAGGGCACATAGCACGCAGAACAGATGGCCGATGGGGCCGAAAGGTTCTGGAGTGGAGACCACGTACCGGCAAGCGCAGCGTAGGTCGTCCACCGACACGGTGGACAGACGACCTGAGAAAGGTCGCAGGACGACGTTGGATGCAGGCCGCTTCCAACCGGTCCTTTTGGAAAATCATGGGGGAGGCATATGTTCAGCAGTGGACGTCCTACGGCTGAGATGATGATGAGATAGTCAAAACTTGGGCTGAGGGAAACCCCTTTTTAAAAACTAAAATTGAATACTAAGTGTTGCCGATTTGGGGGCTGATTTAATAATGACATTTAAAATGAGCAAAAGAAATCTTAACAGCAACTACATGATACTCGTACTGCAGCTGCTGCTGAGCAAGCCCTCTAATCAAGCACGGAAGAACGCGCGGGATATATAACTAGATAGATAGATAAACTCTTTGACACATCACCACAGTACAGAAAAATAACACATAAAAATATACAAGATAATTTGTCAAGTAAACATTATGCAAACTTAAAAACTTATCAAGGGTCACAATGGGCGGTCTTATCGCTTAGAGCGATCTTTTCTAGAGAACCATGAATAGAAAGAAATAGGTATAAGTTACTAACCCGTAAACTCGCTCTTTGCCATATTTGGCTAATAATACCAAAGATTTCTCAGAAACCATACTTCTTTTCTAGGAGTTGCTACATGTGTGGTTAAAGACCTTCATTTCGGTGATGCATTTGATAGGATTTGGTTTAGTTTGGAAATTTAATGTGGTGGTTGACAGCTCTCTAAAGCAACACTCTAAAGCTTTTTTGCTAGATTATACAATTGCCTTGTGTAACTCAAATGGGAAAGACAAGTCCTTAAATACTATGTTAATAAAAACCCATCAAGCCGCTGACGCCGTTAGATAATCCTATGAATCTTATATATATATAGGATGTATTTATAAGATTCATACATACATACACCCTAAAACATTACCCTTGGGCCGAGCACGAAAATGTGCTTAAGTGTAACGTGATCGCACTGTTAGCGTACTTAGTACAGATAACTCACATACAACGTTACACTTGAGCAGATTTTTGTGCTCGGCCCACCTTATCTGGCAGTCGGATAAATATACGAGTTAAATCACATTTCCGTTTATTTCTATTTATTTTACACCCCACTTCTTTTTTCTTATTACGTTATCCTCCCTCCGTCACGTTCTCGGTACAAAATCCGATCCAGTACGTTATCACATTAATGACGTAATTGTGTAACTGTGACGTATTTCATTTCCAAGTGGATACCTAACAAGATTAGCGAGTGAGCTTGTGACTCGAGCTTTTTCCGTCTATACCTTTTTTAATATAATTTAAAAAAATTCTATACACACTGTATATCTACTAAAAAAATATAAATAAACACACCCATTCAACACTAAAACGATAGTTAAGTCATCTTATAATCATTGGCCTTAGTTTAAGAGTCATCCCGACAACAGTTGCATCGGCACCCGGTTTTCTAATGTTGAATTTCTTCCGGTGCAATCGTCAGCACGAGATTAAGGGACCAAGGTGCAAGTTGGAAGCCGGCTACACCTCGCAGACGACGTTTCGTCGCGACACTACTGGTTTCTATGTATTTGTAAGGAATACCCTCCGTAGTTAGCGACACGAAGCTAAACGACGCGTCGTCGAGCGGCAAACGACATGTCGCCCTACCGCAGATCAGTAGTGGCGCTCGCGAGTACCAATCAAAAACGTATTGAAACAACTAAAAAGCTTTTAAACAAACCCTATCGTATCGCTTTTTTCAAATGGTTGATGCCGTCTGCAGTCGGGTTCGAAATCATGACTGCAGTGACATGACGCGACGACACGTCGTCTGCGGCTGCAACGTGTAGCCAGCTACCAACTCGCACCTTTACAGTGTTAGCTTTATTACATTCGTAATCCAGTCATTTGTATTTCAAGAAAACGTACAAGTCTTTAGATCTGTTAAGATTAACCCACATTTCATTCCGATATTGTTTCTGATAGTCTTCTTGCTCATTGGCTAAGAAATATGACTGCATACAACTAAATGCCTTTATTTATTTATTATTGTGAAGCCTATTCATCCATTTCAGTTAGAGGGTACCTTTAAGATAGTTCATACACGTACCCTCTAAATGGTACTTAAGTTTACTAGAGTTTTCTGCAAATGTTGATTTTATGGCACATAACAAGTTATAGCAGACTTGCCAGAGTACCACACATCCTGCTTCCAAACTCTAGTGTTTTTACAGACTAGTGCGTGGTACTGTAATTAATGGGAGAATGGGACTTACCAGCTTAGGCCTTATTCCAGAAGTACGGTCAGTTGTGAATTTTGCCTTGAGCATACATTTGAGTAAATTTTGGATGACATTCATAGTCAACTCCGCATTCAACTTGAGATTCACAGCTGAGCGTATATCTGAAACTTTGAACCTTACTTTATATATAATTTAGCTCATAATGGAATTGTCACGGCAGTCGTAGTCAAGCGAAAAATAAGTTCTTCCCTTAAGTTAGACATTGTATATTTTCCGAGGAAGACGTAGTAATACTCATAATGAACCATTTATTTGACATCAATAAGGTTTCCAAATATAACTGATATTCTGCCTCGTAGAAAATCATGAGCTTTGGACCAGAAGACACATCTCTCATAAGCCATTTGATAATGGAATATTATATTGAAATGATGACATACAAAAATGTGTAAACTAATATCTTACAAAGAATATTTTTTTTGTGATACTACATATTTACCTTGTGCCATCGGAAAATATAAAATAATGGTAATATATTTTCTACTGACTTCCAAAAAGGAGGAGGTACTCAATTCGACTGTTTTCTACCGACTTCCTAAAAAAGGATGAGTACTCAATTCGAATGTACGTTTTTATGTTTGTTACCTCATAACTTTCGACTGGGTAAACCGATTCTCGAAAATCTTTTTTTGTTTGAATGCTGTTGCTTCCCGTGTGGTCCCATTTAAATTTCATGAAACTCGGTCCAGTACCTGTACATTACCCACCCTGTACATTAAATTGATTCAAATACTGTTTCTTAGTTATAATAATATCTATAATTTTACGAAGTTTTAAGTAATTTGTTTTTATTTTAATGAATAGGTATATTACGAGTATATATTCGGCTTTATTTCAGTTTTATAGATATTATTTTGTTATTACCATCTACCACTTGGTTACGTATTAAATATCTTGTTTAATTTAGTGTATTAAATTGTATTTTAAATAAATATTTATGAAAAGTCATAAAGACGATTCCAAACTAAACCATACTAAAATGTATGAATGTATAAATAAGGAAATAATATAAGTTACAAGTGTGATTTAATCACAGACGAAAGAGACGTAGACCCGTGTCTGAAATAAATAGCTCTATAAATGAGAACTGCTTTACACGGAAAAAGCGATTCGTGGAGTTCTCAGCTCCCTCGATGTCAAGAAGTCTACCGGGCTAGACGGTATACCTGCAATCGTGCTAAGAGATGTGCTCCTGATCTGTCTTCAGTTTTGACCCTTCTCTTCATCCTCTCTTACCGTACTGGCTGACTGGCTCTTCGTGGAAAGTCACCCAAGTCAGTCCTATCCCGAAAACAGGAAAAAAAACAACTTGTTCTAAACCTCTACGAGTTCCTGAGAAAAGGTGTCTTGACAGACAGACAGGCGGACAGACGGACAACAAAGTGATCCCATAAGGCGCTTTGCAGACGACGAGGGAGCTGGCCGAGGCGGTCAATTTTGCCGCGAACGATAGCGCAAAGGGAATCCTATACTGTCAAAGCACACGGAGGGCAAAAAGACCGCGCCGCGCCACGCCGCAAGTGCCCACCGGACTTTGGCGGTCTTTATTGCTTCGCGGTCAAAAAGACCGCCCCGCCCCGTCGTCTGCCTAGCGCCTTAATGTTGTTTTTCCTTTTGTAGTACCAAACCCTAAAATACATAAACTAATGTGTCTCGGTACTCTGGCTGGTTTAGAAACTTTTATTTGCTTATCAATTGTTTTTGCTGACCTTTGAAGCTCCTAATTAATTAAAACAATGAGAAAACAAAAGAAGTTTCTGCCGTCCGAAACTGAGAGAATAGGTCACAAGGAATATTAGAACTCCGAATCATTCTATAAGTATCTATATAATATCTTTATGTAGTAGGTAGGTAATATACAACGTTACGTATACAGTTGAATTGTTACCGAACAAGGGCACTAATTAATTACTACGTGCTTCTAAGTGCCCCAAGAGACGGATACGGGATGAGTTACGTGTACATACGTGTATTTGCGAGTATGTTTTGATGGTGTGAAATTGCTTATTGCTAACCGTACTATGATGTTTTTGTGTAATAATAATATATGATTAGAATTCCTAAAGCCTTCCTCTCAGAGAGAGGAGTGGGCCATAATCCACCACGCGGGCCCAATGAGGCTTGGTGGATAGGCTAGTGGCCAACCCATATCGAAGTTTTCAGGCCGCCCAAGGGCCTTTGAAGTAGCCTAACGACTGTTGTTCTAAGACAAACAACCGAGTTTAACATACCCTTCGAGTGACGGAAATGCTCAGTTGAATAATGCGACTAGCGGTCACAAATTGTTAATAGTAGAAATTTAAATTCCAATATGCTGAAATTAATCAAGTGTTGTAGTTTAAAAAAGTTATTTTTTTTATTTAATGTGCATTTTCCTCATATTCATGACATTGACAAAATTTTAAATACCTTTATGTGAAATCACACTTATTTTACAAGGGCGAATGTTTGTAAGTATTTGTGTGTTTGTTACTTAATCATACTTTAGATGGCTGGACTAATTGTGATGCAAGTGTACCTATGGAGGTAGATTAGGCGATGGATTGACATTATAGGATAATTTTGATTATCATCAATCACCACGCGGGTGAAACAACAGGGCGCAATATAATTGAATGCTCATCAGCAACTTAAACAATAATTGAAAGTACCTTACTATTTTGCTGTGTATTTTCTCGCAGTTTTACCTTCATCGACATCTAAAGCCCGATGTAGTATTCGAACCGCGAACGCTTGATCGTCAGCTACCCCATACTATCTCTTAGCTATCAATATTTTAAAATAATCAGTGGTTCTTAACATGTTATTGATGAGTAACCATTTCTCAAATATTCGGTTTTGCCATGGACTGCATGGATATAATCAACAGTATATTCCATCAAAGGTCACACGGCCAGAAAAAATAGAAATTTCATTGTTATAATGAAATCGGCTCTTGATGTAAATGAATGAAGACTTTTCCATCTATAAATAAGACATGCATAAAATTGTTCAAAATATACAGTAGCAATCTAAAAATTTGACGCATCTGTTTTATTGCAGATATCTGTAATATAAAATTTTCATCAAACTTATCTAAGCGTATATGTGTCATCATTGTCTCAGCCGTAGGACGTCCACTGCTGAACATAGGCCTCCCCCTTGATTTTCCAAAAGGACCGGTTGGAAGCGGTCTGCATCCAACGTCGTTCTGCGACCTTCCTCAGGTCGTGTATATGTGTATTATTTAAATACTATTTTGTGTCAGCATACTCTTAAATAACTTCAAAAATCATGATGATTAATTGCTGTATTCAAAATTCAAAATTCAAAATTCAAAATTCAAAAATTATTTATTCAGTTTAGGCATCATAGACACTCTTATGAACGTCAAAATTTTTAAATGATTCTACCGCTGTCTTCGGAAAAGAACCACCGCCGAGAAGAAGCAGCAAGAAACTCGTGGGCCATTATTTTTTCAAGTCTTTGTACATTGAGGTTACATATGAGTAGTATTAGAATAACAAATTTATTCAATAGTTGGCTATTAGGCAGAAGTGGAAAGCTTCCAGGCATCTTTGTCTTCTAATGTTTCTTCTAATGTCATATTGAATGTTTCTTTCAATTTGATGGCATCGCTGACCACTTCAGGTGCTTCTAGAAATCACGAGTAGTCCGCGGACCACTAGTTAAGAACCACTATTTTAGATGATATGCTGAGAGATATGATAACAAACTCACTTAGGCCCACTTGCACGTTCCAATGTTAGCTTCAATAACTCAGAGTCAACTGCTAAAACGGGGTTTTATAATTAATTTATCTTGCACCATTAAAGGTTAGGAGTAAATCTAAGGTTATTTATTGATATTTAACCCAGCAATGTGGGAGGGTTAAGTCTTTAACTAGGGTTAGTGAAGTTTTCTGTCAAAAGAAATTGAGGTTACATTCTGCTGTATAATGTACTCTTTGGACGAAATGACACGAGACAATACGTATGGAATAAAACGTTGTCAAATTTCATACAACAAAGGATAAACAAGAAAGTCTATATACATTGTACTGTAGTGCTAAAGAGATAGATATAAGTTTCTCTTTTTTTCGAATCATTCATTATTGGTCAGGTTACAATATAAGCGCATAGACAATTCAATGTTCCCATCTAAAGATTACAAATGTCAGTTTAGCAAAACCGGTGATCTTTTATAGTCGTGCAAGGCAAAATTAAAGTTAAAAATTTATATGACTAACGCTAGTTTATAAACTCGTAGACTTATTGATACAACCCGACATATATACAATTGATACAAACGTGCAAGTGGGCCTTACAATCATACGTAAATGATAATAAATATGATGACGGCATCTGCGCCTGATATTTTCCTACCGTTCTGGGTATCAATATTAGTCCTATAGAAGTTACTTCGAAAAAAAGACATGAATAAGTCTACCTTTGCCGATCGTAACTTTCTAAATAATACGTAACTCTACCAAACGCAATCAGGCTAAGTGCTCTACAGAGGTATAGAGTATGGCAAAAAGCGTTCAGGACTATAAATATCGAGCGAATGGCGTGTAACGAGCCATATTACGTCATGATTTACGAGCGAAGTCTAGATTTGTGTGCAGGCACCATATGAGCGGTGAGTCTGCTTAATACTTAGGAGGAATCTACCATGCTGTACCATAATCTCTAGTCTCTATCTTTTTCGTTTGTTACAAATGTATTCTCTACCATTTTGTAAAATAGTAGGCGACGGCAAGCCTGATGTTAATTTGAAAAGATTTACATTTTAGTTTGATGTAGGTCTTTATCTTATTCAATACAAAGTAAGTAGAGCATTTGTAAGCCTTATGAGAATACCTTATTTCCCCCATGTTTTCTAACCCACTTACTTGTTAGTTACACTTATGTACGAGTACTATATTTTAATTTTAAAAGTATTCTATTTATTTACGGTTGCTTTAGTTTGTATTTAAGACCCCTAATCCCATTTTGACGGCTCCGTTAGCTCAGGTCGAAGTTACCCTACCTCAGAAGCTCGGGATTCCATGTCGATCCCTGGTAAGTACATGTATTTGTGCGTTAGTCAGTTAGTTTAGTTCTCAGATCTTGAATATTGTTATGTGTGTGGAAGTGTGAGTTACAAAAAAGTATTTTGCATTATTATGTAAGATTATACGAGACAGAATAAATAACTTTTACACACTCATACTTCCTTATTTCATACTCAAACTTCATTTTTTTTAAATTAAAATTTACTTTTGTTCAGTACTTATTTTGTCTGTAGCCATTTCATCTCTAGCTACTACTACATTATGTATGAAACACCAGCAACCTCTTCAGAAAGATGACTAACGAAAAGCCCTTTCAGGCCGACGCTACACTTAATGCATACTCTATGTGTCGGCGCTATCCTTACACATCGGCTGACAGGAGACACTCCGTTCTCATTGAGACACCGGCGTATGAAGTGTCAGAGACTAACTCAAAGCTATATGAAGTGTAAGCATTTCATCTTCAAAGGAAGCCGAAATTGCGATACGGTTCAAATGATTTATATGTGCATTGTCTCAACGTGACCGTTATTGTACAGTGAGCTGATTGTCAAGGCTTTAGATCGACGAGCGTAGCAGATGCATACAATACTTACAGAGAGCTAGTTAATTACTACCTTATATTAAGGTACTATGAGGACAAATAAATCTATCCTTGAGCAACTACGCATAACAACTAGACTGTCCACAATCTGCTACGAAAGGATTTTAAGGTATTTTGGCCACGTTGCCCGTAGGCAACCAGACAATTTAGAGAAGCTGGTTGTGGTCGGCAAAGTAGAGGGAAAAAGACCTCGCGGCCGATCACCTAGCCGTTGGTCGGACCAAGTGACCACCCTCACTGGACTCTCTGTTACGACCGCCTTAAGAGAAGCCGAAAACCGAACCAAATGGAGAAGTATTGTGCATAGAGCCATGAAGGCCTTTCAGGGACACGACCTTCAGGAATGAAGTACACGATCAAGAAGAAGATTAAGGTACTACTACAGTTCTGGATAATAATCTGTAAGTGTCAGCATCAGAAGCATACAATGAAGTCCGACATAATTATTTTTTTAAATCAGTTTAGGTACATGTACCTATTCAATATTGTCTATACTTACGCTGATACTATTCACCACTGGCCCTGAAAATACCATTCTATCTACCCAAAGGTTGTCTGGAAGAAATCGCTTTAAGCGATAAGACCGCCTTTTGTACAACTATTTAAATTTTTTCTATCGTATGTTTTTCTTTTTTATATTTTATTATAGTGAACAAATAAAGAGTTTTCTATCTTCTATCTATCTATATAGAAGACAAAGTTGTTTGGAATACTCCACTTCTAGCAAGTTATCATCTGCCACGCATAAAATGTAACAATAGTAGTACCTAAGTAAAAACATTGTAAACATCTATATGAAAAGATTTTTTTTTCTTTTATCCAAATTTAATTACCAAGTGTCCAAGCGTGATGATCATTTATTCTGAAACTATAGATAGTGAAATTATTGGGTGTATCAAAAAGGTTATTGTGCTGGATGATGAGCGTAGTGCAGTGCCGTGTTTAAACCAACTTTAAACTTGGTACTGCAACTAACTAATGACCTCATATATAAAAAAACCATAAAACAGAACCTACATCAACACTATAGAGAAATAAGTTGTAGAAGACGGTACCACTATAGTTCAAAAGTACCTATTATCGCAATATTTTGCACACGGTACCGACTTTGACAAGTTAGTTCACACTTTTTGGTGCTGAAGTCGGTTCTGTTTTGTAAAATATTTTTTTACACTCTTGCTAATTACGCGATCGATTGTCATTCACCGTCCATGCTGATATCATGAAATCATCTAAATGGGCGAAACACTGTTCAGTTATTAGAGTGTAACTTAAAAACTTTAGGACCGAATTTGATCAAATAGAAATGGGACCACCTCAGAAGTATACTCTACCGAACAAAAAAGAATTATTGGAATCGGTTTACAAATTGGGGAGAAATCGGTAAACACAAAAAAAAAATCCTCCTTTTTTGAAGTTGATTAAAGACCTCAATAGTGTTCCAAATATTTTTTTTATTGTAACGGAAATATACTGTAAAGGTACTTTATTGAATTGTCAAAATTAAACATTAACAATTGAGTCATATGACAAACTTACGTACAAGGGGCGCTCTTATCGCTTAAAGGAATATAAATTTAGCTAGCGGCCTGTACCTAATGCAGGCTGCTAGCTGGCAGTATCCTATGTATGCCAGACCACTATTCATAAAATTAATAAAAAAAACTGACAATAATATCCAGAAAACCGTAAACATAAATTATTTCCCTTGCATATCTAAATCAGGATTGACAATTTAATATAATATTGTGGGCTTTCACAGCAGAGCTACACAGCAGCTGTCGTGAACAGAGGCTGTAACAATAACTACTACACCAACAATAAAGCTGCATACATACCCGTCTGCAAGCTGCGTGCTACACGTGCCGCACGAAATGCATTAATTTCCTTTTTATTAGTGGACTCGGACGGTCATACTACATTGGCCATTCTTCTAGTAATTTATAGTAGTACTTCTGCAAACAGTAGACCTCGCGGTCACAGTCTTATCAGCAATATTTATCGCGGTCTGGGCTATCAGAAACTTCCAGTTTTTAAATATCACAACCTGAATAATGAATATCTCGACCAGTTTCTATTTCGACTATACGTACCGCGTAAGTTAAACCGTCAAAATAACATTAAAATGTGTAATACTTACGAAATTTCAATCAAGTTATATATGTTCATATTAGAAATTCCTCTTTAAAGTCAAGTACTTAATTTGTGTACTAAATCTTAGTAAAATCGGCCGGTAAATAGCGTCGCAGCAAATTTCTTCTATTTTTACAAAAATACCCTCCCCTAAAAACAATTATCGCCTATGACTGAAATGTATATTGAATAATCATAATAAATTTATAAATAAATCCAATTTACACGTCAAAATTCAAAATCATTACAAACAAATAGCTTATCAACTATACATATTGTAATACAGAGACTAGACTAGAAGAGACTTCGATTAAACAGTCAAATTGCAAACTGTATAGCAATACGAATATTTAATAAGTTACCTGGCATTTAGAAAGTATTTGAGTACCTTTTGGACAAAGCTTTCTACTACCTAAATGAGAAATAACCTAATTATTAATTATTATTATGTTTGACATTTTATCAGTGATTTTAATAAACACAATTATAATGAATGATTAAGTTTCCAATTTTTCTATCTATCTTTGAATGTTCGGTCAGATAAAGTATCAAGTAAAATTAAATAGAATTTATAATAGAAATACAGGTATATATATGGAGCAGCAGAATTGTTAAATTATCCGCCGCAGAAGCTGGCGCTAATGTCGCAGCCAATTTTGGAGGCTAAGATGTCTATCTATCTCCAGTATACATCATAGATTAATCAGAATATATCTAAAGACATACATACATGGTAAACATACTCTAATCTATGCAGACCATGCTAAAAATGTTAGGGACAGAAGCTAAAGCTCGTTTTAATAAATAATGCATAAAATGAATATTTCTGGATGTGGAAAACGAAGGGTATTATTTCTGTCTTAGGCCAACATTCAGCAATTTAAATTAAATATATATACAATACTGAGAGCCAGACAGATTTGGGTCAGTGCGCGAACCAGTTTTGGTGACATCGGATGCAGAGTGTTATCTACATAGCAACCAGTATAAAATCTGTGGCACTACTGTGTATACTGCAGTACGGACACTCTTGCTGAAATCGCTACAGTTCGCTGCCCGTAATAATAACTATAATAACAGGCATTAAACACACACTGTAGGCGTCTATCGATTTTATAATAGCATTTCGGCAGTTATTAAGAAATTTGGAATGCCAGATAAGGAAACAAACCAGCTTCGTATGAATAAATAGCGTTAAAAGTTTTGAGAAATCATTTATTTAAATCTGATTTCGTTCACTGTTAGATATATGCCTCGCCTTATGTATTTTCTCTAGCTCTCTGTAATATATTTGAAGATCTGCATCAGCTTACTGTCTGCCATCTTTCGCTGGTATCTCCATTTGGAACCAGTGCGTCCAAATTTACGTATGTAGGATAGTACTCTTTTTGTATATGACTAGCTGCGTTCAGCATCTACACACGTGTGATGATGGATGATAATGATGATGATAGGTGTTCCATGTGTTAATCCAGCGCCTCATATAGCTCCGTACCAAATTTCGTCTAAATTAGTCCAGCCGTTTGAGTGGAATAAGTTGCAAACATTAAAAAAACAAACAATCGCCTTCAAAATATTAAGTGTAACAATAGTGGTTGACTAAGCTTAATGATCATGATGATGGTGATGATGCGGTCAAAGGTGATATCGAGATATAAAATGGCCCTAAAGGTGGAATCTAAAACAAAACATTAAGTGCTTAACGACAGGTTTTCAATAAAAATAATGATAGCTAGCAGGCGGGCTGAACAGAAAGTGTGCTTCATCCATACTGTGGATTTTGTCATGATGTTCCTTTCTCCGAAACCTCAAGGTAGAAATCGATCCAGAGACTGTCGGACTGGTGACTGACCCTTATTAATAATACATTTTATACTTATAAGACAACTTCGAACTATGTATTTTAATACATCCAAAAGTCTAACTAACGCCAACCATTTCTGACGATATTTTATGCATCGTAAACATAAAAAATATAGAAACCCATAAATTTCAACATACAAAATTCACTTCCAGCGCTCCATATTAATCCATTATTTCTTTCCAATCCAATAAGCGTTGACAAAACAACGGGATTGTAAATCAGCCCCTCTTATCAATCTACGCAAAAATCACAAACATCCTCACACGCAATAGCTGACGGAATTGAGCACAATGATCAGATTACCGCGGTATAAAACGGAGCTGGCAAGACGAAACGGGCACAGCGGCGGCTGGATTAAAATCAATACCAGGGGTACTGTGGAGGCAGTATGAAAGCTTTGATATATTCGAATGTAAAACGTGAATGTAGCTTAAAGGCCCAGTATCACAATCTTTATCGGAATGCTCCGTGCTCCAATTTCATACTTAGGCATGAATTAGTCGGACAAGAAGGATTAAAAGAACAATCGTAGAATACATACACTATAAACATCGATTCGTACAAAAATCCGTTCAAATATGATGTCAATTATGCAGACAATAGTCAGATTATCAATCACGAGAAGACACTCCACTGAACACGTAATGCGCTCGTGCAAAGCAAACGGATTAAACACCACTGTTCTTAATGTGGCGTCGTTGATCCGTCACGTATAGCACACTAGCGCCCGAAGTTGTGTCGAGAGTGGAGAAACGTCAGCCGTCAGTTACGTTCCTTGCCATTCTAAAATAATCGAAGCGCCATTAAGCTTCATTACTGTATCAACTTTGCAATTTTTTAAGTGTTCTTACAATGTTTGAGTCAAACAAATTAACGCTACCTTACACTAGAACATTCTAGTTTTGAAACGACACGACCTACACTACGAAAATTCCTGTGCTCCTCGTACATGAGGCACTTTGTTGCAGAAAGCTTTTGAAGGCGTCAGATATATCTACCAAGACACAGTCAGCGAGTGAGGAAAACCCTTTATTTTCACCCTCGCTGACTCCGTCCTGCGTCTTCCCTTTAAGTCAGAGCAGGGCACAATAGTGTGGACCACCAAGCCTGGCTCTGACAGTCCGGTCCAAAACTGGATGCCGGATGATACGAGAAGCTCCGGCTCCGAGGCTCGAGGCAACCGTCTCGATTACTTTCCATCACCTACTCAAGGGTAACTCAGGATGTAACATCCCATGGTGTGAGGTGGCCCATTCACTCGTAACGTGAAAAGACATATTAAAATCTATCGGCCTTATTAATAAACTTGGCTTACACCTGGAGTAGTTAAAACATCTATCAGTCAATTTTTTGCTTGCAGTAAATGTCACGCGTGAAAGCAAGACAAAGCATGTTACGCCTAATATAGGTTTACGCAACGTTTATTAATAAAGGCCTATAAGAAAAGAAACTAAAATTATTGTTCATAAACACACTAAGCTTGTTCTACTCCCTATGAGCAAAGAGATGTAAAGAGGTCAGCAAAATGCGTAACACATAGGTTTAGTTAGAGTTTTAGTATTAATATGCATCACTGGTGCCAACAATGGTTATGATGAACAATTTATTTCTTTCTAAGTCCCTTCCAAAGATTTCAAAGTCCTTCTCAATGCTTTTTTTGCAAAAAAGTTTACAGTTGCAGCTCCATATAAAACTAAACTCTGTCACAATCCAGTAAACCCACAGTAACCCCAGTGTTGTCTCCATAGTCAAATTCACACGTATACATTGAAGTTGTAAAATTGCAAAGATCTTCAGGGTACTATGCTAACCTTCATGAGCAAAATGTTTTTGAATTAACAGGTGTTTTATATAATGATATGTTGTACAGGAGATGTTGACTCGTCGAGCGCTAGACCGACAGCGGACCCTAGACCTGTCGGTCTAGCGCTCGACGAGTCAACATCTCCTGAGGATGCCTCGTGTAGAGGCGAAACACGTGTCGAATCGGTTTTGGTTGATTTGGGGTTTCTTGTGTTTTTTATTTTGTATTCTTCCTATTAGCATTTTATGCGGGGGTGTTGCACGCCCCCAAATATGTCAAAATCATTGTTTTTTTTTTAGCGGAAGTGTCACTTAATATTTTTTAATATCGTCTTTTTGATAATGGATTTCCGCAAAGTAACCACTGAATCAATAAATTATCTAAAATTAATATCTTTAGTGATGTTAAAGTAGTAACAAGTGCACTGTGATGCATGAATAGTACTACCCAATTCTGTGAACTACTACATATTTATCTGAGAAGGGTTTAGTACCAAAATACAATGATTTCACAGGGAACCACAAGGAATAACTGAATTTCGTAGAGAGATTAAGTACTGTTTGAACAAACTTCTGCCTGGACGTCAAGCGAGATTGTGCGGATATGGCGGCAACCGGTGTCACAGATGGACCAGTTTTTGGTGCCTGCTCGGTGTGACGTGTTGATGGATTTAATGGGAAGCCCAGCTATTGGCCTGCAGTGTGTCACGCCAGATATATTGAATGGATATGCTGGGACATCAGAATCTATGTTGCATAAAAGACAAATGAATGGCTATAAAGCAGTAAAATATGAATAGAATATAGTAACAAAAATGTTTATTGCTAAAATGCACAGATGATTAAACTAGTAGTGCATCAGTATCAGCGGTAATTTTTTGCAGTACTTCACGACATTATCTCGGCAATCACTTGAAGAACTACGCATATATTTGAAATTTCTCTTAAAAGTGAGGTACCTAATTTTATCAAAATAGCGCCCCAACAATTACCTCCTTGTTAGAAAAAGTACCCCCCACATGTGTTTGTGTTTGTACAAAAACGCCTAAATGTCAGTCCGAGTACAGGGGTAGAGTTCGAAGTCAATTCCATTGCAAAGAGGCGTGAGACAGGGAGACGTTATATCTCCGAAGCTGTTCACCGCTACATTGGAAGACGCCTTCAAGTTTCTGAAATGGCAAGGACTTGGCATCAATATTAACGGCGAATACATCACTCACCTTCGATTTGCCGACGATATTGTAGTCATGGCAGAATCCATGGAAGACCTCAGTACAATGCTCGAAGGCCTCCATCGAGTTTCCCAACGGGTAGGTCTTAAGATGAACATGGATAAGACGAAAATTATGTCTAATGCCCATGTTGTACCTACCCCAATATCAGTTGGGAACTCAGTTCTCGAAGTTGTCGACGTGTACATCTACCTGGGACAGACAGTCAAACTAGGCCAACTTCGAGAAAGAGGTCAATCGTCGAATCCAACTCGGCTGGGCAGCGTTCCGGAAACTTCGCGAAGTCTTCTCGTCTAAAATACCTCAGTGCCTCAAGACAAGAGTCTTCGACCAATGTGTGTAATCAGTGATGACTTATGGCACTGAAACGTGGTCTCTTACTATGGGCCTCATAGATAAGCTCAAAGTCGCACAACGAGCTATGGAGTGGAGGTTTCTCTACGTGATCGAATCAGAAATGAGGAGATCCGTAGAAGAACGAAAGTCACCGGCATAGCTCAAAAGATTAGCCAGTTGAAAGTGGCAGTGGGCAGGGCACATAGCACGCAGAACAGATGGCCGATGGGGCCGAAAGGTTCTGGAGTGGAGACCACGGACCGGCAAGCGCAGCGTACGTCGTCCACCGACACGGTGGACAGACTACCTGATGAAGGTCACAGGACGACGTTGGATGCAAGCCGCTTCCAACCGGTCCTTTTGGAAAATCATGGGGAGGCCTATGTTCAGCAGTGGACGTCCTACGGCTGAGATGATGATGATGATGACTCCTCACTCAAAAATCACTACTGATTTGTAGAACATGCATATCAAGCTTCGTTAAGATTGGTTGATAATGCGACCTGTACAGGACCAACATACAAACCTGAACAATCAATACCTAACTAACATAGTAGTGCCAGAGTTGACCAGTCACAATGACCCAAATATATTATATAACTCACTGTTCCATCTTATCAGTGATGAATTTGGCAAAGTGTTTGTACCAAAAACAATATCTGTTGGTAATCGAGCTAAGTTTAGTGAATGGGCAACTCCAGGAATTTATAAAAGTAGGCAAAAGTTATATGAATTGTACCATGAAAAATCGCATAATCATAATCCTGTATTTTTGGAATATGTCAAACGTTATTCTAAGTTATTTAAACGAGCCTGTTCCTCAGCAAAATCTATTTATTTAAGAAATAAGATCAAAAATTCTGTTAATAAAATAAAAATGGCGTGGAACATTATAAACAGTGAAACTGGTAGAAATACAGTGCGTAATCGAGACTTTAATTTAAAAATTAATAATAAACCAAAACTCTAAAATCTTCCTCCATTTCTGCTGAGATCTTACTTAAACAAAGTGTAACTGAATGTGACACAACTTTTAAATTTTCAGTAGTTAATTGCAAAGATATTGTAAGCAGTTTCAAAAGTCTAGATGCAAAAAAAACGGCAGACCTATGGGGTCTTTCTGTGAATACCGTTTCTTCAATTATAGATGTCATTGCACCCAATCTAGCAGCTGTGTTAAATAGTTGTGTTGCAAGTGGTGTATTTCCTGACCTAATGAAGCACAGTAAAGTGGTTCCTTTATTCAAATCTGGTAGTACTACTGATCCAACAAATTTTCGGCTTATTTCTGTACTACCTACGCTAAGTAAGATTTTCGAAAAAATCATATTACATCAATTAGAAACTCATTTTAGTGCAAACAAAATTTTCCATAAAAACAATTTGGGTTTACAAGGAATCGCTTTACTATAGACGCAGGTATAGAACTAATAAAAGATGTGTTTGATGCCTGGGAGAACTCTCAAGATGTCTAAGGTGTTTTTTGTGACTTATCTAAGGAATTTGACTGCGTCCGACATGATATACTTGTCAGGAAATTACAACACTACGGTATTAGGAACATGGCTCTCAACCTTTTGACTTCATATTTAAATGGTAGAATTCAAAGGGTTGACATAAATGGTAAAAAATCGCCCGGCTCTATAATCTCAATGGGCGTTCCACAAGGTTCAATACTAGGGCCGTTCTTGTTTTTAATCTATATTAATGACTTACCTTATTATGTAGAGAAGAATCACGAGATTGTATTGTTTGCAGATGACACTTCACTGTTATTTAAAATTAAAAGGCAGTTATTAAACTATGACGATGTTAGCAATGCATTAGCTAAAGTTGTGAATTGGTTCAATACAAATAATCTTCTCCTCAATGAGAAGAAAACTAATTGTATAAAGTTCTCGACACCAAATGTGAGACAAGTAGAATCCAATATACAATTGAATGGAACAGGGTTGGACCTTGTGGAGTCAACAGTCTTTTTAGGAATTACTATAGACGCTAAATTGCAATGGGGTCCCCACATTAAAAAAATGTCTAGTAGGCTCAGTTCAGCAGCTTATGCTGTTAAAAAAATTAGACTATTAACTGATGTAGACACAGCTAGAATAGTTTATTTTAGTTATTTCCATAGCGTTATGACTTATGGCATACTGCTCTGGGGATGTTCTGCAGATATTAACTCTATTTTTATACTGCAAAAAAGGGCTATACGAGCGATCTACAGTTTGGCTCCTAGAGTTTCCCTTAGACAGAAATTTAAAGACATAAACATTCTAACAGTTGTCTCTCAGTTTATCTATGAAAATCTAATGTATGTAAAGAAAAACATTAACAGTTTTGATAAAAGGAGTGATGCTCATTCCATCAACATGCGAAATAAGCACAAGCTATCCGTACATGTAACGCGTCTCCACAGAATAAGTCATTCTTTTATGGGACAATGTATACGATTCTATAATAAAGTTCCCAATGTTATCAGAGATTTGCCTATTAATAAGTTTAAAATTACTATTAAAACTAAACTCTGTTAAAAAGGTTATTACAAAATTTCAGATTACTTGGAGGATAAAACAGCTTGGGACTGATCACTCCAGGATCTATCTACTCGTGTACTAAGATGTCAAAGTGTAGCGTGTCTTGCCCTACTGATACCATTATTATGTTCTCTTTTGTAAGGCAACACACTGGAGCTAATATTTGTAGTACCTAAGTAAAAACATTGTAAAAACATCTAATTAAAAATTATGGCCCCGAGTTTCTTGCCGCTTCTTCTCGGTTGGCTCTATGTATTTTGGAACGCGGCGGTAGGCTTTAAAGTACATTATAATGAAAAATTAACGTTCATAAGTGCTTCTTTGATGCCTAAATTGAATAAATGATTTTGACTTTGACTTTGACTTTGACATACAGACAGATGAAAGTCGATTTGGCCAGTCACCAGAGACGCTTCGCTCGCTTAGTCAATAATTTATCTAGTGTAGTTTAACAGAGCAATAGGTGTACGCTCAACACTGTGCTGCATTAGCACGATGTTTATGCAAAGCTGGTTTTCAGTATACTTATTGTACTTAAGATTAGTCGAGAGTAGTGTGTTAGTTAAGTGTTATGCGAATAAAATTAGTACAAATGTATCAGGCAAAAAGAATAGCTTTGCTATTGCCGAGCAAAGTTTCATGTACACTTTAGCAAATCAAGACTGTTTATGCTTCTACAACTCAAACCGACAAACTGATTACGTCGTTGTCTAATTACCGGTTAACTCTAGTTGAAACCCTAAATTTCTGAAGTCTCCTAGCAGAAGTAAAGGAATAACAGAATTTAATATTAACAATCTTTAATTTGTATATCATAATCATAATTATAACCAGCCCATTTTGTTCCCACTGCTGGGACTCCAGCGTGCCTCTCAGAGAGAGGATTGGGCCATAATCCACCAGGCGGGCCCAGTGCGGATTAGTGGATAGGTTAGTGGCCAACCCTTGTTGAAGTTTTGAGGCCGCCCGAAGGCCTTCGACATAGCCTAATGACTGTTTTCCTAATACTAACAACCGGGACCGACGGCTTAACGTGCCCTCGAAGCACGGAAGCGCTCAGTCGAATAATGCCTGAAACAGTCACCCATCCAAGTGCTGACCGCAGCAACTGTTGCTTAACTTATTGATCGGTTAAGATCGCCAAGTCGAGCTCCGCTACGAGCGCTTCTGTTGTATATCATTGGTCTTTTAATTGTTTCTATTTGTTTTTGCAATAGTATAAATACAATTAATACATAAGGTTGTAATTGTCAAATTTGCCTGCTTTGCCACTATCAAAAGGTCACAAACTCCACATGAGCATGACCCATAAATCTCGCATTTCCTCCCACGCCGTCATCTAAAAAGAAACCTATACTTCATTACCATCCGAGGGTCCGAAGATCAATACTTAATATCCACCTATACTCGGTTGGTCCGATACAATATTCTGTGGATCGTGTTCATCCCTTTCCAGTAATATTTTATGTTTCGGCCTTCCCTGGGCAGATTAATACTTAATACAGGCGTTCTGAAAGGATTCTGATGAGAAAAATATATCTTTAGGAAATTGGTTTTGGTCTGACTTCTATTTGATCACTATGAATGCCTTTTGTGCGATTATGAAGTGTCCTTTGTTTAAACTTTTTGTTACTTTTTTGCTTTTTTTATAAGTAGGTTCTTCACTCGCTGTTTTTCCTTTGTCTTTCATATAGATAGCTTCGTCATAGAAGAATTTGTAGAACAGTTAGCTATGTGCTTTCCGTTGTACATCGAAACACCACAATTATAAATTTAACATATGGTTGCCTGAAAATTCAGTTTACGGACGATAATTTTACGCTTAGGCTGATCGTGCCTCTCTATCACTTGTTCCGCGCTCTCGCTTGCACGCTCGGCTCAGGCGGAACGTGATTATGAGTCATATTATCATACTTGTACGTTTTTATTTCATATGATCATATAAACAATCGTACTATTTCGTGCGTGCAGCCGGCGTTCATCGATTTATAAGATTTTTCATGTCAAAAAATTTAATGTACTTAACAGATTTGGTCAAGTTACAGTTTTTTCCATAATATAAATAGAAGTAACAGGTTACAAAAACGCCAACAACTAAAAAGTATTAGATTTTTAAAATCGTAATTATATTTAACTAGCAACCCGTGTCGGCACGAGTAGGTACAATTTAGAACAAAGGTAAAAACTGTGATGTTTATTTTTTGCTACTTACACAAAAGCTTAATAAGATTTTATTACATATATAACTGTCGTGAAAACTATGTATCTGAAGGTTAATATTACATCGAAATCCATTGTGTGATTTAGGAAAAAACGGATATCTATATTTATAAAAATGAGCCCCTATTTCTCCTAGTCCCGCTATTAGTTGAGAACGGATGGATCAATTGTTTCTTTGTTTTTAATCTGTCCGAATCAGCAAGCCTCATTCGAGGCAAGTTTCATTCATAAATCTATTGTTATTTTTTGTCCTTTGAGGTTCAGGCGCGGTCCAACCCCAATTTTAAAATATTTTCCGATGCTTTACGTAAGGTTGAAAATCGCTTGTTAGATTGGACGATGTAATGCGAAAATGCGTTAATTTTGTACGTTTTCTTTATATTTTTCGATATATACTAACACAATTGAAAAAACTGCTGGTTATTACTTTAGTACTATACGTTGGCTAAGTATAACCTAAAAAAATATAGTGTTATCGCTGAAAATTCTGAGAGTTTGGACGTGAAAGTTTATTTTTGTGGACCTATTCAGGATTTTTTTCTGCTGAAAGAGAGTTACCTATATTTATGAATTATATTCGGTTATAACTCTTTTCCTATTCCTTTTCTAACCTTTGTATTTTTTTCATAATATCCTATCGATCTGTTTCGTTACACTAGGTGTTTAAAAATTCTGCTTTTTTTAAATCAGGGTACGAGCGCGCCTTAATTAATTGCAGAAGGTTCTTATAAAAAGACTAGCTGCTCTACGCGGTTTCACCCGCACGGTGATAAACGATGATGATGATGATGATGATGATACATTTTTTATAGTCTATGTTACTCAGGGTGAATGTAGCTTTCCAATCGTGAAGGAATTTTTAAAATCGGCCCAGTACTTTTTGAGCCAGTTCGTTACAAACATACATACATATCGGTCCTTTTTATAATATTAGTATGAAAAACCAAGTAAAGATGAGAGTTTGTGGCGAGGCCGAAGGTCAAATAGGCGTACGAAGCACGGACAGTCGCTATTATATATTATTATGTATAAGGATAAACAATGCTGTTATCGTGTACATGGAGGGTCATTAAACTATTATAGGCTTCCCATCAAAAGAATCACTTCCTTATTGATATTTGAGAAAGTAACACAAAATATAAAAAAAATATTTTTAAAAATTGTAACCTATTTGTTATAGCAAAAATGCCTAGATTTCTACCGTCTAAATTTCCACGTTGAATAGATATGCAAATTTTTGTGCAAAATGTCAGTATTCTGGTCACCTGACACTTCAACAAAACGTATTTTTAGCTAAACGGACCTCTAATGTCCGTTTAAGTCGGAGAATGGAAATGAAGCGTGAGTAAGTGGATCTTCTAATTAGAACCGTTTGCCGGACTGGCGGTTACGACCATTCGTTAATGGAATGTCGCCCGCGTCAGTCGTGTGGAATAATGCGCCACAGAACTGTTTACTACAGGTTGGTAATGCGATAAGATGTATCCTTTCAGAAACGGTATGTAAAGACGTGCTGATTCTCTCCAACAATTCCGTCATTATTCAACTCGTTTTTTATTTACTAAGTGGACTCATACTTTTTTATATATTTGCCAATTCTCAAGTTAGTAACCTTAGTGCTTATTCCATCAAGAGTCAAACGTTCCTCCAGACACAATGGAAATTTCATTGTTATAATGAAATCGACACATGAGGGGTTAAAGTTGCATCAAAGGATATTGATGATCAAGAAGTCAGAGGCATTAATAAAACTATCTAAGGCGATTAATGAGAATAGTAGATTATGCACCGAGGGAGTAAAGCAGTGTTTTACGTCATGGGCGGTACATTGAACCCTGAGTGTAACGGGGGCTCTTAGGTCCATCCCTGAGCACAGCGAGGGGATCAAGATTTAATTAAGTTATGTAGAATCCTGAGTGAAGCGAGGGGTTGAAGCCGCCCAAGACGAAGACAGGCTTTATCCTCTAGGTGAATACTCTACTTTCATACTTACCGCGAGACAATAAAAACGCAAGCTTTAAAATAGCAGTTATATAGTTAAAAGTAAAATACGTTAATAGTTAATATTCAAACTGGACATATTTGTCCCGTTATAGAGGGACAGACTGATATCTTTGGAAGTAAAATTATAAAGAAAACACTGTTTTAGACTTTTGCGGTTGTTACTAAGTTATAATTATTACTCACGAGATGTAGTTTACGATTTAGTTTTTTTGGAGCACCCGATATCTCGGTACAGTTACATGCACCACGTTGAAAATAATACCTAATGTTTTATGAAAGTTGAATAAAACTAAACACCAGATCGCGACACGTGACTTCAACTATGACCTTGAATGAGCAGAACGGACCTGCGTAACCCATAGCAACGCGGCGCACAACAATCACACTTCTTAGGTGCGTTCGTTTAGCAATGAGGGCATTGGTGGCGTTGCTATTGTTGGCTCTTTTGTTAAAGCGTTCGTAAAGTTCAATTGTGGTGGCGAAATTAACTCTATTTTAGCTTTTCGAACACTAAACAAATAGAGCCATAAACGACACTTTAACCCATAGATTCCCAATTCGAACGTCCTTGTGAGCGTTTTTAGCGTTATTTTCACCAACTTAGGGCTATTCAAACGCACTGCTTATAGTACTTTCGCGCCCTTTTTTTATTTTTTTTGTGTACTGTCTTCATACTAAGCGTTGATATTGCGTGATATGTAATTGGACATTTTCGAGCTGGTGGTATGAAAAAACAATAAAACAAGTGTTCATACTTTTCTATATTTTTCCTACACAGTTCTAGTCGTATCGTTAAGGTGGATCAGGTCCTAGGAATTTTGAATGTGACCAAAATTGGTCAAGTGGTTTCCGAGATAATATTGCGAAAATTAAAGTATTGCGAAAAATTGCTGCTAATATGGCTATGTGCTCGCGAGGTCTACTGTTCGTCGAACAACTAGTATTCTTTATTGTACTCACAATACAAATACAGTGCAGTAATAAAGTCATGTATATAAGCGAGCTTAACCCTAAAAAGACTTTTCTCCTAGAAAACCTTGAGGGCGAAGAACAAGCTGTAAGTAAGTAGCATTATATCTTGCTAATGTACATGTGGCATCGCCAGCCGAGTAGGCCTATCCATCAAGCCGCACTGAACCCGCGTAGTGGGTAATGGCCAAACTCCTCTCTTTTAAGGGGAAGGCTCGAGTCCCCGCAGCGGGAACGTAATGGGCTGGTTATAGTACAATATTAATGTGTAAAATAAAGTATATCATATATGTTATACTATACGAGTATTCCATTGGCATACCATTTTTTGTTCTACAATCTCTACTCTTTAAATTATTATAAACATCGGTTGATACTGCAATTTCATTTATTTGTATTATTAATGCAAGATGCCAATATACGCATTATAATATAAAATCAAATGTAAACACAGTTTTCTTTTTAAATCTAACTATTTCGTATTCAGCAGCACTATAAAATTGTGAATTTTGTGAAAATGAAATTTACCCAACACGTTTAACTCAAAACATCTCTATGAAGTCGGCACATTAAAAAACTTCATATGTTCTAGCGTAATAAATGCTTAATAAAACAAAAAGTACTTAAAACTCCATCAGCATATTCACAGAGTATGTGCTTCACCAAGTCATATAGCACCTTTATACTCTAAAAGAACATTTCAGTACAATAGCGCATAAAATACTACGTAAAATCTGGTCTTGGCTTTAAAAATAAGGTGTAAAATCGTACAGCTCCATAATACTGATGCTAGGGAACAAGTACCAGTACTTTTATGACGTTTTGTGATTAGTGTTTTGATGGTGAGTGCAGCGATTTATGTGATGCGAGCACAACCCATATGTACCTACTTGGTAGATATTAGAGATATGCGGGCTCAAACGCAATTCTATCGTTTGTATTAGATAGGTGATTATCTTATTGACCGAGCGAGCGAAGCGTCTTTTCTTTAACTGGCCAAATTGACTTACGTCTGTCCGTATGTTTGTTAGGTTGTATGTACGTCTTCCTGTACAGGTCGCATTTTTTAACCAATCTTGACGAAACTTAGCATGCATGTTCTACTTTTTTTTAACTTGTTATGTCGACACTCATTGTGTGCTATAAGCAGATGTGTTGAGGGCAGCTTGTCTTGGACAGGGTACACTCTTAAGATCTATATAGTATACTACTTTAATTAGAAGATAGAATTGTTGTGCGCTTTAGCGCTCGTAGGCTTTTTAGTAAAGTTCGTAGGTAAAATTAATCGCTAGGTAGTGTGTTTGGATGCTTCATTAATCTATCATTGTAGATGTTGTTCTACTGTAGATGTTCTACTATTTAATATAATTATTTTGTAGTCGGCGATTTTGAATGGAAGGTGCTTTTCCTTAAAAGTGAAGAAGTTTGCTGCGGTGCTATTTACCGACTTTGATAAAATTAGGTACACGCATTAGGTACTCACCTGACTTACCTTATGGTCAGGAATACTTGTAGTATAACTTAAATTATGATAAACTTTATTTTACATATTAATATTATAACATAACCAGCACATTTACGTTCCCGGTGCGGGGGCTAGAGCCTTCCTCTCAAAGAGACGAGTTTGGCCATTAGCCACCACGCCGGTTCAGTGCGGCTTGATAGATAGGCTAGTGGCCAACCATGTCAACTGTTATAAATTTCCAGTTTACTCAACTATCAGTAGTTCATCAGATACATTCTTATTCCACACGCTCAACAAACATCAAATTATCGATAATCAATTGAATTTTAATTGTCATTTGTGTTTGAACTTTGGAACCTCATGTAATCTTTCCGGAGGAGGGCGTTGATGTCTGCAACACAGTTTCACACTTCTGCAGGTGTCATCGATTATCGATGTATGTTTGTGTACCTGTATTTCTGTTCTAAATTATTAAACTTTTATTATTATTATTATCACTCCAAACTCATTTCATACTCAGAATGTATGAAATGAAAAACAAAGGTATGTACAAAACGTTCTTGGATAAAGCTCTTTTAGTTATTACCATAAAAAAATTAACTAATGCTAAAATCGCTTCTGTATGTTGCTTTAGTAATTGATCTTTATTCACAAAAAAGCATTATGTGCATCTCGTCGCTGGAAGCATCATCCATACGGTGCAAAATCCAGTGTTTATTTTTGTCGTTCTTTGTGCGGAGAAAATGGCGGTTAGCTTTTTAGGTCAATTTGTTGCGAGTTCTTACTAAATTGGGATTTGGAGGGTGTACAGTTTATTCTGAAAATATCGTCATGAACAAGATTAGTTTCATAAAGGTATAAGAAAATGGGGTGACTATTATAGCATTTATGGGACTTTATTAATAACACGCAGATGCTTATAAATGACTTTTAATATATATATATATACATCACGCTATAACTCTTGCGTCCACCCTCAAAAAATCCCATAGTAATACTGCGTCCACCGACTTACTGCGTCCGGTATACGGACGCAAGATTATTTTCACCTCTAATTACCACCATTCCATAGCTATAGGCATTGGGTACCTATAGCAAAAAAACCGTTGGGACGCAAAATCACCTCCGAAATATTTGGACGAGTATAATGCAGTTCACCGATTGTCCGCTAGAGTCGCTGCATCGGTGTATATTTTTTGGGTGTATATTTTCGTACATATAGCCGATAATGTTGCGTCCACCTCCAATGCGACAATGCGACGTTGCCACTTCCTACAGTGCGCATAATTGCCCTTGGAATGAAATGCGACGTTGCCGCTTGGGTGCGTTGAGGCTATGAGATTTGCCGCGTGCGACGATTGTTTGATTCTGCTCGTGAACTTTGCGGACGCTGTAGTAATCCATACGAAAGAATGTGATTATAGTATATTATGATACAAGTGAGCTATGTTGCTTATTAGACACGAGGCTGTGGGTTGCAGCCCGAGACGCAGGCGAGGTCGTAAATCAGCCGAGTTTTTAGTAAGCTAGTTGCTCACGAGTTTTTACGCATTTTTCAACACAATTGCAAGGGAAAAAGAAACATGTAGGTATTGCATAAATCGTTTAACTATAAAAAAAATTGGTGAATGAACGATTTTCAAAACAAAATTGGTATCAATTTTATTGTTGGTTTTGGCCTGAAAGTTATTTTTTTCATCCAGAGTTATTTTACCAAACATAAATAAGTATTAGAAGTACTTTGAATTTATTTTAGTACCTACCAGATGTTGCCTATTATACAATTTTATTGTTTGTTTTGTTATAAATCCGTTTTTTATCCAGAACCAAATAGTCAAAAAAGTAATCAAGTATTAGAGTTACTCTCACGGTATTTTAGTACTAGACGATGCCTATTATATAATTTTAGTGTTTAACTTGGCCTTCTTTGTGGTGTATGGTCTGGTATATGGTACACACATCAACATGGTCTAGGGATATATAAAACTTTTTTAAATAACTTAGAAAGTAATGGCCTTAAAACATATTGATGACAAATTATAAAAACATTATTAAGTTCCTTTTTTAAATTGAAGTTTGTATATAAAAGGTTTTGTTTTAAGATGAAATTCGCATTCATTGATTTTCTTCTAAAGAAGTAAATCTTCACGAACTTCTTACTTAATTAAAACTCCACAAATTTCTATAAATCTTTGTCAAACGCTTCTCCGGTGTTCATTTAATCATGCCACGTAGACACTTGACCAGGAACGAAATGTTAAGAGCAGTGGGCATGATTCAAGCTGGAGCTACCCAAATTGCGGTTTCTGTAGCTATGAGGACCAGTCAGAGCGTTATATCCAGGCTTTGGTCACGTTATTGTGTCACGGGGGAAGTGGTGGAACAGCACAGAGGACCTCAACACATTACAACACGTGTACAGGACCGCTTCATAGTAAATGCTGCACGAAGTCAACCAAATGGCAATTGGTTCAAAGGGCTATTACAATGGGCTATTGCACACGAAAACTGGAAACATTCTCAATGGTCACTTGTGCTTTTTACTGATGAATCCAGGTTTGGATTTCATCCTGATTCGCGAAGAGTACGCGTTTGGATAGAACCTGGACGTTGGAATCGACTGCAGCACCCACAACAAGTTCATGCATATCAAGGTGGCACGATTATGGTTTGGACAGGAATTCGTCTCGGCGGTAGAACGGACCTCGTTTGGATACAAGGCAATATGACTGCTCTAAAATACCGAGATGAGGTGCTAGAGCCTGTATTCTTGCCCCACAGACAGCAAATGGGACAAAACTTCCAGCTAATGCACGACAATGCCCGTCCACATACGGCGCGTATCGTTACAAGTTACGCTGCAGATCTGTCAGGAGAGTCTAAGGTGGATCCACGGATTATTAATTTTAAGTTTTCAACAATTTTTATAAAAAAATAGTTGTTTTGTTTAGGTTTTGATGTTTCAAAAATAAAGTTAAGATTGAAATTTTGTCTGAGTTTTTCCTCTTCTAAGTTTTTTTTAATTTAACTTTATCTAAAAGTTTACTATCAGAGTAGATAGGCTATTAAACAAGGTTTATTTTAAGGTGTAGGTGTTAATAGAATTTCAATTATTTAGGTTTAATTGAAATATCCCTAGACCATGTTGATGTGTGTATTAAAGTTATTATCAAGAATTATTTTACCAAATATAAGAATTTTGACTTTATTTTAGTACTTGACGTTTAATTCAAAATGTGCCTAAGGTTGTTAAAAAAATAACTTTACAAATTGTACATTTTATAATTTATCGTTTGACAAACGATTCTTTTTTATACATACAATACTTATCAAATGTTTGAAATGAAAACCCTTTTTCTCACTTTATTAATAAATATTTTTTATGTACATACAAATCATTAATGCATAATATAACCCATAGGTTGCTAAAATGTAATAACAATTAAATGTGATGTGATAATAATTTCAATAGGTGTGTTTCTGAATGATGACCTTTCTCTCTAATATTCTGGCGATGCGTTTATCCTTGAAAACACCCTTTTTATTATTTTTTGCCGGTAGAGACAATGTATAAAGTCGGTTATGCCAATATAATAGTGTGGAATCACACTGATTTAAAAAAAAGTAATGAAAGATTATGACTCCAACCCTAGGTAAGGTTATTTTTGTAGGTAGTTGGTAGAGTGCACAACAAATATTACCTACCCACAAACTACTCCACGTACTCTTTAGAGTTTAGAGTGAAACCTTGTAAAACGTGAATATGTAAAAGAAACCAAGTATGAAATAAAAATTGAACAAAATAGGACGCGAAATTAATATTATGTACTGTAGACGCAACAAAAGCATCAGTATTGATTAAAATATATAAAAAATATACGCTAGGACGTGAAAATGTACATGACGTAACAAATGTAGCAGAATAAATGGAGTGTGAGTATCCCCAATTTTTAACTTTTTATAAATACAGGACGTACACGAATATGGCATATAATACAGAAGTCAACATTTACATTAAATTTTGTGATAATGACAGTGGAAATGGTGGACGCCATAAGTCGGTGTTTCAGTAAGGACGCAATTACTATACCGTGATGTATATATATAAAATCGAAAGATCACTCACTCATCACGAAATCTCAGAAACTACAAGTGCTAGGAGTTTCAAATTTTGCATGCGGGTACTTTTAAAGACTAAGGTGCTAACTAAGACGAGATTTTATGAAATTCAACTTTATTTTATTTGGGGTTGATACTTTGTATGACATTTCGTTACTGCGAGTGCTAAAAGTTTAAAATTTTGCATGGGGGTTCTTATTTGGACCTAAGAGGCGAGTCTATTGCAAACTAGGAGGCACTCCTTCAAAATTTATTAAGCAGAAAAAGCCAGTAACTGTCCAACCCGGGGATCCACCCAGGACCTCGAGGTTCCAAAACGGCATTTTACCTCTATGCCAAGACCAAGCGAGTGAAGCCGCTGGCGGGTCAGCTAGTAATTACATATAATAAATAGAACCGAGACATCTAGGTGATGCTTGAAGCCGTGATGAAAAGGGGGTTGCCAGGTCGGCTATTACAAATCGACCCGAACTCTTTGGCTAGTGTTGCAATAATGTAGATGTTATAAATAAACTTATTATGTACTACACCTACTATGAGTTTACATTATATATTTCCAAGAAACTATTAAATTTAAATAAATTTTTCGTCACACCTATTAAGGCATATATTAGTTTCATCATCATCTCAGCCATAGGACGTCTACTGCTGAACATACGCCTCCCCAGGAGTTTTCAAAAGGACCGGTTGGAAGTGGCCTGCATCCAACGTCGTCCTGCTACCTTTGTCAGGTCGTCAGTCCATCTTGTCAGTGGACGACCTACGCTGCGCTTGCCTGTCCGTGGTCTCTACTCCAGAACCTTCCGGCCCCATCGGCCATTTGTTCTGCGTGCTATGTGGCCTGCCCACTGCCACTCTAACTGGCTAATCTTCTGGGCTATGTCGGTGACTTTAGTTCGTCTACGGATCTCTTCATTTCTGATTCGATCACGTAGAGAAACCCCAAGCATAGCCCTCTCCATAGCTTGTTGTGCGACTTTGAGCTTGCTTATGAGGCATATAGTAAGAGACCACGTTTCAGGGTATGTCATCACTGGTAACACACATTGTTCAAAGACTCTCGTCTTGAGGCACTGAGGTATTTTTGACGAGAAGACTTAAAGTTTCCAGAATGCTGCCCAGCCGAGTCGGATTCGACAATTGACCTCTTTCTCTATACATTAGTTTACGATTTATTTAAGTTAAAAATAAAGATTTAATAAAACAATCGATTGTGGTAAGATAAAAGTCGGTTCATGAAAGTTGCAGCAAAATGCTAGGGAACAAGATCTTTAACCTCTTTCTCTTTTTTTCTTATATTCACCAAGTCTCTATGTGTACATTGCCCTTTATAAAATGCTAGCTGCACCCCGCGGTTTCACCCGCGTGGTTATGGAACATGATTATTATAAAAACCATCATATATCCTGCCCTGGTATAATATAATCTATTTCTATAACAAACTTAATTACTATCCGATCAGCCATTTAGGCATAACAAACCAGCAAATATACTCATTTTCATATTTACAATATTACTCGCTGTGCTCGGCGGTTTCACCCGCGCACAGTGTCAAGTGCTTAGCGACAAGTGGTAGCAAAGCTGTACCACAAACAATTTGCGAAAAAGTATTCCTATTGAGAGCGTCAACCGCTCCAGACCGCATGAGGCATCACTAGCATCATCAACAGTTGTTCATACAACATCTCAAACAACACTGGAGCAGTTGTGCCAGCGACCCAAGGCCATCATACTCCGCTATGTAAAGGAGTTAGGATGGCTTGAGTAAATACAAACTATGCGTTATCTATGTCACAGTTGCCCTAGTTAAATAACAGTTTGTACTGCTTCACGTGAACGACACGTTACGTCACACTTACACAGTTATTCGCGCTAGCCCACAGAAATTGCCTTACCACTACCTATGCTGTGGATTTTGAAATTTAACCTTCGCCGAAAGGTTAGGCTCAAAGTAGGAATCGATCCTGCAGCCATCGGATTGGCGACCGACCCTTACTACTCCGAGAAATAATCGCTTATTTTATAACCTTTCCATATCAAAAGTACTGAACTTAATCGGCTAGCAAATAAGTATAAAATGACCTAGAAATACCACTTAGCCACTTTTAATGTTTATTTTTCCCCTGTGAGATAGCTATTTTCCACGCGAAGCTGCAAAAAGAGCTTTGACTCTGGCATTATTTATAAACACGTCCAGAATACAGCCTGAGTATATAAATAAGTATTGCATCCGTAAAATCACAGCCTGGCATTAAAATCCGAGTTCGAATATCCGATTCATATAAATATTTTATCACCTGCCGGATTGCCGGTAGTCAGTGAAATCACCTACGTACGGCTTTTTCAGGATTTTGGTAGCTATTAATAACGAATGTCGGTGTAATTTATTGAAATAAAATGAAACAAAAAATATCCATTACTTTTCATTTAGTTGAAAACTTGCGTAATACAACAACACTATTCGAACAAGAAATATAAATCCTACTTTTCAGTTATATAAAGCTTTCCAAGCTACTCGACAGATGGCACGTTTAAATCAACTGAGGAATATATTCAAAGTCCGGACGGTACCCCGGTGAACCATCATGGTATCTGACATGCATATAGTCTGAAAATGCGGGCTTTTATTCCCGTCTGAGAATGTTATCTCTCTAACATTTGCAAAAAAATCTTGTAAGTTTTTAATACTTAGTAGCTATTTAAGTTTGAAAATTCTCGTGAGTTTGACACATATTTATTACCACACTGACAAAGAAGATTTACCACCAACACTCGGGCAATCTCCGTGCATACGGGAGATGACGCGGCGCATTACCAGTACCGAGGGCACCCCCTCACCACATACTGCGCCCGCGCACGCACCGCGGCTCTCGCGCCGGGCCGAGCGCGCTGCAGCCCGCTGTCCGCAGTGGTCGCCGCGACCTTGCAGCGTAAACTCCCTGAGGATGGGTATCGGACATGCCCGAAACCTAGGTCGATAACGTCGGCTAATTACGTGAGTAAAGTCGGTTTTAATATTTAATAAATACTTAGTAGCTGTTATAAGTTTAAATTGAAACATGAATATGGAATATACATAACATTTATGAAGATTTGTTGACTATTTTCTTCTTTGGCGCGCCTAGCTGAATTCGTACATTTTCCATTAAGAGCAACACAAAAAAGATGTTATACCATGTAACAGTCGGCAAAACAAACTGTTTTGTATTATGGCGTTACTCAAGCCACTAAAGAAGAAGTTGAACTCTTCAAATTCCTGTATGATACTGATGGATCGATTGGACACAATATTTTAACGCTACTCGACATAGCCAACATGCCTTTTTGGTTCATTATTTCTGGCGGTACTTTTAACTGAAAATTTAATAGGGTTCTCCTATCTGTATATCCGCTAAAGGATTGATTAAAATGCTTGTTATTTGTTTTAATAACATATTTTCACGTTGATCCCCCGGATAATCCAACTTTGGAAGCGTACTCGACCAGATTGGCAAATAATTGGCACTCACAAATGAAACATATGATTTATTTTTAAACAACAGCGTCCAATCCAATTATATTAGGCGGCGATTGAAAATAAACATCAGCACAATTGAAATCGTTGAAATAAAAATGTGAAATTTAAAAATAATAGCGCTCTTAAATGCTTGTTTAAATGTTATAATTTTTGAAACGGTTAATGATTATTCTTAATAAGATTTGACGACCCAATTTACTCCGAAGTAGATTTCCAAAAAAATTTTGAACAGTGAATCATGATAATTTAGAAAAATATTTCTCTATTAGACAGGGTTTTACTAGCACAGTGCCACAGTTCTTATCTCTGGGTGGCACTGCAACTGTCATGGGCCAGTGTCAGTGGCCACAGTGCCTAACATCACGCGCACGACTTGCTTGTCTCATCACTTTATTGCGTTAAAAAGCGTTAGCTCAACGGTAGTACTTTTCGTATTGAGATATTTTGGAACTTCGCGGACACTAGCCATATTCTTATCGACGTCACCTGTACTGATATAATTTTGAGTAAATAAACTTAAGACAGCGTAGGGAATCTTTTTGGACACTGCCTTGTAGTTTGCGATATAAATGTCAAACTTGAGAGGCCCAAGCCTTGTGTTATAACATATAAACCTACTAAACATATTTCGTTCGACAGTTTTAGTAATTATTTAAGAACTATACCATGGGAATTAATACCGACTCTTGGTGACGGTAATAAAATGGTTGACGTTTTCAACCATATTGTACTAAATATTTTTAATACTTTACGTACCAGAAACGTAAATTTACGTGAGTTCAGTCATAAGTTTTTTGTTTTAATTACCACAGTATAGTAAGGGTTAATCACCATGTACCCTTAAAACATTTTTATTCAAACTCGCTCCTTTTCCTGTATAACTAAATTAAACATAAACCTCATGATGAGGTTACGCAATGAAGTTTCAGCGGCTTATCACAAAACGAGGACCGACAGTAAAAATATATACTACAAGAAGACTTTGAAATCTACTGTCAATCAAGCGCTCTTTCATGAAAAATCTGCGTATTTTAAATAAAATGTTAACCGTAACATTAAAACCCCGAAGTTATTATGGAATAATCTTAAAAATACCTTGTTGCCTGAAAATAATACGTAATTCAGTATTATTTTCAGACGTTATTTATTGATCCAAATATGATAAATATCCGTTTTCGAAACGTATCTGGCTCCTCAGATGTAACTACAAATTAATAGGATGCCTAACTAAAGCTAACATATAATTTGATTATGATACGTTTTGTTTTGCAATAGTTAACAAAGATCTCATTAGTTTAGACATAATTATGAATATAATTAATAGTTTAAAATCCAATGCAGAAAGTTGTGATCAACTAAATTGAAATATGCTGCTTATGACGTTTCCTTATACAATAGAGATTCGATAAATGAATCTATTTGCACATCAACATTTCCTGCAGTGCGATTCTCGAAGCAGCAAACATCGTTGCATCTTTGAAAACATCCGTGAAACAAATGACGATATGACAAGAAACGTTGGAAAAACAACCTTGTATGCAAGGGCGATCTCATAAAGTATTTGATATCGGTAAGTTCGTCGACGAGCACATCGACGAATCATTAGAGAATCGAACCACTGATCTTTGAAAACTTGCTGTCTTGTGTCCTTTGACTCAAAATTCCTCATAAAATATCATGATATTCGGTAGTAAACACAAACTAAAAAGTTTAACTCCTTCAGCAAGTGTCAAGTTCATTGATAAAACCATTGAACGAGTGTACGAAGCACGCAATCTGGGTTTGCAAATGGATTGTGACATGCAGTACGAGAAGCATGTCAGAAATGCGGTTAAAAATTTATTTTATCAGTTGAAAGTATTCTCAAGAATGAGGCCTTTTATAAACGAACGTTTGCGTATACAGCTGGTGGAGTCGTTTGTTTTATCTACGAGTACATTAATTTATATGGATGTGGATTTTGGTCCCCGTATGTTAGCAAGAACAGAAAAGCTTGTTCAAAAAAGCAAGTCAACATGTTCAGAATGCGTGTGTTCGGTTCTGCTTTGACATTCTGTTTAGGGCTCATATGACTCCATACCTCATCAGGCCCATTTAATTTATTTTTACCAGATAACGGAACTGACTTCAACACTAAAAAGTGTAATAGCTTGTTGAAATCGGTACCATGATAGTTCGTACCTATTATCACAATATTGTGTGCATGGTACCTACTTCAAATAAATATTTTACACTTTTAAGTGTTGAATTTGGTTCCCTTTTTGATAAAAAAATAATTTCACCCTTTTTAGTGACTAATTACAGGATCGATGTCATCACCGTCAATAATGATATCAACAAATCATCAAAATAGGTGAAAGATTTTTTTAGTTAATGGAGTGTAATTTAAAAACAGCTGAACTGAATTTGATGGAACTTAAATAAAACCACACAGAAATCACCAGCTTTCAAATAATAAAAGAATCATCAACATCGGTTCACCCAGTCGAAAGTTCTGAGGAAACAAAAAAAAACAGATGAATTGAGAACCATAAAAAAAGGTTTTTCTGAAAATTAGGTAAACACTTAATTTAGCTAATCTTCTTTTTGGAGTGCTACAACACAAAGTTACAATTTATTAATTTGAGAAATATTCCTGAATCTAGAGTCAGAGAACATTTGGGTCTCGGCAGTGTGTGAAACAACTCTCGACACAACGGCATAACCCTGCCGCGTTTCGAGGTAGTTTCCGTAACTCTGCATCCAAGTGTTGGAATAATATGCCACCGCCGCGCCGATAAGGAACCTGCAAAACATCATGGGATAAAAATAAATTGTTTTCTGTATAAACATCAAAAAACCAGGATACACATAACCATTACACCAGTGCTATCTAAATGTATGATATACGTGCTTGTTTTTTTACCTTGTTTTGTGCTTTATTGATTTATTAAGTTTTAATAAATTGTTGTATTACTTGATTGTACCCAAGAGTGCATTGTTCTTTTGTCACTTACTAAAATACATACACAATGGAATCTTCTTACCAATATACTTACATATATATTTGTTTTCGTTCTCGTTTTTGCTTTTTAGCCAAAATGTATCTTTATTCAACGGTAATATTTAAACCACTGTAGTTACGTTTCTTGTGACGTCAGCGATCGATCAACTTTAGAGTAACCTCAACGTTTCAGCCAAGTTGCATTCACCGTGATCACAAGCTGGCGACGTCGTGCTTACATGCGGCTAGTACTCTTGTCTCCAACTTTACCCGCATTTATTTTTTAAATTGTCTTCATCACTGTCACCAACACACCACACTATAAGTATCGGAAATCCCGTATGGAGATAAATTGCGATGCGACCACATTGTCATCACTAAATAAAAAATATATAGTTAAGTTACCACTAAAGCGGTGTACCTCTGTACTCCAAAGTTTTCGAAAAAAACAAGTTTTACAAGTCATTGCTTCGACTCAATATTTATACGACAAGAACTACTTCCACAGTATGTACCGGAGTATTTGGTCAAAAGCAATGTCACGATAAGTGCGACGACGAATTTAATTAATAATCATCATCATCATCATTATCAGCCGGAAGACGTCCACTGCTGAACATATGCCTCCCCCATAGAACGCCACTTGGACCGGCTACTCGCTTCCTGCATCCAGCGATTCCCCGCGGTTTTTATGAGGTCGTCGGTCCACCTACACTAATGCCGGGGCCGGCCTACACTAATTAATAATGGATTATAATAAATTCCAATTATTGATCTATGTACGATCTGTATTGATTTTTATTATTACCGTATTAAAAACTTACATTAGTAAGCCTGTTGACTTGTAACTTGGCATTATCAATAAATGATTGATTGACAAACGTGCACTAGCGTTGGGTAGAATGGTGACCACACAAAGACTGAATTAGACTAACCTACACCTTGATAAGAATATAATGCAGAACTTTCAGAATACGATTCTTGTCGATGTCCTGTCGACCCAATGACTTGTTTTTTTGAAGTAAGTGACTAGTCGAAATTTTGAACTTGTCGAAATTCAGAGGTACACCCCCACTAAAGACCTGTCTTCACGTAATGCGAGAACCTTTACAAAAAAACCTACATGAAGTATAATTGTTTATCCAAACAAACAATCTAGAAACTGTTACATGACAGCTTTCAATAACACCTGTACAATACCAGTTACACCTTCATAAACAAATCAAACAATTAGATCATATATACAGCTTTTTCGACTATCGATTACATTCGTTTATTCGAACGGTCTTTATCAACGGTCCAAGAGACGAATTACATTCATCAAAAAGCCAAAACCCGAATCGATACCAACACTGAATGGTAACACATTTTGATTAACGATCGTCTGTTAATCGAGAACCGAGTCGATTAATGACTCGGGTATATACTTGATATTCGATACTACTCGATACGGAGTAATGGAAGGTTATCGCTCACTATGAGAGCTATTTGTTGCGATAATTTTGGGCTTAAGTTTGGAGGTTTTAATGGATGAGGCTTCTTACGAGAATGCTTGAGTTCCTCAAGTAAGAAATGGAGTTCTACGTACATATTTTATACAAATGTGTATGTTTATGTTTAACTATATGCATCCCGCGGTTTTACCCACGTGGTAATGAATGGTGATGATGAATAACAAATAAGAAGAAAATGATAAGATAAGAAATAGGCAAAGAGACTAATAATTTGTTTCTACAATAAAAGTAGCGGAAGCGGCCTGCATCCTGCATTAAATGCAGGATGCAGGCCGCTTCCAACCGGTCCTTTTGGAAAACTATGGGGGAGAAAACATAGGGGAGGCATATGTTCAGCAGTAGACGTCCTATGGCTGAGATGATGATGATGATGATGATGATGATGATGAAACAGACAGACAGACTACAGACAAACTATTTAAAAATTGTTTTTTTTTATGTAAGATCCGTATGTACCTTAATCTGCATTAAGTGAAAAGCTGTTCATTTATAACAAACAGACACTTCAACTTATCTGTATGTATGTATGTATAGATAACACTTCTGTGTACGGTTCTATAGTTGAGAATGATGGAAAGCGTATGATTTTTCTGAAATGGAATTTTTATGAATTTATACAAATGTTTATTAGAATTTAAATATGCAGAGGCATAAGAATAGATTTAAATTAACATTAACAATAAAATAAACTGATCAATTCTCGGCCACAAGTTGCTTACTGCCTTTACAATAATTGACTAATGGATCAAATTGTACTATTGTCAAACAAAATGGTCAAGCTCTGAATAACCTAAGGCGTGACACTTTAAAACTAACAAATATTTATTCGCTCATAGTGCTAAAATAATGTATAGCTTTAGAACAAAGGTTTTGTAAACGCGATTTTTCACGCTGCACATTATTTCACATCACATTTATAAAAGAAACACGGTATGCTAGATTTAAAAGTAGAATAAATGCTGTGGAGAAAATACGACGCAGTTTATAACCGCTCGCGTGACACGTGTTATCAGAGAGCGTGACACTTTAGGGGGGACTGTTTTAATTTTGTGCTTATGCTAGACTACATATATATAGAATCTATTTACAGGGTGTTTGGTAAAAGGTCCGACAAATCAAATGAGCGTGTTCGGGGGTCCAGTTGGAGAATACAAGTTGGGCAAAAAAAACCCCTGATACCCAATTTTTTTTATGTTTTTTTTTTGTGAATTTTTACGTTTTCCCCGATATTGTACCTATTTACCACCATAACATTTGTAAAATCTGTTTTAGAACGGATGTTTTTACTTGAATTCTATAAATATATAAATATATATAAATTAACCCCTATTTTTCCTGGTCACCTTATAATTTGAAAACGGCTTTACAGATTTCGCTAATTCTGTTTTGTTGTGTTAATTATTGTCAGGAGAAGGTTTTTATAAAAGAAAAACTAAGAAAAGATAGGAGGTTATAGCGAGACCGAAGGCCAAGCATACTACATGAACGAAGTCGCGGGCAGTCGCTAGTATATTTATAATTCTAGAGGTCTACCTTGAAAAAATAATTAAAAGTTTGCTTGTAACGAAGAGCTTAGAGGCTTTGCGTGACTTGCGGCATTGTTAGTGAGTAGCATAAGCTCGATTAAAATATAAAACCTAATTTCTTAATCATCAGTGGCATGTCATTTCTTAGATTGAAAGTCGTCACTAGAAGTTATTTGTATAGAAGGTCAATCGTCTACTTCGGCTGATGTACAAGAACAACCGTCGGCAAAACAAACTGTTTTGTATTACTCAAACCACTAAAGAAGAAGTTGAACTCTTCAAATTCCTGTATTATACTGATGGATCGATTGGACACAATATTTTAAAGCTACTCGACATAGCCAACATGCCTTTTTGGTTCATTATTTCTGGAGGTACTTTTAACTGAAAATTTAATAGGGTTCTCCTATCTGTATATCCGCTAAAGGATTTATTAAAATGCTTGTTATTTGTTTTAATAACATATTTTCACGTTGATCCCTCGGATAATCCAACTTTGGAAGCGTACTCGACCAGATTGGCAAATAATTGGCACTTACAAATGAAACATATGATTTATTTTTAAACAACAGCGTCCAATCCAATTATATTTGGCGGCGATTGAAAATAAACATCAGCACAATTGAAATCGTTGAAATAAAAATGTGAAATTGAAAAACAATAGCGCTCTTAAATGCTCGTTCAGTTATTATAATTTTTGAAACGGTTAATGATTATTCTTAATAAGATTTGACGACCCAATTTACTCCGAAGTAGATTACCAAAAAAAATTTGAACAGTGAATCATGATAATTTAGAAAAATATTTCTTTATTAGACAGGGTTTTACTAGCACAGTGCTACAGTTCTTATCTCTGGGTGACACTGCAACTGTCATGGGCCAGTGTCAGTGGCCACATTGCCTAACATCACGCGCACGACTTGCGATATTTTGAAACTTCGCGGACACTAGCCAGATTCATATCGACGTCACCTGTACTGATATGATTTTGAGTAAATAAACTTAAGACAACGTAGGGAATCTTTTTGGACACTGCCTTGTAGTTTGCGTTATAAATGTCAAACTAGAGAGGCCCAAGCCTTGTGTTATAACATATAAACCTACTAAACATATTTCGTTCGACAGTTTTAGTAATTATTTAAGAACTATACCATGGGAATTAATACCGACTCTTGGTAACGGTAATAAAATGGTTGACGTTTTCAACCATATTGTACTAAATATTTTTAATACTTTACGTACCAGAAACGTAAATTTACGTGAGTTCAGTCATAAGTTTTTTGTTTTAATTACCACAGTATAGTAAGGGTTAATCACCATGCACCCTTAAAACATTTTTATTCAAACTCGCTCCTTTTCCTGTATAACTAAATTAAACATAAACCTCATGATGGGGTTACGCAATGAAGTTTCAGCGGCTTATCACAAAACGAGGACCGACAGTAAAAATATATACTTTGAAATCTACTGTCAATCAAGCGCTCTTTCATGAAAAATCTGCGTATTTTAAATAAAATGTTAACCGTAACATTAAAACCCCGAAGTTATTATGGAATAATCTTAAAAATACCTTGTTGCCTGAAAATAATACGTAATTCAGTATTATTTTCAGACGTTATTTATTGATTAAAATATGATAAATATCCGTTTTTGAAACTTATCTGGCTCCGCAGATGTAACTACAAATTAATAGGATGCCTAACTAAAGCTAACATATAATTTGATTATGATACGTTTTGTTTTGCAATAGTTAACAAAGATCTCATTAGTTTAGACATAATTATGAATATAATTAAAAGTTTAAAATCCAATGCAGAAAGTTGTGATCAACTAAATTCAAATATGCTGCTTATGACGTTTCCTTATACAATAGAGATTCGATAAATGAATCTATTTGCACATCAACATTTCCTGCCGTGCGGTTCTCTAAGAGCAAACATCTTTGCATCAAACAACATCCGTGAAACAAATGACGAGATGACAAGAAACGTTGGAAAAACAACCTTGTATACAAGGGCGATATCTCATAAAGTATTTGATATCGGTAAGTTCGTCGACGAGCACATCGACGAATCATTAGAGAATCGAACCACTGATCATTGAAAACTTGCTGTCTTGTGTCCTTTGACTCAAAATTCCTCATAAAATATCATGATATTCGGTAGTAAACACAAACTAAAAAGTTTAACTCCTTCAGCAAGTGTCAAGTTCATTGATGAACCCATTGAACGAGTGTACGAAGCACGCAATCTGGGTTTGCAAATGGATTGTGACATGCAGTACGAGAAGCATGTCAGAAATGCGGTTAAAAATTAATTTTATCAGTTGAAAGTATTCTCAAGAATGAGGCCTTTTATAAACGAACGTTTGCGTATACAGCTGGTGGAGTCGTTTGTTTTATCTACGAGTACATTAATTTCTATGGATGTGGATTTTGGTCCCCGTATGTTAGCAAGAACAGAAAAGCTTGTTCAAAAAAGCAAGTCAACATGTTCAGAATGCGTGTGTTCGGTTCTGCTTTGACATTCTGTTTAGGGCTCATATGACTCCATACCTCATCAGGCCCATTTAATTTAATTTTACCAGATAACGGAACTGACTTCAACACTAAAAAGTGTAATAGCTTGTTGAAATCGGTACCATGATAGTTCGTACCCATTATCACAATATTGTGTGCATGGTACCTACTTCAAATAAATATTTTACACTTTTAAGTGTTGAATTTGGTTCCCTTTTTGATAAAAAAATAATTTCACCCTTTTTAGTGACTAATTACAGGATCGATGTCATCACCGTCAATAATGACATCAACAAATCATCAAAATAGGTGAAAGATTTTTTTAGTTAATGGAGTGTAATTTAAAAACAGCTGAACTGAATTTGATGGAACTTAAATATAACCACACAGAAATCACCAGCTTTCAAATAATAAAAGAATCATCAACATCGGTTCACCCAGTCGAAAATTCTGAGGAAACAAAAAAAACAGATGAATTGAGAACCATAAAAAAAGGTTTTTCTGAAAATTAGGTAAACACTTAATTTAGCTAATCTTCTTTTTGGAGTGCTACAACACAAAGTTACAATTTATTCGTTTGAGAAATATTTCTGAATCTAGAGTCAGAGAACATTTGGGCCTCGGCAGTGTGTGAAACAACTCTCGACACAACGGCATAACCCTGCCGCGTTTCGAGGTAGTTTCCGTTACGCTGCATCCAAATGTTGGAGTAATATTCCACCGCCGCGCCGATAAGAAACCTGAAAACATCATGGGATAAAAATAAATTGTTTTCTGTATAAACATCAAAAAACCAGGATACACATAACCATTACACCAGTGCTATCTAAATGTATGATATACGTGCTTGTTTTTTTACCTTGTTTTGTGTTTTATTGATTTATTAAGTTTTAATAAATTGTTGTAGTACTTGATTGTACCCAAGAATGCATTGTTCTCTTGTAATTTACTAAAATACATACACAATGGAATCTTCTTACCAATATACTTACATATATATTTGTTTTTGTTCTCTTTTTTGCTTTTTAGCCAAATGTATCTTTTATTATAGTAATAATTAAACCACTGTAGTTACGTTTCTTGTGACGTCAGCGATCGATCAACTTTAGAGTAACCTCAACGTTTCAGCCAAGTTGCATTCACCGTGATCACAAGCTGGCGTCATCGTGCTTACATGCGGCTAGTACTCTTGTCTCCAACTTTACCCGCACTTATTTTTTTAAATTGTCTTGATCACTGTCACCAACACATCACACTATAAGTATCGGAAATCCCGTATGGAGATAAATGGCGATGCGACCACATTGTCATCACTAAATAAAAAATATATAGTTAAGTTAACACTAAAGCGGTGTACCTCTGTACTCCAAAATTAAAAAAAAAAAACAAGTTTTACAAGCCATTGCTTCGGCTGAACATTTATTCGACAAGAATTACTTTCACAGAACGTAGCGGAGTATCTGGTCAGAGCAATGTCACGATAAGTGCGACGACGAATTCAATTAAATATAATGAATTATAATACATCCAAATTAATGATGCATGTACGATTTGTATTGATTTTATTATAATAGTAATCAAAACTTACAGTAGTAAGCCTGTTGACTTGAAACTTGGCGATATCAATAAATGATTGATTGATTGACGCCAGAATTAGACTAACCTTCACCTCGATAAGGATATAACGCAGCACTTTTAGGATACAATTCTTGTCGATCCAATGACTTGTCGAACTATGTTTATTCGAAGTAAGTGACTAGTCGAAATTTTGAACTTGTCGAAATTCAGAGGTACACCCCCACTAAAGACCTGTCTTCACGTAATGCGAGAACCTTTACAAAAAAACCTACATGAAGTATAATTGTTTATCCAAACAAACAATCTAGAAACTGTTACATGACAGCTTTCAATAACACCTGTACAATACCAGTTACACCTTCATAAACAAATCAGACAGTTAGATCATATATACAGCTTTTTCGACTATCGATTACATTCGTTTATTCGAACGGTCTTTATCAACGGTCCAAGAGACGAATTACATTCATCAAAAAGCCAAAACCCGAATCGATACCAACACTGAATGGTAACACATTTTGATTAACGATCGTCTGTTAATCGAGAACCGAGTCGATTAATGACTCGGGTATATACTTGATATTCGATACTACTCGATACGGAGTAATGGAAGGTTATCGCTCATTATGAGAGCTATTTGTTGCGATAATTTTGGGCTTAAGTTTGGAGGTTTTAATGGATGAGGCTTCTTACGAGAATGCTTGAGTTCCTCAAGTAAGAAATGGAGTTCTACGTACATATTTTATACAAATGTGTATGTTTATGTTTAACTATATGCATCCCGCGGTTTTACCCACGTGGTAATGAATGGTGATGATGAATAACAAATAAGAAGAAAATGATAAGATAAGAAATAGGCAAAGAGACTAATAATTTGTTTCTACAATAAAAGTAGCGGAAGCGGCCTGCATCCTGCATTAAATGCAGGATGCAGGCCGCTTCCAACCGGTCCTTTTGGAAAACTATGGGGGAGAAAACATAGGGGAGGCATATGTTCAGCAGTAGACGTCCTATGGCTGAGATGATGATGATGATGATGATGATGATGATGAAACAGACAGACAGACTACAGACAAACTATTTAAAAATTGTTTTTTTTTATGTAAGATCCGTATGTACCTTAATCTGCATTAAGTGAAAAGCTGTTCATTTATAACAAACAGACACTTCAACTTATCTGTATGTATGTATGTATAGATAACACTTCTGTGTACGGTTCTATAGTTGAGAATGATGGAAAGCGTATGATTTTTCTGAAATGGAATTTTTATGAATTTATACAAATGTTTATTAGAATTTAAATATGCAGAGGCATAAGAATAGATTTAAATTAACATTAACAATAAAATAAACTGATCAATTCTCGGCCACAAGTTGCTTACTGCCTTTACAATAATTGACTAATGGATCAAATTGTACTATTGTCAAACAAAATGGTCAAGCTCTGAATAACCTAAGGCGTGACACTTTAAAACTAACAAATATTTATTCGCTCACAGTGCTAAAATAATGTATAGCTTTAGAACAAAGGTTTTGTAAACGCGATTTTTCACGCTGCACATTATTTCACATCACATTTATAAAAGAAACACGGTATGCTAGATTTAAAAGTAGAATAAATGCTGTGGAGAAAATACGACGCAGTTTATAACCGCTCGCGTGACACGTGTTATCAGAGAGCGTGACACTTTAGGGGGGACTGTTTTAATTTTGTGCTTATGCTAGACTACATATATATAGAATCTATTTACAGGGTGTTTGGTAGAGGGTCCGACAAATCAAATGAGCGTGTTCGGGGGTCCAGTTGGAGAATACAAGTTGGGCAAAAAAAACCCCTGACACCCAATTTTTTTTATGTTTTTTTTTTGTGAATTTTTACGTTTTCCCCGATATTGTACCTATTTACCACCATAACATTTGTAAAATCTGTTTTAGAACGGATGTTTTTACTTGAAAACTATAAATATATAAATATATATAAATTAACCCCTATTTTTCCTGGTCACCTTATAATTTGAAAACGGCTTTACCGATTTCGCTAATTCTGTTTTGTTGTGTTAATTATTGTCAGGAGAAGGTTTTTATAAAAGAAAAACTAAGAAAAGATAGGAGGTTATAGCGAGACCGAAGGCCAAGCATACTACATGAACGAAGTCGCGGGAAGTCGCTAGTATATTTATAATTCTAGAGGTCTACCTTGAAAAAATAATTAAAAGTTTGCTTGTAACGAAGAGCTTAGAGGCTTTGCGTGACTTGCGGCATTGTTAGTGAGTTGCATAAGCTCGATTAAAATATAAAACCTAATTTCTTAATCATCAGTGGCATGTCATTTCTTAGATTGAAAGTCGTCACTAGAAGTTATTTGTATAGAAGGTCAATCGTCTACTTCGGCTGATGTACAAGAACAGAATGCCTCGCCTTTTTTTTTCGAACGGACTAATGCTGTTTGCCTCTACCGGCATTTACAGCGTCACCAGACGGGTGGCGAGCTCAGATGGCACTCAGCCAGAATTGCCTCGCCATTTTTTTTTTAGAACGGACTAATGCTGTTTGCCTCTACCGGCATTTACAGCGTCACCGGACGGGTGGCGAGCGCAGATGGCACTCAGCCAGAATTGCCTCGCCTTTTTTTTTAGAACGGACTAATGCTGTTTGCCTCTACCGGCATTTACAGCGTCACCGGGCAGGTAGCGAGCGCAGATGGCACTCAGCCAGAATGCCTTGCCTTTTTTTTTGAAACGGACTAATGCTGTTTGCCTCTACCGGCATTTACAGCGTCACCGGACAGGTAGGCCTCGCCTTTCGCTTGCTCTTGTCTTTTATAGGCGCTAAAGACTCGCCCCCGTCCAACATGGAAGGCGGAACTACGTCAGCAGGTGAAAAGCGAGTCATTAAAATAATTTATCTTAATCTTCATACAATATTGTCAATTAATATCTTATGTTTTCTCTTTAATACTCATATGACATTTAATTACTTATTTATAAAGTGTTATCTATACCATGTGATAATAAGGAGTTATTAAAGTCGTAAGCAGTCAGTTGCTTACAACCGCCGTCATCCGCCATCAGTGATGGCGGACCGGATATTAACTTCGAGGATATTATAAATTTACTAAAATACAGATCACACTTCATTCTTATGATTATTGTTATACAGACTGACTGGTTGAACACTTTACATAAACAAGGACATGATAATTCATGGTCACATGAAACGTTTAAAAAAATAAAATTAAAAAAATACCGTTAAACTACAGAGGAAACCTTCATTCTATGAATGTGCTATAACTCGAAAATTATGGACACCGTCCGAACGGGGTTAATGACCCAAAGCGCCGCGCCGCGTTCAAAGGAATCAAGCTGCGTCCGAACGGGGTTAATGTCCCAAAGGGCCGCGCCGCCCGCGCCGCGTTCACAGGAATCAAAGGATGCCGCGATCGTCAGCCGCCCGCCCGGCCGCGCCGCGCCGGTGTAAACAAACAAGTACTTACCTTGCCGCGCTAAGGCAAATTTTATTACTACACGCGCGCCGCGAGTGACCATGTTTATTGTTTTGAGTAGACAATTAAAGTTAAATTAGGTAAATATTAGGCACCTATTTTTTTTTCTTAATTAGAACGAGAATCGAGTACTGAGCACTATATATCAATATGTAAAGTGTTCAACCAGTCACCCTGTATACATGCATTAATATTATATTTATATCAAATTATTAAAACTAACTAAAATGATAAATGCAATCTGTGGTCGTTTAACGTCCGGTACGACATCTTGTAATGGCGGAGCGGCTGCGGAATGTATGTCTAGCGAGTGGTCATACTACAACGTTATACATGTGATTCTAATATTTGTTAAGACTTAGTGGAATTGGACAAAGTAGAAAACGAAGCAAAACGAAAAAAAAAGCGCTCGTAGCGGACCTTAACTTGGCGATCTTAACCGATCAACAAGTTAAGCAACACTTGCTGCGGTCAGGACTTGGATGTGTGACCGCTGGTGGCATTGTCCACCTGAGCGCTTCCGTGCTTCGGAAGGCACGTTAAGCCGTCGGTCCTGGTTGTTTGTCTTAAGACAACAGTCGTTAGGCTATGTCGAAGGCCTTCGACATGGGTTGGCCACTAACCTATCCACCAAGCCGCACAAGGCCCGCGTGGTGGATAATGGCCCAACTCCTCTTTCTGAGAGGAAGGCTCGAGTCCCATCAGTGGGAACAAAATTGGCTGATTATGTAATGTTATGTATACTAAACCACGCAACGTTGCTTTTGTGTTTTACTCGTCATCACCCTTGAAAGTTTTCTTGCACCACTTTACAAGAGCGTGACTCAGACAGGACAGAGACTTATTTATTTGACTGTGTCTTAATAATTATCATTGGATACAACTGTAAATATTTATACAAATAATAATAATAAATCATGTATTACAACACACAGTTACAAGTTATGTAAACATGATATCAATGATGAGTGTGATACATTTTCAAAAGGAATAATTTGTACTCTTATGATAGCATGAGCGGAAAACTGGAATTCAAACTAGGTTTCCCCGTGCTATGAAGACCAGTTCTCACCCTCCCGATACAGATAGGTGCAGGTTACAAGTAATAAAAAAATAATATAAAGAGGCAAAAAAAACAAACATCACTACATAGTATAAAACAAAGTCGCTTCCCGCTGTATGTCTGTCCCTATGTATACTTAGATCTTTAAAACTACAAAACGGATTTTAATGCGGATTTTTTTAATAGATAGAGTGATTCAAGAGAAAGGTTTATATGTATAATACATGCATAATATAGTAGAGAAACAGTAATAATTTTCGAGAACTCTAATGTGATGTCAAAACACATTTCTTGCGCTTACATTGCAAACGCTGGCTGAACCCTACGAGGTAGATCAAAATAATGTACTACAGTATTGTACACCTTAAAAAAGTCTACAAAAAAGTCCGCGCCGGTCTTTTCTCTTCTCTTAGGCGGGCTGTAGCATTGCACACGTGCGAAGCCGGGGCGGGTCGCACGAAAGCGCCAACCCAAGTGATAAGACTAATTGTTGTTTAGGTAAATAAGTAGGTATGTGTTTGATTAAAATATCTTGAGAGTGGCAAATTTACAAGAGTCCAATAAGAAAGAAAAAAGTGGAATGAAGCAAATTTCTAAATATTAACATTGACGCGACGTTTGCGTGCCAACGTCACGTTGTACGTTATCACGGATCGCGACATCGTTAGGTTGATTACCTCGGTTCATTGTTATGTTGTTTTACGATTACAGGTGAAGTTAAAGATATAATTATAAGTTGATATTGCTCAGAATATTAATTATTTGATGTGTAAAATTTGTATTGCAGACGAAGTACCAACATTTGAAAACTTCAACAGAAGCATTTTTTTTCTATGCTTAAAAATGTGACGTGCATTACAATCACGAGCTATTACATTTCAAATCATTTTCCCAAGTTTCATATTACAGTCCGTATTAAAGCAGTAAGGTCGATATTACGACATCAAGCTTGATGCTCCAGTATCGAGATTCATATTACGCCAACTTATGAACCAAAACGTATTCAAATGTGCGATTTCCACGCGTCAAGTGAAGCGGTAAATTGAGAATTTCTCGAATTCGAGACACCGAGATCACACAGGGGAGAATTCGTATATCGATGTTCCGTCATAATGATGGGAAACGATGCCTTTTCGAAGAACTGCTTAAGTGGTTTTTAACTCAATATGAGCAAGTGTGATTTTGGTATGTAAAGGTGTGATCCTTAATGTTGTGTAAGTCTACGAATTTTGTTAATTTGTTTTGGGTTTTATTTCACTTACTTGAGTACTGTTATTCAGTTTGTCATGTCAATTTTGAATCCTACTATTCTATTAATATTATAAACGCAAAAGTTTGTGAGTATGAATGTGTGGATCTTCGTCACTTATTAACGCACAAACGGCGGGGGCAATTTGATGAAATTTGGTATGGAGGTAGATGAGGCACTGATTTAACACGTATGATACTTTCATCAACATCGTCATTCATCACGAAGCGGGTGAAAAAGCGGGCACAGCATAGACAAAATATAGACAAATTATAAGATCTCCGCCTTCGTCAAAATCGTAATGATGAAAGTTCTGTGTCAGTTTCTGATGAAATGTAACACAAATACCGCCAAGGGTGATAAAATGTAATGAGGGTATTTTTCCATGGTGATTAATTTTAATTTATAATCAATGATTACTGATTGATATACTAAGTATTTAAATGTACTCAAATAATACTATTATACTCGTAGTAATTGCGTTTGACCATGTACACATATTTTTTTACATTTTGCTATAAAGATAGATATGGCCTTGGAGAAATAATAAGCTACTCGAAGTACTAATCCTGCGCAGACGTAGTCGCGGGCACCAGCTAGTAGTTACATATAGTCCGATTTGTATTATTTGTTTTTTTTGCCGAGTCGGCAAAGTAGTGTAGGACGTCCTGAGGAACGATGGAATGACGATCTGCGCACGACGGCTGGCAAAAACTGGATGCGAGAAGCCCAAGATAGACCTAAGTGGCGTGCAATTGGAGAGGCCTATGTCCAGCAGTGGACTGCTACTGGCTGATAATGATGTTTTTTTTGACTATCAATTATATGATATGATAGGCTATCAATTCATCTTCACTATCTTAGTTGATGGTCAGTGATAAGACAGTTGAAGGTATCACACTAGACTAAGAATAGCGACTTGCTACGAGTATCAAGGACGTCAGCCCCACGCAGTTAGGTGCATACTAACAGATTTTCAAGCTAGATAGTATGACGGAGTCCAGAAGTTCAAAACCATCATGCTGTGAATTTCATCATAATGTTACCTTTCCGAAAGCTTAATTCCGAGAGGTGGGGAACGATGTCGTGGCCGTCTTATCAGTGGCTGAGCCTTGTTACTCGAAAACTGGAAGCTGCTTACACTCACCAAAATGTAGATACAATTACCATGTAGTTATACAATGTATATCCCAGACTTACGAAGGCGGATCACGAGAAGGCACCTTAATGTTTCAGGCAACATCGAGTTTTCACATCTAAACGCATGTAATTTAGTTACAAAGCAAAACATATAAAAGAAATACCATTATGCCAGTTTCCAGATTTACTAGACGAAATAAAAATATACAGGAAATAAAATTGAATAATTTAGATTCAATCTCGTGTAACTCGTTTTTTTTATCATAAAACTTCATACCAAAGTTATTTATTTTCAATGTTAGTCGTGAAAGCCTAAATATGCTAATTTACGTATTCTTTTTAGTAATAAAAAAGTATAAACATTGTAAATGAAAAACATATGTATTTATTGCTCATATGGTAGCCTTATCATCATCTCAGCCGTAGGACGTCCTCTGCTGAACATAATTCAGCCTTAAGCCTCCCCATAATTTTCCAAAAGGACCGGTTGGAAGCGGCCTGCGTCCAACTAAACAACGAGGAAATATTATTTGTTAATGTAGTCAATAAAACGCGGCGAATTTGATTTAAGGCGCTGCCCAAAGCCAAAGATCCGTAAAACGCTATGTGCTTCGGCGCACAGTGATTGATACAAACTTGAAAAAAATACAGCGCATAGTTAAAAGTTTATAAAATAAGACTTATATAACAGTATTGCACAATATTTATCTGGCACCTTGAAGTGTCGAACTTTTTATATAAGCTTTTTTTATTAAAACGTTTTACAGTCAACTTGAATTTGCCGTCTGTGAGCTCAGTTATGTGTTTTGGGATTTTATTGTAAAATTGCACACAATTTCCTAGGAATGACTTATTAGTCTTCGCAAGTCTAAAACTAGGTACAGCTATCCTATTTCTATTTCTGGTATTAAAAGTGTGGTGATCACTATTTAACTTATATTTATGTAATTTTTTACGAACATACATTATATTTTCAAATACATATAAGGAAGGCAACGTTAATATATTGATTTCTTTAAATAAATCTCAAAGTTTCACGGGGAGCCATTTCGTATATACGAGTAGCTCCAATAGCACGTTTCTGTAGGATAAATATAGGAATATAAATATATATATATATAAATATAGGAATATATTATATAGGTTCCCGAAGGCAAGGCGAGCTCTGACGTTACAAGCGTTGAAAAAGTACACATGTATAGAATACACGGGATCGGGATATCGGGACAAAAAATAATAGTTTGCTGGTCTGTGGTCTCCATTCAAAAACCTTCCGACACACATTATACAGATTACCTACTAACTTATTAGTTAAAGAACTTATAGCTAACTATCCTTCTCGCTTGATCTTTTATAATTTTGTTGTTATTACATATTTAATAACTCCTTTCTCATAAACATGTTGACAATTATGTAGATATATAATGTATAATGTAAGTATGTATGTATATATTGTGAGAATATTTATACTAATTTTCATTAGTAAGAATAATTAGTAAGTTAATACGTCTTTTAAATATGATTTTTTACAACTTCATTTTACACTATTTGTGCAGCAAGGTCTTTTTTCTGTTATTCCTCTTTATTCAAAGTTTGTCTGGAATATATCGCTTTAAACGATAAAGTCTATTGATGCACTGCTCTAAGCGGTATACTGTATTGATTGTGTAATTTTAATTAGCTATACGTTCTTTAAATAATAAGTTAGTAGGTAATCTGTATTATAGTGTCGGAAGGTTCTTGAATGGAGACCACGGACCAGACCATTATTATTATTATTATTTTGTAATAGTATTTTGTCCCGAATAATGACTCATTTGGAAGCTATACCTATGTACTTTATAACGCTTGTTACGTCAGAGCTCGCGTCGCATTCGGGAACGTATACATACAAGTGTTGAAATCTAAACATTATTATTTTTAAGGTGTTCATTAAAGAGTATATATACATATCTATGAATCTATTTGCTGCTACGTATTCTACGTAATATATACAAATTATCTGGCAAACTATGCTAAATGACTGTCATGTCACACTGTACACTGCAGTTGTTAAATGCCTTTGCCATTTAAACAAGAGGGCCACAGAGTATGTAGCTTGCGTACTGTAACAACCAGTAGACAAGTGCTGCCTGTGTGACGTGTACATATTTTCTTGTAAGCTGTGTCAGTGACAGGGCTATGCCAGAGGCCGCAATTTCCTGTAACCGAGTCAAGCGACGACCACTTCCGGGAAGGACAATATGCTACAGTTTTAATTTAAAGACCGTTTTTACTGATATTTGTTTTACAGTCGGGCGAATTAATTTCTTTTTTTAAATATATCTTGGTTTGAGGATGAAAATACAAGGTGTTTGGTAGAGGGACCGACAAAATTTGTAAAAACTAAAAACATCCGGTCTAAAACATACTTTACAAATGTTATGCTGGTAAATAGGTACAATTTCGGAGAAAAAGGGAAAAATCCCAAAAAAAAATTAAACATATTGGGGGGTCGGAGATTTTTTTTGGCCAACTTGTATTCTCCAAGTGGTCCCCCGAACACGCTCATTTGGTTTGTCGGTCCCTCTACCAAACACCCTATATAATAAAAGAAGTATGAAAGAACCTTCTGGTTTATATTTTCAAGTAGAAACAAACAGTATACACAAAAGATAATTACAATAGCTCAATTAAGATAAATACAAGTAATTGCGACACCGACACTGTCGACCATCCTTTCTACCAACTTCCAAAAAAAGGAGGAGGTACTCAATTCGACTGTATAATTTTTATGTTTGTTACCTCATAACTTTCGACTAGGTGAACCGATTCTCAAAATTCTTTTTCGTTTGAAAGCTGGTGCTTCCCGTGTGGCCTTATTTAAATTTCAACATCAAATTCTTTTTGAATATTGAAAAAGTTTTTGAGTTTCCTCCGTAATCAGCGATATGACCTTCTGCAGTTGATAATCATGAGAAAAATTGCTGGATAAAGAAAGGTGGGGAGAAAGAAGAAGTCATGGTTGCGGAATATCCGGGAGTGGACTGAAATATCAGGGGCGTCTGAGTTGTTCCGCCGAACCAAAAATAAGAAAGACTGTGCCATGCTGATCGCCAACCTCGACTAGTTGGAGAGGCACTTTAAGAAGAAGTTTTTGAGTTACACTCCAATAACTGAATAGAATGGAAGTTGGTATTAAATTTTTCAAACTTTACTTGTTAAGAGCTACAGTAATATCGTAATACAATGTATTCAGATGATCAATAGTGTCCTTCAGAGCAAGTGTTCTTGTTGCTTCCGCGATGGTCGATATTTTGACATGTAAGGTAAGCATTTACTCTGTTCCATCATTATCATCTCAACTGTGGGACTTTTTCTGATGATCATACCTCTTCTATTAATTTCTAATAGTTTTGGTTGCAAGGGGCTTACATCCAGCGTCATCTTGCGACCTTTATCAGGTCTTTGCCGGTGAACAACTTACGTTGCGTTTGCTGGGCCGTGGTCCCGTGGCAACTCAAGAACCTTCCAACCAATCCACCATCTATGTGCTATGTGTCCTTCCCAATGCCACTTTGACTGGCTTATCTTCTGACTTTTATCACTGACTTTTGCCTTATTTCGTCTACGAATGTCCTCATTTGTGATTCGATAACGTAGAGAAACCCCCACTATAACCTCTCGTTTGCTGGCATACCTACGAGGCCCTCAATTAAAACCAAGTTTCAGAACGATAATCTGTGAGGACCCCGGTGGTTAAATACCTCGGGGTCGAAATTGACAGAAACCTGACGTTCGCGAAGCACGTCAACACAGTAGTGGTAAGAGCGAAAGGTGCCCGCGCACGCCTGACGCCTGTACTACGTTCGAAGCTGCCACTCCGGGTGAGACTGATGATATACAAAACGTATATCCGGCCACTAATCACCTACGCCGCCCGGCGTGGTACGCCCAGATTGCTACCCATCTACGCACGAAAATGCAGAGCCAAGAGAACCTAACGCTGCGCGCTATTGTTGACGCCCCTCGCTACGTCAGGAACGCAACCATAGCAAGAGACCTCAAGCAAGAGACGCTACAACAATTCGTCGAGCGACTGGCGATCAAAATGTTCGCCAAAGCAGATGAATCAAGACTGCCACATCTCAGAGGCATAGCCCCCCACCATACCCGACCGCCCGACCAAGAGGGCAGAAGACAGAAGCCGTACCCTAGGGACTTACTTCCCAGAGAAAACCAGGACGAAACAGAAGAGAGTATGGATGCCACGGCTGTATCAGTGCTGCCCCCAGTGGCCAGCGACTGTGTAGCCGATCGGTCCGCTGGGCTTCACCCATGTAGGTGGGGGTTCCACCCGGCGCGGCCTTGATCGCTCAGTTACCTTTTGGTCACTGGGGTGGCAGTACAGTGAGGCCGTGCTAAACCCAACCAAGAGACCCGTCCACCGTTGTGGACGGAGACGTGCCAGGGGCAGAGGGCATAGCCCTGACCCCCTTTCCCCGCTCAAACCGCACTTTGAGAGAGAAGAAGATCCAACGATAATCTGTGATAAGTTTTCGGCATCATGCTTAACATAATGTTGTTTCTAGCTGTGGTTTCTAGTTTAAATATTGTAGTGTAGGTATGTTGGAGTGGTGTATTAGACGGTTTGGCCTGGTAGTATCATTGATATTATTTTGTTAGTGGTAATATGTGACTTAGTGCATTTATTGTATATGTGCATTTTTAGTATGACTCTGTATAATATTCTTCTTCTCTCGGTGCCTCTTCAATGAAGGTTGTCAATCAGCTTTCCGCACTCATCTCTATACTTGGCGAGGCGAAAAAGTTCAGCGTATAGCGTAGGGTATAATATTAAAAACCCTTATTTTGTAGTTATATGATAGTACCTCACTAAAAACTTTAGTAGGCATAATAATAATGTTTGCATACCTGAAAGGTGGAATGTGAAGTACGTTTTACCTACTTTAGTAAACACTTTTGTGTTCACTCATATTCTGGCAAATAAACACATTTGATTTGATTTAAACTATACGTTATCACTAGCAGCATATCACATACTGCTCAAAGACTCTGTTCTTGTGATGTGAAATGTAACAAGTAATTATGAACAGCGAAAGAGATAATCTAATGTGTCAGGATGACGAGCATTGTGGCGTAATTTATAAAGATTTATAGATACGCTAAGGTAACATTACGATAAAAACTGTTTCTTGTTTTTTTTTTTGTTAAAATATCTCTATAATATAAATGTTCACTAGGTGGATATTTGGGCTGACTGGATAAATACAATTGTATGCGTTAGGCTATGTCATCACTGATCAAAAAATTGCATGCCCATTGCTGAGATACGTGTCTATAAACAAGATTTATACTGAGGTCTTGATTTATGAGTGGATACTATACGACTGACATAGACGTTGCGTAGGGTATAACACAGACATACAGTGATAGGACTTTTCCATGTAAAAGTAGGACTTTATCATGTAGTGATAAGACTTTAGCATGTAGAGGTAGGACTTTTGCATGTAGTGGTAAGACTTTTGCATGTAGAGGTAGAAGTTTTGCATGTAGAGGTAGGACTTTTCCATGTATTGATAAGACTTTAGCATGTAGTGGTAAGACTTTTGCATGTAGAGGTAGAAGTTTTGCATGTAGAGGTAGGACTTTTCCATGTAGTGATAAGACTTTAGCATGTAGTGGTAAGACTTTTACATGTAGAGGTAGAAGTTTTGCATGTAGAGGTACGACTTTTCCATGTAGTGATAAGACTTTAGCATGTAGAGGTACGACTTTTGCATGTAGAGGTAGAAGTTTTGCATGTAGAGGTAGGACTTTTCCATGTAGTGATAAGACTTAAGCATGTAGAGGTAGGACTTTTGCATGTAGAGGTAGAAGTTTTGCATGTAGAGGTACGACTTTTCCATGTAGTGATAAGACTTTAGCATGTAGTGGTAAGACTTTTGCATGTAGAGGTAGAAGTTTTGCATGTAGAGGTACGACTTTTCCATGTAGTGATAAGACTTTAGCATGTAGTGGTAAGACTTTTGCATGTAGAGGTAGAAGTTTTGCATGTAGAGGTACGACTTTTCCATGTAGTGATAAAACTTTAGCATGTAGTGGTAAGACTTTTGCATGTAGAGGTAGAAGTTTTGCATGTAGAGGTACGACTTTTCCATGTAGTGATAAGACTTTAGCATGTAGAGGTAGGACTTTTGCATATATTGATAAGACGTTTACATGTAGTGGTAGGAAATTGCATTGCATTATAATTAGTACTCACGGGATGTACACCACGATTGGGCAGGTTTTGGAATTCCCGATATTTCAGTGCAGCTACATGCACCGCCGTGGTGGTACCGGCTACGAATTGTACCCCCCCTAACTTTTCCCGTGGGTGCCGTAAGAGGCGGCTAAGGGAATATCCGGGAAATGGGCAGCAGCATTTCCTGCAGTCTGCGTCAACATCCACTGCGATCACCAAGACGCCTGCCAAGCGTGGTGCATTAAGGCAAATCCCCCCCATGACAATTAACATTAAACCACGGCCCCCAGTTCCCGGCAGCTCTGCTATCCGTGGCTACGGTAGCGGCCATTGTAACGGTGGAGCAGGGGGTGCGAAGAATCTCCGGCAGAGATCCGGCTACCAATCCCAAAAACGACCCCTGGCCCTGGCAACATACAATACACGCACGCTCAGGACCGACGAAAAGATGGTCGAATTGGAGGAAGAGACGCTCAAGTTACGCTGGGATGTCATGGGATTATCTGAAGTCCGAAGACAGGGACAGGACACGATAATTCTAAATTCCGGCAACTTGTTCTTCCACCGGGAGGGAGACCAACAATCCCAGGGTGGTGTCGGGTTCCTCGTCCGCAAGTCTCTCGTTAACAACGTAGTGAAAGTCGATAGTGTGTCGGCTAGGGTAGCGTTCCTTATACTCAGAATAACCAAACGGTATTCGCTGAAGGTTATACAGGTATACGCACCGACCTCGGCACACTCAGACAATGAAGTAGAAAGTATGTATGAGGATATATCCAGGGCCATGCATACTTCTAAAACCTACTTCACTGTTGTAATGGGAGACTTCAACGCAAAGCTAGGCACAAGGAAACATGATGAGTTGAGAGTAGGGCCATTTGGATACGGGCAGGGGAACTCGAGGGGACAGAGGCTGGCTGACTTCATGGAGAAGGAGGGACTCTTTATGATGAACTCCTTCTACATGAAGCGGCCATCCAGGAAGTGGACGTGGATGAGTCCCGACGGTTCCACTACGAACGAGATAGACTTCATCATGACGACCAATAAGCGCATATTCAATGACGTCTCTGTGATCAGCAAGGTAAAAACCGGCAGCGATCACCGCATTGTAAGAGGCGCATTGAATATCAATGTCAAGCTTGAGAGGTCACGTCTGGTGAAGTCTACGCTCCGTCCAAATCGTGCCCAAATCCAAAACCCCGAAAAGTTTCAACTTGAACTTCAAAACCGTTTTCAGTGCTTAGCTGAATGCGACACAGTGGATGAGTTGAACAACGGGTTCGTGGAAACTGTCCAAGCGGTTGGGTCCGAATTCTGTGAGACCAAACGCCGCAGGAAAGCTCAAAAACTCTCAAAAGAAACTCTGAAACTAATGGCAGAACGGAGCGAAATGAGACTGCAGTCCGCAGTTGATATGTCGGATTACGGTAAACTCAATAGACGAATTTGGAAGTCCATGCTACACGACTTGCGTGCTTATAATACTGCGCGTATTACGGCAGCAATTGAGCGGAACCAGGGCTCTAAAGTGTTTGCAAAGGATTCGTCTATTGGGCAAAGCCAAATGACAAAACTGAAGACCGAAAATGGCAGTATCGTTTCATCCAAGCCTGAGATTCTGAGAGAGATTGAGAGCTTCTATCGACAGTTATATACCTCGACGCGCGAACCCGTTACTGAAGCAGCTCAGGACACCAGAGCAAAGTTAGTCCGACACTATACCGAAGACATCCCGGACATCAGCCTGTACGAGATTAGAATGGCTCTCAAACAGCTTAAGAACAACAAGGCGCCAGGAGAGGACGGAATTACGACTGAACTTCTGAGAGCGGGTGGTAGACCGATACTTTTAGTCCTCCAGAAGTTATTCAATTCTGTCATCTTCGAAGGCAAAACGCCGGAAACGTGGCACAAGAGCGTGGTGGTGCTGTTCTTCAAAAAAGGTGATAAAACCTTATTGAAGAATTATAGGCCCATATCGCTCTTGAGCCACGTGTACAAGCTGTTTTCGAGAGTCATCACGAACCGTCTCGCACGCAGGTTTGATGAGTTCCAGCCTCCTGAACAAGCCGGTTTCCGAAGAGGCTTTAGCACCGTAGACCATATTCATACACTACGGCAGATTATACAAACGACCGAAGAGTATAATCAGCCACTGTGTCTAGCGTTTGTGGATTACGAGAAAGCCTTTGATTCTATCGAGAAGTGGGCCATACTGCAGTCCTTGCAGCGATGCCAAATTGACTATAGGTATATCGAAGCGTTGAAGTGTTTATACAGCAAGGCCACTATGTCAGTCCGATTACAGGACCAGAGTACGGAACAAATTCCATTGCAGAGAGGTGTGAGACAGGGAGACGTCATCTCTCCGAAACTGTTCACTAACGCATTGGAGGATGTTTTCAAACTTTTGGACTGGAAAGGATGTGGCATCAACATTAATGGCGAATACATCACTAACCTTCGTTTTGCCGATGATATAGTTATAATCGCGGAGTCGCTCGAGGATATCGGCACCATGCTCAACGACCTCAGTAGAGTTTCCCAACAGGTTGGTCTTAAGATGAACATGGATAAGACGAAAATCATGTCCAATGTCCATGTTCCACCTATACCGGTAATTGTTGGAAACGATACACTCGAAGTTGTAGACGAGTACGTCTATCTGGGACAGACTGTCCAATTAGGTAGGTCCAACTTCGACAAGGAGGTCGCACGAAGAATCCAGCTCGGATGGGCAGCGTTCGGGAAGCTTCGATCCATCTTTTCGTCCCCAATACCTCAGAGCCGGAAAACCAAGGTGTTCAACCAGTGTGTGTTGCCAGTGATGACTTATGGCACTGAGACGTGGTCCCTTACTGTGGGCCTCATTAACAAGCTTGAAGTCGCTCAAAGAGCAATGGAGAGGGCTATGCTTGGGGTTTCCCTGCGTGATAAGATCCGAAATGAGGAGATACGTAGGAGAACTAAGGTCACCGACATAGCTCTCAAAATTAGCAAGTTGAAGTGGCAATGGGCAGGCCACATCGCTCGCAGAACTGATAACCGATGGGGAAGAAAGGTTCTCGAGTGGCGACCACGCACCGGAAGGCGTAGTGTAGGCAGGCCCCCCACTAGGTGGACCGACGACCTCATAAAAACCGCGGGGAATCGCTGGATGCAGGAAGCGAGTAGCCGGTCCAAGTGGCGTTCTATAGGGGAGGCCTATGTTCAGCAGTGGACGTCTTCCGGCTGATAATGATGATGAATGATGATGATGACATGCACCATTTCCACGGGTAGACTGAAGATGCGGGTGGATGTGAAAAATTCGAAGTTATTTAAGGGCAGACAAAACAGTCTACCCTTTTTCTCGTTTTCGTCGTCTTGTACACACAGTTGTTCGAGTAGTAAAGTCGTGATGAAATCCGCAGCAAGGTAGTAGGGCACTTTGAAACGCCTGTCTAGCTAGCTACCGCCCTCACGATATTTTCATGTCACTAAACGATGTGTTCCTTCAGCTGTTCCTGAAACCCAGAACCTGAAACGAAAACAGTGTCCATTCTAGGACTATTATGATACCATCTTCCACATCATCCAACCAAGTGAAATAGTAGTAAAAAAGTAAATATCAAGGTGGCCAATCTGAAAAAATTACAAGTAAGCTATTTGTAAAATTAACACGAGAGAAAAAATATACCTAGGTATAAAATAATACATATTTATAACTAAAATAGCTGACGCATAATGCAATTCTTTAAAACAGAAACGCTCTTGAATAATCTTAACTATTTTAACTCAATATTTAACTTTGCGTTTAATCTCACGGTCCGTTTAACGTATACGAGTACGAGGGCTTCACAAGTTGAAAATGCAATGAAAAAGTAAAAAATGCAGTGTGTAACGTTGTGGAACATTGTGAGACGAAAATGTAAAAAAGTAACGCAACTATTCAAAACAACTTTACAAGAGCAAGTTAGCCTAGTATGTAATGTTGGGCTTCACTACTTGTTAGGTTCAAAGGTATGGACGATATTAAGAATGTGAAGAATGATTAGTCAGTTGGCGCAGTTGGTAGCGACCTGCCTTCTTAGTTGCTGGTCCCGGATTCAATCGCCGGAAAGGCAAACATTTATATACATAAACATGTCTCTTTGACCTGTGTCAGGGTGTGTCTATGTAATTTAAGTTTGTATATCAGTTATCAGGTTAGGTACAGGCTCTGCCGGTTTTTTATTTAAGAATAGGGTTATTGTTACCTCTGCCTGTCGTAAGAGCCGACTAAAAGGGGACCCTAACAGTTTGGGTATAGCTGAGGATGTGGCCCTTACTATCTCACAAACGGGCTCGAGGAAGACGGCGTCATGCTGTAGCAATTGACACCGTGCCATTTAGAAGAAGGAGATGCGAAATGCTCTCAGAGTCGAGCCAAAGAGCAATATGTCTTGATGGTCCCAGTGCGTTCCTATGGATATCCTGGGGTCATCTATAAGACATCGAAGAAGGCCACCGAGGGGGTTTTAGTGAAAAGTCCCACATAACTCGGACGCTCCCCATAGTGTCCGCGTATCTAATACGATTTCTCCCTCGTCCAAACAAAAAAGGCTCTGCCTAGTTTGGGACTTGACCACCTTGTGTAGATGTTGTATGTACTACTATTGTATCCTGCTGATCGATTTATATACTTTTAAATGCATGCAAATACCCAGAAACAGTTCAAACAGATATGTTCATGCACTCAAATGTTTTACCTGTCCGGGATCCAACGGGGACCAGTAGCTCAAAATGCTGAGTTGCTACCAACTGCGTTAACCGGCCATCCACCAGATTGCTGGTTGTTATCTCGGATAAATGCACACCATTGATGAATGCAAGCAATGCAATATCGACACTTCCACCACAGTGCTACAACCTAGAAAGTCAACCGATGTGTTCCGCGGACCACGAGGAATCCACTGAAAGTTAATATCCTCGTAGGTAGCGCAATCCTAAAACTGTCCAAGCTAAAATGAAAACCATTTAAGAGGTTACTACGTTAGTTCGTACTTGGTCTACCGCTAGCGGGTAACCACGAGTCGTGACGTCACGCCTTCACGATTCAATGCGTTGCAGGAGGCATGAGCCCGCAATTTCCCGTCAGACATTTCTATTCATGCGTCCATGGCTGGTAGGCGGAGAGACAGGAACCTAATTTAGGTATATAAATGATTTACACTGAATAAGTATAGATTATGATTGATGATATCGCTTTAGATAGATAGAAAATTAAATTTACACACTTCCAAAATTAATTTAAAAATTATAAACTAGTTTTATATTTAGTATGTAGTATCCTGTCATTTCACCCACAGTTAATTTTAAATTCATATCATAAATTCATATAATTTCGTTTTACAACCAACATTAGCCAAATATATGAATTGTTATATCACCATTTTACAATAAAATATTTAGCAAATGGATCATTTATTAAATCGATAATTCGGCAAATTTACATTTTACAACGTGACATCTGACATACGGTTCATTTTATATTTATATTATATAATATATGTTCTATTAAATATAATTACTTCACGAACTTTCATCATCATCATCATCTCAGCCATAGGACGTCCACTGCTGAACATAGGCCTCCCCAGGAGTTTTCAAAAGGACCGGTTGGAAGTGGACTGCATCCAACGTCGTCCTGCTACCTTTGTTGGGTCGTCAGTCCATCTTGTCAGTGGACGACCTACGCTGCGCTTGCCTGTCCGTGGTCTCCACTCCAGAACCTTCCGGCCCCATCGGCCATTTGTTCTGCGTGCTATGTGCCCTGCCCACTGCCACTTCAACTGGCTAATCTTCTGGGCTATGTCGGTGACTTTCGTTCTTCTACGGATCTCCACATTTCTGATTCGATCACGTAGAGAAACCCCGAGCATAGCCCTCTCCATAGCTCGTTGTGCGACTTTGAGAACGAACTTTATATGCTATCAAATATTTTAAAAAAAACCGTTTTCTTACTTCAAAACAGAAAACTACATTTTATAGACAAACAAATCATTAATACTTATAAGATTTACTTGTTAATATTTATTACAAACTATAGGGTTTGGCCAAATGCTCAAAGTTAAGTAATGAATGATTCTGGCTACAACCCTAGGTTAGGTTATGTTTGAACTACGACAAAACTACGCGCAAGCCGAGCGAGCAAAGCGAGCGTGCCGCGGCCGCGGCCGGCGAAGCTTTCAAAAACCAAGTAATGAATTGTAACATTTCATTACCATTATCGTTGTAATACGCGTACTTAACGACTAGTTTGCCCGCGCCACAAAACTGCAAGGATTTTTGAGGTCCAAAGTGTCGGCGCAACAATTGTTGCAAGGAAGTGTCACGCGCGTTTTTCTTTTGTTTATTTTTTAAAGTCATCCCAATGTTTAAACATAGAATTTAATTCTTTAGCTTAATATATTTTCTTTCTATGGCAACACTACAGACGGACATGTTCTATCTGTGAACTTTAAAAAAAAATATAATCAATGTTTATATTTTCATCTGTGTTTGACGGGGAGATTATGTTTAGTGCTATAGTTTTTAGTGAATTAATCGGGTTAAACTCATGATTTTGATACAAATTAAACATGAATATGATCGTGAATGTGTAAGGAATACTGTAAATAGTGATTTAAGTTCTGACATCAAAATTTACACGATATAAATTTGTCACGAATCGACAACACTCGGTAAGCTAATTTCTCATTGTTATGATTGGTTATAATTTGCTTTATTTTGAATAGATTATACTTTTACATTGTAAAATATCACAGTAATAATGTTGTCAAGTAATTACACCCACTCAGAATATGATAAATACGCCATATCATGTCAGGATCGATAAAAACTCAAAGTCACGTGACAGTTAAATTAGCTTGTACTAAAAATTCAGAATTTGTAAATTTTTTAAAATATTTCTGATATATAATTATTCTTTGAAACCTAGTTTGTTTTGTAGAATTTCTAATAAGAATTCCAATAAAATAAAAAAACCAACAAGAAAATTTATATTTCATAACAAAAAATTTTTTTTGGAAATCACCATGTCTAAGTCTAGAAAATGGGCCCCCAAGTTGAAAAAAAAATCATTATTGGCCGAAATTTCAAAGTAGCTCTTATTTTTTATGTAATTATTAATAACCTAAGCATATGTTACTAGGTAAAAATAATATTTCTGTTCTAGACATTCAAAATATTTATAAATATCAAATCAAAATCCTGTCTTGGTAAGCATTATTTATTGATAAAACTTAATTTTTGTGGTCAGATTGCAAGTTTTTTTTATGATATTATTTCTTCTACGAATTCAAATATTTGAATGTAATTAGATAGATATGTGTTTTTACTATTTAATTACCGCAAAAAACCTATAGGTATTAATGTAAAATTTTTAAATTACAATTTTTTTCCACATCAATTCTGATTTTTTCGGCTACGTCAAGTTTGTCCTCGTGTAACATAACATTTTACTAAAACATTTGACATTAATGTTTATGTATCCGATTTCTCGGTTATTCAACTATCTCTGACAAAAAATTCGTCTCTTAACTCGCTATAGGTATGGCACAAGAGCCATTTATTCCCAACTCGGCGCAAACTTTTGACGCGGGCGCAGGTCGTAACACTCGGGAGCAATCACGAGGGCGCCACAGGGCTCCTTAGGCAAGCTAGTCGATAATAAGAAATGTATTCCTTAATAAGATATTTTAAATAAGACAGCATATTATAGTTAAATAATAATATATTGTTAACAGAAAGAATGTGGCTCCAACACTATATTTTTGTAGATATTTGAACAGAGTAGTGCATAAGAAATATTACCTACCCATAAACTAATTGACGTACTCTTTATAAATAGGTACTTGTGGCGAGATTGACACTTTGTAAAATGTGAATATGTAAAAGAAACAAAGTATGGTATAAAACATGCCCACACACAGCCCAAACAAAATATAATTCAATACATTTTACAAGATGTACGCTTGCGAAATAGAAGCTTGTAATGTTACTGTTTGTGAAACGAAACATTTATGAAATAAGAGGTTTTTGAATCGAGCTGTATTCGAAGCGTTGTTTTTTGTAAAATAAATCATTTTGAAATAACAGATTTAAGAAATTAATTGTATACAAAACTTTTGTTGTAATGTAATATTTTGTTATAAATATTTCGGCGAATCATTAGGGAACCATAAAATTGACATACAAAATAGGCTTGTATGAACAAGCCTATTTTGTATGTCAATTTTATGGCTCCGGGTGCCATGAGGCAACTGACACTTGTCATAGGGAAGGGTGGCTCTTAACTTCAGTGCCCATTTTGTGACTTGATAGCATAAAAAAGCTGATGCTGCATTGTCTTCTTTAATAGCTCTGTCCAACGATATAATCATATCCTTCGTGATGCCGTCTCTCCGTCTATGATATAGTTAGGAATGGTAGGTCGCTTGACAAATGACGATTCTAGAGCATAATGTAATGGGTATGAAACGAAAAGACTTTTTACAGCGGTTGGGAATATTTAAAATGTTCTTTGGTTGATGTTTTGTTCATGAATATATGAATAGGTTTATATAGGTATGTTTTAAAAAGTGAAAATTGAAAACCTGGCCCAGAATGGTACAACTTATAGCAATAATAAATTTGCAGTAAAACTCTTTGCATCTCGCGGTTTCACCCGCGTGGTGATGGATCATGATGATGATGATGAAAAGTATGACATGTAAATGGTTCCCCGGGCTATCTATACTTTTGCCCAGTTTGATTACGATCTGTTCAGCCGTTTAGGCGTGATACGGCAACAAACAGATAGAGAGACAAAGTTTTACATACATATTTGTTTTCTATTATTTATAATATAATTATAATATATATTATAATAATATATATAATATATAATATAATTATAATATATATATTTTTTTATTATATTATTATTTAGAAAACAAATTTAATAATAGTTTTTTTTATGTCAGTAAGTACCGTATATATACTTTTATATGTATTTAGTGAAAAGCTGTTAATTTGGAATTACAAACATATACTTTAATTTCATACAGGATAATATACCGTGGATGTTTTGGACGGAGTAAAAGAGCTTTTCCCTTCGCCATCAGGTTGCGAATCGTAAGTAACGAGAACACCTTATTTACTAAGTGTAAGGTATTTTGTGCAACATACCGCCTTAGTCGGTCATGTTTCAAAGAGCGTTGTAATAAGTGAAATTACTGTAGTTTAGCGAAGCACTGTACTGCGCTCGATGCCACGAGACATTGGTCTTTGAATATCTTTCTCCCAGTAATTTAAAGAATTAAATGCTTCTGCGATAAGGCGAAGAACATGATATACTTATACAATAGTTAGGTGCTTTGCAGACGATGGGGCGGGGCGTGGCGGTCAATTTTGCCGCGAACGATAGCGCAAAGGGAATCCTATACCACCAACGCACACGTAGGGCTAAAAGACTGCGCCGTGCCGCGCCGCCAGTGCCCACCGGACAATGGCATATCCGTAGCTACGTAGAGACGAGACCAGCCGCGGGCATCAGCGGGCAGACGTGGTCTATATTTCTTCGCGGTCAAAAAGACCGCCCCGCCACGTCGTCTGCATATCTCCTTCTTCGACCTCTTTTGATTATCTTAGGCGTGTCAAAATAGGGACATGCCTGAAAACAAATTATTACAAATCGACCTCATCAATATGAATTTAATTTGAGTTCTAATACATTCAATATTTTTATCACACGCTAATCAATAATGTAGCACTAGTTATATATAATTCATCAATTGTTTGTCACTTTAGAAACAAACGATAATAAATATCCTACTCATATTATAGTAACTTTCAACAATACTATCAACTAGGTTGAAGTTCCCATGTGATCGGCTTACTCACTCATCTCGCTCGAAATGCGGCAAACAATAATGGCTTGCTACGTTACTACACATTATACACTGCAGTACACAGTACAGGCGAGTACTCCGACGTAAACAATAAAAACGGGAAAACGCAGTGACCGAAGTAGCAATCAATTAGGCTTACATGGGGAAAATTATTTTTGAACACACGTATAAGCGATGTGTACATTGTTATGAATAATCCAGACGAAACAAACACAACCAATTTTTTTTAAAATATATATTTTTATTTTATCTTAACTTAAAATTAATATGTCCGAACAAAGTGGGATGTTCGTCTAGACTAACAATCTCAATACATAATACCATCCTGGATAATAAACGCTTCCCACGCAGGTCTCAGTTAATTCTGAGACACTGTTATGATGCGTTTGCAGTTCAGCTGGAAACGGTTGTTATCTGGCGACCGGGTGGCCGCATAACTACCTACTAATCCTATTAATATTATAAACGTGAAAGTTTGTATGTATGGATGTATGGATGTTTGTTACTCTTTCACGCTCAAACGGCTAGGCCAATTTTGATGAAATTTGGTATGGGGGTAGATGAGGCGCTGGATTAACACATAGGATACTTTTCATCATCATCCATCATCACGCGGGTGAAAAAGCGTAATATGCTTGGGCACAGCATAGACAAAATAATAAGATCTCCGCCTACGTCAAGATCGTAATGATGAGAGTTCTGTCAAAGTTTGGGTCAGTTTCTGTTAGCTTAGTCAAAATCCAAGTCAATTTGACAGCTCGATACACTAGACGTGTTCGGCGACCGTCAAGGATGATGAAATGTAACACAAATACCGTTAAGGGTGATGAAATGTAAGGACAGTTTTTTTTCCATGGTGATTATTTTTATTTTATTATTATTTTTACTGATTGATATACTAAGTATTTAAATTTATTCAAATATTACTATTATTGCAATAGCGTTTGACTATGTATATATTTTTTGACATTTTGGTATAAAGATAGATATGCCCTTGGAGAAATAATAAGCTACTCGAAGTACTTATCCTGCGCAGACGTAGTCGCGGGCATCAGCTAGTATAAAATATATATAGCTGCAGTGATAAAAAAGCGCTACCTTTTATGTTCAATCGTTATAAATAACGTGGGTACCAATTTATCGAAAATAAAATAACCTCCCGTGGGCGTGTATGACATTTAGGTTGTCAATACAAGTTTGTTTTAGAAGAAATACCAAAGGGTTAGGCTCTTGTATCTAATTTACGCCCACACTACAAAAAAATGCCGAAGTAGATTTCACACGCATGTAACTAAGCCAATCTGATTTGATTTCCGTATCACCTACGCGTATCACGATATATATGATTTGATGCTGACCTTGAGTTTTTGCTTGGGCTATGGGCGATATATGAAAACAGACAGAAATAAATTGAGTTCACCCCCTTAGGGGGGAATTTATGCCGTGAGCGGAATAGAATTTTTTCTCGACCACCGTCAAGATGTTGATCGTAAGAGACGAGAAAACCCAACCGAGATTGTAGGCCTCTTGTGCATGAGGCTGTATTGGTTAAGTGTTGGTATCACTGCAGTAGTACTACACATTCTTTCACGAAGTATTAGTGCGCAGCGTGTTAGAGTGTGAAGGGCACTGTAGAAAGTGAAACTGTTGGATGTTGACTCAAAACCAATGGCTCAGGGGGAAGAGTGCAGTACATTGCCATGTAAAACTACTGTTGTAAGCTCTGGATGGCACTGCAACTGTCATGGGCAAGCGTAGTGCTTACCATCAGATGCACGACTTGCCTGTATTATTACCTAAAGACATAAAAACGACGTTTTACTTATCATCATCATCTCAGCCGTAGGACGTCCACTGCTGAACATATGCATCCCCCATGATTTTCCAATATATGTATGCATGTTTTACTTATGGTATAAACTCGTATAATTAGTTTATGTATGAAAACAAGTGATACATTTTCAAGTTTATTTATAGACCCATCGGGTTGTGCTCTGTGGTAATAAATCAGTCAGTCAGTTAGTCAGTGATAAGACACGTAATTATATATAGATATTCCTAAAAGAAGATATAAAAGATACGCGAAACGAACGAAATTGTAATTGAAATATTTCAGCTGATAAATTTTACGGACTCTTCATGTCACTTTGCAGCAATTTTAACAAAAATAAACTTCGGGCCAAAAAAGAAGGATAGCCGTATATTCGGTCCCACGTGGTACAAAGGCATCGATATCTCGGCCCTCGCCCGCCAACCACCATTGTGTCGCTCGACTTATCTCCGGTTGTAAACCGGGTGTATTGTGTACCCGTGTATAAAATGGAATGCTTCAATGAAACCGGTACCTTTATACCCCATTTGGGGGAAAAGGGTACCGTTTGGGGTATTAGTGTTAGGGTAAATAGGTACTCGAGGTAAATAGGCATAAGATAGGTCGTAAAGGTGTTTAAAGCTTTGTTCGAAATGCTTAATGGCTTGCTTTTTAATTAAAGTTAAGATAATAATTATCCGACATGAGAGTATTTCATATCTATTCTCCTAAACTTCATTGTCATGGAATAGATTGTTAATCTCCTTTAAAGTAAATATTCTGATGGCTCAGTTAGCTTTGTTGGTAGTCATACTACTTTCGAAGGTCGGGTTTCCAGGTTTGATCCCAGGCTGGGGCAAGTATTTGCGTAATGAGGAGAAATGTTTGCTCTCGAGTCTTGGATGGTGAAATGTGTGTGCCTATGTCTTCACGTAAGAAAGAAAGTCTTAGTGCAGGGGATGAGTGTGTAACAGTTTTATAGTCTGTAGGTACAGAAAAAATCTGGAACTAAACTATGAGTACAACCAACACCAGAGTAAAAGATGAACAGTAGTTTGTCTCTAATACTGATGGCAAAAACACCTACAATGCTTGCTAGGGTTGTCACTCAAATCACAATACATAAACCTCAGAGTAAGTATCAAATAGAGTTGTCATTAGCGTTTACCATTACGAGACAGAAACGCAATGCACCCAACCAATTTCAGAAGTATTAATGATGGCTCGAAAAAAGTCACCTGGATTAATTTTACTTACATACATAATTTACGTGGTTAATGCTAGAAAATTAGAATATTTTCTTTGGCCAATATACGTATTATTTCGTATTTTCTGTACGTGTTTGCAGTCTAGAAAGTCTTAGTAGATATAATCTATATTTATATAAATCAACAAGTTAGAAGTAACGTCAAAATTGTGTACTTACGAATGAAAGGTTATGTTTTCGTCTTCTACGTTCACTTCGGCTTTTGCAGCCTAAACAGCAACTATGAAACATTGTTTACACACAAACATATATGACGATAACAATAAAACACCGTTTGTTCATTGTAAACTCAGATTTCACTAGAATTACAAAAATCTCTTACAACTGTATGGCACGCTTGTGAAGTGTGCCCAGCAAAAAAATTTGAGACTACAACCAGGACAAATATTCTCCAGCTCTGTCACTCCTTGGGAATACGAGCATTTCGTATCACTCGTCTCACTCATAGTATTTTTACTACCATGACAACTATTTTGATACTTACTCTGAGACAGCAACGCTCGAAGAAGCAACAGGAGCTCAAAGCAATGCTTCTACTATTGAACTTTTTTTAATGTCAAATTAAGCAGTCTGTTAAATCTAGTTCCCAATCGCAGTTGTACAGCAATCGCATCGATGACGTATAGCTGTGCTACGGCTTGCAAATATTGCCGCTTAAATAAGATTGTAAACATTCTGTGTATCTTGCGTCAGTCAAAACATTAATACATTGGATTTATAATATACATAAAATACTTTTGTAATCATTTGGCTCACTAAAAACCTTTAAATACCAAGGATACTTCATTTATGGCAACGCAATTGCAACACAATAGTTTAGAGAATACCAATTTAATCAAAAACTATCGATAGCAAGCTTTTGACCCACGAACAGCCGTGCGATTCTCTAAGAGCAAACATAGCTGCATCTTTGACAACATCCGTGAAACAAATGAAGAGATGACAAGAAACGTTGGAAAAACAACCTTGTGTACAAGGGCGATATCTCATAAAGTATTTGACATCGGTAAGCTCGTCGACGAGCGCATCGACAAATCATTAGAGAATCGCACGGCAGCTTGGCGTTCGTTGCTTTGGCCATTCGTTACGAAAATACACATGGAAAAATTTTGAAACGATTAATTAGACAGTATCTGTCGCGTACGCGAAGTCACGTGTTGTGTGACATGGTCAGGGCAAAATTACCTTTGCCGCTCGATCCCTAGATCTGTAGGGCTGTTAACAATGTTGATTAAAATCGAATAAAATGGCAGCTCTATGACACTTTTGTCAGCTCAGTTATTAATTTACTAACATTTTTGCTTACCGGAATTGTCAAAACTGACATAGAGCCGCCATTTTTCAAGATTTCAATCAATTTTTGTTCGCAACTGAGATACATAACAGCCCTGCCGGTTATTGCAACTAATGTAACTAAAATAAATATTTTTAAATATATTGTAAAACATCGCTACGTGATAAATATTATGATTCTAGGTCAATGGGAAGTTCCCCGTAGATATAATACGCTGAAACATACCACTTCAACAGTCATATCTTTTGATCGTGTTCATTGACAAGTTTTTTTTTCCATAGACGAATTTTCAACTTTACACCTCTACACGTTCATGAGATAAACAGAGACAAAAAACAAACAGAGGCATATACGGAAAACAAAGTCCTAGAGGATTCTATTTTCCGGATCTGGAGGTACTGAACTCTTATATATAAATAAATACATAAAATATTAAGTATGATTTCTCATTAAGTATATACTTTTAATTATCTACGCCTTAACAAAATGTAACACTCGAGTAATTTCAAATTATGTAGCAAGCACTCGTTGCTCTTCAAATTACACATAAAAGTCAAATTCTCGTAAATCACTTCCTAAAAGCCGCGTCTTCAAACATATTCAGTGTAATTAATCCGGCCAGAATAAACTCACTTTTGCTGAAAACTGAAAGCCTATTTCACCTTCATTCATTACCACGTCTTATTTATAGCAAACATTCTCAATATGCACAGTATACTACAGTAGCTAATCTATATACGAACGGTTGAAATACACTGACGTTTGTGCAAACATTATCTGCGAGTGTGTGTGTGTAAATTTGTATTTAGACATTAGCAGATTTTTTCGTTTAAGAATCCATTATTAAACAGAAAAAAAATAGCAACGCGTACAATAGCCTTATAAGTATCATTATATAATTGGCGAACTTACTATCTAACTCTATGTACATGTAAAACTCTCTTCTATCAACCATAATATGTTGATTAAAAATAAGTTTTGGGCTTTACATACAAATTCCGTGTTATTATTACTACCTTCAAAGAATGATGTCACGTACATAAGTCTACATGACTCTTTTAAAGTGTCTTACATTTCCTATGTGTCTAAATGGCAAAAATATTGAAATTCTAGTGAGTTTAGAGATTAAATACGGCACAAAGTTTTGCAATAAAATTGTACTTGCTTAAGCTCGAATAATGTACAGATATAAGGTACTGTAAAAGTGTGTGTATGGTACTTCCTATTATGCAAATTAAACACGTCCTCCACTGCTTTCCCGCGCTGTAGAATACTAATTTTCTAATGTGTACTGCGAACCATTTGTTTTTGCGAACCACTGAGTTTGATTGCTCGGTTATCAACATGTATTTGTGACATAATGAACCTACTAGTGGTTCACCGCGTGATTGCGATATAAACTCTGGTTCGCCAGTTATTCGATTGTTTGAGTTGTCGTTGTCGATATTTAGCGATAAATTGTGGGTTGTCACTGATTTTGATTTGTTGTGTTGTTTTGCCTATCATTTGGATTAGATCTTCGTATTGAAGGTTTTATTTGTTGACAGTGGATTTCTCAGCGGATCTACTGACAGTAGTTACCTATAATCATTGGATCATTGTTGTTTGTAAGTACAGTTTATAAACTATTAAAATTAATAGTTAATTCTTCATGATTTTTAGTATGATTCCATACTATGATCGTTTTTCTACCAACTTCCAAAAAACGGAGGAGGTACTCAATACGACTGTATTTTTTTATGTTTGTTATTACATAGCTTTCGACTAGGTGAACCGATTCTCAAAATTGTATTAACTGAATAGAATAGAAGTCAGTATTAAATTTTTCAAATTGTACTTGTTTAAATTGTGTTATTCTTAGTCATTTATAAGGTACCTAAAATAAATAGCATTCTTAAAATAAATAACAATGCATATAGATATAAGTACCAACCTTACTTTACACAAGACGAACTAAAACATATATTTTTTTCGTTTTCGAATATTTTATAATTATTTTTCGATAATATAATTATTTTGGAGTATACATTTCAACACTTGTTGAAATTTATTATATATACAATTAAAAAAAATTAATACTGACTTCCATTCTATTCAGTTATACAGAGTATCTCAAAAAGTACTGGACTGAATTTGATTGAAATTTAAATGGGACTAAACGAGAAGCACCTCGTTCAAACAAAAAAGAAATTTGAGAATCGATTCACCCAGTCGAATGTTATGAGGTAAAAACATAAAAAATACGTACCTCCTCCTTTTTTGGAAGTCGGTAGAAAACTAGGTGGTTGAAGTACTCATGTGAACGGAGTACTCACATGCTCAAAATGCGGTAGTTTTTAAAAACAATGAAGACTTGCAACGTAACGAACATTACCTGCACTGCAGCACACAGTACAGTCGAGTACTCGAAGTACTCGTAAATAATAAAAACGGGAAAACGCAGTGACCGGAGTAGCAATCAATCAGGCTTCAATTTAGGGATAAAATCATTTAATAGAACGCACATATTAGCAATGTGTGAAAATCAGTCCGTTGAACATAACTTTTTAACGTTCTCGTTATTCATAACGAAATCTGTGGAACACCACAGGTTTCGTTATGAATAACCCAACTAAACCAACAAAAGTCATTTTAAAAAAACTACATAAATATAAAGTGATAATTATTTAACAGCCGTGCGATTCTCTAATGGTTCATCGATGTGCTCGTCGACGAGTTCACCGATGTTAGATATTTTATGAGATATCGCCCTTGTACACAAGGTAGTTTTTTCAAAGTTTTTTTGTTATCTCGTCATTTGTTTCACGGATGTTGTCAAAGATGCAACGATGTTTGCTCTTAGAGAATCGCACGGCAAATCAGCTGTGCTCTGCAGTTTCACCTGCGTGGTGATATATCTAGTAGATCATGATTTTTATTATATGTGAACCACCCCTACATTGAAACAAACAAAATAAAACAGTAATTGGTAACGGTAAAGTCGTTCTCAAGTAATGGGACCATGGAAAATAGGGATTCATTTATATATTGTACTAGTGACTTCTCTTGCGTCTCCTGACAATAATTAACACAACAAAAAATAACTTTTAATGTTATTTGACGGTTTCACTTACGCGTTAGGTATAGTTTTCCATACAATATTAAACAAAATTTTCCATAAAAATCAATTTGGGTTTACAAGGAATCGCTCTACTATAGACGCAGGTATAGAACTAATAAAAGATGTGTTTGATGCCTGGGAGAACTCTCAAGATGCCTTAGGTGTTTTTTGTGACTTATCTAAGGCATTTGACTGCGTCCGACATGATATACTTGTCAGGAAATTACAACACTACGGTATTAGGGACATGGCTCTCAACCTTTTGACTTCATATTTAAATGGTAGAATTCAAAGGGTTGACATAAATGGTAAAAAATCGCCCGGCTCTATAATCTCAATGGGCGTTCCACAAGGTTCAATACTAGGGCCGTTCTTGTTTTTAATCTATATTAATGACTTACCTTATTATGTAGAGAAGAATAACGAGATTGTATTGTTTGCAGATGACACTTCACTGTTATTTAAAATTAAAAGGCAGTTACTAAACTATGACGATGTTAACAATGCATTAGCTAAAGTTGTGAATTGGTTCAATACAAATAATCTTCTCCTCAATGAGAAGAAAACTAATTGTATAAAATTCTCGACACCAAATGTGAGACAAGTAGAATCCAATATACAATTGAATGGAACAGGGTTGGACCTTGTGGAGTCAACAGTCTTTTTAGGAATTACTATAGACGCTAAATTGCAATGGGGTCCCCACATTAAAAAATTGTCTAGTAGGCTCAGTTCAGCAGCTTATGCTGTTAAAAAAATTAGACTATTAACTGATGTAGACACAGCTAGAATAGTTTATTTTAGTTATTTCCATAGCGTTATGACTTATGGCATACTGCTCTGGGGATGTTCTACAGATATTAATTCTATTTTTATACTGCAAAAAAGGGCTATACGAGCAATCTACAGTTTGGCTCCCAGAGTTTCCCTTAGACAGAAATTTAAAGACATAAACATTCTAACTGTTGTCTCTCAGTTTATCTATGAAAATCTAATGTATGTAAAGAAAAACATTAGCAGTTTTGATAAAAGGAGTGATGCTCATTCCATCAATACGCGAAATAAGCACAAGCTATCCGTACATGTAACGCGTCTCCACAGAATAAGTCATTCTTTTATGGGACAATGTATACGATTTTATAATAAAGTTCCCAATGTTATCCGAGATTTGCCTATTAATAAGTTTAAAATTGCTATTAAAACTAAACTCTGTCAAAAAGGTTATTACAAAATTTCGGATTACTTGGAGGATAAAACAGCTTGGGACTGATCACTCCAGGATCTATCTACTCGTGTACTAAGATGTCAAAGTGTAGCGTGTCTTGCCCTACTGATACCATTATTATGTTCTCTTTTGTAAGGCAACACACTGGAGCTAATATTTGTAGTACCTAAGTAAAAACATTGTAAAAACATCTATATAAAAAGAATGGCCCCGAGTTTCTTGCCGCTTCTTCTCGGTTGGCTCTATGTATTTTGGAACGCGGCGGTAGGCTTTAAAGTACATTTTAATGAAAAATTGACGTTCATAAGTGCGTCTTTGATGCCTAAATTGAATAAATGATTTTGACTTTGACTTTGACTTTGACTTTGACTTTGACTTAGTATATAGGTATAGGTCGAGTATCTCGACCGGTTTCGTGACCGTTCGGGCCACTTCTTCATAGAGTACTAGCGTACCCGGCTGCGTTCGAACGCAGACTATTCCATATTTTAAATTCAAATATATTTATTTCAGGCAAATAAACCCATAAAACGTACAAATAATAATACAATAAATTATATCGTGAGTAAAGTCCAAAAATACAAAAAAATGTTAATAAATTTTGTGCACAATAAATTACAATATTCCAATACTTATACAAAATAAAAATTATTATATAAATTACTACATAAAATTAAAATTAAATATCAATAATACAATAGCAATATCGAAATTATATAAAAATATTTTATATAATAAAATGTTAAACCGTCTAAATAATATTAAAATGTGTAATATTTACGAATTTGTCAATCAAAAAAAGAAGTAGCGAGATTGTTCCATCCGTTATAAGTCATAGCGTGACAGGGCATATGCGCTTATTTATATATAAATTATAACATTATTTATTATCGATTTATTTATTGCCCAGATAGCCAAGTTATTAAGTAATAATATTTATTGCCAATAAAAGTTAACAAATTTGGTAAGTTCCCTGGTTTTATTCTTGTCTGTCAGAAATATATTTGAATGATGAACAATACGATTACTTTATTCGGGTCTTGGATGTTTGTAATCTATGTCTTCAGCAACACAGGTAGCTATAGTGCGGCGAGCACGCGAATGTTTATCAATAACTGCTGGTTTTTATATTCTATCCATCGACAGTTTACCCTACCGAAGATATAACTTTAACGGTTCCAAACACAGAAAAGCTGAGTCTGTCCCGATTTTCTATGGTTCCATACAAATAGTGTCAAATTTCTATCCCTAGACACGCAAACCATCTGTCTATATACATAAAGAGGACAGATATAGAAACCAGCCGCACGTTTTACCATAATAGATTGACTTTAATACTCTGGATTGGCTTTATTATTCTAATCTGAATTTGTATTTGTGAATCTATGTAGATCTGTTAAAGCTCCTAGTTCTATTTTCAGATTACTCTGAAATGAATTGAATGAATTATGTTGTTTGTATAGAAAAATCATTTGATTTGCCTTCCATTTCTTTCGCAAATACTTATAATCCAGAATCAAAGAGAACCACAAATCTATCCAATCGGTCCGGCTTATGGATATTCACGGAGTTTCGCTTCACATGGGCAGATCCGACGATTAGCCTTTTAAATTAGGATCACACTGCGACGTTATTGTATTGATTTATTATATCTTTATATTATACTAGCTGGTGCCCGCGACGCCGCCGTCTGCGCAGGATTAGTACTTCGAGTAGCTTATTATTTTGTCCAAAGCTATATCTCCATATGGTAATATTATAAATCCATATAGTTATAATATGAGTAAAATTTAAGAACTTATAAAATAAATCAGTAAACACTCATAATAAAATACAGTACCTACGTACATACAAATATAAAATTAATCACCATGGAAAAAACTGTCATTACATTTCATCAACCTTGACGGTATTTGTGTTATATTTCATCACCCTCACGGTCGCCGATCACGTCTAGTGTATCGAGCTGTCAAATTGTCTTGGCTTTTGACTAAGCTATTAGAAACTGACACAATGTTTGACAGAACTGTCATGATTACGATCTTAACGTAGGCCGAGATCTTGTTATTTTGTCTATGCTGTGCCCGAGCATATAACGTTTTTTCACCTGCGTGGTGATAGATGATGATGATGATGAAAAGTATTCTATATGTTAATCCAGCGCCTCATCTACCTCCATACCAAATTTCATCAAAATTGGCCCCATCGTTTGAGCGTGAAAGAGTAACAAACATCCACACATCCATACTCACAAACTTACGCGTTTATAATATTAGTAGGATAGATTATTGTGACCACAACAGATTTGTTTCATGACTCCAACGGTCGTGCAATTAACATGATAACAAATTGTAAACTCATTACTTCATCAAGACAAATATCGTCATGAATCTCACAATAAAATAATATTGGGCAACATACATTCTATGTCGCCTCTGAATCGTGCCCGTCGCCACTTAAACGCACTCCTTGCTGCCAACCCTGATTGTGATTTTTTTATGATAACTGGAAGACTATTATAAGTACTTCCTTGACTTACTGTGAACATTTAATGGATCAATGGGACAGGTGTAAAAAGCCTGACGATTCATTGGATTTTGACGGTAACCTCTGAGTTTATTGACTTGGTACTCTGAGTACTTACCCGAACGGTATATTTTACTTTGTTTGATATATCTTTTTTTGTATTGACATGCTAGGCGTATTGCCCATTTGACATTGTTATAATGACATTTTAAATGATATTGTATTTATATAATGAATATTTCTTAATGTTAAGACATGAATTGTTTAAGAATAATTTTTGAATATCGTGAGATAATTGTAATTGGTTTTTTTTCCGTTTTTATCTCAATAAACGAATATGAATATGAATATGAATACATTTCGTTCTTTGTACAATGTAAACAGATCCATTTTTAATACAAGACTTTGTATACCACGTCACTTGAAAGTAAAAAAATACAATAACAATAAGAACATTTATATTGTTCTAGGGGTGTTTAACGGACAATTAGAGAGCATGCAATGACTACTTACCTTACTTATTTTAAGTATCTAATAAAAACAATGTTTGTTTATTTAGCCATTAGACGTCCGAACGATGGATATGAACTACAAAAAGTAAATGTTTCTATTTTATTAAATTTATTATTCATTATTTTAGATGCCGTGCGATTCTCTAATAATTCATCAACGAGCTCGTCAACGAGCTCACCGATGTCAAATACTTTATGAGATCTTGTACATAAGGTTGCTTTTCCAACGTGTCTTGTTATCTCGTCATTTGTTTTACGGATGATGTCAAGGATGCAACGATGTTTGCTCTTAGAGAATCTAACAGCTGCCTTATTCAGGTCCACGCAAAAATTTCACTGCCTAAAGCTCAGAAGACATGCCATCAAATAAGTAATTGGCCAGGCTCCAGACGAAAAACTTCTACGACTCACCCTTTTCGTAACATGAGAAGTATAGAAATCACACTGTAAGATCGCGTACTATCCCAGGCACATTTTACGAGTCACAATTTACATGTTTACTGGCGTCTGTTTATCGGAATCGAATTTATTGGCCCCAATAACTTCGGGTCCAATGTGGGCCAATAGAATGATACTACATATACTTCGCAGTTTGTTTTGACCCGAATTTATATGCGTAGTTTTGTAAGTGTAGGACAAGAATACGGACCGTAATGGGTATCATATGAGCGTGCATTTGCACAGAGTTTACGGGGAATAGTGTGTACTTCGTGTTTCGAATATGTTAAAAGGTTTTGTCAAGATTTGGTAATGATCTACTCTGAAATCAGAGGCTATCGTTGTAGTATATTATGTCGACTCGCGTTTGACCGTCGGGCCTTGCTTATAAACGCTGCGTAACTCTGTATGACGTTAATCAGTAGTGCGCATAGCAAAACTGTTTGCGCCGTACTAAATAACGTTATTTAAATTTAAGAAACGTCTAAGTAAGGCCGAGAATCACTTGATGTTTGCTGATGATGTACGAGTAGATGCAACCTGGCTTGAAGTCAGCTGTCAAAACACAGTAAGTGCTTGGCGACATATAGTCAATCTCGTTGGTATTTACTAACTACATGAGCACTTCCATGTACCTTCCACTTCATCAATATAAAGCTATATTATGCCTAAATAACACACGCTACATTTGATTCATCATTCTTTTCCTCTGCGTCGAGAACAAGCCACTCCATTTCAGAAGAGCCATTAGAAAAATATTTTTCCCAAATATATATTTCTATAGGTTTTAAATTTTTAATAAGTACTTTACATAACACGCATTGTAATTTACACAACAACACTGACGAATGAAACTTGGATAGAATATTCTAAAAATAGTTGTCTTTTAATTAATCTCCTTATATAATCTATTTCTTATATGTTATTTTAAGACCTAGAATTACGACTGGCTCCCAAAAAATGTACTGAGTTTTTAGATAGGCAATAAAATTGTTATAGCCCCTAAAGTTTCGTACCTACTGCATTGGTATTTTACAATTTGGGGAGGACTATTTACAAAATCAAAGTTTGATATATAGGTACACCGAGTGGGTAGGTATATTTTTTAACTTAAAAACATAAAACATAAAAAAAACAAAAAAAACATTTATTGACATAAAAGAGTGTACAATTAAGTTAGAAGCCTCTGGTCATCGATGTAGCGTTACACTGTGATTCGAAGACCAGTACCTTCTCCCATTTTTGATTCCACTTAATCCATCAAAGGTAATTGGTCATCATGCAGCCAGGCACAATAGAAATTTCATTGTTATAATATAACGACTCTTGAAGGGTTAATATAATCAATTTTACAGTCAACTTTATTTCTTTTCCTTGAGTTATACGTCTTTAGAGATTTAACTGTAAGTCGTAGACAGTTCCCATTTAAAAGGATTAGTAGGTTAATATATATATATATATATTACAAACGTATTTCGTCTCTATTTTGAGTTATAATATTACGATCATGTTCCAACCGAATTATAAATAAAAAATACATTTCCGATATATTTTCCTATCGTTTATGGAAATACGATTTTTGAAAAGGTAAACGCGCGTAATGGGTGGGAGGGGAACTTCGTTATCGCACTGGAAACAAATTATGCTAATAATTCCCAAAGCGGCGATACTTTCAAACAAGTTTTTAACCTTTAACAATATACTTGTACCTTCTGTTGACACAAACAAGGAAAACGGTTTCAGGCTTTTCGGGGCGACGTCAACAACATTTTTGTTCTTCTAAGTGTATTGGGTCAGGGGAACTTAAATTTCTATATCTTATGTATTTTACATCAATGTCTTCTAGTGTTTAAACGTTTTGTAATTATTTCGTTAAAATAACAGTATATTAACACTCCAGGATCTACCTACTCGTGTATTACCATGACAAAGTGTAGCGTGCCTTGCCCTACTGATACCATTATTATGGTCTTTTTTGTAAAGCAACACACTGGAGCTAAAAATAAACAATTGTTGTATTCAAAAATTGGCGATAAAAAAATGTAAACAGACAAGCCCGCTGAGTTTGTTGCCGGATCTCTTCAGTCGTGGTCGCGATCCGATCTGGTTGTCGATTTAAGAAATAATAAATGTAATATGACAACTTCTAAGTGCCCCCGTAGCCTATACAGAATTCATTTCATTTCATTTCATATTCATGTAAACAAATTTTTTCACTGTCAAGCATCATGCTGGTGGTAAATGAATTCACGAGTTCTGGTAGTGGTATCTACCAACTAGCTTACCAGGCCCTTATTCGCTATGAATATTTAAACAAGTAATGCGCCGCGTTACGTTATGTTCAAGGAATGATAGTAAAATTGTATAGTTTTCCATAGCGCGCCGCCTCGCATGCATGTATGATCTCCTCACATGAGTTAGATTTCCTTAAATACTTCTCCAGTCTCCACTGAAATGATTTATGGAAATTTCAATTCCACTTAAGAGGCATCAACTGCCAAAAACTTGAAATGTCGTCGAAGCCCTTAATACAATAACGACATTTTGAAAAATCATGCGCCTGGTGGTAATCTCTTATGCCGACTACAATGGCAATGCAAATAGAGCTTGACGCTTCACAATGCTATAGTTTTGCGAAAAGCATTGCTCCCGTCTCTACAAAACATTCGTTTTCGTGTCTCATTCGCCCAGTAATTTAGTAAAATTTTGGTTTAGTAAAAAAGGTTCAACCTTATAACACAGTGAGTACTTGCACACAGTGGTTGAGGCAAAATGTCTGTCACAGTATTGGTACCAGGTAAGATGGTCTTACACAAGTCTTCCACCAAGCTTAACAGGTTTCCTGTCCCCATATATATGACTATGAACTATTTATCTATGTCCAAATGTTTTTTTTTTTTTTTTCAAATTTTGTATTGCATTATAGCTAAAATGTTGAGTTATATGTATTAAGCTGTAACGTAAAAAAACCTGCCTAAAAAGAAAATAAAAATGCATCATTATATGATGCATGAGTAATGTTTTATGACTAACATCCAATGCATCATGCATTGGACGTCATATGATATATTAATTCGAAGGCGATGCGTAGGCTGTTATGCTATGAAGAAAGCTGAAGCAAAGAATCCCTTGCAAGCTTTGCGTATTGCTTTCATTGTTTCAACGAGGCACACTAATAAGCAGGCAACAGAAATCAAAGTCGCAAGTGGTTTTGTTTTTCAGTGCGATGCTTTTTCTTGTGCAAATGCAAAAAAACAGTACCTTAATTATTCTAGGTGTAAGTAAAGTATAACGTTCATAAGTAAAGCTTTCGCTACATTCCCAACAGTACGTTTAATTTAGAAAAACATGCGTCTCTAGGTAGGTACGAATAAAAAAAAAAAAAACACAAAATCTACTAACTTACGCTACTTCTGAATTACTCATATATCTCCCACATGTCCCAGTACTATTAAACTTATTTGCAACGCCACGTCCATGGGTAAAATGCATTTGACTTTGCCTCTGTTTTTGTTCATATATGAGTCATGGACGTGTAATTATTGGTATCAAAATTGTCCCATTGATCACATATGATGCATGGGACAGGTAACTTGTAACTTACCATTGACGAGTTTGTTTCCTTGTTGCAGATTGACTACTGAAGTTCACCCCCCTGATATCAAGATGGCTTACTTATAGCACAGAACCAGAGTCAGTACGTGGAAAGGTGGCGTCGTAACCAACGAAAATGATCCTACTCGTGGTTTTACACTTCGTCACTCTTCCAGTACTGACTTCAAGACTGGTCAGTGGTGAAACAACCATGGATGAAAAACCACAGTTTATAAGTTCTAGAGTAGTGAGAACAAAATACGGAGACATCAGAGGTTTTATAGTAACTCCTGAGTCCAGATTCCTGGAGCCAGTTGAAGTGTTTCGAGGAGTTCCTTATGCATCACCCCCTGTTGGGTCTTTAAGGTTTATGCCTCCAGTATCAGGAGCTCAATGGTCTGGAGTCAAAATAGCGGAAGAGTTCAGCCCTGTTTGTCCACAAGTGCTTCCCGATATCAGGAACGAGACGGCTGTCCTGAAGAGAATATCGAAAGGAAGACTGGAGTATTTGAAAAGGATACTGCCGTTTCTGACAAATCAGTCGGAAGATTGTTTGTATCTTAACATCTACGCACCCGCTCAAGGTAAATAGTTGTTTCTTTAATATTTTAAAAACTTTTCCTATTAAATACAACGAATCACAAGTAAGATTTATGAAACCATGACGTAGGGCGTCTAGCACCAACCATAGCTTGAAACATTTTTCATACAGAGTGATATGCTGCAATCCAAAATAAATAGAGCTAGAGAAGAAGCGACAAGACAGAAGCTCGGAAACTATTTTTTCGAATGGGTATTATACCACGTAATAACCACACGTTGCAGTTCCTGGTTGATTTCTGCTAAATCTATTGTATTATTGACCAAATATGGCGAATCGCGAGTCACCGAATTAATCATTTTTTCATTTAGCAAGTGCGGCATATTTTTTACTGCAATTAAAAAGGTAATGACTTATTTCGTAATAATTCTATTTTGTTTATAACATTTTTACAATATTTAATGTAGCCATTATAACCTTTTGAATTGAAATTGTAAAAATGCACACGATAATCTAAGAACTTGACTTCAGACAAATCAAGTTAATGATAATTAAAATATTCCTTTTTATGTACCATTTTACAACTGTTAAAATAAAAATGTAAAGAACGTCCTTGATTCCAAACATATAATTTATTTAAAGTAACATTCCTGAACTGTTCAATGTTCTTTAACAGTACTTCAATCCTTTGCTCTTCATATTAACTATCTTTGACATGCATGACAATTAAATAACAGTTTTATAATATTTACTTTATTTACGGTTTAGTTAATATGTATAATTTGATTTGAGTTTCCAATATATCGGCACTGTTGCAAGTATTTAACGAAAGAATAGAATATGAGTGGGTGAATGCGAAGTATTTAATATTGCAAGTAGATGAAGTGAAACTAGAACACAGCGACTTTCTTCCGCATTATATCATTACTATTGTTAGCATTGTTATTTTTCTGCTATCACGACGATGAAAACGACAGTTCATCAGTGATCACGGTGTTTACAATAGCGCCGATAATTGAAAACTTAAACCAAATGTACACGGTAACTAACTCTTTAAATAATGTAATGTAATGTTTGTGGCCATGATAGTTGAATAAATAGATAAGACTGGCTGCAAGCCACGTCATTCTCTAAGGCTACCTATTATTACCATCAACACAGATATTATAATATAAAAAAAAAAATAACCAAATACGGCAATAAAATAATATATATATTAACCCTTCCAACACCGTGATAATTAAAACAAAGATTTATGAATGAAACGCACGTAAATTTACGTCAATGGTACGCAAAGGGTTCAATAAGCTTTGTTATAACAAATGTCTAATAATATTTATTTCATATATTTAGTATCTTAATCATTTATACAATGCAAAGACAAAATGTACAACAAAATATCTCTTTTTCAGAGCATTCAGTCCATTTGGACTTATAGCAACTTCAAAACTGCATTGCTACAACTTCATGCTTTTGACATCCAATTCCAAAGCTAATTCCCCCAAAGTTGAGCTTCTGGTCACAAAATTTAAAATTTCATTTGACATGGTCCGCGGTCTAACAACAGCTACATAAAAACCTCATCCCCAACGGGGAACAGACAGAAATGAACAAAAACTTGATTTATAATTTCAGCTAAAAATCCCAACGCGCCACTGGGCTAATTTTCAAAAGAGTTTCGTCCTTTGCATGGGGAATCGCATTTATTTCTACCGGACGTGAAATTTTTGCAAAAGAGGGTAGGATATTTAAAATAAATGAATGAGTTTTATAAGAAAATTTGCGAATGTCGCTAATTGGACTACGAGCGGGAGTAATGACGCTAATTCTTGAGTAAAAAGTTCGAAAAAACAGGGAGTCGCCATGACCAGGAAAAGGTGTCGCCTGTTTAAATCATGTCTCAAACACGCTTCGGAGTTTTAAGGAAGATATATTGGAAGAAATCTTAGAGAAAGTTTGAAAGTCCTGTTACAAGTTTCAATTCTTTAGAAAATGTTCGTTTAATGGGCAACTGACTACTAAAAGTGCAGGCCAAAGTCATATTTTCTGATTTGCTGATAAAGGTAGGTCAGTCTTGTGACAGCTATAAACGTGTTTTAACAGATTTCAAAAAAAAGGAGGTGTGTTCGCAAATAACTTCGTTGTTTATAGACCGATTTTGATGATCTTTTTGTTTGGTAGAGTATATTTTGAGGTCCCATGTAAATTTCATCAAATTCGTTCTTGCAGTTTTTTGGTACACTCCAATAACTGAAAATTGTTTCGCTTTTTTTGATGATTTTATAATATTATCATTGACGGTGAATGACATCGATCCCGTAAGTAGCAAGGGTCTCTAAAAATGTTAAAATTTCTTTTTTAAATGTAACCTACTTTAAAAGAGCAATTAACTTGTCGAAGTCGGTACCATGTGCATAATATTGTGGCACTTGTGAACTATCATTTTAGGTATATTCTTTTTCTTTTACAGGCATTGATAATTTTAAAATTGTCTGTATAAATAAACATATAAAAAAATAACTCGGTGAGGTAACTAAGTCATTTAAAATTACTCGGAAACTATACAAATTAATTGTCTGTTTGTTTTGAAAATTAATATTTCTCAAAAATAATTTGTAATGTTGCCATAACATCTCTAAAAAGTAACCAGAAAGTGAATTCTACCGGAGATTTATTCACAACTGTCCAGTAAGAAGCGAGATTTAAAATTTAGAAACTCCTACTATCCAGGAAGTAAGTGTGTAATATACTTACTAGACAGTAGGCAGTAGCAGATCTAAGGAGGATGCTTTAGATCTGCTTAGAAAAAAAACGTACCACCAGACACATATTAGAGTTTAGCCATTATAACATGGTTATGGCAGGGTCCAAATATATACCTATCTCATAATTTATGAGATAGATATATTTTTGGAGCCTTAAACAGCCATTTTATAGTCTGTGACACTTAACGCGACGCAGAAAAAGTATGCACGATGCGTTTTGTACTTAGTAATGTTAGTAAGTTTAAATTTAATAATTTCAGTTTATAAATCATGTCGGATTAAAGCTTTCCATTTTAAAATTAGCATGGAGATTCAAAAACAAATAATTTAAATTTTTTACTAATACATTCATGTAAAGTAAAAATATAACAATGTTCAAAACTAAACGCAACCTTTTTAGTAAAAGAACAACGACTGGCGGAATTTTAACAATTGTGTTTTAATTTACCGCGTGAACATAGATAATCCCAAAAAATTTGTTCAAGCAAATCTGATTCAGAAAAATAGATGGCACTCTTCCTGATAGAGGCTCCTGGAAGCTTGCTGATAGGGACAAGTTAAAAAGCTGAGGCCGTATTAGCAAAAACTTTCTTTCATTTTTGAGAAAAGCATTATATACGACGCCAGGATGGCTTTCTTACTGGTTGAGGCTTGTCAACCAGTAAGAAAGCCATCCTGGCGTCGTATATAACCGGACCTCGCCTGCGGTTCGGTCCGGTTGACTCATGCTTGGCCAAGAAGGCTTACTTACTGGATTCTGCAGTAATGTACGAGTACTATAACAAAACTATTACGGTAAATCAAAAACAATTCTTGAAGGGTTTGTCTATCTACCTGCTTGTTTGGTCTGGTTAATCTCTAATAAGGTTACTTCGATTTCGACAGGGTTTTCTCTGGTCGATAGCTGATTAGCTGACTTGTAAGAAGTAACTTAGGTTACTTTTACATTAGAAAAGTAATTATGGGGCGTCATATCTCACGAGACAACGCGAGTGAATACGCGGAGGGGTCGGCTAAGTTAAGTAGTTTTATAATAATATTGGCTGCTTTTGCCATCCCGTCTAATGCAAACGAGGCCTACATGGTGGGACTCCTCAATGCCACTTGCTCTCTTTAGACCCGCTTTATTTATTATCATTCCAGTATGACATGCATGACACACGTGCATCACATTTTCCCCATAGATCTGGGATACGCCACTAATCTCTATACCGATTTGCAGTAATAGATGCCCTCTACTACTCAACTCTTACTTCACAAGACATATTCGTATTTTATGTTAATTAATAATCTGGTCTACAAGTTGAAGACGCCTCGAGTCATACGAGCCCAGTCGGAACCAAATTATTTAACTTTGAATAACTGCACACCGTTATACTAGCTTTCAAGTCTTTCAATTCGCGCTCTTCTTTCCGTAACCATGAGCACTTCGTATGGAACCCTTGTATCAAACACTTCAGTACTCGTAGTTCTTCGACCACTTGACTTTGTTTCCTGCAGACCTCTAAGGGTGATAAGGGCGATAAGGGTGTTATGGAGCGGGATAGGATTTGGTTTTCATCATCATCATCTTCATCTCAGCCGTAGAACGTCCACTGCTGAACATAGGCCTCCCCATGATTTTCCAAAAGGACCGGTTAGAAGCGGCCTGCATCCAACGTCGTCCTGCGACCTTCCTCAGGTCGTCTGTCCACCGTGTCCGTGGACGACCTACGCTGCGCTTGCCGGTCCGTGGTCTCCACTCCAGAACCTTTCGGCCCCATCGGCCATCTGTTCTGCGTGCTATGTGCCTTGCCCACTGCCACTTCAACTGGCTAATCTTCTGGGCTATTTCGGTGACTTTCGTTCTTCTACGGATCTCCTCGTTTCTGATTCGATCACGTAGAGAAACCCCAAGCATAGCCCTCTCCATAGCTCGTTGTGCGACTTTGAGCTTATCTATGAGGCCCATAGTAAGACACCACGTTTCAGTGCCATAAGTCATCACTGTCTTGAGGCACTAAGGTATTTTTGATGAGAAGACTTCGCGAAGTTTCCGGAACGCTGCCCAGCCAAGTTGGATTCGACGACCTCTTTCTCGAAGTTGGACCTGCCTAGTTTCACTGTCTGTCCCAGGTAGATGTACTCGTCAACAACTTCGAGAACGGAGTTCCCAACTGATATTGGGGTAGGTATAACATGGGCATTAGACATAATTTTGGTTGATTTGGTTTTAAAATAATAAAATTATTAATAACATAATAGAACTTAAAATATCGAAAACGAAAATAGGAATAGTATAAAATTGGAAAAAGTAATAGTAACAATGACAAACTCGACGAAGTTCCAGTGCGGTCTGACTTTACGCGAAACATTAAAAACAATATCGCCAGAATGGTATGCAACTTCAGCGTTTTACCCTCGTTGCTTATACACGTATAAGGGATTGTAACAGTACCCTTCTAATTCTACATTTTCGGGGACTGTGTTTAAACCAAGAAATACAAATCAGCTTTTTGTCAGATGTTTTTGTTTCTTTTTTTGGTGTAGTACGAAAGTGGTATCGAGGATAGCCGCCAGAACACACGAATAGGTGTTTGACAGGTTGAATTGTCAAAGTGATAGCTAGCCAGGCGGGAACCAGACAATGTCCTAGCACCTCTGTAGATTTCATCATGACTTTATCTTTTTCTTTACCGAAAGCTGAAACGCTTTGTTTTGTGTATGTTTTCTAAAAAGGCTATATGAGCTGATGACAAAAAAAATAATCAGGGTAACCATTTCAATACTGCACATATTGGTCCGTTTTATATAGAAATCTAAAATGGTAAAAAACATATAACGAACCCAACTCTTCTTTGCATTAACTACCTCAATCTTAGGCCCTGCCTTATTAAAACGTGCATTACAGTACGGCGGCTGAATATCACAGGCAAATACGCGTTTTTCCACGTCCCGGCCGCCCCCTCGCCACCCGACCACCGCGCCCGCCCAAAGCTTTTGTCACTAACGGGGAGCACGCTGTGCATACGTAATACTTTTTCACCTACGGCTTTGGTGGACGCGGCTTAAGTTACGAGGAGAGCGTGAGTGAAAAAATATTAGGCTTAAGCAAAGTAAGTAAATATCTATAAGTGGAACGTCTTTCCTACTAGCGTTCATGCACGCAGGTTTAGCACGAGACGCGTGCGTCAACATTGTATCTACCTTAGATTAATCATTGGTCTCGCTCTCGCTTCGACTAGATACCGCGCTATTTAAAAACAACAGCTCCGTGAATGCGGCAACTCAATATTGTAGTGTGTGTAATGCAAATTGGGAGGATGCTAGTGTGCGTGAATTATTGTGTTGCTAGCTACTAAACTGTTACCCAATCAATGGGAAAAATATTGTATGTTTTGATTAAGTATGTATGTTACAGGTTATAAATGTAGTTCAGAAAAATACATTAACCTCGAGTACAATGAGAAACTTAGCTCGCTTATATCATCATATACTATTATATAACTATGTATTTAGATATTGATATGAGAAGACAAATAACAAGTATTTAGTAATACTCGTATCTATAGTGCTTTCTATTTCCATTCTACCAGTTAGTAATTTGGTTCTACGTAACGTCTTAGGTTAATTTACAATTAATAGCTAGAAACATACTTACACGTAGAAACAAAAAAATGAAATAAAAAAATAATCTTATAGGCATTATTAAACCTACTATTATGTACAGGTTAATGGAGAGTCAAAAAAATATAATTATTAATTAAAGATCACATTCAACTAACTTGTACTAGTTTACGATACATTTGCCTGTTGGAATTTACACATTTCTGCAAATTTTCTCTATTCTCTATCTCTCTATATTTCTACCTCTATTATAATAGTATATATATATATAAAGAATTCGATATATATATATATATATATATATATATATATATATATATATATATATATATATATATATATATATATATATATATATATATATATATATATATATATATATATAAGAGAATTTGATTCAGCTAGTGGTTGAGAAGTGAATACTTGGTTAGCTGAATCATTACATTTTATGTATAGCACCGTTATTTACTCCTCACGTAATTACTCGTATATGCAGTTAGAGAGTAACAGTTTAAAGTTAAACATAATTTCTTGAGTTCGTTAGTATATTTCGGTTTGGCATATTTAGTAGTAAAATATAATAATAATAAATTCACATTATTAAAAGCTCAACCATAGGTACTTGATTCTTATATTATACGGCAACATTGAATGGCGTTTAAGGTTCAAATTTCAAAATTGTATGGTATTTACTGTGTGTATGTGATCCCAGTGTATTTCTTATTTCTTGTAGTATTATTTTTGCACATTTTAATTGAAATAGGCATTTTACTTTGGATTACGACCAAAACAACAAAAAAAAAACTCGGTACGTTAACACCACGCGTGACCACGCTGCTTGGGACGTGACTGGCTCGAGCGGGCTCGAGTACGCCGAATTCGGCGTAGTATTTGTTGCCGCATTTTGCAAGTACGCCGGCGGTATCTAGTTGAAGCGCGCGCGCGGAGACTAATCATTAATCTAAGGTATCTACGAACAAATCTTCAATTTTTTTTTTGTTGGGAGCTTAGCTACACAACAGAAAACTAAGACATTTAAAAACTGCAACATCGACCGCTCTGACGGCACTCGCGTAATAACAATATATTAAAATATTAGATCAAAATATAATCGAAATTTTATGATTTGTGTTTTTTAATTTGTTATATAGCACGGGGAACACATAGAATACTGTTCACCGTCATCATCATCATCATCCATCACCACGTAGGTGAAATCGCGAGGTGTAACTAGCCGTAAACATTTTAATAATTTATGTTTTCCGATTTGTTATATCTCGGGGAAGGACAAGGATGCTGGAGGAGGATCACCACGGGGACGAAACTGCGGGGCTCACAGGTATTCAATAAAAACAGACCCAATATATACCGTCTCCTAAACAGTCAAAACTATTTAAAGCCAAAGATAAGTGACCCGCTCATTACTTACGTCTATCCCCAAATCCTGTGCGGTTTTGGGGACCCTCCCGAAATAGTCTACGTTTTTAATAACCATAAATGACGCACCGTTACGGCCTCCACAAATCCTTACGTATATCTTGTATTACAACCATGATTAAAGTGGCTGCTTTTATAATATCCTGGTACACAAGTGCTTGAGCTGGAGTTTGTGGTTCTTTAGGAATAGTTCGTGCAGAGCCTCTAGAATAAACAACTAGTTTATTATTCGTTTACTATTAGAAACCCAAGTTTGCCAAACTTACATTGTTTACATCATGAATATACGTCATCAATGAATAATGACTTCGTCTCTTTGTTTGTATCAATCATCAATCCTTCCATTATTTTGAAAAGAAAGACAACTGCATCAAAGATTTTTGAAAATTCGCTTGCTAAGCCCGGGAATAAAACTGACTAAAATCTGTAAAATTACACCCTCTACTTTTATTACATCGATCGTTAGGGTCAATTACACAATTTCTCTAACAAACTTGATAAATTAAATGAAAACTAGCCATGTTCTTGATAAGCCATTTCACCGTGAGACAAATATGAAACGATTTGTAAAAACAATCAAATGTGACAAATCAATTACAATCTATTTTCAAATGTAACATTCCATATTTAAACAACCTCATTCACGCAGTTATTTCGCATCTAAGAAAGGAGTCTGCACTATAAACACGTGCAAATTGCAATCAATTGTCAATGATAATTATTAATTACTAACATAAGTATACAGATGTATCTTTGAGTACTTTTACTTGACCCATTGAATTTCATCTCCCCTATAACATATACCTCCCCCATATATTTCCAAAGCGACCGATCTTGTGCGGCTTGCAGCCAACGGCTCCAAGTGTCATCTTTTCGCCTAGTGAGGGGGCATTATGAGTCCAGATTTCATGGTTTTCCTTCCTTTTAATTGATCGAGATTTTAGAGTGATTTCATCCTTATTGGCCCTAACGATCGATGCAATAAAATTGTAGAGGGTGTAATTTTACAGATTTTAGTCGCTTCGATTCCCGGGTGTGGTAAGCGAATTTTTTAAAATCTTTGCAGCTTTCTTTCTTTTCAAAAATAAAAGAATGTTTTTTGAGTAAAATTTTCCATCAACAAAATGACTTTCCCTTCAGATGGCATTACAAAATTCCACCCTGTATATAAGAATCAAAGTCCTGACGGCCGGTCCCAATAATCTATCTATCGCCGGTTTACTTTACTAGAGTTAGATATTTGACACTATTTGTATGGAAGTTATGTCAAATTTCTATCGGTAGTAAGGAAAACCGTGGATAGATAGATTATTGGGATCCTCCATTAGAGACAACGCACAGCCTAAACCGCTGGTCGTAGAAACTTGAAATTCGGAGGGTGTATTTGTCTTGACGGGTAAAAATGTACTAAGGAAGGGTTTTCCGAAATTCAAACCCGTAAGGGGATAAATATGAATGAATCCGTTTGTATGAAAGTTTTTAAATTTATAGGTGTGAAAATTTGTATTTAGATAGGTAGTCATTTAAAAAAAGTAATACTCTACGCGAAGTCGTGGGCAAAAAATAGTGTTTGATAAACTTTCAGACACTTGAGAATTGAACTATAGTGGAAAATTGCATTGAAGCCATGAAAGCTCTGGTAATCCGGTAGATATAAGTCAATCGCCGTTCACGGGTTCACAAGTTAAATTGTTTTCTCGGATTAAATATAGTTATACGCATATAGCTTTATGAAGATATCCACAGCATGATGCTAGACATAAAAAACACGGGACAAGCAAATGCCTGGTGGTAAGCATTACTTTAATATTATATGATTTGTAATGCACTGCCCACTTAGCAAGACCAACCTTTACACTTTTCGAGAGAAAAATATATTCCTTTGACGGGATTCAAACCCGTGTGCTCCGACAATACGTCTTGGACCACTAAACCATCGAGGCACGCTGTGCAAGCATCAAATTTTTAACTCCCTATTTGATTTTAACCGTCGTATGGCGACGGAGCGACATCTATTGAACAGCTTGACATCATTATCCAATCTAAAGAAGAATTTTCACTTTTTTATCTTTTGCATATTTGTGTCGCAATGTGTTGATTTTTTATGCACTAACACCTGTTTAGTAAGACCAACATTTTCAATTTTATAGAGGACTAGTACAATTTGAAAAAATTGAAACCGACACCCATTCTATTCAGTTAATGGAGCTTAAATCAAAAACTACTGGACCGAATTTGATTAAATTTAAATGGGGCCACTCGAAAAGCGCCAGCTTTCAAACAAGAAAAGAATTTTGAGTATCGGTTCACCCAGTCGAAAGTTATGAGGTAACAAACAAAAAAAACAGTCGAATTGAGTGCCTCATCCTTTTTTTGGAAGTCGGTAGAAAATACGCATCCTCGGACGGGTCTACGTTAACTCATAAAAGTACAGTCAGCATCGAGAGCCTAGAACTTTAGTTTTACGCGACTCTACGCTCATCGTCCCAGGACATTGGTTTATGACTATCCAATAATTTATCTTATAATTACTTTTGCTACAGTGCCCTTAACTACTAGCACTATTGCTTTGCGGATTCTTAAATTGAAGAAACACAAATATAGAAACATAGTTAGTTACAGTAAAGTCCTATAAATATGTCAAACGATGGTTACACTACTAAAACTTTCTACGGAGATTGACACAGTGAAAACTAGTTTATAATTAAAAATTAATAGTTAAAAAATAGCTGAAACAATGGGCGGACTTATTGCTCAGAGCAATCTCTTCCCGACCACCGGGACACGCACATATGAGCACATGTATTTTAAAATCTTTTCCGTAGACGTTATAGACCAAAAAACAGTTTTAAAATTCTAATTCGTTTCATTTAGACCAAACAAAAGCTGTACAAAATCTATTTGAATCACGTACTGTTATTTGGTTTAAGCTTAGTATATTGCAACTGTTCGAAATATAAAAGCATGTTATTTTATATTAATTTGGTATTGTAATGGAATGTTGATGGCTTTGGCCACGTTCGTTGGTATAGTTCTTAGTTTTTCATTTTTGGGATTCCGTGCATACATGCAACTATATTGCCTTTTAATAAGCCTGCTCCGGCCATTTCTCTGTCGAACCTTTAACCACACACTTTGCAGTTCCTGGAAAAGTAGGTTGATTTATATATGATACAGGCCGGTTGGCGCAGTTGGTAGCACTCCTGCCTTCTGAGCTGCTGGTCCCGGGTTCGATCCCCGGACAGGTCAAATGAACATGTCTGTTTAATCTGTGCCTGGGTGTGTAAATGTATATAAGTATGTATATCAGTCATCTGGTTATTACAGTACAGGCTCTGCCTAGTTTGGGACTTGAAGACCTTTGCGTGGGTGTTGATCCATATTATTATATTTCTGCGAAATCTATTGTGTTATTTGCCAAATATGGCGAATCACGAGTAAACGGGTTAAATAATATTAGCAAAACTTTAACATGTAGCTAAATGAAGATTTCACTCAATATGATAATATAGCAGACATCCAAATACATTAAAAAGACAAATTGTTATAAATGTATTTTTTTACTTACCTACTTTTTTTAATAATAGCGGATCTACCCATAAAAAAAGTATGGCTAATTTAAAAGTTTGACTCTTTCACCGAAATGTACGAAAAAGGTTTTCGCGATTTCTGACATTTCTAGTACTCGCACCTTAGTCGGTCCGGTAAATACTTTTGATCCTTATAAGAAACAGTATCGATTGGCATCAAACAAAGTTTTGCTGTACAATGTCAATTTTCTTTGCTGATTGTACATTCACTGTACAAAATCTGTTAAATGCAGTTCAGAATATCATGAAAAAATTTGGATTACAGTTAAGGTGCCTGTATACCTGTATATATATAATAATAATAAAACATACAATAGTGATGATTCTGTAAGCATTCTCTTAACTATAAATGTCTAAATGATGGCAGTACTTATTTTGTTGCGGCTAAAATCCAAAGTAGTATTACACTTTCGATTGACAGCACTAAAATTATACATTTCTCTTCAATTGTTGGCATATTTTAGACAGTTTAGTCGTCACGTAACTTGGTGCTCGCTAAACTAACCTAAAATAACCAAAAATGGAATAGAATAATCCTATTTCTAGAAGTGTCTTTCTAAGTGTTAAATGATTTTGGATTTTATCGTTACCAGAATAATGACCACCATAAAACATTTTTAGTAAGGTAGTTACTTTTTTAGCAAGTGAATCGCTACCATTATGATTTATTAAACGTCAAACAAACTTCACATGTGCAATTAAAGCTTTAAATAAATCAATTTGTTTATTTTAAAAATAGGCCATTAATGTATTAGCCATAATCACCCTAAAAACTAGATAAATGAAGAATAACACAAATTTCTGCTTAAATACGTAATAATTACGCAGTATATTGTGTGTGTACTGAACCCTTGGTACCTAAGTAAAGCTGCCCAAAGGTCAGTCGGAGTAGCGCTTGACCAATGATCATTTAACCTCCATTCCATCGGTCGAAATAGATAATTTATTCCTTGATTTAAAAAATGATGGTGAGTCCTGCTACGTCAAAATATAGTTGTTCCATTTTGTCCTATAAAGTAAATATCCTTATCATATTTGTTTATAAACAAAATATAAGCCGCCGAAGAACTTGAGCACTCTCTTCTTGCAGGTTGTAGAGAGTGGTAGAGTATCTTTATATTCAGCTGCTTTAGGATTGACTCGTTTTTCGTTCCGTCCAAGATACTCTCAGACTCAGCATTATGCGCCAGCACCATATTTCAAACGCTTCAATCCTAGAGCCCCCAACTCTACCTGTGGGTGCCGTAGAACGCGGCTAAGGGATAACAATCAGAAGGTGGGCAGCAGCACCTTCCTAGTAATACACCCCAAAACTGCGCTCGCCAACCCGCCTGCTAAGCGTAGCGATTATTGGCAACCCCCTATGGATTATGGGGAGGCATATGTGCAGCAGTGGACGTCCTATGGCTGAGATGATGATGATGATGATGAATCCTAGAGAGCGCATACGAGCTTCTAGTGTCCAGGTTTTAATGCCATAGAAAGAAATTTAGAATATAAGAGTCTGTATGAGCTTAGCGTCGGACTCAAACCGACATAATACCGAGTGAGTACAGCCGGTAAGCTTATATTGTTATAATATGTAATGCTCACGATAATTTTCAAACTCTCAAAATAAAAGGCTAAAAATTTAGTCTCACAAAGCGACGAGCTCACCGATATCAAATACTTTATGAGATATCGCCCTTGTACATAAGGTTGTTTTTTCAACGTTTCTTGTCATCCCGTCATTTGTTTCACGGATGTTGTCAAAGATGCAACGATGTTTGCTCTTAGAGAATCGCGTAAGTAAAATCTATGCCACGCGCCCTAAGTACTTTGCCCGAGGACTGATTGGCAGACGGCCTACTGACGGAAAGCGGTTAAACGGAAATCCGATTGCAGTTTTACCCAATGCTAAGCCTAATGACTTTGGCATGTTGAACAGGCATAGATAAAGGAAAGAGAGGCCAACTGTGAACCATACTGGTACACTAATTATAGTTTCGATTCTACAATATTAGTAAAGGCAATGCTAGTTTAGAAGAACTTTATAAAAGAAAACTTGTTTTATAAGTAAACATACTTATATTAAAAGGTTTTCTTTTTAACGAAGAAAGCGTATAGTTTGCAAATTGTAGGTTTTTGTGCATTTTCGTTGGCTGATAATTATCTGCATAGTAGACGACCAAAATTATAGTTTAGCTTTTATTAATAGTTCAACCGTGGTACCTAATAATGGAGACCACGGACCGGCAAGCGCAGCGTAGGTCGTCCACTGACGAGGTGGACTGACGACCTGATAAAGGTATCAGGACGACTTCCAACCGATCCTTTTGGAAATTTGTGGGGGAGGCATATGTTCAGCAGTGGACGTCCTACGGCTGAGATGACCGATGACGTCCTAATAATAGGTAGTACTTTAAAAAAATTAACGATTGTATGTTTGAACCACAAGTATAGTACCTGTCTATTATGTTCCCACTACTGGGATCTACAACACAAGCCTTCCTAATATAAAAATACCGGCTGCACTCACTTGGTATTTTGTCGATTTAAGTCCGACGACGTTTCGAACGAATATGATGTTCTACTTCGATCTGATCCCACTAGTTTTATTGATTGTTCTATTGATAGTTAAAGGCATTGATTTATATGTTACACATTAATTTAGATATAAGTATGTTATTTTGTTTGTTTAGCTCAGTTGTTGAACGTCGAATTTAAAGTTTTATTAATTTTACTGTGCTTACTTACAAGTAACTTAATTTGTACCGACCTACTCAAAGAGTTCGCCTTTTTATGTTGTTTGTAGGTACGTACCTACCTGATAATTGCAATCGCGTTTATAGTATAACCCCCATATAGTTATAACCCAATACTGCTTTGTATATGTTCCTAAAAATAATTATCTCATTCTAGTTCGTTTTTACCTATGTTCGCAATTATAATGTATACTCCTAAATTTAAGGATTGTATTTCTCTGTGAAGTGAATTCATATTCTTTAGTGAAATAAATATCTTAAACCGTTAGACCTAGTTGGACTTTTTTGTCCAAGTAGTTCCATTATTTTAGGTTTTTGATTAATGTAACTAACAGGACCATTTATCCAATTAGTTATATTGGAAGATAAGTGATTAATATGTAATATTTGTTCCATTGCGAGTATTCCTAGATTCCAAATGATACCATAATCATAAATAAGTAACACTCGTGTGAAGACAACACTAGCAACATTAGAATTCCTTGTACGAGTATCGCGGGAGGAGGTGTAGACACACACAAACACACAGTATCACATTTCAAACATGGAAGGCTAGAGAAGAAAATATGATACAAACTTTTTTACCCACCCATATTTTTGTTATTAAATCGGTTTCGTTTCATTTCGTTTGACTCGCGAAGAAACATTTCTGCATAAAAATAACAGGTTTTTTTAAAAATATGCCTTTGTTCACAGACAGCAAAATGGATCCGTGGAATTGTTTGCATTTATGTTTTAAAGTATTTGCAATTTTTTATAATAACTAAAGGAATACAGGAGGATAGTTTTTTTTGTTTAACTAGCCTTTGATACATGATACATTGGTGAAGGCCTGAAAGGCACTTTGAAAACTTTATACTTAGCCTGTAAAAAACAGGTAACGTAGTAAAATAACAGCCGTGCGATCTATAATGATTCGTCGACGAGCTCACCGTTGTCAAATACTTCGCCCTTGTACATAAGGTTGCTTTTCCACCGTTTCTTGTAATCGCGTCATTTGTTTCACGGATATTGTCAAAGATGGAACGATGTTTCCTTTAGAGAAACGCACAGCTGGTTTAAAAGTTTTCAATTCGTTTTCGTCAACATACACTTTAGCGGCCTTATTAATAAACTTGGCGTACACCCGGAGTAGTTACAACATCTATCTGTCAATTTTTCGCTTGCAGTAAATGTCACGCGTGAAAGCAAGACAAAGCATGTTACGCCTAATATAGGTTTACGCAACGTTTATTAATAAAGGCCTAGTAGTGTATCATTAAGTTTTTATTTATCGATAGGTGTAGGTCGGGTAAAACGTAACCTTGTTTAACTCCACTTGATGTGGTGTTGTATTTTGTCTTCTTATTTGGCATGATACTATTATAGTGTGTTAAAATGCCTCATGGTAGCTTTGAAATGTGAAATGAAATCATATACTCTAACCATGTGAGTTGCGGGACTTGGACTAATACAATTACAATTAAAAAATCTAATGCCGACTTCCGTTCTATTCAGTTATTGGAGTGTATCTCAAAAACTATTGCACCGAACTGATGATGATGAAATTTAAATGGGACCACACGGGAAGCAGCAGCTATCAAACAAAAAAGAATTTTGAGAATCGGTTAAAACTACAGTCGAATTGCGTACCTCCTCCTTTTTTTGGAAGTCTGTAGAAAATAACGTTTGTATCAACCCAACTACGCTGTGGTGCGGCCCTAAGCATCTTACTGCTTTTAAAAAAAGCATAAAAATAAAATACGTTATACATAATAAAAACATCTCCCGGGAAATCGGTTAAAAACATCGCCGTCTTTTTTTTATTGCCAAAAGAGAGCAGACAGGCAGGCGGCCCACTTGATGGAAAGTGGTCACCGTCGCCTATAGACGTTTGTAACACCAAGGGCGTTGCCAACGCGCTGCCGACCTCTAAAAGGAATAGAAGGAGTGAGATTGGAAGGGGAAGATGGAAGGGTAGGGAGAAGGGAGGGGAGAAGGAGAGGGGAGGGGAACTCCGGAACCTCCCACTAACCGAAGAAACGCTACAGCAAGCTATGTTACTTCACGTCGGTGTTATGTGGGAGTGTGATACTTCACCGGTCGTGCCGACCCAATCGGCTGTGGGGTTACAGCGTGGCACTACAACCTTAAAAAGTCTTCTGAAAATCGGATTCATGATAAGCTAAATGGATTATTTATTGGTTTCAGTAGTAGCTGACCATACGTCCATCGATCAAAACAATAACTCCTTCGCAGTTAATTAGTACTACGTATATTAAATAAATATAATCAAATTCATGTAATAAACTCCATGTAATAAATACTACACGTACTAATAACTACACGTACTAATAACTACACATACTAAGAACTACTGTCAGTATGTTAAACCTATAAACCTGCGCCGGTACACCGGTGGCCAAATCTATACATTGCATAAAGCGGCGCTGGTACACCGGTGTACCGCAGTCAAAACCCATATCAGTACTGAACATAAACGTTAACTGTTCAAATATATAATACATTTCGGTTTATTAGATGTTTTTTTAATACTAATAAGCATCTAGAAATCATTTTTACATAGAAATATAAATTATGTTGCTTATCAGTAGTCTAGTAAAAAAACAATGGGCGTCGATACCATATCTCTTAAACTTTCGCAGCAGTGCATGTGCTAGTGTATTGTTTTCATGAGTACCATTTCGAGGCAAAAACCTAAGAAAAAGCTTATAATGCTCTTATATTATAGTTTTGTGAGCAATTCCCGTAATTTGATAAAGGCATTCGCCATATTGTTTTGATAACGAGTGGGACTACTATTTTGAGATCTATTTGGTTAGCTTTAGAGTATATGTTTGTTTGACAATTTGTGGATTTATTATGGATAATTTATAAAATAGGTAGTATAGGTTTTCAAAGTCTATTATACCGTTGTGATTGTATGTTTACCCCTTTTACACCTGCTTGAGTGATAAACTTGGTCTTTTTAGAATTTATTTCATTTGTTATTTTTTTGTTGCGGTCGAGTTTTTTGTATTTTTTCGGTTGACTTTACCTTTATAATTTGACTAAAAAGAAACAGATAACATATTAATAGAATAATGGAAGATGTACTGGGTAACCAGTGTAAATTTACGCCGTTTACAGATATAAAATAGAACAAATAGCTGTTTTATTACGATTTTAGTCCTTCAAACGTTTGCGGCACGCGCGAATTTTTTAAATAGTGAATTTTTGCGCGCTTTTTCTATTCGATTTGGCGCCAAAATATTTTTATTTTTAAGCTACCTAGAGGGTTAAATAACATTTGTTAATTTTAAAATAATTACTTAGTAAACTGTATCGAAACATAACTTCAGATATATAGCGAAAGATTTCATATTTAGCATCGTACGTGTAAAACGATAATTTGCCATGTCAAAACCCACAGAATTCGCCCTATTTACTATATCTATGTCAAAACTAAGCTAGATGTTTCTAAAACAACATAACAACAAACAATTACATAAATAATAAAATAAATGCGCAAAAAACACAAAAGATTAATTGAAACCAATTATTATATTATTACTCGTATTATGCCAAAGTATAATTATACACTCTTTAGTGTTACCCTACCCCATATTTTAGTTCATCTTTTCCAATGTACTTCATTTCAGTCGAAGTTTCCATTAACCATCATATCTCAATGCTACCTTCAAACAAAATGAACATAGTTCAAATATTCCGTTCCGGATAAAATATCCATCGTCGGATACCGGTACCCTTTCCGGTATTCCGGTATGACAACGATATTACGCAATCATTCCGGTACATCCGATGCCAAGTGCAGTCGTAAATACGTATCCCGAATGATTTGAACCATACGTGCTTCATAACCACGTAGATAATTGTACGAATGTCCGAATTGGCTTGGCCGACTCAGATATTAATATTTATGGATAGTGTTTGGCAAGGAACGGCTGAAAAATGATCCTAAATGTATAGCATAAATTATGGCTTACTCATGTTTCATGACGACCCAAATTTGAGCTCTCTACTTGTATATCTAGGAAACAAAGTGTAGCTTTTTATAGCGTCTCAATATTACGTATGAATGGAATATGAACGTATGAGTGGAAAAAATGATATTAGTTTCGCCGTATTAGTAAACAGTAATTAGAGATGTTGACTCGTCGAACGCTAGACTTTCTAGTATAAAAAGCTACTCTATGCGCTAGACCGACAGTGCTCTGTGACTGCACTGGCGCCGCTGCTACTATATTAGTGTTTGTGACGTATTTTAGGTGAATATACGTAATAATGGAGATAATGTTGGTTTGGTCATTGAATAATGTAAAGTTATTATTATTATGTTTTATAATCCCTAGTTGTTCTGCATAGTAATGCAATAAGATACATTGCGAGTCAACATCTCCTGAGGATGCCTCGTGTAGAGGCGAAACACGTGTCGAATCGTTTTTGGTTGATTCGTTTGTTTAGTGTGTTGTTTATTCTGTATACTTCCTATTTGCAGTTTGTGCGGGAGGGAGGGTGGTGCACACCGCAACTCGACCATAAGCATTGTTTCCAGCGGATGTGTCACTAAATATTTCTTGTACTTAATATCGTTTTTACTTACTTTTCCTTAAGACGTTATGTCAAATTTCTATCCGTAGTAAGGAAAACTGTGGATTTGGTTATTTTCACCTGCCGTAAGAATATAAAAATATACCATACTAGCTGCGCTCCGCGGTTTCACCCGCGTGGTGATCCATGATAATGATGAATCAAATATGGCGTATGTTACTTAGTTATAATGTAGATTTCTATTGGTGAAAGTATTTTTTTTTTGAGTCCGTTATGTAACAAACAAACTATCAAATATTTCCTTTATAATAAGTGTAGATAAGGGTTAATACCAAGGTACGAATAATGTGGCCTAGTTTGTACCGGCATTAATATTGCATATTTTAACATGGAAAAGGCAATTCAACGAGGCAATGCGGCCAGCGTTTTAGGGACCCTTGTGTTGTAAAATTAATTACATGGAAAAGTAGTTTTTTTTTTATATTGATGTCTTCTATAAAACTGTAGTACACTTTGCTCTATTGTCAATAGTTTCCGCAGCGTATGCAATAAAAGAATTTTTTGGTGTATTTGTTGCACCTTGGGTACAATATCAAAGTTTTCTTGTTTTTTCATAATATAATATAACCTATGTTCATCAGCAATAATGTAGGATTCTAATAATGGAAGAATGTTTCCAATCGGTCCAGTAGTTTCGGATCCTTATCAAAACAACCAAACAAATCTTTCCTCTTTATAATATTAGTGTAGCTGTAGATGAGTTTTAAATCCAACCAAAGCAGTTCAGTTACTAATCTTAAAGCCCTAAATCGCGGTGTTTAAAATGAAAAACCTTAATGTTGATTTTGTCTAGTGGTATGAAACTTGTGGCTTTTTTATTTTGACGTTTGCAAACGAGATGGCTTTGAACTTTACATATCAGAGATAGCTTTACATTAACATTTAAACTTCACCAGCTCATATTCATATCCAAAACTGTAGACATTTACACAAGCTATAAAACCACAACGTTTCGCGCATACCAAAACTTGAAACGTGGGTAGTATGATAATGATTCGCCGTTTAAACTACGTCATTATAGACTAAGCTAACATCTATAGTTATGTGTGGAGAGTAATAGCTTTTTTATTTATTCCTTCCACAGTCTTGACGGCAGAGGTTTGGTCCACTCCTCATACCACTAGGTAAACTCAATTTACTAAAGCGAAAGGTTTATAACCTTACCAACTGAAACTCGCATACTCGATGATGCACTCGGACCTTTTTTTTTTTTTTTTTTTTTTGTTTTTTTTTTTTTGACGTGGGGAAATGCTGTTACGCATTGCCGTATGCGGGGGGGCATACGGGGTATGACGGACTCGGCTAAAGGCGCCCATACCGTCTAAATACCCCACGGTGTTCCAGCGTCTTCGACTGATGACGGGGGGCGTGGGACCGAATTATTCTACCACAGCCCCCGTCGACGCCGCTGCCCGCTGTAAAGTGGCGGGCCCTCCTCGGTGAGGGGTGTCAATGGGAACACCCCTCCACCTCGTGTGATGCCCCCCGAACACGGAGGAGGCATCAACATCGCGAAAGGACCTATCTCTGAAGGGTGCCGGATGCCCCCGCATCCGACGGCCCAGGCCCTCTCAGCGGAGACGGAGTGCGGGCTCGGTTAGCCCGCACCCGTGTCCGCGCTCTCCGGAGCGGAAGAGAGAGAGGGTCTCTCTGCCTCTCACGCTCCGCCGCCTCCCTCCGCGAGACAATAATCTCGCAGAAGGAGGCTACTGCCTCCCAACATCTCTCATCGGCGACCATCCTGGCTAGAATGGTCGGCAATGAGAGATCCGTCCCAATGACCGCGACCAGAGTCTGTCGCGGTTCGTCCTCTCCAGGGCACGCCTCCAGCGCGTGCTGGGCAGTGTCTGCTGCACAGCCGCACTGATGGCATGCCGGGGAGGCTTCTCGTCGGGCGATGCGATGCAGGTAACTCCCGAAACAACCATGTCCCGAGAGCACCTGCGTCAGCCTAAACGAGAGCCTCCCATGTCTCCGAGTGATCCACTCGCGGAGAACGGGCTGAATAGCATCGAGGAGCCGTCGACTACTATTCCCCCTTTGAATGGACCCATCTAGAAGTCTTTCCTCCCACCTTGCGAAAGCCAACGCCCTAGCGTTGTTGCGCCAATGCGCTAACTCTCGCGGCGCCGGTCGCTCGTCCCGCTCCCGCGCTCGCACTCTGCGGCGGTAGACCGAGGCCAGCACTTCGGCCTCAAGGTCCCAGGGGAGAAGACCAGCGAGGGCGCATGCCATCTCGTGTGAGAGTGTCCGATACCCCCGGCACACTCTCACAGCCATGGTCCGTTGGGCTGCAATCAGCAGGGCGGTCTCCCGCCGATCGAGCCCTCCGGACCATATGGGGGCTCCATATAGGGCCATCGAGCTGACCACCGCTGTATAGAGGCGGCGGCAGCTGCCCTCTCCACCCCCAAATGATGCACTCGGACCTACTATAACACTATGCAACAAACACTTGCGCGTGTTAGCGACGTACAGCGCCATCTAGGTGAAAAATGCGGTACTAAATTAACCTGGAAATTTGATGTGTACAATTACAGCTTCAACACGCAGTAAATCCTACTATCCATACTATAATATTATTAAAATGTTTCTAACTCTGTCTGTCTGTCTGTTTATTAACTTTTCACGCATAACCGACTGAACGAATCATAATAAAATTTGGAAAGGAGATAGGTTACATCCAGGGAAAGGACATAAGATGGAAACTTTACATCATCATCATCATCTACCATCACGCGGGTGACACCCAAGGGGTATAGCTAGTTTATTGTATATGTTACTAGTATTACAAACGTTTTGATTTTTTATTCAATCCGAATCCTTTCGGATGAAATTTGGCAGGTAGAGAGATGAGGCATAAGGTACCTTATGAGTGAAACCACGAGAGGCAGCTAGTATAAATGTATACATATTGTAAATATGAATGATTGTTTATCTGTCAAAAGCAGCTGAAATAATTTGTATTAAAATTATAGTTGAGATGGTTTGTCCGGATTTTCATATCAATATTTTTTCTGTTACAGTATTAAGCCAAAAAAGCTTTCTGAAATCTCGTCCGAAAACTATCTTAATTTTCACGGGTGTAACCATTTCGCTTGAAAATACTGTGGAATTGACGTATATGATGCGTTAATTTGTTTGAAAGGTTGTGTTTGTTGTGCGCGTCTCTTGTTTTATTTAGTTTGTGCCTAACTTTGCTAAAAACGCAAAAGTCGTCTAATTAATCACCTCGCACGTCTTATCTTATTTCGATTTATGCATCAGCCGTGCGATTCTCTAATGATTCGTCGACGAGCTCATACTTTACAACAGCAAATACTTTATGAGATATCGCCCTTGTACAATATAAGGTTGCTTTTCCAACGTTTCTTGTCATCCCGTCATTTGTTCCACGGATGTTGTCAAAGATGCAACGATGTTTGCTCTTGGAGAATCGAACGGCAGCCGGCATAAAGCGGCTCTGTCAACGAATTCATTCGCCTTAACAAGCTCGATTATACTAATACTATAAAGAGGAAATATTTGTTTGTTTGTTGGTTTATTTGAATTAAATAGACTGAAACTACTGGAGAGATTTGAAAAAACTCACCATCAGAATCCCACATTATCCCTGATAAACATATTATATTGATTAGTATATTTTGATTCAACATCATCGATCACCACTCGCGTGAAACCGCGGAGCGCAGCTAGTTACTTTATACTTTACGCAAGCGTAGCCACGGATGGTGTTGGTCATAGTAAAGTTATTAAACAAAATAAGTATTCCTGCCATTGAAAAAATATCTTATTAGTCATGCTGGACTTCCTCCTACATCCAAACTCACAGACAATATTTTAAGAAGAAAAACTTCGCTAACACAACTTTTCAAGGTACAATAAGAACAATTTGAAAAAAAATATACCGGTCTCCATTCTATTCAGTTATTGGAGTGTAACTCAAAAAGTACTGGACCGAATTGGATGAAGTTTCAATGGGACCACACCAAGCCAAGGAAGAGTAAGACCCTGCTTTCAAACAAAAAAATAATTTTGAGAATCGGTTCACCCCATCGAAAGTTATGAGATAACAAAAAAAACACATATAGTAGAATTGAGTACCTCCTCCTTTTTGGAAGTCGGTAGATAAAAATATATCACTTCAACCGAAAATACTATCTGTATGCTGATGGATCGACTGTGAAACATAAATCAACCAGGAGTCAATAAATCAGGCTTTGCTGGTGACGGTACCGCGTGTTTTTGTGGGGAGATGAGCAGTTACACTGACTCGTGTTTCTATGGGAGGCAAAAACACATGAATCTCTGGAGGGTTACGAATAGGAAAGAATAATTCACAATAAATGTCTGAAATAACGCACATAACTCAAGATCATAGAGATCTAGATAGATGCCAATCCGTGGTCTAAGTACAAAACCTGGTGGCCAATTCCACTAATTAAATTGCAATCGAACCGTAGCTGAACGGCGACTTTTATGCGTTATCTTATTCTGTTATTGAAAAACAGTCCAGCTGCAGTTACGTTTCTATTGACGCCAGCGATCGAATCAAAACTGTACGTTGTGCTCGATAGATCATGAACGCGTTGTTAACTTATATTCGTATATAGTAGTGTAAATTATATATTTATCAAAAAGTAGCGTTTGTTATGTTTATGTGACGCTACAATCCAATTTGTCTATGGAAATAGTAGAATGGCTTTTTGCCAAAGTATAGAACGACAATCGGAGTTGAACTGCAATTGCAGTGGTATAGATTGTTGAACGTTGTGAAATAACAGAATTGGCCTCCTGGGTGGCTATTCTCTTAGCTACTGAGCAATTGCCACACTACTGCAACGCTTCTGCGATTGTACTGCTCCTAATGTCAAATTGGGTATTTTGTTATATATTGCTCTCAATTGCAATTGCGTCGCTATTGTATGGCCCATAGATTAATCAGACCATATCTATGGCCGTGCTACGGCTTGCGCATGTTGCCACTTAAATAAGATTGAAAACTCGTAACAATTAAACATCATTCTAAACATCAATACAGTGGTTTTAAAGCAAAAATAAATTATATAATTATAATGCTATCAAAACACTGTCAAAATATCACTGAAACTGAGTTTTTAATACTTCTTTGTTTACTTTATAATTGAACACACATAATGTTGCATCAAGTGACATAATTATTCAAGTCATCATCTTCATCATCATCGTCTTGAGTCAATAAAATTTATTATTATTATTTATTATTATTATTATTTTTATTCAAAACAAAATCTCGGATTTCATCCGGTCTTTTACAAGGGCATAAGTGGGGCTGTAGCCAACACTTAGAGGCCTGTTTGGTATAAAAATACAAAGGAGTATAAAAAACAGAAAAAATGTTGGATGAAGGGTAACATGGTACTTATAACTATTACAAATATGGGTAAAATGGCCAGGCTATTGAGATGAACTTATTAGTGATAAGGAAGATAGTGGGCTATGGAAGAGACTACGGCACCTGCCAATTTTAGTCTCATGTTAAAATGACTTGCCATCCACTAAACGGACCCCCCATAAAGGCCACCATGAGTGGTGACAAAAGGGGCAATTATTATTATTATTATTATCATCATCTCAGCCATAGGACGTCCACTGCTGAACATAAGCCTCCCCCAGAAATTTCCAAAAGGACCGGTTGGAAGCGGCTGCATCCAACGTCGTCCTGCAACCTTTGTCAGGTCGTCAGTCCACCTTGTCAGTGGACGACCTACGCTGCGCTTGCCTGTCCGTGGTCTCCACTTTAGAACCTTCCGGCCCCATCGGCCGTCTGTTCTGCGTGCTATGTGGCCTGCCCGCTGCCACTTTAACTGGCTAATCTTCTGGGCTATGTCGGTGACTTTAGTTCGTCTACGGATCTCCTCATTTATGATTCGATCACGTAGATAAACCCCGAGCTAGCCCTCTCCATAGTTCGTTGTTCAAGTTGTCAGAGTCAAGTCACAGTTACTAAATACTAAATAAATTTACATAATAAATTTACATAATAAATTTGTAAAACATAACACATAATACAAATCTTAGATGGCGGCTGCAATAGATTATAATATTATTATGAACTTTATCGTACTGGGTGTCGTTTTTATTGTTTTCGAAGGTGTCATACATTTCATTTGGTAACTAGAATTAACTAGATTTAATGTCTACAGCAGAACAACGAATGTTTTATTAAAAAAAAAAACCTTAAAACATTAAATGTGACAACTATGGCTTCAATGGGGCATAGATAATTATTTAATCAACTAGGCTTAGTTTCCATACTGTTGCATCTTTATACTGTGACAGAGGTTAGTAGCAATGCAATCGCAACTCAATAGTTTACAGAATACCATTTATGTCAAAAACTATCGATCGCAAGCCGCTGGACCGCGATCTAACCTAAATAGCGAGCAGAATACCAAAACTGTCAAAAACGACAATTTTCCTGCAATTGAGTTGCTATATCGCGGTTCAATAGCTAAGAGAATAGCCCCCCTGGTGTCGCAAGCAGCGGCCGTGTTCTGCAACTCAACGTAGTTAGCGTTAATAAGTGCATCATTCACTGCAGTATTAAAACTTAACGTTTGAATTTTCGTAAGTACAGAGCAAACATTGTATTGTAAACTGTTTACATGCAATATCGCGACCGGCGTTCAGTCACATAATACAAAAGTTGCGAACCGCCGCGAGCAGTGTGTTCTGTTTTTGGGCATAACGCTGCGACACCAGCCCACCTTTTCATATCTCCTTAGTTTCTGTGATCTGTGTTCAGGATATATAATTAAGACTTAAAATTGAAATATATGTCATATTAAAGAATACACATAACAGAATTTATTTATTATTAATACATTTCGTAACAAGTGCGATAAGGGGGTTAATTAAACCGACTTCAAAAATGGAGGGGTTTTTAGTTAGACTGTATGTTTGTTTGTGTATGTTTACCGATGTCTCCCCCATTTGTTGACCGATTCTCAAAATCCGTTTTTTTGTTTGGTAGAGTATACTTATGTGGTAGTCCCATTTAAATTTCATCTAATTCGGTCCAGCAGTTTTTGAGTTACACTCCAATAACTGATAAGTGTTCTACCTATTTTACTATTATCATTGACGGTGAATAGTAATCTATGCCGTAATTATCGGGATACTAAAAAGGGTGAAATAAAATTGTTTTACAAAAAAACGGAACTGGCTTGAACACCAAATAGTATGAGTTAAAAAATAACTTAACTTAATAAAAAAAAAATTATAACAAAAAAAACCAAATAGTATATTATGCAATTAGTGAATAAATGACGGATTTAAAGCAAGGGCCATAGATGAATCACGAGCAAGTGAAGCATTCAAGTGTTCCAATCCTGAGCGGCGTGAGTGATTCATGGCCCTCAATATATCCGTACTTTATTCAAGAGTAGCCATAGTATTATACCATGACAACTAGAAAAAGAAATAATTTAAGCGAAAATAGACATTTAATGAAGAAAAATGGAATCATAACATTGAGAGTTGGCGCGCCAATTATGTTGCTGCGCAGTTTGAATAAACCAAAATTATTCAAGCGGCAGATTGCAAGTGAAAACATAACATTTTATTGACAGGTTGTTCTCAAGGAGAGTCAGTATTTATTCCTAGGAATCCCATAACCACACCCGTTGCAGTTCTTGGAAAAGTAGGTTGATTTCTGCGAAATCTATTGTATTGTTTGCCAAATATGGCGAATCGCGAGTCAACGGGTTACATTAATTTAAATGTACTAATTTAAATGTACTAATTGGAACTATTATAGTAGATCCAACCGTTTATCCTCTTTTTGACAGATCTAATTTGTCAGTTAAAGTGTTGTGACCAAGTGATTATAGTGGACACGATTTCGATTCATTTTTCTATCGAGTCTGTGCGGAAAGAGAATAGTCCTAGGAATGGCGCCATGACCATGGCTATTGGCCATCTAGAAATACGTCAGCCAATGGGGAATGTTGAAAGGGCGTGGACAGGCCGTCATGGCATGGCCATCTAGAAACGCATCAGCCAATGGGAAATGCTGACGCATTTCTAGATGGCCATGCCCAGATGGCGAGGCCACGCCGTCCGGTTACACCCGTGTAGTTTCCAAGGTAAGCTATCAAATTCTGAGTTATAAGTTTTCACTTCTATCGGCAATTCCTATGACTGCCAATTTTTTTGTCTATGGGTAAGCAGTAGTATTTTATCAAGGTAGTAAAACTCAATGGTCCACCGCCGTTTTGTATTTGTCACTGTCACTCGCAACAAGACGCCCGTGCTAGTAATTATTTGCTGAGTTTTATATTGGAACTATAAAATGCCGAAAGGATCAGTGCTGAAAGGACAGACGAGAGAAATGGTGATCAAGCTTCGTAATTACTTTGAAGCAGAGTATCAAAATGGCGGCCCGCTTTTACCATTGTCGCAAGTGAGAGAGCGCGTTGCGGCCGCGTTAGGTATTAGTGCATCTACGATTACAAAAATTACTACCGAAGCCTACGGAACAAGCGGCATGCAGGAGAATAAGCTTCGTACGCCGAAGAAAAAACGCCAACCACGTCGTGTGACTTCGGTTGACAACTTTGACGCAGACGCTATACGCCGTCATATATATAACTATTACTTACGTAAAGAAGTTCCAACACTTAAAAAACTTGTTGCTTCTTTGCGTGAATGTGATTTGTTCCGAGGTCAAAAATCGTCATTGGTAAAGGTCTTGAATGAAATTGGATTTACTTATAAAAAATCGGACAAACGCAAAATATTGATGGAGCGTCGCGACGTAGCTTTTGCTCGTTGCGAATTTTTGAGCGAAGCCAAAAAAATTACAGATTGGTCAAATGTTGTTTTCACTGACGAAACTTGGCTGAATGCGATCCACACAGTGTCTAAGAGCTGGACTGATGACACCGCTGCTTCCACTACCTCAGTACCGATGGGAAAAGGAGAACGTCTAATCATTTGCCATGCAGGGTCTGTGAAAGGATTCATGCCAGATGCTTTGTTGGCCTTTAAATCCAAAAAAACAGTTGAGTACCACGAAGAAATGAATTCTGAGGTTTACGAAAGTTGGTTTAAGGAAATGGTACAATCATTGGAAGAACCGTCAGTTATTATTATGGATAACGCATCCTATCACTCACGCCAAATTGATAAAATGCCGACCCAGGCCGACAAAAAACAAGTAATCATTGACTGGCTTCAACGACATGGTGAAAATGTTGATAACTCCTTACTAAAAGTACAATTACTAAATATATTACGAACAAAAAAACACTTCCCAAAACGATATGTGATCGACGAAATAGCTGCAGAACATGGTCATTGGGTTCTTAGACTTCCACCCTATCATTGTCAATACAATGCCATTGAATTAATATGGGCTCAAGTTAAAGGACACGCTGCTAGAAATAACACAAAACCCCCATTCACGGCAAACAAAATGGTAAATTTATTAAAAAATGCATGTGTGAAAGTAACTGCGGAAAGCTGGCAAAATGTAATTCAAAAAACACAAGAAACTATAATGGCAGATTGGGATAAACACGTGGCGATAGATTATATGAGTCAACAATTAATTATAAATGTCGGCAATAGCTCGAGTGACAGCAACGATGAATCTGATTTTGATTAATAAATAAATAAAAATAAAAGATTAGATTTCGTTTGCTTAAATTGGAATTGGGGTTGCTCAAACTTTACTATTTTCTGGTACCAAACGGCAGACTTTAATGTCTGCCATCCCCAGCGAGCAACACGGAAGGGAGTAGCCTTAGCTAAAAAATATTGTTCAAATCTTTCTGTCATTTCTTGCGGGAGGGGAAGTTGCACACTAGCGCAAAGCCGCACTATTACATACAAAACATACCTGTACCGATCCATTGCCGATCATACTCACACAACCAAATCACTAACACATAAAAAATAAAGCACCATTCACAAATCTAGCCCCGCCCTCACCCCACAGTATATTATCAAACTCCATGGTCCATGCGGACTTGTACTTTGACAGAGGGGAAACGCTGTGTATGCCTACTCCCTTCCGTGTTGCTCGCTGGCCATCCCAGATTTAACCGGTAACAGCTTCGTCAAGTATGACTTGTACTTGTAATCATCATAGTCATCATAACCTTGTTCTTTTTTGGATATACACCAGGAGATAAACACGTCTTCAAATAATGCTGTATGTTTTCCTGAGGCGCATCAATATAACGGTTTTACATAAAAATAAATCCGATATTATGTGCCGAGAACGGAAAACACCCGTGTAAAAATAGTTCATAAACAATATCGATATCTCAATCGTAACTTCGTAACATCACTATGTTGATAGCCATAGAACGTAATTTTTTAAAAACGTTTGTTATTTTATGGAATTTATAAAAAAACTACTGCACTTATGGACTCATTTTGTGAAAGATGATTATTATACGGGATCAAGGAGCAAATTTAAGCAGTTGTCATATTTTTAAAACCTCGCATTTATAAGTTAACTTTTGCGTAACATCGTCATGTTACGTTCTATTGGTGCTGTCAAAAAGAGGATAAACGGTTGGATCTACTATACTAAATTAAGAGTAATTTTCTTATTATTTTTTATTTAGTGACGGCAGCAAAGAACACAAAACAGTTTTTATTCTAATGCTAAACTTCTTGTCGCAAATATCGACTAATCAAATCTCGAGGAGTTATTTGAACAAAGAGTTTGTATGTTAAGTATTCTTTGCGCAAGGAGTTTGTATCGAGTATTTGTTGCGTAAGGAACCGTACCGTACAACCGTATATTGAGATGGAGGTCGAATATTTTGGTGTGTTCAAAATTCAATCTGTTTTCAGTGAATAAAATTCCCACTTTAAAAAGTTTTAAAGTGGGAATTTTATTAAGCTTTTCAAGGAATGAAATATTTCGTAGATGTCGGTATCATGCGCACAAAAAGTGGTACCGATTTCAACAAGTTATTTCACACTCTTTGGTATTGTGGTCAGTTCCACTTTTATTTTTATAATGATACAAGCACGAGGTTGTTATATGGTCACTTCTAAATAAAACCTATAACAGACGCATTTCGTCACAGGTGAGTTTTCCAACCAGAACACAGTAATGCAAACATTACTGCTTATTAGGGTGTGATTGCAGTAGTTCCCAGGACGAACTCTTTCACATAAAGTTCTATTGAACTAGGTTTTCGAGTTTCAATAAGTTAAAAAACGCAAGTTTAACAAAGCGAATACGTAATCAGTGACTAAAAGCTGACTTGAATTTCGGTATCAAAATGATTGAAATACATGACAGTCGTTAGTTTCTTCGGAAAATGTTTGTGCAGACCATAAACCATAAGTACGGTTTTACAGAGACGCTCTCACCAGCGCGGTTGGTGTCGCGTCGCGGGCCACGAGCATTGCGTCTCTAGGATCGTTACATACCAACACGCGCGGTTGGTGTCGCGTCGCGGGCCACGAGCTTTGCGTCTTTAGGATCGTTACATACCCACACGCGCGGTTGGTGTCGCGTCGCGGGCCACGAGCTTTGCGTCTCTAGGATCTTTACATACCAACACGCGCGGTTGGTGTCGCGTCGCGGGCCACGAGCTTTGCGTCTCTAGGATCGTAACATACCAACACGCGCGGTTGGTCTCGCATCGCGGGCTACGAGCTTTGCGTCTCTAGGATCGTTTAATACCAACACGCGCGGTTGGTGTCGCGTCACGGGCCACGAGCTTTGCGTCTCTAGGATCGTTACATACCAACACGCGCGGTTGAGGTCGCGTCGCGGGCCACGAGCTTTGCGTCTCTAGGATCGTAACATACCAACACGCGCGGTTGGTGTCGCATCGCGGGCTACGAGCTTTGCGTCTCTAGGATCGTTTAATACCAACACGCGCGGTTGGTGTCGCATTGCGGGATACGAGCTTTGCGTCTCTAGGATCGTTTAATACCAACACGCGCGGTTGGTGTCGCATTGCGGGATACGAGCTTTGCGTCTCTAGGATCGATACATACCAATACGCGCGGTTGGTGTCGCGTCGCAGGCCACGAGCATTGCGTCTCCAGGATCGTTACATACCAACACGCGCGGTTGGTGTCGCATTGCGGGCCACGAGCTTTGCGTCTCTAGGATCGTTACATACCAACACGCGCGGTTGGTGTCGCGTCGCGGGCCACGAGCATTGCGTCTCTAGGATCGTTACATACCAACACGCGCGGTTTGTGTCGCATCGCGGGCCACGAGCTTTGCGTCTCTAGGATCGTTACATACCAACACGCGCGGTTAGTGTCGCATCGCGGGCCACGAGCTTTGCGTCTCTAGGATCGTTACATACCAACACGCGCGGTTAGTGTCGCATCGCGGGCCACGAGCTTTGCGTCTCTAGGATCGTTACATACCAACACGCGCGGTTGGTGTCGCGTCGCGGGCCACGAGCTTTGCGTCTTTAGGATCGTTACATACCCACACGCGCGGTTGGTGTCGCGTCGCGGGCCACGAGCTTTGCGTCTCTAGGATCGTTACATACCAACACGCGCGGTTGGTGTCGCGTCGCGGGCCACGAGCTTTGCGTCTTTAGGATCGTTACATACCAACACGCGCGGTTGGTGTCGCGTCGCGGGCCAAGAGCATTGCGTCTCTAGGATCGTTACATACCAACACGCGCGGTTGGTGTCGCGTCGCGGGCCACGAGCTTTGCGTCTTTAGGATCGTTACATACCCACACGCGCGGTTGGTGTCGCGTCACGGGCCACGAGCTTTGCGTCTCTAGGATCGTTACATACCAACACGCGCGGTTGGTGTCGCGTCGCGGGCCACGAGCTTTGCGTCTCTAGGATCGTAACATACCAACACGCGCGGTTGGTGTCGCATCGCGGGCTACGAGCTTTGCGTCTCTAGGATCGTTTAATACCAACACGCGCGGTTGGTGTCGCGTCGCGGGCCACGAGCTTTGCGTCTCTAGGATCGTAACATACCAACACGCGCGGTTGGTGTCGCATTGCGGGATACGAGCTTTGCGTCTCTAGGATCGTTCAATACCAACACGCGCGGTTGATGTCGCATCGCGGGCCACGAGCTTTGCGTCTCTAGGATCGTTACATACCAACACGCGCGGTTGGTGTCGCGTCGCGGGCCACGAGCTTTGCGTCTCTAGGATCGTAACATACCAACACGCGCGGTTGGTGTCGCATCGCGGGCTACGAGCTTTGCGTCTCTAGGATCGTTTAATACCAACACACGCGGTTGGTGTCGCATTGCGGGATACGAGCTTTGCGTCTCTAGGATCGTTTAATACCAACACGCGCGGTTGATGTCGCATCGCGGGCCACGAGCTTTGCGTCTCTAGGATCGTTACATACCAACACGCGCGGTTGGTGTCGCGTCGCGGGCCACGAGCTTTGCGTCTCTAGGATCGTAACATACCAACACGCGCGGTTGGTGTCGCGTCGCGGGCCACGAGCTTTGCGTCTCTAGGATCGTTACATACCAATACGCGCGGTTGGTGTCGCGTCGCAGGCCACGAGCTTTGCGTCTCTAGGATCGTTACATACCAACACGCGCGGTTGGTGTCGCATTGCAGGATACGAGCTTTGCGTCTCTAGGATCGATACATACCAATACGCGCGGTTGGTGTCGCGTCGCAGGCCACGAGCATTGCGTCTCCAGGATCGTTACATACCAACACGCGCGGTTGGTGTCGCATTGCGGGCCACGAGCTTTGCGTCTCTAGGATCGTTACATACCAACACGCGCGGTTGGTGTCGCGTCGCGGGCCACGAGCATTGCGTCTCTAGGATCGTTACATACCAACACGCGCGGTTTGTGTCGCATCGCGGGCCACGAGCTTTGCGTCTCTAGGATCGTTACATACCAACACGCGCGGTTAGTGTCGCATCGCGGGCCACGAGCTTTGCGTCTCTAGGATCGTTACATACCAACACGCGCGGTTAGTGTCGCATCGCGGGCCACGAGCTTTGCGTCTCTAGGATCGTTACATACCAACACGCGCGGTTGGTGTCGCGTCGCGGGCCACGAGCTTTGCGTCTTTAGGATCGTTACATACCCACACGCGCGGTTGGTGTCGCGTCGCGGGCCACGAGCTTTGCGTCTCTAGGATCGTTACATACTAACACGCGCGGTTGGTGTCGCGTCGCGGGCCACGAGCTTTGCGTCTTTAGGATCGTTACATACCAACACGCGCGGTTGGTGTCGCGTCGCGGGCCAAGAGCATTGCGTCTCTAGGATCGTTACATACCAACACGCGCGGTTGGTGTCGCGTCGCGGGCCACGAGCTTTGCGTCTTTAGGATCGTTACATACCCACACGCGCGGTTGGTGTCGCGTCACGGGCCACGAGCTTTGCGTCTCTAGGATCGTTACATACCAACACGCGCGGTTGGTGTCGCGTCGCGGGCCACGAGCTTTGCGTCTCTAGGATCGTAACATACCAACACGCGCGGTTGGTGTCGCATCGCGGGCTACGAGCTTTGCGTCTCTAGGATCGTTTAATACCAACACGCGCGGTTGGTGTCGCATTGCGGGATACGAGCTTTGCGTCTCTAGGATCGTTCAATACCAACACGCGCGGTTGATGTCGCATCGCGGGCCACGAGCTTTGCGTCTCTAGGATCGTTACATACCAACACGCGCGGTTGGTGTCGCGTCGCGGGCCACGAGCTTTGCGTCTCTAGGATCGTAACATACCAACACGCGCGGTTGGTGTCGCATCGCGGGCTACGAGCTTTGCGTCTCTAGGATCGTTTAATACCAACACACGCGGTTGGTGTCGCATTGCGGGATACGAGCTTTGCGTCTCTAGGATCGTTTAATACCAACACGCGCGGTTGATGTCGCATCGCGGGCCACGAGCTTTGCGTCTCTAGGATCGTTACATACCAACACGCGCGGTTGGTGTCGCGTCGCGGGCCACGAGCTTTGCGTCTCTAGGATCGTAACATACCAACACGCGCGGTTGGTGTCGCGTCGCGGGCCACGAGCTTTGCGTCTCTAGGATCGTTACATACCAATACGCGCGGTTGGTGTCGCGTCGCAGGCCACGAGCTTTGCGTCTCTAGGATCGTTACATACCAACACGCGCGGTTGGTGTCGCATTGCGGGATACGAGCTTTGCGTCTCTAGGATCGTTACATACCAACACGCGCGGTTGGTGTCGCGTCGCGGGCCACGAGCATTGCGTCTCCAGGATCGTTACATACCAACACGCGCGGTTTGTGTCGCATCGCGGGCCACGAGCTTTGCGTCTCTAGGATCGTTACATACCAACACGCGCGGTTAGTGTCGCATCGCGGGCCACGAGCTTTGCGTCTCTAGGATCGTTACATACCAACACGCGCGGTTAGTGTCGCATCGCGGGCCACGAGCATTGCGTCTCTAGGATCGTTACATACCAACACGCGCGGTTGGTGTCGCGTCGCGGACCACGAGCTTTGCGTCTCTAGGATCGTTACATACCAACACGCGCGGGTGGTGTCGCGTCGCGGGCCATGAGCTTTGCGTCTCTAGGATCGTTACATACAAACACGCGCGTTTGGTGTCGTGTCGCAGGCCACGAGCTTTGCGTCTCTAGGATCGTTACATACCAACACGCGCGGTTGGTGTCGCATCGCGGACCACGAGCTTTGCGTCTCTAGGATCGTTACATACCAACACGCGCGGGTGGTGTCGCATCGCGGGCCACGAGCATTGCGTCTCTAGGATCGTTACATACTAACACGCGCGTTTGGTGTCGCATTGCGGGATACGAGCTTTGCGTCTCTAGGATCGTTACATACCAATACGCGCGGTTGGTGTCGCGTCGCAGGCCACGAGCTTTGCGTCTCTAGGATCGTTACATACCAACACGCGCGGTTGGTGTCGCATCGCGGGCTACGAGCTTTGCGTCTCTAGGATCGTTACATACCAATACGCGCGGTTGGTGTCGCGTCGCAGGCCACGAGCTTTGCGTCTCTAGGATCGTTACATACCAACACGCGCGGTTGGTGTCGCATCGCGGGCCACGAGCATTGCGTCTCTCTGATCGTTTAATACCAACACGCGCGGTTGGTGTCGCATTGCGGGATACGAGCTTTGCGTCTCTAGGATCGTTACATACCAATACGCGCGGTTGGTGTCGCGTCGCAGGCCACGAGCTTTGCGTCTCTAGGATCGTTACATACCAACACGCGCGGTTGGTGTCGCATCGCGGGCTACGAGCTTTGCGTCTCTAGGATCGTTACATACCAATACGCGCGGTTGGTGTCACGTCGCAGGCCACGAGCTTTGCGTCTCTAGGATCGTTACATACCAACACGCGCGGTTGGTGTCGCATCGCGGGCCACGAGCATTGCGTCTCTAGGATCGTTACATACCAACACGCGCGGTTTGTGTCGCATCGCGGGCCACGAGCTTTGCGTCTCTAGGATCGTTACATACCAACACGCGCGGTTAGTGTCGCATCGCGGGCCACGAGCTTTGCGTCTCTAGGATCGTTACATACCAACACGCGCGGTTAGTGTCGCATCGCGGGCCACGAGCATTGCGTCTCTAGGATCGTTACATACCAACACGCGCGGTTGGTGTCGCGTCGCGGGCCACGAGCTTTGCGTCTCTAGGATCGTTACATACCAACACGCGCGGGTGGTGTCGCGTCGCGGGCCACGAGCTTTGCGTCTCTAGGATCGTTACATACTAACACGCGCGTTTGGTGTCGTGTCGCAGGCCACGAGCTTTGCGTCTCTAGGATCGTTACATACCAACACGCGCGGTTGGTGTCGCGTCGCAGGCCACGAGCTTTGCGTCTCTAGGATCGTTACATACCAACACGCGCGGTTGGTGTCGCGTCGCAGGCCACGAGCTTTGCGTCTCTAGGATCGTTACATACCAACACGCGCGGTTGGTGTCGCGTCGCGGGTCACGAGCTTTGCGTCTCTAGGATCGTTACATACCAACACGCGCGGTTGGTGTCGCATCGCGGGCTACGAGCTTTGCGTCTCTAGGATCGTTTAATACCAACACGCGCGGTTGGTGTCGCATTGCGGGATACGAGCTTTGCGTCTCTAGGATCGTTACATACCAACACGCGCGGTTGGTGTCGCGTCGCAGGCCACGAGCTTTGCGTCTCTAGGATCGTTACATACCAACACGCGCGGTTGGTGTCGCGTCGCAGGCCACGAGCTTTGCGTCTCTAGGATCGTTACATACCAACACGTGCGGTTGGTGTCGCATTGCGGGATACGAGCTTTGCGTCTCTAGGATCGTTACATACCAACACGCGCGGTTGGTGTCGCGTCGCAGGCCACGAGCTTTGCGTCTCTAGGATCGTTTAATACCAACACGCGCGGTTGGTGTTGCATTGCGGGATACGAGCTTTGCGTCTCTAGGATCGTTACATACCAACACGCGCGGTTGGTGTCGCATTGCGGGATACGAGCTTTGCGTCTCTAGGATCGTTACATACCAACACGCGCGGTTGGTGTCGCGTCGCAGGCCACGAGCTTTGCGTCTCTAGGATCGTTACATACCAACACGCGCGGTTGGTGTCGCGTCGCAGGCCACGAGCTTTGCGTCTCTAGGATCGTTACATACCAACACGCGCGGTTGGTGTCGCGTCGCGGGTCACGAGCTTTGCGTCTCTAGGATCGTTTAATACCAACACGCGCGGTTGGTGTCGCATTGCGGGATACGAGCTTTGCGTCTCTAGGATCGTTACATACCAACACGCGCGGTTGGTGTCGTGTCGCAGGCCACGAGCTTTGCGTCTCTAGGATCGTTACATACCAACACGCGCGGTTGGTGTCGCATCGCGGGCTACGAGCTTTGCGTCTCTAGGATCGTTTAATACCAACACGCGCGGTTGGTGTCGCATTGCGGGATACGAGCTTTTCGTCTCTAGGATCGTTACATACCAACACGCGCGGTTGGTGTCGCGTCGCGGGCCACGAGCTTTGCGTCTCTAGGATCGTTACATACCAACACGCGCGGTTGGTGTCGCATCGCGGGCTACGAGCTTTGCGTCTCTAGGATCGTTTAATACCAACACGCGCGGTTGGTGTCGCATTGCGGGATACGAGCTTTGCGTCTCTAGGATCGTTACATACCAACACGCGCGGTTGGTGTCGCGTCGCAGGCCACGAGCTTTGCGTCTCTAGGATCGTTACATACTAACACGCGCGGTTGGTGTCGTGTCGCGGGCCACGAGCTTTGCGTCTCTAGGAGCGTTACATACCAACACGCGCGGTTGGTGTCGCGTCGCAGGCCACGAGCTTTGCGTCTCTAGGATCGTTACATACCAACACGCGCGGTTGGTGTCGCGTCGCGGGCCACGAGCTTTGCATCTCTAGGATCGTTACATACCAACACGCGCGGTTGGTGTCGCATCGCGGGCCACGAGCTTTGCGTCTCTAGGATCGTTACATACCAACACGCGCGGTTGGTGTCGCGTCGCAGGCCACGAGCTTTGCGTCTCTAGGATCGTTACATAACAACACGCGCGGTTGGTGTCGCGTCGCAGGCCACGAGCTTTGCGTCTCTAGGATCGTTACCTACCCACACGCGCGGTTGGTGTCGCGTCGTAGGCCACGAGCTTTGCGTCTCTAGGATCGTTACATACCAACACGCGCGGTTGGTTTCGCGTCGCAGGCCACGAGCTTTGCGTCTCTAGGATCGTTACATACCAACACGCGCGGTTGGTGTCGCGTCGCAGGCCACGAGCTTTGCGTCTCTAAGATCGTTACATACTAACACGCGCGGTTGGTGTCGCGTCGCGGGCCACGAGCTTTGCGTCTCTAGGATCGTTACATACCAACACACGCGGTTGGTGTCGCATCGCAGGCCACGAGCTTTGCGTCTCTAGGATCGTTACATACCAACACGCGCGGTTGGTGTCGCGTCGCGGGCCACGAGCTTTGCGTCTCTAGGATCGTTACATACCAACACGCGCGGTTGGTGTCGCATCGCGGGCCACGAGCTTTGCGTCTCTAGGATCGTTACATACCAACACGCGCGGTTGGTGTCGCGTCGCGGGCCACGAGCTTTGCGTCTCTAGGATCGTTACATACCAACACGCGCGGTTGGTGTTGCGTCGCAGGCCACGAGCTTTGCGTCTCTAGGATAGTTACATACCAACACGTGCGGTTGGTGTCGCGTCGTAGGCCACGAGCTTTGCGTCTCTAGGATCGTTACATACCAACACGCGCGGTTGGTGTTGCGTCGCAGGCCACGAGCTTTGCGTCTCTAGGATCGTTACATACCAACACGCGCGGTTGGTGTCGCGTCGCGGGCTACGAGCTTTGCGTCTCTAGGATCGTTACATACCAACACGCGTGGTTGGTGTCGCGTCGCGGGCCTCGAGCTTTGCGTCTCTAGGATCGTTACATACCAACACGCGCGGTTGGTGTCGCGTCGCGGGCTACGAGCTTTGCGTCTCTAGGATCGTTACATACCAACACGCGCGGCTGGCCCGCGCTGACGGCAGTAATTCGGCTTCGCTTACCACCCGCGCGGGCGGTAAGCGTCACTGTAAAACCAGCCTAATGTTAGACATGTCTTCTACATTATGGTAGTCATTGACCCAAATACTATTATCAAGAAACATATTATTCCTTCCAACGTATAAAATTCTATTAAATTAAAAACTTAATAATACATAACAATAAATATTGGGCATATATGAGACTCATGTCATGTTAAACAGCTATGTTTTGCCCGATATGTAACGGGTAGGTATCCCGATACATATCGGGCAAAAATGATGGAACCACCTTACCATTATGTGAAAGCCTTAGCTGTCTTTTTACTAACTCGTTATTAATACACAATTCGTATATTCAATTCGTAAGTAAAATTCCTAAATTTCAGCTCAAGTGTCTGATAAGAATTAAGTTCGTTCATTAAGATTCGTTTTATTTTAGACTGTTTTAAGTACTTATTTCCTTTAGAAGCTTTAAACAAACTCCCTAAAATAGCTGCTATTAATTTAATAAACTTTTCAAATAAGCTCTTTAAGGAAGTATGAAACTGTATGGTTCATTAGATTCTCCTTCTTTTAAAAGTTTGTATATTTTCAGTAATTGGATCAAAGGAAACAGTCCCACCCTAGTTGTTTTGCTTTGAACTTGATGCAAGAAATGCTCATGAAAAAGTCTGTCGTACCAACGGTCTTTTTTCTTCCTGTGTAAGTGGACTCGTATGTTTGTACATTTGCCATTCTCAAGTTATTAAATACTTCTAGTATAGTTGCCTTCACAAATGTATTAGGTATGTAAGTCTAATTAAGTAAAAAATATGTGCTCATGTATTCTTTTAATAATTATAAAAATAATGAAAAGTTTAAAATATATATGTAAACAATGCCACGGATCTATTGCGTATGTGAACAAAAGCATTATAAATAAGAAAGAAATACTTATAGTTGCATCAAGTGCGAATTTTGTAATACTACATCCATAGGTAGATATGTCATTAAGTGACTGTCATATCTAAGTCACGTTGTAGCAAAACGGTAAGGCCCACTTGCACGTTCCAGAGTTAGCTTCAATAACTCAGAGTCAACTGCTAAAACGGGGTTTAATAATAAATTTATCTTGCACCATTAACGGTTAGGAGTAAATCTAAGCTTATTTATTGATATTTATTTATTTAACCCAGCAATGTGGGAGGGTTAAGTCTTTAACTAGGGTAAGTGAAGTTTAGTGTCAAAAGAAATTGAGGTTACATTGTGCTGTTTAATGTACTCTTTGGACGAAATGACACGAGACAATACGTATAGAATAAAAAGTCGTCAAATTTCATACAACAAAGGATAAACAAGAAAGTCTATATACATTGTACTGTAGTGCCAAAGAGATAGATATAAGTTTCACTTTTTTTTCGATTAATTATTGGTCAGGTTACAATATAAGCGCATAGACAATTCAATGTTCCCATCTAAAGATTACAAATGTCAGTTTAGCAAAACCGGTAATATTTTACAGTCGTGCAAGGCAAAATTAAAGTTAAAAATTGATATGACTAACGCAAGTTTACAAACTCGTAGACTTATTTATACAACCCGAGCAAACGTGCAAGTGGGCCTTAATTAATTACTAATACTTTCTAAGGCTATTGACGAGAAAAACGTGGCGTTAAGCGTCACGCGTGGCCATAGCAGCCGTGCGATTCTCTAATAGTTCGTCGATGCGCTCGTCGACGAGCTCACCGATGTCAAATACTTTATGAGATATCGCCCTTGTACATAAGGTTGTTTTTTCCAACGTTTCTTGTCATCTCGTCGTTGTTTCATGGGTGTTATTAAATATTCAACGATGTTCGCTCTTAGAGAATCGCACGGCTGTTCAGTGCCATTCAGAATTTAAAAGTACAAGAGTTCAAAACTCTGCAAGGCAACTGCGCTTTACAAACCAAGATATAAGGTGTTAAATATCTTGCTCTTTAATTCACTGTAAACTTTGTCTTTCAAAAAAACAAAGTATTGTTTGCACACTATATATACTGCTTCATAGGTGAACAACTGGCAAAAGTATGCGCAGTGACATCGGTTCCCGTATGTCTTCTATAGCATATTCAATGGAGATTCTTCAATGGAATGTTCTGAAGATTTGTTCAACCGTTTGCCGGTGTCGCGGTTTTCTAACTGTACTGGAAAGCCAATCCTCATATAATTGACATGTGGAATTGACATACCATGCAATTCACGCGATTTTTTTTCCGAACACAGGCGAAACGTTGAATGAGCTCTCTCGTGTGGTATTTCCGGGAAACTTCATATTGGGGCGCAATTTTTTTTTTACCTCGGCCATCAACCAATCCTAGGTTGTTGAGTGTAAAATTAAATAATAAGCAAAGTTATTATGTGATTGTATAACCTAACATCAATCTCAACTAAGTTATACAGATTTAAAAAACAAATCTGTTCATATTAACATGCAACTATTTTTTTAGTATTATTATAATGTCTATCCCTGTCGCATCGCCGCCGTGGCTTTGAATCCGATACAGAAGGATAAACCCTCTCAGCGAGTCCGGCCAATCACAGGCGTAGGATTATTTAGAACTGTGCCTAAGAAGGTTACGAGGCTCTTTTTTATTATTATTATTATATGATATATATAATATTTATTATAAACAAACCCGACTGCGCCATAAAATATGTATTAATTACAATTTATTAAAAAATGCATTTTCATTTACTTAGACGACATGATGTCTATTATTAAGTTTTTTACTCATAGCTCGAGGTGTTATATCTAATTTCAGACTGCATATATTAATAAATCGTTCATACTTTAATTTTCGTGTTAATTTTTCCCAACTCACCCCAATGTTTCAACAATGGCCGTGGAAAAAAATAAATGCGCCACTTCCCATAGTGATTTGGTCATTGTCTTTTCCGTAAGTATTTTTTATGTCAATCGGCGATGAGACGAGTATGTCGCTCGTCTGGTGTTAAGCGTCAGGATTGCCTATAACATTTCAGTAGCAATCAGAATTTTAAACTACAGTAAAACTCTATAAATTGGCTCCGCCGTTTCCGCGTGAGAGTAACAAACATTGCATCAATACATCCATACTCACAAATTACTCACTTCGCATTTATAATATAAGTAGAAAGAATGATACATATACATATATTGTGAACCAAAATCAGTTCAGTATCTGCTGGAATTTATAGCTGTAGAGGCCTTCCCGACTCCACATTGATTTACAATGTTATCGAACGGGTGAACCGGACTGATTTACATCGCTTTGTGAATTAGCTATTTCGTGAAATGTTCAAATTGATAACGAATGGAGGGGAAAGAGGATAATACGGAACAATGATATCTCTCTGGTAAAAAGGGATGTAACAACAACAATATCACAAATGATATCAATATAAGAAATACGAATTGTAAAACATACTTCTTCTTCTCAGTCGTTTCGCTCTTGACAGAGCGATCGTGGTCGTCATGTAGTTGTGTAAAACATACAAAGCTCGACAATGATCATGTATATGCAGCGTCATGTGTTAACATTAAGCGTATCATTTGCTCGTTAATAAAGTAATACATTCAAAAAGTGATTTTATATTGTTAGAATTCTGTACTTACTAAGAAATATGCTATGACCCTGGGTCTTTCAAGTGGGGCGTGAAAAAGCATCTCTCAAGTCATCATAGGAGTAGCGATCGCTATTCCATCTTCGCTTTCCATCAGGCAAGAGGGAGTCACTTTTTTTTTTTTATTCTTTAATTTTTTGGGGGCTTTTAGACAACATGTCTATGTCAGCCCCATCGTATCCTGACAAAACACAAATTTCCTAAATAAATTTATCTAAAACTAATTACTTTTTTACACAAACACAAACTTACCTAAACCACAGACCTACCTAGCCGGTTAATTATACTTATGGTATAATTAACCAACCAGGCAAGCCTGTGGTGCTAGAATGGTTTAAAGCCTGTACAAAAGAATTTGCCAGACCGTAAACCATTCCAGCCTCCTTAGAATTTGGATCAGATAACATAAGCTGTATTACCCCTACATTGGTTTCACAAATTCTAAGTTCGGTAAAAATCTGTTCCCTCTGACGTTGGTTCCGGACACATTCCATCAGTACATGATACACGTCTTCGGGCTGGTCGCACTCCTCACAGTTCGGTGACGATACCTTTCCCATCATAAATCCAAAAGCATTGAATGGGATGTGTCCGGAACGTAATCTGTGCGCGACAACAACAAGCTTCCGACTAATAGCTCCAACAAACCATGGCGAACGATGAGGCTCGCTTTGCAAAACTTTGTACCAGATTCCTTTAGATTTGGAACGTTCATCAAAGTATTCTCGCCAACTATCAAAACAAACTTTTTTATATTTGGGTAAGTATTCTGTATGAGTTGGTAAAATGTACATGTCCGATCCACTGACTGCAGCTAATTTTGCCAAGCGATCCACTGTCTCGTTGCCTGATAATCCAATGTGAGATGGTAACCATTGTAATTTTACGGTGATTTGATTTGTCCGAAGCCTTTCTACCTTACGTAAAATAGAGTAAGTAATAGGTATACCTCGACTACCCATAGTACATCTATAAATATGTTGTAAAGCGCTTTTACTATCCGTAAGTATTACTACACTGTCTCGCACATTAGACTCGACGTAGGACAGTGCCGCCGATATGGCAAACAGCTCCAAGGTCATTATACATATCGGCGACACGTTCCGGTAACTCTCAGCATATTTACAAGTTGCATCAAAAAATGCTATCCCTGACGAGGACGCACCGGCGCTCTTTGACCCGTCTGTAAATATTTTGTGCCAGTTTTTATATTTTCTATCTAACTCCGTTAATACATTATTTTTTAAAACATCAGTATTATAATCTTTTTTAGCCTTCTGAACACACTCTAAACTATCAACTATATATTTTTTTATGTTTATATTAGATACCCACTCTTCCAATAAAAACATTTCTAATGGATTAGAAGCAGTACATATTTCTTTTTTGACTTCGTTATATGCTAGCATGAGCAAAGGTTTCTTTTTATACATCCAGTATCTACCATATAAATCGGGACAAAGAGCACCGAATTCGTCTAGAAGGGTTATAATCGAGTTTTTACACCATGATTTAGATTTGAGACAGTATTTGTATGCTAAATACTTTCTACGTATACCCAGAGGGGGAATACATACTTCACTCTCCATAACATGTAACGGAGTTGATTTTATAAAGCCGCCAATAATTCTAAGCGCTTGATTTTGTACATTATCTAACTTACGAATGTGACAGTTTGCACCGTTATCATAGAGGAAGGAACCGAAATCTATTCTACTTCTAATAAGATTGACATATAGCCTTCTCAAATGCTTGGGATGAACACCCCAGCCACTACCCGCCAAAACCTTCAAAATATTTAGGTATCTCTCTGTTTTTTCGCATGTTTCTTGGATGTGCCTATTCCAAAGAAGTGAGCGATCTAGCCAAATTCCTAAATATTTAATGTTTTCATTAGATTTTAATGTTACCTGATTTATTTTAAGTTCTATATATTTCCGTCTGCGACCTCTGCTAAACAGACAAAAATTAGATTTATCTGCAGATAACTGTAAACCAACGTTGTTAAGAAGTCTAACTATTGTATTCAAAGAATATTGGATCTCAAAAACACATTTATCAATACTTTTATCGCTGGCATATATTACAAAATCGTCTGCGTATTGACTTATTTCTGTACTAACAGACTTACAGATTTCATAAGTTACTATATTAAACAACAATGGTGAAAAAGGATCACCTTGCGCCAAGCCTTTTGATGTCCACCTTACTATTCGGCTATTCTCACTATTATTACTATTTATTATCAAATGCCTTTCACTAAGAAATTCCCAAATATAATTACAAATTTTACTCCCAACTTTTAATCTATCTAATGTTTTCACTAAGGCATCAATCAAAACGTTATTATACGCGTTTTCTATATCAAGAAAGCAGGCCAGTGTAGGTAAATTTTTTGCGAGACCCATTTGTATAGTAGTCACTAATCGTGTTACAGAATCTAAACAAGATTTTGCTTTTCTAAAACCTGTAGTATTCTGAGATAGTATATTATGATGTTCTACGTACCATTCTAATCTTTTCCCAATCATGTTATGTAAAATTTTGCACATACAAGAAATTAATGAAATAGGTCTTAACTTAACGTCCGTACTCGAATTGTTATTCGCCTTTGGAATTGGTATTATTTTGATATCTCTCCACTGGTGCGGTACTAGACCAGAACTATATATCTTATTGTACAACTGAAGCAAATAAGATTTACCGACCTCTGGAAGATTGCAAATCATTGAGTATGTGATACTGTCATCCCCAGGTGCCGTATCTTTTCTTTTAAGGCATGCTTCAAACTCTTGAATAGTAAAATCTTTTTCTAACAAGCTATTCCTAGACAAGAAAATAGGTTTAGATACACTTGCACAATCTGGGGCTAGGCTACAGAGTAATTCATGTTTTTTAGTTTCAGGCGCAATGAAATTCCGATGACGGTAACCTTTTATCCATCTCATTTTTCTCCACATATCAGATAAAGATGTATCTTCACTAACTGAGTCACAAAAACCGCGGAAATCTTTAGACTTAGCTTTAGATATTTCGGTTCTAGCTATCAACGTTTTCTCTTCTAGAATTTTGAGATTATTAGGGATAGGGTTTCTTCTGAAGGTGCTTAATGCCAGCCTCCGTTGGGCTACTAATTCAGATAGTGTAGGATTCCAGTACGATTTTGGCGCGAATTTGCTTTCTGGATCATTATTGATTATAAGCCACGGTATATTCTCTTCAACTGCATCATTAATAATATCCATAAACGTATCATATAAATTTTGTACGTGCTCAGAATTAAAGTTAAGATGTAAATTTAACAGAGACCGTTCTACTGAAGTTTTATAACTAGGCCAATCAGCTTTTCTTAAATTTCGCTTTTTTGTATAGTGTGATATGTCTTCGTAATTTACAGAGATTTTTATTATCATATGATCACTACCTAGGTTCTCGTTGAGTACTTTCCACTTCAAATCTACCATAATATCTGACGAGGCAAATGTTATATCAGGCGACGTTTTCTGCAAGGAATTGTTTACAAGTTTCATACGCGTTATACTGCCAGTATTCATAGAGATAAAGCCATTATTTAAACTAGAATCGAAAATTCGAATACCTCTAGAATCGGTTTTATAAGACCAGTTAGTGTGATGGGCGTTAAAGTCGCCCCCTATCAAGGTTTTATTGCCAAAAAGTGAAAACAATTCATCCCAGTCTGACTGAGTAGTGAGGACAGGTTGAGTACAATAGACAGAGATAACATTCTTAATAAGCTTACAATTTAAAACTTTTACTGCAACTACTTCAATGCCGGGATTACTAAGATTCACTTCAATCACCTCACTTTGTATAGATTTATGTACAAAAATGGCTACACCCCCCCATGGTTCTAATCTATCTTTTCTATATATATTGTAGTTACTAATATTGATAGTTATATTTTCCGTTAACCAAGTTTCACTTAAGATGGCTATATGTACTTTATTCTGGACCAAGACACTTTCAAAATCGGTTAATTTATTTTTGATGCTCTGCGAATTCCACTGGACTATGTTAACAAAACGTTGCATACTGTGAGCTCTATCCATGCCCGAGCATGGATAATAGTTTTGTAACATAGTCTCCGTTTCTAAACATCCCAGATACCATAAGGTAGCACTCCTCAAACAATAATTTCAAAAAGTCTGTGATTTTTTCGCTGAGCGATTTGCTTGATAACATAATTTCCTTAATCCTATTGTAAAATTTACTAAAGGTGAATTTTTTCTGTCTATTATGCACATTTTCATTCACAAACTCACTATTCTCTTCTTGACGATGTTCTTCTTTGTTTATCGAAATTTTCTTCTTCTTCTTCTTTTTCTTCTTCCGATACTCGTGGTTAGATTCGCTCTGCGCTGTTGCTATTACTGACTCTTGACTGGAGTTCGAAGCATCGCTTAATAATTCTTCCTCTCGGTTTTCTACATTACTTTTACGTAAAATAGCTTCAGCATAACTGCGACTATAAGTAGGTATGTTGTTATCTGTTTGTTTACGTTCCCTGGGCGTTATTGTATCTTGACTTCCATGCGCCTCGCTGCTTTGTCTTTCCATGTATATAGATAATGCTTTTTTATAAGTGCATTGCTCTTCACACATAACTTTTCTTATCTCTTTCTCTTTTCTAAATACTGGACAACGTGACTTTTCAATAGACATGTGGGAACCTTTGCAGTTAACGCATTTATAAATTTTTGTCTCGCAGTTTACGTGATTTGCACCACATTTAGGACATACAATCTTCTTTGTAGGACAGTATTTTTTTAAATGTCCGTAATACCAGCACCCAGCACATTGCGAGACCGGGAAGGTGTACGACTCCACCATGAACCTGCAACCGTATGCTGACACATACGGAGGTAAAGTGGAGGCCCTGAAGCATAAGCGAACCGTCTCGCTATCAGTCCAGGTGCCTTCGTTCGTTTGTCTCTTAAGACGCCTAATGGATATGATCTCAGATTCACACGTGAAGGTCTTTTGTAACTCTTCTACTTCGGTTTCAAGGTCGATTTGTCTCACTATTCCGTAACATACATTCATTTCGTCTGTTCTTTGGCATCGGAACCCCTTTTCTATTAATTGCTCACAATTCAAAAAACTATTCGCGTTTTCATTCTTATCAAATGTAATAATGACTTTGTAACTACTCTTATACTTAATCTTCAAAATATCGGGTACCTTCAAACTTCTAAGCATTTTAGCAAAGGCAATTTGCTTCGGTAGCGGCTCAATCGACGTAACGCAAACTTCATAATAACGTACAGACCCCTCCGACGTCATAGATTGTGTTGCACTAAACTCGTTCAAACCAGTTTTCTTATCATGATCTTCAGACGCACGCTTAGCCAAACGTTTCGGCCTCCTCTTCACTTCGATGAAATTGTCTTTATCTTCTCCTTCGTAGTTTCTCAAACGTTTACCTCGCTGTAACTGCCCATCCGAGTGGAGATCGCCCGAGGTCACTGACTCGGGTCGATCTACCTCCGACTCCTCCTCACTCAACATCGCGGCGCGACTCCTGTTGTCGTCAACAAAAACAATACGCGGGCGATACACGTGCACTCCTCGCGCTGTTCGGCGTGCGACTGGAGGGAGTCACTTTGATAAACCATTACAAAATATATACCTATAATAGTTAATATATTAGCCTAAATAGCAATATACACAAATACTGATAAAAGAAGTGGTCCTAGAATGCTGCCTTGTGGCATACCATGCACATTATTACCGAAATATGACCTATATGCTGGAACAGTACTGGGGGCCGATTCCAAATTGCAATCGAACCGTAGCTGAACGGCGACTTTTATGCGTTTTCTTATTCTGCTATAGAAAAACAGTCCAGCTGAAGTTTCTATTGTGGCCAGCGATCGATCAAAACTTTATGTTCTATTAACTCGATAGAACATGAACGCGTTGTTAATTCATATTCGTATATAGTAGTGTCAATAATATATTTACTATAAAGTAGCGTTTATGTTATGTTTATGTGACGCTACAATCCAATTTGTCTATGGAAATAGTAGAATGGCTTTTTTCCAAAGTATCGAACCACAACCGCTGTTGAACTCCAGTTGCAGCGGTATAGATTGTTGTACGTTGTGAAATAACAGAATTGGCCTCCAGAACATGAACGGCTATGCATTGGATTCGGTTACTTAAGTATGACTGCAACCGTATGTATCCATTACTTTGTATTCCGTAAGATTGTGGTTGTTGTAATTGGATTTTATATAAGGTAAAAAATTAAATACATCTGTTGATAAATCTATGACAACTGCACAAACAGGTGTTTTGGTATTAATTAATTCGGTGGCAAATTTTTTTAGATGATAGGCTACTAATCTTTTTGATATGTTTCGTCTAAATCCGTTTCGTTCTTTCTTTAATATTTTTTGTTTGTCATTTCACTTTTGTGAACGTACAAGAATAAGCTTTTCTATGACTTTTGAAAGTACCGACACCAATGAAATAGAACGATAATTACTAATGATTCTTGTACCGTTGTGGTACAAAGGTTAATGGCAAATGAAATGTATTTTGAAACAAGCTTGTTTAAATGAAAGATTGAATAGCTGGAATGCCCTACAATGTTTCTAGTACAGCTTTACAAGGTTGATATAGTGATGAAATCATAACCAACAGTGTTGTTTTTGTGTATACCTTTATTTTTTTATTACTAAGTGAGCATTTACTGGTTTTAATTAAATCTAATTTCATAGGGCACAAGTAGGGATATTTCGGTATCAGGACTTTTGTTACAACCAAAAGCTATAGATCAATGAATTCATTATTAATAATGAATATGCTAGCTATCTACTTAGAATCACGCTCTGTTATATTAACATTATCAATATCTAAGACGTATAATATACTTTTTAACCCGTTATAACAGATCAATTCGCTACAACCTATACTAATATTATAAAGTAGAAAGATTTGTTTGTGAATATGTTTGTAACGAATTGGCTCAAAAGTACTGGACTGATTTCAAAAATTCGTTCACCATTTGAAAGCTACATTCACCTTGAGTAACATAGTCTATTTAAAATTCATCATTATCATCATCATCCATCACCGCAGGGGTGAAACCGCGGAGAGCAGCTAGTACGCTATGAAATGCTACGATATTTAGATTTTTTTATAATAAATGTGGTTTGCATTTCGATAGAAAATCTTAACACATTTCCGTAATAATTTTGAGTATATATTTTATTTTTGAACATTCGCTTACAATTATGTTGTCAAAAATGTAAGTGCATGAATGTTTATATTTTACTAGATTGTTTGTACTTTCTATCATCCAGTTTTGTTAAATATTATTTTATTAAGTTCTATTATATTTTAACGATCAGAAAATATAGGCCATGAAACAAAATTAATCATATATAAAATATTGTAAATGCACTTTACTCATTATAATCACATAAACAAAAAGTTGATAGGGCATTTCATAATACTTAATAAAATGTTGAATAACATTTTCATCAGAGTTTATTATTTTCCACTCACACGATTGTCTTAAATAAATGTTACTGAGAATCTGAAAGGAGAAAGTTCGATAATATATTTTGTGTGCAAGTTTTTGAAGTCGCGGTTATGTGCGTAAAGTTACTTATTTGGGTTTCAGGTCAAAATTTTACGATAAACCCATTAATAACTGAGTTTATTTTGAAACTGAGTTTATAATGTATGTTTCGTACACGCTTTTGTATCTTTAAACTTAACCATAATGAATTTTATAAGTATATGTTTATGTTGCCAGTATTAATATACGCATACAATTAATTATTTTAACTTTTCAATCAATGCACAATACTCAAAATGTAAATGAACGGATAGTTCAATAGGTTTTTCAAGCGGGGTGTGAAAATGCATCTCTCAGGTCATCATAAGGGAGGCGATTAGTGCAACTAAGGGTTGAACTAATGGTCATCGCTTCTTGATTCTATATTCGCTTATTGGTATACAGTTGCCAGTTGCTTAACTTTTGACTTCTCTAACGTTTAATTATGATGTGTGTATTTTTATATTAGGTATGAATATCACGCGTGAATCAGACCATAGCACGAATAATTTGCGACAAAGTATTCGTCATCATCATCGTCTCAGCCGTAGGACGTCCGCTGCTGAACATAGGTCTTCCCATAATTCTCCAAAAGGACCGGTTGGAAGCGGCCTGCATCCAACGTCGTCCTGCGACCAATAGTATTCGTATCATAAGTGTAAAAAAATTCTGAACACGCCGCGCTTCGTCGTACGAACTACGAGTATGTTCGTTACCTATGCAACAGAATATTAATATGTATCTATAGTATTACTTTTTGAAGCAGCAACACCGGCTTAGCGATACCAAACATTGCAATTATTAAGGAGATAAATTCACATCCTCGGACGGGATTTGAACCCGCGTCTTCTGACAATCCGTGTCAGACAAATCCCACCCGGAAATGTGAAGTGTTCTCTCTAAAAATTGCAAAGAAATAATATGTGATGAATTCAATCGTTATAAGTCAACTAAAATATTATGCATTAGGTCCACTGAATGCATTTAGCGCTACTCTAACGCAAATGTCAGTACCGCTTCCGTTCGCGTGCATACTATAACTCATTACTATATTTTACAATTGCGTTTATGTGTCAGAAACAAGTTTCGAATAATAAGCTTAGAGTGAGCCCGTGTATTGAGTTAAAACTACTTCGTTGCGTTTCCCCACATTTAATTACCAAGAAAACAAACTAAAGTTTACTGTCCCAACTACTTAAATAATTACCCAGTGCATTAGAGCTTTTCTTTGAGGGTGTGAAAATTCCATACAGCAAAACAGTAAAAAATCTTGGGATTATTTTTGATGAATGCCTAACCTGGATCCCACAATTGGAAACCGTTAGCCGTAAAACGTTTGCTGCCGCAGGTTCACTCAGAAGACTGAGAAACTTTTTGCCAACAGCCACTAAAGTTGCGCTTGCACAGTCTCTTCTGTTACCGATTCTTGATTACGCAGACGCCTGCTATTTAGACCTTACGGAGGACCAGCTTAACAAACTTGAGCGTCTTCAAAACTTTTCGATAAGGTTCATATTTGGCTTGCGCAAATACGACCACGTTTCTGAATTTCGCACTAAGCTCAAGTGGCTTCCTATACGTCATACGACATCGCCGGAATGCTCACATCCTATCTCTTCTCTACAATATTTTATTCAACCCTTCTTCACCCCAGTACCTTAAAGAGCGTTTCGAATATCTTAATGCCTCTAATTCTCTTTGCTTACGGTCATCAGAGAATCTTATGCTTAAATTCCCTCCACACACTACCTCGTTTTATGACCGATCGTTTTCGGTCGAAGCCGTCAGACTCTGGAATGCATTGCCACTTGATACCAAGCGAGCTCCATCCTTAAATGTTTTTAAAGACAAAGTTAAGGATCATTACCTGTCGTGCTAGTATAAGCTCCATACGTGTAAACATCGTATTTATATGTTTATATAAATCATATTTGACATATATATGTATGTATTTTTTTTTGTATGTATATTTTGTGTAAGAACATATTTATTATCTATATTGTATATAATATTGTAGATATTTATAAATATAATTACTATGAACTATATTGTACACCGCCATCCCTTGTCAAAACTTGCTCCTCTCCATCCAAAGGTTGTCTGGAAGAGATCGCTTTGAGCGATAAGGCCGCCTATTGTTCACTAATATAAGCTAAATATTTTTAATTTTGTTTTAGTTTAAGGTGTTCAATAAAGAGTTTATCTATCTATCTATCTATCTATCTATCTATCTATCTATCTAGAGCATACAAAATCTTCCATTTTATTTTTTACGTACTCAGTGACATACGCGCTTAAAAGAATTAAATAAGTAATAAAATTAAGACGAATCTATTAAAGTATTTATCAAAATCGGTTGACCTGGAGGCCTACTCCCACCTTTTACGAATTCATCATTAATCAGGAGCGTTTTGTGATAAGCTTAGAATAATCATACTTACTATAGTTCTCCCACCGACACAAAATGTTTGAACAATATTAATAATAATTAAAACTGTTTGTTTCTTTAAACATACATTAAAAAAACTCTTTATCCTTCCTATATCGTGATAATTAAAACAAAAGATGCATGACTGAAACTGACGTATATGTACCTCTCTGGGACGGAAAGAGTTAAACTGCATTTTATTTTTATTTAAGTGGTTATTTGATTTTTGTTTATTATTAATTTTAATTGAGGCCCCCTCTTAGAGTAAAGGCCTCATCCTTCAAGACTTTAACATTAGAACAATGAAACTTAGTGTTAAAAGTTACATCGAAAAACGCGAATTGAGTGAACTATTTGATGACACGTCATGAAAACTTCTATCGCAATCCATTATATATTGACGTGGTGGTACCAAGTTTAATGGTAAGCTTGAAATGACTACTCTAAGAGGTGGAGTACTCTAAGAGGAAGTATTTTTCGCTGAGTAATTACGAGCAAACTTAGGAACGGATATACATACACCCTCGTATAAATGTGAAACAAGTTACTCTCTCTTTAGGCTTGGTTGAAGTCGGGTAAAAACGTGTTTTGTCCAATCTGCCCTGCAATTCTCTAAGACCAAACATCGTTGTATCTTTGACAACATCCATGAAACAAATGACGAGATGACAAGAAACGTTGGAAAAACAACTTTATGTACAAAGGCGATATATCATAAAGTATTTGACATCGGTGAGCTCGTCGACGAGCGCATCGACGAATCATTACAGAATCGCACTGCTATACTTTTAATTCTATATTTGTAATTCTGTCAAGTTTTGAATTGTAGACTGACCGGTTGGCGCAGTTGGTAGCACCCCTGCTTTCTATGCCGCTGGTCCCGGGTTCGATCCCCGGACAGGTCAAACATTTGTTCGCCTGAACATGTGTGGTTGATTTTTGTCTGGGTGTGTATGTGTATATAAGTATGTATATCGTCCATCGGGTTACCATAGTACAGGCTCTGCCTAGATTGGGACCTGAGGACCTTTTTGTGGATGTTGAAAAAAAAATATCGATGGTCCTCTTCGTTTCTCCAAACAGCTACTTCCAGTATCACATATTTTAATTGAGTTATGCACTCTTATTCTTTATTTTTTAAATGCTACTTAAATATAAAAGAAATCTCGTGATCATGGTATTGTTTTCACTTCAAGTATTCTCTAATTCTTATGAGATACCATTAAAGTTATCATGAGAGTCGAAAAAGGTTCATCGCAAATAGATGATGATGATAAGCAGCTGTGTTAATTTTATAAAATGATCCTGTTAACGAAATATTCAGGTTCAAACCTCATTTATTTGCTTGAATAACCACTGAACAGTAACATACATAACTATAGCCGTCTCTTTCTACGTCATTACTGTCGATTTGCAAGGAGATAGCGGGCCGCGGGCAGTGTTTATGAAAGGCCCCTCCAATGTTTGGTTTAAGTAATGAACTTACGTATGGCGAAACTTCTGAACAAACACTCGTCCATATAAAGCTAATTTCATAGAGGTCGTTGTATATTATAACCGCTTTCTAAATTGACTATTATAACCAGTTATTACGTAGTAAATAATAACTGACGATCTGCCTAATGTGTATGTTAATTTATCTGGTGAGAGAAGGTTACGTTTTGTATGTATTTAGAAGTGCTTCGGACTCCTTGTGTTATTCTCAACAGTCGTTGATGCTGAGATTTTATTACTGTGTGTTGAGGTTATGATGCGTACTTATGTAATTAATTGTGAAAAAAATATAGATATTTATACGTCTATACTGATATTATGATAAAAAAGAAAGATTTTTTGTTTTAATTGAATACAGTTCGAAACTACAGGACCGCTTTCAAGAAGTATTTCACCATTAGAATGCTACAAGCTTTGTAGCTTTTTTTTGAGGGGGGGGGGGGGGGAATGTAGTGCACTTCCCTTCCGCCACGGGGGTGACGGAAGGGGGCGTGTTGGGCTCAGACCCACTAAAACCCCCCCGTGAGCAGTCCTCCGCCAAGGTGGGGCGAGAAAGGGTCGCGCTGGCAGTCACCATCTCGCCCCAGCGGTAGGCCCGGATTGATCTTAACCGGGCCTCAGCGCCTGTGAAGGGATGACCTTGCTCACCAAGGTCACCCCCTAGACGTGTAGGGCCGTGCAAACCGGCGAAGAGTGTCCCCGACTATTCGCCAGTGACCCCACTACGGAGGAGGGAGGAGACGTGCAAACCGTCTCCTCCGTTCCCCCGGTCGTCTGCGCCGGAGTGGGTCAGCTCGAACATCGTTCTCCCTGATCCGCTCCGCGGCCTCTTTCTGCCTCATCACCGCTTCGCAGAAGGTGGCCACGCTCTCTCGCTGCTGAGAATGCTACAAGCTGCTGTAAGACAAGACAAAAATCTTCGAGCAATGTGTGTTACCAGTGATGACTTATGGCACTGAAACGTGGTCTCTTACTATAGGCCTCATAGATAAGCTCAAAATCACACAAACACACAATGTCTTTGTCCACCGTGTCGGACAGACGACCTGATAAGGATCGCAGCAGGACGTAGGATACAGGCCGCCTTTTAGAAAATTATGGGGGAGGCCTATGTTAAACAGTGGAAGTACTACGGCTGAGATGATGATAGAATGCTACATTATTACTGAGTAACACGGGCTTTACATTTTGATTCAGCATTACCTTTAATTTTACGTTTAACTTTAAGTTTTTAAGATAAGTTTTTGCGTAAACGGTAAAACTGTACATTTTCGTAAAGTTCAACCTGTCCAGGTATACTGTATGAATTAGATCAGCCAACTAGATCTGCATTTGAGACAAAAATTAACTCCTTACATCATCCAAACACCGTTTGACATATGCAGATTGCCTATAGTAGGTATGATCTAGTAAGTAGTGTTCAAGCTCTGAAAAGTAGTTTTCTGTTATCATATATTTCACCTTTGGCATTGTTATAACTTTATTTGATAGCCGTTGAAGTGTAGCTTACGCTGTCGTTTTGGATGGCTCGATCAAAGCTGTTATCAAAGGTTGTTGCGATTGCCACTTTGATAGGTGACCACAATTAGCAATTTTAATAAGGCGCTTCTGCATCGAATGACCATTTTGAGTGTCGACCGCTGTCTTAACTTGTACACACTGAATGGTATTGGATGCTGTGATTATATGTGTCATACCTATTGTAACACAGGGGATCCTAACCACTTGCATTCGGATCCCCTGTGTTACAAGAGGCATGACACACACAATCAGACAATCCAATACCCGAGAATTAACGTTTCATTTCATAGTATTTGCCCTAGTCAGGGATCGAACCTGGGACCCAGCACCCAGCCCTTCGATGGCAGGGTCATTACCAACTGAGCTGTTGGAGCCGTCTTAAGACTGCAATCGATAAGCCAAATCAGAGAGTTTCTGGCGGTCTGTAAACTCTGACACTACGATTGCCCAATCTCACTCTCATCAAGTCCACCAAGTGGTGAATGTCGGTTATTTTTTCTTCAGAGAAGACTATGCCTTGCCCATGACCAAGAAGAAATGAAATGATAATTAATTTGTCATAAACATGTGTGCACAATATATAAGATGTTATAAAGAGGTATAAAGTTTCCAGCATGTTCTGCCGCACGGAGTACAAGTTGTGAAATGTATAAATTGAAGATATAGAATTGTTTTAAAATTACACAATATTTTCAAAGACTTCACAAAGTACATAATATAAAGGTCAGTCTTATTTTTTTTAAAGTAAACATTTTGTTTGAAAATATAATGATAGATCGATAAAACTTAATACAATGACAAAAATTATTATATTACAATAAACAGTATTACTTAGATTATATTACATTAGTAGTTAAAAGTATGTCATTAGATGTCAGAACGTAAATTACTAATTACTTTAGTTTTACAGTAAAAAAAATCGTCAAGGGAATAGAAGGAATTCTGCAACAGCCAATTATGCAATTTAAATTTATTAAAGGGCAAGTTTCTTATGTCTATTGGGATTTTGTTATATATTTTTATCGCCATTCTTATTCGTTTTGGGGGCGATGAGGCCTACACTGACGTTCCGCTTGGGGTGTTTTGTGCATTTTTATCGCCATACAATATGCACTGTAAATAATCCTAAAGTAGACATAGGCATTACAAGATTTTTCCGATAGCGAATTGATCGGAGTACATCGCCTTTTACATCGAAAAAATATGGGTTTTGTTTCACAAAAAGGCTCATTTCTTCTATATAGAGACAAGGAAGAGGTATTATGTTTAATTTTTTTAAATAAAGGCCTGCATGTTGTGCCGAGCATAAAGCTCGAATATATTTTATTGACTCTTGAAAGCTATCAATTTCTACCGAGTTTCCCCATAAAATCAATCCGTATCTTAGAGTAGAAACAACATAGCCGTGATAAGCTGAGAGGGCTACCTTTTGCGAAACTATCTGTCGGATGCGTTTGACAGTATACACAAATTTATTTACTTTACAGCAAACTGTTGATACGTGTTGTTTCCATGAACAGTGTTGGTTCAGAGTCATCCTTAAGAAAACACACGTGTTCACTTCTTCCACGGTTTCTCCATTTAGAAAAATGAAGAGGCTGGTATATTTATGAATTGAATGCTTGTTCTGGCCCAATAACATTATCGTGCTAATATCGTAAAGATAATTTTAATTGAGCACATTTTTTAAGCATGTCAAAAGTTTTTCTAAACTTAATAGAGAATTAAATAAATAACATCTTGCATTAATATTACTCGATAAATCAAAGGTTCAATCACTTCAACCGAGAAGCCCTACATTCTAAAAATCCAGGTACAAAGTAATCCTTACAAATCGTGCACGTCCTATCTTTGTACCAAACTGGAGTCGAACAAAAACTTGATTTATCCCTTTCTTCCCGATCCATCATGGCTGAGATAAGAGGGGGAGAAAGAACGAGGGAGAGCTCACACCTCGTAGGCCCAATGCCAATATACTTAAGGGCAGTATCAAATTTGGGCTATTGTATGCAAATTCAACGTATGCCACCATACGTCGATTTGCGTCACTGTACTCTGGGGACCTACTCCCACCTTTTACGAAACTATCATAAATCTGGAGCGTTTTGTAATAAGCTTGGAATAATCATACTTACTATCGTACTCCCACTGACAGAAAACGGTGAACTAAATTTAATGGTAAGGTTGCAATACGACTACTTTAAGAAGTGGGAGTACGGATTTAAAAAAATTTACACTGGCACAATGAAACTTAGTGTCAAAAGTCACGTCAAAGTACACGAATTGAGTGAAATATTTGATACTACGTCATCAAAACGTCTGTCGTAATGCTTTATTATTTTAAGCTTGCTATATTGATATGGAGGTACCAAATTTAATGGTTAAGAGGTGGGAGTAGGGCTTATCATGATTTAAAAGTTTTCAAATATTTTTTGATTCAAATTAAATGATATAAGTTATCCTTTCAAAGTGTTATCTTAATTCATATGTATCTGCAGTTGCTTTGTATATAAAGTACCAAGTAACTCTAGTAACTTTGTCTCTTCCACATATACCTTTGTCAACGGTAGGTGTAATGTATAATATTAATAATGTAACTTCCGTTCACATTAATTATTTTGATTGTGAAAGGTATTTTGATCCGTTTAACGATTTTATCATCAAGTGTGTATCTGAGTAGGAGTGTGATTATATGTATATAAGTCTCTATAAAGAATCTATGTAAGAGTATGAATGTGTTTTTGTGTGGGTAAGTATGTGAAATTAATGCGTTGATACATAGAGTTGTATGGGTAGTATACCGTTCATATTTCAGAACTCCAACAGCAGAAATTGCTTACCACTATCTTCAAAAAAACCTATAAAGTTAACAAGCCTTAATGGATTACAATAGAACTAGGTTATTTTACTTGATGGTCAGTAATGATGGAGTCGAAGGTGGTGTCACACTAAAAACTAACTAGACCTAGAATGGATAGGTATTTATTAGTTCAAAGACAGTTATCAGAAAACGCGATTGTATTTGCTTCGTGATAAAATCAGCCTTGAGAGTGAAAAAACAGCATAAAATAGAAAAGCAAAAAGCAGTAGAAATTACCAAACCTACTACCCTGCTGTAGATTTCATAAAGATGTGACCGTCACCGAATGGCTAAATTCGTAGGAATCAAGTCAATGACTGCCTGATTGGTTACTGAGGTACACGCTTTATAACCTTTGATCGCTTCAAAAGCTAATGCTGAAGAAACATGTATCACTGTGTTGAGTTACACTGACATAATATATTTCATGAGGGCTAAGACGCCGAAGGAAACACCCCGATCTATCCGATAGACAGCTTTCCACCGAAGCAGGATTTGAATGCAGATAACTTTTATTGGGGAAAAGAATTTATTCGAATTGTTAAGAGAGTTTTTAGCCAAATTATACGCGGGGTTGAGTAAAGTTTTGAATTCGTAATGTGTTTCTTTTGTGTTTCAACTAAGATAAGAATTTAAGACTCCAAGATTTGGTTTTTTATTTCCTGCGAGGAATGGTGAGTGAGATGTGTCTTTGTTAACGCGGGCACGAATGTTTTTAGGAAATAAAGAAAGAATATATTTTATTTGTGACAGTAAGATTTGCAAACTCCGAACAGAACAAAAGTGGCTTATAATATTAAAAAATACATATTAATATGTTACCTGACAGAAAATGGTGTCAACTCACAGCTTTAGTAGTTGTGAGTTGGCACTTGTCTTCCGCTGTGGTTGGTTGTTACCATTACGAAAATGCAAGCAAACCCAGTTATTAAATAACCATATTTAACATGATATAAAGTTATTACATATATAAATATTTAACTTAAACCGTAGCCGTACTTATTAGCCGCTTACATTATCCCCTCAAGCTTTATGAATGTCAGTGCAATGCTAGACATGTTTAATTTTAATAAACCGACATGAAGTTAACACGTTCACATCAGTTTTCCTAACCTGTTACCTAGAATCAACTGAAAGAACGTAGCTTTAGTAGTAGACGGCAGCACGAACATATTTATAGACCTTACATTCAACTACTATTTTTATAATTACAAAGAACAAAACCGATTCAAATAATAAAAACTAATTACAATAACATACCTAATGCTTTTAGCAACGCTTTTACTATCACAGCAAGAGTATACCTAATTAGAATAACCCTTTGCGTACCATTGACGTAAATTTACGTGCGTTTCATTCATAAATATTTTGTTTTAATTATCACGATATAGGAAGGGTTAAATGGTATCCATTACAAATAATACAAAGATAAACTAAATCACTCAATTAAGTTACTTACCCCCTAAACCCACAGTCGGCGGGAATGCTAGTGGCCAACTCTTGTGTCACATCCTAACGACTATATAGTTATCGACTGCATAACATGGCCCCTTAAGAGGATTGCTTCTTCTTCTTCTTCTTCCTACGGCGCTACAACCCGATGTGGGTCTTGGCCTCCTCTACCAATTTCCACCACTTTGCTCTATCTTTGGCTGACCTCCGCCAGGCTGTGAGTCCATTCTGCTCAGGTCTTCCTCCACACAGTTAATCCAGCTCTTTCTGGGTCTGCCCCGTGGTCGTGACTGTTGTGGAGTCCAACCTGAGAGAGTTTTTTCAGCTCTGCTGTCTTCCATTCTCACCAAATGTCCTGCCCATCTCAATCTTTGTGCTTTAATCCACCGAACTATGGTCTTGTTCTCGATTAAATTATCCAGCTCGTGGTTCATTCTAATGCGGTATATAGTCACCATCGTCGACTCGCAGTTGCCCAAAGATTTTCTGTAGAACTTTTCTCTCAAATACGCTCAGTTTCTGCTCATCCTTTTGGGTTAGTGTCCAGGTCTCACACTCGTAGATTATCACTGGGCGTATTATTATTCTGTAGATGGCAATTTTTGATTTGGCAGTGAGAAGCTTGCTACTCAGTATTTGCTTGCATGCATAGTTGTTGCCGGCAGTAATTCTTGCATTTATTTCCACTTCCATTGTATTCTGCGCATTGAGGTCTGAGCCCAAGTATCTGAAACAGCTGATAGTGCTACTCTCCACAGTCACATGCTCTACCTGCATGGGCTGTCGACTAGTGGCAAGATAACGTCTTAGCTGCGTTGATCTGCAGGCCAAATTTAAATGCTTCCTTTTCAAGGTTAGCACTGTGCTTGATCATGCTGCTTTGAGCTCGGCTTGTAATGACTATGTCGTCAGCGTATGCTGCCATCTGTGAAGTTTTGTGGTCAATAAGGCCTTGTATGTTCAGACCGCGCGTGACAGCTTCCAGGACTAGGTTGAAAATGATAGTTGATAGCGCGTCACCTTGTTTCACTCCTGTGTGGATCGCAAACGGTTCAGATAAGTCGTTTTGGATTGCCACCATACTTTTGGAGTCCCGCAGAGTGGTCTCGATGAGGCGTATGGCTTGCTTGGCACTCCTAGTATAAGCATGCTGCTGAGAATACTCTTCCTGTTAATGCTGTCGAAGGCCTGTTTGAAGTCTATGAACATGTGGTGTAGATTGATGTCATATTCGTATGCCTTCTCAAGGGTCAATCTCATCAGGTGGATTTGGTCTGTTGTGGAGCAGTTGGGTCTAAAACCTTACTGGTATTCACCTAAAATTCTTTCAGAGTACTGCACCAGCCTCCAGTACAATAGACTTGAGAACACCTTGTAGGCAGCAAAAAGAATAGTAATGCCTCTATAGTTTGCACAGATTAATTTGTCACCTTTCTTAAGTATTGGCGTTATTATCCCAAGCTGCCACTCCTGAGGCTTCTCCTCGCATTCCCAGATTCTCACAATGAGCATGTAGAGTCTTACTTCTATGGCAGGGCCACCGTGTTTTAGTAGCTCTGCTGTTATTGTATCCAGCCCTGGCACCTTATTGTTTTTTAAGCGATGTGATGCATCTGTGTACCTCTGCAAAGGTTGGTTTCGGTAGGTCTTCTTCCACATCATAGTATATAGGTATTTCGTTGTTCTGGGTGTTTTCTAAGCTAGCATTGAGCAGCTACTGGAAATGCTTTTGCCACCTGCGTATGATGTTGAGCTTATCAGTTAGGGTTAATAACTCCAAAATAACTTCAAAAGGTTTTTTGACGTATCAACGTCTTATAAATCGAGGAACGCCGGCTGCACCCACAAAAAAGTATGACTCATTGTCACGTCGTCACTTTCGACCGAGCCGAGCGTGCAAGAGAGAGCGCGGAACAAGCGATAGAGAGGCACGGTCCTTGTCTTATGACTTTGTCAGGTAAAATTATCGTCAGTAAACCGACTTTATAGACAACCATTTTTCACAAGTAGGTACATTTTCTAGATGGAGCCAACCCAACAGATAATGGTTGTTACAAATAAACTTGTCTTGTCTTCTTCCGATCTTATATCATTCTATAAAAGCCGTTCATTCGACTCTCCCCTACACTATTGGCTCCAATACAGTCGTAAAAATAATATATTGCTGTTACACCACTACAGCGCTTGTTCGCAACTTAGTAGGTACTTGTGAAGTAGACGTTACATATATATATGCCAAAAAGAAATAATTATTTTATGAAAGTATTCTATGCAAAAAAAAAAGGTCTGACTATGTTCCATTGATCGAAGCAAAAAAGAAATTCTGGAATAAGTTACATACGACTTATACAAGGTAAAAATAAAGATGTCTACAAAAATTTTGTGGATAATATTAAGCGAGCTAGTGTTCGAATAATATTTTACGGGATGGTATGGTCACGGACATGATCCGATCGAAAATGGTATCACATAAGATCTATAATGGCGACCAACTCTCATGAACTGCTTCTGGAACACACTTATTGGTGCTGAGATACAGGTTGAGGATAGTAGCTACCCAGCTGGCTACCAGACACTTTCTAGCCCACCACCATGCTGTAGATTTCACCACGATATTGCCATTACCGAAAGTTGAACCTCGAGGGGTAAGAATCCATGCAGCGGTCGTTGGATTGGTAGTCGACTTACTCCGCCGATATGCGACCTCTGGCGCAGTTAAGGAAGTATATATTGCTGCTGAAGTATATAATCGTGTAAAAGTCTGGGTCTGAGAGTCATTATGTAAAGTGTTGTTCATTAAAAATTCAACATTGAAAATTTGATGCTCGGATGGTATGCTTTGGTGGTCTAAAGGTCATAGCATCTGACGCAAATAATCAGAAGACGCGAGTTCGAATCCAGTCCGAGGATGTGAGGTATTCATTTAGAGGGAGATAAATATCTCTCTCAATGAATACCTCACACCCTCGGACTGGAATCGGATGTCTCAAGACTGGCCTCGGATAAATAAATATCTCTCTAAATTTGAAGAGTTTAGTCTAGCTGAGCAGGCGTCAGTGCTTTAAAAATTATGTATTAAAAAACAAGATAAAAACTCAATTATTAACATATATAAGCGCCTGGCGATTAATTTCTCAGGAAAAAACGTCAGGAAACGCTTTTATTTTGTCTTTGATGTAGTCACTAAAGGAATAAACTATACTACATCCTTCCTAAGTATCAGATATTAGTCATATAATGGTGGTGATATTGTTCGGTGGTACTTTTGTCCTCATGCTATCTTTGTTGTTTTATTGGTGTCGCGGTGGTTTATAGTGGTAATGAAACGGAGGGGATGTTGAGTTACGGCTGAATACTGGTATTATCATACTGTATTCATAACATTATTTTCGACCATGCTATCCTTATATTATTTGAAAATCATACGGGAAATTGACGTCACGTTACATTGGCATTGTTTGTCATTCGGTGTGGATATACACACATTTATAAGTTCTTGCCTTTTTCCAGATGGGATAGACAGATACCGTGGATTTTGACAAACCCTTTTGAACTGTTTCACTCTACATATAAATTTGTTTTTGTTTCCGATCAGTTATGATACTTTAGAGATTTAAAATTTCATTAGGAACAAAATAAACAGGCAAGTAGACATGGATTTAAGACAAACAATTCAACCCGTGGACTCGTGATTGGCCCATATTTGGCCAATAATATAATAGATTTCACAGAAATCAAACTTCTTTTCTAGGAAGTGCAATGTAGTAAGGAAATAGTAAAATATATTTTTGTATAGTCTTCCTTCATCCTCTTTAAATTGATATCCAACGGAAGACCAGCGCTGGTTTTAAACCAGCATTATGCTGAGTTGAGGACCATTTTATGTCATAGCAGTAAATTGTAATTCTTCTTTCTTACTATTATCAATCAATTTTGTATGCTGCCGTCATAAATAAATAATATTTCATTTCATTTCATATGTTCCTGCCGTTCCCAACTTTTACTAGGTACTGTAGTATCAACATCATATCATTCCAACAATATGCGCAGTTTTAAAGTTTAAAGAGTAAGTCATATCCAGCAGTCCGCAAGAGCGTTGAATGCTCCATTTCTTGCGAATCTAGAAAACTTCTTTAAACATCTTCCATTAACAACCAACTTCAACGCTTTCCTACTATATAATAAACAAAGCCTTAACTAAAAAAACCTTTACTTGTTTCACTACTGCTCTAAATAAAAACTAAATAAACCTTCAGCACAGCAATACGGTAAAATAGCTTTCTAAGACAATTTCACCATATAACCTATGTCTAACAATACTTTTTATTTTAATGCAACGGTTTTATATACGATTACATGATAATTATAGGTGTACTAATAATACTTTTTAAAAAAATATAAGTTTAACTTGTCCACGACTTTGCTACAGCTGATACACGTGACTTTATATCCGTTTAGCCTGTCTGGCGTGATTGAGTCACAAACCTCAACTCATTCAAATATTCACATTTATAAGTAAGATAATCCACTTCGCTTCAAAGCCTTACAGCTTACATCACAGCTCTCGTGGCAAGCCTTAGTTCGGGGTTTTCCGACCTCTCAAATGTCTCGGACATGGCAAATTGTTGTCAACTACTTGGTTGAGGCATACTTTTTGATTACTTGGAAGTAATCCAAAACTTGGCTTCAATCATTGCGAAATGCGAAAGGAATGATACCTAAATTACTAGATCGTCTCTTGTGCGTGACGCCGTCTTCATATCATTGTTATCACTGCACAGACCGATTTTCTCCTGCAAAGCAGTTGCGACTGCGAATGGCAGGTGTAATGCCTAGCATTAGGTATGATATGTATCTTTGTTGATCGGATAACTACTAAATTAACAAATCTTGATCAAATTTAAATTAAAAGACAAAAGAAGCACCAGATTTCAAATAAAACAAGAATCATAAAATCAGTTTCGTAGGTACATTTTAAACATCTATATTAAAGAATGGCCCCGAGTTTCTTGCCGCTTCTTCTCTCGGCTCTATATATTTTGGAACGCGGCGGTAGTCTTTAAAGTACATTATAATGAAAAATTGACGTTCATAAGTGCGTCTTTGATTCCTAAATTGAATAAATGATTTTGACTTTGACTTTGACTTTAGTAAAAAGTTTTGAGCTCCACATATAAAAATACAGTTGATTGAAAATTGCGAGGCAACCTTTGTACGTTAATTATGACATTTTTTATAATATGTAGTTTAGTATGGCAAGTTGTCGTCTGCCACCCAGCTAAGTAGAAACATTGCAAAAATCGATGAAATGAATGGCCCCCAAGTTTCTTGCCAGGCTCTATATATTTTGAAACGGAGCGGTAGAGTCTTTAAAGTACACTATAATTAATAATTGCGTCAAAGTGCGTCTTCGATGCCTAAATTGAATAAATCATTTTGATTTTGGTAAAGAGTTTTAAGCTCCACGTATAAAAATACAGTTAATTCGTCCAAAAAAGCAGAAGGGTCTCACCCTTCTCCTTTTTTGGAAGTTGGTTGAAAATTGCGAGACAACTTTGTAGGTTAATTATGATTTTTTTTTATAATATATAGTTTAGTATGGCAAGTTGTCATCTGCCACCCAGCTAAGTAGAAATATTGCAAAAATCGATGAAATGAATGGCCCCCAAGTTTCTTGCCGTTTCTTCTTGGTAAGCTCTATATATTTTGAAACGGGTCGGTAGAGTCTTTAAAGTACACTATAATGAATAATTGCGTCAAAGTGCGTCTTCGATGCCTAAATTGAATAATTTATTTTGACTTTGACTTGAGTACTTACTTTCACTCTTTCTAACTCCTCCAATCTTCCAGCAGGGGTAAGAGATGCCGTCGCTCGGTATCCAGTGCTCGTATTCGTGCACGGAGAGAGCTACGAGTGGAGTTCAGGGAATCCTTACGATGGCGCCGTGCTGGCGTCTCATGCAGGACTGGTGGTGGTCACCATCAACTACAGACTTGGGATATTGGGTAAGTTTAAAATGTTAGCGTAGACAGATTAGTTCTTTATTGAAACACAACAGTACAACCATATTTAAAAAAAAAAAACAGCCAGGTGTGAGTTGGACTCGCGCATGAAGGGTTCCGTATCATTATCTATAAATAAATAAAAATTATAATATGTATCTGAAAGACCTTGCAAATTTCAAACTCTGTCAACTGAACTGTCAGTTTACATAATGCAAAAAGTCACTTATCATTGATTAAACTTTAATGTCCTTATGGTGCCTCTAATCGTCGGTTTGCATGCCACAAAGCCATAAGGTTCGATTTGAAATTATCTACGTGATTCAGCTTTCGCGTAATAACGTGTTTTTGTGTCGGCGCCGGTAAATTATGCGAAGCTATAAATACGGGCCTTGGAATATTCATAATCTTTTTGGGGACCAAGTATTATGTAACTATGAATTAGGGATATGTGATAATGATGACATTGTTACCATTGTAATATGTGCATATTTGGGCGCTAATTTTTTGTACTTTCAATCGACCTTGGGGAGGTCTTTGCAACTTGTGGTAGGAACTAAGTCTTGTTTATTCCATGAAAAGACGAAGTAAAAGCAAGATGCGATAAATATTTTTAATTTTAACTTTCGTAGTATACAAACACACCCTAGCCAACATGTGGGCACATACACTTCCCCTCACACTCTCATAAACGCACTTACACATACGAACCCACCCTCAAACACAAACACACATATTTTTTATCACTGCACACAAAAATATACACACAAACACACACACACACACAAACCCACACACGCACATACACACACACACACCACTTGTATCATTGTTAACGGGGAAAAGGTTTTGTCTTGGTTAATTTTGGGTTTTATTTTATTTTTCTAGAATTTTCGACATGATTACAATAGTATCTACCGAATAGGAGAAGTCCTGGCGACTTAAACACAGTGTTTAACTAGTAACCGAACTAGTGTTCGGCAGCCTATGGATTCCCTTAATAACTATTCAAAAAGTTATGTCTTTAAATTATTCTTTACGGTACGTTTATTTTTTTAAGAATATATCTTCCACCGTCTGGATGTGAAACGTTAGAGATGAGAAAACCTGACTTACGAATATACTCGTACTTTCAGTTTTTGATATCGAATAGTAGGAGTTTCATACGTTAAATAGTGGGAGTTGGTATTGTATATTTGAATAATTCCTTGTCCTTTATTTTTTTTCTATTTCAAAGCGACGTTGTGTAAACAGGCTGTTCCGAAACGCTTATAGTTATACCTAGAGTGTGAGTATCATTGCCTCAGAAGGATAATATTCTACTTAGAGTAGATGATTCTGGTTTATACCGGTTTATTCTCGTATTATTCGCAAAATTCTTACGTTTTCATACGCGCTCGTTTGTGTGAACGACGCTTATTATTACTCGAGGGCTCAGGAGATAAGACCCTGATGTAGTCGCGCTTGTTTCAATGACGTTTTATATATTTTAAGGATCTTGTTAAGGCTCTTTAAAGCGATATATCGTCTGCGTACAAATGTAAGTCTGCGAACAGTTTAAGAGCGTTTAAGAGCAGTAAAATTATTTGTGTGCGAGTTCGTTCGGGGAAGTACTACAACCATATCTTTTTCTACCGCCAAGAATACATACATATGTATACATCTATATGTTATGTTAGCATTACTAGCTTAGGGTCTGAAGGGTGTAGTGTACAATTTGATACCGTTTAGCTGAAGGACTAAGCACGGGAAACACAAAACACGTGTAAATCAAATTTATTGGGTAATTTTTATAATGACACTAAAGAACTATTCTTTACATTTATGAAGCTATTGCATAGCTTCAATCGCGGGCCTTGAGCGTGGAGACCGAATTCCAGAAATTCCGTAACGAAAATAACCTAACACCCCCCCACTCCGACTCCATCTATCGATGAATAGCATAACTTTTAATGACTTTTTGAAATATCACGCTTGTCTCTTTAGTTCAGCAACTTGCCTCTAGATGGCATTGGCTAAATAATTATAATTGCATAAGTTGATTTGGCATCTATCGATGAATAGCAGAACTTTTAATGTCTTTTTGAAATATCACGCTTGTCTCTTCAGTTCAGCAACTCGCCTCTAGATGGCATTGGTTAAATAATTATAATTGCATAAGTTGATAAAAACAGCTATGCAATAGCTTTACCGCGGCAGTCTCCGAGTGCCACAGGTTTTTTTTTTTTTAAGATTTTTACTTACAAATGTCCATTTTGATGACGCGTCCGAGCATTTAGATTAGTATTTGATTTGGCGATTAATGTTGGCTTCCAGTTGCTCAAGATGAGGTCTAGTTGGCCGTGTGTTATTTCATAAGGTAATTTAGCTTTCAAACTTTCCGATGGTATAGCGAATCGTACGTTCGGTAGGCCGATGGACCATACGTTTTTCTAAGTGTACGAAACACATTCCTCGCAGAACGCTGATATTCGTAATACAGCTGAATAATTTGTAGATGCTGTGCGAGGCTAAGACTTTCCATAGTTAAATGTCAAACTATACTGAACAAAAATATCATAAAAGGTTACCACTACTCTCGCTTCATCTGTCAAAAAATCTATAGACAAAAAAAGTACCTCTAAATGAATCACCCGATAGTTCAATAATTGAACTACACTTATACTTCAAGTATTGAACTAGTGTATTATACACTACAAAAGGTATGGGTGCCGTTGAAATTACAGGCTCTTAAGACTTCACAACTTTACGTCTCAGGGCACAGTGCAGTTTGTTAATTGTGAGGAAATGCATATATTGTAGGCAGAGGTTACTGCTTAACACGAGGCTGGTCTCGCGCTTGGTCCGGTTCCTAATAAATTAAAAAACCTCTAGTTTTACATGTGTTTTTTTATTGTGTTTTAGTTTAACCGGGTATCAAAATATAATAAGTATAAAGTCCAATCCAGTCCAATCATGTCCAAGTTAACGAAACTGACTTATTTGAATAATACATGTTATAATTTTTACGTTCGTTTATGTCACGTTAGTTGTGCTAAGAGCGTGCCAGTTCTTACCATGCCCGTCACGTAGTACACCCGTGCCGAAGGCATTTAACTCAGACAATTTGTATTTAAGTTTCTTGCCTACATGTTCAACATTCACGCTATATCTCCTATGCCCACTCAAACAACGTCTTAAGTATGCAACAAATGAGTGTATAAAAAATTCGATCAGTTTTGTTACTGATAAGTATTACTTTACCCATGTTAATGAGTTATACAACGTGGTCATGTCTTCTATCTTCTTCTTCTTCTTTAAGTACCTCTCCATTACTGTTTGTTGGCAGTCAGCTTCTTAAATTGTTCTTTGTCAATCGCCAATCTGAACGATTTCTCCGCGGTCTTAATCCCTGTCCACTCCCTGATATTACGGAGCCAAGACATCTGATCATCATAATCATGAGACATCAGACATGTTTTATATATCTATTGTTATATTATTTGTCAGTTCGCACGATGAAAGAAAATGCTACTATAGAATTCAGCTATGGAATTTGATCAAATATTTTAACGTTTACCACGATATGGTAACACATGGTAAGTCTGATTATATGGAAGAAAAATGGGGATGCCAGAATCAAATTATGTGATCAAATGGCACACTGTTCAAATGTATGTTATAAAAACTTGACCTACTCAAAAACTGCTGTAAACCGATTCCATATCAGACCAGTCTTTTGATTGGTAGTGATTTAGACAGTATTCTAGTGTAAGGTATTATCTCTAGAGGCTTGGATGTGGTTTCAATCTAAGATACAAAGTTGAGAAGGAAGTCAATGTGATAGAATAAAGCTAGAGTCAGTTAGTTATGGGAATAAAAGAAAAACTTCAATTAAAACAAAAAAACTTAGATTTAATTGACTCCTATTGCGGCCAACAGTCTCATCTGGATCTTAGCTGCATTGAATTTAACTAGCTTCGTATCGCCACTATTAGAAACTGCATTCCAGGACTAGGTCAAGCGATTGAACATGGCCTACTTAAGGTACTGGATTTACGCAGGTACATGCATAACATGTATAGATTTTTACAACGCTTCTATCCTGACTAAAGAAAAAGTATATAAATGAAGATAAAAATAAAAAAGTCTGTATAAGTAAAGAGGCATGGATATCTCTGCAACGACTTTGGTGTTTATATCTAATTGATGAAACGAGCATCGACGAGGTGTCAATTATAATGCTTATTCTACCCTAGCCCTCCAAAAGTCTGGCATATAACGTCAGAAATTAGTGGGTAAGCCATGTGATGAATGCCTTATTTGCAAGCTGTCAAGATCAGTCAAATGAAATATCGAGAAAGTTCGGCTCGGCAAAGTTTCTTCAATGCGCATACCGAGAAAACGATTACCCATTGTTTTATGGCTTCGCTCTCGACATGCGTGATATATTCTAGAATATTCAAAGTTGACCTTTTTTATAATGGTTCATCAAAGTGACTCCCTCTCGCTCGCCTGATGGAAAGCGAAGATTTAAATTAAGAAACAATGACCATTAGTGCAGCCGAAAGCTGCACTAATCACCACCCCTATGATGAACTATTCCGGGAACTTGCATTGTTGGATATTAAGGATGGCAATTATTTCCTGCAGGGCTATTATGTATCTCAGTTACTAACAAATGTTAATTAAAATCGAAGAAAATGGCGGCTGTATGTCACTCTTATCAGCTTCAGTCATTTACACAGGAGTTGTCAAAACTGAAATACAGCCGCCATTTCTACCGACTTCCAAAAAGGAGGAGGAACTTAATTCGATTGTAATTCATTTTCTACCGACTTCGAAAAAAGGATTTTTATTTTTGTTTGTTACCTCATAACTTTGGACTGGATGAACCGATTCCCTAAATTATTTTTGTTTGAAAGCTGGTGTTTCCCGTGTGGTTTCATTTAAATTTCATCAAATTCGGTTCTGAAGTTTTTGAGTTCGAAAAGGAGCTTGACGTGCTCTTAATAACGTACTGTATGTAGTTGTTATGTACGAAGTTACGTATATTTTATAAGCGCTTCTCATGTAGTATGTAGGCATTTTAATCTTGCGGAAGTGGGCCAACCCGGGTTGGGAAAAACGTAATTATTTGGAGTTAAAAATGTAAGTCTTTTATGTTTTTATACAGAGTTTGTAAGTATTACCCTCTCCGCCTTATTATAAAACGTAGACTAATGATAGTCCCGAGTGTAAGATGGCTTAGAGGAATTTCCCATTTAAAATTTGCTTTTCGTATTACTGTCGACAACAAAAAGATAAATTCTCTATACATATGTAAGAGAATATGAAATAGTAACTATTTTTAGCGCCATCTATTGAGCTTGTTCAATAACCGGTAATGAATTACTAGCCTATATACTCTGTGTAAGTTTGAATCTTGCCGAGCCTGTGGAGTTGCTGTCACCTGAACGAAGTATATTATTCTCTGTGGCTGTCACTGAGTCAGTAGTTCGGATCGATCTGTCTTCACTTTGAAACAGACGACCGACCCACGGGAGTCACTCTTCCTTACTGCCCTGTGGGCCTTAGAAAAATTTTGTCTATGGTTGTGCCACCACATATTACAACACCACAGTTATCTATGTTCTAATAAACGGTGGCTTTGCTATCTTCACTTCTATTAGAGCAAAGAGTTTGCGTAATCTCATATCGTTGTCTAAACATCATTTGTTTGAGAGTTGTCATTGGTTGATCTACGTATGTCATTGGTGAAAATTACTATGAGCTAAATTATATCTAATTATCGTATTTATCTTCCTATAATATATGTTTATACACAAATGTTCAGTTATAACTTCATTGTACGTTGTCGGTGAGCAAAGATACTCAATCCCGCTCAGGTTATGTGTCAATTCTATTTTTCATGAAGAACGGGTGTAAACAGTATTATGGCTACAGAAGGTAAAGTTGCAAGCACAACTTCGAGCGGCGAACGACTGGATAGATCGCAGCTGGCACACGATACGGGTATGAGTTTAACATACATAGAGAAATCAGATATAAAGTCATTTTACAATACACGGAAATTCATGGTCAAGTTGTAATGGCGACCTGTGGAGTACACTCATACGACACTGTTGAATTCTGATAAGGCATAAAGAGAGACCAAAAAGCAAGAGCGAGGGTATGTTTAATGATCTAATCACATCGCCTGGTTCACGTGAGCTATGCAAAAATGGCAAAGGAGTCATGGTAAGTTTTAAGGTCAGCTTTTGGAAAAAAGGTATAAACAACCGCTGCAGACTTTTGTCAAAGCTACAAGGCTTAGCGAAATATGTTCAATCAATGAGACTATAGACTATGTGAAAACCAAGCTGTTACAAATGCAGGATTTATACAGTGCAGTGCAGATCCAAGTACAAACACCAAAGATACTGCGCCATTAACGGATAAACCACATTAAGCAAGAAATCTCTACAGAAAAAGGCACACTTTATAGAATTTTTTAATTTAATTTAGTCATCATATGATAAAATTAAAGTTAAGAAATAATAATTTATTGTAACATTTATGTAAATAAACCTTCTATTAAAAACCCTTGTATTAAGGTATTACTTGATACCTGTCAGCCCAGATTTTCTTCAAAACTCTTTAATTATCAATGTAAACACTTGTTCCATGCGTTAAAAAACATTACTGATATCAGTTTACATAATTATGACTAATGTGTACGTATTAACAGTTATTTAATACAGTTTAATTTATAGTTAGGTACTTACCTAAATAACAAAACGAAAATGTTTAATTAGAAATTGTAATCATGCATGTTTTGAATTGTCATCTCACAAAACATAAGTGCTATCAATATGTTGAGGTAAACAATATGTATTACTCTTAATAAATTATAATATTTCTTATTTTAGAATGTGTTCTTCAATAAATGGGTTAAATTATCTTAAACTTGATCTTTAATTTCATAAACCCTGGTTTACATAACAATATTTTAATAGTTTAGATAGGAACGCTTATTGCTACCTCGATATCAGTACATCCCTATTTATGGAAATCGATATCGACACCCGCGTGTTCGTCTTCCACGACACTAATTCGTTCCACGTCACTAATGTCATACATGGAAGACGAGTGCGCGACTATGATCCGTCAAAGTGGATGGCACTGAAAAAATTAAACTTCCTACTAACGTTCCGTTGTTTGCTTTAGTGATTGCCATCTATCTTTACATTATAGTCTGATTAATCTTTGGACCGACCGTGCCGGACGTGCACGCTGATTCTTTTCCTTTGTCAATATGGCCGAACAGGGCTGCCCGATTTCGAAGAAAATCCGTTTCAATCCCCGAAACATAATAATAATGGCGAGTAGTTAATGCCAGTGCGAGGCGAGAAGCAAACGCGAGCGTTCTAATGAGCTTACCGATGTCAAACATATTATGAGATATCACCCTTGTACACAAGAATGTTTTTCGAACGTTGTCATCTTGTCATTTGTTTCACGGATGTTGTCAAAGATGCAACGATGTTTGCTCTTAGAAAATCGCACGGCCGCACCATAGAGAAAATTATATTGGCCGCACTCTTCTTGAAAATACCACCGGATGCGGTTGAAACTATAGTCGGGAAAATCTGACTTTTTTACGTGAGTGAATCCTGTTTTCATAATAATAATGTAACGGATAGTTCTCTGTACATGGAAGATATATGAGAACAAATAAAATTGGGCCTTTTTATGTGAAAATAGAATGAAATAAATATGATAGTTAGAATTTTTCCATAAAATGCCTGTTTATGTGTGCGTTTGTGCACCCAATTTTTTTTTTTTCGTTTTCCCTCCTTAGAGGGTTATGGTCCCGCACTTCTCGTGCATTTGCCAGTGTCAAGTTATTTGTATTACAAAGTTTTAATAGAATATTCTGGTGATATTAGTCGTAGTCAGTCAGAGTCCAAAATGTCAGTCAGTCATAGTCTAGTCAGTCTAAGTCATGCTTTAGTAAAGTGGTGGCAACTTTACCATCAGCTTCTATGGAGTTTTGGAAACAACACGGAAAAACACGTTTCACCACATTATATCACTTGCCCACACTCATGCACGTAAAACAGCACTTAATGAGTAAAACGCCACCAATTTTAAACATTAACACTGAAAAAAGCATACGTTTTGATAAATAATACAATGCAAAAACGTTGACTTTTCCGCGTTCGCGCCAAAACTCCCACGCTAATCTTAGAATCGTCTTATCCGATTTAGATGTGGGTTTCACTTATATATTCTGTTAAATGTCAATTGGCACATAATATATAAAAAAGTTATTGAAATTTGATGAATAACTCCCTCGCCACTACACTAAGAACAAGTGAGCGAAGGCGCTGGCGGGTTAACTAGTAATACAATATAATACTCATACCCAGCCCATTAAATTCCTACTGCTGGGACTAGAGCATTCTTCTCAGAGAGAGGAGTTGGGCCATAATCCACTACGCGAGCCCAGTGCGGCTTGATGGCTAGGCCAACCCCATGTCGATGTTTTCAGGCCGCCCGAATGCCTTCGACATAGCCTAACGACTGTTGTACTAAGACAAACAACCAGGACCGACAATTTATCGTACCCCCCGAAGCACGAAAGCGCTCAGTTGAATAATGCCACTAACGGTCACCCATCCAAGTCCTGACCGCAGCAACTGTTGCTTAACTTTTTTGTTATAAAAATTAACGTGGTTTTCACTCATTATTAATTAGAAATACGAGATTACACACGTAATATTTACCGGATATGTTCAACTATAGTTTCGACCACATTCGGTGGTCTTTTTCCAGGAGTGTTACAGTGCTAAGCGAGACGTCTTCGACGCGGGCGTCCCGAACACTCCTTGAAAAAGACTTAAAAACATAAGAAAAACACCACCGAATGTGGTCGAAACTATAGTCGGACCTATCTGATAAATATCACGTGAGTAATCCCGTATTTCTAATTAAAAATGTTGCTTAATTGTTGATTGTTCAGGATCGCCAAGTCAAGCTCCGCTACGAGCGCTTATTAATAATATAATACTAATAATAAATAATATCATTAATCACACATTATATAACGATAATATGGAACAGCGGTATTTAGGTCCCAAAGTAGGTATGGGAACCTGATCTAAAGTTGACTGTAAAAAACGTTTTAGTAAAAAAAAGGTTATTATAAAGTCCGACATTATATAGAAGATAAAGATGCTTGGAATACTCCACTTCTGGCAAGCTGTCACTCTGCAACCCATAAAATTTAATATTTGTAGTACCTAAGTAGAAACATTGTAAACATCTATATAAAAAGAATGGCCCCGAGTTTCTTGCCGCTTCTTTCCGGTAGGCTCTATATATTTTGGAACGCGGTGGTAGAGTCTCTAAGTACATTATAATGAAAAATTGACGTTCATAAGTGCGTCTTTGATGCCTTAATTGAATAAATGATTTTGACTTTGACCTTGATGCCTGATATGCATACGTTTATACATATAAAGACCCAAGCACAGTACAAACTGATTTTTTTTGCACACAAATGTGTGGCTTGTCTTGGGATCAAACCCGAGACAAGCGGCTCAGGAAGCATAGTTGCCACCAACGGCGCCTAATGGACACAAATCTCGAAAAGTACTATGCTTATGAGTCTAATGAATACAGTACCTGCTGCATGAGAAGTAAACATTTCAATTAGCGCACATGTAATTAAATTGCTTAATGTTTATTTGTGTCACAGTAAAGTCATAGTCGCAGTTTTGAGCTTGGTGCTAATGTAGACGACGTGTTCAAAGATTTAAAGCCACTGAGTTATTTGGCAGAGTTTCAAAGCAAACTCTCCAGACTAAGAGCTTTGCCGGCAGAAAAGATTGTTTAGGTGCAATATTCTCGGATAACACAGATTTACAATTAACATTTCGCTGCAAAGGAATACTGCGCAAACATTTCTGTCTTAGGCCGTGAAGGGCACTGTGGTACAAAAATTAATGGACAAGTATATAAAAAAAAGTCAGGGTGACTTCCGCAGTGCTATCCCGAGCAACCGTAGTTTTTCTAAGTTCTGACATTGCAATTGCCATGCTTAGTGTCAGCTTAACAATTTTCTCGTCTTTTCACTTGATTGCATAAAAAAATACTATTTTGCAGAGAAAACTCACATCCTCGGATGAGATTCGAACCCGCCTCTTCCAACAATCCCTGTCAGATACTATGACCACTAAGCAACCGAGGCTTATCCTCCGAGCATCGATTTTTAACTTTCTATATAAAATCTCTAAAATTGTAATATATGATAACCAACCTTTAACAACACGAGCCCGCAGTGTTAAGCGAGACGTGATCGACGCGGGCGTCCCGTGCCTCTACCATGAGTTGGCAACATAAATGTATACAGTCGATACTCGATCTCATCTACCTATAGTAGCTATCAAGGTTGTGATTGGCGTACTCGCTATCAATTTTAAAAAATTGTTACCAGATCAGAAAAAGTAACTACTTAGTTGGTATCATGGTATCTTGATGCTATATACAATGTCTGGGCAATAGGGCTTTGCCCAGTAATACAATTGCCCGTGACAATTGTAGTATCACACAGAGCATAGAACAGTATATTGTTTAACACTGCCTGTGTTCGTCAGCCCGAGACATTGGTTTTGTGTTTCTTTCTACAATTTCCCTTGCTACAGTGCCTTATACACCCTGAAACAGTAATACCTTCCGAACTATTGCTTCGCAGTACAAACACCTGACACTGCGGACCAATGGTTTCTGGCACAAGAGGTTTACCGTCCCTTCCATTCCTCGCCCCTTACATATTTGAGTTTTTAATTAAAATCGATTATGGGACGACCAAGTCTCTCGCCTGATTTTAAGCGTCACGTTTGTCCATATTATAGTCTAGTGTCATTAAAAATGCTGAACTTAAACCCTACATGGCAATGCACTGTGATAATCACCCTGAAGTATACGATTTTAAATCTCTTGCACTTGATTTCGTTGCAAAATTGTTTTTTTTTGGACAACCCTAGACTTTGTTTGGAATGTATTTTAAACCAATTGATTCGCCACATTTGGCCAATAATACAATAGATTTTACAGAAATCAACCTACTTTTCCAGGAACTGCAACGTGTGCGGTTAACCTTACATGTCGCAATTCATAGAAAAGTGATTATTTCTAAGAAATCTATTGTATGGCCAAATATGGCTACTGGCAAGTCTACGGGTTAAATAATAAATAAGAATGCATTTTAACCTGTTCCTGTAAAAACCTGTCCCAAATATCTCGGAACGTTACGTGCAACAGAGCAGATCCTACATTTATATCAAACAGTTCTCTACAAAGCTCTACCTTTTTCTTTCATCCATACTTCATTTGTCAGCGATACAAAACTTTCCTGTTACCCGTTCCTATCATATTTCAAAGCAAATGTACGACTGCCGGGAACTCTACCGAACGCTTGAGCGAAATCTCTTCTGCTCTACCTATCGTCATTTACCTCTGATTTAATAGAGACGGCTTGGAAATGTAGCGTATTTCATAGGTATTTTGCAATAAACACACGTGAATGGATGCAATTGATAATTACTACACTGTTACTTATTGATATATCGTTCTCAATTAATAATAATATTACATTTACTCTAAGATAACTCTTCTAGAAATGGCGCACGAGTGTAAGTGCATACTTAGTTTGATGTTCATTTTGTGTTTGCCTCGTCAATCAGCATAGAACAGTTTTAGAAATGCATCCACTGCTTTGCTGGATCGTGACATAGAGTGAGTCCCCATTGGTACGTTAGGTTGCGTTGGGTTCTCGCGACGACAACGCTGTGACTTTTTACAATTGTATATTTTGTGATATGCCCCATTAGTGCGTTGCGTCGTCGCACGCGACGTTTCAACGGGCAAGAGACGAGGCGGGAGGGAGGGTGATGCGCTGCGCTGTTGTAGCTCCGGTGCGACGAAGAACAGTATTCCACTGCTAAAGGGGCAAACTATTGCTTCTATGTTTATTTGGACGTTGTGCGTACCCTCTTGCGTTGCGACGTCGTGCACAGACACAACGCAGATGTGACATAAAACGCGTTGAACCGTTGCGACACGACGCAACGCGATACATCGCACCACCAAAAATGTTAATCAATTCTTGCTGGTAGAAGTAGAAGGTTCGAGTCCCAACGGTGGAGCGGTTTTTTTATTTTCGGGAGGAGGAAATCCTTTATGGATACCGCAGAAGAGTAGTATCTTTGAGGTTATGTCCGAATCCACCGGCGGGGATGGGAGAGTCAGTGTGTACGGACTAAAACCTCCTCCCTCATTCCTCTACACTACAGACACTAGGTCCGTACCCTTACAATATTAAACCTTTTTTTTTACTACTAGTCTGAACCCCAAGAATCTAACGAGACTTATAGACTAAGTGTGAGTCCAGTCATATGTTTATATATACAATACATTATATTTTTAATTTAACTATTATATTAATTTAAAAGTAAAACGCTATTGTAATACTTAAAAATAACATTTTATCTTCCTGCCATCGAGATCGATCGCAGGAGAGCCGTCACGACTTCGTTTATATTTTATATTTAATAAACAAAAATACGATATTTAAACAATTCTAAAATTTGTTTTAATACTCCGTGGTCCGTGGTACTAAACCATAGCATACCAAGGGGGTCACTTTTACTAAAACAATATTTTTCAGTAAATTAGATATTTATTTGGGTTTATATTACTTTTGTTATTATATTTAGCTAAAGAACCCCTTAGAAATTATACCTTTTTAAAAGGGGTCCGTAAAAACGCATAATTTCTGAAAAACCGACCTAAAATCCAACCATGCCAAAATCCTGCAAAGTCATAAAACTCGTCTAAAACACATAAAATTCCGCCTTCGCCGCGTAACCCAATTTCCTATCAAATTCCGCCGACTCGACATCTCCCGAAAACCGGTTCTTTCCGCATATTCTCAAAATACAATATCGCTACATTCAATAAAAACAGAGGTGACATTCTTCAAGTGGTGCCCTTTGTGCGGTTGGCGCATAGTTGCCAAATTTCTGCTTTGGCGACGCAACTTTGCCTTTGTGTGAGTGCGTCGCGCTTACACTGTGGCATTTCTTTGAATATTGCCATAGTGGGGATTCACATGTGTTCAGTAGATTTAACAATGTTTCTAGGTTTGAATAGAAATACTTAGTTAAAGCAACATTCGGCTTCGCGAGTATTGTACATGGCAAAAACAAATGAAAATTATTTAATCAATTGAATAACGTGCCACACTTCGTCGTGAAAACTATCAGTTAACACTTGTACTAGAGCTGCCGTCCGATTCTGTAATGATTCGTCGACGAGCTCACCGATGTCAAATACTTTATTTATCAGTTATCGCCTTTGTAAATAAGGTCGTTTTTCCAACGTTTCTTGTCATCTCGTCATTTGTTTCACGGATGTTGTCAAAGATGCAACGATGTTTGATCTTAGAGAATCACACGGCAGGTTGTATAATAATAAGCCTTGTACCTAGCACATTGTACTAGTGCTGATTTATTTGAGAAAAGGATAGTATGATTTGTACCTTGATATTAAAAACAAGGATGTGTGATTTCAAAGCAGAACTGAAAGCTAAGGCTGTTAATCTATATATATATAAAAGCGAAAGGTCACTCACTCATCACGAAATCTCAGAAACTACAAGTGCTAGGAGTTTCAAATTTTGCATGGGCGTTCTTTTTAGGACGTAGGTCCTTACTAAGACGGGATTTTATGTAATTCTAAGGGTTTTTTTGGGGTTGATAGTTTGTATGAATCTTCGTTACTGCGAGTTCTAAAAGTTTAAAATTTTGCATGGGGGTTCTTTTTTGGACCTATGTACTCACTAAGATGGGATTTTGTGAAATTTGACCCCTAATTGAAACCTGACCCATTGAAATCCTGTAATTAACGTATCCCGCGAGGCCACGCGAGCAAAGCCGCTGGCGGGTCAGCTAGTAATTCATAACTCTAACTTCGCTTCTATTTATGAATGCTTACTCTAACAAAGACATTTCATATGCAACTTTACGTTTTTAGATTTCCGCAGTTAATACGGCATGATAGGCTTGAAATAGACCACCGGATTTAGTTGAAACTTTAGTTCGAAAGATCTGACTTATTTACGTGAGTGATTTCTGTTTTTCATATTAAAAATATGCATAAACTACCTTATTTTTCAAAATAGTATAGGCTACCTGACTGCTGTATGTATATTTATGGAATTTTAACTTTTTGTGGGCTGAAATACTTTTGAATAGTGATGGCATTGGACCATGTGTGGTGTCATTTAATTGAATTAGGTGAAATAGGTACTAGGTCATATTGCGTGTGATTCTGCCTTAAGGGATACTATTACAGTACTAGATATGTTTACCCGACGACGGCTATGCAAAAAGGAGGGTTATGTTTTGACCTGTAGTGTGTATGTATGTATTTTCATCTGTTACCTCATACCTTCTAAACTACTTAACATAATTTGAAGAATGAGGTGTTTTGGAAGCGTCTTGATTGTCCGCTGGTTATGGTCTTGGCGTCAAAGAGGATAAACGTGGTAGTTTGCTAATCTTCAAAATGTATTGTTCTGTTACGGTAGTTGGCATCTGACTACGGTTATCTGTTTTATTTAACACACGACAAAAATCAAATAGTTTGTACCATAGAGATTTAGAGAGATGCCAATCCGTGCGCTGAGTACTAAACCTGTGGGCCGAGCACGAAAGTCTGCTTAAGTGTAACGTTATCGTATCGTTTACGTATTCAGCACAAACATGAGTTATCTGTGCCTTTATTGTACTAGATAAATTACAGTTTGTAAATACGTTAACGATGAGTTTACGTTAGTCGCAAGCAGCGGGCGTATTCCACTATTCAACGTATTGTTATCTTCTATAAGTTTATTATCTACTGCGGTATTAACGTTTGAATATTCGTTAGTAGAGAGCAAGCATTGTAAACTGTTTACATGCAATATCGCGACCGGCGTTCAGTCACATAATACAAAAGTTGCGAGCAATGTGTTCTGTTTTTAGGCATATTGCTGCGACACCGGCCCCGCCTCTTCATATCTCACTTGTTTCTGACCTGTAGTTTGTACATAACAATTTCAGATGAGAATATTTCTTGTTTCTAACTTTTTAGAGCGTGATTATTCAGTAGTCGGGAGTTTTTTTAACTTTTTATGCCTCCAAGTAGTGTGCAAGCATATACTCGTAGATACATACTCTTGAAAGCCTCTCTGGGTGTGTTATTACCAACCAGGTTCCGTCCGTCCCCCCTCCACACCCCGCGACTTTGGATATCATTGAATCTAAAAGTATATTTTCACTAAATCGGTTTTGATGAAGGTTGGTACAGAAATAGCATCTAGCACGGAAAACAATTAAGATACCCGCTTTGGCGGGAAAATATGGGTTATAACATAATAAGTTATATTTATGTCAATTCAAGCTAAGATTATTATTTTTAGTTAATTTTCTTGACTAAACCGATACGTATTGCCGACTCATCCCACGTTCGTTTTAATGCCAGAAGTGATAAAAAAGTACAGATAGCAACGTTATACATACATAATAATATTATTTAGTAGTTAGGTACTTTGTGTGTTACTAGTACACAAGTATTAATGACTAATAATAATATAGTATTCATAATAATTAATAATGGGTAATAATCATGCGTAAGCAAACTGACGTACAGATTTTTTTTTTCGAAAACGTCATACTCTTGTTCAAGTAATTTTACGTCTTCTGACCCACAATTTTTTTTTCTTCAAGTACATATTTTTTGGCCTCTACTCCTTTATTATAAGTATATAAGAATAAAAATTTTCATTAAAAAGAATTCGTCAACTCTTATGTTTTAAGAAGTGAGTGAAAAAATATTAATTATGTAGGTAGGAGTTTTTAGTTCTAGTCTTTTAATATACTTGGGCAGCTTTAGTTGATCAAATTGCATTACCTTCAGCTAAACTATTCATAGTACACTATACATAGTCGAGCGATTATCAGTTGAGCCGTTGTTAATACCCATTACTTAACTTTTACCAGTTGAGCCGTTGGTATTACCAACTGCTCAACTTGACGCAGTTGAAAAGGATGACCCACTAATCAAAAAGTTGAGCAAAAATTAGTTGAGCTCTAGGGCATTAAATGTTCGGTAATACAAACTATGACCTACTGCTCAACTGCTCAACCAGTTGAGCAAACTAGTTGAGCAATGGGGAAGTCACGAACTTGACGTCCTAATTTTGCTATATTTTAGAGCTTAATCCGCAAATAAACAATGACAACTTTTTATTCTCTCTCGGCAAACGTAGTGTAGGACGTCCTGAGGCACGGTGGAATGACGATCTGCGCAAGACGGCTGGCAAAAACTGGATGCGAGTAGCCCAAGATAGACCTAAGTGGCGTGCAATTGGAGAGGCCTATGTCCAGCAGTGGACTGCTACAGGCTGATGATGATGATGAACTTTTTATTTAAAACTTCTGTATCGGTACACCTGTAGGATTCCGTGTGCATGGTTTTAACTCACACATTCGGTTTTTCTCTCAAAACCTAGCATAATATGATAACGACGAATAAAATATAGGATATAAGTATGCGATAAAATACGTTAATGCAATATATTTCAAAGTTAGTATCCGCGAGCATGTTATAAATAAAAAATAAGATGCTCATACCATAAAAATAAAAGCTTTGAAAAGTCTACTTACTTTGCGTTTGATGTTGCCTTATTACCAATCAACAGTTTAATTTTGAGTTTCCAATAAACTCCCAATTCTCCGCCTTCACCATAAAAAGTGCCCTATTTCCGTTTCGATCCGCTTTCCCAATAACAATATTTTCTCATTAAGTACCCATCGCACCTTTATTTATATGCAAATCCTGCTGACCCGATATTAACCTGTTTTGCTGGATATGCTCATTCCGAAGTTACTTGTTCAGTAAAAAGGCTTGTTCTGCAAATTTTAGTCCATAGTGATACATACATACATACATAAAATCACGCCACTTTCCCGTAGGGGTAGGCAGAGACCACGGATTTCCACTTACTACGATCCTGACATATCTCTTTCGCTTCATCTATACTCATCAATCCTTTCATACATAAGCGTCGGTTTAGGGTACTTTTGACCTGGCCTTTTTTCAGAACGTCTTCAATCTGATTTCGGAACGTTCGCCTAGGTCTTCCCCTTCCAACACTTCCGTTTACTTGTCCCATGTATACCTGTTTAGTCATTCTCATTTCATTCATTCTCTCCACATGTCCAAACCATCTTAACATACCTTTCTCGATTTTTGTCACTACACCCTCATTCACACTACATCGTTCCCTTATCACACTATTCCTTATCCTGTCACTCCGTTTCACTCCAATCATGCTCCTCAATGCTCTCATCTCCACAGCATTTATTCTACTTTCATGCTTTTTCTGCCACACCCAAATTTCACTACCATACATCAGTGTCGGAACCAACAGCCAGACGAGCCTTTTTAGACACCTTCTGACTGTTCATAAAAGCGTGCAATGCTCCGTTTACCATGTTCCCAGCGTCCATAGTGATGTTGCCAAGTATTTTATAGGCTCAAAATAATCAATATGAAATATGAAATGATATATAATTTATTTACAATGGCAGCATAAACTATTCTTAAGTAAGGAAAAATATGTCGATTTACAGCTATGTTATGTAATGGTCCCCAAGCATAATGCTGACCTTCAAACCAGCGCTGGTCTTCCGTTGGAGCGAGTGTCCGTTGGAGTCAGTGACCTTATGGTGCATTTATGCAACAGCTTAATAGTATAAGACAAAATAACACTACAACCGTAGAGATAATTCATAAAAGTTAAAAACTTTCATGGTCACAAACATTAGAAATATTCAAATTATCATCGGGATAGTTACCATGTATGTTTTCTCTGGATTTTCGTTATTCCGGCACTGTTGCAAGCGCCATAATTACGGATGAACTGAGGAATTGCGGGTAGGTGAATGTTTACGAGCAGACGAAACGGTATACCCTCTTCCGTACTCGTTTGTTATGCGAGGCACCACTATTATCCGCACTGTCAATTTTTTGTCGTAATTCGTAGTCGTTGTAATTAATAGTTAAATAATAGCAAACATTAAACAATTTTATATCAAACATAAAATAAGCCTCTACATACAGACACAAAACGAGAAATGTAACATCAGGAAAGTAGATACCTACTCATAGTAGTTACATAAAGTACTATTATAGCACTGGTGTCATATCTTTTTCCTGGATTTTTGATGTTCTGAGATAAATTGGTTTAATTTTATTTTAAAGCTACTAATGTTTTGAAGGTTCCTAATCGGTGGTGGAATATTATTCCAACACTTGGACGCAGCGAAGCGGAAACTCTTTCTAAAAGCAGCAGAGCCATGTTTTGCTGAGGAGAGTTGCATCACGCACTGCCGCCATATAAATGACCCTAAAATAATGATAATTATCAATTATAACAGTTTATATGTCATCGTCAGACATACAACTGATACACAAGGTGACTTATGGCCAGTGCCAAGTATAACTATCATGCCAATCCACGCCGACACATAGTCAGTTCGATCTGATCCAATCGGCAGTCGGTATGGCGGACATAATGTTACGGTTTCGTCCGGAGACCTTCCACTTGATATCATGGATGATAATAATTAGAACAAAAAATACTTTTACTATGTGACCGTTGCAAAACGAGCAGATCGCTTTTTGTTTAGCGTCACGTTTGCCCATAACAGTTCATTTCGATTAAGAATTTTAGTGTACAACAGTCATAACCCTGCATGAAAATGCATTGCGCTCGTCAACCTGAGACATAAGATGTGAAATTTCTTACCATGTTATTTCTCTAGAAGAAATTCCATTCAAACCGAACCACAGTAACGTTTGCACACTACTGCCCCGCGGATGAATAACTGGCAAAGGTGTGGTATTTACCAGGTGGTGCAAAAGTCGTACCACTATAAAACTACTGCAACCCGACCTGCATCATCAGAATCCTCAAGGCTCGACAAACAATTACATGAATTCTCCCCACAACGGGTTACGATGCAAACACAATAAACAACTCTAGTTTGGATGCAAAGTTTACGTTTTGGGAACAAACAATGTTAATAACTGCCGACGTTTCGGTTTTCAATGACGTAGTTTAAAGGAAACGTTGGTTTAGAGTAAGCTCGTTTACGTTGATGTTTTTGTGTACACAGTTACCTAATTGTATTGGGTATGAACATGCAGAATTTTCGAGTTGATTAAAAGCCGATTTATAGAATATGTAAAATGTATGCAGAAACAATTAGTGATGAATTGGTACGGTTCCGGACGTCTAGATGACAGCTGTCTACACTATATACAATACAATACATACAAAAATTTACTTATTACCATTAAATATTACTTACAAAGTATACTCTTAAATTAGAAAAGTACAATAGGCGGTCTTATCGCTTGTAGCGATTTCTTCCAGACAACCTTTGTATGGACATTATCATAAGAAATAGTAGACGGTGGTGCAAAATATGTTCCTTTAACTCTGTTATCTATTTAAAACTCTAATACATAAATACTTATAATTATAATATACTAATACATACAAAAAATTACAAGGATAAATATAATAACAGTGTTAAATACTTGATATATAGTTTTATTATGTCTAACGTGGTTTGTACACATTTTTAACATGAAAAACGGGATTCACTCACGTAAAAAGTCAGATCTTTCCGACTATAGTTTCAACCACATCCGGTGGTCTTTTCAAGGATAATCTTTTTCAATCGATACATAAAAATAAGTACCTAGATGACCGAGCATTGTTCGATTTAGATACGAATTACCTAAGATAAATTAATAATTTACTAAGATAAGTAAGAAAAAAAATGTTAACTTAAATTACACACGTACTCGTGAAGAGCTTATTAAATTCTAAACTTCACTTAAACTTCCCCCTTTTAGGAAAAGTACACCCCCAATCAAAAATCAGCGACGAAAAAAAATTTAATTCAGTAGTGGAACATACCAAATTTCGTAAAGATTGGTTGAAAGATGAAACAACGGGATAAAAATAATAAAAAATATACCCGAATTAATGCGTTTAAATGGTTTAAATACAAAAATATATCATTTTTATGGTTTCATATCTTCTGTAATCCCATTACCTTTACAAACATTTTTATCTCTCCCACTCAGTAACCAAAAACAAATCGCTATTTTTTTCCACCTCCAGTAATTTTGTTTTAATTGAGATTCCTCCTTCCTCTTCGTTCCACTTCGTTCACGTTGGAACGGAATAATTAACGTTGTGTAATTAAGCAAAAACAAATCTTCCCTTTGTGTTATTAAAATATTTTTATTTCCTCGCAAGTAGAACGAGTCCTTAAGGAAAAAACCGAGATCTTTGGTAACTGGAAAAAAGGCTAGATTCTCTGAATACTTTTAAATATTTGATATTCTTCATTACTTACATTTTATAGCGTTAACTTTACTTTTTGGTATTTGTTATAAATTATTGTAAGGAAATTGGAATCTATAGAAGTAGAGAAAGAAATAACTTAATTGATAACATGAAACTTTCGTAAGTGTTACACATTTTAATGTTATTTTGACGGTTTAGTAGACGGTAGGTATAGTCGCATATCTCGACCGGTTTCGAGACTGTCCGGGCCACTTCTTCATGGAGTACGTGCGCACAGGGCTGCGTTCGCGCTAGACGAATAAGTGGCCCGGACGGTCACGAAACCGGTCGAGATATTCGCCTATACCTACAGCGTAAGTTAAACCAACATCGAAACAACGTCAAAATAACATTAAAACTTAATTGATGTAATGGTTCTTGGAATTGAAAATTTTTGTGAGTTTACAATAAAATTATTTGTTTCACATCAAAACCGGCTTTACTGACGTTGCTAGCCGATTTTAGGAGCAGTTCAATTAATAAAATGTTTTAGGTAACAGATTCATTTTTTATCTTATTCGAATAATCTAACAAATAATAAAAATACGCAGAATATAATAAAAAATAGTATAACTATAGTTTAAGTTATAAACTGATTAAAAAAGCAAAACAGAAAACCCGTCAAGTGAAAGTCAGACTTGCGAATTCAAATATATTTTTGGCAAATTCCATAACAGGAAACATATCGTGGAGTGCCCCAGGTCAAACCCCATTTGAGAATCCTCTCCGTAATTTCTTAACATGTTACAACTTTCTAACTGTTCACATTTCCTCCAGGTTTTCTAAACCCACGTGCAGACGAGTACCCCCGGTCACCTGCCAACTACGGTCTCATGGACCAGATAGCGGCACTGCACTGGATCAAGGAAAACGTTGCGGTCTTCGGAGGCGATCCCACCAACGTCACGCTGATGGGCCATGGGACCGGCGCTGCTTGTGTTCACTTCTTGCTCACTTCACTAGCTGTCCCTGAAGGTAAGGTTTAATATAACAGAATAAACATACTTACCTGGAATACTTATGCTGACAATACATATATACCTACTTATACCAAAGTAACTTGTTATTGTTTAAAAATCAATCTGCTATAGATATCGAGCAAAATGCTACGATTAATACTCGTATATGACGTGGGTAAGTTTCATGTATTCTTGAACGTAAGTAGGTACAACTACTTATTTGACTTTTAGCTGCTATAAACTAGGTTTGTCTAACCTAAACTAATATACATTTAACTTCACTAAACTCACATTAAAATTACTATCTCGTGGACGGGCTAGGACTTCTAATTTCGTGGTTTATGTATTCAAGTCCTAAGTAAACTACAAGTACCAGAGGTACACATGTAGGCAAAGCTTTACTGTTCTTTTATTTTTAATGTTTTTATTAACATGACGTAAAAAACGAAAATATTATAGCCACGTTAGTAAAAATTAGGTTAGAACGGGACGTGCACTCGGCGCGGGGTACAATCACATAGTGACCAGCAGTTTTGAATGGTAGAAACAAAGTATCGATGGAATTTATTTACAACTACCCTCTTTTTGTTACAAAGCATTGATAACGAATTTGGTTAAATGATACGTCATTAGGTTCAACGTGATGGTACAACTGTCACTGAGTACATAATTACCCGACTGCGGCAAATCCAAGAGGAGGGTGAACTTTATGCGCTTTAATGCGCCTCCTAATTACTTTTGTAGTCAGGTTATTCAAATTTCAGTTTATTTTCTTGGTTCTTCACTTGGGCTGTAAGACAGAGCTGAAATTTCATGACTTTCAGGGGAAGGCATTCCAATGGCGAAGCATCTTACAGGTTTCGATTTCCTGATCAAAATTAAAACGTAGGACATAAATGGCCGTATGTTTTATTGTTTTGATTTATAATCTGGATTCATGTAGCTTCAAATGTAAACGTAGACCGTCTTTGGTTTGACTTTCAACTAGATTACTAAATGTGCTCCTGGGATGTGAGTCTTTACTGACAGACGGACATAGCAGCGATGGGATCTTGTTAAGTTTTTTTTTCTTCTTGAGGTCTTAAATATATTACGATTTCACCATTATAAGACTGCGCTAACGCGGTAAGAGTTAGTTTCTATGGTTTTAAAATATTTTTACATAGGAGCAGGTTCTCAATTAGGCGCGTATGTTTTTTGTATGTCTATGTTACGCGGTTATCCCGCCATTTATGAGTGATTTTGATTAGTCGTATTAAGTATCTATGTCTGGCAGGTACCTTCTTCAGAAATAGATCGGTATTATAAAAATTAATTCAGCTCTTCTTGCAAAAATCAACATATACAAAAATTAAACAATACAAAGTTCTTACGAATTTTAAATAACAATTGCCTTATCGCTATAGCAAAAATAGATAGGTAATGTATAAAAGTATAAACACAGCCGTGCAATTTTCTAATGATTCGTCGTTGCGCTCGTCTTGTACTTACCGATGTCAAGTACTCTGATAACATCCGTGAAACAAATGAAGAGATGACAAGAAACGTTGGAAAAGCAACCTTATGTACAAGGGCGAAGTATTTAATATCGGTGAGCTCGTCGACGAGCACGGCAGGGTGAATTCTGTGACATGAATGACGTTTTGATTTGTGGTTCCCTTATAAGGAGAAACTCTACTTCTTTTCTGACTTTTTGTGCCCATCAGCAAAAATTTTGATGAGGATCAAAAGTAATACAAATACAAACAAATACAAATAGTTTATTGACATAAAAAGTAGGTTCATTATATATTTGAATCCATAGGCTCCCGAGCTAGTATTAACTGTGTTTCAGGAGCCAATACTACATAATACGTAAGAGCATTGTTGACTTTTTAGTATAAGTTTGTGCGTACTGTTATAATCTAGAAGTCGGTTGTATTTTACTTCTAAATTTTTTTTATTAGGAATATTATAATTTTATGATTATTAATATCTAACGATCTATTTGTATTTCGTTTCGGTTTGTTGTTAAACATCGACCTTTCAAAGTTTTGCCGCTAAAGTTAAACGGGTACGCCAGCGGCTTGTTTTAATCGCTTTTGGATTAAATATAGTATATTTATTATTTTTGATTGTTTATTTATTTTAGTCTGCGTACTTAAGTAGCAGCATTTCTAGTTTTGACTGTGCCACCTGCCTTCTTGTCAGAGCGGATAATGTGGGCCGTAATCAAATATATTTCCCAAGTAAAGTTTGGCGAATAGGCTGACCAGTCCTAGTGTCGAACTTAATGTCTCAGTGTTATTTGCTCAGCGCAGTTCATAACTTGCAACGTAGGTAATTAAGACAATTAAAACAAGTAGGTAAATACATCACACGTTACCTAGTTTTATTATTATCATCACCATCTCAGCCATAGGACGTCCTATATGCTTTCCTCGCACATTTCCAAAAGGACCGGTTAGAAGCGGCTCGCATCCAACGTTTTCATGGCGAACTATCTACGCTGCGCTTACCAGTCCATGGCTACAGAAGTGACTGTAGCAAGGTTACCTGATTGTAAATATAAATATAATCTAAGCAAACTTTGCTACGAGTGCTTTTACGAAAACTTTTACGGTCACTAACGGTCACCCATCCAAGCAGGTATCCCATCATACGTTACTTAGCTTAGACTAGAAATGATTCGCTTAAGAACTTATAGACACGTAAATACATAAAGTCGCAACACACAAGTGTCCGTGATTTTAATTTCCTATCAATTCATAATTATATTGAATGATAAATGAATTAAATGAAGCCTGGATAAAAATAATATGTTTTTATATTGTACTTATTAAACAGTTTTTAAACCAGAAGCACACTTATCCGTTTTATAGGTCCATTTTCAACCAAGATTGACTCTCTTTACAGCATCTTTTTATGACTAAGGTTACAGTCAAATACGTTACTTAAGCGCCTTGCCGCAATAAGAACAGTTTACTTCGTTTTGAGTACTAAAAGTCGTATGAGATTTTTACTGGGCGTAAGGTTTTTAAGTTTAAATAAACATTTTTTGACTAACTCTGCTTAAATCAGACGATATTATTTAAATCATGTGTTTAAAAGCATGAGTTTGTATTGATTTAATTTTTTATTTATCTTATCATTATACATTCTACCTGCATGGAACCGTGATTTGAAATAATCCTTCTGAAAGTATTTTTGTTATGCTTACCATCGCTACTCATTCCACTGGTATCGTTAAAAATAGCAGAGATCATCAAACAAAATGTATAACAGCATACACGTGAGTACAATATCAAAACCAACCTCCTATAGCAATAGTCAAACGTGGGGGCTTCGTTTTACCAAAAAAATTATTAAAAACTTAACTCCGTGAAATTAAGGTAGTGAAACCGCTGGCGGGGACAGCTAGGGTTACTACTAGTTATACCCAAAATCAGAAGTGACATTAATGGAACCCATCTAGTCAATCTAAAATGTTAAATATATAAGATTAAGCCAGTCTTCTCGCGCACATTCTTGAACGCGTGCTTGTGTCGTCAGAGAGCATACTAATGGTATGTCTTGAGATAACAGGCCATGTTGGTCATTGTCTGCAAACTACTAACCTTAGAGTTGGCCATTAACCACACTGACTGCGCCGCGCGATGAATTGTAACTGTACAGGGGCCATTCAAAAGTCGATGAATCAGTTGACAGAGAATGATTTATAGTACTGGCTAGGTACTTAGACTGCGCGGCCCCCAGTAAGTAGAACGTCATCGCGATAAATAGGTGATAAAAGTAGGAAGAGGCGGTGGGTGGGGTTGGAGGACATTTACCGGCGATTATGGCGAGATTGCCGCCAAAACAATCGGTGTTGGCAGTGGCTGGATAAGTGGCACATGGCCGTTAATGTCGGAAAGACGGCTGCGCTACTGACTGGAGGACAACGTATCCTGCCTCCTCCACTGCAGCTACGTGGACAAAACATCAGATGGGAAAGTACAGTGAAGTACCTGGGCGTCCACATCGACCGGACACTGAGGATGCGCCCTCAGGTGGACGATGCTGTAAACCAGGCGAGAGCTGCCCGAGCGCTCCTCTGGTCCAGTACTCCGCTCAAAGTTACCATTGAAGACGAAAGTTGCCATGTATAAAACTTACATTAGAACAAGGCTAACTTACGTTTCCCCAGCCTGGTACGCTCTATGCTCGGAGACGCAGAGAAGACGACTTCAAGTTGTCCAAAACAATTCTCTGAGGATGCGCACGGGAGCGGGCCGTTACGTGCGTAATGACGTGATCGCCCGTGACGTTAAGATGGAGAAGGTGGGGGAGTTCATCGTTCGTCTGGCGCACGGTATGTATGACCGCACTGACAAAGGGCCTCATCCCCATTTAATAAACATTACGCCCCTACACGCACGCCCACCTGACGTCACCTTCAGGCGTGCGCTCCCTCGCCAGCTCATCCAACCGCAGGGCGATGATAGCGAGGGACGCGACAATGTCACATAAGGAACAAAATACAATAATAATAATAACCGCAAGCAAAGACGTGGCCAACTCCGTCAATAACTACCGAGCTGAAGAATAATCGCGCTCAAATACACTCCCTGGGGGTAGCAGCCCTCGGCGTTCAAGGTGTGGTAAAGGGGAAATCTCCGAGGCCACTCCTCACCACACCCAAGAAAGAAGGTGGAAGAACGATGATGATGGTGCGCAGTTTTCAAATGTCATTGTTTTCTGTTGCGTACGTATGCTACCAACAAAACGTAGATGCGATGTGTAGTTGTTTTGTGGCGATGTTGACATCCCTACACGTGTCTCGCGGCTACTCTGCGTCAATCAACGCTAGTAACTAGCGTTGATTGACGCAGACGTCGTCTAGGGAAGACGTTCTACTTATAGATATTTACTTACTTTGGTACTGGCAAGACGGAGTGGCGGATTTTTAGCTGTTAAGTCCTCGCAATGGTGCAAGAGTGGAAAATGTGCAAAATCATAAAATATTGTTTTTGCGTTATCTACGACCATCGTCTTATAAACTTTTTGTAAGGCATGTTTTACTAGAATTTGACTTAATAATTATTTCTTAATTATTTCAATTGCTGTGCATTAAGTTTCACTAGTTTATCAAAAATATAGGTTATGAACAGTATGGACATGACTCTGCTTTTTGAAAAAATCTCTAACTTGATGTAATTATAATATGTAAAAATAGTAACTATTATGAAATAGAAAATATAATCTGTACGATTCCATTTATAAATAATGATTTAGACCCGAACGATACCGTAACTCAGAAATTAGGGCTTGCGACGCTAACGCCACCTAGTTGTGTTTTTTTAAGTACAGACAACTTTTGCTTACTTTACATAACTTATTACTAATCAGAAGTTACCCTATTACGTATCACATTACGGTAAGCCCCTTGACCATTCACAATAGTTATCCATATACTCCTTATTTTCTCTGAGAAGAAGGTATGTGTTCCATTGACGGGAACATAATGGCCGAATATGCTACGGTACAGATCGCGCGGCGAGAGTTTGGCTTTGACCGTTATTGCGCAGAAATCAGAAATTGGGTATCAACGGGCAATTAGCGGGGTGCGGGGCGGGTGTGTAGGCGCATGCGGTGCTCTGATTGGCACTCCAATCGTTCCCTGCCTCTCGCATCGATACGACGTACCGCGCACTCCTGTTGTACAATCACGTTCACAAGTGAATTGCTATTTTCGTTAATTGTTTATTGTTGTCGATTGTTATTATTTGTTGAGTTTGTTTGTTTAAGTTTGTCAGTTAAGTTTTTTTTGTTAAATATTAAAAAGTGATTTGAAAATGCGTAAAAAAACATTGTTTTAAAAAGGCAAGCACGGAAAATGATATATGACGTGAATTGCTTTTTTTTAAGTTAACTTTTGTATTTAATAATTATTTTAAGTTTTCTTTTGTTTGTATGTACCAATTTTACATGTATCTTGGAATAAATAATTTTATTAAAAAACAATTATTTAGAATTTTCATCGCTGTCTCTGTAAACTTTAAAAGGAAATAAACATTTAATATAAGTAAAATAACTATCAATAGTTTTAATAAATGAAGAAGTTTATCTATTTCGTATTATTTTCTAGCATTATTACCACTGTACATGAATTTTGACCCACTCAAATATCCAACTTGGTACATAAAAAAGGAAAAGTATTGTGTGCGTGACAGTACCCATGCGCAGTAATCCCCTCCACCCGAAGGTCAAAGCCAAACTCTCGCCGCGCGATCTGTAAATTCACTTCTTAAATATCAAAGAAGTGAGCTCTTTGCACTAAGTTTTAATTCAACGCTTAGCATCTTAAGTACCTGATGAGTGCTCCGAATTTGTGCTTAGCGTCGATTACTTAACACGTTCATCGCCATGGTGGGTCAAAATGACCGGCACTTGATCTACCCATTGGGGCCGTGGGGGGTCAAAATGACCGGCACGCCAGACCCTACTTTGCGAAGCCCGTTCACGCCGCAGAATGCAAAAGCTGTGTATTCAATCATACAATATGACCGGCGCGGCCCCAATGAACACCTGTAACCACTTGGTTTTTTTATTTTTTGATGGCATACCTATTTTTAGGACTTAGAGAAAAAAGTTAAGGAATTAGTAATATGGTCCCGTTTTATTTATTTTATTTTATTTTATTTATATTATTTTATATTATTTTATATTATTTTATATATTTTATATTATTTTATTTTATTTTATTTTACGTATCTACGAGCATAACGCACGTTGTCTCATCGATCGAACATTACGCGTACGTAAGTACGCTGACCGGCATTGTGACCGGCACGGCCTGAATGTAATAATTATTCCGTTTAGGCCACGCCGGGTCGTTATGACCGGCACTTAAAAAAAACCTTAAATAAAGCCAAAAAACCAAATGTCACTGTAAAACTTGTATAAATGAACAAATAGAACTGAAAATAATCATAAAAACCAATGACATTTTTTTATGATTTTGTAAAATATTAGTCGGCGATGAACGTGTTAAGTCAAAGTTTGGTTCAGGTATCTCAAGTCACGTTGAGTGGTAATTAAGGATGGCTTAAGTGTAGATGGAATAATTTGTCTAATAGAAATGTGGGCGAAAAATCAATCACACAACTCTATTAGTATGTTCTTTTTTGCAGCAGCGTTGCAACGAGTTGATGTGGTCTTTTTGCGTTAATATAGTTGGAGACAGTAGAAGAAGAAATATATTTTCATCAGGAATGTTTTACGATCAGTAAGAAGACGCGTTCAGCCCTATTCCCACCTCTTAAAGTAGTGTGTTTAAACCATTTGATACCACAACGTCAATATAGCAAGTTTAACATAATAATGGATTACGATAGACGTTTTGTTGACGAAGTATCCAATAGTTCACTCAATTCGCGTACTTTGACGTGAGTTTTGACACTAAGTGTCATTGTTCCAATGTCAATTTTTTTAAATCCGTACTCTCATCTCTTAAAGTAGTCATATTGCAACCTAACCATTAAATTTGGTTGACCGTTGTGTGCCGGTGGAAGTACGATAGTAATGCCCGTTTTCACCAACATTTTAGGTGACACCTAAGCAAAGTTAGGTGACACTTTTGTACTACTAAGTGTAAACTGTTGGTGAAAACGGGCATTAGTATGATTATTCTAAGCTTATCACAAAACGCTCCTGATTTATGATAGTTTCGTCAAAGATGGGAGTAGACCCCCAGGTCGCGGCCAAGGAAATAAGTTCCCTCTAAAATTACAAAGATAAAACTTAAAATGTTGTACTTTATTATCTGCATTATTCTAATCTAGGTAGAACAATACATTTTATCACAACTTCCGCATGCCCTCTACAATATTAACAACTTAACGTAGCTCCAAAAACAATTTTATCTCGAGCATTATGACGTCATAACCGTTTCTCATATAGCCAATATACAGAATGTGAATATAGTGCGAAGCGCGAACTTATAAATCGGAACCAGTTAAGTTTCCCGATCTCGTCCGAGTGTCCCCTCTCGCATACCTGATGATGCCGTCGTACAAAACAATTTAGGACTAATATAAAGGTTCAAAAGGACCAATTCACACACAGAAAACTCACACAAGACACAACCTTATCTCAAAAAGTTAAAGTGTGTTTTTCAGTGGAGGAAATGAAGTGACTTAGAGTTTTCAGATTTAGATGAAGCTTTTAAATCAATAAGAGCCAAACGTTTTATTTATTTAAGGCGTGTCCAATCAATGAGAGAAAAGCGTTGCGATGGATATACTCATAGCTCTATCTACTGATAAGGAGTACAACTATGTTCTAATTAGTTTGATTTGCCAGGATTACATATGCTAGAAGAGCAAGCAGGTATGCCATGAAGGGTCTTGTTACTTTGTTTTTTAACCGACTGAGCACAAAAGGAGATTCTAAATTACGTAGTTGTTATTTTTTTTGTATGTTCATAGATCTCTCTGACAATAGTTGGTCTATTTTGTTTTATATAAATAAATTGTGACTCCAAGTTGGTTCTATTAAAATTTCATCGCATTCAATTGAAAACTCCTGAATTATTCTCAACAATTAGATACTTGATATATGATCGTTGTTTTTTTTTAATTTTGCTGCAACCGATTGACATGGGTTTTTCTGGAAAATTGCAGATGTACAGTAAGTTAAATCTAAACATCTGATACTTTAATCGGGCAATTCTTGTATATATAATAATATAATCTGGATCTCGGAAACGGGTCCAGCCAATTTCATGAAATTTTGTATGCAGCGAGTTTCAGAGGCTCGTTTATCCGTGCTTTCAGGAAATTCAAAACAACCGTTGCTAGATGGCGTAACAGTCGCATTGCCAAATCCTAAATCGCGGTGACAAGATTCTCACGGAACATGTGCTCTTATTTTGTATTCGTATCTACATCGAGCTAAGCTCGCTCATCCGGGCAGTACCGTTAGTTTGATTCCTTAACGTGAAATTGTCATTATTTCAGAGGTGAGATCGGTCAGTACAAGAAGCAACCATCCTCTTTTTTATCCGCCAAATACTTGGAGTTTTATGATTATTTCTACCGACTTCCAAAAAAGGAGGAGGTACTCAATTCAACTGTTTTTTTTATGTTTATTACCTCATAACTTTCGATTGGGTAACCTGATTCTCAAAATTCTTTTTTTGTTTGAAAACTGGTGCTTCCCGTGTAGTCCCATTTAAATTTCATCAAATTCGGTCCAGTAGTTATTGAGTTACACTCCAATAACAAATTTTTACCAAAGTAATAGAATGGAAGTCGGTATTATATTTTTCAAATTGCACTTGTTATATTAGAATTTTAAACTGGCAGAGTAACTTCTTCCAATGTTAAAAAACCCAAAAAATTAAAATTGATTGATTTGCGTACTACACCATGCACACGCTATGCCTCGCGATGTCTGGACACGCCCTTAGAAGCGCTTTGTTGACACACGTTCTTGCTGTGTTATTAAAATTGTTAAGTGGAAAACTCTGTCAAGGATGTCAAATAGCGTTATTACTTGAATTATTATGAAGTTGAAATTAATTTAAGCCTTACAAAGATCCTTTGTTCTGTAGACTTAAATATAATCGAAGAAACTCATTGAAATATATCATAAGTTTTAATGTTTAAACATATTGTTATAACATTATGTCACAAGATTGTACTTCTATCGAGCAGCAATTTGTAAGAATTTGACTTATTATTATGTATGAAGAATTATAGCTTGTTAAATAAATAGATGAATAAATCGTGTAGCTTATTATGTAGCGCACGCGACAATCAACTTTAGTACAATGGCCGTACATTCGATATTTGCATCCGCCTGCCTAGAACTGCTCGGCTGTCAATCATACAAAACCTCACATCGAGCGTTCTGGATGTACTTAACAGGCAGCATTCGTGTAAAACACATACAAATAGATTTATATGATTATATACTTGTACATATTATGTGAACTGCCGTGCGATTGATGTTTCGTGGTTGCGTTCGTCGACGAGCTCACCGATGTCAAATATATTAATACAAAATAACTATATACAACAATAACTAACAACAAACATATTCGTAGAATTGTCCGAAAAAATTGGCCCATCTTCCTTCGGGATTCGGGAGCTCGTTACAGCAACAGCAGCTGTACAAGAGAACTTTTGTCAGTCATCACTACCGTCCTTGCACAGAGAGGATGACACTCTGGCCTATGTCACTATGGAGAGTGCTGATCTGTGGGGCTCTTTCTTTGAGCCAAATCTACTTGAATTACCGAGGGAACTCACCACCGACCTTACCACGGTGTGATATTTATACGCCAGACATTGTTTTCCGGCAGCTCACAAGGTTGATTTTCCAACGATTCTTGTCATCTCGTCATTTGTTTCACGGATGTTGTCAACGATGCAACGATGTTTGCTCTTAGATAATCGCACGGTTGTTTTATAAATGACGTTCGCTCGAACCGCAACCGTTCTTGTTGCATCGGGCAGCCGTGTAATTCTCTAAGAGCAAACATCGTTGCATCTTTGACAACATCCGTGACACAAATGACGAGATGACAATAAACGTTGGAAAAACAACTTTATTTACAAGGGCGATATCTCATTAAATTCGATTGACATCGGTGAGCTCGTCGACGAGCGAAGACGACGAATCATTAGAGAATCGCACGGCAGAGCGTTTTGCGTGTTATTTAGAACCAGTTTTCCAGTGGTCGAATAATGAGTGGTCATTATGTTATTTGTAGAAATAATTTTGAAGATAAAATATAACATTCTGATACTTTAAATTATAAACAGAATTGAAACAAGTAATAAAACACAGCCTATAACAAAGGAGACTTAAAAATTTAAAATACACTGCAAATGTCGTAGACGGGTGTGACTTATCATCACGGGAATATTTTTTCCGTCTTATAACTTTTTAGATAAAAAAATAAAAGAAATACTGTTATTGAACTGTTTGAAGGATGTCCGGTATTATGTTGCTGCTCGTCAACCCCCTAGTATTGGTTATGTTTCAATTAATCTCGTTCTCTGCTAACAATTCTGTTACAAACCAACTTTGATCGTCTATAGACAAACAAATAATTCTTTAACACTTATTTACATACACAGGTTATTAATTGTAGTTCATCAACACAGAGCCTATATCGATAGGGCTACAATCAAATTTTCTTATATTTCACACCTGCTGGACAGTAAATTCAATGTATTTCTGTGGCTTCATATCTCAGACACCAAGCGAGCGTAGCCGTTGGCAAGTGAGCTAGTTACCTTTTAGTTCCACCTACAGTGTCTCTTCCATTACATTGTTTAACCATTTTGAACCGAAACAAAAGTTAAGCTTCACGACCACTTAAAACTTTCTCCAAAGGCGCTTTAAAACAGGTTTAAGGAAACAACATCGCATCCGACACTGGGCGATATCCTCGAGCGAACGAACGTTAGAACAAATGGTTGTCGTCTCCGAGCGATTAAAAACATAATTTGAACCAAACGACGAACAGGAACACAGAGATGATACGCCGTAATCGTCTTGGACAGTGTTTACACGAGATAATGTGATTTCTTATTGTATTATTATGTTTTAAGCTGTTTTTGCTGTGTTGATAAATATCAAACAAATATCTAGAAGCGTTATTGTAATTTATTGATAATGGTACAGAAATAGTACCAATGAAACTGCCTTGATACTTTTGTTATCCTACAAATGGAAAAGAATACCTAGCTAGCTAATAATAAATAAAAAGTAAGATTAATAATATAAATACGAGGGTCAAACTGAAAGTTCTTAGAACTGGCCACTTATAAACAATATAATAAAAAAATAATTCTATAATTTGAAAATAGAACTCTTTGCCAATATTACTGAGTATATACTTCATTCATTTGTCATTTGTTTTACGATTTGGCGGCAAATTGAAAATTGTCTGTGTCACGTCAACATGAATTTAACACGAGAAAATTTTCGTGCAATGATTTTTTATGACTTTCGATGTCATTTAAGTCAACAAGAAAGTTATGATAGACTACGATTGGCCTTTCACGATGAAGCCCCATCTCGTGCGACTGTTTACAACTGGTTTAATGAGTTTAAACGTGGTCGCACTAATCTCACTGATGATTTACGTGAGGGACGGCCTTCTACGGCGACGACTGAAGATAACATCTGTGTTGTGCGGCGTATGATAGAGACTGACAAAAGAGTGACCTATCAGCAGATTCGGACAAGCTTAGGCATCGGTATGAGTCAAGTGCACAAAATCCTACACGAACATTTAGCGGTCAGGAAGCTTTGCGCCCGGTGGATACCTCATAATTTGACTGAGGCTCAAAAACTCCATCGTGTGGATTGGTGCCGTAAAATGATTGAAAGATTTTACGGAGGTGACTCAAATGCTGTGTTCGACATACTAACAGGTGACGAAAGCTGGATTTACTGTTATGATCCTGAAACCAAAAGACAATCTGCTCAGTGGGTGTTTCCTTTCGAGGAGTTGCCAACTAAAGTGAAGAGAGATCGAAGTGCGGGGAAAAAAATGGTGGCCTCGTTCTTTGGAAGGATAGGTCATTTCGCAACAATTGTGTTAGAGGATCAAAAAACAGTTTCTGCAGAATGGTACACTACCAATTGTTTGCCACTTGTCTTGGAAAAAGTTCGAGAGAAACGACCTCGCAGTAGGATCCTCCTTCACCACGACAACGCCTCATCGCACACCGCCAAGCGAACGATCGACTATTTGGCGACATCAAACGTTGAATTACTGGGTCACCCGCCGTATAGCCCCGACCTCGCGCCTTGTGATTTTTATTTATTTTCAAAAATTAAAGAAAAACTTAAAGGAAAGCGGTTTATGAATGCTGAAGAAGCGGTGGCTGCGTATCGCGATGCCATTGAAGAGACCTCTAAGGACGAGTGGGCAAAGTGCTTTTGCCAGTGGTTCCATCGCATGCAGCGGTGTATTGACGTGAATGGACAATATTTTGAAAAGATATAATAAAACTAATAACTGGCTAATGTAATCAGTTTTTGATTTTCTAAGAACTTTCAGTTTGACCCTCGTATATTAAATAGATAACGTGACCTGACCAACTTTTACTTTACGGAGTTCCTCTTTCTATAACGTGACCTGACCAAGTTTCTCTTTACTGAGTTCCTCTATCTATAACGTGACCTGACCAAGTTTCACTTTACGGAGTCCCTCTTTCTATAATGGGACCTGACCAAGTTTCACTTTACGGAGTCCCTCTTTCTATAACGTGACCTGACCAAGTTTCACTTTACGGAGTACCTCTTTCTATAATGTGACCTGACCAAGTTCCACTTTACGGAGTCCCTCTTTCTATAACGTGACCTGACCAAGTTTCACTTTACGGAGTCCCCCTTTCTATAATGTGATCTGACCAAGTTCCACTTTACGGAGTCCCTCTTTCTATAACGTGACCTGACCAAGTTTCACTTTACGGAGTCCCTCTTTCTATAATGTGATCTGACCAAGTTTCACTTTACGGAGTCCCTCTTTCTATAATGTGATCTGACCAAGTTCCACTTTACGGAGTCCCTCTTTCTATAACGTGACCTGATGGAGTTTCGCTTTACGGAGGCCCTTTTATAACGGCGACCTCTTCATTATTATTGGCCTATGACATCGAGCCAGTCCTTCTCAAGCCCAATGGCTCCATGGTCGATGGCAAAGCCTATCCCATTCCAAAATCCATTCTTCTCATGGGGATATACGACACATAGTGATAAGCGTTTTATTATTATTGGTCTTATAGCATCGATCCAATCTCAAAAATAATAATTGGTTTTCTTTTTCAGGAATCCATTCTCTCTATCTAAAAATCCCAATTTAAAAAAAATCGTTTTTCCGTGACGTCTCCTCTGTGTCATTCCATAATTTTTCTTTAATTTTTAAATTTCCCATATTGGGTCAGTATCGAAATAGTTTTTAAATATAAAATCAAATAAGGATTTGTGCAATCAAATATGATCATATATGAAATTATATTACAAATAATAAAAATATATAACCATAACCAGATTTAATCTTGTGTATTTAAAAATAATCTGGTCTCGACATTTTGAATACTTTTCTGTGATGAGTTAGAGATGATGATGGCTGTCTAATATTGAATAATTTTTGTATGAAATTATTTTTATATCTCACCAAAGATTCTTTATTCGAAATGTTTCTGATAACTAAAGTATTCTCTCACTGCGTTGACGTTTTTTTCAGTATTATATTAAATTTGGGACATACATATTTAAAACTTCATGATAGGTAACAATAGCGCTATCAAAAGTGGTGGTAGTACCACGCTGTAACCCCACAGCCGAATGGGCCGGCACGACCGGGGAAGTACCACACTCTCACGTAACACCGAGCTGAAGTAGTTTGCTATTGCGTTTCAGTTGGTTTGCGGGAGTTTCCGGAGGCCCGATTCCCCCCTCCCCCGTCCCGCCTATCCTTCCCCCGGCCCCTCCCCCCTCACCCCTTCTATCTTTTCCTTCCTATCTTCTTTCCTCAAAGGTCGGCAACGCATCCTTGATACCTCTGGTATTATGAATGTCCGTGGACGATGGTAAGTGACACCGGATGGTTTGCCAACTTATCCCAAAAAAAAACAAAAAATAGCGTTTGTTTTAAGCCAACTATCCGCAACATTGACTGATCTGATCTGATGCAGTATTTTGATTTAATATATTTTTATATAATAGTCATCATATTTTTGCTGGTAATTGTATTAATAACATTTTAAATTAAGAACCGCTCGTTTTCATTATTGCATGTAGTGGGTGCCTATAATTGTGTTAGCATTTATTATTAGTCTGAACGTTTATTATATTCTATACTTCTCCATACTAATATTATAAAGAGGAAAGATTTGTATGTAAGTATGTTTGTAACGAATCGGCTCAAAAAGTACTGGACCGATTTCAAAAATTCTTTTACCATTCGAAAGCCACATTCACACTGAGTAACATAGGCTATATAAGATTCATCATCATCACCCATCAGCGCGCGGGTGAAACCGCGGAAAGCAGCTAGTAAATTATAATTTACTTTTAATAAGTTGTATCTAATAAATAAACTGTTTTATTAATATACCGAATAGCCTTGACACGGGACTGCTATAGTAATTCCTTTTAATATTTACTGACAATGGACAAATCAATATATAAAATATAATTAAGTCTTGATAACCTTACAGTGTGTTCTGTGGGTTAAGGCAATTTCCCGGATCAATACAATAATTTCCGCCCAAACAATGATTGTAACAGAAATGAAATTGTTCGTCTGAGGGTAAGCCCATTAACTTCCCGTAATGCTGGCCTTTTGCCCTCGAACATAATAGAACGACCTCGAAGACAGTGAATGGCAAACAGCGAACAAAGCTATAGGACGCAGTCTTTAATCCAGTTCAACTATAATGAACGAGTTGAACGCTTCAGTAATTCACTTTGAAATATAGTAAAACGCGTTTTATTTTATAACTACGTGACTTTGTTACGTATGCATATTTATAACCTCCAAAAAGGAAGTGAGGTTAAAAATGATAATAAATTGCTGTCAGTCAACAATTAGTACTTCTGTTTCTATAACTGAGTATGTACCTATATATGTGGAATCAGAATATTCTAACATGCAAAAAATCAGGGTGTGATTTAGGTGATTTTTTAAATTATTTTTCGTATATTGCGAGATAGGTCTTAGTTATGAATAATTATTTATTATGTAGCAGTAGAAATCTTTGTGAATGAGTTCGTCACTAGTGGAGTACTCTGCCAGCGTACATATTTATACCGCGAAGCAGTTCGCAATACTCTGTTCTGGTTTGAAAGTTATGGGTGGCGCCAAAATTACGGGCGCATGAGATTCAACAACTTAATGTCTCAGAGTTATGGGCGCAGTGTAGTTCGTCCCTTGTGATGAAATGTGTCTGTTATAGGCACAAGTTACCACTTAACACCAGGTGGGCCTCATGCTTGTACCATCTCCTAATAACATTAAAATATATTTTATTTTGAAAACTAACGTGGTTTGTACTCATTTTATTATAAAAAACGGGATTCACTCACGTAAATAAATCAGATCTTTCCGACTATAGTTTCAATCACATCTGGTGGTCTTTTTAAAGAGAGTGCGGTTGCGGCACCGCGAGCCTTCTGTACTCTCGTTTTTTTATATCAATAATAAAAATATTAATTTTAATTTCCAAGATATTTGGAATTCATGCATATTCTAAGAAAGACATGCACAGTGCAATGAGTTACACTTTTAAACAGCGTATTGCCTATTATGAAAGTGGACACGTAAGAAATGCGTGAAGATGACGCTGTTGCCTTTCGTCTGTTTGTTGAATGATTCACTTTATTTATGAAATTGGCGACATTATAATATACGGTTGTCAAGAGTTCATTTATTTTTTGATGTTTTTATACTGTCAAAAAGTCAAGAGGGGCATGTCGTAGACTTGCACTACGCTTGTCCATGACAATTGCAGTGCAACTTAAAACCTTAGAACTGGGTGGCTATTCTCTTAGCTACTGAGCAATTGCCACACTACTGCAACGCTTCTGCGATTGTACTGCTTCTAATGTCAAATTCGGTATTCTGTTATTTATTGCTCTCAATTGCAATTGCGTCGCTATTGTATGGCCCATATATTAATCAGACTATATCAATGGCCGTGCTGCGGCTTGCGAATGTTGCCACTTAAATAAGATTGAAAACTTGTAACAATTAAACATCATTCCGAACATCAATACAGTGGTTTTAAAGCAAAAATACATTAAATAATTATTTTGCCATCAAAACGCTGTCAAAATATCACTAAAACTGAGTTTTTAATACTTCTTTGTTTACTTTAAAATTGAATTCACGTGTTTGTACCTTTGCCATTCGTCAAGTTAAATAGTTATGTAATACATAATGTTGCATCAAGTGACATAATTATTCAAGTCATCATCATCATCATCTCAGCCATAGGACGTCCACTGCTGAACATAGGTCTCCGCCAGAAATTTCCAAAAGGACCGGTTGGAAGCGGCTGCATCCAACGTCGTCCTGCTACCTTTGTCAGGTCGTCAGTCCACCTTGTCAGTGGACGACCTACGCTGCGCTTGCCTGTGCGTGGTCTCCACTTCAGAACCTTCCGGCCCCATCGGCCATCTGTTCTGCGTGCTATGTGGCCTGCCCGCTGCCACTTTAACTGGCTAATCTTCTGGGCTATGTCGGTGACTTTAGTTCGTCTACGGATCATTTCTGATTCGATCACGTAGAGAAACCCGGAGCATAGCCCACTCCATAGTTCGTTGTTCAAGTTGTCAGAGTCAAGTCACAGTTACACAAATAAGTCCTTCGTCAAGTCACTGTCCTCTTTAAGTTACGTTCTAGTAACGAAGTGGTACCATTACCAAGACCAATTACCATCGTCTCATGATTCTAGTCACTTTGCGTACATTCGTGCACCATTACGAACATTTAACGGTTAATAATCCATCAAAACTACAAGCCAACACCACAAAAACACAAAAGTTGAAAAATTAAACAAAATAAACGATAACCATAATTATTGGGCTTTGTCCCGCCATCTTTTTAATACTTTTATGAAGCATCGAATACAGACGAAATAATCTACATCGTCTTTGGCTCAAAAAAAAAAGTCATCAACTACCGATGTCTCAGAGTAAGTATATACATATATAGAGTTGTCACGGTAGTAATAATACACTTAGCAAGTGTGCCAAACATTTGTAAGAGATTTTTGTAATTCTAGTGAAATCTGAGTTTACAATACAACGGTCGGTAAAAAAAACGGTCTTGTATTGTTATCGAATACAAGATTTGTTAAAAACGAAAATATAACCTTTTATTCGTAAGTCCACAATTTTGACCTTATTTTTACCTTGTTAATAAATATAGATTATATCAAAACTAGCATGACTGGAACAATGTAAAGAAAATACAAAATAATACGTAAATTAGCTTAAGAAAATAATCGAATTTTGTTGCATTAACCACTCAAATTATGTAGGTAAGTATGTCAAATAAATCCAAGTAACGTTTTTCCTAGGCATCATGAATACTTCAGAAATAGGGTTGTTGACCTTTCTTTTTATTGTACGTTAAATTAATCAGGACTAGACCGAAATACACACTTGGCATATTTTTAAATATTTTTTTATATAATCTCATTCGTTAATATTCTAATTATGAAATAAAATACAGACTTTTATTGGCATATTTTATTTACATACTTCTTTAAGAAAATTTAATTAAAGCATTATTCTCGTAACAAAACAATGCTTTAAAACATTTTTTTAATTATTAAAGTACAATGTGTCCCGACCAAGGAGGTTTCAATTCAATTTAAGTACACATTATCTGTGGCGAGCGCGCTGCGCGTGCAACGCACTGGTTCGGAGCCAATCGACCAATAACAGACTTTTTCCACTGATATTGGCAAAATTGTGGTTACGCCGCACAAGCCATACAAACAAGAAGAAGAAGAAGACTATTTCCATTTTGGCTATTCCGTTGGGTAAAACTTTAGTAGCAAAAATGTCATGAGATTAATTAAGTAGTGTATGCAACTGCATATAATTAGGTATTAAAACACTCGTGTAATCTTATTTAGAAACTCGCCTGCGGCTCGTTTCAAAAAACTACTCTCATGTTTTAATACCCTCTATTATATGACAGTTGCATAAACTACTACTAAAGAATTCTAAACTAAAAAACTAAGTTTATATTTCAACTTTTAAAATTGGTGCTTAAACTTATTCAATGGCGGCCAATACGTCGTATGACGTCACTAAGGCAAAAACAAACAATGTTGTAATTATAATTCGTTTTGCTCGTTTGAACATGCAGATGGCGAGAAAAAGCCAACAATGACTATTATAATTTATGTTCTTTTGTGTTGATTTTTAAGTTTTGACGTGTAATAAAGGTGGATTATTATAAGTTGATGTTCACAACGGTGCAGTTGAGTTTCAGGTGGTAAGTGAAGTGTATAAATTCAAAACATTATTTTTGCTTTTTTTCGTCAATCGTGTTAGCAAGTTTTAGTAATGCATCCACGTGACTCATACAAAACAGCAGTTAAATTCTTGACTTCTTTCTTAGAGCAGACTCTAACTACCTACTTGAAAAAAGTTTATATTTCTGAAGCTACATAAATAAAACTACATTTTAGCTGCATAATGTGTTCTATGTAGGGTTGTCCACCTCAAAAAGACAAATCAACCCATATCGGATCACTTTGTTGCCCGTCTGTTCGTCTGTATGTCAGCCAAGGTCCTTTTTCATTCATAAAAAGAAAAAATCTTAATTTCATAAATGTGTAACAGTGATAAGATTAACGAATTGACTATTAAATATTATTATAAACGTTGGTATATTTAAATAATATAAAAAAAATATAATAAACTTATTATTTGCGGTTGCAGTTATAACCGTGTTTATGGATCGACAGTTTGTCCTTTGACCTAGTATGTATGTTTTAAAGCAGTAATATTAGTTGCTTGCTTCACTTGCATGATTCTCAATCTGTTGATAAGGCACGACACCATCATATTACACGTTTGTTTTTGCCCTTATAACATCATTTCCGCAGCTACTTCCGTTTTTGGTCACCTGACTATTAGAAACTTATGTACACATTTTATTTATTCAAAATAAAGTTAATCCAATGCATATTTTTTTTTAATAATTGAATTGTTTGGTCTAACTACTAATAAGTTAATATTACATTGCAATTTATTTTTGATTGTGTCAACTACTCTATTGGTTGGGTTCGTAGCATTTCTGTCTCTTACCGGTATACGCTAATGACAACTCTATTTGATACTTACTCTGAGACAGATGTGTACCACTGTAGCAACACAGAGGCACAGTAGATATATAGAGAACAGTACGGAAACTACCTTTAATCGTTCGAAACGGCCCACTGATATAAACATGCGCATCGACGAGACCCCTAAGCGGTTCTCGCGGTGCCGTCAGTAGTGAGTGTTACAAACTATTTCTACATCTTAACCTTTTTTATATAATCTAAAATATGAAATGTCACACTTGAATGACTGCTATGTGTTTTAAAATTGTAATAGTGTTCTTGTATGATTGATCATAAATCATAATAAATTTGTAAAACATAACACAAAATACAAATCTTAGATGGCGGCTGCAAAAGATAGATTATAATATTATTATGAACTATATCCTACTGGGTGTCGTTTTTATGGTTTCCGAAGGTGTCATACATTTTATTTGGTAACTAGAATTAACTTGATTTCATGTCTACAGCAGAACAACGAATGTTTTATTAAAAAAATATTACCTTAAAACATTAAAAGTGACAACTATGGCTTCAATGGGGCATATATAATTATTTAATCAACTAGGCTTAGTTTCCATACTGTTGCATCTTTATACTGTGACAGAGGTTAGTAGCAATGCAATCGCAACTGAATAGTTTACAGAATACCATTTATGTCAAAAACTATCGATCGCAAGCCGCTGGACCGCGATCGAACCTAAATAGCGAGCAGAATACCAAAACTGTCAAAAACGACAATTTTCGTGCAATTCAGTTGCTATATCGCGGTTCAATAGCTAAGAGAATAGCCCCCCTGAATGTTTGCATGGCATTGCATTCGTCAACCCAAGACTCTGATTCTTTTGAATCTACAATGACTTATCAACTTACTTTTTTTAAGCTAAATCGGTTACTAATTGCTTTAAAATGTGTTCAACTTACGAAAGTTTTAATCAAATGTTATCTACTTACGGCACGATATTTGGCTTCGCGGTGTTATAAATTAAGATAGTCTCCTACGTAAGAGTCCTACTACCTAGTGATTTCAGTTTCCTCTATACGTTTTTTTATCCTTAGGCAGAGAGAATAATAATAATAGGTATGAATATTCATTTTTACCATTAAATTTAAACTTATAATAATTATGAGACTAGTTATGAAAATTCAACAACTTAAAACCTTCTTAGAAAATAATATTAAATAACAAAGAGAATATAATACAGAATAAGTTTTTATCAAAATGTTTTAGCACGCAAAAAACCTAGACAACTTAACCTTGCTTTAAATGTCAAGTACGACGCCAAACACTTTTTAAATACCTTGTTTTTTAATATCTTTTCAAACACATTCTCAAATATTTACTTCGAAACTTAAATTGTCTAAACGTTTAATAGTTTCTTACTAAATTTAATCTTGAACTAAAAAACCTGACATAAACCTTAGTTCTAGAGGTTGTCAAAAAAATGAATGGCTCCAAAACACGATGAGAAAAGCTAGTAGGTGTAAGTATATCTTATAGACTTAAGAATTGGTTCAATACATAATTACGTGACTCGGCTTTGGCGTAAGGTGATTCTCTCATAGTCGTATAAGCCTACTTAGCGATAATATGGTAGAGTGTGGGTGTTTGTTGACCTTTGTGACGATCAGTGGGGACATAGGTTGTGGGAAGTGGAGAGGAATATCGTGGCTGGCTTAATGGTTTGCTTGTATAAAAATACTATTCTTAACTTAGCGACTTTAAATATACTCGTTTTTTTTAAGATTCTTACCATTGTTAAAATAACCATCTACAAAGAATAAACTTTCAAAGTTTGTCAGCTGTTCTCTTCTTGGCACTTACAAAGCTTATAATTAACCAATTAAGGTTATTCATTTTTATTTTTATTTTATCTAATGGCTCCTGTAGCCTCTATACAATCTCGTCACTTCAAGACCTTATAGACTACTTATTACTTATAGACCTTATAGATTATACTCCAAGACTATATATCTGCTACCTTCTCAGTCATTACATTTGTCAAGTGGCCTTTATGAATAGTAATTCTATTACACTGCTGTTTATAGATGAAATATTTGGCACCACGTTGGTATCTAGTAAGACGGACTGGTGCTGAAAAGTATGATTACGATAGATTATATAATAGAGCAACAAGAAACATTTAAACACACCCCCGCACTTAAAATTCCCTGTGTCAGGTCTCGGTGGAGGCATGGACTCACACATTACACATCACAGCATCCAAGACTCGAGATTAAACATTTCTGTTCATCATACATCGGCCCGGCATGTTATCGAACCTGAGATCTCATGCTTCGAGGGCAGGGTTGCCATCAAGTAAGCTACCGGAGCCTTCGAAATTTTCAAATTCTGAGACAAATATTATAAAAAGAATACGCAATGAAACCTTTATAACATCCGTTTTGACACAGTATCAATTTCCCCAAAAATAAAAGCCATTAGAGCTCGAAACGTTCACAGCCCATAAACTCGCTAACGTTCCAAAAACGGAGCGTTCCCAGAACGAGCACACTCATAACACCCTTACTCCTGTTTTGCAACGAAAATTGTGCACAAAATTATATCTCGCCACCCTGGGACGAGTCCTGAATACACAATGTCGGCGGATAAAACCTTGGGGATGCATTTAGATTAGCATTTTGGAGTAAATTGGAGTTATTATTTTTAGAGCTGTTAGTTTTGGCGCCGTTAAAATTGCGAGAGATAAATGTTTATCTTGCAGCATTATATTGTTCAAAGGTATATACAGAATAAAAATATAAAAATACTAATTACTAGACTATGTGGGTTGAATAAGGTAGCGAAGCCTTGGGACTACCGTTGTCGGTATAATCCAGTCACAAACCATTTCACTTTAAATCCGTTCATTTGCTTTGCGTGATCCAGTCACAAATATCTAAATACGCAATTTATTATAATATTATAGTGGAATGAAAAGACTTACGACTATATTTTTTAAAGTTTTAATGGTAACGGTTAAACATAGCTTTGATACATTGCAATTTATAGAGAGAAAAATTCACATCCCGTCCGAGAATGTGAATTTTTCTCTCTATAAATTTCAATGTTTTGTATCGCTTGCAGGCGTTAGTGCTTTAAAAAAGTAATACTATAAAAATTATAAAGGGTTGCGACGTCGATAGTCAAAAGTCGACGTTTAAGTATCTCAAAATTACTTCTTTCGGTTGGATAGTACTGTCAAAGCTGTTCAATAGATGTCGTTCCGTCCCCGTAAGACGGTTAAATCAGATAGAGAGTTAAAATTTGATGCTCGGACCTCGAGCTTCAGTGGCCTAGATGGTCATGGCGTCTGACACGGATAGTCACAAGACGCAGGTTCTTATCCCGTCCGAGGAGATGAATTTCTCTATAAATTTCATGTTTGAGATCGCTAAAGCAGGCGTTAGTGCTTTAAAAAGTAATACCATAGTGTTACTCTACATTACGAGAATTATAAGTTTTCAAATACAAGAAAGATATATATATTGCATCTATAGTTTGAAGATATCATAAAGATAGTCGCCGACATACTGGTGGGTCCCGAGAAACAAATTTTTACCTCACATATACACTCAAGCAAACAAGAAATGTGACATACTACACCTAACTAGATGATTGGCCAGTTCGGGTGGTTGGTAGTAACCCAGCCTTTTCAGGCGCTTGTCCCGAGTTTGATGCCCGCACAGGTCAAGTATTTGTGTGCTAGAGCATGTCTGTTTAAGAAATGTAAGTAAGTATAACTTTTAAGGAAAGTAAGAATGCTCTTTAAATTTTTAAAACAATTTTTACCTTTGACGAAAATAAATTTCAATAAATATTTCTCACTGTCATAGTTATAGTGTATAAAATTTACGAGGGGAGTGGGGGGCAACGGATTTTCCCTCCCCCATCGGGATCCATTTCCTTATAGGCGAGGAAATCTCATATACTAGATGGTAAGTTATAAGACATATGAGTGGTTGCCAAATAAATTTAATGATATATACGAGTAACTTACTTTACTGACTAATTTCCGGTCCGTTACAAAGGCATATGTGGCGCAACAACATTAACCCTGTTTCGTAAACAATATACAATGTCTATATCAAAGATCACAAGACGCTACGAATCTAGACCAATATTAACCCACTGAGCTTATCTATGAACTACTATTGAAGCATAGAAGAATGAAAGGTCACTTCATTCTCATTCCCATTGATGATTGTTATATAATTTCAAATCACATCATATCTCATTTAATTAATACCTTATTGTTAAGTTTATATTAACAATATTGTGATACTGACCAACAATATGGGAAATTTAAAAAATTAAAATTAAATTAGGGGATGACATAGAAGACGTCAAAAAAGAAAATGGGAGGATATTGGACAGAGAGAGAGACACCAAGGAATATTGAATAATTACCTAAAATTCTAAAAAGAGTAAATATAAGGATTTTTAAGCAGAGGGAGAGATTCCGGCCCAAAAGAATATACGATACTACGTGGCTGACCAATATAGGAAGATCGAAGACCTGATATTTTCCGATTACCTGATATATATTTTATTACGTCTCAAAGGAAGACTAGCAACAATACATTGAAGCGGTTGTATTGGGTACTTGTCTGGTGTTAAATGTTGTTTTGAAAAAATTAAGTAGATTATTTCAAAACAACAATTACTATAAAGAGTGATAAAAGAAGAAGATGAATTGGACCTAGAAGTGCGGTGATTTCCCAGCCGTGCGATTCTCTAAGAGCAAACATCGTTGCATCTTTGAAAACATCGTGAAACGAATGACGAGCTGACAAGAAACGTTAGCTTAATAACCTTATGTACAAGGCCGATATCTCATAAAGCATTTGACATCGGTGAGCTCGTCGACGAGCACAACTTCATTAGAATCGCACGGCAGGTCACATTATTTAAACATTATATTCATATCATCATCTAATGTTCCTATTTATTTCCAATTAGCTGTCTAGGCCTTCTAGGGATATTTGCTATTCTTGTTAGTGTAAGTAATTCTAGTGTATGTATACTATTACATTACATGGTTTCAGTCAATAGGCTGTCAGGGTTTTGCTCAGAATGGGATTCAAATGTCAAAATGAAGCTTATTCTCTTTCTCCGTAGCCACCGTTTACACTAACTCATTTTCCTTTCTTTACCTAATTTGGTTTACGAAATATTCAAGCTCTTCATCCTCAAAATATTGTAAACCATTTACGATTACTACGTCATCACACAGCACGTAGACGTGCTACGAATCGTAGTAGCTACGAAACGTAGCGTTGCGGCTATGGAAGCGTAACGGCGCCGTAGAGATTGCGTAGAGCTCACAGCAAATTACTTTAATGTATGATAACGGAATTTAACGACTTTGAATCAAGACATTTGTGTTCATCCTGAATTGAAAATATTTCCCCAAAGTACATGAACAACTATTATACTTATGTGCCTGCGTTTTATTTTTTAATACAATAAATGAGTTTTCATTCATTTTTCAACCGACGTCCATCGAATAAGGAGAAAACAATATTATATGTGTATTTCTTTTGTTAAAATAATAGTCATACTTTTGAAATCTACGATTTTTAAACATATCAGGCCAAGACGCGGCAATGTGGTATTTTCTTATGTTTGCGACCGTTTTACATATCTAAACTTACCCTAAGCTATGGTATATGTAGTAAGCTTTCAATCAAGTTATGTAGTGCTACACCCTTTGTTGAGGTGCGCACATTCTTTCTGGTCGACCGGCTAGCCTATTGTTGAGCAGTGGGTCGGTTCGCTGGGGATGTCACTCACTGGTGTATCTAGCATTGGGGTGTAGTGCTTTCTACAAGGGCGCCACCAGCACTATGCGCTGGAAAGTTCATGTGGTCAAACTAAAATGATATACATGAAATAAAAAGATGATTCACTTTAACATAATTATAATGTCATAGTATATGGACAATATTCTTTCTTAACAATATCTATTTCTATATGTGGGTGGGTAACGTGGTCAACGAAAACGTATCCCATCAGTCCCACAAATCGTGCTTGTGCTTCATCACTGTCCCGAAGGATTGTGCTTCATGGGACAAGCAAGGTGCATCCTCTACTAAGACTATTTCTGAATAAAAACATTCTGTGAAATGACATGCAATAGTAGTAGTTGAGCAGTTTCCTGCAACTATACGATAGTGGGAAAGGGTGTTTTTTAGGTACCTGGGTTCCGTGGGGGATGTCGGGAGCCTCTGGATCTGACGGGGGCTGGTGACCGTGAGTCCTCGTTGGAGGCGTCCTGCTGTGGACGTCGTGCTGAAGAACTGTTGTTCACTTGTAGTTATAGTTTGTATTGTCTTATTGATGCACTGGTTCCCGCACTCGCGTACGCGTATTTTACGTCGGTAAAATTTGGGGGCGGATCCGGGTCGTAGCGAAATGCGGCGGCGCAGAGCGGATTTAGCGGGATTTAGCGTGCGCGCGAGCTGAATGCGTCTCGGTCACTGGTAGTTATAATGTTTGTGCGTAAACACGGGCTGATTTAGGCAGTCACTCGCGGCGAAGTCAATCGCGGTGACTCGGGGCTGATAATGGTGGTTGCCATGTGGTCGCGACGCGTAAGCGTAGCGGTATACGTCCGCTAGCTTCGACTCTAAAAGGGTGACTGGTTGCGCTGCTCTTCAGCCGCCTGCTTGTCGTTTGACAGCTGCAGGACAGCGGCGGCGGAACGCGCGGGCGCGGGGCATTCCTTGAGGTGACGTCACGCTTTCGCGTGAACAAGTAGTAAGCTGTGATAGGCTCTCCTTATTAGTCGCAGAACCGATAAGAAGTAAGGCAGACCGTAAACCATACGTAGTATAGAACACTCTTAGGCTAGGTAGTGTGATGATCTTCTACAGGGGAAGGTAGCAGATGGATACCTACGAGAGGCTCAAAGATCGTGCTCATTGGTGTGCAACAAGGAGAATGTCAGCAATGGACAACTATAAGCTAATGACGATGACTTAGCTAGCGGGGTTACTTAATATTTTCAACACACTAACTTTTAATACTTATTGATTACCAAAATATTGTGATGGGGCAATATAATACATTCAAAAAATATTTTTTAAAGTGGTAACTTCTATAGGCGCGTTGAGCACTTTTTGGGTGAACAAAAATCATGGAACTCGCGTCATCGTCACCGAACGTTTTGTCATAGAAAAGTTTGTTTTGAGTGAAAACTTCTTTAGGCGCGATAATGGTTTCCATGACAACCTATTGTTGTTGATTGTGTGTCTTAAACATAATTCAAATAGTTTACACTTCTATCGACAGTCCCCAAAGACTGCCCCGTATGATTTTTTTATATTATTTTGATGGATTAAAATCTTTGTTCTGTCACCGAAGTGAAGAATCACTAAGCGTTCCTGCACCTTACTGGGTTCACGTTGGCATTAGTGACTGACTGGGTAGTCATTTTGAAATGTATCCTACTTTAGTGGTACATTTACTTAGTTGGTGGGGTGGTGTACTTATGGTTTTCTCTACCGAAAAGAAGAGAAGAGAAGGTACTCAATTCGACTGTATATATTTTTTTTTGTTTGTTACCTCATTACATTCGATAGGTCGAACCGATTCTCAAAATTATTTTTGTTTAAAAGCTGGTGTTTCCCGTGGACTACCCATTTAAATTTAATCAAATTGTGTCCAGTCGTTTTTGAGTTACACTCCAATAACTGAATGGAATTGAAGTCTGTATAATTTATTTCAAATATACTTGTCGTGTGGAAACATACTGCTCAGCCGTGCGATTCTAAGAGTAAACATTGTTGCATCTTTGACAACATCCGTGAAACAAATGACGAGGTGACAAGAAACGTTGGAAAAACAACCTTATGTACAATGGCGATATCTCATAAAGTATTTGCCATCGGTGAGCTCGTCGACGAGCGCATCAACGCATTATTAGAGAATCGCACGGCAGCTCATCTTATTCAGTTCATCAGTCTTGGCGCTTACCTCCAGGTGAACGATTTGCCTTTTCCTTTAATTAAAATAATACCGACATTCGCATTCAGCGGTCCACACACACACAGCAGATCACGTTATATTGCTGTGCTTTCATATCAGCTTTAAAACTATATTGAATGGAACTGAATTACGATGATTGAATACAGCTTGAATTTTATATCATCAAAACCATAAAAATACAACGTAGAAAAATTAATACGAACTACAGTTATTTGAACTTGGATAAAGCGGTAAAACTAGAACGGTAGATTTATTTCTCTATATCTTAATGCAAATAAAAGTAACATATTACGTTACACATAACTGTTGTCCTTAAGTTGTAAGCAGTTGATGTATTTTATTAACTGACTTCAAAAAGGAGGAGGTTATGTTCGATTGTTGTTTTTTGTGTATGTCAGACGATTTCAACCCCATCTGTGGACCGATTCCTAACATAATTTTTTTGTTTCGTAGAATATACTTCCGAGGTTCATCAAATTCCGTCAAGCAGTTTTTGAGTTATACTGAAAAACAAAAAGTGTTTCGCCTATCTTGATCATATCATCATTGACGGTGGATGACAATCGATTCCGTAAGTAGCAAAGGTCACTAAAAATGGTTAATCAATTTTCATTACCAAAAAATGGAACCGACTTCAACACCAAAAAGTGCGAAATAACTTGTCGAAGTCGGTACCATGCACACAATATTGTGATAATAGGTAATTTTGAACTATCATAGTACTGACTTCAACAAGTTATTTCATACTTTTTAGTATTGAAGCCGGTTCCATTTTTTGTCAAAGTTTTAAATGTTTTTGGTGTTTTCAGAAGAAATCAAGAGGTTGAATTTAAATAATTTATGAATATGAATTTATAACACATAGAACTAGCGACGTGTCACCTAGTACGTTATATTTAAGAAATAGAAACAAATATATCTATTAATAAGGATATCACCCCGTGCTTAGTATAAGGTTTCGCAACTTCGGTACCTAATAACTGATTGTCGGCATTATACATTTTTATAGTGTATTTTTGCTATGGTTTAGTTAAGATCTTTTAGTCTAAGTCTATAAATCTTTGAGATAGACCATCATAAGTGTTTTTACAAATAAAAATACTAAACACAAATACGCTATATTGGTAAACAAGTTGACATGTCAGTTATACGTTGAATAAAATGTAACTTACATAACTAGTACTATAATTCTTGAAATAATTATAAAATAAAGTCAAATAAATATTCAATATCCAATGTCAAATATAGGTGCAAATTACCTAGTCACTTAATAAACATTTTGAATAATTGGTCATTATAACTTAAAAATATACTCATATTATAAATATTATATATATTTTAGTTTCATTAGCTCATCAAGGCGTTTGATCGATAAGCCAACGTTTCAATCATGATTTAAAGCTCACAATACGTATATCAGCGTAATCACGTAGATCAGCTTGTTAGACTTGGCCAAGGAGCGGGGTATAGCTGCTAGCTTATGGGCGTTGCGCGTGCTGTAGGAGTGCACCTTATTGTGCTTTATTGTTATTTTTATATTATATTATTGTCCCGAACGTGTCACAAAAACGCACACATTAAGGATCACAATAATTGATTGATTCAGGCGTTACTTTGCGGAAATCCATTATCAAAAAACGATATTAAAAATATTTAGTGACACTTCCGCTGAAAAGAAAACAATGATTTTGGCCTATTTGGGGGCGTGCACCACCCTCACTCCCGCATAAAATGCTTATAGGAAGAATACAAAATAAAAAACACAAGAAACCCCAAATAAACCAACACCGATTCGACACGTGTTTCGCCTCTACACGAGGCATCCTCAGGAGATGTTGACTATTCCATTTATACACATACCTATTAGCATTTTATGCGGGAGAGAGGGTGGTGCACGCCCCCAAATAGGCCAAAATCATTGTTTTCTTTTCAGCGGAAATGTCACTAAATATTTTTTAATATCGTTTTTTAAGGATCACAATGGCCGGCAATATGAGAATGCCGAGTTTCTTGAAGTAAGTTCTCCCGGAGGTGTCCCGAGACACTCGCATGATCGTTCTGATGGCCCTGATTTAAGTTTTACACTTTATGTTATTTGAAACTTTATTATAACAAGTCACAAATGTTTTAATAAAAATGTTTCTAAGGTTTTATTACATAGAAGATTTTAAGTTTAAGCCAAGTTAAGTTTAAAAAAGCTCTCACAAGCAATTTTGGCTGATATATCGCAAATGGTTCCACTGGTAAAAATAGTGATGTTATTACTTTCATTTGAATAGACCTTCAATTATATCTCACACAAGAAGTGAAAAAGAAAGAGAGAAGAAAAACAGAATGTTAATAAAAACACTTTTTTAAACTATCACGGTTGTTCTCTAAAGTTATATGATTATTAACGGGATATTTACCGTGGTAAGGTTGTGGAATGAGCTCCCGATATTTCGGCGCAGTTACATGCACCATGTTCACGGGAAGACTGACAGTACAGTCTTCCCGTGAACATATAACTTTAGAATGTTAATAATATTATTAATGTATATTAAAAATGGTCTTTAGAATAAAAATATAAGAAATACTTAAATATAGTTTTCCATTTCTATTGTTGGGCACCACCCATAAAATACATACTTGTACAATGTTTTATCCTCTTACATATTGAATCATATTTTAGAGCTGTAGAAATAAATTTTCTCAATTTACTAACTAATAACTAATTTATAATTTAGTGTCGTGAATGCTAAGAATTATGCAATAATTTTTTATTGCATTTCAGTTAACACAGAAAATCAAATAAGATCCTTAATAGTCTATTACGAACAATGACGTATCATTATTGTGCATAATTCGATTTAAGGACGATACAGCAATTCAAATTATTTGACAAATGGGAATTATAAAATATGGCTAACAAAGATAGTTTCTTCTTCTTCGTTGCGCTCTTGACAGAGCGGTCGTGATCGTCATGTAGTAGTGTTGGTGGGGCCAGAAGATATACGCCTCACGATGTCACGCCATTTTTGCCTGTTAGCGGTCATCCTGGTGCACTTATGCAACGAACCACCGACCGCACACTTGATTTGGTCAGTCCATCGCATCGGTGACCTACCGCGCTGTCTGGTGCCTTCCACTCTGCCTTGGACGAGTAAGCGCTCTATAGAGTCGTTGTCTCGCCTGGAAACGTGTCCAAGAAGAAAGAAAAGATAGTTTACTACCGTGCAAAATCTTAAAACTCTGGTTGCCACTGCATTTGCTACAGACAGACGGTGCTCTTTGCAGCAGCCGAAAGACTTGACTAGTTTGTCAAAATAACGAAAAAGTACATTTTAATCTTCACTATGACAAAAGAATAGCGACTATTTGTAAGAAGCTCACAAAAAACGTCCCACACTTTTGCAAAAGAGTGTAAGAGATGCAACATGTGCTTTTATTATTCAAAAGGAATATTTTCTTTACAGCTTGCTTATTCAATCTTTGCCTTTCTGGATTTTCCGCGAGCGTCCCTTGCAAGATTATTAGTTCAGCTTTAAAAATACAGTGCGGAAAATGTCAAGATTTTCACTTTAGTTAACTTTGGTGACATACGAAAGCGGACTAGCGCAAAATTGAGAAACTAGTGTTTCTAGAAATTACATTTGCATATGAAACACAAACTCTTCTCTTTCTTTTTATTATAGGACAAGCTGGCGTTAAAACACTATCAAATCTGATTTTAAAAGATGATTTAAGATTTAAGATAAATTACACCGGTCAGAAAACCAGATTGTATCTTTGGGAAAACACAGACACAGACAATGAACTCTATTCCTTAACTGTGCGCATTATAAATGTTGGAGGAAAATGCTATGTTGGCTATGGCATTCCGAACGTGATTTTATGATGAAATTCTCGTGACCCAAGGCTTCAGTTCACATCGATGTTATATGTGAAGTAGGTACACTAAAGACTTGATTATTTGATTGCAAACATACGTCACTACTCGACATATTGTATGTTGAAAGTAAAAACAGATAAAATAAACATTTCGTATTGTTTCTGTTGTTAGTATATAACAACTTTGAATCAAAGCTTCAAGGTTTTGACCTCAAATGAGTTGAAATAATGAGGTTTTCGGCCCATTTCTCAATTGGACAGGCTGCTACTATATATACCAAGCCTTCACACAGATGAGAACAGTATTGCATACATAAGTGATGTATTGCTAGTTATATTTTACCAGTTGTTTAAAACAAATTGTCAAGTATTGTTTCATACTTGCAAAGACATTTAGCTTTTTAGCTTCTCACTGAGCCATAGACTTAATGAAAGATCCAAAACTGATATTTTAATGATGGTCAGTTGTCGGTAAAGCAAAGTCAGAGCCAGATGAAATTTACATCGTTCCGGGGTAAAGAGACACGCTCAGGCTTTAGTGGCATTAAGCTTGACCGTAATGGTATAGCCTCAGCTGGAGACTGCTTATCAAACACAATCGCTAAACCATGGACCGCGTACTACGACATGCATTGGATATGTATTCGCTCCACTACATTGTTATGCAACTGCAATTATGTTTGTGACAAGGGCAAGTCATAAGATAGTATAAAAGTTTGAATGCCACCTAGAGCCTCGATCTGCAGTTTTGTCTGGTACAGCACTGCGTTCATGTCTTCAAGACATCACGTGTCATTAAAACACGAACAGGATGGTAAGCGTTACACACGCCAATAACAGTCGCTATGTTTCCGAAGTTAAGCTAGTACGAAAACTAACAATCAACACTGCACCTCACTCAACACTGAGTCATAGTTTTGTCCTGAGGTTCGTGAGGTCATGACAATGGGTAACGGCTGAAAATCAGTGAGTAAGGATTATGTCCTTAGTCGTATGCTGAGTCGGGACCCATGTTCATGACACACACAGCACCGCGTCGTTTTCTACATGTGTAATGTGTTTATTTAGTGTATTGTGTTCCTCTAATTTGTAGAATATGTAATGTGATGTGTGTGTCTTGAATAAATATTCTATAATATTAGTTTTCTTTCTTTCTTTCTTTCTTTCTTTCTTTCTTTCTTTCTTTCTTTCTTTCTTATAGCAGTTTAGACCTCCTAGTAATGCCATTTGCTAAAGCGCATACTGTACAGCCATGTGATTCTCTAAGTGCAAACATCGTTGCATCTTTGGCAACATCCGTGAAACAAATGAAGAGATCACAAGAAACGTTGGAAAAGCAACCTTATGTACAAGGGCGATATCTCGTAATGTTTTTGACATCGGTGAACTCGTCGACGAGCTATTCAACGAATCATTAGAGAATCGCACGGCAGTTTAAGCACGTTATGGTGTGCAAATACCACCTGCTTAGGATCCAGTAATATCATAATAGTATCAGTCATAAGCTGTTGCACATGAGTCACCCCACATTCTCACGTTCATAAGAACTAAAATGTAACCACCTACACAAAAAAACCTATATACAATGGAGAATATTGTATAATATACTAACTACTCTCTACTTAATTTATCTGCGTGTAGCCATGCATGTAGTTAACAGCACGTCGTAGCTTAGCACAGCTACGACGACCTTGACTTGCCGCGTCTCAACCCTTTTCTTACGCTGCCGCCGCCGCCCACCCGCCGCCGGCCGGGGCTTGTCTGCATTGCGCGCGCGCTTTTTACATAGTGTTAATTATGCTTAGACCGGCAAAACTGATATATAAAATTTTGTATAGAAGAAAAAAAATACAAATTTTTGAAAGACGTAGAATAAAAAATGTTTGTATTGATGTACAGAATATGCTCTTTAAAGGATGCTAATTGATTAGAAGTACCCCTGTATACACATCCCACACCAACAAAACTTGTGATGATGTTTTTCACTCAATCACGCAAAAAATCTTAGTGGGTTAGGATGGAATTAGTTCTGGGGATGGCTTTTACCTGGGAGTACCTCTCTATCCAGATTCAACGGAGAATTCACTATTACATTATTCCACGCTCGCATAAACTAGTCTAACACAAAAACTGAGCCCCAAATAAACTATTGTAAGTTCCGTTCATAAAATATCAACCAATCACAAAACAAACAGTCCAACATCCAATTCTATTATAACATAATCAACTCAATACAGCTCGTAAAATATTATTTTTCACTTCCGCTAAAACAATATCTTCATTAGGTCGTTCCTTTACCTTCCCGTTATTCGGAGCACGTACAACGCTGAACAGACTGGGAGATATTACTGTTTACTATTTACAATTTATTGTTTTAGTTTTGTTACTAATTAGTAGCCGTTGTGCAATTGTTTCTCTGGAAGCTATTAACTTTGTTTAAGTGTGATTTAATTAAATACTAGCCGTGGGCAGCGGTTTACCCGCGTATAATTTACGAAATACATGTTGGTAACATTTTGTTGGTTGGCTGACCTAGTCACCATGGACCTTCAAGTCCACATGGGAGTGGCCACTGCGATGGTGTATGGGAGCCACCGCAACTGAGGCGGATTGCGGTGTCGTATGGGCGGGCACCGCGGCTGAGTGTTGGAGGCTGCGGTGGGAGAGGAGTGCCGGTATTGTGGAGCACTGCTCGCCCTGTCTTTCGCGGCTTTGACGGGGCTACCACCATTAGATAGCGCAGGGGAAGACGACTGTAGGTATTGTGGAAGGGATAGGGGAAGAGGACTATAAATGCAAGCGATACCACGGGGGGTCAGTTTATAGGGTGTTTGGTAGAGGGACCGACAAACCAAATGAGCGTGTTCGGGGGACCACTTGGAGAATACAAGTTGGCCTAAATAAATCCCAAACCCCCCAATATGTTTAACTTTTTTTTTGTGATTTTTCCCTTTTTCTCCGAAATTGTACCTATTTACCACCATAACATTTGTAAAATTTGTAAAAACTAAAAACATCCGGTCTAAAACATACTTTACAAATGTTACGGTGGTAAATAGGTACAATATTGGAGAAAACGAGATAATTCACAAAAAAAAGTTAAAAAAAATTGGGGTGTCGGAGATTTTTTTTGGCCAACTTGTATTCTCCAAGTGGGCCCCCGAACACGCTCATTTGGTTTGTCGGTCCCTCTACCAAACATCCTGTATAGTTTAGTTATGATATGGTTCTTCTTCTTCGACGTCATCATAGTTGGTGTGCTGTCAATGTAAATTTACGTTAGTTTTTTTTTAAGTTTAATGTTTCCCGGAGAAAATGAATGGCCTTAAAAACCTTCAAAAATCGGATGTTCATATAACTATAAGTGATTTGGGTCATCTGCGTTAAGTTTCAATTAGTGAAAAGCAATATGGTGTTTGTTTTAAAGTCGATTTACTGAAAACAGTGATTTTGAGCTGAAGTGAATTCAATTTTTTTAATGACAAAGTGATTTCAACGGTGAAATCGAGCCTTCGAACATATCAACATTCTTTCAATAGTTTTTTTTTTATTTCAATTTTTTTATTTTTTTTTGTATACCGAACTGGGTAGCACTTGACCACTATCTCACCTGATGCTAAGTGATGATGCGATCTTGTTTATATTACATTACAAGCGAGCTATATTACTACATAGTAAGGTGAAACAGCTGCTCTTATAGCTAGATATTAAACTTTTACTTTTAACCGGCAAAAAACTCACGTTAGGGATCGAATGTGTAGTCCCGGGTTTCGAGCATGTCAGATGCTAATCTTCAAAGCGAGTGCGCAGTGACGTCTGCGAGCTCCCGGCGTGATGGGCAGTTTAATATGTGTCAAACTCACGAGATTCTTTACACAAGAATCTCAATACAAAATTACTCTCAAGCTTACAGATTAGTTAATATAAAGTACATGAGAGGTTTGAAGTTGTCTGGATGGCACAAATATTCAACCATTCTTTTCAATTCAAGCAAGCACGCTTTATATTTTATATTCTAATTCTTTTCTGCAAAATAAAGCTCACAATGAAAATAAGTGGCCACTTCAATCTCTCAATCCGTATGCAGCGTTCATCTCTATACAATTCCCAAGAATGGGGTTCACCATTCATCTTACATATTCCGGACATCGACCTAGATTCAAGAAGCTCTTAGAGAATTCAGCGCACTTTTTCACCCACCTATCACTTGGCAAAGACGCTGTCGCCCGTTTTTATGTCTTAATTTTTCTGAAGCGAGTTCTTTGTGCATTATTGGACTAAATTCTCTAGCTTCGTATGCCTTGTCACTGAATAGTTACTTTTTAAATACTTGCGCTGAATTCTGTAAGAGCTTCTTGAATCTAGGTCGATATAAAATTTACTCTTAAGTATCTGAATATTTCAATGTAGTTATTATTTTCTTGTTCAAACATGTAGTACTGAATAGTAACCATTACTTACTTAAATTATTTTACTAAGTTCTACACGTGCAGCTTGTGGAGTGACTTTACACAAAAATCTTACAGCGCCCTCCGAATCCAGTACAATAACGCGTTCAGGATGCTGCTGGCGCTCCCCCGCTACTGCAGCGCATCTACAATGTTTGCGGAAGCGCGAGTAGACTGCTTACTACGCTACAATGCGCAAGAGATGCGGCTCCCTGGTGCGGAGGGTGCGGGGGAGCGCTAACAGCATGCTGGCCGCGCTCGCAGACAGGCTCGACTGTCCCTATATATGTCATTGTTGTGAATTGCATATAAATAAACTTAATATTAATAGGTAATTTTAATTTAATCTAATAATTTAATGTAATTTTGGTATATGTATTACTACCTAGGTACATGATAGAAAATAACTTTATGAATGCATTAACTGGTGCCCGCGACGCCGTCTGCGCAGGGTTAGTACTTCGAGTAGTATTATCTTCTCCAAGGCCATATATATCTTTATACCAAAATGTCAAAAAATATTTAGATGGTCAAACGTAATTGCTATGACAGTGTTATATGAGTAAATTTAAATACTTAGTAAATCAATCAGTAAACACAAATTCATAATCTATATCCATACAAATAATATAAAGAGGAAAGATTTGTATGTAAGTATGTTTGTAACGAATTGGCTCAAAAAGTACTGGATCGATTTCAAAAATTCTTTCACCATTGGAAAGCTACATTCACCCAGAGTAAGATAGGATATATAAGATTCATCATCATCATCCATCACCACGCGGGTGAAACCGCGGAGAGCTAGTTAATAATAAAACACAGTACCTACGTACATACAAATATGACATTAATAACCATAGAAAACAAAATTCATTAAATATCATCAACCTGGGCGGTATTACTGTTACATTTTATAACCCTTGACAGTCGCCGAGCATGTCTAGTGTACCGAGCTGTCAAAATGACAGCGTGATTTTGAATAAGCTATCAGAAACTGACACAAACTTTGACAGAACTGTCATCATTACGATATTGACGTAGAGGCGGAGATCTTGTTATTTTGTCTATGCTGCACCCAAGAATATTACGCTTTTCTCCCGCGTGGTGATGAATGATGATGATAAACAATATCTTATGTGTTAATCCAGCGCCTCATCTACCTCCATACCAAATTTTATCAAAATTGTCCCCGCCGTTTGTGCATGTAAGAGTAATAAACATCCACACATCCATACACCCAAACATCCATACAATCACAAACCCATACATCTAAAGTCACAAACTTTCACGTTTATAATATTAGGAGGAGTAGGATTTTCAGAGCCTTTTTTTTGTCGATCGAATTTGTTTTGTTGAGTTGTATTTTTCGAAGGCCTGAACATTTCTAATGTTGTTAATAAAAAAAGTTAAATCTGCAGCTTATCAAAAAAACTAACACAAAACGGACTTTTTTGCATAGTTTCTTTAGTGATAGTGAAAGGAACATCTTCATTTTTAACCAGACTTGAAAGTAATTTACTTTAAAGCTTCCTATAGTTATATAAAAAAGCTCGTTAATTTTACGACTGCACGACCTTTTTCCGAATTTGTCAACGTCGCTCTCGTTCGTATTTGGGAGACCTGATTTTACAACTCAATTTCTTTTAATACTGCACTTTTCCTTTCTCATTATTGGCATTATGGCGTGATTTTTTTACACTTTGTATAGAAACTTTACCGGCTCCGTAAAATGAGACGGTAGTGGCCCTGCCTTCGAAGTTCCAGTGTGAGTGTCCATGAGTCCCAGGTTTAATCCCTGACGGGGCAAATATTTAACTAATGGGGAAAAAAATACTTTTGTCGGATCTTGGATATTGTATGTGTTCATACTACCTGCGACACAGGATATTGTAGTGCGGGGTAACAATTTCATTATATGTATATATTGTTTTCATCCCGACGAACACTTTTCAGTGAACGGAAAAGTAAGTAATTTTCTACAAGTAGAACGGCTTTACTGCTAGCTTTGACTCACGCAGGTTTACCGCGAGACGCGTGTAGGGATATCTACACGGCATCTACGAACAAATTTTCGATCGATATTTTTTGTTGGTAGCATTCTTACACAACAGAAAACTGCTAACCGCTCTGCCGGCACTCACGTAATGATAGCCAGAAAGCGTCCTCCGCCTCCACCGCACCGCCTCATCCCATTTTTGTCGCCTATTTATCGCGAAGACGTTCTACTTACTGCAGGTTGCGCGTTCCAAGTACTTTGGTTACAGGTAGATAAAACGGAAATTAAAATTGTATAAAATGTACCCGATTCAATGCATTTAAAGTTGTTTAATTTCAATGATTATATTGCGTTCACACAATAGATATGTTCACCAAACAGACTAACGCAGCTGGAGGTTCACGTAGGATTTATTCGGCTTTACAGTAGATACCAACCGTGGATAATATCCTACCGCAGCGGTGACATTGTGCCTACGTCACCCTTAGCAGCTGTTGGTTCAAATTAGGTAAGTTGTAACAGCTTGGGGTTTGATGAAGACGGATTTTGGGCCGGAGATATTGGTGGACTTATAATTTGTTCAAAGTCAAAGTGTAGCAGTTTAATATGAAGGTTAAGTTTGGTAAATTAATTATGCTTGGTAGTAAAGTTTACTCTTTCAGCGCTAGGGCTGACGAATAGCACTTGTAGTGGAACTTGCCTAAATATTATACTAATTAACTATAAGAATATTTTTACGTCCATTGCATAGAAAGGCGGCTGCTAGTGTTTTTTTAACTTTGAAACCGAAGACACTTGCTTGTTGTGATTAAAGGTATAATGACCACCATAAAAATAATTCGAAACCCTAAATATTCTTACCGAAAAAGAAATCAAAAGCAACAGCTAGTTCCTATTGTACAACAGTACAATGATTGAAACTTTCGTAAGTATTACTTATTTTAATGTTATTTGACGGTTTAACTTACGCGGTAGGTATAGCCGAATATGTCGACCGGTTTCGTGACCGTCCGGGGCACTTCTTCGTGGAGTCCGTTAAACCGTCGTCATACGTAAACCGTCAAATAATATTAAAACAGTATAATGATACTAACTGATCAACCTCTGACTGCACTTTAACACGTATCCGGAGGCCAAATTTAATATTATAATTACTAAACTTTTAGGTAAAATTGTATTCAGTAATTAGTTTTGTATGTAATAATTTTACATTAAAATGCTGGTTTAAACTTCGGTGTTAATTGACTATAAGTACTATTGACACTACTTTGCTACATGGAAGTTGAACGTATGCCATATTTTTTCTATCATCATACAACTACTTCAAATGAAACACACAAAAGAATATATGTTGATTGGTAATAGGTGCAGATTTATTAATCGGCCATGTTACATGCAAATTTGCGTTATTTTCTTTAAAGTTTCACAATGAACTAACCCTAAGTTATTTTATGATGAAACTACTAGCGCCCCGTGGTTTCACCCACGTGTTAATGGATGATGATGATGATTATGATGACGAAACGTCGCACCTTATCTACATCGACACCATATTTCAGCCGTTTGAGCGTGAAAGTGGTGGTTAGTGATGGAGCGGTTAAATGTGATATCACACAAAACATAGAATGGCAACTGGTTAAAAGACAACTGCTGCAAGCTCATTCAAAAATAACAAGATCTTTTTTGTTTCAGGTCTACTATTTCACAGAGCAGTCCTGATGTCTGGGTCAGGGCTCAGTCCTTGGTCCTTAGTAGCGGACCCTAACAAGTACGCGGCTCTCGTCGCGACGCATGCAAACTGTTCTCCAGGTGCTTGCTTCTTTATCTAATACGTGTATTTCCTTTATTTGAGTTTGTAATCTGTCCCTACCTTATTCCTCGCAAATAACTTTTTGTTGTATATGTAAGTACCGAGACAGGCAGCTGCTTAGCACACATGCTAGTGACTTACTGAGTTACTGCAGCTGTCAAAGCCATATTTCAAGGCTAATCTTCTGTCCCGATGCGCTGCGCTCTACCGTAAGGTAGCGCTCCTGAACAATGTATATTTATACTCAGGTTAAAACGCAATAATATTAACAATGTTATTAAATAATAAGTACATGTTAAATATTGGTTTTGTCAATAATACAAATCAACCTTCGATCACCACATAAAAGTTGAAATTACGGCGCGTTTTGAGTCTTAGTGATTCTGCGCAGCCGTGCGATTCTAAAGAGCTCGTCGACGATCTCACCGATGTCAAATACTTAATGACATATCGCCCTTGTACATAAAGTTGCTTTTCCAACGTTTCTTGTCATCTCTTCATTTGTCTCACGGATGTTGTCAAAGATCAACTATGTTTGCTATTAGAGAATCGCACGGCACTGCAATGCTTTTGACAGAACGTAATCACACAGAAGACTTCTAGCATATACACAATCACGCATTTGCGTCTGCAATGGGGAGAATAAACACAACTTTCACCAGTTATCATATTATATGTATATGTTATATTTTAAAAGCGGAAATAAGGATCCATCCTATTGATTTTTAGCGCAGCAAAATATTCTTGATGATAAACGACCAATAAGCTGTATATTTTGTTCAACAGAATTAACACCGCCAGCGTTACTCCGGTGCTTACGAGAGCGCCCTTTAGAGGCGCTTTTGTCAGCGCCCGTGCAAGCGCCGGATTTCGCTTACGCCTTCGGTCCCAGTGTCGACGGAGTTGTTATAGGTAAGTGGTCACGATAGAAATTTGTCAGCGCCGGTAGCGAATATTTACGCTCTGAATAGATTCGGAGAAGCGCTCGTAGCTTGACTTGGCGATCTTAACCGATCAACAAGTTAAGCTACACTTGCTGCGTTCAGGAGTTGGATGGGTGTGTGCTAGTGGCATTATTCAACTGAGCGCTTTCGTGCTTCGGAGGGCACGTTAAGCCGTCGGTCCCAGTTGTTTGTATTAGGAGAACAGTCGTTAGGCTATGTCGAGAGCCTTCGGGCGGCCTGAAAACTTCGACATGGGTTGGCCACTAACCTATCCACCAAGCCGCACTGGGCCCGCGTGGATTATGGCCCAACTCCTCTCTCCGAGAGGAAGGCTCGAGTCCCAGAAGTGGGAACAAAATGGGCTGATTATGATGATTATTATGAAGAGATTCTAAGCTATTTCATAAAAAATTTACTAACTCTTGAAATGTCATAACAAAATTATATTGAAATGCTTAAATAGTATTTAAAATATGTTAATTTCGTTTACGGAACGCTTTAGTAATAAAACTGTTTTAATCTGGGCATTTTAGAGTCAAATATATTCTATTTAAAAATAATAACGTATATCCTGGATGACTGATGGTTCGACGTAATGCCTAAGCCACTGCGGCGTTATGCTTACCATCAGGTGCGCAAATTACCCGTCTCATCATACAATTGCATAAAAAAACAACCAGGCAGTCTTTGGGGTCCATTGAATAGAAGTGAAAATGATTTCAATTATTTTTAAGACACACGCTACAACAATATTTAGTCATGGAAACCATCGCGCCTAAAGAATTATTTTCTTCAAAACTACATTAACTATGACAGAGATTTCGATGAAGATAATCAGAAAAAAATGCGAGTTCCTTAATTTTTCTTCGCCCAAAAAGACGTAGAAATAATGATTTGAGTTCCATGATTTTTGTTCACCCAAAAAGTGCCAACGCCTAAAGAACTTAGCACTCACTCAAAAACCTGATTGAAAAGAAAAGGCACATGGATAGGATTGGACCTGCATATTCTGGATTTGCAGTACCATGTAGGTATATAAACCATATATATAATACCATACATATAATATACTATAGTAATTTTTAAACGTTATCGTCATTATTACTCGAGAATGGTACGTGAAGCGGTTGAGATTAAAAAACACCGTAACTTCAACCGGGAGGATGGATTCAAACTGGCGGCAACATGGAATCCAGTGATTAAAAAGTGTTCCCGTCGCGATTTATCCTCAGAAAAATCTGTCGATATCGTTAGTGTTGTGTGTGGGACAATGACTTTTTATAACAACTGTTGGGGTAAATTAAAAAGTATCTCCATACTTCAAGACAGTGACACCCGCCTCTTCAGTCCGCTCGTGACCACGATCAATGCAACTTGATCTAAACGTCGAGGTAATAAATAAGTACTATTACTAACGCGATTAAGCCCCGTGAATATAATATAAATATAATATACTATATATAAAAATTAACCCCTATTTCTCCTGATGACGCTATAACTTGAGAACGTCGGATTTCATTAATTTTTTTTATGTTTTCTAATACTTCGTGACAGGTACATTTTGACTTCCATTAAAATTCCAAATTTACAAAAACAAGATAATATGGGAGATTATAGCGAAGCCGAAGGTCGAGCCTACTACGCGAACGAAATCGCGGGCAGTGGCTAGTATACTATAAAACAAAGTTAGTTACTAACTGTTAGTCTTTCTGTCTGTTCGTGATAAACTCAAAAACTACTGAACCTATTTTTATATTGTTTTTAACAATGCATAGAGTGGTTCTCGAAGAAAGTTTTAGTATATAATTCGGCTAAAATATAAGAATTCTTGTTGCTCAGCTTTCAATGAAAACGCAGCCTAAGCCCTATGAGATAAAACAAAATGATGTATGGTGGAAAGGAAAGGATATCATATTATATCGATTTTAATATCTACTTTAAAAATTGGCAATTATAAAGTGGAAATTGGTAAGCTATTTACATGCTTCAAAAATCTTAATACGTATACGGTATTTAGATTTTTGAGATTTTAAATTATCATATCTCGGGGAAGGACAGAGGATACTTTTCATCATCATCATCATCATCATCATCATCATCATCATCATTATCATCATCAGTTATCACCACGAGGGTGAAAACGAGGGGCGTAGCTGGCGTAATTTTTTTATAATTATTGTGTTTTTCGATTTGTCATATCCCGAAAGGACGAAAGATACTTTCATCATCATCTATCACTACTCGGGTAAAACCACGGGGCGCAGCTAGTATACCCATAAGAAAGTCGTAATAGTGTAGCTATTGTAGTGCAACACTTGTAACTCAAGAACGGCTGGACCAATTTTTTATAGTTATTTTTGTTTTTCAATTTGTCATATCTCCGGGAAGGACATAGGATACTTTTAATCATCATCATCATCATCATCATCATCCATCACTACGCAAGTGAAACCGCGAGGCGCAGCTAGTAAAAGATAAAAAAAACTGTGTAAGTCGTTAGTCGATATAAACAGAGTATATCGACAGAACTGTAGTTTAAAAGGTCAAAAGCACACACATATACATGGGTATAGATATTCATACACTGATACGTGGACTGGTATGTTGGCAACCCTACCTTCTCAGCCTCTGGCCCCCAATTCCAATGTCTGGGTGTGTATGTATATAAGTATGTATAGTACAGATTATGCCCATATGTTGTCAGGGTTCGGCAGTATTTGAATTACTAAAATATGTTATTATTAAAATACGTAATTGAAGTACAAATACGTATTAGGTATTTGTATTTCAATTACTTCCTTAAAATTGATATTTATAATTAGTATTTCAAATACCTGACGCCGACGTATTTAGTAATTAGTATTTCAAATACTTGAGGCTTCAAAATACATTTTAATATTAAAATACACTTAACCTTTATTTAGCGATTGTGAGTGACCAGTAGAAAGATTGTTTTTAGTAGGTTTTATTCACTCCAACATGGGGCTGTTTGTCTGACAGTACATTTATAAATTTAGTGTTCATGAAACTTTGCTTTTATTTTATTTAGTGATTATTTTATCTTGATTTCCTCTACTTTTCAGCCCGCGTTGGTCTAGATTTCTTATTTTGTAATTTTTATTACGTATGTCAAATAAAAATAGCTAAAATACTGTATTTTGTATTTTAATTACTTGCGATTCAGTATTTTTAATTTATATTTCAATTAAATCAAAGCATGTATTTTGCCTAGCCCTGTATGTTGTCCCATATCATTATATAACAGATAACAAACTATATAAAATACATTGTAACCGGCAGTAAAAATGTGGGACATACCTACAATATCCGAAGTCAAACAACGACGCTTCAAAATGTGTTGCCCTAATTGGCTTCGAGCCAAACTCAGTTTTCAATGCTGGCTACCAGATTCTCAATTTAGTCGAGTAAAAAGAGCTAAGAGTGAATACATTAAACGCATCTGTTGTTTTTCTATGCTAGTGACAAGAAGGCCTCTTTTACCTGATGGTAAGAGTTACGACTGTCCATGACAGAGGCAGTGTAACCCAAGCTCCAAAATTCTATTCAGCACAGCGCTCGTCACTCTGAGATGTAGCTGTTCAGTTTAATTCGCTCAGTAATTTAACTTACTACAGTGCCCTTCTAACTTAACACAGTAATGCTTTCACACTAGAGCTTCAAAGAAGAATGTTTAGCACTGCGGTTGTACCAAGATAGACACTAGTAGAAGTGAATATAATGTCTAATTAAAATTTTACATAAAGCGTAAAGTTAATAAACACGATTATTTAGTCATAGTCATAGTACTTTATCTATCGACTTCCAATTAAAGAAGGAGGTGCTCAATTAGACTGTTTTTGGAACGAAGTTCCTTATCGCGCGTTGTGAAAGGGGGCTAGACGGAAAAAATTCTTACGAAAAGTTGTCACGACACTTTTTGCTATAGTAAGCTGTCTGTCTGTCTCTCTCTCTCTTATAGAAAGCAAGCCAGATGTTGTAATCGTAGCAAGTGGCGCCATTTAGTTCCGTAAATTTATACTAGATGGCGACTCAGGTAAAGTTAGCTCGCGGAGGCATTTCATTCACTGAATGTAATATGTAATTTTGAGAAATATATATTTTTGAACACTTCCCATACGCAGAAAGGAGTTTTATTGAAGTAACCCTATACGCGCGATTATCGGAACCTATTATTGGAATATTTATCATGGTTTTGTAATTATAGCATTATTTTTGCTGATGAGGAACTTCGTTCCTTCCGGGTGTCCCTTGACACCTCTCAAGTTTTTTTTTTTAAATGTTTGTTACCTCATAACTTTCGACTGGGAGAACCGATTTTCAAAATTCTTTTTTTGTTTGAAAGTTGGTGCTTCCCGCGTAGTCCCATTTCAAACCATTTTCAAAATTTCATCTAATTCGGTCTAGTTGTTTTTGGGATACACTCCAATAACTGAATAGAATGGAAGTCGGTATTAAAGTTTTCAAAATGTACTTGTTGATAACAATATTATTACAATTCAACAAAAAAAAAACATTTAACTAAGAATTAAGTTTAAATCCGAAAAGTCACCATAATAATATGTTTAACTATCTCTTATTTAGAATAAATTAAATTACATAGAGAAACTAGAGACTGTCAATATAAATTTAAATACAAAATCATATACTACATTACGTCGTCAGTTTATAATTATAGCCCAAGAAGTTATGTCCAAAACCTTCCTATCATCATATACATTAGGAAGGTTCCGACAGCTTAGTGACCGTGACTTCGAAACGATATTGCAAACATTCGTGTGATGAGCAGACTTGTACTCGGGAAGAGGATGTTTATATCCTTGTCTCCCATGACATAGGGAATTCTAGGGCGGGGGTATGATATTGAAAGGTGACGCAACATCAACCTTTGGCCAATCAGAAGTCGAGTTTGACTGGTATTAGACTGAGTTTAGGTGGCGTCCGTTTTAAATCTACGTGTAAAACTAACTATAAATACTTAGATGAAAGAACAATGCTAACATTTTTGTGATAACTTACATGATTATACTAATATAAAGATACGTCGTCGGACTTAAACCGATATAATACCAAATGAGTGAAGCCGGTATCTTTATATTAGTATAATATGTGATACTAACGATAGATCAAACTCTAACTTATATGATTTACGAAGTTACATTTTGTAATCAACTTTTTTCAAGAATGAAGAAATGTATGCACAGTGCTAGGTGAGACGTCATCGACGCGGGCGTCCCGAACACTCCTTGAAAAAGGGCCACCGAATGGGGTTGAAACTATCCCGTATTTCCAATTAATAATGAGTGAAACCCACGTTAGTTTTTTTATAACAAAAAAATGAAGAAATGACTTCCTAAATTAAAGGAAACTTTGCGTAAGTTTAGCGTAATGGTATCGTCAAAATATACAAACTATGAGTCATCTGTGCCACAGTTGTGTTACATACCTACATAATCGTTTATACTGCCATGCGATTCTGCAAGAGCAAACATCGTTGCACCCTTTATAATATCCGTGTAAACAAACGACGAGATGACAAGAAACGTTGGAAAAACAAGCTTATGTACAAGGACGATATCTCAAAGTGTTTGATATCGGTGAGCTCGTCGACGAACGCAACGACGAATCATTAGAGACTATTACGTTAACTCAACGATACTATTACGTTACACTCTAGTAAATATCCGTGATAGGCCCACATATTATATTCTTAAATTCCTTCTCAAAGTTTATATATTTATTTATTTATATATATATTTGGAAAACAAACACCTATACAAATTTCTTTAACAACTAGAAACAAAACGTCTTCACAGATAGAGACTTTATAAATTTATAAGTATGCGAACACTGAATAATTAATCAAGTTATTACAAAACCAACAAAAAATTTATACTATTTTAAGATTATTAAAAATATTACAATAAACCTACTCGTACTTAAGTACAAAAGAAGTTAACGGTTAAGCACCGCCTTGCCCTCGGAATACTTATAACGAATTATTTCACCTATTTAATTTCTCGTTTAGGGGTTTCATGTTTCATACATTGGAACCCTAACATTCGTACAGTCCTTTGCTACGCAACATAGTTATAAGTTTCGAGTTCGATAACAAAGCTCGAGAATACTTACAAGGTATTTATGTATGAGAAAGGAAATGTTCATTTATTCACGTTCGTGAGGCCCAAAAAAGTTTGAACATATAATTTGTAGAAGATACAAAGATAATTTCATAACGACAGTTGTGTTTGTGTTACGAAGAAATAAGAAATGGAAATCTTTACGCGTGTCTCGAACACTCAAGCGAAAAGATTAGATGATTGTGATTGTTGTGTGATAGTTTCTAATTGTGTTTTCGACGTTTTTTTATCAGTATAAATAATAATAATAATATAATAATAATAATAATACCGCAGGGGCGGCTTTGTGGCGACACCGTGGACCCTGATTCTCCCTGGGGCTAAATGAGACCCCTGACCCCCGGCTTGCCTTAATTGGCCGTCTGAGGGTGGAGACGCAAGAGCAAGAAACAAAAAGCTCCAAGGGTGGAAGTGTTAAAGGGCATAACGCCGGTAGTAGCGCTTCAGTGAAACCACAGCACACCTCTCGACACCCTTTAGCCAGCCACACCAACGTTGCCCTTTCTGTCACCATTCATGGTGGCCTTTATGGGGGGCCCGTTTAGTGGGTGGCAAGAAACCAACTGCCCAAAAATTTTAAAATGAGACTGAATTTGGCAGGTGCCGTAGTCTCTTCCATAGCCCACTATCTTTTTATCACTAATAAAATCATTTCAATAGCCTTGTCATTTTACCCATTTTTATAATAGATATACCATGTCACCATCCATCCAAAAGTTTCTGGTTTTTTTTTTATACTACTTTGTATTTTTTATACCAAACAGGCCTCTAAGTGTTGGCTACAGCCCCACTTATGCCTTTGTAAAGGACCGGATGAAATCCGAGATTTTGTTTTGAATAAAAGAAATAATAATAATAATTAATAATAATATTTATTTCCAACTTACTAAGTATTACTTACTAATAGCCTATGTACTTAGGTTACAACTATATACTAGAGTACACTTTAAACATTTATTTTACTTATATAATACTAAAATAATTAAAAGGTAATACTTACTATATTTTATATGAAATTAAGTATTACCTTAAACACACTTATGAGAGAGAAAAAATATCTAAGCACCATATTACACAATATGTACCTACCACAAAAGAAAAGAGAAGTATATAAAATGAAACCTGCTAATTTTATATAAATGAACTAACAGAAAGTGAATGAAACAAGATTTATTTAATTAGCTATAGGTACGTATATGTATAGATATACTTGGCTCATTCAGAATCATTAATGGTTTGATCACGGTAATTTTATGTTTTTTGTATTATTTTAACTGTTGGATTAAGTACGTAAATGTAGGTTTTTTATTGTAAGTACATGGCTAAGCCCTAACGCCTAACTAGGTTTCCCTGTGTTTAGGATATCAGTGCCCTTCCGTCTTCGTTAAAAAAATATATGAAGAAAACACGTGATCCATTGATTCTTGGGCCATGTGGCCTAATACAATTCCTGGTATTGGCTGTCAAGGTATTTACATCAGCCGTGCGAATCTCTAATGATTCGTCGACGAGCTCACCAATGTCAAATACTTTATGAGATATCTTGTACATAAGGGTTTTTTCCAACGTTTCTTGTCATCTCGTCATTTGTTTCATAGATGTTGTCAAGGAAGCAACGATGTTTGCTATTAGAGAATCGCATGGCTGACCGATGCCTTGACCTCGTCAGATGGCGTCTCCTGTCCGCCGCAATATCGTAAAAACACTAGTTAGAAATTTATGAGTTAGTTCTTTGGTAATTCAGACATGTAATGTTTGTGGTTTTGTGCTTCTTTTGGCCAGACAGTCGTTATAAATAGAGAAGTATTTCAGTAATGCAACAAAAAACGCCATTTCGCATGCTATACTAAATACTGGGTAGAGGCTCCACCGCTTTTGATTTTAGCTCACCTTCTTATTAAAATTAGAAAAACGTCTATCCCACTAGACATTTATCCTCGGTTTACCTTTACGATTGAAATTAAATTATTATATTATTAACCCTAGCTCACTAACCTTAATTTCGAGTAACGTTATTACTAACCATTCGTAAATTTTACGACAGATTGAAACACCAATATTTATTTAATCAACTTTAATTATGACACAAAAGGAACTTAATAATCAGTCTTAGTTTTCTTTTAATCAAATAATATCAGCTGTTTTAGAAATATTCTACATTGAACAATGGTTACACATAGAAACAATATGCTCCCTGCAAATCGCTTTTTTGCAGCCCTTGCAGAAGTTTGTGGTCATACGACGTTTTTTTGCAGGACAGTAGCTGCAAGTTTTGCGAGTTCTAGGAACGTCTTGACTAGGACCTTCCTGAGGGTCATCAATTTTCAAGATCTCCGCGATGACCTGCTTCAAATTTCGTTGCAAAGTTATCGTCTGAAATCTCTCTTGCAGCCAAGGCTTCATCAGTTCAGTTCAGTTGATTACCGGGGATTGACTCCGTTTCCGAATCAGCTAACCATTGTAAAATTTTATCATTTTGACCCCTCAAGTCCATCTGAAAGTATAAAAAAAAATACCTACATTTCAAACAAAACAAAAAACAACGAAATATCAAAATGTTGTAAAAACCATTGAAAACTTTTAGTCATTTCTAAAGTATAGTAATTATTACGTCTTATTATAACATTAAAATAATATGTTCATTAGTAATTATTGAAAATAATTGACAAATAAATAAATGCACAAATTTGAAAAATAGTTACGTAGATACTAACCTTTCGTAAATTTTACGACGATCACTCGATATATCCCGATCTAATGAGCGTGCATCCGCAATGAGTGTTTGCGGGTCACTTGCGATGTGAATTAGGAAGGTATTAGAAACGGGCGGGGTGGCGGGGGTCGGGATCTTAACGGAATCACTAAATACGCGAAGTACGTCGTTATTTTGACGAATGGTTAGTGACACAGGGTAAAATATTTTATTATAAACGGTGAAAGTTTATGATCGGGTGAGTTCGTAAGTATGTCGGAACATGCATTTATATTACAATTAATACAATGACTTATTTACCTGAGTGTTTCTCGTTTCCGTATTGAAACTACTTTTACTTTTCATAAAACCTAGGAATTAGTTGTTATGCGAACAGTAGACCTCGCTAGCACAGTCAGTTATCAGCGGCAATCTTGACCAATTTAGCTTAAAATTGTATATTTCTTCGTAACAAATGTTCTTTTCAAATATTACCAAAATCGTCCTGCCGTGCAATTATCTAAGAGCAAACATCGTTTCAACTTTGACAACATCCGTGAAACAAATGACGAGATGACAAGAAACGTTGGAAAAACAACCTTATGTACAAGAGCTATCTCATAGAGATAGAAAGATAGATAGAAAACTCTTTATTTGTACACTATAGTAAAATATAAAAGAGACAAACATACGATAGAAAAAATATAACATAGTTGGGGTTGGCTTTAGAATCGTGACCCCTGAATTTGGTGAAACAAAAACTGTGGGTGGGTTGAAGGGGTTTGTATAAAGCGTATTTACAACATTTTAGCTGCCGGAGACACGCCAAAATAGTCTAAATAGTTTTTAAAGTTTCAATAAAACACCGTAATTTTGATAGTGACAGGTGACATAAATGACATTAATGCGTAAAACGAAACGTTTCTAGGTAACTTTTAGCCTTTTTTGACATGTACGTTGTATGTAAGTTATTGAAACGGAACGCAAACATCGAAGATAGCGTAATGTCACTGTCGGAATACTCGCGTCATTCCGTTACTTCCGAGTGTACGTGAATGTTTTCTCCTGTTTTTCTGCGCTTTCTTTTGATATCTCAACGACTTTGCTACGATTTTGGACTCCGATTTTGCTGCTTTACTGTACGACACCTGCTTGCTCACTGGACACTGCGATTGCCTTTGGAAGATTTGATAACTGGTACCAGCTCGACGTGCTCATTAGTCATCGCGATGGCGTCTCCTGTGCCTGGACCTTCATCAAGGGCGGACTTTGTAGATGACGGACCCGTTTCGGACCGGCATTTGTACACGGAGGAAGTTGTACAAATGTGGAGCCTACCCAAAGTTGTGCGCGAATTGGGAACCATTGACCAGTGTCTAAAATTCGCTGAAGAAAACAACATGGTGCAACGCCAAAAAATGTGCCGCACGCATCGCACCCCTATGCGTTTATCGAAAACAAACAAATCGTTTGGGGCTTGGGTGTGCACCAAAGGCCAGTGCAAACAAAAAGGGAAAATATGCCGAAACACTGGGACATTTTTTGAAAATGGCAAGATCGACATAAGACATGTATTTTATCTCATATATGCATTTGCCCACAAATGGACTTTTGACTCGGCAAGAAACGAAGACCCTCTAAAAGAAGAGAAACAACAGTGCCTGAGTACTTCAACATTAAGTGATTGGTACAACTACTGTCGAGAGTGTGTAGTTATTTACCAACTTGAAAGAAATGAATATGTGGGCAAGATTGGAGGACCTGGAAGAACTGTACAAATAGATGAATCAAAATTTGGAAAGAGGAAGTTTAACCGAGGACGCCACATAGAGGGACATTGGGTCCTCGGAATGATTGAAGACGGGTCAGAGGATCTTCGATTAGAAGTGTGCCCAGACAATGTACGCTCTGCTGAAGTGCTGGTGCCTTTAATTAAAAAACATGTGGAAGAAGGCACCACCATCCACACTGACTGCTGGAGAGCATATGATTGTCTGGCAGAAAATGGTTACATCCATAAAAAGGTGAATCACTCTGACCCGGACAATCCTTTTGTAAGTAGTGATGGGACTCATACTCAACGCATCGAGTCCCAATGGAGAGCAGTGAAGCGTTATTTTAAAAAAGACAATTATAATAATACTGAAAATTTCACTAACTCCATCATAGAGTATTTATGGAGAAGAAATGTGATTAAAAATAAAAAAGACCCATTCATCGAAACTATAAATGCTATAAATTATGTCTATAAAATATAAGTTCTAAAAATAACAAATTGTTTTTCAATTTTAATCATCAGACCCATACTAGTAGGAATGTGTGCACAATAGTATATTAGTACCTAATGAATTGGCAATGTCACTTGTCTGTGACAAATCTATAGGTTAGGTTAGGTTTGAACTGTGACCCACGGCTGCGACCCTGCGGCCGGCGAGCGCTTCATCAAACTACTTTTGTTCCAAATTTGTGCACAATAGTATATCAGTAGCTATCTAATGAATTGGCAAAGTCACTTGTCTGAGACATACCTATAGGTTAGTTATAGTTAGTTAGAATAGGTCGAAGTCAGTGACAGAACCGACTCATAGCACCCCGATTTCAAGCAGTCTTGTCGGATTGCAGAGCCGACGCGGGGGTGGTAGTAGATCGAAATGCAGTACTTAACCTCAAAATACTTAAACAAACATAACTCGAAAACTAATGGTGTCCGGCGGGTGGGGTTTGCGGGGGGGCACTACCCGAACCCCCCCCCCTCCCCCTCCCCCCGAATTCAGGCGCCACGATTCTAAATGTTTACCCTAATATAATACAATATAAGAACATATATAATAATTATAAGAAGTGTCAAATAAACGCTTGATTGATTGATTGTCAAACATAGATTTGAAATTTTAGCAAACACCAATCTGTGACAGATATAAAGTATTTGACATCAGTGAGCTCGTCGACGAACGCAACGACGAATCATTAGAGAATCGCACGGCAGTTTTTAACTTCACAACTTATTGTCTCGGCAACCACTTGACCAATTATACTCATATTCAACATTCCTCTTAAACCCATTAAATGCTCAGAAAGACCTCCGGATATGCATGAATTTTTGGTATTGTGTCCTTAAAGTCAGGTACCTAACGTGTGTACTAAACATTATTAAAATCAGTCGGTAAATAGCGCTGCAGAAATCTTACCCCCTTTTTAGGAAATATAGCCCCTCTCATACATCGCCGACCAAAAAAAGAAAAATATAGAATTAGCTGGATTACAACGGTTACGCCCGTGTGGTGATGGATGATGATGATGAAAGTATCCTATGTGTTAATCCGGCGCCTCATCTACCTCCATACCAAATTTCATCAAAATTCGTCTAGCCATTTAACCGTGACAGAGTTATAAATGTCCATACACAAGGAACCCTACAAATATTTGAATCTGCTTTGCACAAAAACACACTCGCCATTCATAATCATGAAAATTTGATAGTGTAATGTAATCGCGACTATGATTTATCTATATTTCGTTCATATTATTTTTTATGTTTTACGTTAATAATATTAGTAGGAAGTAGGATAGTATGGATACCAAGTTTTGTGAAGATTGTTTGAGAAATGCGATCTGTAGGTATAAAACAGACCAACATACAACCTAACAAACATAAGGACTGAGATCTATCATGAGTTGGCAACACAAATGTCATCTATAGTCGATACTCGATCTCGCCTACCTATTAAGTTTGAGATTGGCGTTCTCGCTGTCAACTTTAGTTCTACAATTGACCGCAAGGTGGCACTGTTGTTTTTTATACATTTTTTCGCGGCAGTCGATAGCGAGCTTTGTTGTAAACTCGTGGTAGACCTACAGATGAAAGTCAATTAACGGCCCGTCCCAATAATCTACCTATCGCCGGTTTTCCTTACTAAAGTTAGATATTTGACACTATTTGTATGGAAGTTATGTCAAATTTCTATCGGTAGTAAGGAAAACTGTGGATAGAGAGATTATTGGGATCCCCCATAAGCCAGTTAAAGCAAAAAAGACGCTTCGCTGGCTTTTTTAAGTCTACTTTTTTATCCCCATTTAAAGAAGAGTTCGCCCCTCCCACCCTCGATTTAATGACTTCGTTATCTCAGCTGATAGTGACCAAGTTCAATCCCTGGTCACGGTTTATATTTGTGTGACGTGCAGAATTGTTTGTGTTCGGGTCTTGGGTATTGTGGTGTGTTCTTATGTGCACTTATGCCTTCCGCGACACAGGATATTCTATTTATTGCGGGGGTTTGAGTGTGGAAACGTTATTTTCTACCGACTTCCAAAAAGGAGGAGGTACTTCTAACTCCTAATTCGAATGAATTTTTTTTATGTTTGTTACCTCATAACTTTCGACTGGGTAAACGGGTGGAAATTTTTTGTTTAAAAGTGGGTGCTTCCCGTGTAGTTTCCATTTAAATTTCATCAAATTCGGTCAAGTAGTTTTTGAGTTACATACCAATAACTGAATAGAAAGGAAGTCAAATTCAAATTTTTCAAATTGTACTTGTTTTATTTATTTTCTCTCGTACAAAGCCGCTGGACTAGCATTTAAAAATTGAAAGAAAACTATTAATAGTTAGCTGTGCCCCAAGGTTTTGCCGCGTGACGATGGATGATGATGATAATGACGAAATAAAAGCCTTAGTTATTCCTTATATCACCACTACATGCCTGTGGAATTCCCGTTAATATCGGTCCAGCGCTTTCAGAGATTAGCCGGAACAAACGGACAGACAGAAAATAATTGTAAAAATTGTTTTCTTTTATGTAAGTACCGTATACAATTTGAAAAGAAAGAAAAAAAGAAAAATATATAAGTTGATGAAAAACAATATGACATTTTGCCTCAAATATAAATAAAATGAGTAAATAATTTTCTACACTACACAATCTATTGTTTCACTACAACACCGCCCCAACTCAGCATAAAGCTGATTGCGTTGAAGCAACCAGAGCTGGAATTTCATATACATTTAGTAAAAACCTTTTAATTTGGATTCGCAAACAGACACATCAATTTTATTTATCTGTATATAGATGTATAGATATAGATAAATATATTTTATAAAACCTACCACCATCTATCCATTCGGCATATCAAATGTAGCACCGACGCTCGCAAATCAAGATATTGAATAATACTCGTAGAACTCGTCCATAGCCGAGTTATGGGCAGAACTTCGCTAACTTCGGACCGATGCGCTCGTGTTCGATAACTCGGTTATCGGCGCCATTTTGGTTTCAGATATACGTTTACAGATGTTTAGCTCCCTTTTGGGGAGTTGTGATACGGAAGTTTATGGATGTAGCTTATAAATATTGGTTCTTATTTATGAAATAGATGTTTTGTACGGGAGGAATATAAAGTCAATATTTTTTGTAAAATTTGTTTAATTAATCAAAGTATGCACCGTTGTTATCTATGCACTTTTGCCATCTCAAAGGTAATTAATTGATCCCTTTACTAAAAAAACCATGGGGGCGAGAATCAATAAACTCTTTGAAAGCGGTTTGGACTGCCGCATCAGAGTTCCATTTTTTTCCTTGTAAGAAGTTGTCCAAATTCCTGAAAAAATGATAATCTGGTTAGGCAAAGTTCAGGAAGTACGGTGGATGTCGCAGACATTCCAATTCTAGCTCATCTAACTTAGTGGTTGTTTGTTGTGCAGTGTGTGGTCTTGCGTTGTCGTGAAGCAGCAGTGGCCTAGAGCGATTGACCAATTTCGGTTGTATAGCAGTGTGCTCTCTACCGACTCTGTCCTTATATGAATCCGTATATGGCGGAGCGATTCAAAATTAAAGATTATAATTACAAGACACGTCCGTTTATTACTTGGCCACACGATCACTGGTTACATATTTATTACATACGAGTAGGCACAGCAGCTAGTTCTTCCTTCATGGTTTGCAGTTGCTGACAATAGATATCTGCCGTAATCGTTTTTGGCCTGACTTTAGAATGCTGTAGTGAACGACACCGGTGCTAGTCAACCAAACATTCACAAGTAACTTTTTCTGAGTCAATTTTCGTTTAGGAGGCTTTGGCTGGGTCTGCAGGGTTCAGCCATTGCGACAAGTGCTTTCGATTCTCGTACAGTATCCTCTTTTCATCACAAGTAATGATTTGATTTAAAATCCCTTCATTATTGTGTCGTTGAGCAAAGTAACACAGCTGTCGACGCGTGTTTGCAAGCTCGATTCACTCTATTCATGCGGTACCCATCGTTCAAGTTTTTTTAATTTCCCGATTTGCTTCAAGTGGATTCATACAGCTTTATCACCAACCCCGAAGCCTGCAGTTATCTCTGACTTGCTTTGTGATGGATCTGCTTCCACAATAGGCTTTAATTCTTCATTTTCCACTTTGGTCTCCGGCCGTCCACGGGGTTGGTTCTGGAGGTCGAAATTTCCAGAACGAAAACGTCGATACCAAAAACGTACTGTGCTTTCTTTTGCAACACCAGCGCCGTACACATAATGAATCCTTTGAGCTGTTTCTGCAGCACTGGTGCCACGGTTGAACTCGTACTCGTAAATATACCGATATTTCATGTTTTCCATTGCGCGGTAATAAGCGCCAAAGAAAAAAATAATAAGGAAAAAACAAATGAATGACTGTTTTCAAAACTCAAATGTACCAGCTAAATGAATTTATAAATTTGAATTTGGAATTCTTAACTGACGAGGAGATATTTCAGGTCAAAGTGGTCAGTACGACAAAACGCTAAATGTAAGGACACCTACGAATAATAATAAGTCATTATTCGTAGAAGGACACTAATACTTATTCGTATCGTAAACGTAAACAATCGGAAATCTGTCGCGTTTTGTCGTACCAACTATTAGTTAACTGCCACACTTATAGTATGTGCGAAATTTATGTGAACATAAGCAATGGAATTCCAATATAAACCAAATAAAAATTAATTAATAAAAAAAAAATTGCCACAACCATGTACATGGTTGCTGAGCAAGTTGCTCACGAGTTTCATCGTTTTTCATTCGCACTTTTTAAACAAGAAAGCGAGGACAAAACTAATATGTATGCTAAATGTTTATTTATTATAAATCAATTTGGTGAATGTACAATTTTCAAAACGATAATGGATTTCTTTTTGGCAATTTCACAGTATGTGTTACATTGGTAAGTGCTACTTCTTTAGTACCTTAACTTACTTATTGTGTAAATGTCCGCGAGAAAGGTAAATCATACAAATTACCGGAAGGAGAAGGCACCAAATAACTCATGCTACGAAATGTACATGGTTGTGGTTCGGGACAAAATTTGTTTGCCTTTGGCTCCAAATTAATAGCTTGCATTATTTTGTCACTGATTTCGATTTCAATTGAATCTTCTATCAATTGTTGATCTTCTGTTTTAAAACTTGACATTTTTATAAATATTTTCCACACTGCAACAAATACATTAAAATAAAAACGAAAATTATGCGTGAACATACAGTCTAATTCAAATTATAAATATAAATTATCTAATGATTAAAGAACATTTTATACTAAATAAACATGAAGTATTAATAATTTGATTGTAATAAATGCTTGTTTGACGTAATTGAGAACGAACATATGGACCTATTTCAAAAATGTATATGAGTTTTCTACTGCATATAACCTCTTTGTTACTACTAAAAAAAACTATAACCCGGTTAAATTAAAAATGCTCTGCTTACTCGCATATAATTTGCAGTTAGTTGCTAACGTGACTTTGCAGGTATAATTCTGTTTTGCACTGGTATGTAATTTTATTATGCACGTGTGTTATAGTTCGGTTTATGGCCCTAAGAACAATGTAATAAGGCTCACTTTACGGGTAAGTGTGTTGTAAATTACTACTAGCAGCTCATAGCTCTAACGCTGTCTAACTTTAATCACAAGCTAACAATAATGTAGTAATATTTGGAATCTTTCAGAGGAGCCGTACTACTTACTAGGTATAGGTTTATCAAAATAATGTTTTAGGCAGTTATGGTATCCTAGTAATTTCACATACAAAAATTAAGCATTGTACCAGGCTACCATAACGTCAATAGACGTTCTTCGCTATCAAACCGTTAAGTATTAGGTATGTATAAGCTGGTGGCAACAGGAAACGGAACAAGTACGAGAACCACTCGTACTTACACTCAAACTAATTTCCAAGGAGTTCTACTGATACAATAAACGCGAACAAAATCTACTTTACCTACGTATCATATGTACATGAAACGTGACGTGGTATGCGGCTAAATAACCTGTATATTTTGTCATTTTCGGTTTCCGTGAAACGCGGCAATGCGACTCTCTAAATAATGCAGTAAAGCAATATTTATAGGTTTAAGTAAGATTTATGACTTAAGTTCCATTGTAAATTTTAATAGCGGCTTTAATATTAAAACTGTAATAGCGTTCTCATTAATCGATTATGTACATAGCATTTTTAAATTTGTCTACAAAGCCGCTCTATTTTACGTAATACGTAGCAGTAATTTATTCATGAGTATATTTGTCTGCGGGTGTTAAATATTGATACTGAAATAGCGTTATTTTTTTTTTCATTTCATTTAAACAGGGTTTTATCCTACAAGAATATGCCAACCTTGTAACGAACTTAAATAAGTATAAAATCACTTAAAAGTATAATCTGCTTTTTAAGCTGCTTGATATAGATCGTACAACTTTCTGGCATCATCTGTTTCTGATTGAGTTAATATTGTATTGCAACCACCTACCTGCCAGAAAACGTAGTCACTGGCGAACAATTGCCGCCGCACACAAATAGCGTTCTTATTAAACTATTACGTACATAGCATTTTTAAATTTGTCTATGGAACCGCTATATTTTACGTAATACGTAGCAGTAATTTATTCATGGGTATATTTGTCTGCGGGTGTTAAATATTGATAATGAAATAGCGCTCTTATTAATCTATTATGTACATAGCATTTTTAAATTTGTCTATGGAATCGCTCTATTTTACGTAATACGTAGCAGTAGTTTATTCATGAGTTTATTTGTCTCCGGGTGTTAAATATTGATAATGAAATAGCGTTCTTATTAATCTATTATGTACATAGCATTTTTAAATTTGTCTATGGATCGCTATATTTTACGTAATACGTAGTAATTTATTCATGAGTTTATTTGTCTCCGGGTGTTAAATATTGATATTGAAATAGCGTTCTTATTAATCTATTATGTGCATAGCATTTTTAAATTTGTCCATAGAACTGTAGCAATAATTTATTCATGATTATATTTGTCAAGGTTATAAAGTATGTAAATGTTACTTGCTTATCCTGTGTCCTTACTTCCCACAATAAGTGGCTCGCTCGTCTTATATCTCAGGACTCTGATGTCAATTGTTTCGATTTTTCTCGATGGCTCTCGTGTTCGTAGTTTGTCTTGTTTTATATCTGTCTGGATGTCGGATTGGGGTGAGAGGCGAGAATCGGGGTCATAGAATGTTAGAGGAAGCTCTTGAATTGTTGAGAAAATATTTGACAAGGGTATTGCTTTTATGGGAAGAGACATGGCAATTACAAACTTTTCTAAACAAACTGAATTATACACTAAAAGCCTTTACAATAAGTACTGCTTATTAAATATAATCTAATTTAAAAATATATTAATTTCTATTATGATACTCGTTACTAGTTTGTCCACTAGATAAAGACTAACATGTTTATTCTATTCCTCTCTATTAAAAAACACACGTCATTATCTTGATCTCAACCATAAGATAGGACGTCTACTACTGAACAACTACACACGTAGTACTATCACTAATTCTATGACATAGGCTCCATAGGTTTCCAATATGACCGTTTCGCAGCGTCCAGCGCCATCTTCCGATCTTAATGAGGTTTTCGTCTGACCACCTTGTCGGTGGACGACATTGGGTATGTTTGCTGCTCAGTCCGGTGGAGGCCACATATGGACCTTATACATTTCTTTTGTGCCCTGAAGGCCCTTTCCTTGTCGGTGGCATTAGCCCAGAACAAAAAAAACATATCTTAATGTGGATCTGACATAGGAATGGTAAGCAGTCAACAATGTGTCTTTATTTGTTTGTTACTTTTCTAAGCATGTATAGTGCATAGGCGTACTGGTTCATTTTAATGCAAATTTGCACGATATGCTGCCTCCATGTCAAGCCAGCAGTGCATGTACCGTAATAGTCGAATGAATGAATTTGTCGAGTCGCTAAGAACGATAAAAAATCGTATCGCCCCTAGCAAGTATGGAAGTCATATCGACGACTTATACCATCGTCAAATTGTATATCGATTATTACGAATCGTTTGCATTCCACAATGCGTCCTTCTATCATTTGAAGATTTCTACGAGCTTTTCGCTTTTCTACGATCATAAGAAGGACGAAATCTATTTTTATTGAATCCTAGCTGCGCCCCGCGGTTACACCCGCATGGTGATAGATGATGACAATGTTGATGAAAATTCTAGCTCCCCGTCTACCTTCATTCAATGAATTTCATCAAAATTGGGCCAGCCGTTTGAGCGTAAGAGAATAACAAACATCCAGTCATCCGTAAATACAAACTTTAGCGTTAACGTAAGATCAAACGCAACTAAACAATATCCCCATTCCCGTCGCCTGTCGATATGATATATCGAGGTCATTTTCAAAGCTGACAAAACAATCGTTAAAATCGATTAAATAGACGATCTCAAACGTGATTTATAAGTTCCATGCTAGGGTTATCGTTATAATCGCAAAAGCCTACCGAATTTGTCTACCGATCGCTTAATTTTGTTACTTACTTGTAAAGATCGACACAAGATCGATATAGCCAGTTTTTACGAAGTATGACGAATTCAAGACTCAAATTTATCGATTGGTAAGTTCGGTACTTGCACTGCTGAATCAACATAAATGCCTAGAAATTTAGTGCAAGCCGTTTCTGTAATGTTTCTACCATTATATTGCACGTTTACAGGCGTCGACTTTGAATTTTTGTTTGAAAATTACAGTAAAAGTTTTAACTCATTAATGCTTTTAAGACTCAACTTGCTCAATACTTCTTCACTGATCTTTCACTTTTATATAAATGGGTGCATTGAATGGGTGCCTACAATAGTGTTAACTGTAAAAGACGGCATGATGAATATATAGATTTTATTTATGTTTGAGCACTGTTCTTAAGTAAGTGACTGTAATGTCTTATTGCGCATAAATATATTTAAACCTATACGCTATAGTCAAGCGCAGAGCATCATCACTTGTGACGAAATACATCTGCTCCAGACACAGGCTATCGCTTAACTTCAGATGGGACTCGTGCTTGTACCTTCTCCTCTGTACTTCCTATTGTACGTACGAATATGCTTATTACCAACTAAATGTTAAAAATAAATTAAATTTCAAATGTTATAAACAGAATGAAAGGCTCAATTTTATACCAATTCAAAGGGGTTTTTTTAATTGTTTTTTTTATAATGGTTCATCAAAGTGACTACCTTTCGCTTGATGGAAAGCTAAAATGGAATCAAGAAGCGATGACTATTAACCTCTTATGATTTTTCACGGCCCGCTTAAAAGGCCCAGGGTGATGGCTGCAAGTAAAGTTGTAGTATCTTATAGCTGTATAGCTGCTGCTATAGTTTCCGAGGAATCGCGATAACATAAATACGCACGTAACTAGAAGCAAAACAAGAATAAAACATTAATCCATACTCCAAACAATTACAGATCTCGAAATGAAAATCATATAAAATACTGTAAGAAGTCCATTACAGTTTGCGCAGGCATTCCGACTCCCTGTAGAATAGTGCGGATCGGCACAAAACTCTGTGAAGACAATTTAATAACGTTCACCGACGTCCGACCACGAATGGGAAGAAATTCCCGTTTCGTGGTAATAGAAATAGATAACGAGCTACTTTGTCGGAAACCAACCTAGGTATTGGAGTTTCGAAACTTTATGCCGATGAAAACGTCTAACAGGAGCGAACTTAAATAGAAGTTATTTTCAAAGAGATCATATTAATTAATTGAATCAATAAAAAGTAATTAATAAAGTTTAAAGTGAGTAAGTTTGTGTTATTTTCGATATCTTTATTACTTTATCAAGCGATGACAGGAGCGAATCGTACTATAGTAAGCACTGCGCTTGTCTATGACGGTTTCTAGTCTTAGCACTGTGGACCCAAATCGGTTTAGCATTTTTACGTGATTGAGTAACTAACATCTAAACATCCAAACAAACTTTCACATTAAATACACTTTACATCTCTCATATTCGGTAAGTAGGTTTATTACCCCCAAATAGGGCTTGTAGGTGACCAACTAGCGCTCTGGGGTAATAATGTAGCTAGAAAAGCCCTAGGGCGGTTTACATCTCTCATATTCGGTAAGTAGGTCCTTATTACCCCCAAATGAGGCTTGTAGGTGACCAATTAGCGCTCTAGGGTAATAATGTAGCTAGAAAGGCCCTAGGGCGGTAAGTAATTTAAAAAAAACAATTCACTCTTTCAAAAAGTTCGCGTACATCTAACCATCATACTGACAATAGACATCAAGCATTCAGCCCAATGAAAAAAGAGGTCGCTTCGCTATTCAGCCTTGTCTTCGTATGAGTATAATAGTCATCAATTTTATTTTTGTAATGCCGGTTTTTTTCTACTTACCTCACAATCGAGATGTAAAGCAGAGTAGTTAGCTCGGGTGTAAGCATCAATTGCACCCTCGAACTATAGGCGCTCTCGCTGCGCTCGTGCGCCGTAAATATATCGGGCTGCAATTGATGCCTTACAGCCCTTGGCTACTAATCTACTATTACATTAACATGTAACAGAAGTTCTTTATCTTTATAGTATTGTATGTATCTACTTAAAATACCGTAGGTTAGTTTAGTAAGGAAGATTTTGCCAGTTTTTTGATGACATTTGAATAACACGGCTTTGTTTTAATACTGCCGTATGATTTTTAAGAGCAAAAATCATTACATCTTTGACAACATCCGTGAAACAAATGACGAGATGACAAGAAACGTTGGAAAAACATCCTTATGTACAAGGGCGATATCTCATAAAGTACTTGACATCGGTGAGCTCGACGACAAACGCAACGACGAATCATTAGAGAATCGCACAGGGGCGCGTTCAGAACCTCGGTGAGAGCGCACTCGAAGTGCGCTCGGAGTGCAACTTTTCGTACTAACGCTGTTCCGAACCTCAGGGTAAAGCACACGGTTGTTCTAACTCGAGCGTTCCGAACCTCGGGGCGTCGCAACTTTTTAACCATCAAAATCGATCGGTAAAAGGTTGTAACCCGAATCTGACATTACTTTGACTAATCAGTCTACAACAAACTTCTTCTTCTTCTTTCGTCTCAAAGAAAATTAGGTAAGGATCAAGTGATCTGTCGAATTTGTCAAAATCTGTTTGAGGTTAGAAAACAACCGTGGCCGTTCCGTACCTCAAAGCGAGTTAGAAAACAACTAAACAACCGCGTTCTGAGGTACGGAACGACCCCCAGCTGTTCCGCTATACTATATCGAAGTACTACTTTCTGACAGTTTATTTTGCGACAGTAAATCGGTGGTGACAGTATATTCAAAAGTTACTCCCGGTTACTTCAAATAGTTCCTGAATTAGTTAAGACAGTATTATTATTACTATAGACAAAATGAAATTAGCATTAGACCACTCGTAAAAAACATTAAAGATAAAGAGTAAACAGATATATTAATGCTAAAAACATTCCGAGCTCAAGATCTTGACTTGGCGTCTGTCAGTCCATGGCGCTTGGGACGCAACAGAAATATCTAAAGCTCGAAACATAAGAAATGTACTTTTGAATTTTTCTTTTGCTACTTTATTAATGTTACTTCTGTAGTGACAGGAGTTTTGCAGAATCTACTTGAGGAAGTACCACCACACCTTTGTCAGTTTTTACAACGCAAAGCAGTAATGTTTACTGCTTTGCGGCTACTGTATTCAATTTTGAAAGGCAATATTTCCAGTGAAATTACAGAACCTCTTGCCCTGTAGTTTTACTGAAAACGTTGCCCGTTTAATATCTTATATCTAAGAGTAACAAGCGCAGAACATTGTCATGCAGGGTTTGGAACTGTTGTAGTTTAAAATTCTGTACTTAGCTGTTATAGACAATTGTGACCCTTAACATTATCACACACCTTTACCACACACTTAACCCTTAACCCTTCATAAACTGTCATAATTAAAACAAAAGACTTATGAATGAAACTGACGTATATTTATGTCTCCGGGATGCAGATAGTTACACCTCTATTTTTTTTTATAATTTGGCATGAATAAGACAAATGCGATTTGAAATAACTTATCATAGAGTATAAATTAGACTTTTTAAATTTTATATTGACATTTCTGCTTTGTTAATAATCTTAATTTCATTTTACATTATACAATATTGACAATATTGTACAATATTGACTTGCCTAGTGTAAGAAATGCAGTTATAGGGCGAATAAATGAATCTTATGTAATCATATCTTATCTTAACATAGGATAAATAATATTTCTATCTACCAAGATACGGGTGTATTATACGTCCAGTTTGGTCTATTTGCCAAATTGTATGATGATGTACTAAAGAAAAATAAACTAATTTTAATTTGAAAAAAAAATACTCTCTTCACATCTTTCATTTTCAAAAAAATCTTATGAAGTAAGTCACTCATGTTTGGTAGAATGAATGATGCATCTTGTCTTTTCCTGTTCATCTTCCGACAAGTTATTTTCGTGAAATCTTAAAGTAGTGTCGGTCATGGTTGTCACGTCGCCCGTTATTAAATTCTCCGGCAAAGTTTTCTCGTCTCTCCTCTGCGGGCGGCGGTTCCGAGCTTGTTTTCAAGGATTCGCCTTTTTTCGTTTTTGATTTTATCATCGTTTTTATGTTAAAAAAATACAGGGAGGAACGTTGTCGTTTGTCAGCTTGAAAGAGACCAAATGAACACTTCTCACGTTGTTGTTATATCTGATGAAAACATCGCAAGTTTAATTAAAATGATATGGAATTGCGTCTTTGTATAGTGAGCTCATGCACTTGAAGGATGAATTGTCATTACAACCCATACATTTCAAAGGTTTATTTATGACCCTATAAAACTATCTAACTAATATGAACCATCTTGTCACTTCTTTCACACACTTACACTTCATTGTTAAAAGAATTAAACTATTTAATAAATCCAACTTCCATTACTATCTATTTAAGCTTGAGATTAATACAAATAATAACATGATAATAGCGCCATCTATCAAAGTTTGAATGTAATAAAACAACTTTTAGACCGATGTTGATGAAATTTAAATAAAATCTACTTAATCTACCTATATTATTATAAAAAAACATAATCAGTGGATGATACAACAGAACTTGAGAAACCCGTTCCCCTTTTTGGTAGTCAGTTAAAAAGGTTGCTGTCTTCAAATCCCCGAGAAAACTAATTCTGTAGCGTCTCTTAAGTCGTTCAGTATTAAATTGTGTTGACGGAGTTTTGCCGCGGCATTCCCGAGGGTGTTACACTTGCTTGTAGAAACATGAGTATTTTATGATACAAAGGATAGCTTGGTCATCTTTAATAAAATGTGTTTTGTAAATGCCAGACACATTTGCTACAAGAAACTGTATATTTTATACTGCACCCCGCGGTTTCTCCCGCGTGGTGACGGATGATGACGATGGTGATAAAATTAGATGTTCTTTCCTGGTATATTATCTACAAACAATATGTCTTACCAAGTTCTTCTCTGCAATAGCTTCCTGCAATATACAAGTACCTAACTTACACGGGTAATATAAATAAAATTGACTTACAACAATACCGCTGCGTCGAGAGTAGCATCCGTTAGTCAGTTCTGTTAGGGAAGGAGAGAAATAGGCGGTAGTCAGGAAACAAGGGTGGGAAAAACCAACCAAACGAATCATTCAGGTCTCGCCACGTGAGTATTCCAGGCTTTGATCGGCTGCAGTGCAGATCCAAACGATGTCCTAGTAATTTACCAATCTAACACGTAACAGTGAACTACAGTGATTGCCTAATTACTTCAATTAATTGCATTTTCCAAAACCAAACTTAGCTACGAGTAGTTAGCCATTTTTTAACTCAGATCAGAGTGCATCTGTGCATAGCAAGCATAACAAATGTCAATACAAAAATCAAGTGACCTTTAAAGCGGTGCCCTCTACATTTGGTACACAATGACCATATTGCAATTTAAAAGGGAAACATTACATATTCTCGGATGGGATTCGAATCCACATCTTCCGATAATCTGTGTCAGATGCCATAATGTTCCAGATATAATGGTTAAAAAACATAGAGATAAAAAACATAGATAACTAGAGAGATGCGTTGGATGCTCGGATATGTACCTCGGTAGCCTAGGGGTCATGGCGTCTGACACAGATTTTCGGAACACCCGGATTCAATGTGGATTCCTGTATGTTAACCCTTTGCGTCCCAGAGACGTATATATATCGCTTCTCGGCAAAAATAGTGTCATAAGACAAAAACAGCTATTTTGAGAAAATACAAGTTTTATGATTTTTGATTATTTTCTATCCTAATTATTTAAAAACTATAAGAGTTGCATTGCTAAAAAATCATTCATATATAGCTTATTTATGTGTGTTTCATATAGTATAATATTTTCCAGAAAATCATATATTTTTTTAAGTAACTTTTAAGAAACTCTAAATTAGGCCTATATTATGACTCTTTTTTTGGCAAAATATCTATAGTTTGGGGAATAATACACTTTTAAATCAAATCATCATCATTAGTTTTATTCAAAAAATATCTTTAACATACTAAATATTACAAAAATAACAAAATTAGGAACTTCACTGAGAAACTTACTTTTAAAATAAGAAAAAATAACAAAACCGTACACATAAACTCCTTACCAAAATATTTTTTATCTACAATCACAATCAGCTTATTTGGTCAATATTCAATCTTAGAACTAAAGCAGTACGGAACTTCTTGCTTAAATACCATTATTTCTAATAACAGTAGGTTTTATTCGAATATGTATAAATTACTTATAACACCTTAATAATCACTTAAAAGAAACTGACTTTTTAAACGAGGTATAATTAGTATCAAAGTACAAAACCTGTAAATAATCTTACCAAACAATCAACACTACTTTTACAAGAATATTTATTTAAGAGACTTGAAAAAAGATTCATAATAATTTGGAATATGATTATTTGTAATAAATCCAGGAGATACTTCATATTATTCTCCTTAAGTTTCGGTTTGGATCGATACGCGCGCTGCTTGAGTGTGATTTGGTTTAGGTTTTTTGTTGTGTTATAATTGTTTCGGAGAATTGATCATCTTTATAGGAAGTTTTGAATAGTAGTTTGGTAGGATCGTCTTGCAATAATTTGAAAACCCTCAATTCAGAATTTTTTAATGATTTTGCGGTCATGTTGAGTCCAATATCCTCGGATAGACGCTTCAACGAATAGAAATCATTGAATGCCATATCTATAACAGTGTAGGGATTGCCTTTTTTCTTAGCGATGTATTAGAGATAGTACGAGATGTATTAGATGATGTGGACAGATTGCTCTGCGGAAAATATTTAGATGTTGAAGGAGTCTGAGCATAGTTTTCTGTAATACAACCGGATTGTCCAGGTCTATCAGGAGTGTCAGTATTGACGTAAGCTGTATGTTGCTTCTTTTCCAATAACAATTGAGAAGCCCGTCTGACACGCTTTCTGGCAGTCGGAGTTTTGTAATCAGGTTCTTTAACGCTGTCATCACTGTTTTCAAAATTATAATTTTTTTCTGACGTTTCACTTGCACCTAAAAAAATAAAAAAACTGTATATTTTGGAGCTAAAAGTAGCTATACGTTTAAATAATTATCAGCTTGAGTCAATTACCTTTACACGAAAGTTGTAGAATATCGACGATGGTGCCTGGACATTCACATTGAGTATCAATGAAGTTCTTGTCTATAGTTTCGTTTTGTGTACAATATGGACGATTTTAGACTTATTGTAACCTAATAAAAATAAATATGCATAACATAACGAGGGTGAATATAGCAACACAGTACCTATGTAGATATAAACAATTTGAACAACGAAGTTAGTTAGAAAGGACACAAACCTGTCTCTGACACGTCATTATCTGAGGTTATAGTTTGAAAGGTATTCTGATTCGAAACCTCGTTTTGTTTAAGTTTATTGTTAGACAATTGTATCAAAAACGCCACCCGACTGTTATGATTCATCTTGTCCTTGAAAAAACCTAAACATACACCGTTACAACAAAATCATTACAACACTAGTACCTATGTACTTAATTAAAAATTAATATTTCGGCTAAAGCTATAAACAAAACATATAATTTTATTTCATAAAACAGTCAACAACAAATAAAAATGCCACAAGCTTTTAGAAACGAGTTCAATTTCATGCAGAAAGAAATACTCAATACAATATAAAACTCATGATAATTATATTATTTTTCACCTAAATTTCCATTAAATGTGTTATGTCATTATTACATTCGTTTAAAGTGGACTTTAGATCATAAAATTAAAAATAAAGTGTCTTTACACAGGTTATGTCGTAATATAGTGAATATTTTACGATGATTTTTGTTCTTAAAAACAGTCATAACACAATTTGCGACACTTTATTTGTAATAATTCTAAATATTCACATGAATACTTACCTTTAAAAACTCACATCACACGTTAATACACTTTTCAGGCAACTTGTCACACGCCCACTCTGTATCAACACATATGTGACACTTTTCATGCCAATGAAGTGAGCAAAATGGCTCAGTGAAAAAGAGTACTTTGTGCCATCTAGTGGTCACTATGCGCATCATAATAACGTCGATTTTACAGCCGACCAAATGCAAGATTTGCTATTTATTGCTGTAGAAATGTCATAACGTACCTATTATGTGTTATGACACTTTTTTAGCCGGGAAGCGATATGTCAGTTTCATTCATAAATATTTTGTTTTAACTGTCACGGTATAAGAAGGATTAAGTAATTGTTCCCCCTAAAATTGTAATATTTGATGTAGCTAAGCAGGCATAATGATGTATTAAAAATACATAATGTTTACATACAAATCCCTGCAGATGAAACTCTGTATCTTTTCTGCCATATTCTCCCATAATCAAGTACTGATAAATCAATCTATGCTCATCAGAAAATGTATGTTTTCCGCCTCCAGGAATAGAAAATGAAATTTAAAGCTTAGCACGTTTATTACGACTTTTTTTATTTAGCAACGATAGCCTCCAATTCAAGAGAGACGACAGAATTTACTTCAAAAACTTTTCCCATTTCAACGCAGCGGGTGCTTACGGTCTCAGCAGATTTTAAAATGGTTAATTATTTTTTTGATACTGAACCGTTTTCTTTAACACTTTTTCACGTTTGGATCTTGTTGTTGGAGACTTTATGATCTGCACGATGTTAATTCGTTGGAGTTTTTATGAATCTTTGTAGACAGTTGTCGACAGTTTCATAAAGTTTACGGACGTCGTAAAATACAACAAATAAAATGGAACGCAAATCATTTGTGTTTTTATTGAATGTGACAAAAATACTTGGCCATATTTTTATTAATTATTATTAATTAAAAATACGGGATTACTCACGTAATATTTAACGGATAGGTCCGACTATTGTTAGGAATTTTATTTAGTATAACACTTGTTTATTGTTTGCCTTTCTTGTTTTTTTGTTATTTTATTTTATTTTATTTTATCTTTATTAAGGCACAAACAGTATTCAATTTACTTAAAATTACGTTTATATTTAAAATACATATACCAATAAAGCTGCCACTAATATATACATTATATAAAATTTTACAATACGGTACTCAAAAAATAAATAACATGCCAAAATAATTTATGAATTGATACAAAGCGAAACAATAAAATATGATAACAATAAGATAAACTAGGCACTTATTTACAATAGTGATATTTGCCTTGCGAATTTTGCTGCTGACAACACAAATATGTCACAATCCGAGAATTGCTCATTATAAGATTTACATGCTCTTGGTACGAATGAGTTAGATGCATAATTAGTATTACATGGATAAATATTAAATAGTTTGTTTATGTAACGGGCATTTATACGAGGACATCTAAAACTAATTTGACTTACTATATATGGAGAGTCTATAACATTTTTCAAGATTTTATACAAAAACATTTGATCTCTTAAAGTACGTCGGCCTTGAAGTGTATTAGAGTTAAAAGATAGAGGTTGATCTGATTTAAGCATTTTGAATTTAATATGTTTCACAAATTTGTTTTGAATTCTCTCTAGGCTGTTAATATATATTTGATATTGAGGGTTCCAGACACTAGAAGCATACTCTAAAATAGGTCTCACTATAAAATTGAAAAGAATGACTAAAGTTTTTACGTTACTGAACTCTCGACTTACTCTCAGAATAAAACCTAATAAACAATACGCACGGTCAGTAATATTTTCAATATGAGTATTAAAAATGAGCTTACTATCTAACATAACTCCTAAGTCTCTCACCACGGTTACCCTTTGAAGAAGTTCGTTATTCAAAGAATAGTTAAAAGTAATAATAGATTTCTTTCGTGTAAAGGAAATACAACTACACTTAGCAACATTTAGATGTAAAAGATTTTGTTTGCAATAAATACTTAATCTTAAAAGATCACTTTGTAGCTGCTCACAATCTTCGAGAGATCTAATAACTTTAAAAATCTTTTTATCGTCTGCATAAAGTAAACAGTGAGAAAAGTGAAAACAATTGATGACGTCATTAACAAAAATATTAAAAAGAAGCGGTCCAAGGTGCGATCCTTGGGGCACACCTGACATTACGGGTATAAAAGATGAGCAAAAGCCTTTAATCGCAACAGCCTGGCTACGTTCTCGTAAATAAGATTCCAACCAGCGAAGCAAGTCGCCGTGCACACCAGTCATCCACAGTTTCCGCAGCAAGATATCATGCGATATTTTGTCAAATGCTTTTGAATAATCTGTGTACACGGCGTCTACTTGAACACCTTCATCCATAGATTTAAATATGACATCAGTAAATTCGCATAAATTTGACTCAGTAGACCTTCTATCTACAAAACCATGCTGTTGTTGAATTATATGGGGCCTAATAATTGGAAAAATGTGATCATAAATTATCTTTTCAAATAATTTTGGGATTATACTAAGCTTCGAGATAGGTCGATAATTTTTAATATCGTGCTTATCACCAGATTTGAAGACCGGAACAACGAAAGACCTCTTCCAAACCAGTGGCATAAGACCAGAACTAAGAGACAAGTTAAATAATGTAGCTAGGGGCTTCGATAAAACCTCACAACATTGACGTAAGAATAATGGAGGTATTCCATCGGGCCCTGCAGTTTTGTGCACATCTAGTAACTTCAAATATTTAGCAACTTGTTCTATCGAAATATGTACACATAAAGTACATATTTATTTTTAAATCACATATATATTAAATTGATACTCGTAGCACTATTCGAAGGACAAACTTTATCTGATTGTCCCCGTCTAGAAGTAGAAGTTGTGGGTTCAAACACAGAGTTAAAATGCTTATTAAAAAGATCACAGATTAGACTTCCATTGGATGATACAACATTATCAAGAAACATAGTGTCCGGAAGACCATTGTGATTCCGCTTAGATTTAACAAACCGCCAAAAATATTTACTATTTTCCTGAATTCTAGACTCGGCCATCTTCAAGTATGACAAATAACACTGATCTTGAACTATTTTTTGTCTATCACGTGCTTTTGCAAAACTATCATAATCGTTCACATTCTTATTTATATATTTTCCATTTCTTGTGATATTTAAGTTTTTCTTTAATAATTTTAATTAAACTTTTGCTGAACCAAAATGGATATCTGCCATCATCATAAATAATTTTGCTGGGAACATGTTTAGAAATAATATTATTGACCATACTGTAAAAACAACCAACTGATGTTTCCATATCACGTTGATCAAGGATATCATCCCAGTCCAAACCTTCTAAATCTGAACAAATTAATGAATAGTCAGCAATATGAAACAATTTAATAGTTCTTTTCGGAGGACGTAAATAACTTATAGAAATACTATCAAATTTAATGTTTAAAGCAGGATGATACTTATCTTCAGCTACCAATGGGTCAACGGCATGATCCACTATGCAATTAATGTTAGAAATCACCAGGTCCAATTGCCTAGCACTTTGGTTTGGTACTACGTTAAATTGTTGCAAAGAGTTAAATGACAGAAAAGCCATTAATGATTCAACCAGGGGTACATCAATGTTACCGGAAAGGTGTGCAGCGTTTGACCCATCAATGTTTGACCAATTAGCTTGACTTATATTGAAATCTCCTATTAAAATATATTTAAAGTTAGGTTCCCTTATCATAATGTTAGACAAATATTCAAAAAATTCCAATTGCGCGCTATATAAAGAACTGCAAGGAGGAAAATAGCAACAAAATAAACGACAATTACAGGATTTAAGATTATTACTTGATGATGATATTGATAAATATAAAATATCAGCTACAAAATTCGTTGACGGAACACTGCAAATATCTTTAACAATGATACCACGCCGAACTGCAATTAAAACACCTCCACCCAGAGTATCACCACGCAAATCATAATTTCTGTCACATCTATAAACATTATATCGCGAATCAAAAAGTTCCGAGTCAAGAATGCCAGGAAGAAGCCATGTTTCGGTTAAAAAGATGAAATCTGAGTCACAATTTAAAACATTATCGAAAAAAATCGCAGTTTTAGTACGAAGCCCACGCACGTTCTGATAGTAAATATTCATTGTATTAGCCATTTTTATAATAAAAAATAATTGATGTGAAATATACATAACAAATAACAAATAATATAAAATGTTTTAGTCTCATCCATACAGGCAAAGTACCATTATAATGATTAAAATTAAACATAAACACATAGTGCCTTTAGTATAATAAAGTTTTGTGAAACAATATTTCGCAGCAACACTCCCAAAAACAGCAACATTACAAGCTTCCGTTACATAAAAAACGTAAAATAATACAATAAAAACACAAACAGATAACAGTAATAAAAGTTCAACTAATAAAAAAACAAGATATGTTGTAATGATTGACAAAAAGCTATATCCTATTTTATTTTGTTTAAATCTTCCGCTGACGAAATTTGCAAGATGGGGCTGTTGTCATCACGCCGAGTCAGTATGCAGCAATGTTTTACCCAAATGTACTTGTGATTACGTTCCTTTACAAGTTTCTTAGCTTGTTGAAGCAGTTGCTTATTTCTGCTGGTCAAGTGATCATTAAAGTAAATGGATTGGTTATTATCCATGAATCCAATGTCCTTAGCCTTTAAATACTTCAGTTTTCTTAAGCAGCTGAGGCAATCGTCTTTTTTATAACGAGCCTGAAAGCGAACTACGATCGGTTTACATTTCTTGCCATAACTCTTTAACGGTGCTACTCGAGTGATAAAGTCAATGTCAGTGTCTGGATTTATCGAAAAGTTTGCCTTTTCTGCTAATTTGCAAAGAGTATCGAAGAGATTTTCACCCTTCTGTTCAGGAACGCCTATTATTTCAATATTAGACCTCCTGGTCCACTGTTCACGAATATTTATGTCCTTCTGCAAGTTCAATACAACAGAATTAACGTCCTTAATCTCAGTTTTAAATGATGCAACTGTACCTAGCTTGCTCTCCACCAAATCAAGCCTTTTGGATACATCTTCATAGCAGTTATTTACGAAATCAATCGAATTTTTGAGCTCTTTTATTTCGGACCTTAGTGGGCTGATTTCCTCATGAATATAGTTCTTGAACGATTTTTCAAGGTCAGTTTTCATTTGAGTGAGCTCACCCTTAATTAAATTTAAGATATTATTATGCGAGTCTAAACTGCAAGGGCTAAGAGAATCCTGTGCATCCTTGGTCATCAATTCAGATTCAGAACCCGGTTTCGTTGCTTTGGCGTGAACGGGAGTATTGCTATTGTCACCCCCCTTAGGACGTTGAGATGAACACAGTGGGCAAACCCAATTAAGGCGTGAGGCTGGCGATTCATTAGTAAACTTCACGCACTCTTGATGATAACGGTGGCCACAGCTAGAATTGGAGCATTTAATCTTCTTTTGAGTGGTCAATAAGTTTAAATTACAAGCAGAACAGATGGCCATATTTGATTGTTTGTATTAAAATTTACGATGTTTTTTTTTTGTATGCAAAATGTTACCTTCGATGAGGTTCGATAACCGGACAGCACTCGTATCGTATGGAAGTTCAGTCCAGTCGTCCGAGCGCTACACCAATTACGTTATAAGTTGAGCGTCAAAATTTCCGAATAAATTCTCATCGAATGGTATTCATAATAATTATTGTGGGTAAACTTAGAAAATGGACACTGTGAGTTGAATACGAAAAACTTTAAGTTCACAAATATCACCGAAACCAGTAAGTTAATAACACTTTTGTATAGATTCATAAGCTCACTAACGTTTTAATCTATAATTCGTACCACACTGTTACGTAAAAGTCAATTTTTTCACCGAAATCAGATTAAACTACGAAAGAGATACTGCGACAGATGTTTACTTGAGTGAGTACCGTCGGTGAATGTGGGACAACATCCACACATAGGTCTTCAGGTTCCAAACCAGGCAGAGCCTGTACTATGGTAACCTGATGGCTGATATTACACTTAAATACATATACACACCCAGACACAGATAAAACAGACATGTTCATGCACACAAATGCTTGACCTGTCCGGGGACCGAACACGGGACCAGCGGCTCAGAAGGCAGAGGTGCTACCAACTGCCCCAACCGGCATGTCATTATATAATTTGATTTTCGACTTTATATTATATAATTTTATATAATCTGTGCTAAAATAAGAAATTAATCATTTGGAAGGAACTACCTATCTACCAAGATACGGGTGTATTATACGTCCAGTTTGGCAGATAGAGCCGCAATGTATAACGATGTACTAAAGACAAAACAAGGAATATGTATTAGAACGTCTTCGGCTATCAACCATATCAGTAATAACATGCTATGGTTTGTTATTTCTTCATCAGTGGACTCGTACATTCGCCATTCCTCGAGTGCGTTATGTAAATATTGTTGTGTAGTGCGATTTTATTCAAGTGGTCATTGTCAAGTCAAGTCAGATCAGAGTCACATTAATGAGTCTGTCATTTAGTCACTGTCCTCTCTAGGTCACGATCTGGTAAAGTGGTGGATGCATTACTAAACCTTTCCAGGACTATTGATGAAGAAAACACAAACACTACTTAACTTATACTAGTAGTTCTGCGAACAGAAGACCTCGCGAGCACATAGTCTTACTCGTACTATAATTCGCAGTACTTCACAACTTATTATTTCGGAAACCGCTTGACCAATTATGCTCATATTCGAATCGTGCCTATTATGTGTAGGTACCAAATTTTACGAAAAGTCACTCAAAATCACCGACGACAAATAAGTATATCAAATAGTAGAAAATGCATACCAAATTTCAAAAAAAGTTCAAAAATGCGCCCTGTACAGGAAAACAAACGAATAACCTAACAAACATAAGGACTGATGAAAGTCAATTTGGCCAGTTAAAGCAGAGACGCTTCGCTCGCTCGGTCAATAAGCATAATTTTCACAAACACTTGATACAGCATCGTCGAGAGACAGTCATAATCAGCCTATTTTGTTCCCACTGCTGGGACTCGAGCCTTCCTCTCAGAGAGAGCAGTTAAACCATAATCCACCACGCAGGCCCTGTACGGATTGGTGCCACTAACCTATCCAAGGTTAGTGGCCGACCCATGTCGAAGTGTTCAGGCCGCCCGAAGACCTTCGACATAGCCTAACGACTGTTGTCCTGAGACAACAACCGGGACCGACGGTTTAACGTAACTCCGAAGCACGAAAGCGCTTAGTTGAATAATGCCACTAGCACACACCCATCCAAGCCCTGACCGCAGCAAGTGTTGCTTAACTTGTTGATCGTTTAAGATCGCCAAGTCGAGCTCCACTACGATCGCTTCGAGCGAGAGACAGTGGTCACATGCAATCCAACTGATTACATATATTTATAGTCACCGCGTTACCAACTGAGTGGTAAGGCCATAAACGTCAATAGGCATAGGAATGTGCAACGCGTCCTAAGATGTTATAGATAATCCGCTACCTGCACCTGTACCTACGACTCAGTTGGTAATGCGGTGACTATAGATACAATTACGGTTTTTGAGCTAATATAGTAGCAACGTACGTGCAAGTTGTACGCATGATGGCACTGCACTGTGCTGATCATCCTGAGATATTTGTTTTTGAGTTTCTTTTTAGTAATTTCAGGTGCCTCAATTCTCTTCACCCCCTTACACAGTAATGCTTGCGCACTATTGCTTCGCAGCAGAATGTCTGACACTGCGGTGGCACCAACCATGACCACCTCCTTAGTAAGCAAGTTGAAATCCCTCGGCTCTTAAGATTTGCATCCTGACGTAAGCAATATTGGTAATATTCTTCAAGTCTGTTCCCTGACGATGAAAAATTTAATATGCAATTTTTTCCCAGACACTGGAGACCTACTCATTAACCCAGAGAACGGGTACGAGTGGGGTGGTCAGTCCATGCCAAGGGTAGCAGTGGGCAAGCAGGCACAGAACGCAATCAACATTATCAACGCAGTGCTGATGAGGAAAAGTGCTGTGGCTCAGCTCACCAAGTAAGTTTTAACAATGTGTCTTTTGACGGTTACGTTTCATCGGTGTTAGCTTATGGGTTAATTTTGTGGGGGAACTCGGTTGATATACAGAAAGCCTTTAGGATACAGAAAAAATGTGTACGAGCCATCTGTGGAGCATGGAGTACGGATAGCTGCAAATCATTATTTAAAAGGTTTCACATACTCCCATTAGCGTGCATGTACATAAGGGACATTTGTGTATTTATGAAACAATATCCTCATTATTTCAAAAAACATTCGGATACTTTAGCCAGGAATACAAGGCACAAACACAGACTGTATGTACCCCCATGTCTTCTGGACCTTGTCAAACGCAATGTTTATTATCATGGCATTACGATTTTCAATAAACTGCCAAATGACTTCAAAGATCTACCTTTAAACATATTTAAATCGAAATTAAAAATATGGTTATTAGACAAGTGTTTTTATGATGTTAAGGAATATTTGACTTATAAAAATTAACTTTGCTGACATTTAATATTTTACAATTTTGATATTGACATTTAAATTTAAGCAGACTTCTATGTGACTAATATAATTTCTATGTAATCTAAATCTTTCAATCAAAGCTTTCAATTTGTTTGCATGATTACATTTAAGGTTTGACATTGTTATTAATAATTTTGGTAGGTTCATACATTAAAATACTTTATTTTAAAATTGTACTTAAAACTATTTTTGCATGCCTTGATGAGGCAGAATGTAATGGATCCTTTCTATTTTAACTATAAGAACTACTGTACCTACATTTCTCGCAAATAAAAATTTATTATTATTATTGAATAAATAACCAGACACTATCGTCATCAAAATCAGAAATAGGCAAGCCGTTTGCCAAATGTGAAGTACTGTTCTGACCTAAAACAGTGCAGTGTTACTATATCTTTGACCAGTAGGGTTGCTTCTATGACTTTCTAGAATTGATGATTACATCACCCTGATGTAATATGGTACCTGATATATATTCTTTAGGTTATTAACGTTTGCCGTCTATTTTTACCTCCTGTAATGACATTAGCGCTAGCAGACTAATGCTTTGAGGTAGAACACCTTGCACTGTATCGTGGACCCTACCAAGCTTGATTTTGTTGAAAAGAGTGGTACCATCTACCATATGTTAACCATTGCTACATTGGCAATAATCAACGTCCTACGTGAGCAGTAAGCTCTGAAGGGATCAAGCTCCAAGAAACTGATTCACTTTGCTCAGCCCTACTTTAGATTTAGTGTTGAGGCTGTACATTTTTTCTTACGCCCCGCTAAGTATATATTTTGGAGTATTCATTGTTGCTTTAGTTTTTCTAATTGAGTCTTGCAGAACCAACATCAATATTGAAGTAATTTTGTAAAAAAGCAAAAACTATACATAAAACTGTATTTAAAAATTATAGAGGTCCTCTTTAAAGAACAGTTTGAAAGTAAAAATGTTAAGTTGATAACTGTTATTTTGAAGCCATTTTTGTTTTATTTTCGGACATCATACTGCATAGTTTGATCACGTTTAGACACATATAATATTATCTTCGGGATAGTTACAATGTATGAGTTTCCGATACTTCGTTATAATGTTTGTGACCATGAATGACTCCATGAGTCAATATTAGAACTCTAATTACATAACATTTATTAGTTACTTTAAACTTGTTTCATTCCTCCAGGTACGACTTAATGTTGGGCGTCACGAAAGCTGAAGCATACTTCGCGTTCAGCGGTGACGACGTCCAGTACGGGATCGAGGCTGACAGGCGGTCCAAGATCCTGAAGTCCTTCGTCAGGAACACCTACAGCTATCACCTGTCTGAAATACTCGCTACCATTATCAATGAGTATACAGACTGGGAGCGGCCTGTCCAACATCCTATCAACATTAGGTGAGCTGATTTCATGTCGCATATACCTATTGCTTAAACTGTCCTATGCATGGGATTGTGTCTCTCCGAGTTTCTGAAGTCATTCTTATATTAAGAAACTTTTGATGGCAGAAACCAATCCCAACGATGGCTTCAGATTCGTCAATTTAGTTTATCTTTCCTAGATTTGTGATTATTTGAGCTTTACCAGAGTGTGACTTACGGTCGATCCCAATAATCTATCTATCCACAGTTTTCCTTACCACCGATAGAAATTTGACACAACGTCAATACAAATAGTGTCAAATATCTATCTCTATATATATTATTGGGATATATTATTGGGATCGGCCGTTAGACAGGACAGCAGGGCAGTATCTAATGGGGGATCCCAATAATCTATCTATCCACAGTTTACCTTACTACCGATAAAAAATTGACAAAACGTCAATACAAATAGTGAAAAATATCTATCTTTAATAAGGTAAACCCGCGATAGATAGATTATTGGCAGCGGCCGTTAGTGACAGGGATATTTATGAGACTCTGACCAATCGAATAAAAAATCTCAATTAATGCAACTATCAGTATACCTACACATCATTAACTTGAGAAATAGCAAAAGTACAATCCGAAGAGTTCATTCAATATATCAAAGGAAATGTTTCCATTTGAGGATTTATCGTCATAATCTTAATCTTGAAGGAATGCTTCTGATATTGTCTGATAGTGTATGCACGTCATTAAGTTATATTAAGAGAATATATCATGGTCAAGTTGTTCCATAATAATAAAATTTGTCAAGTGACGCAGTGCCACGCAGACAGACGCATTAATTTAGTCAGAGAAGTAGCTTCGCAGCGTTCTTATCGAATGTTGTAGTAAGAAAACAACCGAGATCGACTGCTCCACATCTTCCCAAAGTAGGGAAGTGCTCAGTTAAAATTCGACCAGCAGTCTTCCATCAAAGTTCCGCAGCGGCATTTGATTAGGCCGCACACGTTTAACACCCTGAACTACTCGTTCCGGCCTAGGATTGCATTCATATACTGTTGAAAACTTCTTACCACGAACCAAAAATTTAGCAGCTCCTACCTCTGTCGTGTAAGTAAATTGTGGAATGCTTGGCCGGCGTTCGTATTTCCTAGTTATGACCCTAGGTCTTTCAAGTGGGGCGTGAAACAGCATCTGTCAGGTCATCATAGGGGTGGCGATTAGTGCAGCTTACAGCTGCACTTATGGTCATTGCTTCTTGATTCCATCTTCGCTTTCCATCAGGCGAGTGGGAGTCACTTGATGAACTATAGTTAAAAAACTATACAAAATCAGGTTCCTAGCAAGAACCCCTTTAGACCATGATTGACGCTAGACGAAATCAACATTTTCAACATGGATAGTTAGTATTTAAATCAGGCTCCATATGACAACTCTAGTTTGATAGCTCTACCGTATATTTGCGTAGTGAAGCGCACTGCCAAGCTTCACTTGAGTTCGGTGTGCGACGTTTGATACCAAATACTCAATTGCATTGGGTTTCTGTATTGGCTATTGAATTTGCGAAGCTAGTTGGGAGTTTAAACATAAACGGCGCGTTTGAAACACAACCTGTTAATAGCTTTACACTATCTTGAAAAGTTCTGGCTTAATTTTGCGTAACGAAATTTGATGCAGAAAATCACCTGGACTATCACAGCATAATAATAAGTGGTAGCGATATATTTACGCAGTTATCATATCTTACTAATATTATAAACGCGAATGTTTGTGAGTATGGATGTATGGATGTTTGTTACAAACGGCGCGGGCAATTTTGATAAAATTTGGTATGGAGGTAGATGAGGTTCTGGATTAATATATAGTATAGTTTTTTATCATCATCATCATCATTCAACACCACGCCGGTGAAAAACCATAATATTCTTTATCACAGCATAGACAAAATAACAAGATCTCGGCCTATGATAAGATCGTAATGACGACAGTTCTGTCAAAGTTTGCATCAATTTCTGATAGCTTAGTCAAAAGCACGCTATCATTTTGACAGCAAGATACACTAGACGTGCTCGGCGACCGTCAAGGGTGATGATATGTAATGACAGTTTTTCCATGGTAATTAATTTTATATTAGTATAGTATTACTTTTCAAAGCTTAGTGCTTTGAAAAGCCTGCTTAAGCGATCTCAAACATTGAAATTTATAGAGAGAAAAATTTCAATGTTTATATTAGTAAAAAATAATAATATAATACGTAGGTACTGTATTTTATTGTTAGTTTTTACTGATTGATATACTAAATAGGTACTTAAATTTACTAATCATGTTAATATTTTATGACATTTTGGTGTAAAGTATGGGTTTATAAAAAATATGGCTTTGGAGAAGATAAGCTACTCGAAGTACTAATCCTGCGCAGACGACGTCACGGGCACCAGCTAGTAGCTAATAAATGCAATTGCTTTAAGAAAAACTGAAATTATTAACTGAAATTGTAAACGTTTCCAAAAGTATACAAAATAAAGAAACCTGCGATAAAAGTCCTTGCGAATATTTTCAAATTGTAGGTATTTTGTTTTTGGTTTTACAATTAAATTAATAACAATCAATAACACTTTGTTTCATCCAGAACCATTCTGAGCTGATCTTGCCAAATGAATTTGTAAGTTTTCAATTACGCTAGGCAAACCAATGACCTCTTGTGGCAATTTCAACTTCTTTCTCCCCGAAGACCACAGTCCATATGTTCAACATTTTCGGGTACTTTGTAATTTCCGATAGTATGATTGCAAATTAGTTTATTCACCAACAAAGCGCACTTGTTGAATTGGAACCCATTCTTCGCTGAGAGCGAGGCCCAAGTCCCAATATGGGAATGCAGCTGAATATGTTGTTTCATTACCGTGTGTGAAAAGTTCACGGAGCACAAAGCATGAATGGGACTGATTATCTCATAAATCATCACTTTATGTGTAATATTAGAAAAATAAAAAAATATGATTATTTATTATATCAAATTCAGTTCATTAATTAATTATTGCTCATACCGTTATACAAGAAAATACACAGATAGAGAGGGATATAGTACAGTGGAACCTGGATTGGGATCTCAAGGGATCAAGAATGTTGTACCATTTATTGAGGATTTTCATTAATCCAGTTTTCCAATAAGGCAGGTTAAAAATTATAGTTGTCTCATTTACAGAGGCTCCCGCTTATAGAGGTCGCAATGTACGGCTATTCCATTTTTAGAGGGAGTGTAGTCCCTTGTTTTTAGGTCTAAACCTGAGACAGTACTGACAAACAAAGCGTGTGCAAGACATTCTAATGTTTGTAAAACAAAAGTGTCAAAAACTGTCCCGACCCGATTAATTTGTCTCATTTATAGAGAGAATTGAGTTACAGAGTCCCAATTATAAAGGTAAACATCGAATATATCCTAGAAATCAGATCTCATTTAACCAGGTTCGAAAAGTCCCATTAATAGAGGTAATTCAATGAAAAAGTACCGGGACCTCATTGCAACTCTCAATAATAGAGGTTTCTCATTTATCCAGGTCCCATTTAACCAAGCTTCACTGTATATGTGTATAGAACATCAGAATCAACCAATGAGTTAGTATTAAAGTAATTTACTTTGAAGCAAATCAAATACTAATTCAAATATCATAAGAAATCATAGCCGTCTGTCTTAAGTTAAAGTACAATATCATATAAAAAAATCTCAAGAAATGTTTGCCTTGGCTTGGATAGTCGTTTACACTGTAATAAGTGTTGCCAAGAAACGTTTTCCTTTTTTTTTTTGGAATTGTTGAGTTGATTGAATGTCAAGGATTTGTTTTAGTATGTTTGCAAATCCTTGCAGCCATACACAACATACTTTTAATAAAAAAACTGCCTTGTTAACGGAATTGCAGACTGTATTACAATGTCTTTCACTTCTGCAGGTGTTAAATAAATGTAAGTTATTACGAACACAATGTTTAGTATAATGTTACTTTTGTAAACAGGGACGAAACGTTAGAAGCTTTGAGCGACGCGCAAGTAGTGGCTCCGATGGTCCTCACAGCTGACACCCATTCTGCTTTGAGAAGAAACTCCTACCTGTACGTCTTCGACTACCAGACGAAGTATGGAGATTATCCTCAGGTTAGTAAGTTCTAGAACAATATTTCGTTATTATTGTGTTGTTCCTATCATTAGCTCATCATTCGTTGTTGTTTAAAGTCATCGAGGCTCCTAGTGCATGTGATAGCTCTAACTGTCTACAATAAACATCAAAGCGCACAAAAAGCAGGCTCTACGCATTCCTATACTATAAAAACTTAAATAGTGGTTTGTTGAGCAAAAAAACCTATGATTTTGAGTTATTTACATTACGTAAATTTGTCTATTTTATTTATAAATTTTATTTTAACTTATAATTAAGAAATCCGACAGTATTACTAAATTTTAATTTTTTGACATGTTATCAGTATTATTCACTAATTAATATGAATAATAATAAATTATTGTATATCTGGAAAGTTCGACTGTTTATTTTCAGCCCTTTTTTTTTACTGCACAACCTATTGAAGCAGAATTTCAACGGTCAGTGATGATGCAGACCAGTCAAATGTTAAATGGTTTTTAAAGGACAATTGAAGTAACCACATCGTTAAATTCTTAGCGATCGTTTGATTTTGCGTAATCCTAGTACATTTATTTAATTAATTATGTATTACATAACATGCTTAACAAACCAAACGGCGAATATTATGTGCTTTATTGATTTATTTTTTGCTTTTTTTATGTGTCAATATCATTGTAACAATGAAATTTCTATTGTGTCTGGGTCGTTCGACCTTTGATGAATTAGTAGAATAGTTAAGTTTTTTTCTTGTTTTAAATACACAAAATAACGATTTGAATTAACGCAATTATGCTATCCAGTGACATCTCATTTATGAAACTCCACCACACTGTTTTCTAAGTTTCTATTTATATACAACAAAGTTTTATTTTTCTTTTACTTGGTTTGCGTTATTCAATGTGTAGATTCAATATAGAGGCACTCAACCGATCAATTTACTAGATTAAACGTCTCTACGTAAACTGGTCCTCGAGAACGTCTCGAACAAAGCTGTACCGTGTGAGGTCAAAGCCTACTCGAGTTCTTCTCCATGACTGACGACCAACCGCTTAACGCTTGTTAAATGCTTCAATCTATTCGGTCTGTCTCACAGAGAAAGTAATTAAAGAGCTTAGTACATATAATTGAAGACTTTCTTTATCACACAGATATATAGAAAAGCGCTCGAACTAATGAGTTCTGGAACATTCTAATTGCATAGTTGTACAATGATTGAGGTACGTATCTTAAACTTAAATAGAGCATAAATGCAGAACAGTAAAATATAAGTGCAGTAAATCAGCTCTGGAGAAACTTGTTTCAAGATAGAACCATATTTTGTTTATTTACTTTTCTATTTTTGTCCTCAAGTTGTGTCAAATGTATAAGCCTCTGGATGCACGAGCAGCTTGAAGCAGTCAGCATGGACTGCTTCAAGCTGTGACTGCACAGTGAACTACAGTCTTCTACCTGCACACATACACGAAACCGCTCGAGCAGTTGCAAAAGCTTCGGGCGGTTGGCGGTCGAGCTGTCGCCAGGCATACACATTACACATACACTGCTCTCACGCAGTTACCTCCGCCCGCGCTCTTCATTCCACGTCGCGCACGCTTCCCACCTCCGAATTTAAATTGTCACTCGTTAAGCAGTTAACACCAACTGCTCGAGCAACTATCAATGGTAGCTTCAAGCTGTTGACTATGACTGCAAGAGCGGTCCACGTATGTTGACAACTGGCTAATTGCTCGAGTAGACTGGGCATACCGGCTCTAAGAGGTGAACTAGTAGGCAAGCCTGTTGCACAAGAGGCCATCTTGGCTAGTACCGGAGCTGTACAAGATATTCTGCCGCGAAGTAAAATTACGCGAACATTACTTTAGTGCAGTGCCATGCAGTTCTGAATGCTGGGTGGTGGGATGTTGGCAGGAGTCATGCTTACCACCAGACGCACGACTTGCGATTAAGCTACTGAAATTAGCATTTATTAATCGTTAACAATTTTTTCCAAAATATCATTTAATTTTATAACCATAAGTATAAGTTGATGTACTGTTTGTATTAGCACAGATTACTGAATAAGTATTAGACAGCTAACCTCGTCTTAAATTTTGTATAGAGTTTAGGGGACATAATATAGGTGCGTAAACGCCTTTCTGTAACATAAACCTAAGTTCGATTCTACTTGAGAAGCTAGGTATCTCAGCAAATAGATTGGAAGGTACAAGTAGGCACCTAAGGTTCTCAAAGGTCTTAAAGGATTTGGTGAAATTGATTGGCAAAATTGTACAAAGGCGTTTTTATTTATTTCTTGTTTTGTCTGCGTTTTATTTCTTTGTTACAACGCTGTTCTTTAAATAAATAATGCTTTTGAGAGTATTTTTTAAATTGAAGTTTAAACGAATACGTTGTGGAGCTTTTTTACGCAATGAAGTGACAAGACGGGTAAGTCGTGCTTGATGTTAAGCACTACGTATGCCCATAACAGTTGCAGCACCATTTAGAACTTACAACTGTAGTTCTGTGTAGCACTGCATTGCTCTTGCCATTCAGATACATTGGTCATTGAGTCTCTTTTTCCCAGTAATTTCATTTGCGGTAGGATATAAAGGGCCTTCACAGTAATGCTTGCAAGAATTATTAAGAGCACTGGCCCTCTATATCTATATATAGATATTCTACCGCGAATAGCAATAATACGCATGCGCACTATTAATATCTTGCACAAGAGCCCTATACCACCTAGTGAGTTGGGTTTCCTTGTTTATTACAATTTGCATCCCGACGGAGGGAATATTCTTCAACTCCGTCCCTTCACGGAGTAGCTTGATGGATATAAACTGAGTTTTACAACTACAGGTATACTTTAGTATTAGCTATCACTACGCGTGATCACTTCAGAGGGTGACCACTAGAGATATAACCGAGAGGTTCTGTTTTTCATAGGGAACGATAAACCGCCGCTCCTAGCTATTGTTGTCTAAAGATAAACAGTCGTTAAGGCGCGGTCCAATCCTAATTTTAAAACAATTTTCGATGCTTTACATAAGGTTGAGAATTGCTTACCAGAATAGACGACTTAATGCAAAAATTCAATTGAATACGTGCTAATACTTTTTATATTTATTTCGTGCAATCAAATGATCAAATTTTAATGATAAAGGAGTCCATAGTTCACTAGTAAATTTCATTGGAACTTTGAATATGATACATTAATTGAAATGTATTTGCCCATAATAAAATAAAAAATGCTTTTTCCCACGAAGCACGTAAGAAAAATTGCAAAATTTAGGGAATGTTGCCGATTTTTTTCTATCGAGCCAAAATTGCTCAATCGTGTATTCGCTCCCATACTTCATAAGAACGTATATTCAATTTACACTACGTTTTTTTTCGAACTTCGGTTATTAGGTTTAAGCGTCGAAAAACTAAGTTTTCGCGAAGTCGAATCGTGAAATTTGGAACTCATTTCGCCTTAAGACATTTTGGAAGTTCTGGAATGTTCTAAAAATTCCACTTGCCACTGATCTATCCATCCCGAAACTACACTCATGTATATCCCGAATTGGCTAGAACAACTTCCCCTATGTTCCAGATACCAACGCCCTCCTCCTTAAATTTAGTTAGGTAATTCCTAAAATTCATGTTACAAATTTTGAAATGTAAAACTACATGCAATTATTTTATTATATTATAAACTAAACTATCAGTCTTATGAGTCTCTCTCTCTCTCTCTCTCTCTCTCTCGGTACGTGAGAGGGTATGTGTGTATCTTTTTTTAAGTTGCTTGTTTAGTTGCACGCAAGTGCTAGTCCTATTGTAACCAGTAACTCGTGGGAACTAAAAGTAAACTATGTTATGCCTTTCCTTTCATTTATTTTTTGTGATTCTAGTAAAGAGACCAATACCAAAAGGCGTTATTTTAAATTGATTGATAGAAACTCAGCAGGGATTTAATAGGGATCGAATACGTCGACCCGGGTTTCCAGTATATCAGGTGCGCAGTGGCGTCTGTAAGCTCAGTGCCCGCCGGAAGCTTTAATTAAATCATTTTCTCATATACATTTTTCATACCATGGCTGAAAAATCAATCAAAACAAAACAAATCATAGATATTTTGTTTTCCTTTAATAAACAGTTGGAATTTCATCAGTAGAAAAATAGTCAAAAACTAACACTTTATGAAAATGTTTTAACAAAGTGTCAGCCTGATGTAAGGTTTTTTACAAAATCCTGTATCATAAGTACCTCCCACGGGTAGAATGTACTTTAGCACCCGTACCTTGCCTTAACCTAGTGAGCTCCCGACTATGATCAAATTTGCAAAGTTGCAAAAACCCCGCAAAAAAACGAGTGACTGTCGCTTTTTCGTTGATATTATCGATCTGGTATCTTTCAAATGATAATTTGTTATGTTAAAAAAAATTCCAAGTCCTTTACAGCATCAAATAAACAAAACATTAGCTGAAATCTATTGTATATTTGAATAGATAACATTTTTAATTGGATCCTTATTTGATTTGGCCTTGGCATAGGCTTAACTAAGTTTTTTTGAAATACAGGTATGCCAAGGCAGCTTTACGGGTTAATAACCTACATAATATTTTAGAATATTTGTGCTCGAAAAGAGCGTTCTCCTAGCAGCCAAATTGTGTGGAAAGTGCCACTTTTCCGTGATAGTGCTTTTTAATTTCAGTTTATTTTTTATGTTTCACTCCGCCCGTTTAATTTTTTTTTGTTATACCCTGGACCAAAGTTTAGATATTTTTATTTTAGAATAGTTTTAAAAATGAGCATTTAGATCTCTTTGTGAATGAGTTCGTCCGGGCAAGTACTGTCCCTACACCTTTTTCTAGCGTTCTGTAATATTCGCATTAGTGTGTAGTTTGAAGGTTTCCGGCGATAATACAGGCATATGAGGGTTAAAAATGTAATGTATCAGGATTACGTGCGCAGTGCAGTTCGTCACTTGAAACAAAAAACATACTGTAATAGGCAGAAGTTACCACTTAATAACAGGTTGGCCTCGTGCTTGTACTGTTTCCTAATAATATATAAAAGTATTTTTTTTCATAAGGTACAAAAAACTACTACTTCATTAAATGTGTTATGAATGCAGTATTTATTAAACACTTCTTCTTAGTCGTATCCTCATGACTGAGGGACGTGATTGTGGTGTGTAGTCTGTGCCACCATTTTTCTTCAGCTCTCTCTATCTTGCGCCATTTGAATGGATGATTGTAAGGTGGCCCCTGTTATTGTTTATGTTTATTACGCACAAACGAGTTAATAAACTTAATGAAAGTACAAAGTAATCGATATAAAATAAATCTACCTATTACAATAAAACTGATTCACTAAAACATTTCTAAAGGTGACCTAAGAGCTGGTACTTACCTCGGACAACGTATCAGATTCAACTAGGTAACGTTGACAGCTTTTTGGGCACTCTACCTGTAAACAGGGACTTAAATGCTGTTTTTTATCTGTAATATATACATATATAATTTAGAAATACTTAAGTGAATTTATATAGTATAGTTAAGATTTTTTATTTTGATCATTAAATAAAATTAATTGATTCGTCACTCAACATACCAAGTTTAACACAGTTCGACTCCAAACTAAAAAAAATAAACTAAAAATGTAACCAAACCCAAAAGTGTTAAATAACTTGAAGTTAAAAATTGCTTGACCGACTTTGATAAAATTTAAACGGAACTTTAAGCTACTTCGGAAGTATACTCTACCATACAAAGAAAGAATCATTAAAATCGGTTTTGCACACGACGTAGTTATTCGCAAACACACATAAAAAACATACGGTCGAATTGAATATCCTCCTCCTTTTTGAAGTCAGTTAACAAGCTGTTAATAAAATGGCGGGCTTTGTTTGTTTTCAAACATGTGCGTTCAAAATATCCAATACTACACATGTGCAAATAGCCGCCATGTCTTATCGGAAAATGGCACAAGCAAAATATCCGTTCAGCCTGCCGTGCGATTCTCTAAGAGCAAACATCGTTATATCTGTGATCATAAAGTAGTTGACATCGGTGAGCTCGTCGACGAGCACACCGCTGTGATGATTTCATGTTTTTTTTCCAAATTATTAATTTTCAAAGTTCGAATATTGTCCACATTATAATTTTTCCTAAATCTATTTATTTCATATTCTGGATTATCCGCATTACTATATTCACACGTTCTTAATTTTGCGAATTCGTAATTATCCACGTTACGATTTTTTCATAGGGAAGTACAATTGTGATAAAAACTTTTCATCACTGCGCTGTAACTGTGGTTGCAATATAAATTTTTATCCAAGTACTATTTATCTATAAACATGATGTATGTATTGTATTTTACTATTTTTGTATTGTATTGTATTGAACTATGAAGGTACTGATGAGACAAATGAATGTCAAGTTGATGTTATATCAATATAAAATGTTTTAAAACTTGTCTGAGTATATGGCTTCTAGAATACTCTTGTAGAGGAAATTATGAATAAAGTATCGTAAAAATCCAAAGAAAAAATAATTGATCTATTAAAAGGAAAAACGTCACCTGAAGAATGTTTAAGCAGGTTATGTTGGTATAAAGTAGAATGATTTTTGAAGGAACTCGTACATTATTTTATGTTTGGCAGAATATATAAAAGTACCTAGTTTTTTTTTAAATTATTTTATGTCACTGCAAGTACAAGTATAAATCCAAACCATCAGTTCCAATAGCATCCGGATTTATTTATTTTTGATTTATGTTTTTAATTGTACTTGCTTGTAAGGGTTTGTACAATTAGTAATTCTAAAAGTAAAGAATTCCGAAAATTACGAAATTGTAAAATATTTAATTTAGAAATTTAAGATTACGGATTACCAAGAAATTAAAAAATATATTGTTTTAAACTATCACGGTTGTTCTCTAAAGTTATATGATTATTAACGGGATATTTACCGTGGTAAGGTTGTGGAATGAGCTCCCGATATTTCTCTCATCACGCTATGCGGTTTACGGCTGAGATTGAGAAAGATCGAGTGTTGCCGTTCCTGGATGTTCGAATAACAGCGAGGGAAGACGGGTCTCTGAGCCACACAGTGTACAGAAAACCGACACACACAGACCTGTACTTGCATGCCACCTCTCACCATCATCCCCGGCACCTTAATTCTGTGGTCAGTTCACTGACAAATCGGGCCTATGATCTGTGCGATACAGAACACCTTGAAGAGGAACTATCCCACGTACAGATGGTGTTACGCAGGAATGGTTATAAGGCTCAGGTCGGTATAACCAAGCCAAGGAAGAAACTGATAAAACCGAAGGTGGAACGACAGCCGACCTTTTTGCCATATGTTAAAGGAGTCACAGACAAAATAGGTCGAATTCCTGACAAATATGCTATCAAGACCATATTTACTCCTCATCAGAAGATTGCGCAATGTCTGCGTTCCCCTAAGGACAAGATTCCTTTTCAGCATCCCGGGGTGTACAAAATTAACTGCAGCTGCGGAAGTTCGTACATAGGACAGACGAAGCGAACTGTTTCATGCCGCATCAAGGAACACATAAAGGCAGTAAAAAACAATGAAAGACACAAATCTGCCATAGCTGAGCATCTGCTGGACGCGGGTCCTAACCACTGGATTGAATTCCATAACCCTAAAATCTTGTCCACCGAACGCCATTACATACCAAGGCTAGTAAAGGAAACTATTGAGATCTCGAAATGCCAGAATTTCAATCGAGGTGATGGTTTTCAACTCGCCAGTGCGTGGAATCCAGTATTAGGTTGTTTTAAAAATAAAAGTCCGCGTTCAAAATGTGTTCAAAATACTATACGCAGTGATACAGTGAGTGTGTTTTGTCGGGACTTAGGATCGAGTTCGAGTTCCAGTGATAACCGTAGCAAAAGACTAAGAAAGAGGGTAGATCGTTATGTCTGCACCTAACTTTTAAACTTTTTGACCAACCACCCGCATTCTTCAGTCTTCCCGTGAACATGGTGCATGTAACTGCGCCGAAATATCGGGAGCTCATTCCACAACCTTACCACGGTAAATATCCCGTTAATAATCATATAACTTTAAAAAATATATTATGTGGAAAACTGAGGATCAGGAATATATAAAGTAATATATATAATATATTATATAATATATAAATAAAGTCGCTGACACCGCAGCGAATTTATTATTATGTCTCCTTCTAATACTTCTAAAATTTAAAAAAGATCATATTTTTTAAGGTTGGTTTAGCGCACTTGCTGAATCTATTGCGCTAAAAAACAATTACATTATAATATTCAAAATGTATAAAAAAATATGTATACCAAAAAAATTGAATTCTAATGTAAATTAAATTATAGTTACATGACACAATCTAGTTAACCAGTTTTCTAGAATTCAAATAAATCGAAATCATTTATTTGTTCAAGGCAAAGTTAGAAATGAATTTCTAGGATCATGGAAAGTATCATCTCTATATTTGTATAAAACAGTGCGTCTACATAATAACCCAAATTAAAAGAAAACGCAAAATAATTACTCAGTTTAATTCTTCACGTACTTAAATATTTCGCAGTTTTTTACCATTTCCTAAAGAGCTACCTCATACAGTATCTAATAATCCTAACTAATATTACAAATTCGAATGTGAGTTAGTTTGTTTGTTACTACGCTTCCATGTCTAAACTACTAGATGAATCTAGTTAAAATTGGCAACGATATACATTTTTTTCCCAGGAAGTACATATAACACTGTTCACAATCATGGTGATGCGAAACCACGGGGCGTAGCTTCTCAATAATGCTAAAACAGCAACTTAATTTGATCAAGACAATTTCAGTATCAGATTTTCTGGCTAGAACCAGAATTCTAAGGAGCATTTAACCTCTCGCCAAATAGTAAGACATTTGAAATGCAAATAAGACCACGTGTCTAGAGGTCTTCATTAAATGGACGCCCAATCCAATTTGTAAACCTTCCTAGTAACATGGGGTGGAGAGTCAAACGGGAGTCTTAGAAAGCTGGTCGATAATATCCGATGCACTAGATAATTATCGAGACGGACGCCCAGATTCGTGTTACGTCATTTACTCGGTGAATTGTGGCGTAAAATGAAACTAAGATAGAACTGGCGTAAAGGCGGGATTTGACTATCAGCTTTTGTTGAATGTAGACAACAGCGGTATGTTCTGTAATTGATGCAGTTTTTTATTGCCATAAGTAGGCAAACAGGCAGGCGGCCTACCAGATGGAAAGTGGTCACCGTCGTCTATAAACGTTTGTAACACCAAGAGCATTGCTAACGCGATAAACTTCTAAAAGCATTATAAGGGGAGGGGATGGGAGAGGGGAAGGGGGTTTGGGCCTCCGGAATCTCCCACAGACCGACTGAAACGAAAGCGTTATAATTTCACCTCGGTGTTATGTGGAAGTGGGAGTGGGGCCCATTTGGATGTAACCCATAGGGTTGCAGCATGGCACTACGCACTCAAAAAAATATCAATATATTGTCAATAGCTTAATATTTTTTTGGAGTAAGTGATGAAATGGGTAGTCTAAACGACTCTTTCAGACAAACACTTTATAACAAGCGCCTGCCATGCCTGCGATTCTCTAAGAGCAAACATTGATGCATCTTTGACAACATCCGTGAAACAAATGAAGAGATTCCGTGTCCGTGAGACAAGAAACGTTGGAAAAACAACCATATCTCATAAAGTATTTGACATCGTTGAGCTCGTCGACGAGCTCACCTGACGAATCACACGGATGTTCATGACATTTGCAGTGCGATCGCTTTAAGTTACACAGTAATTGTAGGGTGGGAGGCACTGCATAGCACTTGGAGATAATTCGCCTATTAATTTCACCTGCAGTGTTCGCACTTCACTTACAATACCTTTAAAATACTAAGAAAGTATTCATACAAGATTTGTCATGTCATCCATCCAAAAATGATAGCAGGAAGGTTTGATTAATCTATTTTATCAGTTTAGATCAACTGATCAAACCTTTACAACTGCTTCAAGAGTATAATGTCTATGTTTATGTGATTACAATGCACTTTTAATAAAATTAATCTCGAATCATAGTTACTCAAAGCTCCATACCTTCTCTTTATTTTTACAACCCTATCTCTATTTCTTGTTCAAATCCTGAAAGAAAATGAGTAACAAGCAAGTACCAATTTTAAACTAACTTAAAACTTGGCACAACGAGAAAAGCATTCCAAAAACAAATAAAATAACGCTGAATTTATGTCACCGAAGTTTTCTTTGAGACTGTTCTAGTCTCGACTGATTCTTCGGCCGGAACTAACAAGATAGAACGGCAATAAGGAGCCCAGAGCCGGCATTCAGCAAATTGCAACCGCTTCTGTGAAATACCGGTGTTTTCCGGTTTTATACTCCAGTTCCGGCGTCCGATTCTGCTTTCATTGACCACCTCCGGTTTGTTGTCGATGGTTTATGTTACGACGATAAATGCAATGGTTATTCTCATCGTTTGTTATAATTTTTTGTAGAGGAAAGTTTATTTTATCAGCGTTGACTGCCTCGTTAGTCCAGTGGCTTATGTATTACGTTTAAACCGTAAGTTTTCAACTTTATTAGGACAACAAAATATATTTTCCTAATTCACTTACACTATGTCTCAGTCGAGAGTATGGATATGTGTCTTGATAGGAGTGGTAGGTGGTCTTATAAGTACGACTTATTTTATTATTGTTTTTTTTTATTTTGTACTTATTTTACTTTATTAAGCTATTTTTATTTAATTTGTTTTGTCTTATCTTGACTTCATGGGATGAAAACCAAACAAAGTATAAAAATTGTACGTCAGCATCTAAGCTTACCCTTTCTGAGATGTACAAACGTTATGATTACAGCGACTATAATAATGTATATTGTGTATAACTGCATATGTGAGTATTAAATTATTTTCAAAAATTAGTATAACACTAAGATTTTTACGCACGTTAATGGATTATTTTTTCAAATTTAAAGTACGACAAATTACTAGCTTAAATATAATAAGCTTTAGAACAGCAGTTATTTGCCAGTAAAAGTCCTCTCAAAATTGGTCCAGCTGTTTCATACATTATATCGTTTTAAAACCGTTCGTTTTGACATTACACATATTTACTTTTGTTTTTGTAACATTTGTATAAGATAACATTATTTTATTTCCGACATTATATAGACTTAACAAAATATTCCTGTTCTAAAAAATACTCTATTTTGGTTTAATAACCGCATTCATTTAACCCACAAATCATTTGCCAGAAAGTACAGTTACATGTCTACAATATTACGTCAAGGTATGTATGACAATAAATTCAAAAAGCCTAATCTCAATAGAAAAGACAGTTAGCAAACACTGCTTGGAAACCAGTCATCAAATTAATGAAACACCAATGACAGCACAATTAATTAAACGTCAAGCGCAGACACTGTGACCGAGTGCTGCCGTGCGATTATCTAAGAGCAAACATCGTTGCATCTTTCACGATATCCGTGAAACAAAATGAAGAGATGACAAGAAACGTTGGCTAAGCAACCTTATGTACAAGGGCGAAGTATTTGACATCGGTGAGCTCGTCGACGAATCATTACAGAATCGCACGGTTGTGTGTATCAGGAACGTTTATATAGTAGTATAGGGCTAATAAAACGACAGTAACGTTTTATTCATTACTTCTGTATCCGACGTACAATACTAGCAGTGTACGTGTTGTCTGTACACTGCTTTTAAACCCGAAATCCGGCTTACAGATTTTCCGAGCAAGTAGAGATGCGTGGCGGAGATATTAAGTTATTCGTATATTTATAACTATTTTTTTATCTGAATTTTCGTATTATATCCGGATATATATCCCTTATTCTGATAACCGTCGTATGGGGACGGTCAGATATAGAGTTAGAAAATTCGATATTCGGACGACGAGTGTCGTGGCCTAGTGGTCATGGCGTCTGACACAGATTATCGGCAGACACGGATTTGAATCCTGTTCAAAGTGTGTATTTTCTCTATAAAATTATAATGTTTCTATTTTTTAATCCTGGGTATGTGAGCTATGTATCGTTCAAATTTCATTTAAACTCATGACTGTTGCAGCGTGAAGAATAAAAAAAACATACATCAAACCACACCCAATCACAAAACGTTTAATTTTTTAATATAAATAACAGTGAAATGCTTGAGCACACTAAGCTCAAGCATTTCACTGTTTTAGTATTAAATAATCATATTTTTTTGACTTAGCCAGTTTTAGAGTGAAACATTGCGGTCCGAGGATATGTAATTTTTATCTCTAAAAACTGTAGAGTTTGGTCTGGCTTAGCAGATGTTAGTACTTTAATATAATACAATAAAATTAAATTTAAAAATTGTGTGTTTAGTGTTGTTATAAAACAAATACATAACAATAAGTTATGTACTTGTTTCATAACAACAGTACGACAGGCTGGTTGGTGCAATTGGTAGCACCCCTGCCTTCTGAGCCGCTGGTCCCGGGTTCGATCCCCGGACAGGTCAAACATTTGTCTGCATGAACATGTCTGTTTGATCTGTGCCTGGGTGTGTATATGTATATATGTATGTATGTAAGTATCAGTCATCGGGTTACCATAGTACAGGCTCTGCCTAGTTTGGGACCTGAAGACCTTTGTGTGGATGTTGTCCCATATTATTATATTATTATTATTATTATAAGTATGTTGAAAGTTGTTAATAATACTTGTCAAAGGTTGAACATTCCCGCAACAAATTAAAATTTTGAAACTCGTATTGATAAATATGAGTTTATTTGTTTGAATGAAGTTGATTTCAACAAAAGGAGTTCATCAGATGTATGTAGATAATGAACTAAACGTCCGTCGTTAATATTATTCGTTTTGACATTAAATTGAGGGTCTGGTTTGATTTTACCCTAGAACATTTTTTTGGTATATTTAAACTGGCATTGTGTATAGCAGAAGAACTCTTAATGGAACGAGTTCGTCGGCGGACCGCGAAACAATAATTTTTGCATTACCGTGTTCTGTTCTGGGGGGTATGGATATGCGAAATTATAGTTCATCACTAGTGACGAAATACATTTGTTACCTCTTAACACCAGGTGGCACTCATGCTTGTTTGCCTTCAAAATTGTTGGACTTTTCACCTTAAATATTATTCATTTACCTGATTATTATATATATATATATATGATTCTTTTTAGTATTTTTATAAACAATATTGGTTAAATTATGGTCGTATAAACAATATTCTTCGTGATAACACGTTTATTTGGCAAATAATCAATATTATTACATACATACATACATACATAAAATCACGCCTCTTTCCCGTAGGGGTAGGCAGAGACCACGGATTTCCACTTACTACGATCCTGACATATCTCTTTCGCTTCATCTATACTCATCAATCCTTTCATACATAAGCGTCGGTTTAGGGTACTTTTGAGCTGGCCTTTTTTCAGAACGTCTTCAATCTGATTTCGGAACGTTCGCCTAGGTCTTCCCCTTCCAACACTTCCGTTTACTTGTCCCATGTATACCTGTTTAGTCATTCTCATTTCATTCATTCTCTCCACATGTCCAAACCATCTTAACATACCTTTCTCGATTTTTGTCACTACACCCTCATTCACACTACATCGTTCCCTTATCACACTATTCCTTATCCTGTCACTCCGTTTCACTCCAATCATGCTCCTCAATGCTCTCATCTCCACAGCATTTATTCTACTTTCATGCTTTTTCTGCCACACCCAACTTTCACTACCATACATCAGTGTCGGAACCAACACTCCCCCATGAACAGCCAGACGAGCCTTTTTAGACACCTTCTGACTGTTCATAAAAGCGTGCGTGAATATTATTATATGTTAATATTATACCGACATAGCCCAGAAGATAAGCCAGTATAAATGGCAGTGAACAGGCCACATAGCACGCAAAACAGATGACCGATGGGGCCGAAAGGTTCTAGAGTGGAGACCACGGACCGGCAAGTGCAGCGTAGGTCATCCACCGACAAGGTGGACTGACGACCTGATAAAGGTAGCAGGACGACGTTGGATGCAGGCCGCTTCCAACCGGTTCTTTTAGAAGTTTTTGCGGGAGGTCTATGTTCAGCAGTGGACGTCTTACGGCTGAGATGATGAGAGATGATGATTATAAGTGAACATTTAATAGCTAACGGGACAGGTTTTATTGAACGCTTTCAATAAAACTTGTTTACTTTGCTATAACTGAATAGTTCAACAAAATAATACAACTATTCTTCTTCATCATTTCTAACGAAACATTTTAAATAGCCAATGATATGCCCAATTGAAATAGTTTATATGTATTCATTGACTAGTAGCTGGGACCCTTATTTTTTAAGCGGCGTTGCACTGCGCTCGTGATCCTGAGACGTTGTCTCTTGTTTAGTCCCATACGGCCAGTAATTTCAGAAGCAGTGACATACCAACATCAAGTTTTCATTTGCCTCTCTTACCTTCCTTTTCTTCTTCCAATAGAGACAAGGATGTATCCACGGAGAGGAGCTCCCTTACATCTTCGGAGCACCATTGGTTGGAGGCCTGGCTCATTTTCCGAGGAACTACACAAAGGCTGAAATATCATTATCCGAATCCGTGATGTTATACTGGGGAAACTTCGCAAAAACTGGGTATGTCAATTCTGTATAATAATATCAAAAGTTTCAAATTATCGATATATTTACTTCAATTTGATACAAATCTGCCTGTTAATATTAAAGCTAAAATTAGAAACCTCAGCTACGTAATGATACGTATTGTCATATTTTATGTATCGACGGCTAATTATTTATACAACTTCAAACACAACTCCCACGCTCGATTGAAGCCATATTTCTCTCTCTACACTCTCATGCCACAGCAGTGGGAATGTACTAATTTATTTTGACTATATGTATATTTAATTATAAACGTTGTATATTATGCAACGTAGAAAATATCACCAACAAATATTTTGAAAAGTCTGAAAGTAACCACGATTACAAATGTTATTAAATCAAAAAATTGAAAAAGCTAGATTTCAATTATGTTAGAAACTCAATCTTGAAGGCTGTCACTATCATATAATTTTATTCGCAGAAATGTTATGAAGAGTAGTTTTCCTACTTCAAAAGAATTAAGAATTTCGAGTTTAATTATAAATGTTATTTATCATCTAGGAACCCGAATGAAGCGCAAGAAAGTGACCCGATTAGAGCTGGCAGACAAGAAAGAGCTCGGATGAAGAATATAGAATGGACAGCATACGAGGCAGTTCATAAGAAATACCTAAACATAGATACAAAATCCAAACTTAAAAACCACTACAGAGCTCATAGGTAAGTTGAACGCGACAAAATGTTGACTTATTTATGCAATAAATTAACATGGAGGTAGTATTTTTAGTGTAACACTCATGCAGCATTCATTTCAATTATAGAGTGATATATTTAATACAATATTTTGTATATTATTATAATACTCAACCCTCCTATTATCTAAAGAGTGTGTGTAAGTTAGAAGTCCACCTGAAATCTAATACATGACCATGGATCCATGGTCCTATATTAATTACGCAAAGGGAAACATTTAGTAACATTTGAGTTCATGAGTAAAGGTTCCTATTTTACGTAAGTTTAAAAAGTGTTTTTTATACAAATACAAATATGTACAAATCATTTATTTACAAAAATGTAGTTACATAGTGATGTCCAACAAATAAAAGTCCTGTCACATTCTACGATAACAATGGTGCGTAAATATAAAATTACAATTACTTAGTTCATATTAAATATAAAGTTATTGTGGATGAAATGTATGAAATTAAAATTAGTTTATCATTTAATGAATGTTAAAAATAAATTAATTTTTTTATAAACTATAAATGTTAAAATAAACCTGAATAAAATTGAAAATATGTCAGTAAAATGTTTTAACATTAATCAAATATATGATGTATTTTCTTTATAAGTCACAAATTCCTTAAAACTGTAAAAACATTTTTTGGAGAGCCACAATGTAAATTTTCTTTTAAACATAGTTAACGGCAATTCCTTTTGTCAACAGGTTATCCTTTTGGCTCAACCTTGTGCCAGACTTGCACCGTCCAGGCGGTGAAGATGTTCCACCTTCACACCATCAACTTGAAAACGAAGATGCCATTTCAGTACAAGCTACGTCCAAAACATTTGTCCCACCTTTTAAGAAAACAACTGATATGATCATCACTGACATAGGAGCTGTTACTAAAGTGCCAGTACTTAACGTACTAAATATAACTTCTCCATTGAATTTTAACATGGGTGGAATTAATGCAGTTACACAAAGCACAGTTGGTGAAGTACACAAAACTGAAGTAACAACTACGAGTGCGCCTGAAGATGGCTTTGCAGCTTATTCTACTGCACTAAGTGTCACTATAGCTATTGGATGTTCATTACTCATTCTTAACGTCCTAATATTTGCCGGAGTATATTACCAAAGAGACAAAACGAGAATGAACGGCCAAGACGGCCACAATAACGGAACGCATTTGAAAAAGAGAGTAGAGAACGGTCAAATGCCAAATAATATTTGCGGGGATTTAGAAGGAGCTTTAACATACCAAACTAGTCTGAAAAATGATCCAGCTACTATTCTGGGTCATCATCATACACACTCGCATCATCAACTACCTCCGCCAGAGTTCGCTGATCTGCCGAGTAATAACGTATCAAGTATGGCAACGTTGCCTCGAGCACCACCACCTCCTAAAATAGGAAAGAGTAACATTAATACTTTAGCTAGTGGGCAGTTGCAGGAGAATCAACCATTGCTGTCAGCGCATCAAATGCAAATGATCAATACTAGTACGCTGACGAAGAAGAATACACAGTTGAACGCCAAGTCGAACGTGACTATGGAGGAGTTGAGAGTGTGACGTCAGAGGGCCTGACTGCAGCGGGCCGGCAGCTGCAGTGACGTGGTCCACCAAGACGAGATCGTGTGACTCGAGCCGGACCTTCTCCAGTGCGTCACAGACTACATCTGAAACATAGTAAATCATGAACGTTCTAATACAGTGTCATAGTGTTTCAATGGTTAGACTATTAGTCTGTGTGTGTATTCGAGAAGGTTGGACACTGAAAACTGCTGTTCTTTGGTGTTCTCGACATTGACGATTTTTAAACTCTAGGAGTGAGTTAAGTGATTTAAAATTATTAAGGAGGAAAAAGTGTCACACATAAAACATACATTAGTGAAAGTGTGAAGGGAGTTCAAAGTGAATAAGTTTAATAAAATTATATCATATCTTTTAAAGTAAAAGATGTTGAGATAGACGACGTAAGAGATGATGTTAACCGTATGTATTTTCTATGTACATTGTTGTAAATATTAGGTAAGTTTTTTAGAAGTTGTAAATATAAAGCAGCTCAGCCGCATATCCATCCTAAACTGTTGTAATCTCAATTATAGTCAAATGTAATAAAATAACTTTAAATTTTTGATTAATAATTGTTAGTAAACAATTGAATAAAAATTAATTGTTGATATTTCGTTAAATATTGAACTGCACTAAACGAATTTTGAGTCATTGTTTTATTCACTCAATAGTCATTATTGTTTTTTCGTAATAATATCAAGTGGCGAGATGGGCAAGTCGTGCGCCTGATGGTAACCACTGAAGATATATGTAGCCCAAAAAAAATTGTTTTCCAATTGTTATCCGAAGACTGTTGTACCCAGTAATTTTACTTGCCACAATGCTTTTCATAGCCTAACACAGTAATGCTTGTGTGCTATTGCTTCGGGACAGATTATCTGGGACTCTGATTGTACCAACAGCACTTAACAAACATGTTGTTTTCACCTTTTATTAACTCTGTCCCTTCACCATTAGTGAATTATTGTTAGTTGTGACTGAAACATTAACGAAATTGTTAACATAAGTGGATATACCTAATTATTTAGATATTTTATAAATATTATAATGAAACACCAATCTATCGCTGCCAGATATTATCGAATTAAGCAATAAACATTTTCGAAATAGACTCGTTGGTGTATAACTAAATTTTGAACTAAAGAAATTAATTTATCTAGCAATGTATGTCAATAACTTGATTGAAACTTTCGTAAGTATTATACATTTTAATGTTATTTGACGGTTTAACTTACGCGGTACGTATAGTCGAATATCTCGACCAGTTTCGTGACCGTCCGGGGCACTTCTTCATGGAGTACTTGCGCACCCGGCTGCGTAGCCGGCTAGTACTGATTACTAGCCGGATACGCAAACCGGTCCAGATATTCGACGATACCTACCGCGTAAGTTAAACCGCAAAATAATATTAAAATGTATGTCAATATTTTTATAACGACTTCACATATTAAAATTTGTACTAATTTGAAGACTTTTTTGTCGATTCGTTCGATTCTCATAGAGATACTCTCTCTCCTTTCGAAACCCCATCGAACCGAGGGATCCCAGGTTTTGATTATACAAAAAGAAAATATTTTACTGAAAGTATTATCACTAGTATTAAATCCAAAAAGAAATAAAATGGGAATAAGTTTGTATGACGTCAATGCAATTATAATTGAATACTAATCTGCCGTCACTTATAATATTTAATCATAATAAATACTATGTACTATAATAGTTTATAAACCAGACAAAATAATTTCTTTAGTGTAAACTAAATTACTTTTCTCTAACATAGATGGACCAATAGTGAGTGTACATATGTATATAGCATTAGAAAACGGTATGACAGGTTGTACAAACTCCACGATATTTATTGGTTTTGCCACGACTGACCCTTTCAATTAACTTTTTATTGCTTAAATTTAGAAAGTATCAAATTGAAATTGTATCCGTTTCAAATTAACTGCCAAACAAAGTTAATAAAACAGAAAGTTTCAATTTGATACTTGAAATTAAGTCGAGTTATATTAAGTTTCAAATTATATATTACTTTTATTGTTTAATTTAGTTCTTATTGTACGGAACATCATTTTACTTTTTATTAATTTTTACAAAAATATTCAGTAAAATTGTCGTTGTGTTATCAGTTTATTGGTTTCAAATCTAATCTTAAAATAAATATGCTGATGTTAATTTAGACGTTATTAATACTCTCAAATGTGTTTTTTAATGTTTTGTTGTGATGTAATTAATTTAAGTTTTTTTTTTTTGAGTATTGAGTTATATCCAATCGCACTGATTTCGTTTAACTATGTTAGTGTAGGTACTTATAGATACCAATACAGTCTGCGCAGAGACTTCATATTAAAGTACTTAATGAGATACAGACATAAAAATTTAATAAAATAAATTTGAAACTATTTCTATCTGTTCTTTTTATCCCAACTTTCGTTTTAGTTCAAAGTAAAAGTGATTTCCTGTCGTGCGATTCTCTAAGTCCGTGAAACAAATGACGTTCGAAAAACAACCTTATGTATTAGGGCGATATCTCATAAAGTATTTGAAATCGGTGAGCTCGTCGAAGAATCATTAGAGAACCGCACGGCTGCATTCATGAGTATACCCGTAGGGCTATTATGTATCTCAGTTGCTAACAAAAGTTGATTGAAATCTAATAAAATGACGGCTCTATGTCAGTTTAGACAATATCAGTAAGCAAAAATATTAGTAAGTTGATGACTGGAGTTGATAAAAGTGACATAGATCCGCCATGTAATTAGATTTCAATCAACTTTTGTTAGCAACTGAGTTACACAATAGCCGTACAGGTGGCATAAACAATTCAGGAGCAGAAAATACATGAAACCCATTTGGGTATAGCAATATGTATTACCAGGAGCGGCATGCGAACATATAAACATATATTATGTATAATTATAGTTGGAGTTGAGCGTGCGACATCCTTTGATTTTTGGTAGTGTTTGGAAATAATGTATATTTTATTGAATATATTTAAAAATTCTAATAAATTTTATTAAAAATCGTATTAATCTAAATCAATTAAAAGTTACATTATAATTATGCCAAATTCTCATGAAAATAATCATTTAAATATTAATTTTATTCACGTTATCATTGTCGGCCCCGTAAGCTTAGTTGGTATTGACCCTTCGAAGCGCATAGTACCAGTTTCGATCCCCGACCAGAGCAAACGTTTGTATGATAAGCAGTTGTAGCAGAAATATTTGGTCGCCGGTCATCGCAGTCCAAGGAATTCTGGTGTGGGTGTAAGTATGAATGTGTGAAACTTGGATAAACATAATTTATAATAAGGTAACGCTGGTGTGACAGAGCTCAATAACAAACAAACTAGACTTATTATGTACATACTTAATGTATTTTTTAATCGTTTCTATACCGTGATAATTGCAATTTTGGAGAGAAAAATTCACATCTCGGACGGGATTCGAACCAGCGTCATCCGACAATCCGTGTCAGACGCCATGACCACTACGGCACTGAGGCTCGCCGACCGATATATGATTTTAACCGTCGTATGGCATAGTGGCCATGGCCTCTGACACGGATTGTGGGACGACGTGGGTTCCAATCCCGTCCGAAGATGTGATTATTTCTCTCTAACTTGCCGTGTTTACTTTAGGGCTGAGGATGAAACAAGTCTACTCAAAATGCATAATGGAAGTGCCCATTCTTACTTTAGAACCTAAATATAATATCACCTCTTCTGGTACTAATGTTTCACTTCATCTTTAGGTCGTAAATCAATCAAGAGATTACTACCCTTTGCGAGCTTCAACTAGTGATTTTTACTGAAATTATATATGGTAACCTAAAACCGCAAGGCGCAGCTATAATTAAATACATATTTTTTATAAATATATAAGAAATATTATTTTAATAATATTCTCCCGCGCGGTGATAAATGATGATGACGATGATGATGAAAAGTATCCTATGTGTTAATCCAGTGTTATACCAAATTTCATAAAACTTGTCCAACTGTTTGAGCGTGAAGAAGTAACAAATACACAAACACACTTACATACAAACTTTCGCCCTTCACCAATTCCGACTATACTCCAATAAAACGACATTATCAACCAAGGTTTTGATGCTCATCCTCATGGTATTCTCTGCATCATCGTGGAGACCACAGCGGCTAATTACGTAAGTAAACTCGTGTTATATTCAATACCTAAATATCACATATACGTATATTATGTAATCTATCTATAATATACAAATGATTCCCTATGTTTTCCTAGTCACGCTATAACTTGAGAACGGCTATACCGATTTCGCTAATTGTTCTTTGTAGTATTAATTATTGTCGGAAGAAGGTTCTTATGAAATAAAAACCAAGAAAGGATGGGGGGTTACGGCGAGACGGAAGGCCGAGTCTACCATGCGAACGATGTCGCGGGCAGTCGCTAGTATAGATATATATATAAAAACGAACACCTATTTCACCTGGTCACGCTATAACTTTAGAACGACTTAACCGATTACATTCATTTTTTTAATGTTTTCTGATATACTTCGTTCTTTTACATATAAAACAATAAGAAAAGACGGGAGATATTGGCGAGGCCGAGGGACGAGCCTACTACGTGAACGAAGTCGCAGGCAGTCGCTAGATATAGATATATATATATATATATATACCTATGTCATAAAATAAGTACATGGTCATTGGTCATACGAGTAAATTTAAATACTTAGTATATCAATCAGTAAACACTAATATTAAAATACAGGATTAACTTACAAACAAACATAAAATTAGTCACCATGGAAAAAGACAGTCATTTCATCACCCTTGACGGCATTTGTGTCACATTTCATCACCCTTGACGGTCGTCGAGCACGTCTTGTGCATCGAGCTGTCAAAATGATAGCGCGTTTTATACGCTAACTGACACAAACTTTGACAGAACTGTCATCATTACGATCTTGACGTAGGCGGAGATCTTATTATTTTGTCTATGCTGTGCCCAAGCATATTACGTGTGGTTATGGATGATGATGATGAAAGGTATCCTATATGTTAATCCGACGCCTCATCTACATCCATACCAAATTTCATCAAAATTGCCCACGCCGTTTGAGCGTGAAAGAGTAATAAAAATCCACACATCCATACATCCATACTCACAAACTTTCGCGTTTATTATATTACGAGCTGCAATCCGCGGTTTCACCCGCGTGGTGTTGGATGATGATGATGATAAAAAGTATCCTATGTGTCAATATAAAGCCGCATCTACCTCCATACCAAATTTCATCAAAATTGGTCTAGTCGTTTGAGCATGAACAAGTAACAATCAAACATACTCACAAACTTTCGCCTTTATACCTTACTTGTAGGTTACCACACTTGCATTGGTTATTATTTACACCGCGGTGGAGATGGCCACAGACCGGAGCTGATGGAGACAGTTCGTTAGAAGTTAGTTTTTTTTTTAGGAAGGACATAGAGCTTTTTGCCACTACGGGCATTAAAAGCGACACAGGACTGTGGTTCGTTAGAACCAAAGTGCTGCCATGATGATCACGATGCGCAGTCATGAGGGAACGACCGAAGAGAGATTGGTTATTATAATTGTATCAGGGCTTATATAGATACATTATACATACCTGCATAACTTTAGTCGTCGTTAAAAATCCCTTCCACTCAATAAAAAACCGTTTAAACAACGAGCTCTCTAAAGCTGTAACTACACTTAAGTGCCGACCCTCCTAATAATAAAAGCATCAATTAATCTTCGTGGCTATATATGAAGCAAACAAATCATTTAACGTCGGCCCTGTGCAACTAGCATTTAATCTATGGAGCGAATCTTGGCGTTGTTCGTACATATTATACTGGCAATGCCGTCTGTACACATTCATTTTGCTTAAACTGTGGGACAAGTTATAGGAAATGGGCATATAAAAAAAAAATCATAAAAAACTTTTATTTTGAACTGTGTTTTGAAAGTTTCAATGTTATTACTATCGCTTATTGTCTTTCTTTACTTTTGTTAAATTTTGAACACTAGCGGCGATCGAATATGACTATGAGTTAGTTAGTCAGCTAATCAAGCACGTACAAACTACCATGTAAGAAAAATTATAATGAATGACTTCATTTTAGAATAATTTCGATGACATTCGTTTTTACCAATAATCGAATGTTGAGTGACTTTTGAAAATTTTGTAATGTGTACTTCTTATTGCAGGTGAATGTCCGTGAAGGCGGTGAGCCGCCGAGACTTTCATTGAGAATCTTCACATAGATGTAAGATGAGATGAAATTTAGGTTATATAACAAATCTGGTTGGTTACTACCAACCTTTTTTGACATTTTTATCAGGCTATTTATACTAGAAAAGCCTGTACCTTCTTGGTATCACTGCAGTACCATAGCTCGAAACAGTATGGAAGCATAAATATGCTACTGTCCTACATTATACTATAGTACACTTCGTCTTTTTTATAATAAAACAGTATTAACGAGAGACTTGCCTTGTCGATATTACGATCGACAATTGTTTCGGATTCGTCCGGAAGCCTTCACCCGAGCGATTCAGCCGTGCGATTCTCTAATGACTCGTCGATGCGCTCGTCGACGAGCTTATCGATTTCAAATACTTTATGAAATATCGCCCTTGTAAATAAGGTTTATTTTCCAACATTTCTTGTCATCCCGTCATTTGTTTCACGGATGTTGTCAAAGATGCAACGATGTTGCTCTTACAGCCTTTCGATTCTCTAAAAACAAACATCGTTGCATCTTTGAACACATCCGTGAAACAAATGACGAGATGACAAGACATCGGTTAACACATCGACTAATAATTAGAGAATTGCAGGGCTGGATCTTAAGTGCGGTGAGCTCGTTGTTGTGTCCCGCCTCGCCCTTCTTTAGAAGGCTTTCGGACGAAGCCGAAACAGTTATTGTCGACTGTGATAATATTGACAACGTGTAAGTCTCACGTTAATCCTGTTTTACTATTACAAAATTATACGTGAGTTTCAATAACACTTCGTCTTCGTGTTTATTGTAATGGTAGTAGACTGTTTCATTGCCACTAAAGGCATTCCAAAGAAATATTGACCATTGGGACAAGCCATTAGCTGTAAGTAACGTTTAAAAGCTAATAGTGATGACCCTCTGACATTTAAACTTTATTATGTGAACCCTTGAATAATTGAATGTAATACGCGCTTGTCTGCCAGCAATTATTGGAATAAATCCATTCATTTTAGTTAAAGTGTAGTGCAAGTCATGAGAACTAGCGTTTGAAATAAAAGCGAGGACCGCTTCTATGTGAAATCTGGCGTTTCCGATACAAAAGTTGTAATATCGTTTTTGTTTTGTGTTTTTTTTCTTGGTTTTGGTGATTTTATTTATGCTGGTCAGACAAACATGGTACTATCGTATAGCAAATTTATAAACATTTGGAAAAGGTTTTGTACTTACAATACAAAAAGTAAACAATTTAGAAAGAGAAAGAAAGAATAGTATATTATGCAACTAGTGAATAAAGGACGGATTTAAAGCGAGTGTCATAGATGAATCACGAGTAAGTGAAGGATTCTAACGACTGAATCACGACTGCAGGGAGTGATTCGTGATGATTGAATCACGAGCGTAGCGAGTTATTCATGTGTTAGAATCCTGAGCGATTTGGGTGATTCATGGCCCTCGATATAAATCCGTTTTATTCAAGTGTTGCATACTATACTTTATACCATGACCGCGAGAAAAAGAAATAATTTGAGCGAAAATAGACATTTAATCAAGAAAAAAGGAAGGTTAAATTAATTAAAATGCACATTAAAATTTCAATAATTACTAAACATAAGAGTATTTTATTTATTATTATTATATTTTTTTCTTTAATCGCAGCAAAGAACACAATACGTAAGGAAGTTGTATAAGCATTGAGATGGAGATCGAATATATTGGTGTGTTCTAAATTCAAACACCAAAACAGTGATTAAAAGGCCTTTTTATTCACTGTTTTCAGTGAACAAAATAAGCTTTTTAGAGTGGGAATGGTATAAAAAATATTTATGTGTGACTGTAACATAGCACTAAAACTAATTTTCATCCCATCTATTCGAAAAGGACGACTTGGTTCGCCTTTATGTGCACCCAAAGGTGGTGTTTTCTATAAGAAAGTTTTAGCGGGCAGTAATGAGTTTTTAATCCTCTTTATAAGTGCGCCGCAATTATCTTTGCCGCGCACTTTTTGAATTTGGAACATCTTAGTGTTCAGCACCAAAGAAATCGAACGCAAATATTGTTTGAATAAAGACTGGCTGGTACGACGGCCCATAGTCACGCCGCCGGATGAATAAAAAAAAAAACAAATTAAAAAGCGCGAACTACAGCCCGCGTTTTCGTAAATTTTCACGGATTGTTAGAAATTCATTGTTTTGTTTTGTTTTGAAAAATGAGTTCTTCAAGTGACAGTGAAAGTATAGAGTTAACTCCTGAAAGCATTAGAACTGACGCAAGAAATGTGATGGATAATCTATTACCTGCAAAATCCCGGGAGAAATATATGAAAGCCTATGGTAATTTTATTGAATGGAGAAATGCAAGAAGTGCCAAGAATTTTTCAGAATCTGTGTTTTTGGCCTACTTCCAGTACTTAGCCAGAACTAAACAACCTTCCACTCTTTGGAGTACATACTCAATGCTAAAATCAACAGTCAGTTCTAATAACGATGTAAAACTGGACACATATTCGAAATTAATAGCGTACCTGAAGAGGATGTCTGATGGATTTAAACCTAAAAAATCCAAAGTGTTCTCAGTCAAAAACGTGGAGACTTTCCTTAATGAGGCACCCGACAAAGTCTTTCTTGCCGTAAAAGTAAGTAGGTAACTATGTTTACGGTGGATTAGTAAAATATAATCATAGTGTATAAAAATGCACATTTTATTGTAACCTGTACTTTGATAGATACTTGTCTTATTCACATTCGGTTTTGTTACAGGTGGCTTTAATTTTCGGATTACATGGAGCTTGTCGTGGCAATGCACTTTTAAAAATAACTGTTGATGATGTCGAAAATCACTCGGATGATTTACTGTTAGTAAAGCTGACCGATACAAAAATCAAAATTGACCGATCCTTCGTAATACGAGGAGAATACAAAACTATTGTACAGAAATACCTGGACCTGCGTCCTGCTGCTATGAAGACCAATCGGTTTTTCATCCGTTATCAAAATGGCAAGTGCTTCAAACAAGTGATGGGAAAAAATAAAATTTATAACATGCCAAAAGAAATTGCTACTTATTTGAAGTTACCAGATATCAAACTGTATACAGGACATTGTTTTCGTCGTACTTCTGCTACCCTTTTGGCAGATACTGGAGCGGACTTAACTGTTCTCAAGCGACATGGAGGATGGAAATCGAGTGCTGTAGCAGAAGGGTATATAGAAGATTCCATTGAGAACAAGGCGAAAACATCTGAACGCATCGTGGAAAACATTAAATTGCAACCTTCAGTTAATCCATCCATACCACTGTCGCCGCGCCTATCTACATCCAAACAACGAGATTCACCGTCACATTTTCCTCAAAATGATCCAGATTCGGACATTTCAAACACGCAGAATATAAAATCTACAACAATCTCTATTCCTAATAAAACTGTAACAATAAATTTTCATAATTGCGAAAATGTCTCAAATGTAAATATAAGTTTTTAGTTGTTTTAATAAAGGATACTATTTAATTTCAATTTAGTTGTTACTCTATGTTTTATTAAATAATAATATTACAATAAAATATGAGGCGCTTTTATTTTCTCATAGTGGGTGATGAAAAGTAGAGTGTATCACTCGGGCGCAATATATATTTTTGGCTCGGGCGACGTTCTTTGAATCCCTCGCTACGTTCAGGATTCTACTAAAGAATCCCTCGCTACGCTCGGGATTCTACTCTAGAATCCCTCACTTTGCTCTGGATTCAAAAAAGCGCCCTCGCCGTAAAAATATTATTTTGCTCCCTTATGATACAATCTACTATTACAGAACAATAATTAAATAATGGACAGGACATGTTACATGTCACAAATCGGTCCCAACTCAGCATAATACTGGTTGTTAGCCAGCACTGGTCTTCCGCTGGGGCACTTGGGTATCGGTGACGGCGTTTTGAGTTTATACGCTTATCAACGAACATAATTTATTAAAAATACGGGATTACTCACGTAATATATATCGGATAGGTCTGACTATAGTTTCGACCACATTCGATGGTCTTTTCAAGGAGTGTTCTCCGTATTTTTAATTAATAATGAGTGAAAACCACGTTAGTTTTTATAACAGAACATAATTTATGTTTTATATAAACTCGAGATTACGAGTAAGGTTTAAAAACACGATACTTTAAACTTTCAAACACAAAAACATAGCAATTCATGTTATGTTTAAAGAACATGACATGAATTGTTAAACTTTATAGTATCATATCTTAATAATTTTATAATACTGCAAGACCTTTGGATACTGCAAGTAACTACTGTGTGTATCGGAAACATTTTGATTAAAATATGATAGGCGGTACATAAAAACAGTTTCTATAACTTTATAATAGACAACTGTCATCCAGTCTACCCGTGACCATGTTCACTGAAAAGTGTTCGAAATGTCGCGGTACAATAATATCAAATTATACGCAATTTAATCTGTTTAAAGTTGTTTAATTTCAATGTATAAGAATCGCTAATTGAATGACTAAGACCCGTGTTCACCAACACATGTTTAAATTGTAAACGGATGTTTAATTCTTAAACGCCTGTTTAGCAATATTTTGCTGTTCACCAAGCAGTAACCATTGATTAAGATCCGTAACCGGCTGTTTAAATTTAACGATGTCTTTGACCTTGTTTAACCATTGGTTATTGTTTATTTACGTAAATATGTCAGATGCTCTGAATTATATCTTTGAAGAAAATAATGTGTTAGATGATTTTGAAGATATTGAGCGAATTTTACGCGCACCCCGTGTTTTTCAAGTTGACACAATTATTTAGTGGAAAATGACGTTACAAGATTTCGTTTATACAAACATAGTGCCTTTGAATTACTAAATTTAATTTAAAGAAAGTTGGAATATAATATAATCCATAATCACTTGAATTTTAAATTAAAATTACCACGAAACGACTCTGACGCAAACAATACACATGGAACTTCGAATCGAACTTTGATATTACCATAAAAAAGGTGCTGAATTAGAAAGACATACAACTTGTGAACATACCATTGACTTATCAAGCATTACATTTTGTAGTTTATTAATATTACCTTACCATATTTGAATGTAGCTCGGGTAAATGTAAATGGTACAAGACACGCTACCATCTTTTCATAGTAATATATATATATACCATTCATTCATTTACGACACATTTGTTCAAAAACGCTCGATTAGTTAAACGTTCGCTTTAAAAAGATGGTGTACACCAAAAAAAACGTGACACGTTTAAACAACTGTTTAAGTTTAAGGGAGCGATTAGGTAATCAATGGTTAATTTGTAGTTGGTGAACTCCAGCCTAAGAAAGTATTATTATGTTAGTTATTTAAAAAGTCATAATCATAATCAGCCCTTTTTTTTCTCACTACTGGGACTCGAGCCTTCGTTTCAGAGAGAGGAGTTGGGCCATAATACACCACGCGGGCCCAGTGCGGGTAGGTGGATAGGTTAGTGGTCAACTCATGGCGAAGTTTTCTGACCGCCCGATGGCCCTCAACATAGACTGTTGTCCTAAGAGAAACAACCGGGACCGACACGGTCATCCATCCAACTCTCAACTGCAGCTTAACTTAAGCTATGTCAAGCTTTGCTACGAGCGCTTCAACATTACTTAAAAAGTATTATTGGGTAATTCTCTGACAAAATGAGGCAAAATGATTATTAACAAAAATGATAGATTAGAACGTCTGTTCCGTCACTGTTTAAATTTCTTAGGCTGGAGTTAAACTGTAAACGGACGTTTAATTCTTAAATGACCGTTTAGCAATATTTTTTTGTTCACCTAGCAGTAACCATTGATTAAGTTTCGTAATCGGATGTTTAATGAATGTAAACGATGTCTGCGACCTTGTTTAACCATTGGTTATTGTTTATTTAAGTGAAAATGTCAGATGCTCTGAATTATATCTTTGAAGAAGATAACGTGTTAGGTAGATGATTTTGAAGATATTGAGCGAATTTTACGCGCACCCCGTGTTTTCCAGAGTGGATACAATTAAGTATTTAGAAGAAACTGACGTAAAATCATTCGTTACAAGATTTCGTTTATACAAACATAGTGCCTTGGAATTATTTGATTTAATTGATGAAAGTTGTTATATAATATCATCCATAATCACTTCAATAAAACTTACTTGAATTTTTAATTTCAATTACCACAAAATAACTCTGACGACAACAAAACAAACACATAGAACTTCGAATCAAACTTTGATATTACCATAAAAAGGTGCTGAATTAGAAATACATACAAATCGTGAACATACCATTGACTTGTCACGCATTACATTTTGTAGTATATTAATATTACCTTACCATATTTGAATTTAGCTCGGGTAAATGTAGATGATACAAGATACGCTAACATCTTTTCAAAGTAGTAATATACCATTCTTTCATTTACGACTCATTCGTCCAAAAACGCTCGATTACTTAAACGTTCGCTTTAAAAAGATGGTGAACACAAAAAAAAGTGACATGTTTAAACAACTGTTTAAGTTTAAGTGGGCGATTAGGTAATCAATGGTTAAGTTCTAGTTGGTGAACTCCAGCCTTATTCAAACATAAAACAATTGGTATTAATAAGTAAACCGTTTGTCAAGTATATTGGAAAAATGTAATGTACTACATTACCACCAAAGTAAAGAAAACTAAACTTAACTAAAAGTAAATCACCAGCAGCTCATAACTTAAACCACATCAGAATGAGGCTCGCTAACAGAAAATTACATCGTTAGTGTAAATGGTGAAACATTTGTTTAGAGCACGCAACTCGTAAACTTTCGTCAATTTCGATAATAACCGGAGATAGCCGAAGTGAAATATGCTGACAGGAGCGTTAGCGAACAGCTTATTGGTTTTTAGAGGGGGACTGGGCAGAAGTGACTCGGTGATTAATTTAAGGTGTTATGCTCATATACCATATACCAGGTTCATATCATCATCATCATCATCAGCCTGTAGCAGTCCACTGCTGGACATAGGCCTCTCCAATTGCACGCCACTTAGGTCTATCTATCTAGGTTCATATCAGTGTTTCTTATATACATTAATCACTAAAAATAATAAATACAAGAAATAATCTACGCTTCAAGGTATCCATGCTATTTATCACTAATGTTAGTAGTATTGTCCCAGTGTCAACCACAGCAATAAACTTTGCTAACCAAATCTTCAATTGCCTTGCGATTTCACTTGTTACATTACATAGCTAGTACTTGTCTACACTAAAAGAAATAACTCTTTTCTACCTCTTAGCACTATTCAATTTAAGTGATTTTTACCATGTAATCATTTCAACACCCTTGACGGTATTTGTGTTACATTTCATCACCTTGACGGTCGCCGAGTACGTGTAGTGTATTGAGCTGTTAAAATGATAGCGTGCTTTTGACTAAGCTATCAGAAACTGTACAAACACTTTGACAGAACTGTTATCATTACGATCTTAACGTAGGCCGAGATCTTGTTATTTTGTCTATGCTGTGCCCAATAATATTACGCTTTTTTACCTGCAAGGTGTTGGATGATGATGATAATAATAATGAAAGTATCCTATGGGTTTATCCAGCGTCTAATATTCCTCCATACCAAACTTCATCAAAATCGGCCCCGCCGTTTGAGCGTCAAAGAGTAACAAAGATCCACACATCCATACATCACAAACTTTCATATTTATAATATTAGTAGGATCTACAACTGAAGCTCCACAACTGCCACCTTTCCACCACAAACATTAAAAACAGTTCTAAATTGCGCGAGTTTCTTAGTTGGTTAGGCTTAGGAAGATGCTCTGTAGTTTAGTACGATAAATGAATTGTTCCTTATCGTTTCTTCTTAGTACTTGTGTACATATTTAAATATGTTAAAGTTGTGTACGCATACTCGTAAGTTATACATAACTACTGTGTTTTCATCATCATCTCAGCCGTAGGACGTCCACTGCTGAACATAAGCCTCCCCCACAAATTTCTAAAAGGGTCGGTTGGAAGTGGCCTGCATCCAAAGTCGTCCTGCTACCTTTATCAGGTCATCAGTCCACCTGGTCGGTGGACGACCTACGCTGCGCTTGCTTCTGCGTGCTATGTGGCCTGCCCACTGCCACTTCAACTGGCTTATCTTCTGGGCTATGTCAGTGACTTTAGTTCGTCTACGAATCTCCTCATTTCTGATTCGATCACGTAAAGAAACCCCGAGCATAGCCCTCTCCATAGCTCGTTGTGCGGCTTTGAGCTTGCTTATGAGGCCCATAGTAAGAGACCACGTTTCAGTGCCATATGTCATCACTGGTAACACACTTTGGTCAAAGACTGTTGTCTTGAGGCACTGATATACCCGTACGTTTTGATTTTTTTCAGTGGTTTTAATTGCTAAAAATGTAAATCTTATAGTACTTTGAAATACTTAAAATATTTTAGAAGAGTTTTTGTTTTGAGACTTTAAATCACGAATTCCACAATGTCTGAAGACTAAAGCATTCAATCAGTGCGCCATTATGACATACGGAGCCGAGACGTGGACACTCACGGTACGACTGGTCCACCGATTTAAGGTTGCTCGGCGAGCTATGGAGAGGGCTATGCTTGGAGTTTCTCTGAAAGATCGTATCAGAAATGAAGTGATCCGACAGAGAACCAAGGTAACCGACATAGCCCACAGAATTAGCAAACTGAAGTGGTAGTGGGCTGGTCATATTAGCCGAAGAACCGATAACCGTTGGGGTAGACGAGTTCTTGAGTGGAGACCGCGACTCGGCAAACGTAGTGTAGGACGTCCTCCGGCTAGGTGGAGCGACGACATACGCAAAGTGGCTGGTAGCAGCTGGATGAGAAAAGCCGAAGATTGGGCTCAGTGGCGTGAATTAGGAGAGGCCTATGTCCAGAAGTGGACTTATACTGGCTGATGATGATGATGATTACTTTAAGTATGGACAAGAACTAGCTATGCAGTCGTCTTAAACCAAAATACAGAAGTTTTGTACATTAATACACTGTTGTGGTATCTATTAAGTTACACTCTTACACAAAAACCTATCACCAAGCGCTACTAACTTGTCCTCCAGTTTAAATCTTTGTATACACCCCTTATAGATAACTAAGGACCTACTAAAGTTAAACCCTTTTCTCAACTCACCTAGAAATATCTAAAACAAAAGCAATAAGACCCACCTTTTAAATTTCACTCGCATGTCATCCGCCGTGTGCGGGAAATTAAAAATTTCCCTACAAATCCCGGTTGAAGTTAATATCCGTCCCGGGCAATTTCTGCTTTGAACCGGGTTTTTCATATTTCAGTCCAAACTTGGCTTTACATAGGTACATGTAAACCTAAATAACATTGGCACATTGTCGACCTTACTTCTCTGACCGTAAGGTACGGAATTGTTGAAAACATTTTTTACATACGAAGGTAAAATTAACATAATGTGGTTTTTAGGCGCAAGCCCTCATTTTTACGTGAATTGACGTTTATTTTGAAGAGATAAGTGATGTGTTTTTGATCCTTTACGTCCATAGAACACTATAATGTAGTCTGTGATCCTGATTAATTACATTTTTATGAGCCTTACAATGAACTTTTAATTATACTTTTAAATGGTTTTACTGACGGCCTAGCACGAATAACTGTTAATATAAAATAAGTGTTAATACGTTATTTTTACATTCAAACAAAAAGTACAAACTGTGATTTAGCTAGAGTAGCTGTGACACAGATAACTTATTCTCGCTTCGTCGTACAAACTTACGACGAAGCGTGACGCGTTGACCCTTACGATAAGAACACTTTTTCGCAATTGTTTGTGCTACGGCCTCTGAATATACCGGAATGTCGTTTATCCGTGACATGAAGTATCCAGTTATCCTTATCCGCTAGTTTAAAAAGGTTTTTTAAAACAGCGCTACACTATGTCCTACGTGGGTGACTAAATATCAATGCGGTATTAATAATAATAATAACCGCAGGGGCGGCTTTGTGGCGAGCCGTCGGTGAGTGGCGACACCGCGGACCCTGATTCTTCCTGGGGCTAAATGAGACCCTTGACCCCCAGCTTGCCTTAATTGGCCGTCTGGGGGTGGAGACGCAAGAGCAAGTAACAAAAATCTTCAAGGGTGGAAGTGTTAAAGGGCATAACGCCGGTACTAGTGCTCTAGTGAAACCGCAGCACACCTCTCGACACCCTTTAGCCATCCACACCAACGTTGCCCCTTATGTCACCATTGATGGTGGCCCTTATGGGGGGCCCGTTTAGTGGGCGGCAAGTCACCACCTGTCCATAAATTTCAGAGAATTAAATTGGCAGGTGCCGTAGGTTCTTCCATAGCCCACTATCTTCCTTATCACTAATAAGATCATATCAATAGCCTTGCCATTTTACCATTTTTTGTAATAGATATACCATGTCAACATTCATCCAAAAGTTTCTGTTTTTTATACTACATTGTATTTGTTATATCAAACAGGCCTCTAAGTGTTGGCTACAGCCCCACTTATGCCTATGAAAAGGGCCGGGTTAAACCCGTGATATAATTGAAATACAGAGAATAATAATATTTTTTTTTATTTGCGAGAAATGTAGATACAATAGTTAAAAGAGAAAGGATCCATTACATTCTGCCTCATCAAGACTTGCAAAAATCGTGTTAAGTTTATTATTTTTAATCTTTTATTTATATGTATGAACCTACTAAAATTATTAATAACAATGTCAAACCTTAATGTAATTATGCAAACAACATTGATTACTGATTTAGATAACATAGAATTTATATTAGTCACGTAGAAGTCGGTTTCAATTTTAATGTCAATATCATAAGTGTAAAAAAAAAATGTCAGCAAAGTTAATTTTTAGAGGTCAAATATTCCTCAATATCATATAAACACTTGTCCAATAACCACATTTTTAATTTTGAATATTTTAAGGTAGTTCTTTCAAGTAATTTAGCCGTTTATTGAAAATCGTAATGCCACGATAATAAACATAGCGTTTGACAAAGTATTACGTAACGTATTGTACGCCAAAAGTCAGTTTGGCGAAATGAAAATCGACATTATGTACAAAAGGAGTTTCCACTAGCAATACATTAACACTTGTTTACCTACTGGCAGTGGTGTGGCGGTCGTTATCAGTTCGTAACTCAATATCTTATATACCTACGTATAAACCGTTATATAAAGCTAGGAAACAGTTTGTATGAACTACATAGTACATTGTTGTATTTCAAGCTATGTTGTGCATGTCGTGTAGTGTGTGTAGTGATGACATTATGTCTTCATGCTTGAGGGGCCTGAACCTCTTTATGTATTTGCCATATTACTCAATTACAAATATTCATCTGGAACAGAATTCTACTGATTTATTTTACTTTGTACAGTTTATACAACAACACTAAAAAAATTGCGGTTAAATATTGACGGCCAATATAGTTTTTGGGCATAAACGCACTTGTAGATTTGAAATATTTTTTCCAAGAATATGTTAATGCTCAAGAAACGGTACATATTAATACTCGCATCGCGTTGCATCTTTTTGCTACACGCCGCGCCTATACGCACTGTTTCCAAATACATTTTAGAAGTTTTTGACGATTTTAGGTTTACAGCAGAGTTGGAAAACATAATTTCTCAGAGATGCTTCTATAACCATGCGTGTGAGTGTGGGTGTTCATTTCCATCACATTCATTCCGCAACCCCATGCAAACACTCAAGACTCCAACAATACGCGTCAACGAAACAATAGATAAGCGCGGCAATCCAAAAATCATTTATTCATCCCAAAGATATGTTGAACTCAGAAGTCACATTACATAGTACTTGCAGTATGGAATCCAAGCGAATTCAGGATTTATCTTCAGTTCTAAAATCAGTCAGTCAGTAAAAAATCCAACGGCGCATACTTATTTTCCAGTACCAGAAATAATCACTCGATCGGCATTTATTACCATTATTCCGATATTTCTGTGTATATAACAGATATTTGATCATACTAAGATTTACGCGAACAAAGACTTATAAAATTATACTTACTTTAAGGCCGTTTTATGACTCGCGTCGTTTTTACCAGAAATGTTCGCAACTTATTTGAAGTTCTTCATCTAAGAGTCACTGTTGTGCACATCAGCGCTTTAAATATGTTTTTAACCTAATTTGTATTTAGTTAAAATACTTCTTTTAGACGCTTTCTTTATGTACGGAACTTATAAATATATGATTATGATTAATTTATAGTAAATTTTTTTTACCAAAAACTAAATTTATTAGGAATTATTTTTTAGTGTTGAAGTCGGTTTCAGCATTTTCTACCGACTTCTAAAAAGGAGGAGGTACTCAATTTGACTGTTTTTTTAATGTTTGTTACATTATAATTTTCGACTGGGTAAACCGTTTCTGAACATTATTTTTTTTGGTTTTTTTTTTTCAATTTTGTTTGAAAGCTGGTGCTTTCCTTGTAGTCCCATTTAAATTTCATAAAATTCGGTCCAGTAGTTTATAAGATACACTCCAATAACTGAATAGAATAGAAGTTTGTATTAATTTTTTCAAATTGTACTTGTTAGTGACCCTTTCTACTTACGGGATCGATTATCAGTCACCGTCAATAATCATATAATCAAGATAGGCAAAACACTTTACAGTTATGGAGTCTAGCTCAAAAACGGCTTGACAGAACTTGATGAAATTTAAATGAGACTATTCCGGAAGTAGGTCTACTAAGCAAAAAAAGAATTTTGAGTATCGGTCGGAAGACTTATGAAAATAGGTAAAGTCTGTAAAAAGTTTTGCCTAATAAAAGTATGTACGCGTTGACTTGAGAACCAACTCCTATTGGAAATTGATTGAAATGCATGTTCATGTCCAGTGTATGTATAACACGTGTATATTTTTAAGCAAATGAATGATTATCTTAGTTGCCGTTGCAATAAATAGTGAGAGTTGGTGTACTGCAACAAACATGTACGATGCTCGTACGTACCCCACGAAAATATGCAAATATTGAAAGCCTTAATGGTTCTGCAAACACGACTTGACTTCTCGTCTGTTCCAAATACAGAGTAAAATGCACATGAAAAGAGTTGGAGAGGCTCTTTGTTTGTACTTTTGTACTTGACTATACCTTGCATATTTTCGCGAAAGACTTTAAAAGGTGTTCAAATAAAAAAATGTAAGTGTCTACTTAACTTGTCAACGATAAAAGGAATGTATAACCATAGAAGGTGCAGACCTATTTTCTGTTTTCTTTTTCTTATAAGGTTCTTATTCTGAACACAACAATGTTTGGAAAAAGGACTAGGGCTTACTAAATAAATACATAATATAAACAGAACTAGAGATAAGATGACGAGTGTTAAAAGTGTCCTACAGAGCTTTAAAATTATAAGCTACATTTCATTTCCTAACCTAACGTTTTAGTGGCACTGTACTGAGGCCGTAGCACTTTAAATTTTTAAAAAACATATTGGTTGGGATACGATACGATATAAGCCCGTTTTACATATTTGCCTTAAATTTAGTTAAGCTACAAAGACACATAATTGCTTAAAAAATTAATGCATAAGCTTACAAACGTACTTAGTCTTGTAAAAAACAAATCAACATCTGGTTCCTGAGCAATCAGAGAGTTCAGCAAATTGAGAGCATGAGACGTGGGAGCGTATTGAGCGGTCCGCGTACGCACTAGTGGTGGTGCGAGTAAACGTCGCACGCGCCGGAGCGGTGCTAACCGGTTCGGCGTGAACAGTGAACAGCGAGCCAGTGCACTCGAGTTGTCTATTTTACCGTTGAATAGTAAATAGTAGTGCGTCAATAATGCGCACTTATATACTGGCTTAACCATTAAGTTCCCTTTGTTTAGTTTATTTCCAATCTAAACACTGTAAGGGCTTGCACTACCTCTTCTTGAATACGGACGGGATTCTTGGTATTGTTTTTTAATGTTATTTAGAAATAGAACCAGTACGAGGCTTAAGTGGTAAGCGTAGAACAGATCCATTTCCCCGCAAGTGACGAACTGCACTGCGCCTGTAACCCTGAGACATTAAGTTAGTTAAGTCTCATGTGCCTGTAATTTCACTGGCAACCATACCCTGTAAACCGGAACACAGTATTGTGAACATTACTGCTTCACGGTAGAAAAGGTACGGTGGCAGTGCTGCCTCGAACGAACTTATTCCCAAAGAGTGCTCTTCAAGTCTGCTATTGACTTTCAAATCTCCGCTCAAGTGAAGATTCACAACTGAGAGTCCTTCTGGAGTACTGCCACAAGATTATTAACCTGGTTTTTTATTCTTGCGGTACTGCCCTTAGTGCGTTATAATAGTATATTATGTAATTAGTGAATAAAGGACGGATATAAATAAAGCGAGGGCCATAGATGAATTACGAGTAAGTGAAACATTCTAACGACTGAATCACGACCGTAAGGAGTGATTCGTGATTATTATCTTATTCAAGTGTTAGAATCCTGAGCGATTCGAGTGATTCATGGCCCTCAATATAAATCCGTTGTATTCAAGAGTTGCAGACTATACTTTATACCATGATTACGAAAAATAAATAATTTAAGCGAAAATAGACATTTAATAAAGAAAAAAGGATGGTTAAATTAATTAAAATGCACATTAAAATTACTTAACAACTCTTAAACATAAGAGTGATTTTCTTATTGTTATAATAGGTATATTTTTTTCTGCAATGGCAGCATAGAATGTAATACACTTTGCAATTTGCGCAAGGAGTTTCTATAAACATTGAGATGGAGGCCGAATATATTGGTGTGTTCTTAATTCAAACACGAAAATAGTGATTAAAAGGCCTTTTTATTCACTGAAAACAGTTACATACAGTAAGTATAAGCTTTTAGAGTGGGAATGGTATAAACTTTTTAAATAACCGAATAACGAGACGGTAAATAATTTTCAAGATGAATAATTTTACTTTCTTTTCTAAAGATTAAACACAAAATCATTAGATGTTAATCTTTACAAATTTATAAATAAGGATTTGAAGAGTTTTTATAGGGTTTGAAGAGCTAACACAAAAAGTCTAACCATGTCCCAAGCAACTATTAGTTGTTCAGAGCTAACCCGGTTAAATAAACCCCTATTATCTACCGTTTAACAAGGATATTAAGTACCTTAAATTCCGTAACCGAGTACCTACAAGTTATAATTGATGTTAAAATACTTGAGCGGCGCTGTTTACCCAAAAATGTTGCGGAAACTTCAAGTTACGGAAGTTAAATACGTAGGTCGAAATTGCGTTAATTTCGTTTGTTTTTTTTATAATCGTCGGTATAATTTCCTACTTAAATGATTCTTGGCGCCTTTTATTTTGCTGGTACTTGTGTGTATGTGTATGAACGAGCTATGGAGAGGGCTATGCTCGGGGTTTCTCTACGTGATCGAATCAGAAATGAGGAGATCCGTAGAAGTACGAAAGTCACCGACATAGCCCAGAAGATTAGCCAGTTGAAGTGGCAGTGGGCAGGGCACATAGCAAGCAGAACAGATGGGGCCGGAAGTTTCTGGAATAGAGACCACGGACCGGCAAGCGCAGCGTAGGTCGTCCACCGACACGGTGGACAGACGACCTGATAAAGGTCGCAGAACGACGTTGGATGCAGGCCGCTTCCAACCGGTCCTTGTGGAAAATTATGGGGAGGCCTATGTCCAGCAGTGGACGTCCTACGGCTGAGATGATGATGATGATGATGATGATGTGTGTATGCTGTTAGCGTGAAGTTTAAGTTCTATTGCGAAATCTGAAGTAGCATCAAGCAAGGTGCAAGCATCAAGGTAGCAAGGTGACTCGATCGCCGCTTCCAGCGCGTCACGTTGTCACCTATATGTCAACGTGACTTATTGGTATATATTTACTTATACATTACCATATGCATGTATATGTAATACATTTATTAATGCGTCCAAAAGGAGCAATAATATCTACTACTAACGGTGACATTCAAATGATCGTGACATCGAGAACGCGAAAGTGTCGCATTTGATTATTAAAAAGGCGACTAAGTGCGTTGCGCGATTGAAAGGTTCCGTACCCTTATCTTTAACTTCTGACTCGCACTTGGCTGGTTTTTTAGTATAAGTCGTTATAGCGGCAACAGAAATACATCATCTGTGAAAATTTCACCTGTCTAAAGAACTATCATGGTTCATAAGATACAGCTTGGTGACAGACGGACAGACAGACAGACGGACGAAAAGTAGAGTCTTAGTAATAGAGTCCCGTTTTACCCTTTGGGTACAGAGCCCTAAAAAGGATGATATTCGTCCATTCTGCAACGCAGAAAAATTTAACGAACTTTTTTACTTACACTAAGACTTCTTGCGTCGCGATAGGCGTGAACACGTACATTAATCCTTTAAGTACCATTGACTTACATTTACGTGCGTTTCATCCATATTTTTTTTGTTTTAATTATCACGGTATATGAAGGGTTAACATATCACAAGTAAAAATACAAAGTAACTTAAAATTATAATATAACTTAAGTAAGTGTTTATTTATTATTTATTTATTTTTTATCGTTCCAGATTATCACATCCTGATATCAAAATTCAATGTTAATGCTGTAGAAGCACATTTTTAAAAAAGATTTGATAGTTTTACGGAGCTTTCTATCATACCCTAACGTCTTGCAGTCACGGCATGTGTCTATTTTAATTTACTTTTATGGGGTGCTGGATATAATATACGGGGTATTGTATTCGGGTAGCAAACAGATTGAATTATAGTTCCTGAAACAACAGCTACAGTACGTGATTGAGGACAGAGTATACAAGGTGGAGAAAAGTTTTTCTAGCAAAAAATATACGAGTAACTACTTAATACTAGTAAATGATGAGATATGATAGCTGACCCCTAAGTAATTAATGTTAAGTCTCATTTTAATGGTTTCGATGCAATCCAGCCGTGCAATTTTCAAAGAGCAAACATCGTTGCATCTTTGATAACATCCGTTAAACAAATGACGAGATGACAAGAAACGTTGGAAAATCCGTGTACATGTACTTGTTTCACGGATGTTGTGAACGTTGCAACGATGTTAGCTCTTAGATAATCGCACGGCTGAGCATCAAAACTGCTGAGCGATTCTGTAATGATTCGTCAACGAGCTCACCGATGTCAAATACTTTATGAGATATCGCCCTTGTAATTAAGTTTATTTTTCCAACGTTTCTTGTCATCTTGTCATTTGTTTCACGGATGTTGTCAAAGATGCATCGATGTTTGCTCGAGAATCACATGGCAGTAGGGGGCACTACGCTGCATTTTTCACTCCAACATCGTTTTTAAATAATAGTACATCAAAGTGACTCCCTCTCGCGTGATGGATAGCTAAGGTGGAGTTAAGAAGCGATGACCATGAATTCAGCCGTAAGTAGCATTAATCGCCACTCATATGATGACCTGAAACATGCTTTTTCACGTCCCGCTTTAAAGAGACCCAGGGCCATAGTTGCAAAGAAGTACGCACTTAAACTTAACTGTTTAGTTCCATTCGCAAAGTAATTACAATTGCTAGGGTAGAGATAGTAATAGGTTTGTTATACAAACAAATATTATGTTACGTAGGTGTAAACATTAGTAATAAATTGATGTAATAACAATATTAATAATAAGCTTTAAACATGTCTCCACAAGGTTCATCTTTATATTAAAATAGTTACCATGCCAATACGATTTGGATATGCTTTGTGGGAGACTGCCTTAGAGTAGATATCAAAAACACCTATGTTTACCAGGGAAACAAGCAAATCACCATAAGAAGACTAATTTATTCATTTTTATACTAATATTAAATATTAATAACTAATAATCGAAAGTCTGTGAGGTAGGATGTAAATACACTAAGTGCTTCTTGACTTTACGGCTGGAAAGGTTCATTAGTCCTCCCTGCACTATACTATAATTACTAACTCATGGTAATGGCATCTTAAACCTTCCATGATGTATGGACTCTAGTTTCGAAAATACTATGAGGAACTTATGTACTTTGAGGTTCGAAGTAGAGGTGCTCGTATCATAGACCAACTCTCAAAGTAAAGCTAGATACAAAACTAATTAATTGATGTCGCGCACAAAACTGATTGAAAGGAAGCGTAGAAGCTTGTAATTTTCAAGTAATAAACTGGCTGAGACTGTGCTAAAGTGTTTTCTGTTTTTGAAGTGAAAATTTCTTTAGCCGCGTTGAACACTTTTTGTGTGAACAAAAGTCATGGAACTCGCATCATCGACACAGAACAGACCGCTTAAGGCGCGTTGAGTACTTTTTGGGTGAATAAAAATCATGAAACTCGCGTCATCGTCACCGAACGCTTTAGGCGCGTTGAGCACTTTTTGGGTAAACAAAAGTCATGGAACTCGCGTCATCGTCACCGAACGCTTCAAGTTACTTAATTTTCACTTCTATCGGTAGTCCCCAAAGATTGCCCCCCTTGTTTTTTTCTATTGTTTTAACTTTATTAGATCTACTTTAGCCACGACGTCGCCTGGTGGTAAGCGATAGTGTGGCCGTAAATGGATCACGTCGATCTTGAAACAATCCATTTACTGTAGCCGTGAAGATATTATCATTGTAGTTCTCAGGGAAAACAGAAGACGACAAGGAGTTCCATTCTAAGGCTATAATTACGCATAATAAACGAGGAAAGAAATTTGGACACCCGTTTATCATCGTAAATCAACCTCAGAACATGCTGACTTATAGAATGCACGGATAATATCCTCAAACGCCATTTGTTTGATAAACTGTAAACAATATACGAGTACGTATATATTCAAGCAGTAATGGAATTCATAAAATCTTAATTTTTCAACTATTTCAGTATCGCAACCTACTTATTTTATTTTTATTTACTATTGTTGACTACTATTGCTTTATTTAACTATACTGTACCATAGAACAGTGTCTTGCAGCAGATAGTAGGAGCATAATAATAAGAAGTTCGCAAAAACTTGTTGCTACTACCGACGTCTGAAGCTATGGTAGTGCCAGGAATCACAACGGTTGACCGTTGATTAGACTGCTACGGGATCAATCCATACTTCTGGATTGAACTTTCGGTGAAGTAACATCTTAATGAAATCCAGACCATGATTCTAGGCTCAGTCTGTCTAGTTACCACTCTCAAGTTTGAAAATCCTTCATATCATCGTAAGAAACTATCAGTGTGTCCCGGCTGCTGTCCTCGAGACCGAGTTTCTATTCTAGGTCTAGTTTAATACCACCTTCGACCGCATCAGCACTAACCATCAACTGTGATAATCAGGAGATGTTATCGTCGAATCAATTGAAGTATTTATTTTGGTGCAATAACTATTATCTAGAAACTTTTGAAAAAGTTTATAATAGTAATAGTTATTGCACCAAACACCAATTATTGGGATCTGTTCAGCATTTGTATTACGTTTTAAAATAAAAGATAATGTCAAGTTCTTTGGTTTATTACCATTCTAAATAACAGTCAGCATAGTGAACCACTCGTTTAGAACGTCGGAGCTGAACTGCCAGCGAGAAGTAGGCTACACCGACAGAGAAAAATACCCCTTCTACTTTCAAACTCCGCCACTAGTCTCTGATTGGTCGGTGAGCCAACCCCGCAGGAGTTGGTACCGCGCTATTCAAAATAACTAGGTACTAATAAAATATATTTTCAATACAGACTTAAGATTATCTTAACACTAAACATAGCTTATCATTACAGAAAAAAGAAAAATCCTATAATATAATATCCCTTGCCTATTCTAACGTCAGTAATTGACCCAAATAATCATTAATTCAAATGTACGAGTACATTATACATTATATATGTACCGTCGATATTGAGTCTCCACTCATAAAAAAGTCTGCAAACCTCGCCGTCGCACAAAGAATGCTGGAACATCTGTCGACTGGAACAAAAACTCATTGTGCGTGATACTGTCACAATATAATTATCGTGTCAGTATGGACAACACTGCAGCATACTTGGATATAGTACGTTCCAAACCTCCGGCGAAATTTGGACATTGACGCCTAAGTATTCTGTCAGCAAAAAACGACTGTGTCGCTGCTCATTCATTGCCATTCATAAATAATTATCGTATTCTCTGTTTCGTAAGATTTCCTGGACCCGCTGCCAGCCAGAGGCCGCAAACTGGTTTCAACAAGTTCCGCTGCGGGCTTCATTCAGCTGTAGAATGCGAATGAATGTGGATTTTTGCAGTAAAAACGTATGATTAAATTTTTTATTGAGTTGTCTTGTGTTGTGGTTATGTTTTTCTATTGATATATGAATATTGATCACAGTATCGACAAAACTGTTGAACGTTTTATTATCAATGTGGCAGAGTCAACCGCATCGTCGGATGATGATCAAACAGACACAGAAGTAGAATCATAGTGTGGTCAACAACACCAACATAATAAATGTAGTATGCATTATATAGAAGTGGTTTTATTCCTAAATTAACATACTTATCATGGCTTATAATAGGTAAACAATAATAAAGGATACAAGAAATTTGTAAGTTGATTAGTACTCCATAATATTGAAATTATGATAGCAATTATTATATTTTCAAGTTAATTATAATTTTTATTTATAAAATTCCGATTACTATTTACCTACAGAGCCAAATCTAAAACATTACAATTTAGCTTCAAATTGGTAATAAGATGAAGTTAATATCAAATGCTTAGATCTACATTACAATGATTTTGTAAAAAAAATTGTACGTTAACGCAATCAGTGGCTATTTACTTTTATTGCTATTTGCATCGTTAAGAATTAGCAAATATAATAGTCTTACAGTAGAAGTACAAGAAAAATCTGAATATTTGTAGTTACATCACTTTTTATGATTACTATTTTTCATTTGCATTTGGAGAATTATCCGTGACGTACATCGACGTATGAGAGAACATTTTTTCAACTACAAATATTATCATAAATAAATTTTATCAAGTAGAATCATTAAATGGTATCCAGACATATAAATATGAATTTGTAAAAAACGACCATTAAGTACCGTTTCGAAACGTTCCCATACTGCACATCAAACTGTAGTTCTTGCAACCATCAGGGGGATTGATGTATGCGTACCATTTGCATATTAATAATATATTACACCCTAGCGGTGAGGATTTTTAATAACGCACGTATTTTTTGATTTATGACTCGGATAATACGGGCGTTGCTAACGGCTCGTTAAATTTCGCTACGAAAGTATGTCATCAAAAGTTGAATATAAAACTTTGGCAAGCCTTTCTGTTCACGTTATGATATTCACTACTGTGGCTGTGAAACCATATTATTTTAATACAATATAAAATTTTCATATCATTTTTATGTTATTAAGAGACGGTACGAGCACGATGCCCACCCGATGTTAAGTGGTAATCTCTACAACACAAAATGGCAACAGATGCATTTCGTTACAAGTGACGAACTGCACTGTGCCCGTAATCCTAAGACATTAAGTTTTTAAGTCTCATGTGCCTTTAATTTTACCGGCAAGCATACCTTCGAACCAGAACACAGTATTGCGAACATTACTGCTTCACGTTAGATAAGGCTGGCAGTACTGCCCCGGACGAACTCATTCACAAAGATTCTTGCTCTTTGATTGATTACGATTTCAAAAAATTGCCTAACATATAAAAGAATAAATAACAACTTTTATAGGACAACATCTGTGGAGGCCAAGTCATTCATTTCCATAAGAGAGTAGTAGACTATAACAAAATAAACGGATTTTACGATGCACCATGGGTCTATCAGGTGACACAGTAGGTGCTTGAATTTGTTTTAGTGGGTACCACTGCTATGCTTGATATTCTCACTGCAAGGGAGTAAACTGTGCAAAGATTAATACGTTTGGGACACTGTAGCAAGTAAAACAACAAAGCATGTAAATATAAAAAAAAACCCTGTCTAAAAATGACGAAACCTTTAAATTTCTGTAGACACTGTAACTGTTTTAGGCAAGCATACATCACTCATTCACTTATTGCATGCTTCACATGTTTGTTTTCTAATCTTGGAGGTGTGTCTCCTGCTCGATAGAGGTGATTCTGGTACGGATATATGAGTGTGTGAACTTTATTATTATTATATGCTAGCAGACCCGCTAGCGGCTTGGCTCGCTTGGTCTTGGTGTAGTTGGAGCGCTGCTTTAAGATATCGAGGTCCTGGGTTGAATACCCGGGTCGGACCGTTATTGGGTTTTTCTGCTTTTTCCGCTGCACCCCTTTAAAGATGTAGGCGTGGCGATTTATTATGTTGTATTTAAAAGTAATATAAATAAGTGCTCTAAAAATGCGGTTTAATTCTGAGCTATAATTATTTATACACCTCTACCGCTAGACACACACGCACCGGCTTGCTGGTTTTATTTCATTGTTATGGCGTAGGTTTTTAACCGTACTAATATAGAATATAATAAAGTAATAGAATATAAATTCACGCGCACCGACCTGTTAATCGAGACCCCAGTTTTATATGAGACGTAGACCATAGAGAGATCAAGCTACCATCTTGGATTTATGTGACGGATTAAGATAAAAAATTATAGTTGGCAGCTCCGGGCTCTAATCTATCCATTTACAAAATTTCATTTAAATCTGTCCGGTAGTTTTAAAGTTACGCGTGAGCATACAAACAGACAGACAGACATTTTTCAAAACGTCGTATTCTTTATCAGGTTTAGGTAATTTTACGTCTTCAGACCTACGAAGAAATAATAGTTTCTTCGTATCTTCAGACCCACATTTATTTTTCTTAATCCAAGTACAGACTTTTTGGCTTTTACTCCTTTATTATAAGTATACATAGATTACCATTGTAATTATTATTATGTGAGTATAAGATATTAACAATGTGGGCTAGTATCAGTAGTTCAGTTATTGGTGTCATTTGTCATGAATCAAATTGACAATGACCAGTTAACAATGACTAATTGTGCAATTTATCAAAATGCTCAACCATTACGGTTAAACATTTTTATTTTGATAGAGAGTTCAAACAATAGCACTTAAATACACACACACACATAAATACCATACTAATCTCATACAAACTCGGCATTGTCACGGCAAGACTTGCAATCAACACGTCAATCAAGACTTAACTGAAACAGTTAGACGTCAATCTAGATCAGTCTGACGTTTAATTTGTTTCCGCTTCTAGTACGTCTTCGAGCACGTGACAGGTTGAAACTGTTCGTACGGATGGCCTAGCTCTATGCCAGTCTCTATTGTGGTATCTATGTTGAGATTTAATAGTTTAAGTTTGAGTGTGCGATTTAAACTTTGCTTCATTTCTAAAAAAAACTGTATTATTTTTACCAAAAAAGATGATTTTTGATTCTTAGTGTATGGCCCCTGCGACTTGTTTGAGTGTCGCAACTTTGCCAGTATCTGTTACATGATAGTTTCATAAACTGCAGGAAAAATTAAAGTAAAGTTTTAGAATATGGTCGGTGATTAGAAGAGAGAATCAAACAAATTGTTCCACTCCAGTGATTACTCTAAAACACACAAACACAACATAAATAAGAACAAAATTCAAAACAAAAATATCATACCATTTATAATAAAAATAATACTAATAAAAATTCATACATTTATAAAATAAATATTAAGGAATATATTATAATTTTATTTTATTTCTACTAATGTAATTACATAATATACAGTTAATTCAAGAAGAAAAAGTAAGGGACAGAAGAGATTTGAATGAAATAGGACGAGATATTTTTTGTGGAAGAAAATCATACAGTGAATATTTTAATTTTGGACAGCTAAAGAAAATATGATCATAGTCTCCTTCTAGAACTATCCCGAATCCTCAGTTTGGCCATTTCACCAAAAATGTAAGTGATTTCATTATGTCATATACTAGAATGTAACGCTGAGAAATCAACGGAAGAGTAAAAAGAAGAAGAAAAACTATGTAGTTTCTATAAACTTGTACCTTTTATCGAAAATTTCGAAAGTTTAACAGAGGCCGTAGCACAAACAATTTGCGATAAAGTATTCGTATCGAAAGCGTCAACATGTCACGCTTCGACGTACAGTTAATGAGTTTTCTGTGTCACAGTTGCCCTAGATAAATCACAGTTTGTCATGGTTCACGTGAACGACACGTTACGTTACACTTAAGCAGTTATTCTTGCTAGGCCCACTGAAGAGAGGAACCAATCTACTTACGTTAAAGCGACAGCTATAAACGTTCTATTGTGTGGATGGAACTTTTTCTCGAATTATATTTTGTGTAACCTGTGTTCAATTCTTCTAAACAATTCAAAGTACAAATGTACATTCGAAATTTGCCATAATGTGTGACAAACATTCGACCATTAATCCTCTTTTAAAATAACAGGCACATACTGTGATCTTGTCTTCGCATTTCGTCTTTTGTAAACAGGTCAATGTTTGTAAGTTAAGTATATGTTCAATAACTTTCTGAGTTTTTCATCCCTTGTTCACAACTAGAATGTAAGTTTATCATCCTGCAGAAAACTAAACTGTGGGCTAGCGTGTCCCACGCTCCGTGAAATGTTCCGCCCGTTCACAAGTCGGGATCGTACGCATCGGACGCATCGCATCAACCGCATTATTATTTCATACTGCGTCCACTGTATCGGCAGCGATCTGATTGCCGTCTCAAGTACCAGCAATCGGATTGCTGATGCCAGTTTCATTTAGATTTTTTACATAGTACACGTGTTTGTGAGAATGGAGAAAATCGAAGAAAAACAATTTGTCGTTATTGCTTGTTTGTTAGCAGAAGAGGAAGAAAATGCAAAAAAATCTAAAAAAATAAAACATAATATCGGGATACACGAAGTATTCAAAAAGAGATCGCGTCCACTGATCGGCGTTCCTTATGACGTCATCGGCACGCATCGCAATAGTTGGGTGACTTTCTATATATAGAATACTACAATCCGTTAACTGCAATGCGTTCGATGTGTACGATACGATGTGTTTTGGGAATTTTTGATCAATCACACTAGTGATAAGTACTTACAAGGATTAGTTTTCTATTTAATGTATCGGCGAGTGTGGATTTGAATAAAATAACCATCCCCATTCCACCACCAGAAGAACTGTGTGACACATTTAATCTACAGATACACTATATACGTACAAAGTGTTTATTGCTTCACTTTGAAAATTTTCACTGTTAAGAAATGGAATCCTGACCTGAATGAAAACCTGAGTCTTTGTTTCAAGTTACATGCCTATATTATCTTCAAGAACAGGTAAACACAGTGTCAAAGTCAGGTAACTAAAATATAATGCTCCCCGGAACCGGAAGCCAATTGAACATCAAACGAATATGTTTAATCACAATCATTGATGAAACTTACAAAGATAAAAGGCTGACTAAGATTGTGACGGAACAAAACAAAGAATATCTCTTACCACGATTAAGTTCATTCAATGCGGTGGCACCTTGAGGAGGCTTCATTAGGTACTGTCCCTCAACAGTATAACGTCTCCGCAGTGTCATTCAGATCGCCCACTCGACAGACTAACGGCCGTTTTTACATTTCGCAGAATTGCATAAGTCAAGGACTTGTATGACTTATCACATTTTAAATAGCCGATATATTTCGTTTATCATTACTTATATGCCTCTTGATTTGAGGGTTTGAAGATAAGCGAATGACTTACAATACAATTGTAATAATAATAAAATGGGACAATATCCACAAAAGCTCTTAAGATCTCAAGCTAGGCAGAGCCTGTGCTATGACAGCCTGACGATTGATATACATTCTAAATACATATACACACCTAGACACAGGTTATACAGACATGTTCATGCACACAAATATTTGACCTGTCCGGGGATTGAACCCAGGACCAGTAGCTTAGAAGGCGGGGTATACTTGTAGGTTTTGAATTTCAAGCCCTACTGCATGTACTACTTTACCTAAATGCCGATGCATATAATATTAAAAATGCTTCATTCAGTTGGATAGTGCTGTCAAAGCTGTTCAATGGATGTCGTTCCGGCCCCGTAAGACGGTTAAATCAGATAGAGAGTTAAAATTCCATGCTCGGTCCTCGAGCCTCGGTGGCCTAGATGGTCATGGCGTCTGACACGGAGAGTCAGAAGACGCGGTTTTGAATCCCGTCCAAGGATGTGAATTTTTCTCTCTATAAATTTCAATGCTGATGCCGTTGGAATTCTTCAGTGTTATTTTCAGTGATAGCTTAAACCTGAGGTAAGATTCAAAGTAGCGACCGCCTTCTCTACCCCTGTGTATCAGGAGTTGTAGCTTAATGCTGAATATATATTTATATAACAAGAAGTTAACAGATTTATATCAGCTACATGAAATTGCAATTCATGTACATGCTTGGATCGCTCTATTACGTTCTCGTAAGCCGACAATATCTGGTATAACCTTGATATTTCGCGTTACGCAGCATAACTCGACAACTGAGTTATGAGCCCAAGTTATACGTTCTTCATTAATTATCTTGCCTTGAAATTGCCACATATGGAGCGACACGACCTAATTGTGCAGTTTGAAACAGTGGCTGACCTTCACACGTTAACGAATTGTCTGGCTCTTAGTTATCACTAGCGAAGCGCCCCGGCTTAGAACGTGTAACATAATATATATTTTTATCTAAATAAGTCCCTATTCCTTGGAAACGCCATATCTTCAGAACGACTTTACCGATTACGATTTTTTTTTACGGAAGGTATTATATAAAACAAAGCTGACAAAAGTGACATGGAGCGGCCATTTTTTTCGATTTCAGTCAACATTTGTTAGCAACTGATATACATAATAGCCCTGCTTCGAATTATTTTTAAGATATCCAATCAACAATAACAGGTAGTCATGGAAACCATTACCGCGCCTAAAGTTTTTTACTACATTATCTATGGCAAAGCGTTCGTTAACAGTGACGATGACGCAAGTTCCATGATTTTTGTTCACCCATAAAGTTCTCAACGTGCCTAAAGAAGTTTTCACTTCAATTATTATGTCATCATCATCATCATCTCAGCCGTAGGACGTCCACTGCTGAACATAGGCCGCCCCCATGATTTTCCAAAAGGACCGGTTAGAAGCGGCCTGCATCCAACGTCGTCCTGCAACCATCATCAGGTCGTCTGTCCACCGTGTCAGTGGACGACCTTCGCTGCGCTTGCCGGTCCGTGGTCTCCACTCCAGAACCTTTCGGCCCCATCGGCCATCTGTTCTGCGTGCTATGTGCCCTGCCCACTACCACTTCAACTGGCTAATCTTCTGGGCTATGTCGGTGACTTTCGTTCTTCTACGGATCTCCTTATTCTGATTCGATCACGTAGAGAAACCCCGAGCATAGCCCTCTCCATAGGTCGTTGTGCGACTTTAAGCTTATCTATGAGGCCCATAGTAAGAGACCACGTTTCAGTGCCATAAGTCATCACTGGTAACACACATTGGTCGAAGACTCTTGTCTTGAGGCACTGAGGTATTTTTGACGAGAAGACTTCGTGAAGTTTTTAATTAATGATGTTAGTTGTTAGATGTTAATTAATTAATATAAATTATTATGTAATATTTATTATTATTATATTTTTTAATTTTTTTATTATTATATTTATATTTTATTATCATTAACAAACTATTTGATATAACCTAATGTACTGCCTAATACTGACGAGCCCTAAATAGATACGACCACTCTTCGGGGCTGATCATACAATGTCACCGACTATTGGAGGAAGTAAGTAAACATAACAATAATGTCACACTCCAATGGATAAAGGGGCACAGCGATTCCAGAGGTAACGATGCGGCTGATGAGCTAGCAAGGAGAGGTTCCGGTATGACGTGTGCAGGACCAGAACCAATGATCCCCCTACCTTTCAGTCAAATTCGTGCATGGATTCGCAAAAGAACTAAGGACCAGCATCAGAACTACTGGGCAAGTATCGAGGGTTGTAGGCAGTCGAAGGAGGCTTTTCCGATTCTAAATCTGAAATTCTCCAGAAAACTCCTCAATCTTAAAAGAAATAATGTACGACATATCGTCGGAATTATGACCGGTCATTGCTCCTTAAACAAACACCTGTTTAATCTAGGTGTTACAGACAGCCCCCTATGCAGAGGCTGCATGGAGGCGGAAGAAACAGCTGCGCATCTGCTCATCGAATGCAGGAGCGTGGCGGCACAAAGGGCAGCTAACCTCGGCTCGCCGAGGACAGTGTGGGAAGCCTGCGCCAAGCCGAAGGAGCTGCTGGCTTTCCTGGGCGACACCGGGTGGCTGGACTGATCAGCGTCACCCGGCTATCACGCAAAATGGGCCGCGCCACAGCGGCCTGGTTGCGGAAAAGAGCCAGCCCACCAAGTACCAAGTAAGTAAGTAACCTAATGTACTGTCTCAGTGTTACATCAAGCTACTTACCAAACGATGTATTCCGTAGGCGTGTCTATACATGTCTAGGTAGGCTAGTAATGTAGAATTCTGAGAAAGCTCTGCCAATTATGACGTGATGTGTATAAACAATGCTTTGAACTTTTGTCACCTGAGCTGGACTTCGAGGCTAAAGATAACATAGAAAAAGATAGAGGAGAGAAATACGTCATCTTTTTTTGTAGGGATATAAATAAAAAAATTATGTTATACCTACTTATCTACTAGAACAAAAAAAACTGTTTTTTTATTGCAATGGAACATGTTTTTTGCTCGCAATACTGTATTCTGCCAGGTATGCCGGCGAAATTACAAGCACATGAGACACATTAATGTATCAGGGTTACGGGAACGGTTTGTTACTTCTGACGGAATGTAGTGTCAATATCAGTTCAAGGCAGAGGTCACCACTTCACACCAGGTGGATTTTGTGCTTGTACCGTCTCCTAATGACATAAATTAACAAGTACAATTTAAAAATTCAATACCGACTTCCATTCTATTCAGTTATTGGAGTGTATCTCAATAACTACTAAACCGAATTTGATGAAATTTGAATAGAACCACACAAAAAAAGAATCGGCTCACCTAGTCAAAAGTTAGGAGGTAACATACATAAAAATAACAGTCGAAAAGAGTACCTCCTCATTTTTTGGAAGTCGGTACAAAATATGTCACTACTAAGCCGTAGGATGTTTGACGGTATGTACAAACTCGAACTAAAACAAATAGAGTCGTGTTCGGAGTCATTACTTTACTATTTTAACGCATTATTTATAGTTTTCATGTTTTTGTTCTGTGACGTCATGCTATGGTTTCCGACTAAAATTTAGCGAATAAGGTTTTAGCATTAGTCTTGTGCTGAGTCGGAATCCATATTCTTCACACGCGCAGCATCACGTTGCCAATTAATGCTTTGTTCTGGCATATATTTTGTTCTGACATATATATGCGTGTATTTTTTTTGTATATGGCTAGTGTAAGTAACGAGATTTCTGTGTGTTTCTAGAATTAATGCGTTTCCATCCTTTTAATAATAGAAGCTTTTGTACCTAAAAATTTTGCACAAGCTCGGCATATAATAGATAAAGAAGGATGGCAAACCTCTGTGTGTTTTGGGTACCCTACTTAGACGGACCCACGAGAAAGGAAACCATGCAACACCAGTAGTCCTTAGTAAGACTAAAATATTATCAAATTGTACCATATTTTTTTTAAGTTGGGGTTTATAAGTTATTAGCATTTATATTTTTTCTAGGTAAGGTTAGTTAGGCAGAATTCGTTAGCTTAAAATACTCGTATCTGACTGGGTTTTACAAAATAAATCTATCTTTATAGAGAAACGGGTGCTTGGCATTGGGTATCTTTATCGTAGATATGGATGCAACTACTTATATTTTATGTAATAACATGATAAAACTTACTTGAGAAATGGCAAATGTACAACACGTACGAATCCAACAACAAAGGAAAAACTATTGGTGTCACTTTGTCATGTCACATGTTACACTCTTTTGGCAGAATATACGTAGTATCAAGAAAGTTGTATAGTATCCTATAGTCTATGAACTGAATAGCGTTTCGTTATTGCCCACAAGCATCTTCTGTGTATTAATTTTACTGTTTTACATTTAGGTTTTCTCATTCCCAACTGCTAATTAAATATAAATATATGAATTCTTTGCATCTACTAATAATAAATAAATTTGGCATATTTTCATTCTCCGTGGTTTTCATTCTCAGTGGGTACCCAAATGACCATTCTCCTTTGTATTGCGCAGAGTTAAACATGAAGGTATAAGATCTCTAACATGAAAATGGTAACTAATATTAGGGTATGTCTAACTCAGCATTTAACTAATATCATAAGACTTTAGTTAGGTACTGATTTTCATGAATAAAATAAGAAAATGCGAACAAATCTTTTTTTATTAAATCTAACAATTTAATAGTGATACACAGTTTATTAATAACGATCTTCACTAATATTTAATATTATATCATGCATGCCATGATTGAGCCTTGTAAGCATAAAAATATAGTGAATGATTTAAAGTAATATTAAAATTATTCTCTATTTTTTTATTCACATTAATACACATAATATACGAATTGTCTATCTCTGGTCAGTGGTCAGAGACAGTACCTACACTATTTAATATAAATATTTAGGTATATGCAGACACCAATCACTTAACCCTAAGGGGCTATAATAAAAGTAATAAAACATAACTGATATTCATATGATATATTCTGTAAGGCAACACACTGGAGCTAAAATTAAACGAACATTTGTTATAATACATTAAGAAATTGGCGATAAAAATCTGTAAAAGAAAAGCCTGCTGAGTTTCTTTCGGGATCTTCTCAGTAGTGGTCGCGTTCCGATCCGGTTGTCGATTTAAGAAATAATACTAAAATGACAATTTGCAAGTGCCCCCGTAGGCCTATAGTAAAAATAGTTGAATATGGATACAAGATTCAGAAAATATCTCTTCTGTAATAATATAAACTACATACATAGTCTTAAAAATATCTCATAACGATTACGGACTTCTTATCGGTATTATGGCAGAGGCCTCAATCGAAGATCATTTTCCGAAGATAATATATTTTTCTGAATAATTTGGCTATAACTTCGAAACCCCCCGACAATATTTGCATTGACCCATTAAATTTTATGAATTTTATTTTATCTTCAATAGAATATTCTGGAACATTCTACATCTCAGCGATCAGCTGCACGTTGAATACTAAGCGAGTTGATACATAGTAACTATTACATTATATGTGGTATTCAACCATGATGTTACCTCTATGGATAAGGTCATAAGAACACTAACGTCAAGTTTTAAGTTTTGTAACAAAACATAATGCATCACACTGTAAGGTTCCGGATGCATAACTTTGGGTAAGTATTCTTAAGAGGAAATTTTAAATGGTTCAGATAAAATAATTATAAGAAAGAGATGTCGCAAGGAGACTTTTAAGCATGCTTGACGTCCAAGTAAACCACAGGATTGCAATACGTAGACATAGAGAGTCTCTTTTATGTTGCATTGGGATAATGTAGTTTTTTTTTAAATTATAATTAACTATTGGGAAATGACACACGTACGTATGATATCATCTGGTTACAACATTAAGTGTTTACTATTTAAAATCTGAGCGCTGGTTGGCACTGCAACTGTCATGGGCAAGCGTAATGCTAAACATCAGGCGCACGAGTAGCCCGGCTTGACACTGATTTGCAGAATAAATAAAATAAAATAATAATAAATTTAAGACATGGTGGCCTTAAAATGTTTGGAAGTACTTAGATGTACATGTTACTTGGGGACACCCAAGTACGTATCGCGGCGATCTAGTTGATCTATGTACCAAAACTAAATGGAACTATGATTACAACGAAAAAAAACTAAGCGATGATTTCTAAACCAAATCTGATCTCGGATAAGAACTACTATGTATGCAACTGAGTGATGTAAGTATGGAGCGCCGACAGAAAATCAGTGCTTGGGTTTACCCTAGCGTATACTGAGTCGGGACTCTTTCGGGCATTACGAAACATTATTATTACATATGTCATATTCTGTCCATATTCATATATGTTATGTTGTGTTATGCAAAAATATTATCTTTCTTTCTTTCAACTAAATATTATTGGAACCTCAAATATTTGACAGTGGACATAATACTCATTTCCCTGTCTTTACTAATCGATATAAGTCAATGGTGCTTTCGTTGAGTTACCTACGATTTTGGCCAAGAGTTTACAGCTGAGATAGAGCACGGTCTAGTGAGCTAAGAAATATTTTATCTGAGATCATTGAGTCGAGTTTACGATAGAATTAAATTATGGAATCTGTTTGAAAAGTCAACCGATTAAATGAAGTTTTCTCTGATAGGACTGTTGACGCTCCTGACCTGTTTTACAGATAAGTGGTCGGAATATCAAATAAATCATCATCATCATCATCTCAGTTGGGAACACATCAATTGGGAACTCAGTTCTCGAAGTTGTTGACGAATACACCTATCTGGGACAGACAGTCGAACTAGGTAGATCCAAATTCGAGAAAGAGGTCAATCGTCGAATCCAACTCGGCTGGGCAGCGTTCCGGAAATTTCGCGAAGTCTTCTCGTCAAATATACCTCAGTGCCTCAACACAAGAGTCTTCGACCAATGTGTGTTGTTGTTGTAGTGATGACATATGGCACTGAAACGTGATCTCTTACTATGGGCCTCATAGACAAGCTCAAAGTCGCACAACGAGATATGGAGAGGGCTATATGCTCGGGGTTTCTCTACGTGATCGAATCAGAAATGAGGAGATCCGTAGAAGAGCGAAAGTCACCGACATAGCCCTCAAGATTAGCCAGTTGAAGTGGCAGTGGGCAGGGCACATAGCACGCAGAACAGATGGCCGATGGAACCGGAAGGTTCTAGAATGAAGACCACGGACCGGCAAGCGCAGCGTAGGTCGTCCACCGACACGGTGGACAGACGACCTGATGAAGGTCGCAGGACGACGTTGGATGCAGGCCGCTTCCAACCGGTCCTTTTAGAAAATTATGGGGGAGGCATATGTTCAACAATGGACGTCCTACGACTGAGATGACGATGATGAAAGTGAATATTGAAGAGTAAATCGTAGACTTGTAAATAAACACGATAACCACAGGTCATCGACGCTGCTCTTAATATAACGTGTTTTATTTATAATACGAGTAATAATATGCAAAGGTTATCAAGATAACCAGGTACACTTTAATGCAGGCACATTTATTAATTTGGTATCCAAATTAATAAATGTGCGAAGAAGAATAAGACGAAAACGTTCCCTATGTCTTGAAAATTTCTCAAGAAATTTCTTAAGAGTCTAATGGACTGGAAGTGACAGAGGCACACTGGTGCTCCAGAGAAGGACGATTCGTAAATCAAATGGCTTCTCCTGACGACCTGTGCTGGGCGAACGACGAGTACGACGTTGGGCTGAGGCCGGTTTGCAAGCAAAGGATTCTGATTCTGAAACACACAAAATTCGATTATTGAACCAAAACATGCCATGATCAGGAAAATTAATACAACATTTCAAACGAGATCGTAACCGACGATTATGGTTCTATTTCAATGCAGTATCCTTTTCGGTATTCAACAGACTGCCGGTTTAACCAAAATTCACCTCTCGATCGCGCCAATTTGGCAGGGGTCGAGCCTCGAGACACGGCTCAGTTACCAATTTTGAAATGTTCATCGAGGTATAAGTAAACTCAACGCGCTGTGGGTGGTGTAGCTAGAATGTTAATATTTTTAGCTTCTGCTTATTATATGAAGACGTCGTGTGAATATGTTTAAGTTGTATGTGATGATATGTAAAGTCACACGCTCGTACTGCTGGGAACAGCGTTCGTTGAAGACAGAGGAGTGGGGACCGTAATCTATCTCGCGGAATTTTTACTCTGTGTGGAGACGGAGCGATGCGAGGTAAGAGGCGAGGAAGTCTGACTTACCAAGTGGTAGGCCTGAGCTAGTGGCTATCTTGGTTGGTACCACCAGTGGGAAGGACAGTAGGCTCGTAGCAAGTGAAACTATTGAGGATATTATGTTAATGATTATAGTTCCTGACGAGGATGATAGTCCCTTATCCCTGGTGAGTTTAAATATCCGTGATTGTCCAGTGTTAGATCGTACATCTATGTAGGATAAATCTCCAATTTAGTATTTTTATTATTTTTTATTATTATTATTATTCACATTTCCTTTTCTTAAAATTACATTTTTTACAATACTTCTATATACAATAAAAATTATTAAATAAAAAACATTGTAAAAAACCTAATCCTAGATTGCCATCGGCAGCGGGGCATGACCTAAACTACCAGTGGTTAGGGCTGCAGACTGAGGAACCTCCTGACAATACGTGCCGTGTCAAGAAGTACTGCCTTCTGTATCTATCTATCTTTTTATTATTATAATTATTATTATTTATATTATTTATATTATTTTATTATTTTATTTATTTTTATTATTTTTTTATATTATTTAGTACTACAGTGTAACCTTAGTATAACAAACCTCAATACAACCATTTATTAGATTTCACTAGCAGTATATACCTACTATAGCACATATACCTTAACATTACGATTGATCTGTGTAAAAACTTCTTTATAACGACTTTATTCTTTATTCTTTATGACGATATTTGCAAAACATAAATAATTAGAAAGTATCTTTCACCCTGCATAAAATGTTCTACTAATCCATCGAGCAAGAATGACAATCATTCAATTTATCGTAAAACTATCCAAGAATTCAAACTGTTTAAAAAATAATCTGCTGTAAGGTTCCTTGTTGTGAATGCACTACATACATATTTTCACTGTTGTTTAATGATGTTATTATAAATTTTGATTGTTGTGCACCAATTTTTCATATCATTTTTAGCTTTTTTGGTTTGCTAAAATTAATCTTAGACCAGCCTTACATCTAAACTCGTATAATAAACAATGCAACAAATTACTTGGTATCGAGTATTTCTTATTGCTGTTCAGATTTGTAGAATCAAGATTATACTGTAGTACCAACATCAGCAACATAATTGATTGTACAGTTAAACGAAACATGGCGACATTGTGGCTCAGTAAATTTGCTTTCGCCCGTTGCTAGCTAATTCTAACAATGAAATTGTCAAAATTACCGAGTCCCAACAATTCACACACGAATTCAAATAGCTACTAGCAGTTTCCACTAACATAATCGTCCAATTTGCTTGACCGCGCCACCAAATCGCTTCATTTGCCTATAATCAGATCTCGGAGACCGAAAATTCAGTCTTATTGGCCATTACTATTCAAGTGCGGTAACGCCGATAGAACGGCAGTAAGATAAAGATTTGCATAAACTTATATGGTACTAAGCCAGCAATCTGAATCGAATACTACAAAATATGTACCTAGTTTCCGCATATCATGTAAGCACATATTTCTTTTATAAACATACCCTTTACATTAAATGAAAATATATATAAAACAGTAGGAAAGAAGAAGCGACAGCAAAGTAGCTTCCGCTATCGATCTCAACTAATCAGTGAGGTTAACCCTTGGTGCGGTCACAACCTGGATGGGTGACTGCTAGTTGCATGCTCAGAAGAGCGTTCGGAGGTACACATTAATGGAGGATCCCAATAATCTATCTATCCACGGTTTTCCTTACTACCGATAGAAATTTGACATAACTTCCATACAAATAGTGTGAAATCTATGTCTAACTCTAGTAAGGTAAACCGGCGATAGATAGATTATTGGGACCGGCCGTAAGTCATCGGTCGCGGTTGTTTGTCTTAGGATAACAGATTTTAACGTCTGCCACCGGACTGTATCTCATGAACCGTGATAGTTAAACAGTTGAAATTTTCACAGATGATATATTTCTGTTACTGCTATATCAAGAAATACTAAAAATAATAGAAAAATATATACATTTAAGAAGGCAAATATATATATAAATATATATATACAACCAAACGTGATTTTATCCAATATTTTTCTCGGCGTTAATAACAGGTACAAACTTAAAATGCTAACGATGCTACTGCATCCCTCGTGCGTGAGTCCGACTCGCACTTGGCTGGTTTTTAATTTATGTCGAAGAGAGGCCTGAAAAGATCTAGACTAGAGCTGGCCAAGAAGCCTATAATTTATTATTTACACTCCTAGCTAAGATGGATGGAGAACCAGCCTTCGGAGCATGGGGTCCTAGGTTCGATCCCTTTTGATTGGGGTCTTGAATGCTGTGATGTATTATTGTGTGTATCTATGCCTACTGACAAAGAGGAATGTGTGTATGGATATTTCTGTATAGGTTATCATATTGGTTTGTAAAAATATATTATACTAGCTGCGCCCAGCGGTTACATCCACGTGGTGATGGGTGATGATGATGAAACGTATCCTTTTTAAATCCAGTGCCTCATCTACTTTCATACCAAATTTAAACATACAAACAAACTCACAAGCGTTCGCCTTTGTAACATTGAAATTATATTTATATTCAATGCCCCAGCACGAGGTTAAGACCTGCCGTGCGATTCTTTAAGAGCAAACATCGTTGCATCTGTGACAACATCCGTGAAACAAATGATGAGATGACAAGAAACGTTGGAAAAGCAACCTTATGTACAAGTTATATGATTATTAACGGGATATTTACCGTGGTAAGGTTGTGGAATGACCACAACCGGCTATGCACCATGTTCACGGGAAGACTGAGTCTTCCCGTGAACATGGTGCATGTAACTGCGCCGAAATATCGGGAGCTCATTCTGCAACCTTACCACGGTAAATATCCCGTTAATAATCATATAACTTTAAAGAACAGTGTCTTATGTACAAGGGCGATATCTCATAAAGAATTTGACATCGGTGAGCTCGTCGACGAATCATTAAAGAATCGCACGGCTGATCCAGACGACCCTCATCCCGCTTGAAAAATATATGTATAAACCAATACAAGTCTACAGCTATATTTAAAAGTAAATACCGATTGGTGAAATGAATGAGAACATAAACAGTATTTAACGTACTTTAACAGGCTACTGGACGCAATGGATAGTTTAATTAACAAATAGATTTTCATTTCCTTTTTTACTCTGTACTCGCAAAAAGATCCACAATTATCTATACTTGTACATTTGGCTACACAGCTACAAGGTAATAAATAGTACATTAAGGTACAAGTGTGTAATGTTTAGATTTGAACACACTTGCTCATAAAGTGAATTTAATTTCACCACAATTAGGCACATAGTGACACACCTGTAATCAAACTGTGACTTTTTCATTCACAAGTGAGTTATATAGTTTATATTTTATTTTATTGGCTGAGTTGCTTTGATCTTAGAAAAGTTTCGTTACAAAAAGGTCGTGTTTAATAGTACAAATAAATTATATACCTATTGCTCGCTCATTTCATGCAACTTCGTATTGATTTTTACAGATAATTTCAACTTGTACGTGTAATAAAACTTTCACTCAAATATAACTTTTGTTTTCTCTGTAATAAAGAAAACTTAAAATTCCCTATTTTGTTCGTGGCTAAAACGCTATTCGCTAAAAGTAAAAAAGAGTCGTTTAGTCTATGGCCGATTAAACCGCCAGAACCCATTATGTATTTTGGCGAACCCATACCATGGGCTACGTTCGCCAAATATCTAGGCGTGATCCTTGACAGGCGACTCACCTTCGCTAAACACATTGAAAGTGTTCGCAATAGGGCAGCTTTTATCCTAGGTCGCCTCAATCCCCTTATATTTATTTATTTTTATTTTATTTATTATATTAATTAAAACGGCAGTTTACCAGTTACATCAATTAACACACATTACTAATAAACAATTAAATACTATGTTACAAATTTCTCATATCACATTCATATCAAATTCATCAAATAGAGATTTAGTATAAATATAATTGTTAACACATAAAGTAAAAAATCAGATAAATTAAACATTTAAAACTACATTAACTCGATCATTCATTTCATATATGCAAGAGTAGTAAAATTTCCCTTAGAAATAAGGTGACACTTTACAAAACTTGCATTCGTCCGATCATGACCTACGCGTCTGTAACGTTCGGTCATGCTTCAGATAGGCACATTTATAGACTTTGGGCTTTACCCGCAAGGCAGAAGACGCACCGTGGTACTTACGGAACGCTGACCTCCACTGCGACCTAGAACTCCCCTATATCGTACAGTTCATGAAAGACTGTTCTTGCCGCTACTTCGATGCGGCCCCACACCATCCCAACCCACTAGTGGCGCAAACCGCTAACTACTCAACACACACATCAGATCCATACTTCACCCCGCCACGCCGCCGCCCACGACACCTCCTGGATGGTCCGGACGACCCCATCACGACAGCTCTGACGTTGATCAGTCAGCCTCCTGGTAATATTGGTATTTCAGGTATTTCAGGGTCTACTCGCCGAGCCACGAGAGGTAATATGTCTGATTTTGGATTTCCAGTCTTCACATTTAGACATCGAGGTCGTCGTAAGCAACCTCGAAATAATCCTAAATCAGATACAAGGTAATCTTTTTTTTTTTTTGTCCCGGGGAAATCCTTTGTGGATACCACCTACCACGGGGAGGTAGGTGGTTATGTGGGAGTCCGTATACCCACCAAAACCCCGGGGTGTTCCGTCACTGCGGCCCTCGGCGGGAACGCGGGACAGATTATCCACACGACCGCGAACCCGCCGCGGCTGTCCGTTGCCGGACCCTTCTCTTCGCGGCACGCCAGAACACATGGCGCGCCGCAACTACCTCGGAGACCAAACCCGCCAACAATGAGCGCCAGACTTCCCCGTGTCTGGACGCCCGTGGTCTCCCCTGCGGTGGGTCGGATATGTAGCCCCACCGCCTGCTACGTCAGCCACAGAGGATAATCCCCAGCGACCCCACCTCCTCGAGTCTGCGCCGAGCGCCCGGACCCCACCTCCTCGAGCCTGCACCAAAGTGCCCGGGCCCCCCTCCTCGAGCCTGCGCCAAAGCGCCCGGGCCCGACCTCCTCGAACCTGCACCAAAGTGCCCGGGCCCCCCTCCTCGAGCCTGCGCCAAAGCGCCCGGGCCCCACCTCCTCGAGTCTGCGCCAAAGCGCCTGGACCCCGCCACTCCTATGTGGACTTGGCGGCCAAAGCCCATAGGAGCGGCCCCGCCTGAGCCGGCCAGCGCACCCCAACGCCGGCGCGGCCCCTGGGTTCCTCTTGGCTTTACCGTGGTGCTCCAAGCCACAGCTACTGAGCCCCCCCGCCACGTCAATGCGGGAACCCTTCGGGGGGGAGATACAAGGTAATCTGTATTATATTTTGGTAATGTGTATTAAGGTAAAGGTAACGTATCGATTTTCGATTGGAAGTTTATAAGTATCATCAATATTAACCTGTGTTTTATTTCATTAACCTGTGTTTTGTTTTCTTTCAGACAGTGCTGGCGGCTACCGGCACCTCTATTCCCTACAAAGCAAGGGTTCCCCCTTGTCGTTGTCTAGCGCTTTATGCGCCCTCGTTGTCCCTCGGTTGAGTGCTGCGTGCATTCACCAACAGTCTTTTGTCGCTTTTAATGCCCATAGTGGCAAAAAGCTCTATGTCCTTCCTAAAAAAAAAACTATGGCCGATCGCCATTGTTAGATGCGCGCGTATAAGGAAAATGATTAATTTTACCCGCTCCTACATAATATTAATATGGTACGTGTTAGTTGTGTAATGTTAGTGCCGCTTAGGCGCCATTGAGATTGAAAACTTCAAGGAAAACTATCTATTAGCCTACCAACATTTCGTGTAATGGCAAAACAACAATAATACGCAGTCTTTTTCAGAAAATGTTTTCATGGCGTACTTTAAAGTGGAGTGGATTTAAAAACATATTCTCATTTGTCAGCTTATCTAAAGAGACTATCCGATGGATCTAGAAGCTAGACATCAACGGCCTTATTAATAAACTTGGCTTACACCCGGAGTAGTTAAAACATCTATCTCTCAATTTTTCGCTTGCAGTAAATTTCACTCGTGAAAGCAAGACAAAGCATGTTACGCCTAATATAGGTTTATGCAACGTTTATTAATAAAGGCCCTAAGGTTTTATTGCCTGACGATATTGAAAAATGTATAAAAGATGCTCCAGATACCCAATGTCTGGCTACTAAAGTTAGTTAAAATCATTTTTTTGTATAAAATTTTTCACAAGTGTGTTGAAAAACGTCGTATGATACACGTGTGTATTGATGATTACCGTCCTCGGCTCTCAACCCGGATAGAATGGGATAATGTAATATTTTTAAAGAAACACAGTACCATATTATAATGTTTTACCGTATTACAATTTGCTTCGACTGGCAACAACCAAACTAAACTAGCGAATCAAAATATATGTTATTAAGTAAACTAGCTGACCCACCAGCGGCTTCGCTCGCTTGGCCTTAGTGTAGTGGTGGAAGCGCCGTTTCGGATCTTGGGGTATTGGATTGGATCCCTGGGTTGGACAGTTATTGGGATTTTCTCACAAAAAAACTCTCAATAGCAATCCGGAGTCTGGAATAGTGTCCCCTAGATGGCAATAGGCTCGCCCCCTATTACATGGGACCAAAAATGTCGGCGAAATTTCGCCGAATACATTTTTGCGAAAATAATTTCTGAACGTTACTGCACACAGTATATGGATATATTTGCCAAAAATAAAAAAAGACGTGTTACGTTCTAAATTATTATGGTTTCAGGTTTTCGAGTGACGATCACGCACCTGAAGACGATGTGTAGGTCGGCCCCCCGCTAAGTGGACCGACGACCTCGTCAAAACCGCAGGGAATCGCTGGATGCATGAAGCGAGTAGCTGGTCCAAGTGGCGTGAGGCATAATGTTCAGCAATGGACGTTATCCGGCTGATAATGATCATGAAAAATAATGATGGTTTTAGCCGTACCATAGAATATTCATGCGCGCTGACCAGTCAATAGAGATCCCAGTTTTATATGAGACCGTGTAGCATGTAGAGATCAAGCTGCCATCTTTGATTTATTGTGACAGATTAAGATAAGCAAATTATAGTTGGGAGCTCCGGGTTGTATTCTATCCATATACCAATTTCATAGACATCTGTGCGATAGTTTATAAGTTATGCGTCAGCATACAAACAGATAAACAGACAGATAGGTAGGTTTTTTTTAAAAACCTCTTATTCTTGTTCAACTGCTAATTTTACATCTTCTGACTATTTTTTTCTTGTAAGTACAGACATTTTGTCCTCTACTGCTTTATTATAAGTATAGATTATGACAATTCTTGTTCGGTGCATACTAAACTCCAAATACGTATGAATGCTTGCGAATGGACAGTTGTTAAAGTTATTTAGTCGTGAACTTCATGCTTTTTAAACTGATGTAAAATTACCGACAATTTATTAGAATAATAATATTTTTAAGAATTGTCATTCTAAGCGTTACACGAATTTGGATTCTACTCTGAACACTAATCCAGTTTGGTGTTCTGCAGACGTGAATTTACCCATTTTATTTGTAAAGTAATATAAAGTTACACTTATATCATCATCATCATCTCAGCCGCAGGACGTCCACTGCTGAACATATGCCTCCCCCATGATTTTCCAAAAGGACCGGTTGGAAGCGGCCTGCATCCAACGTCGTCCTGCGAACTTCATCAGGTCGTCTGTCCACCGTGTCGGTGGACGACCTACGCTGCGCTTGCCGGTCCGTGGTCTCCACTCCAGAACCTTTCGGCCCCATCGGCCATCTGTTCTGCATGCTATGTGCCTTGCCCACTGCCACTTCAACTGGCTAATCTTCTGGGATATGTCGGAAACTTTCGTTCATCTACGGATCTCCTCATTTCTGATTCGATCACGTAGAGAAACCCCGAGCATAGCCCTCTCCCTAGCTCGTTGTGCGACTTTGAGTGTTTCTATGAGGCCCATAGTAAGAGACCACGTTTCAGTGCCATAAGTCATCACTGGTAACACACATTGGTCGAAGACTCTTGTCTTGAGGTACTGAGGTATTTTTGACGAGAAGACTTCGCGAAGTTTCCGGAACGCTGCCCAGCCGAGTTGGATTCGACGATTGACCTCTTTCTCGAAGTTGGACCTGCCTAGTTTGACTGTCTGTCCCAGGTAGATGTACTCGTCAACAAATTCGATAACTGAGTTCCCAACTGATATTGGCTTACACTTATATATAACTGGCTTATCTATCTAAACTTTCAATAACCATGAAAGGGATCGTTGTCTGTAAGTCTGAGCCCCACATACCCCCTTCCGTCACCATCGCGGTGGAAAGGAAGTGGACAGCATTTCCCCTCCTCAAAAAAAAGGTTTGTATTGGTGAAATATTTTTTTATGTCAGTCCAGTAATTTCGGAGCCTATTCAATTTAAACAAATCTTTCCTCTTTATAATATTAGTATAGATAGATAAGTGGCCTATATGTCAGGCCGTGTTTATAAAGTTTCGTGGATGTAAATTACAAACTACAAGTATAGGTACACGTGTCTACAGGCGGTTGTACGGAACTCATTGAATTTAACCAAACTTAGACCTTAGCTGGATCTAACATCCGTATTTATACACAAGCAAAAGTAATTACTTAACGTAAAGTAATTACGTAGCAACGACTTTAATTCTATAGACTAGAATTTGCCTGAAGTTAAAACTAAAAACCTTTGCTTAAGCAATGAGAACACGTCAATTTTACGTTCTTATTGCAAAAGTGAAGTTGTTTAAAAGTGATATTCGCACACAATTCTAAATTGTGAATCCTTTTTGAAGTCAGTTAAAAAATGCGACCTAAGAACTTTTTTAGTCATATGTTTATAATGTCTATAAAAAACATTATGAGAGAGCGACCATCGCCTTAAAAAACCATTAAAATGGTGTTAATAGGTATTGTAAACGTGAAAATTTGTTTTGTCTGGAGGTTTGCAGGCTTGTGACTCAATCACGCAAAAATTACTGAACGGATTTGGATGAAATTTAGTGTGAGGAAGGTTTGTTTGTACTGTACTTGTACTAATCTCAATTCAACAGATAGTTCTCAAGGGATTGAAATAGATTTATTTCGGACGGACTAAATCGCGAAATTACTAATTTAATAATATTCATTTTGTAGCCTTTTCTAAAATTACCGAAGTAACCAAAACTAGATAATACCTATATTGTCATAAAAACTTTACACGTATTACTGGCTGGAGTAATAACGACCAGTAGGCCGAGCACGACAATCTGCTTAAGTGTAACGTAATCGTACCGTTTACGTTTTCAGTACAAACTATGAGTTATCTGTGCCACTATTGTACTAGATAAATGACAGTTTGTACTAAATACGTTAACGATGCGATTACGTTACACTTAAACATATTTTCATGCTCGGCCTACTGCCGTGCGATTCTCGATAGTTCTTAGGTAATGATTCGGTGACGAGCACGTCGACGAGCTCACCGATGTCAAATACTTTATGAGATATCGCCCTTGTACATTGTCGTATTGACGTACGTCACGCTTTGGTATGCAAACTATGAGGTATCCTGGTCACAGTTGCCCTAGATAAGTAACAGTTTGTACTGATTCACGTGAACGATACTTTACGTTACATATACGCAGTTATTCGTGCTAGGCCCTGATAATAAACGTGTCACGTGACTTTTGCCAGTTTAACAATACGACAATGGTAGTAACTCGCTCAGAACACTAAACTAAACTAGCGAACAAAAATCTACTCCTAAGAGTAGATTTTAGTTCGCTAGTTTAAGTTAACTTAAGGTAGTTTTTGTTCTGTTCATGCTTAAGTTCAAATTCGTATAATGCTTGCAAGTGACAATTCTTAAATTTGCTGTTGTGGGTATGTTTAGTGCAAATTTAATCGTCATGTAAGTTCGTGCTCTCTAAACTAGTCTAAACTGATGTATAACCACCACACATTTGACCACTCTTCTAGGACTGTGTAGGTGCGGTGTCTAAAGGAAATGTCGCTACAAATTACAAAGCACCCCGCGCAGATAAATGGTCTCCGTTGCAGCAATTACCGGAAGTGCACAATTTACGACGCCGAAGCACCGGCGACTATTGGTTCCGAGCATTAGCGAGTACACGTCTTATTTACGAACGCGTGATTAATGTAAGGCATCTTATCTGTAGAATGTTGTTGTAAAATGGAGCTGTAATAATAATATGGGACTACATCCACGCAAGTAATTCAGGTCGCAATCTAGACAGCGCCTGCACTATGGTAACCCCTGCTTTATATACTTGTACACAATAAAGCTGCAACTTTCCGTTTTACCGTGTTGGCGATGATGACGATGAAAAGTATCCTATGTCCTTCTCCGAGATATAATTTACCTCTTGCAAAATTTATTTATGGCCCGTTTAGCCGTTTGGACGTGATAAGGTAAAAATAGACAGACAGAGATAGAGAGAGAGAGAGAGAGAGAGAGAGAGAGAGAGAGAGAGAGAGAGAGTTACAAACTTATTTATCACAATAAGAGAGACATGTTTGATACACAACATTCTTTTGTGATAGCAGGTGATGATCTTTTACTTAGGTGTTGAGGCCGTAGTTGATCTTCATCACTGACTTCCTGCCGTGCGATTCTCTAATGATTCGTCGAAGAGTTCGTCGCCGAGCTCACCGATGTCATATACTTTATGATACCTACGACCTACTTTTATACACTTGAGGTTGTTTTTTTAACGTATCTTGTCATCTCATCATCATAGACCAAAATATATACTAGGAAACTCATCATTTGTTTCACGGATGTTGTCAATCGCACGGCTGGACCAAACCGTGAGATAAAAACAGAGATTTTTTAAATTTATTTTACGTTGAGTATTTTTATTCTATCATGTGACGAAACGGGCAATTCGTTTACCTGTTGGTAACATTTAAATGAAGCTTTGCGTAGCACTGCGCAATGCTTGTCTCCGTGAGACATTGATTTTTAAGTCTCTTTAAGGCGCTGTCCGCTTAGATATTGAATTCTTTCCATTTCTTTCATTTGAAATGAAGCAAGCGCATCTCGTAAATACGAAAAAAAAACATAAAAAACTAATGTTCACTATTCAATTAAAACAGTATCCGTCGGTGTACGTGTATTAAAATTTTCTACTTTATTCCAAATACAATTGTGAGAGCAAACTGTTTTAAGGTGAAATTAAGTGTTTGAATTTCTTTTTAATGTACTCAAGTATGTAAATATGTTTTTAGGTCCGTCAATGTGTACTTAAAGCCATAGAAATGTCATATTATTTTTTTGTAATTTTAAGTAAATCGCTGCATAAGAGATTAATATACTGCTTCAAAAACTATCACTTTTATCGACGTCATGAATTGACAGCACCTTAAGTTTCATTCGTCTAATTATTTCACATAGGATGGCTAAAGGGTGTCGAGACGTGTGCTGCGGTTTCACTAGAGTGCTACTACCGGCGTTATGCCCTTTAAGGCGCGGTCCAATCCTAATTTTAAAACAATTTACGGTGCTTTACATAAGGTTGAGAACTGCTTACCAGAATGGACGATTTAATGCGAAAATTCAATTGAATACGTGCTAATACTTTTTATGTTCATTTAGTACAATCAAATGATTAAATTTTAATGGGAATCGATAGTTCACTAGTAAGTTTCATTGGGATTCGAATATGTTACATTAATTGAAATATATTTGCCCATAATTGAATAAAAATGTTTTTTCCCACGAAGCCCGTAAGAAAAATTGCAAAATTTACCGAATGTTGCCGATTTTTTTCTATCGAGCCAAGTGTATTGGCTCCCATACTTCATATGGGCGTATATTCAATTTACACTACGTTTTTTTTGAACTTCGGTTATTAGATTAAAGCGTCGAAAAACTAAATTTTCGCGAAGTCGAATCATGAAATTTTGAACTCATTTCGCCTTTACACTTCCACCCTTGGAGCTTTTTGTAACTTGCTCTTGCGTCTCCACCCCCGGAAGGCCAATTAAGGCAAGCTGGGGGTCAGGGGTCTCATTTAGCCCCAGGGAGAATCAGGGTTCACGGTGTCGCCACTCACCGACGGCTCGCCACAAGGCCGCCCCTGCGGGTTTATTATTATTATTATTAATATTGCGCCATTATGTAATAATTATGATAGGTAGATAGTCAGAGTCAAGTAAGTCACGTATCATCTGGGGACTATGTTTCTTTAGAAAGAAAAGCATGAAGGTTATTTCCAACGTAAAGTCTTCATCACCATCAGCTCAGCCGTAGGACGTCCACTGCTGAACATATGCCTCCCCCATAATTTTCCAAAAGGACTGGTTGGAAGCGGCCTGCATCCAACGTCGTCCTGCGACCTTTATCAGGTCGTCTGTCTACCGTGTCGGTGGACGCTGTGCTTGCCGGTCCGTGGTCTCCATTCCAGAACCTTCCGGCCCCATCGGCTATCTGTTCTGCGTGCTATGTGCCCTGCCCACTGTTATTTTAACTGGCACATCTTCAACGTAAATTCTTAGAAAGCCACAATTCTTGTTGTAATTGTGGAAATGCATTTTCGATTGAATTTTTTTAACATTTATCAAATGCTTCATGCATGCGATTATTTCTCACTTATTCAGCAACCTATTTCAGCGTACCTATAATTCAATATCCAGCCACCTTCATCATCGTTCGACAGTGCTGGCCCAAAGCGCTTTATTACCTGTTAAACGATTTTTTGCGGTTCATAAATTAATACCAACGTTTTGAATGGCGACAATCGCCCGCAAACTGGCACGGGAATGCAATTTATAACAACTTTTGTTTAAAAATAGCTCTTTAATTAGCAGCTGGAAATAAGCTTTTTATTAATGGTACCAGTTATATAATTTGTTGGATGATTGAGCGCTAAAGGTATTATGAGAATTGTTGTTGGTTTCTAAATTAATCGATTGAAAGCGATAAATTGTACTGTACATAGAATTGAACTAATTGCATAACAGTTCAAATTGACGGTTAAACTAATACCATATTCTCGCATACGGAAGTTCGAAAAAAAGTGAATGAAGCTTTATCTGTTGGGTTCAAAATAAGGGTATTTTATATGCATACATGTTTATTCCGAAATACTCGTATGCTTGATAAACACGAATTACAAGCTAGCAAACCATATTCGAGTTTGAAATAAAGAAATATTCTGCCAAAATATACCATGCAGACGCACTAGAAGTCACTATAAAAATTAGAAAAAATATATTTAAGTAAATTACTTCCATACATCGTCGCGCCTATTTGTATTTTACTCAAGCGCTATAACAATTTAGAACCGGTTTGCTCCCAATTAAATTCCCCAAGACTGTTTAAAGACAATCAAATAAATCCTTTCACTCCGAAAGCTAACAAACGTGCGAGAGCTTTCAAGCAGCACAAGTTCTAGAACTAGCAATCATCGGGCCTGCGAGACTCGATCTCTAAGACTATAAGACTGTAAACTTACAATCGGCGAACTGGAGATCAAACAAAACTTCGCAATTCATTGGTCTCTCTAGATAATCTTTTCGGAATCGAATCGCAGTAATTCCAACAGATTTAACAGGTTCATTGAAATCGCGAAGGAAAACTAAGTTCTATCACTGAAAGGGTGGCATTAAAGAAGGGTTTAAATGTTTTTGTGGGAAGATACCAGAAATTTCGTGGGGGATGAAGTTATAGTATATTCCTTCCGGCGTTGGTATGCGAATCGTTGCCATTTGGCAAGGAAATCTGACGCAGTAGTAGGTTTCTTGTACGAGACACTGTCTTGGTTGGAACCACCGCTATGCTAGATATTATGCCGAGACGTAGTAATGAACAAGTTTTCTGTGTGAGAGTGTGAAATGCACTGTAGCAAGTAAAATTACTGGTGGAGACGAATTCAAAACCCAATTTCTGGAAACAAACATTAAAACAGTGCAGTGCCACGCAAAACTACAGAAGCTCTGGATGGCACTGCAAGTTTCCAGGGCAACGTAGACCATTAGCTGGATGGCTTGCTCGTAACGTCACTTGATCGCATAAAAAATCCAGTGCTATATCTACCATGATCATAATCATCTCAGCCGTAAGACGTCTACTGTTGAACATATGCCTCCATAATTTTCCAAAAGAAACGGTTGGCTTGCATCCAACGTCGTCCCACGACCTTTATCAGGTTGTCTGTCTATCTTGTCGGTGGATGACCTACGCTGTGCTTGCCGGTCCGTGGTTTCCGCTCCAGAACCTTCCGGCCCCATTAGCCATCTGTTCTGCGTGCCCTGCTCAGTGACTTCGTTTTTTATACGGGTTTCTTAATTTCGGATTCAATCGCGTACATGGAAGGCTAAGCCGGCACCTCGCAACAACGGCCACGACGGGTATATCTATATATGGATATAATAATAGCCCATAACAGTCGCATTGTCATCTAGAGACTTAAACATTCCACGCGCCGTCACGGCGTCTAGACTAGTCAGTCCGAGAGTTGGAGTTAGTTCTGCTGTCTTATATGCCCAGTACCTTATTTACTTTTTTAAGATTCGATCATTGAGCTTGATAGTGAATCAAAGTTAAGTGGTCAAATGTAGTCTGCTTAGCCTGCCTGCTACCCTACTCGCGGTAAAACTACTAGAACACGCCGTTACGTGCTTATAGACTGGTTATTGAGGATGGTAACTAGCCAGGTGGGCACCAGAATTTCATTGTGATGTTGCCAACACTAATATTACTAAGCACTTGTTTGGACTCCCGCTAGCTCAAGTTCGATTTGCCTAGTCAAATGTTTGTGTGATGAGCACAGGTGTTCTTGGGTGTTGGATGCATTTTGATGTTTGTCCACAGATGTCAGGAATCCTATTTCAGGTGTGTGAGTGTATGTATACTACTGCTTCGTGGCTTCGTGGGTTTTTTATACTACTCGTAGTAAGCAGGTATACTTTCTGAAGAGTACTACATGCCTGTATATGGCTATTTACATATTTAAATAATTTGAGATATTTATTTTAGATAGGCCAGTCCAAATTCTATATTATAGTAAAGAGTAATTATAACAACGACGTTCATTTTAAATCGGTCTTTTATTTTTATATTTTTTTTTAGGAAGGACATAGAGTTTTTTGCCACTACGGGCATTAAAAGCGACACAGGACTGTTTATTTTCACTTCCTCTCCTAACCTTTCTTATATCTAGCTATCCCTTTCTCACGGTCCATACTTACTATTTTCCTTGCACTCTTTCTAACATTACTACAACTCAATCATTGTTTCTCTTTCGCACACAATTACGTACGTTTCACGTCATGTTAAATATCTACTTCTTACATGCCCTTTGAAATTTACAAAATTTTTAAGAAGAACAATTTAGAAAATTTCACTACATACTTCTTACTATAGTACTATACTAGATTCAAGTGTTAGAAACCCGGTGATTTGAGTGGTTCATGAGCGTCAACATAAATACATTTTATTCAAGAGTTACATACTATATCATATACTTTATGCGATGACTACGAGAAAAATAAATATTTAAGCAAAAACAGACATATAATGAAGGTTAAGTTAATTAAAGTGCACATTAAAATTGTAACAATTACTTTTGGACTTATTACTGCCTACTTGGAACTAAAATAAAGTGTTAATTTTTTAACAATGTTGTCATTACATTTTATTCACTTATTTATTATCCGTTTGTTTCAAAGGCATAAGTGGGGCTATAGCAAATACTTAGAGACCTGTTTTGTATGTTTATTGCTATACAATAGTGCCTTAAAACTGAATTTGGGCTGACGGTGTGACATGTTGTAATTAATTAAAAAAAACTTGTAAGTTAAATGGTTATTGATGAGACCACGGCACCTGTCAATTTAAGTATCATCTTAATATACTTAGGTGACTTTCCACACTTTGAATGGGCCCCCATAACGGCTACCATCAATGGTGACAAAAGGGGCGACGGTGGTATGTATGGATACTGCCGGCGTCTATTATACCCTTTAAAAGACTTCCATCCTTGGAGCTTCTTAGCACTTACTCTTGCGTCTCCACCCCCAGACAGCCAATTAAAGCAAGCCAGGGACAGATAATATACGGCGTATTCTAATTTCAAACACCAAAATAGTGATTTAAAGAGCTTTTTATTCACTGTTTTCAATAAATGTTTTTAGCTTTTTAGCAAATTAAGCAATTTTAAAAAGCAATTAATTACATAGTTTTGTATTTTCGCTTTTTGTTCCAAAAATATAATAAAAATACGAGTACATTTGTATGTAGAAAATTTAGCTATCAGAGACATTCCAAACAATCCTTTCTCACTCACTACAATATTCAAGTAGTAAAGCATCTTACTACAGACAGGTGTGTCTGTAAGCCTGTGTAACTCATATAACATAAAAGTGCCCCTCCAGCAAGGACACTTAATCAAGTTACAAAATGAAGCTCTTATAATAATGCCTATTAAAAAAAAGAAATGAGAATTTTGTTGAATCTGAAGCAAATGTACTCCATATATGAAACAAAATATAATTTTGAACTTTTACTACTTTGAAACACCGACTATTTTCTTACACTCTTCAAGGGATTCAAATCCTACTAAAATTATAAATGCGAAAGTTTGTGAGTATGGATGTATAAATCTTAGATGTATAGATCTTTGTTACTCTTTCACGGTCAAACGATGCGGCCAATTTTAATGATGTGGGTGAAAAAGCGAAAAAAATATTCTTGGGCACAGCATAGACAAAATAATAAGACCTCCACCTACGTCAAGATCGTAATGATGGCAGTTCTGTCAAAGTGTGTGTCAGCTTTTAAGTCAAAAACACAATATCCTTTTGAAGGCACTAGACGTGCTCGACGACCGTGAAGGGTGATGAAATGTAACCCAAATACCGTCAAGGGTGATGAAATGTAATGACAGTATTTTTTCCATGTTGATTAGTTTTATATTTGTATGTACCTACGTAAGTCCTGTATTTTATTATTAAATGTTTACTGATTGATATACTAAGTAATAGTATATTATGGTACTAGTGTGTAACATTGGTTATTACCGCCGTGGCGCCATTGAGATTTCTTAAGAGAGCCGAGGACGGTAATCATCAATACACACTTGTATTATACGACGTTTTTCAACGCACTTGTGAATAAAATAACAATAAAAACTCAATTTGTTTAGTAGTTAAAAAGTTTATTTATAGAAACAATTAGTAAATGTGCAGTTAGTAAAATTATAATTAACTGTTTTTGATGGCTTAGCGGTCTCATCAGATAGATTATTTATTGAAATACTTTCATGTGCTATTGTAATTTGAGATGGCTCATTATTCGTGTAGGTAGGTGAAATCCAATCAGTGGATGTACTTGGTGTTTCGTCAGTAGGAAGCGCCTTGCACAAATTTCCTTCTTGTTTTGTATGGAATCTTCTACATATGATTCTGCTACATTGCTAGATCGCCATCCACCATGACGCTTCAAAGTCATTATATCAGCTCCTGAATTAGCCAGCAATGTAGCTTAAGTTTTTCTGAAACTACGTCCAGTGTCAGCTTCTGCTAAACCTAAAAACTTAGCGATTTCTATAGGCATAGAACCAAATTTATTTATCCCTGTAGGCTGACAGGTACATTTACCATGCTGGTAATTTAGAAAGAAACGGTCAGTTTTTGCTTTTGGTGACTGCAAACTTTCATACTTCTTAACAATTTCATAGAATGGACCGTGTATGGTAAATGACCTCGGTATTTTATTTTTCGTGGTAGGTATCTTCACTAAAAGCATCTGGCCATGGTTATCTATGTTTTTTACGGTTATATTTGTAAATTATTGCAAGCAACCTGAAAAAAAAAGAAAAAAATATTAAGTTCAACACACAACACAGGCTGAAGTCGCGTAGATATTTAAAATTAATTTAACTAACCTTAGTAGCCAGATATTGGTTATCTGGAGCATCTTTTATAAATTTTTCAACATCATCAGACGATAAAACCTTTGATTTCTTGCTTGTAAATCCATCGGCTAGTCTCTTTAGGTAAGCTGACAAATTAGAGTATGTTTTTTTAAGTCCACTCCATCATTCTTTGTTCGGACTGTACTTTTTAACATTGAGTATAAACACCACAAAGAGCTAGGTGAAACCAGTTGTAAAAAATATTTCGCTATGGCGGGAATGGGGAAGTAGGGAATTTAAAGTTTTCTTTTATTACAGAGGAAACAAAAGTTATATTTGAGTGAAAAAATTATTTATTGAAATAAGAAGTTGCGTGAAATGAGCAAGCAATAGGGACATTAATTTATTTGTTCTATTGAACACGATCTTTTTTTTGGTTAAAAACTTTTTTAAGAACATATCACCTCAAACATTAAAATCTTAAAAAAGAATATATAACTCACTAGTGAGTTATAAACAACAGATAATAAAATTAGCCGTCCAGATTTAATAAAATACGATATAATAGCTACTTGACAACCCTGACTTATACTAGCATACTACAGCATAATTTGCATAAAGACTTGGTCTTGTGTGAGTACGTTTTTTGAAGACCATTTCCTGAGTTGACCTTCTGTTTGCACATCAGAGCCAGGTAAGCATCTCCGAACACAGAGCAATTTGAGCCATTAGGCGGAAGACCCTTTCAAGGGCGGAGGCTTTTACGGCGATTGATTGAATTTCTCACAGAGATTTCGGTATATTTTAGCAAAGATTTAGTTTCAGATGCTTTTAGGCCTATGCAGTATCAGCAAAATTATTTGGGTATATGGAAACCATGGTTAGTATTGTTAGGGTTACTTCTGACATCAAAATATAACTTCGTCCGAGAGACTGATCTTTTGTGTATACATAGGTAATTAAATATTTGATAATGTGAAATTACATGCCTGGAATTACTGTTATTACTAAGGAAACATCAGCAAACATGGTATATGGGTTCTGGCATTCCTATGAATATATTTATTTAACTTAACTTTAAATGAGTAGAAGTATGTATTGAAAAGTAGCTGCGCCCCGCGGTTACACCCACGTGTGATGGATGATGATGATGATAAAAAGTATCCAATGTGTTAAGCACCAGCACCTCAACTACCTTCATAGCGCAGTCGTTTGAGCCTGAAAGAGTAACATAATATATATTTATATATATATATCCATCCATACATACAAACTTTCGCGTTTACATTAAGTAGGGTGAGTAGAGAGTAAGAGAGTTTTCATTCAAAGTAGGGTACTTTGAATGAAAACTATGAAAACTTTGAATGAGAACTATTAAATGAAGTCTGTGTTTGCATCTGATTTGAGACAGAAACTCACGTGTTTATTAAGAAAACTGATATCTTCTTGGTGTGATACGACCGTTGAAAACAGATGTGCTGATATTTTTATTGCATTTGTAGAATAAAAATGAAAATATTACCTTCAGAACCGTGATTTGTAGATTGTAGGTGTGTGGGTGGGTACGTAGTTGAAAAAAATTTGGCGTCTCTTTCATCTGTCTGTGTGACCCTGCGTCGCAACTCTAAGTGCGTCAATGTGCCCACGCAAAATGAAAAAAAAATAGGCATTTTGAACGACATAGTCGGTAATACATAATATATATTAAATTATCTACGTTAGCACTATTTTTATAGACATTTTTGACGCACAGAATGACCACGCCGCTCCACACACTCTACGTAAAAAATCCACTCACACCAATTGCTGACCAATTTGGACTTATTTTTTACGATTCTAGTTTTATAAGTGTTTCAATAAATAACCGTTCACATACTAAGGGTCTTATCGTTAAATATTACTCAGAGCATCCGTCACTCGAGCGATTCGAGGGCTTGATATTACGTCATCAATTTAAGAAAAATATTATCAAGACAGCGAAGTAAAAACACATAGAAGCATTGGTAAAGCTCGAAAATGCCCATAACGCTGCAGTGGGCCGGGCATACGAGTCACGCTGCTACTGACTTTAGTTTCTCCGTAGCCGGCAACGTGGCCGTCTTATATTTTGCATTGCATCTTATACATAAATCATCTTAAGTGACCCAGTGACAGCAAGCGAGAAAGCGATACGACCAATAATATCACACGGCTTTTTCAGCCCAAATGGGTATAAAAATAAGGCCGACTTTTAATTGTCAGACATTAAACTGTGTTCCAGTTTTTCTTCCGAGTAGTTCACACGACGTGCTAGTTTGCTGGGAACTTTGGGTTAAGGTTCGCGAATATTTTACTTGAACAGATAATTCTGTTTTTCTACCAACTTCCAAAAACGAGAAGGTACTCAATTCAACTGTTTTTGTAAATGTCTTTTACCTCATAATTTCCGACTGGGTGAACCGTTTTCCAAAATTCTGGTTTGAAAGCTGGCGTGGTCCCATGTAAATTTTATCAAATTTGGTCTAGTGGTTTTCGAGCTACTCTCCTATAACTGATTTTTACCTAAGTAATAGAATGGAAGTTGGTATTATTTTTTTCAAATTGCACTTGTTACCTTCGCCGTATCAAGCATACGTGACGTAATGCCAAGCCCTTGACTCGAGCTCGAGTGACGGATGTTTGAGGTAATATTAAACGATACAGGGGTCAGACCCTTGCACTAGGATTTCCAGTGTCACGAGAAGCATGGGTACACACATGAACACATCATAAACGTCCAATGCCCAAGTACTAACACTTCTGTTCATCACATGTGCCCCGGTTAGGAATCGAAGCTGGGACCCCTCCAACTAGGCAGTATAGTATATAGTATAGTATATAACTAGAAGTTGTAAAGTAAACCATAAAGCAAAGGTTCACCATAAGAATGGCAGTTTACGGCTGCATTGATAGTCATCGCTTTTTCATTCCAGCTTCGCTTTCCAATGCGAGTCGAGGTCACTTAGATGAACAAATATAAAAAAAAATAATTAGGTATATAATATACATTATAAATATATATTTTAAAAAATAGTATTGAATAGTATAGTACAAAATAAAATATTGCAATTATTATAATACAACTATAAATAATAATGTAATTGTGTAACTTGCATAAAAAAATAAATGCTACCAGTATAACTTTGAGTTCCTTGCATAACATTTCTATAAGGTATGTTCGAAAAAATTACAACTTTAAACAATCACCTAGCAATCTTTTAATGGAATTGTATAACGATTTTCATCAAGAGATTGATAAATGGCACCATAATTACAGCAGGCCAGTAAAACAAACACGATAACGATGTTTTGTGCTTGAATATACCCAACAGTGTAAAATAAACATAAAGTTGATTCCGGAAACTTTTAAAGAAGAATAATATGTCTTTAAAAAGAAACTGAGCGCATTCTGCAATACAACCCTAAGAGGTATTACTGAAGTGTGTTTGATTTTATAAGCTTAATCTACTCACTAGTACTTCAAAACAATGACGGTACTTTTACTGGGTAATGGTTTTATTCACAGTTCAATATTAACAAACAGTGATAATAATATCTACAGATATCTTATACTATGGATGATGATGATGATGAGAATTGTTTGAAGCGGTAAAGTAGTTTTTACGTGTATCCATTACAAACAAATAAACAATTATATATCTTTCCTCTTTTTTATTCAAGTAGATAAGGATAATTAGCAAGGTAAGAATAATAAGGCCTGGTTTGTACCGGCGTTACTATTGCATATTTCAAAATTAAAAAAATGTATTTACTATTACATATTTTATACATATACTATTACATAGCTGTAATAGTGTAGTTTGTAGGTTATATGGACTTCATTGTAGATATTTTTTTATGAAATGTTTGGTAGTGCAGCTGGGAACGGCAATGTATGCAGATTCCAAATTCCCCAATTTCCCCAGGGAATAAAAACTCCCATCTGCACTACCAGTAGTGCAGCTTGGTAGTGCAGCGGGGAATGACTGGATATTGACGTCTTTTTAAGACTGTAGCACGTCACTTTGCACTATAATGATCAATAGTTTCCGCAGCGTACGCGACATAAGGACTTTTTTTAGTTTAGTTTAAGTTAACCTTGGGTTATATTATCGACGTTTTCATATGGATCCCTAACTATTTTTATAATATTATATAGCCTATGTTATCAGGGATAATGTAGGATTCTAATGGTCTGGACAGCGGCGTGCGTGCTGGCCAGTGATCCCTCCTGGGAGCTCCAAGCGAAGATCCTCGCTGAAGTATATCACTTCGTGGCGGCGAGGATATCCCGTGGAGACGCTCCAGTGTGGGAGGAGGTTACACGTATGCGGTTGCAGGCGCGGGCTGCCTTGTTGCGGCGGTGGACGGAGGACCTGGCTCCACCAGTCCCTGGGCAGTGGACGGTGGAGGCCATCCGCCCAGTCCTTCAGAGATGGATGAGGCGGCGATTCGGTTCGCTGACCTTCCGATTGGTGCAGGTGCTTTCCGGACATGGATGTTTCGGAAAGTACGTGCACCAAATCGCGAGACGGGAGGCGACCCCAGACTGCAACGAGTGTGGGGCGCCGGAGGATACGGCGCAACACACGCTGGAAGTGTGTGCTGCATGGGGCCCGCAGCGGCACACGCTTTCGGCGGAAATAGGCGGAGATCTCTCCCTGCCGAGCGTGGTGATCTCCATGCTCAGCAGCGAGAGAGCGTGGCAGGCGGTGGCCACCTTCTGCGAAGCGGTGATGACGCAGAAGGAGGCCGCGGAGTGGATCAGGGAGAACGATGTTCGAGCTGACTTGCTCCGGCGCAGACGACCGGGGGAACGGAGGAGACGGTTTGCTCGTCTCCTCCCTCCTCCGTAGTGGGGCCACTGGCGAATAGTCGGGGGACTCTTCGCCGGATTGCACGGCCCTACACGTCTAGGTGGTGACCTTGGTGAGCAAGGTCATCCCTTCACAGGCGCTGAGGCGGTTAAGATCAATCCGGGCTTACCGCTGGGGCGAGATGGTGACTGCCAGCGCGACCCTGTCTCGTTCCACCTTGGCGGAGGACTGCTCACTCGGTTTTAGTGGGTCTAAGCCCCACACGCCCCCTTCCGTCACCCCGTGGCGGAAGGGAAGTGCACAGCATTTCCCCCAAAAAAAAAAGGATTCTAATGGTGAAAGTTTTTTTTTTAATTAGTCCAGTTGTTTCGGAGCCTATTCAATTCAAACAAACAAACAAAATCCTTCCTATTTATAATATTTCTAATAACTAATCTAATATAGGGTGGCTGATAATTAGATTTAATAAATGAACTACAACCCGGTCAGAATATCTGTGCACCTCGCTGGAATGCGGCGCCTCTCCCGTTTCCCCTGTCACCTCTTCGCGCACTCCCCGGTGCGACAGTACGGTTAGCATCTTCGTTGTCGATACACGTCCCGATAATTTTGATGTTTTCGCTTTGTTGTTGTTTTGTTTTTTAATATTTATTGTTAAATTTAGACTGTTTACTGTTAAGTTTGGACTGGTTTGGTTGTTATTAAAATTGTTGTAGCTGTTAAACTGAAGTCATGGGAAAAACAATACACAGCGAATCAAGAAATTTTATCTTGAAAGTGCTCAAGTTTTTTGAATCGGAGAAAGCAAATAAACAGTAGACAGATAGTTCGGAGAGTTCAGAAAGTGAGAGTGAGGAAGATACAATGTCAGGCATAGAGTCAATAATTTATAGTGACTGAGTTTAATAATAAATGTCTTTGTAATCAAAATTATTGTTTTTTAATAACAAACCCTTCATCAATAATAAATTGATTTGAAAAGGTTAGTAATTTGTTTTTACCTCCACATTTCTCGAAAAAACTTTTTTTCACACCGTACCCACTCCGCCGATATGACGTCACGAGGTCAGGTGCACAGATATTGTGACCGGGTTGTAACTGACTTGTCTTTGAATACAGTAATTTGAGATAAACTCGCTTTTAGTTTTGTAAACTTAATATAACTTCATCCACGTTCATACTCAAACTTATTCTCAATGCTGCAATAAAATCTGAATACAACTATTTTACTACTAAATTATTTCCCCAAATTCTAACCAAAAGGCTCTAAAAACAAGCAACGAAAGAAACCATCCGTCTTGCGAGCTGGTCGAGTAATTCCGCCCCAATAAAAGCCAAATTACTTCACAAGTTTTTCCACTAGCCCTTTCTTTACGACCCGCAAATACATCATCAATCTGCCGCAAGGTCGGGTAATCACACTGGTACATAGAGATTTACGGAGCTATTTATGTGGTACACGCAATGCTTTGGCCGTAACCTCTTCTATTTTATGTCCAAAATTGAAGAACCTTTGTGTAGTTCAACATAAAGGCGCATGAATGTTTTTAGTAGGAAACGGTACAAGCCCTCCAAAGGCTTTATTTGCTAGGAACGAAACAATTTTTATTCGCTTATGACCATTCAAACAAGTAACTCTTCGCATTACGATGTCTTCAAGGCACGATCGCAAATTTGTATTGATTTCAAAGACATTCCTTAAAGATAACATAGCACATCGCGTTACTTGTTTGAATGGTCATGGCGAATAAGTGTCCTGTAACTTACAGGACACTTATTCGCTATTATGTAACCTAACTCTCTACCATGAGTTGGCATTATAAATGTCATCTATATCCGATACTCGATCTCGCCTACCTATAAAGCTATTGGCGTACTCGCTGTCAATTTTAATTCTACAATTCGCGAGGTGGCACTGTTCTTTTTTTTAAACAAAAACACATATGCATTTCCTTACAAGTGACGAACTGCACTGCGCCCGCAACCCTGACACATTAAGTTATTAAGTCTCATGTGCCTGTAGTTTTGCCAGCAACCATAGATAGAGATATAGAAAGATAAATATAGTCATTATTGTAAAATCACAGTACAAAAGTAAACAAAAAAAAAGGATATAATTTTGTCAACAAATCCACAAGCAAAACTTAAATACTTACAATTAAGTGTCACAATGGGCAGTCTTATCGCTTAGAACGAACTCTTCCAACACACCTTCAAAACAATACACAGCATTTCGAACATTAAGAGGATTGCATAGCTAGTACTTGTCCATACTATATCAGTATTTCAAAGTAGTATAAATTTATTAATTTAAAAATACTAAAAAAATCAAAACGTACAGGCATAGCCAATAATGTGTTGATTGCATGAAATAAAAATCACTGAAATCGGACAATGTTAACAGGTAGAAAAGAGGTTTTTCTTTTAGTAAGGACAAGTACTAGCTATGCAATCCCCTTAAGAAATCGAGTGGATCTGAGTAGTAATTGATGGGTGCTCGCCCCACCAACGCAATTAATGCCAGGATCTTTCAAGGTTAGTTATTTCCAACAACACTTTCTCTGTTGTATATTAATAACCTCTTAAAACATGGTGCTTTAAAAATAAAACTTTAGAGCATCAAGCGGGGTGTGAAAAAGCATCTCGCAAGTCATCATAGGGGTTAGTGCAGCTTACGGCTTCACGAATGGTCATCGCTCCTTAATTCCATCTTTGCTTTCCATCAGGGAGTCAAATTGAATGAACCATTATAAAAAAAATACATACTAAACATTATTACATCAAAATGAAATCACTGTTAAGACAATTATAAGCATCTAACGCTTAAACAAGTGCAGCGCAAATTTAGACCGTCGGAAAACCCATTGTTGTCCGGTTAAACTTGTCCACACAGTTTGAACTCGTACTCTCTTACAGGTTTACGTGCTTACTGACTACCTGGAGCTTCTTGGCGTTGCTCTGGCGCAGTAGCAGACACTTTAAACATTAATATGTTTTATGACATTAGAGCCAGTTCTCGTATGAGGTGTTATAAGTTAACCTCGCTCAGCAGATGCATTTCATCGAACTGCTGAGCGTGTTAAATATTTAGTGGTTAAGTCTCGTGTGCCTATGATTTACCCTTCCAACCCGAACGCAGTATTGTTTCGCGGTAGAAATAGGTATGGCGGGAGTATTTCCCCTGGCAAACTCATTCACAGAGTTTCACAGCTACAACAAAGCTAGAACAAAGTACATCGAGTCAAAACCTCTGGTGGCTACCGCAAATTTGAGTATCTCAGCTAAGGTGAGGTAATCAAACCCGAGATTGTTTACAGCTGGAAAAGGTTAAGCCTTTATTGAGCACAAATCTGACCTGAAGTACAGTTTTAATATTTGCAATGATTATTCCAGTTATCAACTGTAATATCTGGGATTAATTGAGTGGTTATCGAAGAGTATCACTGATAGCGATTCACTGGAGCTAGGGTTCAGTCGAGAACACTTGCGCAGAGTTGATTTGCTGTCGGTATGCTTTTTTACTCTCGGAACATTTCAGCGGTTATGTGTTAGAAATATTTGATTCCGCAATCCTATTTCAGAATTAGACGAGACGCATGGAAATACGCCATCACTATATGAAGTACCACCATGAATACCACATAACCACATACCCACCATTAATGTATTTAACCCTGCGTATGTGTGAATACATATGTGTGGCGATATTGCAGTTTTGAAGTAGGTAGCGAGTAACGTTATCATTAAAAACATTAAATTTATTGTTAATTTGAATGACACATGTTAATATAATACTAGCTTGTTGAATTCAGCGCAGACGAAATCGCGGGACATGTCAATGCTCCCGAAGCTCCCCGCGTTCACCTGTAAAGTATTCGAAAGGTTTGGAACAAAAACGTTAAACATTTACGGGTGTACTCGCTGCTGCGAGTACGCAAAATTTTCTTGGGGTTTTTTGGAGTATATGTAGTCTCCGGATTGTTGACGTGTGCACTTGTAGGGTTTGTAGAATAAAAGTAAGATAGGTACTCTTGGTTGATATTATAATGATATACTTAATGATTGAAAGGCTGATACAAAGTATCTAAATCCAACAATAGCAAGGTAGATATGTACTCGTACACAACGTCGCGGTCAGCCGCTGTTAGCGCGATTGAAACTGGTTACGGTTACTGGTATGTAGTGGTGAGTCACCCCGCACGGTGACGACGAGTTTCGCGTAGATATCTATGGCGTGAACAACGGGATTGAATCCGCTTAAAGTTGTTTAATTTAAAAATTTGCTTTGCGCGGAGCCCTAAAGTATTTTTAAAAATAAATTTCTAACCCTAATTGCTGCATATAGTATACCAGCTGGCGCCCGCGACTTCGTCTGCGCAGGATTAGTACTTCGAGTAGCTTATTATCTTCTCCAAGGCCATATATATCTATATACCAAAATCTCATAAAATATTTATTTACATGGTCAAACGCAATTGCTATAATAGTAATTTATAGATATGCAGAGTAAATTTAAACACTTAGTAAATCAATCTGTAAGGACTAATCATAAAATACAATACCTATGTACATACAACTATAAAATTTATCACCATGGAAATAAACTGTCATTACATTTCATCACCCTTGAGGATCACCGAATACGTCCATTCTATCGAGCTGTCAAAATGATAGCGTGCTTGTGACTAAGCTGTCAGAAAAGGAAACAAACTTTCACTGAACTGTCATCTCCATATCCTCATGACGTAGGTGGAAATCTTTTGATGCTGTGCCCAAGAATACTAAGCTTTTTCACCCGTGTGATGATAGATGATGATGATGACGTTCAAAAGTATTTAATGCACACACACACACGCACACACACAACACACATTTCAACTACTCTCACCTACTCACCCAAACCTAAATAGCTCTATAATTTATAAGCAACATAAATTTATAACAATATTTCACACTTAGTTTTCTCGTAGGTATTTAGATAATATGTTATATAGTTGTACCTTGTTTGTTACTAAGGAACTATGTTATTAGCTGACTTTCGGAGGAGGGCGTTGACATCTGCGACACAGTTAATACTTCTGCAGGTGTCATCGAATCCTATATGTTTGTAACTAATCGTGTTATGGTTCCAAATAAATAAAATTATTATTATTATTATTATTATGTGTCAATCCAGCCTCATCTACCTCCATAACAAGTTTCATCAAAATTGCCCCCGCCGTTTGAGCGTGAAAGAGTACCAAACATCCACACATTCACACATCCATACTCACAAACTTTCGCGTTTATAATATTAGATATGTCAGTGAAAATCTGCACATTCTTTGTATGTGTGTACCTATAACATAATCTATCACACATACAAAAAAACACAATCGCATTTAGGACTATTTACAAAGCATTTAGAAACTTCATAGAAGTCGGTTGAAAATGCTGTTTTTGACAATACGAACATACACTTCAATTTTACTTGTATACGAACATATCAGCTGTTCTAATTTTAAATATTTTTTCATTTTATAGTAGAAGTGAGGTCACTCGCGTAATAAGCCGACGACCTGAAATGAATAATTTCAAACAAACAACAAATCTTTCCTCTTTAAATTAAATATGAAAAAAAATATATATTCAAAGTCAAAGTCAAAGTCAAAATCATTTATTCAATATAGGCATCAAAGACTTACTTATGGACGTCAATTTTTCATTATAATGTACATTAAAGACTCTACCGCCGCGTTCCAAAATATATAGAGCCTACCGAGAAGAAGCGGCAAGAAACTCGGGGCCATTCTTTTCATATAGATGTTTACAATAGAAACATTGTAAACTAGGGCACTACAAATATTACATTTTATGGGTGGCAGAGTGACAGCTTGCCAGAAGTGGAGTGTTCCAAGCATCTTTGTCTTCTATATAATGTCGAACTTTTTATAAGCTTTTTTTATTAAAATAATTTTACAGTCAACTTGAATTTGCCCTCTGTGAGCTCAGTTATTATTATATTGTATACGATTTGCGTTAATCAGTAATATTATTAAGTAAGCGACGAGAACAAGCTATTTACATAGCTTCTAGACGTCTTACAGTGATCGTCCACTAATCACCCCCATTAATTAAGCCCCAGCGCACTGCTGTGGTCATCTTAATCACTAACTCCTGGGTAATTGCTATGTAATTACCTAAATATCCCCCTATCTTGTCATTACTGTCAATGTCCTAATTGTTGCAAGGTTAGGATGCTTAATACTCGATGAGTAATATTGACCTCTATTTATAGTCACCTACTTTTATATAAAGGAAATATTAATATATCTATGAGGGTGCATTGGGTGAAATTGTATCATAAACGATAGTACATGGATGACAGAGTTTTGATCGTTGTTTTTGGTAAATCGTATTCTTAGGAAATTATATTTAAACAAGTACAATTTGAATTTTTTTATACCGGCTTCCATTCTATTCAGTTATTGGAGTGTAACTCAAAAACTACTAGACCAAAATCGATAAAATTTAAATGGGACCACACGGGAAACACCAGCTTTCAAACAAAAAAGAAAAATAATTTTGAGAATCGGTTCACGGTTTAAATGAGTATCCTGACATTTTACGACCAGCTGGCACGCCACGCGTCATCAAACACAACACGAAACACCACATTCGCACTACACCTGGTCCTCCAGTTTCTTCTTCCCCACGTAGGTTAGCTCCTGATGAGATGAAAATCGCGCGTGAGGAGTTCCAGCTTATGCTGGATAACGGTACCGCTCGTCCATCGGAAAGTCCCTGGTCTTCGCCCCTGCATTTAGCTCCAAAAAAGGACAACGGATGGCGTCCTTGTGGAGACTACCGCCAGCTAAATGCCCGAACAATTCCGGACCAATATCCAATTCGTCATATTCATGACTTCACGCAGAACATTTCTGGCTGTAAGGTCTTCGGTACCATCGACCTGGTGAAGGCCTACAACCAGATCACAGTCAGCGACGCAGATATCACGAAGACCTCCATAACCACGCCATTTGGAATGTTTGAGTTCCCGTACATGACGTTTGGCTTGCGCAATGCAGGCCAGACGTTCCAAAGGTTCGTGGACGAGATGATGCGTGGGCTAGACTTCGTCTATTGCTATCTAGACGACTTTCTGGTGTTTAGCAAGAACGAGAGAACCAGAACCACCTACGGCAAGTCTTCGATAGACTTCGGAACTACGGCATGGTGATCAATGTTTCCAAATGTGTGTTTGGTGCTCCAGAGATAACCTTCCTTGGTTATCGTATTTCAGAGAGTGGAACAAAACCATTGGACGAAAAGGTACTAGCAATTCGCGACTTCCAAGCCCCTAAAAATGTGAGGACGTTGAGACGCTTCTTGGGAATGGCCAATTTCTATAGGCGGTTTTCGCCAAATGCTGCCCAAATCCAAGCGCCTCTCAACGCCTTGCTTACAGGAGGAGTCAAAGGTTCCACGCCTATCAACCTCACAGACGACGCTCTGAAAGCTTTCCAGGCTTTCCAAAGCCACTCTTCTAGCACACCCAGATTGCCATTCCAAGCTGGCAGATGCGTCAGACGCGGCCATTGGAGCAGTGTTACAACAGCTTCAGAAAGGTGTGTGGCAGCCACTGGCCTTTTTCTCCCGGAAACTTAGCCCATCCCAACAAAAGTACTCACCGTACGATCGCGAGCTTCTCGCGATCTACGAAAGTATCAAGTACTTTAGGCACATGGTAGAGGCGAGGCACTTCACTGTATATAAAGACCATAAACCCCTTTGTAATGCCTTCCACGAAAGGAAGCATAACTGTTCGCCAAGACAGTTCAGGCATTTAGACTTTATCTCCCAGTTCACGACCGATCTAAAGCATATTTCCGGCAAAGACAATGTCGTAGCCGACACTTTAAGTCGCGTCGAAGAACTGGAAGCTCCTATATGTCTCGCCCAACTCGCGAATAGCCATGAAGGTGACTTTGAGCTTAGTCAATATCTGGCTGACGGTTCCTCTCTTCGTCTACAAAAGATGGATTACCCTGGAAGTCGCTTACCTTTGTACTGTGATATCAGCACATCGACTTCCAGGCCGTTCGTCACAAGAGAGTTCCGAAAGCAGGTATTTAAAAGCATGCATTCGCTCAGCCATCCCGGTGCTTCCGCAACGGCCAAATTGGTCGCTGAAAGATTTGTTTGGCCCGGGATGAGAAAAGACTGCCGTGACTGGGCACGAAGTTGTCTAGCATGTCAGCGTGCGAAGGTTAGCCGACATGTGTCTGCACCATTAGGCACCTTCGACTTACCTCGTGCACGGTTTAAAAAAGTTCATATAGACTTGATCGGTCCTCTTCCCATTTCCCAGGGTTACAGGTATTGCCTGATGGCCATCGACCGGTTTACTCGGTGGCCCGAGGTCATACCTATACCCGACATCACTGCGGAAACAGTGGCCAAGGCCTTGCTGTCAGGCTGGATATCCAGATTCGGTTGCCCTACAGATATTGTTACAGATCGCGGCCGACAATTTGAGTCCGCGCTGTTTCAGTATCTGGCAAATACCACTGGATTCCAGCACAAGCGCACTACCGCCTGTGTACCCGGCATGTAATGGTATGGTGGAAAGATTTCACCGCCAGCTTAAAAGCTCAATCACTTGCCACGCTGATCAAAACTGGACTGAGGTTTTGCCTTTAGTACTACTTGGGATTCGTAGTTCGTTCAAGGAAGATTTGCAAACCTCATCGGCTGAATTGCTTTATGGTGAGCCCCTGAGACTCCCTGGCGAGTTTTTCGATCCAAGTGCACCCGGTACATCTGACGTATCAGATTTTACAGCCCGTCTACGATCCTTTGCTGAAAAACTTAAACCCACCCCAGCATCTCGCCACACCAATCATAAGGTTTTTGTATATAAAGAACTTGCCACTGCAGAACATGTTTTCCTGCGCAAAGACGCTTCGCGTGCACCTTTTCAACCTGCGTATACCGGTCCTCACAAGGTCTTAGAGAAACAAGACAAATTTTATAAACTTCTTATAAAAGGAAAACCGGTTACTGTCTCTATAGACCGCTTGAAACCCGCGTTCATACTTTCTGACACAGACGAGTCAGTAGATCATACACCTCCGCCTATCACGCCTCCCAAGAACATCGTAGCGGTACCACCGGCCAGTGTAACAGGTCAACCTAACAGTCCACCTGTCAGTTTACCAGTACCTAAAACTACACGTTCAGGTCGACACGTCCGATTCCCGGATTTTTAACGCCCCTAACCAGGTCTCTGGGGGGGAGTGATGTGGGCTACTCCCACCATTACGCCAGCGTTCCGAAAGCGGTATTTTAGTACTTCACATACAGTACTAAATACCTACCTACCTCATTCATACACGTTTACATTACACCACACACAGTACATAATAACATATATATTTACAACATCAATTCATAACTACACAAATATTTATTTACATGTCTAATATGTATTTACATTATACATTTTATACTAACACATTATAATATATTATACCGACGACGAATGCCGTGTCAACATTAAGTGCATTGGAGCCGCGCATCGTATGTGTAGACGTAATGTCACATCGCCACAGGTGCGGCGCGAGAAAGAGACGGACGTACCCACAGCCGCATGCGCAGCTCGCCGCAGCCAGCCAGTCAGTCCGTGACAGACGCTCATGCGACGCGAAGCCCTCTCCGCTTTACGTAATTTTCTCCCGCGCGATCGATGCTTAGCTTTGTTTACCTCCGCGCCAAATCTAATACTATCGCTGTCATCTTTGTTTGTTTTCATTTGTGTTCGCTTACTCGCCTTCTATTATTTATTTAAATCTGTGTGTGGACTGGAACAGTATACGTCTGACTGTATTGTGCACCTGGGACTTTGAATATCAACACCCATCCAAACCACCCACATTATTAAATATCTTTAACCCTGTCTAATTTCGTTGTTATTCCTGAGATATATATATTTATTTTAAGTATAAAGTACCCATAGTAGGGGAATAGTTTCTTACCAATAAACTCGGTATAACATTGACATAACTATACCATACACTGCGAAATAACGGAGTTGCAACATTTCATAGAGAAAACTGTTGTAAAAAGTTAAAATGGCATGTATGTTTCAAGTTGCTACCGTGCGATTCTAAAATGTCAAATACTTTATGAGATATCGCCCTGATACATAAGGTTGGTTTTCCAACTTTTCTTGTCATCTCTTCATTTGTTTCACGGATGTTGTCAAAGATGCAACGATTTCTACTCTTAGAGAATCGCACGGTTGAACTCTCATTGAAGTCTTCATTGTCACTCACTGTAAATGACAATTGCACATTGAAAATTGTATTTTCAAAATGGAGATTTGGATGGTTCGTTGAACTTTTAAAATAGAACTGTTCTATTATGGCGGACCTGTGCAGGCTTATTACTGGCTTAAGCTACAACTTGATTGAATGATACTTGGGTTCTAATAATAGATGTAAGCCTACAAATAAGACGAAAATGACATCAGAATTAAGATATCAGGCTCAAATTAGTACGTGGTTCAATTTCCTGATTGATTACATTTGTGCAAACGTTAAATGACATAGACAACGCAAAAATATGTGTATACTGTATACGTCATTGATACGATTACGTACACTTTCGCGAATTGCCGCGCTAGGCCAACAGACTTCGTTTATACAAACGGTTGCAAGCCGAAAGCTATCGACAATATACCAGAAACGAAATAAATAAGTTCTAAAAGCACGTAGACCCTTCGACATTGATATATTAGTTTTGTGAGGATATGGTTAACAATACTTTAAAAAGGTAGGTCATTTGGTACTTAACGCACTGACAGGCATGCATTTGTCTCGTGTCGAAGAATTTACTAAAACGGTGAACACAAATATTAATCATGGTGAATAAAATATTACGCGAGTCGTAGCCGGTCATAAAGCATAATTATGAACATAACTCGCTATAGTTTGGTATATTAGCCTGAGTAACATAGGCTTTATATTTTCATTAAGTGTCATTTTTGGTGGTAGTGCCACGCTGTAACCCCACAGCCGACGAATGGGCCGGCACGACCGGGGAAGTACCACAGTCCCACATAACACCGACGTGAAGTAACACAGCTTGCTATTGCGTTTTGTCGGTTTGTGGGAGGTTCCGTATGCCCGATTCTCCCTCTCCTTCCCTCTCCCGCTCCAACCTTTACCCCTTCTATCTCTTCCTTCCCATCATCCTTCCTCAAAGGTCGGCAACGCATCTCAACCAAGGTTACGTAGTTAATCTGTGACCAAGGCAAGGACCTCTGGTTTGCGGATGTCCGTGGGCGACGGTATCACTACCATCAAGTGAGCCGCTTGCTCGTTTGCCAACCTAACCCATAAAAAAAAATCAACTTACGGGTGACACCGCGGAGTGCAGCCTGTATGCATATAGTAAGAAAATCATTTCCTCTATTTTCACTCCCTAGAATTGCGATGCGATTGTTTTGAAATACATATCCTTCTTATTTATATAACTGTTCAATGAACAGTGTTCATAGTGCCCATTGCCCTTTCCCATGTTTGTTAAGTAAAAGGAATCCTTTCCTGACCCTAAGGTAAGGCCGCTGCAGGATGAGGTAGGACGAAGTAGGCCGAGCTGGGACGAGATGGGACGAGGTAAACAATGTATCCCTTAACTTTTCGGGAGCTTCAATTTGCAAACGTCGGATGAATACGTAAATTAGGGCAACGCTTCCGTGTAAATAAAATAGAATGTGCGAAATTGGAATGTATCGGTTTCGTATATTTTTCGGGTGGCCAGTGATGGGAAACAATCGTCTGGAAATGACTTACGACTTTGCAATTATTTGTAATTTATTTTGTTATATTTATTTCTGGACTGTGCATTGTGTGGTGACTTTCTATACTTTGATGCAGTTCGGTATGCAATATAATTATTATAACTTGTTTCATTCATAAACGCGCCTAAATCACTGGGGCTACAAACTTTTATAATTTGTGGTCAATAATGTGGGTAGCACATTAACTAACACTTTATGGTATTAATACTTATTATAAGTACATATTGTGATACTGTTCTTTGATCCTTGAAAATAATTAAAAAAACTTGTATTTGTCAGTACACGCCTTTTGTAAGCATCAACTAAAGAAAGATTTGAAGGCGGTTAAGTTAAGGCGCGCTCGTACCCTGATTAAAGAAAAAGCAGAATTTTTAAACGCCTAGTGTAACGAAACAGATCGATAGTATATTATGAAAAAAATACAAAGTTTAGAAAAGGAATCGGAAAAGAGTAATAACCGAATAAAATTCATAAATACAACTCTCTTTCAACAGAAAAAAATCCTGAATAGGTTCACAAAAATAAACTTTCACGTCCAAACTCTCAGAATTTTTAGCGATAAAACTATATTTTTTTTAGGTAATACTTAGCCAACGTATAGTACTAAAGTAATAACCAGCAGTTTTTCAAATGTGTTAGTATATATCGAAAAATATAAAGAAAACGTACAAAATTAACGCATTTTCGCATTACATCGTCCAATTTAACAAGCGATTTTCAACCTTACGTAAAGCACCGTAAATTATTTTTAAATTGGGGTTGGACCGCGTCTTAACGAAGGTGCTGGCGGGTTAATTACTAGTTATACTAATATAATTGGCACTTAGTGTAACGTAATTTTATAAGGTGAATAAATAATTATTATATTATAATATAAGATATAATTATATGATGCTAAGTATATTGGATACACTTTTAAGTGTTTTTACAAAGTTCAAAGAAAATAAGTACATGTATTGGTTTAGGTAACTCTTGTTTGCCATCGACCGCATAGTTCTATTCGAATACAATTAAAAATCGATTTTGGCCTTTCTTGAAGGAAATTTTGTGAAATATGTAAAATGTTTGTTAATGTATTAAATTAGGTACATATTTAACTATTATTATTAACCGGCAAAATACTTACAGTAAGGATCGAATACGTTGCAGTTCCTGGAAAAATAGCTTGATTCTGTGAAATCTATTGTATTATTAGCCAAATATGGCGAATCGCGAATCAACGGGGTAGACGATGCGCTGGTTGCTTTGCTATAGTTACAGTGCAAACATTATCGTATTTAATTTAAAATAGAATATAATATACACTACTTAAAATACTAAATACTGTAATCAATGACAAGGCTACAAATTACAGTTTTAAGCTAAAATCTTATATGATCTCAGTGTAATTGAACGACTGAGCAAAGTGAACGAAGTCTCAGGAACGACTCGCCATATTTGCTTTCATCCGTCCGGATGTTGGTACTCTCGTACAAGTCGTGTTTGTACACTAATCTTGACGGAATTTAGCAAACATGTTTTAGGATTGTCGAATATTATAGTGAACAGTGTTTTTTGATTGGAGTGGTATTATGCCTGAAAATGTGAAAGTTGGTTGCAGCACCATCTACCCGTTAATTTTGATATCATAAGAAAGTTTGTGCCCGTGAGGTGCACTGTTCGCTGAACTACTTGTAAAAAACGAGTAACTTACAAAAGTACATCGTAATAAAATACCGAGATCAAGACCGGCCAGGACTGAGACTCGCTTAAACCAGCACCTAGCTCTTACTTTACAACACTTTGCGATCAACTTTCCCTCTCTGTATACCTTTCCATTATTTTGAGGGATACGGCTCATAAACCTCGATCAAAATAATTTCATACTCCGCAACGGAGAAAAAATCCGACTTTCGTTAAACCGACAAAAGAAACCGAATACTCTGCTTTTGTCCAAAAAAAATTGAGAACAACAATGTTCTTAGGAGTTTACGACAAATTTCCAGGAAACAAAAACACAATATTTTTGCGTAATTCTCTCGTATACAATTCACGTCTAGGAATAAGCAGAGGTATTGTGTGTATCAAGGATATATATTTTGGGGATTCAATTTATGTTTTGGCTCCGGTTTAGGTCATGCTGGCATAGTTTTCTTCCTATTTCCATAATATTTAGCTACGTAATTATTTTAAAAAGCTAATGTTTTGTTATATTTGGAATGTACTAGACATTTTTTTCTAAATACGTCAAATAAAGAACTATTAATAATAATAATAATAATAATTTCTCATCTGCTGTATATGGATGATCTCAAGCTGTTTGCACCGAAGCACCAAGACCTGATGAACCTTCTGAAAATTACTGAAACTTTCAGTAGTGCCATCAGGATGGAGTTCGGGGTAGATAAGTGTGCGGTCATGCATATACAACGGGGGAAGGTTGTAAATTCTTCAAATTTACAACTTTCTGAGACAATTACTCTCAGATGTCTATCTGAAGTTGAAACCTATAAGTATCTTGGTATGTCACAGTCATTGGGTATCATGGATAGGGACATTAAGCAGACAGTGAAGGAGCGTTTCTTCTACCGCTTAACAAAAGTTCTTAACAGTCTTTTGTCGGGCGGCAACAAGACGCGCGCCTTCAATGATTGGGTGATGCCCCTACTCATATACTCCTTTGACATACTAAGATGGACTCAGACCGAACTTGACGCCCTGGATAGGAGGGTCCGTCAAATGCTTACAAAACATCGCATGCTACATCCACGCTCGTCTGTTATGAGACTGTACATCCCACGGAAAGGGGGAGGTCGTGGCTTCCTCAATGCCAAGAACCTCCATAACTGTGAGGTGTCCAGTCTCAGAGAGTATTTCCGTAACACCGAGTGTGGGATACATCGCGATGTCATAGCAGTTGATAGGAGCCTAACGCCTCTCTCCTTGGCAAACGAGAACTGGCGTAAACCAGTGGTGCTAAGCATCGAAGACCGAAGAGACGTATGGAAGGGCAAAGAGCTGCATGGACGATTCTACAAGGCCCTAACAGGACCTGATGTAGACCAGCTCGCGTCAGTGAACTGGCTACGTTTCGGCGATCTGTTTGGTGAAACCGAGTTTTGTCTGTTCAATTGCTGACGAAGTTATCAAGACGAACAACTACCGGAAATATATTCTAAAAGACGGTACGGTCAACATTTGTCGGGCATGCCGCCGTCCTGGAGAGTCACTCAGACATATTATTTCCGGTTGTTCTCATCTTGCTAATGGAGAGTACTTGCACAGACATAACCAAGTAGCCAGGATTATTCGGAGCTTTATTGAGTCTGAGGTGCTGTATTATAAGTACGCACCTACGCCTGTTCTTGAAAACGGTCGTGCTACGCTCTATTGGGATCGATCTATAATCACGGACAGGACTGTTGTTGCTAATAAGCCTGACATCGTGGTGATCGATCGATCTCAGCGCCGGGTAATGCTTGTTGACGTCACCATTCCTCATGATGAGAATCTCGTGAAGGCCGAGAAGGACAAGCTCAGGAAGTACCTTGACTTAGGTCACGAGGTGACCGCCATGTGGGATGTTGACGAGACGATCATTGTTCCGATAGTGGTTTCGTTTAGCAAAAAGCCTCGACCAACATCTTAAGAGGCTCTCGCTAGACGGTTGGATCAAGAGCCAGATACAGAAGGCAGTAATCCTTGACACGGCACGTATTGTCAGAAGGTTCCTCAGTCTGCAGCCCTAACCACCGGTAGTTTGGGTCATGCTCCACTGCCGATGGCAATCTAGGATTAGGTTTTTTATAATGTTTTTATTTTATATAGAAATATTGTAAAAAAAATAATTTTAAGAAAAAGAAATAAATAATGTGAATAATAATAATAATATTCTTTATTTCAGGCAATAGTACAGTAAAAATACCTTACAGACTAACATAATATATTTTTTAGGGTTAATATAACAAAACTATATCGTACAGTTAGGGATTCATGTCCAGTCTCGGCTCCCTGTACCGTCGGAAAAAATCCCTTCAGGTCAAAAGTCTGGTGCCAGGAATGTGTCTCTCAACTTGGCTGGAAAACTATATACCGCACGATCTCGTCTCCTGACGTGCCCTTCTCAAATCGGGGGAGGTATATAACTGACATCGGCTCTGCAGCATGGATGGCTGTCGTTGCAGCCGGAGCGGTGCCGCGGAAGTTTCGGTCTGGTCTAAGTCGACGCTTTTTCTTCTCCATAAGGGTGAAGCCCTCCTTGTTGACTTTTTTCGATCCTTTTACGGTTGGGGTACCCGCAGGAATCATAGTAGAATCAGTACCCGGCACACGTGAAGGTCGCACCACCTGAGCGAAAGTGCTTCGGTGCCGGGCGGGTACGGGTGCTGCCGGTAGATGAGGTGCTGATGTAACAGGCTTAGAAGGTCTGACTTTAACCGCAGGAATATCACGGTCATCAACCTGCAGCGATGTATCGGGGTCAGATGTCGGAGTCGCTATATTGCTGAGTATGAGTTTGGGTTTTCGCCGCGTCGACGCATGTTAATATTTTGTGCGGACAGCGGCGAAATTGTCGGCGCAGCATTTTCGCGCAATTCTGCTAACTCCAACTTAAGTTTCTCCACTGTTTGCTCGGACATATTTAATTTGGAGCGTATTTCAGTTACGTGTACATTCCTCAGGAGCGTGATGTCCTTTAAGAGTTTGCTGACGTCAACATGGTCGAAAGTGACGCAAGGCAAGCGTTGTAGGTCACGTGCCACGAATGTTGGGTCGTCATCTGGATCGGTCTCCTTGAACACTCGGAAGATGTTCTGTAGGTCTTGCGGCCGCACCCGTCCCTCTGTCTCGTGATGAGACGGATCGTGGTCAAGGTGGCGTCAGCTAGCGTCTTCTTGGCAGCAACAATGTCATCCTCAGTGTAGCTGGACGTGCAGATTTGATCAAGACTGAGCTCATCCATTACATCCAGCTTCTGCTGCACGAAGGCGAGCAGCTCATGGATGATACCACGATCAAAACGCTTTGTTTCCATGCCGGCGCACTATTTTATAAACACGTGTGAATTCTGGGTCAGCATTGGAGCGGTCGCTGTACGAACGACCACTCTAGTCAGCGACTTAGGTGTGACTATTAGGCAGTCCAAGCATACAGTAGCCATGAAAACTTTGGATCTGTTATCAACAATAACATATTCTTTACTTATTTCTTCCAGCTAAGAGAGTCATTTATATATTACTTATATGGGTTATAAACATCAAAATTTAATTGAGATTTAGATATATATTTTATTAATAATATATAAAAATAGGGTAATACTTAGTAACTCTTTTCTAAAGAGCCCCTTTACCTTCCTTTCTAGATTCACACCCAAAGCCAAAGTTTAGAATGCGTTGCCAAGTTGGAAACAAGTTTTCACACACGAGCCTCAAACAATATTTGACTAGAATATATAAAACTTCTCCAGTTCCCTTCGCAAACAACAGAAGTAATTTCAGTCAAGCTTTTACAACTTTTATAATTTCGTCACAACTGTTGCTTACTCGTATATACAGTTAAAGCAAAATAACGTTACGAGCTTACTGTTTCACATATTTAGCACATCAAGGTCATAGTCGCACAACGAGCTATGGAGAGGGCTATGCTCGGGGTTCCCCTACGTGATCGAATCAGAAATGAGGATCCGTAGAAGAACTAAAGTCACCGACATAGCCAAGAAAATTAGCCAGTTAAAGTGGCAGTGGGCAGGGCACATAGCACGCAGAACAGATGGCCGATGGGGCCGGAAGGTTCTGGAATGGAGACCACGGACCGGCAAGCGCAGCGTAGGTCGTCCACCGACACGGTTGACAGACGACCTGATAAAGGTCGTAGGACGACGTCGGTAGCAAGCCGCTTCCAACCGGGCCTTTTGGAAAATAATGGGGGAGGCCTATGTTCAGCAGTGGACGTCCTACGGCTGAGATGATGTACAGAAGTAAACAAGTAAGCGTAGCTACGAGTTTGATTTTTGTTTTTTTTGATCTCCAAACCGTAAGAGTATCATTAGGTCCTATTTAATAAAATCACATCGCATAATAACCCCTATGATACAAAGGTCGAAAGCTAATTATACCATTACGCTTTGACATTCTCGCACATAGGGACATGTCACCGAGAGGCATCCACGGCACTACGTATTAACACATGACATTATGTATTTATTAGATACAGGCGGAGATTTTAACTCAGGCAGAATGGTCATACCATCACATGTGAATAGAATCGTAGTAGTGTTATAAAATAGCTACTACGTTTGCTATTCTCTAATGCCAGTTTCATATATTTTTTTTTACCTAAGATACATAAAGTCAAAGTCAAAATCATTTATTCAATTTAGGCATCAAAGACACACTTATGAACGTCAATTTTTCATTATAATGTACTTTGAAGACTCTACCGTTGCGTTCCGAAATAATATATAGAGCCCACCGAGAAGAAGCGGCAAGAAACTCGGGGCCATTCTTTTTATATAGATGTTTACAATGTTCCTACTTAGGTACTACAAATATTACATTTCCTGGGTGGCAGAGAGACAGCTTGCCAGAAGTGGAGTATTCCAAGCATCTTTATCTTCTATATAATGTCAAACTTTATAGTAAGCTTTTTTTATTAAAACGTTTTTTACAGTCAACTTGAATTTGCCCTCTGTGAGCTCAGTTATGTGCTTTGGGATTTTATTGTAAAAACGCACACAATTTCTTAGGAATGACTTATTAGTCTTCGCAAGTCTAAAACTAGGTACAGCTATCCTATTTGTATTTCTGGTATTAAAAGTGTGGTGATCACTATTTAACTTATATTTATGTAAATTTTTACGAACATACATTATATTTTCAAATACATATAAGGAAGGCAACGTTAATATATTGATTTCATTAAATAAATCTCTCAAAGATTTACGGGGACCCATTTCGTATATAGCTCTAATATCGCGTTTTTGAAGGATAAATATGGTCTCTATATCAGCCGCTGCACCCCATACAAATATTATGCACCCTATTGATATTACAATCTAGCCTAAAAAGGCTAATAAGTAATTAGCAATCCTAAACTGCTATATTCACTGTACGTAAGAATGTGTCCAGTAACACTTTTCTTATTGTCTCTATTTAAGGTGAAGACACTATGTTCATGTGTTCTTTGAAGCAGTACTTACATTAACTACATTTCACTAATACACTAGCACTGATCACAACACTAACTCGAACGGTTTTGTTCTCTTTAGTCTTCTTACTATATCCGTGTGGTCGAGCAGTAAACTGCCTCAACATTCACATGATGATGAAGCCGATGTTGGTGAGCTTCTGCATAGTTTTGTATCACTCTGTCGACTCTACTATAGGGTCCCGATGGAGATCGTCGTTCCTTATGTACCAAGGTGCGTTCACTATTCCCCTTAGTACCTTATTCTAAAAGGGTTGTATTATTAAGATGTTGCTTGGTTTGGTGCAGCCCCAAAGCTGAATACCATATGTCCATACAGGCATTAAGACTTGTTTATACAGTAACAATTTGTTGTATATAGACAACGCAGAATATCTTCCAAGCAGCCAATACATATTTTTTATAGCGTAGATTTAGTTCCTCTTTTTTCTTCTTGACGTGCGCTTTCCAGCGCAGTTTCATCATCTAACATCAAAGTAAACACGTAAACATATGCCAGTTATGTGACATTTAGGTGTATAAAATGGCATCTAGCTGGCCAGTCTCTTAAAATGAGACAGGAATCGCACAAATCAAGGCGTCTATCGTACAAGTAGTAATGGTAACAGTTTGTAACACAGGCTATAACTAAGCGCCACGCTAGCACGTACTGGCTCCCAAAGATAATTAGTAGTTATCCTAGTAGTTCTGCAAACAATAGACCTCGCCAGCACAGTCTCATCAGCGGCAATCTTGAACAATTTTGTACCACAAGGTTTTGTCGAATAATACCAAACTTGACCAGTTTTAAACTTTACTACCAAATTTCGGAAGCCACTTGACCAATTATGCACATATTCGAAATTCCTCTTTAAAGTTACGTACCTAATGTGTGTACCAAATTTTACCAAAATCGGTACCTAGTTAAATAACACCGTAGCAAACTTCCCCCCTTTTTAGGAAAAGCATCCACTCACTCAAAAATCGTCGGTGACAAAAAACTTACATTGCATAGTAGAACATGCATACCAAGTTTTGTCGAGATTGATTAAAAATGAGATCGATACAGGAGGACCAACATAAAACCTTACAAATTACGAACACATGAAAGTCAATTTGGACAGTAAAAGCAGAGACACTTCGCTTGGTCGGTCAATCAGATACAATGAGCATATAAGCTTACCATTGTAAGTAATTCACATAATTATATCTTCTGTCTTCTATTATATAAAAATGAACCTCAACTTCTCCTGGTTACGCTATAACACTCTCGCTAATTCATTTTTTGTTGTGTTAATTATTGTCAGGAGGTTCTTGTGAAAGAAAAACCAAGAAAAGACGGGAGGTTATGGCGAGGCCGAAGACCGAGCGTACTACGTGAACTAAGTCGCGGGCAGTCACTAATTATACATATAATATGCGATAACAACTTGGACGTGAAATGACTGTTTTCATACGGCCGTTCTATAACATACCAAATCTCATATTAAGATTTAATTATCAGTACATCATAATTTAATAGTGAAAGCTATTGTCAGCAGACTACACGACCGCATAGTAGGCTAACTACCTCACTACCTCACTACCCGCGCTATATTACTACCTCGCTGCCAAACACCACGTACAACTCTCTACAATCTATTACCTTAAAGCTACCAGTAGCTACCTACCTCTATGTATCATATTAGGTAGGGAACTACCGGAATATTGAAGATGCATTATCTAAGACGCTCGTGAAAGGTTAAGCCGACTTGAACATGTTTGGTTCGGAATTTTGTACTAACGGTAATCACTAATCAGGCATCCAGGTAGCAAGTGGTTTTAAGTACAATTTATAGAATTCTTAGATTACATTTATGCTCTAGTTGAGTGCAGCACAATGATAATTTCAATAAAAGATATGGACCTAGCTGTGGTCTGCCATGTCACCCACGTGGTGTTGAATGATTACGATGATGAAACAAAATATATAGCCTATGTTCATCAAGTAGGATCTAGGATTCTACTTTGAAAGGATTTTTCAAATCGGAGCCTATTCAATTCAAACAAATCTTTCCTCATTCTAATTTAAATATTAGGATAGACTAGCTGTGCTCTGTGTTTTAACACGCATAGTGATGAATGATGATGATGTCTCAAAATATATAGCCTTTGGTCATCAGAGATAATGTAGGATTCTAAGGCTTAAAGACTTTTACAGATCGGTCCAGAGGTTTCAGAGCAATATAAATTTAAAAAAAAATTAGAAAAAATTAATACCGATTTCCATTTTATTCAGTTAATGGAGTGTATCTAAAAAACTACTTAACCGAATTTGATGAAACTTAAATCGAAACTCACGGGAAGCACCAGCTTTCAAATAAGGAAAGAATTTTGAAAATCGGTTTACCCAATCAAAAGTTATGAGGTAACAAAAAAAACAATCGAATTGAGTACCTCCTCCTTTTTTGGAAGTCGGTAGAAAACAAACAAACAAATCTTTCATCTTTATAATATTATTACAAGTAGTATAGATTATTATTAGCTGTGCCACGCGGTTCCACCCGCATGGTAAAGGATGATGATGATGACGATGATGAAAAGTATGTCGTAAGTCCTTTTTTTTTTTTTTTTTTTTCTTTTTCTCCGGATATAATCTGTCGTCTTGCTAAGGCGTGATAAAGTAGACATTCTTATAATATGGGTATAGATTATTCAGCGCTCTAAGTACTTCGATCTTAATTATGTATAGGTACTGATATTATATCAACATACTGGTGTGTCTACTTGAAAAGATAATCGTCGCATAGGTAAATAAAAATAGGAATAAAAAGTAGTGTATATGACAACTTCTTGAACCCATACGGTGATATTGTAAGCACGTGTAGGAAATGAAAACAGAGTATTCACGTCTTATTAATGTACACGAAAACTCATCATCACCGTGCGGGGAGCGGGGAGCGCACTCATTTACGTCAGTTTGGAACCAATTTTATTCGCTCTGACGAACGGCAGCAAACCGCGTAAATATAACTATTATATATTTTACTGTACTATCATTACATTACATATTAACTCGTATATCAACCAAGCAAATTAAAATGAAATTCTACAAAATCTCAAAGCTTACAAATCATCAATCAGGAGACCGCATTTTCTCCAACCCCCACAAGATACTCTGAATTGTGTACTTCCACCAGCGAGTACACAGTATTAGTGCAATTGCAAAATAAAACACAGGTCTCTACAGTTATATAGTTGGTACTAGCTGCGCCCCGCGGTTTCACCCGCGTGGTGATGGATGATGATGATGATGAAAAGTATTCTATGTCGTTCCCCGAGAATCGAATGTTCATGTTTTTCAATTTGTTTACCGCCGCGTTCCAAAATATACAGAGCCTACCGAGAAGAAGCAACAAGAAACTATTTTTAGGGCCATTCTTTTTATATAGATGTTTACAATGTTTTAACTTAGGTACTACCAATATTACATTTTATGGGTGGCAGAGTGACAGCTTACCAGAAGTGGAGTATTCCAAGCATCTTTGTGTTCTATATAATGTCGGACTTTATATTAAGCATTTTTTATAAAAACGTTTTTACAGTCAACTTGAATTTGCCCTCTGTGAGCTCAGTTATGTGTTTTGGGAATTTATTGTAAAAACGCACACAAAATCCTAAGGAATGACTTATTAGTCTTCGCAAGTCTAAAACTAGGTACAGCTACCCTATTTGTATTTCTAGTGTTAAAAGTGTGGTAATCACTATTTAACTTACATTTAAGTATTTTTTTACGAACATACGTTATATTTTCAAAAACATATAAGGAAGGCAACGTTAATATATTGATTTCTTTACATAAATCTTACAAAGATTCACGGGGACCCATTTCGTATATAGCTCGAATAGCACGTTTCTGTCGGATAAAGATGGTCTCTATATCAGCCGCTGAGCCCCATAACAATATCCCATAATAATATGACATTACGCTGTGGAAATATGCAAAATATACTAACCGCGCCGTTAAAATTATGAATTCATTGTCTGTATCCATCATGTTTAAGAGGTTTATCATATAAATCCAATTCATCAATAACAATAATATTGATCGTTCTGCATATTGCAAAATTTTGCATACGACTGATGCAACTCGAAAGAAATCAACTTGAACACCAAATAAATAAATATTCGCTTTCCTTGTGCCTACTTTACTACTGTACTTACGGCTTTGTACTAGTATTATTAAATCTAACGCTGCTTTACGTCTATGACGTTAATCATACCATATTAATATTAAACAGAGGAAAGATTTGTATGTATGTTTGTAACGAAATGAATTTCAAAAATTCTTTCACCATTGGAAAGCTACATTCACCCTGAGTAACATACGCTATAAAAATTCATTATCATCATCCATCACCGCGTGGCTGAAACCGCGGCGAGTAGCTAGTTTTAAATACCTGCATAAATTAAAAATTTTATATGCATGTTACTGAAAGCATAATATTCAACGAGAATAAATTGCATAAGTATTAGTAATATACAAGTAGAAATACGCATTACTAATTAAATTATTGACTCTACTCAATAGACCACCAGTTTAACACCATCCCATCAATCATGTACACCTACCAACAATATTGATTGATGTGCATATTGGATAATCTAGCATACGTCTAACCTCACCCCGAGCAAACGCTCGACTGAACCTTTACATGCCACTTCCACTTGAATAGTCGGCACCTATACATATTAGGTAATGTCATCAAATTAGCGAATCGGACATATTATAATTACAACTAACGCATATTTAAATCCTATTTCTTATATATTTAAGGTATATATTATAGTGGCATGTTTAGTCTATGGTCTTTGAATTACCTTTGCTATTAAGTACTCTGCGTTTGATGCGGAGTAATAATGATTATATTTATATTTTTTTTTTGTTTCTAATATTAATACATATGTCAAAAAATTATAAATAATAGTACGGTAATCGTCTGCTAACAACTGCAAAATCCAGTAAGTAAGCCTTCCTGGCCAAGTATGAGATAACGAGGCCAGGATGGTTTTTTTACTGGTTTTGGCTTGAATAATATTTTTCTCAAAAATGGTATTTTCAGACTAGCTGTCGGCTTGTTTTTCTGCCTTCCACTTCATAAATGTTTCATAAGTTTTCATATATCGCTCCTTGGATTTTGGAGGAAGTAAATCGTTTTTTGCTATTTCGGCCTCAGCTTTTAAATCAGGAGGAGTCACATCTATTTCCGAATCAGATTCGCTTGAACTGAGTTTTTAGGGTTATCTATGTTCACACGGTAAATTAAAAGACAATTTTCGCCGATGTAAAATCCCGCCAGTCGTTCTTTTTCACTAAAAAGTTTGTGTTCAGTTTTGAAAATTGTTCTATTTTTATATTACATGAATTATTTAGTAAATAAATGTAAATTATTGTGTTCACGCGAAAGCGTGACGTCACCTCAAGGCACGCACTCGCCCCCGCGCGCCCCACCGCCGCTGTCCTCAGCTGTCATAACTAGAAGCAAGCGGCTGAAGGGAAGCGGAAATAGTCACCCTTTTATAGTCGTAACTGGCGGACGTGTACCGCTGCGCTCCGCGTAGCGACCGCATGGCAACCGCCATTTTCAGCATGAGTCACCGCGAGTGACCTTCAGGGTGTGTTCGGCACGGCCACACACCACCTCCCAAATCAGCCCGTGTTTACACGTAAATCACTGATCGAGACGCATTCAGCCCGCCGCGTAAACCAGTGCACAAACCAAAAGGACAATACAAACATTATAACCAAGTGAACAACAGTTCTTCAGCACGACGTCGACAGCAAGACGCCTCCACCTAGGACTCACGGTCACCAGCCCTCATCAGACCCAGAGCCTCTCGACACCCCCCACGTAAACCAGGTATTTACCAACAACTCTTCCCTACCTATTCTCTGGTAGCAGGAAACTGTTCAACCATATTTCACACCCCTTTTCACCGAGCGTATGGTGGCAGATTGCCGCACCATATTGTTTTGTAATCTCCATGTTAAGTTTAGAATAGAAAGTTTTAATCCAACATGATTTATAAACTGAAATTACTAAATACAAACATAAAATCACACACTTTACTCCTACAACATTACTAAGTACAAAACGCATCGTGCATACTTTTTCTGCGTCGCCTTAAGTGTCACAGGCTGTTTAAGGCTCCAAAAATATAAATATCTCGTAAAATGTCATACCAAAAAGAGAGATGCATATATATTTGGACCCACCTCCCTATTAACCATGTTATTCAAATTCAAATTCAAATTCATTTATTTCAGATATAAGTCCATACAATTTTTTACAAGTTATAATGGCTAAACTCTAATCTGGGTCTGGTACCATGTTTTTTTATCTAAGCAGATCTAAAGAGGATGCCCTACCTACTCTGGAGTAGGTAGGGCATAGAGGCTATATAAGTAAATTATATACCCGTAGTAAATTATATAGGTATATAAGTAATTTACTTACTGGACCAGTCCAGTAAGTAAATTACATACTTATTTACTTACTGGATACTTATTTACTGGACAGTTGTGATAAGTCTCCGGTAGAGTTCACTTTCTGGATACTTTTAAGAGATGTTATGGCAACATTACATACCATTTTTGAGAAAAATACATTTGACAGACATTAGTAGGTATACAAAGCAAGTTATTGTTGACAGTCTGTTATCATGTTGGATGTCTAATTATTATTGTTTAGTAATTTTTTTGTGTTATTGAATTTATTAAAAAGTTTCGTTGGGTTTCAATTTACTATACCTAAGTTGTTAATAGTTTTTATTACACCTGAATGTTAAGAAACATTAAATTATAAGGGAACGTAGATTGTTTTGTTTTTGTATTTAATGGTCATGTTGCTAATAAGTTTACAAACTCATATTTTGTTTGTTTTATTATATCTCGAGAAGAAATGTTTGTGGGTCGTATGTTTCGTTTTATCACTCGCAAAACGAGTGCCCTAATTTTGCTTCCTGTTATACTTCAGGGAGTAAATATTATATTGAATTGCTTTCTGTTTAGGCTTACAAACCAAAATATGTTTTTTTTATAATTAAACACCTTGATAAGTATACGGTTATATACCTACATTTGCATTTAGTCCGTCAAAATCAAAGGTTTACGCAAGTAAATATTACGATAGTATTATTAAATACTGACGTCATCCAAAATAGGAGACATTTAAATTCACTAAGGGGACCATTATGTTTCTAATATTTAAATACTGAAGTATTTAATACGTATCCTTAGTAAGAATAGTTTGACAATAACTTGTACTTGAGATGATTTTTGTTAATTTTTAAACCCTGTCCTACCACATGTGGCCGTCGAGACTGCACAGGCACAGTATAAATATAGAGAAACAGTACGGAAACTATAAACGTTGGAAACGGCTCACTCACACAAACATGCGCATCGATGCGACACCTAAGCGATTGTCACGGTGCAGCCGAGTAATGAAGCCGTGTCGAGACGAGTGGTCACTAATAAGTTTATTTCCGTTTTACTAGGCTTAGTTTCCATACTGTTGTATCTTTATACTATGGCACAGGTGTTACGTCTCTTATTTGTTATTTACTACATACTACTACTAAAACTACTATTTCTACTAAAACTCATGTCTTTACAATTATCTTAATGCCTTGCCGCGCCATGTGGCTCCACTCTTGCAAGTAAAATGAATCCTGTTATATGACGTCACGTAAAAAGTATGCTTAATTTAAGCCACCGTCTTATGAATTGTGTAAAATGTTAATTATATAATTAATTATTAAGTGCCCGGCTGCCTCAGCGTAGGAGTTTCAATGGAATACCACACACATACACGGTTACTAGGTTAAATTACAATAGAGACAGTTTGTCACACGTAATAATCGGTACAGACCAATAAAACGAGCTGCCTCACGCTTGCTCGCTCAGTCGCGGTATCGCGCCTTTAGTGTTCGTTTTCTCGCGTCCCCCGTGAGGGCGCTGCCGGCGCCGCGTTCAGAACATCGTTGAGAGCGCACTCGGAGTGCAACTTTTCGCACTAACGCCGTTCTGAACCTCAGGGTAAAGCACTCGGGCGTTCTAACTCGAGCGTTCCGAACCTCGGAGCGTCGCAACTTTTTAACTACCAAAATCGATCAGTAAAAGGTTGCAACCCGCATCTGACATAACTATGACCAATCAGACTACACCAAACTTCTTCTTCTCTCGTCTCAAAGAAAATTAGGTAAGGATCAAGTGATCTGACAATGTCGAATTTGTCAAAGTCTATTTGAGGTTAGAATAAACCAGCAATAAAACTGGGCACATCACATTTAGCATCACATAAAATAACCGCCAAGTAAATTTAGGGCTGTGATACACTCGGTAATGACGATCGAATGGCTATTCAATACGAATAAATTAACGTTCATTGAATAGGAAGGCATTACCATTAATTGCATGAGGCTTAGGTCAATGATGCTGGTAGGTAAGTTATCATTTCAGTCTATCGTTCCAACTGATTTGAGGATAATAATACATTATATAAAAAATAATACGATTACTCGCATCATACAAAATAAAAAAGCCAAGACAGAATGTTGAGAACAGAAAAGTGAGACCGGTAAAGCTACGCCTCTCCGTGTACATACATAATAACACAGAACACGTACACCAAAACTACGCATTGTCAGTCGAACTATTGCGGCGCGTGGAAGCAACATGTAAAATTTAAATGATCATTTTCTTTAAGTTTATTATGTATAATTTTTTTATTTATGGCAGCACCGATGCACGCACTACATGTTTAGAAAACCGGCCTCACTTCTTTGTTCACAACATTCTGTCTTGACTTTTTTATTGTGTATGAGCTACTCGCATGAAACACAAGAAAACTGGCTTTCCTCACCCTCACGAGCATGATGATTATGATGATGATCATTATTACCATCATGCAAGATCGCAAACAGTCTGCAGTTCAGTTTTAACGCAGCTGATGCACCATTCTACCTGGATAAGCGGTGATTATCATAGATAAATCTGTCTGACAGTTACTTACACAGACAGAAAGCGTAGGTTATAGCAGAGTAAGTAAATATCTATAAGTAGAGCGTCTTCCCGTCTCGCGTTGATTCACGTAGGTTTAGTGCGAGACTGTAAAGGGATTTCAACATCGCATCTATGAACAAATCTTCGAACGATCTTTTTGTTGTTAGCTTAAATACACAACGTACATTTATGAATTTAAAACCTGCCAATCCCGACTGCTCTGCCGTCAAGCGTCCCCCCCTCCCCGCCCCTCGAACCGTCGCTTCCCACTTTTGTCGCCTATTTATCGCGAAGAAGTGCTACATTACTTTGGTAATAGGGTCCCGCAGCCTCGTACGATACCGTAAAATTGCAACTCTCATAGTTCGATATAATTACACCTCATGCACGGAATCTTTACGAATTCCCTTCGATGATTGTATCACGGCCCTAACTTCCCTACTCGGCACCATAAACCGATAATGGAATGGTATAATAACGGCATGGTAACGATACTAGATGGCGTTGTCTTTTTGTTATGATAATGATATTGCTTCAGTGGGTTCGGATATAACGTTATATTTTGAGTTAATAGGGTAAATAGCTAAAATATGAAGTTTGACCTTCTCAGATTGTATTGAGTATAGCAATTCATATCTATAATATCTTCTGTAGGCATAAGATAGATATTTAAGGTACCCTATGTTTTTGTCATAATTTAACGTAGCATACATACACTTATCCTAGTAGCGCACAGTATTCATTTATCATATTTTTAAGCACAATTTTAAAAGCATAACTACTTTAAGCATAATAGTTCTTAAGCTAACTATCATGATAAAGCCTTAATTTACAATAAATACAATACAAAATACTTTGTTGTACCTACACCAGTAACAGAAATAAAACATACACAGGGTAATAGACTACGAAATAAAGTACAAGGGGCGAACTTATCGCTAAAATCGATCTCTTCCAGTCAATCTTTGGATAGAAAGAAGTAAAGGAGTTAGAAAAGTCGGTGGTGTGAATAATTTAATACGTATATAGTAATAGTAAATAAATAGTCAATTTAATAAATTAATACACCCAATAATAAATTATACAATATACATAGCTACATAATCTTACTTTAATAAAATTTACTTACACATAATGAGATCAAGATTACGAATATTTCAGAATAAATAGGGAATAATAAAGTGTTGGGAATTTTGTGGGGTGCACCTGTGAATTTCGACAAGTGAAATACCTTGTAAATCGCTTACTTCGAATATAATATCATCATCATCATCTTCAGCCTGTAGCAGTCCACTGCTGGACATAGGCCTCTCCAATTGCACGCCACTTAGGTCTATCTTGGGCTTCTCGCATCCAGTTTTTGCCAGCCTTCTTGCGCAGATCGTCACTCCACCGTGCCTCAGGACGTCCTACACTACGTTTGCCGAGACGCGGTCTCCACTCTAGAACTCGTTTACCCCAACGGTTGTCGGTTCTACGGCTAATATGGCCAGCCCACTGCCACTTCACTTTCGTCTTCAGGCACTGTGGAATCGGCGAAGTAAGGACTCGACGTAGCTTCCCAAACGCTGCCCAGCCCAGCCGAATTCTTCTATTCACCTCAATCTCAAAGTTGTTTTTTCCCAACTGCAATGTCTGCCCGAGGTACACATATCTTTGAACAACTTCGAGAACGGCGCCGTGTATCGCAATCGGTTCCGGTAGAACATGTTCGTTGAACATGACCTTGGTTTTGTCCAAGTTCATCCGTAGGCCGATGCGTATAGAAGAGTCAGCCAGGTCATTCAGCATCTGTTGCAGGTCCTGCAGCGTCTCTGCCACGATGACGATATCGTCAGCAAATCGCAAGTGAGAGATGTATTCGCCGTTGATATTAATGCCACGTCCTTTCCAGTTCAGCGTCTTGAACATATCCTCCATTGCATTTGAAAACAATTTCGGGGAAATAACGTCCCCTTGTCTCACTCCTCGATGCAACGGTATGGGACTTGTTTGCTGATTCTGTACTTGGACGGACATGGTGGCGGTTTCGTAAAGACATCTCATCACTTGGATGTATCGCCAATCTATCTGGCAACGCTGCAGGGACTCCAGAACAGACCAGATTTCAACCGAGTCAAAGGCCTTCTCATAGTCCACGAATGCTAGACACAGGGGCTGATTATACTCTTCGGTCTTCTGTATAATCTGCCGCACTGTGTGAATGTGGTCTATGGTGCCGTATCCGCTCCGAAACCCAGCCTGTTCCGGTGGTTGGAATTCGTCGAGTCTACGCGCAAGACGGTTCGTGATCACTCTTGAAAACAGCTTATAGACGTGGCTTAGAAGGGATATGGGTCGATAGTTCTTCAGCAGGGTCTTATCTCCCTTTTTGAAGAACAGGACGATCACAATCCTACTCCACGCCTCTGGAGTTCTCCCTTCGAACAGGACAGCGTTAAAAAGCTTCTGGAGCTCCCTCAGCACGGGTTTACCTCCTGCTTTTAGTAGCTCTGTTGTAACGCCATCCTCTCCAGGGGCTTTTCCATTTTTAAGCTGTCCAAGAGCGATCTCGATTTCGCCAATACTGACTTCTGGCAAGTCTTCGGTGAAATTGCGTGTTAACGTGGCTCTAGGATCATTTTCGGGATCAGGTCGAGATGAATGCGATGCGTATAATCGGCCATAAAAGTCCTCCACTTCCGAAAGGACTGCCGGCTTCGAAGCAACGAATTCTCCACTAGCTGTGGTCAACTTCGTCAGGTGGCTTCTTCCAAGAGATTGTACAAACACCTTTGACCCCCGATTCTGCTCGATCGCTCTTTCGATCGAAAGAGTATTGAAGCACTGGAGGTCGTGTCGTACGTTCTTGTTGATCTCTCGGTTTAGAGTCCGCTTTTCTGACGAAGTGATGGGTGGGTTTTCACGTCGTTCCTTCATTAGCCCCAAAGTCTCTTCTGAAAGCTTGGACTTCTTGCCCTTACGCTGCATGTAACAAAATCTCGTACCTTCTTCCCTGAGGACCCGAGTCACATTTTCGAGGTTCTGGTTTACGTCTGTGGTGGTTTCCAGGGCAGCGAATTGGTTCTCCAGGTTTAACTGGAATGTTTCAGATCCTGCAATGGTTTGGAGCAGTGTTGGTCGGAGCCTGGACTTCATCAGACGGACACGTTGCGCCTTGAAGTTGATATTCAGAGAGCCTCGGACAAGTCGGTGATCGCTACCGGTATTGAACTTGTTGATCACGGAGACATCTCTAAATATGTGCCTTTTATTCGTCATGATAAAGTCAATCTCATTTTTAGTCCTAGTGTCGGGGCTTAGCCACGTCCACTTCTTTTGGGGCTGTTTCTTAAAGAAGGAGTTCATCAAGAAGAGCCCCTCCAGTTCGAGGAAGTTGACGAGCATTTGCCCCTTATGATTTCTGCGTCCAAAGCCATGGCATCCTACTACCGATTCGCTGAAATTCTGTACTCCACTTTAGCGTTAAAGTCCCCCATGACAACGGTGTACTGGGTCTTTGTAGTGAAGTGGAGGGCCCTCGATATGTCATCGAAAATATCCTCCACTTCATCGTCCGAGTGTGTCGAGGTCGGTGCGTACACTTGCACCACCTTGAGGCTATACCTCTCGGTGAGCTTTACATAAGGTACGCTACCCTGTTCGACACACTGGACACTTCCACAACGTTGTCAATATAATATATCGACCAGGAAATATAGGTATATTCGACAAGTATTTTATCCCAAAAGGCCGGCCGGCGAAGTTGAAGTTCAGTGGTACACTGGATCTTTATGCCTAATAACTATAAGACAAATAAATAATATGCCTTATAACTTTATGCAAACCTAAGTTGGGACACACACTGTTAGCCTAAACTATATTTATGCATACTGAGTTAGTATGCCAAAAAACAATTATGACAAAGTATTATCACAAAAATAAATATGCGTAACTCGTTATGCCAAATCTTAGGCCAAAAAAGTTATGCGAAAAATAGGATCCCGTGTATAAAATATTAAAAACAAACCGGGATTAACGTGTGACTTACTGCCGGTCCCAATAATCTATCTATCGCCGGTTTACCTTACTAGAGTTAGATATTTGACACTGTTTAATGGTAGTAAGGAAAACCGCGGATAGATAGATTATTGGGATCCTCCTTTACGCGTTGTCGATATCACGATCGATATTTTATTATTATCCAGTATCAGCATATCAGTCTTCTGAAGAAGCTTCCGAACGAAGCCGAGAGCTTGATTGCGGTGCCACGGTAATGTAGCATTACCGTTTCAGTGTGCCTCTTACTGATCGACAATGCGAAAAATGGGCACTCGGCATATCGCGCAATAATGTTTGCATATAAAAAATAGCATTGCTAACTAGTTGAAAACACCTTTGCTAATCGTTTAACATATTAAAAAAAACATTATTCCGTTGGCTTATTTTATAAAAGGTTAGTTTCAATGTAAGTTTTTACCAAAACAGTCAATAAACTGTCACACATCCACGTGACTACAGCAAATTTAATAGTTAACTATTAATTATTATTATTATTACTAATTAACTATTACAAATTTTTCTGTGGCACGAGTGCTTTTATTTTTATTTTTAATCGACTTCAAAAAAGGAGGAGGTTATAATGTTCGATTGTAGATGTATTTTTTGTTCTGTGTAAGGTAGCTGATTTCTCCTTTAGTTGTAAACCGATTCTCAAAATTCTTTATTTGTTTAGGAGAATATACTTTCGAGATAGCCCCATTTAAATTACATCAAATTCGGTGAAGCAGTTTTTGGACTCCAAAAACTGCAAAAGTTTTACGTTTATCTTGATGACGGTGAATGACATTCGATCCCGTAATTAGCAAGGGTCACTAAAATTGCTGATGAATTTTTTTTACTAAAAAAATTGAACCGACTTCAACATCAAAAAGTGTTAAATAACTCGCCGAAGTCGGTACCATGCGCACAATATTGTAACAATGTACCTACTTTTGAATATCATGGGACCGACTTCAACAAGCTATTTCACACTTTTTGGTGTTGAACTCGGTTCCCTTTTTTGGAAAAATAGTTTTTTACGACATTCAATATGCACTCATTTTTACGTCAGTATAAGCAAACTTTACCTTGTACAGTTTCTGTGTCGTTTTAAATTTGTTTCCATTAATATCGTAGCAATAATGATAGGTATCTATCTCGGAGAAGAGAAGCAGTTTTCAAATTTTACATTGAATACCTAATGTTTATGTTTATTGTTAAAGAACTTAAAAACTCCAAGTTACAAAAATATTTGCTGTAAAATAATCATATCTAATAGGTTACACCAGTACATATATATTGTAGTTATCAGTAACAATATGCATCCAAAACTAACATCATCATTAACCTTTGAATAACAAAATAACAGGGAAGAAAGAAATCGGGAATATACGAGATTATAAAAACATGTCATAAAAGTACCTACATAAATATTCATCAAGGAAACATACATTTAATAACGAATCTAAAGTATCAGCAATATAAGGTTGATATTGGTGTGGAGGAAGATGATCAAAGTAGATCAAGTAAGTACCATAGCTTATGGCTTGAGAGTAATGGCGTGTAAGTAAAGCCATCTCGCCAATAACCTTCAAAATTTGACGTCTCTTTATTGATATGAAAAATCTGAAGGAAGCGTTCCGAACTTGTGACGTAAACGTAGAAGCTAATTTAAGATTTTGACGTTAAGGTGACGCATTGATAAACTATGGTTTCAAAAATCGAAGACCGCGCCCCTTCACTCGGACAAATTTTACGCGGTCGCACTCGACAGGAATACGCGAGAGGCGGCGGGCAGCAGCGCTGGTCTAGCGTACTGGCGCTGATATGCTAATTTGCCTAGAGCATAGATAATCATGGAGTCGCTTGTCCTTATTCAACCATTTAAAAAAAAGGCAAACATTCTTTTGATTTATTTAATGTTTTTTTTTCATACAATACAGGGTTATTTCTAATCAATTAGCATCCTTTTAGGGGCTTATTCTGTGATGTGATATGTGATGATGTTTTTTTTTAGTTTTGACAAAAGTTGCAGAACAAAAGTTGTTGGTTTTGATGTACGGAATAAACCCCTAAAAATGCTAATTATAATAATAATATGGGACAACATCCACACAAACGTCTTCAGTTCCCAAACTAGGCAGAGCCTGTACTATGGTAACCTGATGACTGATATACATACTTATATACATATACACACCCAGACACAGATCAAACAGACATATTCATGCACACAAATGTTTGATCTGTCCGGGAATCGAACCCGGGACCAGCGGCTCAGAAGGCAGGGGTGCTACCAACTGCGCCAACCGGCCTGTCTATTTATTTATAATTGATTACAAATAACCCTGTTTACATCTTTATCTTAATCAATGAACTGATTTTTATCGTGCTTCACATATTTCTTTCTATTATTATCTTCACAGGCTTATAGAAACTTTCTTTTAGTGATAAACATTTCAAAAATTGACGCGCTTGCAGGATTTGAACCAGCATCTCTCTGGGATGCCGGCCCAGATGCTTTGTCCAATTAAGCTAGAACGCTGTCTGCGAAGCCGCCAAATTAGTGAAGTGTTTATCATTTTTTCCCAATACTACAGTGTTGGAAAGTGTAGGTATCTTAATGTTAAAACTAATGCTTTTTGTGAAGAAAAAAACATACTCAATATCAATATTCTGAAAATGGCATCACATAATCTATGGTATCCCCGACCGAACAATCGTCAACGTCACAAGTATTTTTTTCTATTGAAATGGTAGCTGTATTATTTTCTTTCCCTTTTGCAGTCACGTATTCTGGGTCACGAATTGGCCTATTCCTTATGTGTCTAGGATCAACCAACTCAGAAAGAAGACAATCATAGTAAAATTTAAGCAGTTTTGGTTCCATTATATCTGACCAAAATTTATCGTCTCTTTCTATGATTTCTATTTTCATTTTTTTGTCTCCATACCATATACCAAGTAAGGCCTCCTGTTTTCTGCAAATATGTAACTGGCCTTGGACTTGAAAATACCAGTCTGATTTTTTATTGACAACTATTTCGCCGTCTTTATTTTTTTTATAAAAATGTATCTTGTTCTGTTCAATCGCTTCGTCTATACCCATTTTAAATGGTGCTATGGGACATTTTATTTCGACTATTTTGTTGTCATCGGTAATCCCATCAGGCGTTGCCCCCAAAAATGGATATTGCTCATCTATAAATAAACCGCATTTTTCGATTTTTAAGTCTTCCATAACCGACAATTGTTCGATTGCAATTTTTTCGTGCTTTTTTCCGTGAGTTATTGATGACACGTTGTCAACATTAGGCTTGTATAGTAAATTTTTGACTACGTTTCGGCATGTATTTGTCTCTTTTCTTTTTACAATTTTACCGAAGTTTGACGCAGTTAGCATGTTTCGCCTTAATTCCAAACCATTCTCCAGATTCGCTTTGTAGTATGGTTCTTTTTTCTACGTCTTTTCGCTGTTCTTCGGTTTTCATCAAATTCTGGATGAAGGTGTCTTTGGCCTTTTTTAAAGTGTCGTCATCTAAGTCTGGCTTATCCACAATTTCCCCATAATCTAAGTTTAATGTACGTGGCACCAAAGTACGTTTTTTTTTCCTTTTGCAGTTTTGTTTTGTTTTATTATTTTTTTCATTTACTGCTCTTTCGTATTTTGTACTTTTTTTGGGCTATTTCCATAAACATTACGGTGGACAGTCGACAGCAAGTTGCCAGTGTTAAAAGATATTACTGCACCGGAGCATCTTGCTTGGTAAGCTCTTCTTTGAGAATAATTTACTCTTTTTCCACCAACAAGTTTGGCGATGACTCCATTAAATCTTTCCACTACATTACTGTCGACATCTTCTATCAAACTATGGGCTTTTTCAGCCAATCGTGCGACATAAGTTTTTGTTTTTTGCCAAAGCAAACTCCCAAAATACGGATTAGGAGCGACTACTTGCATATGATTTTTGCATAATAACTCGTTACAACTTTCATGAGAGTTAAACGCATGGCCAATAGATGCGTTTATATCTTTATATAAACCATCTGTATTTTGGCTCTCCTTGTGAAGTTTTATAGCGTCGCAAATATATTTCCTGGAGCGCATTATTTTCTCTTGTGTCAAATATTTCCTGTCTGTTACTTTGAAGTGTGTGTCTGAAGTAAATTGTTGTAACTTATTGCAATAATTTCTCAGTAAATGATTCCGACAGAAAATTTTTGACACTGTTAATCCTGGGTATGGCCGGGCATTTATTATTTTGGCATAGGTGCTACTGTCGCCATCAGCAATAAGTCGCGCGTATATTATACCGTGCATTTCAATGGATTTGAACGTTTGAACCCCTCAGTTATTATTTGTGATTCCATAGCAGTAGAAGCCCCATCAAAGTTTTTGTAACAGACATGATCTTTGGGACTTTCTTTTTTTATTTTGAGCTCGGGCACAAATACAACAATACTTATTTTTGACACACATGTACAAAACTTGGCCAAAACGTCTGCCAATCATGGCTGCAGCACCCGATAGTGCAGCATAGTTGGTTCTGTATGAACGCTTGCTCCAACACCCATCTACAATGACATCAATCATGGGAATGCCATCTTTTGTAATTCTGCCTTCAATAATAGCTGCTTCTTTCTCTTTTTCTCCGGCTATTTTCATTTCCTCCCAGGCAGTTTCTTCCCAATCGTCACAAACATCGTCCTGCATTTTATTGTAAGTGTGTTCTGACATAATGGGTAATCCTACTGCTGCGGAAAACTGCTTCAGTTGCGCGTGACCACAACCTGCTGCCATTATTCCTGCAACAGCATCTTTGTTTACATCAGCCAAAGATGATTTTATTTTGTTTTTATAATTACACATAGAGCAGACAAATGTGAATTCCGATTCTAATCCTATTCGATGTTCAGAAACTAATTTCATTGAGGCTAATCCGCAGTCAAACAGAGATTCATGTTGAGAGAGCTGTATTAGTTGTGATGTAAAATGATTAACATCTATTACTCGATGCCCCAAGTCGGGTGTTTCTGTTTGAATCTGAAATTTAAGCACATATTTTAGTATTTATTAAGTTTGATTTCCTATTATGTAAATATTACTTAGCTATTACAAAATGCTTACTGTAGTTTCAGGGGTACTTTCGAATATGTATGAAAGCTCTTCATTTTCAGGATTTGGTTCGTTTAACTGAAACGAAATTACTTAAATTACTATTAAGTAAACTAGATATAATAGATGACTGGAGTACAGTGGCGGAGGGATGGGTACTAAATACTCACAAAATACCTGGAAAATCTTTGTGATAAAGCAGTGAGAGTAATTTTAATTTGGTTTATTTAAAAGAGGTAAAAATAATAACCCAATCGACAACTTCCCCTTTTTTGAAGTCGGTAAAAAGATAAGACAATAATCGCGATAGTTTAAAAAGGTACTTAAGTTTACCGTTTCCTCCGAATCCTCTGATGTGGGCAACACATTTTGTAACTCTTCGTTTTCAGGCCTTGGTTCTTTTAACTGAAAAAAAAATACTTACATAACTATTAAAGGAATTAGACATCTACCAAATGACTGGAGTACAGTGGCGGAGGGATGCTAAATACTCACAAAATATCTGGAAAATCTTTGTGATAAAGCAGTGAGAGTAATTTTAATTTCGTTTATTTAAAAGAGGAAAAAATAATAACCCAATCGACAACTTCCTCTTTTTTGAAGTCGGTAAAAAGACAATACTATAACCGTGATAATTTAAAAAAGTATTTAAGTTTACCGTTTCCTCTGAATCCTCAGATGTCGGCAACACATTGTGTAACTCTGCGTAATTTGGTGATATTTCTGGATGGCTACAAAATAAAATTATGTAATTATATAATTATTAAAAAGTTAAAGCCAACACAAATACCGTCGGATTCGAATGATATTTATTAGGTGATAGAACATCACCTTATAAATATTATTATTTTAGATAGGTTTCTAAAATATCAAGAGACGACTCCATAGCTTTTTGTTCTGATATTTGTTTCCTACAGTATGGTTACGTCTTTATACAGACAAATCTTAGTACACTCTTGAAAATAAAAAATAGACGGAGTATTATTATTAGGTACTCTAAATTGATTGCTGACATGATAGATAGGTAGGTACTCAGTACTCACTCTCTATCTACTGGCTCTGTTGAGGCTGTGGGTTGACCATCGTAACTTTGCAGTTTCCGTTTTTTTGACCTAAAAAAAATTGAAAATATGTGTAAATGCAGAAAATTGGCCGAAAAATTGAAGCATGTGATAATCCATCATCTGTAGACGAATGTGTGTTTGCCAAATATAGACTTTATTCTTAGGGTGTTAGAGTGCAGCTATTTATGGCAAGTTTATTATATTATATGTAATCCAACTTACCCAAACATTCCGTCATTTCTTTTAGGTTTTCTTTTTCGTTTTTTTTAAAATAATTCTTTCCGCTTATCTTTCCTCCCCATTTTCTATGAACACTAAACTTGTTAACCTACCTATACTATTTACACACTACCAAATTAAAATAATTATAATTACCTAACTTACTACCTACTACAATAATGTTCTGAAGCTACAATATAATATAGTACATTAAACTCTAACTTATAATTTTGAAAATAATTTCGAAGTAAATCACTCAGTTGTCGTCGCACAGAGTACCTGCCTACAACTACAAGACAATAACCAAAAACAACCAGCACGCGTATCGCGCCGTCCATACATTGCGGCGTTGCCAGCCCGACGCTGAGCGAACAGTCAATCGTGCGCTCGTCGGAGTCGCAACGTCGCAACGGTGCAGCGGCGGCTGCCCAGATAGTGCCTGATCAAATTTTCTGAGCAAACACGTTAGGGTAAAAGCTAAACTAGAGTAGGCGCTAATGGATTTGATTGTGTTTTTAATTAATTACTCATAATATCCATAATAAAAATAAAAAAAACTCGGTCTATGAAATAGAAAAGTGATCTGGCTATTTTATTCGTAAAAAATAATGGGGTGTTGTCGCTGATAATTCTGAGCATTCGAATTATTAAACTTATTTTTTTAGTGAGAAATTTGTATTTTTTTTTTAATAAACCCGGTTAATTTTCAAAATTTTGTCCGGTTCATTAAATTTTTCAAAGTTTTCCCTTATTTATGACATTTTTTAAATTTGAATCAATATCTTTCATCCTCTCACATCGCGCATTAAAAAGGACTCGTTTTCGCCGTTTTCGTGTTTCTCGGCCCGATGCGTCATCTTAATGATGAAAGATAAAAGATATATTCCGGGCATAAATTAAGCTAGAGTTTTTCATATTACTTGTTTTTTCATACCGTATGTTAGAAATATGCTTAGTTGTGAATCTAGGCTTAGTTCAAATGTGACTTATTTTGTATTGTGTTAAGTGTCAAATATCCGCTCAAGCTTAGATTGAATAAGTCGAGATTCAAAACTGAGTCGGGCCTGTAGGCTGTATAATATGTTCATGTAAAATACTGTATTAAGCTTATTTCAAAAACACTACTATACGTTAATACGGTACGTTATCATTGTTTATATTATATCGCTATTATTAATAGAATAGTGATGTGTCATATTCCATTGTGCTTATAACTAGCCTTTTAATATTATAACTAGCCTCCACAGACTCCAGGATCCATGCCATTTTTAGTTTTTTGCAAATTTATGTAATCTAAATATAATTAAATAAGAGACAACAATGCGTACTTCACTTGCGACAACACGACGCCGCCAGCCGCCTACACCTTTTCGTGAGCGGGTCTGCTCTGTATGCTCATACTTACTCCTTGTCAAATACAGCTTAACTTGAATAACTACTAATATTAACTTTCTCACTTAGGTACCCTCCGTATTGCACTGAAGCAGGGCCTCCCATCACCGGCCAGCGGTCCTGGAATAGCTTTAGGCCGTTTTCAGTATTCTACCTATTCGTAGTTTTCCTTACAACCGATAGAAATTTGACATAACGTCCATACAAACAGTGTCAAATATCTATCTCTAGTAAGGTAAACCGACGATAGATAGGTTATTGAAAACGGCCGTTAGCCAACAGCCTTAGCAGATACAAGGACACTCCGTGATAGGCTATCTCAAGCGAGATAGCCTTTGCTTCTTCCCTCTCGCTCACCGTAGTTTGAGCCAGAGCAGGTAGTCAATTGTAGACCGCCTAAGCCAATACTAGTCCTTTTTTTTTTTGTCCCGGGGAAATCCTTTATGGATACCACCTACCGCGGGGAGGTAGGTGGTTATGTGGGAGTCCGTATACCCACCAAAACCCCGGGGTGTTCCGTCACTGCCGAAGTTGCGGTGGTTTGTCTTAAGCCAATACTTGTCCTAAGACAAACCACCGCAACTTCGGTTTAGCTGTCGCTTAACATCACGAGAGTGCTCAATTAAAAATGTGACTAGTGGTCATCCATCCAACTGGTGACCGCAACACAGCATGGCTTATCTTATTAGGAACCACAAGCCAAGCTCTACTGTAAATAGTTTTATAGTGACGTATTATATCTTCATAAACATTTTGTACGTTTATGAATAAACTAAATTCGTATAATAAATATATTTTTGTCCAAGCCCGCATAAAATCCAATAAGCAGTTTTATTTTCTGCTTCCACATAAAATATCTGATTGCTGTTACAATATTGACTTCGGATCAAGGCTAACGTTCCACGCCTAAAACCCCTATTCAAACAAAGCCAGCTGAATTCTAAATATCCTACACACATTCCCAATATCCCAGTTAATAACACTTTTTGCCTTTTCCAAACCACAGTACATAATACTAATCTTCGCTTTATGAAGGGCATACTACTTCCTAACATAACAATACCTTAAAGACTCGTTCGTTCTTTGTGACATTCAAAACGTGTTTAAAAGCTTTTGGGTTTCATATACCAAGAAATTGTTGTTATAACGACAAGGTGTTAAACTAGTTTTACATAACAGGTGAAGTTGCTGATACAGCGTATTTGGCTCTTAAACCGCAGCGCACTAACGATAAGCAATCCTGAACTAATATTTGGGCTCAGTGTTGAGAGGAGGCGGAGTAACAGAGGCGTATTACATTGTCTTGTTAGTACCTATGTAGTTATTCTCAAAATGGTCATACTGCAGCTTTGAATTCGCTGTTGCATTTTGCGTTACACCAAGTTCTTTATTTACGAATGGGCCTATCATGAACATTTGCATGAGTGTAACGTAATCGTATCCTTGACGTGTACAGTACAAACGGAATGATGAATGTAGATGCAATTTTGAGATAATAGTAGATTATGCACCGAGTGAGTAAAGCAGTGTCTTACATCACGGGCGGTATATTAAACCCTGAGTGTAACGGGGACTCTTGAGTTAATAAGAGAATAAAATTTAATTCGCGAGCGAAGCGAGGGAGTTATTTGCTCCTGGGTGAAGCGAGGGTTTAAGGCTGCCCAAGACGAAGAGAGGCTGTATCCTCGAGCTGCATACTCTACTTTTCATACTTACTGCGACAGTAAAAACTCAGAGCTTTAAAAAGCGTTTATTTAGTTAAAAGTAAAATACATTAATAGTTAATATTCAAATTGGACACATTTGTACCGTTATAGAGGGACAGAGTAATATTTTGGAATGAACATTTTATGGAAAACACTATTCTAGACTTTCGCGGTTGTTACTAAGTTATAATTAGTACTCACGAGATGTAGTCCCCCATTTAGTTGCTTTTGGAGCTCCCGATATTTCGGTACAGTTACAAGCACCACGTTCAAAAGTAAAACATTTTATGGAAGTTGTTAAAATAACACCAAACACCGTTTATTGTTCCAAATTAATTACACATTGCAGCACGTAATTTGAACTATGACCTTAAATGCGCAGAGAGGGGCCGTGTGTAACCCATAGCAACGTGGTGCACAACAATCACACTCCCTATAGTACAATCGCATCTTTTTTTCTGTATGCTGTCTCCGTTCTAAGAGTTTTCCTACAACTAACGGTCCAAATCCAAATTACTTTACGCCCATGGGAGTTTCATACAACGTTACAGCCCTGGGTATGTAATGCCTTGCTTTACGTCAATATTGCGTAATATGTAATTGGTAATTTTCAAGCAGGTTGTATGAAAAAAATAAAATCATTTTATTCAAGCAAATGCTCATTCATGTACCTTTAGGGCGTAAACTGAACTTTGACCTTGGACGACTGTGAGGCTGTTCACTGAAGCAAACGCCGAGGCACGTAAAGTAAGGAACGTGTGTCGTTTTATGAGTTCAAAAGCAATTTGACACCAGTCTTACTATAGAATGCAAATGTTTCAATCATATGGATGATTAAAACTACATGTCTTTAACTGTACGCCAGAGTACAGTTTAGATTTATGTATCAATATTTGTATTTATTTATAGTTTTAGTATACTATCCTCAAATCCGCTTTCGCTCAGATCTTTGACGCCTCCATTCAGCAAGCTACTAATAATAATCAACTCTATCTGAGGTGTATACCGGTTTCTGCGAGTTTACTGCCAGCCTTGCATTATTAACGTACCTCCGATTTACTAGCCGATTGTTACGAGGGATGGCTGTAGGCTGACCAAACAGATCACGTGAAGCTGTGGCATAGGTTGCATATCGTAAACGTTTATGAATCTTCGAACGTTCAGTGAGTAACCAGTACTCTACCTCTTTCTCCCCAATCGTTCTCTGAGGATTATGACTCGTAATCACGTTCTGATTTTCTTTTATCGGTCCCGATCTTTGGCTACGTGGAGTGCCAAGTAAACTGATGTGAGACCTGGTCAGACCTTGGGCTTTCGTCCTCTCGGCCTTTTGCCTTCGACTTTGTCCGTCACTATTAAACTGAATATCTCCAAGTTGTCGGCGTTTTTAGAGGAATTATCACCAAAGTGATACTTTTTGACTCATAATGAATATTGTAAACTTTATTAACCCTTCATGGGTCGATGTCATTATAAAATGAAATTTCTATTGTGTCTGGCCGTGCGACCTTTGATGCATTATGTTTATGAAAATTGGCATTGACTGAGGATGTGAGTGTCAGCATGTCTATTTCTTACTCCTTCACAGCGAAACGGAGCAAGAGATTTGCATAACATTTATAATGGAGATAACTCATACCCAGGATTAAGGTATGTAATTTTTCGAACTGGTGTCAATTCAATGGGTAGCTCCCAAAGGATCGGGATAATCTTATTCAACGCGGACAAATTTGTGAACAGATACTATTTCACGTGATCTGTTGTATACATTGCGTTTACATTACTTTACCAAATAATTAATTTTTAAGCAAACACAGTTTTATATATATAGAAGCAAAACAATTAGTAATAATAAATTATCTTTCATTCAGTTCCGTAATGATAATCTTGCTCTACGTAACTGCCAAAGGCGGCAGTCTCAAACTTAAATCACTTAATCCCGAGAATCTCCGGTTCGGATAAATTAAGGAGATTAGCATTAAGCGGGCGAAGGCCCAGTGCGGGTCTCTACTACTGGTATAGATCTAGTTTCGGTTGACAGGGTATAATAATATAATAATAATGTGGACAACATCTGCGCAAGGTCTTCAGGTCCCAAACTAGGCAGAGACTGTATTATGGGAGCCTTAAGACTGATATACATATACACATCCAGTCACCGGTCAAACAGACATATTCTCCACACAAATGTATGACCTGTTCGGGGATCGGACCCATGATAAGCAGCTCAGAAGGCAGGGTTGGTACTAACTGCGCCAACTGGCCATACATATTCTTATAAACTTGCTTACATAAGATCCAAATTGACCCTGTTACGACCATATTTTGTTCCTGTTGATGCCGCCGTGGAGAATGCCTTATCAATCTTAACTTAAGCTATCTCCACTGCTAAGGTAGGTGTCAGGTGACCTTGTTTAAGAATCTTATCAAAGCGACCCTTACTGCGTTCAAAAGTTGGATCGCAGTGGCCATTTCAACTCAGCGCGTTCATGCATCAGTGGGCACTTTAAGCAGTCGGTCACGGTTGTTTCGTTAGGTGCAGAGTATTCGTTAGGCTACGATATATTAGAGGAGTTCGGGCGGCTTTAAAACTTTGACTAGTAAATATTAATTTTACCGTTGGATTGCGAAACGTAAGAGGAAACCAGATTTAATAGATGGTAGGCCTCTTGTGCAATATGCCGGCTTGGTTAGTTTCACCGCAGTGCCAGACACACTGCTACAGTACTGTCCAAACATTAGCGTGTGTAAGAGACTGTATAAAATAAAGTTTTTGCGTCTCATCCCAATGAGCGCAGTGCCGTGTTGCAGTTCTGGACGACACTGCAACTGCCATGGGCAAGGGCTGTGCTTACTAACTACTACCATAATAGTTCAGAACTACCTATTATCACAATATTGTGCGCATGGTACCGAATTCGGCAAGTTATTTCACACTTTGTAACCTTGAATTCGGTTATATTTTTTGGGAAAAAATTTTACTCTTTTTAGTGAGCCTTGCTACTTACGGATAGATTGTCATTCACTATCAATATAGATATCATCAAGATAGACGAAACACTTTCCAGTTATTGGAGTATAATTATAAACTAAATGAATTTGATAAAATGATATGGGACCACCTCGGAAGTAGGTATACTCTTTCAAATAAACAAGTACAATTTGAAATATTTAATACTGACTTCCATTCTATTCAGTTGTTAGGGTGTAACTCAAAAACTACTGGACCGAATTTAATGAAATTTAAATGGGACCACCCGGGAAGCACCAGCTTGCAGACAAAAAAAGAGTTTTGAGAATCAGTTCACCTAGTTTCACCCTATCGAAAGTTATAAGGTAACAAACTAAAAAAAGAAAAATACAGTTCAATTGAGTACCTTCTCCTTTTTGGAAGTCGGTAGAAAAAAAGAATTTTGGGAATTGGTCTACAGATGGGGTAGAAACCGGTGAACATACATAAAAACACATAGAACCTCATCCTTTTTTGAAGTCGGCTAAATGTGTGTAGTGATAGCCGCTAATACCATTTGACCAATCGTCGTGATGACTCAAAACAACCTGAGGCTTGAACTATCGGCGAATATAACATCATCATTTAGTTGAGGTAACAAACAGACAGACACAGAGATAGCCCTCACTGTAACATTAAGTAACTGCGGACCAAGTTTAGCACTATTTAATTAATTTTTTCGAACGGACTAAATGCTGTTTACCGGCATTTACAGCGTCACCGATCGGGTGGCGAGCGCAGATGGCACTCATCCAGATGCGGGCGCAGAGGGCGCACCGCCTAAGGCGAGCGATGAAGACGCTCCGCCGCAAGGAGAGTAGTAGGCGACTTGCTCAAGGGCACCACTAAGGGCCGTGGCCATAAGAGAGGAAGTTGGAGAGAATCGCCCCACGATTAAGATACGAATACAAAATAGCAACACATGTTCCGTGAGAATCATGTCACCACGATTCAGGATTTTGCAATGCGACTGTTACGCCATCTAGTGTGAAAGCAACGAACAAACTGTTGGTTTTCATTGCACAAGGATTAAACAACGTTTTCTCAAATTGACACCCAGCTAGATCGATTTATCGCCCCCGAAACAAATAAAAATTCATGACAATCGCAGGAGCCGTGTCCGAAGAAAAGATTATTTAAATAATCTAATTATTTAAATAATCTTATTATTAATTATATATAATCTGGATCTCGTATATAGTACATAATGTTAGTGTGAAGAGAAATAATTGAAACATTGTAGATTTAATAGTAGTGGCCCGGGCCCCGGGGCCGTAATATCTGTTTTATTGCAACACTAAACGACCAGGACATCGGCGCGGTTAGTTTGTGTTGATTAATTTGATCGCAATGTAAGGGCCTTATTACTTCGGGGATTGGGCTTTACGGGTCGAAGGATAAATAATAACACTGTATGATATTATCTTCTGATGACGTATACCAGGGAATGTACTCTTGTTTCAATTACGATCGTTTGGAAATTTATGATCGGAAAATCGTGACTTACGTATCACTGGTGATCATGGTATAATTATTATAAGTGCGAAGGTTTGTAATGTGTAGAGAGCAGTGTAATGATCGTGGCAGATTAGGTAATAGTTAAAAAAATGATTGCATATCTTACTGTGAGTTCGTACCTTTTATATGATCAGGTTTTCGAACAAGTACGAGGGAACCAACCTGCCGCCTTATTGGCTAACTTGAATGAGAATGAAATGTCACGTCATTCTCATTCCCATTGATGATTCCAGCCAATAGGCAAGCATGATTTCGCTCAGAATGGGATTCAAATGTCAAAATGAAGCCCATACCCATTCTCTGTAAGGATAGACAACAAGGCCGCGGTTCTTTTATTCGGTAACGTTTGCCTATACTGTGTCCGTGACCCCGAGACATTAAGTTGTTAAGTCTTATCTGCCTGGAATTTCACCAGCACGCTTAATAAATATAATAATATAATACCCTTCAAACTGAAACAAGAAAATAGTAAATAACTGCTTAGTGGTTAGAAATAAGTGCGGTTCTATTACTTCCCCGGGTGAACTGCCGAAACATTCACAAAAATATAATGCCAATGTCAAACCACAGTCTTATTATACTAATACTGTGGTCAAACTCTATTTTGTCTAAGCTTCTGAGTTTCTTAACGACTCTCGCGCAGTTCGAGTTGCGCAGAGGGCGCCGCAGCGCGACGTCCCCCATACGTCAGTATGTTTGCGCCGAGTTGGTAACAAACGGTTAACGTTCTTCTTCTTCAGTAGTAGCTCAACTTGTTTTGTAACGTAGCAGCTGCGTCACATAAGAATTAGGAATTAACCCTTCGCGTTCCGGGTACGTTAATGTACGTCAGTTTCAATTCATAAATATTTTGTTTTAATCCGTCCCGTGTCTAGTGTTTTTCGGCGAACTACGCATAAAAGTAAAAATAAAAAAGACGTGTGGCACTTGGAGACTGCCGCAGTAAAGCTATTGCATAGCTGTTTTTATCAACTTATGGAATTATAATTATTTAACCAATGCCATCTAGAGGCGAGTTGCTGAACTAAAGAGACAAGCGTGATATTTCAAAAAGTCATTAAAAGTTCTGCTTTTCATCGATAGATGTCAAATCAACTTATGCAATTATAATTATTTAACCAATGCCATCTAGAGGCGAGTTGCTGAACTAAAGAGACAAGCGTGATATTTCAAAAAGTCATTAAAAGTTCTGCTATTCATCGATAGATGGAGTCGGAGTTGGGGGTGTTAGGTTATTTTCGTTACGGAATTTCTGGATTCGGTCTCCACTATAATAGCTTAAAACTACTACTCTTGAATAGTTTGACCAACTAAAAGCAAGCTTATACCGGTGGAGTGTATTGGATCTGATAAAATTAGTTACAAACTCGAAGTCTAAAAATGTGTATACAATTTTTGTGTGCGTACAAATGGTGTACGCGTGACACGCGATGGGTTAATTATCACGGTATAGGAAGTATTAAAGCGTGTTCACCCGGCTCGTAGGTCAGATACGAGTAATCTTGTTCCGGAAACTAATCTATAGTTAGAATATTGTGGCGTCCATGAAATGTATAGCGCTTATGTAAATAAACTATCGGCAATCGATTAAGAAACCTGTTCCTTAGCTCCGATGTGGCGCAAGAAACAAGCTGAAACAGGTACATTTAGAGTGTCATCGTAACTAAATAACAATTTTTTTTACCAAAAAATATAACCGACTTCAACATCAAAAAGTGCGATATAACTTATTGAAGTCGGTACTATGCAATGATACCTACACTCATTTGAAAAAACATGCGCACACTATTTTGATAATAAACGCTTTTGCAAAAAAAGGGCACTTTATATTTCTTTTTTTTTTTATTTATTTGCAATTATTAATTATTAAGAAATCTAAAGTGCACGGTACCGACTTCGACGAGATATTTCACACTTTTGAAAAAAAAATATTTTTTGTTTTATAGTAGATCCAACCGTTTATCCTCTTTTTGACAGATCTAATTTGTCAGTTAAAGTGTTGTGACCAAGTGATTATAGTGGACACGATTTCGATTCATTTTTCTATCGAGTCTGTGCGGAAAGAGAATAGTCCTAGGAATGGCGCCATGACCATGGCTATTGGCCATCTAGAAATACGTCAGCCAATGGGGAATGTTGAAAGGGCGTGGACAGGCCGTCATGGCATGGCCATCTAGAAACGCATCAGCCAATGGGAAATGCTGACGCATTTCTAGATGGCCATGCCCAGATGGCGAGGCCACGCCGTCCGGTTACACCCGTGTAGTTTCCAAGGTAAGCTATCAAATTCTGAGTTATAAGTTTTCACTTCTATCGGCAATTCCTATGACTGCCAATTTTTTTGTCTATGGGTAAGCAGTAGTATTTTATCAAGGTAGTAAAACTCAATGGTCCACCGCCGTTTTGTATTTGTCACTGTCACTCGCAACAAGACGCCCGTGCTAGTAATTATTTGCTGAGTTTTATATTGGAACTATAAAATGCCGAAAGGATCAGTGCTGAAAGGACAGACGAGAGAAATGGTGATCAAGCTTCGTAATTACTTTGAAGCAGAGTATCAAAATGGCGGCCCGCTTTTACCATTGTCGCAAGTGAGAGAGCGCGTTGCGGCCGCGTTAGGTATTAGTGCATCTACGATTACAAAAATTACTACCGAAGCCTACGGAACAAGCGGCATGCAGGAGAATAAGCTTCGTACGCCGAAGAAAAAACGCCAACCACGTCGTGTGACTTCGGTTGACAACTTTGACGCAGACGCTATACGCCGTCATATATATAACTATTACTTACGTAAAGAAGTTCCAACACTTAAAAAACTTGTTGCTTCTTTGCGTGAATGTGATTTGTTCCGAGGTCAAAAATCGTCATTGGTAAAGGTCTTGAATGAAATTGGATTTACTTATAAAAAATCGGACAAACGCAAAATATTGATGGAGCGTCGCGACGTAGCTTTTGCTCGTTGCGAATTTTTGAGCGAAGCCAAAAAAATTACAGATTGGTCAAATGTTGTTTTCACTGACGAAACTTGGCTGAATGCGAACCACACAGTGTCTAAGAGCTGGACTGATGACACCGCTGCTTCCACTACCTCAGTACCGATGGGAAAAGGAGAACGTCTAATCATTTGCCATGCAGGGTCTGTGAAAGGATTCATGCCAGATGCTTTGTTGGCCTTTAAATCCAAAAAAACAGTTGAGTACCACGAAGAAATGAATTCTGAGGTTTACGAAAGTTGGTTTAAGGAAATGGTACAATCATTGGAAGAACCGTCAGTTATTATTATGGATAACGCATCCTATCACTCACGCCAAATTGATAAAATGCCGACCCAGGCCGACAAAAAACAAGTAATCATTGACTGGCTTCAACGACATGGTGAAAATGTTGATAACTCCTTACTAAAAGTACAATTACTAAATATATTACGAACAAAAAAACACTTCCCAAAACGATATGTGATCGACGAAATAGCTGCAGAACATGGTCATTAGGTTCTTAGACTTCCACCCTATCATTGTCAATACAATGCCATTGAATTAATATGGGCTCAAGTTAAAGGACACGCTGCTAGAAATAACACAAAACCCCCATTCACGGCAAACAAAATGGTAAATTTATTAAAAAATGCATGTGTGAAAGTAACTGCGGAAAGCTGGCAAAATGTAATTCAAAAAACACAAGAAACTATAATGGCAGATTGGGATAAACACGTGGCGATAGATTATATGAGTCAACAATTAATTATAAATGTCGGCAATAGCTCGAGTGACAGCAACGATGAATCTGATTTTGATTAATAAATAAATAAAAATAAAAGATTAGATTTCGTTTGCTTAAATTGGAATTGGGGTTGCTCAAACTTTACTATTTTCTGGTACCAAACGGCAGACTTTAATGTCTGCCATCCCCAGCGAGCAACACGGAAGGGAGTAGCCTTAGCTAAAAAATATTGTTCAAATCTTTCTGTCATTTCTTGCGGGAGGGGAAGTTGCACACTAGCGCAAAGCCGCACTATTACATACAAAACATACCTGTACCGATCCATTGCCGATCATACTCACACAACCAAATCACTAACACATAAAAAATAAAGCACCATTCACAAATCTAGCCCCGCCCTCACCCCACAGTATATTATCAAACTCCATGGTCCATGCGGACTTGTACTTTGACAGAGGGGAAACGCTGTGTATGCCTACTCCCTTCCGTGTTGCTCGCTGGCCATCCCAGATTTAACCGGTAACAGCTTCGTCAAGTATGACTTGTACTTGTAATCATCATAGTCATCATAACCTTGTTCTTTTTTGGATATACACCAGGAGATAAACACGTCTTCAAATAATGCTGTATGTTTTCCTGAGGCGCATCAATATAACGGTTTTACATAAAAATAAATCCGATATTATGTGCCGAGAACGGAAAACACCCATGTAAAAATAGTTCATAAACAATATCGATATCTCAATCGTAACTTCGTAACATCACTATGTTGATAGCCATAGAACGTAATTTTTTAAAAACGTTTGTTATTTTATGGAATTTATAAAAAAACTACTGCACTTATGGACTCATTTTGTGAAAGATGATTATTATACGGGATCAAGGAGCAAATTTAAGCAGTTGTCATATTTTTAAAACCTCGCATTTATAAGTTAACTTTTGCGTAACATCGTCATGTTACGTTCTATTGGTGCTGTCAAAAAGAGGATAAACGGTTGGATCTACTATAGTAACCCTTGCTTTTATTAATCAATAATTATAATCACGGGACTGAGCGTCATTCACCGTCAATGATGATATTATCGAAATAGGCTAAACACTTTTCAGTTATTGGTGTATCTCAAAAAACTGCTTGATTATATAACCGGCTGTATTATATAAACCAGCCAAGTGCGAGTTGGACACGCGCACTGTGTTTTCCGTCCAGTAGAAATCATTTATTATTATTGTTTTCCTTTTATGCCACTTAAATCCACAATCCTGTATCAAGGCCATTTCAGGATCTTTCTTCTTATTCTCTGACATATTAATAAATACCCCTTGCTGAAAAACATTTTTTTTTACTATTAACCTGCGTGCAAGCATGACAATGACGGGATCTCCATTTGAGATAGATAAATTTATAGCAGTAGTATTAAAATATAGGTTCATATTATTTAACCAACAAATTTAATTAATTATTTATTATTTTAAAAAGGTAACAAAATGAAATGGGAAGCAAATTTAGGTAGATTGAAAAGGAATAAAAATATTCACAGATTCCTCTGTGGATTTAAGAGGAAAAAGAATTATCCACGGATCCAACTGTGGATTAGAAAGGAGATAAAGGTGTCCGCGGATCCACATGTGGAGCCGAGCCGTGGATCCAAGTCGACGGAGGGTATATATGCTGTAAGACAGTGCTTATTGGCGCAACTTTCATGATTTTCGGTCAACGGGAAGTACCCTACAGGTTTTGATTCCCTTGTGAAACCGCACAGTATGCGACATAAATGGTCATATCTTTTGATGGCGCTGACTTACAAGCTTGATTTTCACAGCTGAATGGGAAATTTAACTTGAAACAGACAGACAGCCGTACACCAAAGTGATCTTTCCCTTAACAATGTATATGTAACTAGTATGTTAATATAAACAGTTTTACTAGGTATGTTAAATAGTGCGGCATTGCTAAGCAAGTCTTTAACATACTAGAATCATCACCATCATCATCATCATCTCTGCCATATCACATCCACTGCTGAACATATGCCTCCCCCAAGGTTGGAAGCGGCCTGCATCCAACGCCGTTCTGCGACCTTTATCAAGTCGTCTGTCCACCGTGTCGGTGGACAATCTACTAGCTACACTTGCCGGTCCGTAGTCTCCATTCCAGAACCTTCCAGCCCCATCGGCCATCTGTTCTGTGTGCTATGTGCCCTGCCCACTGCCACTTTAACTAGCTAATCTTCTGGGCTATGTCGGTGACTTTAGTTCGTCTACGGATCTCCTCATTTCTGATTCGATCACGTAGAGAAACCCCAAACATAGCGCTCTCCATAGCTCGTTGTGTGGCTTTGAGCTTACTTATGAGGCCCAAAGTAAGAGACCATACTAAAGTGCATTAAAAAAATTCAAACATACCACTTAATTTTACCTTTTAAACAGTTTTCCTCTTTATTCACTAATGTATTTGTCATGAAACACACATCATAAAATAGCAAATTTTAGTGCACATACATTGATCGATTATCTTTTTAATTATGAACAAACAGTTTTTTATGAATTTTGTACGTTTTTACGAGATGCGGTTGCTTGATTTCAAGTAAAGGAGATTGAACCTAGCCAAGCGCTGAGCTGACAGCGCAGTAACATCCATAAACCGAAAGCTTTTAGAATCATAATGTTAATGTGACGACTTGGCCTGACTGGGTGGTTATCCAATGCAGAAGCTATACCGCTGCGGAAACTTTTAGCGGGTAATGCCTTTTGTGTTGCAAGCATCCACTAAGCCAGCGAACCAAACTAGCAAAGCCGCGGGTGTATCAACTAGTTTTTTAAATTTTCGGTTCCAACGAAGCTATGAGGCATGAAATATAACTCATAAATACTACTGTGGGCCTAGCACGAACAACTGCGTAAGTGTAAGGTAACGTGTCAATCACGTGAAACAGTACAAACTTTTATGTATCTAGGGCAACTGTGACACAGTAACTCATAGTTTGTACGCCCAGGCGTGACACGTTGTCGCTTACGTTACGAACACTTGTTGACATTTTTTTTGTGGTACGGCCTCTGCACAGTTTATGTAACGTATATGTAAATCAATTTCATTTGTTGACATTTGGAATATCTTTAAGTGGGGTCCTTAAAGTTATTCCAAATGTCGATCTGCCGTTCTGCCTGTTATAACTTATATTTAACAAATGCAATTGGAAAAATTTAATACCGACTTCCATTCAACTACTTTGGTAAAAATTAGTTATATGAGTTTAACTCAAAAACTACCGGACCGAAGTTAAAAAAAAATATGGGACCACACGGAAAGCACACACAAAACACACAGACAGCAAACAGTCGAATTGAGTACCTCCTCCTTTTTGGAAGTCGGTAGAAAAACTAAAGATATAAAATCTTTTATTTGATTGGTTAAGATCACCAATTCAATCTCCGTTGCAATCGCTTCAGAATATTTAGTACAGATAAATTAATGATAATAGCTATAAGAATATAATGAATTGACTAATTATAATAATAAATTATATAAAAGCGATTTCTTTCGTGTAGAACAAGTTTTTCGCCATCCCTCAGTAATTAGTGTGTGATTAAAAACTAGTCTATGTTTCAACCTGTGAAATACAGGTACCAAATCCGGTATCTCGTTTTAATGTTTAAATCTAACAAACATAGGCATCCAATTTCGAATACGAAATATTCGATTGTCTTTCACTGATCCCGGGATGCTGCAAACAAAAACCCTTAAGAATTTATCATTGAATATCTTCACCCCTGCTTTGTCCCACGCAAAGAGGGTAGTAAATTCCTGTAGAACGTTCACCTCTCACCCCGAAAGTAGGTCACGGGATAACAGGTAGATATGACGGCATTTTAGGATTATCTACTTTTAAAGCTCTTAAAGGCATTCTACTTGTTTATTTTGACAGCAGACAGCTTTTCGTCTTTGTTTTACGTCTGGTAACCCTGAGTTGTAAAAGACTTTATTAATTTAACTGTAATTACGTGCTATTTTATGTTTCATAATTTGATATTTATTCAAACAGTTTTAACAACGTATATCTACTGATATACGTTTGTAAAATAAATTGAGAAATATTTGTATGTTATTCCTTCTAAGTTGATCACAAATGAGTATTTTTGTGACTAGATAAAATTGTTTTAAGAGCCCGTCAAACCATATAATTTAACCAGAAATTGACATCGAGACATAGTCGAAGGGTTATATAAAACCCTTCTGTTGTGTACGAAATCGGAAGTTCGTAATCAGTAACAATAGACGAAAGATTGTTCGTAATACGAGACTAACTACTAGGGGTCGCATTGCTTACCTCCTTATACGATTTCTCAAATAATTACAGTGAAAGAGCAAATTATACTTGTAGGTAACTAGTTCTGATAATGTGCTTTATAAGTCTTTTATTGTTACTAATTAATTAGTTTTGAACACAGCCGAGATATTGGATTTCTTGAGGAATAGAAGTGGTGATGACGAGTCTATCAAGTCGAAGCAATACCGTCCATTGAACACCTTGTATGACGCACTTAACTAAGCTAAATGCATACATGTACACTCTATACGAACATAATCCTCAGAGAAGTCAGACAATACAATAATACTGCTAAATAATGAAATTGTATGCAGAACCTAGAGGGCGTCACTCACTCAACAATGGGGTGACACAGACTCGAATCCTGTTCGAGCATATTGTCACTCTCACGTAATAGTGTCGTACAATGTTTTTTAGAAGTAAACTTTTGAAACTCGGAGGTACACCGGCTAAAAAGCGTGTCTTAGTTTTCGGAATGCCCAAACAACATTGTCCTAAAATTAGACTACTGAAAGCGATAGCTGACCATGCTATTTAACGCACGGAAGCAGTCAGTTCAAAACTCCACTAGTAGTCCTCCATCTAAGTAAGTCCAGACTAAATGTGATCTGTACTAGCGAGTTTACTGCTGGACATAGGTATCTTTCAATGCGCACCACTGAGCCCGGTCTTTGGCTCTGCTCATCCAGTGACTGCCAGTTACCTTGTGCAGATCGTCGCTTCATCTTGCTGAAGGGCGTCCTACGCTACGTTCACCGACAGGTCTCCACTAGAGATTTTATCGGTTATCCGTTCTACGATTGGTGGACCGGACATTAGGTTCATCAGCTTACTAATTCTTAGAGCTATGTCAGACACCTTCGTTTTATTCCTGATCACCTCGATTGGGATTCGTATCTTTAGAGAAACTCCGAGCATTGCTTGTTCCATAGCTCGCTGAGTGATTTATGAACCAACGTGTGTACACGTTTCAGTTCCATATGCCATAACGTGTAGGACACACTGATTGAAAATGAGACGATGGGACACAAGACGAGAAGACTTGATGAAATTCCCTAAATGCTGCCCAGCGGACCTGAATATATATATAGCAGGATTTCACAGAAACGTTTACGTATTTAATGAAGTATCCAAGATAAGCAAACATTCATTTCGCAAGTTGTTATTGTAACTAAAAATATACGTCCGTACGACGTATTTCCTTGGTTTTCATAATAATCTTTAACTTTTCCTGCTATGATAAAACACAAAGCTCTATCGAAAATATTTAACTCGATCACTGGAGCTGAGATATGTTACTTTGGTACTATTTTTCTTGGAAACTTACTCTGGTAGAGAAATGGAAAAAACATCCACCAAAAATTTGAAATTTCTGGTTTCTGTGCCAATGTATTAGAAGTACGTACGTAGCTTTTTAATTAATTAATCTAATTAATTAATCCTCAGACTCTCTCTTTTATGATGTGTGACAGCATTGGGACAAACTGAGTAGTCTAGCTTAAAAATATCGTAAGTGAATATAATGGTAAGTGGTAAGTGGTAAAGTAAGACAAGAGTCTTCGACCAATGTGTGTTACTAGTGATGACTTATGGCAATGAAACGTGGTCTCTTACTATGGGCCTTATAAGTAAGCTCAAAGTCGCACAACGAGCTATGGAGAGGGCTATGCTCGGGGTTTCTCTACGTGATCGAATCAGAAATTAGGGGATCCGTAGACAAACTAAAGTCACCGACATATCCCAGAAGATTAGACAGTTGAAGTGGCAGTGGGCAGGGCACTTAGCACGCAGAACAGATGGCCGATGGGGCCGGAAGGTTCTGAAATGGAGACCACGGACTGGCAAGCGCAGCGTAGGTCGTCCACCGAAACAGTGGACAGACGACCTGATAAAGGTCGCAGGATGACGTTAGATGCACGCCGGTTCCAACCGGTCCTTTTAGAAAATCATAGGACAGGCCTATGTTCAGCAATGGACGTCCTACGGCTCAGATGATGATGATGATGAATCGAATGAAAAAAGTGCCTAGAATGGATCCGACTTCAACACTAAAAAGTGGGAAATAACTTGAAGTCGTGCACACAATATTGTGATAATAGGTACTTTTGAACTGTCATGGTACCGACTTCAACAAGTTATATCACACTTTTTAGTGTTGATGTCCGTTCCATTTTAGGTAAAAAAAATGCAGTGTAACTCAAAAACCAAATTCAATGTTTAGAATGTTCCCATTCTAAAGAATTCCCTCGGAAGTATACTCTACCAAACAAATAAATATTTATCTCAATCGGAATGAATAGTAGAAAATGCATACCAAGTTTTGCCAAGATTGGTTGAAATATGCAACCTGTACAGGAAGACGTACCTAACTACGGAGAGATGAAAGTTCATTTTGCCAGTTAAAGCAGAGACGCTTCGCTCGCTCGTCCAAATAAAATGATTTAAACCAAGAGTTTAAAAAGATCTCTATAAATAAATAATATTAAATAATGTTTTAAGAAATATATCATTTTAATGTAGGTATTAATATAATTTAAGGAGTTTTAATAAGAACTTTTTACTGGTTATTTATTCACTCCGGCACTTGCCAGATACCAGATATACCTAAATATCAGAGATACCTATATATCAAAGATATATAGGTATATACCTCTGGTATATAGGTATAGATGGTATAGGTATAGATCAATTATAGAAGTCATTGCACCCAATCTAGCAGCTGTGTTTAATAGTTGTGTTGCAAGTGGTGTATTTCCTGACCTAATGAAGCACAGTAAAGTGGTTCCTTTATTCAAATCTGGTGGTACTACTGATCCAACAAATTTTCGGCCTATTTCTGTACTACCTACGCTAAGTACGAGTAAGATTTTCGAAAAAATTATATTACATCAATTAGAAACTCATTTTAGTGCAAACAATAATTTCCATAAAAATCAATTTGGGTTTACAAGGAATCGCTCTACTATAGACGCAGGTATAGAACGTATAAAAGCCCCCACATAAAAAAAATGTCTAGTAGGCTCAGTTCAGCGGCTTATACTGTTAAAAAAATTAGACTATTAACTGATGTAGACACAGCTAGAAAAGTTTATTTTAGTTATTTCCATAGCGTTATGACTTATGGCATACTGCTCTGGGGATGTTCTGCAGATATTAATTCCATTTTTATACTGCAAAAAAGGGCTATACTAGCGACCTACAGTTTAGCACTCAGACTTTCCCTTAGACAGAAGTTTAAAGACATAAACATTCTAACTGTTGTCTCTTAGATTATCTATGAAAATCTAATGTATGTAAAGAACAACATTAGAGCAGTTTTGATAAAAGGAATGATGCTCATTCCATCAACACGCGAAATAAGCACGAGCTATCCGTACATGTAACGCGTCTCCACAGAATAAGTCATTCTTTTATGGGACAATGTATACGATTCTATAATAAAGTTCCCAATGTTATCCGAGATTTGCCTATTAATAAGTTTAAAATTACTATGAAAACGAAACTCTGTCAAAAAGGTTATAACAAAATTTCGGATTACTTGGAGGATAAAACAGCTTGGGACTGATCACTCCAGGATCTATCTACACGTCCCCCCCCGAGAGTTCCCGCCTTGCCGTGGCGGGGGGGCTCAGTAGCCGTGGCTTGGGTCACCACGGTGAAGCTAAGAGGAACCAATGGGCCTGCCAGTGATAGCCGATAGCTTCTATGGGCTTTGCCCTCCAAGTCCACACGGGAGCGGTCACTGTAGGTAGCGGTGGTGTATGGGCGCCACTGCAACTGAGGCGGGCTACGATGTCGTAAGGGCGGCACCACGGCTGAGAGTTAGGGACCGCGGCGGGAGAGGAGGGCCGGTGTTACGGTCAGCCGCTCTCCCTGCCTTCCGCGGCCTTGACGGGGCCGCCACCGTTAGATGGCGGACGCGGTGGGGTCGCAGGGGAAGAGGACTGTCGGTATTGAGAGGCGCCGCTGTCCCTATCCTCTGCGGCCGAAGTAGCAGGCGGTGGGGCTACTCACCTGACCCATCGTAGGGGGACTTAGGGCGCCCAGACTCGGGGGAGTCTGGGTCCATTTGCGGGCTTGGTCCCCCGTGGCGGTTGCGGCACGCCAAGTGTTCTGGCGTGCTGCAAGAGAGAAGGGTCCGGCAACGGACAGCCGCGGCGGGTTCGCGGTCGTGTGCGAAATCTGTCCCGCGTTCCCGCCAAAAGCGGCAGTGACGGAACACCGCAGAGGTTTGGTGGGTATGCTGCCCTTCTGGCAGAGACCGGAGCCGGTGGTATCAAAGGATTACTCTGCGCAAAGAAAAAAAAAAAGGATCTATCTACTCGTGTACTAAGATGTCAAAGTGTAGCGTGTCTTGCCCTACTGATACCATTATTATGTTCTCTTTTGTAAGGCAACACACTGGAGCTAATATTTGTAGTACCTAAGTAAAAACATTGTAAAACATCTATATAAAAAGAATGGCCCCGAGTTTCTTGCCACTTCTACTCGGTAGGCTCTATATATTTTGGAACGCGGCGGTAGTCTTTAAAGTACATTATAATGAAAAATTGACGTTCATAAGTGCGTCTTTGAAGCCTAAAATGAATAAATGATTTTGACTTTGACTTTGACTTATACCCCGCGCTTCTTCGTACATACTACGGGTTATCTTTGCTACAATGGTGCTAGATAAATTGTAGTTTTTCAACCGTCTTACAAAAAAAGAAGGAGGTTCTCAAGCCGACGCGTATATTTTTTTATGTATGATTACTTTTTATGTCGTTTTCTTAATAAAGGGGGAAGTTTGCTGGGCGCTAATTAGATACCGAGTTTGATAAAATTTGGAACACATATTAGTTAATTGATATCCGATTGAACGAAAATTCCAACTTATAGTCAGTACAATAGTTAATAAGTTACGCAATACATGTCTTATTTATTAATCATATTATTAATTTTATTACTTGTCTATAATTAATAAAGAAAGTATCCGTCTGTATACTAATCTCAGTTTAATCAATGTGTAAAGTAGTACAGTTTTGCGCTATATAACCAATCTGACAAACGAATGGAATAAGGGTGCCCAAGATACAGGCTTCGCCTAGTTTGGGGCCCGAAGCAAATACTATTCTTTGTTATACCGTATATATGTTATTTAAATATAACTGCGTCTGCCTACTCTAAACTGTTTGACAATAAAGTATTATTATTACTATTACTTACTTACTTTCATTCCTACAATGGTTAAGTATATAACTCTTTTATAAGGAACTTCAAGAAACCGTCTATTTTATTCGATAAGTTCCCCAAATCACCTCGAACACTCATAAGGTCACATGGTGTATGCCGCTCACGTTCAACATGTCATATCACGGAGGCAGCCCTGACAGCGCGTCATGTGCGACGTGACAGCCCTAGCGCAGTACGCACCTGCGCCTCCCCACGCGTGTTTAACGTATATCTTATTACATTTAATTATTCATTTGATTACAATTTATAAGGTTTCCGTGATTATAATACATTTTTTATACTCTCTACAGGCTAGGTTAGACCAGTTGATGGTTAGCGACGATGTGGTCGACAGTGGTGTTACACAGGCATAAAAAAAGCGAGTAGCCCTGAAGACAGTTGCCGGAACACACTATTGCGCGCTTGAAATTTGACAAAATTTTATTGTTATATTTCATAACATACATGCCAATAGTTTTCAGGCCATTATGTTTACATTACCAGGACTCGTCGTTTTTTATATTAACCCGGCGTGAATAAGGTCGGGTATCTCACACCCACCGAGTTGTACAAATTTTTTTTTTTCAAAAATGGTATGTAATGTTGCCATTACATCTCTAAAAGGTACCTATCCAGCAAGTGAATCCTACGGGAGACTTATTCAAGTCGACAATTCTATATTGGGGTATGTCATACCCACCTCGCAGTTGGTGTAACTTTTCACCTCATTCACGCCGTGTTAAACAACTTGATCTAACTGGGTAGATAAGAGTTCTATCTAGTACAGTGACACCAAATAGTCATAATTTTATTCCATGATGTTGGTATATACAATATACCTGAAGGTTCTGGGTTAGAGACGACGAACCGGCAAGCGCAGCGAAGGTCACATACCGATAACGTGGGCAGACGACCTGATAATGGTCGCAGGATGACAATGCAGGCCGCTTCCAACCACCGGTTAGGTTATCCTTTTGAAAAATTATGAGGGAGATCTGTGTTCAGCAGTGGACGTCCTATGGCTGAGTTTATAATTATGACGATACAATGTCAGTATATAGCTTATCATAACACTGAAAAAGCTAATAGCAGGATTAAGCCTGCGTGTGTTCAACTAGTCGGTTGTGTTTGTGTACAAGACAGGTTTAAGGAATAAAGACATCTTGCCTCTTTCTGAAAGAAGAGAAGCAGCGGATCTTACCTTTCTGCATAATATATTTCTTAATGTATTAGATTCTCCTACATTATTATCAGAAATTAAATTATTAGTTCCATTTAGATCGGTAAGTCGTAGAAATTATTTACAAATATATACACCTCCCTATAATTCAAACTATCGTCGTAATTCTTTCTTGCCGCGAACTATCGACGTTTTCAACACGAAGTATTCAAAATATGTTGACTTCTTTTCAATGAAGCGAAATTCATTTAAGCATTTAGCTAACGAATATTTTTTTTGGTAATAATTAAATTTTAGTTTTTTATTCTTTTTTTTTTATTTTATTTTTCTTTGCAACTTTTTAATGTTTTAATGTTATGGCTTATAATACTGTAAACTTATACTGAATGTTATTGTTATTATAGTTTTTTTTAGTTAGTTTAGAAAGTTAATGTTATTATAATTTTAACACAATATGGTAATATCGATAGTACGATTTTATTTGTTATTGTAAGTATTTATTATTATTTATCTATGTTTATTAAGTATCTATGGTTATAACTGTACGTTAAACGCAAACCATGTTTATTGCTCTATTGGTGAAAACTACTAGGCTTAAATGTATTTAGACTCTTAAGTTATATTTTTTCTTAAGAAGCTGTTTGTTTTCCTAACAAAATAAAATAAAGAAATTTTATTTCTTGACTTGTTTCGAGCAACGCTGAGTAATTTAATTATATGAGAATTTAAATATATTATTTATATTACACTCTTACTATAAAAGTGTTTATATTGTTTTTTGTTTACCACCATCCTTTAACATAATTTTGCTATGATAAAAAAAAAACATAAAATTTAACCGACATCATTACCAGAACGTGTTAAATAACTTGTTGAAATCGGCACAACGATAATTCACAATATCACAATATTGTGCGCATGGACAAGTTACCGACTTCGACAAGCTGTTTCACAGTTTTTTGGTAATGAAGTCGGTTCTATTTTTAGTAAAAAAATGTTTTCAGTATTTTCAGTGACCCTTGCTACTTACGGGATCGATTGTCATTCACCGTCAATGATGAAGGATATATCATCAAGGAAGGCGATACACTTTTCAGTTTTTGGAGTGTAACTCAAAAACTACTTGACCGAATTTGATGAAATTTATATGGGTGGTCCCATATAAATTTCATCAAATTCGGTCAAGTAGTTTTTGAGTAACACTCCAAAAACTGAAAACCGAGAACCTCGAAAGCATACTCTACCAAACACATAAATAATTTTGAGGATCGGTACAAAAATAGGGGAAAAATTGTCTAAAATACACATAAAAAACATACATGCACACGAACATACAACCTCCTCCTTTTTGTAGTCGGTTAAAAATAAATCTTGAATCCTTGAAAATCTGAAATTCCAAAACATAATAAGTTTAACGACCAAAAAATCATCAAAGTGTGTTACACGATTTTGCCAATTAACTTTTCCGCCTAGGTGTTATTTTTAGTTTACTTTTAATGTCTTGTTAAAAGCGAGATAATTCATCTTAATACTTATCTTATAATTATTCATAAATTTAGACGATGAATAAATAAAACTCTTTCTTTTACACAAAATATAAAATAAAATACAATAAAATCGCCTGCAACGTAAAACAGGATAATATATATACAGACTGACTGGTTGAACACTTTACATAAACAAGGACATGATAATTCATGGTCACATGAAACGTTTAAAAAAATAAAATTAAAAAAATACCGTTAAACTACAGAGGAAACCTTCATTCTATGAATGTGCTATAACTCGAAAATTATGGACACCGTCCGAACGGGGTTAATGACCCAAAGCGCCGCGCCGCGTTCAAAGGAATCAAGCTGCGTCCGAACGGGGTTAATGACCCAAAGGGCCGCGCCGCCCGCGCCGCGTTCACAGGAATCAAAGGATGCCGCGATCGTCGGCCGCCCGCCCGGCCGCGCCGCGCCGGTGTAAACAAACAAGTACTTACCTTGCCGCGCTAAGGCAAATTTTATTACTACACGCGCGCCGCGAGTGACCATGTTTATTGTTTTGAGTAGACAATTAAAGTTAAATTAGGTAAATATTAGGCACCTATTTTTTTTTCTTAATTAGAACGAGGATCGAGTACTGAGCACTATATATCAATATGTAAAGTGTTCAACCAGTCAGCCTGTATATATGAGAGCACGGCAGTGCCCCCGCCCAGTCGAGCAAAATAGCGGCACGCCCGTACCATACTTTTCTCGAAGCAATTCAGGACATTTTCGACCGCTGTAACTTCGTTGTGGATAAATTTATAAATTACTTAACTAGTTTAGAACCAATCACGAACAAACATTTTTATTTTTCTAAATACATTGCTCCACACAAGAAGTGGACAAAATTGTACAAAGTCCAGTCATAATCACGACTCCCGCCAGCGCGCAGTAAACTCGTCTTGACTTCAGACTTATTTATCCGACAAGGGAGGTTAATGAGCCAGTGAATACAACTTTCTTTAAGGATACTTTCACAAGGAAATATAAAACTTTTTAACGCTAGCATTTCGCTTTTATAAGGCTTGGTAGTTTAATGTATCTTATTTTTTGAAGTGTTTTCTCATACATATATATATATGGAAAGTAGAAAAAATGTGCACGTTTAATAACACGATGAAATTTTCACCCAATCTTATTTGGACTTCTAATTTTAGTACAAGTATATATATAATACTTTATTGTTCATAAAAAAAACTACAATATGAGAACTTAAATCTTAGAATTAAGAAAAATTGTGACACAATGGGCAGCCTTATCACTAAAATCAACCTTAGGATGGGTTGTATATTTAAAATTTTATTCTTTCGTCATTTATTTTTTCGTCACTTACCGCGCGTGTTGGTAGGTAACGATCATAGAGACGCAAAGCTCGTGGCCCGCGACGCGACACCAACTGCGCGTGTTGGTAGGTAACGATCCTAGAGACGCAAAGCTCGTGGCCCGCGACGCGTCACCAACTGCGCGTGTTGGTAGGTAACGATCATAGAGACGCAAAGCTCGTGGCCCGCGACGCGACACCAACTGCGCGTGTTGGTAGGTAACGATCATAGAGACGCAAAGCTCGTGGCCCGCGACGCGTCACCAACTGCGCGTGTTGGTAGGTAACGATCATAGAGACGCAAAGCTCGTGGCCCGCGACGCGTCACCAACTGCGCGTGTTGGTAGGTAACGATCATAGAGACGCAAAGCTCGTGGCCCGCGACGCGACACCAACTGCGCGTGTTGGTAGGTAACGATCATAGAGACGCAAAGCTCGTGGCCCGCGACGCGTCACCAACTGCGCGTGTTGGTAGGTAACGATCATAGAGACGCAAAGCTCGTGGCCCGCGACGCGTCACCAACTGCGCGTGTTGGTAGGTAACGATCATAGAGACGCAAAGCTCGTGGCCCGCGACGCGTCACCAACTGCGCGTGTTGGTAGGTAACGATCATAGAGACGCAAAGCTCGTGGCCCGCGACGCGTCACCAACTGCGCGTGTTGGTAGGTAACGATCATAGAGACGCAAAGCTCGTGGCCCGCGACGCGTCACCAACTGCGCGTGTTGGTAGGTAACGATCATAGAGACGCAAAGCTCGTGGCCCGCGACGCGTCACCAACTGCGCGTGTTGGTAGGTAACGATCCTAGAGACGCAAAGCTCGTGGCCCGCGACGCGTCACCAACTGCGCGTGTTGGTAGGTAACGATCATAGAGACGCAAAGCTCGTGGCCCGCGACGCGACACCAACTGCGCGTGTTGGTAGGTAACGATCATAGAGACGCAAAGCTCGTGGCCCGCGACGCGTCACCAACTGCGCGTGTTGGTAGGTAACGATCATAGAGACGCAAAGCTCGTGGCCCGCGACGCGTCACCAACTGCGCGTGTTGGTAGGTAACGATCATAGAGACGCAAAGCTCGTGGCCCGCGACGCGTCACCAACTGCGCGTGTTGGTAGGTAACGATCATAGAGACGCAAAGCTCGTGGCCCGCGACGCGTCACCAACTGCGCGTGTTGGTAGGTAACGATCATAGAGACGCAAAGCTCGTGGCCCGCGACGCGTCACCAACTGCGCGTGTTGGTAGGTAACGATCATAGAGACGCAAAGCTCGTGGCCCGCGACGCGTCACCAACTGCGCGTGTTGGTAGGTAACGATCCTAGAGACGCAAAGCTCGTGGCCCGCGACGCGACACCAACTGCGCGTGTTGGTAGGTAACGATCCTAGAGACGCAAAGCTCGTGGCCCGCGACGCGTCACCAACTGCGCGTGTTGGTAGGTAACGATCATAGAGACGCAAAGCTCGTGGCCCGCGACGCGTCACCAACTGCGCGTGTTGGTAGGTAACGATCATAGAGACGCAAAGCTCGTGGCCCGCGACGCGTCACCAACTGCGCGTGTTGGTAGGTAACGATCATAGAGACGCAAAGCTCGTGGCCCGCGACGCGTCACCAACTGCGCGTGTTGGTAGGTAACGATCATAGAGACGCAAAGCTCGTGGCCCGCGACGCGTCACCAACTGCGCGTGTTGGTAGGTAACGATCATAGAGACGCAAAGCTCGTGGCCCGCGACGCGTCACCAACTGCGCGTGTTGGTAGGTAACGATCCTAGAGACGCAAAGCTCGTGGCCCGCGACGCGACACCAACTGCGCGTGTTGGTAGGTAACGATCCTAGAGACGCAAAGCTCGTGGCCCGCGACGCGTCACCAACTGCGCGTGTTGGTAGGTAACGATCATAGAGACGCAAAGCTCGTGGCCCGCGACGCGTCACCAACTGCGCGTGTTGGTAGGTAACGATCCTAGAGACGCAAAGCTCGTGGCCCGCGACGCGACACCAACTGCGCGTGTTGGTAGGTAACGATCATAGAGACGCAAAGCTCGTGGCCCGCGACGCGTCACCAACTGCGCGTGTTGGTAGGTAACGATCATAGAGACGCAAAGCTCGTGGCCTGCGACGCGACACCAACCGCGCGTGTTGGTATGTAACGATCCTAGAGACGCAAAGCTCGTGGCCCGCGACGCGTCACCAACTGCGCGTGTTGGTAGGTAACGATCCTAGAGACGCAAAGCTCGTGGCCCGCGACGCGTCACCAACTGCGCGTGTTGGTAGGTAACGATCATAGAGACGCAAAGCTCGTGGCCCGCGACGCGACACCAACTGCGCGTGTTGGTAGGTAACGATCATAGAGACGCAAAGCTCGTGGCCCGCGACGCGTCACCAACTGCGCGTGTTGGTAGGTAACGATCCTAGAGACGCAAAGCTCGTGGCCCGCGACGCGTCACCAACTGCGCGTGTTGGTAGGTAACGATCATAGAGACGCAAAGCTCGTGGCCCGCGACGCGACACCAACTGCGCGTGTTGGTAGGTAACGATCATAGAGACGCAAAGCTCGTGGCCCGCGACGCGACACCAACTGCGCGTGTTGGTAGGTAACGATCATAGAGACGCAAAGCTCGTGGCCCGCGACGCGTCACCAACTGCGCGTGTTGGTAGGTAACGATCCTAGAGACGCAAAGCTCGTGGCCCGCGACGCGTCACCAACTGCGCGTGTTGGTAGGTAACGATCATAGAGACGCAAAGCTCGTGGCCCGCGACGCGTCACCAACTGCGCGTGTTGGTAGGTAACGATCCTAGAGACGCAAAGCTAGTGGCCCGCGACGCGTCACCAACTGCGCGTGTTGGTAGGTAACGATCGTAGAGACGCAAAGCTCGTGGCCCGCGACGCGTCACCAACTGCGCGTGTTGGTAGGTAACGATCCTAGAGACGCAAAGCTCGTGGCCCGCGACGCGTCACCAACTGCGCGTGTTGGTAGGTAACGATCATAGAGACGCAAAGCTCGTGGCCCGCGACGCGTCACCAACTGCGCGTGTTGGTAGGTAACGATCCTAGAGACGCAAAGCTCGTGGCCCGCGACGCTTCACCAACTGCGCGTGTTGGTAGGTAACGATCATAGAGACGCAAAGCTCGTGGCCCGCGACGCGTCACCAACTGCGCGTGTTGGTAGGTAACGATCATAGAGACGCAAAGCTCGTGGCCCGCGACGCGTCACCAACTGCGCGTGTTGGTAGGTAACGATCCTAGAGACGCAAAGCTAGTGGCCCGCGACGCGTCACCAACTGCGCGTGTTGGTAGGTAACGATCATAGAGACGCAAAGCTCGTGGCCCGCGACGCGTCACCAACTGCGCGTGTTGGTAGGTAACGATCCTAGAGACGCAAAGCTCGTGGCCCGCGACGCGTCACCAACTGCGCGTGTTGGTAGGTAACGATCCTAGAGACGCAAAGCTCGTGGCCCGCGACGCGTCACCAACAGCGCGTGTTGGTAGGTAACGATCATAGAGACGCAAAGCTCGTGGCCCGCGACGCGTCACCAACTGCGCGTGTTGGTAGGTAACGATCATAGAGACGCAAAGCTCGTGGCCCGCGACGCGACACCAACCGCGCGTGTTGGTAGGTAACGATCCTAGAGACGCAAAGCTCGTGGCCCGCGACGCGACACCAACCGCGCTGGTGAAAGCGTCCATCTGAATGTATATATTTTGCATATATTTATTACTATGGCCAGGTATGCAATAGGTATGATAAACAAGTACAATTTGAAAAATTTTATATCGACTTCCATTCTATTCTATTCTGTGAGTGTAACTCAAAAACTACTGGACCGAATTTGATACAATTTAAATGGGACCACACGGAAAGCACCAGCTTTCAAAAAAATCGGTGATGAGGAAATGAGAATCAGTTCACCCTATCGAAACTTATGAGGTAACAAACATAAAAAAAAAACAGTCGCATTGAGTACCTCTTCCTTTTTGGAAGTCGGTAGAAAAATTGCAGTCAGGTTTCTAATGAATTAGTGTTCAATGGCAAACAATAAATTGTAACTTAAAAAGCTGTACGACATAACTACAGCTTCCGGGTTTAAGACTGAGCGCTTAAAATAATTATATGTAAACGATTTTGTGCCATTATGTTTAGGAATTACGTGCGAAGTATACGGGAAGATATTACGGATGACGATATTGCGTTTTTTACAATTGAAATCCCTGAAGAATTGATTTTTTACTGGAAACTTTTGTGTTTGTTTTTACCATACTTTTAATGTACATTAAAATGTTTTATCAAGAGGTTTAAATTTCTGTTTATTAAAGTATATTTTTTTGAGAATTTAAAAATAAAAAAAATGTGACAATTTTTGCAACAAAGTGATAAAACGTAAACAAGCCATAAAACATCATTGTCCCAGTGTCATGTGTTAGTTCATTGAACTGAATTAAATTCGACAAGTAGGAAGTCAAACCTCCGGTAGAACTACTATTTTAGGATGATAAAACAGATTATTAGGAGACTAGATATTTTAATAAAGGTAGGTAATGAGTGACATATTATATTTATTAATTTAACACTTAATACTATTACATACATACTCGCATGGATAACCTGCAAAAATAGAGCGTAATGCAAAAATATGATTTGCAAATATCGAATCCTACTAATACTAAGTATTTTATCAGTTAATTTATTGATTCAGGCGTTACTTTGCGGAAATCCATTATCAAAAAACGATATTAAAAAATATTTAGTGACACTTCCGCTGAAAAGGACTGTCGGTCTAGCGCTCGACGAGTCAACATCTCCTGAGGATGCCTCGTGTAGAGGCGAAACACGTGTCGAATCGGTGTTGGTTTATTTGGGGTTTCTTGTGTTTTTTATTTTGTATTCTTCCTATTAGCATTTTATGCGGGAAAGAGGGTGGTGCACGCCCCCAAATAGGCCAAAATCATTGTTTTCTTTTCAGCGAAGTGTCACTAAATATTTTTTAATATCGTTTTTTTATTTTATCAGTTCTTGATTTTTCGACTGAATACGAAATAAATACCGTATGTCCCCAAAATCGAGGCCCTTACAAATTCACGAAGCGCGTGGAATTAATACGAACCACCTTAATAGAATAAATTGAATTATTCAAACAGTGTCTCTGCGGGATTTGTCTTTGGGAAATGAATGACTTTAATTTTTCTATCTTTTGAATAAATGATCATAATTATAATGTTAATTGTATCAACTAACTTTAAACTGATGTTTTTCGTTTGTGTAATTTGTTTTGTAAAATCCATATCCCGTATGAAATAAGCTTATCGATACTATGGCCAATGCGACCTCCGTGCGTAGGTTAGGTAGGTAGGTGGCTATGATTAGAGGCATTATTTATTGAGCCGTACCTTTTTGTATGAAGTATCATACAAAAAACCGTAAATAAAGAGACAACTAAAAATTACATTGTTTTCGTTTAGTTTTTGATTTGACCAATAATATGAGATAATTTTGTGCCGAATATTCAAGATTTACTATTGTACCTCCATCTAAAATTAGGGTGACTTGCTTAAAGTTAGCTCATCTATATCCGCCTCGACTTACATCTACCACTTGTGTTTCTTAGGAACGGCACAATCAGATAGTGACTGGACAGTCGACCCCCTGGCAATCGAGAAAGGCAAACAAAATTAAAAGTCCAATACGATTGAAGCATTAATCGTCGGTTACGGGCAAACGAGGCTATTGCTATCGCAAATGACTTGCCTGTCTACTCACTTGATAACATGAAAAACTACTAGCAATTTTAGAGAGCAGGCGCACAATAGCTTAGTGCTAAGTTAGTGCTTTAAACATCGTTTAATAAATATTATGAAGGGCTGCGACATTAACAAGACAGTCAAGTGTTTGTAAAAACTTATCCTACGATAAAGCTTGATAAGGCAAAATGAGTGTAGATTTTGACCAAATTTCAGCGAAACCTTAGTTTTTCGGCGCTTAAACCTAATAACCGAAGGTTCGAAAAAAACCTAGTGTAAATTGAATATACGTTCTTATGAAGTATGGGAGCCAATACACGATTGAGAAAACTTGGCTTGATAGGAAAAATTCGGCAACATTCCCTATATTTTGCAACTTTTCTTACGAGCTCCGTGGGAAAAAGCATTTTTATTCAGTTATGGGCAAATATATTTCAATTAATGTATCACATTTGAATACCCAATGAAATTTACTAGTGAACTATGGACTTTTTTATCATTAAAATTTAATCATTTGATTATACGAACTAAAAAAAAAAAAAAAGTATTAGCGCGTGTTCAATTCCATTTTTGCATTACATCATCCAATCTAATAAGCAATTCTCAACCTTATGTAAAGCATCGTAAATTGTTTTCAAATTGAGATTGGACCGCGCCTTAAGTTATTCGATAGATGGTTAAATCAACTAGAGAGGTAAGTTCGATGCTCGGATAAGTACTTCGGTAACCTAGCAGTCATGGCATGTGACGTGGATTGCCGGAATATGCGGGTTCAAATTCCATCCAAGGAAGTGTACTGTTACTCACTAAAATTTAATTAATGCTTTAAATATATTAAGTATAATAAAAAGTAAAAAACTAGTTATCACTCAAGGATATAAGCTTCAACATAACTTAAGAACAAATAAATTATACGTGTTTACAAGAACTTAATCTTAATTCACGAGGGAAACTTTAAAATCTGCAAAACTTAATCTAAACGGTATCTCCTTATTCCTGTGCTTAGTTAAAAATTCTCACTCAAGGCGCTAGAGAACAATCTACAAACATATAACAGTATGGATACTCAATATAACGCCTACGAACCTACGTTCGCTGTCTGTCTTTAGTAAAAAAAATACCAAAGAATGGAACCGACATCAACACCAAAACGTGTGAAATAACTTTTTGATGACGTTAAAGTCGGTATAATGATTCAAAAGTACCTATTATCACAATATTGATGCATGGTACCGACTTCGACAAGTTAATTCAAACATTTTAGTGTTGAAGTCGGCTCAATTTTTTGGTTGTGGGTTTGGGCGATGGGTGTTGATAATCAAAGTCCCAGGTGCACAACACAGTCAGACGTATATTGTTCCAGTCCACACACAGATTTAAATAAATAATAGAAGGCGAGTAAGCGAACACAAATGAAAACAAACAAAGATGACAGCGAAAGTATTAGATTTGGCGTGGAGGTAAACAAAGCTAAGCATCGATCGCGCGGGAGAAAATTACGTAAAGCGGCGAGGGCTTCGCGTCCCATGAGCGTCTGTCACGGACTGACTGGCTGGCTGCGGCGAGCTGCGCATGCGGCTGTGCGTACGTCCGTCTCTTTCTCGCGCCGCACCTGTGGCGTTGTGACATTACGTCTACACATACGATGCGCGGCTCCAATGCACTTAATGTTGACACGGCATTTGTCGTCGGTATAATATATTATAATGTGTTAATATAAAATGTACAATGTAAATACGTATTAGACATGTAAATAAATATTTGTGTAGTTACGAATTGATGTTGTAAATACATATATATGTTATTATGTACTGTGTGTGGTGTAATGTAGTGTAATGTATGTAAGTAAACGTGTATGAATGAGGAAGGTAGGTATTTAGTACTGTATGTGAAGTACTAAAATACCGCTTTCGGAACGCTGGCGTAATGGTGGGAGCAGCCCACATGGTAAAAACAATGTTTCACCCATTTATAGTGTATTTTTGCTACTTATGGGATTTATTGTCATTTACCGTCAAAAATTAAAATCATCAAAATAGGCAAAACACTTTTCAGTTACTGGAGTGTAACTCAAAAACTGCTTGACTGAATTTGATAAAATTTTAAGGAAACTACCTCGGAAGTATACTCTACCAAACAAAAATAATTAGCAAAATAGGTTTATAAACGAAGTGAATCTGCGAACACACATAAAAAAATTATGTATATATACGGTCGAATTGAGACCTCCTCCTTTTATGAAGTTGGTTAAAAATATGTTATAACAAAACTTTGTTATTAATAAAATAAAACTAACAAAAAACCACTGCAACCAAACGTTTTTTACAAGTTCTTATACTTTTTTTTTTACTTTCGTAATCAATGAAACATGATATCTAAGCCATAATATGAGCCCTTTTGATGTAGCTTTAACAAATGGGTCATCAGAATGCAGCTCGGAGTTTGTAAAACTAATATATCTCCCTGGATAACCAATGTATATCGTATTAAAAATATTCCTATGCAACGGTTACTACTTTGTAATACTTTGTGTAAATGAGGCGGATCATCTTTTTGTTTGCACTTCTTTCAATAAAAAGTCAAAAAATAGTACATTGAACACAGAGAGGAGAAAACTATATATTTATGTTCGAGAAGAAATACAACTTACTCCCGAGTGATATATAGTGCTTTATGTAGTATAAAGCACTATATATCACTCGGGAGTAAGTTGTATTGTATGTATGTTGTACCTATGAGGAAAATAAAATAGTTACTTTCATTAGTAAATGAATATTGTATGGAGCATTTTGTAATAAATCAAACACATCTTTTTTATGTTGGCTTTATCATTATCAAAGCGTCAGTTTTAGTATCAAATTATATTTTTGGATTTATTTTAGAATAGTTATATATAGTTATATTATGAATTTAGTGAAAAACTAAATTTTACAATACATAACAAATAGCCGTATTTTTTTTCGTAGTGCAGAAAAAGGTTGCTAGCCTCCTTTCATTGAAAATCCACCGCGATAAATAATTCCCACTTCTTTTTAAAATTATTGGATACAAAACGTTTTCGAGATATGACGTTTTTTTATGTTCGCTGCTAAATAAACAAAAAGTCGCTAGCAGAGCAAAAATGGAATTTCATACAACATGCTAGGGAGGGCAGAAATGAAATTACATAAAACTTTTCCCGCCGCTCATTTATAAGGTAGAAATGAAGACTTTGTTACCCGTTTATGAACGAGTAATCGAGACACTTTCTGAGTGGGTGTGGTATGAATTATCATTAGCCTTGTAGAATATATGAATATAAAGTGAAACATTTTAAGCAGACACTAATATTTTCGTCTACGATATCTACCGCAGCAAACAAAAGAACTGATGACATTGAAACGCCTGAACCGCTGAGCGATTCTCTAATGATTCGTCAACATCGACGAATGTTGAAATGTCAAATACTTTATGAGATATCGCCCTTCTACATAAGGTTGAATTTCCAACGTTTCTTGTCATCTCGACATTTTTTTCACGGATGTTGTCAAAGATGCAACGAGATTTGCTCTTAGAGAATCGCACGGCAGATCTTATGAAATTGTGACTAAGAAATCAATTTCTTTCACGTCAGATTTCATGTAAAAATAACCGCATTATGATCGGCTTTATTTAGGAGCTACAATGGCACATACATACATTCACACAGAGACGTTAAACTTAGAACACCTCTCTTTTTCAATCGGGGTTTATAAATGAATATAAGCATAATGCCACTACTTAGACGACCACGTGAGTCTACATGGTAAGGACACTGCCGTTAAGGTAAATGACCTTTGACCGGGACAAATCTTTGTTCTCCGGTGTTGGGTGTATGTAATGTGTCAATGTGCGTGTTTGTATCTTCGGCAGTCCCCAAAGAATGCCCCGCATGTTTTTTTATTGCGCCCATGCACAACCGACAGAGATTGACTACTGCGTGCAATATGTAGTGTGTTTAAGCGCGCTACCGTGAACACTTTTAATATTTGATCATCATAAACACGAGTTTGCCGTGAAAAGTTAAGATGCTGTCATATTTATACTTACTCCGCTCCAGTTTAGCTTTAGTTTTATTAATGAACGCTTTGTATTTTGAAACTTAGGTTCAGATTTGAGGCGAAAGTTTGATGCTGAAGTTTCTTGCTTCTAGATTCGTAATCGAGGACAATGGCCTAAACTTAGCTTTTGGGAACGCAAGGGGAACATTAGTACCTAATTCTAGAACATGTTTGTATGATCATGACGTAGGGTTCACGAAAACAAACTTACCTTACAAGTTTACTTAGTAGTCGAACAAAACGAATGAAAAAAAACATTTTATTTGAACTTTAAAACTAAAGTAAAGCGCTCGTACCGGAGTTCAACTCAGCGATCTTCACCGATCAACAAGTTAAGCAACACTTGCTGCGGTCAGGACTTGGATGGGTGACCGCTAGTGGCATTATTCGCTTCCGTGCCTCGGAGGGCACATTCCTCAGTCCCGGTCTGAGGACAACAGTCGTTATGCTATGTCGAGGGCCTTCAGGCGGCCTGAAAACTTTGACATGGATTAGCCACTTACCCATCCACCAATCTCCTCTCTCTGAGAGGAAGGCTCGAGTCGAAAATTAACGTGTAAAAGTGAATTTAAGCTGTACGACAGAAAAGAATTTCAACTTAACCCCTCACCAGTCGATTGTCAATATAACAATGAAATTTCTATTGTGTCTGGGTCGTTCGACTGATGAAGTAATAAATATGTTCACCAACATTGGAATGAGGTTATTGTGGATATATTAATGTTTGTAAGTGATATACTATTACAATTATTTATTAAAATCCCCGGATGGTACTCTGTAAAATTGCGCAGGGGGTTTCTCGCTGGGCTAGTTGACGGTTAGTTAGAAGATGCGGGTTCGAATCTAAAGTAATTACTTTTCTATCTGAAGTAGCGAAGATTGGCTTCGAAAAGTAATAATAATAACTATAATAATAATAGTTTGTAAACCAATTAAGATCCATCACATTAAATCATGAAACATCGTTATTCTAACTCCCACTAGTAGGTGTCTACTTTAAAATATGTAGTTACTAGCTAGAGCCCGCGACGTCGTCTGCGCAGGATTAGTATACTTCGATTACCTTCTCTAAAGCCATATCTATCTTTGTACCAAAATGTCATAAAATATTTACATGGTTGTATGAGTAAACTTAAGTACTTAGTAAATCAATCGGTAAACACTAATAATAAAATACAGTACCTGCGTACACACAAATATAAAATTAATCTGTCAATACTGTCATTACATTTCATCACCCTTGGCGGTATTTGTGTAACATTTCATCACCCTCGACGGTCGCCGAGCACGTCTAATGTAGCGTGTCGAGCTGTCAAAATGATAGCGTTTTTTTGACTAAGCTATCAGAAACTGACACAATCTTTGACATAACTGTCATCATTACAATCTTAACGTAGGCCGAGACCTTGTTATTTTGTCTATGCTGTGCCCAAGAATATTACACTTTTTCACCCGCGTGGTGACGGATAATGATGATGATGATGATGATGAAAGTATCCTATGTGTTAATCCAGCGACTCATCTACGTCCATACTAAATTTCATCTAAATTGGCCTCGCTGTTTGAGCGTGAAAGAGTAACAAACATCCACACATCCATACATCCATATATCCATACTCACACAAACTTTCGCATTTATAATATTAGTAGGATTATAGTAGGAAAATCTATCGATCGATATAAGCTATTCCGGTACATAATTTCACGCACTTATAGGTTTGTAACTGAACAAATTTTTAATCTGTAAATTGTAATGTATCCAAACAGACAGACTGACGGATAAATAATCAAAGATTCCTTGAAGAACTACAGTTTAGAAAAATAACAAAATATTATTGCCCATTTATCGCCAAAAGCACACTTCTTAAGTTATAATACGAGTATGTTGCCATTATAGCACCATAAAGCCAATCTCGTTTTGGTTAATAAACGTAAGAGAGTCAAAGGGCTCCGAGGTCAATGGTGATGTACTTAAATCTTACATTTCGTTAAGGGAAGGGTGGAACCGCTAATGCGCTCGTTGCTTTTTAATTGTTACCGCTCTTACAATTTGCGTACAAAGTACTGTCACGGGAGATATGAACTTAACGTAACAGCTTCACGTCCTTACTTGGAGTTGTTTTGAGACAATTTTGGGAGCAGGCGTAACTTTGCCAAAAATCTGGTTATGAATTCGGGTGTTCGAAATATCTTAAGTTTTAAGCGAGTGTGTTGCGTTGTATACCTTTAACATGGCCAGTAAGCGTATAAGGTAAGTATAAGTGACTCTTATTAGACTTGTTTGTCAAGCGAAAAGTTTCAGATTCACTCCCTGGCTAGGTGAAATTACTTGGAGAAGTCTTAAAAGCAAATGTCTTGGGGTGGAGAGCACAGTTCAGTGCCACTACAGTCGTTAGCTACAAAACTATAGTTGTAAGCTCTGGGTGGCGCTGCAACTGTCATGGGCAAGCGCAGTTCATCTTTGAGAGTTTGTACTTATACTGTCAGTTTTGTGTGTCTGTTAAAATCTGTTTAATTAAGAACTAACATCAAATGAGGGTAGTTGAATAAAACACCCGCCTCTTAAGATGCAGACACCCGCTTCTCCAGTCTACTCGTAAACACGGTCGAAGCAACTTGGTCGAATTGTCGAGGTTGGTTAAAATTATGTTTTGATATATTAAGGGAGCGAAAAATTTCCGATATTCTCTTAAAAAAGAATAACAATGTGCTTAACATCCGGCGCACAATTTAATAGAATAAAAATGAACAATATTGTTATTGTTAATATGATGTTTGCATTGGGGTCATGCATCATCATCATTATCATCATCATCAGCCGTTTGACGTCCACTGCTGAACGTATGCCTCCCCCAGAAATTTCCAAAAGTACCGATTTGCAATCCTTTCTTCCGGGTCGTGTATGTTTTTGATGAATTAAAGTGTGTATCCATGCCTCACGCGGTACAGGGAATCACCACATGCCGAGAGTGAGTGTATGAATTTTTTTTTCGAGCGGACTAATGCTGTTTGCCTCTACCGGCATTTACAGCGTCACCGGACGGGTGGCGAGCGTAGAAGGCACTCAGCTTTCAGTGTGAAGGAAATATCTACTAGTTATATGCCAAAAGTATAAACATTATTAATTAAAAATACGGAATTACTCACGTAATATTTATCGGATAGGTCCGACTATAGTTTCTACCACAGTCGGTGGTATTTTTCAAGGAGTGTTCGGGACGCCCGCGTCGATGACGTCTCGCTTAGTACTGCGGGCGGCCGCTCGTAGCACTCGTGATGTTAGAGGTTGGTGCGGGGGGCGGGATACACTATGTTGGGTCGGCGCGTCAAGAGGGTCATAACGACGTCGACGCGGCGTCCCGAACACTCCTTGAAAAAGGCCACCGAATGTGGTCGAAACTATAGTCGGATCTATCCGATAAATATTACGTGAGTAATCCCGTATTTTTAATTAATAATATAAACATTGTTAATTAAGTTATACCACTTAAAAAGTAAGCATTAAAAAATAGTGTTTTTCATCTGTCATAATGTTAAAAATCATCAAAATGTTTTTTTTTAAAGCACACATCCATTAATTAACAGTAATTAATATGTTAAGCGTATCACCTTCACATGTTTCCAGTCCTCTACCTATTACCATCACTCACACGCTGTCCCCAAAGGACTATGTGTCTAGACAATAGCAACTTTACCCAGTTACAACTTCATAACGTAACTTATAATACGTATATAACGGAATTTGAAGCAGATTACGCAGTCTGACCTTAGGTAACAATAAAATTATTCGGGATGGATTTGATTAAATCTGTACTGGATCGACGCTTATTTAACCAGCATTAATTTACTTTGTGGATATCTGAGGGTATTTATTTGTTTTATAGTATCATGCAGTTACTTAAAAATTAGATGCTTTTATTTCATAACTTGAAAATACATATCTACAAATATGTTAGGTAGATATAGGATGTCCCAGAAGTCGATAACAAGCCGGATGCGAGTGACATGCCAAAGCTATTTGTATCAGAAAAATATTTATAACATCTTATTTATGTATTGTAAATTTGTGGAGCTGAGATGTTACCATCATCATCCCAGCCCCACAAATTTCCAAGGGACCGGTTGAAAGCGGCTTGCATCCAACGTCGTCCTGCGACCTTTATCAGGTCGTCTGTCCACCGTGTCGGTGGATGACCTACGCTGCGCTTGCTGGTCTTTGGTCTCCACTCCAGAACCTTCTGGCTCCACAGGTCATCTGTTATGCTTGCTATGTGGGATACTCACTTCCGCTTCAACTAGCTTATCTCCTCAGGTATGTCGGTGACTTTAGTTCGTCTACGGATCTCCTCATTTCTGATTCGATCTCGTAAAGAAACTCCGAGCATAGCTCGTTTTGCGGCTTTCAGCTTGCTTATAAGGCCCATAGTAATAGTGCGGTCCCAATCAAACCATAATCGATTTCAGCGCGATAACAGTCGGTCCCTATCACCGTGAACGTGATTACAGTGGCCCACGCTACGTTATTGATGACGTAATAGCTGCCGCCATATTAACAATTATAATAATAATAATAATTTATTTATTGACACACAGTTACAATTACTTGAACCATGCTCTATACCAAAATCGTCGTGAGCGTTCTGTCAAAAGTGGCATGGGTTTGTTTGTTTTTACAAGGTATTTACTGCTTTGTCCCTTGTTTTGATGTAAAAGTTGTAAAAGTCGGTCCATCTAATGTTTCTTTTTAGTCTAAATATACCACACAGTTAACCTTATGCACTATATTTTTATGCATTTGTTTTTCGCGCGCGAATGCGGTCTACAACTCCGGTCCGATTGATCAACACGCTTACATTGCCACGAGCTGTCAAAATCGCGATATTTGTCTCGGACCGGCTGTAGTAGACGATAACACTGGGAGAAAAAATATCAAGAAACGAACCGCAGTATGATATACCACATTTCAGAGCAATATTAATTTGTCATCACTGGTAACACTGACTGGGCAAGATTTTGTCTTGAGGCACTGAGGTATTGGACATTGGACATTATCTTTGTCTTGTCCATATCCGTTTGTATTGTTCATCTTAAAGCCTACTACACTTTGGGAAACTTAATAATGACCTTCGAGCGTCGTGCTGAGGTCTTCCATGGAGTCTGCCATGACGACAATATCGTCGGGAAATCGAAGGTGAGTTAGTTAAGTTACTCGCCGTTGATATTGATAATTGTCCTTGCTATTTCAGGAGCTTGAAGGCATCTTCCAATGCAGTGATGAACAGTTTCGGAGATATAACGTCTCCATGTCTCACGCCTCTTTGCAATGGAATTGCCTGCAAATTCTACTCCTGTATTCGGACTGACTGTACCTATATACGAGTATATGTACTTATATTATGTAGATGTATAAAAAACACTTGAAAAATTGGCCAAACATTTTAGGCAAGAACTTACAATAAATGTTATTGTTAACAGAAGTAAAAAAGAAATAAGGGTTGTGTTTTATTAATAAATAAATTAACACTTTATAATCAATTAGTAAAACTTCGTATTCTTAAAATCAAGTACCTACCGAATAATTATTAAGAACAAACTTACTAATTTAAAATATAAATGATATATATTATATAAATATTATATTGTATAATACATGTGTTATTGTAATTTGACATGATAAAAAATTAACATATTACAAAAAAATATATTATTAATATTTTAGGCATCAATTTACAATAACATTATTCAGAAATAAGTAATATGTATAGTGTGGGTTGCACACCATCACACGTCACTCGTTACTTTAATTGCCTACAATTTTATAACTTAGTTTATTGTATATTTCTAATAACTTTACCCGCATCCGGCTTGACGTTGTCTTCTGGGACACCTGTATACCTGACCTCCTTTGACTGTATTCGAAACAATAAAACAGTATGACGGAAAAAACTAAAATTTAGGTTTTTGCCATACTTCACATACGTTAGTTCCGAGAAATTTACTTCACGATCTTTTACTTACTTACTTGGTACTTGGTGGGCTGGCTTTTTTCCGCAACCAGGCCGCTGTGGCGCGGCCCATTTTGCGTGATAGCTGGGTGACGCTGATCAGTCCAGCCACCCGGTGTCGCCCAGGAAAGCCAGCAGCTCCTTCGGCTTGGCGCAGGCTTCCCACACTGTCCTCGGCGAGCCGAGGTTAGCTGCCCTTTATGCCGCCACGCTCCTGCATTCGATGAGCAGATGCGCAGCTGTTTCTTCCGCCTCCATGCAGCCTCTGCATAGGGGGCTGTCTGTAACACCTAGATTAAACAGGTGTTTGTTTAAGGAGCAATGACCGGTCATAATTCCGACGATATGTCGTACATTATTTCTTTTAAGATTGAGGAGTTTTCTGGAGAATTTCAGATTTAGAATCGAAAAAGCCTCCTTCGACTGCCTACAACCCTCGATACTTGCCCAGTAGTTCTGATGCTGGTCCTTAGTTTTTTTGCGAATCCATGCACGAATTTGACTGAAAGGTAGGGGGATCATTGGTTCTGGTCCTGCATACGTCATTCCGGAACCTCTCCTTGCTAGCTCATCAGCCGCATCGTTACCTCTGGAATCGCTGTGCCCCTTTATCCATTAAATGACAGTGTGACATTATTGTTATGTTTACTTACTTCCTCCAATAGTCGGTGACATTGTATGATCAGCCCCGAAGAGTGGTCGTATCTATTTAGGGCTCGTAGTACCGCAGTGCTGTCGCAGAGTATCCTAATATTACAATTGGTTACCTTCCTGCAAAGTACTGCTGCTGTGGCTTGGATGACACCCACACATTCTGCTTGGAATATAGAGTTGTGTTTACCTAGCCCTGTTGCTATGTGTATGTTTAGTTCCTCCGAGAACGCTCCCGCTCCGGTGCCTGTTGCCATCTTGGAGCCATCTGTGTAAATTCTGATTTCATGAATACCTGAGCAGTCGCTTGGCTCTTCATTTAGTTGTACGCGGTAGCTCTTTGTAAAGAAGTGTTGCTTTTGTACTCTATCATAGATAGACTTTATTAAGGGGTTTCCAACTGCAAAGTTTTCTATGATTGTTGTATGGGGTGCTAATTGATCCTGATACCAGAGGTTCAGTGCCTTTAGCCTGTACGCAGCCGCCGCGGCCTCTTGTTGTATGTATAGGTGTAGCGGGGTCAGGCCTATCAGGGCCTCAATCGCGGCGGTTGGTGCAGTGCGCATGCAGCCTGTTGTGGCTACACAGGCAAGTCTCTGAAAGGTTTGTAGCTTGGTTTTGGTGGTGCTCAGGGTGGTTCTGGGCCACCACACAGTTGCACCATATGTTATTGAAGGTCTGATTACCGTTTTATATAGCCACAGGGTGATCTTAGGGCTTAGTCCCCATGTTTTACCTATCATCCTTCTGCATTGCCAGAACGAAATACTGGCCTTGATTAACTTGTTCTCTAAGTGCTTGGCCCAATTCAACTTGCTGTCTAGTGTGACTCCCAGATATTTCACTTCTTCTGACAGTTTCAGTTGCTTGTTAAATAGGCTAGGTAGTGTAAACCTGCCTAGGGTTCGTTTGTTAGTGAACATCACCAGTTCGGTTTTAGCTGGGTTTACGGAGAGTTCGTATTCTATGCACCATTTTTCGACAACCTTTAACGGATTTCTCATCAGGTCACATGCCACACTGGCAAAATGGCCTGATATTAGTATTGCGAGGTCGTCTGCATACCCTACCGTGAAGAAGCGACTTGTATTCAGCCTGGTGATTAGATCATTGACTACTAGATTCCATAGGAGCGGGGACAGGACACCTCCTTTGAGGGCACCCCTTGGCCACCACTCCCCTGGTCGTGCCGTTTAAATCAATACGTATCGCCCTTAATTCTAGCATGTTAATGATCAAATCGACCAGGGTCAGGTCTACTTTATGTTTAAGCAGTGCTGCTCTGATGCTGCTAAAGTTAGTTTTGTCAAAGGCTCCTTCTATATCAATGAAAGCTCCTAGACATAAATTTTTACTTTTAATATCTCGCTCTACTTTGTGTATAACACTGTGTAGGGCGGATTCGGTAGATTTACCTGCGCTGTTACGCGTGCTGTTCTGGGTGAAGTGGCGCGGTAATGAGAACTGTGTCTCTGATGTACCTATCACAGAGCCTCTCCAAGGTTTTCAGGAGAAAAGACGTAAGACTTATCGGTCTATAAGCCTTTGCTTCTGTGTAGTCACTCTTACCCGGCTTTGGTATAAACAAGACCTTAACCTCTCTCCACCCTTTGGGCATGTATCTGTGCGCCAGACATGCCTTGAAGATAGCACTCAATGTCTCGTTTATATGATATTCACTCCATTGTAGGAGTCCTGGGAATATCCCGTCCAAACCTGGCGTTTTGTACGGTGTGAATGTGTTGATTGCCCAGTTTAGTCTCTCTCCTGTAACAACAGTCTGTGCAACAGCCCAGTCTGTCGCTGTAGGTGGTGCCATGAGGTGTTCTGTCCAAACATTTGAGTCTGATATTAGACACCCAGGAAAGTGTGTTTTCAGAAGTATTGTATAGGTTTCTGTTATAGTTTTTGTAAACGTATTGTCGCTTTTCTTTATGGAGCCGATGTCGCGGTTCGGCTTACTGGCGAGTATTTTCCTAACCCTATTCGCTTGTCCATTCGACTTGATGCTGGTGTTGTAGTTTTTCCATGACCTGCGTGACCTGGACCGTATATTTTTCTTATATTTAGCCTCGGCTATTCTATAGTTGTCCCAGTCCTCGTCCATGCATGTATTCATGGCTCTATTGAACAGCTTGCGTACCTTCCGCCTCTGTCGTTCCAGCGCTTTGGTCCACCCCTGATTGCCTCCCCCAGCGTTTGGCAAAGAGAGGGGGCATGCGCTTTCAAAACTCATAGTGAGACTATACGTGAGTTGTTCAACAGTTTGCTCTATTTCTTCTATGTTTACCAGTTGCGTGTTCGCACTTACTGTGTTCATGTTTTGTTCAAGGGACCTAGTGAAGATCGTCTTGTCAGTCCTGCGGGGGTTGCGGATTGGTGTTAGTATCTGTTTGCTTATTTTTAGTTCATACCTGATCCACCTGTGGTCGGAGCCGGAGTATTCGTCTGATACTTCCCAATTCTCTATGAGGTTTGTATTACCTAAGACCAAGGTGAGGTCGATGATAGTACGGCTGCGTAGTCTAACAAAAGTTGGTTCCGCGCCTGTATTTGCTATAAGGAGATTTGTAGTAAATAAAAAGTTTACCAGGTCCTCCCCTCTGCTGTTTGACGTGGGCATACCCCATATAGGGTGATGGGCGTTTGTGTCTGCTGATATTACTAGTTTGAAGTCATTGGGCTCGCAGTATCTTACCAGGTCCGCAACGTCTTTCGATGGGATCTCCTCGTCGCCGGGCATGTAGGCTGACGCGACGATCACGTCCCCAGCTTCCTCCCCGAGAACACCCCGGAGCCTGGCAGTAGCCAAGTCTCTGGAACAGAACTCGGTTAGAGGCAATGAAGCAATGTTGCTTGGTACATATATACATGCTCGAATGTTGTTTTTGGAGGTGTTGTCATATATTAACTTACCCCTTAGATTATTGAGACCACACACACGCCCCGCCCTGATCCACGGCTCCTGGATCAAGGCCATGGTCTCCTCGCTGTCATCCCCCAGCACTCTGCGCAGGTTAGCCGTTGCAGTGAGGCTGTGCTGGAGGTTTGTCTGAATGACCTTACACGTCATGGAGGATTAGGTCGCCATCATTCAAGCTACCCTCCTCCTCTGACTCAGCCGTGTTGGCCCCGTTTGGATCCCTGCACTCTCCTCTGGTAGGGGGGTCAGGATCCACACTCATATCCTCCGTCACCTTTGAGGACGATGGTTTGGGCGATGAGTGTGACAGCTCGTCCGGAGTTTCCCCCGTCTTGCCGTCTGGAGCCCGCATGGTATCCAGCTTGTCTGCCGGTGTGGGCTTGCTTGCTGGTGCAGGTGGTTCGTCCTGAAGAGACCCGTTCGCTGCATAGAATCAAACGTAGACATTCCCCAGGTTGAAGGCTAGCCTCCGTCCTTTCTCTACGAGTGTAGGTATAAGGGGTTCGGGAATCCCCAACTTGAGGAACATCGTGTCGTCTCCGTGCATGCTATGCGCGAACAGTCTCCAGGTGTTCACCTGGGCCCACTTGTTCTGATCCGCCAGAATCAAGCGCGTGTCTTCGACAGAGCTATCACATTCCGGGATGAACAGTGCTGCTCTTACTACTCGGGTTAAATCTCCCTGTCGTTTGACAGTGAGTTTAACCCCTGAGTCAGCTGAAAGACTGCTAACTGCCTTGTTGAGCCACCGCAGTGAAGCATCATCCTCACACCACAGCTTCAGGGCTCCATCTGCAATGATGGGCTTCCCTCTGAAGCAGGGGGAGAATGTGATGTTAGGATCTTTAACATCAGCTAGAATCCTGTTGACCAGGTACTTCTTCACTTTGGTGGCTTGCTCTTCTTTCAGCTCTTGGCTTTCCACCGTCACCGCTACGCATAGCTCATTCTGAGCAATGTCTGCGTAGCTGGTCAGGGTGCGCCGTGAGCTGTCCAGTTTGGGTCTTTTGTGTTCACCTCTAGGTGACACCGTGTCATCCAACCGGGTACGCTTGCCGGGCTCAGTGCGGGGAGGGGCCTGTGCAGATTTCGAAATGGCCACTGCCCCACGCCTCTGGCGATTGTACCGGTTGCTGTGTTTAGGGTGCGACCACTTGCTCTGGACCCCTGAAGGTCCTGGTTCTGCCGTTAGTGGTGCTCCAGTCTTCAGTGGTTCAGCAGGTGGTGCGGTGCTGTGTCCTGCTTTTTTAAAGAAGTAGCTCGGGCCAGGTGCGCCGTTACTGGTATCTCCAGTCGTCTGCTTCTGACCTTCCGGATGGTCTCCTGCCTTAGGGACTCCAGCCTGAGGCTTAAGTCCCGTTAGGCTAGATCCCGTACCGGTGTTTTCAGCTTCTGACCTTTGACTAGCCAGTCGCGCTTCGGCCTTTTGCTGCTTCTTTAGCTTCTGCCTCAGTCGGTTTCTTTGACTTTTGCTTAGAGTCTCTGGGACTTGCGCGCCCTCGAGTCTCTTTTCACTGGGGAATCCAGCCTCTGGCTTAAGTCCCTTAGCGTTAGCGTGGGGGAATCCAGCTTCTGGCTTAAGTCCCTTAGCGTTAGCATGGGGGAATCCAGCCTTTGGCTTAAGTCCCTTGGCGTCAGCATGGGGGAATCCAGCCTTCGGCTTAAGTCCCTGTTGCTTGTCTCTTGCTTTTTTGCCTTCGGTCCAACAACCGTCCAGGCAGAGGTGCAGGGCTCCGGGGCCGACATGGCCGCCACGAGCTCCTTCACCGCTTCACCTAAACCCGTGGGGGTTTGCTCACCTCTCTCTTCTTCCACATCGTGTAATACTTTGCCCCCCCCAGAATACGTGGGGCAGCCCGAGCTATGCTCAGGGAGGGATTCTCCGGGTAAACCGGTACCCTCCTGGGGTAGTTCCTTATTTAAGTTTGCAGCCATAGTGTGGTCGGATTTTTATACAGGGGTTTCCTTCCCCCGGCCAGATTATCGGTTTTGTGTATGTTCCCTCTCCCATTCCGCCCATGATCCGGGTCTAGCTACGAAAGTAGCCCGTCCCATTTCACAGGCGGCGCAGGAGCTGGATATATCACTTGGGCGCCGATGATTCGCCTTTGCGCTGCATACTTGGCTATTATGGTCACGAGGTAGATGTTATAGGCGGGCTCGTTGGGGACCATAACATTGCCTGGGGAGGACGACCCACAAAGATGTTAGTATGTGGGCCCAGCCCTAGACCGCGGCGGCAGTCTCAAGATGGCGTGGACGTGTATGAAGCACTTGTTGGTGCGCGCCTGTAGTCTAGATCCGCACTTCTAGACGTACGCAGCTGGCATTACTTAGCATTTTATAGAGGCATGTTCTTTGGCCTTGAACATACCCCACTAAGACCAAAACCAACCCGTTCCCCCCCTCACGATCTTTTATATTCAGGGTTATTGGTTAGCGACCTATTCCCGTTAAGGGCGCGTAGTTTACATCCCTTTTGACTGATTTGATTATGAAACACCGTATCCTAAATCTAACCGTTATCGAGATATATGAATTAAATTTAAATATATAATTGTTATTATATCCTATTATTTGATTTTTACATGTAAAATAAGATGATTTATGACCTCAATAACCAATATTGTACTTAACATTAATAGATAAGTTGTAGACGATTACAACTTATAAAAAAACTAATCTATACTAAAATTATAAAGAGGAATATTTGTTTGTATCTAAGTATGTTTGTAACGAAATGGCTCAAAAAGTACTGGACCGATTTCAAAAATTCTTTCACCATTGGCAATCTACATTCACCCTGAGTAACATAGGCTATATGAGATTCATCATAATCATCATCATCCACCACCGCGGGCGAAACCGCGGAGAACAGCTAGTAAATAATAAAACAATTAAATTCAAATATTTCGATAACGGTTAGATTTAGGATACGGTGTTGCATAGTCAAATCAATCTAAAACGATGTGAACTACACGTTTTTAACGGGAATAGGTCGACTGGTCAACTAGAGGTATTCGAAAAAGTAGAGACATAATGTTTGAGTTATATCACAAAAAATCTTTAACTTCTAGTAAAGATTTTCATGATTATGTAAGAAATTACTCAAAAGTTTTTAAGTCAGTATGCAAACGCGCAAAAGCTTTGTTTATAAGGGATAAAATTCGAAAATCTAATGACAAAATTAAAACAGTTTGGAAAACTATTAATACAGAGACCGGCAAAAGTAAATCTTTTAATTCAGAATATGTGCTAGAAATAGATAACCAAAAAGTTTCAGACCCAAGTCATGTTGCGAATTCATTTGAAAATTTCTTTTCCAATATACCACTAGAAGTCACCAAATCTCTTGATTCTTGCCCTTGTGTTGCAGTGGGCTTTCTGAAAGACAACTTCTCGCTCCAAATTCCTGAGTTTAGGTTCCGACATATATCTACTTTTGAAATAATAAAAACATTTAAAAGTTTAAACGTTAAAGCAACAGAGGATTTATGGGTATTATCCGTAAAAATGCTAGAGTCAATAATAGAAGTTATAGCGCCACATTTGATGATAATATTTAATTTATGTATTGATAGAGGTACATTTCCTGACCTAATGAAAATGAGTAAAATCACCCCTATTTTCAAATCAGGTAGTAAGGCCGACCCCTCAAATTATAGACCGGTCTCTGTGCTTCCGGCTTTGAGCAAAATATTCGAAAAGATAATGCTTCAACAACTCTTGTCTCATTTTAATGAACATAGGATTTTACACGAAAATCAGTTCGGTTTCACGAAAAGCAGATCAACAACAGATGCAGGAGTCCAGTTAGTCAAGCATGTGCTGGAGGCTTGGGAGAGCTCACAGGATGCCATTGGCGTATTTTGTGATCTCTCCAAAGCTTTCGACTGTGTAGAGCACCGCACCCTAATTTATAAGCTACACCACTATGGAATTCGTGGAGCTGCTCTGAATCTTGTAGAATCATACTTATCTGATAGGCAGCAAAAAGTTGGCATTAATGGCGTGACATCTTCTGGATCTTTGGTTAGAATGGGGGTTCCACAGGGGTCGATCTTGGGTCCGTTCTTATTCTTAGCATATATCAATGACTTACCACATATGGTTGAGGGCCTTGCTGACATAGTTCTTTTTGCGGATGATACTTCTCTGATTTTCAAAGTAGATAGGAAAGATAGAGAACTAGTTCAAGTCAACAACGCGTTAACTATTGTTTCAAATTGGTTCGTCGCAAACAACCTGCTTCTCAACGCAAAGAAAACGAAATGTTTAAAATTTTCCATGCCTAATGTAAGACATATAGAGCCAAACGTATTACTCGACGGAAATAAATTGAAAATTGACAAGGCAATAGTCTTTCTAGGTATTAGCATAGACTCTAAATTACAATGGGGTCCTCATATTGATGCACTATCTGGAAGACTGAGCTCAGCTGCATATGCGGTTCATAAAATTAGGCAATTGACAGATATAGCTACTGCTCGACTGGTCTACTTTGCTTACTTCCACAGCATAATGTCATATGGTATCCTGCTGTGGGGGTCAGCGGCGGACATAGAGACAGTTTTTATATTGCAAAAGCGGGCAGTTCGAGCCATCTACGAAATGGGTCCCCGCGAATCCTTAAGGCAAATGTTCAAAGAAATTAATATATTAACTCTTCCATCTTTGTATATCCTAGAAAATATAATGTACGTTCGTAAAAATATAAAGAAGTTTAGAATAAATAGTGATATGCATAATATTAATACTAGAAATAAGGATAGGATAGCTGTATCTAAATTTAGACTCACGAAAACTAAAAATAAGTCCTTCTTAGGCAATTGTGTACGTTTCTATAATAAAATCCCGAAAGACATTACTGAGCTCACTGAAGGGAAATTCAAGTTACGTGTCAAAAATATACTAATGAAAAAAGCCTATTATAAATTGAGTCACTACTTAGAAGACAAAGATGCCTGGAAGCTTTCCACTTCTGCCTAATAGCCAACTATTGAATAAATTTGTTATTTTAATACTACTCATATGTAACCTCAATGTACAAAGACTTGAAAAAAAAATGGCCCACGAGTTTCTTGCTGCTTCTTCTCGGCGGTGGTTCTTTTCCGAAGACAGCGGTAGTATCATTTAAAAAAAAAATTTTTTTTGACGTTCATAAGAGTGTCTATGATGCCTAAACTGAATAAATAATTTTTGAATTTGAATTTGAATTTGAACTAAGCAATAAACTCTGTATATAAAATAGGTTAGTGATTCACTCCTATCTCGCTTGAGGGTCAGTGATGATGCGGTCGAACGTATTATAACTGTAGCTTATATTCCGTCTTGAGACATTTTTCAACAGCAAATCTGTAAATCAAATTTCATCCTTCACTTATTGACAAAAAGCGTTTTTTTATTAGTACACGTATACTTATAAACTCCATCCTTTTCAAGCTCCAACCGGTAATTTTTTAAGATCGCCAGGGGCATCCATTTTACCTTTTAATAGACTTCAATCAAGGTTTACCAAACTCCAGTTTGTCTTAAATAAATCCGATCGAGTTGAAAGTTGTCAAACTCATCAAATTCTATATTCCATTAAGAGGATATCGGTGTCTTGTTTACAGAGTGGATCCATTCCCCGGGTAAAGTTAATGCCGATGCGCAATAGACTACCTACAAATATATAGCAGGATATAGGATGTTTCATCGAGATCGACCAGTATGATGAACTCGTAAACTTATAAGGCTCTAAGTTACGTATTGTTTAGTACATGGATGACCAAGCGAGGCCTTAGTATAAGCTCTTAAAGCGAGACTTCTAGAAAACTGGCCGGCCTAATTACCATGACAACGTTATAGCAGGCCTGCCCAGGTCTACTGATTAAGAACAGTAGATAAACCGTTCACCTGTTTTTTTGTATGGACTGGCGTCATCGTGATAGGTACTTTAAATCCGCTGAGATTATCAGCTTACAAACGTCCTAGACGTTCTAGACGATCTGCAAAGTTGATTATAGGAAATTGTTAGAAAGCCACAGACAACATTATCCGTTCATTTTTGTAGAAAACAATGATCAAACAGTTTACCTAAATGAGCGTCATGGTATGATTTAATTCAAAACTGTTTAAGCCAGGTTTAAGAACTGCACGGAGCTTGTATGTTTTTTCAAAGCTGTAAACAAAGTAAAATTTTCTTGGTCTAACCTCAAGCCAAATACTGTTTGCCTTAGTGTTGCTTAACAACGCCATCTATTGTAAAGTAGCTTTAGTGTTGCTGTGTCGGTAAACAGTTTAGTTGTTGTTTAAACTGATGGCCCTAGTTGCCTTAATGATATTGTAACAGTTGTTCATTGCCTGAAAACACGGATAAAAGTATGTTCTCTAAACATGAAATCTTGCTGGATCGATTTATTGCCCCCGAAACCTCCTGCATGCTGAATTTCAGGAAAATCGTTGGAGCCTTCTCCAAGATTCAGATGAATTATACACATTATAATATAAACAAGGTAAAATATATTATATAAAGGTATTTAGATAGATAGATGTTTGGAAACGGTACAAATCACCTGATATTAAGTAGTAACCTCTACCTATAGACCAGATGCATCCTCACACCGCACTCCAACTGCACTGGGTCCGTAACTCTGAGACATTAAAATGATTGCATAGCTAGTACTTTCCATGCTAAAAGAGAAAACTCATTTCTACCTCTTAACATTGTCCGATATCAGAGGTTCTTTTTCATGGAATCGTGACATTGTTTACTATGCCCATACGTTTTGAATTTTTCAGTATTACAAACTAATATAAATTTCCTTTCTTAAAACTTAAAAAAAAAACTGAAGAATCAAAACGTACGGGCATAGTAAGCAATGTGATGATTCCATAAAAAAAATCACTGAAATCGGACATTAACAACCATTTAACAGAGGTAGAAAAGAGTTCTCTCTTTTAGTACGGAAAGTACTAGCTATACAATCCTCTTAAGTTGTGTCATGTCCCTGTAATTTGCCGGCAACCATACATTCAAACCAAAACGCAGTATTGCGAACATTACTGCTTCACGGTAGATAAGGGTGGGGTGGTGGTACTCCCTGGGGGCGAACTCATTCACAAAGAGTTCTACTGCTGTTAAACATAGCAGTTCAGCTGGTACCCTGGCTACGATCCGAGGGGTCCCAAGTTCGATCCCTGGCCTGGCATTAGTGTAATGATTAGACATGTCTGCTGATTGGGCGTTGTGATGTGATATGGCGTGTGCCCATGCCCTATAATTGGATTTATATTTATGTACCTTTAATATTGGTACATAATACAATATACACTATTATAGTCCGGTCAATCTAGACATTCGAAGGTGCATAAAATCACAAGCTGTAAATCAGTAAAATTATTCAAAACATAATTATAAATACAATTTCTAAGTTCCCCATCATTCCCGTGTATGGAAAATATTTTACTTGAGGTCAAGAAAATGAGTTTTTCGCGATTTTCAGAACCGTAAATTTTATCATAAAATTACCTTGTAGTATGTTTAAATACAAAATATTGTAGATCATAAAATTATGTTAAAAGAATGTGTCAATGCTTTTTTTCCTACGAGCCACCGTTTCTGAGATATAACTATTCAAAAAGTTGTAAAAGTTGTTATCGTCATAAGATGCACACGCTACCTATGAGGTAGTGTACTTAGCGCGTTTTTTTAACGTGGTTTCCCCAGTAGTCCTACTCCACGGGTCAGTTGTGTTCCTGATTAATTTGCAAGTATTGCAAAATAACGGAAATTTTCAAAGATTGGAATAGATAAAAGCGATGTAAATTAAAAAAAGTGGTAAAGTTCATTCGTCGGATTCGTAACCTTCAAATTCTTCTTGTTCTTCTTCTTGATCTTGTTCTTCTTCTTCTGCTTCTTTTTTTATGATTTTTCTGGGTGTAAGTACATTGCGTCAATAGCGATTGATTCGTTGGAATCAAACGAATCCTCCTATTGGTGATTCAACATTAGAGCACAACCGGCCTTGACAGTTTGTACTACATGCCAGAGAACAAAACAGTCCGACTTTTTTGCAACCACATTTAGCACTGCATCTTGTTTTGAGTTGCAAAAAATTGTGTTCAGCAGTTTTTCCGGCACCGATGGGAGTAAACTTTGAACTGGCTATATTGTTGACCAACTTCCAACCCCAGTCTGTAGGGTCTAGTTGATAACCAAGCCACGCTGGTCTTGGTAATATACCCGAAAAAGATGTTAATGAGCAGCAACTGAGGATGGAGGAAGACAAGCTAATTGAACTTGTTTTTTATTTTAATATTTTTTAATAAAACACGCAAATCGATGCTTATCTAAACAGGTAGTTTTTGTAGGAGCTCCGTACATGGAAAGGAGAAAGCGGATGTCGTTGGCTCGTAGGAAAAAAGTATTGTGACATTTTTTCTAGATAATTTAATGATTTATAATTTTTGTCTGGAGTACTTTTATTATAAAACTTACCCCTTTGCTGAAAATACCGAATAAATAATTTTTTGACCTTAGAACTCGAGTAAAATTTAATACCAACTTCCATTATATTTAGTTATTGTAGTGTATCTTAAAAACTACTAGACCGAATTTGATAAAATTGAAATGGGACCACTAGGAAAGCACCAGCTTTCAAACAAAAAATTTTGAGAATCGGTGCACCCAGTCGAAAGTTTTGAGGTAACAAACATAAAAATAAAAAACAGTCGAATCAGACTCACTCAATTGACGGTACTCAATTGAATACCGTCAATTTTAACCTTTTTGGAAGTTAAAAGTGTTAATCCAGCGCCTCGTCTACTTTCATACAATTTTCATCAAAACTTTTCTATGTGTTCAAGCGCGAAGAAGTAACAAACATGCAAACACGCTCACAAACTTATGCCTTTATAATAATATGGCGAGTATTTCCTACCGACTTCCAAAACAAGGAGGAGGTACTCAATTCGACTGTATTTTTTTTTATATTTGTTACCTCATAACTTTCGACTGGGTGAACCAATTATCAAAATACTTTGGCTAAGCTGGTGCTTTCCGAGTGGTCCCATTTCAATTTTATCAAATTCGGTCTAGTAGTTTTTAAGATACACTACAATAACTAAATATAATGGAAGTTGGTATTAAATTTTCCAAATTGTACTTGTTTTCTACCGACTTCCAAAACAAGGAGGATGTACTCAATTGGCCTGTATGTTTCTTTTTTCTGTTTTTATCTCATAACTTATAAAATTACATGAAGTTAAAAAGAATTTAACGAAATTCTTTTGTCTGGCAACATTACATTTATATTTTTCCTTTACAATAATATACAAGTGGCGCAAAAGTAATGACCTGATCTGGTTCAGCTACTAATTTCTATAGTGCCAGTACTTTTGCGCCATCCTGTATATTCGAGGTATTGTACGGCAGTTGAATGTGACCTTGGATTAGTATTGACCGGCGAGTAAATGAGTCGGGCTTTGCTATGACAAATTTTATTTTTGATAAGGTTAGCGTCGCGTCGCTATGTATATACTCGTGTGGGTAATGACACGATAAAACTTAGAATGTTATATGTAACATAAGATATGTATGACTGCTTATTTCTTATAAAATTGATTGTTCTCATGTTTATTTAAAATAATTATGAATAAAAAAGTTTGAATGTCAGATTAATGAAATATGCTAGGACGACTTAAAAACACTACAAGTACAATTTGAAAAAAATAATACCGACTTCCATTATATTCAGTTGTTGGAGTGTAACTTAAAAACTACTAAACCGAATTTGATGAAATTTAAATGGTACCACACGCAAAGCAACAGCATTCAAACAAAAAAAATTTGTAAAATTCACCATGTCGAAAGTTGACGTAACAAACATAAAAAAACAGTCGAATTGTGTACCTCCTCCTTTTTTGGAAGTCGGTAGAAAAGCTGAGTTGTACCATATTTCTTGCAAATAAATTATCCTTTAAAAACCATTACCCGAATAGTTCATAGTTTTTTCATATACCTATTATTGTTTTACAGAACTATTTGAAAATACCTAAGTAATAATAATTATTTACCCAAAACACAGCGGAACAAATTCGTAAACAAATATTTGAACAATAAGTCACATATCAAGTAATTTAGTAATTAAATTTTAATACAAACGTACGTTTTATAATTAGTGTCATATCGGCAAAATAAAAAATTAAATTCAAAACCATAACATGTAATATGACAACGTACAAAGGAAAATAATGTTGAATATAAATATGCAACTTTGTCAAAATTTTATGTAACACATGGGTATGTATGGGTTGTCTGGAAGAGATCGCTTTGAGCTATGAGACCGCCCATTTTTACACTTAGTTTTTAGCATTATTTTTGCTAATATTAAGTCATAAATATGGTGACTCATACAGTGTCAGCTATCTATTTATGTATTGTAGCTTATTGTATACTAGCAAGTGACGAGCCAGGCAAGTCATGCGCGTGATGGTAAGCACTTGCCCAAATGACAGTTGGAGGGCAGCCCAGAGTGTGGCACTGGCCTGCGTTCGTCACCGCGACGCTCTGTGAGCCTAGCACGAATAACTGCGTAAGTGTAACGTAACATGTCGTCACGGGAAACAGTACAAACTGTCGCTTATCTAGGGCAACTGTGACACAGAAATCTCATAGTTTGTACACCGTACGTACGTACTTACGATAATTATACTTATTTCAAATTGTTTGTGCCACGACCTTTTGAGTCTCTTTGCTCAATAATTCCCTTACTACAGTGCCCTTTACATCCTATTACAACCCTATTAGAAAGAAATAAAGAAAATAATTTTAGTCAGGACATCATATATTGGTGGGAATTTAAGCTGGTTCAATTCTCTTCCTCACCACAATGGGGTGTGATAACGGATTATCACTCAGGGTTTTGACGATAGCTGAACATAGGTTGATTTATAGCAATTAGAGTGGACTGTATGTGCGAATTAGAGCTCTTTACTTATGCCTAGATAGTAGATGTACCTACACAAACCCAATAGCACCTGTAATGACCTTCTAATAAGGAGACAACACTGCTGCGAGTGGATATATCACAGGAGTAGAATACAGCAGCTAAAAGGAAAGGAAGCATGCACGTACCTGTAGACTTCTGGAGTTAGGATCCTCAGCCTCGCGCCTAGGTCATAACTCGACCTGGCGCTGATTCGCAGTTGCTGCTCGTTAACGGCACCTTTTATATGGGTTCAGAAGACGGTACACTTCACACGTCCATTGGTAGCGGAAACACAGTAGAAATAGGTATGAGTTCATCAAATATGAATTGATTTGACACACGCGCACGTTGTAATAGCGGGGCTTTTCTCCACCTTGTTTTAACTAGCGGGTTTGGTGAGCGAAGCCGAATGCATTACATTGCAGTTCGGAGATTGTCCGTCGTCAGAGTAGGACGGCTTTATATGCGCACGTGCATGCGGAAAGGAGATAAGGATGGGAAGTAGACCATTACAAGTGCATTTTTATAAATCATATTACACGGTTGGATAAAATACAAAAATACTGACACAATATGACAACCATCATAATAATGTTGCGTAATGCCATGAAAGAGCCCCGACTCTGTATACGCTAGGGCAGTATTTTTCAATATTATTGATTTTGCGACCCCCTTACAGGTAGAACAATTCTGGCGACCCCCTTGTCAAACAGACAACGAATTTGTAACATAAAATACTACGATAATGATTTTATTTCTTTTGATACAAGTACATAATATTCTGCAAGAAGCCGGGAGGGATGCAAATAAGTACGATTTGATACATTTTTGAAAATTAAATAAACTGTGTTTTATTGTAGTCTATCTTGCCTTTTTACTTCTGCCGGCGACCCCCCGACTAAGGTTTCGTGACCCCCTTTAGGTCGCGACCCACAGATTGAAAAACACTGCGCTAGGGTAAATCCAAGCACTGACTTTCAGTCGCCGCTCCTCACTGACAACACGAACGTAACTCGTGACACAACGGAAACAAATAAATAATAAATACTAGCAAACCCTGCGAACTCCGTTTCGCCACCAGATGGCTTCGTTTTATGTAACATTTCGTTTGGCGCCATCTACTTAAAATATTGGTTTGTAGTACATGCTATGTATCAGAGATGGAGCTGTATGTGAAAAACAGATTTTCCCGCTTTTCTTTTTAAATTTTTCCTGAATTTTCTTTACTATAAACTTCACGGAGCCCGAGACCTTTCCAACGAATGCAAAACCGTGGAAATCGGTTCGTGCGTTCTGGAGTTATAGCGTCAGGAAGGAAAACCCGACTTATTTTTATATAGTAGATTACAGTATACCTTGCACACTATTCCTTCGCGACTGAATATCTAGTACTACGGTGGTAACTACCAAGACGGCATCTTGCACAAGAGGCATACTAACTAGCATAGCAAGTCCGGTTTCCTCACCTATCAATGATTTACTAGTACCTATATATCATAGTACGTATGATTCTAAACCCGACGGTGGACGGAATATTGTTTAACTCCGTCCCCTTAGTACCTAACAAGGTAAATATTCCGTTCCTAAAGCGAATATTTAACGGCTGTCGTAAGAAATGACCTTGTGTTAGCCAAAAAACAATCGAATGAGCCAGACTACTACGAGTAAAACATGAAGTAATAAATTTTTGCGATAAGGTTTTGTTGATTAAGGTATATTAAATAATAGGTATTAACATTTTATCTTTAGTAAAGTTTTACTAATTTAATACTTTGCATACTTAATATTCATATTAAAACACATTTATTTATTTTAAAGGAACGCCAGCGGTATTTAAACATACATTCACGTTCTTCGCCTTATCACAGGAAATCACAAGAATCATATCATATGTACAATTATTATTTTCAGTTACGGTCCAATACTTTTTACAATTAAAATCAGTATTTTTATATATGAACATAAGTTTATAATATACGTAGAATCATCACTGCACAAGTAAATCCGTGTGACGAAGATATATTTATAAAATGTTCTTATCAAATTATATGTTTTTTTCTTCACGTAGATACTATTGCCGTATCCACAGTTTCGCGGTGTTACGTTCTCGGCGGCGAAGGGCAGATTGCCAAAATTCTTAACAGATGGCGCTGTACACCGTTAACACGCGCAAGTGAAATTTTCCGCGAACCGAATGTTGGTGCGAAATTTAAAACTAGTTGAGGGAGTCGAAGACTTGTACATACGAGGTTATCAGTCTTTATCTCTCTCTTGTAATACGATTGTGAGCTTTATTTGATTATAGATAATAGATCAGTAGCCGACGTCAAAATGGCGACCTTGAAATTCAAGGCAAAGGCCTAAGCAGCTTCATAGACTAAAATATAAACTAGGAAAGCAGGCTTGATTTTTATCCCACTAATATAAATGTGAAAGTTTGGATGGCTCGATGGATAGCTAAATGGATGTTTGTTACTCAAGAACGGCGGACCGGCTCAATGGATCTGGATGAAATTTGGCACAGAGATAGATTATAGTCTGGAATACTTTTCATCATCATCATCAATCACCACGCGGGTGTGAAAGCGTAATATTATTGGGCACATCATAGACAACATACGAAATGATGACAGTTCTGTCAAAGTTTGTGTCAGTTTCTGATAGTTTAGTCAAAAGCACGCTATCATTTTGACAGCTCGATACACAAGACGTGCTCGATGACCGTCAAGGGTGACGAAATGCAACACAAAGATTGTCAAGGCTGATGAAAAGTAATGATTTTTTTTTCCACTGTGGTTAATTTTATATTTGTATGTAATGTACTGTATTTTATTATTAGTGTGTACTGATTGATTTAAGTATTTTTACTAATACTACTAAAGCAATTGCGTTTGACCATGTAAATAATGTATGACCTTTTGGTATAAAAATAGTTATAGTATTGAAGAAGATAATTAGCTATACGAAGTACTAAGCCTGCGCAGATGAAGTCGCGGGCACCAGCTAGTAATAATATTAACATTAATTAGGTATAGTTGACTGAGCGAAATTGAATATCGCTTTGTCCATTTGTTTGATAGATTGTTCGTTTGTCTTCCTGTACAGGTCGCATTTTTCAACCAATCATACGCCTTTAGCTGTATCGAAACTTGGAATACATGTTCTACTACTATCAAATATGTATATATTTTTTGTCTTTAGAGATTTTGAGTGGGGCGTTATGTTCATAAAAATGGGCGAAAGTTTGTTTTCTTGCTTATTTACTGACCAATTTTGATAAAATTTGGTACTACACACATTAGGTGTCTATCTTTAAAGAGAAATTTCGAATGGGCATAAGCGGTTTTATATATAATATAGGTTGTGAAGTACTGCCAAAATTGCCGCTAATAAGGCTATGTGCTCGTGAGGCCTACTGATCGCAGAACTACACACCTTAGTACATGTCTGAATGACCTCGTAACTACTATTATTTATTCTGTGCCTGTGTCTGGGTGTTTATATAATTATATAAGTATGTATATCAGTCCTCAGGTTACCATAGTACAGGCTTCGCTTAGTTTGGGACTTTATTTAAGACTTGCTGTTGATGCTGTTCCATTATATGTATGACTAGCTGTGCCCCGCGGTTTCACCCGCGTGGTGGTGGATTATGAATTAAAATTGTCCTACCTATGTCCTTTCCCGAGATATGACCAATCGAAAAACACAAAAATCGGAAATAAAATGACTGCTAACTCCGCCCCGCGGTTTTACCAGCGTGGTGATGGTAGATGATGATGAAAAGTATCTCCTATGTCTCGAGATAAATGAGAAATCGAAATACATAAATCAGAGTCATAAATATAGCCGTTCTTGAGTTATAAATGGTGTGACTAACGCGACTTTGTTTTATATATATACTCGTAGGTACCTAGATTATTATTAAAATATTATAATATATTTTTTCTAGTGTGTGTGTTTCTCTTTCAAACTTTGTCATCAATTATCTGGTTGAAAATTATAAAACAGCTGACCTAAGTTATTTGTGAGAATACCCAGTGATATTATTATCAACCCTGAGTTCTGGGACCCTACTCCCACCTCTTAAAGTAGTAATGTTTCAACACTTTCAACGTTACCATTAAATGTTGTACCACCACGTCAATAAAGCAATCTTAAAATAATAATGGATTACGTTACGATAGACGTTTTGATGACGTAGTATCAGCTATTACACTCAATTCGCGTACATTAACGTGACTTTTGACATCGGAACGATGGAAACATATTTCCATCGTTCCGATGTAAAATTTTTGAAGATCCGTACTTCCATCTCTTAAAGTAGGTAGTCATATTACAACTTTACCATTAAATTTGGTTGTCCGTTTTGAGTCGGTGGGAGTACGATAGTAAGTATGATTATTCTAAGCTTATTACAAAACGCTCCTGACTTATGATAGTTTCGTAAAAGGTGGGAGTAGGCCCCCTGATGTTTAGAGATTGTTGGGAGACGTATGGTTTCGAATACAAAAGAACACACGTTTTAAGTGTAAATAAATAGAGGATAACTATTGGAAAAGTTTCCGTTTGAAAGTGTTTTGTCAACTAATGTCAGTTTTAAAGTAAATTTTAGTCAGAGATAGATTCATAACAGTGACTTGATGAATTTTATCAACTCCATGAGAGGTCGGGGTCAAATGATGTTCCATGCACGCGCAAATCGTAAGCGGTAAAGAAACCTGGCTTATTAGGTGGTAGGTCTCTTATGCAACAGACTGTCTTGATTGGTACCACCGTAGTGCCAGATACTTAACCGCAAGGCAATAATGCGCAAAAGTTATTGCGAGTTATATATATAGTAAAATGACTTGGCAAATGAGATTCAAACTCGTTCCGAACTAACAATAGTTCCGATATTTGTAGTTTCGTTTTTTTTTTTTCAATTTTACCTTTGCCCTTTTCGATCCTCATGCTTCGGACACGCTGAACCAAATAGACATAGTAATAATAATAAAAGCCAGCAACGACAGTTTTGTTTGGGTTAAAACCCACAAAATCTCCAATTCGAGCTCGTGAATAATATCTTAGCGTTATTAGCAGCAAGTTTTATCAACTCACAAGATATCATAAGACAAAAATAGCACGAGCAAACGGAACGCACTTTAAGAGAGTGAATTTGAACACCAGGTTAAATAGGGGCGCCATGATATTATGAAGAATCTTAGTATATAATTGTTATATAATATACGTATGTGTAACGTCCTGACTGTATTCCATTTTCACTGACTGTGCATATTGCAGTCAATGTTAAGGTGCTGTTATATCATGATGCGGATAAACATGACGGCTTTTAAAGCAGTTTATCTCATAAGCAGTGATTTAGTTAAAACTAAAAAAAATAGGACATTTCTAAGAATTCTAAGTACACATTGACAGAATTAAAAATATATTGTAACATACCATTATGTTTATTAAGTACATTAAAAAAAATCAAACATACCACTTAATTTAACCTTTAAAACAGTTTTTCTTTTTTTTCACTACTAGCTGCTCTCCGCAGTTTCAACCGCGCGGTGATGGATGATGATGATGATGATGATGAATCTTATATAGTTTATTTTACTCAGGCTGAATGTAGCTTTCCAATGGTGAAATAAATTTTGAATTCAGTCATTGTATTTGTACATACATACGAATATATTTTCTTGTTTATAATATTAGGTATAGATTGTTTTTGTCATGAAACACATATTATAAAATAGCAATTTGTAATACACATACATTGACGGATTATTTTTATATTTAAGAGTGCACATAATTTGTTTACGAATTGTACGTTTTATACGAGATGCAATTGCTTGATTTCAAGTTCCTAAAGGAAATTGAACGTAGACAAGCGCTGAGTTGACAGCGCCTTAATTTCATGATAGCAACGTAAACTTAATAATATTTCTAGCATAAAACATTGATTATTGCAAAATGGGTTGTAAAAACATAATTTTTCCTCGGTTAGTTGATCTGAGTGAGTTCAAAGAACACTCAATTTGCGTTTAATAAACTGGCGTCGACCAGAGAGCACGCCGAGCCTCCGTTACCGCACTTAACTATTTAACGGCAGATCGGAGCCCAACTCCCATTAACTTCCCGAACTTGCTCTCAATGTTATCGTGTTTTGTTTGATAGGGAAAAACAATTTCTAATAATAAAATAGCTGTTCAATCTAAAGAAGCCCTTATTCCACGATCATAACTACAAAATCACTACGAAAAAATAACATAATTTTCTGTTTCATAATCAGTTACAAAAAGGGGATTTAAAATCATGCGTGGCAGTCTTTGGGGACTGCTGATTTAAGTAAAAACTATTCGAATTATGTTTAAGACACACAATCAACAATATGTAGTCATGGAAACCATTATCGCGCCTAAAGAAGTGTTCACTTCAAAACTACATTATCTGTGACAAAGCGTTCAGAGACTGTGACGATGACACGAATTCTTTTGTTTTTTCTTCATCCAAAAACATTACGTGACGATGTCTAGAAGAAGTTTTCATTTCATAAATAGAATGCTATCACGAGATGTGCCCATAATTATTCATTAAGTACCAGCTCGGAATCTTGTGATATTCACCGGGAATACAGTAAGGCTATTTACCGGGAGCTAGGTTTTTTCCATTTTAAACTACACTGACACCTTGAATTATTGTCAAGATGAAGAAATACGAAATACTATTCATTGGAAGGTTGGCACTCAACGATTAATGGATTTATAGAATTCCATCCCTAGGATAAAAGTCCATCAATTATAGTTCTTGATATTTTTGTATTTGGTAAACATAATTAACATATTAATAACATATTCAACGATATTATAGTTATGGTTGGGAAATAATGGTAGCGATTTACTTGTTCATAAAACTAAACTGAACTAGTGAACTAAATAAAATGTTCTTAAGGTAGTTCTATTCTGACACTAAAATCCAAATTAATATAAAACATAGCATGACATTTCTAAAAATAGCATTATTCTATTTGATTTTAGGTATTTTACGTTAGTTTACGCGGGCATCAAGTTACGTGAAGACTAAACTGTCTAGAATATAGCCAAAAATTAAGGGAAGTATCTAACATTAGTGCTGTCATTTGAAAGTGTTATACTAATTTGTATTTTAGCTTTAACAGAATAAGAACTGTCATAATTTAGAGATTTTAGTTTAGAGAGCATTCTCATTACAGAATCGACACCATCGTAAGTACACTTAATTTTTTGATGTTTGATGACGATGAAATTCATATATTCATATTCATATTCATATTCATTTATTCATAATACAGATTACATGTCAAAAAATATATATTTAATATAAGTGTTTAAAAATGTCAAGTATACTTAATTATAAGTATGTGCTTTCAATTATTAACTAAAATAAATACATTTACCTAGGTAAATAACTCAAAATCATAGGGTGTTTGCTCAACTAACCACTTCTTTAGTTTATTTTTATAGGATTGCATAGAGGCTGCATTTTTTATATCGTTTGGCAGTTTATTGTAGACAGTTGGAGCCATCACGTGCACCAGTTTCGATGACTTGCCCAGTCGCCGTGGAATAGCACTCAGCGTCTGCGCCTTTCTAGTGTTATATTTATGAGAGTCCCCCAGTCTAGTAAACGATGACAGATTCTCTCTCGCGTACAGAGCCGTCTGAAGGATTACCATCGCAGGGACCGTAAGTATCCCTAGAGACTTGAAGAATGGCCGAGCAGACGTTTGTCTCGACACTCGCACGATGGCCCTCACTGCTCGTTTTTGCATTCTGAAGACTCTTTGCCAGTCGGCAGCGCGTCCGAAGAGTTCGATGCCGTACTGTAACAGCGAGTGGATTGATGCGAAGTACAGGCTCCTAGCTGTGGTTTCAGGTAAAATAGCAGATATTCGCCATACAGCAAAGCAGGCACGACCCACCTTCTCGCTCAGCTTTTCGATGTGCCATTCCCACGTTAGACCACTGTCTAGCTGAAAACCTAGGAAATTTGTACAGCTCAGTTGTTGTATACGCTCCGCGCCTATGTCTACAGACAGTTTCTTATATTTACGACCTGACAGGTTGAAATGTATGAAGTGAGTCTTGCTCACGTTCAATATAAGCCCGTTGGCTTCGAACCATCTGTTTAGATCGAAAGAAGTTGCATTCAGGTTACTCTCGAGCAGGTCGACATTCGGTGCGGTTACTATCGCAGCAACGTCGTCGGCGTACATGAGCACATGACCTCTTCCTACGTTTTCGGGCAAGTCGTTAAGCAGCACCGAAAACAAGATGTTAGATACGGAGGAGCCTTGTGCTACGCCAATCTGCGTTGTTAGTGACTTAGATTTAACGTCACCTCCACACCCAACTACGACCTGGCTCCTTCCCGACATGTACTCGCTCAGCAAACTCAGAGCGGGGCCATCGATACCGTAATACTTCATTTTGGCGGCAAGCACATGGTGGTCAGTGACGTCAAACGCCTTGGATAGGTCACAGAAGATTACGGCTACTTGTAGTTGCTTCTCCCGCGCTTCTAAGACTTGCCGCACGAGCTCACGCGCCAGCACCGTCGTGGAGCGGCCGGGGCGGTATGCGTACTGCCTGTCTGACAGGGCGTCGCTCTCCGCCAGGTATTCAACCAGACGCGCGCTCACACTGTATTCGAACACCTTTGCAATGCACGGTATGATGGATATGGGTCGGTAGCTGTTGATGTTTTCTTGTTTACCTTTACCTTTATAAATCGGGGTGACTTTTACCTGTTTCAGCACTGTTGGGTATGTGCCATGTCTTATACATTCGTTGTATAAGCCGGATAAAACGCAGGCCAGAGGTTCGGCCGCGTCGCGCAATAATGAGATCGATAGGTCTATATGACCTATCTGTTTATGTCCTTCGTGTTTTTGTTCGCTACGCCGGCGGTAAGAATGCGAAATACTTCCATTGGTGTGAAAAGTCTCAACCGCAGCGAGCAATCAGCGGGACAGCGCGCGGCCGCCAGCGCATAGCGCGCGGCAGCTACGTCAGCGTGCGGCGCCCCGCACGCGGCCGCGGCTCTCACGAAGTGTGAGTTCACAGCGTCCACGGTTGCCTTTTTGTTCATAAACCTGGAACCGTTTGGATTTCTTATGAAATCAGTGTAATCGAAACGTTTCCTCGATTTTCCGGTTTCTGTATTTACTACGTCCCACATTGTCTTAATTATATTATTTGAATTATTTATTAAATTACAATAGTTTTTACTGCGCTCTATTGACAAGATTTTAATATATTTATCATGAAATTCGTCAAGTTTTAATGGTAGCTCCAAATTGTTTGGTAATTTTTGTGCCAGGTCTCTTGTTTCCCTAAGAATTCGATCGGGACAGATAAGTTCCTCGGTCACCCATGAATATTTTTTACGCATAGTCGTGACTTTCTTAATGGGAAAACAACATTCAAATTTATTTTTTAGTATGTCAATAACTGCTTTTCCAAATAGCTCAGGCGAGTTTTTATACTTTAGTTGTATCATTGCCCAATCAATACTGGCTACCGCAGACACAAAGTTATATTTATTCGCATGAGTATACGACCTCGCCCTACGGACTGGCGGCGCTTGCGATCGCCGCGTCTCGCACGGGAGGCAGGCGCGGACGGCGTAGTGGTCACTGAGGCGGGTGTGCACTGCAGTCGCGCGGGTTCCCGCAGCTGCCGAGCAATCCACGTACACATGATCTAGGCTAGTGCACGTTGTCTCTGTCACTCGTGTAGGAAAGTCCACAACATTACACAAGTTATGCAACGATAGCAAATCATTGAGATTTTTTTGATCATTATTTATGGAACAGATGTAATCAATGTTCACATCGCCTAAAATTAAATAATCTTTGTTTAAGTTGCATAGTTTATAGAGCAAACATTCCAACATTGGATAAAATTGTAACGTACTTGTCAAGTTAGATCTATATAAACATACAACAATTGTGTTCAAGTCTGTGAGTTCCACAGCCGATATCTCACACACCTGTTCTACCGACATTTTATTCAATTCATCGATCGCTCTGAACTTTACTGTTTCATTTACATAAATGCATGACCCACCGTGAGCAATGGAAGTCCTACAAAAGCATGATGCAAGATAATAGTTTGGTAAGTATATACAACCTATTTCATGTTCCTTCAACCAGTGTTCAGTGAGGCACAGTACATCACATTTCAATTCACTTGCTAACAACACCTGTAGCTGACTTGTTTTATTTTTGAGCGATGCAATATTCTGATGGCATATGATCAGCACGTCACTTTCGGTATTGTTAGTGTTGTTCATACCGTTAGTTGGCGTAATATTCACTTGCGATGCAGGGGAACCATATGCACAGTGCGGGTGGCGCGGCGGGCTATTCCCTAGTGTCTCCCCGTTGGACACGGGGGCGTCCGGGAAACCACTCCGAGAAACGTACTCCTGGAGGCCACACGGCCGGTGTTGTCACCTGATCGTAGATACTACTGGGCATACCTATCATAAAAGCAGCATGCCTATCAGTACGTATCTTCTTTTTATCGACGGTGTAGTTTGACTTCACAATCTTGTTAAGAAACAGTTCTATTTTTTCGGATGTGGTATTTGGCTCGAAATACCAAGCCTGAATGTAGCGGATACCAGTCGAAGAATTGAAAAGTAGTGAAAAAAGTGTCGCCCATTGTCTAGACATGATTACTTCTTTTACTGTTATAACTGTATATGTAATACTATTTATTCTGAGGTGTTTTATATTAATTGACATGTTACGTGTTGTTTTATTGTATGAAGGATTTAAGTACTTATTGGTATTGATTCGCTTGTTCGTACACTTAACTAAAATTCTCTGAGCTATGGTAGTTCTTATTATGGTAATACTAAAATCTACATTCGGGTAACACTTAGAATGATAATTCTAAACATATTATTATTCTTTTCAAATGCGGGTAGTTTTGCATCAGTTTAGACTAGTTTAGAGAGCACGAACTTACATGACGACTAAATTCACACTAAACATAACCACAATTCAACAGTAACGGCAAATTCAAGAATTGTCTTTTGGAAGCATTATACTAATTTGCACTTAAGCATGAACAAAATAAGAACTAAAAATAGATTATAATTCGCTAGTTTAGTTTTGGTTTTCTGAACAAGCAATTACTACCATTGTTTAGTTTTAGGTTTTATCTTTAAAAAAAGCACTAACTCAAAGGGTTCACTAGTAGACATTGAACATTTTAACTATAAACTTCCTATCTTCATTATCGGGATCAGCTCGGTGGTTCTAAACTGACAAGAGCTGGTTATGAATGTGGATCAAAACTTAGAGTTCATGGATCACGCATTTTCATTCGTTTTCTTGGTGGTAGTGCTACGCTGTAACCCTATGGGTTGCATCCGAATGGGCTGGCACGACCGGGGCACTATCACACTGCCGCATAACACCAACGTGAAGTAATAAAATTTGCTATTGCTGCTCCCCTCTCTTTCCCCCTTCCCATTACCCCTCCACCGTTTCCCCTTCTATTCCTTCCTCAAAGACCGGCAACGCATCTTCGAGACCTCTGGTACTGTGGATGGCCGTGGGCGAAGGTTTCACTTACCATCAGGTGAGCCGCCTGCTCGTTTGCCAACCTATCCCATAAAAAAAGTTTTCCATATAACCAGTTTTTGATATACCTTTATGTATTTTCGTGTTAAACCTCATCTTGGAATTGGCCAGCGGATGTGTTACATTTGGATATTACAGAAAATATTTGATTGACAGAGAAAAGTCAAAAGGAAGAAGAAAATCCAGATTTGGTCAAGAAGCGAGAGTGTATTTTCTGAAACTAGACTTACGATCATTTATTGAAGAGAAAGCAATGAGATTACGTTCATAAGGTGGGTGGACCATGGAAGGCCGCACTCCTTTGAAGGCCAACTATTAAAAAGTCGTAGTTATTGACATGTTAAGACATATTCCTGCTACTACACACAAGATCCATCAAACTCAATGACACAAACGCGGCCTCGAGTCGATCGCGCCGTTTTTGAGGCAGTGCGATCTCACGCTTCGTAGAGTTCGGTTGTCGACGTTACAATTGTTATCCGCGCGCACAGATGAAGGTAAGTTTTTAATCAATAACCTATTATTATTACATATTTTTTCACTGTGAATTGTCGTATAAGGATATATTTATGGTACTAAAGAAAAAAAAAACATAGTCTTGCCTAAATTTAAGTTAAAATATCGGTAGTGTTCCTAGGAAAGCCAGTGGTTCCTTATAAGGCCAATAAAAAAATTGACGTTGGCCTTGCTATGGGCACATGGGCCTTACAAGGAACATTTACAAACCATGAACAAATGAACACTTACTTTTTAGTAACAAATACGTATCGTTACAGTTGAAACAATGTTTTATATATATAATATTTCATTTATAAGCGTTTATAAACTTTTTAACTTAGGTTAAAATCAAAATTATTTTATTGCCAGTACATAATTTTTTTTTTATGGAACGGTATGTCTGAAAACCAACTAAACTAATTTATATTGTCATAAAAACTTCCGTGAGAACTCATAGTTAAATGGTAAAACCGGCAAACACTCGCGTTTATCATCTAGTCGTTATATTCCGACCGGTGTTCGGGCAATACTGATGCCCATCCTCATGGAGAGCGTGGTCTAGCAGCGAAGGCCGCTAGTCGCGCACTGCGGGCTGCCGCACGCAACGCTCTCTGTGAAACTTGCGGTGCAGGTGCGGGGGACGTAGGCGGTGGCGGTGCCGGCATGAGGAGACCACGCTCTCCATGAGGATGGGCATCAGTATTGCCCGAACACCGGTCGGAATATAACGACTAGATGATTAACGTGAGTGTTTGCCGGTTTTACCATTAAACTAATTTACATGAAAAGCAATGAATATTAAAAAATATGTGCATGTTAGAAACGGTAAAGTATGTGATAGTAAGTCTGCGGTAAGTTATTATATAACATAGTCTGTCTATAACTAAACTTTAAGCAAAAAAACTTTATTACAATAAATCGGTAATTGAACTGATGATTAAATTTTATGCAAATATTTCAGATTTCAAAAACGTTAGAGTCAAAACCCAGAAAAAGAGGTAGTACGTGGGATGAAGACAGTTTAAGACGTGCCATGGAAGCAGTACAAAATAATCAACTTTTTTAAAGGGATTAGGCATAGATCAGAATTAGCATCAAATTTGCCACCCAGAACAAGGGTAAGCATGGCACCCAAAGGCAGCATAACCAGTAGCTTATTCCTAGAGTTCATTCAACAAGTGTCTACTTATCTTTGATGTCGCAAAGTGTCATTTATCATGTGAGGCTCTGGAAGAAGCAGATAAAAATTGTATAGTATTATACTGCTTACCTTCAAACACACTAGAACAGACGATGCACGAACTCCAACCTCTAGATAAATCAGTGAGCCGGTCCTTCAAACATCACTGGGATGAAGAAGTTTTGAACTACCTGTGAAATTCTCAAGAGAGAACTATAACCAAAGCTGCATTTAACAACATTTTCTTCCAAACATGGCCAAAGTGTATGACTCAAACCAATATAACGAATGTATTCAAAGCCACTGGTTTAATTTTATCGAAAGAAAGACCTTTATTGGAAACTTAACAACACCAGATCGACCAACCACTTATATCTATTCAAGTCTCTCCCCCTGTGTCTGAATTTAAGAAATTGACAGAATTGTCGTCTCAGCATAATGACTGATAGATGAAGGTCAGCTCATGTTTCTGACGTCTCTTCAATTCTTCTATCAACTTTCAAAGAGAAGATAGTACCGTCTTGGCCAAATTTTCAGCTGCAACACCAAAAAGGAAACCAACTCTTCAACTGATGGTTCAGACTTAAAATTAGATGTTACGGTCAATGATCAGTGCCGCCACATGCTGCTTAGTTCAGGACGCCGTTTCAACGTCGCAGATACGAAACATGACTCTCAAACATCTCTGTACGAGAATCCTCTTCCGAGTAGGTCTGGGCCTACAAACAAACATCGTCTGTTCTAGTCCTTAATCAGATGAATGATTTGAATCTTAGTGAATCAAAGAAAGAATTTATCAAAGATAACTAAACATGACTAAACTTCAAGTCTGGGATTTATACATTTCTTCTTCGTCATTTGATGATGATCTCAAAAAAAAGCTCAACTAAAGAGTTATGAGACCAGATCTTTGGATGATGACGAACCGTTAATTAACCTAATAAAGGATAAAGAAGAACCGTTTCATGTTTTTTTGCCTACTCCAAACTACGCTACGGTAAAGTCTTCACGTCCACGGTAAAAAGCTATTAATTATAAGGGACAAAGAATAGTAAAAGATTTATTTAAAACTGAAGTCAAAAAGAAGAATATGAAGCTGACGATAAGTAAGAAAAAAGGAAAGTTTACAATTAAACAAGACCAAAAGAAAAAACCCAAAACTAAAAGGTTCAAAAGAATAGTACAAAAACAAAACACGAAAATATCGTAAATAGAGAAGAAAAAAATGCAGAAGGTGAAGAGAAGCAGTGATACTGTCACGCATGTGGCGAGTGTTAAATGGGAGACATGAGGCAATGTACCGAATGTTAAAAGTGGTATCACGAGGAGTGTATGGGTCTCACTAAAATGGTCTCATATTTATTTGCCCAGATTGTGATTAAAATACACTGAGAAAAATCGAATTCTGAGCTAAGGTGAATTCGTTCGTACACGGCTGAATTGTAATTACGTGAGGTGAGTTTGTAAGGCTTACGTTTATTTTTGCTTTCTTAAGCGAAAATGTACAAATGGTTTATTAAATTTAACAGATACAAACTGTTGAATGTATCGTACCGTAAGGCACTTTCCGAATAGTTTCCGAATAGTTCTCCGGTTAAATAAGCTGTCTATACTGTTAAAATCACCTTACGTTTACGACGCTTAATGTGCGGCAAACATCATATTAATTACGGCAATATTCGCCTTATGGAAAGGTGGATTATTAAGTAAGATGAAATGCGCTCGCAACAAAAACTAAACAAACGTAAACCCAAGTTAGGAAGCGACGTTCATATGCGGCATTTACTAACGGCGGAAGATGATTTACATGTTATGGCAAGGTATAAAGTGCTACTACTAAGACGCTAAACACTTTCAATGTAAGACCATCGTGAACTCGCAAAAACTAATTTTGCTTCCAGGGTCTTTATTATTATCGTACATGAGAGCAATGCACCACTCATTAATATTCGGTCATTACTTGCTTTTCCCCGTAAGTATTTAAATTAAGTGTAAAACATTATATATTAACTCCATTCTCAGCGTGTCGTCTAGCCAATATGTCACTACTATAGACCACGCTAGATGGCGCTGTTCGTCTCTAACACACGCAAGTGTTTGTATCCGAGAAAGAGTGGACTTAGCGCCAAATTCAAATTTTGAGTAAGGTTCAGAAAGAAGATCAGATTCGGAACAAGACGCACAAGACAGTATTTGTTTCGAATAAAAGAGTGCAGGCACTGGAAGTAGTTTCATTGAAATCCTAAAGGTGGTAGTCCCCGGCAGTCAACTGAACCCCTCTCGGTAGAGAGTAAAATATTCCTCGACTGAACCGCTACGGTGTCGGGTGCATTCACGTAAATAAGTCAGTGAATGAATCCCGTTTTTCATATTAAAAAAATGTGTAGAAAACACGTTAGTTTCATAATAATACTATCAAAGATGACAAATAAATACATACTTACTTCTGCTGCGGCTACTCAAAACGAGCTGGTACAATGGATAAACGAAGCTGGCATATCAGAAGGAATCAAAAAGAGTTGAGCAAGCTTCACCCAGAGTTCTTACCCAAGTCGATATCGCAGCTGCAACCTTCCATCTTAGATGCTGCTATTGCAGTCCAAAAGCGAGCCATTCGAGCTGCAAGCTGCTGCGAACAACACTGATATGGAATGTGGGACCACTTGGGCGAGTTAAAGCTGTTAGTCCTGAACATGATATACAATGAAAATGAAGGCATAAGGACTCACTCTATCAAGTTCCTGGAGTGGAGTGAGACTTTGCCAGGTCATATTTTATTCATATTTTTTTTTTATAATTTTTCTTATTTAGTATAGCTACTATTCGTGATAGTATTGCAAGATTTAAATGGCTGTCACATTACAAGGTGAAATACCCAATAACATAATGATGTAATATATCACAATTTGTAAATTATCTATATGGTAGAAATGGTTCTGCTTTGCAACTGGTTATATACCAAAAATATTTTCTTGAAACTGGTGACAGTTACGAACATGTAACGAACATGAACGGTTACGAAATAGCGAACAATGTAGTTTTTCTTAGCTGTTGACCAGCCGTGTGATTCTCTAAGAGCAAACATCGTTGCATCTTTGACAACAACCGTGAAACAAATGACGAGATCACAAGAAACGCTGGAAAAACAACCTTGTGTACAAGGGCGATATCTCATAAAGTATTTGACATCGGTGAGCTCGTCGACGAGCGCATCGATGAATCATTAGAGAATCGCACGGAAGTTTCTAGTTCTGAACGTGGATGAAGAGTAACGAATGTAGATTCCCAAGCTTAATCATTTATTGAACTCAGCAACTAAAAGTGGTCTTTCTTTTCCTATTTGTATTTCCTTAAACGTCTATCTTTCTTTAAAATTATTCTTGGCTTGATAGCTACGTGTTGAAATAGAGATATATATAGAGATGAGATATATAAATGAATGTAAATTAAAAAGTTCACTCGTAATTTGAAGTAGGAACGTCCAAGTTGGAAAGACCTCTTTATCCGGACACTTCTTACAGAATCAGTGCCACAAGGGCCAGGAGTCTGCTTAATAAGCAGCTTCTTGCATTCCCTTCAAATATAGAATGTAAAACCAACGAACTAAAGTTCATATCAGCTTGCGGTATTATGAGACTGTAACATCATTCCCGCAATCAGGATTAGGTATAACCCAGAAATATTGTTTTTAATTTTACAACAATGCAACGGACATTTCCTACTTTCTACAATAAATATCTCCATTAATCAAGTCAGATAATCACTAGTCTATCAATTATAAAAAGTTAAAATGTGTTAACGTATTTACATCGAAAGAGACTGTTTTAAATAAATTCAAGTTTAACACGGCTTATAGCTCTGGAGACTTCCTCTTAACTCCGACGCGCAAGAACACCATAACTCTTCGCGGCTCGGATAAAAGTCAAATAAAAAGTTACTTGCAATCGTGAAACTAAAGTTAGTACAAAGTTAGCGCTTTCTTCCCGAGTTTACTGAACCAAAACATGTACCAGACAATGTTAGAGTAGGAATCTTTATGTAACGCCAGAACTACGTTGCAACATGATTGTACAGAGTTGTTTTGAGAAAGAAAACAAATACTAGAGAAAGTAATCTATTCTAATATTATAAAGAGGAAAGATTTGTGTGTAAGTATGATTGTAACGATGGCTCAAAAAGTACAAGACCGATTTCAAAAATTCTTTCAGCATTGGAAAGCTACACTCGCCCTGAGTAACATAGGCTATATAAGATTCATCATCATCCATTACGGCGCGGGTGAAACAGCGGAGAGCAGCTAGTTTCAAATATTTTGTAAGTTTTTTCATAGCAGGATCACAGTCTAAGAACATACTCGTAATATACAGTAGCAGTATACACTATAATTTTAAAAGTAGAGTAAGGTCTATCTCCAACCCTTCAAGAAATTTATATACGTGATCACTGGATGCTAACTACGAGTTGGTTAGACTCTATTGCGAGTGTTCATCTCGATAGGCACCACCACAATTCTTTCCGCCTTGAATCCACCTCGAAGTTGTGTTATGATAGCAGTACTGGGTTAAAATTGAAGAGCATTGTACATTGAAACTACTCCCCAAATGAGACTACAAAACAGTATCAGGGTGACGAGCGCAGTACAATGCCACGCAAAACTACAGTTCTAAGCTTTGAGTGGCACTGGAACTGCCTTGGGCATGCGTAGTGCTAAACATCAGGCGCACAACCTGCCCTTTATGTATAATAAATAAATAGAACTGCTGAGTTTTTTAATCAATATCTAGGACATGGCAACATTAATATCCCAAATTATTCAAGGACAAGATTACTTATACTACTACAACTTATACTTCATAATAGTTACCCTTTGAGGAATTCTAAATTGCAGAGTTAGGGAAAGTTTAGAATTCCCGTGCGAAACATCCGAGGTCTTTTAGAGAACGAGAAACTTAGGCCGTGGGCCTTTGATGAATTGGAAACAAGTTTGTTGTTTGGTACAATGGATGGCAATTGTGAGCTTTTGGGTACTCGTAGTTACCAAGAATGAAATATTTTTTTTATTTGACTGAAAGCCCGGTTGAGAAGATAACCTTTAGTTTTGCAGTTGATCACATCACACCCAGTTAAACCTTAAACTAATTATAATATTATTATTTTTCTTACTAATAATAACTAGCGACTGACCGCGACCCCGTTCGCGTATAGGCTCAGCCCTCGGCCTCGCCATAACCTGCCATCTATTCTTGAGTTTTCTTTCATAAAAACCTTCTCCTGACAATAATTAACACAAACAAAAAAAAAATTGCCAGATTTTTCCATCCGTTCTCAAGTTATAGCGTGACCAGGAGAAATAGGGGTTACTTTTTTTATATATAGAAGCTATTACCTCTATAATGGTTTTAGAGATCACAGTAATCTTCATATCGCGAGAATCTTTAGATGGATGGAGGTTTGTAATTCAATATTAAAAAAAAAAACACACCAGAACTGCTCAACGGATTTGAACAACATTTGGTATGTGGACAGATGAAGATATTTTTTTCTACCGCCTTCCAAAAAGGAGGAGGTTCGATTGTTTTTTTTTTTATGTTTGTTACCTCATAACTTTCGATTGGGTAGACCGACTCTCTAAATTCTTTTGTTTTGTTTGAAAGCTGGTGCTTCCCGTGTGTCCCATTTAAATTTCATCAAATTCGGTTCTATAGTTTTTGAGTTACATTTTATTACATTGTTATTGGAGAATAACTGATTTTTACGAAAGTAAGAATAGAAGTAGGTATTAAATTTATCATATTGCACTTGTATCATTATCGTCATCACCACGGGTGAAATCGTGGAGCACTAGGCCATAATGCAGAACCAGTCTATTTTTAACCAGCATTAACATCAGCTTTTTGATATCTGTAAGCATCATGCTATTTTTATATTTAATGTTTCCACAAATTTTGCAGTATTGTATTATTCTACACTTCACACTCCCCATTGTATTTTTTTTAAACTAACTAGGTAAACAAATCTATACAGCGTTCGCGTTGTCATAAAATATTACTGTACCTACAATTATTCTTCTCGAAGGCTCAACAGACTCAAACTTTGAATATTATTGCTTTTGTTCACAGACTCAATGGGTCCATGGCATTGCTTACATTTATATTTTAAACTTATAATTTTTTTTTATCATTACTAACGGAATACAGGAAGACATTTTTTTTTCTTAACAAAATTTACATAATAATTTTTTTTTGTACACAAATAGACTTTAAACTAATTTCTGAATATCGTACATACCAAGAGCATACCGGCTCCCGCAAGCAGCGCCCGTTCACGAGCTTGACACGTGTGCCAGCCATCGCCCTCCTCAACCATATTTGAGGGAAGAGGACGACCCGCCACACGACACCGCCGCTAGAAGAAGCCTTTTAGTGAGCGTGAATGCTCAAGGTATACACGCATACATAATACAAAAGCCTAAGCTTGTCTCATTTTTATTTTATTTTTATAACAAATTTTTATTTAAGTCGGCTTTCTCCACCCGGCCCAGGGCCTCCGTCACATCCAAATTCCGATCTTTTATGGTCATCTGCAAGTTGTAGTCGCGGATAGCATTTGGTGACGCAGACACCGCACGTCGTCACACGAAACGGCTGATGGCGTCTTCTTCGTCGTCGGCGTAGTAGGTGAAGGTCCTGGTGTGCCGCGAGACTGCAACCACTGCGTGCGGGACGCTCTCGTGCAGACTCATGTTGCCCTTGGTTTTAATGGCGATGACCGACTCTTATGTCAGTCCCTGTGCTTTATGGATGGTAAGGATGCGCGACCCCGTGCCTCCACCATAACCCTGGTTGGTCAGGGTGTCCTTTTTGTTTCTAAATTTATATTTATACTAATTATATTACGTTACCAGTTTAAGTCTTTAAGTTTTTAAGTCTTTGTTATCGTTTTTCACTTGCACCAAACACTCCAGGACTGGGCTTTCTCACATCGTGATGCCAGTTTACGAGTTTGCATTCTGACCTTTCAATCCTTTGAGTAGTCCGCACGATGCCGACGTCACCGCGTCGTTGGCTGTGAATAACAATTGGTGCCTATCGTTTTATTTACATTTTAAGGTTTGAAAATGTTTCTACAAGTTTTATTAAAATCTGTCCATTTTTCTATTTGGTTATATTGATAACTGAAATGACACTAAAGACGTTGTTGCAATTTTGGTTTAACAACCTCTTTTCTACCTTCTTCCAAAAAGGGGGAGGTACTCAATTCAACTGTATTTTTTATGTTTTTTTTTCATGTTTGTTACCTCATAACTCTCGACTGGGTGAACCGATTTCCAAAATTGAAAGCTGGTGCTTCCCGTGTAGTCCCATTTAAATTTCATCAAATTCGGTTCTATAGTTTTTGAGTTACACTCCAATCACTGATTTTTACATTGTAATATGTATAATGGAAATCGGTATTAAATTTTACAAATTGCACTTGTATCCCAAGCTATTACAGACACACTTCGTACTCGCTCGGTTAATTATTATAAACACTAATAAGAAATCAATATAATCAATATTGCATTAGTAGACATTTACGCGTATGTTATTGCCCTTGATGGCTTCTACGTTTCCACGATGTTTGGACTTTTCTACTGACTTCCAAAAAGGAGGAGGTACTCAATTTGACTGTATTATATTTTTTTTTTTGTGTTTGTTACCTCATAACTTTCGATAGAGTGAACCGATTCTTAAAAAGCTAAACAAAACAAAAATATAATAATAAAGCTGGTGCTTCCCGTGTGGTACTCATTTAAATTTCATCAAATTTGGTCCACTAGTTTTTGAGTTACACTGGCAAATGAACAAACACGTGATTTCAATTATAAAGTAAACAAGAAAGTGTTAAAAACTCAGTTTCAGTGATATTTTGACAGTTTATAGACAGCATAATGTAATTATTGCTATTAACCACTGTATTGTATTTTACACAGTTTTCAATCTTATTTGAGTGGCAAAATTCGCAAGTCGTAGCACAGCCATACGATAGCGATGCAATTGTAATTGAGAGCAAGGTATGACAGACTACCGAATTTGACATTAAAAGCAGTTCAATCGCAGAAGCGTTGCAGTAGTGTGGCGATTGCTTAAAAGCTAAGAGAATAGGGGCCCAGTACGCCTCCGACGACTTACTCGTATTTCCCAAACAGCAACTGGAACTTACGTGAAGCTGTCAAACGAATCGTGCTGTCCAAAGCACGGATCCGCTTGCTTAGTCTGTGTCAAGCAGCCATCCATCGGAGTAGTATTGGCAATAAGGTTTGCTTTACCTACACTTGTGCTATGAAGTTAGCTTTGTTACGCTCTTCTATTAACTTGTAACAATCTAAAGGAAAAACAACAATCTACGGTATAGATGTCGACACCGAAGCTTTAAAATATTTCTACAAAATACGCAAACCCCACAATAGGCACGATCCTAATTCCGGCAAACTGCAATATCAATAAAACACACGAAAAATATAAATAAAATGAAACAAAAGTGGGGAATTCGAGAACCGATCGAGATATCAGCGGCTCTACTTTACTAGGGTCGGATTTATTTAGGGTCTGACCCCACCTGGAATAGGATTCAGGGGCTTTCCGCCAGAAACATTGGCGGATGTGTTTTATTTGATGACTTTTAGAATATGGATGTTGCCTGGTATATTTGCCTGACTGTCTGAAGGAAGGTTATATTATTAGAATGTATTTGGAATAGGTTAGGTTGCCAAGCGAGCCCCCGAGGTTTCTCGCCTTGCCGTGGCGGGGGGCTCAGTAGCCGTGGCTTGGGTCACCACGCTGAAGCTAAGAGGAACCAATGGGCCTGCCAGTGATGGGAGGTAGCTGGCGGGCCTGAGGCGGTACGGCTCCTATGGTCTTTCTCCTCTAAGTCCATATAGGAGCGATCACTGTAGGTTACAGTGGTGAACAGTACAGTGCTACGTTAAATAGCTTGCAGCGCAGCGCAAAGCCATTCGGATTGCACGCGGATACCGCACCACGAGGCGGCCACGATTTCCACCCTTGGACTTCCTGGCTGAGATGCATGCGAGTATATGACTAACTGCATAACCTGGCTGATAGGACATCAGAAACTACGGCGGTTATGAGGCAAAGAGTAGGTGATAAACAATTTGGCTTTTGACAGACTAAAAATATTAATTTAGCTATTTATAATTATTTGCATAAGGTGATAACAAACATGAACGTAAAAAACAGTAGCCCTATATTTAGATATGACTAAAGCTTTTGACCACGTAAATCACAAAATACTTTTAAATAAATTATATTCATACGGAATCAGGGGAAATGCACATGAACTAATAAAGTCATATTTGAGCAATAGGACACAAGTAACACAAATTGACAGACTTTGTCCAAAACAAATACGGAAGTCCAATATCAATCTAAGATATGTACTGTTAATTGTGGAGTGCCACAATGTAGTGTTTTGGGACCATTATTATTTTTATGTTATATAAATGACTTGCCAAACGTGACATCTACCATTATGACTCTTTTTGCTGATGATAGCACAATTTTATTTGAAAATGACAATTTTAATGACTTATGTTATATATATTAATAACACACTTATATCATTTATCAAATGGTAACATTTAAACAATTTAAATATTAATTTAGATAAAACTTTTATAATGAATTTTAAATAAAGGCATTTAGAGCCTGTTAACTTTGACATTAAATATTTAGGAAAAACTGTGAATGAAATTGACTGCACAAAATTTTTAGGATTAATTACTAATAGTGAATCGAAATGGAAAGAACAAATCGACAATATCTGGAAAAGGTTACATCAATACTCTTATGCTTTATATAAATTAGGCAGAGTAGTTAACCGACAAACGGCGTTGACAGTATATAACGCCAAGGTAGCGTCAGTGTTACGATACGGAAATGATTCCGTGAGTTCTGGGGAAATTCCACGGACAAGTTAAGGTCATTCAGAACACAAAAAAGATGCGATAGAGCAATTGTAGGAATAAAACAATTGGACTTCTGCAAAGAACATTTTAATAACTTAGGTATATTGACCATGCCATCAATTTATATAAGCGAGGCTGTTTTAATTGCAAAGAAGCATCCCGATTTATTTGCCTACTATGCAGAAGGAACTCGGCGAGAAGATAAACTGCGTCACCTACCATTTAAGACAACTCTCCAGCGTAAAAGTATTTTTTGTATGTTGACTCTCATATTTAACAAAATTCCATGCAACATAAGTACTGAGAGTAATATAAAATCTTTTAAAAAGGCATTAAACAAATTGTTAATAGAAAAAGCATACTATGATATTGAAGAATTTTTAAAGGATAAATTATAAACAGATAGGTAGTAATGTTTTAAAAAAATAGGGTTTATTGACATTATCAAATTTGTAATTTTTGGAATTGACAATATTAGAATATGGTATATAAACATTTTGACTTATCTTGTTATTAATAATATTTTCGGTTCTAAATTTGACAATGATGGACGCCATTTATATGTTATTTTATTTGAAACTTTAGACCCATGGGGGCGTCCGCTCTCTACTTGTTTAGGGATCTGGCGAAACGTTTGGTTGAGGCGTCGTCGGGTGACCGAAATGCTGGCGCCTATTTTGGGCAAAAACTTAGCATTAATATAATAATAATAATAATCATTTATTTTCAAGTAACATAGACTCATACAAATCATCAATCAAACAATATCAATGGAAAATAATAATAATAGTAGCTAGTCACATTACATTAATAATAATTATTACGAATTGAAATTTAAAATAATCAAACTAAAAAAAATGTCAACATTATACAATAAATTAATTATGTCAAAGTAATAGTCATGCATATCAGTACCTACCCTTACATTAATTAACTAGGTCTTACTGTGTGCAGTCTGCAACGTGTAGGCTGCAACAATGATTTATGTAAGGGCAATCTAGCCTACCTGCTATTATATTAGCATTGTCATCCAGCGTGCAATGCCGCCAGCGTTTTGGCCACTTTTCCCCCCACCACGGAGCTTATAGATTAGATAGTTATTATTATTATTTATTTATTTAATTTTTAATTACTAACAATGTAATGCTTTTTGTAATGTTTAAGCTAATATTGTAATTTTATTTAAATTGACTTTTTTTCATTTAAGTAATTATTCTTTATGGAGTTGTGTGATTAAATGGTAAAACGTTAGTGTCATTATAAATAAAATTATTTATTGTAATTTAATTTTCTTATGACCATTTGCACACCATGTTATATGGTAGAATGTCAAAGAACCTTTATAACCTGTAACATCACACATTTATCTGTAGATAAATTGTTAACTACATTCTGCAAATAAATCATTTGAATTTGAATTCAAAGAGAGCACCGACGCGCATTACAACAATGGCGGGAGCGGCACTATGAAACGCGTTACTTACGCCAGCGCATTGTAGGTGCTACTATGCATTCGAAACATGTCGGAGTCGACAGAGAAGGGTGGCATATCACCTAACCCAAGTATCACTGGTCATGGTTGCTTTGGTGAGAACCTAAATAGGATTGTAAAAGAAGAGACGCCTCGATGACACCATTGTAGCCCGGACTCTACGCAGCACACGCACACAGATGAAGACGGAACGGACGGTCTTCGGAACAGTGTCGGCCTTGACTCTGGTGTTCTAAGCTGCGTCAGCCACGAGTTTGCGTGTCGAGGTACATAACTGGCCATAAAAATTTACAAAATTAGAAAGTAGTCTCATCCGAAATTGTTTTGAAAAAAATATTTGATAAAACATGACAAACTTGGCTGAAATCATACAACACTAAAATTATCTTGCGTCCAGCACTTTCACAATAAATTTAAGTCAGACAGTTAATCAGAAAAAATCACTCGACATGATTTTATAATAGTAGATTAGTAGCCAAGGGCTGTAAGGCATTTAGGGTGCAATTGATGCTTACACCCGAGCTAACTACTCTGCTTTACATCTCGATTGTGAGGTAAGTAGAAAAAAACCGGCATTACAAAAATAAAATTGATGACTATTATACTCATACGAAGACAAGGCTGAATAGCGAAGCGACCTCTTTTGTCATTGGGCTGAATGCATGATGTCTATTGCCAGTATGATGTTTATGAAGATAAGTGTTTTTTTTTAAATTACTTACCGCCCTAGGGCTTTTCTAGCTACATTATTACCCTAGAGCGCTAATTGGTCACCTACAAGCCCTATTTGTGTTTTTTAAATTACTTACCGCCCTAGGGCTTTTTTAGCTACATTATTACCCTAGAGCGCTAATTGGTCACCTACAATCCCCATTTGGGGGTAATAAGGACCTACTTACCGAATATGTGAGATGTAAAATAATTAAATTACATTTTTAAAACAAAACGTCTTACGTGTACTATCGCGTCCAAATGTCACAACATCGAGACAAAGTTACATGAAACCATACAACCCCAAAATGTACGTTACCAAACTTTCTCAAAGCATTTAGTTCGCGCAATCAGAAAAAAATTCACTCAACACAACATTTTTATAAAGTAATCAAATATCAATTTCGTAACTTTATTTTGTTAAGAATCCTATCAAAAAGCCCTTAAAGTTGCGAGAACACCGAAAATGGCTGTTCACTCACAAAGAAACGAAGTTTCAACATCTTCGCGAAGTTAAAGTGAAATAGCTTCATAATACTTGCCTAAAATAACATGGTGATAAAAGGTTTACACGAGTCCAGTAAGGACGGGGGAAATGCTTGTGATGTTAGGACATGCTGGTTAGATATTTATGTACAAAATAAACAAGTGAACCCAGCATGCGAATATCATCTCCAATCGAGTAACCTTGTGCGGATATTGCAGAACATTTACCTTTAATCTGTCCGAATCAGCAAGACTCATTCGAGTTAAGTTTCATTCATAAATCTATTGTTATTTTTTGCGCTGATGCGGACGGGTTAAAGCAATAGTATTCGAGTGCGCTGCACAGTAGATATTAGATTCTTCATCCCAAAAGGCAAAATTAGGGGCATTTTTTTCAAACTAATATTAATTGTTCATAGAAAAACTAACAGAAAACTAACTAACGCGCCCACCCGCAGGCTTTTGTCAATTTTTAATAAATGTATCCACGAGTTCCAGCACGTCGACATATTTAATGACAGTTTGAGAACTATTGTATGTAATCTTAGTTTATTTTTAACAAATTATTTAAGATAGTTAGCGCTTTGGTTCATATACTGTAAGCTTACTATTTAATAAATAAATAAACAGATACCAAATTTTTTAGGGCACTAAAACAAAATTTGCAATTTAAGACAAAAAAATACACATCCTCAGACGGAATTCGACAATTGTCAATCCATCAATACATCAAACATCAATACGAAAGTTAAGTGTTCGAAAACTCTTTTCTTTCGGTTGTATAATGCTGTCAATCTGTTCAATAGATGGAAATTCCGTTCCCTAGTACCTAGGTGTTTTAAACAGAGAATGTTGATAAATGAGAATGGTTACATTTCATAGTCAAATTTTGTGTAAAGCTGTTGTAGTATAGGGGCACCGTGAGTCAGCCGGTTATCTCGGACTGAAGGGCTCTTAGAGCTTCGAGTAAAGACGAAGGACGAGATGTCAAGGAATCAAGTTTCTAGGGTACCCCAGGTAGCAGACCGATGACGTAGGACGAAAAGTGACGTTGCACAGACGTCCATTTAAAGTAAATTAAGGTCGGTACGTCTTTGGACACAAATAAGACGTCTTCACTACGTCCTAAAATAGTTTAATAATATCATATAGAGACCTTCTATATGAACACGTCTATATGAAGTCAATAAGACGTCATATCATTAGTGCCTACAAAAATTCCAAATCCTACCGTCGCCTTTCAATTGACCAATGGAAGACATCTGGTCAAAGACGTCCTTATTAAGTCGTAAAGACGTCATGTTAGTCGAAACCGTAGCTCAAAATTTTTGAACTAGATGGCGTGACTAATTTGCAAGGTAATTCTACATCGCGCAAGCGTTTGTCGCATGTGATTCGTGTGTTCTCGCCTAAGCTCGGTTTTTGTTAATAAATTCACCCTATGGTTGCAATATTTATACTAAAACATGAAAGTATAAATATATAGAATGCTTATTGAATGACTGAACAAACAGTAATTTGATAAATATTCTAATGGCAAATACTTAAGATGTAGGTCTTAAATTTATTATAAGAATAAATATTTAAGCAAAAGATTATATTGTATTTTTTAAATCAATTTTTATATTGCAGATTTATTAGTTTCTTTCTTCAACACCAACCTGAGGGCACAGTACGTCGGAACGACGTCTTTGTAGATAACAAAGCCACGTTGTTCTGACGTGCACATAAACGTCATATTACCCTCCACAAAGACGTATTTTTGCAGCCCCCAATTATATCTATATAAATATATATCATAGGTCTTCAAGACGTCATCGAAGTCGTCCCCCAGGCGTCTTTTTTCAGACACTGAGGACGTCATAAGGATGTGACATATTGGAGTCCTTTTAGGGGTTCTTTAAGGTCAATTATGGGACGTCAAAAGGTCATATACTGACGTAAATTGGACGCCTTTACGACCAGTTTTTGCTACCTGGCGTTCCGTCTCCATATGACGATTAAAATCATATAGAGAAATAAAATTCGTCAAAGCAGCAACTAAAACGGGTGATTTTTTTACCGAAAATAAAACCGAACACACCAAAACGTGTGAAATAACTTGTCGCAGTCGGTAACATGCGCACAATATTGTGATAATAGGTATTTTTTGAACTAGGTGTCATGATAGTCGGTACCATGGTACCGACTTCAATAAGCTATAGCAATATATGTATAGGTACCCATCGTGCTCGAGTCCGACTCGCACTTGGCCAGTTTTATTTTTTATTTTAAGTTAGTAAACAATGGAATAACACCTTGGCTACTTATTATCCCCTACGATAATCCTTCCCATGAGGATACAGCTGAGTCACTTACTTAATTTTTTTTTAATACAGTTGCACATGTGCGTTACAGTGGCGTATTGCAGGGACGTATAGCGTTCGGGATGTGGGCTATTACATACTCGTGCTTTTTTTTACCTTTCCCGAACTCGTGCGTTCTCTTTCCCAACTGTCAAAATAATGTCAATTAAAAAGAAAAACCAACCATGAATATTTGACAAAAAAAAAATTCATAGAAGTTTTTATGATTCATGCAAATACGTATATTTCTAAAAAGAAGCTACTAATTTGTTTCAATATCAGATTTAATGATTTGATTGAATGAGTTAGGTTAGGTTTCATTTCATTTCATCTCATTAAATTTCATTTTCATTTCATATCAATAAAAAAATTCTACTGAAGACTTGGCTGTATGGGCATAGTTCCCTTTGCCTACCAGGATGGGTGAAGAAAAAAAAATCCCTGCTTATATTCTACGGTTGGCGCCATTTTCCAGAAGTTTTCTTTGCGAGTTTATTTTATTAAATTGCTTCATTTTTTCGCAACTGTATTAAAAATAGTCGTTCAATACACGTGCGGAACCGTCATTGCAACTTGTCCGACTGTCAACCTTCGCCTTCGGCTGCGCCTCGGCTCGGGTAGATATTTGTCGGAACTCTTTGCAATGATTGCATTTCCCCACTTGTAATGAAATATACTATTACAGCACGATTTCACGGGAAAAAACTTCACTGTCAGATATGTTTCGGAGCTTTATTGTACAATTCAGTGACAAAACGGGCAAGTCGTGCACCGAGTGGGACTACGCTTACCAATGACAGTTGCAGTGTCTTCCAGAGCTCAGGACTGTAGTTTTGCATGCCACTGCACTGTTCTTGTCACCACAAGACATTGTTTAGGAATACTCTTTCGATCAGTATTTTCACTTGCTACAGTGCCCTTTACCTCCTTTTTTTTAACGTGTGGGGAATGCACTCACACATTACCGCCAAACCCGGGGAGTTTCAACGGGGTATGTTGGACTCGTCAACTAAGCGTCAACTGCATCCATAGCAGCAAGCAGACCATACCGACTAAACCACCACACGGTGTTTCTCCGGGCGCCCAGTGGCCCGAGCCCGAATATTTACTAAAGTGTAACGTTATCGTATCGTTTACGTGTTTAGTACAAACTATGAGTTATCTGTGCCACTATTGTGCTAGATACATGATAGTTTGTGCTGTATACGTCAACGATACGTAAACGTTACACTTGAGCAAATGTTTGTGCTCGGCCCACTGATGTCGGAGCAACGAGAACGCTTCTGCAATAGCTCACGGCGCCATTTACCCCCCTTACACAGTAATGCTTGCTCACTATTGCACTGCAGCAGAATATCTGCCACTGCGTTGATACTAATCAAGACGGCATCTTGCACAAGAGGCCTTGTGCCTAGTAGGTCGGGTTTCCTCGCCTCTTACAATTCCAATCCCGACGAAGCAGGCAATATTCTACTCCGTCACCTTAGCGATAGAAACGTGTCAGGTATTTACTTTCAAAAACAACACCATTACACGGGAAAATATACTGTGGGCCTGTCGGCAACGGCAAAGCAAATAACGGCGTTAGTGTAACGTAGTGTCGTTCGCGTGAAACATTACTAACGGTCATTTATCTACGGCAACTGTGACACAGATAACTCATAGTTTGTTCACCTGCCGTGCGATTCTGTAATGGTTCGTCTTTGCGATCGTCGACGAGCTCACCAATGTACAATACTTTATGAGATATCGCCCTTGTACACAAGGTTGTTTTTCCAACGTTTCTTGTCAACTCGTCATTGTTTCACGGATGTTGTCAAGGATGCAACGATGTTTGCTCTTTGAGAATCGCACGGTTGAGCGTGACGCGTTGATATTTGTGATAGGAATACTTTTTCGCAAACTGTTTGTTCTACGGCCTCTGACTTCAACATGTGCCCAAAGAGAGACACACTAATCTTTAACTAATAATGTTTAAATTATACTCGTATTATAAGGGCGAACATTTGTGACTGTTTGTATATTTAGTGCGTCTTCACGCTCAAAGAGCTGGACTAACTAACTAGCTGAACAATTTTCATGAAATTTAGTATGACGATATATATATATATATATATATATACTCGTATATACAAGAGGCGCTGGAATTACACATAGACACTTTTCATCATCATCATCATCGACCATCCCCGGGCGGGTGAAAACGCGGGGCGCAACTAGTATACAATAAATATATGTTTAAGTTCAAGTATATGTTAAACTTGTGGTTTTGTTTTGGCAAGAGATTGCAAGCTCTTTGGCATTCACAGGATGTCTGCTTCAATATGCTTTAACATTTATGAATTTGTTTTGTTTTATGACATCGGTATGTACTTTCTGATATAATTTCAAAGGGTGTTTAACACCCTTTAAACTCAAAGCTAAAGTCAAAATAATTTGTTAAATTTAGCATCTACCGCTGCATTCCAAAACCTTTGTTGATTATAAATGAATTGACGTTGACTTTGACGTTTGACTTTGACATTTATTATATTGATAAATAATGAAAATATATGGTGAATTTCATACGAACAACCTTATACATTATTCAAAATACCTGCCAAAATCGAAGATCTTTCGTATTGTTACAGTTTATAATAATTTTCTTCTTCTCCGTCGTAGAGGAATTCCGTATTCACCTGCCCGAAACTTTACCCTCACGGAAAATGACTAATAAAAGTTTATTTTAAAAATAAAACTAAATTTGCAGTTAATTTTTCTTATAAATCGAGGTCATGTCTTCTTTCACGATTTTTCGTTAACTCTCGTGGTTCTGGACTTGGCCGTGACCGCCCTTCTCATTAAATCACCCTGTATACTATCTAGGATAATGAAGGATTCTAATGTTGAAAGATTTTTTCAAATAGGATCCAGTAGTTTCAGAGCATATTCAATCCATACAAACAAACAAATGTTTCCTGATACTAGTATAGAAGAATATATATAGATAGATATTTACCAATGCCTAGATAACGTCACAGGTAACGCTTAGAACCCAGCAGACATGGCCCGACATATCTGTAACAGTCTATAACAATCTAACACCATAATTACCCAATCATATGATATGAAAAGATGAAAACCAAACTGGAATAATTTTATGACCGAAAGCAGAGCATTCTTTGGCATACTGGAAGTAGGAGAGGGAAATATACAAAAATAAGTAAACTATTCCCTTTATTTTCTGTTTCTGTTAGATCGATAGACATATCACTTAAAAGTAACAACGTCTTCCGCAAGAGGATAAGAAAGAATCAAGTTGATGGCGTCTCGATCGTGAGGTGACACGTCCCATAGGACAACGGGTTTTGGTGTAGCCACAGTATAATTCGTGAACAGTAACTCAATTTCGCGCATTTATAAGCGCGGTTTTGAGATTAATTGGATTTTGTGGATTTTGTCCCATATAAGTATTACTAGCTGCGCCCTGCGGTGACACCCGCGTGGTGATGGATATTGATGATGATGAAAAGTACCTTATGTGTTAATGCAGTGCCTCATCGACCTCCATATTAAATTTCATTAATATTGGTCCAGCCGTTTGAGCGTGAAAGAGTTACAAACATATATTCATCCATCTATCCATCCATCCATCCAAATTTTCACATTTATAATATTAGTGGGATTAATATAATACTTATATGGGACAAAATCCACACAAAGGTCTTCAGGTCCCAAACGAGGCAGAGCCTGTACTATGGTAACCTGATGATATAAATATATACCCAGACCCAGATCAGAGGTTGGTGCATTTATTGCCCAAAACTGGTTTTAAAGCGGTTTAAAGTGCGAATGCCGCCAACTCTCTCAGAACCGTGGGTAAGGTAAGGCAAGTAGGTAATCATTATTATTCGTTGACTTGGTATCTTGTTTTCGCTTAGAACAAAAGATTTATAAATGAAGCTAACGTCGACAGATGCGTAAGGGTTGAAGGGTTTTTTCATTTTAGTTTTTGACTTGTTGATAATATTAGGTATAGTTGGTAAAGATATCAAAATTGGACGTTTACATAAAAAAGGTTCTGGTAAATCGAAGACGTGGTAACAAAGTTTATTGACTACACCGAAAACCGAAGGATAAAATCTAATAAGTTGTATTACTGTAAAGTGCAAAGATACTGTGCACCGTTATGACTCAGCAGTGTTTCAGTTAAGGCTTATCTCATAAAAATACAGTAAAAGTGAATGGATGTGATAACCATTCAAGGCTATTGATAGATAGTTTGCTCCATTTACTCTTAATAATACCTTATTATAATAGCCCTTGAATCAAATTGACGATATAATATTACATACTTAAGGCGAAATACGCTTCAAATTCGACAATATGTGCTCATGAATATCTAAAGCTAGATCTTTGAAAACGGTCAATTGATATTATTGTCCCTCAATATAGTTTACAAAATACTTTCTTCGGATATATGTTCACCAATACACGATATACTCGTAGCGGCGAGATCCCGAGCAGTAGCCCCAGACTGGGAGGAGGCACATGCTGCGGCAGGCGCAAGCCACTCTGTTGCGGTGGTGGGAGGAGGACCTGGCTCCACGGGTCCCTGGGCAGTGGACGGTGGAGGCCTTCCATCCGGTCCTCTCAGGTGAGAGGTGGATGAGACGGCCTTCGGGTGGTTCCAAATGGTGCAGGTACCCTCCGGACATGGATGTTACGGGAAGTACGCGCACCAAATCTCAAGGTGAGAGATGACCTCAGCCTGCCACGAATGTAGAGTGCTGGAGGATACGGCGTTGGCGGTTCCACACGATGGATAGCGTTGAACAGACCCAAAACCCGTTTCTACTGATAAAAGGTTTTTTTTTAATCAGTTAAGTAGTTTTTACAAGCAAACAACTAAATATTTTTTATTTATAATTAGTGTAGATGTAACTAAAGATATAAAAATACGAAACGGATTCTACTATTTTAACATGTAGTGCATGTCTACGCTTGAAAGATTAATATCATCCACATGCACAAATACTCATTTGTAGTATTGAGCATATCTCATATCGTGTTCGTCCGACGATGGTGAAATTAGAATGCTACAGTAGAGATAAAACCTATTCACAAAAAAAATATTACAAAATCGAAAGATCTAGTTTTTGTAACGCTGTAACCCCAAGGGTTACAGCGTGGCACTACCACTAAAACATATACCAATTCAATAATAAATCAATATTATTACTTCAATTCAAACATATGCTTGCGGTTTAGTCCTTTGTACCCAGTAATTCGCTTGCAACCTCTTGGGCGCAGGCGGTCCGGGCGGGTCAACGTTCGCAGTCGCACGTCGTTGTACCTATTCTAAGCGGGTAGGTATGTCTCGCGTAGTTACTGCTATCTATTCTGTGATGTAGTGGTGTGTAGAGTTGTGCGTTCAGAGGCACTATGGCTCTTACTTTAGCCGTGGAGCGGCGAATATGCGTTCATAATAATAAAAACATATACATATGTTTTTTTTTTACTTTCGTCACCAGTTTTGCATTCCAAACCATCCCATTCAATATTGTGCACTAATAAACGTAAACAATAAAAAAAAGTCCTTATATAGAGACGACGTGTGTTCAGCAGTCGAAGTTCTACATCATCATCTTTAGATGATGATATATGAATTATCTGTGCATATATTCATTGTATTTGTTTTTTTTTTCGAGAAGTGCGTAATCGATTTATACAAAATGTATATGGGATCTCCTCTGAAGTATGGCCTATCAATAAAAAATAATCATAATTGGCGAAGTAACGCCGTAGTAACGAAGTTCGTAATAAACGTCCAAAATAAAACATAAAAAAAATACCCGCCAAATTAATACAAAATAATTGATAAATTAACTGTAAGTTTTTAAAATAAAATCCGAAAATACATAACAGAGCACATAGAAATAAAAAAATAAGACATATTTATGAGAACTAAGGTCACCGACATAGTAGTACTCTCAAAATTAGCAAGTTGAAGTGGCAATGGGCAGGCCAAATTGCTCGCAGAACTGATAACCGATGAGGGAGAAAGGTTCTCGAGTGGCGACCATGCACCGGAAGACGATGTGTAGGTCGGCCCCCCGCTAGGTGGACCGACGACCTCGTCAAAACCGCGGGGAAGCGCTGGATGCAGGAGGCGAGTAGCCGGTCCAAGTGGCGTTCTATGGGGCAGGCCTATGTTCAGCTGCAGTGGACGTCTTCCGGCTGAAATGATGATGATGAATATTAATCCTTTATATTACGTGATAATTAAAACACTCACTGTGGGACTAGTCCACAAATTTAAGGTCGCTCAGCGAGCTATGGAGAGAGCTATGCTCGGGGTTTCTCTGAAGGATAAGATTCTTAATGAAGTTATCCGACAGAGAACCAAAGTAGTCGACATAGCTCAAAGAATAAGCAAGCTGAAGTGGCAATGGGCTGGCCGCCACATTTCACGAAGAACCGATGACCGCTGGAGTAGACGAGTTCTTGAGTGGAGACCACGTTTAGGCAAACGGAGTGTAGGACGCCTAGCGGCCAAGTGGAGAGACGACCTGCGGAAGGCGGCTGGCAGTAACTGGATGCAGAGAGCCGAAGACCGAGCTCTGTGGCGTACTTTAGGAGAGGCATATGTCCAGCAGTGGACGAATGTGGGCTGATGATGATGATGATGATTAAAACAAAAGATTTATGAATGAAATCGACGTAAATGTACGTCTCTGGTACGCAAAAGCTTCAGGAGGAGTATTTTACTTATATATTATACAATGTTGACATCTGCCAGTAATCTATCTACTCGTATTAATGATTAATGATTGATCTATTAATGATTGAATGACTATTTATGATTAAAACTAAACATTTCATTTTTTTATTTAATAAAGACCCGAGTTTCATTCTGGTTCATATCGATAACATATCTATGTATTTATTTTGGGACGAGGCACTAGGTCTTTTTTTTACATTAAATGATATGTCATTCATATGTTTGTTTTCTTTTTCATAAGTATCATACCTAATGATGCCGATTTTGATTTGATTTGTGATGTTAACATAATTCAATTTTGAATATAAAGTAGCGCTGTAAATGAAGGAGCCTGATAGCAAAAAGTGTGATTGCTCAAAAGATTTCACCGTCCATAACGGAACAAACAAAATACAACAAGAAAAAATCTTAAACAAAAGTCGAGATCGTGATAACGAGTCGAAGTCCGGGTAAATTACGGAGCTCCTCATACCTTTGTTCGAGATTTCCATAGCAAAGACCAATTATAAAACTGGAATAAACCGCAAACACCGTAAGTTGAGTTTAAATTAAAAGAACTAAAAGAAGAAAGCTGTTCGATCGGGTTCGGAGCAAACTTATTTTTTAATATACGGTCTCGGAGTTTACACGGAATACATTATTTGCCTACCGAGCATGATGCCTATGAACGCTACGAGAATATAAATTAGACAAGACAAAATCTTCCCTTATCACTGCTTGAAATTGAACGTTATTACGACACGGTAAGATTCACTTTACTGTAGAAGTCATTACGTCTGGTAGAGTCATCATCGTTAAAACCTAATCGTGTACAGGACCTCATTATGCAAAATGGCTGTATCCGTTTAGAAGAGCACTGCAGGGTTACGGTTTTTTTCAAATTGTTTTGAATAAACTCGACAATCTCTTTTCGCTTCTTGTTTGACTTTCAATTTATATTCTTATTTAATTTATTGAAGGCGCGAACGGGACTTAAAAGAAATGTCGAGGATTAAAAGGCGTTGTATAATCTCAGAATTGCAAAGGTTCGTAAATTTGATGAAATAACAAGCAGGTAATGGTGGTTTTTCTAATCTATAATATAAGGTCGTTGGCAAGTCAAAGTCAAAGTCAAAGAATGTATTTGCAACAACAACATGCATGGTGTTTCGTGAAAAGTTAGACAAACTCGGTGGGCGTGTAGGTGGACCCATGCGCAAAATAATTACTACTCGTAAATACTTACATGAATTACTTAAAAGATTCAAACTATTTCATGTGTAATTTCCTAAGTCACAGCATAGATAGTATCATAGGACTGTAACGTCTTATAAACAAAACGACTCGTACAGGATTGGAAGTTTTGTTTATAAGACATAACATTTATTTATAAATCCTCAAATTTTGTAAAACCCAATTACTAGCCAACTAAACTACTGAGTTGGGATAAACTAATAATTATTAAATGCGGAGACTGGCAAGCCGTTAGTTGATGGTAAGCGTCAAGATCTTGTATGGCACTGCCCTGTGCTTGTCACCCCCAGACAAAACGAAACTATTCTGTCCCATACGTCGGTAACTTCACTAGCTAGAATGCCTTTCAACCGTATTAACATTATTTTTGTTGCTAGAAATATGTGGAATAATTTGGATCTTCATTGTACCTATCAAGACGTGCACTGCAAATGAGACCTGATAGCATTTAACTTGATTCACCATGGAGACCTATACCCAACTAGTACGTCCTCAAATCAAATCAATTTATTTGCCAGAATGTAGTTTACAAATGTGGTCACAAATGTATGATGTTAGAATAATATACATGGTTCAAGTACATTCTACCACATAAAATGGTGTGCAAATATCATCTCTCCTCACTCTATGTCACCATTATTTGATATATTGGAAGCAATTACAATAACATTACATTAAATCATTAAAAATTGGATATATAATTAATTAAAAATAATGTCAATAAAGAAATACATAATTTGAAAGACAATAAAATTCCGTTAAGGTCGTACACGATTAAATAAAAAAAAAACATAAATTCTAATTTTTAACATATTTGGTCCTAACATAATTCTTTCAGCTCATTTTACCATTAATGTCACAATACTTTGTCAATAACTTAATCTATCTTAATCTTCAGTTACCTACACGCTTTAAATTCCATATAATATTTTACACTATAAAAGCAATTATCGCTTAGCCATTTGTAAAGTTTTGTTTTGAATATAGGTAAAGGTAAGTCTTTTAATGTATTTGGCAGCTTATTATACACCTTAATAGCATTTACAAAAGAATTTATTTTAAAAACTTGTAGATTACATTGTGGTATGTACAATTTGAGTTTGTTTCTGACAGTTGCATTTCTTGTCACAACATCTGCATGTTTCTTAAAATGTTGTGGATGTTGTGGAACAAAGAGACATAACTCCTTTATGTACATGCATGCTAAAGGCAAAATTTTAAACTTTTTAAATAAAGGTTTACAACTGTCCATGAACCAGGCTCCACAGATGGAACGTACACATTTTTTTTGAATTAAAAAAGCTTTTTCGACAGTTACCGCATTACCCCACAACAAATATACGAGACCATACGAGAGCACTGAAGAGACGTACCCATGATATGCACTGAGAGCTGCCTCTGTGGATACTGTTAGTCTCAATCTCCTTATCGCATAAACAAATCTATCCAACCTGTCACAAACGTTAACTATATGTGCCTTCCAGTCACAGTGCTGATCTAGCATAATGCCGAGAAACTTGGTTCTTGGTACTTCTTCTATAACACTGTTTTGGTAACTGATATGTAATTTTAATGGTGTTCTTTGAAGTATTCGAAACTGAATCATCTTTATTTTGTCTATGTTTATCTGTAAATTATTATTTTGTAACCAGTCTATGACGCTATAGATTGCTTCATTTATAACCTTTTCATAGGAGATTTCATCATTACATTTTATAATTAATGTAGTATCGTCTGCAAACAAAACTGTATCATGATTGGTGCAGTTGGGTAAGTCATTTATATACATGAGAAACAAAAATGGACCCAAAACACTGCCCTGTAGAACTCCGAAGTTGTTTTGTTGTAACCTACTTCTATACGTAGTTTTTTCATTTTTATCAATTTTTGCAATTTCTACACATTGCTTTCTACCACTTAGATAGCTTTTTAGCCAGTCATTTGCCTTTCCTCGTATACCATACCTTTCCAGCTTATATAACAGCAACCTATGGTCCACGAAATCAAATGCCTTGCTCATATCAAGGAAGATACCAGTCACAGACGTCTTCTCATTGATAGCTTCGGTAATGAGCTTCATCACATTAAAACATGCCAATGAGGTAGAGCTGTTTTTCCGAAACCCAAATTGTTCATCTTTGAGTATTTTATTTTTTGTCGTGAACTCTTGTAGTCTCTTTAACATGACTTTTTCAAAGATTTTAGAAATTATCGGTATTAATGTAACTGGTCTGTAGTTATTCATGTTAGACGGTTCCCCTTTCTTAAATAAGGGTTTGATAATAGAGTGTTTTAATATATCTGGAAATAGTCCATATTCAAAAGATATATTTATTAGATAACACAATGGTTCACATATGTGTAACGCGCAAGATTTGACAATTTTTGTAGTTATATCATCCATACCTGCTGAATTAGTATTTTTCAAACTTACGATTGTTTTTGATATTTCTGTGGGATCTGTTGGTTTAAGAAATATTGATAACAAACTATTAGTATTCATAGTTTTGTTTATTTCGTCAATGTTAAAATTAAAATTACCGTTGTTTGTCAATTGAATATAATAATCATTAAATATGTCACTTATTTCATTAGGGCTTGTATATATTTGATTATTTAGGAAAATATTGTCAATTTGATTCTTTGTGATTTGGTCCCCTATAATGTCATTAATCACTGTCCATATAGCCTTGCATTTATTTTTATTGTTATCTATATATTTTTTATTTTGTAGCTGTTTGGATTTGAGAATACATTTTTTAAGCAGATAACTATATGATTTATATTGTTTATTAAGCAGATTTTTGTTAGTATTTTTATGTTGTAGCTTTAAATACAGATATCTCTTTCGCACAGAACATTTTTTTATACCCTTTGTCAGCCAATTAGTATTGTATTTTTTGGTTGACCTTTTAATAGTGTTTATTGGAAAACATAGGTCAAAAAAAAGTTTGAATAAGGAATGAAATTCCAAGAATGCAGATCCGCTAAAGGGAATGCATGAATATCAATGACCAAACCCTAAAATCCATCGATCCACGCAAAATATGACCGTTGCCCATAGACACAGATATAGATCGTCAACAAAAAGCTTTTTAATCTATGATCTCCCGTAACTGAGGCCGCCATTTTTCTAATTAATAATAACATTAATTATAATATTTTTCTAAGCACTTTATCTGCTAGGCATCATGTAATCAACCCTCATCAAATTAGACAGAAAAGATCTACTTGTATTTAAATTTATAAAGGTTCTATTTTCGCTAAGTAGACGTTAGTGCTCTTTAATGTTCTAATTAAGGTATAAAAAAGGTTTTTAAACAATATTGTAGGATTAACGCTTAATGTAGTAAAAACAAATAAAAGTTTGCTTTACGATTTTTTGGTAAATAACGTTAGTGTCACTATTTATCTGAAGGAGAACTTTAACATTTTGTTATCCTACCAATATTACGAGTATAAACGCCAAAAGTATGAATGTATGGATGTGTGGATCTGTGTTACTCTTTCACGCTCAAGCGGAGGGGCCAATTTTGATGATTTTTGGTATGAAGGTAGAAGAGGCGCTGGATTAGCATATAGGATACTTTTCATCATCATCAACACCATCATCCATCACCACGCAAGTGAAAAAGCGTAATATTCTTGGGCACAGCATATACAAAGTAATAAGATCTCCGCCTACGTCTAGATCGCAATGAGGACAGTTCTGTCAAAGTTTTTGTCAGCCGATTGCTAAGCCAAAAGCTATAAATTTGACAGCTCGATACACTAGACTAGACGTGCTCGTCGACCGTCAAGGGTGATGAAATGTAACACCAATACCGTCAAGGTTGATGAAATAATAATGAGTTATTTTTTGTACTGCTTTTTATTAATAGTGTTTACTGATTTATATAACTAAGTATTTAAAGTTACTCATATAATACCTGCAATTTTGTTGTTTGACGATGTAAATATTTTATGACTTTTTTGTATAAAGATAGATATGGCATTACAATTTTTTTTTCTCTTTGGAGGGTAGGTGTGTTAACATCTCACCAAATAAGCTCTTCTAAATTTGTAAAGTTTTAATTATAAAAACCCATTGTAGGGTCATAATTTATGCTTAGTTTAGCATAACAGAGAGCATACTTCACCTGCCATAATCATTATTTCCTGTAACAGCACTATCACCATTGTTCACTATCTATAATTCAATTCACTAATATAGACACAAAATTTTCACAATGGAGGCATCCCAAACTTTTCTTGAAGTGATGGCTGCCCTTAACAAGAGGATGGACCAGTTTGAAGGCAAACTGCAGAAAACACCCCCTGTCGCCAATACCACAGGCACCTTGGCAGCAGATTTTGCAGCATTCAAATCATTCACTGCAGAAGTTATGCGTGGATTTCAGCATCAGATGGGGTTACTGGCACGGAATCTGGATAACATCGAAATGCATAGTCGGCGAAAAATCCTCCTGCTCCATGGGATAACAGAAGAAAAACAGGAAGATACAGCTGCGGTTGTTATGCGGGCAGTCACTAATCACTTGCATGTGAAAGACTTTAGTTTGAATGATATTAATCGCTGCCAAAGAATGGGCCGCGCCACTACTGATAAGCCCAGGCCTGTCTTGGTTAAACTGAAGGACTTGGATATGCGGAACAAGTTGTGGTTTTCAAAAACCTCATTGAAGGGTACTGGTATAACACTGTCCGAGTTTCTAACCAGGTCTAGACACCAAGCCTTTATGGAAGCAAGACAACGAGTCGGTATTGCAAAGTGTTGGACAAAGGACGGCTTTATTTATGTCATTGGGCCTGATGGTACTCGTCACCGCATCTGCAGCCTTATCGAACTACAAAATGTTGTACCGGCGCAAGTGTCGGGAACTTTGAAGCCAGCTCCTGCTCCAGGATCGAAAGAGACAACAGCGGCAACATCAAAGTCCAGGCGGGTCGCTGCAGCATCATCTCGAAAGTAGGAATAGGTACATATTTCATTGTACATAGGTATAGTTCATTCTCAATAACCCAGTCACTGTAAAATCGCTTGTCTGGTTCCTCATTGCATATAAATTGTCTACCCTACAGACCAAATATGTACCAAATATGTACTACGTAGTCTACCCACTTCCTTGTCTAATTAGTTGCCTTTGTTTTTGAGTACCCAATTTCAAACATGTAAATTATTTTCCACTTTCAGTTCAATTCAATTCAAGTCAACCTCTTCTTCATAAATATTTGTAGACGTTACTAAAAATTTGACAGAAGACAGATTTTTTTTTTTTATATTTATAAGGACTCTTATGAGTTGTACATTTGTCATTTGTCACGTAAAAATATTAGTTGATATGTCAAGTCCGTGAAGTCGAAGTAACGACGACTTAAGTAGGTTTTTAATTGTAATCTTGTCCAAGCGAATGTTATAAAACTTTGAATATCCATTACTAAATTTGTAGGAGAAATCATACATTTTACTTTTACTTTTATATTTGTGTTATAGTTATAGAGAAGGTAATAGCGCTCTCGTCCACATAGTCGGCACATGGAGTATGCGTAAGTATGTAGTAGTACATACATTTTACACATAGTTAAGAAATTATATATTCTTAGTTTATATATAAAATATTTATTATTATATAATTGTATATATCTATATTAATAATATTAATGTAATATGTCGAATACTCAAGATAGTAGCAGCACCAGTGACGAATATCTGTCTTTCTCTTCCAATGATACTTTTAACAGTGGAAACGATAGCTTTGTAAGCATTCCTACGCTAAGTGATACCTTAGCGGCTCAGTTCTCTGATGTGCCTAAGAATTTTAATGTACTCCATATAAATGCACAGAGTATTCCGGCTCATTACCCTGATATGCTGGCATCATTTGACAATACAAATGTACATGCTATACTATTCTCCGAATCCTGGTTGAAACCTTGTCTCCCGTCCACCTCTTTCTCTCTCCCCGGTTTCATACTTATACGTAACGATAGAACCGGCAGCGTTGGCGGTGGTGTGGCTATTTATCTACGTTTTCATTTTCTGTACTCAATAATAAATATGTCACCACAGCCTCCGCCTTGTGATGCCGGTGAGCATCTCTTTATTGAAGTTTTACTTTCACACACCAAAATTCTTCTCGGAGTCTACTATAGCCATTCCATAAGAGTCAATTACTTCGCATCTTTTGAAAAGATTTTAGAAGATCTTATTCCATCTTATACCCATAATATAATTATGGGAGACTTTAACACGTGCCTTATAAAAAAGACTTTCGTTGTGCGAATTTGGAATCCATAGTTAATTCTAGCAACATGCACATTTTGCCACTCAACCCCACCCATAACTTTCCAAATTGTAATCCCTCCCTTTTGGATCTTATTTTTGTATCATCCTTACACCATGTTGTTAAACACGGACAATGTTCTGCTGATGCTTTTTCTTATCATGACCTCATCTTTCTGTCGTATAAGGTACGTCCTCCTAAACCTAAGCCTAAGATACTTCTGCAGCGCAGCTTTGGTACAATTGACATGGAAAAACTTCGAAACGATGCTGGTGAAATAGATTGGGTACAAGTTCATAGCGCCAATAATATCGATGACAAAGTATCCATATTTAATTCCACTCTTACACAGCTTTATGACACCCATGCTCCTTTGCGGGCCATAAAAATAAAACACCTTCCTGCACCCTGGTTGACTGAAGACATAAAAAAACTAATGCACAAAAAAGTAGCAGCAAAGTCTAAGTTAAAGCATTGTTCTAATGACGTGAATAAGCAAAAATATATTAAATCTCGAAATCGCTGCAATAGAATGTGTAGGGATGCTCTACGTCGCCACATCCATGACTCAGTAGATAATGAAGATCCAGCTAAAGTCTGGAAGTTCTTGCGATCATTGGGAGTAGGGAAATCACGTCATCATTCAATTCCGCAAGATTTAGATATCAACTCACTCAACCAACATTTCTCTTCGTCATCCAATGTAAATTCAAATGACAAAATAGCTACTTTGACTTATCTCTCTTCTCTCCCTACTCTTGATCACTCACCTTTTGTTCTGAGTCAATTCACTGCATGTGATGTTAAAAAGAGCATACTATCAATATCCTCCAATGCAGCAGGCGGTGACGGCATCAGCCGAAATATGATTGTTCTTATATTGGATGAAATCCTCCCTATCCTATGCCATATATTAAACAATTCTATTTTGGAGGGCACCGTACCATCTTGCTGGAAAGAAGCTCAAATCATCCCGCTTCCCAAGAAATCTAATCCCAAGTCCTTCTCCGAATATCGACCTATTTCTATTCTTCCTTTCCTATCAAAAGTCTTGGAGCGCCTAGTACATAACCAACTCAGTTCCTTCCTCAACCAAAATATGCTTCTTAATCCTCTCCAGTCTGGGTTTCGAACCGGCCATAGCACTGTCTCTGCACTTGTCAAAGTAACTGATGACATCAGACTAGGTATGGATAACAGACAGCTTACCATACTTACCTTACTTGACTTTAGCAATGCTTTTAATTCCGTAGATTTCGACATCCTCCTTTGCCGTGGCGGTGCCGGCTTAGAATAGCACCCCCCCAACTCTACCCGTGGGTGCCGTAGAAGCCGGCTAAGGGATAACAAATCAGAAGGTGGGCAGCAGCACCTTCCCAGTCAAACACACACAAACTGCGCTCGCCAACCCGCCTGCCAAGCGTGGCGAGTATTGGCAAAAACCCCTCAATGGATTGGACAAAAAGAACCAGGCCCCCAGTCCCCGGCAGCCCCGCTATTCCTGGCTACGGTAGCGGCCACGGTAACGGTGGGGCAGGGGGTGCTAAGAATCCCCGGCAGACGCCCGGCTACCACCCCCAACGACGACGACTGGCCCTGGTAACACACAACATACGCACGATGAGGACAGACGAGAAGATATATGAGCTGGAAGAAGAAATGAGTAAGCTACGCTGGGACATTGTGGGGTTATCTGAAGTCCGTAGAGCGGGTGAGGACACGATAACCCTAAAATCAGGTAACCTACTCTACCACCGGGAGGGCGACCAACAGTCCCAAGGTGGTGTCGGGTTTCTCGTCCACAAGTCCCTTACTAACAACATAGTTAAGATCGATAGCGTTTCCAATAGGGTCGTATACCTAATACTCAGAGTATCCAAACGATATTCGCTGAAGGTCATTCAGGTATACGCACCGACGAAGTCGCACCCGGATGATGAGGTGGAGGATATGTATGAGGACATTAGTCGGGCCATACATACCTCTGAAACGCACTTTCTAGTTGTTATGGGGGACTTCAACGCGAAGTTGGGTAAGAGAAGCGAGGATGAGTCGAAAGTGGGGCAATTTGGCTATGGACAACGGAACCGTAGGGGACAGAGGTTGGCCGACTTCCTGGAGAAAGAGGGACTCTTTATGATGAACTCTTTCTTTCAGAAGCCACCTCACAGGAAATGGACCTGGCTGAGTCCCGATGGTTCCACGAGAAATGAGATTGACTTCATTATGACCACCAAAAGGCAAATATTCACTGATGTCTCCGTGATCAACAGGGTTAAAACCGGTAGTGATCACCGAATGGTAAGAGGCACGGTGAATATTAATGTCAAACTGGAGAGGTCTCGTCTGATGAAGTCTACGCTCCGACCTACTCGTGCCCATATTCAAGACCCCGAGAGCTTTCAACTTGAGCTATCCAATCGCTTCGATTGCCTTGAGAACATCGCTTCAGTGGACGAGATCAATAACAGGTTAGTAGAAACTGTCCATACAGTGGGTTCCAAGTACTTTAAACCCCACCGTACAGATAGGCCACAGAAACTCTCCAACGATACCCTCAACCTCATGGCTGAACGACGCTCATTGAAACTGCAGTCTTCGGATGATGCTGAAGCATATAGGCTGCTCAATAGACGAATATGGAAGTCCTTGCGACACGACATTCGGATCTTTAATACAAACCGTATTAAAGAGACGATAGAGCGGAAAAAAGGCTCCAAAGTGTTTGCAAGAGACATGTCTATTGGGCAAAGCCAGTTGACGAAGCTGAAGAGAGGAGACGGCAGTGTAGCGTCGACCAAAGCGGAAGTGTTAGGAGAGGTCGAGAGTTTCTACGGACAGTTATACACCTCGGTCGCTAAACCTGTTAGCAGCTCGGCCAAAGACCCAAGAGCCAAGCTGACCCGACATTATACCGAAGATATCCCGGACATCAGCCTGTACGAGATTAGAATGGCCTTGAAACAGCTTAAGAACAACAAGGCGCCTGGTGACGACGGTATCACATCTGAGCTTCTGAAAGCGGGTGGAACACCGGTACTTAAAGTCCTTCAGAAGCTCTTTAATACCGTCTTACTCGAAGGTTCAACGCCAGAAGCATGGAACAAAAGCGTGGTGGTGCTGTTCTTCAAGAAAAGTGACAACACTTTACTTAAAAATTACAGACCCATCTCGCTTTTGAGCCATGTTTATAAACTGTTTTCGAAGGTCATAACGAACCGTCTCAGTCGCAGGTTTGATGAATTCCAGCCTCCGGAACAAGCCGGTTTCCGAAAAGGCTATAGTACCATAGACCACATCCACACGCTACGGCAAGTTATACAGAAGACCGAAGAGTATAACTTGCCTCTTTGTCTAGCGTTTGTGGACTATGAGAAAGCCTTTGATTCGATCGAGACGTGGGCAGTGCTTGAGTCTCTCCAGCGGTGCCGTATTGACTATCGGTATATTGAAGTGCTGAAGTGTTTGTACAAAAACGCCTACATGTCAGTCCGAGTACAGGAGCAGAGTCCGAAGGCAATTCCATTGCAAAGAGGCGTGAGACAGGGAGACGTTATATCTCCGAAACTGTTCACCGCTACATTGGAAGACGCCTTCAAGCTTCTGGAATGGCAAGGACTTGGCATCAATATTAACGGCGAATACATCACTCACCTTCGATTTGCCGACGATATTGTAGTCATGGCAGAATCCATGGAAGACCTCAGTACAATGCTCGAAGGCCTCCATCGAGTTTCCCAACGGGTAGGTCTTAAGATGAACATGGACAAGACGAAAATTATGTCTAATGCCCATGTTGTACCTACCCCAATATCAGTTGGGAACTCAGTTCTCGAAGTTGTTGACGAGTATATCTACCTGGGACAGACAGTCAAACTAGGCAGGTCCAACTTCGAGAAAGAGGTCAATCGTCGAATCCAACTCGGCTGGGCAGCGTTCCGGAAACTTCGCGAAGTCTTCTCGTCAAAAATACCTCAGTGCCTCAAGACAAGAGTCTTCGACCAATGTGTGTTACCAGTGATGACTTATGGCACTGAAACGTGGTCTCTTACTATGGGCCTCATAGATAAGCTCAAAGTCGCACAACGAGCTATGGAGAGGGCTATGCTCGGGGTTTCTCTACGTGATTGAATCAGAAATGAGGAGATCCGTAGAAGAACGAAAGTCACCGACATAGCTCAGAAGATTAGCCAGTTGAAGTGGCAGTGGGCAGGGCACATAGCACGCAGAACAGATGGCCGATGGGGCCGAAAGGTTCTGGAGTGGAGACCACGTACCGGCAAGCGCAGCGTAGGTCGTCCACCGACACGGTGGACAGATGACCTGAGAAAGGTCGCAGGACGACGTTGGATGCAGGCCGCTTCCAACCGGTCCTTTTGGAAAATCATGGGGGAGGCCTATGTTCAGCAGTGGACGTCCTACGGCTGAGATGATGATGATGATGACATCCTCCTAGCATTGCTTCGCTCTATAAACATATCTCCATCGGTAATTGACTGGTTTCGAAGCTATCTATTTGGGCGACGCCAACGTATTCGCATTCAGGATACTTTCTCTTCTTGATGTGAAACAAATGCTGGCGTTCCTCAAGGTGGCGTACTGTCACCTCTTCTTTTTGCCGTATTTATAAACTCTATATCTTTCTTTCTTACTTCTTCCTACCATCTCTATGCAGACGATCTTCAGATATACTCTCAGGCTCCACTAGATCACTTAGCAGATGCTGTTGATGAGGTCAACAGCGATTTACTTCGTATAGCTAACTGGAGTAGATCTCACGGACTTACAATAAACCCAATAAAAACTCAAGTTATCATTGTTGGAAGCTCCAGATTAGTATCGAAGATTGATTTCACAACTCTCCCCGAAATCGTATTTGGTGGTATATGTGTGCCTTATAGCACTCAAGTTAAGAACTTGGGAATAATCATGGATAACTGTATGTCTTGGCAACCACAAATCCAATCTGTAGCACGAAAAATGTTTGCATCAGCAGCCTCCCTTAACAGACTGCGTAACTTTTTACCCACTGCTACCAAAGCTGCACTTGCACAATCTCTCCTTTTTCCCATTCTTGACTATGCTGATGCCAGTTACATAGATCTCACAGAGGACCAGCTTAACAAGCTGGAGCGTCTACAGAATCTCTGTATTCGGTTTATTTTTGGTCTGCGAAAGTACGACCACGTTTCCGAATTTCGCTGTAAACTTAAGTGGCTCCCTATACGCCTTCGCCGGAATTCTCACATCCTCTCTATTCTGTATAACATATTGTTTAATCCTTCTACTCCCTTTTACCTAAAAGAACGATTTAGATTTCTCCAATGCTCTTCTTACTCTCTTAGGTCATCAGAAAACTTACTTCTAACGACTCCTGAACATTGTACTATATTCTACAACTCTTCATTCACAGTCCAGGCAGTTCACCTTTGGAATGCCCTCCCTACTAGTATCAAACGCGCGCAATCGCTGAATAGCTTCAAAGCTCAAGTAAAAGATTACTATCTCTCCACGTTAAATGCTAATCCCTGACATAATTCATTGATTGATATTATTTTATATTATTGATATTTATGTATGTGTAAGTATATATGTTCATGTATGTTTATAGTATAATATATGTATTATATTATTATTACGTGTAGGTAAGTGTAAGTATTGTTATATTTAAGTGTATTTTTATTAATTTGAATTTTACCCTTTTATCTAGTATTATCTAGTGTTACATCTGTTTCATGTAATACTAGGTAATAATATATTTCTTCGTGATGTTGCACCACCGTCCATGTCAATCATGTAATCGCTATCCATCCAAAGGTTGTCTGGAAGAGATCGCTTTTAGCGATAAGACCGCCCATTTGTGCCTACTATTTAAGTTGTTTCCTTATGTTGTATTTACTTTGGTGCAAATAAAGAGTTTTTGTATTGTATTGTATTGTATTGTATTGTATGGCCATACTAATCCTGCGCAGGCGAAGTCGCGGGCACCAGTTAGTAAATGATAAAAGTAATTGAAACTCAATAACTTGACACAGTCAGTGTTGTGTATCTACTATTGGTTCGCAAATAGTTCAATAGTAAAACCCGAAGCTGTTTCACAGTATACCGAAAACAAATGTCATCGTAAAGATAACGCAATACAACACTATTCGGGAAAACGTATCGGAAAAGACATATATAAAAACTGTCGCGTTTCAAAATCGCGTTACCTTGGAAATTTGTCGTAAAAACGTATTTTACGGGGTCGAGTGAGTTTCCTTTACTATGTATTCACGAAGGTGTTTTGAATATAACGTATTAGTCAAACTAAACTAGGTTCAGTGCAATAGAAATATTTATTGTAGTCAGGATCTTAGGTTAGGATACATTGATTGATGATTTTAACGTAACGTATACAATTTGAATAATTTAATACCGACTTCTATTCTATTCAGTTATTGGAGTGTAACTCAAAAACTACTAGGAAGAATTAAATGAAATAAATGTAAATGATAAGTAAAATAATATTTTTTAATTAAATGGGACCACGCGGGAAGCACCCGCTTTCAGACAAAAAAAGAATTTTGAGAATCGGTACACCCTATCGAAAGTTATGAGGTAACAAACTTAAAAAAAACAGTCAAATTGAGTACCTCCTTCTATTTTAGGAAGTCGGTAGAAAACTACTTTTGATGTGTAATAATTTTTATTTTGTGTCACTGTATACCGATCGTCACTAATTTTTTTATATTATTATTAATTGTGTTTCATAAAGAATCTTTCCGTGCGCAGGCAGTTACGGGAAGTTACTAGTTTATACGTGTTTACAAGTGCAACCAATCAATGTGGTACACATGAAGTCTTGTAACAAATCAAGTTCAAATTAAACAAACTAATCAAAAAGTCCCCCGCATGCAGAACCTAGACCAAATTTCCCCAACACACGTGCTGTGTTACCGCGCTGAAATACCAGTAAAGTTGGTTGAACCAGGTAACAACCTGATCAAGGATCGTAGTCTAATTCCAGTAATCAATATAGTAGCGAACCTGCGGTTCTCATGTATGGATTTATATTGAAATGTTATAAAATGCACTCATTACATGGGAGATGAAACCGGTTGAGGGTAATTAAAGGCTTGTTTATGTCCTTCCCGCTTTCAGTACATACATCTATCATAATTTGTTAGCAACTGAGATACGTAATAGCCCTGATGTATTTGAAAAAATTAAAATACTAGCCATCGTTACATTTTGGTTTCCAGCAAGAACAGTTGTGTTCTTTTAATAACATAAGTACTAAAAGCGTAAAAGACCTCACAAGATGCTATTGGTGTTTTTTGAGATCTCTTTATAAATTTGATTGAGTAGCATCCTAGATCGAATCGCAATAATTCCAACTTCGTTATGCGTGGACCTGCTCTTGATCTGATTGAGTATTGCAGGCAGCAAAATGTATAAATTATTGTAATTAAGATATTTTTATTCTGCCTATACTGAAACTAGGCGTCATGCTTATTATAATGCAAACGACATGCCTGCTTGTTACACGATCTAATAAAAAATGTATTGATAAATAGAAGATTATGCGAACGAACACCGAACATATCTCGAAAACACCTCAAACTCGATTCTCGATACATTTACTGTAGTACGCAGGTACAAGAACCCTCGATAGAAAATATTCACTTTATCCAATTCCGAAGCGAATCCGCAGAGACGATATAAAATTGTTGCTCCCACGGCAGCCTCTAATAAATCCGCTTATCTCATCCACCCTACCTCATCTGATTTATGACGAGAGAAATGCGTTTTGATGGCTCCTTGCTCGAATAGCTCTTAAGTCATGCAGATCATGTAGTTTTCCAATCACGTTTGTGCTGATTTAGATACAGTGTTCCACAAGGCAGTAATTTTGAACCTTATTGAATAGTAACCATGAACTAAAAAGTTATTGTTTAAGTGTAGATACTAACCCGTATGGATCTCTAAGCTCAAGTTTTAATAATAATCTAAAGACCGAGTCAATTTGCGATTTCGAGTAATCCCATCACGTAGCGACTTGCGGCGTGTACAGTGCAGCGACTTTCTTTATTTGTTTTCCTGAAGTTCAACAAGACCTACGTCTATCGACAGACTGAGGCCTTATCACAGATCACTGCAATCTCGACAACTATCTGTACAAAACCAGTGCAACGGATATTTCACTGAGCAGAGGATGTTTGCAGGAGGACGAGACCGTGAGGCACGTGCTGCTTGAGTGCACGGCTACGGATAATATACGAAACATAACCGGACCACTAGAGGGTACCTATAATAGTTCTGGATCATCATCGGCCTAAACACCACAAATATTACTGAAGCAGTTGTGCCAGTGACCTAGAGCATACTGTGTATTATGAAGTTTGGTTAGCTTTAAGGCTGTTAACGAAAATACATACAAAATCCCAAGCTAGATCTCGCTGAAGGACTTACTCGTAGTTCCCCCAATCAGAATAAGAACTAAAAAGATCATAACTACTCTTATAAGAATGAAGGTCGCGCAACTTACTCGTACAACTTGCGCGTCCTTCACGGTGCGGTTATTTACTCGTATATATAAAACCGTATTATATTATATTTTTTACATCTCTCATATTATAAGTACGGTAAGTAGGTCCTTATTACCCCCAAATAGGGCTTGTAGGTGACCAATTAGCGCTCTGGGGTAATAATGTACCTAGAAAAGCCCTAAGACGGTAAGTAATTAAAAAAAACACTTCACTCTTTCAAAAAGTTCGCGTACATCTAACCATCATACTGGCAATAGACATCATGCATTCAGCCCAAAGACAAAAGAGTTTGCTTCGCTATTCAGCCTTGTTTTCGTATGAGTATAGTCATCAATTTTATTTTTGTAATTTTGTAGTTTGTAGCTTTTTTTCTACTTACCTCACAATCGAGACGAAGCAGAGTAGTTAGCTCGGGTTTAAGCATCAATTGCACCCTCGAACTATAGGCGCCCTCGCGTGCGCCTAAATATCTCGGGCTGCAATTGATGCCTTACAGCCCTTGGATACTAATCTACTATTATTTCGCTTGGTATACAGTATTAATGGCAATATATCTGATATTTAAAACAGTTAGGAAGTTCTGGATGGACTCAGACACTGTTTTTCTGATACAAATCATTCGAAAGAAAAATGAAGTGAGAATAAAAAAAATATTTGATTGTGAGCTACCACTTTGTTCCTCTCATAATGCATGGATATGCTTTTGCTATGCTGTTATAATAAGTAATATAATGCTCTGCCGTGATCACGATATAAAGGTAGAACCACTTAATCGTATTTGCGCCCCAATACTGAAACTCTACCGCTTATTAAAATGGTGATTACCAACACGTGCGAGCTGAGACCACAGTGTATTAGATGGCAGTAGGGACAATTCAACGTTTTAGTTAATTGGTGAGAATGAAAGTGAACATAAATACAAACAAAGCGCGAAAGAAGCGAGCCAACCGTCTCTGCTTTACCTGGCCAAATTGATTTTCATCTGTCCGTATGTTTTTTAGGTTGTTCGTTGGTATTACTGCACAGGTCGCATTTTTCAACCGCTTTTGACGAAACTTAGTATGCATGTTCTACTATTTAATGTTTTTTTTTGTTATCGGTTTTATTAGGGGCTTGCCTATCTAAAAGGGAGGAATTTGGCGGCGATGCTATTTACCTACTGATTTTGATTAAATTTGGTACACAGATGACGTACTTGACTCTAAAGAGGAACTTTTAATATGAGCATAATTGATCAAATAGAATCCGAGATAATAGGTTGTGAAGTACTGCGAAAAGTTGCCGCTGATAACTATGTGCTCGCGAGGCTGCAGTTCGGAGAACTGCTAGTTATTTTTGTTTTGAATTTCATTTCGCCTGCCTTTTGTATGACAAAATTTGCACTATTATTACAGAACGAATGATGGTTTCGGGTACATTAAAGTGAGTACGTCGAGGTATACATTTCTCTAGCAGTATAATGTACTTAGGTATAAATACAGTAGATATTACAGGAACCACAGTTTAGTATATGGTTAGTAGGTCCTTATCTTTGACAATTCCTCTTAAATTTACTGGAAAGCAGCATGACATGGATCTTATTTGTTTAAAATAAGATACCCTATGTATCATGGCGTATGTACCATTCAACATCGCCTGTACGCTTGCTAAATAGTGCATGAGTGAACAAAATGAAAATGAAAAATGAAAATTAAATTATATTTATTTAAGACTAAGTGACACTAAATTAACATGTACAAGACAAGGCAAGCACGGAATTAAAAAAACCAGTGAAAAGACAAACAATAAACAAAAAGGTAAATAAAAAAACACGTACCTACGAGTACGTGTTGCTGTGTGTAAAATAATAAGGTACACGCTAACTAAATGGTACCTGTCTCAAAATGGACCCATCTCAGCATATGCTGGTTACTAACCAACGCTGGTCTTCCGATGGACCCAGTGGGTGACGTCATAACAGCACAACGCCAACTCACCAACCGTAAAACAACAAACGCTACTACATAATTAATCATAAATCCATGTAAAGTAAAAAAGAAAAAAAGAGATATACTGTTACAATTATATGAATTAAATAGTAATTAATCAGGTGTTAAATTAATACATGTTCATAATAAAATCATCTAAATATTATTGCAGGCAAAGTTTCTATAACATTTTGTGTAACATGAAAGGCGTACGCAGTATACGTGCGAGCCATATCTAAGAGGTTTATCTTAATATCGGTCACTGGGCGTGGGTCAGTACAAATAATTTTTGAATTGAAATTTGATTGAACGATCATATCAGCGCCTCAATCATGACTGAACGGTTGGACGGGTTTGGATGAAATTTGGCTCTTAAATAAATAAGGCGCTGAAATAACACATAGGATACATTTTTATAAATTACAAATAGGCTCTCCATAGTTATTATCATAATCTATTATCACGCGGGTGAAACCGCGAGCCAAAAATGTTTGTTTTGCAGGGAGCCCTAATTTTTTGTTGTTTGACATCATTTTAATCATCATCCAAATCGGTCCAGCCATGTTTGATAAAGATTTTATTGTTCTTAGTACCGTAATACACTTACATATAAATTTAGTAAAAACATGTTAACTTATTTTAAGACCACGAACAGACACTCAATTTTATTTGCATAGATTATGTACAGATAAAAGATTGAACAATTATTATAGACACATGGACAATTAACCTACTGAAAGCTAATTTTTACTGTGACATGTTTTAACTACGAGACGTAATAACAAGCAACGTCGGGTGGCACAGCTTATATGCGACAGTTAATAAGGTTAACTTGAGAACAGGTGATTAATGGGACCTTGAAGCCGGAAGTCAACTTGCTATAATTTGTTACACTATGTATATCGTGTTACTTTGTATATAGTTCAGAGTTGACATTGTTATAAACGTTATTGCTAAGTGTACCTTTATACGTCCGCTCCGTTAGTTCAGTTGACCTTTAACTTATACCTTTGAAGCGTAGGGTCACAGATTCGATTCCTGGTTGGGGTAAAATATTTGTGTGATGAGCCATGTTTGTTTGAGTGTCTTGGATGTTGTGTTTTATTGTGTGTGTTTGTTACAGATAGTGCTGCGGTAGGAGTATGTAAAAGTTAGCTATTTATCTAATTCCTCCTGCGCTCCGTGGTTTCGCCTGCGTGGTGATGGATGATGATAATGATGAATAAAAGTATCAGTAAGGGATAATGTAGCATTCTAATGGTAAAATCAGTTAGGAATAGTTTCTGGCCTATTCAATTCAAACAAACAAATGATTATTCAAGTTGGTCTAGTAGTTTCGGGCCTATTCAATTCAAACAAACAAATGATTATTCAAGTTGGTCTAGTAGTTTCGGGCCTATTCAATTCAAACAAACAAATGTATATTTAAGTTGGTCTAGTAGTTTCGGGCCTATTCAATTCAAACAAACAAATGATTATTCAAGTTGGTCTAGTAGTTTCGGGCCTATTCAATTCAAACAAACAAATGATTATTCAAGTTGGTCTAGTAGTTTCGGGCCTATTCAATTCAAACAAACAAATGATTATTTAAGTTGGTCTAGTAGTTTCGGGCCTATTCAATTCAAACAAACAAATGATTATTCAAGTTGGTCTAGTAGTTTCGGGCCTATTCAATTCAAACAAACAAATGTATATTTAAGTTGGTCTAGTAGTTTCGGGCCTATTCAATTCAAACAAACAAATGATTATTCAAGTTGGTCTAGTAGTTTCGGGCCTATTCAATTCAAACAAACAAATGATTATTCAAGTTGGTCTAGTAGTTTCGGGCCTATTCAATTCAAACAAACAAATGATTATTCAAGTTGGTCTAGTAGTTTCGGGCCTATTCAATTCAAACAAACAAATGATTATTCAAGTTGGTCTAGTAGTTTCGGGCCTATTCAATTCAAACAAACAAATATTTCCTCTTTATCATATAATTATAAAAGTTTAGATATAGAAGATAGTTAAGATATTAAGTTATGCCAGATTCCCGCAAAAGTAGGCAAGTACCTTCCACTGGCTACGATATTGGCATACGTCTTTTTACCACTCATAGTCGTCATCTTTCATTCAAATTTGTTAGCTTAGGCTTCGTCGAGAAAATTACAGTTTATTATAAAAAATAATACAATATTGACGGTAGGTATGCTGTGAATTTTCTCACTGTTTTACCTTCAAAAAAGCCAGGCAAGATACAAACTGGCGACCGCCTGATTGGTGATCGACCCTCCACTTCTTCTAACCTATCGACGCTTTAAATAAAACAGAAACATAAATTTTACTGTTCAGTTAAACAGCTCGTCCAATTGTTGGGTAGCAACAAGAAAATAAATCCGTCAAAATCGTCGTTCAGTTCAAACAAATCTCATAAATAAATAAGTCCGTTAATCAGAATTTTAATTAAAAGTTCAAGTTTCATCCGTATCGGGTTGTCATCCGAGTATTTAAATAAATATTTGTCGTAAGGTTGGATTTTAATTTGCTAACGGCACGTGATCGCTGCGGACGATAATATACGAGTAGGTATGCAGTGCCCGGTAACAATAATGGCACGTGATGGAAGTGGCTTGGGTCTCCCAGATCCGTATGAAACTGGATACCGTTTAGCTCATCCCTACATTTAGTTCCAACGTCGAGCCAATCAGATAGCTTACTAACCCCATCAATATCATCATCTCAGCTGTAAGACACCCACTGCTAACATAGGCTTCTCTCATTCTAAAAAGGGCTTACATCTGTTCTGCGTGCTATGTGCCCAAAAAGCAGGTCTTATATAAATATATAAGAACTGCTGGTTATATTTAAGTGACTAAATTGTATTGATTATGTACTTAATTAATTATATCATAACTATCATAAGTAAGTGACAGTTTACCAATATGTCACTGATAGCGGCGCTTTGACGTCACTGAAGCTGCCTTCTCAGTGACTATGACACTCTTACTTGCTCAAAATTTGAAAAGGCCAGCACACACCGCACTAATCGTGTCTTGTGGCGAGGCGTTTTATAACATAGTTTTATGTGAATAAAGGTGCAAGTTGGTAGCCGGCTACATGAAGCCGCAGCAAACGACATGTCGCAGAGTCACTACTGGTTTCTATGAATTTCTGTGAAATACCATTCGTAGCGACACGAAGCTAGCGACGCGTCGTCGAGCAGCAGACGACACTGTCGCCCGACTGCAGATCAGCAGTTCCACTCGCGGGTACCAATATACATAGTAAAACAAGTGAAAACCTTTTAAACTAAACCTTTCGCATCGCTTTTCAAATGGTTGATGCCGGTTTCGTAATCATGACTGTAGCGAGATGAAGCAACGACGTGTCGCAGCGGTATAAAGCGACAACATGTCGTCTGCTGCTGCTACGTGTAGCGGGCTACCAACTTGCACCTTAAGTCGTTCAAATTTCCACGCGGCAAAGTCCATCCTGAACCTGCTTGGAATCACGATTCCATTATTCCGGATCGAATACATTATTCTGGTGTACATGTAGCGTGTTCCTCATACAGCCCGTCACTGTATTCGTTTACTCATTATTTAACTTCGCGAAACTCATTTTCATATGCATTAACGTAACGAGTTGGTGTGTTTATTTTTAAAGTCAATTTGCTGAAACGGCCAAAGTTTGTATGTGTAAATATTTTTTGTATGTAAAACAAGCTGTACACGTTTTGATAGGATGTTTGCAGAGAAGTGAATGTGGTAAAGGTTATACATGTATTTTTATATATTATATTAATTATTAATTATTAATTATTAACTAGCTGACCTGCCAGCGGCTTCGCTCGCTTAGGTTTGGTGCAGTGGTGGAAGCGCCGTTTAGGAATCTTGGGGTCCTGGGTTTAATCCCTTGGTTGGACAGTTATGAGGATTTTCTAACCAAAAAATCTCAATTGGTGTCCTGAGTCTGGAACAGTGTCCCGTTGATGGCAATAGGCTCGCCTACGATTACATGGGACCAAAAATATATCCGGCGAAGTGAAGGTGTTTAAAATACCGCATCTTACCAATTAGAGGTGGTAAGATTTTGAAGTTTTGAGTTAATTACACAAAAAAAGACAGTCGTTTTTTTTTTTAAGAACGTCATATTCTCATCAAGTAGGTTTTTGTACGTCTATTGACCCATTTTTTTTTCTTTCAAGTACAGACTTTTGGCCTCTACTCCTTTATTATAGTAGGGTAAGTAATTATTGTGCCTTGCAATACAACCTCAGACAGCACACAATAAAACAAAAACAAAAAATGCCTTGTGTGTATTAATTTGAAACAAAAGACGGTTTTTAGTGTTATTTTAACAACTTATATAATATTTTCCTAACAAAAATATTTCTCTGTCCCTATATTACTGGACAAACGTGTCGAATATTATTAACTTTTCATTTATTTTACTTTTAAATAAATACGTTTTTAAGAAGGCCGAGGTTTTATTGTCTAGCAGTAGGTATGAAAAGAACAGGATTCACATCCGTAGTGCCCTGAAGCAGCGCGACTACATCAAGAGAATTATCAAGTTAGCTTCTCGCAAACTCGAAGTCCTGAACAGAGCGAGGCGTTTCTTCACTCCTGATCAGCGGTGCCTTCTATATAAAACTCAGGTGCGCCCGTGTATTGAATTGTTGCCACCTCTGGGATGGTTCCGCTAAGTACCTTATGGATGCTCTCGACAGACTGCAACGTCGCGCTGTCCGTATTATTGGAGACACTGAAGTCACTCGACACCTAGAACCCCTACAAATACGTAGAACTATAGCTTTCAAAAGCGTTTTTTACCGTTTGTTTTATGGTGAATATTCTGAAGAGCTCTTTAATCTTATTCCTTCCTCACCGATCCCGAACTACTCGTTCCGACCTAGCATTGCATCCATATGCTGTTCAAAACTTCTTACCACGAACCAAAAAGTTTGGCAGTTTCTACCTCTGTCGTGTAAGTAAATTGTGGAATGCTTTGTCGGCGTACGTATTACCTTGCTGCTATGACCCTGGGTCTTTCAAGGGGGCGTGAAAAATCTCAGGTCATTATAGGGGTAGCGATTAGTGCAGCTTACGGTCACTAATGGTCATCGTTTCTTGATTTCGTCTTCGCTTTCCATCAGGCGAGAGGGAGTCGCTTTGATGAACCATTATAAAAAAATAAAAAAATGTCTGGTAAATATAATGTCATGACTACATATAATAAAACTGGAGGTCGAATTTTTTTACAATGAAAAAAATGCTATAAACCGAATGCATGGGAGGAGGAATGAAATCGAACTAACTTAATTTCTTTCAATTTTTTTGTTTCTTTGTGTGTCTGTCTGTTTGTCGGGTCGTAATATTACTGTAGAGGTTGCATTTCTGTACATGGAAAAAAAATGCTAAAAACTGACTCAGGGGGATGTAAGGAGTGAAATCAAATTAATTTAGATTTTTCCAAACGTTTTGTTTGTCTGTTCGTCTGTCTGTTTGTACGGGCTAATCTCCGAAACGACTGGACAGATTAAAATTAAATTTTGTATGGCTGTAGCTTATATCCCTGGTCAATATATAGGATAATTTTTATCCCGGTAAATTAATGAGTTCCCGTAGGATTTTATAACTATGATTAACCGTATCCAGGCCACGCGAGCGAAGCCGCTGGCGGGTCAGCTATGATAAAATATGGGACAACATTCACACAAGGTCTTCAGGTTCCTAACTAGGCACCACCAAAACAGCCTGTACTATGGTTACCTCATGACTGATATGCATATAGATACATACCCATTCTCAAACAGACAACAGACCTGTCCGGAAGTCGAACCCGATACCAGTAGCTCAAAAGTTACGTTTGCTACCACTGCGCCAACCAACCCAAACTTTTGAAACAAATACAAAAAAAAAACTTGGTTTGTCTTTACGCTGTAATAACACAAAATGGAAAAATATGAAAAAAAGCACACTACTTGCGTCACTTAAAATCCACGAGTAACATTTATCAAGATACGGCGCCCCATTTGCATTTATAGTGGTTATTTCGATGTAACTTACACTTTTTTCGTATTCACGCGTGATGTCGTCGCCCGACGTTAAATTATAGGGAAATACAGAGAAACATGGCTGCTACATTCAAACGGTTCTCTACTTAAGAATTATTGGAAATGACAAGCAATCATAGCTCAACGAGTAGTGCGATCAGCCGTGCGATTCTCTAAGAGCAAACATCGTTACATTGACAGAAACAAATGAAGAGATGACAAGAAACGTTGGAAAAGCAACCTTATGTATAAGGCCGATATCTCATAAAGAATTTGACATCGGAGCAAAGCAGTCCCTGCTGGACTGCTTTGCTTCAAGCTACGACTGCACAGTGCAATACAGTCTTCTACTTGCACACATACACGTAACCGCTCGAGCAGTTGCAATAGCTTGAAGCGGTTGGCGGTCGAGCAGTCCCTAAGCATACACTGACTGCTCGGCTTCGAGCTGTCAACTGCTCTCGCGCAGTTACTCCCGCCCACGCTCTTTATTCCACTTCGCGCGCGCTTCCCGGAGGGGCGGGAAGCTGCTCAACAACTTGTTGAGCAGTTAATACTAACTGCTCGAGCAGTTATTAATGGCAGCTGTAAGCTGTTGACTATGACTGCAAGAGCGGTCCGTGTATGTTGATCACTATCTAACTGCTCGAGCAGTCCGTGTATATCGGCTCTAGTCACGTTTCATTAGAGGATGCGTGGACTTCCTAGAAACTTCCTTAAACTTCCTAGGGTTATGATGAGGATATAACATTCGAACTTAACAGAAAGAGCATGTAAAGGTTTATAATCCAGCATTATTACAGGCCAATACTTTGGGAATTACATGACAGACATTGTTGGTTTTTTCCCGCCATCCCCCGCCAGTAGTAGAACAACGGCCTATCAATTATAAAAAAAAACTTCTCATTGTTTCTAAATACTTAACCAATATTTTTAAAACTGCATTCCCTGGGAATAAAAGTAGGTAACAAAAGAGAGTCGGGTATTTGTTGGAATACCGATTGAATGCTATCGCGTGCACCATTCGACAGTGTCTAAATGCCTACTTTTGCGCTGAATCGGAACAGAGCATATGAACTACTTTCAAATTAAATATAGTTAACGACTAACTTGCCCTAGGGCCGCTGTGGCGCCCTCGCGATTGCTTTATTTTTAATAATATTTGAATTACAAATTACCTATTTATAAATGTTTGCTTTCTTAATTTTAAGATTAGAACTTGTTTTCGTTTAAATTAATGCTTACCTAATAAATATTTATTGGTGATTTCGTGAATGCTCAAATAAAATGGCAGATTGGATGGAAAGGAAAGTTGATATATAATTTACGACTTTAAAAAAACGTTCCCTGTATGAACCTACTTCAAAATATACGCGCCTCAAGTGGCGATGGGGGTGAAGGGTAAGATTGACTATAATACTGAACTCCCATTATTTCCATATCCAATCCCAAATTTGCGTTCTCCGAAGATCTAATTTCACTATAATATTATAAACATGAATGTTTAGATGGATGTATGGATCTTTGTTACTCAATCTGGTTGAAATTTGACACAAAGATAGATAATAGATTGGAATAGCACATAGGCCACTTTTCATCATCATCATCATCATCATCTATCAACACGCGGGTGAAAAGCCTAATATCATTCTACGGGGTACCTACTGTTCCAGTCTCCGGACTGTTATTGAGAATATCATTATTTCTCAGAAAAACCCAATAACTGTCCAACCCAGGGCCTCGAGGTTCCAAAACGGCACTTCCGCCACTAAACCAAGACCAAGCGAGCGAAGCCGCTGGCGGATCAGCTAGTGCGAAATATAGTTGTGGCATACGAAGCACAATTGTTTTCATTAATACTAACAATCTTATTATTATTATATTCCATTTATTTCACGGATTACGTCCGGTCCTTTGCAAAGGCTTAAGTGGGGCTTTGGCCAACACTTATTATTATTAATCCTTTAGTTCAAAAAATTTCACGGACTTCATCCGGTCCTTTATAAAGGCATAAGTGGGGCTGTAGCCAACACTTAGAGGCCTGTTTGGTATAAAAATACAAAGTAGTATAAAAACAGAAACTTTTGGATGGGTAGTGACATGGTATATCTATTACAAAAATGGGTAAAATGGTCAGGCTATTGATATGAACTTATTAGTGATAAGGAAGATAGTGGGCTATGGAAGAGACTACGGCATAATGTAAAAAGTAAACATAATGCGGTAATTATTATTATTATACTATAAAAAATGTCGTATACACCGTTCCAATTTCCCCAACCGCCCACTGCTGATAGACGGGCGAATGAACGTTGAAAAAGTTTCGATAGCACTCGACGCCGTATTTCAAAATTCTCTCCACAATACCTCTCTCAAGATTTATTTAGAACAACCCTCGCAGCAATAAGGTATTATATTGAACTATACATAAAATATAAAAGATATTTGCTGCATTTTTACGAAAAATTAATAGCATTACAATCGATAATAATTTCAATAGTGTTATATGATTTTAAAGCACTAAACGCCTTCTTAGCGATACCAAACATTGCAATTTGAAAGAGAAAAATATCGTAAAATTTATGAAGAGTTGCGACATCAACACGAAAGTAAAGTATTTGAAAAAATCTTCTTTCGGTTGAATAATGCTGACAAGTTGTTCAATAGATGTCGCTCCATTCCTATACGACGGCTAAAATAATATAGAGAGTTAAAACTACAATTAAAATTGTATGCTTGGACGGTAAGCCTTGGTGGATTAGTGGTCACGGCGTCTGACACGGGTTGTTGGAAGATTCGGGTTAGAATCCCGTCCGAGATTGTGATTATCTCTCTCTAAAATTGCAATGTTTCGTCAATTATTTCTGTTTTGCTCCACGAGGGAACAGAGTCAAATAATAATCTCTCTACTTTCGGGATGAAGACCTTAACCCTAGAAAGATAACCTACGCTTCAGAGGCGCCCGCACGAATTAAATAGTACTATATCTTTTAATATGAAACCCGTGTATATCTGTGCTTCTCAGCCAACTCAGTCGTCGGTCAACCGCGTCGAGGGCCAGCTGTTTTTGTGCGGTAAGTATTATTGTTTTGGAGTTATGACGAGTTGAACGAGTTGATGCGCTCCTGAGGCGTATGGTTATCTTCAAGATTGACGTATGTATGACTGTCTAAAAAAAATTTATAAGGTACTGATTAGCTTTCCTAGACTTTATACTTATATTTGACTTATACTATACATTACATACAAAATACAATATTTTATGATAGTTCAGCTATATTCGTGATTTTTGTTAGTTTTTTAGAGGTCTACTCATTTGGTTTCAATTATTAATAATAAACAAATATAAAGTACAATATTTTTCGTTTATAAAAATGTGTCACCTATAATACCATTTAAGTTGTAAAATCAAATCACACAAATCTTGCTAAATAATTTAAATATAAGCATTTGAATACCGTGGCGCCTCCGAAGCGCATGGTTATCTTTTATGTAAGATAGAATATGGTTATCTTTCTAGGGTTAAAAGGCGAGCTGACTCGAGTCACTGGGTGGTAGGCCTTTTGTGTAAGAGATAAATCTTTTGTGGTACCACTGCTATGCCCAATATTCTGCAGAGAAGGAACACTGTGCGACAATAACTATATAAAGGGGTATTAGCAATGCATGTAGCCAGTGAAATAACTAGGCAATTGATATTCAACACCAATGTCTCGAGGTGATCAGCGCCATGCAGTACCAGGAAAAATGTTAGCCCTTAGCTTTGGGTATCACTGCAGCTGTCGTGGGCAAAGTGCACCGTCAGGCATAACTTGGCCGTCACGTCACTATATAATTAAAAAAACAATTAACACTCATTTCTGATATTCATTATATGTATATATTATATTCATGATATTTGATTACTGTTTTCATTCCTGATCACTAGACATTTTTATACACTGTATCTAGCTAGTCTATATCCTTGTGGTAAATAACTATTTCACCTAATTTAAAGCAAAAGTATAGTCGAGGATGTACACGTGAGTATAAAAGACCTGTTCACAACCTAGTTGAAAACTTTTTTGTATCAATCGTGGGGAACAGACTCAAGCAATGAACTTAAGTTCTTGGTACTGGTCATTATTAAGTTTAAAACAAAATGCTTCGTTTGTAAAGGCGTGTAGCGACCTCTGTCGCATTCTACTCACGTTTATATGTATGTATGTTCATCTGTTGCTTGATAATTTCTAAACTTATCATAATTTGACAAATGAGGTGCCGTTGGAAGAGTCTTGTAATATAATATCATCTTGATTCTTACTAATATTGTTAATGCAAATGTTTGGATGGATGGATGTTTGCAAAAACAGCTGATGGGATTTGGATGAAATTTGGTATAATGTAGGTAAATGAGAGACTGATTTCACACATATGGTACTTTTCAACAACGCATCATTTACCATCACAACGCAGGTGAAACGCGAGGTGTAGCTAGTCTATTTATAAATATTTTTCATTTTTGAAGTTTACATTTGGGACCGGCGCAATTTTATAAAATACCGAAGAATACCGCTGTTATATAAATCCCCGGCCGTCGTGCCAGCGGTTCCATTAATAAGCGAACGGTATCGCGGAAGCGATCTTTTTGTGGAGTTGAGATGCTTCTGTGGTGGACTGTAGGGACGTGGTGATAATAAACACTTTGCTTTTATACGTACTGTATTATTGTAGCATAAAACCTGATAAATTATAAAAAAAAACAATTCCGAATCTTATGCAATCGTTTATTGCAAGTGTAGTTTACGAAGTTGTTACGTATAAAGTTTATCTGCTCAGCTATATTTAGCCGTTTGGCATTCAATAAAACAATGGTTGGTAAAATTTAAGTTAAGACAATGAGAGAGTTGATGATGTTATAGGTACCTTACTTAAATTTTAAATTGCATTGAGTTCTCTACATAACTTAGGTTTTTAATAGTAAGTACATACGAGCTCTTCTTTGATTACTATCTTGCTTGATCGTTAGTGGAGATGCTATCTGAAAAGTTAGGTATTTAATATTTAACTTTTCAGATCGCATCTCCACGTACTAGGTAAGGATTTATAAAATAAACCATGCATACATTACTCTGGAAAACGGCAAATGTAAAAATGTCGATTCAACCTCGCTTACCGTTCCGATAAAACTTGCCGAAATCTGATACGTTCCGAGACTTTGATAAACACGCAGAAACGCGATACATTTCTAAAAATTACTCGTTCCGTAGTGTGCCACAGTCTGTGACAATGTTTGCTTTGAGAAATAAAATACCTAACAGCGGGGCCCCTAAACACGCTCACTGCTGTGAACTTTTCCTCAAGAGACAGATCAAACAGTCCCCGATATGTTGTACAAACACATTTTACTGTTGATGTATTGCATTTCATTGAGAAGTTCTGTGAAGTATATTCTATAAATAAATATTATACAAGTTACTACGTTGGTGATTGATATCTAAATGAGAAGAAACGTGTAAAATATTAGTTCTAGCAATTTAAAGTAGCATAAAGTTTTTTATTACTTCAAATATTATATTTATTTAATAATAATGGACAGATACAAGTATTTAAAAAATGTTAAAATAATAACTAATCTATGAGCGTCCGTGGTGTGGGGAAAAGAGGCCTTAATATATGAAATATTGTTAAAAAATAACAATAAATAATTTTTTATTTCAAATAGTATTTTTATTATGTGACAAAGTGTAGGTTAGTGATATCAACCTCTTGGAGGAAAATTTCAAAATGATTTATTTAGAGTATATAAACACTAGCCTAAAGCAGTCTATTGACTGCTGTAATCAATATCTATTGATAATTAAATCTATTACTACTTTAATAATCAAGAGGCTGATAAAACTAACGGTGGATAACTCGTACACTTGGCCATATAAGAAAATAAATATTTGGGATGTAGACCTATATATAGGATACCTATATATAGATATAGGACCTATATATTTACAAAACATTAAGCAATACAAACCAAGCCTGCACCTTTTCAATGAAATTGAATTAAGTGACGTGTAATTAATTGACGTGAGTTACGCATAATATAATTTTTGAAATAACTTACGTGTGATATGAAAAATATGTCCTTGCGTTTGGGGGCTCAAAATTTTTGAGCTATTGCAGATTGTTATCACGCATTTCAGTTTTCGCGGCCGACCGGTTGCAACAGACGCGCGCGGACTGTAAGTAGTCAGGGTTCAGACAGAGAAGTACACGCATTTGCGTTATCATTTGTACATACGAGTATTAAATGTATATCTGTGGATAAGTATATCGTAATATTTCCTTTTAATTTAATAAATAAACTAAATTACTATTAAAACTAAAAACTGATATCTGCGAATACATTCTGAAAGTAGACCATTGCCGCAATTGAATTCAATTTGCCATCAATTGTAGTATTACTTAATAATCGGAATAGGTTAAATGTTATTTTTACTGCAATTATGTACGCCGCTCATAAGTACCGCTTGTAACGTGAAACGAATTCTATATCAGCGATAACTTCGTGGCCGAACTTCTGCTATACCATTCTTACAAATGGGCGCTTTATTTTTACGGACACCCAAAACGTTATTCCCAGACTTATGTCTGGAGGAAAAAATCTAGGTAGTGATGGTTTGGTACTGAATGTTCAGGTTAAGCTGCACTGTAATACCAATTGTCTGTACGCGGATAAATTCTTGGATGTTTGTCGAGGTTTAAATTGTCCATGCCTCCCAGGACACAACACGCCCTAGTGCGGGATGTGATTGTGTAATAGTATATATAAGATACAAGTGAGCTAATTTGCTTATTATACACGAGGCTGTGCAGCCCGAGGCGTAGGCGAGGGCGTAAATCAGCCGAGTGACTAGTAAGCACGTTGCTCACAAGTGCATACGCACTTTTTCAACACACTTACGAGGAAAAAACAAACATGTATTGCATAAATCGTTAATTATCAAAACAATTGATGAATATACAATTTTCAAAACGATAACGGATTTTTTTAATGGAAATTTCACAGTTTGTGTTACATTAGCTCTTGCCACTTCTTTAGTACTTACATTTACTTCTTGTGTAAATGTTGGCGACAAAGCTAAATCATACAACTAACTGGAAGGAGAAGGCACCAAATAACTCATGCTATGAGATGTACGAGGGTCATTTGAAAAGTTCTTAGCCTAACATACTTAATGAAACCACACGATTTTGAGTTTATTTTTATTTTTCAACATACTCTCTTCCGAGCTCAAAACACTTTTAACATCGACCCGGTAAGGCTTCGATACCCGTTTTAAAAAAATCTTCGTCTAACTCCTCAAAATAAGCGTCCACGGCGACTATGACCTCTTCAATTGTAAAAAAATGTTTACCACCTAAGAATTTTTTCAGCTTTGGGAACGGATAAAAGTTGGACGGTGCTAAATCCTGTGAATATGGGGGATGAGGTAACAATTCGAAGCCACATTGATGGATTTCTGCCATGGATTGCACAGAAGTGTGAACGCGCGCATTGTCCTGATGAAACAAGACTTTTCTTCTCAATAAACCTGGACGTTTTTCTTTGATTTCTTCTCTCAAACGACGCAACAGGTTGCAATAGTAATCGGAGTTTATTTTTTCACCCTTTTTTAAATAATCCACGAGAATTATACCCTTTGCATCCCAAAAAACGGATGCCATGACTTTGCCCGCCGATAAAACCACCTTTGCCTTCTTTGGGGTGGGCGATCCTGCTCTTTTCCATTGTTTCAACTGTTCTTTTGTCTCGGGTGTATTGTGGTGAACCCATGTTTCATCCATGGTTATAAATATTTCAACAAACTCTATTGGGTCAGCTTCATATAACTCTAAACAGTCGCGAGAAGTTGTGAGTCGGTTGCGTTTTTGTTCCACTGAAAGCAGTCGCGGTACCCACCGCGCAGACACCTTAGAGAATCCAAGTTCAGTAGTAATTATATGATGTGTTCGCTCAGATGAGATGCCTACAGTCTTAGCTATCTTCTCGACAGTCAATCTTCGATCAGATAAAATTAAATCACAGATTTTTTCTTTGTTTTGATCAGTGGAAGTAGTCGAAGGCCTGCCACTACGGGGCTCAACTTGAATGGTCTCACGACCACGTTTAAACTCTGCCATCCAGATTTTAACAGTCGCGTACGAAGAAGCGGACTCACCCAAAGTAGCAGACACGTCTTCATGTATAGCTTTTGGAGTTAAACCTTTTAAATTCAGGTCATATCACTGTACGATGTTGAATTATATCCATTTTCAAAAATAGCTCTGACTTGACTTACGGTATCACGTGTAAACGAACAATGAGTTACTGTGAATAAACTAAACTGTGCATACTTGTTGCTAAATAATGTAACTACAAAATGAGGGTAGTTATAAAAAAAACCAATGACTTTAACCATGTTAGGCTAAGAATTTTCCAAATGGCTGTGGTAGCAAAACTTTTTTTGCATTTGGCTCCAAATTATGGCTTGCGTTATTTTGTCACTAGTTTTGGCTTTGTTATGAATTGAGTCTTCTTCGTACGATTCAGCGACTGCGTCAGAACGCCATCCGCCATGTCTGTTTAAAGTTAGTATATCAGTCCACGAATCAGCCAACATTGTAGCTGACGTTCTTCTGAAACTGTTTCCAGTGTTCAAATCGGCCGCAGGCAAACCTTAATACTTTGCTATTTCTCTTGCCATTACCCATTTTGTTAATACCAATATAATTAATTGTGCAGTACATTTACCTTTCTGAAAATTTGGAAAGAGCGGTCATTCTATGTTTTTGTTGAACGGAGATCTTGTTATTTTTGCATTATTTCACGAAACGCTCCTTGAATTGTAAAATATCGCGGAATCTTGGTTTTATTCTGGGTAATCTTGACAAGAAGCATCTCCGTGGATTTCTACATCTTTTGTTGTCAATATTATACAGCTCTTGTCGTCTACGAGCACCGGTACCTACCACCGAATATTAAGGCAACCTGCAAAGAAATCGAATTTAGTACCTCCTCCTTTTTGGAAATCGGTAGAAAAGTGCGCATTATAGAACTGTGCCACGATTGGAATAATTACATTATGCAATGCAAGAGGCGTATATTACACTTAAAAAAAGGGTAGATGTAATTTAAGCACTTTTTACCGTTATAAAATTCTGTATACTTTTCGCCTGTTGTTTCTAACACCTCAGTGTCACGAAAACTTTTTCTATTTATCATGTAAATTGTTTGGGAGGAGTTTATATCACGAAAACGGCTTGGTAATAAGTTTCAGAAAATGAAAAACAGGGGAAGGTTGGTCAAGGGCAGAATTTACATTTTCTGATAATCACTCTCATTGTGCTCGCTGACTTTCTTAAAAAACAATTATAAGCAGGTCAACCATTAAAACTTAGACTGTTTATATAATGTGGGCCTAGCAGGAAAACTTGTGTAAGTGTAACATTATATTATCGTTGATGTAAACAGTACAAACTACGAGTTATCTGTGGCACAGTTGTAGGTACCTACTATATAAATGACTAGCAGACCCGGCGAACTTCGTACCGCCTTACAGTCGTTTTTTTAATACTTATTCTGCTATTCGGAACGCCAGGTCAGCTAGTAAGATAAAAAAATAAAGTTAATAAGTCATCGATTACATTATGTCAAAAAATAAAAATGATAAAATATTATATACCCTTAGATTAAGTAATATTATAGACGCACAGCAAAGAGACGTTTACATTTCAAGTGACGTTTTACCATATTGACAAATATTGACATTAATATATCGTATTATATAACGACACTCAATTGTTTTGCCTTCCCGGAACTTATCCACTAACACAAAACTTTATGGTATGGTATTAAAGTTCAAATTGACTTTTAAGTATTATTACGAATCGATTGTACGGGAGTATAGAAAAGTGTTGTTTTTAGAGCTTTTCAGGCAATTTTTTCAATTTTTCTCTCCGTAAGAACCATCCTCGTACTTCAAGGAATATTCTAAAAAAATAATTACTAAAATCAGTTCAGCTGCTCTCGAGATTTGCGCTTAGCAACACATTCTGCGATTAATAATTATATTAAAGAAGATAGGTTGACCTGAATAATGTCGTTGTTAATGACCTCAACAGAACAGACAAGATCGTAACACATTTAATCTATTCAGATTTGTTCTGAAAATCCGTCAAAATGAATATTCGTCTAATAATTTTCTCGTAGCTTCGATACATCACTAGATCCAGATATTAAGTTGGGAGGTAAATGAAGAGAGATGGATTGAAACCGCGGTAACCAATTTATATTACTTGTTACACGCTGTTATTTTTCGTTTCGTGTGTAGCGTTAATCTATACTAGGCCGCAAAGTAAGCGGGTCGGTTATAATTTTATTTAATTATATTATTATTTATATTTTTATAAACATACCAAATTGCATAAAAGCTGTATAAAGCTTATCGGCAATACAAAACACTAAAGTGTATAAAAATTGAACAGTTAATACCGTTTCATATTTTTCAAAATCTTGTGAAAATTAAATATATATATACAAATCCTTTTGAAATAAATTTCGAGATTTAGTTTAAAAAATTTAATTATTATATTTTAATAAAATAAATTATAAAAGAATTGCTTAACTATTTTTAAAATTATCACATTTTTAATAATTGAGCTGCTTTTTTGCGGCTCAGCGTGTTAACTTATTGCATAACTATAAAAATATGAACAGAAATATTGTGTCAAACACACTCAAACAAACAGTGTGTCTGTCATGGCTGTACTTTTTCAAGAACATGGTCGTATGAATTGTTTGAATACTTTCTAATTGTGATAATTGTTCTATTCTGAAATTGTAGGATTCCAAACTGCATTCTCATTCATCTACTAAGATAAAAATTAATCTCAAAGATGAATTGCTAGTATTTAAAAAATATATTAAGTTGTTCTAGAATTATTTCTATTATTTAAATTTGTTTTAGATAGTATTTATTACATAATTAGGTGGTAATTAGAATGTCCTATTAGATGATGGTATAAGCGTTTCGCTTAAAATCTATATGCAATACAAATGCAATTTGAAAAATGTAATACGGACTTCCATTACCATGGTAAAAATTAGTTATTGGAGTGTAACTCAAAAACTACTGGACCGATTCTGATGAAATTTAAATGGGCCAACACGGAAAGCACCAGCTTTCAAACAAAAAAAAATAATTTTGAGAATCGGTTCACCCAGTCTAAAGTTATGAGGTTAACATAAAACAAAACAGTCGAATTGAGTACCTCCTTCTTTTTGGAAGTCGGTAGAAAAGAAGATGTCCTGACTGACTGGCAGACAACGCACAGCCTAAACAACTGATCGTAGAGACTTGAAATTCGGAGGATGTATTGTCCTTGATGCGTAGAGGTGTACTAAGAATGGGTTTTTCGAAATTCTACCCCTAAGGGGGTCAAAAGGTGTGAAAATGGTTGTATGAAACTCCTTTGGTTTTGAACTTATGGTTGTGAAAATATGTATTTGGATAGGTCATTCAAATATCAAATTTTGAACCTGTTTTTTTATAGTGGTGGTTTAAAAGGGTGAAGTGGAGTGGTGAAAGTTCGTATGGAAAGTTTTTTGTTTTCGAACATACAGTGGTGAAAATTTGCATTTAGACAGCTTAAAGTGAGGATTTCAATATTTATTGACAGGGATGACTTAAGGGGGTAAACCGGGGGATATTTATTTTTTCAAAAGTTCTTTGTATTTGGAGCTACAGTGATAAAAAATTATAACTGGGTAGGTAATTTAAAATAAATAGTGATGCTTTCAATATTTTTGTCAGGAATGACTTAAGGTGGTACAACGAGGGATGTAAATACTACTATATATTATAATCTGTAGAGGTCAAATTTCTGTACAATGAAAAATATGCTAAAAACCGAGTCAGGGGATGTAAGGAGTGAAAAATAATTCAAATTGTTTGTTACTCCGTATGCTTGTCTGTCTGCTTGTACGGGCTAATCTCCGAAACGACTAGACTGATTTAAATGAAATATCGTATGTTAGCTTATATTACTGGTCCACATAAAGGATACTTTGATTCCGGTAAATTAAAGAGTACCTGTGGGATTAATTATATATTAATAATCTGTAACTACCGTATCTCGCGAGGCCACGCGAGCGAAGCCGCTGGCGGGTCAGCTAGTATAGTATAACTATGTAGGTTAGGTATGCTGCGCGGTGATGATAATTATCGCCGTAAGAATAAAATTGGTTACCAAACTACTATAATATTTATTACATATCGGGTCATCCCATGAAATATGTATATAACCTTTATGGGTTTTGTAAAGGAGATAGTATTCATCTCAGATAAAATAAAAAAGTCAAGACAGAATGTTGTGAAAAGAGAAGTGAGGCCGGTTTTCAAAACTACATGTGCGTGACTCGGTACTGTCATGGCAATTCAAATTATATTAAAGTTATTAAAAAATATCAATAATTAGTAAGTTTAAATTAAATGTTAATTAAAACTTTACGTGTTCCTTCCACGCGCCGCGATAGTTTGACTGACGCGCCAAGGCGTAGTTTTGTTGTAGGTTTTGTATGTAAATATGTGTGGACACGCCGAGGCGTAGTTTCACCCGGCCTCACTTCTCTGTTCACAACATTTTGTCTTGACTTTTTTATTTTGTCTGAGGTATTCCTATAATTATATTTGTATAACGTACTCGTAATGCTCAACTGATTCGTACAATAGTCATTAAATCATGTTAGATTTCTTGTTTGTTGAACTGGCAACACAAATTGGTGGGACGGGGAGAATAAAGTTTGGCGTTGGGTCGTTCTAGTGACAGCTAGCAAGCGGTACAGACACAATATTATTCGTGGACAGACAGTGTCGAATGAACTGTGTAACAAGGCTGTTTGACAGAGGTACAGACGATCGGAAATTAACTGAGAGACAGGATTGGAAAACAGACGGTGGCGAATTATTTAAGTTACAACAAAAACAGACGAAAAGAAAGGAGGAATTATAAATTGTGGAAAGTATTGGTGGAAGGCAATATAGATACATGTGGTTAAGCAGATTGTTCTGCAAGCATACGGTAGTTAGGGAAGGTTTGTAGGTACCTGGTTTCCAATCGGGATGTCGGGAGACTCTGGATCTGATGGGAACTGGTGACCGTGAGTCCTCGGTGGAGGCGTCCTGCTGTGGACGTCGTGCTGAAGAGGCTGAAGAACTGTTGTTCACTTGTGGATATAAAGTCCTGGTATTGTTCTATTGGTTGTGCACTGGTTTACGCGTAAACACGGGCTGATTTAGGAGGTGGTGTGTGGCCGTGCCGAACACACCCTAAAGGTCACTCTGGGCTGACGCGTAACGCGAAGGGTTTATGCTGATGACGGTTGCCGATTACGCCGTGCGGACGCGACGGCGCCGAAATGGTGACTGTTTTCGCTGCCCTTCAGCCGCCTGCTTCTAGTTTGACAGCTGCAGGACAGCGGCGGCGGGACGCGCGGGCGGGGAGCATTCCTTAAGGTGACGTCGCGCCTTTGGCGCGATCAACATGTAATAAAGGATCATTAAGGTAATCGTATAGTTTTTATTATACTTAGTAGTAAGAAGACCTGGTTAGGTACTTGTAAGGTCGTAGTAAGGTAACAACCATGCTGTAAGTTTACAATCACTTGTATCGAAAGTAACAGTTAAAGCAGTTTCATAGTATAGCAATGTCCGTATGCTGATAACTTCACAGGATTCAATTATTCTATTAGTTGATTTGTTGTTTCCCGTTTTCTCAACGTGTTGTTTACTACATAGTTTGATGTTTAGTTGTCTGCGTCTAATTTCCGCCTAATCTGCAGAGGCCGTAGCTCAATCAATTTGCGAAATGGTATTCGTTTCGCAAGCGTCAACGCGTCACGCTTCGGCGTACAAACTGTGAGTTATCTGTGTCACAGTTGCCCTAGATACATGACAGTTAGTACTGTTTCACGAGAACGACACGTTACGCAGTTATTCGTACCAGGGCCACAGGTCGTCTTTAAACCGCCGTGGCGTGTCTAAACATACTTAAAAAGGCCTCCCTTTTAAGTACACATTAAGATTTTCCCTACAATTCTTAAGACCTGTGAATGTTGAGAAAAACCTCAGTTAATTACCGTAGTTTGTATGACTGCAGTTACTTGCTAAAGTCGGTAATGAACACATTTTACGAGCACAAAAAGCGAACTTCTTTCTTAACCTGAGTCTTGGAAATACACGCATGGCAAAAAGGCCAGGTTACGAATTAACTGCCTATTTGATTCTATAAAGACTGGAATGTCCTCTACCGTTATAGCGTTGTTAAATATTGTGGATGAACGTTTGTTTGTCACTAGTGACTTCCCGTGATTTCGTTCGTGTAGTAATTAATCACCCGTATTTTATTGGTTTTTCTTTCATATTATTCATTTAATTACCTTCACTTAAGAATATTTTAATGCAACAATAAAAGAATAAGCGAAATTGTTCCATCCGTTCTGAAGTTATATCCTGACCAGGAGAAATAGAAGTTCACTTTTATATATATACGAGTACATTAGCCCTGCCACATGTGAATGAGTGCATACAGTCGCTCACTACTTTACTGCAGTATTAGAGCTTTGAATTACTTCTAGTGCTGATAGTTTAAAATGCAATCAGGAATGCCTGCTGGACTATTATGTATCTCACTTGCTAACAAATGTTGATTAAAATTTAAAAAAATGGCCGCTCTATGTCACTTTTGTCAGCTCCAGTCATCAACTCACGAACATTTTTGCTTACTGTAGTTGTCAAACCTGACGTAGAGCCGCCATTTTTCAAGATTTCAATCAACAATTGTTAGTAACTGAGATACATAATAGCCTAATACGTAATAGTACATATACCCTTATTGATTTTCAAGGTTTAATTTTTATATTACAAATTAAACATTAGAAAACAATCACAACTTATCCATGATATCGTCAATTGTGTAGAAAGCGTGATGATTGTCCTTGTATTTACCGTATTATTTATCTTCAAATATAAAAAGGCAGTCTTAGAGACTGCTGACAGAAGTAAAAACTTAAAATACACGTCGGTGACGGGCGCGATACGTTACTATAGCCATATCGGTGACACGAAGCCATAAGTTTTACCCCTACTCAAATCCCTCAACGCGGCTAAAGTAAATTTTATTTAAAAAAATGTAGAAAACAGTTTTCCCAGTTATCCAAATTTAACACACGTTAGATTAGATTAAACTGACCGAGTTGACATTTTACAACTGTCATAATAGGCAGAATGTCATGATGGTCCAACTATCCAGCGTTGCAATGCTCCACGTCGAGCTCGTTAATCTCTCAAAGTGCGCTCGAATGACGTGTACGTCAAACGCGCTCATTAGTTTTAATGAGAACCCTCGCGCGCCGTTAACACTGCTCAATTGAACACATACACAATCACATATATTATCACGAATCAAACAAAATAAAAAGAAAAGAAATGTAAAATATAACAAAAAAAAACAAATAGTTGTGTATCATAGTGTACTTATTGTGGTATTAAACCCACAGGAGAATGGTCATCTGGCGACCCACTGAGCATGAAAACCACGCGGAATGAAACTATGCCAAATTATTTATTATTAGTAGATGCAAATAATTCATATTATATTTAACTAGAAGTTAGGAATAATGAGAAAACCTAAATGTAAAACAATAAAATTAATACGCAGAATGTACTTGTGGGCAATAACGAAACGCTATTCAGTTCATAGACAAAAGAGTGTGACATGTGACATGAAAAAGTGACACCAATAGTTTTTCCTTTGTTGTTGGATTCGTACGTGTTGTACATTTGCCATTTCTCAAGTAAGTTTTATCATGTTATCACATAAAATATAAGTACTTGCATTCATATCTACGATTAGTTTATTATTATTATTTATTTATTATTCCATATCATACCTAATGCCAAGCACCCGTTTCTCTATCACGATAGATTTCTGTTGAAAAACCCAGTCAGATACGAGTATTTAAAGCTAACGGATTCTGCCTAACTAATCTAACCTAGAAAAAATATAAATGCTAATAACTTTTAACCCCAACTTAAAAAAATATGGTTCAATTTTATAATATCTTAGTCTTACTAGCTACTGGCTTTGGATGGTTTTCTTTCTCGTGGGTCCGTCTATGTAGGGTACCCAAAACACACAGAGGTTTGCCATTCTCCTTTGAAGTGTTTCTACTGGCTTATACAAATTTCTGCAGATGTATGTTATTATTTATTATCTTACTATCCTACTTTCTACTTCCTAAGTTCCTACTAATATTATAAAAGCGAAAGTTTGTGAGTATGGATGTGTGGATGTGTGGATCTTTGTTACTCTTTCACGTACAAACGGCGGGGGCAATTTTAATACAATTTGGTATGAAGGTAGATGAGGCACTGGATTAACACAGAGGATTCTTTTCATCATCATCATCCATCACCACGCGCGTGAAAAAGTGTAATATGCTTGGGCACAGCATAGACAAAATAATAAGATCTCGGCCTACGTTAAGCTCGTAATGATGACAGTTCTGTCAAAGTATGTGTCAGTTTCTGATAGCTTAGTCAAAAGCACGCTATCATTTTGACAGCTCGTTACATTAGACGTGCTCGGCGACCGTCAAGGGTCATAAAATGTGATGACCAAGGAATATTTTACTCTCTACCGAGAGGTGATGACAGTTTTGGTGATTAATTATATATTTGTATGTACGTAGGTATTGTATTTTATTATTAATGTTTACCGATTGATTTACTAAGTAATTTAGTTTATTCATATAACCATGTAAATATTTGTCATTTCGGTACAAAGATGTTACTTGAAGTACTAATCCTGTAGTAATTCGAGTAGCCGTATATCTCATTCATTAAACTTTTGCATGCTTATATAGAACCAGTAGTTCTGTGAACCGTAGACCTTGCGAGCACATAGTCGTATCAGCGGCTACTTTACGCAGTAATTACAACCGTAATAGGTTGTGAATTACTTCGAAAATGATACTGCGAGATAATTTTCGGAAACCCTTTTGGCCAATTTATGCTCATATTAGAAATTTCTCTTTAGAGTCGGTACTTAATGTGTGTACTAAATTAATTCAAAATCGGTCGATCAATAGCGCCGCAGCAAAGTTACCACCATTTTAGGAAAAGTATCCCACCCCCTACCCCCAATAGTGTTTTGTATGTAAGTAATAGTTTTTTATTTTTTTATTGATGCTAGCAGAATGAGGCATAAACCTTGCATTGCAGTGCTACGATAAACTTATGTTTGAAATAAGACAATACAGACAAAAAACGACAGAGTTTAGCAGTGTACGTTGACATTGATTGGATAGTTGCAGCCCTCTACATCTCGCACGCGCACAGGCGCACAGGCGTGTGAGATCCGGTGAATGACATGCCGACTAAACTTTGCAACCACCACAGGCCGAGTGGCCGATATGGGATATTTCATCATAGAGTGATATTAAATGGATATAAAAATGTAACATAACATAAAGCCTGAACATCTCCAAAGGGGTCGGAAGATGTTATACACCCATCCATTACCGCACCGTTCCCTTAAGGATGTCATAAAAGGGATTATGGGATAGGTAGACGGCATAAGGTTCTCCCCGTATTATATTAGAATTTTCTGGTGTGATCAACCAAGACCAAAACAAACCAAACCAAATCCATTAGTACTCGTATACTGGCGAAATGTGGGTGTTTAAACATCTATGCTGATTCTACTAGGAATGTAAAGGCAATGTATTATCGGAACGATATGCATTTTTTGTTTGTCCCATCTAGGTAGGTGCAGTTCTATACTCCGGAATGTGACTTATGACGTGGTCCGAACTGAGACTCGAACACAGGACCTCACCAATGACAATTACGCCACTGTGCCTAAACCTGTTTGATTAAATTTTGCGTTTATATAAAAGTAGGCCTTCTTTATCTTTAAAATACCCTCTAAAGTATATTTTCTCAAACGAAGGAATTAAGAGATCATTCAGTGACTTTTTGACATACTTCTAAAACTCAACGAGTAAAATTATAATTAACTATTATAATATTTTTAATTATTACTATGTCATTTATTTCACGGATTTAATATCCGGTCATAAGGCTGTAGCCAGCACTAAGAGCCCTGTGTGGTAAAAAAACAAAGGTGTATATTATGTTACTGAAACATTTAGGATGAAGGGTACCCTTCATTACATTCTTCTTTATCTTATTACAACAATCGATAAAATGGTAGGGCTATTAACATGAACTCTTAACTGGTAAGGAAAATGTCTATTGACGGGACTACGGCATCTGCCAATTGTGTAATATTTAGGCAAGTGGCCATGCACCCACTACACGGGCCCCTCATAAGGACGAACGATGTCATTGGCAACGAAATGAAATAAAATGAAATGAAATGATTTATTTGCTATAAGGTAGGTACAATTTAGATGAAAGAATTTAGATATAAACAATGGTACATAATACGTAATCATAAAGGGGAACATCAACGACACGAAAGGGGCAACGTCAGTGTGGAAAGGTTTAGTTTCCAACAGCGGTCTCACTAGAGCGCTACTCCCGGCTTTAAGACCTTTAACACTTCCATCCTTAAAGCGTTGCTGACAGCACGTTCCCCTACTCTTTTTAAAATACACGACATACCACCAAGTAAAGTAAAATAGTCATAAATCAATGATAAATCCCACCGTATTTCAAGAACGTTAAAGTAATTTTTCAGAAGTTTCCAAGCAAGCTTAGATAGTAGATTATATTTCATCCTAACAATAGACCTTTTTATCCTAATTTGCCAAGTTTTCTCCCTTCAACTTAGCGACGAGAACAAGGCCAGTCGAAAATTAATCTTTTACTTAAGTTTAAGCTTAAAACGGTGCTTAATCACTCACTTTAGATATTCCTAGAAAATTCAAAGTAAGTTAGAAATCACAATTTCGTGGTTTGTTTTTATGCTAATATAATATATATTCTTTTTATATTATAACTAGTTGAACCGCCAGCGGCTTCGCTCGCTTGGTCTTGGTCTATATGTATACAAAGTCACAGAAATAAATTGATTTCATTATCATTGTTACCAGTGATGACTTATTATGGCACTGAAACGTGGTCTCTCACTATGGGCCTCATAACTAAGCTCAAAGTCGCACAACGATCTATGGAGAGGGGTTTCCCTACGTGATCGAATCAGAAATGAGGAGATCCGTAGAAAAACGAAAGTCACCGACATAGCCCAGAAGATTAGCCAGTTGAAGTGGCAGAGCAGATGGCCGATGGGGCCGAAAGGTTCTGGAGTGGAGACCACGGACCGGCAAGCGCAGCGTAGGTCGTCCACCGACACGGTGGACAGACGACCTGATTAAGGTCGCAGGACGACGTAGGATGCAGGCCGCTTCCAACCGGTCCTTTTGAAAAATCATGGGGGAGGCCTATGTTCAGCAGTGGACGTCCTACGGCTGAGATGATGATCATCATTGAATTTCAGAGCGATGCTTTTATCGGTGGAGCAATTTTGGAGCAATTTCCATGTTTCTCTATCTTCGGCCAGTACTTTGACCTCCTTGTAGAACACGACTTTTACATTTTACTTTATCTGGTCCATGTATGTTCTTCTTGGTATTTCCTTTCCTCACCTTCCATTTATTGTCCCCACTATGTTCGTTTTTTTAACCGAGCGAGCGAAGCACCTTCTTCCTGTATAGGTCTCATTTTTCAATCAATCTTGATGAAATTTAGTGTATGTAATATTTTTTTGTCGTCGGCAATTTTGAGTGGGGGGTTTTATTATTCTAAAATGGTGTGAAGTGTGCTGTATTACCGAGATTTGTTGATAAAATATGGTCCACACATTAGTACCTAAGTTTAAAGAGAAAATTAGAATATGAGCATAATTGGTCAAGTGGTTGCCGACATAATAAGCTGTAAAGTTTAAGAACTGGATGGTTTTTGTAGTAGGCACATATTCGGCAAGAGCATATGATACCAATAGCTAGCCCATATTAGCAAAAAATTTGAACGAATGGAACAATTTCACAATTGTTTGCGTTGTTATTATTGTCAGGTACATAATAAAGCTAAATGCCGTGGGGTTACCGGCTTAGAATAGTACCCTAAATTCTTCCCGTGGGTGCCGTAGAAGGCGGCTAAGGGATCCCAAATCAGAAGGTGCGCCCGCAGCAGCACCTATTGAACAAAACACCTGAAAACTGCGCTAGCCAACCCGCCTGCCAAGCATGGCGAGTATTGGCAAAAACCCTCCATGACAGGTACAAATGAAACCAGGCCTCCAGTCCCCGGCAGCCCTGCTATTCCTGGCAACGGTAGCAGCCACGGTAACGGCGGGGCAGGGGGTGCTAAGGATCTCCGGCAGACGCCCGGCTAACACCCTCAACAACGAAAACTGGCCCTGGTAACACAAAACATATGCACGATGAGGATAGACGAGAAGATTGACGCGCTGGAAGAAGAAATGAGTAGGTTACACTGGGACATCATGAGGTTATCTGAATTCCGAAATGCGGGTGAGGACACGATAACCCTAAAATCAGGTAACCTACTCTGCTACCGGGAGGACGACCAACAGTTCCAAGGTGGTGTCGGGTTTCTCGTCCACAAGTCCCTTACTAACAACATAGTTACGATCGATAGCGTTACCAACAGGGTCGTATACTTCATACTCATTCATGTAAAAGATATTCGCTGAAGGTCATTCAGGTACACGTACAGACAAAGTCGCACCCGGATGCTTCGATGACCGAATGGTTCGTCGATGCCCTCGTCGACGAGCTCAAATACTTTATGAAAGATCGCCCTTGTACATAAGGTTGTTTTTCCAACGTTTCTTGTCATCACGATCACGATTCAAGGATGTTGTCAAAGATGCAACGATGTTTGCTTTTAGAGAATCGCACGGCTGGCCTGAATTATGCGAGAGCTAATGTCAAAAAAGTTGTTGTTCTGCAGACCGTACAACACAATCAAAAACATTGTATTACACCGAGAGCCACCCACCTGTTCATAATTCAAGGCGATGGTCCCGAAACCAGTTCAGAAAGAACATCGTTTAAATAAACCAAAAATCCTAATATCAAAATTCTCGGTCGATTCTCATCCCTAACGACTTTCGATTCATTTGGTCGCGAAATTGACTTGGCACGGCTTTTGGACTTTATTTTAATATTTACCATTTTCATTAAGAACACTCGAATTAGGGCAGATTTAAAGTAAACTTTATAATAACCACTTAAGGTTGCATTTGAAAAAGTAGATGGGTGCATCGTAAATTGTACGCAGATGAAATTTATTTTGCCATCCGTGCCCCTCATTGGTTGGATTTGAGACATCGAGGTAAGATTCCCTAGACATACTTTCTTGGGTTATATATATCCGCAAAACGGGTTATTATTTATCTAATATTCTATTCCACCTACCTCAATGCCAAAGATGCTGCCTACAAACTGTAATTTGTTTACTACTTTTTCCTGTTTTTAAAGTCATAACAACAAACTAAGAGTAGTGAACGCCGAACGCTAGCTAGGTGGACGCGAAATCAATTCTTACTTCGGGCTTTAAGTTAAATGGGGCAAAATGATAAATCCACCGTTTACTGGTGGGCCATCGTCACTTTCAAGATTGACAACGTGTCACAATGACCTAACAAACTGTCCTCATGTGTAAATCTTTCTCTTCGGTCGTTCCCTCATGACTGAGGATCGTGATGATCATGGCAGCACTTTGGATCTGACCAACTCTCTCCATCGAGTCCGGTCTGTGGCCATCTCTACCGCGGTGTAAATCTTTACATAGGCGGAGCTTACTATCTTTTCAAACGTGATTGTAATCGAGTAACGTAAGCAGTGCAGTGCTGCGCAAAACAAGTTCTGAGTTCTGTGTGACACTGCAACTTTCATGGTCAAGCGTAGTGTTTAACATTAGGTGCACAACTTGCAACAGAACATTTGAAAAAAGTCAGTGTAACATATCACGAGGTATTTCAAAACAAAAAGCAATGCTGCCTCTAGGGAGACGTTATGTCGATGATTTAGGATGATCTCGTTGCTCTCCCGATATTCCCCGATATTCGATTCATTACTGGAATCACGCGGGTTGATTGTGTTGCCTGTTTATGTTCGGGATGTTTTTATTTTATGCGTTTGGTTTATTGTCCTTCTGAAGGACTTCGTAGCTGATAAATGAGTGTAGCGAAGCGTTTGGACGTTTAATGACTGTCGTTAAGATGGAAGATATAAACAAAAAGATGAAATCTATTACGAAAAATCTTTTAGTGAGGAAATTATAGCATTATAAAAAAACTGGTACCCACAGTATAATAGTAGGTACGTCATTTGATAACGATTTGAATAATTTATTTCCAATTTTCTCTTCATACAGCAGGTTCCGGAGGCCCACCAACTTGTGCTAGACCCACCGACATAACAGAAGCTTATTAAAACTCTATAGATAGTGTGAATACGTCTAGATAGCGTAGTGCAAAGTTTCACGTGTGACGAATTAATATTCAGAGATTAATATTCAGGGTATGACGAAACTACATTTGCATGGAGCTTGTTACAGAAACAATGCCAAAGCTCCATGTGTAGCATTTCCATGTGCCACTGCTGATGCTGAAAAGAACTCGGTGGTGTATAGAACCAGGCGAATTACTGTTCTGTATCATTATTCTGTATACGTTTTACGGTTTTTTGAGCCATACTTTTCATATCCTATCCTACTTATATTATTAACGCGAAAGTTTATGAGTATGGATGTGTGAATCTTTGTTACTCTTTCACGCTCAAACGGCGGGGACAATTTTGATGAAATTCGGTATGGAGGTAGATGAGGCGCTGGATTAACATATAGAATACTTTTCATTATCATCCTTCAACACGCGGGTGAAAAAGCCTAATATGCTTGGGCACAGCATAGACAAAATAACAAGATCTCCGCCTACGTCTAGATCGTAATGATGATAAAAGTTTGTTTCAGTTTCTGATAGCTTAGTCAAAAGTAAAGTCAATTTAAAAGCTCGATACACTAGACGTGCTCGGCGACCGTCAAGGGTGATGAAAGGTTACACAAATACCGTCAGTGGTAATAAAATGTAATGACAGTTTTTTCCATGGTGATTAGTTTTATATTTGTATGTACGTAAGTCCTGTATTTTATTATTAATGTTTACTGATTGATATACTTAGTATTAAAATTTACTCATATAATACTATTATAGCAATTGCGTTTGACAATGTACACATTTTATGACATTTTGATAAACAGTTAGATATGGCCATGGAGAAGATAATAAGCTACTCGTACTAATCCTGAGCAGACGTAGTCGCGGGCACCAGCTAGTCTATTATAATTTACAAAAAAAAGGTTTGGCTCCGTTACAGTTTTATTATATGTCTAGATATAGGTACGTTACGTTTATGTATAAATAACTATATATATAACATACATTATAATATTTTCAAATATATTTAAAATCATATGATACATATTGCAAAGGGTTGCGTCATCAATAGTCAAGTTAAGTGTTAAGTTTACTTAGATACACTTTTCTTTTAAACAAATATTGTCAAGCAATTATGAAGATAGCAATTCGTCCCCATAAGACGGTTAATAGAACAAAAGAGTAATAACGGTACTTTAGCTAACTATTTATGGAGCTTGACATGGTGACTTAGAAGACACGGTGTTGAATTCTATTCAAGAATAAATGTTTTCTATCTAAAATTGCCTTATGTGATTTCCGTAACCAGGATTTAGTGCTTTAAAAATCGTATAGTATCAACTGTTCTATCTCAAAATTACAGATGTGTCCTGGGCTTTACATCAAAATGATGGTAGCACAATTCAAAGGCACACGTCATGGGGACAAATCCAAAAAGCAACATGAACGAAAACCTGACCAAAGGCCGACATCAGACAATGCAAACACGATCGCTGCATGCTGGACTTTGACAAATGTTCTCCATAATTCCTAACGTTTCTGAAGCATCCAACCTTACCAGACCTTCCAAACCCCTTTCTTCTCAACTGACTTGCGCTAAAGTTACGGCGATTGGGGTAGATCGAAAGGTCTAAAGAGACTGGTTGATGTGTAACATCAGTAGGGTGAATGTGCTAAGTCAGAGGCTACTTATCTGGACCATTACTCGTGGTAGGAGAAAGTCATTTGCATTGCGAGACCTGTTAGGGATCGGAGCATGACTTCATATCTCTGGAGGTAATAATGTTTATACAGCGTAATCATAGCTACTCGTACTACCGCGTCAAAGATATTAGTTATATTATTTTTCCGTCCATGTAGGGACGGAGTTAAACAATATTCCGTCAGAATGTAAACCATTAGAGGTGAGGAAACTCGACTTCCTAGGTGATAATAAATAATTATCATATGGCATAAAATCTACAGGAGGTTATCAGGCCCCAAACCAGGCAGAGTCTGTACCTATTATGTTACCTGATTACTGAGAAACTTACTTATATTACATACTAGCTTACCTGCCAGCAGCTTCGCTCGCTTGGTCTTGGTGTAGTGTTGGAAGTGCCGTTTTGGAACCTCGAGGCCATGGGTTCGATCCCCGGGTTTGACAGTTATTGGGTTTTCCTGAGAAAGAAAAAAGATTTTCTCAATAACAGTCGGGAGACTGTGAGGTCGCCCCCTGTTACATTATCACATGACCAAAAACATATGATACGCATCGCAACCGCGAGCGTTCTGCACTCTCCTTGAAAATGACCACCGGATGTGGTTGAAACTATAGTCGGAAAGATCTGACTTTTTTATGTGAGTGAATCCCGTTTTTCATATTAAAATAGTGTTTATATTTGTTGACCGGCAAAATAAAAAGTTACCCAATCTGGGTGAACTCCTTTCCCTCTTTAGTGAGCGTAAAATATAACTCAAGTACATTTTCTTTTTGTAATGAGATGAAATATGAAAGGCGCTATTACCCGATACGATAACAATTAGTATGCGTATATTATATTAGGTTATGAATTGATGAGCGCAAAAAACAAAAGCCATGAGCTGGGAGGTCGAACTTTTAATTAGTTCGGTTTAGTGGTCCTCCGGGCCAAACAGGTTAGACGGATTCTATGAACCCACATAAAAAGCTTTTTAGTTCGGAAGCAATTTTATAATGAGAGTTTGCTTCGGGCTACCTTTGCAAAGGTATGGACTGGGTCGTGGCAAAATAGCTCATACACAGTAAATACCATTGAAAATTTACTCAGTTCTGCCTACTCTCTTTGACTCTACCCTAGATTCACTACAGTTCTGTATGAAACGCTGGAGCGTAGTAAAAGATTGTTCGTACCACCTGCTCGACAATGTCCAATAACATAACACTCAATTTCGACGTACAGCAAGGTATTACATCCCCCGGGATGTAATGTTGTATGAAACTCCCATGGGTGTAAAGTGATATGGGTAAAGTTAAAAATTGTAGGCAAAACTCTCAGCATAGATACGGGCATTGTAAAAAGAGTTAATTCGAACTAGCCTTCACAGACAGCACACAAAAAAGAAAAATAAAAAAGAGGAAATTCATTGTAATGTATGTGAAACCAAAGATGGTGTTTTTCTCTCTTCGCTGTTTAGTATTTTATCACGTACACGTTGACTCAAAAATATTACTTTGAGCATCCATAACTAGACAAATGTGTCCAATATTAATATTAACTTTTAATATAATTTACTTCTTATATAGTACGCACCTCGAGGATAAAGCCTGTCTTCGTCTTGGGCGGCTTGAACCCCTCGTTTCACTCAACACTCTACATATCTCCCTCGGTTCGGTCAGGAGTTAAATTTAAAGCTCCTCGCTGCGCTCAGGGTTAGGCTAAAGAGTCCCAGTTACGCTCAGGGTCAAATATGCCGCCCGTGATGTAAGACATTGCTCTCCCTCGGTGCATAATCTACTATTACCTTATTAAATGTAGGTTTTATATCCAACTAAAACTCTGTCTATCTAAACGTATGATTCTGTATCAACACACCTCTTTTTGCATTACAAGTAATAGCTTAAAATTTGAATGAACATTACAAATGGAACACTGGTTTAAACTATCACGGTTGTTCTCTAAAGTAATATGTCAGTCTTCATCAGTCTTCCCGTGAACATGGTGCATGTAACTGCGCCGAAATATCGGGAGCTCATTCCACAACCACACCACGGTAAATATCCCGTTAATAATCATATAACATTACAAATGGAGACGAGGGAATTTCAATATTAGACAAAATGAGAAGACTCTTTGTTAATATTGTTACACAACCATATACCTATAAACGGATGCTCTCACAAAGCACATTTACGGCCCGCGTAATCATTTCAAACGACGTTCATTAATCTTAACACATCTTCTCAAACCACATCTCGTAAATGTCGTAAACACAAAACATCAAACGCACGTATGCCGTACAGCTATATATAACACATACAAGCACACATACAAACCGCAATAAGTCTCTAAGCACGTGCTCCAGTGAAAATGTATGGAATTAAATCGTAAAATGCGGTGTTACATTGTATTTTAAAGCGGTTCTCATTACGTGTTTAGATGGCAATAAGCATTGGTAGTCATTACTTCTTTGTATGTAAACCAGACAATATAATATTGTTCTTTACCCGGCTACCCGTATTTAGGTACACTTTTATTTGTAGCTGATGTTCATTTTATACTAGATGCATATGAAATTAACACAGGCATGCTTAAACTTGTAAACAGTAAGTTTTGAGGACGGCATCATCACCCAAATTTTATAAAAATTGACCTTCAACAACCACATCCTCACAATTGCCAAGGAATCATATAGGAGATTGGGGTTTGTGCTGAGGAATTCCAAAGACTTTCAGGGTACTTTCGTTATTCAGTTGATTTTTGAGGCTCTCGTACGTAGCAAACTAGAAGCTAGCTCTGCAGTATGGCATCCTCATGAAAAGATATATGCTCTGTCTCTTGAAAAGGTGCAAAAGGCCTTTGTTCGGTTCCTATATAAACGGATCTACGGCTATTACCCGTACATGTACCCGACTAATTTTCTTTTAGGATGCTTAGGTTACAACTCATTGGAAGTTCGACGAGCGCTTAACCAAATGAAGGTAATGTGTAAAATACTTCATGGAAAGATTGACGCTCCCGAACTACTCAAGGAGATGTTTCGGCTCCGAGTCCCTGACGACAACAGCCGCCGCGGCGGGCGACGCCATCAGGTGTTTGCGGTTCCGACAGCCCGCACGGTTGCGCACGGGTACTCCCCAATCTCACATTCTTTGTCGGCGTTGAACGGTCTCCTGTCCTGGGCACCTGATTGCGATTTGTTTGCGGATGAATGGAAGAGCATAGAGTCAAAGTGTCTGGAATACTGTGAGAGGACAGCGGGCAGGAATAAGGAAATGGATGATGATGATGAATGGGAGTATTTATGTCAGTGTGACTTTGACTATTGGTAAAATTTTATATTGACATTTTATAATTATCTGTATTACTGACATTGTAAATCGTATGACTTTTATTTTATTTCTGTTTTTGTGTGACTGTAGTTTTGAATTTTGTTACTTACCTAATTAATTTCTTAATATTATATAATTTAATTTGGACTTGCATGACTAATGTAATTGGTTGTACCGTATTAGTTATATAAATAAATAAATAATTAAATAAATAAGTGTTTTTTTTTAATTTAGATATTCCATTGCAAGTTCTGTAAATTTTTCTTTTTTTAATATTTTGTCATGTGCAAATTCCAACTGGTAACTGTTCAATAGATACAGCCTTGTGAAGGTGCAGGCTGAGTAAGTGGGTCCCGAAACTTGTACGCAATTCTAAACGAGACTGGTTTTATAAAGTTAGAAACATCTCCCTAAAGTTTCCCGTGTGAAAAAAAGATATATAAACTATTTAGTCTACATGGCCGTAAAGAATTAAAAATAAATTTACAGAATATTGCGCTATAAAAACGTTTATAACCTAGTGAGCTCCCGACTATCATCAAATTTGCAAACCAGAGTTGCAAAAACCCCGCAAAAAACAAGTGACTGTCGCTTTTTTGTTGATATTACCGATCTGGTATCTTTCAAATGATAATTTGTTATGTAAAACAATTTCCAGGTCCTTTACAGCATCAAATAAACAAAACATTAGCTGAAATCTATTGTATATCTTGTATGTAATCTTATTTGATTTGGCATACCTGTATGCCAAGGCGGCTTTACGAAATGTTTTTTGGCATACAGGTATGCCAAGGCAGCTTAACGGGTTAATGTCTTATGTCCAAATGAAAACTAGGTACTAATCAGCTGAGTAGGTATTTACAAGTGTACGCAGCGAGACACGTAATAAGAACCCGCACCGGAAATATGAGTAAAGTGGTTCCGGAAGCGAGTGAGGTGGCCGAGGATAGAGAAAAGCTCTCGCGTAAATAAATAGCGCCACGTATACTGCGGTAGACACGTAGAGACTTAGTGTTTATGTCTTTTAAACGGTGTGCAGAGAAAAGTATACATTGTTATTCGTAGTTACCTGGATTTTGATCACATAATATGTATACTTTACCCAGTACTTTTGACGACCAAAAAAGTAAAGTAAACGCCGTCGTTGTAAATGTTCATAATAACAAAGATAGGTTAAATTATCAGATAGTTTGTGTAACCCCAAACTTTACAAACGAGCGCGTTTCCTGCAAATTTTGAAATATGGTTGCTTTTAATAATGTACAGATGAGATTATAAATCATACGCAAATGAGTAAAATTTATAATTTACAAATGCAAAGAGTTACATGAAACTGAAAATTCATTTTTAAAGTGTTGGTAAACTATTTTATATAATCTCATTCGGCAATATTCTAATTATGAAATGACAAGACTTTTATTGGCATATTTTATTTACATACTTCTTTGAGAAAATTAAAAAATTAAATTAAAGCATTATTCTCCTAACAAAACAATGCTTTAAAACATTTTTTTAATTATTAAAGTACAATGTGTCCCGACCAAGGAGGTTTCAATTCAAATTAAGTACACATTATCTGTGGTGAGCGGCGCGCAACGCGCTCGTTCCGTGCCAATAGACCAATAACAGACTTTTTCCACTGATATTGGCAAAACTGTGGTTACGCCGCACAAGCCATACAAACAAGAACAAGAAGAAGAAGACTTTTTCCATTTTGGCGCTATTTCGTGCATACGAATTTGAGTAATATTTTTTTGGATAAAACTTTAGTAGCACAAATGTCATGAGATTAAATAAAGTAGTGTATGCAACTGCATATAATTAGGTATTAAAACTACACTCATGTTTTAATACCCTCTATTATATGACAGTTGCATAAACTACTATAATAATATAGCCTAGGCTTGTAAAAATAGCTATAAATACATATAAAAACATATGTATATAAATAATACTATAAATAACGGCTTCAGCAATTAGCTGGAACTCCATATGTTCGTAATTATATTATAATTGAGGCTTCACAAATAAATTGGGTTAAACGTAAGTCGGCTTTACGGGATGAGTATGTAATATACATTTAAATATATATTTTATTAAAGTGAGGTCAAATTTGCCTAACTAAGAACAAGGTTTCAATCATTTCACCTAGGCCATAGATATTTTTTCTTACGGTCTTGTGACTGAAGCGAACTTATGCAACGATTGACTGAACACTATACGAGTGCTCTACTATATTACGATGACGTTCCGTCTTTATCAACTGTTATACAAAAACGAAGGGAGAGCAACGTATTAATATTAAAACCATTAAGCATGTTTATCTCTCTCTTTTTTGTTTCGAAACCGAAAGTAACAAAAACTATGTTTAAAATTTGTTCGCATTTAGTGAACTTAACGAAATAATATATTATGCTAGTAACCCTGTTTAGGCTAGTCAGGCACGATATTCAATAAATACGTACATTAAACGCTTTAACATATTTTATTCGAAACTCTGTCTCTATATGCTTCTAAATAAAAGAAAGAAATACAACGATGTTTCAAAATTTGTTTCCCGCGATACGAATTTAGTGACTCGTCATTATTTATTCATTAATTTGAACAAATATATTAAGATAATTGTGTCAAAGTCATGTAATAAGACAAAAACAACATACTGACAGGCCGGTTGGCGCAGTTGGTAGATCCCTGCCTGACGATCGATGCGACGAGCTCACCGATGTCAAATACCTTGCCCTTGTAAATAAGGTTGCTTTTTTAATATTCTTGTCACTCGTCATTTGTTTCACGGTTGTCAAATATGCGACGATGTTTGCTCTTAGAGAATCGCACAGCTGAAGACCTTGCGTGGATGATGTCCCATAATATTATTAATATGTACCGCAATAAATCACCATAAATCATCCAAAGGGCTCTAAATCCTGCTACTGACAGTGACAAAGACATTTTAACGTTCGACTTTCATAGTTGTAATGTATTAGCGTCCATTTGTAAGAGAAGTGGTCTCGAGGGCCGCATGAATCAAGGGCCTGGGCGGACCTGAATCAGTTTTATTGGTTTGTATAAGTTTGTTTTATGTGAAAACTAGTGCTGTTTTGGAATAAGTAAGAATTCCCTAAGATGTGTCTCAAGGCTATGAATTAAGCCTATTTAGCACAAACCTAGTAAATAAATAGTATGCTTAGTTAACAAGATATTTAAAACACATTGATAACTAGCCGTGCTCCACGGTTTCACCCGCCAGGACAATGAAAATATGTTAAGTATATTGATAGTTAAGTAAGAATATGAAATCTGTATATGGTCTGAGAATAGTTATTAAAGTTCTTTTCATCATCATCATCATCCACCACCACGCGGGTGAGCCCGCGGGGAGCGCCTAGTATCCTACTAATATTATAAATGCGAAAGTTTGTGAGTATGGATTTGTGGATGTTTCACGCTCAAAGGGCGAGGCTAATTTTGCTGAAATTTGGTATGAAGGTAAATGAGCTACCGAATTAACACATAGAATACATTTCATCATCATCATCATCCATTACCACGCGGGCTATAAAGCGTAATATTATTGGGCACAGCATAGACATAATAACAAGATCTTGGCCTACGTTAAGATCGTAATGATGAGAGTTCTGTCAAACTTTGTTAAAAGCACGCTATCATTTTGACAGCTCGATACACTATACGTGCTCGGCGACCGTCATGGGTGATAAAATGTTACACAAATACCGTCAAGGGTGATGAAATGTAATGACACTTTTTTTCCATATTGATTAATTTTATATTAGTATGTACGTAGGATTTACTGTTTACTGATTGATATACTAAGTATTTAAGATTACTCATATAACCATGTACCTAAATACTTTATGACATTTTGGCATAAAGATAGATATGGCTTTGGAGAAGATAATAAGTCAGTGGGGAGTCCGTGTGTACACAGGGAAATGGTGAGTATGGGTTCTGAGAGCCATTCTAATTCTTAGCCCAGAAGTTAGTTGAAGCAATGAGCTATTGAGGAATAAGCAATTGTGAATACACGAGGTGTGGTACGTCAGCGCCCCTGTTTGATGAATAATACGGTGTCGCCCGGTTAGACCTACATGTGGAAAAGTCCTTTCGAGGCAATCAAACAGTTCAATAAGCTACGGGAAGGACTAATCCTGCGCAGACGACGTCGCGGGCACCAGCTAGTTATATATAATTTTGTTGTACGTATGCTTGTTACCTAACTCCTCCTAAACGGCTGGACAGGTTGGAAGGAAATATTGTTTCGAGCGCACTCCCTAGTCCCTTGGCTAGAATTATATAAATATTGTTTGACCCGTTCAGGTCAAACGAAGCTAATTTAAAAAAAAAGACTTTATTTTTCAGACTGCTCTAGGATCTCACCGCTCGAACATTTATATTTTTATTTTAACAGCTAGAAATGTAAGCTACAGTGTACAAAGCGTATATATAATATATGGACTAAGCTATCTCATACAGCTATGTGAAGCGACAGTCCAAAATTGAAGTTATAGCGCAGGTAGGGTAATTTTGTCATTATAAAATCCAATTACTATATAATCAAAACATAATTTAGAAGACAAAGATGCTTAGAGTTCTCCAGCTCTGGTAAATCGAAATCTGCGAACAATGTAAGAATTTAGAATCAAAATAAAATTAATGCACTGTAAAGGCATGATTAGAAAGAATGGCCTGAGTTTCTCGATAGAAGCTTTATTCTTTTTGGAAATTGGTGCCAACTTATTATTTATTATTACTTGGTAACTGCATATCTGATACATACACTGAACAATTTTTTTTTGATTTAATGGATTTCATTTGGTGAAATGGATGTTTTAGGAAATATTTGGAAGGACAGACTCATAATTAAGAAAACAAAGGTTCGTCTAATAAGAAGTTTCCAATCTTTCTTTATGGCGCGGAGACTTGGTCACTAAAACTACAGGATCGCTGATAAATCGATGCACTAGACATGTGGTGCTGGAGACGACTACTGACAATACCGTGGATAGCGTTCCTCACCAATAATTATATCCTCAAAGAACTTCAAATACAATTTAGACTAAAGTCGATTGTGCAGATGCGAATAATGAAGTTCTTCGGGTATATCTTCAGAAACAAGAACTCGATGGAGAGAATAATAGTGCGAGGCCAAGTGGAAGAAAAGAGATCCCGAGGTCGTTCACCAATGGAATTCTTCATTAAAAAGGCCACGAATTCCACCATTGTACAATGTTCTCGCAATGCCACTAACCGTCAGAAATAGAGAGACATCAAGAGGAGATTAACAGCACTGGAAATGGAAAATGGCGAGGATGCGCCGTTTAGGTACCGTAATCATGACCACAACCACTCTGCGAAGAGTGTTTAGGTACCGTAATCATGACCACGACCACTCTGCGAAGAGTGTTTAGGTACCGTAATCATGACCACGACCACTCTGCGAAGAGTGTTTAGGTACCGTAATCATGACCACGACCACTCTGCGAAGAGTGTTTAGGTACCGTCATCATGACCACGACCACTCTGCCAAGAGTGTTTAGGTTCCGTCATCATGACCACGACCACTCTGCCAAGAGTGTTTAGGTACCGTCATCATGACCACGACCACTCTGCCAAGAGTGTTTAGGTACCGTCATCATGACCACGACCACTCTGCCAAGAGTGTTTAGGTACCGTCATCATGACCACGACCACTCTGCCAAGAGTGCCCGACTAAGAAGATTTAATTTGTGCACGGTTACGATTCAACTTACTTTCTAACAACCAATTATTACCTTGTATTATCATTACTTCACAATTTATTAACGATTCAGTAAACTGATATAATTACAAAAGCATCAAACAAATTCATCATTGCTTCGTTAGCACAAAACTAATAAATCTGATTTGAACTGTTAGTTACCGAGTTTCCGCTGAAAACAATCATTGCGTTAAATTAACAAAGGATTTGTGCGATTAATTAAACCTTTGACACGAGTTTAGGCGCTATTTTGGTTTTGCTGTGCTAATGGTTGCAGGAAGTTCGGTGTGGGCTATAAAGTTTATTTTTATGTCACTCGGTGAAGAGACGAGTAAGTCGGATACTTGTTATTAAGCGTAACTCTTGCTCATAATAAGACAGTGCGATTCAGAACTTTTAACCCCCGACGGCAAAAACGACTGGCTGTTATTAGTTTGATGTGTATTTTTTTAAACTTTCACGGTTGTTTTCAATAAACATATTGCTACTTATGGGATGGAAACCGTGGTATTTATTTTAATGAGCTCCCGCTATTTCGACACTGTTGCAAGCGCCATGATCGCGGGACAAATCATTAAAATCGGGAGCTCATTAAAATAAATAGCACGGTTTTCATCCCGCAACTAGCAATATGTTTATTGATGTGTATTTGTTTTGGATTACATACTTTTTCACAACTCCCTCAATGTGGGCTTCATAAATTTCAAATCGAAGATGGCCGCCACTACAAAATGGCAAATTACATTTACTTTCACAACTGCCTTAATATGGCTATTTCATACTTTTTTTATTATTTTGTGTCGCGAGTTTATTTTAATGTAATGTAATTTACAACAGTTTAACACCCTGCATGGCAATGCACTGTGCTAAGCACCCTAAGATATACGATATTGAATCTCTTACCCTGAATTTCACTGAAACCATTGCCCTTGAACAAAACGCAGTAATGTTTGCACACTACTGCTTCACGGTTGAATAACTGACAAAGTTGTGGTACTTCCCCAGGCAGATTCTGCAAAAGTCTTACCACTACAAAGTTCGTTGATTGTTGTCATCAAGTCCGTAATAATCAATCGATCAATCACGATTTCTGAAGGCATCATACGATTTTATGAGTAAACATCTATCTCTAAAATACTTCTTTCGGTTGGATAGTGCTGTCAAAGCTGTTCAATAGATGTCACTCCGTCCCCGTAAGACGGTTAAATTAACAGGGCTATTATGTATCTCAGTTGCTTACAAATTTTGATTGAAATCTTCAAATATGGCGGCTCTATGACAGGTTTGACAACTCCAGTAGGCAAAAATGTTCGTAAGTTGATGACTGGAGCTGACAAAAGTGACATAGATCCGCCATTTTTTTTGATTTCAATCAACATTTTGTTAGCAATTAAGATACATAATGGAGTTTTGGCGCGAACGCGGTAAGTCAACGTTTTTCCATTGTATTATTTATCAAAACTTATGCTTTTTTTCAGTGTAAATGTTTAAAATTGGTGGCGTTTTTCTCATTAAGTGCTGTTTTACGTGCATGAGTGTGGGCAAGTGATAAAATGTGGTGAAACGTGTTTTTCCGTGTTGTTTCCAAAACTCCATAGAAGCTGATGGTAAAGTTGCCACCACTTTACTAAAGCATGACTTAGACTGACTGGACCATGACTGACTGACATTTTGGACTCAGACTCTGACTGACTACTATCACCGGAATATTCTTCTAAAGCTTTGTAATACAAATAACTTGACACTGGCAAATGCACGAGAAGTGCGGGACCATAACCCTCTAAGGAGGGAAAACGAAAAATATATATACATAATAGGCCTACAGATAGAGAGTTAAAATCAAAGCTCGGACCTCGAGCGTCGGTGGCCTAGTTGGTCATGGCGTCTGACACGTAATGTCGGAAGACGCGGGTTCGAATGCCGTCGAGGATGTGAATTTTTCTCTCTAAAATTGCAATGTTTGTACCTAACTGACAACCAGCTCCAGATATGTACCCGAAGTTGTCCACTAAAGCCGTCAAGTTCGTTTGAGATAATAACGTTCGTAAAATTTGAAAATTAAGTCAACAAATTTTTATAAGATTTTAAATGTTCTCTGAGAGGAAATCACTACTCGTAAAATGTATTTATAGTTTGAGTGTATATGAAGTCAAAAATGTACGAGTATGCTCTAAAGAATGTTTTTAATTAATAATCTATACATTATTTTTGACTCTACCGCCGTGTTCCATAATATATCCACTACCGCACTGTTTTAAAAAAAAAATACTCAAAACTGTATATAATATTATAGGTCGGTAGATGAAATCAGAATAATTTGCCTATTTTTATAAATTAACTTAATAACTTTTGGGCGCCCGTTAAAAATATATCAAAATATAGAACCAATCTCAACATTAAAATGTGTGAAATAACTTGTTGAAGTCGGTACCATGATAGTTCGAAAGTACCTATTATCACAATAAGGCGTAAAAAAAAATTGCAAATAAAATGATTTTTTTTTTCACCCTTTTTAGTGTTATTCTACTTACCGGATACACCGTCAATGATGATATCATCAACATAAATCAATACTTTTCAGTTTTTGGAGTGTGTGTGGCAATATTTGATGGAATGGAATGGAATGGAATTTATATAAAACCACCACGGAAATATACCCAGTAAAACAAAAAATAATCATCAAAATTGGTTCATAAACAACGAAGTTATCCCCGAACACACATAAGTCAAAGTCAAAGTCAAAATCATTTATTCAATTTAGGCATCAAAGACGCACTTATGAACGTCAACTTTTCATTATAAGGTACTTTAAAGACTCTACCGCCGCGTTCCAAAATATATAGAACCCACCGAGAAGAAGCGACAAGAAACTCGGGGCCATTCTTTTTATATGGATGTTTACAATGTTTCTACTTAGGTACTACAAATATTACATTTTATGGGTGGCAGAGACAGCTTGCCAGAAGTGGAGTATTCCAAGCATCTTTATCTTCTATATAATGTCGAACTTTATAGTAAGCTTTTTTTATTAAAACGTTTTTTACAGTCAACTTGAATTTGCCCTCTGTGAGCTCAGTTATGTGCTTTGGGATTTTATTGTAAAAACGCACACAATTTCCTAGGAATGACTTATTAGTCTTCGCAAGTCTAAAACTAGGTACAGCTATCCTATTTGTATTTCTGGTATTAAAAGTGTGGTGATCACTATCTAACTTATATTTATGTAAATTTTTACGAACATACATTATATTTTCAAATACATATAAGGAAGGCAACGTTAATATATTGATTTCTTTAAATCAATCTCTCAAAGATTCACGGGGACCCATTTCATATATAGCTCTAATAGCACGTTTCTAAAGGATAAATATGGTCTCTATATCAGCCGCTGAACCCCATAGCAATATCCCATATGACATTACGCTGTGGAAATATTCAAAATACACTAACCGCGCCGTAGAAGCATCTGTTAGCTCTCTTATTTTACGTACTGCATATGTAGCAGAACTGAGTCTCCCAGACAGGGCATTTATATGAGGACCCCATTGTAATTTTGCGTCAATTTTAATGCCTAGGAAGACTGTTTCCTTGTCCATTACGAGTTTAACTCCATCAAGCGTAACGTTGGACTCCAAATATGGAACAGTAGGCAAAGAAAACTTCAAACATTTTGTCTTTTTTGAATTCAGAAGTAAATTATTAGTTGAGAACCATTTAGAGATACTAGATAGAGCGTTGTTTACTTGAATTAGTGTGCTATCTTTCCTATCTACTTTAAAAATCAGAGATATACAGTCGAAATCATAAAAATATATACAGTCGAATTGAGGAACCTCCTTTTTTAAGTCGGTTAATAATATTCCTTTGCTATAGGATTAATATGCTAATGTAGCAAAATATCCATTATAGTAATGGATAAGTAAGGCTCAATAAGATACATTATTTAAAAACATCTAACATTTTCAAAGGCTGGTTATTTTTTCCTTAAGTACCTATGAAATTTAATATGGCAAATATAATCAGACCTTGAATATAATTGAAAATAAAAATTTACTTTATCCAAAGAAGTTCGAGGAAGAATCTCTTTTACGTTAAAACTCCTCACAAACGTGTCAAAAACACGAATTGAACGACCATACTTTAATCACGGCCCTGTTTACTTTAATAAGCGAAGTGAAAAAAGAGAGCAAAAGCGAAACGTGCTTAAATCGCAGCGCTTAACTAGAGCAATTTGCAAATCGAGCAAAATTGCGTTTTCCCAATTACGGAGCAACACAGTTGTCCATATGGGGTGTCTGCGAAATTGGGCTCATCTCTACCCACTCGTCTGGTTAAGGCTTGTGCACACGACAGCTATTTGCTCTTTGGCTCTCCAATGCACTTGACACTAGGAATTATGAGCTGGGACGCTGAAATGTTATATTAGTGTAGTATTTTTTATTTGAACTTCTATGCGTAGTTCGGAAATACACCGAAAGAGGTAGACACTGGACGGGTTAAAACATTTCCGATATCGTAGGTACCAAGATTCTCAAGTAATGACTATAAATTAGACGGATATATAATACTTTAATTTTTCCAAAAACATATCAATGTGAGAATTTGACTATTATTATAAACCAGCATAACACTCACGTTAAGGATCGAATACGTCGACCCGGGTTTCGAGCATGTCCGATGCTCATATTCAGCGAGAATTTGAATTTAGGAATTACTAAGATAATATCACAATATCTATAAAAGCAATTTCTTCTCAGGAACCCTTGGGTGAAATTTATATATAAATTGTTAGAGATGGGCACGTTGTTAAAAACATAAAACTATTTAGATAAATTTATAATAGAGATAAAAGATTTAATTAGATTGATGAAGGTTATAAATTATAAAGAACTTTTAAAGGTAATCAGTACCTAGATAATAATAATAAGCTAATCTGAGCTATATATTCTGCTGCAAACTGACTTAGTAATGATGTGAATGTGAAGATTTCAAGCTATAAACGAATATTAGAGGTGGCTCAAATATATTAACAACATGATTATTTTCAGCCGACTGCGGGGAACAGCGAACCACAAATGGAGGGTTATGTGTTGGACCTATGCATGTGTGTATGTATCTCCGTTCGTATGTCCGTCCGTAATTACTCAACGGCTCAACGGTTTAATATCTATGATACGTCATTAGATGATAGCGCGAGTGTCATTGTATACAGTTACCCGACTGTGGCAAAGCCCAAAAGGAGTGCGGATTTTATGCGCTGTAATGTGTGGGGTAACAGCGAGCCAAAATCCTCCGTCGCTATATGAAGGAGTTGGGTAAGCTGGGTTGGTGTGAGTAAAAACTGACGAAGAAAATAAAGAAATACACAAAATATCCATCGACGAATCATTACAGAATCGCACGGCAGAACGCTCGCGGTTGCGTCTCGCCTCGCACAACGGGCAGCAGCCGTGCGATTCTGTTATGATTCGTCGATGCGCTCGTCGACGAGCTCGCTTATGTCAAATACTTCATAAGATATCGCCCTTGCATATAAGGTTGTTTTTCCAACGTTTCTTGTTATCTCGTCATTTGTTTCACGGATGTTGTCAAAGATGCAACGATGTTTGCTCTTAGAGAATCGCACGGTAGCTCGCAGCGCGCGCGATTACATAATGTGATGCAGGAGGCGGGGGGATCTCTGTGGCGTCGGCGCATCGAAGCGGGAGTCCTTTTCATCGCCGGTGTCATATACTGGTAATAGGAATGTGTGAGATAATTATTTATTAAAATTTTGTTTATTGCCTTGAGAGATCATTTTATTTTATTATACTAGATGTTTACTTATTTATTTTTCCAGAAGTTTTGAGTAAGGTTATTCTATTTGAATGCAATATGTTTCCAAATTGTGTTATGGCTCTAGTATTGTATTTTTGGTATTTGAGTAGTTCCGTCTATAGACAATTTCTATAGCCTCGTGCAAAAATAAGACTGTTCTGTTTCCATTAGCCTTTTATTAACCATCGTGTGGATAGTCCCTTATATAAGGATCACAATGGTAAGATATTTTTGAGGAAAACCCTGAAATAATAAGAGTAATTTATGAGAAATATAAATAACAAGTTTTGTACATCGAGTACCGCTGTTTGTGAATAATTCCAGTGTTATATATATGATAATCATATCGTACACATCCACACTCGCTCATCAGGTCCCAAACTATGCAAATCCTGTAACTATGGTAACCTGATGACTTATATACATACTTATACACAATAACTCACTCCGACAACCCAATGTTAGATCTGTCCTGTGTCGCGGGAACCTATTATACTATCGAGATAATCACTCAGACTAACCTGATTCACTCATATTTGTTGATTCACTGAGATAAACTTATTCACTTAGACTTGGTCTATACCACTCACGCTTACTGATTCAATATCTTTATAGTAGATACTATATATTAGATGGGAAGAAGATATAAAGAAAGTAGCAACTACAAATTCGGTTAAAATAGCCCAATCTAAAGACGACTGGCTATCTGTGGAGGAGGCCGCTACCTGAGGAGGGATTCTCGCAAGTCGAAATAGTTCCTAAAATTATTACAACTAACATGATTTGCTAATCACATAGATTCATTTTTGTTTTGTAAGATACTTGCATGAAATAAATGGCTTTTTTATTTATTTATTTACTGATCCACTCAGACTTACTGATTCATTCAAATTCACTAATTCATTCAAACTTACTGATGCACTCAGATTTGTTGATTCAATCAGACTTATTGATTCCATCAGACCTACTGCTTGAATCAGAGATACTGATTCACTCAGACTTATTGATTCACTCAGACTTATTGATTCAATTAGACTTATTGATTCAATCAAACTTACTAATTCACTCCAACGTACTAATTCACTCAGACTTACTGATGCATTGTATCCCAACTTTTACCCTACATACCTTTCTCCTTTTCGAAGAAACTTAATGTTACTAGTTTACACCAGATAAAACTTACTGTACAGGAGCAGAGAGGCGTCCTAGATTTCTCGGAAATCTAGGTTTAATTTCATTGTGGCTAACAACGGAAAATTATATACCATTGAAATAGATGCACATTGGTTTGGCACTAAATACTTACCAGCACGATTTGATATAATTCTATGAAGTTTTTAATATCTGAATATTTATATGTTTTGACAAAAGCACCATTTCATTTCATTGTCCCAGAAAATTAAATGTGCTTACGGCAGTAATCCATGCATTTCTGCCACCCATGTAATTAATTTACATTGTAAAAATAATATGTTGTAAAACAACAACTCAATCGTAGATCTCTTTTTTTTTAGAACGGACTAATGCTGTTTGCCTCTACCGGCATTTACAGCGTCACCGGACGGTTGGCGAGCGCAGATGGCACTCAGCCAGATGCGGGCGCAGAGGGCGCACCGCCTAAGGCGAGCGTTGCAGACGCTTCGCCGCAAGGAGAGGAGTAGGCGACTTGCTCAAGGGCACCACTAGGGTACGGACCTCGGCTTGGGCCGTCGCCAGGAGAGAGGGGAGTAGAAGAGAATCGCCCCGGTACATAAGTGTACCGTTGAAAGTGGGCCCTATGAATTTTAACTCTACGACTATTTGGAGAGAATCTAACCAAGACATAACTTTTGCCTCGAGCTCGCCGGCGAGCTCGGTGTTTGACTGTGTTTACCACTAAATCATAACCTTGTGTACCTCGCCTCCCCCCATTTCCGCGACATGGGTCCACACCGCGACCAGGATCGTCGCGTTGTGCACTCATGACTGTACTTTGGGTGGGGCTACAAGCTACAAGAAACTTGAGTACCTCGCCCACAGCCGTTACCTGGGCCGGAGTCTACATCGAGGCCGGGGCCGCGGTGTAGACTCCTGCCCGTACCGTGTCTGGGACTACATAGAAAACCAGTGTTACCTCGTCCACAGCCATTTGCTGGGCCGGAGGATACATCGCGACCGGGGCCGCGGTGTATACTCCCACCCGCACCGTGGCTGGGACTACAATCGTGTGTGTGTGGATTACCTCGACTGCGACTGGGGCTGCGAAGAAGATCTCAGCCTGAGCCTACAATGCGATCGGGATCACAGCCCTGGTCGGGTCTACAACCATTACCGGGGTTCTCTCGGGACGACGCTAAAGCTGCCGAAGTAACGGCTGCGATGGGGTCGTCCGGGTCACCCAAAATATGCCTTGGACGGCGACGGGGGGGAATGAAGTGAGGATCGGTTATGTCAGTGGAGTAGTTCGCCGCTTCGACCACGAGGGGATTCGAGTGGTGGGGAGCTTTGTCGAAGTGACGGCGGGAGCAGTTTTTCATATACTGCGTAATAGAGGGGAGGGTGAAATCGCAGTGCAGTTCGGCATTCCGCAAGTACCACGGATCGCGCACTGCCCTGCGCATAAAGCGATTCTGAATCACTTGAAGTTTGTGGAGGTCGTGTTTCTGAGCATGGGCGAACGCTACAGATGCGTAAGTCATGATTGGGCGGATGCAAAGTTTGTAAAGAGTCGTCTTATTTCTAAGAGACATTTTACTGTTTTTGCCTATGAGGGGATTAAGACGACCCATAATGAAGGCCGCCCTATTGCGAACAATCTGGATGTGTTTTGCGAAAGTGAGTTGGCGATCAAGGGTGACGCCCAGGTATTTGGCAGATTTAGCCCAAGGGATGGGTTCGCCGAATAGGACTATGGGTGACGGCATGAGATTCCGCCGGGTCTCAGTGAAGTACACTGCTGCACTTTTGCTAGGATTTATTGCAATCCGCCATTTACGAAACCATGCACCGATTACGCTGATGGCTCGTTGGATGGCGCATCTCTGCCTGACCTTGAACCAGCCAGTAGAGTAGATTGCAGTATCATCCGCAAACTGAGCGATCTGAACATTAGGTTCAGATCGTGGGATGTCGCTGGTGTACAGCGAGAAGAGAATGGGTGAGAGTACAGAGCCCTGAGGGACACCTCCGTGAATGGGATGCGGGGAGGAGAGCGTTCCCTCGGTGCGATAGCTAAACGTTCGATCCCTGAGAAAGTCTTGTAAGATGAGTACAAGACGGTCTGGCACACCCAGTTGGTACAGCTTGAATATCAAGCCGTTGTGCCAGACTTTGTCGAACGCTTTCGCTACGTCGAGGAAGACAGCTATGGTCCCTTGGGGCTTTGGTTTCTTATTGAAACCGCCTAGGATGTGCTCCGTTACGCGGTGCACTTGTTGGACGCAAGAGTGTTTGGCTCTAAAACCAAATTGCTCATCGGGAAGGAGGTTATTGGACCTAACGTGGGACCAGAGTCGGTTCACAATGAGCCGCTCGTAAATCTTCCCCAGAGAGCTGAGGAGACTTATAGGACGGTAGCTAGAGGGCTCGGCTGCCGGTTTGCCTGGTTTGTGAATACCAATGACAATGGCATGCTTCCAAGTGTCTGGGAAGGAGCAGTTGCTCATAGCCGCATTGAAGATGCTAACTAAGAGATGGACTAGTGGGACTGAGAAGTGTTTAATCACCTTGTTGCTGATACCATCAGCACCAGGGGATTTACGGGTCTTGAGGCTCTTGATCAGAGACAATACCTCGGATGATTTTACCGGTGGGAGGAGTGGGAGGTCAGAGATGGACATAGAGCTTTTACGTTCGACTTCAGATTCCACCGAATCGAGGTGTTTCTGCTCGACGTGATCTACATTTAGAGTACACTGAGCCTCAAGGCTATCAGCTAAACACTCGGCTTTGTCTTCGTCAAGGAACGCTATGTAGAGGGGAGGTGGCCTAATGAGTGGAAGCATTGTCTGTTGTCCGTCAGATTTCAGAGCTCGAGCCAACTGCCAGTATGCCTGGTGAGTTGGCTCAATCTCTGACAGTTTGTCGTCCCACCTTTGATCACGCAGCTCACTCATGCGTTTCCTTACAGCACGCTGTAAATAGCGCATGGTGGCTTTGTTCTCTGGGGTTGGCATCGAGTCATACGCCCTAGTGGCGGCGTTCTTAGCTGTCAGTAACCTCCTTGCACCCTCGGGCAGTTCGAAGCGGCGACCATCCGCCACTTGGACCTGCTTTGAGGATTCACCTACTGCGGTGCGGAGGTGGTCACTGAGAGCCTCGATCGCAATTGACACGTCTTCTACTGTATGTCATCGGGGATTCTATCGAGAGCGGGTGAACTGATAGCTTGGAGCGATTCCCCCAGTTGCTTCCAGTTCACTGCCGTTCTAGTGATAGGGGTTATGTCCGTCGGGTCCGGGCCTAATTTCAACAATACAGGGCGGTGGTCTGAAGTCAGTTCGTGTAACACTTCTATAGAGCGCAACCGGAGGGTGACGTTCTTGAGAAGTGCTATGTCAAGTATGTCTGGTCGTTGGTTGTCAACATAGGGATATCTTGTGGGCTCCAGAGGGGAGAGAATATCAAAGTTTAAGTGGCTGACCAAGCCTTCAAAGATTTTACCATTACTATTGTTACTAGTACAGTTCCATATGACATGTTTACTGTTGAAGTCACCGATCAGAAGGATGGAGCTTCCTAGAGAGAAGAGGGCTTCCAAGTCTGTCTGTAATAGTTCTTTACCAGAGGGGAGGTAACATGAGGCTATGATGACAGGTTGATGACCTGACATCGCTAGAAAGCAAACAGAGGCTTCTAGTATTCTAAGTGGTGGAGTAACAATTGGGATACAGTGCAGAGCTCTTTTGTAATAGATGCACCTTTTGGAGTGGCCACTCTATCATTACGAACCAAACTGTAATTTGCAAACCTAGGGTTCGCTGTACCTGGTTTCAGAAAGGTCTCCTGCACGCATAGGATATCGACCTGATGGGTCTTACAAAATTCGTGAACTTCGTCCTTTTGACTAGAGAGGCCGTCAGCGTTGAAAGTCGCTACGGTGACTGAGTGGATCGTAGATCTCACGATAAATTTGTTGTTTCGATAAATTGACTTTAACCAGCTATCTGACCTTATCTCTAGTATGGATCTACTCGTAGCTGCGACAGCTATATCGCTTTTCGTATATATGTGTTCCTTCTATTTTTGATGTGTTATAGAGAAAAAGTAAATTAACGGTGTAAGAGTGCACAAAATTTATTAATAAATACTAGCTGCCCGCCGCGGTTTCTGCATCTGCATCTTCATATATTTGCAAATACATATCCTTATATGTATTTGCAAATAGAAACAGTTAAATTTTTATTTCTTTAAATAAATCTCTCAAAGATTTGCGTGGGTTCGTATATACGTCGAATAGCACGTTTTTTATAGCATAAGTATCCGTATTATTTTCAAGTCAAATGTAGTCTAAATATTAAATAACCAACTGTCATTTTGACAGCTGTCTAATTAAGTCTAACTAAGTATTGGTGTTAGTTTTATGTCGAACGTAGTGCAAGTATGAAATTAAAATCATAAAATACGACATTAACTGTCACTTTGACGGCGGTCACAGCTAAGACCTATATCCGTACTATTTACCTACATTTTTTTTTTTAATGTTTACGTCATAAGAATTTAATATTTTGTGAAACAAAAATAATTCAACATTCGGGGAATTTATACATTTTGGGATTTGATCACTATGAGAATTCAACATTTTGTAAAACGAAAATAAGTCAACATTCTGGGAAATTATACATTTTGGGATTTCAACACTATGAGAATTCAACATTTTGCAAAACGAAAATAAGTCAACATTCTGGGAAATTATACATTTTGGGATTTCAACAATATGAGAATTCAACATTTTGTTCCTAAATGGAGCTACTGAACCCCATAGCAATATCCCATATGACATTACGCTGTGGAAATATGCAAATATACTAACTGTGCCGTAGAAACGTAGGTGCTTTTATTATACCACTGTCGTAAGTTGTTCAGCCAGGATGTTCTTCTCCTACCCAAGCGCGGATCCACCGTTGTGGACACGATGGGTATGCGCACAACCCTAAAAGACATGAGACATGAGACGTCGCACTTTCGATCGATCGCAGGTCGATGACATGACGTTTTATAAAATATACAAAACGTCGATATTGAGGAAATTATTAACGTTTTCGCGAAAAAGAAACGTAAGCTTCTTTTAAATTAAATTTGACATCATTCCTTTGTAGTTGTTTCCAGCAAAATTACAGCGCAAGAACATCTCTTATATCCTAGTAAAAAGCGCAGTGCTTTGTTATGCACGGTTTTGAAGTGTTGTACCCAGTTTAAAATTCTGAATGGCACTGGACTGTTATGGGCAAGCGTGACGCTTAACATCAGGCGAGAGTTCATGCTTCGACTCGTAGGTACTTTGCTGATTTTCGGGTGGCTGTGACCACAACCTTTTTTGTGGGCTAGATCCGCGTATGCTCTTACGAGCACTGCGTTTGCTTTATATCTTGCCTTGAATGATTAACTGTAACAACTAGTACTTGGGATTTCTCATTATGTGTCCGAAATATTCCAACTTTCTGGTTTTCACTGTCTAAAGTAAGTAAAGAAAAACTAGCTTTGACGTATTTCTAAGAATGCTTTTTATGTAATGGTTCATCAAAGTGACTCCTCTCGCCTGATGGAAAGCTAAGATGGAATCAAGAAGCAATGACCATTAGAGCAGCTGTAAGCTGCACTAATCGCCACCCCTATGATGACCTGACAGATGCTTTTTCACCCGCGCTTGAAAGACCCAGGGTCATAGCTGCAAGGAAATACGTACGCCGGCAAAGCATTCCACAATTTACTTACACGACAGAAGTAGGAACTGCTAAACTTTTTGGCTCGTGGTAAGAAGTTTTGAACAGTATATGGATGCAATGCTGGACCGGAACGAGTAGTTCGGGATCGGAAAAGTGAAGAAGGAATAAGATTAAAAAGCTCTTCAGAACATTCGCCATGAAACAACCGGTAAAAAGCGCTTAGTTAAAGTGCTTACTTCTCCACGCACGTATTTCGCTTATATGGTAAGTACATTGTGTTCGATCCGCGCTCCGTCGGCATAACTTAATGTTATCTCTTAATTAATATTATCAATCAACGTGATCAATCTATTTGTATTTAATTAAGCGTGAACAAGCCGTCTATAAATAATGTTAATATTATCACAGGCATGTTAGTTATGTGTGTTTATGTTAATTGTCGCGCTAGACGGAGAATGTGCAGTTTAGAGATTTTCTATATCTTCTATACATATAGTAAAAATGTAACGAATCGCTGTCGGTACATGGACTATATAAGAGAAAAACTATTATTGAGACTTTTATAAGTTAATAATAAGAAAAAAAATATTATTAACCGACAAAACACGTTAAGGATCGAACACGTCTCGCCGAGTTTCGAGCATGTCCGATGCTCATCTTCAGGGCGAGTGCGCCGTGGCGTCTGCGAGCTCTCGACGGGCAGTGAGTACCCGAATAATGATAGTTAATTATGTATCAATCTCACGAGAATTTCAATGCAAAAAAATATTGTTAGAATTTTTGTCTGTTTGTCTGTTTATATGTTGGCCTGTTTGTCTGTACGTTAGTAAAAGCTTATCTCAGAAATGGCTTATCCGATTTAGGTTTAGTTTTCATTAATATATTGTAGTAAGCTTCGCTTAACATATAGTATTTGTTTCATGTCAATCGGTTTTCAAATGAAAAAGTTATTAAAATTTAAAAAATAACTCTCTTGCCACTACACCAAGACCAAGCGAAGCCGCTGGCGGGTTAACTAGTGATAAATAAAAAGTATACTATATACAAGACGTATATGGATACTGTAACGAATGAATTGCACTAATCTATTATATATATATATCGGCGCAACTACAACAGTTCGTCGAGAATAATTAAGTTTAATCATTTGATTACCCTAAAAATAGTTTATAAATCATCAGTTGATTATTTTTGAGTTGATTACGATGTAAAATTAATGTTATGATTGTAATTTCAATACTTTACCAACAAACTTGTAAACTCATGCACGTGCGCCGAGTCCTATAAGTACGGCCGCACTGTAGGCGCTCAGCTCAGTCGCTCTCGAGTCGCCTTACAGTACGGACCTCTTTGTGACGTTGTTACGCTGCTCGTTGAATATACGAAGCTTATAAAAGTACTTGTGAAGTTTTACTTCGAGGACCCAAAAATGAGTGATCATCATGAAAACAACAATTGTGACGTCAGCAATGCTGACGTCACACTTTTTAAAAACACTCCGGAGGTGCTTTCTCCGTCATCAGAAGTGGGATCAGAACAAGCTCTGGTCCCAACCACATCCTCATCGACTTCGGTTCAACCTGTCACGACTGGAACAGCGCAGGGCAGTACCAGGCTGATAGGCCCTGCCTCATTGAACACTTCAGGAGTAGTACTCCTGGAGTACCAGCAAACAACTTTAATACCATGCAGCCCATCACAACGGGAATTACCACAGACATGACGTCCATACCAATCGCTGCGGGAGATGATCTCGATACACTGCAAAACAACGCTGCAATCGCCCCTGATTCAGTGTCATCCACATCTCAAGCTGGCCAGTCAGTCCGGATAAATCACAACGACGAACACGCATCAACGGATTAAAACCGGCGAGTATAAAATTCATTATGTTTCACGATATTTTCAAACTAGAATCTACAAGAATAAAATGTCTGGAGAGTGATACCTCTGAGCTAAACCATGTGTTACCCTTGAGCTAGCCACGGATCCTTGATGCATCCACAGTGAACCATGAGATACCGTGGGGACGCCTTGTGGAACTATGGGTAGACACGTATACACCACAGATTCTAAATTAATAAGGCAGTGTACTTAAGATGTCTTAGTGTACTGTTGTAATCTACAAAAATGTCTGGAGAGTGATACCTCTGAGCTAACCATGTGTTACCCTTGAGCTAGCCACGGATCCTTGATGCATCCACAGTGAACCATGAGATACCGTGGGGACGCCTTGTGGAACTATGGGTAGACACGTATACACCACAGATTCTAAATTAATAAGGCAGTGCACTTAAGATGTCTTAGTGTACTGTTGTAATCTACAAAAATGTCTGGAGAGTGATACCTCTGAGCTAACCATGTGTTACCTTTGAGCTAACCACGGATCCTTGATGCATCCACAGTGAACCCTGAGATACCGTGGGGACGCCTTGTGGAACTATGGGTAGACACGTATACACCACAGATTCTAAATTAATAAGGCAGTGCACGATGTCTTTGTGTACTGTTTACTAATCAAAAGACTCCTAAGGTTACATAACAGTTGTGTTAATGTAACAAACAAGATAAAGCAACGTAAGTTGTTTACAGACTCACTACTCAGAGAATATCTCATTCTTTGCAGGCCAGCCATAATTAACAGCAGTCTGCGAGAGTTAACGAGTCAACAAGGCTGGTGCAGAGCGCGCACCGCCTGTCAGTATGGCCGTATCGACGCGGATACAATAATTAGCCAACAATAATTAGTCAACGTTTAAAACGACAACATGCTGTTGCCTTTATGAGCATGAGAACCACGGAAGCCGAGAGCCGGTACCACTCCTACGAGTTGGAGACACTGGCAGTGGTACGAGCCATAAAACACTTTATATGGGCGAAAATTCACCGTGATAACAGATTGCAACGCATTAAAAGCGTCAAAACACAAAAAGGACCTTCTGCCAAGGATTCATCGCTGTCGCAATCCAGTTGAGCTTGCAGTCAATGTTATGACAAGACTTGAACTGGCTCAAAATTGAACAGCGACGGGATGAAGAACTGCGTCCGATAATGGACAGTCTCAGTGACAATAACCCAGTGGAAGACTATGTGATAGAGGACAACGTTTTAAAAAAGGAACGTCAATGATCCTGTCTTCGGTCAGCAGCTCAGTACCGTCGTTCCCAAATCATTTCAATGGAGCATTATAAACTCATTTCACACTGCACTAAAACACCCTGGCTGGGAAAAGACACTGCAGAAGATCAGAGAAACCTATTGGTTCAACAAAATGAGTTCCATTATCCGAAAGATTTGTGGATAACTGTGTTGTATGCCGAACATCTAAAGGAAGATCAGGGGCCATTCAAGCCCAGTTACACCCCATACAAAAACCAACGGCCGCCTTCCAAGTTATTCATATGGACATAACAGGGAAGCTGGGCACTCCAGATGATCAACAATACGTCATAGTCACCATTGACGCTTTCTCAAAGTACGTTTTACTGTACTTCAGTACCAACAAAAACCCACACAGCACATTGGCCGCTCTAGAACGCACTGTGCATCTATTTGGTGCGCCGCTTCAAATAATAGTGGATGGAGGAAGAGAGTTCCTTGGCGAGTTCAAGGACTACTGTGACGCCATCGGAATAAATATCCATGCTATCGCTCCAGGAGTCAGCCGAGCGAATGGCTAAGTTGAAAGAGTCGTTGCAACCCTCAAAAATGCTTTGGTAATGATTAAAAATTACGAAGCAGAGCAGTGGCACACTGTACTCGAGGAACTTCAGCTGGCAATGAACTGTACAACCCACTGAGTCACCGGTGTTGCTCCACTGACACTTATTACACAACGAAAGCACTGTGTACCTCCTGAGCTCCGCAACCTGGGGATCAATTGACCGTATCGGCGGGAAACGAATCACCTATTCAACGAGATCCCACTGCAGAATCAAATGAGCCCATTCCGTCGACCTCACGAGAAGGGCTGCAAGTACAGCCAAACCACGACTCGAACCAAGATGACCCATCAGAATAAATGGTCTACGAGAATCCAAATAATCTACGAGAATCCATAACAATCTACGAGAACCAACGAGGCTGGTGCAGAGCGCGCACCGCCTGTCAGTATGGCCGTATCGGCGCAACTACAACAGTTCGTCGAGAATAATTAAGTTTAATCATTTGATTACCCTAAAAATAGTTTATAAATCATCAGTTGATTATTTTTGAGTTGATTACGATGTAAAATTAATGTTATGATTGTAATTTCAATACTTTACCAACAAACTTGTAAACTCATGCACGTGCGCCGAGTCCTATAAGTACGGCCGCACTGTAGGCGCTCAGCTCAGTCGCTCTCGAGTCGCCTTACAGTACGGACCTCTTTGTGACGTTGTTACGCTGCTCGTTGAATATACGAAGCTTATAAAAGTACTTGTGAAGTTTTACTTCGAGGACCCAAAAATGAGTGATCATCATGAAAACAACAATTGTGACGTCAGCAATGCTGACGTCACACTTTTTAAAAACACTCCGGAGGTGCTTTCTCCGTATATATTCAATCAGTTAAAAATGATATAGCTAAAGCATATAGATAGCTGATATATTAAAATGCTAGCTGCGCTGCGGTTTCACTCGCGTGGTGATGAATGATGATGATGATGATGATAATGACGAAAAGTACTCTACGACCTATTCTCAGACTTACTAAATATACACACCAAATTTTATAAGAATCAGTCAAGCTGTTTCGAAGGAGTTTTGTGACAAACACTGTGGCAAGAGAATTTTATTTATTAGAAGATAGGGCGGAAGAAACTAAAAACCAATTCGTGTCTCATGCTCCTCTTCAACATAATTATAATAACCATAAACAAGCACAATTAGAAAAAATTTAAACCGACTTCCATTCTATTCAGTTATTAAAGTGTAACTCAAAAACTACTAAACCGAATTTGTTGAATTTTTAATGGAACCATACGGGGAGCACCAGCTTTTAAAACAAAAAAAATATTTAGAATTGGTTCACCCAGACGAAAGTCATGAGGTAACAAACATAAAAAATACAGTCGAATCGAGTACCTCCTCCTTTTTGGAAGTCGGTAGAAAATAATGTTCAATACTCAATAGAAAACAGTATCCGTTAGTGTATCTGTATTAAAAATTGCTATTTTATAATATTTGTTTCATGATAAATACAATTGTGAATAGGTATTAAGTTTTATTTTAATGTACTCTACTATGATAAAATATGTTTTTAAGTCCATCAATGTGTACTTAAAAGTCTAAGAATGTCCTATTTTTTGTAAATTTAAGTAAAACGCTGCTTATGAGATAAACTGCTTCAAAAACCCTCATTTTATCAGAGTCATTGACAGCACCTTCACCGGAGATAGTGATTTAAAAACCATTCATACAATTAATTCGCCTAGAACACTAAATGCTTGTTTAAGTCTTATAGTGGTTCAAAAAGTAAAACATATAAAGCCTGTTTTATTATATTTTTCATAACGTTTTAAAGGTACAATACTCTTTTATATCTGACCGCACGCTGACCTACAGGTGTCAAGGCAATTTAACCCTAAAGGACACAGGTGAAATAAGGTGACAGGAGGTGACATCTACGAGTCTGCAATCAAGAGCCTTTAGACCCTTTTAGAATTATATTAGGATTACCAGCCTGCAAATTGCACTGAAAATTGGTAATGAAATGTTGAGGTCGACAAATAAATATATAATGAACCTTGTTAACCAGCGCTTTCAGATGAAATCAAATTATTCTATTCGTAACAACTTTGTGTGTCATTGACCTTTTTTATTATTACTAGCTGTGCCCCGAGGTTTCACCTGCGTAGTGATGGATGATGACCCCAGACACAGCTCAAACAGACACGATTATGCACATAAACGTTTAACCTGTCCGGGGATCAAACTCAGGGCCAGAGACTCAGAAAGCAGGGATGCTTTCAACTGTCCAGTTACTTAATTCATTATAGTTATTACGTTTCCCGCTAAACATATTCAGTAAGACGCCATACAAGTAAGTTTTATAATAAGTTCTTATATTATATAGCGATTGACCTGATAAATGAACCTTACTATGTAGTTCTTAAAACATGGATGCATATCGCTAAAAATTCAAAACCTACCCAAGAAGCCGTGATACACAATCTCGATACAGCTAGCCATGGAATTACATTTAGATAGAATCGTTTCTGATTGATCAACTAACACAAGTCACGTTTTAAAGCAATGATAGCCAGGGATAATGAATCTCGGCCACCAATCCCACGGGCGCTGGATTGATCCCAGAGGCTGCACTGGCTGAGACAAGACTGCAATTGAACTAACGGACCTGGTGGCTTTGAACGTGGAGTGTGTGGAGGCTCTTGAGAATAGTCACTCGAGCTGCCACATTCAACCACAACCAGACTGTACTAGCGCCCTCTCAACATCTCTATCAAATCAAAACAGACCAACGTTGATCACAGACACGGTCCCAGGCGGAGAGCAGTATGTCAGCTCTAATCCAGTTCAACCGCATAAAATCATGGTATTTTCAGACAAAATAGGTGTACGCTTTGGTTCATTATTAAGTAACTCAGTGCAGTGTGCTGTGGAGAACTATTGTATGCCAGGAGCAACCTATGCTCAGATTGAAAAAACAATATTAAACTCAAAAATAGATAATAAATCAATAGTTGTTGTCTTCTTAGGTCATAGTTTAGGTATTGATAGAAAAGAGGTTATTACTAGAATAACCACTTTGTTAGAACTTAAGGCATGTAAAATAATGTTATGTGCCTTCCCTTATTCAGATTTACTGTCTGAAAAAGAGAACTTGCACATACACTCACTCAACACATTAATGTATAACTTGACATGTCGTCATAGTGACAAACTTTTATTTTTTGACTGCAATAAGTTTATTTGTAATTTTAAGTTGACATGGGACAGCATGTACTGTCCTAAAAAATCCAGACAGCTAATTGCTACTTTGGTAGCTTTCAATATTGAGGCAGTTATAGGAAATATAACAAAGAGTAGTGACAATGTTGTAGTTTTAGTACATGTACTAATAATAGTAATAATGTAGTTATTAATTGTTTAAACTTTTAAACAAGACAACAGAGAAGTGTTCTGACATCTTATCGCTATTTTATCAAAATATTAACCGCTTCTCTGGCAAAATATTAGACATTGAACTTTTATTAGATAAACATAGATTTGATGTATTAGGCTTTACAGAAACGTGTGAAAACGCATTAATGGCGTGACATCTTCTGGATCTTTGGTTAGAATGGGGGTTCCACAGGGGTCGATCTTGGGTCCGTTCTTATTCTTAGCATATATCAATGACTTACCACATATGGTTGAGGGCCTTGCTGACATAGTTCTTTTTGCGGATGATACTTCTCTGATTTTTAAAGTAGATAGGAAAGATAGAGAACTAGTTCAAGTCAACAACGCGTTAACTATTGTTTCAAATTGGTTCGCCGCAAACAACCTGCTTCTCAACGCAAAGAAAACGAAATGTTTAAAATTTTCCATGCCTAATGTAAGACATATAGAGCCAAACGTATTACTCGACGGAAATAAATTGAAAATTGACAAGGCAATAGTCTTTCTAGGTATTAGCATAGACTCTAAATTACAATGGGGTCCTCATATTGATGCACTATCTGGAAGACTGAGCTCAGCTGCATATGCGGTTCATAAAATTAGGCAATTGACAGATATAGCTACTGCTCGACTGGTCTACTTTGCTTACTTCCACAGCATAATGTCATATGGTATCCTGCTGTGGGGGTCAGCGGCGGACATAGAGACAGTTTTTATATTGCAAAAGCGGGCAGTTCGAGCCATCTACGAAATGGGTCCCCGCGAATCCTTAAGACAAATGTTCAAAGAAATTAATATATTAACTCTTCCATCTTTGTATATCCTAGAAAATATAATGTACGTTCGTAAAAATATAAAGAAGTTTAGAATAAATAGTGATATGCATAATATTAATACTAGAAATAAGGATAGGATAGCTGTATCTAAATTTAGACTCACGAAAACTAAAAATAAGTCCTTCTTAGGCAATTGTGTACGTTTCTATAATAAAATCCCGAAAGACATTACTGAGCTCACTGAAGGGAAATTCAAGTTACGTGTCAAAAATATACTAATGAAAAAAGCCTATTATAAATTGAGTCACTACTTAGAAGACAAAGATGCCTGGAAGCTTTCCACTTCTGCCTAATAGCCAACTATTGAATAAATTTGTTATTTTAATATTAATCATATGTAACCTCAATGTACAAAGACTTGAAAAAATAATGGCCCACGAGTTTCTTGCTGCTTCTTCTCGGCGGTGGTTCTTTTCCGAAGACAGCGGTAGAATCATTTAAAAATTTTTGACGTTCATAAGAGTGTCTATGATGCCTAAACTGAATAAATAAATTTTGAATTTTGAATAAATTTTGAATTTTGAATTTTGAATTTTGAGGTGATCCCTAAGGTGACTCGTGACGAAATTCACATAAAGTTGCACTTTCTGATGCCCGTTACAAGCTTCTAATTGAAAATCTTTCGCTAAGTTCCTAACAGTGTTTTAATATAATCTGAAAATGGCCATCCGAGATAGAAATAGCGTGGTGATGGAGGGCCTGCTGAAATGGGACGTGGGTAAGCAGTCCTCTACGTCTTAGTGAGATTTTCCTTTTTAAAATATAAATATTAAAGTTGAATATATAAAAATTTCCTTATTTTATACGTCAAACAAAAAAAAACTGTAATATCTGTAGTTGCCTTCGTAATGTAATGGGTAAACATTGACATTTCGACCAGTCATACTCACGAAGAGGTGTTGGCCAGTGGCGGCGTCGCGTGTCGGGTCGCCAACTTTCCTCAAATACGCTTGAGGAAGGCGATGGCTGGCATCTGGGTGGACGCCCTGACGGCGTCAACCATCGCCCTGCTGAGGAGATCTCAGGGGGTGATGGCTGTCGGGGTCATACGTGGGTATCGCACCATCTCCTACGAGGCGGCGTGCGTATTGGCGGGGTCTCCCCCCTGGGATTTGGAGGCTGAGGTCTACGCGTGTATGTACGAGTGGCGCTTGCAGCACCGAATCCGAGGGGAGATTCCCCCGCCAAGAGAAGTGCAAGCGTAGAATAACCGCCCTTGACAGTCCCTTATTGGGAGGTGGAGGGAGCGGCTGGCCGAACCTAGGGCTGGCCACTGGACTGTTGAGGCTGTCCAACCCGTCCTTAAGGACTGGTTGGACAGGGAACACGGTTCGCTTACCTTCCGGTTGGTGCAAGTCCTTACGGACCACGGGTGCTTTGGGAAGTCCCTGTGTCACATCGCTGGAAGAGAACCGACGACGGAGTGTCATCACTGTAGCTGTGATGAAGATACGGCGCAGAATACGCTCGAGGAGTGCCCAGCTTGGGAGAGCAGGCGCCGTGAACTCGTCGCAGTAGTGGGGGACGACATCTCGCTTCCGTCATTGATCAAGGCCATGGTGGAAAGTGAAAGGTTGTGGAATGCGGGGCTAGACTTTTGCGAACGGGTCGTGTCGCAGAAGGAGGCTGCGGAAAGGTAGAGGGAGATTACCTCTACTCTCGAGATCCGCGCCCGTAGAGCCGGGCGTAGAAGGAGGGCATATCAAGCCCTTCTCCATCCCCCATAACAAAGGTAGCGGTGATGGACACGGGGGTGTGTGTCCTCAGGAGTGCTGGGATGGAGTGACTCCTACTCCATCCCAACCTCCTCATGGAGTATGGATGGATGGGGTCCTCATGGGAGGGCCAACGCCGCCGGGATCTCGGACGATTGCAATAGCGTGCCCGCTGTCCCGATATTAAGACGCCCGGAGAAACACCGTGTGGTGGTTTAGTCGGTATGGTCTGCTTGCTGCTATGGGTGCAGTTGGTACGTAAAGGACGAGTCCGACATACCCCGTCGAATCCCCCCGGGTTGGCGGGGATGTGTAAGTACATTCCCCACATGTTAATAAAAAAAAATAGGCGATGGCTGGCACATGCGTCAACTCGTGAACGGGTGGCGGAGACCGGTCTGCTCGGAACTACAATGGATACCTAATTTTGGTTTTGTTTTTCTGTTATTTTACTTCGTATATAATGTTAGGTTTAGTATATGTTCCCTCATTGTATGCAAAGATGTATATTTAAATAGTTGATTAATTAGTTAAGTTAAGTAAATGTAAAAAATGGCACGGACCCTGGAGTGTATGAAATATTAAAGTAATAAAAAAAACAGTGTTTTAAGCATCTCAAGCCAGGCGCCATTCTATATCTAGCGCCCTTCGATCGCTTGATCATTGACCATCTATTGATTCAAACTCTAGCCTTGGTTGTATAATGCTTGTCAAGCTGTTCAATAGATGTCGCTTATACGAAAAAAATCAAATAGAGAGTTAAAATTCGATGTTCGAACGGTTTGCCTCGGTGACCAAGCGGCCATGGCGTCTAACACGGATTGTCGGAAGATACTGGTTCGAATCCCATCCGAGGATTTGTATTTTTACTTACTTTTATTTATTAATACTCTAAAGTGGCATAGTCCAGTCTAGATACAATAACCCGAGTTTCTTACCGCTTCTTCTCGGTAGGCTCTATATATTTTGGAACGCGGCGGTAAAGATTAAGTACATTATAATGAAAAAGTGACGTTCATAAGTGCGTCTTTGATGCCTAAATTTAATAAATGATTTTGACTTTGACTTTGAAACCTCCTCCTAGCGTAGTTTTCCTCATTACTGAGGGTCACGACCCCCTCCACGGATCACCTTCTGCCAAACGAAGTCTTTCCATCTTTATATGTCTTGTGCCTTCAGCAACGTTTATACGTGTAACGGACACTGATGATAAGATAAACTTCAGACTAATATGCAATAAGCTGCGTCTAAAGCATATTTGTAATGAACAAGTAACTATATCTAAGTATCTATTTATAAATATCTATCTGAACTAAACCATGCGGCCATTCTCTGTCCAACGTATACTCGTCAGCAAACACGGCCCTCATAAATATGCGAAGCCTCCGTATCGGCTGCGCTCCGCGAAAAGCGTTCACGCTCCATAGAATTTTCACTTATGCACTATGCATTTATGGCAGACTTCGAAGGACTTTACTTGGTGTTCGTAAATAAACTGCGCCTTGTTTACCGAGAGTATCGATAGATATTCAAAGAAAGGTTTTCTTTGACAAAATGTGGTACAATGTTGATGACCGCAAATTTTGGAAAATTTGAGTGAAAATATTGTTGTAGTTTTTTACTATGTGTAGTTTTTACAAAGAAAATTATCATACCATTCTCAGAGTAATAGCTTTAACCCTAGAAAGATAACCATATTCTATCTTACATAAAAGATAACCATGCGCTTCGGAGGCGCCACGGTATTCAAATGCTTATATTTAAATTATTTAGCAAGATTTGTGTGATTTGATTTTACAAGGTATTATAGGTGACACATTTTTATAAACGAAAAATATTGTACTTTATATTTGTTTATTATTAATAATTGAACCAAATGAGTAGAATTGAACCTCTAAAAAACTAACAAAAATCACGAATATCGCTTAACTATCATAAAATATTGTATTTTACTATTAATATGTATAGTATAAGTCAAATATAAGTATAAAGTCTAGGTAGGCTAATCAGTACCTTATAAAATTTTATTTAGACAGTCATACATACGTCGATCTTGAAGATAACCATACGCCTCAGGAGCGCATCAACTCGTTCAACTCGTCATAACTCCAAAACAATAATACTTACCGCACAAAAACAGCTGGCCCTCGACGCGGTTGACCGACGACTGAGTTAGCTGAGAAGCACAGATATACACGGGTTTCATATTAAAAGATATAGTACTATTTAATTCGTGCGCGCGCCTCTGAAGCAAAGGTTATCTTTCTAGGGTTAATAAATATCCATTTTTGAATATTCTTTAACCCAGTTCTATAATAGTAGATAAGAATTAAGTATGCATCTAGTTAGTAAGCAAACACGTTGAACTAATGTCATAAATACTACTACTACTGCTGCTACTACTTTTACCACTACTATACTACTTTAAAAACCGTCTTTATTGTATGAAACTAAAACTTCTCAAACTTTAAGAAGAAAGGGTAATATAATCGATTCGCGCACATCATAGGTTACACATTAGTGTAAAAATCTATAAATCTGTGCGACAAAGTAAGAGTTGTCGGCATTAGAAAAATTAAATTATGTGAGCATAGTTTCAGTACCACATAACACAGGAGTACTTATGCGTTTTGTATTATAGAAACAAGTAATTATTTAAAATAATTTGAAACTGACTTCCGCTACTGTGGTATGAAATCCGTAGATAATACGTGCTACATAATATCATGTTAGTGCAATAATTAGTTTGTGCACATTTTTAATGCGAGAAACGGGATTCACTCACGTAAATTAGTCAGATCTTGCCAAGTATAGTTTTACCCACATCCGGAGGTCCGGTGAGTGATTCCCGATCTCGTTTTGAACATTGAATATTAGGGTTTTGTTTTAAAAATATGCTATTTATGAGCAGTAGAACTCTTTGTGAACTAGTTCGTCCGGGAAAGTACTGCAACCGTACCTATATCTACGATGAAGCAGTAATGTTTGCATTACTGTATTCTGGTTGCCGTTGAAATTATAGGCACATGAGATTTAACAACTTAAGAGGATTGCATAGCTAGTACTTGTCCATACTAAAAGAAAAAACTCTTTTCTACCTCTTAACATTGTCCGATTTCAGTGATTTTTTTTTTCATGGAATCATCACATTGTTTACTATGTCCGTACGTTTTGATTTTTTCAGTATTTCAATATACTATAAATGTTCTTTCTTAGAACTTAATAAATCTGAAAATATACGTACGGGCATAGTAAACAATGTGATGATTCCATGAAAAAAAAATCACTGAAATCGGACAATGTTAAGAGGTAGAAAAGAGTTTTTTCTTTTAGTATGGAAAGTACTAGCTATGCAATACTCTTAATGTTTCAGGGTCATGGGCGCAGTGCAGTTCGTAACAAATATTACAAAGTTTTTAAATAGGTATTCACACGAAGTGATTATCACAGACTATGTCACAGACCATTATATGGTGATAGTATTTCTTTGACAGTGACATTGAACCAGTTTAATCACAGATAACTATGGGTATTTAGCTGTCTGGGAGACTCAGTTCTGCTGCATATGCAGTACGTAAAATAAGAGAGCTAACAGATGCTTCTACGGCGCGGTTAGTGTATTTTGCATATTTCCACAGCGTAATGTCATATGGGATATTGCTATGTGGTTCAGCGGCTGATATAGAGACCATATTTATCCTTCAGAAACGTGCTATTAGAGCTATATACGAAATGGGTCCCCGTGAATCTTTGAGAGATTTATTTAAAGAAATCAATATATTAACGTTGCCTTCCTTATATGTATTTGAAAATATAATGTATGTTCGTAAAAATCTACATAAATATAAGTTAAATAGTGATCACCACACTTTTAATACCAGAAATACAAATAGGATAGCTGTATCTAGTTTTAGACTTGCGAAGACTAATAAGTCATTTCTAGGAAATTGTGTGCGTTTTTACAATAAAATCCTAAAGCACATAACTGAGCTCACAGAGGGCAAATTCAAGTTGACTGTAAAAAGCGTTTTAATAAAAAAAGCTTACTATAAAGTTCAACATTATATAGAAGATAAAGATGCTTGGAATACTCCACTTCTGGCAAGCTGTCTCTCTGCCACCCATAAAATGTAATATTTGTAGTACCTAAGTAGAAACATTGTAAACATCCATATAAAAAGAATGGCCCCGAGTTTCTTGCCGCTTCTTCACGGTGGGTTCTATATATTTTGGAACGCGGCGGTAGAGTCTTTAAAGTACATTATAATGAAAAGTTGACGTTCATAAGTGCGTCTTTGATGCCTAAATTGAATAAATGATTTTGACTTTGACTTGACTTTTTCATAACAAATTTTAATGATGTGTATGTTATATGTAATACTTTATAAATGGGTTTAGAGTGTATGGTATTGTTGACGTTAAATCACGCACAGTGTATTATGTCCGTGCGTGACGTCACCTGCCGTTCCCAACGGAAGACCAGCGTTGGTTGTTTACAACCGGCACTATGCTGAGTTGGGACCGGCTTGTGTCAACGAAAACCTACTGTTCATTTTACTAATTAGGTTTTATTTCTTTTTGTTGTTTTTGGCACAATAAAATTTATGTCTATGTCTATGTCTAACATGTGACCGAATGCATCTGTTATAGGTATATATAGGTTCCCGCTTAACACCAGGTGGGACTCGCACCAATGAAAAAATCATGCCTTTTTCTGACCAAATCCTTAGCTTATTCTAAAACTTAGTACTTTAAAGCTACAATACAACACGTAACAAGTGAAATGCTCAAAAAAATTTCGTGTTTTCGTCAGCTATCAAATCGCCAGAGAGTTTACATTTCTTTGCAAACTTATTCGGAAAGAATTGCAAGCATTTTCCTTAACATCTCGGCATGTTTGCCCCCAATAGCTCCACTAAGCGGCCGGCGGTGTCCGGTGTCGGCCACTCTGCCGGAATGGGTAAACGTTTTCTTTCAATGTGATAGTTTTGATGGCGATGGGCAGGTCGGGTTACTTCGGAAGGCTCGTCACAATTTCGTTGTTATGGGACGTCGCTCGAGGCAAGGAAGTTAGAATGACCTATTTAAGAAGTTACTCGATAAATTATCAGCTTAAGAAATTGGACTGTTTCACTCTCGTAAATATACCCGGCCGTATCTCGTAGATTGACAGGCCGGTTGGCGCAGTTGGTAGCACCCCTGCCTTCTGAGCCGCTGGCCCTGGGTTCGATCCCCGGATAGGTCAAACATTTGTGTGCATGAACATGTCTGTTTGATCTGTGTCTGGGTGTTTATATGTACCTATATAAGTATTTAATATCATATATAAGTATGTAATGTAATATCAGTCATCAGGTTACCATAGTACAGGATCTGCCTAATTTAGGACCTGAAGACCTTTGTGTGGATGTTGTCCCATATTATTATTATTATTATTCCTTTTATTCAAAATAAATCACGGATTTCATCCGGTCCTTTACAAAGGCATAAGTGGGGCTGTAGCCAACACTTAGAGGCCTGTTTGGTATAAAAAATACAATGTAGTATAAAAAAAAAAACAACCAGAAATTTTTGGATGGATGGTGACATGGTTTATCTATCATAAAAATGGGTAAAATGACAAGGCTTTTGAAATGATTATAATAGTGATAAAAAGATAGTGGGCTATGGAAGAGACTACGGCACCTGCCAAATTCATTCTCATTTTAAAATTTTTGGGCAGGTGGTGACTTGCCACCCACTAAAGGGGCCCTCCATAAAGGCCACCATGAATGGTGACAGAAAGGGTAACGTTGGTGTGGCTGGCTAAAGGGTGTCGAGAGGTGTGCTGCGGTTTCACTGAAGCGCTACTACCGGCGTTATGCCCTTTAACACTTCCACCCTTGGAGCTTTTTGTTACCTGCTCTTGCGTCTCCACCCCCAGACGGCCAATTAAGGCAAGCCGGGGGTCAGGGGTCGCATTTAGCCCCAGGGAGAATCAGGGTCCACGGTGTCGCCACTCACCGACGGCTCGCCACAAAGCCGCCCCTGCGGTTCATAATTATTATTATTATTATACCGCATCCGGGACGAGTTCTCGGTGTACTTACGACGTACTGGCCTTGTTGTTCTCAACTAATCAATGTGAAGTAACCCTTACTGTAGGGACGATGTGAATGGGTGACCGCTAGAGGCTTTTCAACTGAGCGCTTCCGTGCTTCGGAGGGCACGGTATGCCGTCGGTCCCGGTCGACAATGGTTACTTTGTATTTATACTACATTTATGTTCTTTCTTTCGATCTCAGAGTTACGTTTGTAGTTGAAAAACTACCTTTAACTACTTGGCGTAGGTATGTTAATGTATAGTAGCATATTTTTAACAAAATTATTTGTTATTTAATTCGTATCTTTTCGCTCTTTGAAATTTTAAGGCAAAATCGCCAATATAATTCCGCTTTAATCGTTAAAGAATTTAATAATAATTTTATAGAAAATTATATTTTCGTTGTTTATACGGAACCCCGGACGTAAGTCAGACTCGCATAAATTTTTTATGAATTGAGAATTTCTACTGGCGAGATAGATCGATAGTATATAAGAATAATATAATAAACGAGTAAATAAAGTAACATAATGTAATATTTTCTTTTAAATCTTAAAAAATCGAGCCCACATATTTTTTTTAAACTAGGTTTATAGGTTATTATTGTAGTCTTAAATATTTTGCCTCCCAGTTATGAACAAGGATGTAATAAATGGTAGTTTATGTACATATAAGTTACATGTTTCTGTATAGAAAATATTCTTACAATCTTAAAAAATCGAGCCCACATTTTTTTAAAACTAGGTTTATAGGTTATTATTGTAGTCTTAAATATTTTGCCTCCCAGTAATGAACTAAGATGTAATAAATGGTAGTTTATGTACATATAAGTTACATGTTTCTGTATAAAAAATATTCTTACAATCTTAAAAAATCGAGCCCACATTTTTTTTAAACTAGGTTTATAGGTTATTATTGTAGTCTTAAATATTTTGCCTCCCAGTAATGAACTAGGATGTAATAAATGGTAGTTTATGTACATATAAGTTACATGTTTCTGTATAAAAAATATTCTTACAATCTTAAAAAATCGAGCCCACATTTTTTTTAAAACTAGGTTTATAGGTTATTATTGTAGTCTTAAATATTTTGCCTCCCAGTAATGAACTAGGATGTAATAAATGGTAGTTTATGTACATATAAGTTACATGTTTCTGTATAAAAAATATTCTTACAATCTTAAAAAATCGAGCCCACATTTTTTTTTAAACTAGGTTTATAGGTTATTATTGTAGTCTTAAATATTTTGCCTCCCAGTAATGAACTAGGATGTAATAAATGGTAGTTTATGTACATATAAATTACATGTTTCTGTATAAAAAATATTCTTACATACCTTACATATTTGTATACATCATCAAATATTGACAGGTTATTAACTTACTTAGAAAACATATTTCAAGGATAGTTAGCATAATGTCGAAATTCACCGATAAACCACTGCGGCGGCAGAAAGGTTAAACTTTACACAACTGGAAGTAACGTCAACAACAAAATTAATTACAATTACCAGAATCCTTCCAATAATAAATTCAAAAAGTTTCCCCAAAATGGCGTTCATCGAAGTTGCCATTGTACCGATTCAGTTTTCCGATCAGAAAGGCGTACAAACAATTTACTTAAAGGGGAATTTTCTTCATTACTTTTCGTGACTACCCTCCAAGTAGCCGTCTTATTCCTTTGAGAAAGTTCCTATCTAAATCTGCCCTGAGGGTCACTTTCAAAGGGTTGACTGTACTTAAGGAGGCAAGTTTTTGTGTCACACTTTTTAGGCTGAACTCGTCCTCGATGTGACCTTAAGGTCTGGTCACACTGAACTTGTGAAAACTAACGTTTTCATGGAATAGAAAAAGTACAAAAATCTGTTTTTTCTATTCTGATGAATTATCTAAAAAAGTTGTTCTTAACCATTCAATGTGGTCTACTAGTTTCTCAGTATGTTTCATTGTATACTAGCCCATTATTACGTTCGCGTAGTAGGCTCATCCTTCGGCCTCGCCATAACCTCTAATCTTTGCTTATTTTTTTTAAATGTAAGAACCGTCTATAACGTATTGGAAAACATTTAAAAAAATATGAATGAAATTGGTTAAGCCGTTCTCAAGTTCTAGCGCGACCAGGAGAAATAGGGGTTCATTTTAATATATTATATAGATGTATTTTTTATCTATATATTTACTTAAGTATGTATTTATGTACGATTTCATTGTGTGACTGGTAGGTATTGTATTCGTAGGTTTCAAAGTCAAAGTCAAAATCATTTATTCAATTCAGGCATCAAAGACGCACTTATGAACGCCAACTTTTCATTATTTTAAAGACTCTACCGCCGCGTTCCAAAATATATAGAGCCCACCGAGAAGAAGCGGCAAGAAACTCGGGGCCATTCTTTTTATATAGATGCTTACAATGTTTCTACTGAGGTACTACAAATATTACATTTTATGGGTGGCAGAGAGACAGCTTGCCAGAAGTGGAGTATTCCAAGCATCTTTATCTTCTATATAATGTCGAACTTTATAGTATGCTTTTTTTATTAAAACGTTTTTTACAGTCAACTTGAATTTGCCCTCTGTGAGCTCATTTTATTATGTTGTCTACATAATATTCATCCCATACCCCCACACGACTGTTAAAATCAACTAGAATTAAGTTCAATGCTCGAATGGATCGCCTTGGTGGCGTATAGCAGTCACGGAGTCCGACACGAGTTGTCGGAAGACGTGGGCTTGAATCCGGTCCGTGGATGTGCAATGATTTCTCTAATAATAATTAAAATAATTTTAACATCTTATTCTTAGTTAGATTGGGGGCGAATATACGTGTAGTGACTTTCAGTTTGGGGTGTATTGTGCATTTCCCCCGTCAGACTTCAACCCAAACCATCCCAACTGCGCAGTATGGCCGCGGGAGACTGACACAAACCATTCCAACTGCGCAGTATGGCCGTGGGAGACTGACACAAACCGTCCCAACTGCGCAGTTCGGCCGTGGAAGACTGACACAAACCATCCCAACTGCGCAGTTTGGCCGTGGGAAACTGACACAAACCATCCCAACTGCGCAGTTTGGCCGTGTGAAACTGACACAAACCATTCCAACTGCACAGTATGGCCGTGGGAAACTGACACAAACCATCCCAACTGCGCAGTTTGGCCGTGGGAAACTGACACAAACCATTCCAACTGCACAGTATGGCCGTGGCACACTGGCACAAACCATCCCAACTGCGTGATATGGCCGTGGGGAAACTGGTGCAAACCATCCCAACTCGCAGTTTGGCTGTGGGACACTGACACAAACCATCCCAACTGCGCAGTATGGCCGTGGGAGACTTACACAAATCATCCCAACTGCGCAGTATGGCCGTGGGACACTGGCACAAACCATCCCAACTGCGCAGTATGGCCGTAGGGAGACTGACACAAACCATCCCAAATGTGCAGTATGGCCGTGGGACACTGACACAAACCATCCCAACTGCGCAGTATGGCCGTGGGACACTGACACAAACCATCCCAACTGCGCAATATGGCTGTGGGACACTGGCACAAACCATTCCAACTGCGCAGTATGGTCGTGGGATACTGATACAAACAATCCCAACTGCACCATATGGCTGTGGGACACTGGCACAAACCATCCCAACTGCGCATTATGGCCGTGGAAGACTGAAATAAACCATCTCAACTGCGCAGTATGGTCGTGGGACACTGACACAAACCATCCCAACTGCGCAGTATGGTCGTGGGACACTGACACAAACCATCCCAACTGCGCAGTATGGCTGTGGGACACTGGTACAAACCATCCCAACTGCGCAATATGGCCGTGGGACACTGACACAAACCATCTCAACTGCGCAGTATGGTCGTGGGACACTGACACGAAACCATTCCAACTGCGCAGTATGGCTGTGGGATACTGGTACAAACCATCCCAACTGCGCAATATGGCCGTGGGACACTGACACAAACCATCCCAACTGCGCAGTATGGTCGTGGGACACTGACAGAAACCATCCCAACTACGCAGTATGACCGCACGCCTTATGAAGTAGTAGTGACATTATGAAACGCACATAATGTGGATTTCATAATGTCACTACTTGCAGGAGTAAATGTAGATTCTTTGGCGGGTTAGTGTGGCCGAGCATTGACTTTGTAAGGTCGGATGTCGAGTTCCTGGAACAGGCTCCTCCAAAGTCCAGACGACTTTCGTCTTTCGTGGATGTGTTGTATCAACACATATATATTTTGTAAATTCAGCGGTAACTTTTTATATCATTTGCTTTTTTATCTTGTTAGTTTTAAAATAATACGCAATAGGAAGAATGTTTTAGTAATATTAGTTGTATTAATTTATTATGGTGAATGTTACTCTCTCTCGGCCGTGTTAATAAACTTGTAATAAGCCCGGAGTAGTTAAAACATCTATCTGTCAATTTTTCGCTAGCAGTAAATGTCACGCGTGAAAGCAAGACAAAGCATGTTACGCCTAATCTATGTTTACGCAACGTTTATTAATAAAGTCCTCTATGTCTGTATATCTGTTACATGTTAAACGACTACACAGTCGAACGGATATTTAAAAATTATGTCTTGGTTAGATTCTCTCCAAATAGTCGTAGAGTAAAAATTCATAGGGCCCACTTTCAACGGTACACTTATGTACCGGGGCGATTCTCTCCGACTCCCCTCTCTCCTGGCGACGGCCCAAGCCGAGGTCCGTACCTTAGTGGTGCCCTTGAGCAAGTCGTCTACTCCTTTTCTTGCCGCGAAGCGTCTTCAACGCTCGCCTTAGGCGGTGCGCCCTCTGCGCCCGCATCTGGCTGAATGCCATCTGCGCTCGCCACCCGTCCGGTGACGCTGTAAATGCCGATAGAGGCAAACATCATTAGTCCGTTCGAAATAAAAAAAGGATAGCGGGATATTATTAAATGCGAAGTATAATAATTAGTAAATTATTGAATAAAATGTAAAATACCAAGTGAATGCTCTGCCTTATTTAAAATATCTTATTAAGGAATAAATTATTTATCAAGTATGCTTATTACAGCGATAATGTTAATGACATATTACACGCTATGTAAATAGGACGAATTCTGTGGAAGCAAATAAACAAATACAATTATACTTCGTAATCAGAACTGAAGTTAAGCAAATGTAATATTAAATCTCAACGTAACATCGACTTGCCAGTATCAATATCCAAACTGCAGTTCATCAAACAAGAGATATTTCAATCCCCAATTCAGATCTCTGCCTCACCGGCCAAGTTTCAATAATCCCAGTATGCAAAGACGAATCTCGAGCACAAGGTGCTAACTTTCAATACAAACTTGGCAACATGCAATGTAAAGCCTTAACTTTACCTTCAACATCCAGCATATTAGTAACTCAATCAGTGAAACCTGAACTTTATTTCCTAAAATCCATTATCTTTGCTCAATTCATCCTGATTTGCATATATTTTGTTTTGGATCGACTCGACTGTGTTTGAAACAGTTCTTATCAATGTATGACAAATTTGAACCGATTGATCCAGAAACAATAATATATTTCTCTATATGTATATATCATTATAATTACGCGTCTTATCTGACTGACTGGCTGGTATATTAACGTAGAGCCTTAACTACCGGGGCTACAAACATGGAATTTTGGCAGTCGATGTGTTTCATATTCATTATTCGATAACTATATAAAATATTCGATTCGTGTTATTTTGAATGACCTAATGGCACAGAATAATAGGATCAGTACTCGTACTTATTAGCGATAAATAAAACAAACTTAGTAAAATTTACATAAATACACAATACATGTGTATATGAAAATTATATCCATTATATACAGGGTGACTGGTTGAACACTTTACATATTGATATATAGTGCTCAGTACTCGATTCTCGTTCTAATTAAGAAAAAAAATAGGTGCCTAATATTTACCTAATTTAACTTTAATTGTCTACTCAAAACAATAAACATGGTCACTCGCGGCGTGCGTGTAGTAATAAAATTTGCCTTAGCGCGGCAAGGTAAGTACTTGTTTGTTTACACCGGCGCGGCGCGGCCGGGCGGGCGGCCGACGATCGCGGCATCCTTTGATTCCTGTGAACGCGGCGCGGGCGGCGCGGCCCTTTGGGTCATTAACCCCGTTCGGACGGTGTCCATAATTTTCGAGTTATAGCACATTCATAGAATGAAGGTTTCCTCTGTAGTTTAACGGTATTTTTTTAATTTTATTTTTTTAAACGTTTCATGTGACCATGAATTATCATGTCCTTGTTTATGTAAAGTGTTCAACCAGTCAGTCTGTATAATCTCGGTACTTCCGGTGTGCCACCTTAATATAGTATGTGGCATACAGTGTAATGGTAATAAGGTTCTATCATTACGCGTAATTATGTTTCCTACTGTCATAATTTCAGACCTACGAGTATTTCATACGTATTAAAGTTGTAACAAGCAGATTTAAGTCGGTAACGTACGTTGTCTGGCATTTACAGGTTTTCCATTTCGACTGGATAAAACATTTTTCTCAGTATAATGCAGTTTATTTTGTTGTGAATGTGCTAAGGACAATAATGGCGGAAAAAACTTATCTTTGATTATATTTTACTTTCATTAGATTTGTGTTTCTTCTAGTTTGGACGTGTAATAAAGGTAGATTATTATTCATACTAATTACGATGCACGAGCGTACGCAAAGCGTACAAAGTCATGTAACGTTGTTACTGTGTTTTCCTCATCAATCACCTAAAAAGTTGTAAAAATCGCTATTAGAAAAAATATTTAGTGACTTTTCCGCAAAAAACAATGCTTTTGGCCGAGTTGCGGTGTGCACCACCCTCCCTCCCGCATACACTGCAAACAGGAAGTATACAGAATAAACAGCAGACAAAACGACCCAATCAACCAAAAACGATTCGACACGTGTTTTGCCTCTAGGCGAGGCATCCTCAGGAGATGTTGACTCGTCGAGCGCTAGACCGACAGACTACTGTCGGTCTAGCGCTAGGGAGGGTGGTGCACACCGCAACTCGGCCATAAGCATTTTAGCGAAGTGTCACTAAATATTTCTTCTACTCTATAATTCCACTCAATAGTAGTTGCATTCGATATAAGTGCACGATAAGTAAGCGATATGTCGTGTACCGTTCAAAGACGGGTCCCGTGCTGATTGTTCTAGATTTTCACTAGAGTTATAATTTGATAGGTTTGTCCGATGGACATTATGTCGCTAAACTTAGACCTAATATTTATTTAGTAAATTTATTATGAATTAGATTTTGATATGCCAGCTGTTTACTTTTCAACCGACATTAAAAAAACAGAAAGAGTTTCTCAAGTCTCCGCGTTTTTTTTTTTAAATTTTGTGTATCACGTATATGTACTTTTTACAGTGTTCCAATTTTAATAATCAATTTTTGTGATTAACACTATAAAGTGTGAAGTAACTTGTTGAAGTCGGTACCATGCGCACAATAATGTGATAATAGGTACTTATGAGTTTTTAGGATTTTTATTTGACTGGACTAAACACATACAACTTTAACGGCCTTACTTATAAACGTTGCTTAAATTTAAATAACGTCACTTAGTACGGCGCAGAACAATTTTCCTTTGCGCAGTACTTAATAATGTTATTTAAAGGTAAGCAACGTTTATAGGTAAGGCCGTAGTAGTTTTAAGGAATCAGACGGCTTTTAGAGCAAAATGTTTTATACGTATTTAGTCCCCTAACAATAATGTCCTTTGAACCAAAATGACGACTGGGAAACAAGCATATCATTCGCAAACAAAAATGAACATGCCTGTACAGACTTCAACCTATCCTGATTTAATTTCCCGTCCAAGTACTGTTCCATTCCCAATTTAAATTTGCCGCCAACGAAATCGATGAATGCATCGATCTAAGTGAACTAAACGCGCGCGCAGCACTAGCGCCGCGATGCGTTGAGAAAACGAAACTAGTGTGTGTGTCAAGATTTTCGGTTGGAACGTGGAGCTGCAAGAGCTCCCAAAAATTAAAATTGTTCTTCTACCAGTGAAAGCCTACACTCGATTCCCTGTGGGATTCAATGACTGTTTAGCTCATAGAACCTTGTTATTTGGTGAAAGTGCGCACGTACAGAGATACCGGCCGGTCAACTCTCAAGCGGTTCCGTCGTTGGTGTGCCCCTGTCTACGTCCTTCCTGTACTCCAGGTAAGTCGTCATTTTTCCACCCTACCAGGATCTCTAAAAGGCTAGCAACAGATAAATGCAGCGGCCCATCCAGGGAATCTCATACAATGCCTTTAAAACTATTCCTCTGTATTGGTAGTACGAGTATAAAAAAAATCAAAAGGGTTTTTTTTTACTTTTCGTATTTTTATAGCGTGTTTATAGGTGTTGCCTGGTACATTTAAAGTAATATCTTTGCAAAAAATTGTATTATGTTTTTTTTATTGTTACACTTACTCTAAAGACCAAACAACCTAATACTCTTGAATTGCTCGTAGTAGAACTTGCCAGTGATCAATAGATCAGTTACGAATGACTTGACTAGCTTATAAGTAGAAATATACTAGTGGTCTTCTGCTAGTGGGCTAGTGATATTGGGAACTACGTGATCGATATTGGCTAATATTCCTCTCTCAGAAGTAGGTCTGTGGGAATCGGTCAACCACGTTCCAGCAGTGGGCACGTTGATACCTTAAGATTAGTATAGCTTAACCCCTCACCAGTCGATTGTCAATATAACAATGAAATTTCTATTGTGTCTGGGTCGTTCGACTGATGAAGCATGATATATCGTTACCTCGCATCTTTTCTTGGTTTTTCTTTTATAAGAACCTTCTCCTGACAATAATTAACACTACAAAAAACCAGACATTGTCCATTCGTTCTCAAATTATAGCGGGACCAGGAGAAATAAGGGTTCATTTTTATATATATGGATAGGTAATATGGTATTAGTGACGATGAATTAATAAGTGACGAGTTGAGATGATGATTGAAACATTCTAGCCGACTAGTCCGGTAACCGGCTAGTGATAAAATATTCCCTCTCTTTTATATAGACTATTGTTTTAAAATGGAGAATAATAAGATGAAGCACTTTATATGGGTTAGTAAAAGAAAATGCAAGTATAAGAGACCGTATTCACAAGATTCTTTTAGCATTTTCAACGCGTTTGTAAACTAGGACAAATGAATAGTTATTTTTTATTTCGTTGCCAACTTGGAGAGAGCTAGAGATGTTCTTATGAAATGACGCTTTAAAAGTTTGCATTGGCTTTTTAAGAGGTTTGTTCGTGTGAAATTCTACCTAACAGCCTAAACAGAAATCGTCACCAAATATTATATGAATAAACATTGCAATATGAGAGAGAATAATACATAACTCTTTTGTTATAAAAACTAACGTGGTTATCACATATTTTTGGTGGGAAATACGGAATCACCCACGTAATACTTGTCGTATAGACCCAACTATATTTTCGACCGATATGCTGGATTATTCTAATTCACTCGGAAACGATTCCGAGACAGAAACGGCCTATCCGTCTCAGTTATTTACATTCAGGATGACATAGACGGATATGCCGTTTCTGTCTCCGAATCGTTTCTGAGTGAATTTGAATAACGGGCTGGTGGTTTTTGTGGTCTACTTATCAGGGGTAGGGGGACAGATAATATGGGCATAATCTGAAAAAGACCACCGAATGTGGTCGAAACTATCCGATAATTATTACGTGAGTAATCCAATATTTCTAAATAAAAATACGTATCTTTGGACTGTAACTATTCGAATCATTCCGTCCCCATAAGAAGGTGAAAATTAAATAGAGTTAAAATTCGATGCTTGGATGGTATGACTCGGTGGTCTACTGATCGTGGTGCCTGACACGTATTATCGGAAAACGCGGGTTTGAAACCCGTTCAAGGTTGTGTAATTATTCTCTGTAAAATTGCTAAACACACGTTAGTGCTTTGAAAACCATAGAGTTTTAAGTTATGAGAATTATTATCGTTTCATAGAAGCGTGGCGTGATCCTATCTACACTATAATAAATGCGAAAGTCTATATAGTGTTTTGGTTGGATGATCAATCAAATGTAATGATGGGCAGGCAGCAATTGTTTATGATGAAGGTGACACCGCGACCGAATACACAATATGGTGGTAGTCTACTTTCTGATGCCCGCCTGGCTATCTACCACCTTCTAGTGTGAAATTTCACACTTAATGGTGTATAGCAGCTTTTCTTGATAACCAATCGTAATCAATAGTCGTCAACAATAGTCTATCAACCAATAATAGAAAAGGGCAAGTTTGTTCCTCGTAAACAGGGAACAATATAGCTTTTTAATCTCTTAGGACTAAAAGTGATTTGAATTTAGAATACTGATATTGTATGTATACGTTCCAATCACCAGAGAAATCAATCACTAACATTGTATTAACGCATTGTGTAACAGGCAGTATAGACCGCGCGTCTTATAAAAAAAAGTTTGTGAAGAAGTAAAAATACGTAATGTATTTCGCCCTCGTTCCAAACTCGAATTTTAGTTATGTAGTTTTATTAAAAATGAGTGCGTCATTCTCAAGTTCTCAAGTCTTCAAATGAAGGAAAGTATTACATTAACACCAGGTAACGTCTCTAATACAAATAAAATTGTTACTATGCATTTCCATAATTGTTCAAGAATAAACATTAGTATCTTATCATTTCTATTTTATCTCTCATTGGTCTTAATTGTATGTTGATAAATAAACGTGATATTCATGTTAATAATTTGCCCTTAATTATGTTTACATAGAGATAAAAAGTAGAATTTCCACTTTGGGAACAACACTATTTTAGGCTTGCTTTGCTCTGGATTAAAAGAAAAATTCTAGCCTTAAAAATAGTTGTTTGCTCCCTAGACAAAAATCTACTATTTTCATACAGTAATAAAGGTGATATAAGTTTTAAAAAGCTGGAAAGATTCAAAATAATGTTTTATTCTATGTATTTATGTTTGTTTCGTACCCATACATATATTCCGTAAAAAACACACGATAAGATCCGGGGTCCGTGACGTAGCTGGCTGAACAGAAACTCGAGTGGAACAAACTTCAGAAGCTGGTGCTTGTGATTATAAAAACAATAGGGCGTAATCAATGGCCGCGGATCCCTTTGTTAAGCTGGGGTCATATACACCCCTCTTGGAGTTTGGGGATGGAAGTAGGTCTGGCACAGTATATTCTCATATTAGTACTCAAATATAGAAAAGTCGTAAAAACAAATTAATTTCTCGTGTTTTTAGTAATGTTTCTATTACAATAAAAATTACATTTCAATTAACAAATTTAAGAGTCCCTATTATCATTTCAGTTCAATAAATGAAAAGTTGACACTCTAATGAGTGTGACTCAAAAACTGCACGATCGAATTTGAAGGAATTAAAATGGGACTACCTAGGAAGTATATTCTACCCAACAAAATCATAGATTTAAGAATCGGTCTTTTTTTATTGGTGGAGAAATCGGTGCACATACTTAAAAAACACACATTTTTGCGGTAGTAGTGGCACGCTGCAACCCCACAGCCGAATGGGCTGGTGCGACCGGAGAAGTACCACACTCCTGCATAACACCGACGTGAAGTAACATAGCTTGCTATTGCGTTTCGTCGGTTTGTGGGTGTTCCGGGGCCCGATTCCCCCCTTCCCAATTCTCCCTCTCCTTCCCCCTCCCCCACCAACCTTAACCCTTTCTATTTCTTCCTTCCTATCATCCTTCCTCAAAGGTAGGCAACGCATCCTCGAGACCCCGAGCCCACGGACTGGCGGCGGATGGCGACGGTATCACTTACCATCAGGGCAGCCGCTTGCATGTTTGCCAACCTATCCCATAAAAAAACGCTGAACCTCCTTTTTTGAAGTCGGTTAAAATACAAGAAATTGAAATCCAAAACAACAAAAAACCAACATTTGGTAGGATTTCAGTATTATTTTTAAAAATGTTTTTTTATCTTATTTCTAAAGCTTACGAGCCGTATAAACCAAGATTGCCTCATGCACAATGGGCCTTCCACTAGTAATTTGAGTTGTCTCACCTCTTATGATTTGCATTTCAACGTTGTAGCATATAAAATATATGCTACGAGTTTGATCCGTACCCTCACCGATAGAAATTTCCATAAAACTTGGTTTAGATCAGTCTCTATTTAATATGCAATGGCTACTAGTATCAGGCTGTTTTATGTAATGTAGCTACGAGTACATACATTGTAAACCTTCTCACTTAAACTTATATCAAACTTAGTTTAAACCAAACTTCTTAAATATGAACACATCCAATACCCACGAGCCGAATCAAACTGCAATAGTAATCCGGATTTACGAGAACAGTTTGGGAGCCACTGACCCAGAATGCAGAATTGCATAACAGTGAGGCCACGTGTGAGCTACTGTGCTAGGGATGGGACAGTCATCCGTAACTTAAATTTGTTTTATTGGACCACGAGCCATAGTCAAATTAGTCTGTAGATACCCAACTTTTTTCACTATTCACTAAAATATGCTACCGATAAACTCAGACATTATCACCACCACCACCATCATCATCATCATCATCATCATAATCATTATCACTATCTATTAGTCGTAGGACGTCCATTTTCCATAGGTTCATAGGTGCTCCTTAAGGTGCTACTTTGAGATTATTTATGAGGCCAAATACGATATTTTAGTGCCTTACTTTCGTCTTGAGGGTCTGAGGTAGTTTGGACGTTAATGTTACCTATTACCTACCTCCTTCACAACCATTGCACCCAACAACCTATTTTAGGAAGCGAATAAAAATATATAACTACTTGAATTTAAAAACATTAAATCAAAGACGTATATAAAACCCGCCAAAACAATTCCTGCTATTCTCTATTTATAGGTATACAAATAACTAATACTCGGATAGCGTTTGGTTTTTTTACTTGAGCGTTTGACAGCTCACAATGTCGGTAATATTCACCGATGATTAGAAAATAATTGTTACGTTAATATATATATATATGAAGAACAGATACACATACAAAACTAACTATAAATTAGCATTTTTACTATAGCGGATTTGTATACATACACATTCTACCGTGTCTATGGGTAGGTTTGTATTATATAAGACAAACCTACCCATAGACACGGTAGAACATTTATTACCTGAACACCATTTTAGTTTGAAAGTTCTCGTGACTTTGAAACATATTTATTTAATATCAAAACCGACTTTACTCGCGGAATTGGCCGACGTTATCGAGCTAGTTTTCAGGCATGTCAGATGCCCATCCTCAGGGAGTTTACGCTGCAAGATCGCGGTGACCATTGTCACCACTCACTTGTAAATAAATTCGTGAAAACCGATAATTAATGTTAGTAATTGTAAACTGTTTTAATTTAAGATAATTAGCAAAAGAAAGCTGTTACAAAAATACAATATAGGTAACGCGTATGTAACAGAAAAAAGTATCCAGAATCCGAAACAAAAGTTCAAAATTCCTTCACATCCGTTAATAACCGTAAATTATCCGTAACCCCATCCTTACTCGGTGTATATTGGAAAAGTTCCACCGTTTGGATGCAATACTCGCTGTGCCCCCGGCTTCGCTCGCGTTTCACCCGCGTGTATGTATTACACACTTTGATCTCAACTCACTTCTGAACGTAGATTTACGCTACACTCAAAAGTGCAGCTTTGTACCTTTTATGGCTCACTTTCATATTGTACCTTTTCAAATAATTCTGCTAATAGTTATTTATGCTAAATGCGGAAAATATGTGATTTATAACGAGTGTATAAGTATGCAACATTGAAAAAGGCTTTTAAATAACTTGATTGAAACTTTCGTAAGTATTAGGTAGGTCGCCTTTTAAATATTCACTTAATATGTTTGGCTGAACTTATATTTTGCTTGTGCCTTATTGCGATACGTCATTGCGGTTATTTGCACATGCGCAGTAGTGGATATGTTGACCACGCGTTAAAACTCAAAATCCTGGCGTTTTCTGATTTCTTGTTTAGTTTGAAACCGACCTGTGTGTTGAAAATGTCTTGCTCAAGTAAAAAAATATTTATTAGTGTAAATCTGAAATGAATAAGAACACGTTTATTGAAGTTTAATTAAGATTATATGTACCTTATGAAAGAACATAATAATTGACTGTTAAGTAAAACATTCCTAATAAAAACTCTTTGATTCGGGCCGACGACGTCGTATTTTTTTTATCTGTGGAATGTGGAAAACATACGTACGGAAAAATGATACTTTCTCGGAACAATTACAGGACATGGAATCCGGGCTAAAACAGAACCGAGTACTCTATAGTTTATTCATTTGTGTCGAATAGCATTTCCTAAGGTGTGAGTGAAACAAAACATTGCTGTTTGTTTTAATTATTTTTGAACGTGTCACAAGCAAAAAATGAGCAATGTCAAATGGTGACCTTTGGTCATCTTATAACGCTACGAGTAACAAATACAAAAGTCCCATAGAATACGTCAAAATACTTTAAGTCGGCTATCAACTTAATTATGTAGTTTTATGTTAATGCCATAGTTCGAGAACAGAAAATGAAGATGGATCGTCACTATCCAAAAATTAACTTGTGACAACCTGCATGATTACGAAACAAAACGGTATTATATGTCACTTTCCTACGCAATATTAACATCGTAAGTAAAAAAAGATAGGCATATGCATTTCATTTCTGATTTAAGCCCGGCTTCTATGCCGTGTTAATGTTCCGAGGATACTTTTCACATAAATAAATATAATGCTAAATGAAGCTGAGGGTAGCTCGATAGCTCTGTGGGTAGCATCCATGCCTTCGAAAGTACGGGTCCCAGGGTCGACTGGAACATGGAGCATTTTCAATTGAACCGAGTAATATTATATATGTTGTTGAAGCAATGAAGCTATTGAGGAATAATAAGCAATTCTGAATACACGAGGTGTGGTGCGTCAGCGCCCCTATTTGAGGAATAATCCGGTGTCGCCCGGATAGACCTACATGTGGAAAGTTCCTTTCGATTTATAATTATAATTTCATCATCATCATCTCAGCCGTAAGACGTCCACTGCTGAACATAAGCCTCCCCATTATTTTCCAAAAGCACCGGTTGGAAGCGGTCTGCATCCAACGTCATGCTGCGACCTTTATCAGGTCGTCTGTCCACCGTGTCGGTGGACGACCTACGCTGCGTTTGCAAGTCAGTTTAAGTGCGCGGTCCGTGGTCTCCATTCCAGAACCTTCCGGCCTCATCGGCCATCTGTTATTTAGCCTGCCCACTACCACTTTAACTGGCAAATTTTTCTGGGCTATTTTGGTGACTTTCGTTCTTCTACGGATCTCTTCATTTCTGATTCGATCACGTAGAGAAACCCCGAGCATAGCCCTCTCTATAGCTCGTTTTGTAAAATTATATTTTAAGGTAGGCTATATGTTCACTCGCCTAGCAGTTGATGTGTGAAAATAAACTTGTGCGCCTTTTTCTTTAATTTTTACATTTTGTTATATATGTGTTTATCGTATTTGTCGTTGTGTGGTAAAATATGTTTGTTTTTTCTTCGCAAATGTGTTGAATAACTTCGTATCAAAATCTTCAGCTCTGCTCATTTGTATCATATTATAATTTAATGTTGAGAACGATATATCAATCATTGACAGTGTACATTAATTGCATCCATTCACGTGTGTTTATTGCAAAATATCTATGAAATACACTACATTTCCAAGCCGACTCTATTAAATCAGAGTTAAATGACGATAGGTAGAGCAGAAGAGATTTCGTTCAAGCGTTCGGTAGAGTTCCCGGCAGTCGTACATTTGCTTTGAAATATGATAGGAACGGGTAACAGGAAAGTTTTGTATCGTTGACAAATGAAGTATGGATGAAAGAAAAAGGTAGAGCTTTGTAGAGAACTGTTTGATATAAATGTAGGATCTGCTGGGCTATTATGTATCTCAGTTGCTATCAAACTGGCCGCTCAATGCTACTTTTGTCAGCGTCAGTCATCAACTTCCTAACATAGTTATATTATATTAACGGGGCTTAATCGCGTTAGTAATAGTATTTATTTACCTCGACGTTTCGATCAAGTTGCATTGATTGTGGTCACGAGCGGACTGAAGAGGCGGGTGTCACTGTCTTGAAGTATGGAGATACTTTTTAATATACCCCCAACAGTTGTTATAAAAAGTCATTGTCCCGACACACAACACTAACGATATCGACAGATTTTTCTGAGGATAAATCGCGACGGGAACACTTTTTAATCACTGGATTCCATGTTGCCGCCAGTTTGAAACTATCCTCCCGGTTGAAGTTACGGTGTTTTTTAATGTCAACCGCTTCACGTACCATTCTCGAGTAATAGTGACGCTCCGTAGAGAGGATTTTGGGGTCGTGAAGTTCAATCCAGTGATTAGGTCCTGACTCGAGCAGATGTTCAGCGATCGCAGATTTATTTATGTGGCGGTTCTTTACAGCTGCAATATGCTCTTTGACTTTGCAGCTGCAACTGTTGGGGGTATATTAAAAAGTATCTCCATACTTTAAGACAGTGACACCCGCCTCTTCAGTCCGCTCGTGACCACGATCAATGCAACTTGATCGAAACGTCGAGGTAAATTAATACTATTACTAACGCGATTAAGCCCCGTTAATATAATATAACTATGTGTTCAAATCGCGAAAGTTTAAAAATTACAACTTCCTAACATTTTTGCTTACTGGAGTTGCCAAAACTGACATACAGCCGCCATTTTTCAAGATTTCAATCAACATTTGTTAGCAACTGAGATACATAATAGCCCTGCTGGTCTGTTGCACGTAACGTTCTGAGATATTTTAAACAAAGAAACTGAAACATATTAAAATACATTCAAAAGAAGTTTTAAGTACTTATTTACTACTGGTAGGACTTTTGCAGAATCTGCCGGGAGACCACATCATTATTGTCAGTTATTCATCCGCGAAGCAGTAGTGTGCAAACATTACTGTATTTCTTCGTCATGAACAATATTTCCAGAGAAATCCCAATGCAAGAGATTTAACATCTTATATATCTGGGTGACCAACACAGTGCATTGTCATGCAGGGGTTTAACTGTTTTAGTTTAAAATTCTAAATGGCACTGGACTATAATAGAGAAACGTGATGCTTAACTTTGAGCTTGCTTCTCAAATTACCGATTTTAAAAAAAATATTGAAAAAACAAATACAGAGAGACGATCATTGTCCCCTATGTTTTGGAAAAGAGACGGGCAAGTTGAGCACCCGATGGCAAGAATTATGTTTGCCTGACAGTTGCAGTGCCACCCAGAGTATAAAGCAATAGTTTTGTGTAGCACTGCCTGTGCTTGTAAGTCCGAGACTTTGGTTTTTGAGACTCTTATGCCCAGTAATTTTAATTCCTTCATTGTCTTTCACACGCCGCGCTGTCCTTACTATTGGAGACACTGGAGTCAATGAATACCTAAAACCCATACAAATGCGTAGAACTAGATAGATAGATTGATATCTCTTTATTGTAACACCACATTAACACCTAATTACATTACAAATAAGTGTCACAATGGGCGGCTATGGGGCAACTATAGCTTCGCAAAGCTTTTTTTTTCGTTTCCTACCGTTTGTTTCTGTTCTGAAGAGCTCTTTAATCTTGTTCCTACCTCACCAGTCCGATCCCGAACTACTCGTTCCGGCCAAGCATTACATCCATATACTTACTGTTCAAAATTTCTTACCACGAATCAAAAAGTTTGGTAGTTACCGATTTAAAAAAAATCGTGAGGGGACGGAGTTAGAGAACATTCTCTCCACCATCAAGATGCGAAATGTAAGAGACAAGAAAACCCGATTAGGTGGCAGACCTCTTGCGCAAGAGGACCTTCTTGGTACCACTGCAGTGCCAGACGTTCTGCCGCGAAGCAATAGCTCACAAGCGTTACTGCGTTAGGGTTTTTTTTAAATGGTTCATCAAAGTGACTCCCTCTCGCTTGATGGAAAGCGAAGATGGAATCAATAAGTGATGTATATTAGTGAAGCTTACGGCGGCCACCCCTATGACGACTTAAAGAGATGCTTTTTCACGCCCCGCTTGATAGACCCAAGGTCATAGCTGCAAGTGAAAACGTACGCCGGCAGAGCATTCCACAATTTACTTACACCGTTAGAGGTAGAAACAGCCATACTTTTTGGTTCGTGGCAAAAAAAAATTAACATATGGATGGCATGCTAGGCCGGAACGAGTAGTTCGGGACCGGAATGGCAAGGACAGAACCAGATTAAAGAGCTCTTCAGAAAATTCGCCATGAAACAATCGGTAGAAACGCTTAGAGAAGCTATAGTTCTACGCATTTGTAGGAGTTCTAGGTGTTAAGTGACTTCAGTGTCTTCAATATTAAGGGCAGCGCGAGGTGTGAAAGATACTGAAGCAAGTAAAATTACTTGGCATAAGAGCTAGTATCAAAAAAGAAAGCCTCGGACTTACAAGCCCAGGCAGTGCTACACAAAACTATTGCTCTATGCTCTGGGTGGCACTGCAACTGTCACAGGCAAACATAATTCTTGCCATCGGTTGCTCAACTTGCCCGTCTCTTTTCCAAAACATAGGGGACAATGATCGTCTCTCTGTATTTGCCCGGTCGTAGCCCGGTAATATAAAAAACTAGCTGCGCCCCGCGGTTTCACCCACGTGCTGCTGATGATGATGATGATAAAAAGTATCATATGTATTACCCGGGATAAAGTCTCTGTGCCGAATTCTTACGATCCGTTCAGCCGTTAGGCGTGGTAAGGTAACATATATAAACAGGGAGACATTGTGACAGCATAGCTGAGTTACAAACGTTTTTCTCAAGGTACTCAATTCGACTGTATGTTTTTATGTTATTTATCTCATAACTTTCGACTGAGTGCACTGATTCTCAAAATTATTTTTTGTTTCAAAACTGGTGCTTCCCGTGTGGTCCCATTTACATTTCATCAAATTCGGTTCAGTAGTTTTTGATTTAAACTCCAATAACTGAATAGAATGGAAGTCTGGAAGTATTACATTTTTCAAATTGTACTTGTTATAACATTAGGATGGTCTCATTCGAGTTATACACAAACCTCTTACCAATGTGTTTTCGTGTGTTTAACACACGAAAATAAGATGGAGTTTTTGTGGGAAAAGTAGAGACTTTTTCCACAAAAACTCCAACTTGAGAACAAGTCAGTCATCTGCATAAAATAATATTGTGTAAGTATCTATTTAGCCGCTCGAAATAATTTTATTGGAAAATGTATTTTTTGTTGCTGGCAATGATAACACAACGGTGTTTTTGTAATTACTTGCAAATACGAACTTTAATAAAACACTCGCCACATTAAGTTTTCGCTTTAAGCGATTTTAATTAAAATCTATTATCAGCGTACTTGCGGTTTCAATGCTTTAATAAAAAAAACACTTTATAAGCTAGTGTTAGACCACAATCTCACTTGAATGCGGTCAATGGTAATATTACACTAGATCTGGAATAGCGACTGGGTGTCAAGGACAGCTGTTGGGTGCTTAAACGGTTGGGTAAATTTGAGGGTGGTAGCTAGCCAGGCGAACTCCAGAAGAGCCGTACCAATATATTGTGGATTTTATCACGATGTTTTTGTTGTAGACTTTCTGATATTAAGCATACTGCTTTCCATTTTCTACCGACTCCATTGCAAAACAAGTACAATTTGAAAAATTTTATACCAACTTCCATTCTATTACTTGGGTAAAAATCAGTTACGTTAAAAATTAGTTAGGAGCGTAACTCAAAAACTCCTGGACCGAATTTGATAAAATTTACAATGGACCACACGGGAAGCTCCAGCTTTCAAACAAAAAAAATACAGTCGAATTGACCTCCTTTTTGGGAAGTCGGTAGAAAAAAGAGGAGGTACTCAATTCAACTGTTTTTTTTAATTTATTTTTTTATGTTTGTTGCCTCATAACTTTCAACTGCGTGAACTTATTCTCAAATATCTTTTTTTTGTTTGAAAGCTGGTACATTTTGTGTGGTCCTATTTAAATTTCATTAAATTCGGTCCAGTAGTTTTTGAGATTCTTTCCAATAACTGAATAGAATGGAAGTCAGTATTACATTTTTCAAATTGTAAATACTTGTTGCTAACAAGATGCTTATGCAAGAGTGATGTAGTAACAAATAACAAAACAGACAAACCAATTACTATGCACGTACTCGTTTATAATTCATTTAAAACTGAACGTTTATTTGACAGCAAGCTACCAGTATGAATTCATATCGGAAACCAGCTGATTGAGTTCAGAACAAAGAGCTTGATCGGCGCTTTGATATCCATTCATACAGAAATTCAACGAGGTATTGTATTATGTTTAAATAAACTAGCTGACGCAACTGCGGCTTCGCTCGCGTGGTCTCGTGGGATACTACATGGAACTCTCTTGGCTAGCAGTTTGCTTCCAGATTGAAAATCTCTCGCTTAGAGCTATTTGCAAATTAGGGCAAACTGAAGGTTGTGAACCCTAATTAAAAAACCTTAAGATCATGACATTGCCTACTGTGTATATCTACGAAATTTTGTTCCTAATAACTAACATTTATTTAATACCTATAGAAGTGACAGACATTGTAATAAAGTTTGCTATCCCGTTAACAGCTTGTTCAAATAACCACAAAGGACCACACGGGAAGCACCAGCTTTCAAACAAAAAAATATTTTTTGAGAAACAGTTCACCCAGTCGAAAGTTATGAGGTAACATAAAAAGAAACTGTTGAATTGAGTACCTCCTCCTTTTTCGGAAGTCGGTAGAAAATGTTATTATACAATTCAGTAACTTAGTACCCGTTTCTAACCTACAGATCACCTAAAAGGTCCACTCTCCCATCATTTGGAAGGAAGCTCAAAATTCTAACATTGCAAACTTCTTTCGCAAAATCAAATAAGTTCTAATTCACGTATAAAATTTGGGTCAAATGGCTAATTTAACTCTAGAAAACACTTTTGTAAACTAGTTTTACGCCATTTACATAAATAGTCGTGCTACCAAACTGTATCTCACAAATATTAACAGGTTCATTCAATAAAAACATTCGCGAAACATCTTCAACTAATAACATCTGCTCTTTCCGTCCTTAACAGAGTTGCTTTCAGTTCTCGCTATAAGAATTCGTGCAGACAAATGCAGTGCAAGGCAGCAAACATCGCACGTACGGAATCTATTGGCATTTAAACAGAATTAATGAAACAGTTTCTGTACAATTACCGTTTAAAATGATGAAGATTTCCTCTTTTCGTGTAAAACCCGTGTCGAGCGCTCAAAGAATCGGTGTGTTCACTCATTCAAATTCTGAGATAGGTATTAGATTATTCTCAACTAGGGAGGCAGGAATTTATCAAAGCGAGTGGAAGATCAGATTTTGTGGTGAACAGAGGCGTATGTCTAGTGTTAGACGAATGTGGCCTGATGCTGATAATGATAAAACTATTGTACCGAACATGGCATGTTAGAGCGCGCTGATATGCCATGTTCTCTCATTTCTATTTCAAAATTACTAGATAGCAAATAACGTATCTTGAGCTTTAGTTATTTCAAACTACGGAACTAATATTAAACGTTATATGAATGTTTATATATTCTTACTGTTTGTACACTGGAATAATATTTACGTCGGCAAGTACTATAAAATATATATAAATATTCCCGATCGTTTAGTATAATTAATAGAACTTAACATGCAAACCAAACTTTCACTACTCTGCTAAATATACTTATAAATATACATAAATATGCATTTTAGGTCTTAATCTATATATATAAAAGCGATCTATGTATATAAAAGCGAAAGGTCACTCACTCACTCAGAAACTACAAGTGCTAGGAGTTTCAAATTTTGCATGCGGGTTCTTTTTAGGACGTAGGTGCTCACTAAGACGGAATTTTATGAAATTCAACCCCTAAGGGTTTTTTTTGGGGTTGATAGTTTGTATGAAACTTCGTTACTGCGAGTTCTAAAAGTTTAAAATTTTGCATGGAGGTTCTTTTTTGGACCTATGTACTCACTAAGACGGGTATTTTGTGAAATTCGACCCCTAATTGAAATCTGACCTATTGAAATCTGTAATTACCGTATCCCGCGAGGCACGCGAGCGAAGCTACTGGCGGGTCAGCTAGTAAACAATATTTGCTTTTGGCGGATTTGTTAGCAGTTATTGAGTTTCCTATTAATCCACTGATGCCAGATTCGATATTTAATGTTACAAAAGCTAAATTCGAAACTGTTTTCAAATTATGGTGCCAAGAAACTAAAAAACATGAAACTTTTACGGATTCGTTTTTATAATACACCATATTTCTGGAGGGCTTTACACCGGTTACTAAAAGTTGTCCGCTGCGCTGAAATAGAGTTATCCATAAAAATGTAATAGTCACACTTTACAATTTAGGTAAACCTGCAAATACTATATATTTATTTATCAATACTTATAGCTTTAATAATAAAAGGTTTGTTCAGTTGTCAGGAACGCGATGGATAGGCACCGATAGAAGCAGATCATACGATCTCGGTGTACACCATCCACATCCACCGATGACCACGATCCTCAGTCATGAGCAACCGACCACAGAGAGATAGCTTTAATGCATTCAATAAAATATGAAATCACTAAAAATGTTTTGAATATAACAATTGACGTTTAACTGTTAGGTACGTAATCATTTACATTGGTATATAAAACTGGACACTTCAAACAATTATTAAAAAAATAATTAAATTATAATTGTTTCAGACAACAAAACCTTTTGAATTTCCTGCCGTGTACGAGCGCATTCACTTCCAATACGTTTTCTTATACCCCCTACAAATGCCTCATTATCCCTACTAATACCCCATACAGCGTTTTTTGATGCTTAATTATAACATCAGGTGTGCCAAAACGCTTGCCAGCTACTGTAAAGCCAATTTCAAGAAGTTCCTTTGTCCCGCGCATTGCATGAAAATGCAAAGTTACACACTCGAGCATTGCAACGGACGTTTGCTGCTCTCGTTATGTACAAACTTCATTACAAATGCGATAAAGTTTACATAAAAGGTTGAGAAAGTCAATATATTAAGACGCGGTCCAACCCCAATTTTAAAATAATTTACGACGCTTTACGTAAGGTTGAAAATCGCTTGTTAGATTGGACGATGTAATGTGAAAAGGCGTTAATTTTGTACGTTTTGTTTATATTTTCGATATATACTAACATATTTGAAAAAAACTGCTGGTTATTACTTTAGTACTATACGTTGGCTAAGTATTACTTAAAAAACAATATAGTGTTATCGCTGAAAATTGTGAGAGTTTGGACGTGAAAGTTTATTTTTGTGGGCCTATTCAGGATTTTATTTGCTGAAAGAGAGTAATATTTATGAATTCTGTTTGGTTATAACTCTTTTCCTATTCCTTTTCTAAGCTTTGTATTTTTTTCATAATATACTATTGATCAGTTTCGTTACACTAGGTGTTTAAAAATTCTGCTTTTTCTTTAATCAGGGTACGAGCGCGCCTTAAATTAAAATTTTCATATAAATTTTGAGGCTGGCTGTCGACGTGCTGACTATGGTTTGAATATCGAATGTATACATAGAACTGTTGCGAATAGATGTGCAAATTCTAGCTAATTATCAGAGCATCGTTATGTGATTGGTTGACCACGATTCTAGCCGCGCGGTTAAAAATCAAGCGTCTAATGGTAATTCGACTAGGCCGCTGGTGACTAAGGTCGCAAGCCGCAAAGTTGTTCTAGCATTCGATTTTACGGCGCGCGGCGACGGTCACTTCGCATGCGGCTGGTGACTGAAACCAACCGTATAAATGGTTAATCGCAGGCAGTTGCCTGCCACATAAACTTGTGTGGAGGTGTTTTTGTTCTGCTCAACATTGTCGAAGACAATTACCAAGTCGCTTGCGATTTCAGTCACCTGTGTATGGGCTAGCGATGGGACTCGATGAGGCGATTAGTGAAGTGACTAGCCGCACGGCAAAAGTCGACCACTACTCAACGAACCAACTGCTACTGGAAATGAACCGCAAAAAAAATGCTGCGAACTGTTCTATGTACGCATTGTGTGAATAAAATATTTTTGTTTTTGGATGGTGGGAAAAATCCCACGGCCTGTTTATTATTTCTAGATTTATATTCATTCTAGTTTTGACGTGTGGTTAGTGTGTTAGTGGTGGATAATTAACCTTTAGTGTTATTAATAGTGCACGAGTGTAGGCAAAGTGTACAAAATCATGAAACGTTGTTTTTGTATTCTCCTCGTCAATTGCATTAGAAAGTTTTATTAATGCATCCACCGCTTTACTAGACCGTGACTTAGACAGGACAGTTACTTAACCCGTCCTGTCTACTTCTTTCGGTGTCTTTCTGATTTACGCATAAAAGATCAAATAAAAAATACTACACTTGAATAGTTTGACCAACTAAAAGCTTATACCGGTGGAGTGCATCTGATTAAATTAATTACAAACCAGAGGTATAAAAATGTGTATACATTAGGTGTACGCGCGACATGGCATAATACTTTTTTTGTACATGGTTTACGCACGACACGTGACTGGTTAATGACAGTCTTATTTATATGACTGTGACTTGACTCTCACTACTTAAACAGAAATGTTACTTGACACAGCTTCATTTATTAACACGATTAACTTGAGAAATGTCAAATATAGGAGTCCGCAAGGAAAAAGTACACATTATCACACCTAAGTCGCTGACTAGAGTGGTCGTTCGTTCAGCGACCGCTCCAATGCTGACCCAGAAATCACACGTGTTTATAAAATAGTGCGCCGGTATGGAAACAAAGCGTTCCGATCGTGTTATCATCCATGAGCTGCTCGCCTTCGTGCAGTAGAAGCTAGATGTAATGGATGAGCTCAGTCTTGAGCAAATCTGAGGATGACATTGTTGCTGCCAAAAAGAAGCTAGCTGACGCCACCTTGACCACAATCTGTCTCATCACGAGACAGAGGGACGGGCGCGGCCGCAAGGACCTACAGGACATCTGCCGAGTGTTCAAGGAGACCGATCCAGATGACGTCCCAACATTCGTGGCACGTGACCTACACCGCTTGCCTTGCGTCACTTTCGACCATGTTGACGTCAGCAAACTCCTAAAGGACATCACGCTCCTGAGGAATGACGTAACTGAAATACGCTCCAAATTAAACATTTCCGAGCAAACAGTGGAGAAACTTAAGTTGGAGATAGCAGAATTGCGCAACAAAAATGCTGCGCCGACCATTTCGCCGCTGTTCGCACAAAATATTAACATGCGTCGACGCGGCGAAAACCCAAATTCCATACTCAGCAATATAACGACTCCGACATCTGACCCCGATACATCGCTGAAGGTTGATGACCGTGATATTACTACGGTTAAAGTCAGGCCTACTAAGCCTGTTACATCAGCACCTCATCTACCGGCAGCACCCGTACCCGCCCGGCACCGAAGCACTTTTGCTCAGGTGGTGCGACCTTCACGTGTGCCGGGTACTGATTCTACTACGATTCCTGCGGGTACCCCAACCGTAAAAGGATCGAAAAAAGTCGACAAGGAGGGCTTCACCCTTGTGGAGAAGAAAAAGCGTCGACCTAGACCAGTCCGAAACTTCCGCGGCACCGCTCCGGCTGCAACGACAGCCATCCATGCTGCAGAGCCGATGTCAGCTATATACCTCTCCCGATTTGAGAAGGGCACGTCAGGAGACGAGATCGTGCGGTATATACGCGACAAATGTGACGAAGGAAGGATCCCGGTTCAGGCCCTACCTGAGGTTAAGATAACGCGGCTGGATTCAAAACGCGAGACGTACTTCAAGTCATATGTGTTTAGATTTCCAGCCAAGTTGAGAGACACATTCCTGGCACCAGACTTTTGGCCTGAAGGGATTGTTTTCCGACGGTATAGGGAGCCGAGACTGAACATGAATCCCTAACTGTACGATATAGTTTTGTTATATTAACCCTATAAAATATATATGTTAGTCTGTAAGGTATTTGTTTTCGATATGGGCCGCTGGTATTTTTACTGTACTATTGCCTGAAATAAAGAATATTATTATTATTATTATTATACCTTATGATAGTAACCTACATGACAAAGAAGAATACATCACAAAACTACACTGCTCAAAACTAAACTGGAAGCACAACCACTACGCGTCCTGCGCTATTACGGTACCAACAAGTAAATCCGTGTTCATTATGAAACCTGAAAATGTGCCTCCAGGCACTAGGATTGGGCGGTTTCACATTGGACGGTAACTGTAACTACACGATTACTGCACGATATCGTCGGACTGCTAGTTTTTATACAAGCACTACTAAATGCTTTCACACTGTGTCGTTATAGGTAACGTTATCGTCGCCAACAGATTATCGTGCCGATATCGGGTGACGACACAGTGCGGCTTGAAGCAGGATCGTGAGGGGAGTGGCATGGGCAGGCACCAGCATAACACGCTGTTGGTGATATCGTGTCAGATACCTACCGATATCGGAAAGATATCGTTGTCGTCCGAGCTGACGAGTGCCGGTGTCGTTATTGTCGCAGTGTGAAAACGCCCATTAGAGCATGGAACTTTCGAACAGATGCGTGACGTGCATCCCGTCCGTCGAGCAATCACTCCACTGCCGCATGTGAAGACTGTAATACTTAACGCGCACGTAATGTTATATAACTGACCTTCTTTTCGATTTCAAGTTTAGTTTTCCTTGCTGGTGCTGTTGACACGCGCCGCCTTATGACCGATTTGCGTGTGTTATGTCAGTCAAATAAGAACAGAAATGTAATAACAATCAAAACAAACTATCCAACTTTGACCGTCAATGTTAGGACATAAAAACAATGGCATTACTATTTCGAGTAGCAAGTTTTTTTTCAAGGCCATATTTGTCTTTGTACCAAAATGTCATAAAATATCTACATGGTCAAATGTAAAAATAGCATACTATTATATGAGTATATATAAATACTAAATATATCAATTAGTAAACACTAGTAATAAAATACAGGGCTTACGAACAAATATAAAATTAATCACCATGGAAAAAACTGTCATTACATTTCATCACCCTTGACGGTCCTCGAGCACGGCTAGTGTATCGAGCTGTCAAAATGAAAGCGTGCTTTTGACAAAGCAATTTTTTTTTTCCTTTTCCTGTTTGCCTTGCGCGTCTTGCGCATCTGCCCTCCGTACCCGAGCTTATAACGCTTTTACACCAGCATGGTGATGGATGATGATGATGATGAAAAGTGTCTTGTGTGTTAATCCAGTGCCTTCTCTACCTCCATACCAAATTTAATCAAAATTGCCCCCGCCGTTGGAGTGTGAAAGAGTAACAAAGATCCACACATCCATACATACATACGTACAAACTTACGCGTTTATAATATTAGTACGATATACTAGGTTGCAAAAAGAGCAGCTCTGTTATAAAAATGCGTCAGTTTCTAAAATTAAACCTAATTCAAAGTTGATTACATTCAGTTTTGAAAGGGGTAAAACGTTTTTACTTTTTAAATCTCCGGATTAATTACGAAACCGTATAACCGCTATATTAACACCTCCGTGGAAATACAAAATACTAAAATGTACGTATATAAATTACAATTTGATACCGTAACAGATTCTGGTCCAGATAAAATTGGTAATTTAAAAATGGAATACAAAGATTTTCCTTCTTTCTTTTCTTCTGTTATCTGCGTAAATGCAGTGGTTCACACGAAAATGTAAAGTCACGCTCGAGGTTGTGTGTTAGTTTCGTTCGTGACATGCTGAGACGAATGTTTGCGGCTGTCGACTGTTACATTTAAAACAAAACTTATATGTAAATCAAAGAACAAAAGAAGATAGAATAGTCTCGTGTACCCTACGAAGAAATAATATAAGGAAGAGTAACTGCCTTAAAAAAATACCCAATAAAAGTCGTGCTAAATCAATAACATCGGTCACGCCGCTACGACTCAGCTGTCATAGTAGACGTTGCAGCACGCGCGTGGCCCAATCCCTGCTTTCCTTCTGAAATTTAAACCAATCACCAAACATGTCTATTTGTAACCTCGGAAGTAATTCGTATTGGGAATCATACGTCGCTTTGGTTTGAAGGACCACTTTTTGTGTGGAATTTGTTCTGAGTTATGCTTCCTGACATTATTTCTTCGTAGCGTGTACCCAAAACTTAGAATAGAACTTGTTACTTTTAATATAAATCAGTAATAATTATTTCAACAAGCAAATCACACTAAAATACATACTAGCTGTGCCCCACGTTTACGCCCGCATGGGTGATGGATGATGATGATGAAAGGTATCCTATTTATTATCCCAGCGCCTCATCTATCTAATTTTTTTACAAACTTCATCATTTAAATCCATCCGGTAGTTCTTGCATGAAATAGTAACACACATCCATACCTATATACAAACTTTACTGTTTGTATGTAGATAGATAGTACCGAACTTACCGATCGATAAATTTGTCTTGAAGTCTTGAATTCGTCATATTTCAAAAAACTGACTATATCGATCTTTTGTCGATCATTTCAAGTAAATAACAAAATTAAGCGATCGGTTTTAATCCAACATGATTTATAAACTGAAATTACTAAATGCAAACATAAAATCCCACACTATACTTCTACAACATTACTAAGAACAAAACGCATCGTGCATACTTTTTCTGCGTCGCGTTAAGTGTCACAGACTGTTTAAGGCTCCAAAAATATATCTATCTCATACAATGTCATATCAATAAGAGAGATGGATATATATTTGGAGCCTCCCTCCTATTAACCATGTAATAATGGCTAAACTCTAATCTGTGTCTGGTACTATGTTTTTTTTTCTAAGCAGAACCAAAAAGGATGACCTACTGTCCAGTAAGTAAACAACATTCTTATTTAATGAGGACACTTTTTAGAGATGTTATGGCAACATTACGTACCATTTTTGAGAAAAAATACTTTATTACATCAAATATATAGTCCTTAGCCTGTAAATTGTTAACATGCTCCTTTTATTCCATGTCGATAAACTTATTACTTAAAGTTTATTTTTTAGTTTAGTTTTTATACATATTTATTAGTTATGCTCAATTATGTTAGAGGTAATCGAGCGTTAATAAAACCCCGACAATAATTGTCCAGTATAATTATTATTCTGGTCACAAACTTTGATATTACTGAGCCTGCATGGGGAGTTATATTTTTCCCTCCATATAATATATATTATGTTATTTTATTAGCCTTACTTTTTTAAATATAAAGTTAGAAACCTCCCTTGGTTCAGACATTATTTACGGCGCCATTTTATAGCCATCTACAGTTGTTAGTAGTAGTCTCCAAATAACCAGTTCTGTTTGGTTTATCTTTTTTTAAAGTTACTTGCGTGTAATTACTTACTTACGGTCACTTTTTCCTTTTGTGTCATTGTGTAGCTTGACGCTGGCAAACAGGCAGTTGTCGTGATACTGAAAACTGTGTGTTGGTAACATGGGCTTGCTAGAACACCTTAAAATACCTGCCTAATGAAATCCAATATTTATTTTCACTCTTCAGTTCAATCCGCTCTCTCTTCAAGCGCCGTTCTACCTCCATCAACTCTAGTGCAACGCTGCGCTGGGAACACTTTGTGCAGACACCACTACTCATATTTGTTTAAACTGGGAACGGGAACGTTGTGCTCTGATTGGCTTGATACAAAACACCATATGGCTATTGTTAGTAATCTTATAAATGTAAGTTTTATACAAGGTGTACCAATTCTAATCACATGGAAAGCAAGTACTTTATACCTATAATGTTTTTGAAACTCACGTTCATTATGATTTTGTAATAATAAAACGAGATTCACGTGAGACTTACGATTAGTTCATATCACGATGCGAGCGTCCTTTCGACTTCGTCCGGAAGCCTTCTTCAGGATGTTGAGAGAGGTGCCCTCGTCGTTCTGTCACGATTTACACTATGCACACAGTGCGAGGCGACGATAACAACGCGTAGTTCTCACGATAATCCCGTTGTATTATTAGTTTTTACCTATGACCAATAGTAAACATTGCTAAATGAAAACACAACTTGTATGTTACTAATCTATGACATCAAGGGTTCAGTAAAAAGTTAAAGAAAACTCTGCCGCCTTCGCAATACGAATAGTAACTCGTAGTGAGAGGCGAGGAAACTCGACTTACTGGGTGAGGCGTCATGTGCAAGATCATGGTTAGTACCTACTACCGCAATGCAACGATATTCTGCTGTGAAGCAATAGTATAATATAGTAAAAGAGTGTATGTTCACGCCTACGGCTTTCTAATGGCAAGATTGTCCAAACGTGCTTATACTAATGGGTGTCGCGCAGTAACATTCTCCGAACTACCCACCTGTTATGTTTTTTATTCACTCCCATCTTGCTTGTAACACATATCATGACCATTAACGAAAAAAAATATTTTATTATTTTATTAAAGCCAGCATACAAGAAATTGGGTTTATTTATTTAAAATTAGCCACATTATGTACACTAAGATACAGTGTAATTTTGCAATTTTAGAGATAACACATAACCGACTTCCATTCCATTACTTTGGTAAATATCATCAAAAAGTTATTGGAGTGTCAAAAACTACTGGACCGAATTTGATGAAATTTGAATGGGACCACACGGGAAGCTTCAGCTTTCAAACAAATAAAGATATTCGAGAATCGGTTCACGCAAAGGTTATGATGTAACAAACATATAAAAAAAATACAGTCGAATTCAGTACCTCATCCTTTTTTGGAAGTCGGTAGAAAATAATTCATCCTGGGGTGGGATTCGAACCCGCCCCTAACGACAATCCGTGTCAAGCACCATGCCACCTAGGCAACCTTTTGAACAACGAATTTAACTCTCTAGTTTATTTTAACGGATGAAGCTACATTCATTTAATTTATTTTTTTACGCAGAGTAATCCTTTATGGATACCACCGGCCCCGGGGGGAGCTCGGTGGTTATGTGTAAAGTCTCTGCCAGAAGGGCAGCATACCCACCAAACCTCTGCGGTGTTCCATCACTGCCGCTTTTGGCGGGAACGCGGGACAGATTTCGCACACGACCGCGAACCCGCCGCGGATGTCCATTGCCGGACCCTTCTCTCTTGCAGCACGCCAGAACGCTTGGCGTGCCGCAACCGCCACGGGGGACCTAGCCCGCAAATGGACCCCAGACTCCCCCGAGTCTGGGCGCCCTAAGTCCCCCTACGATGGGTCAGGTGAGTAGCCCCACCGCCTGCTACTTCGGTCGCAGAGGATAGGGACAGCGGCGCCTCTCAATACCGACAGTCCTCTTCCCCTCCGACCCCACCGCGTCCACCATCTAACGGTGGCGGCCCCGTCAAGGCCGCGGAAGGCAGGGAGAGCGGCTCACCGTAACACCGGCACTCCTCTCCCGCCGCGGCCCCTAACTCTCAGCCGCGGTGCCGCCCATACGACACCGCAGCCCGCCTCAGTTGCAGTGGCGCCCATACACCACCGCTACCTACAGTGACCGCTCCCGTGTGGACTTGGAGGGCAAAGCCCATAGGAGCAGTCCCACCTCGGGCCCGCCAGCTATCGGCTATCACTGGCAGGCCCATTGGTTCCTCTTAGCTTCACCGTGGTGACCCAAGCCACGGCTACTGAGCCCCCCCGCCACGGCAAGGCGGGAACACTTGGGGGGGTACATTCATTTAATAGCTTAACAAGCCTTAACCAACCGAAAGAAGAGTTTATACACACACACACACACACACTTTTAACTTTCGTATTGATGTGGTAACTCATAATTATTTTTAATATCTTAAGTGTTGACTGATCGGACAGGTCGCCTGGGTGGCTCAGCAGCCTGGTCGGTATTGTTGAATTACGCGGGTTCAACCACTACCGTAATTTTACTCTATAAAGATGCAAAGTTTGACTAATGTTTAATTAACTATATAACTATTTATAAAGATATTTTTTTATATTCGACGTTTTTTTTTCAGTATTTAATAAATTTTTCTTTATTCACCATAGTTTTAGGTACACTATCAACATAGGCACTATAGGTAATAACTAGCTATGTAAGAGGAAACAAAATATAGGAACGAGTGTTACATGCTATCTTAGTAGCTGACCACAGTTTTTAAACTAGTCAGGTATTATGTTGTGCATAGGTAATACTAGATCCCACACTAGGATTCCCTGTGTTGTGGGATGCTAGTCTCTTCCTGTTGTTACAAGAACTGTGATGTAGGTACCACAGTCACCCAGATACAAAAAGCAATTTAAAATTCCGCTACCTACTTAAAAAATTTAAAATCTAAACATTTGAAATAAAAGATATGAAATAATTATCAAAAGTAAAAAAAAAACTAAAATTATCTCCTGTAGTATACGTAGTCTACCTTCAATGAACATGCCTAAATCTAAAATTATCTCCTGTAGTATACGTAGTCTACCTTCAATGAACATGCCTTTTAGCTTACAGTGTAACTCATACAGGAAACTTGAATTGGACCAGCCTTTATAATTGCCTCAGTCGAAAACATACCTTTACACGAAACCACTTCCCCACTTCGCGATTCTGTGTTGCAACAGTTCCAACTGTACGCCAAACTCCGTCTAACGAACGCTGTTTAATTGAACCAAGTTGTTGAGTACGACATAATTGGGTCGGGGCAGTTAGCTATCCTACGTGCAATACAATTTGCTAAATGTTTCAGTATAGACGAACATTCTTGTATTAAAGTAGTTGATCCGCCACCGGACTTATTAGCTTCACCCCTTAGGGGGTAAATTTCCGAAAACGCTTCCTTGTGGATGCTTTAATCAAATAAATCAACTCTCGAAATTTCTAGTTTGTATTCTCAGTAGTATAGTTTTCTGTATCTGTATCTAATAGTACGAGTATATTTTTCTGAATAGCTCTTATCCCGTTGACTTACGCCATATTTGGACAATAATACGAGTATAATAGATTTCCCGATATCAACCTACTTTTCCGGAATCCGCAAACGTGTGTGGTTAAAATTAATTGATTTTATTTAATTTTATAATTATAGGAATTGATATTTACTCGCATGTACGTCACATTTTGTGCTCTTATCTTGTTAAAATAATATAATTCATTGCCCACTAGATTATAATTGTTATACCTAAGCATCAAAATAAAATCAATCAGTTTCTTCACTTCTGCTTGAAAAAATTTTTAACCACCCAACACAATTTCGAGTTTTAAAAAGTGTTAGTGATTAATTAATTTCTTGTACTACGTTACGTTACAACCAGGGGGTACCGGCGTAGAATAGTACCTCCCCAACTCTACCCGTGAGTGCCGTATAAGTCGGGCAGCAGCACCTTACCAGTATTAAAACCCAAAAACTGCGCTCGCCAACCCCCCTGCCAAGCGTGGCGAGTATTGGCATAACCCCCCCCCCCATGATGAACGCAAAAGGAACTAGGCTCCTAGTACCCGGCAGCCCCGTTATTCCTGGCTACGGTAGCGGCCACGGTAACGGTGGGGCAGGGGGTGCTAAGAATCCCCAGCAGACGCCCGGCTACTGCCCCAACGACGACGACTGGCCCTGGTAACACACAACATACGCACGATGAGGACAGACGAGAAGATCTATGAGCTGAAAGAAGAAATGAGTAAGTTACACTAGGATATTGTGGGGTTATCTGAAGTCCGTAGAGCGGGTGCGTACACGATAACCCTAAAATCAGGTAACCTACTCTACTACCGGGAGGGCGACCAACAGTTCCAAGGTGGTGTCGGGTTTCTCGTCCACAAGTCCCTTACTAACAACATAGTTACGATCGATAGCGTTTCCAATAGGGTCGTGTACCTAATTCTCAGAGTATTCAAACTATATTCGCTGAAGATCATTCAGGTATACGCACCGACGAAGTCACACCCGGATGATGAGGTTGAGGATATGTATGAGGACATTAGTCGGGCCATACATACCTCTGAAACGCACTTTCTAGTTGTTATGGGGGACTTCAACGCGAAGTTGGGTAGGAGAAGCGAGGATGAGTTGAAAGTGGGGCAATTTGGATATGGACAACGGAACCGTAGGGGACAGAGGTTGGCCGACTTCCTGGAGAAAGAGGGACTCTTTATGACGAACTCTTTCTTTCAGAAGCCACCTCACAGGAAATGGACCTGGCTGAGTCCCGATGGTTCCACGAGAAATGAGATTGACTTCATTATGACCACCAAAAGGCAAATATTCACTGATGTCTCCGTGATCAACAGGGTTAAAACCGGTAGTGATCACCGAATGGTAAGAGGCACGGTGAATATTAATGTCAAACTGGAGAGGTCTCGTCTGATGAAGTCTACGCTCCGACCCACTCGTGCCCGTATACAAGACCCCGAGAGCTTTCAACTTGAGCTATCCAATCGCTTCGATTGCCTTGAGAACATCGCTTCAGTGGACGAGATCAATAACAGGTTAGTAGAAACTGTCACTACAGTGGGTTCCAAGTACTTTAAACCCCACCGTACAGATAGGCCACAGAAACTCTCCACCGATACCCTCAACCTCATGGCTGAACGACGCTCATTGAAACTGCAGTCTTCGGATGATGCTGAAGCATATAGGCTGCTCAATAGACGAATATGGAAGTCCTTGCGACACGACATCCGGATCTTTAATACAAACCGTATTAAAGAGACGATAGAGCGGAAAAAAGGCTCCAAAGTGTTTGCAAGAGACATGTCTATTGGGCAAAGCCAGTTGACGAAGCTGAAGAGAGAAGACGGCAGTGTAGCGTCGACCAAAGCAGAAGTATTAGGAGAGGTAGAGAGTTTCTACGGACAGCTATACACCTCGGTCGCTAAACCTGTTAGCAGCTCGGCCAAAGACCCAAGAGCCAAGCTGACCCGACATTATACCGAAGATATCGCGGACATCAGCCTGTACGAGATTAGAATGGCCTTGAAACAGCTTAAGAACAACAAGGCGCCTGGTGACGACAGTATCACATCTGAGCTTCTGAAAGCGGGTGGAACACCAGTACTTAAAGTCCTTCAGAAGCTCTTTAATACCGTCTTACTCGAAGGTTCAACGCCAGAAGCATGGCACAAAAGCATGGTGGTGCTGTTCTTCAAGAAAGGTGACAACACTTTACTTAAAAATTACAGACCCATCTCGCTTTTGAGCCATGTTTATAAGCTGTTTTCGAAGGTCATAACGAACCGTCTCAGTCGCAGGTTTGATGAGTTCCAGCCTCCGGAACAAGCGGGTTTCCGAAAAGGCTATAGTACCATAAACCACATCCACACGCTACGGCAAGTTAAAAAGAAGACCGAAGAGTATAACTTGCCTCTTTGTTTAGCGTTTGTGGACTATGAGAAAGCCTTTGATTCGATCGAGACGTGGGCAGTGTTTGAGTCTCTCCAGCGGTGCCGTATTGACTATCGGTATATTGAAGTGCTGAAGTGTTTGAACTAAAACGCCTACATGTCAGTCCGAGTACAGGAGCAGAGTTCGAAGGCAATTCCATTGCAAAGAGGCGTGAGACAGGGAGACGTTATATCTCCGAAACTGTTCACCGCTTCATTGGAAGACGCCTTCAAGCTTCTGGAATGGCAAGGACTTGGCATCAATATTAACGGCGAATACATCACTCACCTTCGATTTGCCGATGATATTGTAGTCATGGCAGAATCCATGGAAGACCTCAGTACAATGCTCGAATGCCTCCATCGAGTTTCCCAACGGGTAGGTCTTAAGATGAACATGGATAAGACGAAAATTATGTCTAATGCCCTTGTTGTACCTACCCCAATATCAGTTGGGAACTCAGTTCTCGAAGTTGTTGACGAGTACATTTACCTGGGACAGACAGTCAAACTAGGCAGGTCCAACTTCGAGAAAGAGGTCAATCGTCGAATCCAACTCGGCTGGGCAGCGTTCCGGAAACTTCGCGAAGTCTTCTCGTCAAAAATACCTCAGTGCCTCAAGACAAGAGTCTTCGACCAATGTGTGTTACCAGTGATGACTTATGGCACTGAAACGTGGTCTCTTACTATGGGCCTCATAGACAAGCTCAAAGTCGCACAACGAGCTATGGAGAGGGCTATGCTCGGGGTTTCTCTACGTGATCGAATCAGAAATGAGGAGATCCGTAGAAGAACGAAAGTCACCGACATAGCCCAGAAGATTAGCCAGTTGAAGTGGCAGTGGGCAGGGCACATAGCACGCAGAACAGATGGCCGATGGGGCCGAAAGGTTCTGTAGTGGAGACCACGGACCGGCAAGCGCAGCGTAGGTCGTCCACCGACACGGTGGACAGACGACCTGATGAAGGTCGCAGGACGACGTTGGATGCAGGCCGCTTCCAACCGGTTCTTTTGGAAAATCATGGGGGAGGCCTATGTTCAGCAGTGGACGTCCTACGGCTGAGATGATGATGATGATATAAAAGGATATTGACGACATGAATATATATATATTTACATACTTTGCATACAGTTGAGCCGTTATCGTTTACTTATTTTCCAGTAACACGATAAAATAAAAATTAATAATTCAAAATTTACTACTACGCTACTAAAATATAAAACTCCAGTTTCAAAAGAAAACTGAACAAAAACTTTCTTGTTTCCGATCCAAGCTATCTTGCAAACATAGTATAGATCAAGTCACGCAGCAAAAACTATTCTTTTGGAGTAACGACTTTTACGAAGATGGCTAATGATTCAAATCCTCGTTTGGGAAACTTCGACAAAAACTGGCCTTGCTTTTGAAGGTATGTTTATGATATTTTAGTGTCGGCTTGGACTTGCAACCTTAATGCTTACCTGTAGGGCTATTATGTTTCTCGGTTGCTAACAAATGCTGATTGAAATTTGGGAAAATTGCAGCTCTATCACTTTTGTCAGCTCTTGTCGTCAACTTTATAACATTTTTGCTTACTGGAGTTGTCCAAACTGACATAGAGCCGCCATTTTTCAAGATTTCAATCATCATTTGTTAGCAACTGAGATACATAATAGCCCTGCTGTTACCTAGCTGTTACTTCCTTTTAACCTTAAAATAAAAGATAAATAACAATAAACAATTAACTACAAACTTACTTAGTTTGTAGGTTTTGTTTTTATTATATTCCATTGACGAAGCAAGGCAACACTCACTTTATGAAATAACGTCCATCATTGGCTATCGTTCGTTTTGTTGAAGAACCAGTAATGTATTACAGCCGTGTGATTCTCTAAGAGCAGACTTCGTCGCATCTTTGACAACATCCGTGAAACAAAGGACGAGATGACAAGAAACGTCGGAAAAACAACCTTATATAACAACAAGGGCGATATTTCATAAAGTATTTGACATCGGTGAGCTCGTCGAAGAATCATTACAGAATTCGGTATGTAAAGTTTTTTTTTGGTATTTTTTTTATATTTTTATTTCGTAGATTAGGTCATTATAAGAAACTAATTTCAATATTTTTGTTTTATATTCAGTAGTTATTTTATAATATTTTTTTGAAAATTTGAATCCTATGACGTCACTTTTTTGCACAAATATGTAGTTGCGTTGAGAAGCCAAGAAAAGCACGCGAGTAAAAAAAAAGAAACTAGAACACTTGACAGTGACACCTACTAATTCGTAAGTCTCTATTCAATCAAAACAAAAGTGCAAAAAAGTGACGTCATTTAGAGGTCAATGAAAGTCGAATTATTTCATCGTTTTTTGTTAAAATAAATGGCATCTTATCGTTTTAAAAGGTCAGAGTAGAAAAATAAGGGTTTGTAACATAAAATCTCGAAATGGTTTCGGAATTGGCATAGGTTAATTTTTTTTAGCATACCGAATTGCACGGCTGATTCTTCTAAATTCGTCGAAATAGTGGTGGATTATTGTTCCTTATGCTTTTGTAACTGCGTATGACCGTGGGCAAAATGTAAAAATAATGAAACATTGTTTTTGTGTTTTCCTTCTCAATCGCCTTAGAAAATTTGCAAGAACATGACTTAGATAGGACAGTGACTAAATGACAGACATATATTGATATGAAACTAGCCGTACCCCGCGGTTTCTCACGCGTGTTTGATGATGATGAATAGTATCATATGTGTTAATCCAGTGCCTCATCTACCTCCATACCAAATTTCATCAAAATTAGCCCCGCCGTTTGAGCTTGAAAGAGCAACAAACATCCACACATCCATACTCACAAACTTTCGCGTTTATAATATTAGTAGGGTTGTAACTTGACTCTAACTACGAGTACTTGAGTACCTATAAAAATCTCATTTGTTGCGACTATGTGTGGTTATGGCAAATGTACAAAGATAAGAATCCAAAAATAGTAGATACATCTAGCATAGTAAGTTGCGTCTCGCGATTTTACCCGCGTGGTGATGGATGATGATAATGATAAAACCGATCCTAAGTGTTAATCCAGCGCCTTATCTATCCATACAAAATTTCATCAAAATTGACCCAGCTCGTCCGCGTGGTGATGGGTGATGATGATGGAGAAAAGTATCGTTTGTGTTAATCCGGCGCCTCATGTACCTTATATACGAAATTTCATTAAAATTGGCCTAGACGTTAGAGCGTGAAATATTAACAAACATCCATACATACAAACTTTCACGTTTATAATATTAGTAGGAAGTAACTTATAACAAAGAGTTCCGTAAGTAATATGCAAGAAACAGTTTCTCCACCGGCTACAAGATATGCAGCACGCATACCTGCGTCACCACAAAATCCAGTTTTCGACATTTGTCCTGAAATTTGAACTTCCTGCTTTCATTAAAAGTTTTGGATTCGGTTACTAGTTGGGCCGCCAGTCGTGTGAGTTATAGTATAGCTTTACATTATATGTGGGTATGTATATACACGTATATATACGTACATAGATACATGATTGTATATAATACCAGCCTATCTATATCTATATTATTATATAAGATTCTGTAATGATTCGTCGACAAGCTCGTCGAGGAGCTCACCGATGTCAAATACTTTATGAGATATCGCCCTTGTACATAAGGTTGTTTTTCCAACGATTCCTGTTATCTCGTCATTTGTTTCACAGATGTTTTCAAAGATGCAACGATGTTTGCTCTTAGAGAACCGCACGGCTGCATGGACGTTAGTCATTATTGATTGTTTTGTTTTTGTTTAGAGATTTTTGTTTTACTTTAACAAACGTATGCTTCTAAGGAACTCGGTCCGTCCGTAATTCCTAGGCAGGTCTCTTGTGGAAGAGGCCGTCTTGGTCGGTACCACTGCAGTGCCAGTTATTCTGCCACAATGAAATAATGCGTTACTGTGCGATAAGCAAGCCTTATCGTAGTTAAAACTATAATATGCTGATATATGGTACATTATTGTCGAGATCGGAAATGAAGATTTATAAAAAAGAAGCGATAAGAAGTCTAAAAACATGTGTAATTCACTTTACAAAGAAGTACTAGTTCTGCCTGTTCGGTAATTGATATCGAGTAGTTTCATACAAGAAATATTTTAGAAAACTGTTCAAGTTTATTTATAAAGTACTTACTCGTAGTGACTGAAAAGAAAAAAGACTTAAAAAGGCAACGTTTGCCCGTAAATAGTCATAATAGAATATAGCTTTTCTAAAGGGTAAGAGCGAGTTAAGTATAAGTTTATAAGTTTTTTATAACTTTCCACTGAGAGCGGAGCGAGCCCACCCGTCCAGTATCTTGTTTTTTTTTTCGGTTTATTTACGAACTACATATATAAGTTCAAATAGTCCCTTGAATTGTTTGACGAACTAAAAGCAAGTTTATACCGGTGGAGTGTATTGGATCTGATAAAATTAGTTACAAACTGGAGATCTAAAAATGTGTATACAATTTGTGTATGCGCAACATGGCTTAGCACTTTTTTAAACGTACACATGGTGTGCGCGCGACATGCGATGGGTTAATGATTCCGTTTATCTCGCAATACAAAAATGCATACATATGTTTCCACCAACAAAAAGTCGAGCGAAAATTACAAAGTAGACAAAAATTTGAAAAATGAGTTCGGTCATATCTATAGAACGGAGTGAACTCATTAATGAGTCCTTTCAACACGCAATCGTGTTTTACATAGTAGTATTTCCACCGAGAAAGAGGTGAGCGAAAATGACGTAAAATGTACTTTTTTACTCTGTACACATAATCACTCTCAGCACTTGAGACCGAATCACTCGACATTGCGACACGACCGTGACCAGTTAGTCGTACACTTCAAATGAGGTCGCACGCTGTGGAAATCAAAATTCAGTTCTCTTTTTTCAGTTTAGATCGCTCAGCTTCGCCCATTCTTCACTCCGCTCTTTGGCGGTAGATACGCGCACTCCTGAACTCTTTCTCGGTGGACAAGCAATCCTATTTTATGTACACGAAGACCGCTCCGCTAAGCATCTCTAGTTCATTCCTCTTTGGGGTGGACAACGGGCTTTGACTGTGTCTTAATACGCCGTTAATTTTTATGATTAAAAAATACCTTTATAAAACTAAACAGTGAATGAAATGCTTATGTCTTTCTTGGTGCCGTACTGAAAAAGAGCCGATTGAGGTATTCGTTTTTTGAAATAGTAGTGAATATAGAAAAATATGTTTAAATGTCAAAAACATAGCATTATTAAAATATAATATACTCGTACTATACATTGTACTGTTCCATCTGGGACCTGAAGACTTCCTGTGGACGTTGTTCCGTATCCCACATTATATTTGGTTCATGGAAAATACACGCATACTGACAAAGTAACATTATGATAACACATAATGTAACGTTGCAAATTAATTGGCATATTATCACTATGAAGTTAATTATTCAATAACCGATTTCCAGTATTGTTATCAATCGAATATTAATTAATTCTCAATGGTAGATTAAACCGTCTGAAATATTTAATTTTCATATATAATTCAAATGTAATCATGAGAAAGCTTCAGCATTTTGCACTATTGATTTGGGGTTAAACAATCGAACAGGTAAAATTAATTGCATTTGATTACCGTACACAGATCAAACACGACAGATTTACCCCGCAAGGGGATGGAGTCAGAGAAGATACCCTCCACCGTCAGGACGTGAATCGTAAGAGGCGAGAAACGTGGTAGGCTTCTTATACTTGATTCGTACCACCGTAGTGCCAGATTTTCTACCGCGGAACATTACTGTTAGGATGTGAAGAGCACCTGTAGCAAGTGACATTACTGGGTGAAAGAACTCAAACACCAATATACTCATGTTTACTATCATAGTGCAGTGCTACGCAAAACTACAGCTTTAAGCTCTGCCTAGCACGAATAACTGCGTTAGTGTAACGTTACGTGAAACTGTACAAACTGTCATTTATCTAGGGCAACTGTGACACAGATAACTCACAGTTTGTGCGCCGAATCGTGATGCGTTGGCACTTACGAGTACGATACGAATACTTTTTCGCACATTGTTACGGCCTCTGGGTGTAACTGCAACTATCATGCGCATGCTTAACATCGAGCCCACGACTTGCTCGTCTGATGAGCTAATTGCATTACAAAAATCTGATGAATCTGGTGATTGCACTAAAAAACTGAATTGACGGGTCCACTGAAAAATTAACGTAACACTTAGTAGTAAAGTACGCCGCGTGAGTGCCTTAATTTAATTCACACACTCACAACTGGCAGTGATCGCGCGTAATTATCTATTATTATGGAAACTGACGTGGTTCGTACACATTTTTAATATGAAAAACGGGATTCAGTCACATAAAAAGGCAGATCTTTCCAACTCTAGTTTCATCCACACCCGGTGGTCATTTTCAAGGAGAGTGCAGAACGCTCGCGGTTGCGTCTCGCGTCACACTACAGGCAGCAGCACGTAGCGCGCGCGATGACATCATGTCATACGGGGGGCGGGGGGATATCTATTGCGTCGGCGCAACGAATCGGGAGTCCTCTTCATCGCTGGTGTCGTATCCCGTGTTGGCGGGAACACTAAGGCAGAATGAGCTCACCACATCGCCACTGGTCGCTTCTTGTCCACTACTGTGAGCTCCACGAAGACACGATCTCCAGATAGAGGGCAGGCTCCATCCTCTTATTAAAATTCTGGTGCCTACCAATCTCGATAGCCTCCCGGACCTCACGTGGAACGAAAAGCTTTTCCCGCGCTAACACCCGCGCTCTATCAAAGCGGATATAGTACTGCGTATCCGAGGCTAGAGAGTTTTTACGCAAGCGTGTTAGAGTGGGTGAATGTCTATGTAATGAACTTGTAATTTATCTGATGCCCGCGTCTTCGTGTTTTAGTTGACACAATGAAATCGTAACGAATCTAAAGCCCGTCTTCATGTTTGTAGTAAACACAATAATTTAGGAACGGCTTCGGTTCAAGCAACACAAGAAATGTACGGAATTGAAGAAATCGTACCGAAATAATTATAACACTACTGTATTTAATGCATGAACTCACCTCCGGCGGGCGTAAAGTTTAGAGAATAACATGAACAGAAGTGACACTTTTCATCAGTCCCGCTAAATTACCCACGTGATCAGGCCTCCTCTAAAATGGGGCAACAGGAGTCAAGATCTCGCTTCGGCGGTAGGCCAGGATTTATTTCAACCGTGCCTCAGTGCATTCGAACGTTGTCCAACAATACCACCCTAGAAATGTCCCCACATATCCCCCGTGTATGCCGGCGGTGACTTCTCCAAACTTTTACCACACTATGGAAGATGAAGAAGGCGATAAGCTAAGCCAGATCTTCTAACCAGCCCCGCAATAGGACAACCTTCGTCTACACATGCGTGTGATCTGTAAAAAACGGTGCTTTAATACAGCAATATCATTCAGCCCATATGTTAGGTGTTTTTGCTTGTTTTAAAGGTTACTTACTTTAAGCCTTCTGTATATTTATTTATTCATTGCCAAGTCACAATTTATTTGTGACATTTATACTTGCTGAGAACGGGTCACAGCACCATGTGCGATAGTTTAGGTTAATGTAGGTAAATTTTCCGCGCCAGAGATAAATTTATCACTTCTGTTTATTTATTTAGTCGTTCTCAAGTCAGAATTTATGTGTGACATTTATAATTGCCGAGAAGGGGTCGCTGGATGCAGCGGATGCATATATCAAGACGATGTGTCGAGAGACGGTAGTAAAAAGTTTTCAGTGCAGGTTACATATTAGGGATACATTATTAGCAATTACATAAGTGCTGGTAATGATATAATGTCTTCGCAAGTAACGTTTTAATTTTTTACCAACTTCCAAAAAAGAGGAGGTTCTCAATTCGACTGTATTTTATTTTTATGTTTGTTACCTCATGACTTTTGATAGGGTGAACCGATTTTCTAAATTCTTGTTTTGTTTGAAAGCTGGTGTTTCCCGTGTAGTCCAATTTCATCAAATTCGGTCCAGTAGTTCTTGAGTTACACTCCAATAACTGAATAGAATGGAAGTCGGTATTAATTTTTTCAAATTGTACTTGTTTTAGGTAAAGTTACGCATCCCCCCGAAGGGTTCTCGCATTGACGTGGCGGGGGGGCTCAGTAGCCGTGACTTGGATCACCACGGTGAAGCCAAGAGGAACCCAGGGGCCGCGCCGGCGTTGGGGTGCGCTGGCCGGCTTAGGCGGGGCCGCTCCTATGGGCTTTGGCCGCCAAGTCCACATAGGAGTGGCGGGGTCCGGGCGCTTTGGCGCAGACTCGAGGAGGTGGAGCCCGGGCGCTTTGGCGCAGGCTCGAGGAGGGGGGGCCCGGGCACTTTGGTGCAGGCTCGAGGAGGTGGGGTCCGGGCGCACGGCGCAGACTCGTGGAGGTGGGGTCGCGAGGGGGCTATCCTCTGTGGCTGACGTAGCAGGCGGTGGGGCTACGTATCCGACCCACCGCAGGGAGACCACGGGCGTCCAGACACGGGGAAGTCTGGCGCCCATTGTTGGCGGGTTTGGTCTCCGAGGCAGTTGCGGCGCGCCATGTGTTCTGGCGTGCCGCGAAGAGAAGGGTCCGGCAACGGACCACCGCGGCAGGTTCGCGGTCGTGTGCAAAATCTGTCCCGCGTTCCCGCCAAAAGCGGCAGTGACGGAACACCCCGGGGTTTTGGTGGGTATACGGACTCCCACATAACCACCTACCTCCCCGTGGTGGGTGGTATCATAAAGGATTTCCCAGGACAAAAAAAAAGGTAAAGTTACGCACAAACACAACATTCAAGGCCCGAGAAGAGATATTTCTGCTCACCACACTAACCCAGGCCAGGGATCGAATTTGGGATCCCTAGCTTCGAAGCTATGGGCGCTACTAACTGAGCGCGACAGAGGCAAGGAGGCGTCAAGTATTTACGGGCCTTACTCATATAAAATAAACGCTGCTTTACTTTGAAATTACGTTATATAAGCACTTTTTTTAACGAATTAATCCATTTGAAGTTGTTTAATTTCAATGTATGAGAATCGCGAAAGACAAGAATTCATTATTATTATAAAATATGAAACTAATAATTCGCATAGAATTAGATTAATATTAAACGAGAAATGCTGGTCCTGACACATTGTAGCGTCCACAATCTACTAATTTCAACTAAACTTCCATCAAGGCTGCTGCACGCTTTAAGCCTCGGATACACTAGGGGACAAATGAAGCGACATGTTGTGGAACATGTTGCTCAACAACTACGTTGAATGTCCAGAGATAAATGTTGCGAAACATTTTGCAGGCCACAGTCAGTGCCTAAAGAAATGTCGCCCGAGGAAGTTGTGGCGATTAGTGCTGCCTACATACTTGATTTGGGAGAGAAACGTAAGCGAAAGACAAGGTGGTGGATACGGAATTTGTATTACTACAACGAGAAAGGAGTAATATTTTAAGTAATCTCCGAATGTTGGACGGATTTTTGCGTATTTTACGCGTATCTGAATTGGAAACTTTCCATTGCCAAACAGGATACAATCGTCTTGGATATTTTGGTTGGTTGGTTATTGGTTATTTGGTGGTTATTCCACGGGTCATGTTTCTTTATTTTATTTCGGTAATCACGGTTTGAACAACATGTCATGACTGCGGTAAAGCTCAAGAAGTAAAAGTGCGGTTTCGTTTCCCCACTCTACAGATATGTTGAGGGGCATTCATCGTCGCATACACGTCTACACTCGATAACAAGCGGCGCGACACTGACCCGGGACCGGTCACGTGCGGTCGCTCTCGAGGCGGGAGCAAGTAACAGGGTAGCAATACTCCCACCTATTAAAGTAGTAATATTTCAACCTTACCATTAAATGTGGTACCACCACGTCAATATAGCAAACTTAAAATAATAATGGATTACGATAGACGTTTTGATGACGTATTATCAAATAGTGCACTCAATTCGCGTACTTTGCAACCTGGAACGCACCATTAGGATCGATATCAGCAAAAAAAGAAACTCGGCGTTAATAGTATTGAAATAATTATGTTCGACCGTTTTGTGTCGGTTGGAGTACGATATTAAGTATGATTATTGTAAGCTTGTTACAAAACGCTCCTGATTAATTATAGTTTCGTAAAAAGTGGGAGTAGGCTCCCTGGTCCCGTGTCACATGAATGTCTCACAACATGTTGAGATTGTTGAGGAACATGTTGCGGGACACTAACAAACGTTGCAGCGTTACGGAGATTCAGTGTTGTGCGTTATGTTGCGGGACATGTAAGCTTGTTACAAAACGCTCCTGATTAATGATAGTTTCGTAAAAAGTGGGAGTAGGCCCCAGGTCCTGTGTCACATGAATGTCTCACAACATGTTGAGATTGTTGAGGGACATGTTGCGGGACACTAAGCAACGTTGCAGCGTTACGGAGATTCAGTGTTGTGCGTTATGTTGCGGGACAAAATGTCTCTTAGTGTATCTGGGGCTTTAACGTTCTAAACTCGTAAATAATAATATATACTTAACGCAAACCTTCAGCGCTTACGTTAGAAAACATAACTCACGTAATCACACAAACTTCAGCAATTAGAAACGCCGCAAAACTAAAATAACGGTAAAATCTCAAGTTTTGAGTTAAACTTATTCGTATCGTATATAATTTGGTTTCGCTTCACGCTCCAATCCAAACGCTCGACGTGGAACTCTGAGCGTGGTTTTAGAGATTGAAAATAAGTCTGCAGTTGTTGGAAAAACAAGATTAATTAATGATTAAAGGCACTAAAAATGTCAAAAAACCTGCGAATTGAATACGTTTTTCTCTAGATAAATTACTCCTCTAGTATTTTTATGATAGGACGGATATAATCGCGAATATTGTCCGTGAAATTTGAAATAAATTCATAGTTAAGTTGTCTATATACAGACTGACTGGTTGAACACTTTACATAAACAAGGACATGATAATTCATGGTCACATGAAACGTTTAAAAAAATACCGTTAAACTACAGAGGAAACCTTCATTCTATGTATGTGCTATAACTCGAAAATTATGGACACCGTCCGAACGGGGTTAATGACCCAAAGCGCCGCGCCGCGTTCAAAGGAATCAAGCTTCGTCCGAACGGCGTTAATGACCCAAAGGGCCGCGCCGCCCGCGCCGCCAAAGGATGCCGCGAATGCCGCGATCGTCGGCCGCCCGCCCGGCCGCGCCGCGCTTTTATTACTACACGCGCGCCGCGAGTGACCATGTTTATTGTTTTGAGTAGACAATTAAAGTTAAATTAGGTAAATATTAGGCACCTATTTTTTTTTCTTAATTAGAACGAGAATCGAGTACTGAGCACTATATATCAATATGTAAAGTGTTCAACCAGTCACCCTGGCAACCATTTATCGTACATAGTATGAAGTCATCTTTTTTATACGGGATGATTTTAGTATTAAATATACAATTATGCAATTGGCATACGTTAGTATTCGTACATAGTATATAATAAAAGCTTTCCGCGTTATAAATTACAAATATTCGTAATTCCTCCAAACCCACGCAACGGATTTCCGTGCGGTTTTCACCATCAATTAGATATTTACAATTTTTAGGGAAGTAGAACAAAACAAACTACACATTTATATTACGAGTACACCGTTCGCTTGTTATATATAAAATAAAGCATCGGAGCTCATTACGTTCCCACTGCTGGGTGTTTTTCTTATCGAGGAGGATACAGGCGTCAACGCTGGCCTAGTTTGGCTTGTTGGACAGGCTAGTATTGAAGTTATCAGGCCATCCGTATGCCTCTGACATTGACTACCGATTTTATCCGAAAACAAATAATCAGAGACGACGACTTAATGTACCGTTCGAAAGTTTGATTATCGACTTTTATTATTATTTGCATTCTCTTCCATATACACGAGTCTAATTTCATACCTTAAGGCAAGTGTTGTAGCAGCGAAAGAGGCTGAAAGGGAAGTGAATTGTATGTAATTGTTTATGTTGTTAATACCAAATATTCTTGACGAATATTGCAAAAATTGTTGAGTTATTAAACTTAATAATTAAAGAAATAGCATAATTCATGTCTTCACCGTGGCCGCCATATTAAGGTTGTACTGAACGTTTTTGGAGGAGGTAAGCTAGCGAGACAAATCTAGACTTAGGTGGCCTTTAACATTGAAAAATCTGGGGAGTTGCACAAATCCTATATAAACTTTGCTCTATCTCCTATTTGTATACAGTGCATTGCTCTTAACGCCTACCTATCGTCTCCATGTTTATCGTATAGATTTAAATAAACATTTAAAATGTTATATTTACTCAAATATAAAATTTTCTTTGTTTTTTTGACGACCATGTAGTAAATGGAACAGTCCATACTGTAAGATTCCATTTAAATAATATCAAAACCAAGTCTGAGTCCATAGATCTCATCTCTAGCCACTAAAAGGCGAACATGAGCTATTAGTAAGAACATACGTAACTAATCCAACGAGATCATATAGCGTATCCATTTACACTTAAGCTAGGAGTCTGGGTTTGAATGATGAATGTGTTATCTCTTTTGAATAATGATTAAAATTGCGTACTAAACATTTGTTCGTGATCTCAATGATCTACATGAGGTCAATCGTCAAGTCCAACTCGGCTGGGCAGCGTTCCGAAACTTTGCGAAGTCTTGTCGTTCAAAATACCTCAGTGCCTCAAACAAAACAAGAGTATTTGACCACTGTGTGTTACCAGTGATGACATATGGCACTGAGACTTGCGGTTTCTTACTATGGGCCTCATAAGCAAGCTCTAATGGAGGATCCCAATAATCTATCTATCCACGGTTTTCCTTACTATTGATAGAAATTTGACATAACTTTCATACAAATAGTGTCAAATATCTAACTCTAGTAAGGTAAACCGGCGATAGATAGATTATTGGGACCGGCCGTAAGTCGCACAACGAGCTATGTAGAGGGCTATGTTCGGGGTATCTCTACGTGATCGATTCAGATTTTTTTTGTAGTAGTGCCACGCCGCGACCTCACAGCCGTATGGGCCGGCACTACCGGAGAAGTACCACACTCCCACATAACACCGACGTGAAGTAAAATAGCATAGTGAACGGCACTTTTGCTAGAGACGCAACCGATATATCGGAATGACGAACTGCAGTTCTAAGCTCCGGGTGGCACAGCAACTGGCATGGGCAATCGTCAATTGTTTGTATGAATGATTTTTTGAGCAATCAATAAAATAGCTGAACATTACTTCTTAAACACAAAATAGGTAGGCATAGAAGGCGACATTTTATATAACTTAAAGGTCGACAATGTATTTGTGATGCCCCGAGTGCTACAGATCTCCGTACGTACAGAGGCTTATCTTGTCTGCTTGTTTGATTCCAAGGGCATAAAACTAATTAATATGACCAATCAGGAACTGTCTCTACACCTCGACGAGTTCAGCATCTCAAGAGTAGTAATAAAATCAGACTAATATTATCAAAGCGAAAGTTTGTGAAAAGTGTGTTTGTATATTTGTTATTTTTTACGCTCAAACAGTTGGACTAATTTCGATATAGTTTGGTTTGGAGGTACAAGGGGCTGGATATAATGGATACTTTCATCATCATACATTACCACGAGGGTGTAATCGCTGGGTGCAGCTAGTCTTGCGATAAAGGTCAAATCATAAGATCTCCTGACTTATATACGAGATTCGGATCGTGCCCATTATTTTACCCATTTTACTATATATATAAGGACTCTTCTTCAAGATTCAGTTTTGTTGGGTACCAACATAGTGTCCGATATTCTGGCTCTTAAGATTAGTTATTGTGCAAGACATTGGCAGCAAATCGCTTGTACAGAACAACACTTATACTAGTGAACTATCAAAATTGAAATTAATCGAGAGAAAAATTCACACCTCGGACGGGATTCGAACCCGCGTCTTCTGACTATCCGTGTCAGACGCCATGATCATCTAGGCCACTGACGCTCGAAGCCGAGCATCGAATTTTTAACTCCTCTCCCTCCTCACTCGTCCCCGTAAGACGGTTAAATCAGATAGAGTTTCGAATCCCGTCCAAGGATGTGAATTATTCTCTCTATAAATTTCAATGTTTAAGATCGCTAAGCAGGCGTTAGTGCTTTGAAAAGTAATAAATACTATATAATCATAATTTCAGTAAATTATGGTTTACTACTCGTATTATAATTTTTTATTTTTTTTTTATTTTTTTTTATTTATTAACAAAATCCACAGATCTTAATGTTATTATAGTATACTTTAAAAGCTAAGTCTTACATCTAATGACGGATTTACTTTATATAAATGTACTTGAATAGAGAGCAGAGATTTAATAATAGTTTCTTATTCCGTGCGAGGTAAAATCCAACTTCCTATTAATGCTTCCGAATAAAAAGTCTATAAATTTGATATTTCTGTTCAAATGTGTGTATGTTTACCCAGATTTAACGGTCGAGTACTACTCAACTCGACTGATCTAAAACTACCCATATAATTGAATAGAATACTCATATTTTTTGAATTGGTATTCTACGTGTTATATAAATGTGGATTTTATTTTGCATAGAATAAGGGTTACCATAGTTTAGAGACTTTAAATCTTAGTTCGTTGCTTAGTTTAGTGTTCTACATGAACAAATTGCTAGATGATTACGTTCTACTATGATTTAGGTTTGGAAGGCACTGTAATAATACTACTAGGCTAATATTCCGCATAGACTTCAGTTCTACGTGGAAGTCAGTGCAACACCGCGCAAAACCTTGTAACTACTAGCTACTATAAAACTTATTAATTATATTGCGGTATCTAATATTGAATGAAAGTGATTATAGCTCAGGGCACATAGCACGCGGAACAGATGGCCGATGGGGCCGAGAAATCCTAAAGTGGAGACAAGGTGGACAGACGTCCTGATAAAGGTCAGACGACGACGTAGGATGCAGGCCGCTTCTATGGCGGTCCCTATGGAAATTTATGGGTGAGACGTATGTTCAGCAGTGGACGTACGGCTGGATTGAGCTCAGGCGAGGCGAAAATCAACCGCCGTCCCCACTGCCGCGGGATCGAATCATACTCAGGTTTGAGTTTTATCAGTTGCAGTTTTTGAACCCATGTCTTTCTCGACAGTCAAATAGTGTTAGTATCGGACAAAAAGGCTCAGTAGTCCGATTATTTAAACCATCGGACGACAAATTCTCATCAGTCCGATCATCGACTAAATAATCGGCCTACTGATAATAAGCCGCTATTTTGTTAATGTAAGCTGTAGTAATGACTTCCTCTGATATAAATATATAAATAAATGTGCATTAGAATAACCAATCAAATTTGCACGTTGGCCACACAAGAATAGCTCAAGAAATAATAAGACAAGCCTAAAACTTAGTTGAACAACTCTAAGATTATCATTGTGTATTATCTATACAGGTTGGTAGAGGGACCGACATACCAAATGAGCGTGTTCGGGGGCCCAATTGGAGAATACAAGTTGGCCTTTTTTTGGCCAACACAACAAATCCCAGACACCCCAATTTTTTTAATCTTTTTTTTCTGAATTTTCCCTTTTTCTCCGAAATCGTACCTTTTCGGATTTCGGTCCCCCGAACACGCTCATTTGGTATGTCGGTCCCTCTACCAAACACCCTATATATAAATGTTTGATTATAGATAGAGAGTTAATAAGTATAACCATACCTACCTTTTGTTACCTATTATTATTGATCTTATCTTATGCCGTTTTCATTGTTAAACTTTAAATGAACTTCATGGAAGAGACTGTCTTTTGTAACACAGTTTTTACTAACACAAAAGGTAGAGATACGAAAACCTCTGTATACTATGTAAAGGTTTTCAACAAAGATTATTATTATTATTCCTTATTAAAAAAAAACACGGATTTCATCCGGTACTTTACATAGGCATAAGTGGGGCTGTAGCCAACAACTAGAGGCCCGTTTGGTATAAAAAATACAAAGTAGTATAAAAAACAGAAACTTTTGGATGAATGGGACATGGTATATCTATTATAAAAATGGGTAAAATGGCAAGGCTATTGATATGATCTTATTAGTGATAAGAAGATAGTGGGTTATGGAAGAGACTACGGCACCTGCCAATTTCAGTCTCATTTTGAAATATTTGAGCAGGTGGTGACTAAGCCGGGGGTCAGGGGTCTCTTTTAGCCCAGGGAGAATCAGGCTCCACGGTGTCGCCTTATTTATTATTTATTTATTTATTATTATTATTAATGTTTTATTTACGTTCTCTATATCATCATTCTGCAGATCTCGAATTCATTCCATAAAGCACCCTTTTTAGCTCATAATTTACATTTATTGTTAAATAGAACGCGGCCATTTATCATATTTTCCACATATTATGCAGCGGCGATGCGCATTACCAAGTAAATGCTAAGTCGACACAAAATTACTAGGATGAGTTCTCATTAGGGAAGAATCTTACTCTAAAAACTATACAGTTTAAAAAAAATTAAACTGACTTCCATACTATTTTTGCAAATCAATACATTTTAAAACCCGATGTATGTGATAAATTATTCCCTAACAGTAAATATAAATGTAAATCGGTTCACAAGGAACAAAATTAAGTAACATACACCATTATATTGAATTTTTTCTACATTTGCTAAATCAATTTTATTTTTTTATTTATATGAGCCTGCATCTGAAGCCTATAGCAAACAATAACACCTATTTTTGCGTTGCGTCACTGCGGATCGAATCTAAAAATCAGCGCTGTGGATAAATTTGCAGCATTTTGCTGCCGTGCGATTCTCTAAGAGCAAACATCGTCGCATCTTTGACAACATCCGAGAAACAAGTGAAGAGATGATAATTTATAACCTTATGTACAAGGGCGAAGTATTTGACAGTATGTCGACGAATCATTACAGAATCGCACGGTTGAGCTCTGACCCTGTCTGACAGCACTGCATGGCAGCTATCCTAAAATATCTAGACTAAGTTTTATTGTATCTAGTTTATTTATGACACTCATTTATAACCATTTAATTTCATAATTTCCTACTTGTTGTTGTGTATAGTGCTTGTTACAATAAACGTCTTCTTCTTCTTCTTCTGCGGATTATCATTAAAATCAATTAATATTTGACGGATTAATTCCGTAACAAAGGTACATAAAACATACGTATCGTGATTGTGACCTCTTTGGTCGTTTAAAAATAGGGAGAAATAGAAATTAAGCAGCAACTTCTTTGACAGATGCGGACACGGTCTATGTCTTGTCTTACTGTAAGGGGTATTCAAATGACTAATTATTACTGGGTCAGTTTTCGTTTCTGACTCAATGTTTATGCTATTATAATGCAATTTTCATTTTTTCTATTTGCTGTTCATTTTTCATTGCATCTAGAAAGACAGTTCTTGGTCATGTTATTAATTTTTTAATAATAATTTATTATTATATTCTAACATTTATATTTGTTATAATGAGATTAATTATTTACTGTACATTTATATTAACTTATTTAATATTTTAATATTAAAATAAAATGATTTAAAATTAATTTAGTTTTTTTTTCAATAAAAAAAGGATGTTCGCATTAGTAAATTAGGGACACGGCATCACAATTAAAAATTAAACAATTATTTAGTAGTATTTTTATGAATGCTTAGAACTCAAACCAATGTCACTTATTACAACCAATTTATACAATATTTAGTTTAGTGAGATGTTAATGAATGTTTAGGAATAAAAAAAATACATTTTTTAACAAATTATCTATTCTGCTGTTCATTGACACTCACGTGTGACATAATCACGCAGTAGTGTAGCATCACGGACGGTGGAGTCATTGGTTAAGTACTGTGGATTAATAATGACTGGCTGGTTGGCACAGTGGTAACAACCCTGACTTCTGAGCCGCTGGTTCCGGATTCGATCCCCAGTCAGGTCAAACATCTGTGTTTCTGTCTGAAACCATTTACAAACTCTAGATTTAAACAAAATTCATACATACCTACATCCATAAATGTCATTATTATAGACGCCCAAAGATATGCTTCCCTAGTTATCAAGTCAAAAACATGAATAAAAAAACAAGTTATAATTATTTATGAAATTCTCACAACGTAGCAAGAACTACCACGATATCCAGTGTGCACCCGCCGAATGGCTCCCGACCGCACAGAACTTGGCAAATGGCTTAGTATTTGCCTCCCAAATATATATCCCCACTGCTCTTAGCAGTTAGCGCTTGTTGGTATTAGTGACGTCTACATACGGTTAGTGTTAAGGCTCAAATGCAGCTAAATGCAAGTCTTAGTGGAGTAGTGATTGTGGGCATTAGGCCAACAGTTCCATGCGTCGTATGTAAACTCACTTACCTACCTACCCTTATGTTCACTACCAGTATAATTATTATTAATGACCACGACTAGTCATTTATCTTATATATACATATATTTAGTAAAACCGTCATCGAGGTCACCGAGATGATATATGAAATGACATATAGTATAGGGTTAGATATAAAAAACATTGTATGGTATTTAAATATTTTTTTTTAAATTTATTTTTAACTAGCATCTCTGACTTTGAAGCACAAGGCCCAATTTTGATGAGCAGCTCTGTTTTTTTTCTTATGAGCAGATTGTTTTTCTTGTGTCTGGGGGCTGTGATGTGTCATTTTGTGTGTTTGAGAATCGCACGGCTGAACTCTGTATGTTCTGTATGTTAGTTAGCTTAAACAGATTCGTCTCAGCTACAATGTAGATTCAATTCTGTGAGTTTATGTATTCAGTTTTAACTGTCCAGTATTAAAGGGCGCCGGTTCTGATTCAAGCCAAAGGCAATTACCGAGAGGTCAGCTTGCACTGGGCACTAGCAGCTGGTAATCACTTTAGTTTTAAACGCCACTTTAAGCTGAACTTTGGTTTATTACTTTGTTTTTTCATCGAGTAATTAAGTTAGAGGAGATAATGTAGATAATCCAGTTGAACGTTGTTGTGCAACGATTTTAAGATAAACTTATATAGAATGCTCGCGCTCGGAGTGTAGGCTTATATTCTTTCGAAAAGCGCACTGTATAGAAGTATTTTCTTCTTTGGTTCTGGACGTGAGTTTATAAAGTTGTAAAGTGGATGAAGTTAGTAAATTTAAAAATCGATCGTGAACACAATCCAACTTGCCAACACGAATAACCTTTTAACCAAGGAGGCCAAAGCTCCAAATTAATAGTAATATTTTAAAAATATGGGAAGAATAGTAAAACGCCGGGAGCACATGTTCAATGTAATTGGATGAATTCTACTAATTTTATAAACGCTAAAGTTTGCATTTATGGATGTTTGTTACTCTTTAACTCAAAACTACTTAATGGATTTCAATTTTTAGTTTCTTAAAAAAATACATCAAAAATAATCTAAAATGAAGTTATTTATATTATTTGACTTCAAAATAATCCTTATCTCCATTGTTATAAAATCTGGTACTGTATCATGGATTAGAAAATTACATAATGTATACATCTTAATGCAGGCGACTGTACCTATGTAGATAGATGTGGCTCTGGAATAACATATAGGATAATTTTTCATCATCAGCATCATCCATCACCACGCAGGTGTAACCATGGGGCGCAGCTAGTAAATTATATTAACTAGACATGACTTTAAAAGTAGTGGGCTAACACCTGGATCACTACAAAATTAAATAAAATCCGTGATTGATAACCTTTAACTGAAGTTTCGAGAGAGAAGTAGTCAAACGAAGATGTTATTAATGATTTAATTAATGCAATTTACTACGTTTCCGATTTGGGCACGCTCCTGCACGACGACTGCCTTAGGGTGGCTGCAGGATTCCGACTTGGTTGCTCAAAGTGTGCGAACCCCACGTCTGCGTGTACGGTGCGATTGTGGATACGAATGGTTACCATTGTCTCAGGGCAGGGCGAAGACCACGTGGGGAGCCGGAGCAACCCGGTTCCTGGAAGCGGTCCGGCCCATCCTCAAGAAATGGGTCCATTGAGGGCATGGGTCTCTTACCTTCCGGATGACACAGGTCCTCTCGGGGCACGGGTGCTTCGGGAGGTACTTGTGCAACGTTTTGCGGAGGGAGGCGACCCCTGAGTGCCACCAGTGTGGCTGCGCGGAAGAAACCGCGCAGCACGTGCTGGAAGTTTGCCCAGGGGCTGTCGAGGCGCGGCAGTCCCTGGTTGCAGTCGTGGGGGCGGACCTCTCCTTGTCAACCATCTTAACAAAGATGGTCGACGACGAGAGGTCATGGGAGGCGATGGTCTCATTCTGCGAGGTCGTGATGTTGCAGAGAGAGGCCGAGGAGCGAGAGAGGGAGATAGATCTCCCGTCCCGTCTCTCTCCCGCTCCGGAGAGCGCGGACACGGAGGCGAGCCGATCGGGCTCGCCTCCGTATCCGAACAGAGAACCTGTGGTATCGGCTGTGGGGACGGCCGATGCCCCCAATTAGGGTTAGGTCCTCACATGGTGTGGATGGCCCGCGTGTTCCGGGGCATCCCACGAGGTGGTAATAGGGAGGGCTTTTTACACCCTCCTCAGAGGCTGGGCCTGCGTAGGCGGGAAGCGACGTCGGTGGGGGCTGTGGTCAATATGAATAGTCCCACGGTTCCCGCCACCATTCGATGACGATGGAACACCGCAGAGGTTTGGTGGGTATTCTGCCCTTCTGGCGGAGACTCCCACACGCGCACCAGCTCTACCCCTTGGGCTGGTGATCAGGATATAATTTCTTCCTCGGCGTAAAACAAAAAGGCGAAGACCACGGATTCATCTCATCACCAGGAGAGCGCTCGTTTTGGCGAAAATCCCTTGCGTCATGTTTGGATGGCAAACGGCCAGATAGACTGGAAGCGGCAGCCAGAGGAAAGCACCTCTAGTACGCCGCCTTGGATTCAGCCTAAGAGATTGTGCCGTTTGCTGTGTGCCAGCTGTCTAGCTGGGCCGTGGGGCCTGGGGGCCAAGAGATTTTTAAAGAATTCGGGCGGTGGCTTAAGGAGAGAACACTTGATCCTCAGTAGGGCCATTATCTCGTGCAGAACATTTCTCTGGCCATACCATGCGGGAATGCCGGTAGCCTGATGGACACGTTTGGACGAGGGGGAATCAATCGTAAGGGACTTTGACACATGTGCAGACGTTGATGTTACATTTTATTAATTTCATATAATGTTTAATTTTTAGCAACAATAACAAATGTTTTGATGTACTTATATTACATAAAATTTCAAATAGGTAAAAAAATTTCAAATAGGTGGCGAAAACAAAAAACCTCTTATTCTATAACGAGTATTTTGATACTGTAATCCATGATAATAGAAAGCGTACATCACCACACGAGTACCAGTAACGTGGCTGATCTCACACTATTACGCTTTCATCGTCCATTTCAATTAAATGTTTTTATTCCGTACATTTTCATAAACTTGTATTATTTTTCCGCATGTGTGATAAATAATTTGTTGAGTTCGGTTGTAAACCATGTATTACGCGCTCGAACGATATACGCCTTCGGTCGTAGCGCTTAAATATATCGGGTGTAAAAGATGGTTTACAGTCCTTGGTTGTACTGTTTTGTTAAGGATCAGCCTCCATTGTACGGTAGTCGAGTCAATAAACTTAAAGTGGACAATGCACTTAGATCTATAAATACTGACATAGAAAAAAATATTTTTAACGTTGCTTAAAGTCTAGGTGTTGAGGTATTTTTTTATAATGGTTCATTAAAACGTGACTCCTTCTTGCCTGATGGAAAGCGATGACCATTAAAATGAACCATGAACAAATGGAATCAAGAAGCCGTAAGCTGCAGTAATCGCCACCCCTATGATGATCTGAGAGATGCTTTTTCACGCCCCGCTTGAAAGAACCAGGGTCATAGCTGCAAGGAAATACGTACGCCAGCAGAGCATTCCAAAACTTACTTACGACAGAGGTTTTGAACAGTATATGGATGCAATGCTAGACCGGAACGAGTAGTTCGGGATCGGAAGGGCGAGGAAGGAATAAGATTAAAAAGCTCTTCATTCCTGTTACATTGAATTCTCTTTGTGGGGAACTTCTTGGCGTTGATTCCTAACTGACCAATGATGTGTTATATATAAACCTCATTGTATCTAACGATGTCTCTAGTCATTCCTACACTAGGTCCAAATTTATTAAAGATCCAAAATTTTCATAGATTATATTCTGATAATGTCTGGGAAAACCTTTAATCTTGCCATGTGAGAAGTGCTCAAAGGCAATAAGCGACAAATAAACTTGCTACTCTTATCTATACGTAAGTGGTATCGTATGACGATAGAATGATGAAAACATTAACACTTACTCAAAATTGAGAACAAATATATAATAGCGTATTTCAGATACAGTGGTGATGATTCTGTAAGCATTATTTTAACTAAAAATCTCCAAAGTATGGAAGTTCTTAGTATGTTTGGGCTAAATTCCAAACAAATTAGTATAACACTTTTGAATGACAGTACATTTCTCTTCAATTGTGGGTACATTTTAGACAACCGATTAACCGTCTCGTAACTTTTGCGAGAGCACCAAACTAACGTAAAAATACCCAAAACTGAACAATATAATCCTATTTTTAGAAATGCCATGCTAAGTGTTGTATGAATTGAGATTTCAGTGATGACATAATAAGAACTACCATAATAGGATTTTATTTTGTACAAGTGAATCACTAACAGTATCTTATTACATATAGGGGACATTATATAACGTAAATTAATAAAGTTTAGACATTCACACCCCCGCACTAGGGGACACACAATAATCACCGTTAGATGGCGGACGCGGTGGGGTCGCAGGGGAAGAGGACTGTCTGACTGAGAGGCGCCGCAGTCCCTATCCTCTGCGGCCGAAGTAGCAGGCGGTGCTACTCACCTGACCCATCGTAGGGGGACTTCGGGCGCCCAGACTCGGGGGAGTCTAGGGTCCATTTGCGGGCTAGGTCCCCCGTGGCAGTTGCGGCACGCCAAGTGTTCTGGCGTGCTGCAAGAGAGAAGGGTCCGGCAACGGACAGCCTCGGCGGGTTCGCGGTCGTGTGAGAAATCTGTCCCGCGTTCCCGCCAAAAGCGGGAGTGACGGAACACCGCAGAGGTATGTTGGGTATGTTGCCCTTCTGGCAGAGACTCCCACATAACCACCCTGCTCCCCCCGGGGCCGGTGGTATCCATAAAGGATTACTCTGGGTAAAAAAAAACAAAAAAAGGGGATACACAATAATACGTGTGTATCGCGTATCCCCTAGTGCGGGTTGTGAATATATCACAACATCTCATCAAAAATTGGCTGGTCGGTCTAAGTCGGCAGCAACCCTGTCTTCTGAGCCGCTGGCTTAGTTTCGATTCCCAGACAGATACATAGATAGATAGATAAAATCTTTATTGCAACACCACAGAATTATATAATACAATAAACAAATGAAAAACTTCAAATTAAGTGTCACAATGGGCGTTCTTATCGCTCAGAGCTTCCAGACAACCACCAGACAGGTGAGACATTTATGTTTAAACATGTATGTTTGACCTGTGTCAGGGTGCGTATAAGTATACAAGTATTTAATGTATGACTATAGTAAAACTTTAGTAATCAGATTACTATAGCGCAGGCCTGCCAAGTTCGGGATCTGCAAAACTATCGACCTATACTCTGTCTATTAAGACACGTACGTATATAAATAAGCATGTACGTATTACACATATGTACATGCATTTACTCCTTTAAATCCATGATGGAGTCAACGCAGGTGTGTAACCACCTTACGCCGTGAAAATGTTGACTAAGCTAATTTGCAAATTATCACAAGTATACAGATAAGGTGCGGAACGAGATGATGAACGAACGGAGAGAAGATGCGAAAGTCAATATTGTGTAGATATAATGTTTGATCAGATTTTAATCCTACCTGTTAATTGTAGAATTGCTATGAGCACACACTACGAAAGGTAGCTGACGTTTTGTTATACTGATGTTACATTAGGTCTTTGTAACACGGGGAACGTATTGTGGTCTCAGATGTGCGAGGATAAAAACAGTCCAAAGCTGTAAGGCACACACATTAGGGAAAGCCCTAAGAAGATATCATCATCATCATCATCTCAGCCGTAGGACGTCCACTGCTGAGCATAGGCCTTCCCCACAAATTTCCAAAAGGACCGGTTGGAAGCAGCCTGCATCCAACTTCGTCCTGCTACCTTATCAGGTCGTCAGTCCACCTTGTCGATGGACGACCTACGCTGCGCTTGCCGGTACGTGGTCTCCACTCCAGAACCTTTCGGCCCCATCGGCTATCTGTTCTGCGTGCTATGTGGCCTGCCCACTGCCACTTCAACTGGCTTATCTTCTGGGCTATGTCGGTGATTTTAGTTTGTCTACGGATCTCCTCATTTCTGATTCGACACATAGAGAAACCCCGAGCATAGCCCTCTCCATAGCTCGTTGTGCGACTTTGAGCTTGCTTATAAGGCCCATAGTAAGAGACCACGTTTCAGTGCCATAACTCATCACTGGTAACACACAAGAAGATATATATATATACTGAATATTTTGTATTTCATATTGTAATTTTATTTAATACATTCACAGCTTCTTCCGACACACGATTCGAATTCTTTTCGACCCTTTAGTTAAAATTCAATTCATTCCAGAAATTTTCCGTCGAAGTCGCGCCTCGTCGGGAAACTTCTGGAGTTCGCGGAACTATGGAAATTGTTTATGGGACCGTCGAGACGGTTCAATATGAATTTAATATATGTTTGCTCGACTGCGCTGAGGAAGGTTGTGTTTTAGAGCTTTATGCATCCATGTTTATGTGTATAAGATTTTCTATGCTCCTCCGGCATGATTTGATGTTCACTAAGAAGAATTCAAGATATCAGTCTGAATAAAAGGAATGACTTAGCCCACTCATATTATAAAGGCGAGGCGATCGATTGTCATTCACCTTTAATGATGATATCATCAAGATAGGCGTAACACTTTTCAGTTATTGGAGTGTAAATCAAAAACGGAGTGTATATCAAAAAACTGATTGATAAAATAAACACTTTGAACAACAAATACAATTTTAATGGGTGGTCCCATTAAAATTGTATCTAATAAGTACTAAAGTTGTCTCCGTTCAATCTTAATAATTTAAGATTAAACCTGAATTGTTTCTGACAGCGATATGTAAATAATACGAGTTGTAAAGCTCAGGCCACAATAGAAAGACGTATACTAATAAAAGCTTACAGCGCATAAAAGTTTAGTGCGTGTAAACTTTAAAGTGAAGTATATACCACTTTACTTTAAAATTTACACGAGAATGTACTTGTTTGTACTCATAGGAGTAGGTGCAGCTATATAAATATATTAAACTGTGCCCACTAGGGTTCCTACAATATCCACCACCCGTATCCGGCTTGTGGTGGTGAAATCCAAGTTGTGTAATTTGGTTAGCTGAAATAATGTATATTATGACAAATTAGAAGACCAGATTTATTTGCAACATAGTTTAAGAAATTATGTCACTTCAAATATACAAGTCAAAAAAATTCAAAAAGATTCAAAAGATTCAAAGCTTTTATTTACAAATACTTGTGAGATTTACAACATTAAAACGTGCCATATACATCATTGCTATGAGTCTTTACTTTAGATTTTATTTTGCCTATCGAATTACCTTCTGCAAAAGAATAATGTTATCATCATCATCATCAGCCTGTAGCAGTCCACTGCTGAACATATGCCTCTCCAATTGCATGCCACTTAGGTCTATCTTGGGCTTCTCGCATCCAGTTTTTGCCAGCCGTCTTGCGCAGATCTTCACTCCACCGTGCCTCAGGACGTCCTACACTACGTTTGCCGAGACGCGGTCTCCACTCTAGAACTCGTTTACCCCAACGGTTGTCGGTTCTACGGCTAATATGGCCAGCCCACTGCCACTTCAGCTTGCTGATCCGGTGGGCTATGTCGATGACCTTGGTTCTCTGACGGATCACTTCATTTCTGATGCGATCCCACAGAGAAACACCGAGCATAGCCCTTTCCATAGCCCGCTGAGCAATGCCGCTGAATAATGTTATGCTTCAAACTAATAAAGTCTTTTATTAATATCCTATAGGCGAATAAGACTGCTGCATGTAAGCTGTAGCATAAACTATCATCTAAATATGTGAAAATCTTTAGCTTAATTAGCTTACACATTTGACCTAATAGTTAAATGTATTAATTACTGAATATCCCTAAGCTATAATTTAGTTATCCTAATAATAAATACCTACGTAATACGACAAGTGATGACTTTTAATTTTTAAACCCTCTGATTTGGTGCGTTAATCAGCCGTCACTCTACAGCCGTGCGGTTCTCTAAGAGCAAACATCGTTGCATCTTTGACAATATCCTTGAAACAAATGACGAGATGACAAGGAACGTCGGAAAAACAACCTTATGTACAAGGGTGATATCTCATAAAGTATTTGACATCGATGAGCTCGTCGACGAACGCAACATCAATTATTAGAGAATCGCACGGCAGACCCTCGATTGCGCGTATAGCGTTTCTGCGTGCCTTTCATGCATTCAAGAGATTCACATGATTTAAGTCTAATTTATGCCTCATAAAACGAGTATGGGATCTCGTAAAGGGCCAAGCGTTCCCGTAGCACCGCTAAAAGGCATCCCACAGAAAAATCACGTGGCTTTTCCTAGTAGTGGTGCTTGCTGCTTTGGTAGTATAAATGGTGACGATGTACCTCACTCGCCTCCCTAGACGGGCGCGGATGTGTAAGCAAAAAAAATGGGTTAAGCAAATAATGTCACGGATAAAGTACTAGATTCTATATTTGCCGATATGGTTCTATCTGCAGAGTATTACTTTTAAATAGAGAGTAATAGCAATTATTTTGCAGAGCTTAGTTTTATATGAATGTTCATAGCGGCTATGGTGCCGATATCTACGATGGAATAATCTGAGCAATCACCAAGAGTGAATGCGATGTAGGTATAAACTAATTTTCAACTATTTTAAGTTATGTTGGTGATGTGACAGTTATAGGGCTAGTGTTGCCCTGTCCTGTGTGTTCACTATTAGATAAGCGACTGGCACATTTCGTCATTTTAATAACATAAAAAGCAGCTACAAAGAAAGCCGTTTGTATTGCCACCACGAGCAGGTAAACATGCCAAACTGGCCATTTTTAACAGCTCGTGGTGCAACAAATGGCTGTATTAACAGCTAGGTGGTAATACTAAATACTAACGGGTGTGTAAAAGTACGAGTACAATATATGATACCGAGGCATATTTTTTGATAATGAATAATGGGTAATATCAAAAAGATTTTTTTGATCGGGCTAAATGCTGATTGCCTGTATCGGCATTTACAGCGTCACCGGACGGGTTGCGAGCGCAGATGGCACTCAGCCAGATGCGAGCGCAGAAGGCGCACTGAAGACGCTTCGCCGCAAGGAGAGGAGTAGACGACTTGCTCAAGAGCACCACTAAGGTACGGACCGCGGCTTGGGCCGTCGCCATAAAACGGAAGTCGGAGAGAATCGCCCCGGTACCTGAGTATACCGTTGAAAGTGGGCCCTATGAATTTTTACTCTATCACTGTTTCGGGAGAATCTAACCGAGATATAATTTTTGCCTCGAGCTCGCCGGCGAGCTCGCTGTCTGACTTATTTCAAAATGAAATATTTTCCGTCGCCCTATATTTCAATGAGATAAATCTTTTAGATAGAAAACTATCATGAGTTATGTCCATAATTACGCTTTAAAACCGGCTAGGACTCGCTTGATATTTACCGGAAATATTATCGAACCAGTTTCGAACTTATTTGACGATAAATCCTTGTTTCGTAATTTAAAAAGGATTGCTCAAATACTTTCATCAAAATCGCATTTCGTGACTGACCCAGTCTCTTTGCGGCTCTCTCTCTACCCAGATCCGAGAAGCGTCGTGTAGGTAACCCGAGTACACCCGGGTTTTTACGTACATTCCGACTATTAATCTCGGGCTTAACCCCACGTGGAGCGCGTCCATTACTCTTCTGTAAATTAAGTCTTATGTACGATTAAAAGTTCGTAAGCGTCTGCTTGTACAATTTAATAGCAGCGATTAGAATATTTTCTACAACATTTAAAAGGTATTGTTTAAAATGTACCTAAAATGTTAATTAATGTAAACTAGCTGTTTTACGCGGATTCATCCGCGTGGTGATGTATGATGATTATGTAAGGTATCATATGTGCTTTCCCGGGATATAATGAATAACCTTTCCAAATTAGATTACGACCTGTTCAGCTGTTTAAAGGTGATAAGGTAACAAACAAACAGCGAGACAAGGTGTTATTATTTTTTCTAAAATAAAAGTAGCCTATGTTACTCCTTATAATCAGATCAGCTGTACGATTCTCTAATGGTTCATAGTTGCGCTCGTCGGCGAGCTCACCGATGTCTAATACTTTATGAGATATCGCCCTTGTCATCTCGTCATTTGTTTCACGGATGTTGTCAAGGATGCAACGATGTTCGCTCTTAGAGAATCGCACGGCAGATATTTGACAGTGAAAGTCCCGTTAAAATCGGACATGCCGTTTTAAAGATTAGCTGGAACAAACAGAAAGACAAAAAATACAGACAAAATTATAAAATTGTTTATAATTTAAGTACCGTATAAATTTCATATGCATTTATTGAACAGCTGTTAATTTGGAATTGTTAACAGATACTTCATTTTATTTATCATATCAACAAGTTAAGCAACACTTGCTGCGGTCAGAATCAAGATGGGTGACGGCAAGTTAACTGAGCGGTTCCGTGCTTTGGAAGATACGTTAAGCCGTCGGTCCCGGTTGTTTGTCTTAGGACAACAGTCTTCGACATGAGTTGGCCATTAACCTATCCACCAATCCGCACTGGGCCTGCGTGGTGGATTATGGCCCAACTGATGTTTCTGAGAGGAAAGCTCCAGTCCTAGCAGTGGGAACGAAATGGGCTGATTATGATTATGTTATGATACTCTTGATAACTGGGTGACTCACCAGCGGCTTCAGAAAATTCTACTTCACTGTATGCTTATAACATAAAAGTGATCTGCCAAACGTCTTTAACTTCAGCAGTTTAAACTGCACACTGATGAATCAGTCAGCCAGAACAAGTATTATATATTTATAAATAGATATTGACAACTAGGACTCTCCAGTTGAGGCACACTTCAAAGCTTTGAGTACCGACGCAAAGCCACGAAGTTTATCGGTCGCTTACCGGATACGTTTCGAAAAGTTTGCTCTGGTTTTACAGAACTTGATTGCTGTATCTCCAGTTCCTCTTGTAAGATTGTAAGTCTGAAGTTGTTTAGTTGTGTAATAATATTTATATGTGAATATGTTATATTGTAACACGAGATATAGAATTACAAACTCCAGTTTACACTGGCTTAAAAACCATCATCACCACTATATCATCATCATCATCATCTCAGCCGTAGGACGTCCACTGCTGAACATAGGCCTCCCCCATGATTTTCCAAAAGGACCGGTTGGAAGCGGCCTGCATCCAACGTCGTCCTGCGACCTTCCTCAGGTCGTCTGTCCACCGTGTCGGTGGACGACCTACGCTGCGCTTGCCGGTCCGTGGTCTCCACTCCAGAACCTTTCGGCCCCATCGGCCATCTGTTCTGCGTGCTATGTGCCCTGCCCACTGCCACTTCAACTGGCTAATCTTCTGGGCTATGTCGGTGACTTTCGTTCTTCTACGGATCTCCTCATTTCTGATTCGATCACGTAGAGAAACCCCGAGCATAGCCCTCTCCATAGCTCGTTGTGCGACTTTGAGCTTTTCTATGAGGCCCATCGTAAGAGACCACGTTTCAGTGCCATAAGTCATCACTGGTAACACACATTGGTCGAAGACTCTTGTCTTGAGGCACTGAGGTATTTTTGACGAGAAGACTTCGCGAAGTTTCCGGAACGCTGCCCAGCCGAGTTGGATTCGACGATTGACCTCTTTCTCGAAGTTGGACCTGCCTAGTTTGACTGTCTGTCCCAGGTAGATGTACTCGTCAACAACTTCAAGAACTGAGTTCCCAACTGATATTGGGGTAGGTACAACATGGGCATTAGACATAATTTTCGTCTTGTCCATGTTCATCTTAAGACCTACCCGTTGGGAAACTCGATGGAGGCCTTCGAGCATTGTACTGAGGTCTTCCATGGATTCTGCCATGACTACAATATCGTCGGCAAATCGAAGGTGAGTGATGTATTCGCCGTTAATATTGATGCCAAGTCCTTGCCATTCCAGAAGCTTGAAGGCGTCTTCCAATGTAGCGGTGAACAGTTTCGGAGATATAACGTCTCCCTGTCTCACGCCTCTTTGCAATGGAATTGCCTTCGAACTCTGCTCCTGTACTCGGACTGACATGTAGGCGTTTTTGTACAAACACTTCAGCACTTCAATATACCGATAGTCAATACGGCACCGCTGGAGAGACTCAAGCACTGCCCACGTCTCGATCGAATCAAAGGCTTTCTCATAGTCCACAAACGCTAGACAAAGAGGCAAGTTATACTCTTCGGTCTTCTGTATAACTTGCCGTAGCGTGTGGATGTGGTCTATGGTACTATAGCCTTTTCGGAAACCGGCTTGTTCCGGAGGCTGGAATTCATCAAACCTGCGACTGAGACGGTTCGTTATGACCTTCGAAAACAGCTTATAAACATGGCTCAAAAGCGAGATGGGTCTGTAATTTTTAAGTAAAGTGTTGTCACCTTTCTTAAAGAACAGCACCACCACGCTTTTGTTCCATGCTTCTGGCGTTGAGCCTTCGAGTAAGACGGTATTAAAGAGCTTCTGAAGGACTTTAAGTACCGGTGTTCCACCCGCTCTCAGAAGCTCAGATGTGATACCGTCGTCACCAGGCGCCTTGTTGTTCTTAAGCTGTTTCAAGGCCATTCTAATCTCGTACAGGCTGATGTCCGGGATATCTTCGGTATAATGTCGGGTCAGCTTGGCTCTTGGGTCTTTGACCGAGCTGCTAACAGGTTTAGCGACCGAGGTGTATAACTGTCCGTAGAAACTCTCGACCTCTCCTAACACTTCCGCTTTGGTCGACGCTACACTGCCGTCTCCTCTCTTCAGCTTCGTCAACTGGCTTTGCCCAATAGACATGTCTCTTGCAAACACTTTGGAGCCTTTTTTCCGCTCTATCGTCTCTTTAATACGGTTTGTATTAAAGATCCGGATGTCGTGTCGCAAGGACTTCCATATTCGTCTATTGAGCAGCCTATATGCTTCAGCATCATTCGAAGACTGCAATTTCAACGAGCGTCGTTCAGCCATGAGGTTGAGGGTATCGTTGGAGAGTTTCTGTGGCCTATCTGTACGGTGGGGTTTAAAGTACTTGGAACCCACTGTATGGACAGTTTCTACTAACCTGTTATTGATCTCGTCCACTGAAGCGATGTTCTCAAGGCAATCGAAGCGATTGGATAGCTCAAGTTGAAAGCTCTCGGGGTCTTGAATACGGGCACGAGTGGGTCGGAGCGTAGACTTCATCAGACGAGACCTCTCCAGTTTGACATTAATATTCACCGTGCCTCTTACCATTCGGTGATCACTACCGGTTTTAACCCTGTTGATCACGGAGACATCAGTGAATATTTGCCTTTTGGTTGTCATAATGAAGTCAATCTCATTTCTCGTGGAACCATCGGGACTCAGCCAGGTCCATTTCCTGTGAGGTGGCTTCTGAAAGAAAGAGTTCATCATAAAGAGTCCCTCTTTCTCCAGGAAGTCGGCCAACCTCTGTCCCCTACGGTTCCGTTGTCCATAGCCAAATTGCCCCATTTTCGACTCATCCTCGCTTCTCTTACCCAACTTCGCGTTGAAGTCCCCCATAACAACTAGAAAGTGCGTTTCAGAGGTATGTATGGCCCGACTAATGTCCTCATACATATCCTCCACCTCATCATCCGGGTGCGACTTCGTCGGTGCGTATACCTGAATGACCTTCAGCGAATATCGTTTGGATACTCTGAGTATTAGGTATACGACCCTATTGGAAACGCTATCGATCTTAACTATGTTGTTAGTAAGGGACTTGTGGACGAGAAACCCGACACCACCTTGGGACTGTTGGTCGCCCTCCCGGTGATAGAGTAGGTTACCTGATTTTAGGGTTATCGTGTCCTCACCCGCTCTACGGACTTCAGATAACCCCACGATGTCCCAGTGTAGCTTACTCATTTCTTCTTCCAGCTCATATATCTTCTCGTCTGTCCTCATCGTGCGTATGTTGTGTGTTACCAGGGCCAGTCGTCGTCGTTGGGGGTGGTAGCCGGGCGTCTGCCGGGGATTCTTAGCACCCCCTGCCCCACCGTTACCGTGGCCGCTACCGTAGCCAGGAATAGCGGGGCTGCCGGGGACTGGGGGCCTGGTTCTTTTTGTCCAATCCATAGGGGGTTTTTGCCAATACTCGCCACGCTTGGCAGGCGGGTTGGCGAGCGCAGTTTGTGTGTGTTTGACTGGGAAGGTGCTGCTGCCCACCTTCTGATTTGTTATCCCTTAGCCGCTTTCTACGGCACCCACGGGTAGAGTTGGGGGGGTGCTATTCTAAGCCGGCACCGCCACGGCACCACTATATAATGTTTTTTATTTCTCTGAGTAATCATTTTGCTGCCTAATTAAATTTTTGAAGATATTGTTTTATATATTAGTTAAATTTTAATTGTTTTTCACGACATTTCTTTTTGTTACATTTAAAATATATCCTTGTGAATTGGCGTGAAGTCTACTGGACACATGTGGCTATTCAGGTTTAGGTTTAAGTTTAAAGAACTTTATTTCTCATAAGAAACGTTGTTCACTTACAATGAGATTAACTTAAATATATCTAATTACACTGAATCTTCTGGCGTGGTTAGCTTCACCTTGTTATTTACGTATTGCTTAAGTTTACTCCGATATGCGTTAACCCATCACATTCTTTCACTTCATTTGGTAGCGGATTGTTTATTGTATAGCTGTGCTCCTTCAAATTGTATCGTTGTTGTTCCATAGTTAGTACGTGGCTTTATCAAAACTAATTTTATTCAACGCCAGAATACCAGCTTTGTAAGCAACCGAAACTCCTAACATATAAAGATAATTATTAGTTATGGGACTCGGCGTGAACATGTAGCGCTGATATAATTACAAACATATATAATTATAAGTACAAACAATGTGGTGTCTAGCGACCATGTCCAGTCCGCGTCGCTCTCAGCCCGCTGAACTCGTTGCAGGGGCGGACACCTTCACTTGCCTTTATTTCTTACATTAATCTACTTGTCGGGAACATTCAAAGAGCGACTCAACAAAAAATAAATTACCTCTCTCAAAATTCAGACGAGAAAGTTCAAATCAAAACGAAAATAAAGGTCACATTCAGTACAAACATCAGAATCATTCAAAATACAAATACACTTTATTCTCACCAAAAATAGAAATTACCCAAAAATATAGGCATATCTAAAAAAGTATGTACAAAAGGTGGTTTTATCGCTAAGAGCGACCTCATCCAGACAACCTTTGGATAGATTAAATAATTATTTTAATAGGAGGGCGGTATATCTGTTAACAAATAATAAAAATTTCAAATATAAAAAAGGTATAAAATGAACATTTTAGAAGGAAGAAAAAGACAGCTATACAAAGTAGTGCTAGATACATTTACATAAAATAATACGCAATATTTATATAAATATAATATATATATATATATATATACTTACGTTATATATAATAAACATGCAATAAATTAATATTACTCAGCGTGTGACAAAGTGTAGTAATACTGAAAGGTGTGCATATGTACATGGTCAGGATTCACATGGCAAAGTATCAAAATTTAATTCTCATATATATTAGTTTTTTAAATTATATCCTGAATTGTTTGGTCAGCTATATTAGACATGCATATTCTCGGAGTTTGTTGGGGTCAATGCGCTTAGCAATCCCTACGCCATCTATTCATTCATCTCGGTCCCCCTACCCTGCATACTCCCTCTCCCCGAGCTACACCTTTGCCAGGTCCTGCGTAGGCCCCTTGTTTCCCTAGGTTACGTTCTGGAGGTCATTGCCGTCTTTGGCCTAGTTTTCAGAGCTGAACCTGTCTGAGTATTAGAAAACTTTGGTTACTCATAACTCGGAATGTTTACTACTTCCTGTGCCGCAGTAGTTAGGTCCCAATTGTACGCAAGCTTCTGTGTAGTTTTAGTAATACTGCACCTTTTTGTTACACGCTGTATAATTATATCCATGTTGGTCTTTTTTTTATAACCGGCGCTTTCTGGCCGGGCTGCAAACTAGGTCCCTAACGTGATCAGGGGTTTTGGTATACATTATTAATAATTAAAGGCGTATATAGGTTCTTATGCTAGGTCACTTAATCTACGTATATATGTTTATATCTGTGTCTAAACCAGTTACACTTGGTATTCAAATTATCAACGGGATAATTACCATGTACATTTTCTAAGAGTTTCCGTTAGTTCATCCGTGATCATGGCGCTTGCAACAGTGCCGAAATATCGGAAACTCATAGAAAATGTACATGGTAATTATCCCGTTGATAATTTGAATACCTTTTATGTTTGTGACCATGATAGTTTAAAATCTTATATCAGTTACACTTGTTTTAATTATTACTAATATTTTACTTATATTTATTATTACCTTTCTTACATTTTCGCTTTTCGGACTATTATATTTTATACAATATAATTTCCAAAAGCTGTATTTATCTATTTATTTCTATTTATTACCCTTTTAATTATTTTTACACAATATTCTATAAATCTATTTCTACAATTATTATCTAACATTATTTCACAAATATTTTCTTTATTCAGTATATATCCAGTTTCCATTTCAAAATCGTAACGTTTTTGTTCGTAGACTGGGCATTCTACTAGTACATGTTCTACAGTCTCGTTCATGTGCGGTTCACAGATGCACGATGGACTCTCTTTGTATTTAAAGCGGTACAAATAGTCGGAGAGCCCACCGTGCCCCGTTAACACTTGTGAAACGATGCCTGTTATTTCCATACGCCTAATTATATTATAGGATAGGATCAGGGAAGAAAATCTTTATAGTTGACGCGGTCTCCTCGGTCTGATATCTATGGTTCCATTTGCCAAGCGCATCCAGACGAATCTGGCGCTTGACAAACGATGCCGGACATTTGTCGTAGTGGGGCCGTATCTTCAATTTAAGTGATGCGTCTTTCGTCAGAGTATCTGCCCTTTCATTCCCCTCGAGTCCCGCATGTGCTTTATCCAAAATAAGTCCAAACATACACTTTTTTGTTATTTGCTTGACATAGCTTTAGATTTTTTCGCGTTTGGACTGCGAGGGGATGGAATGAGCAGTTGTTAAGTACTGTATCCAGCGAGGATCGTGAGTCGCTATAAATCCCGAAAGTAGACTCCGTCCTCCCTAATATCACCTCCGTTGCCTTGCATATTGCAAGTTATTCTGCCTGGTAGACGGTGCAGTAAGATGACAGTTTTCATTTTCAGGCATTTGGTTTCGGCAGCACCACTCCACGGAGATAGTGCTGCTCCAACCTTGCCTTCAATTTTACTGCCATCCGTAAAGATGTTCAATGCTTGTGTATGTGTTGTCACATGTGTCTCGTCTTCCACGCATATGAACTCCAAGCGCATATGGTGCGCAGGATGCGGGGTATCCACGAACGCAGTTCTACGCTCGATATCCATATCTCCCAGTCGCGACTGGGGCCCGCCTCTCTTAACTTCATATAAGGCAGCTGCTTCCTATATCCGAAGATAGCCTTCTCTGAGCTCTTCTCTAGAAGATAGATCTTGGACTAACTAAGGGATCTCAAGGGTAAATCAAGAGAACAGATAAATATTTAAAACTGTTCAAAGACTTAGCATGCCTAATCCTGATAGTGAGTGCGTTCCAGAGGCGCACTGCCTGCACAGAAAAAGAGTGGTGGGTGGGGAGTGGTACAACATTGTATTGTGTACCGGCCTCTTAAAGAGTTAGTTATATGTTGACCCAAGAGATATAGAATAGGTGGAACTGAGATACTGAAAGCGTTCCTTTAAATAGCCAGGAGAAAATGGGTTAAAGAGTATATCGAAAAAAAAATCAGTAAATGAGTATTCCGGCGAAAGCGTATGGGGTGCCACTTTAGCATTAAGCGGAATGCGAAACATGATCGTATTCACGAAGACCGAAAATCGAATGCAGAAGTTTTGGAGACTCTGAAGCTTATTTAGCTGGTCTACAGTTAGATCAAGATAACAAGCATCAGTGTAGTCATCAAGCATGTGTTCATGTCCTAAAGCGCGGAAACGGATGTAGTACCTGTGTAGAGTGGTGGCGCCACCAGCGAGGTGAAGCTTAAACTATTGGTGTTGAAGGTGAATAATATCGGGAACTGGTGCTTGGATGATTCAACAGAACTGTATTGAAACACTGAAAGATTTTGAGAATAACACAACACTGTGCATTTCCACCAAAAAACCTGAAAAAAATACATGCCCTTAATCATTAAATTTATTATTGAATAAATGTTGTGATAAGGAACATCAGAGAGAAAACAGGTGTACGTGCTTTTAAATCAGATAATAAAGGGTTGTTGGATCTAAAATATTTTTCGTAGTAGCGAAGACGGCTGCCAAAACTGTTGGCAGTGCAGCGGGGCCGAACCAACCTTTAACAGAGTCGTAGCACAAACAATATTGCGAAAAAGTGTTCGTCTCGTAAAAATCAACGAGTCACGCTTCGGCTGACAAACTATGCGTTGTCTGTGTCACAGTTGCCCTAGATAAATGTCAGTTTATACAGTTTTACGTGAATGACACATTACGTTACACTTACGCAGTTATTCGTGCGAGGCACACAGGAGGAGTGACAAATTTTTGAAATTGGTCCAGTACTTTTTGAGTCAATTCGTTACAAACATAAAATCTTTCCTCTTTATAATATTAGTATAAGTATAGATGATGATGAATCTTATATAGCCTATGTTACTCAGGGTGAATGTAGCTTTCCAATGGTGAAAGAATTTTTGAAATCCGTTCAGTACTATTTAAACCAATTCGTTACAAACATACATACAAATATTTCTTCTTTTTAATCTTAGTATAGATGATGATGAATTTTATATAGCCTATGTTACTCAGGGTGAATGTAGCTTTCCAATGGTGAAAGAATTTTTGAAATCGGTCTAGTACTTTTTGAGCCAATTCGTTTTAAACATACATACAAATATTTTCTCTTTATAATATTATATATATTAGTATAGAGTGCGCGATTAGTATAGAGACCACGCTCTCCATGAGGATAGGCATCAGTACTGCCAGAACACCGGTCGGAATATAACGACTAGATGATAGACGTGAGTGTTTGCCGGTTTTATCCTTTAACTATGAGTTCTCACGGAAGTTTTTATATTAATATGGATAATAGTTTTAGTGTTCTACGTGTGATAATCACCGTTCAACTCAAAACTAAGTACATACATTTTCAGATCCTTACTAACTTTGCAGACAAGTCCAATTATACACAAAATCTATAACACACATCTTAATCAGTTAACATCATTAGCACGGCAAATTGAATTCAATACCGACATGTACCGAGTCCCCGCGTGTGCGGATATTGTTATTAAATTTGGTCGAACAATTGCCAATTCCCTGGCGGGGGATAATCCGGCTCTGGATTTATTGTTCGGTTTGCAAATTATGAATCGTTATGTTGTTAAGTAATTACGTTATCATACAACTCTATTTATTAAGTAATTATTCATTATATTTATTTACAGACTTGACACTACCCCCTGAAGTCGTCTAGGAGAAGCTAGACCATATTTTTTTAGTAAATTCCTCACTAAACGAGGTTAAAATCAACTAAAGAGATAATTTGATGCTTGGATGGCGCACCTCGGTGGTTTAGTGGTCATGGCTTCTGCCATGGATGGTCGGAAGATGCAGGTTCTAATCCCGTTCGAGGATATGTAATCTTTGCTTCAAAATTATATTATTACTGTTGTAAGACTTTTAATAAATGTACTTAAATCTCAGTGGCTGTTAATTACAATCTCACCACTAGACCAGTGGTAAGATTTTTTTCTGTTTTGTCCTTGTCAAGACAGACAGAGCAAAACTTTCTGATAAAGGATTAAGGACCAAGGTAAACAAAGCAAACCTAGCGGGTGTTGGTGGGTATGGTCAGATTTTCTGATCACCGACATTAACTCTTTAACTATCGAAAATGCTTCAAGGACCACAACAACCTGGACCGTTTGAGTACTTATATTTCTGCAGGGCTGCGTTCCATCAAGCCACAGGACAAGCCAAAATTTGGCAAAACTGCCGCCTCTAGGCCACAGTTTGCACGGATCAGGATTTGATCACGCCTGTTTCACGACACCCTGTCAACACAAATTGTGTCCCAACTATCCAACATTTTTCTACCTATTACGAGAGCCAAATCTTGGTCGGCTGTCAAAAGTGACAGATGTTGATAGTGAGATAGTATTTTGTTGCATTTTCACGACCAATGGACTGGTTTATTTATTTGTGCTAAACTCGTAATGCCTAATTATATATTCTTGACCGGTGGAGAGTAATTAATATCCTCAAATTAGTTTGAAACCAACAAAGCTAAGTTAGCTAACTATATTACGTCAAACTTGTTTTTGCCAGATAATGGTCTATATATAGTCTATATATATATATATATATATATATATATATATATATATATATATATATATATATATATATATGTATAGCAACGCTCGATCAAATCTTGGCCGATCATTATTTGGTCTAAAGCTTGCTGGAACGCAGCCCGGGACATCATACGCCTTGATATGATACCCTGGTAGCACGGATGTATTCAATTGAAAATTTGACTAGCGACCAGTCGTGACGCTGCAAGGGTTGTTCTAATTGAACAGTTACTATCGACTAATCAAGCTGTGGCTGTTATGAGAAACTCTCCTACATATTTCTTCGCGCCTGGTAGTTGAATAGTGTTATATATTGTGTATATATTTATTGAATTCGATGCTTACTTTAATATTTCTTAAGCATAAGAGCTAAAGCATAAGAGGAAATCCTTAAAATATTGTCATAATATTTATGAGGCAGTTTTCATAAAAAATAAACTCCCTATAGATTTCCCATAATACTCATTATCCCCAATAACTCATTGACTTCCGACATTTTAATCATACAGGTCTTACGTACACACCAGTTTATGTTTTGCTGTTTTAAAATCATACTTACATTACCGTCCGTAAGGTTTATATTGGTGAATTGCCAGAACAAACTCGTTAAACGTTAGGCATGTTCCACAAAGTGTACAATGAAAAGTATTGTAAAATTCTATACCTATACGAGTTTACAATTTTTTACAATAACAGATGAAGCATATTATGAGAAATAATTAAATACAATAAAAATATAATGTGACATTGTTTGGTCCCGAGCAATGACAAGAGATGGCGCCGCTCGTAACGTCATTTGGTTTTATTGTTGAATTGGATTGGCACTCTTTGGGCTGACAGATACTGTCATACTTTGTGTTGTCTATGACAGCAGATCTCTTCCAATTTGTAATTTGTTGAGAAAATAGTTTGCTTTGAGAAAAATGGCGAGCCATATTTGTTGTTGAAATGTATAATTAATTGAGTGTAAATTCGATCACGCTGTAGGCCATGTTGCGTGTATAGTGCTAGAGTGGTACATTACACTGGTTTGAGGATCTACACTGCAAGTTGGAACACCGCCGAGCAGGCCAATTTGAAGATCGCAGAAAACACGTGCGAGAGACCTAGATAAGGTTTTTCGGTTTTTTCCCATTCTAGTTCCTTGCCAACGCCTCTGTCTTCCCCTCCTACTGGACTACCGGACGCTACTCTCATCAGGATTGATGTGAGTACCTCCCATCTATTTGTTAGTTAGGCTATTTTATTGATAAGTTAGGTCAGGGCTAAATTGTAAGACTATTGTTAGGCCATTTGCATCTTGTATATAAGCTCCTTGTTATCAAGGACAATGTGGTGAGGACTCTTGTAAGCACCCGCTTCGCAGACCAATACACAAATCGCTTCCACACTCTACTCCGGTCTGCGGAGCCCCATTTGAAGTGCGTTCCACACCAAACAGACATACAGATGTAGGAATCAATTTTAAGATTTTTGCGAATTGAAGAATACGAAGAAAATTACAATAGCTAAAATCGAATTAACAATTTAAATTATTTTTTTTAGATACGGTCCACAAATGGGTTAGAAATCGGAGAACATACACAAAAAATACAAACTCCTTTTTAGAAGTCGGTTAATAAAATATTATGCTTAGCAAGAGAAACATCACCCACTGCGCAACACTTATTATCAGATTGTTTAACTTAACTGGACACAACTTGTAACTGTGAAAAGCCGGTCTTAAGAGTTAGTTCACCTCATTTAGCTCACGACGGATCGAGTCTCAGGAGAACCCGGCCCTTTCGCTACGATGGAACATGTATGGGATTCACATGGGTTTATAACGCCTAGCGCCTGAGGGGTTTTGGGTGCTAAATTTTGTAGTTGTTGAGAAATTCAAGAGTAATAATAATATGATGCTACATACACACCTGGCCTTTAGAACCCAAACCAGGTAGAGCGTTTACTATGGTATCTTAATGACTAATATACATACTTATATACACACCCAGGCGCAAACAGACATGATCATACACATATTTTTAACCTGTCCGGGATCGAACCTGGGACCAGCGGCTCAGATGGCAGGGTTCGCGACTGAAATATAAACCTTTTATTTTGGTAATAACACTTTTATTACAGTATAATTGTTATATTACTATATGAATGTTGAAACCTACCTGCTTAGACGGCTAGGAGATTATCAAAAAAGTCAGAGTATGGGTTCTAGACGTTTAATATTCTTCTAGAAAGCCCAGAGCTGGGTCGTGAGTACAGACCGATTATGCAATAGCCTCCCTTGTTACGTGGACTTATCTCAGAATAGCAGTGAAGTCCTCGACGCGATGGTGTGGGTGGTGCAGTAACTGGCAGAAGGCAGTAGCGGAAAAAACGGGAAACGGGCAGCCTCAGTTGTCGGGTTAGCCCAGACGCCCAGCAGAATTCAGGGTCCTGTGGTAGCTGGTGGCCGCTCCGGCGATGTGCACAGTACTGGCCCCTCAGTCTATCCAGCGGGGGTTCCGGTCAGCGACAAGTTGGGCCAGCGGTAGGTCTAGCCCGCCGTAAGATCCCCGAGATGAGACTAAACTGAATTTAAGTAAGACAGAGGTCTGTTCTAGTCGGTAGCTAGCGTCGGAAAAAAGTACAATGGCTTATCACCCGCCTGCGATCCTCGCATGACGCTCATGACTCAGCCTTGACTCCTCCCCTCTATCGCCTGTTCATCGCGCGTAACCTTATTTGGTAATTATAAAAGCTGTTCCAGATAAGGAAGGCTGAAATTTTCGGGAGGAAATATATTTTAAACCAGTCTTGGACATAGAGTACAGTACCTCTATCTATTTGTTTCTTAGACACAGTTGACTATATACTTGCTTTATTAGCAATAGCGCCCTCTTTGTCGTAGGTGTCTTCGAGCTAGTAATACTTACACCTAGATGGCGACACTTGTTGTAATTTGGCTACAATTATTCTCAAATATTTAAATTTTTAATTACTGAACCAGACTAACAGGTTACAATGTGCATTATGTTGTGTTTTCAGCCAAGGTGCTTGGCTGTCGCTTTTCAGGGTTTATGTTACAAAATGAAGTAGTAATAGTTCCAAATAATGAGAATATATAACTTACTAGCTGGTGCCCGCGACGTCGTCTGCGCATGAATAGTACTTCGAGTAGCTTACTATCTTCTCCAAAGCCATATCTATCTTTATACAAAATGTTCATAAAATATTTACATGGTTAAATGAATAAACTTAAGAGGATTAGTACTTTCCATGCTAATTCCAACTAAAAAAAAACATACGGGCATAGTAAACAATTTCACGATTCCATGAAAAAAAAATCACTGAAATCGGACAATGTTAAGACGTAGAAAAGAGTTTTCTCTTTTAGCATGGAAAGTACTAGCTATACAATCCTCTTAAGTACGTAGTAAATCAATCAGTAAACATTAATAATAAATTACAGTACCTACGTACATATAAATATATAATTTATCACCATGGAAAAACTGCTATTACATTTCATCACCCTTATATACCGTTATATTTGTGCTACATTACATCATCCTTCACGGTCGCCGAGAACATCTAATGTATCGAGCTGTCAAAATGATAGCGCGTTTTTAACTGAGCTATGAGAAACTGTATCAGGTTTTTTTCAACTTTGGTAGAACTGTCATCATTAACGATCTTAACGTAGGCCGAGATCTTGTTATTAGGTCCTTACATATGAAATTGGCGTTTTGTATGGGAGGAACAAAAAGTCGAATATTTTTTAATATAATATATTTAATTAATCAAAGTATGAACCATTATTTTCTATGCACTTTTGCCATCTTATAGGTAGTTCATTGATCCCTTTACTAAAAAAACCAGTCGGACGGGAATCAATAAAATCTTTGAAGGCGATTTGGACTGCCCCATCGGAGTTGAATTTTTTTCCCTTGCAAGAAGTTATCCAAATTTCGAAAAAAATGGTAATCTGTTGGAGCAAGGTCCGGGGAGTACGGAGGATGTCTTAGACTTTCCAATTGAAGCTCTTCTAATTTAGTAGCCGTCTGTTGCGCAGTGTGTGGTCTAGCGTTGTCGTGAAGTAGCAGTGGCGTGGAGCGATTGACCAACCTAGGTTGTTTAGCCGCTAGCTTTTCCATCATGGTTTGCAATTGCTGACAATAGACATCAGCCGTAATAGTCTGGCCAGATTTGAGAAAACTGTAATGAACAATACCGGCACTAGTCCACCAAACGCTTACAAGTAACTTTTTTGGGGTTAATTTTCGCATGGGGCAGGATTTGGCTGGCTGGCCAGGATCCAACCATTGCGCTGAGCGCTTCCGATTATCGTAAAGAACCCATTATTCATCACAGGTAATGATTCGGTTTAAAATACCTTCATTATTGTGCCGGTTTAGTAATGTAACGCAGCAGTCGACGCGCGTTTGCCGATTTGCTTCAGTCAATTCGTGAGGTACCCACCTTTCAAGCTTTTTAATCTTCCCAATTTGCTTCAAGTGAATTAAAACAGTTTTATCACTAACATCGAAGCCTGCAGCTAACTCGGACGTGGTTTGCGATGGATCCGCTTCCACAATAGCCCTCAACTCTTCATTATCAACTTGAGTCTCAGGCCGTCCACGGGGCTTGTTCTGCAGGTCGAAATTTCCAGAACGAAAACGTTGGAACCAAAAACGAACTGTATTTTCTTTTGCAACACGACCGCCATACACATCATTCACCCTTCGAGTTGTTTCCGCAGCACTAGTGCCACGGCGGAACTCGTACTCGTAAATAATGCGATATTTTAAGTATTCCATTTTGTAAAATGAGTGACGCAAACAGAAAAAAAACAGAAAAAAAAAACAAATGAATGACGATCATCGAAGCACAAATACATGAGTCTATAGCTGTACAAATTTGAATTTGGAATTCCTTACCAAAGAGGAGAAATTCGTGATTAAAGTGGCCAGTACGAAAAACGCCAATTTCATAAGTAAGGACCTTATATTTTGTCTATGCTGTGCCCAAGAATACTTTTCCACCCGCGTGGTGATGGGCGATGATGATGATTATTATGATGATGATGATGATGAAAAATATCGTATTAATCCAGCGCCTCATCTACGTTTATACCAAATTTCAGCAAAATTGCCCCCGCCGTTTGAGCGTGAAAGACTACCAAAGATCCATACATCCATACTTACAAACTTTCTCGTTTATAATATTAGTAGGAAGTATGGTTCTATGGTTCTTGGATAATAATATAAAACTGTGTCGAATGTCCACTTGGTAACTGTATTAATATTGCCTAGCCCTCAATTTTGTAGTATCACACTACATATATTATATATTATAATATTATAAATGTGAGAGTTTGGATGGATGGACGGATGTTTGTTACTCAATCACTGCAGAACGGCTAAACGACGGATCTGGTTGAAATTTGGCACAGTGATAGAATATATTCTGGAATAGCATAAAGGCTACTTTCATCATCATCATCATCAACATCTATCACGCGGGTGTAATAGCCTAATATTCTTGGGCACAGCATAGACAAAATAATAAGATCTCCGCCTACGTTTAGATCGTAATGATGACTTATTTTTTGTCAATAGAGTTCTGTCAGAGATGTGTCAGTTTCTGATAACGTAGTCAAAAGCACGTAATGGTTTTAACAGCTCGATACACTAGATGTGTTCGGCGATAGAGTCGGCATGTCATCCATCTTTGTTGTTCAGCCGACTGTAGTCGAGCGATTCCGCCATCACCATGGAGGTGAAACATCCATCCAACGGTCTTGAGTGAATCGCCCGCAATACTTAGGTACATGTTATTTTTAAACACAGCATTACAAATATTTTCGTCTATATATCCTCGAAGGGGTAAGCAGCGGTATTTTAACAGGATACTTTTCCTTATCACCACGGAGGTGAAACCGCAGGGCGGTAACGGTCTAGAGTGAATCGATACTTTTGCGTATATAATTCTCGAAGGGGTAAGCAGCGGTGTTTTCAACGCCTACATTTCGACTTTTAAAATATGTTTTTGGTCACGTGATCATGTAACGGGGGCGAGCCTATGGCCATCTATGGGGCACTGTTCCAGTCTCCGGACTATTATTGAGAAAATCTTTCTCAGAAAAACCCTGACCAACCCGGGGATCGAACCCATGACCTCGAGGTTCCAAAACGGCACTGCCAGCACTACACCAAGACCAAGTGAGCGAAGCCGCTGGCGGGTCAGCTAGTATATAAATAATAATGAAAAAATATATTTAAAGTGTGTTTTTGGTTTGAAAGGTTGTATTTTAAAACAAAAACAATATTCTTTTCCATAGAGTAAGTTAAATTGTCAGAAACTAACATATAATAGTATTTATTCAAATCACATTTAATACGTGATCATTTCCATAGACCAAAATACGATGAAAATAATTTCGTTTGCAGACATAGCGCGGGTAAGAGCTTGTGAGAGTAATTTGTTCAAGACCGATGACAATATGAGAGCTCTATAAATCTATGCAAATTAAACAAGGTTCTACATACGGAACCTTCTATGGGTTAGGTTTATTTGCGTTAAGCGGGTGTTTACTGTCAGCTTTATATTATTCCATTTTCTAAATAATTTTAATTCCAAAAATGTTATGTAGGTTATTAAATATAAAGCTTTGTATATGTAATACAAAATGCGATTTTTAAATGAGGAGATAATTTTAAAATAAAGAAACTAATTTATAAATACACCGCAATTGGATTATTAGGATAATTTAAAGCATGTGCGTGAGTAGGTTAAAACGTTTCATATTTACATTGAGTCGCTATGGTACCCAGCAGATGAAGATACACGTACTACATACATAACTTTACATGCTGTTCTGTAGATCATGAGTGAATATATGAACTTGAACTAGGTAGGTAGTGTAGGCAAAAGCGAGCGCTCGTCGGTGGGGGACTGGACGTAAAGGCTCTTCCCATTCCCCGCTCCTCTTCCACACAGACGAAGCCGGAGTGCCGCTGGGTCGTTTAGTGGGTACGCTGGCATGAATTTTAGTGCTGGGGAGTCCCACGGTACCCAGCGGGAAAAAGGTAGGTAGTGTAGGTACTATCTATTCAGTTCTGTGGATCACAGGAATCCAGTAGAGTACGCGAGCAAAAATGCGAGCGATTCAGCTAGTAAACTACTACTAGGTGGTAAGCCTTTTCCAGTGCCTGCACTGGCAGATGTCCTGCCGGGAAGCAATAGTGGGCAAGCAGTATTGTTATAGGTATGTGAATGGCACTGTAGCAACTGAAATAACCGTATAGCACGAATAGCTGCGTTTTTGGGATAGGTTGGCAAATGACCTAGCGGCTTACCTGATGGTAGGAGATATCGTCGCCCACGGACATCCGCAATACCAGAGGTTTCGAGTATGTGTTGCCAACATTTGAGGAAGGAAGATAGAAAGGACGTGACAGCAGGTGCGAGGGTGGAGGGGGAGGGGGGAAGAGGGAAGAAAGGGAGAACGGGAGAGGAGAGAATTGGGCCTCCGAAACCTCCCACAAACCGACTGAAGACGCAATAGCAAACTATGTTACTTAACGTGGGTGTTATGTGAGAGTGTGGTACTTCCTCGGTCGTGCCGGCTCATTCGGCTGTGGTGTTGCAGCTTGGCTCTACCACCAAAGAACGACACGTTACGTAAGTGTAAAGTGACGTGTCGTTCACGTGAAATAACACAAACTGTCATGTATCTAGGGCAACTATGACACAGATAGCTCGTAGTTTGACGCCGAAGAGTGACATGTTGACGCTTGCGATACAATACAACTTACTAATATAAATATACTTTTTCGCAAATTGTTTGTACTATGTTCTTTAACCGAAAGAGGCTCAAAAACCAATGTCGCAGAATTACAAGTGCAATACGCACTGTATTTCACAACACACACCCAAAACTACAATCCTAAGCTCTGGGTAGTACTACAACTTTTATGGGTAATTACGCAGTGCATGACTAACCCATTTCGTCTCTTGATAGCAAATAAAATAGAAATAAATGTATTTATTTTCCGAATACCACTTAACATGAAATGAAGACAATTAAAATGACAAACATGTAGTTATTCATAAGCACAGGTCAGTAACTTGGCACTCAGCACATAAATGTCATTAGCAACAAGCTAAAACAATGAATACCCGTACAGAAACTATTATGCAGTAACACTGTCTCGTTATAACTTTGGGGAATTATGTGGGGGACAAGGTAAGAGATAGAGGCGATTCTAAAACTGCAGCGATGTAGCTATAGACGCCAAAACTATCGTTAGTAAGGCATGGCTGGCAATCAGGAAATTCTCTTTAAAATCCTACCTCGGGGTTAAAGCTTCATTAAAGATATCATCCTGAAAAAATACCAAGCATGGTAATATGGCTACTGTAGTTCCTGCCCTAATATTACGATGCGTAAAGTTTTTTTTTTCATTTTCCCTCCTTAGAGGGTTATGGTCCCGCACTTCTCGTGCATTTGCCAGTGTCAAGTTATTTGTATTACAAAGTTTTAGTAGAATATTCTGGTGATAATAGTCGTAGTCAGTCAGAGCCCAAAATGTCAGTCAGTCATAGTCTAGTCAGTCTAAGTCATGCTTTAGTAAAGTGGTGGCAACTTTACCATCAGCTTCTATGGAGTTTTGGAAGCAACACGGAAAAACACGTTTCACCACATTATATCACTTGCCCACACTCATGCACGTAAAACAGCACTTAATGAGTAAAACGCCAATTTTAAACATTAACACTGAAAAAAGCATAAGTTTTGATAAATAATACAATGCAAAAACGTTGAGAAATAATGTATTTTGACAGCTGTCTTTATCGTGATTGCCAGTCGCAAATTACTGTAAAGTTTATTATCACCTACAACGTCCACTGATTTGGGGTATAAGTGATGAATATATTTTTAGGGCCAAGACACTTCTCAAATCTGTAGAAGTACTCTTATGTGAATGTTTACACGAGGTATATAAGTAGTTATAATCAAATGACCTACTTGGTAACACACTTCTGCGAGTGTTTATCTTGGTAGGTAGCACCCAGGGCCAGATACTCTTCCTCGAATCTATAGTGTATAAGACACAGTTATTTAAGTAATGCGCAAAGTACAGTGTCGTGGGGAACATAGAATCATACAGACCAGCCGTGCGATTCTCTAATGATTCGTCTATGCGCTCGTCGACGAGCTCACCGATGTCAAATACTTTGAGATATCGCCCTTGTACATAAGGTTGTTTTTCCAACATTACTTGTCATCTCGTCATTTGTTTCACGGATATTGTAAAAGATGCAACGATGTTTGCTCTTAGAGAATCGCACGGCTGCGTCGCACCTCAAATGTCGATGGCACGCGTCATGCTCACTATCAGTGATGTTTGCCCGTCACTCCACTTTCTAAGTACCTATAAAAATATCAAGACCTAATTTGTAGTAATTAAAAAATATAGCCTCATATAAGTGCATGTGTAATAAATAAAGCGTTTCTATATATCTATCGTAAAGGCCTCTTTCCAGCGCGTAAACATGGAACAGCGAGATTTCCGTAACTTGTACAAGCCGCCTTCTAATATGGTCGCGTTCTCAAATTGCCGGTTCCCGTGTTTGGTCGCAGTTTGCCGGCTGGCCTGCTGCCAGCAACGTTTCCCTGCATTCCTGCGGCCGCGTAAATCATCGGCTAGTCTAAACCCACCCTAATATCGGGACAGCCTCTACAGCCGATATAGCTTTTTTTGGTAATGTCACGAACGAATGCAGCTTAAATGCAGAAGTTATAAAATTCATAGCCAATTTGAATATTTCAAGTTTCGCTCGGGCTTTTTTGGAAGTTGAAATGTTTTTTTGGGAAGTGAATGCTTTAAATATGCATTATGGTAATCTATGCCATGCAGTTCCTTTTTTAAGCCTGAGTTTTATAGCGAACAATTTAGTTTTGTATACTATTTTGGCTAACGGGTAAAGGACAATATTTTTCTAAACTATATACATATTTCATATAATCTCCAGGCACTGTTTCCGACCTGGTCATAGCAAGACTACAAGTTACGATTTGTGAACTGAATCTTCCCTTTTCTGGCCTCTACTGTGCGTTCCAAGTTTCCTGATGCATATGGATAGAAACTTGACTGAACTCCTTGAACGGACTTGAGCTAATATAAAAAATAAAATATAGACCAGGAGATAAGTTACATAAAGTAGCACAGGACGAAATACTGATGACCGATTGGGCCGGAAGGTTTTAAAGCACACACCAGCCACAGACCAGCAAACGCAGTGTAGGGCGTCCACTGACAATCTGGACAGACTGGTTATCTGGGCACCTTATAAAGGTCTAAGGCGACGTTGGATGACGGCCGCTTCGAACTTTCAGCACTAGAAGTTCTATGGATGATAACCATACATGCATTAACTTGAATGTCTTATTCTTTTTTATAGATAAAAGATATTTTTATTACAGAGCAACTATCGTATGAATACAAAAACTATGAGCGGCCTTAAACAATGAATATACTTCCTTAGTCTGAAAGGATATGAACACTGGAAGAGAAGAGGCTGTTGTGAATACACGGTGATTTAAGAAAATAAGGTAATGTTAGTTATAAAATAAGAAATTAGATTAATAATAATGGTTGAGATTCATGTACTCCTAATTCGGTCATTATCAAATCCTCAAAGTCTGAAAAGTGAGAACTGCACCAAGAAACTAAACAAATAAATGGTTTCAAATTTGAAAGTTATAGGTACTTTTGACCCTTTAAGGGCATGCGCGAGGCCAAGAATCTCTCGTTAAAACACACCTTCAAAAATAATGCGTCTTTTAAAACGAGCAAATTTGTTTTCAAGAAAGTGGTGATAGTTCGTTGAAATATCTACTTATGCATTGTTTTCAATCTAGCAATACTGTTTTAAGTTAAGTATTATCCTGTGTTTATGAACATGCCGTATTTCCTTTTTCTTTGTTTGCTTCACGCTAGCAGTGAGGCACATTACCATCTTAGCTTTTTGCATACACAAACCGCTGGAGAGTAATATCTTGTGCATCGGATCTGCACGATCTAATTCCCTCCTGCCCATTTTTCTATCGGACTGCCAGAGCGGGCACAAAAAATCGTCACCGCTTTATGGTTGATATTCCGAAAACCCGTACGAAGCGCTTTGATTCTACATATATTATGCGAACTGCTAGTCTGTGGAATTCGCTGCCGGAATGGGTGTTCCCCGAAGGTTACAATCTGGGTGTCTTCAAATCACGAGTGAATCGGTTCCTTCTAGGCAAGCGTGCTCCAACGTAAACCGCATCATCGCTTAACATCAGGCGTGATGGTAGTCAAACGCAAGCCTATTTACTTATAATTTTTTTTTTATTAGAAAGCGAACTCGCACGATATAACTAGTTTTGTAATACCAAAGCCTGACACCAGCTGATCGACTAATTCTCTATATTAGAGATAATTTTCAAGACTTTTAATGTAGTGGTACATTAAAAGTCTTGAAAATTATCTCTGTGTGATGAGAATTGAATAAGGTAAAAGAGCAAACAGAATTCTTATAAAAATAACTAAGCCACTTTTAACCTCTGGATGACACTACAACTGTCATTCACCGACGTTTACGGACTAATACATGTCACGTTTGCCATAAATATAGCTGTACCAGCAGCACGTAGTTCGTTGGAGTACATGGAGCTGGCCAACACAGTTTACACTTTTGCGAAACAATTCGAAACAACTTCCGTTTCATCAAGGGCTTAACCTTTTAACGAACACAATAGTCCCTCCCCTAAAGCCATCCCGCATAGTTGCCCCATTCCCCCCTTTCCCCCTAATCAAAAGTAAAGTTTGTACTCCCACATCCTCTATGAATGGACCATACAAAAGTAGACCCTTTCATACAAAATGAACACGAATGTGGAGTATTGAAGATCTGCTCTGAATGGGGATACTTAGAATATATTTAAATAAGCTTCAGGAGGCTTCCTATTGAACTAGGGACAGGTAAGATGACGCTTTTTTGTCAAGTGTAAACGAATTTTTCACATTAGGTTCGTTTATTCATGGGTTTTATTTGGGTTTAGACTATATTACATAGGGAGAGTTAGTGAATACTAAATAGGTACTGAATTCATGAAATGGTATCTATCATATCAATTTTATATCACATCGGTTAATTAATAATTATATTTATGTCATCATTATACGAGTAAGCATTGTGCTTGCTGCACTATACTCTTGTATCCCGTATGCCGTAAAATCTTTCTTTGTGATAAAAGTATTCATAGGTATTATTGCAGTATCTACTCAGGGTGGATTTTCTGAGACGGGCCAAAAAGGGCAGGTACCATTACCGTTGTTAGCTACAAAATGACCTCCGTAGGAGACTGTCCTTAACTTTTGGAGGTATTTATATTACTTGTTAATTTTATGTGTTCACAGATTTTGAAAAAAAATGCTTTGATAACCACAATCTATAGGTAGATACAAATTCAAAGATAGTAGCTGCTTCTGGGTTTTAGCATGCATAGTCGAAAGTCCTCAAATCTTTACAAATTAAAAAAAAATATTATTGAAAATTATAGAGGCATAAATTATATAATTTGGAATCTCAACTGAGGATATCCTTAGTTGAGGTATTCAAACTTGCGTCTTTTGGCCAAATGTGTCGACGGCTACCGAGGCACCAGTCCGAGGATCGAATTGGTCTGTCTAGTTCTTTTAACCGTCGTATGGAGACGGAACGCCACCTATCGACTTAGGATATTATTGTTCTCTCTAACATTACCAAAGCTTAGCAGTATTTACACTGGCACTTTGGTAATACAAAGAAACTATTTCATCTCGAAACGACGCACGAACGTTTTTAAATATTTTTGTTAGATATTGAAAAAATAAACCGATAACTGCAAAATGATGAGAATTTGTTGGTGATTTAAAATTTGAAGTGACATTGGGCAGGTCATACTACTCGATAAACTTTGGAGAATAAAGGTTATCTAGTAGCCACCCTGAACCAGCACACAGGTAGGTCGCCATCATATTATTGAGTGACGGTGTGAGAGCCAACGGATACCATTATAGCAGTTTTTGGTGTACCACAGTATGCCTTGCGGCTAATAATGATTAAGAGAGAGGTGATCAAACGAGATACGATTTTATAATTTTAGTAGTTGGTAGTTGTAGGACTCTTGCATAGTCCGCCTGGCGCAGTAACACACCTTTGACAGTTACTCAACCCTAAAATAGTAATGTGCAAACGTGAGAGACTTGCTAACCTCGTTGTTTCAGCTGAAAACTATACTGGTGTCGATTCTGTAAGCATTCTCTTAATAATTTACGATGCTTTACGTAAGGTTGAAAATCGCTTGTTATATTAGACGATGTGATGCGAAAATGCATTATTTTTGTACGTTTTCTTAATATATTTCGATATTTACCAACACAATTGAAAAAACTGCTGGTTACTACTTTAGTACTATATGTTGGCTATATATTACCTAATAAAACATTATAGCTTAATCGCTTTAAATTCTGAGAGTTTGGACGTGAAAGTTTATTTTTATAGACTTATTCAGGATTTTGTTCAGCAGAGAGCGAGTAATATTTAAGATTTTTGGTTGGTTATTACTCTTTACTTTTCCTTTTCTAACCTGAGTTTTTTTTTATACAATATTATCGATCTTCGTTCTGCTAGTTGTTTAAACATTCTGCTTTTTACTGTACGAGCGCGTCTTAACTAAAAATCTCTAAATTATGGCAGTACTTATTTTGTATAGGCTAAAATCCAAATTAATATGTACATTTTCGAATGACAGCACTAAAATTAGATATTTCTCTTCAATTGTGGGCATATTTTAGATGGTTTAGTCGTCACGTAACTTGGTGCTCGATAAACTTACCTAAAATAACACAAAATTAAATAATCCTATTGTTGGAAGTGTCATTCAAAGTGTTAAATGATTTTGGATTTTATTGTAAACCGAATAAGGACCACCATAATACATTTTTTGTTCGGTGGTTTAGTTTAATTTTTTTAAACATGTGAATCGCTACCATTATCAAACAAAAATGTTGATATATAATATCTAATATGATAATATAATTTTATTATAAATTTAATTATATTATTAGATAATGTTACATTTCAATTTCCTCAATTAACCAATTTATATGTATTTCTTAATAACTTAATTAGAATTTCATTTTTACGAGTACATTTTATATCCTTAATTGACTGAATTTTCGAATTTATTTTATTGTGTAATTATCTCATTGTATTATTTGTTATTTAATGTAAGATAAATATTGCACCCCTAAACGCCTACATCGAATCCCCAATAAGTTGTAACATCATTTTACACGTGTCTTTTACCAATATACTATGACAATCAACTTGTATAACTGTGTTTCAGTTTGAATTGCAATGTTTCCAGTGAAGTTACAAGGCAAGAGCTGTACATCTTATATATCAGCGTGGCGACCGTAGTACATTTGCCATGCAGGATTTTGAATTGAGGCCGTAGCACAAACAGTTTGCGAAAAAGTATTCGTATTGTAAGCGTACTTCACGCACAGGCCTAGATAAATGACCTCGTGAACGGCACGTTACGTTACACTTACGCAGTTATTTGTGTTTAAAAAATTAAATGGCATTGATCTCTTAGGGGCAAGTGTGACGCTTAAAACCAGGTGAGCGACTTAATTGATATAAAAAAGACTCTAAAGTGTTGGAATATTTTTTCATGTACAATTTAGCCGCCCACTGTTTATTTGCATCCAGCCTGCAGATTGCAGTCACGCTGCGTTTCCCATTGAGTTCCGCGGCGTTCCTACATTACGTACAAATTACATTATCCCGCATTTTTATAGGGGTTGCATTTGTGCGATGGGATCGTAAGTAATTTCATGGCTGCAGAGTAAAGAGATTATTGTGCACAATGTTATTAAAGTTTTACGTTCTGTGGGTTGGTTGTGAAATTAAATCTTACTTATATTATAAATGAGAATGTGTGGATGGATGGAAGATCGTTACTCAAAAGGCCCAAACAATTGATTGGGATGAAATTTGGTATGTAGGGAGATGAGGCGCTGAAATAACAGATAAGATACTTATCATCATCCCTGACCACGGGGACGCAGCCGCAGCGCGATAGTAGTTTTAGATATAGGTACTTGCCACAGATGTATTATATGTACAATAATTATAGATAACGCAAATGCGTGTACTTCCCAAACCCCGACCAAGCGTCAAGGTTGGCAGCCGCTACTTACAGCCCGCACGCGTCTGTTGTTGCAGCCGATCAGATGCGAAAACTAAAAAAGTCGTTGTATGATTCATCATCATCATCTTCATCATTATCATCAGCCGGAAGACGTCCACTTGGATACTTGGATCGGCTACTCGCTTCCTGCATCCAGCGATTCCCCGCGGTTTTGACGAGGTCGTCGGTCTACCTAGCTGGTGGCCGGCCTACACATCGTCTTCCGGTGCGTGGTCGCCACTCGAGAACCTTTCTCCCTCATCGGTTATCAGTTCTGCGAGCGATGTGTACTGCCAATTGCCACTTCAACTTACTAATTTTGAGAGCTAGTCGGTGACCTTAGTTCTCCTACGGATCTCCTCATTTCGGATCTTATCACGCAGGGAAACCGCAAGCATAGCCCTCTCCATTGCTCGTTGAGCGACTTTAAGCTTGTGAATAAGGCCCACATAAGGACCTCGTCTTAGTGCCATAAGTCATCACTGGCAGCACAAACAGTTTGGAAACCTTGGTTTTCAGGCTCTGAGGTATTGGGGACAAAAAGATGGATCGAAGCTTCCCGAACGCTGCCCGATCCGAGCTGGATTCTTCGTGCGATCGCACGAAGAATCCTTGTTGAAGTCGGACCTACCTAATTGGACAGTCTGTTTCGTGTTGTGTGATAATATTGTGTGATATAAATTTATATTGTGTGATTTAACTGCAATAGCCCAAAATGTCGAGCTTTCAAAGGCAAGGACACATTTCCTATTCTATTTTTTTAACGTCGCAGGACGACGTTGGATGCAGGCCGCTTCCAACCGGTCCTTTTGGAAAATTATGGGGGAGGCGTATGTTCAGCAGTGGACATCGTACGCCTGAGATGATGATAAATAAGATGATATTGAACTTAGTAAGGATGTGCCTAGCGTTACATACATACAAATTGAAAATTTAGTTTATAATTTTAATCGTTCTAGATTAACAATACTGTAGCGAACACATCGCTGTTATAAAACAATAACATCGCAAGTTTGTAGACAAAGCTGAGTTAACATCAGTCGGGAAATACACACTTCCCACTTCTTATGCAATGAATCATGGTTTTGTTTTATGGATACAAGTCAATACAATTTTTTATCGTGGAAGTGGGAGGAGACCTGGGGACCAATGATACAGGTTTTCTATTTAATAAACATACTTTAGGCATCAGCCTCCTCAGACAGTTAGGATTTATTTTGTCACTCTTTTCAAATACAATAATTATGTTAAATTGTTTTAACCAACTTTTTGTGAGGAAGAAATTAAGGATATTTTTTGATTTTATTTGATTTTTGTTTCCTACAGATTGCCGTGAAGCTTCATTCAATTTATTTTTATCTAATTTTACCTGTTTCATTAAATAATCACTATATTTTTCTTCAATTCGAGAAAGTTTGCGGTCAACTTTTAAAACTGTTCTATCATAAAAAACTGTATGTCGCTTATAATGAACATTAAAAAAGATTTTCAGGTTTATCTAGACATTCTCAAGTGATCTGTTATGCAACAAACATCAATCAATTTATTTTAGGATATTATTTTTTAGTATTTATTTACTTGAGGTCTGTTTTTACTTCTAACACACTGTATCTACCCGTTCTGTTGATATTTATCACAGAGATATATTTTTCACGAATAAGAAAGTTATTTTTTTTAATGAGACAGGAGGGCAGACGAGCGGGCAACTGGTGATCACCGTCGCACATGCACATCCGCATGACCAGAGGTCTCGAGAATGCATTGCCGGTTTCATCTAAGGCCGGCAAGAAGGTATTCTACAAAATGATGTTCTTGGACCTAAAATATATTATACTACTAGCTGCTGCCCGCGACATCGTCTGCGCAGAATTAGTACTTCGTGTAGCTTATTATCTTCTCCAAGGCCATAATCTTTAAACCAAAATGTCCTAAAATATTTACATGGTCAAACGCAATTGCTATAATACTTGGTCAATTAATCAGTAACCACTTATAATACAGAACCTACGTACATACAAATATAAAATTAATCACAATGGAAAAAACTGTCATTACATTTCATCACCCTTGACGGTCATCGAGCACGTCTAGTGTATCTAGCTGTCAAAATGACAGCTTATGACTAAACTATCAGAAACTGACACAAACTTTGACAGAACTGTCATCTTTACGATCTTGTCGTAGGCGGAAATCTTTTTTTTTGTCTATGCTTTGCCCAATAATAATACGCTTTTTCACCCGCGTGATGATGGATGGATGATGATGAAAAGTAGTCTATGTGCTATTCCAGACTATAATATATCTCTGTGCCAAATTTCAAGCAGATCCGAAATATCCATTTATCCATACATCCATCCATCCATCCAACCATCCATCTATCCATCCATCCAAACTTTCACATTTATAGTATTAGTGGGATAAATAATCACAAACTCTATATATTCATACATCCGCGTAAAATAAATTCAACGAGTTCCCTCGTAAACTATCAATTGAATCGGGGTTAAAATCCTATGTGTTAACCCGGGTACAAAACATACAGGTACAACTCAGTGAAAAAAATCCAAACACAAATCACTCATTGCTAACTTTAAGTTCACATTGCTATTTTAGGTAGTAGGATATAAACGTTTAATACTCGTAATACTAGTAGTTCTGCGAACAGTAGACCTTGTGAGCACAGTGTTATCAGCGGCGATTTTTCGCAGTGTGATCTATGTGCAGTGGGTGGTGGAATATTAGTCCAATAGGTGCAGTCAAAGACAGAAGAAAATTTTGAGTGTTCAAAATAAACAAAAGGTAATCATGTATTAATAAATGTTCTAAAAACCGAATATTACCAAAATAATCCAGTTTCTAAATTTCAAAACTAAGTATATTGGTCTGGTTTTGGACCAATTCTGCTTATATTGTAAGTTCCTCATCATTTATAATATTAAGTATGTGAGTTGTGTAATTATTATGAATAACTATGTTAATGCAAGTAAGTAAATTGGCTTTTGATTTAGCTCATCACCGCGTCCGGGAGGAGAGTGACAGAGCATGTCATTCTTCGACTTTGTATAGCGTTGTCTCTATCTATAGCATGCACTCCGAAGCGCTATAACAAAGGCGTGTACTGTTCGATAAATGTTCCATTGCCCGTATCCATAGTTATTATGTCAGTGAAAGCGGGATATTCTTTTAAGAAACATTTTTATTATTGAATTGTGCCCGTTCCAGAGTTTACAATGAGCCTGGTGATTCATGAGGGCGGCCATCACGAGAGTATGAGTGCGAGAATGTCCCATGAATTATTCATGTTGGTTCGAGCGCCAAGAGTTACGGCCGAGTATCGGGGAACCATACGTCAGGTAGACGGTTCTATTCTTTGAGTATGATGGAAACTTGGCCAAGGTTCAACTTTCTTTGTGAATGTTTAAAATATTATGCAAAATGTACTACGGGAAATTTAGAGAGATTTAAAATTGAGCTCTCGTATTGGTAAATGAACTACTAGACAGGTTCCCGTACATTTCTATACTAATATAATATTATAAAGAGGAAAGAGTTGTATGTAAGTATGTTTCTAATGAATTGGCTCAAAAAGTACCAAACCGATTTCAAAAGTTATTTCACCATTGGAAAGCTACATTCACCCTAACATAAGCTATATAAGATTCATCATCATTTTCATCATCCATCACCGCGCGGGTGAAACCGCGGAGAGCAGCTAGTAAATAATACATGACTAGAATAATCTTAGGGAAGAAATTGTTTGCTGTGGAAGCTAACTATGTCGTAGTAGGACTACGGAATAGATTTCGCTACGCCGTAGCACCGAGCAAATTAGTGTGCTACGATTTCTTTACATTAGTATCTACAAGCCTGACTATACTGTATTTCGTGAAAGGCAATACTTCCAGTGAACATATAGGACAATAGATTTGACATCTTATTATCTTCGGGTGACGACCGCCGTGCATTGTCATGCAAGGTTTTGATGTGTCAGTTCTTAATTCTGAATGGCAGTGGACTGTCAAACATGACGCTTAACATAAGGTAAGCGACTTACTCCTTACGTCACCAATTGTCACAAAAAGCACCTTAGTGTGTATACAACTAATATTTTTTATCTTTTAAAGCACTAACGCCTGTATAGCGAAACCAGACTGTAATTTTAGAGAAAAAAAACTATATCCTTGGACGGTATTCGAATCAGCATGTTTTAAGAATCTGTGTCAGAAAACATGACCGCCAAACCACCGAGGCAACCACCCAAACATCGAATTCGTCTCTCTACTCTGATTTAAGACTCATTATATAGCTTCGTATATTCCAAAATATGATGGGACGCGACATGAATACGAGTACGAAAGGAACGGATTAACTCATATAACTCTGGTTAATTAGGCAGCTCACGAGGGATTGTGAACATGTTATGTCCCACGCGGAAGAACTCGCGAGCTGGTAGCTAGTCTATCTATACCTATATGATAATGATGAATGATTAGTTTATTTTGAAAGTATTCTCTAGCGAAAAATCTCAAAATACACTTGGGGACCGACTTCCACAATTCTTTCACCAATAGAAAGCTGCATAACCCCTGAGCAACATAGGCTATATTTTGAATCAGAATCATAATCATATATCATCACGCGGGTGAAACCGCAAGGCGCAGCTAGTAATAAATTAAGAGGCATAGCTAGTACTTGCCATGCTAAAAGAGAAAACTCTTTTCTACCTCATTGTCCGATTCCAGTGATTTTTCATGGAATCATGACATTGTTTACTATGCCCGTATGTTTTGATGTTTTATTTTTTTTTATTGTTAAAAAAAGGAAATTTATAATAAAAAAATATTTTTATACTGAAAAAAACAAAATGTACGGACATAGTAAACAATGTGATGATTCCATGAAAAAAAAATCACTGAAATCGGACAATGTAAAGAAGTAGAAAAGAGTTTTCTCTTTTAGTATGGAAAGTACTAGCTATGCAATCCTCTTAACAAACTCATTAATCTTACTAACTTTATTTTACTTTGCTTTGAGTAACGTCAAATGAATGATAAACATACGAGTATCTAAATATATTAATTGGCACTACGCTCTCATGTGCCTGTTTTGATCTTATGAAAAGATCAATTGCGCCCCGCGGTCACACCCGCGCAGATGATGATGGTAAAAAGTATCATATGTGTTAATACAGCACCTTATCTAGCCGTTTGTAATGGTTCGCCCCTAATCGTCTGGACAATTTTGAACCAGTCACTTTTTGTAAAGGTTCAACAACCTCTACCTATTTATATTTATTTATTTATCTAATCTAATTTGGCCAGTGATCGTCTAGTCTATGGAGGACCTTACGTTGTGAACCGTTGTAGTACCTAGTTCTTTTCAGGAAGACTTGAGACAAAGATACTGTTTTAGAACTATAGGTTCCTAATAAAATCCTGGAGTAACTTCTAATAATAATAATGACCTATATGAATAATAAAACGTTTATTAAATGGTTGTGAATAAATAAGTAGTCAACTAATTATATTATTTTCATGGATTTCCCAATTTAGTCTAAACCTACTTTAGAGAATGCGTAGTTTTGGTTAGGATAAAGCTCATCTAATTATCTAGTCATTTAGATATATATAAACCTTGATATTATTTGACGATGAAGATAGTAAATATGAGTTGAGTTAATTTCAAAACCATTTTCATTACTTTTCTACAAGTATTCCTAAAGATGAGGAGAACGAGTACGAATGGAACAAGTAAAATGTTTTTGGTAGCTTACTAATTATAATGGTTGGTATTTTATTGTCTTTAGGTAGCTCATCTATTTCTGGTTTATTCTTAGAGTTGACTGTTACCATTTACAGTAGGAGTTATGCTTCTTTAGATTTTCCATATAACATATAGATATAGTGAACTATTAATTTCGGTTCTAAATGTTAGTCATTTGCACTATATTGTTGTATTTTTTGAATACTACTTAAGGTTATATAGCTCTGATAATAGTCGAGTATTCTGTTGTAATTTCTTTCATTTAATTTACATAATAAGTATTCTCCTTAGTTATGTTTGGTTAAGACGATTGGTTATTTTGAACGCTTTCATTTAATATAATTGCATTAGACTGTTCACAATTTCACATGTATACAAAGTCTAATGCAATTTAGTGGAAGGAATCTTTTAGTGTTTCCGAAGACTTGCAACGACGGATTGTAGGGTTAAGGCACCTTTACTGAGCGCTCAAATGCTCCCCTTTGGCACACCAGATCCCTTCCTGACTCCTGGCGCTGGCGCACACTATACGAATTCAATGCTGAGATATTGCTTCCTAATAGATTTGTTAGGTATATATTTTACAATGTTATTTCTGATATCGCCTCACAGTTTTACTTTAAAGGCATGCATTTCATATCCTGATTTATGATATTTCATACAGACTTTATGTTGAAAAATAATTTATTTCATGCTAGTTATCATAGCATAATAGTAATTCATATTTTGAAATAGTTTCTTTGTCTATTGTTGTTTTGATAGGTATTTATTTATACCTTACTGAATAATTATAACAATCAGACAGATTTTGTCCTTTAGATATACTAATTTGAAGATTTCTAGCATATTTAACTAGAATTGATAGAATCTACCAATGACAAATGGGAAAGTCTCTCTGCACTTTTAGCTTCAAGAAAATCCACGGAACGAATTTTATTCCAGCCGTTGGCAAACGTTATCAACAATTAGCCTCAATATTTTTAGAAGCGTAATGTACTATAGTTGTTCATTTACAATATATCTTTCAGACAATTTATTCTGAGCTGATCATTTTGGTTGGATATTTATATTATTTAATTTTCATTGTATATTTCATTTTATATTATTTAAACTTTTATTCCAAAGTCTAAAGTAATGCAATAAATAAAGTTAGACTTTCAGGTTATTTATACAGTACGTTTGCTACTGATCAAAATATTAGTTATATATTAATCATTTTGTCATACATTTAAATAGTAAATTTAAATTAATACTTTTGAAGTCAACATTTACTTGCTCATAGGAATTATAACATAATTCTTAAGAATATTGAATAGTCCCTAATTTTCCTATCCTATAATGCCTACAATCTCCTATCAATCTAACTAAAGTGTCATTCAAAACTAGGGACCCGTGTCCCACATTTACATTTAATCGTGTAAGTGTTGACTTTCTCCTTAGCAAAGGGTCCAGTCCCTACCGAAGGGAAAATCTGCACAGCAGAGTGATCCCGCTAGCTGGTTTCCCTAACAGAACGAAATCGGGTCGATCTCCCCCGTTTAGACCTAAATCCTAGGATCGGGTGTGTAATGGACCATCATCGATTTGCGACTTTGGGATTGAATCCGGTCCGGAAGTTATACCTGATAAGTGCGAATAAATAAATATAATAAAGATAGACCGCCCATAACAGTTTCTTAGTATCAGTAACTCGGTGTATAAGACATGACACACTGGACGAGCCCCGAGCACCGATACCAGAAAAAACTATGAGAGGAGACTGCTAGTCGCTTGCTGAGCAAGAATACGACTCCTGGTTCGCCTCAATTCCCAGGCTCGAAGATAAGTATAGACCTTCATATGGCACCGTTAGTCTCCAGTCTATACTACGAAAAACACTCGTTTTTCGATTTACCGATCAACACACAGTACAATAACTTTACAAATAAAATTTACTTTAACGCAACACTATAACGACATAGTAATTACACCAACCCGAACGCGATAATTTTACGGTATCCGAACACTATGGAAACTACTAAGTCGATATAGTCAATAGACTAATAATTACGTGTCACTGTACTAAGCGTAGATTCCTTGCCGATTGCTTGATGTATAATGAATTTCCCTCTAGTACTTACGTCCTTTATATATCATCAACTGAAGCTCGATTGACGCCGGCTGAGGCCCATTTGAGGCTGCTTCGACTAATCATAGTGTGTGTCTCTTGAGGCTGCGACTTTCTTAGCCAATAACAGAACTCTGACTATTCTTTATTATATATTTTCATAGTCATCAAATTCATTACAAGGGATTTTGTACCTTTACGTCATTACAATAGCATTCAATTTGGTATGTAGTCTGTATTTATCAAGGTTGTTTGTTATTAATTCTTGGAACGATTGGTTCTCGAAACAAAGCTTGATTGAGGTACCTTTATAGGAGTTTTGTTTGGGATAGCAAGAATAATATCGCTTCATTCGCTCGTGTTTTGTAAATTATGCTTCTATATATTTGTGGACTGAGCGGAACGCAAAGTGTTTCGTTACACGTTGGAGCGTGAAGGAGTAACAAATACACAACAAACCTTGTGTGTGTCTTAAATAAATATGTGTTCATTACATTTCATTTCAAACACACACTTTCCCCTTTAACATGTCTTATTAGCTTATATTTGAACCTTCAGTCGACTGCTACGGATATGGAACACTCAGCCCTAAGCCAGAAGCTGTATTTGAACGCATAAACTTCATGGCTACGGTTCGCAAAATACACCAAAATACAATAAATTTTATCTTCAACGCGAAGTTTTTGTCCTGCGAATAAAAGCTAAGATTCATATAATCCTTACATGTCCACGCCACACCTTCTACATTATGTGACAGCTCAACTTCAGCTGAAATCCTAAGTTTTTAAGTGCAGTCTTATAGACCTTTCAGATATTAAGACAACTACAACATATTTTGGAAGCTATTGAAATAAATTTAAACAAACACAACTAAAACTATCTCGCAAAACACAATAGAAAACAACTGCATTGAAATGGGACCACTCGTTTCAGTGTCACAGACATACATACACACACAAACACAATACACAGGCTGTCACCAAAGTCAAACTTAAAATACTACTCTTTTTTAAACGCAATCTGACTTTCTGCCGTGCGATACTCTAATGATGCGTCGACAAAGACCTTACACTTACAAGTATAAGGTCTTTGTTCGTCGACGAGCTCGTCGAAGAGCTCACCGATGTCAAATACTTTATGAGATATCGCCGTTGTAAATAAGGTTGTTTTTCCAACATGTATTGTCATCTCATCGTTTGTATCACAGATGTTGTCAAAGATGCAACGATGATTGCTATTAGAGAATCGCACGGTTGGTCCCTTCCATTATCCGTAACGGCTAACAGTAACGACTCGTTAAACGAATGGTTATTTTTGTGATCGACCACAACTTTGGGACAGTTCGGGGCAGTTTGGGACAGTTAAAGACAGTTCGGTGCTAATGGACACTGCCCTACTTCTGCCATTGAGGATCATTTGGAACAGCGTGTAACTATAACTGTAGACCTCGCGAACACAGTCTTATCAGCGGCAATTTTTCGCAATCTAAGCTATCTGCAAGTCACAAATATTTATTTCGACTACTGACCAATAATAAAATAAAAACGAATATTGACCAATTCTACAAATCTTTTACAATCATAATCAGCCCATTTTGTTCCCACTGTTCAGACTCGAGCCTTTCTCTCAGAGAGAGGAGTTGGGTCATATCCACCACGCGAGCCCAGTGCGGCTTGATGGATAGGCTAGTGGCCAACCCATTTCGAATTTTCAGGCCGCCCGAAGGCCTTCGACATAGCCTAACGACTGTTGTCCTAAGACAAACAACCGAGACCGACAGCTTAACGTGCCCTCCGAAGCACGGAGGCGCTCAGTTGAATAATGCCACTAGCGGGCACCCATCCAAGTCCTCGCCGCAGCAAGCGTTGCTTAACTTGTTGATCGGTTAATATCGCCAAGTCAAGATTCGCTGCGAGCACTTCCTTCTTTTCTTCAATCTTTTATATGTTATATTGTCATAAAAACTTCCGTGAGAACTCTCCTCATAACTTATGACTGAGTGATTCTCAAAATACTTTTTTTTGAAAGCTTATGCACTATCCCATTTAAGTTTCATCAAATTCGGTCTAGTAGTTTTTGAGATACACTCCAATTACTGAATAAAATGGAAGTCGGTATTACATTTTTCAAATTGTACGTACTTGTTGCATTACATTGACGCGGGTATTAAATAGCAAGTACGTACGTATCCTCCCCTGGCTAATTACGTCCTTTCATGAAGTTGTTAGGCGAGCAAAATAGGGAAATAGAAAAAAAAACCTGATCAGAAAGAAAGTAATTTATGTATCATCTGTAAATATTAAAGTTATTATACGACATGTGATTCGCAAGACTTAAAGAATATTCTTACATTAATAAGTAACCTACTTAACACTGATAGATGACTATAGGAAATAATCTAGCATTAAGGCGTCCATTTGTACTTTGTTAAATGCATTAAAAATTAATTGTATATAATCTCATTCGGTAATATTCTACTTATGAAATGAAATACAGACTTTTATTGGCATATTTTATTTACATACTTCTTCAAGAAAATTAAAGAATTAAATTAAAGCATTATTCTCCTAACAAAACAATGCTTTAAAACAATTGTTTAATTATTAAAGTACAATGTGTCCCGACCAAGGAGGTTTCAATTCAATTTAAGTACACATTATCTGAGGAGAGCGCGCTGCGCGCGCTAGTTCCAAACCAATATTTAACTAATTTTTCCACTTTTTCAACTGATATTTTCCACTGACAATAACAGACTTTTTCCACTGATATTGGCAAAATTGTGGTTACGCCGCACAAGCCATACAAACAAGAAGAATAAGATGACTTTTTCCATTTTGGCGCGTACATACGAATTTGAGTAATATTTTGTTGGATAAAACTTTAGTAGCAAAAATGTCATGAGATTAAATAAAGTAGTGTATGCAACTGCATATAATTAGGTATTAAAACACTCGTGTAATCTTATTTTGAAATTCGCCTGCGGCTCGATTCAAAAAACTGCACTTATGTTTTAATTCCCTCTATTATATGACAGTTGCATAAACTACTAAAAAAACAACAATATATGCAACGCAGATACTCCGTGTATTACATTCAACACTGAATGACGTGTATTTATAAGATTATGAGATAATGTATTATTTTAGAGTTTAAATATACTTTTGTACTACACCCCACGGTTACTCCAGCGTGGTAATGGATTATGATGAAAAATATCATAAGTAATAATCCAGCGCTTCATCTCGTTCTATACCAAATTTCATCAAAATTGGGCCAGCCATTTGAGCGTGAAAACTAACAACCACACAAATACACTTCACAAACCGTCACCTTTATAATATCAGTATAATATAACTTATAAATTTGTAATCCCGCTACTACTACGATCACGAAAAACAGTTACTAATTTTAGCTGAAAAGTTTGATTTAACGCCACAGACATGTGAGCTCTCAAACGAATAAGCTTTAGCCTGAACTCAATATAACTGTTACTTTTTAATAGGCAATTAATTTATAAGTGTCCAAAACGTGTGAAATATTCGTGGCTCGAGCTTTCCGACGCAGTCTAGCATGAACCACGCCAAACTTTTCCTACACCCTCGTATATATAGCGGCAGTGTCCCAGCCCGCGTGTTGAACCAATGATCCCATTGTCACAGCATCCCTCATCCGTATAACTAGGTAACGAGGTATAATCAACTACATTTAAACTTTGCGAACTCGGAACATCCCGCGTTGGACCGAAAAGTTGAATAATTTGTACATAACAAACGCAGTCCGTAGGGACGGACGTGTTTACTAATGTGATATTTGTATATGTATGTTTATAAAATTAAATGTGTGTACGCAACTTCGTTTAAAATACTAGCTGCGTCCGTAGCTTCATCTACGCTGAAAGAGACTATAACACAAATAAAATTATTTTAACGGAAGCGTAATATTTTTTTTAAATATTAAAGACTACGTCTACCAGTACAAGTCCCGTCAAGATCAGTTCAGCCGTTTCAAGAGATGAGACGGATTAAACACACATACAATCAAGTTTTTAAACTGACACGGTCATGAAATAATTAAATTTAGAAACAGAAAAAATACCATTGTATTTATTGTGAGCTCTCGATATTTCGGCACAGTCGCATGCGCCATGTCACAAGTAAACTGAAGCATCTGCGGGTATTGTTATGAGCAGACGAAACGGTCTACCCTCTTCCTTTCACGCTTCTTACGTTCCGGCTTATTACCAATGACACAACAGTCACTTGGAACTCGGTCTAAGTCTCGACACACGTACTTCACTCACGGTATGTATCTCGCGAGTTTTTGCGGACCTTCTTCGTTTTTGCAAAAATGAAATACAATACATAGTTAAATATCCCCTTTCTACAGTTAATTCCTACATACAATAATTTATAACTTTTTATTTTAAATTATGTATACCCAATATAACTATGTTCATATGCATTTAGTATAAAGCTGTTACTTTGATTTTAAAACAGACACTTTAATTTGATTTGTTTGTAAATAATTCAGTTGTTTGGAGCACCAAGTGCTCGTGGTGGAACTAGCCTAGTCGTCTGTAACTGTCCAATAATGTAAGAAGTATTTGCTGCGATCATCACTTGAGTGGGTGACCGCTGGAAACGGTTTCAATGAAGCGATACTGTGCTTACCATCAGTGACCAATAGTAACATTACTATTACTATGAATAAATGATTATTGTTATTATTAAATGAGATTGCGATTAAATTCATAAAATTAACTGAACTTATCGCATGACTCTACATCTTTACTATTATAGTATGGATGTAGAGTCATTATAAAGAGAAAATATTTGTTTGTATGGTTATTGAATAGAATAGGCTTCGAAAGTAATGGACAGATTAGAAAAAATCTTTCACCATTACAATCTTACATTATCCCTGAAGAACATACGCTATATTTATTCATATTTTGTATTTTGATTCATCATCCATCATCGTAACGAATTAACACAAAACTAATAGATGGATTTCGAAAATTCTTTCACCATTATAATGCTACGTTATCCCTGAGTAAAATAGAATATTTATTGTTTTAAACTATCACGGTTGTTCTCTAAAGTTATATGATTATTAACGGGATATTTACCGTGGTAAGGTTGTGGAATGAGCTCCCGATATTTCGGCGCAGTTACATGCACCATGTTCACGGGAAGACTGAAGAATGCGGGTGGTTGGTCAAAAAGTTTAAAAGTTAGGTGCAGACATAACGATCTACCCTCTTTCTTAGTCTTTTGCTACGGTTATCACTGGAACTCGAACTCGATCCTAAGTCCCGACAAAAACTTTTTGATCGGGAGCTCATTCCACAACCTTACCACGGCAAATATCCCGTTAATAATCATATAACTTTAGAATATTTATGTTAATTTATCATCATCATCATCATCCACATCACCACACGGGTAAACCGTGGAAAGCAGCTAGTATATAATAAATGCAATAAGAACAGGATTCTAAACTAGAAAACCATAAGTTGTGCTTTACTTTGCCAACCGTTTACATTGTCAGTCATAACAACATGTATTCGCATGATTAAATCGTATACAGAAGCTCCGACACAGCAATTTACGAACAAAGCAACAAAGCGGCAAAGCACTTACCATCTACACATTACAGCTCACCACTATTCATGAAGCATTCCCTCAAAAACCACTCCCTCTCCCCCCTCTTCCCCCTCTCCCCCCAGTTTTTCCCGTTTTCCGTTTCCCGAGAGCATTCGTTCGCTTAATTAAAAGCGGGCGCTTGGCTCTTCCTAAATTGACTCTTTAAAACTTGTAATTTGAATTCATTTTTTACGTGACTTAGTTCCAAATGTAGACGTTCGCGGAAGAGGTAATTTGGAACGTTTGTCGGCCTTGATGATAATGAACTATTTGCTTTTAGTTTTGCTGAAGAGCAGCAGGAATGCCGGAAAAGTTGTGAATTGTTAAGTGCCTGGTGTGTATTTTGTTTTGAATTAGTATTCATGAGTCTAGTAAACCCAAAATTTTCAACATTATTATTTCCCTTCCCAAGAAAGTAGTCGTTATTTACTGTTACTTTTTATTCCAATTAAACTGCACTTCCCGAGGGATAGCTACAGCTGTATTCAAATAGTATTGAATAATATAAACACGAAAGCAGATACCACATTACCATTCCACAATGAATAGCTGAAATCCAACTTTAATTAAGTAATCACACGTTTTGTCCCAGTTCACGGAAAACCAATAATCGGATCATATCTTTCTCCCATTAGCTGAACCGGATTAAAGGAATTAAAACCGGATAAATCCGATTAAAACCCGTTACGTCCGGTTTGTCGTGTTACACTCATGCGTTTATGAATTAGAAACTAATTAGTGCGAGTGACGAAGATTAATGTCCACAGTGCGACGGCTAATGCGCTGTCACGTGTTATGATTTTCGAAATTCGGTCATAGCAAAAAGATAGCAGTTAGTCAAGTGTCGATGTCATTATAACAATGAAATGTGTATTGTGTCTGGGTCGTTCGACCTTTGACGAATAAGAATTCGGGTCATTTCTGATGTATGATTAATTGTGTTCATCTTTGAAATTTTGATTTGGATGACTGCGTATCTCACATTGGTGTACTAATAATACAAGTACAATTTGAAAAATTTATTACCGACTTCCATTCTATTCAGTTATTGGAGTGTAACTCAAAAACTACTGGACAGAGTTTGACTAAATTTAAATGGAACCACACGGGAAACACCAACTTTCAAACAATAACAGAATTTTGAGAATCGGTGCACTCAGTCGAAAGTTATGATAACAAACATAAAAAAAAAATTAAGTTAATATAAATAATTTTTCATTTAATTTTAATTTTAAAATAAATAAAAATTCAAGTTGAGTACCTCCTCCTTTTTTTAGAAGTCGGTAAAAAAGTATGTTATTTTTCACTAAGCTATTGCCAGTAGTGCTATGACCATGGGAGCTATTTATACAGTTTAGTCACCAATTCGACAACCCAATGAAGACATTATATATTAGTGTATAAAATAAAGTATTTAATACTAAGGAATGCTACTTAGGCGTGAATAATATAATACCGATATTTATATTGAAATATCAGAGCTGTTTAATTTTATTAGGGCCTGTGGATATAATATCTATAGCGATAAAATGATTAACCGAGCGAGCGAAGCGTCTCTGCTTTAGCTGGCCAAATTAACTATCATCTGTCCGCATGTTTGTTAGGTTGTGTATTGGTCCTCCTATACATATTTCACCATATTTCAACGGTCGCATATTTCAAAGAGTTTTGACGAGTATGCACGTTTCAATATTATATATAATTGTTTAATCGTCGGCTAATTTTTGAGGGGGGGTTATTCCCTAAAAAGAGGCGAAGTTTGCTGCGGCGGTATTTACCGACCGATATTGATAAAATTTGGTACACGTTTGTGTACCTGACTTTAAAGAGGAATTTAGAATTAGAGCGTAACTGGTCAAGAGGTTGTCGAGATAACAGGTTGTGAAATTTAACATCTAGACAATTTTGGTAATATTCCAACTGCAGATATCTCAAACTGTCAAAAATTGCCGGTGATAAGACTGTGACTATCACAACACAGATCCGTCCGTCCTCTGTAGGAGTAATAAGGCAGAAGGGTAATTTCCCTAGAGTATGACATCGGTCGATAATCAAAAGCATTGCTATTAAAAACATCTGAGTAATTTTAATCTTCACGAGTGTCAGCAAGCTTTTCTTCAGAAATGACACTCTGTATTTCATACACTGTGTCAGAGTAATTCAATAAAGGAGATGGCTGAAAGTTTGGAAGCTTATGAAGTCATTTGCGTTGACGTATCTCCATGTATTTGTTACGATAATACTTCGAAAGGGTGATTTGCTTCGTGATTTGACGGCTTTGTCTCGGGTTAAGCTTGACGAGAGCGTACCATTACGATAATGCTTTCACATGCCATCTTTATGCTCATTCATGTCTTGTGAAGGCGAGTTCTTATTTTTCATGACTAGTTGCTCAGAGAATATTTATACAATATATTTTGTTTAAAATTTCAGGTACGGCTTGTTTATAGACTATCCTAGACGTAAAATTTATAGATATAAATACATATAGTAATAGATAGACAGATATAGTAACAGATGTCGTAATTTTTAATCATTGTACATTTTATTATTTTGATTTATTGCTATTATAGTAAAGTTATCCCCCTCCCCTTCACATTCATACACTACATACACCCCAATACACACACTCATTACACTATTTACATAAATACACATAACACACACACACATTGTTTTAAAATAATCTTACTTATTTAAACCAAAAATAAAAATATTGTATCCACTTAATGACATATTTAGAGATAAGTCTTTCATGAGAGAAGCCATTGGCTCCTGAAACACAGTAACTCTAGTTCGGGAGCCTGTGAATCATTAAATTTGTGTAAAAAATTATATGTAAAGTATATAAAATATTAATTAACAATAAAAGTATTTTGTATTTGTATTTGTATATAATATATTCCATTACTGATATAACAATAAAAATGCTATGAGTACCTATTAACCATGCAAAATTAAAATGAATAAATATTATACACGGGTTTTTTAATATGGAATCGTAGTATGTTTTAATTATAGGATTTAGGAATTATATTATGTTAGCCAAATATGGCCAATGGCGAGGCTGCGGGTTTATTAGCTAGCTGTTTGTCTAACCCCGGGTTACTATGTAAATAAACGGATCGTTTTGCTGATAACTCGTTAATTTTTGTCAGTTCTCTGATACAAAAAGTGTATCTAAGTTAAGAGTCATAAGCAAAATTATCCGTTTCGTCATAAAGGAACCCAGTGTGCCTAGCACGAATAAATGCGTCAGTGTAATGTAACGTGTCAATCACGTAAAACAATACAATCTATTATTTATCTACGGCAACTGTAACACAGATAGCGCATGATTTGTACGCCGAAGCGTGACGCGTTGACGCTTACAATACGAATACTTTTGACGTGATAACGTCTTATAAATCGATGAACGCTGGCTGCACGCACAAAAAAATATGACTCATTGTCACGGTCCTTGTCACGTTCTTTCTGAGCCGAGCGTGCAAGCGAGAGCGTGGAACAAGCGATAGAGATGCAGCATGTCTTATGACGTAATCACGTAACATTATCGTCCGTAAACCGACTTTACAGAGATCATTTTTTTTTTCACTAATTTTTGTGCTACGGCCACAGCGTGAGGCTGGAAAGTATATTTGTAACGGCCGTTACTCAAGTCATGTATCTAGCTACAATGCCATTCTAACTATTGTAGTAATGATTTATTATCTAAATCTATATTAGAATAATAATCATGCGGCAGGGGTGACTCTGTGACGAACCGTCGGCGAGTGCCAACACCGCGGCACTGAATTCTCCATGGAGCTGAATGAGACCCTGACCCTGACATCTGGCTTGCCGGTTAGAATGGAGACACAAGAGCAAGTAGCTAAAGCATCTGTCAGGTCATCAGGGTCAGGTGGCGATTAGCGTACTAATGGTCATCGCTTCTTGATTCCATTTTCGCTTTCCATCAGGCGAGAGGGAGTCACTTTGATGAACCATTACAAAAAAAGTACCAAAAAGTTTAGTTCAAAGGATGGAAGTATTAAAGGGTCATAGCACTGGAAGTAGCGCTTTTGTATAAATCACAGCACACCACTCGACACCCTGTAGTCTTCAACCCCAATGTTGCCCCTTTAGTCGCCAATGATGACAACCCTTATGGGGGTCCGTTTAGTGGGCGACAAGTCAACACCTGTCTAAATATTTTAATGTAAGAATAAAATTGGCAGCCAGCTACTGTACTGTCTCGCATGAAGCCATTACAATAGCCCTACCATTTTGCCAATTTTGTAATAGATAAACCTTATGAAGGGCTGTATAAACCTGCGTGGAGGGATATCCCACTATACCATTAAGATGGATAAGGATAAGTAGGCTGAGATTTTGTGACGCTTGAGGAAAGATTCCAGTAGGGTCGGAGGCGGGGTGTACAGCGGCGGACACTTCGAATGTTATGTTTTTAGTTTTATGTAGTAGGAGGTGAGCCTATATAGATGCCACTTTGTTTTAAAACTGTTTTTGTTAGAGAACTAGCGACTGCCCGCGACTTCGTTCGCATAGAAAGCTCAGCCCTCGAACTCGCCATAATCTCCCATTCTTGGTTTTCTTCTTCTGACAATAATTAACACAATAAAAAAAAATTGCGAGATTGTGCCATACGTTATCAAGTTATAGCGTGACCGGGGGAAATAGGGGTTTATTTTATGTAGATACATAGATAGATATAGTACCTACAGCCTCTTGTGGCGGTTCGTCCTCTTCCCTCAAATATGGTTGAGGAGGGCGATGGCTGGCACACGTGGCAAGCGCGTGAACGGGCGCTGCTTGCGGGAGCCGGTCTGCTTTTGGTATGTACGATATTTAGAAATTAGTTTATGCCCCTCAGGCTGAGAAATTAAAAATAAAAGTTTTGTGCCCTTCAGGACTTCACAAATGTATCATATACTTATGTTTAGTTAAGTAAAAAAATGTCCTCCTGTATTTCTTTAGTAATTAAAGTTTAAAATATAATATATGTAAAGAATGTCACGGACCCATTGATGTCTGTGAACAAATGCATTATAAATTTAAAAAAGTACCTACAACTACGAATCAATAATGAAACTATTTATTCGTAGAGCTACAGTCCATTCTCAAGCCGAGAACTGTATGCCATCTCATAACTATATTTTATCGAAACACTATGTTACGTTGAAGTAGAATAATACATTATTTTATTTTAGTTCATCTATACACACGGCTTCAACGGAAGACCAGCGCTGGCCGAATGACCAGCAGATGCTGAGTTGAGCGGCGTTACATTCAGTTTTAAATAAGTACTCCTTACTTTGTTTATAATATTATTCGTTTGTTGCAAATAAATGATCCTGATATCTTTGATACTGGTAAGTATACGTAAAAACGGTATTTAAAATTGTACCTAGATACTTGGTAGATACGTCAGTACTTTCGATATATACACATAGCAGAATTAGCACACGATATTGATAGAAGAATATTTAGCGACATTAGCGCTGGAAGATGCTTAGGACTAGGCAGTGAGAATCTCACTCCAGCGCCCCTACGATAATAGCAATACATGCAACTCATCATCATCATCATCATGGACGCCTCGTTGTGTTTCATTCTTGGTGGTCTTCCTCTTCCCTTTTTTCCATTCCTGGCGATCTTGTGCCCGGTGCATCCAGTCCCGGCCTGCGTATCACCTGATGTCGTCAACCCTGCACTGTGGTGGGCAGCCTCGTCCTCTTGTGTCGGCCCTGGGTCTCCAGTCAAGAACTCGCCTCACCCATCGACTCGCATCCATTCTCGCAATGTGTCCTGCTCATGTACACTTTTTGTTCGCTATTGCGACCATTACATGCAACTCACTCGATCACATCTAAATCTCTTGGAATAATGTAAGCCTTGCCTCTAGACGGAGTATCCTCAAGAGACGTTCACTTCTCGAGCGTTGGAACTCATTCCTGTAAATATGTTTCTTTTAACTTTGTATAAATATAGATTACTGCAAATAGCAGCTAATCCTGTCTATCCAGAATTCACACTTACAGAGTCTACTCTGAGTTTGTGACAAGCGGTATCAACCTCCCGAGCGACTTTACGTTTCGATAAGTTTACGTCCTACTCTAGTCACAGAGCAAATTTAAAAATGCGTTAACCAGCGATTATACGCTCACTGCGTCGGGTCTTCAGTGTGATTCTGCCGGGCAATTCTCTAATGATTTGTCTCGAATTCCGATCCCGATTATCTAATGACTCGTCGACGAGCTCACCGATGTCAAATACTTTATGAGATATCGCCCTTGTACTCGTAAATAAGGTTTTTTGTCCAACGTTTCTTGTCATCTCGTCATTTGTGTCACGGATGTTGTCAAAGATGCAACGATGTTTGCTCTTAGAGAATCGCACGGCAGTATTTAAATTTCGTAAGTTGTCAAAATTATTGAAATATATGACTCACACTGGCTTTAATAAAAAATATCATAGAACATCGAGATTGGACTCAATGTTGGGAAGGAGTCGTGCATATTCGATACGTACTCTAGTTTTGGTATCCGCATCTTCTAGGTCCACAAATCATCCGCCAGGGGCGCGTTTCTTGATACAATACAAACCAATTTTTATTCAATTTTCGATAAAGTCACGGCTAACAGTGAAACAAACTTAGACTAATAGGGCCGTCGATTTTAAACACTTATCGCACAACATTTTGTAATATTCAGTACAATGCCGATCACAGAATAACACATAATCCCATAAACCTTCAGCCAAGCCGTACGTCTCACCAAAAAGCGGCTCGACATCGCACAATGGCATTGAGTACGTGACGCCGTGGACCACCATCAATCAAGTCCAGCCTCGTCCATCCATTCTCCGGTGATATTAATTAAAAACCTGCCAATTGCCCCTTTGTGACTAATCATGCGAGGTAATACCGCTTTTGTGATCTTTTTGTAGCTGGCCTTTGTGCGACGTTGTCATGAGTCATTGGGACGATTTGAAACGAAATTTGGTTTTTAAGTTAAACTATTTTCCCGTCAATTTGATCCTTGTTGTCATTGTAGGTGCATTTGGTTCTATACGAGTACAATTTGAAACATTTTAACCAACTTCCATTCAATTATTTATGATACCTGCTCAATATTTTAAGACCCGTAATTTTATTGATGCTAAATTATTATCTAAAACAGATTTTGCTGGAAGGAACCGCAAACCTAAACATTATCTGGGCATATATGTTGTTTTATTAAAAAGCACTAAATCATTTTCGATAAAATTTATATGGAACCACCTCTGAAGTTTGACCTACCAAACAAAGAAGGAATCATCGAAATCGACTCATGGTTAGAGGGAGATCACGTAACATACAAACAAAAAACATAAAGTGGAATTGAGAACCGCTTTCTTTATTGAAGTCGGTTAAAAATGGACGATATTATAAGTTTAACATCAGTGTCTGGCTCTGTGCCTCTGTGTATTTGCGGCGTCTTTGATCAGAAACGAATGGTTTGATTTTTATTTTTATTGTTATTGAATATTGGGTCACCTTAAAAATTGCGCTTGCATTGTTAACGTTTTTTTTTGTTAGAATGCTGATAATGTCAAGGCCAAAGTAATAACAAATCAACGGGATAATTACCATGTATATTTTCATTAAGGTTCCGATATTTCAGCACTGTTGCAAGCGCCATGATCACGGATGAACTGAGGGATTGCGGGTGGATGAATGTTTACGAGCCGACGAAGCGGTCTACCCTCTTCCGTACTCGTTTGTTATGCGAGGCACCACTACTACTTTTCGTATTGTAATTTTTTGTCTTATCATGACACACAACACTAACCGTATCAGCTCAAACTTCGGGACTCTTAATACGAGTACTACGTAGAGCCGGCCGTACTAGAGAAGGGCGTATTGCAGAAGTACACTCAGCAGAAGCAGTGGGCAGGGCACATAGCACGCAGAACAGATGGCCGATGGGGCCGAAAGGTTCTAGAGTGGAGACCACGGACCGGCAAGCGCAGCGTAGGTCGTCCACCGACACGGTGGACAGACGACCTGAGGAAGGTCGCAGGACGATGTTGGATGCAGGCCGCTTCCAACCGGTCCTTTTGGAAAATCATGGGGGAGGCTAATGTTCAGCAGTAGACGTCCTACGGCTGAGATGATGATGATGACTCAGCAGTAAATCCATGCTTCTGAGTGAGTTTGTACAACATTTACTTACTGTTAAATCTCCACTTAGGTCAAGATTATTATTTGTCTTCGGATTAAGCTTGAAATCCTAGAATAACACAAAGGATATATTTTATTTGCGATGTTATTATATTCACGTGGGTGGAGGCGCGGGGCACATCTAGTACCTAAAGTAATCAACACGACAGCGCCGGTATTGGTGCTGTGTTATGTTTTCCAAAAAAGTTTATGTGCGTGTATTTTACTGCTGTAGCCTCAACTGGCATATGATTCTCAATGCGTAGTACTGTTCCTACAAATAGTCAATTCTGTAAATTGTATGGTACTATCAGTAAGTAACGTTTATGCCTGACCAGTTCAAAAAGGTTTTGGTTTGCACAAATGTATTGCAAGCTAACTCCGCCTTTTATTGTATTGCCACATATTGTATTGACAGGCATAAAAAGCAATTCCGTTGTAAAAACCTTTTGTTCCTACATCTTTTAGAAATTGTATGATATTGTCAGTAATTGTCAGTATTGTCAGTAGAATTATTGTATTTTATTATAATAAAAGTTGCAGTTTTTTTAAACGTTTTGATAGTAGGTATTAAGTTTTTTTCTTGTATACCTTATAGGTCTACCTTCTTAGTTTTATATTATAGGTAATCTTAAATCAGTTTATTGTATTTTATTAAACTTATTTTTAAATACAACCTTAAGCCGGCTTATTGTATTTTATTGTACTAAACTAAGAAGTAGTACCTAGTCATTTTAAGCATGTTGTTTACTTCTATTCCAAGGATTATGAACACATAAAAACTATGTGAAAAGAACTTGTACTTGCAATAAGCTTTTATAACAAACCAAAAAGCAGAGAAAACGCGGGGATAGCGAATGGTCATTTCACGCAAAATTCACCCTTAAGATGGTGTATACTCAAGTCAGTGTATGCATATATAGAGTGATTAGCTGTTAGAGACCCGTTAGCGTTTTAACTTACTCGGCTTCGCAGTTTTTTTAGTTCTTCTTAAAGCATAATTCTATTGCTAAAATAAAATAGGTGTATGTTACTCCTTGTAAAGTCAGCTGTTTTTAAGTGAAAGTCCCATGAAAACCGAAACTGCTATTTCGGAGATATTATTGGAACTGGAGTCGGTTACTTCTAGCCAGTTTATTTAATAGCCGCCGCGGACAGGCAAGCGAAGCCTAGGACACCTAGTCTATCTATCTATACTAATATTATAAAGAGGAAAGATTTCTATGTATGTATGTTTGTAACGAATTGACTCAAAAAGTACTGGACAGAAACCGCAGAATGCAGCTAGTATAGTATAAAACTTAATAATACTAAATAAATCTTCGTAGTTTTTCACATCTATAATATGAACCCCTATTTCTCCTGGTCACGCTTTAACTTGAGAATGGCTTCACCGATTTAATTCATATTTTTTCAAGTGTTTTCCAATACTTCGTATGAGGTTCTTACATTAAAAAAATAAGACAGACGGGGAGGTATACTACGCGAACGAATTTGCGGACAGTCGCTAGTACTTAATAATCGCTATGCATCTAAAGGTTATCTGGAAGTGACTTTGCTTTTAGCGATAGTACCCACCCATTCGTGCCAAGTGTGTTTTGTAATATATAAATGTAAATAATAATATATATCCTACTATCCTACTCCTACTACCCTACTCCTACTACCCTACTCCTACTACCCTACTCCTACTACCCTACTCCTACTATCCTACTAATACCATAAACGCGAAAGTTTGCGCGTATGGATGTATGGATGTGTGGATCTTTTTGTTTGTTACTCTTTCACGCTCAAGCAGCTGGGTCAATTTTAATGAAATCTTGTATGGAGGTAGTTGAGGCCCTTGATTAACACATAGGATACTTTTCATCATCATCATCATCCATCACCACGCGGGTGAAAAAGCGTAATTTGCTTGGGCTCAGCATAGACAAAATAATAACGTCTCCGCATACGTCAAGATAGTAATGATGACAATTCTGTCAAATTTTGTGTCAGTTTCTGATAGCTTAGTCAAAAGCCAAGTGAATTTGACAGATCGATACACTAGATGTGCTCGTCGACCGTCATGGGTTATGAAAAGTAATTATTGTTTTTTTCCATGGTGATTAATTTTATATTTTATCGTTAACTTGTTTACGGCTTCACTGACAATACATTACGTTAATAAAGATAAAAATAAAGATAGATTTATCACCTGAATAAGTGTAATTAGGAACAAAAGAAAACTAGACATAAAATTACACCCTTGTTACCTTTATTTACACAGAAGAAACAAATTCATAAAATAACAGAACATAATTTAAAAAAATAAACACACAGAATATTACAGTTTTCGTTAAGTAGTGTTGTAAGGTACTTACGATTTGGTGTTTCATTTTTACGAGTACAACCACCGTATGATTTATTAGGACCAGTTATGTATTTTTTTTGTTTTCTTTGTATATGTAATACATATCTTCGGTGGTAGTGCCACGCTGCAACCCCACAGCCGAATGTACCGGCACGACCGGGGAAGTACCGCACTCCCACATAACACCGACGTGAAGTAACATAGCTTGCTGTTTCGTTTTGTCGGTTTGTGACCTCCGTTCCTGAGGCCCGATTTCCTTCTTCCCCATTCTCCTTTTACTTCCCCCTCCCTCTCCACACTCACCCCTTTTATTTCTTCCTTCCCATAATCCTTCCTCAAAGGTCGGCAACGCATCCTCGAGACCTCTGGTATTGCCGATGTCCGTGGGCGATGGTACAACTTACCATCAGGTGAGCCGCTGCTCGTTTGCCAACATATCCCATAAAAAAAAGAAAATAAATGTGATGATAACTATCATTCAGTGAAACAAATCGCATGAATACACTGGACCCAACAAATCAATATATAAATCATCGTCTATAGAGTACAGCTCGCAGGGAGAGGTTATAAAAGCCATCTGTCATTGTCTATGGTCGTCGGCCATGTTTTATTTATTGGCGCCGTTTGCGGGTCCATTGATGAATTTGGCGCGAATTCCCAACGGTTTTGGGAATGGTGATTAAACCCATTTTTATTGTTTTTGTTTACATTGAATGATATCGGTACTGGTTTTATGAGCAATAGTCCAAGCGTTGATGAGCATTTATAATAGGATACAGTGGTTTCATGTGAAAAATATAGCCAGATTAGTCCTAAATTATTATTTTACAGAACCGGCTAGGACTTGTAAGTGTATTGTTACGTGCAGCCAGCCCTTGCCGCTGTGCACAACAGTGACTGCCAAATTAAGAACTTCAAATAAGCTCTATAATGGGTGGAGAATAGTCCGGTAAATAGCTCGTGAGTGCTAGCCGGTACTTAAAGAACATATACTTAATAAAAATAGTGATCAAATAGTACGGAAATAAATAACAGTTTTTCGTAACATTTGCCCTTAATAGTTGAGCAAACATCCTTAGCGCGTTCACTAATAGCTCCAGGAGCAACACTTCAGGAAGTTACATAATTACACCCTCGCGAGGTAGTGCCGGTTCACATTAGGTCACTCCGACACATCGTCTTATAATGGTTGCGACTGAAAATCAGTGAGTAAGGATTATGTCCTTAGTCGTATGCTGAGTCGGGACCCATATTCATGACACGCACAGCATCACGCTATTTTCCATACGTGTTTTCTTGTTTATAATGTATGTGTAAGTATTTTGTTTTTTATTTTTATTGTTTCATATGTCTGTAATGTGATGTTGTGTGTGTCTTGAATAAATGCGTTTTCTTTCTTTCTTTCTCATGAGATGTTGACACGTCGAGCGCGAGAGACCGACAGAAACGTGTCAACATCTTCTGAGGATGCCTCGTGTAGTTTTTGGTTGATTGAGTTGTTTTGTGTGTGGTTTATTCTGTATACTTCCTGTTTGCAGTTTGTGCGGTGAGGGTGGATAACACCGCAACTCGGCCATAAGCATTATTTTTAGCGGAAGTGTCACTAAATATTTCTTCTAATATCGTTTTTTTACTTAACTTATTACATATGCTTCGCTGACCTTCTTTTGTAAACAGTTTAATTTTTTTAGTTGTTAGAAAACCCGCCATAACAATGCATAATTCGGGAAAATTTCAAGCAGCTAGCAACTACGGTTCGTATAAGATATACACATTTTGTAAAGCAAACAGCGATAAAAATGAGTAGATAAATTTGGTAAATTTTATCGTCTAAAAAAAAAGTATGAAAAGGTGTCAGTCAGTGCTGAGTGAGACAGAAGTATTTATCGTGGAAAACTAGGAATATATCAGCCGTGCGATTGTGTAAGAGCAAACATTGTTTGACAAGATCCGTGAAACAAATGACGAGATGACAAGAAACGTTGGAAAAACAACCTTATGTACAAGGGCGATATCTCATAAAGTGTTTGACATCGGTTATCTTGTCAACGAATCATTAGAGAATCGCTCGGCTTAGACTTTAGATGGTCCGACAAACCTTTTGATCCGACCTTATGAGAACCCGCTCTCCCCGCGGGAAATATCCGCTTACTAATGGATTATACTGCGATAACTAAAAAAAGGAATACAAAACCTTCCTACCACTTTACACCTTCCCTAATCACATCGGTATTATAAATACGAAAGTGGGTGAGTAATCATCTAACAACTTATCGGATTTCGATAAAATATGGGTAGTTTACAAGGGATCTTAATAACCTGAGGTATACGTAGACAAGTCGTGAATTGAGTTCGATAATGTGAATTTCAGTGCAACCATAAGTTTATTTCTGCTCACTACTGACATTTTCAACTGAACGCTTCCGTGCACCAGAGGTTAAGGCCGTTTGTCCACCACCACCGTCATTGGGACGTCAACGACAACGAGATGACGGCGCCGATTCAGTGATACAATAGTAAATACTATGGCCGTGTGTCCACCGCACGCCCGGCACGTCAACGTGATCTCGGTCTGAAATAATCTCGTTCCCGGTGACGTCCCGTTGACGGTGGAGGTGGACAATCGGCCTAAGCCTTCATTCTCAGATCTTGATTGAGGGCAACAGTCGTTCGGCTATGTTGGCCGTCGCTAGACTTATATCTGCTCTGTAGTTTGGATACTGTCCGCCGGCTTACCTACAAGTCCAGGGAGTGGCCTTGAAGAGCAAGGTTATGCTTCCAGAGGGCAGTGAGAGCTGGGATCCTGAGGCCTACAGCATGGACGAGATGCTGAATGCTAGCATTTCCTTAGCTCGTTATCGGGAACTGCCCAGGGGATGATTTGAGTGAGTTCGAGGCTTCACAATCCTTCCGTCATTCTCGAGGCAGAGGGAAGGGTGGCACAATCTGCCCTAAATATAAAAGATAACGAAAAACACACATACCTATCCACCAACCCCCTACATAATGGATATTCTACTCGTGACCACGGTCAATGCCACTCGATCCAAACGTTGGTCAATATTATTAACTACACTCGAGAGCAATGAATCCGGGTCACATAAAGAATCCTAAAAATCTCGGAAACTAAAAATGCTAGGTTAATGCAATAAATTGTATTTAATAGACAATGTAATACTCCTTAAATGAAGGTATTAAAACTTCTTAGTTATTGTAAAGTTATATCATAAAAAAATCAAATTTGAAAAAGGGCCACTTTCGATGATGGAACTACGAAATTACAGCATTTGGTTTTGCTTTTGTTTGTAATCTGTCATTTATGTGGGTACATAAACCATGTTGATAGTGCTCTATATTCATTATTCAAGCTGAAATTATGTAGCTTACGCCTGAAGAATGCACCAGAATACTTACAATGCTGGAAACCGGCCGGAGTCAGCGCGATACAGCCAGGACTGTCGGTGTGTCGCTGTCAACAGTACAAAGAGTTCTCCGACGTTACGAAGAAACTGGTTCTAACCTACGCAGACCAGGAACGGGCAGAACCAGGTGTACCACAGCACGAGAAGACCGATACTTGGTGAACACCATGCTTCGAAATCGCTTTCTCACAGGAACTGAACTCACAAATCAGTTTCGACGCCTCGGAGGAAGTAACCCAAGTGCATGGACAGTAAGACGTCGGCTTGCTGAATCTAACTTAGAACCCCTTAGACCTGCAAACGGCCCTAAACTGGAGCGTGGGCATCGCATTTCAAGACTAAGATATGCCCAGAGCCACGTAAATTGGAGTATTGAAGATTGGTCAAAAGTTATGTTCTCCGACGAATCAAAATTTATGCTCTACAAGCACGATGGAAGACACAGAGTGTATCGAAGACCAGGGGAAAGATTCAAGCAAGCATGCATCGAAGAAAAAGTAGCCTACGGTGGTGGGTCTGTACTTGTGTGGGCCGGAATTTCTTCTGAAAGTCGCACAGAGCTGGTGATCATAGAAAACGGCTCTTTAACTAGCGATATGTGGAAGAAATCCTTAATGATCACGTTGGTCCATTTATGGTCAATTTAGGTGAGGATGCTATATTTATGCATGACAATGCCCGACCTCATACAGGTAGGATTGTGAATGACTACCTTCAAGAGATGAACATTACTCGTATGGAGTGGCCAGCGCGCAGCCCGGATATCAACCCGATCGAGCATGCTTGGGACGAGCTAGGCAGATGCGTAAAACAACGAAACCCTCCCCCAATCACGCTTCGTGAGCTCAAAATTGCTCTCACAGAGGAATGGGAGAATATTCCCCAAAATCGTATAAGGAACTTGGTGTACAGCATGCCAAACCGCGTAAACGAAGTAATGGAAGCACGAGGAGGCAATACGAAGTATTAAAATTCAAGAAAATCGTAATAAAGTTCAAAAATTTCATGTTTCCTATTTTTGTTTTAAGGAGAGATCAACAGTTTTTTTCTTTATGTAATTTTGTGTTAATAAAATGTATGGTGACTCATATTTTTTTTACTTTCATTTAAGGAGTATTACATTGTCTATTAAATACAATTTATTGCATTAACCTATCATTTTTAGTTTCCGAGATTTTTAACATTCTTTAAGTGACCCGGATTCATTGCTCTCGAGTGTATTTGGAAAACACATGTAAATACTGTTTGACGGAGGCTTGGTCGCTTTACTTTTGCACTCAAAAGGGTAGGGCAAACTTTTTCTGCGGAAGCTGAGCCTTGGCTGCATATCATGCTGCTATATGTCATCATTTCTCAGTTATGGCTGAATAGTATGGGAAAACTCTCAAACAAAGCCTTTAAAGTACAAAAAAGGTGTAATGGTTTTTGGACAGTACCAAGCCGTTATTTAAGAAATTTGTTTTTGATGGCATCTCTTTTCTTTTTGTTGATAGTCCTACTTTCTTTCCTTTCCGGTACCTTCTACTTCTTGAATACCAACAACGATTTTTCTTAAAAAAATATAAATTTCTTAAAAATATATAGCCTACGTGTTACTCGGGAATAATGTAGCATTCTAATGGTAAAATCTTTTTTGAAATTTGTTTTTTAAGTAGTTTTAGATTTTATTTGTTAAAAACATAGATGCCTCTACTACTGATACTAGTAATTATATAGATATAATTGCGTCTTTATAATATTAATATAAATGTTACTCAGGAATAATGTGGGATTATAATGGTAAAAAAATTTAAATTTTTTAGTAGTTTTTGATTTTATTCCTTACAAACACACAAAATTACATATCTTTCCTCTTTATCATATTATTAAAGATAAAGTACTTCAAATACGTAAGCTTACATTATAGGTACTTAAAATATTTTCAATTGTAGCAATAAATGCACAAAATACCAAGCTAACTTAAGTTCGTTGCTACTTAAATAATGTCTAATTACGCTTAAATCTAGTTGGGAACTTAAATAGCAAGCGTACTTACATGGCACGCGTTTTTGTCCGACCAATTAAACGTAAGTCCGACCCAAGCAATAATATCAGAATCGAAAAGTCCTGTAAAAGCTGGAATAGTTTTTCTAGTTCTTTGTATCGAAAAAACCATTGTGGTTTATCAAGTAGTGGGAGCTTTGGTAGTCCTTGACTAGAGCCCGCCCAGAAATTTCAAATCGGTAGGGTGGAGCCGCACGCTCCAATACTTTGCCTTTGAATAACTGATTTTATCTTATTAAATTTGAAATGTCACCTTAATGGATCTGACCTGTCATGGTCATATGATCATAACCTAAATATTATAAAATTAAATTATTCTTCATCATGAAATGATTAAGGCGCGCTCGTACCCTGATTAAAGAAAAAGCAGAATTTTTAAACACCTAGTGTAAAGAAACAGATCGATTGTATATTATGAAAAAAATACAAAGGTTAGAAAAGGAATAGGAAAAGAGTAATAACCGAATAGAATTCATAAATATAACTCTCTTTCAGCAGAAAAAAACCCTGAATAGATTCATAAAAATATAGTTTCACGTCCAAACTCTCAGAATTATCAGCGATAACACTATATTTTTTTCAAGTAATACTTAGCCAACGTATAGTACTAAAGTAATAACCAGCAGTTTTTTCAGTTGTGTTAGTATATATCGAAAAATATAAAGAAAACATACAAATTTAACGCATTTTCGCATTACATCGTCCAATCTAACAAGCGATTTTCAACCTTACGTAGAGTATCATAAATTATTTTAAAATTGGGGTTGGACCGCGTCTTAAGATATAATGGACATTAAATAACATTTGTAAGACTATACAGATTATTTTATATCAAATAATAGAACCGACTTCTACACTAAAAAGTGTGAATTAACTTATTGAAGTCGTTACCATGATAGTTCAAAAGTATCCTATTATTACAATATTGCGTGCATGGTACCGAGATTTTTAGTGTAGAAGTCGGTTCTATTTTTTGATAAAAAAAAATTTGTCACCCTTTACACCTTCTATTTACGGGATACACCGTCACTGATGATATCATCACGATATACGAAAAACTTTTTGGTTATTCAAGTCAAAAATTGATTGACCGAATTTGATGAAATTATATGGGACCATCACGGAAGTAATCTCTATCAAACAAAAAGAGAATAATCAAAATCGATTCATAAACGACGAAGTTATCCGCGAACACATAAAAAACATATATACGGTCGTATTAAGAACCTCCTCCTTTTTTTGAAGTCGGTTACATTTGCAAAATTAAATAAGATACACAACATCACGTGAAACGCTTACCTGTCTCGTTTATACATAATAAATGATAATAATAAGAAATAAAATACGACCTGTCGTGCGATTCTCTAATGATTCGTCGATACGCTCGTCGACGAGTTCACCAATGTCAAATATTTTATGAGATATCGCCCTTGTACATAAGGTTGTTTTTCCAACGTTTCTTGTCATCCGTCATTTGTTTCACGGATGTTGTCAAAGACGCTACGATGTTTGCTCTTTAGAGAATCACACGGCTGGTCGCACGGCCTAACTTGCTATAATAGCATTTCCCACAACCAGTTGTTACTGGCCTGAACTAGTCGCAACTCATTAGGGAGACGAACTAAACTGGCCAACTCTACATTTCTCGTTAAACACATGCTATTAATCTTAGTAAGCGGTTCACAAACTTCAGCGTCTAACTGTACATTTCCATGGCGCATGACACTGGTGCAATGTTAAATTTTTCCTCATTCATATTTAAATGAATGAGAAAAAATTCGGTTCAGATGTTGAATGGCTAAAGTCTTACGCACATAATGTTATGCCTGTTTCCCAGATGGGAGGTCAAGACCACAAGATTTCTATGATTCTAGAATACTTAATTACTTCATTCACTAATGCACATCTGATTCCTATTCAAACGTGGCGAAGGGTTGCATTGGACTCAAAGTCAAAGTTAAAAATCATTTGTTCAATTTAGGCTTTAAAGACGCACTTATGAACGTCAATTTTTCATTATTATGTACTTTAAAGACTCTACCGCCGCGTTCGAAAATATATAGAGCCCACCGAGAAGAAGCGGCAAGAAACTCGGGGCCATTCTTTTTATATAGATGTTTACAATGTTTCTACTTAGGTACTACAAATATTACATTTTATAGGTGGCAGAGTAACAGCTTGCCAGAAGTGGACTCATGGACAATTCTTCGGGTTGCCTGCCCAAATGGCTGAATACCTTCTCCTGAGGTCATCCTTTTCTTTAACTGTCATACTCAACGTGTGTCTGGGTCTCGGTAATGTCAAAGTTATTGAAGTAGTTTGAGAATAATTGTGTCTTCCAGATAGCTTTATACAAATACAAAAATGGCACTTTAAACTAATCAGAATAAGCCCACACCTTCTGATTCCATCATAAGACCAGCTATGTTCGGTACGAGCATTGTCACCGAATGTCAAATGCTTTTTAATGCATGATTATTACACTATCCGGATGTTTTGCAGCAGATATACTTTTGTGTTCCTGATAGGTATGTGGAGCGGAGAAGGCAACCAAAACTGGTGTCGTTGCCGCGTGCGAGGACTAACCTCCTGCAGGTAGCGCCTTTTACACGCGCACTTCGCACTCTCAATGTCATGGCGGTCGAAATAGATCTATTTCATTGTACTCTAAATGAATTTACTAAAATAGCTTTAAGGGTTTTGTGTTATTTTAATTAGGTAGGTTAGTGTATGTTCTAATTATGCTACGCTATCGCATTAGGTTATAAAAAAACCTGTAATGATAGTTGTAAGTTTAGAAAATAAGTAAATAAATCAATAAATTTTATAAGCACTAACACCTAAATAGTGAAACTATAACGAATTATATCCTCGATCGAGATTCGAACATGCATCATCAGGATATCCGTATCATACGCCATAACCACTAGGCCAACCACGGCACCCGAATCCGAATATCGGATTTATCTCTCTTCTTGATTTTAACCGCTAAATAGGAGTATATTATTCCTATTCAGCGGTATTTTGAAATACAATGTATAATGGGCATCAGAAATTTCAAGTCAATTAGATGCCAGCATATTGTAGTTTGTTAGAAAAGGTGACAGCCCAGGGGTTGAGGGCCGGACCTACTAATATGATTTGTTTATAACACAGGTGCAAGGAAAGAATTCCTCCTTGTTCTTGAAAGTAGAAGAAGAGTTGGGTGATTTCACATAGACCCGGATTAGTTATTTCGAGAATTCACCAAATAAACTCTTAACTACGTATATATACACGTATAAAACTTAAGTGTACTTTGTATGCACTTTGTGTGTGTGTATAAAGTGTATACTTTGGACATAGCAATATTGTTCAGAAGCCTAAAAATAAATAGTCGTATTCTAAAAAAACCTTATCTTGACCTGTTTCTCCCGAAGGTTTACTAATATTTAACAAAGCGTTCAGCTTGTCGGATAATCTGTTCTCGTTTAATAAATTCCGAGCGTTGTCCATTGTACAGAGAACTAACTGTAGTACTGAACAGAAACAGGGTTGTGTACTCGGCATACTGGAGTCGACAGGAGCTTAGGTCCGACTATTTCTTATAAGAAAAACTATAATTATGTTTAAATTTTATAATAGAGTCAGAATATATACTATATATCGCTATTATATCGCTATATAACTAGTACATATCGCTATTTTTTAAACCTTTCGCCCGGCTAGTCCTTGAAAGTGCAGACATTTCAAAGCATATTTTTCGTATACATTCCCACTAGACTTTGCAAAATTCCTAAAATTAATATAGTATATATTAATATAATATAATGTTAATATAATATAAAATTAATTAATATATATATAATATAGTTCTTGTACTATTTGTAAATTATATTAAAATAATTGATTTTATGGGGTTACAAAATCGATATCGTAAGAAAACGCCTATGTTATTCAGCATTAAGAGATTTGTCATTGACACATCTGATATCTGGAAGCTGGAACATTTCACTACATTAAATACTCGTACCTGTATTTGCGCGCACTGCTGAGTGGCTGATACGTGCTGTACTCCGGCTAAAAAGCAAAATTGTGTATGTTAGATATGTATTATACATTTAGTATAATATTATTTTCAAAATGTTTCGATGGACACGTAAAACGTCACACCAAAGACACCTGAGTACGTAGTACAATTTGCTGAAGGAAAAGTTTCTGAGATATTGGCAGCATTTCCCAGCTATGATATTTTTTAAAACCACTCTTGCCCTTTGACAATTAAATTAAAAATTGCTCGCGCCCTGAATAAAACATTCAAATAAATGTATCTTAATAATATTGTAACGCTGGTTTGTGAATTTGTATGCTTGAAATATGAGCAAAACATGTTTGGCCTACCACTCTACTGTTAAGAACTTGAATATTTTATTTTATTTTACAATTTTAGGAAAACTTACATCTAGGTCTTATAACTAGGATACTTAAATATTGTACTAAGGGGCATTTACAAGTTTCCACATATAGGTGACCGATTATATACAACACGGACGGAAAACAAAAAGCATGCATGAAAAGATATACAGTAAAATAATAAGCTAATTTACAATAACTATAATATAACCTAATGGTACTATTCTCTTAAAAAAGTGATCGGTAAGTTTACGTTTTAGTTGTCCAACAGGCGTGTTAAATACATCCAAATCGTGGTAGCTAAGTCGTTGAAACACCGGCTCGCTCGCAGCAGATAGCTATTGTGTCTGTAGTTGGTTTTGGCCCCGGGGACATGCTTGCTTAACTTAGTATATATACACATGTTTGACAAATAAATGATTTGATTTGACTTGATTTGATTAAGATGTTGTAAGAGAAGAGATTTGTGCCATCGTTTACAACTTAGCTGCCAAAGCTACAGAATGGTATTCGGTAGTCGTGAGTTTTAAGCTGGAAGCCGAAATTTTACCTTTCCAAACATTAAGCTTAGAGACCACTTGAAAGTTACCAGATAAATAGTTAATGCTAGAACGATTCTATGTTAAGTAAATGCACGATCATTGTTATTAATCTCTTACTAGAAGGACGACTTGCTAATGCTTGGATTAATAATGGCATCTTATAAGTATTTCGGTGTTATGCACTTCCCTAAAATATCTGAGGTACACTTGCAGTGAAAACTTCGAAGAGTGTTTAAACAATGTTGACATAGGTATTAACTGAAGGGTGCGAGAAAGTAGCGACCTTTATTACTGATTCCACTGTACGAAGATGTTGAAAATACTAAAGCTATAGAACTCTGAAATTAAAACTCAAGTTTTTCCACTCCTTTAGCAAGATAATTATCGTGCAAGAGAAAACTTGCAATTTGTATTTTTGTTGCGATGTTGCTTGGCTTCTGATAGTAATGGAAAATTATGCTTTTGACAGAGACTTATTAAATCCCTTGTTTGCTTGCTTTCCGTTTTAATCTCCGGCAAAATTATAATGACATTGAGTATGATTAAGCTATTTTAGCATCGTCAACGTTTTAATTAATTCGTTCATGTTTAAAACATCATAACCAAAGAAACAATACCAAAAAAGCATTACGGATTCTTACCATACATTATATTTAACGATTTTTGCTAATGTATACATATATTTAGCAAAATGTAGATCATGTAGCAAGCTTTACATACATTCAAGCACATTGAAAACCAGGTAAAAACATACTAAGCCCATTATTTATGTTCGATATTTGTGCGAAAGAGAAATATAATAATACTACTTGCTTATTTCGCAAAATTAACTTATAAGCAAATGTTTCGTGCTAAGCTCACTGATAATTTTAGGAAACAAAACATTACACAAATGCAACGTATTCCAATGGTAGACACGATTTTGTTTTACGTTAAAGGAGATCACCCAGCCGCCATAAATATTTGGCCTAATTTTTAAAGTGCCGGCTAACTAAAATAAACTTAATATTCTAATAGAACATGACAAAATATATTTTTTTTATTAATAGTGCTAACTTGTAAATTAAGTGTGAAAGATAATATTCAAACTTAAAAAATCTATTCTTAATGTGGAATAAAACCTTATAATTATTGTATTTTTTGGAATAATGTGCAAGTTGGAATGTAGAAAAGGTAGGTATCACCGCGCTAGCGTCGCATGCTATCTCGCTCGCACTCACCCCGACACTGAGTACCTTTCACCGCGCAACTTGCCAACTCCTTTAGTTCTCCATGTAACTTCGGTTACATCGGACGGCTACCTTGTTTTTTTACCTGAGTTGTTTTTACGCAGATTATTTTGCTTCCGCATAGGTCTCCTTCAGTTTCTTCCAATAGTTGCTGGTGTAATATAATCTGCTCAACAGTACTCTTTTCTTTTAATCCTCACTCACTCTTTGTTAAGGTCTCCTACGCTGTCTTTTTCCTTCTCTAGGATACTATAAATATTCAAAGCTATATATAATCGTAAAAAATAACTTTAGGACTTTAGTGTAGTAGTAAAAAATGTTTATAATACTGAGTTGTATTAAAATAATGTGGTCACATTTGTTGATCGGCAAAATAAAAATTAGCCCAATCTGGGTGATCTCCTTTAATGACGTTAATACACTTAAGTACGCGTAGCAGTTCGTCCGATGAAACACTGCCATCTATACACATAATAAAAACTAGTTGACCCGCCAGCTGATTCGCTCTCTCGGTCTTGGTGTAGTGTATCTATGAACCAAATGACATGAAACAAACACTAAATGTTAAGTGAACCTTACCACAATACATTAGTGAAAATCACATCTTAATCAAATAAGCCTTTTCTGAGATTAGCGTGCAGAAATGCACAGACAATCAAACAAACAGATAAACAGACAAACCGGTGGCGGGTCAACTAGTCATACCTATATTTCTACCACCAGGCAGTAATTTAACAAAAAACATATAAAATTAGTTCCGTTCACCGTCGAAGGTTACCAAGATTATGACTAACCTATATATCACAAGCAATCAAACAATCACGATATATACCTATATACACACGATATGTATAGATATACAACCCGGTCAGAATATCTGTGCACCTCGCTGGAATGCGGCGCCTCTCCCGCTTCCCTTGTCACCTCTCCGCACACTCCCCGGTGCGACAGTACGGTTAGCATCTTCGTTGCCGATACACGTCCCGCTAATTTTGATATTTTCGCTTTGTGGTTGTTTTGTTTTTTAATATTTATTGTTAAGTTTAGACTGTTTACTGTTAAGATTGGACTGGTTTGGTTGTTATTAAAATTGTTGTAGCTGTTAAACTGAAGTCATGGGAAAAACAATACACAGCGAATCAAGAAATTTATTCTTGAAAGTGCTCAAGTTTTTTGAATCGGAGAAAGCAAATAAACAGTACACCATACCTGTAGACCAAGTGGTGAAACGAACCTGTGCTGCTGTTTTTGTAATCAAAATTATTGTTTTTTAATAACAAACCCTTCATTAATAATAAATTGATTTGAAAAGGTTAGTAATTTTTTTTTACCTCCACATTTCTCGAAAAAACTTTTTTTCACACCGTACCCAGACCGCCGATATGACGTCACGAGGTCAGGTGCACAGATATTGTGACCGGGTTGTATATATCTACACGATGTACACACGATATATATATATATATATATATATATATGTGAGAGATTATGAAATAATTACTGTTCTCAGCGCCATCTATTGAACTTTTTTAATAATTGGCAATGGATTACTAGCCTCTGTGTAAGTTTGAATCTTGCTGAGTCTGTGGAGTAGCTGTCACCTAAACGAAGTATATTCTCTGTGGCTGTAACTGAGTCAGTAGTTCGGTTCGATCTGTCTTCTGTCTTTCACATTGAAACAGACGACCGAACGTGCACCCTGATTCTTTTCCTTTGTCAATATGGCCAATCATGGCTGCCCCGATTTCGAAGAAAATCCGTTGCAATCCCTGAAATATATATAGTTTATCCTACCATGGGAGATACGGCTTTTAAACAAGTTATCTATGTATAGAATTTAAACGTTCTGAAATTCTGACAGACATTTTTGTAATTTTTTAGCAAAGTGTGTTGTTGGGTACAATACTATACATGCTTAATATTTATTAACTAGCTGCGCCTTGCGGTTTCACCCACGTGATGATGAATGATGTTGATGATGAATCAAATACAGTGTACGTTACTTAGGCATAGTGTAACTTTTTTCTGGTGAAATAATTCTTCGAATCGGTTAAGTAGTTTTTTCGTTTATCTATTACAAACAAACAAACAATCAAATCTTGCCTCTTTATTATTAGAGTAGATAATGATTAATACCATGGTACGCATAATATAAACTAGTTTGTACCGGCGGCATATTTTAACTTGAAAAAGTAGTTATTGTGATCGAACTTAGGTAAGACATATGTATTGCAGACGTTTTCGTAGATATTGATGTCTTATATACAACTGTCTTACATTATTCTGCTCTACTGTCAATAGTTTTCGCTGTATACGCGATAGGGATTTTTTTGGTTATATTTTTCACACTTTGGGTTACATTATCGAAGTGTTCATACGGATACCTAACTTTTTTTTTAATATTAAATATTACTATTAACCAGCAAAACACTCACAAGGCGGGCCAGTGCTCCGAAAAACCTCGGTTTTCGCTGTGCGCAGCGGCGAACAGGCCGGCGAGCACAGGTTGGAAAGCAAACTGTGCTCCCCACCTAAGCCAAGGAAGGGGGCATTGGCACACACTAACGCCCCAACAGCCAACAACTGTCCCCCGTCACAATCGGGGGAGGAAGTGGCGATGATCTGTAATTAGTAACAATTATGGAGCATCGCTTCCTCCAAACGAATATCAACCACTCCGCTTGCTCGCAGGATCTGCTCCTGCAGAGCATGGCGGAGTGGTCTATTGAAATAGCAGTGGTCGTTGAGCCTTACTTTGTCCCTCCTCGGGTATAACTGGGTAGGGGACCTTGAGGAGTCGGTGACCATCATATCTTCGGCGGAGTCTGGAGTTTTGCCGCTCGTAGCAAAGAGCAAAGGGTTTGCGGCAGTCAAATGGAGAGAGTTGGTTCTGGTCAGAGTATTCATTTCTCCGAACAGAAGCCTCGCCGAGTTCAAGTCGTTTTTGGACGAGGTGGGTGCTCTCATTAGGCATCAGCTACCCCATCCATCGCTCGTTCTGGGGGATTTCAATGCCAAGTCGTTGGCATGGGGGTTCCCGGCTACAGACGCGCGTGGTGAGGCTTTAGAGGAGTGGGTGATGATGAACGGACTCATGGTTCTCAACCAGGGGTCTGCCAACACGTGCGTGCGATGGAACGGGGGTTCCATTGTGGACGTCTCGTTTGCATCCTCTTCCGTTGCACGCATGGTACAGGGATGGAGAGTTATGGAAGAGGTTGAGACGTTGTCGGATCTTTATACTTTCGTTTCGATGTCTTTGCCTCTCCAGACATTCCAGGTTATCGTCGCCCACGAAGGCGTACTCAGTTGGCGCCCAGGTGGGTGCTGAGGACCCTGGACAAGGAAGCGCTCGAGGAGGTTGCAATAGTCCAGGCTTGGCAGTGCCCTCCGGATGGTCCGGTAGATGTGGAAGAGGAAACGCAATAGTTCCGGGACGCTATGTCGCAAGTTTGGGACGCTAGCATGTCCCGAGCCAAACCGCGACCTCAGAAACAGGCGGTGTATTGGTGGTCGCGGGAAATTGCTGACCTCCGTGCTAGCTGCGTGGTGGCAAGGATATACACGCGTCACCGCCGGATACGGCAACGCGACCTAGAAACGGAGGTACGGCTATACGAGAACTACAGGGGGCTAGTAAAGACTCTACAGCTGGCCATCGGCAACGCAAAGGAGAAGTCAAAGGCTGAGATGCTGGAGAATCTTAGTCGTGATCCGTGGGTGCGTCCTTATATGATGGTTAGAGGGAAGCTAAGGCCTTGGGCCCCACCACTAACTGAAACTCTGGAGCCCCAGCTACTGGCGGATGTTGTGTCCGCACTATTTCCTCCCAGGGCGGACCATCAGCCTCCTGAGATGGGGCCACATCAACCAGTGCAAAAAGATAGGGCGGAGGATGAGGTCCCAGAAGTGACACAGGGCGAGCTAGGTGCTGGCGTGTTGAGGTTGAGAGGTAAAAAGGCCCCGGGGCCGGATGGTGTTCCTGGAGGTGCGTGGGCCATGGCTCTCTTGTCTTTCGGGGACCGATTCCGTCGTCTTTTGGACGCTTGTATGAAGGTTAGCCGGTTTCCGAGTAGATGGAAAACAGGCAGGCTTGTCCTCCTAAAGAAGCATGGGTCCCATAGTGATGCTGGATGAGGCGGACAAGCTCTTTGAGAGGGTGATAGCTGGCCGCCTCAACCGGCATCTCCAGGAGGTGGGTCCGAACCTGTCGGATCATCAGTTCGGCTTCCGAGTAGCCTCAGATTAAGTATCTCGGACTTTACCTCGATAGTCGATGGAAATTTCACCAACACTTCGCAAGGATGGGTCCCCGATTAATGGGAGCTGCAGCGGCACTGAGGCGCCTAATGCCGAATCTCGGTGGCCCCAAATCAGGTAGCCGCCGCCTGTTTATGGGGGTGGTAAGATCGGGGGCCCTGACTAACAGCACCAAAGCCCTCCTGAGAAAACCTCAGAGGGCAATGTCATACGAGGGTACCGGACCATCTTCTTCGAAGCGGCTTGCGTATTAGCGGGATCCCCTCCCTAGGATCTAGATGCGGAGATAAATGCGGCCATTTTTGAGTGGCGCAGTGATCTCAGCCTTCGAGGGGAGTACCCGACACCAAGGGAGGTCGAAGACTGCAAGTTTCACGCTCGGCATGTCTTGATTAGGAGGTGGAAGGAACGGCTGGCTCACCCCACAGCTGGTAGTAGGGCTGTGGAGGCTGTCCATCCAGTTCTCGAGGACTGGATAGATAGAGCGCACGGGTCGCTTACTTTCCGGCTGGTACAGGTGCTTTCTGGGCATGGGTGCTTTGGAAAGTACCTATGCTGCATAACCAGGAGGGAACCGACGCCCGAGTGCCACCACTGCGACTGTGTCGAGGACACTGCGCAACATACACTGGAGGTATGCCCACCATGGGCAGGCGAGTGACGGGTCCTCGTCACTGCAGTGGGAAACGACCTCTCTCTCCCAGCATTGATATCATCATAGCTGAGATCTGAGAGGTCGTGGGAGGAGGCACTCTCCTTCTGCGAGGAGGTGATGGGGCAGAAGGAGGTGGCGGAAAGGGAGCGGAAATTGCTATACGTGCTCCCGATCCGCAGAAAGAGACCAGGGCGTCGGAGGTTAAACTTTCACGCCCTTCTCCGACCTCCATGATTGGGGACTGGGGCGGCGTACGCGGGGGCGTCCATCGTCCAAACATCAGTGACCCCGAGGCGGCGCGCGCGGTGTTTCCATGCGCCCCTCAAGAAGTCGGGGCTAGAGCTTAGTCCACTCTAACCCCATCGGGTTGGAATCCTCTGCTGGGGGATAAGCGCTACCAAGACTGCAGACGATTGCCAAAACGTACCTGTAGTCTCGACATAAAGGCGCTTGGAGGAACACCCCGGGTTTTTAGTTGGTATACGGACTCCCACATAACCACCGTGCTCCCCCCGGGGGCGGTGGTATCTATAAAAGATTTTCCCGGGGAAAAAAAGTGTGACATTTCCATAAATGCATCCATAGTAGATGTTTACAACAAAAAAGCATCACCTGTCAACATTAGTGATGGATACATTGTCAAGTTTGTAGCCTGAGCAAAGTTTATACTCCTCTACGTTGTTGAATGAGTCAGTCAGGCAGTTAAACAAGAAATGATATATAGACAGATTTAATTCCCCCTACATTAGTACATGGACTGAAATAATTATTATTATTCGCGCTGCGTTATTGTTTTATGACGCTCCATTTTGTAAATGGCGTATAATAAACTTGTAAAATGCAAATTTTAATGGGGTGTTATTACTGGAATTACGTAAGACCTTGGACGAACCTTTTGTAATTATGGAGTGGCTGAGCATTTTTATACATTTTATATGAGTTTGTTGAGTCTGGATGATACTTATAGCGGAGCCTCGTGGACCTGGAGCCTGTGCACTTCAGAAATAAAGTGACATCGTCTTTGAATTGTGATTGGTTATTTATTAAGCACAGATTGGGTATTTTTGAACAGCCGTGCGATTCTGCAATGATTTGTCGACGAGCTCACCGATGTCAAATACTTTATGAGATATCGCCCTTTTACACAAGGTTGTTTTTTCCAAGGTTTCTTGTCATCTCTTCATGTGTTTCACGGATGTTGTCAAAGATGTAACGATGTTTGCTCTTAGAGAATAGAGATACCGAGCAAATTCCTTTTGAACTTTTTCAATCATAAGCTTATACTTATCTTCACCTATTGCATGCAGCTTGATATACAGTTATATCAATAGGCCAACGGCTTTAGAGCGCCCAAAAACACACACACACTCACACACACATACATAAACCATAAGCAGTAACATAACGTTTATACACTTATATCCACGCACTAGAACTGTCTGTGACGGGAGGCATGGACACCTAAGACCCGAGAACAAACGTTTCCGCTCAAAAAATAAATATTTACCCCAGTGAAGGATCGAACGTGGGATCCCTAGCTTCGGAGACAGGGCCGCTACCAAGGCTAACAGAGTAATCGTAAGTAGAATTGATAGAAACTGAAAATTTGTCGTCATCACCGTACGACCATAACTTACAAGTACGTAAGTTTATGGGTCATAAACCCGGAGACATTAAGGTGCTTACGTAAAAGAATGCGGTCGGAAGATTACCCACCGCCGTGTTCGGAATGATTTGTGGATAACGTGGGATCTGCTAAATGATGGAGAGATGTGCTAGATGCTTCTGAAAGGTTCAAAACGGATTGTAGTGAGACATAATGGTAGAAGTTCGCTCGTGCATAACAACTAACTAAACCAGCGAACTAAAATCATTTTTTTTAGTAAATTATGATAGTTCTTATTCAGTTCAAGCTTAAGTCCAAACTCGTATGACGCTTACCAGTACAGTTCTTAATTTTTTGGTATGTTTAGTGCAAAAGTTGTCATGAAACTTCGTGATTTCTAAACTGATGTAAAATTGCCTAAAGAATAACATGATCATATTGGAATTAATAGAGAAAAATTCTCATCTTCGGACGGGATTTGAACCCGCGTCTTCTGGCTCTCCGTGTGTGTGAAAACTGAATTTTTCTCTCTATAAATTTCAATGTTTGAGATCACTAAAGCAGGCGTTAGTGCTTTAAAAAGTAATACTATAATCATATTTTTAACCGACTTCAAAATAGCTGAAAGTTACATGTTCATGTGTATGTATTCTTCCTCCATTTGTGGACCGATTCTTAAAATTATTTTTTGTTTGGTAGAGTTTACTTCCGAGGTGGACCCATTTCAAGTTCCTCATACCCGGTCAAGCAGTTTTTGAGTTACACGCCAAAAACTGAAAAGTGTTGCGTCTATCTTGATGAAATCAACATTGACGGTGAATGACAATCGATCCCGTAAGTACTCGTAGCAAGGGTCACTAAAAATGGTGAAATTTTTTTTTACTAAAACAATTAAGTCATTGAGCGCATGGTATCGACTTCAACAAGTTATTTCAAAATTTTGGTATTGATGTCGGAAAAAAAACATTGTAAGTTTTACACGAATGTGGATTTTAGTTTGACCTGAATAATAACTGCCATAGTTTAGAGATTTTGATTTTCGCTCGCTAGTTTAGTTTCTACACTAGCAATATGCTACCAATATTTGCTAAAAAGTGGTCTCTGAATGATGTCTCCCTAAATAATTCAATAGTTATGTAACTATCTTTCTTTTTTTTCTTTTTTTTTATTGATTGGTTCGCAAACTGGACGTTACAATACAGAATATATCACATTATTTCAATTAATACAAAAGAGTATGGAATGTATGAACGGCCTTCTTGGTGCGAACACAACATGCACACGAATTTTGTTTACATAGACCTATTTAATGCTTACTTAAAGAATTAAACGTAGGTACCTAAAATTAATTACAAAGAGTGGAAAGAATAAGATTATTATTATTACAATTAAGTTTATCTATAGAAAAATGACTTGATTCTGCCAACCGATGCGTTGAAAATGTCAAGGTCATGACAGACGTCATTATCATAGGAGCTGAAGCGATAAAACGGCGAATCTACTATCTTAAACACTACGCATTCAGGTGAAATAATACGCGTATACCTACACAAAAAGTTTTAAATTTTTACTCTATTACTTTTAAATAACGTAATACACAAAGCGATGCCTCAGGCGAGATTATAATATATAGTACATTTCAAAGCCTTCAAACGCGCGCTCTTTTCAAAATAATTTATAATACTCTTTAACAATAATATAATACTATAGTAATAATAACATTACAATACATTTTAAAAGATAAAAAATATATCTTTATTCTAAATTATAAAACATGCTCAAAGCTAAACATACTAAGTCTGTAATAAATTACTAAAACATAGCATTATAATAACATAAATAAACTAAAGTAGGTAGTCAAGTCGGGTGCGAGCGGGAGGAGCTTTTAAAAATACAATTTATTTGTTTAAGACGTCTAATGTCTTTAAAAGCTTTAATAAGACTAACTTAATTCTAAATAAAATCTAGAGTCTGACATCAGACAACCGTGAGAGCGGATGGGCTTGGAATAAGACTAACTTAATTCTAAATAAAATCTAGAGTCTGACATCAGACAACCGTGAGAGCGGATGGGCTTATCAGCCAAGTCTGTTGAGTCAGCGTATCAGTTTCTAGAATATAGAACGCTGACACGTGAGATTCGTAGAGACGACAGACTTAACTCTTCCCTCCTTAAGTTCGAAGTTCTCTTCTTTTGGGGAACTTCGAACACATGAAAATAATTTTGAGTGATATTTATATAATAAGAAACACAGAATTACAAAAATAAGGATGTAGACTCCAAGAGTCCAAACGCTTATGCTACGCACTTCAATAATTGCCCTTTCACTTTCACTATTTTCACTATCACTGTAACTTTTCTTTAGCGCCAATGCCAGGAGCTTCAAATCGGTCAGGTCGACGCCTTCCAGGTTTACAGGTGTGGAAGATGTGGTTTTCTCAGGTGAGAACAGCAAAGGTAAGTTTACGATTGGTAAGTTTGGGTATGTTACATTTTCAATATACGTTTGGTGCCTTTTCAGGGTGATGTTTCGAATCTTCACTTCGCAGAGGTCGTCCAGAGTAAGTATGTAGGTGCCTTGTACATTATGACGAAACATTTCGTTATTGCAGGTACTTGTGAGTAGCTCTTCATCTCTACTATAGAGTATCCATCTATTTGTTTTCAGGAACTGAACTCGAACCTTTTCAATGGTTATAGGGATTTGAGTGCATGATGTCACGTTCTCAGCATACGTCATCAAGTCGGTTACGCAGGGGTCGTTAATGAACTGGGACATTTCATCATCAGTGCAGAGGAAGCTGGCCTCGTCGATTTCCTGACATAGGTGACTGAGCAATCTGATCTTCAACCCTTTCGCTAATAGGTAAGGATACTTGGCCAATATGACAACAGTGGAATCAATGGATAACACAGGTAAGGGTGTTAATTGGTAATAAATATAAGTATCCTTTTCAACAACAGGTATTTCCAAAAGGTAAGTAATTTGGTTTTCTTTTAAATACGCTTTCAGTGTAATGGTCTGTTCTATCTTAACTAAGTTTTCTAAACTAGGCGTAAAAACTAATTCTTCTAATTTATTAAAATGTTCAAGTAGAGGCCACAGCTTATTTGATTCTATTATGGATTGGTGTAGAATTCCTAATCTACTAAATGACAAACTGGTTTCTATCTCATCTAATTGGGCGTAGATTACTTGGAAGTTATGAATTAGTAAATTATATGTGCTTATAAACTGAATACTTAAGTATGTGCACTAACTCTTCAAGATTTTTCGATAATATCCCTATTTTATTATTAAGTTGGACAAGATTATTATTCAATACCAATGTAGAGTTCGTCAAAAGTTGAACCATTTCGGTGATCACTATTAGTTTTTCATTATTGTAGTTTTCTTTGATTTTAATATTATTAATTAATCTGTCGTATTTAATGGCATTATCATTATCAAGATTTCCAGTTATCATTTTAATAAGTGACCCTAGTGGATTAATAAGGCCTCTTTTTATTCGGACCGTTGGAATTATTTGGTTAAACTTATTTATAGTTATGTTTTTAAGGTACTCTACTTGACTTCTTACATCTATCAAATTATCAGCAAATTTCTTATAAAATTAATCTTAACTAACTTATCTAAATCGGAGAGTCGTTGAACGTTAAACGTCAAATCTTCTTTTAAGGGGTTAATATCCAACACTCTTGCGATTGTCCATTTGTCTCTACTGATTACGGCAATTCCATTTTTCACGGGCAGGATTCCCGGGTTTTTATCAAGCACCTGAAGTTGAAGTGCCTGCAGTTGGGTCACCATGGCTACTGCCAGGGCAATGTGCCTGTGGAGGGCGTTTAACATTCTTTAGTGGAACCTTAGTGTTACGATTCTTTACTTGAATGGGAACTATGTTTCTAACAATTTCATCAGAAACTATAGCCTTTTGATAGCGTGGTTTGTCTTTACTACTTCTTTTGTTTACTTCTTTTGCAAGAATTGTATCGCCAGTATTTACTTTAAATTCTGTTTCTCCGCCTCTCTTCTCTATTATTTTCTCTTTCTGTTTAATGGCTTGTTCTGATAAATGTTTGTATAGAAATTTAGTTCTGTTTGCATGTTCTTTAATTAATTGTTGCATGTACTGTTTTTCGAATTCCAAACTAAATACATTTTTAGAATCGGTATGTCCTAGCAAAACTTCAAAGTGTGTAAAACCAGTGGATGAGTGTATGGAGTGGTTGTAGGCCATTACAGCATAAAGTCATTACTGTTGCAGCATCACTGTATTTGTGTTCGTACTTGGCCAGTCTATAAATTTTGATGATAGTGGAATGGAATCTTTCTATAAGACCCATAGAGTTAGGGTTGTTAGGGGTTGCAATATGTAGATCTACTTTGTATAGGGCTAGAAGTTCTTTTAGGAGAGCATTATTAAATTCTGAACCTGAGTCCGAACTGATTTTGAGGGGTACGCCATAAAATGAGAAGTATTTAATTAAGGCTCTGACTACTTCGGGAGTTGATCTGTTAGGTATTTCAAAGGCTTGACCCAGTTTACTGAAAGCATCTATTACTGTTAAATAATAGCGTCCTTCAATTGAAAATAGGTCAATAAAAATTTCTTCTAAGGATTTTTATTGAGTATGCGTCATTTGAAGTTTAGGTTTTAAGGGTTTCCTATCGTATTTCATGCGTTTGCATGTTTCACATGAATTTATAAAGCTTGAAACAGTTAGTTCCATGTTGTCCCAAAATACGTGCGTTTGATGTGAGTTAGAGTTTCTTTATGCCGCGGTGGCATGTTTTACCAGTATGATATTTACTAACGATTTCCTTTTGTTCTGATTCATCTTCAATAAACGTTACTCTTTTAGTGCATTCGAAAAACTGTACAGATTCCTTTTTAAACAAGTATATAACTGTTTGTGCAAATTGTCGCCTATGTTCTTCTTCTTCAAAGTAAATGAAATATTTCGTATTATTTTTTATGTATTCTTTCAGGAATTGTTTCACAAGATCGGTTCTGTTCAAAGGTAAGTGTACTTCAAGGATTATTTGTTTCGGTCGGTATAGGTTTTTAACAGATAGTTTATCTATGGACCAGGAGTAAACTAGTATTTGATTAGGTTTGGTGTCAACGGCTTCCTGCAAAATTGGAATACCTTTAGATTCAGGCTCCTGGCCTGAGTGAGCAGTTTCTGTGCTGGAAGATTTTCTAGAAGCTGACAAAGTTGAACTACCAGATGAGCATGGTATTGAATAAGGAGATCGGCATTTTATTGTTTTTTCAGAATCTGATATTGTTATTGTGTCGTCTGAATCTAAGCATTTTAATTCCTCCTTTTGACCTAGAGTTTTCTTTTGTTCTTTACCTAGTTCTTCTATTTCTTTCATTAATCGACTAATTTCTCTATTTCTAATTTCGTCTTTATCGATGTTAACTTGTGTAGACATATTATCTTCGTTTCCTAAAGCATTTATACGAATATGTGAGAGCACATCTGCATTGCAGTTAAGTTTACCACTTTTATGGATTCTTTCGAAAATGTATTCGGCTAAACGTAATCTCCATCGAGTTAATCTGCTATTTGTTTCTTTTAGGGAGTTTAACCAGGCTAAAGGTTTATGGTCAGTTACTATTGTGAATTTCTTACCGTAGAGATAGGGACGGAAATGTTTCACGGCCCATACTATGGCAAGTAATTCCTATTCGGTGACACTGTAGCGCGTTTCAGCGTCGTTTAAAGTTCTGCTGGCATAGGCGACGGGTTTATCGTTGCCAACTGAAAATTGTGAAAGGACTGCTCCTAAAGCGAATTCTGAAGCATCTGTTGTAAGTATGTATGGCTTTTCGGGGTCTGGATATTGTAATATCGGTGCATTTACAAGTATCTCTTTACATTTTTGAAAGGCTGCTATATACTTTTCGTCGTCAATAGGTATTGTACGTTTTTGTCTCAATCGGGCTGTCATTGGTTGAGTAATTTTTGCAAAGTCCTTAACGAATTTTCGATAATAACCGATTAAGCCTAAAAAACTTTTGATCTCTGTGGTAGTTCGGGGTAGAGGGTAATCTAAGATTGCTTTAATTTTATCGTTATTGGGTTTCAAACCATCGCTTGTAATAGTGTGTCCAAGGTATAAAACCTCTTTTCTGAGAAATTCGGATTTGTCTAACTGTACTTTCAAATTAGTTTCTCTTAGTCTGTCAAAAACGGTAACTAACTAGACGTAAGTCGGACAAAAATTGGGTCTTCGTTACGTGTTCGGATGTGGTGTTTCACATTGTTGGTAAAAGTCAATGGTAACTTTTCAGTATAGAAAATGTCTTTATATTGTAGACAAAGTTTTTGGATAGTCTTTCTCTTCAGGGTTCATGTGGTCTAAGCGTAATTTACTAATATTTTCAGTTAAGATTTGGTCAATTTCAAAGTCATTCCGGTCGTCAAGTTTATTTAAGTCACATTTATCACTGTCATAATATTTTGTTACTGTTAATGGTTTGTCAATTTTTAATGCCATTTCTTCCTCTCGAGTATTTTGTATAATTGTTGTCGCATAACCATTTTCACATTTTACTAAAGTTTACTAAAGCATTCTGACGCCATCACAGAATAACTTGTAGTTAAGAATCGCTTCACCGTTTTTTAAATTAATCGGTAACTTAACTCGTTGTTCGGTACGTGGTGCAAGTTTGAATACATTATTGGGGTTGTATATTATGGGTATGCCTGTAGTTTGGGTGTAGAAAATTTCATTTTTCATATCGATTTTTGCCTGCAATTGTTTCAGGAGGTCGCTGCCTATAAGTCCGTCGTAACAGCTATCTACATCAAAAATATAGAATTTATGCGTTTCAGGACTATTAAGGGTTGGAAATAAGGGTATGACTATTACTTCATTATGTAGGCTTGAAGCATGTGTGCTTCTAACTTCGAATGGTTCGTGGTATTTAAAACCTTCAAATAATTCATTTGCCTTTTTGGGACTAATGAAAGATCTTGAACTTCCGGTATCTATCATTAGCTTAGCATTTATTTCCGGTTTCACTATGTACGGCAAGTTTAGTGTATTACAATTAAGTTGTATTATTTCAGGGGTTGGTTGGAGGCATTGATCTGAAAATTTTCATCATATTGTAAAGCTGGGTCGTGATCATCTTGTTCGTTAGTTGTCTCATAAGTTTCAACGTTGTATGTAGAGTCAATGTCGTTATTTTCATAGTAACAATCATTTTCAGGATTTTCATATATGTCGTCAGTTTCAGATTCATTCAGGTTATATAATGCGTTCATTTTGAATCCTTGTGGTTTTATTGGAAGTGCTGTACGCATGCTTACGTCAGTGGATAGCTGAGGTGCTAACCTCTGTGTGAGACGGTAACCGAATTGTTGCTGTCCTTGATTTAGTTGGGGTCGGTAGCCAAATTGCTGCTGACCTTGGTTGAAATGAGGAAGATAACCAAATTGTTGTTGGGTTTGATTGAATGAAGGTTTATAACCGAATTGTTGTTGACCTTGATTCAGTTGAGGCCGGTAACCAAACTGTTGAGGAGTTTGATTACATGTAGGTTTGTAACCGAATTGCTGTTGACCTTGGATGTGTTGAGGTCGGTAGCCTAACTGTTGGTTGGGTGTTATACCAAATTTAAATTTCGGTTGCGTTTGCTGAAAGTTTGAAGTACTAGGGCCATTTTGGGGATTGCCAAACTTAAAATTATTTTGAGGTTGCGGGTTTGAAGTAAAGAAAGGCTTCATTCCTAATTTTTCTATAAAGGGATTATGATTCATAGTTTGAGGTTTTGGCTGCATCGTATTCTGAGATCAAAACATTTTATTTTTTGAATTATATTGATACATAAAGTTTACTTCTTCGAGAACAATACTAAGTGCATTTTCTAATGTTGTTGAGCCTTTGAGGCGCACTATGCGAGGTAATTCTTCGGGTAAGTTGTACAAAAATACGTTTTTAGACATACTATTGTATATGATGATTTTACTTTGACGTAAATTGACGTCATTAATTAGTTAGACTTTGGCAATTAACGTGCTTTGGACGTGTGGAATCCTGTTACAGAAATCGAGATAAGATTCGCCATTATAATTATTTTTAATGTTTCTAGTTCTATTGCTATGCATTCCTCTGAACGGGGATCACCAAAATGTTGCTCGAAAGCTACTTTTAAATCAGCCCAGGTATCTAAGTCTTGTCGTTCGCTAACTAGGGTGGCTGCTCTACCTGTCAGTCGTGATGTTATGACGTTAAAAATGTACAGGTCCTGATGTGGATTATTTTCTATCCTACAACAAATTATTAAGTATTCGCATTTTCTTACGAATAAACTTAATAATTTTTCGTCACCGTCGAACTTCGGGACGATGCTCGCAAATTCGCGTGGAATGTTAACTATCTCCATTTTATTAAAACTATTTATAAACTGTTATATACTTAAAGTTGAAATATATAAAACACTTAATTATATCTATCTAACCTATTATATAATTTAAGTTGAAGTATATAAAGTAACTATATTTAATTCAAGTATGTACTCGATGAATTTATAAATCTATGTATTTATTTTTAATATTAAACAATATTATATTTTTAAATCGATTTTAATTTATACACTTAAACCTATTTAAAAGAAACCACAAAACACCTTTCAATTTTTGGAAATAGCGTTCGGATAATCGAGATACTTATAAATAAAATATGGAATAGGATTGGACTACGACTGGAAATAGCGATTAAGGTCTACTCTCAGAATGCCCATGTCCCTCGTTGTTTGAGCCTTATTTATCCTCCTCTGGATCGTCTTAGCACCTCGATATTATAATGTTATAATGTTCTTGACTTATTTATTTGGTTCGTGGATTTCCGTTAAACGCGTGAAAACGTAAGTCACGGGGTACTGAAGTAGAGTAATCGCGACGCGGAAATCCTACCGGCTGCGCCAGTCAAGTCGGGTGCGAGCGGGAGGAGCTTTTAAAAATACAATTTATTTGTTTAAGACGTCTAATGTCTTTAAAAGCTTTAATAAGACTAACTTAGTTCTAAATAAAATCTAGAGTCTGACATCAGACAACCGTGAGAGCGGATGGGCTTATCAGCCAAGTCTGTTGAGTCAGCGTATCAGTTTCTAGAATATAGAACGCTGACACGTGAGATTCGTAGAGTCGACAGACTTAACTAGGTTGTTAATTACAATAAACCAAACTGTTTTCTTAATAAATGTGATTTATTCACACGTTCGACACTATGATGATGTGACGAGGAAGTCGTGCACCTGATGGTAAGCACTACGCTTGCCCATGACAGTTGCAGTGCCACCCAGAGCTGTACAACTGTAGTTTTGCGTATCACTGTACTGCGTTTGTTACTCGAGACATTGGTATTTTAGTCTATTTCAGTAATTTTACCTCAGTGCTCTTCAGACAGATCTGGCATTGCGGTGATACTAACCAAGATGACATGTTGCTCAAGAGAGCTAACATTAAGTGTTTCCTCGCCTCTTACCACTCAAATCGCGAATGCCGACGAAACACAAAAAACAAAATACGAGTACATTTACGAATTATAATCCAACACAAAGTATGGTTTTACAGTGACGCTTTCACCAGCGCGGTTGGTGTCGCGTCGCGGGCCACGAGCTTTGCGTCTCTAGGATCGTTACATACCAACACGCGCGGTTGGTGTCGCGTCGCGGGCCACGAGCTTTGCGTCTCTAGGATCGTTACATACCAACACGCGCGGTTGGTGTCGCGTCGCGGACCACGAGCTTTGCGTCTCTAGGATCGTTACATACCAACACGCGCGGTTGGTGTCGCGTCGCGGACCACGAGCTTTGCGTCTCTAGGATCGTTACATACCAACACGCGCGGTTGGTGTCGCGTCGCGGGCCACGAGCTTTGCGTCTCTAGGATCGTTACATACCAACACGCGCGGTTGGTGTCGCGTCGCGGGCCACGAGCTTTGCGTCTCTAGGATCGTTACATACCAACACGCGCGGTTGGTGTCGCGTCGCGGGCCACGAGCTTTGCGTCTCTAGGATCGTTACATACCAACACGCGCGGTTGGTGTCGCGTCGCGGGCCACGAGCTTTGCGTCTCTAGGATCGTTACATACCAACACGCGCGGTTGGTGTCGCGTCGCGGGCCACGAGCTTTGCGTCTCTAGGATCGTTACATACCAACACGCGCGGTTGGTGTCGCGTCGCGGGCCACGAGCTTTGCGTCTCTAGGATCGTTACATACCAACACGCGCGGTTGGTGTCGCGTCGCGGGCCACGAGCTTTGCGTCTCTAGGATCGTTACATACCAACACGCGCGGTTGGTGTCGCGTCGCGGGCCACGAGCTTTGCGTCTCTAGGACCGTTACATACCAACACGCGCGGTTGGTGTCGCGTCGCGGGCCACGAGCTTTGCGTCTCTAGGATCGTTACATACCAACACGCGCGGTTGGTGTCGCGTCGCGGGCCACGAGCTTTGCGTCTCTAGGATCGTTACATACCAACACGCGCGGTTGGTGTCGCGTCGCGGGCCACGAGCTTTGCGTCTCTAGGATCGTTACATACCAACACGCGCGGTTGGTGTCGCGTCGCGGGCCACGAGCTTTGCGTCTCTAGGATCGTTACATACCAACACGCGCGGTTGGTGTCGCGTCGCGGGCCACGAGCTTTGCGTCTCTAGGATCGTTACATACCAACACGCGCGGTTGGTGTTGCGTCGCGGGCCACGAGCTTTGCGTCTCTAGGATCGTTACATACCAACACGCGCGGTTGGTGTCGCGTCGCGGGCCACGAGCTTTGCGTCTCTTGGATCGTTACATACCAACACGCGCGGTTGGTGTCGCGTCGTGGGCTACGAGCTTTGCGTCTGGGATGGCCCGCGCGGTAATTCGGCCGCGCGTACCACCCTCGTGGACGGTAAGCGTCACTGAAAAACCAGCTTAAGGCAAAAATCGAAATAAACTCAATTCTAGGAAAATACCAAATCAATTATAGCCATTCTTGGGGGTTTTTTCCCTTCATCAAGTTAAAACCTACGTTAAACTCATTGTCGGCTTTAAAGATCTAATTTAAAATATATATCTTGTCCAGCGCTAAGTACATAATAATAGAGGACACAAGTACCTAAACCTCTTCTAAATATTTCCTTTACTCCATAAATCAGCTAGGACCGACAGACGGACGGACAAACCTTCACAATGCGGGCTAGACCTTCCTTTTGTTAAACCGTAATAAATCATGTACATTATTTGCCGATATGGAATCTGAATTCTGGATATTATATATCGAATAAGTCATACGACGACACAGTACAGATGGGCTGAGTATGGGCACTTCTATAATTCGTTATGAGATAAACGCTGTTGTCTGTAAAACGTCTGCCCGTCTGCGTGCAGTCAAAAAGACTTAAGGAATTACTTACAATACAAAAACTCCTTATTAGTATAGTGTATTAAAGTTAATTTATTGTTTAACTTGGTGCCAAAATAATAAAAGAATTTAGAACAAAGTGACGGTCCAATAGCGATCTCTTACACAACCTTCATCTTCTTAAAAAAATTACATTGGCATGGATACACATGAATACATCTCTAATGCCTTCACATGGCTATTTGTGTTCGCTATCAGGTGTTTGTTGTATTTGGCAAAATATATGACGCTCATGCATTCATGTAAATAGAGGAGAAAAACGACAGTAAAATTAATACGACATTTGGCAGAAAAACGACAGTAAAATCAATAATATATGCGTATTTGCTTATTTGATCCCTTTGATGTGCCTTGAAAACCGACAAGCGCACAGTAACGCGTATTTGTTATTTAGTCTTATTGGTCAAAGAGGCAAATAAGTCCAACTATGTCAAATAAACTGTCCACATATGATAATTGTTTGCTAAATATGCCAAATATACACATACAAATAGCCATGTTAAGTGCCGGCATAACATTCAAACCTCGAGAACAAGCATTTATGCTCATCACACAAATATTTGCCATGGCCAGGGGTCGAACCTAGAACCCCGTACTTGGAAAGCATAGTTCTTACCAACCAGGCAACAGGCACACCAAACTGTCAACTTTACAGTGTCTTGCTCGCTATCACACTCAAGATTAAGTATCTTGAGTTCTTCCACAAGATATAAACTGTCTACTTGGTAAATTTTATTACGATCCGTTCAGTCATTTACGTGTGAAAGCGTAACAAACACACACACTCACTTTCGCATTTATAATATTAGAGTAGTTAGGATTTCAAAAAGTCAGGTGCCACTTGGTGAAGTGTCTTCAACCGCATCATAAATTACTATCAAATAAAGATCGTCGTCAAAGGTTCAAAAGGCTACAGAGCAGCAATTTTAGCAGCCCTTACTGTTTGTATGTTAAAATACAATATCCATAAATAGCTAAGTGGTGTTATCAATATGTAGGCTTATTGAATTATGGAGAGGCTTTGTCTGTTATTTGTTATTGTTTAGGTTTAAATTGTTACATCCTCCATTATCTGAGTATGTTTGGCCAGTCTTTTATATAAGTAGTGACGTAAATCGTAGCAGCATAAAATACATAAACTTGTATTTTTATATATAGTTGTGCCCATAGACTAAATTTACATCCATAGTAGTATAAGTGCGAAAGTATCTCTATCTCTTTTGCTCTTTCTTTCTCTGTCTGTCTGACTTTTCACCACTCTACGACTAAACGGATTTTCATGAAACTTTTTGCTGTTACAATACAATACAATTACGCTTTATTGCTTACCACAAAATACAATATGTCAGTTAACTTGATTACTAGAACTAATTAATCTTGAGGGTTAAAATACTATCGATGGACTTATCGCTAATGCAACCTCTTACAGATAACCTTTGAATGGACAGGACATAATAAAGTCGTCTCTGAGGTGCAACAATATAAATAGTTAAAAATAAAAGAGAAGGAAAATGCACACAGGAGGGTAACTTATTTATATAAATATATAATAATCAATAATTTTATAAAATACTACAAATATGAACCATGTAGTACTTTTTATAATATTTTTAAAAATACTTTATGTGCCGGCTGAGGCAGCCGCGAACCTCAGTAGGCGTAAATACAGTAGTCTCGATAGTATGTACTTGTTAAAACATTTTGGAGTAAAAACACTTGGGCCGGGGGACCAGGAGCCCATCGAATTTTCAAAGACCTGTGTGACCGAATCGAAATCTGGTCGAAGCAAAACGTGACCAAAATGTTTAAAGATTAAGTATTACCATATAACGTATTCAATGCGGGAGGGCACGGACACACAGAACATCCAAGGCCCAAAAACAAACACTTCTGCTGATCATATAAACATTTGCCCGGTCAAGAATCGAACCTGAGGCCACGTGTCATTACCAACTAAGCTAGCGCGGCCGTCCGGCCGTTATGTGAAATTATTGGAGTCGATATAAGCCTTAATAGAACTTATTCTACCACTGGTCGTTAGTAAGCTTTTTTTTTATACAGCTTCTATACTCAGCTCCACATTTAAATAAATACTAAACTTACTTTAACCAAAAACCTTTCTTGTAAAAAGAATGAAATCTTCAAGTCTGCAGTTCAAATGACTTTAAAGTTTTATAACTCAATAATGCGAGGCTTCTGAGTCCCTTCAATTGAATTAATGTCTTAAATTAGAGTTCTTAGAATTTATAATGAAAAGTATTTTCTGCAGTTTAGTTTGCAAACCCTGGATGTGAGTTTTAAGAAGATGGTTCGCATTAGTACCTATAGTGTCCAAATGACCGCTACCACAGAAATAATATACCGCTACATCGTCTGTTAGATACATCGGAGAATTTGATTAGTCTGTGAACTCCACATGAAAATTCCCAGACTAGGGTTTGGTAGTAGATACATCTATACATATATAGTTAGATAATAATTGTCCTGACTTGCTGACTGGAGCTACAAACTTAAGCAGTTTGTGCCTTATAAAATAAGTAAGGATTTTTGTAAATGTCACGCCCAATGAGGGAGTGAGATGTCTCTGCCGGCATGGAATAAATCTTTTCTCCAAGAATATTAACTGGAATAAAAAATAAACTTGGTTTGTATCAGGTAATCATCTCGATAAGTAAAAAACATAATTTCACTAGTTTTGACGTAAAAGAATCGCGAACACTAGAATCGAATCAGAAACTTTTACAATTACAATATAACTGCGAAGTGTGCTAATGCTATCATCACACTATAACACCCATACAACGTGATAGTTTATGTGTTATAGTGTGATGTTGTAGAAGTGTGATAGTATCATGTTGTGGTAGTAATATAACATAATAGTTGTGTAACAGTTATGGAGCTGTGTAAAAAGAAAAGTGTCTTAAGAATGGAGGTTGCGCGTGTGCTAAATAACTGTTTAATGCTAGTAAGTAAAAAAAGCTGAATAAAATTGTTGCATATCATTTGTTTTATAGTGTTATCGGGTCGAAGTTGACACTTGACAGTTGCGTGACGGACAAACAATATTATACAATAAGCTTTATTGTGCGCCATAATAATATTGACATTTGAATATTTAGTTTCCCGTTACGCCGAGACCGTTTTTTTTGTATAGACTCTAGTGAGAGAGTGTGATAGTGCGATAGTATGATAGTGTATCTGTGTGATAGTATCATAATGTGATATTATTTAATAGTGAATCCTGAGCATAAAAAAACTTAACAATATGGCTTCCGGCTAAAGCATTGGACTGTTTCAAATGTATGAAGTTTGGTATCAGGCTTGCCTCTCTTTATAAGGCACCTTGTAATTTGTTGGTGATGTATTTTTTTTTATAATGGTTCATCAAAGTAGTCACTTTGGGGGAGTCCCTCTCACCTGATGGAAAGCGAAGATGGAATCAAGAAGCAATGACCATTCGCCGCCCCTATGATGACCTGACAGATGCCTTATTCACGTCTGCCGACCCCTTTATGGATGTAGTCATTTTAAGTAAGATATACGAGTGTAAATATATTTAAACTCAACTATTAAATTAATGAGAACATATGGACTATGGAGTGTTATTAATGAGAACATAGTACACAGGTACAATGGCCTTCGGGCCTCTTAATTAAAATGTAAGTTAGTAAACTATTCCGAATATGGAAATGAAGCCGTTGAAGGCTTTCAAGATAACCACCGTTCTAAATATGACTTCAGTTGAATAATTAAGTTTACGAAACTTAATAAATTTGTTAATTTTATAAGATTCAATTTAACTAACGAGCCAAACTTTAAATGAATAGATGATTGTGGAATAACTAACTTGGTTTGACTTAGCTTTAATGAAACATTTTGTAAAAAATATTAATTTGCCTAAAGTTTAGGCAAAAAAAGTAAAGTAAAGTAAATAAAGTTTAGTAAACAGTTTTATATGATCCTCCAGCCGGATTTATTTATTAAACTGAATAAAAAAATATTAATTAATTTAGAGTTTTATTAAAATACGCGTCATCCGGGTGCGAACGTATGCCTTATGATATTTAATAGTTTTGCTCCGATTCATTATTAGTTTGACTGAAAACATGTAAAAGGAAAAGAGCCGTAGAATATATAAAATGGAGGTCATTTCGAAATTATTGATTAATTCAATCTATTGGTGGTAATACTAGTACTCAAAGTAGCGCAACGAGCTCTGGAGAGGGCTATTCTCGGGGTTTCACTAAATGATTGAATCAGAAATGAGGAGATCCGTAGAAGAACGAAAGTCACCGACATAGCCCAGAAGATTAGCCAGTTAAAGTGGCAGTGGGCAGGGCACATAGCACGCAGAACAGATGGCCGATGGGGCCGGAAGGTTCTGGAATGGAGACCACGGACCGGCAAGCGCAGCGTAGGTCGTCCACCGACACGATGGACAGACGACCTGATAAAGGTCGCAGGACGACATTGGATGCAGGCCGCTTCCAACCGGTCCTTTTGGAAAATTATGGGGGAGGCGTATGTTCAGCAGTGGACATCCTACGGCTGAGATGATGATGATTGGTGTTAATAACTATGGAAGGTTAAGCTCGCCCCGCGTGCTTGGTTCTATAACGCGTCGTATTTCTGCTGTTCCTTCCCACATCGGGATGATTTTCTCGGGAGTTATCCGAAGACGACTGTAATGCGGGAAGACCGTGGTTGATGTGGCTTTTGCGTCTGTTTGGAAATATTACTGAGGAGAGTTATGGAGCTCTCTACTCGTTTGCATGACGTCAACGACTCTACCAACTACCTCCGCGTGTTAGTAAAGAATGTTATAATGAGTGGTATATGAAAAATGAGGGTAATTTGGATAAAAGTGTAACCTGTCAAAGGTTGGTAAAGAAGATTAGTCGTAGATTGATACAAACTGCTCGTTTGTAGAAAAATATGTTTGAAAAGGTCTCGATCAAAAATTGTGGCTCATCAATATTGCAGATATTATCAAACAATATCTGTACTCATCAATAATTACCAATTATTGGGAATTCAAACATGCTTTTAATCTAAGAGGTATTCAAATTATCAACGGGATAATTACCATGTATATTTTCTATGAGTTTCCGATATATCGGCACTGTTGCAAGCGCCATGATCACGGATGAACTGAGGAATTGCGGATGGGTGAATGTTTACGAGCAGACGACGGTCTGCCCTCTTCCGTACACGTTTGTTTTGCGAGGCACCACTACTATTGTTCGCACTGTTAGTTTTTGATGTATCTCGACACACAACACTAACCGTATCAGCTCGAACTTTGGGACTATTACTGTTTTTGTTTTTACACAATCGTACCGATGGATTCCATATATTCGACAATTGAAAACCGATTTGATTGTTTCACGATTGAAATTTTAGAACTTCGTGATTTCAATCGCTTCTCTGACGAGTCTTGGTATGTAGTGACGTTCTGTCGATAGTATCTGAGGGTTATGCAACTCGATCCAGTGGTTCGTACCTGACTCCAGGAGATGTTGAGCGATGGCAGATTTTTGCGAGTCATTATTTTTAACTGCTCTGATATGTTACTTTTTTATTTTTTTTAGGAAACTCATAGAAAATATACATGGTAATTATCCCGTTGATAATTTGAAAACTTATTATGTTTGTGACCATGATAGTTTAAAAAAAAATGCTTTTAATCTGTCCGCATTAGATTAACGCTATAACAAAAGATTTATGAATGAACCGGAAGCTTGCAGATTCGGACCGATTAAATACCTATATGAATTTATCTGATACAACTAAAGTGTTCTAAGTCAAATAATTACAGTAATAAAAATTGGCAACACCATCAGTTCCCATCGGCCCAGCCGCAACCCACCGTCCCCTACTACCAACAAATCTAAACGTAGACCATTCGTTACCCACGCGGGTGGAAAGTAGAAGGAATTGGCACCAATTCTAGCTCAGAACATGCCCATATATTTACAAAGGAGTGCTACGGTGGGAATTCACGACATTTTAAACATACACGAGCCCGGAAGAGGTGCTACATCTACGACTCGGAATTTTGGAGTACCTACGAAAATCTGTTAGGAAAAGTACTTCACGTTTACAGTGAGCTTACAGTCAAGTTTAAAAAAGTCGGTTACATTTATTTTTGTCGTGAGAACTTCTTTGAGCACTTTTTGCGTGAACGAAATCAAGGAACTCGTATTATCGTCACCGAACGTAACGCTTTTTAGGTGAGAATAAAAACCGGCCAAGTGCGAGTCGAACTCGTGCTCGAAAGGTTCCGTACCATTTTTTATAATTATCATCTGATTACAAAAACTACAAATACTAAAAAACTATCAGACATACAGAAATACATCATCTGTGAATATTTCAACTGTCTATCTATCACGGTTCATGAGATACAGTCTGGTGACAGACGGACAAACGAACAGCGAAGTTTTAGTAATAGGGTCTCGTTTTATCTTTTGGGTACGGAACCCTGAAAAACAAGAAACTCGTGTTCTCGTCACCGTCACCGAACGCTTTGTCATAGATAATGATAAGTGAATTAGTGCAGTCCATTGGGTTGAAAATAAATATATATGGTCTTTGATGGTCAGAGTGTGGTGCTGGTAATGAAGCTTAAATGTAGCTAGTCGTGAGTCGGGCAAGTCGTGCGCTTGGTGGTCAGCACTGCGCTTGCCCATTGCTTGCATAGTTGCAGTGCCACGCAAAGCTCAGAACTGTAATTTTGTGTCGCACTGCACCCCGAGATATTGCTTTATATATCTACCACCTAGCCAATACTCTTCAATCTAGTTATTATTGAGTGTATTAAACGATACTGTTAAGGAAAATAGAAGCGACCGGTAGCAGAGGTAGGTCCCAGCCTACTGCCAAAAGATCTGTAGATTAGATGCAGTTGGGATGGATATACTGCTTGCACGATAGTTAGGAATTTGTAGATGTCTTCGGTGAAGACTTTATGTTGTTAAAAAGTATTACACACGGTAGAGATTAAATCTTTCAATCAACAATATCATCTTCGTTCATTACATTATACTGTTTTCTCGAAAATTAAAAACGTCTCAAGATCCCAACATAAGTTGTTGAGTGGATATTGTCTTCAACGAAAATCCACGATGCGTGTGATGACCTATTTTTAAGCATAGCAACGTAGTTTTAACAGAATTCTTGATTTATTTATTTTTAATTGTTTGCATGTAAGTATGATTAATTAGTGAGAGCTCGTAGGCGCAGTTGGCAGTTACCCTGCTTTCGACGCGCGGGGCCCCAAGTTCGAACCCTGGCGGGGAATATATTTCTGTGATTATTAGAAATGTTTGTTCTCGGGACTTGTGGGGATGTTGTGATGCGTTATTGTGGCCAACCTTCCGCGACAAGGAGTCCTAGTGTGGGATTAAGGTTGCACGACTGTTATGTCTTTATTTTATGTATGTTTACGTAAAAATGAGGGAGGCCTATGTTCAGCAGTGGACGTCCTATGGCTGAGATGATGATGATTTTAAAATGGATCTTATTAGCAATAGCTTAGCTCCAAATTTATGCACACATTAGTGGGCAAGCACAACCACCGCGGTAAACCCCACTATGGCGTGCTTTTACTGAGCTAGCAAATCTACCTAGCGCCGAATACTCTGTCTGTGCGTTTTTTTATTCTTGGCCCTTTTTGGTGCTTAGGAATTTATATTACAAGTGAATATTTCATCAACACTAAAGTGTCGTATATACAGTGCTTGCTTCAATCTCCGAGCCAAGACAACGGAGTATGCATTTCCCTCGCGAATGTAACAAAAAAGCAGCCATTTCCGAGCATTTCGCAGATATCTCCACCCACCATTGTGCTGCTCGCTGAAAGGGGGGTTACTACAGATTCTTATTTCGTTGTACAGATTTTGAAAATAATCTTATTAGATAGATTGTTTTTCTTAAAGGAAAGGGAAGGAAGAAAAAGAAGACCGGGTGAAATATGCGGAGCTGACAGCCAGCCTTCACTAGTTGGAGAGGCACTAGAAGAAGAAGAAGAAAGGAAAGGGCTAAAAACCAATAAATATCTTCTTTAACTTAACAAGTTAGTGATAATGCGGGTAACTTATTTGCGTTCTGGTTTATTGTATGTTGACGAGACGAGCAAGTCGTGTGCGTGATGGTAAGCTGTACGCGTGTCCATGCCAGTTGCAGTGGCACCCAGAGCTCAGGACTGTAATATTGTGTCACAGCACTGCGGTCATCACCCCGAGACCTAGGTAGCTACTTATGTATCTTTTGCCCAGTAATTTCACTTGCCACAGTGCCCTTCAGACCCTAACACAATCATACTTGAGCGATGTTGCTTCGCAGCGGAATGTCTGGCGCTGCGATGGTACCAAACAAGACTATCTCTTCCACAAGAGGCCTTTCACCTAGTCGGGTATCAAAAAAACGATATTAAAAAATATTTAGTGATACTTCCGCTGAAAAGAAAACAATGATTTTGGCCTATTTGGGGGCGTTAATTAATATCGTTTTTTTGATAATGGATTTCCGCAAAGTAACGCCTGAATCAATAAATTATCTGTAGTCGGGTATCATTATCTCTTACGATTCGCATCCCGATCGCGGAGGGACTATTCTACTGCATCCCTTAACGGAGGGGGGAGTAGGGGAGTAGGATACGGGGATGACTGACGAGTGGGAAAAATTCTGGTTTCACCGAGTAAAGCTCACGCGTTCCAATGTACGAGTACAAACAAGAGTTCTCCGTAGTAGTTCTCGTGCTCCGAGTTTATTTTATTGTGTGTAATCTGACTGGTGTTTCATTACCTTCTCGTCTGCTCTCGTGGCTTTATTACAATATATTCGTATGTAAACGTGTGTGCAGTGTTAAGGTAAAACTCGTGCTCTAAATGCTATGAATCCAGATTTTCATCGGCATACACCTATTGTGCCTCATTCATCGTGGAAAACTTTTTATTTCTTTTCATATGACAAATGGGGACACACACCAACAGGAACACCATATGAACTCATGTGTCACATTGATTTCCATAATTGTGTCTCTAAAGATTGGTTCGGCTAGACTAGTAATTTAAGTAAACTTAAAAAAACTATATTAGCGCGGGAGAAATTCTTCGTCCCGCGTAAAGTACGAGGAGCTATCGAAATAAGACGTCACCCTAATTTCAATCGGGATCGTGGGTGGAATATACCGCCGGCCTGGATACCAGTGTTAAATATTGACAAGATGACCGCGGAGCTCTGGAACCGTGAGGTTGACTCAACAAGTGTGATGTGTCAACAGCCCTATATACAAAAAAACGGCAGTGACAGTGACACTGAAAGTGACATTGACGTAAGTGACAGTTCGGACGGAAAAAATCTGACAGACACAGCGCGACCGTCGCAGCGCCAGTTACGTGCTGTGGTCCTCGCTCGCCGCTGTGCACAAGAGTGACTTCCAGAAGAAGAACTTCAAATAAATTCGAAACTGGTCGGAGAATATTTCCGGTAAATATTACGCGAGTCTTAGCCGGTTTTAAAGCGTAATTAAAAAAACTAGGCTAAAAGTGTGCGAACCACGACAATTTAGTCTAGTAGTTTAGTGAACGATTTAGTCGAGTCGATCCATTTTATTCAATTTTTTTTGGGTGAGTAGCACCTCCCACCACGCGTCCGTGCCTACTGGATCACCGGCTAAACAAGTCCGAACCTGTAGATGAGTCGAGTTGTCGAGTAGGCCGCTAAAATGCAGCCCGTACAATCCGTACATTTTGCAAAACACCACTCACTTGTGTACTGTACTCGACCGTAATGCGAACGATTTCTGGGCAGGAGCGAGTAGTTTAGCTACTACATTACTAGCGAGCCTGTTGCGACAACGTAACAGGTTCACATTCAGCAGAATGGCTGCATGTCTAAGTATAAAGTGAGTTCGTCGCGAAGAGAACAAGCTTTCCTCTCAACTGCACGACGCACACTTCCTAAATACGAGTACTTTGAGCCCTAGAACATGTTTCTCATCATTCTTGCAGTATCAACTTTAAATAGAAGACAGAAACACACGTATGCGTTATTGTTGTTCACCGATCATTATATTTATCAAGATGTCATGCATAACGCTCGTAATGTCTAAAATCTAAATTCCTTCTTAGGAAATTGTGTACGTTTCTATAATAAAATCCCGAAAGACATTACTGAGCTCACTGAAGGGAAATTCAAGTTACGTGTCAAAAATATACTAATAAAAAAAGCCTATTATAAATTGAGTCACTACTTAGAAGACAAAGATGCCTGGAAGCTTTCCACTTCTGCCTAATAGCCAACTATTGAATAAATTTGTTATTTTAATACTACTCATATGTAACCTCAATGTACAAAGACTTGAAAAAATAATGGCCCACGAGTTTCTTGCTGCTTCTTCTCGGCGGTGGTTCTTTTCCGAAGACAGCGGTAGAATCATTTAAAAATTTTGACGTTCATAAGAGTGTCTATGATTCCTAAACTGAATAAATAATTTTTGAATTTTGAATTTTGAATTTTGAATTCCTGCAGTATCAACTTTAAATAGAAGACAGAAACACACGTATGCGTTATTGTTGTTCACCGATCATTATACTCGTATTTATCAAGATGTCATGCATAACGCTCGTAATGCGGACATAAGTACATACGTAATGGATTCGTTAGATGAACGGCGAAGGAGTATACATTGTTGAAGGTTATTTACTTGAATCTTTAAACGGATTAAATTGCGTATAATTTGATATTATTGTATCTCGAGTTTGGAACACTTTTCAGTGAAATAGGTCACGGGTAGACTCGATGACAGTTGTCTGTTATTCTTCTTAGTCGTATCCTCATGACTGAGGGACGTGATTGTGGTGTGTCTGTGCCACCATTTTTCTCCAGCTCTCTCTATCTTGCGCCATTTGAATGGATGATTGTAAGGTGGCCCCTGTTGCCTCTTGTGTGTGTCCATCGCGTCGGACAGCGCCCCCTGCCTCGTTTTCCTTCGACACAGCCAGTGATAATCAGCCTTTCAAGACAAAATGTCTGTTATAAAGTTATGAAAATTATCTTAATGTCCTCCTATTATATTTTAATTAAAACGTTCTCACTCACAATGCCCAGAGGTCTTGGAGTATTGTGCTGGCCGTGGGGTTTTATTAGCTTGAACACTGAATTTTTAAAAGGATAGTAAGTAAGTTCCTGGATAGTATAAAATAGTGTTGATATTACTCATACTTTTCTACATTAACATAATAATATAATTTAACCAGACACTCTCATCTTATATATCGCCGTGAGGACCTGGAGGGTGGATCTGAATATCCCCTCCGCCGCCAGAACTTAATAGGTATAAACTAAAACTTAAATATTGATTTATAGTTATATATCAGTTTGCATTTATTAAATAGCTGTTACAATGACGTTACAAACATAATTACATTTAATTTAGTTGTTTATAAAAATTACAAATACTAACTCAGCGAAAAGAGAATTCAAAAAAAAAATATCATCTGTTCCTGATATTCTAAGACGTACACATAAAGCAAATCGCTGTTAGCGTTTTTTCGGTGACCAAACTGTAGGACAGTAATTTATTCCGAGGACCAATTTATTCTGACATCCTCTCAAGAACAATCTACAGAGCATAACAATCTGAACAAAACATGCCCATTTCCCCCCTGTCCGGGATTATACGGGTTCTAATCTCGCTCTCTAACTTTGTATTAAGGGTACTTCAGCTCACAGTATTTCTTATTTTCACAGAACTAACGAGAAGTGGAGCTTGCGATGACGTTGTGCGACGTCACCACAGGTCAACAAGGTTAAGCAACTCTTGCTGCAGTCACAACTTGGATGGGTGACCACTAATTGTATTTTCACCCGTGGGTCTAGCATGAAAATTTGCGTAAGTGTGACGTAACCAAAAATCAAGACGAGCAAAACGCTCGCCTGATGTTAAGCGTCACGCTTATCCATAACAGTTCAGTGCCATTTCTGAATGTAATTTGAATATAGTATTACATTTTAAAGCACTAACGCCTGCTTTAACGATCTCAAAAAATTTAAGAGAAAAATTTCATCCAAGAGGATGGAATTTTTCTCTCTATAAATTTCAATGTTTGTAATTTAAATGTTTAAACTACAACATTTCAAATCCCTGCATGACAATGCACTGCGCCGAACTCTCTGAAATATAATATGTTAAATAGCTTGTTAACTCACTGAAAACATTGACTTCCGAATCGAAATACAGTAATGTTTGCACACTACTGCTTTACGATTGAATAACTGACTGAATAACTGACAAAGATATGGTACTACCTCATAAGGACTCAGTAAAATTCCTACCACTTTGAATGTGTTCAACAATTCACCAAAAACAAATTATTCCTACTTTATAGTAAAACATAATTACCTTGAATGTCCTTTAGTTTACATTGTTACATTACAGTTTCCTGAAGTGCAGTTATTTGCACTTTTTACATTTGTAAATGAGACATTATGTTTAAAACACGGAACGAGATGTCGCGAGTGTGAAAGTTTAATGTAATTTTGTTTGTGCTTTGTACTCGTAATGTACGTGTGCCGTATTTTAACGTTAAAAATACGTTGTAGGAATAAGAAATAAACATTTTGGCGTCTTTTGTGCAGTACATTTTGTCACCATATCTCTATTTGCTCCTGCGGTAAAAGCACTTTAAAACGAAATGAGAAATTTTGTGTATATGTTCTTGGTCAACGAACTGAGGAGAGGGCTATGGTCGGGGTTTATCTACGTGATCGAATGAGATATGAGGAGATCTGTAGACGAACGAATGTCACCGACATGAGTAAAAGTATAAAGCAGTTGAAGTGGTAGTGGGCAGAGCACATACCACATTAAACTTGTGGTACCGGAAGATTCTGGAGTGGAGACCATGGACCGTCATAGCGCAGTAGTCCTCCAATAAGGTGGCCAGACGACCTAATAAAGGTCATAGAGCGACTATGGATGCTCGCTGTTTCCATCCGATTCTTTAGTAAGTTTATGGAGGAGGCATATGAGCGGTGGAAGTCCTACGGCTAAGATGTTGATGATGACGATGATGATGATTCCAAATATTCAGTTATTAATAATATACCGAATTATGACCAAATACTCGTAGTGTGGGCGGTAAGAAAGGCAATCCAATATTCTCACTAATGTAATAACAGTAGCTACTGGAATTTGAACCACTTCGTCTTTTGTACTGTAGCTCCGCCTGCTTTATATATATATAGGGTGTTTGGTAGAGGGACCGACAAACCAAATGAGCGTGTTCAGGGGACCACTTGGAGAATACAAGTGGGCCAAAAAAAATCCCCGACCCCCCAATATGCTTAACTTTTTTGTGATTTTTCCCTTTTTCTCCCAAATTGTACCTATTTACCACCATAACGTTAGTAAAGTATGTTCTAGACCGGATGTTTTTAGTTTTTACAAATGTTATGGTGGTAAATAGATACAATTTCGGAAAAAAGGAATAAATCACAAAAAAAAGTTAAACATATTGGGGGGTCGGAGATTTTTTTTTGGCCAACTTGTATTCTCCAAGTGGGCCCCCGAACACGCTCATTTGGTTTGTCGGTCCCTCTACCAAACACCCTATATATATATATATATAGTAAATAAACGAAATATTTACTCATGTGGTAAAGTGGCATACGAGTTTTCCACATTATCAACTACCTACGTTAAAAAGTTTTACCATATAAGAGTATAAAACAGTATCCATATTATTCGTGTTATACAATAATATAACACGAAACTTGTGTATATATCTACGTTATTATATTTGTCGTGTGTAAATGTCTCTATATGTCTAGAATAAAATATTCATGAAGCCTCCGGCAAACTAATTATTACCGGGACAATTAAGAAACTAATACACAATTCATGCCGCATTTTGTAAGAAAAATCTCCCTAAAGTCTATATAAAACATTTCTTCAGACTAGCGACGGATAGAGTAAATAAGTAGCTAGTACTGAATAAAAATACTTACATTAGCAAGTCAGATGTGGGCTTAGTTCCTTTAGTCGCTGAAGATAGAATAATATATTTAATTTATGAACCTTACGATGTCTAGAGAAAGTAAATCTGCGAGACAGATGCTGTTCTATATGTGATAATTTATAATTATTTTATAAAAATACGCTAAAACTTGTTTAAATTCAACATGGAAAGATTTTTTTCTGTTCTGCAAGTTTGGAGAGAAAACTGTAAGTATTTAGGTTGATCGGTATTTAAACCATTAGCCCAATGTTGTCCCACTAATCAGGCTTCAGAAGTCTCCGTCCATAAAAATCATTCTGTCCATCAGCCAGTACTCCAGAAGGTACTTTATTTTTAAAATTCATCCAAAGTTTTTTTTTTGTTTTGTTTGTAATCGTTCTATACCATTTTGTGGCTCAGCATCCTGTGGTGGGGGTGACGTGTACAGTTGCCATACTTCTTACCACACTATATTATAAACTCCAGACTGCTAATGGTTAGTTATTTTTAGAATAAAGTTAACTCAAGAAATCGCGGAACTGGCAAGTTAAGGTTCAGCCGTGATGTTTTTCTCATTTCTAAGTTCAAAAGGGAAAACTTACGCAAAGCTGGAAAGTGGAAAAGCTGCATTTTTATGTTCGCTTTAATTTGGAGCCTAACATTATAAATGCATACATTTCAATAGCCCGTATAACGGTCACACAATACACATATATATGACTTGTAGACATCGAGTAGGCGGTAGACCTCTTCTGCAAGAAACCATCTTGTTGGTACCACCGTAGTGCCAGATATTCTGCCTCGAATAAACAGTGCGCAAGCACTGTCCACACAAAATCCAAAACCACTTACTAGCATTGGGCTTCAAGGGTACTGAAGATCTACTTAGAATCAATATATAGACACACTCAAGTCATAAAAGAGAAGAAGGAATATATGTTAATTAATTAATTTGTATTATTATTATTATTTTTTGGTGGTAATTTCTATAAACGTTTAAAAAATATCTTTTTGCTCTTTATATGTAAGAATTAAAGCTTAGATAGCCTAAGGGAGTAAAGTAGCCCTCACAAACACAGGGACTCCTACTGTGAGGGCTAGGGCTGCGTGTATATCTTATGTTATTTTTTTTCATTTATGTTTTAAATTATATTTGTATAAGATTATATAAGAATAAATTTTGGTCACGAAAATAAAAAGTATATATACAGGGTGGCCCAAAACTCAACAATAACCTGGTACCGGGCGAGAGGCCAAGGTATACCAGTTATGAAAAAAATAAGAAAAACAATCTATGTCACTTAGTCAAGCGATGATAGACATTTTTCGAAAAAGTAAAAAATTGGACACCCTTGGTCGCATTTTTAGGTACTGTGATCGCAATTTTCACAATTTTACAGTGATTTTTTTAATAATGTTATCTCAAATAACAGTGCTATTAATCGTAACCACAAATTAAAGTAATAATCATTGTTAACTAAGTAAAATAAATTAAATTTTGACGAGTTATGGTTTATAAAATTTATGTCAGTCAACTTTGACACTCTACGCTGGAAAAAAAATTTACTACACTACCTATGGCAAGTTTTTTTAAAAGATGGCCCTTTTAGTCTAGATTTCAAAATAGTACAACACTTGTCACTTTTCTTGCCAATAAAACTGCTATTTCGTATTTTTTGCGAAAGGAACTCATGGAAAATTTAATCAAAATAAAACGGTAAATTATCGTAACACTTTATTATCCTCCTAAACCTAAAGCAGATGCTCAAATTGTTTCCCTCCAGCACGAATACAAGCTCTGCAACGCCTCAGAAATGACCTGTTCACCAGTCTTGCAAATCTCCTCGCATTGATTTCTTCTTATGCTGCATCATTTTTTTGGCGCAATTCTGTTACATTTTGAATTGGTTTTGAGTAGACCTTTTCTTTTATGCATCCCCAGTAAAAAAAAACTACTGGATTCAGGTCTGGGGAACGAGGGGGCCATGAAATTGGTCCATGGCGTCCGATCCATTTACCGGGATATATAACTGTGTTAAGGTTTGAAGCGCACTGTAACACGTACAAGTGAAAGTACTGTAATAAGATGTAATAATCAAGATAAAATAATAAGACTTAAAACCAACGTCTGGACCCGCAGGCTCTTGGTGAGCGCAATGCAGTGCCACGCAGAACTTATTTTTTTTACACATATACTAAGCATTCTATACATACGAGTACACGAATACTGTAACTATTCAATATAACGTTAAAGTAATGAAAAAGAAACAATATTTACTACATTTTATTACATCACATAATGTAACGATTACATAATTATAAAGTTGTGTTCTAATTTTAGTAATTTTAACAGCGTCAGCCTGTGTTATGCTTTTAAGTAATTTCTTAAAGCAACTACTTATACTAAACTATTCATCATCATCCATACTGGCTATATGTCTTTGAACACTACAGTTGCATGTACAGCTTGTAACTGAGGTTTACTAGTTCTGGGTAGCACTGACACTGTTCCTGGACAAACATGACGCTTACCATCAGGCCAACGATTCGCCCGTGCCATCACGTATTAGTAAGTATAAAAGTGTGCACCTACACACACAAACTGAACTTGATATAAATCTATATGTTTACAATATCTATTTTAGTGAGTCAGCTATAAACTACTCATCATCATCATCATCTCAGCCGTAGGACGTCCACTGCTGAACATATGCCTCCCCCATGATTTTCCAAAAGGACCGGTTGGAAGCGGCCTGCATCCAACGTCGTCCTGCGACCTTCCTCAGGTCGTCTGTCCACCGTGTCGGTGGACGACCTACGCTGCGCTTGCCGGTCCGTGGTCTCCACTCCAGAACCTTTCGGCCCCATCGGCCATCTGTTCTGCGTGCTATGTGCCCTGCCCACTGCCACTTCAACTGGCTAATCTTCTGGGCTATGTCGGTGACTTTCGTTCTTCTACGGATCTCCTCATTTCTGATTCGATCACGTAGAGAAACCCCGAGCATAGCCCTCTCCATAGCTCGTTGTGCGACTTTGAGCTTTTCTATGAGGCCCATAGTAAGAGACCACGTTTCAGTGCCATAAGTCATCACTGGTAACACACATTGGTCGAAGACTCTTGTCTTGAGGCACTGAGGTATTTTTGACGAGAAGACTTCGCGAAGTTTCCGGAACGCTGCCCAGTCGAGTTGGATTCGACGATTGGGTATAAACTACTATTACCATCTATATCTTTACTTATACTATAGTATATTGTATGTTTGTATTTTTGTATGTAACGAATAAACTTAAAAACTACCAGCCGGTTTTAAAAATTATTTGCCGTTAGAAATCTACATTAACAATAAGTAACAGCTATATAATAGTTTTATAAAAGCAAGGGATCCGTATGAAAACTTCGCTAATGTAACCCAAGGTGTGAATAAAATACCAAAACACATCCTTATATCGCGTACACTGCGGAAACTATTGAAAATAGAGCCAAGTGATGTATAGTTTTATAGAGTCCATCAATGTCTACGAAAATGTATGCTATATGTCTAGATATTACAGTTATGTCACAATAACTACTTTCCGTGTTAAAATGTGCAATATGAATGCCGGTACAAACTAGGCCGTGTTATTCGTACCTTGGTGTTAATCCTTATCTACTTTAACAATAAAGAGGAAACATTTTATAGTTTGTAACGGATAAACGCTAAAACTACATAACTGGTTAAAAAAAAATATTTCATCATTAAAAAGCTACATTAAGCCTGAGTAACATACGCTATATTTAATTCATCATCATCATCCATCACCGCGCGGGTGAAACAGCGGAGAGAAGCTGGTACTTGATAGAATTATTTGAACGTGAACCACTAAATCAATCTCGCGACAGTACAACAGTATTGTAATTATTGACACCCATCCTAGTCCTCGCAGACAGGCTTCCAGTAATCAATATGTTGGAGACAGAGTCGGCCAGACCACAGTACATGACATCTCTTCGTAGAGACATGCCTTACAATACTTTAAAAGCGGTAAAGTATCATGGTTCTAATTTAAAAATCTGAATTATAAATAGTGTATTCGAATTATCATTAAAGGTCATTATTAATTTTCTAACATTCCACCTATTTACTGACCGAGCGAACGAAGCGTCTCTACTTTAACTGGCCAAATCTACTTTCATTTGTACGTATGTTTATTAGGTTGTGTGTTGGTCTAGCTGTACTGGTCGCATTTTTTAAACAATTTTGACGAAGCTTGGTATGCATGTTCTACTATTCAATATATTTTTTTTTGATTTCAGTTTTTGAGTACTTTTTCTAAAAAGGAGGAAGTTTCCTGCGGCGCTATTTACCACCCGATTTGGATAAAATTTGGTACATACCTGTCTTTAAAAAGGAATAAATAAATATAAATAAATAAATTTTGTATATATATAATAAATAAATAAATATAAATAAATAATAAATTTTTAAAGAATTGTTAATATGAGCGTAATTGTTCAAGTGGTTTCCGAGATAATAGCTTGTGAAGTACTACAAAAATTGCCGCTGATAAGACCATGTGCTAGCGAGGTTCACTGTTCGCAGAACTACTAGTTATGATCGGTCTAAGCCCATGGTCCACCTACATAGTTCACCTGGGTGTACCAAGGGTAATTATTTCTTCCCGTAGTTCACCTGAAATTAACTGGGTGTACCTGGTTTTTCTGTTTTCCCTTGGTTCACCTATCTAAATATTGATATTTGGTTTTCAATATGCACTGCCACCAATCCACCAATAGTGTGAATTTTATTTTAATGAATTGCGGTATTTTTTCTTAAGATTATGATTTATTAAACTAGCCATACATGCACACATGGTTAGTGAGACGGAGCTACAAAACCGACACGTGATGATGTCGTGTTATTATATTTTGCGTAAACGACTTAATATGTAAAATAGTTGTTACCTATATAGATTCAAAAAGTTTCCGTTTACGCTGTCTCTAAAAACTACAAAAATACACAAGCAGCTTGCTCAATTCAAAACTCCTCGCGCATGTAGAGGTATCGTATCCTTCTTATCATTCTTACGGTTCTTATTTCTGACCCAAGCATGTTTCCAGCGGAATTCACCTAAATATTTTCTTTAAAAGCGCGGAGGCCTTCGAAAGCGGTCTGAACACGAGGCGGAAAAGCGGCATATTTATAAGGTTCCTGTGAACATATCTTTGCATAGAATAGCAATGGGTATAGCTCTTAATTAATACTGGATTTGCAAAGTTATGGACGGGACAGGAGATAATGGTAGACGGCTTTGTAGTCTGCGGTTAGGTCGCTCTACAGTCCTAGAGTTAGGTGCCTGCCCAATTACTTAGGAATTGTAATCTCAAATAACATATTAATTTGTTTCAGTGCTAGAAAAGAGGCTCCCCCTGGGTACTGTTATTAATACCTCGAGTCTTGAAATGGGATTACACCGATATGTTAGCAAAGGATTAATCTTGTTAATCTGCTAGTCGTTGATTTATCCTTTAACTACTGTAAAATAAATATTATATAAGTATATTAAATATTATAATTAATATTTATCACAATATCTAAAGGCGAAAGGTTGTGAGTTTGTTTGTATGCTTGTTATTTCTTCACTTCAAGCTGGATTTGAAAATTTGGTGTGGGAGTAGATGAGATGCTGGATTAACAGCACATATGATACGCAGGTGTAACCGCGGGGCGCAGCTAGTATTTAATAAGTTTAATTAGAATGACGCGAGAACTGCTAGTTTTCTACCGACTTCCAAAAAGGACGAGGTACTCAATTCAACTGTATTTTTTTATGCTTTATGTTATTTTTTTATTTAACTTTCGACTGGGTGCCGAAACCGATTCTCAAAATTCTGTTGTTTAAAAGCTGGTGCTTCCCGTGTGGTCCCATTTAAATTTCATCAAATTCAGACCAGTACTTTTTGAGTTACATTCTAATAACTGAATAGAATGGAAGTCGGTATCAAATTTTTCTTGTTTTATATTCTGTACTAATCTGGGAATTTTAATATCATTATTCCACGGTTCTGCGTATGCGGTCGGTACAGCCGAGCATCTCGACAGGTTGCTGAGACCAGACTGAGGCACTGAGCTCAAGCGCAACGCTTGTACGCTTCAATGCTCAATGCGAATGAGTGTGGAGCAATGCATTGCGAAGAAGTGACACGGAATTTCACGAAACCGCTCAAGATACTTTGTGTTACTGTCCGTAAGTACGTGTAAGTGAAACCGTCAAAATAATATTTACTTATACTAGGTGTCCTGCCAGCGGCTTCGCTCGCGTGGCCTCGCGGGATACGGTTAATTACAGTTTTTTAACTATCCCACGGGAACTCTTTAATTTACCGGGATCAAATACATCATATACGTTAACCAGGAATATACTACCACCATACACAATTTCATTTAGCATCGGTACCGTCGTTTCGGAGATTAGCCCGTACAAACAAACAATTTAAAAAAAATCAAGTAGTTAGATTTCTTTCCTTACATCCCCCTGACTCGGTTTTTAGCATTTTTTCATTGTACAAAAAATCGACCTCTACAGTTTTATTATAATTAGTGAGTGATATGATACTCAAGAGTAACGTAATCAATTTTCCAATTAAATTAATCTGTAAGTGAAATATGTGTGTAATATGACTGAATCATCACTTCAAATCACTACATATAATAAAACTGTAGAGTTCGAATTGCTGTACAATTAAAATTATGATAAAAATCGAGTCAGGGGGATGTAAGGAGTGAAATCGAACTAATTTAGATTTTTAAACATTTTTAGTTTCTCTGTTTGTCTGTCTGTTAGTAAGGGCTAATCTCCGAAACGACTGGACCAATTTAAACGAAAATTTGTGTGATGGTAGCTTATATCCCTGGTCAGCATATAAGATATTCAAAGTCAAAGTCAAAGTCAAAATCATTTATTCAATGTAGGCATCAAAGACGCACTTATGAATGTCAACTTTTCATTACTTTAAAGACTACCGCCGCGTTCCAAAATATATAGAGCCTACCGAGAAGAAGCGGCAAGAAACTCGGGGCCATTCTTTTTATATAGATGTTTTTACAATGTTTTTACTTAGGTACTACAAATATTAGCTCCAGTGTGTTGCCTTACAAAAGAGAACATAATAATGGTGTCAGTAGGGCAAGACACGCTACACTTTGACATCTTAGTACACGAGTAGATAGATCCTGGAGTGACCACGCTGTTTTATCCTCCAAGTAATCCGAAATTTTGTAATAACCTTTTTGACAGAGTTTAGTTTTAATAGTAATTTTAAACTTATTAATAGGCAAATCTCGGATAACATTGGGAACATTATTATAGAATCGTATACATTGTCCCATAAAAGAATGACTTATTCTGTGGAGACGCGTTACATGTACGGATAGCTTGTGCTTATTTCGCGTGTTGATGGAATGAGCATCACTCCTTTTTTCAAAACTGCTAATGTACTTTTTTACATACATTAGATTTTCATAGATAAACTGAGAGACAACAGTTAGAATGTTTATGTCTTTAAACTTCTGTCTAAGGGAAACTCTGGGAGCTAAACTGTAGATCGCTCGTATAGCCCTTTTTTGCAGTATAAAAATATAATTAATATCTGCAGAACATCCCCAGAGCAGTATGCCATAAGTTATAACGCTATGGAAATAACTAAAATAACTATTCTACTTGTGACTACATCAGTTAATAGTCTATTTTTTTAACAGCATAAGCCGCTGAACCGAGCCTACTTTTATTTTTCGCCGAAAACCAGATAATTAATCCTAAAAAGCGGTGAATACAGAGGTGGCAACACACACTGATATGAACGCGTATATCGAATAGTATTAGAATATCTTTTGTACCCACACAGATCTGATTTGATAGTAACATAATAATAAAATAATTCGTGACTACCTCCTGACAGAGCCATACTCGAATAAGATCTCAAAATGATCCTACGAAAACAACCAAAATCACCCGTCGTGCAAAGGTACGTGCACTATCTTCGGGCACCAATTTACGGAAAAGCCAATTCTTCCGCATTTTCGCCGCAAATCGCTTACAGCAGAGCATTACTGCTATACAGGATTAACCGAACCCCGCGGCCGCGCTAAGAGCCTGTCAGCTCCTGCGATTAAAGGCCACGAAGTAAGAGGATTTCCGCTAGGAGGTATAACTATATAACTAGAGTGTTCTTTTGGGGATGTGTATGTATGGATGTTTTGCAGCTATGAGCTCTTCAGACCGCTATCGATTCACGAAGTAGTGCAGATAGTGTAGCATAATCATTGAATGCATTTATTGTTATATAATGCTGAGTAACGAAACTGCTTCTCATATCTATTCTAAGCTAAACGCTCATGGGTACCTGCTTCGAAGAATAGATTAAAATCAACCTTGTATTTATTCCGTTTTTTTTTATCAAAGACAGTGGCCAGTGGCTATTTATACACATTTACCTACCAATCACACGAAAGGCTTGATAGTATTAGAATATCTTATATGTGTGAGTTTGGGCACGCTGAGTGACGCTGGCTCGGATACTAATGATGTAGTGTGCGATTTCAACCTTTTTTCTCTTCAGCCTTACTAAGTATGTATGTGTTTTTGCACCTTTGCTGATCCCCACAGGGAATGAAAGGTTCAATTTCTACCATTTAAATCTGGAAAATAATCTGGAGATTATTTTCTTCGAGTTATATGCATTCTTGGCATGTCACCAAGTAATCTACGAAACTAAACAATTAACATAAAACAACTTCACGCTTTCCTTTACCACCCGAGAAATTCTCCCGCTTGAAATAACAGGTACCAGGGTAGCATATCGGCGAGCGGTTAGCGTGAAGTTATTCAATGCTGTCGTGCAAATGTTCCACTTCCTAATATGTGCCACTAGCCAAAATGCACTAGAAGAGACGGTGTTTTTTGGGTTATTTATGAATCCTTAGTACCTAGTTGTTTTAAACAGATAAAGTTGACAAATGAGAATGGTGTGTGGGCTACTCCCACTTTCTTAAGAAAGTGGGAGTAGCCCACAGGTGAATGGAATAGACAATATTTCATAGTCAAGGTATGTTTGAAGCTATTACAGTTTAGGGGCACCGTGAGTCGGCCGGTTATCTCGGACAGAAGGGCTCTCAGAGCTTCGTGTAAAGGCGAAGGACGAGAAGGAGAAATTCAACGCATGCTACAAAGAAAAACGATAAAAGTATCTCGCAAACCCAAATAAGTATGACGCAATACAAGTGCGACCGGCAATGTCCGTGACACCAAACTAAAGTTTTCGTTAAGATGCGCCTGTTTGACCACGTAGAATGAGGTTAAGGGTATTTGTGTTAATCCGGGGTACAAACCATTTCCACATCAAATATCATCCAAATCTGGTCTAGCGTTTGTGCGAGATTTTATAAATCTATTATATATATATATATATATATATATATATACTTAGTAAAAGGTTATGGCGAGGCCAAAGGTCGCTAGTAAAAAATAAACAAAAATAAGAAACAAATCACATATCTGTGTACATTTTATTCACGCGCCAACTCCAATATGTCAAATACTTATGAGTGATCCCTGTCCTTGTAGTGCATTCGAATAGATCCCTGTTAGCGAAAATAACGCTAAAAACGCTTAGAAGGGCGTTCGAACTGAGAATCTGTGGGTGAAAATGTCGTTTATGTCGGTTATGTCAACCATTCTCCGGACCTGGGCCAAAATTGCACTGTTTAGTGGCAATAATAACTCTTTTTCAGCTTTCCGAACCCTTTAACAAAAGAACGATCAATGACAATGCCACCAATGCCCTCAAAGCGCACCTTTGATATGTCCTTATTTGCAAAGTTGTTTTTCCAACGTTCCTTGTTATCACGTCGTTGTTTCATGGAGGTATAAATATGCAGCAATGTTTGCTCTTAAAGAATCGCACGGCCGTCCCCGCAAAAGCTTGAACTCAGCACAGAGCTATAAGAATATTTATTATTATAAAAGAATAAGCGTGTGTAAACGTGAAACAATGAGGTGAGAACTTAAACATTTATCAGACACCACTATCTTTATTTTGCCCGCGGGATACTTTGAAATTCGTTAAGGGAACAGTTTCACGTTCGCGATGCGATATAAATGCATGCATTGTTGATAATGAGCGTTATTTTCACGATGTGGTACATTATGTATACGTACTTATTTTAACGTTAAAATGTACTGTGTTCATAGCGCTAATGTTGCGCACGACGCCTTCATATAACAGTTGCAATGTACTCAAGAGCCTGATAAAAGTCCGTTGCGGTTGTATTGCCTATTTCTCGAGCACATCTCTAGAAAAGATACTTGCATTTTGAAAGCGATATTATCAGATGACTGGCATCTTTTTGCATAATAGTTTTACTTCCTAGTTCCTGCGAGTGTACTTTGTACCTTAATCAATTTTAACAATAAAATAATGATTAGAGATTTTCTGATTGGTTGATGTCATACATAAAATACTATAGTTTTTTCATGACTCGGCATCTCGTTAACCCTTAGAAGCAAATATTTATAAATGAAACCAACGTCGACGATTGCGTAAGGGTTTATGTTTTTTTATAAGATATTTAGCCATTATTTAGTTTAAGCCGTGTTGACAAAATAACAGTCTGCTCGGACTGAGTGGACTCGGATACCTACTTGGACGCAACTCGGATTGTGGTAACACATAATCCAAGCGCACTCGGAAGACGTCGTCCGACCCGTGTAGACTCGGATAATGTTCTACTTTTCCGAGTTAGCTCGTATACGAGTAGGAAAACAAAATGGCGTATAATAGCAACAACTAAACGTCTCGTGCGCAAAAAATGGTCTGCACGTGACATAATAATAGATTTGTACAACAGACTGTACGAAGCAGAAGAGGTAGATACGTTTCGGGAGCACTTCAGGGAATTTTTAAAAACTGTTTTTCGAATTTTAAGAATTTATTTACCTAATGAAGTTGATACGTGGGGTGCACTAAAAGTTTCCGGAATCAATAATAAAGACTACTATTAATGGTCAAAAATGAATCTATTGTTTCCCACAATATTCTCCCATTCCGTTAATGCACTTTTTCATACGATTGAACCAATTTTTAAAACGTTTGTGCCACTCCTCCGTGGTGACGTCAGATATGTGATTTTATACTCTTCGACAGCCTCTTCTGGTGATGAAAACCGTTGATCGCGTTATTAGTTCTTGATTTTTAGGAACAGAAAAAAAACACATGGTGCTAGGTCAGGACTGTATGCTGGATGACTCATAAGTTGTACGTTTTTCGCCTTCAAAAACTCATTTGTCTGTCTGACCGTGTGGGAACTTGCATTGCCGTGGTGCAATATGATACAGCGTTTACCGTTATTTTCACGGAGTTTGCCAATAATTTCCGGTAAACAAATGGTCGTGTACCAGTCACTATTCACGGTGCGACGATTTTCTAAAGTCACAATAGCCACGTGTCCAGTTTTATTAAAAAAAGACGCTTCATCCGCTTCGAGGCACTTTTCACGTGCGCCACTTTAGTTGGTTTCGGCTCATCTCTAAAGACAAACGCTTGATTGCTACTTCGTTTTGGGATTATAGCTGTAAATCCATGTTTCGTTCTGTTGCTATGTCCCACACCAATTTGAAGCCCCTTCGTTGTATCTGGCAAGCATAGCATGGCACCAAGTGATGCGGTCCGTTTTTTGAGCATCAGTCAAATTGTGTGGGATCCATCGAGAACACAGCTTTCTCACACCCAAATGTTTGTGTAGGATTGACTGTATTTGACTCATGCCTATGTCCAAAGATGTCTGGATCCATGGTAGGTCACATACCTGTCTGTTTCAATCATACGGCGCACAGCATCGATGTTCTTATTATATATAATAATGCTCCAATTTGTTATCTATTATACCGTATTATATATTTATTTACCGCAATTTATATGTACTTATTATTTTTAAGCTACATTAAATATTTTTTTAATCGACTGTATCTTCTTTGTCGTTCCCTCACTAGTGAGGATCGTGACCACATACGATTTGTCTCCATTTGCTTCTGACCTGCGCCAGTTCGTTAGATCGTTGTAGAGTTTACCCTGTTGCCTCTACAATGCTTCTACACCGTCGTGTTGGAATTCGGCCCCTGGAGCGCTTCCCCTGCTGACTCATTGTATATGCAGGGCTATTTTGTATCTCGGCTGCAATGAAATGTAAGCCGTGTGAATTGTGAATGAAACCGCCATTTTATAGATTCCAATCATCATTTGATTGCAACTGAGATACATAATAGGTCGCAAAGTAGGCAGAGTCTGTACCGTGGTAACATGACTGATGTACTCCTACATCTAAGTATAAGAGCGCTTTTAGTGCTCGACCGACCGTCCGTGCGTACCATCGGTCCTAACGATACGCATAACTGATCGTACGGTTTACGCGTGCGTACGGTCGGTCGAGCACTGTAACCACTTGTGAGTTTTCATACAAATGCAAGCACGACCGACGTACGCACTGACGGTCGGTCGAGCACTGAAACCGGCCTAAAAGAAGAAACTGACTGAGGAGGCTGACTGACTGATTGCTTGATGGGTTGATTGCAGTTAGATATTTAGGCAGAGCGCAATCGTGTTTCTTGTGTCGGATACAAGCTACCGGAGGTACCCATTAAGACGCTCTCTTGCACTCTTGTGCAAAAGGGCGTCTTAGTGGGTATTTTGCCCTTCTTTTGATTGAAGTGATTTTTATTACAGAAATATAATATTTTAGAAACAGAAAAATGAGTTTGTTTAGTCTGTAGATTAAAGAGGCGTTTAAATTCCAAAATAAAAGTTGATTGTTTAGCATGATAGCGTGTATTAGCGACGTAGCGAAATTTTATAGAAAAAAAATATGCAGGACAAATAATACTGTTGTTTTATTTCAGGTCGGCAAAAATTACGTTTCCAATGAATCAGTCGTTGCTGCGTGAAAGAGTTCCCATCATCCATATATCCATCCTGACGTAGTTATTCTCATGTATACTGGGCACTGGTAAACGACAAGTAATTTCATTACGAAAGGACTAACAGCTGAATGTTTAAAACCTCGCAGCCACAACAAGTCCGAGTGTCGTTCTGGTAATGATCACTCCCAATACTGCAATGATAACACTCAGAACACAATTGACAATTTCACAGTTTTTGTAATGTCAGCGAAAACGGAAACAGAAAAATTAGATTTAGCATTTGGGCGTGGCACAGCTTTTATATCCTTAATATGCAAATCTTTCGTTGTACACGTAAACACATCTTCAAAGGGTTAAATTGCATAAACTATCTAGCAAACGAAAAGCATAATATATACCAGAGTTAGTAAGAACTGTTGATCGAGAGCTAATTAACTATTGAACGCAAAAAAATATGTTTTGCTAAAATAATTAAATCAGTCAAAGTCAAAATCATTTATTCATTTTAGGCATTAAAGACGCACTTATGAACGTCAACTTTTCATTATAATGTACTTTAAAGACTCTACCGCCGCGTTCCAAAATATATAGAACCCACCGAGAAGAAGCGGCAAGAAACTCGGGGCCATTCTTTTTATATGGATGTTTACAATGTTTCTACTTAGGTACTACAAATATTACATTTTATGGGTGGCAGAGAGACAGCTTGCCAGAAGTGGAGTATTCCAAGCATCTTTATCTTCTATATAATGTCGAACTTTATAGTAAGCTTTTTTATTAAAACGTTTTTTACAGTCAACTTGAATTTGCCCTCTGTGAGCTCAGCTATGTGCTTTGGGATTTTATTGTAAAAACGCACACAATTTCCTAGGAATGACTTATTAGTCTTCGCAAGTCTAAAACTAGGTACAGCTATCCTATTTGTATTTCTGGTATTAAAAGTGTGGTGATCACTATTTAACTTATATTTATGTAATTTTTTACGAACATACATTATATTTTCAAATACATATATATCAAATACATACTATTTGTTAAGTAATCAAATATATATTAACTGCTTAGAAAAGTTCCATATAATCTTTATATTCGAGACATAGAAACTCCACTAATCACTCCACGTGCTCATATTTTTGTTATTGTAAAACCAAAAGAATGTTATATTTCCTTGTACAGAACAAATTTGTTAACATCACATAAACAAGTCCGCCAACCAATCTCAAAGACCGCACAGACAGACAATACGACACATAAAAATATTTAATTTCCAAGTCGCAAACCAACAACAGTGTAATGTTTATTCTGTAAAAGGGCCTCAACAGCGCATCTTTCATGCAAATCGCGGCCATAAACTCGAAATTAAAAACCCATGCAGATTACTCAAGAAATAGTAAGAATTCTGAAATTAAATTTCAACCTGAATTGAACCCAATTGCAATAACAAAAGAGTCGTTTCAAGTTCCAAAGTTTTGGGTAATTTCGGGTTGTGGTCGGTACATAAATGAATAGCAGACAAGCCGCGACTTCTTGCCAAAGGGGCAGAAACTCGATACATTAAAATTCATAATTTTGTTGGAATGGAAAGTTTCCGATCCGATAGGATTATTGGATGAAACCCTGTCCATGGGGAAGCCAGAGGTTGGTATCAAGTTAAAACTGACATAATACAAACAACATATTTTCGTTGGAGCTACCCTTTAGATTATACAAACACGAATATTGGTGATGACATCAAGGTTGGTGTCAATCACCAATGAGCTTGGTAGCTCTATATACTCAGTTTCCTTCTCCTTACATTTTAGACCACAGTAATCCTATAGCCTTGTTGTTGTTTCTACCATTTTATTTAGTGTTCTACCGACTTCCAAAAAAGGAGGACGTACTCAATTCGACTGTATGTTTTTTTTAATGTTTGTTATCTCATAGCTTTCGACTGGGTGAACCGATTCTCAAAATTCTTTTTTTGTTTAAAATCTGGTGCTTTCCGTGTGGTTGAATTTCATCAATATCGGTCCAGTAGTCTTTGAGTTACACTCCAATAACTGAATAGAATGGAAGTTGGTATTAAATTTTTCAAATTGTACTTAATTTTTGTAAGTTAATTTTACAAATCGAGGTTTTTAAAGTGTATTTAAATAAATTCTGATTTATGTCGGAGTATGTTGAACTGAATTGACTTTGGTAGACAGAAAAAGGGTTCTTTAACAAATATAATAAAGTTTTCATGAAAAGTCAGGATAAAAAATATAAATTATATATATAGTTGTAGTGGAATGTAAATGATGAAATGGGAAACAGTGTTTTGTTTGCGCGCTGCGGACGAGATGTGAATGTTCGTAATAACACAATGTTTTATGACCTTTCTATATTCATTCATATCTAGTATCAAGACCATTCCCTAAGGGATGGACCATCGACACCACGCCTGGCATTTGTTTCGCTTACATTATGTACAGGCCCTAAAACCCTGATACAAAGTTATTACATAAATGTTATCTTTAGTACCCTTCTATACTGCAAAAATAGATATTCTTTTGCCGTTGAATGAGCAGAAAGCTTTTTAACTGCTCAATGATAGTTTGTCATGGTACCTACTGTTTATGAATCTCGTTTGCTTATTAACCTATTTTCAAAAAGGAAGAGGTTTACAAGTCTACAGGTATATAATATAATATGTTTATGTGTGCCGCGTTCCAAAATATATAGAGCCTACCGAGAAGAAGCGCCAAAAAACTCGAAGCCATTCTTTACATATAGATTTTTACAATGTTTTTACTTAGGTACTACTATTGTTACATTTTATGGGTGGCAGATGACAACTTGCTAGAAGTGGAGTATTCCAAGCATCGTTGTCTTCTATTTATGTCAGACTTTATAACATGTTTTTTTAATAAAACGTTTTTTACAATCAGTTTGAACTTTCCCACTGTGAGCTCAGTTATGTGTTGTGGGTATTTTATTATAAAAACGCACACAATTTCTTAGGACTTTGACTTATTAGTCTTCGCAAGTCTAAAACTAGGTACAGCTGTCGTATTTGTATTTCTAGTATTAAAAGTGTGGTGATCACCATTTAACTTATATTTATGTACATTTTTACGAACATATATAATATTTGCAAATACATATAAGGCAAAGAAGCCGTGGCGGTGCCGGCTTAGAATAGCACCCCCCCAACTCTACCCGTGGGTGCCGTAGAAGCCGGCTAAGGGATAACAAATCAGAAGGTGGGCAGCAGCACCTTCCAAGTCAAACACACACAAACTGCGCTCGCCAACCCGCCTGCCAAGCGTGGCGAGTATTGGCAAAAACCCCTCAATGGATTGGACAAAAAGAACCAGGCCCCCAGTCCCCGGCAGCCCCGCTATTCCTGGCTACGGTAGCGGCCACGGTAACGGTGGGGCAGGGGGTGCTAAGAATCCCCGGCAGACGCCCGGCTACCACCCCCAACGACGACGACTGGCCCTGGTAACACACAACATACGCACGATGAGGACAGACGAGAAGATATATGAGCTGGAAGAAGAAATGAGTAAGCTACGCTGGGACATTGTGGGGTTATCTGAAGTCCGTAGAGCGGGTGAGGACACGATAACCCTAAAATCAGGTAACCTACTCTACCACCGGGAGGGCGACCAACAGTCCCAAGGTGGTGTCGGGTTTCTCGTCCACAAGTCCCTTACTAACAACATAGTTAAGATCGATAGCGTTTCCAATAGGGTCGTATACCTAATACTCAGAGTATCCAAACGATATTCGCTGAAGGTCATTCAGGTATACGCACCGACGAAGTCGCACCCGGATGATGAGGTGGAGGATATGTATGAGGACATTAGTCGGGCCATACATACCTCTGAAACGCACTTTCTAGTTGTTATGGGGGACTTCAACGCGAAGTTGGGTAAGAGAAGCGAGGATGAGTCGAAAGTGGGGCAATTTGGCTATGGACAACGGAACCGTAGGGGACAGAGGTTGGCCGACTTCCTGGAGAAAGAGGGACTCTTTATGATGAACTCTTTCTTTCAGAAGCCACCTCACAGGAAATGGACCTGGCTGAGTCCCGATGGTTCCACGAGAAATGAGATTGACTTCATTATGACCACCAAAAGGCAAATATTCACTGATGTCTCCGTGATCAACAGGGTTAAAACCGGTAGTGATCACCGAATGGTAAGAGGCACGGTGAATATTAATGTCAAACTGGAGAGGTCTCGTCTGATGAAGTCTACGCTCCGACCTACTCGTGCCCATATTCAAGACCCCGAGAGCTTTCAACTTGAGCTATCCAATCGCTTCGATTGCCTTGAGAACATCGCTTCAGTAGACGAGATCAATAACAGGTTAGTAGAAACTGTCCATACAGTGGGTTCCAAGTACTTTAAACCCCACCGTACAGATAGGCCACAGAAACTCTCCAACGATACCCTCAACCTCATGGCTGAACGACGCTCATTGAAACTGCAGTCTTCGGATGATGCTGAAGCATATAGGCTGCTCAATAGACGAATATGGAAGTCCTTGCGACACGACATTCGGATCTTTAATACAAACCGTATTAAAGAGACGATAGAGCGGAAAAAAGGCTCCAAAGTGTTTGCAAGAGACATGTCTATTGGGCAAAGCCAGTTGACGAAGCTGAAGAGAGGAGACGGCAGTGTAGCGTCGACCAAAGCGGAAGTGTTAGGAGAGGTCGAGAGTTTCTACGGACAGTTATACACCTCGGTCGCTAAACCTGTTAGCAGCTCGGCCAAAGACCCAAGAGCCAAGCTGACCCGACATTATACCGAAGATATCCCGGACATCAGCCTGTACGAGATTAGAATGGCCTTGAAACAGCTTAAGAACAACAAGGCGCCTGGTGATGACGGTATCACATCTGAGCTTCTGAAAGCGGGTGGAACACCGGTACTTAAAGTCCTTCAGAAGCTCTTTAATACCGTCTTACTCGAAGGTTCAACGCCAGAAGCATGGAACAAAAGCGTGGTGGTGCTGTTCTTTAAGAAAGGTGACAACACTTTACTTAAAAATTACAGACCCATCTCGCTTTTGAGCCATGTTTATAAGCTGTTTTCGAAGGTCATAACGAACCGTCTCAGTCGCAGGTTTGATGAATTCCAGCCTCCGGAACAAGCCGGTTTCCGAAAAGGCTATAGTACCATAGACCACACCATAGACATCCACACGCTACGCCAAGTTATACAGAAGACCGAAGAGTATAACTTGCCTCTTTGTCTAGCGTTTGTGGACTATGAGAAAGCCTTTGATTCGATCGAGACGTGGGCAGTGCTTGAGTCTCTCCAGCGGTGCCGTATTGACTATCGGTATATTGAAGTGCTGAAGTGTTTGTACAAAAACGCCTACATGTCAGTCCGAGTACAGGAGCAGAGTTCGAAGGCAATTCCATTGCAAAGAGGCGTGAGACAGGGAGACGTTATATCTCCGAAACTGTTCACCGCTACATTGGAAGACGCCTTCAAGCTTCTGGAATGGCAAGGACTTGGCATCAATATTAACGGCGAATACATCACTCACCTTCGATTTGCCGACGATATTGTAGTCATGGCAGAATCCATGGAAGACCTCAGTACAATGCTCGAAGGCCTCCATCGAGTTTCCCAACGGGTAGGTCTTAAGATGAACATGGATAAGACGAAAATTATGTCTAATGCCCATGTTGTACCTACCCCAATATCAGTTGGGAACTCAGTTCTCGAAGTTGTTGACGAGTATATCTACCTGGGACAGACAGTCAAACTAGGCAGGTCCAACTTCGAGAAAGAGGTCAATCGTCGAATCCAACTCGGCTGGGCAGCGTTCCGGAAACTTCGCGAAGTCTTCTCGTCAAAAATACCTCAGTGCCTCAAGACAAGAGTCTTCGACCAATGTGTGTTACCAGTGATGACTTATGGCACTGAAACGTGGTCTCTAACTATGGGCCTCATAGATAAGCTCAAAGTCGCACAACGAGCTATGGAGAGGGCTATGCTCGGGGTTTCTCTACGTGATCGAATCAGAAATGAGGAGATCCGTAGAAGAACGAAAGTCACCGACATAGCCCAGAAGATTAGCCAGTTGAAGTGGCAGCGGGCAGGGCACATAGCACGCAGAACAGATGGCCGATGGGGCCGAAAGGTTCTGGAGTGGAGACCACGTACCGGCAAGCGCAGCGTAGGTCGTCCACCGACACGGTGGACAGACGACCTGAGAAAGGTCACAGGACGACGTTGGATGCAGGCCGCTTCCAACCGGTCCTTTTGGAAAATCATGGGGGAGGCCTATGTTCAGCAGTGGACGTCCTACGGCTGAGATGATGATGATGATAAGGCAAAGTTGATATATAAACTGATTTCGTATATAGCTCGAATAGCACGTTTAATATCAGCCACTGAACCCCATAGCAATAGCGCGTATGACATTACGAGACATACGTCAGTACAGTCTTTCAAACGTTAAGTATATTACATTTATTGTTTTTGTATAAATATATTTTTATTGTCTGTATCCTTACTTTTTGAACTTTAAGGCCTACGCAGACCGGGACGGCATGGCAATGGATTTAAATTTTTTTTAACACGTACATTCAAACGTATTGTTATAGGCAGGCCTGTTGGTCTAGTGGTTAGTGACCCTGACTGCTATGCCGGAGGTCGTGGGTTCGATTCCCACCCAGGACAAATGTTTGTGTAATTAGCATGATCATTTGTTCTGTGTCTGGGTGTAATTTATCTATAATATGTATGTATTTAGAAATATATAAGTATGTTTATCAGTTGTCTAGTACCCATAACACAAGCTCTGCTTAGCTTGGGACTAGATGGCGTTGTGTGATAGTTGTGGAATATTTGTTTATTATTATTTATTATAGGAATACGACATAAATTGCTATGCTTCAAAATGATGCCGCGGCATCGAAAGGGATTTCATTGCAATTACGGCATTGAAAGACGCGCCACGGACTCCCTCGGCGGGATGCCGTGGCGTACTGCGGTAGGCAACGGCATGCCGAGAACGCCGCCGGCGCTTGTTGTGACATACCACGGGTTGAGGCGCATATAAAATAATTAATATGAATAGCCTGTGCACCATCTTGGTCTACAGTAATCGATATGAACACCTAATCTACCATTTTAACACTGAGGCAAACAATGTCAAGCCGTAGCATGCCGTGGCAAGGCGCGGTATCTATGTATCTAAGTGGCTACTGTGCGCTGACTGACGGCAAATCCTTTGCCATCCCGTCCCGGTCTGCGTTGGCCTTTATTCGCTGAATGTGGTTCTATCAGGTTACACGTTTTCCCATAGTATTCTATCCCAATAAAACGTTTCACACTTTCCCTGTTTAAAGCGGCACTTATAAAGTTTGTGCATTGTGACATGGTACGAAAGGTAGCAGTAATGAGGAGGTATTTCCGGTAAGTCAGGAATTCCTCTGTGTGCAGTTTTATGGACCCAGTTCAGTGATTCGGTTTGAGCAGAAGTTGGGAGCTCAGCAAATAGGAGGTGTAATTTGATTTATTGAACCATTCAAAAGGTGGTTGAAAATCAATTTGAGTTTTGATGAGTTTTACCTATATGCTATTATTTAAGTCTGCGGTTTAATCTGGATCTGTGAACTAATCGCAGTGTTGAACTCATAATGCATCAAAGGTCACACGTACAGACACAATATAAAATTCATTGTTATGATGACATCGACCCTTGAGGGGTATAATAAAACACTTTAACACAATCATCATTAAATTATTGAGGTTTAGGTGCACGACACATCACTGACGATAGATTGGTTTTGTCATATCACTAGATGTGTACAATGTTTCTACTTAGGTAGGAGAAGTGGAGTATTCCAAGCATATTTGTCTTCTATATAGGTAATGTCGGACTTTATATGATTTTTTATTAAAAAGTTTTTTACAGTCAACTTGACTGTTTTTCCCTCTGTGAGCTCAGTTATATGTTTTGGGATTTTATTGAAAAAACGCACACAATTTCCTAGGAATTACTTATACGTAAGTCTGAAACTAGGTACAGCTACCCTATTTGTATTCCTAGTATTAAAAGGGTGGTTATTACTATTTAACTTATATGTATGGGATTTTTTAAGAACATACATTATTTTTGCAAATACATTTATAAGGAAGGCAAAGTTAATATATTGATTTCTTTATATAAATCTCTCAAAGATCGAAGACAATTTGTAAGTGTCTCCGTAGGCCTTTATCTGTATAAAGCAGTAGGCCTATATGTCTATAAATGATTTAATTTGATTTGATTGATTTGAATCGCCTTAGTGGCTATGGAACCCTATCACAGTACTGTTGGCATCCTGTTGCTTGGATGCTGAACAAGGGTTAATACACACCAATCAACCCGGCACAGTACCAACGTCGCCTCAACTCGAGCCGTTTTATTATGTGTATGGAAGTCCGTACAACGCCCACTGGTCAACCTTACCGGCGTCCATGCCGGCACCGCCTCGGTGCTGGGTTGATGGGTGTCCGTTAACCCTAAATGGTGCTGCTCTGAGGACATGAGGCCTGCCACCCGCCGCGAAGGGGCTTTTCTATAATTCGCTTACAAACTGAACTGTCCGGTTAAAACGTATACAAAGCGATACCTATCAGTTACCCCCCTTTCTTATTTTACTCTATTTAGAACAGTATATATTATGACACTCTTTAAAATAAAAAAATAGAAAATAAATTAGTCAATATTCTTCTCAAAATAGATTCTGAATTCGCACAATACCTGCTTACAGAGAAAGGGCGGGACGCCGAGAAATCCATTCTGAGCAACCAGACGTTGCACTGAGTTATAGAACCAACTATTGTATAATCTACACATCTATAGCTTTTTGGGAATGTTATTATTTGTTTTATTAATGTCATTTATTATCGTTTTTTTTTGCAATAGTTAGGTAGTATTTTTTTGATGTTGCCAGAGATTTAAAGTTAATAATACACTTTAATAGATTAAAATTGACTTAGGCCATTATTAGCGTTTGAAAACTATCGTGAGTATCACACATTATACTAATATAAAGATACCGGCTGCACTCACTTGGTACTATGTCGGTTTAAGTGCGCGACGCGATCTCTAAGCGTGAACACTCCCTGAAGAAGAACGTATTACACGTTCGAAACGTCGTTCTCGTAATACTGCTTAACTACTGTCAAAAAAACGATATTAAATGACAATCATAAAACAAATAATAACATATTAGTATTAGGCCATTATGTTCACTTATCGTGACAAGCCTGAGTATTCAAGGAAATTGTGCTTTAGTCAAACATCTTGGTTATTCATTCAGATAAATCTCATGCAGCCTTATGGCTATCAAGTGGATGCTTGCTGTCAGGTCGACTACAGCGCGGAGGTTACTATTTTAACTATTAGTATAGTTACAGATTTTGTAGAAAAACTGTAATCTGAAAGTGACTATGCGTTCTTAGCGGAAGTCAAGTGCTGATGTTACGTGGGTATAGATATTCTCTGCTGTCAACTGACCATTAAATAATGTTGCAGCGTATGCAAGAGACACACTTTAGCTATAGGAGCTGTACTGGACAGATGAGACGTCTCTGTAGCAAGACGGCACTTTAACCCTGAACATTAGACGGGGCAAATGTGCACGCTGGTTCTAGGATAACTAGGCATTTCAACTTGGAATAGCAAGTGCTAAGCAGTAGAACTAAGCAGTGCATTTTACTCGAGTAGTTAATCCTAGAAGACGATAAGTCAGGCCATGTAGGGGAGTTTTTATTAAGAATCAATCATATATGTTACCATTGCGCCTATTGAATTGGGCAATCATTCTGGATTACGTTGAAATGTGTATAATTTATTTTGTCTTCATTTTCCCTTGTGTTTTCAGTGTAGATCAACTAGAACTAGTATGAGTAATGAGTGAAAAAAACTTATGGTTATGCTCGTAAGCCAGAACTGCCGTGAAAGTTTTGAGACCGCCTGGTATACCCACATAGCTAAGTAACTGTTTTTCTGTAATCTTCGAGCGCCGGTTTAACATCTTTTTACTTCATCCCATACTCAATTAAAACGCCCCTAACAGTCACCCATCCTAGTAGTGACGAAATTAAGCAAGCATAACAGAACAAAACGGTTATTAGCGACTAACCAAGCGTTTCTTATTGAACCCATGTTTATTCAGAGGTCAGACGCGGTTACTTTAAAAGTCAATCACTGGCCCGGGTATACGGACTCGACTCGGCGGCGTGTGACGTCAGCAAACTGCCGAGTCGCGATCACAGCGTTTCAGTAATTGATTCAGCTGAGAAATATCTGGAGTTCGAGAGAAACTATAGGGTGTTCGCTGAGTCGATACCTAAGTCATGAGCTAGAGCGATTGGGCATGTTCTGACTTATATATATTTTGTATATCACCACATTACAAAATGAATGCCTCGAAGACTAACAGTCAGGGTTCACGTAGTTTTTTTTTTTTTTTTCCCGGGGAAATCCTTTATGGATACCACCCACCACGGGGAGGTAGGTGGTTATGTGGGAGTCCGTATACCCACCAAAACCCCGGGGTGTTCCGTCACTGCCGCTTTTGGCGGGAACGCGGGACAGATTTTGCACACGACCGCGAACCCGCCGCGGCTGTCCGTTGCCGGACCCTTCTCTCGAGGCACGCCAGAACACATGGCGCGCCGCAACTGCCTCGGAGACCAAACTTGCCAACAATGGGCGCCAGACTTCCCCGTGTCTGGACGCCCGTGGTCTCCCTGCGGTGGGTCGGATACGTAGCCCCACCGCCTGCTACGTCAGCCACAGGGGATAGCCCCCCCGCGACCCCACCTCCTCGAGTCTGCACCGAGCGCCAGGACCCCACCTCCTCGAGCCTGCGCCAAAGTGCCCGGGCCCCCCTCCTCGAGCCTGCGCCAAAGCGCCCGGGCCCCGCCACTCCTATGTGGACTTGGCGGCCAAAGCCCATAGGAGCGGCCCCGCCTGAGCCGGCCAGCGCACCCCAACGCCGGCGCGGCCCCTGGGTTCCTCTTGGCTTCACCGTGGTGATCCAAGCCACGGCTACTGAGCCCCCCCGCCACGTCAATGCGAGGACCCTTCGGGGGGGGTACAAACCGTCCTATTCTAACTCAGAACCCGTGAACTCTACAGCTTCTATGTTGCGCCACACACCTCCGTCCAAGTCCGTAGTAATTAACGTTAGACAACGAACCGACGTGGCGTCCGTCCTGACAAACTCCCTCCAATGTATATGCATAAGAAAATATAATTATATTAGAACTGACTCTACCGGTAAAGTAGCGCTGAATACCTATCGATTCACTTCTCCCAGGCAACATAGTCTAGGGCGACGCATATACGTGCTCCCATTATTTCGGTCGTATCGACTGGAAATACGAGTAAGTGACATAATTTGTCCGATATATTGATAACTTATGGTGTTGTCAATACACGACGTCAATAAAAATGAGGGTTCTTGAAGCAGTTTATCTCATAAGCTGCGATTTACTTAAAATAAAAAAAATAACAGGACATTTTTAAGTTCACGTTGACGGACTTAAAATCATATTTTAATGTACTAGACTACATTAAAAAATTCATACCTTCATTTCACCGTTATAACAGTTTTCCTCTTTATTCACAATTGTATTTGTCATGAAACGCATATCATAAAATAGCAATTTTATATACACATACACTGTCGGATACTGAATTTATTGAATAGGGAACGTTATTTTTTTATGAATTTACGTACGTTTTTACGAGATGTTTGATTTCAAGTGAAAGAAATTGAAAGAATTCAAGCTCTGAACTAACAGCGCCTTAATAGTTCTTACCTAACGTTACCTAATCAAGTTTTATGCAAGTGAGTGACGAGACGGGCTATAGTTGTTCATAGTAAGGGTCACTCCTGAATGCAACTCTGCAATTCTGCAACCCTCATAGGTATGAGAGTTGCAGAACGAACCAGATCTTTTTTGCTTTAAATCTTTAGATCTTTTCTTCTCAGCTTTAAATTTCGTAATTCTGGGACATTGCTGTTCAGTCTTATTTACTCTTTTGACTCATGTGATTTGCTACAACACCCTTCAACCTTAACACAGTAATGCGTGTGCACTACCGCTTTGAGGAAGAATATCTAGCAGTGTGGTGGTATACCTACCAAGTCGGACATCAGGCGCTGTGGCCAAGTAATAATGTTTATAATATGATTTCTATAGCTATTACAGAGAGAACAACGCACACCCTCGTACGGGATTCGAACGCAACTTCGTACTAGACCCACTGTTAATACAGTAACGTGAAAAGTGAATCGTGGAAAGCTCATTATTAAATAAATAATAATCCTACTTATATTTTAAACGCGAAAGTTTTTGAGCATGGATGTATGGATGTGTGTGGATGACGACGCCGTGGGCACCAACTAGTAAATAATAATTTACTACCAAAGTATACACCAAGTTACCACAAAAGAATACCAAAAGAAAACGTTTTTAACCCAAATAAAAAAAAAAAAAAGACGTGTGGCACTCGGAGACTGCCGCGGTAAAACTATTGCATAGCTGTTTTTATCAACTTATGCAATTATAATTATTTAACCAATGCCATCTAGAGGCGAATTGCTGAACTATGGAGACAAGCGTGATATTTCAAAAAGTCATTAAAAGTTCTGCTATTCATCGATAGATGGAGTCGTGGGGTGTTAGGTTATTTTCGTTACGGAATTTCTGGATTCGGTCTCCACGCTCAAGACCCGCGATAGAAGCTATGCAATAGCTTAATAAACTAGATTTAAACCCATATCTTAAAAAAACAATATTGTGTTTGAGAGTCTTGCACTAGGCGAACCTGTATCGCAGGACCCACGATCACTAAGCATTGCACGTTTATTGGTACGCAAACCGTGATATGGCGTAACAAAAATGTATATTAAACATTCATTTTATGTTAGTAATACCTTTTCTAAAATGAATTTAAAATTAGGTATCTGTTTAAATACTAATATTTTATTCGTGATGAGCTATTAAACAGATAAACAGATAAATTAAGAAGTAATGGTAAGTTTAAATTCGATGCCCGGACTGCGAGCCTTGGTGGCCTAGTGGTCATTGCGTCTGAGATAGATTGTCGGAATCGAATCTCGTCCGAGGATGTCTATTTTCTACCGACTTTCAAAAAGGAGGAGGTACTCAATTCGACTGTATTTTTTATTAATTTTTATGTTTGTTACTTCATAACTTTCGACTTGGTGAACCGATTCTCAAAATTATTATTGATATGAAATTAATATTTGAAAGCTGGTGCTTCTCGTGGGGTCCCATTAAAATTTCATCTGATTCGGTTTAGTAGTTTTTGAGTTAGACGCCAATAACTGAATAGAATGGAAGTCAGTATTATTTTTTTCAAATTGTACTTGTTAGTACTACGTAGTTAAACTAACGCAGCCGAAGTTATGGTTGTCGACACGAAGAACTAACGAATTCCAGCGCAAGAATCGCCGCAGAGCGCCAAGGATTTCGCTAACAAGCAGACGAACACAACCACAACTGTGTTTAGGTTTAACGAGCTTTGCTGTAAGACCACCCCTGTCTTTGTCTGTTAACACCGAATATCGACTAATATAATTTTAGTACAGAGCGAGCAGCAAATTTTACAACTTATTTAAAGATGATAAATCAGTAGACTTAATCAACGCAAGCGTAACTTTGGGAAGGCGATTTTATAGTGACGAAAGTTTGGCATTAAATAAACGGCCTTACTTATAAACGCTGCTTAGTTGTAAGTGACGTTATTTAGTACTGCGCAAAGGAAAATTGTTCTGCGCCGTACTAAGTGACGTTATTTAAATTTAAGCAACGTTTATAAGTAAGGCCGTAGGTGTATGACATGTTTTATATTCTGGACCAGCCTTTTTAACCGACTTTTAAAAAGGAGGAGGTTTTCAATTCGACCATATTTTTTATGTATGTCCGCGGATAACTTTATTGTTTAAGAACCGATTTTGACAATTCTTTTTTTGTTGGTAGAGTATACTTCCGTAACTATGTAAATATCATCAAATTAGGCCCAGCAGTTTTTTAGTTATACTGAAAAGTGTTTCGTCTATTTTGGTGATTTGATGATATCATCATTGACGGTGAATGACATCGATCCCGTAAGGACGAGTAGCAAGGAACATGATTAATAAATTTAAATCGATCAAATCTCTGACATCCGGGTACTTAATAAAACAAATCTAAAAATGAATAGTTAATATTATTCCTACTAATATTATAAACGTGAAAGTTTGTGAGTATGTATGTATATATATATGTATGTATGTATGGATATGTGGATGTGTGGATGTGTGGATGTGTGGATCTTTGTTACTCTTTCACTAGTAATTTTTAAACTTTCGCGATTTGAACACATGTTTTAAATGTTTATCGAGACTTATCACGTATTATTTCATATAGGTAAAAATATGTACCTTTCGCTCGACGTTTCGACCATGTTAGAATGGCCGTGGTCACGAGCTGACTGAAAACTGCGGATGAGTCCGGCGAGAAGAGCGGGTGTTTTGTTCTCCTACCCTCACTTGATCTTGAAAAATCGCAGGGTTGTCACTACGACACACGTTCAAGTGAGGGTAGGAGAACAAAACACCCGCTCTTCTCGCCGGACTCACCCGCAGTTTTCAGTCAGCTCGTGACCACGGCCATTGTAACATGGTCGAAACGTCGAGCGAAAGGTACATATTTTTACCTGTACTCTTTCACAGTCGAACGGCGAGGCCAGTTTTGATGAAATTTGGTATGGAGGTAGATATGGCGCTGGATTAACACATAGGATACTTTTCATCATCATCACCGTCATCATTCATCATTACGCGGGTATAAAAGCGTAATAATCTTGCGCACAACATAGACATACAAGTGATAAAACAAGATAATTACGTCAAGATCGTAATGATGACAGTTTTGTCATAAAAAGCACGCTTTCATTTTGACAGCTCGATACACTAGACGTGCTCGGCGACCGTCAAGGGTGATGAAATGTAACACAAAAAACCAAGGGTGATGAAATTTGATGACAGCTTTTTTCCGTGATGAATAATTTTATATTTGTGTGTACGTCTACTGATTGATTTACTAAGTATTTAAATTTAGTCATAAAATAATATTATAGCAATTGCGTTTGACCACGTTTATATTTTATGTCATTTTGGTAAAAAGATAGATATGGCCTTGGAGAAGATAATAAGCTACTCGAAGTACTAATCCTGCGCAGACGAAGTCGCGGGCACAAGCTAGTATTAATATAAATAACAATTAAGTAGTGAAAACTAGCAAGGTGTCTGCACAAGTAAATTTTCCTAACCTACATAATACGTCTTGTTTCTTCAACCCCATTGTCTTTGATGTAAATTAGGTTATTGTCTTGTTAATTTCGCAACTAATATTTCGTGACAGTTTCTAACAGTTAATTGAGATTCAAATTACAATTTGCACGATCAATGGAACCCACTTTCCCTTGCCCTTGTTTGTTTGCAGAGTTTGATCTTGTCGGTACGTATACCTACACCTTGTTTATATACGTTTTGACTTTGACCATTCTCTTAGCTTACTAGTGAACAGAAATTAACAAAAGAATGAACAGAAATTTGTTCTCATATGTGCAAGGTTTCAAATTTGTTAATGTGTATCCGACAACATACGCAAGTCGCAAGTGCTTAAGAGTGTTGAAAAACTTCAGGTAAAATAAACTAAATACTTCTTATTTCCTACATATCTGTTTGGTTCTATATAACTTGGGTGTTACTACTACTATGGCAGCCTGGTAGTACTTCCCTGAATCTTTACTGTTCAAATTACATTAAAAAAGGCCCTTAGGCTACTAAAACCCATTGTGAAGATCCAATCATGTATCTTATTGAACCTTTATGTGTACTTCATTCCATTATCCATGAGTTTTGCATCTTTTGATTATTTCAGTTTATTTTACTGGACGAAGGAAAATGAGTCAGTTCTTAGTTCTACTATTTTTTCTACCGACTTCTTAAAAGGAGGAGGAGGTACTCAGTAGGATTGTATTTTTTTATGTTTGTTACCCCATAACTTTCGACTGGGAGAACCGATTCTCAAAATCCTTTTTTGGTTGAAAGCTGGTGCTTTCCGTGTAGTCCCATTTAAATGTAATCAAATTAATAGTTTTTGGGTTGCACTCCAACTAAATAGAACAGAAGTCGGTATCAAGTTTTTCAAACTTTACTTGTTCTCTCATCAATTGCAATGTTTGATAAGTTTGGTTTATTTTTTTATTGATATTATTGACCGTTGGTGTATTTCTAACTGATTTTGTATTACATAATACTGCATCTTAACTTATTATTGCCATCTTATCCCTAAAATGGAAAAAGAGAGTGCGGTTGGTCTGCCCGCCGCTGGAGTGACGACATTACCTTAGTAGGCGGAAACGTTTGGGTACGAGCTGAATTGGCAAGAGATGGAGTGGGCCTTTATCCGACAGTGGATAGCATGAATATATACTTCCATATTACGAGAACAATCAATTCGTAAACTGATATTCATATTTCTAATACGATTTGTAGGCAATAAAGGCTGTTTTTGTTTTCATTTTATATATTTCCTTAATTTGCTTTTACGCCGTTGAAATGGTTTCGCGGTCCAATTCCATTTTAAGTGTACTTAGACCAGGAGTTCACAGTTTTAACCCGGTGTAGATACTCGTAGAATAGATTTTTAAGTGTATTAGTAATACGTAAGTATATCTTCTCTTCTACTATATAAAAATAAGTCGGGTTTTCCTTCGCGCGGACGCTATAACTCCAGAACGCACGAACCGATTTCCACGGTTTTGCATTCGTTGGAAAGGTCTCGGGCTCCGTGAGGTTTATAGTAAATAAAATTCAGGAAAAATTTATAAAGAAAAGCGGGAAAATCTTTTTTCACATACAGCGCCATCTCTGATACATAGCATGTACTACAAACCAATATTTTAAGTAGATGGCGCCAAACGAAATGTTACATAAAACGAAGCCATCTGGTGGCGAATCGGAGTTTGCAGGGTTTGCTAGTACTATATATAATAACTTATATATGTTGAAAATCATGCCTGTGAAGGAATAACTCTCAAATATTTATTTTAATAACATTACATCATACGAAAATAACATTCGGTGACCGTTTTGATAACCCTCAAGTATTCGTAACTTAGTTTTCAAACTACGTCGTTATTTACTTTGTTTAAGATTCCATACAGTTCATAAGCAAGCACTTGGCTATTTTCCCCGAAATAATACCATTGAAAAGGGCAATATGGTAATGCGTTTCTGTACCAATAAACAAATCGGAAAGGCGTCATGAAAATTAACATTACAGCTAATTATGAATGATTGAAGTGTTTTGTCTGATACAAACCTTTTTATTTAAGTATATTACGTTACTATACATCTTTTATATATTATACAAACTGGCTGCGCCCCGCGGTTACGCCCGCGTGGTGATGTATGATCATGATGATGATGATGAAAACATACAAACACACTCACAAACGTCCGTCTTTATAATGTTAGTGTGACTTCTTGAACTTACTGACTGATTCGTCAGTTCAGAACCTTTTGATGGCAGCAGGAAGCCCTTGGTGAAGCAGTCTTAGTACTTCCACTTGGACTTTGAGTTGGTGCCATTTATTTTGTATTCTTTTACTTTCACTAATGGAGACTTACAAAAGTAGATATTTGGAAATGTCAACTGGAAGTGTGATTTGGATTTAGTTCTGTGGTTTCGTATCCCGCAGACCTAGCTAGTGAAGCTGCTGGCGGGTTAACTAGTATTTTGTAATAATGATACCAACATAAAAACGGAAATAATTGTATACATTCTCCCTCAAAGCCAGTGTCAAATGGTAGAGTTACTAGTCTGGCCGAGCCACCATAAAGATTAGTTCAAGCCGGTTTGAAACAGATGAAATTTAGTTTTTACTAGCTGCGCTCCGTGGTTTCACCTGCGTGGCGATGGTAGATGATCATGATTCAAGATATATTATTATGTTACTCAGGGATAATGAAGAATTCTATTCGTGAAATAATTTTTACATCGGTCTAACAGTTTCGGAGCCTATTTTTTTTTTTTTTTATTCTTTTTTTTTATACCGATCTGGGTAGCACTTGACCACTATCTCACCTGATGCTAAGTGATGATGCGATCGATGATGGAGCGCGCTTATCCAGAAGATACCTATGCACTCGCGTTGCCTATTCAATTCAAACAAACGAATCTTTCTTCTTTTTTTCTTATTTTAATAAAAAAATTGTTGAAAATATAGTGCATACATTTTGTATATTTCTAATTTGTAGTTTTAAGAGTAAATTCTAGAGACCGCAATTTATTAGTGCATCTTTGGCGTGTTTGTGCATTTGTGGTCTAATAATTGAAAATTGTTGAGATGCTGGGTGACGGCATGCGAAGTTAACATCTCATTTTTGAAATTCGATTTTTCATGTCAAAAATAGATGAACTATTCAAAATAACTATCAGGAACTATAGAACTATTGGGGATGCTACTAGAACTCTGAAAATTTTTGACATTCTGGAAATTGTTATGCTAGGTTCTCAGACACATCTTTAGCATTTTCTCGATAAAAAAAATGACTAAATTTAAAGGGTTTCCCATTATGATTCATTTATTTGTAGTTTCTTAAAATAATTAATATCCAATAAAATAAAAGGCCTTAAATACGAGTAAGAAGGCGCTACTGAGTGATGTGAAAATGTAAAGTGACGGGAGATCCGTCCTGCCTATAAAGCTAGAGCCCGATTACACGGATCAAGCTGAACTGTACACGAGACTGTGAGACAGGGGACTGAGTCCGGCGGGCGCGCGGGGGGGGACAGCGGATAGACGAGGGTACAGCACTGACAGCTACAACTAATGTCGACCGACACTTGTTTAAATTCGGATGCCGTGTCCGGCGCTAACAGTTTGTGATTGGAACTAACTGTGAACCAATTCGTGTTAAAAACGATTTAATTTGGCTCACTTAGTGGTACGTCTGGCAACGCATCTTGTGGTAGAAATTCTGCCGTGGAGCAGAGCTTTGATATAACTGTATGACAGTGGTTTTAGCAAGTAATACTACAGGGCGACTGCTGATGATCACATGAAAAACGCGTAGCACTTACCTTCAGCGATACCTGTTCATCACGTGATAGTTTGGAAAAATAATTTAAATCTGAGAACCGTAATAGATATATTGAAGAAATCGTTGAGTTAATTTATTTTGAACTACCTTTTTTTTGATGCAGTGCAATCCTTTATGGATAACACCGGCCCCGGAGGAGCACAATGGTTATGTGGCAGTCTCCGGTAGCATATCCACTAAAACACAGCGGTGTCCATCACTGCCGCTTATAACGAGAACGTGGGAACGCTTTCGCACACGACCGCGACGGTGGATCCCATACACCACCGCGACGTCCGCGACCTACAGTGACCGCTCCCACGTGGACTACGGGACGGTGCTGGATAGCTAGGATATAGCATTAATAAACGTTTTATTGTTCCTATAATTTCTTATCATACATTATATTTTTTCATCGCCCTTCATGGAAATTTTGTCTAAATACGTCAGTTTAACTCGTGTATAGAACCTAAACTCATCAGGTGGGCTATTTTAAAAAACATCTAGTATGCTTAACTCTACTCATCAATATCATGAGTCCAAATCTAGAAGCTTTGCGTAAACTCAAGCCTTTACATGTTTCCATCGTTGAGATCCAATTCTTGACCATCAAGAGTCAAGTTAATCAAGGAAGTAAAGACTGGTTCAACGATTAAATTTATTTAATAATTATTTTTAGGACATTACGATTACGATATCATTCATACAGAAAAAAAGTATGTTTTATACTCTCCGCTAAACTTAGAATTAAGTGAGCAAACAATCATATTCCTCGGGTGAAACCACGGAGCGCAGCCAGTGTGCTATGATCAAAGTTTAACTTTAAATATCAGGGCTGTCGTAAAGCCCATTCGAAATAATTTGTTACTAGACCCTTATAAATTAGCCCGGGAAACCTTCAAACGAATTCAACCCTTATCTCAAACAGTAGTAGGTGTGAAAATGGTGTGTAATAGTGAAATGACTCTGACCTAACGTACTCATTTACATAGTCCTAAATACCTAACGGGGCGTAATGGCCAGCTGCCTGATTTTGTAAGCGATTGCTCCGATTCTTGTAGTCATACTTTTTTACTACAAGAACTTTATACTTGATACTGTACATGTTCAGGTAGACAGGAATATTATCTACTACTTATTAATTTTAATGGGCGTAATATGTTAGGGTAATATCGTAGAAACTGTGTACAAAATCAGGCAACCGACTTTGTTCTCGAATGGATAATTAGGAAAAATCTGAGGGTGACACTCGGTAATGTATTTTTAGAAGGTTCCCGTGACACCCTTGACCTTTGTTCACTCCGGGGGTTTCGTGTTTTAAACGAGATTAGGATGAGATCTCTGTTAATGAAGAACTTGGGTAATTTATGTCGTTTCTCAGCTTAAATTCTGAAATTATTCATAGTTAAGATATTTTTAAAAATCCTTCCTTGATTAAAATAATTGATTAATATTTTTTAAGTTTTTAGCTACAACGGTTTAGATTCTGCATTGATGAATTAGTCAGTCAGTCACTAATGACAAGTAATTTATCTAATATATAAATATGAACCCCTATTTCTCCTGGACACGCTACAACTTGAGAACGGATGGAACAATCTCGCTTATTATTTTTTGTTGTGTTCATTATTGTCAGGAGAAGGTTCTTATGAAAGAAAAACTAAGAAAAGACGGGAGGTTATGGCGAGGCTGAAGGCCCAGCCTACTATGCGAAGTCGCGGGCAGTCGCTAGTGCTAAGTAAAAACGTAAATAATATGAATTTTAGACAATAGTACTTAGAAATAATTGGATGGACGTTGAATAGATTTATTTTGTACGATTTACTTTTGGCTTCTATATCAAGTGCACTTGGAATAAAAATTACAAAAAATATTTAATCTTATGATGTATCAAGAGTGGTGCGGATCTGGTCGGTCCAACGCATTGGACTGCGGCCTCGAGATCTTTTGCCATCGACTTTTCCAGTCTCCACCAGTTTCTCGAGGTTATCTCCTTCCTTTCTAGCGATGTGACCAAAATATTGCAGAATTCTCTTCAAGCAAATGGAAGACATTCCAGAATTCTGCTTGTCTTGTCTTCTTGGTCTTGTAGTTATTTTAAGTTACTTCAGAATGGACACGTTGGACCGATGTGCTGTCCAATCTATAGATACAAATTGCTCAAATGTAAACAAATAATGTTGCAATTAATGTAAATATTAAATCGTAAAAATTCATACGGAGCTACGAATCTAGCGCACTGATGAATAAAATATTATGTAGATGTATCACAACGGTTGCAAAACCAATGCTAAAATGCTATAAATATTGACCGACCGCGGGAAAGACAATTTCGAACCATTAGTTTTACATGACACCGGCGCGGCGTCGTCCCGGGGGTGTGACATAACGAACAGTAAGGGCATTCATGATTTGTATACTAAGCGCTTTCCATCCGTGTCTTTAACATTTTTGGAAATTAATATATTATTTACTTTAAGACATTACATTTTAACTTATAATTACTAAAGAGTCTACATATTATTATAATGTGATTAGAACTCGCGTTTATTTTAATTTTGTAAAAATAAAACAAACGGAATTAACGTGCGAGTTTCGGCTTCGTCCGGAACCTTTCTTCAGCCCCGCTGCGTCTCACATGAAACTGTAACGCACAAGGAAAAAAATACGTCTTTTTAAAAATGTTTATTTCTATTTGTCAAAGTCGCACAACGACCTATGGAGAGGGCTATGCTCGGGATTTCTCTACGTGATCGAATTAGAAATGAGGAGATCCGTTGAAGAACGAAAGTCACCGACATAGCCCAGAAAATTAGCCAGTTAAAGTGGCAGTGGGCAGGGCACATAGCACGCAGAACAGATGGCCGATGGGGTTCGAAGGTTCTTGAGTGGAGATGACGAACGACCTGATAAAGGTAGCAGAACGACGTTGGATGCAGGCCGCTTCCAACCGGTACTTTTGGAAATTTGTGGGGGAGGCATATGTTCAGCAGTGGACGTCCTACGGCTGAGATGATGATTTTTTAACAGTTTTCAATGATTCGGCATCCTGTTTACGCTTAGAATAAAAGATTTATAAATGAAACTATTGTCGTAAAGGATAATATCTAAGGAATAAGTTCGGTGATGATGACGCGAGTTCCATGATTGTTCTTCAACCTAAAAGTGCTCAACGCACCTAAAAAGTTTGCACTTCAAAAATATTATATTATATAAAATATTAAATAGTAGAACATGCATACCAAGTTTTGTCAAGATTGGTTGAGAAATGCGACCTGTACAGGAAGACCAAAAAACAACAAATATACGGACATAAATGAAAGTCGGTTTGGCCAGTTAAAGCAGAGACGCTTCGCTCACTCGGTCAATTATACAATGCGAATGCATGGAAACTTGCTCTACCTAGCGAAAAAACGGTTCCACGGATTTCGATAATAACTGGAACGAACATAGCTCAAACACACAAATAATACACATGCGACCTCAAACCGGAATTATATTTATAGTTCAGGAACTACGCCTTATTATTATTAATATTAATAGAGACTACGTTAAGGGAATTATACCGCTTTACCAAACATTTCTTTAATTTGAATTCGACGTATTTTCGGACTAACCACTACCAGTTCTCAAAGGCGCTGCAGAGGCCAAACAGGAGTAGTACATATAATTTGCTAAAAAGTGTTCGTGTGTTAAGCGTCAACGCCTCACGCTTCGTCCGAAAAACTATGAGTTATCTGTGTCACAGTTTTCCTAGACAAATGTCAGTTTGTATCGTTTCAAACGACACAATGTGTCGTTTACGTTGCACTTACGCAGTTATTTAATCTAGGCCTTAGGCGTTATTTAAGTGTATTACCTACCATCAGATAAATAAAACGGCTTATATCACTGTCATTCGTTAATAAAATCATTAAAAAAACCACAGAACCATGGCGCTCATACTGTTCATGTAGGAAGGATGGGAAAACAGCGGAGCCTGGGGACGGACGCGGCGCGGTGGTAATCGACTGTCGAATACGTAATCACTCGAGCGGGTTTACACCGACCGGGTACCGGGTATAAAGAGTACCTACGCGAGTTTGCGTAACTTTTTAATCCCGAAAGGGTTCATAAATGATAAAAGTGGAGCGATTAGGACGTACCCGCTGCCTATTATAAACACACATAACCGTTACGGATTTTTTATAACTAATGAAGGTAGTTAGACAAACGAGTGTTTTGTTTGTTCTATACTAAAATTTTGTATTCTATTTTAATGTAAAAGCTCCTCCGCGCATGTGTCTATTAGATAGCCAGCATGCTGGTAGATGTATTGATGATGCGGGTCGGTGCATGTCAATTAGTAGAGTTCTGTAAACAAGCTCTTCATGGATCACGTCATCGTCATCACCATCTCCTACGCTGCGCTTCTTGAGTGAAGATCACATATCACATAAGCCGCTGGCGGGTTTGCTAGTTTCAAATATGACACGTGTGAAAATGTTTGGTGATGATGACATTATACGCCTATTCATACTTGGTTAGACATTAGTGACAGCTGTCAAACCTAAATAAATATAACCTAAAAGGAAGTAATGGTCACAGTTATATATTGATAGACCTCGACGTGTTGTTATGGATACCAGCTGTCAAACTTAGACTATTCCTGATTTCCGAGTGGAGTTAACACCGATTTTGGTGATATTAAAACTGTTATTTCATTTAAATTCAATATCGCGCTTCTTACAGGTGAGATCTGTCAGCCATTCGGAATGGGTTGAAATCACGTTCACGTTGCTCACGGCATGGCTGACAGTACAATGATTCGTTATACGTTTCCTACGAGATATTTAACGGGACGGTATGGAAATAATATAATAAACCATGAAAATATGTTTAAAACGGGCCTCCATTTTTTTTCCCGGAACTAATAAAGTAAATACAGGCATACACGGACTAACAGATGTTAGCGCACCACGCAAACAGCTCAGCGAACTGTCATTTTTGACAGAACTACTCACGGTGATTTCTTCATAGCGTTGTTGAGGAAATCTCAAAATGGCGTCCTTAGTGACGTAATCCATATCGTCACACGTCTATGTTGTCTGCTTTCGTTGATTCAGAATGACAATCGTTCAGTTGGAACTCGGAGTACCCTCTGTTACGTATTTATTATACTATGGTTTTGATACTAATGCCCGTTTTCACTAACCCTCGCCGCCTAAATTGGATGCTTAAATATTGCTATTTAAGAATTGCCTAGAGCAAAAAATCGTTTCACCAACCCTAAGGTGCCACCTAACGATGTTAGGCGTCACCTAAAGTTACGACACCGATTCGGCGGTGCCTAAACGCTACGCAACCCCTAAAATAGGTTTTAGGTATACTGACAGCCTCCGAAGTTTAGGTTATAAACATTCAATTATAAGTTTTTAACATGAGTCCTGAGGAGTTATTAGAGTTTTTATACAACATAAATGACATGGATTTGTATATTAATACTAGACCACGAGTGATTCGACCTAGGATGGTGACTTTTTTTTAAGATACAGATTGTCCAAAGACACGGATCTTCATATCACATTAACAAATCGATGTATATTTGGTATTCCATGGATTCTGCCATGACTACAATATCGTCGGCAAATCGAAGGTGAGTGATGTATTCGCCGTTAATATTGATGCCAAGTCCTTGCCATTCCAGAAGCTTGAAGGTGTCTTCCAATGTAGCGGTGAACAGTTTCGGAGATATAACGTCTCCCTGTCTCACGCCTCTTTGCAATGGAATTGCCTTCGAACTCTGCTCCTGTACTCGGACTGACATGTAGGCGTTTTTGTACAAACACTTCAGCACTTCAATATACCGATAGTCAATACGGCACCGCTGGAGAGACTCAAGCACTGCCCACGTCTCGATCGAATCAAAGGCTTTCTCATAGTCCACAAACGCTAGACAAAGAGGCAAGTTATACTCTTCGGTCTTCTGCATAACTTGCCGTAGCGTGTGGATGTGGTCTATGGTACTATAGCCTTTTCGGAAACCGGCTTGTTCCGGAGGCTGGAATTCATCAAACCTGCGACTGAGACGGTTCGTTATGAGCTTCGAAAACAGCTTATAAACATGGCTCAAAGCGAGGTGGGTCTGTAATTTTTAAGTAAAGTGTTGTCACCTTTCTTGAAGAACAGCACCACCACGCTTTTGTTCCATGCTTCTGGCGTTGAACCTTCGAGTAAGACGGTATTTAAGAGCTTCTGAAGGACTTTAAGTACCGGTGTTCCACCCGCTTTCAGAAGCTCAGATGTGATACCGTCGTCACCAGGCGCCTTGTTGTTTTTAAGCTGTTTCAAGGCCATTCTAATCTCGTACAGGCTGATGTCCGGGATATCTTCGGTATAATGTCGGGTCAGCTTGGCTCTTGGGTCTTTGACCGAGCTGCTAACAGGTTTAGCGACCGAGGTGTATAACTGTCCGTAGAAACTCTCGACCTCTCCTAACACTTCCGCTTTGGTCGACGCTACACTGCCGTCTCCTCTCTTCAGCTTCGTCAACTGGCTTTGCCCAATAGACATGTCTCTTGCAAACACTTTGGAGCCTTTTTTCCGCTCTATCGTCTCTTTAATACGGTTTGTATTAAAGATCCGGATGTCGTGTCGCAAGGACTTCCATATTCGTCTATTGAGCAGCCTATATGCTTCAGCATCATTCGAAGACTGCAGTTTCAATGAGCGTCGTTCAGCCATGAGGTTGAGGGTATCGTTGGAGAGTTTCTGTGGCCTTTCTGTACGGTGGGGTTTAAAGTACTTGGAACCCACTGTATGGACAGTTTCTACTAACCTGTTATTGATCTCGTCCACTGAAGCGATGTTGTCAAGGCAATCGAAGCGATTGGATAGCTCAAGTTGAAAGCTCTCGGGGTCTTGAATACGGGCAAGAGTGGGTCGGAGCGTAGACTTCATCAGACGAGACCTCTCCAGTTTGACATTAATATTCACCTTGCCTCTTACCATTCGGTGATCACTTTTTTCTCACCGGTTTTAACCCTGTTGATCACGGAGACATCAGTGAATATTTGCCTTTTGGTGGTCATAATGAAGTCAATCTCATTTCTCGTGGAACCATCGGGACTCAGCCAGGTCCATTTCCTGTGAGGTGGCTTCTGAAAGAAAGAGTTCATCATAAAGAGTCCCTCTTTCTCCAGGAAGTCGGCCAACCTCTGTCCCCTACGGTTCCGTTGTCCATATCCAAATTGCCCCACTTTCAACTCATCCTCGCTTCTCTTACCCAACTTCGCATTGAAGTCCCCCATAACAACTAGAAAGTGCGTTTCAGAGGTATGTATGGCCCGACTAATGTCCTCATACATATCCTCCACCTCATCATCCGGGTGCGAGTTCGTCGGTGCGTATACCTGAATGACCTTCAGCGAATATCGTTTGGATACTCTGAGTATTAGGTATACGACCCTATTGGAAACGCTATCGATCTTAACTATGTTGTTAGTAAGGGACTTGTGGACGAGAAACCCGACACCACCTTGGGACTGTTGGTCGCCCTCCCGGTGGTAGAGTAGGTTACCTGATTTTAGGGTTATCGTGTCCTCACCCTACGGACTTCAGATAACCCCACAATGTCCCCACAATGACAATGTCCTATTATATATATTACAATTTATTATAATTGGTAATAAAATTTACTAAAATAACACGACATGCGATGATTTCAAGAAGAAATATTAAGACACCCAAGTACTAATATTTGTCTATCAACCGCCAAAATCTCAAGCTGACAACTGAAGAAAGAAAACCATAGACAAGTACCGTAAATTTAGGCAACTCATTATTTAGGAGTCACCTTGTACGGATGGATGGGTGAAACGAAAAATTATGCTTAGGAGTTTGCTTACATTAGAAGTTGCCTAATTAGGCACTGCCTTACTCGTTGTTGGTGAAAACGGGCATAATTCTATTATAATTATATTGTACATACATCGTTTAAAGAATCAGTCTAGCTTTATTACCGCACACATTTCTAATTACTTAGATAATTCCTAACACAATTAATAAAACAGAATAATCTCGACGTAAATAACAAAAGGATTTGGAAATTATTACGGTAAATACCGTACAGCCTGCGTCAGGTGTGAAAACACGGCGTTATTTAATTAGATGCTTGTACAGGTGAAGACAGTGGGGAAGGTTGGACAAAAACAACTCATTACTAAATATTGAGCCCTGTTTGCTCAGTTGGTGGTATTCCTGTCTGTTCATACCTCCCGCGATACGGGGGATCCTCGCTCGGGTAGGGCTTTCATTAGAGTTTTTATTTTTAAATTTAAATAAACAATAGGAGATCATAACTTTAAGAAAATATTAGTGCTCCTATATTCGTTCGGAATACGCGCTTCATAAGTTCAAAAAATCGTCAGTCAGTTATTTTCAATACGCAATGGAATAACATGCTATCTATTTCCAGCCCAACAGTCCCGATTTTTAAATATAATTATTGTATTTTTTTTATCATACCTATAATTAGAGCATGCCTACCAACCACCCTTTTAATACACTTGGGAAATACTCCATATTACTCGGTTGACAATTGCTCAACTTCAGTATAGACAGTAATGTAGGACTTATACAATACACGTACTTATATAGGTACTATATAACTACTAAGGCGATTGGCTCACACAATTAAAAATATCAAATACGTCACTCGGATTGGCCCGCGAAATGGAAAAGTAACAACATACACGAAATAGACGTACGATAAGTTAGCAGTTTGATTTATATATTTATAGAGTGCGGGTTAGCAGTAATATATTTATTTATTTATTATATATTTGGAAAACCAACAGATATACCTACACATTTCTATAAAAAACAACTAGAAACGAAACGGAAAGCCAATTATAGGTTTTCACAGATAGAGACTTAATAAATTTATAATTATGCGAACACTGAATAATAAACCAAGTTATTACAAAACCAACAAAAAGGTAATATTATTTTAAAATTATTAAAAATATTACATTAAACCTACCTAAGTACTAAAGAAGTGAACGGTTATGCACCGTGTTCGGTGTGGAACGCACTTCAACTGGGCTCCACAGACCGGAGTAGAGTGTGGAAGTGATTTGTGTATTGGTCTGCGAAGTAGGTTGTAAGCACCTACTTCGCAGACCAATACACAAATCACTGAGTCCTCACCGAGGTGTCCTCGATAACAAGGAGCTTTTATGCAAATCAATGGCCTAACAATAGTCTTACAATTTAACCCTGACCTAACTTATCAACAAATTAACCTAACCAACAAAGAGGATAAACAAAATGTACTCACATCAATCCTGATGAGCGTAGTGTTTGGTAGTCGGTTCTGTTAGAAGGGGAAGACAGAGGCGTTGGCAAGGAACTAGGATGGGAATAAACCTACAAACCTCATCCAGGTCTCTCCTGCACGTGTTTTCTGCGACCTTCAAACCCTCGGCTGCTCGGCGGTGCTTCAAATTCAGCGTAGATCCTCAAACCGGTGTAATATATCACTCTAACACTATACACGCAACATGGCCTACAGCGTGATCGAATTTACTCAATTAATTATACATTTCAACAACAAATATGGCTCGCAGCCATTTTACTCAAAGCAAGAAGTTATCTACCATTTTCAACAAATTACAAATTGCAAGTGAACAGCTGTCATAGACAACACAAAGTACGAGTATGACAGATAAGTCAGCCCAAGAGTGGCGTTCCAATTCAAGCAACAAACCAAAAGAAGTTACGAGCGGCGCCATCTATTGTCATCGTTCGGGACCAAACACACCACCTTGCCCTCGGAATATTTATAATAAATGGATATGCACAGTCAAGTAGTTTATGGATCTGTGTTCGTTACTGAACAACTTTGTTGCGGGTGGTAATTAGATGGGTGAACGTTAGTGACATATTCAACTGAGCGCTTCCATACTACGAAGGTCCCGGAAAATGTCCTAACGTCATATCGAAGGCATTCGAGCGGTCTGAAAACTCTGGTAATGGTTCTGAAAACTAACTTATGCAACTACCGCACCTGCGGCCTTATTGTCTAAACATTTTATACTGATCTAGTATTTGGTATTACGCCTGTGTGCGAGCCGGAGCTTCCTAACTCGTAAAGAGAACGCACTTGTGCGTCACAAAGGTCATCACGGCTGGATGCCTTGAGGAAGGGTTACATTTTCTCCGACAGCTTATTATAAGGAAACGGTTGAAAAATTATCTCAGGAAAGATCCAATAAATTTGTTTTGGAAAGGGTGTAGATATCTTGGGGTTAGAAGGTCAGCTGCTGTTCAGATGGTCGTTAGCCCCAATCTTGCCTTGAGCATGAGCTATTTGTGAACGAAGGATATCCACTATATGCTTTCAAGTTGCCTGGCCAGTTACTATCCTTATGATCTAAACCATACGCTAAGCAACCAGACCTGACTGAAATATTTAATTCTTTACACATTTGAACAGACCATATATATTCTAGTTTTCAAAAACAATACAGAGAATGTATGAATACTCGTAATAAAATGGCATACACTGAGTATATCCCTTTTGTCCTCAAATAATTATAGTGTTTCTTTTTTATTTTGATTTATCTTGTGTACATGTTTTGAGTGCCAATAAATATATTTTGATTGATGATTGATTGATTGAACTATCTTGAAAATGATTTTAATTTAAATATTGGGAAGGAAGCCAACCGAAAAGTAAGTCAACATAAAGTAAACCAGCGTTAACGATCCCCTCTTGTCATCATCGGGAACCAGCTAAAGTTATTTCCTTCCTCCCTGTAACGTTATAACCCAAGTTACGTTACAATCCACAGACTAGAAAGAAATTCACACAACTTTATTATGATCTGCAATTTTGCTTAGAAGAGTTTCGCACAATTCCTACCCTGTACGGAGTTATTTTCAGGTTCGTAACAATACTTCATAGTGAACTACTTGGTAGTATAACATCATCTGTGGGTTTCAAAGGATAATAAAACGAAAGAGATCCTTTGAAAAACGAGCGCGGTATTAACATTCAGGTAAGACGATTTACGTCAGGGCTCTGTTAAGATTTTAACCGTGGAAAATTAATAAGAAACACCAGTGAAATTGCAAAGGATTTTGAAGAGAGCTTACGATGGCCCAAAGGCAGGCTTGTGTAAAGGAAATTGTATTTTTCGTAAAGACGTATAATGTGCATAATAATGTCGTGTTTTGTCGGGAAAACACTATTTTGCTGGGTTTAATGCTTACTTACTACCTCATAGTTAAGCTCAAAGTCGCACAACGAGCTATGGAGAGGGCTATGCTCGGGTTTTCTCTACGTGATCGAATCAGAAATGAGGAGATCCGTAGAAGAACGAAAGTCACTGACATAGCCCAGAAGATTAGCCAGTTGAAGTGGCAGCGGGCAGGGCACATAGCACGCAGAACAGATGGCCGATGGGGCCGAAAGATTCTGTAGTGGAGACCACGGACCGGCAAGTGCAGCGTAGGTCGTCCACTGACACGATGAATAGACGACCTGATGAAGGTCGCAGGACGACGTTGGATGCAGGCCGCTTCCAACAGGTCCTTTTGGAAAATCATGGGGGAGGCGTATGTTCAGCAGTGGACGTCCTACGGCTGAGATGATGATGATAATGATGATGAATGCTTACTTATCGGAACTAACTGTTTGTTCTACAATGTAGTTGAGAGGTAATATATTACCGTGCTGCAGTTCAGGATTGATAAAAGGGACTATAGAGATAAGTTCACACGCATACATAACTTGTTCTAAATACAATAGTGTTACTTTTTTGTTTCTAATGTTATACATTAACCCCGGGTTCCTTTATCCAGAAACGGAAAATAGTTTTGCTTACAACTCATTACTTTTTGACAGTTACTTATCTCATTCAAAAACTGTCAAAAATAGTTCAAAGTCGTAAGAACGACTCCGAAGACAAAACGATCCGTTTCCGGATATAGGAACCCAGCATAACACGGCGACATAACAATATTAACATTTAACACACTCTTACGAAATACTAACACGATTATAGGCACCAGCTTCATGCAATAATTTAATTAACACATGTCACTAATACAAATAAATACAGAAAAACTCTCCAAAATCTCTGACATTAATTGAATCAAATGCACGTGAAAAGTCAATTAATCTGTCCGAATCAGCAAGCCTCATTCGAGGCAAGGTTTATTCATAAATCTATTGTTATTTTTGTCCTGATGCGGACAGATTAATACCAGAATGGTACCCATACCCTTGTCCTTGTCCTGGGCTGCAAGTATGGTGGCAACAACGTCAAGCAATACAGTCGCAGTACCACGCTTCTTGCGAAAACCTGACTGGGTTTTCAGTAAGATTTCTTCACTCTCCAGGTATTTCAACATTTGGTACGGTACTTTAGTGCCAGTGTCGTTAAATTATTTATACTAATTATCTTTAAATTTAGGTATTATTTCCGAATGAGAGGGAAGTATAAAAATGTCAGATCCATCAGTGACAGCTGATTTAGCTAAGCGATCAACCTCCTTATGTCTATAGTAAAATAAACAAAGTCAATGATATCCGTTATGTGGCCTTTTCCCGGCTGTCGATTTTAAATTGTGTTCATCATATCCTTATATTCTGGAAGAGGTAATTGGAAGTGTATATATCCACATAATCCACATTTCTCTTATATTCTAGTGCTATTATAATATATTATATGATAATTCATGGAAATGGGGATGAGCATATAAGACTACTGCTAGTGGGCAATATCCAATTCACAAAGATATTTTAGCACTAATGTCAAAATGTAACGTGACAAGTCGAATTTGAACTAAATTATACCGACTTCCATTCTATTCAGTTATTGGAGTGTATCGCAAAAACTACAAAACTGAATTTGATGAAATTTAAATGGGAATCACCAGCTTTCAAACAAAAAAAATTTTGAGAATCGGTTTACCCAGTCGACAGCTATGACGTAACAAACATAAAAAAAAGCAGTCGAATTGAGTACCTCCTCCTTTTTTTTAAGTCGGTAAAAAATCGGGGAATAATAAGTTTGTATGGAGAAGACGCCTAAAACGTATACTTTCTGTGGTAGGTACGATACTAATCCGTATTCCCTTATATTATAATCCTCTCACTGGATGATGGCGGACTGAGATATGTAACGCACAAGCCAATTAAATATAGTCGCGTATCTGTCGCGTGGAATCTCGCAGATTGTATCCATCGCACCTACTCAAATTGAACTGCTCAACAGAAACGTCTGAGCACAACATACGTCGAACATCTAAACTGCTTGCAATCTGCCGCGGCCGCAATAAAATGCCGCTATCGGCAGAACTCCCGCCGTACGGCAACTATCGCGCTATAAAGCTGAATTACGGTACTGCGGCCATCCTGCCGAAAGTCGTCCCTTTGTCGCTTGGATTTATCGCACACATTAGGCGGCGGGAGAAAGGAAACGACGTCAGTTAGTATTTTCGTCAAAATACTTGTATTCTTTTTTGTCTCCATTCTTCGTATAGATATCGATTAGCCCTCTACGATTTTACCGGTGTGGATTTGGCAGCCAATAACACGATTCAATTGAAGAAGTAAAATTATGTTATCATAATTCCAAGGTTATACCAGCTGCTAATAATACATTATTACTGAACTAATATTAATTAAATTCACAAGAGGCTTAATTAAATCTTATATAATGAAATACTCAATAATAAAAAAATATTTCAAAAAGTACAATTTGAAAAATGTAATACCGACTTCCATTCTATTCTGTTATTGGAGTGGAACTCAAAAACTACCGGAACGAATTTGATAAAAATTTAATGGGAAAAAATATTTTTGAGAATCTTCCAAACAAAAAAATAGTTTTGGGAATCGGTTCACCCTATCGAAAGTTATGAGGTAACAAACAAAAAAACAGTCGAATTGAGTACCTCCTTCTTTCTTTGGAATTCGGTAGAAAATAAATCAAAAGTGTTTGAGATATTTGAGCTGCCTAGAACCCCAAATTACGGTAAAGTTATTTTTTTTTTATTTATTTCATATTTCATTCCATATTTAGTACATTGATGAGCCTTATTAATAATATTCAATAAAAAAAAACACGTAACTAAAATTAAGTAATACATTAAGTATAATATTTTCCAGGTTATCGCTCAGGTGGGTCGTTAATAGCTGTACTAGGATCCCTTGTGTTACAGCTACTAAGATTCCTAGCTTTAACTTTAATTTATGACATAATTCATTAAAATGACGAGCGTAGTAGTAAGAACTTTGCATTATATACCCGATACTTGGCACAATATGTTACATTCATTTTAACTACTTTTTTATGGTAGTAGGAAAACAGTACAAGGCTCACCGGATGTTAAGTGGTAACTCTGCCTAGAATAGATGCATTTTCTACCGACTTCCAAAAAAAGGAGAAGGTACTCAATTCAACTGTATGTTTTTTTTTAATGTTTGTTACCTCATTACTTTCGACTGGTGAATTGGGTGAACCAATCCTCAAAATTTAAAAGCTGGTGCTTCCCGTGTGGTCCCATTTAAATTTCATCAAATTCGCTTTAGTAGTTTTTGACATACACTTCAATAACTGAATAGAATGGAAGTCAGTATTACATTTTTGAGATTGTACTGGTCTCACAAGTGATGAACTGCAGGTCGCCCGTAACCCTGACACATTCAATTGTTAAGTCGCATAACATGTGTCTATAATTTCACCGGTGAGCATACCTTCAAACCAGAACACAGTATTGCGAACATTACTGGTTCACGGTGGATAAGGGTGTGGTTGCAGTACTGCCCCGGACAAACTCATTCACAAAGAGTTCTTCTGCACTTCTCTCAGACAGGCTCACAAAAAAGGTTGTGGTCACAGCCACCCTAAAATCAGCAAAATACGAGTTGGAGTATGAACTCTCTCATGATCGATATAGTATCAAGTCGCACGCTTGATGTTAAGCGTCTCGCTTGCCCATAACAGTCCAGTAACAAAACAAGCCATTTGAGCATGTTGGTTATGATGTTTCAACCCAACAAACTAAATAGGCGGACGAAAATAGCGTTGTTGTTTCATTTACAAGTCTTTTGAAGGGAAGATTTTTAGGCTTTATTAGGCGAGCGTTGAACGAGAGCAACTCCAGTGTACGTTAACTTACTGATTAGATAGATAGATAATTCTTTATTGTTACACCACTTAATATACAAAAATAACATAAAAGTAAAAGAAAGCTTAAAATAAAGTGTTACAATGAGCGGCCTTATCACTAATAGTGATCTCTTCCAGGCAACCTTAGGATGGAGAGGAAATACAGGAATTACAAGACGGGGCGTAATATAAAGATAAAGGTACAATCAAATCAAGACAATAATACATTACTAAATCTTTTAAATTAAAAATTAATTATAAACAAGAAAAGAAAAATATCTACTAATACATAAAAATACACTAATACATATTGAAATATATATAAACATATAATTAATTCATTGATATACTTACATAATATATATATATATATATACACTACAATACAATATACTTCCATACATATATTTATACATTAATTCTTTGATGTATTATAATCAAAACCCAAGTTCACACGGGTTAAACTAATTGGCGAGATAGAAACTTTTTACTTGGCTTTTGAAGGTCGACAAGGATTGTGCACGCCTGATAGTAACTGGTAATAAGTTCCATAAGCGAACAGCTTTCACTGAAAAAGAGTGATCATAAAATACTGTGCCATGCTGAGGCATACTGAGGGCAAGATTTTCTGATGACCTAAGATTGAGAACGTTGGCATTGTGAAGGAAATTGAAACGTTCCTTAAGATAGCGCGGGGTCAAAGGATTGAACAAAATATTGTAAAGGAGAGAGAGTATGTGAGCATTCCGGCGAAGACGTATAGGGAGCCACTTGAGCTTTGATCGATATTGAGATATGTGATCATACTTGCGCAAACCAAATATAAATCTTATGCAGAAGTTTTGAAGACGCTCAAGCTTATCTAGCTGATTCTCAGTGAGATCTGGATAGCATACATCAGCGTAATCTAGAATTGGGAGTAGAAGAGATTGAACTAGAGCAATTTTAGTGGTGACAGGAAGAAAGTTGCGCAGCCTTTTTAAAGCGCCAGCGGTGGCGTACAATTTGCGACTAGTAACTTGTAGCTGAGGAGCCCAACTTAAGCAATGACCGATTGTCAACCCTAGATTTTTTAAAGATGTACTATAGGGAATAGGGACTCCATCAAAATGAATGGATGGAATCGTTGACAAGTCCACCTTTGAGATTAACTGCGAACTTCCCACAATCATTACCTGCGTCTTGCTATGATTTATTTTCAGACCAAATTGTCTGCACTATGTTGTGATGCAATTTAAATCAGCATTTATTAGGTCTACGGCTCCAGAAAGCTGGTCAAGAGGGGCTTTAGAGTAGATTTGTATGGTAGGAGGAAGAAAAATTATTTGAGATAAAACGTCGCCTTGTGGAACACCTGCAATTGCATCACACCAGGAAGAGAACTTCTCTTCTCGACGGATCCGTTGCCGGCGCCCAAATAAATAACTGTGAAACCAATCGAGTACCGTTGGAGATATTATGTTAATTGAGCGTAGTATGGCTAGAAGTATGTCAAAGTCAACTGTGTTAAAAGCATTACTAAAATCTAGTAATGTGCGTATAGTTAAGTTTCTGTTGTCCATGGATAAGCGAATGTCATCAGTGATCTTCACGAGAGTGCTTACTGTGCTGTGGCCAGGACGAAAACCGGATTGGAAAGGATTTAGTAGGTCATGAGAGGATAAATATTTGCTTATTTGGCTGTGGACTAGGTGCTCAAGAACTTTTGATAGAAATGGGAGAATGGATATAGGACGATATTCAGTAAAAGATTTGGGATTGGGTTTTTTGGGTAAGGGAATAAGTTGTGCATCTTTCCAGATAGTGGGATAAATGCCGTTTGTCATGGAGTTATTAAATATAAGGCAGAGAACAGGAAGGATGATGTCAAGGATGGGCACTATCATATTGCGACTAATTCCATCACCGCCTACAGCATTGGAAGTGATCGATAATAAGCTCTTCTTAACATCACAAGACTCGATTAAAAACAAAAGGAGAGTAGTCAGGAATCGGTAACGTTGAAAGATAATTAATAGTATTAGATTTTTCAGATACATCAATAGGAAGCACTGAAGAGAAATAGAAATTGAGAGAATCTATGTTTATGTTGTTAGGGATACTATCTTGAAGAGATTTACCAATTCCAAAAGACCTTAGAAACTGCCAGACTTTTGCTGGATCATCATTATCGACTGATTTATGAATATGGCGACGCAGGGCATCCCTACACACCATATTGCAACGATTTCTGGACTTCACATATTTTTCTTTGTTAGAGTCATTAGGGCGGCATTTATATTTATGTCTAGCACTACATTTTTTGCTCATTAATAATTTAATGTCATTTGTAAGCCAAGCAGCTGGACGATGCTTTAGCTTAATGGCACGTAATGGAGCGTCCTTATCGTACAATTGAGTAATCATTGAATTGAAAATTGTAACTTGGTCATCGACTGTTACAGCGTTGGTCACCGGGGATCAGTCTGTGTTGATAGCATCTTGTAACATTTTTTCTTTATTCATACCACTAAAAATGCGCTGAAGAATTACTTGAGTAATTGGGTTTAATTTTTGGAGGTCGAATTTTATACGAGAGAAATATTAGGTCATGATATGAGAAATTGTCAGCAGAACATTGACCATGCTTAGCAACATGCTGTGGAGAAGACACTATACACAAATCAAGGAGGGAGGGGCTATAATTGGGTGCATGATGAGTGGCACTAAATGGGAGGATATGCATGTTGCAAGATTTAATGATCGATTCAAAGGAATGAGTGCGGTGGTCTTGCTTGAGGAGACAGGTATTAAAGTCTCCTAAAATAATGTTATGGCTATATAATGCAATAAGATCTTCTAAGATTTTCTCAAAAGATGTAAAGTAATTGACACTTGAGGAGTGGCTGTAGTAGGCTCCAAGCAGTGTTTTGTTATTAGATAAAATTACCTCCACAAACAGATGCTCGCCGGCGTTGGAGGGTGGTGGTTGAGGCGATGTGCTGATCACAGAAAAAGGAATATTTGACCTTAGGTAAATAGCCACACCACCACCTCTACTACTCGTGCGGTCGTTGCGTATGAGGTGAAAACCGGGAAGTGAGTACAAAGTAGCAGGAAGGCAAGGTTTGAGCCACGTCTCAGAGACTACTATAGCTTGAATATTTTTGTTAAGGAGGGATGCCTGCATATCAGGATAATGAGCCGGAATGCTTTGCGCGTTAATGTGGACTACGTTAAAGTTTTTAGGTACATCAGAAAACTGACCCTCAAGAGAGTCGGCAAGGGATGGTAAGCTTACAAAACTGCCATCGTCTGTGCTACCATCGGAAAGTAAAGATAAGAATGATTGGTCGCTATCACTACTTGCATTATCATTGAATAAATTAAGCATAATATAAATATAAAATAATATATATAAATATTGTAATAAATACTAACTATATAAAATATTTAAATATGTAAAAAATACAATTACTTATAACCAAAACTTTCAAAAACTCCACCTGCCGGGAATCGCAATAATTAATTAAACAAAACAGAATAAATACTAAGAAAAAAAAAAGGGACAACAGTATGTACATACATTAATTTAAACACAATCACATAAATACAAATGCTTCACCGCCGTGGTTTCCATCCATTGACACACTTGCCATACGTTTGAAACTCTGAATATTTAAAAAATACAAAGTGTGGTAAGCCAAAACATTAAAAAAAAAATTATTAATGTCAGTGTCATATGACATTGACGTGACAATAACAAGACAAGCATTAAATACGTATGAAAACTAACCTACCGTACCGCTAATTCTTTGTAAATAAAATTATCAAGTAACATTTGTGGGTGGATAAATGATATAGTTAAGAACAGAAAAAAGGGTACATACCGAGGAATCGGTACCTCGGCGGGCCGCAAATACAAAATAGAACTAAAAGTGAAAAAACAACAATACGGTGCTACTTCTTGCTGGCTGAAGGGGCTCGTCGACTTTTCGATGGCGGTGCCGTGTCCCTGGTTCTGGTGGTGACAGCACGTGTACCTGCAGTCCTAGGCGCACTCGACGCGGCAATCTTATCGAGCTCTTTGAGATTGCTAATCCGATGCCGCACACCATCGGTGCCAAGTACAAAAACGAAGCCATCCCTTATCCAACACTTTTGAATGCCAAATTTCTGGCGGGCAGCCATGAAAGTGTCGTGACGCGGTTTTGTCAAGAACTCTGACAGCGTGATATTGGACCCTTTCAGACCGGTCTTACCGCTCCAAATCCTATTTTTGGCATCAAGATCACGTATTTTGAATAGAATAGGTCTGGGTTTGTCAGGTGCTGAAGCACGGCCCATCCGATGTGAGCGACTGATGTCTTTGCTGGAAAAATCAGGAATTTTCATCTGACTAGTTACCAACTTCACCACTACAGAGGTAGTATCTTCATCTCTGGTTTCTGGGACACCGTGAAGGAGAAGAATCTTTCGTCGCCCTCGCATCTCCATAGCATCCTGTTGCTGCATAACCAGGCCTACTTGATCTTGCAGGCAGCGAAGTGCAGTCATTATAAATGTACGGAATGCAGTAAAGTCCGCTGACAAGACTGCTACAGTTGGTGAAGAAGATGCTGCTTGAAGCTCACCTTGATAGGAGTCCATTCTCTGAAGGAATAGACTTTGTAGTTCAGCCACACTTTGCTGTAGGGTGTCCATTTTGTTTGAGTTGTGAACTCAGTATTTTTCAATAGTGACAAAAGTGTTTTGTGATAGTGCCACAGTATGGATAACAGACCCCGGCAGGTATTGCAGATTATATTTTAATTATACATATGTTTTAGGCTATTCAAATGTTATTTACTATATTATTTCAATTAATTAAAATGAGAGATCTTTTTGTAAGTGTTTTACTATTGCCTACCCGCCAAAGATTTTTTCACACGTGAATAACACGTGATTAACACGTCCTTGAGAAATTTACTAGCAAATTAAAATTATTTTGTATGATTTCGCTTTGATTTTGACAGATGACACAACTCAAACGAGATTTCTCTACTAAACTAAATGGCACGATGTCAAGATTGGTCTTTTGTTGAATGAAGAAATAGGTCATCTCATGGAGATAACCTATATCCAGATTTGACACATCAATTCCTTTCTATCGTAACATCTTTTGGCACTGCAACTGTTCTTACCATCAGGGGTTCCCAGCTTACCCGTTTGGATTCCTGGCGGTATAAACAAGGAAAAAATTATAACCAGTTCAAGATAAAAAATATTTATAACATAAAATCACGCCTGTTTCCCGTAGGGTTAGGCAGAGACCACAGTTTTCCACTTTCTACGATTCTGAAACACCTGGGGGTTGATGAATGTGGATGAAGGGAAAGAGGTGTCTCCCTTCATCTACCGTCATCAACCCTTTCATACATGACCGTCGGTTTAAGGTATACTCTTTACTTTAAGGTTTAAAAAAATATGTTTCATATAAATATTTAAAGTACAATAACAAATATTAGTACTCGTATTAATATTTTTTCTGACAACCAGCGCGTGATACATTTTGAGAATATTTTAGGCTAATAAGCATGATACCTACTTGTACATTCCACATAAAATGTAAACGACGTTTACTGGAACACGTTCCCGTAACCGTTTCCATAGTTTAAACCAAGGCAAGAGAACTGCAAAGCGTACTGTTTTAAATAATATGCTGATTGCTTTAGAAGTAGGTACCTTCCAGTTTTGGGAATCGCACCATGCAGAATTGATACTGAGTTTTATATTAAAAAAAACACAAAATTTTAGATTTCTCTTAGATAATATGATTTTTAGATCTCCATTTGAATGGTTTTAACTAACTAAACTAAAACTAACAATACACATAAATGTCCCCTCACACAAACACACACACACACACACTCACACACAAACACATAAAGCATATATTATAATGTTGTATCTGGCTATATATTATATTATTATGCGTAATTTAAATAATGTACCTCTAACAAAAATTCCTACTTATAGTCAGTACAATAGTTATATTGTCATAAAAACTTCCGTGAGAACTCATAGTTAAATGGTTAAACCGGCAAACACTCACGTTTATCATCTAGTCGTTATATTCCGACCGGTGTTCGGGCAGTACTGATGCCCATCCTCATGGAGAGCGTGGTCTAGCAGCGAAGGCCGCTAGTCGCGCACGTGTCGCCCGAGTGCGCGACTAGCGGCCTTCGCTGCACAATAGTTACTTAGTTACGCAATGCATGTCCTATTTTTTACTAATTTTATTCATTTTAATGCTTGTCAATAATTATAAAGTATGTATCAGTCAGTTTTACAATCTCAGTTTAATCAATGTGTAAGTTAGTACAGTTTTGCGATAAATAACCAATCTGACAAACGAATGCAATAAGGGTACCCAAGATACAGGCTTCGCCTAGTTCGGAGCCCGAAGCAAAAAATATACTTTACATCTCTCATATTCGGTAAGTAGGTCCGGAAAAAGACCACCGGATGTGGTTGAAACTATAGTCGGAAAGATCTGACTTTTTACGTGAGTAAATCCCGTTTTTCATATAAAAAAAGTAGATCCTATTACCCCCAAATGGGATTAGCGCTCTAGGGTAACAATGTAGCTAGAAAACCCCTAGGGCGGTAAGTAATTAAAAAAAAACACAAATGGGGCTTGTAGGTGACCAATTAGCGCTCTAGGGTAATGTAACTAGAAAAACCCTAAAAAAAACATTTCACTCTTTCAAAAAGTTCGCGTACATCTTACCATCATACTGGCAATAGACGTCATGCATTCAGCCCAATGACAAAAGAGGTCGCTTCGCTATTCAGCCTTGTCTTCGTATGAATATAGGTAATAGTCATCAATTTTGTTTTTGTAATGCCTGTTTTTTTCTACTTACCTCACAATCGAGATGTAAAGCAGAGTAGTTAGCTCGGGTGTAAGCATGTCTTACAGCCCTTGGCTACTAATCTACTATTGTTATATCGTATTATGTTATTTTAATAGAACTGTGTCTGCCTACACTAAACTGTTTGGAAATAAAGTATTATTATTCTCTGTATTTCAATTATATCACGGGTTTAACCCGGCCCTTTACAAAGGCATAAGTGGGGCTGTGGCCAACACTTGGAGGCCTGTTTGGTATAAAATACAATGTAGTATAAAAACAGAAACTTTTGGATGGATGAGACATGGTATATCTATTATAAAAAAGGGTAAAATTGCATGGCTATTGATATGATCTTATTAGTGATAAGAAGATAGTGGGCTATGGAAGAGACTACGGCACCTGCCAATTTCAGTCTCATTATACATTTTTGGGCAGGTGGTGACTTGCCACCCACCAAACGGGCCCCCCATAAGAGCCACCATCAATGGTGACAAAATGGGCAACGTTGGTGTGGATGGCTGAAGGGTGTCGAGAGGTGTGCTGCGGTTTCACTAGAGCGCTACTACCGGCGTTATGCCCTTTAAAACTTCCACCCTTGGAGCTTTTTGTTACTTGATCTTGCGTCTCCACCCCCAGACGGCCAATTAAGGCAAGCTGGGGGTCAGGAGTCTCATTTAGCCCCAGGGAGAATCAGGGTCCGCGGTGTCGCCACTCACCGACGGCTCGCCACAAAGCCGCCCCTGCAGTATTATTATTATTATCTTATTCGATTTATTTCACGGATTACATCCGGTCCTTTACAAAGGCATAAGTGGGGCTGTGGCCAACACTTAGAGGCCTGTTTGGTATAAAATATACAATGTAGTATAAAAAACAGATATTTTGGATGAAGGGTAACATGGTACTTATATCTATTACAAAAATGTGTAAAATGGTAAGGCTATTTATATGAACTATTTACATTGATTCTATTATAAACATAACACTTGTAAACAATCTACAATAATAGTATGCATTCACGTTCGCGTTCAGATTTTATTATTAAAGTTCTACTAACAATGTAACCTTACTGTCGCTTCGTCCAAAAACGTCGCTACTATTTAAAACGTAACCAAACACCATTTAATATAATTAAACGACCAATTTAACCGCCGTTTTACTGCACATTCCTCTCTGACACTGCTGGCCACAAAAAAGTATAAATGAACCCGATGCAAATTTAATGGACTATCAAGTTTGTAGTCACGCACGTAAACCGGCCAGTTTACTACCGGTAGTCGCTTCGGTCTGCGAATTTGGTACATTTTATACCAAGTCCTAACAAGACTACTCATTCAATTCAATACGTTTTAAAGCAAGAAACAATTGTGGAATTAGTTCAACGATAAGAACCATATCATAGAATTATTTCATATTCAACTTGAACGCGCACGTACGTTTAGTAATCTTTCTACTGCTGTACTTCGCAAAACTGCGACGACTTATGACTATAATAATTTCAACGAAAATTTAAAAGATTTTTTTTTAACTTTTGTTACAAATACAAATACAAATTTATTTATTTGCTAGAATACAATATTATATAAGGTCTTTAACTAACAGTTATGTCAATGTATTCAGCCTGCAGGCAGGCGTGCAAATATTATAATAATTAAAATATAAACTATCATTCAAATATAAAGTAATAAAATAAAATTCAACAAATTTCTAATCATACATTATTAAATTCTATACTTAATTATACTATTTAAAATTAAGATATTCATTTACACTATAAAAACAATTCTCCAATAGCCACTTATGTAGGTTTAATTTAAATTTATTACCATGCAGCAATTTTATATGGTCTGGTAATTTATTATAAATAGTTATGCACATGTTGTATACATTTTTCTTATAAATATCTCTATGACAAGTGGGTTGGTAAAGTAGATTTTGGAATTTAGCTCTTTTTTGTCTAATGTTAATCTCGTTACGTTTTGTGAAATAATTGGGATGAGCTCTAACGAAAACGCATGTGTCTTTAATGTACATACAAGGAAGTGGTAGGACATTACATTTCTTAAATAACGGCTTGCAACTATCCAAAAACCAAGCTTTATTTATAACTCGAATACACTTTTTTTGTACTTTGAAGGCTTTGATTGAGTCTACAGAGTTTCCCCACATTATTAAGCCATAACTGAGAACTGATGACACATAGCCATGATATGCAGCCAAGGCAGCTTCCGCAGAAACAGTTTGCCTTACCCTTTTGAGTGCAAAAGTAAAGCGACCAAGCCTCTGACATACAGTATTCACATGAGTTTTCCAATTAAGGTGTTGATCTAAATTTATTCCTAAGTAATTAAAAGATTCTACTTCAAGTACTTTTTGATTTTTATAGTCAATGTCAAGAGGTATTAATTTTGTATTGTATGAATTAAATTGAATTATTTTAGTTTTATTTATATTTAAAGTCAAATCATTATTTTCTGTCCACTGAATAATATCCGCTAGAGCTTCGTTCATAGTTTGCTGAATTGCTTCTTTATTATTACATTTTAAAATGACTGTAGTGTCATCTGCAAATAATATGCATTTATGTGGCGTCACTTCGGATAGGTCATTAATATATATTAAGAAAAGTAAGGGACCTAAAATGCTTCCCTGAGGGACTCCTTTGTTATTAATTATTGTTTCAGATCTTAAATTTTCTTTAGTTATGCTATTTCTATTATTACTTATGACTTTTGTTACTTGAGTACATTGCCTCCTATTCTGCAAATAGCTACTTACCCATTCCAAGGCTTTACCCCTTATGCCATATAATTCAAGCTTGCTTAATAGCTTCGTATGATTGATGAAGTCAAAAGCTTTTTTCAAATCTAAAAACAACGTTACTGCTAGATTTCCTTTATTAATAGTCTCTGTTACTGTTTTCAAAAGATCAAAACATGCTAATGCAGTTGAGCTCCCCTTACGAAAACCAAACTGCTCACTCTTAAATATATTATGTTTAACAAAAAAATTATTCAGTCTCTTAAGCATAGCTTTCTCTAAAATCTTGGAGATAATTGGCACTATAGTGATGGGCCTGTAATTATTTGGATCTGTTTTATCACCCGTTTTAAAAAGAGGTCTGATAATAGACATTTTAAGTTGATCCGGAAATATACCTTCCTGAAACGAAGATTAATAACATGAGCGAGTGGATAACAGATCCAGTTTGCACAACATTTAAGTTCTTTTGTAGTAATTTCATCATTTCCACTAATTTTGCTATTATTTAAGGACGTAATAATATTGTGTTTGTGTTTCTAAAATTATTTCTGTGTCCTAAGTTATTTAATTTGGATGTTTTATTTATTACCAGATTAGAAAAATAATTGTTGAATATATTACATATGTCAATGGGGTTATTATATGTCATATTATTAAAATGAATCAAGTCAATGTCATTATTATATAAATTATTAGTCACACTAGATGAAATTGCATCCCAAATAGCTTTGCATTTGTTCTTTCCATTTAGTATGCGTTTAATATTGATATGTCTTTGTGATTTTACTATGCATTTTTTAAGTAAACGGCTATATTTATTAAAATTATTTTTATTTACAGCTTTATCAGACCTTATTCCTCTATATTTTATATATAAAAGATGTTTTGTTTTACACGACCTTTTTATGCCCTTTGTCAGCCATTTTAGTTTTGAAGGTTTATTACTATTTCTCACTTTAATAATGGGAAAACACAAATAAAAAAACAAACAAATATTACTATAAAAATGTTCAAAAGACTCTGTTAATGTGTGAGATTCATATACTTCGGCAAAAGACAGAGAAGATATGCACTCACAGAATTTCCTCATATTGTCGATACTATAGTCGCGTTTGAATTCAAACCAGTGGGACAACGCTCTCTGTTTTTTACCTTTAACGTAACTGATTGTGCTGTCTCATGATCAGACAATCCAAGGTAATGTATTTCAGACTTAATATGTTTTACATTAGTGGCAATCTGATCTAAGCAAGAAGTCAATCGAGTTGGCAATTTTATGTGCGCTTCAAAATTGTAACTCTCCAGCAAAGTAAGTAATTCACTGGTAACTGAGTTTTGTTTCATCATGTCAATGTTCCAGTCACCGCAGATTATAAATTTTTTCCTTCTAAACTCGTCGGTTATATAATTTAGCAATTTGTCAAGCTTATACAGAAATAGACCTATCTGTGATCTACTCTGTTCGGGTACTCTATAAATATTAACAACTATGATATTTAGGCCAATCACCTCAATACCGCAACATTCGAAACAGAATTTAGTAGCCAAATTCACTGGAATACGTAAAGGCCTGGTGTTCAGTGTTTTTTTTGTTAGTATGCATGTACCACCTCTAGATTTATTGCGACAAAAAGTTAAAAATTTAAAATTGCTAAGAACTATATTATCCCTCCCATTCTCTTTTACAAATGTTTCACTTAAGCAGAGAACATCCACTTCTTTATTATTGATTTAATTTTGTAATTCTGCTATAGCCAATTCTATCATGTCGAGCTTATTACAAAGACCAGCTATATTCTGATGCATTATTCTTAAATTTCCTTTATTGGTATCTACTTTTTGGATATTACAATTCGCCAAGTTAGAGCATGTCAGTTTAGGGCCGAAACAAATGTTTTATTGATACAGTTATTAAATTTATGTTCTATGGACTCCGCAGACTCATGTGCATTTTGTTTAAATTCGTTTGTTTTGCTATCTGAATCATGATCCCTGGTATCAAATTCAATATTAAGTTTAAAAGCAATCACGTCTAATTGGGATGTTCTTGTATTATGTTTCAAATGCATCCTTTTGAATTCTAAAAATTTACAATTACCAAATTTTTCTACTAATAACCGCAGCTCATAATTTAATTAGTTGGCATTTATGTAACGATTTTCTGTGACATTGAGCAAAAAAATGTTGCATTTATTTAATTTATACAAAGCATTATATAGATTTGAGAGTAATAAACATGGATTATTGTCATGAGTTCCAATTGAAAGAACAACAATATCGCCTTCAGAAACGGTCTTGACTAAACTATCCAAACTCCTTAGAATCTCATTCGATGAAGCGTGAGGTTTTATTGTTCCTTGTATGTTCTGGTTACTATTTAATGAGCTTGGTTTGTTAGCAATTAGATATGAAGCTAATCCTCTCACTTGCTCATCTCCAACAATATGGATACTTTTCTTCTCTTTATTCAGTGTGCATTGGCTTAGACATCGTAAATCTCTTATAGGTGTATCGGATAGGGGAGCTCCACATTTTGAATGACCTGATTTTCGTTGTTTTTGGCTATCTGGTTATCTTTCTGACACTGCTGTAATGCTAATTTAGGACTATTTTGTTCCAAGGAGAAATTAAGTTTTGTACTAGTATTGGAATTTCTTATTTTCCCTTGGGATTTTCTTGGTGTAGATTTGCAAATACTTTTGAGCTGGTTCACTTGAGTATCGTAGGATGAAACTTGTTTCTTCAGGGTATAATTTTCTGATAAGAGATTACATATTTCATTTTCGGCAATTGATAACTTTTCCTTCATGTTTGAAAGTTGCTTTTTTAAGTCTTCTATTTGATCAGAGTTGTCAGTTTTAAGATCAGGGCAGCTTCTATTTAGTTTTGACCCACCGTTTAAGATAATTGATAAATCTTCGACCTCTTCATCTAATGACAAGGTTTCGAACGAATTTTCAGTTGTTATATTCGCTTTATAGGTTTTTCGGACGGTGACATGGTTCTGAGGAGAAGATGAAATTTTCTCTTTGGTACTACTTGTAGCATTAAACTGCTTCTGGCCTATATTTTGCGTATTGCTTGAGCTCGTTTTAGCGGTAATTGTTTTCCCAATCGTCACGTCGTCCTCAGTACATTTTTGGATTTGTGTGTCATGATCTCGATTTTTCTGCCCTTTATTTTGTAAACATCCTATACACTTCCACATGTTCTTTTATATACGTTGTAGTATATCTGATTAATAAACGTTTGTAGTAAAAAAAAACTGATTACCCAAATTAAACTTTTGTGTGGTTAATTAAGCATTTAAATTTAAAATCTAATGGTTTAGTAATTAAGTGGTGATTGCTTGTATATTACAAAAAAGGGTGGATTTCTTCCAAAAATATTTTAGGCCACTTACAACGTCACTTTAGTATATAGTTGTAAGTATGACAAAATTATTTATTGATTCAGCGGTCCAGGGTGGACTGCATCATCACAAATATCACATCATAATATGGTCAAACTCAATTCCAAGATGTACAAAAATAAAATCAAATAAAAAACTTTAAAATATTGTGTGTTATTTTTAGTTTTCTGCGATATTCAATGTATTTGTAAGCAACGATTTTAAGACGCGGTCCAACACTAATTTTAAAATAATTTACGATGCTTTATGTAGGGTTGAAAATCGCTTGTTAGATTGGACGATGTAATGCGAAAATGCGTTAATTTTGTACGTTTTCTTTATATTTTTCGATATATACTAACACAATTGAAAAAACTGCTGGTTACTACTTTAGTACTATAGGTTGGCTATGTATTACCTAAAAAATAATATAGTGTTATCGCTGAAAATTCTGAGAGTTTGGACGTGAAAGTTTATTTTTATGCACCTATTTAGGATTTTTTTCTGCAGAGAGCGAGTAATATTTATGAATTCTGTTCGGTTATTACTCTTTGCCTGTTCCTTTTCTAACCTACGTTTGTTTTTCATAGATTATTATCGAACTGTTTCGTTACACTCGATGTTTAAAGATTCTGATTTTTACTATTATCAGGGTACGACCGCGCCTTAAGTTGCACGACTAAAACCGCTTCGTGAGTACGCACTATTACAGAACTCGAGCGGGCGCGGTTTGCATACGACAGTGTACAGTTTTATGGCCCGGAGGTGTATTTAAGGTGATTTTTAAGTTGATGGTGTTTCTGTCACAAGTTGTCGGTGTCAAAATGTGTTGCTCGAAGTTCATTTTGAGTAAAATATCCTATTTTGTTGAATAAAAATTCACGTATGAGCGCTATTTCATTTACGTGAACCTAAAAGATACATGATCAATAGTAACTTGAAAACTCGAAGAACTGTATATTCTATTGAGGTATTCCAGAGCTTCTTGTCAGTTCTCAAAATGTACGAGCATGAGTTTAACCAGATAGGCAACACTGCAATCGATGACTTCCTTGAGAGATAAGTTCAAGCGGCCAACTAGGTCATCGTACAAAAAAAATGCGTACGGGCAATTTGTGGAGCCTGGTCTACAGATAGCTGCCGGCCTATTTTCAATAAATACAATATCCTTCCATTACCTTGCATGTACATCATGGAAGTTTGTAAATTTGTCCAGGATCACCCAGAGCTTTTTGACAAGCATTCTGACATGTTGCTAAAACAAACCAGGCATCGAAATAGACTTTATCTTCCATCGTGTAGATTACAATTGTTTAAAAATAACGCTTGTATTATGGCAATAAAGATTTATAATAAATTACCTAAAGACATAAAAATATTAAATAAGACTAATTTCAAGCAAACATTGAAATCCTGGCTGCTAAGTAATTGTTTCTACAGCGTTGAGGAATATTTTAGTACAGAAATTGACATTGTGAATAGGTGTAAAAATGGAAGTTGTATGTAATGGACGTTGTATGTAATTATTGACATTGTATTATTTGAATTGTGTATATTTATATTACGACATCTAACTATTAATCGCATAAATTTGACTATCTCACTGATTATTTTATTGTATAACCTTAATTTCGTTTAGTTAATTAATGTAATGATAATAATTAAATAATGTAATGTATAATAATTAATAAATGAAATCGTATATATAATTTAGATGTATTAAGAAAAATCATAAGTATTTTTTTGAACATGTTGCACACCTCTTTATGAGGTAGATTGTATATGGTAAACTTTAAATTTAAGATCTTTGTACAACTACAATCATATGCAATAAATGAATTTGAATTTGAATTTGAATTTGAATTTGAATTTGAATTTGAATTAGGAATATATCAGCTTTTTTGGAGCGACAGGAATCGTATAAAACTTTTTGTAACATTGATAATACAACTTTGCTTTTGTATTTATAACAAGTTTCATTTTAATATCGACTTCCATTCTATTCAGTTATAGAAGTGTCTCAAAAATTACTAGACCGAATTTGATGAAATTTAAATGGGACTACAAAGGAAGCACCAGGAATAAAAAAAAAGAATTTTGAGAATCGGTTTTACCAGTCGAAAGTTATGAGGAAACAAACATAAAAAATTGAGTCGGATTGAGTACCTCCTCCTTTTTTGGAAGTCAGTAGAATAATACTAGGATTTAAGCGAAGCGTTACAAAGAAAAAAGTTGAAGAAACCAACCTTACGAGACTCCGGCTTCAAAAGTCAATAGTAGCCATCAATATAATCATACTTGGTTGTTAAGCATCTAAAAATGTTATTCCGGCAGCATTCTTTGAGAGCCAGTTGTTATCCTAGGTCTAGTGTGGTACCATCTTCCATCAGCAAGTAACATTTTGGTCCAACGCTAACCCATCAAGTGTAAAGTGATAATAAAACAGGTAGTTACTATGAAAACAGTGTTCTATTCACCCGACGCTGCAAGTACGAACCCTTTGTATATGTGTTCGCGTTGAGTGTTTAGAAATTTGCATTTAAACGACGTGCGTGATGTGTTTGCGGGACCGTTCACGCATATGCGACACTGATTATGCTACGACGGGATTCCTCGGGAACGCTGGAGGGGGACGCAGAACAGGTGCTTCGTTGGAAATTTATAGAGATGATCGGAGTTTGGGTAGCTAGGGAACGATAGGTGAATATCATGGAGCAGTATTTGCAGGTCAGCGTTAACATTGAAGGCGAATGCCTTCTCCTAAATGAATCAATTGCTTATTTATTTATTTATATACGACATGGGTCCCCGTGAATCTTTGAGAGATTTATTTAAAGAAATCAATATATTAACTTTGCCTTCCTTATATGTATTTGAAAATATAATGTACTCGTATGTTCGTAAAAAATTACATAAATATAAGTTAAATAGTGATCACCACACTATTAATACTAGAAATAAACATAGGATATAGGAGGATAGCTGTACCTAGTTTTAGACTTGCGAAGACTAATAAGTCATTCCTAGGAAATTGTGTGCGTTTTTACAATAAAATCCCAAAACATAACTGAGCTCACAGAGGGCCAATTCAAGTTGACTGTAAAAAACGTTTAATAAAACATGCTTATTATAAAGTTCGACATTATATAGAAGATAAAGATGCTTGGAATACTCCACTTCTGGCAAGCTGTCTCTCTGCCACCTATAAACGTAATATGTGTAATACGTAAGTAGAAACATTGTAAACATCTATATAAAAAGAATGGCCCCGAGTTTCTTGCCGCTTCTTCTCGGTAGGCTATATATATTTTGGAACGCGGCGGTAGAGTCTTTAAAGTACATTATAATGAAAAGTTGACGTTCATAAGTGCGTCTTTGATGCCTAAATTAAATAAATGATTTTGACTTTGACTTTGACTTAGACTTTCTCATCAGTGAACGCCGACGGAATAGGCCCCGTTCGCACGAGAGATTTTTCTATGTTTTAATGCGCGTTATTTGTAACGTTTTGAACAGACCTTATGACTTTTTGTGTACGTGTTCTCACGCCGGCGATTTTTCCAACTTTTTTATACGAACAAGCGCTATTTAAAATAAAACTCGAAGCGGAAAGCGCCAAACTAAATACAACAATGGTATGGAGATGTCTAGTAACCGGTCCAAAAGGCGTTCTATGGGGGTAGGCATATGTTCAGCAGTGGACGTCTTCCGGCTGATAATGATAATAAATAAATGAATAAACCATTTATTGCCTTATGAGTACACAATTATATAAAAAATTCAATTAAAATATCTTTCCAGCAGGCAAAAGGTTTATGATCAGCATAAGCAGCGCTTGCGACCATCAGACGTGCACTGCGTTGTTTTTCAGCATATCCCTGCTTGGGCAGATGTTTGCCGAGAAACAAATTGAAGAAATAAAAAAAAACGGATCACAGAAGAATAAAATATGATAGGAACAGCTTGCTATACAGTCAGATATGAAATGATTTCTATGTCTAGGGTTATAATAATTTGAAAGTGACTACAACAAAACATTTAATAAAATAAGTAACTATTATTAACAAACTCTAGGTACATACACAAAATAAAAATATTAGTAGTACGGGGATAGTGTGTGTGTATGTGTGTGTTATTCATGTGTGATTGTCTTGTGTTTGTGTTTGGCCTTTATCTAGGTTTTAAAAGTTGCTTTAAAGTTATGTCTTTGCCGATCCAAAAGAAAGTCTTTTTAGTTTTGTTTTGAAAACATACAGGCCTTTATTAATAAACGTTGCGTAAACCTATATTAGGCGTAACATGCTTTGTCTTGCTTTCACGCGTGACATTTACTGCAAGCGCAAAATTTACAGATAGATGTTTTAACTACTCCGGGTGTAACCCAAATTTATTAATAAGGCCGACAATGTTTTCAAAACACATCTTAGTTCTCAAAGGCGGTGGGAGATCGTCCCAAATTTTAGAGGCCTTTAACCCCTTTAAGCAACCTTTAAAGCCAGCCATTATGACGAATGATGATGACGGAGATGTTCGGACGAGCGCCTTTTTAAAACTCTGAGAGTCCGTCAGTTGCAACTATGTAGTATGCTCTTTGAGTTACGCCTGCGATACCGCTCGCTGCTCACGTTTACAGAATGCGCAAGTCCGCTGAGCGAATTTTGTTTTCAATTAATAGGTATACACGTTAATTTTAAGACAGTGTCATGTTTAGGTGGTCAATCTCAAATTTGTATCTGGAAATGTTACTTTAGGGGCAACAATGGTTAGTAATTCGTCAAATGTTTTCACTGTCATCCTGCAGTAGCCAAAGAATATTTCTGGGTATTGCCCATCTTGGTATTCTTAATAAAGCGTCACAAATTGGCCATAAACGATCATTATTAATCGGGTGAAACCACATCTTTGTTTTTTTCTTACACTTTTTACAAATACCCATTACTACGATTTCAGCTGAATTCATAGCGCGTCCGTATCGAGCAACGTGATGGCAAAAAGTGATTTTTAAGCGTTTGTTTGAACAGCGTTGGAGTGAAGCGGGAAAAAGCTCTGAGCGTTTTTTTTTTTAATTTAAGCTCCTAACCCTTATTGTCCATATTGCAAAAGTCAGCGTCTAGCGCTCTGCCCGACTGAATATTCTGAACCCGATATTTTCCGCTCCCGCTATGGGTAGCGGAAAATACCACGCGGAACTCGATGGGTAAATAGTATGAAGTTCCATAACTGCTGCGAAACTTATACCGCCTAGTGAGGCGGTATTATCTCTTGTTTGGGTCCTTTGGGTTTGTTCCGCTGGGTGACCCGGAAGCAGGTAGCGACATGCTCCCTGCCCTCCCCTCGCTAACTGTTGACGACGGCTTTGGTGTGAACAGTGAAATTAATACGCTTAACCTCTCGGAATTCTCTATCGCTCGCGGTAGCGAATAACGCCCAGGTCTGAATAGGCCTTTATTATCAATTTGTTGTTATTATTATAAGTCGACGATGTATAAAGAAATGTAATATAGGTAATGCATATTGTGGCAGTGTTGGAATTTGCAAAATCTTTTTATATATGTACATATAAACCTATGGCATGAAAATCTTACTTACCCGATTGAACACATACAAATTAGTGTATCGAGACACTCAATCATGTTACTCGGACTAGTTACAAAATAGTAATGGGTATACCAAAACTAAAAGACATTGTATTTTGTACGGTATCAATGCTAAATTGACATACTTAACTGATCGAGCGTCTCTGCTTTAACGGGCCAAATTGACTTTTGTCTTGCCGTATGTTTGTTAGGTTGTGTGTTGATACTCCTGTCTTTGTCTCATTCTTCTTGCGATCTTGATCAAACTTAGTATGCATGTACTACTATTCAATATATTCAAAATATATCTTTATAATGGCTATTAAAATTTATAATAAACTACCCTTAAATATAAAGACATTGTATAAAAATAAATTCAAACAAAAGTTAAGTTATTGGTTACTGGAAAAATGTTTCTATAGTCATCATCATCATCATCTCAGCCGTAGGACGTCCACTGCTGAACATAGGCCTCCCCCATGATTTTCCGAAAGGACTGGTTGGAAGCGGCCTGCATCCAACGTCGTCCTGCGACCTTCATCAGGTCGTCTGTCCACCGTGTCGGTGGACGTCCTACGCTGCGCTTGCCGGTCCGTGGTCTCCACTCCAGAACCTTTCGGCCCCATCGGCCATCTGTTCTGCGTGCTATGTACCCTGCCCACTGCCACTTCAACTGGCTAATCTTCTGGGCTATGTCGGTGACTTTCGTTCTTCTACGGATCTCCTCATTTCTGATTCGATCACGTAGAGAAACCCCGAGCATAGCCCTCTCCATAGCTCGTTGTGCGACTTTGAGCTTGTCTATGAGGCCCATAGTAAGAGACCATGTTTCAGTGCCATAAGTCATCACTGGTAGGTAACACACAAGTTGGACCTGCCTAGTTTGACTGTGTGTCCCAGGTTTATTCGTCAACAACTCCGGGAACTGAGTTCCCAACTGATATTGGGGTAGGTACAACATGGACATTAGACATAATTTTCGTATTATCCATGTTCATCTTAAGACCTACCCGTTGGGAAACTCGATGGAGGCATTCGAGCATTGTACTGAGGTCTTCCATGGATTCTGCCATGACTACAATATCGGTGAGTGATGTACTCGCCGTTAATATTGATGCCAAGGCCTTGCCATTCCAGAAGCTTGAAGGCGTCTTCCAATGTAGCGGTGAACAGTTTCGGAGATATAACGTCTCCCTGTCTCACGCCTCTTTGCAATGGAATATTTGATTATTGTATTAATGAATACTTGAAGTTTAAATAATTGTATTACTTTTAATTCATTTTAATAATGTAATTTTGACAAACTATTTTAATTTATAATTAACATTCTATTCTATTAAGTAGTGACTTCAGTAGTTAATAACGAAGTCGATAGTAATATGAATATTGCACACCTCTAAGGTAGGTAAGGGGTAAGTTGTAAGGACCATTTGAATGATTCATAATTGTTCTACCTTTACCTACCTACAATTTGCAATAAATAAATTTGAATTTGAATATATTTTTTTGTATTCGGCAATTTTTTAATGGGGATACTTTTGCTAAAAAAGGGGGAAGTTTGCTGCGACGCTATTTACCGACCGATGTTGATAAAATATGATAGACATATTATGTACCTGAATTTAACAAGGAGTTTCGACTATGAGCATAATTAATGGTTGCCAACATAATGTTGTGCAGTACTGCGACAAATTGGCTCTGATAAGACTGTGTGCTCGCGAGGTCTACTGTTCGCACAACTACATACTAGTTTTATTTTGCAATAATGATAAATTTGTTTCGATTTTGCTATAATACGCAGATTTACAATAAATTACATAAATAAATTATGGTTTTCTCACATAAAATACAAAACTAATGTATACCCTTACTTCAGTATAATGAATGGCCCTCTAGGGACTGTATCTCCCATATCCAGTCTAGGTCGGTGTCCCTAATTGGCGTGGTCTCCGAATAGTGCCAATCTCGTAACATGGTAGGAAATCACTAGGCAAGGTAAGGCTTATTTAAATTGTCTGTCTTAATGCATACCACTACAGTGCTATATATTTGCTGTTTCATTCTGCATGGAACCTGAAGTGTGGGAACCTTATAATATATATACTATATATATATATATATATCAATTTTACCTGTGTGAAGTTGGTAGCCAAACTCAGCAGCCATTATAAACCGACCAAATTAAGATGTCGCGTGTGGCGGGTGGGTTATTCCGGTGGATTTGACCATGACAGGGAACTTGTTTTGTTATGAGTCATAACCTCGTATGTTTTCAATTTTCAGTTATTATATGAATAACGGCCGTTTTTATGATGTAATTATATCAAGGATATGCACTCGGCAATGTACTCGTATATCAATGTGTTGACTTTAAATATGTATTAAGACGCGGTCCAACCCCAATTTAAAAATAATTTACGATACTTCACGTAAGGTTGAAAATAGTTTGTTAGATTGGAAGATGTAATGCGTAATTGCGTTATTTTTGTACGTTTTCTTTATATTTTTTGATATATACTAACACAATTGAAAAAACTGCTGGTTACTACTTTAGTACTAAACGTTGGCTATGTATTACCTAAAAATAATATAGTGTTATCGCTGAAAATTCTGAGAGTTTGGACGTGAAAGTTTATTTTTGTGGACCTATTCAGGGTTTTTTTCTGCTGAAAGAGAGTTACATTTATGAATTCTATTCGGTTATTACTCTTTTCCTATTCCTTTTCTAGCCTCTAAGTATTTTTTTATACACTATTATCGATCTGTTTCGTTACACTAGGTGTTTAATAATTCTGCTTTTTACTATTATCAGGGTACGAGCGCGCCTTAATAATACTAAGTACTAGAATAAGAAATAAGTAATAACTAAAGTGTAAATATTGTGATTTGTGCGGATCAGATAATATGTGAGTATGAATATGTAAATATGTATGTGTTGTTATAGTTCTTACAAAACTGCGTTGATTTACATTTTATGTATAGAGAAGTTGATGCAAACAAGCGAGTGATTGCGGGACACGATGCGGAAAATGGCCCGGGCCGTGTTCAAGATGCACTCCCTGGATGCGGAGCGCGGCGTAACGCGACATAGACGAAACGATGCCCTGGGAGAGACGGGGTGAGCCCAACTGATTGATCTTGGCGTATTTTAATGTATGGGCCTGGTTATTTAAAAGCAGTTGAGGGAGAGGATATTTAAAAATGCAAAGGGAAATTTGTAGACATGAAATAAGTTTAATTAAACTTTATACAGTCCTAAAAACGTATGTATTTTACTTTTACGTATTAAACGTATGTATTTTTATACTTATGAAATTGAACAACTTCAAACGGATATGATATATTAAATTATTTTAATGCAGACGTTTTTAACGCTTGAATAAAAAATAAACGGTCCACCTTCCATGAACCAGGTTCGGTTCGGACAGGCCCAATCGTTACTTTTGGTTCGTTACTACTATACAGTAAGGCCTTTATTAATAAACGTTGCGTAAACATAGATTAGGCGTAACATGCTTTGTCTTGCTTTCACGCGTGACATTTACTGCAAGTGAAAAATTGACAGATAGATGTTTTAACTACTCCGGGTTTATTACAAGTTTATTAATAAGGCCGATAATGTATAGATACTACTATTATTATAGCTACTATATAGCTCATACTGTCCTTATCATAATCTGTTTATATAAAAATGAACTCCTATTTCTCCTGGTCACGCTATAACTAGAGAACGGGTGGAACAATTTCGCTAATTCTTTTTAGCCGTATATTAATTATGGCCAGGAGAAGGTTTTTATGAAAGAAAAACAAAGAAAAGAGGGGAGGTTATGGCAAGCCTACTACGTGAACGAAGCCGCGTGCAGTCGCTAGTCGATATATAAATATGAACCCATATTTTTCTTGGTCACGCTATAACTTGAGAAAGGATAAAACAATTTCGCTAATATTTTTTTTGTTGTTGTGTTAATTATTTTCTGGAGAAGGTTCTAATGAAAGAAAAACCAAGATAAGACGGGAGGTTATGGTGAGGCCGAAGGCCGAGCCTACTACGCGAACGACACGACGACACGACGAACACGAAAGTCTGTTTGTGAAGTTTGATTTTAGTAAAATTGTAGATAGATGAGACGCTGGAATAGGTGACATAATATAGAATACTTTTCATCACCCATTTCATACCCACGCGGGTGAAACCGTGGGGCACAACTAGTATACTATATACGTAAAATGTTCTGCGAGACTATTGAAATGGAAAAAATCACACTATTTGCAGTAAAGAAGATAATGTATAAGATCTACATGTTTGGGAAACTACACTCATTTGCAAAAAAAACGGGCACCTAAGGAAATTTACGTTCTAAGGTCGATTTTAGTTAATTAAATGAATTTTATTTCTTTGACGTAGTCTGTATACTTATAATCGTGTAAATCAATGCGCGTGAAGTGAATTCGAGCAATTATAAGAGAAAAAAAACGATGCATTCTTTAAAATCGATGTACCATCCCAAACAATAAGAAGTGGTCGGCAATAAAGACAAGTTTTTTTTTACTTTTTTTAATTAAACAAAGTTACAATGTAAAAACCTAATAACGAGTGTGACCTCCTCTTGCCAAAATCACAGCTTGAATCCTTCTGGGCATGCTTTCCACGATGTTTTTAATAACGTTTTGAGGAATACGTTCCCACTCTTCTGCAATGGCTCTTTTTAGCTCCCTGATGTTTTGTGGAGCAGGTTGAACTGATCTTACCCGTCTCTTTAGAACATCCCACACATGCTCAATTGGATTGAGGTCAGGACTTCGAGCTGGCCAATCTAAACGACGGATCCCAACTTCTTGCATGTACGTGTAGTGACACAAATTGCAATTATGCATTTTTGTAGAGCGACTGCCGAGCGCCCCCCTCCGCCGTCAGTCGTCTCCCGTATCGCAGAGCAATTACACTGCACACTAAAATTGTAATTAAGTTAATGTTTGGACAATACAAATCGGATATACATCTACAGTGATTTTATTTCATTAGTGATAGAGCTGGGTCAACTATAGACATAGGAGGACCCACATTGGTGACCCCAGACATTTAGTGGCACGTGTTTTGTTTTATTTTGTGAATTATTACGCAAGCAACAATGAATCCCAGTATGCCACAACTACAGCACGCGACCGCGACTGTACCTGTCAACGTACCCAGTCCTGCGATATCAGTTTCTGGAACAGATGAAAAACCTGATTTAGCTGCAGTTACACTCAGTGCAAAAATACCAGACTTCTGGACGGACCAGCCCCGTGTTTGGTTCATTCGCACGGAAGCTATTTTGTCACCGCAGAAGCTGGGGGATGAAGCAAAGTTTAATATCGTCGTGTCAAAACTAACAAAAGATGCTATCCAACAGGTAACGGATGTGTTAATAAACCCACCGGCAAGTCATAAATTCGATGCATTGCGTAGTAGACTTTTACACATTTTTGAAGAATCTGAAACGAGAAAATTACAAAAATTAATCGGTGAGATGGAGTTGGGTGAGCAGAAACCGTCTCAATTGCTTCGCCGGATGCGCGACCTCGCAAGGGGTAAGGTTCCGGACGAGACCCTGCTGATGCTGTGGCAAGGCCATTTGCCGCAGGCAGCACGTGCGGTATTAACGGTAACAGACTCTATTGACCCGGAAAGTTTAGCTGCTATAGCCGACAAGATACTGGAGACGATTCGGCCTGCAAATGTCATTGAAGTGGCACAGGTCTCATCCAGCGGAAGTGATAAAATAATGGCCGAAATTGCCAAAATCAATGCCAGACTTGACGATATAGACAGGGGTAGATCAAGGTCAAGACCGCGCAATGAGAACAACCGCAACGATCGCTCATTTTCACGTGCACGCAGTACTTCGCAGCGACGTTCTCCGAGAAGCCCAGATTGGCTATGTTTTTATCATTTTAGGTTCAAGGCACGTGCGAATAAATGCGTAAAGCCTTGCGCTTGGAAAGAGTCGGGAAACTAGCCCAGGTGCAGCCAATGGTGGATGTCTGCACAATTTCGCCTTCCCACCGTCTTTGTGTGACCGACAGTAACAGCGGTTATAATTTTTTAGTGGATACAGGTGCGAATGTGTCAGTCTTACCCGTAAGTAAAAAACTATTTAGTGACAATGTGAGCTCAGACTATAAACTTTACGCCGCGAATGGGACAGTGATAAGGACATTCGGTACAAAATCTATGGTGCTTAATTTGCAATTGCGAAGGCCTTATCGGTGGACATTTGTAATTGCCGCCGTTAAGCAACCAATACTCGGTGCCGACTTCTTAGAACATTATAAACTATTAGTAGATATTAGTGTACGTAAACTGATAGACAAAGTGACTAGTTTAAGTGTTATAGCGCCGATAGTGGACCATTGCGACCCGCCTATTTATACTGTGGACAGTTTACATCCGTATTTTGAACTTTTACAGAAATATCCAGATATAACTAAACCCGCATCTTTCAAGGAGCCGTCGAAGCACTCGGTATACCATCATATTGAGACTACCGGCCCACCAGTGTTCGCGCGAGCAAGACCCTTGCCGCCGGACCGGTATCGTAAGGTAAAAGAAGAATTCCGTGTCATGCAGGAGATGGGTATCTGCCAGCCTTCTAAGAGTCCATGGGCCAGCCCGCTCCACGTTGTACCAAAGAAAAATGGTGAGTTACGACCTTGTGGAGACTACCGTAAATTAAATGCTGTAACTAAGCCGGATCGCTACCCTATACCACGTTTGCAAGATTTTACGTATCTGCTCGCAGGAAATAAGGTACTTACTCGGATTGACATAAATAGAGCCTACCATTGTATTGACATCGCTCCGGAAGATGTGGAGAAGTCCGCAATAATAACAAGTTTTGGCCTATTTGAGTTCAAAAAATTAAATTTCGGTTTACGTAATGGATCGCAAACTTTTCAACGTTTCATGGATACTGTTGTTTTGCAGGGATTCGATTTTACTTATTGTTTCATAGATGATATCCTAATTGCTAGTGAGGATAGTATTAGCCATCAACGTCACCTTGAAATGGTTTTCGAACGATTTAATAAGTATGGTATTTCGATAAATTTGTCAAAATGTTGTTTCGGTCAGCAGAAACTTGAATTTTTAGGTTTCGAAGTATCAACTGAGGGTATACGACCTTTGGAAGAAAAAGTTAAAGCGATAAAAGAATTCCCGAAACCGCAGACGGTTGCAGAGTTACGTCGATTTTTGGGTATGGTTAATTTTTATCGTTCACACCTTCCAAAAGCCGCATCATATCAGTCAGAGTTAAATAGGTACTTGCATGGTTCTAAAAAGAACGATAAGACAAAAATAGAATGGACTGAAACATCCGATATAGCGTTCGAACAATGCAAAAACAGCTTACAAAGCGCTTGCACTTTGTTCCACCCGGTACCGGATGCACCGCTAGCTATTATGGCTGATGCCTCGGACACGTGTGTTGGAGCGGTAATTCAGCAGTATGTCAACAACGCATGGAAGCCGTTAGGTTATTTCTCCAAGGCATTATCACCAGTTCAACGTAAGTACTCTGCTTACGATCGCGAACTATTAGCCATATACATGTCTGTTCTACATTTTAGAAACCTGCATGAAGGACGATTACTTACAGTATACACCGATCACAAACCTTTAATTTATGCATTTAAGAAAGTAGGTACCGACAAGGAAACACCTAGACGGACCCGACAACTAATGTTCATCAGTGAATTCACGACGGATATTCGATACGTACAGGGCAGCAATAATCAAGTTGCCGATGCACTAAGTCGCAGTATAGACGCTATCGAGTGTCCGACAACTGTCGACTATGCAGCGTTAGCACAAGCGCAAAAACGCGTCGACTACGTGACGAACGGGCAAGTATCAAATAACATTCAGTTGAAATGCATAACTTTACCAGGTTGCGATAAAAGAGTGTATTGTGATGTATCAACTGACTATGTTAGACCTTATGTACCGGAATCTTTTCGAAAAATAGTTTTCAATAGTATGCATAATTTAAGTCATCCCGGAATACGTACAACACGCAAAATGTTAAGTCAAAAGTTCTTTTGGCCAGGCATGAATCGCGATGTTGGTAAATGGGCTAAGACTTGTATACGATGTCAACGTGTTAAGGTGCAAAGACATACGATGTCACAATTGCAAAAATTTCCATCGTGTGGCAGACTTGAACACGTCCATATTGATATAGTAGGTCCTTTACCTATTTCAGCTCAAGGCTATAGGTACGTAGTAACTATGATCGACAGATGTACGAAGTGGCCTGAAGCTTTCCCAGTTATAGATATAACTGCGGATACTGTTGCCAAGGTTGTGTATGAAGGATGGATATCTCGTTTCGGCATTTTTCGTCGCTGTACTAGTGACCAAGGGAGACAGTTCGAATCAGCCTTGTTCACTCGGCTGATGCGTTACTTCGGAGTGGAGAAAATACGCACTACTCCATATCACCCACAAGGGAATGGAATGGTTGAGAGATTCCACAGATCTCTGAAATGCTCATTAGCAGCCCGACTGGATTCGACATCGTGGGTGGAAGAGCTGCCAACGGTAATGTTAGGATTACGCGCAGCCATCAGAAGAGACTGTGGAGTAAGCGCAGCGGAAATGGTTTACGGGCAAGCGTTAAAACTGCCCGGTGAGTTTTTTGACATCACCAAACAGCCCGTATGTGAACCAGAAACGATAGTCGAAAGAATTAGGGATACTATCCGGAAATACAAACCTGTGGCTAAATTGCAACAGAGTTCACGCTCGATATTTGTACATCCTGACCTACAAACAACTGACTTTGTGTTTGTAAGAAATGATGCCGTACGAAAACCTTTTCAACCGACGTACAACGGTCCGTACCGTGTCGTACAACGAGGGAGTAAGGTATTCGTGTTAAGAATTAATGATAAGATAGCGCGCATTTCGATCTATCGTCTTAAACCGGCATATGTACTCCAGGACGATGACGTAACCGATACGCAGAGAAGCTCATCAAACCCTGTACAGCATAATGAAAAAGGTACAGGAGGTGACGATAACGATGCAGCGCCCAAGGTTACCAGGAGTGGTCGAATTGTAAAAATACCGTCTCGCTTTCTAAACGAAACGTTAGTTAAGTTTAGTACATATTAGTTGAACATACTATATGATAAGCTAGATTATTATGAGTAGATATTGAATGTACCCGAAATATCTTAGTTCAGAGTATAAGCGATAATAAAGTTAAGTGTTTACGTTATGTGTATCGTATTTACAAACGATTTTTTTATGTATACTTACGTTACGAGTAGATAATATAAGTCATATATTTAGATAGGTTTACAAAGAACGAAAAATATCATTGTATTACTTAGTAAATAATAAGGTTGCAACTTATATAATATGTATACGTATATGTTATTATGAGTTACGGATCAGCAAATGTAATTATTTCACAAGCATGCTAGTTATAACTATTACATACTTATTACAAAACTGCACGCTTGCGAAATGATAACTCAGCAAAGACGAATAAGGTAGACCGCGTAGCAGCGTATACTTTTGTTTGTTATGAGAATTTTATGGTGTACCCGTGTATCATATTACTTACATGATTTTGTAATTTTAATTAATTAAATTAGGAAGTTCATGATTTATTGTAAAATTGACGAAATGAGGATGACGCAACAAGTAACATATTTATAACTGGGTTTTGCGAATTTTATTCATTATATGTTTTTGTACTTGCAAGTAGCTGTGCACGGTGTTTATACTTAGTTTTCATAATGGGAAAGACACTAAGTAAAGAAAACAGCGAAGAGCAAATTATCATAGCTCAAAGTGGAAGTCAGGTTGAGGCGCACATGTCGCAGCAGACTATTTTAATGATGGTGATAACGTCTTTCCTGATAGTAGTAGTGCTGTACGTTCTTTGGCGACAATTTCAAAGCCGGGTAAAATCGTGGTTACGGCAACAAATAATGGCCAGCGCATCTCCGCCACAGGTGCATGTAATCCAGCCGGGGGCAGCACCAGCAGCGGTAGCGAGTATCGCGAACCCCGCGCCTGTTGGTCCCGCAGGATACCAGCCGCAGTAGTGACGTGACGTAACGTGTCGTGTACTTGCATGAGTAGATAGGTAATCGTCAGCCCAGTGTTTTGTACTCAGTGTTACTCTACGTTGCATGATGCGTCATACCTTATCGCGTCGAGTGTACTAGCATGGTAACTTACTTACGTTTTGTTGTGTTTCGTTGTACTATTATTGTTTTGTTCTCTATATTCAAAAATATTTGTATATTTTTTTTTAAAAAAAGGGGGGAATATTGTAGTGACACAAATTGCAATTATGCATTTTTGTAGAGCGACTGCCGAGCGCCCCCCTCCGCCGTCAGTCGTCTCCCGTATCGCAGAGCAATTACACTGCACACTAAAATTGTAATTAAGTTAATGTTTGGACAATACACATCGGATATACATCTACAGTGATTTTATTTCATTAGTGATAGAGCTGGGTCAACTATAGACATAGGAGGACCCACATACGCTTCCACGTCGCCAGAACGGTGCGGGCGAGCATTATCGTCCATAAAAATGGAATCTTCCCCAAGTACAGTCAATGTGGGTTGTGCATATGGAATTAGGACTTCCATTATGTACCGGTGTGCATTTAATGTTCCATTTTCTATGAAAACTAACTCCGTCGAATTAATTGCTGCCCAAAACATAACGAAGCCTCCGCCATAAGGAGTGATTTCTTCGAAACACACTTCCGCATAGCGTTCCCGTGGTCTTCGCAGCACTCGCCGGCGTCGGTCCTCTCCACACAAAGAGATTCTAGCTTCATCAGAAAACAATACTTTATTCCAGTCCTCCAGAGTCCATGAAGCACAGTTCCGAGCAAACTGAAGTCGAGCAACACGGTGCTCACGGAGTAATTTAGGGCCCCGAGCTGGGCGGTAACTCTTGATATTGGCAGCCAAAAGCCTCCTCCTGACCGTCCACAAGCTAACTTCTACTCCTCTTACTTCTTCAAGACTCTTCTTCAGGTCCACACTTGACGCCTTACGATTACGCAACGTCTGACTCACCAAAAAGCGGTCATCTCTTGGTTCTGTGCATCGTTTTCTTCCCGAACCGGGTCTTCTTTTGACCGAACCAGTCTCTTGATACCGTTGCCAAGTCCTCTGGACAGTTGAACGGCTCATATTTAGTCGCTGAGACACGTAAGTTTGCGAACAACCTTCTTCAAGTAGGGCTATAATTTTACCGGCCCTTATCGCTTTATCACTCATATCAAAAAGTGGTATTTAATGTAAAAAGAAAGATTAAATTGTTTAATTTGCAGAAAATATCCAAAAAGTTTTAAAATATCGTAATCAGTTAAAAATCGTTTCAGCAATTCGCGCCATTAGTAAAGCAATTTTAGAATAATCCACAATAATTATTATTTTTCTTTTAATAATTTTAAATTTGGATCGTAAAGAATCATGCCAGGATGCTCCAAAAAACATGCCAATACATCGTCAAATTAACAAAACCTATTTCTTGTTCTTCTTCATTGAAGTAGAGAAAAAAATCTAAAGTGTCCGTTTTTTTTGCAAAAGAGTTTATTATGTTTTGATCCCGCCTCCAGCACAATACTGCAAGACTTCTGGACATTGTGAGTGACCACTGCGTGCGTCGGGAACGTTTTGATATTAACAAAAGTTATTGAGTCGCCCGTAATCATTACGTTAACTACAGGGGCCTTATTCTCTATGACCGCTCAGCATGTAACGTGGTGAGTTTACATATCTTCAAGGAACGATAATAAATTTGTATTGAATCCACGAGAATTCCTTGGAGATGTCGTAACGCACCGCGTTCCATGTCTGAGTGGTCATAGCGAATACGGCCCCTGGTAGGAAAGGTTTTCAAACTTGGAGGAGGGGCACCAGTTAGTACGACACCACCATATACATTATCTATCACCATATTTCATGTTCAACAAATTATAGACAAATCACGTTCTTTTATAGAGTTTGGAACAGTATTACCTAATAACTAATAACCTACTTAAGGCGCGGTCGTACCCTGATGATCGTAAAAAGCAAAATCTTTAAACAGCGAGTGTAAAGAAACAGTTCGATAATAATCTATGAAAAATAAACTTAGGTTAGAAAAGGAAGAGGCAAAGAGTAATAACCGAACAGAATTCATAAATATTACTCGCTCTCTGCAGAAAAGAATCCTAAATAGGTGCTTAAAAATAAACTTTCACGTCCAAACTCTCAGAATTTTCAGCGATAACACTATATTATTTTTTTAGGTAATACATAGCCAACATATAGTACTAAAGTAGTAACCAGCAGTTTTTTCAATTGTGTTAGTATATATCGAAATATATAAAGAAAACGTACAAAATGAACGCATTTTCGCATTACATCGTCCAATCTAACAAGCGATTTTCAACCTTACTTAAAGCATCGTAAATTATTTTCAAATTGGGGTTGGACCGCGTCTTAAAGAAGATCTCTCAGTTGACTGCGAGGCCAAATTCTTTCAAAAGTGATCATAGTAGCACTCATTACCGTGAGACATCCGATTTTCTCGACGTCCTGTTTTTTCGATTCGTACTTGCGAACCGAAATAAAGTTAAGAAAGTCATTTATACTAATATTATACAGAGGCAAGATTTTTATGTATGTTTGTAACGAATTGGCTCAAAAAGTACTGGACCGATTTCAAAAATTCTTTCACTATTGGAAAGCTACATTCACCTTGAGTAACATAGGCTATATAAGATTCATCATCATGATCTATCACCACGCGGTTGAAACCGCGGAGAGCAGCTAACATCTAATAACCGTCACTCTGAGAAGATCGATCTGTTTACTGCGAGGCCAAATTCTTTCAAAAGAGATCATAGTATTGCACTCATTACCGCGAGACATCCGATTTTCTCGACGTCCTGTTTTTTCGATTCGTACTTGCGAACCGAAATAAAGTTAAGAAAGTCATTTATACTAATATTATACAGAGGCAAGATTTTTATGTATGTTTGTAACGAATTGGCTCAAAAAGTACTGGACCGATTTCAAAAATTATTTCACCATTGGTAAGCTACACCCTGAGTAACCCTGTTTTGTTTGTATCACTCACTTCTTGTATTGTTTAATATAAGTAAGTTATCTGGTCGAGAACTTAGTGTCTGGACAAACCTTATTTAGGTTTTTAGGCACGTTATATTCATTTCGCAATTGTAACTGTTTGTTGATAATAATAAATAAATAAAAATGAATAAAATAATAAAATAACTGTTCTCTAGAATATAAGATTCATCATGATCATCATCCATCACCGCGCGGGTGAAACCGCGGATAGCAGCTAGCATCTAATAACTGTCACTCTGAGAAGATCGACCTGTTTACTGCAAGGCTACATTCTATCAAAAGTGATGGTTGTTCAACTTTCTTCAGTTAGTGAGTGATTTTGGATTAACACTTTGTATATGTTGTTAGATTTTTTTTCCGTCTGATATCGATTGCAATTAAAATGTTTGTTTGTTTATTCCTTTTTTACTAGTGCATAGTATTTATCTAGATACATTTTTCAATATAATGAAGGGGTGCCAATTCCCTTTAGTTATTACTGTGTAGGCTACTTTATTATAAATACTTTGGCGATCTTATTATTGAAATATCAATTAGTTCCATAAGTGGAAACTAATTAGGCTGATTTGTTTCTAATTCCATTCATGTATAATTAAATTATTCTGTTTGTTTTCAAACAATCTAAAAATAAAATTATAATTTCATCCGTGTGATTAGAAAATGGCCGTCAGATCAGCGGCCCACCGACATTACCCCTAGAGTTACAGCCCTATACACATACACCTGCCGTATACAGTATTACAGCCTTAGAGCTGTCATGGCTCCAAAAGGTTGAAAGTATAAAACTGTCGACCAATCCCACGCCAGCAAAGTTGGTGCCAAAATGTCTCGTATCATTAAAGTGCCCACAAGTGTTAACACGGTACATATTATACCCCGAGTAGTAACATAATGTCGATATCGCCAAAGGGTTAATTATTGAGACGTCACCTCTAGTCGGGAATCGAACCCGAAACTTGGCGCGAATCTCATAACGGATGAGTAGTTAAGGGTTACGTGGTGAGGATGGGTTGAATTGGTGCGTGGATTTAATGAATATTTATTCATTAATTTGTGTCCCATAGTTGAAAAGAAATTATAGAGCAGTAAAAATAACAACACGTGTTTTGGGTTCATTTTGATGTCCTCATTATTATATTTATAACATCTTTTGGGTTTTAATAGATTTTATGCTAGCATTCATTTCTATGCTATGCATAAGCAAGCGTGTTACGCAAGCCTATTTGTAAAAGTAAAAGTCGTAATCTTATGCATAATATTAATTATACATCTATATACACATTTTATTTCTAAATCTATTTGTACAATCGGCTTTGAAGCGTTTTATTGTCATGACAACCTCATAAAAGTTTATGGATTTTTAAATATAATTTGTATTTTTTTTTTTTGCAACCTAGCAGTCACGTGACTTTTCTGACTAAAAAGTCACAGGGACCAATCGTTGTCATCCTGACTAAGCATTGTATCACTCGCAAAACATTGTTGCAGAATTTCAGGGTTGCCACACAACAACGTTCCAATCCGCTGTCAGTCTATATAAATGGAAATTAATGGTTCAACCCTACGCCCTTACCCTCGTCATCGGCCATAAGGCGGTTGACTAATATAATGTCAGAATTGTTAAATTACCAGAGAAAATATGTTATAAATAGCTGTTATGTGTCGATTGGTAATCAGCTGTCGCAAAAAGCAAAAATGTGTTTCATATAAAGTAAAAGTTGAGTGAAATGTATAGTTGACTTTGCAGTCAGCTTTAATAAGTAAACAGTAAACATTTATAAACCCATTCAACATTCTTAATAATAATTGCGCTGAGCGCAGTCTATTTTCAACCCACTTCCAAAAGGAGGAGGTTCTCAAGTCGACACGTATATTTTTTTATGTATGACCACGCATAACTTTTTACAGAGTAGTTTGATTTTGATATCTTTTTTTGTTTGGTTGAGTATTAGAGTTCACAAGTGATTTTGACTTTGACTTTATTCTTCCGAGGTAGTTCCATTTATATTTCATCAAATTCGGTCAAGCGGTCTAAGAGTTACACTTCAATAGAAAACTGAAAAGTGTTTCGCCTATCTTGACGATATCCTTGTTGACGGTGAATGAAAATGGATCCGTAAGTAGCAAGGGTCACTATAAGAAGAAAAAAAACATTTTTCACCAAAAAATGGAACCGATTTCAACACTAAAAAGTGCGAAATAAAATATAATAATCGTCCCAAGGCGAGCCGCGCAGTAGGTACTACCAACTGAAGCTCTGGATAACACTGAAACCATTATGGGCGAGAACTTGAAGTTGAACTTGAGAAGAGACATGAGAAATTGACTTTGACTTTGACTTTGGAAGGTCCCAATCTGTCATAAGTAAAGTTACATTTTGGTAATGAACGTGATTTTTAATAACGTAATATAATAGATAGATACGTAGATAGTGTGAAGTGCATTCTCATTAAGTAAATTGATTAAATGATTTCGCACGTGAATTTAAATCAGAACGTAATATATATTCTGAAAAGTTAGATTGCATCACAGACGCGGTCTCATTTTCCGCAGTGTGAGCTTGCCAATCACACGCTGCGCCGCGTCAAATTGCAAAATTACGACGGATTCTATATAAATAATCATTTTGTTCTGCTACAAATTGTACAATATTACCTTTTTTAAATTTAACTCGTCTTCTCGCGGGTTACAGTTTTTTAACTATCCCACGGGAAATCTTTAATTTACCGGGATCCAATGTATCTTATATGTTGACCAGGGATACGAGTATAAGCTACTCCCATACAAATTTTCGTTTAATTCAGTCCAGCCGTTTCGGAGATTATCCGTACAAACAGACAGACGAACAGACAAACATACAAACATACAAACAACAAAATTAAAAAAAAGTTAGTTCGATTTCTTTCCTTACATCACCCGACTCGGTTTTTGACATTTTTTTCATTGTACAGAAATTCGACCTCTACAGTTGTATTATATGAAGTGATGGGGAGCTTTGATCCGCTCACGTCGCTGGATGTATGAGGTATGTAGTCTTCTATTCTTGTGTAGTTATTCTTCTATGTGTCTTCTATTTTTCAAATCACTGCATATTTAATATATCTCTCGGGGCATAAAGGCCCAGCGGCAATTTTTCGCAGTATTAATCTCCGAAACCCATTGACCAGTTATGTGCATATTTGTAATTCCTCTTTAAATCAGGTACCTAAAGTGTTTACAAAATTTTATCAAAATCGGCCAGTAAATAAGGCCGCAGCAAACTCTCCCCCTTTTTAGAAAATGTACACCCCCCACTCAGAATTGCCGACAATAAAAAATATGTTAAATAGTAGAACATGCATACCAAGTTTCGTCAAGATTGGTTAAAAATGCGACCTGTACATACAAATCAAATCAAATCAAATCAAATCATTTATTCGCCAGAATACAGTCACAAAGGTCTTAAATAATATAAATGTGGCAAATTGTACTCAATCTGCAAGCAGACGTGCGAATTCTTGAACTTAAAAAAATTAAGATTGTATATAATATTAAAGTAAATATCAAGTTAGAAAAAGAAATATGGTATTGTAATTAAAATAGATAAATGTCAAAATAAAGAAATAAATAGCATTAAAATCAAATTATTAACAAATCATTACAATTTTGAGTCTCTAAACTCCTTAACACTATAAAAACTCTTGTCCAGCAAATAACTAGTTAATTTTCGTCTAAAGTTATTGCCATTTAATATTTTAATGTCATTTGGTATTTTATTATATATTACTATGCACATATTATAAACATTCCTTCTGTACAAATCCTTCCGTGCTGGGGGTTGGTACAGAAGGTTGTCAAACCTTGCTCGCGCTTGCCGGGTAAGAGCTTCACAGCGTTTTTTGAAATACTCTGGATGATTTTTCACAAAAATACAAATTTCCAGGATGTACATACATGGTAGAGGAAGTATTTTACATGCTTTGAATAGCGGTCTGCAGCTGTCCAAGAACCAAGCTTTATTTATAATTCTAATACATCTCTTTTGAATTTTGAACACCTTGTCTACGTCGACCGAGTCACCCCACATTATCAGGCCGTATCTGAGCAACGACGATACGTAGCCATGATATGCAGTCAACGCAGCCTCCACAGACACAGTGTTTCTAATTTTTTTTAAAGCAAATATAAAGCGATTTAGCTTCTTACACAATAAATCAACATGTTTTTTCCAATTAAGATGTTTGTCAAGCGTCAGTCCTAAAAATGTATAAATGTCCACAATGTCAACTATTTCATTATTATAATTAATGTCAAGTTTAAATGGATTAGAATTATATGATTGAAATTGTATTATATTAGTTTTGTTTATATTAATATTCAACTTGTTTGATTTCATCCAAAGTATAACGTCTGCTAGAGCATTATCAACCGTGTGCTGAGCCAGTTCCTTATTGGTACATTTAATTATTATTGTAGTATCATCGGCAAAAAGTATACTTTTATGAGTAGTGGCATCTGGAAGATCGTTTATATAAATTAGGAAGAGCAATGGGCCAAGTATACTGCCTTGAGGGACCCCAGTATTATTAATCAATGGCTCCGATCTATACTTTACTTTAACTAGATTATTATGTTTCATTGCAATCATTTTTGTTATTTCCGTACACTGTTCCCTATTTTTTAAATAACTCTCTATCCATTTATAAGCCGGACCTCGTATGCCATAACGTTCTAATTTATATAATAGTAAAGAGTGATCAACAAAGTCAAAGGCTTTGGACATATCTAAAAATAGCGATATTATTGGTGTACCTTCATTAATATTTTCAGTAATAAATCTTATCAAGTTGAAACATGCAAGTGTAGTTGACCTCCCTTTACGAAAACCAAATTGTTCCTCCCGCAAAATCTTGAATTTTGTAAGAAAACTACTTAGTCTTACAAGCATAGCCTTTTCTAATATTTTTGATAAGATCGGTACTATAGTTATGGGGCGATAATTACTTGGATCACATTTATTACCCTTCTTGAGCAAAGGTTTAACTATTGACAATTTTAATTGTGAAGGAAAAACACCTTCCAGAAAAGATAAATTAACAATATGAGCAAGAGGATGACATATCCAAGAGGCACTATTTTTGAGCATTTTAGTGGTAATATCGTCATAACCGCTTGTCTTACTGTTGTTTAAACTCATAATCAAGTTGTAAATTTCTTTAGAATCTACAGGGTTGATAAAAATTGTATTTGTGTTATTATTTATATTATATTGGTATGTATCATTTTCATTAATTTCATTATTAGATGTCAGATTTATAAAATAATTATTAAAAATATTGGAAATGTCTAGCGGATAAATATATGTCACATTATTATAATTTATAGTTTCAATGTCATTTTTTATTATATTGTTGTTAGTTGATGATGATATAGCATCCCATATGGCTTTACCTTTGTTTTTATTACTTTTAATACGATTTGCGTTTACAACCCTTTGAGATATCATTATAATTTTTTTAAATATTTTATTGTATGTATTAAATTTATTTTTATTTATTTCCTTATTAATATTACTTTTGCTATATATTAGGTATAATTTACGTTTCGTTTTGCTAGATTTTTTTATACCTTTGGTAAGCCAATTCAGTTTCCTCGGTTTATTATTCATTTTAACTGTTATTGTAGGGAAACATAGATTATAAAATAAACAAAATATGTCATAAAATACATCAAAAGCTGCTGTCGCTGTGTTTGATTCATAAACGTCTACAAAAGAGAGTGAAGATATGCTTTCGCAACATTTTTTTACGTTGTCAGCACAGTAGTCACGCCTTTGCTCAGTCCAGGTAGTAAATATTTTTTGTTTATTAGCTTTAATAGTTACTGTTTGCGCTGTTTCATGATCTGATAGCCCCAATACATGAATATTTGAGCAAACGTTTTTAATATTACTTGCAATTTGATCAAGACAAGATTTTAAACGCGTGGGGCTTGTAATATGAGCTTGAAAATTGTAACTCTGCAATAAACTCATTAGATCTTTGGCATCTGTACTATCCTTTAAAATATCTATGTTCCAATCGCCACAAATTACAATTTTCTTACGCTTAAAATTATCAGTAGCATAGTTGAGTAGGCTGTCTAGCTTATGAAGAAATATGCCAGTATGTGATTTATTTTGCTCTGGTGTTCTATAAATGCAAAAAATGACAAGATTAAGTCCAGTTACTTCAATTCCACAACTCTCAAAGTAAAAATTTACAGCTAGTTTGGATGGAATTGATATTGATTTAGCATTTAGTGACTTATTAATTAGGATGCACGTACCTCCTCTACATTTGTCTCGACAAAAACTGGCAGCCATTTTAAATTTATTTAGTTTTACATTTGTTTCCGTTCCCTGTTTAACATAGGTTTCACTAAAACACAGCACATCAACCGTACTACCCTTTTCTGATAGTTCATCTAAAGCTAATTCTAACATATCGAGTTTGTTACATAATCCCGCAATATTTTGATGCAATATTGTTACATCACCTAAAATATTTACATTATCTTTTGCCTTGATAGCTTTATTATAATGATTGTCATGATGATCGAAAAAACTGATTTTCTGATTCTAAATCATTAGAAACGTTACAATCGACATTAGTTGGATTCTCAATATATTTATACTCATTTTTGTTGTACACTGAGTCATATTCAATTTGTTCAATTTCAAAATTCAACCTCGCTGTTGTTAGATCATTACGGGTCATTTTCCATCCAATATTAGCAAATAAATCCTTAATTTTTACAAATTTACAATTGGTATATTCATTAGCTAACATTTTAAATTCGTAGTTTAGTTCATTTACATTCAAAAGTTGATTTTTATAAACATTTACTAGTAGTACTTTACATTCTTTTAGTTTAGTTAACGCGTTACAAACATTCAACAACAACTTAAATGGATCCCTATCATGATTCCCTACAGACAAAATGACAATATCTTCTTCAGACGCCCTGCTGACAACATTATTGATCTCGGTCAAAATTTCCCCAGATGGAGCATTTGTTTTAATTATTCCCTGGTAGTTATATTTGTTTTTCAAATTTCCTGATTTAGTCTTGGACATTTTCGCTGCTAATCCCTTTACTTGCTCGTCTCCAATTATAAACACGTTCTTTTTCTTTTCGAACTTTTCTAAATTTTGTTTTGTAGTTTCACTGTTTACTTTCTTAATATTAGATAGATTTATTTCCGTTGCAGATGATGTGCTCTTCTTCTTTTTACTAATATCTGTATTTTTGGTTAAATTTCTTACTATTTGTTTACTAAGCGTTTTCGGAGTACGCTGCTCCATTGAAAAATCTAATCTCGTTCTATTCATGCTGGTTCTGTTCATGTTTAGTAATTGTTTTTTTGGGGTGGATTTACAAATGTCCTTTAACTGGCTCACTTGAGTATCACAGGTAGCTATTTGTTTTTTAAGACCACTATTTTCTGAAAGGAGATTTATTATTTCATTATCGGCAATTTCTAGTTTCAGTGTAAGCTGATCTATTTGTTTTTGCAATTTCTCAATTGTTTCCAGATGATCTGGTTGCAAATTTGGACAACTTCGGTTTAATCTTGAGTCGTTTTCTAATATCAATGACAAGTCTTCAACCTCTTCATCAAATGATAGTGCTTCGAATGAGTTTTCCGTGGGTATATTCGACTTATATTGCTGTTGGACGGTTACGGTGTTTTGTGGTGAAGGAGTTAGAATTTTAACTTTTTTTACATCCTAACAAATATACGGACAGATAATAATAATAATTTATTTCATAAGTTTAGCACTTACATAATTTTAAAACCTATATAACATGGCTAGAATGTTAAACAAAAAATGTCTGCTGCCGAACTAGGCTCATTGCCTGTGTTTCAGCATACAGCGCCCTCTATGAATTTCAATTTGACCAGTTAAAGCAGAGCCGCTTCGCTTGCTCGGTCAAATTCTACCCTTCGGTTGATTTAGGTTGGTGGTTGGCGGCAGGTTTTCAATCTTAAGAATTGAGTTAAAAAAGAATAAACTTTAAAGGGAACTCTCGACCAAAAGCTGAAACCCGAGGTTATAGAACCGACAGCTATCGGGTTGGCGGTTGGACCCTCATTCACCGTGGCCACCAACGCTTCGAAAAATGAAAAACGGATTAAACGTTTTGAGTAGAACAGACAGACATACGAACGAATCAAATTAAAGTATGAATGGTTACTGACTCTCACCTATGATGAAATAGAAGAAATATTAAACTCTCATAAGTAAACACACAATACAATTTAACTATTTTTATAAAATCTATTATAGATATTTTCTTTCATTTTCTTTATATTAATAATAAATTTTGTATTTTGTTTTTAACTTTAATATTATAACGTTATGTTTAGACATATATGTAACAAAAAGGAAGGAGGTTCCCAAGATACAGGTTAACCTGGTTTGGGGACCAATGAAACCATGCTCTGTAAAGTGTAATCTAAGTCAATAAACGTTATTATTATTATAAAGTACCTGGACGGGCGAGCTTTCCCCGTAAGTAAACAATTGATTTGCTTGATCTAACCTCAAACCAAACACTCATTGGCTTAGTGTTGCTAACAACGCCATCTATTGTCAAGTAGCTTTAGTGTTGCCGTGTCGGTAAAACAGTTTAGTTGTTGTTTAAGCTGATCGCCCTAGTTGCCATAATGATATTGTAGCACATTTTCATTGCTTGAAAACAAAGATTAATCGACGTTTTCTAAATAATTAACCTAGCTAGATCTATTTATCACCCCCGAAACACCGTTCATTCTGAATTTCAAGAAAATCGTTGCAACTGTTTTCCAGAGTCAGATGGTATATGTATAGTATATACATTTATACAAGAATTTCTTGTTTAATGGTATTGGATACACGCTTCTGAATTCGCAACTTTTTCGCAACTTTTTAATACTGCTCAAGTCAATAACTTCACGAAACTGAATGTTAGTTTTATACTTACTCGTTTTGTGCGGCTGCATAATTAGATCTTCATTTAAACAACGACTCGTCGGTTGATTTTTAAAAGCTACAAACAAATGCAAAAGCTATTCGAAAACCAATTAAAGAAGCAAAACTCAACGCCAATAAAACGCAAAACAAATTAAGACTCATAAAAAACGCCATAAAATTCTTACGAGCTTTTTTACGAAACTACCAAGTAGTAGATTTCAATCTACCCTCCTTTTCATAAACAATATAAAGCTTTCTTAGAAATTCAGAATTATTTCAAATAACGTATGATTACACGTCGTAAATCGAATTGGACTGTAGTTCTACAACGAAAGCTTTCATTTTGAATGAGGAATGGTTACAACAGTGTACATGAACAATAAACAGCGGGTCACTTCCGGTCTCCGATTACAACTTCCGGTCGGCCAGTGACCCACCGGATGTGACTGTGGAGTCGTTTACACATAATTTTGCTTGTGTTGTACTAAAATTAGCGAAATGCACAGTCATATAAAACATAATTCTAACACGTCAATTTCCAGTGAGTCCCGTATCTGTCCCAGATGTTTTGACAGCAACAAAACGGAAATAAAAATGATGTTTACAAACTTGCAGAATCATATCTTATTTTTAACCGACTTCTAAAGCGAGAATGTAGTATGGTGCTTGTATCTTGTTTTTGTGTATGTTAGCTGATTACTCCCCCATTCGTGGACCGTTATCAATTTTTTTTTAGTATAGTATGCTTCCGAAGTGGTCACATTGAAATTTCATCATCGGTCAAGCAGTTTCTGCGTTACATCCCAAAAACTGAAAAGTGTTTCGCCTATCTTGATGATGTCATCAGTGACGGTAAATGACAATAAATCCCGTAAGCAGCAAGGGTCACTAAACATGGCGAAATATTTTTTTACCACTAATGGAACCGACTTCAACACCAAAAAGTGTCAAATAACTTGTCGAAGTCGGCACCATGCGCACAATATTGTGATAATAAGTACATATTTTTGATCTATCATGGTACCGACTTCAACAAGTAATTTCAAACTCAAACTCAAATGATTTATTGTTACCCCCTGGGGGTGTTGCAGTTGTGCAGAGAGGACCAGTCTATTTTAATGTATTATCATGTAAAAATTCGTCAATATTATAATAACACTTCTGCAAAAGTAATTTTTTAAGTGTGAATTTGAATACGTTCATTTTATTTTCATCTTTTATTTTGTTAGGTAGTGTATTATAAATTTTAACTGCCATTGCTTTGATACTGGAACTGTGCATTTTCAGTCTAGAAGTAGGTATTAAAAGTGTATGTTTCCGTGTTGGTCTAAGGGGATAATTTCTCGTCTGTTCACATGCTTTTAAAAAGTATTGAGGATATTTTCGAATAAACACTTTTCAGTGTTGAAGTCGGTTCCGTTATTTGGAAAAAAAACATTATACTAGACTAACAGCGCCCGCGGTTTTGCCCATGTAGTTGTGGTAAGGTTAATTATGATGAAACTATCATATATCCATCCCTGTATATAATTTATCTTCATGCTAAATCTGAACACAAAAGATATGAAAAAGATAACAAACAAATAAACAGAGTTCGTTTCGTATTTCTAATCTATACATGAACTATACAGATAAATAAAATTGAAGTGTCTGTTTGTAATTTCAAATCAACAGCTTTTCACTAAATGCTTCTGAAACTGTATAAGGTACTTTTTTATTTTTTTATTTTGTCTGTTTTTTAGGCTAATCTCTGAAACCGTCTCTAAAACCGGTCCGTAAAGTCGTTCAGCGGACCGATTTTTAACGGAACTTACACTTGCACATAGGTGATGTTATAAGGCGTACTTTTATTTAATCATCAGCATCGTCATCCATCGTAACGCGGGTGAAACCGCGGCGTGCAGCTAGTATCAAATATAATGTAAATAAATATGGGAAAACGGTTTTACACAAATACAAAAAACAAGGTACAAACCATTACAACATTATATTATGTAGCGGGGAAACAAATTATGTTTAAGTGAATCTAAAAAAAATGTTCATTGACATTACACGTAAGTTTCTAACCTTTATTAAACATATCGCATTTGGTATTCCATCGATCGGCTATAACTTTCAAACAGGAATGACTTATTATCGCAATTTTAGAAAAAGTACAAATATTTGGCTGGAACTCGAACATGCGTCTTCAGACAATCCGTGTCAGACGTCATCACCAGCCACCGAGGCAATCCGTCCGAGCATCGAATTTAAGTATCTGTCGAGTTGTACCGTCGTATGGAGACAGAGCGACATCTATCGAATAGCTTGACAAAACTTTATCCCACCGAAAGATGAGGTTTTACAAACTTTCGTAGTTATGTTGCAAACATCATAATTGCAATGTTTGGTCTCGCTAAGCAGGCGTCAGCGCTTTCATCATTTTATAAAAAATACAAGTACAATTTGAAAAATTTAATACCGACTTCCATTCTATTCAGTTATTTGAGTGTATCTCAAAAACTACTGGACCGAATTCGATGAAATTTTAATGGAAGCGTTTCAAACCAAAAATTTTCACAATCGGTTTATCCAGTCGAAAGTTATGAGGTAAACATAAAAAACAGTCGAATTGAGTACCTCCTCCTTTTTTTGGAAGTCGGTAGACAAGAAATTGCCATTGTTTTCAGGAATAGCTAATAAACCTTCTTGTACGAGTATATTGCCAAATAGTATTGCCATTTTTTAGCTACAATGAGTGAAATCTTTGCAACAAAATTCCTCTATTCGCTGAACACTGAACTCTAACCATTAGAAAAATTGGTCGTAGGTAAAGTTATAAATTGCTGGTTGAAATTGGCTTCTAATTTACGTCAAACGGTACAAGATCGAGACTCGAGATTGGCCAACTAATTACAGTTGACCGATGGCTTTAATACATTTTGCGTTCGTCCACCCTTTTGTCGTTGTAAAATGTTTCATTTTCTTTAGACCATAATTAATTGGCTTTAATGGAAATGGTCCCTCAAATGGTCAAGATTAAGTACTCAACTTAATTGATCTTGAACAAAAGCTTTATGTATTGATGGGAAACTTCACCACGATGCTCGAAAGCTTTAATCGAGGTCCCAATAGGCCTAAAGTGAGCATGGACAGGATAAACTTAGCAACTCGGTTCTCGAAGACAAATGATACAATGACTTTATTTGTCTATGAGATCTAGGTGTACATAATAGGTGGCAATTTTTTTAGTGCTCTAGGTTCTACCTTATAAGGTTTATAGACTTAACATTTTCAGTGAGAACAACTTATCACTAACAATGCTTTAAATATTACATAATATTATGCTTCGTCAATATAAAACTTATGTTAGACTATTTCAATACAAATAAAATAAAATAATACAAATTTCAATTTCAACTGATTAATGTCATAAATTATTATCATCTAAATACATGTTTACATTATAATATGCTTTCTTAATTAACAAGTCATTGAGCATATTTTAAAAAATATAAATATTTTCTTTACACCTTTTTTTATATGGGTTTATTGCCTGAATTAAATGACTATTATTATTATTTTTATGGAACCAATTTCACGGGTTTCACCCGGTCCTTTACAAAGGCATAAGTGGGGCTGTAGCCAACACTTAGAGGCCTGTTTGGTATAAAACATACAAAGTAGTATAAAAACAGAAACTTTTGGATGGACGATGACATTGTATATCTACTCGTATTATAAAAATGGGTAAAATGGCAAGGCTATTGATATGATTTTATTACTGATAAAAAGATAGTGGGCTATGGAAGAGACTACGGCACCTGCCAATTCCAGTCTCATTTAAATTTTTTTGGACAGGTGGTGACTTGCCACCCACTAAACGGGCCCCCCATAAAGGCTACCATGAGTGGTGACAAAAGGGGCTACGTTGGTGTGGATGGCAAGTCATCACCTGCCCAGGGTGTCGAGAGGTGTGCTGCGGTTTCACTAAAGCACTACTACCGGCGTTATGCCCTTTAACACTTCCACCCTTGGAGCTTTTTGTTACTAGCTCTTGCGACTCCACTCCCGGAAGGCCAATTAAGGCAAGCCGGGGGTCAGGGGTCCCATTTAGTCCCAGGGAGAATCAGGGTCCACGGTGTCGATGGCTCGCCACAAAGCATTTGATTGTTGTCAACTGACAGCGAGTGTGGGTCGCTCTCGAGAGTTATTTCTTAGTAAAATTGTTAATACGGACTGTACAGTTATAAATAAGGTGTTTAAATGAACATTATGTGATATCTCACCCTTAAAATATGGAGAACAGTGTTTAATTGATGGATTTTTAATGTTTTCAAACAACATTTGGTGTGCGGATTAGTGCAGTGATAAAACCAAATTGCGGGTGGCGGGAATTCGGAGTGCCGCATCGCGCTCTTTCACTCTTGCGCGAAATAGCTATCTAGGTCTCTGTCGCACTCGGTGTTATCACTACATTATAGAAGTTTTTTTTTTTTTTTTTTAATCTTTATTAAAGAGCTTAATCACATTAATTTATAGCGATTATGTCGCTCTAATTATGCTAGATCCAGAAACCATTACACATCATTACACTAATTAACAAAATATTATTTACTTAATTATTATCTAGTCGGACTGATCTGAAGAGAAAATTATGTTGTACAGCTTAATTAATAATTGCACTTCATTTGAATGAGGATTTGATAAAATAATATTGCAGTCAGCAAAGTCTTTTAAAATATCAGAACACTTGGCAATGCGAAAGGCGGCGTTGCGGACACACTCCATCAAGACGTGCATTAAGTCCTCGGGAACACCGCATTGGTGACAGTTCGGTGAAGGGACTTTACCCATGAGAAAAGCAAACTTTCTAGATGGGATGTGTCCAGAACGGAGCCTCATGATCACTACTGCATCTTTTCTAGATAATTTGTGATTGTCAATCCATGGAATTCTAAGGGGTTGAGGCTGGACAGTTTTATACCAAATACCTTTTTCTCTAGAACGTAAATCAAAATATTCCTTCCACAATTTGTAACATTGCTTTTTAATCAAACAAATACAATCTGAATAATAGGGAAGTATGTTATATTCAATGCCATCAGAAATAGCTTGTCTAGCCATGAGATCTACTCGTTCATTACATTCAACACCACTGTGTGACGGAATCCACTGCAACTTAATAGATTTAGAACTAGATGTTAGCCCGGATATACAGTCCAGAACTGTATAGGCTATCGGTGTGCCTCGGAGACCCAAGGTACACCTAGTCAAATGCTGGAGCGCGCTTTTCGAATCTGTGAAAATAACAATGCTATTTTGTGGTAATGTCACCGCGTAAGAAAGTGCTTCGCATATCGCAATAAGTTCCGCTTCCATAATACATATGTCAGTATCTATTTTGAATTGCAAACCAAGGTTACACTGTGGATCAAAAAATGCTGAGCCAGTTCCCTCTCTATCTTTGGACCCATCGGTAAATAATTTATAGTACGTTCCATACTGCCGGTTAATGAAATCTAAACATGTTAACTTTAAAGTAGAAGTCTCATAATGTCGTTTAGCTCTGGACAAATTGGGAATATTTAAATTAACTATATTACTTAAATCTATGCTGCTAATCCAAGTATTCATAGCAAACATGCCTAATTGCCGACTACAATGAATACGAATGTCAGACAGGTGTTCATACATAGTTAACAATAACGGCATCTTCTTGTTACGCCAGTATCTATTATCTTTAAACTGTAGTAATTCATGGATTAAAGTAATCGTAATATTATTTTCTTGCGACTTAGCCTTTAACAAAAATTTACCTCCTAAATAAGTTCTTCGTACGTGCAATGGAGGGAGACAGAGTTCACTTTCCATTGCGTGTATGGGAGTTGTTTTAATAAATCCTCCAATCACCCTTAGCGCCTGATTTTGTAGTTTATCTAGTTTATTAATATACTTTTGACAGCTGGTGTTGTATAAAAAACTTCCATAATCAAGTCTGCTTCTTATAATAGCAATATACAATCTTCTCAAATGTTTGGGATGGATTCCCCAGCTTGAGCCCGCTAGAATTTTAAAAATATTCATAAATCTAGAAATCTTACTTAATAATTCAGCAATGTGCTTATTCCATTTTAATGAACTGTCCAGCCACATTCCCAAGTACTTCACTGAACTTACAACATCTATTATACCACCATTAATATTAAGCGATATTGGTTGTCTATTGATACCTTTCTTAAAGATACATACTTTAGTTTTAGAAAGCGAAATCTCCAAACCTAAATCAATAAGCATACTATGTATTTTGTCTAAAGCTAATTGCAATTCATTGGAGGCATCATTGACGTTTTTACTAGTTATATATAAAGCATAATCATCAGCGTACTGAGTGATTACTACATTAGGTATTTGTTTACAAATATTAAGAGTTGCAATATTGAACAATAAAGGAGACAGAGGGTCTCCTTGGGCTATCCCCTGACCTGTAGATCTGGATAAAATGATTTTATCAACTTGTACACTTAAATATCTTTCCTTCAAAAATGTCCATAAATACTTACATACTTTTGCACCAACACCTAATCGATCTAAATTTAATAATAATGCTGTAATATCTAAATTATTGTAAGCATTTTCAATGTCTATAAAGCATCCAAGAGTAATTTGATTCTTCGAAAAACCTAGCTGTATTCTAGTGGTCAAGTTACTAAGGTTATCAAGACAAGATTTGGTTTTCCTAAACCCAGTAGTCTCATCATAGAAAAAGTTGCCTTTTTCAACCAACCACTCTAACCTGTTTGTCAACATATTGTGGAAGATTTTACAGAAGCAGGACATCAGAGAAATAGGACGCAAAGCTGATATTGACGAGGGGTCACGACCTGGCTTTGGGATTGGTACGATTCTAATCTCACGCCATTGAGAAGGCACAAAACTGAGAGTATAAAATAGATTAAAAAGATTGAGTAAAATAGTGAAGGCACTATCTGGCAAATGTTTAATCATTGAGTAAGAAACATTGTCAACACCTGGAGAAGTGTCTTTATTTTTAACGCATATTTTTAGTTCACATAGCGAAAAAGGAGATTCAATTTTAATATTGTGGGATGAAAAAATAGGAAATTTCGGGCAAACAAAGTCTGGAGTTATACTGTGTAAAAGCTTGCTAGCCATAGATTCGTCAACATAGCTGCTGGATGACCTGTAGCCTTTCAGCCACTTCATTCTACGCCACATCTCATGTACAGATGTAGTCTCATCAATTGAAGAACAGAAATTAGAAAATGATTTTTTTCTAGCCTTTCTAGTGAGTAATTGTGAATTTCTGATTTTGTCTTTTAACTTATCTAAATTATTAGGAGTTGGGTTCTTTCTAAATATAGTGAGAGCTAGGCGTCTTTCCGCAACTATTTTAGACAACTCAGTACTCCAATAAGGTTTGGGTGAAAAATGTTGAGAGGGGTCTTGACTAATTCTATAAAAAGGAATATGAGCGTCAGCAGCTTCATTAATTGTGCTAAGAAATAAATCGTAACTTATCTGCGGCTCATCATTAATTAAATGGAAATTAGAGAATTTAAGCTCAATATATTTACGGTATTCTTCCCAATCGGCCTTTTTGTAGTTTCTTTTCTTAATAAAATGAGGATTGTTAGTATAATAAGAAATGTGAATCTTTATAATCAAGTGGTCACTGCCCAACGACTCATTGGTGACTTTCCAATCCAAATGTAACGCTAAATCAGATGAAGCAGCAGATATATCAGGGGAAGACTCTTGTAACAGTCCATTGACATATTTAACGCGAGTAGCTCGGCCGTCATTTAACGATACAAAATTATTTTCTATCAAAGAGTCAAAAATGTTGTTACCTCTCAGATCAGTCTTACAAGACCAGCTCGGGTGATGCCCGTTAAAATCACCGAGAACTAGTGTTTTATTAGTTTGAAAGGAAAAAATCTCATCCCAATCACTCTGAGAAGTTCGTACGGTTGGTGGACAATAGATAGACATAACATAATGAATATATTTACAGTTAAAAACTTTGATACAAATTACTTCAATGCCAGAATTAGAAAATTGAACTGATACTAATTGAGACTTTATAGATTTGTGAGCAAAAATAGCGACCCCACCGTACGAATCTTCTCGATCATGACGATAAATATTGTAACCACTCAATCTACAATTTATCTCGCTATTTAACCACGTCTCACATATCGCAGCTATGTGAACCTTTTCACTACTTAACAACTGTTCAAATTCTACAAGTTTTGGCCTGACACTTTGTGAATTCCACTGGAAAATGTTTAATTTGTAATTAAAACCCATTATAGTCCGAACATACTTTTAAAAGGCAGATCCCAGATGTACTGCCCCATGGTCGATACTAACCATTCAATAGATAGTGACACTCCTTGAATTATTTTGCTCTTTAAATCTTCCTGAGAGTTAGAAAATAATGCATACAATTTAGAAATCAACTGCCTAAAATTCAAATTAGATTTATATTTCTCTCTTCTCTCTTTTCTCTCATTTAATAAGTGTATCTCACTTTCAGGCTCATTAACAACGTCATTCATCATCGCTTCTGATTCTGAAGATATATCCCAGTTGAACACTTCATCTTCGTTTAGTTTCTTTTTCTTAATTTTCTTCTTCTTTTTCGATTTTTCCTGTAAAGGACGGGAAACATCCATTGGGCACGGCTGTGAAGATGATGGCGCTTGAGGATCGTGGGCTTGGGCTTTATCAAAGCGCGGCGCGGGAGCTGTCCTGGCAACGCTTGCATAGGATATCACGTTTTGTGAATGTCTAGGCTCAGGTACGGACTCAGGCAGCTTGCACGGGGGTTCATTTAAAGTTAGAGGAGGCTGTTCTACACACGTTGTAGGGGGATCAGGGGGAACATACATTTGTACAGCCTTTCTGTAAGAGCAATTAAACTCAGCCATCAAATCCCGAAGGCGCTTCTCTTTTTTAAAAGCAGGGCATGATCTATCCAGCGATATATGATTCCCAGTACAATTAATACACTTAAAAACTGTGGCCTCACAGTTAATATGACCTTTGCCACACTTGGGACACACAACCTTTTTTGTGGGGCAAACACGCAGGGAGTGCCCGAATCTCCAGCACCTCGAACATTGGGTGACCGGAAATACATACGGATCAACATTAATCTTCATACCGTAAATATATACCCACGCTGGTAAAGAGGGGCCCCTGAAGCCTAGACGCACCGATTCACTTTCTTCCCATCCAGTACTATCCTTATTTCGGCGTTTTAGGCGCTTTACAGCAATTAGGTCAAAAGTGCTTGAGATTACGTCTAACATATCTTTCTCACTCAAATCCAATTCTACGTCCTTAATAACACCATAAGAAATAACAACCTCCATTGGTTTCTGACACCTCCACCCTAAATCTTGCAAAGGTTTACAATTAATTAGTTGTTCAGCGCTGTCTGCACATTCAAACTGTATAAACACTTTATAAGAATTTATATATTTTACACGGCAAACATTCATAATATTATTCGACTTCAATAATTTTGCAAGTTCAAACTGTTTAGGCAACTTCTCGGAACTACTAATGTATAGATCAACTTTCTGCGCCACTCTCTTTCCATTTCTTCCAACCATTATCCACCTTTCTTCTTCATTCATCTCGCGGGGTCTCTTACTACGAACAGCAATAGGCCTAGTTTCTTCGAGAATAATTTCCTCAGGTTGAGTGGTATTCTCTTGTAAACAAGTTTCCGCCTCCTCAATATTACTGCATTCAATTAAAACATTATTCAACGCATCTTCTTCCTGAATCAAATCTTGCTCCATATTAAATAAAAGCCGCGGCACAGCGCGTGCCAGTAGGTACGCGACGATAAGAACGCGCGGCGATTAGATCAGCACGTCTGTTTCGAACAGAGGCTCACACTGAACTGATTATAGAAGTTAAGATGGATTGTGGAGTTTGTAACAGAGAAATGAATATAGTTGAGACTATTGAATGTAATGGATGCAAGAAGAAATACCATTATAGATGTGTGAATATAGCCCCGGCGGCGGCGGTTAAGCAGAAGAGTACTTTTAAGTGTGCCCCCTGTTCCAACGTGACTCAGCGTATACGAGTAACAGAGGACACACCGGTACGTAGCAGCCAGACCGCTGGATTCCTTGACCAAGTAAATGAGTCGTTTGAGGTAAATCTTACTCCGGAGAAGGTACAGTTGATGACATCAGACGAGATTATTGATCAAATTAATAGGGTAATCCTGGCTAAAATTTGTGTTTTTGAAACAAATATTATACAGGAGATTAAATCCAGTGTGGCTGTACTAGCATTAGAAAATACTAAACTAAGACAGGAATTAATGGAAGCAAATATGAAATGTAGTTCCTATGAGCGGCAAATTCACAGCTTAAAAACTGAGGGACTATTAGCTGGAGAGAAAAAAGAAGATTACGGTATCAATAACCAGAACCAACAACCAATTCTGGTACAAGTACCTACAGTATCGAAGTGTACGACTGCTCCCCTGACTGCATCGTCCCAAACGAAATTTCGCGACCGCGAGCAGAGAGTGCAAGCGGCTAGGCCTTCGCCGCCGCCGCCCGCGCCGATGGATTATGCAGCGGTGGCCAGGAATGCAGCGATTATAAAAGTTGATGATACTAATAATGATTGGAGCGAGGTTAGAAAAAATAACAGACGAAGTAATGCAATAAGGAAAGGTGGTAATAACTCAATTAGTTCTTTAAAGGCAGTTGAACGCCGGAAGTTTTTACATGTTTGGAGACTAAATAAAAGTACTACCGAGGCAGATCTAATGGAACACATTAAAGTGACACTTGGAAGGGACTCAGAAATCACCATCGAAAAATTAAAACCTAAAACGGAACGGGACTATGCTTCATTCAGGATTGGGGTTACCTTAAGTAATTTTGAAAAACTTTGTGACCCGGAGATATGGCCAGTAAATGTAGAATATAGTGAATGGATTTGGTTTCGTTCCAACGCTAACCCAAACCGCCCGGAAGCCAAATAGTCATTATAATATTTTTTATCAAAACGTCAGAGGACTCAGAACTAAGAAAACACAATTTTTATCATTACTGGAATCATCAGGATCTGATTTTTTTGCTATTACCGAATCAGGCCTTAATGAAGCGATTAAGAATGCGGAATTTGGACTTCCCGGCTATCAAGTACTGCGTTGCGATCGGGCGGATGGGCGAAAGCAGGGAGGCGTATGTTTAGTGGCCACACCGCGGTTCGAGTTGCGACGAGTGTCGCTGCCAGGTGACCTTGATATAGATAGTCAAAAGTATGAACTATTGTGTGCGGCGGTTTATAAGCAAAATTGTTTTCTATTCACGTGTTGTATCGTATATATTCCACCAGGGGCTGACGATAATGAATATTTGTCAATGTTTTCCGTATTAGAAAAATTATGTGTCAAATATAGCAATAATTTAATTGTATTAGGGGATTTCAATATGTACTCGTGTAACAACAACATTTGTAACTATTACGAATATTTCATGGCTTTCTGTGAATTTACTCAGTGCAAAGCAGTACCTAATTGTAAAGATAGGCAGTTGGACCTCGTGTTGAGTGCGCGTAGTGGCGTGTCCGTGAGCGCCGCGGACGAGGGCATGGAGCCCGTAGACGCGTACCATCCTCCGATGGCCGTGCGCATCGAGCGGGGAGCGCGCGCGCCCCCGCCGCCGCCGTCCCTCGCGCCTCTTACTTCTCCCACGTCGCAGCATAAGCGAAACTCGCAAGCTCAGTCGTTGATAACTCATGCTAATTGGAATTTTAATAAAGCAGACTTCGATCAAATGTATAGTTTGTTAGTTAAAATGGATTGGAGCGAAATTTATGATTCATGTGATCCAGATAGAGTTTTAGATTTATTTTATAATAAAGTATATGATGTTTTTGACCAGTGCGTCCCTCCAAAAAGTAACAAAATTAACTCATTAAATAATAGGTACGTTTATCCAGTTTGGTACACAGCTGAGATTATTAGGGATATAAAAGTTAAATATTTATTACATAAAAAATATAAATTAAGTAAATCACGCACTGACTATATGGAATTCGCACGCTACAGGGCGAGAGTGAAAACCGAGACTGCTCGCGCGCATAATCAGTATCGCAACCGAGTACAAGCCCACCTGACGAAGGATCCGCGAGCATTTTGGGGTTATATTAGGTCTAGGAAAGGTGATTCTAATCAGCGGAAGTTAATTAAGGAGGGACGGGTACTATCGCAAGACGAGTGTGCCAATGAATTCGCTAAGTTTTTTCAGTCGGTGTACAATCCAGAACCTCCCGTACTGAGTGTGGCGGCGGCAAGTGCGAGCGAGGCGGCGAGCGCGTGGCCGGGCGCGCGCGTGCACCTAGCGAGCCTGGGCCCCGCTGACGTAAAACGCGCGCTCGCACGTTTGCCGCCTAAGCGCTCAGCCGGGCCGGATGGTATACCAGCCTACATTTTTAGGGACTGTCGTGCAGTACTAGTGGGGCCATTGTTACACTTGTTCAACATCTGTATCCGGACCGCAACTTTTCCTGAACGCTGGAAACTTACCCGGGTTGTGCCCGTCCCTAAGAGTTGCAGAGGCTCAGCACCTAGCGATTATAGACCTGTAGCGGTGTTATGCACTCCAGCTAAAGTATTTGAGTCGACCATTCACGGTAGCCTGTATCCACAGATTAGCGCTCTGTTGTCCGACGCGCAGCATGGTTTCCGTCCTGGGCGGGGGACAACGGGGAACTTACTGGATCTAATGACACAAATAGTACCGACAGTGGACGCGGGTCAACAGGTAGATGTTGCCTACTTCGATTTCAGGAAGGCTTTTGACATAGTGGATAATGACGTTCTTTTAGCTAAGTTGGCTTGGGTAGGCTGTACACCTCACACGTTGTCATTTTTCGCCTGCTATTTACGAGACCGTTGTCAGTACGTTGACTGCAGTGGGCATCTCTCGGAGCCCTATTTCACGAGATCGGGAGTTAGTCAGGGTAGTAATTTAGGGCCTTTTCTCTTCATTTTAAAAACCAACGACCTGCCGAGGGTGGTAGATAAATCAATACCTTTACTATTCGCAGACGACTTGAAATTAGTTCATAAAATAAAGCAAGAATCTGATCATGACATACTGCAGCAGGATATTAATAAAGTAGTAGAGTGGAGTCGAAGCAATAAGATGTACTTCAATGTGGCCAAATGTTCAGTATTATCATTTACTCGTGCACATGACCCAAGTCATTATCAATATTGCATGGATGGAATCCAACTGCAACGTGTCACAGAGGTTAGGGATTTAGGCGTGCGCTTTACAGCTGATTTAAATTTCCGTAAGTATACCACCGACGTTTGTAAAAAAGCATACCGCAATTTAGGGTTGGTCTTACGGCTAGGAAATCAGTTCTCGAACATCAGGGCTCTGAGATCGTTGTACGAAGCGCTGGTAAAAAGTCACTTGGAATGTAATGCTGTCGTTTGGTCACCACATGAAACTAAGTACAAGCTAATGCTAGAACGTATCCAGAACAAGTTCATGAGATTCCTGTACCTAAAGCAGTATGGTGTGTATCCAGGGTATCCACTCCTGTATCCTACACTATTTGTGCTGGGTATGGTAGGTTATAATAAACTGGAAGTAAGAAGGGAAGTAGCTATCGCCACTTATGTATTTAAAATTTTGCGTGGTAAAATACATAACCCGGGCGTTTTAAACACGTTGGGGTTTTGTGTACCAGATGGGTACGTGGGACGGCGGAGGCGGCCGCCGCTGCTGTGGGAGCCGCCCGCTCGCACCAACCTGCTGCTGCACGCGCCGCTGACGCGAGCGCTGCGTGCACTCAATATGGTGTCACGACGGATCGACTGTTTCGATTGTACTTTGAGTGAATTCACACGGGCCGCATTTTGCACTGTAGCGTCATGTTTGGAATAATTAATTTATAAACTCATAACTATAACTACACTATTGTATTAGGTTAAGCCTGTGATGATAGCTGTATGTGTGTTTTTAAATAAATAAATAAATAAAAAGCCGCCCCTGCGGTATTATTATTATTATGTCCTTTGGTATTTTATTATATACTCTTGGAGTCATACAGAACACACTTTTACTTAAGAATGCACTTGTTGATGCTAGACTGCGTAATTTACCCTCCTGTCTGCTACCTACAGGCCACATTAAAAAAAAGATCAGGATTTGATTTGACAAACAAAGCAATCTCACTAATGTAAATGCAAGGGAAGACCTTTAGCTGAATGAAAAAGACGTTAACAAATAAGTCTATAGGACAAATATTCACACTAGGCAGATCCAACTCCGAGAAAGAGTTCAATCGTCGAATCACACTGGGTTGGGCAGCGTTCAGGAAACTACACGAAGTCTTCTCATCTCATACTTCTATTTGTTTACTGTGTGTTACCAGTGATGACTGATAAAGGCCGCAGGACGACTTTTTTTTAGACTACGTTGTAACTAGCTGTAAGTTTTTCTAACACATTAAAATAAAATAAAAAAATATAGGATAACCTCCATAACAAATTACTCGTTGTATAGCTTGCCTATTCATTCTGAACTGTTCACAGATTACGATTATGTCAGTGGCAGGCTATACCCAGCCCAGTGCAGAAGTTTTCACGCTACACGAATGCCTCTAACATAGCCTAACGACTGATGTCCTCAGATAAACTACCGGTACCGACGTAGCATGGAAGCGTTCAGTTAACAAGTACAATTTGAAAAATTTGAAACCGACTTCCATTCTATTCAGTTATTGGAGCGTAACTCAAAAACTACTGGACCGAATAAGAAGAATTTTGAGAATCGATTTACCCAGTCGAAAGTTATGAGGTAACAAGCATAAAAAATACAGTCGTATTGTATATGAGTCCTCCTTTTTGGAAGTCGGCAGAAAAGTACCACTATAATATATATATTTAAATATGGTGGTCATATTTTAACTTAGCGGGTTATATAGAATAACTCATTATTGAAAAACCAAAATATAAACATAATTTTTCAAATAAATACAAAATCATCAAAAATATTACACGACAATGAAAGAATTTAAATTAACAGTGTCACAATGGGCGGTCACCCATCCAAGTCATCGCCGCCAGCCAAAGTTGCTTAACCTTGTTGAGCATAGCTCCACTGCGAGCGAGTTCGTGTTCGCAGTGTAAAATTTTTTAACTTGGTATAAAACGCCGATACAAATTTGTACAAAATTTGCTCAATAAGTCAAATATATGTCACAGAGACGAATGGACTAAATTAACATCACGTAATTTATATTTTCTAGCTTCAAGGAATCATACTAATTTTCGAATATAAATAGAAATGAAAGCATAAATTGTACATCAAATGGAATCCAAGATTCTACGATTTCAGTTAAAGAACAAAGAAAACGGCAAACACGAAGAGTCGAATAAATAATTCACCATAATATTAACAATAAATGCAGCCAATGTTGGCAGTTTCCCCTGTTTTCCGAACTACGAGACAAACCAGACATGCAGTAAGCGATGCAAACAAACCGCAACAACATTTCCTAAGACCACTTAAAAATGCGTTACAGACCATTTCCATCCCCATTGAGTATTACCGTCACCCGCGCCATAAATTACGGAACCTTCAAACGACTGAATTTAACACTTTACGTAATAAAACTCCAATCCTGTGGCGTCGCTAAATAGAAAACTCATAAACCGCTTACGTTGTATAGAGAAATTTTATTTTCCCTTATTTTATAGAGTGATGTCCAAGGCACAAGATGAAGAGACTTCTTGAAGTAACGATCCATAACAATTACCTTACAAGACTGTAATCACTACAAAGCACATTTTTAGATGACACTTTAAATAGCAGGAATGTTCTACAAGCAAGAGTTCGCTTTGTTAAGAGCATACATAGTCACCAAAGAAATGGCAGGCTTTACGACATTAGCAAATAGAAGACAATGCAACCTAAATGCAACCTCCTTAGGAATGGGTATCAGCCAATTGCCTAGCAATCGTGCATTCTAATTAACTATGTTCTTGAGTTTTGTGGCGGGGAGGTGATTTAGGGTTCAGCAGTGTAGTTATCTATTTGCTGTCAATGAAAAAAGCAACTAAACTGTAAATTAAAAAGCAATTATCAGTGCTGGTTAAGTATTTTAATCCCTTCATCATAATAAAATATGTTTTACTAATGGATCTTCCTGACACCTACCACCTTGAGAACCATTTGTGGTACCAGCCCCACCAGTGAGCTGCACTTATGTAACAGCTATAACACTGTTCACTTTGAGTTTTTTTTCATTCGTTTGTCGGTTTCTACGACATTTATGTGGGAGGCTATATTGTTCTCAATAGCTGTTTAAGATAATAGGTAAAATTAGACAATAATGTACTTAACTTAGGGATGCCAGGAATCATCATCTTAATGTTTCTCAGCCCACACTTATTCACAGCTGAATGTAACTACACGTATGTGCTACCGAGCTCGATATCCGCTGCTTTCCAGACATCGGCGTCATCTATCTCCTCGTAGTGTGTCCCCTGCTGTCGGCAGTGTAGTACAACTACACTAAATGCTTCGCAGGACGTGCGCGGTGCGTTCCGTCGAGGGCCCGCGCGTTTTACAACGAAATGTACCTATAGAACACTGCACACCAAATTCAAGCGCGTGCCCACCGAGGCACCGTATTTGGCATACCGTGTTTGATGCATTTCAATTTAATACAACAGACGCGAACCCGTCGATGGAACGATCCGCGCACGTCTCTCGTTGGTGTGCTGTAGCCTCAGGCCGTAGGTACTCCAGAAGTGAGCTCAGTGGTGAATCTATAAGCTTGATTGCAGACCTGAGTATATTTCGTTTGGTCTATACTGTCAAACCTCCTAGCAATTAGAGATGCACAACTGATCACCTTTCTGAATTGGTGACCTAAGTTTCACAAAACGTGGTTTTCACTCAGGCACATCCCGAACACTTTCTAAGCGCAGTGAAATCACAAAGGCTCCACGTCCTATTACATCAAACGTCTTGTATGTTTTAAGAATCCCGATTTCCATTGCCTGTAAATTATTGCTACAGCGATAATAACGCTAAATGTATAATATATTATAGAGCTTTTATTTTTGGAAATGTGGAAAATCATTATATTACTAACACAATCAACCAACACCGATTCGACACGTGTTTCGCCTCTACACGAGGCATCCTCAGGAGATGTTGACACGTCGAGCGCTAGACCGATAAAAGAAATTTGAGTCTGGTCTACAGTCTAGCGCTCTAGGCCTCGTGTAGAGGCGAAACACGTGTCGAATCGTTTTTGGTTGATTGGGTTGTTTTGTGTGTTGTTTATTCTGTATACTTCCTATTTGCAGTTTTGTGTGGGAGGGAGGGTGGTGCACACCGCAACTCGACCATAAGCATTGTTTTTAGCGGAAGTGTCACTAAATATTTCTTCTAATATCGTTTTTAATGTTTGTATTTTATGTTAGATTAATTTTATTTGATTTCATTTTATACGTCTGTAACAAACACGACGACTGCAAACTTGCTATTGAAATCGCTATTCCTTCTGCACTTAACAAAATCCGAAATCCAATCGTCAGCGCCCGCCTGATAAAAGGCTTCTATTTTTGTTTAAAAATTAATTTTTACCTGATCCTTTTGCTCCCATCGACAAGCGAGTATTTTACCGAAGTATTATTTTGTTCATTTACTTTTACCTTTTTGTCAAACACTTGCCGGTAATTGATTTCTTTTCGCTTTTACCGAATGTTATTATTAAAGTGGGAGTAGTCATTTGAGTTCGTATTATAAAATGGTTAAATAATTCGATAAATAATATAAAAATCCTACGTGGAAATACACTTCTGGACTCATCTATTGGCCCACCTTGTATTTTCAGTTTCGTTTAGTCCTAGCTAAAATTTTATATTAGGTCGAGCAAAAAGTTTTTATGCAGTTTTGAACCTGGCACATTCACAATTTCATTCAATAGTCTTTTTTTGAATTTCGAACACAGAATTTAAAGAAACAAAAGACAATTTGGAGCCTGTTTGTTGATATCAAACAATCGAATACTAAGAAAACTTGGTTTTATTGGTTTACTTGGATTTAATTCTTGAAAAAGTGATTGATATCTTTGGTTTTGCAACAAACATTACTTATTCTTAACATTAAGGTGAGGTTCTATCAATAATCTATGGATACTTCACCTGAAGTCGCCGCCCAAGCTGTGGCACTTATTCAGGCCGGACACAGCCAAAGAAACGTGAGTGCTCAACTTAATTTAAGTCGATCTGCGGTCCGAAATGTTTATCGGAGGTACCTAGAGACTGGCGGCTTTGTTCGTCGCCAAGGAAGGCCACAATCTCGGGTCACAACTGAAAGGCAGGATCGATTCATCGTGACGACCAGCTTGAGAAATCGTCACCTTACCTCCATTGAGATACAAAACCAACTTCGCGACTTCCACGGAGTATCTGTGAGCGCTCGAACTGTTCGGAGAAGGTTAAAAGAACGCGATATGGTACCACACAAGCCAGCTAATGGGCCCAAACTAACGCGAGCCCACCGAACAGCGCGCCTTCATTTCGCACGCAGTCATTTAAATTGGACACAGCAAGATTGGAGCCGTGTACTCTTTTCTGATGAGTCTAAAATTGTGTTACATGGCAATGATGGAAGGAAGAAGGTCTACCGACGTAAGGGAGAGCGTTTCGCACAATGCTGCTTTGAAGAGAGGGTTGCTTATGGCGGTGGCTCATGGACTGTCTGGGGCGGTATATCCGCGAGCGGCAAAACTCAACTTGAGGTTGTTACAGGACCACGGCTGCCAACATTAAATGCTGAAAGGTACATTCGTGAGTGCTTAGAAACTCACGTGATACCATACGCGGACTATGTGGGCTCAAATTTCCTTTTTATGCATGATAATGCAAGAGCCCATGCGGCCGGCATCGTCAGGGAATATCTTCGGGATGTGAACATCACAGTTATGGACTGGCCAGCCAGAAGCCCAGACATGAACCCTATTGAGCACATGTGGGACGAGCTAAAAAGACGTGTTAGGGCTCGTCAGCCAGTTGCCCAGACGATGCAGGAGTTGAAAACTGCCATAGAAGAGGAATGGGAGATGATCCCTCTAAATTTCATAGAGCGGTTGATAAACTCTATGCCTAATCGTTTGAGAGCTGTGGTAGATACCCATGGAGGCAACACGCGTTATTAAATTAAACCTTTATTTGATAAAACATGTTTTTTATTCAAAAATCAATTGCCTTTAACAAGGCGCATATCCGACTTGTTAGGCGTAGCTCCATGTCGTATGGTATTCTGAATTCAAATTTAAAACAATACGATCGAAAAAGATGGTAAAATGTATCAGGTTTAAAACTGCATCAACAGTTTTTGTTCAATCTAGCAATCATATTTCGGTAGGGGCCATCGAAACCTAAACTCTAAGGTGGGCCAATAGATGTGTCCAGAAGTGTAGTTATACAAAAGTAAGTTTTTCTGAATTGGTTGAATAGTAATAGTACGAAATAAAAATAGGTACTAGGTATTTAATTATGAATTATCTCTGTCTTTAACGTTATTATCAACGGTACATGGTTTATTTCGCGTAATAATCACTGGTCATAACATCGTTGCATGTAGGAATCAAAGGTTCAATCAACTGAACCTAGTATTCAGTTTGGCATTAAACTATTGAACCTTTAATTGTAAGCATTGTACTGAGAAGTAAGGTTTTTACTAGGTAATAGGACTCTTCTGCTAGCATCCGTCTTGTCAAAGTCAAAGTCAAAGTCAAAATCATTTATTCAATTTAGGCATCAAAGACGCACTTATGAACGTCAACTTTTCATTATAATGTACTTTAAAGGCTCTACCGCCGCGTTCCAAAATATATTTTATTTTATTTTATTTATTTAGTTATCCATACAGCGTTACAATTATTATTTACATATGTGACATTTCTTATCTACAGTATGGCCAAAATAGGATACAATTAATTAGCATACTAACATATCCGTACTAGTATCTAAATATTAAGTAACATTCAAATAATAAAGTAGTACCTACTTGTTTCAAATGAGTATGTACGAGTATATGCCATTATCCGTACTGTATCAATAATTAAGAAGTACTCATTGCCGCTTTACAAGTAATGGTTTTGTTTGTTTGTGAGTGCGTGCGCGCGCGCGTGTGTGTGTGTGTGTATGTGTGTGAGAGTGAGTGTGAGTATGATACATTTAATTTAAGTATTCTTATGTATTTCCCTAATGTGGTATTTGAGAGAACTTTTCGATAAGATATAGAGCCTACCGAGAAGAAGCGGCAAGAAACTCGGGGTTATTCTTTTTATATAGATGTTTACAATGTTTCTTCTTAGGTACTACTTAGGTATAGTAATTAACCTTGAGTATAGTGATGTTTAATACTATAATAGGTAATAATAAGAGACAACATCTGTAGACGACGCGAAGCTCTGCACCTAAAATCGAAAGTAAACCATTAATAAAATACATAAAATACCTTAAATACCTTAAATATTATGAATGTTATATAAAAATGTACTTATCTGTTTGCAAATAAACAAGCGCAGCGGCAAATGCACGTATGTATGTGAGTTTGTATAGGACATGTTTATGAAATATCCTATAATATAAATAAAATAATATATAAGTAGTCCTTACACAATAGTACCGTTCCACGTCCACTTTTAAACAACTTAATTACTTCAGCACTCATTTGTCTCACTATATTTTATAAAATATGCAATCATTACTTTTAAGAGGTCATGATAGATGATCGTTCTTGAAGGTTAATACATCGATGAATAGCTATAACATTGGATCTACTGCGGCCGAAAGGTCTAGCTAGGATCTAGTGAGAAAGAAATTCTCACTTTCAAATCTGGATCTGGTTAACGGATCTAGCGAAAAAAATACTTCTCACTATATCCACACAGTCAAAGAATGGATCTACAGAGAAAATAATATCTCACTAGGTCCATTATGGATCTGGACAATGGATCCACTGAGATTGCTCCTAGCTTCGACACGGCACCGGCGGCCGCTCCGGCCGTCAGTCGCGCTTCCATCGCCGTTTGCTACACTCGTACGTACGTGTCTTCTAAGCACCTATCACCCAATCATGCTACCATTTTCTTCTATCTTCTCAAGACCTTGCACCTTTCGTCTACAACATCCATACAAGGTCTCCAGGTCGTAAACTAGGCAGGACCTGCCACCTTATTGTCTAACTTGAATGAGAATGAAATGTCAATTCATGTCCATTCCCATTGATGGTTCCAGCCAATGAGCTCGCAGGATTTCCTCCAGAATGGGATTCAAATGTCAAAATGAAGCCCATTCCCATTCTTCGTAAAGATAGACAATAAGGTCGCTGATCGCTGATATACATACTTATATACAGACACAGGTCAAACAATATGTTCATTGCATAAATGTTTGAAATGTCTGAGGTTGAGCTCGATACCAGCGGCTTAGAAGCCAAAGCGCCAGCCGACCAGTCATTTTGTTTCGAATAAATAAACTACCTGTCTATCATTCTTTTACAGTAATTTTTACTCCGAAATTTAGTTTAACCATGACAATGTCATATTAATTATCATTTAGTTATATTATATTAACGGGGCTTAATCGCGTTAGTAATAATATTTATTTACCTCGACGTTTCGATCAAGTTGCATTGATCGTGGTCACGAGCGGACTGAAGAGGCGGGTGTCATTGTCTTGAAGTATGGAGATACTTTTTAATATACCCCCAACAGTTGTTATAAAAAGACAATGTCCCGACACACAACACTAACGATATCGACAGATTTTTCTGAGGATAAATCGCGACGGGAACACTTTTTAATCACTGGATTCCATGTTGCCGCCAGTTTGAAACCATCCTCCCGGTTGAAGTTACGGTGTTTTTTAATCTCAACCGCTTCACGTACCATTCTCGAGTAATAGTGACGCTCCGTAGAGAGGATTTTGGGGTCGTACTAAATACTATTACTAACGCGATTAAGCCCCGTTAATATAATATAACTATGTGTTCAAATCGCGAAAGTTTAAAAATTATTAATTATCATTCACGACACAATCATAGTTTTTTGTAAGTGTGGACGTGTTGTATGGTCTCATTCCTGGGAGCCAACTCCTCTAAATTGCAATCAAATTGTTGCTGTGGCTCTACCATGAGTTGGCAACATAAATGTCATCTATAGTCGATCCTCGATCTCGCCTGCCTATAAAGCTTGCGATTGTCGTACTCGCTGTCATTTTTTAGTTCTACAATTGACCGCAAGGTGGCACTGTTCATTTTGTCCATACATTTTATCGCGGCAGTCGATAGCGAGCATCGATTGGTGTCAATGTTGTAAACTCGTGGTAGATCTTCTGAACGGTGACTTTCTTATTCTGCTATTGAACAACTTTCCAGCTGCAGTTACGTTTCTGTGGACGCTAGCGATCGATATAAACATTCATCATCATCATCATCATTTCAAATTTCAAATTCAAATTTCAAATTTCAAATTAATTTATTGTGATAATAAACGTCAAAAGTACAATTACATATTATCACACAGTTAAAATAAACAAAAACAACATTTAGCCAAAGAATATCAAGTAATTAAGAAAAATATACCAAATTATGTAAAAAATAATAATAATAACGTACAAACTAATGTCAGAAATATCAATGAATGTCAAAATAACAATAATAGTAATCAACAATAGATCTTAGAATATATTATTACAAATGTCAACTCCAGGGTGTATCCCACTGGTCTTTAAGCGTCTCACAATATCTTAACAGTACACACATAATAACATTCCATTTGTCACACATTACGTCAATTTCTGCGTTGGCGTCAAGGAGTGCATTGAAGTGGCGTCGGATACGAATCACCGGAGACAGAAAGCGCGACACTGTGTTACCCCGAGGGACATAAAACAACTCGTGTTGCCGACCGCGCAGGTACATAGAAGGAACAAACAACGTACAAAAAAGACTAAGAAGCTGAAGGCAGTCTACTGCACCTCTAATAACCCTACAGCCAAGGATAAGTTGACCGAAGTTCCTTCTAACTTCCAGCGAATTATAACCGAGTTTACCGAGAAGGAATTTTGTCGGGTACAAGAACGGGTAGTAACCATAAAGTTTCTTATAAAGTGATCTTAGGAAGGTTTTTTGGACCTTCTCAAGCATCCGTGTATAAGTTACCTGGTGAGGATTCCAGACACACGCGCTTGATTCTAATTTACTCCTGACTAAGGCGTTATATAAAGTGACAATAACCTGAGGATTTTGGAAGTCCTTAGCATTTCGCAAAACGAACCCCAAACGGCGGAAAGATTCTTTAGCAAGGGCTGATATATGGTCATGAAAGGTCAATCCACGATCGAAGGTGACACCGAGATCCTTAATATAGTCAACCCTATTTATACCTACACTGTCCAAATAATAATTATAATGAATAGGATTCTTTTTACGGTCAAATGTCATAATATTGCATTTATTTATATTAAATACCATTTTATTAGTCACACTCCACTCATATATCAAATTAATGTCATTTTGAAGCCTAAGGCAGTCACTAAATGAATTAATTTCTAGGTAAAGTTTTAAATCGTCAGCGTACAAAAGACAGTTAGCGGAACCCAGTACTTTAGGTAAGTCATGAACCATTATCAAGAACAGGAGTGGACCCAGGACTGACCCCTGACTCACCCCAGATTTGGTGTGATAAGGTTTTGATACGTACATGCCATGTCGAACAAACTGCCTACGATCCTTCAAATAGTCTGCGAAGAATTTAACGAGTCCAGAGGTAAAGCCGATGAGTGACAGCTTATGCAACAGTACAGCATTATCAATTTTGTCAAAAGCTTTCTGATAATCAAAGTATATAACATCTACTTGCTGTCTGCGATCCATGGCGCTCGTGATATAGTCGACTAGGCACAGCAAATTGGTATTTATGGAGCGCCCCGGTCTGAAACCATGCTGCTCATCACCCAACTGCTGCTTCACCTGCCTGTATATTTCGCTGTGCAAAATGTACTCAAACACCTTAGCAGGCGCACATAAAGTCGCGATAGGTCGATATTCTTCGACTACAGCCCTATTGCTATTCTTGGGGATAGGTGTCACTCTGGAGAGCTTCCACTGAGTAGGATAGGTACCCTTTTTAAGCGAAAGATTTAAGATATGGTGAAAAGGAATAATCATATGTTGTTTACAAGCCTTTACAATAAAACTTGGTATATTGTCCGGACCTGGTGAAGTTGCCGGTTTTAATTTGTTTATACCGCGCTCAATATCCTCAGGCGATAGAGTAGGTATATTAACATGACCTCCCCTCGACACTAGGTCTAGACATAGATTTGCATCTGTACGGGTTATGTCAGCCAAGAATACGCTAGAAAAATAATGTGCGAACGCTTCGGCAGCTTCCACACCAGTGCATAGGTTACCCCTGTAGGTGAGGCAGGGTTCAAAACCACCCTTAGACCTGAGGCTGTGTACATGGCTCCAAAAACGTTTCGGTTGCAGTCTTACACTCTTTTCGATACGTGACATATGCGCTTTATACGCTAACGAAATACGCACTTTCAAACTCGTTCGGAGATCTGAAAACAAATCGTATGACGTAGCACTTTTCGACCTCAACCAAGCCCTATGCAACCGCACTTTACGCCGAACATCTTTAATAATTTCAACATCAAACCACACTGGATACCTACTACATTTATTTGTCTGTCTCCTCTTTTTAGGCGCTGACTGATCGAACAAACTATACATAATACAGTAAAAAGCATCTGTGGCTAGAGATACGTCCTTAGAAAGGATGACAGGTTCCCAAGAAGTATTGGCGAGAAGCGATACGAAAAGCGCAAAGTCCATTTTGTTGAAATTCCAATCACACGACGCATCGATATTACTCGGCTGCAGTCGGTCAGAGCCATTATTACACAATCGTAGACTCAGTGTTATCTCGAGCGGGGGGTGATAGCGTGCCTCAATACGTACGAACCCAGCAGAAGCCTCGGTGACGCATACCCGCCGCACCAATGATTCACTGCAATCCCGCGCCAACACAACGTCAAGAATACCGCCATTAGCATTAAGTATGTTATTATGATCAATGAGATTACAGTAACTCAAAAAATAAGAATAATATTTTTGTATATTAACAGATGCACTATTCATATTTAAGTCACCCATACATAGAATGGTACTGTTCTTATTTAGACTTGTCATATGAGATTCTGTATTGCAGAAAAAATTCATGTAAACAGAATCAGCTGATTTCGGCTTAATATAATCTACACAAACAGTTAATGAGATACCACGGTATGTAACAGTACCCCAGATATCCTCTCCGCATTCAGACTCAAGTTCCTGGCGGCGTTGCAAAGCAACACCCGGGGGAGCAGCCAGCAGGACACCACCGCAAGCACGGTCTCGGTCACGGCGCAGCAGGGTCCAGCCATCTGGCACCACCTCCGCATCCTCCACTGAGGCGTCTAGGAACGTCTCCGTTGCCGCAACTAGCACGTGATCAGACGTCAGCATGCTAGGGTACCAGTAATCTCGCAACTTCGTTTTCAGTCCTCGAACATTTTGATAAAAAATGTTGATAAGCTTGGGTACTGTTGTGCACGGCTCATTGCGCGCCGACTCCGCCAGGAAACAATCGCTTGTTAGAGTCAATCGTTCGTTTCTTATTGAAATTAATCCACATCTTAACTCGTGCATTTTCTGGCCATACGTTTATAGAAAAACATTTTTCCAAACAGTCTTCCGGAACTCCTATCTTGAAAGATTTATAGTTTTTCGCCGTTTTGAGTTCCTCAACCGTAATCACTCTCTGAGGACAAAGTTCCTTCAAATATTGCTCGATCTCATCAGCGCCAGATAACATATTCCATAAATGGAAATACTTTCGTAACTCAGCTGCTTTGAGTGACGTCACCGCTGGCCCAGCAGTGCAGCGTAAGGATACTGACACGCGCTGTTTTTTTGCGGCGTACCTCCGTCCAGTTTTCGTTAATTGGCTGAGACGTCGGACCCTGCGCTTTCATAGATTGTTCCTCAGTTGTAGTCTTTTCAAGGATGATGCCCGAAGCAGGTGCAGCGTCACAAGGCGAGTAGATAAGTACATTGTTTCGCTGTTTACGAGTTGACGTTTGATGTATTCGACCCGGAGTAGAAGTGTTACTCAAGATGGCTTTCGATTGTAGCTCGGAGGGTTTTAAGACATTTTTCGGTGGTGCCACCGGTTTTAGTTCTTGTTTAGAGGTAGGTAGTTGCCTTTTCGTTAACCTGGAGGTACACAAGAGGTCTTCACCAGCGGTAGACACAGTATTGCACGCTGAAATAACCGCCTTTAAGTCACTAAGTTCCTTGGCTTGAGCTTGAATAAGGTTGGTTTGTTCCAACGACATAATTTTTAGGGCCTTCAGCTCACCGGCCATATCATCAAGCCGCACCAAAATGCTTGCCACCATCTCTGCCGACACTTGGAATACCGACATTGCTGCTTTGAACTTTGTACAGATATACAACGGTTAACGTCACTAACGCGATCCGTTACTATAGATGCGTGTGCATGCACCGAGCGCACGGACAGAACTGCCCTCATCTCAGCCGTAGGACGTCCACTGCTGAACATATGCCTCCCCCATGATTTCCCAAAAGGACCGGTTGGAAGCGGCCTGCATCCAACGTCGTCCTGTGACCTTCCTCAGTTCGTCTGTCCACCGTGTCGGTGGACGACCTACGCTGCGTTTGCCGGTACGTGGTCTCCACTCTAGAACCTTTCGGCCCCATCGGCCATCTGTTCTGCGTGCTATGTGCCCTGCCCACTGCCATTCTAAACATTATATTCTACTAACTCAATAGATAATGAACGCAACTCTAACTCATATTCGCATTGCGTTTAATCCTACTAATATTATATAGGTACGCGAAAGTTTTTGTTGTGTGAGTATGGATGTACGGATGTGTAGATCTTTGTTACTATTTCACGCTCAAACGGCGGGGGCAATTTTGATGAAGTTTAGTATGAAGGAAGATGAGGCGCTGGATTAACACAGGATACTTTCATCATTATCATCATCTCATCCTCCATCACCACGTGGGTGAAAAAGCGTAATATTATTGGGCACAGCATAGACTAAATAACAAGATCTCGGCCTACGTTAAGAGAATTGCATACACTAAAATACTATTGCACAGGCCGATATCCATTTCTCTCGCTGGACCAAAATGTGTAAACCTATAAGCAGCGTTCCGCACACACTCCCATAGAATATGTTGCACATCCTTTATAATTCCACTTTTGTACGACAAAATCCAATTATAGATTTTTGTTTCATTACATGTATGATTATAGCCGGTAGGTAAATGTGGTTCTATTTGTATCTATGGAAAAACATGTTTGTTTGTTATAATAAAATTATATTATTTGTTATTGATATTTTATAAATATATGTAAAGTAATTATGTTTATGTTATAATTAATTAATTATTCGCTTTTAACCGACAACCGCGAAGCAAAAGGGAGATTTATAAATTGACCGGTATGTATGTATGTATGTATGAGGGTATGTTATGTAGGTATGTTCATCTGTTCCCTCATAACATCTGAACTACCATTTACCTACTTATCATAATTTTACAAATGCGGTGCCGTTGGAACCGCCTTATTTGTCCGCTGGTTACAGCTATGTGATGTCGCATTAAATTTAATAAGTCGTCACTTGGTTGACATAAAGTATTAAACAAAGAACCTTTTAAAAGACTTCAGTAACAAATTCCTTAAATATACACAAGTTAGCGATTGCTCGCGGCTTTGCTTGCATACTCACGAATTCAGTAATCTGTGCTCACGATAATTTGGAATAATTTCAAAAATCACGTCGTGATCCAAACATATTTTCTTTTTATTATTAGTGACTTTTCCCTGAAGATCAGTGCTGTACTATTAGAATGTAGTGGTTTAAATGCACCTACCAATTACATACAACTTCGACTATCTTTTCTACTGACTTCCAAAAAGGAGGAGGTACTGTATTTTTTTTATGTTTGTCACCTCATAACTTTCGATAAGGTGAACCGATTCTCAAAATTCTTTTTTGTATGAATGCTGCTTCCCGTGTGGTCCCATTTAAATTTCATCAAATTCGGTCCAGTAGTTTTTGATTTACAATAACTGAATAGAATGGAAGTCGGTATTAATTTTTTCAAATTGTACTTGTAAATTTACTATGAATATGTATTAAATACATTACATATTGAATAGTTTCTAGTAGATAATAATTTCGATTGAGGGTTCTTTTTTTATTCATAAATTGTAGAGCGTGACCTTTTAGTTTTAGAACTCAATTTTATTACCTTATTTAACCTATATACTAAAAGCTTTTAAAATTTCTATGGACTAAAGAGCAGGAAAAAAATACAGCTGCTTTTTTTGTAATGTAATGATTACCATGTAATGTAATGTAATGATGAATATGATTATAATGTCGATGTGTGTGTCTTTCTAGTTATGAACGTGGATGAAAGGATATCTCCTCTCCTCTTTATTCACGTTCATAACTAGAAATTAGTCCTTGTGCTGGTATCTGGTGGCGTGTCTCTCGGGATCCAATGGGTTCCGTCTCATGTTGGTTTACGCGGTAACGAGGAGGCCGATAAAATGGCAAGAGAAGCCATATCAAATGGTTCTGAAGTGTTTATGAAGCCAGAGTACTCAGAAGTGCTCTTCAAATACAAAAACAATATCTCAACGCTCTGGAAATAATACTTTGACATAATTTCTTTACAAAAAGGTATATGCTACAAAACTATGCAAAGCGAGCCTCCTCGTATACCGCGGTTTGCCAACATTAAGTTGTGTCGTAAATTAATAGTAGTCGCTCATAGATTGCGTTCCGGACACGTCCCTTTTAATAGCTTCAAACATTTAATGAAAAAAGTAAACAGCCCCGATTGTAACCTATGTGGAATCAAAGATGATATATACCACTTTTTGACTGAATTTGCCCGAAGTGTATGTATGAGGGAGGATCTACGAGTATCTACCCATGCACTTCGGACTTAACCGATGTGACGTGGGTATATTCCAAAGTATCCTAGCTGCGCAAACATCCGACGCAGCTAGGTTTCTATATCGATCCGTATATAGGATCACTAAAGAAGAATAAAGTTGTTAAGTGTAGATCTAAGAGCAGCACATATGGGACTGACATAGCCGTTGGACGACTAAAAGCCCCTAAATAAAAGCAGAAAAAAAAAAAACTAGTAATTACACAACCTGCTAGGAATACCTACATCATATTGTTCGCTGTTATGAAAAATATTGTTTAAAAGCTAGTAGATTTTTAGTGTTTGTTGCAAGAACTTGTCGAGAGAAAGCCGGACTCGTGAGCAGAAAATTTAGAAATTGGCTAAGAGTTAATTTTAAACATTTCTAATGGCTGGTTCATTTTTAAATATTATTTAGAAAAATAAATCGTCCTTGGGATTCATATATTTCTTAATCTATAATTTGTGCAATAGTTTTCATAGTCCCGTGATTAATTTGTAGTATAATTGTGGATATAGTAGTTTAAAAATATAAATTAGTATGACTATTCGTATTATGAGCTTGTATAGTATTGTGTGTGTAAATTCATTGATATATGACGTACTTATCTCTCTTCGACTTCTCTATACATTATATCTACATCTACACTATAACAATATTATAAAGAGATAAAAATATTGAATAGGCTCCGAAACAACTGGACCGATTAGAAAAATTCTTTCTATATTAGAATCCCACATTTTCCCGGAAAAAGTGGCACGATTATGGTTTGGGCAGGAATTCGTCTCGGCTGTAGAACGGATCTCGTTTGGATACAAGGCAATATGACTGCTCTAAAATACCGAGATGAGGTGCTAGAGCCTGTAATCTTGCCCCACAGACAGCAAATGGAACAAAGTTTCCAGCTAATGCACGACAATGCCCGTCCACATACGACGCGTATCGTTACAAGTTGGTTACAACAGCATGATATCCAAGCTTTACACTGGCCTGCACAATCCCCTGACTTAAATCCTATTGAGCATGCCTGGGATATGCTTCAGAGAAGAGCTCTTAGGAATTTCCCTGAAGATATTGTGCATGAAAACCAGCTTTTCTTGCATCTTAGCAGGACTTGGGACAGTATTCCACATTAGGGTATTGACACCCTTGTTTTGAGTATGCAGAACCGCTGCAGATGTGCCAGGAGAGTCTTGGATCCACGGATTATTAATTTTAAGTTTTCAACAACTTTTATAAAAAAAATTGTTGTTTTGTTTAGGTTTTGATGTATCAAAAATAAAGTTAGGATTGAAATTTTGTCTGAGTTTTTCCTCTTCTTCTAAGTTTGTTTTTAAATTTAACTTTATCTAAAAGTTTATTATCAGATTATACTATAGGCTATTAAACAAGGTTTATTTTAATGTGTAGGTGTCTTAACAAAAAGTTAATAGAATTTTAGTTATTCCCTAGACCATGTTGATGTGTGTAACTCGATAGATCATGAACACGACGCATTAGTGTTTAATATTTAACTATTATACTTATAGTAGCGTTTCCAATACGTTAACGTAAAGTTACGTTCCAATTTGAGTATAGAAATAGTAGAATGGCTTTTTGGGTAGTTATCAAACGGCAACCGGAGTCGGACTGCAGTTGTAGCGGGTGGATTGTTGAAAGTTGTGAAATAGTAGAATTGCCCCCCAGTTTTATAGACTTTTTTTATAGAAGATGTCAATATCTACAAAAAAGTCCACATTACCATATGTCTAACTATTTCAGTTATGTCACAGTAAATACTTTTTCATTTTGAAATATGCAATAGTGGCCACATTATTCGTACTTTGGTATTAATCCTTATCTACTAAAATAATAAAGAGGAAAGTTACATAATTGTTTGTTTCTTTATAATGGATACACGTAAAACTACTTAACTGATTCAAACAATTCTTTCACGAGTATAAAGGTACATTATGCCCGAGTAATATACGCTAATATTAGATTCATTCTCATCATCATCCATCACCACGCGGCGCAGGTTTTAGATAAACCGAAACTATCATTCCCCCTTTGTAAGAAAACTCAGATAAAAAACTAAGCTTTAAAACTACCAAAACGCGTTCAGATCAGTTCGAAAATTAGGTTTATTGCAATCATTTACTTGTTCCAAAATAAAATAAGTAGATCAACTTAATACTTACCACAAATAATATATAGGTAGGTACCAATATAAATCCTTTATATTCCTCCTCACTCTCTAAACGTCCTTCATAACAAGGTTCTAGGTATAATATAGGTACATGGTATACTAGCTACTTACGAAGTTATGTAGAATGAATTTCATTGAAGATTCATTTGAAATCCTTATTTGATTTCAAAAACATACTTAAAGAGTAATAAAGGTATCGATATTTTCCCATCTCTATTGTCGATATAACAGTAAACATCCCTATTGCCTGTCTGTGTAATGTGGGCTCCCCCCGACCCCCTATGCGCCCGATAGAGAGAGTAACTGCTCGTGAGAAGTGTAGTACATTTTTTGATAGAATTTACGTTTCGGGGCAAGTCGTTTTTCACCCCCTACATGGTATCAAAATATTTTGTTTTTGATGTCAATTGCTCCAATAGAATGTATTCTATGCTCGTACGTTTTATTATTTTGAGAAACGTTCTTGGTTTTTGTAAAATATTTTTTTTATTAGTCATAGATTTTGCGCAAAAACATGGCTGGTTTAGATGGGTGTAACTTTATAGTACTTTGAAATACTGAAAAAAACAACGTACGGGCATAGTAAACAATGTGTTGATTACATGAAAAATAAAATCACTGAAATCGGTCAATGTTTAGAGGAAGAAAAGAGTTTTCTCTTTTAGTATGGATATGTACTGGCTATTGAATCCTCTTAAGATCGTAATGATGACAGGTATGTCAAAGTTTGTGTCAGTTTCTGTCGTGCGATTGTCTAAGAACAAACATCGTTGCATCTTTGACAACATCCGTGTAACAAATGACGGAATGACAAGAAACGTTGGAAAAACAACCTTATGTACATGGGCGATATCTCAAAGTATTTGACATCGGTGAACTCGTCGACGAATCATTTGAGAATCGCACGGCCGATAGCTTAGTCAAAAGCACCCTGTCATTTTGACAGCTCGATACACTAGGGATACGTTCCGGGAAGCGCCCTCAACGCTCACAACTGTCGCGCCCCGTGGCGCCCCGGTTTGCCGTTCCTTTTGGTTCTCTCACAGTGACAGCTCATAATGATCACGTAAACCCGCCTTCGAACCGCGAGCGTTGTGGTCGCGGCGTGAGCGTTTTCGGTGACGTCATCGATGACGTATCGAGTGCCGCGAGTGATTTCGGCGCTTCCCGGAACGTAGCCTAGACGTGCTCGGCGACCGTCGAGGGTGATGAAATGTAATGACAGTTTGTTCCAAGGTGATTAATTTTATATTTGTATGTACGTAGGTACTGTATTTTATTATTAGTGTTTACTGATTGATTTAATAAGTACTTAAATTTACTCATATAACCATGTAAATATTTTATGACATTTTGGTATAAAGATAGATAGGCTTTGGAGAAGATAATAAGCTACTCGAAGTACTAATCCTGCTCAGACGATGTCGCGGGCACCAGCTAGTGTAGATATGTATTTAATATTATAGCAGTGATGCATGCGGGAGGCGTATGTCCAGCAGTGCACGTCCTACGGCTGAGATGATGATGATAGCAGTGATTAAGTTAATTAGTATTTATATTAGTGATTAAGTAATTAGTGGAATGGCTTTTTAGGTAATGGTCGAACGACAACAGGAGTTGAACTGCAGCTGCAGCGGCATAGATAGTTGGACGTTGTAAAATAGTAGAATTGCCCTCCTGATATAATAATACCAAATGGAGGACTTTCTCGTTGTAGTCTTGGCAAGTTATGTAAGCTGGATATTGTAATGAGTGAATATAAAGGCAACTGCTGAAGAATCTAAAACACGGAACCAAGTGAACTCACCAGCGAACGTATTACACAGTTTTTTTATATTTTTCAGAAATACTTTACCGTGTAGGAGAATGTGTTAGACAGTGCAGTGTAGGTAATTATTACGAATCTTGAATATAGTAAGTAGGTCTTTTTTACTATACAGGTCTTTCGGGTGAAGTCATGTGGCAGCAGCAGTGCAAGTACCGAACTTACCAATTGATAAAGAGTCTTAAATTCGTCATACTTCGAAAAAACTGGCTATGTCGATCATTGCAAGTAAGTAAAAAAATTAAGCGATCGGTAGACAAATTCGATAAGCTTTTATGGTTATAACGATAACCCTAGCATGGAATTTAAACTACGTTTGAGATTGTCTATTTAATCGATTTTAACGTATGTTTTGTCAGCTTTGAAAATGACCTCGATATAGCTTATCGACAGGGGACGGGAATTGGGATATTGTTTAGTTGCGTTTGATGTTACTAAATTTATAAACGCGAAAGTTTGTATTTATGCGGATGAATGAATGTTTGTTATTCTCTTACGCTCACACGGCTGACCCGATTTAGATGAAATTCGGCATGGAGGTAGATGGGGCGCCGCATTAGCACATAGGATAATTTTCATCAACATCGTTATCATCCATCACCATGCGGGTGTACCCGCGGGGCGCAGCTAGTATTCAATAAAAAATAGACTTCGGCCTTCTTTAGATCGTTGAAGAGCGAAATGCTCTTCAAATGATAAGAGGACAAATTGTGGAATGCAAACAATTCGTAATAATCGATATACTGTCGACAATTTGACGAAAGTGTAAGTCGTCGATATGACTTCCATAATTGCTAGAGGCGATACGATTTTTTGTCGAATTTAGCGATTCGACAAATTTTACGACTATTACGGTACTTGCATACTGCTGGTGTATAATAACATCCATTCAACCTGTTATAAGTAATTAATAATATTGACGTCATAGAATTTAGAAATGAAGTTATTATGAGAGGCCCTTCCCTGTGACCCAGAAACACGAATGTCTATCTATAGAGCACTCAATAATGATGAACTAGACCGAACGTAATGTAATTGTCCACTTTCTCTGTAATTACTAGAAATAGATTTAAGAACTTTATATATTGATGTTCGAGAGTTCTAAGTTTGCTAGCTATTAGTTTATTGTTTTAGGTCTTGATAACGAACAGGAAAACTAATGTTTCATCAAACTAATAAGGACGCGACGCTATTATTGCTAGCTAATATTTGGGGACTACCTACCATTACCTCTACCATGAATTGAAAGAGAGAGATGAGTTTGATGAGAGACCACAATATAAATGTCATCTATAGTCGATACTCGATCTCGCCTACCTATAAAGCTTGTGATTGTCAATTTTACTTTTACAATTGACCGCGAGGTGGCACTGTTCTTTTTTTCATACATTTTTTCGCAGCAGTCGATATCGAGCATCCATTGGTTTCAATGTTGTAAACACATGGTAGAGGTACTGGGAACTCTACTAGCCACGTTGGATTCGATGATTGAACTCTTTCTTGTAATATATCCTGCCTGGACTACCATCACTTCCAAACTTCGATATGCCGATAATCAATTATGGAACTGCTTATGATACGCGCTCGTACATGAAGCGCTCGTAGCGGAGCTCGACTTCGCGATCTTAACCGATCAACAAGTTAAGCAACACTTGCTGCGGTCAGGACAGGAAGAATAATGCCACTAGCACACACCCTGTGTGCTAGTGGCATTATTCAACTGAGCGCTTCCGTTAGGAGGGCACGTTAAGCCGTCGGTCCCGGTTGTTTCTCTTAGGACTACAGTCGTTAGGCCTTCGAGCGGCCTAAAAATTTCGAAATGGGTTGGCCACTATCATCATCATCATCAGCCTGTAGCAGTCCACTGCTGGACATAGGCCTCTCCAATTGCACGCCACTTAGGTCTATCTTGGGCTTCTCGCATCCAGTTTTTGCCAGCCGTCTTGCGCAGATCGTCACTCCACCGTGCCTCAGGACGTCCTACACTACGTTTGCCGAGACGCGGTCTCCACTCTAGAACTCGTTTACCCCAACGGTTGTCGGTTCTACGGCTAATATGGCCAGCCCACTGCCACTTCAGCTTGCTGATCCGGTGGGCTATGTCGATGACCTTGGTTCTCTGACGGATCACTTCATTTCTGATGCGATCCCTCAGAGAAACACCGAGCATAGCCCTTTCCATAGCCCGCTGAGCGACCTTGAGCTTGTGGACCATTCAAGCCGTCAGTGTCCACGTTTCGGCTCCGTATGTCATGACGGGTAGGATGCACTGATTGAAGACTTTCGTCTTCAGGCACTGTGGAATCGGCGAAGTAAGGACTCGACGTAGCTTCCCAAACGCTGCCCAGCCCAGTCGAATTCTTCTATTCACCTCGTTCTCAAAGTTGTTTTTTCCCAACTGCAATGTCTGCCCGAGGTACACATATTTTTGAACAACTTCGAGAACGGCGCCGTGTATCGCAATCGGTTCCGGTAGAACATGTTCGTTGAACATGACCTTAGTTTTGTCCAAGTTCATCCGTAGGCCGATGCGTATAGAAGAGTCAGCCAGGTCATTCAGCATCTGTTGCAGGTCCTGCAGCGTCTCTTCCACGATGACGATATCGTCAGCAAATCGCAAGTGAGAGATGTATTCGCCGTTGATATGAATGCCACGTCCTTTCCAGTTCAGCGTCTTGAACATATCCTCCATTGCATTTGAAAACAATTTCGGGGAAATAAAGTCCCCTTGTCTCACTCTTCGATGCAACGGTATGGGACTTGTTTGCTGATTCTGTACTTGGACGGACATAGTGGCGGTTTCGTAAAGACATCTCATCACTTGGATGTATCGCCAATCTATCTGGCAACGCTGCAGGGACTCCAGAACAGACCAGATTTCAACCGAATCAAAGGCCTTCTCATAGTCCACGAATGCTAGACACAGGGGCTGATTATACTCTTCGGTCTTCTATATAATCTGCCGCACTGTGTGAATGTGGTCTATGGTGCCGTATCCGCTCCGAAACCCAGCCTGTTCCGGTGGTTGGAATTCGTCGAGTCTACGCGCAAGACGGTTCGTGATCACTCTTGAAAACAGCTTATAGACGTGGCTTAGAAGGGATATGGGTCGATAGTTCTTCAGCAGGGTCTTATCTCCCTTTTTGAAGAACAGGGCGACCACACTCCTTCTCCATGCCTCTGGAGTTCTCCCTTTGAACAGGACAGCGTTAAAAAGCTTCTGGAGCGTCCTCAGTACGGGTTTACCTCCTGCTTTTAGTAGCTCTGTTGTAACGCCATCCTCTCCAGGGGCTTTTCCATTTTTAAGCTGTCCAAGAGCGATCTCGATTTCGCCAATACTGACTTCTGGCAAGTCTTCGGTGAAATGGCGTGTTAACGTGGCTCTATGATCATTTTCGGGATCAGGTCGAGATGCATGCGATGCGTATAATCGGCCATAAAAGTCCTCCACTTCCGAAAGGACTGCCGGCTTCGAAGCAACGACTTCTCCACTAGCTGTGGTCAACTTCGTCAGGTGGCTTCTTCCAAGAGATTGTACGAACACCTTTGAACCCCGATTCTGCTCGATCGCTCTTTCGATCGAAAGAGTATTGAAGCACCGGAGGTCGTGTCGTACGTTGTTGTTGATCTCTCGGTTTAGAGTCCGCTTTTCTGACGAAGTGATGGGTGGGTTTTCACGTCGTTCCTTCATTAGCCCCAAAGTCTTTTCTGAAAGCTTGGACTTCTTGCCCTTACGCTGCATGTAACAAAATCTCGTACCTTCTTCCCTGAGTACCCGAGTCACATTTTCGAGGTTCTGGTTTACGTCTGTGGTGGTTTCCACGGCAGCGAATTGGTTCTCCAGGTTTAACTGGAATGTTTCAGATCCTGCAATGGTTTGGAGCAGTGTTGGTCGGAGCCTGGACTTCATCAGACGGACACGTTGCGCCTTGAAGTTGATATTCAGAGAGCCTCGGACAAGTCGGTGATCGCTACCGGTATTGAACCTGTTGATCACGGAGACATCTCTAAATATGTGCCTTTTATTCGTCATGATGAAGTCAATCTCATTTTTAGTCCTAGTGTCGGGGCTTAGCCACGTCCACTTCCTTTGGGGCTGTTTCTTAAAGAAGGAGTTCATCAAGAAGAGGAAGTTCGAGGAAGTTGACGAGCATTTGCCCCCTATGATTTCTGCGTCCAAAGCCATGGCATCCTACTACCGATTCGCTGAAATTCTGTACTCACACTCTAGCGTTAAAGTCCCCCATGACAACGGTGTACTGGGTCTTTGTAGTGAAGTGTCGAAGCCCTCGATATGTCATCGAACATATCCTCCACTTCATCGTCCGAGTGTGTCGAAGTCGGTGCGTACACTTGCACCACCTTGAGGCTATACCTCTCGGTGAGCTTTACAATAAGGTACGCTACCCTGTTCGACACACTGGACACTTCCACAACGTTGTCAGAAAGGGACTTGTTTACCAGAAACCCAACGCCACCTTGGGATTGTTGGTCTCCCTCTCGGAAGTACATAAGGTGGCCCGATTCTAGGGTTAAGGTGTCCTCCCCCTCTCTTCGGACTTCACTCAACCCCAGTATGTGCCACCTAATTTTCCCAAGTTCCACCTCGAGTTGCGCCAGATGCGAGTCAAGCCTTAGCGTGCGTCCGTTATACGTCGCCAGGGTCAGTTGTTTGTGGTGGCCTCCCGTAGCCCGGAGATTCCCTTAGCACTATTTTATTAGCACCCCTCGCCCCGCCGTTACCATGGTCGCCACCATGACCAGGAATAGCAGGGCCGCCGGGAACTAGGGGCCGTGGCTTTTTGTTGTCCTGCATTGGAGGAGTTTGCCCGTAATCGCCACGCTGGGCAGGCGGGTTGGCAATCGCAGGGCGTAGCTTCTCGCACCGGTGACGTTGCTGCCCGTCACCGGCCTGTTTCATTTAGCGACGCCTGTTGGGATGGGTATACCGCCATCGGTCGGTTGTCAGAGCCTCGTTCGTCGATCAGCAGGATGCACCGCGTGCAGGTGAGGTTGACTTGGGTCAAAAGATGTTGGCTCGCCCTTTACATCTCACTAACCTATCCACCAATCCGCACTGGGCCCGCGTGGTGTATTATGGCCCAACTCCTCTCTCTGAGAAGAAGGCTCGAGACCGAGCATTGTAACAAAATGAGCTGATTATGACATGATTTTATGATTATGTTATCAATGAGATTGACTAATAGAGGCGTTTTACTCCTTGAATATGAAGTATAAAAATGGCAAATTTTATGCTATACCTACCTATAGCTAAAGTACACAACTCGCACAACGACTTTAACTACATTGACAAGATTAAAAGAGCAGGAATTTATATGAATCCTAGCTGTCAGAAAGGGATCAATATATTATTAACAAAAACAATACTTACAAATGAAAAGATACATCATTCTTGTTTTTTACACTTGTGCCAGTATGTTCTGCAGATTCTAACACATAAGAAGGCATTTTTTCCTAAATGTAGTACACGTGCTGCGTCGCTGCCAGACAGGCTGGAACTAAGTTGACTCAAGACAAGACAACTAGCTTGTGTTGATGTCGCCAAGCCGAGCGCAGTAAGGCGTATCTACCTCAGTTTATATTAACATCATTGTATGTTATACTGTTCTGTATTGTGCATAACTTGCAGCAGCGTGTGATGTACTGTAAGTCTGTTCAGAAACCATGCTTGTACTAAAACGCATCAACCATGCGTCGGCACGAGTAGTTGTGCCTCGAAAAGAGCGTATTTATAAACGTGATTAAAAACGACCTATGTGTGCAATTCTTCAGCAACGTGTTCTCACTTCAATAATTACACGGCCACACTTCTGTTTTATTTTTCTGGCTTTACGGGTTACCGTTAGCAATGTCAATGACTCGCTAATCGGGGTCATTAAGAAATAATGCAGTGCTGCAGTGGACTGCTACAGGCTGATGATTATGATGACGATGATGAAAAAATAATGTTATTTAGGTTTATATACCTATTGTAGTGGTAGGATTTCGCAGAGCCCGTGGGGAAAACCACATATTTGCCAGTAATTCAACCGTAAGCAGTAGTGTGCAAATATTACTGTATTTCGTTAAAGGGCAATGTTTGCAGCGAAATCACAGGGCTAAGGATTTTTAAAGTGAATGACAATCGATCTCGTAGAAGGGTCACTAAAATGCTGAAAATATTTTTTTACCAATAAAAATAGAACCGACTTCAACACCAATAAGTGTGAAATAACTTGTCCTAATACTTGTCGTGTTGTGTTATATTGTGATAATCCTACTATTCTATATGAATTTAAAATACAAAAATACAGGACTTACGTACATACGTACGTAGTCCTGTATTTTATAATTAAGACGCGGTCCAACCCCAATTTTAAAATAATTTACGATGCTTTACGTAAGGTTGAAAATAGCTTGTTAGATTGGACGATGTAATGCGAAAATGCGTTAATTTTGTACGTTTTCTTTATATTTTTCGATATATACTAACACAATTGAAAAAACTGCTGGTTATAACATTAGTACTATATGTTGGCTATGTATTACCTAAAAAATAATATAGTGTTATCGCTGAAAATTCTGAGAGGTTGGACGTGAAAGTTTATTTTTATGGACCTATTTAGGTTTTTTTACTGCAGAGAGCGAGTAATATTTATGAATTCTGTTCGGTTATTACTCTTTGCCTGTTCCTTTTCTAACCTAAGTATTTTTTTCATAGAATATTATCGATCTGTTTCGTTACACTAGATGTTTAAAGATTCTGCTTTTTACTATTATCAGGATACGACCGCGCCTTAATGTTTACTGATTAATATACCAAGTATTAAAATTTACTTATATAATACTATTATAGCAATTGCGTTTGACCATGTACATATTTTATGACATTTTAATAAAAATGTAGACATGGCCTTGGAGAAGATAATAAGCTACTCGAAATACTAATCCTGCGCAGACGTAGTCGCGGGCATCACCTAGTAGGTATTTACACTTTGAACTATCATGGTACCGACTTCAACAAGTTATAAGTCCCACGTTTTGGTGTTGATGTCGGTTCCGTTTTTTGGTATTTTTTTCTAGGGGAAATGATTTATGAAGTTGTAAAGTGCATGAAGTTATTAATTTATTGGTATTTTCTACCGACTTCCAAAAAAGAGGAGGTACTCAAATCGACTGTTTTTTTAAGTGTTTGTTACCTCATAACTCTTCGATTTGGTGAACCGATTTCCAAAATTATTTTTTGTTTGAAAGCTGGTGCTTCCCGTGTGCCCATTCCCGTCCCATGTAAATTCAGTCCAGTAATTTTTGAGTTACACTCCCATAACTGACTTTTACATAGTAATAGAATAGAAGTCGGTATTAAACTTTTCAAATTGCACTTGTTTTATTTACTTTGCAATGGAATGTGCAGGTTATAGGGAGAAATGCTTACGACGCTATTAACAATTTTGATTTCGATCAAACTATGAGCGTTGTTCGTCCCAAGCTATGAACTACCTGCAACACAAATTGCAAGTTGGAAGGCAAGTGCCGGCTGTAAAGAGCAAAGTTAGATGGAGTGCTTCCCCGATAGGCTTAACTTTAGATGGGCATCCGATACTCGCCGCGAATGTAAACACCACGAAGCCGACATAGTGGGAAATTCAATTTCAAACTTTTGTAAACTGTAACAAAATACACCCAACTTTCAAGTTTAATAAACGCTTTAACAAATTCAACTTTATTGATTTAGCCCGCTCCTGTCTAGCGTGGTTTTACGGCTTCTCATTCAGGATTCATCTTAGACACCATGCCTTTACGGTTTAAAGAAACCCCATTAAATCTAATGAGAGATAAGTGATGCCCAAGTGGGGGCCAGACATAAGAAATAAGATAAGATTCAATTATTGGCCTTATAACTACGTGTGTTACACTAGGCAAGTCAATATTATAATGTTCTATTTGATTTTATTGAATGAAAGGATAATATAAACCTTGCATTGCATTTCTCGCTGCGCGTCGCAAGTCCACGCGTGCTGAAATCGTATACAACATAGGAAAAATTGGCTTAAATGATATCAAGATGGATTATACTCGTGCTATACCTACTTCTTAAAATTAAGATAATTAATATAATTGCGTTAACATTATTTGCTACAGTCCGCTAATCTGTTTCTGCAAATTTATCATGGCAGTAATTCTGAAGTTATTTACCAGTTTCTTTTTATATAAGCTCTGACAAATTGCCATCGACCACACATGTTACTATTTAAGGTTGTAATAATAAATCAAAACAATCATAAAAAAATAGTCTCGAGTTACTACTCTCAACAACAGTGCAACTGCACTGGCCAAGTGCAAGTTGGACTCAGGCACTAACGACGGTTCTGTACATTTTAAGAAAGCCTCAAACATTATTGAATCTTTGCCGTTTGATCCCTAGACACGACTATTGCACCAACCGCAAAGCATAAATACGCTTTTTTTATATTCAGCTGCGTATTTACAGTTTTCAGATTGATTCATTTCTATGTGCTATAAGGCCTTGCTTCTTGCTAAAGTTAAGATTGTAGCTCAACGGAAAGTAGGTACCCCATAGGTTATGGATTACCTGTTCAAATATCAAAAATGCGACATGAACGCACATATCTTTTGATCGCTTTTTGACAAGTCGCATTTTTTCTCAGCTGAAAAAGACCGTTGATCGGAAGATTTGATATAAATATCAACTTGATACCCTTGAACCCCTACGTGTACCTACCCCTGAGAAATATGGTATTGTCAGACAGATAGACGGACAGACAGACAACAAAGCAATCCTATAAAAGTTGCTTTGTCTTTTTGAAGTACAAAACATTTTTTTTTCGGTGGTAGTGCCACGCTGTAACCCCACAGCCGAATGGGCCGGCACGACCGGAGAAGTACCACACTCCCACATAACACCGACGTGAAGTAACATAGCTTGCGTTGCGTTTTGTCGGTTTGTGGGAGGTTCCGGAGGCCCGATTCCCCCCTTCCCCGTTCACCCTCTCCTTCCGCCTCCCCCTTTACCTTCACCCCTTTTATCTTGTCCTTCCTATAATCCTTCCTCAAAGGTCGGCAACGCATCTATGAGACCTGTATTGCGGATGTCCGACGGTATCTCTTACCATCAGGTGAGTCACTTGCTCGTTTGCCAACCTAACCCATAAAAAAAACCTAAAAATTTTTAGTCAAACTGAGAGATGACTCCTGTTTTTAAAATTGGTAAAAAAAAACATTAGTAGGTATGTTTCCGCTAATCTACCGCCTCGTGACAGAAGAGTTGCCTCGTCCCTGCAGCTGCATGCCGCTAGCTCCGTTTTATTCCAAGCCACAGAAAATTACCTCCACTCACTGAATCTCATTGAACTGAAAGTTTTTCTAATAAAGCCGGAAGCCAGTGGCGTACCCACTTCCTACTTACTTCCGATTTAATGTGCTTTTTATACTTTCTGTGGTTTCGAGGCAAAAAAAAATGGGAAAGAGCTTGTAGAATATGTCTCATTAGTATATAATACGAGCTGGTGCCCACGACTTCGTCTGCGCACGATTAGTATACTTCGAGTAGCTATTTATATTATGTTATCTTCTCCAAGGCTATATCTATATTTATACCAAACTGTCATAAAATATTTACATGGGAAAATTTAAGTACTTAGTAAATCAATCAGTAAACACTAATACATACAACGTACATACAAATATAAAATTAATCACCATGGAAAAAACTGTCATTACATTGACAGTTGACGGTATTTGTGTCTACATTTCATCACCCTTGACGGTCGCCGAGCACGTCTACGTATCAAGCTGTCAAAATGATAGCGAGCTTTTGACTAAGCTATGAGAACGTCAAAGTTTGTCTTTGACAGAACTGTCATCATTACGAGCTTGACGTAGGCGGAGATCTTATTATTTTGTCTATGCTGTGCCCAAGAATAATACGCTTTTTCATCCGCTTGATGATGGATGATGATGATGATGAAAAGTGTACTATGAGTTAACCCAGCGCCTCATCTACCTCCATACCAAATTTCGTCAAAATCGGCCAAGCTTTTTGAGTGTGAAAGAGTAACCAAACATCCACACATCCACCCATCCATAAATCCCTACATCCATACTCACAAACTTTCGCGTTTATACTCGTAATATTAGTAGGAAGTAGGATTTTTATTGATTTTAGGACCATAAACTGAGATTTAAAACACACACGTGTAATGATGTTGTAATGATAGTAATTAAATCAATATTTTGTTATGAATTCAACATTATTCTGACGTCTATTGACTTTTTAGAACTAGCCCCATTTTATATTTAAGTACTTTTAGTTTTGTAATCGACTTTCCGGAGGTGGTGTTTTAGTGCGTCAACTGATTGTGTCTGATTGGCTGGCGCCTAAATGACGCCAACTAGTCTGAATATAGCTACACAAGCGATTTACTGGGAGTGGAGTTTGGAACGAACACTACCTTGAGTGATTTCGAGCAAGCAACATCTCCGTAAGGTGTTATTGTTTAAGTGTTGTGAAAAGTGAACAAATAATTACCAATATCGCTTAGTAGTGATATATTATCTAATCAAGTGATGTGTATTTATATAAAGTAAGTAAATATGAGTGAAATAAACAGTGTGATTATATTCTGTGGTGTTTAATATTCTTCACATTTCAGAAGTGGGATGTAACCAAAGAGTTATAGCCAAGTGTGCTGTAAATGAACTAGAAAGCTGGGAGGTTAAGTGTGCCTCTGAAAGCAAAGTGAGTTGTGACCAAGAAAGCCAAGTGTGCTAAGAATCATTGTATTAGAACGCAGTGAGGTTAAGTGTGCCTCCAGAAGCTAAGTGTGCTTAGTAAGCGAGCTAAGTACGCTCGAAGCCGCCGTGAATATATTTACTATCCGGTAATGGAATCAGACGAACCAAAAACTCCAGAGGAAGAACCACCAGTATTCGAACGGAATAGGTCCAAAAGAAAGCGTACGGATACTTCGACTTCGAGGACAGCAGCCAAGTCAAAACGTGCAAAGAAGAGGTCAAGGAAGAATCGAAGAAGATCTACTTCGACTTCTTCAAGTAATTCTTCAACGGAGTCATCGGGTACATCATCCCGGCACAAGAAGCGTAAGAAGTCTACTAGCTGGACTACTCAAAAGGTACTGAAGCTTATGAATTCTTTGCAACCGGAAAATAGTAAGTCTCGTAATTTAAGCAATAATAGCCTCCATAATGTTGTACCAGAATTTGACCCCACAAGTAAATCTCAAAGTGTTGAGAGTTGGCTTAGGAAAGTAAATGAAATTGCTACCATATACGAATGGAATGAGAAGCAGACCATACATTTTGCACTTCAGAAACTCACAGGACTTGCCAAAAAACGGTTTGAAGCTCTCCCTAGCGTAATTTTTTCTTGGCCCGAATGGCAAGCAAAGCTTAAAAAGGCGTTTCCAAATGAGCAAAATTATGGTCGGCTTCTCGAAGAAATGTTAGCTCGTACGACAGTAAACAACGAAAATTTAGGCGAATATTTTTATGACAAACTAACACTTGTGAACAGATGTGATATTATTGGAAAGAAAGCTGTAGACTGTATTATACATGGCATACTTGATAAATCTATTCGAAATGGGGCTCAAGCGCTAAATTGTGAAGAACCGGAAGATTTATTAAATTATCTGAACTCTCAGTGCCCCTATTCAGGCAACAACTCGTTGCCAGCTAAGAGGCGAAGTAACGACGTCTTGCCACTGCGCAACTCTGTATCAACCTCTAATAATAATTCGGTTGTTTGTTTTAACTGTCGTACAAAGGGTCACACTTTTTTCAAGTGTCCGAAACCTCTCATCAAATGCAAAAAATGCAACAGGGTGGGTCACGATAGCGAAAATTGCAATCTTGAACCTCTAATGCCGCGGTCGGGACTTAGATCTAATAATAATGAAGAACGCAAAACTTTTACTATTTCGACTCTGAACGATAGTAATAGTAAATTTTTTAAAGAAATAATCGTTAACAATAGTAATTTTATTGCATATGTAGATTTTGGTAGTGAATGCAGCTTGATGAGAGAATCTGATGCAGAGAACCTTAATTTGTCCAAGGTCATCACGAAATTGCCTGTTATCAAAGGCTTCGGTAACTCTGCAGTAACCCCTATTTATCGCAGCTTCGTAAATATTAGGATTGATGGAGTTGAGGCGACTGTCGAAGTACTTGTAGTAAATGATAAGTTTATGCAAACACCCTTATTATTGGGTCAAAACTTTACAGAATTGCCATCAGTTACTGTTTATAAGGACAATAGTAAACTATTTTTTTACAATAGTCCTAATCTCAACACTAGTGACACCAACGAGCACTGCTTAAAACTATCAATTTCGAATGATACTGAAGTTTCTAAGTCAAGACTAGTCGAAGTTACCGCTTCAGACTCTTCTTTCTCTGGGGATGTCTATATAGAAGGTTATACTAGAAGTGAACCTGGTAAGGAATATATCTTACATTAAGGAGCTTACCATATCAAGGAAGGGAAGTGTCACATACTTTTGACAAATCTATGTCGCGTGTCTTAAGGCATACCAGGGAATACTTTAATAGCTAGAGCATTACCTTTTGTCGAAAGAGAAACTATGTTTACTAACAGGATCATGAAAGGTATTTCAAATTTTGAGCCTTTACTGAAATCGGACATTAAAGTAGGTTCTGGGGTAGATGATAAAACTCTCGATAGGCTTTTCGAACTTCTACAATCCTATCGTGACTGTTTTGCGTTTAATTTGAGTGATATTGGTTGCACAAACTCTGTAGAAATGAAAATAGACCTGCTAGACGATAGGCCTGTCGTATATAGACCATATCGTTTGTCTCACTCTGAGAGAAGTCAAGTGCGCGAAATAGTTGACGAACTATTACAAAACGATATCATTAAAGAATCTGAATCCAACTACGCGAGTCCAATTCTCATAGTTAAGAAAAAGACGAGCGAACCGCGGCTATGCGTCGATTATAGGGCTCTCAACAACAAGACTAGAAAAGATTGTTTCCCTTTACCCCTTATTGACGACCAACTAACAAACTTAAGTGGTAATAAATTCTTCACTTCTTTGGACCTCGCTTCTGGTTATTACCAGGTCCCTGTATCAAAGGACAGTCAGCCCCTCACTGCATTTGTAACTCCCGATGGGCATTACGAATTCAAAAGAATGCCTTTCGGGTTGGCTAACGCACCAGCTGTTTTCCAAAGGGTAATAAATAGCATGCTTGGTCCTAAACGGTACGAAACAGCTTTGGCTTATTTAGATGATATCCTGTTGCCATCTATTGATCTAGAAGAAGGCTTCAATAGGCTTGAAGAAGTCTTAAAATTATTGCGTGTAAATGGTCTAACCCTTAAACTTTCAAAGTGTCGTTTTTTTGACAATTTCATCAATTACCTCGGATACGAAGTATCTGCCAATGGCATACGTCCAAATGAAAATAAAGTTTTGGCTGTAAAAGATTTTCCCACACCCCGGAACGTACATGAAGTTCGTCAATTTTTAGGTTTAGCAAGCTATTTTAGGAAGTTTGTCAAAGGTTTTGGTGAAATAGCGAGGCCTTTGACAAATTTACTGAAAAAGGGAAATGTATTCAACTGGACGAAAATCGAATCAAACGCATTTTCTTTACTTAAGAAAGGTCTAATCGACAGACCAACACTAGCCTTGTATAACCCTGAACTTGAAACGGAGTTGCACACTGATGCCAGCGCTTTAGGAGTTGGAGGAATTTTAATGCAATGGCAAAATAATCCTCGAGTTCTCAAACCAGTAGCTTACTTTAGTAGACAAACTACACCAGAAGAGCTTCACCTGCACTTTTACGAGCTTGAGACGTTGGCAATAGTTTGCTCACTAAAAAAATTCCGCGTCTATCTATTAGGGTTAAAATTTAAAATTGTAACAGATTGCCATGCACTGCAAACCACATTAACTAAGCGTGATTTGGTACCCCGCATAGCTAGGTGGTGGCTTCAAATCAGCGAATATACTTTTTGTATTGAATACCGTCCAGGAACCCGTATGGCACATGTAGATGCCCTTAGCCGAAATACAACATTGACGACTGATATTGACGATGAATCTACTGTAACAGTTTATAATATAGAGACAGATAATTGGCTATTAACTCTACAAATGTCAGATCCTGATATTTCCCGGATTGTCTAAATTCTTAAACCCGAAACCGACGATGTGTCTAAGGATATTAAAAGAAATTATGTCATCAAAAATCATAGAGTTTATAGGAAAGTAGGAGAAACTCTTTGCTTGGTTATTCCTCGAGGTGCTCGCTGACAAATTTGCCGCTCAAATCACGACGAAGTAGGACACTTAGGTATTTCAAAAACAATCGAAAGAATTAAATCTCTTTTCTGGTTCCCAAAACTAGGACGATTTGTAAAAAAATACGTTAGATCTTGTATTCAATGTGCTTATAATAAAGATAACGCTGGTGGACGCAAAGCTGGAGAAATGTATCCGATAGAGAAAATAAGCATTCCCTTCCATACGATTCACGTAGATCATCTTGGGCCATTCGTAAAAAGAAAAATGGTAATGCTTACATTTTAACTATTGTGGACGGATTCACGAAGTACTTGTGTAAGGGCGGTGAAAGACACAAAAACTAAAACTACAGTAAAAGTTCTGACAGGTATATTCTATGACTTTGGTTTACCATCCAGAATAATATCTGATCGTGGCACATCTTTTACCTCGACGGCTTTTAAGAGTTTTTGCGATAGTCATGGCATTAGGCATATACTTAATGCAGTCGCATGTCCCAGAGCAAATGGTCAAGCTGAAAGGTATAACCAAACCATCTTAAATGCCTTAGCAAAGCACAACGATGGCAAAGATGAACGCATTTGGGACATGTGCCTGGGAAAAATTCAGTGGGGTATTAATAACTCCTTAAATTCTTCTACGCAAAAGACAGCTACGGAAGCTTTATTTGGTATTAGGTTAAGAGATAGTCTTACTAACAAAATGAATATAGGCATTGATAGAACACCAGCAGAAATACAAGACGTAAGGGACGAAGTCAGTAGTAATATTAAAGTTAGTCAAGAAAAACAGAAACGAAATTATGATAAAGGTAGAATTCCTGCTAGCATTTACAAAATAGGAGACTTGATAAAAATAACAAGAACAAATTTTAACAACAAAGGCAAAAGCGCTAAACTGTTATCGAAATTTATTGGCCCCTATATATATATACTATGAGTTAACCCAGGGCCTCATCTACCTCCATACCAAATTTCATCAAAATCGGCCAAGCTGTTTGAGTGTGAAAGAGTAACCAAACATCCACACATCCACCCATCCATAAATCCCTACATCCATACTCACAAACTTTCGCGTTTATACTCGTAATATTACTAGGAAGTAGGATTTTTATTGATTTTTGGACCATAAACTGAGATTTAAAACACACACGCATAATAAAATCCCTAGAAGTTAAATTAGTATCTCACTGTAAGTTATTTACGAGTAAACAGAGCATTTTCAATTTAACCGGGTAATACAGTTTTTGTAACAACAAAGAGGTTTTTTACCGCTGAAAATCCATAAACATTTTTGGAATAAATACACGTGTTTGTCATTTATTAAGTTAAACACTCATTTATAATTATCAAATTATTCATAGTTTACAAAAATATTCATGATTCAAATATTTGCTTTTACTCAAATGTATAATTTTGAAGTAAGTTAAGTTGTATATATGTAGGTGCTGTATGTCCATTTGCATTGCGTTTCGTGCGTAAAAAATTTTAGCGCCATTCCCCAAAATTTAAAAAAGCGACTTCAAAAAGGAGCAAGTTATATTCGACTGTATTTTTTTTTTAGTATGTTCACCGATTTCTCCTCCATTTGTGGACCGATTCTCAATATTCTTTTTTTTGTTGAGTATACTTCCGCGGTGGTCCCATTTATATTCAAAAGTTCATCAAATACGGTTCAGCAGTTTTTGAGCTACACTACAATAACTGACACAGTGTTTCGCCTATTTTAATGATTAGATGATATCGTGATGAACGGTCAATGATAATCGGTCTCGTAAGTAGCAAGGGTTACTAACAGGGTAAAAAATTTTTTTTATCGATAAATGAAGCCGATTTCAATACCAAAATGTGTGAAATAACTGGTAACTATTGGTTTATCGTATTTTTTTTTATTTTGATAACATACTAATATAAATTTATTTATTTAATATTAAGGGCAGTCTATTATTACATTACATTATTTAATAAACATATACTCTTATATATTATGTGATATTTTTATAATTTCCATTCTAGAACATGTCGCATAGTAATGTTGTTTAAGCATGAGTACAATTCTGAGTAACTGTTATGACATGGTATTTAACAAATATCAAATCAAATCTTTTTTTTTCTTTTTAGTATCTTAATTTTTAAGTGAGGGTTTGGCCAGATCTTGACAATGTCACCCCCGTAAGACAAATCAACGCGTTAATGTCAGCCATAAAGAAACATGTACCTTCTAATTAGCATCCTGGCCTCATAAGAATAAGGAAGGGCAAGGAGACTTACAGATTCCCATATCGTATACATCAATGTTAAAAAACCTTGTCGTTGCGCATCGCTTCGGACACATTCCATCAAAATATGTTGGACATCTGAGACGTCTGGGAGTTCACAACTACGGGCGATTCCGACGACACTTTCTGCCTCACACTACCTCTATGTAAAACCAGCTGCCACTTGAGGTGTTTCCGAACAGATACGACTTGCGAGCGTTCAAGAAAAGAGCCTATTCCTTCCTCAAAGGCCGGCAACGCATCCTCGAGACCTTTGGTATTGTGGATCTCCGTGGGCGACGATGGTGAGCCGCCTGCTCGTTTGCCAACCTTTACCATAAAAAAATCTTCAACTACACCACAGGCCACAGTTTGGTGTGTCTGGCAGGCCAATTAAAATTTAGAGTTGTTGACGGAACGTGTCCGGAGCGAAGTCTCAGCAGCGCTACTATGTGTTTGCGCTTAGATGATCAACTTAAATCAAGATTCAGAACTGAGCTCCTTTCTGGAATACCAGCCTGAATCTCAATTGCTAACATAGCTAGCATAGCGGCGTGGGGTAATGTGTGTGGTCGTATTGGGCTCTCGATAAAGGAGTATTTGGGTGGTGATAGGACACTTCTGGTCTCCGCCTGGTTAGCTACCACTCTCAAGTTTGAAAATCTGTCGCTAAGCACCTGACAGGAACCACCTTACAGACCGATCCCATCTTTAATTTTTTTTACATTGAAATTAGGGGAAATTATTATATAATTATATATAATATATATATTATATTAATTAATTTCCAGTTTCAATCAAGTAAGGCAAACGCTGAATGAATATCAAAATCATTGTATTGCAGATAATGCATTTCACAACCACGACAAATACATTTTACCCAATAATTTTAACAGCACAAGAAGATTAGAGTCACTTTAAAAAGTTAATCTAAAGCTCTTATTGCAGAACTAATTACCGGTTCCGTAATTGAATGAACGTTATTGTGAGACTTCGTGCGGAAACAATGAACGAATGAACTGAATGAGTGTAGTGGATGGTTGGATTTCCAGTTCTTATAAGTGGGAAAAATCATGGACTGCATTGTAGTGTTTCTAATTAGGATGCGGTGGTAAAGTATTTTGGTAGGGGTGAATACTGAATACATAGGGAGAAACGCGTGTGTGGAACAAAGGTAAATAGATTTCTCGACTAGCTCAGTTGGTAGTGAATGCCCTACCTTCGAAGCGCGGGGATCCCTGGGTCGATCCCTGGCCTAGCCTGGACTGCGGGGAAGTAAGTGTGGAAACATTAAAGGAAAAAATATCATCACGTAACTGTTTTAAATGCTTATTACTGGCAACTTCCAATTATTTATTCTATGGCAATATGTTATACAGACAATATGCTTGGAACAGATTTCGATTTAAATAATAAGCTCGATATGCTTGTTCCTAATAATAATTTCATATTGCAGCTAGCTGTGTTCCGTGGATTCACCCGCGTGGTGATGGATGATGACGATGATGAATCAAGTATAGCGTATGTTACCCAGGCATAATGTAGCTTTTTAGCTAATGTGGCATCTTTAACCCTTTTTGTTTCACATTAGACGCTCGGTGTCCGAATGACAACTGAACGCTTATTTAACGCCATCTTCTCAGTAGACTTGACTTGGTCACTTGACCGCTACGTGGTTCAAGAGGAAAGCTTAGAGGACGAGTGTATTGTCGGTCTTACCTCTTTCAATGTCTTTGGTATGCTTAACAATAGTATGACCAAATGTATGTTCGTAATTTTTTTTATAAATATAAGTTAAATAAAAACCAAAATTTAATACGTAATTTACGTCATGCCTAATAATAAATTAGTATAATAACCCATCTGGCATCGCACATGGAGCAAATGACCCTGCGACACTAGCAGCGTTTCCTCGCTGGATCGCTATAGCCAGTCTTTGCACCAGGTTTCCTGGAGCAGGTCGTGATCCAGGTACGACCCGGAACGGGAGTCAAGGCCTCTATCCGTCAATCGGCGGCCAAGCTTTGGTATTAAATATACTCTAAACCAATTTATTTAGTTGTCCGGTGTGAATAAATCGGTGCAAGGTATACAGGACCGTTTATTATGCATCCACTTCAACACTGACATTGACAGCAATATATTCCAGCACAACACTGATATTTGCAACAAAGATCACTTCGCTGAATTGCTGGTACAACAAAATTCACTCGCGTCGAGTTGCCTGCAGTTGAAACAATACAACTAATGCTCCACCTGCTGCTGCCGTCAATAAGCCGCGAGAGCTCGTCAAGCGGGTTTGATTTTACAATTCTAGTGTTCAGTAGTAAAGCGTTGGTAAAATTAAAATGGTTTCACCAGACAATGTTCATTATCATACCAAGGGCACATGTTCAGAAACTTCATTGTTGATTATGTATCTGAAGAGCATGTCTGTAAATTAATACGAATCATTTTTACGAAATAAAAAGTAGCTAGTGTGTTATCCAGAGTATAAATGATGTATATTGCAAATAAAAAAAACATAGCTAAATACAGCTGTGTGCTTATAAACTTATTTTATAAACCTATTTATAAACAAGTAAAAGTAATAAATAAGCAAAAGTAATTACATAAGCAACGATTTTAATTCTATAGACTAGAATTTGCCTGAAGTTAGAACTATCAAAGGCTAAAATGCGTAGCCGAGTAATAGTCACCATTTCCCTTGCTTATGTAATGTGAACACGTAATTTTTCCGTTTCCATTGCAAAAGTGAAATTACAATTTACAAGTCTGAACTGTGAAGGATCTATTATGCTGTAAAATTAAAATCCCATGACAACAAACTAATACAAGTGTAAAAATATACATTCAATTTTGATAGGGTATGTCATTATACTTAGCATACCTATACTTTAGTAAGTAACGATCATTGCTCGACTATAGAATAAGATTTTATGTTAAACTAGCAAACCCTGCGAACTCCGTTTCGCCATCAGATGGCTTCGTTTTATGAAACATTTTGTTTGGCGCCATCTACTTAAAATATTGGTTTGTAGTACATGCTATGTATCAGAGATGGCGCTGTATGTGAAAAAAGATTTTCCCGCTTTTTTTTTTTTTTAATTTTTCCTGAATTTTCTTTACTATAAACCTCACGGAGCCCGAGACCTTTCCAACGAATGCAAAACCGTGGAAATCGGTTCATACGTTCTGGAGTTATAGCGTCAGGAAGGAAAACCCGACTTATTTTTATATAGTAGATTATAAATAAATATATATATATATATATATATACATATAATAAATTATTCTATCGTGAAGTAATTACTTCGTTGTAAAAATTACTTAGCACCAAGTAATCACTTATTTATAAATACTAGTGTTAGTACGTTACCTTTGCGCATGACAGTTGCAACGTCACCCAGAGCTTTTAGAACTGCAGTCGTCAGTCGTGTCGGTTTGTATGTTATACCTCACCCATGAAAACGCAACGAGCTGATATTTAACATTCCCTATATATATACAATATATTTAATTTTGACGACATTTCTTAAGAGAGTTCTTAAGTTGTTGCCTAAGAGAGGAATAATTATTTGACAATACTATTTATACTCATGTACTACTATACTTCATTAAGCTATATAGAAATACGTACATATATCTCAATGGTAACTTTTTTAGCGTCCCCAGACTCCAGAGGCAGAGCCATTTTTCAGCTATTTGCTAATTTATTACATCTAAATTAATGTTAAAAATGTTAATTATTAACATGAGAGAACAATAGACACTTAATTAATGGACATGAGTTTTTCTATGTTAAATTATTACTTAAGGGCTATACCATTTCTGAGTTTACATCAGCATTCAGAGCAGACCGGTCTCCGCAGACAGCCCCCGTTCACGAGTTGACGCATGCGACAGCCATCGCCTTCGTCAACCATATTTGAGGGAAGATGGCGACCCGCCACACGACGCCACTACTTGCCGACACCTTTTCGAGAGCGTGTCTGCTCTGTATACTCAAATCTACTCTTTATCAAATACAGCTTAACTTAAATAACTACTAATGTACCCTACTAGGGTACTAGAATACTAACGTATTCACTTAGGTACCCTCCTGTGTTGCACTGAAGCAGAGCCTTAATTACCACTCCGTTCCGATCCCTGATGGCCATTTGAGGTTGTATTCCATTATGATTTTGGTGTTTGCAACCATCACTTTCCTCACGAATCGCCCAATGGCATTATCATCATCATCGGTGTAGTATGTGAAGGTCCGGATGTGCCGGACGGCTACATATGTGAAAGTCCGGATGTGCCGGACGGCTACATATGTGAAGGTCCGGATGTGCTGGACGGATTACTTATACATATAATGGTTACTTATTCAAAACGGGAACCCTAAAAACTAAGTACACTTTACTTACGCGCTATTGGCCTGCTACAAGGGAAATCCATTCGGTGAGGCTTGGGGGCTGGGGGCTGCCACTTGAAAATGTGTTCGCCGATAACTTCATGACCACTTACCTAAGTATATACTTATAGCATTAGCACCCCGTGGATTTGCCTGTGCAAAACAACATTTAAAAAAATATACACATAAAACTTTTAAAAAAAACATGCAATTAAATGTAGTTAATTAAGTCCATGTTATAGCCTATATGAGTACTGCAGAGTCCGCCTGGGGTACCAGTAAGTACCATACCTTTGCTATGTACCTGTTCAAGCAGTAGTGTGAAAACATTACTGTGTTTCGTTGAAGAGTAGTTTTCAGCGAAATTACAGGGATTTTAACCCGTGAGGCTTTATTGATCACTAACAGTGCAAGTACCGAACTTATCGATCAATAAATTTAAATCTTGAATTCGTCATACTTCAAAAAACTGGCTATATCGATCTTTGGTCAATCTTGCAAGTAAGTAACAAAATTAAGGGATCGGTAGGCAAATTCGATAAGTTTTTACGATTATAACGATAACCTTAGCATAGAACAGGTAAATTACGTTTGAGATTGTCTATTTAATCGATTTTAACAATTGTTTTGCTCGATATAGCTTATCGACAGGCGACGGGATAGGGAGGATATTGTTTAGTTGTGTTTGGTTTTACTAATATTATAAACGCAAAAGTTTGTATTTATGGATGAATTGATGTTTGTTATTCTCTTACGCCCATCGGCTGGCCCAATTTTTATGAAATTTAGCATGGAGGTAGATGGGGCGCTGAATTAACACATAGGATAATTTTCATCAACATCGTCATCAGCAACTAGTATTCAATAAAAGAATTAGACTTCGGCCTTTTTTTGATCGTAGAAGAGCGAAATGCTCGTAGAAATCTTCAAATTATAAAAGGACGCATTGTGGAATGCAAGCAATTCGTAATAATCGACATACTGTCGACAATTTGACGATCGTATAAGTCGTCGATATGACTTGCTAAGAGCCCAATACGATTCTTTAAATTTTTCGATCTTAGCGATTAGACAAATTTAACGACTATTACGGCACTTGCACTGCAGTGTTCGCAAAAACCCCGCAAAAATCTACCATTTAAAAAATTGCGCGCGCTCGCGTTAATTTTATTGTAGTAAAATATATATCGAAGCTATTTTGTAACTGTAAACGGCATACACTAAACATCTAATAGCTCAGAGTGGCGAGCGCAGTGCCTAGCCGCAAGCTGTTTGAGGTCTGTTTTTGAACTGTTGTTGTTTAAAGTGCTGAATGGTGCTGAACTATTATGGACAATCGTGACGCTTAACATCAGGCGAGCGACTTCCTCTTCTTCGCACCTGACATAAAGAAACTTTGAATCCTTCTAAAGTAAAGCATTATAAAGTACCGTATACTAAGCTGTTTCCGTGCTGAGAACGTAGACATATAGTTAAATCAAATAAATAAAACAGTTCTGTACTCGTTTCTTTGTTTGTCTATCTTCTCCATATAATCTCTTCAGAAGAAGCACTGTAACGAATACAATTTTATTTATTTATTTATTAAAAATACAACGACAACCATGGGTTGTCTGGAAGAGATCGCTCTGAGCGATAAGACCGCCCATTGTTGCACCAAGTTTTAAGCATTGTTTTTTATTTTATTGTCTAATATTAGGTCATAAATGTGTTGTCTCAATAAAGTGTTATCTATCTATCTATCTATATATCTATCATCTTTACAAGAATCACAAGCAAAGTGGTTGTGATATATCTTTGACCAAAATAACCTAGTACATATTCCCGTACGTGAGCTGCATCTTCCACTGCCTCTTTTAAAAGGCTTAACTGACAAGACACCCATTTTACGACATCCACGTATAGGCTTAGCATCAGCACTCTGACTATTTAGTACGATGATTGGACTGATGAAATTTGACAACCCAAGTGCAATTTGAAAAATTTAAATGGGACCACACGGGAAGCTTTCAAACAAGAATTTTGAGAATCGGTCCACCCAATCGAAAGTTATGAGGTAAACATAAAAAAAATACAGTCGAATTGAGTACCTCCTCCTTTTTTTGGAAGTCGGTAGAAAACAACTTTTCACCTTTATCTGCGAGAAGTGTTGTAGGTGATAGGTAAAATTAAAAATTAAGACAAATAGTACTCGGTTACCTTGTTTTTGATAATTCCATTAAATATGACAAAAGCACAGTCTCAGAATGAGTTTTACAACATTTTTGAAAGTTAGCAACTTTTAATTAATTTGTACGCCCTAAGATGTTTTTCAGGTGACCTTTCTGGTAAAAAGTTACATTCAGCTTTTTTTTATTTAGATCATATTCATCATTATATTCATCAGTTGTAATATTTGAAATAGTTAATAATCTAGATATTTTAATTCTTATATATTTTTATGAATTGTTTATTTGTTGTAATTTTTTTTATGTATAGTCGTATTTCTGTACAATTAAAAAAATGCTCAAACCAATCAGGGGGAGCTAAGGAGTGAAATCGAACTAATTATTTTAAAAATTTTGGTTTCCCTGTGTATGTTTGTACGGGCTAATCTCTGAAACAAAAAAAAAAAAAAGTCGTCGCAAAAAGACGAAGCTCTAAACATAAAAACAACAAAGTTTTATTCAGGGCGTATTTCAATTTCTATTCTAGTGAGATTTTACAAAAAATACGAAATTTAAGGTTCGCCCTAATGTGCGGGACAACAGAGTATTGCAGAAAGACCTAACTCAGTATCGCCCTTTCGTGGCGACTTGCTATTGTTTGTTTACATTTCAGTTTGGCGATCCTCGGCACCGGCTAAACATTAAATAAGCGCGTGTGTTGTCTATTTAATTATATTTGTTTGGAAAATACTTAACAATTGAGTACTAACATAACACTACGTAACTATAATAAATACTTAGCATGTATTTTGGTACTATAACCATAAATTTTTTGGTCCTAATGATTAAAATCAATAGGTATAAGGTAATACATACAAGTAACCCTAAACATTATATGTATATCGCAAACTAAATGCAAAATTCTGACGAAGGATAACAGATTACCTGTCCTACTGATCAAAGTGATAATTTGGAACAATTAGAAAATAAGGATGTATCGGGCGTATATGACCATGTTGAATACCAGCCCGGAAGATTGAACTCTTTTACAGTCTTACAGGATCTCCCGATGTTAAGATCATGTGAAGAACTTTTCAGCCTAAATGATATATAGGTATATGTATATAAGTCCTGCAACAGGTGTTCCTTATTTTTGTGCTTAGTAAATTTTAAAGTAGTCGTACCTTGTACCATGCATGGAAGTACAATACAAGATATTGATGTAGTCGACCATCATGATATAAGTTCTAACTGCATTGAGTTGAATCGATCACTATTGGTTACAATAAGTCCTCTTTCAGTTCAGTTTTAGAAAACCTAGAAACATATAGTGCTTCCGACGATAACGTATACACACCACAAACTTGTGAAGTTCCTGACTGGTCAGGTGATGTTTTCAACACATGTTTTAGATGCAATATACTTTTATGCTGGAGTCATTTTGAAAGACATACTTCATGTGAAATTCATAAACAGAAAAGACATTCTGGCGCTAAAACAAATAAAACCATTGTTCAGTCTCTTGAAAGCTTCGGATTAGATATAAGAGAAAAATCTTTCAAATAGCAAATCGACAGACGATATTGAAGTACAATATCCTGTTGAAGGTTCTAGACTCGAATTTTATCTAGACAATAATGAAAAAGTTGAAAGTCGTAAACTGGCTGAAACCTTGCAAAATACTGGCCAGCAATTTATACATATCACCGTCCACAAAAAAATGTACTTGCAATAGCTTTTGGTGAATATTGTAATGTAGCAAATTGCAAAGAAAACAATGGACAGTGTTACCGTTTTACAGATGTTGACGTTTGGAAAGTTATTATTGCCGAATATTATGATACAGTTGAAACTTCTCTAAAGAGGCATTACATTTTACTACATATTACTGAATGTGAACCAAGGCAGCGGACACACCTACCTGAAGGCAAAGTTTCAAGGCGTCTAAGATCGCCTAAATATTATCTCCCTTTGTATGGGCAAAATACCAGGTGTACAGAACATTATTTTAGAACACATTTGCAGTATTTGAAAAATTCATTCGTAATTCCTTGGTTATGTCTAATCAGTCAGGAATCCTGCGCCAAGAAACTCCAGGTGGTCGTGTAAAAAGTCTCAAACTGAGAGATAGCAAGATTATTGATATAACAAGAGAACAAAATATTATAAATCGATTCCCTAGAGTAGAATCGCATTACTGTCAGAAAACTTGAAGAACGCTGAACGTTGGAGACGATGAAGTTGGTGGCCTAGATGGTCATGGCGTCTGACACGGATAGTCAGAAGACGCGGGTTCGAATCCCGTCCGAAGATGTGAATTTTTCTCTCTATAAATTTCAATATAAAAGTTATTATATGAATTTACCCCAAGAGTAAGATACCAGCTAATATAGAATGAAAATGAAACTTGACAGTATTTTTTGTATCGATTAGTTAGAGTATTGATTTTGTATCATCTTGTAAGAACTAGGATGTTTATAGGTTAAAATTAATGTTATTGTACTTGAATGATCTACGAGTATTTAAAGTTCAAAATCGATATCTGAGCCAGCATTTGTTGAATTTATAGGTATGGTTAAATTTCTAGTTAGTAACAAGTACAATACGAGCTATCTACAGCTTAGCCCCCAGAGCTTCCCTTAGACAGAAGTTTAAAGATATAAACATTCTAACTGTTGTCTCTCAGTTCTCTATGAAAATCTAATGTATGTCAAGAAAAACATGAATAGTTTTGAAAAAAGGAGTGATGCTCATTCCATTCATTTGTGAGTGCCCGTAGGCCTATACAGAATAAATGATTTCATTTTCATTTTCAGTAACTCAACACTAGCTTTTACTAGTTAGTAGTATTAGTTAGTCTAGTTTTCTGCTGTAACGTTTAGTTTTTTAATCAATTACATATTATGTCTGCATTAAAAACTTTCACTATAAGTATTGCTCAAAATATATTTGGGATTCAACACATATGTACCTATATCATCTAATTTCATTATAACTCGCCGACTTTAATATCAAAATAGGGCCATAACTCTAAGAAAAAAGCAGGTAAAAGATAATCCTTGGTTTTGCAGAGCGCAACTAAAAGGCGTATCTTTTTTGAAATCATTTTTTTCCTTGAAAATAATAAAAATATATGCCTTCAGTTGTCCCATTATCATAGAATATACTGGCATCTTCATATTTCCATTATACGAAATATTTAGAATTTAACGGCCAAAATAAACAAGAAATCGGGCGAAAAAAATGGTTTTTTGGCTCCCCTGTAAACTTTTTGATATTGAGGTTCGCCCATTAGTGGCGTAGGCGACGATTTGATCCCGGTAAATTATAGAATTCCCGTGGGATAGTTAAAAAACTGTAATTAACTGTAAGGATCAAATTACTGGATACATAATATAAATGCGTACCTGTGCACACATGCTGAAAATTAAGTAGGTATATAGGAGACAAAGCCGTTGGAATACTCCACTTCTGGCAAGTTTTTATCTGCCTCTCATTAAATGTAATATTAGTAGTAAATAAGTAGAAACATTTTAAAATCGATATAATAAAAATGGCCTCGAGTTTCTTGCCGCTTCTTCTCGGTAGGCTCTATACATTTTGACGTTTACAAGTGCGTCTTGATGCCTAAATTGAATAAATTATTTTGACTTTTGACTTTTGTTATTATGTTATAAAATAGCTTAATCATTCAACAAAGTAAATTATAGACCAAAATTTTTTACCAAATAATGGAACAGACTTCAACACCAAAAAATTTTTAGGTATATGTGTATATTTCACACTTATTGGTGTTCCATTTTTCGGTAAAAACTATTTTCACTATTTTTAGTGACCTTAGCTACTTACGGGATCGATTGTCATTCACCGTTAATGATGATATCATCAAGACAGGCGAAACACTTTTCAGTTATTGGAGTGTAAATCAAAAATTGCTTGAACGTATTTGTTGCAATTAAGGCGCGGTCGTATCCTGATAATAGTAAAAAAGCAGAATCTTTAAACATCGAGTGTAACGAAACAGATCGATAATAATCTATGAAAAAAATACTTAGGTTAGAAAATGAACAGGCAAAAAATAATAAATAAGTAGAACAGAATTCATAAATATTACTCGCTCTCTGCAGAAAAAAACCTAAATAGGTCCATAAAAATAAACTTTCACGTCCAACCTCTCAGAATTTTCAGCGATAACACTATATTATTTTTTAGGTAATACATAGCCAACATATAGTACTAAAGTAGTAACTAGCAGTTTTTTCAATTGTGTTAGTATATATCGAAAAATATAAAGAAAACGTACAAAATTAACGCATTTTCGCATCACATCGTCCAATCTAACAAGCGATTTTCAACCTTACGTAAAGCATCGTAAATTATTTTAAAATTGGGGTTGGACCGCGACTTAAACTGGCACCACCTTAGAAGTATACTCTAAAACAATAAAATAATTATCACAATCGAAATACCTTGTAAAAAGTTATGCGTGATCATACATAAAAAAAATATACGCGTCGAATTAAGAACCTCCTTTTTTGTAAATCGGTTGAAAAATAGTCAAAATTGAATAATCCTGTAACAAGTCGGTCAAGAAATACCACAAGACGTGTGTTCGAATTCCGTGCGAGAATCCGTATTTTGTCTTTGTAAAATTGCTAAGTTTGGTCCCGTTAAGCAAATTTTAGTGCTTCAATCCATAGCATGTTGGAATATAATAGAAATGTCCTTGAATAATAGTAGAAGGTAAGAACTCACTTGGTATTATGTCGGTTTAAGTACGACGACGTTTCGAACGTATAAGACGTTCTATTTCAGCGAGTGTTCACGCTCTTATGGTGTACTCACGATACTCATGATAGTTTTAATATTTCTTGAATATATTATTCATTGGACGTGTGTTCTATCAACGGGGAGTGTGTTCCACAAACAGGATGTTCTAATTGTAAAAGAATTTCAGTAGAAAGCTGTCTTTTCAACTGTCGGGTATACGAAAAAGAACGAAAAGAGAAAGCATTAGCAATGGAGAACTACAAAACGTTCTTTAAAATAAGATTATGTTGGAGGGAAAGATGTAATGTTTCTAAAGAGAGTGAGAATTAATACATAATTTGCAGGATCACTACCAACTGCGCTAACAAAGGCATTTAGCGCAGTTGGTAGTGATCCTGCCTTCGAAGCACGGAGTCCTGTAGGTTCCTCCTGTACAGAATTGCTTCTCCCCTGGTATAGAGGGAAGAAATTGTGTGATATCGTGATTAGGGCATGCTATCCGGATATCCGGATATCCACCGATAATATTATCCGGATATCGTCGCTATTACTATCCGGATAATACGAATAATAGGGATAGTTTAGTGTGGTACTCGTAGTAGTTCAAGTTACTTGTATTATTGCACATACTACTTTATACATTTGTTTAAATATGAAGATTATTCAAATATCCATTATCACTTCATTGGTCACACTGGTCAGATCATCAAAGTTAAGTAGTACCCTACGAGAAGCACCAGCTTTAAAATATACGTAAAAGAAGAACAGTCAATAATGTCGGTTCTCTTAGAATAGAAGTTCTGAGGAATCACTCAAAAATTTACAGTTTATCTGATAGTTGTAAGATAAAATTATATATATTAACTTGAAAGAATAAAAACTAGCCTTCTATACGGTACTTTAAGACTAAACCTATAACTCCTAAATAAGAAGAAGATGTACCCTCTATCACCAGCTCACTTGAACAACTCAAACGAACATATTAAGTAGCGATCAATACGAGCCTATAATATTTTAATAACTATCCACTAACTCCCTAACAGTTAGGTAATTATATCTTCCATCATCACCTCGAAACTATGAGATGATGAGTACCAGACGCCAATACTTGAATAGTTTTAGAAAATATGTTGGTGTGGATGACTGAAGGGTGTTGAGAGGTGTGCTGCGGTTTCACTAGAGCGCTACTACCGGCGTTATGCCCTTTAACACTTCCACCCTTGGAGCTTTTTGTTTCTTGCTCTTGCGTCTCCACCCCCAGACGGCCAATTATGGCAAGCCGGGGGTCAGGGGTCTCATTTAGCCCCAGGGAGAATCAGGGTCCGCGGTGTCGCCACTCACCGACGGCTCGCCACAAAGCCGCCCTGCGGGTATATAGTATTATTATTATTATATTAATTTATTATAGAATATTTATGTAATGTCTATTTTATCCAAGTATATACATATTTATGTTGTATAATTTAGGTTAGTGTGTATGTTATGTAATTAGGTATTTTAAGTAATCTTAAATGTTTATTGTATTGCAATACAGTTTATCATTCAAATATTCATCAACTGAATAGTAGCATTTTAAGAGTGGTAAATGTTTTAATTGTTTAATAAAATCTTTATCTTTGACTGCATTTTTTATTATTTCAGGTAAGTGATTGTACAGTTTTATGGACATGTGCAACGGCCCAGATGATAAAAGTTTAAGCCGGGAAGGTGGTGCCACTAGTTGTTTTTTACGGCTATGTCTTAGAGAATATTTTGTGGGTATATCTTCGCGTATAGTATAAAATTCAGGATATTTTCTTACAAATTTACAGACTTCAAATATATATAAACATGGGAGAGTAAATATTTTTTGGTTTATGAAATGGGGTTTACAGGTATTAGGTTCTTTGATATTAGCAAGAATTCTTAATAATTTCTTTTGCACATTGCGCATCTACGCTGCCACCCCAAAGGGCGAGCATACGCGCATATTATATATGCGCATACGCATAATACTCGTATGTACTGAGAGCAGTTTTTAAATCGGTTGTCCTCCTTATCTCGCGGAGTGCGTATGAAAATCTCACCAACTTTAGACGAACTTATTTAACATGTTCCTTCGAATTTTTATGTGTGTCTATGTCTACGCCTAGAAGTGTAAACTTTTCTACGGTTTCAAGTGCGGTTAATGTTGCGGTTCAGTCGTCGTCGAGTTGTCATACATTAAAAAAAAAGACTCACACGAATTGAGGCCTTTCTCCTTTTAGAAAATGTGTTAATAAAGTTAAAAAGTTGTAAGTTAGTTTGTAGTGTAAGACTCGCTGGAGTAATAATATATATTACCGCAGGGGAGGCTTTGTGGCGAGCCGTCGGTCAGTGGCGACACCGCGGACCCTCATTCTTTCTGGGGCTAAATGAGACTCCTGACCCCTGGCCTGCCTTAATTGACCGTCTGGGGGTGGAGATGCAAGAGCAAGTAACAAAAAGCTCCAAGGGTGGAAGTGTTAAAGGGCATAACGCCGGTAGTACCACTGTAGTGAAACCGCAGCACACCTCTCGACACCACTCGACACTCTCGACTGCATTTAGCCATCCACACCAACGTTGCCCCTTTTGTCACCATTGATGGTGGCACTTATGGGGGGCCCGTTTAGTGGGTGGCAAGTCACCACCTGCCTAAATATTTTGAAATGAGACTTAAATTGACAGGTGCCGTAGTCTCATCCATAGCCAACTAGTTTCCTTACATGTATAAGTTCATATCAATAGCTTTGTTATTTAACCCATTTTTGTAATAGATAATCCATGTCACCGTCATCCCAAATTCTGTTTTTTATACTACTTTGTATATTTTATACCAAACAGGCCTCTAAGTGTTGGCTACAGCCCCACTTATGCTTTTGTAAAGGACAGGATGAAATCTGTGGAAAAAAGTAAATAAAGGGAATAATAATATAATAATTGTTTATTTTCGAAAAATGAAGGTACAATAATTCTTATAGTTAAAATAGAAAGGATCCATTACATTCTGCCTCATCAAGACTTGCAAAAATCGTTTTAAGTACAATTTTTAACTATTTAATTTAAATGTATGAACCTATCTACTACTTTAATGTAATTATGCAAACAAAATTGATAACCGATTTAGATTACATAGAAATTATATTAGTCACATACAAGTCTGTTTAAATCTTTATATAATCTCATTCGGCAATATTCTAATTATGAAATGAAATACTGACTTTTATTGGCATATTTTATTTACATACAATACAATACAATAATACTTTATTGAACACCAAGCTTATAAATGAAAGAACTAAGAGTAGTTTCCAAAACAGGTTGTACAATTATTGGCGGCCTTATCGCTATGAGCAATTTCTTACAGGCAACCTTGGGATGGATAGTAATTAATATAAATTTGAATAGGTGCATAGTGGTGTAAAACGGTAATAATTAAGTAATATAACTTAGTGCATGGATCATTTTTAAAATATATTGTTTACTCAGACACAATCAAATATATCCATAAATAAATAACACATACATAAACAAGATAGGTACATATATAATAGTATGGTATATACAATATAATACATACATACAATACATACAATACAAATCAATATATATATATATATATATATATATAATACAAAGATACCTACTGTAGGATCAGTTAGTAAATAAATAAATTAGATTTACAATGTTATACACAAATTAAAAGGTAATGACTAGCAGCCTTCAGACATGTAATGCTTCTTTACCATATTCTGGAATACATTAATTGATTGAGCGTGTCTTATATCAACGGGGAGATTATTCCACAGACGGGCAGCTCGAACAGTAAACGAATTTTGATAGAATGTTGTCGAGGAAGTAGGGGTTTTCAACTGTCGGGTACAGGAAGAACGAAGAGAAAGAGCATTAGAGAGATGAAGAAATTCAAAACGTTCTTTAAGATAAGATGGAGTCGGAGGGAAGAACAGTATACTGTAAAGAAGGGAAAGGACATGTAAATCCCGGCGAAGTCGGATGGGTAACCAATTAAGCTTAGACCGGAATTCAGATACATGGTCATACTTGCGCAGGCCAAATATGAATCGAATGCAAAAATTTTGTATGCGTTCTAGCTTATTTAATTGCTCCTCGGTTAAGTCAGGATAGCAAGCGTCAGCGTAGTCAAAGATTGGGAGGAGGAGGGACTGCGCTAACGCGGTTTTCGTGGCAGTTGGGAGAAAGTTACGGAGTCTTCTTAGTGATGCTGCTGATGCAAAAACCTTTCGACTGACTTCAGCAAGCTGAGGTTCCCAAGATAGATGACTGTCAAGGTAGACATCCAAGTTCTTGACCGTTTTGCTAAAGGCTATAATGTTGCCGTCTAAAATTCCTTGTGGGAGGCAGAACCAGTTAATCTTGGATATCATTCTGGAACTTCCAATTACAATAGCTTGCGTCTTTAAAGGGTTTATGTTGAGACCATAAGATTTACTCCAGTTAGAGATAGATTCTAAGTCCTTATTTATTATATCGACAGCAGTGCTTAATTGAACTAAAGGGGCCTGTGTATAAATCTGTAGATCGTCCGCATAGATATGATAGGAAGAAGACAAGTTTTGAGAAATAGAATTTATAAAGATAGCAAATAATAGAGGGGATAAAACGCCGCCCTGAGAAACACCCGCAGATGTATTAAGAAAACTAAAGAATTAAATTAAAGCATTATTCACCTAACAAAACAATGCTTTAAAACATTTTTTTAATTATTAAAGTACAATGTGTATTTTAATATTCAAAATACCACTGACCAATAACAGACTTTTTCCACTGATATTGGCAAAATTGTGGTTACGCCGCACAAGCCATACAAACAAGAAGAATAAGAAGACTTTTCCATTTTGGCGCTATTTCGTACATACGAATTTGATTAACTTTAGTAGCAAAAATGTCATGAGATTAAATAAAGTAGTGTATGCAACTGCATATAATTAGGTATTAAAACACTCGTGTAATCTTATGCTGTGCCTACACTGATGTTTTAATACCCTCTATTATATGACAGTTGCATAAACTACTATAACGTCAATATCAAAATTTTATTGTAAAAATTAAATGTCAGCAAAGTTAATTTTTATAAGTCAAATATAAAGTAAGAGTAGCCGAACATGATTTCAAGATTTTTGATCCATTCAAAGATTATATGAATGTAAGCTTTAAAACGACGTTTACAGCTCTAACGTATGTGATTTATATTTAAGAAGTCTGTTTCATCAATCAAAAAAATGTTTTCATAGTATTACTTTTTTAAAGCACTAACGCCTGCTTAGCGCTCCCAAACATTGCAATTTTTCTCTCTAAGTATAAATTTCAATTTCGTTTTGTTAATTCTTGAAGAGTGTTTGTAATAGGTACATACCTATGTTGATTGGAGACATTAATTAGTTTGTTTTACTATTATAAAAGTGATATCTGAATTATTCGTATTATCCGGATGTAACCGGATACTGATCTGGAACTATCCGAAATATCCGAATAGTGAAATGAGGCGGATAATCGCATGCCCTAATCGTGATGTATTATTGTGCGTGTCCATGGAAATCCCTGTGTGTAAACTTTATTACTTATTTATCTTCTTTAATATTATCCTACTAATATTATAACCGCGAAAGTTTGTAAGTATGGATGTGTAGATGTTTGTTTACATTTTCACGCTCAACCGGCGGGGGCAATTTTGATGATATTAGGTATGGAGGTAGATGAGGCGCTGGATTAACACACAGGATACTTTTCATCATCATCACCACGCGAGTGAGTGAGCAAAATATTCTTGGGCACAGCATAGACAAAATAATAAGATCTCCGCCTACGTCAAGACCGTAACGATGACAGTTCTGTCAAAGTGTGTGTCAGTTTCTGATAGCTCAGTCAAAAGCACGTCATTTCGATCATGATAATGAAAGCTATCATTTTGACGGCTCGATACACTATTAGACGTGCTCGGCGACCGTCAAGGGTGATGAAATGTAATGACAGTTTGTTCCAATGGGATTAATTATATATATGTATGTACGTAGGTACTGTATTTTATTATTAGTGTGTACGGATTGATTTAGTAAGTACCTACACTTATATAACCATGTAAATATTTCATGAAATTGTGGTATAAAGAAAGATATGGCTTTGAAGATAATAAGCTATTCGAAGTACTAATCCTGCGCAGACGACGTCGCTGGCACCAGCTAGTATTACATAAAACAAAATCGAGTTAGTTACACCATTTAAAAGTCAAGACCGGCTGATTGAATGAACATGAAAATCGGTAAGTAGATAAATGAGCACTGGATTAACACATACTTATTTATTTATAATGTTATGTTCAGGAGAACGACAAAGCTTAGTAATTAGGGTCCCGTAGTCTAACGGAACCATAAAATTGATCGATTTGAAATAATTCATGTTCGTGTTAACAAAGCGGCCACTTCGTTCCAGTTATTTGAGGCGGTCATGATGGATCACCAGCTGAGTTGGCCGACAGCTAGAGTTGCCGGTTTGCTTTCTACTGGACACGCCCCCCGCCCCCCGCCGGGGTGATTGAGTGACGGAGGGTGTCCGGAACAGTAATTAAGGATTTGTTTTAGTAGATGTTCCCAATGATTTGGCTGGACGAGTGTAAAAACTGTACCTTGAGAATTGTCAAATGTAATTGATCTAACTTACGGGAAAAGATCGCCCCTATTCATACTAATATACTCGTATATACCTACATATAATATAATTGCTTGTCATGTTATAACTACTTGTCTTGCTGGACTGACTGATTCATTAACGAGGAGCCTAAGCCACTACGAATACCCGGCCATAGCGAAAGTTCCACTCGCACTTGGCCTCTTTTGTTTATTTAATTTCATACATCTTTTTACATACGTTTTTACTATATTCACACCAAGTTTAACTTTTGTGTTATTTTGTGTTTATTACAGCTTTTACAACAAGCTTTTTTAGCGTGGCTGGATCCATCAATGGGAAGGAGAATGAAGTGACATTTCATTCTCATTCAAGTTAGGCAATAAAGAGGCGAGTCTGTTGGGTTCACTCACTGGTTTCAACTCGCCAGTGCGTGGAATCCAGTATTAGGTTGTTTTAAAAATAAAAGTCCGCGTTCAAAATGTGTTCAAAATACTATACGCAGTGATACAGTGAGTGTGTTTTGTCGGAACTTAGGATCGAGTTCGAGTTCCAGTGATAACCGTAGCAAAAGACTAAGAAAGAGGGTAGATCGTTATGTCTGCACCTAACTTTTAAACTTTTTGACCAACCACCCGCATTCTTCAGTCTTCCCGTGAACATGGTGCATGTAACTGCGCCGAAATATCGGGAGCTCATTCCACAACCTTACCACGGTAAATATCCCGTTAATAATCATATAACTATAATATATTCTTTATAATTCCTACCTTTTGCAGGCAAAATACGTTGTGAGCGCGTCGGCCAGATGCAGTAAGCACGTAGATTTGCGTAGCGCATATCGTTGTGTACACAGACTTCTGTGTAATTCAGTTTATATAGAATTTCTATCTCTCTAAAGGTGTAGAATTATTTGATTGCGTGTGTATTTTACCGCTACTACTGTTTTCATTATAATAATAGGTACATTATTTAGTATTTCTAGGAGTTTCATACGAGACGATCTATATAACCCGCGGCACGTAACTCTAGCGCTGAGCGAAATGTGGAGGGGATATCTGCGCATGGGTACAGTCGCGCACATGTGACAGATAGAGACAAGAGTCCCTCGTCTTCGATGTGCCAGAGAGAGACAAGAGTCCTTCGTCCCTCTAGCCACCCTGTGATACCCAATTTTTGACTTCTGCGCAATAACGGTCAGCGCTAGAGTTACGTGCCGCGGGTTATACCTAAGGCTATCTGGTATGGGCATTCTTATTCAGTAATCTGTGGTATGGGTCTGGCTGACCTACTTTTAAAGGGGTTGACTGTAATAGGTAAAATTTGGTGTAGCTCAAATCCAGACAAAACACAGTACACCTAAATTTCACTAAGCGCCATCTTCCTTCAGAACTCACTGTAGCCACTTAAGTATTTGTGTATTCCAATGTGTATTATGTATGCTAGTCTAGGTTATGGGCTAGAATAGAAAACGCCATGCAACGAGTGCAAAACACGAGCATCTAGTCCATACTCGTTCTCCGAGAGAATATCCCGTCTCCCAGCATTGGAAATGAAATTGGATGATTGTAATAAGCTACAGCATTGCGCACTTTCACCATTACTACATAATCATAATTATTGCTATTGCAGCTATAACAATGTTGTCTTAAGTTTCACATGCTTCCTCTAGAACTAAGGAGGCGCATGGCGGATCTTATTTACCTCATAAGAAAACAGCGAACGGTTCGGCCGATTGTCCCGAACTACTGGCGCGAATAAGTTTGAAAAGTGCAGACCGTGTTCTCTGTACGTTCCCCGAGTTAATAGGTACTCACTATAGACAAAATAGGTACTTATCTGTTAAGAGCGAGCCGCAGTTTCAACGCAGTAGCTTCGCGACACGATATTGATGTCTATAATCGTGCAGTTCAAGCAGTTAGTAATTATTTTTGTAACACCTAATCTTCAGTTTTATATTTTATTGTTTACGAACTGTCTATACCTATAACGTAAATACCTAAAAGTGGATATCTGTAACAGGCTACATGTACATATTAAAGTATTATGTTTATACCTAGCTGTAAGTTTCCCTAAAAATATAAAATAAAATTAAAATAAATAACTATCATATTTTTTATAGGTATCTATATACATATGTATATATTGGTTTTGAAACATGTCTGCAATATTGCTCCTATACTGAGTTATATTATTAACTTATGTTTCGAGCGGGGCGTCTTTCCATCAATACTCAAAACATCAATTATTAAACATATCCATAAAAATGTTTTATGAAAAACTACAGACTTAAAGCATTAATTCCAGTTTTATTTAAAGTTTTTGAAAAGGAAAAAAAACAATAACTTTTATAACTATCTCTAAAAATACAACATCTTTGCACCTGAACAAAAAGGTTTCCGTAAAAAGATATCTATTAATGTAGCTATTTATGATTTCTTGAATATGATATATCCCAGAGTAGATAAGAGGCAACCAGTTTCTGCCCTCTTCATGGACATGTCTAAGGCATCCGATTTTGTGACCATATATATAACTATACTCCTAACTAAATTTGGAAATTGCTTTAACATTAAATCTTACCTTATCGATAGAACTCAAATTGCTAGTGTCAGTAGAATTTGCCCCAAGACAAAACAAGAAACGGACTATAGATCAGCACCCATATCAGTTTGCTTTGGAGTGCCCCAGGGAAGTGTCTTGGGTCCGTTACTTTTCTTAATTTATTTGAAAGATATGCCAAGATCCACCTTTTATCAAATGGTGCTGTTTGCAGATGACTGTACAGTAATTTTTAATAATAAACATGACATAAATAGTAATCAAGCTTCTATAGTACAATGGTTGCAAAATTATAATCTACTTATAAAAACAATGAAATGAAACTAACTATGAAAATAAACTAAACAATGAAAATAATGAACTTTAAACAGAGAACAATTCACACTTTAGGTACAGTACAACACGACGGAAAAGAGGTAAAGTCAACATTAACAACAAAATTTCTCGGCTCGGCTAAGTTATCATCTATGTGTACATAGATGATAACTTAAAAAGGCAAAGTCATATAGAATTTGTTTGTAAAAAACTGTCTCAATCGGCATACCATCTTTACATGCTAGCTAAAACGGTTAACCTCTCGGCACTACTTATATCTTATCACGGGCTTGTCGCGTCCAGCTTAAGTTATTATTTTTTGGGGTAATGCCACCAATTGGGAAAGAGTTTTCAAGTATCAAAAAAGATGCATCCGCGCTATGTGCGGCTTGAAAAGGACTAATAGCAGCAGAACCATCTTTAATAAAAAAATTACAATGTCCTCGCTATATATTTTCGAGATGTCTCTATTCACCAGGCAACATCCAAAACTATTTTAAAACTGTGTTAAGATCTCGTAGCCGAAAACAACTATATACCCTGAATAATATTCAACACAAAACTGCTCTGTACGCCAAGAGTGTTTTTGTAATGGCGCCAAAGATTTACAAAAGGATTCCAAAGTACATAAAATAATGCAATGACTGTAACTTATTTAAATCTAAACTTTTTAAATTTTTAATTGACCGTACCTTTTATTCAGTGAGCGATTTTATGTCATTTCAGTAGTCAAATGGTACGTGAAATTGTTTGTTTATGCCCAGTTGACATGCTACAATTTAATTATAATTATTATGTTTATTAAATTTATAGAATATTATAGATATTAATTTAGAATGATATATTGACGTATTGTATGCTCACAAAGCTGATCACGGCATGAACCATATAACTACCTAATAATTAAGATCTTTGTTAATAACCTGTGTATCACAAATAAATTATTTGATTTGATTTAATTTAATTTAAACCCTGAATGGACTGACTATGCTGTGCTTATGCTCGGAGCAGTTTCATTGCTAAGTACCTATATAAGTAGGTAGTTAATTGTTATAATCTTGGTGAGCAAGCAATTAATGTACAAAAATGTATAAATGCCCTTGAATTCGAACAATGGTTGAAATAAAAGGTCCCACTCAACAGGTAGCTCACATCCAGACAGCACAGCCCACCTCAGAGGCAGTAAGCGCCACATTCGGGCCCACTAAACTGTAATCAGCTGGCCGACGCGCTCACAACGTATTCGTGTAATTACCTACAATGTCCACAGAGGACAGTGATTTAACGCTAAATGCCTGAATGTACAGAATACTTTGTCATGCGGGAGCGTCGAGGTATGTTCGCGACGGCACAAGCAGCAACCACAGCAGTCGGGAGGAGAGGGTGCTTTAGCTTTCCGCGTACAAACAATGTTGTTATTAAACTATGACTTTGAAAACTTGACTATATTTTTGTTAGCCCAGAACAATATGACGTGGTATATAAAATGAGTAGGTACTTATGGAAATTGTTTTTCAATAATGATTTATTTTTAATTATATAAACGTAACTTCAAAATACTTAGTTTGACTTACTTTTACTAGTTTCTGATGGTCGCCTGGCCGACATCAGAAGTGCCTACCGCCATGAAAAGCATTCTCGTCCGTTCTTTGCAAAACATTTCTTTAGCTAAGGGCCCTTGACCGATTTCTCGCTGATATCATCATCTCAGCCGTAGAACATCCACTGCTGAACATATGCCTCCCGCATAATTTTCCAAAAGGACCGGTTGGAAGCGGCCTGCATCCAACGTCGTCCTGCGACCTTTATCAGGTCGTCTGTCCACCGTGTCGGTGGAGGACCTACGCTGCGCTTGCAGGTCCGTGGTTTCCATTCCAGAACCTTCCGGCCCCATCAGCCATCTGTTCTGCGTGCTATGTGCCCTGCCCACTGCGCACATGTTGATATACGAGTACCTACGAAATATTGTGTCAAATTGTAGTCAAGATAATCAGAATATAGTGAATGTAATACACAATTACCTTGCTTGAACTCTTCCAATATTAAAACCTATGTACCTAAAAAGATATCCAAATAAGACATATCAGCGTAAAAATGTTATATTAGATAAGTTTCATTGCGTCGACGCTGCGAGCTGACATGACGTTTGCAAAGAAACTAACTGTCAGCGAAAAGCGAAATAAGCACAAAATTAACGTACTGTATGTCTGTAGTCTGCACGAAACTACAATATAATGTCAAGTAGCGGAGCAAGTCATGAGCGGACCTCGGTCTTACCTACTAATGTTGACGCATTGCTAAATTACTGGCTGGATGGATGGATGATATAATAGATTATGCACCGAGGGAGTAAAGCAGTGTCTTACGTCACAGGCGGTATATTGAACTCTGAGTGGAACGGAAAGTCTTGAGTTAATCCCTGAGCGCAGCGAGGGAATTAAAATTTTATTCGCGAGTGAAGAGAAGGAGTTATGTAGAGTCCTGAGTGAAGCGAGGAGTTAAAGCCGCCCAAGACGAAGATAGACTTTATCCTCAAGGTGCATACTCTACTTTTCATACCTGCTGCGAGACAAAAAAACTCAGAGCTTTAAAAAAGCAGTTAAGTAGTTGCTATTGGAGATCCTGATATTTCAGCACTTTTACATGCACCACGTCCAAAATTATAACATTATAAGTTGTTAAAATAACACCAAACACCAGATCGCGGCACGTAACTTGAACTATGATGACCTTGAATGCGCAGAGAGGGGCCGTGTGTAACCCATAGCAACGCGGCGCACAACAATCACACTCCGTATAGTAAAATCATGCCTGTTTTTCTGTTGCTGTCTCGGTAATACTAAGAGTTTTCCTACAACTAACGTTCCAAGTTCAAGTCACTTTACACCCAAGGGAGTCTCATACAAAATTAAATCCCCGGTGATGTTATGCCTTGCTTTACATTGATATTGCGTGATATGTAATTGAATATTTTCGAGCAGGCGGTATGAAAATAATAAAAAAAATCGTATGTGTTAAGCGCCTCCCTCATCTATCTACCTTTGTGCGTGATTGAGTAACAAACATACATTCAAACTTTCATATATATATTATTATGTCAGACTATCAGCAGTTACAACCGCATGGTGATGGATGATGATGATGATGAAAAGTAGCCTATGTGTTAATCCTAATCCTAATCCCATAATTAATAATATTAACATCCATATAAGTCAAAGTCAAAATCATTTATTCAATTTAGGCATCAAAGACGCACTTATGAACGTTAACTTTTCATTACTTTAAAGACTCTACCGCCGCGTTCCAAAATATATAGAGCCCACCGAGAAGAAGCGGCAAGAAACTAGGGGCCATTCTTTTTATATAGATATTTACAATGTTTCTACTTAGGTACTACAAATATTACATTTTATGGATGGCAGAGAGACAGCTTGCCAGAAGTGGAGTATTCCAAGCATCTTTATCTTCTATATAATGTCGAACTTTATAGTAAGCTTTTTATTAAAACATTTTTTACAGTCAACTTGATTTGCCCTCTGTGAGGTATATACACTCGAGAGCAATGAATCCGGGTCACTTAAAGAATATTATAAATCTCGGAAACTAAAAATGATAGGTTAATGCAATAAATTGTATTTAATAGACAATGTAATACTCCTTAAATGAAAGTAAAAAAAATATGAGTCACCATACATTTTATTAACACAAAATTACATAAAGAAAAAACTGCTGATCTCTCCTTAAAACAAAAATAGGAAACATGAAATTTTTGAACTTTATTACGATTTTCTTGAATTTTAATACTTCGTATTGCCTCCTCGTGCTTCCATTACTGCGTTTACGCGGTTTGGCATGCTGTACACCAAGTTCCTTATACGATTTTGGAGAATATTCTCCCATTCCTCTGTGAGAGCAATTTTGAGCTCCCGAAGCGTGATTGGGGGAGGGTTTCGTTGTTTTACGCATCTGCCTAGCTCGTCCCAAGCATGCTCGATCGGGTTGATATCCGGGCTGCGCGCTGGCCACTCCATACGAGTAATGTTCATCTCTTGAAGGTAGTCATTCACAATCCTACCTGTATGAGGTCGGGCATTGTCATGCATAAATATAGCATCCTCACCTAAATTGACCATAAATGGACCAACGTGATCATTGAGGATTTCTTCCACATATCTTTCGCTAGTTAAAGAGCCGTTTTCTATGATCACCAGCTCTGTGCGACTTTCAGAAGAAATTCCGGCCTACACAAGTACAGACCCACCACCGTAGGCTACTTTTTCTTCGATGCATGCTTGCTTGAATCTTTCCCCTGGTCTTCGATACACTCTGTGTCTTCCATCGTGCTTGTAGAGCATAAATTTTGATTTGTCGGAGAACATAACTTTTGACCAATCTTCAATACTCCAATTTACGTGGCTCTGGGCATATCTTAGTCTTGAAATACGATGCCCACGCTCCAGTTTAGGGCCGTTTGCAGGTCTAAGGGGTTTTAAGTTAGATTCAGCAAGCCGACGTCTTACTGTCCATGCACTTGGGTTACTTCCTCCGAGGCGTCGAAACTGATTTGTGAGTTCAGTTCCTGTGAGAAAGCGATTTCGAAGCATGGTGTTCAACCAAGTATCGGTCTTCTCGTGCTGTGGTACACCTGGTTCTGCCCGTTCCTGGTATGCGTAGGTTAGAACCAGTTTCTTCGTAACGTCGGAGAACTCTTTGTATTGTTGACAGCGACACACCGACAGTCCTGGCTGTATCGCGCTGACTCCGGCCGGTTTCCAGCATTGTAAGTATTCTGGTGCATTCTTCAGGCGTAAGCGACATAATTTCAGCTTGAATAATGAATATAGAGCACTATCAACATGGTTTATGTACCCACATAAATGACAGATTACAAACAAAAGCAAAACCAAATGCTGTAATTTCGTAGTTCCATCTTCGAAAGTGGCCCTTTTTCAAATTTGATTTTTTTATGATATAACTTTATAATAACTAAGAAGTTTTAATACCTTCATTTAAGGAGTATTACATTGTCTATTAAATACAATTTATTGCATTAACCTAGCATTTTTAGTTTCCGAGATTTTTAGGATTCTTTAAGTGACCCGGATTCATTGCTCTCGAGTGTATATAACCTACACTAACTTTCACATTCATAATACTAGCTGCGCCCCGCGGTTACACCCGCGTGGTGATGGGTGATGATGATGAAATAGTATCCTATATATAGGAATAACATACATATATGTTATTCCAGCGCTACATACCGAAAATCTATTGGGCGTAGTTTTTGCGTGAAACCGTAACAAACATCCATACTTACATACAAACTTTCGCGTTTATAATATTAGCAGGATTACAGACATCACATAGTTGTTCATAAGCTATGTGAGACGGGTACTATATTTAATAGGATAGTGAAATATTTATATAGATAACTAGGGGAGTCGGGGATTTTTTTTTGGTCAACTTGTATTCTCCAAGTGGGCCCCCGAAAACGCTCATTTGGTTTGTCGGTCCCTCTACCAAACACCCTGTATATATTTTAAAATGCGAAAGTAATGATGAATATATGGATTGATGGGTGGAAGATGGATGTTTGTTTTCCTCTCACGCCAAATTTATTAAACCGATTTAGCTGACATTTCTTCACATAATAAATGTAGACAATCTCCTGGAATCAAAGTCAAAAATGAACTGCATCAGGCTGCCGGTTTTTTATGTCAATAGGCGACCAGACGAGCAAGTCTCTCGTCTCTGATGCCCATAACAGCTTGCCTATAATAATGCAACTGAATGATAATCTACAAGAGATCAAAATCCTAACAATGGACTGCGCTCGATACCCTCAGATACAAGGTGTTAAATCCCTTGCCCTGTAATGTCACTGGAAACATCGCCCTTCAACACATAGTAATGCTTGCCTATAACTGCTTCCCGATAAACAACTGGCAAAAGTGTGGAACTCCCCGCGGCTCTCGGCGGGCTCTGCAAACCTCATACCACTACCAAGGTAACCAAGGAACAGTAACTTTTGCACCACGTTTGAGTACTTGGTTATACTGCGCCGATATCGCGCCCACCTCTGACTTGTCCCCCGCAACCCATCCAAGAGGCTAGGAGAGGCATATGAAGAAAGTTTCCCAACACGAGGAACTTGCCCGACTCGTACATTCCTCAACTCGTTACGACTCCGTTCGCCTTCTGTCAGCCAGCCCGGCCACTCTGACCTAGCTGCCCGGTATTCTCAACCTCTTATTATTTTGACTCTGAATATCTTTTGATTAAAGCAATTAGACGCAGGCTTTAAGAACATGTGCCTTTAAATAACGTTTGAAATGGGAAAGAATAGTGGTCGAATATGGTCGTAGAATACATTACATTAGGTTATGCTGTTTGTTCTAAATTGTTGCTGTAAATTACAGTCGTACTGTAGGCAGACCGCTTTAATGAGTCCTCATCCACGGGGTACAGGGATGAGGGGGTATGACGACAAAGGGGACCGAGAGCGGACAGAGGGCGTGCGTAATGAGAGATACGATTGAATTGATTGAATAGGTCTTAAGATTATGTGTCGTCATAGCGGTCAAAATGATATTTTTGATTAGATAAGTTTGTGATGATTTTTAATTAATTAGAAGGAACGCCAAACTATGTAGGTAACAAAATAAAATGTCGATATGAGGTAATCAACTCCTTATTATTTTTGCAAGATACATGTCAATATCACTGGATCTCAATTCTTCATTTTCGAAGTAGCCATCGTCAGAATCATCAGCCATCTTGCAAATTTATAATGAAATCAACCACTTCATGTACAATTCCGGCGTGTTTGCAGTATTCGTCCTCGGTTTTAGTTACGTGGTTACGCTCCAGTTTATTTTATTGGAGTCGATACTTTTTTGTGCTAATTATCCTTTAAAAACTTCCCAGACCAACACTATTGGGTCCAGGTGTGGGTGGTATGGAGGCAAAAGTAACACTTCATGTCGGTTTATTTTTAAAAACTTGTAAATTTTGTTAGTATCTTCTGTGTACTGGCATTTTAATATATTTCTAAGTTTTAAAGTCTTAAGTATATTCTAAGTTTATCATCAAAAGGCTCGTCTTGTTGTCGTAGTCATACTTGCATGGCTGCCTTCGTAGAAGCTATAGTCTGCTTTTTCTCTTCTCGAACCGAATGATAAGCTTCGTTATCCATACTATGACTGAATTTGGTGGTAATTTAGGCATGAGCTTTTCATGTATCCCTTTACTCATATTGACGAAATACATAGCATTGTGATAATCACCTGTTGTACATTTGTTTTTGATTAACGCAAGTGTCCACAAATCCAGTTTGATCTCCACAATGTTAGATGAGCAATCAGTCGTCTTTACCGATATGTGATAACACGCCATGTTTATCCTTTGATTGCCAACAACTTGAAACGTTCAAACATGCATATAAATAAATTACGTCAAGATACAAAACATGTCTTCCATCTCTACGATGTTTTTTGTAGCAGGCATTTCCACCTCCAGCATGTTATATTTGGTTGTTTGATAAGGAGTTTCCTTTTAGACCCGCACTTCTTTTTTCTTTTCAATTTCAAAACTCAAGATAATGTAATTAATAGCCTTAAATGTTCTCTGCCGCATTAGTATAGTATTATTTTCTCGAAGCGCAACGTTCAATGTTTCCAATGTAGGTTTTTTGAATACTTCTCGCGTGTTGTATGTATGTTGTACGTACTCGTATGTTGTAGATAACACATATCCTTCACCCCCACGACCGCCATCTCCCTTTGTGCGCACGTGGAGCACCTATCCCTGTCAAATGAAGACGTCTACCGCCACGATAAGTTCAATTTGCGCGCGGCACGTACTGCGCGACTCTTGGGGACATTTTACAAAAAAACTGCCAAGTTTTTAAGATAAGTAGCAAAATTGCGGTGTATAAAAAGCAAGGCGTGATCGGGCGCGATTTTAGCAATTTGACTGTTTTGTTGACGCTGGTGAATAGAATCTAGATTCTACTTAACAGTTCAAGCTAAAGAATATAATTGTCTTACCACCGTTTTGCCGTCGAGATGTCGATTGTAAGAGGCGTGAAAACCAGGCTTACTAGATGGTAGGCCGTCTTGGTTGGTACCGCAGTGCTAGATAGATATACTGCCTCGAAGCAGTAGTGCGCAAGCAGTACTGTGTTATTAGGGTGTGAAGGGCGCAATAACAAGTGAAGATCCTGCGCGATAGAGACTCTAAAACGAATGTCTCGGGGTGACGAGCTCAGTGCAGTGTCAAGCAAAACTACGGGTCTAGCTCTGGGTGGAACTGCAACTGTCATGGACCAGCGTAGTGCTTAAAATAAGGGGCACGACTTGCCTGTTTTGTCACTTACGGCCGCTATTAATAATATATCTATCCACAGTTTTCCTTACTAAAGATAGAAATTTGACTTGTACATAAAGTCCATACACATAGTGTCAAATGTCTATCTCTAGTAGGGGAAACTTACGATAGATAGATTATTAATATCCGTTGTTAGTATTAAAGTTCAATAGTTCACCTACAGAAGATATTTTCGCACAATCTTGGCCGTTCGATCACTAGAGAAATTTACCACACCAACCGCAAATAATACCTAAGTTTGTAATAGGTATTCGATGTGTTTGTTATATATATACTTAGTTACTGTGCCACAGTTACACAGTCGCTAGGACCAGTTTAATTGCTGTGTTCATTAAAAGCACATTTATTTTCATTTTAAGCTTTTTAATGAAGTAACGTTACTATCGACCGTAAATATACCAGTAGAATAAATGTCTATCAGTCGTTATGCTATCATAAAATTATCAGGCGCTTTCTACGAGAGCGCTTCACTGTTAGTGAAACTGAGAGGTCTTGTATTCTCTATATAGTTCAGTCACAGAATAAGTATATATAATGCCATCAAAACAAAACTTCTTGAAAAATCTAAATCTCGCAACTCAGAAAAATTTGGGATCCATGTAAAGCCAAGTCGGTTAATTTATTCAGTCTTTATTTAAGGGACCTTCTGCCTTAGGTTATTACGTAATTAGCTAACTAACCTAACAACATCTTACAGTAAGCATAAACTACTGATTCAAAATGAAATTTGTAATATACTGTGTTTACACAATACCTGCTTGGTTACTGAAAATTCACGCTTCTAGTTTTATCCACAACGAAGTTAAAAGGGGGTCGAAAATGGCCTTAACTAGAAAAAAGACTAAGGCGTCCATGACAGTGTTCTCGAAATGCGACGAATCGAGTAAAATGGAAAGAAATTGCAAAATCTTTAACCACCACCGCCGGGAAGACTGGCGACGTTGAAGATCCACCATGTGCCACCATCTTACCAACCACGACCACTCTGCCAAGAGTGTCCGACTCTGAAGAACAAAAAAGAAAAAAGTTAAATAAAAAGTAGGGTGCGGCCGTGCCACTTTTTTGCTCGGCTCTACAGATAGTTTACTACGTTTAGTGAAATATTATGGTATATCGCTGGATTAGTTTATCTACCCTATAGTCTGCACTAGCAACCGAAGCACATGAATGTTTGGATTCGTTATGTAGGACGCCTTTACAATTAGCAAGTCTTGGTTTGAGTAAACCAAGTAAGTGCCATAGCGGGCTAACTTATCTAGACATAATTGATTTTAATTGTGTCGGGAAAAACATAGGCCACTATGGCGCTGGCGACCTCTGTAGTGTACATTTGTTAAGGGATATTTAAAAATTTAGGATGTTTGTTTCGGATAAATACTTGAGAAACTGAAGTCAAAGGTTTATTTCAAATATTATGATATTTCCCAGCGTCATATTTGGTCATCTGGAGTCCGGATTGAATATCAGACAACTTCTACATCTTGTTTGGGTTACCATTTACCAGTTACCATGACGTGCTAGGGACCTTAAACAATTATGACTTTGTCTTTGAACAACTGCAATGTATAATAGTACTTTGCTATAATCAAAATATCAGGCGCTTGTAGTGCTTATTGGAATAATTATTGTTAATGCTAATAAAACTGAAACATGGGAGGACATCCACCCAAACTAGGTACCAGTCATCAGGTCATGATTATATATATACTTATGTACACATAATGTCTCGATAGCTCATAAGGCATACCATGAGTTTGACCAATCGATGCTCGATATCGACTGCCGCGAAAACATGTATGAAAAAAACAGAACAGTGCCACCTCGCGGTCAATTGAAGAACTAAAATTGACAGCGAGTACGCCAATCGCAAGCTTTATAGGTAGGCGAGATCGAGTATCGACTTTAGATGACATTTATGTTGCCAACTCATGGTAGGCTCTACCATGAGTTGGCAACTGGGTTAATTGTCTCAAAGACCAAATATATTACTACTTAACGTTTGCGTTGCCAGATATTAGGTCCTCTCAGCGGAAGTATCGGTGTGACCTACCATAGGGCACATAATAAATAGTACCTAGTAGGTCTGATATTAATTTAGAACTCAAGCCGAAGATTTAAATGTTTTAATTAACCGTTCACGAAGGTTGCACGAGGTGCAGGGTGCACGAATACGGGAGTAATTCAAATTTCCCAATCGTGGGGAAACTCCTTGATTGTGACGTTGCGATTCATAAGTAATATTAATTTGCAACGCCAACGCGTAGCACAGAACTTCTACTCCACGTTGGAGTAATATTAGTATACTGCAACTGCTGGACCAGTTTGGATTTATTTTGACGTAAAATGTTTTTAGTCCGATGTTAATTATAGAAAAATCGGTAAATTTGGGAACATTGATAGGTATGTATTTATTCCTAAGAGACAGGACATGGACATGTAACATCTAACCATATACCATGTCTATTTATAACCTGCAACCAAAGTAATCTATACTAATATTATAAAGAGGAAAGATTTGTATGTATGTTTGTAACGAATTGGCTCAAAAAGTGCTGAACCGATTTCAAAAGTTATTTCACCATTAGAAAGCTACATTCACCCTGAGTAAGATAGGCTATATAAGATTCATCGTCATCATCATCATCCATCAACGCGCGGGTGAAACTGCGGAGAGCAGCTAGTACGGTATACAGTGAGCGAAACACTTTTAGCCGGGCTTGCATAGTCGTTCTATATGGACCAATTAGCGATCGATCAATCAAACCATGCGGTGGTCATAACTTGGATGGGTAACCACTATTAGCATAACACTTGGGCGTCTCCGTGTGTCGCAGGGCGCGGTCTCGGTTGTTGTCTCCAGACAACAGTCGTTAGGCTATCTCGGAGGCATTCAGGCAGTCTGGAAACTCTCCCACTAAGACTTTCTCCCAACGCCGTGGTTCATTGTGGTTCACACTCTTCTCTAACGTGAGAGGAAAGCCCGTGCAGTTTAACCCTAGAAAGATAACCATATTCTATCTTACATAAAAGATAACCATGCGCTTCGGAGGCGCCACGGTATTCAAATGCTTATATTTAAATTATTTAGCAAGATTTGTGTGATTTGATTTTACAATTTAAATGGTATTATAGGTGACACATTTTTATAAACAAAAAATATTGTACTTTATACATGTTTAAATTGAAATTAAATTAAAAAAAAACCTCTAAAAAACTAATAAAAATCACGAATATCGCTTAACTATCATAAAATATTGTATTTTACTATTAATATGTATAGTATAAGTCAAATATAAGTATAAAGTCTAGGAAAGCTAATCAGTACCTTATAAAATTTTTTTTAGACAGTCATACATACGTCGATCTTGAAGATAACCATACGCCTCAGGAGCGCATCAACTCGTTCAACTCGTCATAACTCCAAAACAATAATACTTACCGCACAAAAACAGCTGGCCCTCGACGCGGTTGACCGACGACTGAGTTGGCTGAGAAGCACAGATATAAGTACACGGGTTTCGTATTAAAAGATATAGTACTATTTAATTCGTGCGGGCGCCTCTGAAGCGTAGGTTATCTTTCTAGGGTTAATCCAGTCAAATTGGGCGATATTTTGCAAAAGAGTGAAAGTAAATACTCTACCAAAATCTGTAAAAAGTTATGCGTGATTAATTATACATAAAAAAATATACACGTCGACATCAATAATATATATAATCCTCCTTTTTTTGAAGTCAGTAGCAAAGATATGATCCGTAACTTGCACGTGGGTGCAAATTTAACTGAACGTTTATAATGTTTGTAGATACCTAATAATAAGTTTGGACCGTTTTTCAGAATGTTCCTAGAGCCGCAAATAAAAAAACAATAACAAATATTCCGTACGTCGCACGACTTTTTTTATTGTAATTCATTCATCATCAGAAATCAGATTGAAGACGTTCTGAAGAATGGCCGGGTCAAGAGTAGGTATATAGGTACTAGGTACACTAAGCCCACGCTCTTGTATGAAAAAGTTGATGAATGTGAAGAACGCGAAGCAGGTCAGAATCCTAACAAGTGGAAAGCTGTGGTATATAGGTATCTACCGCTACGAGAAACAGGCTTGATTTTATGTTATGTTACATAAGGTTTTACTTTCTTTAATCCATGTGCTAATCATACATAGGACTCCTTCTCTTCCGATTGCTTGCGTGTCAGTATGTCGAAGTTGCTGTTCACCCCGTGAACTAGAAGACCGTTGATAGTTCAGGATAGCGTGTTCAAAAACAGGTCTTCAGGTCTACCCGGAGAATGTTGCCATAGACCGTATTAATTTACAATATGAAAGTTTTGAAACCTATATACTTGTTATTAATATAATACCTACTAGCTGACCCGCCAGCGTCTTCGTACGCTTGGTCTTGGAGGTTTCATTATCAATCCCAAAAACAACCCTTAGGTCGAGTTTCATAAAATCCCGTCTTAGTGAGCACCTACGTCCTAAAAAGCACCCCCATGCAATATTTTAAACTTTTAGCACTCGCAGTAACGAAGTTTCATACAAACTATCAACCCCAAAAAAGAACCCTTAGGGGTTTAATTTCATAAAATCCCGTCTTAGTGAGCACCTAAGTCCTAAAAAGAACCCGCATGCAAAATTTGAAACTCCTAGCACTTGTAGTTTATGAGATTTCGTGATGAGTGAGTGAGTGAGTGACCTTTCGCTTTTATATATATAGATTATTATTGAAGAAAGTCGCACAATGAGCTATGGAGAGGGCTATGCTCGGGGTTTCTCTACGTGATCGAATCAGAAATGAGGAGATCCGTAGAAAAACAAAAATCACCGACATAGCTCAGAAGATTAGCCAGTTGAAGTGGCAGTAGGCAGGGCACATAGCACGCAAACCAGATGGCCGATGGGGCCGAAAGGTTCTGAATGGATACCACGGACCGGCAAGCGCAGCGTAGGTCGTCCACCGACACGGTGGACAGTTGACCTGATGAAGATCGCAGGACGACGTTGGATGCCGGCCGCTTCAAACCGGTCCTTTTGGAAAATCATGGGGGAGGCCTATGTTCAGCAGTGGACGTCCTACGGCTGAGATGATGACGATGATTATTGAAGATATTCTAAGACCCAGTGTTCATGTTAACTTACTATCCAACTACGAAATATCGGTTCACAACACAACCGACGAAACTGGGCGCATATAACATACATAACTAGTTTATTTTAAGACTGCTGAATCATTTTCGATGTAATGTAATTTGGACGCATCTGAAATAAGACTTCATCATAATCAGCCCATTATGTTATGGTCCCACTGTGGACCCGGCAGTGTGATAAATATGACTTACCAAACCAAAAAATAATCAGTTTCAATTCACAATTATAATTGGCGGGGTAATCGGGTTTGTTAAAAAACTAATTAAAAAAATTACTAAATAAAAAACTAAATTAAACATTCTAACTGTTGGCTCTCAGTTTATCTATGAAAATCTAATGTATGTAAAGAAAAACATTAGCTCATTCCATCAACACGCGAAATAAGCAAAAGCTATCCGTACATGTAACGCGTCTCCACAGAATAAGTCATTCTTTTATGGGACAATGTATACGATTCTATAATAAAATTCCCAATGTTATCTGAGATTTGCCTATTAAAAAGTTTTAAATAACTATTAAAACTAAACTCTGTCAGAAAGGTTATTACAAAATTTCGCATTACTTGGAGGATAAAACAGCTTGGGACTGATCACTCTAGGATCTATCTACTCGTGTACTAAGATGTCAAAGTGTAGCGTGTCTTGCCCTACTGATACCATTATTATGTTCTCTTTTGTAAGGCAACACACCGGAGCTAATATTAGTAGTACCTACGTAAAAACATTGTAAAAACATCTACATAAAAAGAATAGTCCCGAGTTTCTTGCCGCTTCTTCTCGGTAGGCTCTATATATTTTGGAACGCGGCTTTAAAGTACATTATAATGAAAAGTTGACGTTCATAAGTGCGTCTATGATGCCTAAATTGAATAAATGATTTTGACTTTGACTATGTCACACCCAGAAAAACAAACAGTCGAATTGAGAACCTCCTCATTTTTTGAAGTCATTTAAAAATATGTACATAATAATTCACATAAGTAATAAGTTCGTCGCGACCATTGAACAGTTCCAGCGAGTCTGCACAATGTGCCAGCACGCTCTAATTGGAAAGCTTTGCAACCAGACAACATACTAATTGCACGCGTCCTTTCAAATTCGTAATTAGTCGCGAGCCCGAAAACTCGCCGTTTTCAGACGCAGGACAATTTCGCAGTCGACAATTAACGTTCTAATTCTAGCTAACTAAAGGCCTGCGACGCGGGTTGCGCAAACCAGGGGCCCTACTCCCACCTCTTCAAGTAGTCATGTTTAAACCTTACATTTGGTACCAACACGTCAATATAGCAAGCTTAAAATAATAGTGGATTACGATAGACGTTTTGATGACGTAGTATCAAATATTTCATGATATTCGCGTACTTTTTCATGACTTTAGACACTAAGTTGCAAAGTTCCAATGTTAAATTTTTGAAGATTCGTGCTCCCATATCTTAAAGTAGTCATATTGCATCGTTACCATTAAATTTGGTTGACCGTTTTGTGTCGGTGGGAGTACGATAGTAAGTATGATTATTCTAAGCTTATTACAAAACGCTCCTGATTTATTATAGTTTCGTAAAAGGTGGGAGTAGACCCCTGGGCCCTACTCCCACCTCTTAAAGTAATCATTTTTCAACCTTACCGTTAAATTTGGTGCCAACACGTCAATATACCGAGCTTAAAATAATAATGGATTACGATAGACGTTTTGATGACGTATTATAAAATATTTCACTCAATTCGCGTACTTCGACGTGTCTTTTGACACTAAGTTTCATTGTTCCAATGTCAAATTTTGGAAGATCCGTACTCCCATCTCATTATAGTCACAACCAGTCTGTGCATATAGTAGTCATATTGAAACCTTACCATTAAAATTGGTTGACCGTTTTGTGTCGGTGGGAGTACGATAGTAAGTATGATTATTCTAAGCTTATTACAAAACGCTCCTGATTCATGATAGTTTCGTAAAAGGTGGGAGTAGGCCCCCAGCCAGACCCCATACATCACAAGCTGACAAATGGTACGTGCGCTTCGTTGATCACTGTTACAATATTATTACGCTGTTACTAAAGCGTATGTTCTGTACCAGTACAACTCGACGAATGAGCTCGTCCGTGAAGTACTGCCGCCAACACCGCGAGTAAGGTTTTTCGATAGTATCAGAAAGGGTACAATTTGACAGTAATAAATTAAATTTGCACATACTTGTCTATCGCATGGATCTAGCCGCGATAGGTATATCGCGGGTTGTCTTTATCGATAATTACTGCCAAATGACCATGAGGGATGTAAGGGGCGAGCCAACATCTTTTGACCCAAGTCAACCTCACCTGCACGCGGTACATCCTGCTGATCGACGAACGAGGCTCTGACAACCGACCGATGGCGGTATACCCATCCCAACAGGCGTCGCTAAATGCAACAGGCCGGTGACGGGCAGCAGCGTCACCGGTGCGAGAAGCTACGCCCTGCGATCGCCAACCCGCCTGCCCAGCGTGGCGATTACGGGCAATATCCTCCAATCCGAGTCACTCACGCGCCGCTGTCAAGGACGGTTGTGGTTTTGTTATTATTGCGCTGTGCGCGGCGACGTCGCACTAAATTGTAAAAAAAAAAAAAAAAAAATGACGAAAATATTGAAATGCAACGTGTGCAATATAGTAATTGACGAACTACTATCGTACATACAAAATAAGATCTCGGTAATTGATGAAGAAACCTTAAAACGGATTTGTGTGTCTTCGTTTTCAAGCCAAGAAATAAGTGAATCAAAAACGTTACTGTTTGAATCTCTGCCGACGGATCAACGGAAAATAAGGCGAAAAGGAGGCGGCAAAGAGGAGAGAGACTTAGACGACATCGTGAGTCTTTTTAAAACAATAGATCCCGATGTGGTTCCAGTATTTGTCGCAAGAGAACTGGAAAAACTACCCCCCATTTTGTTTGACCACCTCGACTGCACAAAATTGCTTAAAGATCTCACCAGACTTAGCGCGGAGATTGAACAAGTAAAGAACACGTATGCTACCGTAAAACAGATTGAAGATCTGCGGTCTGATATTCACAATTTGAAATACGCATCGCTACCTCCACCTACAAATAATACTCCCGGTGCATTTGTTAACATGAGACGGGGTGCTTGTAATCTAGAAAGTGGGCCTATGGGGATGACTCATAGCTATGATGGCACTATAGATGACGATCTACAACCACCCAGTGATTCGCCGTCAGTGTCAAAAGAAGCGAATCTGCCTGCCACGGCACTGTCGGCCGCGACAGTACCGGTCGCAGCATTGCCTCTGACCGGCAGTTATGTATGCAGCGACGCAGTTTGTGTGGCCCCGGCGGCTCAGGCTGGACATTTGTCACCGATCACTTGTACTGTACCAGTTACGTCTGCGCAGGAGCAACAAGATAAAAATTGTTAGAAGTCGAACGAGTCGAACATCGTACCAAGTAATAACGATGACGATAACAACACCTGGCAAATGGTAAAAAACGGAAAAATAAACCAAAGTATAGGTATTTGGGCGAAATAGGTAAAGCAGAGTCGTCATCATCGTCGTTCAAAGCCGCAGATAAGAAGATACCTATATTCATCACGAATGTACACAAAGATACCTTAGAATCTGACATTATTGAGTACATAAAAATGAAAACTCATGAGAGGGTAACTCTAGAAAAAATTATGACAAAAAAAATGCTAGATCACAAGGCCTACAAATTTTTTGTGTCTGAGGCGAAAGTATCTTTATTTCTAGACGAAAAAATATGGCCAGCGGGAATCATATTTAGACGCTTTGTTCATTTTAAAAATCGACAGACGGATATGTCTGCGCTAAACGGCCCATTGCACACAAATAATGGGTAGTACGACTTATAAGTTAGCCAGTTATAACTGTAAAAATGTAAAACGCGCACTGGCCGATGTACGACGCTTATGTGACGAGTGTGCGGTGATAGCGCTGCAAGAAACCTGGCTACTTCCGGAGGAATTAGCTTATCTGAATAGCATCGATAGCAGGTTCAGTTGTACGGGTACATCTCCGGTAGACACGTCAACGTTGCTTGTTGGCCGGGTTTTTGGTGGAACAGCGTTACTGTGGGATACACGGATCTTTCCGTGTGTGTCTGTGATTAATTGCGACAATCCGCGAGTGTGCGCTATACGTATTAATACAAAAGATAGTGCATTTGTAGTTGTGTGTGTATATATGCCGACAAATAAATCGAAAAACTTGACGACGTTTACGGACTGCATTGGAACTATATGTGCTATAAATAGTGAGTACGAAAACGAACCTATTTTTATACTAGGGGACTTTAATGCGCATCCCGGTGAATTATTTTATAAGGAGTTGAGTATTTGCTGTGATGAATTTAAATGGCTACCTGTTGATGTAAATCATTTAGGCTTGACTTCGAGTACATTTACTTATGTAGATCAAGTTTGTGGGTCGAAACGTTGGCTAGATCATTGTGTTGTCTCGCAATCAGCTGCTGTGTCTGTGTGTAACGTGTATGTCAAGTATGACGTGTTGTGGTCTGACCACTTCCCTCTTGTATGTGAATTTAATTTAGAGTGTTTGACGCCTGTAACAAATAATGTCGATGTAACTACCAATAAAGCTATTTGGGGGGAAAGAACTACAGAACAAATTACTTTATATCAAACTGAATGCCATAAGCGTCTTAGAACGATTGACTTCCCAAGTGAGTTTCAAAATTGTAGTGATCGGTACTGTAGTGATTGTTCTCACGCTAATGTAATTGATAAGCTATATTCTGATATTGTACTCGCACTAATGTTGTCATCTGTGAGTCGAGGAGGGGAGCATGAACGGGTGAAACGTAGATATAAACCCATTATAGGTTGGAATAAACACGTTAGTGATAGTCACGGGGCGGCCAGGGCGAGTTTTCAGGAATGGTTAATGTATGGTAGTCCAACTACTGGTGACATCTATAGTAAAATGTGTGAGAAAAGGAAAATATTCAAATCGCGTCTAAAGTGGTGTCAAACTCATCAAGACCAGTTAAAAATGGATATACTTGCCTCTAAGCACTCTGCGAAGGATTTCAGTGGGTTTTGGAAGAAAACTAATTCTCTGAAAAGTCGGCCTGGTCTCCCTGTGAGCGTGGACGGGGCTAATGACTTGAAATGTATCGCTGACAAATTTAAAGACCATTTTGTCGTTAAATCGCCATTAGGGCTGTCAACATCAGAAAACAACAGGGGGAGTGGGGGGACTGTATGTGACGGATATGTTGAAACCAGAATCACGGCCAGGGATGTAACCAGGGCGATAAAATCCATTTCAAAGGGCAAATCCCCTGGTCATGATGGATTGAGTATAGAGCATATTCTACATGCAGGACCACACATATGCAGAGTGATAGCTATGTTATACAACTTCTGTATATCGCACTCGTATCTACCGACTGAATTAATGAAAACGAATGTCGTGCCGGTAGTTAAAAATAAAACTGGAGACTTGTCTGATATAACCAACTACAGGCCTATTTCCTTGGCGACGATAATTGCAAAGATATTTGACAGCATTCTTAATACACAATTAAATAAATACCTACAGTTGCACGACAATCAGTTCGGTTTCCGGCCGGGACTGTCCACAGAAACTGCGATATTGTGTATGAAGAGTGCTGTCAAATACTATACAGAGAGAAAGACACCTGTCTATGCTTGCTTCCTCGACCTTTCAAAAGCATTTGACCTCGTCTCATATGACATCTTGTGGGAGAAAATGAGATCATTACATATGCCGAGTGAACTTATTGACATCTTTAAGTATTGGTACGGGAACCAGGTCAACAATGTGAAGTGGGCGGGTGTGTTGTCGGACCCGTACGGGTTGGAGTGCGGGGTGAGGCAGGGGGGGTTATGTTCCCCTGCAATTTTTAACCTGTACGTTAACGGGCTGATCGAGGCGCTCAGCGGGCAGCATGTCGGTTGTCACATAGACGGCGTATGTTTCAATAACATAAGCTACGCGGATGACATGGTCCTGCTGAGCGCCTCGGTCTGTGGACTCAGAAAGCTGCTGAGTATTTGTGAGGGTTATGCTGTGGACCACGGTCTGCTGTATAATGTAAAAAAAAGTCAGTGTATGGTTTTTCAGGGTGGGCCGAGAAAGGTAACGGAAATGCCACCTATTAAACTAAACGGATCACATTTAGAAAGAGTGGAAGTTTTCAAATACTTGGGCCATTTAATCACACCTACCCTGAAGGACGACACTGATATTGAACGGGAGAGGAGGGCGTTAGCGGTTAGAGCCAATATGGTGATCCGCAGGTTTGCACGATGTTCTACAGACGTTAAAATAACTCTCTTCAGGGCTTACTGCACTACATTCTACACGTGCAGCCTGTGGACTAGCTATACACAAAAATCGTACGACGCCCTCCGTGTCCAGTTCAACAACGCGTTCAGGATGCTGGTGGGACTCCCCCGCTATTGCAGCGCATCTACAATGTTTGCGGAAGCGCGCGTTGATTGCTTCTACGCAACAATGCGCAAGAGATGCGGCTCGCTGGTGCGGCGGGTGCGGGGGAGTACTAACAGCATGCTGGCCGCGCTCGCGGACAGGCTCGACTGCCCTTACATTGCTCACTGCTGCGGAATGCACGTTACACAAGATCTTATAGGGTGCCATCTTAATTACTAAATTACTTGTTTCAAATTTTATTTTTATGTAGCTAGAATGATTATTGTTTTTATATTTTAATGGGTAGGAAGTGGTGTTAGTATTTAAGTTGTAACTAATTGTAATATGTGTATTGTAATTTTTATAATGTGACTGTATTAATTTGAATTGTGAAACTATGAGTTAATTTACTTGAAATAAATATTATATTATTATTATTATAATGCAGGACAACAAAAAGCCACGGCCCCTAGTTCCCGGCGGCCCCGCAATTCCTGGTCATGGTGGCGACCATGGTAACGGCGGGGCGAGGGGTGCTAAGAATCTCCGGGCTACGGAAGGCCACCACAAACAACTGACCCTGGCGAAAAATGGAAAAGCCCCTGGAGAGGATGGCGTTACAACAGAGCTACTAAAAGCAGGAGGTAAACCCGTACTGAGGGAGCTCCAGAAGCTTTTTAACGCTGTCCTGTTCGAAGGGAGAACTCCAGAGGCGTGGAGTAGGAGTGTGGTCGTCCTGTTCTTCAAAAAAGGAGATAAGACCCTGCTGAAGAACTATCGACCCATATCCCTTCTAAGCCACGTCTATAAGCTGTTTTCAAGAGTGATCACGAACCGTCTTGCGCGTAGACTCGACGAATTCCAACCACCGGAACAGGCTGGGTTTCGGAGCGGATACGGCACCATAGACCACATTCACACAGTGCGGCAGATTATACAGAAGACCGAAGAGTATAATCAGCCCCTGTGTCTAGCATTCGTGGACTATGAGAAGGCCTTTGACTCGGTTGAAATCTGGTCTGTTCTGGAGTCCCTGCAGCGTTGCCAGATAGATTGGCGATACATCCAAGTGATGAGATGTCTTTACGAAACCGCCACCATGTCCGTCCAAGTACAGAATCAGCAAACAAGTCCCATACCGTTGCATCGAGGAGTGAGACAAGGGGACGTTATCTCCCCGAAATTGTTTTCAAATGCAATGGAGGATATGTTCAAGACGCTGAACTGGAAAGGACGTGGCATTAATATCAACGGCGAATACATCTCTCACTTGCGATTTGCTGACGATATCGTCATCGTGGCAGAGACGCTGCAGGACCTGCAACAGATGCTGAATGACCTGGCTGACTCTTCTATACGCATCGGCCTACGGATGAACTTGGACAAAACCAAGGTCATGTTCAACGAACATGTTCTACCGGAACCGATTGCGATACACGGCGCCGTTCTCGAAGTTGTTCAAAAATATGTGTACCTCGGGCAGACATTGCAGTTGGGAAAAAACAACTTTGAGAACGAGGTGAATAGAAGAATTCGGCTGGGCTGGGCAGCGTTTGGGAAACTACGTCGAGTCCTTACTTCGCCGATTCCACAGTGCCTGAAGACGAAAGTCTTCAATCAGTGCGTCCTACCCGTCATGACATACGGAGCCGAAACGTGGACACTGACGGCTCGAATGGTCCACAAGCTCAAAGTCGCTCAGCGGGCTATGGAAAGGGCTATGCTCGGTGTTTCTCTGAGGGATCGCATCAGAAATGAAGTGATCCGTCAGAGAACCAAGGTCATCGACATAGCCCACCGGATCAGCAAGCTGAAGTGGCAGTGGGCTGGCCATATTAGCCGTAGAACCGACAACCGTTGGGATAAACGAGTTCTAGAGTGGAGACCGCGTCTCGGCAAACGTAGTGTAGGACGTCCTGAAGCACGGTGGAGTGACGATCTGCGCAAGACGGCTGGCAAAAACTGGATGCGAGAAGCCCAAGATAGACCTAAGTGGCGTGCAATTGGAGAGGCCTATGTCCAGCAGTGGACTGCTACAGGCTGATGATGATGATGACTGCCAAATGTTATCCTTCTTCACAGATTATAAAATCATCCTATTGTCAATCGATGCTCACAGTGCGTACCTTTTTCAAACGTGAAGCGTCCGCATTACTGTGTCCTTGAAGGGTACGGCCGCGGGTGAAGTTACAGGCACATGAGACTGTCTCAAGGTGATGGCGTAGCGCAGTTCGTTACTTGTAACGAAATGCATCTGTTACAGCCCTAGCACGAATTAAGGCCGATTCACACTTATCAGTGAAGCCACAGTTCCGACACAGTACCGGCACAGTACCGGCACAGTGCCAAATATTCTTTCATACATTCTCTATGAACGCATCCCCACTTGTCAGTGTCAGTGCCGACACAGTGCTCTCAGTGTCAGTGCCGACACCGGCAATCACGGACGTATTCGTTGACGACGATATTTTTTGTTGGATCACGGACGCCGCGGCATTAAAAACAAAATGGAGGACGAGCGATTGATGGAATTGGCTTGCGAAAATAGGGTTTTGTATGATTTGTCTCATGCAAAATACATGTATTCGAAATACAAAACCAATTTGTGGAACAAAATAGGAGCGCAAATGCACCCATTTTCTCTTTTTTTCTCTTAATGCTGCTCTTCTTCTTCGTCTAAAGCAATAGTTATCATTGCTAGCTCCGCAGTATTGAACAGAGCCATAGCAACAATCACGATACTAGACGACGGACACGTTTTCACTGAAGCTCCGTGAACTGAGTACTGACATGTGTGAATTGAATCACACGCACTGTAGAATTGACGCAACACTGTAGCACTGATACCGAACTGAGCGAACACGTTGACGGAACTGTGTCTTTACTGATAAGTGTGAATCGGCCTTTACTGCGTGCGTGTAACGTAACGTGTCGTTCACGTGAAACAGTACAAACTGTCATGTATCTAGGGCAACTATGACACGGATAACGTCACTGAATCGTAGCGCGTTAACGCTTACTGCAGGGCTTAGTATCTCAGTTGCTGACGAATGTTGATTGAAATCTTGAAAAATGGCGGCTCCATGTCAGTTTTGACAACTCCTATAAGCGAAAATGTTAGTAAGTTGATGACTGGAGCTGACAAAACTGACATAAAGCCGCCATTTTTCAAGATTTCAATCAAGTAGGTACCTACATATAATAAATGCATAACTTTTTCTAAAGAGTGCATAAATAACTAGGTATTAGACAATGAATACATCTTCGTTTTAATGCACAGATGCTAAAGTGTTATTATAAAGTCAAAAGATATCCTCCCTCCTAGCATCCCTCGTCCCATTTCCTACAAATGTATTTTATCACTTTCCTTTTTCCCACTAATTTTTAATATTTTAAGTAAATTTATATGTACAAATAATATGAAATTCTAATTACCAACTAATATCACTGTAAATTTGTATATAGTTTTAAATTGTAATCTAACATAGTTTGGTACTAACTTGTGTTCAGGGTTGCCAATCCTGAAAAAAAATCCCTCGTACATATGCAGCTAAAAATCTCTTATTTTGACTTTCAAACCTCGTACATTTATTATGCATCGAAAACGTGCTAAAACCAAAATTAAAGCATATTGAACTATTGGATTTAGGACGTTTTACTCAATAAAATAAACTATTGCAAGTTTCCTACTAAATAAAACATCACTTTGTGTTGTATGTCAAAAAATCTTTATTAATTCTCAAGCAAAATCACACAATTACATCTGCTCTCCAAATATGATGTCAGGAACATCCTCATTGTCATCGTTTTTTCTGCCGTATATTTTGTCTGTTGTCATGCGGCTATACATTTCTTTAGTGGGTTCAAAATTGACGCAGTTTCCAGTGCGAGTTGAACCTTTTGCGCTCTCTGCAGCAAGAAGTGTGCCGTTCACCGTTTCCACAGTTAGCCGGTTTCTTATCTCTGTCTTTATTAAATTGACTTTACTAAAAACCCGCTCGCAGTCAGCATTCGCATGGGGTAGGGACAGTGTAGATAGGGCAAAATGAGCCAGCTCGGAAAAGTCTTCAGTTTTCAGTAATTGAGCCCAAAACTTATCTGGCTCACTGATTTCATTCAACCCTTTAGGATGACGAGCTTGTGCATTGGGCAAACTCCTCCATTGATTGTCGATTATTTGTTTCTTTGCGTAATCAGCTGGTGCGATTATACGGGGGACCACCTCCATAAGAGGCATAAGTGTAGGGAAATGGCTCCTAAAATCGTGGGAGAGCGCTGATGCAGGTTCAAAAACTTTTAGCTTTGACAAGACTGGATCTTCCATATTATATCGTTTTTTCATTTCGGTAGCTACAACTTTGTAGAAATTTTTGCAGCATGAGAAGAACTGGGCTATATCTGCAGGCTGTCTGATCACATCTGGATGTTTCAAGAGCTCATACACTTTGACGCCAAGATACATTGCAGCGTCATGGAGCTGATGACGCTGACTTTCAGGGTTTATTTCACCAAGATTTGGCCTCATAACATATTCGCGTTGTAAATAACGCAATAGGATTTCCTGGTAAAGTGAACGAATTTTCTCATGCAGATTGTGAACAACTACTTTCTCACTTTGAAATTCCAGATTAAATTTATTGAATAAAGGGAGTGACCATTCAAGGAAACAGAAATAAAGTTTGTAGAACGGGTTGTTTAGTTTTTCGAGAATAAATACTGCTCGATTTCTTACATCGGCTCTTGCTCTATGTGCACGGTTTGTCGTAAAATCGATGAAAAAAAGACGTAGGGCCTCCCATTGCTCTAATATCCTTTCAACCACTGATAATAAGGAAAGCCATCTTGTCTGTGATGGTTTCAGTATTTTGTGAGGCTCCACTGCAACAAACGACTGGAAGTTACGAAAATCAAATAGCCGTTTATCACTATGTTTAAAAAAGTTGTAGATATCTCTAGCCAGTTGTTCTACACCTTCAGGCAACTGTTTACAGGCTTCACTGGCACACAAATGGGCCGAGTGACAAACGCACTTCGTGATTATGATTCCTGCAAAATCACGTATGAACCTTGTTTTTACAGAGTCGTTATCACCCATCATGACGTTACACCCATCTGATCCAAATCCGATTACATTTGTCAATGGAACATTACGGTTAGTCAACGAATCGATAAGAGCTCTATATAAATTTTCGGCATTCGCAGTAGGAATATCATCAGCATCAGGTGTTTCTTTAAAAACTTTGTAAAGCTCCCAAAATGCGCTACATATCTTTTGAGCTTCTTGATCAAAATAGCGTACCACAACGCAAGCAGTTTTGACTGTCGAAACATCGGTCGTCTCGTCCGTCATCACAGAAAACTGATTATTTTGTAATTTTTGGGCTAAATCTGCTTTATGACCTTCTCCAAGAACGTTCTTTACCACACCTGTAATTTTGGTTCTTTTAAGTTCAATTTCCTTGATTAATTTAGAATCCGTCACGACTTCTTTTAATAAGTCAGTCAAATGGTCAGCAACCGAAAATGCTATGTTGTGCTCCGCAAAAAAAGCAGCAAGTTTAATTTCTGCACGAGCTTTTTGTTTATTTTGTGGAGTCAGACCTCTCTGGAATCCAAGCGATGTTAATGTCTGTGTTTTTCCACTGGATCCAGGTTTGTTGCTCAGGTGTTTCTTGGTAGAGGCATGAGTTTTTAAATTGGATAGTTCAGCTACCATTGACGTCCCTGGGCAATATGCACATTTAGCTTTTGTTATATCATTGGTGTCTGGCAAAAGCCAGTCTTTAAATGTCGGATCCTTTAACCATTGCTGTCTAAAATTTTGTACACGATGCTGCGATACTGTGTTACCTTCCTTTTTTCTTGTCCATCCACCTTTTTTGGGTAATTTTCTAGGCGGAGTCAAAGTAGGCGAACGGTCACTGTTTTCGTCGTTATCACTCATAACGATAGTTCTATTACGCCACTAAACACGAACGAAACAACGAAAAGACCTTCTCTCTTAAAAATCTTCTATTTTACAAAAACTTCAATTAGCTACACGTACTAACGTAGTACAGTTCGGACGTTTTGGAATGAAATTTCTAAACAGAGACATGAGTAATGCGATGAACGAAATGTTTTATTAGTCAGGGATTTCCCGGTTAACGAGATAGCTACCATAGACAATCATCGCGTAAATGTGGCAATGGAATTTTTGGCGTAAGAAGTTCCTACAAGTTCTGGTAGAGGTCACTAGTTAGTTTTAACTATGTTCGTATGGCCATATTATCAAAATCTCGTACATAATTGTACGAGGTTGATAGTGATAATATTTCACTCAGAAAACACTTTTTTGACGTGATTTTTACGTACGCTTTCGAAGTATATCTTTACTTTCAATTGTAATTGGTAAATATTTGGTCGATCTGTTAGAACACAACTTACCAAGATGTCGACTAAATTATTAAATGCGCAGCAAGATTCCTATGAGAAAATAGTAAAGGCACATGTTAGTTTCAAAAAGTCTCCTAAAGACCGCCTTACAGAACCTTATGTGCAAACAAGGTTAACATTATTAGATACCTTATGGAATCAATTTACAAAAATTCATAAAGATATTTTAGATTCTGATGATTGGGAAAAAATAAGAAGTAGTATCTACGTTAAGGAAGATTTGTATGATAAGACAGAGGAGGCTTTCATAAACTATAGAGCCGAATTAATGAATATGCTGAGTCCAATTACAAAGGATCCGGTTTACACTGAATCAGCTAAAAATAGTGTAGGAAACATAAAATTGCCAAAAATTACAATACCCCAATTTTCGGGAAAATACACAGAGTGGGTTACCTTTAGAGACTTATTCATTTCTTTAGTTCACACGAATAATTCGTTGGACAACGTGCAAAAGCTTCATTATTTAAAAATTCATTTGTCTGGAGAAGCAGAACAGCTTATCATGCAATTGCCAATTACTGCAGCGAATTATTCAGAGTGTTGGGAGCAACTGGAAGCTAGGTACAACAATAAAAATTACTTAGCTAATTGCCTATTAAAGCGATTACTTGGGCAAAAAGACATTAACGTAGAATCCGCTGATGCTTTAAAGGAACTTGCTGATACTACTGCAGATTGTTTGCATGGTTTGAAAAATATAGGGGTTAACGTCGGTACCTGGGACATTATTGTAATTCACATAATATCAAACAAGCTGGATATGGAAACGCGTAAGCAGTGGGAGTTGAGGGTTTCGGCTGACGGTTCCAGAGAATTGCCTAAGTTTGTAGAATTTCGTGAATTTTTACAGTCACGATTTAGAGCTCTAGAATCAATCGAACCAGTTACTAAATCGAGAGTCTCAAATCCTACTCATGGCCTACCAGCAAGGCATAAGGTTTTTGCAACGGTTAGTGTTATATGCGAATATTGTAATGAAGATCATAAATTGTTCACTTGTAAAAAAACCTCTAAAGAAGATGTAAGTAAGCGACGTGAATTTGTATTTAATAAGCGTTTATGTTTCAATTGCCTGGGTAGTAACCACTCGGCGAGGTTTTGCCCTTGTAAGTTCACATGTCGAGTGTGTAAAGGTAAGCACCATTCTTTGCTTCATCCAAACGGGTCCACTGGAGAAAGTAGTGTACAAAGTTCCAAAACTGGTGTTGTAACGTCTGAAGAAGTATGGGTGGCTCACCCTCTGGAGGATCAGGGGAATACTTCAGTTCTGTTGACAAAGCGCCACTGGTCTCATGTTTTGGTCAAGTGCCTGCAAAGTGTCAGGTATTGTTGGCGACAGCTATCGTATGGGCGGAGTCGTCAAAGGGTAGAAAACATTATGTTAGGGCGTTGTTGGATCAAGGATCACAGGCATCCTTTGTTTCCGAAGCAACAGCCCAATACCTAGGTCTTAAAAGGTGTCCAGTCCAAGGGAATTATATCAGGCCTAGATGGCAACAAGACAACAATTGCTAAGCACATGGTAGATCTCAAGATTCGTTCGCGAATTAATGACAAAATCGTTATCACGGTCCAGGCGTATGTTATCAAAACGGTGACTACTTTTCTGCCAAACTGGAAGGTAGAGCAGTTGGAATGGCTGGAAGATGATATTTGTTTGGCCGATCCTCAGTATCACACCCCAAATAAAATTGATATTTTGTTGGGTGCGGAAGTTTATGGGCAGGTGGTACAAGATGGTGTAAAGAAGGGTCCAAAGGGTTATCCTATTGCTCAAGCTACATAATTGGGATGGATTTTGTCAGGCACATGTGAAGGGTCACAATCAAATTCGGCAAATGTGGTCTCTATGCACTTAAGCGTTGATGATAATGATATACTTAAACGGTTTTGGGAAATCGAAGTGGAGCCGAAATCACACTTAAAGATAATGTCTGAAGAGGAATTTGCCTGTGAGCTATTGTTTGAGAAAACAACAAGACGAGACAAAGATGGACGATACATCGTCAAACTTCCTTTTAAGATGAACAGACCAGAATGTGTAGATGGTAACTCCAGAGCCATTGCTGAAAGAAGGTTAAATGGTTTACATTCACGGCTGAAGAAAGATGAAGACCTAAAACAGAATTATAACAGGGTAATGGAAGAATACCTAGAATTAGGATATATGGAGAAAATTCCTGCAGCAGAAATTAATGAAAAGGAATCGGTATATATACCTCATCATCCAATCGTAAGAAACGATAAAGACACCACAAAGATCAGGGTTGTGTATGATGCCTCCTGCAAGTATAAAAATGGTGTATCGTTAAATGATACATTAATGACAGGGCCTACACTTCAACCGGAACTGAGGCATTTGCTGATGCGTTGGCGGCAACATCCAATATGCATAGCTGCTGACATCACAAAAATGTACTGTCAGGTGAAAGTGTCCGAACAAGATGCAAATTATCAGCGGTTGTTATGGAAAGAAACTGCAGAAGAAAGAGCTGAAGATTACCGATTATTGAGAGTTACCTTTGGTACAGCATCAGCACCCTACCTTGCCGTGAAATGTCTTCAGCAAGTAGCAAGAGATGATGGTGCGATGTACCCTGTAGCATCTGAAAGAGTGATGTGTGATTTTTACATGGATGACTTACTAACAGGATGTGATTCGGTAACGGAAGGGCTAGTCATTTACCATGAAATGAACAAGCTCCTGAAAATGGGAGGGTTTGAGTTGCAAAAGTGGATGAGCAACAGCAACAACTTACTGCAAGCAATTCAGGAAACAAGAACAGCAAAGGAGACTGTTAATGAAGAGCTAAAGCTTAAGATGGATGATGTTGTTAAACTATTGGGACTAACCTGGAATCGACGAACTGATAGTTTCCGGTATTCGTTGACCCTTCTGGAACTACCAACTGGGCCTGTAACAAAAAGAAAAATACTATCTCACATTGCTCGGTTGTATGACCCACTAGGGTGGGTGAGACCCTGTGTCATAACAGCAAAGATATTGATTCAAAAGCTGTGGATATCTGGATTAAGATGGGATGAGGAAGTGACAGGGAAATTATTAACAGAATGGACTACTTACCGAGAAGGTTTACACTTGTTAACTCAAATAAACATACCGCGATGGCAAAATACAAGCAAAACTGATACGTTGGTAGAGCTCCATGGGTTCTCCGATGCGTCAAAGGTAGCGTTCTCGGCAGCAGTATACCTTCGCAGGATTGACACCTCAGGCAACGTCCACGTGACCTTGGTAACAAGTAAAACTAAAGTTGCACCTATTAAACAGGTATCTATTCCGAGGTTGGAACTATGCGGAGCAATACTCGTCACTAGACTGCTAGTAGAAGTAGCGGAAATTTTAAAGATTCCAAAGCTGAACATTCGGGCGTGGACGGACTCTACAGTAGTTTTGGCGTGGCTTAATAGCCACCCAAGTCGCTGGCAAACGTTTGTCGCGAATCGGGTGTCGGAGATATTGACTACCCTGGATTCGAGTCAGTGGTCACATATACCCTCTGGTCAAAACCCGTCAGACTGTGCTTCGAGAGGCATAACACCTGCAGAACTCTTGGACAACAATCTGTGGTTTAGTGGCCCGGATATTTTAGGCAGAGAAATTGTTCAATACAGCAAACCAAAAAATGTTGTAACTCAGCTTGAAGAGGTAAAGGTTAATGTCGCCGTGGCCGAAATACCTATTTGGAACAGATACTCCTCCCTTACAAGATTAGTGAGGGTGGTAGCATATTGCAGACGTTTTTTAAATGTAAGAAAGTCGGTCAGCAAAGATCGTACTCCCGCGGCTTACCTTACTTCGAAGGAAATGGCAGAGGCATTGGAAGTTTGCATCAAGCAATGTCAACTAGAAGGTTTTAGAGAACAATTGGAAGTTTTAAAAAGAGACGGTAAGTTTGCTAGAATAAAGGGCTCATTAAAATCACTAAACCCTTTCATTGACGCCAAAGGTATTATGCGAACGGGAGGTCGTTTAGAGAAATCACCATTCAACGAAGGAAGGAAACACCCCATATTGCTACCAAAAAGGTCAACATTCACGGATTTGGTTATAAGTGATGCCCATGCTAAGACGCTGCACGGTGGCATTCAGCTCATGTTGGCTTATTTAAGTAGTCAATATTACGTGCTAGGATCAAAACTTTTAGTCAAGGCGTGTATTCGGAAGTGTATAAGGTGTGTTCGACACAAAGCGGAAATATCCACGCAACTGATGGGTCAGTTGCCAGTAGCCCGAGTCACCCTGGAAGGCCTTTTAAATGCAGTGGTGTGGACTTCGCGGGCCCTGTCAATATAAGGACTTCTAAAGGCCGCGGTCACCATGCTTACAAGGGGTATATATGCCTGTTTATCTGTATGGCTACTCGCGCTGTCCACATCGAGGTAGTCAGTGACCTGACTACTCAGGGATTTTTGGCAGCCTTTAAAAGGTTTGTTGCTCGTCGTGGCCATTGTAGTGACGTATGGAGCGACAACGGAACCAATTTCGTTGGAGGGTCTCGTGAGTTACAAAATCTAGTCTCTTCAGAAAATGTAGGTCTTGCAGAGGAAGTAGCGAAAGCTCTAGCGAATAATGGTACAACCTGGCATTTTATACCAGCTCACTCTCCAAATTTTGGCGGCCTTTGGGAGGCGGGGATCAAATCTACAAAAACGCATTTAAAAAAGCTTTTAGGTGACTGCACGCTGACGTATGAAGAGCTATCTACTGTCTTAACGCAAATAGAGGCCTGCTTAAACTCTAGACCATTGTCGCGACTTGAATCTGAATCAGATGCCATTGATGCGCTGACCCCAGGACACTTTCTAGTGGGTGAGCCTCTCGTCACTGCTCCAGACCATAACTTTGAAATGTCATCTGCCAGTAGTCTGCGTCGGTGGCAGTTGACTCAAAGAATGATGCAGACTTTTTGGAGGCGTTGGTCTCAGGAATACCTAACGAGTTTTCTGCATCGATATAGGTGGGCTTACCAAACGCCTGAACCTGAGATCGATGACGTAGTTTTAGTTAAGGAGGACGGTTTACCTCCTTGTCGATGGCTGCTTGCTCGAGTGGTTGCTAAGCACCCAGGCACAGACAACGTAACACGCGTAGTTACGTTGCGCACAAAAAATTCTCTCATCAAACGGTTCATATCAAAATTGTGTGTTCTGCCGGTGACCGTTTGATTTTGTTAAATTAAGATGCAGAAATTGTATACAGTCCATTTGTATTGTTTGAAATATAGGGATAAGTTTTTTTTAATTATTATTATGTATAATGAAAATTCTTGTGTTAACCCACTAAGGACAAATATCATACAATTCGGTAAGTGTCTTCTAAACCCAGCCTCACCAAGTCATGGTGGGCGGTGTAAGTTGAAGGACAAAATAATTTGTCCTTGGTGGGCGGAATGTAGAAGGAATATTATGTTTTTTATTTAAACTCTCTACACTAGATGGCGTTAGTATCGCAATGCACAAATCCTGCATCGCGCAAGTGTTTGTTGCACAAAAGCGCGGGACTGATTCTAGAATTTAAAATTATGTATCCAATAGTTGGTACTGAAATAAACCACTTTCAAATATCAGCTATTGCTTCATTTGAACCGTTGCGTTGTACAAATGGGATGCTTAAATCAGTTGGTTGGGCAGGTGGAGACGTAATACTGCTGATAGGGGAATATGGGCTCAGGTTTGATGCTGAACTATGTGTAATATACGAAATTGAATAGCTTTCATTTGAATGTGGGCTGTAGGAAGCGCTGCCGAGACTTTAACTTTTATTAATACTTCTCAATTCATATTCTGCCAGTAAATTAAAAACTTTCGTTTTAGCCTCCACTCTTAAACCCGGTGGTCATTTTTTTTAAATAGTCCCGATATGTGAGCAAAATGAATTGATTCCGTCTTTATCAGCTTTCTCTTCCTCTTCTGCCATGATCTTCATTTGTTCTTGTCTTTGTTTATCTCTTTCTTTCCAATGCTGCAGTAAAGATGTAATATGTAAATTATTATCCAGTTGACATGTTTTCTTTTTTTTTCTCCCACTTGTCTCAGCTGTACCTTTACCTGGTCCACTTGCCTCTTCATTGCTCGTTTCTCCACTTCTCTCCCCTCTTCTCTCTGCATTACGTTTTGTTCCACTTGTACCAGCTGCACTTATTCCTGCTCTTTTTACCTCTTCATTGCTTCTTTCTTCACCACTTATCTCTTCACTGCGTCTTCTTTTTTCACTTATCCCTGTTGTACTTGTTTCTTCACCACTTTCTCCACCGTCAGTATTTTCAGCTTCAACTGTTGCTACACTCGCTCTTTCTGTGGGATTTTTTTCTAAAAAACGAAGTCTCTCATACAGTATCCATTTCGTTGTTATTAAAGAGGCTGAAGAACCCGTGGGCAATTTGTTCTTACGTTTGCATCTATTATAGGAATCTCCACCATTTATAGGAATTTCCACCTCTTCTTGCAATCATTACCTGTAATGAACATAATGTTGTTTCAGATTTATAGCTACTGGAGAAACATATGCATCTCTAGAGTTCACGTATCGTATATCGGCAAGTTATATTAGCAGAATAGTGAAAGAAGTGCTTGCAAGCCTGCGAAAGAACTTGGTCCCACTTTGCATGCCAGTACCTACAGAAAATAATCTAAAGCAAGTGACGAGTGATTTTTGGAATCGATGGAATTTTCCCAATACTTTTGGAGCCATTAATGGAAAACACGTGCGTGTTAAAGCTCCAAATAACAGTGGTTCGCTGTTTTTTAACTACAAGGAGTATTATTCGATCGTACTTCTGGCGATTGTAGATGCCAATTACAAATTCATTGCTGTTGACGTGGGTTCTTATGGTAAAGAAGGAAACAGTGGTATTTTTCAAAAGTCATGCATAGGGAAAAAATTGCTCGTAATAAGTTTAATGCTCCGAAGCCCGCAAAATTACCGGGAACAGATATTATGCTTCCACACTTTCTGGTCGGTGATGAAGCGTTTGCCCTTGATACATATATGATGAAGCCATATTGTAGAAATGATGCGAGAGCAAATCGTGATAAAGCTATCTTCAATTATAGACTTTGCCGTGCCAGAAGAGTGACAGAAAACTCGTTTGCATTGTTATCACAAGTATTTAGAATATTCTACACACCGATATCAATCAGACCAGAGGTTGTTGATGACTTGATTTTGACCGCGTGCTGTTTACCTAATCTTTTGCGGGATGCTTATTTAGAAAAAACGGCATTCCTTATTTTTCAATTTCTTCCCAAATATTGTCCCTCACAGTATCATCTTTATAAGCTGGAAGCCTCGTATCGAATAAAGGTGCGTTTTTACTAACTAATTCTATTAAAATTTCGTCTTCGTGCGAAGAAAACACGGCCATTTTGCATCTGTCGCGCCACGGCACTGCCTTGTGAGCGACCGAGTCGCGCGACACAAGGCGCCGGCAGGCCACGCCCACACGTTGCGCGACTCGGTTGCTTGCATCCGTCAGCACTTCCTATTAATTCATTATAAAGCAGTGGGTCGCGGTCGCCGGTCGCGGTCTCGAGTCGCGGTCTCGCGTCGCGGTCGTCTTGATCCGAATGCTACCTTAAGTACGAATCAGACAAGTAAGGTGGTGTGAGTGTGACGAACATCGGTACGCAACTCTTTTTATAAAAAACGTATTAGAAGATTAATAACTACTTATTCAACTTTTTTAGAATTTAATCAGATCTACAAGCGGTAGTGTGCCTGATGTTAAGCTTCACATCTGCCCGTTGCTGTTTTTTATACTTAGGAACCACAAGGAACCCTATAAGTCGTTCTATCCGTCCGTCTGTCCGTCCTAGTCCAACGGCTACTTACTAACTTCTACAGAAATAATTACCACACTCATTCAATGTGTGTGTAGTTATGTTACTTTCCACGCTCAAACGGCTGGACCAGTTTTGATGAGTTTTGATATGTAGATAGTGTAGATACATGAAGCGCTGGAAAAACACATAGGACATGCATAGGGCAATTTTCATCATCATCCTTCACCTTTTCTTTATTCAATTAATCAATCAATTACCAAGTCAATTCTTCACCAGTAGAAAGCTACATTATGGCTGAGTAAAATACCTACGCTATATTTGATCCATCATTATCATCATCATCATCGTGTAGCGATATTCTGTAGGTCTACCATGAGTTTACAACATAACTTTGATAAAATGATAGTCATCACGGGGCTGACATGGTCGCAAAGCGACAAAAGTCCCTAATAAATAAAGATTAAAAAAAAAAAAAAACATTGACATCAATCGATGCTCGCTATCGACTGCCGCGCAAAAATGTATGAAAAAACAGAACAGTGCCACCTAGCGGTCAATTGAAGAACTAAAATTGACAGCGAGTACGCCAATCACAAGCTTAATAGGTAGTCGAGATCGAGTATCGAGTGTAGATGACATTTATGTTCCCAACTCATGGTAGAGGTACGGGTTAGTGAAGCCAGGTACATCTCCGTGACAAGTATGTTTGTTTGTACCGGATACCGGTATTTACGATACGATACGATACGACCCCTTCGGCACAGGTTATAGTACTTATAATAGTCCGTGCTTCGCTACTTCCTCTATCCTACACCGAATACCTAGTTCCGCTTGTGTAGAAGGTGCATTTATGAGCCGGAAAGTTAGTATACCTATTATAGAACGGTAATATTATATCTATCTTGCTATATGTGGTTGTACCACGAGTTCTACAGATGCAGCTTTACTGTGGTTCTACCTATATTGTATATTTAGTTTTTTTATTTGTAATTTGAAGATGTGTATTGTAACAATATGTAATTTGATATCTAGATGATTCCTTTTGCCTGCAATAAACAATTTATTATTATTATTATTCCTTTTATTCAAAAAAATTAACGGATTTCATCGGGTCCTTTACATAGGCATAAGTGGGGTTGCAGCCAACACTTAGAGGCAGGCCTGGTGGTATAAAAATACAAAGTACCTAGTATAAAAAACAGTTTTTTTTAATTTTTTATTTAATTATTCTTCCTCACTACAGACTCTTTGGTCCGTACCTTTTTTAGATTTGTTTTTTTTTTATATTTAATTTTTCTTGGAGATTCGTTCTCCAAACATCACAATAAACATGTTTATTAAATTATTATATTATGCTAAAGGTAGATTGTTGGCCACCACGGTTGTACCTATGCCCTTCCTAAATGCGTGGGTACCGCTTTGAGAAATTATTACTTGGTAATAATAGCTCGATGGGGTACCACCAATTTTAAACCTATAATATGATGATCCCGTTATTTCAAAGCGAACTTCCAAGGTTACATTTCTGACCCACCTCACCGGCCAAATTATTTGTGATGCGCATGTGAGTACAGATCGCGCGGCGAGAGTTTGGCTTTGACCGTTATTGCGCAGAAGTCAAAAATTGGGTATCACAGGGTGGCTAGAGGGCCGAAGGACTCTTGTCTCTCTCTGTCACATCGAAGACGAGGGACTCTTGTCTCTCTCTGTCACATGGCGCGACAGTACCCATGCGCAGTAATCCCCTCCACCCGAAGGTCAAAGCCAAACTCTCGCCGCGCGATCTGTACATGAGCTTTGGTACAAGATCTCAGATATTGATGTGGGTGTCCAACGCAACAAATGGAGACCAATTCTACTATTTCACAACGTTTATCTACCTATCCCGCGGCAACTGCAGTTCCACTCCGGTTGACGTTCGATAATTATACAAAAAGCCATGCTACTGTTTCTATTGACAATTTGTAACGTAACGTCATCAAACACTACTTTATACTAAATATTTAGATAGCACTACTAGATAAGAGTATGTATAAATATATATAACAATAAAGTAATAACAATAACAATAAAGCAAAACTACAATGCAGGCACATAAATACACTCACGCATCACACACACACACATTATACACACACAAACCCACACACACTCACACACACACACACACACACACACACACACACTAACACACAAACACACATACACACGGCATGCACTACATATTAAATAAATTTAATAGGACTTAGGTACTTAATAAGATTTAGAAGTTTTATACTTCTAAATGTGTAATGTACTAATTTTCCAGAAAACGGAGGGCTTTGGCGCCCGAAACACAGTTTAATTACTAGCTCAGGCGTCAAATGTTTCATGTAAACTAAGAGCAGATGTATATATAAGTTAAGTACATTAATTTAGTTTAAATATTGTCATTATGTTATGTCAATAAATTATTATTATTATTATTACTTACTGTTGTTCAAAAGCAGAATAAGAAAACAAACTAAATGTTACGATTCAGCTACGGTTCGATTACAATTTAATTAGTGGAACGTAACACCCCTTGTTGTTGGTGTTACGTTCAAGTAGGTAAAGGTAGGTATTACAAAAACGTTTAGATGCGATTGACATAAAAGTGCGGATTTAACGTTTCATAATAATGGTACACGTTGCCTAAAACTTACGTGCACCAACAAGTACCTATACGTGACTAATAAATAGAGTATACACTGTAGTTTTTGGAACTAGGTAGTATGAGTTGTTACACGTTGAATCCAGAGGCAATACACTACAGAACTTGGAATGTGTAACGATCCCTATTTTTACATATTTTCCCGCCAATCCTTTATGGACTTGTACCTCAGAGTATGTATCTAAAGAGTTTTTATGGTGGTAATAATACTTTTTTTTTCTTGTCCTCAGAGGGAATTATGGCTCGCACTTCTTATGCATCCGCCAGTGTCAAGTTTTATTTTCTGTTCTTATTTATTATTTTTATTCCATTTTTATTATTTTGGTGTAATCTTCTTTCTTGACTTCGTGTTATTTTTGGTTTTATTTTCTTGATTTGTGTTTTTTACATGTTGTCTCAATGGACTTTTATTTTAAAAGTGGGGAAACGTTTCGCGAATTTAACAATTGTATTATAATTTTAATCAGACTTCGTTTGTAATAAGAATAGGATCAGGGAGAAGTAGATTATTGGTAGGTTCATATATATTGTTAGGAAGATCTATTATAATATCGTGAAATATCTATGAATACTTACATAACTTAACAAGAACATATGAAATATAATACAGTACCTATAATATACACATTTACAATTTTATGTTATTAACACAAATAAAATCAGCTATAATAATATATATAGAAGGATTGATAGTACAGAGCAGAGATTTGATGTTTGTGGGGAGAGGAACACGAAGGGATATAAGATTATATGTGAGCGAAATGAGTGATCACTATTCCCAAGGAGTGACAGAGCTGGAGAATATTGTTTTGTTTTGCTTGTAGTCTCACATTTTTTTGCTGAGCACACCTCGCAAGTGTGCCAAGCAGTTGTGATGCCTTGGCCACACCGAGGAGAATCGCCGTTGATGGTCGCCGTTGAACGTTACCCGTAGATGTAGCCACCCCTAAACGCGATAATTCGACAACGGCATTAAAATTGCCGTTGAAGTTGGCCAATAAATCGGCTGGCGGTATTTTAAGGCACATCAAAGAGATTTAATGCGAGAATTATTGCGCTGAAAGCGGCCACACCGTGTGCACCGTGATAGCTAAGGGATCGCACGTGTGAACTTTAGAAGAATTAAAAAAGAAAAATGAATCCCTAATGGGCTATTTTATTACAGAGCCTATTTAAATAAATATTATAAATCTTTGAAGCCCTGGAAAAAATTACATAATATACTCAATATATGATACAATACATTCATATAATACAAATTGGCACTCAACAAATACAGTGTAGCAGCGTCGACGTCCATCTTGAATTATTGCCATTTTTATCGGCAAATGGGCGTTGAAGTTCACGGTACCAGTGTAGCCACTCAATTTATCGCGATAATTATCGGAATAATTAGCGCGTTGTTTAAGGCGATGTTGAGTATTGACGTTGAACCTCAGTGTGGCCACGGCATGGAGAGATTTTTGTAACTCTAGTGAAATCTGAGTTTACAATGAAAAAACGGTGTTGTATTGTTATCGTGATATGCGTTTGTGTGTATAGAATAAAATTAAAAACTTTTGTGGAAATCCAATTTTGTCGTCCTGTTGATTCGATCTTCTGATTACGCAGATCGTGATTTTCTGGAATCCTTAAATGACGTCGTTCAAAAAAAAATACCATCCCGTACCCTCAGACAAAATAAAAAGTCAAGACAGAATGTTGTGAACAGAGAAGTGAGGCCGGTTTTCTATGCATGTAGTGCGTGAATCGGTGCTGCCATGATAATTTAAATTACCCCATAAAAATAACGTTATCAATTTAATAAAGTTATAACGTTCTTAGTTTAATATAATAATAGGGTTCCTACATTAGGTGTCGGTAAAAAGTAGTGGCATTGGGTGGTGAAAAAGAAAAGATAAAGAGTTTCAGAAATAAAATTACTCGGTGTAACTGCTAGTTTTATTTAAAAACCTTTATGCTGAATAATTTTTTGTACGCTTGCCGTTTACTTTGCACTGATTTAGAAATAATTTCTAATTTGGCAATATGGTGGAATCTAATGTTTAAGTATTTCTCAATTACACACCGTATTAAATTAAGTTTATGTTCCTGCCCAGCATATTCATGTTTTGACTCTAAATTGATAAAAATCTGGTTGTTTCCAATGAATTTCTTTAATATGTTCAAGACAATAGTTTGGTGTTGATTTTCTGCGGTTATTGCAATACTTTCATTCAATAATTTTCGAACAACTGCTTCACAAGTGACACAAATGTCAAAAAAATCCTTAGACGGGAAGCAAAGACCGCCTTTGTTTTTTAAACTAATGAGCTTGTGAAAATAAAGTTTCTCATCAGACTGCAAGGCATCTAAACATGTAGAGCATTTTATGGTTTTAACCTGATAGTGCACTGTACTTTCAGATATGTAACCAATTATCATTTTTCTGTAGTCACCATAATATGAATTGTCATGTAAACAACTGGCCCAATCAAATGATTCATTAACAATTTCATTAAGAAGTTGCAACGAAGAATTTTCAATGGTTTCTTCTTCTTCTTCGTGTCTATACGACGATGAAGTGCTATTCATAATTTTAGTTGTTGAAGTGCAATTAAGTATAGCTATGTCTTCTAAAGGAACACAATTACTTTTTGTAAGACATTTTAATTCTAAATGATATAGTATTTTTTGTAGCTTGCTTTAAGCTGTCTTACGTTAGGGTTATCGTTGAACCCTCCATGCATCCTAATAGACGTAAATAGAATCTCCAAATGGTCCTGGCTTAATTTATAAGTAGGTAAAAAAATCTGCCATTTTGCATTTAATAAAAAAATATTTAAACACAATAAAGCATGAACAGATAACAGACGACTGAAGTTTGCTTTTATAATATGGTTATAATTCCACTCTACATAGAACAACATTCAATATAGATGCACTCTAAAAACAAAAGACTTCAATAGAAATATGGTTTAGTTTTACAAAAAAACATAATCGCCTTCAATATGTACGAAATTGAAAATCCAGTATGAAATTAATGTGAGTCCATATTAAAGGTATCAGGTTTCCAACAAAAAAATAATTGTTCAAATCGGTTTATAAATAACGGACTTATGAGGTAACAAATATTTAAAACAATAGAACCTAATTACGAACCTACTCCTTTTAAATGTCGGTTAAAAATAAACTAAAAAGAAATGCCAATTTTTTTTAATTTGCTTTCTAATGTCGGAACCGGTTTTGTATAAAGATATTGCGTCGCGTGTCATACAATATAATACTTAAAGAAAAGAACTAATTGAGAACCTACTTCTTTTTTTGAAGTCGGTTAAAACACGTTGATAAACTACACGAGTATTATAAAAACGTATTAACGAAACGTATATACTGAATATTAAGATTACCCAATAATAGGGTAAACCTTATAGGCTTTACCATGGCAACACTTTCTATGTTCCAAGCAATAACCTTTATTTTTATTTATTTAAAATATTGGTTTCCAAGTTACTTACGTGTGAAATGTGATTCCATTATTCTTTTTATGTTTTGTAGTTTGTTTTATACACTCTTTCACGACACAATTCGGCTTTTTGACTGGTAAATTTGTCGATTTACTTTACGTGTTGCTTCCACGCGCAGCGATAGTTCGACTGACGAGTCAAGGCGTAGTTTCGTTGTGCGTGTGTGTGTGTGTAATTGTGTATGTACACGGCGAGGCGTAGTTTTACCGGCCTCACTTTTCTGTTCACAACATTCTGTCTTGACTTTTTATTTTGTCTGAGCCCGTACCACGGTAATATAATATTACCGTACCCGTACCAAATGAAAATAACCACAACGAAGAATTCGTTTTATTTTAATAAAGCTATGGTTATTCTAGCATTATATTTGTAATGTAAATAGAATATGTAGCCACGTTAATATTACACTACTCGGTGTGTTTCCATGAAATATCACACTGTGCTACTAACTAAACTAAAGCACCACAATTCCATTACAAGCTCGCAAACAGCCCACTCGGGGGAACCCGGACGTCTTCGATCATGTTAACAACGACATGCAATTACGTCTCTCCCGCCCTGTACCTAGCTCCTGTTCACCTGCACTAGCAGTTATCGATAGGTAGGTACAGAATATATTGCGCTAGAGGTAAATTAGGTACCGGTATACGAGTACATATTTGTATTATATGTTCCATAAATTAAAAAAGTACAGTTTGTTTCGATAATATATCTATAATAATTTTAAAAAGGGGAATGATTTGTATATGTAAGTATGTTTGAAACGAGTTGGCTCAAAAGTACTGGACTGATTTGAAAAATTATATCAATCAATCAATTCATTTATTTTAACTTTGTAGATCTAGGTAGTACATGTGATGTTAAAATAATTAAAATAATTTCACTTGATCCGCTTAATAAGCATACAAGATGTTCACAAAGATTAATAATTAATACGAAACATGCAAAATTAATACATATAAACATAATTTTAACTTCGTGTGTCAAATAATTTTTAAAAATTATAGCAATTTAATTATGTCATAAAATAGTAAGGAGTAAAAACGTTATGTACAATGTCATGTAAGATTCCTATCTTCTAAAAATTCCCTAATTGTATAAAATGTTTTGTCTACAAGACATTTGTTAAGAACGTTTTTAAACAAAACAACACTTTCGATACATCTAATTCTTTTTGGAATTGTATTATATATCTTGTGTGCCATGCAGAACACACTCTTTCGCATGAATAGTTTACTCCCTGAGCAATGTCGCAGGTTCCCTGCCCGTCGAGTACCAGCAGGAGTAAACTCAAATATTTCGGGGTTGCGTTTTACGAACATAATTACTTACCTCAATAATGTACATCGAAGGTAATGTTAACAGTTGTAATTTTCTACCGTGCGATAGAATAAACGCACGCAATTTTCATGATAAAATAAGCAATAGTTACGCTCGTACAAACTAGGCCACATTATTCATATCTTGGTATTAACCGTATCTACTCTAATAATAAAGAGGAAATATATGATTGTTTGTAATGGATAAACCGATGGAATACATTCTTTTACCAGAAGAAGCTACATTATGCCTGGCCCTGAGTAACAAACTATATATGATTCATCATCATTATCATCCTTCACCATGCGGGCGAAACCGCGGAGCGAAGCCAGTAATAAATAAACTAATAAATGAATATGATGATTATATGTATATGTAGGTGTACCATACGTAAATACCGTATTTTATTAATTCTATTTTTAATACATTTATCGAATAAAAATGTAATTAAAGAGATATACATCACATTAATGAGACAATTTTAATAGAACGAAACGACCAAATCCCAAAAATACGAAGTCACGGTAATATTTTCTATCCAGTACTGTGACGACATATCGGTGTCACATCCCAACAGCAACTGTGCAACTGATGCCTCCGCTCCGTGCGTTTTTTTCAACGCAGTGCGCAGTTCTCCATAGATCTCTATACAATACAAATATTAGTGCGGTAGACTCACCGCAAGTTTGAAGCGATTATTGCACGCGTTATTTCACCGCGGTGCGCGCACTTCTATGACTCTCCGTACTTCACAGAATATGCGTTATAAAAACGCAACGCTGTGCGCGCACGGGCTTAAACATGCAACTATTGTAACACTATACATAACTTGAGGAATGCAAATATACAACCATCCGAGTCCAAGCATAAAGAATAAAAAATGGCAATACTCATCATAGAGTAACTTTTTATTGATAGTCATGGAGCGGCCACATCAAGGATCAACGTCAATGTCCATAATCGTCTTATAAAACACGCTTATAAAGTCCTATTCAAACCTGGGTGTTATTCGCTACCCCGAGCGATAGAGAAATCCGAAAGGGTATGCGTTAACCTCACAGTTCACACCAAAGCGGATATCTCTACCACGCGCGGTAGAGATATTCGTTGGCAACGGTTAGCGGGGCGGCGGAACTAGTTTCGCCAAACAAGAGAAAATACCGCCTGGGCGGTACAAGTTTCGCTGCAGTTATGGAACTTCATAATATTTACCCATCGAGTTCGCGTGGTATTTTTCGCTACCCACAGCAGTAGCGAATAACGTTCAGGTCTGAATAGGCCTTTATTCCGATAATTATCGTGATAAATTGAGTGGCCGAACTGGAACCCTGAACTTCAACGCTCATTTCATTGCCGATAAAATTGGCGATAATTTCACAGATTATATAACAGTACTACGTTTCGATATTTAACGAGTGTTATTTTTCATTCTATGACTGTACTAGTTGCGCCCCTCAGTTTCACCTGCGTGGTGATGGATGCTGATAATAATGAAAAATATTCCATGTGTAAACCAGTGCCTTATTTATCAACCTACCAAATTTCATCCCAAACATTTATGCCGTAATGCGTAATTGAGTAACTGACATCCATACATTACATAAAAACTTTCACATATAGAGACGAAGAAAAATAAAAGTCATGACTCGGTCTACAACATTTCCTGGAACTTTTTCATTCATTCACTTCATAATTGGCTTTGTATAAACACGCCCTTCGCCATCATGGTGTACAATCACAAACGTTGCCGCTTTGAAGCAATAATTATCGCGTTAATACTCTTTGTGCCCAAAAATACCGCCAGCCGCTTTATCGCCCAAATTATGGCGGTAAGTGGTCGCTACATCTACGGTCAACGTCCAATCGCGATAATCAACGGCGTTTCTCGTAGATGTGGCCTCTCCTTCCCAGACACCACAGACCAATGTGTGTACTACACAGACTAACAGATGCTAAATATGTACTGTTTCTATCAAGGACGATGTTTGACAATGGACGGGGCGATGAGGCGTTGCCACTCCGACGTTCATTATGTCTACACATTGTCTAGCTTCTCTATCTATTACACGGATCGTCATATAGAGTAAACGAGAAAGCTAATGTAAGATTGACAACCCCGCACTTCTTGTCCTTTTTTGACCGGTTTGTAGGCCACAACATTGCAACACACCATATTTAAAAGTGAAATTAAATGGAAATATCGCTGTAATGACTAAATATAGTGTTACATAGTGAAATGTCATGTTGTGCCGTGTTTTGTCCATCAAAAACAACTAAAGGAGGAGTAAAGCAGACAAATTATCAATTCCACTTTATATTCTTTTTAGCAGATCTTTTAAAGAAGGCTATGTTCCGGCACTTTGGAAGAAAGCTTATATCACACCAATTCATAAGAAGGGACCAAAAAACCAAGTATGTAACTATCGACCAATATCAAAGCTTTGTGTAATAGCCAAAGTATTTGAAAAAATTGTTTACGATCAACTATACGCCGCTTTCAAAACTTCTCTTCCATCATGTCAGCATGGCTTCCTTAAAGGTAAATCCACAGTCACTAATCTTATTCTTTTAAACGATATGGTTACTGATTCAATGGATCGGGGATTCCAAACTGATGTAGTCTATACAGATTACTGTAAAGCTTTCGATAAAATTGACCATAGTTTACTTCTAACGAAACTGCAAACCGCCGGTATCAGAGGCGATCTATTGAGGTGGTTTAGCTCTTATATTAATTATCACTCTCAAGCCGTATTACTGGCTAATTACACATCTAAGTGGATGTTTGTACCAAGTGGTGTCCCGCAGGGATCGTTGCTAGGACCCCTCCTCTTTTTGCTTTTTATATCTAGTATTGAAGACTGTTTTCAAAATTCTACCCTGCTATGTTTTCAAATTCAAAATTCAAATTCAAATACTTTATTTGCATGAATATGGGTACAAATAAGATCTATAACAATAATTTAAGTCCGCCATAACAACCTCTTATGAGGTATGCAAATGTCAATGTAGAATAACTAAAGTCGTCAGTGAAGTTATATAATGCAATGTCAATTGATAAGGTTTACTATTTGTCATGGTAAATGTAATACCTACATGATGTTTCTTTCAAAAAGTCTTTGACCGAATAAAAGCACTCGCCCACCAACCACTTTTCTAACTCAGTGTAAAATCTGCGACCGGGTAATTCATGCAAATACTTCGGAATGGAATTATAAATGAGAGTTACTATGTAAGTGCAGTTATTCCTAAACAGTTCTAACGAGGGTACCGGCATCTTGAGCTGCTCCTGCGTAACAGTCCGTTTACTTAAACTATTACCATCATCATCATCATCTCAGCCGTAGGACGTCCACTGCTGAACATACGCCTCCCCCATGATTTCCAAAAGGACCGGTTGGAAGCGGCCTGCATCCAACGTCGTCCTGCGACCTTCATCGGGTCGTCTGTCCACCGTGGCGGGGGACGACCTACGATGCGCTTAAACTATTATGAATCGGAAACAATGAGAGATTGCTCCTGACAAACTTTACCGCTTCATATATGTATAAACCTGTAACTGTTAAAAGATTACGAGATTTAAAAACTGGTTTACACGACACGGCCCAGTCCATGAGAAATACAGCTCGAACACGTTTCTTTTGCGGTTTAAAAACTTTGTTGTTATCTTTGCCATTACCCCAAGCAATTATCCCGTAACGAATAACCGAAACAACATAAGCATATACACCGATACACCGATAGTTTTGCAGATGACATGAAAATTATAAAAGCCATTAATAGTTGAGCTGATGCGTTGGCCCTCCAAGATGATCTTAATAGATTAGATAATTACTGCATTCAAAATAAATTTGATCTTAATGTCAGTATGTGTCATGTTATGTCATTTTCTCGGAAAGTCAATACAATTCATTTCGACTACTCGATCAAATTCCACTCACTTAACCGGGTCTCAGAAATGAAAGATCTAAGAGTTATCATCATCATCATCATCATCATCATCTCAGCCGTAGGACGTCCACTGCTGAACATAAGCCTCCCCCGTAATTTTCCAAAAGGACCGGTTGGAAGCGGCCTGCATCCAACGTCGTCCTGCGACCTTTATCAGGTCGTCTGTCCACCGTGTCGGTGGACGACCTACGCTGCGCTTGCCGGTCCGTGGTCTTCACTTCAGAACCTTTCGGCCCCATCGGCCATCTGTTCTGCGTGCTCCCACTGCCACTTTAACTGGCTAATCTTCAGAGCTATGTCGGTGACTTTCGTTCTTCTACGGATCTCCACATTTCTGATTCGATCACGTAGAGAAACCCCGAGCATAGCCCTCTCCATAGCTCGTTGTATGACTTTGAGCTTATCTATGAGGCCCATAGTAAGAGACCACGTTTCAGTGCTATAAGTCACCACTGGTAACACACATTGGTCAAAGACTCCTGTCTTGAGGCACTGAGGTATTTTTGACGAGAAGACTTCGCGAAGTTTCCGGAACGCTGCCCAGCCGAGTTGGATTCGACGATTGACCTCTTTCTCGAAGTTGGACCTGCCTAGTTTGAATGTCTGTCCCAGGTAGATTTACTCGTCGACAACTTCGAGAACTGAGTTCCCAACTGATATTGGGGTAGGTACAACATGGGCATTAGACATAATTTTCGTCTTATCCATGTTCATCTTAAGACCTACCCGTTGGGAAACTCGATGGAGGCTTTCGAGCATTGTACTGAGGTCTTCCATGGATTCTGCCATGACTACAATATCGTCGGCACTCGGCAAATCGAAGGTGAGTGATGTATTTGCCGTTAATATTGATGCCAAGACCTTGCCATTCCAGAAGCTTGAAGGCGTCTTCGAATGTAGCGGTGAACAGTTTAGGAGATATAACGTCTCCCTGTCTCACGCCTCTTTGCAATGGAATTGCCTTTGACCTCTGCTCCTGTACTCGGACTGACATGTAGGCGTTTTTGTACAAACACTTCAGCACTTCAATATACCGATTATCAATACGGCACCGCTGGAGAGACTCAAGCACTGCCCACGTCTCGATCGAATCAAAGGCTTTCTCATAGTCCACAAACGCTAAACAAAGAGGCAAGTTATACTCTTCGGTCTTCTGTATAACTTGTCGTAGCGTGTGGATGTGGTCTATGGTACTATAGCCTTTTCGGAAACCGGCTTGTTCCGGAGGCTGAAATTCATCAAACCTGCGACTGAGACGGTTCGTTATGACCTTCGAAAACAGCTTATAAACATGGCTCAAAAGCGAGATAGGTCTGTAATTTTAAAGTAAAATGTTGTCACCTTACTTGAAGAACAGCACCACCACGCTTTTGTTCCATGCTTCTGGCGTTGAACCTTCGAGTAAGACGGTATTAAAGAGCTTCTGAAGGACTTTAAGTACCGGTGTTCCACCCGGTTTCAGAAGGAGTTATATTTAGGTTATATTTATACATGACTCAAAATTAATCTTTGATAAACGTATTTCCTCTGTAATTAAAAAGGCTTCAAAATCGCTTGGACTCATTATGAGAACTTGTTAAGATTTTAATGTAAAAACTGTTAAAATTCTCTATAGCACCTCTACAGCATATGTTTGGTGCCTTCTAGAATACACCTCTGCGGTTTGGAACCCCAGATACTCGATATATATAAATCGCACCGAAAAAATCCACCAAAAATTCATTCGTCATATCAATTATCGTACTAAAACTATTGAAACTGACCATTTCAAATCCTGCGCTAAGCATCATTTTCTGCCATTGCAAATCCAACGTGAAGCATCTGATATTATTCTTTTAAAAAAATAGTCACCTCAGCCTTCGACTGTTCTGATCTACTTAACAAAATTACCTTCTATGCTCCTATTGAGTCCTTACGAAATAAACAACTGTTTAGTCTACCTCTAGAATCTACTAACTATAGGCAGAACAGCTTTATCAACCGAGCATGTAGTTCTTTTAGTTCACTTTGTTACGAAAACAACGTTGACCTTGATTTATTCTACAACAGCATACCTTTTTTTTTAAGCAGAGTTATCCTTTATGGATACCACCGGACCCTTCTCTCTTGCAGCACGCCAGAACACTTGGCGTGCCGCAACCGCCACGGGGGACCAAACCCGCAAATGGACCCCAGACTCCCCGAGTCTGGGCGCCCTAAGTCCCCCTACGATGGGTCAGTAGCCCCACCGCCTGCTACTTCGGCCGCAGAGGATAGGGACAGCGGCGCCTCTACAACAGCATACCTACGTTAAGAAAACAACTTGGTGAGAAATTCTTTAATGTTAAAATTATTAATATTATTATTTGTGTAAGATGTAACAAATAAGGCTATAATATATATCGATAGTACCTAATTCACTGTAAGCGAGATCTATATTCAAATGTTAAATTATTAATTTTTAATTGTATTAACGTTTAATTCTACAATATGGCGAACAGTGGAGACTTTTAAATGACTTTATGTTACCTACGAAAATGTACAAGTTATTATTATATAGTCGATAGCCTTCCTAACAATAAATAAATAAATAAAAGCTCCAGAATCATCATTTCACACGTAAATTTTTGTGGGCGTTTTTTTCTAAAATAACCAATTTTAAAGCAAAATATTGATCTGGCTAAAGGAATATATATGTAAGATCAGAAAGGCCTTCATTCGAACTCATTATAGATATCGTATCGTATTGTATTGTGGGCGCCTTTGGGATCGGAATTCGTAACTAAAAGTGGCTTCTTCGAATACAAAATATATTAATTTCACTTGTAGATACAATGGCAGCAAAATACAGGTCTTAACACGTAGGCAGTAACTATTATAATCAATATCGAGATTAATCTTAATGTAACACACAACTTTAAGGCGGATTCAAAACGATTCGTCGAAGACGTGGTGCGCTTGCGGTTCTCGTTTTCAGTCTGTCAAAAACAAGATGGCCGCCCCGCTTCCACAGACACGACGCTCCGCTAGAGTAACTTTGACAGTCGAATTACTCTTGCACTTTATGTTGCCATATCGACGACGCGACGAGGCACTCATGCGCCGTCATATATTTTTTTCGTCATATCAACTCCACGTGGTGGTAAATAGTTATGGCTTTAAAGCTTTAATTTAAGTATATCAAAAGCATTGTTTAACGCCTTGCGGCTAGTGATGTACCACAACAATGCAAAAGTTTGTGTATAAATATGGTCGACTAGCTGACCCGCCAGCAGCTTCGCTCGCTTGGTCTTGGTGTAGTGGTGGAAGTGCCGTTTTGGAACCTCAAGGGTTCGATCCCCGGGTCGGACAGTTATTGGGTTTTTCTCAATAACAGACCAGAGACTGGAACAGTGCCCCGTAGATGGCAATAGACTCGCCCCTTGTTACATGATCATAAAACCAAAAACATATTGTTAGAGGATTATATAGGCAAAAGTATCGATTCACTCAAGACCGCTAGACTGATGTTACCGCATTGCGGTTTCACCTCCGTGGTGATGGATGGTGATGATGAGGAAAAATATCCTATTAAAATACTGCTGCTTACCCTTTCAAGGGTATATAGGAAGAAAGTAACTACTAAGTAGAAACTATTTGTTATGTTGTGTTTGAAAATAACATGTAAGCATAGAATTATTACATACAGAAGGAGGATTTCCTTAAAACTTCTTCTCAAAACCCGCGCTACAAATTCGCTATGTGTGCTGTATTTACATGCCTCGTCACGCACGCAGACGTAAACATAATATGCCCAGATAAAACTGTTTTACCCTAAAACTTAGGTAATTGGTAAAATATTTCTGTAAAACATGTTTAAACAATACTTTTTATAATAAATATAGTTATAAGTTAAGATTTGCACATACTTTATACTTAAAGCGCATATTTTAATTTATCTATGTATGTACCTACCCACAAAGAACTAACTGAAGGTATTTACAAAACTATTAAAAGCCGGCCAAGTGCATTTCGATCTCAGGCACGAAGGGTTTCGTACTATTATCTAAAACTGGCCAAGTGCAAGTCGGACTCGCGCACGAAGGGTCCCATTATCTGTAAATCTCCCATACAACAGACATGATATATTTGCAATTTTGATAAATAATGGTAGGGAATCTTTCGTACCCAAGTCTGACTCGCATTTGACCGGTTTTTAGTATTTGTTGTTATAGTGGCAACAGAAATACATCATCTAGAAAGAAAGAAAGAAAGAACGAAAGAAAGAAAGAAAGAAAGAAAAAAAAGAAAATAATTTATTCGAGAACTGCACACAACAACATTAAACAAAGTACAAATCTCTTAAAGAAATAAATAAAAAAATCTTAAATGTATTAACATAATGTAACATGTGCCCATGTATTCGGACTGCTGTCATATGCAGTGCTGCCAGAAAAGGTCTGAGCTCAGCATAATGCTGTGGAATGTCCAACAGCGCTGGTTTTCAGCTCTGACCGTTACTGACACACGGACACAAAATACCTAATAATTAAAATATATTTAGATTATATAGTGATATGCTTATAATGATAATAATTCAAGTTTCAATAGATATTATATGGTGTGATTGTATGTGTTTCAATGTGTATATGCAAGAATTAATAATTACATTAATGAAAATAGATATAAAACATAGTAAAAGATTGGAAAAACTTGAGTTTAAAAAATTAAATATCAATAGAAATAGTCAAGGTACAACACACTTTTCAATATTGTCATGAATATACATAGATCAACAAATAAACACCACGGCGTGACAGCAGCGTTTGGTTTTAGCGATGCATCAATGCAAGAGATAAAGTTAAAACCAATGGTTTCTTTTTTAGAAAAGACCCACTCTTGCATCTGCCTTTTGTTTATCGAGCAAATATTTTTTAAATTTTGATCTAAAATTGTACAGACTTTGCAAATTACGAAAGGGAGGAGGAAGAGAATTCCAACATTTCGTGGCACTAAAACGAAAGCTTCCACGAAATGCTGCGGTGCGGGGATGCACGAGTTGTATAACTATTGTTGTTGCGAGCCCATAAAAGTTTCGAGAAAAGATAATTAAGTTTCTGACACCTAACTATTCCAAACATCAAAATAGCCAGATGAAGCCGTCTTCTGTAATTCATGTTTAAAACATTATGCTCGTTTAAAAACGGTGTGATATGGCTTCGAGGTGGGACATCAAAACAAAAACGGGCACATGCGTTTTGCACTCTTTGAACATGTCCAGCTGTTTTGGAGAATAACCGGGGTCCATACACAGAGTCAACGTAATTAAATTTAGAGAGTACTAGCGAGTCCACAAGCATTATACGCAGGTTAGTACTTATGTAATTTCTTATTTTATACAAAACCTTCAATCGGTAAAAACAGTTCCTGACAATCTCGGATACGTGACGTTCGAAACGTAACTGTTCATCCATAATGAGCCCTAAATTGCGCGCTTCGAGTACTTTATCTATTACGTCACCAGCAACTAAAAGCATTGGTTTTTCTAGTGCTATTTTATTAATTTGGAGTTTAGAGCCCAGAATCATAAATTTAGTCTTTTTGGAATTTAGCAGCAACGAATTTGAACTTGCCCGTTTCTGAACCCTTTCCAAGTCCTGGTTAAGTTTAATCTCTACAGGTCTTATGTCTTCTGGTTTAAAAGATATATACATTTGTATGTCATCGGCATATATATGAAATTTACAATGCTCAATGATATTTGCTATGTCTGCACTATAAAGGATAAATAATAGAGGACCCAAAATCGAGCCTTGCGGGACGCCTCTTGTAATATCACGTACAACAGAACTCAGTGTTTCTCCACTATCTTTTCTTATTTCTACAAATTGCTTGTGGTTGCTTTAATAAGTATTAAACCATTGAACGGCATGAGGATTAAATCCATAATAACTAAGCTTTGACAGTAAGAGAGCTGTATTTATGGAATCAAACGCGCGCGAAAAATCCATTAAAACCAAAATCGTTCCCATACCTATATCTTGCGCAGCTATTATATTGTCCGTCACATCAAGTAATGCGGTATTTGTTCCTCTATTCTTCCTAAAACCAGATTGCATATCAGGTAGAATATCATTTTTTTCTAGAAATTCTGTAACCTGATCACAAACAGTCTTTTCTAGAATTTTAGACAAACACGGCAATATGCTGATAGGGCTTAAATCTTTTAAATCAACGGGGTTACTTATTTTAGGTATTGGCTTAACTATTGCCGTTTTCCAAGCTGCAGGAAATGTTGCGGTTACTAATGATTTATTAATTATAGCCGTTATAGTGTCCAAACTTTGTGGAAGTGTTAGATTTATCATATCTATAGAAAGCTGATCGATACCAAAAGCATTTGACTTAATTTCTTTTATTTTTTTAATGATAAACGAAGAATCTATTGTCTTAAGGGAAAACGAGTTAGTGCTGAATCTATTGAATTCAAAGCGAGTCAAATCACAAATGCTCACGCTTGTGTTACCAGGAATGTCCAGAAAATGATCATTGATTGCATCATGTTTATCAAAATGACCTGGTAGTTCCATTGACTTAGGTGGTAACACATTGGCTTTAAGTTTCTTCCATAATATCTTAGAATTATTTATGTTATTATTTATGTTTTGATTAAAAAATGCTTTTTTCTCTCTATGGACCGCTAGACATACCTGGTTTTTTAAGTTCTTGTAAAAACTTTTATCGTTATCGTATTTCGTTTCATGAAATTTAGCCAGTGCTGCATCACGAAGACGCATCATCATCTTAATAGTATCCGTTATCCACGGACTAGGCGATTCCCTAACTATTCTTGACTTTATGGGGGCATGTAAGTCAAATAGCAAGGTAACTGTACTGTTAAAGTGACTTACCATAATATCAATATTTTCAATTGATAAAAGTAAATCCCACCTAATGGATTCAAGGTCGTTAATAAATAAGTCCAGACAAATATCCTTCATTGGCTTGTAAGTAATGCATTTCGGAGATATTTTCGGTTTTTTAAATATAAACTCACACGTGATTTACGCATGACCTATATGGGAACTAATAAGTTCAAACATATATTACGTGCGTTTTCACGTACATTTGAACATACTACATCAAGTAGTGTACTACAGCTGTTAGTGAAATGAGTAGGCTTATCGACAAGTTGATGCAGCCCTGTGAAGGTTAAAAAATCTGTGCCAAGGGCTTTGATCCTATATGACATATCTACCAGCCGCGTCGCTGAAGTTATTTATTTTCAAATCGCAGCGCATGATTAAAGTTAAATGCATGGGTAGAAGACACTAAAACGAACAAAAAATATCAAGTAACATGGTACCCTAAGGTGTCACGTTACCGAGATATTTGGTGTAACATTTCATTTAACATTATCGCTGTAATAAGCATACTTGATAAGGAATGTATTCCATAATAAGGTATTGTAAATAAGACAGAGCATTCACTTATTATTTTACATTTTATTTAATAATTTACTAATCACTATACTTCGCATTTGATACTATTTCTCTCTGTTCAACAATGTTAAACCACAAGTATAAACTATTCTAATTATTTATTTAAAGTATAACAACATATCCCTTTAAATAAAGATTTTAGTCAACTTGTGCTCAGATTTTATAGTTGTTCCGACATAAATTCTACGCTCAACGTTTCCTAGTGTTCACCTCGGCTAACGACAACAGACTGGCCGCTTTCCACCACGCTTACTACTTTTATAACAATATTTTAGCGGTAGAACAACTCTTCTACCATGATCGTCAACAATGCCACCTTGCGGTGAATTTAGAAAACATCTGCTAGTCAAATACATTCCATTTATCTAATAATACAACAATTTTGCTAATTTTAACCTACTAAAATTAATTTGTCTATAATGTGTGTTTTTATAGTGAAATAATTATATATTGTTAACATTCGTCCATCCTGACATAACCAGCACGTCCTCGTGCTAAGTAATGGACGAAAACAACACTAACCCTAATCAGCCATATATAAACAATCATAATTGAATTATGTGTTATAATAATTGTATTAATATATTTTAACGATCATTATTCAACGAGTAGACATAATTTTAAATAATGATACCATCTCTTAAGCCATTTATCCAATTTCATTAAAATTATTATCAGAGGAACTTTCAATGTCAGTACCTAGTAGATCTAAAAACAAGCCACAGGTGAGTTCTACGTTCATAAAGACATATAATGCTAGTCCTTTTCCATGTTATAAGTGTATCTCCTACTTTATACCTATAATTTAGTCATCTTGATCTTCATAAAGGCTTCGTTGTACTCCATTCCTGGATGTAAACCTCTTCCTTTTTCCATTCCTGTCGATCTTGTTTCGTCCAGTCCCGGTCTGCGTGTCTCCTGATGTTATCAACCCAGCGCTGCGGTGGGTAGCCTTGCCCTCTTGTGTCAGTCCAGTGTCTCAAGAACTCACACCCATCGACTCGCACCCGTTCTCACCATAACGTGTCATGTCCACTGTTTCTTCGCTATTGCGACCATCATGTCACCCACTCTAGTTATGCTTCTTATCCATTCATTTCGTTTCCGGTCGCGCAAGGCGAACACAAGCATAGCTCTCTCCATTCCTTTCAATGCAACCCTGAACTTCTCAGCCGACTTCTTGCAATTAAATCTTTTTACTTGACAGTGGTGTGGCAACAGCGTTGAGAACATTTATCCGGAATACAACTTATTTCTTTCTTTCTTTACATGTTTTTATATCGTGATACTACTCTCAAAATCAAAATCAAATCATTTATTCTGTAAAGCCCTACGGGGGCTTATTGTCATCTTATTTTTTTTTTGTTTAAATCTACAACTGGATCGGAACGCGACCACGACTGAGAAGATCGGGCAATAAACTCGGCGAGCTTGTCTTTTACATATTTAAATTTTATGCCAATTAACTAATGTATTTACTAATTGTCCGTTTATTTTTGCCTTATAAAAGAGACCATAATAATAGTATCAGTAGGGCAGACACGCTACACTTTGACATCGTAATAAACAAGTACATAGATCTTTATCCTCCAAGTAATCCGAAATTTTGTAATAACCACTTTGACAGTTTACTTTTAACAGTAATTTTAAACTTATTAATAGGCAAATCTCAGATAATATTGGGAAGTTTATTTATAGCATCGTATATATTGTCTCATACAAAAATGACTTACTCTGTGGGGACGCGTTACATGTTCGGATAGCTTGTGCTTATTCCGCGTGTTGATGGAATGAGCATCACTACTTTTATCAAAAATGTTAACACTTTTCTTGAAATATATGAAATTTTCATAGATAAACTGAGAAACCAATTAGAATGTTTATATATTTAAACTTCTGTCTTAGGGAAACTCTGGGAGCTAAACTGTAGATAGCTCGTATAGCCCTCTTTTGCAGAATGATAATAGAATTAAGATCTGCATCCTGCATAAAATCCCCAGAGCAGTTTGCCATAAGTCACAACGATATGGAAATAATCAAAATAAACCACACTTGCTGTGTCTACATCAGTTAATGCACTATTTTTTTCAACAGCCTAAACAAGCCGCTGAACTAAGTCTACTAGAGAACTCTATATGGTACAATAAACACAGCAACATAGTTCAGACACATTTAGAGTGGTGTTACTTATTGTATTCTTGGACCGCACAGACAACAATTAAATTTGTGAACCCGTCTATGTTATCCAATAGTATATATATTTAGTCTTCTTTTTACCATCATTAAATTGACCAAAATGGTCAGTGTGTGCGTGTAGTATGAAAAGGCTGGGGCACTCTTAGAATTGAATTAAGTCTGGAGCTATACCAGGAGTACACTGAATCTAGGCTTGACAATGTCTTTTGTACAAGGAATATCTCACTCTCTACCGAGAGCTTTTGTATGACTACTAATTTTGGGAAACCAGTCATCGAATGTGATACTGCGCCAACGTTTTTTTTTTTGAGAAATGTGACCAATATCATCATAACAAAAATTTTATACTTGCCATGCCCCCTTTGCTACAAGCCACTTCGGACCTTTATTAGTGATTCGGTAACTAATTAAGGCAGTAGTTTTACTTGACGTGTGCTACATGGTGGAGTTATAAAATGATAATTTTATTATATAGATTCCGCCATAAAAGCCCACATGTAGTGGATAGTATTTGCATATTTGCAAGTAATACTGCAGGGCGCAACCGTTGGATAATGGAAGTCTATTCTATTATACCCGGTGCTGAATATAATTTGAAAACAACTACTCAGTTCACAAAAAGTTATGCGATGATACAAATAAACATAATAATTTTACTACGAATTGTGAACCTCTTTTTTTGCCAGTCGGTTGAGAACTAATAATACAGGATTACAATTTTAAGTTAGGTATACATATTATCAACGTATTGAACATAAATAATATAATATGTAATACTTTCCCATTCTTTGTATTACGACCGTGTGACGTACAAGCCTGACAGCAACTCGGCGAGAACTACGTGCACAGGTCCGTTTGTACGATTCACGATCCAAGCAGCGTTTATCAGTAAGGGCGTCAATGCGTAGGGCGAGTCCGAATCAATTCGCAGCCCCTGTACGTAGGTTTTATCTTGCGAAATTTTCTATGATGCTAAGTTTTTATTAAAAAAAAGAGCTATAAGTAGGTAATTTTGATACAACTTCAATTATTTTGTGCATTTAAATTTTCTATCTCTTCGGTCGTATCTAATTATGCTCAAGTCTAGTAACACCTTATTTATTTTATTTATATGTATATTGAAATGGGCAAGACCAGGCAGGCAGACCTCTCATAAATTAGTTTATTAGTCAAATTTCCAGAAAGTATCTCTGTTCTTCTCCCATATATTTATCAGCCATGTTCAGTTTCGAGAATATCATACAAAACTGAAATGCAAACATAATTGTTAACAACTAAACTTGGCCCAACCGTGGGCCAATAGGTTTTGTCGAAGAGCCTGCTCGGGTCTTCGGGAGGCGGGGCCCATAAGCGCCTCCAGCGAACATCGGCTACGATACGTAGCGCTAATTAATCAAAAGTAACAAACAATACAGTACATAGACAATTAAATTAAGGATAAAACTCACAATGCCTGGAACATCCAGGCGGCTCTTCGGTCCGTCAAGGCGGGGAAACAGTGTTTGCTCCAGCGACCTTCCCGATCCATCCGTGGGTCGTGTCGTAGTGGCAAGTGCCTAGCTGATCTAGCTAACCGTAGAATTATCCTACCCCAGATGGTTGTCCTTAAGCTAACACAGAAATACGTAGCCCTCTGATATTGTGTCCGTCCGCGATAACCAAATTCACTTAGTTTCACAATAATACACAAATATATCGGCGCACAATATTAAAGCACTCGACCGCGATGTTCTCGTATTCACAATGAAAATACAATTAAAACGTTTTTACATTAACCATCTTGAAATCGACCGCGATGTACTCCACTCGTTTTTTAACACATAAATGTTAATACACCCTCAACCTAAGAAAAAACCATCCATACCGGTCATTGCACGTCACAGCGTCACGTGACACACAGCTGACGGCACCTAGGCGACCAGTACCAGTGAAGCGAGACCCGCGACAAATACAGTCGCGAGTTTACAAAACAATAATAAATACAAAAATATACTCTAAAGAGATTCGAACTCTTCACTCAATAGGATGTTTGAGGAGGCTACGAGTCAGACGCCATATCACCGTACTATTCTGACTCATGACAAAATTAAATGACGAACCTAACATCAGTTTGTGTTCTCTTTCTTTTACTAAAATCATCATTTTGAGATTCACCCCAAATATATAGGTACGTTTATTCAAAAATAACCTTTGTTTACCAAAGTGCATGTGGTATGGTTTTCTTATATCATTCAAAAAATAATAACTATATGATATATACAAAAAAAGACTTATCTGCGGGCACTGCAAGCATTCAATTATTAAATTAGAGAAGATCAACAATCAGTAAGTTCCGTAAGTAAGTTGTTGGCAAAAAAAAACCCATAACCCGTGGCGTCTGAATGTGATTAATGATAACACAGTCCTGTATGTGTCTTATACCCAACTAGCCCGTTTCGGAGGTTGGATGTCATCAAACTCACATTGATAAAGTTTGCGATGACCTTTGAAAGCATGTGCTTTCAAAGGTCATCGCAAACTTTACTTTTTTTTGTGCATTTAACTGATGTATATAAACACATTGCATCTCACAAACACAATTTTATGTAATGTATCGAGTGGATAATAGCATGATAGTTACATTACCGTTTTGATAATTGTACAAAGCTGTACGTTTAACCCGTCAAATCGCGATTCGCCATATTTGGCCAATAATACAATATACTTCACCGAAATCAACCCACTTTTCCAGGAACTGCAACGTGTGTAGAAAAGAAATTAATAATCATAAAAAATACGCAGGAATGTTTCCCGAACAAGTTATGACACAAAATAGTTTCTTTTTAGTTTCTGCCTTTTCGGCACGCAAATATTTCCGGATTCCGACCCATACCCATAAATAGATATATAAATTACCACGATATAGCGAAAGAATGTCGGACGGAAGAACCTTCCACCAAAAGCTAGAAGCGGTTTTCGCAAAGTTTTGCACAGTAGGTAGTTTGAGGAATTATTGTCAACAATATACAAAAGTAAATCATAGTGCATTGGACTATAGAGCATTTTGTACGATTTGTCTGTCTGACCATTTATAAAGTAGACGAATTTCATTGACTTTATGCACCCATGTGCATACTGTGCATGTGCACTTTGGTTTTTGTAGGACGGAATAAACTCTGGCACAATATTGTTACGAGTATTAGCAAGTTTCCATGATAATCATAAGAACTGGCTTTACTTAAAACATTAGTTATATTAAATAACAACTCACTTCTGGAGTAGTCTCTTCTCAATCCACGACAGACCGCTCGCGTCTGCGGTGACTCACCTCAGAATGCTCGGGATTGCACTTACTGCACACTTACGTTGCACGTCGAAGCTCTCACGTCTTGCACGTCGCATGGTAGAGCTCACATGTCTCGTACGTCGCACAGCGGAGCCTCGCGTCACGTACGTTGCATAACAGATCTCTCGTGTCTCGTACGTCGCACAACGGAGCCCTCATGTCTCGTACGTCGCACAGCGCAGCCTCGCGTCTCGTACGTTGCACAACAGATCTCTCGTGTCTCGTACGTCGCACAACGGAGCCCTCATGTCTCGTACGACGCACAGCGGAGCCTCGCGTCTCGTACGTTGCACAACAAATCTCTCGCGTCTCGTATGTCGCAGGGCGGAGCCCTCATATCTCGTACGTCTCATGGAGGAGCTCTCGCTTCTCGTACGTCGTATGCCAGAGCCCTCACGTCTTGTACATCGCACAGCGGAGCCTCGCGTCTCATACGTCGTACAACAGATTTCTCGCATCTCGTACGTGGCACAGCGAAGCCCTCGTGTAATCCCCGAGTAACATAGGCTATATAAGATTCATCAGCATCATCACCTATCAACGCGCGGGTGAAACCACGGAGAGCAGCTAGTATCTAATAAGCTCATTAGATTATAATTTCTATACATATTTTATTAAATATACATATTTTTAGGTGTCACATCTAAGTAAGTATTACCTACCTAAGTAGGTATTCGCGTAAGTTTGAAACTGTACTTACAGAAGTAAATAAATTTTAACATGAATCACAAGCGTTTTATTTTTAACCAGAAGTTAGGCAATGCAATTATTCAGTGGATAAAAAATTAATTATAGTAAATATACTGGGGGATATATACTGGCGTCCGAGGATATGATTTTTTCTCTATAAATTTCAAAATTATAGTATAAATAGTTGTTTTCTCGTGCTCCTAGTAGTACGTTATGTACCTACCTAATCTCTTTCAATAAATAAATTAAATTATTATTATTTACCGGCAAAACACTCGGTTTAAGAATCGAATGCGTAAAACTCAGAATGGTACACGCCGATAGCTCGCAGATGGCGCTGCGCACTCGACCTAAAGATTTATTTATTTAAATATATATAATAAGATGAGCATCAGACATGCTCGAAACCCGGCGGGATTCGATCTAATATTAATTAGCCTGTGAACGATTATTTGGATACAATCTGATGCTTATGGACACGTAATAACTCTATTTATTAATTATTGTCGTTATACTCATATCAAGCTTTACCTCCAAATATCTCAGTAACGTGACACTTTAGGGTATCATGTTACTCGACATTTTTTGTTCGTCTACGTATCCTCGACCCATAAACACTATTTACATCGTGCGCCACGATTTAAAAAAATGGCGGCGGGTCTATATATTCTATACAAACCCCTTTCAACTGTTGTGTTTGTTATAACCTTCTTAAGTTTTTTCCTCTACGGGTAATCGCTTATTATTAATGATTGTGGTTTTTAACGTTTTCATGACATATATTATATTATATGTTTGCCGAGATAATGTAAGGATTCTAACGATACCATATACATCGAAATCGGTCAAAGCGATTTCGAAATACGGTGGAATAAAACAAACATACAAATACACATATTGTATAACATATATGAGCCCTGAAAACACAACTTCCTTTTTCATGCAGTCGGTTGTGTATATTAAAAGAAATAATATCATACCCTAAGAGAATATAATCGCTATGTCATACCTAAGCAACGTTTTAACACTGGAATAAGTTAATACATAGCTGGCAACATTCCGTCCGAACTAAGAGTGGGTAATTTGTATTCACTATTTTTTGTATTTTAGACGATTTAAGCATTAACATCAATGGCTTAGCTGTGAAATGTCACACCATAACTGTTATGCAGCTTTTATGAAATGTTGTGACAATCGCAAAACGCACAAATCGTTTTTTTTTTTACCGAGCTGTATTTTCTGACAGCTGAGAGCTCTGACAGTGCGGGTGAAGCCATTCCTAGCTTCACTTGACGGCTTACATTTTGCACGCGAACGGGTTTCTATAGGTAATAATTCTATGCTTTGAGTGCTATGTTTTATTTTGTAAAACGTTATTAAGTTACTATAATGGTCACATGTTTTTAATGTAAGTTATTAATAGTTTTAGTTTTTTTCTTATGTTTGTTACGAGCTGTCAAGCGAAGCCATTTCTGGCTTCACTTGACGGCTTACATTTTGCACGCGAACGGGTTTCAATAGGTAATTATTCTATGCTTTGAGTGCTATATTTTATTTTGTAAGACGTTATTAAGTTACTATAATGGTCACATATTTTTAATGTAAATTAATAATAGTTTTTATTTATTTTCATATATTTGTTACCTCATAACTTTCGACTGGGTTAACCGATACTTAAAATTCTTTTTTTTTGTTTGTAAGCTCGTGCTTCCCGTGTGGTACCATTTATTCTTTAAGTGCCTCTCCATTACTGAAGGTTGGCAGTCAGCTTCTTAAATTTTTCATTGTCAATCGCCAATCTGAACAATTGCTCCACGGTCTTAATCCTGATATTACGGAGCCAAGACATCTTTCATCTACCCGATTTACGCTTCCCGGGTACATTTCCCATCATGGTCCCATTTAAATTTCATGAAATTTGGTGAAGTAGTTCGGTATTAAAGTTTTCAAATAGTAGTTGGAAAATATTTCGTAGAACTTTTTGTTAGCGCCTGATAGTTCTTCAGAAAATTTTGTGCAGTGTCGAGTGCAAATCAAGTTAATTCTGCATGCTTAACGGCACTAACTAAACATAGGATGCAATGTTAATTTAGTTAAACAACTTTATATTAAATGATGAAACGATGTTCTCTTAAATTTAAAATGAATATACAGCTTTCTTTTCCATTTCCATGTTCAATAAAGTACGTAATTTATCATAAATAGTTTTTTATTAACATGTTCACAGTTTTATACATTATCGCACCTTTTTATAAATATTCTACACAAATGATCACTTCCCTACTCACGCACACTCTAGTAGTTCTAGACACTCAAACTAACATAAAATGGACACGATGACTTAGCGTTCACTCCGTCCATTGTGATATATCGTCCTAGGTTTTTATGTACCGGACACCCTCAGACTCAGACTACAACATAGCGGCAGCGTTGCCGTTAGCGTACATTTTACATATTTGACGTACCGTTTAAGACTTTCATGTGCAATGCACGGGGGTTTCACTTCCTTACAGCCCTGTGGGCCTTAGAAAGATGTTGTCTATGGTTGAGCCACCACGCATGACAACTCCACAGTTATCTATGTTCTATTAAACGGTGGCTTCGTTATCTTCATTTCTATTAGAGCAAAGAGTTTACGTAATCTCTCGTTGTCTAATCATCATTTGTTTGAGAGTTCTCATTGATTGGCGGACGTATGTCAATGGTGAAAATTACTATGAGCTAAATTATATTTTATTATCGTGTTTCTAATCCTATAACATATGTTTATACATTATACACAAATTGTGTAACTTCATTGTACGGTTGTCTGTGAGCAAAAATACTCAATCCCGCTCAGGTTATGTGGCAATTCGATGTTTCATGAAGAACGGGTGTAAACATTATTATGGCTATATCGCAGCCGGCACACGATGCGGGTATGAGTTTAATTAATACATAGAGAAATTAGATGGAAACTCATTTTACAATACACGGAAATTCATGATCGAGTGTAATGGCTACCTGTGGAGTACACTCATACGACACTGGTGAATTCTGATAAGGCATAAAGAGAGACTAAAAAGCAAGAGCGAGGATATGTTTGATGATATAATCACATTGCCTGTTTCACGTAAGATATGAAAAAATGGCAAAGGAGTCATGGTAAGTTTTAAGATCAGCTTTTGAAGAAAATGGTCTAAGCAACCGCTGCAGACTTTTGTCAAAACTACAAGGCTTAGCGAAATATGTTCAACCAATGAGACTTGCAGTGGAAAACTCAAATATAGAGTTGACTATATACTATGTGGAGACCAAGCTGTTACAAATGCAGGATTCATACAGAGCAGTGCAGATCCAAGTACAAACACCAAAGATACTGCACTAACGGATAAACCACACTAAGCAAGAAATCTCTACAGAAATAGCCACATATTATTGAATATTTTAATCTAATCTAGTCATGATATGATAAAATTAAAGTTAAGAAATTATAATTTATTGTAACATTTACGTAAATAAACCTTCTATTAAAAACCCTTGTATTATGGCATTACTTGATACCTATTAGCCCAGATTTTTATCAATGTAAACACTTGTTCCATGCGTTAATTATGTCACGATATATCTTTCACATAATCATGACTAATATGTACGTTTTTACAGTTATTTAATACATATTAATTTATAGTTAGTTACTTACCTAAATAACATAACGAAAATGTTTAATTAGAAATTGTAATCATGCATGTTTTGAATCATTGTAATCATGCATCTCACATAAGTGCTTTCAATATGTAAGGTAAACAATATGTATTATGTACTCTTAATAATATATCTTTGTTATTTTAGAATGGTTTTTCAAAAAATGGATTAAATTATCTTAAACTTGATTTTTAATTTCATAAAACTAGTTTACTTAACAATATTTTAATAGATTAGATAGGTACGCTTATTGCTACCTCGATATCAAACAGCACATCCCTATTTATCGATATCGATACCCACGCACTCGTCTTCCACGTCATTAATGCGTTGCACGTCACTAATATCACACATGGAAGACGAGCGCACGACTATAAACCGTCAAAGTGGATGGCACTGAAAAAATTAAACTTCCCGCTAATGTTCCGTTGTTTGCTTTAGTGATTGCCATCTATCTTTAGATATAGTCTGATTAATCTATGGTGCAATGTGTAAAATTGTGGGTTCTGGGCCATTGGTACGGAATTGTTATTGGCAAAATTGTGGTTACGCCGCACAAGCCATACAAACAAGAAGAAGAAGAAGATGTACCTTTTTGCAACCGCCAAAAATATATGAACCTTCCATGAATCGGAATATAAAGTACAAGGTACAGATCGCGCGGCGAGAGTTTGGCTTTGCCCTTCGGGTGGAGGGGATTACTGCGCATGGGTACTGTCACGCACACAATACTTTTTCTTTTTTATGTACCAGGTTGGATATTTGAGTGGGTCAAAATTCATGTACAGTGGTAATAATGCTAGAAAATAATACGAAATAGATAAACTTCTTCATTTATTAAAACTATTGATAGTTATTTTACTTATATAAAATGTTTATTTCCTTTTAAAGTTTACAGAGACAGCGATGAAAATTCTAAATAATTGTTTTTTAATAAATTATTTATTCCAAGATACATGTAAAATTGGTACATACAAACAAAAGAAAACTTAAAATAATTATTAAATACAAAAGTTAACATAAAAAAAAGTCCTAGCCGCAGTGCTATTCAGATTCTGAATCAGTTAAAGGTTTAACGCCTTCTATGAAATCACCGCATGGTCCAGTGGTGCTGCCGCGACACGAAATTGTGCAACGTCTTTTGCTTGTTGAGGGTCCGGGTTCAGGGCTTCCTCGGTCGCAGTTGTCATCATCATCATCTTCATAACCATCATCAGAATCATCGTCTTCGGAACTATCATCGACGCGAATTATAAATTGCTCGGTAAGTAAATCAACTACATGGTCACTCTTGGCGTACTCTTCTTCTATATCTTTTACCTTTTTACATATTTTTTCCCATTCCTGGGCACCCATTAAGGATACTTTTTCTTTGATAAGTTTGGTACATTCTTGTAAATTCCATTTAACATTTTTGCTAGCTACATATTGTTTAATAGTAGCCCATGCCATTTCTATGGGGTTGAGGTCTGGATGGTAAGGCGGTAATCTCAATATGCTATGGTTTGCTTCTGCTAAAATTTGATTTATTGAAAAAGTTTTAAATCTTTCTTTATTAGCTTTTATCAAGTTGTACAATTGTGGCTTGAGCATTGTTGAATCATATTGTATGCCTTTATCAGTTAGCCAATTCTGCATATCGGCTTTTTTGGTATTGGAGGACGGTGCTAAATCCCATTGTTTATTGTGGTATGAGGCGTTGTCGAAAACCACTACAGAATTGGGTGGTAGGTTGGGAATTAATTGTGTCCTAAGCCATTTTTCATAATTCTCGTAATTCATGTTGTCGTGATAGTCCCCTGTTTTGGTGCCAGCTTTAAAAGTTAATAAAGCATTTGGTATAAACCCAGCTTCAGATCCTGCGTGGACTATCACGACTCGTTGTCCTTTAGAAATGGGTTTTTTTAGTCCTTCCGTAGGGCCATCGCTCCAGGCTTTGGTTGTTGAGTGCGATGAATCTACGTAGGATTCATCTGTGTAAACAATGGGTCTTCCTTCTTGTCGATATTTTCTTATTTTTCTTAAATATTCAATGCGTTGTAATCGGATATTCGATGTTTCTATTAGTAATTTACGGTTGTTTTCTGTTTTTTTTCCAGCGAAATCCTAACTCCTTTACAATTACACGAAAACTTGTTTCTGACCCTTTAAAGTTTATATCTTCCTCAAGTTTCTTTTTTAGTTTCCCAATGGTGGGAAGTTCATTATTCGTCTTTTGAAAATTGTGTATACATCTTTTTATAACAACTTGGTCAAAATTATCAATATTCGTAACTGGTTTAGCTCTGGGACGTTTTTTTCCAGGTGTTCTGAAAATAATTAGCAAATCGGAACTCTTGGCTTGATTTACGATATTTTTTACAGTGCCAATTGAAGTCTTAGTGGCCTCCGATGTCCGTTTTTGAATTTTAGCTAATTTACTGACTACACAATTTAATTTAGAAACAGTTTCCGTTTTCATTACCTGCATAGTCTGTATAGTTTGGTTATTCTCTGACTGACTGAGTAAAGAAGCAACTTCCTCAATCTGACTTCGAATTTGCTTCAATGAATCGATACATTCGTCAGCTTCTTTCTTTAAAAAGCAATTTACGTCATATATCATTTTCCGTGCTTGCCTTTTTAAAACAATGTTTTTTTTACGCATTTTCAAATCACTTTTTAATATTTAACAAAAAAAACTTAACTGACAAACTTAAACAAACAAACTCAACAAATAATAGCAATCGACAACAATAAACAATTAACGAAAATAGCAATTCACTTGTGAACGTGATTGTACAACAGGAGTGCGCGGTACGTCGTATCGATGCGAGAGGCAGGGAACGATTGGAGCGCCAATCAGAGCACCGCATGCGCCTACACACCCGCCCTGCACCCCGCTAATTGCCCGTTGATACCCAATTTCTGATTTCTGCGCAATAACGGTCAAAGCCAAACTCTCGCCGCGCGATCGTAGTTACCATGTTCAAAACCTTGCAGTTTCGTTTTGCGACATAGCTAACATATTAACTAACGAATTAGGATACAATTTTTCTATGCTCATAACAGCTGAATTTGATATATCACAGACTATAAGATACTACGTATGATATATTACAGCAGAAGCGAATGGCCATTTTAACTAAGTAATGTTAGTTCTCTCAACTCTCTTTTTGAAAAAGTTGAACAGGCTCTGCGTAATACGAATCATAGCAATTTTTTGACTGCTTCCTCCTTTCAAGTTCAAGTTTAATTGCAACCTTGAAAGTCTCTGTAGTAGGTAACACTGCGAAAATAATGTATGTATACAAAAATTTATATTTCTTACGCCTAAAAATAGCATCATAAATATAGCAAAAATAGCAGCTTAATGTACTTTTTTACCCCAAAATGTACGTTTTCTGGAACTCCGTTGTGGCAACACTGTAGCGGACACCGGCCGGCTGTCAGTCAGTCAGTCAAAATTCGTTCGTTTCGTTTTTCATTTCATTTGTCAAAAAACGTTCCGTCGTTGTGGAAGCGTGTAGTCTTTTTAATTGTACGAGATCACATTTTTATCAAGTAAGTACATTAGTTTTTATTTCTACAAAAAACACCATGCATCCTTACACATTTAAAAAAAATTAAGGAAAGGAGTCGTAAATTACAATACAAACTATTCACGAGATTACGGCCGTGGTAGATTGTGAGAAGTTTCATTCATCTACAATGGCTATAAAATAACGTTAACGTTTTTTGTTACCATGACACGGATAGGATAGCACGTGAAACTTTTGCCATGCCACGCCACGACATTTACAAAAACATTCTGGAAGTTTTTACATGTTGAGTAGAGGGTATGATCCGCATACGACATCCGGCATATTCCTACAAAACCGGCATTTGATTAGCGTATTTTACTTAATTTTTTGTATTGTCCTAAACAAAGGTGAATAATGACGCAAGATCGGTGCAATGCTAGGAAGAGAATGCGTAGTGAGTCAGAGGGGGAAGTGAATGCAAACCTAGCTAAAAAGATAATATTAGAAAGGTGGGTTATGAAATACTTTTTCAAGGTTAAAGGTGTAGGGGCACTGCATGGTGTTTTGCTTTGTTTTCTATTGTGAAATATTAAATGTGTTCATCCGATTTAACTTCCTTTCCAAGGGAGCAGAATAAATGATCTGAAGGTACATGCTGTATGAAGAATAACTATGGGTACCATGCTCTAAATTGCTTATTCCTTCCTAATTTGATTCGTCTATCTTTGGTATATAGAATGAACTGTACCTATATGCCTAACATTAATTTAGCATTGAAGCATTGTATAATTCATTTAGGAATTGAATCAAACTAATGCTTTCACCTCAAATGACATGCTTTCTCATTCTATCAGTAAATCTATTAGGGTAAAATCTGAGCCTACTAAGGACTCCATTCAGTCAATGCAGGGGGGCTGAGCTTAGTGTTGAAACAGATTTTTTTGTTTAACCCTTCTGTACAATTATGTGACTAGCCAGCACACTTGGGCTAGTTGGGTACCTATCATTTCAAGGCAGAACTAAGATTCAAACTTGCACAAAATGCCTTCCTGCTAATGAATTGGGTTTGCATCCCGAAGATGGAAGGGAAATTGTTAATTGAGTTCCCTACTGAGTAAACTTTATCAACTTTCAATGGACTGACAGTCAATGTATGACTCTACAAGTCCCCAAATTATGTCAAGTATATTTAGTTGGGATATTGTTGCAATGACATACAGATAATTATAACATAAGCTAATTAGCTGAAATTGCATGATGATTGGCAAGATTAACCAGCCAACTCGAAGAAGGCAGAGCTGCTCTGTCAAAATTCCTTTTTAAAACCCTCACCAATGGAACACCTGACAGTAAAAATATTACAGTAGAACCTCGTTAAGTCGAACCTCGATAAGTCAAAAACCTCCAAATCTCGAAAAAATGTTTTGTTCCCTTCCCTTCAAACACCAAAACCTCCATTACTTGAAATCTTGACCCTCTGTTAGTCGAAATAATCACAGAGTCCCTCCAAGCCATTTTGGTACATATTTTCACTCTATAGCTCGAAAAATTAAATTTGACCTCTGTATCTCGAACATAGCAACGTTTTATTTTACAACCTTTACAACTTGATCATTTGGAATTTATTACCTCTATTGTTCGAACAAAAATAAGTTACCGACTTTAAGAACTTGCCGACAATGTGAGTACACTATTGTTTCTTAGAAAACATTTTAGGAGTATACAATAATAAATTTATGACTCACGTAAACACGTGTTTGCTTGCTTGGTGTCAGGTGTTCAATTTTGATTTCCTTTGAAATTTAGCTAAGCAAGTCATTTGTTTTCGACTTAAATACTGTCAGAAGTAGTTTGGTTCTACTGCAATACACATCAATTAGTACAACATGAGTGCTGTGAAACGTAAACTAAAAACTTTGAGTCTATGTCTATACAATGCTATAGATAGAGAACAACCAAATTATCTAAAGCAAAAAAAAATTACTGACTTTTTTAATGCCATATTTTTTACTTTAAAATGATTTGAAATAATGTTGGTTTATAATAAATAACAATATGCTTGTCACCTCTGCAAGTTGAATTTTTATTTATTTTACCTCTCTAACTCAAAATTTATAAGAAAAAACCTCAAACTCTTTATGTCGAAACAAAATCCGCCTAAGTCGAAATCCTCCATAAGTTGAAAACTCTATAACTCGAATTTTTTGGCGTCTCCCTTGATGTTCGACTTATAGAGGTTCTACTGTATATATCTGTTTTACCTAACGTGACTCATTCAATATATCGCAAAAAAAATAGATTGAGTCGGCCTGCCCTTCATCATGTGGCCATTTTAATAAGAACTAGAACCTTCAGCTGTGAGCTTGCATGGATTTGGATTTGTCATCATGATTTTAACTTTATTATGAGTCTTATCACTTTTCCGACATAAAGCCAAGCCGGAACAATTTTTTATTATGATTGTCTAGTGTCAACCACTACCTTACTAGATGATTAGAGATGACAAAGTTGAAGATGTTAGCTCACTAGGTGTTGAAAGTGGTGATCTTGTAGATTCAAATGGAACCCTAAAAATCGAATCTATTTAGCGCTGTATTTGTCTGATGAAGATATAGTAAAATTTAATTTGTTATAAGATTATTTACAACAGTACTTACTTTACAGCCTGGTGTATTACTGGTTGAAGCCATTTATAAATTGTAAAGATTTGTTCTTATAGAAATTGTCAAGTATCAGCTGCAAAATGGCAATGGAACACAAATGCTACTGTCGGGGTGATGATGTCACCAGTTTGGATCTCAAAAAGCCGGAGCATCTCATGCCTATGATGAGACCCTTCTCTATGAGGTTCCTTAATCTTATATGTAGTAGGAAATTATTTTAGACGGGTAGTAAATGTAGATTTTTGAAGTTTGAGAATGTAGAAACTAGATGCTTATAAAATGGTAAAATGACAGTAAAGGTGTGTTCGTTTAGCTTATGAGGGCATTGGTGACGTTGTCATTAATGGCTCTTTTGTTATAGTGTTCATAAAGCTCAAAAACATTAATTTTTTTGCCACTTTTGTCCACACCCTATTCGAACGCTCAACTGAGCATAAGACCTAAAATCGCATGATTATGTTGTCAAAAAACGATCACAAACAACCATGCTCCGGATGTGGGTCAAAAATTGCAAATTTGTGTTTTTTAAGTTTCTGAATGCTGAACAGGAATAAAAAAAGATACATGAACGACATTTTCATGCACAGATTCCCAATTCGAACGCCCCTTGTGAGCGTTATTTTCGCTAAAAACGCTCACAAATGTCTATTCGATCGCACTATAAATAAGTATTGAAATTATTATTGTTTAGATAACTTATGTTAGTAGTTAGTAATATATCATTAATTATGGTACATAAGTACAGAAATAATATTTATTGAATGTCTGAATAAAACATATTTAATAAACATCTTAAACCCGTAGACTCGCCATATTTGGTCCATAATACAGTAAATAGTTTTCTCTAAAATCATACTACTTTTTTAGGAATTGTGTCATGTGTGGGACTTCTTATCTGGAGGAGTAGATTAAAGAACTAAGTAATTCCAAATTTAATTATAAAAGTGGATACCCTTGAATACTGACATCAAGTAACATCAAACTCAATTTATTATTAATTCAATTGCAGTTATGTTACTTGATCATACCTACGAGCTATGTGAGGATACCTACTATAATGTACATATGGCTCACAAGACTCGCATAGTCACTGTATGACTGACAAAATAAAATAAAACGCCGGCCAAGTGCAAGTTGAACTCGCGTACGAAGGGTTCCCTACCATTATCTATAAAAATATCCAAAAAAACATGTTGTATGGGAGTCCCTTTAATATTTATTTTATTCTGTTTTTTAGTATTTGTTGATATAGTGGCAACAGAAATACATCATCTGTGAAAATTTCATTTGTTCATGAGATACAGCCTGGTTACAGTTGGACAGACGGCGGAGTCTTAGTAATAGGGTCCCGTTTTACCCTTTGGGTATGGAACCCTAAAAAGTATATGTTGCCATCAAGACCACACTCATGAATGTATATCAATACTTTAAAGTACTCTATCGCCGGGTCCAACTAAATAGTCACAACGTATAAAAAGCGGCAAGAAACTCAGGTCTTCTCCTTTTCTTCTTACAATACTTACGTACTTTCTTATACATTTTTTTAAGATACTGTCATGAGATGAGCATGTTACTCGCCTGGTATTAAATGTCACACTTCCAGAGTATCCTAGCAATGTCCACATCAGACATTGCTGGAATGCTTTACGGCATGTGCTATAAAATACTGTATAACTCCTCATAACTATGTATGTAACAGTGGGGCTGGCATGGTGGTGACGACTGAAAGTCCCTTAAAAATAGATTTAAAAAAAAATTGTCACACTTGCTAACAGTTCAGCAGGCCTAGACAAATTCAAACAGGCGTATTTCCGCACACGCTACAGACAAAAATGTGTTTACTAACTTAGCGCGACGTCACGTGACTTTTCCACAGGTAATGTCGACGTCATACATTTTGAAGTTGTCGTTTGGCGTTAACGTTAACAGAAACATCGTTTGTTTGGGCCCCCAGTGCTTTCAAAAATGTTTAACTACACTATGCTTGTCACCCTGAGATATACAATGAGTTAAACCTCTTGTCAGTGGAAACATTGCCTTTCAAACTAGAAGACAGTATTGTGACAGTGCTTCGCAGTTCAATGTGTGATACTTCCCGAAGGAAACCCTGCAAAAGTTCTAGCACTACATAAATGTTCAGGTCAATCTCGCTTCTATGGGGGTGTATATCATCATCATCTCAGCCAAAGGACGTCCACTGCTGAACATATGCCTCCCCCATAATTTTCCAAAAGGACCGGTTGGAAGCGGCCTGCATCCAAACGTCGTCCTGCGACCTTTATCAGGTCGTCTGTCCACCATGTCTCTGGACGACCTACGCTGCGCTTGCCGGTCCGTGGTCTCCACTCCAGAACCTTTCGGCCCCATCGGCCATCTGTTCTGCGTGCTATGTGCCCTGCCCACTGCCACTTCAACTGGCTAATCTGGGCTATATTGGTGATTTTCGTTTCTTTTACGGATCTCCTTATTTCTGATTCGATCATGTAGAGAAACCCCGAGCATAGCCCTCTCCATAGCTCGTTGTGCGAGCACTTCGAGCCTACTTATGAGGCCCATAGTAAGAGACCATGTTTTAGTGCCATAAGACATCACTGGTAACCCACATGGTCGAACACTCTTGTCTTGAGGCACTGAGGTATTTTTGACGAGAAGACTTCCCGAAGTTTCCGGAACGCTGCCCAGCCGAGTTGGATTCGACGATGACCTCTTTCTCGAAGTTGGACCTGCCTAGCTTGAGGGCTATATATATATACTTTGATTATATATATGTATGACTACCTACTACTAGTCACCTATGCTCCACAATATTTGCTACAGTTTCATCATTTATTCAACAATGACTATTGATTTTCCGCCGCAGCTGTTATCTCACAACAGAATGACGTCATACCATTGGAATCAATTAGTTTGTGTTATAGCGCTCTCGTGAACTCTCCAATATAACGTGTCGTGTCATTCAGCCACGTGGTATGCATTATCTCAATACTGGCGGGTAGTTCAAGCTAAGTACTAATTTAAAACTATACAAATAAATAAAGTATAAGTTTATGTATTGTCAAAAACTACATCTATTATACATCTAATATTCTATCGAAAAAGCTACATCGCAGAATCGCTTTTTCTGAAGCTTCAGATTATTCGTTATAGAGAGAGCTATTGCTTAAAAATGTGTTCAATTTACGTAAGTTTTAATCAAATAATTTTTCTGGTGTGCTCTGTCTGATACCCAAAACGGCTTAACCGACTTTGACGGGACTTTCATTGACGAGAAGCTGATGCTATAACGAGTTGAGTAAGTTTTATTATTAGAAACTCTGTAGGGTTCCGCCCGAAACATATTTGGTTAAATTCCACGCATACGAAGTCGCGGGTACAGACTAGTCATCAATTATGGCCCTGCGGCCGTTCCCAGAACTCTCCCCAAATTTAATATACTTGCCAGTACCTACCTACCTATATTAGTGCACATTGGGAATAATCTTTCGCAGTACTTATAGTTAACAATTAAATTTCCAAGTTTTTGTTCATAGTCTGAAATAAAATGAACGATTTACAATCTAGCAGCGTGTGTCTTTTGTTACATTATTTTTATTTATCGAGCGAGCGAAGAGTCTCTGCTGGCTAGTCCGAAGGCACAGAATCACACTTCTAACTGAGCATGTCATTAGGTAGCATTTGTGCATCTTGTACGGTACCCCGCCGTGCGATGGATCCAAACTATATCATCCTGTTCTTCTTCGTATACCTACTCGTATATAAAAATCTGTTGCCGTTCGTTTGTCTCGCTAAAATTATAAAAACAGCTCGACCGATTTGAATTTTTTCTTGTTTTCTTCGTTCCAATAAACAGGTGGTTAAGGAAATTAAAAAAATCATCATCAATATCGTCCGTCACCGGTCAACATCGATATCAACATAGGTCAATCCGCGGGTAGCAACTAGTGGGTTACTAAAATATCACAGAAGTGTTGTAACCATCGGAAAGTAGGATGAATAACCATGAGGAGGCAGAGTACACAGTACACGCCTCGAGCTCAGGTACTGTAGAATGGATGTCCAAAATGGATTTATTTTTATCTACTTGACATATTGCCTGAGTGATTATTTGATAAATTTATGATGGCATATATGATAAATGCAATTATCTTATATGATGATGATAAGAAATGTGATGTAAGTATGCATATTTCCAACCTAAACCACATTCAGTTTTGTAATAATCTAGTGAAAACAACCTTTTGACGGAACCATTATATTTTTAGCACTACGTGAGTACATACTTTACTTACTCTACATAAAATTTTTTTCTTTACCCTCTGAAACATAGAATGGAATTAATAAGATTTTTTTGCGTAGATTATTATTAATTATTGATTTGATGCGTGGATTAACTGATGTAAATTTGATTATTCTCTTTGCATAGCTAACGTACAAAAGTTGACAAATAAAATACCATTTTCAGTGGCATACTGACTGAAAATGTCTATATGGTGTTGCCAGTGCAGTGAAAAACATCCGCCCGTCTCGGATGTTCGCAGAATTACAATCACAAGTCAGCGATCTTCTGTATCTAAACAAGCCAAAACCGAACCGAAGTATGTAACATTTACAATATACCAATCATCATCCGGGAGGCGTTAACCGATGACGATTGGTCTTGACGTTGAACCTAACATTATTTACGAGTACCGATAAGAATAGCTTTATAACAATGGTCCATCTCTACAGAATCAAGTAGAACATACTAGTATTTCTGCGAACAGTAGACTTCGCGAGCATAGTCTTATCAGCGGCAAGTTTTCGCAGTCAAAATCGTAAATCAAAGTCGTCCAGTTTTGAAACTTCACAACCTATTAACTCGGCAAACACTTGATCAATTATGTTTATGTTCGGAATACCTCTTTATTTAAAGTCGGGTACCTGATGTCTGTACCAAATTTTATCAAAATCGATCGGTAAATAGCGCCACAGCAAACTTCCCCTCTTTTTAAGAAAACTAATCCCTTCTCAAATACCGCCGACGACTAAAATTATATTGAATAGTAGAACATGCTAAGTACCATATTCACCAGCAGTTTCTTGAAAAATGCGACCTGGAGGCCAATTCTGTTATTTCACAACGTTCAACAATCTATAGGTACCACTGCAACTGCAGTTCAACTCCGGTTGTCGTTCGATACTTTGGCAAATTCCAAAGCCATTCTACTATTTCTGTAGACAAATTGGATTGTAATGTCACATAAGCATAACATAAACGCTATTTTTTAATAATTATATGTTTGTTTTATTACTACTATATACACGAATATGAGTTAACAACGCGTTCATGATCTATCGAGTTAGCACAACATAAAGTTTTGATTGATCGCTGGCGTCAATAGAAACGTAACTGCAGCTGGACTGTTTTCAATAGCAGAATAAGAAAACGCATAAAAGTCATCGTTCAGCTACGGTTCGAATGCAATTTAATTAGTGGAATCGACCTGCTGTACAAGAAGACCAACATACGGACAGATAAGTTAATTTGGCCAGTTTAAGCAGAGACGCTTCGCTCGCTCGGTCCATTAATTAACCCTATCTTCAGAATTTCTCTTATGAAGTAATATGTGGTACTTCTTTACAGTAGGAAACACAATCGCAAGTATCTTATGGCCATAATATCGTGTGTTATCTACGGGGAAATCGTAATACATCGTTGAATTACTTAGAAACCGGTGTGTAGTTCACACGAGGCGGCTCCATTGTGTCAAAAGGTCTCGTAGTGCAATGCCCTGCTCCGGTTGCCACCTCAGTCGAATGCACAATCACTGAACTGGTTTAGACGAGAGCGACGAGATTCCGTGACGTATACGGATAGAGGCCTTGACACTGAACCGATATAAATCAACGAGTTCTAGACTACTGCTATAATATATACTAGACTGTGGTAACGTTTTGAGAAATTTATAGGTATGTTGCATAATGTTAAATCATACTGGGAAAACTAGTATCAGCGATGACGGCTTAAATACTTAAACGGCATAAATGCAACTCTTCACGTGTACATGTTTAGGGACAGAGAAGCATCAGAAATATTGTAAGGAACTAGGTGTTCTTTAGACTGTCGGTGTCCTCCTGGTTTTTTTCTTAGACGTAGATTTTTAGACGTGGATTATGGGCCCTATTCCAGAAATACTCTTGTTTATGTGAATTTCGAATTGAGCCAGAGAATAAATAATAGTTTGAACGGAGATTTGAAAGTAAACGCCAGCCATGCAAAGTTTTCTCAGATCTGGGGCCTTACCAGCTGTGTAAAACCAAGCAAGTTTCGTGCAGTTCTTAAACCTGGCATAAACAGTTTTAAATGAAATCATACCATGACGCTCATCTCAGAACTGTTTGAACATAGCTTTCCTCAAATGTGAACGCATAATGTTGTATCTGGCATTCTAACAATTTACACAACCAACATTGCAGATGCCTAGACGTTTGTAAGTTAATAAACTGAGCGAATTTAGAGCATCATGGTAACGTCAGTTCATACAAAAAACAGGTGAATGGTTTTTCTGCGGTTTTTGAATAGTAGGACTGGCAGGCCTGCTTTAAGAGCTTATAGTAGGGCGCCTGAGCTACAACTTTTCAAAACTGAACGTACCTGGAGAATACGGCCCTTACAGCTTAATAATGTTGAAATAGTTACAATGTTAAACAGTTTTAGGGTAAATCTGAGTCTTACAATATGACCATCCTTAAATACCTTTGCTTTTGTTCTCCCCACAGGCCGTGTAGTTTCCCAGATGACAAGTTAGCGGCAGTTTCCTTATTGTCCTCAGGATATGGAACCTCGAAGCCACGCTAACGAACATGTTTACTTGCGGGGTTCTGACGGAACATTTCTATCGCGGTGACGGGAACCTCCTGGTCGGTTTGTGGAGAAAGGTTGCCTTACTAAAACTTGACGTCCACGTTATGGAACCCATGTATTGGACCGATCTGTGTTCGGCTAGGTTTGATAACAATCGTGTAATTAAATACTGTGAATACGTAGATTTAGTAAATTAGTTACAATTTGTGTCTCATTGATGCTTGGTCTAGAGTGGTTAAACTACGTACATATTCTATAATCCGAGTAGACCGAGTAAAAGTTCTCTAGTTGTTATACTTTTACTTGAAATGGTACAAGTTTGCGATCACTGTTCTAACAAATGTAACTCAAATTTGCTTAGACATCCAATTTCTTTCTGAATCATCGCTATTATTACATATAATAAAACTGTAGAGGTTGAATTTCTGTACAATGAAAAACAATGCTAAAAACCGAGTCAGGGTGATGTAAGGAGTGAAATCGAACTAATTTAGATTTTTTTTAAATTATTTCTCTGTTTGTCTGTTGGCATGTCTGTTTGTACGGGCTAGTCAACGAAACGACTGCACCGATTTAAACGTAAATGTGTAGGGTGGTAGCTTATATCCTGGTCAACATATAGAATACATTCGATCCCGGTAAATTAAAGAGTTCCCGTTAGTAAAAGCTCAATAGTCTTCTAGTCTAGTCAGCTAGTCACAACTAAATGTCCCAACCCTTTGAAATAACTGCACACGCGACGGCGTGCGTGTATCGGTGTGATCATGATTAGGTTACGGATGACGTGTTCGCGTGCTCCGGCTATCGTGAAAAATGTCTATCCCAGACGTAATTATCCGATTAATCGTTATAATCAGAAATGTCGTTGATAAAACATCGGCCTAGACGGCCATTAATCATGATAAATTCCAGACATTCGTGCTAATTGCAACGTGTACGATTGAGGTTTCTGTGTAATACGTTATGTCTAGTTATTCTGCTAACTCGAATCTCGCCACACAGTTTCATAAACGGTAACCTCGACCTCTCTGCCTGATAAAGTATTACACAATACTATAATTACCTGCGGTCTGAGAACGTTCTAGAATAGCCGTGGAAACAGTAACCGTTCCGAATCTTATAAGTACTCTTTGTATGTAAATTCGCAAATCTTGATGCAACTTTTTGCGTTCTCTCGTCTCTATAGTGGGTTTTATTTACAGATAAATTACCTGAAGTAAAACGCTTAAGTTTCAAGTACCTATTTTAGGCACTCGAAATATTAAGAGTGTCCCCTTAGTATTTCCAAATAAGATATCTAAAGAAATGTCTTGAAGTGTGTTTGTTATTGATAGTACGAGTATTACATATTTTAAGATATCTTCTGTAATCTTTAGTCTCTCCGATCAAACGTATCTTGACGTTCGAAGTAGTTTCTAGTACTGTTGAGTAGATAAGTAGCTGATAAACTCGTAGTTTTGTTGGCGTCGTCGTACGTAATTATCCATTTAGTTTCTTCTTGGTGTTGACAGTGAACACATAGGTTAGTTAAAATTAGGGATGTAACGATACCGATTCCTATACCGATATATCGGCGGATATAATCGGCAGGCCGATATATCGGCATAGCCGATTATAATACAACCGATATTAAGTAGTTTGAAAATATATAAGTGAAGAGTCTGCTTGCTTGTCATCAAATATTTCTGCTCATCCTGAACAAGAAGAGATGTCCAAATATTCCAATTAAACAAGATTCAAAGAACTATTGGCGCAATGAAGATAAATACCCAAAGTTAAGCTTGCGCATAAATACGTGTCTTATCAAGTGAGCTGAGTTGCCTCAGAAAGTCTTTTTTCAACTGCAGGCCTCGTACAAAATGATTTGCGTAACAGATTATCTGCTAATAATTTAAATACTTACTCTTTGTTTTCTTACAAAAATCTACCAAAAGTAAACTTTGATTACTGACTTCATGTATTGGTTTATTTTATAACTATGTGTAGATAATAATTACTTAGCTTGATTTCAGATAAATAAATGAACTTTCTTTGAATTTTGATTGAGTTTATCTGCTTATTATATACATGACTTAAGACTCAATCTTAGACATAGGTAACTTTTATGCATAATAAAGGCAAACAAGATGTACATATAATTCATTATTTATTTGATTAATTATCTACTTAGCCATCGATATCGGCATCGGTATCGGTATCGCCGATTATTTCCAACAAAAATCGGTATCGTATCGGCGAAATGATTTATCGTTACATCCCTAGTTAAAATTATAATTTAAGGTAGACTAAGAGCTAGTCGTCATTTATTAGGAACGACTAGGGTTCAAATATTAGTTTCATAATATTAAATTTAGATCAAATTTGATTGTTCTTATGTTATGGAGTAAAAAAATCGCAGTAACTTCGATATGTGCCATATCATGACAACTAGCTCTTGTACCTACAACGATGTCGACCATCTTAATATTGTTAGGGCAGCAACATTATTGGTCTTACTATTTTGTACTCATTGTTCAATGATATTGCTATTCGTGACTTCACGCCAGCTAAATATATCTTTACAAACAAAGCGCCATAAAATGTATTTAATTGTCCACTACCATGATAGCTTACCTCAGCTTTATTCTTGTCCATGATGTAGTTTTTCAGCGGCATCGTTTTAGCGTATATCAAACGCTACATAAAAAAATATTTTACCGCAATCTTGCAACGGCAATCTTTTTGTATAGTCGAATTGGCCTCACGTTTGAAAATTAGAACGTAAATTTTGATTAAACGAGTAGAAGGACAGGGCGGATATTAATTAATATGAATATTTATTACATCGGTTTCAATGTGGCATTTAAACATTTTCAAGTGTAATAATTTTGTTACTACGACTACACTTTGATTCTAAAGTCATAGATTACATGTTTTTCTCGCCATACAAATACGTGTAAAAGAATATTACCATCCTTAAAATGGCCAGTAGAATTTAACTCTAACCCTTGTGATACTGAATTAGTACTCCAACAAAAAAACCTTTAAAATATTGTTGGTATGACAAAATATATCATAGGAATTTAACCTTTGCTCCGGTGCTAATGAGAGTTGGTATCGTTTCCAGCTTCAACAAAATGCCACTCCAGCTGACCAAGGCCGCCCCCCAGTGGAAGACCACGGCGGTGGTGAACGGAGAGTTCAAGGACATCTCGCTCTCCGACTACAAGGGGAAATATGTCGTGCTCTTCTTCTATCCTCTTGACTTGTAAGTACCTAACATGTTTACCTGTACGTAAACCACATTTATAGTTATTCTTTTAGAACCGGCTCGGGCTCGCATGATATAAGCCGGTGATATCGCACGTAACCGGGCCAGCGCTCTCGTCGCTGTGCACAACAGTGACTCCCAGACGAAGAATTTCAAATAAGGTCGAAAGTGGTCGGAATTCGGTAAACATCACGCTAGTCTTAGCCGGTCCTTAAACAATAGGGAAATAACGCGATAGTGTTCTAATTCAAACATTGTATAGAATTGTCTGTACCCGCTGAATGCTACTTCATAACTTTAGGTATAATAATATGCTTGTAGTCTACTTAATATATTTTTGACAAATGACGATCACTAACGGTCTGCTCGCTCAGCACAGCGCCAATACTGAAGGCAATACCACTTAACACTAGCCATTAACAAGTCTGTTGATGGTAGTGCCACGCAGAACCCCATGGTTTACAGCCGAATTGGAAGTACATACCACACTCCCACATAACACCGACGTGAAGTTATATAGCTTGCTGTTGCGTTTCGTCGGTCTGTGGGAGGTTTCGGAGGCCCAAACCCCCTTCCCCTCTCCCCCTACCCCCACCCCTTCTATTCCTTTTAGAGATCGGCAGCGCGATGACAACGGCCTTGGTGTTGCCAACGTGTATAGGCGACGGTGAGCAATTGCCATCAGGTGGGCCGCCTGCCCGTTTGCCTACTTAGGGCAATAATAGAGATAGAGTAATTGACAGTGTGAGTGATGCTCTAGTGAGAATTATGAAACTTTCTATATTTTTGTTGTAAACTAAGTTTTCCGCAGAGTTTGGCAGTGTGTAGCTTCAATTTAAATAGCTTTTGGTAACATGTCGAGATTGTCGAGTTTACAATAAGCAGAATGAATCAAAATAATATTTTCTACGTTCTATTTGTGATATAAAAATAAATTCTCTGGATTACATATCAGCAGTTTCAATAACAACATTGAAACCATTATGATTTACCCAAAGAATGCATAGTTAATTAAAAGCCATTGAATGTATTATGTCTGTCTGTATAACTCTTCGAAACCACGGATTTTGATGCGTTTTTGACCATAAGACATGTACGTGTACATATATATCAGCCGGGGCGGAATCGCTATATGCAAAATAATATGTAATTTAACAATTTTTCAGTACATTCTTATTATGACAAAAATATCATATACCTACAATAATAGTATAATTATATCTTCGGCACTATCGAAAGTCAAGCTTCAAGTTCAGATCATAGATCAATTATTACGAGACAGTTTATCTCATGTTATATAAACATATGGAGTAAACATTTTATGGCGAAATACTTGAATAACATGGTGCGAGGCGATAATAGTGGTACACACGCGCGGCTATCGGCAATAAAACTAAAGTAATGCGAGAGTTCAAGGTCTCCATTCACATGAATAAAACATGTGACGCAAAATGACATAATATGATAATAAGTTACTATCGTAAGCTACAAAAGTAACAATATACGAAAATCTAAAAATTCAAGTCCAAGACAATTAAGGCGAAATGAATGTAGATTACGACCAAATTACATGATTCGACTTCGCGAAAACTTAGTTTTTCGACGCTTAAACCCCATAACCGAAGTTCGGATAAAAACGTAGTTCAAATTGAATGTACGTTCTGATGAAGTATGGGAGCCAATACACGATTGAGCAAACTTGGCTCGATAGAAAAAATTCGGCAGCATTCCCTAAATTTTGCAATTTAGCTTACGTGTTTCGTGGGAATAAGCATTTTTATACAATTATGGGCAAATGTATTTCAATGAATTTATCATATTCGGATTCCCAATGAAATTTACTAGTGAACTATGAACTTCTTTATTGTCAAATTTAATCATTTGATTATACGAAATAAATATAAAATATTAGCACATATTCATTTGCATCATCGCATTACTACGTCCAATCTGATCTGATAATCAATTCTCAATCTTATGCAGAGCATCGTAAATTGTTTTAAAATTAGGATAGGAGCGCGCCTTAAACAACTTCATTCACACATGAGGAAATCAAATGCATGCCTGAGATTACGTTACAGATAGAGTTAATCCATGAGTGGAATGAAGGTATATTTCGATCAACGTTATTGGAATCGAACTTCATTAATTTAAGCACATTACTGACCTACGCTTGTAGACATAATTTGTTCTTGATACAGTTATAGCAATTCGCACAACACTCAACTAAAATTCTCTGTAGATCTTATTCTGGTTACACTGATAACCACATTCGTGTAACACAGAATGACAAATTATATAAATATGATTTATACCATTCCCACTCTAAAAGTTTATTTTATTCACTGTTTTCAGTGAATAAAATAAACTTTTAATCACTATTTTGGTGTTTGATTTTTAGAAAACACCAATATATTTGACCTCCATCTCAATGCTTATACAACTTCCTTGCGCAAAACAATACTCGACATACAATCTCTGTGTGCAAATAACTTCTCGAGATTTGATTAGTCCATATTTGAGACAAGGAGTTTAGCATTAGAATAAAAACTTTATTACGTTCTTTGCTGCCATTACAGTAAAAGATATATAATAATAATAAGAAAATTACTCATTATGTTAAGTAATTGCTCCAATTTTAATGTGCATTTTAATTAATTTAACCTTCCTATTTTCTTCATTAAATATTCGCTTTAATTATTTCATTTTCTCGTAGTCAAGGTATAAAGTATAGTATGCAACTCTTGAATAAACCAGATTTATATCGAGGGCCATGAATCACTCGAATCGCTTAGCATGATTCTTACACTTGAATAACTCGCTACGCTCGTGATTCAATCGTCACGAATCATTCCCTGCGGTCGTGATTCAGTCGTTAGAATCCTTCATTTGCTCGTGATTTATCTACGGCCCTCGCTTTAAATCCGTCGTCATTTACTAATTGCATAATATACTATATTTTATTTAATAGTTTTACATCAGTCCAAACTAGTTTAGAGAGCACGAAGTTAAATGACGTTTAATCTTGCAGTAAACACGAACAGTTGTACTGAAATGGCAAATTTAAGAACTGACATTTCCAAGCGTTATACGAATTTGGTTGAACAAATTAAGAACTAGGCAACATAATTTACTAAAAATAGATTTTTGTGCACTAGTTTGTTGTTCTGGAGCCAATTCTTCTATTTCACAACGTTAATCAATCTATATCCCACTGCACCTGCAGTGCGACTCCTGTTGTTACTCGATCATGACCCAAAAAGCTTTTCTACTTGTATAGACAAATATAAACGTAATGTCATCAGCTATACAATAATTGCTACTAAATAGTAGTACTAATAGTAGCGTCGCGCTCATTATCTATCGAGTTTACAGAATATAAAGTGTAGATCGATCGCTGACGTCAACAGAAACGTAACTGCAGCTGGACTGTTGTTCGAGTCGGGCCCCCGAACAAGCTGATTTCTACCAGTTTCCTAAAAAGCTAAACTAAGACTACAATGGTACCCTAAAAGACCTGCAGAAGATCGCTAGCGTACTATTTCTGCTTTGGTACATCGTATGATAATACCTAACTGTTGTAGTGACTAGGAGTACAATTTGAAAAATTTAATATTGACTTCGATTCTATTCAGTTATTGGAGTATATCTCAAAAACTACTGAACCGAATTTGATGAAATTTGAATGGGATCACACGTTTCAAACAAAAAATTTGTGAATCGGTTCACCCAGTCGAAAGTTATGAGGTAACAACAACGAAGAAATAATGTCAGGAAGCATAACTCCGAACAAATTCCACACAAAAAGTGGTCCTTCAAACCAAAACGACGTATGATTCCAAATACGAATTACTTCTGAGGTTACAAATAGACATGTTCGGTGATTGGTTTAAATTTCAGAAGGAAAGCAGGGATTGGTCCACGCGCGTGCTGCAACGTCTACTATGACAGCTGAGTCGTAGCGGCGTGGACGATGTTATTGATTTAGCACGACTTTTATTGGGTCATTTTTTTCAAGGCTCTTTTAAGTTACTCTTCCTGATATTATTTCTTCGTAGGGTAAAAACATAAAAAAATACAGTCGAATTGAGTACCTACTCCTTTACTTTTAAAGTTGGTAGAAAATTGTAAATAGTACTCGCTAAGTATATTGAAATGTCTCTTTCCAGTACATTCGTGTGTCCCACGGAGATCATCGCGTTCTCGGAGAAGGCGGACGAGTTCCGCAAAATCGGGTGCGAAGTGATCGCCGCGTCCACCGACTCGCACTTCTCGCATCTCGCCTGGATCAACACGCCCCGGAAACAGGGTAAGTGAGGAGAATAACTGAGCACATGTTCCTTTATGAGCCGAAATCAATCGCGTCGTTCGCAAACCTGTACCTCTACCATGAGTTGGCAACATGAAGTCATCTATACTCGATCTGCCTTCCTATTAGGCGCTATGCAGACGACGCGGCGGGCCGGGGCGGTCAATTTTGATTGAAGTATTTATTATATAGTACTAGCTAGTGCCCGCGGCTACGTCTGCGCAGGATTAGTACTTCGAGTAGCTTATTATCTTCACCAAGCTCATATATATCATACCAAAAAGTCATAAAATATGTACATGGTCAAACGCAATTGCGGTTGACACCCTTGACGGTTTTTTGTTAATTTCATCCCCTTGACGGTCGCCGAGCACGTAATAATCAGAATAATCAATTTATTGGTAAGAAATATTACAACATACATATTACACGTCTAGTGTATCGAGCTATCAACATGATAGCGTGCGACACAAACTTTGACAGAACTGTCATCATTACGAGCTTGACTTAGGCGGAGATCTTATTATTTTGTCTATGCTGTGCAAGTGTCAAGCATATTACGTTTTTTCACCCGCGTGGTGATGGACGATGATGATGAAAGTATCCAATGTGTTAAAGAGTAACAAAGATTCCTCACATTCATAGGTACATCCACACATCCATACTCGCAAACTTTCGCGTTTGTAATATTAGTAATACAGTAGTGTTGGTGCACATGTTGCAGGCGGTCTCGGCCCCATGGACATCCCGATCCTGAGCGACAAAGCGCACAAGATCTCCCGCGAGTACGGCGTGCTCAACGAGGAGACCGGCATCCCGTACCGCGGCCTCTTCATCATCGACGACAAGCAGAACCTGCGCCAGATCACCGTCAACGATCTGCCCGTCGGACGGTCAGTACACCACCGCACCCACCGCCTTCGTATTGTGGTTATTTTTCACTTTTAGATTTCAACTTTCGCTTCTTTTCACTTTTCGTTCACTCACTGCTGAGGATCGCGACCACGTATATACAAGAAGTCTCCATTAGGTTCGGTCATAGGCCGTGTGAACCGCACGGTGTATGCTACCACTCACCGCCTTCTTAATCGTGTCAGACCATCTTACAGGCGCCCTTCCCTGACCACGCCTACCGTAAATTTTTCCTAAAATAATGGCTTTCTCCAGACAATGCTTTGAAGACCGCATATGTCCTAAGAAAGTTGTTCATTGGTCTTCCTGTACAGGTCGCATTTTCCTACAAATCTTGAGGAAACATGGTATCCATGTTCTAATATTTAATATAATTTTTAAGTCATCGGTGATTTTGAGTGAGATACCTATCTTAAAAAGGGGGAAGTTTGCTGTGGTGCTATTTACCGACCGATTTTGATAAAATTTGGTGCGCACTTTAAGTACCTGGTATTAAAGAGGAATTCCAAATAATGCTGCGAGCCTAATTGGTCAAGTGGTTTCCGAGGTGATAGTTTGTGAAGTACTTACTGCGATTAAATTGTCGCTGATAAGACGATGCGACTCGCGACTCGGGCTATTTTGTTCTTAATATATTTATTTATTTCTTCATTCTGACACGTTCACTTTTAATTTTCTTTACTGCACACTTTTCACTTGTAATTGTGTAGTCTTTTTCACTGCGCTTCTTTGTACTTGTAATTTTGTTTTACGTATTTCGACATGCCTGTGTTTTATGCTTCACTTTAGATTTGTGTCTCTAATATTCGCCTCTTCTTGTAACTACTAATTTTCTACTGGAGGAGGTACTCAATTCGACTGTATTTTTTTTTGTTTGTTACCTCATAACTTACGATAGGGTGAACCGATTCTCAAAATTCTTTTGTTTGAAAGCTGGTGCTTGCCGTCTGGTCCCATTTAAATTTCATCAAATTTGGTCGAGTAGTTTTTGAGTTAATATTATTTTCGTTATACTTGTGTCTTCTTGTTTTCTTTTAGTTTTAAGTTGTTTCTTTATATTCTCTTCTTTTCTCTTTGAGCATTACGGTCATTACAGATGGAAACCTTTTACAAAGATATACAATGGAAAATGTAGCTATAACGATATATTACGTAATACTAAATAATACAACAAAATATCAAATCGATATCATCATCATCATCATCTCAGCCATCAGCCTCAGGACGTCCACTGCTGAACATAAGCCTCCCGCAGAAATTTCCAAAAGGACCGGTTGGAAGCGGCCTGCATCCAACGTCGTCCTGCTACCATTATCAGGTCGTCAGTCCACCTTGTCAGTAGACGACCTGCGCTAACTAACGTAAATCGATATTAAACAGCAATCAAATACTGATCATATTCCCACTGCTAGATTAGGTACGTCCGTTGTCTCGAGAAGAGTAGGGGCCATAGCCCACCACGCGGGTTCAGTGTGGGTTCGCGGCTCAGCGTACGAGCATGGAATGTCAATAAAATAACATTATCGATAAAAGACCGCGTCTATATACATACTAGAGACAGGGTAAGAAAGCTGTAAAAGTCAGTTTATATTAGTCTCGTCAAATGTATCGTGAGATCCATGCTCGCACGGCAGGTAGTTGTCAACTTTACTAGGTATCTAAGTTTTCAGACAGACTATTAGCCTCCGACATGGCCTAACGACTTTAGTTGTCCTATAAGAACATGGGCCTGCATAGATCGCATGTCGTCAACCGAGACTATTAGGCGGGCCGTTGCAAATATCGTCGCAAGGCGCATTTAAATAAGCCTACGGCTGAATGTAATGTTTTGGATTCCATCGATACTTAGTAAATCAATCAAACTTTGAAACGACAGTGCGATCTCAAGAATTTAATCGAAATTGATCCAATTTTTACCGATAAACCCTTATCGATCCGGATTAAGCCGGTTACGATAATCAGGAGTAATCGTTTTAATTGTAATTGTCCGTAGTAAAGGTGTTATCAGTGCGTAGCCGTCTCGCGTGCAAACCTTGATTATTGTGTAGAGTGTGGCCACGAAATAACACCTACCAGCGAGTTAGCTGTACTGGCACTATTCGCTTTTGCTTTCTGTTTGTGTACCGTCCATGGTCACTTTTATTGAATCTGGTAGCTAGCTGAACTAGCTGCTCTCAGCGGTTTCACACGCGCGGTGATGGATGATGGATGATGATGAATCTTATATAGCCTATGTTACTCAGGGTGAATGTAGGTTTCCAATGGTGAAAGAATTTTTGAAATCGGTCCAGTACTTTTTGAGCCAATTCGTTACAAACATACATACAAATCTTTCCTCTATCTATAGAATCTTAGTACAGATTTTTTTAATTAACTTCCTTTGCCTTATTTTTATTTCGAATGAATGAAGAACTCATCCATTCGGTCGTTTAATCTGATGTTCATGCAAATCCATAATTTTGCCATCTGACGGTGTTAACGGTGAACGTACGTAACATAATTTAAAATTAACTGTTGTTTGGCAAGCACAAGTTGACGTTGTGTAGGCAAATATTCACACGCTTTAGTTTTTACTTTGGTGCATCATCATCATCTCAGCCGTAGGACGTCCACTGCTGAACATAAGCCTCCTCCATGATTTTCCGAAAGGACCGGTTGGAAGCGACCTTTCGGCCCCATCGGCCATCTGTTCTGCGTGCTATGTGCCCTGCCCACTGCTTTAGTTGGGCGTCAGTGGGTTGATTAGTAGGGCTCCTCTAAAAATGTCCTTCATTGCCTAACGTTTTTCTATCTGTTTTATATAAATATATAATATATTTATTTCTCTGTACATGCTCGAAATGAGTTTTCATGTATAGATCCATTAAAAATGATAACTGAAGGTTTTTATTTCAAATTTCTTTATACAGTTTAAAACAGTGGCATATCTTTCATATATCCACTAAAACAATTACATATCCTTGAATTGGATATGTACTCGCATGTCCACTCGCATATAAAGCTGCATGCTGTTCGCCATAAAGCGTTTGTTTCGTGGCCCCCGTGAATCATTCCGGGTGAGTCACAATTAGCACGTATGTGATAAGTGTCCCATATCTGTCAGAGAGGCGTTGTCGTGTGTTTATATCGTGTTGATTGTCACGACGTGCGAAACTGATATAACGTCTATTCATGTTTGTTCTTCTAATTTGCACTTCTACAGTTTATTGTAGTTACATAAAGAAAAAAATGCCTTGTCATTTAGTAGGAACTACGAGCGTGCAAGCGAGAACGCGGAACAAACGATAGGAGAGGCACGATCGGCCTAAGCGTTGGGCTTGCGACGCATCTATATCAATGTTTTCTTATGACGTTATCACTTAAATTTATCGTCCGTAAAGAGACTTTACAGATAACCAATTTTTTTGATATTTACAGATAACCATTTTATAACCGGATGGCACACGGGTGGAACGTGTATATCGGTTATATAGTAGGGTATATCGGACTCTTTCTAAATGAAAACCTCACGATGCCTTTCCGATTCCCGGCCGCTTTTGGGGAGAACGCTCTTGCACCCGACCGCGAACCCGCCATAGTGGTCCATGGCCGGACTCCTGATCCATGCGACAAGCCAAAACGATCTCCACAATAATCATAACATTGTGTGAACACACGGCGCACCGCAACCGTCTCGAGTACCAAGCCCAGAAGTGGCCGCCAAACTATACCGCTTTAATTTTTTCAAAGGCCGGGGTCCAAAATGGTCGAGTAAAGTCAGTATTTCAAGGCCACTCTTCCATAAAAAAGTGGCGTTTTTTGTGACTTGAAGTGTTGAAATTGTGTTTTGTGTGAAAATAATATAAAGTAAAGGCTCGTTTTATTGGAGATTGGGACGCCTCTCTTTACTCATCCAACATTTTAGTCTCTAAAAAAGAGACCATACATTATAGTATACAACCCGGTCACAATATCTGTGCACCTGACCTCGTGACGTCATATCGGCGGTCTGGGTACGATGTGAAAAAAAGTTAGGTTAGGTTTAACGATTTATTACTCATAAAGAGCGTAGTTCACTTACAATGAGCTTAAAATACTAAAACTAGTAATTAATTAAAAATTTTTTTTCGAGAAATGTGGAGGTAAAATAAAATACTAACCTTTTCAGATAAATTTATTATTGATGAGGGGTTTTTTATTAAAAAAACAATAATTTTGATTACAAAAACATTTATTATTAAACTCAGTCACTATAAATTATTGACTCTATGCCTGACATTGTATCTTCCTCACTCTCACTTTCTGAACTCTCCGAACTGCCTTCCCCTAGTGATATTAAAATTTCTAGATTTATCTATTAGATTTCTAAATTATTACTAGTACTTGGAGTCGGACTAGCGTCCGGCGAAGTAGGTGGTTGTACTTTGGCTTCATTTTTAATTTTCATTAGAGGCCTCTTTTATATCTCAGTTGCAGCGCAGGTTCGTTTCACCACTTGGTCTACAGGTATGGTGTACTGTTTATTTGCTTTCTCCGATTCAAACTTGAGCACTTTCAAGATTAAATTTCTTGATTCGCTGTGTATTGTTTTTCCCATGACTTCAGTTTAACAGCTACAACAATTTTAATAACAACCAAACCAGTCCAAACTTAACAGTAAACAGTCTAAACTTAACAATAAATATTAAAAAACAAAACAACAACAAAGCGAAAATATCAAAATTATCGGGACGTGTATCGGCAACGAAGATGCTAACCGTACTGTCGCACCGGGGAGTGCGTGGAGAGGTGACAGGGGAAGCGGGAGAAGCGCCGCTTTCCAGCGAGGTGCACAGATATTCTGACCGGGTTGTATGTTTCTTACAACCATGGCGAATGTTTAATTGAATGATTAGCATACATACATAACTAACAGCATCTAGCACATGCATATTTCAATGATAAATTGTTAAACGAAGGGTCAGTACCTCTCGAGTAACTGATCAGTTTTTTGTGGTGCTCGAAGTTAGTAAATTCAGTATTGTTAACCATGGAATCAGTTACCCTCCGCAAGCCTACACAATTAAACCAAAGAGTTTATTCGCTAGTGTGAAGTGTATAAAACTCTTTGTCACAGAAAAATCATGGGATGGGTTCAGTAAGGAACTCGGTGTGAAAGTTGTCCGAGCGAATATCGCCCGGTCGTTCATACGCTCATCGAACGGCTTTGAGCGTCTGTTATCTTGAATTTGACAATTGACCGAAAAATTGATTGACGTGAGTTCGATGCGCTCTCTGATGAAATATCTAGATACTATTGAGGCTAGCAGAGAATATTAGGCTTAGGTTTCAGCAACAGAACTACTACAATACCACACAAAGAGTGCCTGACGAGTGTACTTTTATTTTTGTTCTTAGAGTAAGCGTGACGCCTGTAGTGTAACTACGGCGTTGCTAATTTGAGAGCTAATTATTACTCACCAGAGTAACAGCCGCGAGCGTATTGATTATGAGCGAAAATATGCTGAAGTACGTAATGTTATCAGATTAATTAACCCATCTCACCTCGAAAATAATGTAAAAAAATATAAACATTCGATAAGGAATGTAGTTAAACAATACTACCTCCGCTGTGGGGATGCCTTGTCTCTGACAAATAACTGTTTTTATTTTCCGTTTTTTTTTTCCTCTGAATAAAACTGAGCTATAAAGTTTTGTAATGTAACTTTTATATAATAACATACTAACTGATCCTTTTCCCTATTCACAGATCGGTTGAAGAGACCCTGCGCTTGGTCCAGGCGTTCCAGTACACAGACAAGCACGGTGAGGTGTGCCCGGCCAACTGGAGACCGGGATCCAAGACCATCAAGCCCGACACCAAGGCTGCTCAGGAATACTTCACTGATGCTAACTAAGCACTTTGTTAACAGTGCCAGTGTATTGTGTGTAAACTGTCAAAGTGAGTGAATTTAACAGTGGTTATGAAAGAAACTGAAGGTAGTGTCCAATTTCTCTCAACAAAGTTACGTTAGCATAAACAACCAAATCCTATGTAAATCAGCAGTTTGTTGTGGTCCAATCAAAACAGACTAATATCAATATGTATGCTATAACATGGCTGTCAAGATAGATTGCTTGAAGAACAAGATGCCTTTCTAATTAAACTATTAAATCACTATTTGTTTTGGACAGAAGAAATGCTACCCATCGGGTGCATGGCTTGCTCATGTCTCTTATACTTTGTTGTTTGTTAGAAATGGACATAATGCAGTGCGGCACACAACACACTCGCTAGTAATAATTAGAATTTAACTTATCACATTGTTGCATTGTATCTGGTACAATCCAACGTCACATTTATTGTTACAATCATACTTTTTATATGTCTTATGTTTACGAATAGTTGTGTATCACCATTGGTGGTCGAATCTCACTGTGAAAGATTCAGTTATGGTTATTCTATATTTCCCTGTACCGAAGCACATATAGTTCAATGGTTTCAGTTTAAACGTAAACAGTGTAATATATTTCATATAATTCTAATCACATTTATTCATTAAACGCCATGGACCCAGGAGGTGACGCAAAATTATGAGCAACAGAAAGAAAAACAGGAATTTTGAGAAGGATTGGCTTGATATCGTCAGGTTATTAATAATGAAGATGCATACCATTATGTGTATCCCCATAGGATTTGTGAATTGGGTGGGCTTTGTGAAGGTCCCATCTGCCATGGAGCCATTGAATCTGAGAAGTGTTACAATTTTATTTTTCTGCCCCCTACATTGGAGCCATGGTTACAAAATTATTTGATGTTCCGGGGATATACAACTGTTATAACTTTCCCCTACAGCTGACCCGAGGTGGTGGAGTGAGGCTCCACACTAATAAATATCTACCTGCCTAATAGGAGACTATTATTCAAATTAAACAAATACATGAAGTGTTCAATACAAATATAATAAATAATAATAATAATTACTAATAAATTCTGCAGGCATTGAAATGAGTTACAATATGTAGGTAAGTACTACTTCAAGAACACACCTCTTTACATGGCAGTATTGTACTAAGAAGACTCTAAGATAACTTGTTATGAGAGAAGCGGGTTGCCAGGGCCAGAAAAAAAAACCCAGCCACAAAAGTGGGAAAGTAACATCCCTAGGGGATAGAAAAGAACACAGAGAAGAAGAGAGTAAGAAGGAGGAAAACACCTTGGCTTCATCAGCATCCAGAAGGGGTGCAGATGAGAGTGGCCTACGGCAGCCACTAACTACTCGACACCTATGAATAAACTTATATAACTAAATGACCAACCTAAATAGGTCTTTGGGTCTAAGTCTAACCTACTTCTATTTACCTCCACCATCACATGCCAGCCTTATTAGTTTACAGCGTTATTAATAATTAAACGCAAAGCATGAATAACGCAAACACCCTTCAAGACAAACAAACGTCCCAGTACTATGCATTGAAATGTGTAATTATAAAACGCAAACACCCATCAAGACAACTTTACGCCAAAAGAAGCACCATTAATCGGTCCGCATCAGATTTAGGCTATAACAAATGATTTATGAATGAAGCGGCGGCTTACTGATTCGAACCGATTAATAAAGAAGTCATCTCGACAATAGATTTAATATGTTGTCATGTCAGACAACTGAAATACAGCACAACAATTGCTTGCTCATCGGTACTAAAACAAACGGTGTTTGGCTGACACCCACATTGAACAAATTTTGAAATTGCCTGCCATATAGAGGGTTTCTTCATTGCGAAGCGACTTATTAAACATCTTGCTAGAATGCCTAAAGGCATGATTTTGACTTTTTAATTCACAATGCAATCAATTACCAAAGAGGTGTTATTACATCCAAAAATTCTTTAAACTATTCAAGACCTAAATTATATTTTAAGGTTAAGTGGGAAGGGTTGCCCTATCAAAAATCCAAATTAATCCACAACTTGCGTCACTTGTGTTTTGGTCCCAAACACTAATGTTCTAGAAACAAGTAGTAAGGAAGACTTGAGGCAAAATCTGATAGGTACTGTTTGATTGTATGTGCTTTGGTTGGAATATTTGTGTTAGTTTTTGATTTAGTGTTGTATATTCCAATGTTATGATTGTGTGGAAATGTACACAGACAATAAGGTAATGTTATTTAAATCATATTGTGTTACTTCGCATTTAGATACATCAGTATTTCACAGAGATCCTAAGTTAACTTTCTATCGAGGCTGTAATAAAAGCTGTGTTGGTATTGAATTTGTTTTATTATGCATAGCATAGAATGTATATACCAACATACCTACTAATTGTGGGGTTCTGGGTTATGTAACTGGTCTGGGTCTGGTGGCGGACGTCACCTATCTAGGTTTATATGTGCGCCCTTATTTCTTCAAAAGCGTGTTCTGTCTGCCTGCTGGGATGGGTGAATAAAAGTATGACGCTCCGGTGATCACCATTATTATTCTTCAATATGCAGAATTACACAAATCAAAAGTTTACATTATTTATGTAGGCTGAAGTACGGACACTCTGCACAACCGCTGTAGGGCAACTGAGGGCATGGCGCTACTTTTGCAATAATAATAATAAATTGCGCTCACGTTGCATATATAATAGATAGATGAGCACATGCTTCTGTGCAACCCGAGGGACCCACCGGAGGGCCACAGGCAGCATTCTACTCAACAACGTAAATAAGTAACCACTCGCGTTGCCCAGGCCTAAATACCTGCTATAAATTCTCAAGGTACGTTCGTTTAGCATTGAGGGCATTGGTGGCGTTGTCATTGATGTCTCTTTTGTTAAAACGTTCGTAAAGCTCAAAACGTTATTTTTGCCACTTTTCACACACCCTACTCTAACGCTAAACCAAGCATAAGACTTAAAATCTCATGATTATGCTGTCAAATAGATAGTTTTCAAAAATGATCACAAACAACCACGCTCCGGACATTGCAATTTTTGGTGGCTATTAACTATTAACTCTCCGAACGCTGAACAAAATGATTTTTTTCACCCGCAGATTCCCAATTCGTATTAGCAATTGTTATATAGCGCCATCTTCGAGATTAGCTCTGAACTGTTCATAAAGATGCCTTTGCTAATTAGTATAAATGCTTCTTTCGCGTCACTGCACTGTGGGTTGTGAAATGTGTTGTAAATATTGACTGAATGAAGAACTGAACTGTAATGTAGACATTTTTTATACTTTATTTAATTCAATTCTTCATTCAGTCATTCAAACTAGTCACAATAATTCTGCATTATTTACAATACATTTCAACCCAGAGTGGCGCCAAAGTAGTATCTATACTAAAGCAAGGGTACCCATCTTTATGAACAGTTCAGAGCTAATCTCATAGATGGCGCTATAATAATTGCTATTACAATACAACAAAATTAGGTCTTCTTGGTAAAAAAAATACCATTTTTAGTGACTACTCACGGGATCGATATTCATTCACCGTCAATAAGGAAATCAAGATAGTCACTTTTCAGTTATCAGAGTGTAACTAGAAAACCGCTTGAGTAAATTTGATGAGATTGAATGAGACTACATCGGAGGTAGGTACCTACCTCTCTTCTCAAACTGAATGCTTTTAAAATAATGTTATCTTTCCCATACTCGAATGTGCTAACTAAAACCCAGAATACGCACATTCATTCAGTACGACATGACATGTCGTCACTGACAAATTTTTATTTTTTGATTGTAATAATTTTATTACTAACTAGCTGGTGCCCGCGACGTCGTCTGCGCAGAATTAGTAGTACTTAGAGTAGTTATCTTCTCCAAAGCCATATCTATCTTTATACTAGGGATGGGCCGAAATTCGTTTAACATTCGGTTTAACCGAACTTCGGCAGGTTGAACCGAACTTCGTCATTCGGCCGAAACTCGGTTTATATGCCGAACATTCGGTGCAAATCAACCGATTTTTTTATTACACTTGCACTATCATACATGATAGAAATAAATTAAAACAACATATCTGTAATAATAACAGTGAAATAAAATTAGTGTGACATAGGTACTCATAGTCATTTATTTGAATAAAGAAAGAAAAGTAATCATCAAATGTTTTAAAAATCTTTGCCTACTTAGCAATCACAAAATTGACTTACTAATCAGCCTTAGATATCTGTCCTACTTAATTAAACAACAAAATTAAACTGCTCTCCTTACTTATTTGCCTTAGATATCTTTCTTACTTAATTAAATAACAAAATTAAACTGCTCTTCTCAACAAGTCTTAGAATTCTCTCTTACGTAGTAAAAACACAGTGAAACTGATATTCTTAAGAACCAGTCTTAGAAATCTTTACATAGGTAGTACTTAATAAAATTACTAAATTAAATTGGTCTCCTCAATAGTCGAACAGCCGTATTCAATAATCTATCTATCGCCGGTTTACCTTACTAGAGATAGATATTTGACACTATTTGTATGAACGTTATGTCAAATTTCTATCGGTAGTAGGGAAAATTGTGGATAGATAGAATATTGAAAACGGCCGTAAATTAAATTGGTCACCTTAACCGTCTAAAAAGAATGCAAAGTTTGTTTAAATTTTGTTACAGATCTACTATAACAAAAATTAAATAAATTTTGCTTGCATTATTTTGACACAGTGTCATATATTAATAAAGTACAATTCGTAAATAGAATTTTAAAAAATAATACTTCTAAGTAACGTAGGTATACCACCAATTAGGTAAATTTTTCATTTTTACAACATAAAGGAATAATTTATTTATTATTTTGGACTGTTAAACCACTTTAAAACAATTGATTTGCGTAATATAAACAATGGCACGTGACGAGCTGGTGACGTATTTACAACTGACCGGCCGCCTAAAGGGCCGCGCGGAGTGCGGGCGTGGGACATTTGCAGCGATCGACGGCCGTGCTGTTTACACAAGTCGCAACATGAAAAAGCGCGGCGAAATTGAACCGAAGTTCGGTCGAACTTCGGCCGAATTTTTCATTTATACCGAATGTTCGGCCGAAGTTCGTATTCGGTTCAAACCACATTCGGCCCATCACTACTTTATACACAAAAACTAAATACAAAACGTCATAAAATAGTTGAGTAATGAGTAAATTTAAATACCTACTTAGTAAAATATCAATCAGTGCCTAAACACTAATAATAAAATACAGTACCTACCTACATAAAATTAATCACCATGGAAAAACCTGTCACCACATTTCATCACCCTTGACGGCATTTGTGTTACATTTCATCACCCTTGACGGTCGCCGATCACGTCTAGTGTATCGAGCTGTCAAAATGATTATGTTTGAGTGAAAATTGAAACGAGCGTGTTTTTGACTTAGAAACTGACACACACTTTGACAGAACTGTCACCATTACGATCTGGACGTAGGCGGTGGTCTTATTATTTTGTCTATGCTGTGCCCAAGCGTATTACGCTTTTTCACCCGCGTGGTGATGGATGATGATGATGATGACGATAAAAAGTATCCTATGTCTTAATCCAGCCATTTATCTACCTCCATACCAAATTTCATCAAAATTGGCCCCACCGTTTGACCTTGAAAGAGTAACAAACATCCACACATTCATAGGTACATCCATACTCACAAACTTTCGCGTGTATAATATTAGTAGGAAGTGGGATTTTAAGTTGGCCCGGGATAGGATGTACCTACCTACGAGATGATGGAATTTAATTGCTAACTACTTTAGTTGCATGTAATATTATCCAGGCGCGGACGCAACACTCAAAAATGGTTGTTGTCACAGCCACCCGATAATCGGCCAAGTGCGCATTGGAGTATGAAGTCATTACATTTCTACAAAGGAGATGTCTTACAAAACATATGACACCCTGACCAAGATTGTACAGTGTATACTTCCACACGGACACAGCCGTGGGGTGTAATAAAATTTAACAAACCTGTAAAATATTAGTTTTTCGCTTACGAAAAAACAAACTTAAATGTGTATTTGTTTGCACAATACAGTTTCATTTTATTGATTTACAGATATTTTTACAACTTCAAAGCATCAAAATAAATTTCACGCATCCAAATAAAAAAATAAATAAGTGGTTACTTAAATTATAAATTCAATCTTACGTTTTGTTTTTCTCGAAATCGTTGATCATTTCATCGACATTTTAATATTTTTGTCCGATTTGTTAGTGCATTGGATGTAATCAGCATATCAACATCCATAGACCGTGAAAGTCTGATGCCACGAGTCTATAAGGATGTGGGCATGCCCATCGTGCCCACATCGGTGGATCAGCGCTTCATATTATCGCAGTTATCCTACTAATACTATAAACGCGAAAGTTTGTGAGTATGGATGTTTGTTAAGGCGGTATCAGACGGTTCACTTTTCGTTCATTTTTGTCTTTCATTCGGCATCTTTCACTCGAAATGATTCGTCTGAGCCCCAAATGAAACAAGAGTGCCGAATGAATTCATTAATGAACCGATCCGACGATGTTGGATATTTTCATTCGCATCTTTCACTCCCATTCCGAATGAACGACAAATGAACTGTCTGAACACAGAGAGAACGTTCACTCGGATTTGGTCATTTTGTCTCGAGTCCTGAAGAAGACGAATGTCGCTACGTTACATCGCTACTTTAAATATTTTCTCTGATTTCGCCGTAAAATTGTGTTCAAGTGGAATGATACTTAAACGCTGCTGTTTTTGGACAACAATAAAAATCTACCAACGGCTTTGAAACCACAAACTTCCTGATGACCATGATCCAAGACGCACGACTTCATTCGACGACATATTGAATGAAAAAAGAAGTGAATGTTCATTTCTATTTCATTCCACCTAAGCCGTGTGAACATGGAATGAAAGAAAGATGAATCATTCACTCGAGTGAACATTCATTCGAGTGAAACGTCTGATATCACCTTTACTCTTTCACGCTCAAAAAGCAGCGGGGCCAATTTTAATGAAATTTGGTATGGAGGTAAATAAGGCACTGGATTAACACATAGGATTACTTTTCATCATCATCATCATCCATCACCACACTAGTTTTTTTTTTCTTGAATGGCCATGACGCGACCAGCGACCACACTAGTTAAAAGCGTAATATTCTTTAGCACAGCATAGACAAAATAACAAGATCTCCGCCTACGTTAAGATCGTAATAATGACAGTTCTGTCAAAGTTTGTGTCAGTTTCTAATAGCTAAGTCAAAAGCACGCTATCATTTTGGCAGCTCGATAGTCTCGATACACTAGACGTGCTCGGCGACCTTCAAGCGTGATGAAATGTAACACAAATACCGTCAAGGGTGATCAAATGTAGTGACAGTTTTTTCCATGGCTAATTTTATATTTGTATGTACCTATTACGGCGGTTATGTTAGTGGGTATTTAGAGTTAATATCTATGCAATTAAACATTCCAATTTTAGAGAAAAAACATCACATCTTCGGACGGGATTCGAACCTGCGTCTTCCGACAGTCCGTGCCAGACGCCATAACCACTAGGCCACCAAGACTTACCGTCCGAGCGTCGAATTTAACTATCTATGTATATACGAGTAATAATATGATTGTAATTATGAACCGACCAAATTAGATGTCGAGTGTAGCTGGTGGGTTATTCCGGTGATTTTGACCAAGTCAGGGAACTTGTTTTGAAATAGACCATACCTCGTTGGATAGCTACTGAAACGATCCTTCAGATGTAATATTCATAATTACTCTCGACATTTCAGAAAGCCGCAAATCGAAATAAACTCCGCCGATAGTTTAGCTGGTGGGTTACTCCGGTGATTTTGACCAAGTCAGGTAACTTGTTTTGAAATAGACCATACCTCGTTGGATAGCTACTGAAACGATCCTTCAGATGTAATATTCAAAATTACTCTCGACATTTCAGAAAGCCGCAAATCGAAATAAACTCCGCCGATAGTTTAGCTGGTGGGTTACTCCGGTGATTTTGACCAAGTCAGGGAACTTGTTTTGAAATAGACCATACCTCGTTGGATAGCTACTGAAACGATCCTTCAGATGTAATATTCAAAATTACTCTCGACATTTCAGAAAGCCACAAATCGAAATAAACTCCGCCGATAGTTTAGCTGGTGGGTTACTCCGGTGATTTTGACCAAGTCAGGTAACTTGTTTTGAAATAGACCATACCTCGTTGGATAGCTACTGAAACGTAGTTATTCTACTTCGTACTTTCAGATGTAGTATTCAGAAATTACTCTCGACATTTCAGAAACCCGGAAGTCGGAGACGAAGACATAAGGTGTAGATAAACAAAATGCCTGGCCTAGATCGTTATAAGTATTTAAAAAAAACTTACTTAGATATCAAAAAATAGAACCGACTTCTACACTAAAAATTGTGAAATAACTTGTTGAAGTCGGTACCATGATAGTTCGATACCTATTATCACAATATCACGTGCATGTTACTGACTTCGACAAGTTACCTATTTTGAAGTTGAATAATGCCACTAGCGGTCACCCATCCAACTTCTGACCGCAGCAAGATAGATAGATAGATAAACTCTTTATTGCAACACCTTATACCACACATTATAAAATTCAACAAACAAATGAAAATCTTAAATTAAGTGTCACAATGGGCGGTCTTATCGCTCAGAGCGATCTCTTCCAGGCAACCATGCACGGAAAGAAACATGTATATACATATATGTAACGGTGGTGCATAAAACAAGTACCTACCTATGTAGGTACAATATAGAAGAATTTTAAAATTAAGTTACAACATATACCTATTACCTATATTATATTAAACATATACCTATGTAGGTATATAACATTATACAAATAAATAGAGGTAAATACCACATATATAATAATAAATATACATACACTATAACATTATACTAATATTTATACTAATTAATAAATAATGGAATGAAAACAAGTTCTAGCAGTGCAGTAGGTAGGTAGCTACCTACCTACGTAGCTAATGCGAGAGGTAAAACGCTTTGACAGGTGGTTTGATTTGAAGTGTCTAAAAGGAAGGTGCACATCTAATTTCTACCTAGGTCATCTGTGCCTAGGTACTGGTAAAGCGTTCCAATCCAAGCGTTGCTTTTTGTTGATAGGTAAGTTAAGATCGCCAAGTCAAGCTCCGCTACGAGCACTCCAATAAAAAGTAAGTACCTACCTTCGTACCCGCCTACTATCATTTATTCTGTATAACTTAATATTATATTTATATTACCTATATTATATTTGCCTATTTACTTACTCAATATGTTTACTTTAACCACAGTCTATACTATAAACTTTTTATGATGTGCCACAGATTACTGAATTAAGCTGTGCTCTAACCAAATCTGGTACCTACCTGCAAACAAAGGATTCTTTACTAAGTAGGTATAAACACGAGTACAGATCAAAGCATTTTGCCGAGTTGAAAGTTGAACCATGCAAGGCGATAAATTTGAATGAAGAATGATTACATTTTAACCCTTATTAAATAGGTAGGTAGGTAGGTACTTACTTCATAAGAAGGTATTGTGTATAGTGCCACCAACTTATCTGTTCAGGTGGGCAAAATTGGAACTACAGTGTACATACCAAGTAACTTTGGCGTTTATAATATTAGTAGGATTCTTTGTAGAATTTGCAAATTAATGAGTGGCTTGAAAGACTGCCCTATGTTTTGTTTCTCTTTTTTCTTGGTGAATTTCTTAGGTTGCAATACCAAAATTCTACACTAGCGACGCTGTCACCTGAACAGATAAGATGGTGGGACTGTATTCGGTTGATCCTGTGCCCAAGCCAAGGTTACTTGTGCCACAGACAGTTCAATAGTATCAACAGAACATTGTGGCACGGAAAGTATCGGCTCGTTCACCTAAGGCCGCCTATACACCTGTAAGTTCCTTTCGTAATATTTAAGTAACTTATTTACGGCAAAGTTAGACCGCAGCCCCGAGTAAGTAGAATGACATCGCGATAAATAAGCGCTAAAAGTGGGTCGAGGCGGGTAGTGAATATAGAATAATAGATAATAGATTAAGAGATCGTGAATATATACTTTATTAATGAACACCTTGACTATCATACCGAATCAACTGCAAATAAATGTCGTTTTATTCTATTCTGTAACCTATCCAATTATCAAAATCAGATGGTTAGTTTAAAATTTCGTGCTAAAATATAAAATACATAACATAATCGTCGACATGGGGACCTTCACTCTTTTTGGTGAAAAATATTGTGACGTCTTATTTCGATGGATTCTTCGTCCCGCGTAAAGTACGAAAAGCCATCGAAATAAGACGTCAATTTCAATCGGGATCGTGGGTGGAATATACCGTCGGCCTGGATACCAGTGTTGAACATTGACAAGATGACCTCGGAGCTCTGGAACCGTGAGGTTGACTCAACAAGTGTGGTGTGTAAACAGCCCTACCTATATACTAAAAAACGGTAGTGACAGTGACACTGAAAGTGACATTGACGTAAGTGACATTTCGGACGGAAAAAATCTGACAGACACAGCGCGACCGTCGCAGCGCCAGTTACGTGCTGTGGCCCGCGCTCGCCGCTGTGCACAAGAGTGACTCCCAGAAGAAGAACTTCAAATAAGTTCGAAACTGGTCGGAGAATATTTCCGGTAAATATTACGCGAGTCCTAGCCGGTTTAAAACGTAATTAGATATAATAGGTTCATTCATATACAATATTTTAGGTTCACCTGCGTGTGGACGAAGGCGAAGGACGCTTGCCTGATTAGATTAGAATAGATATTTTAATAGATATTTACTTACTTTGCTTACGGTTGCATTAACACTTAAAATAAACTGACAGTAAATAATGCTTAAGTAATCTTTGTGACTTTAATCTTGCATAAATTATTACACGTCCATTTATATTAAATAAGTAATAAAAATGTCTTCTCATAGATGCCGCGTTCAAGCGGCTGCTGCATATACAATTTTTTCCAATAAAAGGCGACAGAAAAATAATACTGAAAGAAAATGTGAGGCAAAACCTTGGTTAGAAAAAAGAATGGCACAAGGTGCGTTTGAAAATCTTTTGAAGGAGTTGAGAATGGAAGACCAAATTCTGACTACAGTTATCTTATCTACTTATACTATTTAATTATAAACGCTTATTAAAAATTTACAAAAATGCATTAAAAAGTAGAACATCACTTTTTTTGTTTGAGGAATTGAAGTGTCTGTTAAGAGGTCCACCAAATTCAATCGATATTAAACCATTTATATTTTCTGATGTCAGCTGGAACTGTTCACTCTCTGAGCCGGGGGTAATTAAAACAATACTTTTTCACGGGGAACTATTCTCGCTAGACACAAGAAGTGCTGGTGAGGTTAGTGGAACCAACCCATCTTCCTCGTCTTGTATGTTTATGATAGCCCTTTCTATTAAGCGGCCAAGCTTTTTATTGCCCTCTTTGCTTAATTTTCTAAGTTCGGAAGCGGCAAATATTTATTCGTCGTTGTTTGGTACATTTAATATTTTGAGCACACGTCTTACTGAACAAATACATATCTTCCTTCCTCTTTTTTTATGGGGGATGTGGCAAGTTTTTGTTTTGTCTATACAAAGTTGATCTATATCAACTCGGGTGATGTTTATCCGAGACTGATGACAGTTGACTTTCAGCCCCTTGCTGCCTCGTGCTGCTTCAGCATCTGTATCGTGGTTTTCGGCTAGGGTTGATGGATTTGTCTGAAATATTTAAAACACGTTTTCTATTTGCAGGTACCCACAACTCCAGAAGAATGGTTCATAGTTCATAGTTCTTTATTCATAAATTCAAATTTACATGTCCAAAAAATATTAATCAAAAATAATATATATTAAAAACAGTACAAATTTAGTACATATACTTAATTTAACATTAAATTAATGTGTATTTACGATTGTAGATGTACAATCAATAACAAATTGCTAATATAAAAACAAATTACTTATTATTTAAGATTTGAATAAAAATAATAGAGTTACTCAAAAATTAAATAATGACAAAATTAAATAATGTAAAATTAACCTACTAATGTCAAAATTGAATTAATAATGTCAAAAATAAATTAATAATGCCCAAAACTACACTTTGTGATTAAGGAACTCCTCAAAACTGTAAAACGACCGCTCAATAAGCCAGGCTTTTAATTTAATTTTGAATGTAGCTAAACTAGGAGCAGAGGTGACTTCGTCAGGCAACCTGTTTCAGACCATGGGTCCCATCACGTGAGTCAGTTTGCTAGATTTTGTGAGGGTTCGTGTTACTCCCACCAGTTTATCAGCGTTACGTGTGTGGTAGCTATGTACATCGCTGTTCTTTAATAGATACTGGGGTTATTTTTCACTAATACAGCCACCTGTGAAATAACGATTGCTGGTAGCGAGAGGATTCCCCACTCTCTGAAATAGGGTCTCGCGGATGTGTCCCGCGTCACGCGTACAATGGCTCTGACGGCACGCTTCTGCATACGCAAAGCTCTTTCCCATTCGGCACTCCGACCCCAAAGCTCCGCACCGTACTGCAAGCAATAGCAAGCGCGGGACACCTCAGCGGACACTACTCGAGACACTCGATTGAGCGCGAAACATGCGCTACCCAGCTTGCCACACACTTTATGTACATGATTTTCCCACGTCAAGCTCCTGTCTATTTCAAAACCGAGGAAAGTCGTTTTTTTCACGATCTCGTTCTTTTTATTTAACTTTGTCACTTTTTAGCTAAATTGTCCTTACAAACTATAAAACATTCTAGTGACTTCCTCTGGAGTTGTACAAAACATTTCACTAAGTTCAACATGTGGTGAATTTTGTTTTACGCGGTTTGTAATTTCAATTTTTTTAGTCCCACTGTATGGGACGTGCTTCAAAAGAGGTAATTAAAGTTTCTACCTCGTTTGGTGACCATGTTTAATTTTTTTGTTTGTTTAGACGAGATTGATTTGGTGTAAGTTCTCAATTTATCAATTTAGTTCAATAAGCTGAAAGTCGCTTCCGCAAACAAACTCGAACACGTTTAGACTTGTAATTATCCGATTTACGAAAGTAGTAAAAAAATACAGTAAGCCACTTACATTACATCGAGTGCCTACACTAAAAAGTAACACTCAGATGTAAAGGCGGCCTTAGGCCTAACCTAACCTAACCAGCAAAATAATCCATTTAATTTAACCAAACCATCCATTCCCGTTCAAGTGACAGCGAAGAGAGCACGTTTGTCGTTCGGCCTTTGGGCGCTCGCCTAATAAATTGAAAACAATTAAGATTCTAAATTCAAAATGGGATTGACAGATAGTGATTATAGCAGTGGCAGTTCCACAAAATCGGTGAGTGAAACTAAATAATTATGAAGTGAATAATTGCGTTTTTGAATTGTTTTCTTTCGCGTGTAGAAACAATCACGTGCTGACTTGTTTGTTAATTTTTTTGCCGAATCCTCAAAAAATTACATTGTGGCACTTGAGTTAGTAGACTTGACTGTTTGAGTTGAGTGTTTCATAAAGTTGGTGGTTGATTGATTAATGTTGTAGTTCTGTATAGGTACTTTATATTTAGAAATGTAGATCGGTACCTAGGTAGGTAAACCATTTTCAAGTTTCGACTAACTTCAAAAAAAAGGGGAGGTTATCAAAGTCGACGCGTAGGTATACTAGGTATAGGTAGGTACCTACTCTTTTAATTTTTATGTAGGTATACATCACGCATAACTTTTTACTGTGTAGTCTCAGACAAAATAAAAAAGTATAGACAGAATGTTGTGAACAGAGAACCCTCGTGAGGCCGGTTTTCTAAACTACATACATGTGCGTGCCGCCATGATAATTCAAATTAAATTAAAATTATTAAAAAATAATTAATAATTTTACTTACATTAAATCATAAATTAAACTTTACGTGTTGCTTCCACGCACCGCGATAGTTCGACTAACGAGTCAAGGCGTAGTTTCGTTGTAGGAAAATTTGTTGACACGGCGAGGCGTGGTTTCACCCGGCCTCACTTCTCAGTTCACAACATTCTGTCTTGACTTTTTTATTTTGTCTGAGTGTGTAGTACCTATTCCAATTTTGATAATTATTTTTTGTTTGGAAGTCCTATACTAATGAGGGGATGGGTTTTAAATGAAATTTTTTTTCTAATTAAAATTTTTCCATATACCTAATTTCATCAAATTCGGTCAAGCGGTTTTTGGGTTACATTACAATCCAATAAGTAGGAAACTGAATAGGTACCTAGTGTTTTGCCTATCTTGATGATATCGTAAGGGCCACTAAAAAGTGTTTTTAACGTATAATGGAACCGACTTCAAAACTAAAAAAATAAATAAAAAGAAATTGTCGAAGTCGGTACCATGACAGTTCTAAAGTAATCACGACGTCACAGTTGTATGTATTGTAAATAATAAATAATATAACCACAGTCTATTACCGTGAGCACCGTGTGCTCAATTATTTTTTGTTTTACAAATTTGATAAATTTACTTTTACTGAATTTATTGAATAATAAGGAATAGCCACCTAATCACGACTGCGAATAGGCACGGTTGATTTTTTTTATTGGAGGTAGGTAGGGTATAGATACCTATTTAGTTATTAGTCATAGTTGTTAAGCCAAGCAGAAAACATACTATTACTAAGGTACATAAGTTTAAATAATATAAGTAGACCGTAAGAATAACCGTAATTTGAACGGCATCGCAAACCAAGAACCTTTAATGCGGGTAGACTCAAAAATAGGCAAATATAGGTCTTCATAAAGAACTTACTCCGTGAAGGGACGGAGATAATGAATTCTCCGCGGTCGTAATATGAAACCCGGCGCCCGGCTTTCTACAACCTAGGTAGTGGGCCTCTTGTGATGACGCCGTCTTGGTTGCTACACACCATCACAGCACATTCAGCACAATGCCAGATATAGGTACCTAACCTACTATTCACTGCAGTAAGGGAAATGACTATTACCTATGTGAACGAGACTAAAAAACCCAATGTGTTGAGGTGGAGTGTGTGGAGGAGTGGTCTGGCGCTCCGGGTGCCGCTGCAACTGGCATTAGCAAGCGTAGTGTGTTTAGCATCGGGTGCACGACTCACCCCTATCTCACGTGATACCATATCTTAACGTAACTGTATCTCACTCACACCTATGAGGAGTGTTACATTTGTTATTAAATTATTAATTTGTTTATTTTAAAATATTAATTTGTTTATCTAACATTATAAATGTTTAGAGTAATGCGCGCGCGCGTATCAGTCTTTGTAAGACTCCATAAACACTTCTAATACCTACTTACGTACCTAGTAGGTAGGTACATACTCTCTCGATAATCCGCCGCTCGATTATCCAACAAGTACCTATCTAGGTACAGCCCGCGGCACGTAACTCTAGCGCTGACCGTTATTGCGCAGAAGTCAAAAATTGGGTATCACAGGGGGGCTACAGGGACGAAGGACTCTTGTCTCTCTCTGTCACATGTGCGCGACTGTACCCATGCGCAGATATCCCCTCCACATTTCGCTCAGCGCTAGAGTTACGTGCCGCGGGTTATACCTACACCTACCCAAGCCATTACTGTAAAACAAATGAAAGTGTTACGTATCTTCTTCTACGTGAAAAGTCAAGTTGGAGTAGCTTATTAACTTCCCCGAGGTGATATCTATCGTTACACCAAAATGCCATAAAATATTTATACATGGTCAAACGCTCATCTTTCATCTCTTTTATCAAAATCGCTACAATAATATTATACAAGTGAATTGAAAGTACCTGTAAGTATTCCTTAGTACTTAAGACGCGGTCCAACCCCAATTTTAAAATAATTTACGATGCTTTACGTAAGGTTGCAAATCGCTTGTTAGATTGGACGATGTAATGCGAAAATGCGTTAATTATGTACGTTTTCTTTATATCTTTCGATATATACTAACACAATTGAAAAAACTGCTGGTTACTACTTTAGTACTATATGTTGGCTATGTATTACCTAAAAAATAATATAGTGTTATCGCTGAAAATTCTGAGAGGTTGGACGTGAAAGTTTATTTTTATGCACCTATTTAGGATTTTTTTCTGCAGAGAGCGAGTAATATTTATGAATTCTGTTCGGTTATTACTCTTTGCCTGCTCCTTTTCTAACCTAAGTTTGTTTTTCATAGATTATTATCGATCTGTTTCGTTACACTAGATGTTTAAAGATTCTGCTTTTTACTATTATCAGGGTACGACCGCGCCTTAAGAGGATTACATAGCTAGTACTTTCCATGCTAAAAGAGAAAACTCTTTTCTACGTCTTAACATTGTCCGATTTCAGTGATTTTATTTTTCATGGTATCATGACGTTGTTTACTATGCCCGTATGTTTTGTTTTTTTCAGTATTTCAAAGTTCCTTTTTTAGAACTTAAAAAAACGGTAAAAATCATAACATACGGGCATAGTAAACAATGTCATATTCCATGAAAAAAAAAACACAAATCGGATAATGTTATGATATAGAAAAGAGTTTTCTCTTTTAGCATGGAAAGTACTAGTTATGTAATCCTCTTAAATCAATCAGTAAACACGTCTTATAATAAAATCCAGTACTTACGTACATACAAATATAAAATTAATCACCATGAATAAAAAACTGTCATTACCTTTCATCACCCATGACGGTAGGCATTTGTGCTACATTTCATCACCCTTGGCTTGACGGTTTGAGCACGTCTAGTGTATTGAGCTGTCAAAATGATAGCGTGCTTTTGACTTAGCTATTAGAAACTGACACAAACTTTGACAGAACTGTCATCATTACGATCTTAACGTAGGCGGAGATCTTGTTATTTTGTCTATGCTGTGCCCAAGAATGTTACGCTTTTACATCCGCGTGGTGATGGATGATGATGAAAATTATCGTATGTGTTATACAGCGCCTGATCAACTTTCATACCCAAAATTTCATAAAAATTATTTTATGGCCCCACCGTTTGAGCGTGAAAGAGTAACAAACATCCACACATCCATACTCACAAACTTTCGCGTTTATAATATTGTCATTACCTTTCATCACCCATGACGGTAGGCATTTGTGCTACATTTCATCACCCTTGGCTTGACGGTTTGAGCACGTCTAGTGTATTGAGCTGTCAAAATGATAGCGTGCTTTTGACTTAGCTATTAGAAACTGACACAAACTTTGACAGAACTGTCATCATTACGATCTTAACGTAGGCGGAGATCTTGTTATTTTGTCTATGCTGTGCCCAAGAATGTTACGCTTTTACATCCGCGTGGTGATGGATGATGATGAAAATTATCGTATGTGTTATACAGCGCCTGATCAACTTTCATACCCAAAATTTCATAAAAATTATTTTATGGCCCCACCGTTTGAGCGTGAAAGAGTAACAAACATCCACACATCCATACTCACAAACTTTCGCGTTTATAATATTGGTAGGATATTATATTACAAATGTTTGTACAGTTATTTCAATAGCAAGACATACAAACTTGTACAAATTGTACTTACGTACTACCCCCACTTCAAAGGAAAAACTCCGGAGAATTCCGAGATTTTTAAATTATTAATTCTGAGGAAGTTATATATCCTTATCGAGGTGTAGGTTAGCCTATAACGTCTCTCGAGGGGGGAGGGGGGACCAACCCTTATCCTTATTGAGGTGTAAGTTAGCCTAATTCTGGTGCTTCGCCGGCCGCTACCGCGGCACGCTCGCTGCGCTCGCTCGGCTCGCGCGTTGTGTGCTCACCATTTAACCTAACGCTCCTCGCTTCGCTAGTCGTCGCACCTATTGTGACTAGGGCTTGCAAATATTCGAAAATTTTGATATTCGAATATTCGATTTTTTTTCGGGTACTATTCGAATTATTCGAATAACAGAAAAAAACTATGTTTTTATTAAAATCACCTCTGATTTTATTCTTTTAAGTGTTATTTGCATAAACAAATTAAAATATCAATATGAAACAAAATTAATAAAAGGTTGTGTCGCCGTAACGAGGCATTTGGCATTGGCGATTTACAGTCATAATCAACCAAAAATTCTTTTAATAAAAAAAGGTCTTCAAAATCTAGGTGAGTTTAACAATATGTATAATAAAATTTTACACAATAACAAGTAAATAAACACTAATAAGTAACGGTAACACGGTAGTAACTTGTTATTAGAGTAAGTATGTAGGTACACAAACTACTTAAGAGGTTTTATAAATCACGAAATCATAATAAAATTAGCAATTAGAGTAACATATATATTAAACACAATCACAAATTCTTAGTAAAAAACAGTCTTCGAAATCTAGGTGAGTTGGTATTTTAACAATACAATACCTACCTATCTTTAATAATAAATTTCACAACAAGAAGTAAATAAACACGGTAGCAAGTAGATACTAGACTAAGTAAGTAGGTACACTAGGTACACAAACATTCTTAACAGGTCTTACTCGTATAAATCAAACAATCATAATTAAGTTAGTAATTGGTTCTATAACTTTGTCTCGTTTCTGTGAGATCTTATAAATCTCTCGAGCTTCTAGAGTTAGTTACATACACCAAGTACTGCCTAAATCTAACTTGATTTTAATCGAATATTCGAATATAGCGAATTTCAGTATTCGAATATTCGAACTAATATAATATTCGAATTATTCGAATATTCGAATGCAAGCCCTGATTGTGACTCTGCTCTGACTAGATACTCCGCTACTGTCCGCTACTGTGAAATATATCTGTGCATGAAAACTATTGAAAATACTACAAAATATAATTATTGACGTAAATTTATGTAAAATATAGTATATTTCATTACAAGTGAGGAAAGGCTGTCATTGCAAAGAGTTCCGAAAAATGTCTACCCGAGCCGAGGCGCAGCCGAAAGCGAGGGTTGTCAGTCGGCACAAGTTGCAATGACGGTTCCGCACGTGTACTGAACGACTATTTTTAATACAGTTGCGAAAAAATGAAGCAATTTAATAAAATAACAAAAACACAATAAACTCAACTAACTTATCATTTATTTCTTATAAAAGTTATAATTCATACATACATTGAAATTGGTACAGTTTTTTATACTAACTGGGGAAGTTTTAGGTTGCACATTTTCTGTTTGAGACAAACTATTATTAGTTTCGTATGATTGTTCATGTATATTTGTCATACAATGGCGTTTGCTAGTTGATGGAATTGGATCTGATAAATTAACATTATCAACGAAGGTAGACGGACGAACGTTCTCTTCAACATGTGAAGGAGACGGACTGGACCTTAAATGAATGGATTGTGTGATTTTTTTCCCAGTTTCTAGTTTGTTGTTTAATGAATCACCAATATAGCTTTCTGCAACTTTGTCTGATTTCCAACCTCCTAGTCCCTTTAAGGACGTCAAATTGGCTCCTGAATCTGCCAATAATGTAGCAGAGGTCCTCCTGAAGCTGTGCCCAGTATAATACTCAGCATCCGGCAGACCAAGAAACGTAGCTATTTCTTTTGGCATATTTCCAAATTTATTTATCCCAAATGCTTGAGCTTACACACTTCCCTTTTTGGTAATTTGGAAAAAAACCGGTCGGTTTTTCCTTTTTGGGACCGCTGATCATATATTTTTGCACTATTCTAAGAAAATCTCCTTCAACAACAAAGCTTCTCGGTATCTTACTGTGTGGCTAAATAACGATCATCGGGAGCTTCGTTCAAAAGCCTTTCCACTTCATTCGATGTTAATATTTTCGACTTTTTACTTGTAAAACCGTCTGATTGTCGTTTTAAGAAAGCATTTAATTTTGGGTATCCACGTTGTTCCTTATTTTCAGCATACTTTTAATCATCGAAAACCTCGACCATAACGTAGGTTTTAATTTTGCTGAGAGTTCGGAGAAGTATGCCAACATAACATTTTCTGAAAAACTATTTGCTTTTTTCTCTTCTCTCCGCGCAATAAACTCGTCGTATGTAGATATGTAGCGACTTTTGACTTTCCGGTAAAATGTTCTCCGAAGCATTTTGTGCAATTATACTGAGTTCCGGTGGTGTTCATTCAAAAAAACTAGGGTCGAAATTACTCATTTTGTGCAACAAACAACTAAACTCGCAAAGAAAATTTCTGGAAAATGGCGCCAACCGTAGAATATAGGCAGAGATTTTTTTTTCTACACCCATTCTGGTAGGCAAAGGGAAATATGCCCATACATATATTTTTTATTGATATGAAATGAAAATGAAATTTAATGAAATTAAATGAAATGAAACCTAACCTAACTCCTTCAATCAAATCATTCAATCTAATATTGAAACAAATTAGTAGCTTTTTTTAGAAATATAGGTATTTGCATGAATCATAAAAACTTCTATGATTTTTTTTAGTAAAAACTTCATTGTTGGTTTTTCTTTTTAATAGACATTATTTTGACAGTTGGGAAAGAGAACGCACGAGTTCGGGAAAGGTAAAAAAAGCACGAGTATATAATAGCCCACATCCCGAACGCTATACGTCGCTGCAATACGCCACTTTTTGAGCAACTGTATTAAAAAAATGTTACCGAACGTATGAAAACTTAACCGTACATAAAACGAAACGTTAAATGGCGAAAATTCTATATGATTTGTGGTAGGTATTGACGTAAATATTGCAAAACAAATTGATTTTAAATATTTTTTTTCCTCAAAAACTACGTGTCTCCACAGGTTGAATTTGAAACTTGGCGTTTGTGCTTATAATAACGTAACATTTTAGTAAAAAAAATATCGACCCCCAACTCGACGGACGTGGTAGGTATTGACGTAAATATTAAAAAATGATTGATTTTCAATAAAAAAAATTCTCTAAAACTACGCGTCTCCGCAGGTTGAAACTAGTCGTGTGTGCTTATAAAAATGTTACCTTTTAGTATAAAATAAAATCAACCCCCAACTCGACGGACGTGGTAGGTATTGACGTAAATATTTCAAAAAAGATTGATTTTCAATAAAAAATATCTCAAAAACTACGCGTCTTCGCAGGTTGAAACTAGTCGTGTGTGATTATAAAAATGTTACCTTTTAGTATAAAATAACATCAACCCCCAACTCGACGGACGTGGTAGGTATTGACGTAAATATTTCAAAAAAGATTGATTTTCAATAAAAAATATCTCAAAAACTACGCGTCTCCGCAGGTTGAAACTTGGCGTGTGTGCTTATAAAAATGTAACCTTTCTGTAAAAAAATATCAACCCCCAACTCGACGGACGTTAAAGGAAAGTTAAGCCAGCATTTTTATTCAATTATGGGCAAATATATTTCAATGAATGTATCTTATTGGAATTCCCAATGAAATTTACTAGTGAGCTATAGACTCCTTTACCATTAAAATTTAATCATATGACTGTACGAACTACATATAAAAAGTATTAGCACGTATTTGATTGCATCTTCGCTTTACATCGTCCAATCTGATACGCAATCTAAAAATAAATCTCAACCTTATGTAGAGCATCGTAAATTGTTTTAAAGTTAGGATTGGACCGCGCCTTAAGAGGATTGCATAGCATACTTTCCATACTAAAAGAGAACTCTTTTCTACCTCTTAACATTGTCCGATTTCAGTGATTTATTTTCATAGTGTCATCACTTTGTTTACTATGCCCGTACGTTTTGATTTTTTCAGTTTTTTTAAGTTCTAAAAAAGGAATTGTATAGTACTTTGAAATACTGAAAAAATCAAAACTTACGGGCATAGTAAACAATGTGATGATTCCATGAAAAAAGAAATCGGACAATGTTATAAGTTAAGAAAAGTGCTTTCTCTTTTAGTTCGGAAAGTATTAGCTACGCAATCGTCCTAAGTAAACGTCTTTCTCTTTTGAATTGCAAGAAACATACGCGTACACATCACTTTTGAAAAATTACTACCTTGCAAAAATATCAAAATTGTACATTATTTTTAAGACAAGTGATTTTGTATGTATGATTCGGAGAACAGCTATAGTTGTCTTATAAGTTTTGCCTTACCTAGTCATAGAAGAAAAGTACGTGGCTACCGCAATTAAATCTCTTGCAAACCGCAACGTATAATACTTACCTAATATGTATAAAAAGACGATATGCAATTATGGCTGACTACTCGTATCTAAAAGGGCCAGACCGATTTTCAACTGCTAGAAATGTGGATACTTTTCTAACGAATTCCAAAAAAAGGAGGAGGTACCTACTCAATTCGACTGTATGTTTTTTTTAATGTTTGTTACTCAGACAAAATAAAAAAGTCAAGACAGAATGTTGTGAACAGAGAAGTGATGCCGGTTTTCTAAACTACATGTGCGTGACTCGGTACTGTCATGGTAATTCAAATTATATTAAAGTTATTAAAAATTTATCAATAATGAATAAGTTTAAATTAAATGATAATTCACCAACATAGTAACAGAGCAGTCTCTGTGTCGTTCCATCTGTGAAATAAATTCTCTAAAAGTGGTAAAAAGTTAAAGTAACTGTGATAAATTTATATCAAAACATGAAGATTGTTACCGGTCATTGAGTGCAGTAAACAAATAGTGAGAATTCTCTCGTTTGTGGCCATAAATCACCGTAAAACCGTGGCAAAACACAGTGAAAGTTAATTATTATTAAAGTGCAAGTGGGTAGATGACAGTTTGACCCGAGCTTGAGTAGAACGGGATCGATAGTGCCACAGAAGTTAGCCGTACAACCAGACTAGTATTTTCGAATAGGCTGTCGTAACGAGTTTGGCCGATTGGATAGAGCGATCAGCGCTCTGCGAAGTTTATACTCGAGTAGCCGAGTTCGAATCTCAGAACGCAATATACGTTTTGTATCGAACTGATATTTGTTTTGCTAGCTTCTGATATTTAAAAATGAATTGTACGGCTTGTAACAAGAAAATTCATTCAAATCGAAACTTACTATGCTGCCAATGCCGCTCCAAATATCACACAGAGTGTCTTAACATAAAACATGAACAGTTCAATGCACTTTCATCGGATTACTGTGCAAACTGGATATGCCCGTCATGCACTAATATTACTAAGCGCATCAATAAACAAAATGATAATACCCCGGTTCGTCAATCCCAAATACAGATCGTCGACGAAACTTTAGATATGTCCTGTGATTTCTCGGACCAATCTATATTGCAATCGTCTAAGCTTTCGTGTGCACCTACTCCTACAATCAGCACGCACTCCGTCCCCGACAATAATACGGTTACTATGGACAAAATTAGTACATTGTTGGATCAAAAACTAAACTGCACATTGACAGCATTTATGAATAATTTTCGTCAGGCGCTGAAGGAGGATGTTAAATTACTCGTGCGTAAGGAGATGGAGTCTGTAGTACAAAATATAAAGGACGAGTTCACAGCCACTACCAACTTCATCTGTGAGGATCAGTCTGCATTGAAGCGAGACATTGAAGAAAAGGATCGCGAAATAAAGAATCTGCAAAATGTGATATCAGACCTGAAAAAAGACCAAAGCGCAATAAACGCGCGTGTTCTGTCCATGGAACGAATGAGTCGTAGCCAAAATCTAGAAATTCAGGCGGTCCCTGAAAACAAAAACGAGAACCCTATTGGAATCTTCAACAATTTATGCAGTACTTTAAACTTAGAAATAACTCAAGACCAGATCCATTCCTGCCGCAGGGTGGCTAAGATGAATCCCACTTCGGATAGACCGAGAAACATACTAGTTACGCTCATTAATCCCATCCTCAGAGACAAGGTACTGTCTGCTTGTTACCGATACAATAGATTACATAAAGGTGACACACTAAATACCTCGCATCTCGGACTCACCCGTGAAAAACAAAGGATTTATGTCACGGAACACCTGTCGCCTGAATGCAAAGCTCTCCACGCCGCAGCGCGGAAAGCGGCGAAAGAAAAATCTTACAAGTACGTTTGGGTGAAATACGGCCGCGTTTATCTGCGTAAGGATGACGGAGCTAGCTGCATTTTAATAAAAAACTTAGAAGCGTTAAATAGACTGAATTAGTTAAATTATTGTCTACGTGTATTTCCGTTTCTTAGATACAGGTTTTTAGCTAATCTTAAGGTTCTTTATGATGTTGATCTACTACCAAAATGTGAACCGAATCAGATCTACCAACAAGATATACGAAATCTTTCTTAATGTCACTAATAGTAATTACGACATAATTTGCTTGACAGAGACTAATTTTAATGATGGTGTTTTTGACGCTGAGGTGTTTGATGAACGATACACTGTAGTGAGACGCGATAGGTATACGACTAAAATACCTAAATATGAAGGCGGTGGTGTATTGGTGGCTATTAAAAAGAATATAGATTTCGTCCGTCAAACATCTTGGGAGTCTATATTTGAAGATATTTGGATCAGTATTATACCTAGAGATAAAACTGTCAAAATTATTAATATGTGCTTATGCTATCTTCCGTCATATTTAACTTCGGATAATTTAGACGAATTCTACACTACTTGTCAATATATCGTGCGAAATCACGACCGCGAGGAGTTTCTCTGTATTGGCGATTTTAATACTCACATGGACTAAATCTGATAACCCGTTCGTAATGACCCCTAGTAACCCACAGGGAGTGAGAGGTGATCTTCTTTTAGAACATATCAGTTTATGCAAGTTCAACCAACATAATAGCATACCCAATATATATGGTAAATTTTTAGACCTTGTCTTTTCAACTATGTCAAGCTTACAAGTATACAGCTGTGAGCCAATCAGCAAGATGGATAGATATCACCCATCACTCGTGATTGAGTTCGAAACAGTTCATAATTTTACGAAATCCTTGAAGCCAAACAAAGTGAGGCGATTAAATTTTCGAAAAAGTGATTTCCAAAGTATAAATGAAGAATTTAAGCTTGTTAACTGGAATGAAACTCTAGACACGTTTGATGTTGACCTTCTGGTTACCAAATTTTACACAACACTCAATACAATACTTTCAAAGCATACTCCTCTAACAAAAAATATCACTGGTAATTTCCCTAAGTGGTTCTCGCCTTCCCTTATACGTACTCTCAAAGAAAAGGCAAACTATCATTGCCGCTACCGTAAATTCAAAAACCCTCGTGACTATGACACGTTTTCTATTTTACGTTTTAGGTGCAAAAAACTTATGGACCATGATTATAAAAAATTCACTTCTTCCGTTGAGTTATCTTTAGAAAAACATAACATGAAACAATTTTGGAGTTACGTAAAAAGCAAAAAAGGATCTCCTTCAATACCTGCTAGAATGCAATATAGGAATTGTGTGTCATCAGACCAACGAGAAATCTGTGAACTATTTTCTAACTACTTTAGCTCAGTTTTTGAGCATTCTCCATCTTCAAATTGCACTTCTTATCCCACGCACAATCAGACAAATGTTTTAAGTACCTTATCCTTTACGCGAGACGATATCATCCGTAAAATTTCTAGGTTAGATCCTAACAAAGGAGCAGGTCCTGACGGGATACCTCCACTAGTAGTAAAAAAGTGTTCCAAAGAGCTGGCGGCACCTCTTCTAATTATATTCAATGCATCCCTCCAGTCGGGTATCTTTCCATCCTTGTGGAAAACAGCTCATGTAGTTCCTATTTTTAAATCAGGTGATAAATCATGTTGCAATAACTACCGTCCAATTAGTTTATTATCTTGTGTAGGTAAAGTCTTCGAATCATTAGTATACGATGCCCTTTACCACCACATCTGTCCACTTATATCAACTAAACAGCATGGTTTTGTCCGAAATCGTTCCACAACCTCAAATCTACTTGAGTATAAAAACTATATATGTAACGCTTTTGCAAAAACAACACAGGTGGACTGTATTTATACAGATTTTGCCAAAGCTTTCGACAAAGTGAGCCATAGCACTTTAATTTCAAAATTAGCAGCTTATTACGGAGTTCATGGTAACTTGTTGCGATGGGTTGAGTCGTATCTCACCAGACGCAGTCAATTAGTCGCGATTAAAGGCTTTCTATCTTCTCCTGCTCATATAACCTCAGGAGTGCCCCAAGGTTCCCATCTCGGACCACTGCTTTTTATTTCCTTTATCAATGATCTTATCGACAAATTTAGTAGCCCTTGTCTACTATATGCGGACGACCTCAAACTATTTACTAATGTTTGTAGTATTAAGGATTGTGAAGTTCTTCAATCTGATATCAGTATTCTTGACAAATGGTGTCAAGATAATAATATGTTATTAAACGTTAAAAAATGCTTTATCATAACATTTACTACAAAGGTCAATAAAATACTTTATATCTACAAGCTAAAAGATCATTGTTTAGAGATAAAGGCGGTTGTCAGAGACCTCGGGGTCTTACTTGATGAGAAGTTCACATTTAGAGACCATTATGACTACATAATTACTAATTGCACTAAGATTTTGGGTTTCATCTCTCGGATATCTAAAGATTTTAAAAATCCATGTTGTTTCTTGAATCTTTACTTTACATTAATCCGTAGTATACTTGATTACAGCTCGGTCATTTGGTCACCTTTCTATGACGTTCACAAAAAACGTATAGAACGAGTACAAAGTAAATGCTTAAGCATATTATGTTCCAAACAGGGTATCAAACGAAAATTTTCTTCATATTCAGAAAGGCTGGCCAAATATAAACTGCAAACCCTTGAAACTCGACGATTATATAACGATCTAGTTTGCCTATTTAAAGTTATACACTCGAAGATTGATTCTCCCTCGCTTCTCTCAAGCATTAGTATGAACACAAAGCCTAGAACACGCGATGGATTTTCCAAAACTTTTATTTTGCAGGTATATAAGAATAATACTTCCTTTTATAACCCTATTGTGAGAATTTGTCGCCAATATAATGAAATTCTGAAAGAACATCACGACTCTATTGACATATTTGTCCAAAACCTACCTAGATTTAAAACGAATGTCAGGAATATATTATTTAAGGCCTATGATGAAAGTATTTAAAATTGTTTGTTTGCCTCTTTTTATTGTTATTATTAAAATACATAACTAGTTACTGCTCAACAATCAACCATGTTGTGTACACATATTTAGGAACATAGTCTAGATCTAAATTGTACTATTTAATTTTAACCATTTATTGACTGTATTCTGTTTTGTGTGCCAATAAATAAATAAATAAGATAATTAAAACTTTACGCGTTGCTTCCACGCGCCGCGATAGTTCGACTGACGAACCAAGGCGTAGTTTCGTTGTAGGTTTTGTATGTAAAAATGTATGGACACGCCGAGGCGTAGTTTCACCCGGCCTCACTTCTCTGTTCACAACATTCTGTCTTGACTTTTTTATTTTGTCTGAGGTTTGTTACCTCCTAACTTTCGACTGGTTGAACCGATTCTCAAAATTATTTTTTTGTTTCAATGCTGGTGCTTACTGGTGCTGGTGGCTGGTGTTAAATTCCGTCCAGTAGTTTTTAATTTACACTCCAATAACTGAATAGAATGGAAGTCGGTATTAAATTTTTGAAATTGTACTTTTAAAAAACGTGTTCGCTGCTTTAGGAAGGTAGGCCGATAGCTACCACCCGCTATCGGTACCATCCTAATGTTTGCGCGTGTTGCAGATGTCGTGGAGCCAGGGCCCGCAGCAAAGCTGGGCGTCACGCCAGCCCCGAGCCAACTCGGAACTCAATATAATGGAACAGAACTCTTTCAGCTATCTCGACTGTAAGTACCTACCTGCAAAATCCATAGTAAGTACTCCGACTATTAAGAATTACGTAGGTTTATACATTGTAATAGCTACGTACCATTTTGGCTGTGGATCTATACCCTATACTTTCAGCTACAGAATAAATAACAGTATCTACTAAATATATATAATATATAAAATATATATATATAATATATAATAATAGTATGTAGTGGAGTAATAGAACATTACTACAGAATCCAGTAAGTAAGCCTTTCAGGCCAAGTATGAGTTATAATTCATAATTCATAATAATTGTCTGACAGTCCAGTAATTCATAATAAAATTATATACGAGGCCAGGGTGGATTCTTACTGGTTGAGGCGTATAATGCTTTCTCAATAATGGTATTTTCAGACCAACTGTTGGCTTGTTTCTCTGCCTTCACCTTCATAAATTTTTCATAAGTTTTCATATATCGCTCCTTGGATTTTGGAGGAAGTAAATTGTATTTTACTAATTCGGCCTCAGCTTTTAAATAAGGAGGAGTGACATTTATTTCCGAATCAGATTCGCTTGAACTCAGTTTTTAGGATTATCTATGTTCACGCGGTAAATTAAAATACAATTGTCGTAATTGAATGTGAAAACCCGGCAGTCGTTTTTTTTACTAAAAAAGTTTGCGTTTAGTTTTGAACATTGTTCTATTTTTACATTACATGTATAGTAAAAAAATGTAAATTATTGTTTTTGAATCTCCATGTAAATTTTAGGATGGAAAGTAATCCAACATGATTTATAAACTGAAATTACTAAATACAAACATAAAATCCCACACTATACTTCTACAACATTACTAAGTACAAAACGCATCGTGCATACTTTTTCTGCATCGCGTTAAGTTTCACAGACTGTTTAAGGCTCCAAAAATATCTATCTCATAAAACGTCATACCAAAAACAGAGATAGATATATATTTGAGCCTCCCTCCTATAACCATGTTATAATGGCTAAACTCTAATCTGTGTCTGGTACTATGCTTTTTTTTATGCACATCTAAAGAGGATGGCCTACTGTCCAGTAATTAAATTACTTACTTAGGTATTTACTGGACAGTAGGAGATCCCAAATTTAAAATCTCGCTTCTTACTGGACAGTTGTGAATAAGTCTCCGGTAGAGTTCACTTTCTGGACACTTTTGAGATGTTTTGGAAACATTGCGTAACATTTTTGAGAAAATTAATAATACCTAGTGCTTTAGTTTTCATCAAGTTTGCCTTTGAGTGCCTACCGGTATGAAGCAAGCAAAACGTATTTCAGTAGAACGATATTGCATTTACAGGGTTTAGTCGCATTCGTGCCGGCTTATTTTATATTTCGCAGTGTTTAGATTAGCGATTACTATCGCACTAGATAGTCACAGTCGTGGGTTCTATAATACATTTGAGCTATAGTTGGGACTCTAATCTATATATACATATAAAAGAAGATGTCCTGGCTGACGGACTGACTGACTGACTGACTGACTGACAGACAACGCACAACCTAAACCACTGATCGTAGAGACTTGAAATTTGGAGGGTGTATTGTCCTTGATGCATAGAGGTGTACTAGTTGTGAAAATTTGTATTTGGATAGGTCATTCAAAATAAAAAAAATGGTGGACTATTTTTTTGGATAGTAGGGGCTTAAGAGGGTGAAATAGGGGTGAAAGTTTGTATAGAAAGTTTTTTGTACAGTGGTGAAAATTAGCATTAGAACAGTTTAATGTGATTATTTCAATATTTATTGACAGAGTTGACTTAAGGGTGTAGGATGATATTTTTTTTTCAAAAGTTCTTTGTTTTTCGAGCTACATTGATGAAAATTGATAAATCGATAGGTAATTTAAAATATATAGTAATGCTTTCAATATTTTTGTCAAACATGACTTAAGGGGGTAAAACAAGGAATGTAAAAACTTCTACATAACTGTAGAGGTAAAATTTCTGTACAATGAATAATATGCTAAAACCGAGTCAGGGAATGTAAGGAGTGAAAAATAAGTTCAAATTATTTGTTTCTCTGTATGTTTGTCTGTATGTTTGTACGGCTAATTTCCGAATGACTGGACCGATTTAAATAAAATTTCGTATGGTGGTAGCTTATACCCCTGATCAACACATATGATACTTTAGATCCCGGTATATTAAAGAGTTCCCGTGGGATAATTAAAAATCTGTAATTACCGTATCCCGCGAGGCCAACAAGTAAAACAATCTGCAATCTCCAAGAACTCACGAAAGTAAACAAAATTTACACGATTTTTGTGTTGTGTCCTAGTAATGATGGGAAGGTGCACCCTGGAAGATGTGATGAACGAGTTCCGGACGAACGGCTACGATTCCCCCTACGACCCTGACGAGGAGAAGCTCTGGGCGCGGCAGGCAGGTGAGTGAGGCTGTTCAACCTTCCACTTCATAATACACACCTTAGGCTTCAAACATCAGTGAAGCACAGAGCGTACTCGTATTATAAACTTAATGGGCTTAGGTACTCCCGGCGGCATCAGCTGCAGATGTATCCAGTATAGGTTACAACATCTGCCGTGCGAGCATGGATCTCATGATAAACTAGCAGAGTCGATATACTGACTATCACACCTATCTTAGTCTCTAGTATGGATCTAGATGAGATAGCTATATCGCGGGCACACGTAAGGTTATACCGGAGTCGGAAAAACTGATAGGGATGGAGTTATATCGATTAATTATTAAATATATGGATATTTTTATTATTAATATTATTATTTCATTACAAGATGTTATGTTACACGTATTCATTCTTGATTGATAATGGCAACTTCTTTAAAATTTTGAAGCTGTTGTCAAATAAGTATGTACAGGTACTCGACAATGCAACGAAATAATTATAACGACAGGTAATCTTTATACCTAATCAAAATCTGACGAATGGTCACTGTCGCTCGATAAGCCCTCTCCAACATTTATTATAAGTTCCTGTACTTTTTATATTATTGAATGCCACAGGAATTCCCAATCTGACGCTATAGTGTTCCCACCTTGAAAAAATATATTTGAATGTTTTTGTTGTATTTGTCTTTGTTCAAAATATAATAATTATATGCGATCGATATCATTACTTATTTGGTCACAACACTACAACTATCAAATTAGAACTGTCTTCGAGAAAATGAAGAAATGGAAATAGTATAGTCGGAGTGTCAGTATACCATCTCCGTCCATCAGTTCACCAGTCCATAAGTGTTTCAGTGCGTCTGTCCAACCGGCCGGCAGTCCGCAAGTTCGTAAGTTACAGTCAGCTACAGTCAGCTACATTACAATTCAATGCAAAAAATTGTTTCCATTAATGTGTTAGTTTTAAAATGATAGTTGTACAAGTGATGGGTGGTGCCCGTATACATGTAAATAAAGCTAATTTGTAACGGTAATGGTAGGTAGGACTAGACTCCGCCTGGGGAGGCTCCACACCTTAGCCAGTTATTCAACCGTGAAGCAGTAGTGTGCACACATTACTGTGCTTCGTTGAAGGGCAACGTTTCTAGTGAAATTACAGGGCAAGAAGTTTAACATCATATATCTCAGGGTGACCAGCGCAGTGCATTGCCATCGTACTCATTGATTAGAGAGAGTAGCACGGAGGACAAGCGTGATGCTTAACATCAGCTACTCTTCGTCTCGTCCATGAGAACCTAAAAAAAATAAGACGTAGGTAAGTGAAATATTTTGATGAAGGCAATGTTTCCATTACTTATATATCTTATTTATCACGTGTAGGTCTTTCTATATAGAAGACTTTGGGCGAGAACGTTTATCTTTTTAATGTTATTTTGACGGTTTAACTTACGCGGTAGGTATAGTCGAATATCTCGACCGGTTTCGTGACCGTTCGGGCTGCTACCGCGAACGCAGATATTCGACTATACGTACCGCGTAAGTTAAACCGTCAAAATAACAAAATGTGTGATACATACGAAAGTTTCAATCAACATTTGTCTTTGTTACTTGAAAAACTGCTAATAATGGTTAAATTAGTAGGCGAGCTCTCCGGCATGGGTCCTGCCAGCGCGTACCTCCGCCAGAAGTCGTGGCCGGAGCCCGAGCGCTCCCCGGCGCAGCGCCTACCGCGCCCGCACTCGCTCTACGAACCTAGGTGGGTCACTGCAGCTGCCGATTTCGCCACGTCCAGCCCGGTCTTCGACGGTAAGTCACGCCTTGCGCCAGTATCAACTTTTAACTCGAGTCGAGCATTTCAGAGATACAAGGACAAAACTGCCATCCATACACAGCATTCAGCCCAGGTCACTGCAACCTCAACTACATACGTCACTGATGCCTCAACTCAACTACAGTTCACTGCAACCTCAGTTATAGCTCACTGCAACCTCAACTACAGGGTCACTGCAACCAAACTACAGTTCAATGCCACCTCAGTTACAGTTCCCTGCAACCTCAATTACAGGGTCACTGCAACCTAACTACAGTTCACTGCAACCTCGGTTACAGTTCACTGCAATCTCAACTACAGGGTCACTGCAACCTCAACTACAGTTCACTGCAACCTCAACTACAGGGTCACTGTAACCTAACTACAGTTCACTGCAACCTCAGTTACAGTTCACTACAACCTCAACTACATGGTCACGGCAACCTCAACTATAGTTCACTGCAACCTCAACTACAGTTCACTGCAACCTCAACAAGAGGTCACTGCAACCTCAACAAGAGGTCACTGCAACCTCATTTACATGCTACTGCAATCTCAACTATCATCTGCGCAAAACTGATCCAACAGAAATTCCACTGTGCTGAGGCTGCTTGCAGTGCTCGGCTATGGATAATATACGAAACACTACCGGACTTCTTGCAGATACATCTCGATCATCTGCTTTCACAACACTATACCATCACTGGAGCAGCTGTGCCAGCGGTAACCCAAAGCTTAAACTCTGTTATATCAAGGCGTTGGTATCACTTGACAAAAACTTCAGTAAAGCGCTAGAACAAGGCGAGCTACACCGACTTCAGAACATAGCCCGCTAACCTTTCGGTTAGGAGTAACCCAGGGTTATACCTTGCGTCCTCATAGGACGGTTACAAATAACTAATAGATAATAAATTGGCCGCTCGGAAGGATCGCCTCGGTGGCCTTTCACAGATTGTCGAAAGAAGCCTTGCCAAATTATTTTAAAACACGTTGCATGATCCCTTCGTAACCCGTTTTTTGTATTTTCAGACGCTCCACCCGCGCCGTTCGTGCCCGAAGTGCCCCAAGAGCCCATAACGTTGGAACAAACGAAGGTGCTGAACTCTCTCCCCGACCGCGTGCTGTACTCGCTGCTGCGCGAGCTGCACTCCGAGCGACGCTCCAAACTGTCGCAGGTACTCATTTATACATGAATAATCATCATCATTATCTAAGCCATAGAACGTTCATCATCATCATCATCATCATTATCAGCTGGAAGACGTACCTACACTGCTGAACATATGCCTCCCCCATAGTACGCCACTTGGACCGGCTACTCGCTTCCTGCATCCAGCGATTCCCTGCGGTTTTGACGAAGTCGTCGGTCCACCGGTCGGATCTTATCACGCAGGGAAACCCCAAGCATAGCCCTTTCCATTGCTCGTTGAGCGACTTCATGCTTGTTAATGAGGCCCACAGTAAGGGACCACGTCTCATGACGTCTCAATGCCATAAGTCATCACTGGCAACACACACTGGTTGAAAACCTTGGTTTTCAGGCGCTGAGGTATTGGGGACGAAAATATGGATCGAAGCTTCCCGAACGCTGCCCATCCGAGCTGGATTCTCAGCATAGAACGTTCACTGCTGAAAATATGCCTCCCAATAATTCCCAAAAGAACCGGTTGGAAGCGACGTGCATCCAACGTCGTCCTGTTACCTTTATCAGGTTGTCTATCCACCTGGTCGGTGGATGACCTACGCTGCAGTTGCCGATCCGTGGTCTCCATCCCAGAACCTTCTGGCTCCATCGGCCATCTGTTCTGCGTGCTATGTGCCCTGCCCACTGCCACTTTAACACTTTAACTTCTGCGCTATGTCGAAAACTTTCGTTCGCCTACGGATCTCCTCATTTCTGATTCGATCACGTCGAGAAACCCCGAGCATAGCCCTCTCCATAGCTCGTTGTGCGACTTTGAGCTTGCTTATGAGGCCCATAGTAATAGACAACGTTTCAGTGCTATAAGTCAACACTGGTAACACACTTTAATTGAAGACTCTTGTATTGAGTCTTGAATAATGGACAGAAACAATCATTAATTGACGTAGATAGGAGTATATGATATGAGTGTGTCGTCCCGTCCCCTATTAAGTTAACTATTACGTATCGCAGTTGGAATCAAATGTTGATAGAAATAAAAATTGCGGCTTTGTAACTTTTGTCTGGTCCAGTCAGCAACTTACATTTTAGGCTTATTGGAGCTGTTAAAACTGCTATAAAGCCACCATTTTTCAAGATTTTGATCAACGTTTCATTGTAACGTGATACGCAATTGCCCTGCCGACACCCCAGAAAATGAGATATAACTTATATTAAATTCAGTCAACCAACGAACAAGATCCTACAATCGAACAAGTTCACCGAGTCTACGGCCATATTCGGAAAGCGCTTGAACAAAAACAATACTGAGCAGTATCGGTATTCTTAGACATCCAACAGGTTTTTGATAAAGTATAGTACAAGGGGCTTTTATGTAAAATAAAAACTTCCGACCACACTGCCACCCTACTAGAGTCTTACTTGTCAGAAACAATATTTCAAGTCAAAGAGTCAACTGCAACGTCAGCTTTCTTCGATATTAAAGCAGGAGCCCTCTGGGATCAGTCATGGGACCAGTGTTGTACACTATCTATATCTCTGATCTTCCTCAAGTTGATGACACTACTATAGCAACATTTTCCGATGGCACAGCAATTTCTTGCTAATGACCGCAACCCAGTAAAAGCTTCCGCAACTCTTCAAAGAGGATTAGATAAGATAACCAAGTGGCTAAAAATGGAGGATAAAAGCAAGCACAACAAAATCCCTACAGGTGACATTCACTCTTCGAAAAGGTAACTGCCCACCTGTACAGCTAGAAAATGCTACCCTTCCACATGAGGACAAAGTAAGGTACTTGGGACTCCATCTTGACAGTCGTTTAACCTGGAAGGACCACATTAAGTCTAAAAGAGAAGCGCTCAACTTACGCTATAAAGGGCTATATTGGTTACTTGGGCGAAACAGCAAACTGGCAATAGAAAATAATCTTCTAATCTACAAAAGCATTCTCAAGCCGGTTTGGACCTATGGAATTCAGCTGTGGAGCATTGCTTGCAACTCCAACATCTGTGCTGTAAAGAATGCAAAACATAATACTGAGAACCATCAATAATGGACCTTGGTACATAACCAATTCGGTAATACAGCTCAACCTCGACATGCCAACTGTTAAGGAGGAAATTAGCAAATCAACAACAACCTATCAGCAACTATTGAGTAACCACTCTAATAGCCTGGCATCACAACTACTAAACAATAGTTATACGCCGCGATTACGAAGGAAACAAGTAATCATCATCATCATCATCATCTCAGCCGTAGGACGTCCACTGCTGAACATAATAATTTACCATAATAGGACCGGACCGGTACATATTTTTACCTATATTTAAATAACACGTGATAAGTCCCGATAAACATTTAAAACATGTGTTCAAATCGCGAAAGTTTAAAAATTACCATAATAGGACCGGTTGGAAGCGGCCTGCATCCAACGTTGTCCTGCGACCTTCATCAGGGGTCCTACTCCCACTTCTTAAAGCAATCATGTTTCAACCTTACTATTAAATCTGGTACCACCACGTCAATATAGCAAGCTTAAAATAATATTGGATTACGATAGACGTTTTGATGATGTAGTATCAAATATTTCACGCAATTCGTATACTTTTTCATGAGTTTAGACACTAAGTTTCAGTGTTCCAATGTCAATTTTTTTAAGATTCGTACTCCTATATCTTAAAGTAGTCATATTGCAACCTTACCATTAAATTTGGTTGACCGTTTTGTGTCGGTGGGAGTACGAAAGTAAGTATGATTATTCTAAGCTTATTACAAATTGCTCCTGATTTATGATAGTTTCGTAGAAGGTGGGAGTAGGCCCCCAGGTCGTCTGTCCACCGTGTCCACTTTGTCGGTGGAGGACCTACGCTGCGCTTGCTGGTCCGTGGTCTCCATTCCAGAACCTTCCGGCCCCATCGGCCATCTGTTCTGCGTGCTATGTGTCCTGTCCACTGCCACTTTAACTGGCTAATCTTCTGGGCTATGTCGGTGACTTTCGTTCTTCTACGGATCTCCTCATTTCTGATTCGATCACGTAGAGAAACCCCGAGCTATGGAGAGAGCTATCCCTCTCCATAGCTCGTTGTGCGACTTTGAGCTTATCAATGAGGCCCATAGTAAGAGACCACGTTTCAGTGCCATAAGTCATCAGACCTTGAAGGCGTTTTCCAATGTAGCGGTGAACAGTTTCAGAGATATAATGTCTCCCTGTCTCACGCCTCTTTGCAATGGAATTGCCTTCGGACTCTGCCCCTGTACTCGGACTGACATGTTGGCGTTTTTGAACAAACTCTTCAGCACTTCAATATACCCATAGTCAATACGGCACCGCTGAAGAAACTCAAGCACTGCCCACGTCTCGATCGAATCAAAGGCCTTCTCATAGTCCACAAACGCTAAACAAAGAGGCAAGTTATACTCTTCGGTCTTCTGTATAACTTGCCGTAGCGTGTGGATGTGGTCTATGGTACAATAGCCTTAACCTGCGACTGAGACGGTTCGTTATGACCTTCGAAAAGAGCTTATAAATATGGTTCAAAAGCGAGATAGGTCTGTAATTCTTAAGTAAAGTGTTGTCACCTTTCTTGAAGAACAGCACCACCACGCTTTTGTTCCATACTTCTGGCGTTGAACCTTCTAAAATTCTTCTTTTAAAATTAAAGAGCTTCTGAAGGACTTGTAAGTACCGGTGTTCCAACCGCTTTCAGAAGCTCAGATGTGATACCGTCGTCACCCGGCGCCTTGTTGTTCTTAAGCTGTTTCAAGGCCATTCTAATCTCGTACAGGCTGATGTCCGGGATATCTTCGGTATAATGTCGGGTCAGCTTGGCTCTTGGGTGTTTGGCCGAGCTGCTAACAAGTTTAGCGACCGAAGATTATAACTGTCCATAGAAACTCTCTACCTCTCTTAACACTGCTGCTTTGGTCGACGCTACACTGCCGTCTTCTCTCTTCAGCAAAAAGCTCTCGGGGTTTTGAATATGGGCACGAGTAGGTCGGAGCGTAGACTTCAACAGACGAGACCTATCAAGTTTGACATTAATATTCAATGTGCCTCTTACCATTCGGTGATCGCTACCGGTTTTCACCCTGTGGATCACGGAGACATCAGTGAATATTTGTCTCTTGGTAGTCATAATGAAGTCAATCTCATTCGTGGAACCATCGGGACTCAGCCAGGTCCATTTCCTATGAGGTGGCTTCTGAAAGAAAGAGTTCATCATAAAGAGTCCCTCTTTCTCCAGGAAGTCGGCCAACGTCTGTCCCCTACGGTTCCGTTGCCCATAACCAAATTGCCCCACTTTCAATTCACCCTCGCTTCTCTTACCCAACTTCGCGTTGAAGTCTCCCATAACAACTAGAAAGTGCGTTTCAGAAGTATATATGGCACGACGTTATCCCTTAGCCGGCTTCTACGGCACCCACGGGTAGAGTTGGGGAGGTACTATTCTAAACCGGCTCTCCACGGCTAAAGGAAACAAGTGCTTCCTTCAAACTAGGGAGCACACTACAAACTAATGAGGAGATGTCATCAGTGGAAGACTCACTCTACATAACAATAACTCGCACAAACAATCTTCAGAAAGTAGAGAAAAACTGATTGGAAATAAAACACAAAACAAAAAAAAACGAAATTCAGTCAACCGAATAATTTGATCACATGATAAAATTTCACAGTCCACCGACTCAGTTGTAAAAGTACCTGCCAAGCCTTTCTATTCCAGATCCATAAGAGCAACACTAGGTTAAAACGTCAAGTGATCCTAAGCCCAACAAGGGCCTATCAAAATGTAATTATTTTAAATTCCAGGAGTGTCGTTTCTGCAAGAACAACGGCGAGCGCGAGTCGTTCTTCCGCTCGCACGTCCTGAAGGACGCGGCAGGGCGCGTGACTTGCCCCGTGCTGCGCGTGTTCGTCTGCAAGCGGTGCGGCGCCAGCGGCGACCGCGCGCACACCATCAAGTACTGCCCGCTCAGCACGCACTCAGGTACGCTACGTCACACGACCACACGATCTGAGCTTGACGTCATCGAGTTATATTTATCTGACAGGATGAAAAAGGTTGGCATGAAAGGTGTAACATCTTCGGGATCTGTAATTAGAATGGGTGTTCCACAAGGGTCCACTTTAGGGCCTTTTTTGTTCTTAGTATACTTTAACGACTTGCCACTTATGACCACGTATTTTTGTGATATTGTTTTATTTGCGGATGATACATCTCTGATTTTCAAAATAGATAGGAATGATAGCACACTAATTCAAGTAAACAACGTTCTATCTAGTATCTCTAATAGGTTCTCAACTAATAATTTACTTCTGAATTCAAAAAAGACAAAATGTTTAAATTTTACTTTGTCTGCTGTTTTGGAGTCCAACACTAGGTACGCTTGATGGCTTGATGGACTCGTAATAAGCAAGGCAACAGTCTTCCTAAACATTAAATTTGACCCAAAATTACAATGATAGAAATGCTAATTAGCATTAAGTTAGCCTATGTTCTTTTAGTTTTGTGAAATAAAGAATTTTCTATCTATAAATGCACTGTCTGGGAGGCTCAGTTCTGCTGCATATGCAGTACGTAAAATAAGAGAGCTAACAGATGCTTCTACGGCGCGGTTAGTGTATTTTGCATATTTCCACAGCGTAATGTCATATGGGATATTTCTATGGGGCTCAGCGGCTGATATAGAGACCATCTTTATCCTTCAGAAACGTGCTATTCGAGCTATACTCGAAATGGGTCCCCGTAAATCTTAATGAGATTTATTTACAGAAATCAATTCATTAACTTTGCCGTCCTTATATGTAGTTACTAACATAATGTATGTTCGTAAAAAATTACATAAATATAAGTTGAATAGTGATCACCACACTTTTAATTTTATATATATAGCTAGGAATACGAATAGGATAGCTGTACGACTTGCGAAGACTAATAAGTCATTCCTAGGAAATTGTTTGCGTTTTTACAATTAAATCCCAAAACACATAACTGAGCTCACAGAGGGCAAGTTCAAGTTGACTTTAAAAACGTTTTTATTAAAAAAGCATACTTATTATAAAGTCCGACATTTTAAAGAAGACAAAGATGCTTGGAATACTCCACTTCTGGCAAGCTGTCACTCTGCCACCTATAAAATAATAGTAGTACCTAAGCAGAAACATTGTAGGTAAACATCTATATGAAAAGAATGGCCCCGAGTTTCTTGCCGCTTCTTCTCAGTAGGCTCTATATATTTTGGAGCGCGGCGGTAGAGTCTAGTACATTATAATTAATAATTAACGTTAATAAGTGCGTCTTTGATGCCTAAAATTTAATAAATTATTTCTACTTTGACTTTGACCAATTTATTGTCGCATAAACTTTATGCCATAAAGTAATATCTACGATTATATATTACTTTTATGTGTTAGTCAGTTCACAGTCACATAAATAAGTCTGTCATCAACAAAAGATAAAAAAATCATTGACATGTGTTACGGCCGGTGCCAATAACCTATTCATCGTAGGTTTACCTTACTAAAGATAGATATTTGACACTGTTTGTATGGACGTTATGTCACATTTCTATCGGTAGTAAGGAAAGCTGTGGATAGATAGATTATTGGGATCCCCGTTAGTCACGTTCTAGTCCTGCTGTGGATATCTACATTCTACATACATACATCTAAAGCGGTTGAAGAGGAAAACATACAACAACTTTCCATGATTTTGTACATTTTGCGTACTCTAAAATAGGTGTTGTCGATGTGCGATGTGCGTGCCATATTGATATCTATGTCCGGACATGTGCACGAGTGTAAATAGCAAATTGATACAAGACAAATAGCAAATTACACTAATTTTAGGTACCGAATTAACAAATTGCTTTATTTCTTGTATAGTTACCTACTTACTTTTATTTTCTTAGAGTACCTACCTACCTACGTAAAGTGTTAGTAGAGAATTGTCATCAATGGGTTTTGTAGCAGATTTACCTTAGGGTTTAAGTTAACTTATTCTTGCTCGCTTTAACCCACGGTACTCAGTACCTAGGTATACCTACTCTAGTGTTAAAACACCGTTCGCTCGGGAGTTTAAACTCTAGAAAAATGTGTGGCTTCAATAAGACACACGTGACCTAAGATGCTCCAAAGATAAGAAGAAGATATTAAAACATTTAAATTCCGCAGAATGTTACCATACGAACTATTCTTGTATTTGTCCGCAGAGCGCAAGCAATCCACATCAATTCTGCGCAGCGTTCGCATGGCTTCAGGCCGCCGTCGCCACTCGCTGGCGCCATCTATCCCTTCCACGAATGACTACGTTGTGTTCGGAGAAACAACGCCATCTGTTGTTAACGACGTTAACGCCTTTAACAATAACTACGCGGAGACACCACTTGACCCGCAATGGGCGGCCCTTGAGCAGAAATTGCTTCTCTAATGAGATGATGTACGAATGTGTAATGTACCACGTAGTAAATCTTAACTTAATTCGTGGGTATAACAGTGCCATCTATACAATAAAATCTTAAGTCCAATGAGAGTTCCTAGCACCAATATTAAGTTACGATGTCTGCGTTGATGCTGTGGGGATGATATTTGTGTCAATATCTAAAGTTAGTCAGTGGTCATTTAATACATTACAAATCACAATGCATTGTTTAACACAATCTCTCACAAGAGTTACATAAAATTCATGGTAATACAACTTGATGATAGTGTACTTAGTTACAACAATCTACTAGCGATTGTTTTACAGCTAATAATACATAGTTATGTACTATTGTGATTTGCTAAAGAGTATTTCGTTTCGTAGTTTAAACTACATGGTAAAGTGTAGATGGCGCTATATGCAAGAACGGGTAATGTCGTAGTATTAAGTATTTTGATATTAATTTGTATATCTCTACAATAAACTGTAGACATATATATTATATATAATCAATAAGAATTATAAGCTTTGACTGACATTTACTTATAGATTTATTATGTTGACGAGTATTAATTCGTAGAATTCGATATACTTATATTTGTATATAAACGTATTTGGTGCCAAAGTTAATTTTGGTTCCTATTGTATTAATTAATTATAGATCGTGTGTCAAAGTATGTAGTAATAATCAAGATTGAATGGGTTTTAACGGTGACTGACGAAACTTGTATCGGTGTGTCATTGTTAATGTAGTTAGTTATATTGAAAAGGATGTATGCTTTGTAATAACGATCATCCCGGTTTTGTTTTCTGAATCTCTATAAATTGCCTTTAAACCTCGTAGTTACTCGGAACAATGTGACAAAGCGGATATAGTTTTTAATGATATTATTTTACAAATGTAGGTAAGTATCTAAATCAGCTGTTTACTTCATACATTTACCATTGCCAATGATGTACCATTGGTAGTGTAAATGTGCCAACTTATCTTTTATCTCGAGCTGGTTTAGCTTCCTTTCCGTTTACCTAGATGGCGCTGCAATAAATTATAATAAATTTATAGTTTTTTGTCAATACAATTAATAAATCAATTTTGATAAAATAAAGTAGATAATACTGATAAATTATCGAACTTATTTTGAAAAATAAAATACAAGTAGAATGTATATTTCAATAGAGCCGCATGGTCACACGTTTTCGTATTACCTAGCAACATTTTTGCTGTATTTTCTTACATTTGACTATAGATATTTAGATCTTATTAGACTTAATATTAAATGATGTTTAATTTTGTTAATATGTTGAAGAGATTTATTAGATGCGTTGCGATTGTTTTGTCGTTTCTTATTTTATTTTTATAATACTTTTTGGGTGTTGGGTATCGTTCGGGTCCAATTAAATATAACTAATCTAGACTCAAGTGTTTCATTTCACAAAAACATTTTTATAGATTTAATCCGACTACAAGTAGGTGCCTTTTCTTTTATGGTTACACTCTGGCCTTACCTCGAGCTGTGCCACTAGAGTGCATTAAGTGTGTACCTCTGGAAAAAAATAATTGCATTTTGGATTTAATAAAAAACTTTTTATTTTTGTTTTAAGAACGTTATTATCTTAAAATTACAATTATAGTTATAAACTTAGAATAACTGACCCGCCAGGTGCTTCACTGGCTCGGGCTTGGTGTGGTGGGAGCGCCACTATGGAATCTCGGGGTCCTGGGTTCGATCCCCGAATTGGACAGTTATTGGGATTTTATGATAAAGAAATTCTCAATAGCAGTTCGGAGTGTGGAACAGTGCGCCGTAGATGGCAATGTCCCCCGATTACATGGGACCAAAAATATATCGCTGTGGTGAAACGTAGGTATTTATACGACGATTTGTTTTGTTGTATATTTAAAGACTATTTTCTGAAAACTTAGCCGAAAATCTTTAAATCTGCCTTGAGTTTATTTATATAGCTCTATCCCCTGCCCCTAGTAATACACGCACCGGTGTGCTGGTTTTATGTTATTGTCATAAGTGTAGGTGTTTAGACGTACCATAGAAGTTCATGCGCGCCGACCAGTCAATCGAGACCTCAGTTGTATGTGAGGCCGAGTAGCATGGAGAGATGAAGCTGCCATCTTGGATGTATGTGATGGATCAAGATAAAAAGTTCATAGTTGGAGCTCCGGGCTCTATTTTATCCATATACTAAATTTCATCGTAATCTGTGCGGTAGTTTTTAAGTTACGCGTGAACATATTTTTTTTTTAAAACATCAATTTCTTGTTTAGTAGTTACGTAATTTTACATTTTGGCCTCTACTCTTTTATATATATAATCAGTTAAGTATGAGATTCTTAAATAATATACTTAGTAAGTTTGCTGTGGCATGTATGTATTAATAATAATGAATTTTATGATTATTATTTTTCCTTGATTCGGAGTGAAAATTATGAGACCTACAACAGATTACTATGGTAAATAGTATAATTTTAATTTTATGATTATAAGAATGTAACAAGTATTTTTTATTTTTGTAAATCTTTCCATATAAGGTGTGCAGTGTACGTAGGTAGGTATATGAAGTGTGTTATTTATTCTGTGACGTCAGACTCTGCAGTGGAGGGGGCTGAAATTGCCACACTATCACCGACCTGTTTGAAGTTTAAAAAATGTCTTCAAAACAACAAACGATAGTAAAAGTTAAATACGGCGCGGGCGATCCGGGCAAACATCGCGCTAACACGAAATGTCTCACGGTTTTGGCGCGCTTCAGTATGCAAACTTCGAAGTGACATACTCGGGAACCTACTAAAGCCTCCACTGGAATTGTAACTCTATATCAGAGTACCTAGAGTTCATTATTCAATAATACAGTTGCCAAAAATACTTTTATAAACAGTCCGAATTTGAGCTCACGCATCGCGGTGCTCGCGCTGCATACCGTTTTGAATTCATTGATCAACACGCTTGTATATCGAAATTGAACGTTATTTTAACGTTGAATAAAATTTCAATTGCAATGCTCGAAGCTGGCACGAGAACTTTGCAATTTATGACATTGATTTAAAGTTGGTTTTGGTTTGCAAGAGGAGTTCCAAAATATGTAGGTGAGAGTCCGGTTGATTTGAGAATGTGTGTCGCGGAAGTATGTTGGGGGGTGAAGTAAGGTGAAAGGGGGAAGGGGGAGGGGGGTAGGTGAGGCTGCAAGATTATGCGCGTCTGGATAATGGGTGAAGTCGTTAAGTGGCCGATCATTGAGAGTAACGCAAACAGAGGCGCGCCAGTTGTGCGGTAACGCAGACACGGCCTTATTTGTGTTGGAGCTTTATTATAATGGTTGATGATGACGCAGCAGAGCCTGTTGATTAATTGATTCGTTTGGTTTAGTGTTAAACAGTATGCAGTGTTCCTCGATGAAACTCTCCGTTGGTCTATTTAGACTGACTAATTTTGAAACGATCACTTAGTAACTTACGATTCTCCCGCCCCATAAAACGGTTATAATCATGGAGAGTTGAATTCTATGCTTTGACGGTATGCCTCGGTGGCCTAGTGGTCGTGCCGTCTGGAAGAAGGGGATTCGATTCCCGTCGGAGGATGTGACTTATAATTTCTAAAATTGCAATGCTATTGCCTATCTATGCAGGCGTTAGTGCTTTAAAAATCATATAATACGAAACACTAGTTAAATTTTAGTATGCTAGAGTTTAGTTTATTGAACGAGTGGATCGATACAAATAGCTATTGAAGAACTAAGTATGCGGTTGTAGTGTTATTTTGTTTTTAATAATTTAAGCTGTTGTAGTATAAATCCACCGTGACGTCACAGCCTGGCTCCAACGGAAGACCAGCGCTGGTTTACACCAGCATTATGCTGAGTTGGGGACCATGTTATGACATAGCAGTAAATTGTAATTCTACCTTCTTACTTTTATGAATAAATGTTACATGCTGCCGTCATAAATAAATTATGTTTCCATTTTTCATTTCATTTCAAACAAATGTTATTAAATTAATTTTCTTTCAATCACGTCACTAAAGTATCGGTAAAAACGGGTAACAAATAGTGCAACATGCGATAACAACTTTGTTTTCCTAGTTATTATCGTAAGGGACACCCGACAGTAATAATAGTAGTAAGGTATCCAACGCTAAGATAGCCCACTCTCTATAAAACGAACATCCACTAACACAAAAATTATCAGATTCCATGTTAATCTCCGAACACACCCGTACACAAAATGGCAACTTAGAACAATAACGCGCGAGACGCCATTTAGAAATCGCGCGTCAGATAGGCTTGGACGTCCAAAAAATCGTGCCCGTTATAATAATACTTCGACAAACTTTTTTCCTTTTTACGTTTAAAAGTGCAAATTCAGTTGTTTTTTTGAGTGGACTTTAAAGAACAATCTTTCTAGCATCGAGTTTCATGTAAGTAAGTTTAATTTATCTTATCATTGTATATTTTTGTTGTCTTTACCTACATCTGTGAAATATCCCTATGATAGCCCACTCCATAATGACTTATGATGGCCCGGGCCATCTCAGTCAGTTATTATTTTTGATGTTGATTGAAGAGCCCTCTGTTTTATTTTAATTGTTGTTGTTGTTGTTTATAGATCTCATAATTACATAGTTAAATGCTTGATAAAGACAGTTCAAAGTATTTAAAAAAACGCTGTTATACTTTTTTATAGGTACGTTCACAATAAAAATATCATATTCCTATGAAGGCCAACCTAAAATTACGCTTCAAAATAAATGATCCGAATTCAGCTTTGTTTTCGTTTAATTATAAAAACAAGTTATAAAACTATACACCACGGAAAACTGTTTAGTTTTAATTAAACAATTTTTGTTTTTTAACCTTTTTTATTTTTGACAAATTTAAGATGGCCCAGCTCTTTATAAATTGTTAATAAAGAATACAAGTCTTCTAACTTAAATTTGATTGCTTTAAAATGTTATTATTTATTAACAAAATATGAAAAAGTCGTAAATTTAACGTAAATATTGAGATTTTTATTGCGGGCCATGATGGGTCGCTATGTTTCTAAGATGGCCCACAGTCCATGTTTAATAAAATGTTATTAGTAGCTACGTATTTTACATATAAGAAACAAAGGAGCACACTATTGCTTTGTCAAATATACAAGCTACATCGTGGATGTTATTAAATTCATTAATAACTTATTTTCGACATTTTATACAATTATGTAAAAACACGGGCCATCTTAGCGCAGGAGACCTTATTATTTATTCTGTGACCCGACGTCGACGCGGCGGAGAACAGACCAAGGACCAAAGATTAATACAGGGTATTTGGTAGAGGGACCGACAAACCAAATGAGCGTGTTCGGGGGACCACTTGGAGAATACAAGTTGGCCAAACAAATCCCCGACCCCCCAATATGCTTAACTTTTTTTTGTGATTTTTCCCTTTTTCTCCGAAATTGTACCTATTTACCACCATAACATTTGTAAAATCTGTTTTAGACCGGATGTTTTTAGTTGAATTTGGTCTCTAATACACCTTCAGACCACGCAAAGCAAAATTGGATACAAAACAGAGCTAACTAACTGATTTAGTTAAAAAAATTGGGGGGTCGGGGATTTTTTTTGGCCAACTATTCTCCAAGTGGGCCCCCGAACACGCTCATTTGGTTTGTCGGTCCCTCTACCAAACACCCTGTATATAGTTAGTGCGTGTTTGGAATATTATCCATACACACGAATTCGCGCTAACAAGTAATTATTAGGGTATTGGTTGTATTGAACAGTTGCACGGCGCCGCTGGCTGGCATTGCAGTTCACCACTTGGGCCTGTTTTCAACAACATTTTAGGTATTTTTTTATATGGCAGGTAGTATACCTACTTGCCACTGTAAATAATAATCATAATCAGCCCATTTTGTTCCCACTGCTGGGACTCGAGCCTTCCTCTCAGAGAGAGGAGTTGGGCCATAATCCACCACGCAGGCCCAGTGCGGCTTGGTGGATAGGTTAGTGATCAACCCATTAAGTTTTCAGGCCTCCCAAATACCTTCGACATAGCCTAAAGACTGTTGTCCTAAGACAAACAACCGGGACCGACGGATAACGTGCCCTCCGAAACGCTCAGTTGAATAATGCCACTAGCGGTCACCCATCCAAGTCCTGACCGCAGCAAGTGTTGCTTAATCGGTTAAGATCGCCAAGTCAAGCTCCGCTACGTGCGCTTCCTACTAATATGTATTAGATACCTAGTAAATTTACTTAATATAATAAATTGATAATAAGGTGGCATATATGTAATCGAATTGAATTCGTTATCGAAAAGTTCTGAATAGGGCTGCAGAACGAGTTAATCGGATAGTAAACTATACCTAACTGTTTTTAATCTGTTGCTAAAGTGGTCGACAAACCCACAGGATTGAGAAGCTGAAGTGGTTTAAAGCAACGCGGCGACATCATTCGTAGCACAGTTATCTGTGTCGACAATGGGATAGACGTGTTTTAGAGCGGACAATGAAAATCGGCAAATTAAACTAGGACACTCTGGTAATGGATCGGAGATTTTCGCAAAGTGACTGGAGTAATGCTTGAACACTTCTGCTTGGAGGCAGAAAATCAGGTAGGTACTCATAACTTGCGTGTGCAGAACACTTAACTGCGATTCTCTAAACTAAACTATGTTACCTAGTACTAGTTCTGTTTATACTATAATTCACATTTGTGTAATGTTGCACAATGACAATTATATAAATGTGATATAGGTACAATTTATACAAAAAAACAATTATGTGTAGTTTCAGATTAGTTTTTTTTTTTAATTTAATTATTCTTCTACACTACAGACTCTTTGGTCCGTACCTTTTTTAGATTTGTTTTTTTTTTATACATTTTTCATGGAGATTCGTTCTCCAAACATCACAATAAACATTCTTGAGCTGTGGTGGAAATTGCTTAAAAACTAAAGTGAGTCAATTTATTTTTTCAGATTAGTTTAGAGAATATGATATGAAGTTACATGACGGGCTGACGGCAAAATTTGCTCCAACATACACACAATAAAGCAAAAATGGCCAATTTAAGGCCCGGTGCAACCCCAAGTTTAAAATCATTTACGATGTTCTACGTAAGGTTGAAAATTGCTTGTTATATTAGACGATGTAATGCGAAAACGCATTAATTTTGTACGTTTGCTTTATATTTTTCGATATAAAGTAACACAATTTAAAAAAACTGCTGGTTACTATTTAAGTACTAGGTATATGTTGTCTATGTATTACCTACAAAAAATATAGTGTTATCGCTGAAAATTGTGAGAGTTTGGACGTGAAAGTTTATTTTTGTGGATTTATTCAGGATTTTTTTCTGCAGAGAGCGAGTAATATTTATGAATTCTATTCGGTTATTATTCTTATCCTACGCCTTTGTTAGAAAATCATAAAATAAAATAACCTCAGTATTTTTTTTATAGAAAATTATCGATCTGTTTCGTTACACTAGTTGTTTAAAGATTCTGCGTTTTACTAATATCAGGGTACGAGTGCAGCGCGCCGAAATGCGGTTCGCAAGCGTTATACTAATTTGGACTTTAGCACGAAGATAATAAGAATTTACTAAAAATAGATTTTAAGTTTGGTCTAAGTACAAGCCTATTGCTACCATTGTGGATCACCGCACCTACCACCTGGTTGTTTAATACCATCCAAGACGAACTTTTGCAAAAGTTTCCTCACCACTTACTAGAAAGCAAATAATAAAGCTCCGTCTCCATATTAGTGTAATTATTTGTATTATTATAATTATCATTAGGCATTGGTTGAAACACGACCAGGTGTTAAAAATGAGACGAGTTGTTAATATCGAGGTCGCAGGTTTAATCACCCACTCCCACGAAACTGTAAGACACATTTACATAACATTAGAATATCAATAGTCCAGAGAACATCAGAAATGGTTAGAATGGTTGATTGTTGAGATTGGAGTCGCCGAATTATGTTTAACCCTAGAAAGATAACCTACGCTTCAGAGGCGCCCACACGAATTAAATAGTACTATATCTTTTAATACGAAACCCGTGTATATCTGTGCTTCTCAGCTAACTCAGTCGTCGGTCAACCGCGTCGAGGGCCAGCTGTTTTTGTGCGGTAAGTATTATTGTTTTGGAGTTCTGACGAGTTGAACGAGTTGATGCGCTCCTGAGGCGTATGGTTATCTTCAAGATCGACGTATGTATGACTGTCTAAAAAAAAATTATAAGGTACTGATTAGCTTTTCTAGACTTTATACTTATATTAGACTTATACTATACATATTAATATTAAAATACAATATTTTATGATAGTTAAGCGATATTCGTGATTTTTGTTAGTTTTTTAGAGGTCTACTCATTTGGTTTCAATTATTAATAATAAACAAATATAAAGTACAATATTTTTCGTTTATAAAAATGTGTCACCTATAATACCATTTAAATTGTAAAATCAAATCACACAAATCATGGTAAATAATTTAAATATAAGCATTTGAATACCGTGGCGCCTCCGAAGCGCATGGTTATCTTTTATTTAAGATAGAATATGGTTATCTTTCTAGGGTTAAGATAATTATTGGTAGCTACTACAAGGACGGCTCATAGTCGCACCCACACTCGTACATATATAACTTTGCTCTGACCAGATACTGGGGGGAAATGTTAACACACAACACACGGTTGGTCACATGCTTGAAGCACTACAAACAATACATTGCAACGTCAAGCGCACCGCACTCAAGATCCTGAAGCAGGCTTCCGGACAAAGCGGAAACATGCGCTCATCGTGATATCGACAACTTACTATTTCAAAAATACATTACTCTTTAGTTTCAATAGGTGCATACCGAATACAAACGATAACGTAAAAACATTGAAATGAAACAAATCAAAATGAGGTTAACATACAATTATAACATAAACACAAACATTTTCTGAAAAAAAAAAAGGATCTATAAGGGAAAAAAATTGCGTCTGGCTTTAAAAAATTCCAAAAACATATGTAAGTACCTACTGAAAGTCGGAATACAATCATTATTATTATTTACGGTATGTTTTCTATTTCTTTTATAAGGAAACGGTACAAGCATGAGACCCACCTGATGTTAAGAGGTAACATCAACCTAGAACAGATGCATCCCGTCACAAGTGACGAACCGCACTGCGCCCCGAGACCTAGGACATTAAGTTGTTAAAGAGTTATGTGTCACGTGCCTGTAATTTTGCCGATAACCATACCCTTAAACTAAACAAGTATGGAACAACCTACCAGCGCCTTTATTTCCTGACATATACAATCTGGGAGTCTTCAAATACAGTGTGAATAGGTACCTTTTAGGCAAGCATGTACCACCGTCGACCGCGTCATCACTTTCCAACAGGTGAGACTGTGGTCAAATGCTTGTTTATCAAATGTAAAAAAAAAACCATAATTGTGAACATTAAAACTGTAATGTGAACATTATTGATTCACGGTAGAAAAGGATATGATGGCAGCTGTAATACTCCGGACGAACTCATTAACAAAGAGTTCTACTGCTCTTAAGCTCTATGCTTCTGTAAAGGTGTATTTATAGAGTAACACAATTTTGTGTAGGAAAACAGTTTTTGTTTGAATTTAAATTGAAGACGCGGTCCAACCACAATTTTAAAACAGTTTACGGTGCTTTACGTAAGGTTGAAAATCGCTTGTTATATTGGACGATGTAATGCAAAAATGCGTTAATTTTGTACGTTTTCTTTATATTTTTCGATATATACTAACACAATTGAAAAAACTGTTGGTTTTTACTTTAGTACTATACGTTGGCTGAGTATTACCTAAAAAATAATATAGTGTTATCGCTGAAAATTGTGAGAGTTTATTTTTGTGGACCTATTCAGGATTTTTTTCTGCAGAAAGAGAGTTATGTTTATGAATTCTATTCGGTTATTACTCTTTTCCTATTCATTTTCTAACCTTTGTATTTTTTTTTTCATAATATACTATCGATCTGTTTCGTTACACTAGGTCTTCAAAAATTCTGCTTTTTCTTTAATCAGGGTACGAGCGCGCCGAACAGAAAATAAACCATAATACGTAATGTACCTACATACGCATTTGGAAGCAACTAATTTTAATTGTGATTTCTAGTTGATTCCATGTGTGGAACCCACCAACTCAAATATTGACAGAACAATCCATGGAAGCGTTGGAGTATTTACGAGATCTATCGCCTGCATTAAGCTCTTCTCACAAGAACTTTGCTGTTCTGTGGACTAACCATCATACCGCCCGCGACTCAAACATAACCATAATGAAGACGTCCCATTTATTAGATAAATACGAATTTAATGGGGATGAATAAGCATCATTCTTTCTCCGAGCTGTAATCTTTACAGCCGTGCGATTCTCTAAGAGCAAACATCGTTGCATCTTTGACAACATCCGTGACACAAATGACGAGATGACAAGAAAAGTTAGAAAAACAACTTTATTTACAAGGGCAATATCTCGAAAGTATTTGACATCGTCGACGAGCGCATCGACGAATCCTTACAGAATCGCACGGCTGGGCTTAGTTTTATTTGATTTTGTGGTTAGTCGTAAAGATTAAACAGATGTAAATATCAACTTACCATAGCATGTACCGTTCGCATTATGTGTGTTTGATTGAATACAGGCGTGTGCCTTTCGCAATCTGAAGGAAGTCGCTGTTTATTTTAATAGGTATACTATTATTTAGATACGAGTACCTACTTACACAATTCATTACGCATTTTATGCTTCGCTCATGAAGATATGACTTAATACTATATTCATCATCATCATCTCAGCCGTAGGACGTCCACTGCTGAACATAGGCCTCCCCCATGATTTTCCAAAAGGAACGCTTGGAAGCGGCCTGCATCCAACGTCGTCCTGCGATCTTCATCAGGTCGTCTGTCCACCGTGTCGGTGGACGACCTACGCTGCGCTTGCCGGTCCGTGGTCTCCACTCCAGAACCTTTCGGCCCCATCGACCATCTGTTCTGCGTGCTATGTGCCCTGCCCACTGCCACTTCAACTGGCTAATCTTCTGAGCTATGTCGGTGACTTTCGCTCTTCTACGGATCTCCTCATTTCTGATTCGATCACGTAGAGAAACCCCGAGCATAGCCCTCTCCATAGCTCGTTGTGCGACTTTGAGCTTATCAATGAGGCCCATAGTAAGAGACCACGTTTCAGTGCCATAAGTCATCACTGGTAACACACATTGGTCAAAGATTCTTGTCTTGAGGCACTGAGGTATTTTTGACGAGAAGACTTCGCGAAGTTCCGAATATTATATTATTTTGAATTTATTATTATTTTATAAGAAACCTAACATTGTGTATAACTGCAACCACATGTTTGTAGGTACCCCTAGAGGAGAACTACATATTGTAGACATAACCCTTGGTATACGACCGCAATATCTAGCGGTAAAATGTAACATGCTTATAACTAATTTTTGACATATTATTTTTAAAGCACTAACGCCTGCTTAGCAATACAAAACATTGCAATTTTACAGAGAAATATTCACATCCTCGGACGGGATTCAAACCCGCCGCGTCTTCCGACAACTCGTGTCTGACGCGGATTGTCAAAAGACGCGGGTTCGAATCCCGTCTGAGGCTTTATTAATTACTAGCTGCTCTCCGCGGTTTCACCCGCGCGGTGATGGATGATGATGATAATGATGAATTTGATATAGCCTATGTTACTCAAGCTGAATGTAGCTTTCCAATGGTGAAAGAATTTTTGAAATCGGTCTAGTACTTTTTGAGCCAATTCGTTACAAACATACATACAAATCTTTTCTCTTTATAATATCAGTATAGATAAATACTGCTTAGATTTAAATAATGTGACTTAGTGCGCACATCAAAATTGATGTGCGCAGTACTAAATAACATAATTTAAAGTTAACTTAAGCATACTTTTGAAGTAAAGACGTATAGTGGTTATGTACAAGTGTACCTTCATGTTATGTCTATGTAGGTATGTTAGTGTTGAACAAAGAAATATAGTTTAGTATTATATTTCCAACTACACTACGAACTAATCTGTGTTCGATGTTCTATATCCTATTTCTATGTCTGAATAAAGATTGAAGGTATAAATATTGGCGCAATCCGCTCTTGTCTCTGTTTATGGGTTTGATAAAGGCATAGCGTTGTGGAGTTGTAGCCAACCTAGTTTTGGCATAGTTGGTTGTGAAATACTGTCTCCCTTATCGATGTACCCTATCTTGCTACACCCACGGATGTACCTACCTATCGCTTCGTGGATTGAACTGAGGTAATTTTGATGGATAAATATCGATTCTTCAGCTTGTCGGGACTACTCGGTAAAGTAATTAAGTATGTATATTAAGCTTTTCAAGGTTTTGAAATAAATAGGTAAGTACCTACTTACCTACTGTTAGTACCTACTGGGATATACTTAAATGATAATGTTACTTGGGAGTCCTGAAGAGGTTTAGATAGATAGATAGATAGATAGATAGATAGATAGATAGATAGATAGATAGATAACATTTTATTGAGACACCACATTTATGATTTAGAAAATAAATAAAAAAACAATGCTAAAAACTAGGTGCAACAATGGGCGGTCTTACCCCTCGCAGCGATCTCTTCCAGACAACCCATTCGCAGAGGAATCTATATATATAAAAGCGAAAGGTCACTCACTCATCACGAAATCTCAGACACTACAAGTGCTAGGAGTTTAAAATTTTGCATGGGGGTTCTTTTTAAGACGTAGGTGCTCACTAAAGGTTTTTTTGGGGTTGATAGTTTGTATGAAACTTCGTTACTGCGAGTTCTAAAAGTTTAAAATTTTGCACGGGGGTTCTTTTTTGGACCTAAGAGGCGAGCCTATTGCAAACTATAGGATATATAGTAGCGCTATAGTATATATATACTATAGCCCTCCTTCAAAATTTATTGGTCAGAAAAAGCCAGTAACTGTCCAACCCGGGGATCCACCCAAGACCTCGAGGTTCCAAAACGGCACTTTTACCTCTATACCAAGACCAAGCGAGTGAAGCCGCTGGCAGGTCAGCTAGTATACAATAAAAGATAGACGTAACAATACAAAAACAGTAAACGCACTAAAAATACACAAGTATAAAGAGGGAGGAAGGCTTTTGGGCGAATTGTTTCCTAGCAAATGTACACGCACATTTTGTACATAATATTTTAATCCAACGCAATAAAATAATAACTAAAAGCTTAATTTCTAATCGTTGTTCATTACATGCTCACATATAATGAATATTACAATGTCTAAGAGTAATTCAGGTTGCAGGCAGTAGGTGCAACCTAGTTACCTACGGAATAACAAATAGCTATGGTAACCTAACTGATATAATATACTTATACAGGGTGTTCCGAAACTCAACGATAACCTGGTACCGGGCGAGAGGCTAAAGTATACCAGTAATAAAAAAAATAAAAAAGTCCACGTCACATAGCCAAGCGATAATAGACACTTTACGAAAAAGTTGAAAATTGGACACCCTGTGTGGGCCGAGAAAATCTGCTTAAGTGTATCGTTATCGTTATTATTATAACGTATTAATAATAAATGTCATATTTGACTGTCGATCGATAAATTCGACAATTCGCCGTCGACAAAACCGGTTTTATTGTCATATTTGACATTTTGATCGATAAATTCGACCATTAATACGTTGTAATACGAGGATTTACGTATTCAGTACAAACTATGAGTTATCTGTGCCACTATTGTACTAGATAAATGACAGTTTGTACTAAATACGTTAACGTACCGATTACGTTACACTTAAACAGATTTTCGCCATTAGTCGTAATTTAAGTACTGTGATCACAATTTTACAGTGATTTTTTTAATAATGTAAACTCAAATAACAGTTATATTAGTCGCAACCTCAAATCAAAGTAATAAACATTGTTAACAAGGTAAAATAAATTAAGTTTTGACGAGTTATTGTTTACAAAATTATTGTCAGTTAACTTTGACACTCCATGGTGAAAAAAAATATACCACACTATCCTTGGCATGTTATTTCAAAAGATGGCCCATTTCGTCTAGATTTCAAAACAGTACAACAATTGCCACTTTTCTTGCCAAGGAAAGTACTAGTTCGTATTTTCAGCAAAGAGATCCCTCAATAAAAGAGTTACATGTACTTGTACATAGTTGACATGTCATTGACGTTAACAAACTTATAGACTCCTCAATCCCGTTGCACGCACCAGAGTGTACACTTTATATATTATTATCTTAGTTAAACAAGTATACGTCTATTCGAGCCAGTCCAGCTGCCCAAGATATACAAGTCTGTCCAACAGTACACCCATAACCCCTTAAAGGCCGTTACTTCCATCCTACGACATGACTAAGGCACCAGAGCCCATCAATTGCAAAATCCCTTGCTAATCCACTTACTGCGCCTACGCAGCCCTACGTCCCCCCCTACTCCCCCCTCGAGAGAAATGCTCCGACCTTGTTTCTTGACCTACTGACGACGTCGCTGGCGAGCACAAACCCACACATAGCAGCCGCACGCACACAGACAACAACTGCCTCAGATTGGATCATAGTTTCTATTACTCGTAGTGATATGCCAGTACTGGCTGGTCAGTAAACTGTGCAGGCTTAGATATGAAAGGGATGCTTAGTTATTAAGTTTAATAGGTTAAATCGATTGTCAGTCATCTTTAAGCAGAATCAGATAGTAGGACTTTAGATGATAGAACTCGGAAAATCTAAATCTGATTATCTTTAATCATCAAATGTTTGTATGAGACTGGGTACTAATGCAGAGCCAATGACCCGCCTCCGATATATCAATTAATATATGAATCCAAGGTGTGCATGTATGTCTATATAAAATGTAAAAATTAATCATTACCCTTGGTCATAGCATCACGCGTGGACGGAGGGAACATTTCGCTAAGCATTACTTTATTTTGTTGTGTTAACTATTGTCAGGAGAAGATGGGTGGATATGGCGAGGCCGAAGGTCGAGCCTACTACGCGAACAAAGTCGCGGGCAGTTGGTTGTATATTATATAAATTATACATATTAAAATTGGCGTGGTTTATAGGTTTGAGGAGCATCGAGGCAAGTATCTGGCAAATCTGACTTTATATATTCTATCATAATCAGCCACTGTTCCCACTGCTGGGACTCGAGCCTTCATCTCAGAGAGAGGAGTTGGGTTATAATCCACCACGCGGGCCCAGTGCGGATTGATGGATAGGTTAGTGGCCAACCCATGTCGAAGTTTTCAGGCCGCCCGAAGGCCGTCGACAGAGCCTAACGACTGCTTGTCCTAAGACAAACAACCGGCTTAACGTGCTCTCCGAAGCACGGAAGCGCTCAGTTGAATAATGCCACTAGCACACACCCATCCAAGTCGTGACCGCGACCTAAGCGCGTTGCATGGGTCAGGAGTTTATTCTATGGTTATTAAGAAAGTTTAACGTACTTATCGTAACTCATTAATATCCAGCTAAAAATTATATTGTCATAATTCATCAGTTGCGTCATAAACTAACAATTAAATGATCATTACGCTTGAAGTAAATCATCCAATGAACGTGCGCGTGGCGTGCTACAAACTAATTGAAAGGTGTCCCAATGGGAACCTATTTATGTCACATTTTTTGTGCTCACCTACGTGTTATATACTTCTTGAGTTATAGTTGGTGCGAAATAAATATGCGCCTTACAGGCGACAAGTGCAATGCATTACATCGCACAAGTGTAATGCATTACAGCGCACAAGTGTAATGCATTACAGCGCACAAGTGTAATGAATTACATCGCACAAATGTAATGCATTACAGCGCACAAGTGTAATGCATTATAGCGCACAAGTGTAATGCATAACAGCGCACAAGTGTAATGCATAACAGCGCACAAGTGTAATGCATAACAGTGCACAAGTGTAATGCATTACAGCGCACAAGTGTAATGCATTACAGCGCACAAGTGTAATGCATTACAGCGCACAAGTGTAATGCATTACAGCGCACAAGTGTAATGCATTACAGCGCACAAGTGTAATAGTGGACGTATGGGAAATAAAAGTGGTGGTATGGAAAGGCACTTAGTTGTTCAGTCCTATAATATATATTTATGAGCATATAATTATAACGACACGACCGTTTCGTTCCTCAATAATATGATAAGTAATATAAGATAGTGGTAGCTATCGACGGCTTGCTAGAAGTATCAGAGGAATCGCTGTTTAAAAACTATCCAGATAAAGTCGGGAGCAAAAACTAGTATTTAATAAACACTTACATTTTTTTATGGGTTAGGTTGGTAAACGAGTAGCGGCTCACCTGATGGTTAGTGATGCCGTCCCCCACGGACATCCGCAATACTAGAGGTCTCGAAGATACGTTGCTGACCTTTGAGGAAGGATGAGAGGAAGGAAGAGAAAGAAGGAGTGAAGGTGAATTGGGAGGGGGAAGGAGAGGGATAACGGGGAAGGGAGGAATCAGGCCTCCGAAACCTCCCCACAAACTGACGAAACGCAATAGCAGGCTATGTTACTTCACGTCGGTGTTATGTGGGAGTGTGGTACTTCTCCGGTCGTGCCGGCACATTCGGCTGTGGGGTTGCAGCGTGGCACTACCACAAAAAACTTATGAATCAAAAGTTTAAAGGTTATAACTGGCAATACAAAATATAGATCTCCGATTGTTAGTTCTACTTCTCTCTACTTAGTATTAACATTAATTACAACTTCTTGTGTAGAAGGCAATAATAGTTTGGGCATTTAACCTTTTCAGCAATCATTTTATCATATATATTCGTAGGTGCACGTATGTTTAAGATAAAATATATTGTACTCTAGTGTATCAGGAGGATTGTAACACATGTATGAACACGAGGTATGCACGACTTTCCGCGCATATAATATTTATTTCATAACAATTTTTTTTTTAATTCTTTAGCAAAAGTCGCTCTCATCAAATATGCCGTCTGCCAGTTCGGCATAATTATCGTAAATTTAACAATAACATTGAAAAAGTTTTATGAAATTTGACAGTAAAATTGTAGAATATACCGCCGGTTACATGACGGGCACGTTAATTCTGCCTACCAAGCTCCGTACTGACTACAGTGCACGACAAATTTACGTGCACACATCTTATGCATTTTTAAACTTTTTACTGTAAGCCATCGCCCGCGTCTTTGCTGTCCGTCTCTCAGTCTGCAAAGAAATCTATAGTTTTGGAGGCTAACAGGTAGGCTGATCTTTTTACAAATTATATGTTAACATTTCTTGCAGCTATGATTCCGCTCAAGATGCTTCTTAAATAATGTAGCGTTTTAATTATAATTATGGTAAATTTCTTATTTTATATTAAATTATCAGTTTAAAACTTTAAATTATAATTATTGCATAATATTTGCATGTCTGCATGCAGGTTAAATACTTGACTGTTTTTTTCTAATTGCTATAAAAAAATTTGGTGAAGTGGCAGTGAGCAGGGCACATATCATTGTTCCGGGGCATCTATCGCGAATGGAGTCGCAAAGGACGACTTCCGACTGCAAAAGTTGATGGTAGCTGGGGCACTGCGTGAGCGGGCCCGTGCCCCCGTCACATGTCGAGAAGATGGAACTCCCGGGGTGTTTAGTGGGCAAACGGCCTTAACAGACTCTCAGACGGACTCCCACATAACCACCGTGCTCCCCCCGGGGCCAGTGATATCCATAAAGGATTATCCCAAATCCAAAAAAGCAAAAAACAGGGCACATAGCATGTAGAACAGAAGGCCAAAATGGGGGCCGGAAGGTTCTGGAGTTGATACCACGCAACGGCAACCGCAGCGTAGGTCGTCCACCGACGAGGTAGATAGACGACCTGAAATCATCATCGCCAACGTTGTCTTACTATCTTAGCAAGACAACGTTGGCGATGGTGATGATGCAGACAAAACATAATGAATATAGAAACATTATTTGCATTGGCGTTTCGATGAAGTTGCGTTGTCCGTGGTCACGTGACGAGTGTCTCTCTCTCCATTGTATAAACAAGCTCCTAGTAACCGACCTCAGTCAGCTGTGGCTGTGGCATTCATTGGCAGGAGTCACGCGTCGTCCATTAGCCGAGTCATGTCCTGTAGCATCAAGAATTTAGACTTGCTCTGCGCACGTGCTCGCGTCTATGTGTTCGTTATAGCGCGCATGTGTGTGTATGAACGTAGGGTTGGTCAAAGGAAGTTTCATTAATCATTTAGTATCCTTCTCACACGTGTATGTCTATTTAGTTAATTAAAGTATGTAATTTTACAGTTTCCACCAAACCGTTATATAAAACCGTATGCTGTCTATTGTTTACACACGTACTACTTGAGGCTTAGTTTCATTTCGATAAAGTATTTCGTTAACCAGTTGGTACATATATTTTTTTATTATCTTAGACTAATTATTCGCATACGTCAGCTGTGACCAGCAAACGAGAATTTATCGAGAGGGAGAAAGTTAGTTAAATAGTATTACGAGTCAAAACAAACATACACATCAAGTCGCGCGAGGGCCGCGAGGGTTACATAATCATAATCAGCCCATTTAGTTCCCACTGTTGGGACTCGAGCCTTCCTCTCAGAGAGTGGAATTGGACCATAATCCACCACGCGGGCCCAGTGCGGCTTGGTGGATAGGTTAGTGGCCAACCCCTGTCGAAGTTTTCAGGCTGCCCGAAGGCCTTCGACGTAGCCTAACGAATGTTGTCCTAAGACAAACAACCGGGACCGACGGCTTAACGTGCCTTCGAAGCCACGGAAGCGCTCAGTTGAATAATGCCACTAACGGTCACCCATCCAACTCCTGACCGCAGCAAGCGTTGCTTAACTTGTTGATCGGTTAAGATCGCCGAGTCAAACTCCGCTACGAGCGCTTCTACGTGCTAGGGTTACGAATAGGTAGAATTATATCCAATCATAATACAATAAAAATTTTGATTAGGAAGTATCCGAAACCGCTGCCTGAGCAGTTCTGATGCTTTACCAATAAGACCACCAAAATCATGCTCCAACTGTTAGTTTCTCTATTTAAGACCTAAATTGTACACCAATTTAGGTCTTAAAACGAGTGATACACTCACTGGTCGACAAAATAAAATGGACCAAAAACATTATATAAAGTTATATAAATTATGATTTTTCTGTCGTATAACTACAATCCAAAATTTTTGAAAGCCATGATTTTTAAAAATGAGATCTGATGCTGACCTTTAGAGTTCTGAAATTCGGTACAGTAAATGATAAGTTAATAATATCACAATTTTCTCCGCGCACCAACCCTAGGTTTTATAAACATTTGCACATTGGACGTGTGCGTGAGAAAAGCTATCGCTTAAGTCTCACATTAATGGCAAGCAGCCGAGCAGTCGTTATAGCTTAATAACCACCCGCGAAGTAGGCTAGCCAGCGCAGGCTCTGTAATCCACTGACGCGCTCCACTTTCCAACATTCTTACAGGCCCGAGGGTTCTCTACTAACAACTCCTAGACAACAGCGAGATGCTTCTACTTTGGGGGTGCTCTATGACGAGCTTGCACTTGATCATATGACATGACCTCCTTGCACGAAAATTTACCTTGACCTTACGTTTTTTACGTTAGTTTTTTTTCACTACCTAAGTTTATTAAACTCATTGTTTTTATATATATTCAATATGAGGATGGAAAGTACAGCTTACATACATTTCGCTTAGGATTTCGTAGTGTTATTGCATAGTTTTAAAAATTGGAACTAAACATCTTTTTACGCTGACTTAGAAAATATTTTATATATAATGTTATAATCGTTGTTTCGACATATCGGTAATTCAGCTTGAATATTATTTATATAATCTAAGCAATTCCCAAAATTTAAAATAATTATGATAATCTGTTTTTAACTAACTAGTCAAATAGCAGATTTCAGGTTCTAGCATTGTTATCATACGTATAGGTAACGAGTGTTTACACCCACCCTTCACCAATCCCCACTCCCCGTTCCTCACACCTGCAGGTATATCGTCTGTCCATCCGAGGGTCACTCGGAGAAATGGATCTTGTTATGAGAGAACCTTGCCAGGTTATCTCATAATGAGAATCCATTATCCAGGAGAAGTTAAAAGTCGCGATACCCAGGACCACGATCGCGATGCACCGACCCAACAACGGACTAATCCGTATTAGAAAATCCAATCAGTCATTTAAAAAAGTATCAGCATTACGATCAGGATTGTGTTTCACGTGTAATTCGATAAATTTTGCTTAGTTTTAGTTATATGACAATACGATTCAAATGTTCTTGTAGCCATATCCTGTAATACTTTATCAATATATTAGTTACAGATAATTAAACAAACAAGAAGCACCAAGTTTATTGGTGCAAATATGCCAATTTTCACAAAGATTTTTATATAATTTATCCAAACAAATTTTCAATTCTTAAACTGCATCAAATTGCAGTTTATGAATTGAAAATTTGATTGGGGAAATTATATACGTAAATGATGGAAATTTAATAGCTGGTTGTAAATTTATAACAGTATACAAAGTTGTAGACGAACATACAGATATACTTGTGTATGACTAAGATTGAAGTTTATGTTTATCTTATCGATTTAAGGTTGCTCAGCGAGCTATGGAGAGGGCGATGCTTGGAGTTTCTCTGAAGGATCGTATCAGAAATGAAGTAAGACAATCAATTCCGTAAGTCACTAACTAGTAGTTAAATTTTTTTATCAAAAAATGGTACCATGTTTTACTTTAGCGACCTACTGTTGAACTATCATAGTACCGACTTCGACAAGTTATTTCACACTCTTTGGTGTTGAAGTCGGGTCCATTTTTTGATAAAAAAATCTTATATTATTATGTTAGTTTGGATGTGCGATGTATCTTTGGTCCTTCTTCACTCTGAAATGCCTCAAAAAGGATTTGGATGAAAGTTCGAATAATGATACCGTAAACGCAGGAAAATGCATAGTTACAAAGATGCTTTTTTATCACGAACTGACGAGCATAATAATAACAAATTGTCAGTAAATTTAAATTTAGTGTATATATATATATATATATATGTATATATATATATAATATAGTTTTAGTTTCCTTTTCCGTTATACTTTATTATACTTGAATCAGTAATGTGAAAAAATTACATTTTGCAACAGCAAAAATAACGAATATACAGCCGTGCGATTCTCTAATGATAATAGGTCACCGATGTCAAATACTTTATGTGTTATCGCCCTTGTGCAAAAGGTTGATTTTCCAACGTTTCTTGTTCTCGTCATTTGTTTCACGGATGTTGTCAAAGATGCAACGATATTTGCTCTAATGCCCGGGTGACACGAGGCCAGTTTTTCAAGCCAGGACAGCAAGCTAGTGTCAGTAAGCTAGCAAGCTAGTACTTCTGGCTTCGGTTAGACAGAACTAGCTTCATTTCTAAGTGAAAAAATTACAAAACGCATGGTTCCTGCTTACTAGCCGACTGAAAACTGACTTTGGCGGCCACATGAAGCTAGTACACAAGCCAGGATAGTAAAATCAGTGGTGGGGGGGTGCTACTGGCTTAAAAATAGAACTCCATCCTATTAAAAACTGTCCTGGCTTGTAAACCAGCTTACTGGCTTACTAGCTTAGAAATGAAGCTAGTTCTGTATACACGAAGCCAGAATTACTAGCTTGCTAGCTTACTGACTTGCTGTCCTGGCTTGAAAAACTGCCTCGTGTCACTCGGGCATTACAACTTTTTATTACATGCATATTAAAGTATATACGGTAACTATAACAATAACACATACATTTTTGTCTGACTGTCTATTTGTTGCTTCTAATCTCCGAAGTGGCTGGACTTGACTTGAGATTGTCACGGACAGATATTTATTATAAAGATTTATTTATACAACTTTCAATTTGGACAAAAAGTATAGTTCCGCACAACCCGTAAAATCTAGTATGTATACTGATTATTCATATTTGTTCAATTTATTTTTGTGCTCAGCTAGTTTTCATTCAATACACCTTTTAGTATATTTCCATTTCGTGTATGCCAAACTTTATGAAACTGTTTGTTGAACCTGAAAATCAAATATAAAACTAATATAGTCAAAATTAATGTAACGCAAAAAAATAAAACCCGTGAAATCCAATATGTATACTGATTATTCATATTTGTTCAATTAATTATTGTGCTCAGCTAGTTTTCCTACAATATATCTTTTAGGATATTTCCATTTCGTGCATGCCAAATGTTGTGAAATATTTTTTTTTTTTATTGAACCTGAAATTCAAATATAAAAATATGTAAGTAATATGTTCGAAACAAATATATACATTTCTCTTCTTTTAAACTGCTTAATCTTTATCACTGGCTCCAATCAAACTGATACAGTTACGAAAACGACGGAATTATCTTGAATCCAAAATTAGCAAATGCGAAGGACGCTCACCGTTGTGTGTACCGTTCCACTCTGCGTCCAATAGAGCTGCTTCACCACGCGGTGTCGTTACGTAGGTGAACGTTTTGGTCAGGCTGGACGTGTTCTACAGTTTTTCTTTTGTTGTGTTAATTCTCCTTAAATAATCGGCCTTACTTATAAACGCTACTTAAATTTATGAAACTTCATTTAGTACGACGCAGAACAATTTTGTTGTGCGCACTCATCATCATCATCTCAGCCGTAGGACGTTCACTGCTGAACATATGCCTCCCCCATAATTTTCCAATAGGACCGGTTGGAAGCGGCCTGCATCCAACGTCATGCTGCGATCTTTATCAGGTCGTCTGTCCACCGTGTCGGTAGACGACTTACGCTGCGCTTGCCGGTACGTGGTCTCCGTTCTAGAACCTTCCGGCCCCATCAGCCATCTGTTCTGCGTGCTATGTGCCCTGCCCATTGCCACTTTACCTGGCTAATCTTCTGGGCTATGTCGGAGAGAGATGTTCTTCTACGGATCTCCTCATTTCTGATTCGATCACGTAAGAGATAAACCCCGAGCATAGCCCTATGTTGTGCGCACTATTTAACGTTATTTAAAGTTAAGCAAAGTTTTTAAGTAAGGCCCAGTGTCTATACAGCAATGTAAGTGCCTGCATGATTATCTATCTATATATTAATGTTATTTCTCCTATCCTATTTCTCCTAGTCACGCTCTCCTAATCACTCGAGAACGGATGGACCGATCTCGCTAATTCTGTTTTTGTTGTGTTAATTATTGTCAGCAGAAGGTTCTCATTAATGAAGAACCAAGAAAAGATGGGAGTCTATAGCGCCTACTACGCGAACAAAATCGCGGGCAGTCGCTAGTTTGAAATAACAATCACAAAGCTTGAATTATAATTCAAGCTTTGTGATTGTTATTGTTTATTTATTATCTCTTTATTATTTATATATATTATTCTATTATTATTATTTATATATATTATTATTACATATAATTACCTCTTAACTTTTGGAACCATGGTTGTCTTCAAAAGCCTATTGTTCTGGGGTAAATGTTCTCATGGAGTAAAGGTCCAGAATGCTCATGTACGAATGGATCCCCAACCCTGTTCAAAATCCATACGAAAACTGCTTTTTATATATACAAATTAAAATACGTTTTACCTCAGGATATCCGTTACAATTATTTAGCTCAAAACGTGAATGCTAAATGCACTTTGGCTCGATGATAAAAATGTCAAGCGCAGCTCTGAAAACGAACTGTTCCGTAAATACCGCCTACATTTGATGTTTTTGTTACGGTGTTTCGTTTTATTGTTTTGCTGCTAAAATAATATAATAGAGCTTTATCATGAAAACCACGAAAGTATTCATACTTGCACAAACAAAAACATCAAATGTAGGCGGTATTTACGGAACAGTTCGTTTTCAGAGCTGCGCTTGACATTTTTTTTTGTTTTTTATATAATATTCTTATATTCTTCGATTCTTATACATTGAAATTAACTATTTATTTGAATCATGTATTTTTTACTTCATATTATGTTTACGTGGCAATAAACGTTATTTGTTGCAAAAACAACCTTATATTCAAGGGCGATATCTCATAAAGTATTTGACATCGTTGAGCTCCTCGACGAACGCAACGACGAATCATTACAGAATCGCACAGCAGTGTGCCTAGCACAAATAACTGCGTAAATGTAACGTGAAACTGTAGAAACTGTCATTTATCTATGGCAACTGTGACACAGATAACTCACAGTTTGTACACCAAGCGTGACATGTTGAAATTTTCGACACGAATACTTTTTCGCAATTTGTTTGTGCTACGGTCTCTACGATGCTGAGTCATTCAAATTGTTTAATTTCAATAAATACGCTATTCTCTAGTTTTCCGCGCAATCCTAACGCAGCAACGACAGTCGCAGCAGCTTTGTTGCAACGCTATTGACAACTTTGATTATACTCCATATCTGTAGCCATGCCCGTATCGTACGGCTTGTTTAGCCTCTGCCCCTTAAGTATTTACAGCACCGAGGCAGACATTATTTATACGAGTCACCGCCATTACAATACAGTCGACACCGTGACATTACAAACAACAGTTAGCCGCGAATTCGCGGGCCGCAAGTGTGTCGGCGAGAGTGAATGCGGGCCCTGATAGCGAGACTTTTACTTTTCTACCCACCCCCCTCTCCACTACACACCCCTCTACGACCCGTAACGGCCCGTGCGTGGAAATAGTTTTCCTTGTATTTTTTAGTGTATTACTTTAATTGTTATGAACGCTGGACGGTTCAAATCTCGGAGAAGGCTTTATGTTAGTTAAGTTCAAGCATAACCTTTCAACTTAGCGGACCAAGGAGGAGCATTTCCAGTACTGGTCTATTTTTTATCGTTAGCGTGTAAGTTACTTTATTCCATCGCCTATTCTGTTCTTAATTTTCTTGGTTCAGTTTCGTTGAATGGTTATTCCTTCTATCTTTTGTATGTCTTTTGGAAATGGTACAAGCTCGATGGTGTTAAATGGTTACCTCTACCTAGAACAGACGCATTTCTGCACTGCGCCCGTGACCGTCAGATATTTATTTGTAAAGTCTCGTGTGCCTGTAATTTATCCGGCATATATATTTAGCTTTCGATCAAGCGCGGCTTACTCTTGGCATCGTCTGCGTCGTTCCAACAACAAAATACTCGCGCCATCTCTGACGACATAAACAGACCCATGTTCAGGCACTGGATCTCGGTCCACATGAACGAGAACAAATAAATGACCAAGCACAACTGTGCAAGTTACTGTATAAGTTATTATTGCCGATGAATGTTTCTTTATAACGCCCCCTATACAGGTGAAGTTTATTTTGTATTTGTAATGTTATGATGTGTATTGTATATTATACAATATGTAATTCGATATTAAGATGGCTCCTTTTGCATAAACAATTGTATTATTATTTATTACATATACGCTTCAAACCAGAACACGACGATGCGAACATTACAGCTCCCCAGTAGAACAAGGTATGGTCGCAGTACTTCCTTGGTTGATCTCACTCAGTTCTTCTGCCCATAGTTAGTTTCATTCAAATGACATTAACATCACTAAGGGTGGGGTACTGCCATTCCAGCCAAGCCATGCAGTGCGAATGGCATCTCGGTATTGTTGTTCTAAAATGAGAAAATATCGTACTTTATTCATTCTTTCCGGGTGCTCAAGTGGCATTATCTGGTTCAGTAAACGAGCTTGTTACTTGACTAACGGGTAGTACCATCCTTAAAAGTTCAAGAAGTTTACCCGACACGTCTCACTCGCGACCTTACAAATCTCCGTGTAAAAGACTTCAACGCGCAGAACCCGACTTCTAATGAATTTTTAAATCATTGTACTTACTTTTTTATGAAGCCTTGAGCTTTTATTGTCTCGTGGTACTAATGAAAAGTAGAGTATTCATCTCGAGGATAAAGCCAGTCTTCGTCTTGGGCGGCTTTAACCGCGCTCTTCACTCAGGACTCTACATGATAAACACATAATACCACATAACCGGTGGTATTCATAAGAAATCAATACATTATAGCAGAAGGGGCTATTGTCTCACTCAATCATACTGCTATGAATTCCTGGTTTCGTAAGGCCTAAGATTTTAACTGAAAAATAATATATCGGCACAGAAAAGGCACTAAAAACCGCGTCTGAATAAATAGATTAGAATTGACTAATGCATATTCTTTGTCGCATATATTTTTGCCTTAAAAATTGTACTACTCAATTATTAAGGAATCTTAATCATCGTGTTATGTGATGAATTAGGAAATAGTTTAGTGTTTCTGTAAGTACAGTTTAAACGGACATCCTTACACAAGGCAAAAATAAATAATTATTCTCACATCATCCACCCTTTTCCCAGCTTTTTAGAATGGTCACAATATTATAGGAGTCTCTTCTTCGTATAGTAAATAAGTCATTTGATGCATGCATCAAGTTTTTATTTAATGTGTTCCACGATTAATCCGCCAATCATAAATTGATTTAGAAGAATGTTTTAATGTTATTTTGACGGTTTGACTTACTCGGTAGGTATAGTCGCGTATCTCAACCGGTTTCGAGACATTTCGGGCCACTTCTTCCTGGAGTACTTGCGTTCAGCTAGTACTAGCAACTTTTTTGTTCCGTAGGTCATACGTCAGATTAGGTGCCATATCAATTTCATTGAATTTAGTTCAGATTTTTTTAAAACAATAACATAAATGTAAACACAAGTGAGTGACGTTTTGGTTTGTGGTGCCCTTCTGCAAAAGATTTTTAATCTCTGTTTTATCTGTGTATTTTTCTAATTTTTAGTTTAAGTTTGTACATAATTATAGATAAGGTCTAGAAGTCGTTTTATAATAACTGTTTTACTCACTATTAAGAGGCATTTCACATTTTAATGCGCGTAATCGTAGATTTTAAGCGCTTAATTTACTATCATAGGAAAGATTCACAAATAGTTGAATAATTGAAATAAATAGAATAATCTGTCCTCTTTTCAGTTAATGTACCACATTTACAAGCATAACTTTAATTATTTTGTAGTGACCAATCTCCCGCACCTCGTTTTACGAATTAAATGGAATATAGCAAACTTCAGAGTTCTATCTCTTGTATAAAAACTCATCAAATTAACTAAACAAAAAAATCTATTCATCAGGAATATAATCTTGTTGACACACAGTGTACTAGAATATCGATAATTGATCATTATTATAGAAAAAAAATAAAGATCTTTCGCCAATTTCCACGAATTATATCAGCAGTTTAACACGATTTATTGCGTTAAATAAAGTGTAATTCCAAACTGATATTATATCAAAAGAAAGTACATTCTTCAATTAATCTGATCTCAGTTAAAATATGATATTAACTCTGCTTTGTTAGACACGAAAAAATATTTAACATAAGTCTAAATGATTATAAATTCGATCGACAAGAAATTGATTGTTTACTCATTCCAAAGCCACAGTTTTTAAAATTAGTGCAAGTATCAAAATATGTTACTCACAGTCACGCTATTCCGTCGTCACTTCTTTCGCCTGTGTAAGCGATGCGCTGGCATTTACCTAAACTTCAGTAGAGTGATTTTGTGAAATGGCTCTTAAGTTGCTTAGATAAACTAATGTAGCTGGATAATATGATATGATATTCCTGTTGTCCATGCGTCCTCTCATTGTTCATGTACCTACGTAATATTAGCTGTAAACTTTCTTATACAGTTGCCATGTGAAGTCGCCATTTACATAATTGTAGGTTTCATTGGAGGCGGTTTTATCTTCAGCTGTTCTCTTTATGAATTGAGATTGCGCTTTGCTAATTTGTAAGCGTAATCATGTTCTCTCTAAGGATACATTAATGATGAACAGTGTAGTTTCTTTCAGTCTTACGTACTGATATCGCAGACCTTTTTAATTTGTCATAGGTGACATTTAAGGTACGTTGCTTAACGGAAGAAAGGTTATTCCAATTTAAAAATGTTAAACAGGATCAGCCGTGCGATTCTGTAATGATTCGTCAACGAGCTCACCGATGTTAAATACTTCGCCCTTATACATAAGATTGATTTTCGAACGTTTCTTGTCATCTCTTCATTTGTTTCACGGATGTTCAAGGATGCAACGATGTTTGCTCTTAGAGAATAGCACGGCTGTATTTATCTATACTTAATAAATTAGTAAGTAAGTAAAAAGAAGAAAGATTTGTATCTTCGTATATAACTAATAAACATAAAAACTACTGTGCTGTTTTCTTAAAGTTGTTTGGTACGCTCTTTTACTAAACGCCATACATCTGGACCCCAAGAGTTCATAGTCTTAACTCCAAATGGAAAAAAAATATTTATTATTATGTCCAAGACATAAGCATATTTTCTCTGTTTGAGGTTTTCAGATTCTGCAGCAGCACCTGCCGATCGTGAAATCCGCTCGAGGTGAGAAGGGGCAAGTGTGTCAAGTTGCGTCCCACACCAGCGGTCTCTCATGACTCCACGGAATCATCGTCAATCAACTTTGCGCACTTACACTTATGTTTATCAATATATAAGTTTAATTACGGATTATACGGACCTAAACTTTTAATAAGGTTTATACACAACCTCACCTATATAATAGATCCTTAAACAAGTTCAAGTTGAAAAATTTAATACCGACATCCATTCTACTCAGTTATTGGAGTGTAACTCAAATACTGCTAGACCGAATTTAATGAAATTTAAATGGGGCCACACGAGAAGCACCAGCTTTTAAACAAAAAAAAAATTAAGAATCGGTTCACCCTATTGAAAGTTATGAGGTAACAAACATAAAAAAAGGAAAAACAAATTACATACAGTCGAATTGAGTACCTCCTCCTTTTTAGAAGTCGGTAGAAAACACAATTCATTGTAAGCCCTGGTGTGTCAGGACTCTTAGTGAACCCTTGTACTGACTTGAAACCTCAGGTAAGGACTCGACTTGTGACTTAATGGATACTTGAAACTATCATTGGTACTGTCGCATAGTAGTAAATAGTAAATAAAGCCCCTGATTTATGTCACACGACGTGAAAGACAAATGAGTAGAATGTTTAAGAGAACCTTGCCTACATATTTGCGTAATATTATGTAATCTTTAAAGACCTGCTAAGAGAATTCGCTGCTGATCTTGATTCATGTGAAGTAATTTACATCATCTAGGCAGAGACGATTTGCATTTCTTTTTTGTCATTTCGCTTTCTCTTCGCCACAAAGAGGCTGTACCTACTATACTTATTATAAATGGCAAAATATTTATCAAATTGGATACCCTATGTAAATCTTTATTTGCGCAATAATGAAAAGGAACATTCATAAAGGAAATAGTAGACGGTCTTACATACACTCACGGAGCGGATTTTACCAAATTTACCAAGAGGGATATCTACCCCACAGTTGGGCAAACACCTCCCTTCATTCCATTTTGCTACCATGATGACTCTTTTCTAATTTTCCGTGTTTAAATTACATTACGCATCAAATGCATTAAAGTACATAATAATATTATGACACAAATTTTGACAAATACGAATTTTGCGCTTATATTAAGTTTATAAACCAGCCCCAGATATATACTTGCTGCTATCCTGAAATAACATCAGTGGGTCTAGGATGATTAACTGCGTTACTGCGAATAGTTTGTACGACGAAGCGTGACGCGTTGACGCTTACGATACGAATACTTTTTCACAATTTGTTTGTGCTACGGCCACTGACTAACGTCCACTTTCTTTATTCTATTTATCCGCAGTTTCCCATACTGGAGATATACATTTTAAATTTTTTTGTAAATAGTGAACTAAGAAGTTTGAACCTCTTTATATGAGACGCTGGTGTAGTGGAGACCGTAATTGTGCAGGTAGTTTCAAAAAAAAGCTTTGGTGCAATATGCTACCTATACACCCTATTCTTATCTGTACGGGATCTTTAACATGGATTATCTCGAAAACCTTGCGCGTTATGTTATGTGGCACCTTTAGTTTGTCTATAGATCAACTATCAATATACATCGGATTCATTACTATGAATATATCTGCTTATGCATTGCAAATTTCCTGCATGCAATAAAAATGTAGAGTTACGATAGATTAGAGAGCCTTTAGTACTGTGGGTCGAGCTCGAACATATGCTTAAGTGTAATGTTATCGTATCGTTTACGAATGCAGTACAAACTATGAGTTATTTGTGCCACTACTGTACTAGATAAATGACAGTTTGTACTAAATACGTTAACGATACGATTGCGTTACACTTAACGGATTTCCGTGCTCGGCCCAATGATTCACTCTAATCACATTTTCACACAAGCTTGATTGCTAGGTTTCATTTTTGCATCCATATACATAATCGTTGCTTGAACAAAATAAGCAACGCTGATTTTTCAACGAGCCGCGTCATGCAGGGCGATGCAAATAATGAAGGAACATTGAATTCATTCATTGAAGTAACGTTTATACTCACGCGCGTTACAAGTGGCTGTTTCGCCCCACACGCACCCCAGTCTACAAATTCAAAATTAGGCAAATTATTTATAACTATTAAAGTATAGTAACTACACATAAGTATATTATTAGTAACTACATATTAGTATAGTACTAACACGGCATTCCAGTTGGGTTTAAGTGATTGAATCGGGTAATTTTAAATACAGGGTGTTTGGTAGAGGGACCGACAAACCAAATAAGCGTGTTCGGGGGCCCACTTGGAGAATACAAGTTGGCCAAAAAGAAATCCCCGACACCCCAATTTTTTTAAACTTTTTTTGTGAATTTTCTCGTTTTCTCCAATATTGTACCAATTTTGATTTGCGTGTTCTGAAGGTGTATTAGAGACCAAATTCAACTTAAAACATCCGGTCTAAAACAGATTTAACAAATGTTATGGTGGTAAATAGGCATAATTTCGGAGAAAAAGGGAAAAAACACAAAAAAAAGTTAAACATATTGGGGGGTCGGGGATTTTTTTGGCCAACTTGTATTCTCCAAGTGGTCCCCCGAACACGCTCATTTGGTTTGTCGGTCCCTCTACCAAACACCATATATAAAGAAAAGCCATATCCCTATTCACCTGATGCAATTATAGAATATATTTGTGTTTGACAATAAAGTGCAGACGGTTGTGCATAAGCTTATTGCGAATCTATCAATTTTTTGCGTTAATCAAGTTATACGCATTAATAATTCAATGCAAGACCAAAGATCAAGCCTTTTCAATGCCTTCTAAGAACCAAGAACGACGCCAATTCATAGTAAGCCCCCCCTTTCTGCCGCACCATGTTTACGGATGTAGCACACTCGGTGCAAGTGTGTCAGTGGCACACTTTCTCGCAAGGGGGGGATGGGGGGCAGGCAGGCAGGGGGGGCTGGAGACCGTGACTGCGCGACAGAGGTGATGGTCAAGGTTAGATGCTTTTTGGCTGGTGTTTGTGTGTTGTATTCATTTTCTGCAGCTTCATTTAGACTAAGTGATTTGCGAACATTACGATACTCTTTTCCATTATTGGTCTGTTTTATTGTTAGGTTTGTGTTTGACCAACGTCTCACTTCATGGCCAGTGGTTAGTGGTGATGAAGCAGGAGATAGATATCTTCTATCTCCTAGACTATGGTAAAAACTTGATCTTGATGACAGCTGTCAGGACACGCCTTATATGATCAGCAACAGAATTCTAAAATTTAAATGGTATACCAGGCCAGGTGTACTGGAAAATTCTCTATCAGTAGATGTAGTTTTCTACGTCAGCTTCAAGCGGAAGATAGAGATAAGAATCGAACCCGCACTAGTCAAGTTGGCAACCGATTCTTCTTAGCGATGCTGAAACATCGCTGGTGAGATTTAACGATCTTACAATATATGAAGGTTATCAAAGAAGTATTTTTTGATATTATGGAAGCTGAGTTATTAATATTCGTATTTTTCTTCATTTATCGGATGGTCAGTGATGATGCGCTCGAAGGTGGTATCACACTAGACCTAGAAAAAAATAGCGACTGGCTTCCAAAAATGGCTAATAAGGAGTTACGAGAACTCATTATTACTTGGATACAGTTTTTTTAAACTTGATGTTGATAGTTAGCCAACAAGTGCCCTACTGCCAGCCTGTACGTTTAATCACGATTTTACTTTCATCTAAAACTGAAGCCGTAAGGGTTTTTATCCTCGCTTCAATTTATTCCTAAATACCATCATTCAGTGTGGAGCTACTTGTTTTTACCTACGTTACAGCCAGTCGCATTTATTTTCCTTTCAACATGTTTTGAAGCAAGTTTCAATAACACTACATTATAAATCTACATTATATAGAGTTATAACTGACTTTACAAATTCAGTTCAAATTTCAAGTGACTATTGCAATTTAATTGCTCCACTAAATTGGCTAAGCTTACCATTTGACCTACTGACCTGATTGTCAGCGGTTTACTGCAACACTCGTTCTGCAGAAAGTAGCTTCTCCATACGGATGTTTTAATATTTTACTTTTGTCATGGCTATGAGGAGACGGAGGATTCCCTCCACCCTCGGTATACATATGAGGCGAGGGAACCATACCTATTACGTGGTAGGTCTCTTGTGCTAGATGCTGTCTTGGTTGGTACTACCGCAGTGCCAGATATTCTGCCACGAAGAAATATTCCGCAAGCATTACTCTGTTAGGGTGGGCAGGACACTGTAGCACAGACATTTTTGAGCTAAAGAGACTGAAAAACGAATGTCTTCGGACGACGAGTGCAGTACAGTGCCACGCAAACTACAGTTGTGAGCTGGGTGGTATTGCAACTGTCATGGAAAACATGGTGCTTACCATCCGACGCACAACTTGTCACTGAATTGCGTAAAAAAACTATATACACCATGCGCCAGTGTCATCCATAGTATGGCAGTAGGTCACCACGGTTCCTATCAAAAACTTGATGTTGAACTCGAATAACTTGTCAAGCATTAATAATGACCGTACCCTATCTGGTTCAAACTGTGGTGATTAAAATATATTAAAAAGTAAACGATTCAATATATTTTAATATAAGATATTCAAGAAAACTTAAAAACTGTATGAATACTGTTCGTGTGTAAACAGTAACTGCGGAGAGCAGTAATGCGCACGCGCACCAGACGCGAATCTGCGTAATTAATCACTGCGACCTAGAACCCCAGTCGTCGTGTAAAGGTCGTGGGTGTAAGCCACGAGCGGTAGCGGGTATTCTATACCATTAACTGACTTCACATGACTCCTGGGGTATGGCTTCAGCGACTGAGTAATATCGCAATTCTACCAGTTTCACGTGCTTACTACACTATACCTTTAAGTGAGCAGTCGCTCTGATATGTAAGTGTCACGCGTGACAGTTGGTGTGCGACCCAGATTCTTGTTCTGCAAGGCACTGCGATGTGCTCGTCACTCTCAGCATGCGCCGCTTCGTCCCATTCACCTGCTAATTTTATTGGCTGCAGTACTCTTTACAGAATGTCATAGAATACTTATAGTATACATAGTAGTGCTTAAGCGTCGCAGTTTCTAGGGTAGATAGTTGTCTCTGCGGTGGTACCTTCCAAGATATCTGCGGTATCCCCTATCCTTGGTATAGTGGTTTTTGTAGTCTAGGCTTTGGTCTGTGACTACAACGGAGACGGGTACGAAGTTTTCTGATAATAAATAACGGCTAGTCAAAACTTCATTGTTTAATTCAGAAATACTACAATGGTAAAACATAGCACAAACTGACATGGTCACTAATGCAAGAACTAACGTTAGAAACTGGATATTTACCATGAATTGTAACAACACCTACCCGCAGATACTTCAGTTTACTCGTGAACATGGCGCATGCGACTGTGTCGAAATATCGAGAGCTCACAATAAATACAACATGTTAAATATCACGTTTCCAACGTTAATTGTTACATAGCACATCGCCCGCAGACCATGTGTAGTCGTTCGATGTGGGATACCGTCGTTCGAGCCAAAAGAAGTCGATGCACGAGGAGATGTATCAGGAAAAAATCTTATTATTAATGTTAGTTGTACTTACACACAACTAAGATTAAAATCTGTCGTGTCATTAATTCACCATTTTTACATGACAAATAAAAGGTCAGACTTTCGCGGTTGTTAACTAAGTTATAATTAGTACAAAATGTATTAAACCGTGGTCTACATCACATGAGTACTAATTATAACAAAATAAAATATGTTATAATAATGTTACTGTTTACCATTTGTTGTAATGTTATATCTGATTCGGACGAATTCCGCGCACGAACTGTGACATCTGCAGTGTTGACGTTAATCGAACCAATATTTTTGCTATGCTCGTATGTATATGCATACACATAGCATAACTTAGTATGTATGTGCTAATATGCTATGCTATGTGAACGGTTGTCCCGTGTTCTTTTGTTCATTTACAAACCAGTGAAGAAAAAATTAGCTAAGAAGCTAGTCGAGGAGATATCCTGATCTATCATCAGGTATCAGAATAGCTTTTTGCACAGACATCGGCTTATACCAGCGTTCTACATTCAATTTTAGCAAGGTTAGTTATTTGCTAGTTATTGCCCGCTCATTCTCACAACTTGCGCCACTGTAAGTTCACGTACAAGTTCAAGTATGAAGGGCAAGGCGCGCCGGTACATATTATTGTTTATTTGAGCGGTTTTCACTCGATCTTCACAAAGGTCGCCATCGCCTTTCGCTGGCGTCTGCAGTGGGAGGAGCTTGGGTTGTTGGTGCTGCTGCCGCGGGCGCTGTCTGTCTTTTTGTAATGCTTTCTAGGTTAGATGCGCGATGCATCTTCCATTTGCTGCATAATAAAGAGTAATGGTAACTACAAGTAAATGAGCTACATTAAAGCGACGCCCCCGATTCGATCTACCGTATTGTCCTTGTTCAACGTAGTATGGCCAGCACACTGCTCTAGATGTCTTGTGCATGTTTCTTAAAATAAGTAATTTTTAGACATAAAAATCTCCTATCTCCTGAAAACTGCACAGTGCATCAGTGAGCCTGGTGCTACAAATTGAATCTAGCCATATAAATAAATATGGTCGTACATACAAATAATAGGAATCTATCAGTAAATCGCAAGCTCTGTTTGTGTGGTGTTTCCAGAAACCATATTTTAGTGGATGGTTTATTGTATAGTAGGCCTACAGTAAACATCTCTCTATCTATCTATAGTATATTGTGTTCTAATTTCTCCATATTCCGTTTTTCTGTTATTTTATTAAGAAACACCAAACGGTAGAAGCACGAGACCCACCTGATATTAAACGGTAACCTCTGCCTAGAACAGATGCATTTCCTAACAAGTGACGAACTGCACTGCGCCCGTAACTCTGAGACATTAAGTTGTTACGTCTCATGTGCCTGCAATTTTGCCGGCACCCATACTTTCAAACCAGAACACAGTATTGCGAATTGCGAACATCACAATAATTCAAATTCAATTCTCAGAGGAAGATCTCGCTAGTTCACAAGAGTTATCATTAAAAACAGTATTACTTTTGTTTTTAATGTTTCTTCTCATAAAAATAATCAAGATAGTTTAGGCCCGTATTCTAGAATTACGCTCAGTGGTGAATTTAAGCTTGAGCATAGATCAGACTAAATATATTTTTGGAATTTACTGTCAAGTCTCTAGTTATGTCGAAATACTACATAAAAGTGTGTGTGTGTAAAATGACAATATTAGTCGAGCTTCACAATTAAGCATATTTCTAGAATACCAGCCAAAGATTTGTATATATCGCTGGTTTGATTAATATACTATGCTATTCGATAACACAATCAATAGCACTAGAGATAACTAGGTCTGTGTAATTTGCAAAAGGATATTATACCCTTGCCACCGAGTAGTCAAATTGTATATGCTCATACGAAGACCTCAGTCGTCATGTTTCTAAAGTATATTATTCATCAGACCAACATTTTGCTAGAAAAAGGATTTGATTTCGGGTTATTTTCCCATCTATATCATATTTAAACCGAGTTTGTTTTTTCATTATCTGCGCTATCGCTTTAAATATATCACTAATGAAAACATTAATCAGGTCTATACACCATAAATCCCGTATTCTCATTGGAACAGCGTTCATAATGATGAAATGTGAATAATTAGCAATAAATCACAGAAGGTTGAGTCGCAGCGCGGCCGACGCGGCGCGGCGCGGTGAAATCAACCCGCCGTAAGTAGGTTGGTGAAAGAATCTCTCCGAGTGTACGGTCAGCAACACAGGTTGCCATTTCTGATGCGTGATTTTACAGTGCCAAGACGCGCTTTACTACTACCAGTAAATCACGCTTAACCATAAGTAGAATAAGTAAATTTAACATTATATTTCAATTTAGTTCAATTTGTTTATTTGTATTACAAGAATATTATATAAACAATTATTTCACAGTTATATTGATATATCTGTCCGATACCTTTTTTCACAACTAATTGTATTACGAGCTTATTTCATAAGTTTTCCATTAAATACTTTAAAAAAATATCTTCTTCATTCCTTCCACCTTAATATCTTCTATAAACCTTAATTTCAAGTTAGGGTAAACTAAAAACCATATGAAGGTACAAAATAGAATATTTTACTTATACTGTTCTTGATACAACGCAAGTTGTTGTCAAATACTTTTGATTATAATATATACTTAAATTATGTAAGTATATCTACATAATCATTTATCAAAGGATAATTTTCGTTTCAAGAAATTCAATTACTTTTGCCTCAAGCATTTGAGGTAAGAAGTATAAATTCCATCATATTTTTCATTTTGTCCCCTAAGTAATGAATAGAAAATTGAATTAATATGTATTATCTGATTACCGTTAGTATACGTTACAACCTACATTATAAAACATAGCCTTGCGACGATTATTCCGAAACACCATTGATATGGCGTTTTATAATTTTATTTAATTCTCTGATAGATTCCAAAGATAAAAAGTACAATCCCCTTATATCTTGAGTTGACATGATTTTTGTTCGCACCGTACGCTGCGCATGTGTGAGTGTGTCCGTTGACAATATTACGCGTGTACGTGCGAGTTTCCCGCACGTGTGTGTGCGCGTTTTCTCTCGCATGCCCTGCGCATACACCGCGCCGCCGCCATGCCGCACGTTGCAAAAAGCCGATTTGACGTACTGTGTGCATTATGACAATTTTCACATCCGACTTTCTTCAAAGCACGGGAACATTACGTGAGCTGTGTGAACTGAACTTGGACGGATCTTTCTCTCGACGCTTCACACCTTTGTTTGCGATATCGATGTCTAATGTGGCCTACTAAGTTCTTATGTCTTATTTAATTTTTAGAAACTACTATTGTTATTAAACCAATATTCCTAAGAATTGAGACGAGTGAAAACTCCTGTTGGTTCACTGAAAAAAAGTAGTGGAAATAAAGATGCAGATTTATCATTAACAAAAATCTCAGTTTATTTTACATTAATTTACAGTTTACCTAAATTGAAAAAACCTCTTGAAAAATAACATCATTTTTAGAACATACATTATTATGAGAGTTCACTTACAAACTACCGCTATATTATGGAAGGGTTTATTATACAAATAATGTTACATATTATATTTACCAATAAATACTTAAGCTCTAAAATTATTTCTATAAAAGGTACTTTTATTAAGATCTATTTACACATCCTGTGGGAAACGCAGCGTGCGAAACACGTGCGGCATTTTAGTTGGACCCATTACTGAAACTGACCTTTAGCATCGGGTCGTTTAAAATTGGAATAGGACTAAATGTGCATACAAAGTTTGCCGAATGTGCACTGGCCTGATAACCTTTCTGTTATAGGAGAAAGCTTTGAAATAGAATCTAGTTTTGCTTTCTTTTTAAATGCAATCAATTGTTATTCACGCCACTCTTGATTATTATTAACCTACATAAAGTTTACCGGCAGAACTTTGCATGTTTTGTTTTTAAGCATTACGAGCGTTTCACAGACGCGCGTTGATCCCACAGCTTGTGATACTATCCATAGCCGTCCGTCTGTCCGGCCACGTCACAGGACGAGCAGACGAGCTTTTACTGTGCGTCTTAATTATGTTAAAACAGTCTAAGTACATTATGTTTGGATTAGTAACGACATTGAAATATTATTATAGTCTCAATGTTTTTCTGTAATGTCATTTGATTAAGGAGTCAAAGGACTACATCATGACCTACAATCTCATTTAAAAGCGATATTAGTTGGCATACAAATATAGAATCCTTGGAGCGGTGCCCTAAATACCGTTTGTAATTAAAGCTAAAATAGATTGCGCAACAACGGATCGATACTATTATACAGCTGTGTTTTATCGATTTTTTCCGTTCCGTTTATTTCCCGGACGGCCCGGTTCCGCCGCTCGCGTGTGCATGCCGCTTTACCTTGAACTGATGTGTAGAGGTGGAAAAAAATCAATATGTATTATTCGTTTTGTTTTAAAGTATACAATAATACACAAGTATTTCTTATGTTAATATAACGAATAAAAGTAATCACAACACTTTATACTGTCACTTATGGACTTCGTTATATAAACAAACGTAACGTCACACCTGTTTCCCGGAAGGGGTAGGCAGAGGCAACGGATTTCTACTTGCTACGATCTTTGTAGTACTTGTCAACAAGTTTTTTATGTAATTTTGCTTTAAAGTCTTATCATTTTGAGCACAGCTTATTATCAGTTAACTTAAGTATTAATAATATTGTGAAACAAAATGTTTTGATCTCATTCTACACGACGAGTCCTAAAGGACAAATATCTGCGCCATAAGGTAGTCATGAATACAGTTTATAATATAAATAATTCGGTTCTAAAATGTATTTACATACTGTGGTTGTTCCGAATGTGATGAAGAAATCATTTAAAATAAATTGTGATTATAATTGTACAACAATTCAAGAAATCATAGTACGCTAAGCAGATACGATAAGATAGTTAGAATATTCGAATTAGAATACAAAGGGAAGAAATAAAAAAATACGTATTAAATCAATTGTAACAAACTTACTAAAATTATTATTCAAATGTTATATATAATTCTGTTTATTTTAGCCTCGTTTGCTTTGTCATAATTTGTTTCTTATACTAATTAAGTACCTATTTTATACAGTTTATAACTAAATAATATCTGACTAATATAGGTAATCGGAGTAACCATTCACATTATTCGCAAAATAATCATTAATTAAGTAAATCACTGCGAATAATGTGCCCATTTCTAATTTCAGTAAAAAACTTATTTAATTATATGAGAAATTAAATTTTCATGTCGCGCGAAGTAAGTGGAATGATACAAGAATAGATTGAAGAAATAACAACGAACGATTATCTACAATAAATCTGAAGACAGCTTAAAACTAGTTAACATTGCACTTGTCCTTAGGAATGTTACACTAAAAGGTTATAAAATAATATGAGTTCTTACAATAGAGTACGTTCACTTGCGACGCGACCTGACGCCGCGCGATCTGACGCCACGCGATCTGACGCCACACGACCTGACGCGATGCGACACACACACATACGCGCACAAACAACTTATGAACGAGGAAATGCTTCGTTTAGAGCTAGGTGGAGTCGGACTCAGTCTCTGCCAATCCGCTTATGGATCTGTTGGTGCTTGATGAGATGCGCCTTCTGGCGGAAAGCCTTCGCGCACACGTCACAGCGGAATGGTTTCTCTCCCGTGTGCGTGCGCAGGTGCACCTTGATGTTAGACTTGTTCAGGAAACCACGATTGCAGATCCCACAGCGGTGCACCGGCTTCTCTTTACCCAACAAGCCGCTGAGTTCTGCGGCCGTCGCCGCCTGAAACGCCATCGAACTACTGCTATGCAGACTGTTCTGCTGCTTTGCCTTCGATCGAATCCGTTTACTCTTGCTCGAGGTAGAAGAAGTCGTCGTGTGAGCATGAGGGTAGCCCATCAATCTGTCGGGACTGCACAAACCGTCCGGTTTTAAACTGAGCCCGTAGTGAGATGCGTACCGACCATTGAGCAGACTGCCGATACCATCTGTGGTGGACACAGCGTTTCCGGGTGGTGACGATGTTGATATCACATCCATGGCATAGTTCGTCGAGCTCGACGCTTCCTGCTTCACCGGAGGACCATTCTGCAGTCTGTTCTGCAGAAGCGGCATATACCTTTGCGTCAGTAAAGTCTGTAGGGTTGACCCTGCTTGTCCTAAACTTTTACAAAACTCTTGGCTCTTAGAAAAGTCTTGCCCTTTACACGAAGACGAGAAGTCGAGACTCGAATGATGGTTTTGCTGCATGGGCGGAGGGGAGCTCGGCAAACCGAACTCCGAGAAATCTTGGGACACGATTTTTTCGCCGTTCTGATTTGGGAACCAGGATTCAATGTCCAGCCAGCTGTCTTTGGAGTCGTTTCTGTCAGGGTTTTCGGGTGGCGTGGGGCCTATAGCGTGCCCGATAATGGCGGCGATTTCTTCTATTGAGCTGACATCGTACATTTCTTTACTCTGTGCATCTTCGAAGAGTTTAGCAGGAGGCGAGCAAGACGCAGCGAAGGAGTCGGCGGCAACGCACGCCTCAGAGAAGGATTTGGAGTCGCCATCTAGGAATGGCTTAACATCTTCTAAGTCTGTGGGATCATTATCAGCGGTACACGTCGAGGAGGAGACCACGTTGTGTTCTCCACCGTAGCCGGACTGCGTGGGGTAGTTGTTGTTCTCCTCGGGAAGGCGCTGAGCGATTGCATGGTAGTGATGGCCGGAGATTCCATTGATAGATAAATGGCCGGTGTAGCCGGTGAAGGGAGGAAGAGGCTTGAGCTCAGCGAGAGGCGGAGGAGCGAGCAAAGAGTCGAGGAGCTCTTGGCAAGACGGCGGAGAGGAGGTGGCGTCGAACTTGGGGTCGAGCCAGCAGGTGCCCAGCAGCAGCTCGTCGCCGCCGCCGGCGACGCCTGCGCACTTCATCCCGCGCCTCACCGTGACGCCCGAGCCCACTGACACCCCGCCACCGCCATACTTGGACGTCGCCACCCTGCCGCACTATCTGTAACAACGAAATTAATACACGTTATAGAAATCTTACTAGCCAAATACATAAAGTGGTACATTTTGTGTTTTAATTTGTGATTTCCTCCGTGGGGAAAGGGAGTCAAGGAGTAAGCCTAGCACAGTTCTAATTGAACTTATTTTATTCAATTTGAATTGTGTCCAATTTTAAGTACACTGTCCTCTATATAATTAATTTCGAACGCAATCTTGTATCTTAGAAAAACGTTGGCATGCAAGCAGGCAAATGAGTGCGCAACGCGGTAAGTGCGGGCGGCACGGCGCGTCATCGTCACGCGCCAATAGACATTCGTGTTGCGGCTGCCCGCTGCTTGCTGCTTGCTGCTCCGGTAAATTATCACGCCAACTATATTTATATATTCATAATATATTTCACGTATTTGCCAAGTAACAGTGACTTTGCTTTTTGAACGAATCGCTCATACCGGTGCAAGTCAAGTCGTTTATAATAATTCAACCAGATTATATTTAACCCGGGTTAATCCTGTTGCGGTCACTGCTTAAATGGGTGACCGCGAGTTGTGTATTCAACTGCCCGCTGCCGTGCTTAAATTAAGAGGAGGTATCCGTGAGATCTTAAAGCTCCGATACAAGTACTAACTGTGCTGGACTCGTGGAGTGCTTTATGACCAATATTTCTCTGGTTGTGGAAGACTGAGTCGAAACAGCTGATTATGCGTATACTTTGCTGTATCGAAGAGTGACTGCAGAATTTAGGCTATAAATCAAACATGTCTACTTAGGACTCCTGTTGTTTAGATTACACTTTGTGGTAAAATACCATAACACCTATCATATCTAAAGAGAGGTGGCAGAGAATTATCGACGCCCGCATTTCGTACTTATGTACCGTCTTACTCGTATTTAGAACATTCCATATCTTTGTCGTCTTTTACGAAATCCATTTGGGAGGATGTGGAACAGTCTGATTCTTCAAACTGATCGGCTAATGATGAAAGTTCGTTTCAGCCGTGTTGTGACGTGATGGGATAAGATGGCAAGTACTACATGTAGTTCGTTTGTGGTGAGACCAACAATATGCAAGCGTGGTGGGTTCCATGAGGTATTAGCTACAATAGTGTAAAATAAAAAAGATCCACAACTTAACTTAACCAAAACTTTATTAGCAGTATATACATATAATATGTTGGTAGAATTGTATACAGCGTAACGGTTTAACTCTTTTAACTCCTTTAAACAAGAGGTTCTTGTAAATGATCATAGTCAAATTAGAAGATAACATGTACACACTCGCTCCCTCCCATTAGGATGTCTCGTGCCGCGAGACGCATGGAGACTCATTCGTGACACAAACACTCAAGACCCGAGTACACACATTTCTACTCATAACACAAATATATTCCCCGGAGAGGAATCTAGCCGTGGACCTCGTGCTTCAAAGACAAATTTAGCAGACTAACGGAGCCGACTTTAAACGTCTATTTTATATTTATACCCTGTATTTATATATGTATAATTTAAATTGAATTAAGCGTCTTAAAAGCCGTAAACCCCTTTAAAGTTTACAGTCTATAAACTTCATATTATTTATTAATAATAATGCCTATGTTAGGCCTCATAACGAAGCACTGAATCCGTCATGCTATGTACCCAATTCGTACTTGAAATCTGTGAACCTTAACTCCTTTGTAATAAGGTAGCACATGACTATTCTGATATATACAAGAATTATACAAACTGTATTGCTGTTGTTTCAAAGTAGGATATCGTGTGGCAAATAGTTAACGCGGTGAGTCTACAATTAGCCGAGTTATTCGACTAGGTTGACCGTGTTCTTCAACAAAGCTGCAAAATCGCAATGATATTAGCATAGGGGTCGGTTCAAAACGGCTTTGCATAGTTACAGTATTGAGAATGTAGATTTATGTTCTTAATTCCCATTGGGCTGGTGGATTTAACTATTAGATCTAGAAAGCTTGCTTTATCAATTTTAATACATGTTGCGGGTATTTAGAAGGTACAAAATAGAAGATACTTTTCCACTTTTTTAACCAAACGACTACTTACTCATGGGAACAATTAATGCATTGACGACCAAATTTGGTAAACTATCACTAAATCCTAACAATCAAATTAGCGTATATTGCCATTTAACACACTTTTCGATGTATCTCTGGCAGAGCAGACATGTAAGTACACGGCAGGTACAGACAGGTGTAACGATGAGCGAAGCGACGAGGAGTGTTGGGTTGACTACGACAACACGCAACTGAGCGAGGATTAATAAGTTGATATTAAAATTTTGGTGATACTATTTAGTATTACCAACATTAAAAAACCAATTATAATAATTAACATAGCTAAGTCTTTATTTGACATGATATTTGGATAAATTTGGTGATTAGTTAACCATTTCTTTATACACTTCATTCGTGTAAGCGGAGAGAAAATGTAATCAACAGACACAAAAATAAACACTTTTAAAATATAAAATTACACGACAACAGTCCAAATTTAGAGTCGTAAAATATTAAATGTAGTCAATGTCATTTTATGTAATTGCTGAGAAACCTACGTTTAACTACCTATTCTATTAACCTAAAAGCTTACAAATATTCGTTACAAAATATCAGTTTCGTGCTGCACCAGAAAAAAGCGTTTACAATTTACATTCCAAAATGTTACCAACGTTATCTCAAGGTTGTCGTTACAAACTAAAATTGGCAAAAAAACCTGTCACTTGTCAATCGACAAGTTCAACGGCCACTCATTTTCATAACAACCGAAAAAATTGAACCAACAAACTTCTAGCCACGCACATTGGTCGGCTGCACGCAACAAATTGCAATATTCTTACAAAAAATAGGTACTGTCATGTTGATACCAGAGCGAGCGCAGACTACAATCTGCAACGTATAAGAAACAAGCTATATTTTTTCAAAATTGTTTTCAGTCGGTCATCCTGGAATGTGTATGCGTTATTACTCATATATACGCTAATATTAGTAATAATATTCATAAATGAACCAGCAAATTATATGTTTTTCCAATGTCTGGCAAAATATCTATTTACACCTGTGTGCAAATGAAAAATAGAGTTTGTAGTGCTGGAGCACAGAATAAATGATAGTACTGCGCACAGAGTCTCGTCGAATCTGATTAGAGTTTTGAGTGGTATTCTCATTAAATTAATTGAGTAATTTGTTAGCCCTGCGTGTTTAAAACTTATTTCCATTTGGTGTTGTCATTTATACCAGACAAGGAAAAGTTAATCAACTAAGAATATCAACTTGGAGGCAGGCAAAGTATCAGCGAGGCGTTTGGTCTACTAGCACATCATTAATTTATGTTTTTATTGTATTACTTTTTTAAAGCACTAACGCCTGCTTAGCGATACCAAACATTGGTGGCCTAGTTGGTCATGGCGGCTGACACGGATTGTCGGAAGAAGGACGTGAATTTTTCTCTCTAAAAATTGCAATTAATTTATTTGTTAAAAACGTTAGATGTTCTGAAATAAGGCGAGGCCTTATTGAACCGACGATTGTGTAGAAAAAATGTGATGCGAGTGGATGCAGCACAGAGGTATGCCAGGATCGTAGCAAGTGGAAATCTGTGATCTCTGCCTACCCCTCCGGGAAACGGGCTTGGCGTTATGTATGTATGTAAAAACGTAACTTGGTATATCACAAAAAATATTTATAAAATAGTTTATGAAGCTTGTGGTAATTTTAGCTAGGTAACTAAAAGTTTTAAGCAGGGTGAGAACTTTTATATAGATATAATTCTGTAGATTATTTACTATCTAAGCATTTTATTTACTATGTATGAAACAAGAGTAATTTGAAAAAAGTAATACCGATTTCCATTCTATTACGGTAAAAATCAGTTATTGGAGTGTAACTCAAAAACTACTGGACCGAATTTGATAAAATTTACATGGAACAACACGGAAAAGACCAGCTTTCAAGAATTTTAGATATCGGTTCACCCAGTCAAAAGTTATGTGGTTACAAACATAAAAAAAACACAGTCGAATTGTAATTGAAAAGTACCTCCTTCTTTTTGGAAGTCGGTAGAAAAATAAGTTACTATACATCATTAGAAGCAAAAAGCCTATCGTCCCATAGTTTGTTTGTAGGACTTAATTATGTTTTCAGGCATCAATTATATGCTACATTCGGATTATCAAACCACCGCGGTCAAATACTCAAAAGGGTATAGAGTATCGCTGATTTGGTTACGGGTTCCTGTCAGGGTGTAGCTAGTTATGTTCCAATTGACTTCTGCTTCCTCAAGTGTGGTGGTGATGGAGCCCTGTGCTGTGCAGCCCAATGTTCTACTCATATCCCAAGTACTAGTAATGTACATTAATTTGTAACGATTCAGCTAATACACTTTATAGTCCTTACGGTTCAATTCGGTGTTAGTTGAATATATTCATTATAGGCGTTTGAAGCGCAGCGTAGATCGTCCACCGATACGGTGGACAGACGACCTGAAGAAGGTCGCAGGACGACGTTGGATGCAGGCCGCTTTCATCCGGTCCTTTAGGAAAATCATGGGGGAGGCCTATGTTCAGCAGTGGACGTCCTACTGCTGAGATGATGATGATGAGGCGTTTGAAAACAAATGCAGAAATTAAAATTACTAATAATTGTTACGCCGTTTTAAAATGTGTTTTGAACTTTATGTGATATAAGGATAGTGTCAAAAAACGGGAAACTTTAACTTTAATAAGCAGAATAAATCATAGTCTTGGGTGTACTCGTATCACGCCTTGCACGGAGTACCTGACGCAGTTGAAACTAAACTTTCAGCTAACTGACTTGTTTATAGTATCGAATAGAACATGGTATGATATTTTAAAAATAAACTAAAATTATATAATTTACATTAATATAATGTATGAGTCAAGTCAAAACACATGTTTGTACACAATCTGTATTTGTGAGACTGCATAAAAGAATCCCTCAACTACCACATTTTTTTAAGTTCTGATGAATCTACTTGTAATATGTTTTATATCTTTTGGATCATAATTGTATTTGCACCCAAACATCGCAAATAACCTTTTTTTACAATGTGGTCTTTGGGACTATTGGTGAAACAATTTTATTTGAATTTCATGTTGTTTTTAGAAAAAATGCGTTAGCCTTACAACTCATATGGTAATGTTTGCGTGATTTATTGTGTCCTGCTTTTTATACCCAGTATGACGTAGGTTTTCATCTGCGACATTGTGCACTTATTTATTAAAGTGGATTGGTTGCGCTGCCAAGAGCGTGGCCTTGGAAGGTTTTCGTAAAGCGCAGAATATCGGCGGTCGACGGCCCGTGTCTCGTGTCGCAACTATAGAGAAAAACTCCAATTGGCAAGACACCTGATTGCGGAAAACGTGACCGGAGAACTTGTAAAAAATTAGTTTACTGGTTGGGGTCTGGTGGGTTTGGAGAAATATCATAATTGTTCAGCTGCAGTGGCAATCAGTGGTTCACTTCTGATGTATCATCGGTAGTAATGAGAAAACTAAGTTTTGAGTTTTGAAACGGTAATGGGTCAGGAGCCGTGATGGGTGGCTGCTTATCGAGCGGTAGCCGATTCAAATTGTACCTCGTGGATTACCACAGTGTGGTTTTATGGCACTATCTAGTACTCGACTACCATCTTCTCTCGCGGAGTCTATCAGGAAGAACGATGTCTAAGCTGACCCGTTCCGGCGCAGCGATCGGGGTGACGGAGGATGCAGCTCGCACACCACCTCTCTCCTCCGTAGAAGGGTCGTTAGTAGATAATCAGGATACTCTCTGCTGGCTTGCACTGCTCCACACGTCTAGGAGGTGGCCTTGGTGAAATAGGTCACTCTTCCTTCACAGCAGCTGCAGCCCGTTTATGATCAATCCAGGCCTAATGTTGGGGTGAGATGAGGAATGCTAGTATCTCAGCCCAACTTGGCAGATGACTGTTTACAGGAGGGTTTAGTGTGTTCAAGCCTTACCCACCCCGTGGCGAAAGGACCGTGCATAGCATTCTCTCCATAAGGCTTTATACAAAATAATCTATTATATATACAACAAATTAAATATATTCATAACAAAGATAAACGTTTATCACAGTAATACAACTTAAATGGTGAAAACGCATATATTTGTATATAGAGACAATAATAATAATGAATGTTAAAATTGCCCCAAGTCACTTGTTTACTTTTTTTGTAATCAAGTCGACCACGTTTCCTACGACGTAGTGTAGCAGTTTGTCAGCTTATTCACAGAGTGTTTAGTCGCGCTCGAAGTTTTTGTTTCGCGAAATTAGCATTTCTTCGTCCGAATTCTTGTAGAAATTGTCACAGTTCCGTTCATTATCCGGTCCGTTGATTCGTCTCAGTGAAAGTGTGCATCGTAATACGTTTTATGCTCTCAAATAAGTAGCTCTTCTGCAAGTAGGCTATATTCTGTGATATCATTCTGTTCGCTCGAAAGTGGAGCGGTAGGCTTTACAGTTAATTACCTGCTGTATAGAAGCTTTTGTTCAAGTTTGTTTGCGTTTTACTTTTAATAGTTCTACTTATATTTTGGGTTACTAGTTCAGGTAATTAGATAAAGTTTACTTTTTTATTTTTGAGAGTGAAAATTATTTGAGTTTTAGAATTTGGCAGTCACAGGTAGATCATTATAATAATAGCACAGTCTATGTAAACTTAATGTATCTATTACATATTAATGATTATAATAAAAATAGTTTTGGATGCTAGTATTTATTTTATAATAAATTATGTAGCTTTGATTTCTGTAAACTAGAAGATTAATTGACATAATTAGTTTGTCTGTTGTATACTGTTGCGGTTGAAGATTTGCTTTTAAGGTAAAGTGGACGTTTTAATAATTAAAGATATACTTGAATATTTTATACACGTCATTGAAGATTAATTTAGTTGTTATAAAGTAAGATCAGCGTCGCTACATCTCTTTATGAGCGAAATGCGTTTCAGTTGCGAAATACTCTCTCTAGTCATCAGTCTCCCCACTTTCGCCACTTACGTAATTCCAAAAACAATTTTTCAAAAGAGCAACATTGAAAAAAGAGCATTATTCACATTAATCTATGCTTGAGGTAGGTTTGAAACTGGACTGCGATCATCAAACAGTGGCGGACACAGCTCTATTGTCGTGAATCATCACCGTGAAAATCGAAAACCAGCGTGCTGCTTTTCAACTTCCGACCGTAACGCGCGAGGTCAAGGTTGCGATTCCACGACGCGAGCTTGCTTAGTTACGCCTTTATACGTCTGCAGTGGGATCTACGCCACTGACACACTTCCGTGCGAGTACCGTTAGTCGTCCCTGTTTCGCTTGCGTCCGTCTTTTTCACTCTCGTTTGTGTAGCATTCTCTGTCTCTTTTTGTGCTCGCGACAAATTTCGATGCGGGTGCGCGTGTAGGTTGGCCTAAAAATTAATTTTCGTGATACGATTTTTTTGAATCCGCTTTGGGCGGCGCGGCGGAGGGTGGGGTATGTCGGTCAGCGTGTCCTCGGTCCTCGCGCCGCCGCCGCCGTGCCTTATGTTTATTTTCTTACGTATTAGAAGACCAACACATTGTGACAGGTCTGACAACCCTAGCTAATGATCAGACAAAGTTCGATGACAAATGACTAGAGATTTGGGGTGTCGAAGCGCTGTCAAATTAACATTAATTTAATGAGATTTATTACTTTAGCATTATATTTGTTGCCGTGGTGGACGCTGCGAGACAAGGCGAGGTTTATTGATTCAGACAAACAGATAGTTAAGCATACTCTGTTATTATACTTTTGAGTACGTTTTTTAGTTGGTAGACTAATTGATGCGGCTTAATCTATTAGTTATCATTTGGCTCTAGTCCCCTAAGTATCGTTTTCATTATTGCACCATAAAACTGTACGTATTTCAACTTGCTTCAATGCTGCATAACGCCCAAGATACGCTCTTCAGACCTACTCATCATCTTCCGGCGTTCAGAACAGATGTATGAGATGTATTAAGTAATAAGACATTTGGGTTCAATTTAAAACCTCAAAAAAATAAGTCATTAACTGCAATCTTTTTACGCATGATGACAAAATTACCTATATTAGTTTAAATATTTTAAACGAGTCGTCATGCGATTGAGGGTACATACTAGACTTTAAATCGCTCGTGGCCCTCAAGGATAGATGCTGGAACACACGGTTAGTTAGATGCTGAGCGACTGGTCTTCGTACTTAAGGGGGATAGCTAGTCAGGAGGACACTAAAAAGTATCCTACAACCAAGCTGTGGATTTTCTCATGATGCTGCCTTCACTAATAATAGCACCAAGAATCTCTTCCGCTGAGCAGAAGCGTGCAAATATTACTGTTTCGTTTTGAAAGACAATGTTTGTACTGAAATTACAGGGCAAGAACATTAACGTCTTATATCTTAGGATGACGACTGGGTTTGAAATGGGTTTTGAACTGTTGTAGTTTGAAATTCTGACTATCATTAAACTGTTATGGGCAAGCGTATCCTTTAACATAAAGCTTGTTCGTCTCGTCAATGAGTTTCATAAAAAAATACTAATAAGTAACTATGTAGGTATGTTTTAATGTAATTTTAGTTAATATTATTAACGATTATATGCTATGACGATGCTACGTATTTCATAAGTAGGTGCCTTTTGTTATCATTTTAAAGAACGAGTTCATTCTCGTATGTACCTAGTGTGTTTAAGTTACATCGCAAAAAAATGCGCATTTATAAATAGTGCATACTGTCAAGTCTAAGATAAGGCTTATAGAATTAGGGTTGATTAATAATATAATTTAGGTTTTATAAAGTGTGTAGATTAATATAAATATATTATTTATTTAAAAGGCTTAAAGAGGCGCGTGTAGTCTGACAAGTCATTTTATTTAAGCTAATCTTAATATGTACTTGACCGTGTCTAAAATAAAGAACTTTTAAAAACAAAAAACAATAATTAACTGAAATACAGGTTAGGATTTGAAGCTTCAACTGCCAGAGGCCGCAGCACAAACAATTTGCGAATAAGTAGACGTATCCTAATCGTCAACACGTCACGCTTCGTCGTACAAACTATAACTTAACTGTGTCACCGTTGCCCTAGATACATGACAGTTTGTACTGTTCACGTTAAAACACGTTAGGTTACACATGCGCAGTTATTCGTGCTAGGCCCACTGGTCGGAGATACTCACACAGTGCGATATGACTACCAAAATATCTACCTACGTATGCATGCGGGACCAGCACCGATATAACTTCCATGCCGAAAGCAAATGGACACATTTAACAATACCAATAGTATCGGCCCCGTACCGTTCGCTACCATAAACCAATTGCCGACAATTACAAAACGGTAAACACTACAACAACTGTAAACCGTACACTAAAACAATTTCTACCTTACTTTATGACTCGTATCTTCATGTGATTTGACAATAGACCGGTACGTTTGAAGATCCTGTACCTCTAATTGCCTAATATAAAAGTGTTTGTCTGACCGTTTGTCAAGGCTGGAGTCCCGTTACTCAGTACCAACGGGTTTGGGAGTGGACCGTCGAGGAATGCGCGAGTGTGCTTACACTAACTTGTGCCTCCTAGTAATGAGCTTGGCTTTCGGTAATGGTCAATTGTACCAGTTTACTATCAGCTTAAGTATGGTTCAGAAACTGTAGAGCGGAATTGATACATGCATAGCAGCATCTATATTATTTGGCTCAAATAATAATGATTCTTTATTTCAGTCACCAGATCCTAGATTGAAACAAATACAATAAAAAATAATGACACTAGCAAAGCTTTTTTTATATAAATGTAATACGGTACGGTTGTATATTTACCATTTCTCAAATTGCAGTTATGTTTAATATTTACTTTAGTATTTTTTAAATATATCAAACGATTATATCGAAATGGTGGTTTAAGTGATACCATACGTTAAGATCATACCGAATGGTGTAAACAGGCGTTTTTGCAAGACCGAATGTATAGTAGCATTGATTGATTATTCAGCAAAATAAAACGATTTCAACCAAAACCATAAATCCATGGAATAACAGTATATCAATGTAAATAATTCCTTTAAATTGTGTCAATCACATTAAACTAAAAAAAAATTCAATTTGAATATCAAAGACGCACTTACGAACGTCCATTATTAATAAAATTACTTTAAAAGACTCTACTACCGCGGTCTAACACAAATATTGCCTACCTAGAAGAACGGACAAGAAACTCAGAGCGATTTTTATTAATTATGTTTTTACAATGTACTTAATTTGTATTAAAAAAAATGTCTTGGCAGAGGTAGAGTACTCCTTACTACACGACCTTCCTATTGAACTATTATTCTTGTAAACCCAACTTGAACTTTTGGCGAGCTCTGTTATATATATTGGCATTGCGTATTCTACTAGAAGCAGTGGCGAAAAATAGAAGCGTCGAAAGAACTGAGGTCGTAGTATTTTAAGCTAGTATATAAAAAAGTTGAATAAAATTGTTGTTGATCGACAGCTTTATACTTTATCGAATCGCCGTTCTCAGTTGACAGTTGCGTGATTGACATATAATAGCTCGATGGGGATTCTATATAAAGACTGAATATTCACAGTAACGCTACGACGGTATTCTGTTCAGACACTACAATACTATTCTATTCTATATTAGGGTACGCGTTACGTCTTAATTGTGAGGCCCTGGATTCGACACACACGTATTGCACTCAGATACTTTAAAGAAAAAAACTAAAACAGCTTTATGTTAGATGCCGACTCTACCAACTCCAATGCAATAAAAGTGAGCACGAAGTATGAAGAAACCTGCTTTACAAACCGTACAATACCAATTGCCTTATTTCAAGCAAACCAATAAACTGTCTCAACATAATACAATAAGTAAATAAAACAGTGTATTGTATTGCACAATTGCTCTACAACTCGAATACTTCCGCTTGCTTAATGCATGCATGCTAGTGTCATGTAAATGATGCAAGTCCTCTTGCATTTCAATATTTTGGACGTCCTTTTGCATAACAAGTGGTTCTAAGAAGGTTGTTCGACCTTTGTTGTAGCCTTAAATTTAAATTACTTTTAGATGAAATAGAATTTTAACTCTTTTCTAAAGATAATAAACAGAGTTATAAATAACAGATTTTAAATGGAATATGAAATCAGGTACTGGTGAATAATAAATTTTAATATTTTTGTCCTTGCAGCTATGGCAGCTTTCAATCGGGGCGTGCACAATCTCTCAAGTCATCATAGGGATGGTGATTAACGCAGCTTACGGCTGCAATAATGGTCATCGCTTCTTGATTCCATCTCCGCTTTCTATCAGGCAAAAGGGAGTCATTTTAATGAACCATTACAAAAATGGCAGAATAAGAGGAAGACAGAGTTAAAACGGAATTTTAACTCTGTCTTTATTCGTTTCCACCGTCAGGATGTTATTTGTGAGAGGCAAAGAAACGTGACGTATTAAATGCTCTTGCCCAAATATCTGTCTTGGTAAGTACCAGAGCTGTTCGAGATGTTTTAAAGCAGTAGTGTGCAGCGTTTACATTTGAAGAGCACTGTAGCAAGTCACATAACACAGCGCGTGTATGTCTGAAGGGCACGGGAGGTGAGCGGACTGTGATGTCGATATAACATACATATTACATTCAGGGTTTTTCTCCATGCAAATACTAGTTATATACGAGCAAAGGTCTTAATGCAGGTGACTCACTGCTCTCCTAAACTACGGCTCATCATGGCTTCTGAAACACGACTGTTGGTTACTGCCGTCTGCGAGCGACGTCGGGATATTCTGGTACTCAGGCCTTCGCATTTAAATCTAGAACCTAGATATCAAATTTAAACAAAGACCAGTATCTTCATCTGTCATCATCATCTCGGCTGGTTTTATCCCATATACCCATATACCCAAAACAGTCATTTCTACTAATACTAGGCTAGTAGGTAGTCTATTGTGTCTGTGAGCAGGATCACAATCGTCTCTTAATATATTACGTTTCCATGCAAGTTTACATTTAGAACTTTAATTGCGAATCAAAAATAAAAATAAACTAACCGAAAGTGTCCTAAAAGAGGTCACTGTCCCTAAAGCTCCACAATCTTTAAAAATAAAAGCCTATATACGTAAGACGCTATGTTATCCGTGAACAGGTTAGCAAAAGCGGTAAACTAAAAATATTTCTTATACATTTAAAAGTAGAAGCTAAAAGAAGAACCTCGCAAATAATTATAAAAATAAACTAGCCCGAGCAGTCCTAAAAGAGGTCAGTGCCCTTTACGTTCTCAGTCCATCTCGAACCCTAAAAAAGCTCGTGGCTGTAGGTCGTTATCCTGACGTGGGCCGTCGGCAGGGTCGGGATAGCCCGCTACAGTTAGGGTCGTCGGCCAGGCGCAGTCGCCACGTGGCGCGTGGCCTTGGACGCCGCGCCCGGCATGTGAATAAGCCTTTATTGTGATGGTGTTTTGTTTTCAGGTGTTCCGATTATACGTGGTATGAGTGAAACAGGACACATGCGCCATAGATGGGTTCGAGTGAGACGACCTATGTGAATCTTGTAAAGCAGATATTGCAATTAGAGATTACTTATGTTTTATCCTACTTGCTTTGCAAAACACACGGCTTTTTCTCGAACGTTTGCGTAGGGCTGATAATTAACTAAAAATGTGAGAACTGCTTGAGAATCTCAGTTAATAGATTGACAAAAGCCTCCCGTATATTCAGTGACTTTTGACGCTGGTAAATTTGTAGTACAGTAATTTTAAAACTACACATACTTTTAAACAAAATTTCATCCTTGTAGCCAATAGATTTTCAGCAAAATACCAATGAAACAATATAAACAAAATGTAAATGTCTTTAAAATTCTACTCAATATACATTTAATAAATACACTTTATAAAGGAGTATTTTTCGTATTATTATATCCGTGTCCACATATCTGTTTGTGACACAATAATGTTGAATCAAAGTATTGAACTAACATACCTACATATTTACTGATCTTCACTTCAACAGATTAAGGGTAACGAACCCATTTCATTCCCTCATTTCTCTAAAATATGACCAATAACATTAAACAAGGATTACCGCTTAGTGCGCCCGAATGGTTCATTCAACTCCGAGCATCATTTGTGAGGTCATTTACTCTATCATCGTCCTCCGATATTTTATAGAATACCATCACAGCCTCCTTCACAGATTACACACTAGTTACTGTGGTGTCCACTCCACCTGTGCACGCACACGTGTGCGAGGTTTGTGTGTATTCGTGTACGTGAAGGGGATGTGACGCATGCGCGTTGTGACCGCTGTGACGTAGCGACACTCCCGCGCCACGGTACATATAGGCGGCCTAGAGATAGCGCGACACGTACCTATATAGCTGTCGTCTTCATGTCGTATATGCATCGTAGAAAGTGAGGGTAGATAGCAACAGTGTACATCATCTATATAACAACATGTAAAAATACGATGTCCTATACTACGAGTACGTAACCAAGTACCGCCCCTTTTTTAGTCCTTAACGTGTAAATTTTTCTGTCACTCAAATTCGTCTTATTGTAATCATCTCAGCGGTAGGAAGTCCACTGCTGAACTTAGGCCTCCCTCATATTTCAATACCATATTTTGATCCAAGAAAAATAACTGTCATTCCGAGCAATTTGTTTTAATAGGCTATATAGGCTCCTAATATGTAAGACTTATATATAACAGTAATTTGGATGAAGTTCTTCCTGCTGAGGACAGAAATCATGGTTTCCTTCCGTCCTGGAACCTAGACCTTAGAACTAAATGTTAATTTACAAGGACCGTCAGAGTTAAGCCTTTATTTAGTCGTATTAATGTTTACAGGTAAAATTGTCTGGAAGAGATCACTAAAAGCGATAAGTCCGCCGTCCGGTTTATTATTTTGTGATTTTTTTGGTGCCAATAAAGAGTTTTTGTATTTTATTGTATTGTATAATAATATATATTAAGTATGTAGAAGTTTGTTTATACGCGTTTGACCGGTTTCCCACTTGATGGTTAGTGATAATGCAGCTGAAGTATCACGCTATGCTTTGAATGGCAACTGATTGCTGCTTGGTTTGATGCTTTGCGATAGGAACAGATTAAAAAGTCTTTAAGGTGGTACCTAGCCAGGAATTGTCTTCGTGAAACCGTGCTGACATCCATGCCATGGTCATCCTTATTACTCCCATTGAAACTAGAGATAGTGGCAAAGATCAAACTAGGAACCGCCTGATTAGCAGACTATTCAAATCATCCCTGAGCTATTATCGTTTGTACAAAAACTTTAAAATGATTTCATAATTGTTCATGTTATGACGGTATTCAAATTTAGACATAATATATAAATAACAATAGATGACTGGTACATCAGGATGGCCGAAGGACTCCTGGACCTGATCTACTCAGAAACCTCGGACGTTAGTTTTCGTTAAGCAGGCACCTGAGTAATTTCGATAAAAATTTAAATTCAAATGTAGAACTTCTAGGAAAGGAACGCAAAGTGTGAACGTAGATACGTGAATAATATTTGTATTAGATTTCCGATACTTTTCCGTTTGTTTTCTGTAATGTACAGTTGTTACGCACATCACACGAGGCACCTCGTGTTACGTTACAACCGGTCTGCTCCACCACTCCACAGCCCAGCCAAGGCAGCGGTACAGTTAGCCATTGTGGACGCTATTTACATTACAAACTCATTAGGCTGGGTTGTGGATGGAGGTACTCTACTTAAATATAGGTGTTTCATTTGAACCTACATCCGTATCCACAAAGTGCTGAAATTATTATAATGAAGCAGTTTTCTTTTTTATATTTAATGTGTATGTCTCACATCGCAATGTCGTTTATGAAAGTCATCTGTCGTTTAGCAGCGTCATGCTGGGGCCACATTCTTTCTGCCAGCACATGGTGGTATTGTACCAGCAAGTGCTGGCATGCTGGCTTATTGCTTACCATATTTTAATAACATTTATGAGCTGGCTGATGTCTACTTTCTATGCGTATTTAACATCAGTGTGTCAGATCTATAGAAACTTGTAGCTAAGCTGTAAGTTTCTCTTAGCGAATATACTAGAAATAAAAGTAAAATCATTGAAATGTTATTTGCAACTCAACTGTATTTTTACGACGACTTAACAAAATAATAATAAGAATAGAATTTTATTCTAATTAAAATACTAGACTAGGAATAAACCCGATGTAATTTTACCGAGCTATTCCAAATTTATTTCCGACAGGAAAATATTTGCTTTTAACGTTTTGGAATTTGAAATTGTTATAGTTTATACACAACATTTAAATATAATCTACTTTTGTTTGGGATAGTTATTTACAACGCAGTGGACTAAGCTTGTTATAAATAAACATTGACACTATCTCACAAAGACAAAGAAAGAATTAAGAATAAATTTAAATTTGCCTATCAATAAAATCTATTCATTTACTCCTTGTTGTCTGGCTATGTTACCAAACAAGGTGTTTAAAGGTTACATGAGAAATTTTTTACAAAAACGTACACATATTTTGAACACTTTAGCTTGCAAGTGAAATGGATTAAATGAACAGCTGTGGCCAAAATGACTACCCTTGTACTCCAGGACAGCTTAAATTTATCAACATTGGCTACTTAAGGCATTGATCGTTGCAGAAAACGTTGAATATTCTTGGAGACGAGATATTCTCTCTTTATACTATGATACTGGAAGAGTTATATTGTATGACGCTTCACGCTTGCACAAAAAGTCAAACCCAAATCATGTTGCTCGTTCTATTAGTAATTTCTCATTTCCAATCTTGACACAGTAGTTCTCGCTTTTATATGTACTTCATCTAAATCTACTTGTATATCTGCTGCTGTTGGGATACCCACTAAAACAGACTCTTACTAAAGGATACCATATTGAAATTACATGTCTTAAAGTTTTATATAAGTATTATAACTTGCGAAACAGTAAATATTATAAGATAGTAGCACTTCTAGGAATTAAACTTACAATAGAAATGTACAGTTGTATTTTATATGTTAAAAAAAGATAATTTGAAATTGAATTAAAAATATCTAGTACATCAAAACCTCCACCAAACTTTTCTGATTCTGATACATACTGGGAAACGTTGCCGTAACATTTTTTCCTTTCAAATTAGTAAAAGAAAATACGAAAGAACTCCGTACAGTGTTAATTATTATTATAATCGTAATTGTTTTTGTTTGCGTGTAGATATTTTATAAAGGTGCTGCGTTGAAACAGCCGTGTCACTGCGATCTTGTGATAAACTTTACTGGCTTGCACCCGCCTTAAGCTGAACATTTTGCAGCGCTAATACCCTTAATCTCTTTATCAATATAGTTAAAGGGCAAGCTGTTGCTGAATGCTTGGTTAATTTATTGCAAGAAACGTAGCAGATAATGAAGCGAAATATAAGTAATTTAGTTTAGAAAATGTGTAGTGTTAAAATCTATCAATATAATTAGATTATTTATAATACTCGTCCCATAAAGTATTGTCGTTCTTATTTATATTCAACATACGACTGTTTGAATATAAACTGTAGCTAGTTTAACCTGCAATTTAAATTGCAGAGAATTCAATCGTGTAAAGTTGTTTAATGTAGAAATACATTTATATACTACTGCCTACGCGCGGCTTCACCCATAATCATATCGCGATCCCTCGGGAGCTACTCCTGGAACCGATGAAAAAAGTAAGCTTTAATTTAATATTCTGTGAAAGCTATCTCCATTTTTCATTTTATGTTGATAAATTTAACCGTTTCAGCGTGAAAGTGTAACAAACATACTCACAAACCTTCGCATTTGTAATATCGTCAGCGTGGTAGCACGCGTCAAATTGTGATATGCGATTAGAATCGTTAGGAAATCATTTTAATAACTTTGTTAATTTGTTTTATAGATGATTTTTACTAAAAGCAGTAGTTGTGCCCCACGCTTTTGGGTCCGTTTGGAAAATAAATATATCAGATGAACTTTTAAACTTTTTCTATTATATATTCCAAGTTGACATTAAACTACATTTGAGGACCAACTATTTTTAAATATTACAGATACAGACAGCTTTAGTAGTTTTGCTGTAAAAATTACACTACAACATCCATACCATACCTAACACACATCCCTCCAAATATAACATAATGTGTCTGAGAAGCGGAATATGAATAAGTTTTTAAATTGACACGGTCAATAATGCAAGAATTAACTTTAGAATTAGAATATTTTTCTACTGTATTTATATAGTAATGTCGAAAGCTTTAAATAAATACATGCGCTAAAACGCTACTCCAAAAATAATTTCAAACGATTTTCATTTCATTACAAACACATCTCCACCATAAGCTACGAAATCCCACTGTCAAAAGTGTAACACGACTTTTACTTGGCAAATAGAAAACTGTCAATCCTCACAGGTCTTCTTACAATGGCATAAGGTTCAATTTCGGACCTTTACTGTAGTGTTTACACATAGAGTTTGTCAACTTTTACATTTGGCGGAGTCTAACTAATACAGTTTTCGAAACGAAAATGTATTCTTTGAGAAGTAATTTAAATAATATGGAATCATTATTTTGAATGGTCCGTTTGTGACAAATACATAATCGCTTTTTGATACATTTTGCTTTCTTCCATATTATAGAAGTTTGTTTTACAATATTTAGAAAGTTTTCACGAAATGTAATAAGCATAATCTGACTCCAACTGCAGAGCAGGCTTTTGAAGTAACAAAGGATATTCGTACTATATACTTATTTAAAAAATCTTGTTCCTAAACAATACAAGTATTAGTGTATAAAATTTCTCAGGGTAATCAAGAAGAATAACTAAAGAGAGGAAAATGTAAATGAAAATTGTAACAGTTGAACGGGAATTGGAATGAATTGAAAAATGCTTTTCTATGGGACCGGACGTGTTTGGTTGACGAGTTAATTATAAATTAGATATTTTAAAGATTATATTTTTTTTTCTAAATTGAATGATTAAATGATGAATTCAATAAAAGTTATTAAGTAATGTTTTAGGTGTACTTTGAAAATATTTGTAGTTGTACCTCAAGATTAGTTTATAGTTTTTCTACAAAAATAACCATTATATAGTAATATTATTTAATAATAAATAATTATTTATATATAATTAATATACTCGTATTACCTATAAAACAGACACCTAAACACTAACTTAATTAACTTAGATGCGGAGATACCGCTTAACTAGAAACGAAACAGAAAATGTCAATCCCCACGACACAGGGAATCCTAGTGTGGAGACCAATATAAAAAAAATGTTGTGTGTAAGGTATGAAAATGTTATAACACATAAGATTAGTTGACAAATTAATAAATAACTGCTTCTCTAATAAAAATAATAGAATCGAACGGTATGCAGAAAATATGTAGTCAAAAATAATTAACTTGCGTCAACAACTGCATAATTTCAATAGAAAAGACATAAACGCGCGCGCGCGGCCCGTGGTAACTACTCTGTATTCTGCGGCGGTACACTGACCTACTCAAGCTACGCGTGTGTGCGGAGTCGCTACGTGCCTACGACGTAGGCATGTGTAGCGTCATGCGTAGAACCGGTTTGTGTGAGTGATACAACTACATGCATATTTCTCTTGTCATTATTTTTTCTTAATTATAGAGCTTATTCGCTTTGGCGAATATGTCGCTCTCTATGACAATAACATTATTACTAATCTACTTAGCTACTTACTACTTACTTAGCTTTTTCAGAGTGAGGATACGAGAGACAGACGCTACATAAGCCAACGGAACTGTCACCAAATAAACACTGTCTCGTTTCCGATCCATTCCATTATAATACCAAATACATCGTCCTCCAAGTTACACACACTAGTGTTGCGCATGAGATAAGCAAATTTATTTAATGATGCACCATATTGAATGAAAAATATTCCTTTACGTTTTTAGTCTAACTTTAAAAATTAATATAATCCAAAATTCAAAACAAAGAGAAAAATCCAAAATTCATCACTATTTCAAGCACCATTGTAACGAAACCTATTAAATTAAATACAGTTATAAATACGAAACGTTCCGGAAACTTCGCGAAGTTTTCTCGTCAAAAATACCTCAGTGCCTCAAGATAAGAGTCTTCGACCAATGTGTGTTACCAGTGATGGCTTATGGCACCGAAACGTGGTCTCTTACTACGGGCCTCATAGATCGAATCAGAAATGAGGAGATCCGTAGAAGAACGAAAGTCACCGACATAGCCCAGAAGATTAGTCAGTTGAAGTGGCAGTGGGCAGGGCACATAGCACGCAGAACAGATGGCCGATGGGGCCGAAAGGTTTTGGAGTGGAGACCACGGACCGGCAAGCGCAGCGTAGGTCGTCCACCGACACGGTGGACAGACGACCTGATGAAGGTCGCAGGACGACGTTGGATGCAGGCCGCTTCCAACCGGTCTTTTTGGAAAATCATGGGGGAGGCCTATGTTCAGCAGTGGACGTCCTACGGCTGAGATGATGATGATGATAAATACGAAATAAATAATATACATGATCATATGATGAAATCCCGTTAACACTGTAAACGTTTGTTGCGATGATTCATGACATTTTGACAGAAAAGTTGCACAGTATACACACAAATTACATTTTGTCTATAATAATGAATAAATTCGCAAATACTTTACAGTCACTGATAAGATATAAAACTGCGTGAGCATGAACATGAAATTGTTTTGGTCCTCTATCAAGGAGGGTGTGAAATTTCGATCGAGAGGTTGTATTCTTTCGTAAACAATTATGTTATGGTAGCTGCGCCCGTGGTTATTACCGCGTGGTGATGATGATGAAAAGTCAAATTTGTTAATCCAGCGCTTCATATACCTCAACAACAAATCGATCCAGCAGTTTTAGCGTAAAAAATTACAATTATGCAAACACACATATTTTCGATTATTGTGACGATGTATTTTTGTAAGCGATTAATGATGCTGAGGGACACAAGTAAGTGTACCAGTATTTTAATTGTTGCCATGCTATTACGTAAATACCGTTTCATATAAACAGTATGGGCAGAAACAAAATAGGTAACATAGTAGAAATAGAATACTTAAGAGGAGAATTATTGTATCAACGATGTGTATTAAATAGAGCTGTATGAATATCAATTACTAGTGGCTCCACCTGCGGGTAAAATTACTGTTCTACGGAAACGGAAAAGTGTCAATCCTTAATAAACTCCAATACTTTTACACACAACCGTTAGGCATTTCAGTGTGAATGAGTAAGAAACACACTCCCTGACCCACTCTTTCCCAAGCTGTCATATTTATAATTATTAATGTGATACTAATAGTGCTTTTGATGAAAGGGTGGTAATTCTAATAGACATATTACGAGTACGTACTTAGGACAAAATGGACATTCTACTTAATGTCATATGAGTCATCGCTGCAGGGTTCAGCTGCTTTTTATATATATAAATACATTATATTTAATTACACAAAAAAAAAACTATAAAATGTCCTATTGAAAAATTTACTGTTTTTATATTAATGTAAAAATAGCCCAATTAAAAGCAGCTTCTTGCCTTTGGGACATTTATTTTAGAACGTGCGTTGTTTTAATAATGCAAAGTTTAATAAATATAACAGTTGTGTATAATGTGTATTTGATGCCTAAATTGTGTTTTCTACTTTGGGTTGAAATTACTTGAAATATAAAATTACGGCTACGAAAATCATATTCTAGATGAACTAATATACCTGATACATGCTTCTTGAAATTATATCTATGTCGCGCCATATAGTTCACGGAACATATATTAAATTAACGCATCTAAATTTACACCTCTTTTTGATCAGAATCAGAATCAGAATAGATCAGAATTATATCAAATCAGACAGAAGGATCTACTTCAAAGCTTTGCGATTATTTGTATTTTACGGGACTCTGATTTTCAATCATTATTCAATAAAAACACGGAATTACTCACGTAATATTTATCAGATAGGTCCGACTATAGTTTCGACCACATTCGGTGGCCTTTTTCAAGGAGTGTTCGGGACGCACGCGTCGATGACGTCTCGCTTAGCGCTAAGACTCTGGTTATTAATGAAAACACAATTTGTATTACAATTAAGATGTTCCAGTTTGAAAACCTCCTTGGAAACCACACGGTTAAAAGGAAAATGAAAAAAAATAATCAGTGGTCCACGACAGTCGAACTTTCGATCGATACGAACGATTGAGACAATTACGTTAGCGGATATGCAAATTCCAAAATAACATTTTTTGGATGTCGTTCGAAAGTTAGAGACTTTCGAATAAAAATTTTATACTAGTGGTACAAAAATAGGGCCTGGTATAGTTTATCGATATCTTAGTTCCAAGATCCTCTCTTTAAACTAAAACTAGAATTTCTGTAGTGGTCCCATTAAAAATAGATAATAACTTCGTGCATGAAGGTTCTTATTTGTTTTAGTGTAAATATGCAATCCTGATGTAAGACCCGTTTTTGTCTTCCAACCTTGACTACCGCAAAGTCCACTAAGAATTCGCGATATGATCGCCCCGTACTACATGAGATACTTCTCTTGTAATGAGCCCAAGAACCATCATAAAAAAGTTGATGGATAAAAAATAGAACTTCAGAAAAATATATAACTTATATTGCAATTTTATTCAAAATTAATGCTTAAATAATTATTTAACATTATAAGCGACGTACTCATAACATAAACCCTTTATCTGTCAGCTTTCTTCCCAAAGGTCACGATCAAGGTGAGCGTCACACACACAGTAACGTGTTGCGAATGTGACGCACGCGTGTGTGCGCCACTCTGCACGTGTGGGTCAAGTGTATGTGTGCGTGTACAACTTTCTTTTGCGTAGCGACGCGTACCTGTCATAGATTTGCTAAGCACAATTCATTTAAACATTGGCCGTTTTTGACCAAAGCAAAATCAACTATGCGTGTTCCTAAATAAGGTCCTTGTTGTTTTAGTGGAACTAGGCAAATATTGGCCGAATATTGTGTAGTTTATTTCTGCTGAAAAGGATTGAAAACAGATGGATGTTTGTAATTAATCTTCAGGAGAAATGTAGAAAGGGAAACGAGAGTGATATATCCCAGTAAATGTCTTTACATTATACTTTCTAGGTCAAGGTTAAATAGACAATTTGGATAAATAGAAGTATTCATTTGTTTTTGTTCTTTTGTTCCACTTTTCGCTTTGGATGGACAAAACAAATTACATATGTCTGCGAATTTGTTTTACTGTATGTAACTGTCGTTTGTTTTTAATGAGAAGGAGTGTACAGCATATGGTTAACAAATTACGTACACGTTAATGTACTTTTTTAATTACGGCTCCCGTTCCGAGCATAACTGAAATTTCACGTTACTATTGCAACTAGTTCCCTCACCATTTCTTCTTTATTATTACAAATGGCCTGATCTCAGGACGATGTTGGATGCTTGCTGCTTCCACTAGTCACAACGAAAAGACAAATGCAAAGCCGCAGTTGTGAATAAAATATTTTAAATCTCTTTCTCACTCTGAAATATCAAGAAAAAATTTAAAAAACTCAGAATCTTTCAAATATGACAATTTTTTCCAGTTGTCAAAATATTTTTTTACAACTGGTAAACATTTGTTATCATTTAACACCGAAACAATAATAATATTTTGATAGCAGTGCGATAAGCAGAAGCGCCATAAGCAAAGAAGTGAAGTCTATAAAATCATTGGTTATTACATATGCATAAATAGATTAGTGATGACATTGTCTTATTTCCCATTTCGTTCATATATCATTATCATCTCAGGGTCTTATGGCGTTCACGGCTGAACATGCAATTATAAATTGTATAAAGTACCTATATAACCTACATAAGCAAATATATCTCGTCTATAATTTCCACATTATCTAAACCGCTCTATCAGTAATCTTCACGGCAAATTATAATCTCATATTTATCGTTCTCGGTTATCGAACGGTGCCGCAAATCTTCATTACGCATCTGACCTAACAAGCGGTAATGATCTCCGGATCGCAGAGAGCCACATATCTGATAGATCACAGATTCATCTCAGTTCTGACGCTTCCGTGCGATTGGTCGATCCGCAGGTTTTATTGTTCGGCTATCATTTGTTAGCTGTCAATGAGTGATCAATTTTGATTGGTTTGTTTAGATTTTTATCGATGTAAATATAATTAAAGATTTATGATTATTACATGCCAATTTGTTGCAAGGCTACATGTGTGTGTAAGTACATAATATGTCTTTATTTAAAGTGTAATTTTGAATACTTGACACTTAGGTATAACTTTAAGTATATGATTATTATAGCATTGCTTAGTGCTTAGCAAAACAAACTACGCCCCAAACGACAGATAAGACAAATCAACTAAAGATTTAAACTCCATGCTCGGACGGATCGCCTCGGTAGCACAGCAGTCACCTCACACAGATTTTCGCAAGACACGGTTTCGATTCCGTCCGAGAATGTGTAGGTAATATGTAAACTCTAAAATTGTGAACCTATGGTACATACATAAAAACATATAATAAACAATACTAAATATAATACTACAAGTAATAAATAATACAACACATTCAGTTGAACTTATCTGTAAGTCTCTTTGTGCGTGTTTCTAAAGACAAGAGTCTTTAACCAGGTGTGTTACAGGTGATGACTTATGACACTGAAATGTGGTTTCATGGACCTCTAATGTAAAAAAAATATTCTCAAAGTTGTACAACGAACTATGCAGAGGGCTATGCTTGGAGTTTATCTACCTGATCGAAACAGAAATGAGGAGATCCGTAGACGATCTAAAGTCAACTACATAGCCCAGAAGATAAGCCAGGCGAAGTGTGGGCAGGGCACATAGCACGCAGAACAGATAACCGATGGGGCCGGAAGGTTCTGGGGTGGAGACCACGGACCGCCAAGCGCAGCGTAGGTCATCCACCGACACTGTGGACAGACGGCCTGATAAATGTCGCAGGACGATGTTGGATGCAGGCCGAATTTTGTGGGGGAGGCATATGTTCAGCAGTGAACGTCTTACGACTTAGATGATGATGATGATGATATGTTGTCGGTACTCAAATTTCATAAAACGATAAACTGTGTACAAAAAACAATTCAATCTGTTTTCTGTACTAAATGTTTATGTATACAACACAATGATCTTCCAAGTAGCCGTTAAAAATCTAACCGTGTCAATTTCAAAAGCTAATTGCTATTTTATCGGCTTACCTATGTCAACTGTAATTACTAAAATTACTGATTATTTCCACCATAAGCTCCATAATTACTAGTAAATTGTTTTTATTGCCAAATGGCAACACTTTCGTCAGCCGCCGTCCGTCCGCGGCCGTGTCTAAAACAACGTAACCAGCAATGCATTACAAAACATCAAGTTTATTAGCACTCAAAGGCTAACGGTTCAAAAATCTAGTTTTTATTACTAAAATAGTCGATGTTGGTTGTAATTTGTCGTAATACCGTTAAATTATAGCTTTTAGAAGTAAATTAATTTGTCGGTGGCTTGTTTGTGCGATCGTTTGTCAGTTTCGGTTGATGGTTGTGATTTACAAGAGCGTGATTATGGGTTTCCTATTATATAGCTGCAATAACTAGTAGCCTGAGAAAAAATACGCGTTAACAAATCAACTAAAAACTTTGAAACGACGCCCAAATGGCATTTAAATTTGATTACGTTACCATGACGATAACAGCGTGCCGTGCGATTCTCTAATGATTCGTCGACGAGCTCACCGATGTCAAATACTTTATGAGATATCGCCCTTGTTATTTTTTCAACGTTTCTTGTCACCTTTTAATTTGTTTCACGGATGTTGTCAAAGATGCAACGATGTTTGCTCTTAGAGAATCGCACGGCTGGAATAGCAACGAAGTAGAAGAATGTTCCCTACGCTGTCAGTTTGCTAATCGTAAGAATCCAGAGTTACTCGGTGGCAGACGTTTTGTGTTCGAGGCCTACCGTCTTGTTCGGTATCACTGCAGTGTCAGATATTCGGCCACGAAGCAGTACTGCGCAAACTTTACTCTATGTAGAGTCTTTTAGCAAGTATTATAACATGATGAATGTAATTAAAAAACGAATGGACAACCGCAGTGCATTGTCACACAAAACTTCAGTTCGCAGGTCTGGGTGACACTACATCTGTCATTGGCGTAGTGCTTACCTGTATCCTTACTATATAGAATAAAGAAATGATCGCTCACGCCTGTTGCAAGATAACTATAATTATAAATACTACAGCAGACTTATTCATACTGTAAATTACTTTATCGTGAACTTTGGTTAAATCTCTATTCGAAATAGCAAAGGAGGTAGATAAAAATGATTACACTACAAAATCAGGTTAGAAGAGTCCCGTGGACGAGAAAAGGACACCAACATAAATCACAGAACTCACAAGCAGGGCACATTGTATGGAAAAGTTGTGACCGATTGGGCCAAAGATTTGCGAGTGGAGACTACGAGCCGGGAGGCACAGCATGAGCCCTGTACAAACCAAACCTAGACAACCTGACAAAGAACGCATGAATAAATCTTAACTACACTTAGTCTATTTAAGGCGCGGTCCAACCCCAATTTTAAAATAATTTACGATGCTTTACGTAAGGTTGAAAATCGCTTGTTAAATTGGACGATGTAATGAAATAAATGAAAATGCGTTAATTTTTTACGTTTTCTTTATATTTTTCGATATATACTAACAGAATCGAAAAAACTGCTGGTTATTACTTTAGTACTATACGTTGGCTATGTATTACTATATAGTGTTATCGCTGAAAATTCTGAGAGTTTGGATGTGAAAGTTTATTTTTGTGGACCTAAGTATTCAGGATTTTTTTCTGCAGAAAGAGAGTTATATTTATGAATTCTATTCGGTTATTACTCTTTTCTTATTCCTTTTCTAACCTTTGTATTTTTTTCATAATATATTATGGATTCGTTTCGTTACACTAGGTGTTTAAAAATTCTGCTTTTTACTATTATCAGGATACGAGCGCGTCTTAACGCTATTATTGATGTACAATAAACCAGCGAAATCTTTACTAATGCTTAGTTAATCTTCAGTGCGAGACATGAAGTAATTGGAAACTCAATACGAAGGCTCTAAATGCAGACGAAACATATTATACGACCAGCACGGCTATTATCTATCTCAGTTGCTAACAAATTATGATTGAAATCTTGAAAAATGGCCGCCCTATGTCAGTTTTGGCAACTCCAGTAAGCAAAAATGTTAGTAAATTGATGACTGGAGCTGACAAAAGTGACATAGAGTCGCCAAAATTTTCGATTTCAATCAACATTTGTTAGCAACTGAGATACATAATAGCCCTACAGAACATAAACCAATAACGACGGCAAAGGGGAGTCATATGTTCAATAGTAGATGTCTTCCAGCTTATGATGAGACCAATAATGCAAAACGTTCAGGTTGAGCCCGTAAGGAAAAAGATCAGCTTTTAAAATAACCAAATTAACGTAATCTTTTCGATCTGTACGTCATGTTTATGACATAAATATGTAAATTATTGGTGTAAAGTTTTTTGCATATACCAGAGAAGAATTACCCTGGATTTTTTGCAGCAGAAGGCCCACACAATCGGAACACAGATAAGAATGTGAGATACCATTCAATTAGGCAAAGCTGAGATTGTATCATTGCTATTCTATACTCGTGAACACGGTTACAGTTTAGCGTTATCTGTGGATCAACGGATGTAGCACATTATTCCTTATGATTTATTATTTAAGTGTTTAAATTTATTGTTTTGACATGATTTTTAATTAATTACTAGAAGAGTTAATACCGTTTCTTGTAGCTGGTCACAAATAGCTGTATAAATAGTTAAAGGTTATCTGTCATAATGTAGTTTATGAAACTGTAGTTATGTGTTGTTTCATACATAAGTTTATCTACTCTAAAACAGTAAAACTCGGGAAATTCCGTACAAAAAAATTAAAGGCGCTAAAAGCGCTTTAGCGCATGCGACATCACGCGCTAAAGCGGGTGCTGCAAATAATTGATCAAAACTTTTTTGATGATGAACTTCTTGGATTAATCCTGTAACGTATTGGTAATAGAATTGTTTCATGACATTATCTAGAGAAAATATATTATAACATGATTCTATTGTTAAATTTTGGTATTGTGTTTGTAAAGCATGTATCAACTAATTTGAAGTTTATAATTCGAGTTTTACGATATGAGTAGATAAAAACTTTTTAGATTCAACTTCTTGAAGTGACAAGCTACCGCCGTGTACTACAGTAATGCAGACTTGCAGACGTCGTTAGAATATTAATTTGCAGCATTAGTGGTATAACGGAGCACAAATCTCATGTAATTGGGTGGAGCATGCGGCCCGCTGGGGCTACTCAAATATTTGAGCACCAGCACGCGGATTGAATTCAACTTATACCACTCTTGTATTGTTCACGTAGCCTACAAAAAAATGATGCGCCTACGTCGCAGTGCGTTTTTTAAATTTGAACATAAGTGGCTTTAAATATAATTATTTACCATATTATACAAAGTTGTGTGACTTTAGACATTTTAGATAATAGTGTTAGTAGTTATACCGTTGTTAAATCCTAACCTAACATTTCTAGATTTTATGAATGCTGCGACCCGCGGTTTCACCCGCGTGGTAATGCATAATGATGATGATAATGAAAAAGTATCCTATATTTTTTTCTAACGCCTCATCTATCTACATACCGAATGTAATGAAAATCCATTCAGTAGATTTCGCGTGAAAGAGTAACAAACATTCTCACATCCATACATACAAACTTTCGCGTTTATAATATTAGTAGTATATTAATTTAAGATGTTATTCACATTTGACTAAAAATGTATTACCAATAAATTGGTTATTTTTTACTTTTTATATCGTAATAGCTGTTTATTGTCAAATTTGTTAATATCTTCTAATATTTGCATATTCAAAAATGTTTATTGTTTATTTCCCATACGTAGTAACGCTCCTGAATAGAATATCTGATAACTGTGTGTGTCATTAGAATATCTTATCACCACATCTTCATATGAAAACACACATAAAAAGCATACAAGCATAATAAACCTCGCAAGCACAGCCGAACGCGCACGCGGGTATACAAACCCGAGTAACGTATAACGAGACGTGTGGGGTCCAGTAACGGATCGGTCATTATCAGCTTCGTTGTGTTACATATATTGTTTAAGGCGAGCCTCGTGCGACTGCCTGGCTCTGAACGCAGGTGGTTTGATATTCAATATCTTAATGTTTCATTATTTGTTATTGTTCCGTTTATAAAAAAAACTAACTCTTCATATCATCAACGGATAAGAATGTCAATTGCTAGATGGAAATAGAATTGCATAATTGATATTAGCAGCTAAAATAAAGGTTTGAACACTCCCTCGCGAGATTCAGCAGGCACGGACACATACATTAATATATCACAAATTTATATGAAATATTAACGGGATATGTTTGGCAAAATATCAATGAATTTAAAATGGTGTCGATTTCTCTAGTTCCATATTCTCTAAACTATAGCAGTTCTTATTTTGTTAAGCTAAAGTCTTTAGCACTTCCGAATGACAGCACTAAAATTAGATATTTCTCGTCAACTGTGGGAATTCTTAAGACACATTAGTCATCACGTAGCGTGGTGCTCGCTAAACAAACTTAAAAAACCGACTTCTAGGCTCTAAAAAGTTTTTAGTGTAAAAGTCAGTTCTATTTTTTTCACCCTTTTCATACTTACGGGATACACCGTCAATGATATCATCAAGATAGGCAAACAACTTTTTAGTTATTAAAGTATAACTCAAAAACTGCTTGACCGAATTTGATGAAATAAAGTGTACTCTATCAAACAAAAAAGAATCATCAAAATCAGTTATCCGCGAACACACACATATACGGTTACATGTTTAACAATTTGGATCTTAGTGTTAACAGCATAAGGACTATCATAAATACATTTCAGTTCGCTAGTTTAGTTTTTTGAACAAGTAAATCGCTACCATTGTCAGTTTTGTGTTGTAATAACGGATTATTATGTGAAATCTCTGTGATGATGATGGTGCCACTGCCATAAGTTGGGGAGCAGACTTATGGTTCTATCGGTTACAAGAATAATAGAATAATAGTACTGGGGTGAATCAAAGGGTGCTACGAGCAGGTCAGCAGCCATTAGCGCCCTAATCCTCAAGACAAGAGTCTTTGACCAATGTGTGTTACCAGTGATGACATATGGCACTGAAGCGTGGTCACACAAAACACAGAAGATAAGCCAGTTGAAGTGGCAGTGGGCAGGCCACATAGCACGCAGAACAGATGACCGATGGGGCCGAAAGGTTCTTGAATGGAGATCACGGACCTGCAAGCGCAGCGTAGGTCGTCCACCGACAAGGTGGACTGACAACCTGATAAAGGTAGCAGGACGACGTTGGATGAAGGCCGCTTCCAACCGGTCCTTTTGGAAATTTGTGGGGGAGGCATATGTTTAGCAGTGGATGTTCTACGGCTGAGATGATGATGAGCGTCCTAATTGGCGCATTTCAATTAGTCTGCTCGTCTCGTCACCGTGTGACGCCATGACATGCGCGTAACGGGCGTGACATGCGCGGGACGGGCGTGACATGCGCGGGACAGGCTTGCGACGCGTTTGTAATGAACAACTATTTAGGGTCTATAGTATCAAAAGTTTGACTTGTAACTATAAGCCTAGTACGAATAACTGTTTAAGTGTAACGTAACGTGTCGTTCACGTGGAACAGTACAAACTGTCATTTATCTAGGGCAACTGTGACACAGATAACTCACAGTTTGTTCTCCAAAGTTTGAAACGTTGACGCTTATGACACGAATACTTTTCCGCAAATGGTTTGGTGCTAGTCTGGTTACTGGTGTCCTGCCAAAGTTTATTATTATTGCATCTATATATTATTATTTTCTAAAACATATTTACTATTAGTACAGGTTATTTTGAATTATAGTCTTCTTATATTTTACTATTTTAGTCTTCCTTTTTCTTCAGTTTATTTGACATGTTGTTTGCATTATCGATCTTCCAGACTCTTAAGGCGCGGTCCAATCCCCATTTTAAAACAATTTACGATGCTTTACGTAAGGTTGAAAATCGCTTGTTAGATTGGACGATGTAATGCGAAAATGCGTTAATTTTGTACGTTTTCTTTATATTTTTCGATATATACTAAAAGAATCGAAAAAACTGCTGGTTATAACTTTAGTTATATACGTTGGCTAAGTATTACCTAAAAAAAAATGTTAGTGTTATCGCTGAAAACTCTGCGAGTTTGGACGTGAAAGTTTATTTTTGTGGACCTATTCAGGATTTTTTTCTGCACAAAGAGAGTTATATTTATGAATTCTATTCGGTTATTACTCTTTTCCTATTCTTTTTATAACCTTAGTATTTCATACAATATTATCGATCTGTTTCGTTACACTAGATGTTTCAAAATGCTGATTTTTACTATTATCAGGATACGAGCGCGTCTTAATAGATGCGTTCCATCCAACGGTTGTCTGGAAAAGATAGCCTTTAGTGATAAGACCACCAATTGTGCTTTAGTTTATAATATGACTCTTAAAATGTTAGAGGTTATTCGTAAGGGTAAGCATTCAAATGTTTTTATTGTATTGCATTTTGCAATTTCTTTAAACACAAGAAGTTTATCAAAATATCAGTAATTGTTCCTCTCAAATTTTGGACTGAGCAACATAAAGCTACATACTTGGAACCCTAAACAGTTTACAATGTACTATTGCATTATGGTTTCAAGTTTCAGGTCAAATTAAAAATAATTATTATCAGGATTATTACCTTAGGGGTGCGCGCCACGACGTGGTTGAAACTGTAGATAGATGCTGCGCGAAAGAAAACCAGTCTTTATGTTCCTGAAAATAAGGAGAAAAAGGTTAAAACATGTGATTGTATTACCCATTATATGTTATAGTTATTGTGTTATTAATAATTTTTCGTCATAACTATTTTCGGGTTCTATATACTGATGTATCCATACTCTATCATAGCATATTAATAGTATTAATGTGATACTCTATCTGTCAACTGTTTTCGAAGGTCACCACGAACCGTCTCAATCGCAGGTTTGATAAGCTCCAGTCTCCAGAACAAGCCAGCATCCTAAATGGCTCTAGTACCATAGGCCACATCTACACGCTATGGCAAGTTATACAGAAGAGCGCAAATAGACCCGATATTGTCAAACATATGTGATGATAGATAAGATCATCTAACTAGCGGCAGAGCTACACGCACCATCGCAGCAGTGGGAAGCATTGGTATGAGGCAGGGCACGGCTGCGCGCGCGCCGGCTCGTAAACCTCCTTAGCGTCGTGACGGCACATTTTTGTGGCCAAATTACAGTTCGTTTGTTTTAATTTAGTCATGCTCTCTCTGTCTAACGTGTTGTCTTTATCATGTGTCAGTTGCTAAGTGATGTATTAAGATAATTATTGTAACAAAACACATGACAGTCAAATAAATAGTTAGTATTTTTATACAGTGAAATAATTACGTCCGCGCAACACAGAAATGAATAAAAAAATTGCGCATTGTTATTTTATAATATATTTCGTTGTTTTAAGCTATCAAGTATCGAGACGGGCTGGTGGCGTGCCTGATAATAAGCGCCATGCCTGTCGAACACAAGCTGAAGCTTGAAGCTGAAAGTGCTGCCGGTTTTCGTGTCCCATTAGCTCAGTTATTTCCATTGCTCTTCAGACCCTAACACTGAAGTTTTTGTGAACATAACATCTGCTACTGCGGTGCTACCTACCAAGACAACTATTGGACAAGAACCTTGTAAGTATTATTGAGGGGATACTTTTAAAGTCTGTCACTCCATGGAGCAAAGACATCTAGTACGGTCACAGTACAATATGTGAATCGAGAAAAATATTACAAGGTTTAAGAAGGATGATACTTCGAGCACACAACCTGAAGAAAACAAAGTTTTTAACAATTTATCATTATTGTACTTACTTTAGCGAAATAAAAAAACATGACATGTTATATTAATAAATGCATAACATATTGATTTAAGTAATAATGTAGTTATTATTTAATCTTTCATTGCATTTTCCAAATATTCTAGAGTAACGCATGATTCCTAAAAATCATGCCATTTGTCAGCTTTAGTAATTTATTTTTCATAATGACGAAGTGCAAACGAAAGCGTCAACTGCTCACAAAATAACGTAAAGTTTTCGCCGACTGCCGGCCTTTACGAGTTACGACCTTCTTGCATGTACGATACGCGGAACGTATATATGCACACGATTACTGAAGAGAGTATTAAAATAAAATAAATAGTGTTCATATAAATAGTAGTACGAGTAACGGAAACTGTCGCGTTGGGATATTGAACATTATAACGAGTTGCGGCTCTGAAGCTGAATGGTACAGTTAATATATTTTGACGTGAATTGCTGTGATTCTATACAATACATATACCTGATTGAGCAAATACATAAAATGATTTATAACGTCTCTACATCATTAAAACCTATATTTGTATAACGTGGACTAAAGTCCTAAGTTTAAACCATGGTTTAAGGGAACTTATATATGAAATTTGGGAAGAACATGGTTTAAACTCCACGTTCATGTTTTATAATAACGGATTGGTACGAAACGTATGGTGTGACTTTTTGTAAAAAAATATGTGTTGTTTATACACATCTCATTATAATATGTATATAGATATAGATTTATTGGTAATAATAACTCCGTATCCTGAAACAAAAATATGTCTATCTCGAATTTAAATCACGGTAAATAATTAGTAGAAGCGATTATTAATTTATTCGGATTACAAAGTCAGTTCAGCCGTGCGATTCTCTAAGAGCAAACATCGTTGCATCCTTGACAACATCCGTGAAACAAATAACGTGATGACAAAAAACGTTGGAAAAAAAACCTTATGTACAAGGGGGACATCTCATAAAGTATTTGACATCGGTGAGCTCGTCGACTAATCATTACAGAATCGCACGGGAGACCTTTATGTATAGGTATTACACACTGGCGTCCTCTCACACATGCGCGCATACATACGTTTACATCATAGGATAAGAAATGAATCTAAAAACCGTTTTATGTAAACTATTGAATTTAAGTACCTATATTATAATATTTTCCATTGTCTAATGCTTAAGGGAGAACTGCCTCCTGGTCCACAGCGCACGCTTTTCCAAGACGCAGGATATCAGTTAATGTGGGAACCTTATATATTAATGCAAAATAAATGGTTTATTATTGTTATTGTATTGTTATTTACCCTGCTAGGATAGCTACAGCTGTCGATGACGATGTGGGTTATTAGACATCATTTGTTCGAGTTCCACTTAGGTCACTATCAGTACATTTATAATACATCTATTGTGACTATTGGAGTGTGTGAAACTTCATTAAAAGTCGACCCCCGACACTCGACGCCTTTCAGCACTCGCAGACAATTGTTCGCACCGTTAAGCAGCTTACAAGCAGAAATAATTCCAATCAATAAGGAGCTCAGATTGGCCATAACTCATGGTGGATGTACAAGTCCAGTTAGGTTCAAGATCAGAACATTAATTATGTACAAGGCACGTAGTAACTGTTGTGTGTTCTGTGGCAGGGTGGACTGGGCTTGGAGTAACTAGGTACTTGTCGAATTATGTAGGGCGACTTGGGAATGGGTGAATGTGGAACGGATTGATTAAGTGCTTGCCGAAGTTTAAGTTAGAGAATATATTTGAATAATATCGAATTGTAACTTACTATTTATTACATATAATTATGTTGTTATGGAGGCTATAACGATGTGAGGGTCAAGTCAACCAGCTTTGCAGGAGGGCAGCCTGGTAGGACTTGACGTGAACAGCCGACGACGCCGCGACTGTCATATACAGCCGTGCGATTCTACAATGACTCGTCGTTGCGCTCGTCGACGAGCTCGTCATTTGTTTCACGGATGTTGTCAAAGATGAAACAATGTTTGCTCTTAGAGAGTCGCACGGCTGTTGTCTATCAGGCAGTGGCAGCTATTTTCTACCGACTTCCAAAGAAAGGAGGAGGCACTCATTTTGAGTTTTTTATGTTTGTTATCTCATAACTTTCGACTGGGTGTACTGATTCTTAAAATTGTTTTTGAAAAAAGCTGGTGCTTACCATGCTGGTCCTATTTAATTTTTTTTTCAATTTGGTCCAGTACTTTTTGAGTTACACTCCAATAATTAAATAGATTTTCAAATTGTACTCGTGTTTCTAAACAGTAGTGTGTAAGTACTAATAGGTATAGGATTAATTTAAAAATGAAAAAAGACAAGCCCGTTGAGTTTTTTGCCTATCTTCTCAGTCGTGGTAGCGTTCCGATCCGGTTGTAGATTTAAGTAAAAATAAATGAAAATGACAATTTGTAAGTGCCCGTAGGCCTATACACACAGACTATATGTTATGGTCTGTGCCTATACATAATACACGATTTGATTTGGCATAACTTGAATTGTACTCTAGTGAGTGTTATATTTGCAATTAAATGAGTAGACGGGCAAGTTGTGCTCCTGATGGTAAGTATTACGTTTGCTTATGACTGTTGCAGTGCCGTCCGGACTCCAGCCGTGCGATTCTCTAAGAGCAAACATCGTTGCATATTTGACAACATCCGTGAAACAAATGAAGAGATGAAAAGAAACGTTGGAAAAACAACCTTGTATACAAGGGCGACGTCTCATAAAGTATTTGACGGTCAGGTATCGAACCTGGAACTCCACACATCGAAGCCAGAGTCGTTAGCAACTGAGCAAACGAAAAAATAAAGCTTTTTTAGTGTTATTATTTCATCAGAAGCCTCAAATAGCAAAGTTTTCGTCATCCCTCAGTTTTTTACCAAAATATCTCATGCAGCGATGGAGCAGGTTCCGTTCCCAGTAACGGGACCGACATGACCTCATTCTTGGTTCTTGGAACTTATTGTTGGCTTTAGGGAAAAAATTACACAGGACAACAGGAAGAGACTAGCATCCCACAATACAGGGAATCCTAGTGTGGGATCTAGTATAAGCATTATTATCTAGTATTAGCCGCCAGCGTTTTGGCCACTTTTCCCCCCACCATGGGGCTTATAGATTAGATAGTTATTATTATTATTTTATTCAATTTTTAATTACTAATAAACGTATTACCTATGTACAACATAATACTTGACTGGTTTAAAACTGTGGTCAGCTACTAAGATAGCATGTAACACTCGTTCCTATATTTTGTTTCCTCTTATAAAGCTAGTTATTACATATAGGTAGTGCCTATGTTGATAATGTACCTAAAACTATGGTGAATAAAGAAAATGTATTATTATTTATTATAACAGTAAAATCAAACCATTACCAAAACAAGCGTACGGCACAAAACATTAATCAATAACATAATGGTTATTTATAATTATATAGTATTGGTAAAATATGTTTGAATGAGTTGACAAATCAACCGGAATTCTACTTCGCTTTCAATTCGGAAGAAGTAGACATAGCACAATACTATTTTTTTACCAAACTTAACTACGAGTATGTTTAATTACTTAAATCGATTGAATACAAGGCAGCTGAAAATTGATCACGTTTGTACCTTATTTTTATATGGTTTCACAGAATGTGACCTAATTCAAAGTTTTAAAGTATCTTGTTCGTAGCGGATGCTCTGATCTCAGATTCTCAGTTAGAGCGGCGCAACTAATATTTAACCTGTGGTTGAGTCTCGATGACGTCACAAGAAGAAAGTCGTACCTTAGCCGGATTCAGAAGTGTTGTGAAATCTCTCGCTGACAAATGAGCATTTTTACAAGATTACAGATTTGAGTCATCAAATTGACATGTTACATGCTATATATAACTTTATTGTTAAGCCTTATTTTTTCCTTAAACGATGACAATAATATATTATTATTTTTATGTTAAGAGATTAAACAAATATCTACTTTCAGCTACAATAAAACTAGAGATGTGTAGGTACATAGTTTACATTTAGTTTTTATTAAAATTGAACTTTTCATTACATTGCAATTATTGAAAAAAACATCTCGATCGTACCGTTGATTGCCACAATGTAGCCCGACGTATACCTTAATCAGACTAAGCGCTACTTAACCCGTCAGCCGTCCAGCTACATCTATAATTGACGCGTGAACAAAACAATCATTAAAGTACCATTAGCACTAACTAGATGTACAAAACAAATGTACCGTCAATTATTTGGGCTTTAATTGAGCTCTGATTCAGAAGTACAGTTAGACATTTCACTTTTTGAGACGGTTCCGCTCCCCGCTCCTTCCTTCTGACGTCGCGATGGCCGCGAAACCTACATTCGGTCAAAGTCAAGTACGGACTAGTGCGAGAACGTGAGCGTTGGCACGACGGCTGCCAACGCAAGGTCTTAATGCAATGGCACAAGGTACCAAATCCGCAGAAACAACATCCGAATGCACATCCACATTTTATGTCATGAACGTGCATGTCACTTTACTTCTCAGAGCTCATTTAGCTCTCTGTTTGTTTGTTTTAGCTTTATACTTTTTATTTTCAGCTAATGGCTATATAGCACGCGGTCAGACTTACGAGAAACACGGTGGTTCATGATATACATATGTATGACATTATATGTCCGCAGGCGTCTAGGTTAGGAACTAGGCATCTCTCTATTCTAGGCTAGTCAGTACTAAGCAAAAATATAGCCAGCTGTGCGATTCTGTAAGAGCAAAAATCGTTGCATCTTTGACAACATCCGTGAAACAAATGACGAGATGACAAGAAACGTTGGAAAAACAACCTTGTTTACAAGGGCGATATCTCGTAAATTATTTGACATCGGTGAACTCGTCTACGAGCTCGTCGACGAATCATTAGAGAATCGCACGGCAGATCAGTAGCAAAAGGTTTAAATGATAGTGATATAAATAAAGCTAAAGAGATATCGATGGCAAAAAAATCTCCAACAGATGTTATTAAAGATGTTGTAGAATATTCCTGAATTTGTGTTTGTTTCTAGTTTTAACGTGTAATACTGGTAGAACAAGCGTGAATTGTAAGGTATCTCACATAAATTCAGCATTATTTTTATTTTCACTCAGTCGTCAAAATTGAAATACATGCGAGCTCCAAACTTGGTGTGATTCAAGAACAAACTCTAAAGGACGAATTATAAAAACTAGCCAATCATAAGTTGCGCTCGCGCTAATTCCTAAAAGCTAAATAAAACATTCTATTGGTTCTATTGGTTGATAACACAAATTATAATATACACTATGGTGCTCGGAACCAGTGCGAGACAAATCAAGTGTAATGCTACAAATTCCGTTCCAATTCTTTCAGCTACTTGTTATTGTTCCAAAAGTAACAGATAGACGGATATACGCAGAGCTGCGTAGGTACTGTTGTTTATACTCTGGCGTAGTCTCCAGCGGAACCTTATTAACTATTCTAAAATTATCTCCGCGGAGATTTGCTGTCCTTCAATATAATAGACGTGAAGTGTCTTTCGTGTTACACAATTTCATAAGCGACGTTTTCTATCAATCGAATTGTCCGCTACGTATAGAAAAAATGGCAATGTTTTTAATTATCTGCCGTGCGATTCTCTAATGATTCGTCGATGCGCTCGTTGACGAGCTCACCGGAGTCAAATACTTTATGAGACATCTTGTACTTAAGGTTTGTGTTTTCAACGTTTTTTGTCATCGCGTCATTTGTTTCACGGATGTTGTCAAAGATGCAACAGTGTTTGCTATTTGAGAATCGCACGGTAATTTCGAGTATTGATCGAGTGCGTTCATTAAGGCTATTTTAGAAGACTATTATTAAACATTATAAACCCGGAGTTTTCGTAGATTAATTTCGAGTTTTTCAACTTTTTATTACCTCTTAATACCCGGTTATTAAAACTGGATTATTAGGTCTTGATATTTTTCAGATTACATTTAAATTTTATTCATGTATGTATAGTTAACGTTGTAACGGAACAGAGAATAGTTTAGCCTCGTTTCTCTTGTTTTTTCATCTCTTGTACTGAGTTTTAGATCTAACGTGAACGTGTCTAGTATACGTCGTTACTAAAATTAATACGCATTGTACCTACTTGTATGATCACTGGCCAACTTTTTGTGAATTGTGATTACATACAATGTTAGAAATGAAAGCAATTGCACCTATTTGGAAATATAGATTCGATACGTTAACATAAGCTAGCTTAATTAACTAAATTAACGTTCACATAACTATCTAAACGAGGCATCAAACGTAGTGTTCTACGGTTGAAAAATAGACAAAATAGATCTTGCTATAATAATAACTATATTTATCCGTAGTTCTGAGAATAGGACTGTTGAATTTGCTCCCACGTGAATGTCGTTTAAGAAATTCATGCCATAATCTCTTACTTGGTTAACTATATATAAATAATATGACAACCCGCGCTTCTAATATGAGCCTGTGAACAACATAAGTAGGAAAATGTTGTTGTAGGTATATACCACTGTCAACTCTCTCGGAAATTTGGGGACTACAACTGCTATATCCAGCAATAGACTGATGTAGGATGAGGATGATCATAATGAAGGATATTTTTATTAAATCTGATATTACATACAATAGAAACCTAGTTCTACCGGTGCTTACGGCTGAATACAATCTCGGGTAAATCTCCCTAAAGCGAACAATCTCTGTTATTAAGTTAAATAGGATTAGACTTTCCCCGACAGTGGAAAACTGATATTTTCGAAGAGGCGATCGAGCGTGCTGTTTCGAAAGTTGAAAACGCCCTGCCTCTGTTGTTGTTACTATTAACACGACTTTTATACTGCCCAGTTTTGAGCTATGGATTAAGGCGAATTAAATAACTGTAGAAATAAGCTTTAAGAGTATTCATTGGATAAATGGCCGATAAGTTTTTCTGCAAATACTTCACAAATAAGAAAGCTACAATAGGAATTGTTAAATGTGATAGGACTATCTCACTTGATGCATAGTATTATGCGATCGAAGATGCTGGCATACTAGACCTAGCACGTTGACTTTATTAGTTTTTTATTTAACGGCTCCGTTAGCCTAGTTGGTAGAGTGACTCTACCATTGAAACGAGGGATCCTGGATTCGACTCTTGGCCGGGGCAGTTATTTGAGAGATAAGCAGATTTTTTCCTCGGAACTTTGATGTGTTAATGTGTGCATCCGAAAAGGAATCCTAGTGTGGGGTTATAAGTGTGTGAAAGTTTGTTTTAATAAAAAATCTTTTCAATCGACGTACGTGTAATTTAAATAGGACTAACGAAGAGGTTGGTTTGGTAGTCCAACCAAAAATGAAATAGACGTCTTATTGCAACTATAATTTAATGATGTTTTAAATAATTTGTTTTTGTTGTAAATTTGTAATAGGTATATTTAAATGTAGCTTAAATTGTATAAATAATTTCAGCTGCAGTATTAATACTGTAGCTATTTTATATTATTATCCTGCTGTACGTGTCCAAGGTCATACATCTTTCATTAGCTGAGAAGGTGATTAACCCAGCTCGCAGTGCACAGTTTCCAGTGGTCCGGTACACAGGTACAGTTGAACAATACAAAGGATGGTCAGTGGGCACTGAGCACATGTGGTACAGTTACCGTACGAGCGGCGAGTGCGCGGCGGACCGCGAACAAGGCCGTTCGACGCCCGCCCGCGCGAACCTACCTACTGCCGCCTACTGTGCTCCACGCATCAATACATAGGGCCACAGTGCAGACACAGTCAGTGACCTTTCTGTCGCTACTTTTCGTGTATGCTTGTTTCAGCTCTACTCTAATACCTTAAAACGGACAAAGCTCAGTCATCCAGGTATACTTAAGCGCCAACAATGCTCTTAACGTTAGATAGTTATGTATTTTTAAGATTTTTCCTTCGTTACAATTTTCTTAAAGAACTAACTTCTAACTTTTTTACAACTATCACACAACGCCATCTAGTCCCAAGCTAAGCAGAGCTTGTGTTATGGGTACTAGACAACTGATAAACATACTTATATATTTCTAAATACATAAATATTATAGATAAATTATCATATTTATAATGATAAGAACTTATTTTAAAATTGTTTAGCTTTTGATCGGTTAAGATTTTAATCATAACTGCGCCCAGGGCTGCGCGCGATGGATGATGATGATGATCTAAATAACAAATATCATCCGAATCTGTTCAGCTTATCTGGCGTTATTGAGAAACAAACCATCCATGCAATATCATGATATGTACATAGTATACGTATAAACTCGTAAAACTATTAGTAACATTTCATGATTAATGAAAATGGAAGTATTATGGAAATAATGTAAAATATAATTATAATAAACACAAAAAAGAATTACGCTAAACATTATTTTCTATCATGTCTATTCTGCGAATGTCAGAAAGTCTAGTAAACTCGCCATATTTTACACCTAATATTAATTTATATGCTACTAATTGACGAGATAATTAACTCGGTTGCCTGATAATAACCATTACACAGTCTTGAGTGTTTGTAAAGTATAGATCTAGATTTCATTATATAAATAGATATATCTTCTCGTGTATCTATGCCTCTTTCAGAGCGGTGATTACATGGTACAAGTGAGTAAACGATGTAAGTTTGTAGAGTTCTCTGCATATTTTCAGGTTTATAAACTCAAGTGACGTAAAAATTACTCACCTCCAGTTTCTGTAACTTTGTCAAATTTTGATTAGCTAACACTTCGAGTACTGACCGCTGATTGGTCACATATCGCGTCATAGAATACCATGACCAATGAGCGTTTAGTGTTTAGTTGGTAAACTAACCAAGGCTTTGACAAACGTTCTAGAAAGGGGTTAGTGTGTTAAAGAAAACGCCAATGAAATAATGCACGGTACTTAGTCTACTGTAGACACATGCACTGTATCCTCCACAGTATAGTTATAAGTGACTGATAACGTACAGATTAGCATGAAGTTAGTTCTTGAGTAGCACGTGCGCGAATCATAGCGGCCTGTTACTTAGCGTAGCCCGCGTTGCTGTACTGTTACATTTGTACGTGTCGATTGAAAGTGATGACGATGTGCTGTGGTACCAACGAACTCGGTGGGTACCAGGGGTACATAACTAGCTGGTGACTATTGATAATGATGATACTGGTCGGTACTGGTATGTTGTTAAATGAGACAATACATTGGTATGAAACTGGATGCTGTTTTTTTGTATTTCGTAAACGGAATTCTATTCTAGTGTGTAAATTATGGTTGTAATGTGTGTGAATAATGAAATGTATTTGCAATGAAGCGTTTTTGAGATTGAAGTGTTGTCTTCTCGTCTAGCGATCAAGCTTAAATTTGAATATTTATATGAAAAGTTGACCAAAGAATGCTTGATGATTTAAAGTAGACCAAAACTTCCTTTGATAGCAGGTTTGATAGCCGACCTCAAGCTAGATTCTATTGAAGTATCTAAGTGAAATCGATGACTTGACTTTAAATGAAATTGCAATTATTTTGAGAAAGCCTAAATCTGTACTAATATTATAAAGAGGAAAGATTTGTACCTATGTTTGTAACTAAACAACTACTAGACCGATTTCAAAAATTCTTCTTACCATTAGAATGTTACATGATACCTGAGTAAACTAGAATTTATCATCATCGTCATCCATAACCACGCAGCTGGTACCGCGGAGCGCCTGTCGTTCTTAAGTTAAAGACAGTGCACAGCTAAAGATGTTGGAAAACTTCACATGAATATTGTAAAAGCTGACTAAAGGATAGGTGTAGTTTAGGGAAGGATGTGGGAGTGTATGATTGACTTGCAATGACTGATGCATCTGAAGTTAAAAACTTTACTAAACCCGTTACTTCATGGTCATACCCCCTAATTTATTTGGTAAGTACTGTCTATGAAAGAACTTCTAATGGTTTTTTCTTTCCCCATTTTTTATATTTCTTTTGACGTTAAGGTTTTATTAGGCGCGGAGGGAAGCTACAATATAATATTATTCCATCGAAGGTCGTTGGCCATCATAGGGCCAGACGCAATAGAAATTTCATTGTTATAATATAACGACTCTTGAAGGGTTATAAGGCCTTTTGTCTATTTTCACTCTGTCTTTAAAGAGCCCACGTGGTTACATGGGCTCTTTACCGACGGAGACGGGCTTAATATAATAATTTAGTGCCTTTACGAAACATAAGTTAAGTACATAGGTAAAGTTCAAATATACACAGGTATATAAAATTACACGAGTTTGACAAACACAGACTGCGCACGTGACGAAAGGCTATATCAACGGTATCTTCTTAAATATCCCAATTTGTATTTCCGAAAATCGTGAGTCCCTCAATTCGTCCGTCCGCCTCACAATATAGGTGGGAGAGGGCGAAGACCCCAATACTCCCTCGGACCGTTACTCGGGCCACAGATGAACAAAGAGTTACTTCGACCCGGCACCACAGATTAAGTAATAGCAACTATAGCGAGAATGACTCGGTGACATAGATTAGGTAGTATTTAGTACAGCGCGGGCTCCGGACAAGGACCTTGGTAAACATGCGCTTGGATTGGGAGGTTTCGTGAGGTCATTTTCGTATGATGAATCCAGTTTTGGTCGGTTGGCGTTTAGAGTATTTACAATATTTTGTTTTAGGGGTTTTAGTAGTTAATTCTTGCATCTTTGTTTTGTTTATTTATTGCAAACTAATAATCGATTCTTATGTTTGTTTCTGCATCTTTCATTGAAACATGTACTTAATACGGCGACATAATGTTATAATATATCAAATTATTGATCAAGTACTGGATATTATATAAAGAAAAATAACGGGTGTTGTATTGCAGTACATTTCAAGGAAAATAACATAGTCGTATTTTTTATGACCAATACTTCAAATTAACACATATGCACACTTTTTAAAAATACATTGGTCATACATAATCATACATTGATTTCAAAGGACGTGTACAATATTGTTTTCAACAATGTGACTTCTGTTTGTTGACCGTAATTTTAAAACAATTACAAGTTTTATTCTCTACGATACCTACTTTAATAGTTTATTTCTATATTTCTCTAAGCGCAGTCTTACAGCAGCCTCCGAGCAAACTCGCTCTCAATGAAATGTAGGTCAAGTTTATTGACAAATCAGGACGTTGCCCGTTTTGCATCTCTCTCACCAATATTCTCTGTCCCGCTCAAGCAATCCTAAAGTTGTAGAATGTTCCGCCGCAGAGACTATGCACCAGTCTGCAAGTATTTAGTTTTTTGAGGCATTACAATACAAATAATCATGATTAGTAACTTTGTACTAATCTGCAGTATTTTTCATTATCTTATGTAATGACTGCTGGAGATGAGCTGAGAGGAAACAATGTGAAAATATTTACAAAAGTTATGTTTTTTTTCTTTTTTATTAGAATAATCAGTTACTAGAAGTCTAGACTCTGTGTCTCTTACATCATTTGGGAATTGTTATTTTTTTAGACACACATAACTGCATTGAAAATGCTTTATCATTGTTTATTTTAAAGTAATAGTGTAGGTATACGAGAAAATTCTTATTTTAAACGGTACTTAAGGGCCTCAAGGAGACATTTATATAAATTCAAAACATACTTTTAAGTTACGCATCTAGGTTGCTTTTATAAACGTTAATAATTATTTAATTAATGTATTTTGAATCACTATAATTAAATAAATAGACGCAGCACTGAGAAGAAGCAGCAAGAAACACAGATACAATAAAATCTTGGTTAGTTTTTCTTCCATATATTATTTACAATACGAATAAAACAGCAAGTTTTTGTCGTTCTCAATGTCTCTACTCGGAACTGGGTTGAGGTTTGTCACCAGTATATTCGGATGATGGCTACTCGTGCCTCTCTTTCACAGAGCACTCCTTTTTTTAATAATCGGACCTACCGTGCGATTCTTTCTGTAACGATGTCAAATACTTTATGAGATATTCCCATATACATAAGGGTGTTTTTCCAACTTTTCTTGTCATCGCGTCATTTGTTCCACGGATCTTGTCAAAGATGCAACGATGCTTGCTTTTAGAGTATCGCACGGCAGGTCATGTATATGACAGGCGTTAGGGATGTCCGGGGCGGTCATGCGCTCCGAAAACTTTTTGTTTTGTATAATTGAGCGACAAGCCTAGCAAGTGGTGCGTCTAATATTAATACCTATGCCCGTGACAGTTTTGGCAGACTAGTTTTACGTGGCACTGTACTGCGCTCGTCACCCCTAGATATTAGTTTTGAACACAGTTATTCTTGCGCACTATTGCTTTGCGCCATAATATCTGATTATGCAGGGGTACCAAATCAACCAAACGGCTTTTAGAACAAGGACGTGAGACACACTTAGTAGGTCAGGTTTCTTCTCTTACGATTTGCGTTCCAAGAGCGGAGGCAATATTCTACTTCACCCCTCATGGGTTCTACATCACCCCCGTTCCTTGATAGAGAAGACGGCACTCCATTCTACATAGACTAATAATCAGTACTAGGCCCGCACGGCGAATCCCTGCCTTCAAGAGAGAGGAAAGCCGGTCTCTAAGCAGTGCAAACATGCTGGCTGTTTAAGTATGTACGATTTTTATCTATTTCTCTCAAATACCTGCCACAGTTTTACGAATAGAATACAAGCAGACATAAAGGCACTTGTACACACCCATTAACCCACTCCGGGCGCGTCACGTTACATCCGGTCACATGATCTCACATCCGGCGTCTTCAATCAATATCCGGAATTGTCTGGATCGATCCAATCCGTTCCGGTTTTATCCAACACGTAAATAAAGGGTTGATGCACAGATTAGGTAATCGTTACTACGGTTGAGGGTTGTTTGGGGTATGATTATAGAGTGCACGTTTTTTGACGTATTATTTTTATTTTAAAGTTTTTTGAGCTCTTTTTAAGGAGGTGGTTTTTATCATCAAAAGAAGTGGATATAATGTAATGAATGGGATGAATGAGTATTTATTACACACCAGTTTTGAATGAGATTTTTTTTGCAATGGAAACCTGTGGGGAGTTGTTTTAAGTAAAATGATAAATGCTACTGTTCTCTTTAATTAGTTTCTTAAACGTTGTGTAAAATCTAAAAAAACATTGGTATAATAATATAATAATATGTTAATTCAGTTTAGATCACAAAGTACCTACATTTCTTAACCATACCTCTAATTTAATAAAGTATGTAATTAAAGATAATTAACACAAAACTGTGGTAAGTAGGTACAATTGATATCCATTGACAACTGTGCTAAGTCGTACCTGTGTTACAGCTGTCAATGTCTTCCTCCAGTATAGTAACAGTTCAAACGGTTTATTAATTTACAAAATTAAACGCCTATCCAAATAACGCCCATCTAAATAAATACATACCAGATTTATGACTAAAATGTATCGCCTACTAAACTACCTCCATATTTTGTTGTTTAACATTACATTTTTTAATTAAATTAACATTTAACATTCATTTAACCCAGGTAGGATAAAATAACAAAAATGCCAGTAGCTATTGGTGTGAACTTGTGCCTGTTTTAAATGTAACGCGCCTTTTAATACCTTGAATAAGAATTTGACTGTCCATATTTTTCGAAATGGATATGTTTAGCTCTGAATACGAGATAATATGATTTAAAGCTTGCTGTCTATTACATAAACCAATAAAAATCCGCTGCCTTTGAGATTGAAAAGAAGTTATGGTATATATTAATACTATAACCAAATAGTAACTGATATTTCCTTAAAATTATCGTCCTGTTTCAGTAAATCTCACACTGATAAGATTTATTTTAATACGAGTGAGATTCCACCCATCAGTATTTACTATAAACCAACTATGGCTTAAGATCGATAAATTCGATAAAAAACATCTTTTGAATATTCCCACACATGCACATGTTCATTTTTTTCAGTTTTACCTGCCGTTCCAAATTCAAATATTGACTGATTGAAGGGTCCACGAGACATCTGTCGAAGCCTTTATGCGGGAGAAAGCCACACGCGATGAGACAACCCTTCGCCTCTTTCACATCCGTATATTTTGGTAACATGTGTGTACTGAGCTTTATTGTTCGGCTGAACATGTGTCCTATACACTAGAATTTTTAAATGCAGATATTTTTGTGTGTTATTAGCTTAACACAAGTTGCGTTAATAATATGTAAGTATGTGAGTGTTAAAATTGTTTCAAGCATACGTTTGCTTTGTCAGTCATATGTGCTAAGGAAAAGACTTCAACGCGCTGCGTGGCATTAAATACTTAGACATTGTGTTTTTTCATTGTAGGTTGCCTGTTTTTTAAACCGACTCAAAAAAGGGAGCGGTTGTATGTTCATGTGTATGTTTTTTTTTATGTGTATGTTAATCAATTTCGCCCCCCTTTGTGGACCAATTCATATTTTTTTTGTTTGGTAGAATATATTTCCGAGGTGGTCCCATTTAAATTTCATCAAATTCGGTCAAGCAGTTTTTGAGTTACACTCCGAAAACTGAAAATTGTTACGGCTATCTTGATGATATCATCACTGACGGTGAAGGACAATCGACTCCGTAAGTAGCTAGGGTCACAGAAATGGTTATTTGTTTCAAAGTATCGATTAGTTATATTAAAATTTTTACCAATAAATGGAACCGACTTTAATACCAAAAAGTGTGAAATGACTTGTCGAAGTCGGTACCATGCGCACAATACTGTGATAAAAGGTACCAACTTTTGAACTATCATGGTACCGATTCCAACAAGTTATTTCACACTTTTTGGTATCGAAGTCGGTTCCATTTTTTGGTAAAATATTTAATATAACTAATCGATACTTTGAAACAAATTACGATCAGTAAGCTTAAGTGGAACTGCCATGATAATCATGATAAATAGAGACAGCTAACCTTAAGTTGGTTTGCCTATAACCTTCTTAGGCCGTGTAAGTATGTGTGTCACAGGAGCGCGGTCCGGTCCGGCTTGTTCTAGAATTAGGTTCGCAGACCGGTCTGCAGCGGCTGATGGCGAATGGATGGGCTTTCTCCGACGCACTAACATTGTAACGATGTCTATGGGAAACTTATCGCTTATGTAGTGGTTAGTTGGGTGTTTGTGTGTGTTACCTACGTGTTCATGTAGGTCTATATTTGTGTATATGTGTGAGTTCCATAGAAAACATGTCAAACCAATTATGTATGTTAAACTAATTGTTAAGTATTTATTCCTTAGTATGTAGCCGTATGTATCATTGTAATGTGAGTAGATAGCATATTTAAGTAAATAAACGAGTATGTATTAGTACTTAGGCATTATTATGAGTGTTATGTACAGACTCAGTTACTCGCTTTTATCCTCTCTGACAGTTATTTCCCGCTATTCAAATGTTGACTGAAAGACACCCTCTTTGTGACAAATTTATCCTCTGGATTAAGAACAATTTAAGATTTCTTTTAGTCCAGTTTAGTTCTTTTGGCTGCTTTACTAACCATTGAGCCCGATAGTGTTTTATAGATGAAGAAAACCCTTCTTGAACAGTTTGTCGTTTTTTTTTCAACTAATAGTGCGTTAGTATCAGTTCGGTAGCTAGCCGTTGAACAAGATCCTGTACGTAGTCGGCGGTACGCTTTCACCGATGGCCAATGTCCGAGCGTCGCGTGCAGTGCGTCGCCGCACCGTCGCCGCACCGCCGACACACCACCGACGCACCGTCGCCTCACCGCCGCCGTACATTGATAAGCGTGGACCAAACTAGCCGGACAGACTATATCTTACGGTTTTGATATTCAATGACTATAAACATTTTAAAATCCAAGTATAAAATGTCATTCTGTTTCTATCAACTTCTTAAGTAACGTAGAAATATATGTAATATAATATAATATAATATGGGACAACATCATGTTTATATGTCGATTCATCCAACTCCGTAGTGGCGTAGTGAGCTAGAAATGGTATAGATCGACAGACAACCCTGTGCATGAATACGCAAAACTATTCGTCATATAGTTACTCAATACTTTTCGAACTACACTCGAGAGCAATGAATCCGGGTCACTTAAAGAATCCTAAAAATCTCGGAAACTAAAAATGCTAGGTTAATGCAATAAATTGTATTTAATAGACATTGTAATACTCCTTAAATGAAGGTATTAAAACTTCTTAGTTATTGTAAAGTTATATCATAAAAAAATCTAATTTGAAAAAGGGCCGCTTTCGAAGATGGAACTACGAAATTACAGCATTTGGTTTTGCTTTTGTTTGTAATCTGTCATTTATGTGGGTACATAAACCATGTTGATAGTGCTCTATATTCATTATTCAAGCTGAAATTATGTCGCTTACGCCTGAAGAATGCACCAGAATACACAATGCTGGAAACCGGCCGGAGTCAGCGCGATACAGCCAGGACTGTCGGTGTGTCGCTGTCAACAGTACAAAGAGTTCTACGACGTTACGAAGAAACTGGTTCTAACCTACGCAGACCAGGAACGGGCAGAACCAGGTTTACCACAGCACGAGAAGACCGATACTTGGTGAACACCATGCTTCGAAATCGCTTTCTCACAGGAACTGAACTCACAAATCAGTTTCGACGCCTCGGAGGAAGTAACCCAAGTGCATGGACAGTAAGATGTCGGCTTGCTGAGTCTAACTTAAAACCCCTTAGACCTGCAAACGGCCCTAAACTGGAGCGTGGGCATCGTATTTCAAGACTAAGATATGCCCAGAGCCACGTAAATTGGAGTATTGAAGATTGGTCAAAAGTTATGTTCTCCGACGAATCAAAATTTATGCTCTACAAGCACGATGGAAGACACAGAGTGTATCGAAGACCAGGGGAAAGATTCAAGCAAGCATGCATCGAAGAAAAAGTAGCCTACGGTGGTGGGTCTGTACTTGTGTGGGCCGGAATTTCTTCTGAAAGTCGCACAGAGCTGGTGATCATAGAAAACGGCTCTTTAACTAGCGAAAGATATGTGGAAGAAATCCTCAATGATCACGTTGGTCCATTTATGGTCAATTTAGGTGAGGATGCTATATTTATGTATGACAATGCCCGACCTCATACAGGTAGGATTGTGAATGACTACCTTCAAGAGATGAACATTACTCGTATGGAGTGGCCAGCGCGCAGCCCGGATATCAACCCGATCGAGCATGCTTGGGACGAGCTAGGCAGATGCGTAAAACAACGAAACCCTCCCCCAATCACGCTTCGTGAGCTCAAAATTGCTCTCACAGAGGAATGGGAGAATATTCCCCAAAATCGTATAAGGAACTTGGTGTACAGCATGCCAAACCGCGTAAACGCAGTAATGGAAGCACGAGGAGGCAATACGAAGATATTAAAATTCAAGAAAATCGTAATAAAGTTCAAAAATTTCATGTTTCCTATTTTTTTTTTAAGGAGAGATCAGCAGTTTTTTTCTTTATGTAATTTTGTGTTAATAAAATGTATGGTGACTCATATTTTTTTTACTTTCATTTAAGGAGTATTACATTGTCTATTAAATACAATTTATTGCATTAACCTATCATTTTTAGTTTCCGAGATTTTTAACATTCTTTAAGTGACCCGGATTCATTGCTCTCGAGTGTATAATTACACAAATCACGTCTACATACGCTAACGAGAAAACCCGGGTGAGTCACTACTGCTGCGTTCAATGAAGCTTCTGGTGTTGAAAGACCAGGTGTAGGACTGACAGTGGTTGGTAGATTGGCATTCACATTATTTGTCTGGTGTTGAATGTGGTCAGGGTCTGAACTATTCAACTATGTGAAGATATCGACTTTTCTATATAATGTAGAGTAAAATTATTATATATAAATAATTAAATAATAATAATAATAATACGTTTATTGTGCAATAATAATATGTTACAAAACTCAGTGGAACATTGCCTCCCATACTAGAATATGAACCTGTATCATGAGAGCAGTGTCTTCCCATGTTGTTGTCTAAGATTCGACATATATCTATATATTTTTGCGTTCTCTATAAACATAAGTATTTTGAAATGAAGTATTAGTTGACTGAATCCATATTATATTAAATATAACAAGAAAGTCAAAGATTTTTGGGGTCGGTACTCTATCTACTATTTACTACTAACATCTAGTAGGCATCTCCCACCCAAGTCACTATTTAAGTTTAAAGTAGGGAAAAACTCAATATTGACCGGATACAGTTTTTTGGGTGTCTAATTACAGAAACTCCCAATAATAAAACAAGCAGAAGTTCTTCATTCATTGTTAGCAATAATAATGACGTAACAAACAATACTGCACAAAAACAGACTTAATTCAATTAAGCATCAGTTTCGTTAAGTTTGTTTTGTTTTTACGATAATAAGGTGTTAACGCAATAGTTGCCTTTTTTTCTTCTTCTTACTATAATGCCAGTTTGAGTCATAATTACGGATTGAAAATATAATTAAATCTACAATTTGTTGTAAATATAGATTTAATAATTAATTAAAAGTGTTTCGACACTGTGTGCGTGTTTAGTACAACCCCTAACGCGTAACAGATATAATTGGTATACAATTAATATCAGCTGGTTATAAAGTTTATAAATGTATTACCTAATATTCCCGACCCCGAGTTTCTTGCCGCTTCTTCTCGGTGAGCTCTATATATTTTGGAACGCAGCGATAGTCTTTAAAGTACATTATAATGAAAAGTTGACGTTCATAAGTGCGTCTTTGATGCCTAAATTGAATTAATGATTTTGACTTTATTTTATATTACGGTAAACACCTTTAATATTATAACGTCATATATTCAGTATGATCTCATACAATTAAGAGATTTAAAGTTGTACTGAATATGAAGTTAATTGCCTTTAAATGGATTATTAGTAAATATTGTAAAGCTAACGAAATTAAAAGCATATTATATCGCTCAAAATGCACTTAAAAAAATGTCTCAAAATGCATCTAATCTGGGCCATATAAGTACACTCTACCCACAAATAGTACATTATATTTAAAATAACTTTTATAAACTCATTGTAATGCCTATCTTTTAATTTAGCTATTAAGGTTTACAATGCTTTGAATTGCTTTCCATAAGTTAGGCAATAAGGAAAGGATTTCATGTACTTACTCTGTGGATGTCATACTGATATTTATTTATATTATATTTTTCTATTTTATTATTAGTCTGTGGTTTCGTTAGTAATGGCGCCACCAGCGAAGTGACTAAATGAACGGCCTGACACTGACATCTTTGTTTTGACTAGAGTCACAAATCATTGAGACACCATATTGGATCTGGCTAAATTAGTCAAAATCCATGTATAAATGTTTTAGAGTTATGGTTAATTAACTATTTATATATTTTGTTTCATTTTGAGTATATATAATATTACATATTTATAATACACTGAGCTCGTTATGGATAACGTCTTTTATATTATTTACTTATTTCTGAACTCAAGAAGCTAAAGAAGAAGAGTTTTCAATTAATACTGTTTATCAAATCACACTGTGCGCTACGCAAAATGTCTTTATAATAAGAAACCACATTTTATGCACTTTCATATGCAGGTCGTGCACTTGATGGTAAGTACTAACTCTGCCCATGACAATTGCAACCTCACCCAAAGTATACCCCGAGATCTTAGCTTCTGAGTCTTATCCATCTGGTAATCTGAAATTACTAGTCGGAAGAAGAATAAGTTTAAAAGAACACTGAATGTTTTTGTAAACTTATTATTATTTAAATGTACCCTTTTAATATAAAGTTCAGTTTGCATAAAGGCTTAGCATTAGGGTTTCAATATGGTATGATAAAGCATCAAAATAGCGAAACTAGCTCACAGAGTAAAACTATGTGTATACTCTAGGTAGAGGCTACACTCTACACCGATTGCACTTGACATGCGCATGGTCATTGCCGCGCTCTCGCGAGTGAAAGTTGCGAACCCCGCGCGTCTCTACCGCCGTCTCTACCGCGAATATGTGTCGTAGTTTGTAGGTTTGTGGCGTAAAGCCGCTCTATTCTGTGGTAGAGTCTGCTTATCGAACGAGAGAGATCTTGGAATTGAGCTTGACGAATCCGAGTTACTGCGTGATTATATGATTAGAGTTCAACTGAGTTGTTTCGGTTTTGGTAGGATTGCGTACTCTACTTGCATTATCAGATAGATTTTGTTATAGTAACAACTATAGGTAACAAAAGTAGTATCTGTGTTATTTTGGTTGATTTTACCTATTAATGAAAAAAAAAAGGTTGAATTTTAACCGTTAGTGTGATTTTCTCGTTTCTGCGCTTAGAAAGGCATGGTAACCCTTCATATACCGTGATAATTAAAACAAAAGATTTATGAATGAAACGCACGTACATTTACGTCAATGGTACTCAAAGGACTAAACCGTCGGTCGCGATGTTGTTATCTCATAAAAAAAACATATGGCTATATCTGCGGCTTTTGTTGTATTTGAACTGCGACACTCTGCTAGAAAACAGTTTTTCTACCAAGTCGTACTGGGCCCGTGTGGTGGAATATAACCATACTCCTTTCTTTGGAAGGAAGTTCCATGTGTCTACATTGGGAACATAATAGTTGATTATGCTTTAGTGAAGTATTTTAACAGTGCTCACCGCAAGTTTTGCCTAAATATTAAACACATACTTAGCATAAATATAAGATAATGATTTCATATGAAACATTGAAATTTAATTACTTTACACGGAATATATTTGGTATATTTTATATTAATTTCATCCCTACATTTCGAACACTTTTCAATGAACATGGTCACGGGTAGACTGGAAGTCCGTTGTCTGTTATGGAGAACCCACACATCCAGCCTCGGGTGAACAGCTATATGCTCAGAATGTGAAATGAGACCATAGAAATCATAGAAAGCTAAATATGAGTATAATTTTATATAATATTTATGGTACGTAATAATTGTATCTAAACTAGACCTCGCGAGCTTATGAGCTCTATGAAACTATGGTATTATTAGCGGCAAATGTTCGCAGTACTTCACAACCTATTATCTCGGAAAACACTTGACCAATTATGCTAAAATTCGAAATTCCTCTTTAAAGTCAGGTACCTAATGTATGTACCATGAACACGCATACCAAGTTTTGATAAAATTAGTTGAAAAATGCGACTTGTATAGGAAAACGTACATACAACCTAGCAAACATACGGAAAGATGAAAGTCATTTTAGCCAATTAAACCTTCGCTCGGTCAATTACAATATTATTTATATGTTCAGAATTTCTCCCCAAAGCATCAGTTTGGTTGAATCCAACGCAAACTTGCCTAATTAAGTGCATCGTTTTGATAATTCTATTTGGAACTGAATTCTGTTTGTAAACATAAATGTGTTTCCAAAGCCGAGTGATTCACGGAATCTATTTGAGCGTCATTGTAGACCTTGTACCGAGGTCTTCGACGACTCATCTAAAAGCCTAAATTATTAGAAATGAGACATACATCCTTCACTACGCATTTCAAAAACTACGAGTAATAATGCCCATTATTTTTAATAAAAAAATCCCATGACACAGTAGATGAATCAATATACGAGTATTAACCTCCTTACTATGTTGCTGGGTTCAATCCCACCTCGAAATATATATGCGATTGATAAGTTATATTCCCAGAAAAAATAGTTCTGCCTGTGTGTTCAGAAAAAACTAAGTGCAATTTGAAAAATTTAATACCGACTTCCATTTTATTATTTTGGTAAAAATCAGTTATTGGAGTATAACTCAAAAACTACTGGACCGAATTTCATAAAATTTACATGGGACTACACGGGAAGCAACAACTTTCCAACAAAAAGAAGTTTGAGAATCGGTTAACCCTAATGAAAGTTACGAGGTAACAAACATAAAAAAACAGTCGAAATGAGTACCTCCTTCTTTTTAAAAGTAATGTATACTACTTTCTGATCACAGTCGTATTCAAGACAGCCGTGCGATTCTCGAAGAGCAAACATCGTTCAATCTTTGACAATATCAGTGAAACAAATGACGACATGACAAGAAACGTTGGAAAAGCAACCTTATGTACAAGAGTGATATCTCATAAAGTATTTGACATCGGTGAGCTCGTCGACGAGCACATCGACGTATCATGAGAATCGCACGGCAGGACGAACGCGGATGAAGTCGCGGACTGAATGTTGATTATAATATTTTCTGTCATATTAATAGCGCATTACATTTTGGTATACTCGAATAATTATTAAAGCTAACAATGGATCTAGTTTCACTAACAACGAACTCTTAGAATTGCTATAAAGCAAGAAAATTAGAATGTCATCTTTCATTCGTGAATTCGATTCACTCAAATCAAATCATATTATTTATTCTGTATAGACCTACGTAGGCACTTACATATTGTCATTTTACATTTATTTTTTCTTAAACAACCGGATCGGAACGCGACCACGATTGAGAAGGTCCGGCAAGAGACTCAGCGGGCTTGTATTTTGTCATTTTTGTTATTGCCAATTTTTTTATTGGTATAACCAATTTTCGTTTATTTTTGGCTCCAGTGTGTTGTCTTACAAAAGAGAACATAATAATGGTATCAGTAGGGCAAGACACGCTACAATTTGACATCTTAGTACACGAGTAGATAGATCCTGCAGTGATCAGTCCCAAGCTATTATAGAATACAAAATAAAATCATTTATCTGCAAATTTGTAACAATATACATGAGTACTTTGTGTTTTCTTTATGGGATAAATTGGCAAGCGAGCAGGCGACAGGATGGTAAGTGATACCGTCGCCCACGGACATTCACAATACCAGAGGTCTCGAGGATGCGTTGCCGATCTTTGAGGCTCTTTTCTTGAAGGCTCCCAAGTCGTATCTGTTCGAAAACACCTCAAGTGACAGCTGGTTCCACATAGTGGTAGTGTGAGGCAGTAAATGCCGTCCGGATCGCACGGTTGTGGACTCCCAGAGGTACTATAATAATCCGAATGCTTTTCTAACACCACGCAACATTCTTAAAGATAGCTTGTGATAACATACGGTCGAATCCGCCAATAAGGCAAAAAGTTTAGCGAAATATATTTTACCATTCAATTATTTTGCCACCAAATTCAGGAAAGCTTTTACAGCCGGCGCACGGTGGCGCTGCTCATGTAACATCACAGTTCCTGGAACCGCGACTCTAGTGGTTAAATAAGAATCAATTGAACTGTTAGAGATACTGCAGCTGTGGTGTGGTATAAGACACCCATGAGTCAGTCCCCAGGAGCGCGTTGAGCAACGTCCTCGTGCCGTGGGCGGTACGGAACAGAATGCTCATCTCGATGTGTGTCAGGTTTTGTATGCTAAGTAGCCAACGCAGATGGAAGCCGATAGTAGCAACATGTAGGTCTGATCCGGCGACAGCTCGGCTGAACAGATGTACTCGTATTTGAATGGATTGCATTTTTGGTCATTCATGAAAATATTATTAGTTAGTTTACTGAATGCGATAAAGTAAGGGTTGCGTTTACTGTCAGAGCTTTCTGCAAGATATTTTATGTGGACTGAAGGTTGACCTTATATATAAGGTCACTTAATTATTATATGTAATTAATATTACATATAATATTTACAAATTATTATATGTAATTAATATTACATATAATAATTACAGCGGATAATAAAGTAACACTATAAACAAAGTGCTAGGGTTAAAACAGAAATAAATTGTGATTGAACACTTTTTGAAGAACTCGCACAATAAAATAATAAAATGATATCTACGCTCTATGCTTTTACCAAATGTGTTTTAAAAACTATAGAAAGATCTTTCACAATTTGAACCTTCTATATGTACCTATCAATGTACCTATACCTAATTATAGCAACTAAATTATTACTGCATTTAAAATTAGCCAAAAATATGTATAAGGAAAATAAAAGGATGTGATTGCATTGGCGTCATACACTTATTGATGACGTCATTATTACAAGCTCAGTGGCATTGCATATCAAATTCAATAAAATAATTTATATTAATGTAAGCGCATAGATACTAATACTTTCCTAATACTTTTATTTCAATTTTCCTAACACGAATAATATACAAGGTCCTTTTAGATAAGTCAATGACAGATTAATGAGAACATTATATCATTAGATATAGTAATGTAAACTTAGTAATTTAAAATGTCTTGTATTTATATATATTATATATAAATACAAGAAATTTGGTATATACTATAAGGTTTGTTGTATTGTATTATAAATTATTATAATGGTAGATATTTAGCAGAGTCTGCCTGGGGAGGAACTTTGCCTTTGTCAGTTATTAAACCGTGATGCAGTAGTGTGCAAACATTACAGTGTTTCAGTATGTTTCCAGTGACATTACAAGGCAAGAGATTTAACAACATACGAGTAAATAATTAGAATGACGCCAACCACACTCACAGTGCGTTATTGTTACATGGCATATTATTGTTGCCACGCAGGTTTTAAAGGGTTTGTTGTATACAATTCTGAATGGCACTGAACTGTAATGAGCAAGCGTAACGCTTAACATCAGGCGAGCTAGCTTGCTCGTCTCAATCGAAGTTGCATTACTTTACAGTTAAATAATAAAACTAAACTACTAACTCCGGCAAAAACTACTGCGTTATCATTTTACTGAGATATAAGACATTTACTTATGTTATTTCTTTTGTCCTGGAATAGTATGTCAGTGGAATAGTAATTATCAGCACCAGCAGAGCCGTCGGTATCAGCTAGTTAAGTAATACTGGCAAGTCTGTTCTACCATGTTGTAAATAAATATCCTAATTGTTAACATTTTAAACTTATAGACACAGATGAGCCACGCGCGTAATTTATTCATAAGGAATAAAACAGAACATGCGAGTACATTTACCTTGTATTATTTATTTACATATATATATATATATATATATATATATAATATATATAACATTTACTTGTAAACTGCTGATTTGCCCGTGTTCATAGGTACAATGTGAAGAGGCAGAGAAATTGTTCTTGAAATGGTAGTCCATAGTATGTATTCACCTAGTGCTTGCGCTGCATGCTGTAATACCCTTTAAATTCTACGACACTAAGGTCGGTATTTTAGAAAGGCGCTCACTTATGAATCTTTACTTTGACATTAAATAATTTACACACATATTTACTGAAGATAAGATCCTCTACTAAAAGTATTTGTAGAATACAGCCCTAAATGCTAGCTATCTACGGAACATTCAGCCCTACTATCATATTTATTCAATATCAGACCTGCCATGCGATTATCTAATGATTCGTCGATGCATTCGTAGACGATCTCACCGATGTCAAATACTTTATCTGATATTGCTCTTCTACATAAGGTTGTTTTTCCTACGTTTCTTGTCATCTCGTCAATTGTTTCACGGATGTTGTCAAAGATGCAACGATGTTTGCTCTTTGAGAATAACACGGCTGCTCCTACGCATCTTAGTAACAAACAAATGCTTAAAGTAATGAAACTATCATGCATTAGATAGATACTCACCTGAGTGTTGAAGTTTCAAATCCGCCAAATGTCCAATATCAAATCCGCATTATAATGTCCACCTTTTAGCCGGTCACTGCCCTCAATACGCACAGGGAACAATCCAGGGTACACAGAATAGGGGAAGGCGAGGACTGAGAAAGATAGAACGCTACACTTCTAGAGGTACTCGTACTATGCGAAAGAAAGATGCCTACATTCGACAGAGATCATTAAAGCGCTATTTAAGCTTAAATTTGCAGCTTGTCATGGGTCAGTACAAATAACGAACAAAACACTATATAAATAAGGATCATATCAGCGTGCACTGCTGTGTGGTTATGCAAATTAATCTGTCTAAATAGCGGTATCAAATGCGTTTCAAATAACCGCGATTATCAGATTTTAAAGATGCTAAATGAGTTATTCAACAAGTCCACCTAATTGTTGAATTGTGCCACGAACAAATGAAATCCTGTGTTTATTTTATTGTGGTGATGACACTTTCACGTATTTTGACTTGGTAGTGAAAATGTACAAGAGAAAAACAATTGAATGTCCATGAACACTAACTGACATGAATCTATTTTTCTAAAACAATAAATAATTTATCTCGATTCTGTCAAATTTAACCGTCCTTGAGAGCCTTCTATGTGTCATGTGGTACCTTTGACCACAATATCACTGTCCGTCAAGTGAAATTGTAGAACACTGACCTATCAATTTAAAGAAGATATTTGTTCAACAAAGATTGATATAATATGTAAAAAAGTAGAATTATTACAAGAACATAGTTACTAATATAAAATAAATCTACCTACTTATTATAATGAAACTAATATGCAAAAATATCTCTAAATATATGTGTAAAGCAGTGATATTTATTTAACGATTTAAAACTGACCTACATCACATTTAAATACGGAGTGAAATCTTTTAAACGTTCAAAATAGACGAACAACTTACCTATTACTCCTACTTCCCAGTTGGATTCCGAAGAATATAATATTGTGTATGATAAAAAAGAATTTAAACTTCATTCACGGTTTAAAGTCAGTAAGCGATTAGTGAATATGCACAGGTGTAATGACCTCATTATTTAAATGAATTCGACGAAATGGCGAATTGTATTTAATTATAGTATCTAACGTCAACATGCTTTATCAATGCATAATTAGGTGTAGATTAAAGTTGGTTTACCTGTTAGATTATTTAATCATTTTCTTGTAATAATATTCGATTTATACAATAAATAATTTTCGATACGGATGACTATAATTTCTATAAAACACTCCTAAACTGTTTGCTTCTTTTTTATGGATAAGTATTGATAAATGAAGAACCGAAAATATAATGCGAAAACAAAGAAACGTGTAAAAATAATTATGCTTAAAGTGTCGGGCGGGCCGAGGCACGCCGTTAAAACTGTAAAATAAACTCGTCGCGCGACCTTCCTACCGTATCAGTGGAAACGAAAACTGAACGCGCCCAATACCGGCGCGAGGAAACGCCAGGAAACGTTTCCCCACAGGCGACTGACAGAAACGCATGCGGTTAGTAAGCAGAGCAAATGTTACACAACAAAAACATAGAAAAAGAAAAAAGTAGGAAAGAATGTCATTGGCATAAAAATAAGAACAAAAATATTCCAACGAATATTTACAAGGAGAACCACAGTATAAGTACATAAATAAAAATATTTAAAAAACAGCTCGTCCGAAATTATTCCACCATGTTCCACTGACACTGTCACGTCACTATTTTAATGCCAATTACAAACGTATTCCCGTACACTTGATTTTTTTAGATTTAAAAATGGAACAAGTGCGTGTCTTTTTTCTTTCTTTTTTTGTAACGTACACTGTTTATTTCCGGTGGTGGGGTGGATGTCACTGTGATCTCTGTGGTATGGTTAAGGGCACAGTACACTGCACTCGCGATCGGGACGGGCGGACGGGCGCGGGCCGCGCGTGTTGCTGCAGACTGGCGGCGCGCGCGCACCCCACTCACTTCCCACCAAACATTTTCTACCACCACTGAGCGGCAGGGCGGGTGAAACCGCGGCCCGCAGCGTGAGATTCGATGCTCGCGACCGACGCCAACGTGAGCAAGCGGTGTTATCGTAGCTGCGCCGCTGCAGTGGCACGACGATGCGTGCATATGCTGGGAAAATGTAAACTACAACATAAAACATATTACAGGCACACGGAGTAATCAATATTTTTTTTATATATGTATATAGTTACCATTATTTACGAGTTCTAGAGTGGAGACCGCGTCTCGGCAAACGTAGTGTAGGACGTCCTGAGGCACGGTGGAGTGACGATCTGCGCAAGACGGCTGGCAAAAACTGGATGCGAGAAGCCCAAGATAGACCTAAGTGGCGTGCAATTGGAGAGGCCTATGTCCAGCAGTGGACTGCTACAGGCTGATGATGATGATGATACCATTATTTTTGTGTTATTTTAAGAGCGGCACTCTTAACCTTACCTCAAAAAGAAAAAGGAAGACAGATAGACGGACAATAAAGTGATAATATAAGGGAATATCACTTTATTTTTCGTCTGTCTATCTTTCGAAGCCCTTTCGGAAACCCCTAAAGGTATCAAGTTTGATACATAAATATTAGTGGATACAGTCAATTTCATGGTGAAAAAATTAAACATGTAAGTCAATACGATCAAAGAATAGGACCGTTTCTGTCGCACAATTTGCGAAATCCGGCAGCCTCGCACTTGGCTGTTTTTTATGACTACAGCACTACAGCAGTTTCTCGTTCTGTCCGTCTTATTAATTTCCAGGTTAATTTACATTTTTAAAGAAGCATCGTTTAAACATAGAGCTCAGTTATCAAAATAATATTTAAGAAGGTAGTTCATACAAGTATTATGCAGCTGGGTTTTAATAGATTAATTATAATGATTAATAATCAATTAATTTTATATTTTTTTATAAACAAACAATGCTCTATTTATATCGTTTCATTGCCTTCGTTTTATTACCCGGTAATGTGTATCATTTATAAAATAAGGCTACTATTTTGTATCAATTTCTAATATATTCTATAAACTCATTAAGCATATCTTATTTTTATGTAACTCTAACTAATGTGTAACTAAGCACTGAACTACAAACGATGAACTCGGAAAGATTAATTTGAAATTAAGTAGCAAAATAATAACTTGTAAATAAATGCACAATTATGCAATTAATTAGGCGCATTCGTTTATAATAATTATAGTTACATAATCTAGCATCGCAACAACAATGCTGCGGAGGATGTGGGATCGGATACACACACGCAACGTTACCACTTTTTACGAGATCGATCGCCTGGATGTTAAAAATTATACCAATTCCTTAACTCGTAAATATTAAATAGTTTACCTGTAGGTAAATGCCTAAATTTATTACAAATATTGGCAATTATGAGTACTTCAAATTGTATTAATTAACGGGCACGAAATTACAGCTATGGTAATGTGACATTATTACAAATAAATGATAACTATATTTTGTTAATTTTGAAAATGTTATAAAAATCCAATGCGGCGCATTTCTCTTTTCGTTGAGAGCCCGTGCCGCCTGCTATCTCCGTGCGTACACGCACACTCTGACAGTGACGTTTGCGCGCACACAAGCAAAGTGAGGCCTACAGACCTACAAACGCTACTTTCACTCCACTTTACTCTTTCTAACCATAACATAGAATCTACATTTGTGTGGCAGTGTTTGTTTTTTATTTTGCAAGTGAGGCGGTAAGTAGGCCATCCGATGGTTGTCTTCGCGGTCCCTCCCATGGCCCTCGGAAGGCCTCGTTTGGTTTCAACCGATAATGTTAAGGTCGTTGGTAGTGTATAACTCCTTGTTAGCAACTTAGCTTATATGATAACTAACTATATAATATTCAATATCAAGAAATACAAGTAAAAAAAGAAGATAATTTGGCATTAATTACATTGGTCATATCCATGTTTCGTACGATTGTTTTTTAAATACGATAATGTTACACTATATCGACTATTGACACAAAAAGAGTGTACATCTTCATAAGGTGCACAAAGATACTTATAATGTCACAGTTCCTGTAATATTAGGTATATATATATATATATATATATATATATATATATATATATATATATATATGTATTTTTTTATATACATATAAATACATATAAATTATCTTTTTTCTATGAAATAATCATGGAGTAAAATGAGTAAATAATATAAGGTTAAGTAAGTCAAATAACTTACTGCTATTAGTAGGTAGAGATACCCGTCCAGTGCGCCTAGCACGAATAACTGCGTAAGTGTAACGTAACGTGTCGATCAAGTGAAATAGTACAAACTGTCATGTATCTAGGGCTACTATGACACAGATAGCTCATAGTTTGTACGCCGAAAGGTGAAAATTTGACGCTTTCGATACGAATACTTTTTCGCAAATTGTTTGTGCTGCAGTCTAAGTTATACGAGTGACAGCTGCCCTAGATACATGACAGTATGTATAGTTTCACGTGAACGACACGTAACGATACACTTACGCAGTTATTCGTGATAGGCACATTTGTCATTGAAATGTCAGTGAAATACAATAATATTTTTCTCATACATACTTAGATAACACAATTTTATGAAATGTTTAAATGTCTTGCGAGGCACAAGTCACAAGAAATATTTAATTTTCGCGATATCCGCTACTATAGCACGTATTCTGCAATAATAATAATGAAGAATAAGATAAATAATGATTATACATAATAAGCAGCACGGCGGGCCCGTAGCGGCCGCGGCGGTGAGTTACCGTTGTCTACGAGATAGTTTTAATTAGTGTTAAGGCGATTCCGTTCTCTTTCTCCGCGTTGTTAATTTTATACCAATTTATTTCATAGTTTGAAAATGTTGTATTATATTTGTGAGTACAGTCATCTGCAATAGGATATATGTGTGCATTTTTTATATTTCGAAATTATTATATATATATACGGTATATTCTATAAAAAATAACTTTTGAAATATATTTAATGAATAAAGGTGAAAACTATTCATATTTTTATTCATCATCATCATCATCATCAAGCGGCCTGCATCCAACGTCGTCCTGCGACCTTTATCAGGTCGTATGTCCACCGTGTCGGTAGACGACCTACGCTACTACGCGCGTGCCGGTCTGTGGTCACCATTCCAGAACCTTCCGGCCCCATCGGCCATCTGTTCTGCGTGTCATGCCCACTGCCACTTTAACTGGCTAATCATCTGGGCTATGTCGGTGACTTTAGTTCTTCTACGGATCTCCTCATCTCAGATTCGATCACGTAGAGAAACCCCGAGCATAGCCCTCTCCATAGCTCGTTGTGCGACTTTGAGCTTATCTATGAGGCCTATTATTTATAATTTTATTTAATTGTTATAATATCAAAATATTTTTTATAGGGACATCAAATGCTGTGACAGTTATAGATTTGATGAAATGATCAAATCACGTTGCTTGCGGCTGTACAACTGTACATGCGTGAACTGAAAATTAGCATCATATTCGTAACAGTTTTTTATTTCAGTTTCAAAAGAAAACTCAGTAAGTACATATACACATAGGTAGACATAATACCCTAGATTGTAAAATCTAACAGCGAAATATTTACGTAAGACATAAGTTCAAAATATTCTTGTTATTTCAAAAAAAGATCTATACTAACTTCAATTTATTTAATTAGTTATGGTTATAGTATAAGGTTCCATGCAAAACACTTGCTGATGTTAAGAATTACTTATCTTTAATAATGTAAATAGTATTCCAATCACCTTTTACATTTTTATTTGCAGAACTTTGCATATTTTTAGCATGTTATATGTAAACGCCTTAACTGACGAATCTATTCATTCCGCGGAATCATGTTATGGTAATTTTGTTCCTAATTACCTCGCTAATTATGACTAAATTCGTACTATACGGATTTTATACCGCCTTTGTTCAATGTCCCCGTTTCTGCTGCTCTATTTCTATGCGATGAAGCTTTACATAGCACAATAAGCAATCATAATCACTCGATTTCGTATGCTACTGGGAACCCAGATGATCAGAAACCTCATGCAAAGTGTCGATCGCACTAGTTAGGTAAATTATATCTATATTATTATATAGATATTGTCCTTAAAATTAGGATATCACATTATTATTATTATAACCAAAAAAAGTATGGAACAACCTACCAGCGCCTTTATTTCCCGACATATACAATATGGGAGTCTTCAAATACAGAGTGAATAGGTACCTTTTAGGCAAGCATATACCACCGTCGACCGCGTCATCACTTTCCATCAGGTGAGACTTTGGTCAAATGCTTGTTGATCAAATGTAAAAAAAAACTTTTACCGGCCAAAACACCTGAACCGATTTGTTAGTAACTTTTAAAGTAATTAATTTTGAATAATAGGTCAATAGATATGACAAAGTTTAAGGATTTTTATGGGGAGCAGTCTGGGTAATACATTTTTGGCAGTTTTATACTTTTAGGGTACCGTGTTAGAACAAACAGCTAGTTTGTAGTGCGTGATGAAATGAATACTATTTCAGTTAAACCTTCTTCTATAAAATTGTCTCAATCCGCATAAATGTATTATTTATTACGGTTATTGTTTTATTCTATATAATATAAAGTAACTTTCCAATATCAAAAAGGCTGCATTTTAAAGATAAGGTAAAATTTAGTAGTGTGTTACAACAAGCAAGTTTTTGCCATACAGTGATGAAGTATGTATTTAGCGATGACATGTGATGGTAGAACATTGTCTCGAGGTTCAGCAACGGCACTTTATCATCAGCATCGGCACGACTAAGTCCTTACTAAATAAATCTACTTTTCACTTCACATGAACGTACTTTGTGATTTTGTTTCAGATTAGTATATCTGCTCGGTTTACTTAGGTAAGGGTAAACTCAACTGTACATGACATTAAACCTTTCCAATGGCAGCTAAGCCGTGGGATATTCATCAAAGTGGCTCCCTCTCGCTTGATGGAAGGCGAAGACGAAATCAGGAAACGATGACCATTAGTGCACTAATCGTTACCCCTATGATGACCTGAGAGATGCTTTATACTCCTGGTTTGAAAGACCCAGGGTCATAGCTGCAAGGAAATACGTACGTCGGCAGAGCATTCCACTATTTACTTACACGACAGAGGTAGGAATTGCCTACCAATAAAACTGGTGCAAACTATCTAGTGGGGTGTGAGAGTCACACATCATCGGCCGACTAATCAAATTATGTCAGTCAAAAAAGATGTCAGAAGGTTGAAAATACGCTTTAGTTAAAATAGGTTCACAGATCGTGGATGAATAAGAAAGCTAATCTATAGGCATGTCGTGTGTCTAAGTACTACATTTCGCCCCAGGTTCGCGCCAGCACTGCATGCTACACATGAATATGCCGTAAAAATACTATAAGCTATATATAACTACTAAATCACGTCTTGTCAGGAAAAATATACGAAAGTAAAAGAAATATCTTGTCATAAATCATTGCGCCAGTAATTAGTCACTGAGAAGTCACGTTCTTGAAAATGGTCACGAGTGAAGTAATTGAAAAAACGTCTGAATTGGATCGTATCAATATATATATATTTATTAAAGCACTGTCCTTAAAATGGCAAATCTATATTGTTTGAATCACCAGGTACTTAGTAAATAAGCATACTTTAAAAAAAGTTGTGCCTGTCGAAGTCGCCCCAAGCTTTTTCACGGAAATCACATCATAGATTAAATAATAGTTACATAAATCACAATTTGGGCATTTATATTAACAGTTAAAGCATCCTTCAGCGATTCTTTATGAAAAACTAGGTACTATTTCAATTTTCAAAATGTACCCTATTAAAAAAAACTTCATATTACTCGTAAAACCTTATCAAACATTATTAGATGAAAACTCATATGTTGCGAGAGCATTCAATTTTTTTTTCAGTTTTACGTTTTCAGTACCGACCATCTAGCTGTTTACCCAACATTCTCCATCGGTTGTTGTTAACTCTATCCGTGTGACCTGTCATTGTCGAAAATGTTGAAACTCCGCACAAACCTACAGAAAACGACCTCAAAAAAATAGTTGAACTATTTCAAATAGTAGAAGTAGCGACGTTACAATCATATCAGTTACATTATCTTCTAAATACATTGAAAATTAATGAATTCATTACGTCATAACGCGTCTCCACAGAATAAGTCATTCTTTTATGGGACAATGTATACGATTCTATAATATAGTTCCCAATGTTATCCGAGATTTGCCTATTAATAAGTTTAAAATTACTATTAAAACTAAACTTTGTCAAAAAGGTTATTACAAAATTTCGGATTACTTGGAGGATAAAACAGCTTGGGACTGATCACTCCAGGATCTATCAACTCGTGTACTAAGATGTCAAAGTGTAGCTAGTCTTGCCCTACTGATACCATTATTATGTTCTCTTTTGTAAGGCAACACATTGGAGCTAATATTTGTAGTACCTAAGTAAAAACATTGTAAAAACATCTATATAAAAAGAATGGCCCCGAGTTTCTTGCGCTTCTTCTCGGTAGGCTCTATATATTTTGGAACGCGGCGGTAGTCTTTAAAGTACATTATAATGAAAAATTGACGTTCATAAGTGCGTCTTTGATGCCTAAACTTAATAAATGATTTTGACTTTGACTTTGCTAAAATTTTAATCCTTGAATATAACAAATGACGTATCTCAGCGAATTACCTATAATTCGATTAGAGTTTATTATGTGGTTGTGTGTCGCTTCGGTCGTCTACAGAACTGGTGCTATGTAACGTACAAATGTTATTTATTTCCACGCGACCAGCACCGCGTGAGCATGTGTTGTCGACATGATATGATAGGATACAATATCCCAGCGACACGCTCGCAGTGGAACTTGACTTGAAGATATTAACCGATGAAGTTAAGCAACGCTTACTGCGGTCAGGAGTTGGATGGATGTGTGCTAGTGGCATTTTTCAAATGTGCGCTTCCGTGATTCGGAGGGCACGTTAAGCCGTCGGTGTCGGTTGTTTGTCTTTGGACAACAGTCGTTAGGCTATGTCGAAGGCTTTCGAGCAGCCTGAAAACTTTGACATGGTTGGCCTCTAGCCGATCCACCAAGCGCACTGGGTACACTACACTCTATATAAATAGATTTTTGTACAATTGAATACAATTCACTCCAATTCATATTGTAGAACAATGAAGACAATTATCTATTGATACCCATAACTTGATTACCTTTAAGTTCAATGTCTATTGTTGAGTCGATGTGCGATTTTAAAATTAATGAACACTTTATTGGTAGGTATTGTTAATCATGGGAAAGGATAATTAGATTGGGTGAATAATTACGTTGGAGCATCAAATAATTAGTTTTTTATGAGTGTGGAGACGTACATAGCTTTTAATTTATGTATAGCTATCATATTTTATTTACATATAAAGTGAAGGGAAGTTTGTATCCTGATGATAGTAAAAAGCAAAATCTATAAACATCTAGTAAAACTAATCAGAGCCATAATATTGTATGAAAAAATACTTTGGTTAGAAGATCCAAATGAAAAGAATATTAACTGAGAATTCCTAAATATTACTCGCTCTCTGCAGAAAAAATCCTATATAGGTCCACAAAAATAAACTTTCACGTCCAAACGCTCAGAATTTTCAGCGATAACACTATATATTTATTAGGTTATACATAACATAACTAACGTATAGTATTAAAATAGTAACCAGCAGTTTTTTTACGGTGCTAGTATATGTATATCCAAAATCTACAAAAAATAAAAAAATCAAAATCAAAAAAAAAATAACATACAATATTATCGTATTACATCGTCCAATGTGATAAGCAATTTTCAAACTTATTATTTAAGGTAATCGTATTTTTATTTAGGTAAATCCTTAATAAAGCATCGTAAATTATTTTCAAATTGGCATTGGATCACACCGTTGATAGTGTTCCTGCCTTTGGAACCTGGCATCTCAGGTTCAATCCCTGGATGAGGAAAATAGGTTTGTGATGAGCAGAAGTGTTTGTTGTCGGGTCTTGGTAGTTATGATGCGTCTGAGACACAAGGAATACTAGTGCCGGGGTCCTTGGTTAGTAAATTTTAAAGTTGTAAAGACCTGTCCACCTGTCTTTTTGCAAAATTATGGGGGAGGCATATGTTCAGCAGTGGACGTTCTACGGCTGAGATGATGATGTTGATGATAGACCTGTCGACACAACTCTTGTAATTCATTACAGTTGCATCTAAGGAAGTGACGGACTGTTCTTATTGATAAATGTTTCAAACACAAAAAGACTAAATAATTTTTTCAGCTTGCATCAATAAAAATATAAAAAGGCCTACCTATTAAGGCTGTGCACGCGGCAGCCGCGCGATAGCGGAATCATGTCAGTCGGCCGCCGCGTCTCATTAACTTTAGGTATGCCCAATGAATAACCGCCATCCGATTCTCTAATGATTCGTCGATGCGCTCGTCGACGGGCTCACCGATGTCAAATACTTTATGAGATATCGCCCTTGTACATAAGGTTGTTTTTCCAACGTTTCTTGTCATCTCGTCATTTGTTTCACGATGTTGTCAAAGATGCAACGATGTTTCTCATAGAGAGTCGCACGGCAGAAGGCTTACCGCGAGATACACGTGGAAACTGATCGTACGGTTATGTAAAACATATTCGTACATAAGGACGAATTGCAGAAGTACGGTCAGCTGTAAATCTAGGCTTGGGTATCGAGATGTCAAGTTAAGTGCAGAGTATTGTTGACCAAAGTCTTGAATGTGCATTTAGACAAAGCGGCTCTAAAGTCGTTGTTCCTTTAATTATATAGCTAAAAGTATTGATGGAACGATATGCTATTCGTCATTCATATAGCGGTGTATTCATGTTTGATGATTCATACATCGTTTAATAATACTTAAAATACAAAAGCTTAAGCGATAATTAACTATAATATATATATTATAAAATAATTACATATTTATTTAATTACCTGTTGAAATAAAGGGACTATATTACTGTTGTGTTCGAAGCAATCGTGTTAATTATATTCAATTAAGAGATTGAAGTGTAATACTACTTTAACTGCTAGACTTGGCAACCGGAAAGTGGAGTATCGACCGTAAGCCACCACGCGGGCTCAGCCGTGCGATTCTGTAATGATTCGTCGATGCGCTCGTCGACGAGCTCAACGATGTCAAATACTATATGAGATATCGCCCTTGAATATAAGGTTGTTTTTCCAACGTTTCTTGTCATCTCTTCATTTGTTTCACGGATGTTGTCAAAGAAGCAACGATGTTTGCTCTTAGAGAATCGCACGGCAGGGCGGGTTGTCGGCATAACAACTCTACTCTCTCACTCTAGCCAGACATAAGTGCTTAGTTGGAATGCCACTAGCGGTGAATAATAAACATGTCTAAACTCTAAAAGAACAAATCAAACGAAACTATCTAACGCATTATTGAAATCAAGCTTCATTATTTGTTTTACACTAACAAAACTAAAACAGTATACACACATATACGTACTCTACATAACCGCATTAAAGAGCTAATGAATTTACAACTGTATTACCATCAGCATTACTACTCTACAACTATATTAAAAACTCTACATCTCTATCAAACGGGTACTCTATCATAGACTCTATCAAAGTATCAAAGCAATGAGCCAAATAAAAAGCTTGCGTGAGTAAAAAACATACAAGTATATGATAAATCAGCCAAGATAGCGTTGGATACGTCCACGACAGAGTTCCGTAGCTGGAATAACATCCGTTATTACTTATAACGTAATCAGCGCGGACGCGTTGGCTTTGAAGTTCTCTACAAAAGTCAAAAGTTGCACAGTCGCTATTTCACTACTCGCTCACTCTACACGTTTGTCGCATTATTCTATCTCACTATATTTCCAACCGATCGCCTAGCTAATTTCGAAATCTCAAAGATCCTTTTTGCCGCTGAAACTACCTAATCAGTAATAAATTTATTTAATATGCATATATATAAGTTTTATAAGAACGTATAAAAGTGCCAAGCTAGACGTGATTGACGCGGGAGTCCCGAAAACTTCTTGTAATTGAAAGATCACCAGATGTGGTCGTAACTATAGTCGAATCTATATGATAATTACGTTTCGTGAGTAATCCCTTATTTCTCAGTTAAAACGTATACATTTTTATAAAAATTTATACGTGTTATATTTTTACAAATGAATTTTAGTAGCTAACGTTTATGGATTTTATTATAACAATTCCCGCCAGAAACTTTGAATAGTTTTAAATAAATTTCGGAAAAGCGACTTCCAAAAAAAGAGGAGGTACTCAATTCGACTGTATTTACCTCATAACTTTCAATAGGGTGAACCGATTCTCAAAATTCTTTTTGAAAAAAAAATTTGTTTGAAAGCTGGTGGTTCCCGTGTGGTCCCATAAATTTTTTATCAAATTTGGTTTAGTAGTTTTTGAGTTACACTCCAATAACTGAATTTTACCAAAGTAATAGAATGGAAGTCGGTATTAATTATTTCAAATTCACTTGTTTTCAAAGCCTGAGATGTGTACAGAATTTGTCTATACAACATACACATACATATAGACACAAGTTTTCAATTAGCCTACGGAACCCTAAAACACCTACGAGCATATAATAAGTAGATGACTGATGTCTTTACATAGATCTGAGCAAAAAATACTTGTTCGCAACTTGTTTGCGCCTGCGCAGCTGGGGTGTGGTCCGTTTGCGGGCGGCGAATGTTACATTATAATGGTAGTAAAGGGTGTACAGTTATACGTTAAGATGGTACTTATAAAAATATCTTTCCAATAAAAATGTAATTTTATATATGATTACAGTATTAATGTGTACTTAAAATTTTTATTTTGTAATTTCGTTAAAAAATAAGTAAATCAATGTGATGATGATGCAAAACATGGTTGTTATTCAGTATTGTATTAATTTACATAAATATATTCGCATTTATAATTATTTCTTAAAATTATAATGTATTTATGTCTCTGAGGTATAATATACCTATTACCTACTGCCACATTTCACCAAATAATTTTCTCGTCCCATAAGAAGTATTATATGATGTGAAAGGCTAATGTCATCCTGCCCCTCAATAAGCTTTATGTTGTTTATATAGGAGAATATGAATGCGTCTAGTTTGTAAACCTTTTATTATAACTGTTACAATGCACTTCTGTCACTTTATCTCGTGTCTGTTTGTTACCTTAGCGGCTGAACGGATCGTACTTAATAAAATTTGGCAAGAATATACCTAGATAATATCGCGGGAATGGACCTAGGATACTTTCATTCTCATCATCATCATCCATCACCACGCGGGTGAAACCGCGGTGCGCAGCTAACGTAATGTTAATTTGTAGTGGTATATTAATAAACAAACCAAAGGTTAGGCATCCGGGACAGAAAGATTAAATGGTTAATATAAAAATATATGTTTATGTCTATAATCATGTAGGTGTAATGTTGTAGACGCTCTGTACGGAGCCACGCCCTAATCTCATCATCCATTGATTCAACTTGACCTACAATATAATAACTGTTTCTTCCTAAAATCTGGGCAACGTGTTAAAACCACGATTGCCCAATACGCCGTCATCCGTCCCCACTCGGGGCCACAGGGGTCCGTGTCTGTCCCCAAACGCTGGCCCACTTTAGGCACGTAACGGTTCAAAAGTGGGACGAGATCACACGACCGCGAAGTTTTTGCCGGAAATTCGCGAGGAATGCCGAAAATCCGACCATTTCTGTCTCGTGTTAGTTTGTTTGTTTTTTACATTAAAAGCTAGAACTAGTTTTGTTTGGCGCCTCTTTGTGGCTAGCCCACTTATGATTGATGTCAACTAATAAACGTAAGGCTGGTTGTGGTTATGAACTAAATGTAGTAGCAATAATAAATAAGCAAACAAAATAGTTTAGGGGTTAACTCCTTTGTACGAAGTATTTAAAATTAATTTTAACGAACTTTTTTAAGCAAACACAGTTTATATGGTGCACTTTATGACGCAAATAGCAAATTAATGTCAGAACTACTTACGTGAAAACATGTGAAATTAACTCATTTAATTATTTTTTAAAGCAAACGCTTTTGGGACGTTGCTTTTATAGCAGCATCATCATCATCATCTTAGCCTTGTAGTAGATATTAACAATCATGGTTTACTTATATTTGTAACTACATAAAATAATAAAGATTTTAAAATTATTACTTTTTCTTATTAAGATAATTAAGACAATTTAAAAATATTAATACCAATGCATTAAGGTATATATACAATGCATTGCAAATTATAGTAAGATATGCTATTTAATGTTATATTTCTATTTATCTATTATAATGTTTCTATTTCAATTCAATATTTATAAAGTAAGTACCTACTAGCGACTGCCCTCGACTTCGTTCGAGTAGTAGGCTCGGCGTTCGGCCTCGCAATAACTTCCCAATTTTTCTTGATTTTTTACCAAGGGAAATAAGAGATTCATTTTATATATATAGAAGATAGTTATATTACTTAAGATATTTGCACGTTTGTATAGACAGATAAAACTTATTTATTGCAAATAAACAGCATTAAAAGCCAGTCACCGTTCTGTCCAGTAGTCCAGTGTGCCATGTTCACCAGTAATGATCAAGTGAGATACACTCACTCTAATTCTATTAATCAACACATCTATGTAGAATTATCAATAATGAAATTAATAGAGAGCTAAGCACGACCGCTAGCCGCTGCGCCGCTGTCACAATGTTTCTTACAAAAGACATCAACGAGTGATTGCTCTCTCAGTTTACTTAGCGATGTTAATAAGTTATTTTACTCGCAGAAGGCTGTTTGTGTTTTTGTTGATGTTTTTTTGTTTGTTGAAAGTGTTTTTATTTATAAATAACACTGCCCGAATAAGTTTAAAAGTAAACTAGTTATATCATTTATATTTATCATTTTGAAAACTTGATTGTTTTTCCGAGTAGACTGGATAAGGTGGCGATAAAACTGTTTATGTCCAAGGTACAGATTATAACCCATGATCGCACGATCGATATTCAAACCCCACTTTAACAGCTTACCTAGCTTATCTAGGTAAATACGAGTATATAGGGTGTTTGGTAGAGGGACCGACAAACCAAATGAGCGTGTTCGGGGGCCAAGTTAGGACCAAAAAAAGTTAAACATATTGGGGGGTCGGGGATTTGTTTGGCCAACTTGTATTCTCCAAGTGGTCCCCCGAACACGCTCATTTGGTTTGTCGGTCCCTCTACCAAACACCCTGTATATATATTATATATTATAGCATATACAGCTTATGTAGCTTTTATGTTATTTAGTTAAGTGATTAGTGTTGGCTGTGATGTTTATATAATTTTATTTAATCTATTTTTAAGTCATGTATATACCTGTATTGTTAAATATAGGTACGTTTCTAAGGGTAAATATGTAAAACTATTGCCACTACTAACTGCACTATCGCATTAGGTTATCCTGTAATGGTAGATGTAAGTATTTAATTCAATAAATAAAATAAAATAAAATAAATAAAGCTTGAAAGTTTTTTTAACAAAAAATGAAACTGAGTTCAACACTAAAAATGTTAAATTATTTGTTGAAGGGTGTACCACGATAGTTCAAAAGTACCTGATAGCACAATATTTTACGACGACAACGACTTTAATAGTTATTTAACACATTTTAGGCCGGTTTCAGTGCTCGACCGACCGTCAGTGCGTACGTCGGTCGTGCTTGTCATTTGTATGAAAACTCACAAGTGGTTACAGTGCTCGACCGACCGTACGCACGCGTAAATCGTACGATCAGTTATGCGTATCGTTAGGACCGATGGTACGCACGGACGGTCGGTCGAACACTAAAAGTTAGTTAGTTAGTGTTGAAGTTGACTACCTCGGAAGTATACATAACGAAATAATAACTATCAAAATCAGACTACTTGAAAAGATATGTGCGTGATCATACATAAAAGAAATTACTCATCGACTTGGAATTACTTCCTCCTTTTGGAAGTCGGTTCAATACTTAACACTCGATAGATTTATTGCAACATTATGAATTTTACAAAGCAGGTCTTAATTATTACATATTATTTTGTTGTGTGTGTTTCATAATGACCCTAATTGGATATGGCAACATTGTGCGCATCGGGCCGATCTATTCTATAATAATTGTTTTGTCATCAAAGTATTCATTAAGGCTATAGTACCATTTAGTCAACAGTAACTTTTTAAAGTTTTTGTAAATATGTACTCATTTTTAATATCTTGTAGTTGAACCATTGAGTTAGTTGAACCGATAATTTTTTATATATTTTTACGGCCATAGGGTTTGGACCAGAGCTATGCATTGTTAATTTTGAGTTTGGTAAAATCAGTTTATGTTTGCAATTTGATCGTATTAAATAGTTGCGATTACTTGCTTTTTTTGTAAAGAATAGCTTTTTTTGTAAGAAATTCAAAAATGTGATTGAAACGCGTAACATCCATAATACTTTTGAAATGTTAATATATGGTTTGCAGATGTATATCTATGTTTACTACATAATACAAAAGATAGCAGTAAGGTTCTGAATCTGTCTTCTTCTTTCTTATTCTGCTTGAGGAGGCGGAGTTAAAGAATAATCACGTCGTCGTCGGAATTCGTAACGTAAATAAGGCGAGGAAACCTGACGTACTAAATGATGAGCATCTTGTGCACGAGGCCGTCTTAGCTGGTACCACTGCATTGCCAGATATTCTGCTACGAAACAATAGTGCGCAAGTGTACAAAGGGCATCGTATTGTAGAAATTAGTGGGCGAAAGACATTTAAAAACCAATGCTTAGCGGTGACGAGTATAGGGCGACGCAAAGCTACTTAGCTATGAGTGGCACTGTAACTGACATAGGCAAGCGTAACGCTTAGTCATCCCGTCATAGCATAAAAAAATATATTTACAAGCTCACAGATACATCATCATACATCCATCAAGTGACGTCATGGTGAAACGCTAGTCTATGATATGAGTAAAAAACGTAGTGGGTGAGCCAACGCATTAATAAATCTATATACAAATTAAACACTGGCGTTTTTTCACTGTACCATATCCTTTCTCGCAGCGCCAATACTTCAACGTCGTAGTAAGTATCAAAATTCAACAATTACTTTGTAATTACTTCGTAGATACATCCATTAATCTCTAGCTAGCCAATACAGTAACGGGATTTGTCATTACTACTTTGAGACTTCAAAAAACGAAGAGGTTTTCAATTCGGCCGGTATGTTTATTTGTATTTTTACGCTATTACTCCTCCAATTGTGAATTTATTTTAATCAATATCTTTGGTTAATAGGTTCAGAGGCTTTTACGAGTATTTGAGCTTCAGAGGTGGTCCCATATAAATACTATCGAAAATTATTTCTGAGAAAAATCAACTAATACAATAACTACATACATACTTGATCTTATATTAAAAAAGAGGTAGATATGGTACTCGCGTATAAATACGGATACAAGATATGTGGCAACAAAATGTGGCCGTGCGATTCTCTAAGAGCAAACATCGTTACAGCTTTGTCAACATCCGTGAAACAAATGACGAGATGACAAGAAACGTAGGAAAAACAACCTTGTGTATTAGGGCGATATCTCATAAAGTATTTGACATCGATGACCCGTCGACGTGCACTGCAGCTCTCACACTATAGATTCCAGCTGGTGTTTCACTAACTATTCGTTAATCTGTGAGCATAGTGGGAGTGCTAATTATGACAGTTTGTCGGATCTCGAGGCACCTATTCGTATCAATTTGTACTGCGATGACGTATTGGTGGACGTGGACAAATTGAACTGAATGTGTTTTTGTTTTTGGATCAGAAGTGGTATTGCTATGTTGATAGTACTATGTATGCGCTACTATGGATTGAGGGCGTTTGGCGAAGGCACGTGCGTTTGTTTTGTTTTGTGTGGTTTTAAGACAAACAAATTTCATTAGGGTTCCGGTTATTTCTCGCTCGAAATTAACTCGGCATTGGTTTTGTAAAAATATGGATTTCAGAATGGTCTCACAGTATTTTTTTTCTGGAGGAGAAAAGCCGAAGCTCAGGCTCAGTGGCGTGCATTAGGAGAGGCCCTATGTCTAGCAGTGAACTGACGTGGTATGATTGTAATACTGTCGTGGAACTTTCAAAGTATTAGGTTAGTCTACTGTCAGAGGTATTCAAAGCCACAATGAAATTAAAAGTATTGTATAAATCAATATCACAATATGATGGACATGGATTTAGACGTTACCGGGTAAAACATACCACATACTTGGTAAATCATAATATCATAGTATTTTTTTTGCTTGCTATTTGGTATTTTTGTCAGTGCCTTTTTATTGGATAAAACTAAACTTATTGCAATGAGAGCGTATCGCGCTCTCGTCGCAAAATTCAGCTGACCCCACCCAATGTGAACCGAAGTCATAAGTCAAATGGTTTTCTAAATTAACATCTTTTACCCATTAACGACTGTTCATGTAACAAGGTTTTATTACACAAATGTACACTGATGTGTGATTATGTTTCATAGGTATTTTTTCATAATGGTAGTGTTATTATATAAGCTATTTCTAATTGCTCAAGTTACAAGCATGGTAAAAAATAAAAATGTAAAACAAAATTTCGTTTTTAACTTTTTCAACAGGTGTCTGCCATGTTACCAAAAACTAGTTATAAATAATAAATAAATAGGATATATTTGTTGTGACTAAAATTATAAAAACTCAATAGCCAATAGAGATAAGCTCAGCACTGAGCTGCCTAAACACTTAAATCTATGCAAAGAAAAGGTATTACATACTCGAGTAATATTTAAAATAAATAGTAATGTAAAATTAGCTTCCTGTGTCATTTTTACCCAGTACGACCGTTCACGTACTACTAGAGGACGCCTCTCGCCGGGTCAAACGTATGTTTGGCATCAGAATCTTGTACTTTAAACTTGTTTACTTATAACCCGTTGCCATAGTAACCGGTAAAAACTAGTACAGTACCAGTCCATAAGTAGGTCCCTTGTGATTCGGTGATTTTCCCATTCCATAGTGTGCATAATGAACCAATCATTTACATTTGACCGAATGGACTTCTTTTATAATTTTGATGCGACATATCTGTGCCGCACATAATCGTTTTACTAAGTTTGAATCGATGTCAGCATTTTCAAATTTTCTCAAGAGTTTTATGACTTTTTCACACACAAAAATTATGTTTGGAATTAGCGACATAATTAAGAATACTACATATTTATAGTTTAATTTATATGCACACGGACACACACACGCACATACACACAAACGCTTATGTTGATTTTATTGTAGTATATGTTAATGAGGATTATTTAGACTTGAAGGCTGTATCCAGTGCTAGTCAGAACCTCAGCTAGCTACCATAGTTAGTGTCCCAGTGCTTTAAGCTGCCGTGCAATTCTCTAATGATTTGAATTTGAATTAAGAAAATACTCAAGTATTACTACTGAATCATCCGTTTTTGATGATTCCAATTCTTTATTATTAGATAGATTATATTTCTTAAGCTACCGTATTTAGTATGATAACTGCCGTATATTTGGGTCTCAAATTTTACGAGCCAGTTTTATAAAATAAGCAAAGTTAGAGTAACTAGATATTGTATTACTTACGCATTTCAAATATACAGATTTAATGTAAAAGTTCCAACTTTGAACGTGTCGTGTTGTCAGGTTTTATAACATTGCAACACTCAATTAGATCGAAGCCTTTTGAGATGCCAAAATATTTTCGGTCGCAAGCACAATACAAAGTAACCATAAAAATTACTGTAACAAAACCGTATTGAAACTGGACGTAATATTACTTTACAACTTTCTTTATCTCCGCAAATAACAAACACAATGGTTTTAAAAGGCCTCCTTTTAAATCTGCCAGTTTTATATCTTTCTCACCACTGTGTGCAGTGATAACCTATCTGCCATGCGATTCTCTAAGAGCAAACATCGTTGCATCTTTGACAACATCCGACAACATTTGACGAGATGAAAAGAAACATTGGAAAAACAACCTTATTTACAAGGGCGATATCTCATAAAGTATTTGACATCGGTAAGCTCGTCGACGAGCTCGTCGTCGTCATTTGTTTCACGGATGTTGTTAAAGATGCAACGATGTTTTCTCTTAAGATAATCGCACGGCTGTCCACAACGTTGTCGGTTTATCTATTTGTTTCTATTGCTGCACCTGCAATTAGGTAGGACCGTATCGAAACGGTTTATGAAACATTTAAGGGCCCATCCCTTTTATATTTGAGGTCGGTGAATAAGTTGTCGGCTTCTTACAATTACAAAACAAGTCGTTGTTTAAACTTAGGTCCACGTTAAATTAAGGCCTTGTAAATGTGACAAACTAATTATTTATGTTCTTGATTTTTCAGCGATCAATTTTAATTACACCTGGTGGAAAATTAACCGTTCTGCATACTTTGACAGGGAATAGAAACTTTTGTAATAATCAATGTTTTTATATAGGTAGTTAACCATTTGGAAATATATTGATACACAGATCAGAGTGTCACAAAACCTACATATGCACGTAAACTTACACGTAAACTACACAAAGCTCAACTATGATCGCGTAATATTAATTATATTTAGTTGAATTATTCCATTGTACGACTATAGAGTCTTGCAGAATAGCAAAGGGTTATGACGAGTTGTCGTTTAATTAAACCTCGGTTTTTTAAACGAAAGTTTAGTTTATGACACTGTTTTGTGTTATTGTTTAGTCACTATTTCACCTTGATGATGAGTGCTGTGCTGATGCAGTCAAATGTACCACACTATCCTGAAAAAGGGACTGGTTGTCAAGGTCAAGATTTAAAAGAAGTAAGTAATAACATTAATAACGTTTACACACTCATACACTGCACTAGAATTTCCTGTGTCGCGGGAGGCACGGACACATCACTTAACACATCACAAACATCCAAGACATAAGAACAAAGGTCGATCACTACACATATATTTAACAGGCTTAATCGGACCGGATCGAACCCGGAACACCCGCAAGTCAATACCAACTAGGCCAATGAGGCCATCATCAATCACAGCACCGAGCCCTTTCCAATATTTACATAAATAAGGCAAAATGATATAAAATAAGATGAATCAGTTTGCAATAGCAACACCTATCTCAGAACAGTCCATTAATAATCGTAAATATCATGACAATTCATCCGTCCCGCCTTGTTTCGCCGTACTACGCGGTTGTGGTACAAGTTACAAGTTTCTTATTTATTTCGGTAAAAGGGAATATTTGGAACTACTGATTATTATCTAGTAAGTATGTCTAGGGGAGTCTTTTACATGCACACATCCACCCGATTTCCTCTATGGATTTTGACCCAATATACAAATTTGTGTGTGGCATAAATGTTTACGTTTAAGAATTTTCTCAGGGTCATAGTGCCTATTGTAACTAAACAAAAAAAGCTAACCATAGCGACAAGCTGGTTGTCTCTATGTGATATATAACATATTGGCAGTAGTGTCTAGATCCAGAGAGACAATCGTGAAATATAATTGTATGGAAAAATCTCTAGACTAACTAGATACAATACTACTAATATGTGTAACCTGATATAAGACCTAGGTACTTGCAGCACCGAGAACTTAAGAGTTAAATAGCCTGGATTAAATTTGTGACGTCTACCTGCGACAGACTGTCCAATTAGGTAGGTCCAACTATGACAAGAAGGTTGCACGAATAATCCAGCTCGGATGAGCAGCGTTCAGGAAGCTTCGAACCATCTTTTAGTCCCCAAACATAGCCGGAAAACCAATGTTTTCAACCAGTGTGTGTTGCCAGTGATGACTATGGCACTGAGACGTGGTCTCTTACTGTGGACCTCATTAACAAGCTTAAAGTCGCTCAACGAGCAACGGAGAGGGCTATGCTTGGGATTTCCCTGTGTGATAAGATCCAAAATAAGGAAATCCATATGATAGGAGAACTAAGGTCACCGACATAGCTCTTAAAATTAGCAAGTTGAAGTGGCAATGGGCAGGCCACATCGGTCGCAGAACTGATAACCGATCCACTCCACTACGCGAGCGGAATGCTCACGTCGCGTGACTCCGACACACTTCGCCTCGCTGTTGCACACATTCTACTTGCAAGTGGATCTGCTTACACTCACGTTCACGTCTACATTGTGAACGTAGTCACCTGTAGCTTGCACCGCGTCTCACCTCAGTACGACAGCGCAGAGCGGCGCGCGCACACTCCACTACGCGAGCGGAATGCTCACGTCGCGTGACTCCGACACACTTCGCCTCGCTGTTGCACACATTCTACTTGCAAGTGTATCTGCTTACACTCACGTTCACGTCTACATTGTGAACGTAGTCACCTGTAGCTTGCACCGCGTCTCACCTCAGTACGACAGCGCAGAGCGGCGCGCGCACACTCCACTACGCGAGCGGAATGCTCACGTCGCGTGACTCCGACACACTTCGCCTCGCTGTTGCACACATTCTACTTGCAAGTGTATCTGCTTACACTCACGTTCACGTCTACATTGTGAACGTAGTCACCTGTAGCTTGCAGCGCGTCTCACCTCAGTACGACAGCGTAGAGCGGCGCGCGCACGCTCCACTACGCGAGCGGAATGCTCTCATCGCGCGACTCCGACACACTTTGCCTCGCTGTTGCACACATTCTACTTGCAAGTGGATCTGCTTACACTCACGTTCACGTCTACATTGTGAACGTAGTCACCTGTAGCTTGCACCGCGTCGCACCTCAGTACGACAGCGTAGAGCGGCGCGCGCACGCTCCACTACGCGAGCGGAATGCTCACGTCGCGCGACCCCGACACACTTCACCTCGCTGTTGCACACATTCTACTTGCAAGTGGATCTGCTTACACTCACGTTCACGTCTACATTGTGAACGTAGTCACCTGTAGCTTGCACCGCGTCTCACCTCAGTACGACAGCGTAGAGCGGCGCGCGCACGCTCCACTACGCGAGCGGAATGCTCACGTCGCGCGACTCCGACACACTTCGCCTCGCTGTTGCACACATTCTACTTGCAAGTGGATCTGCTTACACTCACGTTCAATACGTGCATTTTTTGAATTGCTTACCATTTTTTAGGCAATTAGGTGACAAGGCGGGCAAGAAGAAAAAAAAGTGGTGGGCCTGATGTCAAAACACTACTCTTGCCCAAAAACCCTCCCACCTAATATGTCGGATTTCCTCGCCTGTTACGATTCGCATCTTGACACACTAAACTAGACTGACGCCTGGATCTCGTGAACAGTCCCACATTGCAGGCCGTTAGGAGCTCAGCGACACGTTACCTTTCTTGAGGGTAGCCAGCGCTAGGCGGGAACGAGTGATAGTTTCATCGTAAGGTCAGGAAGGAGCCAAAATTATGAAGGATTTGCATTTATGAAGATCTGGACACGAGCTGATAGCTAACGGCTTACGTTTGATTATTATTAGTTCCTACTTGTCAATGGGTCTTACCAACTTTCGCAGGTCTGATTGATCGAAAGATATAATATCTTTTTAGTTTGTAATGTGAGATTACAACATCAGACATATCTCAATTGAAACTGTAATAGTTTTAATACTCTCTATTAAAGTTACAATTTAAAGTTATTACAAGATACTACAGTTTGAATTGACTGATGATTGGTATTTTTCTGCACCAGCACTAATGAAAAAAGAACCAAAACTAATGAACTGATTTGACTGAAGTTTGGCAAGTTATTTCATGAAAAAATATAATTGTAGCCTACTTTTGTTATTAGGATATACATTCACTCATACAAGCCAAGCCGCCGGGTGCAGCTTGTATAGTAAAAAGGTTTAATTTTTGCTCTATTTTATATAAAGGTGAGCACCGCAATCGAAGCGCCGTTAGTTCTCGATTCCCACTGGATGACGTCACTTTATAACCTAGTCCTGACCTGGTCGCGGCAAGATTCTGTACATTATAATAATGTCATCTAGATTAAGATATATTTACGAGCCATTACAATTGACAGGCGAAACAGTTCATTATGACTTTACATGTTAATTCCGTTAATATATTTTTGTCCGCTCATCCGCACAGAGCCTGGTGCTACGTTCTTTATTATTACTACTTTAATCAATCAAATTATTCATTTGTAAACCATGTGTTTACATACTCTTAGCATGTAAGGTCTTATAAAGATAGGTAGCTCATACATGTTTTGCCTGGCAGGGCATACAAATATATACAATTTATTACAAATAATGTCATAATTACAGTTATAGCATTAAGTTACTTAATATTATTTGTTTAAAATATTATAATAATAATGTTTATGTTAATATGAAATGTAAGCATAAAACTCAAATAAAAGTGAAAACGTTAAAATGTAAAAAATTTACTTAAGTGATAATAACACCTCTCAACCAACAGTTGCTGCATCTTTTCTTTTGAATAAATTACAATTTAAACTTTTGATTTAGTTAGGTATTTTGTTATATACAGCTCGTGTCATGCAGAAGACGCTATTATGCATAAGCGCAGTGTTAGCAGAATTACCAATACGAATTTAATACTTTACTACTTTCCAACCGGCTCATAAAGAACGAAATACTGAACTTAAGTTCAGCACGAAGATATGTTTCGTGCTACTCTTGCCACTATACAAGAAAATGTGCCTAGGAGGCTATACATAAACTACTAAAACTACAATAACTAAAATGCCAAATATATGTTTTTACGTCAATCGATTCTATTTCGTGCATGTATCAAAATACTCTATCGGGCCAACTGCGGTTTGATTACTAGACATGTTAGAAATCGCCAAAAGTTTATGAAATAAATATCTCAAACAGTTATGGAAGGTCTCCTAAGAACCTTTTCCTGTGCCTATGACGGATAATGTAGGTTAAATCCACCCTGCAAGTGTATTTTTGGAGAGAGGGAAACACGTTGTAAGAGGGAAAATATAACGAAGTAGCATTTGTGACTGATACCATAAGTTTTTCAAATCGTTGTACTACTCTAGGTTGTCTCAAAGAGATCGCTGTGAGCGATAAGACAGATTGTGACTCATTTCTAAGTAATTATGTAGTATTTTTTGCTGAGTTAATTATCGTATAACTTTATTTGTAAAATTTTGTACTGTGGTGTTGCCACAAACAGTTTTTCTATCTATCTACTTTGTGTGTGAAAGTGAATCTCTTTCAAATTCGTTGAAACTATTTGTTCACAACCATTTATCAAATTATTATATGAATATCCATCAAAACAATATGAAATTAGAGTTGATATTAAATACTGATGCATAAAGTTAATTGGAATGTATTTTTTTCACGTACTGATGTTTATGAACACACAGTCACTCACACACTTTCGCATTATGTACCTACGTTACTTCTACTTGCTTGTAACTTCTTCACGGTGAAATGGTTGAAAGAAGTCGTATGACTCTAATTCTGAATGAAGACCCAGGAATACATTTTAGCGATTAAACATATCCAGAGGAATCGCGATAAACTTATTCCTACTAGAAGTGCCTAGTTCATAACATAAATGTGCCTAATTTTACATTTTTCCGCTCAACTGCCGGAACACACTGTTGGTTGCTACGACAGATTATTCAATCTAAAGAGTGGTATCCTTATAACAGCCAGGAACGGGAAAATTAGTACCAAAATGGTGTATATTGCATTACGATGCCTGAAACTGAATCCCGGGGTGAAATTCGAACCTCGCTATTCCGTGAACTATCTACGTTTACCGTTTGCCCTGCTCCTTGATTACTACCTGTACCAACCCTAATCACAGTTGCATTACTGCTTGTACGAGTAGCATTATGGTGGCACGCATCACGGTGGACTGTTCAATTCTACTGGTACTTAACTAATTTACTCCGTGAACGGAACGGAGATAAAGAATACTTGCTACGCCGTCGGGCACGAATCATAAGAGGCGAGGAAACTTGACTAACGAGGGACGAAAGAGGGAAGAAGACTCCCCCTAATACCTCTAGTGCAAGAAATCGTCTTGGGTGGTACCACACAGCGCTAGGCTTTATAATGCGCAAGCGTTATTGTGTTAGAGAAAATACTAGATAAAAAGACTCAAGAACCTATGTTCATGGGCATGTGTAGGGCTTACCATCATGCACAAGACTTGCCCGTCTATCACGTGAAAAAAAACTACTTGCTACTACTAGCTAATATATACGTATATTCTGTTATATTCTAATACACTAAAGCCCGACGTTACAGAATGTCGAATAGTGGTACCGATGTGCGCTAAACACAATCGCTAGTTAACTCCGACCCAAGTTTGCATAACGGTAAACACGGATAAATAAACAAAAGCATTGTGAATAAGTACTGCCGCAAAAAAACGTTCAAAGTACCGCCGGCTGCACCGTTGGACACTTCTATACAACTTTCCGCAGCCTGCTTTGTTTGTTTTGGTACTTGCGCTGTGTTATGTCTGTATTGATGGGGGTGTAATTTGATTGGGAGTGATCCGATCACCTAATCACATGCTAGGGTTGATTTTGGCTTGAAATTGTTTTTTGTATTTAGTATCCGCCCAAGGTCTTTCAGTGGTAAGTAATCAATGGTTTTTGCTATTACTTTTGTGTTTTATTAATTTGGAATAGGTTTGTATTTGATCACTATCTTGACAAGATATGACGTGTTTTCCAGTGGTGACGGTGGTGAAACAAAAATAAAACACGGTGGTGAAATTAATCCCCTTGGACCAATGGAGCTGAAAAAGTTACATTACTTCGTATCGTAACATTTCTTCTTATCTTTAATGTTTTTTTATAATGGTTCATCAAAGTGACTCCCGCTCGCCTGATGGAAAGCGAAGATGGAATCAAGAAGCAAATACCCTACCCTATGATGACCTGACAGATGCTTTTTCTCGTCCCGCTTGAAAAACCCACAGGGTCATAGCTGCAAGGAAATACGTATGCAGGCAGAGCATTCCACAATTTACTTACACGACAGAGTTAATAACTGCCAAACTTTTTTTTTTGGTTCGTGGTAAGAAGTTTTGAACAGTATATGGATGCAATGCTAGGCTAGGGATCGGAATGGTGAGGAAGGAATAAGATTATGCAATCTGTCGAGAGCATCCATAAGGTAATTAGCGGATCCATCCCATAGGTGGCAACAATATTCAATACATGGGTGCACCTGAGTCTTATAAAGAAGGCAACGCTGATCAGGAGTAAAGAAACGTCTCGCTCTGTTGGACTAATCAAAGGTTTAAAAGATTTAGAATCAAATCAATCTATCGTCTATTATGACAGCAGGAGAAAGCATGTATATATATATAATATATATATATATGACCATAGACAGGTCCATAGACAGGACCATATATAGGTCCTACGTACGATATTTACTTCATTAACATAAAGCTCTGTACTATAACCACGGTGTATATGTACGAGTGATTAATCATTCACGTGCTTAATCCAGCATCCTTAAAATTTTATATACCAGTTTAAAAGGGCTTCAATAGCAAGAGTTAATAATTATAGCATACTCTTATTCAACAACTGTTACGTTAAAACTTTATTTAATCTTACCAATAAACTGTATTTACAATTCAACTATAAAATAAGTATTTCCATCACTTGATAAGTCTACCAAAGTCATGTTTCAGTCAAAATTGGGTATGTTGAATGAATATATGAAACTCATATTGAACACCAAGTTTTAGTGTTTCTCACATCTGTTTCATATTTGCACTGGAACAAGTTTCGCCCAAACTGTTAACAAAGAAAACAAATAATTATAAATTCCTTATTTTACAAAAAGTCCAATGATTGATTTTTAAGCGTTGTTGTTTGTTTTACTTCTTAAGGTTTTGTCTACACGTGTCATGGTTTGTTAAGCTTGTGATAATGAGGTTCAATATTGTGAGCACAAGAAGGCCACATGTTTCTCCAATAGAACTATCTCTGGATACAAGAACAAACGAATTGTACAATAGCACATTGTGAGGATGATGAGACGTTCAAAATTGCCTTTAAAAAGTAATGTTTTTATTACTGACCTCGTCCTAATAACTTATTTCCGTATTATAAACCTTTTATTTATACTTGCTAGTGTTTGACCACTATCTCACTTGATGATCAATGATGATGCGGTCGAGAATGTTATCCTACTAGACGTAGAATAGCTCGTGGCTCTCAAGGACAGCTGCCGGAATACACTGTGGTAGAATTGCCCTACCACCATGCTGTGGATTTCCTCACGATGTTATCTTCCCCGAACCTCAAGCCGAGGTTGGTCCTGCGGCCGCCTCATTGACGGCCGGCTCTTGTTGGGCTATGATCACTTCCCTTCATAAAAAAATCAGACTAATATATTTCCATATTATTACTTTAAATACACATAGTCTTACATATAAGTTATTTATAATAAGTAAGTAGTTTAATTTAATTGAAATTGATTATATAGAAATGTATGAATGAAATGAACATATAGAATATATAGAATAAACAACACACAAAACAACCCAATCAACGAAATACGTTCGACACGTGTGTCGCCTCTACACGAGGCTCCTTCAGGAGATGTTGACTCGAGTAGAGACGTAATAATGTTTTGGTTTGTAATTAGGCATTGGATAGAATTACAAGAACTAAAGCACTAATGTTTTTGGAACATCCAGCTGAGGTAGTTCGATGCCGGAACTGCCATGAGACATTACAATGAAAATTTAGTAAACATGTATGTATGTGTAATATACGGTTAAGAGGATTGCATAGCTAGTACTTTCCATGCTAAAAGAGAAAACTCTTTTCTACCTCTTAACACTGTCCGATTTCAGTGATTTTTTTTCATGTAATCATGACATTGTTTACTATGTCCGTACGTTTTGATTTTTTCAGTATTTCAAAGTACTATAAATTTCCTTTTTTAGAACTTATTAAAACTGAAAAAATTAAAACGTACGGGCATAGTAGCCTAACGACTGTTGTCCTAAGACAACAGTCGTTAGGCTATGTTGAAGGCCTTCGGGCGGCCTGAAAAACTTCGACGTGGGTTGGCCACTGACCTATCCCTCAAGACTCGAGTCCCAGCAGTGGGAACAAAATGGGCTGTTTATGATTATGACATATAACAGAGGCGACTTAGCAGAAGTGTAGTATTTTAAGCGGAAGTCTTTTTAAACACATATTGCTTTATAATACGTACGCTTACGATAAATCATGTTTACAATGAATTAATATTTGCTTTCCTTGAGATCTGTAGCTTATGCGATTTTAATTAAAACACTGAAACGCACACAGTTACTGAAAACATATTCGTATTCGTCTTGAATTATTATAAATAATAATTATTGTCAGTATATTTACGATTTCTAAATTTTAACGATAGTGTGGGTGAATTGGGTTTTTAGGTGCTTACCTAAAATATGTTGATGCACTGTTATATTTAATTTTATTTGTATAATATGTTTCTATTCCCTAATATATTATAATTATGACAGTCATTGTTTAATTAGAGTGTAGTTAAATTAACTAGAGTGTATTAGTCAGCGTTTAATTAGTATTTTAATTTAATATACATAATAATTGATTATTGTAATTTTGTTTTTGCATGCCTTTAAAGGCAGAACATGGAGTAACAATGTGTTGCGATACCAACTGCAACTAAAATAACCTATGTTCTTTCAAACAAATACATTTTGATTTGATTTGATCTTCACTGCTCCAAAACTGGGCACAGCTATTTCTATCCTTATTTCTGGCGAAGTGTTTGAATTATATCTGGTATTGTATTTGGTACACAACAAAATATACCATATTTTGGATGATATTTCATTGGCACTCGACACTAGAGTCATCACGATGCCGCAGTATATTAGAACATAGTATATCTACCATCCATTCAGTATTCGAGTGTCATTAGTAGAGTCCCCACAGACTTGTAGTAGAGTAACCCGGAATGCAAGTAGAGCGCGAGCGCACTTTGCATCGTTCGGCGCGTCCAACCTTAAGATCGAGACATATCAAGAACAACTCGAACATGTATACACGTCGTAGATGTTGTGATGTGTTAGACATAGACATAGAAAACATAACGTTTTTTTTTTTAATGGAAAGTATCCCGCTGTGGTCACAAAACGTCGCCCATTACTGTTGTAGAACAAACTTTAAGAAAACCTGACACGTGCTCTCTCGATTGCATAAGCGACCGTCATGGTAGGTACCAACCAATTAGCCAGATAGTCTGCCTCAAAGTTGTAGAGCTTACTCCTGACTTTGAAGCTTTTTTTGAAGATTGCTGTGTTGAAGGGCAAGTTAAATTATTGGGCTAATAGGTTTAACAGCCTGTCTTTCAGAGAAAGTTAACTGCAGTGGAAATCGTAAGCACACTGCAACTACCGTGGGCATGCGTGACGCTACCGTCAGCCAAAATATATGTGTATCTTAAAACTTACTAGTTTACTAAAGGGTAAATTGAAATTAAGCATCTACCCTCGGGCAGGATTTGAACTCGCGTCGTCGGACAAACGTCATGGCCCCCGAGGCACCCATCCGAGCGTCAAACTTATCTCTCTAGTTGATTTTAACCATCGCATGAGGTGTTTGAGTTCGATAAACAGGCGTTGGTGCATCAAACTCATAGAAAATAAAAAAAATGGGGTAGGCTTTGGGGACTGCCAATAGAAGTAAAAACTAAGTAATTAGGCATGCGGTGAAAATGACGCAGTTTTACGATTTTTGATCATCTAAAATGTACACATATACACAGTATACATAATAGTTAATAGAAAGCGATAGATGACGATGACGCTATGAGTTCCATGATTTTTGTTTACACAAAATGTGCTCAACGCACCTAAGGAACTTTTGAAATCGTATAAAAGCTAAGTGTACCAGCAACTCAAGGTTCCTTTTTTAAACCGCAGTCGGGCCCCGTGGGCTGGTGACAAAGCGGAACGTAGCCGACTTTACCTACAATACCTACCTGTGGAAATGCACTTACATTTAACGTTACGATCTTCAATTCTAATCAATATATTTGAAGAAATATCAAACTAATCTTAATCTAATAAAATCTCTATGATCGGATTGCCAGTCGAGTATCCTGGGCGGATTCTGGGCTATCAATCTATCGTTTTAAAACTATACTGTATACAAAACTATAGACACTAATTAGGGGATCTTGAAACAGATTGTCACTTTTTATGTCCAGCTAGACGAGTTTGAATGTCGTGTATGAGGTATGAGTCATGTGTAGTTGCACGCCGGGGAGACAACCATGCCCCAAACACAAACTGAGCCGAAAGAAGCTGCTTGCGAGTGTAGCAGTGCTATGATGCACAACTTTACACTTTCCTGCAACTGCAATTATCATTAGCTTGACTTGCGCTCATCACCATTTCATTCATGAACTTCCAAAAATAATCTGTAGGCCTCCTTTTAAAAATAAAATACAATGTCTCGTTTGACGGATTCCGCGTTTTCTTTTTCCAGTTTTGTACATTTTAACACTTTTGACTGTATCTGTCCTTTTCAATTTTACAGTAAACGTGAAAACCGACAAACGAATCTTTGGAGTTTGCTTTTGGTAGTAGACCTCTTGTAACGGTCACCACTTATAATATTAGTGACCGTTCTACGTCAACGCGCTAATGCTCTATTTATATTATTGATAGTAAGTATATATCTAGCATAACGCATCAGCCTGACGATGTTGTGGTCGATCGGCAGATTAGAGGCTCTTGGCTTGGTTAATTTGTGAATAGATTTCTGCTATAGACACTTACTGTTGTATATCGTAAGAATAAACCGATCATCACTCAATTTAGGTATAACCGTGGTTCAAACTGATCTCTGCGATACAGGAAGGGATCCTATTGCAGTAGTGCAGGGGTGTGGCAACCCTTAATCTTAATTTGTTATTATTTCAGTTAGATGGACCGTCAACATAATTCGTTTATAAAAATGAGGACTTTTCGAGGCATAATAGACTGGTATTTCTATAATTTGTTTGAAAATAGGTTTTCTGTCCGTGGCTGCTTATCATCAATGAAATTGAATTACATTTTTATTTAATATCTAAAAATCGGTGCCCTATATAGAAACCGTAAAAAATGAAGTAGAGTGTATTTTGTACACATTCTACTTGCTAATTAATTAAGCCCTTCTCAGTACAATAAAAATGTATCATAAATTGTGACTATTTGTCGAAAAGAGATAAAGCATCAACATTTTTCTAAGCAGTTCCTAATTCGTCTCACTCCTACTTTCCTGATTCTATGACAATGAAATTGACAACCCCTGTAGCTACTTGTTTCTTGTGTTATATATTTGATACACCTTTTGCGCAACTTCGCTGTATTTTTACTGTAACAATATGGCCGAGGTGGGCGGTCTGATTTGTTTCCAAGCTACAGAATTAGTATCTAAAAAAACATTATGCTTTTGTCTTCCCACTCGCAACTACTTAGTCATTGTGTAACATGTTGAAAACTAAAGTTCGGAATTATTATCTGGTCACATTTATTTGATAATTTAAGTACTGGCATGCTTGTAGAAGCGGCCTGCATTCAACGTCGTCCTACGACCTTTATCAGATCGTAAGCTTACCTATGCATACCTACAATTCTGCAGATAACTTTGCAGTTTTTCAAAAGATACACGATTAGGAAACTTATTTTTTGTAACCTTATGCGCACTTCTCTTTTGGTAAGAGGAGAGGGAGAAAATAGAGGGGAAGTCAGCTTTGGGACTATTTTTCTTATTTTAATAGATTAAGTAACTTCATAGGTGATCAGGCGACAACTGCGCTTGAGCTTGGGATGAAGGTGAAGTTGTTAGGAAATCCACGGTAATGTACTTTTTGATGACCGCCTACATATCTACCACCTATCAAGATTGAAATCCAGGACAGAGTACCTAGCGGTCTGTTCTTCAACTGCCCTTGAGCACCTAGTTGCCAATTAAGGTCTAGTACAGCCTTTCATCATATCATCACTGACTTGACGTTCATAAGTGCGTCTTTGATGCCTAAATTGAATAAATGATTTTGACTTTGACTTTGGCTGTGAGTGCTTGCAGGCAAATGGTAGATAGATTTTTGTAGTGGCGTATAGTTTGTTAAAGACTTGAAAAAAATTAACGAATGCACCTTCTGTCGGTACTTGCGTCATACCTGACTATAATTCAATAGGGCTTAACAAAGGTAAACTAAACAGAAGCTTGTAAAAAGTAAATGTTTTGGTTAGCAATTGTTGCGAAGACAGAGCTCTCTGTGGGGTGTTGAAGGTTAAAATTGATTTCAACTTGAATAAGATATTTTAAATGCCGGGAAGGGATGGAACTTGAGAGGTGTTTGAAGTACGTAAACAAAATTGAATGAGTTAATGATCTTAGACTTAAAATGAGTTAAGTTTTACCAGACCACAAACATGATCTGTTTGGTTTAGGTCATGAATACACGACACTTGTAAAACTTTACAAACATCTCGAAAATGGCTGCGCTTGTAACGCCTGTTCGTATGGTCATAGCAAACTGCATAAGTTCATAGGTATTGCTTAAGCACACTTTTTTACGCGATTAAACCAACATGTGTTAGTTGGTTTATCAAATTGTCCTTCATTCAGCAACGATGCGACCATGCAAAAAAGGGAATCGATTTATTCGATAAGCGCAGTTTTAGTAGTGGATCTAAACTAATCGCTCGTATAACCACAGAATAAATAACAGTACGTACGCTAGTAGTACGCCGTAATAAATATGACAAATTTAGCTGTTTTTTACGCTTGCCCACAACTGCAGGGCCACCCAGACCTTAGATTTGAAGTTTTGCAGTGCACAGCGTTTATCACACCGAGAAATTGGGCTTTGAATGATGCAACGATGTTTGCATCGCACGGCTAATAATAGCTGGATTGGGCTGTTATATACAAACATGTGTTAGTTCACTGTAACGCCGTAACGCTACGACGACGGTTTTTTTGTACAGAATCTAACAATGTACCTGTCATGGAACAAGTCACCTATCAACTTTTGCTGGCAGTTGCTGTAGCCGTACGAACAGGCGTTACTGGTGTTGTTATTTTTGAGATAAGTACGTGTATTCCCAACCACTCGGTGGCTGTATGTGTATCTATATCATAATAATAAATCATAATCATATCTAAATCATAATATTATAAAGAGGATAAAGATTTGTATGTATGTTTGTAACGAATTGGCTTAAAAAGTACTTGACAAATTTCAAAAAAATTTCACCATTCACCATTGGAAAGTTACATTCACCTTTGGAAAGTTACATTCTCCCTGAGTAACATAAGCTATATATGATTCATCATCATCATCATCATCATCCATCACCGCGCGGGTGAAACCGCGGAGAGCAGCTAATCTAATATTTAACTGGTCATTAAAGCTTATTAAAAGTATGAATAATAAAATTGATACAATTGATAATTCAATTCGCAGTTTCTCATTAACAAAAAAAATAACAATAATTTAAATAAGTATGTTTAAAATGAGAACCATTGTGACGTTGCAGTGAAGTAACATTCAGGTGGAGGCAGTTTTCTTCAGCCTTTTCATATACTAACAACAACAAAAACCCCGTCGTGTTTGGACTCATTCTGAGGGAAACATTCCCTTCAGCGGTCTCCACGCCTGTGTTGAAGGTATAAGTATAGTTATGTATCCACAAAAAGTTCAAAAATCAGATTACGATGATCACTAGCCTATATATCAAGCCTCATTGAGCATACATGGTGGATCATGTACGGCTCTTTGAGAAGAATGCCTTGATAACTCACTTATCTATTACTTACCTACTTTTTATCAGATAAGGAAGAGGAGGTAGTACGTACCTACTCAAGTTTGCCAGCTACCTACGTGTTTCAAATACCTCTGAAGTTCCATCCCTTCACGGCATATAAAAAAACTTATTCAATTTAAAATCAATTTTAACCTTCAACACCCCACAGTGAGCTCTTAGTCTGTGAAACAATTGGTGACCAAAATATTTACGTTTTACGAGCTTCTGTTCATTTTACCTTTATGTCGTCCCTTTGAGTGTTTGTCGCGCAGCACAGGTATGACGAGGGCGCAGATTGTGCACTTGTTCGATGTATTTATGGCTTGACATTGATTTGTACAATATACAATATGGAAGGATGTGGGAACAAAGGTTCCAGTAGCACCTTGCGAGTTCTCTGAATGTCTTTGTGTGATTTTGCTATTGTCTTAATTTCATTGCTGGGACGCTTGTTTCTGGTATAATACTGGATAAGTTCAAATACCGGCAATTAGTAAGCAGTTAATTGATGTATGTAAAAGTGTATATATATATAACATAAAATATCTAAACATAGATATAGGTACATTTCTATTTAATAAGATATACGTAATTAGATAGGTACCTAACTTCTTTAATAAGTATATACTTACCTACCGAATAAGTACCTAATAGGTAAGTAGAAATATGTAAGTATGCGCTACTCTATAAAAAAACTATAACAATTGTTAATTTTGAAAAGTGCCTACCCAAATTAATTCGTATGCAAAATTTTATTTAATGCAAATTTTACTTAGATTGTACTAAGCTTACTATGGCCTTATGGCATCGGATACACTGACAGCTTGCTCGTTGTAATTTATGTCAATGGTAGGTGTAACTATAGGATTATGTAAACAGCGTGTAAAAGTAGAACTTGCCGGCAACCGAAATTTTACAACAATAATGTTGTAAAATTCCGGAGGAAATGAAAAACATAATTCAATATTATTATAGTAATATTTGCTTATAATGTTTTTCTTGTTAGTTAGTTTATTAGTTTTTTTATATTAAAACATTAATATAGTAATATTTGATTATCTATCTATAGGTATATTTATATAAGTTAACCCCTATTACTCCTGGTCAAGCTATAAGTTGAGAACGGATGGAACAATCTCGCTAATTATTTTTTGTTGTGTTAATTATTGTCAGGAGAAGGTTCTTTTAAAAGAAAAAATAAAGAAAAGATGGTAGGTTATGGCGGGGCCGAAGGCCGAACCTATTACGCGAACGAAGTCGCGGGCAATCGCTAGTAATATATAAGTTTATGTACATCATCATCATCATCTCAGCCTTAGGACGTCCACTGCTGAACATACGCCTCCCCCATGATTTTCCAAAAGGACCGGTTGGAAGCGGCCTGCATCCAACGTCGTCCTGCGACCTTCCTCAGGTCGTCTGTCCACCGTGTCGGTGGACGACCTACGCTTCGCTTGCCGGTCCGTGGTCTCCACTCTAGAACCTTTAGGTACATATTAACTACATATAATATCTACTTAAAGTAATATCAGTAAGTACCTTCATTATTATTATTTAATAACATAATTTGGTACTGACTCTGTAACCGTACCCCAAAATTACATACCTACCTACCTATAATGTAAATTAAAAAGAACTGAAGATAGCAACATTGTCCGGCATGCCATCTACTAGCAGCCTGATAAACAAACTGTGGTGGAACATAGCATGCTTACATTGTACATAGTGCAACTGTGAATTACTAGATGGCGCTGGTAACAAATTGTGCTCACACTCAAGATTTCGTATGGAGTTAATAATTAATTTTTGCGATAATGTAGAAATTTTTTAAAGTAGGTATTACTAAGTTTATTGGTAATTATTCAATAAAAACTGCGAATCATATAAATAATGCAAATGTAGGTTTAGTTGTCATTAGACTGACCAATAGAAAGGTTACTTATCCTACCTAAACTTATTATAAATAGGTCATTTATTTACAATATATTTTCATGTACTACTAACCTAGATCCTGCGAAGAATCCAGAAAATCCCAAAGATACAAACTAAGTACCTAAGTAATATATGACATCACTTTTCCCTCGTGGGGGCACGTAGGTAGGTAGGTTACAATTTATAAGCTACCTAGCCAGAACATACAATATAAAAGATAAACCGTATTAAATTGTAATAAAATCAACCCTGTCTAGATCTGTTCATTTTAATTATTACAACAGTTTTTCTCATAGCATTGCTACATCCATAATCGATTGTTCCTTAATCGAGTGGATTAAGTATATACGCTATGTGCACTTTCCCCACGAATCGGTCAAGTGCGCCTGGTAGAAATACAACGCAATAAACCACAACCTTACCACCTCTGGGATGGTTCCGCTAAGTACCTAGTCTAAGTAAGATTTCATGAGAGATTTCCTTGATCAGATTTCATTGATTTGATCCTCATCAGATTTAATTGATCAAGTTTGTTACAGAGATTGCATCCTATTGCATTCTTAGGTGCTTTCGCTTAGCTTTTAGGGCATTGGTGGCGTTGTCATTGATGGTTCTTTTGCTAAAGCGTTCGTAAAGCTTAAAAACGTTATTTTTTCCACTTTTGCCCACACCCTTTGAACGCTCAACTGAGCTATGCTGTCAAATACATAGCTGTCAAAAAAAGATCACAAAAAACCATGCTCCGAACGTGGGTCAAAAATTCTCCTCTTTATTATATAATACCTCTTTTTTAGCTTTCCGAACGCTGAACAAAAAGAGACATGAACGACATTTTCACCCACAGAATTCCAATTCGAACGCCCTTGTGAGCGTTTTTAGTGTTATTTTTGCTAAAAACGCTCACAAGTAGTCTATTCGAACGCAGTACTTATAATTGAGCCTAACGATCGAAGCAATAAAAGTAGAGTGTGTAATTTCTATAGATTTTAGTCGGTTCGATTCCCGGGTGTGATAAGCGAATTTCCGAAAATCTCTGAAAGCAGTTTTCTTTCTTTTCAAAAATAAAGGAATGTTTTCTTTGAGTTAAATTTTCTATCTAGAGATTTCTTTCTCTATTAAGAGTACTTTCCCTTCAGTTGGCATAACAAAATTCCATCCTGTAGGTATATGAACGGAGGATAGTTATCTCATAGACAGTCGTCATTTTTCGCGCTGCACTTCAACCCAGAAAGGGACATAAGATCTATAAGTGTTCATTTAGAACAGCTTAGACAATATGCGTGCAGCAGAAGACTAGAATGTGACTTATAAATTACTGTGACTTGACTATTTGACTTTGATTCGATATAAAATCTGATTTGACTTTACCTAGATATATTTACCTAGATAACTCGAATGGCTTATGCGTTGTGCTTTTTATTTGCTTGCTGTTCTCGTACGTGCTCGAGAGAAAAATCAACTGTTGTATAGGGATAATCACGTTAGCCATATAGTTTGTGAAAACCTCTTTAGGGTTTCCCGCTTACCTTTCTAACGGCGTGCACCATTAAATATAACAACTCCCGTAACCGAGCGTAGTTCCGGGACCATGCCAAAAATAAACCGCTTTTGTTTCGACACCGCTATTTTCGCGTATTTCCATTGTTTCACCGCCAAAATGTAATCAGATATGTGGGTAGGTGACATTTCTACTTATGTACGAGTGAAACGATGCTGCAACATAATATTGTGTGTCGATTCCATAAGCATTCTCTTCACTAAAAATCTCTAAATTATGGCAGTACTTATTTTGTTTGGGCTGAAATCCAAATAAGTAGGTATAACACTTTTGAATGAGAGCACTAGAATTAGATATTTGTCTTCAATTGTGGGCATATTTTAGACAGTTTAGTGGGCATAGTAGCCACGTAACTTGGTGCTCGCTAAACTACCCCAAAATTGGATGATTAACCTTATTTAAAAAAATGTCATTCTAATGTTAAATGATTATGGATTTTATGGATAAAAAAAAAAAAATATAAGGACCACCATAATATTTTTTGAGTTCGGTAGTTTAGTTTAGTTTAGTTTTTTTGAACAAGTGAATCGCTATTATGTAGTAGTAGACCAGGTAGGACTTTTGTAGAGTCCGGCGAGTGAGGAGCACGCCCAGCTGGTTATCTACCTTAAAGCAGTTGCAGGAGTGTGCAAACATTATTGTGTTACTGTTTGAAGAGCAATCCCAGGGTGATGAGATGGAACTGTTGTAGTTCAAAGTTCTGAATGACACTGAACTGTTAGGGGTACTTGCGTGACGCTTAACGGGCGAACGACTCCTAGCCTCGTCATTGATTGACATAAAACAATGTCACGTGCGTTGGAATGTGATTTAATTAGCATCATCATTCAGTATGATGGGCCGTTTTATATCGGCCTTTCTTATAGGGACACATACTCCACGGTCTTATTTTACAACATACAGGGCGGTGCGCCTTGACAAAGATCCTCAGTGTGGGCTAGAATTGCCCTTAAGGGCTCACTGCTAGAATAATAGCTATCGACAAAATATTAATTATTGTATTGATATTTATTTTTTGTTATAAAATCTAACGTGGTTTTCACTCATTATTAATTAGAAATACGGGATTACTCACGTAATATTTATCGGATAGGTCGATGACGTCTCGCCTAGCACGAGGCGAGACGTCATCGACGCGGGCGTCAGGAACACTCCTTAAAAAAGGCCACCGAATGTGGTCGAAACTATAGTCGGACCTATCCGATAAATATTACGTGAGTAATCCCGTATTTCTAATTAATAATGTATTGATATTATTATGAGTCTGGCACATATTAAACTATTAGTATTAACCGGCCAAACACTCACGTTAAGGGTCGAATACATCTCGCTGGATTCATGTCCGATGCACATCTTCAGGGCGAGTGCACATCGGCATCAGTGAACTCCCGGCGGGCACCGTGCCCGCTGGTCGACGTATTCGATCCCTAACGTGAGTGTTTTGCCGGTTAATATTAAAAAAAAATGCTTTTTTAATAGCAGTTAATAACAACTGCTATTAAAAAAGCATTTTTTTTATTATTAGGAGTATTATAATAAGAGCTCCGTAATTATCAGTTAAGAGTCGTAGGTAGGGCTAGGGCTAGGGATACATCGACCCGCGTTTCTAACGTGAGTAATCAATCACTCACGTTATATACCTGTCGGTAAACTACCTCGCTCGGTACCTAATAATGTAATTGCATAGTTATATATGATGTGTCGCGTACCTACACGATCTCCTTATTATGTGAAGTAGCATTATTCATCAATTTGTTTCATCACGACATGAATTCAAAATTATGTAAATACCTACATAATAATGTAGTGTCATAGACTATTCACCTGCTCTAATTAATTATAGTAATTAATAGAGTTAATTCAGATTTTAAATTTAATTTTGGTTTTATTAAAGAAAACGTTACATAAAAATACATACACATACTTAATGCAATGTTTTTCAATATATACCAATGTTCGGGATTAGACATAGGTATACTTACCATCATTATATTTCGATGACACTTATTGGCTTAATTATGATGTCCTACTGTTTCGAACGCATTATTGAGAAGCTGAGTTTCGCTAAGTTCGATTTCCATTACTTCAAGTAAATCAAGCAAGCGCATCTCATATCGCCCCTCCTACCGCCACTCGCCCCTTTAGTTTGTTTAACTTTTTATTCTAAATGACATTTATTTGAAAATTCTATAAATCCTTAGATTTCGATTTACAAAGTGCAGCCGCAATCGAATCCAAAAATCCTGAGACCTCTGGACAAATTCTGAGATAATCTAACCCGAGTCAAGGGTGTGTGTAGATACAATCTATAAGGCTCACTTGCACGTTTGCTCGGGTTGAATAAATAAGTCTACGAGTTTATAAACTTGCGTTAGTCATATACATTTTTAACTCTCATTTTGCCTTGCACGACTATAAAAGATCACCGGTTTTGCTAAACTGACATTTGTAATCTTTAGATGGGAACATTGAATTGTCTATGCGCTTATATTGTAACCTGACCAATAATGAATGAATCGAAAAAAAAGTGAAACTTATATCTATCTCTTTGGCACTACAGTACAATGTATATAGACTTTCTTGTTTATCCTTTGTTGTATGAAATTTGACGACTTTTTATTCTATTCGTATTGTCTCGTGTCATTTCGCCCAAAGAGTACATTATACAGCAGAATGTAACCTCAATTTCGTTTGACACAAAACTTCACTAACCCTAGTTAAAGTCTTAACCCTCCCACATTGCTGGGTTAAATATCAATAAATTACCTTAGATTTACTACTAACCTGTGGTGCAAGATAAATTAATTATAAAACCCCGTTTTAGCAGTTGACTCTGAGTTATTGAAGCTAACTCTGGAAGGTGCAAGTGGGCCTTGGTAACCATCATGCGCTCCTTACAGTGGTCAATACAGGGGTTTCCTTGGCCGGCAGTTTAAACCGGGTCGTCGCCATGGCAACCAGACGACCAACACGCCGGTGTTCTGAATCATTTAGTGCCATTTCGATTTTATTATTTTATGCTTAGACGAATGCCATTTCTCTTTGAATGAATCGATTTCTCTTTCAGAAAGTATTACATTCATTATTTTTAGAGTTATGTATGAGCATTAATGCGCTTAGCAATATTGACCGCCTGTATGTCTGCCTTACCGTTAAAAGACTAGACTAGTAATGTTGTGAATTCAGAATTCAGAAAAAACTACAGTAAAAGTTTATTTTGTATTCTGAGGTTGTGAAATGTACTGTATTGTTATGAAGCGTAACAGTTCCCCTTTAAATTGTTACATGATGTATTTTATTAAGGCTGATTTATTTTCATTTATACGTGAACTCGTACCTTTGCATTCTTCAAATTAAACCTTAATCTGCTGGTGTCCAATGTCATTTACATTGGACATAGAGATACATTTGAAGAGATAGATTGGAAATAGAGGTGTATCCAGGGATATTTTTATTCACAGTAACCACAGTCACAAAAATAAGTCGGTTATTAAGTCATTCATGAATAACAATTTGTCAAGTCACGTCCTAGTTCCTAGTAAAGCGGTGGATGCATTACTAAAACATTCTAAGGTGATTGAAGTGTACGTTTCATGATTTTTTATCTTTTCCGTACACTCGTGCACCGCTACTAATACTTAACGGTTACATCCTCCACTATTACACGTCAAACAAAACTTGTAAACAAAAATTAAACAACATCAATAGGAATAGCCCTTGTTGGGTTATTTCCGCCCATCCATGGCGGATATCTTAACAAAAATAATAATAACGGAAATGTATAAAAGATATAAGTACCTAAAGATACAGGTTGTTTTAGCGTTCTGTACCCAAAGGGTAAGACGACCGTATTACTAAGACTTCGCTGTCTGTCTGTCACCAGGCTGTATCTCATGAGCCGTGATAGATATACAGTAGGAATTTTCACAGATGATGTATTTCTGTTGCCGCTATAACAAAAAATACTGAAAAAACTGGCGCTAGTCGGACGATAATTATAAAAAAAGGTACGGAACCCTTCATGCGCGATCCGACTCGCACTTGGCCGTTTTTTTATTACTAACCTTAATAAGGTAATGCTTACAAGCTATTGTCATTGTAAGTATTTCCGCATTTATAATTTCTAAATAAGTTACTTACAATTAAATTTTCTGTGAAAATAGTAATTCTTCTATTTGAGCTTGATTGAACTACCAAGAATCGATCCAAACCACTGTAAACCGTTTCGACTTACTTCTTCAGCAAATACCTACGACTCGTTCCAAATGTAATTTGTTTGAATCCATTTTTGATGAGGCTCGCGATCGATGATGAAGTAGCTACTTCTACTCGAAAGATTTTTATGTGCAGCTAGGTGTTCATATAATATTCTACTAGCTACCCGCCAGCGGCTTCGCTCGCGTAGCGTAATGGATATCCAAAACGAAACCTTTTAGTTTTTCATTTAGAGACGTGATTATCTGAACACGATCGACGATGGTCTGATGAGGTCCCTTCCCGGGCCGCCTCAGTACAACGTAAAAGGCTCGTCGTTGTTGTCGGCGACGCAAAAAAAGAAAAGGCAAACGTACTGCAAACAATATTATACAATTTATACAAACTATAAAAGCATTCAAAAGCTTTTAAACATAAATAATACTGAAGACTTATGAGTAATGTCAGTAAACATTGCTGAGCCAATTATAAGATATATGAGTTCTAATTTGGCCCGCGTATTTAATCTTTGTATAGATAGAGGTACCTTTTCTAATTTAATAAAATATAGTAGAATCACTCCAATTTTTAAGGCTGGAGAGAAAACAGACCCATTAAATTATAGACCAGTATCTATCCTAGCAATTTTGAGTAATTTCATTAAAAAAATTATGCTTAAACAACTTTTGGCGAACTTCAACGAGCATTCAATACTGCACGAAAATCAGTTCGGCTTCACGAAAGCAAGATCAAGTACGGATGCTGGTGTGCAGTTAATTACCATGGGAGAGCTCACATGAAGCTATTGGTGTTTTTTGTAATCTCTGTAAATCATTTGATTGTGTGGAACACCGTATACTTATTCAAAAGATTTTCCATTATGGTACTCGTAGAGCTGCGCTTGATGTCATCGAAATCTGACAGGATACAAAAGGTTGGCATAAATGGTGTAATATTTTCGGGATTTATAATTAGAATGAGAGTTCCACAAGGCATTGCTAGGCATTAAAATTGACGCACAATTACAATGGATTCCTCATATCAATGCACTGTCTGGGAGACTCAGTTCTGTCCAGTCCAACGTTACGCTTGATGGAGTTAAACTAGTAATGGACAAGGCAACAGTTTTCCTAGGCATTAAAATTGACGCACAAATACAATGGAGTCCTCACATACATGCACTGTCTGGGAGACTCAGTTCTGTCCAGTCCAACGTTACGCTTGATGGAGTTAAACTAGTAATGGATAAGGCAATAGTCTTCCTAGGCATTAAAATTGACGCACAATTACAATGGAGTCCTCATATCAATGCACTGTCTGGGAGACTCAGTTCTGTCCAGTCCAACGTTACGCTTGATGGAGTTAAACTAGTAATGGACAAGGCTTGAGGGGTGTAGGGCATCACGAGGTACCCCAGTACCTCCGACGTGTCGTCGGGGACTACCTCTCAGCAAGAGATGTGGTCTACCCGACAAGTCAGGGCGAAGGCCGAAGCCCAGTGACTCGCAGCGTTCCTCAGGGGTCTGTTCTTGGACCACTCCTTTAGAACGTTGGGTATGGTTGGGTGCTGCGAGGCGTTAACCTGGATGGTGTTGACGTCATCTGTTACGCTGACGACACCCTGGTTACCACCCGAGGGAAGACAATCCGGGAGGCGTCCATCCTGGCCACTGCTGCAGTAGCGGCGGTAGTAGCCCGGATCCGGCTATTGGGCCTGGAGGTGAATTGTGCGTCAATTAAAATTGACACACAATAACAATGGAGTCCTCACATACATGCACTGTCTGGGAGACTCAGTTCTGTCCAGTCAAACGTTACGCTTGACGGAGTTAAACTAGTAATGGACAAGGCAATAGTCTTCTTAGGCATTAAAATTGACGCACAATTACAATGGAGTCCTCATATCAATGCACTGTCTGGGAGACTCAGTTCTGTCCAGTCAAACGTTACGCTTGATGGAGTTAAACTAGTAATGGACAAGGCAATAGTCTTCTTAGGCATTAAAATTGACGCACAATTACAATGGAGTCCTCATATCAATGCACTGTCTGGGAGACTCAGTTCTGCCCAGTCCAACGTTACGCTTGATGGAGTTAAACTAGTAATGGATAAGGCAATAGTCTTCCTAGGCATTAAAATTGACGCACAATTATAATGGAGTCCTCATATCAATGCACTGTCTGGGAGACTCAGTTCTGTCCAGTCCAACGTTACGCTTGATCGAGTTAAACTTGTAATGGACAAGGCAATAGTCTTCCTAGGCATTAAAATTGACGCACAATTACAATGGAGTCCTCACATACATGCACTGTCTGGGAGACTCAGTTCTGTCCAGTCCAACGTTACGCTTGATGGAGTTAAACTAGTAATGGACAAGGCAACAGTTTTCCTAGGCATTAAAATTGACGCACAATTACAATGGAGTCCTCACATACATGCACTGTCTGGGAGACTTAGTTCTGTCCAGTCCAACGTTACGCTTGATGGAGTTAAACTAGTAATGGACAAGGCAATGGTCTTCCTAGGCTTTAAAATTGACGCCCAATTACAATGGAGTCCTCATATCAATGCACTGTCTGGGAGACTCAGTTCTGTCCAGTCCAACGTTACGCTTGATGGAGTTAAACTAGTAATGGACAAGGCAATAGTCTTCCTAGGCATTAAAATTGACGCACAATTACAATAGAGTCCTCATATCAATGCACTGTCTGGGAGACTCAGTTCTGTCCAGTCCAACGTTACGCTTGATGGAATTAAACTAATAATTGACAAGGCAATAGTCTTCCTAGGCATTAAAATTGACGCACAATTACAATAGAGTCCTCATATCAATGCACTGTCTGGGAGACTCAGTTCTGTCCAGTCCAACGTTACGCTTGATGGAGTTAAACTAGTAATGGACAAGGCTTGAGGGGTGTAGGGCATCACGAGGTACCCCAGTACCTCCGACGTATCGTCGGGGACTATCTCTCAGCAAGAGATGTGGTCTACCCGACAAGTCAGGGCGGAGGCCGAAGCCCAGTGACTCGCGGCGTTCCTCAGGGGTCTGTTCTTGGACCACTCCTTTAGAACGTTGGGTATGATTGGGTGCTGCGGGGGGATGGTGTTGACGTCATCTGTTACGCTGACGACACCCTGGTTACCGCCCGGGGGAAGACAATCCGGGAGGCGTCCATCCTGGCCACTGGCCAGCGGTAGTAGCCCGGATCCGGCTATTGGGCCTGGAGGTGGCGCTCAACAAATCCGAGGCCATCTGTTTTCCTGGTCGTCGGAGAGCGCCGCCCGCAGGCTGCAATATAATTGTTGGGGGGACCTCTATAGCTGTCAAGTCAACGCTGAGATATCTCGGTGTTGTGCTTGACAGCAGATGGAGATTGAGGGCCCATCTTCAGCAGCTGTCCCCCAGACTCGTGGGTACTGCTGTTGCACTGAGCCGCTTGCTCCCGAATCTCTGGGGGGGGGGAAGAGGTAGCTGCCGCCACCTTTACATGGCGGTGGTGCGCTCTATGGCCCTCTACGGTGCTCCCATATGGGCAGGGTCCCTAAACTCCCAGGAGACCGCCCTGCCCAATAAAGCCCAAAGAGCCATGGCGGTGAGGGTGTGCAGGGGCTATCGCACTATTTCACACGAGGTGGCCTGCGTTCTCGCCGGATCCCTTCCATGGGATCTAGAGGCCGAGGTTCTGTCCTCGGTCTTTTGGCGCAAAACGTGGGCGCGACAGGAGGGTCTCCACCCTGCTCCTCAGGAGTATGGCCAGTGGCGTACGGATGCCAAAGAGGCCGCTCTGGCATCCTGGAGCAGACGCTTGGGCGTAGGTCCACGGAGGGGAGCCGGAGCAACCCGGTTCCTCGAAGCGGTCCAGCCCATCCTCAAACAGTGGGTCCATCGAGGGCATGGGTCGCTTACCTTCCGTATGACTCAGGTCCTCTCGGGGCACGGGTGCTTCGGGAGGTACCTGTGCAACGTTGTCCGGAGGGAGGCGACTCCTGGGTGCCACCAGTGCGGCTGTGCAGAAGAAACCGCGCAGCACGTGCTGGAGGTATGCCCAGGGGCTGTCGAGGCGCGGCAGTCCCTGGTTGCAGTCGTGGGGGCGGACCTCTCCTTGTCGACCATTTTAACGAAGATGGTCGACGATGAGAAGTCATGGCAGGCGATGGTCTCTTTCTGCGAGGTTGTGATGTTGCAGAGAGAGGCCGAGGAGCGCGAGAGGGAGATAGATCCCCTCTCTCTCCCGCTCTGGAGAGCGCGGACACGGAGGCGAGCCGATCGGGCTCGCACTCCGTCTCCGCTCAGAGGACCTGGGGTATCGGCTGTGGGGACGGCCGGTGCTTCCCCCCATTAGGATTAGGTCCTCACGAGGTGTGGATGGCCTGCGTGTTCCAGGCCATCCCACGGGGTGGTAGTGCGGAGTACTCTTTACACCCTCCCCAGAGGCTGGGCCTGCGCAGGCGGGCAGCGACATCGGTGGGGGCTGTGGTGAATACGAATGGTCCCACGGCCTCCGCCACCTGTCGATGATGATGGAACACCGCAGAGGTTTGGTGGGTATTCTGCCCTTCTGGCGGAGACTCCCACACGCGCACCAGCTCTACCCTGGGCTGGTGATCAGGATATAAAATCTTCCTCTACGTAAAAAAAAAAAAAGTAATGGACAAGGCAACAGTCTTCCTAGGCATTAAAATTGACGCACAGTTACAATGGAGTCCTCACATACATGCACTGTCTGGGAGACTCAGTTCTGTCCAGTCCAACGTTACGCTTGATGGAGTTAAACTAGTAATGGACAAGGCAACATTCTTAATATAATTAGGCGGTAGATCATTTCATAAATCTATAAAAGACCGCTACTTACTGGTCGGGGTTGAAATAATTATAAAATATAAGATTTTAACCATTTGTGTAGTTTAATTTCGATATTCCTACTACCTAGGTCAATAAAATTAAAAATGTGCACAATAACAAATTAACAAACGTTCCCATATAATTTATTTTAAAATGAAAACGTTTGATTGTATTACCAATTTGCTAAGCAAAGGGCAAAAATGCAGCTACAATCATAATTAAAAATAACATATATGTAACAATATATACATAATACCTAACCGCGCACGATAAAAAATGCTATTTGGCAAAAAACGCTTGAAATGTAAATATGTGCTTAAATATTACCTATATAGGGTTCGTTTTGTTACTTTTTTACGGATTTCATCGGTTGTTCACCTCCGTACGGACGGACTCGGGACTACAGGGTAACAATTCTGCTAATATGCCTTAGCAATAGTAGGTGAACCTACTGTGGTAATCCACTCAATACCCGTTGCGGTTCTGTCATCACCTAACGTAGGAAATTGAGAAGATAGTGGAACAACCAACAATAGTTGTCATTGCTTTTAGTTCATTTAGATGAGATTATTATCTAGATTTATGTTTCCACGAGCTTTTATTGTGTAATTATGGTTGATTATTAACTGTTATGTATTCATAACGGTGCACGAGTGTAGGCAAAGTACTGTTATAAAATCATGCAACGTTTTCCCGTGTCATCATCACCATTGAAAATGTTAGTACTGCATCCACCATTTTACTAGAACATGACTTAGACAGTATAATGGCTTAAAGACATAACGAAAGACAAAAAAAAGGCTATGCCCATAAAAGCCAAATTATTTAATACTCGCATACTGCCCACTCATATATGGCTGCCAAACATTGGCGCTACTAAAAACAACTTGAAAAAACTAGAAGCCTGCCAAGTCGCCATGGAATGGAGCTTCCTGAACAAACGAAAAAGTAACTAGATCCCAAACAGAACAATAAGAAAGAACACCCAAATTGAAGATGTAACAGTGAAAGTGAAAAACTAAAATGGAGATGGGCACGATAAACTATACAAATAGAGTAGAGTGATGATTGAGTAATACTACTCTGGGATCCAAGGGATGGGAATCGCAAAAGAGGGAGACCATTTATTGGAAGGTGGTCAGACGAGATTCAATGAATGACTTGTTTATCTGACTATGACTAGACTCTGCCTACATACTTACTTCAATAAAAGTTTCACTGGAGACAACAATGTGATGAGGAATGGCAAAAGTTACGGTACGAGTCCAGTTAAAAACGGGAAAATACTTACAAGTTATTTCAATGACCTACCTATTAAATTATTAAAATCTGAATCACATATTTACGTAGGTACTAGCGACTGCCCACGACTTCGTTAGTCGCAGGCAGTCGCTAGTCGTAGTCGTAGTCGTAGACGTAGTAGGCTCGGCCTTCGGCCTCGCCATAGCTTCCGATCTTTTCTTGCTTTTTTCCATAAGAACCTTCTCCTGACAATAATTAACACACAAAACAATAAAGAATAAACGAGATTGTTCCATCCGTTCTCAAGTTATAGCGTGACCAGGAGAAATAGGGTTCATTTTATATATATAGATATACAATAGATAGACATGATAACTTATCAAAAGGGCCTTTACAGCTATCTGGTTAGGAAATATGTTTCTTGTATCATTATGTTGCCCGCCTCTCACTCCAACCTATCATCATTTCTAGAGCGTTCATTCGAGAGCTACAATACATTAAGGAAGAAATTTTCAAGTCGCACATGCTTTTTTTACTGGTAAATTTTAATGATTTAATTTGTTTGTTGCAGGTATATTGTAGCAACAGGGTTTATAGTTGATACCATTTCAATTTATGAAATCACATTAAAAGTTTTTGAGATGAGCTTTGTAATAGAAATAAAAGATTGTACAACATGTGGTAATATTGTATCTTCAAGAGGCATCGGTATTCCATACTTCAGCAGTTTTCGTTGCTCATAAATGTCTTATTTAAAAAGAACGATGTCTAATCTAATGATGTATAAAGAGGCATTATATCAGTAGTACGAGCAAACAATGCAGTCATATACATATTTTGTTTATAAGTTAGTCAGGACAGACGTTTTACAAAATTGGCATGTTTAAATAATTTTGGTAAATCAAAATAATTAACGTATTTCCAGCAAAAAACGTTGCGTGCGATCCGAGAAGATCGAGTATATTTTGATAAATAAGGAAAATCATAAAAATACTGGCACCCAGGTAAGGTGCATCGAAACCTGCCACTTTTGTTTTTACCTCTTATGCAGATTGGTTACCTATTTTTAGTTTACTGTCCTGCCGCTTCGACGAGATGGTGAATGCATCTCGCCCTACCTTGTTAGCATGAGCAGTAGCTCACGGGGGAGGGGAGAGGGTTTTGTGGAATTGAAACAACATTCTCTGGTGTTCAGGAAGTGGAATAGAATTACCCTATAGCCTAGCCTAATAAAAGCCTTGGTTTAGTTCCAAAGAGTGAAGTGAACAAATTCATGGATATCATCATCATCATCTCAGCCGTAGGACGTCCACTGCTGAACATATGCCTCACCCATAATTTTACAAAAGGACCGGTTGGAAGCGGCCTGCATCCAACGTCGTCCTGCGACTTTTATCAGGTCGTCTATCCACCATGCCGGTGGACGACCTACGCTGAGCTTGCCGGTCCATGGTCTCCATTCCAGAACCTTCCGGCGCCATCGGCCATCTGTTCTGCGTTCTATGTGCCCTGCCCACTGCCACTTTAACTGGCTAATCTTCTGGGCTAAGTCGGTGACTTTCGTTCGTCTACGGATCTCCTCATTTCTGATTCGATCACGTAGAGAAACCTCGAGCATAGCCCTCTCCATAGCTCGTTGTGTGACTTTGAGCCTTTGAGCCATCAGATTAGGGAACGGTAAATTAGGAGTGGCTCTTATTGACCCGCACAATATGTCGTATACATCGTGTCATCGGAACGGCCGTCTTGAAAGAAGTTATGACTATGACATTATAAAGGTCAGGTAATAGTTATGACTCCGGCTGGCCATCACTCGTTCTATTGCTCTTACATTTGGACATGGCTTCACAGATCAAATTTTTTGACAGAAGCAACAACTCACATGATCAAACACATTTTAAATCTCTTTATCTATATAGACATTATAGGTATATCTCAGCATGTATTGTAGCTACGAAAATAAATTGTCAAAACTTCCATAAAATAAGAAAATGAACTGATGATGATGAAAAGTAAGATGAGCCTAAATGTTAATCATCCAGTACCTCATCTACCTCCATGCAAAGCCAAGTTGTATAAAATGTGTCCATCCGTTTGAGCGTAAAGAAATAACACACTCACAAACTAGTCTATATAATAATAACACAGTCTATCTAAATTTAACTACGATTTTTATGCAGTGGTAATGGTGTGATAAATCATCCCGATTTCGTACAAACAAAGGCTGGAATTCTTTACTTTTGTCTACAGTACAAAGGTTAGCGTTTCACAACATTTCATGCGCACGCAGCGCACGTGACGACTGACGGCGCCGTTGCATTGAACCTGCCTTCAGAGCGCTGGGTTCTAGGTTCCATCCCTGGCTGGGGAAATTGTGAGATGAGCAGAAATGTTAGTTGTGGTCGGTTAATGTGTGTGTCCATACCTCCCACGGCACAGGGAAATTTTGTGAGAGGGTATGTGCATGTAAACTTAGTGTGTGGAGATATTCGACTGTTTGTATCATTGCTCTTCCTATAGTGGTACCCTATAGGGTACCACTTCCTTCCTTGGGTGCGGTGAAGAGTGGCCTGAGTATTTACCCTTTACCACAGCTTGAACGCCGAGAGATGCTACCCCCGGGGGGTGTATTCGAGCGTGATTATTTATTCCGCAGCTCGGTAGCTGCTGACGCAGTTGGCCACGTCTTAGACTTTGCGGTCAGCCGTGCGATTCTCTAATGATTCGTCGTTGCGATCGTCGACGTGCTCACCGATGTCAAATACTTTATGAGCCTTTGTAATTAAGGTTGTTTTTCCAACGTTTCTAGTCATCTCGTCATTTGTTTCACGGATGTTTTCAAAGATGCAACGGTGTTTGCTCTTAGAGAATCACACGGCAGACTCGACTGTTAAGTGTAAGTCAAACTGTCAAAATGTTATTAAAATGTCTCACATACGAAAGTTTCAATCGAGTTATAGATACCTCGTGCATGGGTACAACCCGGCGCTAATGTGTATGTTACCTTATGACAAAAACTAACATAATAGGTACATTCTCTCGCTAATACAAATAATCACGCAAGTCAGTTACATTGTTCGTAACCAAGACAATCGAACGGAAACAAAGAATGACACTTGCGAGGTTTCTGTTTTATCCACTTCCATAAGCTTGGTTAGTAAATAGCCCCTTAAACCAGTTTGGAGCCCTTAAAATGACCTCATAAGGCTATTTAACTCGTCGACAGAAATGGACTTAGGTAGGGTTCCTGGGGGTATTGTGATTAAAATGGATACTAGCCCCATTATTGCATTTTTAATGAACAATAGTGGGGAGGGGATATAGAAATAAATAAATAAAACTATCACACGTTACCTACACGCACATATATGTTACTGTGACTACTCGCATTAAAATCTCACTTCATGCAACTATAAACATTTACCTAATAGAATGGCAAATTTCCACATGTATGAATCCACAGAAAAAGAAAAAAAAGTTGAACAACATCAATACGAAAAAGTGTGAAAAGAGTTTATAAATATAAACTTGTATACCATTCCCACACTAAAAAGCTTATTTTATTCACTGAAAACAGTGAATAAAAGGCCTTTGGATCACTATTTTGGTGTTTGAATTTAGTACACACCAATATATTTGACCTCCATCTCAATGCTTATCAACCTCCTTACGCAAAAAATACTCGCCATACAAACTCTTTATGCAAATAACTCCTCCATATTTCATTGGTAGATATTAGCGACAAGGAGTTTAGCATTAGAATAAAAAAACTGTATTATGTTCTTTGCTGTCATAGTAATTGTTCCAAATTTCATGTGCATTTTAAATATTTTAACTTTCTTTTTTGTTCATTAAATTTCTATTATCGCTTAAATTATTTCTTTTTCTCGTATTCATGATATAAAGTATAGTATGCAACTCTTGAATAAAACGGATTTATATCGAGGCCATTATACTCGCATCGCTCAGGATTCTAACAATTGAATAACTCGCTACGCTCGTGATTCAATCTTCACGAATCGCTCCCTGCGGTCGTGATTCAGTCGTTAGAATTCTTCACCTACTCGTGATTCATCTATGGCCCTCGCATTAAATCTTTCCTTTATTCACTAATTGCGTAATATAATATTTTCGCCCTTTTTAGTCACCCTTGCTACTTACGGGATCGATTGTCATTCACCGTCAATGATGATATCATCAAGTCATCAAAATAGGCAGAACTATTTTTTTTAGTTAACGAATTGTAACTCAAAAATCGCTTGACCGAATTTGATGAAATTTGAATGGGACCATCTCGGAAATATACTCAACCAAACAATAAATATTAAAATGAGCAGACACACTAAAATAATATATACGGTCGATTTAAGAAACCGCCTTTTTTAAGTCGGTTAAAAAAGTTACAATCGAACATAGAACCTCCTTCTTTATTGAAGTCGGTTAAAAATATAGTATGCTACCCTCCATAACTAGACCTATGTCAACCTTTTCTTAGTGATTTGGATCAGACAGCGGACAGCGGACAGGAAATATATCACAGCACACTGCTTGTCATACCTTCATCAAATCAGCATTTGTTTGATCCCCCGATGCAAACAGGATATTGCAAGTTGGCTCAAGAAGCTGAAGAAGTCACGATGTCTTTGATTTCTGACAAAATGCTCCAGAACACAATTGTTTACTAATGAAGGTAACTATTCTATTTCCTCGTAGGTGTGGTGTAAAGCACTATGTATCAGGGAGACAGTTCACTTGGGACAGACTTGCGAGAAAATTAAAACTACGAGTATTTCTGTTTGGGGTATGTTTAAGCCCGACGCGCAGCAAAGAGCTTAAAGGAAACTCGAGATCGATGTCTCCCCTCGGTGTACAATGTACTGTTGCTGAACATGTGTTGTGTTTATGATCAGTGCAGACTCCAAAAGTCAATATCTATTGGCGTTTAATAAATTTAAGTTTAATACCATTGAAGTGACGACACGGGCAGGTAGTCCGCCTGATGTGATGCTGATCACCATACTGCTAGCTATTATTTATTCTGTGTTATCGCTAAGCCTCCTTCAAGCCGCCCCTGTTGCGATCACTGGAGCGCGCCAGAATTTTGAAGTGTCTCTGGAGAGTCCAAGTCAGTCCAACCCATTACATCATCCGGTGGGTTGTTCTGTAGCTTTAAGTTATTAAAGTAATTAACGTTAATACGGTTTCATATAGTTTCAATGCAAATATATTATTTCATACTCTATCTGTAGCAGCGGTGCCCATACTTTTTCCTAAGGAGATCAACTTAGCAAAAATGACTAAAAGATCGACAATTTTTTTTCCAAATCTTTGGCTGGTTATACGGTTATATAACTGTGCAAAAATAATTGTGTAAAACTTCATTGGGTGTAAAATGTCAAGTCTGTATAAAATTTTGAATCATCCAATATGACAAAAATAAATATAAATATTAGTAATACAATATTAAAAATTAAATGATTCTGATGTGGAAGCGTGACACTGATGATCCTCCGCAAAATGTTCGTAGTTAGGAATATTCTCAGTTTTTTGCTGTGCTATTGCTTTATTAACGGATATTTCATTTCACGTAGGTACTTCACTCATTTCATATCTCTTTCTCATTATCATATTCACTTCATGTTTCTGGACGTTGCTTTTTTCATTAGCAACAGTTGGTCGATCTCTGATAACTTTACCTATCCCCGGCGGTCGACCTTAAAACCTCTCGCGATCGACCGTATCTCCTATCTCAGGGCACCTCTGATCTAAAGTGTATGTGTGGTTGTAATCGAATACTTACTCGTACTAACCCGTACTTACTAGTGGAGATAAGCTTCTTGATTATAAATGATCTTGTTTGGTACAACTGAGTACATAATTTATATTTTGCCTCTAAGCAAGAATTCTAGTTCTTGCACAGTATACTACAATTTTTTATTATAATTGTTCATCAAAGTGACTCCCTCTCGCCTGATGGTAAGCGAAGATGGAATCAAGAAGCGATGACCATTAGTGCTACCGTAAGCTGCACTAATCTCCACCCCTAAGATGACCTGAGAGATGCTTTTTTACGCCCCGCTTGAAAGACTATGTAAAAGATTGTGTGCATAACAGTAAGCTAAGGATGAAAAGGCACCGCCCGCAGCGAGCAAACAAGCTAAAACTCGTATGTTAGTGTCATTTAACTTATAAACTTCTTAGCATAAGTCTGAGCTTAAAGCTCTGGGCGTGACTGCAGTTCAGATGGCTAGGCGTGGCGCTTACCATCAGATTCATGACTTGGCCGTTTCCTAACTTAAACAATACTAAAATAAAAATGAAATATAATAATTAATTTTAATATGGACATCAAAATAATGGAGTGATTATACTCAGACGTAATATTAATATGATGTAATATTAAATAAAAAATAAATTAATCATTTTAATTAAGTTTAGCATTTTGACTACTTCTATCTAGATGGGCTCCAAGTTCTGCATTAAGTTATTTAAGCTATGATAATGTTTCTCATTTGCCACTCGTGTGTAAGTATGTACTCTAGAACGTAATGTTGTAGCGGTAGATGGAATATTGGTTGACTACGGTTGTAACACGGCAAGGTGTTCCGTACGGCAGCGCCTGATGGTTTCTGAACGCTTGGACTGCCTGCGTGTGGATCCCTGATTTATTCGTAAGGGTTCACCCGATAGCGGTTGGCATACGTTTATGGTTATCCTCTGAACACTAATATGAATATGTATGAAAATAATTAAATATTTATTACTTGCAAGTTACAAACTATACATATCGGACAGTTTGCACATAACAATTCCTGATCAGAATATTTTCTTGTTTCATACTTTTTGAGCGTTATTTATCAGTACCTATAGTCATATACATTTGTCAACTATCTCACACTGTTTTAGTGATAATAAGATGGAAGGTGTTTGCTAGACCTAAAAGGTAAGTGCTTCTTTCAAGGTCAGCTGCTGGAATAGACCGTTGAATGTTTAGCAACAGATTTTGGAACTGGGCCGTGGTACGAGCGAGTAGGTAGGTAGCCAAGCGGGCACCGGAGAGAGCTATAGTCTGACGAGAAACCCAAGAAAGAAGAAGAGAAAGACCAAGTGACGTTACCTTCATCGAAGGCTCAAAACTTAGGTTCGATCGAAGGCAGCTCCAACCGTCGACTGTTACTTGATAGAAAAAAAACAACCGTCGATCGCCAAACGGAAACCTAACCCTCTCTACTCCTCGAATCGCTTTAATCCTATATCAAGGTACTCCTTTCTACATTTTAGGACTTTTTTTATTTATTTATCTTTTTACTGTCGTGTAACACACGATGGGCAGGTTCTGCACCTGATGGTAAGCACCACAGCTGGCTACGACAGTTGAAGTGCTACCTGGCACTTTAAGCCTGTTGCGTCGCATTGTACTGCACTCGTGATTAAGAAACTATTAGTTTTCGAGTTTTCTTTATATCCACACTTCTTATCTTATCTCTCCTACCTAGGATAGTATCACTCCTACCTCTAGAATCTCAACTTGCTACAATGAATTTTAAAATAGTTCTCTAAAAGTTCTAAAACAGTAATGCATACGCACTTTTGCCGTAGAATATTGGCATTGCATTGGTACTGATCAAGACGGTCTTCTGCTAAGGAGGCCTATAGCAAGTCAAGTATTGCTCGCCTCATGACTACATCCCAACGGTGGGAAATACTTTAGCTCCGTGCTCTCACGAAATCAAACATTTGAAACAAAACATTTCTCGTTTCCCAGCGTCATCACCGTTATTATATCTGAGCCTATTTGACTGTAACACAGTAACAGAATAAGTTAGATAAGGTGCTGCTATCGGACCATACATGATACTCGTACAACCACAAGTTACAAGTTATCCTTGGATTGATCAGAGCACCCTCAATCGGTACCCATTAGTGGCAGGACTAATGGTCTTAGCACACTTAAGGTGCGTCGTTATCGTTTAGCTGATGATGCCATTGGTGGCATTTTCATTGATGGCTCTTTTGTTAAAGCGTTCGTAAAGCTCAAAAACGTTATTTTTGCCACTTGCTCACACCCTATTCGAACGCTCAACTGCGCATAAGACCTAAAATCGCATGATTATGCTGTCAAAAACATAGCTCTCAAAAAACCATGCTCCGGACGTGGGTCAAAAATTGCACTTTTTGGTGGCAAAAATTCCTCTTTTTTAGCTTTCCGGACGATGAACAAAAAGAGACATGAACGACATTTTTACCAACAGATTCCCAATTCGAACGCCCCTTGTGAGCGTTTTTAGCGTATTTTTCGCTAAAAACGAACACAAATAGCCTATTCGAACGCACTATTAAACGTCTCGCCTCCCACCCGGCAAAAATAATATCATTCAAATATGAGCTTTACGTATACTTTACATTGGCAACAAGCTAGCAAGCTCACTGACAGCGAGCTATCTGCTAATTTTCTGTTGCCAATGAAAGTATATCTAAAGAGCAACAATTAAGGTTCATATTTGAATAATATTCTTGTTGTCGAGTGGTAGGCGAGTTGTTTAAAGTGAGCGTCGCCCAATTGTGAAGTTTTGCGGTTCATTAGTGGATGTACAACATGTGTTGATGGAATATCTCCGGAACGCTGACACAAGATCTATTGTTTTTCGTTCTTCGCCGGCGTGTAATGTTGGTAAATGTAACAGCTATTGGCTCCACTTCTGTCTGACGAAGCTCAAACAATGGTCTGCAAACTCGGTTTACGGATGATAATTTTACGTGATAACGTCAAGAGAAGCCGAAAGCTTAGGCCAATCGCGCCTCTCTATCGCTTGCTCCGCGCCTCTCTATCGCTTGCTCCGCGCACTCGCTTGCACGCTCGGCTCAGACGGAACGTGACAATGAGTCATACAATTTCGTGCGTGCAGCCGGCGTTCATCGATTTGTAAGATGTTATCACATCAAAAACTACATACACTTGAAACAAGTTTTTTTGCAAGAAATTAGATATAAGTAAGTATATAGTTCTAGTTTTTGTACCGATGTGGTGGCTCAGCGACAAAGCTCTTTTTGTTGTATCTTCAAAATAAATTGAAACACACGCTGCTGGTCACGGTCCCCTCACGATGCACTGTCACGTGTGTCGGACAGGTGCGCTGTCACGCTCCACGGGTCACGTTGTTTTGGGGAACACACGGAGAGTCCGTTAAGCGACCGTTCTCGTGACTGTATGCTTCATTGACAGTCACAAGATTCACGTAACGAAGAACAGTAAAGCCCCTATTCCAAAAATACGTATAAATCTTGACTTGTGTGGAGAATTTAAATGCTATACGAAAGTTACCCAGATGTGTACCTAAGCCTAGATTTTTTACTGAGCCTATTTCTAGGATACAGCCCTTAGTTTTGAGATCCGAGTCTCCTAAAGGATACCCTGCACCGAATTCCTAAACGTAATGTCAATCAGGAGATATACTTAAGGAGAAGACTGTTTTCACGCGTGTTGGTGGCTAACAACTCAGTGCTAAATATTCTATCTCCAAACATTACTGCGTAAGCATTTCTGTGTGAAGTTTTGAGGGACTATCTCTCACTTGTAATAAAATAACACATAATTCAATTAGTAAATGTTTAAAGGTTTGTAAACTATACATAGTCACAAAAATTAGAAGTATGACGTATATTTAGAGACTATGTAGTTACTATGTATGTTTGGTTGCGATATTTCGGCACTGTTGCAAGCGCCATGATCAACTGGAAACTCCAACCTAATATACACAGGTGCAAGATGAAATCTTGGTCAGTACCACCGCAGTGCCAGATATTCTACTACGCAGCTGGTTAGGGTGTGACACTCAAAACCCAATGTCTTGGTTTGACGAGCACAGTGCAGTGCTACGCAAAACTACAGTTGTAAGCTCTGATAAGCACCACAACTGTCATGGGCACGCGGAGCTTATCATTACATTGGCAACTTACATCAGGACGACTTGCCTATCTCGTCACTTAACTTCATATATATAAATAATATATGTATATCTCAATTACTTAACTGAATTTATTCTTTATTTTTAATTACCTAGTAAGTAATGTTAATTATAGCGCATTTCAAATATACAGTACTACATGATTTTGTATATATGCTTGAAGACTGATTATTTCATCTCCTAACTCATACACAATATTTATATCCGTAGACTAAGTCGGGATAGCTCTACTCCTATGATTGTCATTTCGAGGATATTCTGTATCTCTTCTTCTTCTTGTTTACCTGTCATATTATGGTATAGGTTATTTTCCTGTTGTAATGACTGTGTGAAGGAGAAAACATCCACTACGATTCTCAGAACCATCTTATTTTAAGAAATAGTTATGAAAGGTAGTCATAGTTCAAATTCAACGAGATCGTCAATTTGCAATGGGTTATGCAAGGTTGTTTCGCATAAAGTATGATTTTAGCGTGTTCAAACAATTTGCACGCTCTACGGACAAATCTTGTTGTTTTGATTCAGTTCAACGAAAGAGGAAGTGAATAGCTGAAATAAGTAACCAGAATATTTTTAAATCTCTTTATTTATTTTCGAAAATATTCCTCACTATATGTAAATGAATGACCCGAACGTTATAAAGTATGTATGGAATGCGTAAGTACCTAAATACCTTTTCAAGGGTGATACGAATAATTGCTATCAATAAATACAAGAGAATGTTTAACAGACTGCACTCATCCGCAATGATGTGAAAAGGCAACACAACATATTTTGCTACTCTTTAAATCTACATCTCACTTATGTATGTAAGAACTTAAGTTAAATTATATACAAACAACTATACATAATAATACAATCGACCAATCAAAGGGAGCTCCACAATCCTACAGCACACAACGCTTTGCATTGTTTTCATAGCTAAGCAGACTACTGTGTAATTCTATATTATTAAAATTGGTATTTTACTGGATAAAGTACTTCAATAACCCTGTTATGTACATCGTATCCTAAACATAATTTATAGGTTCTATATATAAAGTTTAAATTCCCTTATTTGCGTGTGCAGTACAGTGACAGTTGATATCTCAATTAGGATCTAAACCATGATGGTGTTGCCTATAATGCTGTCCTTGTTATCGAGCGGCTCAGAGTAGCCCGATTCATCACTACAGGCGCTGTCATTGTCTCCAGAGTTCTTGAACACCTCCGTCTCAGTGCTAGAGTTCAAACTGTCCACATCCGTTAAATTATCGATAAGAGATTCAAATTTGCTATCGTAATTGGTGAGAATCGCGTCGGCGCCAAGTGGTGGGTATGTGGATCTGCGCCTAAATGTGTTCTTCTCTCCAATAGGTACATGATTGACTTCGTCGGCGGCGTTATCGCTCGAACAACATCTGGAATATTCCCTTTCCAGGCTGTTGTATTCTGAAGCTTCGTCCGAGTGTACTTTCTGTGAGTCATCTTGTGGGAGGGAAGGGAGCGAGGAAGGCTCGGTGTCAGAGGCAGCCGAGCTGGCGGTTTCGCAGCCAGAGGATACAGATCCGTCGTCGCTGTCCGTGACGAGGTAGTTGCTCTGCGACAGCTTGCCGTCGGTCGCTCCACTATCGTTCATTTCGTTTGTTTCAGCAATCGCTTCTAATCTTGACTCTTTCTCAATTTGACTAGCATCGTCTTTTTTACTTTCTTTAGCAATCAAGTTAAGCAGCTCGTCTGTGACCGTAACTGTATCACTGCTGGAGTCTGAAAGCGTTCTATTTATGGCGCCTTCAGGGCATGATAATTTTCTTGGTGACTTAATTTCGGGTCGCCGCCTGTCCAAGGACTGAGATGCGTATAACTGGTCGAGATTGCTGTTAAAGGATGGTCTCCGGCTGTCTTGCCGCGCGTTCATTTCAGCTTCTTCCTCATCTTCTTCTGAACACATCTCTTCTATAGCTACCAGTTTGGGCGCTGACTTTGACCTTTCTAACGGAGGTCTATAGTTCATTGCCCCAACGCTCAGCATAATTTTTCGTCGTGGCATGCTGGGGTTTTCATACACGCTATTTGCGAGGCTGAGCCGTGCGTTCTGTTTCGAGATTCTATCCTTTTTGAATTCGACTAGCGCCTGCTTTAACTTCACTTGTAATTCTTCTGTTATCTTCTTTGATACGTTTTCTTTGGTGCAAAGGACGGCGTGGCATCGAAGCTCGTGTTTGAGCTTCTTGCCTTCGTGACGATAGACCCAGCAGAACAGCTTAGGATAGTGTGGCGGGCTAGCGCAGTAGGTGATGCGGTGGGACCAGTACTCGGTGAGACCATGCTCTTTCGTGAACCCCTTGAGACCGGAGTTGGTGACGGAGAGCTTCATCACCACATCGGGCTTGGTGGACTGCTGATAATTTCGCCACAGCGTTGAGAGCGGCTTCTCTATGCAGTTTTCACCTGGAACAAGAGAAGGTGAAGGTTATTATTTTATATTAGGTTGAAGAGTCAGAACAGTCATCCAGAATCAAAAGGCTGTTTAAGATAAGGATTTGTACATATTGCTCTATATATTATATATAATATTACTATATTATTCGTCAGTAAGATAGTGTCAATCTTAGTAACTGGCCACGACTGACCATGACTATTATTAAAACATAATATTACTGTATATACCCATCATCACCTTATGATTATCATCAACCTACATCCGTTAAAAATTTCAAGTTATTCAATAGGTATTCAAATCTAAATTCAAGAGGTGAAAGCAAATTTGGAAACAAAATTAGTATACAAGTCACTAGTTATCGAAGAGTTTTTTTTTAAATCGCAGCATAACATTATGATAGCATAATAATTACATTCAGTACTTTATAATTGTTGAAATGTGAAGGTGAAACAATATTGATGTGTTGTTTAGATGTGAAATTGAATAGAAATGTTTACACAACTCGTGAGTTCATTCGCGTGGTAAATAGAACTCGTTCGACCCCCACATCTCATTTTCGTGTGTTTGTGTACATGAGTACCTAAATGTTTATGTCGATTTTATTTGTTTACGAAACTGAATATAATTCGAATTGGAAATTGGACATTGTAAAAACATACATCTGTTTATTTTCTAAATGAAATACAGCATGTTTACAAACTTTTGTTTATTAAGTAAACTACATTCGTCAACTGATCTTTTAGGAACTTCACAAGTTCGGGCCGTTTACTTATTTGTCTCTCTGTAATTATTTTTTTTAATTTAGGCCTACGTTGATCATCATAGTAATTCATTATTCACTGTGGAAACATTTGACACCGCTATCTTAAGGTAGTATAATATATCCTGCCTCGTGTTGGCAGGGCATTCAACAAACAAATTGGCTCGTGGACTAAAATCCTAGATCAAACATTTGCGTGATGTATAACGATGTAGTGATGGTTATTATATGGGTGTATTTTTACCATGTGTTATTAAATGTCTGTGGACTGTCAAATAGGGAATCTTTCTAACAGCTGTTTGAGTGCGCGTATCGTACAGGGAATCTTTCTAACAGCTGTTTGAGTGCGCGTATCGTAATACCTACTATGTTGTGCCTGCAACGTTGTCTGCATATAGAGTTGGTCTACATCCCGATCACCCGAGAGCTACGTGTTTGACGAGTCGATCTCCAGACCTTTTCACGACACTGTGCAGACATCATGTCGGTTTGTTGCTAGCTATAGCTACGTGTGCAATAATAGATGACAAGGATACAAGCACACTTTTGTATTTATTACAATACTGTTGAATATCTAACAGTTTCTTTATAATTCAATAATATCATAATATAATATGTGAAACTCACGAAAGTTTTAAACTCTATAATTTATTAGACTTCTGCAGTACATCACGTTTGAGATTAACGTCACGGATTGCATATACATTGTAGGGATAAGGCGGTAATACAGATTACTGAGGTACATTTGCCGACCCTTTCTGTACAATGTGACGGTATGAATCAAGTTATTTTATATTCATTAATCCCAATATTTCCAGTCCCCTTACTACTTATTCTTTGTCCAAAACTCCGCAAATACACCGACCCCACAGGTACATTAAAAATGGACGAAACGGAATCAAAATTATGTAAGACATACGCATATCTCGTCTGTTTAATTTTAGAGTGATTGCCAAGTGTGTTGCTTATTCAGCTTATTGTATAACTTCCTGCATCTCGGCCATAAGCATTTTCCCAACGGAACTGTCACTGAATATTTTCTTCTACTATCATATTAAATATGGAAATCCGCTAATTTACGCGTAAGTTATAATATATTACTGACATTCATTTATTTAATATATAATCTTGTATTAGTGTATCTTCGGAGTCTAAGGTGGTATCTTCGGAACAGTTATTCTCGAGTCGGGACGGCTCCGGCGACTGGTTTGTCCAGTATTTAGTTGTAGCGAACTCGCGAATAACACGCTAACTAGATTAGTAATAGACATCGAACGCACACGTCAGCAGACGTCTCAAAATCTGTTCAATGTGTATGTTTGCATTTATCTACATTTTGGCCACCAAACCCACTTCAATACAAGTCAATTGACTCGACGAATTTATTCCAAATTATATTATGATACATAATTATTTACGCGTGTTGTAAGGCCAATATTCAAGACAAATATTCTTTTTTTAAAATGGATATACCAACATTGGAATGTAGCCGGCCATAGCGTTATGACTTATGGCATACTGCTCTGGGGATGTTCTGCAGATATTCATTCCATTTTTATACTGCAAAAAAGGGCTATACGAGCGATCTACAGTTTAGCTCCCAGAGTTTCCCTTAGACAGAAGTTTAAATACATAAACATTCTAACTGTTGTCTCTCAGTTTATCTATGAAAATCTAATGTATGTAAAGAAAAACATTAGCAGTTTTGATAAAAGGAGTGATGCTCATTCCATCAACACGCGAAATAAGCACAAGCTATCCGTACATGTAACGCGTCTCCACAGAATAAGTCATTCTTTTATGGGACAATGTATACGATTCTATAATAAAGTTCCCAATGTTATCCGAGATTTGCTTATTAATAAGTTTAAAATTACTATTAAAACTAAACTCTGTCAAAAAGGTTATTACAAAATTTCGGATTACTTGGAGGATAAAACAGCTTGGGACTGATCACTCCAGGATCTATCTACTCGTGTACTAAGATGTCAAAGTGTAGCGTGTCTTGCCCTACTGATACCATTATTATGTTCTCTTTTGTAAGGCAACACACTGGAGCTAATATTTGTAGTACCTAAGTAAAAACATCTGTATAAAAAGAATGGCCCCGAGTTTCTTGCCGCTTCTTCTCGGTAGGCTCTATATATTTTGGAACGCGGCGGTAGTCTTTAAAGTACATTATAATGAAAAATTGACGTTCATAAGTGCATCTTTGATGCCTAAATTGAATAAATGATTTTGACTTTTGACTTTTGACTTTTGCCCCCCGCTAGGTGGACCTCGTCAAAATCGAGGGGAATCACTGGATGCAGGAAGCGAGTAGCCGGTTCAAGTGGCGGTTATATGGGATGCATATGTTCAGCAGTGGACGTCATCTGGCTGATAATTATGGTGATGATACCAACATTAAAAAATATTTAATATATTCCGATCTTAAAAGATTAACAGAACGTGACGTAATTCTGACTGTTGTAAAACAAAGTTGTGGTACCTACTCAGATGTGTAAATAGAAATCGCAGTAATTAGGTAAGTTTCAATTAGACTAAATGTAGTGCAATTTGCTGAAAACGGATCTTTGGATCGACGAACAATAGATTCCGGTAATTTACTCAATATTCCTAATTGTACAATTATTTGAGAGCAAGTTATTCATATGTTAGAACTGTAGAGCATTATATGTTGAGCACGATCGAACACCTCGTTCCACTAAGTGCATCTTGTCGTACTTCCCCAGCAACCAACAACAGATGGAGTAGAGTTTCTATTGAAGAGCCCTAAATCAAGTAATATTGGCCGGTTTGCCCAGTTTGTAGCATGCCTTGTGACCTGAAAACCTTGGATGTTGTTCGATAACGAATACTGGGCGAATGTTACTCAATAGCTATCTGTGAGGATATTCATCAAGACGGACGAATATTCCAAAAGGACCTGTTGGAAGCGGCCTGCATCCAACGTCGTCCTGCGACCTTTATCAGGTCGTCTGTTCACCGTGTCGGTGGACGACCTACACTGCGTTTGCCGGTCCGTGGTCTCCACTCCAGAACCTTCCGGCCCCATTGGCCATCTGTTCTGCGTGCTATGTGCCCTGCCCACTGCTACTTCAACTGGGTTATCTTCTGGGCTATGTCGGTGACTTTCGTTCTTCTACGGATCTCCTCATTTCTGATTCGATAACGTAGAGAAACCCCGAGCGTAGCCCTCTCCATAGCTCGTTGTGCGGCTTTGAGCTTGCTTATGAGGCCCATAGTAAGAGACCACGTTTGAGTGCCATATGTCACACTGGTAACACACATTGGTCGAACACTCTTGTCTTGAGTAAATGTATGTATTAATAATATTCTCATAGATCATTAAAATTTTTCAAGAAGTGTTAACAACACGGCATCTTTTTGCTTGCTTCAACGCTTTAGTGGTTTTTATGACATAAACTGCGCGAATACATAACTATGATCTAATCTGCTGCATGATTGTGTCACAGTGAGAAGTACACACAAGAACAGTAAGACAGGTCTAAGGAATGTGTGATAAACTGCTTCGAGGAAAACTACCGGTAAACATGACTAGAATACAACGTCGAACGGTCGAACTATTTGGTAATAAGGGTCAGTGGGAGTTCGTTTCGTAACTAAACTTCTGCGTTAACATGTATACATTAACGAATGTGATAATAGGTATTACAGTCTGATGGAAACGTCAAATTGTTAAAACAAAAGTGCAAGAACAATGGACCAAAACGTTTTTAGTAGATCAAATTTAAGCAAACAAACGGAATCTATATGAATAGGTGCTGCTTTATTTTATACGTACTGACCCTGATTTCATCACAGGAGTGCAATTTTAGGGATGCTTCGTATTCGAAGCTTTAAAAAAACCAAACTTAGGACTGAGGCCGTTGCACAAAAAATTATCGAAGAAGTATTCGTATCGCAAACGTCAACGCGTCACGCTTCGGCGTACTAACTGTGAGTTATCTGTGTCACAGTTGCCCTAGATACATGACAGTTTGTACTGTTGCACGTTATGTTACACTTACGCAGTTGTTCGTGCTAGGCCCACTGGCCACTGTAGCGCTTATAATCTACATAACTAAAACACAGAATAAAGAATAGTAGAGCTAATGTGAGTAGTTATCAATAACTCTACATGCTTATGTTCCTTTAGCGCTCATAAATCAGAAAAGAGCACCGACAATATGACAGGCATAATCGAATTCGATTTAAATTTCTTAAACCTGTCAAGGTGAACAGGTGGCTGCCCTTTCAATACGAAGAATTTCACATTCGCACATCCATTTCTTCCTACTTTCAATTTAACATTTAAAGCTTGAGGTCGACACAATTATCTGTAATTTTCTCTTAAGATTAAGCTGATTTCAAGGTTTAGATAAGCTACGGAGAGTCATAAGGAAAGGGGAATATATATATAATATGTACAATAACTCATCATTGTTACCACAAAATGCAGTAGGTATATTACGTAAGGATTTCAAAACTATGATGACAATACAATTGGCGGTCTAATCGCTAATGTAATGTCATATACACAACCTTTGAATGAGAAGGACAAACACTAAATTAGAATAAAATATGTTAGTAAGTTAAACAATAAAATAATGTGTAACACATTTAAGTGTTTCACTAGATGTGATGTACGCATCCTATGTAGATGTACAATCCTGTACGCACTTGAAAGTATATTTTTCCTAGTATTTGTACAATATAAATAAATGTATATTTGAAATAGCTGCCTGAAGTTGTCGTTTTAGGAATTGTATTGTTTCATGAGACACAGGATGTCCTGCAATTGATGGATATCAAATGGAAACTTCCGGATTTTATACATTTATTATATTTGAAGATATAACGTAATGAGAGGGTAGACAAAAAAAAACATACGGGAAGTTGCTCTCGCTCAATACCCGCTCGTGATATATACTTGGAAATATGTAGCGAATTTCAATAATACCTAGTAAATATTCACAAATTTGTAGATAAATCTTTTAAACAAATACTTAAAACTCTGTCGGATTGAATGTTACATTGAAGACAAGTAAGTTATATTATTTTCTGTGTATTTTTCACAGCGTTTATAGTTATCGTAAAAATGGTCGTAAACGGGAAGGCACTAATGATATTGTTTAACTTGGAGAAATAAAAACAAATAACATTGTAAGGACGTTCTCACGTCTCGTATACCTGCTTATGAGGAAACTCTGGTGGACGGCGGACATGTGAAGAATCCTTTGTAAAATCAAATTGAGAAGAACGCTGTTTCTTTTATCTTTCTTTCCTCCTCGGAATATGATAACATTAAACGAATTAACTCTCGTATAATTTACCCACAGTCGCGCCAGTTTATTTTTAAAATGTTGTTGAGTAAATAATAAATTCTTTAAAGTAATTTGTTCTTTCTTATACAAAAACTATGAAGAGTATAAAATTAATTGCTGTGCAAATGTATAATTGATGTGATGAGCAATTTATTATGTGCGACAAAAAGACGATTTGTGGTCACAACCGGATGTTACACAAGGAATTGCAGTTCTGAAATAGCATTGCACCACACCGTGATCTGAGATTTTATTTTTAAATATTTTACAACATTACATGTTTTTAATGTTAAGCGTATTATATAGTAACGCATTACATTACAATTTCGAAATGAGATTTGGTCAAACTTTTTACCGTCCGGTGAAAAGTTTGACCAAATCTCATCTGCGGTCCTTAGACTGATGTATTGCATAAGCCTCGTAACATACTTTTCAACCGACTTCCAAAAGGATGAGGTTCTCAAGTCGACGCGTATTTTTTATGTAGTTTGATTTTGACAATTCTTTTTTGTTTGATAGAGTATAACTCCCATTTAAATTTCATCAAAGATCAAGCGGTTTTTCAATAACACTACATTAACTAAAAAGAGTTCGGCTATCTGATGATATCCTTATTGAGACAATCGATCCCGTAAGTAGCAGGGGCACTAAAAATGGTAAACATTTTTTTTACCATAAAGTGGAACTGCTTTCAACACCAAAAGTGTGAAATAACTTGTCGAAGTCGGTACCATTCGCACAATATTGTGATAAAAGGCACTTTTGTTTGTACCGACTTCAACCAGTTATTTCACACTTTTTAGTGTACAAGTCGTTTTCCTTTTTGGTATTTTTGAGCTAACAGTTGCAGGTACACCCAGAGCCCAGAGCTGTAATTTGGCGCGGCACTGCGCTCGTCATCCCGAAACATTTAGATTTGTGACTTTGGACCAGTAATATCATTTGCTACAGTAAATAGTTACATAATAGTTTAGCGAAATGTCCGGTAGTGCTAATTCTAACCGCACGGATTCGGAATTAGTCGACACAACTTGCGGATTAGTTAACTAAATGAACAACAACTGACTAACGAATTAGTGCCTTGAGGTAATGTCGTATACTCACAATTACAACTCAATCTTTGTTAATTATTTAAGCACGGACTCATTTTTCCTTTACTGTTGACTCGTACGTTTGTGCATTTGCTATTCCTCAAGATAAATTATGTTAATACAGTAGGGTTTATTTGAAGTAATCAGATTAAAGTCACAGCCATATAAATTAAGCTGGGGATACACATGCCCGTAGCTTGCACACTAGCATACCAGCTTCTCGCACGTGTCAGCTACTTTCATGTGTATACGCTAACTGGCATACATGTAGCTATAGTAGATCCAACCGTTTATCCTCTTTTTGACAGCACCAATAGAACGTAACATGACGATGTTACGCAAAAGTTAACTTATAAATGCGAGGTTTTAAAAATATGACAACTGCTTAAATTTGCTCCTTGATCCCGTATAATAATCATCTTTCACAAAATGAGTCCATAAGTGCAGTAGTTTTTTTATAAATTCCATAAAATAACAAACGTTTTTAAAAAATTACGTTCTATGGCTATCAACATAGTGATGTTACGAAGTTACGATTGAGATATCGATATTGTTTATGAACTATTTTTACACGGGTGTTTTCCGTTCTCGGCACATAATATCGGATTTATTTTTATGTAAAACCGTTATATTGATGCGCCTCAGGAAAACATACAGCATTATTTGAAGACGTGTTTATCTCCTGGTGTATATCCAAAAAAGAACAAGGTTATGATGACTATGATGATTACAAGTACAAGTCATACTTGACGAAGCTGTTACCGGTTAAATCTGGGATGGCCAGCGAGCAACACGGAAGGGAGTAGGCATACACAGCGTTTCCCCTCTGTCAAAGTACAAGTCCGCATGGACCATGGAGTTTGATAATATACTGTGGGGTGAGGGCGGGGCTAGATTTGTGAATGGTGCTTTATTTTTTATGTGTTAGTGATTTGGTTGTGTGAGTATGATCGGCAATGGATCGGTACAGGTATGTTTTGTATGTAATAGTGCGGCTTTGCGCTAGTGTGCAACTTCCCCTCCCGCAAGAAATGACAGAAAGATTTGAACAATATTTTTTAGCTAAGGCTACTCCCTTCCGTGTTGCTCGCTGGGGATGGCAGACATTAAAGTCTGCCGTTTGGTACCAGAAAATAGTAAAGTTTGAGCAACCCCAATTCCAATTTAAGCAAACGAAATCTAATCTTTTATTTTTATTTATTTATTAATCAAAATCAGATTCATCGTTGCTGTCACTCGAGCTATTGCCGACATTTATAATTAATTGTTGACTCATATAATCTATCGCCACGTGTTTATCCCAATCTGCCATTATAGTTTCTTGTGTTTTTTGAATTACATTTTGCCAGCTTTCCGCAGTTACTTTCACACATGCATTTTTTAATAAATTTACCATTTTGTTTGCCGTGAATGGGGGTTTTGTGTTATTTCTAGCAGCGTGTCCTTTAACTTGAGCCCATATTAATTCAATGGCATTGTATTGACAATGATAGGGTGGAAGTCTAAGAACCCAATGACCATGTTCTGCAGCTATTTCGTCGATCACATATCGTTTTGGGAAGTGTTTTTTTGTTCGTAATATATTTAGTAATTGTACTTTTAGTAAGGAGTTATCAACATTTTCCCCATGTCGTTGAAGCCAGTCAATGATTACTTGTTTTTTGTCGGCCTGGGTCGGCATTTTATCAATTTGGCGTGAGTGATAGGATGCGTTATCCATAATAATAACTGACGGTTCTTCCAATGATTGTACCATTTCCTTAAACCAACTTTCGTAAACCTCAGAATTCATTTCTTCGTGGTACTCAACTGTTTTTTTGGATTTAAAGGCCAACAAAGCATCTGGCATGAATCCTTTCACAGACCCTGCATGGCAAATGATTAGACGTTCTCCTTTTCCCATCGGTACTGAGGTAGTGGAAGCAGCGGTGTCATCAGTCCAGCTCTTAGACACTGTGTGGTTCGCATTCAGCCAAGTTTCGTCAGTGAAAACAACATTTGACCAATCTGTAATTTTTTTGGCTTCGCTCAAAAATTCGCAACGAGCAAAAGCTACGTCGCGACGCTCCATCAATATTTTGCGTTTGTCCGATTTTTTATAAGTAAATCCAATTTCATTCAAGACCTTTACCAATGACGATTTTTGACCTCGGAACAAATCACATTCACGCAAAGAAGCAACAAGTTTTTTAAGTGTTGGAACTTCTTTACGTAAGTAATAGTTATATATATGACGGCGTATAGCGTCTGCGTCAAAGTTGTCAACCGAAGTCACACGACGTGGTTGGCGTTTTTTCTTCGGCGTACGAAGCTTATTCTCCTGCATGCCGCTTGTTCCGTAGGCTTCGGTAGTAATTTTTGTAATCGTAGATGCACTAATACCTAACGCGGCCGCAACGCGCTCTCTCACTTGCGACAATGGTAAAAGCGGGCCGCCATTTTGATACTCTGCTTCAAAGTAATTACGAAGCTTGATCACCATTTCTCTCGTCTGTCCTTTCAGCACTGATCCTTTCGGCATTTTATAGTTCCAATATAAAACTCAGCAAATAATTACTAGCACGGGCGTCTTGTTGCGAGTGACAGTGACAAATACAAAACGGCGGTGGACCATTGAGTTTTACTACCTTGATAAAATACTACTGCTTACCCATAGACAAAAAAATTGGCAGTCATAGGAATTGCCGATAGAAGTGAAAACTTATAACTCAGAATTTGATAGCTTACCTTGGAAACTACACGGGTGTAACCGGACGGCGTGGCCTCGCCATCTGGGCATGGCCATCTAGAAATGCGTCAGCATTTCCCATTGGCTGATGCGTTTCTAGATGGCCATGCCATGACGGCCTGTCCACGCCCTTTCAACATTCCCCATTGGCTGACGTATTTCTAGATGGCCAATAGCCATGGTCATGGCGCCATTCCTAGGACTATTCTCTTTCCGCACAGACTCGATAGAAAAATGAATCGAAATCGTGTCCACTATAATCACTTGGTCACAACACTTTAACTGACAAATTAGATCTGTCAAAAAGAGGATAAACGGTTGGATCTACTATAGCACATTTGATTTACTTGCATGCCCGTTGAGGGAAGGGACGCGGGGGTTGCCAAACTGCGCGGCGGTAATACTGGCATGCAACACAACTTGCATGCCAGTATTACTTGCAAATGTATCAGCAGTGTGCTCGTTACTCGTACTTGCCAGTAACTTTCATGCTTCCACGATATACTGGCCTGTGTAACCCCGCCTTAAGTATATCGTTAAATCACTGTCCTGTCTACGTCACGTTACAGTAAAGCGGTGCATTGATACAACTTTGTAATGATATTGAAGAGAAAAACATAAAAACAGCTTTTCATGATTTTGTAAACTTTCCTTACGCTTGTGCACCATTACTAACATTTAACGGTTAATATTCCACCATTATTACACGTCAAACACGAAGAATTACAAATCTAGGAAAATTAAACAAAATCAACGATAGCTATTAATGGATTTTTCCCGCCATTCCAACTCACGCGGAGATGTTTCATTCTGCCTCTCAACAAAATTACGGAGAGCTTCTGGTGGCCTGAATACTTTACATCACTAGGCTAGCCTGCGTGGTGGGTTTTGATGGCGCATACCTCTATCTCTCTCTCTCTCTCTCTCTCTCTATACAGGGGTATTGGTAATCAATTAGCATCATTTTAAGAGCATATTACGTACATCAAAACAAGCATCTTTTGTTCTACGAGTTTCAAAATTCGTATTTTTTTCTTCAATATAAAACCTTAAAAAATCTATTTGACGGGTCTAAACATAATTAACACAAAGTAAATAGCGCGCACGCAATGCCGACAAGCCCCGGCCGGCGGCGGGCGGACTACACGTAGATGAATAAAGTGGGTGCGATGTAGAGTTATGAAGTGTAAGAGAAAATCACAAAAACATAATTTTTTTTTTGAAAATTTGTTTAGTTTTGGGAAAAGTTCTAGAACAAAAGTTATTTGCTTTGATGTACAAAATATGCCTTTAACATGATGCTAGTTGATCACCAGTAACCCTGTATATATATATCTCTGAGAGGAAAACATGAACCAGAGCAGTGGGAGCATATTAGGCTGATTATGAAAAAAATAAGTAGCTGCCAACAATGTGGAAAATGCTATCATTAATGAACATCATTGTAACCGAATGAATTATCAACATTACATAATACCTTTTGTTTCGTAGGCAGACACCTACCGCTTACACGTTTCGATAGTGCAATTAACTCTTATTTAATAACGAGGTTTTTAATCCGCCAAATCCCACTTCAACCGGGCTAACATGGTTCGCGTCCCCATGGGCACTACAAAAATGTACCCACTAGATTCGACTCTATGTTCTTTTTCATAACGACTGAAATGATAACATACCTGGTAATGTAAAGTAAAGAACGGTAGAGTAGTTCGATACTAAACGTATCTGGCTACCGAACGACGCCAGTAATGCACTGGGATTGGACGGAGATTGAATTCCACAATTCTATTCTCGCGCGAATGAAGATGACCTATTTCATAATCGAGCACATGGCTTTCCAATTCTCTGTTTTCTACTCGTATGAATAAACCCTACTTTCACAATATTTAATGAATCCTTCCTATACCGTGATAATTAAAACAAAAGATTTATAAATGAAACTGACGTATATTTACGTCTCTGGGACGCTAAGGGATAAACGACTTCAAAAAAAGAGGCGGTTTTATTAAGGACTGTCTGTAGGTACTTTGTATTCATAGTTTTGTTGTTTTTAAGTCATATATAGATGGAATGGATTGTGTTTGAATATGGTTTGGCTTCAAGTTAGTCCTTTTTAGGGTTCCGTACCCAAAGAGTGAAAGGAGACCCTAGTATCACTAAGACTCCACTGTCCGTCCCTCCGTCTGTCTGCCTGTCAGTCTGTCACCAGGCTGTCTCATGCATGAACCGTGACAGTTAGACAGTTTGATGTACTTCTGTTGCCGCTATAACAAGAAATACTAAAATATAGAACAAAATAAATATTTAAGGGGGCTCCCATACAACAAACGTGATCTTTTGGCTCGTTTGTATAGATTCGATAATGGTACGGAATCCTTCGTGGGCGAGTCCGACTCGCGCTCGGCGGGTATTGGAATGTATACGTACCTAAGAATATATACTAATTATACATACTCAAACCACCGTAACTTTAAATTTTAGCCTGCGTACGTGTGTATTTTTTTATATACAAGAAATCTGGACCATCTTAATTATTATGAGTTCATTCACTTTCAGAAAAAACTTGTTAGGTGTGCATATTTGGGCACAGATTACAAGAGAGTTTTTAACGACGATAGAATTATAAATAATTTAAGAGCGATTTCATGTACGGGAAATCATCCAACAGAATATCATTATCATACTCCCTGTTTAGTTTCCTGTAATAACAAAAAATAATTTCTTTTATATGTACACGTACATTTATCGCCTGTGATAGGTTATTCGACTCTTGTAACATGGATGTCGCCGAACACAGGATCAAAGGAAACGGCTGTAAAACGGCTTGCCCAGTATGAGAAAAAAATTAACCAAAAAATGGAACTGATTTAAACACTAAAACGTGTGAAATTACTTGTTGAAGTCGGTACCATGATAGATCAAAAATAGGTACTTTTTATCACAATATTGTGCGCATGGTGCCAACTTCGACAAGTTATTTGACACGTTTTAGTGTTTAAATCGGTTCCATTTTTTGGTAATTTTTTTCTCATACTGGGCAAGCCGTTCTACCATTTCACATTTTTTACTGTTGAAGTCTTAAATTTTTTTGTTATATTTTTTTTTCACCCTTTTTAGCGATACGTGCTACTTACGGGATTGATTATCATTCACCGTCAATAACGCTATCATCAAAATAGGCGAAACAAATTTCAGTTATTGGAGTGTAACTCAAAAACCGCTTGATCTAATTCGATGAAATTTAAATGGGACCACCTTGGATGTATGCTCTACCTCGGATCTCTCTGTAAAAAGTTATGTGTACAAAATAAAATATGTATAGGCATTGACTTGAGAACCTCTTTCTTTTTTTGGAAGTCGCGGGTTGAAAAAACAGTTACTGATGGCGTAATTTCTGTGTTTCTTCGTTTGCAAACGGGGATAACATGGCTTGTGGCACTGAAACGTTGTCTCTTACTATGGGCCTAATAAGTAAGCTCAAAGTCGCACAACGAACTATGGAGAGGGCTATGCTCGGGCTTTCTCTACGTGATCGAATCAAAAATAAGGAAAACCGTAGAAGAACTAACGTCACCGACATAGCCTAGAAGATTAGCCAATTAAAGTGGCAGTGGACAGGGCACATAGCACGCAGAACAGATGGCCTATGGAGCCGAAAGATTTTAGAGTGGAGACCACGGACCGGCAATTGCAGCGTAGGTCGTCTACCGACAAGGTGGACTGACGATCTGATAAAGGTAGCAGGACGACGTTGGATGCAGGTCGCTTCCAACCGGTCCTTTTGGAAATTTATGGGGGAGACCTATGTTCAACAGTGGACGGTCTACGGCTGAGATGATGATGATAAAACGGGCAAGAAAGGCGTCTAGGTATGTTAAAATAAAAATAACACAAAATTAACTTGAATAATGTATCGGCGACACCCGCAGCATGGATTGAATTCAATGTCCTGCTTTATTACTCGTATATTTTATTTTGTAATAATGTTTAGTGTAGTCTGGCGACCGCTCAAAGGGAGGCAGACACTCACGTGTTTTGGCGCACCTAAAATGTTTTTACGTCAGTTCATATTTGTATTAATTGCCAACTACAAAAACTAAGACGCCAGAATGAATGCAGTAATTATTCAAAAATTCAAAGTCTGTTAAAGATACATAACCATACCTATAATTAATAGTGATGCTATCAAACTAATTATTTATATATCTACATAAAACATCTTAAATTAACCATAGCAATATGATAAATGAACTTGTAAACAATAGTCCATGTACCATCTATAAAAAGTTCTAAAACATAATACCTATTGTGCTGAGACAAGCTGATTCCTAATTAATAACCATTAATGAACTAGATTGTTTCTTTAATTTTATTATTTAATTCCCAGTTACTAAACCTAGTACCACAGATCTCTAGAAATATTTTACTAAATATTAAACTGTGAATTCGAAGAGCAAGCAGAAACCTACAACACAAGTTTATTCTTAGTGCAGGTTCTGCGGTCTTATTAATATATACCAAACTTGTATTTTACTTAAGACAACAAACAAAGCATTGTATAAGTCTTCATTATAGGTTATTGGTATGTTTTTTGGAAAATAAAAATTATTATTATTATTATTATTATTCATAGACCGTCTTTATTTTATGATTGTGTAGCAGTTTCATGAAAATCACTAAACGGAAATGTTGCTCAAATGAATTTCCGAAACGTCAAGTGTTGTGAAGTCTACAATGTCGTTCGTTCATACCGCCATCCTGTCAGCTCCATTAAAAAAAACTGAGTAAGAATGAGGCCCCATTGGTGTGTTACTTTGCGAAATATATATGTAAAACGTCGCAGCGTTGACGCCGTCTGCGACGCTTTATATTTCGCGACGCAACGCAACGCATCCCATCAATGGGGCCTCATTCTAAGTTAGTGTTTAATATGTTAGTTAGTTCTTCTAGCTGAAAAGGCTCGAGGGATTTGGATGGAATCTGCAACGGAGATAGCTATATACACAGAAATAACATTGGGCATAGCACGAACTGCGTAAGTGTGACGTGTCGTTCACGTGAAACAATACAAACTGTCATTTATCTATGGCCACGGAGACATAGATAACTCATAGTTTGTACACTGCAGCATAACGCCTTGACGCTTACGGTACGAATATTTTTTCGCAAATTGTTAGTACTGCGGCCTCAGTCCTCTATTAAAAAAAACTAACTTTGATAATTAGTGATTGTATAATAAGTTTTTACGCTAAGACAGATCATGAGATTTGAATTAAATCTGCAACGGAGATCCTACTATAATATTATAAACGCGAAAGTTTGTATATGTCGATGTTTGTTACTCTTTCACGCAAAAACTACTAAATAGATTTTAATTAAATTTGGTATGTAGATAGATGATGCTTTGAAATAAGTAACATAATAGCGTAATTATTCATCTTCATCATCATAATCATCATCTATCACCAAGCGGGTGAAACCGTAAGGCACAATAGTAGCTTTATACACAGAAATAACATATGCATGTTAGTAGTTGTTGACGGATCAGGATAACCTATACTCCATGCGGATGAAACCGCGGGCGGCGGCTGTAGCTAAGTACTACAAAATATCATTGCGTCTACATATGGATACGGTTCCCCCTGGTCACAGCTCGTATTACACATGGCATAAAGCCGGTTGCACAACCGCGCCTCGCGGCCGTTACACTCGGTGACGTAACGCTAGCTTTACATCATGTGCATACGGAGCTATTTGTCCCGTTCATGTAATCTCATTCAACTAGCTCATACTTGCTTATGCGCCTCTTTACACCTGATGAGCCAATTTGGTCTCTATTTACATAAACTTTATCTGTTTGTTTGCGTTTCAATTGTTTGTGTGCACTTTAAGTAAGTATAGGTAGTGGGGTCTTAAACTATAATTATTTTACCGGCAAAACGTTTGGAAACGAATACGTCGATCCTGCGTTGCGAGCATGGATCTCACGATAAGCTTGTCAATTCGACAAACTGCATTTTATCAGCTAACTTACCTTGTTACTAGTGTGAAAGTATAGCTGCGATAGTAATATCGCGGGCTTTTTTATTTTGTCTTTTATGGCCCTATACAGTTGCTTTTTATCGTGCAACACCATTTTATCCTTTTGCTTTTTCAGTATATATGAGGCACGAGCGTATTTTTCACACCTTATGTACCACTTACTAAAAGCTAATTTATACATGTTAAGTACTTTGAATAACTTAAATAACTCATGGTGGCATAACCCATATAATCTAATATATATATATATATATATATATTAGATATATATTTTTTTTTTTTTTTAAACATACAATACATATTTTATTACACGTAAGTAATTACACTTCAATTATAGAAAATAAGATATTATTATACATGTTTTAACAATGTATAAAATATACAAACATGTATCTACTACAAAACAAAAACGCCGTCGAGATCACCACCGTGTGGCAGGGTTCCCAGAACACTGGCAGAGTTGCCCCGCTGTATGGCAATACTTAACTTTTGAGAAAAGTATGTGCCAGCTCTAGGATCCCCCGAGGCGAGGACCAGCCTAGTCGAAATATCTTTGCAGAATTTTTTTGTGTCGGACGACCACGGGCCCAGTGTCTCTACAGCTAGTGCCACAAACTCATAATGTGCGCTTAACTGTGAGTACTTCCTGTGTTTGTTCAGTTGGGCCTGTTCAGCCGCAGCCCCGACACTGCGAGCAGAACTGGCGACATGAGAAGGAGCCAGGGTGTCCACGCAGGTGGCATCCCAAACCAAGGCTCGGCCAAGACACCAAGGTACCAGACTGGCTCCGTCTGGTCTCTTGCCATCGTCTCTAGTCATACCGTTCGGTTCCAGTGTCGAGGGCACGGAAGCAGTGGAGAGTGCCCGCCTGACTAAATCATTAATAGCCCAATGACGATATAGTCGGCCGGCACTCTTCACACACGATAACCCGTGGCGTCCAAATTGGTCCACGGCTCGTCCACATTGGCAGCGATGAGGCTCACACAACTTCGTACCTAGACGCAGACCCACCGCAATGCGAAGACAACTGGGGTCGAGGACAGTACCCAAATTGTCAGAGGGGAGTACGCGCAGCCAGTGACCCGACTCCGCTACTGACACGGCCAAGAGACGCGCACGGTCCGTGTCATCCACAGCTTGATCCAGTAAGGCTGTATACGTGAGTTTGGTGAGTGGAAGATCCCATAACTTCTGCAACCCCATATCGGTGGGCGGGTTGACACCTGGGCATGATGCACACCAGGCAGCCAAGGCTTCCGTCTGGCCAGCAACCCGAACATCGGCTATTGGGCTCTGAAGGATCATGCCGATGAGGGTCTGCGAAACGTGACTGGAAGCTAAGAAAGCCGGAAGTGCTACGCTAGAAGTGCGTCGAATGCCCAGCCCACCGAAACAAATGGGAAGGGTAGCCTGTGCCCACGAGCGGTTGTCAAACTGGAGGTTTAGAATTTTGGTAACTGTGTTTTTCAATGTAGAATCGACCAAATCAGTAATCGAGTGAAAATACCACAAAGGACAACAACGTAACAAATATGTGAATTTTGGAGTAAAAAGACAGAGACGAAGTATGTAGATTGCCATGTGTGGTTTAATTTGGAAAAGGCGATGTGAATTATTAATAAAATTTTCGATTTTTGATGTCAGTAAAGGCGGGATTGCTTCCAAGAATATTGGGGCACCAAGCAAGGTTAGTGAAGTCTTAGTTTGCTGTATAATATTTGGACATAAAGAAACAAACTTTTGATACATGGAGGAACGGGTATTATTTTGAATATGGTCAGGGAAATATATTTCGCATTTATCAAAATTTAGTGTAAGACCAATGGAGTTGAAACGTTGGATAATACATTGAAGATCTTCCAAAACCTCAGATGCACCCCCGCCAATAGAGCCATCGTCAAGATACCACATATTGAATTTTGAATTTAACTCCGAAATTATAGGATGGATCCCCAAGCTGAAGATAGCAGGGCCAAGCGGATCACCTTGCTGGCATCCTACGCATGATGCAATTTCTTTTTCACCAAACAATAATTTTGAAGGGGCTCCGTAGCATTGCCACATGTAGTTATAAATTTCAGGTATTTCTTTTTGAATTTCAGATAAAAGGACACCCCTGTCTAGACTATTAAAAGCATTTTTGACGTCAATTTTTATAAAAACTTCATAGTCCGTTGACCCCAGAAAAGTACGCGCGGCATGCACAGCAGCCTCACATCCGGCTCTCACTCCAAAACCAAGTTGTCGAGGTTGAAATTTTTTCGACAGACGGTTCTGTATTTTTTGGCAGCAAAGTTTAGATGTGAGGTTATAATTTATTTATATATAATAGATATATATATATATATATTTCAATTTATATTAAATAATAGAAATTCATAATATATATATATATATTATGAATTTCTCATTAACTGTACTAACTAGTTGGTACAGTTCAGTTATTTATATATAATATCGCAGGGTGTTTTTACTGAGCATTTCATCCTTTCCACAATCAATACTCGCATCGCTGGTTTCGGGCGTATCAGATGGTCCATTCCAAGGCGAATGCACAGCGACATCTGCGAGCTCCCAGCGAGCATCGGTTTTCGATAACGTAAGTGTTTTACCGGTAAATAAATAACAGTTTAAAACGTGTCAAGCACACGATAATTTCAATTCAAATCTAGTAGGTTCTGATTGGAACAGTAATTTCGATCGTATTTTACGCCGACCTGAGCTGATAAAGGAAGCTGTTGGGTAAAGTCAACGTACTAATACTATGTCCTGAGAATTCTCTGTGTAGTGTTTACTAGAGTGTGGTGTAGGTATCAGACTCTCTCGTAGGTTGCCTATTACACCCGAAGTGCAAAAAGCATTGTCTAATATGTAACAGTGTACTGACCGCTGTTTATCTTACAGCCAGCTTTCACTTTCGTACGGCGATTCCGTACTTCTTTTATTTGGTTCGTCGAACCTTGTTCTTTGTTTTGTTTCTTGTTGTTGTTACACTTGCGGTTTATTTGTGACAGAGGGAGCTGAAGGCCTTGGAGTTATTTTGATTACAATGTCAATATTTGTAGAATCGGAAGTATTGGTAGTGAATATGCTGTACTCGCGGTAGTGACTCGACTACTTTAACGTACTTTAATATTCATTAGCAACCAATAGTGACTTGATAAATTATTAATAGATGGACATAAACACATAAAGTCGTGTTATTAAATTATTACTAGGGTTCCATACCTCGAAAGGAAAATGAAACCTTATAGGATCACTTTGTTGTCCGTCTGTCGGTCAAGACCCTATTTCTGAGGAATGTGTAAAGGCATCAAGTTGAAGTTTATATCAGATACTTGCGTTAACGGTCTTTTTTTGTTGTGAAATGTTCAAACTTGTAAGTCAACGGGTTCAAAAGTGATGGCCGTTAACTTATACATATTTTACGATTTCACAAGAAAATTAAACCTATAGGGCACTTCCCGGTGACCTTGAATCATATTAATCGTTAATTCTGTATAGGCCTATGGGGGACTTACAAATTGTCATATTATATTTAATATTTTTTATCGACAACCGGATCGGAACGCGATCACGACTGAGAAGATCCGGCAAGAAACTCAACGGGCTTGTCTTTAATTTTTCGTAAATTTCTTAATGTATATAAAAAAGTATCGTTTATTTTTCAGCTCCAGTGTGTTGCCTTACAGAACTTGGCAAGATGCAATGTCTTACAGGACTTGTAAAATTAAAAATCTAAAACTGTAAACATGTAGTTTAATATCTAAAAAAGTGAATTTACTTACAATAGGTTAGTGCAATAATCGTGTCTCGGGATCGTTGGGCAAAGTTAAGTTTGTGATTTAACCTCTTTTGTCTTTTAGTTCGTAAAAGGTTATAATGCGTACTTAATGTACGGAACCCTCGGTTCTCGAGACCAACTCGCACTTGAACGGTTTTTTATTTATTTACTAGCATTTTTTCAATATATCATAGTAGGTATTCAGTTAAATATTGTTTTTATAATTTTACGCAAAATGGTGAGGTTTTACAACTCGCTAGGTTATTTTCGTTTATTTTTATGCCGACGAAACGAAAGTAACTAAAGTAAAAGAAACCAGCTAAAATCAGACCGTTAATATTAATAAACTTAATACACTTAAAGTAACCATTTATTGACATTAAAAGTTAATGAACTTTATATAGAATTTTCAATTTCAAGTTTAAATAAACAAGTACTTAACATACACCTAAAAATGAAGTTAAATTAAAATTACTTCTCCAGAATAACACGCCTATTACGTACGTTTTTACTTTGAGGTTTTATTTTTAAAATAGTTGTATTAGAATCGCGGTTAACATTTTATTACTAAAATGCTTGAATTTGCTATCCAAATTAAAATTACTAATTTAGGCATCAAGGACGTTTATGAAAGTTTATTATTAGTACTTTGGAAGACTCTGCCGTCGCATTTCAAAATAGACAGAACCAGTAACAAGAAGCGGCAAAAAACTCAGGGGCCATTTTAATAAAAATATTTAGTTTTGTGAACTTTATGTCAACCGTACCATAAGTAAATGCTCAAGTATGTCCATGTCGTTTTTTTATTTCGTCAAGTGACGAGTCGTAAGTACAAGTTGTACACCTGATGCTTCACGAGGCCGCCGATGCTGCCCGCAACAGTTGCAGTGCAGTATCTGCTGGAGCTGCACTGCAAACGTCCCCAAATACCTACATATACATAGTTTTTTACATCATTTACCTAATGATTAATGCTAAGGGAGATTGAGTGATGTGACAATGGACAACGGGAAAGATTGGAGGAGGAGACCATCAGGCTGGTCAGCTAACCGCTGGTCTGACCAAGTGAAGACTCTCACAAGACTTTCTGTCACCTGAGACCTGAGAGTCGAAGTCATACATGCATGGGAGGAGGTTGTCAAGGAATCCACCCAAACCTTCACGACCACGACCTTGCAGCAGTATACGATGAAGACGATTACCCAACAATATCGCGTGCTACAACGCCCTACAAACCTAAACAAACTAATGTTCGCACGCTACTGCATGAAGAAAGAATGAAAAGAGGTGGTACCCATTATCTGATGGGCACCAAATAGAAACCAGGTCTTGGGTATCACTGCAGGGTCTGTAACTAGTTAGGGGCTGCAAGGTCTTGGTAACTGGGCCCCCAAAATGTATTATGGATAAGAGTTGTAGTATAATCAGCCCACTATTTTCCCACTGCTGGGACACAGAGCTTCCCCTTTGGAAGATATGAACGTAATGAGAACTGCGTGTCAGCGGATGCTAAGTATAAAATGTGGCTACATTAGCATATAATTATATATATCCATAAAATGTTAATATAATACTTACCTATTATTCGCACAAAAACAATGTTATATAACTATATACTATTTAAAAAAGTTACACGTGTGAAAATGATTATGTCGAAACCTTACATTAATCCAGATTTACTCCAAACACGTTTAACCATTATAATAATCGTGAACTTTAGGCTATATTGCTTGCCTAAATATCAACTCTGACGTCATGCATCTTATTTCGCTATCAAATCAAAATTTGGTTATAACATCTCGTAAGTTATCTTTGTTCGAACTTGTTTCTATGGAATTAATTCTCTAGATTGTGTCGCTTCCTTGTACATAGCTTACGCACACGTGGCAAACACTGCGTGCCGTCTGATGGAAAGCGATCCCGTCGGCTTTGAATATCTGCAACACTCAGGGCATCACAAATACGTTGCAGACTTTTAAAGACTCTGTTGACTTTTGAACACCCCATATTGCAGTTTTCCGGAAATACCGCTGTACAGTTTCTAAGTTATACAGTTCCCGTTTCAATTCAGTAGTTAGTATAAAAAGGTTCTTTACTGAGCTCTTTACTTAGGATTCTTTGTACCTACATTATGCGACAATTAAAAGTTAATGGACCTATATAAGTAGTTTGCTGCTCTTGTCCAGGTGAAATGATTTGTATACGTTATCGCACTAGTACATGTAATTAATAGTTACCAGAGTAATTAATAAAAATACCATTTTCTACTGTCTGCATAACAAAAGTATACCCAACCCGCGGATGCAGATATATGAGGAAAGATGTGATGCGGAAACAAAGTCGTCAACCATGAACGCGTAACGCGATTCCGATGCGGGGAGGGGAGGGTTTGTGACCGATGTTGGAAAGGGAAAGGGGGAATCATGTCACAAAGTTACATATCACGTTCCACATAATGTAATTTATTTGTATGACAATGAAATTCCGACAAATTATACGACGATTTACAACTCAAGGCTCTGAAATCTTGACATCAACTTCATAAGGAATTATTTACCTCGGTATGCAGTAGTTTATCAATAGTATTTCAATGTATTTAACAAAAATATTATAATAAGACATTAATACGTCTTACTATAATATTTTTGGTTAATACATTTAATACATAAGCGGCTGCTTACCACATTTTTTTATGTGTGTATATTAGGTAAAAGAAAACTGTCTACTGTCTAGTAACAGTAGTTAACATACACACATCAAAAAAGTTTGATCACTAGCATAAGCTGAAATATTTTTTAAATTGAACTTAATCAACAATTTATTCATAAAAGCTAATTCAATATAATATAACTCCTCCTCTGGCTCGAACACATGCGGTGATCCTCCTGGGCATGCTGAAAATCAAGTTATCCAGCATTTCTTGGGGTGACCTGTCCCATTCTTGTATAGCTTCCCTGAGCTCTGGCATTGTCGTGACTGACGGTTCCAAACAGCTCGCTTAAGAGCATACCACGGCTTAAGTCAGGCGAGCCCGCAGGCCAGTCTAATGTGATGTAGTATTCTCGGAGAGCAGCATTGACTTGTCAAGCTCGATGGGCGGACGCATTATTATCGACCAGTACAAATTGGTGCTCATGGTTTACTCGGAATGATCTGACAATTCCATCAATACCAACTAAAAGTTGAAGAAATCATAATTAAATCTACAGTAACAAAAAAAAAGATTTCAATTTTTCAAAGTGATCGCAAACTTTTTTTGATGTGTGTATGTCGCGCCATTGGAACAAGCTTTACTTTACGACGGTTATAAAGCCTGCACACGCTGACATCGACACACTTCCCCACATTTGAACAAACCCTACATTTATTATTTCTTAGCGGTTTGTTGGTCATGCAATGTTATTTCTGAGTTTTATCTGCTGAAAGTATTTGAGTCACATACGTATAGGGCTCGAAATTTGCAACAGCTGGCAACAGCAGCGCGGGCAACTGGTGGGAATTGGGATTCTCAACTGGTATTTCAGCAGCTGTAAGTAGTTATTAGCTTGTAGTGTTTTTTCCGAACCAACCGCATAGAAAAAGTGTAAGTTAGTACTATTATTTATTCTGTGGCAATGGTCACTAAACTATGTTAACTTTTGGGTAAAAAATATTGACTCCACAATTTTTTCCGTTAGCTTAATCAGTAGTGAGCCTGCCTTTGAAGCGAGGGGTCCCAAGTTCCATCCCTGCGTAGGAGCCAACAACCTTGAGCCTGATTCTGGACAAGGCCCTACACACCGAACCACTTTACTCCATCTGCTGGAATTCGGAGAGAGAGGCAAGCCAGGAATCAGGGTTCGAGGTGTAGCCATGTTCATGGATAACAACAGCGAAAGACTTGGAATCAGTTATTGCAATGCAAACACAAAGAACCGTGTTGCAATTTCACTAGGACTAGCTACACTGCTGAACGGGAGCACTACAAAAACAACTATGAAACGCAAAACCTACAACGCGTTGCCGGAGAGGAGAATAGCCGACTGTCAGTGTCGATTAGTACGATCTAAAAACAAGACGATCGTGCTGATCGACTGGGACAGAAGGCCTCCCTTTGCTCTGGCGGATGTAGTGCTTTCAAAACTTGGAGAGGCAGAAGAAGGCGCAAACGAAACACCCCGCAAAATCAGCGTAGACGCCATGGTTATAGAATATGAAAGAGGTGAGGTTGCAAATCAAATCGGGTGCATAAAGGCTTCAGCCTATCATGAAGTAGTAGTCTATGAGGATAGAGGTGAAGACCTCGGCTTCCTCAAAGCTCGCACCGCAACCACTCCCACGAAATCAGCGGGAACCCTCCAACCGTATTCAACTACCCAAACCGGGTCAAAGCGCCTTCAGCAAAAGATCGATGTTGAAAAATCCGAAGAAAATGCAGGAAGCTAGAACAGGAGAAGAAACTGCACAAGTCAGACGCATAAAGGCGTTTATGGAAGTGATAAGCGCAGCGACACACGGGGTTAAAGACAAGATCACAAAAACGGCCAAACGACAAGAAGCCGCTGTTGGAGACTTCACCAGACCCCCAAGTAAACCCGCTCAACACCAGCCGAAACGAACCAGAGCTGCCAAGGGACAAGTTAGCTCGCCTAATTTCATGCCAGTGACAAAGCCCATAGACTACGCGATTAACGCATTCCTCGAGTACCTAGCAATAGAGAAGGCAACAAGAGAAGTTAACTTGAACACTTGCAAAAACATCCTACAAGCATATCGCTGGGCAAACGAGGAGTCACTAAACGTAAAACTTGCGGAGGCAGAAGCGGCCATATATGACAATGACAAAACCCAGGTCATAAAGGGTAAAATGTCGGATCGGTATATGGCCGCTTACAGCTCCTCGAGTGGGTTCGTGGCACTTAACGACGCAGAAACGTGGCGGACGGGCAAGCTCAAATTCGTAACGACATCAAACGATCCCCTCGTCGTCACAGCTCGGTGCACAAAGATAATGCTGCAGGAGAAAATCCTTAAAATGGCGGAAACCATTCGAGGGATCCAGAATCCAGCAGCGTTATCCGAACTTTGGACTATGCCGAACGTCAAGTGGATTAACGGAGTACCGGGATGCGGCAAAACAACTTGGATAGTTGACAACTTCGATGTTGACAAGGACATCGTAATCACCACGACAACTGAAGCAGCCAAAGACCTGCGAGACAGGGTAGCGCACCGCAAATGCGACGGAGCAAAATCTAAAGTGCGTACCATGGCCTCCGTATTAGCCAATGGCTTCACTGAACGCAGATAAAAACGTTTAGTAATAGTATAGCAATAATAATGGCTGCAAGGTTACTGGAGGCGGAAGAAATTGTTATCATCGGAGACGTCAACCAACTGCCGTATATCGAAAGGGAAAATCTCTTCGAGAGAGTACAGTAGTCCTGAAATATTGGCGTCCATCAGCCAAGAGCTGTTCTGTACGCGCCGTAATCCAATGGATCTAGCATATGTACTCAGCGAAGTGTATCCGGGTATTTACTCGTCTAGATCCCGAGCCCATTCCCTGAAGCTGGAACGGTACACAGGTGTAAAAATCCCAAAGAACCTCCCGAAAACCCTATATCTAGCGCTGACACAGGAGGAAAAATCCTTCTCAGTCGGCAAAGGATACGGATCAGGGGAAGGGTCATGCATGCATGTCCCTAAAAGTACACGAAGCACAGGGTTTGACCTACGAAACGGTGATCATTATCCAGACGAAGGAGCGAGTCACGAAACTCCAAGACAGCGTCTCTCATGCAGTGGTGGCAGTGTCACGACACTCAGGCAGCTGCACGTGTTTTGCCGACGACAGCTCGGACGCGATTGGCGATTTCGTCAGGCGGGCGATTAAAGCATCCAAATATCGAATAATAGAGTATAATCTCAAAATGGCGATAAAAGACCGAAATGAAGAGATCGTGAAGGCTATGTTAAAAAGGATACGGCAAAGGCGTGAACCTGAGGCCAATACTTCTGGCCAATAGCGTACACATAAGTATAAAATTGGGAAATATTGTTCACTAGCAATAGATTTATGTATTTACAAAAGAAATAAGAAAAAAAAATGACTCACTTAAGTTTTTTAGCAATTTCCACCATAGCTTAAGAATGTTTATTGTGATGTTTGGAGAACGAATCTCCAAGAAAATGTAATATTTAAAAAAAAAAAACTAAAAAAGGTACGGATGAAAGAGTCTGTAGTGTGGAAGAATAATTAAATAAAAAAAAAGTTCTATCCCTGGCTGGGGCAGATGTAGTTATGTGTGATGAGCAAAAATGCTGCACTCGGGTCTTGATTGTTCGTGTTGTGTTAATATCTATGTCCATACCTCCCGCGACACATGGTAATCTAATTCTGAGTATGTGAAGGTTTATCACTATCGGAGATATAGGTATTTATTACGTACAAAAATTTGGCAAGGTTATCAGGGACGATCGATAGTACCAGTTTAGATGCTCTCCCAGCTTAAGAAGACGCTACAGAAGACCAAGGACACAGGTTAAAAAGAACAGTTTATCGGATATATTGACGCAATGAACTTCAAGATCACTGAAAAAAACTAATTACTTTTTGCGACAACACAAACAGTCTACCAGTGAAATTTTCTTTGCGACACAAGGTCGCCTTAACAAACAACAAAATAGATAGAGATCTTGTAGTCTGAGGAAGAGTCCTCAGACTACAAGTTCTAGAAACATCACAGGGAAAATTTCCGCAGAATATAAACTTGTGTATTGAGCCACAGATTCAGCAAGAGTGACCTCTTAATGAGCTATAGACTAAACAGTAGTACACGTACCTTAAAGGCTCAAACAGAATGCCACGATATTATCGCCGATTAAAGCGATATTGTGTCTTGCGTGCTTTCTACAGGCTGTAAAATATCGATCACACACGTCCAAACTCAATACGTATTAATATAAGAGATAACATCAAAATCAATGAGGGAATGAGACAATCTACCAAAGCAAACGAATGGTTACAGAAGAGCTTCGGAATGCTCGGAGCAGCTCGCATAATATGCAATATCGCATAATATGCAATATCGAACACGGGCAAAATTCAATTTAAGTTCGAATACAAAAATTATGGATTCAATTCAGGCAATAAGAATACATACAAAGTCTATTTATTTTGGAACGCAGCAGTTTGTCATTTAATGTAATAATAAAAAAATATAATTCATAAATATATATTAATGATAATGATCATTATAAAATGTGTTTTTATCATATAATTATTTCTTTTTTAGTAGTACAAAAAATGACCAACTGCTGCGTTCCAAAATAAATAGACTTCATTTTACACCACCAACAACCAAGTCGAAGCTGTAAGATGATCGGTGGTCAATCTTTACTAATAGCTCGCGGTTTTATATTACAGTTAGTGTAATAAGAACAGATGGTGTTATATTCAGTAATTTGTGGTGTAGTATCGTATCCGATAATATCGCGCGTGTGTGGTTGCGGCTTTACGCTGTGGTGTTGAGCGGTCTTGAGTTCGATCAGTATTCAGCAGGCGATGCTTTGACACGAGCCTGGATGTGCGGAAACACGGCACGAGAATTGGAACTGTAGGAGGCTGATTATTTATTGTTAAATATGAAGCGAGATTATATATAAATGTTTCCCATTCGGCCGTAGGTTACTAACTCCGACGTAGGTTTGTAGCTGGCAATATGAAGGTTTGAGATATCTTAAGTAACTAATAACATAATTACAATACTTTTCTTCACGTGACAGTATTCAAAAACAATTTCATTTCTTGTGAAATGTGCATTCATCAATTGAGATACTTGATTAGCTTAGTGTCTAGTTTCCGCTCACAACATTGTCGGCGTGAAATAAGGTTATCCCGATCCCTCGGAAACTAATAAGGCATAAAAAGAATAACTATGTGCAATCCTGGGTATCGGGTAACCGGCTATCGGCAGTATACATTTCAACCAATCTGTAGAGACGTTAATACTGAAAGGTGTACATACCCCGGATACCCCCGGTACCCCGGACAGCCATGCGATTCTCTAATGATTGATACTCTAATGATCTCTAATGAGACTCACAGAGGGCAAATTCAAGTTCACTGTAAAAAAACGTTTCAATAAAAAAGCTTATTATAAAGTCCGACATTATATAGAAGATAAAGATGCTTGGAATACTCCACTTCTGGCAAGCTGTCACTCTGCCACCCGTAAAATGTAATATTTGTAGTACCTAAGTAGAAACATTGTAACATCTGTAAAAAAAATGGCCCCGAGTTTCTTGCCGCTTCTTCTCGGTAGGCTCTATATATTTTGGAATACGGCGGTAGAGTCTTTGAAGTACATTATAATGAAAATAATAATGCCGTGGCGGTGCCGGCTTAGAATAGCACCCCCCCAACTCTACCCGTGGGTGCCGTAGAAGGCGGCAAAGGGATAACAAATCAGAAGGTGGGCAGCAGCACCTTCCCAGTCAAACACACACAAACTGCGCTCGCCAACCCGCCTGCCAAGCGTGGCGAGTATTGGCAAAACCCCTTCATGGATTGGACAAAAAGAACCAGGCCCCCAGTCCCCGGCAGCCCCGCTATTCCTGGCTACGGTAGCGGCCACGGTAACGGTGGGGCAGGGGGTGCTAAGAATCCCCGGCAGACGCCCGGCTACCACCCCCAACGACGACGACTGGCCCTGGTAACACACAACATACGCACGATGAGGACAGACGAGAAGATATATGAGCTGGAAGAAGAAATGAGTAAGCTACACTGGGACATTGTGGGGTTATCTGAAGTCCGTAGAGCGGGTGAGGACACGTTAACCCTAAAATCAGGTAACCTACTCTACCACCGGGAGGGCGACCAACAGTCCCAAGGTGGTGTCGGGTTTCTCGTCCACAAGTCCCTTACTAACAACATAGTTAAGATCGATAGCGTTTCCAATAGGGTCGTATACCTAATACTCAGAGTATCCAAACGATATTCGCTGAAGGTCATTCAGGTATACGCACCGACGAAGTCGCAACTGGATGATGAGGTGGAGGATATGTATGAGGACATTAGTCGGGCCATACATACCTCTGAAACGCACTTTCTAGTTGTTATGGGGGATTTCAACGCGAAGTTGGGTAAGAGAAGCGAGGATGAGTCGAAAGTGGGGCAATTTGGCTATGGACAACGGAACCGTAGGGGACAGAGGTTGGCCGACTTCCTGGAGAAAGAGGGACTCTTTATGATGAACTCTTTCTTTCAGAAGCCACCTCACAGGAAATGGACCTGGCTGAGTCCCGATGGTTCCACGAGAAATGAGATTGACTTCATTATGACCACCAAAAGGCAAATATTCACTGATGTCTCCGTGATCAACAGGGTTAAAACCGGTAGTGATCACCGAATGGTAAGAGGCACGGTGAATATAAATGTCAAACTGGAGAGGTCTCGTCTGATGAAGTCTACGCTCCGACCTACTCGTGCCCATATTCAAGACCCCGAGAGCTTTCAACTTGAGCTATCCAATCGCTTCGATTGCCTTGAGAACATCGCTTCAGTGGACGAGATCAATAACAGGTTAGTAGAAACTGTCCATACAGTGGGTTCCAAGTACTTTAAACCCCACCGTACAGATAGGCCACAGAAACTCTCCAACGATACCCTCAACCTCATGGCTGAACGACGCTCATTGAAACTGCAGTCTTCGGATGATGCTGAAGCATATAGGCTACTCAATAGACGAATATGGAAGTCCTTGCGACACGACATCCGGATCTTTAATACAAACCGTATTAAAGAGACGATAGAGCGGAAAAAAGGCTCCAAAGTGTTTGCAAGAGACATGTCTATTGGGCAAAGCCAGTTGACGAAGCTGAAGAGAGGAGACGGCAGTGTAGCGTCGACCAAAGCGGAAGTGTTAGGAGAGGTCGAGAGTTTCTACGGACAGTTATACACCTCGGTCGCTAAACCTGTTAGCAGCTCGGTCAAAGACCCAAGAGCCAAGCTGACCCGACATTATACCGAAGATATCCCGGACATCAGCCTGTACGAGATTAGAATGGCCTTGAAACAGCTTAAGAACAACAAGGCGCCTGGTGACGACGGTATCACATCTGAGCTTCTGAAAGCGGGTGGAACACCGGTACTTAAAGTCCTTCAGAAGCTCTTTAATACCGTCTTACTCGAAGGTTCAACGCCAGAAGCATGGAACAAAAGCGTGGTGGTGCTGTTCTTCAAGAAAGGTGACAACACTTTACTTAAAAATTACAGACCCATCTCGCTTTTGAGCCATGTTTATAAGCTGTTTTCGAAGGTCATAACGAACCGTCTCAGTCGCAGGTTTGATGAATTCCAGCCTCCGGAACAAGCCGGTTTCCGAAAAGGCTATAGTACCATAGACCACATCCACACGCTACGGCAAGTTATACAGAAGACCGAAGAGTATAACTTGCCTCTTTGTCTAGCGTTTGTGGACTATGAGAAAGCCTTTGATTCGATCGAGACGTGGGCAGTGCTTGAGTCTCTCCAGCGGTGCCGTATTGACTATCGGTATATTGAAGTGCTGAAGTGTTTGTACAAAAACGCCTACATGTCAGTCCGAGTACAGGAGCAGAGTTCGAAGGCAATTCCATTGCAAAGAGGCGTGAGACAGGGAGACGTTATATCTCCGAAACTGTTCACCGCTACATTGGAAGACGCCTTCAAGCTTCTGGAATGGCAAGGACTTGGCATCAATATTAACGGCGAATACATCACTCACCTTCGATTTGCCGACGATATTGTAGTCATGGCAGAATCCATGGAAGACCTCAGTACAATGCTCGAAGGCCTCCATCGAGTTTCCCAACGGGTAGGTCTTAAAATGAACATGTACAAGACGAAAATTATGTCTAATGCCCATGTTGTACCTACCCCAATATCAGTTGGGAACTCAGTTCTCGAAGTTGTTGACGAGTACATCTACCTGGGACAGACAGTCAAACTAGGCAGGTCCAACTTCGAGAAAGAGGTCAATCGTCGAATCCAACTCGGCTGGGCAGCGTTCCGGAAACTTCGCGAAGTCTTCTCGTCAAAAATACCTCAGTGCCTCAAGACAAGAGTCTTCGACCAATGTGTGTTACCAGTGATGACTTATGGCACTGAAACGTGGTCTCTTACTATGGGCCTCATAGATAAGCTCAAAGTCGCACAACGAGCTATGGAGAGGGCTATGCTCGGGGTTTCTCTACGTGATCGAATCAGAAATGAAGAGATCCGTAGAAGAACGAAAGTCACCGACATAGCTCAGAAGATTAGCCAGTTGAAGTGGCAGTGGGCAGGGCACATAGCACGCAGAACAGATGGCCGATGGGGCCGAAAGGTTCTGGAGTGGAGACCACGTACCGGCAAGCGCAGCGTAGGTCGTCCACCGACACGGTGGACAGACGACCTGAGGAAGGTCGCCGGACGACGTTGGATGCAGGCCGCTTCCAACCGGTCCTTTTGGAAAACCATGGGGGAGGCCTATGTTCAGCAGTGGACGTCCTACGGCTGAGATGATGATGATGATGATAATGAAAAATTGACGTTCATAAGTGCGTCTTTGATGCCTTAATTGAATAAATGATTTCGACTTTGACTTTGAATGCTCGTCGACGACCTCCCCGATGCCAAATACTTTATTAGATATCGCCCCGCCCTTGTACATAAGGTTGATTTTCCAACTTTTCTTGTCATCTCGTCATTTGTTTCACGGATGTTGCAAAGATGCAACGATGTTTGCTCTTAGAGAATCACACCGCTGGATACACATGGCAACAAATCAAAATTTAAACTGCTTCTAAATTTTTTTCATACAATGTTTTTTGTTTTAACATCCCTATTACACATGCCTATTCTTGGAGTTAGTTGGGGAATGCGCTCTGCAATCTCCAAGCTCCTATTCATTCCCAGTCCCCCTACCCAGCATATCCCATCTCCTAGCGCCGCATATGGTGTGTTAAATTATGTAACTATAATAGGTGATTATAGTAAATAATATTATAATTTTATAAAATTTGTGATAAATAACATTGTTCATAGACCTAAACTAGATAATTTAAAAAAAAATTATGTCGTAGAAATAATATTATCAAATCCACACTAACGTAGGTGTAGATTTTTTACATTTTGTACGTACCTAATTATAAAAACAACGCAAATAAACGAGGTTCCTCAACGCATTCTTTACCCAAGATTTCTACAATGATCTTACAAAAATCAATGACCTTTTATGAAGGTTTAACTTTGTTACTTCTGACCTGATATATAAATTACAATATTAACAAACACGATTAATTCTAATTTTTATATATTTCAGAAATCATTGCGCCGTCAACGATTCAATAGTTAGCATGTCCTGTGGCAAGTGGGGGGCTGCAACAGTGTGTTGTCGGACCCTGAGTCGCAGGATGCCCGAGCGTTGTTCGATGTGTACCATACAGCCCTCAAAAGTAGATCGTCAGCAGTTTAAGATATTATGTACATACTTATTTAGTTATCAGGGTGTAAAATAAAGAAAAAAATATATATTTCACAAATCAATTTTCACAGTGTGGTTCTGCTAAGCATCTTACTATTTTTTGCAGTATACTCGAAATAACCCAAGATACTGGGAATCCCTTAAGGATAATCTAGCGAGCAAGAGCATACCAGTGATTTTTGTTGCCGTTGTAATTAGATTGGTTTCAAAATCCCCTTTAAATTACTGATGATGAATCATTGAGTAGAAGTACCATCCAGGATTTTTGCAACATTTCGCCTACACTTGTATCCAGAGCCGCTGTGCTATATTCTGTAACAAATCTATACAGATAAATAAAATTAAAGTGTATGTTTGTAATTCCAAATTAACATGCCCGAAACCTAGGTCGATAACGTCGTCTAATTACGTGAGTAAAGTCGGTTTTAATATTTAGTAAAAAAGCTTTTTACTAACTGCATATAAAACTATATACGGTACTTAAGTAAAAAAAAAACATTTTATCGTTATTGTTCCGGCTAATCTCTGAAACGGCTGAATCAATTTTCACGACACTCTTACTGGCAGATAGCTCATGTTATAAGGTAACTTAGTATACTTTTATTTTAGAAAAATAATAATAAAACTCTGTCTTTCCGTCTGTTTGTTACTTTATCACGCCCAAACTTAGCAAGGTTACAGATTGTATCTCAGGGAAGCACATAATGATACATTTCATCATCACCATGTGGGTGAAACCGCGGGGCGCAGCTAGTGAGTAAGTTAAATGAAGCTTATACGCTCACGGGAATTAGTACGTATCATAGGTTGGTACCTATATATAGGTACCACGCAGGTCTTACACCAGTATTTTAGAAGTACGCTCAGCAGTATATCTAGGATACTGACACTTGGTAACGTAAATATAAATAGCGGCATCATTGCAAGGGCCGGCGAGCCGTCAGTCGGCAGTAAGTAGGCAGCTCGGCGCTTTCTCTCGCAGCGCCGAGCTTTCGCATCGCAACCTGTCTCGTGTCCACTGCACCTATGGCACGCCATTTAAATACATTATAGGCCTGCAATCTGCAACGTACGGAACAGTCAAATAATGAAAATATGTTACGATAATCTATACCACATGCGCAATAATGACCGAACTGACCTATCATAACCAGCTTAACCGAACAGTACCTCTACCATGAGTTGGCAATATTAAGCTTGTGATTGGCGTGCTCGTTGTCAATTTTAGTTCTACAATTGACCACGAGGTGGCACTGTTCTTTTTTTCATACATTTTTTCGCGGCAGTTGATATCGAGCATCGATTCGTGTCGATGTTATAAACTCCTAGTAGAGCTACAGGTTCCCGTGTTATACTCATTACTATTACTTCAAGTTGTGGTGCCAATAATTGAGTCCATCATCAAACTATGTTTTAAAATGTCGCCTTATCGGTTTGTTACTGGTGCATCCACACTTTGTATTATTAACATATCACTAGCTCATTTAGTTTTGTACTTGTTTTTGTAAACCTATATGTTATTTGATTTTACATCTTATCAAAAATATTACACGATTGTATACTCACTAAATATCTAGGTATACGGTATGTATAGCGTAAAGCTGATAAATATTTTACCAATGATACATAAGTGAGAGCATTAGAGTGTTCAATTAGAATGATTCTGAAAGCACTAACAGCATATAAGTGTAGATAAATCAAACGTCTTCAATAGTGAACAAGTACAATTTGAAAGATTTAATATCGACTTCCATTCTATTCAGTTATTGGAGTGTAACTCAGAAACTACTGGACGGAATTTGATAAAATTTGAATGGGACTACACGGGAAGCACCAGCTTTCAAACAAAAATAATTTTGAGAATCGGTTCACCCTATCGAAAGTGATGAGGTAGCAAACATAAAAAAAAATACACTCGAATTGAGTACCTCCTCCTTTTTTTGGAAGTCAGTAGAAAAAACACTGCATGGGACAGGATCACACCTGCATCCTCTGAAAAATGAACCGAGACGGTGTTCCGAACGTAGATATTGTCTGTCAACTTATCTTTCCCAGGAAACAGCAATATCCATCGACATAGCTGTAGAAAGAAATGACCGATCGCAACAACAGAAATGTTAACTTTTAATAAATAATTAATTATTTCCGTATTGAAACCGCAACCCTGCTTCATTTGTAACCGACTTCCAAAAAAGGTTGAGGTTCTTAAGTCTATAATGTCACGTATGACCACGTAACTTTTTGGTGCATCATTCGGTTTCGATCGTTTTTAATAAAAACAACCAACTTGTTCGCACGTAAATTTTATCAACTTTCGGGTAAATTTTTTGCTGGTTATACCAAATTACTTATAATGCAAGTACATTTTTAAAAATTAATACCAACTTCCATTCTATTCAGTTATTGGGGTGTAACTCAATAAGTACTGGATCGAATTTGATAAAATTTATGAGATCACATGGGAAGCACCAGCTTTCAAATGGAAGTCGGTAGAAAACAGAGGTTGGTGTATATATTTTAAATAGTTAAGCTGTTGGCATTAGATTTTTTTTGAATATCATAAATATATTCATGTTCAGCTATCAAAATATTTTCGATAGAAAAAATTTACAACTAACTGTATAGGACAGCACACAAGGGTATAATGTATAAGTTATGTGGGTAGTACTGCAATGGATTCCATTACCTGAGGTACTTGTGGCGAACATATTCCGTAAGACGTCATGTCATTGTACATTACTGAGAAGAAATCTATCTATATATATGGTAGGGGTTTCGATAGATCAATCTAGCTAGGTTTCATGTTAAGAAAACGTCGTTTTTTAGTTTATTCAGGCAATGAAAAACTGCTACAATATCATTATGGCAACTAGGACCCAACTATTAGCTCAAACAACAACTGTTTAACCGGCACAGTAACATTAAATCTACTTGACAATAGATGGCGTTGTTAAGGAACACTAAGCCAATGAGTATATGGTTTGGGACCAAGAAGATCATTTTTTTACTTATGATCAAAGCTGGACAAAAATCGAGAAAGGTATGTTAAGATGGTTTGGACATGTGGAGAGAATGAATGAAATGATAATGACTAAACAGGTATACATGGGACAAGTAAACGGAAGTGTTGGAAGGGGAAGACCTAGGCGAACGTTCCGAAATCAGATTGAAGACGTTCTGAAAAAAGGCCAGGTCAAAAGTACCCTAAACCGACGCTTATGTATAAAAGGATTGATGAGTATAGATGAAGCGAAAGAGATATGTCAGGATCGTAGTAAGTGGAAATCCGTGGTCTCTGCCTACCCCTACGGGAAAGAGGCGTGATTTTATGTATGTATGTATGTATCAAAGCTTGGTCATCCAGGTACTTATATGAATATAGGAGTAAGAGAAGATAATGGTAGTCATGTTACGCTAAGGTAAGCTCTGATGCCACGAAGTACAAAACACACTAACTGATATCTTACTTAAGAAGACGAAGGCTTCTGGAGAACAAGAAGAAAGACGCTACAACTCTCATAGTACAAATTGTGAGAGTTTTAGCACCTTTTTCGTTAGAGTTTACAGGAAGATCCCCGAAAGACGCTCAGTTGATAATTTGGACTTAGGTGGAGATTTGGCAGTGCCTTACAAAAGTGTCTAATAGAGACTTCAATAATAACAAATATAATAAATAATGCTGGACAATCCACACATTAGCATCTAGCCCCAAAGTAAGACCCTCAAAGCTTGTGTAATGGGTACTAGATAACTGATATATTTAATAAGTTATATACATACATAGATTTTTTTTATTATACATAGAAAACACCCAGACCAACGAATCTAATTTCTGAAGGTCGTACACAAATTTGTTCTATGGCGGGAATCGAACCCGCAACCTCTTGTGTCGCAGGCGCCCGCTGCGCCACTGAGGTCGTCAATATTTCAATATTTCATGTTTGGCAATTTAACTGCCTATAATCGGTATAACTTGAATATATAAAGTTTCGATTAAGACGTTGCAAGATGCTTATTTTCTCATTATTATTTACGAATACTTGACATTAGTTATTTGCAATCAACGCATAACTGGTTCCAAATACTTGTTGCCTTATGATTTGATATGGCGTAATATTTATAGATATAACTATTGCATAATGAGGGCATTCGAGTGTGGGCTTATGGGATGCGCCGTAACTGAACTACCTATAGTACTCTGAACTTTCTTTAAAGCGTAGAATTGTTTTCTGAACAGCGGTAAGTATGCCACACTAATATGTTGCCACACTAGTATTTACTATATGAATTACGATTTGTCATTTTCAACAATGGAGGATTTCCTGCATAAAATGATTGCAAAGGTCCCATAATGTATTTCATTTCAACGCCAATTCCACCTTAAATTTCTAATTTACTAAGTTTTCTGTATTTTTATTCTTTTTTATGTCTGTATGTATGTGTTGAATAAACGTATACGTTCCAGTCTATTCTATAGTTTCAATTATATTTGGTTCCAAAATTCGAAGTTTCCTCTAAACTAATTCTGTCATCGAAATTGGACGGCTCTCCATTATCCATCCGCAGGTTGTTGAATAATTAATCCGCTTAGTTTAGGATAATCCGGTCGTTGCGTTTGTATTCAAATGGGTTCGTTTTCATAAAATTAACAATTTCAATTATCTTCCACGCTACAGTTTCATTTTGATAAGCCCGACAGTTCTTTAATTGTAAGACTAACAAGTAGGATATAAGAGAAATATTGTGGACTTATTGCACTGAAACGTGGTCTCTTACTATGGGCCTCATAGATAAGCTCAAAGTCACACAACGAACTTTGGAGAGGGCTATGCTCGGGGTTTCTCTACGTGATCGAATCAGAAATGAGGAGATCCGTAGAAGAACGAAAGTCACCGACATAGCCCAGAAGATTAACCAGTTGAAGAGGCAGTGGGCAGGGCACATAGCACGCAGAACAGATGGCCGATGGGGCCGAAAGGTTCTGGAGTGGAGACCACGGACCGGCAAGCGCAGCATAGGTCGTCCACCGACACGGTGGACAGACGACCTGATGAAGGTCGTCTGTCCACCGTGTTTTTTTTCTGTGATATGATATTATTATAAAAAAATACTCGGTAGGTTGTAATCATAATAATTGTGAGTAGTTTGTATCATATCATTTTTAAAGCACTAAGCCTGCTTAGCGATGCTTATAATTTTAGAGAGATTGTTTATGTTATTAGATGGTTAATGTTATTTAGGGTAATAATTACTGTTTTTGTGTTAGTGGAAATAATGTATATAGTGTTAACAATATATAATTATTTCACTTTTTTACAAATATTATAACCGGTACATACTTACAAAGAATTAAAGACACTTAAAAATGTATTAAACCATTTGTTGAAGGAAAAGTGCCCAGCATGCTGGCTGCATTTCCACGTTGAATAGCTAAGCTAATTTTTTGTGCAAAATATGAACCAGCATTCTGGTCGCATGACGCTTCAACCAAACGTTTGGACAAGTCCCTGAAAATTTCGTATATGTATATAGTTATTATGATTATATTTTAGGGTCAGACTTCTGACCTTTCCATTAGCACTTGCATACAATGCAGTTTGTTTACGAACCCAGACAAAAGAACATGAACAGCAATGTCCCAGACGTAAGTTACAGGAAATGGCATTAAACGGTCGAAATGACTGATGCGTCACAATACACGAACAATGACTTCTGGGACAAATAAGTACCGTACATCATATTTCGACTCAACAATGACACCTACTAAGATACCCGTGGCGGTATTTCAGACATTCAATATTCCATTGCTTGTCAGGTGTACATAACTTAAAGCAGATTTGATTAGAAGAAGGGAGTGTAGTACAAATTGAAGTTGATTCATGATTTATTCTTTTCTTGACACAATGCAATATTAGTATGGGGATGGCACAGTCTGATGATTATTTAATATATTATTTCCCCACTGGGATCAGCGTACTGCAGTCACTGACGCTGAGACTGTCATAGGCTGCCGTGCGATTCTCTAATGATTCACCGATGCACTCGTCGATGAGCTCACCGACGTCAAATACTTCATGAGTTAATGAATTTTTCATTACTTACTTAGTACTTAATCAATACTCTTGCATTTTGGTGCAGAACATATTCAGTTCTATGAGTTCTCCGTGATGACACCTTTTTTTTTGAGGGGGGAAATGCTGTGCACTTCCCTTCCGCCACGGGGGTGACGGAAGGGGGCGTGTGGGGCTCAGACCCACTAAAACCCCCCCGTGAGCAGTCCTCCGCCAAGGTGGGGCGAGACAGGGTCGCGCTGGCAATCACCATCTCGCCCCAGCGGTAGGCCCGGATTGATCTTAACCGGGCCTCAGCGCCTGTGAAGGGATGACCTTGCTCACCAAGGTCACCCCCTAGACGTGTAGAGCCGTGCAAGCCGACGAAGAGTCCCCCGACTCTTCGCCAGTGACCCCACTACGGGGGAGGGAGGAGACGTGCGAACCGTCTCCTCCGTTCTCCCGGTCGTCTGCGCCGGAGTGGATCAGCTCGGACATCGTTCTCCCTGATCCGCTCCGCAGCCTCCTTCTGCGCCATCCGCGATGACACCTGAGCCAAGCTCTATGCATTTGGATGACCCACTAGTAATTGCAGTATAAGCGGTATATCAGGATCTCCTTGTTCCTTATAAGCTCTGTATAAGTTATTTAAATGGCAATTTGTATAGAAACGGTTTGATTGGCAATTAGTTTTGAATCCTAATCCAGTTACTTTTATGGCATGAGCAAGTTGTTCCCATAAAGTATCTGCGGACTACAAGGAACTATGCAAAATATATCTTAGATGCAAAATATTATAAAACAGTTTTACAGCGCTATTCGTGACTTTATGATAATAAATGATTGGACGAGTTAACCTGCCAAAGTGTTCTTTAATATCGGTATAACATTAAATTGTTGACGATCTACAGAGGCATGTAGGTACTCGTAGGTATAGATTTGTACTTTTCTATTTGCCTTGATTGCACTTCTGATGATATTTATCTGTTCTTATCTATTTTTTTGGTGTCCGTAATACTACAAGAAACCTCCATCTGTGCCTCTAGTGTTCTTTTGTAAATACTTAGGATTTCATAAAAGCATGCTCTTGGCTCTTGGCGCTTATTTCATATTATTTTTTATTCAATATACACTAAAGTGACGGACTTTGACGTGACAACATGACAGTTGCAGTGGCACCCAGAGGTTAGAACTGTAGCTTTGTGAAGTATTGAACTGTGCTCGTCACACCAAGAAATTGATTTTTAAGTCTCATTCGACCACTAATTTCACTAGCTACAGTGCCCTTCACACCCTAACACAGTAATGCTTGCGCACTACTGCTTCGCGGTAGTACCGACCAAGACATCTTCTTGCACAAGAGGCCTACCACCCAGGAAAAGCCTACTTACTACACATATTAAGCAGCTTTCACACTCGACCATTATTGCACTTTTATTCCGCAATTCAGTCGGCACTTTACGTATTATTACACATTTTCACCACAATTTGTAACATTTCAAAGCCAAAACATCAGATTACCACAACATTAGTAGTGTAAGTATTTGAATAATGTTAACGTAAAAAAGTCTTAACACGAAATTAGAGTAGTTTATGTAACAGACAATGGCGGGAAGTAATCTCTGTTATTGTACGTATAATTGTGCCTAGATACTGTTAATTGTCTGCGGTACAGATTACGTGACCCCGCGGACAGGCGTGCGGAGGGTAACGCGAGTGACGTAACGCGATGGGACAATTACTTTACATACTAACTGAATACCTCGAGTTTGGAATGCGAAGCTTTCTAATTACGTACATAATCTACCTATCTATCCATCTATTTATTATTAAAGAGAATAATATAGAAATAAACCATTAGAGATCAAACAATCTATAACTAATTAATGAATGAAAATATACATTGGATTGGAAATACTTAAAACAATATCAGGTGTGTTAGACTTAAGCAATAAGTAGATCATTTATGTTGTGCAAATTCTTCGTTAATTGGTTTTAGAAATTCCGTCAGCTATCGCGACAATGGGGCCAGGAAATAAGGATAGCAAATTATTACGTCCGAACCTTGAGCCTATCGTTCTTGACATCGAGCGAGAACTAACGAAAGAGGAAAAAATGTTCTTTCCTGCAAAAAATATCTTACCTGAAATGCTATCTATTGAGGCATTCAATCCAGGCGTAAAAAGACAATTATATAATATTTGCCACTTCTTCACGTAGTGTCAGGTACAGTGGGGTGCTGGTTTACAATAGCACCCCCCAAGATTTTCCCATAGGTGAAGTAGAAGGCGTAAAATACCTCCAAACTGCACTCGCCAACCCACCTACCAAGCGTTGTGAGCATTGCGAAACAAATTGATGAGGTTTTTTATTGATTCAGGCGTTTTCAGAGTCATGATTTTTTATTCACTTTAGGCATCAAAGAAGCACTTCAACTATTCATTATAACGTACTCTAAAGACTCTACCGCCGCATTCCAAAATATATAGAGCCTACCGAGAAGAAGCGGCAAGAAACTCGAGGCCATTCTTTTCATATACTTTGCTTTATGGCAATTCATATTAAAATAAATATTTATTCACACTTCGCTGAACAAATGCACAAGACAGAGGTGCACTGTGCACCATCCTCCCTCCCGCATAACAAACAGCCCACTCAACAAAAACGATTCGACAAGTGTTTGCCACTCTACAGATGATGACACTGACGTGGTAAATAAGTACAATTACGGAGAAAACGGGAAAATTCACAAAAAAAAGTTAAAAAAAAAAATGGGGCGTCGGGAATTTTTTTTGGCCAACTTGTATTCTCAAAGTGGTCCCCCGAACACGCTCATTTGGTTTGTCGGTCCCTCTACCAAACACCCTATATACATCTTTGCATACAATGAGGGAATATATAAACTTCAGTTCTTAGCTCTACTGTCATGGGGACACGTAGTGTTACCATTAGGCGCACGACTTGCCGGTTTCGACACTCGATAGTATTAAACAGGTATCCTTACTTTTAATGAATAATGTCCATACATAAGTACACAAGCTGGTCATCGTTTAATTGTTTTACTTTGTTATCATCGCTCTAATCGTTATGTATTGAGTTTAGAGGTAACGTTGAGATAGTTTAACAACAATGGACACTTATATTTAATGTCACACGTGTCTGGTACAATGTTAATACTATTAGCAATACATTCAACATCTCGTAAAAATAACTGACGAAGATAGCTTCAAGCTTTAAATAAACACGTAAGAACTGTTGTTTTTTCCACTCGGGGAGATTACGGTTTTATGTTCCCCGGTGGAGTTACTTTAAGTCAGTACTTACTTTACTGAAAAGATTGCTTTATCAGTATATTCTCGTAAATACCAAAGTCATGGATTTGGATAAAATTGAAGTGTATAGAGATAGTTCATATTGTCAATAAATACGCTAGTTTTGTTTTATTACTTCCCGATTGAAAGAGCAGTTAGCTCCTGGGAGTCCTAGGGTATCGACATAGTTTTATTCGTCGATGAAGTCTTGAGCAGAACTTAAGTAACAAATATACGCAGGGCGAAGAAATCTTGGGCCTTATTGAAAAACACTATTAATTTATCATTACATTTCTGTAACGTTAGGTAATGTTTAATTCCTGATGTATCGTACTCGTTGATTTCGCAAATAAAACATACCAGAAGATATTGTCGCTAATTAGTCGTATAAAGCGATGTCAACGTTAAAGTAATGGAACTGGTTTTCATTACGTTTTCTGTTCTTTTGAGATATCAACTTCCACTTTTGTACAATTCAATTCTTATTATAATTGCCTATATTATTTTGACGGTTTAAAAATTCTTCTGTTGCCAATGCCAATATCATTTTGACAATTTAAATAACGCGGTAGGTAACCGTAAACATGTCTGAAACTAACGAAAGTTTCAATCAGGTAATACGATGTACACTGACAAGAAAGAAGTACACTGACTGTCACCACTCTCTTCTTGGTTGAAAACTGTTGCCATGCGGCAGCCGCTTAGATCGATTCTTTCGGGGTTCAGTTATCGGTTAACGTGATGTCGTAATAAAAACCACAGTATGATGGTAGGCACCCTCTGTGCACGACAGACTAGCTTCCTCTCGATAATCACATAGCGGTGTTCTGGCAGCTGTTTTCGAGGGCCAGTTGCCATTCTTAGATCTGACGGGATACCACATTCCACCATAATCATCACTTGCTATCTAGTGAGACAGTAGTCAAACACTAGCCTATTTAGTGTAAGAAACATTATGCGGTCGTGGATGGTAGTATAGATGAAACCTGTAACACCAACTGATTTTTAAAGACAGTTTTCAGAGCACTCTGTTAGGGCTATGTGATAGATTTTCCATCATCAGGGAAGCAGTAGCCAGGCTTGCGCTAGAAAATGCTAACCACCATGCTTGCTATAGCACCGTCACCAGAAGCTCAGATCCCGCTGTCACCACAAGATCAGCAGCTGATCCTTGCTACAGCTGTGAGTGATTTATGATCGGTACAAATTAAAGTATGGAACATTTACTGTTCATTATAGGGCTGTATAATTAATACGTATATACTCTATCTATATGTATTGCATGTCGCAGACTAAGATTGAGTTATAAAAACGTGATCAACCTTAACTATATTTTCCTTCCTTCATCCTTCGGGGCACATAAAAGTCTGTTTTTCGAGTTCTGCAGACAATTTTCGTTGAAACTGTCTGCTTATGTAACTTGAAACTGCTACCATTCCAAACAAAATTTTTATTTTTCCTTTCATTTCGCATTTAAAGCTTTTTACATCGCGTTCTACATGTTGGTATATATATAAAGTAAACAAACACTAGCCGTAAATCTATCGGCTCTAAAACTTGCTTTGGTATACAAAACGAATAAAGTTCAAATTTTGTTATGTTGACGGTACGTTGAAGTATAGTTCTATTGCAAAAACTGTTTAATATCTTCAGAATAAAGTTAAAATTCGTGTGATGTAGATTGTAGGCAGGAACGGTTTGAGCTAGCAACGAACTGGATAGTGACGGATTTAATCGAACGAGAAACATCTGTTTGATACGGGAATCCATTTTGTTTGATTATTTGGCTAACGGCAAGCGGTACCATCTGGCAGTCGCACTTTTCATAAATATTGATTTTTAAACTCATAGCGAAGTGCTGTCATGAAACATGACGTAAAACTGGTTATAGACTGATGCAATCTATAAAATCAATAACCTCGTTGTTTAAGTTAACGTAAGGCTCGTATTCTTACTTTCTCTGGGCACGTGGCACGGTGCGGTGACGAGTCGATTGAACGACTAGTTGTAGAGGGAGATCACCGATGCGATGGACCGACCAGATACGAGCAGCCATAAACGGTCCTCTACACGAGTGCACGAGAAAGGCTGCAGCCAAGGAGGAATAGCGAAGCAGTGTAAGGCGCGTTACACAACCTGAAGTGATGACCACGACCGCTCTGTCAAGAGCGAAGCGATGAAGAAGATAAGTTAACGTAAGTTTTATCTTTGAAGCTTCTCTGACTTTTGTTTTTGAAAAAGATAGAGCTGTCCATTTTGATCTGCCGTGCGATTCTGAAATGATTGAGCTCACCGATGTCAAATATTTTTATGAGATATCGCCCTTGTACATAAGGTTGTTTTTCCAACGTTTCTTGTCATCTATTCATTTGATTCACGGATATTGTTAAAGATGCAACGATGTTTGCTCTTAGACAATCGCACGGCTGTATTCGAATTTCAAACTATTTGTCAGTAATGTTTCTATGACTGTACCATATTTTAGTGTGTTATCATTTACAGTTAATATTTTTAAAAATGCTGAATTTATGATTTCAGTGCAATTAGTAATTATTGAATATTTCAAATTTAGTTATTATCTTGGTGTTAATGTATCATCATAATGGTAAGAGCACGGGTTTATGAGCATCGAAAACCTGAGCAAAGATAAATTTAATTTAAACCTATTTTGAAACAAATGGTTAATAATAATAGTTCTTTTAAAGTGATTAGTTCAGGTGTATGAACATCGTGTTTTCTTATATTTGACATTTCACACATATTAATAATACTTTTTATCTAAATACTTACCTACTTATGTATAATGTTGTGCGAAACATATCTGAGACGTTCAATCATGAAACAATACAATAGATTTCCCATGAGGTCGTGTACTGAGAAAGTTTCTGTATACGTTATTCTAATATCATTCTTTACAATAATATTATATTTCTATTGAAATAAAATAAATCTCACGCTATTTCATGGAATTGTTTTGTGTAGGTGTTCACACAGCAACAAAGATTAGGTACGTAACTAAAATAAAATAGGTCGGGAAATAATTTATTACAGACGTACCAATTTAATGTACACTTTAAAAAACTAGTTATTGCCAGTTGTTAAAAATGAATATTAAAGGAAGGGTTTAAAAAGTAGTATCAAAGTCAAAGTCAAAGTCAAAATCATTTATTCAATTTAGGCATCAAAGACGCACTTATGAACGTCATCTTTTCATTATAATGTACTTTAAAGACTCTACCGCCGCGTTCCAAAATATATAGAGCCTACCGAGAAGAAGCGGCAAGAAACTCGCGGCCATTCTTTTTATATGGATGTTTACAATGTTTCTACTTAGGTACAAATATTACATTTTATGGGTGGCAGAGAGACAGCTTGCCAGAAGTGGAGTATTCCAAGCATCTTTATCTTCTATATAATGTCGAACTTTATAGTAAGCTTTTTTTATTAAAACGTTTTTTACAGTCAACTTGAATTTGCCCTCTGTGAGCTCAGTTATGTGCTTTGGGATTTTATTGTAAAAACGCACACAATTTCCTAGGAATGACTTATTAGTCTTCGCAAGTCTAAAACTAGGTACAGCTATCCTATTTGTATTTCTGGTATTAAAAGTGTGGTGCACTATTTAACTTATATTCAAATACATATAATAATAATACATATAAGGAAGGCAACGTTAATATATTGATTTCTTTAAATAGATTCTCTCAAAGATTCACGGGGACCCATTTCGTATATAGCTCTAATAGCACGTTTCTGAAGGATAAATATGGTCTCTATATCAGCCGCTGAACCCCATAGCAATATCCCATATGACATTACGCTGTGGAAATATGCAAAATACACTAACCATATCCTTCTTTTTAATTCCTTCTCTGTAATTTGACAAGTACAATTAGAAAAATGTAATACTGACTAACATTCTATTCAGTTATTGCAGTGTATCTCACAAACTACTTGACAAAATTTGATGAAATTTAAATGGGACCACACGGGAAGCACCAGCTTTCAAACATAATTAGAGAATCGGTTCACCCAGTCGAAAGTTATGAGGTACAAACATTAAAAAAAACATACAGTCGAATTGAGTACCTTCTCCTTTTTTTGGAAGTCGGTAGATAAAAGACCTATTAGCAGCTTCATCCAATTATTGCCCTTACTTAGCAAATTTACTTTTCCATACGAGCTAAACGTCAAATTTCTTTTCTAAATATATAACAGGTTGTCCTGGCTGACTGACACGTTTATGAACGCACGGCTTATACCGCTGGAGCTGCAAATTTTAAGCACTTTTTTATACTTCCACGGTTGTTTTCAATAAACACATTGCTACTTACGGGATGAAAACGCGTACAACAGTGTGGAAATATCGGGAGCACATAGTTCAGAAGATAAGCCAGTTGAAGTGGCAGTGGGCAGGGCACATAGCACGCAGAACAGATGGCCGATGGGGCCGAAAGGTTCTGGGATGGAGACCACGGATCGGCAAGCGCTGCGTAGGTCGTCTACCGACACGGTGGACAGACGACCTGATGAAGGTCGCAGGACGACGTTGGATGCAGGCCGCTTCCGGTCCTTTTGGAAAATCATGGGGGAGACCTATGTTCAGCAGTGGATGTCCTACGGCTGAGATGATGATGATGATGATCTACTAACAAATGATTTTTGAAAATTTCAACCATATGGGGTGAAACAGCGGGCCCATATGAAAACTATCAGCTACTTCGGTTCACTAGTTATGTCATGTAAAAGAAGTAAATAAAATTACGACGGACTTACGCGATTATAACTCCAGTGTGACTAAATTATATTAAATAGATCACAGTCGGAGTATTCAAGAAGGTGCGGGGGCACATGATTAAGTTTAGACGATTAATACATTGTGTTGATTATGAAATGAGCGCGGCTCTCACACCCACACACTCGTTGCTCGTTACAAACATAATGTCAATGACATGCGGCACCCATTCGCATGGTGCACTACACATTGAGAGGTCCTCCGATACAGAATACAATTTTAGAAGCGTAAACCTGAAGAATGGAAAAACGCCTAATAGGAACTACTTGACATGGGATTAACTGCATCTATCCTTGCTACGAGTATCTATCTATCTATCCTGGAATGAACTGTCTAAGCTTACGTGAGAAACGGTTGCCTTTCTTGGTTTAGCAAGCTATACCAACTTTAACCACATTAGACATGGCATGGTGGCTAAAACGACAATAATATAATTATATAAGATCTGCATTGTTTCATTTTTATTCGAACAATATCAAAGTGTGATGGGCGCGAAGAATAATTCTAAGGATGGGCGTTTTTTTGCTGCACGCTATCTGCTGCAAGAAACATGATAACTGAGTATTTAAGAGCTGGTTGGTTGCTATGGTAACCAAGGACAAGACAAAATAACAAGGTTTCTGATATCAAAGAGAAGCAATATTGCGAGATACCAAACATTAGAGGTAATATAAAGTATGAACTGTGTAAAACTTGCCAGAAGGTAAATTTTAAATCGACAGGTATGTCTCATTTACTAATTAAAGGTGTCAGTTTCGTCATAAAATATGAATCACTGAACGGAAAATAAACTAACAAGACCAATGTGGTCCCTATAAAGTCGTTGAAATAGAAAATGTATCGAAACATTTCTATTTGAACATTTATAAGTACTTAATATGCTTACGTTAAGTACTTACGACGTATTTATCTTTTTTTTTTTCATTTATTTGTATTATTACAAAGTTTGCGTATACTTAAAAAATACCCTATAAACCATAAGTGGTTTGTCGAGGGTATCTCGTCCTTTCCAACAAATCTACCAGGTACCTACTTTGATCTACTGCCAAATTTTAAGGTTTTTAAAATCTACTTAAACTTAATTACTTACTTTGAGTACATTTAAAACATGAATTTTATAATCTAGAACGGCATTGTCCTCCCATCTCATTGAGCAATGTATACATTATAACAGATCAAGCTGTGAAACAGGTTATGCGTCTATGAAAAGAAATAGGTGATAGCTTACTATTATGTAATCTGTGTTGTACAATGCGTACACATTGCACAGAGAATGTACGTCAGTACTGCGCTCGGAAACCGTGATGATAAACCGTGATGATATTAAATCATACTATCATCAATTCTGAGCATCGCAAGCGTCAGGGTGGACGAAGTCAGCTTGTACTAGTGTGTATTTTTCTTGTACATTAATCACTTTCAAGTTCTAAAATATGTAAGTACATCTGTGAATTGTGATGTATCAAGTCATTAACTGTCCAAGCGCGTGAGATGAGCTCGGGCAGTGGGCAGTCTGATGGGCTTTAATTACAAACGCAATTACTCGGCTCGCTCGGCTTATCTCAAGTGAGAGTGGACTGTGGACATGGTGTCTAGACCGGACCCATGTTACACTTTACGGTTTCATGAGTCAGGTAAGTGGTGCTATGATGCATCACTCTACATCTCTATCGGAGCTGCTTCATCGTTCAACCGTTTCAGCGGTAGGTAGCACAGACAAACATACACAGTCTCTAAGAGGACCTACTCTCGATCTTACATTAGTAACTACTCCTACGTCTGTGGTGTCGTCTCCATACAAACGGACTATTGCCCCTATTGCTTCTAATAAGACCCTATGTTTACGTTTTAAATGTTTATCGGGACTTATCACGTATTATTTAATATAGGTAAAAATATGTACCTTTCGCTCGACGTTTCAACCATGTTACAATGGCCGTCGTCACGAGCTGACTGAAAACTGCGGGTGAGTCCGGCGAGAAGAGCGGGTGTTTTGTTCTCCTACCCTCACTTGATCTTGAAAAATCGCAGGGTTGTCACTACGACCCTATGTTTAGTTTTTGGCAAAGGTGATGAAATGCGCAGCATGGAGGTAGGGCGTCATTCAAGATCGAAAATCTTCCATTAAGCGCTATTGTGCAACCCCTCCCCCTGCCTATCCTGGACCATCAAGTGAGATAGTGGTCAAACATTAGTAGTTACTAGTATGTAAAGTATAAAAAGAAGAAAAGGTCGCATGCCTTGTAATGAAAAGCGAATAAACTAAGCAAATATTACCCACTTACTGTGTACTATAGGTATAGTTGATTCACTATTCATTACAAGGCATGCACCTTTTTTCTTTTGTGTCGTTATGCCAGTAGATATTAATAATTGTAATTTTGTTGTCAATGTAGATAAATAAAATGACAGTGGTGGATTATGGCCCAACTCCTCTCTCTTAGAGGAAGGTTCGAGTTCCAGCAGAGGGAATATAATCAGGAGATTAATTGATTATATATTATGTGGGTGGGTACGTAATTGGCTGTTGTTTTTATGCTTTATCATTCCTAATATTGGTTGAAACTGTCAGAGCTCCAACTTCCTACATTACCCGACAAGCTTGTCGCGTGCAGCTGCACCAAATAAGGGCACTGTACCACATCGCGTGGTTTGATACTCTAATAAACGATTGCTTACAAACTTTATACTCTAATATTTAACAAACAAGGTGTTTTATTAAATGTTCAATAAGTTATCGAATTTACTATATAGTTATAGCATTTAATAATAAGGTTGAGAATAGCATACGAAGTCAGGTGCGTGTGGGCTAGCCCATTCACGCATACCGATTTGGTTATGATCGCCTTAATATCGTTTTGAAATCGATTGGTATTACCTTTGTTTGTCTGATAATGTTTAAGATTTTATTAGTACAGATTTAAACTTGTTTTCACAATGTCTTTTAAGAGGATTGCATCCTAAAATCCTCTTAAGGAAATCTACGCAGCATAGCTTGTTAGTTCCATTAATACTAATCGTCCTGAAAGCTTTAACAGTCCATGGCAGGGTTCTAAAGTTCCATCCATCATTGGTCCAATGTTTGCTTGCAATACAAATATCAATAACTTGCACAGAACAAATAGTATATCCTAGTAACAACTGCTTTGCATAACTTACTACGAGTAGTTTCGGAGGGCCATTGAAATGCACACTACCCTTTAACAGTTTAATGAAACACAACTAAAAGTAGATCTATTTGTAAGGTTTTTCAACATTAGAAATGCTTTCTATATGTTTGTAATAGTTGAAAATAAATAATTGTATTCTCTATTGCTAATGGTCAATCTAAAGGAAAATAAAATGACCCGCGACCAGTTAATGGGTCGCCCTACCGGGACCGCGGTCAAACAGCGGGCCTAACTAGAACATTTGTTTGAGTTAGTGTTACAACAACGTATAGTTGAAGTTAAACAAGTAAATTCAGTACAAACTATAATTTATCTAGTACCACTGGGGCACCGAGAACTCGTAGGTTGTACGACGAAGCGTAGGTTTATATATTCGTGCTACGGGCTTTGAACTTCAAGCTTAAACGGTAGAGTTCTACGGTTTCTGATGTCAAAATATCTCTGTCACACCGATTGTGTATCGGAGAGCATCAAGTGTTGGACAAAACTATTATGTGAAAGTACATGATGATAGCATAATGTAAGCAGCTTAAATAGATTTCCTTCATAAACTGTGTGCTGTTTGATGATAATAATGTACGTTTACAAACGTGATGTATTATAATATAAATCTATATTATTTCACCTTGTATACCTTTTTTCAGCACCAGCCCCATGGACTTCAATGATGCTTACCTGTGAACAAAAACACATGTATATGAGTTACTTGAAGTAACAAGGCTATAAACACATATTGATAGCGATTCACTTGTTCAAAAAACTAATCTAAACTACCGAACTAAAAATGTATTATGGTGGTCCTTATCCTGTTAACAATAAAATCCAAAATCATTAATACTTAGAATGACACTTCTAAAAATAGGATTATTCTATTCAATTTTAGGTTCTTTTAGCGAGCACCAAGTTACGTGTCGACTAAACTATCTAAAATATGCCCACAATTGAAGAGAAATATCTAATTTTAGTGCTGTCATTCGAAAGTGTTATGCTAATTTGGATTTTAGCCTAAACAAAATAAGTACTGCCATAATTTAGAGATTTTTAGTTAAGAGAATGCTTACAGAATCGACACCAATTAATTGAATAGCGAACTGTTGTAATCCGTTTGAGCACATGGTGTGGTAGACTGTAGCCACATACAATAGTTATAATGTTTTATCGCATCCTCAATTAGTTTAGAAATCGAATCGGAAGCGTTCGGCGAACCGGTTTCTTTGTCGTACGCCGTCAAGTATTCAGTAGACAGGTGTAGCTATCTCGTTAATGAGAACAAAGGAATTGGGATTCGTGAACGTGATCCTGCAGTCAATGTTTTGCTACTCATCTGCCTGACTTGATTATGGGTTGAAAACAGTTGTCAATCGAGCGTTTCAGCCAGTCTGTCAGTATTTTGTAAGTCTTGGCTATCAACAGTCTCTAATAGCAAACATCGTTGCATGTTTGACAACATCCGTGAAACAAATGACGAGATGACAAGAAACGTTGGAAAAACATCCTTGTGTACAAGGGCGGTATCTCTTAAGTATTTGATGCTGAGCTTTGAGCTCATAGACGATCGCAACGACGAATCTTAAGAGAATCGTACGGTCATATTCTTTCATTTCAACAATCGCCTTGGAGATACTCTGAGGGCCGTATTCTAGAAGTACATTTAGCAGTTAGTCTAGCTTTGAGTATCATTATCATCATCATCAGCCTGTAGCAGTCCACTGCTGGACATAGGCCTCTCCAATTGTTTTGGTGTTTCTCTGAGGGATCGCATCAGAAATGAAGTGATCCGTCAGAGAACCAAGATCATCGGACATAGCCCACCGGATCAGCAAGCTGAAGTGGCAGTGGGCTGGCCATATTAGCCGTAGAACCGACAACCGTTGGGGTAAACGAGTTCTAGAGTGGAGACCGCGTCTCGGCAAACGTAGTGTAGGACGTCCTGAGGCTTTGAGTATAGATCTGAGTAAATATTGTTTTATAATGTACCGTCACATCTCCGCTACAGTCAAGAGTCACAACTGAGCATCGTCCTGGAGTATTGTCATTAATCCACAAAATCAATATGGAATAGTTAAAAATACTAATGCAATATCATACATTTGATTGCGTATATAAGACACTGAACTAAGGTTAGTATCGGGATTTGTAACTTAGTTTCAAATCCCGTCAGTTTGACACATATTAAACTATTATTATCCGACAAAAATGTCAAACATACTCGCGTTTCAAAACGTCGTCCCACGTTTTGAACATATCAGACCCGGGTCCACATACTCGATCCCTAATACTAGTGTACTGTCGGTAAGTTAATATTTAAATGGTAATTGTATTAATTCCTAGACACATAGATCTGTGTATAAATAAATATAACAAATAATGCAAAGTTATGCAAGAAATATCGGTTACACGTGAGAGCTAAATGTAGCACAATTGTATTCTTCTCTTATCTATAAGTTATTTTATTCTAGAACATTGTTATTCTTATGGATAACGAATCTGCAGTAAAAACGTTCTATGGAACCCGTATCTTATGTTGACTTGATTTTTTCTTTTTATTTTGTAACGATTTATGTTTATGTTTCTTAAGTTCTGGTCAAAATTAATGATAATAGACACAATGACATTGTGTTGTAAACATAAATTATGTAAATTAACTACAAAAGAAGCAAAAAGTATTGTAAGTCATCGACATTTTGGATTTGATCGAGACGACCGGCTTGACTGACGAATACCAATAAGCCCACATATTTAAATATTTAAGTCGTCCACAATTAACACTGTGAATAGCAAATAAAACAAGTACAATTTGAAAAATTTGATACCGATTTCCATTCTATTTAGTTATTGGAGTGTATCTTAAAAACGACTAAACCGAATTTGATGAAATTTAAATGGGACTACACGGGAAGCACCAGCTTTCAACCTCCATTCCAAATCCATTGAGCCCTTGTAACGTGTACACCATCCTCATTCACTCACTCACAAACTCATGCATCTATAACATTTGAAGAAACGGTTGTTAGGACATTTAGAAATAAGGCACTTTAGAAGGCATTTTTAACTATTACTAGAGACTGCCCGCGACTTCGTTCACGTAGTAGGCTCTGCCTTCAGCCTCGCTATAACTTCGTTTTCGTTTTATAAGAACCTTTCCTAACAACAATTAACACAACAAAAAAAAATATCAGCGAGATTGTTCCATCCGTTCTCAAGTTCTAGCGTGACCAGGAGAAATAGGGGTTTATTTATATATATATAGAAATCACCACTACTTGTATATATTTATACATAGTATATAGTTTTATAATAGTGTGCACAAGAATGAGTAAGGTAGCGCAAACAAGCGATAGCGCGGCTGTGGGTTAGCGAGTCAGAGAAGATTATTGCGAATTTGTTCAGCTATATACGTTTCCTTGTGTAAACACAGCCTTATCTGAGTTCAGTTTGAGTCAGAATGCAGCTGACTGTAGTCACTGCAAAATGTATGCTGTAAATCACACTATTAAAAGTATAATAAAGAAAAATACGTTTATAAACTCATACCCACTATATACCCCGCACTAGGAGTCCATAAGTCGAAGGAGGAATTCCCCGACCGCTGACCGCAGAGGGCTGAGCACGAAAATCTGTTTAATCACGGTATTATTATCTATAAATATTACCGCGGTTTAAGTGTAACGTAATCCCATCGTTAACGTATTCAGTACAAACTGTCATTTATCTAGTACAATAGTGGCACAGATAACTAATAGTTTGTACGTAAACGATACGATAACGTTACACTTAAGCAGATTTTCGTGCTCGGCCCACAGGGATCGAATCTGGGATCCCAACAAAGCTAAAGGAAAAAACGCGAATGAATGTCTTTTGAATCTATTGATGGGTCTTTGTTACTAACTAACGATAAATCTACTGAATTCATTTGGCCGAGATTTTAAACGTATTTGATAAGTTACCTGGAATAAATGTGCTATTGCGTGTCTACCTACGCGTAGGCTACTTGTATCCCAAACAAGTATAATTTTCCGAGTGAGTGGCGCCAGGGGGCGCCCTGATCCTAACTAGGATCATTTTACGAGAACTTTGGTCTCACAACCTACTCAAAACGTGCGCCTGTACTCATACACTAGTCACTTTTACCTGTGACTTTGCACGCGTTTTCTCTACACACCAAAATTCATCAAAACTCACTCTACCATTACGGAGTTTTGTGTTACTGCTAAAATAGATTTATATCGGTTGGAGATAAGGTTATTTCCACCTTCATATTAGTGAAAGAACTTTGAGAATCGGGTCTTTAGTTCCGGAGTTTATAGAACCTCCGACATCCACTCTTAAAAATACAAAATATTTTACCCTGCAATTGAAGATTATGAGCCGAATGTTATGATGAAGTATGCTCCAGGGATTCAGCCACCACACCATGCAGACAATATACACAAATATAATTCAAGAAAACAACTGCAAATAAAAAAAAAAGTATTAAAATCAAATAAATGAGACACCTAGTAATTTTAATTATAACACATGAATGGCTACATGGGGGTGTTTGTATGACTGGAGCAGCCTCTACTGGACTGCAGAGACGCGATATTATACACTTGTAATATAATCTTAATGGAGCATAAGTTCAAGATGCAACTAGTTTTTTCAAGGAAAATTGTAATGTTTTAGATTCATTAGCTAAAACGGAAAACAAGATGTGGGAGTGAATCGCATAAATTCCACGTCATGCCTTGACTTTTTATTGTATAAATAAACATGTAATTATGAATAATAAAACGAGTGTTATGTAATAAAATAATATGTTAAAACATGCAGTTAGCGGTGATAGAGGCGGCGGTTCCTGTGCACAGGTGTGCTATTGTAAGGTGTGTTTGTTTTAGCGACTGGGTTTTCTTGTTGTTTCCTTAAATTCGTAATTATTTAGAAACTAAAGCAGGTAGGTGTTGTGGTACAACACATATACATCTGCAAGTATCTATACCTACTTATGATCTCTTATGTTTGTAACGTCTTAATTAAGCTCATTCATCATACATTTACTCAATTAATGCAGTACAAAGGCAAGAGATATAATTATTTACTTCCGGTGAAGGCATAACATATCATGTGTTATGTTCGAGCAAAAATGTTTTATACAATATAACTTTTGATTTATTTAAATTAAATTTAAATATATAGTTGCCATATAAGTACGTTTATTCAAACTACTACTACGTGTTACGTGTGACCTCCACACCATACCACATCAATATGTTCTATTTAGGAAAAGAAAAGCACATAAAGTTCTGGAAATCTACACATCTACACTGAAATTGTACATTAAGCCCCTTGTTGGTTACTTGAAGTGACCGTTGATAAAATTAAGAAAGCAAGTATAATACCTATATTCGACACGGTAGTATAACTCATCTCGCAATGTTCCGTCTTTATAGGCTAGTGCCTAGATTGTGTATTGATTTACCCGCAGACTTCGAAAACAATTTAGAACCAAGTTAAGTTATAAACTAGCACTGAAAAAGTTATTGTTGGATAGATTACCTACCTGAGCACAATAAATATTACATATTAGTATAGATATTTTAAATGATATATATTATTGGTATAGATATTTAAAATATATATATATAGATAAATAATTGTAAATGTATCAGAAATATTATTACTTATATACCTAATCTTATAATACAACTACTTATCTACACGTACGTGTATATAATTGTAATAAGTCATGAGAGTTAGCATCTGCCTACAAACCGCTACGCAGTTTGCCAGAATTATGTTATGTTACTATGTATATACTCGTTTTGTTTATAAATAAATAAAAAAAAAAAAAAATGTATCAACATTGGTTTTGTATTGTAGCCTTGATGAACACTCAGACAGACAAACTGCGTTAAATTTGTAGTATGGATACTATTACGCGCAAGCCATATTGCCTTTTAGGCCTTGTAGCGCATTGATTAGTAATCAATGCCTAGTACAGACTCTACCCAGTTTCAGCAACTAGCAGGATGTTTAGCAACAGGAAGTTGCGCTCGGTACTGCACTATCAACAATTATAGTTCTTTAGCAATTGCTTGAATACGTATTAAGGTAAGCATAGTGTTTCTTTTGCTATCCAGTACAAAAAGGATTTAACATTTCAAGCAGCATGTGGCTACAAATACTACTACGCCTAACAAGGTCTGCTGTAACTTCCCGTGAACCACTGAGTGGCGCCTCTAGTTTAAAATTAAAATAATTACGACTCCAAAACCTAATAGTTTTCTCAAATCAACACACAATCTAAGCCACGTACACACCTCACTACTGGAACAAGTTTATCATTAGAATAACGAGAAATAAACCAGAATTGGGAATATTAGATCCGCCATTGCGAAGTACATCTATTAAACAATTCTTAACCAGGAAAACATAAATTACTACAAGTAGTTTCTTAGTCATCTGTAAACTAATGAAGTCATGACTCAGAAGCAAGTGTCATAATTTGCCAACGCGACCCCTGGAGCCATTATCTTGACCCAAGATCCAATAACGTGACCCTGCTTAACGAATTAAGGGGTCAAACGAGGCGGGAGGTCTCCCTTGGAAAACGAGCAGAGTGGGCGTTGTCAAATTGGACATCGATTCGATTATGTCGGCAGAATTTAGATTTATGGGATCATCGTAAAAGGTTTTTTTTAATTCGGCTTACGTAAGCAGGCTTGGAGATAAACCTGTTTTGTTATTATACAAATTAGCGTTTGACAAGATAATGATACACTACCTACAGACTCTTCTGGCTAGCTGCCGGTACATAGCGTTAGGTTAGTTAGACACGGTTTTAAACCTTGAGAGTTGCAGCTAAACAGAATGAAAGCTCGTAACACCATGCTTTGGATTGCCTCATGATGCTACCTGCACTGAAACCTTCAGCCTGAGGTACGTCTCGAACTGGTCCCTGTAGAACCAACAAGTGGGGTGGTGTTCAAACGTTATGCACCTCTACCTATCAAATATATAAACCTAAAATAGGGTTATTATATGTTGCATACCACTAAAAATAAAGAGTAAAAAATAGGAATTTTTCCACTTATTCTTACTATTCTTCTACTATATATTCTTACTAAAATGCTAACATTAGGATTTATGTTTAAATTTCCTTCAGGTGATCCCAATCTCTCGTATAACTACCTAATTAATCTGTTGTTTATTTTGATAATCAACAGAATTAGCGAAAGTAAACCATATTTATAACAATAAGGTTACGTAAATTAGTGTTTTCGTATAATTATGTCTCTAGTCATAATTTCAAGATCTCTAATGGAATATGGCTGCAGACAGCAAACAATAGAACGGAGTATATAACAAAACAATATATAGTACATCGACGCTATTGCAATAGACATCGCACATCGCCTCACAATACACTTTTACCTCGTCTAGTCGACTTGTGTTCATTGTCATGTGAAATCGTGATTAGCGCCTCGAGCCGATCACGTCATTTTCATTCATTACCACTCATTTGCATTCACCGAACGATTCGACACGGCTGCAACAACTACTGGACTGTGACAGACTATCTTATGTTGCTCCTCAGTACTGCAGTCATAATGCAAGAACAGACATGCTCAGGAAAAGGTGTTGGCAGGCGGTGGCGTGTGTGGCGGGTCGCCATCTTCCCTCAAGTTGAGGACGGCGATGGCTGTCATATGCGTCAACTCATGAACGGTTGCTGTCTGCGGATACTGGTCTGCTTTGAATGCTTATACCAACTCAGAAACAAAGTAATATCTATGATGTAGTATTAAAAAAAAAAAAGTAGAAATTAACCACACACGTTGCAGTTCCTGGAAAAGTAGGTTGATTCTTGCGAAATCTATTGTATTATTGGCCAAATATAGCGAATCGCGAGTTTTAACTCGGGTTAAGGTGCGGTCCAATCCTAATTTTAAAACAATTTACGATGCTTTACATAAGGTTGAGAATTGCTTACCAGAATGGACGATGTAATGCGAAAATTCAATTGAATACGTGCTAATAGTTTCTATATATATTTCGTACAATCAAATGATTAAACTTTAATTATAAAAGAGTCCATAGTTCACTAGTAAATTTCATTAGAAATTCGAATATGATACATTCATTGAAATATATTTGCCCATAATTGAATAAAAATGCTTTTTCCCACGAAGAACGTAAGAAAAATTGCAAAATTTAGGGAATGTTGCCGATTTTTTTCTATCGAGCCAAGTTTGCTCAATCGTTTATTGGCTCCCATACTTCATAAGGACATATATTCAATTGACACAACGTTTTTTTTCGAACTTCGGTTATTAGGTTTAAGCGTCGAAAAACTAAGTTTTCGCGAAGTTGAATCATGAAATTTGGAACTCATTTCGCCTTAAGTAGATAGTGTTTAGAAAATAAGTAGTTCTCGTGTCTCCTAAATGAGCAAATATTTAGTTACAATACTAAATTGCAAAAAGGTATTAAAAGGCACGGACCTTGGAGTCTGTGGACTGTAGGTGTTTATAAAAAAATACTGCAATCAATACATTACAAATATCTAGTAATTATTTTTCACTCCGTGTCCGTTGCCCCACACTAAGTGATGTTTGTAAGTGTTGCAGTTAAACAGTGCTTAGTTAGAAACACGTAGCCGGTACTATTCAGGCTGTCGCAAGCACCAGGTTCATGTTTAGTTAACTCGTGTTGTTTTCGCCGGCGACAGTTTATTGCCTATTGTGTTGCACATAAAGTAGAGAAAAGGCACTTGTTTTAATTTCTCGAGCCGCGTACAGTAAATGGTGAATAAAAGATTTTGTGTAAGACGACAACAGCATTACTGTTAAAGGTGAATAAAATTATTTAGCGATTTTATTTAATAGCTCTCCCCTCCGATCCAGATGATTAAGTCTCTCTCGCAACGCAAAGCGTCCCGCATTCTAAATAGGTACGACCCGTTCTACAAAAGTCAAGATGCAAGTCTAGCTATAGGTAGGTAGGTAGGTAGATATCTACACGATAAGAGTACCAATCCGTAGTACCTATTATAAAAACGGTTGTGACTCTTTCACTCTGTCTGTCTGTTTGTTACCTTATCACGCCTAAAACGCACGAACGGATCGGATAAACTTTGTCAAGGAGATGGATTATATGCCGGGGAAGAACATAGGATACGTTTCATCATCATCATCATCATCAACATTCAATGCATGGTGATGATGTTGTTGTTTCACCAGAGTGGTAATGCATGTCATGCATTACATTGAATCAGCGGGGCACAGCTAGTTGTACTCGTATATATATTATATATATTATAACCATTTCTAGCACTACTCATGTATTATATAAAGTGTGTTAGAAATATGTAGGTATATATTTTGAAAGTTGTATAGAGCCACGTGCAGACTGATAAGACAATTTATTTTAATTTAATAATATAGTAATGTTTAGTTTAAATTATAAAATAACATGTACTTAGTTGACCGTGTATATTGTAAACTTTATATTATCTACACTATTCATAGTATAAAGAGGAAAATTTGTATTTGTGTGTGTGTGTGTGTGTGTGTGTGTGTGTGTGTGTGTGTGTGTGTGTGTGTGTGTGTGTGTGTGTGTGTGTGTATGTTTGTAATAAATAAACCCAAAACTGCTGTACCGATTTCAAAAATTCTTTCACCTTTGGAAAGCTACATTCTCCCTGAGTCACATAGGCTATATTTAATCATCACTGCGCTGGATGAAACCGCGGAGTCTAGCTAGTGTTTTAAAGAACTAAATTGTTAAACAAAAAAAGAAACGGTTTGCCGTTTTTTATGGAAAGATTTTTGTCTAGATACTTTAGACCTCAAGTTTTACTAGACTTCTACTAAACTAATTTAAAAGGATCATATGGTGAAGACGCCGTTGTGTCACACACAGATTAGACTAAGTGTTTAAAAAAGCAAATTATCATTTTAAACTGGCATTTGAGCTTGCTGCTTTATATTCTTATATCTAAACAAATATAACTTCGCTCGTTAAAAAAATTAGGATGAAAAATCAAAGTAGAATCGATTTACTTTATATAGTCGAATATCATCGTTATCAATTGTATCGTCGTCCCTATTATCGAGTAATTGCACACTTTCAACACGTGTCGGTTGATAAATAACGGCGTTATCAGTAGGTACTACGCCTAATAAGTTAGTATCATTTTTTGATTGCTTCTCTCTCCAATTAAGGACATTATTGAAAACCTTTTGAGCCATTGGTTTGCATGTTTTTACTATACTTGATAGGCTAGTGTTTGATGACTATCTCACTTGATGGTTAGTGATGATGCGGTCGATGGTGATAACACACTATACTTAGAATAGCGACCGCCTATCTGACAGCTGCCGGAACACCCAGTTAGCTGGTTAGCGACAGGTTTTCAAAACTTGACGGTGGTAAGTAGCCACGCGGATACCAGAAGTATCCTACCACTATGCTGTAGATTTCATCTCGATGTTCCCTTCACCGAAAGGTCAAGCCTGAGGTACCGAGATCGATCCCTCGGTCCGCCTGGGCTATCACCGCTTCATCAGTAATGTTAAAGTAGTGAACCAACTGAATATCAAAAGTTCTGTGCAGCCCTGCATTGAACTCATTCAAGACTATTGATAATCTAATATTATGGAATAAGTACGTATGTAAATACGAGTAATTATGCCAACATCATAAACGTACATTGATGTTAGAAATAAAATAAATGGTTGAACGGAGTATAATGCTCTGGACCCTGCACTCGAACTGTTGTTTGCTGTGTTATTAAGCATAAACCAATGACTTTATTTTTTCATACCATCGGTAATTTAACATGGAAGACAATGGAAAAGGGCCTGAAAGGTTTCCAAACTTTTGCCTAATTGTCGTGACAAACAATCGAAAAAATCATACTCGTACTAACAAGATCCAAGCAAAGTCAAATATTTGGTTAAAATAATGTTTACACACTCACATCCCTCGCACTAAAGATCTCTGTGCCGCGGGAGGCATGGACACACACAATAACACATCGCATTTAAAACTCGAGAGCAAGCATTTCTGCTCGTCACACAAATATTTGTCACGATTGGAACCTAGGCCCCGCACTTCAAAGGCAGGCTTGCTACCAACCGAGGGCCGTCACTGGTTTTGTGTAACCTTAATTAAATGTCAATCATGGAACATAGTGACGAGATACGAACTATACAACAGGAGAAACCGCGGGACTGCGAGAGTATACGCGGGAATTCGCCGCCAGTCGAGCGACACATTTCTTTGGTGCGCAACAAGTTTGTATGTAACTCAATTGAATTTACATTCGTGTTACAAAAACATTAGGTGAAGGACATGTTCATCTCACACTCTAACACTTATGAATATAAAAAGACTTTACGTTTAAGATTATGGTAACTGTAGTGGGCCAGCTCAAGGGCATGCAAACTGCTATGCGCAGTGGAAGAAATACGAGTAGTTGTAGTCTGCAGGCGACTGGATTCAAGATTTGACTTCCACATTTATGTCCTCGATTTACAAGAAGCTACACCAACCAAGACATCTATTGCCTCACAAATCAAATAATTTATTACGTTTTTGATTGGGATGAATTGCCCAGATACTCATGGAAATCGATCAGTGGTAGTGAAAACAGTAAGAAATTTGTACAACAAACTGTACAAAATATAGTTGAGAGACACCTGTAAGTCTGCTAAGAGGTGTCTGAACGTGACGTCGTTTGTTTTGTCAGACGCCCGTTACGGGTCACTGAGTCAGCCGCTATTTCACATCTCGCTTGCAAACTCACTTTGCATTTTTTTATTTTCCAACTGCAAGCGCAATTTTTCAGTATTCTTTTAAAGTGTCAGAACCAGATAACAAGTATTAGAACTGGGGGCGATTCCACTGACTGATTTCAAATCGAACCGTAGCTGAACGGAAACTTTTATAAGTACGTTTTCTTCTTCTGCCATTGAAAAACAGCTCCAGTTACTTTTCTAGCGACGACAGAGATCAATCTAAACTTTATATTCTGCTGACTCAATAGATCATGAACGCGACGCTAACGCATATTCGTATATAGAAGCGTTTAATGTATACTATGTTTATTATCTAGAAGTGTTTAAGATCACGTCAGGTCCCAATTTGTGTACAGAAATAGTAGAATGTCTTTTTGGGTAATTACCGAATGACAACCGTAGCCGAACTGCAGTTGCAGCGAGATAGATTGTTGAACGTTGTGAAAAAGTAGTTAGTAACAGACTAGTTGTAAATAACAGACGGATTGGTCTCCTGATGTACCCACACCGACGTATCTTTGCAATCACTGATATAATTATAACGCCCTGATGATATTGAAAACTGCCATGGGCATACATCTCCAGTACATACATAACATTTTGGTGACTGTAATAAAAATACTTAAAGTTTGATTAAATTGTCTTTAAAGCACTAACGCCTCCTTAGCGAGTTTGAAATTAATAGAGAGAAAGAGTTAAATTCAATGTTCGGGTAGACGGTTCATGATTTGATTTTGCACATAATTAAAAAAGTAGTGATCGGCTATTTCATCCGCGTTGACAATGACGTCCAACAGAAATATAATACACACGCATTGTGCTAAAATACTCGTAGTAGCACCACTCAAATATAGACTATAACCCGCGGCACGTAACTCTAGCGCTGAGCGAAATGTGGAGGGGATATCTGCGCATGGGTACAGTCGCGCACATGTGACAGAGAGAGAAAGGAGTCCCTCGTCTTCGATGTGACAGAGAGAGACAAGAGTCCTTCGTCCCTGTAGCCCCCCTGTGATACCCAATTTTTGACTTCTGCGCAATAACGGTCAGCGCTAGAGTTACGTGCCGCGGGTTATACGTCGTATTCCAAAATCGGTTGTATTCCAGTTCTGTGAAACAGTAGCTTATGTTCATTCGTCCAAGCGGCTGATTATCTTACACGTTGTATTATAGATATTTAAATCATTACACTGTGCATGTAATGATTACTGATAATAAAGCACATTGATCTTTCTACCGATATAATTATTATTTACTGTGATCGTAATCACTCGACTAAATATTGAATTATCAATAAATTTCCCATGTTTTTCTTTGATTCACCTTTATTACCCATGAGTCGTGGATGCCGATGGAAGCAAACGGCAAGTCAGCGTTCGTGGTTGCGTTCAAAGGTGCAAGCCGTCAACGGTACGCGTTATCCCTCTGGTATAGTAACTTATTGATATGTTTTAATTGATTTTCTTTTTTTTCTGGGGTAAAAACGTCTGTGAAGATTTCTCGTTCTGAGGTTGTAACTAACAATAAAGTTATTGAAATATATAAACTTCCAGAATACGGGAGTAGGAGAATAGAGCAATAACCATCCGGCTTATTACAAAACGTAGACATAAGATAGGCCCGAGTTCAAACCGTGGTTTGAGGGATATTACGTAGAAAAGTTGCTTAGACCGTGGTTCAAACTTGACATTCTGGACTATCCACATTTTATAATAAGGCGTTGTCAAGTTTGTCATATCCTAACAACCGTATCAATTTGAAAAATTTTATACCGACTTCCATTCAATTCAATTCAGTTATTGGTGTGTATCTCAAGAACTACTGAACCGAATTTGATAAATGGGGCACAGGAAGCACCAGCTTTCAAACAAAAAAAGAATTTTGAGAATCGGTCTACCCAGTCGAAAGTTATGAGGTAACAAACATAAAAAAATAAAGTCGATTTGAGTACCTCCTCCTTTTATTGGAAGTCGGTAGAAAAAGTAAAAGTAAGTACTTAAGCAACAATTTAAATTCTATAGATTAGTATTTGTCTGAAGTGAGAACTATCTAAGGTTAGAATTCTTAACCGAGTATTAGTCACCATTTCCTTTACTTAAGCAATGAGAACACGTCCGTTTTTAGTGCTAAAGTGAAGTTTTATAAAAATGACATTCGCACATTAGTCCGCACTGTGAAGGATCTATTATGCTGTAGATTGAAATCCCATGACAACAACCTAATACAAGAGTAAAAACATACATCCAATTTTGATAGTGTTATATCATTACTTACATAAGCATTTACTATAAGTACCTTCATTACTCGACTACAGAATTAAGATTTTATGTTGAAGTAATCGTCAACTAATTACTTGTTTATAAATACGGCTGTATGACTTGACAATGCCGTCTTCCAGCGTTAAAAAGCCAAAGAAGATAGTTTGGAAAGTTATTATGAATGCACAGAAGATCCCTCGACAGCATTAACGGCAGCCAGAGGGCATCTGTAGTGTAGTGTTGTGTCATCGGACGAGTATTGGACACGGCCTCGATATCACGACTTGCTACCGACCGCGGCGCTCGTCCGCGACGATCTATGTGTTACGACATGATCATTGCTTACCTAGACTTACCTATCGACAATATCGACTTTCTTATAGGTTCAGTCCAGCTTAACACTCGTAGTTATAAACAACCTGCTGCTAAGTAATTTCTCAATGAAGTAATTACTTGACGATAGAGTACTTCAACATAAAATCGTATTCTATAGTCGAGCTATGAACGTTTCTTAATAAATTAAATACTTACATGAGTAATGACATAACCCTATCAAAACTGGATGTATCTTTTTACACTTGTATCAGGTTGTTTTCATGATATTTTAATTTTTACAGCGTAATAGCTTCACAGTTCAGACTTGTGTGCTAATGTTATCTTTATACAATTTCACTTCTGCAATAAGAATGAAAAATTGACGTATTGTCATTGCTTAAGTAAATAAAATGGTGACTATTACTCGGCTAAGAATTCTATCTTTTGATAAAGTCAAAAAAAGTCAAAAGTCAAAATCATTTATTCAATTTAGGCATCAAAGACGCACTTATGAACGTCAACTTTTCATTATAATGTACTTTAAAGACTACCGCCGCGTTCCAAAATATATAGAACCCACCGAGAAGAAGCGGCAAGAATCTCGGGGCCATTCTTTTTATATGGATGTTTATAATGTTTCTACTTAGGTACTACAAATATTACATTTTATGGGTGGCAGCGAGACAGCTTGCCAGAAGTGGAGTATTCCAAGCATCTTTATCCTTTATCTTCTATATAATGTCGAACTTTATAGTAAGCTTTTTTTATTAAAACGTTTTTTACAGTCAACTTGAATTTGCCCTCTGTGAGCTCAGTTATGTGCTTTGGGATTTTATTGTAAAAACGCACACAATTTCCTAGGAATGACTTATTAGTCTTCGCAAGTCTAAAACTAGGTACAGCTATCCTATTTGTATTTCTGGTATTAAAAGTGTGGTGATCACTATTTAACTTATATTTATGTAAATTTTTACGAACATACATTATATTTTCAAATACATATAAGGAAGGCAACGTTAATATATTGATTTCTTTAAATAAATCTCTCAAAGATTCACGGGGACCCATTTCGTATATAGCTCTAATAGCAAGTTTCTGAAGGATAAATATGGTCTCTATATCAGCCGCTGAACCCCATAGCAATATCCCATAGATATTTCTAACTTCAGACATATTCTAGTCTATAGAATTAAAATCGTTGCTTAAGTAATTACTTTTACTTGTTTATAAATACAGCAATTAGAATCATAACTAATTTCTTACGTTTTGCGATTTGCCTGTATCCTTTACAGGATATTTATAATGCCGACTTTGTATATTTCACAAATACAATAAACAAACAAATTAGCTGTGCCCCGCAGCTCTGCCTGCATGAAAATTAATTATGTTACAGAAATATATTTCTGTGGTTTAGCTCGTCTATATTTTTTCTTTCCACACCTGTCTGCGCAGTTTTCATTCATTTTCATTCATTCAGTAGTATAGACGTGAATGAGTTACACACACACAATGAAGCGTCAACAATTGCAGTATTATCCTGATGCTTCAAACAAACAAAGATGAACAACGGAACCCGAGAATCAATCATCCTGTATTTTTTGATTTTCTGTACCAATTGGAACCTATTCGATTGGAAATCTCGTATTCTCGCTTTGACGTTGAGCTTTTGAGAGCATTCGACAATTTCATATCGAGTATTTCGTACGTTATTGGTATTTATAAGAATACTCTGTTTCATTTGTCTTTGCTTTAATTTGCTAACAATCAACTGTATAAAAATAGCTGCATTGATTTGGGTTCTTTGCTCTGTTTTACTGTCATTGTGACGGATGCAATTCAATAGTCGAGCACTGCAGTTCGTCAGAAGTGTCACACGGTCACAAGTGTAGCACTGCAGTGCGCCAAACGCCGTGAGATATTAAGTTATTAAACCTTATGTGCCTGTGCCTGCATTAGATAAGACTGTGCTATCAAACAGCAACGAACATCACTGCTTGGCGGTAGATATAGGTAATATGGTCTATCTCCGGATGAACTCGTTTACAAAGAGTCCTACTGCTACTGACATAAAACAAAATTAAAATAGCAGTTTTCATTTATGTTTTTTATCAAGCCGGAACGTTCAGCCACCTGAAACGTGAAACACATTTTCTTTACTCAGATTCTGCTACGTATATATTTTTTTAAATTAATTATATTAAAAGTAGGTCGAAACACTGCACGTGTTTGGTACAAAGTGAGTCATTGCAAGTTTTTGCAGATTTATCGTAATTACTGTGTCGTAACCTACATCCCCGCCGCGCGACGCTCCGTTATGTGCACGTTGCATAACCACTGTTTTGTTATGTAAATGCCTACATTCGGATAGTCTTATACATTATTATGCATCCGGAGAAATATTACTGTGCTCCGAAAGTAATAAAAACCAGCTAGTTACTCGTTGGACTCGTCTCACTGCGGTTTACTTTCCACCACAATTGTTTATTTAGAATAGCTGTTTTCGAGATACTTAGCACCGGGTACTCACATTACAAGCTCATCAGCAATGAGTCCTTAGTTCGGGCTAAGCTGCTTAGTCTTGAGCATCGACGTAAAGATGCTAGTCTATCGGTTTTTTATCGGATACATTTCGGAGAGTGTGCATCGGATCTGCACGATCTAATTCCCTCCTGCCCATTTTTCTATCGGACTGCCAGAGCGGGCACAAAAAATCGTCACCGCTTTATGGTTGATATTCCGAAAACCCCTACGAAGCGCTTTGAGTCCACATTTATTGTGCGAACTGCGAGTCTGTGGAATTCGCAACCGGAATGGGTGTTCCCCGAAGGTTACAATCTGGGTGTCTTCAAATCACGAGTGAATCGGTTCCTTCTAGGCAAGCGTGCTCCAACGTAGACCGCATCATCGCTTAACATCAGGTGTGATGGTAGTCAAACGCAAGCCTATTTACTTATAAAAAAAAACATTTGGCTGGTTTAAAAATTACTCGTACATTCCATCACGCCTTTATATCCTTGGAGGATCGGTTAAGTTGTAAAAAGAACACCCAAATTTCGTCATTTGTGCTACTGGCTCTCAGATGATCAGAAGAACTATCTTATGTAAAGGGGCGAAACTATTGACCTAAAGATATAGGTATCATATCCTTTAGTGCGTTCCAACGACCTCCGTGTACTCATAGCATAGCTATATATATACAATAAACCATATAAGCTTGTAGCTATAGCCATTGCATAGCCTACCTATGTTATTTTTGATGGGTCTAATATGAAAAGTAAAAAGTCGTAGAGTTCTTAGAGTATAGTTTTTATTATTTTTAATAAACTCCAGATCTTAATTTGCGTCATTAGGTTATGTATTAATTTATACATTATTATCAGTATACTTAGTATCTATAATAAGCTCATGCTACATAATCATAAAGACATAACTTCCCCACGTGTTATTTTCCCATGAACCCTAATCGAAGGCAGTAGAGGTCATAATCAAATACGTACAATTCATCAAATCGTGCTATACATGTGGTTATATCTACTTGTCGTTGGTTTATTAATTTTGACAAGTGGATGACTTGATTTCCTGTTCGCCTTCAATAGGTCGCGCAAAAACTTGTGACGTTTTGTTGACATTTCGCTCTAACACGTAGAACCAAAGGGTTACGTGAGAAAATGCCTGGCTATTTACGTACAATTATTATTATTTTATAACTTGAGGAGTCCTGAGGTTGGATCGCAGGTTCAATTCTGTATCTCATCATCATCTCAGCCGTAGGACGTCCACTGCTGAACATATGCCTCTCCCATAATTTTCCTAAAGTACCGCTTGGAAGCGACCTGCATCCAGCGTCGTCTTGCTACCTTTATCAGGTCATCTGTCTGCTAAGCTGCGCTTGGCGGGTCGTGGTATTCACTCTAGAACCTTCCAGCCCCATCGGCCATTTGTTCTGCGTATTTATTCTGTATCTAGTACAAACCTAACATAATATGCAAGGCCTACCAGCTCAGCTCAGACATACCTCAATCACGGAAAATGACAAATGGCTCTGTATTGCTTTATTTGTTGATGTAACAAAGTACCTACATGCATTCGTACCTTGTCGTAATGAGTATTTATACACGATAGCATTAGCAGCATCATGTGCGTTTTAGTCAGTCGATTAAAAAAACACCGAGCGTGTATTTACTATGTACTTACTTAATTTATTATACCAGAGTCTTATGAATTACTTATTTAGGTACTATTATTTAGAATATATCATTTTTTTAAATTTTAAAAACTTTGCTATTTTTCAGGTTTAAAGTTCACAATACGACGTTTAAAATTACGACAAGAAATATTCAAATTCGGTGCGTACTTGATTGCCTCGATGACCTAGCGGTTATTTCAATTGTTTCTCATATATTGCAAAGTTTATTATTATTGTTTTATATTATTCATTTATTAATTAATTTAATAAAAAACATTAATGTATTTTGCATCTTCTTATTTTATAAGTATACTTAGTCTAAAAATTCTACTGGTTTTTTTTAAATAAAAATGTTACAACTAAAAGTTTGTACAAAATATATAAACCAGCAAAACATACATGCTGAGCAGCCGTGCGATATTCTAATGATTCGTCGTAGCGATCGACGACGAGCTCACCGATGTCAAATACATTATGATATATCGCTCTTGTACTCAAGGTTGTTTTTCCAACATTTCTTATCATCTCGTCATTTGTTTCACGGATGTTGTCAAAGATGTAACGATATTTGCTCTTAGAGAATCACACGGCAGCACATATGACACTAGTTAAAGTACTAACACACGCAGGTACTCGTAGTTGATCCGCCGGACCAAATCCGAGCGTGTGTTAGTACTTTTACACGCTCAAGTTACTCGCTTGTTTGGTTGTCATAGTTGCAGTTGGAGCAGCAAGCAGTAATCCGCGGCATACATGTGCAAGCTACATGCACAGGTCACGTAGTCCCGTACGTTTTGCGAGGAAACTCGAGAAATATCTCGAAACATCTCGAATCTTCTTTAGGTTATATTCTGTATAAACTGGTGACGTTGCGTACTTTTTAGCTTAGCTAAGCAGAATTACATTACGACACGACTTTTAAAACGCCACGCCTTGTGTAGCGGTCATCATGACAAGCACAGAGCGTTAAGTGTCTGTGTAATTAATTACTGTAGGCAGTTGAGGAAAGGTTACGGAAGTCACGTGTGGGTGAGATGGCGCCTTCGTTTCCGGCGCTGCGCGTGCGCATGGTCCGTACTCCGTAGTATACACGTAAGGACAGGTAACACAGCGAGGAATTTCGGGTATAACAGGTGAAGCAGAACCTCGCGTGAAATCGCGGATGATGGATGATGTTGAAGATTTTTTTTATTTTTAATTCATCAGTGTACCATAACGATAATCGGTAAAGTCGTTCGGAACCTATGTGCGTACATACATATCTGCGATTATTTTTTATTTATATAGATTTATATACATAAGACTAAATTATTATAATATAATGCAACTATGCATTATAATGGATCAAAGCTATAATGCCTAAATATATTTGTTGGTTTGTCGGTAAGTCTTTACTGGTTAAAAAAATGTAGTGTGTCCTAGACAGGCAATCAGGATTTATGAGTAATAGAATAACTTTTGAAGTAAATGTGATATTACACTCCTTTTAGGCGTTCGTAGTCGGGTTAATAGATGAGAACTGGGTAGTGGTTTACATATTAAATAAGTGCTGGTATAATTACTACATTTTTATTAGCTGGTAATATTCGAATGTTGTGACGTAGAACAACAGACGAAACTTTTGAATTCATTGTCTCAATATTATTTTTTTGGACGGACAAAATGTTACTAGTCATAGCTTGCGTACTTTTCAAGTACTACTCAAGCACTTGTTGAATACCTTCAATATTTATGTAACCAAGTACCTACCTACCAATGGCTATAGACTCTATAGTCATGCACATATCTATAAACATGCAATTTTTCCTACGTCATGATGACTAAATCCGTGCTTCATTACTTACTAGTAGCCCTGCGAATAGTAGACCTGACGAGCACTAGCTTTCTTCTGATATTATCAAAACCAACCATAGTACGGCACCGCAGCTTATCCTTTTTAGGGATAGTACCTCTTCAGTTAAAAAACGTACCGCCGAAAAATTCTATGGAATTATAGAAACAGTTTCTATAAACAAAATAACGTCAGGATTTGTCGAAATATAGGACTTGTACGCGAGTACCAACACCCGGACGTATGAAAGCAAATTTGGCGTGTAATTCCAAAAACTTCGTTCGCTTGGCTCACTTGGTCAAATTTATTCAAAAATAAACAACTTTTCCTAATAAATAATTGTGTCCCGTGTTCGTTCTAGTATGAATGAATTAGTCGGGAGAGGCCTTGAAATAAGACGCTGCGATGTCGAGCAGTTTCCGGTCGCCAGCGAATGAAATTGAACTAATTGAAATACGAGTACATGCTAATTTGGACATAATTGATGCGCGTATTTAATTTTTACTTGTAATGGCATGTGAAGATATTATAAATCATACTATACCTACCTAATATGTGTAGTGTGCTGTACCTCACGAAGGAAAAGGAACTCTTATAGATAAACATTTCGTTGTTTGTCTATAATCTAAGATAGTTTGTGACCCCTGAGAATGTGAAGGTATAAATAAATCAAGTTTTAATTCAATTTAAAAAAATAAACCAGCCATTTATGCCATAGATTTATACACGCGCCGATAAATAAAAACCTGAATGCAATCATGGAATTTGGCAAACAGGCTCACAGCACAAGTCAAGGAAAAAGTTTATAATTTCTAGATGTCAATAAAACTGCGAACACAATTCATATTTTTAGTTAGAGAATTGACCGTGACGTAACGTTGTATGGTAGAACATTTTTCCAGCTTTAAATTTAATTTTCATCCCATCTATTCGAAAAGGACGACTTGGTTCGCCTTTATGTGCACCCAAAGGTGGTGTTTTCTATAAGAAAGTTTTAGCGGATTACTGCCCGCTTTTTTAATCCTCTTTATAAGTGCGCCGCAATTATCTTTGCCGCGCACTTTTTGAATTTGGAACATCTTAGTGTTTAGCACCAAAGAAATCGAACGCAAATATTGTTTGAATAAAGACTGGCTGGTACGACGGCCCATAGTCACGCCGCCGGATGAATGAAAAAAAAAAACAAATTAAAAAAGCGCGAACTACAGCCCGCGTTTTCGTAAATTTTCACGGATTGTTAGAAATTCAGTGTTTTGTTTTGTTTTGAAAAATGAGTTCTTCAAGTGACAGTGAAAGTATAGAATTAACTCCTGAAAGCATTAGAACTGACGCAAGAAATGTGATGGATAATCTATTACCTACATAATCCCGGGAGAAATATATGAAAGCCTATGGTAATTTTATTGAATGGAGAAATGCAAGAAGCGCCAAGAATTTTTCAGAATCTGTGTTTGGCCTACTTCCAGTACTTAGCCAAAACTAAACAACCTTCCACTCTTTGGAGTACATACTCAATGCTAAAATCAACAGTCAGTTCTAATAACGATGTAAAACTGGACACATATTCGAAATTAATAGCGTACCTGAAGAGGATGTCTGATGGATTTAAACCTAAAAAATCCAAAGTGTTCTCAGTCAAAAACGTGGAGACTTTCCTTAATGAGGCACCCGACAAAGTCTTTCTTGCCGTAAAAGTAAGTAGGTAACTATGTTTACGGTGGATTAGTAAAATATAATCATAGTGTATAAAAATGCACATTTTATTGTAACCTGTACTTTGATAGATACTTGTCTTATTCACAGGTTTGGTTTCATTGGTTTTGTTACAGGTGGCTTTAATTTTCGGATTACATGGAGCTTGTCGTGGCAATGAACTTTTAAAAATAACTGTTGATGATGTCGAAAATCACTCGGATGATTTACTGTTAGTAAAGCTGACCGATACAAAAACCAAAATTGACCGATCCTTCGTAATACGAGGAGAATACAAAACTATTGTACAGAAATACCTGGACCTGCGTCCTGGTGCTATGAAGACCAATCGGTTTTTCATCCGTTATCAAAATGGCAAGTGATTCAAACAAGTGATGGGAAAAAATAAAATTTCTAACATGCCACAAGAAATTGCTACTTATTTGAAGTTACCAGATATCAAACTGTAGCAGAAGTACGACGAAAACAATGTCCTGTATGGACATTGTTTTCGTCGTACTTCTGCTACCCTTTTGGCAGATACTGGAGCGGACTTAACTGTTCTCAAGCGACATGGAGGATGGAAATCGAGTGCTGTAGCAGAAGGGTATATAGAAGATTCCATTGAGAACAAGGCGAAAACATCTGAACGCATCGTGGAAAACATTAAATTGCAACCTTCAGTTAATCCATCCATACCACTGTCGCCGCGCCTATCTACATCCAAACAACGAGATTCACCGTCACATTTTCCTCAAAATGATCCAGATTCGGACATTTCAAACACGCAGAATATAAAATCTACAACAATCTCTATTCCTAATAAAACTGTAACAATAAATTTTCATAACTGCGAAAATGTCTCAAATGTAAATATAAGTTTTTAGTTGTTTTAATAAAGGATACTATTTAATTTCAATTTAGTTGTTACTCTATGTTTTATTAAATAATAATATTACAATAAAATATGAGGCGCTTTTATTTTCTCATAGTGGGTGATGAAAAGTAGAGTGTATCACTCGGGCGCAAAATATATTTTTGGCTCGGGCGACGTACTTTGAATCCCTCGCTACGTTCAGGATTCTACTAAAGAATCCCTCACTTCGCTCTGGATTCAAAAAAGCGCCCTCGCCGTAAAAATATTATTTTGCTCCCTTATGATACAATCTACTATTGTCCTCTAATCCGGCTAATCTTTTCGTTGATTATCCGGACCACGTCCAACTCAGTTTTTTGTGACCCGGACCTTCGTTGCGTGAGTTACACTCAGTTTTTTAGATACCTACTTATAATTTTTTTTCTAATTCGTATTCGGCTTAATTATTTTTCACGTGTGATCAGACTAGTATCATTAAATTACGAGTAAGGAGTGTTGACAAAACTAACAAGATGGTAAAGGTTCTTGTGAGTCTTGATATCCGTGTATCCAATAGCATACTCGTATTCCATCCAGTAGATTAGATTGTATACGTATTATAGCCAATACAATAGTAACGCATCTCACTTTAAAAATTTCGTCTTTCCGATTATAAACGTTAATTATGTTTTCACGACAGATGCAGCTCTCATGAAGTTTCCAGCTTAAGAGTTGCACTGTTCTATATACTCGCAAATAAATATTACAACCCCCAATTAATAAGAGGCAATATAATTGCCATAAAACATGAGATAGTTCGTATACACTAAAAGGTATAAACACACATGTCCTTTGGACTCAAAGGTATACTACTGGCCCCTTCAAGGATGTATGATTTACAAAAAAAGTGGCAAATACCTACCACGAAGTAATACAATTCAGAAAAGATATTTTTTACATGTGAAAATGAATAAAAAAGGAAATCCTTTTATATATTTTTTTTATAATATCGAAACAAAAGTGCTAACCAAATAACACTTAGTTGTTAATTACGAGTACCATCTACATGCAAAACAAATTTGTCCTTTCATTAGTTTTTCTGTTGATTTTGTTCGATACATTCGAATTGTTGTTTAGCTGACAAAGCGTTACCCCAATTACACGCGCTTTCACTTGGGTAAGCAATGTGAACCAATTCAATATGGTAAAACCAGGTATATGTTACATATAAACAAACCAAAACATCAGTTTAATCGTCTTTATTTGAAACGAAACTGTGAACAACATTTAAAAGCAAAATATGGGTAAAAATCATTATGATATTTATACCCTCCCTCTTTATATCTCTTGCTCTCTCTCTTTCTCTCTATGATGGATTTCAGGGGATGAGCCAGGATTGACTGTGTTAGATTGGGAAACAAATTTCATTAAGTTCAAGTAACATGCTGCATCTAATCTAGGATTAAGTGGACCCCGTGAACAAACTATAGTGCTGCTGGGGATAGATAGATTTACATTTGAATTAAGATTACTTAAGCACCCACAGCACTGCATGAAGCGCCAATATGATAAGCTGGGCATCAGTGCAGTCCTATTTTGCATAACAGGGTAACAGATGATTAGATTCAATCTTGCATTCAGATAACAGGCCAAAATATTATGTTAAATGTTAAGAGTTTCGATAATGTATGTCCAACTACTAGCTAAAGCAGTAACTATTTCTTACATTGAGACATTTGACTCTTTCTCTCTTCATTATATAATACTAACTGACTCCAGGAGCGCCGTGTAGCACTTGGGTCGGTGCTCCTCTAATTTTCAAAGTACACAGTCTACAGAATTTAGGGCTCCGTTAGTACCTGCACTACAAAATAAACATATAGTACTGAAATGGGTACCATCCCGTATAGGTTTGTATAGCAATGAGGAGGTTGAGAGGTTTCGGAGCAAGGAAATCTGGTACAAGACTGAACAACCTATGTTGTACCATATCCCCTAATATGGTGGTGTATGTAGGTATGTCTAGAAATGATGTAGTCATAACTTGCAGACTTCATTCCGAATACATCCATCTGAATAGTTTTGCATTTTGATGAGTTGTTGGGATGTAATGTAACTCATATTTTGGCGGAGTGTGCTCGGAACGAAGCTGAGCGAAGTATGTTTTTAATTCAAGCATGCACCTAATTTTGGCATTTTGACTGTCTACACCTTTGTCAACGAATACCAACAAAGTATATAAAATAATTTAAATTAGGTATTACGTGTGTCATGATTTCAGTATTTTAATTATTATCATGAAGGATTTCATTTGATTTTCGACGAGTAATGACATTCGGCGGTGCGAAGTGTTTATAGGGCATTCTGTTGGAGGCTCTTGCGATGTAAAGACGTGACAGTGTGTATATCTGTGCTAAGTTGTTGTGGACGAAAGAATATAAGGAGAAGTGTTTCATTTCACGAGAAGACAATAAGACACAGATATCGATAGCTGCTATGAGGGTGGCATGTCATATTGTGAAAAAATCAATATAAATATGCTAAAGGTTACACGCGGTTGGCTGCCAGAGAAAAATATATAAATATTAATTTCAAAATATAAAAATGATTACTTAAAAATTAAAATTTGTTAAAAATTATATTAAATTAATTGCTACTGCGTGCTCTATCAGCAGTGGGTTTAATTACAGGCCCGTGTGCAGTTTTGAAAATAACTGAATGTATACATAATTATTACATACAATGTGAGCTAGCTACTGATACACAAAGGCACGCCAATAAAAGTACTGCACACACATATATATATAAAGTAAAACAGTTATGTATATTAACACATGTACGCGAAGTTTGCTAATTAATAAACCAGACTTCACCTCTGCTTGTTTATTCAGCTTTTTCGAGGAAGTCTTTATTGATACAATAATTAAAATAATAAAATAATAAAAAGAACCTCTATCGTTTTTGCAACAAAATTATGTTGGTTTTATGCTCAGTCTGTTTTTCTTTATTTATTTAAGTAGGTGTTCAAGTGGTACCTATATAGGATGGATGGGTGATAAGTGATGACATAAAAGTCACATCAAAGAACGTGCGGCTCTCTATAGAGAGGTTAGCTTACTTAGCGAGCGTGAATGAGACAGTTGAAATGGGAACATCTCTATATCCTGACTAAATTGAAGACGATCTGACGGGGCCAGGTCACAAGTAATCTAAACTGACTTCATACTTGAAGAATATGAATTAGTTAGGACATGATTGTGTAGCCAAAAAAATAAGTGACAAGGGTGTATAAAATAATATTGGTCCAAAATGATCAACACGCAAAAGATAATTTATTGACATACAGGTGTCAATAAATTATCTTTTGCGTGTTGATGGAATAGTAATTTATAAACTTTCACGACGCGAGCACATATTTATAATATTAACGGGGCTTAATCACGTTAAAAATAGACTGAAAAGGCGTTACAACGACTTTTTATAACAACAGTTGCGGGTATTTTGAAAAATATCTCCATACTTCAAGACAATGACGCGCCTCTGCACCACGAGACGCTCGTGATCACGATCAATGCAACTTGATCGAAACGTCGAGGTAAATAAATACTAGTACTAACGTGATTAAGCCCCATTAATATTATAAATACCTGAAGAAATGTTAATAAATCATTAATACATCAGGAAACAAAGTAAAGAAGTTCTATGTAACGTTTAGGTCAGACGAACGTATCCACGGCCACATGTGTGTTCTAGCTTAAAAAGTACGATTATTGATATTATTACGTCTTACATTAGGTACTTGTTATTAAGTATGCATAAATACGACTTGGGATCATTGTTTCTCAAACATTCTTCCAAACAGACAAATATATAGACGTACCTGCATATATATTCCTTCGCAAAGACATGTACGAAGATAGCTTAAAAAACAGCAATAAGTTTTGAGTCCAATTCGACTTATGTTTTCGTCTATGTAAAGGTGCGCTTGTTGCGGCAAACGTTGCTTAAATATATGCTCGTTGAGTTTTATATTATGTATGTGTATACATTATATCTAGGCGTATACTAGAATCTAATTCCTACCATCTAGGAGTAAAGTTACGAAATGTTATATAACAAGTTCTTTATGGCGCCTTATTTTCCACTAGTTGCTTTCCGAAGCTCCGCCGGAAAATGTATGTCCCACACATGTAACATTTTGTAAAAATACATAGTATCGTACTCATTTTATTCTAGGATCTATAGTAGGTAAACCACATTTTTTTAAAATCTTTCAACATTTTAAGCGCTGAGAATTTTTGTTTGTTTATTAAACTTCAGTAACGAGTTAGTGTTCCTACGACCGTATCCGTCGATAGGTTACATGTTATCTGACTAAATAGTAATAAACACATCAACTTGTACACACCTCGATAATGGTGTTTTCCATCGTCAAGATAATAATGGAATAGTACGTGGATGGGCAGAGTGGACGTTGAAATACAAACCAGGTGTAAATAATATCCATATGCTTACATATGTAACATGAAAAATCACGAGTTTTAAAGGGGTTTAAATTTTTGAACTGTAATTTTAACCACATAAGGTGGTCTTTCCCACGTAGTTTTTTTCTTTGGACGCAGTGCCAAGCGAGACGTGCCCGGGACTAGTCCGTCATTTACATAAACATAGCTAGGGGTTTGGAAGGGGTTAGGTAGACAGGTTAGACGGTCATCTATCTCTAAACTCTTTTATTACGTTTTTAAGAACTCTGTTTTTAGTAATGTAAAGTAAAATCGCATTACGTGATCTTCGAAAGAAAATAACCTCCTACACTACACTTTTTTTTTAATTATGGTGTATTCGATTCTTTTCTGCCATAATTAAAGTATACCTAGTATTTTGCTCTGTTATGGACTCGATTGTTCTTTGTACCATAAGCTCAAATTACTAATGCTGATTTCCTTTTAACTTAAGTTACCGTCAAAACTTTGACGTGAGTGGTCGATGTTACAATCGACAAACGTTTCGGCTTCTTCCGGAAACCCTCCTCAGAATGTTTTTATTAACTATTGAGTTACTCATGGCAAAGCTATCGAGCTATTTGCCGTTGTTACCGCAGTTTGACCAAACCTAAGCCTCGTGCTGACAAACGGACACGTACAAAAACTTTATATTTGCATACACGTTTAAGATTTTACAACCAGCCACACTCGTTCAATGACGTCAATAAATGTTATTAAGGAAATAATTCGGGTGTCGATTTTTTATATTTAATTACTATATTTAGCTGATTGATATGTGGATATTCGTGAATGGTATACCGGTACCCTAATTTAAAAAATCTATTCAACTAATTTAACAAAATAAAAATTTAAGAACAGGTACAAATACTTAATAATAGTAGTTATGGAGTTAGAGGACTAGTACATCATTCCTTATTTGATTACGTCCTTCTTTGTTTCGAACATTAAAACTTTCCCTTCGTCTGATTAGAAATGACAAGGCTTGTGAGAATCTTTGGGAATTCACGGTTTCTGAATACCGTATATTGAACAAGACTGAATGGTTATTGATAAAGCGACACGAGAATTTAATAATTATAGGAATGAAAATTTAATACCATTCGTTGGTAAGTACATAACTGTAAAACGATTAGGGCTTTTAGGCAAAATAATTATTAAAAATATGCTATTAATTTTAATATAATAAAAATATAATTAAATATATATATATATGCTAAAAATATTTTCTTATGTAAGTAAGCTTACACGTGTAAATTTATACGAAGACTAAACGCGTCAAAACAAAAGAAAATACAAATTAAACAGAATTCTTTTCTCGTAATATCCCACCGCTACTGTTATCGAAACGAGAGCTTGTGATGAAACTTTAACTGCTGCCGATGTATGATGAGATATGAATGTGATAGTAACGGATAACTCACTCAGTTCGAACATTATTCTGCGCTTGTTTATCTTTGAACGATAATTATATGTGTGAGTAACCGGATTTACAACTAGGGAATCTGGAAATTTCCACGTGTTACCTCTATTTTTAATTATATCGCACGTTACAAAACAAATTATGTTTTATAGTTCTAATCAACATACCAAGGGCACCCACCGCGCCGTACTGTTTGCAACTTATATGAATGGCACTGTTCCTTATACCCCCCAGATCTACATCTGGGGGAATACATGGACTCTATAATCATAATCAAAAACACCATCTTTCCTCGTCACAAAGTATAATTCCTGATGTCTGTTAACTCCTGATATCTGGTAACTCCTCCTAAGCCACGCCACGGATTTTGATACGATTTTCACCATAAGTTCAGTAATTTTCCACGGAACGTGTATGCATTATAACATAAATAATTAGGAAGGTTTAGAAAAAAAAATATAGTTCACATTCATATTGTGCACGTTTCCGTCTAACTTACACCCGTTCGAAGCCGAGCGGATTTCTTGTATTTTTTAAATACACATTATATAACTAATATTATGTTAAACTACCTATAAGTATAAAAAATCAATAAAAATATCAAATTGTTATGCCGATTAAGAGACAGGGTGCCTATAGACTCGCGCCCTATTTAAGGAGATAGGTCTTCTGTTAGTAGACCATCTACATGATCTACTGACAAAATAGGGTTACTTATACTCGTTATGTATATAAATATTATAATTGAATAAGATATTGTTGGCAAATAAAGTACTCTATATATTTTGGAACGCGGCGTTACAGTCTTTAAAGTACATTATAATGAATAATTGACGTTCACAAGTGCGTCTTTGATGCCTACATTGAATAAATGATTTCGACTTTGACTTTGTACCTCAGGTCGATAAAAGTTATTTCTTAAAATTAAATTCATTAATCATATTATACTCACGTAGTTTAGTTTTAATTACAACTCTTTACTGTACATTCCTTTATTAATTAAAGTCTTTAGACGTTAAATCATGCAATGAGACTTGGATTGTTATGTCAATGTCGAAAAAATCCGTTTTGAATACTTATTCATAAAATTTAATTTAATTCCATAATTTTCTTTTCAACAAGAGAACCTGTGTTCTGAAATTGTAAGCATACATGTTTTTAGTTGTATTTTTGTCGTAAAAATAATTAATGACAGACTGTTTAAAAATGTATAATGCGACTTATATTTACGTAATATTATTGATTTACCTATTAACACTACTACTACTATCTGATGACCTAAATACTCAAACGAAGACATAATAAACAAACAAATCCAATATGTAAATATAATTGTTTAACCAATTACTTTCAACTCACTCATTTAAAGTCTGACCAATTAATATCTAATCCATTCTAGAAACATCAGAACAATAGAACGTATGTCATCAGTCATCAACACCAATATTCTTAAAAAATACAAATCTTATACACATGCTATGTAAGTACGCAAGATTTGATATCATTTTACTTTATTTTATACTCTTTGGAAACCAACAGCCTTAATCAACAATGTCCGTTCTTATTTGACCGAACCTAATTTTAGCAGGAATTCGTTTGTGCTTTCCGCAAAAACTGCAAAAAATATTTTAACAATTACCGGTATTTGTCTTAGTACATGTAAAAGCGATTCAAGGAATTCCTAAACACGTTCTATCTCAATGTGATCAAGTATCCTACAATTAAGTTACAAGAAGGGCTATAGTCGTGCGCCTAGTGGGAAACGCTCCGCGTACCCATGCCAGTTGCAGTGCCGCCCAGAGTTTACAACTGTAGCTGTGCACTGCGCTCGTCTTCGCCAGAGACATATATTTAGTTTGTTTCACTAGGTTCACCTCACGGCATCACAGTAATGCTCGTGCACTATTGCCCTCGGAAGAATATGCGGTATACTGCGGTGGTACCCACCAAGACGTCCTCTTGCACAGGCATACCACCTGGTAAGTAGGATTTCTTCTCCGTTTACTATTCGAGAGAATATATTTAACTTTGTTTGTCACTCGTAGAGTAAAATATTGAAGTAGATATGGTCAAATCACATTTTCATTGTAATTTATTTGTTTGTAGTTTGCAATACAAAGGGCGAGCCAATCACAACAGTTTAGTGAGGCAAGCGGCCGGGAGCCGGTGAGCCCTTTCCTACAGGATACGTTCAATTGATGTGGATTGCAAACGTGACGTCTTCCCACTCTTGATTTGATAATGGGTGTGTTCTACACTGGATAGGTACTCCGTTACTTCAACTAAAGTGCCGACGGCTGTGTGAATGTTAAAAAGTCGGTTGAGCGATAGGACAGGATGGCAATCACTTTACTACTGACTCACTTTCTATTACATAAGATGTTTCTTCTCATCTGTGATGTTGGGGCAAAAAACATGAGTTGAAAAGAGTACGTTCCATACGAGTCGACGTGAATATCGAAATATGTTATCAATAACGCTACGATGTGACATTTTTTTTATTTATTTGTGATACACAGGTAAGATAGGATCTTAAAATAGATTATTGTAGGTACATGCCGTGATCTGCTTTAAGCGTACAAATGTTAAGTAAAAACACCTAGGAGTAAATAACTTTAGATTAGTAAACGTAATTAGTAGATGACAGGCAGTGGTTAGTGACCCTGACTGCTATGCCGGAGGTCGTGGGTTCGATTCCCACCCAGGGCAAATGTTTGTGTAATAACGATCATTTGTTCTGTGTCTGGGTGTAATTTATCTATAATATGTATGTATTTAGAAATATATAAGTATGTTTATCAGTTGTCTAGTACCCATAACACAAGCTCTGCTTAGCTTGGGACTAGATGGCGTTGTGTGATAGTTGTGGAATATTTATTTATTTTATTATTATTTTATAAAACATTGTAGAATTTGTGAAGAATAAATTTTATTGTTACGCTCAGCGCCGAAGCCGAAAATGTTAAACATCGCACACAATAAGCATGTTGTGTGACAGCATGTTTGCTTGTTTATGTTTCATTATTGACAGTCTACACAAAAACTTAGTTTATATCAAATAAAACAATATTTTATTACCAATAGTATGAAATTGTTGTATTCACACACAAAACTCGCAAACCGGCCGCGGTCAAGCAGGTTCGTGTATGTTAGGTATAATATACATTATAGGTAATATAGAAGCGTAATTTATATTACGAAACCTGTATCGTGTTAAATGTTGAAGTTTTATAATTATTGTAATAAAGACAGATATTATTTATGCATAAAATGTTACTAAAACTATTTTGCTAAATTAAATTTAATTGGGCTTTGAGGTGGGTCCGTATTGTTGTGTCAAGTTGCGTAGGACTTTATGATTAACTAATTGATTTTTATGCTTTTGAAACCCTTATTGTCAACTGGCCACTGCCGGATGCAATTGGGACCAAAAGTTATCGGCGAACAATGCGTTCGAGGCACCTATCTTACACACTTTAGGAATAAGCTGTGTTCAGTGTAAAGAAGAAATAAACATCACACTGGATTATGTGAGATTTTTATTAATATTTGAGTGTTTTTATGTTTACACATTTATTATATTTCTTTTAGTTGATTTTAGCCGTCGTTTAAAAACGGAGTGACATCTATTAAATAGTTCGACAATATATCGACCTAACAATAAGAAGGATTTCTTACAATTGTCAAGATAGGTACCTACTTTTTACTTAAATTTATTGATACATTTTTTTATTATTAACATGCAATATCACTTTTTTTGATTCTGATCGAGAATGTAAAGGACATATGTAGCCATTCGACAATGGTAATTGGTGCTAACAGAAGGGTCTAGTCTGAGTTTCTTGTATGTTGTTTCTTGTGTATCGAAATTCGAATGGCGCCGGTTTTTGTACATTGTCACAATTTTGTAATATGCCGTTGGCAGGTGATTTCTGAATCTTCTACGGTATTCAAAATTCAACAAGTACTTAGTCGCTGTAGCTTGCTTTCCGAGTCGCGTCAACACTGATTTTGGCGATATTATCACTATTTTCCATTTCGATTCAATATCGCGCTTTTGACAAGTGACATCTGACAGCCATTCGGAATGGGTTGAAATCACGCTCACGTTGCTCACGGTATGGAATATACGCACACACAGAGAGATGCTAGCTATCGCATCACGCACACATCAAGAAACTGTCAATTTTGACGGACTGCTCACGGTGATTTCAGTATGTAGCGTGGTCGTTGAAATCGCAAAATGGCGTCCTTGGCGACATAATCCGTGACGTCACATAGGTTTACGTTGTCGCGTTTTCGTTGATTTGGAATGGCGATCACAGCGCTATAAAATGATTTTGACGCCACTCGGAAGGCACCCGAACAAACTCAACCTATTATACACCTACCTACTGGCTAGAGTACCTTGCCGTGTCTGTAGGACGTAAACTATTTCATTACGTAAGGAAAAGTTACTACGCAATTCATAAAGCTACTTTATTTATCAACAGATTTCTTTCGTAAGCCACTTCTAGCTATATAAGAGCTCTTAAGGTCGGTAGAATATCTTACAGCAAATTAATTTTGATTTTAATAAGTGTAATATAAACATTCAAGAAAATCTTGAAGGTAATTTGTTTTTGTTCAAGTGTTAAGGTTTTTATCCGTTTAACAGTATCAGCTTTTAAATTAGCAAGTTAAATTACGTACAAAATAAAATGGTTACATGAATCATTTAAATGTTTACTTTATAGTAATCCTTTTGTTATTATAAAAAAGATATTAAAGAAAAGCTAATGGTAAAAATAATACAAACAATGTCACGCATTTGTAGTCTGTGAACATAAGCTTAATAAAAAATGTTAGTTACTTCTTTATTATATCCGATTAAGATTAAATTTGTTATGGAGGTACTTGAAGCGTTGTATTAACAAAAAGGATAATTTTCATCATCATCATCACCATGCGGGTGAAACCGTGGGGCGCAACTAGTTAAGTAACTCAAAAAGTTTTAAAGCAATGGTGATAAAATTTAAATTAGGCGATCAAACTGGATGAACCAAAAACAACCAAACAAAAATCAACGCGACAATAAAACGCATCGCCTTGAAACATCTCCTTTTTTGGAAGTTATTAAGTATGGCATATAGCAAGCATAGTATTCGACTATAATCATTACAAAATGTCAAAGGTCCAATTGACGAAAGCTGTGGAGACTAATAAAAATAATTCAAATATTTAATTCCGTGTTATTTTTTTTGTAGTAGAATTTCGGACAGAGCGTAGGCTGAACTTTGAGGACATACTACAATGTCGGTCTTTTATATATTGGCATTGTAATATAAAATATCAATCTTATAATATATGATAAAGTGCCACATATTGTTATCTAGTAAGTACGTTTCTGGGAGTCTTTTCCATATAAACTATATTTCCTGATTTCTTCTCTGGATCTATGTACAAGTGAAAACATTATAACTAGATTCGACCTGATCCTTTCCACCGATATCAAAAACCAATCACAGGGGCATGCCAATCAATTGTCGTTACTCAAAGCATAATTTTGGTAGGTTTACTAAAGCATCAAGTTTGGAAAACCCATAGGATGCCGGTTCTAATCCAGCCCGAAGCTGTTGTTCATTTTGGTCCAATTAGTTTGTCTCATAATCTGAATGAATTTAATCAACTCGCACTGGATTGTATTTGCTGGAAGATATCGCTCTGTGAGATCCGTACTTTAACTTTTTTAAAGTTTTATGTATGTTTCCGTATCATATTTTGGATCTAACTACATCACCGGAATCCGACTAGCCCGATCAGATCAACCCGAAGTTTTTGCTCAATCAAATGTCAAACAACAAATATAACTACATACCAATTATAATCACTCTAGCACTAAACAAGTTATATCGCACAGATCACTATCGATAACATTAACTTCCTGCATATTAATTATATGGAGGGTATCAATAAAAGTTTTTGTTACAAACGTACATACCTTTATATCGTCTCGCCGTTTCATTGCTGAGTGGTTAAATTCAAATACAATTATTTGTTGCCAGAATACAAGCATTAAATATAACATTTTTAGTTGTTGTACATATGTGCTGCGTCTGTATTAAATGATTAGTCTGAAGTCGCAGTAATTATAACCACAAATTTGACATTATATTAAATAATATTTGTAACGCCTTGAAAACATAAATATTCTTTAACACTATTAAATCAATTATCTAACATCCACTTAGTAAGCCTCTTTCTAAAGGTTTGTCTACGAGTATCTAACTGTTTCAAATCATCAGGTAACTTATTATATATTGTTATACACATATCTTTTATAAATTTCCTTACAGCAGCGACGCTGATATAATACGAGTAAGTTTCAGCAGAGTACACACCATTCGGCACGTAATTTCATTATTCTCATCGGAGGTGATGGGGACAACATTACATAATAGTATGTACTTAATTATAATAAGCCTATTTACATACTTGGAAAGTCACGAGGTTAAACATATCTGGCTGCGGTTGATGATAGAAACAATTAAAAGTAAACGCTTTTTAGAAGACCAGTACGTATACATAGGGCGGTAAATATTGTCAGATAATGTTGGCGAGGCTTACGGCTTGTTCACGCACAGTAGAGGATTGACGCTATGGGCATATCTTAACATAAATACTTAGGTAGCAGGTACTATTGAGTATTAAATAATTTATAGGTAAAATTATCCTGTTCATAAGGCGTATCAAAGCTAATTTTCATGTCAGTTAATATTATGTGTGTAAACAGACAGGAAAATATATTGTTTATTTTATAAGCTTGATATCAAACCAGTATTTGTGACATTGTATTGTGTGCATAACAAGTGCGGCTATAGGGTAAGATGCTTAGAATTTACGAACGAAATGTCACATCTTTGTGCGAATTAACAGAAGTTAAGAGGACTGCATAGCGATCACTGTTTTCGCGTTGTAGGTGTTAAAGTAGATCAACTTAATACTTACCACAAATAATATATAGGTAGGTACCAATATAAATCCTTTATATTCCTCCTCACTCTCTAAACGTCCTTCATAACAAGGTTCTCGGTATAATATAGGTACATGGTATACTACGAGTAGCTACTTACGAAGTTGTGTAGAATGAATTTCATTGAAGATTCATATGAAATCCTTATTTTATTTCAAAAACATACTAATAGAATTATAAAGTTATCGATATTTTCCCATCTCTATTGTCGATATAACAGTAAACATCCCTATTGCTTGTCTGTGTAGTTTGGGATCCCCCCGACCCCCTATGCGCCCGATAGAGAGAGTAACTGCTCATGAGAAGTGTAGGTACATATTTTGATAGAATTTACGTTTCGGGGCAAGTTGTTTTTCACCCCCTACATGGTATCTAAATATTTTGTTTTTGATGTCAATTGCTCCAATAGAATGTATTCTATGCTCGTACGTTTTATTATTTTGAGAAAAGTTCTTGGTTTTTGTAAAATATTTATTTTTATTAGTCATAGATTTAGCGCATAAACATGGCTGGTTTAGATGGGTGTAACTTTATAGTACTTTGAAATACTGAAAAAATCAAAACGTACGGGCATAGTAAACAATGTGTTCATTACATGAAAAAAACTCACTGAAATCGGACAATGATAAGAGGTAGATAAGAGTTTTCTCTTTTAGTATGGACATGTACTGCCTATTGAATCCTCTTAAGGTAAACATACCATAAAATATGTTTGCGGAAGCCATTTAATGATCTCACAAAACACTGTCACAAAGATTGGTGGAGAAGACTATTATTGTATTGTATTATGGTCAGGCGGAAGAACAAAAGCAGACAAATGTCTTTCTGCTCCAAGCCCCACCCTATACGTGCCTATAGCACAGCCTATAGTGATATCCTGCCAGATAGAGAAGCTTGGGCTCTGGTAACTTGACAGATGGCGACCAAACGTCACCGGTGGGAGGAATCACGGTTTGTGGTAGTCAACCAGCAACCCCGTGTGGCACTGTGGGTGTGAAATAAATGTTTGGCAGAATGACACCTTCCGCCTTAAATTTAGAAAAGGTCTGGATCAATTCTAGTCTTGCTACACAGTATAGCATTTAAACTATATAATATAGTATTTATACTTTATTATAATATATGTGTGCATGTATTTACTGTTGTAATATTATTTGTTTATGTTAACACGTATTTTCTGGACTTTTATTTCACGTGTAGACATTTCATAAGAGTCCATTTTTAATTGGAATCTTTCATGACCGGGATGAGTGTAACTCAAAGATTATGTATTTCTATTATGATATTATAGAATCATAGCTCATTCCTCCTCAATATTTCCGCGACAGACAGTAAAGCAAGTACACAGACCGGCTGATACTTAGAAAGAGCATAATTTCTCATAAAACCGCGTCGACTCGCGGCCCACATATAGTCAGCATGCAGGGCTCACCCATAAATATCTATCGGTACTAGTGATGGAAATTGAATCTCTATAATTCGCATAACGAAGAATTAATTTGGCCTTTAATATTCTTCTAATAAAGTGTATAGACATAATCAGCCCATTATATTCACATTGTTAAGATATAGCTATCAGAAAGAGAGAGAGAAAGAGAAGAGTAGGTATAGCTATAATTCTCTACGATGGTATATCGCAGCTTGGTGGATAAACTAGTGGGCAGCCCAGTGTCAAAGCATTCAGAATTACAACGACTGTTGTCCTAAGACAAACAACCGGGAACGTCGGCTTAACGTGCCATCCGAAATTAATAAGCGATTAGTTGACGACACTAGCGGCCACCCATCTAAGTCGTCACCGCAACAAGATTTGCTTAACCTTAGTGATCGGTTGAGATAGGGCAAGCTCCGCAGCGAGCATTCACACAAATATTTTAATTACTCTTTAATTACATTTAAATTAAAATTCAATTACATTCAAATCAATTCAAATACCTTAATGCAATAATTAAGGTAAAATAAAAGTATAATTTGTAGAAGTGATTCATACAAAATACCTAAGTATATATATAAGTGTGCATTGTTATCAGAGTTTTAAATGTATTGTGATATTATTTCCCATTAAATAACAGTAATATCATGAGTGCGGAAATAGAGAGTATTGGGGTAGGTTAAGATTCTAGTATGTTTCAAGTCTTCACGCTGAAACAGGTGAACGGAAGTTGATGAAATTTGGAATCAAGGTAGCATATACCTAGAAATAATACATGGCTTACACATTTTTATCCCAATTCAACGGATAACCCCCAAGGGATCAGGATAATGTTATTCCACGCGAACGAATACAGAGGCAGTGACTAGTAATTAAATATTATTATCATCAAGTTCATCGGCTTAACCCCCACATCAAGGAGGCTGTCAGTATAATATATTATACATAAAAGGACGACGATCATTAGTCCGAAAAACAACTTCTAAAACAGGTCCCCAAACCAGGTTAGCCTGCGTCTTGGGGAATATGTTAAATAAAAATCAAATGATAAACGTACTTTTAATGTTATTTTTGTTTTCCTTCTGACTTGTACAACTAAACTAACACTATACAACCAAATGTAGGTGGGGCTCTACAACATATTCAAAGAAAATATTGCAGATTTTCTGTTTGCCCTATTATAGCAATATGGGACCCATGGTTTCCAACGAAATGAACAATACGGATGATAACGATAATCAAACACGAGTAAATCAGCTATGGAGAGGGTTATGCTCGGGGTTTCTCTACGTGATCGAATCAGAAATGAGAAGATCCGTAGAAGAACGAAAGTCACAGACATAGCTCAGGAGATTAGCCACGCTGAAGTGGCAGTGGGCAGGGCACATAGCACGCAGAACAGATGGTCGATGGGGCCGGAAGGTTCTGGAGTGGAGACCACGGACCGGCAAGCGCAGCGTAGGTCGTCCACCGACACGGTGGGCAGACGACCTGAGGAAGGTCGCAGGACGACGTTGGAGGCAGGCCGCTTCCAACCGGTCCTTTTGGAAAATCATGGGGGAGGCCTATGTTCAGCAGTGGACGTCCTACGGCTGAGATAATGATGATGATGATGAAAATCATCATATGAGAGAGATACAAAAAAAGTCATATCCATAGCTACCATTGGAATACCGTCACGTACATAATGACGCTGAATAGTTGATTGCATACTAAGGGCCGCGCCGCACTAGGGCTGGCAAGTAGAGCGGCCGCGCCGCACTAGGGCTGGCAAGTATAGCGGCCGCGCCGCACTAGGGCTGGCAAGTAGAGCATTGACCCGATACCGTAACTGCTTAGATTAACTACTCAATTTGAATCCGAACATGCCACTTGTCAATTACGTGTGAGCTGTTTGAGATTTATTCACGAGCTGTGAGTTGTAATTCGCGAGCTGGTTCATTAAGGGCCGCACCACTCGGCCGAGGTCCCGTTACCGTAACGGGAGGAAACCATTAACCACTAAATCGTGCCCTTCCATTTCTAACTTTACTAACGTAATATTTGTACTTAGGAATGTAGCGCTCGAGCTAATCTTACATTTTATAGGATTAGATTTGTTCAGGCGAGATCGAGTTACCGCATGTCGTAATGTTTAAGCGTTTATTTTAACGATGGTGTTCGAGGTACGAGTAGGTAGGTGGTGTACGAGATGGAATGTGTCATTTTACGAGATTAGTTTGAAGAGTAATATTTGTTATATCTACTAATTAAAATTGTGACACAGTGGGGCTGCAAGGTTCTGGAGTGAAGACCACGGACCGGCAAGCGCAGCGTATAGTTCATCCACCGACAAGGTGGGCAGACGACCTGATGAAAGTCGCAGAATAACTTTAAATGCAAGACATGAGGGAGTATGTTCAGCAGTGTACCTCCTATAGCTGACATGAGTAATCACAGTGATCGGTCATTAAAAAGAAATACCTTATATTTCTTAATCCATCATGTTCTTTGTGTCATGACGACTAAACAAAAGCTAGACCCGTGCAAAGCGAGAGCAAAACAAAGTATCTTCAATATTGTCACGCTTGGTGGACATGATACATACATACAGACATGATACATACCGTCAACTTGGATTGTGATCACACGGCTCATTTACGATTTACAAAATGTATAAATAAAGACTTTGTGCTTCGGAAGGCACACTAAGAGTTAAGGTGGCAGAATCGGAGGCAATCGTGTGGTCAGAAAACTGCGAGACTAGACTGCCCGCTACCCTTACCACTAAGCCTCTCAGAGAAAACCTCAAGTCCCAGGAAAGGGTTCGTGATGGACTAAAACTTTTACTGGATGAAAGGGGCGAAAGGGTTACGGACGCAGTATACGGCCGCATCAAACTTTAAAGTATAAACATTTCGGTAATCATAATATATTCGTAAATAATAAATCGCATCTGTAATGTGCGGAGTCATGTGAACAACTAGCAACATGATAACAATAAAAAACTAAAGCCACTATATACATTTTCCACGACAAAGCTCGCTATGTTTCGTGTTAAATCGATTCAGTAGAGAGGACCGTACTTACGGCTCAAATCTTCTTTGAAGTTATAAATACAATATTTTCAGAGAATCACGCCTCTACTGTGGATCAAAGAGACGTATACACAAAAGAGAGGAAGCTGAGAGAACACTCCTTATTTATTTTTTATTAATAAGGCGAATGCCATTGTACTGAGCTGGTACTTCTATTTTAAGGAAATGATTTGTTCGACATTTTACGAGACCGACAAAGTTTTTTGAGTTTATCTGTGATCTACAAGGGATCGTTTTAAACGATAAGAATTCCCTGATATACCTATGTTTGAAAAATAATCTGGTTTTTCTGTATTAAATTATTTCAACCATGGATATATTTTTGTCCTTATATTTGTTAGGGCCGGCATCAGTCCTTGAGAGCCAGTCGCATATCTAGGTCTACTGTGATACGTACCGCGTCATCACTAACCATCAAGTGAAATCGAATACACTTATATAAGAAAACTAGTAAATAGTTATATCTCGTAGGTTATATCTGACTGAATGACACAGCGCAAGGATCACATGTAAGGATTAATGGCGTCTTACCGACCTGAATGACTCAGTCTTCAAGCACACATCGGGCAAGACATACCTACATACCTACGGGTTTATTAATAGAAATACTACAACAATAAATCTAGAATCTTCATTCGTCCGCTGTTATCGGTGATGATCAACAATTGAATGCGCCATTGAATGTTAATGAGGCCCAAATATGTCTGTCATAAGAGGAGGTACTTATGACGTAGTCCGTATGCCATGCTAACGAGGATGTTGCTACAGATGGTCGCCGAGAACTCACTACAATGTTTGTTTGATTCATGTCCACCATAATGTGTCCTAGCTGATATTCTAGTGCGATTATAAGATGGCTTAATCAAATTGTCGCCAGTGTTGAGCACTGGCATTCTCTCATAGAGAGGGGAGGAGCATTGGTCACGCCAAACCTGATGGGCTCAGCGAGGCGTGCTGCATATAATAGTGGCCAACCCTGGTGCCAACCTAAACGGGATTCCGGTCAGCGCGCTCGAGTGGGACGGACGTGCGCTCAAGTGCTCCCCGAGAATATTCCGATCGGCCTAAAAGTGCTTGCGCTTTTAGTGCCGGTTACCTGTATCGTTTCGATTGAAGAGGATTCAGTGTTGGACTTCGCTAATAGTGGATTTTCTGTGTGCAGATTCGACGTCAAGCCACCGCTTCGTGTACCGTTCGGCGCACGGAGGCGTTCGGCTCGGCTCGGCTCGCGTCGCGGAAGAAGCGCGCTCTTGTAAGAGCGCTTCGACACATCAATCACCTATTGTTCATTGTCTAATCAAAACCGCTCTTCTCAGAGCGAACTCTAGTTTCGATTTTTAATTTTTCAATTTTCAATTTTCAAAGTCGAGTCAAACAAATCCACGCTTCACGTGGTCTTCTGGACGATCCTTGCGGTGTTAACGCCACCCAGTTGGGCGCGGACCCGGTGCGTCAAGCCTTTCCCTCCTGAGCGTGGGAGGGAACGGCTAAAACCGGACGTGCCTGCCTTCACCGGCCTTGGGGTCTCCCCTCGCCGACGGCAGGTATCTCCTTCCCACCCTACCCTATCCTACTCTCCTATTCTCTGGGCAAGTGTTTGGTTGGAAGCCGGGTTTTACTCGGTCTTCTCTCCTCGCCCCCGGAGCAGCTAGGGCCTCGCGTTTAGGCACACATCCCTCTGCACAATAAGACTGGCAGAGGGCACACAGTAGGGACACCTAGGCACTCACTCTCCCGCCTGTACCCGGCGGGAGTGGCATTCACCCCTCACTCGCATCTCGAGTATTCCCCTCGAGATGTCTTTACTCTCTCCCTCCCCCGCTATGAGCCTCCCGCAAGGCGCTTCGCCTCAGGCGTTCGTCTCGTGGGTCTCGAACTGTTACCCGGAAATGCTTTCCGAATATCTCCAGTCCAATCGGGACATTGTTGGGAGGCCCCGCTTCACGGACTCTCAAATTCCTTCCTCCGGCTCCCTCCCTCCGAGGGCGCCCTTCGGTTCTTCGGCGTTCAAGCCGTTAGATAGCCCTCTCTCCCCCGACCCTGCGCCCTATGCGCCCCGCGCTCCCCGCGCACCTCTACCACCCCGCGATCGTTCCCCAGTCCTTCGGACTGAGTACGAACGCGCCTACGACTCGGCATCCAACTCGGAGAATGAGATGGATGTAGAGTTCTCCCGCTCCCGCGCTAACTCTGTTGGCAACATCTCCAACGACGGGTTCACTACCGTCGGAAAGAGAAAGCGCGTCCCCAAAGCCGCCTCAGAGGCTCCCTCCCCGCCACCCAAAGCGGCCTGCACCGCCCCGGGAGCGAAGCCATCAGGCTCTCTCGCTCCCACCTCCCGCGACCCTCTCGCTCACTCCGATGCTCCCGCAAGCATCGCCGCGTCTCAACGCGACGTCTCCTCTCAAGGAGCGTCAGTTAGACGCGAGAAACCGCCGCCGCCTCTGTTCCTTCAGGACAAGGCGAAGTGGGACATGGTCTCACGACTTTTGACGGATCGTAAGATCCAATATACCAGCGCCCGCTCAACCCAACTGGGTATTAAAGTCCAGGTGCCTACCCCAAGCGACCATAGGGCGCTTACTCGACTTCTCAAAAACGAGAGCATAAGTTTTCACACTTATGCTCTCGAGGAAGAGAAGGTATTACGAGTAGTCATACGCGGCGTACCTAAAGAGGTACAGACCGATAGTGTCCTCGCCGACTTGAAGGCGCAAGGCTACCCCGTCCGCGAATGCCACCGCATGTACAGTGGCAAGGACCGCAAACCCTATGACCTACTTTTGGTCATCCTCAGTCGCACGCCAGAGGGCAAAGCGATTTTTAATATTAAAACGGTTGTGAACCTCTCGGGGATCACCGTTCAACCCCCATTCCGAAACCGAGCGCCTGGCCAGTGTCATAACTGCCAATTGTACGGGCATGCCGCCCGATTCTGTTTCGCCCGCCCGAGGTGCGTCAAGTGCCTAGGGGATCACGGGACAGCCCAGTGTTCTCGCACAAGGGACTCGGCAGACCCACCTAGTTGTGTCCTCTGCGGCACACAGGGACATACCGCCAACTACCGCGGTTGCCCTAAGGCACCCCGCGTATCAAGTGGGCCGGCCAGGAGGCCTATTCCCCCTCCTCGCCCGGTCACTACCCGCTCACAAGGGAACGGCCCTAAGCCTAACCTTACCCCCGCACCGCAGGCAACACCTGTTGTACCCGCGCCCGCGCCCGCACGCAACGCTTGGTCCAAGCCCTTGAGCATGGTACAAGCAAGCGCCCCCCTCACCCCCGCCCGCCCGCAGGCCTCTGTCAGCGCGCCGGCTCCTAAGCCCAAACCGCCGCTCGCTAGGCCTCCAATGGCTGGGCTCATGGACGCCCCAGGTCAATCTGACCTGGCAGCCGACATAGCCCTTGTCATGGACTACGCGATGGTCATAGACGTGGACGAAGTACGTGCATTCGCGCACAAACTTCGTACTGCCACAAACGACCAAGACCGCTTGCGAGCCACGCTCACACACGCGGGTCTAATCAGCGCAGTGAGGCGCTACGCCCTCCCCAGCGTTTCTTAGGTATCATCCAATATGGATAGTACACCGAAACGAATTAAACCCCACTCAGTCACCGTAGCGACTTTCAACGCTGACGGCCTCTCTAGTCAAAAAGACGAAGTTCACGAATTTTGTAAGACCCATCAGGTCGATATTCTATGCGTGCAGGAGACCTTTCTGAAACCAGGTACAGCGAACCCTAGGTTTGCAAATTACCGTTTGGTTCGTAATGATAGAGTGGCCACCCCAAAAGGTGGCACTCTCATCTATTACAAAAGAGCTCTGCACTGTATCCCAATTGTTACTCCACCACTTAGAATACTAGAAGCCTCTGTTTGCTTTCTAGCGATGTCAGGTCATCAACCAGTCATCATAGCCTCATGTTACCTCCCCTCTGGTAAAGAACTATTACAGACAGACTTGGAAGCCCTCTTCTCTCTAGGAAGCTCCGTCCTTCTGATCGGTGACTTCAACAGTAAACATGTCATATGGAACTGTACTAGTAACAATAGTAATGGTAAAATCCTTGAAGGCTTGGTCAGCCACTTAAACTTTGATATTCTCTCCCCTCTGGAGCCCACAAGATATCCCTATGTTGACAACCAACGACCAGACATACTTGACATAGCACTTCTCAAGAACGTCACCCTCCGGTTGCGCTCTATAGAAGTGTTACACGAACTGACCTCAGACCACCGCCCTGTATTGTTGAAATTAGGCCCCGACCCGACGGACATAACCCCTATCACTAGAACGGTAGTGAACTGGAAGCAACTGGGGGAATCCCTCCAAGCTATCAGTTCACCCGCTCTCGATAGAATCCCCGATGACATACAGACAGTAGAAGACGTGTCAATTGCGATCGAGGCTCTCAGTGACCACCTCCGCACCGCAGTAGGTGAATCCTCAAAGCAGGTCCAAGTGGCGGATGGTCGCCGCTTTGAACTGCCCGAGGGTGCGAGGAGGTTACTGACAGCTAAGAACGCCGCCACTAGGGCGTATGACTCGATGCCAACCCCAGAGAACAAAGCCACCATGCGCTATTTACAGCGTGCTGTAAGGAAACGCATGAGTGAGCTGCGTGATCAAAGGTGGGACGACAAACTGTCAGAGATTGAGCCAACTCACCAGGCATACTGGCAGTTGGCTCGAACTCTGAAATCTGACGGACAACAGACAATGCCTCCACTCATTAGGCCACCTCCCCTCTCCATAGCGTTCCTTGACGAAGACAAAGCCGAGTGTTTAGCTGATAGCCTTGAGGCTCAGTGTACTCTAAATGTAGATCACGTCGACCAGAAACACCTCGATACGGTGGAATCTGAAGTCGAACGTAAAAGCTCTATGTCCATCTCTGACCTCCCACTCCTCCCACCGGTAAAATCATCCGAGGTTGTGTCTCTGATCAAGAGCCTCAAGACCCGCAAATCCCCTGGTGCTGATGGTATCAGCAACAAGGTGATTAAACACTTCTCAGTCCCACTAGTCCATCTCTTAGTTAGCATCTTCAATGCGGCTATGAGCAACTGCTCCTTCCCAGACACTTGGAAGCATGCCATTGTCATTGGTATTCACAAACCAGGCAAACCGGCAGCCGAGCCCTCCAGCTACCGTCCCATAAGTCTCCTCAGCTCTCTGGGGAAGATTTACGAGCGGCTCATTGTGAACCGACTCTGGTCCCACGTTAGGTCCAATAACCTCCTTCCCGATGAGCAATTTGGTTTTAGAGCCAAACACTCTTGCGTCCAACAAGTGCACCGCGTAACGGAGCACATCCTAGGCGGTAGTTCAATAAGAAACCAAAGCCCCAAGGGACCATAGCTGTCTTCCTCGACGTAGCGAAAGCGTTCGACAAAGTCTGGCACAACGGCTTGATATTCAAGCTGTACCAACTGGGTGTGCCAGACCGTCTTGTACTCATCTTACAAGACTTTCTCAGGGATCGAACGTTTAGCTATCGCACCGAGGGAACGCTCTCCTCCCCGCATCCCATTCACGCAGGTGTCCCTCAGGGCTCTGTACTCTCACCCATTCTCTTCTCGCTGTACACCAGCGACATCCCACGATCTGAACCTAATGTTCAGATCGCTCAGTTTGCGGATGATACTGCAATCTACTCTACTGGCTGGTTCAAGGTCAGGCAGAGATGCGCCATCCAACGAGCCATCACCGTAATAGGTGCATGGTTTCGTAAATGGCGGATTGCAGTAAATCCTAGCAAAAGTGCAGCAGTGTACTTCACTGAGACCCGGCGAAATCTCATGCCGTCACCCATAGTCCTATTCGGCGAACCCATCCCTTGGGCTAAATCTGCCAAATACCTGGGCGTCACCCTTGATCGTCAACTCACTTTCGCGAAACACATCCAGATTGTTCGCAATAGGGCGGCCTTCATTATGGGTCGTCTTAATCCCCTCATAGGCAAAAACAGTAAAATGTCTCTTAGAAATAAGACGACTCTTTACAAACTTTGCATCCGCCCAATCATGACTTACGCATCTGTAGCGTTCGCCCATGCTCAGAAACACGACCTCCACAAACTTCAAGTGATTCAGAATCGCTTTATGCGCAGGGCAGTGGGCGCTCCGTGGTACTTGCGGAACGCCGAACTGCACTGCGATTTCACCCTCCCCTCTATTACGCAGTATATGAAAGACTGCTCCCGCCGCCACTTCGACAAAGCTCCCCACCACTCGAATCCCCTCGTGGTCGAAGCGGCGAACTACTCCACTGACATAACCGATCCCCACTTCCTTCCCCCCCGTCGCCGTCCAAGGCATATTTTGGGTGACCCGGACGACCCCATCGCAGCCGTTACTTCGGCAGCTTTAGCGTCGTCCCAAGGGAACCCCGGTAATGGTTGTAGACCCGACCAGGGCTGTGATCCCGATCGCATTGTAGGCTCCGGCCGAGATCTTCTTCGCAGCCCCAGTCGCAGTCGAGGTAATTCACACACACACGATTGTAGTCCCAGCCACGGTGCGGGTGGGAGTATACACCGCGGCCCCGGTCGCGATGTATCCTCCGGCCCAGCAAATGGCTGCGGACGAGGTAACACTGGTTTTCTATGTAGTCCCAGCCACCATGGCTGTGGGCGAGGTATTACACATTCTTATTGTAGCCCCACCCAAAGTACAGTCATGAGTGCACAACGCGACGATCCTGGTCGCGGTGTGGACCCATGTCGCGGAAATGGGAGGAGGCGAGGTACACAAGGTTATGATTTAGTGGTAAACACAGTCAAACACCGAGCTCGCCGGCGAGCTCGAGGCAAAAGTTATGTCTTGGTTAGATTCTCTCCAAATAGTCGTAGAGTTAAAATTCATAGGGCCCACTTTCAACGGTACACTTATGTACCGGGGCGATTCTCTCCTACTCCCCTCTCTCCTGGCGACGGCCCAAGCCGAGGTCCGTACCCTAGTGGTGCCCAAGTCGCCTACTCCTCTCCTTAGGCGGTGCGCCCTCTGCGCCCGCATCTGGCTGAGTGCCATCTGCGCTCGCCAACCGTCCCGTCCGGTGACGCTGTAAATGCCGGTAGAGGCAAACAGCATTAGTCCGTTCTAAAAAAAAAAAAAAAAAAAAAAAAAACAACCTAAACCTAAAAGCCAACGAACACGTGTAGTGAGGAGTAGTAGGTTCTACTCGTGTGTAGTGCAGCATCGAAAATTCGTACAGCTGACTACAAGCGCCATGCCTGCTCATGAGAGCTGCAGCCATACAGAGCTGTAGTCTGCAGCATTGTGATGCCAACTCATCTAACTATTATTTATTGAGTTGCCTAATAACATAACTTGCCATGACAGTACTGCTGGGAGTAGTTTCTTCAGTACCGTAATATCAACCAGAATAAAATCTTATACTACCACCTACGTTAGTATCTAATTCCTAATATGATTTGAAAGATTTAAACTATGTCATCATCATCAGCCCATATCAGTCTACTGCTGAACATAAGCCTCTCTTAATGCACGCTACTGAGTCTTTAAACACTACTCAGCATATATATACATATGACAAAGTAAAGTCGGTCAGGGAGCGCTTCACTCACATCCTACTGGCTATACGGTGTAGTGGGTAAGTGGCAAAAGTAACAGATATTTGTAATTTGTGACGTACTCATATGCAAAGAAGACAATAATGATCAGTAAGTAGCAACGGTAAAGTTAAAGGTCATGCAACCGACTCAATAGTTCATTCCGAACGGTAGGTTTGTTCGTTTGTACTCCACAGTACTATAGTGAGTTTAGCTTTAAGTTAAACGTTAGAACGGAAACAAAAAACCGCCAAAAGCCCTCCTAAAAAATATTAAAAGAGTTGTATCAGCTGTTTAATGCGTTTTTTTGTAATTAATAGAAGCGTTTGACTATTATCTGGTCTGGTCTGTTGGTCTCTAGTCTGGATGGTCTGTTATAGTGCTATGTTCACACCAGACCTATAATGACAACTGTATCATGCAGGAACACACTGCTAGGTGCTTGGCGGCAGATTCCCAGCTTGCGAGTAGAAGCTTACAAGGCCAGCACTAGATGTTACCCTACCCCTTGCCTTTATGATGCCTACCTTTATGATTTCCCGTCATGTTCTGTTCTTCCAGAAGTAAAATTAAGTAGTATAGACAAGAAATAAAATCCACAAAAACCACCTTTCCAGCATCGATCAGTGCTCATGTTTTCTCCAAGCCTTAGTGTGCATGCGATAAAGAAAAAGGTACAATATTCTAACAAAAAGCCAATATACGTAAAGCGCAGCCGAGGTTGCAGCTAGTTGCAATATCCATACTATATCCTGACTAATATTATAAATCCGAAAGTGAGTGTGTTTGTCTGTTACGCTTTCCAGATCGTAATGGAATTTGGCAAAGAGATAGATTATATCCCAGATATGGACGAAACCTTCATCATCATCATCATCCACCACCACGCGCGTGAAGCCGCAAGACGCACCTAGTATACAATACACCTACTACTGTACCGTTGCTGGCGAGTGATTTTATGAAATACCTGTTATATAAATCGGATTATGTTGTTAGACCGCAAGCTTTTAACTTTATTGCCTCCATCACGCGAATTGAACTGTACTTTATGTAGAACTAGCGAGGTAATCGACATAATTTCATATCAACACTACGAGAGAGAGAGAGACACGCCGTTATTTCTCTTTCACTCGGTTTGTTTTATCGTAATTAAATTGTTCAGTGACGGCGGGATAAAGCCCAACAATGCTATCGGTGATTTTGTTTCAATTTCCTAAATTTTATTTTCTTTTAGTTTTGACGTGCAATAGTCGTGGAATATTACCCGTTAAGTGTTCATAAAATGGTGTGCGAGTGTATTGGCAACGTGAACAATGCCGTGAAATGTTGCGCTTTCTTGAGTGACTTAATAAGAAACTTATATATATGACTGTGGCTTGAATTTGACTGCTTGAAATGGAAATCTAACGTGATGCAATTATAAATATTTATGTAAATATATAACTAGAGCATTGGCTAATGTACAGAAGAACGAGGCAAAAATGAGACAAAAAACTAAGTAACCAATTCGAAAGGCATGGACTATCGTGGATAAAGAGTGCCGGCTATATCGACATGGAGTATGAATGACATAGTCAGGTGGGCACTCTCGACAGCATCCGTGCCATCGACACTGGAGCCGAGTGGAATGTTAAGGGATAACGGTAAGAGATCAGATGGTGCCAGCTCGGTACCATGGTGTCTTGGACGGTCCCTGGTCTGTGGCGCGACTTGTGTCGACACTCTGGCACCATCTCACATCAGTAGCTCTGCTCGCAGTGTCGGGGCTGCGGCCAAACAGGCGCAAATATCAAAAAAGAAGAAAATATACACAGCTTAGTGCCCACTGCGAGTTTTATGCGCTGGCTGGCGAAACTCTAGGTCCGTGGTCATCAGACACAAAAAAGTTTTATAAAGAAATATCTAAAAGACTGGTCCTTGCCTCAGGGGATCTAAGAGCAGATGTGTACTTTGCCTAAAAGTTGAGCCTGACAATGCAACGAGGCAATGCGGCCAGTGTTCTAGGAACCCTTCCGCACACTGGTGGTTTAGACGGTGTTTTTTTTTTGTAAAATCAATTTTCTATATTATATTTTTATTTTTAAACTTTGACAATATATGTTATTTTAAGTAAAAATAAAAAATGCTCGGTTCAACAATTTGAATTCTAAATATATCTCGTTTACCATAATTACCAAGTAATAATAATTATAAATAATATTTAATTATTATAGTTTTTATTTTTATTTTAATACCTTTTGAATAAAACTATAACTTAGTTTAAAATTATTTAATGATAATTGAATAAACTTTTCCATAATTACCAAGCCTACACGGTCTGCCTGTCCTTCCTTGGAAGGTCTGTACTCGTATCTTTCGAATCGTAGGTAGCGGGTTGACATAACAACACATGTGTTGTTATGTCGGATTTCCGAGTGTCATAAAATCATTTAGCATGTCAACTATTAACAACTTCTATTAATTCTAACTGAATCAAAAGCAAAATATAATGATCCAATATACCCCATGTAACACATAAAATATTTTTAAAACTGTTAGTACAATTAATTGGAATAATAAAAGATACAGTAAAGATAAAGTATGTAGTTGAAATTGGATTACGACTGATATATTCTGGCTCATCGCGCCGGTGTCTTGTTTATTGACATTTGAGTTCAAGTAATATATTCAACACAAACTTCATTTTAGAATAAACTACGCATATTTTAGCTCATTTAAGCTCTATTCATGCTGGGAATGTAATGCGACTGTGGAATACGTAAATATCGTAGCTCTGTGCAACATCAAATAATCAAAGAGTTATATGTTTATATTATATGTGTTTTGGTTTATTTCCTTTAAAAACTGACTAGTACGTTTGTAAATTTGTCATCCGTCAAAATATTTACGTTAATAATGTGTAGTGCTCAAGTGAGACTTTTAATTATGTAGTCAGAGTCAAGTCACAGCCACATACGAGTAAATAAGTGTGCCTTAAAGTCACTGTCCTGGTTAAGTAACGTTTAAGTAAAGTGACGGATACATTACATACATTTTGTAAAGCTATTGACGAGAAAAAACACTTAAACAACATATCATGATGACACTTTGCCTGCGTTCGTGCACCATCACGAACACTAACACGGTTAATAATCTCCTACTATTACACTCGTAAACTTGAAGAAACACAAATCTGGGAAAATTAAACGTATAGGTAATTAATGATAAATAATTAGCAATATTATACATATTATTATTCACACTAGCTCATTACTTTTAGTTGCTATTGATACGGTTTGTACCTTAATATTCTAACAACATTTTTTAACATTTCTTCTCGAACGTAGACTATTGTTATTCAAGAGTTTGCCAATATAGCGGAACTAAGTGTATCTGCTTATATTTGACGTGAACTTGTTAAAATCGTGTGTCATCAGCTCATTGTGTTCCCACTGATGGGACAAGGACCTTCATTTTGAGATTTTGAGGGAGAAAAGTGGGCCATAATTGATTACGAAAGCCCAGTATGGGTCAGCGGATGGGCTAGGCAGCCCTAGTATTGGAGTTTTCAGTACGGTTAAAGGCATCTGAGATGCTCTGACCACCGGTGTCCTAAGACAGCAACGACACTGACTGCTTAACGTGCTCTCCGAAGGAAGCAATCATAGAGGTGAAAGTACCACTAGCGGTCACCCAGCCAAGTAATGACCACACCAAGATTTACTTTCACTTTTCGAAGGACTAGCCAAGAGCTTTTTAGCCTAAACACTTATTATCTAACAAGATAGGTAGGTAAACAAACACAAGCGAGTTATTTTTTAATATCGATTAATTAAAACGTCCACAATTAACTCTTTCATTGAATATTGAATATAATATATTTTTTTATATCTCAGTATTGACGTCAAAGTTTCCAGTTTTACTTGTTTTCTGAATAAAATCTAGTCAAAGCCACTAACATACATGTGGTAATAATATATATCAAGCATTATTTACCTACTATTATTTATTTGCTTGCTATAATTAGTCCTTTGTTATGTTCGAAATCAGTCCTTTGGTTCGAATTAGTTGAGTATTAACAAGAGAATTCAACTTGACTGTCGGGATGTTTGATGGTGTTTATACTTGTAGGCGCTATGCAGACGACGGGGCGTGGCAGTCTTTTGACCGCGAAGCAATAAAGTCGCCAGTACACTTCGGGCTCTGGCGACGTGGTCTTTTTGTCCTCCGTGTGCGTTAGTAGTATAGGAATCCCCTTGCACAATCGTTTGCGGCGAAATTGACCGGTCCGTCCCGCCTCGTCGTCTGCAAAGGGCCTAACGGTTAGGTTAAAGCCTAAAAAAGACGGTTTTAGACGGCTCTGTTACTTCAGCTTGTAAATACTTTGAAGAGGGGTCCAGGTGACATCCATGGTCTGGGGTATTAAATGTTGTGATATGTTATTGTGTATGTCCATGCCTCCTACGGCACGGGGATCCTAGTGCGGGTGTGTGTGTGTATAAGAGTTAATATTATTTCTAACCAGTGTATTCACCCCGTTACAACGAAGCCATGACGCGACGATTGTGCCGATGCTCTATATTATGTAATATTCAAATTAGTAACGACGAATCCCCGTCATAGATATTAATGTATTTAAAGGTTTCGAAAATATTCGGCACAAAGGTTAGGTAATAATCTGCCTTTTTAATCAAATCACTACTTACAAAGTCGCCATAAATAAAGAAATCAATTATATACCTATATGTAAAATTATTATTTATGTAATCAATTTAATTTCATAGCCTAATCTATAACTAGTATCATGTAATGTATACCTTAAATAACTATTTTATATAGATAAATTGTTAAACAGAATCTTTGCTTTTTAATTACATGTATTATTAGCCGATTAAAAAAGGGGAGGTTCGTAATTTGACGGGAAGGTTTTACCATAGGTATAAAACGCGTTGAATAAACTTCGACGATATTTATATGGGGCCCACAAAATATTTTTGTTAATAATATTAGCGGAGTAATTCTGTAACAAATATAAAAGTTTGCTTTTTAGATTGACTTATACTTGACTAGCTGCTTTCCGCGTTTTCACCCGCGCGGTGATGAATGATGATGATGATGATGATAAATCTTATATAGTCTATGTTACTCAGGGTGAGTGTAGCTTTTCAATGGCGAAAACGGCCCAGTACTTTTTGAGCCAATTCGTTACAAACATACTAACAAATCTTTCCTCTTTATAATATTTATTATATAATAGTATAGATTATTATAGATAAATTTCGACAAATAAAGTAGATGTTTTTTTTATTAAGTATGTCTTTCAAGATGGGTATTTATATCTCAATAAAAATAAGTAAATGTAGTCCAAAAATATGTATTAGAACATGCTCTACCTAGCGCAGAGTCAATGATCTTCCGAGGGACGACCGCCCTCTGCACAACCTTCAAATGATCAACCATTAAAGCCACGTAATGAAAATTAATTATTATTTTATGGTTGTGTACTTTTTACATTTTTAAATGGATGGCTGTATCATAATCATGATCATATTTTATTGGTATAAAATCCATTCACGTCAATATTAATAATAAATGTATAATGCTTAAACCAGTTGTGAAAAATCATCATGTAATTTGTTTTCCAATATGTTACTTACTACATTTACAACACAACAATCTCTCTAAATATTCTTTCCTTCAAACGAAACTTAAGTTTTCACACTTTAAACTTGAACTTTTTCTATTTTTCCTTAATGAAACCTAACATGGACTAAATAATTTAAAAGAAAAATAACATCCAAAATTAGTTCACCTGTTCTCAAGTGGTCACCAACCAACGAACAGCGTTTGTTAATTACTAGCTGCGCCCCGCGGTTTCACCCGCGTGATGATGATGATGATTAAAATGATGAAAAGTATCCTATGCCCTTCCTCAGGATTTGCCAAATTTCATCATAATCGGTCGTCTGGGCAAAAAATCTTCAGTAGCAAAAAAAGTCACAAACTTGAAAGATTTACTATACGCTGCGCCAGGCTTTACCCGCGTGGTAATGGTGATGAAACGGGGGCGTTTAAATACACCTTTGTCTACCCTGGTTGTTTAAAAAACAACCTTGAACTTTAAGATTTTTTAAATTATTGTTTTATTCTTCGTTTCCGATTTTTTCTCTTGGCAACACATGAATACGTTTTACAAGGCTAAGCCTGCCCAAAACGGATGATAAAGAATTGATGAGAAATTTAGCGATTCATTTTTATTTATTACTAGCGATTGCCCGCGACTTGGTTCGCGTAGTAGGACCGGCCTGCGGCCTCGCCATTACCTCACTTCTGCTCTTGTTTTTATTTCAAAAGAACCTTCTCCTGCAAATAAATAACACAACAAAAAAGAATTAGCGAGATTGTTCCATCCGTTCTCAAGTTATAGCGCGACTAGGAGAAATAGGGGTTCTTTTTATATATACTCGTAATATAAAGATATATTATAGAAGATGAAGCTGTAAGACCTAGAATGTAATAGAACGATTTATCGCGATTTCTATTTGATATATTGTAAGATTTTTGTATTTGTGTGTACTCTACATGGCTCTACACGACGCCCCGGTGTGTGCGTCGCCGGAGACGCGAAGTAGGGGCACATCACACTGGTCCAACACGTTTTACTCGTTTTGCTGATATTTGAAGTTTTTAGGTACTCGTATATCAAGTTTTAAGCTGTTTTGAATATTATTTAATACGGCGTTAGGGGAATTAATTTAGAAAAAGTTAATTACTTTGTATATTGTACTTTGTATATACTCACTAAGTAATTAACTTTTTCTTGGGTTCTTCTTCTTGGGTTGGATTAATAAGCTGTTTGGCTTTTAAAAATACTAAACAGTGTTTATAGTTGATATCTATGATGGGTAAAATTACGTCTGTTCAGTTCTCAGATTGAGAATCCTACCATTTCAAAGTGAAGCTACTGGATAAAAAAGTAGTAAGTGCCACGCTGCAACCCCACAGCCGAATTGAGGGGTGATTGTGACACTTACTATAAAAATCCCGATGGTAAGTAAGTGTCTGGCAGTTGGCTGGCAAGTACAACTAAAGCGAATCATTTAACAACATGGGGAAGAGAATCACATATTGTACCAACTCCGGAATAGAGTATTGTAGCACTCTAGGTATTCATGGAAAAAATCTTCAGATTATACAGAAATACCCGGACAAGCGTTCGTCAGAATATTTTTTGGGTAATTTAACTAAACTAGTGAAGTTATTTATACTTTTTTTACAAAAATATTAATATTATTAATATCGGAGTTAACGCAGACATAAATAAAACTTATGGCTTTAAATTCTGCCTTGATGTTAATTAATTATCTACTTGGCCCCTTTTTGTATTTAATATTAAACAATACAAGCTATAACAATACACACTTTGTGACCGTGACTGAAGGCTTACTTGGTAAAATAAGGTCCCATCGGCATTTTGGGCACATAACCTTAATAAAAAAGGAAAATGAAGCTACCAAGGATACTTCTAATTCTGGCTATGGTGTCATGTTTGGCCGCAAAGATGGTTGATGCAAATTTAATGATTTTGCCGTAATAAGTCTGTTTTGAAATCAAATATTTAAATGTTTGTTTTGCGCAAGAAACGGTAGAGCAGGAGATTAAATGGTTTTATGCAAATATTGAACTGTCCTTACCCGTTGAAGTGCTGTAGCGGTGGCTGTGGGGCTAGTTTGTATGTATTGTCGCCGCATAACAGTTGTGATTCTATTAAGATATTTGTACCCGACTGCCGCAAAGTCCAAAAGGAGGTTTATGTGTATGACCTGTATGTAAGTCCGTTCCTATGGCCGCTCGTAACTACATATAATAATTTAGGAATTGATTGACTCAAGAAATTACAGTTATTGGAGCACCTGGTTCCCAAACTAGGTTCGAAACCCGTAATATAGGAGCCAGGACTCTTTCAAGTTTCAAACTACTCGGTTCCGCTGATATTGATAAATGATAGTCATTAGAGCAGCGTTGATGGCGCGAATGGGTGGACATGGAGCGGGCACACGAATTGCTTAAAAATCAAAATGGCGCTGGAGTGTGCGAGCAAGCTATTACCGCACTCGGGTCGTTAAACTTATATTTATTAGACTAGTGTTTGCCCACACTCTCACTGCCCAAGCTATTGCAGAGAAGCTTCGCTCGTGTTTCTAAATCCTCATACGGTATTATGTACTCATACTGATTCACAATTTAAATTATATTTGGATAAAGGATATCATAACATATCGACTCACAATTCAACATCGACTTTATCTTAATTACAGGCTAACTAACTTAATGACAGGCCTGTTGGTGTAGTGGTTAGTGACCCTGACTGCTATGCCGGAGGTCGTGGGTTCGATTCCCGCCCAGGACAAATGTTTGTGTAATGAGCACGATCATTTGTTCTGTGTCTGGGTGTGATTTATCCATAATATTTATGTATTTAGAAATATATAAGTATGTTTATCAGTTGTCTAGTACCCATTACACAAGCTCTGCTTAGCTTGGGACTAGATGGCGTTGTGTGATAGTTGTGGAATATTTATTTATTATTTATTTATTTATTTATTATCCACCGATTTCCAAAAAAAGGAGGAAGTTCGACTGTATTTTTTTTAATGTTTGTTACGTCATAACATTCGACTGGATAAAACGATTCTCAAAATTCTTGCTGGTGAAAGCTGGTGCTTCACGTGTAGTCTCATTTAAATTTTATCAAATTCAGTCCAGTAGTTTTGAGATACACTCCAATAACTGAATAGAATGGAAGTCGGTATTAAATTTTTCAAATTGTACTTATTTGCTTACTTACTAGAAATTGATAATAGATAAGTAAAAAAGTTTTCCAAATTAAACTTCCATTCACATCACTCACAGGTTTCAACGGATGTGACGTCATAATGCACTACGTGAGCGAATGAAAAACAAAAATTTACTACTAACGCATTAAGTAACTTATATACGCGTTAATCACTTGTTATAATGGGGATCTTTTGTTCCAGACCAGTAGCGTACCTTATAAGCATCACAATAAGTTCATATTATTGGAAAAATAATTCTAATGTAACGTATTTAATTTATTATATAACATTTCCATTACACCTTAACCGTACCGTCTAATATATTAATTATATATTATACCCATTATCCGATTGTACTGAAATCAACTACAATAAATTAAATACGTTCCTTTGAAAATATTTTATCTGTATTGATAACAAACGTGATCCAAAAAAAACTGTGCCTAAAGTTATACTGCGCAGACACCCCGGGATGTTAGGTCTCAAGGGCCATATGAATACGGGGTGTCTAAAATCAGAGAGAGATTCATTGATATGATTTTTTTATACGAACAGCCGTGCGATTTTCTAATAATTCCTCGACGAGCTCACCGATTTTGAATTTGAAAAAAAAAAATACTTTATGATATATCGCCCTTGTACACAAGGTTGTTTCTCCAACCTTTCTTGTCATCTCATCATTTGTTTCACGGATGTTGTCAAAGATGCAACGATGTTTGCTCTTAGAGAATCGCACGGCTGACTTAAGAAAGAAAGACAATAATCTTAATTGTGTCAATTAAATATCATTAAACAAATATCTCGCCTCGTTGGTGCATAATAATTATGATAATATAATGTTATTGAGAATAAAGGCTTCAAAACTAAACCTATAATAAGACCTGGCTTATCGTTAGTAACGTAAGATAGCGCGTGGTGACTTTCGTAGTAAGCAGTAGAGTAGCGACCGAACGGCCGTGGTACTAACGTAGCTGTGCCGCTGCCTGTTCACCTTCACAGAGACACTATCCTGTAGCGATGGTTATAAAACAACGATAAAATCGCAATACAACACTGCGCGTGCGAAGCGTTACGCTGCCTGGCTTCCTGCGGATCTTTCCTTCCTCATAAATAGCCCTGTAAATATCGCGCATTTCAACTGTGGCTATGCTCAAAGGACACAATGCGACGTCTACTAGTGTGATCACTTCTGTCATCCGCTTCAGATGCAATCGACAGTCTGTACCGACAGAGTCACGTGCTGACAAAACGCTCTTTATTATACTCGTAGCTACTAATAACATTCAGCACCTGTTTGACGACCTCTCAGTAAGCACCGAACTTCAGATATGTTTGAAAATGTGTTAAGTATTAGGATATACGTCAGATAATGTATTCCAAGCCCGATTGAGATTGTGAAACAGGCCCTTACTTCTGTACATAGTTTTAATTTGTCAATGTAAAGTAGCGTCAGTCAGCGTAGGTCGTCAGTCCACCGACAAGGTGGACTGACGACCTGACTAAGGTAGCAGGACGACGTTGGATGCAGGCCGCTTCCAACCGGTCCTTTTGGATTTTTTTGTGGGAGGCCTATGTTCAGCAGTGGACGTCATATGGCTGAGATGACGATGATGTAAAGTATCAGTATGTAATAATCATTCTTATACCATACGTTTTGTTTCGATCTATAGATATGATACACACAAACATCACGCCATAAACGTACCAAGAGTCATAGACAATACAACTCTTATGATATAGTTTGAAGAAGGTGGGTTGAAAATAAAACTAAAGGCAACCACACACTAGGAGGTGGGTGAGCCATGCCGCACGCCGCGCCGTACTGGGGTACATTAACATTACAAATAGGTTTGTTGCGCTCGCGTTCGCAACGCGCTATGTGTGCCGATGGCCGGCGCAAGGACGCGCGAGTTACACAACTAAAACCAACGACTTGGTCAAAAAAACACGAACAAAACTACTATTGTGTGACTACAGTGACATTGTAAATTAGTTATCTGGTTTTTTGCAATATTCGTAAAGTATTATAACAAACTAGCTGCGCCCCGCGGTTTCACCCGCGTGGTGATGGATGATGATGATGATGATGATGAAAAGTATCCTATGTGTTAATCCAGCGCCTCATCTACCCCCATACCAAATTTCATCAACATTAGCCCCCCCGTTTGTGCGTGAAAGAGTAACAAACATCCATACATCCATACATACAAACTTTCACGTTTATAATATTATTAATTACTGGCATCCGTAGTGTTTAAATATGAATTTCCAGTATTATTACATATTATTGTAGTTTTTGCATACACTAACTGAAATAATGTTTATATTTTTTAATTGGAAATTGTGCAATTATAATTGAAATTCTTTGCTTGCTTATCAAACACAATTTAATGGTAGGTACATAAGTTATTGTGTAACACACACACATGTGACTTCACATTCACATTGCAATTACAATAACATATTTTTATGACTTCGTTACGTAACATGATTAAACATAAAGCCACGAGAGCTTTCTTCTTTCTCTCACGAAAATATGCGTCCAAATAAATAGCGAACCTATTGCCATCTTCCTGGCAAAGTTTCAATCTCTGCACTCAAAGACTCTAAGAGTATATCAGAATAACTTTTTTTTTACTTTGAACCTGCGAATCCCCCGACCTCGTATTTCAGACATAACGCTGACGCCACTGGAGTACGAGGCAGTACCACAATAGTAATTAAGAACATTTCAGTATGACTGAGTATGTAAGAGTAAGTTTTCAATTTCTTCACTCTAAAACGGGTGATCGAATTTGGATCAACTTTTAAATAGAGCTCGTTCATACTTAGCAAATAACACAAAGGCTACTTTTAATCTAGATTCAACTGCTTCCAAGGAATCGCTATAACCTTATATCACGCGAATGACGTCTCAGGCTGTAGCTGCACCTTAACGAGTGTAATTATATATACTTTGTACGAAGCTTACTATAATTTAGTTTAAACAGATATCTTATTTGCGTTCGTGTGAATATTTTTTCATCGGCTAGTCATTACTAAAGTCAGACAATATAGTTGTTTGTCTATTGTTTAAAAGTACTGATTTTTTTGATGCGTTGTATTTGTACGAAATTAAATTCTTCTTTAATAATAAGTCTAATTTTGTCAAAATGAAGCTACTATAATACAACCATATTATATTTAGCTAGCTACTTGACTTTTTACTCAAGACATGGTCATTGAACTCATTACAGTCGTAAGACGATAATCAGTGAGTTTTTCACTGGAAAGGCATTTAGAGGCGTTAGACTTTGAGTACTAAACTAAAATTAATCCATGAGATTCAGGCACTATACAACAACAAAAAATATATTTGGTTGCATGTTTAGTGTAATGCAGTACCTAAAGATATTTTTCTTGCTTCCTTGTTTCATCCATCAGCTCTTTCTCAGCGCTGAAATACTTTTACAAGAAGTCTAAATGTTGTTGGTGGACTTTGTTAATGTAACAATTAAAACAAAGATATTTTAAGTTCCAACACGTAACTGCTTCGTTTAACAATAACAGTTTGACTGGTTAATGTGAAGCGCACTTGCGAACCTATTTTATTTGCACATGTTTTGATAACCTCTATTTTCACCAGTTGAAGTGTTGTAAACAAATACAATCTAACTAAAACTATTATGTGTCAGACAAATTCTTACCTATCTTATGTGGATGGTGATCGTTGAACAGAAATATAAAATAACTATATTCGTGTAAGAATGTTAATATTTTGGATATTATTTACAGTAAACATGTAGGTGATAGGTAAAAATGTAAATTACATATAAATTAAAAATCAGCAATACTGCATGAATCCACTTTGAAAGTTTTTCTAAAGCTCGTTGTTGTACAACACGGGAACCACCAAATCAAATTCTATATCGTTTTTACAGCAATATTATTTATTATTGCCTTTTTGAAATGTTATGTACAATTATTATGGAAATAAAAGATCGTAATCTATAATTACCTATACTTATCTGTAATTTTACGATGTTATAGCTAATTAGTTTATATTGTAATACGTATTTTATTTTACTTTAAAAGTTTGTATTTATAATAATTATTTACTGAATCAGGATTGGACATACTTTTAGGTATTTCAGTTTATTTAAGTTGTTAAGTATAGTGTTATACCGATAATGTTTCTTATAATAAACTAGTTGCGCTCCGCGGTTTCATGCGCGTGGTGATGGATGACAATAATGATGAATCAAATATACTACGTAACTCAGGAATAACGTAGCTTTCTACTGGTGAAAAAGTTTTTAATCAGTTAAGTAGTGTTTAGTTTAGTCATTACAAACAAACAAACAACCACATCTTTCCTATTTATTATCAGTGTAGTTTACCTATGAAGAGTTAAATATTCCGTTCGAAACCATAAAGTAGCCAAGTCGAAAGTTTACGTAAGCACATTGAAGGTATTCGATTAGTTATGCGTTCCAGTTAATGATTAACTAACATAACTGCAGTTTCTAAACGCAGCCATTATACGAAACACACGTCGTACGTTTAGCTGCGTATTATAGCTCTTCCAAATTAATATAAAAATCGGTCGCAGGCATACTATGTCATGCAAACTAAAGGATCCTAAACTAAAGGAAGATTGCTCCTAAACTATATCCCAATCGGCTTGGGCGTGAAATACATCATAAAGAATAGATCACTTTTATAGAACACTTCAGTTGGACTTTGAACAAAGTTTTCGAAATTATCGTACCTAACATGACATCAAGCACAATTCAAGCAAAATTTAATACCGACTTCCATTCTGTTCAGTTATTAGAGTGTAACTCAAAAACCGAATTTAATGAATCAGATTCTAACAAAAAAATAATTTTGAGAATTGCTTCACCTATCATAAGTTATGAGATAACAAACATAAAAAAATACAGTCGAATTGAGTACCTCCTCTTTTTTGGAACTCGGTAGAAAACAAATACTTTAAAATTTCTCTTTTATGAAAACAACATGTTAAGATCTATTTTAATACATCCAGGCTAATAAATGCATTTAGGGATGGAATATAAACATAAAACTTAATGTAGCAATGTTGCCCGACCAGATAATTATGCAAATATTAAAATTAAAATTTGTGTGTATCGGAACAAATTCGAGTTTCACTTTATATATACATACCTACATAGGTTCCAACAATCTGACATGGCATCGTTTTATTTGAGTTTGTTTTCGCAATAGGATTTCAGGAAAAGTAAAACTTAAAAGTGTCTTTTTCTTTACATAAGTAATAGTCTATAATTATGTCTTGTATACACAAACATTGTAAAAATAAAAAAGTTTAAAGGTTAAGAGTTGACATATAGATAGATAGAAACTCTTTATTTGTACACTATAGTAAAAATAAAAGTGAAAAACATACAAGAAAAAAAGAACATGTAGTACGAAACGCGTTTTTTACTTGTATTATATAATATAGTTTGTCTTCCAGACAACTTATATATAATGCAAGTACGCTTTTAAATCATGTCACATCGTGCGAGAGATCGTATGAAGTCACATGAAACAATCTCTCATTACCGAATACATTACGACATACAGATTTAAAAAAATATAATATAATTTTTATAAATATTTAACTAAAATTTATTTCATTACTCTATGAGCTCTAAATCAGTTAGTTAGCTCTGTTTTATATCCAATTTTGCTTTGCGTGGCCTGAAGGTGTATTAGAGACCAAATTCAACTAAAACATCCGGTCCAAAACAGATTTTACAAATGTTATGGTGGTAAATAGGTACAATTTCGGTGAAAACGTAAAAATTCACAAAAAAAACTTTAAAAAAATTGGGGGGTCAGGGATTTTTTTTGCCCAACTTGTATTCTCCAACTGGACCCCCGAACACGATCATTTGATTTGTCGGACCCTCTAGCAAACACCCTGTATAATACTATACATATTTACTATATATAGTGGTTTTGTATAACAGTAGCGGCACTCATAAAAAGATATGTATTAAACGGGGATCAACTGAGGTCATTGTAACGTAATTCACGGTTTTGTTTGATTATAATTATCTTAATATTCTTGCAACCCAGTTAAGGAACGGACGTTACTAATACTTGTTAGGTAGAGAAGGTTCTTATCTAAGCTTACACATTCCCTGGCCGAATGCTCAGAGTTGACCAAGTTGGCTTTGAACAAGTCAGAGCGACGAGCACAGTGCATGCAGATACTTGTAGTGAAGTATATGTAGCACTTTACTCCATATGGCCGACCCGACACTTACCGAGGTGCACGAGTTGCGCAGGTGCTGGTTGATGGTTTGCTAAATTTCATATACATATTATCTCTTTGTACCCATTGAATTTTATTATACATACTAGTTGCGAGTGGCGGTTTTACCCGCGTAGTGATGCATGAAGATACAAAGTATCATATCTGTTAATCATCTACCTCCATGCCTAATATCATCAAAATTGGAACAGAGCGTGAAGAAATAACATACATACAAACACACTCACGAACTTGCGCCTTTATAAAATTAGTGTCCCTGAAAATGAAGACCAAAGTGTTCGAACAATGCATCATCCCTGTGTTCACGTATGGTACCGAGACTATGTCTCTTACAGACCGTTCAGCTGAAAGGTTCAGAGTTGCGCAAAGGGGGACGATGGAGAGAGCTATGCTCGGGATCTCGTTGCGCGACCGAAAAAGAAACAACTGGATAAGGCAGAAAACGCGCGTGAGGGACGTGGTGGAAACCATTGCCAGACAGAAGTGGACATGGGCAGGTGGGCACGGACAATCCTAGAATGGAGGTCGTGGGCGAACACCAGACCATGAGGCCGCTACTTAAGAGATGGGTAGATGATATCCGAGGACATGCAGACCATGACTGGATGAAAAAAGCTGCAGACAGAGTGGCCTGGAAGAAATTGTGAGAGGCATATGTGCAGAAATGCACGAATAAAGGCTAAAGAAGAACAGACACACAAATGTTGGCCCCCGCTAGAGATCAAACCTGGAACCTCGCGCTTCGGAAGCAGGGTCTATACCAACCGAGCGAAAGGAGGCGTCGTCGTTGCCGTTGTACTCTCCTACACTCCACTTCCTCCACATCTCTCTAATGATCCAGTTACGTAACTAAGTATCCGTTCCAGAGGCCGCAGCACAAACAATTTGCGAAAAAGTATTCGAATCGTTGGCATCAACGCGTCACGTGTCCAATACAAACTATGAGTTATCTGTGTCACATTTGCCCTAGATAAATGACAGTTTGTACCGTTTTACGTGAACAACACGTTTCGTTACATTAAAGGTGCAAGTTGGTAGCCGGCTACACGTAGCAGCAGCAGTAGACGACATGTCTTCGCTTCGTGTCGTCGCTTCTTGTCGCTGCAGTCATGATTTCGAACCCGACTGCAGACGGCAACTGCAGATGGCATCAACCATTTGAAAAGCGATACGAAAGGTTTTGTTTATAAGCTTTTCAGTTGTTTTACTATGTAGATTAGTACTCGCGAGCGGCACTTCTGATCTGCGGTCGTGCGACAGTGACATCTGCCGCTCGACGACGCGTCGCTAGCTTCGTGTCGCTGACTACGAATAGAGTTTCATAGAAATACATAGTAACCAGTAGTGTTGCTGCGACACGTCGTTTGCTGCGCTTCATGTAGCCGGCTTCCAACTTGCACCTTTACTCAGTTATTCGTGTTAGGCCCACTGCAATAATTGGTTGACGAATTCATTCGCTTGAAAGTATACTGTAACAATGCTTAATTGTATCTAAAGGCGACTAGACATCCCGAATAGGTATACAATTCCCAATAACTCGACTTCCAGAAGTCAAAACAAGGTTGAACTCTTGACACTCAATACTGTTTTATTTGTGCTGGTTGTGTCCAATATTACATTGATAACCAATGACCTGATAAGGGACTCAATGATTTATCAACCAAATTATAATTGTTCTAGATAGGCCTGGTGTTGCCATGCTTACAAATACATTGAAACTATCGGGTGAATGAGAGTTAAATATTAGTATTTACCACAAGGCGACGAGTACAGTACAGTGTTTTAGTTTACTAAACTTTTTTATAATGGTTCATCAAAGTGATTCCTTCTCGCTTGATGGAAAGCGGAGATGGAATCAAGAAGCGATGACCATTATTGCAGCCGTAAGCTGCGTTAATCGCCATCCCTATGATGACGTGAGAGATGCTTTTTCACGCCCCATTTGACTATGGGCACGCATAAAATAGTCGCTACTATGTATTAGATATAGATATAAATATAGCTATTAAGTGGAGACTTTTAAATGACTTTTTAATCTATTATTTTAGTGCCTAAATATATTTTTGGAGTCGATAGTCTTCCTAATAGAAAATAAATAAATAAATACATATTTAAAGATTAAGAATCTTGAGTGAGAGCTCGTCTTGGTGAGTAAGGGAGTATAGTGGCCAATATGCTGCCTCCAAGCAATATGCATGCATTGCTATGAGAACCAGTTAGATAGTGACTGGGAGTAAAATACTAAAAAACACGCTGCATAAAACAGTAACTGAAACAGAGTAAATGTTATGGGCAAGAATGTCTATTACCATCCGGTATAGAATATTACATTTTGACTTCACTATATGATACATTGTCTATATCTTCGACTAAAAACATCTAGGAGTCTTTCCTTCCTCCCAAAACAAGTTATACTGGTTGTGGTCTAGACTGCTCTAATGTTTTATGTCTAAATTGAACTTTATCCCAACCCAAAATAATGGTTAACTTGCTTTAAATGTAGATTTTTATATAACATCATTAGAACGAATTTTAATGAACGGTGTTGTTTCTTGTACAGTAAAGTGTGCAACAGGCTAAACAAGTTTCATATCTAGGCATGTGTCGTGTAGGATATCTATATTGTGAGGGGACACCTTTAAAACTGTATACCTACATATGTGCTTGATTACTCGTCCCGCCTAAGCTTTCTAGATGTCCTACTGCACGATTTACCTTTACAGTTCTCGTTTGATAGATATATGCATGGACACGCACACATAGGTGTAAAGTAGATAGACCTATTTGTTTCCCAAAAAAAATGTTGCGGTATCTTTGCCATTAAAATACTGAAAGCTGCAAATCGGACTTTATCAAATATGAAATATTATCGCTAGTGTCCACCTACGTGCTAGAATTATGTAAGTTTGTTAGAAAACAGCCCCAGTTTTTCAAAAGAGTTACAGACCTACCGCGTCCATACATCTAACTTATTCTACCGAGCTCTTAACTAGTAATACACAATTCTTCGCGTAATGGCAATAAAAACTTTTAATGATCTACCTAGCAAAATAAAAGATGAAGAAAATGTGACAAAATTTGTAAAATATCTGAAAAACTTGCTAATTACTAAATTCTATTATAATATAAATGATTTTCTTAATGACAATTTGATGATTATTGAATGGGTTGGGCACTCCATTACCTTTCTTGCACACCTTACCAGGGTCATATGTTACATAGATATGAATATGTATTAACGATCTGCAGGTATACCTATGATGACATATATGATTGCAATAATAAACTATTGAGTACAGGCCACAAAGTTTTCTTCAAGGGACCTGTCACCAGATAACCTTAGGTACCTATTCTAGGTCTATAACCTAGACCTAGAATAGCTCGTGGCTCTCAAGGATAGCGGATGGAACAAGCTGTTAGGTGCATGGTTAGCGGCAGATATTCAGGTGAACTTGAGGGTGGTAGCTAGCCAGGCGGATACCAGAAGTGCCCTACCACCGTGCTGTGGGTTTCATCACGATGTCACCTACATCGAAAGCCCGAGGTGGAGATCGATCCTGTGCACGTCTCATCGACGGCCAACACTTGAACTCTTTCTTCTCTTACATCTCAAGGCTTGTTTCTTGCATAATTAATGTTATCGGCGGGAGGCTATCGGGGAAACCAAGGACTTTCGACTCCGGAGGGAATATGGTTGCAAAGCCGATACTAAAAGGAATTGACGGAAGGGCACCACCAGGAGTGGACCCTGCAGCTTAATTTGACTCAACACATTGGATGACCGAGCTTCTCTCGTAGGTAAAGAATTCACTTTATTGGCCTTATCTCAAACCAAACACGCATTGGCTTAATGTTGCTAACAACGCCATCTATTGTCATGTAGCTTTAGTGTTGCTGATTAAAACAGTTTAGTTTTGTAGTTTTTAATTGCCTGAAAACACGGATAAAACGACGTTTTCTAAAAGTAAAACCTAGGTGTCGATTTATAGCTCCCCTACATACTAAATTTCATAAATCGTTGGTCCGTTTTCGAGACTCAGATTATTTGTACATACAAGAAGTATATGTACATACAAGTTTAGTGTACAAGAATTGCTCGTTTAAATGTATTAGATAAATACCTAATACGCTTATAGCGACCTCAAGTTGACTTTAAGATTATTTTTACCTGTTCATTTTAAAATAAATGTAATTTGATTCGTTTAATAACTCAATCGTTTTAATTTAGTCACTTATGCTCAATTATGAGTTAGGTTCAATTTGCAATTTATTTTATTGGAATCGGTCAATCAAGTCCAATAAGTAATTATTATTGAAATTGGCGAATTTGGTTTCTTCTGAACATCCGGCAGTATTAAAACCTATTTAAATTTTAAATAATAAACCTACCTACTATTTTATTACTAAAGTGTAAATTTTTATGAGATTATTGGGGTGTTAAAATTCAGATATCCGGAATGAATACGATAAAAAGTATAGGTAGTATATCACAAAGGTTTTTGGACGTATTTGTTATTACTAATATGTTTATACACTAATTTGTTTCGAAGAACAGTTGATATCAAAAGTATGTTTTACATGTATGTCACGCACAGAAAGTGACCTGACTACACCTTCATCACCCGTATTGAAAAATGTTATATGATATGAAACTTATGGAGCTCAGATAGTTCAATTTACTTTAATTTCTACATTGCGTTTATCGACGAGTCTTATAATATAAGTACATACTGATTGCAGTACATTTCTAAGAAAAAATAACAGTTTGAATCGTTCTGTAGATACTGATATCGCAAAACTTGAATAATGCAAAAATATTGTGATGTTGTTTCAAACGCGATTTGAGAACGTTTGCGATTCAAAAATAGCAATGGAATAGCAAAAAATAGCAAATATAGGAATTGAGAAAATAGCAACACATGCGAATAAAGTCGTGACCTGTTTCTTGCATTCATATTTTTTTCAAGATATCTAAAATGCATTTAATTATAATAGAATTGATAACATATAAACAACGAGGCCAAACCTTATTGTAATCTTAACGTAAATAAAATCCGCAGCCGGCAAAGTCATGTACATATTCTGGTCGACAAGGGCAGAGCAATGAAATTAAAAAACAAAATGCTCAAGAAACAAGTGCACTGACTGCCCTGGCGGCACCATGACCGTATTCCCCCAAGTTCAACTTGTTCAGGAACCGTGAGTCACAGAGATGCCGCCACATGGAGCTGTGGCAGTGGTGACGTCACCGGACCTTACATTCAACAACTGCCTACAGATCGTGGGAATCAAGTGAACCTTAAGAGGGACGCATAGCTTGTACTTGTTCATACTAAAAGAAATAACTCTTTTCTGCCTCTTAATATTGTCCAAACTATTTTTGTATGGACAAGTACTAGCTATGCCTTTCTCTTAAATATGGCAGAATCCAGAAATAAGGTGCTTGTATTCTGGCAAATAAATTATTTGAATTTGAATTTGAATTTAGAAAATGACCGGAATTGATTTTTCTACACTTAGTGTAGCAGCAGTAGAATTCATTATGAATGAGTTCGTCCGAGTAAGCACTGCCACCATTCCTATTTCTACCGCAAAGCAGGAATGCTCGAATTGCTGCGTTTCGGTTTGAACGTGAAATTACATTATCAACTTCATGTCTCAGGGTGATAGACAAAAGTTGTTATATGTTATTGTGTGTAGGTTTTTTTTAAATTATTCTTCCACACTACAGACTCTTTGGTCCGTACCTTCTTCAGATTTGTTTTTTTTAAATATTACATTTTCATGGAGATTCGTTCTCCAAACATCACAATAAACATTCTTAAGCTGTGGTGGAAATTGCTTAAAAACTAAAGTGAGTCCATTTTTTTGTAAATACATAAATTTTATTGCTAGTGATATTTCTTAATTTTATACTTATGTGTACGCTATTGGCCAGAAGTACTGGCCTCAGGTTCACGCCTTTGCCGTATCCTTTTTAACATAGCCTTCACGATCTCTTCATTTCGGTCTTTTATCGCTATATTGAGATTATACTCTATGATTCGATATTCGGATGCATTAATCGCCCGCCTGACGAAATCGCCAATCGCGTCCGAGCTGTCGTCGGCAAAATACGTGCAGCTGCCTGAGTGTCGTGACACTGCCACCACTGCATGAGAGACGCTGGCTCGGAGTTTCGTGACTCATTGTGTGTAGGTTAGTATCCATGCCTCCCGCGACACTGAGGAGCCTAGTATTGGTACATGAGGTATATAAACGTTATACTCCGATGGTATGCTAATGCTATATTCCAACACGCCTCTGCGCCAATAAGAAAACAACCTAAACCTGGATAGTTGTAGTTCACATTTATTTGCACCATATTCATTGCTTTGCTCGAACTATATTCTCGTTGCCGAAACATATATTCGTGTATCGCTTGCGCCATCGCTCACAATTCGCACAAGTGGAATTGCATTGTACACTGAGGTATTTAATTACAGTAATTATGAAAAGCGTGACGAAACCAGTTGTCTTACCGAGCAGATCTAATTGCTTACGTACTGGACATTATTGTTATTTATTGGTACGTATTGTGACTTGTTTATTTAATGGGATAACAGGACGACATTATATAAAAACAAATCCGTACTAATATTATAAAAAAGTACGTAACTCTATAGTGTTAACTGTTAATCATTTTCATTCTGTCTGTTTTTACTATCATGTCTACACGGCTGCACGTATTGTAATGAAAGGAGCTAGAATATATAATATTTGGCAGGGAAATAGATTCCCAGGGAAGGCCACAGGGTACTTTTCATCATTATCGTCGTCATCCATATGAGCCAGGTCGCCACGATACAGGCTGAGCCTAGTGTGGCGATCATTAGATAAATCTGCATCATTATTGAAATATCTCTGCATTAATACCTTGTATGCCTAGTTTAGTTTTAGTTATAATTAAATTTGTTAATATTTTAGCTTAAGGTATTTTATGCAGCAAATAAATACATTTTTTTTTCATCCATCACTACGCGGGTACAACTGCAGCTAGTACCTTTTAACCGACTTCAAATAAGGCGGAGGTTTCTCAATTTGACCGTAAGTACATAGGTTTTTTTGTATGTTTTCGCGGATAACTTCGTCGTTTATGAACCGATTTTGATGGTTCTTTTTTTGTTTGATAGAGAATACTTCCGTGGTGGTCCCATATAAATTTAATCAAACTCGGTCTTGCCATTTTTGAGTTATACTTCAATAACTAAGAAGTGTTTCACCTATCTTGATGATAACATCATTGACGGTGTATCCCGTAGTAGCAAGGTCACTAAAAAGGGTAAAAAAAGGGTTTTATCAAAAAGTGTGAAATAACTTGTTGAAGTCGGTACCATGCACGCAATATTGTGACACACTTTTTAGTGTAGAAGTCGGTTCTATTTTTTGATATATTTTTTAAATAGTAAACGTAAAAATTCACTCATACATACCCCGCCTTAAGATTCCCTGTGTTTGGGAAGGCACGGACACACACATTAACATAAGCCAAGATTCTGCTCAATAAATATTCAGTCCAACTTGATTATAGGATTGAAGCTAGGACCCTTCGTTTCGAATGCAGATTCACTACAAACTACTACTGTTACTGGGCCGACAAAAAATGTTGTTGTCAAATTAAAAATAAAATAAAAGTAATAAAAGTAGAAAAACTGAAAAGTAGATACACCGTTACGTGGAAAGCCGTGTATACGTAAGGCTAGTGTTGCCGTACAATATAAGAGTATTTGTGTCAAGAGTGTGTCCCAGATACGAGAGCACGCTCCATTTTCCACGGCGGCAACACTTTCTACCAGGTATTGTACTCGACACGGTGACAACAACTCGATATAATTCTGTTATTACAGACATAATAGACTCATCAGTCCTTTAATTATGTTGTGGGTTTATTTTATATATTATAAATACACACAGTAACAAATAAAGCAACTTTCTGGATGTGTCTGTATATCCGCTAACTCCTCACTTTACACCGTCAGTTTTTATTTTCTTAGATATATTTTTACGGAACGGTTATGTATGAGTATATAAAATAAAACCTAAAAGAGCTTATGAAAGTAGAAAACAACAAAATTCACATTTATTCACTTATTTTGTTTTCTACCGACTTCCAAAAAGGAGGAGGTACTCTTTTACTAGGACAGTTTTTTTTATGTTTGTTACCTCAACTCTTGATAGGGTGAACCGATTTTAAAAATTCTTGATGTTTGAAAGCTGCTGCTTTCCGTGTGGTGGGTCCCATTTAAATTTCATCAAGATCGGTCCAGTACTTTTTGAGTTACAATATAAATATCATACCAATAACTGAATAGAATAGAAGTCGGTATAAAATTTTTCAAATGTACTTGTTGTTACTAAATTACACCTGTGCCCCTCGGAATGAAAGTTATCGATCGCGAATTCTCGATTTCCTAGTGAATCTCGTCCGTAAGAGGGAATATCAATATCATACTAACTAAGCAAAAAACTATAATCATGGGAACACACCCGTGTTCATACAATAATATTAGCGCTAGTGTCAAAGTCCGGAGAGGAAATAGGGAATAAGTTTGTATGGAGAAACACGACAAAGATTTACTAACTGCTTATCTGTGGTCCCTGATATATTCCCTTCTACTTTACCGCAGTGCCAGGTATTCTACCTCGGAACTGTTATATTAGCACTGTGTTACAGCTAGAAGTGCAAGTCGCAAGTGCAGTTACTGGAACGGGAATAAACAGCCTCGAACTTGTAGCCACAGTGTTGTGTTGCACACACCTTTGAAGTTTGAAGTTCAAGTTCTGTCGCAGTGCATTTGTTATACCTAAGTATCCTACCAATATTATAAACGCGAAAGTTTGTGAGTATGTATGTTTGTATGTTTGTTACTCTTTCACGCTCAAACGGCGAGGGTAATATTGATGAAATTTGGTATGGAGGTAGATGAGGCGCTGGATTAACACATAGATACTTTTGATCATCATCATCATCAATACGCGGTTGAAAAATTGTAGTATTCTTGGGCACAGCATAGACAAAATAATAAGATCTCCGCCTACTTCAAGATCGTAATGATGACAGTTCTGTCAAAGTTTGTGTTAGTTTCTGACTTTCTGATAGCTACGTCAAAAGCTCTAGATTTGACAGTTCGATACACTAGACGTGCTCGACGACCGTGATGAAATGTAACACAAATACCGTCAACGGTGATGAAATAATAAAGACAGTTTTTTCCATGGTGGTTAATTTTATATTTGTATGTACGTACACTGAGAAAAATCTAAAGCTGAAAGCGTCGTAACAACGGCCGATTTGGTTGGTATGACGGCAAAATACCGACCAAACGTAATACGAACAAAATTGCCTTCTATGCAGAAAGCGAGAAATAATTAATATCAGTTAAACGAAAAATATTTGTTCTACAATACAATAACACAAGATTAACTTTTGGAAATTTTGTATATTTTATTAATCAACCCGCACGGCGAACACTTGCTAAAACTGGCAACACTTTCACGGGATGGTCGACTGCCACTGTTTCACTAAATAATCCAGTTAATTGGGTACTTTGCAGTTATCAACCGACCCTGTTTATTACCTAAGTATTATAATATATTCATTTGCTGTAGTACAATAATGTCTACGAACAGAACGTGTTGCTGTTCCTTTGATCTCAGTCAGTAAGCATGGACTTTATCCTCGGCGTATAACTAACAACAAAAGTGATCCGAGCCAGTGATCACATCAAGTTTATGAGCTCCTAGTACTTGATTTCAGTGAAAGGCTTTGAAAATGTTTTTGCTAATGTTCATCGGTTGTGTCTTGTTGAGTAAAATACTGCAATAAGGTCTACTTGTTTAATAGAGTACGCGCGTGGTAAGTCTGCGCGCGGTTCAAGCAAAACTCGCGTTTACACGAATATGATAAAGGCGTTTGTGCGCGCAGACTTATCGCGCGCGTACTCTATAAACAATGTTGTATTACAATATTATATTCAGGTACCTACTAATTCTCGTTTGTAATGCTTGATGTGGTTGATGTGTGTCAAATTATTTGTGAAATGATTTCGGGTATGTGCCAATACATAATGAATCTGTATTGCAGTGTTATTGTGTGTCGGGCACGAAGTCAGACTTACGCAGGTACTACACAGGGGTACATTTTGTTCATTTTATTGTTGAAAACCTGCCACCTTTTATTAATAAGAAAATATGCTGAATGCTGAATGCATTTCATTTCATTTCAAACCCCTTCTGAAATCAATTTTGATCATTTACAGTACAAAAAATATATAAAAATAAGTTGGTGATTTGATTGTAAAATTGACGTTTGGCTAACATCCTATGTATGCTATGAATCCTCTAACATATATTTTGCATACAGTTTTATACTTATTTTGATCAATAAACCAGTGAAATAATAATAATGATATATGTCTATCACTTCATATCAAAATAAATTGAAAATACAGTGCTGCGGCAGACCGTCTCCATTAGCTTATTGTATGTGTGACAGTCATTTGAATGATAATAATTTTGAATAAGACACAGTCTAGTTTATATTAATTTGTATCAAAAGAAAGGCTGCACTCACTGAGGAAACAGGAAAATAACCACAAAAACATAACATACAAAATATTCATCATCGTCATACAAAATAAAAATTTTTGTAAACATGTTAACAAAGAAAAGTTCGGGCAGTAATCAAAAAAGCACAGCAAGGAAATTCTTGAAGTGAATTTTAGATTAACGAATTTATCATAATCATCATTTATTTGATAAGTTTTAGGTACAAAAGTTCATAATTATATGCATAATGTCCACCCATAACTTTAGATTAATTAATTTATTACTGACATAGGTAGTTATTATTAGAGAGAAGTGGGCAAAGGCATAGATGTAATTAAAAACGGAGAAAAGGTATAAAAGTATGATCTGTTTATCTGACTTCAGTGTCATTTATTTTGTATCAAGTGTCCGAACACTTCAGAATGGGGCCGTTGAAATGAAACTTTGGGTTTAGTTTTATTAGATTGGATAACGGCATCATATTTCTTATCTTTTGGCCATAAGCATCGTATATGTGTTATTTTGTGATGCAGTAAAATTTATCAGTTGCATGAGGCGCGTGGTTGCCCCTTTGAAAGTGTATCGCAAAGGTAGCCAGCCTGCTACACTGTGAAGAGACGTATAAGTCACTGTAAAACGGCACGCTTGTCTATAACAGTAAATATAAAATTGAAATTTTTAAAGAGAAAAATTCTCATCCTCTGACGGGATTCGAACCCGCGTCTTCCGATAAACCATGACCAATTAGGCCACCGAGGCTCGAGGTCTGAAAAAAAACCAATGTTTGGTATCGCTAAGCAGACATGCTTTAAAAAGTAATACTATAAGCATTATTAAGGGTTGTGACGTCAATACGAAAATTAAGTACATACGAGTATTTGTAAAAATTCTTTTCTCGGTCGGTAATGCTGTCAAAGCTGTACAATAGATGTCGCTCCGTCCCCGTAAGACGGTTAAAGTCAGGTAGAGAGCTAAAATTCGATGCTCGAACCTCGAGCCTCGGTGGTCTAGTTGGTCATGGCGTCTGACACGGATTGTCGCAAGACGCGGGTTCGTATTTCGAAGTTTGGTATCGCTAAGCGGACGTTAGTGCTTAAAAAACGTAATACTATAACAGTGAACAAAATGTTAGGAGAAACATACAAAACTCCTTGTAAGCAGAATCACTGGCATATCGGTGGAACTCACGCAGACTCTTGTTCAGCTCTTACAACATGGAAATCTCAGTGTTGTCTCAGTTGTGTATATCGTAACTGTATGTGTGATACTCTAATCATCACTTAATTCGTGATATTATCACATAAATAAGTAGGTAGCTCACTTTCTAGCTCAACTGTTCAAACTTCAGCCTTAAGTAGAGCCAGCCACCTTGCGCCAAATGTTACTAAGAACAATTTCCGAAGTTTTATACATAAAGTTTTAAGTATTAGTAAGTATGTAAGTATTTTATACTTGAAGTAATAAGGTCTGTAGTTATTAGCTAGCATCCGCACGAATCAACATTAGATGTGAATGGCATACCTGGACGTATGTCTACATGCAACACAAGTAAATGATTGTGAAAATGTGCGGTACAAGTGCTCTACCGTTTTTAAGTACGTAGTCTTTGAATGTACAGCACTGACACTAATTGTAGAGTTCGTATTGTTTTTCATTACCATTTGACCTCGACTTCTCGTGATCCAGGGGCAATGATGCAGTCAGTGGTGCAAATGGTTCTCAAATATTTTTCTACAGTGACAATAAAAACAGTAAGGCTTTTGTTTAGTTACCAAGGTAGAGCTCCAAACATGTAAAGTTAGGCTGCTGATATAATGAGTTCACACTATTATATGCGGGAGTTTGTGAGTGAGTTGTTTGTTATTTCTTCACCTTGATACAGCTAAATCCTACTACTTTTATTCAGATTCAACAGTAGTTGCCGAGGAATAGCGATAGTCTATTAGAATAAACCACGGTCAATGTCTAGGTATTCATTGATACGAAATTAAAGTACTTACAATTCGACTCCTATAATAGAATTAAGAAAATAAATATAAAAATAATAAAATTTGCATTTTATCCTATTACACGAAAATTGTTGAAATATATGTTATATAGTTCAGTTGGTAGTGACCCTGCCTTCGAAGCGCGGAGTCCCAGGTTCGATCCCTGGTCACGGTAAATATTTGTGTGATGAGCAAAAGTGTTTGTTCTTGTGTATTGGATGTTGTGATGTGTGATTGTGTAAATGTGTATGCCGCCCGCGACACGGGGAAGTCTAGTGCGGAGTTATGAGTGTGTAAACGTTTTTTATAACTTGCTCTACACGATCTATGCAGCCTTTCCTTGTTTCAAATTTGAACTGCCTTCAAATATTTCACTTCTTTTAAAACTTACTTAAGTATTATATTATTATAGTCTGATAATTTAACAACTTATCATAAACGTATTACCTATACCAGGAAACTTATAATCACCGATTGCAAGTGTATGTAGGTAATCACACGTGTTATGCTTGCAGGCTAACAACCTGCGATACTCGCTATGTGCCTAACTATAGCTAAGTACACAAGTTATCTTCTTATGTGGGTACTAGGTACATATTGAGAGGTTTATTCTCGGTGAATACATGTAGCAGGTACGCATATACATGCGGGTAATAGACATTAATAAAATAAAATAAAAAAGTAATGACCACATCCACGCGAGGTGTTCAGGTCACAAACTAAGCAGAGCCTGTACTATGGTAACCTGATGCCGATATACATGTTCATGCACACAAATGTTTGGCCAGCGGCTCAGATGCGCCAACCGGCCAATCAATGTAACAGACGTGTATGTAGATGTTTATGTAGGTTGTATGTAATCCTAGATAAAAAACGTAATCTACTATGAGCTCCCGGGGGAACTTGCTATGCCTTTTTCAATTGGCCAACAAGGTTAAGCAAAACTAAGACCATGACTTGGCTGGATGATCGTTTGTGGCATTTGACAACAAAGCACTTCCGTGCTTCGGAAATCACGTTAAGCCGTCGGTCCCGGTTGTTTGTCTTAGGACAACAGTTATTAGACTTCGGGTGGCCTGAAACCTGATCCACTAGGTAGGCCACGAGCCTATATGTCTACCAAGCCGCATTAACACATAGACCACTCCTTATCTCAATTCCACGGGTAGATCCCGAGAGATCATGATAACCTTGTTCCATAAAGACAAAGTCTCTCACTTGAACTATTTATATTATCAACAAAAAACCTCTGTTGTCTTCATTAAGCTTAAAACTGCCATTGGGGGAGACTATTTGATATAAAGAAACGGATAAAATATTTAAAAAATTGCACGTGTTCTTCCTCGAACGTATAGCTAACATTCGATCTGCCGTGCGATTCTGTATTGATTCGTCGACGAGCTCACCGATGTCAAATACTTTATGAGGTATCGCCCTTGTAAAGGTTGTTTTCCAACGTTTCTTGTCATCTCGTCATTTGTTTCACGGATGTTGTCAAAGACGCAACGATGTTTCCTCTTAGAGAATCGCACGGCTGTACCTACATAGTTACAGAAGGTTATACCAAACAAAACAACCAGCATCAGAATGATCTCGTGACGTTGGCGCTGTCACAATGACATAACAACGTTAATTGTTTATGTTTTATAATCAACGCGTGACTCGAAAGTCTAGCGAGCCCAACTGTCTCCAAGCTCTTTATACTCGCAAGGAATTCTACAATTACGTTTGTTCTTACAGTAAGTATGGTTTTTCGGCAAAGCACGACATCGCAACATGGCAACATTAAAAGCTCATTAGATAATATTTTTTTCAAGATAGTATTTTTTTCGCGTGGATGAATCCGCAAATCACAACTAGTTTTCTGATAAATAAGGATTGACAAATTAAGTGTGACGTTAACTTCAAAACGCTTCACACTTTTTGAGAACTTTCAATAGAGTTCAAAAGATTGTTGAACAACTTAAATCACCTGACTGCGCAAATGTTCTCAGAACATTGTCAAAAAGAAATAAATAAAACATTTAAGTGCAACGGTTGGAACTGGTGACAAATCTTAATATTCTAATCAGTTATAGGAATGTGAACTGTTCACCAATAGTAATAAAGGTCATGGCGTCTCCAAATCAAATGGTTCTATGGAAGCCGCGGAGCGTGTCGTGGGAGCGACCAAACAATGATGCTTGGAATGTGATACGAAAAAAACGTGTGAGTGAGATAGAACTACGAAAATATATGAAGTTTGTGGTGATGAATGAAAGAAAAGACTTGAGGTGTACTTCCGTCGAAGGGGACTCTCTTGAACTCTCGTGCCGCGGGGATATCGGGTTATAAATGTTACGGATGAGGTCGCCTTTATACTCCACATTTCTAATAAGAAACTGAATAGGTGGCTTCGTTTCAAGGCTAAGATATAACTTTACACCGGAACAGCTGCTTAAGTTCCCTAACTCGAGTTGGGGAATGTATCTCTCGTCTGTAGCGATCGGCTAAGTACCAGGCTCTCAAGGCAATTAAGAGATGCTTCTCGAGTTGAGGCATAGAATAAAATGTACCGGTATTATTTCAAAGCCATGACTATTATGACTTGATTCGTCCATCAACGAACCAACAGTCGCATGCGTACTCGTAATGCTTTACATGCAATATAATTGCTTGGTCTAGACTCTGCTATAAGCACGAAACTATTGCTTTTCTATGCATTACCCGTGTAATAATGCTTGTGTCTGTGTGTCCTGATACATGCAGCCTGCGTAGCTAGTCACACGTGACAAGGTAGGCTCTAGCCTAGACAGACGAGATCCAAAACTGCATCACCACTTAATGGTGAGATAGGAGTCAAACGCCAGTCTATTTCTCAGGAAAAATATGTTTGAAGCAAAATTGATTATAAATTTATCACTGATATTTACGTCTTTATTCGATAATCCAATTACAATCGCGGATAATAACTGTGTTAAAGTTATATTGTCCGTTTTGGAAAGTAGAGTATCGTTATCGTGTATATCAGTTATCGAAGCTGTAAACGGAGATTAAGATCAATTGTTAGAAATTGACACGGAAGTGTGTGAAGAACCGAAATCACACTACAACATTTATCACACTTGTCCTGTCGGACTGACTGTCTGACTGATTCATCAAGGCAGAGCCAGTGAAGTCGTACAAACTTAAAATGTTTGAAGTTTGCATGTTGTAAGCACCTACTTACCAAGAAGGATTTTTGGAAATTTTCCTCTTAAGGGTATGAAGTGAGCAAACCCGCTGACGGGTCACCTTGTATCTAAATAATGTTACTCAATCACGCACGGCTGAACGTATTTGGATGAAATTTGGCATGGAGTGCGTATCCGGGATTAAGACATAAGATACGTTCTGATTGTGAACGAGCAATGGAGAGGGCTATGCTCGGGGTATCACTGCGAGATAAGATCCGAAATGAGGAGATCCGTAGGAGAACTAAGGTCTCCGACATAGCTCTCAAAATTAGTAAGTTGAAGTGGCAATGGGCAGGCCACATCGCTCGCAGAACTGATAACCGATGGGGAAGAAAGATTGTCGAGGGGCGACCACTGACCGGAAGACGTAGTGTAGGGAGGTAGCCGTTCCAAGTGGCGGTTCTATGAGGAGGCCCTATGTTCAGCAGTAGATGTCTTCCGGCTGACAATGATACGGCCGAATATACGATATTCAACCGGCCCCGTATGTTCACTATAAAATAGTCCACGTGAACGAAGACCGGTTGATAAAAACCCTGCCTTCTGAGCCGCTGCTTTCAATCCCCTCCGACAGGTCAAACATTTGTGTACATGAACATGTCAGTCTGACCTGGGTTTCGGTGTACATATCAGTCATCAGGTTACCTTACCATAGTACAGTCTTTCCCTAGTAAGACTTTGTGTGGATGTAGTAAAAAAAGGCACTTGCATAAACCAGTAATTGAATATTTTGTTGTACGTTGTAGTTTGTTGTTCCGGTTTGGTTATACGTGGTTCGGCCAACGCTGACCACGTGGGGAGAGCACGTGAGAACTTGATGATATTGTAAATGAGCCGGATAACTTGCGTCACACCAATCAACAAACAAACGATGCCAAAAATCTGTACCATAAATATAAAGTGGCGGAGGAAAATAATCGAAGTTATTAATTAGTTAGTACCTAATCAACGACAATCTATTGCATACATAATTCGCGGCGAATTCATCTGCCCTACTCGTATTCTAGATTACATTTTATAATTCAATACTTGTATTGATTGCCTGTCGTCAACACTACTACTCTTTAGCGATATGTATTAAGTTACGTTAATTAATACCTCAATATAGTTGTTAAAAACTATCTTAAGAATTAAAATTTGTCCTGGTTTTAGTACCGAGTCGGTAGTATGCACATGTACTCTTAGAATATATATAGAATATTATGTATTTTTAAAGACATACATTTAATGGTGCCATCAAGCTCGTCTGATGTAAGCCTAGCAAATCCCAAACGTTTCGTCTAGGCGAATTTTAGGTATTAGGAGGCGATACAACACAAGAAAGAGGCCCACCAGAGGCCGCACCATAAACAATTTTCGAAAAAGTACTCGTATAGTACGCGGTCAGTGCGTCACGCTTCGGCGTACAAACTATGCGTTGTCTGTGTCACAGTTGCCCTAGATACATGACAGTGTGTACTGTTTTACGTGAACGACACACTTACGCAGTGCTAGGACTACTGGTTTTAAGTGGTGACCTCTGCCTATAACAGATGCATTGCGCCACAAGGCGAACTGCACTGCGCCCGTAACACTAAGATATTAAGTTCTTATGTTTCATGTGCTTGTAATGCCACCGTCATCCATACCTTTGAAGCCAGAACACAGTTATGCGAACATTACTGCTTTGCGGTAAGAATAGCTTAACGACAGTAGGTACTTCCACGGACAAACTCATTATACTGCCACAAGTTATTTAGTAGAGCCTGCTAGAGTTAGTGATTTAACATTAATTTCTCCAGCCGTGCGATTCTCTAATGATTCGTCGACGAGCTCACCGATGTCAAATACTTTGTGTTATCGCCCTTGTACATAAGGTTGTTTTTCCAACGTTTCTTGTCATCTCGTCATTTGTTTCAAGGTTTAAATGGTCAATGCTGTCAAAGATGCAACGATGTTTGCTCGTTGAGAATCGCTCGGCTGATTAGTAGACGAGGTAAGTCCTCTTGGCGCTGCTAATATAAACCTTGGCTTAGAGTTCTACTAGATACTCGGTCAGCACTGCGCATGAGCACTACACGTCAGGATTGCCAGAATGCACACGTCGTCATGTTTATGGACACTAAGTCATTAGTTTAATTAAGAATAACATTGAAGGTACAACAATATTATTGCAGATGCGGTTAATTAGCATAATTAACTGCAAATAGCATTGTTCCATTTTTGATTGAGTTTTGTTTGATATGCATAAAAGTAAGAAATAATATACATATTTCCTTTACTATGGTTTAATTACACCATAACTGTACTTAACTATACAAATAAATACAAATTCAAGTGTCTGTGATGCAAAATTAAAATGCATGGGGTAGTTATAATACATAAATAACAAACAAGTTTTATTTTTTGTTTTTTCTGTTTGTTCTGACTAATCTCCGAAACGGCTGGACTGATTTTGACGGTACTTTCACTCGTAGATAGGTGATATTATACGGAGTATCTTAAGTAACTTATGTTACAAAGATTGCTTTTATTTTTAAGGCGTCACTAATTCAAAACAATGTGGTATATTAAAATATTTTCAACCGACTTCCAAAGAAAGGAAGGAGGTTCTCAAGTCGACGCGTATATTTGTATGTATTAATCAAGTATAATTTAAAAATTGAATACCGACTTTTATCCTATTCAGTTATTGGTGTAACTCAAAAACTACTTGACCGAATTTGATGAAATTAAATGGGAAGCCCCAGCTTTCAAATAAAAAAATAATTTTGAGAATCGGTTCACCTTATCGAAAGTTATGAGGTAAGAAAAACATAAAAAAAGAACCGTCGAATTGAGTACCTCCTCCTTTTTGGAAGTCGGTAGAAAAGTAATAACTGAAAACAGTTACACCTATTTTGATCGTATCGTAACTGACGGTGATTAATGATCCATCACTAAAGTAGCAAGGGTCACTAGGGTGCGAAAAACTTAATTCACAAATTAATTCACACTTTTCTACCGACTTCCAAAAAGGAGGAGGTACTCAATTCGACTGTATGTTTTTATGTTTGTTACCTCATAACTTTTGATTGAGTGAACCGATTCTCAAAATTTTTTTGTTATAAAGCTGGTGCTTCCTGTGTGGTCCCATTTAAAATCATCAAATTCGGTGTAGAACTTTTTGGTTTACACTCCAATAACTGAATAGAATGGAAGTAGGTATTAAATTTTTCTAATTGTACTTGTTAGTATTGAAGTCGCTTCAATTTTTCTGTAAAAAATATTTATGTACTATAAATAAATATCCACGAATTCCTTCACTATCAATAACCTTTACGTAATATGTTATTGCAGCACGGTTATCATTAGCTAGTTAATAATTAAACAAGTCAAATTGTGTGCAATTATAAACAATGGCCACCCCAGTGGACTCGTAGCTCGTAAGTCAGCGTGATTAAGTAGTTCCGTCACGATCACAACAGATTTAGCCATGATCTTAACATTCCGCGATGCGGCGACTCGACTTATCTCGACACGTTATTAACTGCAAACATTATAAAGATAACGTTTAACCGTTTATCTTCAGCACAATGTCCGCCATCGGCTAATAACTTTGTTGTGAGATTACGTGATGCATATATGTTGCGCTAAGACGTAATTATCAACTCCAACTATCCCCTTCCATCTACAACAGTGGTTCTTAACCGGAGGTCCGCGGACCACTGGTGGTGGAAGACCCGAAGTGGTCCGCGAACACAACCAAATTGAAAGATACATTCTAAGCAGTAATGTTTTTGGAGACTTTGGGAGCCAAAAGGGAATTTCCTTCAAGATTCGAGAAATACTGATACTGCGAACTGAACCAAGGATTCTGAATTTAACAAAAGGTATGGAGTCGCAAAATTAGCATTAAAATAATATACCTAAACCTTTTACATACCTATTTATCTCTGTAATATAAAATTTTTGTCGAAATAAATATTTAAATAATGTTGACTTCGAACAATTAATTCATGTTTTACACATATTTTATACAACCCTTTATTATTTACATTTACTCTATATTACCTCCTCACATTATGGTGGTCCACAGCAAGACATACATTTTGTGAAATGGTCCCTTGTCATTAAAAGGTTAAGGGCCACTAAGGGATGTACAATCACTACCACGACATCCCTTCTACAATCAGAATGTGCGGACGTCGTATCTGTTGAGAGATTGTGTCGTAGTACGAACGAGATACATTTGTAAACTCGGCTAGGATGTATCTCTAAACCATTTTGTCTTAAATCACTACATATAGCGGAAGTCCATCTCGCACTTGCCCTCTTTTACTCTTTGTATACAACAGAAATCATATTAGTGCTAAAGTGCTTAATATAATGCTGTGCTATTAATTAAGTGCTGCTTAGTGCTATAGACTAAGGTTTGTGAATGTGTTTCTATGTTTGTTACTTCTTCACGATCAAATCCATGAACGAATTTTTGATGAAATTTGGTATGGAGGTTGATTAACACATATGATACTATAGATCATCCATCATCACGCGGGTGTAACCGCGAGGCGCAAATAGTTAATTAGTTTGTCAAATATTTGTACAAGTATAATTAGTACAATAGCTTGCTCTATAATCAATCTAAGTTTGACGTTTGTATGTATTACGTTAACTAATACAATAACATTAAAACATTGTAGAAATATACACTATTTTACGATAACGGAAACCTATTTTTCTCTTCTGGAAATCATCATAATTATTGAGGTTCTGTTTTTAATGTATATTTAGAAATTCACCATAACAACTCAAATTCCGTGAAATCTATACAATCGGCTACTTATTACGATTGGAACATTACAGACTAGACAGTCAAACGGACAGCAGCGTAAGCTTAGCTGGCTTACTTTTTAAGCTTACTTTGGTGCCGTCGTAAGAAGCCCTAAAACCAGCCGATGCAATAAAAAGTGCCGTCGGTTTCCCCTACTAGAGATAGATATTAGACACTATTTGTATGGACGTTAGTCATTTTTTATCGGTAGTAAGGAAAACTGTGGATACATAGATTATTGGGATCCGTCATAACAGTCAGTAACACGGAATTGTGTATGCGAGAAAAACTTCATACGTACCTAAAATTTCATATCCGGGTCATGAATAATTATATAATACGCGCACCGGCGCATATGCAGCGGCGATCGTAAAACCACCAACTGTACAGATGATGGCAATAAACAGCGTTACATCATTACATTAAGCTTATTAACTCGCTCTGACATGAACACATTGTAACGGTGCACTATTCCGTTATGTAGAGCCTGTCCGATATGCAATTATCTTACATTTTATGTATTATTACTACATTAAAACTAACATATAATTTTTTCCGGTTTCTAATTCATCTTGTATATTCATCGGATTCAAATCCAATCTTGACATTCAATCAAATTTCATATTAATCTCTGAAAGTAATTGATTTTGTTATGGTTCCTTTTGTAACCTCTCAAACATAACTTGTACATTATATTGTAGATGAAGTAAAAGTAAGTCGGAATACGTCAGGATTCTCCGCAGCACAACTTTCACTATCTGTGCCCGAGGCACGTCTGACCCTGTTGACATCCGTCCGGTATCTGCAGATGACCGCGAGCGCTCTTACCAGTGAAACTATGCAGTTCGATGTATATGTAATGCATACGTACTTGTTGTTAAGAATAATGCATTGGCCAAAGGGCGAAAGATGATTATAATGTTCCATTCGATATCGGTGCATGTCTGGGGTTATCATATTAGATGCGCTAGATCTATTTCTTAAACAGGGAATATCGTTGTACAATTCATACATATATGATTTCTTGGGAATTGACCTAAACATATTACTAGGTGTTTATTGTGTACATACAGATGGGCATTGACCATACTTAGCTCTTATTTAATTTTGTATTTTAGGAAATATTATGTATAGAAAAATATAATTTTGCACATTAAAAATCATTACAATAATAAGGTATGTACATAATTTATTTAATAATAAATAATATCCGTAACCCCCAAAATCGATGAATATCCATCACAAAAGACCGTGTAAAACAAAAAGTAGATTTCACTGAGATTGTTTCAGATAATTTGTGCATCAAAGCAGGCCGTGACGCGTGTCGTGTGCCAGCAACGAAAGTCTATTTGAACACTTTATAAAATGTTTTATTTGTTTGTCGAAAGAAAGTATACGTACAATATGTATGAACAAGAACTAAAAAGTTTTACTGTATCTATGGTGAGCTAGATGAAAACTTATCAGTTGATTAAGTTCTCTGATTCCAATAAAGATCACAGAGACACTCGACGATATCATTCTATTTTAAGCAACAGTGATAGTAAAAACAATAACAATACTACTATTATTAGGTACGTAACAATTTCAGATATAATCGACGTCATTTTACATAAATGCCATGCACTGGCTTAATTATGGAATTATTGTCTGAATTTGGAGATCGAATCGTTTTGCTCGGACGATTTGCCTTGGTCCACTTACGCAACGTTTACATTTACGGACTAATCGACGATTCGTCCTTATTATTCATAGAATCATTTTAACAACAAACTGCTATGAATGAGTTTTTTCTAGAATATATACTGCTTACATTGTAATATTCAATTTAATTCTGCCCTTTCATATTGTATAGACAAGCCTACGATTGCAATACCATTTCCTACACCGTTTAAATATTCTAGTCGCAGAACTGATTATGTTGCTAAATACGATTTGTAATTTTAAACGTGTATTTGTGACGAAATTCAGTTTATGCATAATCAATTTGTTTATTGGGCTGTGATAGCCACCGGGCGTTGCATCGGGAACACTGTTAGGGCTCCCTTTTCTCAGTGTTTACGAAATTGCTTATCATATCATTGACCCGAATAATTTTGATAACTGCAAATATTTGGTGAAGTACCTAATCTAAACAACAATCGTAATCGCCCTTATCTTGTTCAAATAAAACGAAACAGAGAAAGCCCTTTAAACTAAGAGCATATAGAGACTTACCTCTAGCCCATCCAGTGAGGACGTTTCCAAGGTAAGCCACTTTGTAAACGGGATCAGGGTCGCTGATACGGACGCTGTTTGTTCTCCGAAGCAGCTTTCCTAGTCCTCGGGAGAGCCTCCCGATGGTGCGAGTCGTGAAGTCCTTGCCTGACGCACTATCAGCTAAACACACCTCGGCAGGCAAAATAGATTTCGCCTGCCCATTCTCCAGCAGCTTATGTCCCATCAGCCTCGGTATCATCAACGGTATCGACTTTTTCCTCTCAGGAGTCAACGTCTTTGCCTGGTTGACGCTGTACACGTTACAGTTCTTTTTAAAACTCTGACCGGTTGCGTCTTTGGTTTGGTCTGCTTCATCAGTCTTATCTTGTTTGTCCTCGTCAGATTTCATTATAATCTTTCCGTTTAAGTTTTCGCTAGAAGCCGTATTATTGTTGAGATTGTCAGTGCTCCCGATGCTGAACCGGTGCTCGGAGCTGGAGCGTCTCTTCATTAGGGAGGGATTCCGTAGCATGATGCTCGTTTCACTCGAGCTCCTGTTCTTTAAGATGTGAATCTTTTTGACGCGCGTGACAGCACAGTCGACCTCGTCAGCGCTGACCATCCGTTCCGTCTTGCCCTCCTCGTCCAGGAAGCGCACTCTCAGACCGTTCGGCTTGCATTCGCTTTTTTCCGCATCTTGCAAGCGATTCGGCTCATTTTTTGCGCTAGAGTCGAGGCAATGACGATCATTTTCACTCAGCGTTCCGAGAGCCATTTTTCTCAGTGAATAGACCTTTTTGTGTCGAAGCTATTACATTCTGAATGGAAGACTGATCCGCTGAGAAAGTTCACACGTCCGAAGACACGTTATTATCCGGAACGACAACAGAATCTAACAGGTCACTTCGATAACGAATAAAACACACACAAAGTTGTACACACCACGTCCATTAAAGATCGACACCGGTTTGGAATGTAGCCTTCTCTACACTCACTGAATGCACTCGTGTGTCCAGAGAGAACGTCAAGAAACGATGTTTCTATTAAAACTCCGTAAGAGACACTAGAGATGATGATCGTACAGTTGTTGTGTATCGGCGGTTATGATTGTTTCACTTGTTAGTATCAGACGGGAGTTAGTATCGCGAGTGGTCGCGAGCAGCGCGGCGCGTGCATGCGAGGCGGGTCGCGGCGGCGGAGTGCCGAGAGGCGGGCGGGCGCGGCGCGGGCGCAGCTCCGGTCGCCGGTCACTCGATCCAGGCTTTGATTTAATCCACTTGCAGCTTAATGCGCAGTTGTCGGCACCTCATCTGAAACAAAATATCAGCTGTTATCCTGCTGTTACTCTGCAAGGCTGCTCTTGACACAATCCCAGTTAGTTTGACAATACGATGGCCGTCGGAATGTCGTGGATAGCGTATCGTATAGTACGTGCGTGATTGTAATTACCGTAACAGGTGTTTTGACTCTACAATCTCATTCAATGGCAACCTTTTACACGCTTCTGTGTGAATGCTTTTTGTTTTTATTTTATGTATTGGTCTCTCCACGTATTTTTATTACCTGTTCGCATTACACATAGTGATCTCTAAGTTTTTTATTCATACATTATATTTTTTTTGTTAACATGCAATAAAGCTAAAGAACTAATCATCGCCTTGTTTTCTTATTCTATATACCTAAAACTATAGATACATATTGTATTTGCTCCACACGAACAAATTATTTTAATTTTTGCTCAACTAGAGTCATATTCAAAACATATAAAACCTTATTATATAATATAAAGTCTAAGAACTTTCCAGACGATAGATAAATTAGTAAACAATAAATTATTATTATATATGTAGTTATTATTGTATAATTTATAGACGTTTTTCCTGGTCCTGGACACAAAGGGTTTATAAAATATATTAGCACAACTTGCATTCTTAAGTCATCATCATCAATCATCATTATCAGCAGAAAGACGTCCACTGCTGAAGATAGCCTCTCCATAGAACGCCACTTAGAGCGGCTACTCGCTTCCTGCATCCAGCGATTCCCCGCGGTTTTGGGGAGGTCGTCAGTCCTCCTAGCGGGGGGCTACACTACGTGCCTACCTAAACCGCTGCGTGGTCGCCACTCGAGAACCTTTCTTCCCCATCGGTTATCAGTTCTGCGAGCGATGTGGCCTTCCCATTGCCACTTCAACTTATTAATTTTGAAAGCTATGTCGGTGACCTTAGTTCTCCTACGGATCTCTTCATCTGATCTTATCACGCAGGGAAACCCCAAGCATAGCCCTCTCCATTTCTCGTAGAGCGACTTTAAGCTTGTTAATGAAGCCCACAGTAAGGTACCGCGTCTCTCTGCCATCACTGGCAACACACACTGGTTGAAAACATTGGGTTTCAGGCTCTGAGGTATTGGGGACGAAAAGATAGATCGAACGCTGCCCATTCGAGCTGGATTCTTCGTGCGACCTCCTTGTTGAAGTTGGACCTACCTATTTGGACAGTCTGTCCCAGGTAGACGTACTCGTCTTTTACTTCGAGTGTGTCGTTTCCAACAATTACCGGTATAGGTGGAACATGGACGTTGGACATGATTATCGTCTTATCCATGTTAATCTTAAGGCCAACCTGTTGCGAAACTCTACTGAGGTCGTTGATATTTGATAAATACTCGTATATGAAAATATGTGATCTACTCGTATCTTGTGCACCGTTATTTATTTTTCTAAATAAATTGTTTAGAAGAAAAAAATGAATATTCCATTAAACTTCCTGTTAAAAACTTCTTACCACGAACCAAAAAGTTTGGCAGCTATTTTTTTCCTGTTTTATTATCTGTCGTATAAGTATACTGTAGAATGCTCTGCCGGCGTACATATTTCCCTGCAGGTATGACCCTGGATCTTTCAAACGGGGCGTGAATCATAGGGGGGTTATAGGGGTGGCGATTAGTCAAAATAGTTAATGGTCATCGCTTCTTGATTCTATCTTCGCTTTCTATATGGCGAGAGGGAGTCCCTTTGATGACCCATTATAAAAAAAAAGTAAAACTTAAGGGACGGCAGCTCTGAGAAAGGTTTCACGGATGACTTCTGCTTATTATTAAAATTTGCTGTTGTTTTCTTCAAACGTCACAAAAGCAGCAAGTACATTACATACATTACTGGACGAATGACTAACCGACTGAACAACATGAGAATGTATGATATAAATAGTAAATACCTACTGACATGTTTCATCACCATCTATAAATAAGCTTCAGGGGCAGGACTTCGACAACTATTTCTACAGAGTTGGATACTGTGGTGTAATTTGTGAGTCGGGACTTCTTTCGGAGAATAAATAATCACACCATCCATGCACCACGCCACGGTGAGGATTTAAAGCGAAGATTTGGTGTTACTAGTAAACTATTTTAGTTTTGGACGTCGTTGACCATGTCCGAGACAAGATATCCTTCAGATCCTCAAGAACCGTGGTGTAAAATATTACATATAATTAGTATGCAATTATTCAATCATTTTGATTAATGAGTTAACTATTTTAGTTGTAAAGTCATTGGTTCTTACTGAATTATACACAGAATTCGCTCTATTTACATAGGATCTATGGGCTTATATTAAAAATGGACGGGCACTAGTAATTTTAAACTAGAGTCAGACCTCCAATCAAGTCCAGTTCATGTCTTAGCCTTCGGGAATAATTTCAATGTGTAAATCTTTTTTAGTGTATTACGTTGAGAAACAAGCACGAGGTCCACCTGGTGTTAACCGGTAATCTCTGTCTATACATGTAACATTCCATCCCTAGTGCGGAACTGAACTGCGCCCGTTACCCTGAGGTATTAATCTGTTCTCAGTATCATGTGCCTGTAATGTCACCAGCACCCACTTCAAACCAGAACAGCAATGCAACTGCATTACAAGCAGTCATGCAAACATTGCTGCTTGCGGTAGAAATACTAGTTATGGTTGCACTTCCCCGTACGAACTCCTTCACATAGAGATCTACAGCTACTTGTTTACATCCATTCACCATTCTACCGTCATGATGCTACCAGTTAAACTCGCTGTTCAGTCAGCCAAGCCAGAAAATTCCGATCTTAAAGAGTAACAAGTCCGCCCAAACTATTTTACACCGTCAGTTAGTATCGTGTATCTACAGTGTACTGTAATATCCTTTTAAAACATATTTTTACGTATGTATTACGCTTGCCCATGCCAGTTGCAGTGCCACCCAGAGCTTACAACTGTAGTTTAGCGTAGCTGCACTGTGCTCGTCACCTCGAGACATTGGTTTTGAGTCTCTTTTACCCATTAATTTCACTTGCTACAGTACCCTTCACGCTCTAACACATCTATGCTTGCGCACTATATCAGTGACTAGCAGCTGCTCTCTGCGGTTTCACCCGTGCGGTGATGGATGATGATGATGATAAACATAATTAGCCTATGTTACTCAGGGTGAATGTAGCTTTCCAAGGGTGAAAGAATTTTTGAAATCGGTCCAGTACTTTTTGAGCCACTTCGTTATAAACATACATACAAATCTTCCCTCTTTATAATATTAGTACAGAAGTATAGAAGTATAGGTAATACATAATAATAACACAAGTCGTAATACACAATAGTGCGCAAGCATAGTTCTACTGAATATTTGGCTCTGCGACGGAGGGCATTCTGTTTTACTCAGTCTCCTCACGGAGTAACATATCGGACAAAATGAACATGAGAGATGAATGTAACAATATATGAAGTGTGGAGCTTGACGATTGAAGAGGGTCTCTTGAGAGTCCGCTTGTTCAGGTAACAAAGCCAACGTGCGACAATATTAGTGCGGACTTATCGACCCCGAAATCTCGGGACATTCTCTAGTTGCTTCACAAGTACGTCTGAAACTTTCAAGTAGGTAAGCCCTACAAATATAGGATTTTGTAACCAATTTCTAAGTATATTTAATAATCATTTATAGTAAAATTAATACACATTCGGAGATTTACTAAAATATAATAGTGACAGGTTTTATTTACAACTATCGTACCCAGGGTTAGATCTGTGCAGTGTGCTCGCAACATATAGATTGAAATCATATAAAATACACGAATTTATCATGACGATCATGTATGTGTGTACCTGTGTGTACCTGTGTGTACCTGTGTGTACCTACCGATGTACCTTTAATACAATAATAAAAATATATTTTAAAAACCATAAAGTAAATTTTATACATCTTTTCTTTTCGAAGTCAAAGTCAAAATTATCAATCGAATTGAGGCATCAAAGACGCACTTATGAACGTCAATTATTAATTATAATGTACTTTAAACTCTACCGCCGCGTTCCAAAATATATAGAGCAGTGTTAAACTTTTCAAGACAAAGGGACCATTTCACAAGTGTATGTCTTGCTGTGGACCACCATAATGTAAGGAGGTAATATAGAGTAAATGTAAATGAATAAAGAGTTGTATTATATATGAATAAAACATGCATAAAATTTATCGAAATCAACATTATTAAAATATTTATTTCGACAAAAATGTTATATTGCAGAGATAAATAGGTATGTAAAAGGTATATTAGTAAAGAGTGTATATTATTTTAATGCGTTTTTGCGACTGCATACCTTTGTTACCTTCAGAATCCTTGGTTCAGTTCGCAGTATCAGTATTTCTCGAACCTTTGTGAAGGAAATTCCCTTTTAGTTCCCAAAGTCTCCAAAAACATTATTACTTAGAATGTATCTTTCAATTTGGTTGTGTTGTGTGTGCGCGGTCTACCGGTTAAGAACCTCTGATCTAGAGCCTACTGAGAAGAAGCGGCAAGAAACTCTAATTTTATGAGTCTTGTTATCCTCGGTGTAGCTTTTTCCATCTTTCTATATCCGACGCAACCTTTCTCTCTTTCACCTCTTTATACGACATGACATCAACTTTCTGTTTTATTTGGCTCATGTAACTGAGCCTGGGCATTCCTCTTCCTCTCTTTCCGTCTATAATGTTTTTTAAGAAGCTGTCATGTCGTATAAGATGGTCTATCAACTTTCCATTCCTTATATCATTATATAACTAAGAGTAATAATCATTTATCCGCCTATAACTACAACATTGCGGGGCAACAATAGTAAGTTCTCATTTCAACGACAAATATAATAGACATTGACTTGGTTGGTTGGTTTCATGAAGCCGTAAGTAATAAAAAAATAATGTTCACAAAAAGAAGCTCTCTAGAAAATCTTGAATAGTCGCAAGAAAATAAAAAAATAAATTGTTACGAAAACGGGTATTTTTTATCAACAAAACAATGAAACGATTATAGCAGTTTTTGCTCAATTAAATCAAAAAATTCAAAATAATATTTAACTTTTATTACCATATGTGTAAGTAATTACTTTAGCTATAAAGTAGAAATTATTTAACAAAAAACATTCCGTAATTATCTGTATATTAAACGATGATAAAAAAGGCCATTAATGTATTCAAGGTAACAATAAGGTATAAACCACTTCAAGGGACGCTCACATAATCTGTACATATATAGCGTATATAAATGAACCCCTATTTGTCCTGGTCACGCTTAACTTGTGAAAGGCCTTACCGATACCGCTAATTCAAAGAAAAAATCGACCTAGCCTAGTACGAAGTCGCGGCCAGTCGCTAGAAATATCCAGTCTATCTATGTCTATCTCTATCTATAATCATAATTTAAGGGTACTTCTATGGCAGAGCAGTACTCGAGACTGCGCTCTCTGACTCACTGTCCAACTCTTGGAAAACTTTTTAACTGTCTTGTTGATGATGTAACGAAACCATCTTTCTAGTTATTTCTAACAGCAGGTTAAAGTTCATACCATGTAAACAAGGTGTTCGCTGAGCAAGCGTTCGTTTTTTGAAAATTCTATAATTATAAAGAAATGTTTATGTCAAATTATTAAGCTTACTACACGGTTTTGCGTTCGATGAAGCTGCAAATCTTATAGATTGCAACGTTATTATAGGTTAGTTCGTTAATCACTTGTAATGAAATTAGTTTTATCTTTTAATAAAGTCAACTGCACGTCTGCTGTTCGTACAATGCCTACGTATAAACGTCTATACTTCCTAAAACCAGGATTTTTCGTATTCCTTACAAATACAACAAGGAAAGTGAAAATAAAAAAACCTGGCAGAGTCCTGAAATTCCACAACGGCCACATAAAACGAATTTGCCGAAACGAATATAATACCTACCATAGATAATATTACCCCGGTAAGCAAAAGGTGAAAAAGAAGTTTTAATACATTGTAACATTACATAAAGAAGAAAACGTTTGACATTGAAACCACTATAGGCAGATAACTAAAGGTACTCGTTTTATATTTGTGTAACTTCAATATACAGTAGATTATTTATTTAATCAATGCCTTGTAGCCGCCTCTACTTCTGCTGCAATATATGTACCTATCTAACAAATTATACTCATAAGGGATACGATACCTAAGCAGCGCCGCAAGAAAAGAAAAGTAAAAGAAAAAACCCAACACACATCCCAAAGGCAAACGAGTGTTGACTGTAGTCAGTAGTCAGTACCCTGTAGACTCCATGCACGTTATCACAGTGTCGATAATAGTGACTTCATATATTGCACAATTCGGAATATTTATCGCACAACAGCAGGAGACGCGACTCCGCGCCGCCGTGACGCGAATAATGATCCGAGGCACAATGCCACTACTGTTCCGTATATATGTACGCCACTTATGTGTCTGCATTACTCGTATGATATGTTCTTTACGTCTAGCATTACGGAATTTTAGGCCTACTGCATAATGTTCACCAGCACACCAACCAACAACCTCATGAGATTCGTTCAATATAATTATGTAGCCTTAAACCAAACTTAAACTTATTGCCTTATGTTGTATTATAGTACAAGTATCTAACGACCAAAATCCCCTTCATGATCACTAACTTTCAAGGCAAACAGTGAACAAAGGCTTTTAAAAACTATGAGTTTGAAAAACTGGGAAGGTAAACGTTGTCTCATACTGGGAGAGTTTAAGGTTACCTTCGACTTTTCTAAATTACCTTGTCCCAATATTCCTCTCGGCCTTTCCTTTTCTCGCCAGTCATGACCCTTGCCACGGCAGTTGTCATTCTATGTAGTTGTCGTGAAATGAAATGTTACCAAATAATTGCTGTTTTATTTGAACTCGTCAACTTGTGAGTTGCGGTACTCTAACAACCTTTGTACCAGACACCACACCGAGCTGTTTTATATTGGCGAAGTGGGTTGCGGAGGAAACCACCTGCACAGTACACTTTTGGCTTTATGAGCAGTATTTTTATTGATTACGTCTGGAATACTTGCAGCTAAGTATCTTGCGTCATAGTTTTGTTGATATGCATTAATTTTATTAAAAGTAATAATACTGAACTGTAGGTATAGTTTGTAGTTGTTTCGGCACACACCAGCGATACACATTCGATCCTTTTGTTGATCATACAGATAGTGTGCAATATTTGTTATGTTTAGGTTGAATGACACTGTAGCAAGTAAAATAACTGGGAATCCAAATATAAGAAGAGTTGACATTAAAAACGTGATATAATACTGTGAATTACATTTGCTTATGTATGTACCCGATATTTCGGCACTGTTGCAAGTGTTGTTGTTGCACGGTAAACTGCTAAAACAGTACACGTCAAGTATCCTGTTTTTAATTTTAATCTTGTAAAAGCGACCGCGGTAGTAAAACAGATATAAGAAATGTTATGGACGAGTGCAGTGCTGCACTACGGAGAACATGAAACGTTTTGATACTTTGGATTACATTGCAACTATCATGAATATCCTAGAGAGAAAGTAACTTGTCCGTGCCATCTGCAGAGAGTAAATTGAGACAAGATGACATGTGAGTCCTACCTGTCCTCGAGCGATACGGCCAGCCGGTGGCTCTTGTCCTTGTCTATTTGGTACACCAGATCTGATTACTGCCGAACTAGAAAGTTCTCCCGATGTATTCGTATATGATTATTTCACCAGGTTACATATTAAGACCTGAAGACCTGTATTCAGACCATTGTCAATCAAAAATAGGGAAACTGTTTGACAGATTAAGTTATTTAACTGCTATTTTTCAAATAAAATTGTTATTTTCATCGTGTTAGTACCTTCAGATTTGTATTAAAATAACTCAGAAGACGGACTCAAGACACATTCGTAGTAATTCCAGGGAACAAGTCGCTATTCTAACCAATTGGCGGAAAGCACTGAAAGTATTATTAAATTCGACGGATTAAATGGACGAGAAGCCCAAGAAAATCTAAGTTAATTTACTTTTTGCTTACGTAAGAGCACACACTCTGTACACTTTCCCTCACACCTGAGGTATAACAATCTTGGAAAAATATTCTAAATCAACAACGTAGCTATTCTTCACCGTTCTCCATACCCCTGATGCATGAACACCCAATGCACTACTCCTAACGAAGTGTTACGTAGTTTAAGTCTTAGAGGTCTAAGTACAGTTGTCGTGGCTCACACTTGTATAGTTGTAGTGATCTATACGTTTGGGACGGAGAAGTTTGGCAGAAACTCACGATGGCGCGCATCAAAAAGCTAGAAGCTTTCGAGAGTTCGATGGAAAGGAATAGATTGAGTATTATTATTAAACAAGAAACACGCAGGAAAATAACATAATCCAAGAATATCACAAATACAATAAAATAACACATAAGGACACACATTACGTGGAATCGATAAATGGAGTAAACATTGTAAGCTGGTGCCCGGCGATAACTGGCCCCAGAGTTACAAACTGAAAACGTTGAAGTCGAAATAAACAATGGAAAGACGAAATCAAAATTTGTTAACAATATATAATTATTTCAGTATAACAAAAACATACAATATAGACAAATTATTTACAGTAGGTTAAAATTAGCAAAATTGTTGTATTATTAGATAAATGGAATGTATTTGACGCGCAAATGTTTTCTGAATTCACCGCAAGGTGGCATTGTTGACGATCATGGAGGGAGAGTTGTTCTACCGCCAAAATATTGTTATAAAAGTAGTAAGCGAGGCGGAAAGTGGTCACCCGTCCGGTCCGAGTCTCACTCTGGGGCAGTTATACATATTATATGATTAGTACGCTAATACGTGGTGCTGCGACACTAACGTGGTAACACTGGGTGCGCGAGTCTCACTCTGGGGCAGTTATACATATTATATGATTAGTACGCTAATACGTGGTGCTGCGACACTAACGTGGTAACACTGGGTGCGCGAGTCTCACTCTGGGGCAGTTATACATATTATATGATTAGTACGCTAATACGTGGTGCTGCGACACTAACGTGGTAACACTGGGTGCGCGAGTCTCACTCTGGGGCACTTATACATATTATATGATTAGTACGCTAATACGTGGTGCTGCGACACTAACGTGGTAACACTGGGTGCGCGAGTCTCACTCTGGGGCAGTTATACATATTATATGATTAGTACGCTAATACGTGGTGCTGCGACACTAACGTGGTAACACTGGGTGCGCGAGTCTCACTCTGGGGCAGTTATACATATTATATGATTAGTACGCTAATACGTGGTGCTGCGACACTAACGTGGTAACACTGGGTGCGCGAGTCTCACTCTGGGGCAGTTATACATATTATATGATTAGTACGCTAATACGTGGTGCTGCGACACTAACGTGGTAACACTGGGTGCGTGAGTCTCACTCTGGGGCAGTTATACATATTATATGATTAGTACGCTAATACGTGGTGCTGCGACACTAACGTGGTAACACTGGGTGCGCGAGTCTCACTGTTGGGGCAGTTATACATATTATATGATTAGTACGCTAATACGTGGTGCTGTGACACTAACGTGGTAACACTGGGTGCGCGAGTCTCACTCTGGGGCAGTTATACATATTATATGATTAGTACGCTAATACGTTGTGCTGCGACACTAACGTGGTAACACTGGGTGCGCGAGTCTCACTTTGGGGCAGTTATACATATTATATGATTAGTACGCTAATACGTGGTGCTGCGACACTAACGTGGTAACACTGGGTGCGCGAGTCTCACTCTGGGGCAGTTATACTTATGTTTATAAGATACTACTGCGTTCTAAACAACCAATGCATATTTCAGATGTATTTACTTACATCAGCAACGTGTCGTTATACTAATTGCGTGAGTTAATTGTGCTAACGGCATTATGGCATCAGCAATCAACCAACTTGATTAATATTCTGCAATTGTCTTGTTCAAATTATCTATTTTAATGTATCTAATGAATCAAGGTTTTAATAGTTGTTTAAATCCAAACGTTTTTCATTAATTGAGGTAGTTTTTACGTATTCTAAGATATATTAAATGAAAATGTAAGAACAAGAACAAGTTGGAGTTACCAACATTCTCTATTGACAGCTCAGTTGGTACTTGCAAATGCGTTTAGTAAAAAGCTATTATTTTTACATAACAAACAGATACCGACAAGCGTTTGAACAATATTTATTATGACGGTGTGATGATTTAAAAATAAAACCTTGCTTACACTTTGGTTGCTTTGCGCTACTTGTAGCTCACTAGACACACAATGGCAACATTATCTCAGGGATAGCTGCCGGAACTCCCCGTTACATGCTTATTGTGACATATTTTCATACATCAATAACCAACCAGGCAAGTGTTAGCAAATGTCTTACCAACATGATGGATTTTCTCATATTAGACGCTACTTTCACCAGACTGCAAACCCCAGGAGCCGCTGATCTGACCCTCACGACCTTATGAATGAACTAAAAGAAAATATGACAATACTGATGAAATCATTTTATGAACAGAAGTACATAGGTAAACTGCATCCGAAGGTTGTGTTTCTTCAAGATTAAACCAGTAATAGTGGTGGATTAGTAACATTTAACTGTTCGTAATGTTGCACGAGTGTGGGCAAAGTGAGTGAACTGAATCATGAAACGTTGTTTTGTGTTTTCCCTTTGTCATCCCCTTAGAAAGTTTTAGTAATGCATGATCCAACTCGTTACTAGGACGTGACTTGGACTGGACAGTTACTTAATAACGGACTTAATCATGTGACTGTGACTCTGAGTACATGAACGAAACTCTTACTTGATGCTCTACTATAATGTAGAAACGCACGAGTCCACTTACAACGTAAAAAAAGTAACTAACAGTGGAGAAACCACGTCCCTGAGGAGGGCACATTGCAAAAACCGCTACAAGTGGCTTTCGGATGGTGACAACCAGGTGATCAGGTGATATGCTATGTGATAGACAGGAATACGACGGGCAAGTGTGTGCCTGATGGTAACCATTCTACTTCTTTATGCCAGTTGCAGTAGCTTACAGTTGTAGTTTTACGTACTGTGCTCGTCCCCCCGTGGCATCGGTAGTAAGAGTCTCTTTTACCCAGTAATTTTTACTTCCTACAGTGTCATATACACCCTAACGCAGTAATGCTTGCGCACTACTGCTTAGCGGCAGAATATCTGGCATTGCGGTGGTACCAAACAAGACGTTGTCTTACACAAGAGGTCAACCACGTAGTTAGTCGAGTTTCCTCGCCGCTTACGATTTGCATCACGATGAGAGAATGTTCTTTATGCCGCCCTCTCATGGAGTGTAGACTTAGTCAGTACCATCCCAGTGCCAGATATTTTGCCTCGAAGCTGTTGAACTACATCACTATACGACAGTCTGTGAAGGGCACTGTAGCATGTGAAGATATGTAATGGGACTAAAATCTAACTCTAGGGGCGACGAGTGGAGTGCAGTTCCGCACAGACCTTTAAAGTTTGAAACTGTATGGGTCATCATGAGCAAGCGTGATACTCATCCTCAGATGTACTACTTGGCACTTGTGTAATGAGTCACTTGGTACAAGTATAAAAAAGGATATTATTGGCGATAAAGTACATTATCCTCATTGGTAACGGTTGATGTGGTTCTTGCACACTATTATTAATGATAATAATTCAAACATTTATGATCCAACATCTTCCTCAATACTAAATAAAAAAAACCAACCGGATTAAAAAACGAAGTTGTACTTTCCAAACAGAGATTTATTGTGGCTTAAATGACTAATTTGGCTGCAGATTTTAAGTACCTACATCTACACTATAATAATAATATAATATATAATAGTATTATACAGAGGAAAGGTTTGTATTTTTGTATGTAATAATAATAAGCTTAAAAACTACTAAACCAATTTCAAAAACTCTTTTAACATTAGAAAGTTACTAAATCATTGAGTGACATAGGATATATACAATTTTCAAATAGATAGGGATCCGTATGAAAACTTCGATAATGTAACCCAATGTGTGAAAAAGAATACCAAATAAACATCCTTTAATCGCGTACGCTGCGGAAACTATTGACAATAGAGCACAAAGTCGTGTAGCCCAGTTTTATAGACAACATCAATATCTACAATAAAGTCCGCGGTACCATATTATCTCTTACTATTACAGTTTTGTCAGAATAACTACTTTTCCGTAATTAAATATTCAATATTGACGACTGTTCGAACTAGGCCACATAATTCGTATCCTTATCTAGGTACCTTCTCTAATAATAAAGAGGAAAGATTTGTTAGTTTGTTTGTAACGGATGAATACTAAAACTACATAACTGGTTCAAACAAATATTTCGCTAGTAGAAAGCTAAGCCTGAGTAACAGACGCTATATTTGATTAATCATCATCATCCATCCCCGCGCGGATGAAACCGCCGAGAGCAGCTAGTTTTATATAAAAGAACGAGATACTCTAGACAACCAATTTTTTTTTTTTTTTGCTTCACCAAACTGGTCATACACTCTTATCTTAGGAATAAATACATTTGCGATGTTAAATGCGATGAATGCACAACCTTCTAGAGGTAAACACAGCATGCTACAAATAATATAACACTCATAACGATAGAACATACACATAATTTGATTAAAATAAACTAAAGATTAACTTATAGAAAGTATTAAATTAAAGATTTTGATGAATAAAATTTTGTTTGAAACAGTTGATGTTGTCACCGAAAATGTTAAAGTCATGGCATATTTTATTGTAGGCTGAGCACATCCGGTGTAACGGAGAGTGCTGGCCATAATTCGCGCGACATGGGGAGAGATAGGTTTTTCTGTTAAGGAGGCGGCTGCTTGGACGTGGCACCGAAAGTGCAACTTTAGACAGCCAATAAAATATGTACTATAATTGCTGCGTTTTATAACTTTAAATTTATTTCGTAAAAGAAATATTCAGTTACGTAAGACTATATAAATATTAGAATAATTAAAACATACTAACAGCCTATTATGCCCATGCATTCTCCTGGCTTAATTACGACATTTTACTCTGGGGGGGATAATGTAGGTGCAACAGATCTATTTATTGCACAAAAGAAATGCGTCCGAATCCTCGCACACATCAAACTTCCCGACATCAGTGTACCTAACTTCCATAGACCGTTCTTCATTAAATATAAGATTCTGACCTTATCATGTATATATTAGAAAACGGTAAGTTTGCCAAGAAATACGCGCATTCTTTACAAAAAAAAATCTAATAATTGCAACTATACAATACGATCAAATTACAAACAAAACTGATTTTACCAAACTCAAAATTAGCAAAGCATAGCTCTGGTCCAAACCCTATGGCCGTATAAATATATAATAAATTACCGGTTCAAGTACAAGATATTATAAATGAGTACATATTTACAAAAATGCTAATAAAATTAATGTTGACGTAATGCTACTATAGCCTTAATGAATAATTTGTTGACAAAACAATTATTATAGAATAAATCGGCCCGCTCCGCACAATGTTGCCATAGGTACCCAACTAGGGTCATTATGAAACACACACAACAAAATCTGCTTTGCAAAATTCATAATGTTGCAAAAAATCTATTGAGTATTGAGTATCTCGGTTTGTGCTTTGTGGGACATTAAACAACAGTTTACATTTCAAAGCACTTGAAATACCTCTTCTACGTATTATAGTAGATTATGATACTGTTGCATAATAAGGGTTCTTATAACATGAGCGTGTTTTAAAAAAACGAGCCGTAGGCGAGTTTTTTTATAGTATCACACGAGTGTTATAAGACCAAGTTATGTACAGTGTCATACACTACTTTATCTACTCTCATACTATAATACGTAAAACAATATTGCAAATAAAACGCTGAATATAACAACAGATTTATTTTTACTTGTAATAATTATTGATGTTCTGAATATTACAATTATGAAAATGAATTTGAACCGGACAGGAAGCGTTATTGGAGGTACTCGGAAAGGGTATGTTAATGTTGACCTCATTTCTGTTATTTTCAATACTGTAAAGTATTGAATTGGATATAGCGATCTTGTTAGTCATTGAACCATCTATATAGCCTTCTGCAACTGTCGTTGACTTCTAACCACCGTGTCGCTTTAGTGCCGTTATATCTCCACCAGCGTCAACTAGCAAGGTCGCAGATGTTCGGCGAAAGCAGTGTCCTGTGTACAATTCGGGGTCGGTAAGTTGAAGATAGCTGGCAATAACTTTGCCTAAAGCTCCAAATTTGTTAATGCCAACTCTCTGCGTCGTGCATTTTCCGTCAATATAGTTTAGAAAAAAACTCACTAGTTATTAACACAATCAATCATCAACAATTCAATAAACATCAATAATTATTACAAGTAAAAATAAATCTGTTGTTATATTCAGCGTTTTATTTGCAATATTGTTTTACGTATTATAGTATGAGAGTAGATAATATGTATATGTAATGTAATAGTGTATGACACTGTACATAACTTGGTCTTATAACACTCGTGTGATACTATAACACACTAAAACACACTCATGTTATAAGAACCCTTATTGTGCAACAGTATCATAATCTACTATTATGCTATTCGCTATTCTAACTCCGTGTCGTTTGCCACGTGTATAAAAACGTGTGACAAAAAAGCTTAAATATGATCAAGTCGCTACGTGATTACTTTTAATTCAAAAAGATATTTATGTTCTCTCACACACACTCACACACTAGGACCCCCGTGTCGCACGCGGCATGGACATATCACGAAAATACAAAACAACATTCTGCACAACACATATATATTTCACATAATATTTATGTGTCTCTGACATAGTCATAAACGATAAAGAAATTAAAATAAGTTAAGGTGGCGTCAATTCACGGCGTCCATAAAAATGAGGCTTTTTGAAGCGGTTTAACTCATAAGCAGCGATTTACTTAAAAGTACAAAAAGTAACAGGACATTTCTAAGACTTTTAAGTACATATTGACGGACTTAAAACATATATGAACATACTAGAGCACATACAAAAATCAGACGTACCACTTAATTACTCCGTTATAACAGCTTTGCTCTTTATTCACAATTGTATTTGTCATGAAACACATTCTCATAAAATAGCAATTTTAAATACACATACATTGACGGATAGTGTTTTTATTGAATGGTGAACATTATTTTTTTATGATTATTTTTAATAAATGACGAATTTTGTACGTTTTTACAAGATACACTTGCTTGATTTCAAGCGAAAGAAATTGAAAGGATTCAAGCTCCATGCGATTCTCTAAGAGCAAACATCGTTGCATCTTGACAACATCCTTGAAACAAATGAAGAGATGACAAGGAACGTTGGAAAAGCAACCTTAAGTACAAGAGTGATATCTCATAAATTATTTGACATCGGTGAGCTCGTCGACGAGCGCATCGACGAATCATTAAAGAATCGTACGGTTGAACTGACAGCGCCTTAAAGCGTAATTCAATATTTTTTATATTGATTATACATTCTAGAGCTAAAATGTAACGCCCGCCTTTTTAACTTATTAGATACATGCCCCTTCTTATTGATTATGTATGAAATAATTTTATTATGTGATACACAAATAAAATAAATAACGAAATAATATATTTTACATATCTCTTGCTCTGTATGTACACCCTTACACCCCTGAATGCCGGGGTGTATGACTATCATTACAGCATAGGTTTTGGAATTTGAAAAAAGAACTGTCATACTCATACTGCACGAAGAATATTTTTAAAAAGTTAATATTTTTTTTCTCGGTATCGATTAATTACTCGAATCGGAATCTAGACAATTTATTTTATAAAGATTTTATTTTAAATATGGAACTATTTGTTTCCACATCGTATGTTAGATGGAATCGATTTAAAAATCAAACTGGCCAGCAAGATTTGATGCGCTTGCGTGCGTGAAAAAAAAAAGGCAGTCTACTAGTAGGCGCGAAAGCATCGCGAAAATAATTAATTTTCTTGGTTGAGTTCTTTTTCAAAAGTTTTAAACATGTCTAGTGACGAAGACATAGATCTAACGCCCGATTTTATTAAAGAAAGGGCAAAAACAGTTGTCGAAAATATATTACCGCCGAACTCGAAAGAAAGATATGTAAAGGCATACGACGAATTTATGAAATGGCGGTCAGAAAAAAAAGTGAAATCTCTTTCTGAAAGTGTTTTTATTTTTATATCATATTTTGATGAATTATCTAAGAGGCTACAACCTTCCAGCTTATGGTGCTTTTATTCCATGCTAGAATCTACAATGATGACAAAACATGACGTGAATTTGAAAGATTTTTCTAAACTTACTGCTTTCTTGAAAAGGCAGTCTGACGGCTTTAAAAGCAAGAAATCGAAGGTATTTACTGCAGAAGAAGTACAGAAATTCTTAAATGAAGCTCCGGATGAAATTTATTTAGCAATAAAGGTACCTACGTATTTACTTGCTCTTTTTAATAAGTTACCAAAATATTTCACAAAAATACTATGCGAATTTGGTGCCTTTAATACAACTTATGTTTTTTTTACAGATTGTTCTAATTTTTGGGATATCGGGAGCCTGCAGAACCGTGGAATTGACAAACTTGACAATAGAAAATGTAGAAAAACATAACAAATTACTACTCATAAAACTGCCTAACACGAAAACTAAAATTGACCGGTCATTTGTTGTGCATGAAGAATTTGCAAATTATGTTGAAAAATATCAAGCTCTTCGGCCTGAAAACGTGGATACAAATCGTTTTTTTCTTAATTACAGTAAAGGAAAATGCCACAGACAAGTAATAGGAAAAAACAAATTTACAGGCATGCCAAAGCAAATAGCCACATATTTAAAACTGAGTAACGTAGAGTTATACACCGGGCATTGCTTTCGCAGAACATCAGCGACTCTATTGGCTGATTCGGGAGCCAACCTCACTCTGTTAAAAAGGCACGGCGGCTGGAAGTCCAGCAAAGTGGCCGAAGGTTATATCGAAGATTTGATGGCAAACAAAAGCAAAATTACTTCTAAAATAACAGAAAATATAAACTTGAAATCACCACGTCAAAGCACATCATCTGAGCCATTTTTTAATGAAGAAAATAGTACCAGTCAACTGCCGCCATTTACGATGCAAGAACCTCAAGTCACTCAAACTCAAGTCTTATCATCACAAACTCATATTCAAACTATAAATATTCCTAAAAAGAACGTGACCATATCTCTTACAAATTGTAATAATTTTACTATTAATTTTAATTAAATACACATTTTTTTCTTCTTAATAAATGTTCATTGAAACCTGCTGTCTTATTGTTTACTAACCTCACAATCGATATGTAAAGCAGAGTATTTATCTTGGGCGTAAGCATCAATTGCATACGAGGTTTTTGGCGCCTGAGCGATGCGAAGGCGCTAATTAACCCGAGTCATACAGCCCTTGGTTAATAATCTACTATATTTACACAAATGTAAATCACCAGTTCCTAAGTACAGGCATTATGTTACTTATTGAGCCTCAGATTCCGACGCTACTTACGCTAGACGTGACCCTGTGATATGAGCATCTGCACTTCCCCACGGAAACTTGGTACTCGTATATCAGTTACTTATCTAGTACTACTACGATAGATGTGAGAATGTGTGTGTGGGGGACATGATATAAGGGGATGATAACTTTTATTTACTACACCTCCTCTATATATATATATATATATATATATCTTTATAGTATAGATATTTTCAAATTAGAGTAATGTAAAAAAAAAAACAACTGTAAATATTGCTTTTTTTATCTGGTCCATGGACAATGGACCACGTTATCTAATGTCTAGGGCTAGGAGGCAACTCGCCCAAGTCTGAAGCTCGTCCAATGGACCAGTTCCACCTTTTAATGTAAGTACTTACAACAACAAACTCTACAGGTTCGCAAACTGCTGTAAGTACTATCATATAAGTTGCACTAACTAATAAATGTACCTACACATTTAGGATTTACTGATGTCACACTTTTATCTTTATACTTTCGAAGCATTGAAACAGCCAGTGCGAGGCGAGACGCAACCGCGAGCGTTCTGCACTCTTCTTGAAAATGACCACCGGATGTGGTTGAAACTATAGTCGGAAAGATCTGACTTTTTTACGTGAGTGAATCCCGTTTTTCATATTAAAAATTAAGACACCCATCATCTTTTTAAACTACAACAATATTTAGTGTACAAAGCATGCATATAAAAATATGTACATCAGCCTTTCAACATCTGTTTCCTCGAAATCTTATGTCTAGACAATAGGCGCTCGCTGTTCAAAAGCTAAAGGGATAATGCAATATTATGTTAGAAAATGTAGGTTCTGTTTATAATACCTTGAGGTACGAACATAGTAAGATATCCTGTAAGATCGCCAGTTTGAAGCTGGTCAGCAGTGTGTGTTATCGGCTGTGAGTCTCTCCGGTTATAATCATCACGACGTTAGAATGATAACAAACAAATAACGTTGCCACACTCATGCACCGCACTAGAGTTATCTGTATCACACATTACAACACAACACTCGAGAACAAACAGTACTGTTCACACTGCTTTACATGTTTACTACTGCCAGAGATCGAACCTGGGACCCCGCGATCCAAAAGCAGGCTCACTATCAACTGAACAACTCTGTCAACGTTGAACAACAAAAAACTTTTGAAAGATTTTTTTCTATCTAATTAATAAATATAGAGAAAAAGTACGGAAACTAAGCCTAGTTAAGCTGAAATAAATTTATACGTGACCACTCGCCTTGACGTACTTTTTACTACTGACAGCACCACAACAACCGCTTAGGGGTCGCGTCGATGCGCATGTTTGTGTGCGTGAGCGTTTCGAACGTTTGTAGGTAGTCTTCGTACTGTTTCTCTATATGTTCTCGTATACTGTGCTTTAAACGAGCAATTCTAATATATATATAATCTGAATCTCGGAACGAAGACGAGACACGTCTCAATAACTGAGTGCCTTTTCCATCTAATGCATACTAATGAGCAGTACGGAAGCTGCGGAAGGAAGGATCTACTCACTGTTTGCGATCTATGTTATCTGTCTTGTACTAGTTACAGTGTACCTGTTGTGTACTTGTCATAAGATATACAATATTTGATTTAATATAATTCAATTTAACTTAAGATGTTGTTCGTAAAATGTAAGATATGGATTTTATTATCTGAAATAAATATTTGATTCATTGAATATCTTGGCTCTGGGATATTTTTATATCTTAAGACCCTTAGGTCGATGGATTCCGAAATTTTACTTGCTACACTTTGCACTTTTCCATTTTTTATATTAATACATATTATATTTTAAATTTGAATAAGTCCACAAATGCCATGAATAAGTAAGTAACCGAGCTATGAATGTCATTGATTATACAAACAACTTAACTTTCAGTTATAAAAATACAACCCTCATCAGAAGTTGCCATTGAATATTGCACCATAAAAGGTTGTACGTAGAGACTAAGACAGATTGTGCTGTATTGATGACACAATGGCCGGTAAGACGAATTCGTCCTTCTTACTCTCCAAGGGCTCGTTTTGATTACACATCGCTCGTCGGCGAAGGTTTCGATGCAATAACCTAAATCATTCTTGTTTGTTTCATCTTGTTTAATCTTGTGACAGATAAATATGTCCATAGCATCATTCCAGTAAGTATCTGAAGAAGCATTACACAGAAGGTAACTTTCTATCCTCATGGGAGCATATTAATTCATACAAATACTTTTGAGTGAACATGAGTGAAACGAATGAACGCACTGCAACGTCGCGCAAAATATTTCCAAAACTCGCGTACTCCATGCTTGACAAAATTTGGTATGCAGGTTCTACGACTTCGTAGATCGGCGTTTGTTTAATTAGATGAGTAAATATCTCTTAAGAAGGTGATCGTGGCGCCTTCTAACGGGTGTTTTTTAAACATCAGAAGATACTTCGTGCTCGCGAGGCCTACTGTTCGCAGAACAGCTAGTAAACAGATGTAAACCAGATGTTAACATTGGTCTTGCAAATCTGCTTCAACTTACTAACTTGTATGTAAAGATTTTTAACTTTCAAGCACACTCTTGAAACACAATTAAGTCATTAGCTATTATAGCTTAGCTATTATATTGCGTTATAAAATTATTTGGGGGTTTTGGTAAGCCTTTCTAACTAAGCAAAACACTTTAGCTTTAAGTAATTTTAATTTATTAGGTTTAAGTATTAATGTTATGTGAAGTTAACCCGTCCGCATCAGCGCAAAAAATAACAATAGATTTATGAATGAAACTTAACTCGAATGAGTCTTGCTGATTCGGACAGATTAATTCCGTTAGATTTCGGGGCCCCCTATTTCCCATGTTACTTTGAACCGTATTTTCTCAGACAACCTGTTTAATAATGTCTCCAAAACTTAGTTTCCCCTCCGAGTATAAAGTTTCTTTTAAGCGCAAAGTTTAGTCAGGCGGCGTCCTTCAAGTTAAGAAAATAAATATCTTCTGGTACGTGGGTAGTCGAGACGTTTACACAAATCAAAAAAATGTATATAATTATTCATTTCTGTTAAATTAAATGCTTCTGTTGTAACTATATAATTCTATAGCTCTGGGTTTTATTTCAATTTAACTAAATGGCTGCCAACAGCGAGTGCCTGGTATATAATGTATGTGGCGCCTTGATATAAAAATCCCATCCGGTGACGCTGTAAATGCGGGTAGAGGCAAACAGCAATCAGCCAAATTGAAAAAAATAATTAAATGATCATATTATAAATCATCAATATTGTAATGGTTTGAGCCCATGAAGCTTCCTCCTGCGGAAGAAGGGACAAACTATAAAAATACATACACATATATACATCGTCACAATTATACATCACTGAACAGCAGCTAGAATTCTACGACTCCTGCCTTTTCAAGAGTTAACATGAGATGAGTAGGTAGGTGGTACCCTGGGTGACTGGAGATGATGTACTGAGTGGAAAGACACTTCTGCAAGTGTCTTTTGGTGAGTAACATCATCAGGTCATCGACTTTCTTAACTCGTCTCTCATACATTTTATATGCACTGCACCGAAAATAATTATTTAAATAACTTTTTTATTTAAGCTAAATTTGACTAACCTTCTTAAACTAAAACTAATTTAAACGTAATTTGATTAAGATGCAGGAATAAGTTTAAAATGTAAATCTGTCAATAGTATTTGTGGTACGGTATCAAGTGTGCAATTTTCACACTTATTAGTATTTACCGAGCTGGGAATACACATGTTATGCAATGTGGCATGTTTAACAGCTCATGGTGATTCACCGACTCGCTTTCTTTGTGGCCTTCTGTATTTTTCAGTCCACCAACTGCCAAAGTATAAAAAATATAAGTTATTTTATGTTAACTCTTAATAAAAAACATATAAAATAAAATGAAGTGTTGTAAATTACGCTGAAAACATGCCCTGACAGTACAGAGTGCACTATCACGTGCAGTTCCCTCAACTCAACCAAAACAAAACGTTCGTGGCACGAGTTCCGCCTTCACGCGCGGCATCTCCACTAGCTATACTCGAAGGCTACCGTTTGACGAGGTAACGTGCTGCTCTCTGTATCTACTCTGTGTTGGTATTGCACGCATACATTTTCGGGAACAGTTTGAATTGAAGCAAACTACTTTCATAAAACAGTTACAAAACAACATATCGGGTTAGGTAAATATATATGGATGAGTATCAAAACAAAGATTAAAACAGATGCCTCATTACCGTTAATAAATTTGGAATATTTCTAATGATTGTGAGTATGATAGTTTAAAAATTCATGATTCTAAAAGAAACTTATAAATGAAAAAAAAATGTTTATATACCACACCTACTCAGAAAGTGTCTCATTGCTCGTTCATAAACTTTTTTTGAATTTCATTCCCGCCCTCTGTAACAGGGCAGAAATGTTGTATGGAAATCCATTTCTGCCTCTGATAGCGTTATTTTTGTTATTACTAGCTAAGCCTACTACGAGGACGAAGTCACGGGCAGTCGCTATTTTTATAATAGTATACTTAAAACTGACAAGATGATGAGAGATCAATAATTTTGAGGCTTAAATAGAGAGGGGAAGTATGAAAGCGATAATAAGTACAAAGACAAAACATCAAAACCTATAAACCTATCCAATAGGATTTCTATGGACAATACTAGGGGGCTTACAAACGGTGTGTGGCGTAGACACGTTTGAATTACATATTCAACATAATACAAGTAGCACCTATAGGTATGGTGACGACCGACCCGACACGGCGACGCGCATTGTTTAGCATGTACCTAATGTCGCTCGTGCACTTACAATACGTACCATAATGTCAGGGTCTGTACCTCCACGCTGTAGTGGGGCAGCTACGTAAGTCACGGTCTTTACTAACCTGATGAGGACAAGTGGGACATAATTCACATGTACTCACTCTAACTCGAGTAACTTAATACATTTATAACATTTTGAAGATAAGAAAATTGGTGTACTACTAATAATAAATACTAACTAATCTATATCAGAAATATTGGTTTTGTACACTGTACACACAGAGAGAAACATTTTCAAAATTTTTAACTGTTTTTCAACATTTTTGGTAGTTAATATTCTAATCTATTTAAGCTTAGTTTACAGTACATTCGTATAGATATGTACTTACATTGTTAATTATATGCCTAAGATTTACGTTAAAAATATTTGAGGTTATTAGTAATTAATATGAGGCTAGCATCATGAGAAAAATTAGGGGAGGGCGCTGTACGCTGAAACACAGGCGATGAGCCTAGTTCGGCGACGGATACTTCAAACATTTTTGTGTAACATTCTAGCCATATTATATAAGTTTCAAAACTATGTAAGTGCTAAAATTATAAAATACATCTAATTATTATCATTACTATAGGGTTTGCTACTTTTATTTATACAGGTTTTATTATCCATGCCATTATCATAAATAATTTAAATTTACCTAACTGTGTAAGAGTGGTGTACAATGAATTCAACCAAGAACAAAGAAATTGGATCCCCGCCACACGAGCAGAGTTTGTACTCACCATGTCTTTCCGACACAAGTGACGGCCAGTTCGAACTTTTAAAATGTTACTCAGAGTTAGTACATTTGAACTCCTTGGATGAAAATGAAGTTTTTGTTTGTTGCTTAATGGACTTCATTCTTTGGGAAGTACAGTTACTCTGATGAAATCTGCTCTGTCTAGAGTTATAGCGGGAAATGTTTTACATTACGCATTTCGTGTGCTTACCTTACTTTCCGAGCATGGATGATGAAAAATATGTTAATGTAAGTAATACAAACTCGCACGAGGGCTCTGTGCATTGATAAAGCATTTTACATTATTGCTCTATCTAAAGACAGAATAGGTTAAAAAAGAAACTTAAATTTTCCGTCCGATCCGATTATTACACCAACCGCAAATAATAAGTTTGTAATAGTTATTTACAAATTTCATATTATTTTTTAATACTTTTAATCTAATCTCCACAGACTCCGAGGTCCGTGACATTTTTTAACATAGACTAACTTTTATATTAATTATTTAAACATATACTACATCTTAGCAAACACAGAGGGAAACATAGACTAAAACCTAAACATGAAAGATAAAATTTCCATATATACAATATTCAACTCGATACCTTTACGTGTTCCTGAGAAAAAGGGTCTTGAAGGATAGACAGACGGACAACAAAGTTATCTCATAAGAGTTCCTTTTCCCTTTTCAGGTAAGGAACCCTAAAAATATTTAAATTAATCCTCGTTTTTAACCGACTTCAGTAAAAGGAGGAGGTTTCTCAAATCGAGCGTATATTTTGTTATGTGTGTTCGCGGATAACTTCGTCGTGTATAAACCGATTTTGAGGATTTTTGTTTGATTGAGTATACTTCCGTAATGATCCCATACAAAAATCAAATTCGGTTAAGCAGTTTTGAGTTACACTCCAAAAACTGAAAAGTTTTGATTTATCTTGATGATATCATCATTGACGGTGTATCCCGTAAGTAGCAAGGGCACTAAAAAGGGTGAAATAACTTGTCGCAGTTGGTACCATGCCCGCAATTATTGTGATAATAGGTACTTTCGAACTATCTAATAATTAGGTTAATACTAAACCAATGGTTACAATTGACCTAACCAATGACAGTTTAGTAACACCTAGCACTATCCCGAAGTCTAACTGCAGCAAAAACAAACTAAAAAAATATGTAAAAATTAACAATTATATTTAAAAAACTCAAAACGTTGTAAAAAAGCACAAATTTTTCATCAAAAATGTTAAATTAAATGGAGAGCGTCTTCGTCTGTTAGATACGTTGGAAATGTATGCTTCTAAATTAGAAAATAATACATTGCAATATGAAAGTGACACACATAACTTGAAATGTGAGATTGACTCTCTAGAGGAAAAGTTAAAATCAATTAAAAATAAGTATGAACGCTCAGAAAAACAGCTAAAAGAGTACATATTGGCAATGAATGAGATGATTAAATGTCATTCTACTGGCTATCCTGTATACAATGATAACATAAAGAACCGATTATCGCTGGATCATTCATTGCCATCATGTAGTTCTAAAATAGTGCGAACATGTAAAAATGTATGTCAAGATACAACTTTAACAAGTAGTTCCCAAAATACAAATAGTATACCATCAACTATAGACAAACCAAAAATTGTAATAATTAGTGATGAAATTGGCAAAGACATAGGTCACTTATTGTCGAATACATCCAAGGGACATAATGTAATAAATTACTGTACACCTGGTCTATCATATCAGGAAATTATGAATAGAATTTTTACTAATAGCTTTAGCCCCAACACAACATTATTAATTTTAATAGGAAATAGGGGGAATGTAAACAAAAAACAAATAATTGATTTCAACAACCGTCTATCTAATCTTACAGTAGATAATGTCATAATGTTTACATTTCCCTATAGTAATAGTTTGCCACAGGTGGAAAATGATATTAGATATAAGCTTAATTTGACATTATACACTATATGTAATAATAATTTTAATGGAGATAAATTTAATTGACATTAATAATTATATAAAAAAATTCTTCTTGACAAAAGATAATTACTATCTTTCTAATTATTATAAAAGACAGATAGCTGTGTCGCTATCATATTTATTTGATATTGCAGCCAAAAACTTGGCTAACAAGGTTGCTTCTATTGAGCAATCCAATAGTATTGACAATGCTTCTATTGAGCAATTAGACATTTTTAATTCAGCCAATTGCTTGGCTACTAATGACATTGTACATAATTTAAATTAGTGCCTAAGACAATAGAGACAACCTCTTGCATTAAATCAATCAATATTGTTCATCAGAACATTCAAGGTATGATGGGCAAAGAGTTGGAACTGGAATTGTTTATAGATGATAGCAAAATAGATATTCTTTGTATTACTGAACACTGGCTTAAAAAGAACCAACTCTTATTTAATTTTAATAATCATCAAGTTGCTAGCTCCTTCAACAGAGAAAAATCTATACGTGGTGGCTCTTTAATTATTACAAATAAAAATATAAAACTCAAAGAACGAAAAGACATTGTGAGCCTATCTGTTGAACGAGTAATAGAAATGTCCTGTATTGAGTTTGAGCAGTTCCTTGTTCTATGTGTATACAGACCTCCATGCTCACCATATGATGATTTTGAAAAGTGCATGGAAGAAACATTAATTAAGCTATCTAATACAAATAAATCAATGATTATCTGTGGAGACTTTAATATTAATTTGCTAGAAAATAATCAGATAGTGGATAAATTTTTGTTACTGTTTAAATCTTATTATATGTACAATATTTTCTTGGAACCAACTAGGATAACAGCCACAAGTTCCACCTGCATAGACAATATATTTACTAATCTCAAACCTATTAAAAATTTCATTATAAATAATCTAGAATCAGACCACTGTGGTCAACTAGCAGTGTTTCCAAGAAAAACAAACAAACCCCAAAGCAAATATGTTAGCTTTGTTCCAATAAATGCAAGCCGCCTAGAATTGTTAAGAAGTAATATATCCCAGAAAGTGCCAGAGTTGACCAGTCACAATGACCCAAATATATTATATAACTCACTGTTCCATCTTATCAGTGATGAATTTGGCAAAGTGTTTGTACCAAAAACAATATCTGTTGGTAATCGAGCTAAGTTTAGTGAATGGGCAACTCCAGGAATTTATAAAAGTAGGCAAAAGTTATATGAATTGTACCATGAAAAATCGCATAATCATAATCCTGTATTTTTGGAATATGTCAAACGTTATTCTAAGTTATTTAAACGAGCCTGTTCCTCAGCAAAATCTATTTATTTAAGAAATAAGATCAAAAATTCTGTTAATAAAATAAAAATGACGTGGAACATTATAAACAGTGAAACTGGTAGAAATACAGTGCGTAATCGAGACTTTAATTTAAAAATTAATAATAAAGATGTAAGAGCAGATTTGGAGGTAGCGGCCGAGTTTGAGAATTGTTTCACTAATATTCCTTCTTTAACAACCAAAACTCTAAAATCTTCCTCCATTTCTGCTGAGATCTTACTTAAACAAAGTGTAACTGAATGTGACACAACTTTTAAATTTTCAGTAGTTAATTGCAAAGATATTGTAAGCAGTTTCAAAAGTCTAGATGCAAAAAAAACGGCAGACCTATGGGGTCTTTCTGTGAAGACCGTTTCTTCAATTATAGATGTCATTGCACCCAATCTAGCAGCTGTGTTTAATAGTTGTGTTGCAAGTGGTGTATTTCCAGACCTAATGAAGCACAGTAAAGTGGTTCCTTTATTCAAATCTGGTAGTACTACTGATCCAACAAATTTTCGGCCTATTTCTGTACTACCTACGCTAAGTAAGATTTTCGAAAAAATCATATTACATCAATTAGAAACTCATTTTAGTGCAAACAAAATTTTCCATAAAAATCAATTTGGGTTTACAAGGAATCGCTCTACTATAGACGCAGGTATAGAACTAATAAAAGATGTGTTTGATGCCTGGGAGAACTCTCAAGATGCCTTAGGTGTTTTTTGTGACTTATCTAAGGCATTTGACTGCGTCCGACATGATATACTTGTCAGGAAATTACAACACTACGGTATTAGGAACATGGCTCTCAACCTTTTGACTTCATATTTAAATGGTAGAATTCAAAGGGTTGACATAAATGGTAAAAAATCGCCCGGCTCTATAATCTCAATGGGCGTTCCACAAGGTTCAATACTAGGGCCGTTCTTGTTTTTAATCTATATTAATGACTTACCTTATTATGTAGAGAAAAATCACGAGATTGTATTGTTTGCAGATGACACTTCACTGTTATTTAAAATTAAAAGGCAGCTATTAAACTATGACGATGTTAACAATGCATTAGCTAAAGTTGTGAATTGGTTCAATACAAATAATCTTCTCCTTAATGAGAAGAAAACTAATTGTATAAAGTTCTCGACACCAAATGTGAGACAAGTAGAATCCAATATACAATTGAATGGAACAGGGTTGGACCTTGTGGAGTCAACAGTCTTTTTAGGAATTACTATAGACGCTAAATTGCAATGGGGTCCCCACATCAAAAAATTGTCTAGTAGGCTCAGTTCAGCAGCTTATGCTGTTAAAAAAATTAGACTATTAACTGATGTAGACACAGCTAGAATAGTTTATTTTAGTTATTTCCATAGCGTTATGACTTATGGCATACTGCTCTGGGGATGTTCTGCAGATATTAACTCTATTTTTATACTGCAAAAAAGGGCTATACGAGCGATCTACAGTTTGGCTCCTAGAGTTTCCCTTAGACAGAAATTTAAAGACATAAACATTCTAACTGTTGTCTCTCAGTTTATCTATGAAAATCTAATGTATGTAAAGAAAAACATTAACAGTTTTGATAAAAGGAGTGATGCTCATTCCATCAACATGCGAAATAAGCACAAGCTATCCGTACATGTAACGCGTCTCCACAGAATAAGTTATTCTTTTATGGGACAATGTATACGATTCTATAATAAAGTTCCCAATGTTATCCGAGATTTGCCTATTAATAAGTTTAAAATTACTATTAAAACTAAACTCTGTCAAAAAGGTTATTACAAAATTTCGGATTACTTGGAGGATAAAACAGCTTGGGACTGATCACTCCAGGATCTATCTACTCGTGTACTAAGATGTCAAAGTGTAGCGTGTCTTGCCCTACTGATACCATTATTATGTTCTCTTTTGTAAGGCAACACACTGGAGCTAATATTTGTAGTACCTAACTAAAAACATTGTAAAAACATCTATATAAAAAGAATGGCCCCGAGTTTCTTGCCGCTTCTTCTCGGTTGGCTCTATGTATTTTGGAACGCGGCGGTAGGCTTTAAAGTACATTATAATGAAAAATTGACGTTCATAAGTGCTTCTTTGATGCCTAAATTGAATAAATGATTTTGAGTTTGAGTTTGAGTTTGAGTTTATCATGGTACCGACTTCAACAAGTTATTTCACACATTTTAGTGTAGAAGTCGGTTCTGTTTATTGCTAATTTATTTTTCTTGCCGCCTATTCTCGGAATTGATTACATTTATGATTTTATTTAACTTTACTTTATCTTCAAACCGAAAGTATAACAAGCTAATATAGAAAGCAGTTCCGTGTATGCACGCACCCTTGTACAAATGTGTTCTATATACATAAGTAGTTGTGCTTTCAGCAACTCGCTACACCAACACCATACATCAATCAATCCGTCAATTACTCGCTCCATCGGGAAGGTTCACGGTACTCAATCACAGCGCACGACGGGCGCGGGGAAAGCCGGGAAAGCCTATCTACTGGAAACTAGGCAGCGATGCGTGCAGGAAACTATATACCCACAGTAAGGGCACCTGTAGGTGGCGTGAGGGTTACGGGCGGTCAATTTCGCGGTCGAACAGCGCTTGCACGGGGCTCGCACTTAGTCAATCAATCACGGAGTTTGATGAATATATTTTTAATAGTTGATAGGCTAGTTGTAGTGCTATACGACCGTTTAGAACTACATTGTATTACTAGCAAGAGTAGTACTTACACAAAATATGAAATTTAATAATAATAATAATAATATCATATATACCCACTATCTCCCGTACCACTAATAAGTACATATCAATAGCCATGCCATTTTACCCATTTTTGTAATAGATATACCATGTAACCATCCATCCAAAATGTTTCTGTTTTTATACTAGCTTGTATTTTTATACCAAACAGGCCTCTAAGTGTTGGCTACAGCCCCACTTATGCCTATGTAAAGGACCGGGTGAAACCCGTGAAATATGTCAAATAAAAGGAATAATAATATATATTCATTTAAACAGAGTTTCATAGTTACATTAAGGATACTTATAAACTAACATGCAAGGTAGAGAAGTAGTAAATTCACAGTTCAGGTTATATTCAGTAATCTGTGGTTCAGGTGTTCTAGTAAAAATGAGTAGTTAGTTGTAACGTTAGTGTCGTCCTAGCCCTCACGGTAGGATACCCTGCGTCTGTGAGGGCTTAGTTTACTTCTAGAGGGTTTAAGAATGGACGTGCTACAATCGCTGTGTTATTTGTAGATGGTGTTTGTTTATGTGTGTTGTTATATACATACGTCTTGCTGGGCTCATGATATAGTACGTCTTATATATATATTAGGCTTTCGTTTGTTGTGGAAGGTGAAATACTGTAAATAAGATTTAGATGGGGTGGCTAGTGAACATGTAGTATCTTTGAATTACTGTTAATAATAAAAAATAATAATAATATAGGTACATAGTTATATAGTTAGTATATATTATCAAAAAGGGCTGGCAAATTTCAAAGTTTACTCCAGCGGATGTATCCATGTAACGAATCGCTTTATGTGTTTTACCTCAAACAGTGCTAAGCGAGACGTCATCGACGCGGCGTCCCGAACACTCCTTGAAAAAGACCACCGAATGTGGTCGAAACTATAGTCGGACCTATCCGATAAATATTACGTGAGTAATCCCGTATTTCTAAATGAGAAAAAAAGTGTTTTACCTCGTTCATTGAACTGTTTAATGTCTCGAAAGGACTGTCTATATGTAGTCTAAACCGGTGATACCGAATATATACATATATATATAAATTCTTCATTCTCGGCACTGACGCCGCATCTCGTATTCACAATTGCATATTTTCACTCAATAGCTCATAGTTTTAACATTGGATCTTAAGAATTACAACGGCTCTTAGAACCTCAGTCTTCCAGGAATTACACTCTCTCTATATTCCATCAGTTTCCCCACCAGAAGTCAATCTGTTCTCTTTTTTCATCACCAGTATTCTGGATATAATTTTTTTATCTCTCTCCAGAATCCTCGCTTTTGCCTTTTTTCTATTGACTTTCCTCTGTTGACCAAATATTCGCTGACCAATTCCAACATGAGGTTTAATACGAAAATACATCGTTATACAAAAACAGGTTTCATACAGACAGCGAATGAAAGTGCATGATCCATAAATACGAGTAGGTATGTTACATAGGCTTTTGACCACTGTCTCACTTGATCTGGAATAGCTCGTGGCTCTCAAGGACAGCTGCCGGAATACACCGTTAGGTGCTTAACGACAGGTGTTTAACTTCGAGGGTGGTACCAGAACAGGCAAATCTAGACTAGCATCGCTTTGAAGAATACCTCAATGCTATATAATATAGTTATGGTCGGTACTTACTCGTATATCGCCTTAGTTTGGGCCTTACCACTAATGCTAAAACTCAATCGCTAAGCAAGCGTTAGTCCTGTAAAAATCATGTAGTAAATATTATGAAGGGTTGCGACATCAAAACGAAAGTTAAGTAATCGAACAAAATTCTTCTTTCGGTTGGATAATGATGTAAAGCTGTTCTATTAATGTCACTCCGTCCCCATAAGACGGTTACAATCAGACAAAGAGCTAAAATTCGAAGCTTCTATAACCTCGTGCCTCGGTGGCCTAGTTGGTCACAGCGTCTGACACGGGTTGTCGGAAGACGCGGTTTCCAATTCCGTCCGTGGACTTGAATTTTACTCTTTATAAAATTGTAATGTTCAATGAGCGAGTGTATAATGTATCAGGTACCTAAGATATTAGAAACGTATAGGAAAGTGTTCACAGTGGCCAAGTCGCGCGCCGACAAGTCACGAGCTGCACTGCAGGAGTCGGTAAGTACTGTTCGAACCGATAGCCAATAAACAATTATAATAATAACGCGTTGATTGTTAAAGTGGTCTCTATAATTAGCTGCTGATATCGACACGACGCATGTATTTATATGATTGACACTTCACTTACTAAACAATGGACGAGATGGATTCATTCCGACACAAAGTAAATTAAGGTAATTAAATATAAGTATAGTTTAAAAAATAACCGTTTGAGCTTATACGAATACGCGATGAGACGAAATGATGACCATAAGACAAACATTTACAGCAATAAGCATTAAACTAACCCAGAGGTATACAATTATTTATATCTATTACACATAAAATAAAGTCAAATCGTTTTGGAATGTATAACTAAAGTGATTTGAACCCCCACTTGACCTAATTATACATTCCAACCACAATATCAACAACCCTCTACTAGATTTGCCTACAAAACAAACTTTAACATGGGTTTGTTGCGAACTACCGTTTACCAAATGTTTGTAAAGTTTCAATCAACGCTTATAAAGATATCCAATATGTTTATTCAAACATACACACGCCAATTAATGCTATTGAATTAATATAGTGTACTAATGATGATGAAATACTAATAACAATACTGGTGTTGTCTGCAACAAGGCGACTGCGAACTGCAACAGAAAATTTAGTATTTGAGGTATCTCTTTCACTAAAGTTATTAATGTAGAAGTACAATTTGAAAAATTAGAAATACCAACTTCCATTCCATGACTGATTATCCCCTAACTCCTAATAGTTGAGGTGCATTTTTCATCATCAGCTCAGACACGTGAGATGATATCAGACGCAAATACTTGAACAGTTTTAGAAAATATACTCGTATGTAAAACGTATCAAGAGCCTATAAAATTTGAGTGTTGCCCTCGATCCCATCATCAGATCCTGACTTGGTGACAATGGGAGCATATGTGCAGTATACCATACAAAACAAAAATATTTTTTCAAATTAGTGTAACTTAATAATTCATAATTTGTTTGAAGTCTGAAAGAAAAAACTGTTATCTGAACACTAATTAACTTCCACTATGGCTAAATCTATGGGTTGACGACCGTCAAATTGCAATTCTGTCTAATTTTAACTCAATTCTATCTAATTTAGCTTGAATCTACTTCTGCTCGCTTCATTAGAGCAGTTCAAAGATTGTAACTGCCACGGCAGTAATACTAGTAGTTAGTAGTAAACTCCGATATGGAAGGACGAAAATGATACACGCTATAAACCATTTGAAATCAATTGAAATTCGTATCCGATAGAACATTAGGGAGCAGCTACTAGGGCTACTAGTAGAGTATTTAATGTGAGCCGAAACAGTCGAGTTATTGTTGCCTACATCCCGACTCAACTGCACTCGTCAACGCTACTTGTTCCTTTTTTTGAGTTTAATATTATTATTTAATCGAAATCAAAGTCAAAGTCAAAATCATTTAAGTATTCAATTTAGGCATCAAAGACGCACTTATGAACGTCAATTATTCATTATAACGTACTTTAAAGACTCTACCGCCGCGTTCCAAAATATATAGAGCCTACCGAGAAGAAGCGGCAAGAAACTCGGGGTCGTTCTTTTCATATATATATTTTTACAATGTTTCTACTCAGGTACTACTATTATTACATATACTACTGACTTCCAAAAAAAGGAGGAGGTACTCAATTCGACTGTTTTTTTATTAAATTTTTATATATGTTTGAACCGATTCTCAAAATTCTTTTTTTGTTTGAAAGCTGGTGCTTCCCATGTGGTCCCATTTAAATTTCATCAAATCAGGTTCAGTAGTTTTTGAGACACACTTAATAACTGAATATAATGGAAGTCGAAATTGTAATATAAGAAATTGTACTTGTGTGGGTGGCAGATGACATATAGAAGTGGATTATATACGAGTATGTATAATAACATATTTTATATAAAGGATAACATTATGTACAGAATATTAAAAGTATGATTATAAATTAATTTATAAGTACTTTTCTCCCATGGTAGCAGGAAAAGTGGCTAAAATGCTGGAAGCATTACCGCGCTGGATGGCATGGCAACTATAACTTTTTGCCCAAAGTGGGCGCCAGCATTTCGGTCACCCGCGCCACAACCTCGCCAAACGTTTGTTTGTATATCTTATTAGAAATCATAATACATATAATCTACCGTAACAAAAAGATTTCGATATTTCAAAGTGATCGCAAACTCTTTTTGACGTGTAGACTAAATATTATATTTAGTTATATTGTTTAAAACATACAGTAAAAGAGCTTGTGTGTTGATTTTAGTTATTCAAACATCAAAACGTATAATCATACGTTTTGAATTTGGATGAAAGAACAATGGCGAAACAATAGTTGGCCATTTTTTGAACGTATTGAAATATAATAAATGTTTTATGTTGTTTTTAATAAATTAATAACCTAGGTTATGTATGATCGTTCTATCTTTCACCATACTATTCAAATCATAATATTATATTAAAACGTATGCTTTCTCTGTCAAAAGTTCTAATACCGTTAGATTCGGAAATTTACCGCTATAATATTTTTATTTTTTTTAATTTAATATTTATCTTCATTTGTTTAACAACTAAAACCATGTATGGAAGATCGCCATTGTTCTTTGGCGTAGAGATGTTTTGTATCCGGAAGCTCTTGTGATCCCGGTTGAGCGGGTAGTTCCCGAGGGATAGCCTTCTAATCTTACTCCACGCAGACGAAATTGCGCGAACAAACTAGTAGTATACCTTACCTACATACTTTTTACAACATTTTTGAGTCCCTCCACTTGTCTTCATACTACAATAATTGTTGTAATACTTATGTATACTGTAACATCAGTATTGTATTGTTATTATTCAAGAAACACAATTATAAATGTATCTACGTGACGTTCTAATATTCACAATAGTGTACAGAGGGCGCACCACAAACAGTTTGCGAACAAGTATGCATATAGATAGTGTCAACTCGTCACGCTTCGGCGTACTAACTATGAGTTATCTGTGTCACAGAGAGAGAGCCTAACACGAATACCTGCGTGCGTGTAGCGTAACATGTCGTTCACGTGAAACTAAACAAACTGTCATTTATCTAGGGCAACAGCCTTGTTTCTGTGATCTGTGGCAACTGATACTAGACATTTCGTAAAACAAATACACCTACAAAAAAGTTTATTTGTTGTAAGTAAAAGTTGTAAGTTAAAAAGAGTGCAAGTAACCTTCCGTAAATAAGCTTATCTCATTTTCCTGTTAAAATCAACGGGATGTGATAACCTGAAACCATGCGGACCATGCGGTGACCATGCGGAGGAATATCAATAATGCAAATCGTCTGTACAAGATTGAGGAAGGACAAACACAATATCAAATAGGTTTTTCGCCGGGAAAGAACCCGTCAATAATTTGTAAAAAATGTACTTGTACTTATCGCTAGGAGATAAGATATATTATCTACCGTATTATTTAATTTTATATATACCCTTCTGCAGAGTTTGACAGTTTGAAAAATTGATTTGAGTTTCCTTGTTATTTACCGAACAAAATAACCTGTTGGTTCGTTGTGTAGGTATTGTTTGTCGTAAGCTTCCAGTTGAGCAGATTTAAACATCTGATACGTGATGTTTTTTTTTTATGATTTGTCTTCACACTGTGTCCTTTTAATTAGTGTCAAGTAATTATAATTTAATTGGCACTCGACGTGTACGTAAAGGGCACTGGCTTCATGTCTAGCTCTAGTTTTTTTGTTTAAAACCGTACGTACTAATATTATAAATGCGAATACTTTGATGGATGGATGTTTGTTACTCCATCGCGCAAAAATGTCTAAACGGATCTGGATGAAATTTGGGATGTAGATAGATGAAGCGTTGATTTCACATAATGATTATTTAATCATTATCATCATCCACGCGGCTGTTACCGCGAGGGTAAATTTTTATCTGGGTTTAAAAATGACACTATATCCAATATTATTACAGTGTTTTATAGGTATTTAAGAAAAATATTTAACAATCGATACTTTAAGCATTACAAACTAATTACTAAGCCATTAAGCTGTAGTTTTATTATTGTTTAATGGTTTACCATGTACGTCAAAAATGTAAAACTGCTGATATGTTGAAAATTGGGAACCGCTGTTAGTTGAAGATAAAATTACGCAACCCTTGCAAAAATTGAAATTTTCCTACATGTGAAATGAATTTGATTGTTCATCATCATCGACCCATGACTGTTCTATGGCTGAAGTTGCGACTAGCGACTAAGGAAGACCGTGCCAATGATCAGTATGTATCATATTCATGTTACTTGATGTGTAGAAGCGTATTGGTTTCAAGACAGGAGGGTCGGCATCAGCCAGCCGGGCAGCCGAGGGTCGGCATCAGCCAGCCGGGCAGCCGAGGGTTGGCATCAGCCAGCCGGGCAGCCGGGCAGCCGGGCAGCCGTATCAACATAACCATTAACAATATGCGCGTGTGAAGTAAATGAAATTCATATTGTATCGCGACCCCACCACGCTTGATCAAATCAAAATCTATGTATATCTATACACCCTATTTGTATAATTACCAAAAAAAAATGGGCGGTACAAAAGTGTTAATACATTGTAGATATGTAGTCAAAATTTTTTATTACTTCACAGTGAAATAATTATTCATTGTTAAAGTTTTCGAAAATTCCATCTAAAAGTATGGACACCATCTTAACAAAAATACTACATGCCTATGTACAACTTATTAATGAAAACACATGATTCGCGTCAGTGAAAAAATATCTCTCTTACTCTTTCTTACACCCCCCACCCGAGCGTTCGGTGTGAAAGAGATTGTCGACTTTCGGCTTTCGTTCGTCGGAAGAAACAAAGGCCGCGCGGTGGCAGGGCGGAGGGTGCGGGGTTGGTCCGGTGGCCAGGTCTAACGAGCTAGGACGTGAATTGCCGAATGTTATGAATGAATATACATTTCTATGTAGGGGTGTTAAGTTTCATGCATAAACTGCGCGCATGTAGTATATCTTAATGAATAGTGGAAATGCCTGGAATAAAATTTTTAGGTGGTGAATCAATCTAGACGTTTGACCAAATATTGATGAATATGTGGGAATTATTTTTTTTTAAGTTTTTTTAAAATTTTCTTCCCATGTATGTATTAAGTACCAGCAGCATATAGTGCTGTTTTTTTTTGGTAATTATAAAAATTAGGTGTATATATATAAATGAACCCCTATAACCTCCTGATCACACTATAACTTGAGAACGGATGGAACTATCTTGCTAATAATTTTTTTGTTGTGTTACTTGTTGTCAGGAAAATGTTCTTATGAAAGAAAAACTAAGAAAAGATGGGAGGATATGACGAGGCCGAAGGCCGAGCCTACTATGCGATCGACGTCGCGGGCAGTCGCTAGTACAACCATAAAAATGTAGGATTAATGTTGTGCTCGAAAATATAAACGTATAGTTTAGTTTTCAGAACTAAAACTCCAACAAGTTACTGTATCCAGCTCCTGCCGTATGGTCCCAAACTCTGTTACATATTTTCATTAACACTTGTTTGGTTTGATGATAGATAATAGTAGATTATGATACTGTTGCATTATAAGGGTTCTTATAACATGAGTGTGTTTTAAATGATTTTTTTATAGTATCACACGAGTGTTATAAGACCAAGTTATGTACAGTGTCATACACTACTTTATCTACTCTCATACTATAATACTTAAAACAATATTGCAAATAAAACGCTGAATATAACAACAAATTTATTTTTACTTGTAATAATTATTGATGTTCTACTGAATATTACAAGGAAGCGTTATTGGAGGTACTCGGAGAGGGTATGTTAATGTTGACCTCATTTCTGTTATTTTCAATACTGTTAAGTATTGAATTGGATATAGCGATCTTGTTAGTCATTGAATCATCTATATAGCCTTCTGCAACTGTCGTTGACTTCCAACCACCGTGTCGCTTTAGTGCCGTTATATCTCCACCAGCGTCAACTAGCAAGGTCGCAGATGTTCGGCGAAAGCAGTGTCCTGTGTACAATTCGGGGTCGGTAAGTTGAAGATAGCTGGCAATAACTTTGCCTAAAGCTCCAAATTTGTTAATGCCAACTCTCTGCGTCGTGCATTTTCCGTCAATATAGTTTAGAAAAAAACTGGGATTGCTGCACTCAGTTGGTCGTAGCTCTATGTATTTTTTGCATTGTTCATAATATTTCCCAGTAATGGTAAAAGAGCGGTCCGTCTTGGTTTTAGTTTTACTTATTTTGATCACTAGTGTAGTTTCGAAGACTTCAACATCTTTGAATTGTACGTTGTATAACTCTTGCCGTCGGCAAGCACCCATTGTACCAAAAATTAGTGCAATCTGTAACAACTCATATATATATTACGGTAAATTAACTCAATATTAACAAAAAAAATTTACATGGTTAACTGATAAACAACTAAAATACCTTTGTGAAGAGATATAATGTGTCTGGGGCTTCATTTAAGAACTTATTTATCTGCTCTGCTGTAAAAGTCTTGGATTTTTTCCCTTTATATCCTTGTGAGTTTCGTTTCAAAAATGCAATCAGCTTACTATATTTAGTTATGTCAACTTCGTTGTAAATATTGAGTGTACTTTTAATCATGGAGTATTTAACCCACATACTTGACACTTTATATTTTTCAGATAACTCTTGAAAGTACGCTAACAACACATTTTCAGAAAATGATGTAGCATTTTTATTCATTTTCCATTCCATGAATTCGGTAACATTTATTATAGTTGCTCCTAGATTTCGCCGGCAACAGGTTCATGGTCATGTTTGATGCAGCTTCCAGAATGTCTGGTGGTGTACAATCACCACTATCCCCGCTTTCAGACATGTTTTTACACATAAACCTATGTATTTTACAAACAAAACCAAACTTTGTTTAAATATTAAAAAGATTTTTTAAATGTCAAATGTTGGCGCCAAGGCGCAAACATCGATTGCGCATGCGTGTTGCGTCGTCGTGGACTCGTTCATTGAAACCAACTAATTCATAGACGTGCTAAGTCTACAAATTGGCAACAGGTTTGCAGCACTATGGACAAAATAATTAATCCTTCAGATATGTGGCGTCAAATGCGCTGGATGAAAGGTATACGCAGTGAATATACACGCGCTCCAAGCGATACCAAAGATGAGCTTTTATGTAGTTTGGCACCCGACTCTGTGCAATCTCTGCAACCATGTTTTATCTCTAATAACGTTCATCTAGATAAAGAATTTTCTTTCCAAGAATTTCAAAATACAGTACCCGATACAGTACCCGGAGAAGATAACATTACCTACTCCATGGTTTATAATCTACCTAAAGAAGGTAAATTATACCTACTTAACATGTATAACTACATTTTTAAACATGCTTTGATTCCGGAACAATGGCGTATAATTAAAATTGTCCCCATTCCTAAACCTAATAGCAACCCAAATATAATGCCAAAATTTAGACCCATATCATTATTATCATGTATAATATGTAAAAATTTTCACGTTATGCTCTGCAGACGTATTGAGTGGTTTGTTGAAAGAAATAAAATCATAGCCCCAGTTACGAGTGGATTTAGAAAATGCCAGTCATGTATGGACTGCTTGGTCCGTCTCGTTTCCCAAACACAAATAGGATTTTCCAAACGTACTCCTACTCTGGCAGTCTTATAAGATATCGAAAATGCTTATAATAATATTTTGACTGATCAATTGCTTATAAAGCTAGATAAGTTAAATATTGAGTCGCAAATATGTAAATATCTGTGGAATTTTTTAAGTAGTAGATGTCTTAAAATAAATTATTGTAACATTTCATTTAACATTATCGCTGTAATAAGCATACTTGATAAGGAATGTATTCCTCAATAAGGTATTGTAAATAAGACAGAGCATTCACTCATTATTTTACACTTTATTTAACAATTTACTAATCACTATACCTCGCATCTAATACCATTTCTCTCTGTTCAACAATGTTAAACCACAAGTATAAACTATTCTAATTATTTATTTAAAGTATAACAACATATCCCTTTAAATAAAGATTTTAGTCAACTTGTGCTCAGATTTTATAGTTGTTCCCATATAAATTCGACGCTCAACGCTTCCTAGTGTTCACCTCGGCTAACGACAACAGACTGCCCGCTTTCCTTTTTTTTTTTTTTTTTTATTTTTTTTTTTTTTTAGAACGGACTAATGCTGTTTGCCTCTACCGGCATTTACAGCGTCACCGGACGGTTGGCGAGCGCAGATGGCACTCAGCCAGATGCGGGCGCAGAGGGCGCACCGCCTAAGGCGAGCGTTGAAGACGCTTCGCCGCAAGGAGAGGAGTAGGCGACTTGCTCAAGGGCACCACTAGGGTACGGACCTCGGCTTGGGCCGTCGCCAGGAGAGAGGGGAGTAGGAGAGAATCGCCCCGGTACATAAGTGTACCGTTGAAAGTGGGCCCTATGAATTTTAACTCTACGACTATTTGGAGAGAATCTAACCAAGACATAACTTTTGCCTCGAGCTCGCCGGCGAGCTCGGTGTTTGACTGTGTTTACCACTAAATCATAACCTTGTGTACCTCGCCTCCTCCCATTTCCGCGACATGGGTCCACACCGCGACCAGGATCGTCGCGTTGTGCACTCATGACTGTACTTTGGGTGGGGCTACAATAAGAAAGTGTAATACCTCGCCCACAGCCATGGTGGCTGGGACTACTTAGAAAACCAGTGTTACCTCGTCCGCAGCCATTTGCTGGGCCGGAGGATACATCGCGACCGGGGCCGCGGTGTATACTCCCACCCGCACCGTGGCTGGGACTACAATCGTGTGAGTGTGAATTACCTCGACTGCGACTGGGGCTGCGAAGAAGATCTCGGCCGGAGCCTACAATGCGATCGGGATCACAGCCCTGGTCGGGTCTACAACCATTACCGGGGTTCCCTTGGGACGACGCTAAAGCTGCCGAAGTAACGGCTGCGATGGGGTCGTCCGGGTCACCCAAAATATGCCTTGGACGGCGACGGGGGGGAAGGAAGTGGGGATCGGTTATGTCAGTGGAGTAGTTCGCCGCTTCGACCACGAGGGGATTCGAGTGGTGGGGAGCTTTGTCGAAGTGGCGGCGGGAGCAGTCTTTCATATACTGCGTAATAGAGGGGAGGGTGAAATCGCAGTGCAGTTCGGCGTTCCGCAAGTACCACGGAGCGCCCACTGCCCTGCGCATAAAGCGATTCTGAATCACTTGAAGTTTGTGGAGGTCGTGTTTCTGAGCATGGGCGAACGCTACAGATGCGTAAGTCATGATTGGGCGGATGCAAAGTTTGTAAAGAGTCGTCTTATTTCTAAGAGACATTTTACTGTTTTTGCCTATGAGGGGATTAAGACGACCCATAATGAAGGCCGCCCTATTGCGAACAATCTGGATGTGTTTCGCGAAAGTGAGTTGGCAATCAAGGGTGACGCCCAGGTATTTGGCAGATTTAGCCCAAGGGATGGGTTCGCCGAATAGGACTATGGGTGACGGCATGAGATTTCGCCGGGTCTCAGTGAAGTACACTGCTGCACTTTTGCTAGGATTTACTGCAATCCGCCATTTACGAAACCATGCACCGATTACGGTGATGGCTCGTTGGATGGCGCATCTCTGCCTGACCTTGAACCAGCCAGTAGAGTAGATTGCAGTATCATCCGCAAACTGAGCGATCTGAACATTAGGTTCAGATCGTGGGATGTCGCTGGTGTACAGCGAGAAGAGAATGGGTGAGAGTACAGAGCCCTGAGGGACACCTGCGTGAATGGGATGCGGGGAGGAGAGCGTTCCCTCGGTGCGATAGCTAAACGTTCGATCCCTGAGAAAGTCTTGTAAGATGAGTACAAGACGGTCTGGCACACCCAGTTGGTACAGCTTGAATATCAAGCCGTTGTGCCAGACTTTGTCGAACGCTTTCGCTACGTCGAGGAAGACAGCTATGGTCCCTTGGGGCTTTGGTTTCTTATTGAAACCGCCTAGGATGTGCTCCGTTACGCGGTGCACTTGTTGGACGCAAGAGTGTTTGGCTCTAAAACCAAATTGCTCATCGGGAAGGAGGTTATTGGACCTAACGTGGGACCAGAGTCGGTTCACAATGAGCCGCTCGTAAATCTTCCCCAGAGAGCTGAGGAGACTTATGGGACGGTAGCTGGAGGGCTCGGCTGCCGGTTTGCCTGGTTTGTGAATACCAATGACAATGGCATGCTTCCAAGTGTCTGGGAAGGAGCAGTTGCTCATAGCCGCATTGAAGATGCTAACTAAGAGATGGACTAGTGGGACTGAGAAGTGTTTAATCACCTTGTTGCTGATACCATCAGCACCAGGGGATTTACGGGTCTTGAGGCTCTTGATCAGAGACACAACCTCGGATGATTTTACCGGTGGGAGGAGTGGGAGGTCAGAGATGGACATAGAGCTTTTACGTTCGACTTCAGATTCCACCGAATCGAGGTGTTTCTGGTCGACGTGATCTATATTTAGAGTACACTGAGCCTCAAGGCTATCAGCTAAACACTCGGCTTTGTCTTCGTCAAGGAACGCTATGGAGAGGGGAGGTGGCCTAATGAGTGGAGGCATTGTCTGTTGTCCGTCAGATTTCAGAGTTCGAGCCAACTGCCAGTATGCCTGGTGAGTTGGCTCAATCTCTGACAGTTTGTCGTCCCACCTTTGATCACGCAGCTCACTCATGCGTTTCCTTACAGCACGCTGTAAATAGCGCATGGTGGCTTTGTTCTCTGGGGTTGGCATCGAGTCATACGCCCTAGTGGCGGCGTTCTTAGCTGTCAGTAACCTCCTCGCACCCTCGGGCAGTTCAAAGCGGCGACCATCCGCCACTTGGACCTGCTTTGAGGATTCACCTACTGCGGTGCGGAGGTGGTCACTGAGAGCCTCGATCGCAATTGACACGTCTTCTACTGTCTGTATGTCATCGGGGATTCTATCGAGAGCGGGTGAACTGATAGCTTGGAGGGATTCCCCCAGTTGCTTCCAGTTCACTACCGTTCTAGTGATAGGGGTTATGTCCGTCGGGTCGGGGCCTAATTTCAACAATACAGGGCGGTGGTCTGAAGTCAGTTCGTGTAACACTTCTATTGAGCGCAACCGGAGGGTGACGTTCTTAAGAAGTGCTATGTCAAGTATGTCTGGTCGTTGGTTGTCAACATAGGGATATCTTGTGGGCTCCAGAGGGGAGAGAATATCAAAGTTTAAGTGGCTGACCAAGCCTTCAAGGATTTTACCATTACTATTGTTACTAGTACAGTTCCATATGACATGTTTACTGTTGAAGTCACCGATCAGAAGGACGGAGCTTCCCAGAGAGAAGAGGGCTTCCAAGTCTGTCTGTAATAGTTCTTTACCAGAGGGGAGGTAACATGAGGCTATGATGACAGGTTGATGACCTGACATCGCTAGAAAGCAAACAGAGGCTTCTAGTATTCTAAGTGGTGGAGTAACAATTGGGATACAGTGCAGAGCTCTTTTGTAATAGATGAGAGTGCCACCTTTTGGGGTGGCCACTCTATCATTACGAACCAAACGGTAATTTGCAAACCTAGGGTTCGCTGTACCTGGTTTCAGAAAGGTCTCCTGCACGCATAGGATATCGACCTGATGGGTCTTACAAAATTCGTGAACTTCGTCCTTTTGACTAGAGAGGCCGTCAGCGTTGAAAGTCGCTACGGTGACTGAGTGGGGCTTAATTCGTTTCGGTGTACTATCCATATTGGATGATACCTAAGAAACGCTGGGGAGGGCGTAGCGCCTCACTGCGCTGATTAAACCCGCGTGTGTGAGCGTGGCTCGCAAGCGGTCTTGGTCGTTTGTGGCAGTACGAAGTTTGTGCGCGAATGCACGTACTTCGTCCACGTCTATGACCATCGCGTAGTCCATGACAAGGGCTATGTCGGCCGCCAGGTCAGATTGACCTGGGGCGTCCATGAGCCCAGCCATTGGAGGCCTAGAGAGCGGCGGTTTGGGCTTAGGAGCCGGCGCGCTGGCAGAGGCCTGCGGGCGGGCGGGGGTGAGGGGGGCGCTTGCTTGTACCATGCTCAAGGGCTTGGACCAAGCGTTGCGCGCGGGCGCGGGCGCGGGTACAACAGGTGTTGCCTGCGGTGCGGGTGAAAGGTTAGGCTTAGGGCCGTTCCCTTGTGAGCGGGTAGTGACCGGGCGAGGAGGGGGAATAGGCCTCCTAGCCGGCCCACTGGGTGCGCGGGGTGCCTTAGGGCAACCGCGGTAGTTGGCGGTATGTCCCTGTGTGCCGCAGAGGACACAACTAGGCGGGTCTGATGAGTCCCTAGTGCGAGAGCACTGGGCTGTCCCGTGATCCCCTAGGCACTTGACGCACCTCGGGCGGGCGAAACAGAATCGGGCGGCATGCCCGTACAATTGGCAGTTATGACACTGGCCAGGCGCTCGGTTTCGGAATGGGGGTTGAACGGTGATCCCCGAGAGGTTCACTACCGTTTTGACATTAAAAATCGCTTTGCCCTCTGGCGTGCGATTGAGGATGACCAATAGTAGGTCGTAGGGCCTGCGATCTTTGCCACTGTACATCCGGTGGCATTCGCGGACGGGGTAGCCTTGCGCCTTCAAGTCGGCGAGGACGCTATCAGTTTGTACCTCCTTAGGTACACCGCGTATGACGACGCGTAGGACTTTCTCTTCTTCGAGAGCATAGGTATGAAAACTTATACTCTCGTTTTTGAGAATCCTGGTTAATGCCCTATGGTCGCTTGGGGTAGGCACCTGGACTTTAATACCCAGTTGGGTTGAGCGGGCGCTAGTGTATTGGATCTTACGATCCGTCAAAAGTCGTGAGACCATGTCCCACTTCGCCTTGTCCTGAAGGAACAGAGGCGGCGGCGGTTTCTCGCGTCTAACTGACGCTCCTTGAGAGGAGACGTCGCGTTGAGACGCGGCGATGCTTGCGGGAGCATCGGAGTGAGCGAGAGGGTCGCGGGAGGTGGGAGCGAGAGAGCCTGATGGCTTCGCTCCCGGGGCGGTGCAGGCCGCTTTGGGTGGCGGGGAGGGGGGCCTCTGAGGCGGCTTTGGGGACGCGCTTTCTCTTTCCGACGGTAGTGAACCCGTCGTTGGAGATGTTGCCAACAGAGTTAGCGCGGGAGCGGGAGAACTCTACATCCATCTCATTTTCCGAGTTGGACGCTGAGTCGTAGGCGCGTTCGTACATGGTCCGAGGGACCGGGGAGCGATCGCGGGGTGGTAGAGGTGCGCGGGGAGCGCGGGGCGCATAAGGCGCAGGGTCGGGAGAAAGAGGGCTATCTAATGGCTTGAACGCCGAAGAGCCGAAGGGCCCCCTCGGAGGGAGGGAGCCGGAGGAGGGAATTTGGGAGTCCGTGAAGCGGGGTCTCTCATTAAAGTCCCTATTGGACTGGAGATACTCGGAAAGCATTTCCGGGTAACAGCTCGAGACCCACGAGACGAACGCCTGAGGCGAAGCGCCTTGCGGGAGGCTCAGAGCGGGGGAGGGAGAGAGTAGTGACATCTCGAGATGAATACTCGAGATGCGAGTGAGGGGTGAATGCCACTCCCGCCGGGTACAGGCGGGAGAGTGAGTGCCTAGGTGTCCCTACTGTGTGCCCTCTGCCAGTCTTATTGTGCAGAGGGATGTGTGCCTAAAACGCGAGGCCCTAGCTGCTCCGGGGGCGAGGAGAGAAGACCGAGTAAAACCCGGCTTCCAACCAAACACTTGCCCAGAGAATAGGAGAGTAGGATAGGGTAGGGTGGGAAGGAGATACCTGCCGTCGGCGAGGGGAGACCCCAAAGCCGGTGAAGGCAGGCCCGTCCGGTTTTAGCCGTTCCCTCCCACGCTCAGGAGGGAAAGGCTTGACGCACCGGGTCCGCGCCCAACTGGGTGGCGTTAACACCGCAAGGATCGTCCAGAAGACCACGTGAAGCGTGGATTTGTTTGACTCGACTTGGAAATTTAAAATTGAAAAATTAAAAATCGAAACTAGAGTTCGCTCTGAGAAGAGCGGTTTTGATTAGACAATGAACAATAGGTGATTGATGTGTCGAAGCGCTCTTACAAGAGCGCGCTTCTTCCGCGACGCGAGCCGAGCCGAGCCGAACGCCTCCGTGCGCCGAACGGTACACGAAGCGGTGGCTTGACGTCGAATCTGCACACAGAAAATCCACTATTAGCGAAGTCCAACACTGAATCCTCTTCAATCGAAACGATACAGGTAACCGGCACTAAAAGCGCAAGCACTTTTAGGCCGATCGGAATATTCTCGGGGAGCACTTGAGCGCACGTCCGTCCCACTCGAGCGCGCTGACCGGCAGTGTGCCCGCTTTCCGCCACGCTTACTACTTTTATAACAATATTTTAGCGGTAGAACAACTCTCCTACCGTGATCGTCAACAATGCCACCTTGCGGTGAATTTAGAAAACATCTGCGAGTCAAATACATTCCATTTATCTAATAATACAATATTTTTTCTAATTTCAACCTACTGAAATTAATTTGTCTATAATGTATGTTTTTCTATAGTGAAATAATTATATATTGTTAACATTCGTCCATCCTGACATAACCAGCACGTCCTCGTGCTAAGTAATGGACGAAAACAACACTAACCCTAATCAGCCATATATAAACAATCATAATTGAATTATGTGTTATAATTGTATTAATATATTTTAACGATCATTATTCAACGAGTAGACATAATTTTAAATAATGACACCATATCTTAAGCCATTTATCCAATTTCATAATTATTATCAGAGGAACTTTCAATGTCAGTACCTTGTAGATCTAAAAACAAGCCACGGATGAGTTTTATCTACGTTCATAAAGAAAGACACATAATGCTAGTCCTTTTCCATGTTATACGTGTATCTCCTACTTTATACCTATAATTTAGTCATCTTGATCTTCATAAAGGCTTCGTTGTACTCCATTCCTGGACGTAAACCTCTTTCTTTTTTTTCCATTCCTGTCGATCTTGTTTTGTCCAATCCCGGCTTCCAGTCTGGGCATCCAGTCCCGGTCTGCGTGTCTCCTGATGTCGTCAACCCAGCGCTGCGGTGGGTAGCCTTGCCCTCTTGTGTCAGTCCAGTGTCTCAAGAACGCACACCCATCGACTCGCACCCGTTCTCACCATAACGTGTCATGTTCACTGTTTCTTCGCCATCATGTCACCCACTCTAGTTATGCTTCTTATCCATTCATTTCGTTTCCGGTCGCGCAACGCGAACACAAGCATAGCTCTCTCCATTCCTTTCAATGCAACCCTGAACTTCTCAGCCGACTTCTTGCGATTAAATCTTTTTACTTGACAGTGGTGTGGCAACAGCGTTGAGAACATTTATCCGGAATACAACTTATTTCTTTCTTTCTTTACATGTTTTTATATCATGATACTTTTCTCAAAATCAAAATCAAATCATTTATTCTTTAGAGCCCTACGGGGGCACTTACTTATTGTCATCCTATTTTATTCTTTTCTGCTCAAATCCACAACTGGATCGGAACGCGCCCACGACTGAGAAGATCGGGCAAGAAACTCGGCGAGCTTGTCCTTTACATATTAAAATTTTATGCCAATTAACTAATGTATTTACCAATTGTCCGTTTATTTTTGCCTTATAAAGAGACCATAATAATAGTATGAGTAGGGCAGACACGCTACACTTTGACATCGCAATAAACAAGTACATAGATCCCCATCCTCCAAGCAATCCGAAATCTTGTAATAACCATTTTGACAGAGCTTACTTTTAACTTTGTCTAAGGAAAACTCTGGGAGCTAAACTGTAGATAGCTCGTATAGCCCTCTTTTGCAGAATGATAATAGAATTAAGATCTGCATCCTGCATAAAATCCCCAGAGCAGTTTGCCATAAGTCACAACGATATGGAAACAATCAAAACAAACCACACCGGCTGTGTCTACATCAGTCAATGCACTATTTCTTTTCAACAGCCTAAAGAAGCCGCTGAACTAAGTCTACTAGAGAACTCTATATGGCACACTAAACACAGCAACATACACATTTATAGTGGTGTTACTTATTGTACTCCTGGACCGCACAGACAACAACTAAACCTGTGAACCCGTCTATGTTATCCAATAGTATATATATTTAGTCCCCTTTTTACCATCATTAAATTGACCAAAATGGTCAGTGTGTGTGTGTGTAGTATGAATAGGCTGGGGCACTCTTAGAACCGAATTAAGTCTGGAGCCATACCAGGAGCACACCGAATCCAGGCTTGTCAAGCCTGGATTCGGTGTGCTCCTGGTCGTCTTTTGTATGTCTTTTGTACAATAAATATCTCACTCTCTACCGAGAGCTTTTGTATGACTACTAATTTTGGGAAACCAGTCATCGAATGTGATACTGCGCCAACGTTTTTTTTTTTTGAGAAATGTGACCAATGTCATCATAACAAAAACCCTACACCCACCATGCCCCCTTTGCTACAAGCCACTTCGGACCTTTATTAGTGATTCCGTAACTAATTAAGGCAGCAGTTTCACTTGACGTGTGCTACATGGTGGAGTTTTAAAATGATAATTTCACTATATAGATTCCGCCATAAAAGCCCACATGTAGTGGATAGTATGTGCATATTTGCAAGTAATACTGCAGGGCGCAACCGTTAGATAATGGAAGTCCATTCTATTATACCCAGTGCTGAATATAATTTGAAAACAACTACTCAGTTTCAGAAAAAGTTATGCGTTGACACAAATAAACATAGTAATTTTACTACGAATTGTGAACCTCTTTTTTTGCCAGTCGGTTGAGAACTAATAATACAGGATTACAATTTTAAGTTAGGTATACATATTGTCAACGTATTGAACATAAATAATATAATATGTAATACTTTCCCATTCTTTGTATTACGACCGTGTGACGTACAAGCCTGACAGCAACTCGGCGAGAACTATGTGCACAGATCCGTTTGTACGATTCACGATCCAAGCAGCGTTTATCAGTAAGGGCGCCAATGTGCAGGGCGAGTCCGCCTCAATTCGCAGCCCCTGTACGTAGGTTTTATCTTGCAAAATTACCTGTGATGCTAAGTTTTTATTTTAAAAAATGAGCTTTAATTTTAATATAACTTCAATTATCCTGTGTATTTAAATTTTCTATCTCTTCGGTCGTATCTAATTATGCTCAAGTCTAGTAACACCCCATTTATTCATATGTATATTGAAATGGGCAAGACCAGGCAGGCAGACCTCTCATAAATTAGTTAATTAGTCAAATTTCCAGAAAGTATCTCTGTTCCTCTCCCATATATTTATCAGCCATGTTCAGTTTCGAGAACATCACACAAAACTGAAATGCAAACATAATTGTTAACAACCAACCTTGGCCCAACCGTGGGCCAATAGGTTTTGTCGAAGAGCCTACTCGGGTCTTCGGGAGGCGGGGCCCATAAGCGCCTCCAGCGAACATCGGCTACGATACGTAGCGCTAATTAATCAAAAGTAACAAACAATACAGTACATAGACAATTAAATTAAGGGTAAAAAACTCACAATGCCTGGAACATCCAGGCGGCTCCTCGGTCCGTCAAGGCGAGGAAGCAGTGTTCGCTCCAGCGACCTTCCCGATCCATCCGTGGGTCATGTCGCAGTGGCAAGTACCTAGCTGATCCAGCCAACCGTAGAATTATCCTACCCCAGACGGCCGTCCTTAACCTAAACACAGAAATACGTAGCCCTCCGATATCGTGTCCGTCCGCGATAACCAAATTCACTTAGTTTCACAATAATAACACAAATATATCGGCGCACATTTATATTAAAGCACTCGACCGCGATGTACTCGCACTCACGATGAAAATACAGTTAAAACGTTTTTACATTAACCATCTTGCAATCGACCGCGATGTACTCCACTCGTTTTTAACACATAAATGTTAATACACCCTCAACCTAAGAAAAAAAACCATCCGTACCGGTCACTGCACGTCACAGCGTCACGCGACCACACACAGATGACGGCACTCAGGCGACCAGCACCAGTGAAGAGAGACCCGCGACAAATACAGTCGCGAGTTTACAAAACAATAATAAATACAAAAATATACTCTAAAGAGATTCGAACTCTTCACTCCATAGGATGTTTGAGGGGGCCACGAGTCAGACGCCATACTATCACCGTACTATTCCGACTCATGACAAAATCAAATGACGAACCAAACATCAGTTTGTGCTCTCTTTCCCTTACCAAAATCATCATTTTGAGATTCACCCCAAACATATAGGCACGTTTATTCAAAAATAACTTTTGTTTACCAAAGTGCATGTGGTATGGATTTCTTATATCATTCAAAAAATAATAACTATATGATATATACAAAAAAAAGACCCATCTGCGGGCACTGCAAGCATTCAATTATCAAATTGGAGAAGACCAACAATCAGTAAGTTCCGTAAGTAAGTTGTTGGCAAAAAAAACCCATAACCCGTGGCGTGTGAATGCGACCAATGATAACACAGTCCTGTATGTGTCTTATACCCAACTAGCCCGTTTCGGAGGCTGGACCTCATCAAACTCACATTGATAAAGCTTGCGATGACCCTTGAAAGCACATATTTAACCGATGTATATAAACACAATGCATCTCACAAACACAATTTCATGCACTGTATCGAGTGGATAATAGCATGATAGTCACATTACCGTTTTGATAATTGTACAAAGCTGTACGTTTAACCCGCCAACTCGCGAATCGCCATATTTGGCCAATAATACAATAGACTTCGCCGAAATCCACCCACTTTTCCAGGAACTGCAACGTGTGTAGAAAAGAAATCAATAATCATAAAAAATACGCAGGAATGTTTCCCGAACAAGCCATGACACAAAATAGTTTCTTTTTAGTTTCTGCCTTTTCGGCACGCAAATATTTCCGGATTCCGCCCCATACCCATAAATAGATATATAAATTACCACGATATAGCGAAAGAATGTCGGACGGAAGAACCTTCCACCAAAAGCTAGAAGCGGTTTTCGCAAAACTTTGCACAGTAGGCAGTTTGAGGAATTATTGTCAACAATATACAAAAATAAAATAAATCATAGTGCATTGGACTATAGAGCATTTTGAACGATTTGTCTGTCTGACCATTTATAAAGCAGACGAACTTCATTGACTTTATGACCATGTGCTATACTTTGGTTTTTGTAGGACGGAATAAACTCTGGCACAATGTTGTTACGAGTATTAGCAAGTTTCCATGATAATTATAAGAACTGGCCCCACTTAAAACATCAGTTATATTAAACAACAACTCACTTCTGGAGTAGTCTCTTCTCAATCCACGACAGAACGCTCGCGTCTGTGGTGACTCACCTCAGAACGCTCGGGATTGCACTTACTGCACACCCACGTCGCACGTCGAAGCTCTCACGTCTTGCACGTCGCATGGCAGAGCCCTCATGCCTCGCACGTCGCACAGCGGAGCCTCGCGTCTCGTACGTTGCACAACAGATCCCCCGTGTCTCGCACGTCGCACAATGGAGCCATCATGTCTCGCACGTTGCACAGCGGAGCCCCGCGTCTCGCACGTTGCATAACAGATCTCTCGTGTCTCGTACGTCGCACAACGGAGCCCTCATGTCTCGTACGTTGCACAACAAATCTCTCGCGTCTCGTACGTCGCAGGGCGGAGCCCTCATATCTCGTACGTCTCATGGAGGAGCTCTCGCTTCTCGTACGTCGCATGCCAGAGCCCTCGCGGCTCTTACGTTGCATGCCAGAGCCCTCGCGTCTTGTACATCGCACAGCGGAGCCTCGCGTCTCGTACGTCGAACAACAGATTTCTCGCGTCTCGTACGTGGCACAGCGAAGCCCTCGCTGCTCGTACGTGGCATGCCAGAGCCATCGCGGCTCTTACATTGCATGACGGAGCCTTCACGTCTCGTACTTTGCTCAACGAAGCCCTCACGTCTCGTACGTCGCACAGCGGAGCCTCGCGTGTCGTACCTCGCACGGCGAATCCCTCGCTGCTCGTACGTTGCACATCCGAACCCCCAAGATCCATGTGATGGCACGCTTTCAATGCCAATTGGGCGATATATCTGTTTTCTATAAAAAAAATTCAGACCGCAACTAACATCTTGATGAAATACAGTTTGGGAACAATTAAACAATGTTTAAATTTAAACAGCTTTACGTGAGTAATCCCAATTCTGATTTGTAACATTTCATTTAACATTATCGCTGTAAAAAGCATACTTGATAAGGAATGTATTCCTCAATAAGGTATTGTAAATAAGACAGAGCATTCACTCATTATTTTACACTTTATTTAACAATTTACTAATCACTATACCTCGCATCTAATACCATTTCTCTCTGTTCAACAATGTTAAACCACAAGTATAAACAATTCTAATTATTTATTTAAAGTATATGTAACAACATATTCCTTTAAATAAAGATTTTAGTCAACTTGTGCTCAGATTTTATAGTTGTTCCCATATAAATTCGACGCTCAACGCTTCCTAGTGTTCACCTCGGCTAACGACAACAGACTGCCCGCTTTCCTTTATTTTTTTTTTTAGAACGGACTAATGCTGTTTGCCTCTACCGGCATTTACAGCGTCACCGGACGGTTGGCGAGCGCAGATGGTACTCAGCCAGATGCGGGCGCAGAGGGCGCACCGCCTAAGGCGAGCGTTGCAAGGAGAGGAGTAGGCGACTTGCTCAAGGGCACCACTAGGGTACGGACCTCGGCTTGGGCCGTCGCCAGGAGAGAGGGGAGTAGGAGAGAATCGCCCCGGTACATAAGTGTACCGTTGAAAGTGGGCCCTATGAATTTTTACTCTACGACTATTTGGAGAGAATCTAACCAAGACATAACTTTTGCCTCGAGCTCGCCGGCGAGCTCGGTGTTTGACTGTGTTTACCACTAAATCATAACCTTGTGTACCTCGCCTCCCCCCATTTCCGCGACATGGGTCCACACCGCGACCAGGATCGTCGCGTTGTGCACTCATGACTGTACTTTGCGTGGATGCCCGCTTTCCGCCACGCTTACTACTTTTATAACAATATTTTAGCGGTAGAACAACTCTCCTACCGTGATCGTCAACAATGCCACCTTGCGGTGAATTTAGAAAACATCTGCGAGTCAAATACATTCCATTTATCTAATAATACAACAATTTTTCTAATTTCAACCTACTGAAATTAATTTGTCTATAATGTATGTTTTTCTATAGTGAAATAATTATATATTGTTAACATGATGATGATGAAGATCAGGTTATGACGAGATGGACAGGCAGAGGATTAGGCCAAGGAGACCCGATCTCTCCTCTCTTATATAACATCGCTACTCACAACATCTGTACTGGATTTGATAACGTAAATATATTGCAGTATGCTGACGATTTCGTTATCTACACGCAAAATAGAAATATGGAGCTCAACGAGATATATATACAGAGTGCTTTAAATACCGTAGTAGATTTGTTGAAAGATTTAGGACTAGAAGTATCTCCAACAAAAACTCATTGTTGTACCTTCAGGAGGGGAAGGAAGGAAGATACAGTAAATCTAACGGTTAACAATTATAATATACCAGTAGTTAAAAATGTCAAATACTTAGGCGTTTGGCTAGATAATTCCCTTTTGTGGAGTAAACATATTGATGAAACTATCAAAAAAACATTGAAAATGTTAAATAATTTATAAACATTGGCCGGTGCGTCGTGGGGCTTGCACCCCGTACATCTTCGCAGGTTATATATTTCCTTGGTACGCAGCAGATTAGATTTTGGATGCTATCTATATGACGGTGCTGCCAAGACACATCTATACAAACTGGATAAGGTACAAAATATGGCACTACGTGTGATAGGGGGCTTTATCCGAACCACACCCATTCATGTAATGGAATCTGAAGTGGGTTTACAGCCACTACAACTTAGACGCGAATATCTTGCCACCAAATATTGTCTGAAAGCCCAGTCATTGGCTAGTAATACTTTCATAACTACTCTGTTAATACAATTACGACATCTTTGTGAGTTAAGATATTGGCATAGGAAAAAGAAGCCTTTACTTATTTCGGTTTTTAAAGATACACAGACAGAAAAATTAGTTTTGACTAAACCTTTAAATATATTTTCACTAAAGACTTGGGTATCTAATATCAACATGGATTTCATCGAGACACAAAAACAAAAACAAAAACAAAAGTGTTTACTGATGGGTCTAAAACGAATGATAGTACAGGTGCAGCTTATTACGATCCCAGTCGCCAGGTGAAGGAGGTTTATAAGATTAAATCTGATCATAACACTATTATGTCCGTGGAGCTATTTGCAATTTCAGAGGCCTTGTCATATGTAGCCACTTTGAACTCGAGACAAGTTGTGATTCTTAGTGATAGCCGAAGTGCTTTGCAGCATATCGCTCGATTCGCCTCTAGTCCACGAGGTGCTTCGGTAGCGTATGCAATTGTAAAAATGGTGTTATCTCTTGTAAACAGTGGAGTCGAGCTGAAGTTGCAATGGATTCCTTCACATGTAGGCATAAGGGGTAATGAGGAGGTTGGTATGTTAGCAAAACAAGCTGGTACTATAGGTGTAGAAACTTATATCATACCGGAATATACTGAGATCCTAATTAAATACAGGTACAAAATTTATGAGAAATGGAAACAAACATTTAATGAAACATCATTGACAAAAGGCATTTGGTATAGAACTATACAATATGAACCTCCTCGTATACCCTGGTTTGCAAGTAGCAAGCTACGAAGATGTTATATTGTAATGGCTCATAGGTTGCGGTCCGAGCATGTCCCACTAAATAAATTTAAACACCTTATGAGAGTGGCAGATTCACCTAATTGTGAGATATGCGGAACCATTGAAGACGTCCATCACCTTCTAGTGGAATGTGTACGGACTCAATACGGGTTTAATCCCGTTGATGTGGGGGGGGGGGGGGGGGGGGTTGGGTGCTGCAGAGTGTCTTAGCCGATCCATTGAGTGAAACGGCTGGGGCGCTCTGTGGCATGATCTATCTAATAGTTAAAAGTAAGCGTGATAAAATGATTGTCATCACGGGGCTGACATGGTCGCAAAGCGACAAAAGTCCATAATAAATAATGATTAAAAAAAAAACCTTTCTTATTTAATGTAGAGGTTCAACCTCCTTGGTCCAGCTGGAGGTTGTATAGGTGTATCGTTATGATTAAAAACTTATATTATGTTACAGGTGTCCATACAAGACCTGTATCGTAATTAAACTTTTTTTTTATTATTTTTGGCCTGTACGTAATGTTTGCCATAAGAATTTTGTTTTCAGTTTTATAATCTTTGTATTATAGTATCAGAGTAGATAAAATATATTTATTACTTATTGTATTTCATTACATACACAATTTTTATTTTTATTTTATACGAGTTTGTGAATGTTGAGTGAAAAGTTTGAAAAAATGCGGCGAGTTATTCAAATGTTTAAATATCAAATAAGTAGGCACTTAAAAATAACGGATAGGTATTACATATATAATAAATAAAATACAATGAGTATCAAAAGTTCTCCGGGCGGGAAACCAACAATGGCTGTCACCTCCCCAGCACGTAAAGGGCACCTTTGGTTTGTGAAATCTCGCAGCAACATTGCTTTTGTCTGTGTGTGTCGTGGGAGGCATAGATTAACACGAATGTTTCCTCGGCCAGGGTTCGAAGGCAGGGCGAGCTAACAGAGCCAACGTCAATCTTACTAATATTATAAATGTGATAGTTTGGATGGATGTGTGTTACTCTTTCACGTTTAAATGGCTGGGTTAATTTTGATGAAATTTAATATGGAGGTAGATTCGGTGCTGAATTAATATATAGAATACTTTTCACCATCATCGTCCATCACAACACGGGTGGAATCGCGGAGCGCAACTAGTTTTAAATCTGCGGCACCCCGCGGCATTACCAGCGTGGTAATGAGTGATGATAATGATGATGATGAAAAAAGTATCCTATGTGTTTATCAAATTAATTGATTAACTACCAAATTTCAAGAGTAACAAACATCCATACGTCTAAACCTTCACATTTATACCATTAGTAGGAAGCAGGATTTAGTAATAGTTTCAAACTACCAACACCTACATTTTGTCCACTAAAAGCTTATAAAATACACGGCTTCCAATATTCCGGCGACACTTTTCTATACGCTGAGAAGTATCGAGCGCACTGATATTGAATATTTAATACGAGGTCTAATATAAAATGCGGCTGAAAATTCGAGTGGCTTCCGCCCGGGGAATTGGCCCTTCCAAATTTTTCTGCCGCGCAGAATTTCAAGAGAGGGCTTTGACCTCATTTTTAGATAACGTATCCGGGATACCCGCCCTGTGCTGATGAATCAGTCACTCAGCTAGGACAAGCAAGACTGACTCTGCAAAGTACTTGGAACGCGCAGTCCCGAGGACTTACAAGCATTTATTCAAGGATTTTTGGAAATTTTACCCTTTCTTCATTTCTATGGCTTCGTATACCATAGACCAACCGAGTGAAGATGCTGGCGTGTCAGTTAGTCTATTGGACGGTGTTTGATAGAGGGTTAGAAAAACTCAGTGGGCGTATAGGTGTACCTGTTTTCAAAACACAAATTGAAGTAGAACTAACTGCTAACTAGTCACATTTTTCAAATGCTTTTTTGTAATTTTCTAAAATTTTTCATCGCATTCCATTTTGTATAGCTAAGCTAATAAAACTTTATTGATATTAAGGTTTAAACATTTTATTAGGTTTTGGTCCCTGATCCCTGACTCTTGATTTGTCCTGAGGCATTATAACTGCAAAATATTAAGTTTTTATGAGCTCTCAAAGTAAATAAATTAATAAAGACAAGTCGAGAAGGTCAACTTTGAATCTTTTTTAACAAAATAACTAAAAACGATCGAGGAGCTTAAACAATTTTAAAAACTACTATTATTAATATAAAATTTCGGAAAATTTTAGAAAATTACAAAAAAGGAATCAAAAAAATTGTGAACATTTATGGTTTAATTATAGTTTGTAAATAGGTCCACTTACACACCCACTGATGTTGTCCTACTCTTCGCCAATCATCCTGTATATGCATTTTTACTAAAATAAGAATATATAAACGAAAATCAAATGGGCTGCTTTTATGTTTCCATCATTCATCACAATGTTTTGTTTTTATTGAATATATTCTCCTGCTCCACTAATCTCACCATTAAAAGCTTACGGTATAAACAGATTAAGTAGCCTTTCTTAAAAGCTGCGAAGTACAGTGGGTCAAACACAGAATTTGCGTAAGTGTAACGTAACGGTACCGTTAACGTGTACCAACTATGAGTTATCTGTGCCGCAGTTATACTAGGCAAATTAGTTTGTACTGTACGTATTTGTAACGAGACAAACAAGTTACAATTACGCAAACTTCGTGCTAGACCCACAAGTGTATTTACCGTAAAACAAATCATATAGGTAACAGGTATATATATGCTATGTATATGTGTGTATATATGTATATCTTAAGTTATAGTATATAAGCAGTTTATTATTTATTAATATTCTACCTAAAATATCTGTTCTGTAAAAACTTTCAAGTTTTAAATAAAGCACTACCAAACACACTTACATATCACACAAACGTTGGCTGGAAGAAAATGCTAATTAGCATTAAGTTTACCTATGTTCTTTTAGTTTTGTGCAATAAAGAAGTTTCTATCTATCTATCTACAGAGCGAAAATAAGTTTTCATGTAACACTTATTTGATTACGTAAACAATAACATCTTCATAACAACAAGCAGTAACAAAATCATCCGGAAATGTGATATAGTTTTGAATAAAAGATAGAGTGATGTTTGATTACTAGAAGTAGTCGAGGTGCTGTCACACGTCACACTACATCTGTAGTCGAGGTGCTGTCACACGTCACACTACATCTGTAGTCGAGGTGCTGTCACACGTCACACTACATCTGTAGTCGAGGTGCTGTCACACGTCACACTACATCTGTAGTCGAGGTGCTGTCACACGTCACACTACATCTGTAGTCGAGGTGCTGTCACACGTCACACTACATCTGTAGTCGAGGTGCTGTCACACGTCACACTACATCTGTAGTCGAGGTGCTGTCACACGTCACACTACATCTGTAGTCGAGGTGCTGTCACACGTCACACTACATCTGTAGTCGAGGTGCTGTCACACGTCACACTACATCTGTAGTCGAGGTGCTGTCACACGTCACACTACATCTGTAGTCGAGGTGCTGTCACACGTCACACTACATCTGTAGTCGAGGTGCTGTCACACGTCACACTACATCTGTAGTCGAGGTGCTGTCACACGTCACACTACATCTGTAGTCGAGGTGCTGTCACACGTCACACTACATCTGTAGTCGAGGTGCTGTCACACGTCACACTACATCTGTAGTCGAGGTGCTGTCACACGTCACACTACATCTGTAGTCGAGGTGCTGTCACACGTCACACTACATCTGTAGTCGAGGTGCTGTCACACGTCACACTACATCTGTAGTCGAGGTGCTGTCACACGTCACACTACATCTGTAGTCGAGGTGCTGTCACACGTCACACTATATCTGTAGTCGAGGTGCTGTCACACGTCACACTACATCTGTAGTCGAGGTGCTGTCACACGTCACACTACATCTGTAGTCGAGGTGCTGTCACACGTCACACTACATCTGTAGTCGTGGTGCTGTCACACGTCACACTACATCTGTAGTCGAGGTGCTGTCACACGTCACACTACATCTGTAGTCGAGGTGCTGTCACACGTCACACTACATCTGTAGTCGAGGTGCTGTCACACGTCACACTACATCTGTAGTCGAGGTGCTGTCACACGTCACACTACATCTGTAGTCGAGGTGCTGTCACACGTCACACTACATCTGTAGTCGAGGTGCTGTCACACGTCACACTACATCTGTAGTCGAGGTGCTGTCACACGTCACACTACATCTGTAGTCGAGGTGCTGTCACACGTCACACTACATCTGTAGTCGAGGTGCTGTCACACGTCACACTACATCTGTAGTCGAGGTGCTGTCACACGTCACACAACATCTGTAGTCGAGGTGCTGTCACACGTCACACTACATCTGTAGTCGAGGTGCTGTCACACGTCACACTACATCTGTAGTCGAGGTGCTGTCACACGTCACACAACATCTGTAGTCGAGGTGCTGTCACACGTCACACTACATCTGTAGTCGAGGTGCTGTCACACGTCACACTACATCTGTAGTCGAGGTGCTGTCACACGTCACACTACATCTGTAGTCGAGGTGCTGTCACACGTCACACTACATCTGAATGGCGACTTTTTAATCTTTCTTGAGTAGACACATCATACTTTCTAATTCCATTTTCTAAGTAAAAGCTGTTAACAGTTGTGCTGTGCACAAGTGGAATCAAAGGTGAAATGCCAGACACCCCTCTGGAAGCCACTTGACCTTTCCACTGCAGTTCTATATCGGGCTTCAAAGTGATATCCGATATCGACGAGCTCGCCTGCTTGTTACTTCGTCACACTTGTGGAGTGGAGATGATTACTGCTAGTGGATACAGTAACAAGTAGTTCTGCGAACGGTAGACCTCGCGAGCACTTAATTCATATATATGTGACAAAATTTGTGAAATATCTGAAACATCTGCTAATTACTAAATGCTACTCGTATTATAATATAAGTGACTTTTAAAGAAAAATTTGTTGATTATTGAATGGTTCGGGCGCTCTATTACCTTTTTTGCTATACCCTACCCGGGGCATATTATGTTAGATAAATAAGAATTTGTATTTATGACCGGCATGTATACCATATGATTGCAATAAACTATTGATCGATTTATTGATCTTATTAGTTTTCGCAGTAAACCACAGTCTATATTATACATACCTATATTATCTCGGAAGCCACTTGACCAAAAATATGTATTGCTTATGTATGTACCAAATTCTATCAAAATCGGTTGATAAATAGCGTCACAGCAAAGTTCCCCCCTTCTAAGAAAAAGAACCTCTACGCAAAATCACAGATGAGAAGAATTTATTAAATAGTAGAACATGCATACCAAGTTTCTTCAACATTTTGCTTGGAAAATGCGACCTGTACATGAAGACAAACGAACAACCTAACAATACAAACATACGGACAGATGAAAGTGAATTTGGTCAGTTAAAGCAGCGCTTGGCTCGCTCGGCCAACTAAGTCCTCAATAAGAGGTCGGCGTCTTGTTCAACAGGCTGGCTTCGTTACTACCAACCTAGTGCCAGATGTTGCACCGCAATACTACGCAAGCAGCAAAGAGCAGCAGAACTCTTTGTGAATGAGTTCGTCCGGGGGAGTACCGTCACCACACCTCTTTCTGCCGTGAAGCAGTAATGTTCCAATACTGCGTTCTGGTTTGATGGTATGGTTGCTGGGACTATGCAGGTACATGAGACTTAAGGCGCGGTTCAATCCTAATTTTAAAACAATTTACGATGCATAAGGTTAAGAATTGCTTATCAGACAGGACGATGTAATGCGGAGATGCAAATGGAATATGTGCTAATACTTTTTATATTTAGTTCGTACAATGAAATGCTTAAATTTTAATGATAAAGTAGTCCATAGTTCACTATAAAATTTCATTGGGAATTCGAATATGATACATTCATTGAAATATATTAACCTATAACTGAATACAAATGCTATTTCCCACGAAGCACATAAGAAAAATTGCTTAATTTAGGGAATGTTGCTGATTTTTTCTATCGAGCCAAGTTTGCTCAATCGTGTATTGACTTCGATACTTCATAAGAATGTTTATTCAATTTACACTGCGTTATTTTTCGTACTTCGGTTATTGGGTTTAAGCGTCGAAAAACTAAGTTTTCGCGAAGTCGACTCATTAAATTTGGTCGTAATCTACACTCATTTCGCCTTAAGAACTTAATTTTAGGGCTACGGACGCAGTGCAGTTCGTCACATGTGGGGGAAATGCATCTGTTCTAAGCAAAGGTTATAATTAAACATAAGGTAAGCCTCGCGCTTGTACCATTTCCTAATTCCTGATACTTACCATTAAAAGATACACATTTGCAGACGGGTTATGAAATGTTTTTGGCATTGTAGGGAGTAATATTATTACTACTTTTTATTACTGGGAAATACACTCTCGTCACGGAGTGACTAGTGCAGTACAGTGGCACGCAAAACTAACCTTCTATTTTAAGCGCTGTGTGCCGCCGCCACTGGCACGGGCAAGCGTAGTGCTTACCATTAGGTGCACGATGTTTGTGAGCATAAAAATTATACATATGATCATTGAAAAGCGTTCGAAACGGGGTCAAAATGATTAAAAATTTCGCGGTTGTTTGCTTTTTTCATAATGGTTAACGTTCCGCACTAAAAACTACTTAGCTAAAGGTCAAGCGGGGCTCTACGTGTTCCTCGTGCAGAGGTCTGGAACCTTCGACGAGTTCGTTCAACAATGTCAACTTGTGGAACAATGCTCCTCGAGCAGCTTGTGCGGCTATTAATGGGTAGCAATTTACAGACCGGCAGAGATCGTAGGTTTTTTTGTGCTATACTAGGTCCGTCCGCGGCTACACACGCGCGGAAAACGACAATGTCGCAAAGGTTTGTTGTCACGGAACTTTACTACTTTGCTAAAATGTAAATAACCCAAGTTGTTCCGTATAACATCGGCTATCTGCCAGTGAAAATCCCGTCCAAATCGGTCCAGCTGTTTCAGAGATTATCCAGACAGACAGATCAAGATTTAATAAATAGTTTATTTGTTTATTAATTGATTTATCACATTAGCCACTTAAAATTAAAATTAAACTACATAGTGTCAGATTTCAAAGTGAAACTTTTTACGCAAGGTAACAGTATATAAAATACTACATTAAAAAAAAACGGCCAAGTGCTAGTCAGACTTGCGCACGTTCCGTATTTCATTTTCATTTTCCATAACTATCGTCCGACTGGCACTTGGCTGGTTTTTTAGCATTTTTTGTTATAGCGGCAACAGAAATACATCATCTGTGGAAATTTCAACTGTCTAACTATCACGGTTCATCAGATACAGACGGACTGGACAGGCAATCACAGCACATGTCTCAGTAGACATGTAGCAGGACTCTGAACAATGATGGCGAATCTCTCAATAAAACAACCTCGACTTGTCAATAGGTCTTATGAATTTTTATTTCATATATGCATTTAGTAAAAGCTGTTGTATTGACATTTCAAACAGACATTTGAATTATATTTGTTCGTATATGATAGTTTATAAAAAACATTCGGTGTAGGGCAACATCATACGGGTATGATGTTGCCCTAGCTCCTGGAGTAGGACGAAGAGTGATTTTTACTATAACGTAGGTGAAGCCACGAAAAGCAGCCACGTTTGTAATATTTTAATAATTTCATAAATACTGAAATCTTAAAGCATATAGCATGATGGCTAGCTATTTCCTCTCGAGGCACGGACCCCTACAGATCCTCGCTCTACGATCGATATATTTTTGAGTAGTCGCGACATGTTATGCTCTACGAATATATTTACATACGATATAAACAAGAAGGTAACACTGCACAAAACTACAATGTAAAACAGATTTACGTAACCCATCCACAAGATTCAAATTCTTATACAAGAATAATTGGTATTGAGGCGTGCTCCACTAACACCTCGCATAATGTAATTCCGAGAGCTTCTCCGAGATAAACGCAAATATTTAATGTGTTTAAGTACGTAATGTACATAACTTATTTGTTTTGCAGATCAATCGGTTTGGGTCGCAAATGGAGAGGAGATGATGAATATCACTTATTTATACTTATACCTACGTGTATATTTTTTCTATACATCTTTATCTATATCTATCTATCTATATCCTTCCTACTAATCCTACTAATATTATAACCGCGAAAGTTTGTGAGTATGGATGTATCATCATCATCATTATTCATCACCACGCGGGTGTTAAAGTTTAATATGCGTGGCACAGCATCGACAAAATAATAAAAGCTCGGCCTACGTCAAGATCGTGGTAATGATGACAGATCTGTCAAAGTTTGTGTCAATTTCTGATAGCTTAGTCCAAAGTCAAGTCAATTTGACAGCTCGATACACTAGACGTGCTCGGCGACCGTCAATGGGTGGTGAAATGTACTAAAATTTTTCCACGGTGGTTAATTTTATATTTGTATGTACGTAAGTCCTGTATTTTATTATTAATGTTTACTGATTGATATACTTAGTATTTAAATTTAATCATATATTACTATTATAGCAATTGCGTTTGACCATGTACACATTTTATGAATTTTTTTTATAAAGATAGGTATACCCCTGGAGAAGATAATAAGCTACTCGAAGTACTAATCATGCGCAGACCTAGTCGCACCAGATAGCTTAAAAATATATATAAAAATGAACCCCTATTTCTCCTGGTCACGCTATCACTTGAGAACGGATGGAACAATCCCGCTAATTATTTTTTTGTTTTGTTAATTATTATTATCAGGAGAAGGTTGTTATGAAAGAAAAACTAAGAAAAGCGGGAGGTTATGGCTGTGCTGAAGGCCGAGCATACGACGCGAACGCAGCCGCTAGTATATTATAAATAAATAAGATTGTAAGTATCACAAACATGTGAGTGAAGCTGTTCCTTTGTTACATGTTGCCGTTTTGCGGTGTGGTGTTACATTTCTCGTTACCACGAAATGCTTCCACTACCTGAACTTTTACCTACTTATTAAGTAACATTACATTTTCGATAGCAAATGATTCGGCACATTAGCAAAGTATTACTCGTATTCATCCGACAGGCTCAGACGGTCCACATCTTTGTTATTATTGTTTAACTAACCAAGAACCACGCACGTCCAAAACAAAAACGTAAAAAACCTTACACTCAATGTTTTCAACTACACAATCAAATATTCAGACTTCACAACAAGCAGGTGGTATATTATGTGTAGGTAAATAGACCGATTTCTATTTCTAATAATTATTTTAAATAATTGATTGATTCTTAATGATATTTTTAAAATTTAATTGACAAAATAACAGCTTTACAATAAATGTATTTTATGAAAACATATACGCTATTTATACCAAAAAAACGTTCTTTTTGCAATGTTTTGATCTCGTCTGCCTGTCTGTCTACCAAACTTCGAAACCGATTTTGACGGAACAGCCGTGCTCTAAGAGCAAATATCGTTGCATCTTTGACAACAACCGTGAAACAAATGACGAGATGACAAGAAACGTGGAAAAACAACCTTATGTACAAAGGCGATATCTCGTAAAGTATCTGACATCGGTGAGCTCATCGACGAATCATTAGAGAATCGCACGGCTGGGCGGCACTTTTTACTGGCTGATAGCAAATTTTTTGCGGAATAACCAATGAATAAATATTTACTAGTAAAACTTTATTAAGTAGAGTTTGAGTAGTAAATTCAATAATTAGCACATTATTCAATTGTACCAATGTGTATTTGGTACAATTCAATAATGTGTACCAAATACACATTATTGAAGAAATTGTATACACTAACAGCATAAAAGTTTATGCTGTTAGTGTATACAATTAGAGAATTAACATTAACATTGTAGAGAATAACAAGAGTTATTCTCGAACTAAGCCGCAAAGATCTCTCACAGCTGTGTCGTATATGACTCGAATAACGCACGTTTTAACGCCGACATACATTTGCATAAGAAACGAACTCCGATTGAGTCGTAATCATGTTCAGAATGATTTCCCTTATGTCGTAACCTTCTACCAACAAATACCTAAATTCATTAGCAACTGCGTTTACAACCCGAGCCTCATTCATAGCGAGATCTCATGAAAGCCATGTAAAGTGGTCTCCATTATCTGGATGGTGCAAAACAAGCGAAGTTTTAATGAGGAACACGTATGCCTTTTGATTACAATATAACGCTAGGTGGTTCGCGGAATACGAGCAAACCTGTTAAATAATGGACGGTGAAGTTGCACTTGAACGGATAGCATTGTGATGTTATCTCTGTACTACTATTATTAAAATATTGTAATGAGCAAAGATTTTTATATATTTGTGTTTGTAACGAATTAACTTAGGAACTACGGAACAGATTTAAAAAATCTTTAACCATCTGTCCGAATCAGCAAGCCTCATTAGAGGCAAGTTTCATTCATAAATCTATTGTTATTTTTTTGTCCTGATGCGGACAGATTAGAATGCTACATTATCCGTGAGTAACATAGGCTACATTTGGATTTATCATCTCCATCCAGCACCGCATGGGTGAAACCGCAGAGCACAGCTAGTGTAATATAATATTGTACGGGTGACAATAGTGCATGTAGGTGCTGGGTTTAAAACTGTTGTACAATTCTGAATGGCACTAAACTGTTATGAGCACGCCAGAATGTAGATTAAGACTAAATTTCATGATTGACTTCACGAAAACTTAGTTTTTCGATGATTTAACCTAATAACCGAAGTTCGAAAAAAACATTGTGTAACTTGAATATACATTCTGATGAAGTATGGGAGCCAATACACGATTGAGCAAACTTGGGCCGATAGAAAAAAATCTCTTCCCTAAATTTTGCAATTCTTCTTACGTGCTCCATGGGAAAAAGCATTTTATTCAATTATGGCCAAATATATTTCAATGAATGTAACATATTCAAATTCCCAAAGAAATTTACTAGTGAACTGTGGACTCCTTTATTATTAAAATTTAATCTTTTGATTGTACGAAATAAATATAAAAAGTATTAAGACGTAATCAATTGCGTCTTTACATTCCATCGTCCAATCTGATAAGCAATTCTCAACCTTATGTAAAGCATCGTAAATTGTTTTAAAATTAGAATGGACCGCGCGTTAACACGCTCACGCTCGTCTTTTATAGAGTTATACAAATGTGAGTTTAAATGAAAAGGGAGTAGGTGTGCAAGTGATATGCCAAGATGGTAGTTAAGGCGCGTCCCATAGCAAATGCTGTACTCCGGTAGCGTGGCGTGCGTACAAGTCGCGCAGCAGGCCTCTCGAACGGGGAGCCATATTCTGAAGGTCGTTGGCTAAGCGATGTGCCTTAATGGCCATCCACGATCATTACTTACGCCTTCGATACGTAGATATATGTGTGGCTGTGTCTAGTGTCATTAGTTTTTGATCCCGGAATGATTCCTAACATGGAAACCATAGACCAGCTCAATTAAAGCATTCACTCACTGTTCCGGTACAGTCACCGCCCATCATCCTCAACGCAACCCACTCGATCAGTCATGCGTGAGTTCCTCGAACAAAAAACTCCAAAAAAAAAGTTCGTACAACAAGGCCATCCCCATCCATATTCCTATTAAAACTGTATCAAGGACACAACTTCAAAGTAAAGAACGCATAGAAAACGATCTTGCCATCATGTAGGCGAATCACCCTATAACGAGCGACGCTATCCATCGACAATTGTACTCAAAGGGTGTATAAGCATCGCTATATGAGGTTCGAGGGGTACTGTATAGCAGCAAAATTACTGGGCGAATGGAATCGGATAATGCAGTGCAGTGGCACGAAGAAACGTGAAGTTGCGGTTGAACTGTGACTACCATGTGCAGCTGGTGACGGTTACTGTCAGGCAAGCAACCGGACCGCCGCGGTACTATCGGCTTATAAAAACATAGAAAAAAAAAAGGGCTCTGAACCGATCTGGCATATCGAACGCTTGTTTGGATAAAATCTTACCCTTATAGACACGTAATAACTCTATTTTTAATGATTGTCGTTGTACTCACAATATATGTCGATCTTTTTCTCCCAATATATCGGTAACGTGACACCTTAAGGTGCCATGTAGGTACTTAAAATTTTTTGTTCGTCTATGTGTCCTCTATATCTATGTCCCATACACACCACTTCCATCGTGCGCCGCGATTTCGGAAAAAAAATCAATATGGCGGCGGGTCGATATGTCAGCTGCCATAAAAAAAATTCAAACCCCTTTTCCCATTTATCTGCTGTGTGTAGCAACTATTAATAAAACAACTGAAAGAACATCTTCATTCAATTTTCATCAGATAGTCAAGTTACTCGTCAGTACGTTATAGGTTTAGTTAATCTTATCAATCCTTTGGGATCTAAGGCAAGCGCGCGAAAACCGTTAGTGTAAATTAAAACAATACATTGTAACTGTACCTCACAAACAGTATTGCAAAGTTCACAGCCCACAACGACATGTCTATACCTGGTATATGTAATTCCCTTTGTAATGTTGTTTAACATTAAACCTCGTACAATCAAACAAATATTAATTGTATTTGGAGCTGTAGGCAGCAGGGTGCGTTACACTTGCGTTACGCACGAGGAAGCAGGCCTTGCGACCCGTGTACAACCTGCGTGGGTTGCTAGAATTATACAGGGTGTTTGGTAGAGGGACCGACAAACCAAATAAGCGTGTTCGGGGGACCACTTGGAGAATACAAGTTGGCCAAAAAAAATCCCCGACACCCCAATTTTTTTTAACTTTTTTTGTGAATTTTCTCGTGTTCTCCAATATTGTACCAATTTTGCTTTGCGTGGCCTGAAGGTGTATTAGAGACCAAATTCAACTAAAAACATCCGGTCTAAAACATATTTTACAAATGTTATGGTGGTAAATAGGTACAATTTCGGAGAAAAAGGGAAATCATAAAAAAAAGTTAAACATATTGGGGGTCGGGGATTTTTTTTGGCCAACTTGTATTCTCCAAGTGGTCCCCCGAACACGCTCATTTGGTTTGTCGGTCCCTCTACCAAACACCCTATATAATGATGATGAAAAGTTTATGTCCTTCCCAAGGGTATAACATATCTACTTCCCTAATATTATTACGATCAGTTCAGGCGTTGAGGCGCAAAAGCGTAACAAACGAACAAACAAACACACTCGCATTATTAGTTAGGATAGTATGGATATGGATAGCAAGAGCTCCCAGGAAATTCACAAAGATCGGCCGTGCGATTCTCTAAGAGCAAACATCGTTGCATCTTTGAAAACATCGTGAAACAACGACGAGATGACAGGGAACGTTGGAAAAACAACCTTATGTACAAGGGCGATATCTCATAAAGTATTTGACATCGGTGAGCTCGTCGTGCTCGTCGACGAATCATTAGAGAATCGCACGGCAGGATCGCGCGCCAGTGATTTTCTGTGCAATTAATAATGTGAGGTGGTAATGAGAGCGCATTCACCGCTGATGTGTAGGAATGTTTATATGTGTTTATTTGATACTTTTCCAAAAACAAACAGAACGTACTGCACTTTGCAGTGCCTGCTGGGGGCTCGCTGATATCGCTGCGCACTCGCCCTATGCGACATGCTCGAAGCCCGGCTCGACGTGTTCGATCCCTAATGTGAGTATTTGGCCGGCTAATCTACACTTCTACATTAATATTACTAAGAGAAAAGGTTTGATTGTTTGTTACGGATAAACTCAAAAACGACTTATAACCGATTTTGAAAATAATTTGTAGCTGCTTCGCTCGTCATCAAGAAGATCAGTGACATACCGACAGCAGCTTCATCTACCGGTGGGCCGAGCACGAAAATCTGTTTAAGTGTAACGTAATCGCATCGTTAACGTATTTAGTACAAACTGTCATTTATGTAGTACAATAGTGGCACAGATAACTCATAGTTTGTAGTGAACACGTAAACGATACGATAACGTTACACTGAAGCAGATTTTCGTGCTCGGCCCACAGGTATACAATTGTGTATTCAAACCATCTGGGAACTCATTGAAATATACACAAAAGATACATCCAAATCTGTCTAGCCATTTAGTAAGACTTAGGTGACAAAGACACCTACAGAAGAGTCTTCTAATATATAAAATTCACGTACAAATAGTGTTTGTAACAAAACTCCTCCGGAAGAAAGGCTTGACCGATTCTTATGAAATTTTGTGTCTATATTCAGTAGGTCTGAGAATAGGTCATAAAGTACTTTTATCATCATCATTAATCACCATGCGAGTGCAACCGCGGGGCGCAGCTAGTTTTATATATTTAGATATTCATCATCATCATCGTCCATCACCACGCGGAGGAGATCAGCTAGTAGTTTAATAAAGAGTAAAACTATTCAGATTAAGGACTATAGCCCTTACTAACTATAGTCCCCAGTACTACGCACCAGAAGTGAACACCAAACTCATCTCTGAAGTGCCCACTAACTACTTTGTTTGGCTGTGGTCGGGTGACGAGGCCCGGTCACGTGGCCAATTGTCCCATTATCGCATTATCTGAGGCCTTGCTTGAACATTGAACAGATCACATCTCTCTTGTATACAATACGCGTGCTGCTACGCTGTACATTTGAATACTGTTTATTTTTAGATTGATTGTAGATTTATTTAATTGTCTATTGCAAAAACCAATGTACGCTCGAATAAAAATACAATTATCGATTAGAATTTCTATAGTATTACTTTTCAAAGCACTAACTAACGCCTGCTTAAGCGATCTCAAACATTGAAATTTATAGAGAGAAAAATTCACATCCTCGGATGAGATTCGAACCCGCGTCTTCTGACTCTCCGTGTCGGACGCCATTGACCAACTAGGCCACCGAGAATCTGGTCAGAGCATCGAATTTTAACTCTCTATTTGACTAACCGTCTTGCGGGGACGGAGCGACATCTATTGGACAGTTAACAGAGGATGTGAATTTTACTCTCTATAAATTACAATGTTTGACATCGCTTAAGCAGGCGTTAGTGCTTTGAAAAGTGTAGTGTGATTATTTAGTAATTTTTCGTACATCAACACTGAGATCGTTTTAGTGATAAGACTGTTTATTGGATTTTACTTGAACAATATTTCTATTTGATACATTTTTATTGTAAAAGTACATGTTGTGGCGACCCCGCTTAGCGTGGGATAAGGACAGGAAGAAGAGAGAGAGATATATATTTTTTTAATGGTGTCTTTTGTTTTACAGACTACAATAATATCTACGATAATGTGTTGAGGTGAGTGCGACGGATAGGGAACGTTGGTGTAATAAACAAGCCCCAATAACAATCGTTCCAACACTGATTTATTTTACAGAAAACAATGTTTTATACGCATCTAAATATATGTATGCAGCAAATGAACGAAAGTTTGTTTTCTTTTCATTTTCTTTATACAGGGTTTATTCAATAAGAATATACCACCCTTGTTCGTTAATCATTATTAAACTAAATTACAGAAAAAACAATAATAAAAAAATATGCTTACCCTATGTACTAAGAGTACAAAAGGTGTATGATCTGTACCCTGGTACAGATCATACACCTTTTTGGCTTCTTCAGAATAAGGCTGAGATTACATTACTTCCTCCTACCTGCCAGAACTCGTGGTCGTCGGCAAATAACTGTCGACGGAGTCCTTCGTTCCGGGCACATTCCATGATAACATGGAAGATGTCCTCAGTTGTACCACGCTGTTCGCAGTTAGGACTATTCGTTTTGCCCATCATGAATCCAAACTTATTCATAGGAATGTGCCCCGATCGAAGCCTTAATGCTCTTACTATTTCATTCCTTCCCATTTTACTCTTCATAAACCATGGAGGACAAGGAAGTGAAGGTTGAACCGTTTTGTAGCATATATCTTTAGTTAACGATCTTTTATCGAAGTACTCTGACCACGCCTCAAATGACTGTTTGTAAAAATGATATTAAGTCTGTATAATTCGGCAAACAATTAACTCTTAATCCGTCCGAAGCTGTTTCTTTTGCAAGTCTATCCACTTCCTCGTTACCCATCAGCATCACCAACATGAGAAGGAATCCTGAACGAAACATATATAAACATATATGTATAATAAGCATAAATAACATTTGTTTTAAATGTTTATCGGGACTTATCACGTATTATTTAATATAGGTAAAAATATGTACCTTTCGCTCGACGTTATATTATTATATATTTTTACCTATATTAAATAATACGTGATAAGTCCCGATAAACATTTAAAACATGTGTTCAAATCGCGAAAGTTTAAAAATTACTATAAATAACATTAGTTTTAAGTGACCTCAATATGCGAAATGCTTACTGTGCGTTAACCCGTACAAATGATTTTGGAAAAAGTGTATTCTATTTTATTGTAGGAGTCAAGCTATCATCGGTTCATTTAATATGTGTCTGTTTAATATTATTTAATTACTTGTCCTGATTTACTGACTGATTCATCAACGCAGAGTCTAAATCTAAATCTTATTTTTTTCCTACTTAATTTTACATCATTCCATTTACTGCTGTTATATTTATTTCCCTTCAAAGATTGTCTGGAGGAGATCGCTTTGAGCGATAAGACCACCTTTTGTTACACTGATCTAAGCTGTATATCTATGTATCTAAATCGCGGGGGCTACAAACTTGCCATTCTGGCTGTTGATGTTTATTATATTGCAACCATGGACTGGATGAAGAAAACTAATTGTATAAAGTTCTCGACACCAAATGTGAGACAAGTAGAATCCAATATAGAATTGAATGGAACAGGGTTGGACCTTGTGGAGTCAACAGTCTTTTTAGGAATTACTATAGACGCTAAATTGCAATGGGGTCCCCACATTAAAAAATTGTCTAGTAGGCTCAGTTCAGCAGCTTATGCTGTTAAAAAAATTAGACTATTAACTGATGTAGACACAGCAAGAATAGTTTATTTTAGTTATTTCCATAGCTATGATTCCATAGTTATGACTTATGGCATACTGCTCTGGGGATATTCTGCAGATATTAATTCTATTTTTATACTGCAAAAAAGGGCTATACGAGCGATCTACAGTTTGGATCCCAGAGTTTCCCTTAGACAGAAATTTAAAGACATAAACATTCTAACTGTTGTCTCTCAGTTTATCTATGAAAATCTTATGTATGTAAAGAAAAACATTAGCAGTTTTGATAAAAGGAGTGATGCTCATTCCATCAACACGCGAAATAAGCACAAGCTATCCGTACATGTAACGCGTCTCCACAGAATAAGTCATTCTTTTATGGGACAATGTATACGATTCTATAATAAAGTTCCCAATGTTATCCGAGATTTGCCTATTAATAAGTTTAAAATTACTATTAAAACTAAACTCTGTCAAAAAGGTTATTACAAAATTTCGGATTACTTGGAGGATAAAACAGCTTGGGACTGATCACTCCAGGATCTATCTACTCGTGTACTAAGATGTCAAAGTGTAGCGTGTCTTGCCCTACTGATACCATTATTATGTTCTCTTTTGTAAGGCAACACACTGGAGCTAATATTTGTAGTACCTAAGTAAAAACATTGTAAAAACATCTATATAAAAAGAATGGCCCCGAGTTTCTTGCCGCTTCTTCTCGGTTGGATCTATGTATTTTGGAACGCGGCGGTAGGCTTTAAAGTACATTATAATGAAAAATTGACGTTCATAAGTGCGTCTTTGATGCCTAAATTGAATAAATGATTTTGACTTTGACTTTGACTTTGGATGCAGTTTTATAAATTTCACCCTGTTCACGTTGAAATTTAGTAATGTGGTGAGTCTGCTATACACTGGTAAGTCAGTTAAGATCCCCCACGCAGGTAGCAATGTGTGCGGCTGTACAATGATTACTGCTTGCATGTGTCATGCCTGTTACTTTCTTATTTTCAGCTTTACCTCCGACAGCGCGTTCACGCGTGAGTTGTTGAGTTATTGACGTAAAGTATAAGTTCAGTCTTCCACGTACTACAATAATATTGTGGTATAAGTAACGTGGAGCATGAAATGGCGAAAAAAACTCAACAATAGCTATCGTTGATTTTGTTTAATTCTCCTAGATTTGTGTTCCTTATAGTTCCGACGTGCAATGAAGGCGGATTACGAGTATTAACCGTGAAGTGTTCGTAACGTTGCACGAGTGTAGGAAAAGTGTAGCGTTTCCCTCTTCAACCCTTTAGAAGCGTTTAGTATTGCATCCACCGCTTTACTAGAACGGCACTTAGACAGGACAATGCTATTTATGTGACTGTGAATCTGACTAATTGAATATAAGGGGCCATTAATCACGTGGGTACGCCTAAATAGGGGGTACGACAAAAATCACGAACTATAACCAGGGGGGAGAGGGGTGTAGTAAGAGACATCACGTGTATTTATTTTTCCGTCAAAAGCGATACATTAAATACCTTCATGTACTTTAGTACAATATATAATTTTAATTAAGTATGCGAGTCAAAAACAGCCTGCAACCTTTCCGTCTAGATCTTTTTATCATAGTCCTTAATTTTCTAGAATTAAAGTAGATTATACTTTATACTTACCTGTATTTAAAGAATTATCTTTAATTCTTAAATTTTTAAGCTATTGCATAGCTTCTATCGCGGGCCTTGAGCGTGGAGACCGAATCCAGAAATTCCTTAACGAAAATAACCTAACACCCCCCACTCCGACTCCATCTATCGATGAATAGCAGAACATTTAATGACTTTTTGAAATATCACGCTTGTCTGTTTAGTTCAGCAACTCGCCTCTAGATGGCATTGGTTAAATAATTATAATTGCATAAGTTGATAAAAACAGCTTTGCAAAAGCTTTACCGCGGCAGTCTCCGAGTGCCACACGTCTTTTTTTGAATTAATATTCTAAAATCTGCACTACTGTACTCGTACTGTAAGTACTAAAAATGCACGTGATTTTGGGTGGGGTGGGGGATTAGTCTTAAACCTCACCACGTATCACCAAGATGGAGAGGGGGTCTAAAAATGCTAAAAAACATCACGTGATTAATGGACGGCCCCTAAACCTCACTTGATGTAACTTTATGTACGATAACTAACTTGAGGAATGACAAATGTCGAGTCAACATAAAAAGTGCACAATAAACAAGAGCATGAACACAGTTGAAGTGACAGTAACGTTTAGGACCTTACTCCTCTCCGCGGTCAGCCATTGACAGTGGCCTTGCGCGGAGGTCGCCGCGCGCGCGTGCATGTCCATTGTTGCAGTGCGCCGTCGACGACTTGACCAGTATACCTATACTAGTCTAGTGCTTGTCTGTCTATATGTACAGGTGCATGCGATACGTTGCATTTATGTGCATATTTAAACTTAATGTATCAACCGACTTCACAAAAGGGAGGAGGTTCTTAATTGGACTGTATGTTTTTTTCACCATTATTTAAGTTTGGCCAGTTATGAATAAGTTTAGATGTTTATTTTTATTTTGTTTGGTAAGTCATACTTTAGGCTTAATTCCTGATTTATTTTATTTATTACTTTAATTTCATATCATATAATCAGCTCATTTTGTTCCCACTGCTGGGACTCGAGCCTTCCTCTCAGAGAGACAGGAGTTGGGCCATAATCCACCACGCGGGCCCAGTGCGGCTTGGTGGATTGGTAAGTGGCCAACCCATGTCGAAGTTTTCAGGCCGCCCGAAGGCCTTCCATATAATAATAATAATAATAATAATAATAATCCACACCGAATGGAAATTGGTTTCAAATTATATATCTACATTCAAAAATCTTGCCAAATGCGAGTTGGACTCGCGCATCGAGGGTTCCGTACACTAAGAAAGCATCCAACACTATCGCTCTAACTACAGAGAAACTTAACTTTGAGTTTCCATATCTACCCACTGCTATTGGACCAGCAGAAAGTAATAAGTTTGTAATAATAAATTCCCTCATTTTGTTATATTAAACTACAAATTTGCGGTTACAGATTTTTACCTTCGTATGTGCTGTCAGACATTGCTTTGTGCCAAAGTTCATGATTCTATATTGGTCAATAGGAAGAACCCTATAGGACGATTTTGTTGACAACACAATATGCTGAATTAATTTCTTGTTTGGTAACTATATGTGTAAAGGAAAATATGCATACATTTATTACAACCCGATCGAATTCTATTCAGTCGTTATTGAGCTATTAAGTGCATTTTATGCGTAAATGGTCTGATGATCTGAACTTGAATTAAAGTTGAGAGGTAACAAATAGACAGACTTTGTAAAATAGTTTAGCCTTGATTAGGTCCTGATTACTAACACCCGTTTCTGTAAATGTATGTTTAGAGCATTTGGCTTGAACATTGTTATTATATTATCCTATATAGAAAATATATTTTATATAATCTCATTCTGTAATATTCTAGTAAGCCATACAAACAAGCAGAATAAGATGACTTTTTCCATTTTGGCGCGTACATACGAATTTGAGTAATATTTTGTTGGATAAAACTTTAGTAGCAAAAATGTCATGAGATTAAATAAAGTAGTGTATGCTAATAATGCATATAATTAGGTATTAAAACACTCGAGTAATCTTATTTTGAAAACTACACTCATGTTTTGGTACCCTCTATTATATGACAGTTGCATAAACTACTATTTTGAGATTGTAAGTAAATTTCATACGAATTGTAAAATCAATCAAAATGTATGTGAATCTGAGTAAGCGGTGTTCACTAAACACAGAAAGCTGACAAGAATACATTTTTTCACTTTATAAGTGGACTCGTGTGTTTGTAGTTACGAATAATTATAGTATTATTATACATACATTACATATATTATATACATATTTACATACAACTGAATTATCTCAACTAATATGAATTTCATTTATGTATTTTGGAATATTATGTATTATTAGTTTATAATAGTCATTCTATTAATGTCCATTATATTATTGATATTTGTGTAGGTATTTTAATTTTAATAAATAATTTAAATTATTAAACCCTCCCTCTGTTTTTCTGTTTAGTTTTAATTATTTTCTTGATGTACACCATCGTCTAAACTTTTAATTTTTATCCTGTCCATTCAAAGGTTGTCTGTAAAAGATAGCATTAGCGGTAAGACAGCCAATTGTATTACCAGCATAGATCTAAGATCCTTACTTGTAAGTAGGTTAATTAGTTAATTTACTTACCGTATTTGTTTTGTGAGGTAATCAATAAAGAGTTACATAGTATTTTAGTGTAAAAATAATAATGAAATTTTACTGAAGTACTCACAGACATGTTACTTATACATAAGTCGGTTAAACCCGTTGACTCGCGATTCGCCCTATTTGGCCAATAATACAATAGATTTCGTAGAAATCAACCTACTTTTCCAGGAACTGCAACGTGTGTGGCTAAGTCACTTTTCTGTCTAAGTCACGTTCTTGTAAAGCGGTGGGTGCATTGCTGAAACTATATAATGCGATAGACGAAGAAAGCACGAAAACACCATTACGAACTATTAGCGCATTTAACCCGAATTAGTCAAGTTTACTCGCCCCTTACGATTCCCATATCGACATATTCTTCAATTCTGCCCCCTGCCGGAGTAAAATAGTACTCCATAATGTAACCCCTAACAACCTTCTTATATACGTTGTTAATACAACAGTACTATATAAAACTATAGCAGCAGTTAGAACGCAAGAAGGACCGATAACGCCGGGATAAAAACAAAATTAAAAAACCATCGATCAGTTTTAGCTAACAGTAAATGTCACGCGTGAAAGCAAGACAAAGCGAGCTACGCCTAATCTATGTTTACGCAACTTTTATTGATATCTCGAAGTTATTAGTCGCTTTTCTATTTTAAAGGATGCAACATAAAACGTAGTATCATTTATGTAGTATTCCTGGAAAACAATTTTATGTTTTAAATGTTTATCGGAACTTATTACGTATTATTTAATATATGTAAAAATATGTATGAAAGGTACATATTTTTACCTATTTTAAATAATACGTGATAAGTCCCGATAAACATAACATGTGTTCAATACGCGAAAGTTTAAAAATTACTAAACAATTTTATGTTGGAGAAAAGTATTAGTGCCCATAAGGTGTACGTATTTAATGATTATCTATTGATACGTATTGGTCGTGCAGCTAATTGATGACACATTGCTAACTTCTAAGAAACTTATTAACCAAATACATAACTGCGGAACGAAACTCCGTCAACAAAGATGCAACGTAACATTACTGCAAATGTAATGAAGGCAGGTAGGTAATTATCGACTCATGGATTTATATGCAATCTAGTGAGTGGAACCACTTTAGTAATTAACTAATCATGAATTGAAGATGTATGAGTGTTTCTTCATCTTTTTGCATTTGCTCATCCAACCAGTTTTCTATAACATTTACACCCTCACACCCCTGCACTAAGGATGCCTGTGTCGCGAAACACGGACACACACATGTACACATCACAACATGCAACACCCGAGAACAAACATTTCTGCTCGTCACAGAATTATTTACCGCAGCCAGGGTTCGAACAGGCTACCCCAGGCTTTGATGGCAGATTCACTACCAACAGAGGTAAGGGGGCCACCGTCGAGTGCATGGGCAAGTCATGCCTAACCACCACACTTGTGCTGCTTACAGTTCCATCCATAGCTTCAAGCCAAAGATTCGCATTGCACTTGTGCTTCGTCACCCTAAACATTAGGTTTGAATCGGCTTTGCCCAGCACTTAACCGACTTCAAAAAAGGAGTAGGTTATATGTTCGTGTGTATGTATTTTTTTCAATGTTAGCCGCTTTTTTCTCCAGTTGTGGACCGATTCTCAGTTCTTTGTTTGTTTGGTAGAGTATACTTCTGAGGTGGTCCCAAAAATAATTAAATTAATTATTTAAAATGTATAATAAATTCATCAAGTTCGGTTGAGTTACACTCCAAAACCGAAAAGTGTTGGTTTATCTTGGTGATATCATCATTGAGAACTGATCCCGTGAGTAGCAAGGGCACTAAAAATGTTGACAAAAACATGTTTGCCAAACAATGGAACCGACTTCAACACTAAAAAGTGTGAAATAACCTGTTGAAGTCGGTACCACGCGCACAATATTGTGAGAATAGGTACTTTTGAACTATCATGGTACCGACTTCGTCAAGTTATTTCACACTTTTTAGTTTTGAAGTCGGTTCTATTTTTTTCGTAAAAATTTTTTTTTTATTCTATTTAACACCCTTAGGAAGCCAGGGCGGGTCGCTAGTATATCACACTAATGATATAAGTATGTGAAAGTTTGAATGTATGGATGTTTGTTAACCAATCACGCAAACACGGCTGAATGGATTTAGATAAAATTTTGAGTGAAGATGGTTTAACTTGCGATTTACTAATAGGCCACTATTTATCCCTATTTATGGGTAAATCCCGAAGGATCACGATAAACTTCTTCCACGTAAACGAAGTCGCGCGCATCAGTAGTATGATATAAAACTACCATTTTAATTATTAGAACAGTAGTATTAGTACTACAATCTGACATTGACTGCACAGTTCAAACTCTGCCTACATTTGGCCACAGAGTCGCCAAAAATGTCTATGAAACCACTTTGATTACTATTTATATAACTACTTATTCTGGGAACAGATGCATTCGGCACTAATGCCCGTTTTCACTAACCTTAGGAGTTGCCTAAATCCGATGCTTAAATATTTAAGAATTGCCTAGAGCAAAAATCGTTTCACCAACCCTAAGTTGCCGCCTAACGATGTTAGGCGTTACCTAAAGTTACGACACCGATTGGGCAGTGCGTAAACCTTACGCAACCCCTAAAATAGGTTTCAGGTGCATAGATAAATACTATATAATACTAGACCATGAGTGATTCGACCCAGGATAAATAATTTTCAAAATTATGACGATCTTGACTTGAAATTATTACCGGATTATTTTTAACAATGTACTATACTGCAAATATTGAACTCGCTTTTTACAGAGTAAATTACATCTGCCGAAATGTTAACTATGGTTGATTAATCCGAACATTACACGCAAACGGAGCTTCATTTTTTTTATTTGCGTTTATTTACATATAGGACGAGGAATTTATTATGAATCATTTAACTTAAAATATACTTGAATAGTAGGAGTTATTATTCTATTTTTATTAATAGCAACCGCATTTATAGGTTATGTTCTGCCTTGAGGACAAATATAATTTTGGGGGGCCACAGTAATTACAAATCTTTTATCTGCCATTCCATATTTAGGAACAATACTAGTAAGATGAAAACCATAGATCAGTTTCGTAAATTTATGCAACCCATTATTTAGGAGTCTCCTTGTACGGATGGAATGGTGAAACGAAAAATGATGCTTTTGAGCTTGCTTACGTTAGGAGTTGCCTAATTAGGCACTGCCTAACTCGCTGTTAGTGTAAACGGCCATAACACTGTTCTACGTTACAAGGGGGCAAATAGGTTTAATCTAAATTGTGCTAGAAGATTAGGAAAGTTGACATTACTTATATATATATATACAAATATTAAGTCCTATATCATATCAGTATCATATCATATAGTAATATATCAAATAGTGTAATTGGTCGCTCTAACAATGTTCGAAGTTAAAAAAAACACTTCAAACAAACACACTTAAACTAGTAACGGTAACAAGTAAACAGGAGAGCTTCATCACTACTGCTTAGACACAGAATATCTGATACTTGGTACCAAACAAGACAGTGTCCTGCGCAACAGGCTTTCCCACGTAGTCAGGTTCCCGCGTCTATTGGTATAATTTATCTCACCGGCGTAGTTCAGAAGATACATGCTCGTATAAACGCAATGCCCTGTCGAAGTAGTATTTTTGTTCTGTGTTTATAACTGTAATTGTATTCGGTAAGTGACATTGTAGGTACGTAACCTCGTAATATATCGACAGCCCGCAATTACTCCACTCTACTTGATTAAATATAAATCGTGAGTTCTAGTAATGTATGAATGTATTGTGATATATATACATAATAGCACATACTACTTGTATAGCAACACCTACATACGGTAAATACCTACGGATAAATATTATTATTCGTTACGTTTTTGTACCAGTTTTCGACTTATTCTCGCTTTTTTAATATTTTATATTATATCTATCAGTTCCGACCTGCCTGAACCGATTGACTCGATTGTCTCATGTTTATGATATTTGACCTTAATTATACAAATTATAGGTACTTGATAAAAACAAACTTTTTATTATATTGTGAAGAGTATTAGGTGTAAACACCTTTTTATGTTTAAGTTTATAAGTACACTGAAGTATATTTTTAAAATTTAGTTTTATTTTTCATGTCTATCACTAATCGGATAAGAATCTTTTTTTTTTCTCTTTCACTTAGAATAAACTGACGATTTATGACGAGAGTGGAATCAGACGAAAGGGTCATTAGAGATTATCCACATCCGTCATTTATGTCGGAACTGAACTGAAATTATAAAAAAAACACTGCTTCTGACGAAAGCGGAATCTGACGGACGTGTTCTAAATCCTATACATGTTTTCTGTTTTTGTCACAGACAATTCACTTTCACATAATTAGATTAAATACGAGTTACATATATAGTAGTTTTTGATTTTATTTCATAAATACGATACCTATTTTTCAATGTATGAAGTGGCCTGTTTTTATTTTATTTGTCATTTTCGACATAGGTATTTACAACGACGGTTTTGAATACCGAAAAAGTATTTTAAATGCTTCGGCTGTTAATAAAGAAAAGAATGAATGATAAAAAATCAACTTACCCGAAAACTTATCTCGCAGCACTAACGAAATTCAATCGTTATGAATTACGCCCGCTACCGTCTACGGCGTAGCGCCGCGGCCGTAGAGAATGGCTGGCTGAAGCCGACTGTAGGTGTAGGGGCTACGGCGGCGACGCCCGCCTTTGCCGCCGCTTCGAGCTTGCAAAGTTTCCACGTGACGCTTTGCTAATGTGGTGAATTAGCTTCGTTAGATTTGCTTGTGTGGAAAGTATCTTCGTATATTTATAAACTTGTCTACAGTTCAATAATAATGAGTTATTGAATTCAATGAAAGTGACATGATAGCGTGTTGATTACTTTTTAGACTGTTATTAAGTAGACACGTGTATTACGTATGTAATAATAACTACCAATCTTCATCAGCTCATTACGTTCCACCTGTTGGACCACGATCATCCTCTCAGAAATATGAATCATAAACCACAAATGGTGCTCTGTGCGAGTTGGTCGATAGGTCTATCTGATGGTGCTAGTGCTCAGATAGACCTATCTCGATCCTAGGTATACCACTGGATGATTTGGATGGTCAGCCCTAAGTTGGAGCTGTGAGACCGCCCCTAGGCCGGAACCCTCAACCTAAAGGGAGGGGAGTATATCAGTTACAATTGCCACTAGTGTCTACTATTTATAATTCTGTGCTATCGGCCACCCATCCAAGTAGTTAGTAAATCAACATAACAGTTTGCTAAGTCGTTTGTAACTACGGGCAAGAATCTAAATGTGTAGAATATCTGCGGGTTACATTTACGTTTATAGGGGTAAGCAGTTTTTTTAATATCCATGAAATCGCTTTTGTTACTTTTTAGACAATTTCTCTTCGATTCTATTTTCACGTTGCACCTAGAGTCAAGTATTTGTAAAGTTCCGTAAAGCTCTTATGAGATCAGTCATACTATTTAAAAATATAAATGTGAAGTTTTGAATACCTGAAAGTTTTTCACTCAATCGCGCCAAAACTGGCTTAATGAATGTGTATGCAATTTGGTAGATAGCTAGATAAGGCAATAGATTAACATATAGGATACTTTTCATCATCATCATCATCCATCACCACGCAGGTGAGGCCACGAGACACAGATAGTATCTGCATAACTTCTAAAGGTATATGTGTGGGTATTTATATCCGTTCACGTAACTGCATCTCGGTTATGAAATTTTCTAAACTATTATCCGACACAGACATTTAAAAGTTTTAACTAAGCCTATGTGCAAGTGTATATTAAAAAGGCTCATATCAATGAGCTGAAATCCCACATTATGATGTAAAAGTTTCCCAATGTTGAAAAATAAAAGGCTTCTAAGTAATTTTCATTATTATAAATCAAACTTAGAAACCTGATCGTAGCTAGATCACATTTATCAATGAAGCCAAGTTCTTCTACTGTTCTAGCACAATCAATTTTGAGGGTCGACAGAGTTCTCCAGACATTTCAAGAGACCTGCATAAACATCACTAGACCAGGAAATGGTGGCCTGCCATTCACAGCACAAAACAAGGTTCTATACTGCTTGAGTCGGCCGTTTCGTCATAAACATTACACTACGTAAGAGTGCTTAGTATGATGAATACCATTTCAATCACCATATTTACGTGATCGATGACTTGTTGAGCTTATAAGAAGCCTTATATGTATGGCAAATGAAATCTGCGTTCACATGGTACATCGAGTTCTTAAATTACGGTTAGTATTCCCAGTCGAATTAGGATTTGACCCGGAAATATTATAAGTAGCAATTTTCCTTCGGGATTCGTTAGAGAAGGTCACTTGCAGTCTAAATTTTGTTTTGCGTGGTAATCGATCCGTTGCATCATCGCCATCGTAATTTTTAGAGAAATATTTTGTTTATTGAATAATACGTATATTTTAAATTTCACATGAAAAATGGTTCTACAAATGCTGTTTAAAATTAAATTGCCTGCAATTATGATTCTCATATTTTTTCTTATGATCGATTTTCCGATTTATACCCAAAAGAGGTGGCTAATTTTGTTAGATTAACAACTCGTTTATTTTAATTTTTATGAAAATTTGTTTAAACAAAGTTATTTAAATTAATTTTTCTACAACTTTGATACCCATAATATAAATTGTTACTTATATTTTTTTTCGGGTTTGCCCCTTTTTTGAGCTAACTCAACTGGGATATATATCGCGAGCAAGTCCGATAAACAGAATCAGTATTGTGTGTCTCATGTCACACTTATACCGCACTATGATTTCCTTTGTATAGCGTGGACATGGACACACACACATATAGAATCACAAACATTCTAGACTCGAGAACACATATTTATGTTCATCACACAAACATATATCTCGGCGACGGATCTAAAAAGAAACCACGCACTTGGATATTGGTTGAGGCGACAGGTGACCGAAATGCTGGCGTCTACTTTGGGCAGAAACTATTTATTTAGTGTCAATAATGGCGTGTTCTGCGATATCTTCGGTCATAGGGAGGACTACCTGCTTATAGTAAACGGATCTAACTGCTTGCGATACTTAGAACATAATTTTTAATGATCTACTTGGCTTTAGTGTTTTAGGCGAAAATGTTATTCCTTTGCAATATGATGTTCAAATACATCGTCTTATTGAAATTGTAATGTTTGTGAAGGAAATAATAAGTTTTAAATTAAAACCTTTATGGGGTAAGCTGCAATTTTCATTTGATTATAATTCATAAAAGTCACAATTCTAGTATTTTCTACATTTGTACAATGTTTAATCTTGATTATTAAATCGTATAAAAACTATATTTATAAGTCAACTACAGCATACTACAATTTAAATCAAGGTATTGTCTTGATCGCCGATTCCAGGGAATTATTTGTTTTCTGGAACCCCCACTCTTATCTGGTAGATGAACTTAAAGGCAATATGGTACAGATGGAAGACGTTGGTAAAAAATTACGTTGTTGTACGTGATCACCAAATAGAACGACTAGATCAATTCAACCAAAGTTAAATGTTCCTCTAACAATCTTACTAATCCGAAACAAACCGTTATATGAATGTGCTGTTCTCGCGACACATTTGGCAAACTCGTCGGAACCTTAATCCGCTTAAGGATAAGCTACACTCAGAGTTCGCAAAGTCGTTGACCTTAGATACGCTTTTCCAAGTCAATGAACACGTTAATTACTCTTCCTATATCATCTGTGTACTAAACTTTGGTCATAGTCCTGAACTTTAACCGCAACAGAAACGTGGGTAAACAAGGGTGGCATGCTTTTGATTTCCCCAGCACCCCTTCATACGGGAGCACAGCAATCCAAAAGTTACTTAAGATACAAATATAGGTAGGACAAATGTGTGTGTGTAAATAGGTTTTTCCCAAGCATGCTTGAAAATTTGTCCTTCTTCTAGTTAAATCAAAATTGCTGTACTGGCTCAAACACATGCGAGCAGCGGCCGACAAAAGTTGTATGAAAATCGATATATGTCGTGGTTTTGCGGCCAAATAAATTACACAGTTAACTAGTACCTATTATTATAATAATATGTCTAGTGTTTAAAAATGGAACGATCTATTACTCCAAAACATAGCAACCAAGGAGGTAACTTATCAAAGGTTTTATAAAGGTTAAATTTCGTACTGGCTGACAAATAGAAAGCTCTTTATTAAAAAAAAAACAAATAAACATTTTAACGCGGGAAAAATTATTGTTATTCATTGTTCGTCGTTGATTTTGAAAAGTAATTGTAGTTTATTTTCCGCGCATTATTTGAGAAAAGTACTACAAAAGCCTTGGTAACAACTATACGTTGATGGACTTACGTAGGTATGTGTGCGTCGGTTTCGCCTCGGCCCAGCAGTGCGATTCTGTAAAGAATTTTTCATCGTTGCGCTCGTCGACGAGCTTATGGGTGTAACATCTTAGACATCGCTCTTGTTGACAAGGATGATTCTTTTGGTATTCATTAAGCGAAATGTCATCGCCGATGTTTCATGGATGGTACGAGTGTTGGGAAACCGAACTTCATTATAAACCGGTAAATTATTATCGACTGGTGTTTTCAGCTTTGGTTTGTCCCTTATAAGGCAAAATAATACATTATTACTCGTAAGTAATAGCGAGTGATAAACATATGATTCTACTTTTAATTTTAAAATTTATTAATCAAAAATCTTTTATTTTGGCCTAACAACACGAGTTTGTCTTTGTTTTATTAAAAAGTAACCTTAATAATCACTTATCTAATTGAGTCAAATGCAAAAAAGAAAATAAACGTTAAACTATGTTGAATATAATTTGATCAAAGTCTGGCAAATAGATTTTAATAAAAAATACATGCAAGTTATACTTACTTACTTGTACTGAATAACAATTTATTTGAATGTCAAACAATTTCTATCGTGTTATTAAAAAAACTTCCGGTGCCACATAACGCAGCACCTTTTGCTGCTTTACTAAATAGAACGGCTGGTAGTACTTATGGAAGCTAGAACTTGACTAGCCAATGTACATGCTCGGCCTGGATGAAATCGAAAATCTACTCATTAGTGATAAGAGTGAAATGAAATAAAATATATTTATTCGGACAGAGTGCATATATCAAGCAATGGCAAAAACGAAACCAGGTTATATGACGTATATTTATTTACATTTTGTAGTAAAAAATAATGCACTTGTCCACCACGTTAAATTAGAAAGTTTCAAAGAAATAATATTTTACAATTTTAATATTTACAATTTATTTTACAATCTTGTACTCTGCAGGCCTATTATGTATCTCAGTTGTTCACAAATATTGATTGAAATTGAAATAAATGGCGGCTCTATGTCACTTTTGTTAGCTTCAGTAATCAACTTACTAACATAGCCGCCATTTTTCAAGATATCAATTAACATTTGTTAGCAACTGAAATACATAATAGTCTTGCAGAAAAAATAAATGAAGTCAAAACAACGAGGTGTCCTTAAGACAATAACTTATACTCCATTCTTATCTGCTTTCTAGTATTGGAAAGATAAAAAGGTGCCATCAGAAGACAAATTCCAGTGTCATTAGACTAGGCGGCAAACTGGTGGTTTGAAAGCCTTCTATGACACCACCGGATTTCCGAGCTTAGAGAAATAGAAAAGATAATCCTAAACATGATGTTGCAGTTTGCAATTGTAGACAGGCATTTGGAAATAAATTTTCATTCCGCAAAGCCGAGCTGTACGAACTATTTATACATAATGGTGTTTCACAAACCTAAACCAGATTTACAAGATTGGTTTAATAGATATCGTTATTTAATTTTTTATAAGCTTTTAAAGTTTTTATAAGTTTTAATTTAAAAACTTATTATTAACTAGTGAATACGACTTAGTTTTTAAAAAACTGTGTGCACTTACTACTAAACCTATAGTAGAGTTCACTGAAACAAAATTAGCTTTAAAACTTGTTTTATTGCAGCTGGAAGCAAAAAGAATGTAGGTAAGATGTTACTAATCTATCATATCATAGATCATAAAGATGCGCGGCATGCTCTTGGACCCACTATCAATACTTAGAGTACTGCTAGAACTAATTTTCTACGGTATGAGACACATGAATTATATTATTAATATATTTTCCAATATTCTCTGCTGTTTATAGAAACTGGTAAGTGCAACACTATTTTACGGTTTTGGAAATATCGATTTTAGTATCTCACCACTAGGAGTAAAAAGTATGCATACAACAAACAAACTAGCATGCTGTCGGAACTACTCGGAAGTATTCGTACTTGGAAAATTGTAAATTGACAATTTCAACATCAACGATGTTGAGCGCCAAGGTCGAGCGTAAATTTTGACATTTGTTGTATTAAATTCGTATTCTCTTATTGCAAACATCGGTGAAACATCGTCACGTGATCTCGTCTTTGCCAACATCCTCGCCGTTATCGTCGATTTTAACTGTCAAATTGAAAAGCTAGTATTTTTGGCCCTTTCGAAGACCACACAGAAAATTTACACCACACAGAAAATTTTGGAGTACGCTATAGTGTAGAAAAACATAAAAGCACATAAGCACCATTTACCCTTAGTCCCTTATATACAATTTAATTTATGTACTTGTAATATAATGCGTCGTCATTTAAGTGTGACTGGTATCATAGTATTGCTATTTTTTACCTATTAAGCAAAATAAAGGAGATAGAAAGTAACTATATAATAATATACTTACAAGACTTTGACGCGAAGTTGGGTAAGAGAAGCGAGGATGAGTTGAAAGTTTTCAATTTGGTTATGGGCAACGGAACCGTAGGCGACAGAGGTTAGCCGACTTCCTGGAGAAAGAGGGACTCTTTATGATGAGCTCTTTCATTCAGAAGCCACCTCATAGGAAATAGACCTGGCTGAGTCCCGATGGTTCCACGAGAAATGAGATTGAATGCATTATGACCAGCAAGAGTCAAATATTGACTGATGTCTCCGTGATCCACAGGGTGAAAACTGGCTGACGTAGCAGGCGGTGAAGCTACGTATCCGACCCACCGCAGGGAGATCATGGACGTCCAGACACGGGGAAGTCGGGCGCCCGTTGTTGGCGGGTTTGGTCTCCGAGGCAGTTGCGGCGCGCCATGTGTTCTGGCGTGCCGCGAAGAGAAGGGTCCGGCAACGGACAGCCGCGGCGGGTTCGCAGTCGTGTGTAAAATCTGTCCCGCGTTCCCGCCAAAAGCGGCAGTGACGGAACACCCCGGGGTTTTGGTGGGTATACGGTCTCCCACATAACCACCTACCTCCCCGTGATAGGTGGTATCCATAAAGGATTTCCCCGGGACAAAAAAAAAAAGGGTGAAAACTGGTAGTGATCACCGAATGGTAAGAGGCATATTGAAAATTAATGTCAAACTTGAGAGGTCTCGTCTGTTGAAGTCTACGCTCCGACCTACTCGTGTCCATATTCAAGACCCCGAGAGCTTTCAACTTGAGCTGTCCAATCGCTTCGATTGCCTTGAGAACATCGATTCATTGGACGAGATCAATAACAGGTTAGTAGAAACTGTCCATACAGTGGGTTCCAACTTCTTTTACCCTTCTTTTTTCTTAAGCCCCACCGTACAGATATGCCACAGAAACTCTCCAACGATACCCTCAACCTCATGGCTGAACGACGCTCTTTAAAACTGCAGTCTTCGGATGATGCCGAAGCATATAGGCTACTCGATAAACGAATATGGAAGTCCTTGCGACACGACTTCCGGATCTTTAATACTTATCGTATTAAATAGACGATAGAGCAAAGAAGTGTTAGGAGAGGTAGAAAGTTTCTACGGACGGTTATACTCTTGGTTAACTGTTAGTAGCTCGTCCAAAGACCCAAGATCCAAGCTGACCTGACATTATACCGAAGATATCCCGGACATCAGCCTGTACGAGATTAGAATGGCCTTGAAACAGCTTAAGAACAACAAGGTGCCGGGTGACGACGGTATCACATCGGAGCTTCTGAAAACGGGTGGAACACCGGTACTTAAAGTCTTTCTCAAAAGAATCTCTTTAATACTGTCTTACTCGAAGGTTCAACGCCAAAAGCATGGAACAAAAACGTGGTGGTGCTGTTCTTCAAGAAAAGTGACAACACTTTACTTAAGAATTACAGACCCATCTCGCTTTTGAGCCATGTTTATAAGCTGTTTTCGATGGTCATAACTTACTGTCTCAGTCGCAGGTTTGATGAATTCCAGACCCCGGAACAAGCCGGTTTTCGAAAACGCTATAGTACCATAGACCACATCCACACGCTACGGCAAGTTATACAGAAGACTGAAGAGTATAACTTGCCTCTTTATTTAGCGTTTGTGGACTATGAGAAGGCCTTTGAATCGATCGAGACGTAGGCAGTGCTTGAGTCTCTCGAGCGGTGCCGTATTGACTATCGGTATATTGAAGTGCTGAAGTGTTTGTACAAAAACGCCAACATGTCAGTCCGAGTACAGGAGCAAAGTTCGAAGGCAATTCCATTGCAAAGAGACGTGAGACAGGGAGACGTTATATCTCCGAAACTGTTCACTGCTGCATTGGAAGACGCCTTCAAAGTCTTGGAATGGCAAGGACTTGGCATCAATATCAACGGTGAGTACATCACTCACCTTCGATTTGCCGACGATATTGTAGTCATGGCAGAATCCTATCCGGTACGACCTCACTACAATGCTCGATGGCCTTCATCGAGTTTCCGAACGGGTAGGCCTAGAGATGAACATGGATAAGACGAAAACTATGTCTAATGCCCATGTTGTGCCTACCCCAATATCCGTTGGTTACTCAGTTCTCGACGTTGTTGACGAATCTATCATCTACCTGGGACAGACAGTCAAACTAGGCAGATCCAAAATCCGAAAAAGAGGTCAATCATCGAATCCAACTCGGCTGGGAAGCGTTCCGGAAACTTTGCGAAGTCTTCCCGTTAAAAATACTTCAGTGCCTCGTACTATAATGATCTACATAGCATAGCAAGAAATACTGCTGAAAGAACTATAGGTTTGTTAAAGGGGCGGTTTAGATGTCTTTTGGTGCAAAGACACTATGACGAAGAAATGGTATCCAAAATTATAATTGCGTGCAGTGTACTGCATAACATCTGCAACCGGCAGGATTGCCCGTTCCATGTATCTCAACATATTTACAACAAGAAGAGTCACGGGTTACTCAAATGTTACGGGCAAGCCAAGACGGGGTTGCTGCAGAGGGTGATTTGGAAAACGGTCGTCGATGCCGACAACAACTAATTAATACACTTTGGCAAGCGAGACATGTCACGTCATAGGAGAGCTGAGAATAAAGGTTTTTGCCCTGCAGTAGGCATATTTTTCGTATATTAGCTTAAATAAATCATTTCAGTTCATTCTCAGTATTATACTAGCATTGACTCCTTGTTTAATGTGACCCGTGAAGACTTGGTAGCCTGTTATGTCAGAATAAAAACATTTGGGGAACTTTTAATTCAAATTAATACATACATAATACAATTTTTTTTATTGCCATAAGTAGGCAGACAGGTAGGCGGCCCCACCTGATGAAAAGTGGTCACCGTCGCCTATAGACGTTTGCAACTTTATATTTTAGTCTATGTTTGCAACACCAAGGGCGTTGCCAACGCGCTGCCGACCTCTAAAAGAATAGCAGTGAAGGTGGGGGAAGGGGAAGGGTGGGGAGACGGGAGGGGAAGAAAAGAGAAGGAGTGGATTGGGCCACCGGAACATCCCACAAAAATGCAATAGCGATAGTTAAATTACTTCATGTCTGTGTTATGTGGGAGCGTGGTAGTTCCCTGGTCGTGCCGGCTCATTCAGCTGTGGAGTTGCAGCGTGGCACTACAACATTTTAAGACTCAAAATATTAGGATTCTATATCCAACATGTTTGATTGTTAGTTCAACATAGAAAGTTCAATTTTATGAACATTTTGGGAATTTAACTTTGTGGACCTGAAGGGTAGAGGGTATTGAGCGCTCATAAGAAATAGAGTAAATGTGAACGAAAAGAAAAATCAATCAAAACCACTTCTTTTTTAAATGTGTAGGTATGAGTTAAAATAAAATATGTTTACTACAACAAAAATCATTGTTTTAATAATTAAAATAAAAAAAAACATTACATTTATATATGTACAAAAAACTGAAATCATTACAAGCTTCGATGATAAAAAAACATATCTATATTTATCTCTCTCTCTATATTTATCTGTTCGATTCTTTACCCGTGTTACTACCAGTCTTACTACCAGTAGTAACACGAGTAAAATTTTTGTCTATGTTACCACTAACTGCTCTAATAGTAACACACTACTGGCTAATAATAAACAAACTTCTTCCTTTATCCCAAATCGTTGACATTTATGATTTATTAAACACAAATGAAATAAGAACTAAAATTTTACCACAAAATGGAACCGACTTCAACACAAAAAAGTGCGAAATAACTAATTGTTGAAGTCAGCACCATGATAGTACAAAAGTACCTATTCCTATTATCACAATGTTGTGCGCATTATCCTTAATTTAAACATCATTGGTGCATGATGTGACCATGTTAGAGACAGCTGGGTTATGGGATTAGCCATAGCTTGCTGTCCCAGTGCATGCGCTTCATGGGCTCGGGCAGACATTAACTCTGCTTACGCGCCTTTCCTCAATGGCAATGAACCTCTCTGTTAGGCTTGCCATTTCGGAACGTCGTTGTGCTGGAGGAAACCTGTGCCTTCGACGTGGAGTGGTAGCACGTTGGCGTATTGAAGCTGCTGGTGACTGCTGAAAATTTCGACGCCCTGAGCGTTGTTGTTGCGCAATGGCTGAAAATTATTTTTTATTATTGATTAAATCTTGTTGTTTTTTTATGAGTACTTACTGATTCTTACATTTTATTATTGCATATTCCGATGTAATATACACTTCAGCACTTTACTTGTTGAGGCGATGCCGACATATCGGCGTGCCAATTAGGTATATCGGCTGATATATCGGTATCGTTACATCCGTTATTTTAAACATTATTATTTTATGTAATTACCGTTTATACTTTATGCATTTAGTGAAAAGCTGTTAATTTGGAATTACAAACAGACACTTAGATTTATTTATCTGTGTATATATAGGTATATATTAAAAACGTATTTTAATGTTATTAAATCCCGCTGATCCCACTAATATTATGAATGTGAAAGTTTGGATGGATGGGTATATGTTTTCATACCACCTGCTCGAAAATGTCCAATTACATATCACGCAATATCAACGTAAAGCAAGGCATTACGTGTGCGGGGATGTAATTTTGTATGAAACTCCCTTGGGTGTAAAGTGATTTGGATTTGGAACGTTAGTGATAGGAAAACTCTTAGTACGGAGACAGCATAAATAAAAAAAAGGCTCGTAATGATTGTACTATTAGTAGTGCGTTCGAATAGCCCTAAGTTGGCGAAAATAACGCCATAAACTCAAAATGTCGTTTATGGCTGTTTTTGTTCAGCGTTCGAAAAGCTAAAAAAAGAGTTATTTTGCCACCAAAATTGAGCTTTACGAACGATTTAACTAAATAGCCAACAATAGCAACGCCACCAATGCCCTTATTGCAAAACGAACGCACCTATGGAGTGTGATGTTGTGCGCCGCATTGCTATGGGTTACGCACGGCCCCGCTCTGCGCATTGCGCATTCAAGGTCATAGTTGAAGTTACGTGCTGCTATCTCTGGTGTTTGGAGATAGTCAAATTTAATAAAATACTTTTTTTTTTCAAAGTGGTGCATGATGCCGAAATATCGGATGCTCGAAAAGCTACTAAATCGTGGTCTACATCTCGTGAGTACTAATTATAACTTAGTTAACAACCGCGAAAGTCTAAAACAGTGTTTTCCTTTTACCCAATGTTCCTTCCAAAGATATCACTCTGTCCCTCTATAACGGGACAAATGTGTCTAATTTGAATATTAACTAGTAATGTATTTTACTTTAAACTATATAACTGCTATTTTAAAGCTCTGCGTTTTTTGTCTCGCAGTAGGTATGAAAATTAGAGTACGCACCTCGAGGATAAAGCCGTCTTCGTCTTGGGCGGCTTTAACCCCTCGCTTCACTAAGGACTCTACACAATTCTCTCGTTTCGCTCGGGAATTAAATCTTAATCCCTCTCTGCGCTCAGGGATTAACCTAAGAGTCCCCGTTACACAACCGTTACAAGGTTCAATATACCGCCCATTACATAAGACACTGCTTTACTCCCTCGGTGCATAATCTCCTATTGTTGCTCTTTCACGCTCAAACGGCTAGGCTAATTTTGATGAAAGTTGGTATGGAGGTAGATGAGGCGCTGGATTAACACATAGGGTAAGTCCCGGATAGATGCCGCACTTTTCGAAATAGCTTTACAGCTTTATAGTTAATTGAAAGTTTAAAAAACTGTTTATGAATTCTAAAAGTACGATATTTAGACTACAGTTTAGTATACGAAGTCAGCAGTCAAAGTCATGAATAATAGGAACTGAAAATAAAAATGCAGACCTCCCAAATATCCCGGATACACGCCCCACTCCGGATAGTCGCCCCGCTTGTTAAATTAGACCGGAGGATAGATGCCACATTGAGAAATACATTTATAATCAAATTTGTTGATGTGCGGATATGATCTTAAAAGTATTTTTTATATACCTAAAGTACTTAGACTATCTGAGAAAAGGCCATTTACTTAATAGACAGATAAGGGATAGACGCTTCAAAGAATAAATGATATTTTACCTATTTTTTTGGTCAATAATAATGTTTAGCAAAATCATAGCTTATGACTTGAGTTTCTAACGCCTTTTTTTCATCATTATAATATTGTTTATTTATATTTACATATGTTTGTTGGGGCATCTATCCTTTAGACGCTTGGTGTAAGACCGTATATTAACATGATAGATGCCCTTTTGTTTAAAGTGCTAAAACGAAAAATTAAAGATTCATGGACATATTTATTAATGTATTAAAATGTTCAACTTACAAAACACAAACCTAATTAACTCTTAAAACTATATAAAATTGAGTGAGCAAAACAGAACAAAACATTTTAATTCTTATAAATATAATTATTTATCTATTTTTAAACAAACTTTTTTGATCTTAAAACTTAATACTCTGATATAAACTTACATATTTAGATAATAATAATCAGTCTGATCGTTGTTTCATACAGTCTTCATAATTACTTACTATTGATTAGATTCAATGCACTATATTACAATGGTGGCCACTCCGCATAATTTACAGTATTTTTTAAAAATAGTACAGGTGTCATGTAGCCATTTCTTATACATAGTGCATTGAATCCAATCGGCATTGGATGACGTGTGAAAATAGTCTTCGAAGCAAACACAGCAGATATTATCGTTCACTTCATCTTCACTGCTGGTATATATTTTGGCTCTCTTCTTGCGTTTAAGATCTCGTTTCTTCTCTGTAGACTATCTTATAAAAGCTTCTTTTTTCTTTGATTGCGCATCCAGTTGGTGAATTTCTTTATCTTCGCTGCTACTGTACACTATGTCTAGCTTCCTACTTTTAGGCTGCTTCCTCTTTATTGATTGCTTTATAAAAGCTTCCTTCTTCTTCAATTGTCCATTCAACTGGTGGTTTTCTTCGTCTTCACTACTGCTGTATATTCTGTCTATCTCCCTACGTCTAGGTTGTTTTCTCTTTGTAGATAGTTTTCCTGTAATAATCTTTTTATTTGCTTGGCTCTTTGAATTCAATCTCTGTTTTCCGTATTATTTTCTTTTTCTTCATATTTTTTTAACCTTTTCGTTGGCAATCCTTTAGTTTTCTTTCCTTTAGATTCTTTTATTTCTTTTATTTTTGACTTTGAGTTTATTACTTCTGCTGATTGTTTTCCTCTTTTAAGAAAAGGTGTTGGTATTATTGGCACAGGTGCAGCTTCTGCAAGGAATTTTGATGGTGTAAACTCATCAGCAGATTGCTGGCGCATTTGTTTTTGCAATACATCATTTGGTTTAGTTAGAATAGTAGAATCAAGAACGCGCAGTGGTATCACCTGTGTTACAAACTCATTTCTTTCACAGTCTGTCTTGTCCTCGTCCGCTTCATTTGATAACACATCATTTGGAAATGTTGATGGCCACATTAGGTTATTTGAATATTCCTCTTCGAAATTTCTGTCTATTTGGTTACTGGGCCCTGCTTCTGTTTCAACATCGCAGCATGTAAGACTTCTGTCAGCGATGCTAAATTCAGGAGTGGCAGCTCGAAGCCAAGCATTTCCTATTAGTCTAGCAACATTTGTCCGAGATATTTTCTTGTGTGGTCTTGTCATGAACTGATTTGTTTCTTGGTTAAAAAATGTCTTAAACGGTTTGTAAACCGCACGGTCCAATGGTTGTAACACAGATGTTGTGTGACTTGGAAAGCACAGTAATATCACTCCTTCTTTATCAGCTACTTCTAACATATCAATCGCACTTGAATGTGAAGTATGTCCATCCAGTATTAGCAAAACTTATCCTTCAGGCTTGTTAGCAACGAATTGCTCCATAAGCCACCTTTTAAAAAGACTTTTTGTTCATATAGACTTTAGAACCTTGAGGTAAACCCTCACTAAATTCTGGTTTTTTGTTTACGCCTTTCACGATCATCACAGGTGGAAGATAGTTGCCAACAGCGTTACAACATCCAATAACAGTCATGGTCTCTCCTTTTTCGCCTGAAGTTACCATTTTTACTGATCGCGAACCTTTCGTTGCCAATACTTTTCCTGGCTTGTTGTTGAGTTGAATCCCCGTCTCGTCCATATTATATATGCGTTCAGGTTTATCCAGCAGGTCGTTTTCTGTCAAGACTTTTAAAAGGAGTTCGAAAAATTTACCCACTTCCTCTTTGTTTAAGCCCAGTGCTCGTGCCATTGATAAACCTTCAGCAACTCTCAGAGATAGTTCGTCATTTCTCTCTTCAAAACTTTGTAACCATTGATGACCAGCCATTTTCGTGTCCTGATTAAAGGAATGCTTCAGATTCAACCTCTCTGCAAACTGGAAGGCTAACATTCGTATACTTTCTCTGTCAGGTGGAAATCCAGATCTTTCTAGTTTTTTAATGTGTGACACCAGGCGCTTTTCATTATCTAAACCCAAGACTGGATTTTTTCCCAAAGAGCCAATAGCTTTGTTTTTCGATTGTTGTCGCCTTCTGAGAGTCCTAGCCGGGATATTGTATAACCTAGAAATATGATTGATACCCATTACATTCCGGTCTAAATCTACTAACGCAGCTTCTAAATCGTTTTCATTCCATTTTCTTTCACGCGGCTGGGCTCCCGGTTTTCTTTTGTATTTTCTAGGCATTATGGCACTGAAACAAATCAATTATCATGTGAGTACTTACTATTATAAGTAAAGGATAGATGCCCTGGTCGGAGGATAGACGCCCCTAAAGGCATCTACCCCAACTAAATACAAGGCATCTATCCGAATAGTGAAGGATACATGCCTTCAAAAATATTTAAAAATCAAGTGGATTAAATTAAGAAAATACACATTTAAAAACAATATTAAATGTCTTACTTTATGATTATTAAAAATGAAATCAATACATTGATAGGAAAAAAAATACTAACCTTTTGAAAGCACGCCTTTATTATAACGAAGGATATTTTCGCGCGTAAAATTTGCTTCCACTACACTGAGTCGCACACGGCATTCCCACGCGCTGTCAAGCGGCACACTGGAGCGGGGCGGGGCAGGCGCTAGCTTATAACTTGCATTAGGAGTTATAGGTAATTACGCATATTGGAGTTTTTAAATTCGTGGCGTCTATCCCACTGCGGCATCTATCCGGGACTTACCCTAGGATACTTTTCATCATCATCAGAGTCGGCATGTCATCCATCTATTTTGTTAAGCCGACTGTATTCGAGAGATTCCGACACCACTGACAGAGAAGTACACTGAAGGCCTACTCCCAAAAACGAACTACGAAGTTTGATTTGACGAATTTCGGGTTTTCTACTAAAGTGAAAAAGCACAAATACAGTCAAGGGTCATGAAATGTAATAACAGTTCTTTTTTTCATGGTGATGATTTTATATTTGTATGTAGGTACTGTATTTTACCCACTATTTATAACTCAAGAACGTCTTTACCGATTTCGACGAAATTTGGCAAGGAGATAGATTATATTGTAATCATCATCCATCACCACGGAGGTAAACATCAGTCCGGTCTTGAGTAAATCGCCTGCAATACTTACTAGCTGTTTTTAAACACAACATAACAAATATATTCCTCTATATATTATCATCGACAGGTTAAGCAGTGGTGTTTTACAAGGATACTTTTATCATTATTAGCATTCATCACTATGAGGTGAAACAATAGTCTAGCGGTCATGAGTAAATTGATACTTTAGCCTATATATCCCCGAAGGGATAAGCAGCGGTGTTTTAATTCGTTACTACGATTCACCGGATATGTTTTTGGTCTTATGTTATAGGACGAGCCTATTGCCATCTACGGGGCACTGTTCAAAACTTCGGACTTTTATTGAAAATATCTATCTTTGTCAGAACAACCTAGTAACTGTCCAATCCGGGGATCGAACCCAGGACCTCGAGGTACAAAAGAGCACTTCCACCACTACACCAATACCACACGCCCTAACTTATCAACCATTCATGATGACATTTTGCATATAAGTGGCACAGAAAAGAACATATTATTATAGGAAAAGGAGATCCTCTTTATGCGCGGGTATTACCGTGGGGAGCAGCTAGCAGGCACGGATTCAGCCCACAAAAAAGTTATGGTCACAGCCACCAGAAAATCGGCCAAGTGCCAGTTGGACTATGAAATCTCTCATGATCGATATAGTATCAAGCCGCTCGCCTGATGTTAAGCGTCACGCTTGCCCATAACAGTCCAGTGCCATTCAGAATTTTGGACTGGGTACAGCACTTCAATAAACTGTGCATGGTAATGCACTGCGCTTTTTCCTAGGATATTATATGAAGTTCTTGCTCTGTAACTTCGCTGGAAACAACTACAATAACTACAATAGGTATCAAATGAAGATAAATTAAATAAAGAAACGTTGCTTTTTCGCGAAAACGTTACTATTACATTAAAAACTTATATTATCTTACAGATCCCAAGATTGTAGAAACTATAAATGTTGATGAAATGAGGCACATGATCTGCAGCAATAATAAGATATTTTTACTTTTAAAATTGTAGACATATATATATATTAAAATAACCTTGTTCCATTGGTGCCATTCTATAATACATCCGCTGCCATCACTATTGAGCACCATGGCAATTTCTAGCCCCATGCCTCTTTAGTGCGGTGACGAGCATTTAACGACCGTGCATTTCCAGTGGCTACCCACGTCCTGGTCTCCATGAATTTTACCAGCCTTTCCATTTGAGTTGCAGAAGTGCTGCATTGCGTGACACTAGAAGTTGTGTAACAATTTATTGAAAAAATCGTTTTACATTATAGTAACTGGTTCACATCCAAATTGATAGATAGATAAATAGATATAATCTTTATTGAACACCTTAAAATTAAACAACCATACAGTTATACAGCTTAGAACAGTGTAACAATAGGCGGTCTGATCGATCAAAGCTCGAAGGTTGTCTCGAAGAGATCTTCGAGACAACGTTTGAATGGAAAGGAATATAACAGCAGAAAAACAAGAATAGTGTTTCACTTACTTGCTTCAGAAATAGGTACCTCCATAACTTTTCCAAATTCTCCGGTTTGTGTTCAAATCAAATGTTTTTCAACCATATATATAGTATAATCTATGTTTTCAACAAACAAACGTCACGTATAATGTTTGTCAGTGGACGTCACACATATACGTTCTATACGTTTTATTTCTTATTTTTCATCTGACTGACAAGAACTAGTGACATTTAAGGCAAAGAGTATATATGATATAAGGCATAGACTAACATTAAATAAACATAGGGTTTATTTTACTACAAATCGTAAATAAGGTTAACTCGTGTCGTTTAAACAAAATAAAATATAATATGGTTATTTTTCTTTAAATTGTACGTTGTAACATAAGTTTATCACTCGCTATTACATAATAATGTTTGATTTTGTTGTATATGGAACAAACAGAAGCTTAAAATACCAGACGATAATAATTTACCGGTTTATAAAATGAAGATCGTTTTCCCAACACTCAACATCCGCGAAACATCGGTGAGCTCGCTCGACGTAGACATCGACCACGATGACTTTATGGTTATTGAATACCAAAACAAACATCCTTGTCAACAAGAGCGATGTCTCCGATGTTACATCGGTAGCTCGTCCACGGACGCAACGATGAAGAATTCCTTAGAGAATCGTACGGATTGAATTAATAATGTTTACCAATTAAAAGTAGACCTTATTTCATCCAGCATTGGGATGAATAAACCGTGTGTTTTTCGTCGTATCTCTTTCTCGCTTGCAATGGCTGCGTCACCCCGGATATTATATGAATATGTGGTGCAATGCAAACAATAAGTCTTTATTTTGTGTATGTAAATTAAAGATTTAAAAACATTGTTATGTCCATTATTATATTTATTTAATCACAACAGTCGGAGAAGAGAGATGTTATAGGTAAGTTCAAAGATTTTGATTGACTTCGTCGTTTTAAAATTAACCTAACAAATAGGCAACAAATACATGGTTTTTTCTCGGTTTCCATTTCTTTTCATAACTTTACAGTCTTCGATCTTCATGTTGTGGAAATCAGAGATATTATTATAATATTATAAAGTAATATTTTATTATAAAATACCTAAAGTATCTGTCCTCGCCTGTATGTGTCAATGTCCATTCATTTGGTATTTATCCTTTAATTGATTTATACATAATTTCAACATGCAAGAAGGCAATTTTAAGAGACAAATCACTTTCATTAAAATTTTTGTAACAGCCATCATATTGCCGGCTATGGGCAAACTAAAATCTTTCGCAGAGCGTTGCGTATGCCCCGCCCACAGCAGCGTAATCGGCGTTGGGCTATTTTCAAGCTTTACGAATGCTTCTATAAGTTTTTCCTTCATCGGATAAAATTGACAGTAAAGGCGAAGATGTACGCAATGGCGAGGTCACGTGACGATGTTTCGCCGATGTTTGAACTAGAGAATACGAATTTCATACAACAAATGTCAAATTTGATGCTCGACCTTGGCGCTCAACATCGTTGCAGTGGAAGTTGTCAATTACTAAGTTTGTGAATACGAAATCTACATCTCGTCGATGTTTCACGGATGTTGTCAAAAATGCAACGATGTTTGCTCTTACAGAATCGCACGGCTGATTTACACATTCGTTTATCGATGCCTCTCGATGGTGGCCGCTGCAGTAGTGCACTATAGTAACGTCATTACGCGGGTCAAGTTTGACTCAGTACACACTCGGTTCAGATTCTAAGAATATATCAAACAGTACACTACGGTTACGCACTGAGTGTTTCATATGACAATACTCCACTACTGGCAAGCTGTCACTCTGCCACCCATAAAATGTATCTAAGTAGAAACATTGTAAACATCTATATAAAAAGAATGGCCCCGAGTTTTTTGCCGCTTCTTCTCGGTAGGCTGTCTATATTTTGGAACGCGGCGGTAGAGTCTTTAAAGTACATTATAATGAAAAATTGACGTTCATAAGTGCGCCTTAGATGCCTAAATTAAATGAATGATTTTGACTTTGACTTTGAACAAAATGTTGTGTTTTGTTCCTATTTAACGTAATAATATTATCAGTCATATTTTGGGATATTTGACTGAACCTTGAAGAGCAGACAGACACAGACAACCCGAAACATAGACCCACAGAAAAAGAAAGAGGAAAACTGGAAGAAAAAAGTGTTACATGGCCGGCACCCTCACGACCTTTTTTTTTTTCGCAGAGGAAGGTTTTATACCCTGATCACCAGCTCTGGGGAGAGCTGGTGCGCGTGTGGGAGTCTCCGCCAGAAGGGCGACCTACCCACCAAACCTCTGCGGTGTTCCTCCGTCGTCGACAGGTGGCAGGGGGCGCGGGCCCGCTACTGCATTCAGCCACAGCCCCCACCGACGTCGCTGCCCGCCTACGCAGGCCCAGACTCTGGGGTGGGTGTAAAGAGCCCACCCCATTACCGCCTCGTGATATGCCCCGGAACACAGGGTACATCCACACCTCGTGAGGACCTAACCCTGATGGGGGGCACCGGCCGTCCCCGCAGCCGATGCCCCAGGTCCTCGGAGCGGAGACGGAGTGCGAGCTCGATTGGCTCGCCTCCGTGTCCGCGCCCTCCGGAGCGGATGAGAGAGAGGGTTTCTCTCCCTCTCCCGCTCCTCCGCCTCCCTCTGCGAAACAATAATTTCGCAGAATGAGGCCACTGCTTCCCATGACCTCTCGTCACCGACCATCTTCGTAATAATGGCCGACAAGGAGAGATCGGATCCTACAACCGCGATCAGGGATCGCCGCGGTCCCGCTCCTCCTGGCACCCACACGACCTAAACCAACCTCACACAGATACAAAAGCTTCAAATATGTGGGTCAAAACTGGTAGTCTGTTCCCTGAACCGGAAGGATTTTTAATAGCTATACAGGACCAAGTCATGAACACAAAGAACTATAGGAAACACATACTCAAAGATTCCATAATGACAGATGATAGATGCCTCCTGCCCAGAAAATGCCTCCTACAAACTCTACTACGATCGCGCTATACTTACTGACAGAATCATTCACTACAATAGACCAGACCTCACCTTGCAAGACAAAAATAGTAAAACTACCTATTTAATCGACATTGCAGTTCCAAACACCCACAACTTACAAAAAACTAATACAGAAAAAATAAGTAAATATTCAGAACTGAAAGAAGAAATAGCTAGAATTTGGAAACAAAATAAAGTTTACATAGTAGCCATCATCGTTTCATCCACCGGAGTAATCCCAAATAACATCCACAACAGCCTAAAATTATTAGATCTTAAAGAAAACGTGTATCTCACTCTACAAAAAGCAGCCATTTTGAATACCTGCAGAATTGTTATAAAGTTCTTGCAGCTTGAATAGAACCAAATCAACTAAATTATTTCCCCACCTGCAATTTACTTGGCCAGTGGCCCGTAGTTGCAGTATTACCAGCTTTGTAGCTGTGAAAAAATTAACTTAAATATGAATAATAATAAATCTTTATTTCAGGTAACATAACCCATATACCTACTACAAAAATATATATTAAATTACATGTTTATTAACAATAAGATTAACAAACAAAGAAAGTATAATAATAGAGTATATATATAAAGTAAATAGTTTTTTTTTTCATCCACAAGTATTTGTGGACGAAATCGTCATTTGCGATTTTCGCTCTGGTGCACTGCAATCCATGACCGATAGATAGGACTGCACAGGTCTTCAGACAGGCACTGCAGTATGGTATTATTCGATCTCCGTATTCTATCCCAAAAAGATGCAATACGTGATCGAATAACCGCAAAGAAATCAGGAACCCGTGCATCAGCAAACATCCCCGACGCGCTGCAGAACCTGGGCTTTTTCATAAGGATGCGAAATGCGTCATTATATTGCACCCTTATGGTATGATAAGCTAGTCTGGTATACTTTACCCAAAGCTGACATGTGTATAAACACAAGCAGTAAGCTTTGAATAAAGTAACCTTGACTTCATGGGAGCATTTTGCAAATCTGCGCGTGACAGATTAAGGAAATATTGAGTCATAAAAGTTTAGTTTTAGGTTATAGAATGTTTTAAATTTTAAGTACATAATTATCATTGTAAATTCCAATATAATACTATTATAACATTCGTAATACTTATTTCATGTTAAAATATTTATGTAGGTGGATTTGTTTGAACTAAGAATACCTTATATGACTATATTATTGTTTGTTCTAATAAATATCAAATTGTATGTAATCAGTTGTAACAATATTGTAATAATGCTTAAAATTCAATTAGTGATTTATACATACCTTCCATACCTTTAATTAAATTATTTACTAAAATTGTAATAGTTTGGTGGTATTGTCATTGACTGCCGAAGTTGTTAGTGTTGTATAAAAAGGGAGGAAACTTTGCGCAGCAGTCAGTCATAACCCCTATCACTAGAACGGTAGTGAACTGGAAGCAACTGGGGGAATCCCTCCAAGCTATCAGTTCACCCGCTCTCGATAGAATCCCCGATGACATACAGACAGTAGAAGACGTGTCAATTGCGATCGAGGCTCTCAGTGACCACCTCCGCACCGCAGTAGGTGAATCCTCAAAGCAGGTCCAAGTGGCGGATGGTCGCCGCTTCGAACTGCCCGAGGGTGCGAGGAGATTACTGACAGCTAAGAACGCCGCCACTAGGGCGTATGACTCGATGCCAACCCCAGAGAACAAAGCCACCATGCGCTATTTACAGCGTGCTGTAAGGAAACGCATGAGTGAGCTGCGTGATCAAAGGTGGGACGACAAACTGTCAGAGATTGAGCCAACTCACCAGGCATACTGGCAGTTGGCTCGAACTCTGAAATCTGACGGACAACAGACAATGCCTCCACTCATTAGGCCACCTCCCCTCTCCATAGCGTTCCTTGACGAAGACAAAGCCGAGTGTTTAGCTGATAGCCTTGAGGCTCAGTGTACTCTAAATGTAGATCACGTCGACCAGAAACACCTCGATTCGGTGGAATCTGAAGTCGAACGTAAAAGCTCTATGTCCATCTCTGACCTCCCACTCCTCCCACCGGTAAAATCATCCGAGGTTGTGTCTCTGATCAAGAGCCTCAAGACCCGTAAATCCCCTGGGGCTGATGGTATCAGCAACAAGGTGATTAAACACTTCTCAGTCCCACTAGTCCATCTCTTAGTTAGCATCTTCAATGCGGCTATGAGCAACTGCTCCTTCCCAGACACTTGGAAGCATGCCATTGTCATTGGTATTCACAAACCAGGCAAACCGGCAGCCGAGCCCTCCAGCTACCGTCCCATAAGTCTCCTCAGCTCTCTGGGGAAGATTTACGAGCGGCTCATTGTGAACCGACTCTGGTCCCACGTTAGGTCCAATAACCTCCTTCCCGATGAGCAATTTGGTTTTAGAGCTAAACACTCTTGCGTCCAACAAGTGCACCGCGTAACGGAGCACATCCTAGGCGGTTTCAATAAGAAACCAAAGCCCCAAGGGACCATAGCTGTCTTCCTCGACGTAGCGAAAGCGTTCGACAAAGTCTGGCACAACGGCTTGATATTCAAGCTGTACCAACTGGGTGTGCCAGACCGTCTTGTACTCATCTTACAAGACTTTCTCAGGGATCGAACGTTTAGCTATCGCACCGAGGGAACGCTCTCCTCCCCGCATCCAATTCACGCAGGTGTCCCTCAGGGCTCTGTACTCTCACCCATTCTCTTCTCGCTGTACACCAGCGACATCCCACGATCTGAACCTAATGTTCAGATCGCTCAGTTTGCGGATGATACTGCAATCTACTCTACTGGCTGGTTCAAGGTCAGGCAGAGATGCGCCATCCAACGAGCCATCACCGTAATCGGTGCATGGTTTCGTAAATGGCGGATTGCAGTAAATCCTAGCAAAAGTGCAGCAGTGTACTTCACTGAGACCCGGCGGAATCTCATGCCGTCACCCATAGTCCTATTCGGCGAACCCATCCCATGGGCTAAATCTGCCAAATACCTGGGCGTCACTCTTGATCGCCAACTCACTTTCGCGAAACACATTCAGATTGTTCGCAATAGGGCGGCCTTCATTATGGGTCGTCTTAATCCCCTCATAGGCAAAAACAGTAAAATGTCTCTTAGAAATAAGACGACTCTTTACAAACTTTGCATCCGCCCAATCATGACTTACGCATCTGTAGCGTTCGCCCATGCTCAGAAACACGACCTCCACAAACTTCAAGTGATTCAGAATCGCTTTATGCGCAGGGCAGTGGGCGCTCCGTGGTACTTGCGGAACGCCGAACTGCACTGCGATTTCACCCTCCCCTCTATTACGCAGTATATGAAAGACTGCTCCCGCCGCCACTTCGACAAAGCTCCCCACCACTCGAATCCCCTCGTGGTCGAAGCGGCGAACTACTCCACTGACACAACCGATCCCCATTTCCTTCCCCCCCGTCGCCGTCCAAGGCATATTTTGGGTGACCCGGACGACCCCATCGCAGCCGTTACTTCGGCAGCTTTAGCGTCGTCCCAAGGGAACCCCGGTAATGGTTGTAGACCCGACCAGGGCTGTGATCCCGATCGCATTGTAGGCTCCGGCCGAGATCTTCTTCGCAGCCCCAGTCGCAGTCGAGGTAATTCACACACACACGATTGTAGTCCCAGCCACGGTGCGGGTGGGAGTATACACCGCGGCCCCGGTCGCGATGTATCCTCCGGCCCAGCAAATGGCTGCGGACGAGGTAACACTGGTTTTCTATGTAGTCCCAGCCACCATGGCTGTGGGCGAGGTATTACACATTCTTATTGTAGCCCCACCCAAAGTACAGTCATGAGTGCACAACGCGACGATCCTGGTCGCGGTGTGGACCCATGTCGCGGAAATGGGAGGAGGCGAGGTACACAAGGTTATGATTTAGTGGTAAACACAGTCAAACACCGAGCTCGCCGGCGAGCTCGAGGCAAAAGTTATGTCTTGGTTAGATTCTCTCCAAATAGTCGTAGAGTTAAAATTCATAGGGCCCACTTTCAACGGTACACTTATGTACCGGGGCGATTCTCTCCTACTCCCCTCTCTCCTGGCGACGGCCCAAGCCGAGGTCCGTACCCTAGTGGTGCCCTTGAGCAAGTCGCCTACTCCTCTCCTTGCGGCGAAGCGTCTTCAACGCTCGCCTTAGGCGGTGCGCCCTCTGCGCCCGCATCTGGCTGAGTGCCATCTGCGCTCGCCAACCGTCCGGTGACGCTGTAAATGCCGGTAGAGGCAAACAGCATTAGTCCGTTCTAAAAAAAAAAAAAAAAAAAAAAGCGCAGCAGTCAGTCGTCCCTAGGCAAGCTCAGAGTGAACATCTCAGGTAAAATGTTACTTCCTATTATATAGATGTACATTGTACAGTTTGTTTACTCGTATATACTTTATTAAATGTATATTATGTACTTCAATAGTCTTAATTATAACAAATTGTAATAAATATTATATTTAATAATATACGGAAGTATAAAATTATAATGTTTGCAAGATTAAAATAATAATGCGAGTTACATCTTTTATTTAAAAATGCCTTCTGTATATATTATTTTCCTTATTTATTCATTTTTGCTGTTACGCGCGAGCATGTTACATCTGATTGACAGATTCCTTCTCTCTCGCTCCAAGTCCAAGTTGTCAGTCATATCTTCGGTCATTATATGCCCAAGATACCTAAACCTTTCCACAACCATTACTGGCGAATTCATCAACATTACATCCGGCACGATCTCCGGACCCTTACCTGCGCGAAATACCAGCATCTCTGTTTTGGCTACATTATATTTTAAGCCGTTCTTTGCTGCGTATTGTTCGCATACATCCAAAAGTTTCCTTTGTCCGCTGATCGAGGGGCTGAGAAGCACCATATCATCTGCATAACTTAGGTTATTGAGGCACACACTACCAATATGGCATCCGACACTGGTGCTTCTCAGCTCTCCTATCAGGTCAAATTTCTTCGCTGCAGAGCCGACTAAACTGGCCAGCATGCAGACGGGCGAGTTTAGTACAGCCCAAGTTAGTACATTGCGGACTATAATACATTGCATTTGGACAGTTATGATTTCATTATTTATTGACAATGGGGTGAAACGGGGGATAATATTTTTTTCAAAAGTTATTTGTTTTGGAGCTACAGTGATGAAAATTGATGACTGGATAGGTAATTAAAAATAAATAGTGATACTTTCAATATTTTTGTCAGGGATGACTTAAGGGGTGAATCGGAGGATATTTTTTTTTTTAAAGTTTTTTGTTTTTGGAGCTACAGTGATGAAAATTGATAACTGGATAGTTAATTTAAAATAAATAGTGATACTTTCAATATTTTTGTCAGGGATGACTTAAGGGGTGAATCGGAGGATATATTTTTTTTAAGTTATTTGTTTTTGGAGCTACAGTGATGAAAATTGATAACTGGATAGGTAATTTAAAATAAATAGTGATACTTTCAATATTTTTGTCAGGGATGACTTAAGGGGTGAATCGGAGGATATATTTTTTTTTAAAGTTATTTGTTTTTGGAGCTACAGTGATGAAAATTGATAACTGGATAGGTAAATTAAAATAAATAGTGATACTTTCAATATTTTTGTCAGGGATGACTTAAGGGGTGAATCGGAGGATATATATTTTTTTAAAGTTATTTGTTTTTGGAGCTACAGTGATGAAAATTGATGACTGGATAGGTAATTTAAAATAAATAGTGATACTTTCAATATTTTTGTCAGGGATGACTTAAGGGGTGAATCGGAGGATATATATTTTTTTAAAGTTAGGTATTTGTTTTTGGAGCTACAGTGATGAAAATTGATGACTGGATAGGTAATTTAAAATAAATAGTGATACTTTCAATATTTTTGTCAGGGATGACTTAAGGGGTGAATCGAAGGATATATTTTTTTTAAAGTTATTTGTTTTTGGAGCTACAGTGATGAAAATTGATATTGTAAGTACATATTTGTTAAATAACCCAGCATCCTGGTTTACGCTGAGAACAAAAGTTTTAGGAATTAAACTAACGTCGACGGATGTGCAATAGGATTAATAATACAATATTTTTTTATGTTATTAGGAAACAGTACAAGCACAAGGCCAGCGTGATGTTAATTGGTAAGCTCTGCCTAGAACAGATCCATTTCGTCACAAGTAACGCACTGCACTGCGTCTGTAACCCTGAGGTATTGTGCCTCATAAGTGTGTGTAATTTCAACGGCAACCATAATTTTAAACCAACACACAGTATTGCGAACATTACTGCTTGACGGTAGAAAACGGTAACTTGAATATTATATATACAAACTTACGAGTCCACTATTAAATCAAACCTTCGGTGTCGTGAGACGAATGCACAATAAAACCTTAACTGTTAATAAATCACAGATAACTTTATGGTATAAGAGTTTAGTGTTCCAATTAGCGAGATTTACAGCCGGCAAGTAGGTCAATGTTAGGTCGTAGGGCCACTAGGACTTAGTACTTATACAAATGTAAATTCGGTTGATTTCAGGCAGATAACATGTAGGTCATTACCACTGAGCTGCTTATCGTGTTCCGTTCTGATTTTTAGAAATTTTATTATTTTGGTTATAAAACTAAAATATTTCAAATTATATTAGCGTAGACTAGCTAGTAATGGATGATAATGATGATGATTAAAAGTAGGTTCCCTATATTTTTTTTTTGTCATAAATTAACGTGGCATACATTTACTTATCATAATAATAGTAACACACAATATTCATTTGGCGTAACTTTTTTGGCACAATTTTTAAATAAGGACAAAAACTGTTAACTTAAACTATATTTATGCTTAACTAGTATGCTAAAAGACAATTATGTCAAACTATGATTAATGACAAACAAAAATATGCGCAACTCATTATGCCAAATCCCCTGGCATAATGAGTTCCCCAGGGATCCCTGAAGAGTATCCTCTGTCCTTTCCAGGGATATAATCTATCTCCTATTCAAATTTGATCGAGATCGATTCAGGCGTTTAGTCGTAAACACGTAACTAACAAACTTGCTTTACCAATTATAGTATGCAGTTAGGTTGTATACGAACTAGGTACCGGTATATAACTACATATTTATATATGGAATATAGTACTTTGCAGATGTTGCTGAAAGCTCAGGGATTGAGCAGTTAACTGTGTGCTGCGCCTTCCACTGCATTATATATATTGTCTATGCAGTAGATACACTTACTACGTCAGTAAGTCATCCACCTGTAGCGTCACCCGTGCGAAACCGGGGCGGTTCGCTAGTAATCCTTATTCTTAACTTATAACGCTCAGATTTGAATACCACCATAATTATCTGGTTGAAACTGCCCGCACTAGACGAAGTTTCAACTGTAATTACACGAAGCTGCGGCGCACTTCTGGAACTTTCGAAACTACCTTCATAAAGCCGCGGCTGTGGTGGGCGCGCCAGTGGACACTATGCAGTGACGCTTAGTGGAACAACTTACTTAAGTTTAATGAAAGCCGTTGTACGCATCAAACGTTTCAATGACGAGTGGTACCTACTTTATTACTTTTTGATGGGAGACAGTTAAACTTGAGTTCTACCAATTAGAAGTGAAATTGAAAACAATACTCGTAAATGTATCTGTCACCAGTGAGTTCATAGTTCTCTAGGGGTTGTGCAAGATCATAATAGATTCTGCGCGCGACTTCGTACGGGTGCAATTAGATTATGGCGATCCCTCAGGAGCTAAGTGTGGAATTGGGACAACAAGCGTTGATCTTGTATTTGCTTGTGTATTTAATTATTCCAAGGTCTAAGTTATGTTCATGTTAAATTTCAAGCAAATCCGTTGAGCCATATCGGCGAGAAGAAGCTACGAACACAAATGGCTCACGCACTCACTGTTTTTTTTTTCAATCTTTATTACGTATGGTGACAATGTCCTTCCCACAGAAAAATTTATATATATATATATATAATGTACTAGCTCTCCGTGGGTTCGTTTGCGAGTCTAGTAGTTTTGGAACCAAATCAAAATCAATCAAATCCAAAAAAATACACATATTTCCTCCTTTTCATATTATAGTGTAGACTATGAGAACACACACACACGTACAAACTTTCACATTAGTAACGCATAAATTAAAAAATAAAATACATAATAACACTACTGTGGAAAGGGATCTCTTTAGTATGAACCTCGAATCATACAGCACAGTATTACTGCTCTCTGCGCAAATATCGCCTTAAAACAGCAGCACAAATAGCCTAGGACTATGAACGCGGATTTAAATTATTGACTTTGTTATAAACAATATTTTAATCATCTTTTTTCTATGATTTTTTAACTTTTTACCGTGTATTTAAGTAGTACTTAGTTTAATAAAACTAGTACTTCTACGAACAGCAGACCTCGTGAGTGCATAGTCTTATTAGCGGCATTTTTTTGCAGTAATTCACAACCTATTATCCCGGAATCCACTTGACCAAATCTTCCTTTTTAAAGTCAGGTACCTAATGTTGTACCAAATTTGATCAAAATCGGTCGCTAAATAACGCCGCAGAAACCCTTTCCCCCTTTGTTATAAAAATATATTAAATAGTAGAATATGCATACCAAGTTCCGTCAAGGTTGGCTGAAAATGCGACCAGCCATGCAATTCTCTAAGGGCAAACATTGTTGCATCTTTGGCAGGAATGCCAACGAACACCTAACAGTCAAAGTTGAGACGCTTCACTCGCTCGGAGATAAGTAATGCTTGATACTTAGTTACTTTATGTTATCTTCTATTCACTTATCATCTACTATGTTAATAATTAAATTAAATATCCAGTAGATTATTATGTAGTACGTACATCCTTGGGAGACTGCTCCATACAAACTATATTCTTCTCTGGATCTCGACACTAGCGCCAATATCTTTATGTGGCATTAATGTTGATTAGCTTGAAGTTGATAAAATGCACATATTAATAAAATACTAGGTACTAGTTATGGATTTTCAGAAATGTCCCTAAGGTGGTGAGTCAAGCCAAGCCACTGAAGGATCACCTAGTATGTATATATACAAACACGGCGCTGTTCCCTAGCGACGTTATTTCGCGCCAATACGTTGGCACTGTGACAAGGCACGTCGTTTAAATCACACTTTGCGTTGTTTGAAAACATGAGAATGAAAATATGTCTCACAATATTCAACACTGCCTCCAGTTCTCTCCCACGCTGTACCCGCACGAGTCCCATACGTTTGGCAATGATTGATCTTTGTTTATGCTCTACAAGTTTATACACAGAATCAATCAGGGTTGTTTTCCAAAACCCGATGCTGTTAATTCTCGTTTACAGAGTACCTACAGGTGTTTTTAATACATCAAGTGGTCAAGTCGTTCGTCGGACCATATATTTATACCTAAATGTATTTACTCTTGATGTGCTAGTGTGTGACCACCATCTTACTTGATGGAAGGTAAGTGATGATGCGGGCCAAGGTATCGTACAAGACTTAAAATAGCAACTCGTTCTCAAGGACAGCCGGAACACACTGTTAGGTGCTTAGCGACAGGTTTTCAAATGTAAAGGTGGTAACTAGCCAGGCGGATACAAGAAGTGCCCTACCTTCGTGCTGTGTTTCATCACGATGTTACCTTCATCGAAAGCACAAGACTAAGGTGTGAATCGATCCTGTGGGGAGGGTGTAGTGAGCCCTCTCCGTTACTATCTCGTGGGATGCCCTGGAACACGCGGGCCATCCACACATCGTAAGGACCTAGCCCTAATTGGGGGCACCGGCCATCCCCACAGCCAACGCCCCAGGTCCTCTGAGCGGAGACGGAGTGCGAGCCCGATCGGCTCGCCTCCGTGTCCGCGCTCTCCGGAGCGGGAGAGAGAGGGGATCTCTTTCTCGCTCCTCGGCCTCTCTCTGCAACATCACGACCTCGCAGAAAGAGACCATCGCCTCCCACGACCTCTCATCGTCTACCATCTTGGTTAAGATGGTAGACAAAGAGAGGTCCGCCCCCACTAATGCAACTAGAGATTGCCGTGCCTCGGCAGCCCCTTGGCAATCTTCCAACACGTGCTGCGCGGTTTCTTCCGCGCAGCGTCATGAGGTCAACCTTACGTCAACCATCGCTTCTACTAGTATGACGTCTTCAGACATCTGTTAGTTGGGTTAGTTGTCTATTACACTTTCAACAAGTTTCTTTGAAACATCAACCTTAAATTAAATCGCATACCTACATATTTTATAATGTTTATCGCGATGTTTCCAACACATTTCAGTAAACATATGGTCACGGCAATGTGAGTAAATATCTATAAGTGGAACGTCTTCCCTACTAGCGTTCATTCACGCAGGTTTAGTGCGAAACGTGTGTAGGGATGTCAATATCGCATCTACGAACAAATCTTCAAACTTCTTGTTGGTAGCCTACCTACACAACAGAAAATAATAACATTTAAAAACTATCAACCGCGACCGCTCTGCCGGCACTCGCGTAATGATCGCCGGCAAGCGTCCTCCGTCCCCACCGCACCGCCTCTTACCTACCACTTTTATCGCCTATTTATGGCGAAGACTTTCTTGGGGCCACGCGCTCCAAGTACTTTGGTTATGGGTCGACTAGATGATAGTTTTTATAGTATTACTTTTTAAAGCACTAACACCTGCTTTAGGGATCTCTTTGGATGGTACTGTTAAACTGTACAATAGATGTCGCTCCGTCCTCGCAAGACGGTTAGTCAAATAGAGAGTTAAAATTCGATGCTCGGACCAGAACCTCGGTGGCCTAGTTGGTCAATGGCGTCCGACACGGAAAGTCAGAAGACGCGGGTTCGAATCCCGTCCGAAGATGGAATTTTTCTCTCTATAAATTTCAATAGATGATAGTTGTTTGCTATGTATTGATGCAAATTATGTTTATGTACCGCCTTCCATAATTTAATCAAAACGTTCCCGATGCACACTGTACTTACACACGGTGCCCCCGTGTCCATCTTACTTCCATCGTACTTGCCAATCATCATCTCTATTTAAGTTTGGGTGTGTTTTAATTTATGTGGTGTCTTTAATCCGTCTGAAGTTGTTTAGTTTCTGTAAGAATCGCAAAGACGTAAAAATAGATTTCTCAACTAAATTAATGCTTTCACTCTACTATCGCTGCAAATTATCTACTGCTGATAGGTTCTGCGTTGGTGACGTCAGCACGAACGCTTACCACCTGCCAATAAAGCTATTTTAACACGGTGTTGAAACTATTATTACATCCGTATCCGTATCTAGAAACTTTAAATCGATCAGTTAATCGATATTTTATTTGTAAGAATACATGTAAAGGTATTCTTTCAAATTAATCTCACCAATAGAATCATTGCGCAAGTATGATGTTTGGATAAACGTACTGATTTATGAATACATGGAAACCTGTATACTTTCTTACTCTGAAACTATGGCATGAATGAAACGATTTGTCAAATTGAATCTAAAATATTCAACAGCGATAGTTGATGTCCTGAAATAACAGATGGGCTGAAAAAAGTTCGTATGTCGTAGTCATGTCCCGCACGGGGCTTAGTCACCACAAGATGATAATAATTATGTGCATTTTGTATTATTCTATGTTCTAATGCTCGTATAAAAACAGGGACATAGAAGTCACCCGCTTCAGGAAGCACTCGTGCGTACTGTAAGGATGGCGCCCTTTAAAAAAATACCCTTTTATTGACTGAAAACTAAATTATAATGTCACTGCACAATTTAAGATTTACATAAAATATATAGAGAAACAATAGGTATTAGGTACTGGACGAAAGTTTGAGTTTGACTGACTAAATAATTATGAAAAACAGTTTCATCTAGGTAACGTAAATATTGCTTACATTGCGTTTACTTACATTAAGTTTTGTTCATAACAGTACGGTGACTACAAGGTTACCCATGCGAAGGTTGAAAACCACACTGGGTACCTGTGTTACACGCCATTGTGTGTTTATACCCCATGTCCCTGGAGTGTTTTAGCTCCATAGTTCTCTATCTAAGACAAAGATCTGTGCCCCAGCCGTGGGAATTTAATTGGGCTGATTATACTTCAATTTCTTTTTTTTTATTCCTATCGCCATTTGAAACTTAGTCAGTATTGTCTTACATACGGATTTATAGTAAATACACATGTAATTCTTAAAATCTCCATGCAAAAGAACTGCACTCCAAGTGGAGAGTTGTGGGTAGGTACTATTTACTAACTCATTTTTATCACCGATCCTACAAATAGCATCTGCTTGAGCCTCGTTCACATTTGTTTGAATTTTCCTTAGTATTAATTGTTTCTTATTTAAAAAAAAAATCTATATTAAAAAATATTTTGTGACACTTCGCTGACGTGTCAAGCTCAGATGCGGGAGGGAGGGTGGTGCACGCCCCCAAATAGGCCAAAATCATTGTTTTCTTTTCAGCGGAAGTGTCTCTAAATATTTTTTAATATCGTTTTTTGATAATGGATTTCCGCAAAGTAACGCCTGAATCAATAAATTATCAAAAGTTTCTTATTTTCTTTCAGTTTTAGAAGTTTACAGCGAACAAATCGATATGTATCTTGGTGTCTCTATACAACCCATGGACTACACGGGTAAGCGAGTAATTCCGTTATTCAGACGTACAGAGCAAAGGAATCAACAGTATTTATGAAGTGCATGGCTTTTAGGAATGCAAAGTAAATAAACTTTATTGTTATTGTATGGTATTCATTTCCATTCAGCCTGTGGCATATTACCTTATGGGCTATAGATATATAATTAGTCAGTGCCATTTGTCTCTTTATTATAGCGCATGTATTATATAAGTAGAAAGTTGTTCTTATCGTAAAAAACAAAAGCCAGGCTTATCCAAAGTCATAGAGAAAGCCAGTCTAAAGTATATCGCAGTTTTAATTAAATATCAAACAATTATTTAAAATGTATATCAGAATTAACCCTCTCTACCTACATGTACCAGTACGTAGGTACTATAGGTAGGTACACAACGAACAATAAACGCAATTTATGTTATCTAGTCGATCCAACCCAATGTTTGCGAGTCATGTTGTTATAGTATGTCTGCTATTAGCATCCACGTCGTACGTTTTTGTGATATTACTCGAAATTTGTCCTGAGGCTGAAAGACGTAGACGTCAACCAACGTCTAATGCAGACACCATGTAAACACCTATTGTATGTATATACTTTTCAAACATATTGAATCATATTTTTACTTTCTTGTGTTTTATTTTTTGCTATCACAGCTGTGCTTATCTATTTTTTTCTCTTATGTTCTAAGGAGGATTATGTTTTAGGGTGTATGTACTCGTACGTATGCTAGGTCACAAGCGTCCCACAAGGTTGATGAATTTTCATAAATGATAACTCTAATTTGATTTGTCTGTATATACTCCGAGTTACGTCATAAAACTGCACTGAAAAAAAAATGTTTAATGTTTAAAATAGTGGTATATCAATTTAAACTACTTAATAGTACTATTGTAAAATACTTAACATTTTTCAGCTATTAACATATTATGTAGTAGGTAAGAAAAAGTTAGTTAATCATTAATTGCAAATTGAACAAAATGCCCCAATGCAAAAAAAACCGAAAAGAAGCAATATAATTACTCCAGGAGGACGGAGATAAAAATGACCCTTATAAAACGCCTACCTCTCCATTTTTAGGCTGAGTGTTGTAGAAGACGAAGAAACCGGACTAGGTACGCCTCGTGCGCATGAGACTGCCTTGGTAGATATAACCGCAGTAAATTCTGATGCGAACCAATATTGCGCAACCTTATTTAAAGCTTTTTCTTGGGTTATACTTTTCTATATATTATTTCACTACACATAATAACATACCCTACCGAACAAACACAGAATTATCAAAATCGGACTACTCTGTGAAATGGCATGCGTGTTCATACATAAAAAAAATAAACTCGTCGTCTTGAGAACCTCCTTCTTTGTTTGAAAATGTTATGTATGTATTAATTAATGATAGGAAGGAAGTAGGCTTTCTTATTATTGTATTATTTCATGGATTTCATGCCGTCCTTTGGAAAGGCAGAACTGGGGCTGTAGCAAACACTTAGAGGCATGTTTGGTATTAAATATACAACGTTGTTTAAAAAACATAAACATTTTGAATGTAGGGTAACGGTATAGGTACATCTATTACAAAATAGGTAAAATGGGAAGAGTATTGATATAAACTTATATGTGGCAAGTGATAAATCTGTAGACAAGACTACGGCACCTGCCAAATTCATTTTCATCTCAAATGTTTAGCGGGTGGTGACTCGTCACCCACTAAACGGGCCCCCATAAGTTATTGTTTTTATAAGTGTAGAGCACACCTCATACATAACCCTCGTACTACATTTGTTTAACGTTACCTACTATCGTGCAAATTTCCGTATTTAGAAAAAGCTAGGTAGATCCGTAAAGACAAAAAGTTAGTTTGTTAGTTTACGACGAAAATAATAACCTAGTATTTTTATATAGCGTTGATGCCTCCATAAATATTTTATGATTCTATAACTTTATCATCAGCGAAAGCGCCGCGCCGAGGCAAAGAAACAATAAACATTGGCGAATGCGTTCGTTTGCTATTTTTATATGACTGCTAGTCATCCTTTAGCCAGCCATTAAGTCCACGACTCACAGTGACCTTCGAGAGAAACACAGATTTTTTAACATTAATGCCTGCTTTTCTACTGACTTCCCAAAACAGGAGGAGGTATTCAATTCGACTATATGTTTTTTTATGTTTGTTACCTCATAACTTGCGATTGGGTTAACCGATTCTCAAAATTATTTTTTGTTTGAAAGCTGGTGTTTCCCGTGTGACCAATTGAGACCAATTAAATTTCTTCAAATTCGGTTTAGTAGTTTTTGAGATACACTCCAATAACTGAATAGAATGGAAGTCGGTATTAAAATGTACTTTAAAGACTACCGCCGCGTTCCAAAATATATAGAGCCTACCGAGAAGAAGCGGCAAGAAACTCGGGGCCATTCTTTTTATATAGATGTTTTTATAATGTTTTTACTTAGGTACTACAAATATTAGCTCCAGTGTGTTACATCCTTACAAAGGAGAACATAATAATGGTATCAGTAGGGCAAGACACGCTACACTTTGACATCTTAGTACACGAGTAGATAGATCCTGGAGTGATCAGTCCCAAGCTGTTTTATCCTCCAAGTAATCCGAAATTTTGTAAAAACCTTTTTGACAGAGTTTAGTTTTAATAGTAATTTTAAACTATTAATAGGCAAATCTCGGAACTACTGGAAACAGATCGAGTTGGAAAGGCATTGTTCGGCAGGAGCTGATCCACGGTAGTGGTTACGACCTTCAGCAATGAGGAAAACAATACGAGGAGGAGGAAGAGAATATTGTAATGAAATAAACTGCAATTTCGTATTTATATTAAAAAACAGTTTTTGTTGTCTGGGACATTTTGTAATAAATCAAAGACTTCTTTTTTCTGCTGGCTTCATCATTATAAAATCGTCACTTACACTATCGGATGACATTTTGGAGAATTATTTAGAATAATTAATTAAAAGCGTACTGTAAAATTATCAATTTAACAAAAAACTTAATTGAACAATGCGTAACAAATGGCTGCCATGTTTTTTTCGTAGTTTAGAAAAAAGGTTGCTAGCCTCCTTTCATTGAAAATCGAGTACCTAAAATGAAACAATAAAAGGAGGATTGCTCAAATAATTTAATAATTTATTGCATTTTTATAACCGGCCAGCTTTATTTGCGGCCCAGTGTATTATACTGTCAAATCTCAAGTCAAGGGAGAGTCACGTCTCCTTCTGGAATACTTGTCTAAAACCACAAACTAAAGGAAAAGTAAGTAAGTTAATGGAGTTTTGGCGCGAACGCGGAAAGTCAACGTTTTTCCATTGTATTATTTATCAAAACTTATGCTTTTTTTCAGTGTTAATGTTTAAAATTGGTGGCGTTTTACTCATTAAGTGCTGTTTTACGTGCATGAGTGTGGGCAAGTGATATAATGTGGTGAAATGTGTTTTTCCGTGTTGTTTCCAAAACTCCATAGAAGCTAATCGTAAAGTTGCCACCACTTTACTAAAGCATGACTTAGACTGACTGGACCATGACTGACTGGACCATGACTGACTGACATTTTGGACTCAGACTCTGACTGACTACGACTTATATCACCAGAATATTCTACTAAAGCTTTGTAATACAAATAACTTGACACTGGCAAATGCACGAGAAGTGCGGGACCATAACCCTTTAAGGAGGGAAAACGAAAAAAAAAGTTAATTAATGACTAGGTGTGATAAGTTTTGAGCCCTATGAAGGTAAGGTAGGATATATTCCAGTACGTGTGACCTCTCCATTAAATGTCATTGACCTAAAGGGGTGAAAGTTATAAAGAAAACATTTTTTTGTTTATTTTGTGAAGTTCATGGGACTAGACTTAACGAAAAAGGGTGAGGGAGAGTTTTTCGACATAATGACTCTATCGTAGGCAGCTGTTAATTATTAATTAACCCGAGAAAGTTCAGAATAAGGCTGTACTTTTTTGTTTTGTGTAACTATATAAATGATTTATTCGAAGTTTGTAAATTGTTATTAACTTTTTTTGTCCTATGTAACGAGTAAGCTTACCAAAAGATTTGCATTTAAATTTCATCGACACCGTCTGAAAGTAAAGAAGTTGGTTATGAGTAACTAACTGACTTGTTAGCACCTTGGCTTTAAATAAAAGCAAACAAACTCTTCTGCTTTATCATAATAGAAAATATAATTGCATATCTAGATGAAATCATTCTACAACCAAGCGTTGATAAGTAGTATACTATATTGTAGGGGCGTCACACCTACTTCACTAGTGGAAGTGGGTTTGATGTATTTTAACATTTTTAACTAACTTCGCCCTGCGGTTTCACCTGCTCGGTGATGGGGGTTGTTGATGATGGTCTTATTCATAAACCACCCCCTTATATAGTCGCACAACATACTTTTAGCAAGCATCTAAAAAATTACTTGATATATTTACAAAAAATATAAATAAGTAAAAACTTTCCCGAAGGCATAATGGAAGTACAATATGTAGTATACATTTATTTATGCTTTGCATTACATATCAAGTAGGTACTATAGTTTATATTTTGTGATACATATTTTGATATATCTACACTTACCTTTTTATAATGTGAATTACTCGTTGCAATGCAATTTAATACGTCTTAATTTACTATTTATTCGTTAATCAAATTACATTTTACCTAATGGAGCATCGGCGTTAGGAGTTTACATACATTTACCATATTTATTAGTTAAGTTTTAAGTTCGGCATGCGTATTTTGATGGTTATGATATTTGGCACAACTCACTGGGCACTGACAATATTCAGCATTTTACAATCGTTTTAATAAATATATATAACTATATTGTTGGTTCTTGCTCCTGATATGTTATTTGTAATGTTTTTTATACCTTTGGTTTTGTACACACTCTGTATGCTTCTTTGTAAATTGTTGTATTTTCTACTCATTGTTACACTGGCGTTCGTGAAGTCGGTCATGAGTTCCGACTGAAAACCAGCGCTAAGGTTTTCAACCCTAGCATATGCTGAGGCGGGTCTCATTCCCGACATCTCACAACATTACAAAAAGTGTTTTGTTTTCAGGTTTACTCAATAACTTTGTTATCTTTGCCATGTAATTTATTGTTATGTTGTGTGATGATCTGGAATAAATCTATATTCTATTCTATTCTAAATAAACTCCTTGATCTTTATTGAGCTTTTCGCGATGATCCATGCAAAAATGGTTTTTTACGACATATCTTCTAGGTGTTGCTCTTATGTCGTATCCGGCCAGCATTAAAATTTTAAATACATCTACGTTCCAAGCCATGTTTTTACCCGACTTTTCCAATCTTATTAAAAAAGATAATTTAAATTTTAATTTGAACAGAGTTCTTTGCAATAATTACTGGTAACATAATGCTGGCTGAAGGTGCTGGCTCCTTAAAAACTATTCTCACTAGTCCGGGAGCCTGTGAACGCAATGTAACAACTACCTATAAGCTACGAAGAAATAGACTATTATTTCTTCGTAGCAAAAACTTAATAAATTAATCATATTTCGCGAGACATACGAGATTTACGATTGATTTATTATTGAATTGGTCCAGTCCACTTGTTGAATAACATCGTCCACGCCGCTATGACTCTGCTGTCATTGTAGACGTTGCAGCACGCGCGTAAACCAATCCCTGCTTTCCTTCTGAATTTAAACCAATCACCGAACATGTCTATTTGTAACCTCGGAAGTAATTTGTATTTGGAATCATACGATGTTTTGATTTGAAGGGCCACTTTTTGTGTGGAATTTGTTCTGAATTATGCTTCCTGACTATTATTTCTTCGTAGCCTATAAGTCAATAAAAGAAACTATTTGGTTTGACAGTTTATATTTGTGCTTATAATCGCAGGATTGACATGTCTATGATTACAGTCCACCCGTCTCCTGCAGCCTCAGCACGTGCGCTCATTCGACTGTAACGAAATATAGAAACCTATCAGGTGCAGATGATAATGACAGCATAATATGATAAAAAACAGATGGTTTGTTATGACACAGCCGAGTAAACCCGCGTGCATGCGCACGTGCTGAGGCGGCAAGAGACAGGTGACAGGTGGATCATATCAGACAAATGTCAAGTCGGCGATATATATAAGCAATGATATGATATAAGTATTTTGTTCGTCAATCTGTGTATCACCACATGCAATTATTAAAAAAAATTTAATTCATTTCCATTTCGAAGTATGAACTCCGTACAATAAATACGGATAATGTATTTTCTACGCTCTTTAATATAATTTCAGTAAGTATACAAGTTTTCTACTATTGACCGTAACTTGCACTGTTCCCAAAATAGATAAGTAAAATTTAAATGGCACATACTGTTAGTTATTCTGTGTGTATGCAAAACATTCATACATTATAAAAAATACGACATTCCTCCTTTTCTACTTTCTTCTATCGTAAAAAATATATATTTTAGCGGCTCAAAGTAAAATTTGTTTTAATACCGGTGTTGTTAGTTGTGTAGTATAAGTTACTATATGTGTTCGAGGATCGAAGCGTCTCAGAAGGAAGGGAGCTACCAATTATGTTACATATAGACAGAAGATCTACCAACTGCGCCCAAACGGACAATCGAATATTAAATGAAAGATTGACCTCATAGGGAAAAAAACTGGTGCATTTGAAATTCCAGACATACCTACTCATAACCGTGACTGTGATACGTCCTTGCTATAATTTCAAAAAGCTATTTCCCCTTGACGTTAATTTAAATTTTCATAACAAATGTTTTACAGCCTAGTTTTATGGTGGAACTGTTTCCAATTGGCTCGTTCTGAGAAGGTTACCGTAACCGATGACTCGGCACGTCAACACTGTTCGCTCATAACGTCCCAGGTTAACTAATAGTTGCAAGGTAGCTGCTATATACAAAAGTGCGGTTGTACGTGTGTCAGTGACGTGTGACCGCAGCGCCATCTGCTTGCCTTGACATTCAACTTGTCGCGCATGTGAACTGTGGACGTAGCGAAGCGAGGCGAGGCGATGGAGCTCGAGATGTTAACATGAGCAATATTCGATTCCCTGACGGTTGCAGTTTGTGCGAGCACTACATTTAGCGTGTTTTGTTTAATAATATGTGAGACTAGCTGCGCTCCGCCGTTTCACCCGCGTGGTGATGGATAATAACGATGAATTAAAAGTATATAGTGTATTTATGTTACTCAAGGATAGTGTAGCATTGTAATGTTGAAATAATTTATGAAATCGGTCCAGGAGTTTTTGCTGTTATTCGTTACAAGCTCTTTATAATATTATCAATATTAGTGTGCACCGCCCTCCCTCCCGCACAAACTGCAAACAGGAAGTATACAGAATAAACAGCACCCAAAACAACCCAATCAACCAAAAACGATTCGACACGTGTTTCGCCTCTACACGAGGCAACCTCAGGAGATGTTGACTCGACGAGCGCTAGTTTTTTGACAGTTTTTTTACTGTGGTTATGATGTACATATAGGGTTATGTGCAGTAAGCCTAGCAAAACATTGAACCATCGCCATATTTGTGAAATGGATATGGCGTTTGCAATTCTGCAGCAATCGGGTCAAGCCACTTTAATTGTCTAGTGGAATCAAGCTATGCTGTTAGGTGGTCAGCAGAGCGGCATTACCATCGGCAACATTGGAGATTTTGGAGAATGTAGATAGATAGATAACACTTTATAGAGACACCGCATTCATGACTTAATATTAGAAAAAAAACAATGCTAAAAACTAGGTGTAACAATGGGCGGTCTTATCGCTCAGAGCGATCTCTTCCAGACAACCCATTATATGAGTAGAAGTATGTGACTCATAAAAATCCCACAAACACTTGCAGTCGAGCACCATTGAGCGAAGAGATAACTATGACATGCTTTGCATGATATCCCGATTCCCGACTAATAATTCACAAGTAACTTAAAAAACAACACACGCGCAATATACGAGTACTTAGATGCAAGTAGACGCGGCGACGTGAGCCAGATCGCTATAGCTTCACGTCGCGTCGCTACGCAGTAGAACACCGGCCTGATGATTCACCAGAGCACGTGGACTAACTACTCGTAGATGTAAACTATAATAAAATTAGCTTTATGCACCGTAAAACAAGGAATGTCCGCGCGCAGCTCATGTGACTTTCCTCGTTAAACCTGCGCGTACTTGTATGCAAATATTTGAAGAAACATTCCAAATTGTGTACCACTTACTTAGGTAACGTGTTTGTTCACTGGTGGGTACGGTCTTAGTAGAACCAATTGAAGAACGGAGCAGAAACGTGGACAATACGAGAAATTGAAAAGAAGAAGATGGACGTTCTCGAAATGTGGTGCTGAACGAAAATGCTTGGAGTATCGTAGACTGAGTTTCGCAAGAACGTGTCAATACTCCAAGAACTCGGCATTAAGCAACGTCTGTCGGCTACTGTCCAATCCCGTATACTATCTTTCTTTGGACACATTTCCAGGCGAGACAACGACTCCATATAGCGCCTAGTCGTCCAAGGCAGAGTGGATGGTACCAGACTGCGTGGTAGGTCACCGATACGATGGACCGACCAAATCAAGTGTGCGGCCGGTGGCTCCTTGCATGAGTGCACCAGGATGACCGCAAACACGCAAAATTGGCGTGAGAACGTGAGGCGTATAACTTCTGGCCCCACCAACACTACTACATGACGATCACGACCGCTCTGTCAAGAGCGCAACGAAGAAGAAGAATCAATTATGCAACAATGCAGGAGTGCGGATATGCTAAGAGCGTTCCCACATTATCCGTCCCAATATCGGTATCGGACGTCGATAGTCGATAATGTGTGGTATTATTACATTATTTCAGCCATTTACTCGAGCTTCCGTCCGAAGATATTTTATGTATGTTTCCTCCCTATTTAGTTTAGCAGACTTCAGCGCTTCAAAAATCATGTAAGTACATCAAGATATCAGGATTCGTCAGTGTATTTGCTCACTTTGTCGCATAATATTGTGGATACATAATCATTAGAAAAATGCTAAAAACCTCTTAACGTCCAGTACATCTGTTAAAATCGACTAAAACCACCGATAGTCACCTCCCTATTTTAGTTTCCTTCCTTCACAATGCCCCTTCCCTAGCGGCTGACAGGCGATCAAATCGATCACTTTTTACTAGGTACCAGGTTTTTTTATCAAATACCAAAATTAATAAGAAGCAAAAGTGTTCCCTTTTTTTATGAACCATAAGGAAGAGGAATACCTTTAACGAAGAAAAAAGGAGTACCTACATGATATATTTACATGACTGGTCGGCCGGCCAGCTCCGCGACTGCCTGCACTCAGAGGCGCCAGTAATATCCCAACTCAGACAAAATAAAAAAGATTTTGTCTGAGTATCCCAATCCCATCGGTATGCTTTTTTATGAATCATCCCAATACCTAACAACATCACAACAAACAACGTTAGTTCTCAAAATAAAAACATTAAGTTTTTGTAGTAAGTACTAGTTCCGCCTTATTAAAAGGAAAGCAACTACGACGTCTACGACGCAACGCTTCCCGCGAGGCCGTAGCAAAAGCCGCGCGCCTGAGTCGCGCGACTACTTCATCGGCTATTTATATCGATTTTTATATCGAAAATTAAGAGATTATAACCTTTTCCCAATAACTCTGTACACTCACAATGAGATTTAAATATTAAACAAACAACAACAGCCCAACAGAAGGTTTAACCCAACCTCATCACCGTACGAGAGTCACATTATGAGAAAATAACATAAGCTTTGCATCCATCAAAGTCCGGAAGTTGTTCCAGTAGATGCACTTCCGTATGCAAGCTCCGCGCCACCCTCCCCGCGCCGCGCCACACAGGAAGGTAATGTGCCGTGGTAGACTCCCATATCACACTGTACGGGATGGAACCTTGTTCTATTAATTATAATTATAATTATTAATTATAATTATATTCACTTATTCTTACTTAAATTATATAAATAATAAACTTTATTTAATCAACTTTTTCATGCATTTCTTGAACATTTATTCAGTTTACAATCAACACCAATGAAAAATAGGGAATGCACACTTTGAGATCACTTAATATTTCAGTAAGTACACGTATTACAGTCATAATTAAACTAGTTTAGCAAGTGTAAACAATAGTCTTCTTCTCTCCTCTTTCTGTTTTTAAAGTAGGTATGTAACAAAAGCCGAAAAAAAATAAGTCATAAACTAGAAACAATCAACACACAATAAATCAAAATTATAGTACCTAGTCATATCTTTAGTATTGCAGGTAGGTAAGTATCACAAAGTTTATTAAAATATAGCCTAAGTTGAACATGTAATATCTAAGTAACTTTAGGAACTTTTTTGTGACTAAACATAATTAACTATCACAACAAACGTACAGTCTTAGTTTTTTACTTTAAAAGTTAGTCTACACCTAATCCCTACAGTTAAGCTTAAGGCACCTTATCTTATACTTAAAAATCAGGAACTTTAAAATCACAATTGTATCAAGAAAAAATTACAAAAAGAAATCACACAGCCGTTCAATCAGAGTCACTTTCTAGTTCTGCTGTATTACTGGAAACGTGTGGCAAGTCTCTATAGAAACCATGGTATTTATATGGAATGACACCAGATCTGCACATGTCATTAAGATCTTTGTTTTTTCCATATGGAATAAGAACGGGGCCATCATAGGCTTGGGATATTGTAAAATCATTCTGGCGTTGGGTGTTTCTTTTGGTGGATCTGAGAACCACTAAAGTCTTCGGCTCGTCATCGAAATCGTATTTGTATTCTATCCGATCAAAAACGGAGCCCTTAACTTTAACCTCTCTAATTTGTGTCCACTTCATTTTTTCATTTCCTACATCTTTCACCCAGTTTCTGCTCGCCAACAAATCTTTGAAATTGTAGAAGTCTTGTGAGGACATTTCTCTTACATTGTACGGTATACCTTCTGTTTTCGCCCAACGCACCAAGCAGTACCATTCATCAGGAACGTAAATCATTCTCCGCTCACTCTCCCTTTCTATAAGTGCATGAACACTGTCCCCTTCATTTTGGGTATGTCCTTTCTCCATAAATCTATGCGTAATAGTTACTCCAAACTCCTTAGCAGCAAGCAAATATAAAGCAAAGACAATGCGGTTCCGATTTTGGCCAGCGCAATTGTCCGACCAAAATCTAAATTCTTTTACCCCTTTTTCAACATTAGCTTTAATGAAGTCGTACAAGCAACTTGAAACCTCATTAGCCCCTCTTTTGGCAATACACTCATGCCACATGTAACAAGTAGCAATTTTATTTCCAAGCTCAAACAGCGTAAAGTTGAAAGTATTCAATTTCCTTTTGTAGTAGAATATGCTTACCTCACCGTGTAGAGTCTGCAAAACTTTTTGAAAATTAAAGGTAGCTACATTGATTTCAGGATTTTCACATGCTTCTGCTTTATCAGCTTGTTTAAGTGATCGAGCTTTTTTTTTCGCGCTTGATGTTCCAAGAAACTTTCTTTTTCTTCTTCTGTGGGAAACTGTTTGTTCGCAAAGATATGGCAAACTTCACACAAGTCTTTTTTGGGCTTGTGGAACGCTAAGTTGAAATTAGCATTTACAATGTCACGGTATTGACTCGTGTTGGCTTGATTAGTGTATTTAATAGGATCATACCATTCAACATACAGTTTGTACATCTGCGAGGTACTTTTATGTTATTCAAGTACAGTTTCTTAGAATCTTTCCGTGCATAGTGTGAATCCACTCGATCTAAACAATTCACATGGTCTTTTACACTTTGTACCATTACTTCATCAATCACTCTAGGTTTATGGTCATACTTTCCTCTCTTGTCCTCTTCCACAGCGGCTATGCCGTCATACTTCTTCCAAGCCGTTGTTATTATTCGCTCACCAGAAGATATAGTACTTAAAAACATCGTCTTACAGACTCTTTTTGTTTCATTTTCTGCAGTTGGGAGATAGTAAACATAGGTATATTCCCGTTTGTGTTTGATTATTTCAGTAGTTTTACGCCCTTTGTTAATCTTTTTTGTGTACTTTATAACAAACTCCCAATGCTTATTACGATCGCCCAGTTTCCAAAATTTTGAAAAGATAGCCTCTCTTTGCTTTAGATCGTAGTTTTCAGTACACTTATATTTATACTTTTTCTGAAATTTGTTTACCTTTTTTATTTGTATAGGATTTCCCTTCGTTCTTCATTTGCTTTCTTTGAACTACACACCAATGCTCTTTATGTACAAGTCTCTTCTTTCCTATATCTATTTTGTAAGTTTTCTTCCTGGAAACTTTTTGTGTAGTCGGTGTTACGTTAGTGGAAGTGCCTGTTATAGTTGAAGGTGTTGGAAGATTTAGATAAACTTCATCGGGCCTAAGGCGATACGCTTCCAAGCATATGGCACAAAATTCATTTCCACATGGGTCTTCATGAATAGGAACTGGTGACGGTATTGGCGTTGAATTGACAATGGACGTTGATGCGCCTTTGGAGATTTCCTGCGTTTCTTCTGCTACAGAAATCTCAGTCTCTTCATGGATTCTCCTCTCAGAAATAGACTCGTCAGGAATTCTCTCTTCTGGTTTAGCCTCGTCATGAATTCTCTCTTCAGGTATAGCCTCGTCAGAAATTCTATCTTCAGGTATAGCCTCTTCAGGAATTCTCTTTTCAGGTATACCCTCGTCAAGAATTCTCTCTTCAGATATCGAAGTATTTACAGGATCGTCCCTATCACTGAATACATTATCATCGAACAAACCTTGTAGACATTGTGTCAATTCCTCATCGGAATGTACACGTATTGGTGAAGGCTCTTGATCTGCAAAGATAGATAATTCCTACAATGAATGTGTTAGGTGATCATGATAGGTGGACACCTACTTATAAGGCAGCTAAGTATCGAACTATCCATTTGTAGAGGGTAGCTGAGGTCCTACTTAATCTACCTACCAATGATCCAAGAGATTTGTTTTAGTCAATTTAATGTTTTAACAAGTCATAATACATCCGACAAAAAATTCTGCACATAATGCAGTTATTAGTGTAGAAAGTGACATATCCATCCGACTGACTAACTTTAGGTTACATGTAATAATGTCTAAAGTGACACATCCGACAAAACGTCTGCTTATAAACAATGTCGAAAGTGACACATCCAACAAAATCTTTGACTTTGCATACTTTTAATAATGTTGGAAGTGGTACATCCAACAAAATGATCTACTATATGTACATGTAATAATGTCGGAAGTGGTATATCCGACAGAATTGTCTGCTTGAAGCCCATTGAAAATAGATGTATCTACCGGAACCTACATTATTAAAGGAAATATACCTATATTATGCAAAATACGAATGGTTTCGTTACAAAGTAGCAATCTTTAAATTATTGGAATGGTTGTGTAATGTACAAACTCACTTTATTTACTTAGTAACATAAAGGGTGCTTACCGGGTTCTGTAGGTATAGGATAATCTTGACACTCACTTGTTCCCTCTTTCAACTGATAAACAGTTTCTCGTTTATTAGAATTTACTAAATCTAGAATCCGTTTTGAACGTTTCGACATGATGGGATCCTCACTTGTTTACACGCATAAAACAATAATAAATCATATAATGCAGTTTCGGCCGCGCGACCGCTCCCCCCTGTGACAAAGTGCATAGTGGCAGATCCGCGCGCACCCGCGCTCGCTCCGCCCCGCGGACATCGCCGGTTCCGTCACTACCTACACTGATGCGGGGACAAGGTTATTACAATTATTAACCAAGAAACTGACTAAATTTAATGATTTTCAAAAATATAAATTATGACATACGATAGATCTTTTTATTGTGATTCTATTTATGTAAAAAAGTGAAAATTGGTAAAAATGAATATCCGACATTGTTAATAGGGACCATCGATATATATACGAGTAAATCAATTGCTGTTCGTTAGTCTCGCTAAAACTCAAAAATGGCCTGACCAATTTGTTTTTTTTTGTCATGTTCATTTTAATACAGATCTGATTTAGAAATTTAATATCCGCATGATCATCCTCCATCACCAAGGAGGACAAACCGCGGCGCGTAGATTGCTTAGAATATTATTGATGTTATTTCAAGCGACGCATTGCCTCCCATAAGGTTCAGTATGACATGTGGTTCATCCCATAAGCACGAAACCTTCTATATGTGTATTTCCGGGCTCTTTTCGCTAAAGGTTTTGTGTCTATTTACACTAATAATTGTGGTATACATTTCAGTGCAAGCGTTCTGTATTAAAGTTTAGAAGAAAACTGTACCTCATGGAACACTAGGGAAACGAGACTAATTGATTGTGTCACCGGGTGACCAGTGAAGTATAGCTGGTAGTTTTTTAAACTTAAAGAGCCGTTCGACTTGCTCTCATCGGCACTTGTATATTAATCCGTTGCGTCCAAGAGACGTAAATATATGTCAATTTCATTCATCAATCTTTAACTTTTAACTAATTGTCACGATATAGGAAAGATATATGTGCATTATATTAGGACCGTAAACTAGTACCTACCAGAAATTACTGCGTGCGTCATCCATAATTAGTATTCGTCATCACCATCATCTCAGCAGACGTCCACTGCTGAACATATGCTTCACCCATAGATTTCCCCATACAATTATGAATATCAAAATATTTATATTTAGAAGTTATTTACAACTTCTCAAATTAAATGTAGAAGATAAAAAACTTAATAAAATTTTAAATTTCTTCATTCGTCTTCATAAGTCGTAACATTCCTGTTATACAAAGCTTCATTATTATAGGTTTTGTGCTGATCGTATAGTGCATGCTATTCTCACGCTTGTTGGAGTCGGTAATGCACCAGTAATGGACTGAAACCGCGTGTGAAGCTGGGAGGAGATTACGCACCTACCTTACCTACGCACGTTAGTATCAGGGAAGCATAACATTCTGCTTTTTAAGAGCTCTATAAGTATTTAGAGACCTGATACCGCGTGCTTATGCGTTATGATGTGCACTGTTAGTCACGTTTATGGCCAATGATTACTACACTAAATGTGCTTCGAGTTCCAAGTGAAACCAATCAAAGTCGGCGTCACACCATCTACAAATAACACAGGGATTGTAGCACGTCAATTCTTAAGCCCTCTAGAAGTATACTAAGCCCTCACAGACGCAGGGTATCCTACCGTGAGGGCTAGGACGACACTAACGTTACAACTGTACTACTTATATTTTACTTTTGCGAGAACAGCTGAAATATGTATTTATTATATCTCCGCCTTATTTGTCGCACCTTGCATGTTAGGTAATAAGTGGGCTTAATTAAAGTACCTATACAATTACATAATTCCATGCAGTTTTACCTTGCTTGTCATATACACTAAAATATTATTCTCATCCATTTGAAACTGAACACGTCATTTGTTTTCTTGGAACTTAACAGGAATCGTTAAATTTACGCCGTCCTGGGGCCTTACTATCAGCTTCCTAAAAACATGCAAGTTCCGTGCAGTTCTTAAACATGGCATAAACAGTTTTGAATGAAATCATACCATGACGCTCATTAAGTAACCTGTTTGAACATTGTTTTCGCAAAGGTGAACGTCTATACCTTTGTAAGCTGATAAACTGAGTGGATTTAGAACGACATGTTAACGAGAGTCCAGACAAAAAAAATAACAGGTGGACAGGTTTTTCTGCGGTTATTGAATAGTAGGCCTGGGCGGGCAGGCCTGCTATAATGTTGTCATAGTTCGAATAATCCGGGCAGTTTTCTAGAAGTCCTGCTTTAAGAGCTCATAGTAAGGCCCCCACTCCGGAGCCATGCAATTCCAGTTATGAGTAAACCGTCCAACTCATCGAGTCATCTGCCCACGTGAGTACTGCTTATGTGGCCACAGATATAGGACAGTATTTACTATAAGTACTAGTACAACAGAAAAAAATCCATTGGTATCCTTTGAGAAAATGTTTCAAAAGTAAAATACATCCTAATTTCAATAGAGATGATGGTTGGCAAGAACCACCTGCTTGGGAATCAGTGTTCAAACTAATAAAATCCCGCGTCCAGCACAATACTGCAAGAACTCTGGACACCGTGAGCGACTACGTGCATCGAGAACGTTTTGGTTATAACAAGATAGGCAGTATATAAAAATAATTTCCTTTAAGTTTATAACAGTTAAATGTCATGTGCCAAGTTCACTGAAAAGCGTTCGTAACGCCGATAATATAAAATGTACACGATTTAATTCGTTTAACATGAGGACAGATATGGTTATTATTAATATATTTATTATTAGTGAGGAGACAGCAAATCGTTCGCCTGCCCACTGCTTCAGTGCCAGAATGTGCAAGATGAAGTACTGGCGGTGCCGGCACTACATCTGTAATATCTTCACTTCTAATCTATCTTCATAAACAATAGTTTCTTCTCGTAAGTATACTTGTTGTTGACCTTCAAACCTAAACACAGTAATGTTTGCATGCTTATCACATTTTACATACATTATCTATCTAATATATATATAAATGAACCCCTACTTTTCCTGGTCACGCTATAACTCGAGAACGGTTTTACCGATTTCGCTAAATCTTTTTTGTTGTGTTAATTGTTGTCAGGAGAAGGTTCTTATGTAAGAAAAACCAAGAAAAGATGGGAGGTTAAGGCGAGGCCGAAGGCCGAGCCTACTACGTGAACGAAGTCGCGGGCAGTCCCTAGTATGTAATAATTTTCTCAGCGTGGCGTTCACGTTAAACAAATGCATCAATCACAACATCTCCACGTCAACGTCTCACACGCACGACTCCCATTCGGAACTAGCAACTGTTTCGGACGAAGCGTTGCATAAGTTGTGGTCTAATTCTACTTATAGCTGCTTTCTTTGTATGTTATTGCTATAGTTCTATAACTGTTCTATGCACTGTTTCTAGTTGTGTATATCTCCTATCATATCCTATAACCTCACTGATTATTTTACGTCAACTTGTGGCTAACTTTACATAATTCAAGTAGATGATTATAATTGTCTGCGTTCTTCGGATCCAATGTTTGTCTGCCTCACACAAGTTCTGGGTGCCACTGCTACTGTTATGGGTGTTTCTCCCAACATACAAACATACCAGTTTTGTCAAAATAAAGCTGAAGCAACCAAAAAAAGTTTTAAAAGTTGAATAATCCGACTTTAAAAATAATTAGTCCACACTTAAAACCTATAAACTCCGTCATTTTCGGTTTCCGCTCTCGCGCCAACAAGACGAATCTAATGACGTATCATATTATATCACAACCGGTTGCGTAGTTACGAGCAGACATAGGGATATACATACTTGTCAAACACATAAGCCTCCTGTTGGGCATCGCAGCAGTCGGGTATAAGCAAGACTGACTTACCAAATATAGAGTAGGTTACTGACTAAGACCGAGTTGCTGCTCTCCCACGCGGTACATAAATAGCGCAGCGGCGCACCGCGGGAGGCAGGATCTGGACCATTTACTCTATTCCTGACTTCAATTACTTTATTGTTTCTGTTGTTCGTTGAGAATTGAAGCAGTATGTAACATATTTGATTTGGAGGTTATTGAAGTATTGCAAGAACAATTAAACAATACTGAACTTGAGAAACAAGGGATTGTAGTGGAGCTACCCTTGTTGTTCTGAATCGAGCAATAGGTTTAAGAAAACCATACTGTGGTCGCGATGACCCGCCCGCGGCTTCGCTCGCGTGGCCTCGCGGGATACTGCGGCTTTAAAATAAAAGTAACCTTTATTATTCAAACTAAATGTATTAAGTAATGTATTTCCACACAAAACTAAATTTATAAGCTCTGGGTGTCACTGCAACTGGCATGCGCATGTGTGTACCACTACTTACCATCAGGCGTATAACTAGACCGTACCATCACTTGATTGCAAAATTACTTCTTTTTAGGGTTCCGTAACTAAAGGGTAAAACGGGATCCTATTATTAAGAATTCACTGTTTGTCAGACTGTCTCTTCGTCCGTCTGTCACCAGGCTGTATCTCATGAACCGTGATAGTTAGAAAATTTAAATTTTCACAGATGATGTATTTCTGTTGCCGCTATAACAACAAATACTTACTAAAAAACCGGACAAGTTCAAGTCGGACGATAATTATAGATAATGGTACGGAGTCCTTCGTGCGCAAGTTTGACTCGCACTTGGCCGGCTTTTTATTACTACTTTTATTACTCTAAAAATTAATTAAAATTTTAAACCTTGTTCCTTCTACTATACCCGGGATTGATGTTAAAAATATTATTAAAAAATACTGGACATATCTTGATCAATTTGAATGGGAGTACATGAGAAGCATTAGCTCTCACATACGAGTAAATAAATAATCTCCAAATTAGGTTCACTAGGTAAAAAGTAATCTCATCGTTTTAACTATTGTGCATACATATTAAGATAATCTTAAATACATAAGTTGTTTATAAAACAGAGCCTGGCTTACATATAACTAGCTGTACATCAGCATCACCCTATCTACGCGTAAAATGATTATCCATCGGACATGTTCCTCGGGATAGAAAGCATATAATTACGTTAAATCCAATCTACCTATGTTTAAAGATATTCAATAAGATACCAAACGACATTAAAGGACAAGATACAAAGGCCGAAGAAAAAGATTATATTTTTGCAAAGCGTTTAAAAGACTTACTACTAAAATAATGCTATTATAACTTGGATGAATTGTTGATTAATAATAATTAATTTTGAGTAACTCGAATGAATCGGCCCGCTCATAGTATTGTTTCTAACATTGCTACACCCAAATAGGGTCATATGTGATTGCAATAAATAATTGAGTATTTTAAAATTTGAGGTAAAAAATAGTAACAAACAAACATCTATACACCCAAATAAATACGTATACTTTTGGCATTTATATAATTAATGTACTCGTAATGTTGTTTATTTCCGTAGGAGCAAGTCCTGGTCCTCCCACGCAGCGCCACAAATAGCCAGTGGGCCAGCGCGCGACAGGATCTCGTTTATTCGGGTTCTATTCCCGGCCAGATACGTCGACACAATCTCATTATTCAATCAGACTTCAGGGGTCAAGTTGTTTGTTGCGGACATGCGAAATACAAATTATTTACATGTTTAAACCGACAAGTTGTTGTAGGAGGGAGTGTTGAGTGTGGTAAGTAGATTCTACGATTTACTGTTGAACGAAATAAAGTTAGAGGCATGCTGTTTTATGACGAGGTCCAGAACACGTGATATCTTTGTTTCCCAAAAACATTTATTCGTATTCTTGCAATTAAAAATACTGAAAGCCGCAACCCGTACTTCATAAAACATGAAACTTAGACGCTAGTGTCTGTATACATATTAACATTATGGAAATTTGAGAGAAAACAGTCCCAGATTTTCAAAAATGTTACAGACCTACCGCAACCATATATATTAGGTTTAAATATAAAGTTATTCTTTCGAGCTCTGAACTAGTAATACACAGTTCTGGTCCTCGCGCAATGGCTGCTAATTACTAAATGCTATTATAATGTAAATTAAATTTTTGATAATTTTTGAATGGGTCGGGAGCTCCATTGCCTTTCTTGCTACACCCTACCAGGGTCATATGTTAGGTAAATAAGAATATGAATTTAAGACCTGCATGTATGTCTACATACGATTGCAATAATATATTGATTGATAGATTGAACAAAAAATTTAAATGACCAGTAAAAAGTATAAACATTAAAAAAACAGTGGTATAAAATATAATCCCAATGTTTCCACACACCCCTGACCACGACGTGCAAGATGTACCATCCGCATAGCACGCGCCCCGCACGTTCCGTGCTGTAGCCTCTCTTCCCGTCTTTTTTTTTTTTTTTTTTTTTTTTTTTTTTTTTTTTTTGAGGGGGGAAATGCTGTGCCCTTCCCTTCCGCCACGGGGGTGACGGAAGGGGGCGTGTGGGGCTCAGACCCACTAAAACCCCCCCGTGAGCAGTCCTCCGCCAAGGTGGGGCGAGACAGGGTCGCGCTGGCAATCACCATCTCGCCCCAGCGGTAGGCCCGGATTGATCTTAACCGGGCCTCAGCGCCTGTGAAGGGATGACCTTGCTCACCAAGGTCACCCCCTAGACGTGTAGAGCCGTGCAAGCCGACGAAGAGTCCCCCGACTCTTCGCCAGTGACCCCACTACGGGGGAGGGAGGAGACGTGCGAACCGTCTCCTCCGTTCTCCCGGTCGTCTGCGCCGGAGTGGATCAGCTCGGACATCGTTCTCCCTGATCCGCTCCGCAGCCTCCTTCTGCGCCATCACCGCTTCGCAGAAGGTGGCCACCGCCTGCCACGATCTCTCGCTGCCGAGCATGGAAATTACCACGCTCGGCAGGGAGAGATCTCCGCCTATTTCCGCTGAAAGCGTGTGCCGCTGCGGGCCCCATGCAGCACACACTTCCAGCGTGTGTTGCGCTGTATCTTCCGGCGCCCCACACTCGTGGCAGGCTGGGGTCGCCTCCCGTCTCGCGATTTGGTGCACGTACTTTCCGAAACATCCGTGTCCGGAAAGCACCTGCACCAATCGGAAGGTCAGCGAGCCGTATCGCCGCCTCACCCACCTCTGGAGGACTGGGCGGATGGCCTCCACCGTCCACTGCCCAGGGACTGGTGGAGCCAGGTCCTCCGTCCACCGCCGCAACAAGGCGTCTCGCGCCTGCCACCGCATACGTGTGACCTCCTCCCACGCTGGAGCGTCTCCACGGGATCTCCTCGCCGCCACGAAGTGATACACTTCGGCGAGGATCTCCGCTTGGAGCTCCCAGGGGGGATCACCGGCCAGCACGCACGCTGCCGTCCAGGACACCGTCCGGTACCCGCGTATCGCTCTCGTCGCGATGACCCGCTGCGGACGACGCAGCAGAGTCTTATTGTCACGACTGAGAGCGTCCACCCAGACCGGTGCCCCGTAAAGAGCCATACTCCGGACCACTCCGGAGTATAGCCGGCGGCAATTAGCACTCGGGCCACCCACGTTGGGCAGTAGCCTTCCCAAGGCAGCTGCGGCCCCCACGACTCTTGGGGCCAGTTGGGCGAAGTGGGCCCTAAAAGCCCACCTCCCGTCCAGGACAAGGCCCAGATATTTCATTTGGGCCCCAACCGGTATCTGGACATCACCCAGATTCACCTGCGTACCTGGACGGGCTCCCCCCCGAGGCCCATGAAACAGTAGGGCCTCGGTTTTGGAGAGGGCAACTTCCAGACCCAGAGTGCGAATGCGGTCAATAACCAGGGTTGTGCCCACCGTGGCCAACCGCACTGCCTCCCTAAGATCCCTACCCCTGGCTACGACTAGGGTATCATCCGCGTAGCACGCAACCCGTATGTTTGCAGGCAACGTTCCACGGAGCACCCAGTCGTAGCCTACGTTCCACAAAAGCGGTCCCAGTACCGACCCCTGTGGAACGCCGCAGCAGACACGATGACGCCTTAGACCGTCGCGTCCTTCGACCAGGATCTCACGGTCTTGGAGATAGTCACGCAACAGCCTCCGCAGATACAAGGGCACTCCGTGATAGCGGAGCGCCTCTTGAATTGTTCCATGAGGGAGGCTGTTGAAGGCGTTGGCTATATCTAGCGAAACTGCCAGCGCCTTATCTCCTTTGCTGACCGCTTCCTGCGTCCACTCCTTGAGCCAGAGCAGGGCGTCTATTGTAGACCGCCCTGTTCTGAACCCGAACTGGGCCTCCGACAGCCCAGGCCCAGGATCTTTTAGGTGCCGGATGACACGTGAGGCTACCACCCTCTCTAACAGCTTTCCTGTGTCATCCAGCAGTACGATGGGCCTGTACCCGGATGGCAAATCAACGGCTCCGCCCTCCTTCCGTAAAAGGCACAATCTACCATCCTTCCACAGCTTCGGGAACCGCCCTGACGTGAGGCACGCGTCAAACAGGACTCGAAGCCGGTCTCCCATTTCCTTCAGGGCGATCCTGAGAATCCGACCTGGAATCCCATCTGGACCGGGTGCCGTCTTTTTTCCTCGTAGACGGCCGACTGCAAGCTCTATCTCTACCTCCGACACAAGTGGGATAGAGGCCGGGTCTAGAACTTCTTCGAGGGATATGGGGGCCATTGTCGGAGGGATGTAGGAAGGGTTCATGGCAGGAAAGAGTCCCTCTAACACCCTATCTAGAAGCAGTGGCTCTAGGCCTCCCGCTACTGGGGACGCCTGGCCTCGGAATTTATTCCGGGCGGCTCTGTACGGACGTCCCCAGGGATCCCTATCCAGATCCACCAGCACGTCGCCCCAGGCCCGTGATTTTGCCTGCTTGATGGCCAGCTGAAGCTCCCGCTTGGCGTCACGGTACAAGCTATACAGCTGGCTCTCGGTTGCCAGTTCCTCAGCTGACAGCTGGGCGTCGCCAAGGCCCTTGCGTCGTCTTCTGCAGCGGCTGTACGGCCGACGCGCCTTGGAACAGGCAGTTCGGAGATCTGCAATCTTCGCATTCCACCAATACACCTCTCGGCGGTCGGGGCGGCGCTGGGACCTCGGCATGGCCGTATCACACACGGCCGTCAACGCCTCTCGGAAGTGGCCTGCTGCAGCGTCCACTTCCGCTTCAGCGTTCACTATGGGGCCAGCCAACCAAGATTGAACGATTGCCGCCTCTTCAGCAAGATTGGCGTCGAGGCGACTAATCGCCCAGCGAGGGAAATCAGCTCGCTCCACGCACTGAAGCCTTCCATGGCTGTGGGAGGCAGAGATCTCGAGCCTTATATATTTATGGTCCGAGAGTGTCTCCACCTCAGACAACACCCTCCAGTCCAAGATACGTGCTGCGACACCTGGGGTGGCGAAAGATATATCCACCACGGACCCCCCATTGTGCCGCACGCACGTGTGGGCTGACCCTGTGTTCAGCAGGATCAATCCTGTGGCAACCGCCCACTCCCTGACAATCTCCCCGCGAGAGTCAGTGTAGGGGTTGCCCCATTCTCGCGCCTTGGCATTCAGGTCTCCCAGTAGGAAGACCTGACGAGGCGCCTGTCTCCTTGTCGCTGCGGCCAAAAGGTCTACAAAGACCTCGAGCTCTGCAACGGGTCTGTTTGGGGAGAAGTATACACCAACGACCACATACTCTCCCCATTTGGCCACTACGTAACCCGAGCCCCTCTCTTCTACTGAGAAGGGGGGCCCGCCCCTCCGTCCCACAATAGCCACGGAGTCATCCAAGTCCCCAGCCCAGTAGGGATTAGGGGGAATATAGTATGGTTCCGCGGCAACCGCCACGTCTATTTTCCACTGCACCAAGCTCTGCATAAACAGATCTTGAGCCCCGGCACAGTGGTTCAAATTCGTCTGGAGAAGGTTGTGATGTCGGACCTGATCCATCAGTCAGACATTACAACCTCCTCGCACGCCGGATGGGGCATGGCGTCATGTGTGGCCTTATTTAAGGCTAAAGGGGAGGCTTGGGTCCTGTTGGCCGTCCCCTTCGTCTTCGGAGGGGCGCAGTTGCGTCCCCCCATTATATGGCCAGAAGGCCTACCCGACTCCGCGCATATTGCACAGCGCGGGTCAGACTTCTTGCAGCTGGCGGCCCAATGATCCGCGTCTCCGCATTGGAAACACAGATTCCCTCGGTCAGCCGATGCGGGACACTGGGGGCGCGTGTGCCCCAGCCCCATACACCTAAAGCAGCGCATGGGGCGCACCCCCAGTGACACCACTCGTACTGAGCTCCAACCTATCAAGAGTCTGCCCTTCTCCAGCAGCATCTTGGCTGCTTGAATTGGGCAGGAGACAATTATGGACCTGGTGCCGCCAAAAGCGGGACGTATCTCCCCGGCTTTTACGAGGCGCACGTCGCACCGACCCGCCTCGGCGACTGCCAGTGCCACCTTCTCTTTCGTGGCAGCATCATCTAGACCCGTTATCTTTACGTCGGTGGATTTTACGGGCCTGGTGACGCTAGCCACCTCAGACAGAACCCCACGGAGTTTCTCCGCGAGTCTGTCTGCCTTCTCGCTATTTTGTGAGCCAGGGATCTCCAACATTCTGGCTCCTGTGGCCGTCTGCCGAAAGCGGAGCTGGTTTATTCCCAGCTCCTGGAGATCCACCTTCTCCTGTGCCATCTTTACGATGTCACTGTAGGTTACCCCTTTCTCCACGGCTTCAGGCTGTAGTGAAAACACCACAGCCGCAGATTTTGGGGATATCAGAGCCGACACAATCTTACGGGCAGCGGTAGCCTGCGGTTTGGTTTTATTGCGCTTTCCGGCCCGGGAACGAGTCGCAGGAACACTTGCGGGTATGGCCGAGGGAGGGGATGACTTCCCCTTTCCTTTTCCCTTCCCCTTCCCCTTGCCCTTCCCCACCACCGTGACCCAAGTTTCCGCCTGAGTGGTGGAGGCAGCCTCTCTGCCACATCGATCCACCTTGGAGGTGGAGGGGCCCGTGGCCGCTAAGTTAGAAGCGATAGACTTCGGGGCCTGGCATGCCCTGTTACCGGCTTCGCGGGTAAGTTTTTGAGCTGGCTCAGAAACTGGCCTGGGTGCCGCAGTCTCTTTCACCGTTTTCCTGGTATCCGCCTTGAGAGGTGGGCGGACCGTCGGAGCGGGCGGAAGCCGTTCCTCAACCACCGCGATTCGAGCATTGAGCATTTGCCCGAATGTGATGGTCAGTGAGCGCTTTAGCTCCTCCATCATTTCAGCTACCGGCACGTTGGTGGGACATGCTTGCGTTGCAGTAGCAGCGGCAGCGGCGGCAGTGGTAGCGGCTGCAGCTTCAGACTTGGCTTCGCTAAAGCCGCGACGCAGCGCCTTCACTTCCGCCTTGGAGGACTCCACTTCGAGTCGCAAGCGGCTGTTTTCCGCCCTTAGTCGCCGCGTCTCCTCCGCTTCGCTCCTACTGGCCAGGGCATCTACTACCTCCCTTAGGATCGATGCAGACCTCTTCAGGCGGCCGACGAACTCACCCTTGAGGTTGCCAGACTTCTTGGCAACCTCTAAAATGCAGGCGAGCTTTTCGCCCGCCTGCGCCCTCAGTTCTTGGGCGTTCAACGTGCTGAGATCGTCGACCATCAGAACAGCGTCGGACTCACTCCCAGTCTCTATCCCGAAGTCGGCAGCAGCAACCGGTGCCTTTTTAAAGCGCCTGCTTTTTAGGACTTCGCTAAGCTCTCCGTCCGACGCCGCAGGTGAAGCCACCGGCGCAGGCTTAAGAAATGCTTCTCTTGACGGACCCACTTTGGTGGTCCTACCCCTCCCCCTTCTGGATGTCGCCACCTTAGCGGACGCGGTCCCTTCATTTTCCGTGTCCGAGTCTAAATGCCCGGGCACGAGAGGTGAAGAAGCCGGCCGCTTTCGACGGCTGAGCTCTCCATCGGCAGTCTCCGAACTACTGCGCAACACCATCCTAGAGATGGATCCAGCATCCGGCACTACTTCTTCATCTGTATGAGCCTCTGAGAGGTCTACAGAAGAATCTCTTCCTGCAGTAGGGTGGCCCTGATAAGGGCCTTTTATTAGTTTCTCAGACGGGTCTGTTGGTTGCTTAGGCATTCCGACTTAGTCGCAGCAACGGCGCGTAAACAGCGACGGCAGAAGATTGGCCTGTAGGACACCTGCGTTACCGGGTCCAAACAGTTTCCAGGGTGCACCACGTGGAGGTTCTCTGCATACCACCCCAATCTCTTTCCGTCTGTCCTAACCCTTTACAGCTTACCCAATAACTTCTATTAGTGATAATCGAAAATGTTTGATTGTTTAATAATATTGTACAATTATGTCAGGCCTAGCTCTCCCTATCATTACATTACATTAATAATATTTACTTACTTATTTAACATTCTGTGGATTACCACAGTTGCTTGTAGGTACCTTGCACGTATTAACCTATAAACACGCGCCGGTACACCAGTGGCCAAATCTAGACATCGTACAAAAGTACCTACCTACAAGCAACCGTATCCATTAATATAAACATATTTCACAGTTATTATAGGTACTTAAGACAATATAATTTAAGGTAAGTAAACAAATAGAAGCACATGTAGGTGCTATATTTATGGTTTGATGACATTCGGACAAGAAAATCTGATTCCCGAATGTCATCGACCTCCTGCGAGTTCGAATGTGTAGGTGAGTTAATAACGTATAAGTATAATAAAAAATAATTTAATTCTATTACTGCTGGAACTGATTACTTACATAACATTGGTATAAGTGTACCTATGTATAAACGTAACACACTAATATAATAAATTCAAAGATTGTGGGTGATTTAGTGAGTGTGCATGCTTTTTATTCCTTCACGATCAAGCGGCTCTGGATGGATTTCAGTGTACCTAAGGACTTTTTGTCATGTTCAAATAGTGTAATTCTCATCTTCATTATCACTACGCGAGAAAACTGCAGGCGGAACTAATAGACGAATAAAACACAGAGGTTAGAATGCGTGCACGAATGCATGATTAAATGAGTCTTGTAGGCTTGTCATGTCACTTTTTATTACACATTACCCGGTACATAGCTATATAACCTGTAACTTCTATGAGTTTTCTACTCTTAGTGTTTTGGAAGCCGCTGCGCTTTATATTGCCCACAAGTTAGTACCTACCGGGTAAACTCGGCCACGGAATAAATACTACTACTATTCAATCATGCAACTGTGTAATTAGATTGTTAGTGTATCATTACAGTCAATTCCAGTTTTTGTTGTGATACTTATCTCTTAAAGTTAAAAGCATCTTAATTTTGTTTTAATTGTAGGTCCGTTTTTATTATAAACCACCTGTACTTTAGTATACAGTTTTGTTAAAGAATGACCACTCAATTTATCCATATTATGTAGCTATTAAGTACTGCTGATGTTCGTACGCTACTAACGCACGGAACACCTGATACCTTTAAACGAGTCATTCTTGTAGGTAACTTCCGCGACTTCGTTCGCGTAGTAGGCTCCCATCTTAACTTGGTTTTTCTTTCATAAGAATCTTCTGCTGGCAATAACTAACACAACAAATAAATAATTTTACGGGATTGTTCCATCCGTTATCAAGTTATAGCGTGACCGGGAGATATAGACATTAATTTTTACTTATAGAAGATAATCTGGTGTATAATCTCGAAAACGATACGACGGCTCCAACGATGTTCATGAAATTATGGCGAAAAATGGTTATAAATCGATCTAGCTCGGTATAATTTTTAGAAAACGTTGTTTTATCCGTATTTTAAGCCAATGAAAAAGTGCTACAATATCATTATGACAACTAGGGCGATCAGCTTCAACAACAAATAAACTGTTCACCGTCACAGCAACACTAAAGCTACTTGACAATAGATGGCGTTGTTAGCAACACTAAGCCTAAGTTTGAGGTTAAACTAAGAAAACCAATTGTTTACTAACGAGCAAAGCTCGGTCATCCAGGTACTTAATCTATGGTTGTCTGGAAGAGATCGCTCTGAGCGATAAGACCGCCCATTGTGAAACTTTTAATTTTAAGTATTTAATTGTGAAATATTGTTGATTGTATTATCAATTTATTCTTATTTCTTTATTTGTAACATATATTTGTATTGTGGTGTTACAATAACGAGTTAATCTATCTATCATTTTTCTACTTAATCTAAACTAGTAATACTTTAATGATCAAAGGTAGGGGTTTTTTCACCTGATACGCTATTAGTCTCCTCTCCCTGTATCTTACATACAGCAATCCTTTTATAGTGCGTTTAGAAGTCGTAGGTCACCTGTGGCCTTATTCGCTATGGCCGTTCAAACATGTAACGCGTTGCGTTACGATATCTTCAAGGAATGATTACGTTAACGAATGCCATTATAACCATACATGTCTATTTACACGCCAGCATTTAATTTCTAGTACTTATTTTTAAATAAACTAGCAACTTGACCTGGCTTTGTACGTGTTTACTTTATTACACCACTAGCTGCGCTCCGCGGTTTCACCCGCGTGGTGATGGATGATGATGAATCAAGAATAGCGTATGTTCCCAGGCATAATGTAGTGTTCTACTGCTTAAATATTTTTTTGAATCCTATAAGTAGTTTTTCCGTTTCCATTACAAACATCCAAACAATGAAATATTTCTTCTTGAATATGGGAACTAAATACCAATTTACGAATACTTAATGTGGCTTTGTTTGAACCGGCTTGGCTGGAAACCTTTGTTTGAATAATAGTTAGAAAATTTATTTATGGCAATACTGTCGCGACGTATCGCGAGTTCCGACTAGCTCCATCTTTTGGTGAGTTGAAAGATTACTAATATTTTATACTGGCAATTTCTACAATGTGTTTGACATTTAAGATAGAACCTTTTTGGCGCCTTCGGCGTGCAGTTGTGCGATAAGCAATATTAACCTTTTTTAAGTGTGTACAGGTATCGGCGCGATGCGAGGCGATTGCATGTGCTCTCGAGTGTAAGGATGCGATATGAGGACTGGTGGCGCACATGATACGATGTGCGCACTGACGAATGACGAAGGATACGGTACAGAGGCCGTAGTCGGTGAGTCAACCCAATTGTTCATTATTCTCTATTGCATTCACGGAGCTGATATTGCATCTGACCTGTATGTAACATTGAGTGATCTGAGGCAGTGGTAAGATTGCGACCATTTGTAGTAATAGCCGATGACCGGCATTGTGAAGTAATATAATGCACGTTGTGGCCATCGAAGGCATCTAAGCGCACGTTCCAATATGCAGCCAGGAGACGTCCTTGGCTTTGCTCTGTGGGTGGTGCGGTTGTAGTTGGAGGTTTGCCCAGCGTAGAGGCGCAGGGAAACCAGAAACTAGTTGGGAACGTGTGTGATTTGGAGGAAGGGCAGGCTGTAAGGGGTGTGTGGAGGCCTGTGGGGGGAAACCCCCAAATATGCGGGCTTCCTTCGGGGAGTCTCGCTAACGTGTAAGCCGGTGGGAGAGGTGAGGACGGGCCTGACTATCCCATGCGGCTGGTGATCAGCGTATGCGTACCTGGTTTCCTATCCCAGGCGTGTTGGCCCTTACGGCAATGCTTGGGTGTCATGGAGCGTTTGCCACTGTATTAGAATCACTGTCAATGCGGATGACTCACTTTCCAACCTAACCTATTATACGTAATAGATTGGGTTGCATCCAATATATATATATAACTATAAATCTATACTCTTGGCGTCACCGATATCCAGAGTTACTGTTTACCCCGGTTGTTGGGTGACGCCAAGACATGGTGGAGATGCTGGGATTCATTGTCGATCTTAGCCTGGGTGACATGCATGTTTGGGGAAGTCTGAGGCGTGGAACAAGCTCTGCCGGATTCGTTCCGGCTACAGTTTATTCTCGAAATGTAGTCACAAGAGTTTCGGACTCAATAGTATTTATTTGCCAAGATTGGCTTGTGTTTGGGGAAGTAAATACCCATCCACTGAGCTGCCAGGTGACAGGCAGAAACTGCAATCTGAGGCGTGGACAGCTCTGCCGGATTCGTTCCGGCTACAGTTGATTCTCGCAATGTAGTCACCAGAGTTTCGGACTCAATTGTATTTGTCAAGATTGGCTTGACTCAAGTAAAGATCGGCAATGAATCCATAAAATACCTACATATTTCTTCCCGAACCCCTATCCTTAAAATATTCGTGTCAATAAAATGAATAAACTATGAGACTTAACTTATGCGTTTTATTCCTGGTTTTTGGTAAATTATTGCATTTTGATCGTGTTTGCATGGTACCTACTATTTTCATTTTAATTTAAGATAATATTATTTATGCTACCCGCGAAATTTTTTCGACGATTATTTTTACCTTATTTTACTTTTTACGTGTGGTGATCTTTTATTGATACCATACTATATAAACAGCGAACACTTTACGGACACACATAACATAAGCGGTAATTAAAAGGTAACACTGGGAGTGTTGTGATAAGATTACGGATGTGAAAATAACGGTTTTATTTGTTTAACCGATTTGACTTTTATCGTAAATCATTATTTTGATTTTACGGTATAGTAGGTATCGAAGTATAAAGTAATACGGAAAGTTATAAGTTATTTATGCGAGTCATGTTACGTTTAGTATAAGAAAAGGTTACAGTGATATGTATTGTAAAACTAATATACCGATTTCGAATCGATCGTTTGGATCCGGCCAAACGAAACGGATAGAACCGGCACATCACTCGGCGACACTTTCGCTATTCTTATTAATTTTTGTGCCGCCAAATTTGTGAAATTTGTGGATTTTTTCACATTTTATAGTAAAAGTGTGGTTTCGAGGGATACTGGTTAGTGAAGGACATTATCTAATCATTGCAAATCGTCGAAACCATTGAAGTAAGTTGTCATGTCTTCACCAAATCAACAAAATGTTATTTGTCTATACCGGCACCGGCTGGCTTGTTCGATCTAAGTTCTCAAAAGATAAAAGAACGCTACTTTTATGTATATTCATTACGTATGTGTATGTGCGGTATGTAACAAGAGGTATACGATTCTATTTCAGTCGGAGTCACAAACGAGTATAATTCTTCACTCACAAAGGCCGGAATCACGCATATAGGTACCTACCTATATTGACACTTACCGTTATATATACACGGATAGACTAATCTCAGTGGTTTTTATTGTACTGGAGAGAGGTTAGTGAGTATATCCTAAGCTAAATGTATTAGAAACTGAATAAAAAATATTTATTAAGTACATAGGTACTCATACATACATAGGTCTGTAAAGAATCTTGTAGTAAGGTACTATTTGATAATTCCAGTACAACCATCGACAGACGTTGACTGCTTCGCTCAAAACCATGGAAGATATATTTAGGATCGGTTTAACTCGGTTTAACCGAAGACATGTACACCTTTTGTCTCTTCTTGGCACCGGCAAGGAGACTCAACTTATGCAGAGATTGTGATGGAATAACCTAGCTTGAATTGATGCGGATTATTAGAATGCTGAAGTTTGCCATCGAGGTATTTGAGGAGTCCAATACTTGTGCAGAGAAGCCATAATATTCTGAAGCAATGGATAATTTTTTGAAGGATCAATTAGAGGCTGAACAAGTGTTGGTTGAGTTGGAATCCCTTACTGACAGTATACTGCAACAATTAGATCCTGTATAAAGTTCTCCGTCGATATCAACAAAACTCCCAAGGAATTAATGGAGTTTAGCGGTGACACCTTGAAGTGGACTGAGTTTGGGACCGCTTTGAAGAAAATATACACATCAAGCAGCTCAAGGATGTAGTGAAGCTGTCCTACCTCCATGCTAGAAGGTGATGTGATGCCTAACAAGCAATAAAAGGGCTCAACATGACTAACAGCAATTATGCTATTGCCTTCGGTATCCTTAACGCACGCTTCGGTTCAAAGAAGAGAGTAGTTGATGCTCACTACACATCCTTGAACACCTTGAAGAAAGCAAGCCATATTGTAAGTGATTGCAGACACTCACTGGACCAAATTGAAAGACACCTTCGTGTCCTACACTCTTTGGGAAAAAATTATCACTTTAGAGTGACTATACTGATTTTCATTCAGATTCAGACCACTATGCTAAGGTTAATAATCTATTCCTGTGTAAGAATTATATGTAGGCATAGTTATTAAAAGGTGTTTATAAAGTATAAACACTATACCATTTTTAATTAATGATAAATATTAATATTAACTATATTATTAAATAACTATAAATTGTCACATATCAAAGTCTGTGAAATATATAAACGTTGGTTCAAGATCGTTAGTCACCACACTCGCAATATCACGGTGCAAGCGAGGTAGAAAATGTGTAAGGTGTCTAAAATGTAACTGCCAACTCGGTGTGTTAAATACCTAAATTAGCGCAGCGCCGAAATGTAATACGACTCTTAATCTAGTATTCAAATGTTTTGAAGTAAACAGCAGTATTTATAAGATATCATTGTTAAAATTAATAATAAAAATATTGAAATATTGCAACCAATATTATTTAGACACCAGAAATTGTGTAATTATTTAAAAAAACTTTGCTCATATTTTGTCGATATGAATTATTCTGTGTAAGGCTGAATTTGGTTAAAGGAGTCGTACGAAACACTTAAGTATTTATCGCGGTTAATGTAAGTATATGTTTTAGAATCTGTGTAAAATATCGTTTTTATGAACTCACAGTATGTACTATTGGATAAGGTTCCTGAATCCATTCTCTACCAATAAACCTTCAATGTGGTAGATGACTACAATTTGATTTTAAAAGGTCAACTTGAGGGTGGTGTGTTATAGAGCCACTAGTACTACAGATAGGACCAGCCTCTCAGGCTACACCTACAGTACAACATTACTTGCCTCACCATATGGTCAAGAAAAAAGGAATGAGAGGCCGGATCGTATATCATGCTTCTGCTAAACTTAAGGATCAGAAGAGTCTTAATGAATGGATGTATCGAGGTCCATCTATGCTGGAAGACTTATTGACATTGCTCTTGAAGTTCAGGACTGGAAGGGTTGGCATTGTAGCTGATGCCGAGAAGGCTTTTCTTCAGGTTGGAATCCAGAAAGAAGGCCGAGATTCCTTTGGGCAAAGTATCCTACTAAAGAACTGTATGAAGATAATTTGCTGCATCTAAGGTTTTGCAGAGTTCCATTTGGAATAATCTCGAGTACTTTCTTATTGACAGCCACAATCCGAAACCATATGGCAAAAACCAATCCAGCTCTTCTGAAGGACACATTGCAGATAGATGCTATGTTGATAATCTGGCAACAGTAGCAGAGTCAACTGATAAGGCAATACAGCTTTATCACAGCACCGGCGATGTGTTTGACGAGCTCTCAATGAACATTCGAGAATGGTCATCAAATGATCATGAGTTTCTCACCACAATACCTGAATAACATCGTTCAAACGGAAAGCAGGCAATGAAAGTACTAGGTTTGACATGGAACTTAGAAGATGACTGTTAGTTAAGTTAAATCTTAGTTACAGTATCTTTGACTCTGGTAATATTGAAAAGACTACGAACAAAAGGGGTGTCTTGAGAACACTTGCATCAATCTATGACCCTTGTGGATTTGCAGCACCTTTAGTAATGCCGGCTAAGATGCTTTTACGAGAACAGTGGCTAAAGAAAAATGACTTATGGTTGAATGGACCTGTATTTTTATTGGAAAAAAAAAAGGAATTTTGGCCATGTGAACCAAATATAAACCTAGTCTCAGTCTGCGCCGCTGGGGTGGCTCTGGACGATGACTGTCCAGATGTACTCAGTGAAGAGGAGGTGTATTGGCAGGACGAACACAGTACTACCGAAGTATTTGTTCCTGACAATGTGCCCAGTGCTGAGGATAATAATCTAGATATAAAGCAATTACAAAGTCAACATTTTCCTGATGAAATAGTGAAAAAGGTAACTTATTTGTCCAGGAATTTGGGTTTCTATCTGGATGTAGATTGTATACTCAGTCGCGGTCGTGTGGGGGACACTACATGGTCATATGAGATGAAGCACCCTATTCTAATACCTAATGATTGTGAGTTTACGAACAAGATCATTCAAGATATACACGAGAGGAATTACCATGTAGGTGTCCCACATACACTGAGTATTATTAGGTAACAATACTGGATACCTCAAGGCAGACCTCAGGTACAAAAGGTTTTGAAGAAGTGTGCACGCTGTGTCAAGCATGGTGGTGGCCCATACAAACTACCCTCTGCACCTGCATTACCTGCTCAGCGAGTCAACTACAGTGCAGCGTTCACATACACCGGTATGGAATATTTTGGCCCACTGTTTGTAAGGAATGCGAGTGGGAAAGAAAAACGATGGGCATGCCTCTTTACTTGCCTTGCTATAAGACCTGACAGCACAGGAATGTCTACTTGCCTTTCGAAGATTCACATCATGCCGTGGCCTGCCAAAGATTGTTGTATCTGACAATGCGACACAGTTCAAGTTGACAGCAGAGGTATTGACTAGCCCATACTGTACTGAAAATAGTATAAGTTGGAAATTCATACCCCAACTAGCACCATGGCATGGAGGCTTCTATGAAAGATTGGTTGGACTTGTGAAACACTGCTTGAAGCGCACCCTGGAGAAACACCTACTGACTGATATTCAATTGGCCACAGTCATCAAAGATGTTGAGGCAGTAGTATCTGACTTCTTGTCCCTAGGAAGGTGCATTACTGTTAAACCTGCAAACCAAGTAAGCGGACAAGAAATGACAGCCACAAGCTAGACCTAAGACCTTTGAGAGAACGATATCAGCATATAGTCCAGATCAAGGGAGACTCTAAAAACAGAGATAACTGGAAAGTGGGAAGAATAACATCTCTCATCCTAGGATCGTATGGTAAATGTCAAGTCGCTAAGGTTCGAGTGGGTGAAACTGACTTTACAAGATCTATTGGGCACTTGTATCCTCTGGAGATTGAGAAGGACAACACTCATTGGTGAAGTACAATATTGACTTGAAGAAAATACATCTAATAAAGCTGATGTAGAGCTAGAACCTCAAGATGTAGACCTAGATCTTCAATATGTAGAGAAGATTGGTGTTGTCCCAGCATGCAATCAAACTATGACAAGTTCAATGCCCCAAGATCTTGTCATAAGCCAGCCTATGCAAGCTAGCCATGATATCACTGAAGTTGCGACAGGTGACGAGCAGAAGAATCCAGAGGATTCAGCACTTTCGTCTAGTCACGAGGATGTCGAGATGGCTGAAGAGCTACAAGGACCCTTATTTGAAGAGTGTGTAGAGACACAAGATTCGAGGGTCAAGAGAGCAGCTGCCATTCAGGCAAGACAGAAGATTGCTGAATGGACGAGACAGCTGGCTGCTCTATTTTAATTTTTCTGGCGCCGTCGGGAGTGTCGCGACGTATCGCGAGTTCCGACTAGCTCCATCTTTTGGTGAGTTGAAAGATTACTAATATTTTATACTGGCAATTTCTACAATGTTTGACATTTAAGATAGAACCTTTTTGGCGCCTTCGGCGTGCAGTTGTGCGATAAGCAATATTAACCTTTTTTAAGTGTGTACAGGTATCGGCGCGATGCGAGGCACTTGCATGTGCTCTCGAGTGTAAGGATGCGATATGAGGACTGGTGGCGCACATGATACGATGTGCGCACTGACGAATGACGAAGGATACGGTACAGAGGCCGTAGTCGGTGAGTCAACCCAATTGTTCATTATTCTCTATTGCATTCACGGAGCTGATATTGCATCTGACCTGTATGTAACATTGAGTGATCTGAGGCAGTGGTAAGATTGCGACCATTTGTAGTAATAGCCGATGACCGGCATTGTGAAGTAATATAATGCACGTTGTGGCCATCGAAGGCATCTAAGCGCACGTTCCAATATGCAGCCAGGAGACGTCCTTGGCTTTGCTCTGTGGGTGGTGAGGTTCCACCAGGATCTAGGGTTAAGCCCTGAGATCAATAGTTGGAGGTTTGCCCAGCGTAGAGGCACAGGGAAACCAGAAACTAGTTGGGAACGTGTGTGATTTGGAGGAAGGGCAGGCTGTAAGGGGTGTGTGGAGGCCTGTGGGGGGAAACCCCCAAATATGCGGGCTTCCTTCGGGGAGTCTCGCTAACGTGTAAGCCGGTGGGAGAGGTGAGGACGGGCCTGACTATCCCATGCGGCTGGTGATCAGCGTATGCGTACCTGGTTTCCTATCCCAGGCGTGTTGGCCCTTACGGCAATGCTTGGGTGTCATAGAGCGTTTGCCACTGTATCAGAATCACTGTCAATGCGGATGACTCACTTTCCAACCTAACCTATTATACGTAATAGATTGGGTTGCATCCAATATATATATATAACTATAAATCTATACTCTTGGCGTCACCGATATCCAGAGTTACTGTTTACCCCGGTTGTTGGGTGACGCCAAGACAAATACTGTGTTCAGGTTTCAAGGTGCTGGTGAAATTTCAGGCACATGGGATTGGTGAAGGTTGGAATGCATTTCGTCAATTGTGACGAAGTTCATCTGATACAGGCAGAGGTTACCTGCTTAACACCAGGGGCCTTAAGGTCCTAGCACACTTAAACGACTCGCCTACCACTCGACAACAAGAATATTATTCAAATATTAACCTTAAATGTTGCTCTTTAGATACACTTTCATTGGCAACGTAAAATTAGCAGACAGCTCGCTGTCAGTAAGCTTGCTAGCTTGTTGCCAATGTTAAGTATACTCGTACCTAAAGAGCAATAGTCAAAGCTCATATTGAATGATATTATTTTTGCCGGGTGGGAGGCGAGACGTTTAACGGCCGTTTTCAATATCCTATCTATCGTCGGTTTACCTTACTAGAGTTAGATATTTGACACTATTTGTATGGACGTTATGTCAAATTTCTATCGGTAGTAAGGAAAGCTGTGGATAGATAGAATATTGAAAACGGCCGTAAGTATGCTAAGACCCTTATTCACTATGACCACTCGGACACGGAACGCGGCGCGATACGATATCTTCAAGGAATGCTCGTGGATTCGTGAAGCGCACGTTATCACGGTATTGACTTTCCTAACTCACAACATTAATAAACGATTCTTTTCAGAGTAAAGTACTTCATAACCTTTCAGTTTAGTCTATATACAATTATAATAGTAAAGTTTACAGCTTACTTCAAAATGAGTGACCTACTATAAAAAATCTTGGTGTAAATACTACCATAGTGCCTATAGTTCACAAAGACATCCCACGTGAATGCAAAAAATCGATTAATAAGTGCTTCTAAAAATGTTAATTAAGTGATAGGAAAGAATGCCATGAAGATGCCGCAGTGTCAAGAATGAACTAACTTATAAATATGTTTTCCCGCTTTTGGTGCAGAAACCTCGCAACTAGATATGCTTATATAATTATTTTTACCACGAGTTTGATTTTTTTTTATTGTGACTACAAAAAACATCTAACCATATATTATGATTAAGATCTGCAGTAAAAATTTGTAAAGATAAAAACGTGACTTCTAAAACATGGGAATTACGGCTGGACCTATTGTCTACGATGCGTTACTTAGGTATAGAACATTAGCATAACAATAGGCAATAACGCTACAGGTACGAGTAGGTACATTAGTAACCGTACGTGATAAATTATGTCGAAAACTTTTACCGATCGCGTAGATACGACACGTTATTACAACGGGACGTCCATTAGTTACCGTGATGAGTGAGTTAGCTCACCATAAATCATCACACCATTTAAATGTATTTACGAGTATATAAATTAATCGTCATATCTATATTTTACCAACTGCCAAAGTAATATTTCGTAATTTTCATTGCTACTGCAATGTGACGCGTAGAGTGACATTCGGTAACATTGCATGTGCGCGCCTTCTCAACATAGTAGCAACATAAATACTTAGTTAAACTACACTACTATAATTACAATGACACTATTCACACTTGACTACACACTAAGGCGAAGAATGAGAAATGTTAGGGGCTTGTACGAGTATGTACTATTTCATGAAACTTTCGCCGTGTTCTTCGCGCCTCGTCTTCTTCTCTTTACTCTGCACTCTAGGGCTCTGTAATACTCTATGGAGTTCAAGTCACAAGATAATATTTAATGAATCATCCGTTAATTGAATATAGTTCACAGTAGGTTCTAACTTGAGCTTAATGTAAATTCAGGAGTATATAGGAAGTAAAAATACATGCCCCTTTATAAAATGCTTTCCGAGCCTCTTGGCAGTGATTGACTTCTTGACTCTACTTGACTACTTCTGATAAAATAAATAGGAGAAGTTCCAGACCATTTTTTTGTTACAAACCACGAAGTTGGTTTGTAACAACTGGTACTAATTGTACTTGGTACTAATTGACATGAGGAAAACTCTTCGAACAGGCGTTACATGAAAAATTGGCGGCTCGCTTTTGTTTTGTACTAGACCCAACTCTAGGCGGCACTGCCATGTGTCTGTGCGATGCAAGCCATCAACTCTGTAGTACCTATCATTTAATTTGTACCATCAGGTTAACAACTTGTTGTTGTGTTATCATAAAAAAGGGCATTAACACGTAACCGACCGCCTTATTTCATGCTTCACAGCACGGCGTGACTGATGTCCCTCCACACACAACATGATTATGTACACAAGCCAATCTTCGCATTATATCTAATGATACGGCACTGGACAATAACATAGTGTGTAGTCGTCATTATGGCACAATACGTAAACTCCAGTTAACCACAGACTATGAGATTACCGGCCGAACGCAGCCACGTGATGTGGCTAGTCTGATTGCGGGTAATGTGAAGCCCCCTACCTACCTCTACCAATACTCACTACTAGGTAGGTAATACTTAATATTAAGTACCTACTAGCTCTTTTTTTATATTAGGTATATCTGATTCGTCCGCGACTTCTCTCGTGAGGCATTCTTACACAATGCAGATACAGTTAAGGAAGATTCATAATTAATGCAAAGAGTAGCCTTATCTACAGTGGAAGATCTTTGTAAAAACTAAAAAAAAAACAGATCAACGAGCTCTTACGTTTTACAGCATTCGTACATTAGGCGCTTTGCAGACGGCGTGGCGGGGCAGTCTTTTTGACCAATAAAGTCGATACTGTCTTTTTGTTCTCTATGTGCGTTAGTAGTACCTATAGGATTACCCTTGCACTATTGTTCGTGGTGAAATTGACCGGCCCGGCCCGCCCCGTCCTCTGCAAAGCGCCTTATGTTCTAAAGAGCTTAGCAAACATACCTTCAATTAACTTGCCCATACCTAATGACTCGTATTGAACACGTGCTCGCGAGATGAGATCAACTGTATCGAGATTATTGTCGACAGATAAATCATTTCCACCATCTGTCATCTTCACCTGTCCATAAACTATCTCGACAGTTTATGGACATACAGTACACAAGGCAGTCACGCACTGTGTGCACTGCACACTAAACTTATTCTATGTAGGTAATGATTATCTGTATGTACATAGTTAAATTATTTTGAAGAGTCATTTAACTTTGATTGTTTTATTGTTTCTTATTGAATTCATGAAAAACATGCAAGTATGTAATCAGAAGGTCGCATGAGACGTAATTTCCTTAAAAAAATACTAACAATTCGCAAACCGTAAGGTCGCGGCAAATCGCGCGGCAACAGCTTGGTAACCTATTCATTTGGTTCAATAGATAGTTCATAGAAACAAAAGATGTGTCTCCAGTGTGCCCCCGGCCGACAGGTGAATGAGAAATGGAACGTCGCGCAGCCCTGACATCGATACCCAGTTGTCGACCGTGTACCCTCCCCCCTGCTCTACTCGACAGATTTCTAGAGTATTTAAGTAAACGGTAGAGTAGACGATTGATAAAATGTAAGGCTCAACTCACACTGGGAGAGTCGCAAGATTGTGACGCGTCAGACGCCGACCACAACCAGACGTAGCACAGTGTTCAAGAGTCTCTGAACTGGGCTCAAGTGTTGTAGTTATATAGATAACGGTCACGCTTGAAACCTCCTTCCTGCCTGGGCGGCTAGGAGATTAGCATGAAAGGACAGAAGTACGGGTTCTAGACGTTTATTAGACTTCTAGAAAGCCCAGAGCTAGGCCGTGAGTTTCAGACGGATTATGCAATAGCCTCGCTTGTTATGGGGACTTATCTCAGATTAGTAGTTGTAGTCCTCGACGCGATGGTGTGGGTGATGCTGCAACCAGCAGAAGGCAGTAGCGGTAACCGGAAAACGAGCAGTTGCAGACTCTTAAACAGCAGCTAGGCTTAGCCCGGACGCCCAGCAGGATTTAGGGTCCTATGGTAGCCGGTGGCTGCTCCGGCGATGTGCACAGTACTGGCCCCGCAGTCTAGCCAGCGGGAGTTCTGGCCAGCGGCAAGATGTAGCTAGCCGTATGATTCGCCAGCGGAAGATGAATCACTCCAATGTTCCAAAGATCCATCGACCCCGGGCGGGACTCCTCGTTCCGTTGTTGTTGTTATAATTGGATAGCACCATTTGACCACTATCTCATTGTCAGCTGTACAGTAGGTCTACCGTGAGTTTACAACATTGACACCAAGCGATCCTCGTATCGACTGCCGCAAAAAAAATGTATGAAAAAAAGAGCAGTGCCACCTCGCGGTCAATTGTAGAACTAAAATTGACAACGAGTACGCCAATCACAAGCTTAGTAGGTAGACGAGATCGAGTATCGACTATAGATGACATTTAGGAGTGCAAGAACATGACACTGGCAGAGTAACGTCTTCCCACGTTAAAAAGCCACATAAGAAGAAGTAGAAGACTTCTACTTCTTTTTTGTAGTAAGATATCACGTGTATTTATTTCAGTATTCCATTAATATTATTTTTATACGAGTCAAAAAGAAACTGCAATTTTTCCAACTAGACCAGGAGTTCCCAACCAGGGGGGCACGCCCCCCAAGGGGGCCATAGAGCGATGTCAAGGGGGGCGGAAAGCGTTTACATTTTTTTTTTATATACCACTGAGGTGGCAAACATGCAAGAAACATTAAATTAAACAAACAACATTAACAAATAACATTTCAATGTAGGTAACGCTTACACGCATAAAATTAATTAAATTAAACATAATACCTATTCGATTATTTTTCTGTCAACCACTGTTTCAAAACCGGACGTTCTCGATTTCAATGGAGGCTGGCTTATTTAGCTGACATAATATATGGTGCCCTAAATGAGCTAAACTTGAAACTTCAGGGCAGATACGGCACTATAATAAACAATTATGGTTGTGTTCAGGGGTTCATAGCAAAGCTACAACATTGGAATCAAAAATTGTCTTTTGAAAATGTAATATTTTTTTCTCGGCTGTTCGAAGCGATGAGAAAATGGACGCAAATTTGGAAGCTGACATAAAAACTCATTTGCAAGCGCTGGAAGACGAATTTCACCGATACTATCGAGACATCGATTCAGAGTCACCAATATGGCATATGACAAGAAATCCATTTGTTATCAAAGGGTTACAATTACCAGAAGAAGTTCAGGAAGAATTTCTAGAAATTAAGGCTGATTCGTCCATGAAAGATGACTTTTGACATTGGAGAAGTTTTGGATCAAAAGATTGCCTGTTAATTCGAAACTTGCCTCTCTTGCTTTACGAGTACTAGTTCCTTTTTCTTCAACTTATTTGTGTGAGACAGGCTTTTCTGCTCTAGTTTTAATTAAAACTAAACAGCGAAATCGTCTTGATATCGATAGCGATCTGCTGATAGCTCTGGCAAAAACAGAACCTAGAATCAACCAACTGGTACAGAACATGCAATCTCAAGTATCTCATTAGTACCTACTCTTATTTTGTTGATTTTTTTGGATAAATAATATTTAATAATATTTAATTTAAAAATTAAAACTTTAAAAGTTTGTTCAGTAGAATTAAAATAAAAAGCTTTTAAGTACATAATGTGCGTATTTTGTATTTATTGAAAAATTAAAGGGGATGCATGATAATATGAATGTATAACAGTCCGGGGAGCCTCAACAAAAAAAAAGGTTGGGAAACCCTGATCTAGACTTTTTATCGTGGTCCTTCATTTATTTTCTAGATTAAAATTTGCTTATACTATATTAGTACCTATAATAAAAAAATAATATAAAAAAAATTAGTTTCTTTGTAGGTAAGTACTTAAAATACTCGTGATTTTCGGTGGGGTTGGGGGGTAAGTCTTAAACCTCACCACGCATCACCAAGGGGGAGGGGGGGTTAAAAATACTAAAAAAGAACATCACGTGATTAATGGACGGTCCCAAAGTACGTCAGTAATGGTAGAGACAAACTCAGCCCGCGTATGCAACGCATTATGACATCTAGGCTCTTGCATTTGTATGAAAGAAAACAGCTGAATCAGAAACATAGTTATCATACATCGCATTCAACGATAAGATCGCCCTTCGTACTGTATATTGATACTTTTAAATCACATTTGTGTAAATAAAGCAGTTTTCGTAGAGTTGTCTCGAGCGAGTATGTCCAAGTTATCCACTTACTAGGTACATAAACTGCCCAAAGTTTTCCATAGAAAACGACATGCAAGCCCATTAGAGACTCATTGTTAACTTCCAATGATGTACGTGTAGGTATTTATAATGTACGAAGTCAGGGGATGTAGGTAGGTATGGGTAATTCCATTATATAAACACATTGTTTACCCGCCGTAAAGTGCCATTGAAAGCAATTTGCTTTTTGTAGATAAACGCAACGGCTGGTGTTTTCAACTTGCACAGGGTTTCAGATGTTCGGATTAGTTTTGTATGTGTTTATAAACTAACAGCAAGACAAGAGGTTTGCAGCTGTAATTATTGTAAACACAGTTAAATTATATAATTATTAAATTAGACCGACAGTGACTAGTCGGTGGTACTGTCGGTGTAGCGATCGACAAGTCAACATCTCCTGAGGTTGCCTCGTGTAGAGGCGAAACACGTGTCGAATCGTTTTTGGTTGATTGGGTTGTTTTGTGTGTAGTTTATTCTGTATACTTCCTATTTGCAGTTTGTGCGGGAGGGAGGGAGGTGCACACCGCAACTCGACCATAAGCAGTTTTCAGTGGAAGTGTCACTAAATATTTCTTCTATAATATCGTATTTGATAATGGATTTCCGCAAAATAACGACTGTATCAATAAATTATCTATAATTATTTACCTATTTAAGGCTCCGTAGCGGAATTTACATTTGTTACGATTTAATCTCAATATAGCCACTGTATCTCAATAAGAACAAAATGTTGAAATAGCACTTCGTAACCAGCAGTTCTCCAAATATCATTTGGATTTTAACTTATAGAAGTCAAATATTTTAAAACGACATCTAAGTAAGTAAGTAAGTAAGTATAAGATTTTTCGTCTCTTTATCTTCAACGCTGAAGAAAGAGATAAATAATACTAGTCCCAATGATATTTTATTTGAAATACCAGCTAATTAGGTACTTCCAGTATTCAACAAGGTAACTAAGTAGTAGTATATATACTTATATATGTATAATACTAGTATATGTACTTACACATAAAATAGTACCTATGAGATTTTATACTCGTATAAAAAAGTAGGTACCTGTACCAAGTTTAATTAGGAAACTTATAATACGCCTAACTTGTATTCTGGGCCGAAGTGTAGTTGTTACAAAATTTCCTACAAGGTATATTCGCATTAGATAATTACATCGCAATAAGTATGTACCTACCTACCTAATTTACCGCATTCAACTACTCGGTAGGCATTACTGCGAACTTTCGTATAAACATTTATCGTCATACAAACAAAAATATCAGTACCTACCTGTGTGCACGTGAGTGGTAGGTATCACGGAACTTCACGTGCGTCGATCGAGCTCCCGATGCAGTGCGCTGATGCGGTCGCCGGTGGTCGGTGTTGCGGTCAGCTACGGCATCGATATCAGAGGGACAGGTGTTACGCCCCGACTTTTAATTACTATTTAAAAATGTAGTTTGTCTACATGAACTATTACATATCTTCCTACCTATTTCAGTATAGAGTTGATCCATAACACAATAAACAAATGTGCAGATGCCCATTGATGATATAAGTTACCTAGCTGATCTCGTGACTAGATAGGGTTATCTATGTTTGCAGAGAAGCAGGTTTGATATTGTTCAGTAGTCACTGTAGTCAGTGCCTTAACAGATATTCGCTCCATGCGGCTACCAATAGTAGCTATTATTCAAAAAAACATTTTTTTTACCAAAAAATGGAACGTAGGTACTTCAACACCAAAAAAGGTGAAATAACTTGTTGATATCGGTACCATAATAGTGCAAAAGTAGGTACGTACCTACTATCCTAACACAATATTGTGCGCATGGTGCCGAAGAAGTCGGTTTAATTTTTTGGTAATGTTTTTTTTTTCTTAACCGGTACATAAATCAAAGAAGCCAGCTTGATCTCTCTATGCTACACGGCCTCATATAAAACTAGGGTCACGATTAACTGGTCGGGGCGCAGAACTTCTATGGCACGGCTAAAACCTACGCTATAATAAATTAAATCCAGCACACAGGTGCGTGTATTACTAGGGGATAGACAGAGAGATAGATAGATATATTATTACACCGGCTCGAAAATATCCGATTACATATCACGCAATATCATACAACATAAGGCATTACATCCCCGGGGCTATAATGTTGTATAAAACTCCCATGGGTGTAAAGAGATTTGGATTTGGAACGTGAGTTGTAGGAAAGCTCTAAATACGGAGACAGCATACAGAAATAAAAAAGAAAAAATGCGGGGTTTTACTATAGGGAGTATGATTGTAGTGCGCCGCGTTTCTATGGGTTACGCACGACCCCTCTCTGCGCATTCAAGGTCATCGTTCAAGTTACGTAGGTACCACGATCTGGTATTTGGTATTATTTTACAACTTCCATAAAATCTAAATATCTAACTGTACCGAACTATCGGGAGCTCCAAAAGTAACTAAATCATGGTCTACATCCGTGAGTAGATACTAATTATAACTTAGTTAACAACCGCAAAAGTCCAAAACATTGTTTTCCATAAAATGTTCCTTCCAAAAATATTACTCTGTCCTTCTATACCGGGAAAAATGTGTCCAATTTGAATATTAACTATTAATTTATGTTACTTTTAACTAAATAACTGCTTTTTTAAAGCTTTGAGTTGAGTTTTTATTGTCTCGCAGTAGGTATGAAAAGTAGAGTGTGCACCTCGAGGATAAAGCCTGTCTTCGTCTAGGGCGGCTTTAAGCCCTCGCTTCACTCAGGGCTCTACATAACTGCCTCGCTTCGCTCGGGAATAAAATTTTAATGGCCTCGCTGCGCTCAGGGATTAATATACCGCCCGTGACCTAAGACACTGCTTTACTCCCTCGGTGCATAATCTACTAATAATTAAGAATGTAATAGAGTACCTACTTTATACTATACATAACGATATACATGTTATTTTCAAATCCAACATAACAAATCGCCACGCTCTACATCGTTGAAGGGGTAGGCAGCGGTGTTTGAAACACCTACCTTTCGCCAGAGGGATAACAATTTTTTTGGTCCCGTGTAATAGAAGTCGAGCGTATTGCCATTTACGTAGCACTGTTTCAGACTAAAACGGTCCGACCCAGGTATAGAACCCAGGACCTCGAAATCATAAAGCGGCCAAAGCAGAAGTGTTAGGAGAGGTAGAGAGTTTCTACGGACAGTTATACTCCTCGGTCGCTAAACCGGTCAAAGACCCAAGAGCCAAGCTGACCCGACATTATACGGAAGATATCCCGGACATCAGCCTGTACGAGATTAAAATGGCCTTGAAACAGCTTAACAAGGCGCCGGGTGACGACGGTATCACATCTGAGCTTCTGAAAGCGGGTGGAACACCGGTACTTAAAGTCCTTTAGAAGCTCTTTAATACCGTTGTTCACGCACCTTCGCGATTCGAAGGAGCGGATGGAAAATGAAAAGCTCAGTGGGATAGTTCGTCGAAATGCACGTCCGACTCACCAGTATTTAGCTCCAGTCCTGCCAAGGACGGCGCCGTCCACAATAATGTCCTTTGATGAGCAACACACAACACCACACAATGTAATTTTAAATATCCTTTTGACAACATTCATCGACGATGCGTAGGTCGAGACTGGGTCGCGAACCCAATGGCCGGTGGCAGTATCCACAAAACTACCCTCACTGGCATTAATAAATATCGAGCGATTTATTGGGTCACCTACCCACGCAAACTGTCGAGGTTTCTATTCCAAAATATTGCAAGGCTCCAACATTCCGCCCACCAAAATACACGTATTTTCTATGAGAATTAACATTTTAAGTGAACAAAACGAGAAGCCCAGATAAGCAGGCGTGCTAATATTCTAACCTAAGTAATGACGCGAAGCTCCTATGAGCGAGCGCGGCCTAACTATAACTACAATGCATCGCGAAGCTCCGATGAGCGAGCGCGAACTATAACTAAATGCGAGACTACAAATTAATCATTTATAGGTAAAGGGCAAAGCTTTACCAAAGGTCTTTGTAAAAGACCTGTCTGAGTTTTTACAGTCGCAACGCGACATACATTATCTCTTGCACGATGCAATTGAACGATACGTCCAAGCGACCAATTAAGAGGTTTAAGTTTTGGATTAGTGCGATAACAAGGTATGCACTTCGACAAACGACTGCGAATAGCACGACGTGAGGACAATATCCAGAAGTTTTGAGCAAGTAAGAAACTAAGCGTACGCAATCCAGGATGCAAATTATCATTATGACATTGGTCGATAATGAGCGAAGTAACACGATGCTGACGAGGCAATAGCAACGGATGTTTACAGTCGTAGGCCAACTCCGAGTGAGCCAAGCGACCGCCCACCCTGAGAAGACCATCATCATCAAGGAAAGGATGCAGCTTCTGTAAGGGTTTTGGCAATGGCAATCCTTTTTTCAAGTTTGTGATTTCGTGTGAAAATGACGAATTTTGAGTGACTTTGACGAGTGCAAACAACGATTGCTTCAACTCGGAAGCGACAAGATGACCAGACCGACGAGTAGATCGGTTTCGGCAATTATGTAGAAAGCGAAGCACGTATCCCACGATGCGCTGAACCTTGCTCAGGCTCGAATGCCTTTCCAAGAATTCATCCAATTTATCGACAGCAACAAAAAGCGAAATGAGCGTGTCACGTTGTTCTTCGACCGATTCAGGAGGTTCCTCGGAACGAGTTGCGTTAGGCCACTCCTTGGCATCCAAAAGCAGCCAAGGTGGTCCATGCCACCACAATGGATGATCGAGAAGCTCTCGAATCGTAATACCACGTGACGCGCAGTCCGATGGATTAGTTAGTCCATTTGTATGACGCCAATGCGCAGGTGGAACTCAGTCTTGAACATGACTTACGCGGTTGCTCACGTACGTCTTCCACCGAGATGATGGCGATTTGAGCCAAGCCAGAACTACCATAGAATCTGACCAGCAAAAGATGTCATTGAAGTTCAGCTTGCCGGCGAAAACTTCCTTGACGTGTGCGACAAGATCTGCCAATAGAAGTGCTGCGCAAAGTTCTAGCCGAGGAATCGATATTTTCTTCAAAGGAGCAACCTTTGATCGAGCGATGACGAGATGAGTAGTGACTCGATTGTCACCGTACTCACAGCGAAAGTACACAACAGCAGCGTACCCGAGCTCAGAAGCGTCGCAGTAGCCGTGTATATCAAGTTTGATTGATTCCAGTCCCGGTATGAAACGAGGGATCACAAGAGATGAAAGGGAACTGAATTCCGAGCGATAACAAGACCAGGTCTCTGCAATGTGATTAGGAGCAAGTTCATCCCAATCCAAACCAAGATTCCAGAGTTTCTGGATAATGCATTTGAATGCAATAGTAAGTGGCGTGAGAAAGCCAAGTGGATCAAATATACGGGCCAGTTCCGAGAGAATGTTTCGCTTAGTACACTGTTCATGTAGCGGGGTAACAGTGAACGAGAATCCGTCTTCGATGGGGTTCCACTCTAGACCGAGAACCTTGACGGAGTGACAAGATTCAGAGTCGAATGACAACGAGTTGTCATGACGATGATCAGGGGGAACGTTTTCGAGTAGAGAACGACAGTTAGATGCCCATTTTCTGAGCTCGAAACATCCTTTTCGAATTATATTATTAACCTGGCTCATTAGCTCGCGAGTTGAGTCTAATGAGTGCGAGCCAGTTACCACGTCATCAACGTAGACATCATTAGTAAGCGCATCGACAGCGAGAGGACTACCGACTCCTTCATCGCGAGCCACCTGTAAGATGGTACGAAGTGCTAAGAAACTCGATGATGCCATGCCGTATGTTACAGTGTTGAGACGATACTCAACCACAGGTTCGTCAGGCGAGAAACGAAATAGAATGCGCTGATAGTCTCGATCAACGTCAGCGACCAGTATCTGTCTATACATCTGCCTTATGTCGGCAGTGAATACGACCGAATGCAAACGAAAGCGAAGAAGAATCGAACCAATGTCCGATTGTAAACGGGGACCAACGAGTAACTGCTCATTCAGCGCAGCCCCACCGGCTGGCCGTGCTGTGGCGTCAAATACCACGCGAAGCGGACTCGTGGTGCTACTCGGTTTCAGCACACAGTGGTGCGGAATATAATATGAATGGCCCGAACCCGATTGGTCGGCTACATCCATATGCCGAGACGAGATATAGTCCTTCATAAATTTATTGTAACCCTCGCGCAACTGAGGATTACGTGAAAGACGTTTTTCGAGGGCGAACAAACGACGAAGTGCCATAGGGCGCGAGTCACCGAGATTAGGTTCCGGCGACTTGAAAGGTAAACGCACGACATACCTTCCATCCACGGTTCTGGTGTGAGTCGTATCGAATATACGCTCGCACAAGACTTCCTCTTCGGATAGAGGTGACGATTTGGGAAGTTCATCAATTTCCCAAAATTTACGAACTTGCGAATCTAAACTATCCAATGAACAAAACAGTGACGAGGTTTTGGAAGGAAAATGTGCACGTGATATTTTTCCCATCACTACCCAACCAAGCTTGGTGTTGAAAGCCACGGGTCCATCAGGGCCGGAATAGCGGCGTTCACCGAGGAAAATTTGGCAGAAGATGTCAACCCCCACCAAAGCATCAATATGCGCGGGCACGTTGTATTCAGGATCAGCCAACTCAATATTCCGAAGTTGTGGCCACTGAGCGATATCGATTCTATCAGTGGGCATTTGACTACAAATTTTAGGTATGACTAGAGCATCGACTTCAATGTCAGGAGATCGGTCTCCACAGCGCATGCGATACGTGGTGGATTCAACTGCGATCGATGATGATTGACCGATGCCTTCTACTGAAGTCGTAGTCTTCCTCAATATAATACCAAGGCGATGTGCACATTTCTTTGTAATGAAGTTCGATTGACTACCACTATCAATGACGACGCGAATTTTACGATAAGTGCCGAAGTTATCAAGAACTTCGACCGAAGCTGTGGCTAATAACGAAGTGTGTGTGGCGGGCTCCATACCAGCCACCAGAGTGACAGTCTGTTGACTGTGCTCGAGACATGACGATTGTGCAGCGGTGGCAGGTTGTGCCACATCCATCATAGCATCCGAAGCGATAAGTGTTGCCGGCGAGGTGATTTGCAATTTATCGAAATGTAAAGTTGTGTGATGAGGCAAACCACACTTTGAACAACGACCATTTGATTTACAGTTTTTTAACAAGTGACCTTTGTTAAGGCAATTAATACAACAATGGTTTTCTTTAACAACAGTGTATCGATCTCGAGGGCTATGATTGCGATATGTGGGACAGTTCCACAACGTATGATTAGACTTGCACAAAATGCAAGTGTCACTCGATTGTGGCAGCGAGTTAACAACGAAGGCCTTGGTATGCGCTTGGTGACGCGGCGAGTAAGCCCCGGTGCGCGGCTGCGCAGGCGGTGCAGGCGCGACGCGCGCGACCGCTCCAGCAGCGGCGGCGCGCGGCGCTCGTGCGCCCTCGGGCTCGGCCAACTCCAACGCTTGACCAGCCTTGTTCAAATATTCCAACAACGAATTAAACGAAGGGATGTCTTTGCTCTCATTTTGTAGCTCGAAGCGGCGACGTGTATCAAGATCGAGTTTGTTTATCAGCAAATAAAACAATGGAAAGTCCCAGTCCTTGACTGGCAACCTTAAATTTTTCAAAACAGCAATATTTTTTTGAAGGTGTCAACAAGACAGCGCAACTCACTAGGGGAACTTGACTTCAAAGTCACCTTTTGTAATTCTTCCCAGTAACGAAAAGCTAACTTACGCTTGCATTGATAACGATCAATAAGTGCCTCATACGCATCTAAATAATTGTTTTCCGAAAGCGGAAAACCTTTTAGCAGCTGCAAGGGTTCACCGGAAAGAAGAGATATCAAAATTGAAAATCTTTCTATATTGGATAGTTTTCTATTTTGATGTACCATCGTGTTGTACATATCATAAAAGGTACTCCATGTTGTGATATCACCATTGAAATTTAATAAATTTAGTCGCGGAAGTTTAACTGATAAGTCAGTTCTATTCGATTCTAGTTCCGGTCCAGGTCTAGTCGTGGACGCGGAAGTGAGTGACGAATGAATTTCAATAATTTGAAAATATTTGTTGTCTACCTCTTGTCGAATGCCATCCTCTTCATCAAGTGATGAGGTATCCGAAATTTCTGAACAAATTTTTAAATGATGTGATTCGAAACTAGCGCAATGATTTTCGAGTCGAGTGTACCGTGATAAGAAAATAGGTAGTCGGGAGATATCATCTTTAGCTTCTAAGGCGGCTGATAAACAATCATCAATACGTTTGACAGCAATTTCACGTTTCAGTTCTAAGTTACGTTTAACTGCAGCTTTCGACATTGTAAATAAACAAACTACCTACACAAGACAAAATAAAATTTAACTGTATAAAATAAACAAATAAATTTGCAGTGGACTGTACTTAACTGATTTGCAATTTCTTACGAAATTACGAAAGTGAAATAAACAAAATGCTGCAATAAGGTTAGGTATTTATTTACCTTCAAAACAAACACTTATCAACGATTTGAAATGCTATTATTATAAACAACCGAATAACGGAATACCAATATGTATTTAAATAATGAATTTAAAAGAGTAAATAGGTTATTTGTAGCATGTCATATCAGTAGTACTCGTGCTAATAGTTGTGTTCATGATGTTTTGATTCATTAACATTACCTATGTTAACATGTGCATTGAAGATCACTGACATTTTGATATAAAGTTTGCGAATGCTTGGCCTTCGAACTCGCCATGAAAGGCTTCTATTTCCTCGTGGGCACAAAACTCGACCGCGCTTTGCTTAGAAGAACCGTTTACCTAATTAATTATAATATACGATGAAAATAACGATAATTATTTTCACTCCATAACCATAATGATAACGAAACGTTTGTCTACTATGATGCACCTAGCCGCGTGCACGAATATAATCCGACCAAATATAACGATGCAAAGTGGCGTACGAATTTTAACGCGTCAATGACCAAGTTAATTCGTTCGTACTATAATGACAATCGTTCAACCGCATGATACAAAATACGAATATTTGCTTGAAATAATGACGAAATAACAAAAAATATGATTAAAATGAGTCTCAACCTATCAAATAAGAATGTTTAAAGGCTATTTCCTACGAAAGAATGCGAGATCCAACAAATGAATCGCGATTACGAATTTCCGTAATGGCAACGGGTGTGATAATTATTTTAAAAACCGAATGTTTTAACCAATATTTACCACCGAATAAGCTAGAATGTTGCGAAATATTGATAAGTAAGCGCAGATCCGAGTGATTTGCCTATTATATACCAATATTATGAGCGAGCGAGATTATAATAAATGAGCGTAGAAAACGATATTCCTACCTACCATTTACTATTTAAAACGAAATATAGCGACTGAATTTACTATCGACAGTTTGCGTGTTACGTCACTCCTGGTGATGAGACAGGGCTGCTGTCCTCACCACAAGGAGGATCCCGGTTCGAAAGGGCCAATGGTCTTCCAAGGCGCCGTCCACAATAATGTCCTTTGATGAGCAACACACAACACCACACAATGTAATTTTAAATATCCTTTTGACAACATTCATCGACGATGCGTAGGTCGAGACTGGGTCGCGAACCCAATGGCCGGTGGCAGTATCCACAAAACTACCCTCACTGGCATTAATAAATATCGAGCGATTTATTGGGTCACCTACCCACGCAAACTGTCGAGGTTTCTATTCCAAAATATTGCAAGGCTCCAACAACCGTCTTACTCGAAGGTTCAACGCCAGAAACATGGAACAATGGCCTGGTGGTGCTGTTCTTTAAGAAAGGTGAAAACACTTTACTTAAAAATTACAGACCCATCTCGCTTTTGAGCCATGTTTATAAGCTGTTTTCGAAGGTCATAACGAACCGTCTCAGTCGCAGGTTTTATGAATTCCAGCCTCCGGAACAAGCCGGTTTCCGAAAAGGCTATAGTACCATAGACCACATCCACACGCTACGGCAAGTTAAACAAAGACCGAAGAGTATAACTTTCATCTATGTTTAGCATTTGCGGACTATGAGAAGGTCTTTGATTCGATCGAGACGTGGGCAGTGCTGAGTCTCTCCAGCAGTGCCGTATTGACTATCGGTATATTGAAGTGCTGAAGTGTTTGTACAAAAACGCCAACATGTCAGTCCGAATACAGGAGCAGAGTTCGAAGGCAATTCCATTGCAAAGAGGCGTGAGACAGGAGACGTTATATCTCCGAAACTGTTCACCGCTACATTGGAAGACGCCTTCAAGCTCCTGGAATGGCAAGGACTTGGCATCAATACTAACGGCGAGTACATCACTCACCTACGATTTTCCGACGATATTGTAGTCATGGCAGAATCCATGGAAAACCTCAGTACAATGCTCGAAGCCTCGATCGAGTTTCCCAACGGCCTTAAGATGAACATGGACAAGACGAAAATTATGTCTAATGCCCATGTTGTACCTACCCCAATATCAGTTGGGAACTCAGTTCTCGAAGTTGTTGACAAGTACATCTACCTGGGAAATACAGTCAAACTAGGCAGGTCCAACTTCGAGAAAGAGGTCAATCGTCGAATACAACTCGGCTGGGCAGCGTTCCGGAAACTTCGCGAAGTCTTCTCGTCAAAAATACCTCAGTGCCTCAAGACAAGAGACTTCGACCAATGTGTGCTACCAGTGATGACTTTGGCACTGAAACTTGGTCTCTTACTATGGGCCTCATAAGTAAGCTCTAAGTCGCACAACGAGCTGTGGAGAGGGCTATGCTTCTCTACGTGATCGAATCAGAATGAGGAGATCCGTAGAAGAACGAAAGTCTCCGACATAGCCCAGAAGATTAGCCAGTTGAAGTGGCAGTGGGCAGGGCACATAGCACGCAGAACAGATGGCCGATGGGGCCGGAAGTTTCTGCAGTGGAAACCACGGACCGGCAAGTACAGCGTAGGTCGTCCACCGACACGGTGGACAGACGAACTGATGAAGGTCGCAAGACGACGTTGGATGCAGGCCGCTGCCAACCGGTCCTTTTGGAAAATCATGGGGGAGGCATATGTTCAGCATTGGACGTCCTACGGCTGAGATGATGATGACGATGTTAGGTTGAAATTATTTTCAAATATATGTACCGACATCGCAACAAAATCTGTTATGCAAGCTATGATTATTTACTTGTCTTCAAGTATTTTCCCAAATTACAAGCACATCGTTTTCATTTTCCGTCATTCAAGCCAAAAATACACCGCGGATTTCAAATCCGGTGTATATGGCGTATTACTGGCGTCAGGCGCCCTCACTAGGCTTGTGGCCTGTGCGACAAGTCAGGTCCTTCCTGGCAGTGGTGGATCAAGTGAACATCAATTATTTTGTACATCTTCCAGTCTTCCCGTGAACATGGTGCATGTACCTAACTGCGCCGAAATATCGGGAGCTCATACTACAACCTTACCACGGTAAATATCCCGTTAATAATCATATAACTTTATTTTGTACATATCAAGTTAATTAAGAAAATTAGATAAGTACTCGTACTAATGACGAGATTACATTTATATTAATAGTCTCGTTCATATGCCTAGTTAAACAATTTAACTTAGTTGAATATAGAGAATTTAGTTTAATGTTTCAAGTTGTGTTTGTTAACATGCGATGTGTTTATTTATATGATGCGATGAGTGTGCACGTGCTTGAATTTATAGTGTGGTGTGTGTGGTTATATAAGTATTATGTATTTTTTTAATATTAAGAATAGTTTTGTTTAATTACTAATAGTTATAAGTTTTTCTGTCTTGTCATAATTTAGAATATCTAGCAAAGTTTCCGTTTGATTTGGAAGTTATTAAATCTTAAATAATTTGCTTACTCACAAAATATATATACCTACCTAATAGGTTATACTCTATTTACTTTCTTTTCAATAGGTCATTCAATTTAATTTATTTAAAGTAATCTAATTAATTACATTACTTTGATGTTTGTTACTCACGCAAAAACTACAGAATGGATTTTAATGAAATTTGGTACCATGTATGTAGATAGAAGAGGCGCTGCAATTACAGGGTACAGTTTCATCATCTGGCGGGGCACGCGGGTGTAACCGTAGGACGCAGCTAGTGCTATATACCTATGTCTAGGATGATGTTATACATTTCTCTTAGTACATCATGTAGAACTTTAAGTACCTACCTAGCCACGGGACGTAACTGTTATCAGGATTTAGATCCTGAATTGTGATCTGCGCCATCTTTCCGACGACGAAGTAACTACTTCAACTATGTAATGTATCCCTTTTCATCTTCGTGCTCGGTGATGTCACCTTTGATGGTTCCAGAGTGATATTCCTTGCAATCCTTGCATGCCACATATTTTCATTGAGTTGTAGAGTTATCAATTATCAATGCAATAATTTAAATTAGTTCATAGTGTAACCTGGCGTAACCGCGACAGAAATACTTAGTATTTAATATATAATTTACTAAATATTATTTATTATACATATAAGGAATGGAATGAATAATGCAGGCATAGGGTCCACCATACAAGCAGCTTCGTTTGACTTAATTTGCGTTTAGGACACAGGTTCACAAGCACATTCACCGCAGAATGCTTCCACTACCTACGGCTAACAATCCGTCATCGATTTTGCTTCTGGCCGGCCACCGCCGTTTTCATTGTAGAGATCAAAATTTCCAGAAGATGCGGACAAATCAAAAACCCCGTGCGTTAACTTGCGGTACATGGGCTTAGCACGAAAAATACAGGAACGATTGTTTCGTTGACTTAGAACAATTATTGTATTTAGTGCCATCATTTACAAAATAATAACACTAAAGTTAACCAATTAGCTACATTGGCCTACCGTGGTTTCACAAATAGTGATCTACACTTGTACATTGCTTGAAAGCTATACCTATCACGTACAAGCTGCGACCCGCGGTTTCATCCGCGGAAAAGTATCATATGTCCTTCCCTGAGATATGACAAATTGAAAAACACAAAAATCATTAAAGTTGATATGATCAAGAACAGCTTCTTGAGTTATAATGGTGTAACTTTGTTTTATATATATAGATATTGCAACTCTGGCCAAGCCTTCTGGGATAAAGTGATATATTTATGGTGGGTAATACTCCTAAATCATATACATAATTGGATGAATTGGTGCAACTATCAAGAAGTTGCACTAATTACTTCAGATTCTCCTTCATTGCGCTACAAGCAATCATCTTGTGTTCTACAGTACAAGTACTAGAGAAAAAATAATTAATTGAAATTTTCCAGAAAGGTATAGAGCTCCATTTTAAGAGATTAAAACAAGTCATTGTGTCGTAATTGCCATCATTATTACATTTGTAGGTCCAAAGGCTTGCAATGTGTGTAAACTGTGGGTGCCTTCTACAACATTCCAGTGAATATCTCATTGCTGTAGTTATTTTCTAAACTCCACAGAGCCACTATTGCTAGTACAGCGTCAGGAAGAATTCTTTCAATAATAATTATTAGAACCTATTCCTTCCTTAAAGGCCGGCGGCCATGCATCTAGATCTCTAGTATTGTGGATGTCAAAGGGGGAGGGTGATCACTTACCATCAGGTAAGCCACCTGATTGTTTGCCAACCTATACCATAAAAAAAATTATGTGCAGGAATGCTCCCTTAGTTACATAACAACTCAAGGTCCAGGGGCAAGATTTTTTTCATGTGGTGATTATCAAAATAAAAAGTAAACAAGGTACTGTTTTTTTGTGTTTTATTTTAGCTTACAGTTAAGGAGAAGTTCTTAGATCCTGGAAGGATACAGCATCTGAAACAAACACAGGTAACATGTTAGTTGCATGACTGCATGTCCCCTCTACACTACACTAGTTATTGTCTTGTCTCGGTATGTGAAAATGGACTGTCCACATTATTTGAGTTTTAAATGCTCAACAAGTGGGATGCTAGCAAACTACACTCGAGAGCATAGAAATCGCACACACCCTACATTTTCACTTTGACCCTATAATTAATTAAATTAAATTTGTATTGTAAATATAACTAGGGTCAAAGTGAAAATAAGGGGTGTGCGATTTCTTTGCTCTCGAGTGTATGTCAAAAAGTAGCATTACTGTAACAGGAGAAATCCTGTCATGGGTTAAAAGTGCTCTGTACAAGTTAGCAATGCGGTTGGGAAACACAGAGTAAGATGATTCCATTAGTATAATGTGTAATAGAAAAAGACTAGTATATTTGTTTTATAATTAGTAGAATACAATATTGATATTGTATGGCATAGAACCTATCTAATCTGCCATAGATTTGCAAAATCCTCACCATACTAGATTTCCATATTTTGCTAAACAACTGCTTTTTGTAGCATTTTATTCCAAGGTGCAATGGCAATACAATGAATATTATTAAGTCAAATGACCTGTTTTAGAGACAAGTGTACTATAATTACAATGCTACAATACTATTTTGGGAACTACATGAATCAAATCTATAAGCTATCAAATTACAGTGACCACAATAACAGTGGTTATTATGCAAGCAAATACTGATACTCCACAACAATAAAAAGAACATACCACTCTTATCCTATGTCCCATGGCATGGGCAGGGAGGTTGGACTTGAAGCGAGCACGGACACCACCTGCATTGCCATGGGGACGAGTCACCTTGCCCCAAATGGCACGCAGCTTTGTCTTCTTGCCACGAGGCCCTCCGGCAATGGGTGTCCTCTTTTTCGCTCTGTATACAAACACACATCGCTTGCCCGTGTAGAAGATAGCATCTTCACGGCCCTTGGTGCCTTCAATCTGGAATAATAGAGCAATAATGGTGATAAAATGTATGTTCCACCTAATGATAAACCTATTAATATAGATGGTTGAATCAGTAGTAAATGTTGACCACATGATAATTCAGGTTTCAAATGTCATAAGCATCATTTTCATTCATATGTGCTAGTTAGTATTAATATTGATTAATTATTTGTATATGCATCTCTTTTTAATTTCAAAGACAACTATCTAGGTTGATTTTGTTTGATTGGTCTTGGTACATCTGGGAATGATGTAGATAATTACATCAACGAGATGTAAAGTGCCATTCAAAGTTATATCAGATCATTTAGAATCCAACAGGTCGTAAAATTTCAAATCACAGGTATGTGCTTTGGGCTCCAGTGAAGCACAAAGAATCATTCCTGGCTCTAGCTTGATACAGTTTTTTCAGGAATAGATTACAGACGCTTTATACTTAAATATTTATATATAAAGAGGTATATATTAAGTATATACAACGCTTTATATACAGAGGCGAGACAGAAATTGAATATTACAGGATTTAATTTACTATAAGTATGAATGTTAGTCAATAAAGTAAATATTGTGGGTCAGGGTGATCCGACTCTATACATTCGCGTTACCTGCTAAAAAGATGTATTTCTCTGAAACAATATTCTAACCTCAAAATCAAACAAAAACAACGGATACCTATGTAGGTACTTACCTTGAGAAGGGCTGTGTTTTCGTGCTGGTTGCGCAGGCCGCGCTTGTATCCTGTGAATACAGCCTTGGCATAGAGCCTTCCGTGGCGCGCCTTCGAAGACACCTTGCGAATAGTCTTTACGACCTCCGCAGGCGCCGCAGGTGCAGCCTTCGCGGCTTTTTCTTTGGGAGCCTTGTTTTTAGGCGCCTTCGCCTTAGGTGCTGTGGACGGCGCAGCGTCTGCCATTCCTAAAATATCACTCACAATGAATAATCAGATCAGATCACCTAGTTCGTCCAGAGGTTATGTTGACATCCACTTTTACATCTCTGTTTATCTGCGAGTCTGACATTAATCTAAAATTTTTCTTTACACAGGACAACTTGTACATCTCTATACTACGCTACAGTATAGTTATTTTCTGTTCAAATACATAAAATTCCGTAAATATATAAATTTACCACACACTAACCGGATATTATTTTCCTTTGAAAATGAAAGAACGGGAAACGATGTTGCCATTTACTATTTCAATTTTCCTTAACGCTGACACTGACAGCAACAAGACATCTTGTCACTGTCCTGTCAGTCACCTAAGGCCCTTTTATATTTTTTTTTTTTGTTTGGTGTTTTGATTTTGAAAAACGTTCGGAAGTGATAGCGAGTAAACTTGTTGGAGTTGTTGGGAGAATTTGTGTGAACAGCTGTTTATTTACTGACTAGTGTGATTTACCTAAATTATTGTTGTGTTGTCCTAGGTGTCGGTACTAATCTGTAAGTAGTTTATTGTTTATATTACTGATTTAAGTTTGAGGTTAACCTCAAACTTTCATCATGGAGTGCGATCCGCCGGACCCCGATCCTCCGCCGGACCCGGCTCCTAGCTCATCCGCTCCTAAACGACGTCTTGAAGCAGAAGTTGAACCACCTGCTAAAAAAACAATTACTTCGCCAGAATTAGCGTCAGCTTCTATCCAGACTGTGTATACTGACTCATCATTAGTAATTGGTGGGTTATCATACACATCACTAGATAAAGGCCCATATGTGGTTCACGTGTCCCGTATCGAACCAGACCTAGCTCCAGGAACTATTTTGAAACCAATCAAATTTGGACAGTTCCTAAAAACACACAAAATTGCCAACATTTGTGTTGATGGTGTCAAAAAAGTAGGCCGCAACAAAGTATCTGTGGAATTCAAGTCTGCTGATGCCGCAAATAACTTTATCTCGCTCCCAATACTTAGCATGTGCAAATACTCCGCTACAATCCCTATGTACAACATTACTAGAATGGGGTTGATTAGACAGGTACCGACGGATATGTCCATGACAGAGTTTGTTGAGTCCCTAGACCTACCCAAGGGATGTGGTAAGGTCCTAAAAGCAAGACGTCTGAATAGGAAGACCATTGAAAATGACCAAGCCTCATGGGTTCCCACCCAGACAGTAGTAGTCACATTCCAAGGCCATGTACTACCCACAAGGGTATTCTCATGCTATTATTCTCTCCCTGTAGAGCTTTACCAATACCCAACTATCCAATGTCACGCATGTTGTAGATTTGGTCACACCAAATTACAGTGCAGGGGCCTTACTATGAGCTTTTAAAGCAGGACTTCTAGACAACTGCCCGGTTTATTCGTACCATGACAACTTTAAAGCAGGCCTGCTCAGGCATATTCTTCAAGAACCGCATAAAAACCGTTCACTTGTTTTTTGTATGGATTCTCGTTAACAAGTCGCTCTTAATCCACTCAGTTTATCACCTTAGAAACGTCTAGGCGTCTGCAATGTTTGTTATAGTAAATTGCTAGAATGCCAGAGACAATATTATCCGTTCACCTTTGAAAAAACAATATTCAAACAGTTTACCTAAATGAGCGTCATGGTATGATTTCATTCAAAACTGTTTATGTCAGGTTTGAGAACTGCACGGAACTTGCGTGGTTTTTACGAAGCTGATAGTAAGGCCCCAGGTCGAAACCGAAATGCTTCCGTTGTGCGAAGGACCACCTTGGTGATACTTGTGAGATCCCGGAAAAAGAATCAACCTATTTTTACTGTTCAGGACGACATTTCACTACTAGCAAGGATTGCCCTGAAATTGAGCGTCAAAGATCAATAAAGTTCATTATGGCTCAAGAGAGTGTGTCGTATGAGGAAGCCTCCGCTCAAGTTCCACAAGTTAACCGATCCTATGCAGAAGTAGCCCAAGAAAGTATCTCTCTACCTTCCTCTCAAACCCCTGCTCCTGCTAGTCACTCACAGCCCCAACACAGACGTTCTTATGCTAAAACAGTCTATGCCAGCCCCCGTCCAAAACCCACTTATGGTAAATCTTATGATAAGATTGCCCACCAACAAATTGTTGCTGAACCCAGATCTGTTATGGGAAACGGCTGCGCATTGACAAACAGCCAAAACTTAGAACTGTCATCCTCTCAACAAAAAGACAATATGTTAGAAACAATATTAACTTTGTTAATCAACATCATATTAATGAACCCTCAACCCCTACCGTCCAACGTTGCCCCCAAACTGTCACAATTAGTTTCCCTTTTCCAAAATCAATATGGATCAGCTGACCATACTGCAGTGGAACACCCAGAGTGTGCGACGAAAGAAGCATGAACTGGCCCACTTAATCTCCAAATTTCACCCGTCAGTCATTGCCGTCTCGGAGACATGGCTGGTACCCAACTCCCTTTTCAGGGTGTCAGGATACTCCTGTCTCCGGGACGACAGGGCTGACGGGTATGCAGGAAGTGCTTTATTAGTAAAGCGCCCGCTGCCTTTTTCCCAACTCCCTCTCCCTTCACACCCTCCTGATATCAATATTGTTGGTATCAGATGTTTAGACATTTCTTTTGTTTCAATCTATATCCCTCATCCCAACTCTGCTCTTATTCCTGATTTGAATCTTCTACTTTTATCAGTACCGCACCCCATGGTGGTCATGGGTGATTTCAATGCTCATCATGTTATGTGGGGTTCCAGCCACTCTAATTTGTTTGGATTTTCCCTTCTGGAACTCTTAGATGAAGTGAATCTTAATTTGATCAATGACGGCTCTCCTACCAGAAGAGTACACCCCACGCAAAATCCGAAAAGTGCTGTTGATCTGACATTATGCTCCCCCTCTCTCTCCTCCTGCCTGACCTGGAAGGTCCTCTGTTTTACCTATGGTAGTGATCATTTTCCAATTATAATATCTATTCCAAATAAAGTTATACCGCCCTGCAATCCCTGCCCGTCGTTAAAATACAAGCTTTCCTATGCTGATTGGCCTTCATACTCATTGGCACTTGATCTTAAATTAGACTCTTCCTCCATATTTCCGTTAAATATCGATCCTATCACCTCTTACAACATATTTATAGATAGTATTTTATCCTCTGCTGACCTTCATATCCCACTTAAGAAACCTGCCAAAAATTTTAGGATCTCAACCCCATGGTGGGATTCTGAGTGCACAGCAGCCGCTTTGGAGCGAAAAGTAGCTGAAGCAATTTACAATGCATGTATGTCCCAAGCTAATTTCAATAGTTATCAAAAATCTGCAGCAAAGTATAGAAAGTTAACCAGGAAAAGAAAAAAGCAAGGGTGGATAGGATACTGTGAAAAGTTATCTCCTAAAACACCGTCATCCCTGGTTTGGAAGCAAATCAGGCGGTTCAGAGGATACTGTAAAGATGACAACCCATCAGCCAGCGACCCTTCATTCTGGCTAGAAGCCTTTTCGGACAAAATTGCGCCCCCTTCTGTACTTACTTTAGATTCCCTTCCATCTATCCCATCCTCTCTTCCCTCTAACAATTGTTTTGACTGCCCTTTCTCACTCAACGAATTACTCCTAGCACTCGACGGACTGACTGATTCCTCCCCTGGCATAGATGGCATTCCCTATTCCTTCATCACTAAATCCTCAGAAAAATGCAAAATTATATTTCTTGACGTCATAAATTACTTCTTTGAGCATGGGGTAGTACCTGATCAATGGAAGGCGCAAATAATCATTCCCATACAAAAACCAGGGAAAAATCCTCTGCATCCAAGTAGCTATAGACCGATTGCACTTTCCTCTGCTCTATTAAAAATAATGGAGCGACTTATAAAGCATCGCCTTGAATGGTTTGTGGAAAACAAATCCATATTGGCTAAAACACAATTTGGTTTTAGAAGAGGACTTAGTACAATTGACAATTTAAGCCTCTTAACAACAGACATTTACATCTCTTTTAAAGAAAGGAAATATCTTGCCGGGGTATTCCTAGATGTTGAGGCAGCATATGATAATGTCTTGCTTCCGGTACTCAGGAGTAAACTCATTCAGCTGAATATCCCTGTGAAGCTTGTCCGTATCATTTGTAATATATTAATGGAACGTACTATTGTTATAAAATGTAATCATCAGTTTCTGCCCCCTAAAACTGTCTGGAAAGGCTTGCCCCAAGGTTCCGTTTTGAGTCCACTGCTCTACAGCTTGTATACGTATGACCTAGAGAGTTCAGTAGACTTATTTTGTAATATCCTTCAATATGCAGATGATCTTGCTCTTTATGTTAGCGTTCAATCAATAGATGAGGCTACTAACCGTTTAAACTCAGCTCTAGCTTATCTTAATGATTGGCTCTTTAAGCATGGCTTGTCACTATCCGCATCCAAAAGCTCAGTTGTTATTTTTACTAAAAAAAGAATTATCCCCTCCATTCAACTACTAATAGGTCAAGAAATCATCCCTCAATATAACAGCACCAAATTTTTAGGCATCCATCTTGATTCCAGGATGACAGGAGCTAGCCATTTTGATTACATTTCTCAGAAGTGTGAAAAGAATATCAATGTTCTCCGATCTCTCTCAGGGGTGTGGTGGGGTTCCCATCCATACTCACAAAAACTGTTGTATAACGCCATAGTTCGAAGCCATTTTGATTACGGCTCATTCTTACTAAATTTATGTAACAAGGCTGGCCAAAACAAAATATTAAAAATTCAGTCCAAATGTCTGCGCATTATTCTTGGAGCGATGAAGTCTTCACCCATCAATGCCATGCAAGTAGAATGTGGTGAACCTCCTTTGAATATACGTAGACAGTTTCTTTCTGATCGGTTCATCTTTAAATTAATACAAAATTCAGAACACCCTCTTCTTCAAAAATTAAACCTTCTTTTTGACCTATTTGACAGTAGTAATATGGATTCAATACCTTGCCTACTCCATAGCTTCATCAAATTTACTAAAGTCCATAGTCCTGTAGCTCAATACCAATCAAATCCTTTGTATAGCACACCATATGAAGCCCTAATTTTCCAACCAAATATAATTCTATACTTTGGTATAGATAAAGATTCACCTAACTCTGTTCTGTTATTTAATAAAAAAATTAGTTCCCAATTCCAGAACTGGAAGGTTATTTTTACGGATGCATCTAAGTTATCGCCTACTAGTGTTCTAGGTGCAGCAGTTTGGATCCCTTTTACAAGGATATGCCTCAGTTTTAAATGCCCACCTTATACCTCCATTTTCACTGGGGAAGCACTGGCTATTTTTGAAGCCATCCTCTTTGTTAAATCACACAATCTCAATCGCTCAATCATCTTTTCAGACTCAAAGAGCTGCCTACAAGCCATTCTTTCCAATCCTTTCCACAAAATTTCTCGATTCCCTTTGATTCTTAAAATAAAACACCTACTGTTTGAATGTCACAAATTAGGAATTAATATTGTCCTTGCCTGGATTCCAGGGCACTCTGGAATTCCTGGCAATGAAACAGCTGACTCCTGTGCAAAAGCAGCATCTCAAATTGGCTCCCTAGAACATTTCCAAATTTACGCTCATGATCTATGCCTGCTCACCAAATCCCAAGTTCGAGATTCTTGGGTAAAGTATTGGGAATCTTCTATGAAACTTAAAGGCAAATACTACGGTGAAATTCAACCAGATCTGCCAAGGACCCCGTGGTTTTTTAAGTTCCGAGCGGCAAATAAACAGATCACCTCTACAATCTGCCGCCTCCGCTTAGGTCACTCTTGCACTCCAGTTCATTTAGCTAAAATGAGAATAAGAGACCACTCAATATGCGAGTGCGGGCTGGACGAAGGAGACGTGGACCACATATTCTTTAGTTGTCCCAAACATCGTTCCTCCTATGATTTTCTACCACCAAAAATCCCCAGACCTGTTTCCTCTAAATACCTTCTGTCCCAAATATTCTCTCCCCTAGTAAATTATTTAATGTGTAAATTTATAAGTGTAAATAATATTAAACTGTAAATACATATATGTTCCTAACATTTTTATTACTATTTATTTTGTCTATATTATATATGTATATATAATCTAACTCCTTGTGATGTCAATCTGTGTTGTCCTTCTTTGTTTTAGGTAAATCAACTGGATACTAATTCTCAGCGTGACTCTCCCTATGTACCACCGGTCATATTATTAAAAAACAATTGTTAATTCTCCTGATAGTTTATGAAACTAGCACAACGGACACTGGCAGAATTGTGACAATAGTCGCAGAAGCCATAATCTAAGAACTGAACTGAATGAGGCCCTTTTATGTTATGTTTGTGTGTTTTAGAGTAATCACTGGAGTGGAACAGTTTGTTTGATTCTCTCTTCTAATCACCGACCATATTCTAAAAGTTTACTTTAATTTCTCCTACAGTTTATGAAACTATCATGTAACAGATACTGGCAAAGTTGCGACACTCAAACAAGTCGCAGGGGCATTCCACAAAGAATCTAATCTAAGGGTAGGGTACGTTCCGGTTATCGCCGAAATCACTCGCGACGTTCGCAGACCCATTCCCTTACAAGGGGTGGGTCACTGTCGCTCGAAATTAATTTTACTGATTGTTAGCGACCTTTAGCGAGTAACCCTACTTAGGCAACTTATCTTAGAAGCGGTGGCGGACTAAGCCCGTCAGAGGCCCGGGGCGACAAAGCTAAATGAGGCCCCCAGCTTTAAAAAAAATGTAGTTTTACAAGCTTTTTATTCAGTTCACATTTGTATGTATTAATAAGTGTTTATGTTTATTTCGTTAAAATCTGTCAAGTTAAACTTAAATTCGACTTAAATTAGTAGGGCTAAATAAACATACATACCTACAGTATGGAATGGATATAGGTGAGGAAAATAAAATTCGAATCGATCTATAAAAACTTTGGTAAAATAAATAAATTATAGTTTTTTATTGTTTGTAGCATGTTATATGTGTTTTCGTGCCTTCATTTTACTGAACTCCTTAATAACTTCTGTGAAATCGATTTCGTTTGAAATTTTCCTCTCTATTGAAAGCACGGCTAGTTTAACCAGTCGCTCTTGACCCATTGTAGACCGAAGATAAATTTTAATTAATTTAAGTTTCGAAAAACTCCTCTCGCATGATGCAACCGAGATGCAAATGGTCAAGAAGTATTGAAGTATAAGCGATATACACGGTAACGATTCACTGAAGTCCCATTTTATTATAAATTGAAGGATTACTTCAGCAGCAACGTCCATACTCGTATCGGTGGCATAAATTTACATGCCTGCGGTACCTTTTTATTTCTTGGACTTGCTCCTTGACAAATTCGCCATACATTTGTATCAGATTGTCAACTGCTACAGCCAGAGCGTCATCTGAAGCTTCTAGCATACACTTTGTTTCAATAATTTGGAAAATATTAATGATTTATTTCATGGTCCCGGTTCGTGTCAACAATTCTTGTATAAATCGGTCTATACATTCATACATTGACCGAAAAGTTTCTTCTTGAATTGATAATCCAGCATCATGAGCTGATTCACCCGGCATCATTCTTTTTACCTTTCTTTTTCCTCGTTCCTCGATGTTGATGTCCATGTCATTGCATTTTTTATGCCAAAAGTTACAGCACATTGTCTACAATCGTAGTTCGTTCGGTCACTAAATACTCATTCAAGGCATTTAGTTTGGTGATTCCTGTTTTCCTAGTATATATTTTAGTCTATGATTCCTGTATCCAGAGTCATTTTTGGAGACTGCAAATATTGTTGAACTAAATTTACTTCCTCCAGTATATAAAGCCAGAATTGTATATAGATTACAAAGGTAAAATCATTAACAGCCGGCAGGAGCAAGCTTGCTCCTGATCTTGTATCTAGATTTGCTTTTGTTGTATCTTGAAAATGTTCCAAAGTACTCACAATTGTCTGTATGTTTTCTTTTACGACTTTTAGGCGCTTTGCAGATGACGGGGCGGGCGGAACGGTCAATTTCGCCGCGACTGATAGCGCAAAGGGAATCCTATACTACCAACGCACACGAAGGGCAAAAAGACGGCGCGGTGTATCCGCGTATCCTGTTCCAAACACGTGACGCTGGAAGGAACGCATGCAAATGCATGAACTCCACAAAGATTCAAGGAATGATTAGAACAAGGACTGAACAGTGCCTTTGGATTTAGTTCTCGGATTTTACGTTGCACCCCTCCATAGACACCTGACATTGACGCGGCGTTGTCATAACCTTGAGACCTTCACAACGCAATATCCAGTCCATCTTTTTCCAGCTGTTGATGAATGTCTTTTTTACATATCCTCAGCAGTTATTCCAGACATTAAAAAAACCCCAAGATTCTCGTACTTTCACAATGTCATTCTCCATATGAACGAATCTAATAATTTTACTCATTTGTATATTTTACTTTCGTCGGGAGTGCTGTCAAAAATGATTCCGTAATACTTAGCCTTTTTAATATCTGCAATAATTTTTTGCCTTACATGACCACCCAAACATTGATGGCACAGAGATGGGAATTCCCCCAGGGTATTGGACGCGTTCAGCAATGTTAAAATAACATTAGCACCGCGTAAAAATTCTGGATGGCTGTAATGTTTTTATCTTGATGAAATTATGTAGGTACTGACTACTAAGCACTTTTTAAAGTCTTGTTTAGGATTTAATCAGGAGAACGCCGAGGCATTTAGGGCCCCCCGAAGACTGGGGCCCGGGGCAGCCCGCCCCTTACGCCCCCTTGCCAGTCTGCCACTGCTTGGTAGTACCTATGTGGTATCTGCTCACCTTATTAATAACTTTGCAGTGGGTTTGTTTTAATCTTAATCTTCTGTTTATCTTAAAAATAATGTTTAAATTTTAAGAATAGTAAAATACCCACTGCAAAGTTATTAATATGGTGAGCTGAATACCTATTTTTTTTAATCCATTTTAATTTCAAATTTATTTATTTCAGACATAGTCCATAGTGTTACTAGTTAGCACAATACAATTAATAATAATAATTTCGCAGGGAAACGGCAGTCAAGTCTTCTCATAGAAGGAGCCAGCAGCACCATGTCATCGGCATAACTGATGTTGTTCATTAAAGTTCCGTCATCCAACGCCGGCGCCCGCAGAGTTCTTCGATAAGCCCGTTCACATAAAAGTTGAAAAGGCACGGAGAAATTTATTTCCTTTACATTATTTATCACAATAGTAAGCATTAAAAAAGTGCAATTTACCCGGTACTGCGTACGTGCAGACCACGAGTCCCATAGCCACGGTACCTAGTACAAGACGAGCCATGTTGCCAACTGTGCCGGACTCCACACCGACCCACCTTATATACATGTACACCCGTATGACTTCATCGTCTGGCAAACGTTTACTTACACTCTTCATTTTTTGCAGCGACCGCTACTGGTTTTTAATTTTTATTAGGGTTCAATGAAGTACAAAAAATGCAGATCAATATAATTCTGCATCGACGTAGTTTATCATTAATAGCATTGTACCAAGTAAGATTTGTGAGTGAATTAAATTGCCGTACGATTCTCTAATGATTGATCGATGCGCTCGTCGACGAGCTCACCGATGTCAAATACTTATGAGATATCGCCCTTGTACATAAGGTTGTTTTTCCAACGTTTCTTGTCATCTCGTCATTTGTTTCACGGATGTTGTCAAAGATGCAACGATGTTTGCTCGTAGAGAATCGCACGGCTGAAGAACATTGAACTGCGTCGCGCAGAACTCTTGAACATAATACTAGCTGCACCCAGCAGCATGGCCTGCTTAAAAAGCAATGACTAGGTATTGCTCAAATCAAAATCAAATCATATATTCTTTATAAGCCTACGGGGCTAACTTAAAATTTACTAACCTTAAAATTTGTCATTTTACATCTATTTTTTTCTTAAATCTACAACCGGATTGGAACGATACCCACTGGCGGCGCCTGCGCTTTGCGAGATAGTAGTAGGCACGACAGGGAATGTTTCGTTGCTTCCACCGCACTGAACCCTTCTGCTATCGCACGCCGCCGAAATCATGGCCGATGACTGAGCAGCTTTCCTAGTATATATTTTAGTCTATGTGAGCAGCATCCGTGTGTACTGTCGCGCTAGGCATATCGGCCCGTGTAACTACGTCATAACCGGTTTCTCGACGGTTAGAAACTTCACAGCTGTTTTTGCTTGTCATGCTGTTTACGGTAGATGTCGATGAAATGAGTTATACTTCCATATGTGGTAGACCCATAGGTCCACTATCAAAACTAAATCTAACCAAACATACCCCTCGATGAAAGTTTATGTTTACAAATTATACTATAGATATTGTTGATAATTCCGGCGCGGGGTGAAATAAAAGAAGAAGATCACTTGCACAGTTGTATTCGTTTCCAGTTCACTTGTTCAATCGCACTTCACAAAACTTCGATTTTCACACACGGGTCTCGTCTCGGTCAAGTGCGGTTGAGCGGGGAAAGAGTACCAGGGCACATTGCCCTCTTCTCTGGCACGTCTTAGTCCATAGCTATGGACCAGTCATTGGGTTGGGATTACCACGGCCTCACGATACTGCCACCCCAGTGACCAATAGGTAACTGGGCGATCAAGGCCGCGCCGGGTGGAACCCCCGCCTACACGGGTGAAGCCCAGCGGACCGATCAGCTACACAGTCGCTGGCCACTGGGGGCAGCACTGATACAGCCGTGGCATCCGAACTCTCTTCTTCTTTGTCATCTCCGGTGTCTGTGGGAATCAAGTCCCGTGGTAGTGGTTTCGATTTTCGTCTGCCTTTCTCGTCTGGTGGTCTTGCGTGTAAGGGTGCGATTCCTCTGAGGGTTTCGTGGTTGGCTGCGTCTGCTCGTTCAAACATTTTTACGGCGAGTGTCTTCACGAACTCTTCGATCGTGTTCATATTAAGATCCCGGTGGATAGTGGTGTTCCTTACGTATCTGGGCGCATTCACTATCGCCCTGAGACATCTGTTTTGAATGGCCTGCAGTTTTGTCCGGTTTGTTCTGGATGCGTAGGCATACCACGCCGGAGCCGCGTAGGTGATTCGAGGCCTGATATACGTCTTGTATATCAGAACCTTGGTCCGGAGTGGTAGCTTTGAGTTCAGGACTGGCATCAACTTGATTCTGGCCGCTGTCGCCTTCCCGACGGTGCGCTGTACGTGTTGGTGGAAGCTGAGGTTTCTATCAATGGTAACTCCGAGGTATAGAACTTCTGTCCTCCACTCAAGGTTTTCACCCATGAGTTTCAGTTGAGTGGGCAAGTTGGTTCTTCCTGTGATCATTGCCTGGGTCTTGGCGACATTCACCGTCAGCCTCCACTTCCGTAACCATTCTGGTAGGGCGTCCAGAGTCGGTTGTAGGCGGTTTACTGCGTTTTCAGTCTTGAACGAGGTTGCGTAGTAGGCTGCATCGTCCGCGTATAGTGCCAGCTTTACGTGCCCAATGACCGGTATGTCATTGGTATACCACGAGTAGCACACTGGCGAGATGCAGCTTCCTTGGGGGACCCCCGCCCTCACGGGTTTTTCTGTAGAAATCGCATCTTCTACGGATACTACAATCCTCCTGTCTTGTAGGAAGGACGCGATGACTTCAACCACTCTTTTGGGTGCTGTGGACGTCGACAGTTTGTAGATGAGGCCCTCATGCCACACCCTGTCGAACGCTTTTTCCATGTCCAGCATGACTGCTGCGACATACTCCTTCTTGTTTGCGCAGGTGGCCATTTCACCGACCATCTTGGTGACTTGCAGAGTCGTCGAGTGTTCCGCCCTAAACCCGTACTGTTCTGCTCTGGGAATGATGTGCGGCTTCAGGTTGACCAATAACAATCTTTCGAAGAGTTTCGAGATGGTGCTTAAGAGAGTTATTGGTCTATAGCTTGCTGGCTTCTTCGGGTCTTTTCCGGGCTTAGGGAGGACGACTACCTTTCCCATTTTCCAACTGCAGGAGAAATGGCCACTTCGCATAATGCCATTAAAAATCCTCGTGAGGGCCGCCACGGATTTTATGGGCAAGTGCTTGAGGGCCTCATTGGTGATTCCATCGAGTCCTGGGGCCTTCTTGTTGGGCAAGCGCTTGATCATCCTTGCCACTCTTCCCGGCGAGTAGACGATTTGCTCTTCGTCGGGTGGTAGAGGTTGTATCAAATAGCTTCTGACGTGTTGCAGTATCGTCACCGCGTGTTGCTGGTCGCTGATTGGGTTTGGCTGAAATTGTTCATCCAGGTGTTCGGCGTGTGCCTCCGCCCGGTCTGTAGATACAAATTTCAGCTGACCATCGCGCCCAATCAGGGGTCGCACTGGTTCCTTCGTAGAGGTGAGCTGACGACAGAGACGATAAAAGGACAGCATGTCTTCGCCAATGTCCTCCACGTGCTTATCCCAAGTCTCAGTCGCGTGAGTGGTTAGGGCGTCTTGTACCCTTTCGACGAGGTTGTTCAGTCGGGTCTTGAGTCGTGGGCATCGCGTCGATTGCCATAGCTTTCTCGTGTCCCTCTTTTCGCTAATTAAGTCCCGTATCCACGTCGGGAGCGAGTCGGGTCGTTTCGCCGACGCGGAGGTGTGCGATGCTGCTTGGAGGGATTCACGGATGGCCGTTGTCATGGCATTGGTGGCATCTTCAACCTCTTCCGGCGTTTCAATTGGCCTCGTAATTGTCCGGTCTTGAGCTTCTTTTTCGAAGGTTTCCCAGCAGATCTTCCGTCTCCTCGCGGGGGCGGCAACTCTGCTTGGGAGGTCCTTGTAGGTAAGTAAGACCGGTCTGTGGTCCGACGGCAAGTCCGGCATCACTGTCTGGGTTGGAGGCGTTCGTATGCCCTTAATGATGGTGAGGTCGATGGTTGTCGTCATTCCTCTGTCATCATAGCGGGTAGATTCAGTCGGGCCTATGATGTCGTATCCGCGGTCTAACGCTTCCTCGTACAACTTCCTTCCTGGCGAGTCTATGTGGGTGGAATGCCAATGGGTGTGCTTGGCATTTAGGTCTCCACCGACTATCGTTGGATCATTCGAGTTCAGCAGCTTCGTCACTTCGGTGGCATCTAAGTGACAAAGAGGTGGCCTGTAGATGGCGAAGATTCTATGGTTCACTCCTTTTATGCTCACCAGCACACCCATGGCTTGGAAGGAGTTATATTCCACTATGGGCAGCAGTTGGTGGATAATTTTTCTGTGTACGAGGATGAGTAGTCCACGGTATACTGATCCGGTGGGGCTTATCTCGTCCTTTCTGTATGCATGGTAATTAGAAATCTTGAAGTCGATGCTTGCTTTGAGATGTGTCACACTGACCAACATTATGTCAATTTTATGCTCGCGGAGGAAGATGGTCAGCAGTTGTTTCTTCCCCGCGAGCGACCTGGCATTCCAGTGGACAATTCTAAGTTCGTGCCCCATTATTAGAACTTAGAATTCTCATTAGGCCTTCCAAAGTGGCCGTTTCTGGGTCAGTGCCTTTTTGCACCGCCTCCAAGATTTCCTTTAGCACCCCGATCGTTTGCCCCAAAGAGTCGCGGCGGGGGGCGTCTTGCTTTTGTTGTTGTTGTTGCTGTTGCTGCGGTTGCGGTTGCGGTTTCTTTTTAGGCCTTCTTTTGGCGGGCTTTGGTCCGGCGACTTTGGGTAAGTTCGCCGGTGCCATTAATGTGGCTTCCGCCGTCTCGCCGACGGTTGCAGGGACTACCGGGACAACGCCTCTCCGAGTAGTTTGTGTGGCCGCTACTGTTCCCGCCTTCTTGTTCCGGATCTCCTTCTTGAATACCGGGCAGGACTTAAAATTGGCGGGATGCAAGCCCTGGCAGTTTGCGCATGTTGCTGGCTCTTCTCGGGGGCATTCTTTTGCCGAGTGTTCTTCGCCACAGCGCACGCAGGCCTGCACTCTGTGGCAGTTATGCGAACTGTGGCGGAATTTTTGGCATCTGTGGCACTGAGCGGGGCCCCTCTTGCCGCGCCATGCCTCAATGATGACGCCGGGCATCATGAGCAGCTCGTCCACTTCGTAAATGGCGGGCACTGTCTGCGCATTTTTCCTTAGTTGCACATAAAATATGCTGCCAGGGCGCCCTTGCCTGGCCTGTATATTCTTAATATACTCCGGCTCAAAACCTTTTTCTTCGAGGGCCTCTTTTATCTCGTTCGTGTCTGTGTCTGCTGGTAGCCCGTCGGTAGGAACCGGATGCCCTGCCCGAAGGGTCTGCCATTTGGTGCTCTGCCCAGTTTAGCGGCGATCTGCTTGAAGTGGTGGGTCCAATTTCCGATCCTTTCCACTATTAGAGGAGGATAGCGAGCTCCTCTCTCTCTCTCTTTCCCATCTACAGGGGTTGGGGGGGCTGCGTACCTTTCACCTCTTTTTGTCCTGCTCTATCGGTGAGAGGTTGCAGGGGTGCGGTGCGGGGGGCACCCTTCGTGCCGCCTTGCGTACCAGTCTTCGCGACGCGCGCGAACGACGGCTTCTGTGCGTCGGCACTGTCGGTAGCCTTACGTTTTTGTCTCTGTGGCAGAGGGTCCGTACTCGTACTGGCGACCGATATTTCCATCGCCGATGTGGATGGGTGTGAGGCTTCTTTCCAAGGTGGGCGGGCGGCCGCTTGGGCGGGCGGTCGCATTGCCTTCTGGGCGGGCGGACATTCTGTCGCTTGGGCGGATGGGCGGGGTGCTTCTTTCTTGGTCTGCACTAACGCCGGACGCATGTCTTGCTGTCCCTTTCTTTCTTTCATTGGGGCGGCATCAGTCCGTCCCTCTCCGCCTTGACCGGCGGATTCGCGGAATGCGATCTTGGTCGCTTGGGGTCGTCGTCCGTGAGTTTCAGCGGGCTAGTAATTTTACGCCTCCGTGTGTTAAACGCTAGTGGTTTGGTAGGCGGCAGGGTAATCAGCGAGCGCGACGCAAGTGCCAGCACTTTGCGGTCCTCAGCTGACATTTCACGCCCTTCTAGCTCGGCCTCTTCGATGCGCACGTATATGCCCATCCAATTCAGCATGCCCTCCGAAAGGGCCTCGGCTTCGATAAGCCGAGCGAGTGTGAGGATATCACGCTCGTGTCGTCCCTTCGGTGATAATGCTGAATCCGGTGCGCGTTCCGTGCGCTTGATGCTCTCGTCCGATACGTGGGGGTTACCGCCCTCGTTATCGGAAGAGTCACTATCGCTACTGATGCAGGTAGTGGTTGCGGTTACGTGGCCCTAAAAAGGGCCTTTTTGCGTCGGGGGAGTGGTCAGTTCCCCTGTCGGCGGTGGGTGGCCCTTAGAAGGGCGTTCGTGGGGCAAACTATCCCCTCCGCAGCCGTGGCCACGGGTGCGATCAGCAAGAAATTTCTTAAAGAAATTGTTGGTGATTCGCAGAGTTTTCTGGACGGTGGTTACTACCGTGCGCAGTCAACAAGTACAGGCAATCCTCAATCGATTTTCACATAAATTACCCTGCTTAAGAGCCGCATTAGGTCGCGCAACTAGCGCCTTACTTTGACCGCGACTACGGCTATATGAGGGAGATAGCGATATGCTCGGTCCCTGTCTACGTTATATTCAAGGTCATCCGAGAAGGAGGATATTGCTATCTCTTACAATGTTTTTACATTTAAGATGATATTACTTACTTACAATGATTTTACTTTTATTTAAGAACTTAATCAACTATTTTCTATCTAGCTTAGCCTAAAATATATAAATAAGTAAAAATGTTGCTGTGCTTCTTAACAGATATATACTACAAAATATATACATAACTATACATATACCATTTAATTATCATAACAAAGATAGTAAGTAGGTTTGCAGTTAGTTATTTCGCTAAGTAAAATGCGATGTTTGAAGATGTCCAGAGAAGGGGCGCATCTAATTTCGTAGGGTTAAGTGTTCCATAGACGAACATCTTTAACACAAAAGGAGGAACTAAAAAAAGTAGTGCAGTGTATCGGGGTACTTAACATTAAGTTCTCTGATGATCGTAGAGAAAAAGAGCTACCAACATGTAAAAATTCAACATTTTTCTGAAGATAGCGTGGGAATGAGGGGTTGAACAATCATAAATAATATTATAAAGAGGAAAGATTTGTATGTATGTTTGTAACAAATTGGCTCAAAAAGTACGGAACCCACTTCAAAAATTTTTTCACCATTGGAAAGCTACATTCGCCCTGAGTAACATAGGTCATAGTCAAAGTAAAAGGAATTAATTCAATTTAGGCATCAAAGACGCACTTATGAACGTCAACTTTTCATTATAATGTACTTTAAAGACTCTACCGCCGCGTTCCAAAATATATAGAGCATACCGAGAAGAAGCGGCAAGAAACTCGGGCCATTCTTTTTATACATTTTTACAAGTTTCTACTATACCTACTACTAATATTACATTTTATGGGTGGCAGAGAGACAGCTTGCCAGACGTGGAGTATTCCAAGCATCTTTATCTTCTATATAATGTCAGACTTTATAATAAGCTTTTTTTATTAAAACGTTTTTTACTGTCAACTTGAATTTGCCCTCTGTGAGCTCAGTTATGTGTTTTGGGATTTTATTGTAAAAACGCACACTTATTTCTAGTATTTAAAGTGTGGTATTTAACTTGTATTTATGTAAATTATACGAACATACATTTTATTTTCAAATACATATAAGGAAGGCAAACTTAATATATTGTTTTCCATAAATACATCTCTCAATAGGCTATATAAGATTCATCATTATCATCATCATCCATCACCGCGTGGTTGAAACCGTGGAGAGAAGCTAGTATATTATAAAGTAGGGACAATATATGAGTATTTTGGCGACAACGATGGGTAGCCATTTGAATTTAGTGCAGAATTCAGAGACATGGTCGTTGGTGGAGACAAGTTGACAAGATCAAGTCAAATACAAAACAGGACTAAGATTGAACCTTGTGGTACTCCGCATGAAATTTGATATGGAGGTAGATGAGGCGCTGGATATATATATACGCACATAGGATACTTTTCATCATCATCATCATCATGCATCACTATGCGGGTGTAACCGCGTGGCACAGTTAGTACTTAATAAAGTGATTTTAATGAATACCGTATACCCTGCGGTTGTGTAATGAGTGGTAATTATAATGACGATGAAATAAAGCAGCGAATTCCCATATCTTCAAAGTATCGGCCAATATTTTTCAAAATTTGCAAATACCTCCAGCGTGAAGGAGTAACAAATACACAGACATACCAACACACATACAAGATTTCGCATTAATGCAATGATACAGAAGCTACAGCTATGCAATGTTTACTATCGCCACACAACACTCTAATGTATTAACATTAAATTTGATAGTTTTGTTGAGAAAACTACTCAACCCGTTCATATTTAATTACCCGATGATTCGGGTTAATGATTTCCTATGGCAAGATAGAACTATAAGTATTGTTTTCATTGTCAGATCTGGCAGGATGGCCAACCTCAAAAAATATAATAAATATTTTCTTGAGGTTGGCCATCTTGAGGTTGGCTTCACTTTTAAATGTCATTTGTATGAAACTATCCTTCTGGGCCTGACTATGAGCTCTTAAAGTAGGACTTCTAGACAACTGCCCGGCTTATTCGTACCATGACAACTTTAAAGCAGGCCTGCCCAGGCCTACTATTCCAGAACCGCAGGAAAACCGTTCACCTGTTTTTTTTGTATAGACTCTCGTTAACAGGTCGCTTAAAATCGACTTAGTTTATTAGCATAAAAACGTCTAGGGCTCTGCAATTTTGGTTATAGTAAATTTTTAGAATGCCAGAGACAATATTATCCGTTCACCGTTGAGAAAACAATATTCAATTGGTTCACCTAAATGAGCGTCGTGGTATCATCATCATCATCATCATCATCATCTCAGCCGTAGGACGTCCACCGCTGAACATAGGCCTCCCCCAATATTTTCCAAAAGGACCGGTTGGAAGCGGCCTGCATCCAACGTCGTCCTGCGACCTTCATCAGGTCGTCTGTCGTGGTATGATTTCATTTAAAACGAATTATGACAGGTTTAAGAACTGCACGGAACTTGCATCGTTTTTACGAAGCTGATAGTAAGGCCCCTGCACGGAACTTGTATGGTATTGGCTTGGCATGCCAAGGAAATTGATACTCATAGTGCGTTCGAGTAGATCGCTTCTGAGCGTTTTTGGCGAAAATAACGCTAAAACGCTCACAAGGGGCGTCCGATTAGGGAATCTGTGGGTGAAAATGTCGTTCATGCAATTTTTTATTCACGTCCGGAGCATAGTTGTTTGTGATCGTTATTTGACAGCTATGTATTTGACAGCATAATCATGCGATTTTAGATCTTATGCTTAGTTGAGCGTTTGAATAGGGTATGGGCAAAAGTGGCAAAAATAACGTTTTTGAGCTTTACGAACTTTTTAACAAAAGAGCCATCAATGAAAACGCCACCAATGCCCTCCTAAGCTAAGGACGTAATTTTTCAAAGAAAATATTTTTTTGGTTTCTTTTATAGGATTAGTAGTAATAATAGTGTATATATTTTCAGTATTTAGTTTATTTATCTTTATTAAGTGTATTAGTTTATATTCACCGGACTCGGTAAGTTTTTAGCTTATTCTACATGAATGAACCGCCCGACCCGGGCGCACCGGGGGGCTCAGTCCCCCCGGCAGCTAATTTTGTGACGATTTCTACCAACGAAGTTCTAATGAGTCTGGCATGGACACGGATGGATCGGTAACTCAGCGCGCTGCCCGTAAAAGGAGCCGTTTGAGTAAAATTTGCAAAAATTGTAACATGAAAAAGAGGAAGCATGCGCAGGCTATTGATGGTAAAACTGGCTGCCGCTGTTCAGATAGCGAAGCTAGTGAAAACATAAGTAATAGTAATAACAACATCCCTACACAATGTATTGAAAACCCTACTGTTCTTATTCCTTCTTCATCCAACACTGGCCCTAGTCCCCAAAGTTATACTTCAGTTGCAAGAACAAAGTACGAGTCGACCGATATTGCACCCTTCATTGTTCACGTACAATGCGAAACACCAGATGACGGTTCCATTCTGCATCCAGTTACATTTGGTAAGTTCTTAAAAAGGAATGCCTTTCAAAGTATAGTAAATGGTTCAGTGAAAAGAATAGGTAGAAACCGAATTTCACTTGAATTTTCTGTTTTTTTCTGTTTACTACATAAGAATGAATTTAGCGATGCCAATTCATTCTTATGTAGTAAAAGCGTGGAAACTAATAACTTAAGAGCGTTTATACCTACTTTCAACATAACTCGAATGGGTCTGGTTCGCGGGGTACCGTCAGAGTGGTCACCAGAAGAAGTAATTGAGAATATTTCTGTTCCTGATGGATGTGGCGGAATTCTAAAGGTTAGGAGAATAAATTATAAAACAATCATAGACGGATCCCCTGTGTGGAAACCTACACAGAGTATAGTAATCACTTTTGATGGACAGGTATTACCTAAAATAATATTTATGTGCTATAATGCACTGCCCGTTGAGCTTTATTCTTACCCTACTATCCAATGTTACAACTGTTGCCGTTTCGGACATACAAAGGTTCAATGCCGTGCTAAGCCTAGATGTTTTAAGTGTGGAAATGACCATTCGGGTGATACTTGTGACGTAGAGGAAGAAATAGTATCGTGTTGTCTATGCTTGGGAGCTCATTTTGCAATTAGTAAATCATGCCCTGAATTTTCGCGACATAAACAAATAAAGATATCAAAGGCTAAAAGTAACATTTCTTATGGCGAAGCAGCTAAATTGTTTCCTCCTGTAAACAAATCGTATGCGGCAATTGCCAGCTCCGTCCCTAGTGTAGTTTCAGCTCATCCCAATTCTGCTCCTACATATACTAACCAGCAGTCATCATCTCATACGTCATACAAAAAAACAGTGTATATTAATCGCCGACCAGCTTCCAAGTCTACAAAGGACTATGATCAATCTGCACATCAAGCAATTATTGATGATTATCGTATTCCTAATCCTCAAAATGGTTGCGCCTTAAATAATTCAAGTAACTCGTTGATAATGTCAACATCAGATATAATTCAAATTCTTATTGATACATTAACCAAGTCCAATATTGCATTACCGTCCAACGTCGCCCCTATAGTAAGTATGTTTAAAAATAAAACCTTTAACAATGGCGGCCTTCAAGAAGGTAATACAGTGGAACTGCTGAAGCGCAGTTCCTAAAAAAAGTGATATTATTTATTTATTAACAAACATAATGTATGTTTATTCACACTTTCAGAGACCTGGCTAAAGCCGGGCTCTATTTTCAAAATCCATGGATTTTCCTGTATAAGGGATCATAGGCCTGATGGGTATGGCGGTGTCGCTATACTCATCAGGCAGGCCATCTCTTTCTCTCCTCTATCTCTCCCTAGTTTTAATGAGTTTTCCGTGGTAGCAGCGCAAATTGGCAGCATTTGTGTTGTTTCCATATACATCCCTTCTCCTTCTTCTTTCGTTTTCCAAAAACTTAATGATCTATTTAATCTCCTCCCTAGACCTTTTATAGTCCTAGGTGATTTTAATTCACACCATATTTCTTCCTCATACACATGATACATAGACCACATAAGGTCCCTTGTCTAATGCAGTATAACATAATCCGCCAATAACCATTGAAGGGTCAGTGTAAACCGTCTCAATGGAGGCAGCAGCTAACTCAGGGGAGGTGATTGTTTTTTTGGCAGGCGGCTCAGCCTCTAGATTTAAACGCCGTTTGGTAGATGTAGAACCTTCAGGCGGAGGATCAGGCTCGGGTGGGTCGAACCACTCCATTACGGGACTTTGAGGATAACCCTCAAATGCAAAAAGACACAAAAATAACTTACTCTACTTACCGCAACTAATCCTACTTACACTACTATAAAACTACACTATATTTAGAACAATCGCGGAGGGCTACACAGCTAAAATAAACATTTATAATCTCACAACAAATTTACTCCGTATCACTTCACCAGATCGGCATTTGTTTCTCCTAACTAAAACTAACAAAACAAGACTCGCTGGACAAGATAAGATGATGACAGAAGGAAAAACCACTTGACACTGGCAGATGCATTAGTTTTTGAACAGCAAAACATAAGCCATGTAAGTGAAGCCAATCTCCCAGATACGAAAGTGCTGAATTCAGTCTGTCAGCAGCTTGATTAATAGATTGAACCTTAACATATAGAGCCAGGTCATCAGCATACTGAAGAACCTGACAGAAAGAGTCCACAGATTTATCTAAGTCATAGGTGTACAAGCTGTAAAGGATTGGACTTAAGACGGAGCCTTGAGGAAGACCTTTCCAAACAGACTTAGGGGGAAGAAGGTTATATTTAGATTTGATAATGACAGAACGTTCCATAAGCATATTATTACATACAAATAAAACGAACAAGCTTAATAGGTACATCAAGTCTAATGAGTTTGTTGCTAAGCACAGAAAGCAAAACATTGTCATATGCAGAAGTTATATCTAGAAATACACCAACAAGATATTGTTTTTCCTTAAATGCTATATAAATATCAGTAGTTAACAGACTTAGACTGTCCATAGTACTATAACCCTTTCGAAACCCGAACTGAGACTTTGGGATAATTGATTTACTCTCCACAAACCATTCAAGACGATGTTTTATTAAATGTTCAGTGGTCTTGGCTAATACAGAAGACAATGCTATGGGTCTGTAACTATTCGGATCAGATGGATCTTTGCCAGGTTTTAGAATAGGAATGATAATTTGGGATTTCCATTCAATGGGAACTATACCATAATCAAAAAAATGATTAACTAACTCTAAAAATATTTTATGGCATTTCTCAGATGACTTAATAATAAAAGAATAAGGAATACCATCTATACCAGGAGCTGAATCAGACAGACCATCAAGAGCAAGCAACAATTCGTTTAATGAGAATGGGCTATCAAAACAATTGAGAGAAGCCAAAGGAGATATAGGAGAAGGCAATGAGTCTTCAGATGGAACCGAAGGAGGAGCAAGCTTATTTGAAAATGACTCCAACCACAGAGATGTATCATTTGAAGTAATATTTTCATAGTAAAGTGAACCTCGAAAACGCCTCAACTGATTCCAAACAATATATGAAGGAGTTTTTGGAGATAAATGTTCACAAAAGCCAATCCAACCTTGTTTCTTCCTTTTGGAGTCCAATTTTTTAAGCTTTGCAGCTGACTGTTGATACTCTAAAAAATTTGATATTGTCATAGAGGAATTATAAATCATCTTATCTTCATTCCGCTTTCTAACGGCAGCAGTGCATTCAGCATCCCACCATGGAGTAGAGATCCTAAAGCTTTTACCTGGTTTTTTAATAGGAATATGCATATCAGCAGAGGAAATTATAATATCAGTGAAAATCTTATAAGAGACAAGAGGGTCAACATGCAAAGGGAATAAAGAGGAAGCGTCTAGTTTGAAATCAAGGGAGGAGGAATAAGATGACCAATCAGCTGAAGAAAGTATATATTTTAAGCAAGGAGAAGGATTGCAGAAAGGAGACATATTATTGGGTAAGGACACAATTATAGGAAAATGATCACTACCATAAGAAAGGGGAAGGACTTTCCATATAAGACGAGAAGAAAGGGAAGGGGAACAAAGAGAGAGATCAACAACACTTTTCGGATATTGACCAGGTCGGACCCTACGAGTGGGAGAACCATCATTGAGCACACAGAGGTCAATGTCATTGAAAATATCTAGAAGAGAAAGACCAAATAAATCAGAGTGACTAGATCCCCACATAATGTGGTGGGCATTAAAATCTCTCAAAAGCACTAAAGGTGGAGTGATTGATGAAAAAAGAAATAGTAAATCAGGAATAAGAGCAGAATCAGGATGTGGGATATACACTGAAACAAAAGAAATATCCATAGACCTGACACCAACAATGTTGATCTCAGGAGGATGAGGAGGGAGGGAAATTTGAGAAAACTGTAGGGAGCGCCTTATGAATAGAGCACTACCAGCATACCCATCAGCCCTGTCATCCCGGAGACAGGAGTATCCTGAGACCCGAAAATGGGACCCAGGAACCAACCAAGACTCCGAGATGGCAATGACTGATGGGTGAAATCTTGAAATTAAGTGAGTCAATTCATGCTTCTTGCGACGCAAGCTCTGTGTGTTCCACTGAAGTATTGCGACTGGATCCATACTGGGAAAGGGAGACTAATTGAGTGAGTTTATCGGCAACGTTGGACGGTAAGGGGTTAGGGTTCATTAAAATAATGTTAATAATTAGAGTGATTAAAGTTTCCAACATAGAATTGTCTAGTTGGGGAGATACATTAAGAGATTGGTTGATACCTAACGCACAACCATTAGCCAATACTGATTTAGATCTACACTGAGCTTTGGCATGGCCAAATTTGCAGCATGAATGGCACTGAATAGTGGGGTATTGATAGAGCTCCACAGGTAGGGAGGTATAATATGAACAGACTCGGGTAGGAAGCATTTGACCCTGGAAAGTCACCACAACTGATTGAGTTGGGATCCAAGATATTTTATCATCATCGATATTTTTCCGGCTGAGTCGTCTAGCTTTCATGACTTTACCACAGCCAATAGGGAGTTCCAGGGATTCGACAAATTCAGACATAGAAATGTCAGTTGGAACTTGGCGGATAATACCCATCCTAGTGACATTAAATGTTGGGATAGTAGCTGAGTATTTGCTTGAACTCAGAATCGGGAGACTAACAAATTTATTTGCATCATCAGCTGAAGAAAATTCAACAGAAATTTTATTGCGGCCGACTTTTTTAACACTATCAGAGCAGATGTTTTCTATTTTGTGACTTTTAAGAAACTGTCCAAATCTGATCGGACGTAATACCAATCCCGCAGCTGGATCCTCTTCTCAAAGTCAAAGTCAAAGTCAAAATCATTTATTCAATTTAGGCATCAAAGACGCACTTATGAACGTCAATTTTTCATTATAATGTACTTTAAAGCCTACCGCCGCGTTCCAAAATACATAGAGCCAACCGAGAAGAAGCGGCAAGAAACTCGGGGCCATTCTTTTTATATAGATGTTTTTACAATGTTTTTACTTAGGTACTACAAATATTAGCTCCAGTGTGTTGCCTTACAAAAGAGAACATAATAATGGTATCAGTAGGGCAAGACACGCTACACTTTGGCATCTTAGTACACGAGTAGATAGATCCTGGAGTGATCAGTCCCAAGCTGTTTTATCCTCCAAGTAATCCGAAATTTTGTAATAACCTTTTTGACAGAGTTTAGTTTTAATAGTAATTTTAAACTTATTAATAGGCAAATCTCGGATAACATTGGGAACTTTATTATAAAATCGTATACATTGTCCCATAAAAGAATGACTTATTCTGTGGAGACGCGTTACATGTACGGATAGCTTGTGCTTATTTCGCGTGTTGATGGAATGAGCATCACTCCTTTTATCAAAACTGCTAATGTTTTTCTTTACATACATTAGATTTTCATAGATAAACTGAGAGACAACAGTTAGAATGTTTATGTCTTTAAATTTCTGTCTAAGGGAAACTCTGGGAGCCAAACTGTAGATTGCTCGTATAGCCCTTTTTTGCAGTATAAAAATAGAATTAATATCTGCAGAACATCCCCAGAGCAGTATGCCATAAGTCATAACGCTATGGAAATAACTAAAATAAACTATTCTAGCTGTGTCTACATCAGTTAATAGTCTAATTTTTCTACACGTGATACATAGACCACATAAGGTCCCTTGTCTAATGCAGTATAACATAATCCGCCAATAACCATTGAAGGGTCAGTGTAAACCGTCTCAATGGAGGCAGCAGCTAACTCAGGGGAGGTGATTGTTTTTTTGGCAGGCGGCTCAGCCTCTAGATTTAAACGCCGTTTGGTAGATGTAGAAACTTCAGGCGGAGGATCAGGCTCGGGTGGGTCGAACCACTCCATTACGGGACTTTGAGGATAACCCTCAAATGCAAAAAGACACAAAAATAACTTACTCTACTTACCGCAACTAATCCTACTTACACTACTATAAAACTACACTATATTTAGAACAATCGCGGAGGGCTACACAGCTAAAATAAACATTTATAATCTCACAACAAATTTACTCCGTATCACTTCACCAGATCGGCATTTGTTTCTCCTAACTAAAACTAACAAAACAAGACTCGCTGGACAAGATAAGATGATGACAGAAGGAAAAACCACTTGACACTGGCAGATGCATTAGTCATGCAAAGCCAAATCCTCCAGAACGGAGGATAAGAAAAAAAAAACCATAGATTTCGATTACAAAGTAAAAAAAAAGATAAATGATTGTCACTTAGCATGGCAATACATGCCTAATTATTTATTATCTATTATGATTGTCTGATTTGGACCAATCAGCGCAGACCACGAAAAGAGACGACCGAAGTGGAGCTGTCAAGTGATTATTTTGTATTGAAAATTGATAAATGTAGTGGAATTGTGCTAAAGACTGTGTAAATAATATATAGCAAAATAATGGACTACCTTACAAATATTAACTGGAACAGATTAACACCATGTCTAGTGCTGTTAGTGCTAGAAATAGCGTTAGAATGTTTGTGATTTTTTTAACCTACTTTGTATGTTATTTTTATTTATATGAGCAGTTGGTAAAGGTGTTCGTGTGTAGTTTCAGAGTGTGCGACGCCGGCGGAGGTGAATAAACACTTAGAGCTTGGTCGAGACTTCCTGGCGCGAGGACAATTATCAGACGCGCTGACGCACTATCATGCCGCAGTGGGTGAGTGCTACATACAATGCTGCCCTACTAGCGGACCGTGAAACGCCCTTGACATTGCCTACTACGAAGGCTGTACGTTGGATAGGACTGCCCTAAATTCGTTGGCAAAACAATAAAAAAACCTTTAAAATAACCTCAGCTGATTTGTTTGTGTTCGGGTTATGGATCAGTCATTAGTGGTTCTAAAAACGGCAGCTGTCTTTGCTGTTCCTAAATAACAAAATAATAGCTTCTGAATTTATTGAATTTGATGCATTTTTTACAGTTCCATTCCTTTGAGAAAGATACCGACATTAGTGCTGTTCCAAAAACCTTGAAAGTGTGTAGGTAAATATATTCATGAATCTTTGTATTTTTGCAGAGGGAGATCCACATAACTACCTCACTTATTTTAAGCGGGGCACTGTATATTATGCACTTGGCAAGGCCAGGTTTGCTCTGCAAGACTTCACTAAGGTAAGAACAATTTCAGACCAAATTATACTTACTCTTGCTGCTATTAGAATTCTCAGTTTATCTTGCAATAATCCTCTATACCTATCACAAATAGAGTTGTAATTATGTTCTAAAAATAAAATTTCTACACCTGACCATATAGTGAGTTAAACAATATAAAAGGCAGTTTTTGTTTTTCATTACTTATCTCCTTGCATTCACACTTATCAGATTGTAATACCAATTCAATCAAATTCATATAAAACATGGTATTAAAATAATAGATGAGTGTGACAGTGTTTTTATTAATTTTTGGGGATTTTTGTCACTTATATGCAAATAATCTAACCAACTATGAGATTATGTTACCCAAAAACCACAATAATACATTGTCGTGTAAGGCTTCAACGGAGAGTCTGCAGCAAGACTATTGTGATTGAAATGTAGTGTACTATGTTATAGCTTTTATAGTATTACTTTTTTTAAAGCACTAACGCCTGCTTAAGCGATCTCAAACATTGAAATTTATAGAGAGAAAAATTCCATCCTCGTATGGGATGGAATTTTTCTCTCTATAAATTTCAATGTATGTTATAGCTGTTTAAATACATACTTCTTAACAATCAAATTCATAGATGTTCACTATATATACAGAAATATGAAACAAGAACTTTTGATAGTACCAATCTTGATACATTTGATGTAGCTATATAAAAGTATACGAGTTACATTCTCCATTTTGTTATGTTTTATTAATTTGTAGGTGGCCCTCAGTTTAAAGTATTATGGTGATTATATTCAAATAGAAATACAATAAATTGTTGAATTTTTTGCTTTTTTTCTTGCCAAAACTGTTTGATGCTTGCAAGCCTTAATTATACTGAAAATCACTGGGGCCTACTGTTCAATGTGCTAAACCTAGGAAAATGAATTATAATTTTCCTGCCTTTGAATTTTTTATCAGGGAGATGTATTATCTCCTCAAACGATAACCTTTCACTTGAGCTGTCTATATGTAATTTTGTAAATGATGATGACAAATCATTTATTGTAATAATAATCTTATAATATAATATAGGATCACATCCACATAAGATCTTCAAGTCCCAAACTAGGCAGAGCCTGTAGTGTGGTAACTTGATGACTTATATACATTATACACATCCAGACACATACACAAATGTTTGGCAATCTCTACCTTACAACATTATTCACAATCATATCTATAACTATGAAGATTACTCCTTTTCAATAACTATAACATAGTATAGATATACAGACAATGTAAATTATTATTTCTAGTGTTAGCTATAAACCTGTAATTATGTCTTGATTTTTCGAGACAGAGTGCTTGCACAATACAGCATACTCATCAGGATGGACACTTTGAGAAGCGTTCTACTGCCTAATGTGTCAACTGATTGGCACTGGCACTACATCCAGATACCACTTTCGGAATTCACTGAACGGTCACCAAGGATAACCATATATTAGAAGAAGATGATGGCCTACAAACTACTAAGTAGACACTATAATATAAGATGTGGTTTAGAGATGAGTATTGCTTGTCTAACTACATTTGTTTATTTCTGCAGGTGCTAGAGTTGAAGCCAGACTTCACGTCTGCTCGGCTGCAGAGAGCTAATGTCTACCTCAAGCTGGCTCAGTATGTGGATGCCAAAGAGGATTATTTACAAGTTGTGAGTGTTTAATTTTCTAAGGCTTGGGTTATAAGGTTACCACAATGATGTTTGGGAACTACAGGGGCCTTATTGGTATGACCATTCAAACACATAACTAAGTGCATTACAATATCTTCAGGGAATGATTGTGAAACCCATACAGTTATCCCATCATTCCATGAAGATATCTGTGTTTGATGGTCATGGAGAATAAGGCCCCAGATGTAAATAATAGCTGACGATTATGTGTTTTGATAAAGCTTATTTTTAGAATAAAACATACCGACTCTCAGACCATACCTACTTGTATATGTATGTGTGTATACACTTAAACTGAAAAGAGCAGTGGCTCTTTTTTTATTCTACATTCTAATGTCTCACTGATGACATTTGTTAAAACAGAGATTGAAATTCCTAAAAAAACTTGCTAAATAATAATAAGCCTTTATTGCCAACTAAATAAGAGTTACATAATTTTTCAACTTAAGGTAAAATACAAAGTCAAAGTCAAAATCATTTATTCAATTTAGGCATCAAAGACGCACTTATGAACGTCAACTTTTCATTATAATGTACTTTAAAGACTCTACCGCCGCATTCCAAAATATATAGAACCCACCGAGAAGAAGCGGCAAGAATACAATATTATTATGTAAAATACTTAATAATTTTAATAATATAACTATTTAATTGTATTTAGTTATAGGGTGTTGGCGTGTCTTTGCGACACGAAGGCCTCCTCCAGCTCTTTCCACTCTCCTCTATTCTCAGTTTTCAGCAAAAAAAACTTGCTAAAGGGAACCACAAACGAAAACTCTGAATAGTAATAGTATATTCTTTGTAACGCTTACAACAAGAACTTCAAATGAACTAAACTTTTTGCTGGTTTTCAATAAATGACAATGGATTTTTTTTTCTGAAATCACAAAATCACACTGTTGACTGCTTATTACGCTTGCTATCCCCCGAATTTCTATGTTACCAGTACAATTTACTTCCAATAGACAACTATTGGTTATCTGATAGTAATAACTACGTAGTTATGACTATTTGAATATGGTATATGGTACCTGTAACAATAATGAAGACATTAGAACTGTCATTTCTATACTTGCACTAAACATCAGTAAAGTAAAAGTCTAGGCGGCAGACCGTCGATTTAGTGACTGTGAGTGTGCTGAATTTGCGAAATTTGAAAAACCAAGGAATTTTGGGAAGAAACGGTTGAATGTCGCCATAATACTTTCCTTTTAGAACTTTTGATGATTCCCAGTATTTGGACCAAGAATCATGTAGATGAGATTTAGGGAGAAGGGAGACATCGTGAGAATATAGCTTGTAATGTTTCAGAGAACCATTATTTAAAGCAGGCTTGGCACATTAATCCGCAGTGTCATTACCTGGAATTCCAGAATGACCAGGAATCCAGGCAAGAACAACCTTTAAACCCATACTGTGGCACTGAAATAGACATTGTTTTATCTGAAGAATTAGGGGGAAGCGAGAAGTACAGCTAAGAAGTTAAGTAAAGTGGATTGGATGGAAACTGATAAACAGGGCATGGGAGTCTAGTAAATTTGATAAAGCTATGAAGAAGACAAGGAATATTATCTGAGACCTGAGAACCGTAAAGGTTTTCCAGAATGCTTACATTAGGGAGAAGAGGGTGATTAGAATTTTGAAGCAGTTTAAAGAAAAACCTATCCAAAAGAAACTGCCTGCGTATATTTAGAGGGGGTTCACCACATTCAACCTGCATGGCATTTATAGGAGAAGATTTCATTGCACCAAGGATTATACGCAAACATTTAGATTGGATTTTAAATATTTTATCCTGTCCAGATTTGTTACATAGATTTAATAAGAAACAGCCATACTCCCAATGGCTCCGGACTATAGTGTTGTATAACAACTTTTGAGAATAAGGGTGGGAACCCCACCATACTCCAGAAAGGGATCGTAATACGTTGACACTTTTTTCGCACTTTTGGGAGATATAATGAAAGTGAGGAATCCCAGACATTCTAGTGTCAAGTTTGATACCTAAACATTTTATAATAAATTGAGAACCGTGATAAAGTGAGAACCTATTAACAAATGAACTGGAGGGATTACCTTTTTTTTTTTGTAAACACTACAACCAAGCTTTTTTGACAACTACACTAAGCAAAAATGTTACTACTCGTAAGTTGATGACTGGAGCTGACAAAAGTGACATAGAGTGAGATTTCAATCAAAATTTGTTAGCAACTGAGATACATAACAGCCCTGCAGTTGTGAATCTCGACTATGTAAAGATTTGACAGTACACAATTTTATTAATACTCATATACTCCAAGAAAAGAGGAGGTAAAATTTGCTATGTATTTTTTTTGTATGTTCACTGATTTCCCCCGTTTGTGGACCTTCGTTACCGTTTGTAGCCTAATGGGCCTATTTGGAATTCAATCTGTTAGTTAGATATAAATTTTCAGAAAGAAAGTGGGAATTAGTCTAAAGTTTTGATTTATTTAGTAGAACTATACAATAGCATGCAGGTGTGGCAATTCAATACACATCTAAGCATAAGTCACGTCAGCAGTAAAATTTCATTGTTATCGGCGCAGTCAGCTGGCTTATCTCAAATATTATGTTTTATGGTAATTACACATTAGTGCTAGAAAATTCCGCGGATTTCAACATGTCATGCTACACTGTACTGTATGTGTACACTATGTTGCAATGCTATTGAACACGTTGCCAAATCATTTGTCAAGAACCATTATGTTGTTATTGTTTAATTATAGTTATTGAGTGCGCGTTGTTGTGCACACAAAATATTATTGATAAAATCATATTACCAAAGTACGAGTATGTCGTTGCACGCGCATGTTAAAGGAATGTTGTGTTTGAAAAGAGGAGAACTTGGAACTGATTAATCTCTTATCGAGTCCTATTCAATAATCTCATTCTCTTCTAGTTTTTATATTTTAGTTTCGAATATTAACTACTAGTAATATTATAAAGTTGAAGAGTTTATTTGTTTGTACTCGCTAATATCAGGAACTACTGGTTAGAATTGAAACAATATTTTGGTGTTGGATAGCCCATTGGACCCGAGCACGAAAATCTGCTTAAGTGAAACGTTATCGTATCGTTTACGTATTCAGTACTAACTATGAGTTATCTGTGTCAATATTGTACTAGATAACAGATTTTCGTGCTCGGCCAACATGTATCGAGGAAGGCTATTTGCTTTACAATGCGTAATGCGAGTGAAGCCGCTGGCGAATCAGCTAGTGAAGTATAGTAATACCCAGCTGTTAAATAATCAGTGCAATATAGATGGAAATGAAAAGCAAGTCTTGTAAATTATTATACTATTGAATTTATAGGTACAGGTTACACTGATTTCTAACAGGTGTTATTGAAAGTTTGTGTTAAGTATTTTACACTTTTCCGTAATTGTGATCTCGGTAGGCTATTGTGGTTCATTAAGCATTATCATCCGTATTTCCTACGTATTACGTATTACTACGACTGCTTAGCTTTTCTTATGTTAATGTTTGGATTAAAATAAATACATACACTAAAGGTGTGGGCAGCTTTGCAGTCATTATAGATGTATTGTTAGGCCCAACATTATCTGTTCTGTGTGGGATTGCTGCGTGAATGTGACATAGGATTAATGTACTAGGGCAATGACCACTGTACAGTGTAGTTTATACTTATCAAAATAAATATCACAATTAAATAAAAAAGAATCTGCCAGATAAGATGTTAAGCACTTGTAAACGATGGCGTTGCGCAACAGGCCGAAACTGTTGTGGGAGCAGCGCGGGACGCACAATGCGCTCTTCTTATCGGACAGCCCTCGAGAGAGAACTCTATCTGAACGAAATATGGATTTACTAACATTGTGATTAGGTTTTCACTAGAGTTCTTTGCAATATTTAAGGTTCCTTAAGAGGAGACTACGCACACATATTACCAAGTCTGTGTGTACATCGGTCTGTCTTACTTTAAAAAACCATTTATCGAACCGCAATAATTAGATTTATATATAGAATACGTTTTGATAATACAATCAGACCCCCTATAATAAATAATAAAGTAATGTAAAAAACAAGTAGGGTCATACAAGAAACGTGCTTTTAACAAAGTTTTGGTCTACAGTAATAACTACAAACGTTAATATTGGTGTACCAGAAATTAACCAGCTGCACGTTGGTCTTGCACGAGTTGCAAGCTCAACTTGCATCTGGCCGGTTATGTTACTGTAATGGACATGCTAACATTTGAATCAACTTCCAGTTGATGGCCATTAATGCGGTAGAAGGTGCAACATGTAGCAGATTAGACCCAAGATATCGCTTTTCTGTTGAGGATAGTCTTCGAAACACACAGTCAGTTTCTTAGCGACAGATTTCCAAAAATCCAATGAAATCAAATGAGGTTGGTAGCTGACTAGGCAGGCACCAGGCAGGGCCGATATGCTGTGACCTTCCTAACAATGTTACCTTGACCAGAAGCCGACAATGGTTTCCCATTGTCGGCTTCTACGATTCTACGATTCTAACCAGAGTGACTGCCTGATCTGCAGTCTCTACCCGTGAACTAGCATTGCCTCAAAGTACCTTATCATAATATCCTTAAGGGATCCATACCGACAGAAAACTTAGTCGCTTCTGTTTGTAAAGTACGCTGAATGATTGGTGTTTTGTTTGGCAGACATACGCAGATCCGTACAATGAAGAGGCGATATCGCAGTACCACCGCTTGGACGAGTACATCGACGACTTCCGGCTGACGGAGGCGTACTACCGCGGCGGAGACCATCGCGCCGCCGTGGAGCTCAGCACGCGCCTGCTCGAGGTGTCGCCGTGGTCGGCGCCGCTGCGGCAGCTCCGGGCCGAGAGCTACATCGCGCTGGTCAGTACTCTTGCACTCCGTACCCGACCCGTTCCGGGTGACGGAGGCAATCTACCGCGTTTTACGTACTAATAATTATCATCCTAGCAATTTCCCAGTTGCATCCTTAACTTCCCCCGAGAAGCTCGGGGTCTGCTTCCCGACTTTTGCCCTCCACTTCGCACGGTCTTCGGCATCCTTAATATTGAGACCATTGGTACGCATATCATCTTTTACGACGTCATGGCAAGACATTTGTTCCCCACGTAACCAGCCCGTTTCTGTAAAACGTGACCATGCCACTGTACTCGACTCTCCTGCAATTTGTCTCCAAAATATCACGGATATGAAGGCTGCGCGGTTGCGAGAATTCCTGACTTATTCCGAGTAACTCCACACATCCAGCGCAGCATCTTCATCTTAAGCACTGGCCACGTTTAACTGCCGTATAAAAGGTCAGGCCTAATGATGGAATTGTTGATTTAGCTTAACCGGCATTTTAGGGTCACAAATGACAGCAGTCACCTCAGGCCGCCTATCCCAACCCGCCAAAATACGTGATCGACGTCACTGGACATGATGTCCGCTCGACCATGTTTTCGCCCATGCAGACGATCTGTAGTGTTGTACTCAGTTCTCAGTCTTCGCCACATTAAGTTTCAGAGTTCAAAGCTCCGTTTTCAAGCGACGGCGTAATTAGCGTTTATAACAATTAAACAATATGGTTGCCGGTTTGTTAGTGTGCAGTGGACGGATACGCAGAAAGCAATAAGGGCCGAATATTGCTCCGTCTTCAGATGACTAGAAGCTAGTGTTTGATATTCAAGAGAGTGTGTGGTTTTTACATAAACCACATAATTGTCTTAGCATTGTGCGCTTTATGAACGTTGTTGTACGTAACTTGTCTTGTATAGGTGTATAATGTGTGTGCGTTGTTCCAGAACGACCTGTTCTCGGCGGTGTCGGACATCCGGTCCGTGAACCGGCTGCAGCAGGACTCCACGGCCGGCTACTACCGGCTCGGCACGCTGCTCTACCAGCTGGGGCACGTCGGCGATGCTCTCAAGGTATGCACTGCGCAGTAGATGCTCGCTCACTGACGGTTCACAACTCGCCGGGAAGTTGAATGGAAAGAAACGTACCTTTAGTGGTAGTGGCTGTTTATTCGCAAAGTCAAAGTCAAAATCAAAATCATTTATTCAATTTAGGCATCAAAGACGCACTTATGAACGTCAATTTTTCATTATAATGTACTTTAAAGACTACCGCCGCGTTCCAAAATATATAGAGCCTACCGAGAAGAAGCGGCAAGAAACTCGGGGCCATTCTTTTTATATAAATCTTTTTACAATATTTTTACTTAGGTACTACAAATATTAGCTCCAGTGTGTTGCCTTACAAAAGAGAACATAATAATGGTATCAGTAGGGCAAGACACGCTACACTTTGACATCTTAGTACACGAGTAGATAGATCCTGGAGTGATCAGTCCCAAGCTGTTTTATCCTCCAAGTAATCCGAAATTTTGTAATAACCTTTTTGTCAGAGTTTAGTTTTAATAGTAATTTTAAACTTATTAATAGGCAAATCTCGGATAACATTGGGAACTTTATTATAGAATCGTATACATTGTCCCATAAAAGAATGACTTATTCTGTGGAGACGCGTTACATGTACGGATAGCTTGTGCTTATTTCGCGTGTTGATGGAATGAGCATCACTCCTTTTATCAAAACTGCTAATGACGGCAACTGAACGGTCATCTCATCTATCTAAGTGAATACTATGTAGGTAGGTGCGGACTGATCCTGTTTACGCTTAGAGCAAACAATTCCGTTGATTCTGTAAACTAACGCCGACGGATGCGTAAGGGTTTACTGTAGTTGTATATCTTACCCTTAGAAACGTTGAATGCAAACTGAAGATAACAATTGCACACATTTTTTTTGTCTCCTGTATTTCGAGTTACAGTAACGTAAAGATGAAAATTTGCTTACAACATTGCCAAATTATTTTTATCTTGGATAATTTTAAAAGGACAAATAACATCGGTTTGAATGTTGTAGATGCAAATGGTTTGATTATCAAGACAGCAATTTCCCTCTGCTCACCATTCGATGCTGTTTTCGTAATTGGTGAAGACGGTGATATTCTAGTATCTACATAAGTTAGGCTGTTGTATGCAAGCTGAATAGAAAAACATAGCAAATACCTAACTACACTCAAATATCCGTTCACGTTACGATCCGTATTCGCATGCTAAATTAAATGGCTATAATATAATAAACATTCGAATTACATAAAATCATGGAAATAGTAGATTGTTACACCAAACAGAAAATAAGTTATTATTACACCGAGTGCTTATTTAGACTTACTCTAAAAGCACGACTGCAATATAAAATACTTAATTTGAGGTGCATGATCTGCTTTTCTTTCAACTACGACAGGAAAGTAGGTGCAAATAACACTGACAAGAAATTAAAATAGTTTAATTATTAGTATTAGTAGACTAGTTTTTTTTTTTTCTTATGGCCAGTTTTTTTAAGCCAATCTCTAAATCACTTTACACGCAAACTGTGTAACTCCATACGGTGGTCAGGTTGGCCAACCGAACAGATTGTAAACGTACGCTAGTTGTACTAGTAACTGACATGTGCCACCTCTGGTCGCGCGATAAGAACAAAACTAAAACACGCAATAGTTTACAGCACAGTAAAGGATTCCGTCCGGCGTTCTCGCTTGTGGGTGCTGGTTTAGTGCTCGTATGTACCACATGCGCTCCTATATAATGAATGAGCCAAACATTATCTGGGAAAGAATCTATTCAAAAACGAACCTTCATGATTTTTTGTAAATAAATAAGATGTGCGAGTAGCGGCCCTCTCTGCTAGACCACGCCCGAACACCGGTCGGAGTATATTGCCGGTTTTACCATTTAAATAAGATGTGTATAACATTTAAACAAAGTATCTGTATACCCAAGCGAAATTTGTACCCTTATGTTTTACAAAAAAGTTAGTTTGTGTTCCGCTAGAAGTGATATTTATCTTTATTTCTAAAAGTAGTCTCTAGAGAATTAAAATTCGAGACTCGGACCTCGAGTCTCGGTGGCCTAGATGGTCATGGCGTCTGACACGGAGAGTCAGATGACGCGGGTCCCGAATCGAATCCCGTCCGAGAATGTGAATTTTATTACTTTCTATAAATTTCAATAAACTACAACGTCTTCATTTTGATTACTAAAATCAGCTTCATAAGATTGAAATCCGGGGTGGGAAGGTATGTGAGAACATTTACTCCCATATACAAGACAAATATTAATAAAAATAATTATATATATAAAAAAAAAATGACAGGTGATGGTTCTGATATTAACGCTTAGAATATTAAAACTGGCGCTACAATTATGCACATAGTCGGGAACAGCTTCTGGAGGACAAAATTATTAATTATAGAATCAGATGCCGAAATGTGTACAAGATCGTTAACTATATTGATTGTATCATCCAATAAAAACTTATATCATATATTCAACGATTGGTCTGAAATATTTATATGTAAGATGCTTAGTGACTACCATGCGTTATAAAGCTATGCCCAAATTTTTGCCACTTTTATTGCGTCGAAAAATGACAAAAGATTTCCTTGGTTGTTTTAGGTATGTTTTTGAAAGTGTGTGAGTGAGCATGTAAATATGTGTGAAGTATGCAATAACGGGAAACATAAAATGAATATAAAATAAAGAATTGGAATTGCCTCTCGGCGTTGGTATTTCGCCAGCTCGCCGAAACGATCTGTGGCCCTAGCACGAATAACTGCGTAAGTGTAACGTAACGTGTCGTTCACGTCAAATAGTACAAACTGTCATTTATCTAGGGCAACTGTGTCACAGATAACTCACAGTTTGTACGCCGAAGCGTGACGCGTTGACGCTTACGATACGAATATCTTTTCTCAAATTGTAGATATGAAAACCGGTTTCAGCGGGCTGCTTAAGCGGAGATGTTCAGTTGTTACTTTAGATGCTCCTTTATTAAAGTTACGATACATGCCGATAATTCTTTACTATTCAAGGGAACTACACAAGTCTACTATCACTGGTCTATTGGCCGGATCCTTGGACCTAATGCGGTATATATCCTTGATCTCCGATTTATGGATAGGCGAAGAATTCCAATGAAACACGGGTGTACTCCACAGCGGCATACACCTTTCATGATCGTTTTTAAATTGCAGGAAATCCGCGAATGCCTTAAACTGGACCCAGAGCACAAGCTCTGTTTCCCGTTCTACAAGAAGATAAAGAAGGTAGACAAACTACTTCTGGGGTGTGAAGAGAAGAGCGAGAACAGAGACTTCCTGGGGTGCATAGAGAACGCGAACAAAGTGCTGCGGATAGAGGAGGAGGTCACCCTGGTGGTGTTCGAGGCCAGGAAGTGGCTCTGCAGCTGTTCCGTTAAGGTGACATTTGATTGTTTATCACACTTAAATTGTAAATGGGACCATTTCTGAGTGTGTATATTTGTTATTTCTTCATGCTGAAACGGACGAATTGTTAGGAAATTTGAAACTGAGATAGTACACATGTTTAGGAGTAACACTAATCCCCAGTTTCTAGAACGTTTGTCAAAGCCTTGAATAGTTGACCAACTAAATACTATACCCTCATTGGGCATTGGTATTCTATGACGCGATATTATGCGACCAATCAGCGGTCAGTATTCCCTCTGTTAGCTACTCAAACTTTGACAAACATTTCAAAAACTGAAGGTTGGCTATATTCACTGGGTAGTTATCTGTCGTAACTTTATTTAACGCAGATAATGTCGCGGGGCACAGCTAGTTTACGCAAGAAACAGATGGATTTTCCATTCTTGGTGCTTGGTTTCGGTTTTATTAATGGTTCAATTTGAAGATTTTATTGATAATAAATGAAAGAAAACCGTTTGACTGCTACCTCACTTGGTGGTCAGTGATAACGCGATCGCGGTGCTATCAAACTAGACCTAGACTGGCGACTGGCTCCCAAAGTCAAACATAAATGTAGAACACTTCTGGTCTCCGCCCGGCTAGTTATCTCCCTCCAATTTGAAAATCTGTCGTCACCTACCAGTGTGTTTCGGGAGCTGTCCTTGACAGTCCTTCGCTATTCTAGGTCTAATGTGACGCCACTTTCAACCGCATCATCACTAACCATTAAATAATTTAGTAGTCCTTGCCTGTCAAGTGTAATAAAATAAAATAAGATGTAGGTATATATCAACATTTGTATGCAGCAAGGCAAACATGCTCTGCTTTTGTTAGAAACAATAAAAAACCCTTATACAATATTACATTTGGTAAAAATAAAATACATCTTGTAACTATAAAATCATCTTGTAACTATAAAATTGTTTTGTAACTATAAATCATTTTGTAACTATAAAATCATCTTGCATCTATAAAATCTTCTTGTAACTATAAAATCATTTTGCAACTATAACATCATCTTGTAACTAATCATTTTGTATCTCTAAAATCATCTTGTAAATATAAAATTATCTTGTATCTATACAATCATCTTGCATCTATAAAATCATCTTGAAGCTATAAAATCATCTTGTATCTATAAAATCATGTTGTAACTATAAAATCATCTTGTAACTATAAAATCATCTTGTATCTATAAAATCATGTTGTAACTATAAAATCATCTTGTAACTATAAAATCATCTTGTATCTATAAAATCATGTTGTAACTATAAAATCATCTTGTAACTATAAAATCATCTTGTAACTATAAAATTGTTTTGTAACTATAAATCATTTTGTAACTATAAAATCATCTTGCATCTATAAAATCTTCTTGTAACTATAAAATCATTTTGTAACTATAAAATCATCTTGTAACTATAAATCATTTTGTAACTATAAAATCATCGTGTATCTATAAAATCATCTTGCATCTACAAAATCATCTTGAAACTATAAAATCATCTTGCATCTATAAAATCATTTTGTAACTATAAAATCATTTTATAACTATCAATCATCTTGTAACTGTAAAATCATCTTTTATCTATAAAATCTTCTTGTAACTATAAAATCATTTTGTAACTATAACATCATCTTGTAACTAATCATTTTGTATCTCTAAAATCATCTTGTAAATATAAAATTATCTTGTATCTATACAATCATCTTGCATCTATAAAATCATCTTGAAGCTATAAAATCATCTTGTATCTATAAAATCATGTTGTAACTATAAAATCATGTTGTAACTATAAAATCATCTTGTAACTATAAAATCATTTGAAACTATAAAAATCATCTTGTATCTATAAAATCATCTGGTATCTATAAAATCATCTTGTAACTATAAAATCATCTTGTAACTATATAATCATCTTGTAACTATAAAATCATTTGAAACTATAAAAATCATCTTGTATCTATAAAATCATCTTGTAACTATAAAATCATTTGAAACTATAAAAATCATCTTGTATCTATATAATCATCTTGTAACTATAAAATCATTTGAAACTATAAAAATCATCTTGTATCTATAAAATCATCTTGTATCTATAAAATCATGTTGTAACTATAAAATCATCTTGTAACTATATAATCATCTTGTAACTATAAAATCATTTGAAACTATAAAAATCATCTTGTATCTATAAAATCATCTTGTAACTATAAAATCATCTTGTATCTATAAAATCATCTTGTAACTATAAAATAATTTTGTAACTATAAAAACATGTAAACAAAATGTCCATGGATGACTTGATGATAATGATGTGCAGGAGGAGCAATACACGGAGGCGTTATCGCAGTGCAACAGTGCCTTGGAGCTGCAGCGGGACGCGCGCATCCTGTGCGACCGCGGGGACGCGCTCGTCGGCTTGGAGATGTACGAGGAGGCCATACACGCATACAAGGAAGCGCTGGGGATGGACGAAGGCATGCAGAGGGCTAAGGAAGGGCTCGGCAGGGCGCAGAAACTACAGAAGCAGTCCGAGCAGAGAGATTACTATAAGATATTAGGAGTTAAGCGGTGAGTAATATTATTTTATGAACTCGATTAGGAGAATCTAGGTCGTTTGTAACTGTGCTTTGAAGTGCAGGGGTTACGTAATAATACGATTCACATTGGTTAGTAGCGACGTGAGGCCATCGTAGCTCCCTATGTTTAGTTTCTATTTGTTTAGTATGGCTCTGGGAAAATTGTGGAAACTGGCTGCTTTCTACCACGTTTAAGTACCTACCAGTAACTTTCAAATAAGAAAACAAACGAATACTTCAATACACAGAGTGAAAATAGTTATATATATTACGGAAATAGTTAGCTCGCACGTTACGTATCATTTATATAAATCGGTTGAGCCGTTGGGTGGTTACGAGCGGACTTGCGAACATATATACATACCTACATATACCCACCTTTTGTGTTTCGCCGCAGTCAGCTACAAAGCTAGACAGCGATATATGAGTGGTCAATATCTGTGTCATATTTGAAAAGACTAAGCTCTAGTGTCGTGACGCACAGAGAACACGTTCGTGTGGAAACCAACGACTTAATACTGTATACATGTTAACTGTGTGTGAAGAAAGTCGTAAAGTAGGCTTGGAAATCTATTTAGATAAAACAATAAAATACCAATTTATCTTAGTAACCGACCGCTATCGTATGCTGATACTTACATTTACCTGGGAAAACAAATCTCATTTAACCCACGCAACAACGAACAGGAAGTAGAGAGAAGGGCCAACATCACCTGGAACAAATTTTGGAACCTCAAAGAAATCCTAAAAAGTGACATGTCCATAAATTTGAAAAGTAGAGTCATGAACACCTGCCTACTCCCATCACTAACTTACGCTTGTCAAACGTGGAAATTCACAAATAAACTAAAAAATAAGATCATAACCAGCCAAAGAAGTATGGAGAGAAGCATCCTGAAAATCAAAAAGATACAAAAAATCCGCCATACCGCCATAAGACAGAAAACTAAAGTAATCGACGCACTCAGTTACTCACAGAAGCTAAAATGGCGATGGGCTGGACACATAGCCAGACTCAAAGATAATCGCTGGACCAAAACGACAACGTCATGGCTAGGACCATCGGGCCAGAGGAAAAGAGGTAGGCCAAATACGCGCTGGATAGACGATGTCATAAAAATAGCAGGCACACACTGGATGCGAGAAGCTGAAGACAGAGAAAAATGGTCATCCTTGGAGGAGGCCTTTACCCTCCGTTGAGAGGGGTTCTTGTACCCATAAAATATAAAAGCACCTAAAAGAATAAAGCACCTAATTAATTAATGCATGCAAACTGTTTCGATGTTTATTTTTTCTTTTAATTTTCTTCTTTTGAATTGTTAACCTATAAGTATTTGTAATTGTAACAAGAAATAAAAGGCTTTTTATTTAATTTTTTATTTTATTTACATGTTAACGGCAGCACGATGTGTTACGGGCAGTGACAAGACACATTCTAATTACCGACAGGGTTCCAGCCCGCGACTGCAGGAAATCGGTTTGTCGCTTTGCTAATTAAGAGGATTGCATAGCTAGTACTTGTCCACACTAAAAGAGATAACTCTTTTCTACCTCTTAAAATTGTTGATTTCAGTATTTTAATTCATGTAATCAACACATTGTTTACTGTGCCCGTACGTTTTGATTTTTTTTAGTATTATAAAGTAAATTAATATATATAGAGTGTTTGGTAGAGGGACCGACAAACCAAATGAGCGTGTTCGGGGGCCCACTTGGAGAATACAAGTTGGCCAAAAAAAACCCCGACCCCAATATGTTTAACTTTTTTTTGTGATTTTTCCCTTTTTCTTCGAAATTGTACCTATTTACCACCATAACATTTGTAAAATCTGTTTTAGACCGGATGTTTTTAGTTGAATTTGGTCTCTAATACACCTTCAGGCCACACAAAGGAAAATTGGATACAAAACAGAGCTGACTAACTGATTTAGTTAAAAAAAATTGGGGTGTCGGGGATTTTTTGGGCCAACTTGTATTCTCCAAGTGGGCCCCCGAACACGCTCATTTGGTTTGTCGGTCCCTCTACCAAACACCCTGTATTTAGTTTTTAAAAAACTTAATAAAACTGAAAAAATCAAAACGTACGGGCATTGTAAACAATGTTCTGATTACATGAAAAAAAATCACTGAAAATCTGATACATATGAAGAGGTAGAAAAGGGTTATTTCTTTTAGTATAAACAAGTACTAGCTATACAATCTCCTTAACCACACACGTTGCAGTTCCTGGAAAAGTATGTTGGTTTCTGCGAAATATATAGTATTATTGGCCAAATATGGCGAATCGCCAGTCAATGGGTTAAGCTATAGTAGTACGCCGAAGTTCTTGCTACTCCCACCGCATCTTATGGTGGAGTCCTTAGTTTCCTAAATTGTGTGTTACATTTACCATTCCTTAAATTATTCATGCTGATATTTATAATTATAGTCACAGTCATATAAATACGTCTGTCATTTTGGTAATGCAGTGCTCGCATTACATAAACTATCTAAAGCGGTTCACGAGGAAAATATTAAACATTGATTGATTATTTTGTTATTTATGCCTTCACTCGCGCACCGTTAGGAACACTTCAAGGTTCAAGGTTCACACTCCACCACTACTACACGTCTAAACTTGAAGAAACACAAATGTAACGATATCCATTGTTGAGGGGTTCCTGCCCTCAACACCGACCCCATTTCGCTTTAATTCGTTCCCAGCTGCAACGGTGGACAATTGGTCTTAGTGAAATGGTTGATACAACTTGGGGACCACACTTATATATTAGCTATAACTTTATTGAAACTTTCGTAAGTATTACACATTTTAATGTTATTTTGACGGTTTAACTTACGTGGTAGTACCGTAAAATATATATATTATGTATTAAACGGTACGGGTGACACCAGTGTGACACCAGCCCGGCACGTTCACGATAAATCAAACACGATAATCAACGGCACGATTACGTTACACGTACAATGTTCGTGCTAGACCCATTGCAGTGAGTATGGCATGCCACGGCGCTGCGGCTGGCCGGGCGGGCTTACTGTGGCGGGCTGGCCGAAACTATGCCATTCCTTCGAAGTGCGGTGTCGTAGTGCGGGGGTGTGAGTATGTATTCCGAGGTCTCCCGTGGCGGCGAGTGTTCACCAACTGATGGTCCTGATTCTGTTCCTCTTCGTGCTTCAAGCTTTTGACGAACGTTGTTGTGTCCACTTCATGGTGCTGGTCAGGTTGTGTTGCTACAGCTACCTAAGTACATAAATATTGAACATCGTCTCGCCAAGTTCTTGATGCTGCGTTTCTGAATCACTAATGCCTTTCGCTTTTCTGTGTCTAGTACGCTACAGTCATCGCCCGCATCACGACTGTTCATCATGTGACGTCGTGTTCATATGTGAGTGAAGCGTAGAGATGCTTCACTCACATATGAACAAAAAAAGCCTCTGCTTTAACTGGTCAAATTGACTTTCTGTCCGTATGTTTGTTAAGTTGTATGTACATCTTCCTGTACTGGGCGCATTTTGTATTGTGAAGCGCGGGGTCCGCGGGGGGGATAACTGGTCAAGTGGTTACAGAGATAATAGGTTGTGAAGTCCTGTGCAAAAATGCAGCTTATAAGACAATGTGCTCGTGAGGTCTACTGTTCGCAGAACTTACAAGTAAATAAAACTTTGAAATATTAATACGAAAATATTTTCACTGCATATTTATACATGAAGTAAAAATATTTTTTTAATTAAGCAAACGATGTTTGATTCGTTGAAAGTATTTTTTCACAAAGCCAACAATAGTAGGTTTGTGCTTGGTGCCGTCGGGTTTGTATTTGCCGTACACGGAGTAGTACTTGTCCGGGTACGACGTGGCCACGAGCTGATCGTTCGCCAGGAACGCCCCCTTCTCTGTCGCGGAGCAACCGGCGCATTTCGTCTTTATATAATATATCCCGGGACCACTTCTGGGATACACAAAAGCATTTACTTATTTTTGGTGATAACTGAATGCGTGCTAGTGAGACGGTTAGACCGATCGATATTACCGTTTCAACTAGCCATGGATATTATAGAATGAACCAATTGAGTGATGCCCAAGTTGGGACGGCCATCACTCAATTATTGTTGGGAATGGGAACTGTTTTTGGTTTTCTCTAACATTTCTAGCTCTCAAACCTCAGTTGGTCCCACGGAGCTTTTGATCCCTATATGAAATACTAGCTGCGCTCCGCGTTTTCACCCGCGCGGGGATGGATGATGAGTCAAATAATATAGCGTATGTTACTCAGGCATAATATAGCTTTCTACTGATGCAAGAATTTTTGAACCACTTATGTAGTATTTGCGTTTATCCGTTACAATCAAACTGTCAAATGTTTCCTCGTTATTATTAGAGTAGATAAGGATTAACACCAAGGTACGAATAGAGTGGCCTAGTTTGTACCGGCGTTAATATTGCATATTTAACTATGAAAAGTACTTATTATAATAGTAAGACATATGGTATCGCGGACTTTATTGTAGATATTGATGTTTTCTATAAAACTGCAGTACATCACTTTGCTCTATTGTCAATAGTTTTCGGAGTAGACGCGATCTATGGATGTATTTTCGTTTCGTATTTTTTACACCTTGAGTTACATCATCAACATTTTCATGCGGATCCATAACTTTTTAAAAAAATATTATATACCCTATGTTACTCAGTGATAATGTAACTTTCTAACGGACCGGCAAGAAGCCGTACGTGAGCTGTGTCAACGCCACGTTCTGCCACATGACTTCAATTTTTTTCCACTGCATAATAACGCCGTTTGACTAATTTGTGCCAAAAAAAATTGTATATATTGGAAAATAACATAATCAGAAGAGCGTGAGAGAGGCTCCATATTATATTCTGTAACACATTCAATCGGCCGATATACTGTTACGGTTCACAAGATGCAGCCATTTAAATGTAGGACCGACAAACTAACAGACGTACGACGTAAGCTATTTAATAAATAAAAACGTTTCCGCACTTGAGCCCCTCATTAGGTTTCTCTGTGTCGTGGGAGGCATGTCTGCATTATATTCACGAACTAACGGGAATAGGGCTCTTTAGTATCGTTTGCAATACTAAAGCCATCTGCTTACTTTGAAGTTCTTTCATACTATCTGGACAAGCGTAGTCAACGTCCATCAAGCAGCTAAACAGTTGTTGGATACTTTCTGGATCTCGTAATATGCCCGCGATCGGCCGCTGCAGCGCCCAGTGCTGCCATCAATAATGTTAATAACAATCTCATTGTGTGCGCGGTGATGCTGGAAAACAGGAAATATCTACGTTTACAAACACTCGTACCCCCGCACTAGGATCCTTCGTGTCGCGGAAGGCATGGACACAATAACACTTCAGCACATCCAACACCCGAACGCAAACATTTCGATAAATATTTACATCGAAGTGAAGATCCCTGCCAACTGAACTGACGGAGCCATCGCAAAGTCGCGGTAAATGTTGTGTTCATTCATGTTTACTTCCGTGAAAGGATAGAACTAACCTACCATATAAATAGATTCGCTTCCGTCAAGTGTTAGAGGGAACGATACCCGACTGCAGATACGTCCTATCGTTGTTATTGTTGATCACATTTATTTATCAGGGTATGTTCACAACATCTCTTATAAGTAAACAATGAACCTTAAATTAAAAACTTACAGCCAATGACGGATTACATTATACGATCATAAATGAATCGATGACAGTCATCAAGCAGCAAGTAGTACGACTTCATATTAACCTACAACAGATACGTATTTAATAATAATCAAGTTATATATGTATTATATAATGAGTGTATAAAGACGATGGGTGTGAGAGTATCCCAAGCACGCGAGCCGCGCTCGGATCAGCTGTAGTATCAAATAGAAGCCTTATTACGTAATGGTCTCTAACTCTAATTCGTTATCTAGTGGCATGTGGTCCTATTCAAAACTATCTATCAAGAAGGAGATCGTACAATTTCAACCGTAGACATGATTGATTTAGGAATGATTATTGCTAACTTCTTACCGGCGGCGTGGAGGCTGCTTCGGGAGACCCGGTGCTACTGAACTCTGCAATAAGAAGCATGGGGTTATATATAACCTTGATAACATCACGCTTAAATATATACTTTTATATAAAGTAAGTAGCGCACAGCACGCGTTGTGCATATCTAAACATTTCCTGGTTGTGTTCGATGGAGAGCACTCGCTACGGCCGCGGCTTGCCCCGTCTACGACGGATGGTCCGCACTACATGACGAATTATTATCGCAATTTTGTATTGGAGTTGTCAAGAGTTTGACTTACACCACAGTGCAAACATTAAGGAACATAATATAGTTCCATAAACAACATACTTTCAGATTAATTTTCTCCGCCGTTTTTTATTAGTTTCGGAGATCAGCCGGAACAAACACTGTCCACGACAATACAACAAACACGTTAACTCCGACTGAACATTAGACTATTACTTATGCATCCTGTCTGGCCCTTCCTAGAGTAAGAGATTGAACATGAGTTCCAGACAAATAATGTCACATTTCTAACTCTAGTCGTGTGCACCGTTAATAGAGCGCAACATATATATTATATTACTTGTCCGGACAGACTGACAGTCAACACAGGGCCTGAACCGCTGAGGCAACTAACTTTAAATTTGCCAGATAATGGTAGCAATTTGCTTGACTGAAGTCTAAATTCTTTGATTTAAACTATTGTACTTCTTATTCTATTCAAACTAAATTCCACATTCGTATAACACTAAGAATTACTATTTTAAAAATATGATTGTTCGATTCAATAGTGGGTGGTTTTAGATCAGTCTAGATGAAACTGGTCTAAAACTACCCACAAACTAAATTATAGCTATTCAATTCAGACTACCTTACGGTCGGTGTTATTGACCTATCCACCGTCGGTGTACTCTACTAGATACAGTAGGCCGAGCATGAAAATCTGTTTAAGTGTAACGTAATCGCATTGTTAACGTATTCAGTACAAACTGTCATTTATCTAGTACAATAGTGGCACAGATAGCTCATAGTATGTCAACGATACGATAACGTTACACCTAAGCAGATTTTCGTGCTCGGCCCACTGATATTTGACATCATTTGTTTGGATATTATCCAATTTTGTATGCATAGTGAAGAAAACAGTCCATAAATATATTATTAGTACAGGCCGTAAGATAGTCTGTTAGAGAGCACGAACTTGTATGACCACTAAATTTGTGTAAAAATACTCATAATTAAACAAAAATATCAAATTTAAAAACTCAGCGCACGCGTTATATATATAAGAATGAAGAAAATATATATAAAAGAATAAGAACTATTATTATAAACTAAAAATTAAATGTTAGTTCATTATTTTAGTTTTGTTTTCTGCACAAGCGAATGCATTTTATGTTGTAAGCATTCACTAAGAAAGGATTTGGCAATTGCATAGAGCAAGCGAGCGCAGTCGCGGGCGGGTCGGCTAGTAAGTTATACAAAGCGTGTTATCACTGTAACCATATGTTCCACTTAATTATATTTTGATTTCAATGATAATTATACATTATAAGTAAATGGCACACGGGTGAGACACCAGCCAAACTAATTTGGCGTTGACGTTAAACAATGTTGACTCAGCTGATTGAGCTACTTACAAATACGCCTTTGGGTTGACATTGACGCACTGGACGCACATACGCTAAACGAAACTAAATGAAAAGATATTCTCAAGGCGCTAAATTTTAAACGCTAACCTTTAAGATCGCTATAGTGGTTCTGCAGTACTCCAGAGAACCTTTACAAGATCCAAAAGCCCGCCAGTGTGGAACCATTGCTCGTCCTGATGTGACCTGATTTGTTCTGAAGTCCGTCCTTTATATTAGTGCCAGTATTATAGTATGCACAAATATTTTAATACAACAGTATTTAAATATTTGTGCAATGTTATACATACCAGAGATAACTAGGCTTGTATATTATATGAATGCAGATTTTATGACTGCATACTCTTTACTTCAGTTCAGAAGCCTTGGTTCAATTCTCAGTGTCAGTATTTCTCGAATCTTAGTGAAGGAAATCTTGGAAACAATCGGCTCCAAATATCTTCAACCCTGCTGCGGAGGGCAGGCATGAAATTCCATACAACTTTTTCCCGCCGCACATTTATAAGGAAGAAATGACGAACTTTACTCGCTACCCGTTTGTGAGCAAGCAATGAGACACTTTCTAAGTGGGTGTGGTATAAGTATGAACTATTTCGAGATTCAGGATTAATTATATGTATTTATTCTGTGACATTATTGCATCGCGGGTTGTTAGAGTTTCTGGTATAGCAATACTACCCTATGTGCATAATGAATTACTGACTTCCGGCCAGGGTTGCACGATATGCATTATAATAATATAAAGATACCGGCTACACTCGCTTGGTGTAATGTCGGTTATGTGGACGGTTGTTAAGTACGATATGTGTTGTGACATTATCGTGTGAAACGTATTAGGTCCAGTGATTTATATTTTGGTCATTACGGACATTATTGGCGATACGTAGTATCCCTTAGAGGTTAATTAATATTTTCATATATTCCATTTATTTGTTAGTATATCCTAAAAAACACCGTGATTATTACATTCAAAGAACCTTAACTGTTGTTTGTGTTATTATATTTATGATATTTTACACCAACTCATCAGACGTTAGTTTGTAGTTCTACTGTGCGAGTAGCCGGCCAGATTGTTAAACCCTAAATACCTGAGAGTCGAGTCGTATTAAGTAGAGATGGTGTTGTTTGTCGTGTGCAGGAGCGCGAGCAAGCAGGAGATCGTGAAGGCGTACCGCAAGGCGGCGCAGAAGTGGCATCCTGACAACTTCCACGGGGACGAGAAGAAACTCGCCGAGAAGAAGTTCATCGACGTCGCCGCCGCTAAGGAGGTACGTACCGAGTACCGAGTCACACACAGCTCTGCGGCGAGCTTACTTTCTCTCTATGTGGACTCGTACCTATATTTGCCATTTCTCAAGTCATATTTGTATGGTTGCATCTAGTGAGATTTTTATTGCAGTATTCAGAGTCGAGTCACATAAATAAGACTGCAATTGGCAGCTATTGGTACTGATTCGCTTGTGCGTACACTAAACTAAAATTCTCTAAACTATGGTAGTTCTTATTATGTTAATGCTAAAATCTACATTCGAGTAACACTTATAATGATAATTCTAAACATATGATTATTCTATTGAAATGTGGGTAGTTTTACATCAGTTTAGAGAGTACGAACTTACATGACGATTAAATTTGCACTAAACATACCCACAATTAAACAAAAACGACAAATTTAAGAATTGTCACTTGCAAGCATTATACGAATTTGGACTTAAGCATGAACAGATTAAGAACTATCACATATTTACTAAAAATATATTTTAGTTCGCTAGTTTAGTTTGGTGTTCGGAACAAGCGAATTACTACCAGTCCTGTACATTGAACTAGTCAACTAAAATCTTATTTTTAAATTTAAAATCCAAATTCAGTTTAGATATAGTTTGCATTTTATTAATTTTGAATGAAAGTTCTTAAATTTGACGGCTTACTTCCATTAAGTCACGTTCTAGTAGAGCAGTGGATACATTCATTCAAATTCCAAACGCTGGTGACATGTGAACATGTGTGAGGCAAATTAAAAATAGCGTTCCATGAGTGTGTACAGTTTGCTCACTCGGTAACTGTGTCGCACATCTCACGGTTAATAATCCACCTCTACTGCACGTCAAAACTAGAAGCATCATTCATCTAGGAAAATGAAACAAAATCAATAATGGGTAATAGCCATTATTGCGTTATTACCGCCAGCCGAGTGCCGTGCTGCTGTCTGGAGCGGTGTGTGTATTGTGCTGTCGGGTGTGTGATGTGGTGTTGTTGGGTGCGCAGGTGCTGACGGACCCCGAGAAGCGCGCGCAGTTCGACCAGGGCGTGGACCCGCTGGATCCGGAGGGCCAGCGGGGAGGTCAGGGCGGGCCCTTCCACAGCCCCTTCCACCACTTCCAGCACGGGAGCCCCTTCCAGTTCAAGTTCCACTTCAACTAGCCCGTCTACTGCTGAACCGCAGCCGATACCACGTGTTAACTATATGTATCGGGGGGTTTCGCACGCACATTCAACAATTTTAACGTAAATAACACTTGTATATCCCCAAAGTGCGGCGCAGGTGTGAACATGTCTCCACCCAGTGCAGCCGATTGGACTAACGTCTCGCTGCCTCTCTCTTCCCACCATCAGGGAACACTAGTCAGTATTCCCTGACCCTCGTCAACTTGTAGCGATCAATTTACTCAACATTTAATTGAATATCATTCTCAACATTAATAAATACAATCTATATATTATCATTGAATAACGTTTTAACGTTATTCAATTCCAATCCATTCTAATCCATTTATGGATTAGACCAAGTATATTGTATGTTTCAACTGCCACGTTTTGGTTACAGTGGGCCGAGCACGAGAATCCGCTTAAGTGTAACGTTATCCTACTGTTGACGTATTCAGTACAAACTATGAGTGTATCTGTGCCACTATTGTACTAGATAAATGACAGTTTGTAATAAATACGTTAATTAGTGTAATTTTATACCGTTTACAGATTCAAAATAGTTTCAGTAGATATTTTACTACAACAAAATTAACGCGAGCGCGCGCAATTTTTTGAATCGTGGAATTTCACGGGGTTTTTGCTAACACTGGGTCGCAAATTTTAGTTATCGATAAAGTCTCAAGGGTTATCAATGCGATTACGTTACACGAAACAGATTTTCGTGCTCGGCCCACAGAACATATTGTAACATACAGTGCTTGACATATCAGGATAAAAATAGTATAAAATGTACGCCACCAGTTTAGTTCCCGTTGTACTCGTTACTGGCTCCATTTATTTATAAACGCGGGTCGTTCGAAGTCTAATTACCGTTTACAAGTGCGTGTTTGGTGCCGACATTGTATATACGATTGTAATGTAATCACAATGACGCGAGTTGACCCGCTTGTTGTTGTAATGAGCGCAAACGGCTCACATGTAATCATATCACATAGTCTAACCAAATGAACTTTCACAACGAGCTAAGTACATAAAGTTGGCTTAATTTTTGTCTTATGGCGAACACCACCGAACTGATTAAGTTTGGCTTCTTCTGGTAAAATTGAGAATAATTTAGTAAATTTTTATTTATTTTCATCTATACAATATGTGAACTGTAACCAAGCCTGTAAATTAAATATTTTCTAAAAATTATAAGCGAGGTACTTTGTTATTAATACCAAAAGTATATTTTTTACAATTTTGTATGTGTTTCTCTTGTACGCGCATCACTCTGAAACTATGAGATACATTTTGGTTAAAGTTAACACGGCGTTAGCTTAACATATACGATGCATTTTATACTAAATTAAATTATTTTTCATCTAAATAAACTGACGGGTTGCCTAATTGACTAACAAAGAATGAGCTGACAACATCATCGTCCAATAAAATCCAATAACATGTGAGTGTTTACACCTCTGCCTACCCCTTCGGGAATGTGCGGACGTTATTTTGTCCGTGTAAGTGTATGAACTTCGCGAAACCTGCGGCCTTATTGTCTGTCTTCACGGAGAATGGTAATGGGCTTCATTTTGACATTTGAATCCCATTTCAGACGAAACCCTGCACTGCAAGCCTATTGGCTGGAACCATCAATGGGAATGAGAATGAACTGACATTTAATTCTCAATAAAGTTAGACAATAAGGCGGCAGAAAGTATACAATGTAGGGCATTTCTTCCACTGTACATAATGTATGATACATATTTTATTGTATTTTTATTTTCGTGTGATTCTTTTGATCTATTTCCTTCTACTAAAAGTGTTTAAAATGCGTGAAACTAAAGGCCTTATGAACGCTGCTTAACTTTAAATTACATTATTTAGCACTGCGCACAGCAAAACTGTTCTGCGCTGTACTCAATGACGTTATTTAAATGTAAGCAGCGTTTATAAGTAAGGCCGTAGATGTATGTTGTGTGAAACCGGCGGGAGATGTACATTTGCGTAGTATTGGTTCGGACACGGACGTGTGGAGACAGCACTATATATACAGAACTCCCGCGAACGCCACGTTTCTCGCGCACATTCTCACGAGTGGTACCTACTCGCTCCCGCCTGCGTGTGGGTAATGCATTGAGCCGTAAACAAACTTATGTAAAGGTTGTTGTGCCCGGGTGGTTAGTACAGCTGGTACACGGCTTGGCATGAGTAAAAACAAATACTAAAATCTGTAAGACTTGCATATCTGCAATGCAAGTACGGTACTTTGTCGATCGATACATTCTATATATAACATCGTTGACAAAAATTAATCGTGTTTAACGATTAATTTTTGTCAAATATGATATTTATAATTATTAAAACCGATTCTGAAACCGACCGAATATATCATAACTCTAGTGAAAAAGACATGTTAAAAATGACGGACGATAATTTTACGTGATAACGTCATAAGGCAAGCCGAACGCTTAGGACGATCGTGCCTCTCTATCGCTTGTTCCGCGCTCTCGCTTGCACGCTCGGCTCAGGCGGAACGTGACAATGAGTCCTACATTTTCGTGCGTGCAGCCAGCGTTCATCGATTTGTAAGACGTTATCACGTAAATAAATAAATATATTTTACTTCTTCCTATTTAATGAAATGTACTTCGATTTACTTTTCGTGTCTAAAATTATTGTTAAAATATTTTCAAAGAAAAAAAAATTGCATTGTTTTATGCCTGCTTTTGTACGGCTCAGTGCAGTTTGACGATTTCAAAACTAACTCTAAATGTTTTAAGGTTACTTGTACAATATGTCGCATACGGTATTACAGAATAAACAATGTGCGTCGGCTTACTTTGTATTTGTCTAAGATTCCGCGTATAACAAACATCTGGATGAAGCATCCCGCTGAAGTTTTATACTTTTTTTTTGAGGAAAAGGGAGTGATTAAAGTCCTTAGAGCAGCGCGTTGGTCCTTGGTGTTGCAAACGTCTATAGGCGACTGTGACCACTTCCCATCAGGCCTGCCCGGTCGCCTCTTTGTCTGCTTACTTTTGGCAAAAAAAAATATTCCACAACACGGCACGGCACGTCCTCTGCGCGCGATCCTTCAGTCGTAACTGACGCATTCGCTATCTCGCTCGCACGCACACACGCCAACTAACTGCTACTCTTTCGTTTGTGTATCTATTCTAGTACGTTACAAAACAATTGTTTCCGAAGTTTGCCGATGCACAATATATATTCTGCAGTACTGTAATACGTTTTTGCGCCAAACAAAAATTATAGCATCGTTACATCTCTTTCTTTTGTTTGTAAACTGGTAGAGACATAATGATAATTTTAAATATGTTTGCGGAGTATCACATGGCGTCCATTGTATATTTAATAAGTTGTGCAGGACGCCGTTCGTCACTCTCTCGAACTGTTGACAGATCCTGAACTCCGATGTACCGTAACGGTACGTTGGACACGTGTCAACATGTAGATGGGCGATCCTTCAGAGACATCACATACTGTAAACTGACTAGTGAGATGGATGCCGTTCATATTGGAATGTTAATACATTAATACCTACTTACATTATAATTTATATATAACCCACCACAATATACAAGTTGTTCTAAATCCACTCTCACGATATCTCCCTTCTAGATTAATAAAGAATGAGATAGCAGATGAGTAGATGGCCATTAGTTAACTAGTAAGAATGAGATAGCAGATAATTAGCAATCTATTATGAATGAAAATGGGTTAATGTCCATTATTATTCACAAACTCCTCTAGCCTGGCTAGTGCGAGTGAGATAGCCTGAGAGTGAATGCCTCATTGAAGTTGTTTGGTGGTGTGGGTTTTACAAGTGTGTGAACTTGTTAACTTGTGAAGTTTTGTACGAATCACAACGTTTGTCATTGTTTCAATAATGCCCAATTGTACCAACACATAGTAAACTGATAATGTAAAAGCGCCTATTGCTAGCAGGTGTCCTGCTCGCACTACAATTGTCGCACAATGATTATGTTAATATTTTATACAATTAGCCTGAGGCGTGACTTTTATGAAGGGTTGGAACGTCGCTGGTTTTGTAATATATCATCATCATCATCATCAGCCTGTAGCAGTCCACTGCTGGATATAGGCCTCTCCAATTGCACGCCACTTAGGTAATATATACATATATTTTATTGATGTGCCCCGACATAATATGAAACGAATCTTCGCATATATTGATTAGAATGAGAATCAAAAATGAACGTTGCAATCCGTAATTTATGTAACTTTCTATAAACCGTTGCCGCATCACGCAGGGCTTAGAGCTAACGATTTGGGATTGCACTTTGCTCAGCACCCCAATACAACGATTCTTGAGTCTCATTTGTCCAATAAAATTCATTAGCTGCAGTGCTCTTCGAAACTTATCAATTGGCCTGCGATTCAAGGAATTTCCTTGTAAAGTGACTCGCGCAAATTGCTTATCAATGGATTACCGCATGCTCTCTCGCACAAGAGCTCCACCACTAGGGGCGCCGTCTGTTGTCGTCTTACGATTCGAATCTTGACTGCGGAAGGGAATTGTTCAACTGCGTCCTTCCGGAGTCAATACGTATAAATTTAATTTTATTTAAATGTTTATAATAAATACGGCTCTGACTATTACATTTTATTATTATTATTTAATTATTGCAACTTTGTTATGATGTACGTTTTATGTTATTCTCAGTCCGCAGAGTTGTACATTTGATTTGTTTGTCGGTACGTGCAGTATTGTTGATATATTTTGTGAACCTTGTCCACTTTGCTCGTACAAACGAAATGTCCTCCTCAACGGTTATACGACGCATGTCGGAGCGTGCTCTCGGGCGAGGGCAAAAATATAATAACTCTACAAAAACTTAATCAAATATCAGCGTATTGTAAATATTGCCTTCTACAGGGGGCGGGCGTCGCCGACGCGACGTGACGTCACATCTGAGGCCGTAGCGCAAACAATTTGCGTAAAGTATTTGTATGTATCGAAACCGTCAACGCGTATCGCTTCGGCGTACAAACTATGAGTTATCTGTGTCACAGTTGCCCTAGATACATGACAGTTTGTACTGTTGCACGTGATCGACACGTTACGTTACACGCGCGCAGTTATTCGTGCTAGGCCCTCTTACGTCACGTCGCGTCGGTCGCCGACAACTATTTATTGTAATAAGTTATTTAGTTGTGATCCTAACGATGTACATACGATAGAGTTAGTAAGCTAGTGTAAAGAAGTTGCCTTTTGTAATAAACCGAGCGGAAAAGACTGAAGGTGTTTGTTTTTAATGAAACGATCCATTATTAATTATATTTATGACTCGTATATTTTAAGTTTATAATATAAGACAATAAGTTAAATTATAAATAGGTATTATATCTATTTGTCACCATTAGCAGTCCTGTTCAGGTACATACGTACACTGTACAAAGTACATACGTACACTGTACAAGGTACATACGTACGTGTTACGTAGTATATGCCCGTTGTAAGACGTACGTACGCGTGTTGTCGGCTTGCGTGTTACACAACATAACATCACCATTGAGAAAGTGGACGAACGCAAACCTGTTCGTTAGAACCACTCATTACGAGTATGAACACTAACGCCAAACATCGAGTGGATTAGCGAAGGCTTTGCTACAAATTACTCTACATAATAATATACTTTTTTTACCGTAGAACTGATCTTTCAACCTAAATATATGAATACGTTTTTATTCAACTTTATAAAAGTGTAGCAATTATTTGGCTGCCGTAACATATAATATTTGTAAGTGTTCCACTTGCGGTAGAATTTGTATGTATGACAAGATGATACACTTAAATCATACAGGTCACTCAAACACGTGGCAATTCAAAATTCACCACGAATCTCAGATAACATTACTAGACATGCAGCAGAGATGACGTCACTAAAGTAACTCCTCATCGGTCCACTTCATCTTTGGTAACCTCTTCCCCTCCCGCAGTTTCTTCGCCACTCGTTCGATCTCGTTCCCGAGCTTCGTTTTATCCTCGTTCTTCTCGCACACGAAGCGATGTCTGAGCGCGCAGTCCTGTCCCCGATACACGTAACTATTGACGGTCGGGTCGTGGATTAGAGCGAGACAGCGGCCCTCGCCGACTATCGTCGTGCTGCTCGTGTCGGTCGCGTTGGCTACTGCCTTTGCTGAGTGAGACCAGATCCACAGCAGGCCAGGGTTGAGGCCGCCGGTCCAGAAGTCGTAACCTGGCGGTGGATTATTTATTAGTTCATAACAGTCGGAGCTAGTTCAACAGCAAAACAATAAAATAACATTGGGCCACTTGTAATGAAATGGGCCAACATCCACACAAAGTATTCAGGTCCCAAACGAGGCAGGGTCTGTACTAGAGTAGCCTGAGGACTGATATACATATACACACCCAGACACAGCTCAAACAGCTTAGACATGTCCGTGCACACAAATTTTTGACCTGTCCGGAGATCGAACCCAGGACCAGCGGCTCAGAAGGCAGGGACCTACCAACTGCGCCAACCGGCCAGTCTCATATAATAACAATGAGCATCACATGCGCAGTGCACAACATGATGACCATGGAACAGCTCTGGATGGATCATCATGAACGGCTGAAGAAAGACAGACTTTCTGCTAAAAAAGTAAGTTTATAAAATTTTTCATTCTTATTACTTAAATATCTTTGTGGATTTATTTAGTGCCCAGCGGTGGGAGCATAAACTGTAGATAGGATAAAATTGACAAAAATAATCGTTAAAATAAAGCCGCGATATAGCTATCGCATCTAGATCCATACTAGAGACAAGGTAAGATAGCTGTGAAAGTCAGTTTATCGTGAGACCCATGCTTGCACGGCAATTCTGCTTGCACGGCAATTCTGCTTGCACGGCAATTCTGCTTGCACGGCAATTCTGCTTGCATGGCAATTCTGCTTGCATGGCAAAAAACGTGTTCCATTTGTAGCTCACCTTTAAGGTTCTTATCGGCGAGCAGGCCGGTAGAGAACTGTCGCTTTTCATCATCATCCAGCTCCAACAGGTGGCCCTTCAGCTTGCGGCACGCGTAGTTGGCGTTCTTCCAGTTCAGAGCTTCCGATGAAAAGGAGTAGCAGCTGCCGCCCACGCGGGTGTAGTTCGCCTGGCATGGATCTGGAAGGGAGAGAAAATACAAATAAATAGTTACAACTTTAGCTGATCACCCGTGATCTATTGAATATGTAAGTACATAGGTGATTCGTTATAAGTATGAGTGTGTTCTAATTTATTTGTAGTACATTGTAAGTCGTATGGTATTTGACCGTAATCTCAGATAACGAGCACTATTCTTTCTTAGGATTTATCAGTTTTCTTTTGTAATTCCGAATTAAGTACCTATAGGAAACACGGGAAAAGGTTCGGTTGTTCTCCGTATGATATAGTAGGACCATATGAACTGTGACGCGAATCCATAACGCAAACGGTACCTACCAAACCGGTTGGCTTGGAGTGATGATATGCAGACGGCAAACAACTAAAATAGCGACCTGGCTCTTAAGGGTAGCTGCACTAACATAATGATAGATTTTTCACTCCGACAGTGACTTACTTATCATGCATATAAGGCCTTAGTTATCATAGCCTCAAATTTGTAAGATGGTGAAGGTACCTAACGGGGATGGGGAAGTAAAGTTACGTACCTACTACTGAATAATTATAAGATCTCACCTGGCTTAGCCTCTGTGCCCGCCACCAAGTAGTGCATATTCTCTTCCATTTTCCGGAGACGTTTTTCCATGATGTCGACGCGGTAGACGAGTTTCTCGATGGCTCCGAGCAGGAACAGGTCGGTCTCGGAGACCTGCTTGTGCGGCGGCGGGCGCGCCTCGTCCACGCGGTCCGAGAGGCCCGAGTGCACAGGGATCGACGCCTGGGGAGGGGACGGCGGTGGCTGGAGAGTAACAATAAATGGTTTTAGTCAAATTATTCGAGAGCAATCCTTTACCTATGTAACCTAGGTGAACATATATAAGTATCTAATATTCTCTTCCTATATGAGGGTTTAGAACAAAAATAGTAAGAGATGGACAACACACAGGTACAGTTCGCATAACTACGAGTAATTAATATACCTACCTAATTAATCTACTAGGTATTAAGAATGATTAAAATAAAAAAAGTATCAACTATTCAACTAGTTGGGCAGTGGGTAAGGAATGGTACCTACCTACTCGTAGTAAAAGTTCAACTGTGTTTTTCTATTACAAAGATATACTTATTTACTCACATAACTGGGCTTGAACTGATCTTTGTAGGGGTTCGGGGGCCTGTTCAGAATCTTGCCGGCGCCGGGGGGTGGTGGTGGAGTGGCCTGCCACTCGTCATACGTCTGTCCCGAGCCTTGCGAGGGTGGAGCAGAAGGCGGGGGACCGGTGTGTGCGGGACCTTGCGAAGGACCCGGTTGAATCTGCAACCGCGAGTTGGGGGATTCCTGGGCTCGCTCCGGCGGCGGTCCTGGCTGAGGGCCTGATGCATGATGTGCGGGGTAAGGGCCGCGGTGGTGCATGTGGTGCTGACCGTGCGGGTGGTGGTGCGGGGGAGGGGGCGGCGGCGGCATCAGGTCGATGCGCTCTGACACGTAGTATCCTTGTGAAGGAGGCAGCGCCATTATGCGGCCTGAAACAGGACAAATGGTAAGAAATTTTAACTTTTCTTGACATATTGCAATCTTAGAGAGAAAAATGTCCATTCTCTGACGGGATTCGAACCCGCGTCTTGCCACAATCCGTGTCAGACGCCATGACCACCGAGGCACAACGTCCGAACATCGAATTTAACTCTCTATTTGATTTTAACGGTCGTAATTAATACTTTTTCAGTATGTAGTATCGATTGTATTACGAATTCACATGACATCCAACTATTAACGCGCTGCTTACTATCCAGCACACCACTGGCTCTTTCCGTCACAATCAACCGAAAACAATAATCTATACATGTAATAAAAATGTAACGGATCGCTGTCTGTACATGGAAGATATATATGGAACTATTTCCATAAAGGGAAAAAAGTGATTGTTATAGTAGATCCAACCGTTTATCCTCTTTTTGACAGCACCAATAGAACGTAACATGACGATGTTACGCAAAAGTTAACTTATAAATGCGAGGTTTTAAAAATATGACAACTGCTTAAATTTGCTCCTTGATCCCGTATAATAATCATCTTTCACAAAATGAGTCCATAAGTGCAGTAGTTTTTTTATAAATTCCATAAAATAACAAACGTTTTTAAAAAATTACGTTCTATGGCTATCAACATAGTGATGTTACGAAGTTACGATTGAGATATCGATATTGTTTATGAACTATTTTTACACGGGTGTTTTCCGTTCTCGGCACATAATATCGGATTTATTTTTATGTAAAACCGTTATATTGATGCGCCTCAGGAAAACATACAGCATTATTTGAAGACGTGTTTATCTCCTGGTGTATATCCAAAAAAGAACAAGGTTATGATGACTATGATGATTACAAGTACAAGTCATACTTGACGAAGCTGTTACCGGTTAAATCTGGGATGGCCAGCGAGCAACACGGAAGGGAGTAGGCATACACAGCGTTTCCCCTCTGTCAAAGTACAAGTCCGCATGGACCATGGAGTTTGATAATATACTGTGGGGTGAGGGCGGGGCTAGATTTGTGAATGGTGCTTTATTTTTTATGTGTTAGTGATTTGGTTGTGTGAGTATGATCGGCAATGGATCGGTACAGGTATGTTTTGTATGTAATAGTGCGGCTTTGCGCTAGTGTGCAACTTCCCCTCCCGCAAGAAATGACAGAAAGATTTGAACAATATTTTTTAGCTAAGGCTACTCCCTTCCGTGTTGCTCGCTGGGGATGGCAGACATTAAAGTCTGCCGTTTGGTACCAGAAAATAGTAAAGTTTGAGCAACCCCAATTCCAATTTAAGCAAACGAAATCTAATCTTTTATTTTTATTTATTTATTAATCAAAATCAGATTCATCGTTGCTGTCACTCGAGCTATTGCCGACATTTATAATTAATTGTTGACTCATATAATCTATCGCCACGTGTTTATCCCAATCTGCCATTATAGTTTCTTGTGTTTTTTGAATTACATTTTGCCAGCTTTCCGCAGTTACTTTCACACATGCATTTTTTAATAAATTTACCATTTTGTTTGCCGTGAATGGGGGTTTTGTGTTATTTCTAGCAGCGTGTCCTTTAACTTGAGCCCATATTAATTCAATGGCATTGTATTGACAATGATAGGGTGGAAGTCTAAGAACCCAATGACCATGTTCTGCAGCTATTTCGTCGATCACATATCGTTTTGGGAAGTGTTTTTTTGTTCGTAATATATTTAGTAATTGTACTTTTAGTAAGGAGTTATCAACATTTTCACCATGTCGTTGAAGCCAGTCAATGATTACTTGTTTTTTGTCGGCCTGGGTCGGCATTTTATCAATTTGGCGTGAGTGATAGGATGCGTTATCCATAATAATAACTGACGGTTCTTCCAATGATTGTACCATTTCCTTAAACCAACTTTCGTAAACCTCAGAATTCATTTCTTCGTGGTACTCAACTGTTTTTTTGGATTTAAAGGCCAACAAAGCATCTGGCATGAATCCTTTCACAGACCCTGCATGGCAAATGATTAGACGTTCTCCTTTTCCCATCGGTACTGAGGTAGTGGAAGCAGCGGTGTCATCAGTCCAGCTCTTAGACACTGTGTGGTTCGCATTCAGCCAAGTTTCGTCAGTGAAAACAACATTTGACCAATCTGTAATTTTTTTTGCTTCGCTCAAAAATTCGCAACGAGCAAAAGCTACGTCGCGACGCTCCATCAATATTTTGCGTTTGTCCGATTTTTTATAAGTAAATCCAATTTCATTCAAGACCTTTACCAATGACGATTTTTGACCTCGGAACAAATCACATTCACGCAAAGAAGCAACAAGTTTTTTAAGTGTTGGAACTTCTTTACGTAAGTAATAGTTATATATATGACGGCGTATAGCGTCTGCGTCAAAGTTGTCAACCGAAGTCACACGACGTGGTTGGCGTTTTTTCTTCGGCGTACGAAGCTTATTCTCCTGCATGCCGCTTGTTCCGTAGGCTTCGGTAGTAATTTTTGTAATCGTAGATGCACTAATACCTAACGCGGCCGCAACGCGCTCTCTCACTTGCGACAATGGTAAAAGCGGGCCGCCATTTTGATACTCTGCTTCAAAGTAATTACGAAGCTTGATCACCATTTCTCTCGTCTGTCCTTTCAGCACTGATCCTTTCGGCATTTTATAGTTCCAATATAAAACTCAGCAAATAATTACTAGCACGGGCGTCTTGTTGCGAGTGACAGTGACAAATACAAAACGGCGGTGGACCATTGAGTTTTACTACCTTGATAAAATACTACTGCTTACCCATAGACAAAAAAATTGGCAGTCATAGGAATTGCCGATAGAAGTGAAAACTTATAACTCAGAATTTGATAGCTTACCTTGGAAACTACACGGGTGTAACCGGACGGCGTGGCCTCGCCATCTGGGCATGGCCATCTAGAAATGCGTCAGCATTTCCCATTGGCTGATGCGTTTCTAGATGGCCATGCCATGACGGCCTGTCCACGCCCTTTCAACATTCCCCATTGGCTGACGTATTTCTAGATGGCCAATAGCCATGGTCATGGCGCCATTCCTAGGACTATTCTCTTTCCGCACAGACTCGATAGAAAAATGAATCGAAATCGTGTCCACTATAATCACTTGGTCACAACACTTTAACTGACAAATTAGATCTGTCAAAAAGAGGATAAACGGTTGGATCTACTATAGGATGTTTGTATGTGCGTTTGTGCACGCTAATCTCAGAAACGGCTTATCCGATTTAGATGTAGTTTTCACTAATATATTGTGGAAAGCTTCACTTACTGTTTGTTTCATGTTAATCGGACCTTAAATAAAAAAAGATTTGAAATTTAAAAATAACTCTCTCGCCACGACAGTAAGACCAAGCGAGTGGCGGGTCAACAAGTGTAGCATGCAGTGTGGATGATTAAGTAACTTTATATTTCACACACGTAAGTTGGTTCCTCTCTAAATGACACTCGTTTACCCAAGTTAGGTTATTTTTGTGCAAAAACACACACAATTCTTACGTCAGGTTAATAGAATAACACACTCACTCTCATACTTACACGTCCCTACACTTTCACACATAACATTCACACCGCTTTCCAAAACACATACGTGTACCCTCACTCACATAGGTAACATAATAATAAAGCAGATACCTATCTCTATCCAAATAAGCAAAAACGAATGACACTGACTGGCCCCATGACTTTCTCTGTTTCATCATCATCATCATCATCTCAGCCATAGGACGTCCACTGCTGAACATAGGCCTCCCCCATGATTTTCCAAAAGGGCCGGTTGGAAGCGGCCTGCATCCAACGTCGTCCTGCGACCTTCCTCAGGTCGTCTGTCCACCGTGTCGGTGGACGACCTACGCTGCGCTTGCCGGTCCGTGGTCTCCACTCTAGAACCTTTCGGTCCCATCGGCTATCTGTTCTGCGTGCTATGTGCCCTGCCCACTGCCACTTTATCTGGCTAACCTTCTGGACAATGCCAGTGACTGTAGTTCTTCTACGGATCTCCTTATTTCTGATTCGATTACGTAGAAAAACCCCGAGCATAGCCCTCTCCATAGCTCGTTGTACGACTTTGAGCTTACTTATGAGACCAATAGTAAGAGATCAAGTTTCAGTGCCATAAGTCATCACTGACAACACACATTGGTCTAAGACTCTTGTCTTGAGGCACGCTTTAAACTGCAAACTGTGAGTCAAACTCGCAAGCGCAGCTATTATTGTTCAAACTAATAACTACTAATTTTTCAGAAGATTAGCCACTTCAACTGGCTAATCTTCTGAGCTATGTCGGTGACTTTCGTTCTTCTACGGATCTCCTCATTTCTGATTCGATCACGTAGAGAAACCCCGAGCATAGCCCTCTCCATAGCTCGTTGTGCGACTTTGTGCTTATCTATAAGGCCCATAGTAAGTTCTCTGTTTACTATTTGTAATTTGTGTGCCTTTTTACATTGTAAAGTGGTGATTAAAAATGACAGCGAACAATGCCTACCGTGCCTTCCCTGCATGACGCGCTCGGCGGTGACCCAATCCTCGAGCGCGGCGCTCCACGGGCCCGCCTCGGGCTGCAAGCCGCACGTGTCGCTCACAGCCGAGCTGCTGGTAGAGTTGTGTGCCTACCGTGCCTTCCCTGCATGAGGCGTCGGCGGTGACCCAATCCTTGAGCGCGGCGCTCCACGGGCCTGCCTCGGGCTGCAAGCCGCACGTGTCGTTCACAGCCGAGCTGCTGGTAGAGTTGTGTGCCTACCGTGCCTTCCCTGCATGACGCGCTCGGCGGTGACCCAATCCTCGAGCGCGGCGCTCCACGGGCCCGCCTCGGGCTGCAAGTCGCACGTGTCGTTCACAGCCGAGCTGCTGGTAGAGTTGTGTGCCTACCGTGCCTTCCCTGCATGACGCGCTCGGCGGTGACCCAATCCTCGAGCGCGGCGCTCCACGGGCCCGCCTCGGGCTGCAAGTCGCACGTGTCGTTCACAGCCGAGCTGCTGGTAGAGTTGTGTGCCTACCGTGCCTTCCCTACATGACGCGCTCGGCGGTGACCCAATCCTCGAGCGCGGCGCTCCACGGGCCCGCCTCGGGCTGCAAGTCGCACGTGTCGTTCACAGCCGAGCTGCTGGTAGAGTTGTGTGCCTACCGTGCCTTCCCTGCATGACGCGCTCGGAGGTGACCCAATCCTCGAGCGCGGCGCTCCACGGGCCCGCCTCGGGCTGCAAGCCGCACGTGTCGCTCACAGCCGAGCTGCTGGTAGAGTTGTGTGCCTACCGTGCCTTCCCTGCATGACGCGCTCGGCGGTGACCCAATCCTCGAGCGCGGCGCTCCACGGGCCCGCCTCGGGCTGCAAGCCGCACGTGTCGCTCACAGCCGAGCTGCTGGTAGAGTTGTGTGCCTACCGTGCCTTCCCTGCATGACGCGCTCGGAGGTGACCCAATCCTCGAGCGCGGCGCTCCACGGGCCCGCCTCGGGCTGCAAGCCGCACGTGTCGCTCACAGCCGAGCTGCTGGTAGAGTTGTGTGCCTACCGTGCCTTCCCTGCATGACGCGCTCGGCGGTGACCCAATCCTCGAGCGCGGCGCTCCACGGGCCCGCCTCGGGCTGCAAGTCGCACGTGTCGCCCACAGCCGAGATGCTGGTAGAGTTGTCACTGCGCGTGCAGCCGGCCAGCAACAGCATTACTGCTACATACGTTATTGGTGTCATCTGCAAAGAAAACATTTAATAGCTTCTCTTATCGGCCCAGTTGCACAATATCTACATGGCTACATCACAATAAAACGCATATCTATTTTCAAACTTTTCAGAATAATGGAGCTTATTGAGGAATCGTCCAAATGGCTCTTAAAATATCTATATAGAATAATTAAACCTTTGAGGAACCTATAAAACATATTATTATGAGCAAAATACAACATACTTATATCTTAAGGTACTTTACAAATTATCGTACTTACTAGGTAGGGGACTCTTGTGAAGCCGTCTTGGTTAGTACCACCGCTGTGCCAGAAGCTAACTAAACTGAGTGAGTATTGAAATTAAGTGATTCAGAAACCAATGTCTCAGGGAGACAGGAGAGAGCCTACGCAAAATTCAGAGCTTATAAAACAGTATTCCAAGCTCTGGGTGCTGCAGCTGTCGTGGACAAGCGCAGTGCTTATCATCAGGAGCACCACTTGCCCGTCTCGCCAATAATTGCATAAACATTTTTTACCAAACAATGGAAGCGACTTCAACACTAAAAAGTGTGAAATAACTTGTCGAAGTCGGTACCATGGGCACAATATTGTAATAATAGGTACTTCTGAACTATCATGGTACCGACTTCAGTTGGTTCCATACTTTTGGTAAAAAACAATTCACCCATTTTAGTGATCGTTGCTAATTACGGGATCGATTGATCGATTACCTCATCAAATTATGAAAATAGGCACTTTTCAGATATTGGAGTGTATCTCAAAAACTGCTGGATAGAATTTGATGAAATTTCCAGCAGCTTTTAAACAAAAAATAATCATCACAATCGGTTCACCCATTCGAAAGTTCTGACGTAACAAACATATAAACATATAAAAAATACTATTTTTGGACTTCCAAAAATAGTCAAATCAAATTTTTCAATATATATTTTCAACAGACTTCTGTTGAAAATATATATTGAAAAATTTGATTTAATGAAAATCATTTTAGTATTAATGATTTATAAACGTTATCGTTTAACGTAGCTCAGTTGGCATGTTCCACTGCCCTAAGTTTAGTTCGAAAGCCAAAGAGTTCCAGTTAATACACACACAAAAAAGCATAGGTACCTGGGATCACGTCCGAGGCCTGTAACCTGGTGACCTCACAGTCATTACGTGTCGCATGCCCCTAACCTACATAAACAAAAGCAGCATTCTCAGTGACGGCGCATCATCGGTTACGCGATCCATTGAGCACGTCGCGACCGGTAACCGCCAACAGCCGGTTACGCAACCGCAGCCGGTGAAAGTGGACGCTAGTAAACAAGGACTCGTCACTCGACTCCGCGCTTCACTCGCCTCCATGCATCCGCTTACACATTGCCGTTGTGGGTTTCCCGCTGCATTCGTAAAAGTGGCTCAATTCTGACATTTCGAAATTAATAATTATTGGTTGTACTTTCGCTTGCGGTTTGTAACCTCATGAAGAGCTGCTCATTAGACGATGCAGGTATATAGTATCGATGATTGATGATGTGTGGCAAAACATACAGAATAATTGAACGATGAAGCTCATAAATAACTTCAACTAAAGCACAGAATAATAACTAGTAACTAGACTAAAGTCAGTGACGTAGCAATAGCTTTCACATAGGGGGGATCCGCGGGAAAAAGCTAAAAATCTAAACTGTCAAATCATAGTCATTACATAAAATGAGTACACGCTAGTTTAGCTGCATACTCGTACATAAAATGAGTACACGCTAGTTTAGCTGCATACTCGTACATAAAATGAGTACACGCTAGTTTAGCTGCATACTCGTACATAAAATGAGTACACGCTAGTTTAGCTGCATACTCGTACATAAAATGAGTACACGCAAGTTTAGCTGCATACTCGTACATAAAATGAGTACACGCAAGTTTAGCTGCATACTCGTACATAAAATGAGTAAACGCAAGTTTAGCTGCATACTCGTACATAAAATGAGTACACGCAAGTTTAGCTGCATACTCGTACATAAAATAGTTACTTTAAGTACATAAAATAACATTTGTAAGTAACGTAATGTACTCGTATGTAGCGAGTTTACAATCATGCAAAAGTTGCTGAAATGTTTGCCCGACTGTTCGAACAGAGTAAGATAGCCACTACATGATGAGTCCCACCAATCAAAATCCTCGAGAGTTGGTGATTGTATAGACTAGGAACTTTTAGCGGTAGTACAAAAAGCCCTCACAACATTTAAAGACGACTCTGCCATGGATAGAATAGCTGCTATCCTATTAAAGAGATTTATTATTATTATGAGCAAACAGCAAACTTTTTTATGACACTATCTCTTGATCATGCTAAACACCCGTCAGATTGAAAAGAAGCTATAGTAACTACAAGCATAAGCCTACAGAATAATAAGCAAAGCAAAAGAAAAATATTGCCGACAAACTAAGATCACGTTTGTCCAACCAAGGAAGAGTAGATAATGTTTTAAACTATCACGGTTGTTCACTAAAGTTATATGATTATTAACGGTATGTTTACCGTGGTAAGGTTGTGGAATGAGCTCCCGATATTTCGGCGCAGTTACATGCACCATGTTCACGGGAAGACTGGACTAGGTTAGGTCATATAACTTTTGAGTTCCCCGTTAATAATCATATAACTTTAGAGTTCCCCGTTAATAATCATATAACTTTAGAGTTCCCCGTATTTTTTTTTAAATTTATTTATAAACAAATCGAGTATATACATAGTAACATAACATAATTCTGCCAAACTGCGTAGCGGTTTGTAGGCAGATGCTAACTCTCAAGACTTATTACAATTATATACACGTACGTGTAGATAAGTAGTTGTATTATAAGATTAGGTATATAAGTAATAATATTTCTGATAAATTTACAATTATTTATCTATATATATATTTAAAATATCTATACCAATAATATATATCATTTAAAATATCTATACTAATATGTAATATTTATTGTGCTCAGGTAGGTAATCTATCCAACAATAACTTTTTCAGTGCTAGTTTATATCTCAACTTGGTTCTAAATTGTTTTTCGAAGTCTGCGGGTGAATCATTACACAATCTAGGCACTAGCCATTTCCTAGTACGTTTGCCATAATAATTTTTATATCTATACTGCAATTCCAGTTGTGGCTTAGTTGATTTACGGGTTCGAGTAAAACAAGTTTTAACTGGCTTAAAAGTTTCGTTTTGAAATTGTTGCAATAATAACAAATAGTTTACTTTAGTTTCAACTGGCAGGATTTTACATATTTTATATAGTTTAGTATATTCTTTATTTAGTGAATGTATTGTTTGTTTACTTACTAATCTCTTTATTATTCTAAGTTGTTGTTTTTGAACGAGTTGCAGATATGTTGGAAACGTGAGCCCGTAGCAACTAAGCCCGTAACTGATAATTGCCTCGACCAGCGCGTGGTAAACATTGTACAGGGTGCCACGGTTTAGTATTTTTGCAAGTTGATAAAATTTACCTAGTACTATTCTAAGCTTGTTGTCATATAACTTTAGTGTTCCCCGTTAATAATCATATAACTTTAGAGTTCCCCGTTAATAATCATATAACTTTAGAGTTCCCCGTTAATAATCATATAACTTTAGAGTTCCCCGTTAATAATCATATAACTTTAGAGTTCCCCGTTAATAATCGTATAACTTTAGAGTAGATAATGTTATTACTCTTTACTTACGTTACATTTACTACTTGTTTACTAGTAACTTAAGAACAACATATAGCTTCAAGCCGGGGAGATCATCAGAGGCCAATTTATTTTCATGTGGATAAAATATTGGGACAAGGCAGCCAACTGATGTTACCTAGATAATGAAAAAGCCTTTGACCGAGTGCTTATCAGAAGATTTGTTTTTAGGTTGGATCATTCTGGAATCCGTAGCAAACTCCTGCTATAAAAATGATTTACGGACATTACATATAAGTACCTACTTAACCCTAGCACATATTTAACTACCTACCTAAGGTAATTGTCGCGACGCGTGCTCATATTTTGTGGCACAGAGTACCTATATTATCCTTCATCAATGTTCGACGATTTTAATTATGTCCTATAGAGTCTTTAACGTACATTATAATGAATAATTGACGTTCATAAGTGCGTCTTTGATGCCTAAATCGAATAAATGATCTTGACTTTGACTTTAAGTAATCCCGTATTTCTCAGTAAATGTGAGTGAGTACCACGTTAATTTTTATAACATAAAAAAACTAAAGTACTGTTGTTTTTTAATTAATGAAGCTGCTCGTTTTTTCTGTGGTTTAGGAAACGGACATGAATTGGTTAGATGCGCGGTTACCATTACACTTAGAAGGTAGGTAAAGAACTTTTACACATGATTATCTCGAAAATGAATAGGTACCTAGAGTACCTACCCATAGAAATTCCTAATAAACTGTATCTACAGCATCTATAGAGTGATTCTTATCCCTATTAAATTCCGTACAAAAGTGGCATGTTGTGATACTTAGCGAGGTAGGTACCTATATGTTAGACGTCGGTTTGTGTCCGTATGTCTGTGGTGGCATCCTAGCTACGAAGCGTTATTTCTAGGATTAGGTATTCGCATTAGGATGCTGGATTGGTTTATATTTAAATAGTAGTTCAATTATGTTACAACAACTAGTTACTTTTCTGTGTTAAAATATGCAATATTAACGCCGGTACAAACTAGGCCACATTATTCGTACCTGGGCGTTAATCCTTATCTACTCTAATAATAACGAGGAAAGATTTGACAGTTTGTTTGTAACGGATAAAAGCAAAATCTACATAACCGGTTCCAAAAATTCACCAGTAGAAAGCTATATTATGTTGGAGTAACATACGCTATTTTTGATTCATCATCATCATCATGCATCAGGGCGCGGGTGAAACCGCGGAGCGCAGCTAGTATATTAATATTTAAGTAATCAAACCGTTGCTCTATAATTAAATCTCTATATATAAATTCAGGACAGAGATCAGATGACATGTAACACCTCTAATTATTATTCAGTAAGTTAATCATGTTAAAGCTTTACTTTACTTATAATATGTCTATAAGCGGAAACTTCTTTAGGATTTTTAATGTTCATTGTCTGAGACCCATAAGCAAATAAGCAGCTGTTTATTTGCTATGTAATAAAATAACAAGTGCAATTTGAAAAATTTAGTACCGACTTCCATTCTATTACTTTGGTAAAAATCAGTTATTGGAGCGTAACTCATAAACTACTGAACCGAATGTGATGAAATTTAAATGGAACCACAGGGGAAGCACCAGCTTTCAAACAAAAATAATTTTGAGAATCGGTCCACCAAATTCAAAGTTATGAGGTAACAAACATTAAAAAAACAGGCGAATGAATACCTCCTCCTTTTTGGAAGTCGGTACAAAATAAACACTAACCTAATATAAGGTACGTAAAGCGTTGTTATCTACACCACTGTAGATATAGATACAGCTTTTTTCTTAATAAGGTATTCTACGAGTACCTACCGATATCCTGAACAGTTTTTGTCTCTCTAAGCCAATGTTGGATCTGGCAAACAAGTTTTTATGAGTCCCACTGAAGAAAGTATAATTTAGGTGATGCGAATGCTTTAGGCAAATTGCTTAAATATAATACTAGTACCTATATAAATAGCACATACCTCGAAGTTCAGTTCACATCTGCTCGCGCGTGTTGGACACTTACTGCGTGGTACACTTTCTCCGTGAGCACTGGTCGAATGCCGCGGAACGTCTGCGGAGATGGCTGGAGAAACTCGTGGGGTGGGTGGGGCTGGTTTGGTATAGACGACGCTATGCTTGGAACAGGTTCCTCGGTGTTATTGTTGTATAATGTTGGTAAAAAATATTGTACTGGTTTGGCGGGGAAAGGTGGGTTGGCAGAGTCTAGCCTATTTCTGTTTGAACAAAAGATATACTTAATACTTTATTTAGTGTCTTCGACAAACTAACTAATTGGTAAGTAAGTAGTAGGGTTTCACTACACCTAGAAGACATCTAAATCTGCAAAGAGCAGTGGAATTGTTTGTGAATAAGTTCGTCCGGGGTAGTACTCTGCCATCATACCCTTCTCTACCGTGAAGCAGCAATGTTCGCAATACTGCGTTCTGGTTTGAAGCGTTTGGGTGCCCGGGCCATTAGGCCTACATACACATGGGACAATGTCGCTGCATGATTCTGCAATGTCTTGAACGAACTGCATCTGTCCTAGGCAGAGGTTACCACTTAACACCAAGTGGACTTCGTGCTTCTACAGTCTCCAAATAACATGAAAAAAAACTATATTATGATGATACATACGTATTATAGATAGACTCAGGAAGGAGACAGGAAATTTCACCTCTAAGGGGGCGAATAAGCAAGAAGCCTCTGGTTGTTAAGCTAATGTAATAAAATGTATTACCCTCTTCCACCACAGCCGTCACCTACTTAGTATTTCCCGCGCCGAAGTAATTACAAACCCCCTACCACATGCCACGGCGCCTAAGCCATATCTTTATACCAAAACTACTGGACCGATACTACTTTGATTGATTCTACTAAAATCCTATTATACCTACCATTGTAATTTTTTTGAATTTATAGTATGCTTTTTTTATTAAAACGTTTTTACAGTCAACTTGAATTTGCCCTCTGTGAGCTCAGTTATGTGCTTTGGGATTTTATTGTAAAAACGCACACAATTTCCTAGGAATGACTTATTAGTCTTAAACCGTGAAATATGCCAACATTGCCCCCGAGGGAAACTTTGCCCGAAGAATAATTTATAAGCATATCTTTGATGTGCAAAAATGTCTCAATATAATGGCAAAAGAGATTGACTTTGGTGAAAAATAGTTTATATGACAATACTAACTAGAGTACCTATTGGTTGCTAACTTTGTTCAGTAACTAGTTGGAACTGGTTGAGTGAGGTGCGTATTTTTCTGGGGGTGCTAGGTCAGGTTACCTCCTCGTGTGCTCGAAGGTTGCTGTTCCCTCATGGATACGGTTTATCCAGGGGGAAGAGCAACATTTCGGGACGGTGCACCCTGGGCAACGGTCAACAACTTCCCTTTGTGGGATCTGGTTGACCGTTGGCGAAAAACCTGGCGAGTGGGCGTCCCTCCGCGTGTCTCTATGAAGTTAGCATAGAGCACAGTGGACGGGGCAAGATGGCGTGGTTGGTGAGGAGCGCCATGGGTGGCCTTTGGGCGGTGTGACAACGGTCGCTGCTGTGGATTCTCGTTCAAGACAATCAAAAGCAATGACTCTTGTCGTTTTAGGGGTGGCGATTCAGTATGGATCTGTTAAAGAATGAGATTCGCAGCGGAAACCTATTCGGCAACTCCTTCTTGTGGAGGAGGGCCGGCGAGGTTATCTCTGCGAATAACATATTTGTTTGTGTTTGTCTTGTATCGTCTTTACATGTTTAATGCGTCCAGTCCAGTGACTGCGAAATTAGCGTGATTGATTTATTCAAGACGCCTTCTCCGGTGTTCGATCGTCCGAACAGCAAAAGCAGAAGAAAGGAGTTCCTTGCCGAAAATCGCGAAAACGATCTGGAAGCGCAGGCCCGTCGTGCTCGCGAAAACAGAGAAGCACTCGGTTTGGTGGCATTGGAACAGGCTGGCGACAGGACAGCAAAAGACCTCAACAAGCAGGTGCTCGATGATGTTGCAATCATCTGCGACGTAGCGGCAAAGTCAGGAAATCTTAAGGGCACATTCCAGCGTGCCCTGAAGGAAGCGGCGGCCTCAATTAAAGTTGCTGTGGAAGTCCTGCATAAGCGGACATCATCGGAGGAGACAATAAAACTGCAAGCGGACAATGTTCGCTTGCACGCTGAGGTGGCAGATCTTCGCAAGGAAATAGCGGAACTGAGAAATGAGTTTACGCTGACTCAGGAGGACTCTACTTCCAAGCTCCCTAGGCGGTCATCACCCGTGGGCATAGAAGTTCAAAGACAGCCGCCAGCGCAGGGAACAAATATAGTTGACGAAATAACGCGCTCTATCATGCTGCAAGTAGGCAGCATGATGAGCGCGCGTTTGGAAGGGCTAGAGGAACGTCTCCTTCCAGAGAAACGTCTCCGCCCTCCACTTGCAGTGGACCGGAATAATGTGACGGTGGCCTCTACGCCAACTCCAGCAACGCCATCTTCGACACCCAGGGTGGGATCGTCGATGGCTAAAACCACTGGATTAAAGGCACATAAAAAGAAGAAGAAGAAAATAAGGGACGTACAAAAATTGACCCTGCTTCTTCAGCTCCCCGCTCGCTGCCACCGCCACCAGAGTCCATGGATGAAGGATGGTCCACAGTAGTGAGACGGGGCATAAAACGAGTAGTCCCACAAGCCCAAGCTGTGGCTGTACCTGGGGTTGCAACGCATACGAGGCTAAGAAATGAGCCTGCTCAGGTAAAACTGCGTGCTCCGCGTTCCGCAGCTATAGTGATAAAGCTACGACCTGAGGCCGCGGAGAGTGGGATCACCTATGCCAAATTACTAGCTGAAGCTAGGTCCAAAGTTGACTTGGCTAGTTGCGGAATCGCCGGACTTCGCTTCCGGAAGGCGGCCACTGGTGCTTGCATTTTAGAGGTACCTGGTGCAACCAGCGGTGGGAAGGCTGATTCTTTAGCCGAAAAGCTAAGGATCGCCTTGGATCCTGGGGTCGCAGAGGTGTCAAGACCAATGAAATGTGCAGAGGTGCGCATCTCGGGACTTGACGACTCTGTCACTCCAGCAGATATAGCGGAAGCCATCGCGGCAAGAGGTGATTGCTCCGCAGAATCGGTTAAGGTTGGAGAGATAAAACGTGACTCCCGGGGTACCTGCTCGGTCTGGGTACGATGTCCGGTGGTTGCTGCCAAGAAACTTGGAGAAGGGGGTCGCCTTTTATTGGGCTGGATAGCAGCCCAAGTGCGGTTGTTGAAGCCTAGTACACTCCGATGCTTTAGGTGCCTGTCGGTCGGACATGTACAGTGCACATCAGATGTCGACCGCAGCGCGGAATGCTACCGCTGTGGCCAAGCTGGCCACAAAGCAGCTCAGTGTATGGCTGCGGTACCAAAGTGCTCACTTTGTGCAGCTGCAAATAAAAAGTCGGACCACAGGGTGGGCAGCAAAGATTGCTCTCCCCCTAAATCGAAAAAAGGAGCGAAAGCTCCGGCAGCAGTAAGCTGCCCCCCGACTCAGGCAGGGGCCGAGGAGGTGATGGCAATTAATTAGTAATCAATATGGCTTATCGCTTTCTTCAGGCGAATCTCAATCACTGTGCCGGGGCGCAGGATCTTCTCCTGCAAACTATGGCACAGTGGTTGATTGACGTGGCAGTGGTCGCCGAGCCGTACTTTGTCCCTTCCCGAGATAACTGGGTGGGTGACGTGGATGGTTCGGTGACCATTATCACATCGCCGGCTGCCGGACCCCTTCCAGTGATTGCACGAGGTCGGGGGTACTCTGCAGTCAAATGGAAGGGAATGGTCCTCATCGGGGTATACTTCTCACCCAACAGGAGTCTCGCAGAGTTTGAGCAGTTCCTAGATGGGGTAGGGGCCCTTATGGGGCAGACTCTACCGTGCCCGGTGCTAGTTGCGGGAGACCTCAATGCCAAATCTCTGGCTTGGGGATCACCTGCAACTGATGCACGAGGCGAGACTCTTGAGGAGTGGGTGACGATGGTGGGCCTCTCGGTTCTCAACAGAGGGTCAACGAACACATGCGTGCGACATAACGGAGGCTCTATAGTAGACGTCACGTTTGCATCCCCTGCTGTCGGACGTCGTGTTCAGGATTGGAAGGTTCTGGTGGACGTGGAGACGTTGTCCGACCATCTTTATGTTCGCTTTGATGTTTCTGCGTCTTCAAACAACCCTGAATCGTGTCGTCGTCCAAGGAATACCCCAAAGCCCCCTAGGTGGGTTCTGAGGAGCTTAGACAAAGAGGCGCTGTTGGAGGCCTCCATTGTCTACGCGTGGCAGTCCCTCCCGAACGAACCGGTCGAGGTAGATGTCGAAGCGGAGTGGTTCCGGGACGCCTTGTCGCAAATTTGCGACGCTGGCATGTCCCGTGCGAAACCCCGACCTCCTAAGCGACAGGTATACTGGTGGTCAGACGCAATTGCCAGTCTTAGGTCCGAATGCGTAACGGCCAGACGCCAGTATACCAAACATCGTCGACGGCGACGCCGAGATGTGGAGACTGAGAAGCAGCTATACGAGGCCTACCGCAGTAAGGTAATTGCCCTGCAGCTGGCCATCAGCAACTCCAAGTCTCAGGCCAGGGCTGAGCTCCTCGAGACTCTCAGTCACGACCCGTGGGGGCGCCCGTATAAGACGGTCAGGGGGAAGATGCGTGCTTGGGCGCCTCCACTTACTGAGACTCTTGAACCCCCATTGCTGCAGGCGGTGGTATCAACTCTGTTTCCGAGCAGAGCGGAGTACCGGCCCCCAGCAATGACCTCCCTGCCGGTTGCAGGTGAAGAGCAGAGGGAGGAACAGGACGACGAAATACCCCCTGTGTCGCAGGGAGAGCTAGGCGCGGCCATGCTGAGGCTGAGGGCCAATAAGGCTCCTGGCCCGGATGGCGTTCCTGGGCGCCCCTTGGTTCTAGCTCTAGGAACACTTGAGGACCGGTTCCTGAGGTTACTCGACGCCTGTTTGAAGACGGGACGGTTCCCGTCTCTGTGGAAGACGGGCAGGCTCGTTCTACTGAAGAAGGCCGGGCGCCCCGCAGAGTCTCCCTCCGCCTATCGACCGATCGTGATGCTTGACGAGGCCGGCAAGCTCTTTGAGCGGGTCATCGCCCGTCGGCTCACGAAGCACCTCGGAGAGGTTGGCCCCAACGTGTCCGAGCAACAGTTTGGTTTCAGGGGGGGTCGCTCGACCATCGACGCAATCGAACGGGTCAGGACCCTCTCAAACGAGGCGACAGCCCACGGCGGAGTGATGCTGGCGGTGTCACTTGACATTGCTAATGCATTTAACTCTATGCCGTGGACGTGTATCGAAGAGGCGCTGAAGTTCCATGAAGTGCCTCCTTACCTCTGCCGGATCGTTGGGACCTACCTCTCCGAGAGGCACGTTTCGTACGTGGGGTGCGGAGGTCGAGAGCATCGGCGGGAAATGTCGTGCGGTGTCCCTTAGGGATCGGTACTCGGGCCGCTCTTGTGGAACATCGGGTACGACTGGGTGTTGCGGGCCAATCTCAATCCGGGCGCCCACGTGACCTGCTACGCAGATGACACGTTGGTGACTGCCCGGGGCGAGACCTTTGAGGTGGCTGCCCGTCTTGCCACAGAAACAGTGGCACTAGTTGTCGGTAGGATAGGGATGTTAGGACTCCGCGTTGCGCTCGATAAGTCGGAGGCCGTGTGTTTTCTCAGCCGGCGCAGGGCGCCACCCCGGGGTACGTACATCTCTATCGGTGAGGTCCGGATCGAGGTCAAGTCTGCGATTAAATATCTCGGACTTGTCCTCGACAACAGGTGGAATTTCCGCGAGCACTTCACTCGCCTGTCTCCCCGGCTGATTGCAGCGGCCGCCAATCTAAGGTGGCTGATGCCTAACATCGGGGGACCAGGAACAACCAGCCGCCGCCTGTATCTGGGGGTGGTGCGATCCATGGCCCTGTATGGGGCTCCTATTTGGGTCGATGCCCTGACGGAGTCAACCATAGCTCTGTTGAGGAGATCTCAGAGAGTGATGGCCGTCGGGGTCATACGTGGGTACCGCACCACCTCCTACGAGGCGACGTGTGTATTGGCGGGGTCTCCCCCCTGGGATTTGGAGGCTGAAGTCCACGCGTGTGTGTACGAGTGGCGCTCGCAGCACCGATTCCGGGGGGGGGATCCCTCCGCCAAGAGAGGTGCAGGCGTTGAAATTCCACGCTCAACAGTTCCTTATAGGGAAGTGGCGGGAGCGGCTTGCCCAACCTAGGGCTGGCCACAGGACTGTTGAGGCTGTCCGACCCGTCCTCCAGGATTGGTTGGACAGGGAACATGGGACACTAACCTTCCGGTTGGTGCAAGTCCTTACGGGCCACGGGTGCTTTGGGAAGTACCTGTGTCGCATCGCCGGAAGGGAACCGACACCAGAGTGCCATCATTGCAGCTGTGATGAGGATACGGTGCAGCATACGCTCGAGGAGTGTCCAGCTTGGGAGAGCGAGCGCCGTGACCTCGTCGCAGTGGTGGGGGATGACCTCTCGCTTCCATCATTGGTTAAAGCCATGGTGGAGAGTGACAGGTCGTGGAACGCGGGGCTTGAATTCTGCGAACAGGTCGTGTCGCAGAAGGAGGCTGCGGAGAGGGAAAGAGAGATTACCTCTACTCTTCCGATCCGCACCCGGAGAGCCGGGCGTAGGAGGAGGGCGTACCAAGCACTCCTCCATCCCCCATAACAGAGGTCCCGGTGATGGATACGGGGGTGTCCGTCACCTTTTAAAGACCTCGAGATGGCGCGCGTGGTGTTTCCGCGTGCCTCTCAAGAATGTGGGGTGGAGTGACTCCTGCTTCATCTCACCGGGAGGGGGTCCTCATGGGAGGGCCAACGCCACCGGGGCCGCGAACGATTGCAGAGCGTTCTCGTTGCCCTGACATTAGGGCGTCCGGAGAAACACCGTGTGGTGGTTTAGTCGGTATGGTCTGCTTGCTGCTATGGGTGCAGTTGGCGCGTAAAGGACGAGTCCGACATACCCCGTCAAATCCCTCCGGGTTCGGCGGGGATGTGTAAATGCATTCCCCACACGTTAATAAAAATAAAAAAAAAGGTGCGTATTTTTCCGGGCAAAATTTAGTCCAAATTTGAAAGTAAATCCTGCGAGATGGCGAAAGCACAGGTTATTTTAGTTTAAAGTTTTAGTGTTTAGTGTTCGTAAATTAATCATTAAGTATATAAAAAAACTAGTGTTTTAATGTGCTGGGCGCAAGGTCTTTTAAAATTAAAGTTATATGATGAGGGCAACGTTATCTAGTAATGTTCGGAACTACGGTTGACAACATTGCCCGCCATCAAAAAAACTTAGAGTTGGCACATTACGAACGCTCATTTATTTTAGTTATGGCTACTGCTTAGCTTATTTAATTTTAAACATTTTATAAGTATTTAATTAATAACATTCAAAGATGACATTAGTTATTGGGTACTGAGTAAGTAGTTGCTCCACATACCTAATAATTTGAACTTTTTATGATTCTTGTACTGATCGATCTCATAGCCTTCTTTGTAGTATACCTGCCTCCGAAACACAGGATCGCGGATTCGAATCCCGCCCAGCGCAAACTTTCATGCGATGAACTTGTGTGTTTATCTTGTGTCTGGGTTTTGTTTCTTCATAATTGTAAATTTATCTATATTGTATGTTATTTATTTGTATGCCATTAGCTGTCATAATAATATATGAACATTTTTCATTATAATATTTCACAATTAATTAGGCTTCAACATATTACAAAAACATCCAACTTTTAATTATTATTTTTTTGTGATAATATTATTATTTTTTCTCTAAATTTATAATATTATTTTAGTTTGTTGACTCGACTCAAATTGTTCCATTTTGTAAAATTTTTGAATTTGATAATAATTTGTATGTTTTTATTATTTTTCTGTGATAATTTATGATGAATTCCGTTCTTACCGCACCTTTGACTTGTCCGTATTGTCCTGGGTCATCTCGGTCCTTCAGCGCTCACGGTCTAAAAGTACATATTGGTCGCATGCACAAGGGGGCGCTTCAGCCTGCAGTAGCGTCTCAGACAGTGGCTTCGGATCCACTTTTAGCCCAAAATGGGATGTCTTCGGGGTCTCAGGCCCGGTCTCTGGATGTGATTGCCACCTTAAAAAAGTCAACACCAGTGCTTCGACACATTCCGAAAGGTGCTCGAAACCAAGCAGCGGGCAGGCTATGTGAGATTGTCGACAAGTGTGTCGATTGCAATGAGGTGGAAGACTGGTACGCGTTGCTCACATTTGCTTTCAGTGCGCTTAGGGTCCCGTCAAAGGAGTTGCCCGGGAACATGACGGCAAAGGTGAAGGCAAACATTGCAGCTTCCGATCCGTGTCATCTGGGCAATGATTGTGGATGTGAGAGTCAGAAGCGTGGGCCCCGCTCATCCCGTTCGGTTATCGAATCAAAGGTATTTGACGGTGACCTGAGGGGCGCTATTCGTTTGTTGACGTCTAATGATTCCTTCGCTCAACTTAGCCCTGATACGCTCGCAGATTTAAAAGCGAAACATCCAGGTCCGTCGCGGCCGCTTAATTTTCCACCAGTTCCGGATGCTTCTCTCGCAACAGTGTCGGTAACGATGGATGAAGTGGCACAGGCGTTAGGTTCTTTTTACAGCGGGTCTGCTGCGGGCCTGGATGGAATTCGCCCAGGGCACCTTAAAGAGTTGACGTCTTGTTCAGCGGGTGACAACGGGCCACGATTGTTGGGGTGCTTGACTAAATTGTCTAATTTCCTCCTTAGTGGTCAGCTTAATGTAGAGGTTTGTCCTTACTTGTATGGGGCGTCCCTTTGTGCATTGTCGAAGAAGGGTGGGGGAGTAAGACCAATTGCCATAGGTAGTGTTTTTAGGCGGTTGGTGGCTAAGTTGGGTTGCTGCGCCATCAAAGAGGAGATGGCTGAATATTTGAGACCACACCAGCTGGGTTTCGGCACGCGTTCAGGTTGTGAGGCTGCCATCCATGCTACTCGAGCGTTCGTACAGGATGCCAGTAACTCTGACTGTGTCGTGCTCAAATTGGATATCACCAACGCTTTTAACACGTTAGAGAGAGATGTTCTTTTGAGTGAGGTCAAAGCCCAAGTCCCTTCTCTCTCCTTTCTTGCACCAAGTTTACCAAGCTCCTTCTAATCTTTTCTTCGACAATGATCTTATACTTTCTCAGGTTGGGGCGCAGCAGGGAGATCCGTTGGGGCCGTTGGTATTTAGTCTAGCTATCCACAAAGCTATAGTAAACGTCAAATCGTCTTTGAATTTGTGGTATCTTGACGACGGCACCATTGGAGGAAGGCCAGAAGAGCTATTCCAGGATCTTCAGAGTCTCATTCCTCGTCTCAGAGAGTTGGGCTTGGAAGTGAACCCCTCTAAATGCGAGTTTTTCCCTTGCTGCGTTCAAGCTCGTACACACTTTGAACGGTTTAATTCTCTTTTACCTGGCTTCAGAGAGCTGTCGCCCAGTTCTTTCTACCTCTTGGGATCTCCGATTTTCATTGATGCGTTACCGGAGGCTATTCTTTCCCAAAATCAACTTCTTCTTACCGCTCGGGAACGTCTCCAAAATCTGTCTGCGCACGTGGCGTTGGTTTTATTGCGAACGTGTTTCGCTATACCAAAGGCTACGTATCTGCTGCGAACGGCGCCTACTTGGCTGTGTCCTAACGAGGTTGCAGTTTTTGACGAGACATTGAAAACCTCTATAGAGTCAATACTCAACGTGTCACTCAATGACCCGCAGTGGACTCAGGCGGTACTGCCGATTCGGCATGGAGGTCTTGGGGTGCGATGCATGGGTGAACTGGGTCTGCCTGCTTTCTTGGCGTCGGCGCATGGGGTTGCTGGCCTTGTCTCTGTCATTCTTCATAACGAAGGTGATGAGGCGAGCATACCTTTTGTGTCAGATGCTAGGGCAGTTTGGTCGACCCTTAACTCAGGTGTCGAAAGCCCTGCAGCTCCTCACGTACAGCGTGCGTGGGACGATGTTGGAGCTAATCGAGTCCAGAAGCAATTGTTGAGCGAGGCTGCGGGGGCGGATTTGGCAAGACTGAGGGCTGTATCGCGGTCAGAATCCGGGGCATGGTTGCACGCTCTTCCGTCTCCACACCTGGGCACCTTCTTGGACGATGACTCTTTGCGCGTGGCAGTAGGTCTCCGCTTGGGCTGCAAGGTGTGTGAACCACATACTTGCATCTGCGGTTCCGTAGTGGAGGCCGATGGCCACCATGCATTGAGTTGTCGTCGGTGTACAGGAAGGTTTCCGCGTCACCATGCCCTCAACGACATAGTCCGGAGAGCCTTTGTCTCGGCAAATATACCTTGCGTTCTGGAGCCACCGGGTCTCAGTAGGTCTGATGGCAAGAGGCCGGATGGTCTAACTCTGGTGCCGTGGAAGAATGGCAAGTGCCTGGTGTGGGATGCCACATGCGTCAGCACGGTTGCCGCCTGTCACCTGAGTCGCTCCATCCACTCCTCAGCGGCGGCTGCTGAGGACGCTGCGTGTCGGAAGCGTCAAAAATATGCGGCTTTGGAGGCACAATATCTTTTTGTGCCCATCGCTGTTGAAACTTTGGGCGCTTGGGGGACCGAGGCCAGGGTGTTGATTCGACAGATTGGCCAGCGGATAACGGAAAAGTGTGGTGACCCCCGCGCCAGCTGTTTCCTGGAGCAAAGATTGGCCATTGCTATTCAACGGGGTAATGCGGCCAGTGTTTTGGGGACCTTTGCTCGGGGAACAATTAGGGGCGGGTTGTTTGACTAATTTTATTTTTAGACATTATTGTATTGACTTTTTGGAATTTAAATTTCAGTTTTTATTACAAAAACATTTATTATTAAACTCAGTCATTAAGTATTCCTGTATTGTTTAATATGTTTCGTCAATCAGTACTTATTTATTATTTAATAAATTTTCGGGTAACTTTTAATTACTTAATAAAACGTCTGAATGAAGTTTTAATTGAATTCACCAACCATATACGAATTACTTAACTTGATTTCTATTAGTAGTACCTAAGAATTTTCTTTATTAAAAAAAGCGTTAATTGTAAGTTCAAATTTATCAAGTACCTATAAGTAGTATTTATAAGCGTGAAACATTTTTCTTTTTATTAACACAAACACATAATATATTATTATTTATAGAAAGGAAAAAGTAACAGAATATGTTTACCATGTGCCAACCCTAGCACTTTTAAATGGTGATGTGGATTGTATGAAAAAGAAAAAAATGTCAGGGTAACATTGTCCAGTCATTTTTGTACGAAACTTTTCATAGTATCGTTGGTTCACATTAAAAACCCATCTTTGCCAGAATTTTTGAACTGGTTTTAATGTCATCTGCATTGAGGCCATATTTGCGTCAAAAAACAATGTTGGTAAAGTTGGCTAAAAGTCCAGATAACTTTGCCCGCCAACAAAATCGAACAAATATTGAATTTAACTTTGAATAATAGCAAATTTAATTATACGAACACAGGTACAAAATCTTACAGATGTAGGTAGATGATGAATGAAAATAATTACATCTCCATAGAAAAATTGTAATTATTTGATACAAGTGGACAAAGTTGGCATGTATCACGGATCTAGGTACAGCTATCCTATTTGTATTCCTAGTATTAAAAGGTTGTTGATAACTTAGGTATATTTATGTTTATTTTAACGAACATACATTATACTCGTATTTGCAAATACATATAAGGAAGGCAAATTAAATATATATATTATTACCTCAAAGATTCGCGGGGACCCATTTCATATATAGCCTGAATAGCACGTTTCTGTAGGATAAAGATGGTCTCTATATCAGCCGCTGAACCCCATAGCAATATCCCATATGACATTACGCTGTGGAAATATGCAAAATATACTAACCGCGCTGTAGAAACGTCTGTTAGCTCTCTTATTTTACGTACCGCATATGCAGCAGAACTGAATCTCCCAGACAGTGCATTTATATGAGGACTCCATTGTAATTTTGTGCCTAGGAAGACTGTTAACTTGTCCATTACAAGTTTAACTCCATCAAGCGTAACGTTGGACTCCAAATATGGAACAGTAGGCAAAGAAAACTTCAAATATTTTCTCTTTTTTTAATCCAGAAGTAAATTATTAGTTGAGAACCATTTAGAGATACTAGACAGAGCGTGGTTTACTTGAATTAGTGTGCTATCTTTTCTATTTACTTTGAAAATCAGAGATGTGTCATCCGCAAATAAAGCAATATCACAAAGATCCTTGGCCATAAGTGGCAAGGCGTTATTGTATACTAAGTACAAAAAAATATCAATCGTAATATAGTTGTATATCAATCTGATTCTCGGTAACTGGTTCTAATTAAATTTGTGTTTTCTTTATTGCAATTTGTTCATATGACCAACACGGCCCCTCCCAGCTGCAGCGGCCCACACAGCGCTGACGCACCGAGTGCGCGTTACTCCAACACGCTGTACCCGGATGGAGCAGCAACAGTTGTGCAACTGCTTTCGTTACAAGGCCGTATCTCCGCGGCGGCCGTTGGCATTTACAACCCGACAACACCACGCAACTTACATGAAACACCTATACCTACTGAGCTCCGCCTGTGGAGAGGACTAATAAATATAGTGTTATAGGCATTAGAACTCGGGGAAACAGAGTTTGGTTACGTATGTGAATGATAAAATATTGTCTTTTCTTCTCCTAATATTCTCTCGTATCTCTTTCTGCATGTTGCATCTTTTCTATACTTATCGCTAATGTGTCTAGGTGTATCCTATAATGTGTCTATTAGCCACTAAACAGACAAATTACTTAATTCGAAAATATTTTTGTTTCTAGACTACTAAGTTCCTACATGAAAATTGGATAATGATTTTGCGACATTGAATAGTTGACAAACGCAATGTTGTGGTGTGGTGCGCTGCCATTGGTAGGTAAGTGCTGACTTGGAGTTTAATATCGGCTTGCCCGTCTTTGACAGTAGATAATAGATATTATATACAAAAGTCACTGCTAGTTCGTACTAAAATGAGCTTAGCAATCTTTTTCTACTCGGTATGTTGTTCGGATATAAAGGAATAATTATTCGCTTCAAGATCACTGGTATGCTGCTAATAACTTGTAATATAATGTCATATGACATCATATCTCATTTCGTAAATCCTTATTTGTATTTCATATTTAAAACTGTTTTGATACTGACCAGCAATATGAGAGAGTTAAAAATAAATTATGGAATGACACAGAAGACGTAGGGTAGAAAACAATTTTAGATTTGATTTTGAGGTGAGAAAATATTGGATAAATAAGAGATAATAAATTATTTTGGAGAGAAGATTCCGAGAAGATTTGGGACCCGATAAGTGGACCAAAAAGGGAGAGAAGAGGGATATTGGAGGATAGATATTCCGATGAGAGATTTTGTCCTATTTTACATGAGTCTAGATATCTAGAATTCGATTTGAGCATGATGATGCACAAATGAGATGGAGCAAAGCGAAAACTACACAAGCTCTTAATTCAGAACTCGGCCATCCTTCGAAACCAGAAGTTGACTAGAACCTTTATGTGTGTAACGTGCTGAACGAACTGACCTTTCAGGACTTGTAGTGAAATGTGATTCTACTACTGACTAGGCCAGGTCTTGTATTCTTTATTATTATAACTTTATTTATTTCTATTGTTCCTTTTTATTAACTAGTAACTAGCTAGGCATTATTTTAAGTAATCTAATAAGTGTAGGTAAGTACCTGTTACGTTACAAACTAACGCATTGTAGATCGATGTTCAGCGTTAATGTATTATTACGGAGCTAAGGACGGTATTCCAGAATTGGGTATAATAAAAACAAATAACCCAACTGCATCCAAAAGAAGGACAAAAAATCTTAAGTATACCCAAAATAGAGACCTCCAAACTCCATGTGCATCCAAAACAGAGACAAACAAACATAACTGCACGCAAAACAGAGATGAACGTCCCCAAACGACTGTAAAAATCGAATAGAGTTAAAATTCGATGCTCGAACGGACACGGATTATCAGAAGACGCGAATTCGAATTCCGTCCAAGGATGTGTATTTTTACTCTAAATTTGCAAAGAGGCAAACAATCTCGAGGTTCATATTAATTTAGCACTGAATAAATGGAGCGTCCTTTTGTGCCACTCAAGTTATTATGACTAATAAGCAGGTTTTATTGGACAGGCTAGACGGCTATCCAATATTGTATTGTTCTAACATTGATATTACATTATGTATGTTCAATACCTATATATATACATATATATGTTTATTAAAATATATATAAACTAAAGTATAAGTAAACTCAAGTCTCCCTCTCATATGGTGATTATACACCTAATTTGTATAATTACAAAAAAAAACAGCACTATAAGCTGCTGGTACTTAATACATACATGGGAAGAATATTTAAAACTACTTTAAAAAAAAAATATCCCACATAATCATCAATATTTGGTCAAACGTCTAGATTGATTCACACCTACAAATTTTATTCTAGGCATTTCCACTATTCATTAAGATATACTACATGCGCGCGGTTTATGCATGAAACTTAACACCCCTACATAGAAATGTATCATTCATAATCGTAACATTGGCAAACTCGCGTCCTAGCTCGTTAGACCTGGCCACCGGACCAACCCCGCACCCTCCGCCCGGCCACCGCGTGGCCTTTGTTTCTTCCGAAAACGAACGAACTGTTAGACTAGGTTCCCGACTTGTTTTAAAAAAAACAAGATTTATGGAAACACAGATTTATTAACACTTTTATTACTATTATTTACACTTCACTTATTTACTCCTTGTTGGATCACTCGGGTTTTTAAATAATCGCGCACTACTATTACTGATGAGAGGCAGAGTAACCTTGTAAAATTGAATAACAATGAATGACAATAATATCCAAAAATTATGGGTTTATATACAAAACAATATTGCTGACTTGTTGAAATGCATTGACGTCAATCGCTAGAATGCGAGTGTGGTCGATTGCAAGATCGGCAGATATTAGGGTTGTAACATTTCCCCCCTTTAAGACGGAACATACTAAACGGATAGTATGTGAGTAAGGATTGATCCAACAGAGATTACAAGATTGAGACAATGAAATACAGGACTAAGAGACATAATGGAATAGTAATTAATCAAAAATAACAATAAAGTAGTAAACAATTAGAAAGTTGTAATGAAAAATAGAAAAATAAGATTAACGATTAGATAGTAGAAATTAATTGAAAGGTAAAACTAACAATTAAATAGATAGTAGCAATGAACTAGGACAATTAAAATTAACATTGTAAACATAACGGTTTAGCAATAGGATAAGAAAAGTACCAGACATAAATTTAATTATATTTCAAGATTCCTTCTTGGAGATGACATAGAAACACTAGACATAGAATTAGAGTCAGAACTAGAAGTTTCAGAGTTGTGTCCAATAGTGGTCATCTCAATATTTGACCTAGAATGAATATGAGACTGAGGCTTTGAATAGCATTTATTAAATATTTTAACACAACATCCGGAAGTAGTAGCTCTGCGTTTAGGGCAAATACACAAATAAAGTTTATAAGACAAAAATGAAAAAACAGATAAGGATAACAATGTTGTCAAGATGCTGAAGTAGTATCCATATTTAATGTGATAAGGCTGATTTTCGATCTCTGTCAACTCGTCATTGAATTGGTTTAGTTTATGAGTCGCGTATTGTAAGGAGTCCAGATTTATATGAGACAATCTTATTGGAGTTAAATATGGAATACTATTATTAATTTTTATTTTAGAACAACAATCATCGTTGATGATGTTAAAGTTAGGTGATGGTATATAAATTTTTGTTTCGTATTCATTACTGGGAACAAACTGCATTAGTTTGTGATATGCTTTACAATTTTTAGGAACAGTTAATATTCCTGTTCCGACTACGTCATGATCGACAATATTACCATTGCAATTAAGAGATAGCCTTGCGATATCTGACTGAACGTAAATCCACTTATTGTTCATTAGTTTTTGCCAGATATCGACATTACCGTACATTAGTTTGTAACTGCAAGAGTCTGGGATATCACTTAGAAATTCACTGAAAATAAGCACTTCACAGATAGGATTTGAAATACTAGATTGTACATTAGCTAATTTACACAAATAATAGTTATTCTCCATTAATTTACACTCACTTAGGTCGTCCATTGCAGAATACGTCAATTTGTCTTCAGTTATTGCTAAGTACTTTGTGGATGGGCTTATTAAAGCAAAAGAGTTTGGTTTATGAATATCATGAGGTGTAGGGAGAGCATAAATGTGATAGAGATTATAATCTACGAGCAAAGCTAAGGGTATTTTTACTACGAATACTAATTTACTATCGCTAACGAAAGAAGATACATCTGCAATATCTATGAGAATATGAATGTTATCTAGAGTTAGCTCGATTGGAAAGTTGCGAATTAGATCGCTGTTTCTTGAATTTAATTCGTTAAGCAATTGCATGGGACTTAGTATAGAAGGATGTACTACATTTTGTTTACCGAAAAGTATAGAATCTATAAGATCTTTCAGTTTAAAATTAAGAATCATGAGAGAGCTTTCTAATGCACTGAACGTCATTGCGAGATGCGAGGTAACTTCGAGTTTATTGGTGCTGGTTGAAATCGTTTCTAGAATTGAGTCAAGTTTAACCATGTTTTCGTTAAGTGCAACTTCGTTATGGTTTAACCTTTGAATCGTATTATTAAAAGATGAAATAGTAGATGAAATAATATGGATGTTCTGTTTCATTAAGGAAGCTAAGTGACGTTGATCATCTTGGACCGCGTTAATGGCGTCAGTGAAAGCTTTGGCATCGTCTTCATCGAGAGAACCGAATAGCTGTTTAAGGATAGGACCGCCTATACCGAACCAAGCGGATCGTCTAGGTCTAGAGCTAGTATTATTATTAATAAGATGAGATAGAGAATTATAATTAGAATTAACACTATAATATAAGATTTCTAAAGGACTAAGGACATTAGAGCAATCTATCTTAATATCAGGATAAGAATAGCAAATACGTTTAGAACTCGCTAACATTTTATTAATAGTTTCTAGATGAGGCTTAAAGTAAGAAATATCAGTAAACGTTAAAACATTCCAATAGTTATTATAATATCTTAGAGTACCTAGAGGGTCAAAGTAAAGACCGGGACTGTTGACGATAGGCGACGTTAGATTGGAGTTGGAGACGGAGACGACTCCTGGCGTGATGGCCCTGGAAGAGGATTTTCATGAGCTAACTTGATTTGATCGAAATGATAACGTATATGCCTACGATTAACAAGAAGTGTGACATTGTTATTATTATGGACCTTAAGGACTCGAAAAGGACCTTTCCATATTGAGGACAGTGCTTTGCGTAATCTATGGTGTTGTTTAAGGTAGACCATGTCTCCGACATTGTAGGTAACGTCTTTAGCATGTTTGTCATAATATGCTTTTGATCTTTCTTTGTTTCGAAGGATGTTTTCGCGAGCTATGTTTCTAGAGTTGATTAACTTTTGTTTTAAAGTTTTAATGTAGTCAGGATAAGTAGCTGTAGGATCAATATCATAGATGGAGCTGGGAATGTTAGGCTTGCAACCAAATAATAATTCATGAGGTGTAAAATTAGTAGATGAATGCACACATGAGTTATATGAAATGATAGCAGTAGGTATGAATTTATGCCAGTCGTTTTGATTTTCATTGACATAGGACTTAAGGTATTCCTTTAGAGTAGCATGACTTCTCTCAAGAGCACCGTTTGTCTGAGGATGGTATGGCGATGAGAATAAATGTTTGATTTTGAAGAAAGTGGCAACTTGTTTGTATACATCGGCAATGAAATGAACACCTTGATCTGAAAGAATGGTTTTTGGAATCCCGTAGTGGCTAATGAATTTAATGAGACATTGAGATGTCTGTTCTGCTGTAGATTCAACGATAGGATAGGCCATGGAATATTTAGTTAAATCATCTTGAAACGTGACGATGTACCTGTACCCTTCAGAACCAGACTCAGGAAGTGGACCAACTATATCGGTGCAGATTCGTTGCAGAGGCTCAGAAGATGTGGTAGTGATCTCCATGGGAGCTTTGTTGGTTTTTCGAAGTGCTTTGTTTTGTTGGCAGGAAGTGCAGTTTCGAACATATCTCTCTATTTCGCTTTTCATACCTTTCCAATAAAAGGTATCCTTTAATTTATTATACATTCGGTTTGAACCTATATGACCACCGATAGGAGAATCGTGATTTTCTTTCAGGATGATAGGGACTTCGCTTGGGGTAGGATATCGAACTGTGTTATGGTAAACATTTACTTTGATTTGAGTTCCGTGAAAGATATAAGCTATTATCTCATAGATGAGGAGGAATTTCAACTTATCGAAAGGGTTGGCAAAGTCCGATAAAGCGATTTCTTTGACTTCGGAATGAAATATGACAAGTTGGTTTCGTAATTCTTTCAGGACATTAAATAAGTCTTTATAAGTGGCTGACTCAAAGTGGTGTACTTTAGTGAAGAGATGGAAGAAAGTCTTATTACTGACTGAAGAAAATTTTACGTGATGTAGTTCCTTTTCAGATTTTATGAAGTCTTCTTTATCTTCAAGAAGGTCAAGAATATTCTTACAGTATAAGTTGGATTCATCAAGATCAATTGAAGTCGGATAGGCAATTATAGGGCATGACGTCTTTAAAAGATTTTGGTTGTATTCAAAAACTTGGGTATCGTAGTTGGTAGGGCTTGAACGTGATTTTAAGAATGATTCGTAATTTAGGTTATCTGTTAGGTCTATGTCAAAATCATTGATAGCATTAATGGGAGGACGAGAGAGTCCATCGGCGTTTGAATTAATTCTACCTTGCTTGTAGCTAATTTGGTAGTCGAATTCTTCGAGTTTTAATCTCCAGCGAACAAGTTTGCTGCTGGGGTCTTTGCAGTTCATGAGCCAGATTAAAGGACGATGATCAGTAACGATCTTGAATTTCCTACCGTAGAGGTAAGGTCTGAAAGTTTGAGTTCCAAAGATGATTGCTAAAAGTTCCTTTTCCGTAGTGCTATAATTACCTTCTGCACTATTAAGCGTTCTAGAAGCATAGGCGATGGGAAGATCATTTCCATCTTCCCACTGGGAAAGGACAGCGCCTAATGCATAGTTAGAAGCGTCTGTGGTTAGTACAAATGGTTTGCTGAAATCTGGATACTGCAGAATTGGAGCATTGGTGAGCAAGTTTTTAAGCGTAATGAATGAATGATTTTGAGAATCACCCCAAATGAATTCAGTGTCTTTACGAAGTAGTGATGTTAAAGGTTTAGTGATTTTAGCAAAGTCTTTTATAAATTTACGATAATAACCAACCAGACCAAGAAAGCTCTTTATATGTTTAGGGTTTTTGGGAGTTGGATAATCAAGAACAGCTTTAACTTTGTCGGGGTTTGGTGAGACACCTTTATCGGTGATGATGTGACCAAGATAAGCGACTTCCTTTCTAAGGAATTCGCACTTATCTGGTTGGAGTTTGAGGTTGTGTTTTCTTAGGGCATCGAAAACAAGTTTGAGCTTTTGAATATGTGAGTTTAAGTCATGGGAGTATATTATGACGTCATCGAGATAGATGAAGCAGTGTATGCCTTGTAGGCCTGAAAGGACAGTGTTCATCAACCTCTGAAACGTCGCTGGAGCATTTTTCAGACCAAAAGGCATTCGAGTATACTCAAAATGCCCATTGGGAACTGAAAATGCAGTTTTGGGAGCATCAGCATCCTTGACTCGGATCTGATGGAAGCCAGATGCCAGATCTAACGTTGTAAAGTATTTGCTATGTCCTAACTGGTCGAGAATATCGGTGATGTTTGGAATAGGATAAGCGTCACCTATGGTAACATCGTTTAATTTACGATAGTCAACTACGATGCGCCATTTCTTTTCGCCGGAAGCATCTTGCTTTTTGGGGACAATCCATATAGGAGAAGACCAAGGAGAATCGGAGGGTCTGATGATTTTCTGGTCTAGCATCTTTTGAATTTGTTTGTTGACTTCTTGTTTATGGATCTCGGGATACCGATAGGTTTTCGCATGGATAGGTTGGGAATCAGTGGTTTTGATTTCATGTGTAAGGGTATCCGTGCAAGTAAGGATATCACCTTCTAAATGAAACAGATCAGAATAATCAGAGCATAGCTGTAAAAGGGCTTTTGACTCTTCGTCGTTGAGATGGGAGGATCTGACTTGATTTTGTACATTTTTAATCCGATCGCGGGAGTTAGCTGAAACGGTCTGTGTTACTGTGTTTACTGAGTGTATTTGATTTCTAATGTCTTCGAGAGTATGACAAGGGTGAATTTCAACATTGAGAGATTGAATAATGACATCGCGATGTGTGGTGTTTAAAATAGATACATTTGCATGTTTATTAGGTTTCACTCTAGTTAAACAGCTGGCTAGATAAACACCATTTTGGATTTCAGATTTTTCCACAAATCCATATGTGATCTCTGGGTTTGAGATAGCACATTCAATGACCATCTCTGAACGAGCTGGAATGGTGTATCGAGGCTTTGTAAAGTGAAGGTTGAGCTGATATTTTCCAATAGTCAGAGTGTTGCTTTTGTAATCTACGTTACAATTATAGAGCTTCAGCAGATCATTTCCTACAATGCCATCAAAATGAATGTCAACTTTATCCGATATAAGGTGAAAAGTGCTGTAGATCGTTTCGCTCTTGGAGACTTTGAGGTCAAGTTTAAAATTGCCAAGAGTGGATGAATAATTGGCGTCGCTATCGATACCTTTGAATTTAATGACTGCAGGATCAAGAACAGGTTGGATTTCAAGGGCTGATTTTTTTACAAATGAAACAGTGGAACCAGAATCGACTAAGAATACTAGCGGTTTACTAGAATATTGGCTTGTAACGTATATGTGAGGTAGGTGAGTTTTATAATTTATGTTTACCTCATAACTAGCCTCACATTCATCTCTTGAGTTAGGAACGGATTTATTAGATGCAGTGGGAAGTGTACGAGATCTAGTAGGTTTGGTAAGCTTATTTAAATCAGGAGAGATAGTAAATTTACTACTCGTGGGTTGAGTAAGAACTTTTGGACTAGTAGGTTTGGAAATAGAATCAATGCGTTTGGGTACAGTGAATATAAAAGGTTCAGTAGATTTGCAGAATTTAGTAGGTTTATTGTACTTGGTAATTTTTGCAGATTTAGTAGGCATCGTAAAATTTGTAGATTTAGAACATATATTAGAACTGGTAGAATTGGTAGGACTAGTAGATTTGGTAGATTTAGTAGACATAGTAGATTTAGTAGATATAGTAGACATAGTAGATTTAGTAGATATAGTAGAATTAGTAAGTTTAATAGATTTAGTAGATATAGTAGGGTTGGTAGATTTAGTAGAATTGGTAGGTTTTGTAGATTTAGTAGGGTTGGTAGATTTAGTAGAATTGGTAGATTTTGTAGATTTAGTTGGAATGATAGTCTTCATAGATAAATTATCAAATAAAGAGTTCATCCCGTCAGCGTTGGTTTGAGTTGCGGATTCCGTACGACGCGGGACCGGAATCATAGTCAGTTTAAATCAGAGCGTGAATCAGAATCAAAAGAATCTTCCCGGATGCTGCGATCATCCTCATTGTGGGAAAGATTATGAATCTGTTTTGTAGATTTGGTATGCTGGTGACGTGAATTATTGAATTGTCTCTTACGACATTCATGAATCTCGTGACCCAGGTTTTTACAGTATCTGCATACTTTCACTGGGTTTTGGGGTACAGTGGCTGATGTAGAAGGATGTTGAGGAATGTTATTATTGACGTTGTGCACAGGGCGCTCACGAAAGGAAATTGGACGCTCGCGATTAAAGCAGTTTCGATCAAGATGCCCTGTTTTGCCACAGATTTTGCACTTTGGTCTTAATTGGTTAGCCGTTTGAGTTTGTAGGGCATAATTATGCAGCTTCTCTTCTTGAATGGCAAGGTTAACCGCTTCGTTTAGGTTCTAGGGATTTCTACACCTAAGGATTGTAGATATATGACTCGGTAACCCTAACAAGAAAGTATGAAGCGCTAAGTCCTCGGTATTTGCAATACGGCCTTTTAATTCGGAAGGATCTCTCGTAGAGTGTGTGATGTCAGTCTGTAATCGTGTTAAACATGTCTCTAATCGTAAACTATATTGACTGACAGATTCATTATATTTTTGTTTACACTGTTGTAGATCTAAAAATAAATGATCTCTATGTTTGGTTTCGCCAAAAGTGGTTTTTAGAAACGATTTCAATTCAGACCAATTTTCGAATATTTTTAATGCACAAGTGGATTCCGCTTTGCCTTCGAATTGTGACAATATGTATTTAAATAGAATGTCCTTTTGTGCAATTGAAGCTAACGACAATGCACTTTCGCAATTACGCAAAAACGAAGTTAATTTATTTTTATCACCATCGAAAGGCTTAATGAATTTAGTAAGGACCCCGAAATTAATATTTTCCTCTAAAGGTACTAAGGAACTGCTGGAAGACATTTTTTTATCACCTTTAAGACTCTCGTTAACCATTGTTAAATAAGTATTAGAAAATAGAAAAAACAATCACAAAGTACTCAGACAAAACAGAAAACAATAATTGTAAAATCACTTACAGAACGATGAATAGTAGAGACGTCATTGGAGTTAGCTATGCGGAGTCGGGTTACGGCACGAGCCGTCGCGTCGGTTGACAAGGTGGAGTGTATCGTGTTACACAATACAAGGCGCCGGTGCGATGACCTCGGTGATCACGGGCAGTATGCGCGTGATAATGGATTCCCTCAGAGCCTCGTGGATGGCTTGGAGCTTGGCAGGCGTCCCAAGGGAAGAGTAGAGTAGGGTGGCTGGTTACTCTTGAAGTCCCAATCAGCAGGGTGACTCGGTGTAAGGGTAGGTGACCCACAACACAGTGGAGCCACGTGTAGTTTTCGAGCCAAGGGTCAGCAGGGGTAGCTCGGTGTGATGTGAATACACAGTGGAGCTAGGCTGACGGGCTCGGTAGCGGCGATGCAGTGGCGTAAACAAGCTGGCGGTAGGCAGTAGCGTGCAATGGCCAACTTAGAGCCACATGCGATGAGACCAAACGTCGTGAAAGTGCAGGAGGACCCTCGTCAGGTAGGGGCGACCAGGGGACAGTAATTATCCCTTTTGTTCTGACACCAATAATGTTAGACTAGGTTCCCGACTTGTTTTAAAAAAAACAAGATTTATGGAAACACAGATTTATTAACACTTTTATTACTATTATTTACACTTCACTTATTTACTCCTTGTTGGATCACTCGGGTTTTTAAATAATCGCGCACTACTATTACTGATGAGAGGCAGAGTAACCTTGTAAAATTGAATAACAATGAATGACAATAATATCCAAAAATTATGGGTTTATATACAAAACAATATTGCTGACTTGTTGAAATGCATTGACGTCAATCGCTAGAATGCGAGTGTGGTCGATTGCAAGATCGGCAGATATTAGGGTTGTAACAGAACGAAAGCCGACAATCTCTTTCACACCGAACGCTCGGGTGGGGGGTGTAAGAAAGAGTAAGAGAGTTATTTTTTCACTGACGCGAATCATGTGTTTTCATTAATAAGTTGTAGGTACATAGGCATGTAGTATTTTTGTTAAGATGGTGTCCATACTTTTAGATGGAATTTTCGAAAACTTTAACAATTAATAATTATTTCACTGTGAAGTAATAAAAATTTTTGACATATCTACAATGTATTAACACTTTTGTACCGCCCATTTTTTTTTGGTAATTATACAAATAGGGTGTATACATATATGTATATTTAGGCCACGAGGGGTAGTAGTTGTGATACAACCATAATGCCTCTTGTTGACCAATGCAGATAGTGGCACGCAAGACCAGCAAACTACAATTCAGTTGGGTACTGGGTGGCACTGCCGCTAGTTGAGGGGAAGTATAAGGTTTACAATCTGGCGTACGATGTGTCCGTCTCGCACTTGACAACATGCATACACATTTAAATTATAAGACAAAGACCCAAAAATATAACCTCCTTGTGATCTTCATTATCAGCCCGAAGACGTCGGCTGCTGAACATAAGTCTCTCCCATAGAACGACACTTAAAACGGCTACTTGCTTCCTGCATCTAGTGATCAGGCAGCGGTAAATACTTAGGGCCTCTTGCACCAAATTACGAATTAACTATGCTGATCCGCGTGTAACGAAATCCTGATCAAGCTCGAGTTACGGATTGTTGAATTTGGTATTGCACCAACATGAAAGAAATTAGAATTAACTAATCCTGATAAATATCACCATTGCAAAATTAATTGAATGAATGACAAATGACCGATAAGGGTTCAATAGTAAAGCAGCCAAATTCTGAAGTGATTTATCACTGTGTTTCTATCTCTTTTAGGCATAAAATTTCATCTTTAAAACTTAGAAGTTCTTGGTATTTTTCATTTTGTAGGGCTAAACTTTTCGTCATGGCGATTGTTTGTCAAAAATGTTTATCTGTCTGTATTCACTATTCTGAAAGTAAAGTAATACGTAAACATACATCGAATCTATTGGTGTTCTAATCTGTTATTGCGACGTTGATTAATTGATTTAAATTTTCATGGTGTCGGCCAAACAAATATATGTAAACAAAATTATATTAAATTCATATCAATTAAATTTAATATAAAATACATATAAAATTCAAATTACTACGGAATTAAACATGGAAAATAAACAACCAAAACGAAGTCGAGCACCACTACACAGATACCAAGCGAGCGAAGCCGCTGGCGGGTCAGCTAGTCATTAATAAATAGACAATATATTGGTCGAAGCTTGGACAAGCTTGTGAAAGACAGATGTGAGATCATAGTAATGGAACAACTGTGAGTAGATGTGATGTAGACATGAAGCATAGTATATCGTCACTCACATCAGCATAGACACTTTAGACCCAGTGCCAATACCTACTGGATGCTCCGTGCCTAAGCCATACCAACATACAATTTATACCAGACAAGATTTCAGTCATTGTTTTCGAACAAGTTAATAGATATGTACAAAGGTAGTTACTTTATTACCTACCTACCTACCTATTACAATTGTACGTCAATTTGTCCTGAATCCTCTGCAACAAAAAGTCGGCGTTGGTTTTATTTAGGCGAAACCTTCGATGAAAAGCATGCAATTTGTCCTGAATCCTCTGCAACAAAAAGTCGGCGCTGGTTTTATTTAGGCGAAACCTTCGATGAAAAGCATGCAATTTGTCCTGAATCCTCTGCAACAAAAAGTCGGCGCTGGTTTTATTTAGGCGAAACCTTCGATGAAAAGCATGCAATTTGTCCTGAATCCTCTGCAACAAAAAGTCGGCATTGGTTTTATTTAGGCGAAACCTTCGATGAAAAGCATGCAATTTGTCCTGAATCCTCTGCAACAAAAAGTCGGCGCTGGTTTTATTTAGGCGAAACTTTCGATGAAAAGCATGCAATTTGTCCTGAATCCTCTGCAACAAAAAGTCGGCGCTGGTTTTATTTAGGCGAAACCTTCGATGAAAAGCATGCAATTTGTCCTGAATCCTCTGCAACAAAAAGTCGGCGCTGGTTTTATTTAGGCGAAACCTTCGATGAAAAGCATGCTCCCGCATTGTTGTGCAATTATCAGTTCTTTCTAATACAGTTCTATTAAAAAAATCGGATTCTTGAAAACTTAATATTTCTTCATCGCCGTCGATAAATGATACATCAGTTAAATCAGTCGTTATTAACAATCTCAATACACTTTGAAAGTTTGAACAAACAGGCGCCTTTTTCCCACAGCCCACAGAGCCAGACCCCAGATTGACATCTTTTGTTTACAGCTAGAAATAACGTAAATACCTGAGAATGTATGATTATTTCGTGACTTGCTAGGCATTTTTAGAATAAGCATGTGCATTTAACACAAGTCGCATTCTTGTAACCTGAATTGTGGTTGCCCTAATCATAACTGGCATCATGACCCATTACGATAATTGAAAATTCAATTCAGTAGATCAGCATGTTTAGGCGGGTTGTGAACGTTGAAGAATATTTCTGGTAAAAATTACTTGTAGTGTCTAATTTGCTCGCTAAACTATATATGGCAGCACTGCATTGATCTTTGATTAGAGACTTTAATTCGCCATTGATATAGGATTAAATTTGACAGAAGATAACTCTAGTTTAATCGCGGATTTGTGTTGGTGCAAGACAATTTTAAGATCTAATCGAGGATTAGGCATTAACACTCGGATTAATTAGTTGGCGCAAGAGGGCCTTAGTATGCATGTATGTCGGGCAGCCATATTGGCTATAAACCATCATACATAATACTTGTAGGTAACATATTGTCGTATCGCTATAGGATCTATTTAGGTTGTAATCCAGAGCATATCCGTATGTTATGAAATAAAAAAAAACCGTTTGTAACTAAAACATTATAATAACAATATATCTTTACAACCATTTTATTGTACTTACAATACCTTTAAATATCATTTGATTCATAAGAACTAAAATAACGAACACTAGCTGTGTGGGTTACATTACAATATAGTTACAAATAACAACTTACATTATTGTTGTATTTACAATATCAGTTACCTACTGTTCGCGTTGTCTCAAACCGAATGGTCGCCGGAGAGCTCAGCTAACTTAACTAATCTACTTCGGCTACTTCGGTAGAGAGTACTTAGGTATCTTACTAAAATTGGCTTAACTTACAGCATAGGCCACACCACGAGCTTTGCGGACTTTGAGAAATATCTACTAGCTAGCTAGCTTACATCAGTAAGTAGTTGAGGCATCTTTCTTGGTAGACACAGTATACACCGGAGCTCATCTATCTATCTCTATTATCGAGCTAACTGAACTAAGAGACGACCGTTAGTCGTACTCGTAGCTAAACTGACGATCTTGTAACATAATGCTGACACTGCCATTCACGCTAGCTCTCAGTGCATCAAAAGCACTCACACAGTTGAGCCTGCCCCGTACCTGTAGGCGGTATCTCGCAAAGCTTCGTGGGATAAGCCTTAACTAAGACAATTTAGTTCGTTTAGCTGCGCTTAACTCTTGTTCGACTACTTACTACTAATAAGTATGATATGACCTGTTTAATATTAAAAATCTTAACACAGCCTAAACATTTATCATTTTATTACACATATGGTTATTTTTTATAAACTAGTAGGTAATATTATCTACCTAGTAACATTGGTCTCGTATCTCAGAATTTGCAACACATCGGATAATCAGGAAGACAGGACGGAATCCACATAACTCTACATTAAATCTATAGATTCAGGCGTTCTTTGCGATAATCCGTATTTAAGTGATATTGAACGAAAGATAGTTTAGTTGAAACTCTTGAAAAAATGCACCTACATCGTATCGTATCGTAGCAGTATATTTAAATATGTGTAATCTATAAAGAATGCACACAACAAGACTTTATATCGAATAGCGACTCATTCAACTCACTAACGGCCGGTGTCAATAATCTATCTATCGTCAGTTTCCCCCACTAGAGATAGATATGTGACACTATTTGTAAGTAGAGCTGCGGTAAACTCTGCTTCTTTCACAAAATATCGATGTTTTACTCGTTTCAACTCTAAAATAGTTAACACAACTCGCAGTCGCATATCACACGACACTAGATACCTGTCAAATTTTAAATATTAGGTTTCATTGTGTCGAGACTAATACTACTTTATACTAGCTAGACCATATAATCTCAAATAAATTTAATTATGGAATAAAGTGATGTCTAATACGGGCTAGTCGGCATTGGACGTGTTTTCCAAAATTTGAGCTTATTATCCACATTTTTAGCACTGTTTTATTATTAATTGTAATTTACTCCTATGTAATTTTTTACATGCAATTTTTATTTGTGTTAAAGTTATCTGTAGAATGTTATTCGTTCAAGTTGGTTCTCTTAAACACAGCGGGTCTGACAAATTTCGATGACATTTTTCTAGGATGAATCGTCGCATATTCCCCATTCCTACGAGGATTGACTGGACCCCACGTCGAAGCAGAGAACTTCACGCTTTTGCGACCAGGTTTCTCTTCGGGCTTCAACTTTTGCGGACCCCAAGTTTTAGACAACTGTTTTTTATTCACCTTTGGCAATTCGTTGTTATTTGGTTCGAAATTTAGCCCTTTTTTGAGGATACCATGTACTGTATTGAAATTTTCATCGATACTCGAAGTAGCGTAAGCTAAGGATGGGTAAGACAGACTCACTGGAGCGAAGTATTCTTTGCTCCAAGCGCATGAATGTGCTGCAGACTCTATCGATCTATTTGGGACATAGCTCAGAGATCTCATTGGTATCGGTTGGACGTAGCTATGAGCTTGAGGTGGGGGTAAAGACTGTAGAAAACCCTGTTGCTTTTTACTCTTCTTGCCCCACTTTTTCGACGGTTGATGCGGAACAATCACAGCAAGCGGTGGTTTGCTGCCCCACAGTTTCTGTTGGTATTGCGTCGGCAGTATTCCGAGTATCACGTCGCGCGTTGGGGCTGCGGTCGGTAGCGGAGCCCCGGCCCCGCGCGGGAGCACGGCGAGCGGCGTCAGAAGTAGACGGTGAGGTTCATGTGCTCCTGGAGGGAGGGGTTGGTGGCGTCGTGGACCTCCTCCGCGCTGTCCTGTGCAAATGTACTGGTTAGCTATTTCTTAATTTAATTTGTAGTTAATTGTTACTTTTATTGGGATTTATTAAATAGTTAATTCTTTAATTTTAATTTAAATAATGCATTTAAGAGATTAGTTTCATGTTTTTTATTACAATTGAAAAATCTGTTCCTCTTACAATAGCCAATATGATGCTCATGGATGTGCTATCATTTAGTTTCATTCCAAGAGCATTTATCTGTAAAAATAAATCGGTACTCATCATATTGCAAGAGAACCATTATATTATTTTGTTTATAAGATGATGTTGTGTTTGTGTTGGACCAGTTTCTCATCTGATGTAAGGTCATGACCGTCTAAAGCATAATAAAAGGCGAAACTAAGTTAGAAGTGTTCCCTCGTCGTAATTGTACGTTCAAGATAAGATAATATATACAATAATTCTACCTGGACAGTGGTCTCGTGTATTCTTGTTAGCATTACCCAAGAACAGCACGGCGACACCGTATACCTTATGTTCAGTAGAGGCGTCGTCCCAGCTTAGCTTCTTGACCCTCGCGGGGATGGTGGCGCTCGGCCACGCCACGCCGGAGCGGCCTCCCGCACCTCCCACGCCCCCCACGTGGTCCGACATGAGCGCAGCGTGCGCACCCCCTGTCGCTGCACCTGCCCCCACACTGGCTCCTGGGGGCAGAGGGGCCACCTTGCTGCGGCCTGCGCGGGTACTCTGCCGACCGCTCGTGCCTGAACAAATAAATACCAGATAAGTATACTGTTTAGAGATACTAATTAAATAACGATGCTCCTGGCAACAACATAATGTCATGAACTCTTTGAAGAACTGGGCTAAATGTTCCTGGCTATTTGATCAATATTCATTATATCATTGCAGGTGACTTCAACTATCCAACTATTAAATTGCCTATTCCACCAGGCCAAAGTTATTCTGGCCCCGAAGAACTCTTTGTTAATATGTTGCGAGACAGCAATCTCCATCAGTTGGTGAAATGCCATACACGCTTCAGACAAGGGCAAGAATCATCCTTACTAGATCTTGTTATGGTAAATGAGGATTCTCTAATTGATGAAGTAATGCACAAACCTCCAATCGGTAAAAGTGACCATGCTGTACTAGAATTCAGCCTTCAGTAAGAAATTCTACTGATAAGCCTAAGTTTAAACGTTACTACCAATATATTAACTTTGACAGTTTCAATAATGATTTAAGGAACAATTTAGAGGAGGTAAATTGTTTCAATGATACAGAAAAATTGTGGATGGAGATCTTGTCTGCAATCAACACAACTGTTGATAAACATGCCCCAAAAAGAAAAGTCAAGAATAAACTTCGAAATAAACCATGGATTGATAAAAATGTTTTAAAACTAGTGGCTGAAAAAAAAACTCTGTGGGACAATTACAGGACCTCTGGGTCAGAAAATGACTACCAACTCTACAGAGAAACAAACAACAAATGTGTTGATATGTCGAGGAAACAAAGGAGCTGCTATGAAGCCGAAATACTTAAATATGGGGACAAATCATTTTACTCTTACATTCGGAGATGTTCGTCTTCAAAAGTGAGCATCCCAGCAGCCATCCGGAGCCAGAGTGGTGACCTGGTAACGCTGCCTTCTCAAATGGCTGATGTTTTTGCCGAAGAATTTCAAAAAACATACTCATTAGAGCCCTCTTTGTCACAACTGGTGAAAGTTGGTGTGGCTCGTGTGGAACATGATCTATGCGATATATCCTTTTCTGTAGAAGATGTGGAGAAAGCAATTGCAAGCCTACGTATCAACTCATCTCCTGGCCCTGATCAAGTTCCAAGCCGTATACTTAAGAACAGTACCCACATCTTGGCTCCTGTACTTAGCACACTTTTTAATATGTCCTTCAAAAATGGTTACTTACCTCAAAACTGGAAGCATGCCCTGGTCACGCCGATTTATAAGAAGGGTGACAAGATGGTCACCGGAAACTACCGCCCTATTAGTCTTACCAGTACTGTTGTAAAATTAATGGAAAAAATTATAAGCATACAATTGACCCAATTTTTAAACAGAGAATGTGTAATATCTATTAAACAGCATGGCTTCACAAAAAAGAGGTCCACCATTACAAATCTGCTGCCATGCATACACTCATGGACAAAAAGCCTTGACAACAACAATCCTGTAGATATTGTGTACTTAGACTTTGAACGCGCCTTTGACAAGGTCCCTCACCAACGCCTACTGATTAAACTAGAGCATTTTGGAGTACGAGGTACACTACTCAAGTGGATAGAAAACTACTTAAAAGATAGAACTTTTCAAGTACGTGTTGGAACATACCTATCTCAACCAAAACAAGTATTTAGTGGCGTTCCCCAGGGGTCGGTGGTCTCAGCTCATCTATTTGGAATTTATATCACTGATCTGGTAGAGGTGATTCAATCCCAAACTACCTTCTTCGCTGATGATGGTAAAATCTTTGCCAACCCACTAATTAAATCCGGACAGCTACAGGAGAACCTTAATTGCATCCAAGCCTGGGCCAGGGATTGGATTATCAAACTGAATGCTGCAAAGTATTACACTTGGGCTCAGCAAACCCTAGAGCAAAGTATAGGTTAGACAACAGTGATATAGAATCTGTTGATCTGCAAAAAGACCTAGGAGTGTTAATAGTATCTAATCTTAAATGGGAAGATCAAATCATATCTATAGTGAAAAAGGCCAACTCATTTTTATATGTCATACGGAGATCATTCCAACTCTTCACTGTAGAAGTCTTTCTAAAAATATACAAAACATATATCAGACCCCTGCTAGAGTATGGCTTTCAAGTTTGGAGCCCATACTTCCGAAAAGATATTAACTTTCTAGAAAGCTAACCCATCTAGAAAGTGTCCAGAGGAAAGCAACCAAATTACCACAGGTCCTGCGTCACAAGTCCTATGAAGAGAGACTCCTAACACTACACCTCACTAGTCTAGAAGAAAGACGCCTTAGGGGTGATCTTATTGAGACATTTAAGATAATTAATCAATATTATAACCTACATAACATAGAAGACATTTATATAATCAGAGAAAGCTCAAAGCCAAACCGGGGACATAAAATCCAGCTTACTCGGGATTTGGCCAAAACAAAGCCTGCACACCATTTCCTGAGTAACAGAGTAGTGCATAACTGGAATAAACTACCAGAACATGTTGTGTCAGCCACATCAATAAACAATTTTAAAAATAAACTGGACAAATGGCTATCTACAGAAAAGAAATCTCTTCTGAAACTATAAATCCAACACTGCAATGATATGGACATATCAGCATATTGCTGCTCGTCCATTAATAATAAATAAATAAATATTTCTTATTCTTTGCGTTTTCATAATTAGGCCGTTTTGTTCCCACTGCTGGGACTCGAGCCTTCCTCTCATAGAATGTAGTTAGGCCATGATCCACCACGCGGGCCCGGTGCGGCTTGGTGCATAGGTTAGTGGCCAACTCATGTCGAAGTTTTCAGACTGCCCGAAAGCCTTCGACATAGCCTAACGACTGTTGTCCTAGTGTAGACAAACAACCGGGACCGACAGCTTAACGTGCCCTCCGAAACACGGAAGCATTCAGTAGTATAATGCCACTAGCAGTCACCCATCCAACTCCTGACCGAGAGTCCGTTGCTTAACTTATTGATGGCTTAACATCGCCAAGTCAAGCTCCGCTTCGAGCGCTTCGTTATACCGTTATGCGTTTTATTAAAATTTCATTATTGTATCAAGAAAACATTTTGGGATATTAGGGAAAAGTGCTCAAGAATGTTTTTTGGTATGGTAACAATAAAACATTAATTTTGAGCTTTATGTTCCATTCATCAGCTTAATTCTTGGTATGCCAATAAATTTGGTACATCTTAGATATTTAACTCATGGTTTTTTAGCATCATGTGCTCTTCTTGATCATGTGGTCAGGTATAAAGTTTAGATAGTGCGATAGCAAGTCGAAGGAACCGAGGATTCCACTGCAGTACGAAATATTCTGCCTCAAAACAGTCATGTGCAACCATTACTGTGCTAGGATTTGATCGAGTTCGAATCAGCATCTAATGATCAGGATGAATACGCACGGTTCTAAATACAAAATTCTTCAAAAAGGAACTTCAAACGCATATATTCAAGGTTGGCAAAAAATAGTTTGTGCACAGGTTCAGCGACAGACTCACCGTTTCCGCTGACCCCGTTCCCGGGCAGGGTGTCCCTCAAGTCGAGACTGCTGTTCGAGTTGGCCAGGATCGTGCTCGCCCCCGCGCTCACGCTCTGCAGCGAGCCCGTGTGCGGGAGGGGTGGTGGAGATACAGGGCGCGGGGAAGCAGGGGGAGGCGAGGGAGAGCGAGCCTTCTCGTGGGAGAGGTACGGCTTGCTGGCTGCAGTGGGAGACGGCTTGGAGCGTCTGCTGGAAATTCACAGAATTATCGTGAGAGCAAGAGTTACACATATGTTAAACAATATAATATATTTAATTAATAGTTTCTGAGTGCCTCTTCAATGTTTTAGGTACTGTAGAACGTAATGGCCAGAAGAGACGCTAACAACTTAGAGAAGCTCATTGTTGTGGGTCACGTGGAAGGAAACACAGTCGTGGAAGATCTCCCACCAGGTGGACTGACGTTGTCAAAGAGATAACAAAGGCAAATGTACCATCTGTGACCACGACCCTCAGTAATGAGGAATCGATGAAGGAGAAGAACGTAATACGAGTATGTTTAGTTAACAAATAGAATCTCAAAGTGAAACTAAACATTTAAATCCATTGTGAATAGCTAATTTGCTGCGAAACAGTACAGTTGAAAAAACGATATAAAAAATATTTAGTGACACCTCCGCTAAAAAAAAAGAACAATGATTTTGGCCTATTTACTGTGCTGTCATTCGGTCTAGCGCTCGACGAGTCAACATCTCCTGAGGATGCCTCGTGTAGAGGCGAAACACCTGTCGAATCGGTTTTGGTTTATTTGGGGTTTCTTGTGTGTTTTTTTATTTTGTATTCTTCCTATTAGCATTTTATCCGGGAGGGAGGGTGGTGCACACCCCCAAATAGGCCGAAATCGTTGTTTTTTTCAGCGGAAGTGTCAGTAAATATTTTTTAATATCGTTTTTTGATAATGGATTTCAAAGTAACGCCTGAATTAATAAATTAGTACAGTTGAACATTTCAAATAAACTGATTCATATCAGCTTGAAATGCGCCAGTTACTTTTTTGCAAGATATAACTGTATCTGTCTGCAAAGTGTCAAGCAAGACTAATAGTAAACATTTTGGTAGGTATCTAAGTATAAAGAAATCTGTGTAGTAAAAACGTGTCGATACTGAATGAACTCAAGATCCGAACTCGTCTCTCGACTAGCTGTATGCGTGGGTTCTCGAGTACTTTGGTCACGTGGCACGGCGGCAGCCGGACTATTTAAGAAAGCTGATAGTGGTCGGCCACGAGGAAGGAAAGAGAAGTAGGAAGATCACCGACCTGTTGGACCGATACTGTAAAACAGGCATGTAAATCCACCATTCACGCATCATCCAACTTCTCAAAACAGAGAAGCCTGGAAGATCTTAGTGAGAAAAACAACTTGTGATGACCATGACGCTCAGCCATGAGGCAACGACGTAGAAGAAGATAAATAAATTTATAAACAGATCACGCTCCTTATTATATTCCAATAAATCACTTCGATTTTGACTTATTTAGTGGAATTATCTGCATGTGGAATACGTGGCATTGCATTGAAATTAGGAGCCGGACATCGCATTTGACACACTATACAATTATTGACATATCTGATGATTCTCCCACTAGAAGTCTTGGATAATTTACTCTTTTAAACTTGGGGTGGCATAGGGGAATGAATAGGGGCTGTTACCATAAGAATGGAAAAAATCCAAACAAGATAAATATGGAACCCCGAAACACCCCTTACGCTTTTTAAACTACAAGAGATGGTGGGTGATGTAATGAAAATGACAAGTAGTACCCTGGGAAGTTAAAAGGAGGAAGGATTAAGGAATTGATTAAGGAATCAAAAAATGGGGGAAAATACCCCGTGAGTAAAGGCGATTGACCCCGTGCAGCATTCAAAAGAGAAAGGTTTCAAAGATTTTACCAAGACATAACGTGTGTAACGTGTATCGTACATAAATAGGCGGCCGACATTAAAGTTTCTCTGATCAGCACAGAAGAGGTCGTACGCTGAGCTCTGGACGAGAATGAGGCTTACTTTTACTCATGTCAAGCTGGTCTCCAACGCAACGCGTGACATCTAGTCATTATAATAAATATACAATAGAGAAAACTTAAGATAAATTACGGTACGAGTATTAGGTCGGATTGAGTCAATGGAAATCTACTCGTATTGCAGTGAACTTAAGACTCTGGGTGTAGATTTCCAACCCGAACCGCGGTAATAAGGTGAACTTAAGAACCGCGGCGCCGCATGCCGGGTACTGACCTGCGGTACATGTAGAGCAGCAGCGCACACAGCAGCGCCGCCAGCAGTGCTAGCGCGGCCCCGAACATAGCGAGCGCGGGCACGGCGCCCGGGGACCCCCCCGCGCCCTGCAGCAGCTTCTCGCTCACGTGCACTATCACCGGCACTGACGTCTGGGGAGTGGGGACAATGTTACACATCTGTACTAACTACTCTACTGCATCTGGCTGGAAATATAATGACCAAACTAATACTGCAAATGTAATGGTATGGCGGTGCTTCATGAAAACTGAAGTCTGAATTACTGCGACAAAAAACCTTAGAATTTCGGTCAACATGACAACAGCCCATAGACTGCGAATAAACGAATTAAACAAGTATTAAAATTACTGATACTGATAATGACTATAAAAGTAGGTATTATTTGCGATATTTGTAGAAATTAACAACATTGAAAGTATGGTGTTTCATTGTTAATTTATTTGACTTTATTTTTTGGCGACATCATATCTAACTGGTGCTGCCCACTTATTAGGTTTGTGACGTTGCAGTGACCCTTGCGGCTAGCTGGCCTGGGCACTTCGTCCAGAAGATGTTCTTACTCCTTGTGACGGTCCCCGCGGTAAGAGATGGAACGTTTGATAGGGGTAGTCTGTGGAGGGTCGTTGTCGAGGGAAACACACGGTATCGAGTTAACGGTACTTCAACATATATTTCAGGTGCCCACATTGATTGCTTAGGGCGTCTAAATAGTAACTACCTTATACTAGGTTCTACACTGGTTTTCCCTGAAGGGGCAACGTTGACGGGATGACTGGATTGGCCCTGAGGAGGCCCACGGGTGACGGGACGTCGCGGTCGCGGCGGGACCTCTAGCAGGAGCGCGACGGCCTGCGAGGAGTATCGGGTAGACGGGTACGCAGGTTACGACTGGCGGCGGTTCGGTTAATGAGTACTGTGGTAACGGGATGATTCGGGATCCATGGATGAGGGCCTTGCAGCATGGGCGTACCACGCGCATCGGTTATCCTCCAGGACAGGAATCAGGTTTCAGGAACGAGGGCCTTGCAGCATGGGCGTACCACGCGCATCGGTTATCCTCCAGGACAGGAATCAGGTTTCAGGAACGAGGGCCTTGCAGCATGGGCGTACCACGCGCATCGGTTATCCTCCAGGACAGGAATCAGGTTTCAGGAACGAGGGCCTTGCAGCATGGGCGTACCACGCGCACCGGTTATCCTCCAGGATAGAAATCGGGTCTCAACATGCCGATATCCTTATTATACAAATTTTAATGTGTTGTTGGATTTCTATCTCTCTACAATTCAATCAAATAAAGGTCATCAAATAAAATCATTTGTTCATTGCGAGCTGACGGTGATACTGGCGTCTGCCGTTTTCATCGCATCGAAAAATGCGAATAATAAATACTCCGCTTTCAGCCCGCGGAAACATCAGTTTTCTCACAAGTAATGTAAGTATTTAACTAATCTGTGATATTGCGATTGTTTTTAGTACGGTTGGATAAAAAATGCTAATTTGTAGGGATTTAATTTTCATAATGATACTACATAAATATGTTGTGTGATTTGTTACTTGTCTAGGGGGCGCGCCAGAGTCGAGGGCGGTGGCGACGACGTGCAGCACGGAAGTATTGAGTGAGGGCAGCGCTTCCTGTCGCAGGAACATGGCGCCCGAGTTGTTTATGTAGAACATGCTGCAGAACAAACGAGATGGTCAGCGTCACACTTCAGCGGCCTTATACCTAACACAGTATTCCTATTGAACTGACTTCCAAAAGGAAGAGGTTTTCAAGTAAATTTTATGAAGCAGTGTGTTTTTGATAATTATTTTTGTGTTTGATAGAGCTAGCTAGAGTATACTTCCGAGGTTGTCCCATTTATAATTTCATCAAACTCGGTCACACGGTTTTTGAGTTACACTCACTGAAACGTGTTACGACTTATCGTCAAGATGACGATATCCGGTTATTGATTATTATTATTTAAGAGATTATTGACGGTGAATGATAGTCACAAAAAAGGGAGACTTTATATACCAAATAATGGAACCGAACTAATATATCTTAATAAAACACCAAAGTTTGCCGCACCCGACTGCCTGAGACCATACATAGGTGTCCGGCATTGGCTCCAAACACTTATACCTGCTGATGCACCGAGTGCTTCTCCCTCGTCTTAGGTTTGAGTTGGAACTCTTAATGCGGCTCTCTTACACCTCCACCGACGCGGACGCCACCATTTGTTTTGTGTCGACCCTGATATTTAATATACTTATATGAATTAGCAATCTACTAGGACGATGTGTGCTTCTCATCCTCGAATACGTTCAACTTCACCACCGAGAACTGGTCCCCCAGTGTCCCCCTCGTTTCTGTTTACTCTCAGAGTGCACAATCGATTCGAAGAAAGATTTGTGCTTATCGTCTCCCCTACGTCATCGTGATATTATTTAACATTGAGGCAGTAGTCCTTTACACGCTGCCCCTTCGTTTCTGCCGCGGAGCCTGGCATGCTCAAGAATTGTTTATTCAACTTCCCCAAGATCGGGCCTTTCCAAAAAGTCAAAGTCATAATCATTTATTCAGTTTAGGCATCAAAGACGCACTTATAATAATAATAATAATAATAATTTTATTGATCAGATAACAAAAATCCATTTGTGTTAGTTAAAATGTATATGTGCTAAGTATAAACTAAGTTAGCGCAGTATTAATAAAAAAATAAAATAAAAAACAACTACTAATTAACAGGCAACATGCCCTGACGCCAGTTGCGCACAGTGCCACAGCACGGGACAGTTGCAGCTGTCCGCCACCGCCTGCAGAACATTGACTTATGAACGTCAATTATTCATTACAATACACTTTAAAGACTCTACCGCCGCATTCCAAAATATGTAGAGATTGCCGAGAAGAAGCGGAAAGAAACTCGGGGCCGTTCTTTTTACATGGATGTTTACAATGTTTCTACTCAGGTACTACTAATATTACATTTAATGAGTATCAGAATGACAACTTGCCAGAAGTGGAATATTCCAATCATCTTTTCTTCTGTATAATGTCAGACTGTATAATATGCTTTTTTAATAAAACGTTTTTTACAGTCAACTTGAATTTGCCCTCTGTGAGCTCAGTTAAGTGTTTTGGGATTTTATTGTAAAAACGCACACAATTTCCTAGAAACGACTTACAAACAGAACAGAGAACATGACGTCTGCCGACAACAAAGCAATTGTCACGGCGACATTATATATTTTATATTATAACTAGGCTGCACTAGGAGTCCAGGATCCGCGCCATTGTTTTAGATATTTGAACATTTATAACATCTAAATATAATTTAAAAAGAGACAGCAATACATCTTAATTAGGGGTCATAGGATATTTAAGTTAAGTTACTTAAGGGCTATATCATTTCTGAGTTTGCATCAGCGAGCAGATGTGGCTCTGCAGACAGCACCCGTCCACGAGTTGACGCATGTGGCAGCCATCGCCTTACTCAACCATATTTGAGGGAAGATGGCGACCCGCCACACGACGCCGCCGCCTGCCGACACCTTTTCGTGAGCGTGTCTGCTCTGTATGCTCATACTTACTCTTTGTCAAATACAGCTTAACTTAAATAACTACAGATGTTGACTTGACTTTAACGTAAAGTTAGCTTTACAGTTCCCTGTATGGGGGCTATAATAGTGAATTTTAAACCATTTGCTCCTAAGACGCATAAAACAAATGTTGGACGTCATAGTGTTCTCAACAGAGCCTGTCGAGAGCATGATACCTACTCTTTTTAAGGCTGAGCAGATTGACGTATTAATCTGTTCTCTGCTCAACTTTAACAATTTAATGTTTAGGTATAAAAAAATATATGTATAAGGAGAACTAACACTCCTTAGCATGTTCATTTTGTATGTCTTATTGTCGGCTTATCAAATATTAACTTCTATTGGTGAATTATCCTTACATATTTCATTTTCTTAAGGGTTTTCCTTGTATTATTCATTTAATTAATAAAAACTTTATGAAGGTAGTATAAGCTATAGGTGTATAAGCTAGGTACTGAATTGTCTCCAAAATACACTCTGTAAGTGCATATGCGTTGAAACATCATTAGTGATTCGTCACCTTATGATGGATTTGCGCAACTCACTCCACTTATAAGCCATGTGTTCGTTATGTATGTTGTGTTTTCCTGTAATTGGACTTTCGCTATAATTTGTCTATTAACTCTGTATGAAATGCTTCTTTAGTGTTAAGTCTGTTGGAAAACCTGAATAAATAAAACAAGTACAATTATAAAAATGTAATACCGACTTCCATTCTATTCAGTTATTGGAGTGTATCTCATCAACTACTGGACCGAATTTGATGAAATTTGAATGGGACCACACGGGAAGCACCAGCTTTCAAACAAAAAAAGAACTTTGTGTATCGGTTCAACCAGCCGATGGTTATGAGGTAACAAACAAACAAAAATATACAGTCGAATTGAGTACCTCCTCCTTTTTTTGAAAGTCTGTAGGTAGAAAATACAGTACACAGTAGTTGTACTTAAGTAGTAACATTGTAGGTACCTATACATCTATATAAAAAGAATGGCCCCGAGTTTCTTGCCGCTTCTTCTCGGTGGGCTCTATATATTTTGGAACGCGGCGGTAGAGTCTTTAAAGTACATTATAATGAAAAGTTGACGTTCATAAGTGCGTCTTTGATGCCTAAATTGAATAAATGATTTTGACTTTCGACTTTTTACAATAAAATAAACTTACTCCCTGCCGTATTGCACTGAAGCAAGGCCTCAATTAACGCTCCGTTTCGATCCCCGATGGCCATTTTGAGGTTGTATTCTTATTATGGTTATGGTGTTTCCAACCATCGCTTTCCTCACGAATTGCCCAATAGCATCGTCATCATCATCGGCGTAGTAAGTGAATGTCCGGGTGTGCCGGGACTACTGCAACGAGTGCGGGACGCTCTCGTGCAGCTTCATTTTGCTTTTTGTTTTTATGACTGGGACAGGAATGACTCGTACGTCAGCCCCTGCGCCACGTATATGGTAAGTGTGCGTGATCCCTCTCCCTTTCCGTAGCCCTGGCAGGTCAGGGTCTCCTTTTCTTCCTGGGTGGGAACCAGGAACAGGGTGTTTGAAAGGGATTTAGGGATATTCACACCTGTGTACCTCTCGAGGCGCAGGGACCTTATACGGGGACCTGAGGAATATGTTTCCCGGAGTATATTTCCCTCAGTGCATACGCGACATCCATTGGGTTCCGGTGCGTACATAACAACTGCTGGACATTATATTAAAACAATCATACTTTAACTCACCTGGCATCAGACCCCCTCAACGTGAGCGTGACAGTATCAGCCTTGTCTCCATCGTACACGTCCAGTTTCCCCACGGACAGCAGCCCCTCCCCTCCCCGCCCCCCTCCGCCTACCCCTCCCAGGTCAGAGGGCTCGAGCCGAAACTCGTATTGCGGGTAGCGGAACCGGGGCTCCCACTCGTTCACGTTCTGGACTGTGATATTGATAGACGCCGTGTCGTTCTGGAATTACAAGGTTTTTTAAAATGGGATAGGTTAGCAAACGATCAAGCGGCTCACCTAATGGTAAGTGATAGCATGGTCGCCCACGGACATCATTCCTGATGTCCGTGGGCGACCAGAGGTCTCGAGGACGCGTTGCCGACCTTTGAGGAAGGAAGATAGGAAAGAAGAGATAAGGGAGAAAGGAGGGGGAGTGTGAACGGGGGAAGGGGAAATCGGGCCTTTGGAACCTCCCACGAACCGACTGAAACGCTAGCAAGCTATATTACTTCAAGTCGGTGTTACGTGGGAGTATGGTACTTCCCCGGTCGTGCCGGCCCATTCGGCTGTGGGGTTACAGCGTGGCACTACCACCGAAAAAAAGTATTTTGCTATATTTGTAACTTTGTAAGATCTATGTATTAACTTGGTTTACTACGAAGCCTATATCGTACACACTGTATACTGTATTTATCTCAAAAAACGGTGAAGTTAAGGGGGAATATTTATGGGACTGTATAATTTAAGCATTCAGCAACTTAAACAAATTATTTTTGTAACTGTTATTTAGATGTTAGACGGGATAGACCTGGCGAGATGGCGATATGTGACGTAGAACTGAATGTAGCATTGTATTTGCCGTTTCATGTGTTTTCAGTTGACATCTTCGACATCGAGCTGTCAATAAATACAAAGAGGGCGGTACCTAGTCTTTTTAGGAAACAAAACTTTGAACTTACAGCGACTCCATCAGTGACCATGACTTGGTAGTGGTAGTGGTCCTGGGTCTCGTAGTCGAGGGGACGCCGCAGGAGCACCTCCCCCGCGCTGTTGATCGCGAACTTGTCCAGGAACCCGCGGTCTGACACGTAGAACTGTAGCTCTCTCTGGAATGTACCAGACGGAATGCTATACTACTGATATTCTTCAGAGTTTATGTTTTCTTTGTTTCATTTACTGTCCTATTCTGTGTGTTCAATCTAAATATATATCAAATACAAAATGTTTTTAAACTATAACAGTAATATACGAGTATATGTCCATAATACATGTCTATAATGTTCGAGGATTTCAACACTCAAACTCGAACTCGAACATTTCAATTTCAATGTTTGTCACCGCTAAGCAGGCGTTAGTGTTTTTACAAAAAGTAATACATTAAAAATTATAAAGGGTTGCGACGTCAATACGAAAGTTTAAGTATTTCTAAAAATACTTCTTTCGGTTGGATATTACTGTCAAAGATGTTCAATAGATGTCGCTCCGTCCCCGTAAGACGGTTAAATCAGATAGAGAGTTAAAATTCGATGCTCGAACCTCGAACCTCGGTAGCCTAGATGGTCATAGCGTCTGACACGGATAGTCAGAAGACGCGGGTTCGAATCCTGTCCGATGTAAGTTTTTCTCTCTAATTTCAATATTTGCGATCGCTATGCAGGCGTTAGTGCTTTAAAAAAGTAATATTATAAAAAAATATAAGTATATCTTTGTGCTTATTTCTATTATTTTCTATCATTTTATTTTATACATTCGAACATATTATGCCGAGTGTGGAATCCAATATTACTCTATGTATTACTCTATTTTTTTTCACAATTATTTTTTTCCCTATTTATACGCAATAATAAATAACGTGATGTCTTATATCTTTGTCTACAATATCCTTTATATTATCTTGTTTTGTTACTACGTCTAACTGTTGCTCTAGTTTATACCTTTCTCGACCGTAAATGGGACACTCAAGTAGGACGTGCTCTATGGATTCGTTGGTACCTGGTTCACAGGGACACGATGGGTCATCTTTACACTTGAAACGGTGCAAGTATTCTGAGAACCCACCGTGTCCAGTCATAACTTGTGTAACCCCTGTGGGCACTATCTGTCTCACTGTCTTATAAATAAGCCTGCTTCAAAACAACCAAGCTTCTCTTCCCAAATGCGGTATTTGGGAAGAGAAGCTTGGTTGTTTTCGCGGTTTCACTATTTTGATATCTCCGATTCCATTTGTCAAGCGTATCCATCCATACGGATTTCCCGCTTAACAAATGATATCAGGTTGACAGTCAGGATTCACATGGCAAAGTAACAAAAATGAAATCGCTTATATTTTTTTTGCCGTATTAGAGCATTTCTGTTCTTGGAGTTTGTAGGGGTCAATGAGCTCTGCAAGCCCCACGCCACCTATTCAATCAGGTTCCCCCTATCCTGCATGGGTCCTTTCCCCGCGTCGCACCCCGAACCAGGCCTCTTGTTTACCTAATATACCTTCTGGAGGTCATTGCCTAGTCTTTGGCCTACATTTTCAGGGATGAACCTGTTTCAGTATTAGAAAAACTTCGATGAACATGGCTCGGTAGTTACCCTGTCTCTGGCAGCCGGCTCGGTGTGTAAAGTAGCGAGTACAGTTCCCGGCGCGGCCGCTTCGCTCACTGTGGCGCTGTACTCGCTGCGGGTGAACTTCACCGGCGTGGGGGCGGGCGAGTGGCTGTCGGGGGGAGACACCGTCAGTGTGGCCAGGGCGTAGCGGTCCGGGTTGTCCACTTGCACCGCCTGAAATTAACATTAATAACCAAATCAAATGATGTATTTGCTAGAACACAGGTACAAAGTAAAGATCTCATAAAATACAGGACATATTGTACTCGTGCCTATTGCGTCACTGCATGTCTACTGGCAGACGTGTAAATTTTTTATCATCATAATCATTCCATTTTGTTCCCACTGCCAGGACTCGAGCCTTCCTCTCAGAGACAGGAGTTGGGCCAATGCGGGTAAGACAAACAACCGGGACCGTCGGCTTAACGTGCCCTCCGAAGCATCGAAGCATTTGAATAATGCCACTAGCACACACCCATCCAACTCCTGCCCGCAGCAAGTGTTACTGAACTAGTTGTTCTGTTAAGATCACCACGTCAAGCTCCGCTACGAGCGCTTCAAATTTTCTATAAGTACTATACTTAATTGATTTGGAGATTTCTGTATTTATAAGTATAAATATTTAATAAATCGAACACGACAATCCCGAAATTCTCGTATGCTATAAAAACAATTTGTAAGAAGCCAATAGCCAAGGTCTTCAAGTCACCTGGTATATATGATAAACGGTTATGCACATCTTATAAACATTTCTCATGTATAAATCCTGGCAAGTGGTTTATACGGTACATTTACACACTTTACTCATTTTGGGCGGGTAAAAATTTGTACACGTTTCTTAAAAAAATGAGCACTTAGGCGCGGGACATACATAAGCGGCACTCGTCCGTTTCTATACATGTGTCAAACACGCGCCGTGCCGCTTATGTATATCCCGCGCCTTAGGGAAAATTAGATAGTACACGTAGTGAGTGTATTTTAGTATAGGTTAGGTACTAGGTACTAGGGGACTAATAGGAAATGAGGGGAAGAGACAACGTGCGACTTCACCGGGGCTTTTTCATTCTTCACTCGATTGAAAACCATCTTACCATTTAGTGTTACATGTCAGTCCAAATATGTGCAGTTAGCGCTTACTTTTATGACGACAGTGGCCGGCTGATTCATCCTAAGCAGATGTTCTGTAGCAGCCACCTGTCCGTTGTCCTTGTTAATGAGGAGCAGGTCCTTATTGTCTCCGGTGGTGGAGTACTGAAGCGGCGCGTTGATCCCCGTGTCTTGGTCAGAGGCTGCAATGGGGCCTGGCGAAGGCGATAAGATAGTGCCCTGGAAAATATAACTAGGGATAATAATGATAACAATAAATACATTTGATTGAATACCCTGCCTACCCGTTAATCTACTCATGAAATAAGATTACTTTAAAAAGTACTAGTACTACTAATTTTACTACAAGTGAGAGTAATTTGTAAAGAGAGAAGGCGTGAAACAGGAGCCACAAATTTCAGCAGTTAATGCAGTTTACACAGAAGCTTACCTTCTGTGCATCTTCAGGAAACACTGCAGAATAATGCTCATATGAGAACTTCGGGTTCTGGTCGTCAGCATCCAGCACCTCCACGAATAGCTGAGTATCGTTGTGCAGTGGGGGGGAGCCCTGGTCTTCAGCTCGGAGAGTAAGGGTGAAGTTGTGCAGAGTCTCGTAGTCTAAAGGCTTCTTTACAACGAGGGTGCTGTCCAGTTCATTTGCAAACGCGAAGTATTCCTGAAATTTGATTCATGACCTTTTTTTAAGTTACCGAAAAAAATAAATTACGTTATTACAGGTCGAACACAGTGTTTTTGTACAGGAAGGAATTCTTACCATATTTTTTACAGTCAGGGTAGTATATAAATCACATTTATTTCAAAATATTTGATTTGTTGGTGACATAGGTAATGCACTGATGATGACTTAGTAATATAGGTAATGCATTGATAAAGGTCACAGGATGACGTTGGATACGGGCCGCATCCAACCAGACGTCCTATATACGGCTGAGAAGATGATAATTATGATAGGTAATGCGGCGTTAGCTTCTAGGGACCATTGGTCCAGTCGGACCTAACTAAGTCGGGAGTAACTAAGTTCAAACTGAGAAGAAGTTTCAAACCCGAGATGACAAGAAAGAAACGATACTTGACAGCATTTTTTTATTTTCCGACAGTCATAATCTTCTATTACGCTATTTGCACATGAACACATGTGCTACTTCTGCGTACATTAGAGCGACCGTTCTCATCAGTCTCATTGCTTGTTATCGAGTTCTTCGTTATATCTCTTGCCTTTAGTTAGGGCCAATTGAAAAATTACTTATTATTGAGCTCAAGTATCGAGGTACCTCTAGAATCGAAGAGTCATGGAAGTCTATTCGTCCAGCTCGTATTGGAGCCAACGTTATGTAACCAGCTGCCTTATTATTATGTAATTAGCGCCTGAAATGCTCTTCATCGAGATATGCTTATACATTAACTTTAATGCTCAAGGTACGCTGAAGCATTGATTTATGTACTTATACATTTTTAAGAAACCCTACTATTACTTATAACTAATAGATTAAGTACTTTATTTATTACGATTTTACACTTATTAATTTTATATTATAACTTGACGTTGTTTTTTTATAATTGATTAGTTAAGTTATTGTTTGCTATTGTCAGGTTCTTGAGAGTGGTCCGCATAAAGTTTCCGGACGAAGCAGAATTGATTGTCGCCCGTGATATCGACAACGCGTAAGTTGAGGTAAATCTTGTTAGATTGAGGGGAAGGAGTAGAGTAGATAGTGTGTACTCACGCTGTGCGGGCCCGGCAGCACGGAGTAGCGCACGGTGGCGTGCGGGCCGGGCTGGTCCGCGTCCGTGGCGCGCGCGGCCGGCAGCACGCGCGACCCGGGCGCGGTCAGCTCCGACAGCCGCACGCGGTACGGCGCGCCCACCCACGCCGGCGCGTTGTCGTTCACGTCCCACACGCGCACCGACACCGGGATTATGAAGCTCTGCAACCGACCACCGCCACCGTCAGCCACCAGCATGTGAACCGCGCCAGCAACACTACACTCAACTACCACGGGATTCATCTGCAGTGCTACTTTATGCAGGTGGATGCAAATTACGAGGGAAATTTAACTGTTCTAATGTTAATTACAAAGTGGCGTCTAGAAAATTATTACGCGAAAATTATGTACTAGGTAATATGAAGTATGTTGCTTTCATATTGCTGGAGCGAAATAGATAGTGTGTTGTTTTTCCAATAGAAAAATAGAGCCATACAAACATTTTATAAAACGCTTTAGTTGCAGCCATATTGAGAAAATATTTACTCATGTCGACATTGTGGCAAAGGGCAGTAGAGAAAGAAATGAGTAAGGGCAATAAAGTCGGGCAGGTTATGTACCTATTTGTAAGTGCTACAGGTCCTGCAGTGGGAGTGGGCGTATGGGGAACTAATCGGGTCAATGACCTGCACGTCTCTACATAAAAAAGCTTTTAATTTAACTATTCACCATAAATACGAAACCGACTTCATTCCTGATGCTGTTATGCGTGAATCTATAATATCACTAGTTGGTGCCCGCGACGTCGTCTGCGCAGGATTAGTACTTCGAGTAGCTTATTATCTTCTCCAAAGCCATTCATATCTTTATACCAAAATGTTGTAAAATAGTTACATGGTTATATGCACAGACCATATAACCACTGGTCTGTGGTTATATGAGTAAATTTAAATACTGAATAAATAAATCAGTAAACATTGATAATAAAATACAGTACTTACGTACACACAAATATAAAATTAATTACCATGGAAAAAAACTGTCATTACATTTCATCACCCTTGACGGTCTCCGAGCACGTCTAGTATATCAAGTTAAAATTAATTTTGACTAAGCTATCAGAAACTGACACAAACTTTGACAGAACTGTCATCATCATGATCTTAACGTAGGCTTATCTTGTTATTTCGTCTATGCTTGGCCCAAGAATTTTATCCTTTTTCAACCGCGTGGTGATGGATGATGATGATGATGATGAAAAGTATCCTATGTGTTAATCCGGTTAATCATTCTACCTCCATACCAAAATTCATCAAAATTGTCCCCGCCGTTTGAGCGTGAAAGAGTAACAAAGATCCACACATACGCGTTAGTAGGATTCTCATACGGGACACAGTTTTTATATTATTGAACAGAACTTTAGAGTTTTCAACAGATTGTGATGAAATTTAAACGGAACCAACTTGGAGCCATACTACGTAATTGGCGGATAAATCAGTGTTCAGTTATAACATCCATAAATATCACGTGTAGATGCAACCTAGTGACAGACGGACGGACAGCGTAGTCTTAGTAATAGGGTCCCGTTTGACGCTTTGAGTACGGAACCCTAAAAAACATACAGTGAAACATATAGTCTGCTCCTCCTTCGAAGTGGATTAACCCGCCTAAGCAGAGAGCGGACTGACCGGGTCGGAGGTGAGACGGCGGTCGCAGCGCACGTTGACGTACACGCTGGAGGGCCCGCGGCGCTGCTCGCGGTCCAGCGCGCGCAGCAGCGTCAGGTTCTTGGAGCCGCGCGCGATGCCCACCGCCGCGCCCGCCTCCTGCACGCGCAGCGTTATGTCGCCGCGCTCCTCGTCGGGAGAGCCGTTCACGCTCAACGTTCCTGTACAACACCACCGACCAACAATTAACCTATTTAATAGCTAACCGATGACTTTAGCTTCCCAGTTCCCAGTTCCTCAGTTCACTCAAGGATATTAAGTTATTTACTGCGCATCAACACAGGAGTGGCTGCGTGCAACATAGTGTGGTTATAATTGTCAAAACTATCAAGATACTAGTGATGGAGTCTTATTGACGAGACAGAGTTCCCGCCGAGGGTTTCCCTCTGCGCTACGATATGGGGCTGTTTAAAAAAGCGTGTCTTTAAAGTCCTTTGAGGTCGGCAGCGCGTTGACAACGCCCTTGGTGATGCAAACATCTATAGGCGACGGTGACCACTTTCCCTCAGGTGGGCTTCTGCCTAGCTTGTCTGCCTACTCTTAGCAATAAAAAAACGAGTTACAAATGTGGACTACCATCACATTGCTTCTTGTTATACGTACTTATGGAGTGGTGGTTACCTATGATGCTGCCGACGGGCGAGTCCTCGCTGACGAAGAAGCTCTCCACAGCGCCGCCGTTCATCAGGTAGCACCGGCTGTCCTGGATCGCTGCATATACAATGCTACGCATTACATAAGAACGCACATATCGTCAGTGGATATACTACAGCATGGATATATTATATCGACACAGAGCCACAGCATACAAACTCTGTGTCTGTAATACCCTGAGACCTATGGACACAATGGCGTGTTCATAATGTATATACCTACTGACATTAGAAACGGTAGGATTATATACATTATATTAAAATCGTTTTAAAATATATAGAGCAGTTCCAAACACGTCAATTAATTTACATTTAAAGAAAATTTAATCAAATCAACCCAAAATCAGTTATTGCATCAGTAAGAGGTCACGCTTGCAGATGTTAATTATACTTACATAATAATATAGTTTAAAATTTGTATCAAATTAAATTAATAAAAAACACTGTCGTGTGTAGGAATTCAGTGCCGATCCGGTAGTGGAGCGTCCGATTTATCTTCAACGATACATTTATCTTGCAAGAAGAAGAACAAGAGAATAGTAACATTTTTGAAAAGAAAACTTGAAGGATCGTATGCTAACAAACATTTGTAATCTTGATTTTGCTAGTTTGTATTTCAATCTATTTATGTCTATAGCCAAATTAATTACAATCTTCAGTTTTATTTTTAATTTTGGTATTTTATTAAAAATAACAAATTTCTAATATGTTTATTGACTGTATGATTCAGATTTGATACGTGGGTTTAAGATTTTGCAATTAGTAAACCATGGATCAGGTTGTATTTTATCTGTAGTTCTGTGTTAGCTCTTGCAAATATACCATATCTCCATGGGACCAGTCCGTATATGTATGGTGTTAGACACATAAATGCTGAGTCTGTTCTTAGGACTAGTTGTGTACATGTATCTATATCTATGTCTATGGACCTGATAATCCCTCATAACTCCCTGACACGTGTACGTACAAAACACGGCTCTTACATTTTAAATGTGTTATTTACAATGTCATGTTCTACAACATTATTTTGCGCACACCCATCTTCTGACCGCGCCATTAACGGTTGGTCATCAGCACGTGTCATGTGCTATGGATGTCTTGTGTGTGAGCCAGTCATAGAGGAACCAGTTGCTTCATGAACAAAACAAGAGAGTATCGTTTTCTAACATGTTTAGGTTATCTCTGACGACTCGGAAAGTAATTGAAGTCTTTATAAAGTGACTGGTATGTAATTGCCGTGTAATTGCTTTAATCATTACCTACAAGCTAATAGCGCCACGGACCATTACAAAGTGCCATAATTAACCTATAGAATTGTATACGATGGTACCCATTACCATCGTGACTTTAAGCACAAACAAACGGAGCAATGAACGTAAGCACCAGTCGTGTAGTTTAAGAAATGAACTGCATATACTATAACTATAAAAAATATTTTGAGTTTGACGCATTTAAGCTGGAGTTTTCTTTACTGTTAATTATCACCTTATGTTTCAAAGAAGACTCGAAGTTAGACTCTAAGTTTTCTTTACCAAAACTGAATTTAAAATACAAACGCAGTCCTCATTTTAAACCCAAAACTAACCACTTTGAGATTTTTAAATCAGATATAGAATGAAAGCTTCAGATTTTTCGCTATAGACTTTTAATCGCGAGCGTGCGTCCTGAGTCGATTTCTTAGCTCACGGTACATACCTCTTTGTACATTGACATCTAAATGTGCTGCATGAAACCAAAACAAACAATTCAACCCATCAGCTCGACCACACTGCAGTGAGTACATTATGTGCTTGCCTATGCGTCATTGAAGCGATGAATGGAATCGTAAAGTGATTAAACATCAAAGACAAAGTTTGCTCTAGATTGTGTCAAGTAAACAGTAACTGTAGAAAATGTAGAGCAATCCAATGACCTGGTGTTGGAAGCCGTATGTGCTCTAACGATTGATTGAATCAAATCCATTGAGTGCTCGTGCGGACCCGCCGATATGTGTAATGTGGTAGAGCTGGCCGCCATTAGTGCAAGTGCTTCTAGGGCTACTAACACTAAATATTTATTATTATAAATTATTAAAAATAGAAGTTGAGCTGTGTGGCACAACTATATGTTAGAGTAAAAGTGTGTGTATGCTTGTAGGTATGTTTGTTACCACATAAAACTGCAACGGCTTAATAGATTTTTATAAAATTTGATATGTAGGTCCTGAATAATACATAGTATACCTACGTTTTTCATACAGTGTTTTTATCCTAAGGGATAGTATTTTTTGATAGAGGATAGAGCCGCGCGGCACGACTCAATTCAAATTTTATCAGAGTTTTAAATATCAACTTATGACGATGCTTTATGCTTATCTGGGTAGTAGCAACCCTATTTCGATATAAGTATCTATCCAGGACACGGGGTGAGGGTGGTCATTTCCGTGCGCCCATCGACCAGAGACAGAATAACCGATGGTAGCTGGCGGGCCGCTTACTCCATTATACTCCTATTGTACATTGTATTGTATTCTTATGGTGATTACATTAGTGTTTATATTTATATTAGTTAGTCGAGGTATTTGCTAATGAGGCTCAGTGGCTCAGTGGCGCGCCCACCGGTCGGGAAATATACTTATAGGAATGTGATCAACTGCCTGCAAGAAGTACATAATAAATTTAGGTGTTATTATAAAAATATACCTCAGTACCTAAATATTTAGGAATGTAAAATGTGCAATATTTTACATTCCTAAATATTTATTTGCCTCCTAAATATATATTTATTTGTATTATATATACTACTAGCGATTGCCCGCGACTTCGTACGAGTAGTAGGCTCGGCATTCAGCCTCGCCATAAACTCCCGTATCTTCCTTTATATGAACCATCTCCTGACAATAACTAACCATTGTTCCATCCGTTCTCAAGTTGTAGCGTGACCAGGACTTAGGTTCATTTTTATATATATAGATATATGAAATCGTTTGATACACGTGCGGAAAATTATACTTCGTTTTGTAATTGTGAGGTCGTGCGGGATCTCCATCCGGAACTGCGGGACCTGTGTGCGAGTTCGGAAACTTGCGGCAACACGTACGTCACTCTCAAGACGCTCTAGACAGCTTCATTGCAAAACTTGTACAAGACAGAATCATAAACAACTAACCGTCGACGTTGCTTTCGGCAGAACAAGTAAAAGTTAATGGAATAGGCATTACAGTTCTGATCTTTCACCTTACACTTTCCGGTTTCCGCTTTCAAGTCAAAGGTAGATTATAACGGAAAACAACGATTTCGATCCCAAACTATCACGCTCGTGACCCACCTTCAGGCCACGTTCGTCTACTCCAAGCTACCATAAATCACGTGCATGAGATCCACGTAAGCGGCGAATTAAAATAATAACAGTGAATTATTCAAAAAAATTCTCTAATTCAGTGAAAGTGATGTACGAAATAAGCAAAAACCAAAACTGAGGTGAGTCATGCTGTTGCCGTGATCACAAACTGTACAAAGTGAAAATCAAATTATAATTATCAAGTGTGTAGAGTGACTATACGCTACAGCTAAATAAATGCAGTTTACAATGTTATAGGAATCCCATCTATGTGCGGTGACATGAACGCTGACTGACCTAGGGCACACGGGGAAACAATGACCTTTCTAACCAACCACAGGTTCAGGACTGATCGATTCTAATTAGTCCTTATTGCAGGTCATTGCTCCAAGACATAAGCCTGCGATTGCGAAAGAGTTCGGTACATGTACTAGCAAATCGATCGTGTTATAAAACTTTTGACCTGGGTCAGCGTTGACGAGAACTGTCACTGTCTACTGCAGTCTATTTGTAACTCAGCATAGTAAAACCAAACTGCAAGCTTAACTGAAGTGTTTGCTCGTGGTATACATGGACGCTCTCGGTGTTCCACAGACAATACCCACTGAGTCGGGTACGCGGTAAAACGACAAGAAAAATACAAAAGAAAATACGTGTAACACAGTAATTTATATATTTTTGTCAGTAGAACAGCTGAGTTACATTTACTCCCTTAGCATAACGTTCAATAGCATGTATCTACGGTGAAGTGCTAAGGTGAAGAATAGTAGCTCGTGGGCAGAGATGTACTCACCGCGGGACCGGATGGAGAGAGCTATGGCGGCGACGGTGGCCGGAGGGCTGGCTGTGCTAGCCATGCTGTCTTCGCGCCATGGAATGCGGACTGAGCATCAGAGCAAAGCATCAGATATTGCTCTAGCGTGAACTAGACTAATGAGATTTCACACGTAAGGGGGCGAAAAATGCTTAAATTAAAGTCGTAAAGGAGTGTTCTTAACGAGATTTGCCCAATTATTTATCTTCTAGAAAAAGGTTTTTTAGTATAGCTTTAGATACTCTCCTTAAGTTGGGCTGTAGCAATACAGGAACAGTCATAATAAGAATAAAATTTGTGTTTGGGGAATACGTTATTAGTTAGATTCATTACAATAGCCTACAATTCTCCAGCGTGATCATTAGTCTTTACATCCTACTATTGGAATGCTATTATATCAATGCTGAGTGAGTTTCCTCAATATTCCACCCGCAATCTTTACATCGCAAATCCAGCTGCCCAATCAACCCCAGATACTTTTCAAAGTTTCTGAAACGTATACTGTCGCTTAACTAGATCAAATAGTGAAACAGTTTGGTGCCAATCACACTGGATAATGAAACGTTTTCACGGCAGGTGGACGGAGACAAGTGGACAAGTAGGGCGCCGCGGCCCGCGCCGGAAGGGTCTCGCAACAAACCCCTGCTTCCGGTGGCGGCGCTCCGGCCGACCTGCCCGCCGACCACTCCGCGGGTCATAGCCACCTATCTAGGGCGCGACAACCCGCGGTCTAGTCTAGCTATCATATTGAATAAATGTTACATTTTATCTGACTTACTGGAGTGGACGGCTGTTAAGAGATTCATTACGCAAATTATACAATTATACTCAGATAATTGCTCATTCTATTTAAATCTTCCATGAGTTAATTTCAGTATAAGAGCAACTCAATGATTGCTTGCTAAGCAGTTAAATATCGTCCACGCCAACAAACGCTGATGTATGTAAGCATCGAATCACTTCGTCGTACATCGTATTAAATATGCACAGAATGTTTATTAAAATGAATTGGACTTTGAAAACTATAAAATGAAAGCCACCGTTGTCGATGTCAGTCGTATTCCTCACAAATTACGTATTTAATTTAACCAATATCTATATTTAAGTGAGAGAAAGGCTCCTACTTGTTTCTGTAATCGCCGGAGATGGTTCCAATCGACTTACAGATCTGGCGACGATCACTTCCGATCTGATTGCTCACGATACGGTAATGCTATCATTATTGTGCTAAAGTATTGACATTAAGGATGATGTGCAGACATTACTTTCTATAAGTATGGACCATGATGGGTGTGTATAGTTTTAGGGTTCCATACTTAGTTGGAGATTTAGTTGGAGTTTATAGTCCGGATTAGGAAACTCTTTGTATGTACCTACACCCTGACAATAATTCCTCTGTCGCTGAAACTTTGCAGTTTGATGAGGTAATGTGTATACGAGTAGATTACGATTAAAATAGTATCCAAAAATAAAACCTTAAAAAATTAATTATATTATAATATTATGATTGGACTATTCATTGAAAAAACACTTTCCGTTCCCATGTCATGCCTTCGAAAGAGGCGGTAGGCTCCAGTATGAAGTAATACAGAGATGCACACCATTACACCTGCCGACCAATGTACTCGTACTAAGTAACTAAGTAACATATTTAAATTATGAGTAGGAGATAGTACATTAAATGCAAACTGCTAACTACAAATACAAACACATTGACAGCTGTAACACAGGTACGACCTAGCACCTAGTTGTCAATGGATATCAATTGTAACTACTTACCACAGTTTTGTGTTAATTATCTAAATTACATACTTTATTTAATTAGAGGTATAGTTAAGATATGTACTATGTTATACATTATATATTATTATATATATATATATATATATATATTATATATATTAAAAAACTGTTGAGCATTTTTATTCTACCTGCGTAGTCATTAAAATTAGTGACCTACCATCAAGTTTACGTTACGTTTGGTAAGTAGTTCTACTTTTACTATACAATTAACACTAAATTCACGATATTATTTGTGTACTAAGTGTGTAAACATCATTATCCCGGTTATCGCTTTCCTTTGAAAACATAATGATTCTACTTAGCACCTAATTACGTAATCGAATGTTGTTAAACTGTACCTTCCTAAACTGAAATACGATTTCCGGAAACAAATGCAGTAAATCAAGCAATGTAGGCAGGAGTCAATTACTATTTGGCGCAACGCAATCCCAATGTTATTATAAATGGCTTACTTTGTTTTAAAGCGTGGCAAGTTGGCTCTACTTGTCATTTGGATAATTTATTAAAGACTAGCTGACCCAATGTGCATGTATATAATAACTAAATATTAATAGAACAACAAGAGAACACGACATCTATGAAATCTTTTCTAAAATGTATTTCTGCTGCGTAGCGTTATATCTTGTATTAGATAAGTGAAACGCCTGATCTTTCTCGCCCGTTGCCTTCCCATTCTCCATATACAAATACGGCTTAGGCGTGTGTGGAGATGGAACACTGAGAAGGTGGACTCCAACGCCACAATCATTAGAAATGCTTGACAGCTGCTTTTTCAAAGCCTGAATCTTATCCTTGAATGTACAGGAACATATAAGTTTTTTTTTTTAGAACGGACTAATGCTGTTTGCCTCTACCGGCATTTACAGCTACACCGGACGGTTGGCGAGCGCAGATGACACTCAGCCAGATGCGGGCGCAGAGGGCGCACCGCCTAAGGCGAGTGTTGAAGACGCTTCGCCGCAAGGAGAGGAGTAGGCGACTTGCTCAAGGGCACCACTAAGGTACGGACCTCGGCTTGGGCCGTCGCCAGGAGAGAGGGGAGTAGGAGAGAATCGCCCCGGTACATAAGTGTACCGTTGAAAGTGGGCCCTATGAATTTTAACTCTACGACTATTTGGAGAGAATCTAACCAAGACATAATTTTTGCCTCGAGCTCGCCGGCGAGCTCGGTGTTTGACTGTGTTTACCTCTAAATCATAACCTTGTGTACCTCGCCCACAGTCATTACCTCGGCCGGAGCCTACACCGTGATCGGAATCACTACCTTGACTGGGGCTACAAACGGAAATAGAGATATGTTTTCAAATAGACACCTCTTTTTGAAAATTTAAAGAGCATAGAAATAAAAATGCTTTATAAAGGATTAAGATTATAAACTATTACTTTACATTTTTTCTAAAGGTTCCAATTCTAAACAGCTACATCTCGAGGTAGCAAACGCTGATGATAAGCAAGGAAAAGTCACCCAGATCTCAGTGGTGATAACAGCCGGAAGAGAGAGCTCCGAGTTGTTGATGTGTAGTGAGGTGCTGATGAGCGAAAAAGTCTACTGAATTTCAATGAAGCAAAGACTTATTTGTGTATTGCGGGGAAGTGGTGGGACGTGTGGGCGGACGTCTTTATACTCATACTTTTGAGAGTTTAATAATGTTTTAACAATACAGTTCCGAAAAAAGGATTTGAAAAACAATAACAGTGATCCCTTTTTTAATGATTAGAATTTATCGTAGACAATCGTCTAAGGAATTTATATATCAGCACATATTATAGACACCAAAGTAGTTTGTATTATACGAGAAGGATCAGTTCTGATCTTGGACTACTAAGATCATAAAATGCTATTTTTTGTTTTTTAGTTATGTGGCCTCGTCGTATGAAATCGTGTTTTATTTAGTTTGGATCTGTATCTATAATAAATATACAGTTCCCATATACTTATTTACGGATTGAAGTTTAGAATATTTGTAATGTTTCAATGTGATTTGTGGCAGACAACCCACCAGTATAAGCCAGTGCATGTGCAGTGGTGGAGGGTGGTGCGCTGCCATGCGTGCTTCCGCCGGCGCGCGCGCAGCTGTACGCCACAGTATGCGCAGCAGTCACTATAGTCGCAGATTCAACTCCAGTTATCACGCAAGCATGACAGTATCTTGTGGTGTCAGAACATCCTGGCGTGTGAGGAATACCTGCTATTGAATGACACAAACTCTCTCTTCCTGTTGTAAAATGATCATACTAGATATTACAAAGTTTCTCAAATGTCATGGCATCGCTACTTCAGTACAACTCGTCGGTTTGTGGGAGGTTCCGGAGGTCCGGTTCCCTCCTTCCTTATTCTCGCTCTCCTTCCCCCTCCCCGGCCCTCCACCCTCTTTATCTCTTCAGTCCTATCATCCTTCCTCAAAGGCCGACAATGCATCCTCAGACCTCTGGTATTGCAGATGTCCGTGGGCGACGGTATTACTTACCATCAGGTGAGCCGCTTGCTCGTTTGCCAACCTATCCCATAAAAAATAATAATTAAATAACCTAACTTAAACAGGCACAAGTGCAGTCACGTGAACTTCATAAAGCATTGCAGCAAATTGTGCCACTTACTTATACTTACTCCAAATTGGAACATCTCAGAAGTGCTCATAAAAAATAACAAAATCATATATAATCCACTGTGGATTAGACTTTATTATTAGGCAAGTATTTCTTGACAATACGTATGTTGCAAGTTACGTGTTATCAGCCGGTCGGGCTGCGGGACCCGCAATGGGAATATGCCATATTTCACTACTTCAAAGATTTTGGTAACTTTGAAGTAATTTCCATTTTTTGTCTTTTCATCGAGCCATCTCCTTAACCTCCCAGTATACCTGTACCTATTTGTGTATCGTTATGACGCCCAACGGCTCGGCGCTGGCGGAACATGACTATTCCACGGGAAAGCTTTTTTGGAATATATAACTCATAATAATAATATATCAAATAACAATGTATTGGCTGTATGGGGGTGGAGACACAACAGCAAGTACCGAGAAGCTCCAAGGGTGAAAGTGTTAAAGGGCATGATGTCAGAAATAGCGCTCTAGTGAAACGGCAGCACATCTCCCGACACTATTTAGCCTTCCACATCAACATTGGCCTTCCCAATGATGGCGGATCTGATGGGGGCCGTGAAGTGGGCGGCAAGTCAAGCCTAAAATTTAAGATGAGACTGAAATTGGCAGGTGCCGTAGTCTCGTCTATAGCCTACCTCCTGTTACCCTTCATCCAAATGCTTCTGATTTTAATACTACATTGTATGTATATTTCATGCCAAACAGGCCTCTAGGTTCTGCCTACAGCCCCACTTATGCCTTTGTAAAGGACCGGATTAAATCCGTGAAATAAATAATATAATAATAGTAAGTAGGTAGTAGGTACAGTCGCCTGCAATAATTATGTATACATTCCCACAAGTTCCGAACTACGATACAACACTACATCTCTTAAAAATATACGAATAAATTTAAGCAGTAAAAAAATATTATTTTGGAGTATTACTGTCGTACATTTTTATTAAATTACGAGTATATACCGATACACTTGAACATTATAGAGTGTATATATTTAATTGCAAGCGACTCTACATAAACTACTTATGAACTAAACCATGGCATACACTATCTGCGATCCAAACTCACGCAAATTTGTTAAGGCGTGAACAGAGGACAAACATACATACATTAAAGTCCACATTTAAAATATTGTTGAATTTCATTACTATCGTGTAAACTCTCTTCTTTTTGATGTCGTACTTACTGTTAAAATCTATTAAAATGCTTTAATTTTTCGGTTTAATTTAGCACAAAATTATCCCACTGTGTGTAATTTTTAAGCAATCAATAAAATGATTTCACAATTAAAGATAAAATAGAGAGTGTGACCGCGCGAAGCTCCCGTCCCGAATCGGAATCGAACCAATGACTTGCTACGCTTTTGTTATTTGGTCACAACATTATTGTGTAACGGTAGAACATCCGTCGACATTAATAGCGAGAAGATGGCTGAATTGATTTAGTTAGGTTGGCTGCAGTAATGTTCAAGATAACTGTAATGATGTTGACATTATGTAATCAGGCAACACCATACACAACCCAAGGTAACAAGTGACAATAAGTCGTTTGCTTGAAGGGGCCGTCCATTAATCACGTGATGTTTTTTTAGCATTTTTGAGCCCCCCCTCCCCCTTGGTGATACGTGGTGAGGTTTAAGACCAACCCCAAAAACAGTCGAATTCAGTAACTCCTCCTTTTTTTGGAAGTCGGTAGAAAAATAATATGAGTGGAATAGTGTAATCATGCGAGAAACATAAATTGTACATGAAGATATATTTTAATGTATCGCATTTGACGAAAATATTAATATACGTGATATCTTACTACACCATCATTGTAATATATCGTATACCATCTGACCCGCCAGTGCCTTCGTTCGCTCGGTCTTGCTGTAGTGGTTCAAGCGCCATTTTAGAATCTCATGATCGTGGGTTCCATACCCGGGTCGGACAGTTATGGGCTTTATTGAGAAAGAAATTCTCAATAGCAGTCCGGAGTCTGCAACAGTGCCCCGTAGATGGCAATAGGCTCGCCCCCAATGGGGCCAAAAACATATCCCTCTGGTGTAACGCGGGTATAAAAACACCGCTACATACCCTTCGTGGATACAGGCGTAACGATTTTTTTTGGGTGTGTTCAAAACCTATTTTCTGGAGTCTTATCTACAACAAAGCCGAAAATCTTTAAATCTACATTGAGAGGTTCATTTATAGACATATCCTCCTACCTAGCCCTATGTAATACACACACTGGAGTGCTGGTTTTAATTTATTGTATAGCGTAGGTTTTTAGCTGTACCATAAGAAAGTCATACAGATCAGAAGTTCATGCACGCCGACCAGTCCATCGGGACCCCAGTTGTATATGAGGCCGTGTAGTATATATAGAAAGGTCAAGCTGCCATCTTAGATTTATGTGACGGATCAACGAAAAAAGTTTATCGTATAAGCTCGGGTAGATATATATATAATATTATATATATATATATATATATAACTCTCTATATATCCATATACCTAATTATTATTCGACTTCATTCGACGCAATTTATTTTTTCTTCTTTGATTTCCTTACTGTAGCTGAGTCCCAGGCTTCAGCTCCACACACAGATATTTGAGAGTATCTAAGTAGAAAAACAGAAAACACGAACTGGCAACCCTAAGGTAGCCAACTTCCTATGTATCACTTGGCCGCACTTCATTATGTTTAAAGCAGAATCAAAACCTTCCTATTTAAAATTTTTATTTCCAGGGATTTGGGTAAAAATGTAAGGGAGGTATTATATAAAATCGCGTCAAATGAAGTCTTCTAATAATAGTGATAGAACTTCACATACTTGGGTAAGTTCATTTGATCACTAATTATATCGAAATCTGTGCGGCTGGTTTTGGAACAGCACAATGCTTGTTAAATCTCTGTACTAGGAAAACATAACGAATCAGTAGTCTCGAGTTGAAAGGAAACTGTTAAGTGTTAAATTAATAACGACCATTATGTATGTATGAGAGAACAATGAACTTCCGACTCGTTCTAACTCTGCGCAAATTACTCGGAATGTACCTCTTCGAAACAAGCAATTCTCAGCGATATATATTATCATCATAATTATATTTTTGAAATACGGAATTGTTGTATGTTGGTATCCCTGTATTTTGGTCCTGTTTCACTCTAATCCACTGAACAAATCTATTGCTGGATTGGATTCTACATTTTGTTCCACCGAGATCTATCAGTGGATTTGATTCTACATTTTGTTCCACTAAGATCCATCAATAGCTCTGATGGCACCCTCCGAGACCATATTCTAGCACATAAGGTGGCATGACAGTCGGTGCTACAATTTGTCGACTGGGATACGTTATTTTGATACCTGATGCGATTCTCTGATGATTCGTCGCTGCGTTCGTCGACAAGCTCACCGATGTCAAATACTTTATGAGTACGTATAATAATAGTAGTATACTTTATCGCCTTTGTTTATGAGGTTGTTTTTCCAACGTTTCTTGTCATCTCTTCATTTGTTTCACGGATGTTATCAAAGATGCAACGATGTTTGCTCTTAGAGAAACGCACGGCTGCAGAGATCGGTGGATTTATATTAGGCATTATGTCATTATAGCTGCAAGGGTATAAATAAACCAAAAATAGGTAAAATTGTATTTTATCAATGTGAAGAATATCATTGAAAGATGTATTTTCAGAATTCCAAAACAGTAGAGTAAGGTGCGACAAACCTCTAACTAAACAAACTTCATTAACCAAATGTAACTCTTGTTTAATAAGATTTTACTAGGGAAGGCTTACGTAAACATATATGATGGATATAACAATGGTGGCTTGTGGTTAAAGTGAGACCGTTTCAGTGAGGTAAAGTCCCAGGCCCTATTGCACAGTAGCGTCGTTGTAACCGTTTAGCCATAACAGTTCAATGTAACCAGCTAAATGGAAGGAAACGGTGACCCCGCACCTCGAGCCGAACAATACACCTCTGAACTGGACGGGCGGCCACTTGCAAAAGAACGCTCAGCTTAAACTCACTACACACTTGTTACAACTGTTACATACACTATGGAATTCATCAATACATAATGTATGCATTAAACGCGGGCACCGGCATAACAAACTGCTTTGATGAATTTATAACCTTATTTACGAGCTATGATTTACTGAAAAATATACCTACTACAATAAGTATTTCAACATAATATTATACTTACAGGCAAAACATCAACAAGTCTTATTGAGATTTACTCGTAATTTGCAATGCAATGTATTATTGTGAGGTAAATTCAAAAAACTTGACTAATGTCATTACATATAATTGTCTATAAAAATATATTGTATAGAAATCACGGGCTGCACTTTTTTGACCCCGTTTGCTAATGATGAGTTTATTATATATCAGCTAAGTATACAATTTATTGTTTACACACTTTAGCTGGTTTCAGTATCTAATATAGGCCAGTATAAATAGAATTTAACTTTGCACTAAATTTCCGATCCAATTTTTTTTATAAGTTGTAGGATCACTTACTGAGCATAAAATCATAAAATGCTGACATATCCAGGTGACGCCACAATCGCCATCTTGAAAAAAAGGTTTCGGCCGATATCTCAGAAACAATGCAATTTAGGGCAAAAGTCATAGAGATTAGATTAGACTACAAAATTATTATAATTAGATAATAGAATAAAATTTCGCATCTTTTGTTGCCAGTAAACTTTTTGTAAAACTTTTATCCGTTTTAACCGTTTACGATTTATGGCCTATTTAATGAACTGGTTTTCTATCGCGGCCAATAACTCTTGTAATATTAGATTAATCAATAAAATGCATCGATCCATTCTAAAAGATCAGTGTATTCTCTACAACTTTTGCTTCACATTTTTTTTCTAATGTCCATACTTTTTGAGCTATAAGACGTTTAATGTTGGACTACCGGGCGTAACTGGGGATAAAAGAGTGTTGAGATGAACCGTTGTAAAAAAAACCTCGGACTGAAATGCTCTGCCTGAGCTATGTGCGTGTTTCTCGATGGCACACAATAACAGATAGCGGCCGCTACAACTATACAAGCTTGGATTTTCAAGTAACGGACAAAAATATTTATATCATCTAGCTAGAGCATGCTTGCGGGTTGGGCGCTGGTCGAACGTAGGTCGATACGATGATAAAATAAAACTTCACAACTTAGCTTGTTGGTGTTCAGAGCTCAGGAAACAAGCATTGGTTATGCTTACAGACTTTCAAACAACTTCAACTTTTCTTCTAGTCGTCAGTCTTTGTGCTGGAAGCTATTTCGTAGAGTACGTCCGGAAAGTAACCTTTACCAGTTATTTTATTTTATTTTCTTAGGAAAACAAACAATGATAGTACTACTAAATTACTTAAAAAAATTACCACTAAACACCATTATTATGTTTCCGCATATTGCAACTAAGATACAAGTGTGTTTATTAGTTCGAGGGGCAATGTTTCCAGTGAATTTACAGGGCAAGAGATTAACCATTTTATGTCTCAGGCTGACAGCGCAGTACATTGCTATGCAGGGTTTTAAACTGTTGTAATAACTCTAGACGACCGACTTGCTGTTCTCGTCGCCAAGTTTCATAAATCAAAATAAAATTGGCATAATGTCTCACTTCTTCTACTTAGGGTCATTCGTAATGGGCCATTTCGCAAACGGTTTGGAAAAGGTGACAAACTATTAACGCAACAAGCGCGAAAAATAACTGCTAATTGTGAATACAAGCGACGCAATGACGCTTTATTTTCACTGCTCCCGCTCCCGCTGTTGCGCGTCCGCGGTGTGAGGAAACCGCTGCCGACAATTATATGCGGCTTTGTTTCTGCGGCTGCTTGAAACAACTCAATGCAGCTCTGTCTTCCTTGTGCAATATCTACCACAACGAGTACAGGCAGACATGTTCTAATACATTACACTGTTTATACTATCAACATAGAAGCTCAATTAGTTGAAGTGGCAGTGGGCAGGCCACATAGCACGCAGAACAGATGGCTGATGGGGCCGGAAGGTTCTAGAGTGGACCACGGACTGGCAAGCGCAGCGTACGTCGTCCACCAACAAGGTGGACTGACGACCTGATAAAGGTAGCAGAACGACGTTGGATGCAGGCCGCTTCCAACCGGTCCTTTTGGATATTTGTGGAGGAGGCCTATGTTCAGCAGTGGACGTCCTACGGCTGTGATGGTGATGGCTATCAAGGAGACAAGACATGATCGTGAGTCTGGTAGGAATTACTATGTCCTAAGTCCGACATAATTACTTTTCTTTACTTTACGTAAATTTTCTACTGACTTTCAAAAAAAGGAGAAGGTACTCAATTCGACTGCAGTTTTTTTATATATGTTACCTCATAACTTTCGACTGGGTGAAACAATTCTCACAATTCTTTTGTTGTTTGAAAGCTGGTGCTTTCCGTGTGGTTCCATTTAAATTTCATCAAATTCGGTCTATTCGTTTTTGAGAATACACTTCAATAACTGAATAGAGTGGAAGACGGTATGAAATTGATAGTTAACAAGTACAAACTAAGCTAATTTTGGAGAATCGTTCTGGTTCCTTTATCTGAGCCACACACTTTTGTAAGTATTTCAATACACATTTGCATAATGTATCAACACGTCATATTATACGTACATTCATTACTAAAAACGGCGCTTCATCAAATATTTAAATTAATAAAGGTGATACATCAACAAAAGTTCATGTGAGTAGCCACGCGAGCAAACCGTGTGTATTACTTATTTACGTATAAACGGGCGTGCAACATGATTGCATGAACCAACATTGTCCGGATTCACCCTTGTCCAGATTTTGAATTTTAAATGCCTTTTTAGTAAATACAAATTTGAAAGGAAATTCTACCGGTACGGCTTGTCTTTTCAACCTCTGAACTGAAGCAACAGAAACGATAGCTGGTGATTGTAGGGGCTGTTCCAGACAGCAGGCACGGATCCAGCCCACAAAAATGGTTGTGGTCACAGCCACCCACAGTAAATCATCAAAGTACCTACGATTCTAACATGAACTCTCTCATGATCGATATGCAGTAGCAAGTCGCACGCCTGATGTTAAACGTCACGCTTGCACATAACAGTCCAGTGTCATTCAAAATGTTGAACCAGATACAACACTTCAAACAGTGGATGGCATAGCACTGCGCTTTTTACTAGACTATAAAAGATGTTATTGCGCTGTAATTCCGCTGGAAACAACTACAAAGGAACGATGTCAAATGAAATGTAAAAGAAGCTTACGTGTCTTTTTCGCGAAAACGTTAATAATTTCACTGATATCCAGGTTTTGCATATTATATAAAACGTCATATCATCGGCCTGTCGAATATGAAAGTGCGACGTCTCATGTCTCATGTATTTTAGGGTTGTGGGCATGCCCATCGTGCCCATACGGTGGATCCGCGCTTGCCAGACAGTCGCTGAAGTGGCTCACAATGGTACGCATTCTAATTATACCCTCCGCATAATCCGCATCGGTGTAGGCCACATATAATATTGCAGTGTCCCACCTGGCTAATGTAACGTTTCCCAACTCGTACCCCCGCTCTAAGGCTCCCCGTGTTGCGGGAGGCATGGATGGACACACGGCGCTTCGAAGGTAGGGTCATTACCAATGAGCTAACGCAGCGGTCACCAATGTACCACATGGACGCGGGTACGGCAGCTATGTTTATTTTAACCATTTTACATTCTACAGACAAAAAGTCTATCCCGTAAATGACCAAGGAACTCTTTTACTTTGTGGTGGGACTGATGTGTAGCAGTCTTAGATCATATTTTACCCATTGTTCTCACGCAAGAGTCCATCTTGGTGTTAGTTCAAACTTAAAACACAGTACTGAAGTCTTGTTAGTTGAAGTATTATTTTGTGAAGGTGTAAAACTCAGAGTGATTTGGTGATTACAATGGATTTGATGTTTAGTTTACGATTTGTGCGTAACATGAATGTGTAGTTTGGTTTACTTTGATTGCTTGGTAAAGTTACTCAGTTAATGCATTGATACCTACCTAGCTTGTGGCCATCGCCGAGACAATGCGGGCACTATAATACATCACTATTCCAACTGTCTTCATTAAGTACGTGCACATACGGGCCGCTCTACACTGCCTACACTACTCTACGGATATATGTTTATTACATAGATATAGCCCTAAACTGCAGATATACTTACTTACTTCAATAAATATAAATCAAATCAAATAGGTTACATAGCTTCAGTTAAACAGTCTAAGCTAAGGGTTTGCCGCGTTGGGCGGGTCTGGGTTTATTTAATAGTATTTGCTCTGCCTAGCTTGCATGCCTCGCGCTGCTTGTTATTAATAAATCCAGGCCTTCCTTACTCATCCCGGATGGGTAAGGAGGCATTGGTCTTGGGGGAGAGCGCAAGTCGTGTAGATCCCCAAGGCAAGTCTGGTGGTTCTCTTTCACGTGGTTGCTGCCTGTTCTGGTCTATTTCCTTCAGAAATAGACGTAACTGAAACCGCCAGGCGCCGCGTGTCCGTACGTATATGTATTTATTTACTATGTGTTATATTATGTGTATTATGTTCTTCTGTCTTTCAAGTCTCTGTTCTTGCCTTGTTCTTGTCTTGTGATAGTTTACTGCTTTTCTTCTTTTCCCAATCCTAAGTTTCGATGCCCGGCGAGAGGATGAATGGCTGCAGGGAATGCAGTTGTGAGGGCTCACCCAGGCTGTCGAGCCTCTAAACTGACAACACCTAAAAAATGGCGGATTGTAATACTGATAAACTACCCCAGGTGGGTACCGTTAATGACGGAGAATCCCACCCTCCTACGGGAGGCTGCCCCTCGTATTCTGGGGGGGGGCAACAACCGCCTCGAGGGCATCAGCCCTCAACCCGACAACAACAAAAATGACGACCTTAGCATGATAACGGACTCCGATATATTGGCGACTGAACCGCGCGTAGTACTTGCATGCTGCGACGCAACAATAGGCGGGAATGAGCCAAAAGACCCGGCGGGGGAAATAAAAGGCCAGTTTCAGGGCCACCCTACGGACTCGTCTGTGGACCTCCTAGAGGTTTTCACTAACGACGTAGCAGAAGTGTCTGACGTAGATTCTGTCTACGGAATGGTGTTGCGCAGTGGAGCGCAGAGTGTGGATGCAGGATGCAGCCGTCGGAAGCGGCCGGCTTCTTTGCCCCTCGTGCCCGGGCATTTAGACTCGGACACGGAGACCGAAGGTACAGCGGCAGCTAAGGTGCCAACATCCAGAAGGGGGAGAGGAAAGACTATCAAAGCTGGCCCCTCCAGAGAGGTCTTCCTTAAACCGTCGCCGGTGGCTTCGGATGGAGAGCTTGGGGAGGTACTAAAAAACAGACGTTTTAAGAAGGGGCCAGTCGCTGCTGCAGTCACTGACATTGAGGCAGAGCCTGGAAGTGAGTCTGACGCTGTCCTGCTAGGTGACTTAAGCGGGCTGAACGCCCAAGAACTTAGGGCGCAGGCGGGCGAAAAACTCGCCTGCATTCTGGAGGTTGCCAAGAAATCAGGCAACCTTAAAGGTGAGTTTGTCGGCCGTCTGAAGAGGTCTGCATCAATCCTGAGGGAGGTGGTCGATGCTCTGGCAAGTAGGAGCGAGGCGGAGGAGACGCGGCGGCTTAGAGCGGAAAACAGCCGCCTGCGACTCGAAATAGAAGCTTCCAAGGCGGAAGTGAAAGCGCTTCGTCGCGGCTTTAGCGAAGCCAAGGCTGAAGCCGCAGCCGCTACCACTGCCGCTGCTGCCGCCACTACTGGGATGCAGGCACAATCCAATACACTACCAGGGGCGGAACTGATAGAGGAGCTGAAGCGTTCATTAACCATTACGTTCGGGGAAATGCTCAACGCCCGAATCGCGGTGGTCGAAGAGCGGCTTCCACCCGCCCCGACGGTTCGCCCGCCTCTCAAAGTGGATGCCAGGAAGACGGTGGTAGAGGTCACGGTACCTAAACCAACTTCGGAGCCGGCCCGCAAACCAGGCCAGGTCTCAAACGCTGCAACCAACCTTTGTAACGCACCGGCCGTAGTCCCCATGGCCTCCAAAAGAGTTCAAAGAGAGACCACCTCCTCCACCGTTACTCAGGCAGAAACCTGGATCACGGTGGTTGGGAAGGGCAAAAGTAGGAGGAAAAGTAAGGGTAAGGGGAAGTCTTCCCCTCCCTCTGCCATACCCGCAACTTCCTCTGCGACTCGTGCGACAAACAACAAATCTAAGCCGAAAGCTACCGCTTACCACAAGTCTGTGCCGGCGCTAGTATCCCCAAAATCCGCGGCTGTGGTGCTTTCACTACAGCCTGAAGCTGTGGAAAAGGGGATAACCTACAGCACTATCCTCAAGATGGCTCAGGAGAAGCTGAATATCCAGGAGATGGGAATAGACCAGCTCCGCTTTCGCCAGACTGCCACGGTAGCCAGGATGTTGGAGATCCCTGGCTCACAAAATACTGAGAAGGCGGACAGGCTCGCGGAGAAGCTCCGTGGTGTACTGTCAGAGGTGGCCAGCGTAACCAGACCCGGGAAAGTCACCGACTTAAAGATTACGGGTCTGGATGATGCGGCTACGAAAGAGAAGGTGGAAGCGGCAATCGCCGAAGCGGGCCGATGCGATGTGCGGCTGGTAAAAGCTGGGGAGATACGCTGCGGTTTTGGCGGCGTCGGGTCCATACTCGTCTCCTGCCCAATTCCAGCAGCCAAAGTGCTGCTGGAGAGGGGCAGGCTCTTAATAGGATGGAGCTCAGTACGAGTGATAGCATTAGGGGTGCGCCCCATGCGCTGCTTTAGGTGTATGGGGCTGGGGCACACGCGTCCCCAATGCCCTGCATCGGCCGACCGGGGAAATCTTTGTTTCAGATGCGGAGATACAGATCATTGGGCAGCCAGCTGCAAAAAGACTGACCTGCGCTGTGCAATATGCGCGGAGACGGGTAGGCCTTCTGGCCATGTGATGGGGGGACGCAACTGCGCTCCTCCGAAGACAAAGGGGACGGCCAATAGGACCCAAGCCGTCCCTGTGGCACTGAATAAGCCAACACTCGAGGCCATGCCCCAATCGGCATGTGAGGAGGTTGTAATGTCTGACTGATGGATCAAGTCCGACATTACAACCTTCTCCAGACGAATCTAAACCACTGTGCCGGGGCTCAAGATCTGTTTATGCAGAGCTTGGCGCAGTGGCAAATAGACGTAGCGGTTGCAGCAGAACCTTACTATGTTCCCCCCAATCCATACTGGGCAGGAGACTTAGACGGTACTGTGGCCATTGTGGGACGGACTGGTGGGGGTCCACCCCTCTCAGTGGAAGAGAGGGGCTCAGGATACGTAGTGGCCAAATGGGGAGAGTATGTTGTAGTCGGCGCATATTTCTCCCCCAACAGACCCGTTGCGGAGCTAGAGGTCTTTGTAGACCTTTTGACAGCAGCGGCAAGGCGACAGGCACCGCGTCAGGTCCTAGTACTGGGAGACCTGAATGCCAAGGCCCGGGAATGGGGCAACCGTTCCACTGACTCTCGGGGAGAGGTTATCAGGGAATGGGTGGTTGCCACAGGACTGAATCTGTTGAACACAGGGTCAGTCCACACGTGCGTGCAGCACAATGGGGGGTCCGTGGTGGATATATCTTTCGCCACCCCAGGTGTCGCAGCACGTGTCCGGAACTGGAGGGTGTTGTCGGAGGTAGAGACTCTCTCAGACCACAAATACATAAGGTTCGAGATCTCTACCGCCCATAACCACGGAGTGTCTCAGCGCGTGGTGCGTGCGGATTTTCCACGCTGGGCAATTAGTCGCCTCGACACAAAGGTCGCAGAAGAGGCTGCAATTGTCCAGGCGTGGTTGGCCGCCCCCACACACCCAGAAGTAAACGTCGCAGCAGCTCATTTCCGCGAGGCAGTGACGGCCGTGTGCGATTCGGCGATGCCGAGGTCTCGGAGGCGCCCCGATCGCCGCGAGGTGTACTGGTGGTGCACGGAGATTGCAGATCTTCGAGCCACCTGCTCGGCGGCTCGTCGGCCTTACACCCGCTGCAGGAGGCGGCGCAATGGCCGTACCGACGCCCAGCTGTCAGCCGAGGAGCTTGCGACTGAAGGCCAATTGTACGGTGTATATCGAGATGCCAAGCGGGAGCTGCAGCTGGCCATCAGTCAAGCAAAATCGCGGGCCTGGGGTGAGGTGCTGGTAGGCCTCAACAGGGATCCCTGGGGGCGTCCATACAGAGCCGCTCGGAATAAGTTCCGTGGCCAGACGTCTCCGATAGCAAAATCCCTGGAGCCAGAGCTACTGGGCAGGGTGTTGGAGGGGCTCTTCCCAGTCACGGATCGTGACTACAGCCCTCCATCGATGTCACCGTCCTGCCCAGAGGAACTAGACCTGGCCTCCATCCCACCTGTCACAGAGCTGGAAATGGAGGATGCTGTCGGCCGCCTATGCAGGAAGAAGACGGCCCCAGGACCAGACGGGATCCCGGGGCGAGTCTTGAGAATTGCCCTAGGGGAATTAATAAGTCAGCTTCGGGTAGTCTTCGACGCGTGCCTCACGTCGGGACAGTTCCCGAAGCTGTGGAAAGATGGCCGACTGTGCCTTCTGAGGAAGGAAGGTCGAGCCGTGGACTCGCCGTCTGGGTATAGACCCATTGTCTTGCTGGATGACACGGGCAAGCTGCTTGAGCGAGTGGTAGCATCTCGTGTCATCCGGCACCTGGAGGGTACTGGGCCTGGGCTGTCGGAGGCCCAGTTCGGGTTCAGAGCGGGAAAGTCTACCATTGACGCCCTGCTCTGGCTCAAGCAGTGGACGCAGGATGTTGTCAACGAGGGAGAAAAGGCGTTGGCTGTCTCGCTTGATATAGCTAACGCCTTCAACAGCCTCCCTCATGAAGCCATACAAGAGGCGCTCAAATACCATGGAGTGCCCTTGTATCTGCGGAGGCTGCTGGCCGATTACCTCCAGGACCGCGCGATCCTGGTGGAAGGACGCGATGGTTTGAGGCACTGTCGCGTCTCCTGCGGTGTTCCGCAGGGCTCGGTGCTGGGACCGCTCCTGTGGAACGTAGGCTACGACTGGGTGCTTCGTGGTACGCTTCCTGCAACCATGCGGGTCGTGTGCTACGCGGATGACACTCTGGTCGTGGCCAGGGGGAGGGACCTCAGGGAAGTGGTGCGGCTGGTTACGGTGGGTGCATCCCTCGTGATTGACCGCATACGCGCTCTGGGACTGGAGGTTCAACTCTCCAAAACTGAAGCCCTACTGTTCCACGGGCCTCGGGGGGGTCCCCCTTCTGGAACGCGAGTCATCCTGGATGGGGTCCCGGTCCTGGTTGGAACCCAGATGAAATATCTGGGCCTCAACCTGGACGGACGGTGGGCTTTTGGAGGTCACTTTTCCCGAATGGCCCCAAGAGTGGTAGGAGCCGCAGCCGCCTTAGGTAGGCTGCTGCCCAACGTGGGTGGGCCGAACGCCAACTGCCGTCGGCTATACTCTGGAGTGATCCGGAGTATGGCTCTGTACGGGGCACCAGTTTGGGCGGACGCTCTCAGCCGCCAGAACAAGGCCCTGCTGCGACGTCCGCAGCGGGTTATCGCGACTAGGGCGATACGCGGATACCGGACGGTGTCCTGGACGGCGGCGTGCGTGTTGGCCGGTGATCCTCCTTGGGAACTTCAAGCAGAGATCCTCGCCGAAGTGTACCACTTTGTTGCGGCGAGGAAATCGCGGGGTGACCCCCCAGCGTGGGAAGAGCTGACACGCATGCGGTTACAGGCGCGGGCCGCCCTGTTGCAGCGGTGGACGGAAGACCTGGCTCCACCAGTCCCTGGGCAGTGGACGGTGGAGGCCATCCGCCCGGTCCTTCGGGGGTGGGTGAAGCGACGTTTCGGGTCGCTCACTTTCCGATTGGTGCAGGTGCTTTCCGGGCATGGTTGTTTCGGAAAGTAGGTGCACCAAATCGCAAGGCGGGAGGCGACCCCAGCCTGTCACGAATGTGGGGCGCCGGAGGATACGGCGCTCCATACGCTGGAAGTGTGTGCTGCATGGGGTCCGCAGCGGCACACACTCTCAGCGATAATCGGCGGAGATCTCTCGCTGCCGAGCGTGTTTAACTCGATGCTCGGCAGCGAGAGATCGTGGCAGGCGGTGGCCACCTTCTGCGAAGCAGTGATAGCGCAGAAGGAGGCCGCGGAGCGGGTTAGGGAGAATGACGTTCGAGCTGACCCACTCCGGCGCAGACGAACGGGGGTACGGAGGAGGCCGTTTGCTCGGCTCCTCCCTCCTCCGTAGTGGGGTCACTGGTGAAGAGTCGGGGGACTCTTCGTCGGCTTGCACGACCCCACACGTCTGAGGAGTGCCCTTGGTGAGCAAGGGCACCCCTTCACAGGCGCTGAGGCCCGGTTAAGATCAATCCGGGCCTACCGCTGGGGCGAGATTGTGAATGCCAGCGCAACCCAATCTCGCACCATCTGGCGGAGGACTGCTCACGGGGGGGTTTTAGTGGGTCTGAGCCCCACATACCCCCTTCCGTCTACCCCCGTAGCGGAAGGGAAGTGGACAGCATTTCCCCCCCTCAAAAAAAAAAAAAAAAAAAAAGGGTTTGCCGCGCCGGTGGTCACGGATTCGAATCTTACCTCGAACCTAATTTTTTTTGAGTGTTTTTAAATATAAATTATACATAGTTTCTAATATACATAACAATTTTTTTTGGGGTTTTACTTAGTTTTACTAGGTGCGTGCATTTTAAAGCCTTCAGCTGTCACGGAACCACACACAATAGATAATCTATTGTCGCCCAGCCGTGCTATTCTCTAATGATTCGTCGACGAGCTCACTGATGTCAAATACTTTGAGATATCGCCCTTGTAAATAAGGCTGCGTTTCCAACGTTCCTTGCCATCTCGTCATCTGTTTCACGGATCTTGTCAAAGATAAAACGGTGTTTGCTCTTAGAGAATCACACGGCTGGTTAACGGCAGCGGAAGGGTGTTATATATATATATATATATATATATATATATATATATATATATTTATCATACAAAGAAACGGACAAACATTGAAATCTCAGGTTTTTTTACCATTGGAATAATATATAATGCATGTTACATATTGTAAGTAAGCGCATACTTTAATTAGAATGCAAACGGCGCCGCGGCGAGTGACCTCGCAGGGGACGGCCGGCCGGCCCCGGGCTCGGCGAATGACCCTCCGTTCCGTGACTCCCCCAACAACCCCCTACCACTACCACTACCACCACCGTTCTGCGAAACGCTTGTTTACCGGCTCGGAGTCCGCGCTCAAACGTTACGTTACGACAAACGTGTTACTAAACTACTTCTTCTCAGTCGTTTCGCTCTTGACAGAGCGGTCGTGGTCGTCATGTAGTTGTGGTGGAGGCAGATGTAATGCGCCTCACGATGTCATGCCATCCCCCTCTATTCGCTGTCATCCTGGTACACTCATGCAAGGAACAGACTTGATCTGGTCAGTCCATCGCATGGGTGACCTCCCGCTAAACTACTATCACACAATTATTGTTTTAAATACTTACTTTTACTATAACATTTATATTAAATAAAAATGTTTATATTAGTACAAAGTTATATTTTTTTCTAGTTAGTGTCTTGTACTTAAACTGTAGTTAAACCAAATACTTTTATGGTTCTTCACGCGGGTGAAACCGCGGAGCACAGCTAGTAAAATATAAAATTGATCACCATGAAATAAAACTGTCATTACGTTTCATCACCCTTGACTGTTTTTGTGCTTTATCACTTTCGTAGGCAACCCGAAATCCGTCAAACGAAATTTCGTAGGTAGGTATGTCGTTTTGGGAGGAAAAAATACACCCTCTACTTTTATTGCATCGATCGTTAGGGTCAATTATAAGGATGCAATCTCTCTAACAAACTTGATCAATTAAATGGAAGAAAAACCATGAAATCTGGACTTATTAATTTATTTAATTATATATATACTTAATTATTGACCCTAACGATCGATGCAATAAAAGTATAGAGGGTGTGATTTTAACAGATTTTAGTCGGTTCGATTCCCGGGTGTGGTAAGCGAATTTTCGCAAATCTTTGAATGCATTTCAATAATAAAGGACCGTTTTCTTTGAGTACACTTTTCTTTCTACAGTATTAAGAGTAATTTCCCTTCAAGTGGCATTATACAATTCTACGCTGCATTTTCTTTTCACATTGCGTTCTTTACACTGAGCTATCACAAACTGACACATCTTTGACAGAACTCTATTGATAGAAGATACGTCATCATTACGATCTTAAAGTAGCCGGAGATTTAGTTATTTTGTCCATGCTGTGCCCAAGAATATAACGTGTATTCACCCGCGTGGTGATGAATGATGATAAAAAGTATCCTATGTGTTAATCCCGTGCCCCATCTACCTCCATACCAAATGTCATCAAAATTGGCCCGGCCATTTGGGCATGAAAGTGTAACAAAGTAACAAACATCCTTAGATTATATATAAACGTCATAATCTAAGCAACATCCACACATCCATACTCACAAACTTTCGCGTTTATAATATTAGTAGGAGGATTTCCATCATCACATTAGATTTCTCATTACTGTTTATAATTTAAAAAATAAAATTAATTTCCTGTTCTGCGCATGTCAAAGTGCAAAATAAACTGTTACTTTTTACCACACCTCGACACATACATACAAACATAACATCGTGAAGTACTCAGTACCCGGATTTCAATCCAATACTAGTTCCGAGGTGTGAGATGCATCCGTAGGGATGCTCTCCCTTAGTATCTGAAAGAAAGAGTTCTATACCCAGGTGTTCTATAGGCACTATTATATTCGTTTGAGAACTAATTACGCATTACTATATTAAAAAAACTGTGGTTTTAGTAACACATTTTCGTAACCATGATGGTTGAAAGATCCAGTTTTGTGTTCCAAGCACCTTTACCAGCAATTTTATTATTAATTCTAATAGCCTATAAGAAAAATAAGTATGTTGCCCTGAATGTGTAGCAGCGCTTTACACACTCCTGGTTACTCCGTGCCTCTCGACAACAATCACATTAGGGGTGGCGACCTCCCATTATGAATAGCTAATTTCTTTAAACGGATTCCTTACCGCTGACCTGGAAACCGCTGTGCTAATGAATACGTTGCCACCCCCTACAACTGTTATAATAAATCTCAGCTAACCTAAAAATATTATTTTATTATTTCTCTTGTTCTATTTATAGTTCGGTGAACTGAAGGCAAGTTTAGTTTTACCTACAGATTTGCATATAATACGGTCTTTAATTCGAAAACTCTTTTTATAAGATACCTATGGTACTCTGTCGGTAGATTGAACCTATTTAAACATGCTTCTATCGGACAGAACAGAATGGAACTGGTAGGCTTTACTATGTGTTTCACAATATTGTTTGTATCTGATAAGCCGGCATATGGTAGACAACTTCTTTAACCGCCAGCGTCGCAAACTAACCGGGTGTGAAATCAGCGAGCCCCAGTTCTGAAGAGCAATCCGCGAGCACGCGATCAATCAATCCGTTCAATTGTGCTGTCGAGTCATACTCACTACAGTTAGCATGTTCAAACGAGCCATTACTATTGTGTTAATAACCGTTACTTCATCAATATTGTGCACGTTGGCGCACAGTTGTGCAGATCAAGTGACGAAACTGAACACCGTTGTGGATTCGGACATGCGATACGAGACGGTTGCTGGTGAAGTCGATACGGTTCGATCAGCTGCAGAACGTGTTACCTTGGATTTCGATTCTATTGAAATGGAGAGCGTTTCGTCAATGATTTTATATCTTTATGTCTATTTGTAAAATACATGCCATGTTCCTACTTCACGAGGGCAGCGATCCAATTTTAGAGTCAACCAAACCGTGGTACATAGGTAGAAGGAACAAATTAATGTGATGCACGAGAGTAAAATATATCTACAGATATAAACTGTATGAATAATATATCTATCTAAAAATCCAGAATCAGAAAATTTAATAAAAAAAAACATCTACAAATAATAGCGCTTGTCGCGCTCGCTACGCGGGCACGACTGGGCTCATTGACGTACATTTTTAGGTTCGCTGTTTAAGATATTTACTTGAAGTTTATAAAGTTCCGAGATTTAAGTATAGAACAAAACATAGTTAAGTACGGTACTAAAGGTACAGTGTCCCAGCCACAGAGCAATATAGGTCTGTGGTCCCAGCGCTATGAGACATGGGCAAGTACTATGAGTAATGAAAACAGGAACCTTTATGGAAGGTGCCATCATTTTATTAACAATATTTTTTATTTATATAGGAAAAAATTACGATATTTGATATGACAAAATCAAAATCAAATCGGGGGCACTTACAAATTTACATATTACTTTATTACTCCTTATATCTTATGTATTATTTGATTACTTCCTAAATCTACGACGGATCGAAACGCGCCCACGACTGAGAAGATCCGGCAAGAAAATCAGCGGGTTTGTCTTTACATATATTTTTTTATCGCCACTTACTTAATATAATTAACAAATGTTCGTTTATTTTTAGCTCCAGTGTGTTGCCTTACAAAAGAGACCATAATAATGGTATCAGTAGGGCAAGACACGCTATACTCTGACATCGTGTGACATCGACTGGATCCTGGAGTGATCAGTCCCCTGTTTATCGTCCAAGTAATCCAAAATTTTGTAATAACCTTTTTGACAGAGTTTAGTTTTAATAGTAATTTTAAACTTATTAATAGGCACATCTCGAATAACATTGGGAACTTTATTATAGAATCGTATTATATACATTGTCCCATAAAAGAATGACATACTCTGTGGAGACGCGTCACATGTTCGGATAGCTTGAGCTTATTCCGCGTGTTGATGGAATGAGCATCGCTCCTTTTTTTAAAACTGTTTATGTTTTTCTTGACATACATTAGAATTTTATAGATAAACTAATAGACAACAGTTAGAATGTTTAACACTGATTGAAATAGACAAACATTCAGACTGACAGATAAACATTAGACATTAGACATAAACATTAGACACGGATTTTAGAAGGGAGATCTCACTTCCTATAAATCCATGTATCATACTATTTCTTTCTAAGATGCTCACGGGAATAAAAAGAGGTTTTTTATTGGTATTGGTCAGCTCCGCCAAAAAGCGATTAAATAGAGCAATGGCTATATTTAACATAGTATTCTTTTTGTGACCTGGATTACTGTTTAATCAGAAACTTGCCGTGAGCGGCCACCACCAGCTTCAGAGCTTCTATCACGAATATATCCCAGAACAAGACGTAAGTAATACCTACAGCATCAGCAGCCAGAAGCTTAGGCTTCAGGGCGCGCTTGTGCCGATACAATCTCAGAAGCACGCTTTCTGTTCATCCCATCTGCCGCATATCTCGCAGGAAGTATGTGGAAATGTCGTGTATAGTGTATTATGGGATAGTGCAGAGACTGACCTTGCGCCTGCAGCTCCGGAGGAGTCGCCAGCATCAGCAGCGCGAGGCTCAGCGTCAGGGCGAGCATGCTGCCGCTACCGGTTCGGACGCATGCCGGATACTGGAGTGCTCCCACCCTGGACAAAATGATATGTCAACATTTGTAACTTGCAACGAGTAACTATTCGTTATTTGGCTCTGCCCAAAGCTCTGCTCAGTTTACCATTTTACCAAGTAAGTAGACGAAAAAGTCGTTAAGCTGCTAAAGCTTCTCACAGTGCTTTCACTAAGTGGTTGTTACACACGCCTTGGTCGGTACCACTGCTGGTCCAAAACAAACTCCAAACCCAATACCTCGACGTGACGAGCGCAGTATGAGCAAAACTATACATAAGCTCTGGGTAGTAGTGCAACTGTTGCAAAGCGTTGTGCTTACCATCAGACGCATAACTTGCCTGCCTCGTTATTTTGTTGCATAAAGAAAAACCTTAAACAATAGACGTTGTGACTGCGCTGGCGAATACGTTCTTTAGTCGACTCGCACAGGGATGCTATAGCCCGCTCGTACGTGACAGTTCGTCAGGGGAATTCATAGCCTTAGTGCGGTTACTACTTGGATGGGTGCCCGCTACCCGCACTTACAGCTGATCAGTTCCGCGCTTCGGAGCGCACACGTTACTCTGTCCGCACCGACAGCACCTCGTTTGTTATCTTACCACCGATAGTTAAATCATATTGGAAGTTTCCGGACTATGCCACCACTTGCGGTGTCCTTCGAACCTTCACTAAGTAATGCTTGTATTCTCTTATGCTTCCAGGTACAAACGGTCGTAGTTATTGTTTTGGATGGTGGAACATTCGGCTTCATTTCTTTAATCAATGGTGTTTAGATTTCATCACATTGTTAGAAGCGCTTTCCCCTCTCATGTTGATTTTCCGACTTAGCGAGCGTTTTCAACTTAATAACAGGATTTCTAAAGTTGAAATGACAAACATTTTGTAGACAAAGATCAAGTCATTAGACGATGCGCGAGTAGCACATTTGTAATTGCTTTCGACATGATGGCCGTCCGCAACGCAATACGATCTGGAAATTGTTTCATCTGTACCTCGGCGATGTTGAACGCCTTTCTGATTTCAATAAAAACGTCTGATAAGGCGCACGCGCACTTCTCAATAGTATACATAGGTGTCTACCTACTTACCTCAACATCAGTTTGCTCATTATCTCTTTGTATCAAGAATGCTGAGAGGTTTAGGGAGGAGGTGGGTGAGCACCTAGCTTTATTTTAAGGGTTCCAAGACTCTTTGTATATACTGGAAGATTTGGCAACTTTGACAAGAATTAATTACATTACTTGTGCTTACCAGTAGGTAAGAGGTATCTATGTTTGAGTTTTAGTTGTTTTATCTTTGTTCGGTGAAGATTGAGGGTGTACCTACATCTTACATGACATATAAGAGATTGTACTTATAGCGAGAGTAAGGTCTCACATCCAGAACAATAGTTTCCGTCCGTGACAGCCACAAGACTAAAAAATTTAGCTACAAAGCTAAATCACAATTTATCTAATCCCATTCAGCTTGCTATTGAATTCGTGATAGTGCAAACTGCATTTCTACACGTGCCTGTACATAAACAAGATAATTAAGGCTATTAAAGTAAGTAGATCTAAGTGTTACAAATAAGGCTGGCAGCCTACTAAGGCATCGTCTACTTGGGGCAGACCAGAACAAGTCGACAACCTCGCAGGTCCGTATTTAGAAAGCGTAAAAAACTTCAAAATCGCAACGCAACGATCGCGGGCTGATTTCGCTTTCCTCCACATAGACTAACTACTTTACATGTGAGCATTGTTTTATATGTTATTTGGACCGTTAGTGTTGGAGCAATATGGTTACGTTAGCTCTTACAGAAACGCGACGTGTTTAGGTGGCGAGCAATTGAGAGCGAGTGATTGGTGAAATATGATACTGAAATTATTGTAAGGATTAACTATTAACATGACCTATCTTCTATAATATAAAAATAAACCCTTATTTCTCCTGGTCACGATATGACTTGAGAACGGATGGAACAATCTCGCTAATTCTTTTTTGTTGTGTTAATTATTGTCAAGAGAAGGTTCTTATGAAAGAAAATCCAAGAAAAGACGGCAGGTTATGGCAAGGCCGAAGGCAGAGCCTACTACGCGAACGAAATCGCGGTAAAGTAGTCGCTAGAAGATAAAAAATTTACGATTCCGTTGGAAAAATCTTCGAAAAAGCTTCATCGGGAGCTATCCACTCGAGGAATGGTGGAACAGCTCCTAATGATGATTTGTGTAGTGTTTTGGGTGAGTTGTAATGCTGCGTTCTTTCAGCAATTTTAAACATTGGCAATCACAAAAATAAATCCCAGGGGTAGATTGGTAAAATGGTTCTTACTGACAATAACAAGGCTTAGTTGAACTAGTTCTGCACAAATAAGTACTAGGAGTACATACATTCATTATTGCTTGTGTGGCTCTAAGGATTTATTGTGTCAGTGAGCTAATGGTTTTATTCAATACTCCAGTAGCAGATTAACACGCTATCCTCTTTTTAATAACTGCAGCATCAAATAGAGGTTTCATCGATTGACAGCGTGTAAAAACCTAACGAGCTGATAATGGGTATAAGTTTTGAAAAACGCTCTGACAGTTGTGCACGGCGTTGCGTGGGAATGAGGGGCGGGGGGGAGGAGCGCATTGTTGTTACGGGATTCGGCGCTACTGGGCTAATAGGTTATCGGTCTCAGTGTTTGTGAGCATTTAATGTTCGATTTTAAATTAGAGTCTACAGATTTTCCAGTTTTACTTAATGCAAGACAAGTGAAGTTAAAGTTTCGGTTAAGGTTTTAAACCTCCGAGTACGTGTTCATGGTAATGTTAAGACGATTCATTTACAACGCTTGTTTCACTGAAGACAAAGCCGTAATGTACTTCTAAGAAGACATGATTAGGAACTGCATTTACAAACCTATGGGAGCTTTTATGGTTTAGTTGTAATACGTGAGAGAAATAGTCACAGTACGTTATGCAAGAAACATGACAAGCGCGACACTAACAACACTTCTTTCCGAAATCAGATCACTTTTGAAAGGGTTTATATAAAATCCAAATAACCTGTCCCAACATCGGGCGCACGCACGCGTGAGTGGACTGGGCTATCAGGTAACGAAGGGCGTCACGGATGGGTCGCTCGTCAAGGAACCACCGCTCGTTATGTGGACTTACTGCGGAGTTATGTCACACATGTGCCGTGTGAGATACTTCCACTAAAATATTTATGCGTATGCATCAATAGTAGGTATACTGATCTGACCAGACTCTAGCAAACGGAAGGTCCTACGTATCTCATATCACTTATTAGATTGTATATACCTACTCGTTCATAATTAAAATCGTGTAAAGAGATCGGAGCAAGGCAGTCATTGATGGTTTCGAGCGCTATTGGTCCGAACTAAGGAGATGGTTAAAGTAAGTAAGTACGAGTACGTTTAAGTGATTGTATTTATTAACATTGATAGGTAAGCCTCTAAACTTTTTTACATGCCTTACGCCGTCATTACACAATATAGTCTTGGCTGAAACTTAACAAGGATGCAAACGTTATTAGGCTCTACTCAGTTACCTATAGTCTAAGTTCCTTTCACGGTATTATTATGTATGAGTATCTATAGGTCTTGGAAAGCTCAAAGCTCCGGATTTTGTTAGGTGTGCTGGAAACTCCACCTGGCGGGTGATTTGTGAATCTTTCTAGACTCCTTAGAAAACCTGCGCGTTTGACTGTTTGTTGATGGTGGAGGTGGTTTAGTGAGTAGTTACATCTCGATATAACTACGTTCCGATATGAAAAGATATTTCTTTGGTAAACAGCTTGGACTGATAGATTGCAAGTAGACGTGATGGACGACTAAGGCGGTTGCTAGTAAAATATATTTAGAATAGGGATTGTTAGCATGTGACCGCGTTCCGCACTGTCGAGAGGCTCGACGGCAACTCGTTCGGAACGCAGTTACGGTAACGCGCCGCTCGTACGCGCCGACAGTAATGAGCCTGCTGCATGTACTGCCTATTGCACCGTGCTGCAGGTTTCGTTCGACTTCAATGACGCCTGCGGGCCTCCGCCAGAGCTGCAAGTCTCCATGTCTCACAATAATCAATGTACCTAATACGAGCGTTGCGAGATTATTTAGATGGCTCTGTTACATCTCTATCATTAACCACATTATTGATCAATTTTGCTATGATTATGAAATTTACTGTTATATGTATTTGTAAAGCAGGCGCTCGGGATGATAATTGTATGGGGTATTTTTGGGATACAAAATAACTTTTGTACTTTGCGCTCCATTCATAAAAATGTCCATTTCAATTTGTATCTTAATCCATTCGGCCGTTGCGACGAAAAGACATTATTATCGAAATTGAAAATGAATATCTACTTGAACAAGCTTTCGCAGTTATAATCATCGTTCATAAATTCTAAAGATTCGAATTCGAAGTAGAAGGCGGTATCACACTAAACCTAGAATAACGCTGGCTAAATCTGGCTCGCTGTCGGAACTATTACGTGCTTGGCGACAGATTTTCAAACTTTAGAGTTGTAAGTAGTACGGCGGACACCAAGTTCCCTACTACCAAGTTGTGGCCAGCCTACTAGCATCCAGCTTTAGCAGTGTTCAAGTTAAATAAATATCCGAGCTATCACGTACTGAAATATCATAGTATCCATAAGTGTAAGCGTAGTTTTCCGCTGTACACTCAGGGGTTCCTCGAAAGCCAGCACTGCGGTGTTGGCCCAACGCGGTGCGGCGCGGCGCGTGCCCAACTGGGTCTCTCCGTTGCATGGCGTCATGCTTCCACAGCTTTCAACACACCCATTGGCTTCTTTCCTACCGCATTACTATGTAAATATGACTTATGGCCATATAAATGCTTATGAATGTAGGTATACCTTAAGTAAATTAAGTTAAATACAATCTGTTTAGAGACTACTCTGTATTACCTAGTTCTGTGCTATACTCTTCTGTACTGGTCGAACAGTATAGACCTCGCCAGCACAGTATTATCAGCGTCTATTTTTCGCAGTACTTCACAACCTATTATTTCGGAAACCACTTGACCAATAATGCTCATATTCGAAAAGGTACCTAATGTATATACCAAATGTTATCGGTAGAACCACGGGGTAAAACACACATACCAAGTTTCATCAATATTAGTTGAAAAATGCGACTTGTACAAGTTGTACAGGAAGACGAACGAACAACCTAACAAACATACGGATAGATGAAAGCTACGAACAGATATTAATTTGTTCGTAGGATTTGGAAGTCAATTTGGCCAGTTAAAACAGAGACTCTTCGCTCTCTTCGCTCGCTCGGCTAATTATAATGTGTTTACGTGTTTGTTTGCGCGTGTGTCGGCAGAATGTCCGTGGGTTTTTAAGATCGATTATAAAATTGTTACAAAGGACCTCCCCTTTATGTTCAGCAGTGGACGTCCTACGGGCGAGATGATGATGATGATGATGATGATGATTGTTACAAAAAATAAAAATTATTTAGCAATTGAGTAGTTAAAGCAACGATAAAAACTGTTGTGGGCCATTTGAGACTGAGATATTTACGAGTAATATTTGCTAATGTACTGAATATTTTCTACCAAAACCGTTGTGTTATGTTGTAATCCAGTGGGTGTAGTGGGTGGTGGTAGCTTTCTGTGAAATGTAACACCACACCACAAACAGTAAGTAAAGGAGCAACTACGGCACTTTCGATTCTCGCATGACGTCGTGTTGGGATGCTGCGAGTTCGTAAGTAATTACTACTTTAGGTTACTTAACTGTGGGTTAGTAGCTAAGTACATAATCATTTCAGTTTTATTTACTTTAATTCAGTACCTATAGGTATGTAATGGCTTTGAAGGTCGAGTCACCCACGTCCCATGTACGTATTAAGACTGTTCGTATAGACATACCCTTCAGCGAATCTCTAGCCTTATATAGAGAAAAAAAAAACTATATAGCCGAGTGCTCGTGCATGTGATTATGCATTCAATTACGACGTCAGTATCGCCGAAAGTTCAAGCCCAAGGTAAGGATCTGGAACCTAGAGCCAGGAATGGCTGCAATGCCCTCGATTACCCCCAAGCTATCGTCACAGATTACTGAATAGTTACTACGTAACTATCATCGCTTCAAAAAATTCTAGGGGGAATCGCTTGTACAATATATATACGTCAAATACTTGGAAATATAGAAGACTAATAACTCTCATATTAATAAAAACGATAATTGAAACAGCTGAACAGACATTTGTGCATATACAAGCGTCTTCACTGTTGGTGTTTTTATTTATTAGTGCCCTTTACATTATATCGTCTTGAGGAGCCGAGGACCTCACAGGCGCGGATCCAGCACATAAAAAGGTTATGGTCACAGCCACCCGAAATCCGGCCAAATGCGAGTCGGAGTATGAACTCTCTCATGATCGATATGGTATCAAGATGCTCGCCTGATGTTAAGCGTCTCGCTTGCCCGTTGTAGTCAGGTGCCAATCAGAATTTTGAACAAGGACTTTACACTAGGGTTACTACAATTACACTAGGGTTTTGACTTCAAAACCGTGCATGACAAGGTAATGCACTGCGCTTTTTACTCTAAAATAATAAGATGTTCTAGCTCTGTAATTTTTGGAAACAAATACAAGGGATATCAAATATTTTCAAATGTACTTTCGTATACATTTTACATTAAATAATTTTATTTAGGTGATTACTAAAATTACAAATGCAAGCTTACGCGAAAACTTCTTTTTCGCGAAAACATTAATAACTTCATCGATATCCAGGTTATCAAACGCGAAAGCGTGAAGTCTAATGTCACAAGTATTTAAGGATTGTGGGCATGCCCATCGTGCACACTCGGTGGATCCGCGCTTGGGACCTTATCACCTAAAGTTGAACTTAATCGTAGTTTGACACAGTCCAATTCGGTTAATTCTAGTCAAACTGGGATAGGAAATTAACCTACCACGTCACAGCCAAGTACGTAGAACCAGAGCGATATAAACTACGGGAGTGCAGTGTAGTAAGTACTTAGCGGGTGTACACGCAAGGTGCGCTCGAGGGGTGCTTCGGTACGGAAGTGGGGAAGGATGAGCGCTGTCCTGTGGCCCGCCGCCCGTGACCAAACAAAATACTTTATTTCGTAACGGACTTTATTCTTACAAAACTACTATACATACTAATATCATAGAACGGACATCTCTGGATCTACCAGTTCGATTAGAAAAATCATTTTGTGTATAATAATAACCAGATTCATGAGGATAATAGATATAAGCTATTCAGCACTAGGCTATACAGGCTATTTTCTATCTAAGAAAACCCGGTGAGCCCGCAGGGCGCAGCTAGTGGATATGAATGTAATGGTAATATAATATGTAATGGTGCGATATTGAATTGCAGAACCGTAATGTGATTGTCAAAGTCGAGAGTGTAGTTATTTTGCTTAGAATTTCAAGTAGGTACCTACATACATGTAAGTACTGGATCCTACCAACCAACCTACATGGAATATACTTTGATCAAAGTACTTGGAGCGCGCGGTTACTAAGTTCGCTTAGATAATGACGACTACCTCAGTACACCGTACCGCAGAATAAGACAATATTTACTTGTACCAAGGAATAGTACCCTTTACATTACCTATATTTGACAGGCCTGTTGGTCTAGTGGTTAGTGACCCTGACTGCTATGCCGGAGGTCGTGTAATGAGCACGATCATTTGTTCTGTGTCTGGGTGTAATTTATCTATAATATGTATGTATTTAGAAATATATAAGTATGTTTATCAGTTGTCTAGTACCCATAACACAAGCTCTGCTTAGCTTGGGACTAGACGGCGTTGTGTGATAGTTGTGGAATATTTAAAAAAAAAAATAGTTTAAAAAAAAAAAAATTTATATATGATGATCCTAGCATGTAGTTAGTGAACGGTGGAGCTGCGCGTATTTGGAATTATTTCAGTCGGATAAGATGCCAATTCTAAATAACGTTAACGAACAGATAAACTAGAGTTAAAAGAACTTATCTCAGAACAATCTTCGACATTAGTTTACCAATATACTCGTAGGTCCTTTTGTTTGTTTTATTTTTCACCCCCGTTGGAACCTTGCAGCTTGCAGCGAATACCCAGAGGGTCTTCGGGTGGTGTCCATGAGATCAACATTAGAAGCTTACTAAGATTCTTCTGCAGTTGGTCGTCTTGGTGGGTACCATTACAGTACTACCAGCCATTCAGCGCTATTGTAGTGGGAAAGCCTTAGAGTATACATAACTATGTTTACTCTAAAGGGAAAACCCTTTAAAAAGTTTAAGGGCTCTAAGTATAGCTAGTGACATTATTGAGCAATAACTAATACTTAGCCATGGTTTTTGTCTTTCAAGCATACAGATGCATGTCGTACTGAAACTGTGACAAGCTGGACACTTACCATTGGGAGAACGGCTAGCGCTTGCCGTCGCTAAAGTACCTACTAGTGTCGAAAAGAACTCTTACATGAATTGTTATGTAGTTAAACTTACTTGCACTGCACACAACAACAAGTGCAATATCCAAACACTACACAGATTATTTCAGCACAACATAACCGGTACGTAAGCAGGGAGGTAGTTAGTCACTAAACTATATTGTTCAGGAGAGTTCACATCAAGAACAGAGCGCGGCGTTCCGCGTGAGTTCGCTTGTGGCGCGGGTCGCGGAGCGCGCGGCGTCTCGCTCACTAGCCCCAAGCTCGACTGCAGCGAAGCCTGACCTGACCGCCGGAGCTTAGCTGATGCCGCGAGCTCGACTGTTGCTCAGGGAGGCGCACCTGCCGCCAAACGTACACTCTGTTTACTATGCTAGTAGGTAAATGTAGTACATAGTAATGTGTTACCTGTACTTAGGTTTCTTCATCAGTTGGGTTGCAGGCGTTATCTGGCAGATAATGGTGAAAAAAAGGCAAAGAAGAGTGTGTGGTGCAATTGGGTCTCGATCGTGCCCTTCTGATTAAGTGGCATTTATTATGCTAATAAGCAAGACATTTAATAATTCATGCTAGCCCAATTTAAAATCCTAGTGTATAGGCCCCTTTTTGTTTCCTGTTTTGATGGTACCAATATTTGTGGAGAGAAGGGTAATTATACAGAATTCGCCCTATTTATTATATCTATGGTTAATATTCGCCGGAAAGCACCAGCGCTGCCCATGACGGTTACTGGAAGTTTCCCTCGGCCCACATTTACACGTTCGTCCATCAATGCAAGTTTTGCTGACCGCTGCAGTAGGTAAGTACTATTTCTCAACATGCTTGCACATGCTTGGTTTAACCCAGTCTGTATTATACAAAGACTACAATGAATACGTATTATGTTATATACATATAATTAGCTGACCCGCCAGCGGCTTCGCTCGCGTGGCCTCGGGGGATACGGTAATTACAGATTTTTAATTATCCCACGGGAAATCTTCAATTTACCGGGATCAAAATATCCTATATGTTGATCAGGGATATAAGGTACCACCGTACGAAATTTCATTCAAATCGATGCAGTCATTTCGGAGATTAGCCCGTACAAACAGACAGACAAACATACAGAGAAACAAACAATTTGAACTTATTTTTTCACTCCTTAAATCCCCTGACTCGGTTTTTAGTATATTATTCATTGTACAGAAATTTGACCTCTACAGTTAATCATATGTAGTAGTTTTTACATCCCTCGTTTTACCCCCTTAAGTCATCCCTGTCAATAAATATTGAAATCATCACTTTAAACTGTCCAAATGCTAATTTTCACTACTTACGTACGTATGTTCGACAACAAAAAACTTTCCATACGAACTTTCACGCTTCCATTTCACCCTCTTAAACCACCACTATCCAAAAAAAATAGTTCATCATATTTTATTTTGTATGACCTATCCAAATACAAATTTTCACAACTATAAGTTCAAAAACAAAGGAGTTTCGTTTCATACAAACGTTTTCACCCCTTTTGACTCCCTTAGGAGTAGAATTTCGAAAAACCCATTCTTAGTACCTACACCTCTACGCATCAAGGACAATACACCCTCCAAACTTTAAGTCTCTACTAGTTTAGGCTGTGCGTTGTCTGCCTGTCAGTCAGTCAGGACATCTTCTTTTATATATTACAGATTGTCTGTGATTATGTTCATGTATGAACCCAGTATTCATTGTAGTATTTGCTTGGTTTGACCATTATTTTGACAACTTTTGAAGAATATTTTGACAATTATTCGAGACACAAAATTATTCGAGATAAATATTTAGAAAATGTATACTAAGGCTTCAACGCAAAGTTGGGTAAGAGAAGCGAGGATGAGTTGAAAGTGGGGCAATTTGGCTATGGACAACGGAACCGTAGGGGACAGAGGTTGGCCGACTTCCTGGAGAAAGAGGAACTCTTTATGATGAACTCTTTCTTTCAGAAGCCACCTCACAGGAAATGGACCTGGCTGAGTCCCGATGGTTCCACGAGAAATGAGATTGACTTCATTATGACCACCAAACGGCAAATATTCACTGATGTTTCCGTGATCAACAGGGTTAAAACCGGTAGTGATCACCGAATAGTAAGAGGCATGGTGAATATTAATGTCAAACTGGAGAGGTCTCGTCTGATAAATTCGACGCTCTGACCCACTCGTGCCCATTTTCAAGACCCCGAGAGCTTTCAACTTGAGCTATCCAATCGTTTCGATTGCCTTGAGAACATTGCTTCAGTGGACGAGATCAATAACAGGTTAGTAGAAAATGTCCATACAGTGGGTTCCAAATACTTTAAACCCCACCGTACAGTTAGGCCACAGAAACTCTCCAACGATACCCTCAACCTCATGGCTAAACGACGCTCAATAAAACTGCAGTCTTCGGATGATGCTGAATCATATAGGCTGCTCAATAGACGAATATGGAAGTCCTTGCGACACGACATCCGGATCTTTAATACAAACCGTATTAAAGAGACGATAGAGCGGAAAAAAGGCTCCGAAGTGTTTGCGAGAGACATGTCTATTGGGCAAAGCCAGTTGACGAAGCTGAAGAGAGAAGACGGCAGTGTAGCGTCAACCAAAGCAGAAGTATTGGGAGAGGTAGAGAGTTTCTACGGACAGCTATACACCTCGGTCGCTAAACCTGTTAGCAGCTCGGTCAAAGACCCAAGAGCCAAGCTGACCCGACATTATACCGAAGATATCCCGGACATCAGCCTGTACGAGATTAGAATGGCATTGAAACAGCTTAAGAACAACAAGGCGCCTGGTGACGACGGTATCATATCTGAGCTTCTGAAAGCGGGTGGAACACCGGTACTTAAAGTCCTTCAGAAGCTCTTTAATACCGTCTTACTTGCGCGGTGGTGCTGTTCTTCAAGAAAGGTGACAACACTTTACTTAAAAATTACAGACCCATCTCGCTTTTGAGCCATGTTTATAAGCTGTTTTCGAAGGTCATAACGAACCGTCTCAGTCGCAGGTTTGATGAATTCCAGCCTCCGGAACAAGCCGGTTTCCGAAAAGGCTATAGTACCATAGACCACATCCACACGCTACGGCAAGTTATACAGAAGACTGAAGAGTATAACTTGCCTCTTTGTTTAGCGTTTTGAACTATGAGAAAGCCTTTGATTCGATCGAGACGTGGGCAGTGCTTGAGTCTCTCCAGCGGTGCCGTATTGACTATCGGTATATTGAAGTGCTGAAGTGTTTGTACAAAAACGCCTACATGTTAGTCCGAGTACTGGAGCAGAGTTCGAAGGCAATTCCATTGCAAAGAGGCGTGAGACAGGGAGACGTTATATCTCCGAAACTGTTCACCGCTACATTGGAAGACGCCTTCAAGCTTCTGGAATGGCAAGGACTTGGCATCAATATTAACGGCGAATACTTCACTCACCTTCGATTTGCCGACGATATTGTAGTCATGGTAGAATCCATGGAAGACCTCAGTACAATGCTCGAAGGCCTCCATCGAGTTTCCCAAGGGGTAGGTCTAAAGATGAACATGGATAAGACGAAAATTATGCCTAATGCCCATGTTGTACCTACCCCAATATCAGTTGGGAACTCAGTTCTCGACGTGGTTGACGAGTACATCTACCTGGAACAGACAGTCAAACAAGGCAGGTCCAACTTCGAGAAAGAGGTCAATCGTCGAATCCAACTCGGCTGGGCAGCGTTCCGGAAACTTCGCGAAGTCTTCTCGTCAACAATACCTCAGTGCCTCAAGACAAGGGTCTTCGACCAATGTGTGTTACCAGTGATGACTTATGGCACTGAAACGTGGTCTCTTACTATGGGCCTCATAGATAAGCTCAAAATCGCACAACGAGCTATGGAGAGGGCTATGCTCGGTGTTTCTCTACGTGATCGAATCAGAAATGAGGAGATCCGTAGAAGAACGAAAGTCACCGACATAGCTCAGAAGATTAGCCAGTTGAAGTGGCAGTGGGCAGGGCACATAGCACGCAGAACAGATGGCCGATGGGGCCGAAAGTTTCTAGAGTGGAGACCACGGACCGGCAAGCGCAGCGTAGGTCGTCCATCGACACGGTTGACAGACGACCTGAGGAAGGTCGCAGGACGACGTTGGATGCAGGCCGCTTCAAACCTGTCCTTTTGGAAAATCATGGGGAGGCATATGTTCAGCAGTGGACGTCCTACGGCTGAGATGATGATGATGATGATAATAAGGCTAGTAAAGGAAACTATTGAGATCTCGAAATGCCAGAATTTCAATCGAGGTGATGGTTTTCAACTCGCCAGTGCGTGGAATCCAGTATTAGGTTGTTTTAAAAATAAAAGACCGCGTTAAAAATGTGTTCAAAATACTATACGCTGTGATACAGTGAGTGTGTTTTGTCGGGACTTAGGATCGAGTTCGAGTTCCAGTGATAACCGTAGCAAAAGACTAAGAAAGAGGGTAGATCGTTATGTCTGCACCTAACTTTTTAACTTTTCGACCAACCACCCGCATTCTTCAGTCTTCCCGTAGACATGGTGCATGTAACTGCGCCGAAATATCGGGAGCTCATTCCACAACCTTACCACGGTAAATATCCCGTTAATAATCATATAACTTTATAATTTTGAGAATTCGACTTCGAAATTTCGAATTGGCGACAAGTCTCCAATTCGAATTTCTTGTCGTCGCTGGAGGCTCTTGAGTAGCCCAATTGGCGATAAATCCTCCAATCTGGCAACAGTGCCCCAACAACGATGACTGGCCCTGGTAACCAGTGTTGCGATCTAAGGTAGCCCATATCGCCTAAATCTGGTTTATTTATATATTTTTGCATTAAAACGTCACCAAGAATATTTTTAACTAATGATAATGTTATATAAACTAATGACAATGTTATATGCACTTTTAATAGATATGTCATGTTTACTCCTCAAGATCAAGTATATTTTATCATTTGGATTATTGCTTCCCCGTCCGTGTCTTCTGTTTACAAATACTTTGTTGTAGATGATAAGAAGCGCACCAGCATACCTTCCGTTGGCCCAAAACTATTACAGATTTTTTTGTTAACCTATGCTCAATACAACATGTCGAACAGAAGATCAAATTTCAAAAAGCAATACCATAGCTAAATTTAAAAAGGCATTAAAAATGTTTTTTTTTGACGTGATAACGTCTTATAAATCCATGAACGCCGGCTGGTTGCACGAAAAAGTATGACTCATTGTCACGTTCCGCCTGAGCCGAGCGTGCAAGCGAGAGCGCGAAACAAGCGATAGAGAGGCACGATATTCCTAAGTGTTTGGCTTGTCTTATGACGTTATCACGTAAAATTATCGTTCGTAAACCTATTTACTTACTTTACTACTTACTGGTACTTTAGAGACAACCATTTTTAAATTGCAAACTCATGCTGGACTAATCAGTACTTATCTTCGTATTTGTCATTTATTCTAGAAAATAGACGAGTTTCAGCGAAATCTTAGTCTTAGTTATGATGGTAAAATAGAACCTGAATTAAAAAAAAAATATCTTTTTGCTAATGTTCTCTTTCACATGCGATATTGTACCGTTTTTCAGCTTTCTCCACATTCCTATTTTAATACATAATTAACTTTATTTGATTAATTACTTGTATATTATAATCTACATTTTTCAGACTTCAATTTCAACAATAATGTACAAACTGTTGTATATGCTCTCACCTAAAAGAATATCACAAATTCGCGCCAATGTGTAAGTGTATACTGCCGTCCAGCGTAACTCGTTAAAGATGTCATCAATATTGCTGTCTCGCTTATTTTCACATTAAATAAGCAAAACAGATTTGTAATACTTTCGTTGCGCGTATTGTTATAACACATTTGAAAAATGTATAATTTACTGTAAACAAAAATTAAGGTCACTTTATAATTTATTTGGCGTCGCCCAAAAATTTTGAGATAGCCCAGTTGGCGACAAGTCGCCGTTTCGGAATCTCTTGTCAACGTGGAAGCTCTTGAGTAGCCGAATTGGCATCAAATCGCCTAATCTGGCAACACTGGCTGAGGAGAATGTATTGAAACCTAGATTAACCAGTTATGCTCAGCATGCATAAAGCAGAGTATATGGCTCAGAGCTACTTATATGAACATTTACGGATAAAAATGTTAGCTTTCACATTTTCTTCATTTTCGCGTGAGTGAATATTTATTTAATAATATATATTTTAGGCAAGAATACTCCACCATCATGCATCACCACCACAGTATAACTACTATATATATACTATATATAGCCGTGAAAATGAAGCCATTTATGGCTTCATTGCATTCTGCTCTGCCAGAACTCAATTTATATAAGTAATTCTTCTATGACTATTATCCAAGATCCTTATGACTAAAAATTTCTATGGTGATGAGAGATAATATGAGATAAAAAAATATACAAACTGCCAGAACTAGATTTATATAAGTTATTCTTCTATGGCTATTATCTAAGATCCTTATGACTCAAAATTTCTATGGTGATGAGAGATAATATGAGATAAAAAACGTTTTATGATTTTGTACACTTTTGCTTGTATGTATCGTGCACACGTAACTTTTAATAATCCACTATTACACGCCAAAACACGAAGAAACTTAAATCAAGGAAAATTAAACAATCTTTAGATGAAAGTAACATTAGGTATTGTATTCTCTTTGGGTATTGTTGATTCCCCCCCCCCCTTTTTTTAAAGGTTGTGTTGTGAGTCACAGAATTCGGCCTATTTACATAGGTCCAACATAGGTCCCATATATATTACTCTACTCTTTGATAGTCTAAGGTCCAGAAGTATAGTTTTCATACAAATGACATTTAAAAGTGAAGCAATAAATATTTTTTCGAGGTTGGCCATCCTGCCAGATCTGACAATATTACAAAACAATACTTATGGTTCTATCTTGCCATAGGAAATCTTTTACCCGAATCATCGGGTAATTAAAGTATGAACGGATTGAGTGGTCTTCTCAACAAAACAATCGAATTTAATGTTAATACATTTGAGTGTTGTGTGGCTTTAGTGAACATTGCATAGCTGTAGCTTCTGTATCATTGCATTAATGCGAAATCTTGTATGTGTGTTGGTATGTCTGTGTATTTGTTATTCCTTCACGATGGAGGGATTTGCACATTTTGAACAATATTTGCCGATTCTTTGAAGATATGGGGTCGCAGTGGTGAATACAGTTACCATAGATAAACACTTATCTCCTAGCTCCTTTAATAGCTCCTTTTTCATCATCATTATAATTACATTACACAATCGCGGGGTATATACAATTCTATTAAAACCACTTTATTAAGTACTAGCTGCGCCACGCGGTAACACCTGCATAGTGATGCATGATGATGATGATGAAAAGTATCCTATGTGCTTATATATATCCAGTGCCTCATCTACCTCCATATCAAATTTCATGCGGAGCACCACAATGTTCAATCTTAGTCCTGTTTTGCATTTGACTTGATTTTGGCAACTCATTGATAAACTGAGTGGATAAAAGTTGGCTTTTACAATCATCTGTCAACAAACTTTTATCCCAGTATTGGTCTCTCTTAACCCAGTCAAAAATCTAATGAAATCCAATTAGGAGTCGAAATTTTGAAATAAAAAAATTATCACGTCTGATTCTTTTAAGGCTATTTGATCAGAAAAGATCGTAATAGCCTTAATGATATGCAACAGACTATACAATAAGTTTAACAAGTTTTACAAGTTTCTGCATGCGGTTTATATTTGGCCTTCGCAAATATGACCATGTCTCTGAATTCCGCACTAAGCTCAAGTGGCTTCCCATCGTTGTCGCCGGAATGCTCATATTATTGTCCCTACTTTATAGTATATTGTTCAATCCCACGCTATCTTCAGGAAAATGTTGAACGTTTACATGTTGGAAGCTCTTTTTCTCTACGATCATCAGAGAACCTAATGTTAAGTACCCCGGTACACCGCACCACTTTATTTGGTTCCTCCTTTTGTGTTAAAGCTGTTCGGCTATGGAACACTTTGCCCTACGAAATTAGATGCGCGCCATCTCTGGATATCTTCAAACATTGTGTCAAGCATTTTACTTCGAAAAATAACTAACAGCAAACCTACTTACTATCTTTGTTATAATAATTAAATGGTATATGTAAAGTATGTATAGTTATGTATATATTTTGTAGTATATATGTATCCATCACCATAATCTCAGCCGTAGGACGTCCACTGCTGAACATAGGCCTCCCCCATGATTTTCCAAAAGGACCGGTTGGAAGCGGCCTGCATCCAACGTCGTCCTGCGACCTTCCTCAGGTCGTCTGTCCACCGTGTCGGTGGACGACCTACGCTGCGCTTGCCGGTCCGTGGTCTCCACTCCAGAACCTTTCGGCCCCATCGGTCATCTGTTCTGCGTGCTATGTGCCCTGCCCACTGCCACTTCAACTGGCTAATCTTCTGGGCTATGTCGGTGACTTTCGTTCTTCTACGGATCTCCTCATTTCTGATTCAATCACGTAGAGAAACCCCGAGCATAGCCCTCTCCATAGCTCGTTGTGCGACTTTGAGCTTGTCTATGAGGCCCATAGTAAGAGACCACGTTTCAGTGCCATAAGTCATCACTGGTAACACACATTGGTCGAAGATGATGGAAGACTCTTGTCTTGAGACACTGAGGTATTTTTGACGAGAAGACTTCGCGAAGTTTCCGGAACGCTTCCCAGCCGAGTTGGATTCGACGATTGACCTCTTTCTCGAAGTTGGGCCTGCCTAGTTTGACTGTCTGTCCCAGGTAGATGTACTCGTCAACAACTTCGAGAACTGAGTTCCCAACTGATATTGGGGTAGGTACAACATGGGCATTAGACATAATTTTCGTCTTATCCATGTTCATCTTAAGACCTACCCGTTGGGAAACTCGATGGAGGCCTTCGAGCATTGTACTGAGGTCTTCCATGGATTCTGCCATGACTACAATATCGTCGGCAAATCGAAGGTGAGTGATGTATTCGCCGTTAATATTAATGCCAAGTCCTTGCCATTCCAGAAGCTTGAAGGCGTCTTCCAATGTAGCGGTGAACAGTTTCGGAGATATAACGTCTCCCTGTCTCACGCCTCTTTGCAATGGAATTGCCTTCGAACTCTGCTCCTGTACTCGGACTGACATGTAGGCGTTTTTGTACAAACACTTCAGCACTTCAATATACCGATAGTCAATACGGCACCGCTGGAGAGACTCAAGCACTGCCCACGTCTCGATCGAATCAAAGGCTTTCTCGAAGTTCAAAACGCTAAACAAAGAGGCAAGTTATACTCTTCGGTCTTCTGTATAACTTGCCGTAGCGTGTGGTTGTGGTCTATGGTACTATAGCCTTTTCGGAAACCGGCTTGTTCCGGAGGCTGGAATTCATCAAACCTGCGACTGAGACGGTTCGTTATGACCTTCGAAAACAGCTTATAAACATGGCTCAAAAGGGAGATGGGTCTGTAATTTTTAAGTAAAGTGTTGTCACCTTTCTTGAAGAACAGCACCACCACGCTTTTGTTCCATGCTTCTGGCGTTGAACCTTCAAGTAAGACGGTATTAAAGAGCTTCCGAAGGACTTTAAGTACCGGTGTTCCACCCGCTTTCAGAAGCTCAGATGTGATACCGTCGTCACCAGGCGCCTTGTTGTTCTTAAGCTGTTTCAAGGCCATTCTAATCTCGTACAGGCTGATGTCCGGGATATCTTCGGTATAATGTCGGGTCAGCTTGGCTCTTGGGTCTTTGGCCGAGCTGCTAACAGGTTTAGCGACCGAGGTGTATAGCTGTCCGTAGAAACTCTCTACCTCTCCTAATACTTCTGCTTTGGTCGACGCTACACTGCCGTCTTCTCTCTTCAGCTTCGTCAACTGGCTTTGCCCAATAGACATGTCTCTTGCAAACACTTTGGAGCCTTTTTTCCGCTTTATCGTCTCTTTAATACGGTTTGTATTAAAGATCCGGATGTCGTGTCGCAAGGACTTCCATATTCGTCTATTGAGCAGCCTATATGCTTCAGCATCATCCGAAGACTGCAGTTTCAATGAGCGTCGTTCAGCCATGAGGTTGAGGGTATCGTTGGAGAGTTTTTGTGGCCTATCTGTACGGTGGGGTTTAAAGTACTTGGAACCCACTGTATGGACAGTTTCTACTAACCTGTTATTGATCTCGTCCACTGAAGCGATGTTCTCAAGGCAATCGAAGCGATTGGATAGCTCAAGTTGAAAGCTCTCGGGGTCTTGAATACGGGCACGAGTGGGTCGGAGCGTAGACTTCATCAGACGAGACCTCTCCAGTTTGACATAAATATTCACCGTGCCTCTTACCATTCGGTGATCACTACCGGTTTTAACCCTGTTGATCACGGAAACATCAGTGAATATTTGCCGTTTGGTGGTCATAATGAAGTCAATCTCATTTCTCGTGGAACCATCGGGACTCAGCCAGGTCCATTTCCTGTGAGGTGGCTTCTGAAAGAAAGAGTTCATCATAAAGAGTCCCTCTTTCTCCAGGAAGTCGGCCAACCTCTGTCCCCTGCGGTTCCGTTGTCCATATCCAAATTGCCCCACTTTCAACTCATCCTCGCTTCTCTTACCCAACTTCGCGTTGAAGTCCCCCATAACAACTAGAAAGTGCGTTTCAGAGGTATGTATGGCCCGACTAATGTCCTCATACATATCCTCCACCTCATCATCCGGGTGCGACTTCGTCGGTGCGTATACCTGAAAGACCTTCAGCGAATATCGTTTGGATACTCTGAGTATTAGGTATACGACCCTTTTGGAAACGCTATCGATCTTAACTATGTTGTTAGTAAGGGACTTGTGGACGAGAAAACCGACACCACCTTGGGACTGTTGGTCGCCCTCCCGGTAGTAGAGTAGGTTACCTGATTTCAGGGTTATCGTGTCCTCACCCGCTCTACGGACTTCAGATGACCCCACAATGTCCCAGTGTAACTTACTCATTTCTTCTTCCAGCTCATATATCTTCTCGTCTGTCCTCATTGTGCGTATGTTGTGTGTCACCAGGGCCAGTCGTCGTCGTTGGGGGTGGTAGCCGGGCGTCTGCCGGGGATTCTTAGCACCCCCTGCCCCACCGTTACCGTGGCCGCTACCGTAGCCAGGAATAGCGGGGCTGCCGGGGACTGGGGGCCTGGTTCCTAATGTGTCCGTCATTGGGGGGATTTTGCCAATACTCGCCACGCTTGGCAGGCGGGTTGGCGAGCGCAGTTTTGGGGTTTTAATACTGGGAAGGTGCTGCTGCCCACCTTCCGATTGTTATCCCTTAGCAGATTTTTACGCACCCTCGGGTAGAGTTGGGGGGGTACTATTCTAAGCCGGTACCCCACGGCAACTTACATAACTTACAATATACTATACTTATATAATTATGGGGCTATACTCGGGGTTTCTCTACGTGATCGAATCAGAAATGAGGAGATCCGTAGAAGAACGAAAGTCACCGACATAGCCCAGAAGATTAGCCAGTTGAAGTGGCAGTGGGCAGGGCACATAGCACGCAGAACAGATGGCCGATGGGGCCGAAAGGTTCTGGAGTGGAGACCACGGACCGGCAAGCGCAGCGTAGGTCGTCCACCGACACGGTGGACAGACGACCTGAGGAAGGTCGCAGGACGACGTTAGATGCAGGCCGCTTCCAACCGGTCCTTTTGGAAAATCATGGGGGAGGCATATGTTCAGCAGTGGACGTCCTACGGCTGAGATGATGATGATATAATTATATATGTATAGTATAATTATATATGTATAGTATAATTATATAAGTATAGTTTGTATACACTTATAATTAAAGTATTTTTTTCTAGCTATATTCTTGAATTTTGCTATATGTAGTGGTTAGTACACTTGTTTTATACACCACCACCTTTATAAATATATGCCTATTTCTTTCCGTGTATGGTTGTCTGGAAGAGATTGCTCTGAGCGATAAGATCACCCATTGTGACACTTTTAATTTTAAGTATTTAATTGTGAAATATTGTTGATTGTATTATCAATTTATTCTTGTTTCATATTTTGTAACATATATTTGTATTATGGTGTTACAATAACGAGTTAATCTATCTATCTAATCCAAAAAATATCTGTTTATTGTGTCTACGTGTAAATAAAAATCTAGTCGTACAAAATAATGGATAAAACAAAATTCAAAAATAAAGACGGCAATCTAGGATATTATTAATATACAATAAATTGTCTCTAAGAGTTACCAATCTACATTATAACTTGTTTTAAAAAAACCTTTTTTTTTAACTATTAGCATAGCAAAGGTATTTTATTATGTTAAAATAAAAGTATAGATATGTACCAAAGTGTATCTTTAACTGGATCTTTTGGAAACCTAAATGACACCCAATCGGGAAACTAAACGAGTAGAGTGGTAGCACACTAATTGAGTTTTGCATACTATTAGAAACATCTATTGTAAAACATTTAAAAAGAGGTGTTTGAGACTGCTTTTGCTTGAAGGGCGACCGTGGTCTCCTTTATTTTACATATACTCTAATTTTAACGCAATCTAATCGCACAAAATGGTATTTTTGATTTTTCATCATACTCAGTATCCACAGCGAGTGACATTTGTCTGCATTTGTCGACTGATTTTGAATTTGACAAGTGCAAACCAAGTAAAGTATCCCTGCTAGTGTTACATTTTTGCTTCATTAATTTTGACGTATTAGGCATCTGAGGCCTTACTATGAGCTCTTAAAGCGGGACTTCTAGACAACTGCCCGGTTTATTCGTACCATGACAACTTTAAAGCAGGCCTGCTCAGGCATACTATTCAAGAATCGCTGAAAAACCGTTCACCTGGTTTTTTTGTATGAACTCTCGTTAACATGTCACACTAAATCCACTCAGTTTATCAGCTTACAAACGTCTAGGCGTCTGCAATGTTAGTTATAGTAAATTGTTAGAATGCCAGAGACAAATTTATCCGTTCACCTTTGAGAAAACAATATTAAAAAAGTTCACCTAAATGAGCGTCATGGTATGATGTCATTCAAAATTGTTTATGTCAGGTTTAAGAACTGCACGGAACTTGCATGGTTTTTACGAAGCTGATGGTAAGGCCCCTGGAGACATATCTATGTTGTGAGTGGTAAATATTCAAAACAAAAGAGTCCAGTGATATGTCATTCTGACGTTGAATTTTCCAGTCTAACAAAAGTCAAAATGTCGTTTATTTGACTGACAGTTGACTTGACTACAACAATGCACAAATGTCATTGCGTGCTGCATTTCATTCTCAATAATTTTTTGTAAAAAATATGTGATTTAAATTCAACAGATAGATATATGTTAAAATCGTTAGCACATAAAGTAGCGTCACTCCACTTCAACTGTTTATGATGAGTAAACTGCCTCAACTGTAAAATGGCTCAATCAAGTGCAATGAACTCTGAAAGCCCGAGGGCTATGAAGGATGGTCCCAAAGTGGAAGATGACATCGTGAAGACGGAGATGGAAGTGGTCGTGAAGCTGGAAGTGCTGGAGTGTCTGGTGTGTTGCTCGCGCAGCAGGGAATGCTTCGATATTTACGAAAGCTACACTTCGGCGTCCGGCGACTCGCTGCACAACTTCATTGCGAAGTACACGCAGATTGACATCGCTCTCTCCGACTCCTGTTCTAAATTCGTCTGCAAGAGTTGCTTTGACTTGATTAACATTCTAGAACAGGCGGAGGTTGAATATATGAAGTTGAAAGAGGCATTTGAAGTGATGATAAGCAAGAATCCTATTTTCGAGCAGGCCGTAGTCCCTCAACCGATTGGCCTCTCTTCTGTCAAGCATGAGATCCATGCACCCAGACCAGAAAATGATTCGGAAGATGAGCCTCTTGCAAGACAGAGAAAACATAGTAATTCTAAAGCGGTCAAGAAAAAAAAGAAAATAGTAACAAACAAAGCAAAACATAAGAAACTTATCGAGAGTAGCAGGTGCATTTCATACTTATATCTCAATGATTTATAAGAAAAAAAATAGTTCTAATGACAGTTTGTTTACAGTTGGGCATGTGATGAATGTGATATCACTGGAGTGACAGGAGGGCCAATATCTCTGGCTGCACATAAGCTGACCGTACATACTTTGGCAGAAGCCACTACTATCAAAACAGAAGATGGGTAAGTTTTTGTTTTTAACTTACTTTATCTAGAATAACATTAGCTCCATTCCTAAGTAGGTAGTCCTGTCTATGAAGTGCAGGCTCCCAGGTATAACTCCTGGCCAGGGCTAATGTCTGTGTTATGCCCAAAATGTTGGAAAATAAATCCAAGGTGTTGAATTTTTATGAAACGCTGTGTGGGTCATTTGCAAATAGAGTGTAAAAGGCAATTATCACTTCAAGAGTCGTTATATTATAACAATGAAATTTCTATTGTGTCTGGCCGCATGATGACCAACAACCTTTGATGGATTAATTGGTAATTATTGACAGTTTTTCATTTAATCACATGTTTTTTCTTCTGCTTATAGCACAAATATTATTTGGTGCCATAAAACTGTAGATCTTACTCAGCATACATTGTGTATGAAAATACTTGTTTGAAAGCTCTTTGAATCAATCAGTCGTCAATCTATTTAAAGAACTAATATTAATTTAGTATTTAAAAAAACTTAGGTCATGGAAGTCAATAGCTTTCATATTTTTTGTTATGCTTATTATTTATGTGTGTGACAGTGAATGTTTATTATCATACATAACCTGTGAGAAAAAGATTTACTGATTTAAAAATTTAATGATCTCTAATTTCAACATCTCCAATTTCTAATAAAGTTTCCAAAGTGCTCTTCAGGTGTTTAACAATGTATAGTGTAAGTACTAGCTGCTCTCCGCGGTTTCACCCGCGCGGTGATGAATGATGATGAATCTTATATAGCCTATGTTACTCAGGGTGAATGTAGCTTTCCAATGGTGAAAGAATTTTTGAAATTGGTCCAGTACTTTTTGAGCCAATTCCTTAATATAAAATTCAATACATACTTACAAATCTTTCCTCTTTATAATATTACTCGTAGTATAGATAAGTTAAAAAAATATCCTCCTGCATTACTAACATATCTTTTTTTTAAATGCTACAAAAAGGTAAAATAGTACAAACAATGCCACAGACCCATTGTGGTCAGAGATAAAACATAAAAATAAAATAGAACTGGTACCAATAAATTAGGTACATGTTAGTATTGTTTCATTTACTCAACCAAAAGGTATATGAATTTTTGTTTGTCCCAAAAAGCATATTAAACACTAACAGCAGTGCATATTGCATTGTGATAACAGTGAATGAAAGTGGTTCTAATAAATATAAATAAACTAAGTAATTTCTACTAACTAAGTTCACTCTATTTGCAAAATCACTATTGTATATCAGTTATGTGGTCTATAATTAATTAAAGTAGGTAAATATGTAATATTTTATTGCTTTAAATACTTAGGTACATGTAGGTTACCTAGGCATTCTTTTTAATTTATGCTGATACAGTTCACCATTGTTTCTGAAAATAATATTATTTCATTTAGATCATTATAACTTTTTTGGTAAGATCAATATTTTTCTCTTTTGGGTATACATTAGGAAATATCAATCATACAAAAAAAAAACAATCAAAACTTTAGGAAATTGAATTCTAATACTTCATCAGTCGAACGACCCAGACACAATAGAAATTTAATTGTTATATGGACAGTCGACTGGTGAGGGGTTAAACAACCTTTGTAACGACAATTTTTCGTGCAAAATTGAAAATAAACGTGTTATATTCAATAAACATAAATTTCCCCTTAAAATCAAAATGAGGATGATGCAACGGATCGATTACCTACCACGCAAAACAAAATTTAGACTGCCAGTGACCTTCCGTAACGAATTCCGAAAGGAAAATTGCTTATTATATTTTTTCCGGGCCTAATGACTGGGCTAAAACACTGAAATATATTCATTAAATACTCTGAGTGAGCTCTGTAGCACACAACTCGGAGAGAAAGTCGAAACATCTAAATACCCTCAACTTAGCTAACCTTATTAAAACAAGAAGGTTGTAAGTACCCACATTGGTACAGACCACAGCTAGAACCATTTAACCAAGCAGTGCAATGCCAATGAAGTTTGTTTGAAACAAAAAGACAGAATTTTGCTTTTACAGTATTGCCGACCGCGGATTAGTTTGTGTTGTCCCTTGAAGAAGCTTAAAAATAAAAATATTTTGGCGCCAAATCGAACGGAAAAAGCGCGCGATAATTCACTATTTAAAAAATTTGCGCGCACCGCGAGCGTTTGCAGGAGTAAAATCGTAGTAAAACAGCTATTTGTACTAATTTATTTCTGTAAACGGCGTAAACTTACACTGGTTACCCAGTACATCTTCCTTTATTCTATTATTATGTTATCTGTTTCTTTTTAGTCAAGTTATAGAGGTAAAGTCAACTGAAAAAATACATAAAAACTTGAACCGCAACAAAAAAATAACAAATGAAAATAAATTCTACAAAGACCAATTTTATCGCTCAAGCAGGTGTAAAAGGAGTAAACATACAATCACAACGGTATAATAGACTTTGAAATACGATACTACCTATTTTATAAATTATCCATAATAAATCCACAAATTGTCATACAAACATATACTCAAACGCTAACCAAATAGATCTCAAAATCGTAGTCCCACTCGTTATCAAAACGATATGGCGGCTGCCTTTATCAAATTATGGGAATTGCTCACAAAACCATTATATAAGAGGATTATAAGCTTTTTCTTAGGTTTTTACCTCGAAATGGTACTTATTCACGAAAACACTACACTAGCACATGCACACCTGCGAAAGTTTAAGAGATATGGTATCAACGCCCATTGTTTTTTTTACTAGCCTACTGATAACCAAAATAATTTATATTTCTATGTGAAAATGATTTCTAGGTCCTTATTAGTATTAAAAAAACATCCAATAAACCGAAATGTATTCTTTATTAGAACAGTTAACGTTTATGTTCAGTCCTGATATGGGTTTTGACTGCGGTACACCGGTGTACCAGCGCCGCTTTGTGCAATGTATAGATTTGGTCACCAGTGTACCGGCGCGGGTTTATAGGTTAATAACTGTCATGCATTTTGTACATTTCAGATCTGAGAGTCCGTTCAACAATGGGATTGGAGATTCAATACAAATCACATTTGACGATTTTGATGATGATGATGACAGCAATTTCAATCCAGACGAATACACCAACGGAGAGGAGAAAAAGAAAGTTAAGAAAAGAATACCGACAAAGAGACCCAAAGTGATGCATCAGTGCGATCAGTGTAGTGCTCGGTACTCGTCATTGGGTAAGCTGCATAGATATTGTCTCTAAGGGTAAGCTGCATTAAACTGTAACAAACTTTTGTAGAGTGGATTGGAACATTACAGTGCAGTCCTCGGGCTGCAGCACATTTAGTAGCATATTTATCGAGGTAAGGTTCCTGGTAGTCCAGGAGTAGGTCGAATTACCAGTAACCCATATATATAAAAGTGAACCCCTATTTCTCCGGGTCACGCTATAACTTGAGAACGGATGGAACAATCTCGCTAATTCTTTTTTGTTGTGTTAATTATTGTCAGGAGCAGGTTCTTATTGAAAAAAAAATCCAAGAAAACATCGGAGGTTAACCTCGGGTCGATCCGACGAGTTTTATATACTTCTTAGGTTGATGATCCGACATAAGATATTATTGATAATTCGATAGCAATCTGTTGGAAAAAAAAACATTTCATTTAGGAGGGTGGCGCTCAAATTATATCTTTAGATTCCTTATTGCGACACGCTAAACTTAGAATAGTTTTGCAATATTCCAATTACAAATAAATCCACAAAACAACCCAAGCGGAACGTTTGTGCTGGCCTCATCGCCCACCAAACGAATAATATTCCAACTATGTTACGTATGTGTTGGTAATTACTTGGGTTGTGTTTCAGTTCGGTTAGAGGCGCACCGACAGAAGCACGACGGCTCCAAGCCGCCGTACATCTGCGAGGTGTGCGGGGCGCATTACAAGCACAAGCGCGCCTGCGACATACACATAGCTCTACACAAAGGTATATAATTATATCTATAGCTTGTGATCATTCCTTGCAGGGCTGAGCTAGAGCACATAGCGACTACTGTTGCACTTGGTGGTCGGTGTTGTCGGAATGTGCTAGCATACTAGGCTGAATGAACAGTGTATACCGGTATACGCGGTAAGGTGCATAGGTATATTTTTAAATGTTGTTGGTAGCTAGTACATGGAAGTATCCTGTCACCATGCTGTGGAGTTCCTCACGTACCACGTTACCTTCACCGAAAGCTCAACCCCGAGCTGCATACCTTGACCACGAGCGGCGAATAACTACGGCTCCAAAGATCTATAAGTAGACATTTTTCTCGACCGTCGTTTTTCTGCAGCCTACAATAACTGTACCTTGCTGAATACAATCCTACTAATATTATAAACGTGAAAGTTTGTATGTATGGATGTATGGATGTTTGTTACTCTTTCACGCACAAACGGGGGGGCTAATGTTGATGAAATTTGGTATGGGGGTAGATGAGGCGCTGGATTAACACATAGGATACTTTTCATCATCATCATCATCATCATCCATCACCACGCGGGTGAAACCGCGGGGCGCAGCTAGTAGGCTATATATTAATCGAGTTTCTATAAAAACAGTCAAAACATTTGAGTTATGGTAATGGCGACAGTATTGATGTGAACATTGAGCTACTTCTATGCAGTAAATCTGTAGCAGTCGCGGCTCACCACCGGCTTTCCGATTCCCATCAATCCTTATGCATGTGTATATGTAGAAGAGAGGTACATATTATGATTGTGCGGGTACTTTTGTATCATACTTGCCTATTCATAGTAATTATCCTCGAACCATACTGATTGTCAGTTCGTTTAAAGCTACCTAGTCAAATACTTGAAAGTAAATACTTTGGTGTGGTGGAGCGGATATACAAAATTTTAATGGACTGTATTTGCGGTGCGTGATGAAAATACTGTGACCTAGGCTAGTGGCACTTCCAGGAGGAATTCGAGCTGCTGCGGAGAAGAACAAAGAATACAGCACGATAAGGAAAGGAACTGCACTGACCTGTTCGATCTTCTTGGATTGCCTGTAGGTCTGGTGACGTGGATAGGCCGGCGGCGGAGGCGGCTGGTCCTGGAGATCCCAGCACAACTCTGTCTCTAATGTTCCTTTGCTGATAATAGTTTAGCCACTATACCGATACGATCACTAGCTACGTCCTGTGTAATCACCTATCTATAATCCTTGTTTAGTAAGGAGCGATGCGTGCGCGTTAACCTTTTGGTTGGCGGTGATGTATGTATGTGACGGATGATCGGCATCGGCCGTCGTTATCCATCCTGCTCGCACTCGCTATTTTATTGAAATTTAACATGTTTATTTATTTATTTATATAATTGGTCATCCAACAGCCTATTACCAAATTAAATAAATATTTTTATGCCATTCCCACTTTAAAAAGCTTATTTTATTCACTGAAAACAGTGATTGACATTTGAATTACTGTTTTGGTGATTGAATTTAGAACACACCAATATATTCGATCTCCATCTCAATGCTCTGCTCTGCTGCATCTCAAAAGTTGTCTGGAAGAAATCGCTTTAAGGGATAAGACCGCCTTTTGTACAACTATGTTATATTTTTTCTATCGTATGTTTTTCTCATTTATATTTTACTCGTATTAGAGTGTACAAATAAAGAGTTTTCTATCTTCTATCTAACCTATCTTCCTTACGCAACGTGCTTATTTTTTGTAAATAAAGTAAATTCGCAATTTCCCTTCTTGAGTTCAGAGGAAGAAGATGTTTTTTTTTTGCAAAAATCCAAATATAACTCTGATTTGTACGGAATTTTGAGGCGATAAAATATATTATTTAATAAATCGCATCTGCATACGTTCCATACGGGAGATGTATTCGACATAACGTGGCGGTGTCCTACCTGAGACGTATACTCTAAAATGTTACGAACAAATTAGCAGTAAAGTAGGTAAATAACTATTATAATAATAACTATTAATAACCGACATAACATAAACATTAATATGTGTCAAGCTGCAGGGAATTACGTTTCTTACAAAACTATAACAAATGTGGAACTTGTGATAGAAACCAGTTGCCGACCGGGTACCGTGAGATTGTGAACTGGAGAAGATATTCATATACTTCGCTGTAGAAACTCATCTCAATGTTATTTGATTGATCATTTCAGGTATAAGCGATTGGAAATGTGAAGAATGTAATAAACTGTTCCCCTCAAAGAACGCGCTAGCGAGGCACAACAACATTCACACTGGAAAACTCAACTATCAGGTAAGTGTTGCACTTCCGACGCTGATCAGTGCATTGTGCCACCAGAAACTTATCTAAATGTAAAGTATCGCGGTATGTTTGTTTGTGCACTTATCTTGTAAAACATGTTCTTGACCATCAGCAGATGCTCTGCGCTGGTAGCAAGCGATCCACTACTGGTAATTGGCCTCTACCTTAAGACCTTCACTATGCACGTGCGTGAGACCAAACCAGTCAATGTCTGGGCTTACCAATGAGTCCGTTTGGGAGTCTTCCAAATGTTCAGCACACTGAGCCGGTTGCTCAGTTGCATCACTCCTGCCGTTTTGTCGTATTTTGTGCTTATTTCCCTAGATACCTGTACGTATATTTATAATCTAGTTACGATAATATGCTCTTTTTATTCATTTATTGGCACCAGCTGCTTTTTAGAAAAATGAAAGTGAAAATGTAAAGATTGTTTATTCTGCTTACATAAAAACTTAACTGGGTATATTAAGTATAAGTATAATTAAACCTTTCTTTTTAATGTATCTAAACCGCATCAAAATCCGTGGCGCGGTTCAATAGAAGTTTGCGGGTATAAAGGCACGCGGGAAGCGATTTGTTTTATACCATGTATGGTTATGATGAAAATGAATGCTATAATTAATATGACTTTATATTAATTGAGATTGAGTCTAGTTCGATAAGGTCACAACTTTTGTGTCAAACAAGCTCGAAATGTACATAGGAAAATAAACTGATCTGTTTCTGTTTCATCCTAATGTGTCGGCAGCTATAAGACGTGTTTCCCCGCCGCGCCGGTAACGCGCGCTCACATATTGGTATTGCATTCCAGTGCGACCTGTGCGGGAAGTCGTTCATCCACACGTCGTCGTTCAAGATGCACAAGCTGACGCACTCGGGCGTGAAGCCGCACTCGTGCGACGTGTGCGGGCTCGCGCTCATGACGCGCTCGCACCTCAAGCGGCACAAGCGGATCCACTCTGGCGAGAAGCGGCACGAGTGCGCCGTGTGCGGGAAACGCTTCTCGGAGCGGTCAGTCTCCTATCTCACTAACTTGTTACTATCAAAAATATCGAGAAAAACAGCAAAACTGTTAGTATTTTCTTAGATCGGTCTAAAGCATTTGACACTGTCTCTATTCCCATTCTTCTTACTTAACTTGAACAAATTGGTGTGAGAGGCAATACTTGCAAGTTGTTATGCAGTAACCTCAACAATTGAACTCAGTATACCGTTGAATGTTGGTATGTATGGTGTAAAAAGTGGCGCGAAAATTCTAACATACGGAGTTCCGCAGGGTAGTGTTCTTGGACCAACTTTATATTTATGGAAAAATAACTTATGTAAGTTGAATTTTGGAACATCGCGATGGTAGTTTTAACCTTTCCGGAGGAGAGCCTGGACATTTGTAACACAGTTGCACACTTCTACCAACGATTTCTGACAAAATTTGTAAGTGCACCGTAATTCGTCTCTGACCAGTTTCCAATTGAATTCAAATTTTTGGTCACGTCTATTTCGGTTCTATAAATACCACGCGACTACTAGCCGGTCTAAAGTATAACTGTAACGAGCGCGCGCTCATTATTTAAATTGAGCGCTATCGAGTTGCCGACGTAGGTGATACCGCGAGTAACCAACCAGTGCGCGAGCCTCTGAGCACCGGCTTGTATTCAAATAACAACAAGTCATCCCGCTTGGCTCCGCGGTGGAAACCCTAAGGAACGAGAACACTTGTATTGAAAAAAGAACTTGCTTTACTGTGGTCATATTATACCTTTTCCTGCATAGTGATATTGTTTACCACTCTGTCAACTCTGTTATCACTCGTGTAAATAAATAACATCTGACTGAATCTTTCTCATTTCCGTCCAGTAAGAATATGGTTTATATTAAAAGATGGCGTCTACCTTGACATAACACAATGCAATGTTGGTGTCGAAGGAAACGTTGGTGTGTAACGTGTGTGTGGTGTCCGCTGCAGATACAACCTGGCGGCGCACCAGAAAGCGCACGAGAGCCCCGCGGGCGGCGCGCCGGCGCTGCAGGAGCCCCGGCGGCGCCTGTTCCGCTGCCACTTCTGTGTCGACCGGTTCGAACGGAGGTACCGTCTGTCTACTGTACACGCGCACACATACACAACAATACAAACTGCCGTCAGTCATGCACACGTACACAATAACTACTACTGCTTGTCTACACTCGATATGATAATGACATAATCAACACAAGAATATCTACTAATTCTATTATTGTGCATAACTCACAAACTTTACATTCATTGTGCAGCGTAGCTACACTTTTTGTTAACAAAACTAACAAAGCTTACCATTGGAAACAACGTCTTGAGATCCAACACTAATGGTGACTTATGCTTACATGCTCACGTTACTCACGGTTATCACTAAGGATTCGATCCTGCATTTTGTTTTGAGGAATTGATATGAATTCATTCACAAATACTTTCTTAATACAAATAGTTTCTGCAGTATAACTTCTTCCGTCTTTGCTATGACAGCTGGTTGACTGATGTTTTTGACAGAACAACATGACGGGACTAATACTTCCTCTACCATAATAATTAAAACAAAAGATTTATGAATGAAACTGACGTAAATTAACGTCTCCGGTAGGGTCAGAGATTACTCTGACCCTACCGGAGACGTTAACTTACGTAATGCTGATCTGTCATTGGTTACATACTAATCAATAAACCAGTCCGGCCGATACTGGCAAAGCTACTGGAGTTATGTTGTAGACGCCATTCACAATGAATCTAATCTAACAATTAAAGAGAAAGAATCGAAACGTAAATGCGTCGTCACGCAAATTAAGTATTAATTTTAATTTATTCAGATGTATGTATTCGCATAAATAAACAAACGAATATTGTTAGGCAGTATTGAATGGACATTATTTAAGCCTGATTAAGGAATTTGGAAAATAATATTATCACTTTTAAATACTGATGCGTGTTAGCAACGCGCCGATGTATGCGTGAGATGGAACGTTTTTAGCCAGGCTTGTGGAAATAAAGTAGAATGAAGGATGTAACCTATATTTTTCCTTATGATGATTAGTAGGAGAGGTTGGCGTAGACGGTGAAAGGAAATTCAGTCTCTGATCGCATCTACTTTATTTTCCTGACAAAGCTTTCATTGCACACCCCTGACCCGTTAGGAGGTTGTACTAGATAACATTAATACGAGTAGTTGGGTACTAACTTAGGTAGCTAAATCCACCGGTACCCCTAGGTAGGTACCCCTTTACTAGCCTATATTTATGAGGTAAGAAAGAGCGGACGCCTTGGCTAGTACTTACTTACTTGGTACTTGGTGGGCTGGCTCTTTTCCGCAACCAGGCCGCTGTGGATTAAACAGGTGTTTGTTTAAGGAGCAATGACCGGTCATAATTCCGACGATATGTCGTACATTATTTCTTTTAAGATTGAGGAGTTTTCTGGATAATTTCAGATTTAGAATCGGAAAAGCCTCCTTCGACTGCCTACAACCCTCGATACTTGCCCAGTAGTCCTGATGCTGGTCCTTAGTTTTTTTGCGAATCCATGCACGAATTTGACTGAAAGGTAGGGGGATCATTGGTTCTGGTCCTGCACACGTCATTCCGGAACCTCTCCTAGCTAGCTCATCAGCCGCATCGTTACCTCTGGAATCGCTGTGCCCCTTTATCCATTGGAGTGTGACATTATTGTTATACGCCTTGGCTAGTAAATTAATACCTTCCCGGGGTTGAAGGCTGAAGGCCACGACTACAACAATAGATTGGCTTTTATTAAGTCTCAGGGGTGAGATTATATACCTACATAATCACTACTTGCGACCAGTATAATGTGTAGACTTTAGTTTTAGTACTTTAGTATGGACAGGACGAAAGTAGATGAAGGATAGCTAGCGAAATGACCTCGTTAGCTACCAATACCCAGTAAAACTGCATTGTGAGCAGGAAAGCGGCTCCACGCCGGACTACTGGTTCTGCAGCGGAGTTGTCTAACTCCAGTAGGGGTGGTGCGGTAGAGTCAGTAGGGCAGGGCGCCGGGCCCTCCGTGGGTGAGTAGTAGTTCTATGCGGGGCAGAAGACCTCCGCAGCTAGGAAACGGAATACGGAGGTATTCCTTCTCTAGGAACCTAAGTGCGGGGTTCCTTATGGAATGCGGGGAACAGGGCTCCACCTGTGGTGATGGCGCAGTGAAGCACAATGCCTGCGCAACCAGGAATCCGTTCTCGAGTGGCGTGTAGTACAGGCTGCGACGGCTTCCACGCAGATGGTAGTGGATTCTGGTTGGCGCCGCTTGTCTCACTACGCCTTGAGTTACATTTTTTTTCCTCTCCTCCACTAACGGACTGCGTCGACACGATCCCAGAATCAAAAGTGCATGGACGATCACGTATCGCGTAACGTATCGCCTGTCCACCACCCCAGGGCGATTATTCGTAGAATAATATATGCTGTCAGGTAATATTGATAATATAGCTTTAAATGTATACCTGTTCTTTCATATAGCCTCTTAGAACAACTTCAGAATATAATGATATGGACGGCCATTGAAACTTAGTTTTTGTTTGTCGACTAAACATTATTCAGGTAAATGTTGTTTTAACTACTGAACTAATGGTTCAGCCTATAGCCAGCAAGGTAATATTTAGGTTCTGCTCGATGAGCTCTAGCTGTTGGGAACATTTTCCTATTTTGCAAAAAGTGGGTTTTAGCATCACCCAACAACTGTCACCGCTACAATGCATTTTTATTTACTTTATTAGCTATTAAGTGATTATATCACATTACAATTAATTTTAAATCATCTAACACCAATTCTATACGTTACAATAATTGTAAGTTATTAACTTACAATTACTAATTATTATTAATGACAGTTATGTAGTGATACTGCCCGCACTCGTTTTATTTCGATTTATATAATAGTAACCTCTCTCAAGACTGTTTTAGGGTTCCGTACCTCGAAAGGTCTCGAAAGGAAAGGAAAAAGTATCGTTTTTATTATTATTATTTTTTATTTTTTTTATTTTACTAGGAAAACAAACGGCTGCTTAGATTATAATAATGTAAACAATGAATGGATACGCAAAAGCCTAACAGTTTCCGCTTATGGGAACAGTTAAATATGTCATAGGTGAAAAAATCCTAACTTAAAGTAACATTATTTATGCGCTAACTTAAAAATAATAATAATAAGAGTTTAAATGTGTATACAAAAGATTAATTCGAAGATAATAAATTGCTACAAGCCATGTAAAATAAAACAATGACATATAAATAATGTAGTCTGCATAGAATTGTTCGTTGATTATAAGTTTAAAAGTATTTTGCTTCATCGAAAAGAGATCAACATATTTTGAGTATTTCGAATTGAAAATATTGACAGTTCGCGGGAAGAAAGAATTTTGACGATAATTAGAGATGAAGGGAGGAGTATACAACTGTAAATAATTCCTACGACTGAGTGATCTGTAGGTGCTTTTAGTTTAACCTCCGACAGTAATGTCGACGAATCAATTATGTTAAGAGTTATATTATGAAGTAAAGTCAGATCTGCTGCTTCTCTTCTTACGGAGAGAGGCAGCAAGTGGTGGCGTCTACAGCTGTTCACATATCCAGGGCTTATAATTTTGAACTTGAAATTTATAAAGCGCAAAAATGATTTTTGTATTTTTTCAAGCATATCTATGTATTTAGCGTAACAGGGATCCCAAACTTGTGAGCTATACTCAAGTTGACTTCGTACTAGGGAACAGTATAAGATTTTAAATGTTTTGGTTGATTTGAAATCTTTTGTGACTCTAAATAGAAAACCCAATGTTTTCAATGCTTTACTAGTTATGTTCTCTATATGCTTGTCAAATAAAATTATGAAAAACTCTTTGATACACTTTTTTAATTTGACGGACAAACGGGAATTACTCACGTGAATACGTCAGATTTATCCATCTATAGTTTCAACACGTAACCAGTGGCGATGTGGTGAGCTCATTCTGCCTCAGTGCTCCCACCAGCACGGAATATAACGCCAGCGATGAAGAGGACTCCAACTACTAGGCGCGGACGTAACAGGCATTGCTATTGGCATTCCGATATTTCCAATCAGTTATGCTCACGAAGAGGCAAGCGGTGGCGTCGTGTGTCGGGTCGCTATCTTCCCTCAGATATGGTTGAGGAAAGCGATGGCTGGCACATGCGTCAACTCGTGAGCGGATGCTGCTTGCGGAGCCACGTGTGCTCGGAATGCTAATGAATACCTTGTTTAGTTTGTGTTTCCCTCTGTTCTTTGTATCTTGTAAAAAAATATTGTTAGGTTTAGTCTGTGTTCCCCCTACGTTGTAGTTTAAATAATTCCGTAAATTTTGTGGTTGGTTTGAAGTGTAAATATTTTTTTGGTGTTATAGTGTTTAAGTTTAGGTTTTGTATTTTGCAGGTACATGCTGGAGAGGCACATGTCCGGCGTGCACGGGCGCACGCTAGAGCGGCCCCCCGCCACGCCCCGCAACACCATGAGCAAGCTGCTCAAGCGGCGCGCGCAGCCCCCCGCAGGTATGTGTCCACACCACTCCCGCAACACCATGAGCAAGCTGCTCAAGCGGCGCGCGCAGCCCCCCGCAGATATGTGTCCCCACCACTCCCGCAACGCATAAATAGTAAACAGAAACAGCGCAAAAGCAAAGTTGAGTCTAGAAAAAATATCAATTAACATCGAATGGAGCTGGTGAAATTCAGTAATTAATGGGTTACAACACTAGTAGGTATTTAAAAAAAAACGAGAAAGAGTACGTAACTGTTTACGTTTCTTAATAATTAGAAAATGCATGCTACTTTATAGTAGTCGTCGTTCTTAGTTACGTTCTATGGTCTTTCTCAAATTTCAAAATGGGCCTTTTATTTTTTGACACATATCCTACTAATATTATAAACGCGAAAGTTTGTGAGTATGGATGTGTGTTACTTTTTCACGCTCAAAAGGCGGAGGCAATTTTGATGAAATTTGGTATGAAGGTAAATAGGGTAGTGGATTACTAGACTGGTAGACACATTGGATACTTTTCAGCATCATCATCATCATCATCATCCATCACCACGCGGATGAAAAAGCGTAATATTCTTGGGCACAGCATAGACAAAATAACAAGTACCTCGGCCTACGTTAAGATCGTAATGATGACAGTTCTGTCAAAGTATGTGCCAGTTTCTGATAACTTAGGCTACGTTCCGGGAAGCGCCATCAACGCTCACAACTGTCGCGCCCCGGTTTAGCGTTCCGGTTAGAATGAATGCATGCAATGTTCAACCCGAGCGGAATGGTTACGTGGTCACGAAGAGCGCGGCAACTTTTCTGTCAAAAATCGATAGAATCCTATACATTTGATGCTTGACAGTGACAGCTTGTAAACGACCGCGAAAACCCACCTACAATCTGTGAGCGTTGTGAGTGTTTTGCGGTGACATCATCGATCATCATCGATGACGTATCGAGTTCGCTCACGATGACCGTGGGCTTATAAGGGAATGGGTGTGCGAACGCCGCGAGTGGTTTCGGTCCTTCCCGGAACGTAGCCTAGGTCAAAAGCAATTTGACAATTCATTTTGACAGATCGATACACTAGACGTGCTCGGTGACCGTCAAGGGTGATGAAATGTAACACAAATATCGTCAAGGGTGATGAAATGTAATGACAGTTTTTTCCATGGTAATTAATTTTATATTTGTATGTACGTAGGTACTGTATTTTATTATTGGTGTTTAGTGATTGGTATACTAAGTACTTAAATTTACTCATATAACTATGCAAATAGTTTATGACATTTTGGTGTAAAGATAGATTTTTGGAGAAGATAATAAGCAGTAGCTTATATGAAATAAATATATTCATTTGAAGAAAAAACAATGGTGTAGTGCAACAGGCTCAATGCAAACAAGGGACTGTGTACGTATCCGTTAGGGCTATGCTTGGAGTTTCTCTGAAGGTTCGTATCAGAAATGAAGTGATCCGACAGAGAACCAAAGTAATCGACATAGCCCACAGAATAAGCAAACTGAAGTGGCAGTGGGCAGGTCATACGAGTATTAGCCGAAGAACCGATAACCGCTGTGTGCCGGGTAGTGTAGGACGTCCTCCGGCTAGGCGGAGCGACGACGTACGTAAAGCTGAAGATCGGGCTCAGTAGCGTGCATTAGGAGAGGCCTATGTCCAGCAGTGGACTGATATTGGCTGATGATCATGATGCATATAACTCTGCACATTAAGTTTGAGCCCGCTACACTTGGTTTGCCTGAGAGACGTGACTCGCGTCTTCGGCCCCTGGAGTGCACGCGCTTGACCGTTGTGTTTGTGCAGATCTCTCGGACAACAAGGAGGAGCGCAGCGCCGCGCCCCCCGCGCACGAGCCCTCCCCCGCACCCACCCCCGCGCCCGCGCCGCCCTCCAAGCTGCTCGCACAGCTCGGTGAGTCTGCACTATGTACAACACACGGGATCCTTACTATGTTCATTAGCTATGTATGTATGTTCATTAATAGTAATAATATCTATAAATCTATGATAGATATTGAAACCTTGCTTTAGTTACATACGAAGTTCTAATGTCATTTAATATTATGTGTGTAAAATAAACACACCGCTTGTCTGTACTCTCGATTGAGATCTATGTTCGAGCAAAGGACTGCGCTGAAAACCAGCCTTGCGTTAGCGAAATGCTAACACAGTGCAGTGCTGAGCGTACTCCTATTACCATAAAACAGTTGTTAAGGTTAAGTCCTGATATATAAATGTGTTTTTTGTTTTGTTACTATGTTTTTTGGCAATAAATATTTTATTCATTTCAATAGTTGGATTTTCTATGTTTGTTTGAGTTACGACCTAATCAAACAAACATTGTCAATTTTTTGCGTTATGTTATGAGTAGTTTGCGTGATGGAATATCGAAAAAGGTACCTTTAGTTTATTCAGTTCATTTGTAATCACAATAAAACTGCAGGTAACTGGGCTTGTCTGTACATAATGTTTATATGATAATCGAGGTGTATCCTGTCATCGATATGGAGGCAAAAAAAAACTTTTTGTCTGTCTGTCTGTACTGTGTTGTACGCGCATCACTCTGAAACTATTATTAGACAAGTTTAGTGAATCTTCACACAGTGATAATTAATATATATGGTGTAACTTAAAGTATATTTTTCATTTTATAAAACAAGGGCTACCTAACTACTTCTGGAATGAAACAATGTAAATTATTTACTTGACGGATTTTTGTGCAATTTTCTCTGTTCACTAACTACAACCCGGTCACAATATCTGGGCACCTGCCCTCGTGACGTCATATCGGCGGTCTGGGTACGGTGTGAAAAAAAGTTTTTTCGAGAAATGTGGAGGTAAAATAAATTACTAACCTTTTCAAATCAATTTATTATTGATGAAGGGTTTGTTATTAAAAAACAATAATTTTGATTACAAAAACATTTATTATTAAACTCACTCACTATAAATTATTGACTCTATGCCTGACATTGTATCTTCCTCACTCTCACTTTCTGAACTCTCCGACTGTCTTCCCCTAGTGATATTAAAATTTCTAGATTTATCTATTAGATTTCTAAATTATTACTAGTACTTGGAGTCGGACTAGCGCCCGGCGAAGTAGGTGGTTGTACTTTGGCTTCATTTTTAATTTTCATTAGAATCCTCTCTGATATCCCAGTTGCAGCACAGGTTCGTTTCACCACTTGGTCTACAGGTATGGTGTACTGTTTATTTGCTTTCTCCGATTCTAAAAACTTGAGCACTTTCAAGATTAAATTTCTTGATTCGCTGTGTATTGTTTTTCTCATGACTTCAGTTTAACTGCTACAACAATTTTAATAACAACCAAACCAGTCCAAACTTAACAGTAAACAATCTAAACTTAACAATAAATATTAAAAAACAAAACAACAACAAAGCAAAATATCAAAATTATCGGGACATGTATCGGCAGAAGATGCTAACCGTACTGTCGCACCGGGGAGTGCGCGGAGAGGTGACAGGGGAAGCGGGAGAGGCGCCGCAATCCAGCGAGGTGCACAGATATTCTGACCGGGTTGTACAATATCTTCACACACAGTATTGCGAACATTACGGCTTCACTGTACATAAGGCGCGGTTGTCGGCGACACGACTGTTGGTTAGATATCATATATGATAATATTGTTGTTGTATAAATAGTCAATGTGTGTACTGATTACGTTGCAGCCTCCACCACGTCCATAATAACGTCGGGCTCGTGGTCGGGCGCGTACGCCGCCGAGTTCGGGCTGCGCTCGGACTTCCCGCACTGACCTCCCCCTCCTGTCTCCACACGGTAACACAACAACTGTCAAGGGACATCCTACTGCCCTACTCTTATAACTATACACCTGGGCCCTACTCGTTATGACTGTAACGAACGTTAACGCAGCGCTACGTTATCTGCGAGGAATGTCAGTACAATTGTATGGACTTCACGATCACGATGAACATATCGTAACGCAGCGCGTTACATTTTTGACAGGTCTTAGCGAATAAGGCCCCTACTTTTTTACCGAATTTCTCAACTTTAAGTTAACGGGATAAACTGGCACCAAAGTGAAAAATATGCGGCATAAATCGCTGCATGTTTTGACTGTGTTAACTTAGAAACTTGAACTTCTTTACAGCTCCAAGAAACCAGAGCCTAAGTACTGACTTAAGTATATTGATTAACCTAAGTAGATTAATTTAAATTTGATCCACGCCTGCCTGAGCAAAGTGTTTTGAAAGACAATACAGTTCTGACAATAACGATTCTACATTATTTTCTTTAAGAATACGTTCTTAAAGAGGTAAAAAGAAAACATATAGGTACCCTAATCGTTGTAATACTTTCGCTTTGGCTTTATTACTAAGTGAATGTTTAAATAATGTGTATTGAGTTAGCAATTGAAATTGAGATGTGTTATGTTCAGAAGTGGACGTGCTCCGGCTGATGCTGACGATGTTGATAATCGTTGTAATTTAGTCGGACATTAATATTAAGCCATTTGGGTAGCACACTATCGTGTATTGTATTACAATCACTTTAAATATTGGTTACATCTAGAAAAGTTTACCGTTAAATATTGGATTCTGATTGGTCAACAACTAATGCAGATGTGAGAATAAACTGTGTATATATCCGTAATGTCCTTCCGCAGGCCACAGGATTATTTTTAATGTAATTTGTTGCTTTTATTATGTTATAATTGTTACCAGCTGACCCGGCAGCGGCTTGGTGTAGTGCTGGAAGTGTGCTTTAGAACCTCAAGGTCCTGGGTTTGGTACCCGGGTCGGACAGTTATTGAGTTTTTCTGACTAATTCATTCTAGAACAGTGCCCCGTAGATGGCAATAGGTTCGCCTTCTATTACACGGGAACAAAACATATCCATCTGGCGGCGAAACGTAGATGTTTAAAACACCGCTGCTTACCCCTTCGAGGATATATAGGCGTGACGTTTAGTTATGTTGTATTTATAAACAACATTTATTTTATAAATACTTGTTATAGTCCCCATACGACGGTTAAACAATCAGATAGAGAGTTATAATTCGATGCTCAGACGGCATGCCTCGGTGGCACAGCGCAGTGGAACGTACAACTAATTTATTGTTGTATTATTTCAGAGGGACGGAAGGTGTGCAGTGCCTGTGACGAGCGCACGGGCACGTCGCGTACTGACTACAACGTACCGCCTGTAGTGAAACGGCAGCGCAGACGCTCGCAACCGAACTCTCGCTGAGTGCCGCCCGCTCGCTAACCACTGCTAGTATCACGACTCTTGGGCAACACTCCGTGTTAGTGGGGTCACATACTCCAGCTAATGTTCTTAGTGTAAACATCTTCGGTCGATGGTGCATAACGTCGAAATCTGTTGTGATCGATTTAACGTTAGTGGAAACACTTCTCACGGAATGCTCATCGGTCGGTGATTTATTTGATATCGTATTGTACACCGTACGATTCCTTAGTAGTATGTGAATGATTGTTCATGTTTACAAATCTATTGTTTTGCAACTTGAAGTGTTCTCAGTTGACGTGAAATGGTTCGTCGTGCGTTACTTGTAGGTACATAACAGCTTTGGGTAGCACTGCACTGCGCTCGTCATGTAGTCTCATTGAGTTTAGGGTCAGTAGTTGCATGTGCCTCAGTATATATATCAAACTGCAGGTCGGGTGGATAGGTACATGGGCAGGTTGTGTGCAGGTTGAAGCGCCCCCACCCAACAGCCGGGTGTGTTGGCCGCGGACAGCTGTACGACAGTTCACATTTTGGAGCTTGTATACAGGTGTTGTGTAAACTTCGTCATCGCCATTCAGGAAACGGTCACTTTTTGCGTTCGACTAATTTTTGTGCATTTGTTATGATTTGGCAAACGAGCAAGTGGCTCACCTGATGGTTAGTGATACCATCGCCCAGGAACATCTGCAATATCAGAGGTCCCCAGGATGCGTTGTTACATTTGAGGAAGGAAGAGAAGGGGTGTGGGTGGAGAGGGAACGGGGGAAGGGAAAGAGGGGATCGGGCCTCCGGAACCTCCCACAGACCGACTGAAACGCAATAGCAAACTATATAACTTCACATGTTATGATATATGCTTCATATGTGGGAGTGTGGTACTTCCCCGGTCGTGCCGAATGATTTCTGATTCTGTTTAAAATTTCGAACACTTTGGAATGTCATAGCGATGCAAAATAATAAAGTAGGCGGTGGTGCGTTCAAATACGGACATTGACCAAGCAAGTTTAACTCTCAATCGGTGGACAATGTTGTATGCTATTTATTTATATTTAATTTTGTCATATTTGTATCGTTGCCTCTTTAGAGACATATTAATTGAAATAAACAATAATAGTACTAATATCGATTACACAAAAATATCACGTTTGTTTTTCATAAAATGTCAAAAGCAATGCAGTTTCCGAACGCAACATCAAAAACTGGTGGGAAACGATATTAACGATATTTTCGGCGTTGGGTGGTTAAAGTAGTTGTGTCTCGCGATGAAGATAATTATCTAACTCCAAACGAGTCGAGAGAACAAGTTTCTAATGCTGAATTTAACTTTATACCAGAGTCACGTGAAACATATTTCCAGCGTACGAATTCTTTTTAAATTAGCGCTTCAGAATGTTCTAAAACTCATTCTGAGCCTGTGCTATTGTCATATTTTATGGATTTACCAAAAACAAGGTAGCCGAGTACCCTTTGTCTTATCGTTTGTTTTGCCTGTATCCTACAACACTTCTCGCTGGTGGAGGGGAACGCATATGTCCACCAGGCATCGTCACACACTATTATTCATATGGTTAGCGACACCCGCACGCGCGGGTAATGTTAGAGAAGCATTCTGTTGTGCCTCTTAAATGTTTACACTAACGTTACATCGATCAGAGAAAACTTCGACACAAGATAATTGACGCAACGAAACTACTGGGAAAGACAATTAGGGGGGGGGGGGTTAGTCTACTACAGATGTCTGTCAAGGTAACGCGTGTGGGTAACATTGCAACTGCTAAGGTTAAACATCGTGATTACAATCACGTACAATGAGAATGAATGAGAAATACGTGCAGCAGAGGACAAGGTGATGTTCTGATGATCGGAGCAAGGAATAGTGCAAACCATCAGCGGTTGAGAAAACTAGAGGAGCTGTTGGAAATATGACGTCATCGCAGTACACGTGCCCTTACGTATCACCAGTCAAACACGTATACAATACAATTGTACTGTCATTCCTTGAAGGTATCGTTAGGCGCCGCGTTACTGTTTGAATGGTCATAGCGAATAAGGTGGTAATCGTATCGTTGACGTGTACATTGACAGATCACTTGATCCTTGCCTAATTTTCTTTGAGACGAGAGAAGAAGAAGAAGTTTGTTGTAGTCTGATTGATCAAAGTTATGATGTCAGTTTCGGGTTGCAACCTTTTACCGATCGATTTTGATGGTTAAAAAGTTTTCGACGCTCCGAGGTTCGGGACGCTCGAGTTAGAACGACCGAGTGCTTTACCCTGAGGTTCGGAACGGCGTTAGTGCGAAAAGTTGCACTCCGCGGTGCGCTCTCACCGAGGTTCTGAACGCGGCCTAGCGCGCGCACTACGTGTTACTGACAGGTAGGTGTACTATCACACACGCGAACCTCCCACCGACACTATGCATTAGATGGGAGTGGCGAACCGACATGAGGCTGATCCCTTGTAATACTTTATTTAGCATTTTTGGTCTTCAGTGTAAATTATTATGAAATATAAATATAGTTTCATAACCATGTAATTAGTGGTGTGTATACGCCTCTACACAATGTAAATACTTTAATTAGATAGTTATCGAATAAGTATAGCGAAATTATATATTAAATAATTGTAATTATTATTAATTCGTAACCTGAAATACATAGGTTTATTGTTATAATTATAAAACAATATTTTTATACTAACGTCGCACCAACATTATTATTATTTAAGTTTTGTTCGATATGTTGCGGTCTTCGACTGGTTTAGTTTATAAACACGGTAATATTATTATGAAAATTAAATTAATAAAATTATTTAAAACTACCAGGCTTTTTCATTTATGAGTAAATATGACAGACATACCGACTGCACTTGATATGCCGTCCTTCGACGCACAGAATTAGCGCTATTTACATGGGTCATTTATCTATGCCTCGACGTTTGTTACCAGTGCTGCAAGCATGGATTGCCGATAACATAAATAGGATAAAGTTTGACAGAAATAAACTAATTTGTAACTATCGTAGCAGTGGCGCGAGCGTAGATCTCACGATAAATGTAAATGTCGTTTCGATAAACTGACTTGTCAGCTATCTTACCTTGTCTCTAGTATGGGCCTAGTCTAGCTGCGATAGCTATATCACGGGCTGCCTTCTACCGATATAATTATTCTACAATTCATACTTGTACTGCTGGTCTCTAACATGAGCCTAACGGCGACAGCTATCGTGGGTTGTCTTATCGATAATGACTGTTAAATCGTGTCCTATACATCAACAATCCATGCTTGTACTGCCCGGCAGGTCTAGACAACATTCAAACGGGCGTGTTTCCGCACACGCGACAGACAAAAAATGTGTCTACGAACTTAGCGCGACGTCACGTGACTTTTCCACAGGTAATGTCAACGCCATACATTTTGGAGTTGTCGTTTGGCGTTAACGTTAACAGAAACATCTTTTGTCTAGGCCTGCAGTACTAATACATTTATGTAGCGTTAAAAGCTTGCTTAACCGTCTACCTACTACACTAGTGGACATGGAGAACATTTACACACGGCCCCGCGCCCCGTTAGCTCGCTTGATAGTGACTCTGCTTTCAAGGCGGTAGGTCTCGGGTTCGATCCCTGCCCAGGGCTAATTCGTGAGCTGCGCAGAAATTGTTCTCGAGTCTTGGATGATTATGATACATTAATATGTGCGCAAATGCGTCTCGCGATAATACCCCAGGGCGGGCATCGTCCAGGGGTATTACTTTATCAGTCACATCGTTTGTTCTGTGACCAATGTATGTTTTCGTTTTGTTAACACTTTCACATTCTAATGGAAATGTTGCCAATTAAATTATGTAAAACATGACTTATCCATGCTATGACAGCACTATGTTCGCTGTCAGTTATTGTATTTACAGAATTGTGTGTATAGAAGTGTCAAAGTCACAGTAGCATTAAGACCATTCACGAATCAGCCAATCAAATCTCAGTTGTGAAGTTAACCTTCAAAACCATCTTGGCTTTGCTGTCAATCAGTTATCAGCTGTGGTTATCATTGCTCTGCTCTAAGGCTAAGATAGCCGTTCAATCGCGACACAAAATAAAATTGATAATTATTGATATTTGTGCCATTTTCGTCAATTTTGCTCAACAATGAGTGCAAAATATCAAAACGATGAGATTATAATTCGAAAAGCGAACAAAGAAGATATGGCCGCCGTCGCCGAAATGATTCAGGTGGGCTATGCTCCGAGATATAAACAAAACAAAATAAAAGTAAGGTTATGTTTAGGTCGACTTTGTTTCGGCGGGAAACTTATCAGTCAAACTTGTAATTATCAATAAATAAATAAATTTCAGGAACTAGCTGATTTCGAAGAGATGCCAGATGGACCAAAGCTAACAGTAAAAGGTACGTACCTACCTAAGTACCTACTTCTCTAAAATGTCGCTGATAAAGAAACGGGTGTATTATACGGGGGATAAAGTGAGCATTGTTTCAAATGATCTAAATGTAATTATTCATTAGTTAAGATTTCCTTATTGCCTCCGCAACGATAACACTTGTCTTGTCTAATGAACGTATATTTGTATATTATATGCAGGTCTACCATGAGTTTACAAACATTGACACCATTCGACGCTCGTAATCGACAGCATGACAGTGCCACCTCGCGGTCAATTATAGAACTAAAATTGACAGCGAGTACGCCAATCACAAGCTTATTAAGTATGCGAGATCGAGTATCGACTATAGATGACGTTTATGTTGCCAACTCATGGTAGAGCTAATGATAGTACGAGAGCCCACGACCAAAACCATGTACCTATTATAGCAATACGGCTGAACTATAAAATCGTCAGATTATATGATTCTGAACCCGACTAGGTTTGTAGTAACAGTCAAAAGTGTAGCAACTGCGTGGGAGGCTATTTCTGCTGTGTCAAAAAAGCAACTGGGTATTACAGCAATACGAAATCTGATATTGAAAATGTACATAGATATAATTGTATGACGAAAAAGTTCGTTTTCAGACATTTTGCGCTTATCATATACTTATCGAGAGAATTTTTGAAAATGTCAAAAAGTTATAGACCCTTTACGTTGTGTTTAATTTATATTGTATATCTTAAGAAGTTAAATGTAAAGCAGTTTACGAAAATGTTATGTTAATGTTCTTAAGGTTTATGAAAATTCACGAATAATGAAAATAAATTCCTAAAAATGATGATCGGAATAAACACATCAAATAAACATATCATAAAAAATGCTACTAGGGAAATGATTATATGCGGTATTTGAACCAAATATTTTTATAAAGAAATGCTCCTATTGTAATTTTAACATTTTCGATGTTTAATAATTCACTTCTATACATACTATCAACATTTCTCCTAATTATTGCCATAGCAAGAACAGTATCTAAAGTATTCTACCCTTACAATAAAATAACCGACGCAGTCGCATCCATCTGCCATCTCTGTAAAAGGAAAGTGAACATATTTCCCAGATCTCTAACATATAAATTATAAATACAACGAAACGAACGCGCGTATCAGACATCCACTTATGCAATTGATTTTTTGTTAAAAAATCTGAGCAATGTATGTTATCCTTGATACAGTAGACAAACTTCCAGAAAATACGATTTTATCAACTAAAGCTAGTAAATTCTTATTGTAAGTCAATATTAAATATTAAGATTTATCTTTTCAGCCAGCAACTTAGTTTTGGATCATATCCCTCAGATAGTGCGACTCTGAATCTATTTATTAAATTTTCCTTATATTTTATATTAAAATAATAACATTCAACACATCGTCAAAACGCTTAATAAACTTTATTTCGAAATACAAAGTATTCCTATACATAAAATAAACATTTTAATTTGTCGGAACATTACATACTGCAGTCGACTTCTATATGGTTGCTTATTTGACTTCGCCCTATAATATAAGGCGTTTAGGCGTAAGAAATTAAGTTTAAGAAGGGTTGAACAAAATTTAGGTTTGTTTAGTTGCAAATTAATACCAAAATAAGGTTAATTTTATATTTTTATATAACATTTCTTATATTATATATCAGCTTATATTTTTATATAACAGCTCGCAAATTTATTTTGCATTTAAATGAGCATTAAACATTTAATTATTTTAAATTATCATTCTGAATGTAAACTAAACTTTTCTTGTAATTACGTAACTATATAAACTGCAAAACCTACCAACATAAATTACTTTCGTATATTATATTACCTACATCGTTTTAAAAAGATACTAACACCTTAAATTTTAATAATTAATCTATGCGTTAATTTATTGAGAAAATTTATCTAGATATATTATAGTATATTTATATATAGTATATATTAGATTTATTATTATCCGTTTCATGTTAAAGAAATAATGTTTGTTTATGTTGCTTCAATCTAATAACGATTTCTGAATATATCTATAGTTTTAGAAATCTGCCAACCCTGAAAATCAATACTTGCGATAATAGGAACCAATAAAATAACAGATATATTATCGCTTAGGTTCACACTTAAAATAAATCTGTCAACGTAACATGTTCCACATTTATTATTTTTAAGCATTCTAACAAAATCAAAAAATCGTCCACCGATAACTCTATTATCGCCTTTATTGTTCAGATTTTAAGCTCTTTAAATTTAACTATGAAATGAAATTCGTTTTGTATTCTTGCGTACCTTCTCATATAACTAACAAGCATGGAAACACGTTGTGTATATAACGTTGGTTACACAACGCGGATAAATATTTTTTTAATAACTTAGTATGGCTGGTTTTCACAAATTTTCGATGTCGCATATGAGTAGGTACTCCCAAAAACAAAAAGAACGTTTCGCGTGTTACGCTCCTGCCCCTCTCTATAGAAAGGATATATACATGTGGGTATACATACATGTATACTTTTCTTTGTTCCTAAGGGAATTATTTTCACAATTTATATGCATTTTTCTGACATTTTACTTATTTTGGTGTAATCTTCTTTCTTGTCGTCTTAGTTCTGCTTTTTTGGATATTATGTGTGTTTTTACATGGCGTTTCAATTAAATTTTATTTTAAAAGCGATTCGCGAACATAACAATTATAACATAGACTTCAATAATATGCATGAATAAAATTATCAATGATAATAAATTTCGAAATAAGTGCCAAAAAGATTTCTGATAAAGAAGGTGCTAAACTAAATTTTTCTGATATATTTTTTTTGACATCTGCTGGGCTATTATGTATCTCAGTTGCTAACAAATGTTGACTGAAATCTAAAAAAAATGGCCGCTTTATGTCACTTTTGTCAGCTTCAGTCATCAACTCACGATCATTTTTGCTTACTGGAGTTGTCAAACCTGACATAAAGCCGCCATTTTTCAAGATTTCAATCAACATTTGTTAGCAACTGAGATACATAATAGCCCTGCTGGACTACTCATTCTATCACGTTTATAAATTTCTAAACAGATTTTTATGTTACCGATCGGTTACCGATTTCAGAACAATCTGGAAATTTAATTCAAATTTAATTCCACACGCACCAACTAACCCAAATTTACTCGTAAAGAACATTTCCAGACGGATTGCAATGATAATTTGATTTGGTCTCATTTTTACTTTTTAAAGTCGTCTTCCGGATTCACGCTACACTACTGACTTCTGAAAATATGTTTTCGGGATCTTACAGTTATCATTCAACTACAGTCGAATACAGTCGAATCTATCAATTTGATGCGGATGTGGCTGTATTGCTATGAGACAAAAATTTTGGTCGTAGGCTCCCGTACTATGACTTATAGTGGCAAGTACCCTACCTACTAACTTGTGAACTCTGTACGTTAACGCCATCTACACTATTACATGAGCACTTTTGGACGCAGCACGCTGCGACCGTTTTCCCTTCTTGCTACTACAGTACTATTTTGCAACTCTCACAGTAACTGTCTGAACGAACAAACCAGATGTCTCTTGATTAAAAGTTTCATAATTTGGTATGGCGACGCGACGGCCAGTCCGACGTTGGTAGCATAGAGAAAACTATTATGGTAGATCTATATGGATGGATGGAGAGATAAAGTACAAGTTCATTGGTAGGTAAATCTAAAATCTCTTTCAATTTACTCTGGCAGGAAAGTTGTTAAATATGAATAGATAGAGTTACAGAATAATTTAATCTAGTCATAGAACTTACTTTATTAGAGTAGATAGCTTGGCTCATATTCCAACTTACCTACCATTTGACGAGTATGTACAGCTTCGCTAGATAGCGCTTACGTAAACAATACCGACGAAAGCCCTGGAGCGCGTCTTTGATGAGTAAAATATAAAAATCGTGTTATTTTTTTTCTTTAGGTATCTGAATACCCATTAACTCGCGATTCGCCATATTTGGCCAACAATACAATAGATTTCGCAGAAATCAGCCTACTTTTCCAGGAACTGCAACGTGTGTGATTAATTTTTTAGAAGTGATGAACAGTAAGGCCAGGTGTTGTCTCCTCTACATAGTTATATGTATTTTGGCTGTGTGTTCGTCCAATTAAATAAAAAAAAAAATGGTGTAAATAGTTATCATTATCAGACTCTTTAAAAAGTTATCCTATTAATAGTTACTTTGAAGTATTAGTTTCAGAGGTTTCGATCTGTTAAGCTGTTATAAGATAGTTCAATAGCGCAGTGCGGCGTCCTATAATATAATTGTTGATATGTTTAATAGGGTGAAGTGATAAGACAGGCAAGTCGCCTGCCTAATGGTAACCGTCACGCCTGCCAATCACAGTGGCCCTTTGTTAAAAATAAGTACTGCGCGAATTGAATTCCATCCCTCAGTACAAACAGTAGTACCTAGTGTGCAATTACAAATTAGCTGCAGTGTTAGATAAAATTTAATATCTGACGGTGGTACCCACCATGACGGGCTCTTGCTTAGAAACATATTACGGCACAGTGGGTGAATGATTATTTCATAGATTAAAGAGAAACCAGGGCTGTTTGTGACAAACTAACGTGCACGTGTTGTTCGGGTTGAATAAATAAGTCTACGAGTTTGTAAACTTGCGTTAGTCAAAAGATTACCGGTTTTGCTAAACTGACATTTTGTAATTTTTAGATGTGAACATTGAATTGTCTATGCGCTTATATTGTAACCAGACCAATAATGAATGAATCGAAAAATAAGTGAAACTTATATCTATCTCTTTGGCACTACAGTACAATGTAAGTATATAGACTTTCTTGTTTATCCTTTGTTGTATGAAATTTGACTACTTTTTATTCTATACGTTTGTCTCGTGTCATTTCGTCCAAAGAGTAGGTACATTATACAGCAGAATGTAACCTCAATTTCTTTTGACACAAAACTTCACTAACCCTAGTTAAAGGCTTAACCCTCCCACATTGCTGGGTTAAATATCAATAAATAATCTTAGATATACTCCTAATTGAATGGTGCAAGATAAATTAATTATAAAACCCCGTTTTAGCAGTTGACTCTGAGTTATTGAAGCTAACTCTGGAACGTACAAGTGGGCCTAAGCGAGATAGGTATACCTACATAACCTAAATCAAAATAAATGTGGCCTGTTCAAAATATCTATAATATAAAATTAACCCCTGATCGCGTTATAACTTGAGAACGGCTATACCGATTTCATTCATTTTAATGTTTTCTAAACTAATACTTCGGAGAAGGTTCTTACTTACGAGTACACGGAAACAAATATAAGAAAATACGGGAGGATATGGCGAGGCCGAAGACCGAGCCTACTAAGTGAACGGAGTCGCGGGCAGTCGCTAGTGATATATAAAACCACCGCAAGTGTTTCTTAGACAGACGAAATAAAAGTCAGATCCAGGTCCAAGGGATTTTCGTCGCTGTTCCTTCACCATTGACAACCTACGGCGACCACAACATTCAAGTAGGTATACCTACTCAGGTAGGTCTGTAAGAATGATTCTGTAGGAATTTCTCAATAAACGGAAAGTTAAATTAGCAATTCGGATAATCAATGGTTTTGTCAGATCTGGAGCGGGACTGCTTCGAGAGTGACCCTCCGTTGTTCAAATGCTTGGTGGCGGAGGAGCGCGACAGTGCGCGGCTTGTGGGGTACGCAGTGTACTTCCCCACCTACTCCACGTGGGAGGGGCGCGCCACCGCGCTCGAGGACCTGTGTGTGCAGCGGGCGGAGCGCCGGCGCGGGGTAGGCGGCCGGCTCTTCCACGCCGTCGCCAAGGTACATCTATACCACAACGAACCTCATTCTTTCACGTAACTTGATGAGAACCGAACTTGTAGGAAATTTAATTCAAAACAACTTTTGTGAATATAATTTTTCGTATTAAATTTTAAAAAAACGAATTACTTATTCAATAAACAAAAATTTACCCATAAAATCAAGATGGCGGATGACGCAACGGTTCGAGTACCACGCAAAACAAAATTTAGTCTACCAGTTACCACCCCCAACGAATTCCGAAGGAAAATTGCTACTTAAATTTTTTTCGGGTTTGGACCTTTTTGGAATTCGACTGAACTAACTTTACAGCAACTATCTTCCCGTACACACACACACACACTCTGGCAGGCCTACACTTCACACACACGTACACAAAACTATCTGAGATATTAATATATGGAATTCAAACGTCTGGAAGAGAAATAGACACCCGAAATATGGTTGGAACAACAAGTTGGAGCTCCTGACAGCCTTGGAATGGAAATTTGGTCCTCGAAATCGTCTGGGGACTGGGAAACTGGGGAGTATCACCATACTCCCCAATTTCCCATTGGAATGTCTCCGACACCGGTGGGTGTCGGAGACATTCCAATCGCAGCTCCTCTAGTTTAGCGACCGTCTGTCGTGCAGTGTGAGGTCTAGCGCTGTCCTGCAGCAGCAGCAAGCTAGAGCAATTGACCAGGTTGTTGAATAGCGAGCTTCCATCATGGTGTACAATTGACAATACAGCTCTGCCGTCATCGGCTGCATGGCCAGATCTTAAGAAGCTGTAGCACTGGTCCACCTAAACTCACCAGTACCTACCTTTTTCTGAGTCAACTTTAGCTCAGAGCAAGATTTAGCCGGTTCTCCTGGATTATGTTTTCCATATTGTGTACAGACCGATGTCAAAGAAAAATCAAATGGCGTGATTAAAACAACAAATCACTAAATTCAAAACAAAATATAGACGTCTAAATTTGAATATCGAATTCTAAGCTAAACGCCAATATTTGCGGCCAAATTGGCAATTTCTAATATAACAATAATTCTGATTACTGCGCAGGAAGCCGCGGCGTGCGGGTCGCGGCTGGACTTCCACGTGTTGTCGTGGAACCCAGCGCGCGAGTTCTACCTGTCGCGCGGCGCGAGCGATCTCACCGAGACCGAGCGCTGGGCCTGCTTCCGGCTGGCGGGTGCGCGGCTGCAGCACTACGCCGCCGCCGACCGCGTCTGACTACCCCCTTCCCCCCCCCCCCCCCTGAACACGCTGCTTCAATGAACTTCGAATCACGAATATACCGTACTTATGTCACATAATGTGTTATAGCTACTTATAGCACTACCGTCACCCATTGCTCACACAACGTACTTTTGTCGTCAATCTGTTAGTTTGTATAAATACGTATTTTTCTAAATTTTGGTTTGTTTTTCTTCTTTTACATTAAATTATAGTAAACTGAATGATCGGAGTATCTCTTTAGGATATATTTTATTATATAAAGGTTTTGTAGTCGGTTACAATTATAATCATGGCTGCCTTGGCGGTTGTACTTGTGGGTTTCGTGCCCAGTGCTGTGGAGATGTGGATGGTCGATGCCGCTTCGTATTCCTCTCACTTTATTAGGTACATGTGTCAAACTAGGCAGTAGACAAACAGAGCTTACACGGACAAAGTTATGTTGAAACTCGCCTTCATTATAATTGTGTTCATTATAATTGTGTAAACGGGATTAACGTGAGGCTAAGTAGCGCCGAGCGCACCGCACTTTACAATTGAGTACTGTTTACGAATAGTAAAGTTATTTGTTGTGGAAGGACGCAGGTGTTTATTGGCGCGAGCACTTGTATTGAAACCTGAACGTAGGGAGTATTTTATAGGTAATGGACGCAGGATAACTTTGTTAACGAACACATTAAATACTGTAACGTACCTCGTTTCTGAACCATAGAAAAAAATATTTCATGGTTCGTCACGTTTGAATATATAATGGAAAAATTCAAACTTTTTCACGCTAGCGGCTAAATGCAACTTTGCGGGTAGATTACCGAACGATAAACAAAGCTTTTCTGAGGCGAAAATGTCTGTAACCGTCGGTAAATTATTACGGAACAGGACTATAAAGGAATGGGTTTGAGAACGTTTACCCACACACTTGGGTTCCCTGTGTCGCGGGAGGCACGGACATAATAAAACATCACCTCATTCAAGACTCGATGACAGACATTTTTGATCATCATACAAATATAGCAGTGTCCAGAAATGGAACCTCGGACGCCGCGGCTCGAAGGTAGGACCACTGCCACTGAGGTAACGGGACCAGGGGGTTAATTCTATTATTTGAGAACGTTCAACAATCTATCTCTCTACTAATCCCGCTGCAACTGCAGTTGGACTCCTGTTGATCATTACCCCATAAAGCCATTCTCCTACTATGTCTGTAGACCAAAAGGAACATAACATATAAGTATTAGTAGTGTATTATTGGGCGTCCTACTCCACCTTCCGTTTCTGAGGCTCACTCCGTTCGCCTCATCCACTCTCGGTGGAGTAGGACGCCCAATAATACTTCGAGATCGTGCAACATATGAGCTTACCTTGATTAAGATATCATCGAGTGTTTGGTCTGGCCGCTGTTCCACTGCACTACTTCACTACCTATCATCGAGCGAAATTAGTATAAATAACTGTTCCACTGCACTACTTCACTACATCAACAAAGATTTACAATTCAACCCTATTCCACTTTTCCAGTTTTTAAACCTAACCGGATTTATATTATTTTATATATGTCGATGTAATAAATGAATCTACTCATTATTAATCAAACCATTTCAACCGGTGGCCATGAAATTTGTAAAACAATCACAATCGTTAGATTTAAACAGAATCTGCGTTGAGGCTGGAAAGTCTGATTTACGTCATGGAGAATTATTGCCTAATTCGGTTCGGTGCATTATTTGTGGACCATCAAATTGTGGAAAAACTAATTTACTGATTGGTCTTCTAATACATGAGAATGGTTTAAGATTTCAAAATGTGTATGTTTATTCAAAAACCCTGCATCAACCGAAGTATATTTTTTTAGAACGAGTTTTGCAACGTGTACCAAGCCTTTCATTTCAGAAATATTATGAAAATGAAGAGGTATTAAGTGTTCAAGACGCAAAACCGTATTCTGTTATCATATTTGATGATGTTGCATGTGAAAATCAAAATAACATGCGTGATTATTTTGCGATGGGGAGACATAAGAACATTGATTGTATTTATGTGAATCAAGGGCGTACCCAGGATTTCAGCTAGGAGGGGGCAGGGGGCTGCTTATACCTGTTTCGAAAAGATCGTCTGTCGGGTATATTGAAACAAAAAATCATGAAAATTGACTTTTATTCATTAATTTTGATGATGACACAAAACAAAATATTATACATAATTATACTATACATTATGTATAATATATATTATTATATTATGTTTGTATATATTAATTTAACAGTAATCTTCTCGGATTTGCCGCAAATTTGTCTATGACAGTCTTTTCAATAAACTCACTGTTGTCTTTTAAATAGTTGCGATGTACGCTCATCAGACATAAACCCGTAAGCCTTTCTTCACCCATGGTGCTTCTAAGCCACGTTTTAACTCTTCGCAGCGTACTGAAGGACCGTTCTACGGTCGCCGTGGTGCATGGGATAGTGCTTAAAATAATTAATGCCTTTCTGACAGCAGGGTAAAAAATGTTGGCTTCGTTGAACAGATCAATTACTTCTATGTCCCTTAATTGATCATCTGATAAAGCCTTCGTCACCCATAAATTATGCCAAAGGTTCAGTTCTCCGGTGATATCCAAGTTATAAAATTCTTGGAATGATTCTGCGTTTTTGTGTAGGTCTGGGCATTGCATTAGAATAGGCCAACACGAATTTAAGGGGGGGAGGGGGAGGGAGGGGGGAGGGGGATGTCCTCCGACACTACTCTCGTGGCGAGGAAATGCCTAGTTTTTGCGAAAAACTACTTTGAATTTTCTTTGAACTTAACCTCAAATTTATAACGTTTATATATTGAATTTAACTATATTTACTTACAAATATGAATGGATTGGACATGGAGTACTGACTATTTTGGTGTGTTCTATGTTTGACTCTGGGTGGGCTCCCGCCAGAAGCTCTAGCGGTCGCCCCTGAGTGTCACTTCGCCAAACTCGGTCTTCGCTTCGCTACGGAGGTCGCCGGCTCGCTTCGCTCGCCACCTCCCCCCGTCGCTCCGCTCAACCTCGTCTGGCTCGCTCCTCTCAGGATCTCCCTTGAGCTTCTGGCTCCCGCACTTTTTATATACAATCTAGGGGTGTCAGCCACAAGACTAGGTGGAGTCGGGGTGCTCTGTGTCGGCTCTGTCTCTTATTTTGAACCTAACCAACTCAAGTTAGAGTGCCCTTGACTCGAATAAGAGTGCTAGCCCTGATGGTCACAGCTATTTTGAATTACATTAGAAATAAATAATATAGGTGCAAAACTAGGACAAAAATAAAACAAAATTTAGAAAGTATTTAACTTATATTTTGTATACATATTGCACAGCTTTTATCAGTTCGAAAAACTTATCCTTCTTACTGGCCTCCACAGATCTCCTCCATAAATACTCAACAATTGAGTCTGCAAAATTGCCCGGGTGGTTGTAATTATTCTTGTAGAAGAATCTTTTAACCACCCGCCATTGAGACTCAATTCGTTGAGTATGTGTCCCATCCTCGGCTATAAATGGACTGTCAGGGTCACTGTGGTTGACTTTTTTATGAATATATCCATGTTGGCTTAGGCAATCATAAGCCCTCCAGCAGTCAGTATGGATGGTTGTGCCCGGCTCTACATGTTTTTGAATTAGGGGAATTAGCACCTCTGCAGACCTAATGTTGTCCGGGCACACCTCCAACCGCAAGTCCTCTGAACCATCTTCTATGAGGCCAAGGACCCAATGTCCCTCAATGTGTCTCCCTGAAAAAAATTAAAAAACAGTTATTAAATTGAAAATACAAGTATAAAATAATGAAATTGATTAATGCCTTATATAAATACCTTTATTAAATTTCCTCTTCCCAAATTTGCTTTCGTCTACTTGCACAATTTTTCCAGGGCCTCCTATTTTGCCCCGGACTTCTTGTTTCTCCAGTTGGTAAATTACCACAACTTCCCGGCAGTAGTTATACCAATCGCTTATGGTTGGCCGGGACAAACAATGTTCTTCTCTAAATATATCTTCGTGTATTACCATGTCATGCGAGTAGTTGTATGCAAAACAGTACATTAAATAATAAATGTGTCCCAATTTTAGTTTTACGTTCTCAAACCATGTTCCTTGGGCTCTAGATACTCTAGTTTTATTATGACAGGAACCCTTGCTGCACACAAATGTGCCCATAGTTTTGTCGTTCTTGAAAACAAGTTTCATGGGATTTTTGTGTATTCTACACTTCTTAGTTTTCAAGATTAAGCCTTGCTCTTCGGCAAAAACCAGTCCTTGTTCATGTGTACTTAACATACGCGCCAGCTTTACAATATTCCACGTTTGTAAAACTTCACCCACGTATTTCCGCCTTTTAAATGCGGGTTCTTCTTCAAAATCATCTAAAATGAAAAACAAGCATTTGATTAACATATTTTGTGGTTTATCAAGCGAAATAATTTAGATTACAATAAATGAATAGTTAACTCACCTCTACTGGTAGAAGCTACTGGTACTGCATCTTCACGGCTTGTGGAAGCCGTTGGTTCATCTGCTGATGGAATATTAGCCATGTCGCTAGGCAGATCAATCGTGCAGAAATCGGAGTCCAGTAAGCAGGCAAAAGTCGTGGTTCAAGCAGAAATCGGAGTCCAGAAAGCAGGCAAGAGTCGTGGTTCAACAGAAATCGGAGTCCAGAAAGCAGGCAAAAGTCGTAGTTGAAGAAGAAATCGGAGTCCAGAGAGCAGGCAAAAGTCGTCGAAAAATTAACACAAAATACCACGCCAAAACAATGAAAAACACGGAGAGCGAACAGAGCACATTCACGTAACTCGAAGAGGAACGGAATGCGCGGCGCGGGCGGCGTAGTCGATCGTCTATGGAAAATAAAATGGCGGTCATACGTTCCATTCTTTAAAAAAAGTATTTGCAACAGAAGCTAATTTAATAAAATCGATGTCAAGTATTATAAACTATGTAATTAAGTATTGTAAATTAAATTAGCAATAAAATAATAGTTCAAATAATTAAAATATTTATTTTAATACCATTTTCATTGCACCAAGTCGTTTCGTTACACGCATTTATAGAGAATCGTCGAATCAAAAATCTGAAATTGAAATTAGTTTTTCTAGAAAACTAGACATTTCCTCGCTCTAAAATTGATACCAAAGCGTAGAGAAAATTATTATCTATAAGATCCAACTCTTAAAATCACCAAATTCGTGTTGGGCTATTCTAATGCCAACCCTAGGTCTGTAATGCTGGTTTTTGTCATATACAAGGGATGTAGCCTCCTTAAAGCAAACGCCGGAGTATTTTCTTGGGAGAATCGAATATTCAGTGATGAAATGAGTGAATCAATGTATGGGATTATCAGGGAACGCCGCCAATATTCGTTATCATTGTCTGATGGCGGATTACTTCTATGTGTTTGCTTATGAGCAAGACGTGGAACCGAAATTTCTATGTTCAAATCCATTGCAACAGCTCGTGCTTTTTTATTACTTATTCTATCAGGAAACTCGCGGTCATTTCTGAGAATGTCCTTGATATTTTTGATGTGTTCCCCTACCGAGATCATGTCGATCGATTTAGCTTGCAGTGCGTTAACTACTGGTTCTAAAACTGCTGAATATTTGGCTATTGTTTGTAGAGTAACAATAAACACTGGTTTTGTAACGGCTGAATGCAACTGATATGCAGATTTTCTGGTGGCATAATTTCCATCTACGGATAACGTTTCTAGAGATTTCACAAGCTCTGAAAAATGTTGAGACAACTTTCTGATTGATTTATATTTTTCTGACCATCTCGTCTCACATAATCGTGATAGGTTTGGAGCGTAGTTTCGACGTGTAGTCGATTCCCTGAAAAACGTTATAACATCCTTTACAGTGGCGACAGTATTTCTAATTTCTGGCACTGCGTTCGCATCATTCACAACAAGGTTGAGTTTGTGACTTGAGCAATGAAAATATAAAGCACGAGGATATTTTTTTCTCAAAATGGCTTGTACGCCACCCTCTTTCCCTGCCATTGTAAAACAGCCATCGAATCCAAAACCTACGCAATCTTCGGTTGAGAGGTTAGAACTAATTAAGAAATTGTCAATTGCTTCGGCAATTGCGGAAGCATTTTGTGCTTTTAGTTCAACGAACCCTACAAATTCTTCTCTGATTTTCCTTTTGCTTTCGTCGTAGAACCGCACGCCTATTGACAGCTGTTCTTTCCCAGATACGTCTGCTGTTTCATCAGCTAAGACTGCGTAAGCCATGGTCTTCTGAACCTCACTAATTATATTCTCCTTAATAACTTCGCCACATAAATTTATCAATTTGTTTTGTATTTTTGGTGATGTGTAAACTGCATTGCGACGGCACTTTTCCAGGTGACTCTTTAATCTGTCGTCCCCTGAATTGATTCTCAACTTCAATAAATCTAATAAAACACCCTCATCTGTCTGTTTGCCCCTAAGAGGCATATCATGTGTGCCGCAAAATACTATACAAGAAATAATTGATGACAATATTTGTCTGTTTTCATCGATTTCTTTTTGGTGTCCACTTTGCAGTTGGATGTCTACAGGAACATTTTCAAGAAAATTTTTTGCAGCATTTGTCGCCGTTTTGTGAAGGTTGGTCGTTGCATGCTTTCGGCAGTCTTCATGCATATTTTTGAACTTTATATATGGCCTGACCATAAACGATCCCAAAATTCCTCTCACAGTGCTAATGGGCGGAGGGAACAAAACACAATGCTTACAAAGAGCACCTTTTAGTCGCTTGGAATATACTAGCCATGGTGAATATTGATCCAACCAAGCATGGTTAAATTTTCTTTTTAAATGGCTTGCTATTCAATACAAGATCTCGCTATTGACCGTATAAATTGATCCTATTTCTTTTTACTGGAAAAAGTACTGCCGTCCGAAACTAGATGGCGCTAGATGTTGTTTTCTCCCAATTATATTCGGCTTTAATCCTAGATGGCTCTCTGATTGTCTCGGCGGAACCGGAAACTACGAGATGCGACGGTTTTGCGGGAGATTTAAATTATATTGCATCGCTAACAGTATACTAGAATCACTAGAGTCTGTCTAGTGAGCCGCGGCACAGATAAAACCGCAGCAAAAATCTTTTAGTTGTAAACACTGAATATACTATGAAATTTGAATTTGATACTTTCACTATTTTATTTTATAAACACTAAGAATCTTAAACTAAATCTGTACAGATATATACTACTTAAAATAATATGCAACATATTGAATATTATTTTATTTTAGCATTGAAAACAAATTAATATAATAAATAAAACCAAACTTGCATCAAAACCTTACTTAGTTTTTATTTATTCTGTCGCGTAATCAAAATCAGATTCCAGAAATTCAATTCTCGACTATGAATCGTTACTGTCACTTTCATTATCACTAAAAAATAATAAAAACGAAATAAAGAAATAAATAAAGTGTATCAAAACTTGATCAAAACATTTTGCGTTTCGTTTGACGGCGGCTGAAAGTCACTATATAAAATATTCTAATAAATACGTTGCGGCACGACCGACACGACTCATAGACTCTATATCGAATATTGTAGAATATTTAACTATAGAAAAAAAAATTTGGCTGAAAAGATATTTTGTTTCCAACACTTCATTTTGCGCAGAGTAGGTAATACGTTTTTAATTTCTATTTGGAAAAAAAAATAATACATTTATTTAATCTTCTAGGGGGGGGCAGCTGCCCCCCCCTGCCCCTACCTGGGTACGCCCTTGATGTGAATCAAACATACACTAAAATCCCGAAACAGTTAGTAAGAGACAACGCAAATGTAATCGTACTTTTTAAACAAGATGAAATAAATATGAGGCACGTATATGATGAACATGTTAATACAGACATGACATGGATTGAATTTCGTGAAATGTGTTCTAAAATATGGAGGGAACCCTTTAATTATGTTGTAATTAATAAAGACTGTCCCAAGAATAAAGGTTGTCACAGAAATAAATTTGACACTTTCGTAGTCTTTGATTAGGAACATGAGTTATATATAAGACCGTTACCTGTGCGGTAATATTATTCGTCAGACAACCCCTAATCAATTGTGACCTATTTTAAAAATATGGATAAATCATTGAAAAGGCAAATTGTTGATGCAGCAGAAGCTGTGAAGAAAAAAGTACGAAAAATGAGAGATGATGAGATTAACAATAAACAAGCACTGGAATCGGTTTTCAAGCCTGTAACAGAACCTCTCAATTTAATTGCTAGCGCCAGTCAGCAAACTCCTCTCGTGCATGCTATGGAAGATGAAGAGACCGAAGTTCCATTTATTGATAAAACTTTGCACAAGGAACCTGACTATCAAAGCAGCAAGGAAGATGAAAACGAATACGAATCTGATAGCGACAGTGACATTTCATATAAATCAGTAGGTGATACGTCATCCTGGTCAGTATCTTCAGATGCGTTAACAGACATACCGTTTGGTGTTAGTGTAGAACGTGGGAACCTAATGTTAGGTTCTGCTCGCATAACTATCAATGATCAATACATCATCGTGGCAGGACGTAAATACCGTAATACGCCTGGTTTGAAGCAGTTGCTGTTAAAGAAAGACGTGGACCTGAACTTGGTTACAGATAGTGATATGCAACATTATAAATCGATGCTAATCGAAACAAATGCACATCGACGAGGCTTTGATCCAAGTAAGCCAATAAAAAGTTATAAGGGACAAAAATATTTGCAAGTAATTAAACCTCTTTTCAAACTGCGAAATACAGTTCAGGGTATCCAATCGAAAGGAAAAGGACTACCGCTGACAAAAAAATGGAAGAAAAACGTAGATTTTGTGTATTGGGATGATCCGAACGAATTAGTGGAAAGGCTAAAATTATTAATTGCATCTCGAGATGCTGGTAACACAGGTTTAGACAACGAAATAATATCTATTATTGAAGAATTACGTGAAAGTAAAGTAATAAATAAGTAAAGTATTTTTTTTTATGTTTCATTTTATCATTGACCATTCATTACAATACACCCTAATCATGAATGTCGATAAGTTCGGTCATTTTATTCATAAAAGAATGCGTTTATCAGAAATATTTGACTTTAACGAAAACGCATTACTAAAATCAGAAAATGGAAATTTCAATCTGAAAAATTCTAGATTGGGAGGAATTAAACCTCCCGTAGAATTAGACGATGCTGTTAATAAGGATTATGTGGATCGATTGAATACTAAAACGATAAGAGAATTTGATAAACTGATTGGTTCATTACGATCTCGAATCATATTAGACGTACACAAGATAGCTCAGGATACTTTAAAAGCAAAGATACCTGAGGTTTTAATTCAATTGGAAGATAAGTTTTACACTAAAGCAGATGTAAATAAATTAATAAAAAAGACTCCGTAATGTCAAAACAGCAAATTGTAAATGAAATACACAAAGCAGCACGAAGAAATTTTCTTCGACGTTGTGTTATTCTTAAGGGAATTGACGACTTGTGGCAAGCAGATCTTATGGACATGCAAAACTTGAGAACGTATAATAAAGGACATAATTACGTTTTAGTAGTGATTGACTGTTTTTCAAAATACGCCTGGACAGAGCCATTAAAATCGAAAAATAAATTTGAGGTTAGTAGGGCATTTGAACGTATACTGCTTAGCACTCATCGGCATCCTGTTAATTTACAAACTGATATGGGGACAGAGTTTTATAATAGCACGTTTCAAACGCTCATGAAGACGTACAACATTAATCATTACTCATCGTTTTCCACAAAAAAAGCTTCGATCGTAGAACGACTGATTAAAACGGTTAAAAATAAATTATATAAATCTTTTAGTTTGAATGGAAACTATAAATGGTTAGGTTGACACACACATGCACACACATGTGAGTAGTTACTTTAATACAACCCGTGCAATACTTAGAAATGTACATTATGCAGCTCAGCAGTTTTATTACTTTGTAGCTTTTAATAACGTAATTCCAATGTCACTTCACGAAGAAACGTGAAAGAGTCAAGTTTATACATTCTAGTGATGATATTTCAGCTAAACCTAAAAGTGTAATAATTTCGGTCGGCGATAGGTAGTAAAGTAGTGCAGTGAAACAGTTATTTATACTAATTTCGCTCGATGATAGGTAGTGAAGTAGTGCAGTGGAACAGCGGCCAGACCAAACACTCGATGATATCTTAATCAAGGTAAGCTCATATGTTGCACGATCTCGAAGTATTATTGGGCGTCCTACTCCACCGAGAGTGGATGAGGCGAACGGAGTGAGCCTCAGAAACGGAAGGTGGAGTAGGACGCCCAATAATACACTACTAGTATTACACATACATTTAACGAGTAGGTATGAGTTAGCGTCGCGTTCATGATCTATCGAGTTAGCAGAATATAAAGTTTGAATCGATCGCTGACGTGAACGGAAACGTAACTGCAGCTGGACTGTTGTTCAATAGCGGAATATGAGAACGTATCCAAAGTGACCGTCCAGATGTATTCACAGCTGTTCCCTGCCATGTCGAAGCGAACTGTGCTGCAGGGTTGGAGCAGAGGAAGAGAAATGACACGCGCTTTGTGTTTTAATGTATATTTTATAGTTTATACACAATTCATTTTATTTTTCTCCTTTGCAATAAATTACAAATTGTGTTTCGTGATATTTATATTGTCATTAACTGCAACAGCAAAGTAAGCAGTAATATATGCGGGCAGGTACTGACATCATATACAGTTACAGAGGTTCAGCTAGAACTGAGAGGTTTATCTGAAGTATCAGTACTTGAGGAAGTACAAGGCAGGAGACAGTAAACAACAAACTAGTAAGTACCGTTTCATCAAAAACAATACTGTGTATTATACGGAAGTATGTATGGAGGAGAGGAATATTTCTTACAGTCGAAGTGTTTCATCCAAAACTAGGACGACTAAGTTACAGTGTGATATATACATCTACAGCTACGATACGTAAATGCCATTCGATTAAAACTAATTTTACAATTCACAAGTGTACTATACATACCTACTTATAACAAACAGACTTCAAGGCAACATTTTAATATGTTCAATAAAATACGTTGAAGTACCTACCTACCTAGTTGATCGTGACAATAATACTTTGTTCTTGACATTGAATTACTTTCACTATGATATATATATATATATATATATACATTAGTGTACAAGGATCCGGTGCGCGTGTCGTGCGATAGCTCGTTACGCCACTGAGCGTGGCGAGACGATCAAGTGGTGCGCTTGATGTTAAGCACTACGATTGCCCGTGACAGCTGCAGTGCCACCCAGAGCTTCAAACTGCAGTTCTGCGTAGCACTGCACTGCACTCGTCACCGCAAGGCGTTTGTTTTTGAGTCTCTATCGCAAAATATTTTTTTTATTAAAATCTGCGGATACATTGCACATGTTTAGTGCATCAGATGAAATTGTTAACTTTGGTACATTTCTAATTAAAATGATACACTTTTAATTAGTAACGCAAATCGAACCTGCTTTCTCCATTATTAAGTATTTGTTGAAAATTAGTTGGATATAAATATTGTGTTATTTAATAGTGCAGTCGTGGAGGAATCCAAATACATAAATATTGTGTATCGTCAGTACCATACAAGACAAGTGTTGAGATGACGACCTACAACTATCGACAAAGCGGATCGACACACACTTGACGCCGCGGTCGTACGGAATACTGTTGAGACTTATCTGCTACTTATACTATTAGCTCTATTTACAAACAGCAGTCACTCTTAGCGCCTCTACTTACAGTATAACTTATACAAATTTCGATTTCGTAAGACTAGCAAATAATGAGATTACGAGCCTTAGGGCCGTACTCCGGAAGTATCTACGCTCAGCGGTAAAGTGGCCCCAGCACGAATAACTGCGTAAGTGTAACGTAACGTGTCGTTCACGTGAAACAGTACAAACTGTCATGTATCTAGGGCACACGTGACACAGATATGATCTATGAGTTTGTACGCCGAAGCGTGACGCGTTGACGCTTACGATACGAACACATTTTCGCAACTTGTTTGTGCTGCGGCCTCAGCACTGATCTGACTCTGTACGGCATTTACTGTCTAATCTCCACTCAAGGCGCGCACCACAACTACGAGTCTTCCCGGAATGTCGGCCAAGTCTTGTACCTTGGAATTATTTTCAAGTACCTATTTCCCATGTTTTTTATTATTTGAGGAGTCTGTGTCATACATTTGATAAGCGCATTAGAACAATGCCTAATCGTAAATTGCAAACGTATTTAATTTTAATATTTTTAGGAAATAACCCGAACCTTCCGTGTATAACTATCATGTGCACTGCCCCCCTACAGGGGGGATAAGCCCTTACACACTGTCTCGTACGTATATCTACGAAACATGTCGAAAGGAAGGATATTAGTGCCCTTCTGGAGTCAGATATGTTTATTACTAAAATGTATAGTTAAATGATATTGGAGTTGCACATTACAACACAGCTAAATAACTCTCGATATTGTTGCGTTACAGAAATCACAGATGATTTAAAAAATAGTTTCAATTAAATATTGCGTCACAGTAACTTAATATTATTTTTACATGAATATTCACACAGAGAACTGAACATTTAAGTAACTTAGAATCATAAAAGGTTAGTATTTGTCTACCCTAATGCCGGAAAGGCATACAGTTTGTATTTCATACATAGTTGAATAGTGACGAAGTAACACGATGCTTGCCAGAATAAGGGATATTTAGTGTTGGCAATAAACACTAACCATTGTGTATATTACACCAAGCATATGTTCAGTCAAAGTGGAGCGACGATGTTCACTTCAGCTATTGTAACAGCGGACACTACCCACTCGGGGCCTATTGGGACATACCTACTCTCCAGCACTGAACTCGTAAATAGAATCCAGAGAAAATACACTGTTTCACGACACTTGAAACTGCTGCACTGTCCACGAAAATCCTCCACATAATGTCCTTTCAAATAGACGTTGATTATTCTTTGCGCACGAAAACTCACGACGTTAGAGTTCGCAGCGTTGTCGCTGAGTCAGTGAGGTTGGTGTGAGCGATGGAGCCAGTGAGGCGGCTGCGCGAGGCTGGGCGGAGGCGGTAGCTAGGTCGGCTTGCACTCTCGAGCGACCGCTACGTGGAGGCCATGAGCTTGGCGTGCGCGGTCACGTTGCGCTGGTGCAGGAACCCGCTGCCTTCCTCCTCCTCGCCGGACGCGAGCCCGTACTGGAATATTAACAATTATTTATAAGTTAAGTAGGTATTCAACTTATTGTGAGAATCTCATCGCACCGAGTCCACCTGTAAAGCCAACAAAGTTTCCACACTACGACTATTATCATCATCATCATCATCACACCGTTGAGCACAAGCCCATAAATTTCCAAAAAGATCCCGGCCCCATCGGCCATCATGTTCATCCATCTTGTCTATATATGGCTATTGTTTCGGGTTTATCTACGTGATTTAATCGAAATGAAGATATCCATAGAACAACGAAAGTCACCGACATAACCCAGACGATTAGCCAGTTAAAGTGGCAGTGGGCAGGCCACATAGCAAACAGAACTAATGGCAGATGGGGCCGGAAGTTTTTTTTTCTCACATCCAGTTTTCCCTCGAACTACGAAGGAAAACTTGGGGTACCATCCGCATAAGTGAAGATGTGACAGAAAGGAAGTTTAAGTTCACGGAGGTCATTGACATATATGAGGAACAATACAGGTCCTAATATACTTACTTGTGGGATTCCAAAACTCAACGATTTGTCATTTACTTATCAGCCCATCGACTCTGATACTGAAACTGATCAGTAAGGCAGTTTTTAAACATTTCTAGGGCTAAGCCACGTATTACCAGTCCTTCCATCTTGAAGAGCAGCTTTGGGATAGATACAATGTCAAAAGCTTTTGACAGTTCGAGAAATATGCCGAGAGACGTCTTTTGTCGAGATGGTTAACAATTGTGTTCGTGAGCTTATCGATTGTATTTTCACTAGAAAAACTTTTGCGAAAACCATGCAGGCTTATTTGAAAGGATATTATATATATAGAGGAACTTTGCCAGTCTGTAATTCGTCAATTTTTCAAGTAGGCTTCGAAATTAAACTTAATACAGAAATAGGCATGTCCAGTCATGACGATAGGAACAACAAGGGGTTTTTAAATAGTTTAGGAAAGAACCCTTTAATAAACATTTGTTGAATATATACGTCTACGATACGTATCTATGAAAATCCGTATGTGTAGCAATGTAGCGACTCCGTGTGTCATCCCAGCCTACTACGCAATCCGAACGTAACACTTTGATAATTATGCTTTACCTCAGCATATTCTGTTTTAAAAATGGCCCTTGTATGATAATGCTCTTTGAACCTCTGGGACTATGTAAATATTTTTAGAGGTATTTTTTCTGGCTAATTCTCTCCCTATATTTATGAAGTAATCATTTGACATTATTAACGGAAGTTTCTGGTCGTCAGAAATGTGTAGCAATGTAGCATGTGATGGTGGTTGCTGCAGATTTGCGATTTTTTTCCAAAATGTTCAACTTGTTTTGTGGGCTACACCTCGCCTTGCTTTATTCATAACTTTCATGCATTATTTTCTTAATACGTAAATGCACAAATTTATTCATTGCAAGTAAATATAACTTCATGCAGAGAATTGTCTGGGTCAGCTTGATGTTTTTGGTGATATTTATCAATTAGCCCATTGTGAGAGACCACGATTCAGTGCCATGTCATCAATGGTAACACAAACTGGGCAAAGACTTTTGTCTTGAGACACTGAAGTATACGATTACTACTGGAAGTAGATTACCCACTAGGGGTTTGATCTTTGGTGTATCGAGATCTAAAGATGTCATGTTTAAGAATATTACGTAGCTAGTTAGCTACATAGTTTGTTATTTGTTACACTGATTTTGCTCATGAAAAGCAAGTCCTCAGAATTTTAGCACAATAAAATCATAATAAAATATCAAATTTGATTAAAGTTAGTATCGTAACATATCGTATAATGAGTTACTATAACTGATATAGTTTAATTTTTTTATAAAAAAAATTTTGATAAGTTAAATAGTGATTTACTACAGTTTGGCTAAAAAAAGGAATACATCTAAAGAAAAATCAAGAAAAAATGAAACCATAACTTTAGAAATAGGCGACACATTTAACACAGACAATTCTAGTAGACCTCGGTGCTATCCCCTATTTTTTAGGTTCAATGTTTTATTAAAAAAATGACTGATAGTAGCCATTCGGAACTTCCGAAGTGTTCACTCGTATCTAGTATGTACTAACCTGCAAGGCGTGTAGATAGTGTTGATGCGAGTGGTAGTGTCCCTGGGTGGAGGACGGCGCCGGGCTGGGTGCGGCGTGTGCATGCGCGTGTGCGTGCGCGTGCGCGTAGCCCTCGTACCCAGTGGGGGCGGAGGGCTCGCTCTTGATGCTGAAGAGCGACGCACTGTGCAGGAAGGGGGAGGGAGGCAGCCCCGAGGTCGCGTACTGCTGCGGCTCTGGAGACGCGTGCGCCGAGCGCGCGCGCGACGATGACGTCACGCCACCTGACTGCGCGTGCGCGTGCGAGTGTGCGTGCGCGTGCGCGTGCGCGGACAGCGATGACGTCAGCGGCAGCGGCATCTCCGTGCCCGACATGCTCGATTTGCTGTCTGTAACCAACGCGATAGATAGCGACGGTAAGTTAAAAGGATCTTAGAGGACACATTTTGGATGTTAGCTTTGATCGCCATTTTGGAATTAAAAAAGGAAAAAAGAGGGTATTTTTATGTACCGAATAAGCAGACGTGCGTTTGCAACTATCTCACCTAATAAAGCACAGTGCTTTTTGGTATTTAACCGATAAAACTCGACACTGTGGCATCGTCACTAGACTCATTTTTGGTTGAGTCGAGTTAGTTCGGTCGCTACGACCAAAAGTGAGGACGATCTTGGCATAGTCACATTTGGTTTTGTATTTACAACGCTGTGTGGTTACATTGTTCTCAGTCTGCAGCGACTATCACAAATAGGTTGTTCTTTCTTTCAGTCATTCGTTTTTTCCTCAACGCAACAGAAAAACAAGCAAAAATTCTAAAAGATAAAGAGTTCATCGTATTTAGACAATATAATTTCTTATGTTGACAATATGTGTTTTATAGAATAAATGTGCTGATGTCAATGGACAAAGAAAGGTAATTTAGCAACGCGACCTGTTTACTGCAAGTTTCTATATTTCCAGTTCCACATATATTTTTATTTTCCGGGTTCCATTTACCGATTGAGCGCACAATGAAAATGTACATAACAAAAAAAAAGATTTCGCGCGTGAATATGTTATATTTTCTGTCATGGCATATGGGTGATGCCGTGAGTTTGATCATAGTACGAATAGTAGAGTTCAATTATATTGCTCCTATCCTCCTCCGCTGAAATACTTATATGAGATAGGAAATCGACAGTCTAGCTCTAGAACACAACAAATAACCCGCTGCAGTGGCGTTTTGATTAATAAAGGTTATTTCGATTATTCCAAAGCATGATCGAGCCGTCCGCGAGCTCACAACGGTAAGTTCCAAGCTTCACGTGCCGCTATATCTGTCCGTAATCTAACGGCAGGTTGCAATAATATACTTATCTATTTTCAGATTTCCTTACTACTATGACACGAGACATACAAACGATACAATATAGATTGATTTTGACACAAAATACCTATCTATCTCTGGTAGGGAAACCGACGATACTTAGGTTATTAACACCAGCCGTACGTCGGTGGTTTTACGTAGGTAATGTAACGGAATTGAGATAGTATTTAAAGCATTTAGTAATTCATAGCTCATAGCTCTACCGTTTGCGTCAGTTGTAGGTAACCATTGTACTTATTGAGAGTTCGCCACTCATGACGCAGGTAATACTTTCATAAGCTATAGATCAGACACACTTGTATAGTAAGTACAATCCCTCCTCACTGTTATTAGTCTTACATTTGGTAGTATATAGTAGGTATCTGAATTATTAATGGATGTATAGATTAATTGTACACGTAGGTATGATGAGATCGTGGTCAATCACTAACCTAATAAATCGAATGAACCTAATAAAAAGCTCTGAACCTGGATTGAATGTAGAGCGCTTACCGTCGACTCCGGGGGAGCTGTGGCCGTCCTTCTTGATGCAGTCCTGGGAGGGTTTCGCGCCGTTCCCGGCCTTCTTGGGTTTGCGCTTGCGAGTCTGTATGCCGTCCTTCCTCATCGCCAGGGGGCTGCCAATACGTTATATTAAGACATTATTGAAAACAAATAAGTTTATAGTTAAATAACTGAGTTTATTTATTTGTTAACTTAATTGTACCTTAGTACTTCGGTTTTGTCGTTTTTGTTAAATGAATGTAAAGCCAAAATTCAGGTTCCACCTGTATTTCAAGTTTATTTTATAGCCTTCCATATCCAAGAAATAAGCAAAAGTGAAGTGAAATTTGAAGTAGCGTGGAGTGGTGTAGATGCCGTACCGGTTGATCCCGTGCAGCTTGTAGTAGAGGCCGCACGCGTTGCAGACGGGCTCGCCGTCGTTGTTGCGTCGCCACAGCGTCGTGTTGCGCGAGCCGCAGTTGGTGCAGCACTGCCCGTGGCGCCGCGCCGCCGACTGCCCACATCAACATTACTCTCAGTTAGCTCACGTGCCGTACTCGCATACGTACGTATAGGTACCATACTCTACGCATATTTATCAAAGGGTGAAAAAAAGTGTGCCAAAAATATTAAAGGATTAGGTGAGAAAGTTAAAAGCAAACAGTCGGTATATCACCCATGCTAAGAAACCTCGACTCTACCATCACCCATAGAATACAGTAGGTAAGTAAGTAGTTTTATCTATCCGCCATCTTGTAGCAGTGGACAAAAGATTGGAATTGCGCGCATGCGCGGTACAAGTCTGGTCCGCATTGTCCAATAACGGGTGGATGGGGCGGGCGGAGGCGCGCGCCATTGGCCGCCGCGGTCGCGGCCCACGCGCGCCTCGCCACAGATAACCGGCTCGCGGCGCGATGCATACTGATCACTGATCGCTGTCCCGCTATCTACGCCTCCTCTTGCGTCACAGTCGCGGCACGCAATGCCGTTGCAATTAACCATCGGTTCGTTATCCGCGCAAGTCGTCCCCATCCACTCTAACAGGACGGAACACTAATCTAAGGTGCAAGCGGGTGCTGTAGCACGAAGTGGAGAGCGGTAGCGTGTAGTCTCATCACCCGCCAAGCCAAGAAGAGAAACGCGTGCGATAGAGAAGAATCGGAAAGGGACGCATGCACTAGTCTACACGCCACCGACTCACCTTCTTCATGCCCCGGGCCATGCCTTCCACACTCATCCATCTCTGCACGGAGCCGTCCTTATAGAAGCGCGTGAGCAGGTCCGCGTCGGCACCTGGTCGCAAAGAGAGCGCGTTACTAGGGGAGCGGAGGGGGCACTCACCAGCCGTTTGCTCGGCTTCACGAGCGGCCGGTTCACGCCGTTGATCTTGTGGTAGAGGCCGCAGGCGTTGCACAGGTAGTGGCCCGTGGAGTCGCGGCGCCACAGCGGCGTGTTGTTCGCGCCGCAGTTGACGCACTCGCGCCCTTCCTCGAACACGTCCAGCGCGCCATCTGTTCCCAAACACCGGTCACATGCGGCCCCACACATTCGCTACTGCCCTATTCTCTGCTATGCTATGCTATCCTTCTCAGGACTTCGGTGGCAGTAAGTATAACAATCAAACAGAGTGTAATATGTCTGTGGTTGATTTTCTAAGTAATTTCTGATGGTACTATTTCAGAATTATAGAGAAAATTAGTGGAGTTATGGGTACTCGCCAACCAATCACACAAACGCTTCGGAAAATATTCCAAAATATACAATTGATAAGCAAAGAAGCACCTAATGTATGTTTAGAAGCGCCGTCGACGCCTACCTCTACGATTAAACTGACTATCCTCTAACACGAAGAGTGTGAAAACATTTGTAGAGTATTTGCTCTACCGTGTTTTGTTGACGACTGACTAACGAACAACGTACAGCCTGCGGGCCGCTGGACTGGAGCATTTAGTTAGAAGAAAATATTCTTTGAGTATGCACTACCAAGTAGTAACCAGTGCTTTGTTTTTTTATAAACCTTAAGTAAGTAAGGAGAAAGATTAAATATAAACTACTGTATAGTTATCATAATTCATCAGTTATTATTCATCGTGATACTACGAAACTTTGGTAATCACTTATGTATACTTATGGCAAGTACCTTTTTATATTTATATACATTAAATATGCGAATGATGTAATATTAATTAGTTATGCAAATGTCAGTGTATTTGGATGGAAGGATGTTCACTACACTCGCACGCCACACCTTCACAGGTAAATGATGATCTGGACACACGGGCTACTTTTTGAGTAATATCCGGGAACGTTCTTGTGCGATATCCATTATCCACGTGGGCAGAGCCACGAAGCTTAGCTAGCAAAACCGAAACCTATGTGAAAATAGACAAAACATACGAGTAAAAAAGTTCTAAGTAGATGAAATACTAATATGAAATGTAATGCGAATAAATTTAAAAGTAGTTAGTATACAAGTGTATTAACAATTAATTATTAATTCAATAATAACAGATGTCGCATGTGTTTTGTAAATGGTAGTTACGAATTGTTATCATCTAATTGGCACGTGTACAAAACAAGATCTTTTCATGAAACGTGAACACCGCCTACCGAATCAATTGGAATGCATCATGCATATTAATGTTGCCAGAGTCGATAAGTGAGTTGCTACATGTAATGTACTACACGGTGTTGTCTCTCCGTACAGTTAGCTCCGCTGATGTCAAATGTGATGTTGCGTGCTTCTAGGAACGTGGACAATGACAAGGTAGGTGATGTACCAAACAACGCGCCAATCTCTGACCGCGAACACGACACACCTTCTTCTATATTAAGTAAGATTTTTTCTTCTTTTTATGTTTAACCTGCCTACATTAGTTTAAACCGAGGCGTAGTGAGGTTAACCTTGATCTATCTCGTAGCAAACGAACGTATTGTTCGGCGAGCGTTATTGTGCCTGTAATGTGTGTGAGGAGCAACCCCCTACTCCGCGATCATGAAGGATTAAGCTATCTACTTACATCTAATGTCAATAGATACGAGTATCATCGAATCCTCCAAACCGGGATCAAACACTTTTCTTGTTTGTTTAGAATCGCTCATCTAGTTTCGTGTACAATTGTCATCATTATGAAACATTGGTGATAACGGGTCAAACAAATAGTTTATCCCTTTAAAATACAGCTAGAATACGATTCAATCAACGTGACTTTAAATAGTGCTGTTTGCAAAGGTCAATCGTACGACACGGAATCATCGTGAACATTTTACTTGCATCATTTGAGAAGAAGACGAGACGTAATGATTCGCGAGTTTCTTTTGATAAATGCTTCGAGTTATCTTTTGTTTTAAGGGGTTAATGTGAACCTACCCTATTAAGTTATTTCGTATGCACGGTAAAGAAATACAGATATACATAACTAGCTGACCGCCCGCTTAGTCCCGTTGGGAGTGAAATTTCCATTCCTTCATTTCCTTTCTAAAAATCGTTACAATACATAATGCATCTATAATGCACTGCTATAGTTTCCAGTGTGTAGGTACGTAGCCCCAGCGATTCGGGGTCCGCGTTGTTGTATGAGTCAGTCAGTCAGTCAGTCAGACAGACATACAATCATGTACCGTAGGAATATTCCTGTAAGTACCTAATGTGTCGATGTGCATGAATAATTGGGATTTGTATGTTATAAGTTACGGGCAGTGACGTCATTCCAATACCGATAACTATTGATTCATGAAGTTTCAATGGTTTGCGGGACAATTATATTGTGAATTATAGAATGGGTGCGGGTATACCTATAATTAGCTGCGTAGGGAAAACAAATAAACACAGTCGGTAATTGTCCTCGATATGTGTTAACTGTTTATTTAAAGGCTATCAGTTTCGAGGAATTCATGATTAGATTAAAAATATTGAAACTGTAATTAAGGAAAAAATATTAAAAACATGTACCTTGAGTAAAAAACGTACGTATGGAAATACATTACTATTAGTGGGAAAGATTTCAATTTACGGTTAATACCTAATTAATGGATATTAATCCGAAAGCAGTAAATAATTAAGGTAACTAACCGAACCAACCCTAGAAGTGGGTACCTATATCAGAAATAATTGTACTTACTTTTAGATTTCAAGGTTCATGAGCCTCGTTGTATATCGGTAAGTACTACGTTTTAAATTATTTATATTGAACTAAGTACAAAATACCTACATAAGGAGCAGGAGCACGTGGAGGCACATTAAAAGTATTCAAACATCTACAAGCTTCTATTTTCTGTAAATTCATGCAGCTGTTGAACAGCTGTGAACAACACCTACTTATTCGATAATTAAATCTGGAAATGTTTTAGTTTACTAGGTTTTGTAATAAAAACGTGAGCGTCGCTCTAGCCTTGTTGGCCTTCTCACCGCACTACTCGGAGTTGCCCTTAGCTCGGACACCAAAACTTTACCTCTTTGAAATGCAATATTTAGTGAACACATTTTACTTAAACTGTCCTGCGTTTACTAATTTTTGAAGAAATCCAAGTGGATAGTATGTTTTTACTATGGGAATAAGTTTTTATCTTAGATTCCTACTGTAATACTAAACATGTAATGGTACATGGTACATGGTAAGCAAATGTGTATGAGAGTAGAGTAGAATAGAGTGTGCGCTCACCGTAGGCGGGCGGACGCTGCAGCGGGTCGTAGGGCGCGCACCACGAGCCCATCACCATGTTCTGTCCGTAGAGCGCGGTCGGCACGCCGCCCACCCCGCCCACGCCCCCCACCCCGCCGCCGCCTGCAACACACAACAACACACCTCAACACGAGTGCACGTGAACACGTACACAAATGACGGCGGGCAACAAAAGTTTGAAACAAGAAAAGTACTAATTAGGAACGCTTCGTCTACCTTCACTACAACACCATTATATTCTTGCTTCTCTATTCTAGGCTTATTATGTATCTCAGTTGAATCAAAAAAAAATGCGGCTCTATGTCAGTTGTCAGCTCCAGTAAGCAAAAGTGTTGGTGAGTTGATGACTGATCTGACAAAAGTGACATAAGTCAGCCATTTTTTTTCAATTTTAATTAACATTTGTTAGCAACTTAGGCCCCTTGCACGTTTGCTCGGGTTGAATAAACAAGTCTACGAGTTTGTAAACTTGCGTAAGTCATATCAATTTTTAACTCTCATTTTGCCTTGCACGACTGTAAAAGATCACCGGTTTTGCTAAACTGACATTTGTAATCTTTAGATGGAAACATTGAATTGTCTATGCGCTTATATTGTAACCTGTCCAATAATGAATGAATCAAAAAAAAATATCTCTTTGGCACTACAGTACAATGTATATAGACTTTCTTGTTTATCCTTTGTTGTATGAAATTTGACGACTTTTTATTCTTTGTCTCGTGTCATTTCGCCCAAAGAGTATATTATACAGTAGAATGTAACCACAATTTCTTTTGACACAAAACTTCACTAACCCTAGTTAAAGACTTAACCCTCCCACATTGCTAGATTAAATGCCAATAATTTACTCCTTTTACTTCCTAATTAATTACCTTTAATGGTGTTAATTATAAAACCCCGGTTTAGCAGTTGTTATTGAAGCTAACTCTGGAACGTGCAACTGGGCCTTAGATACATAACAGCCCTGCGGGTTAGTCGTTGTAGTCTAGCGTATGTGTTACAGCTCCTTACCATAAATCTCATCATTAATCGCTATGACGTATTTTTTTAAATTTAGGTGTTTTTCATTTTATGTTTCCTGTCCAAAATGCTGTTATACGAGTATTATATGTGAGTGGGACAGTAAAGACTTAAATAGCATTATATCATAAACTTAAGACGCGGTCCAACCCCAATTTTAAAATAATTTACAATGCTTTACGTAAGGTTGAAAATCGCTTGTTACATTGGACGATGTAATGCGTAAAAACGTTAATTTTGTATGTTTTCTTTATATTTTTCGATATATATTAACACAATTGAAAAAACTGCTGGTTAACTTTAGTACTATATGTTAACTATGTATTACCTAAAAAATAATATAGTGTTATCGCTGAAAGTTCTGAGAGTTTGGACGTGAATGTTTATTTTTATGCACCTATTTAGGATTTTTTTCTGCCGAGAGCGAGTAATATTTATGAATTCTGTTCGGTTATTACTCTTTGCCTGTTCCTTTTCTAACCTAAGTTTGTTTTTCATAGATCATTATCGATCTGTTTCGTTACACTCGATGTTTAAAGATTTTTTGCTTTTTCTTTTTCTTTATCTGCTTTTTACTATTATCAGGATACGACCGCGCCTTAAACAAACATAATCTCTTATTCCACGACTATATAGTAGGTACAACCAGACAACGATGTAGATATACTTAACTATTTTTACCAACTTCTAAAATAAAGTTTCATGAAAAACTTCGTTAAAACAATAGAGAGGACCGGTGGTGGCTTTTATTTACGAAAGAAAAGTTTCATAAACTGAGTGACGCAAAAGGTAAAGAGGACTTAACGAGGACACATTCATTGGTCCTCAAATCAGGAAACAGATGAAACATGAAATATCACGAGGAAACATTGTAACATATGTATAAGTGACAACAAATTTTATCTACGAGTAATAACACATCAAATGACTATAAAAGTATTGTCGATGGTCGAGGAGCTGTTCATTCGGCTTTGGGTTGTAAACTCTCCTTAGAAATACATTTCTTAAATAAAAGTGTTGACTTTCCCGAATACGTGAGTGTCGTCGACGATGAACACGGTTCAAGATTCCACTGGGACATGTTTTGTACAATAGAGAAACGATATCAGGGCAAATGGAGTCCTCGGATGGTGTGCTGGATATTACGAGACTTCTGACGCATAATTTGTTACGCGATAACTCATATACACACTTATATACATACTCAGTAACAGGTAAACGAACAGACATTCATGCATACAAGTTTGGCGTGTCCGGGGATCGAACCCGGGACCAGCGGCTCAGAAAGCAGGGTTGCTAGTAACTGCGCCAACCAGCTCGTTAACAATTAGTAGGTACAATAAAACTAATCGTATTCGAAATATTCTGTTATCCTTGTTCTAAACAGAAATAATCAAAAGTTTTCACGTTGTATACAAAAGGTGTTTGTTTTTGTTGGACATCGAATCCAATCCAGTTATTAACAATAGTGCTACGTAATAGAAATACGTCAGTAATCGTTTTGGTTCAATGGCTTAAAATAAATAAAAGGGCAATGTCAGAAATAGAACTTGCAGTCGGCTCATCAGAGAGAACTCAGTTGTATCAAGGATTCACGTACAGCACGATTGCAAATTACGAGACGATGCCCGTTTTCACTATAATTTTATGGAATTTTCCTTTATAATTTTAAGATATTAAAACAAGAAAAGTAAAAAAACTGCAAGGTTGCAAGGGCAAGTCGAATGTCGTTAGGTATCGTGAGCGGGCGCCGCGCAGGTGCGCTCGGCATCACCCGGCGAGACGGGCTTCAGGGTATTCAACTGATGATATCATCATGTAACTAAATAATGTACAATTAGCACTCAACCAATCTAAACACATGGAGTTCAATATTTGAGAGATATGTATATTATCAACAGTACAACTCAATCAGTTCTCACATCTGATGCCGGACTAATTAGTTTAGAAGATACGATGTCGGTAATTTGCTAACTTACATGCATGGACTTATCAATAATAATTATGTGACAAAACAATAAAATAATTACCTATATATAACTACTTATTTCTATCAACAACTTACAAGTCATCATTGTTCGTTATCAGTTTATGAATAACATAGTTTCATATTTTGTATTTTTATTTGTTAGATGTACATGACTTACCAGCGAGCAGCGCCAAGCTCTGCATCTGCAACCAGTTCGATAGCGTGTCCATCATCGAGATTCACTCGCCACTGTACCACTAGTACTATATACAATGTATGCACATGTATGTAGTGTGTTAAATGTGTGTGTGGTGTGTGCGACCCGTCGGTCAGAGGTCAGGGCGAGCACTGGCTGAGCGGCGAGCTGCGGGCCGGGCAGCGCCGCGCTCGCCTCAGATCGGCTTATCTCAGTGATTCACGTCGCCTCGACGTCCTCATCGCTACCGCTGGCCGGACGCTCGACAAGTGCCTACTGATTGCCGATACCGTGAAGACGATGCACGAAACACAAGGCTCTTACCTCAGGCACCACTAACTCTCATAGCAGAACGTATCACCAGGGTTACACGAAAGGTTAACAAAGTGGTATGTAGTACTTTTTGATTTGATAGGCTGCTTATTACTTTAGCGGTGGCTTTTAAAGTGCCTATCTAGATGGTGGGCAATTTAGAAATTAAAGTATCTGACGGGAGCTTCCTGGCCTTCCTATGACAGTTGAATACCCAGTTTTTAAAGGTCTATAAATAAGGTATTTATCTCCGAGACATGTTTAGTCACAATCTATCAATTAATGTCGCCTGGGACTTATCCAGGCGACTATCAACATATACCGATAGGTTTCTTATACACTTCATTTGCTAGATTTTGATGACTATCTCACTTGATGGTCAGTGGTGATGCGGTCGAAGGTGGTATCACACTAACCCCAGAATAGTGTCTGGTCAAACAAGGACAGCTTTCGAAACACAATGTACTCGTAGTAACTATATATTATTAAATGTTTTTATAGTTATTATGTGTCAAAACCACTTAAATTTACATAAAAAATAACTTTAAAAGGGCAAAAGGAATGGTGTTAATTAAAGGTGTGTGTGTGTGTATGTATAAAAACATATGTAGATATAGTGGTTGGGTGCGTGATGGGCTGACTGTGCTATACATATGCTAATTTGTTTAACATTGTATTCAGTTGTGAATCACGCGACCCAATAACTAACTCATATTTTGTTCATAAAAAAAGTTATTTACTGCTTGTAACTAAGTTTCTACTAGTAACTAACTTTTTAGCAGAAGAGTGCCGCGCGCGCAAGACATCGTCTATTTGGAAATAAAGTGACGTGTATCGTGTGTTTATTTCGTAATGAAATGTAACGAACAAGTCTATTTGTTTCAATTAGCACTCTCTCATTCCCCATCGTTACAAACCATTAATGAGGGACGAACTCGGATGAGGGGGACCTTTTTATGTATAGAATGGTTTTGTTTAACTTTTTCTGTTGCCTTCAGACTAATTAAAATGTAAAAAGCTGTATGAAAGTGTTTACAAGGTAAAGTAAGTGTAACAAACATGAAATGATCTTAGTTTTCGGTCGCTTCCTCCTTTGTGTGAGGTTTCCGTTCTGTTTCGGATCATAACAAGCGTTTATCCTGTCCAAGGGAACCGTTTGATACGGGGAATCGGCTGCGATTTGAATCATTGCGGTCGCGGACGTCGGTGGAACAGAGCTCGGAGCAATGCCTTCTGCGTTTAGAACTGCCCATTATCCTGTTTACTGATCACGTACACTATTGTCCTCAATTTACGCGTCTGGAGATTTTTCGTAGGCAGAATCGGCAAAGAACTGAAAGGCTCTATTTTACGCTGTTATTTTACCCGTTGTTTTAGTCGATAACAGTATTATTTAACTAAATAATCAGGAAAAGAGCCTAGAGAATGTGCTCCCTGTATATACCTACAGTACCAATGTACATACAGTAGAACTCCAATTATCCGAATTAATGGGGACCGGGACCCATTCGGATAATCAAATATTCGGATAATCGGATTTTTTAAAAAAAAAATGCCATTGGAGAGAATAAAAGCTACGTTTTGATATTGCACAATTTTTTTATTGAATTAAATGAAAGAAACATGAAATTTTCACATGTTTTAAATATAAATAAAATGTACTTATGTACAAGTTTAGAAATAAAAATCATTGTTTTTTAAACATCTCCGTCAATGTAAGCTGTTTTGCGGTCTTCAACCGTTTTCGGGCAGCCAGGTCAGGTTTTTTGTGATTCGGATAATCGGCGATTCGGATAGTCGGAGTTCGGATAATTGGAGTTCTACTGTATGTCGGTAACATATTGTACTTTAATTCATATTAAATATGGCAAAAAATAGCCCATTGTTTTTTGATTCATATTTTATGAGACACGGGACGAAATGTGTCCACTGTCCAGTCATTCTCTTGACGGTAAACGCAACGCCAACGAACGGAAGGATGTTGGTTAGGATGACTGTGGGTACTTCTCCTTACACATGAATACCTACCCGATACAGTAGAAGTGCCCCCCAACGTTCTAAGGAGTTAATGTGAGCGCGGTACTATCGTGCACGCGTTAATAATATACTTAATATTGCATTTTTGGCTAGGGGTGACAGTTTGTGGCGAGTAAAGGAAGGTGACTATGGGATAGCAACCAGATGGTGGGCAGCAGCACAAGCAAAACATCAACCCCTTCTATGTTTTGCTGGTGGAGATATGTTTCAAAAGTGGATGACCAACAGCTGAGATGATGATAAACTAAGCATCTCTCTAGTCGAGTCCCTAGTTCGTCTCGGTGGGTACCACATTGCAGGGCCAAATAATGTGCCTTCAGGATGTAGTGTGCCGCAGTGTTAAGATTTAAATGGCATACCAATTAAAATATCAACGCGAGAGTAGCATCTCCATTGCGCCATTCGTTTGTCGATCGTGAAGAGTTTCGTACACAAGCAGCAATGAATTTCTACTATACTTTTGTTACCGATCTTGGACACCGAGTACACTGAAGTGGGGCAGATTGTATGAGCTTCGACCCTGTAAGCCCGGGTTTTCAATGGATAGGGCTACGGTAACCCCGGCCTGTCGTAAGAGCCGACTAAAAAGTGACTCTAAGAGCATAAATAGTATAAATAGTTGGGGGTGGGGCCCTAACTATTTCATCAATGAGTTCGAGGAAGACGGCGTCACGATGTGGCAATTGACGCCATGCCATTTTCATGGCTTTAGAAGAAGGAGATGCGAAATGCTCTCAGAGACGAGCTAGGGGGCAATATGCCAGGAAGATCCCGGTGCGTTCCTCAGGAGATCCCGGGGCCATCTGTAAGACAACGACAAAGGCCACCTAACCAGGATGCTCCTGGATGCTAAGATACGACAATACTTCGCGGGTACACGAGAATGTTGTCTGTCGAAGTTATATTTATAACAATATTTTAGATATTGTATTCGATGAATTGAACATTGCCTTTCAAAGCTTATGCACCTTAAAATATTGTGTTTACACCTTAAATTGAATTTAAATATTGTCTTTCGTAGCGCTAGTATATCAAATCATAAATTTCTTAGGGTTTCGCGATTCTTAGACATTGAAATTGAACAACTTTTTAAACGGATCAAATCGCGTATAATTTTATCCCGAGGTTTCGAACATCGATTCCGGAAAATATTATAAAAAAATTCGCGATAATGCGTTTAAAGTTATTTAATTTCAACACTGGTATATTTGTATAGTTAATACTTTTCGAAGCAAATGACTATTGTTCGATAATCTCAGGGCTTTGTTATAAAATGGCAGTAACTGATGCGTGGGTGTGAACGAGCTTGTGGTATCGTCTATTCAAAGAATTCTTACTCACATGTCTGCGTGCTCCTCTGCTCTGCCGTGTACGTTCAGATAAATAAATTTTTAGGTCAATCAATGTTATATTTTAATTGCTTACCGGTTAACTTTGTAGATTTGTATGGCTCACTATCGCACTAAGTCCTACTTTAAACGTGTGTCAACAGATATTTGATTATAATATCGACAAACAGTCTTAGGTCCGGTATTTTGGCACATCCCATAACGTTTCTCCGGAGAAATCTCCGTAAGTATCTTTAATTTTATTAAACTGGGGAGGCGCTGAGAAAACTGTATTCCTATAATATTGCAGCTAATCTGATTTATTTATCCAAAATGTATTTATTAGAATCTTACAAGTTGGTCTTTGTGCACTAGCTTACAATTTTCTTTGATTTTATTCTAATTTCCGTCTGCCTTACCAAAATAGTTTTGAATGTATTGTCATAGATATATTTCTTTTTAGTAAATCTCATGTTCAAGAATAATATTTCATAGGTATATGTGGCCAAGATCGTCCCGTCCATCCTTGTGTTCTATATCTATTTAATCCTTTACAGAATAATAATGTCTACAAGGATGAAGTTAAAATGACCATTATGATGACACCAATATATGATCATGGTACAAACTTCAACAAGTTGTGTGTATGTGTGTGTGTGTGTGTGGCCGTACATTTGCTGAGTGGCAAAACCCACTCCATAGATTATCCTGCGGCGTCACTCGCGTTACACAACAATGACTGTTACAATGGAATACCACTCCACCAGATAAACCAATATTACTCGATTATTGTTGTCTGTATCAGTAAACACCACACAGGGAAACATTAATAAATTATAAATATTAAAATGATATGCATTTTCTGTAGATATGTACATATACAGAAAACCCAACTCCTAACTAACTCACAATGACCTTATTTGCACACGTATGTGATGCAGATTAATTTTAAAATGAAGCGGTTTATCATATGCGTTGTTCAGTCGGTACCTACCTGCTGGTTGGTATGTTGAAGTATGCAACGAAAACATTTAATAACAATTAGTTTAAATGCGGTACCAGATAAGCTTGTATGTACATAAGTGAGCGAGCTATCGGAGTCGCTGCAGATAGCACCGACTTGTGTGTGCCTACAGCGTTATCTGCGCGTGTAGTAGTGCCTATCTATGTGGGGTAATGTACCTACCGATAAGCTCATTGTCTACCTAACAACTGGCGTGTAATCTGTGATATTGTGGACTTTATCACATATTGTTGTACGTCGCTATCTACCGCGCGAGTTACTCATGCGAGGTGTCCTCTACTCTGCGGGTACAAATATAATTATCTATGAGCCGACTGAACGCTATCACGCGCATGATTAATTTGTCGATGATTAACCGCTGTTTGTTGGTTACCATTTAATCAATTGAAAGTATTCTAATTTCGTATGATTGTGCTTGGGCCGATGAAACATCATCGCCATATTTGTTATTTAGTGACAGATCGATCAGTCATCAATTGTCATACGTGACGGTCCCCGATATACAGCAGGTCCGTGTAAGGTAATGTGCTACAAAACGATCTTGCTTAGGTTGTTACGTAGCAGGTGTCGTAGCCTTCTGCCGCTACCGCTACCGCTACCGTAGCCGCTACGGCGTACTACCAGGGTTGTGGTGTTGGCGCAATGTCGGAAATCTGCCGCTAAGCAAACTGTTGGCGCCAACTGTTACCGGTACTGTTGGGGCTGTAACTACTGGCCAAATGAGATACAAAAACCAAAATCTCCTGGCGACAAGCGCACGCGAAACATCAACTGTTGAAAGCTCTAAGTAGAAGTTGAACTCAGTAGGCACGAGTACATAGATACTGTAGATAGCTGACAGCCGGTGGCACACATTCGCTATGTCAATACATAGGTACTGTTTGTATGGGTTTGCAACGTGAGTCCGTATGACTGTGTCATGTCATGGGGGAAAAGTCAACGTCTTCTTAACTTCAGTGCGAACCGATTGTGTCCTGGAGGTGTGCAAACACGTTCGCAATAGTAGCTGCAGACTTCGGCAATGCCTGGGTACCCAATAGTACCCATCGCAGGTGCCGTGGAGGGATTCCAAGCTTTCGGTACGTACAGTACCCATGTGTTACATTGAGATTTCTATTCGATTGAATGTAAACTGAATATCTGTCAAGAAGTACAAATCGGCGAGTTGCGCCGCCTCACCTCACCGCCCACTCGGCCCAGGTTCCCCTGCTGTCCTTGATAGCCAGTAGCCATTTTAGATCTAGTGCGATACCAACTTCGACTTCCTTCGACCGACAACTAAATAACTGTGATCGAACACTAACATATCAATTGTTATAAAACTCATAATATCATCACATCAAAAAGTAATAATAAATTCACCTAGTAAGCTACAAATTTTAACACGTCAATTACGTCTATATGCAATTAGGGATTTCATAGGACGAGCAAGTAACCGTAGGTGTGGAGGCCGCAGTGGATCGTTTGCTATTTAGTGGGTACCACGGACTCCTCCTATGATCCGAACCACTTTGCCGTTATACCGAGAGAATCTGTAGTGGTCTGAGTAGGTACCGCAAGTGTCGTGGTGCGCGGCGTGGTGGTGATACCACACGTTCTGGTGCGGCGCGGCGTACTGCTGCTGACCCCGTCCGCCGCCGCGTACGCCAGTATGAGTAAGTAGGGAGTATAGGTACCGCAAGTGTCGTGGTGCGCGGCGTGGTGGTGATGCCACACGTTCTGGTGCGGCGCGGCGTACTGCTGCTGGCCCCCGCCCGCCGCCACGTACGCCAGTATGAGTAAGTAGGGAGTATAGGTACCGCAAGTGTCGTGGTGCGGGGCATGGTGGTGATGCCACACGTTCTGGTGCGGCGCGGCGTACTGCTGCTGGCCCCCGCCCGCCGACACGTACGCCAGTATGAGTAAGTAGGGAGTATAGGTACCGCAAGTGTCGTGGTGCGGGGCATGGTGGTGATGCCACACGTTCTGGTGCGGCGCGGCGTACTGCTGCTGGCCCCCGCCCGCCGCCACGTACGCCAGTATGAGTAAGTAGGGAGTATAGGTACCGCAAGTGTCGTGGTGCGGGGCATGGTGGTGATGCCACACGTTCTGGTGCGGCGCGGCGTACTGCTGCTGGCCCCCGCCCGCCGCCACGTACGCCAGTATGAGTAAGTAGGGAGTATAGGTACCGCAAGTGTCGTGGTGCGGGGCATGGTGGTGATGCCACACGTTCTGGTGCGGCGCGGCGTACTGCTGCTGGCCCCCGCCCGCCGCCGCGTATGCCAGTATGAGTAAGTAGGGAGTATAGGTACCGTAAGTGTCGTGGTGCGCGGCGTGGTGGTGATGCCACACGTTCTGGTGCGGCGCGGCGTACTGCTGCTGGCCCCCGCCCGCCGCCACGTACGCCAGTATGAGTAAGTAGGGAGTATAGGTACCGCAAGTGTCGTGGTGCGGGGCTTGGTGGTGATGCCACACGTTCTGGTGCGGCGCGGCGTACTGCTGCTGGCCCCCGCCCGCCGCCGCGTATGCCAGTATGAGTAAGTAGGGAGTATAGGTACCGTAAGTGTCGTGGTGCGCGGCGTGGTGGTGATGCCACACGTTCTGGTGCGGCGCGGCGTACTGCTGCTGGCCCCCGCCCGCCGCCACGTACGCCAGTATGAGTAAGTAGGGAGTATAGGTACCGCAAGTGTCGTGGTGCGGGGCATGGTGGTGATGCCACACGTTCTGGTGCGGCGCGGCGTACTGCTGCTGGCCTCCGCCCGCCGCCGCGTACGCCAGTATGAGTAAGTAGGGAGTATAGGTACCGTAAGTGTCGTGGTGCGCGGCGTGGTGGTGATGCCACACGTTCTGGTGCGGCGCGGCGTACTGCTGCTGGCCCCCGCCCGCCGCCACGTACGCCAGTATGAGTAAGTAGGGAGTATAGGTACCGCAAGTGTCGTGGTGCGGGGCATGGTGGTGATGCCACACGTTCTGGTGCGGCGCGGCGTACTGCTGCTGGCCTCCGCCCGCCGCCGCGTACGCCAGTATGAGTAAGTAGGGAGTATAGGTACCGTAAGTGTCGTGGTGCGCGGCGTGGTGGTGATGCCACACGTTCTGGTGCGGCGCGGCGTACTGCTGCTGGCCCCCGCCCGCCGCCACGTACGCCAGTATGAGTAAGTAGGGAGTATAGGTACCGCAAGTGTCGTGGTGCGGGGCATGGTGGTGATGCCACACGTTCTGGTGCGGCGCGGCGTACTGCTGCTGGCCCCCGCCCGCCGCCACGTACGCCAGTATGAGTAAGTAGGGAGTATAGGTACCGTAAGTGTCGTGGTGCGCGGCGTGGTGGTGATGCCACACGTTCTGATGCGGCGCGGCGTACTGCTGCTGGCCCCCGCCCTGCGCCGCGTGCGCCAGTATGAGTAAGTAGGGAGTATAGGTACCGTAAGTGTCGTGGTGCGCGGCGTGGTGGTAATGCCACACGTTCTGATGCGGCGCGGCGTACTGCTGCTGGCCCCCGCCCTGCGCCGCGTGCGCCAGTATGAGTAAGTAGGGAGTATAGGTACCGTAAGTGTCGTGGTGCGCGGCGTGGTGGTGATGCCACACGTTCTGGTGCGGTGCGAAGTGCGCGGCGTACTGCTGCAGCCTCCCGCCCCCCGCCGCATACCCCAAGCCGTACCCTTCCCCGCAATCTCCACCCGCGCCGTACCCTGCACCCCCGCCCCCGCCCCCAACGCCGCCGCCGAACATGCTGAGTGCGCTCGCTCGCTACACGCTCCGCAACATCCTCCGCTGTGCACCTGCCGATCAAAACCAACCATCAACACCAAACTATAACACTAGCCTCTAGGCAGAACGCCCGAGGAGTTATTCATAAACCTTTTGTTATTCGCAACCAAACAATGTTGTATCAAAAGTATTGAATTATATCTCGCAATATCTGCACGGTTGGTGAATGTAAGTGCTCTATGATACACATGTGAACGATGTTCCGAAGTTATGTAAAGTAAGTACATTTTATCATTGGGTGGTAGATTGACGTTTGACTTAAACATATGAACGGACAAGATCGATAGCCGATATAAAATTGTGTACTAGTGTTAAGATACTAAAATATTACCGTGTTAATGCTAAACTACTATAATTCCAAGATTTATCCAAGTTCATGTCTGTTGATATAAGTACATGAGAAACAAGCAAAACAACAATATATATACATGAATTCACTAATGATACACTTGCGTGTTTTAAGTGCGTACAACGCCATCTAGCCATGCGGAATGTAAACACCCTATCGTAACATAATTGATATTATTTGAACACGTTGATCCTGAAAACTCGGCTTTCTTATGTCGAAAAAACTGCTATCGTTAATGAGATAACTAGTTACAAGTACAATTTGAAAAATTTAATACCGACTTCCATTCTATTCAGTTATTGGACTGTAACTCAAAAATTACTTGACCGAATTTTATGAAATTGAAAAGACCACACGGGAAGCACCAGCATTCAAACAAAAAAAATTTTTAGAATCGGTTCACCCTATGGAAAATTATGAGGTAACAAACATAAAACAAAATATACAGTCGAATTGAGTACCTCCTCCATTTTGGAAGTCAGTAGAAAATGTTATATAAAAGACATAAAACTATCGATGAGAAGGCGAGCAGTTGTCTGCCCTACATTTTAAAACAATGCACAGTTCTTCTCAAAAAGCTTAACACGTAATATGGCAAATGAACCTCCAAGCTAATGTTTGGCTATCGAGTCACATGTACATAAAGTTAATTAAGCTAATAGCATATCGCTGATCGGGTTCTCCGCCGGAAGTGGAGTCAGCTGTGATTAGATAAGTCGCCATAACTCGCTGCGAACACCGTAACGCGCCATACGCTCGCTTAGCAAAATCACGCACTATTCTGATACCTCAATAGGATCATTATGGCTTCAGAATAGAGACATTTAAACCATGGCTGTTTTATACATTTACTAGTTTTCTAAGGAGAGGTATATTTCTCATACATTAAAATTCATTAAAACATATTGATATATAAATAGTAGAATCGAGAGCCTGTAAGAATACGTACGAAGAAAGTGCGGGATCTCACTAATCAAAAAGCACAAATTACATTGTTATGCAGGTTTTGGTTAGTTTCAAAAGTAATCAAGTGGTTAATCATTAATTAATAATAAGTACGGGTAACGTAGATAACAAGAGGTCGAGAATGAAACCTGTAAGGTTCCTTTAATCCCTATCCTAGTTAATTGTTTACGTTTCCGTCACGGGTTTGTCGAATCCGCACTCGATCCCGTGACGTACGAGTACACAAACTAATTCCATACCCGAATCGTAACGAAGTTTAAAGAACCTTTTGCTAAATCTTGAAAAGTAACACTTTTGTTTTTTACTTATATAAGTTCACAAGTGGTAGCACTCTCCATACTGTTATGCACATGGACATTCGTTGTTCGTTTCTGCGCTGTGGCCAACTCCGGCTACATCTCGTTATCGAATTAGAATAAGGTTTTAATCTTACGGGCCCGAATACGGATTCGATAATTACATGACGGGAACGTGAAAGATATTGATAACCTAAACGTATTGATGTGTTACAATGCGATATATTTTAATTTTTAGTTTAATATGTTTCTAATTCAACCCCACATACGCGTTAGGGCGCGTTGCACAACTTCTCAATACGTTTAGTGCTGAATAGAATTAGTCAATACAATACAATAATTATTTATTACACTTTTACCAAAGTAATTTACTAAATATTACTCTTAAATGAGGATAGTGCACTTTACGGTCTTATCACTTATAACAATTTCTTTCAGACAATTTCAAAGATTGTCTGAGATATAGAAATAAATAAAGTAGGAATAGCACTAAAATAAATAATATAAAATTATTCCAAACCATGTTTTTCAAAACTGATAGAGTTTTAGCATATCAATATATCTTTCAGTTTTGTTTAAAGTGGATAGAGAGAGAGGTTTTATACATGTTTAGCGCTAAACTAATTTAGGTAGACGGAGAGCAAGTTGTGTTGAATTGAAGTAAGCCAAAATCTATTTTTTTTTGTAATAATAAAACGGGATTAACGCGAGACTTACGCGTTGTCAATATCAAGATCAACGCATGTTTCGGGTTCGTTCGGAAGCCTTCTTCAGGATCTTGAATGCGGTGCGCTCGTCGTTGCGTACCGCCTCGCACAATTGTCGATCGTGATGACAACGCGTAAGTCTCACGTTAATTCCGTTTTATTATTACAACAATTATAATGAATGTGAGTTTCAATAACATCAAAATCGATTAGTTGATTGTTTAAGGTAACATTTGTTTTAGGAAATATTTTTTTATAATTTAACGTGTATCTATCGCAACGGCACGCATATCGCGCATGCGCCAGATAAGGCACGGCTCTGAGCTCGTATTACAAACATTTCACACATTGATCGCGTGTCATTTTGAACCTTATTATAATATTGTGCGGTTACAGTGTGAGTGTGTTACCTAACATCGAGCTATTGGAATCATATCGTTATTGCAACAAGCGCCAGTAACTGTGTCACTAATGCAAAGGACAAACCGTTTTCTGTTACCAACAAGAACACATCAGCTATCCGTGGTAACGGCGGGCTTGCGCAAATAGGTCAAGTTTGATAGGAGACGTTCCGAGGTCGCACTTGGTTAGGACATCGTTTTCAAAGTTGATTGTTCAATCGAGTATTTAAAGTTATCTTTTATTAGAGTTTTGTATTCACCAGGAACCTTAATATCTATGCATGTGCACCACGTCTTCCCTTTCCCTTTGTATGTTACAGTTTTTTTCATAAACTTTGTACTATCATGTGAACTGTGATGCGTCGTGCGCTAGATGGTGCCATTACGCAGTCAAATAATTGATAGTTGCAGTGTTTCAGAACTGAAGTGTTACGTGGCACTGTACTGCTCTCGTTGCTCTGAGATATATGTTTCTGATTCGCCCCGTAACTTCACTAAATAAAGTGCCCTTCAAACCCTAAAATAGATATGTCTGGCACAATCTTGTTGTGTGGCAGAATGTTTAGAACTGCCGTGGTACGAGTATCAAGCATGGGAATACCCAGTACAGTGCAGAGGCCCCAGCTAAAGTACAGATTATTTCCAACGAACTGCGATAATAACTTTAAAATGTTTGTAAATCATGTTAACGGTAGGTACTATGTATAATATGGAGAAAGACAAACCCTAATTAAAAAAAATATATGAGTCCAAAGGTGTTCTTCTGTTTACAAATTAGACTTGCCGAGTGGCACGGTGGGTACAGCCCTGCCTGCTGAGCCGCTGCGGTACAACAGAGGTTTGTCCTTCTACTTGCTTCATTAACAATGCGTCAGTCGGCTCCTTCTACTACGTAACTAAATAACGCAGCTTTCATCTTGAGAATAATAGAAACTGCTTGACAATAAATATGCACGAATAAATAAATATTATATAATAATTATTATTATTACATAATAAATATTACGGGAAGCTGCCTACTGCGTGGAGGGACCCGCGCATATAGCCGGTTTCATTAGGTCCGGCTGGTCGTGCGCCACGGTATGTCCCTCCCCATATTAGTTACTATGTCATCCAGATATTTTAGATTTCAAGTTTTCGTGAGCACTGTACTGCGTCCGTTACCTTGTAAAATAATTATGTCTACGACGCCAGTAATATTTAGGTCCAAGAATAAATCCCAAAAACAAAAAGAAAAAACCTGCTTATACAGAGTGTTTGGTAGAGGGTCCGACAAACCAACTGAGCGTGTTCGGGGGCCCACTTGGAGAATACAAGTTGGCTTAAAAAATCCCCGACCCCCAATTTTTTTTGTGAATTTTCCCGTTTTTTTTCCTAAATTGTACCTATTTACCACCATAAAATTTGTAAAATCTGCTTTAGACCGGATGTTTTTAGTTGAATTTGGTCTCAAATACACCTTCAGGCCACGCAAAGCAAAATTGGATACAAAACAGAGCTAACTGATTTAGATAGAGCTCATAGAGTGAAAAAATTAAATAAATTTTACCTCATAGTTCAACACTAGCCATTCTAGAGGTAATATGCATTTAAAAACTTCTCTATTTATTACTTATTACAATGACATACTAAGTTGGTATAAAACTTACCAGCTTGTTGAATAAATGAGGCAGAAGGGAAAATTCAAACAACAGAAATAAATACAATTATTTATTTAATTTAATTCTTGTAAACACAGCTCCTCTTTTTTGCTCCAGCTTTGATTATTATAAATATATTACGATCTATGCCTATCGCGAAAAGCGAAAGCGGTCGTCGGGGCGTGGACAGCTGGGTCAGGGTAATATTATCTACAATATTACCGTGGCTGCCTGCTAGTTACCGGCTCGTGGACTGCGAGCAGTCGCCTTAGCTTAGGGCGGAGTTGGAGCAGAGTCGTGGAAGAGTGCACCCTTGATCCGAATCGCGTACGAACAACTAGCTCTACACAAACATCCGTCTTAGATACTCGTACTATTATATACCTAGATACATCCTTGTTTATCTACAATTATTTAATGTTCTCAATATAAATTAATGTAATATCTTAAAAAATAATGAGTTCAATTGTGGAGTACAGTTACAAACGTTAGTTAAATTTGCACGCGAAGAATATATTTTTGTGAAACTGAACAATAATAAATAACATCAATGTATAGGGGCTAAGGACGTTGTTATCGGAAAACTGCGGAATGGAAGGCAGGTTTTTATCGGCTTCATTTTTTAACGCTTGTGCTTAACAATAAAACGTAGAATAGATGTCAGTAGAAGCATACGGATCGTAAGCATAACACAGTATTACTATTATAGTATTCGCACGCACGGCATATGTGTTCGGGAACGTAAGTTCTTCGTGTTTATGTGTTCTAGCAAGCATAGTGTAGGTAACTTTCACGTAGCTGCACTACTTTATACAGGGTGTTTGGTAGAGGGACCGACAAACCAAATGAGCGTGTTCGGGGGACCACTTGGAGAATACAAGTTGGCCCAAAAAAATCCCCGACACCCCAATTTTTTTAAACTTTATTTTTTAAGATTTTTGGCGTTTTCTCCAATATTGTACCAATTTTGCTTTGCGTGGCCTGAAGGTGTATTAGAGACCAAATTCAACTAAAAACATCCGGTCTAAAACAGATTTTACAAATGTTATGGTGGTAAATAGGTACAATTTCGGAGAAAAAGGGAAAAATCACAAAAAAAAGTTATACATATTGGGGGTCGGGAATTTTTTGAGCCAACTTGTATTCTCCAAGTGGGCCCCCGAACACGCTCATTTAGTTTGTCGGTCCCTCTACCAAACATCCTATATATACAGATTAGAACGTTCAAGTATTACTTTGCTAGGGACGCGTATAAGGTCCCAAACATAATAATTTATACACTTACATACTATAGTTGATCATAAAAACAAAAACCTAAGCGTTCTATACAACAAATCCGTCGATGCAATGTCAAACGGAACACCAGCTGTTACCAGTATCCAACATTAAAACACACGCATACATTTTAAATATTAATTAACCTAATTTGTATAGCTATAATATATGCTCAATACGTTGAACTAATTTTACTGAAAAATAGCGAAATACTCAAATGCATAATTTACAGCAGTTATTGTAAGTATAGAATGATGGAATAATAAGTTTACTAGGACAATGGTTTCATTATCTATTTCACAGGTCGGCTCAAAATACTAATATAAATATAGCTAATAAAAAAATATTCATAATGATAAAGAGGTTGTTATTACATTAGGTTTACTTGGTGTCCGTCGAGTGGCAGTCATTGAACAGGTTTCGTTCTGTACCAGACATTTCTGTACCCTATGCCAGCGTCATCTAGCAAATTATACATTTTATTGCAATAAAATGCTTATGTATGCATGCACATGGACTTGACAGCAGCGTCATAATTTCGCAGTGTTTATGGAAATGGCATTGCCGTTAGAGTAACCATACGTTTCACTTTGCTGAGATGTTTGATCCTTTTGTAACGAAAATACTAGAGCTTTGTTAAAAATAAATACAATCAGAGATGATATCTTCCAAATCCTATCGATTGTTTTTATCCTAATTGTTAATCAAAACGTAAATAAAAATGTTAAATTTTCACACAATAGGATACACATTTCATTATATTTACCCACTTTTATATTTAATTTTGTATAATACAAATGTATTAAGTTATTGTACGAGTATTCAATATTTGTATAATTTACATAGGTACACATAGTAATTTTGACAGACCGGTTGGCGCAGTTGATAGCACCCCTACCTTCTGAGCCGCTGGTCCCGGGTTCGATCCCCGGTCAGGTCAAACATTTGTGCGCCTGAACATGTCTGTTTGATCTGTGTCTGGGTGTGTATATGTATATAAGTATGTATATCAGTCATCAGGTTACCATAGCACAGGCACTGCCTAGTTTGGAACTTGAAGTGTGGATGTTGTCCCATATATATGTCTATTGTCCCATATAAAAATTACAAAGTTTGTATCAGAGTTCATACCACGCCACGGTAGCCAGCGACGTCAGCAAGCAAAGGGAAGGCTAAGTAAAGATCTAAAATGTGACACAGTTTAATAATAAAAATAAATCTGAATCTGATTTCTGTTAAAAAAACAGAAAGCCAGCCATTTGTTAACAATTGGTAACCAACCAAAATGTAGGGGTGACTATATGGAGTCACAACGTCACAACTATTTATTATACATATTTGAGCGCCAAATAGCAATTTTGTAGTTAGTTTTCTACAGACTTCCAAAAAAAGAGGAGGTACTCAAATCGACTGTATGTTTTTTTAATGTTTGTTACCTCATAACTTTCAACTGGTTCAACCGATTCTCAAAATTCTTTTTGTTTTAAAGCTGGTGCTTCCCATGTAGTCCCATTTAAACTTCATCAAATTCGTTTTAGTAGTTTTTGAGATACACTCCAATAACTGAATAGAATGGAAGTCGGTATGTAACTTTTCAAATTGTACTTGTAAACATTACAGTTTCATTTCATCATTAAAATTTTCATTTGAATTAATTCCAACTATGAATTTGAAAACAAAAACCACTGAGTATTGATGTAATAAACAATATAGGATGGTTATACAAAATGTAATAATGAAAAACAGCGTACTCACACATTTCGATATGGTTACCCTACACGGCCATCGATACTGGCGACATGCATCGCTATCCGTAATGTGAAGCTGAGTTTTCGTGTTTCGTAATGAAGAGCTCTTAAATTATGTTCTTCATTTGAACATCGGCCGTAATGTTGCATGCACGCACGGAGCACTAATGGTTTGTTTATAAATAAATAAAATAAAAGCTAAACTTATGCGGATAAATCTATATACCTATAGTAGCATCTACAGGTAATAACAAAACTAATAATGATGGAAGTTTACTACATTGATAACAGTATAAACAAGTTCCTATTAGTTCGTCTTAAATATGCCACTGAGACATTGGTGAAGTGGAATGTTGGATCGTGCATTAAGTAGGAGTAGGTTTCAAGCTATGTTTTTACAAATAAATATCTAACCGACAAGTATTTGTGTGTGGGTCATGTCTTGATCCCGTATAAAGTCAGTCAGCCGGGAACGATATTAATATTAGTGTCGCACGCAAATAGCACCTAAAACTTTGAAGTTTTTTTTTATATTCGAAATGTATTTAGAAACTGAATAAAGTAAGCAAAATACAAAATGCATTCTGATACATCCACTAAAAGAGAAATGCAAGTTATGGTTGCTGTTGCTCCAAACCCCCCAGAAGAACACATCCCACCTTTTTTATGTCCTCTCTGTAAAAGTTCTTCTGTGATTTACGTGTTTAGCAGCAAAGAATGCGTGTTAAGTATTACATGATGGAGTATCACGTTACGGGAGTCGTCGGGAGGAGGGAGGCACATGTCTAACGATGACAAATTGACTCTCTCGACTTGAATAATAATATAGGTATGTTCTTGTCAAGAACGAGTATTAGTTTATGGATGTTTTACAAGTTTCAGAGTTACAGCTGCACAATCAGCATTTGTACATAATTATTATAATTGAACGTTCACATAACCGGTATAACTATTTAAATAAATACAAGAACTTACTATATGATTATAATGAAGTGACAGGCAAGTCAATGATAGTAAGCGCTACACCTGCCCAACACATCTAGAGCCGTGAGTTTAGCTCTGAATGTATGTGTCTGGTAGTGTCATACCCGAGATCTTGTATTGTTTTGTGGCTGTTCAGGTTCCAACCACGGATCTAGGAAGGGAGAAGGATTCCCTTCCTAAGTGTGTGGTTCGAACAGTATTTAAACTGTAACACAGTATAACCTAGTGCTTCCACACAATTGCTCCGAGGTAGATTTGACACTGCGAACCCTCCGTTTATATATAACATCATTGCTGCAGACAGACTGTGACTTTGACTCAACAAGACCTACTTACGTCTCTAGATCGGCCCCGCCCGGGCACCACGTGTGCCATTCGCTTAACGGTAATTACAGACGTGTGTATAGTCACCTTAAGAGGTTACCGCTTTTAAAAGTAGAATTTAATCGACTTTCAAGAAAGGAGGATTTACACAAAGCGATATTCATTTGTTATTTAATTTATTAATATTGATAAAGTATGTTTGACCATATCTCACTTGGTGGTCAACAATGACGTGTCGAAGGTGAACAACATTAAATACTACCAACTAAATAGACAATTAGCTTTCAAAGACAGCGCTGCAACCACCTGGTCGGTGATGTACCTGTATACCACGCATAACTTACTTAACGCATGTTGTTTATGTATCACACGCACAACTCTTAACTCGATAAACCCGATATGGTGACCATTTCTTGGTTATGTTATGAATGAATGAATGAATGAATTTTTATTTGTTATAACATGGGTAGCATAAATAGATCTTAAGAATAAATAGTAATTTAAGTTCAATCACGTCGGTTGAAAGACTTGGAGTAAACTTCTTCAGGAAAAGTAAGGTACCCCAACACGCAAAAATTACAAATTATTGACGATAAAATAATTATATTGTATAGTAGAACATGCATAGGTACCAAGTTTCGTTTCATGATTGATTGTTTCAAGATTGGTTGAAAAATGCGACCAGTACAAGAGGACCAACATATGTACAGCCTAACAAACATAACAAACATACGGACAGATGAAAGTCATTAGGCCGTTAGACCAGACACTCTTCGCTCGCTCGGTTAATTAATGAAATTTCATACTTCGTACTAGTGAAGTCAGTTTCATAACCTTTAAACACTATATACCTATAATGTTATACGAAATATGCCTGTGTATGTTCTATACTAAATAGTAATAAAGATGCTTGGCACCTTGGAAAATATCTCAGAATGAATATAGAAAGGTAATGTATGTTTATAAATAGTGCAGGGCTCGTGTTGCGGGCGTGTTGCGGACACGTTACGACACGTGTAAATCACGCGCGACACGTTACACCGTCGTTACACGCACCCTTCCACATGCTCGTCGGCACGGGCTCGTTAGCGACATTCCGCGCGTTCCGAGGTGTCGTCTGCAGCAGCGATGTGCTATCGAGGATGTGCTCTCTGGATAACTACATGAACAGACATGCCTCACTATTCTTGCATATATTTAGACATTATAGAAGCTTTACTTTGGGATTGTTTGATGAATACCACTTGGTACTAGACTTGAGCCGGCAGTCTCTTGGCGTGTTGCAGCATGCCATTAGTCCTTCACTAAAGCCCTAAAATATCGTACTGAAATAAGAGAATTATGGTCTTATAAACACTGCGTAATAAAACATAATAAAATTTAACATTAATAACGTCATATAACACTTTATATATAACGTCCTTGATCCTAACCTATGTTAGGTTAATGTCAGAGGATGTCGAGCAGCCTGAATGCTCCCGCCTGGATCATGGCCCGCAGTACATCGAGAGGTCAACCCGTGTACCCGCATGGGAACGTAATAGCTGTACTCATCTTTTGGAACTGCATTTGGAATAACAAACTCAAGTCCAAAGTTTGTCTCGCATAAAAAGTTACTGGATTTGTGACTAAAATTATGCTTGTTCCAAATCTAGTACTTGGAGCCAACAATTAATGCCACTTCGAAAATCTCAATGGACATGTCCTCGCCAAACATATCTTTAACATAAACTATGCGCGTGCGCATTCCACAGTGTTCAACATGAGGTGAGAAGTATCAAAATTACCCCTTAAATATTTCTTGCGATGAGTAAAATCCAAGTTGACTGTCGATCGTGAAGTGCGTTGCCAAAAATATAAATTATCCCGAAGATAGGTTTTGACAAATCACCGGCGGATTAGCTTATCGGCGTCGTAAATAACTTATTGCGAAACTGTTTAATGTGTCAACTGTTAATTTAATAGCTCTCCGAATGCACCGTTTTGTCTTCTGCAAGCCGTAAAAGTTTTCTCGTAAAAAGCTGGCGGTTGATTTGTTAGGGTTGAGTTGGTTAGTGATGTCGAGTGCCGCGGGTAATGAGTCGTCCATGTGGTGTACGCACCAAGCCTACCCGTGCCGCATGCAGCGCCAGCCTTGTGGCACTCTCTCCTCTGTAAGGTTTAAGAAAAGGTTTCTATTATGACAAACAGGACAATTATTTTTAAGAGGTATTTTAGCATATTTAGAAGACGTCTATTTTTGTAGTCTTGCATTTTATAAGATTGCAGTGAGACGGTGACTCGCAAGCACAGTAATAACTACTAAGCAACCCACAGTGTGCTCGGCAACTGTCCTCGAGAGGCAGGCGATACATAGAGACAATGATCAAACGCTAGCCTAAAAGGAGCGTTGTTTGTCAAAGACTTATTATGCAAAATAAACTATTTATTATTATCGTTTCTACGACTCTAAGAATAAAAAAGATAATTTCTCCGTTACAAGACTGACAAAGGTGACTTAAGTTACTCGTATAACTGATCGAGAGACGACGGTGGCGGTTGCTTTAAAATTAAAAAATTACAATTGCTAAAAAAATACAAGGGCCGCGATGTCAATACGAAAGTTTCAGTATTTCTAAATAATGCTACTTTCGGTTGGATGGTACTGTTAAACTGTCCAATAGATGTCGCGCCGTCCCCGCAAGACGGTTAGTCAAATAGATAGTTTTAATTCGATGCTCGGACCAGAACCTCGGTCGCCTAGTTGGTCAATGGCGTCTGACATGGAGAGTCAGAAGACGCGGGTTCGTATCCCGTCCGAGGATGGAATTTTTCTCTCTTTTTCTTTTTATTATTCAATTTTTGCTATATATGTTTCACCGGTTTGATCACTATTTCATGTTTGATGATAAAAATGCGATTACTTTATAGCGGTAGAACAGAAGTAGGTACCTACCGGCACTGCATTCAGAACTACGGCGCCTGACACAGTTTTACAATTCTCTAGTTCCTCTATCAGGATCGATTTCTTATGCAAAAAAAGTCCAAGTCCAAACCTAACCTAGAAAAATACCAATGCTTGATAAATTTCAAACCCGAACTTAAATATGGTCATCATTATCATCATCTCAGCCGTAGGACGTCCACTGCTGCTCATGCCCCCCATATTTTTACAAAAGGACTGGTTGGAAGCGGTCTGCATCCAACGTCGTTCTGCGACCTTTATCAGGTCGTCTGTCCACCGTGTCGGTGGACGACCTACGCTGCGCTTGCCGGTCCGTAGTCTCCACTCCAGAACCTTCTGGCCCCATCGGCCATCTGTCCTCCGTGCTATGTGCCCTACCAACTACCGCTTGAACTGGCTTCTCTCCTGGGTTATGTCGATGACTTTTGTTCTTCTACGGATCTCCTCATTTCTGATTCGATCACCCCGAGCATAGCCCGCTCCATAGCTCGTTGTGCGACTTTGATCTTACTTATCATAAGAGGGCTATAGTGAGGGACCACATTTCAGCGCCAGCCATTATGTCATCACTGGTAACACACACTAATCAATAACTTCTGTCTTGAGGCCAAGAAGTTCCGAAGTTGTTGAACGTAAATCTGCTCTGAAGGCTTTCTTTGCCGTTACTACATTAATTTAAGCAAAGGTTTTATGGCCCGTTCCACATTGTTTCCCTTCCGCATGCGCCGCACTATCTGCGAACACGGCGGGGCGGGATGGGACAGTACGACCGACGACGTCCGCACCGACCTTACTTGTTCCGAACCAGTACCAACATCATATTTTAACATGCACCCAATTTAAGCTTTAATTCTTAGAGCATAAGGGCGTTATTGAACCTAGCGTCGACCTGTCCAACTGGTTGATTTACGCGATGCATTAGCGGGCGACGGCCGCCGCTATATTCGCATCGATTTATGGACGAAGCTTAAAAATTATGCTGCTCTTTGGTAAAGTTTCCTTTGCTGCAATGAATGTGTTTGTTTCAATATTGAGAACTATTAGCTCGTTCTTGGGTAAAGGGTAAAAGCCCTAAAGAACATTCTAGTGATCACCACACTCATGCGGTTGTTAGGTTTAGGTTGTTAATATCTGAGGAGTTGTCCGCTATAAACACGTGGTAGGTACAGATTCATTCTCCTCGCTTCCTCGCAGAACTATTCGAGCACGGGTTTTGTTTAGATATTCACATTCATATTAGATAATACAATAGATTTCGCAAAAATCAACCTACTTTTGCAAGAACTGCAACGTGTGTGGCTAAAAATTTTAGTGGCTCTGTAAACTGGGTAGACCTCGCGAGTGAGTCTTTGCATAGCTTAAACTGAATAAATATTCACCTGAGAACAAAATAAAATGCTGAGCCAGCTGTACTAGGAACCAGACACAATAGAAAATCTATTGTTATCATCATCATCATCAGCCTGTAGCAGTCCACTGCTGGACATAGGCCTCTCCTTAGGTTTATCTTGGGCTTCTCGCATCCAGTTTTTGCCAGCCGTCTTGCGCAGATCGTCACTCCACCGAGCCTCAGGACGTCCTACACTACGTTTGCCGAGATGCCGATTGTTATCCTGGTTAACGGCAACTGAAGGGTTAATAAATGTTTTTATGCTCATAAAACACATGAAACTTCTACTCGTAACTATAATCGTAATTATCATCTTATAGAATATAGATATAGATACGAGTACCTATACATATAGAAGGTTCGCAAGGTACAGTCACGAACACTAACAAGTAAACGTTTCCAAACTTTCCAATTGATGTAACTACTCGTATATATTTTGTATTTTACAATTTATTTTATTATTATTGTTTATCTCAGTGTTCGATGTTTCATCATCATCATCATCTCAGCCGTAGGACGTCCACTGCTGAACATAGGCCTCCGCCATCGATCGCTGTTTACTTATCTATAAACACTATTTAGTGCACTTATTTCTCATAGTTGCATCAATTAGAAACTGTAGAAACGTTCTTGTGTTAGTGCTCGTGCCGCGACTGTACGCGGGAACAATTGTGCAAGTAACCGGAGTTACATACAGTTGTATGTCACATTACATAACTAATGTTGAATCAACGTTATTATTGTTGTCGAGTACATGTTGAAACCGACGCTCGTGTATGAAAGGGTTGATGAAAGTGGCGCTACATCCACGTTCATCAATCCTTTCATACATTAATGTGTCTGGAGCGTAGCAAGTGGAAATCTGTGGTCTCTGCCTGCTCCAGCGGGAAACAGGCGTGATTTTATGTGTTATGTATGCTGAATAGACCATCACCGACCTAGGTCAACACAGGCGAATGGACGCGGACGGCGGCGGCGGCGGTGGAGCGACGTATTTAGATCCACTCGAGCCCGTAGTCCGCGCCGCCGCCGCCGCCGACCCGGCGCCATCGGCCGCGCAACTCAAGTGGGAAACCTCGTGTATCTCATATGACAGATTGTTTCTAATTATTGTAGCACTTCCCACGATAACCTTTGGTATGTTTGTGACTTGTAGAATACGAGAAGGATGTATAATGATTATCTTGGGACATTAAGACGGCAGTTGATGCGTAAATATGCGTTTTCTTAGGTGAGGATATTGATTCTCGAAGTTGAGTGTGGACACTCCATTGTATTCATTTTGAAAGGTGAATTGACTGGGCGAATAGGACTGAATTGTGTCAGTACCAGGAGCACAGTGCAGTGCCGGTGTGACGCTACCATTACGCGAACGAGTTACCCGCGTCTCTGTGACTAGCATCGCAATGTCAGTCTAGTGTATCGATAAATCTGTTCGGATGAAGGCGCAGAATCCGGCGCGGCGTCGGTTCCATTTGCGCGCGTTGTATCTGGCATATCGCACTCGATAATCAATCAATGTTCATCTCTAGCAGCCACTCAGCCGGCCCATGCGCACATTGCCCGCGTCTGGCTGCGCCCGCGCCCCTAATGTGAGATCAATGCAACGCGCGCCCAGAAATAGGACCACTTCATCATGTTATGATCTAACTAACAATCAAATCTCTTTGTACAAATCTAAAGGTGTCAGTTTCTAGCGATCGCTGTATCTCTTTTAGTTATAAACGCCAGTAAGTCGGAGACGTTTGGCAGACTCGGTTATTGTGTACGACAATGTTGCTCCCGTACATGCCAATTCTTACATCCCAAGATAAGTTTTTATTAAATTAACTCCCTTATACTCCTTCACTAGAATTCCACTGTCCTGTGCCAGACGAGGCATGGACACACAGTAACACATCATACCATCCAATTACCTATATATTTTTTCCATCACACAAATATTGGCCCGGTCAGGAATCGAAACTGGGACCCATCGCTTTGAAAGCACGGTCACTCCCGACTGCATTAACGTTGTTGTCAAATTAGTAACAACAAGGAAAGCTTTGATAATAACAAGACTTTAGAAAACAAAGCAAAACAAAGAGGAAAAAGAACCGAATGAATATTGTGTTCGTTATTATTTATGGTGCTATTTTTTAAATATACTTTTCTATAACATTAACTGTGTTATAAATCAAACTATAAGTTTTATTTTTGTATTTAAATCCCCTATCAGATATAGATATAGGTAAGTAATTATAAATACATTTGTTAACGATTATTGAGGCTATGAATACCCACTGAATGTGAATCCTGGCTTTACAACAGTGTCGTCACTGGCCGAGAGCCTTGTGGACTCACCACCCGTCTCTCAACACCTACCTACTGTAACCGTCGGTAGAAGAAATCAGCTCTTGTCACTCCGTCCGCATGCGACGGCCGAAATCAACTGATATATATCTAACGGTCATGGTGGCTGACAAGGATTGTCGAAGATTATGTAAATGCGCCAAGCATGATCAAAACTTCACAAGTCATCAAGCTAACAATAAAATAAGAGTTATGGAATATATAGTTTGAAAATATATTAATAATAGTGAATAAAAACATTGGTGTTACCTATGCTACGAGTAGGACTGTTTCGTCAGGAGAAATCATTGCTTCTGGATACGTTTTCGAAAAACTAACGGGTTTGTTTACTTAATATATGTATATAATACGAGTACGTACATATAATATACACAGTAGCTAGTTAAAACTCGCTGTAATATAAAAAAAAGCAACAAAGAATCGGGTTATTTATGCCTAAGTACCTACTACTTCATAAAAAAGTTGTTCTTTCGTCAAAGATGTTTAAAGCGTTTTACAACTTGTACAAACTTCACGTCCAGCCCAATTAAGTCGCTCAGTCAATAAAAGTGCAAGGTGACCTCCCACCACCCTCCGGCAGCACGCACGGTACCTTAGTACCACCAGTATAACTTGGTACATCGTACATATAGTGTCTACTTATGTTAAACACTATAGATTACATTTTCCTTTAGAAGGTAGCTCATGATAAAGAACCAAGTTATATTATTAAAAAAACTAACTAGAACAAGAATAAGTGCTATAAACTGAATTTGTTATACTTGTGCTATATATTTTATACAACTTTTATGTCATAAAAACATGGTAGACCTAAGTATCTCATATTAGTGAGCCGATTAAAAACTTTGTAATTTTATAGTTAATACATTTCAACAAGTCGCGAGGCGAGGCGAGGCGAGGCGACGCCAGGCGAGGCGGGTCTCGGCTCGCATGCCATGTTATATTAATTAAGTTACGATACTTAGTTTCATACTAATGTCTCAGTTGACATAACGTTACAAGTAGTGCTAGTATATATGTTTAGTTGTCACATAGGTAGGTGAACTATGTACGAGTATACCTATACAATGTAACATACAATGTGAAAATAAGACTATTATTTTTAAACTTGCTCGTGTCTTCATTAAATTAAAATTTTAAATATCGCGAAGCATTTCACAGGTAGCACCAGAATTTTCAATTTGTTTTGATAAGCGTTAATAATACACTGATAATATTTGTCTACTGCTACCGTATTAGCTTGTAGTCATAGATTTATACATTACTGCGTACATTACATCCATGCTTGAAGTGCTGATTTGTATAGTCGAAGCTCCCGTTGTGCAGCTTACCCAGCAGTTCCTAACTAATGACCTCCGCAACACTAGATTTAACATAAGAATTAATAGAAAGAACTATTAAAAATTTGGGAGGTCGTCAGTATCATTTTAAGTACTACTGACAACTCATTAACCTGTCGTCAAATTAAGTAAGGTAAACCGATCTGAAAACGCCAACACTAAGACTGGTACTAGCCCACTCACCACCCAACACTGGGCCCGCGTGAAGGGCCCAGTGCTCAGTGCAGAGAATAGCTTATCTCCATTAGAAGCACGATCCAGCAGTGGAAAAATAAAAATAAAAAAATAATAAACTGATTACAACCTCGCCGAGTACGAGTACATACGTGAAAACGAATAACGCTTGTGACCGACAAAACGAAGTTTGAAAACTAATAACTAACACGTACACGTACAACAAATGAGTGATATTCCGTGCAAGACATCATGTCAATCATCCCAGAAAGATGCACTCTAGTGGTTGTAGTGTGGTGTGGATCGCAAAGCACTTGAGCGCACATTGTGGTGCGTAACGGTGCATCTCGGCGGTTCCCATACATGTGGCGTCAAGTGTCGGCGCCACCAGCGCACTCTGCAGGTGCAACCTCTCCAGCGCGTCCCGAGCCGCCGCGCCGCACTCGCAGCCCCAGCGCGGTGCTGATGGGCTAGTGAGCTTTACAACGATCCGCAAAAAACAACATAACGACGCAGTCAGACCATCTCATACTTTTTTGTTTCACGTTTGCAAAACATTAACGGCTTTCACTGATGCTGTATCCGCATTTTATAATCCTATTAAATAATATTATAAGTTTTTTGACTTTCACAACTGGCTAAATAACGCACACCCATAAAGTGCACAGAATTACTTTATAATAACATGGATCATGGACGGATCAAAGCTTTCATTAAAAGCTGTTCAACTTGTTTGGACTCGTCGTGCACAGTTTAGAGTCACATAAGCGTAAGTATGTTATTTACGTTCAAGCCGTACAGTACGTGATATTATATATATACACAATTAGTATATCATAAGCACCTATCATTGTCTATGTGTATGTGGTCTGCAAGATTAATAAGTAAGTAGCTTGTAAAAGTAAATGATAAACCAAAATGTCATCTCTATAGTTTTGATGAGATCGATGCTAATGAATCTAGTTCGTGGGAATGTGATACCGGATTCCGCGACTTTATTAAGAAGCGACTCATTAATAGATATCTGTGGAGATAACGCACTTGATAATCAGCGATTAAAATAAAACTTTAGATAACGTTTTATCGTGATTTTATGAGTTCTTATGAAACACGTCGCTCACCGTGCCGCGGACCGCCATCTCTCGGATGCCTACCTCGCACTGTTTAGTCTATATACTCATTATTATTCTTTCACTACCAGTTCCTGCACGCTAATCTCATGTACATACACAAAGCCACCTTAGTCTATGGGTTGTGAGCAAAACTAAAGTTAGGAAAACATATATGTCTGATATAAGTAGATGAAATTTCAGGTTTAGCGATGATGAACTGAATGACATAACTATTTCTGATCTGAGGCTTTCAGTAATAACATTGAGCAAGGAGAAGCACAAAGTGGCATGACAAAGGTTTCTGTAATTGAGAAGGTAAGCCAAGGAAGAGAAAAGTAGATTTGGATACAGTGAATGTGAGCCCAAAATAGGCTCATAAGAGGACGTGATTGCATTTTGAACAAGAAAACATTGTGATGTATGATGTTGTGTGATCAGTGCGCGACGCGATCTCCGCGCGGGAACACTCTGTGAAGAAGAACGTCTTACACGTTCGAAACGTCGTCGGACTTAAACCGACATAATGCCAAGTGAGTGAAGCCGGTATCTTTATATTATGAAGAGATTGATCCCACTTACGCACGGTTAATAGTATAACTCACTAGATACTTAGCTTTCTTAGTGATGCCTATGACTCCTTCATGCACTGGATCACCATGATCTTCTAGGCGGTGGGTAACCACTGCACTGCAGATATTTGGTCTTGTAGCTGTGTCTAGTAGACATTAGGTACTGTGTTAATGTTTGAAAGGCACCTAATTGGTGTTGGGTGAAATCTAAAAACAAGTGCAGGCGTACAGTAAGTAACTATGTTGTGTTTATATTCGATTCTGGCCTGCATAGAGTGCTGTACTTAATGCGTATTTAGTACAGAAAGAAACACTGCGAATACCTATTGATATGTTTACTGGCTTGATGCATGATTTTCCCAGCTTCTATCAACTTTTATGATCGCAAATTAAGATAATTATTCTGATAGCGATGGAATCCACCGAACAATATTAATCGTTGACATCCTGAGAGTAGGCGCCCGACACTATCGCACGATACACGTGTTGGGAGATACACGAGTCCTGAGTGCTTCATCAGCGGAGTGTTATCGGTGCATCTCGGCAGTTTATAGCGCCATCAATATGTGCGTAGTCGACGCGTGCGCGTTTCGCCATCATTAGTAAAGTCGCGCTAGTTACAGCTGTCGCGGGTGGAGCAGCGGGAGAGGGGGAGAGGGGTGCAACTTTTGCAAGATTAGATAAGGGCTGAAATATTGCTGCAGACGTCGGGGCGGGGAGTTAGTGAGCATACTGCTCTGTAATGAGTACCGTTACTTCAAATGCTTTTTTGTAACTGTGTTTGCCAAAAAGCAGATGACGTTCGAACATGTGTGACAACTTGTTTTTATAGTTTCTATTGACGAGACGGGTAGGCCGTGCCCCTTATGGTAACCAATATGCCTGCCCTTTACAGTTCCCTGCCACGAGAGCTTGCACCCATTGGTTTATAAAATTAATTCATATTTTCATATAAAGTCCAGTAATGTCTTTTATGTTATAAATGTTGTTTACTTCATTATAATTTAAGCAGCCGTTTGTTTTCCTTGTAAATAAAAAAAATAAAAAAAGTTTCGCGTGCATGCGAGCCACTGCTTCGAGACAGAATATCCAGTGCGATGGTACCTACCAACTAACCAACGTGACAAACTGTACAAGAAGCTTACCACTTAGTATGTCAAGTTATCTGTCTCTTTCTTCTTCTGCCAGCGGAGGATGTTGTGTCTGTTCATATAGTAAGTAATATTAATATTATTGGTAAGTATATTATTAAAAAAAAAAAATATACATTATATTTATATATATATGGGGGAGGCTTATGTTCAGTAGTGGACGTCCTATGGCTGATGAGATGATGATGATGATAGATAGATTTTTTTTTTTATGTATAATAAAAAAATCTATCTAATAGTGATTTATATGTATATAGAAATCACCCAGACCAACGGAACACATTTCTGCAGGACGTAAACAAATTTGTTCTAAGGCGGGAATCGGAACCCGCAACCCTTGCGTCGCAGGCGGACTCTCCCCCGCTGCGCCACTGAGGTCGTCAATTAATATAAGGAAAGTATGAGCTTTATTTAAAGTTAGTAACGTCATTGTAAAGTATGTCTGTAAACCGTTAGATCTCACGTATGCGAGTATTGATCTGTACTTCTAATTATTTGCAAAATCCTGCAATAATCTGTGACTCCTTCATACACACTGGCACAATATTATCCTTTCGACAAACAGACACACTGGGGAGACGTCAGTTTAAGTTTTTAAACTATCATGGTCACAAACATAAGAGGTATTCAAATTATCAACGAGATAATTACCATGTACTTTTTCTAAGTTTTCTGCTCGTAAAACATTCACCCACCCCCAATTCCTCAGCTCATCCGTGATCATGGCGCTTGCAACAGTGCCGAAATATCGGAAACTCTTAGAAAATGTACATGGTAATTATCCCGTTGATAATTTGAATACCTCTGACGTCAGTTTAGTTTAAATTTCAAGTCGACACCCTTTGGCACAAAACAAACACGTACTTTGGCCGTTGATCTCGGAAAACGTCATCAGCAATAATAACGTAATTGCTTTAATGTTTTCTTAAGTTTATATCCTCGCGTCCATTATACGTCAGTACCTACGTATCTAAAGTTTGTGGGAGGTCTAAGTGCACAAACAATTACTTTTCGTACAACTGTTAACTTTAACACAAACGGCACAAACCATAATGTGGTTTGAGGTACGGTCTCCATACTTGAGGCTCAAACCTCGTAAAACGAACATTAAATCAAATCATGAAACAAAGGAATTTACATGCAGGGCTAATTACTTACGTATTTACCTAATTTATATTTATTATAAAAGGAAGTTATGAGAGAGTTCTTTCGGTTGAAACAAATGCCGACATGAGAAAATATTTTACATTGCATATAGGGTTTTATCCGTTTTAAAGTTTCTGTAGGTCCGAGATACTTTAAGTTTATCTATGTTCGTCTGCCTGCCGCCTGTATGTCGCAGCAGTTTTATCTGGAAATACAATAATTTATAGACGGGCCGTTACATAACATAAATATAGAAGACCAGAACTGCTACATTTTGAGATATGCGTTCGAAGGGATATTCTAGAATAAAATACGAGGTTTAAATTGTTTTCCTGTATTATGACAATAGTCGTTTTAATTAGAATGATAACAGGGCACACACCTGCTTTACGAAAACAAAAACTGAGTAATTGACTGAAAAAGTTGTTAAAAATGAAGAACATTATTGTTTCTTGCCTCATATCAAATCTTCATTAGTATTTGCTTAATTGCGAACATTACAGTAATTCATTAAAACAATCCCACCATACACAGGCAATGATCTATCATTTAAAAGTGTTCAAAACATCGAGATTGAAATATAATATTAAATATCGATCTAATATTAAAATCTAATTTTAAACCTTGTTAACTATTTGAATTTTAATGATTAAAATATTTAAAAATAGTTTAGCCTTAAGAAATTCAAATTAAACGACTAACGTAATCAAATAGTTTAGTAACACAGTCGGTGGGAATTACAAAATGTCATTCTAAAGCAATGTCATTGAATTAAACAGCAGTGCAATTCTCTAAGAGCAAACATCGTTCCATTTTGACAAGAAACTTTGGATAAACAATTTTATGTACAAGGGTGATAGGTATCTCATAAGTATTTGACATCGGTGAGCTCGTTCACGAGCGCATCGACGAATCATTACTGAATCGCACGGCTGAAGGCGAAACGTAAAATTCAGTTGCACATGATTCGATAATAGATATTTATAAAATATCGAAACACTAATTATTCATGTTTACCATTCACTAACAAATTTGGAATAATATGCTCTCACAAGAGATGTCTTAATTGCGTTTTAAAAGTTTTACTGAAATCCGAATAATTTGGTGTTTTATTATACATCAACTAACTCGAATAGCACATATTTTAAACAATGTTGCTCTAAGCAATTATTACTTTGCTATGTTTGTAACGTTTACTGTCGAGGGTACCTACACTGAGAAAAATGGCAATTATAAATGACGTGAATTCAGCTTAAAGTATGATGAATTCACTTAAAGTATGGTGAATTCACTTAAAGTAGGGAGCATACTGATGTCACCAAATGTACGATGATACCACTGTTGCTGATTATAACGGTATTTAAGATGACATGTCACCATGGCTGTAGTAGGATGGGCGTAGAATAATTAAATGCCTTTCCTACTATTTTTGATTCATTTTCTCATACCTCAAGTTATGTCCTTTTATATTTCCTAGATATAATCTATGACTTCGTATATGCAGTTACAGTATACCATTCGTAGTTTACTTTCCTCATATTGTGGGTTATGTCATATTATTGTTCCCACTATTTATCAATGATTTCCTCATACCTTTAATTATGCCCTACCAATTATATTACACTTGCGTATTAGTATTCCTATTATTAATCGATAACTTGATTGATCGATATGTGTCCTTGAATCGGTAGTGTGAAAGCATATCTGTGTTAACTTTGAACTTGAACTTTGCACGTTGCACACTGATTCGAGTTAAATTGCTATCATGCCACTATAGAAATCACGCCACAATAAAAACTGCATTTCAAGAAATTTATTTATGTAGGTACCGTAGGTATCATAAATAATAATCTATACACAAAATAGTTGAAATCTAGTAGCATTCAATACGTCACTGGGTATGATGAAAAGTTACGAAAATATACTTAAAATCAGTTATTACTCTTTGTTTGTTTTGAGTCATACGTGAGAGAAAATTACGAAACAACAACCGGCGTCTGCACCGACTGCAGCCGAAACCTATCTGTGACAGCTCGATTCGCCGAGTTGTCGTGCTGTCACACTAATATTGTAGGACCACCCTATAGTTTTGATGCATACTCTTATATCAGTCTCCGTAATCGTATTTAAGGTGATTCACATAAAATTATATGACATCATTATTACTATAATGAGATGTTTCTAAAATGGTATTTGATGGGTTTCGCATAAATTAACATGAAAGATAATATTCGATGCACATATGTACCTGGAAATGTATGATGATTGGCACATTATTTATATCCTACTAAATAGTGTTACTGTCATTCAACTTCGTATGAGAGCGGATTATTTACTATTACGTGCTATGAAGAAAGTAATAATATTTTATGTGACCAATTTTTATGGTGACAATAATCATATGTTGTCTTATTTACCCAATCAATTCAATTACATCCTTTAACTTTTGTATTATAGTTTCATTTAGACCTATTATCACCACAATAAAAGACAATGCACCAATTTTAGATCAACGTTACGATATTATATGGTTATCTCAAAATGACATTTTTCTCAGTGTGTCATAATCATTACAGTTACGTTGTGCTAGTGCAGCTGATTATGAAGCTTCTATGAAAGTGGAGTTGTATGAGATTGAAACCGTATGAAGCGTAGGAAAACTAGGTACTTACTTTAGCTTGGATACATATATTTTCTGACAATTCCGTGATTTATTTAAACTATGTAACTATAGATTATGATGTATGAAATTAAGTAGATTGCATTTATTAAATTAAATTACATAGATAATTAATTAATATTAAGACAAATATTTAATTGCATTTATACGTACGGAAAGTATGTGGTAATTAAAAAAAGAGACAAATTTAGTCGTAGATACAATGTTGAACAGATTGAGTATATAACAGAACATATGTTTAATTTTATTATCTTTGGTTTGATTGTAATTTTGACTTTGATTTGAGTTTGACTTACGTATATTTTAACAAATACAATTATAGTCAGATTTTAGTCTGAAGTATTTACAATTACAATTTAATGTAGTTTATAAACACAGGCTACGCTGTGTGCGTGTGCGTCAGCGTGTGCGTGTCACATCTCTATTAAATAACGTTCCAACTCCGAATGAGCTTTAATCTGCTTCCATTCCCCGCATTACTCAAACAATAACGAAGCGGCGAACATCACGAATACAGTAAAGCGGTCACTACACGACATGCATGCTAATGTTTACTAATAGCATCGGGGAGAAGAGAAACGAGGTGCTTTAAGGCGAGTTTCGGACGCAGGGAACACACCGCTACGAAGAACGCAAGGGCGCTTCCTCTAAAACGTCGGGAAAGCTGCCACGTCCTGTGTAGCCCCGCCCTCCCCGCCCCGCCCCCAGGGGCGCGGGGGGAGGGAGAGGCTCGCCCCTAGTGCAGCGACTCCGCACCGACAAATAATTTATCGTAATCGGGTGACCATCTCGATATACGCTGGAACTTCGAATGGCTTATTAAATTTACCTGTGACGATTATTTATTAACATCGGTATATTTATCTCGGTCGACAGTTAAAAATAATGCGCCGCGATAATGTATTTTATTCTAATGGGCTAACCTGAAGTAAATCTATATTAAATTAACTGGTTACGTTTTCAAATAGGTCTGGAGAGTTGTTTCTAAAAGATTGTGAAATGACACAATTATTTTTGGAAATGTTTCGACCTCACCATTAAAAAGACTTGGGGCGCATTCATAAAACTTTTAAAACTAAGGGTCTACATCATAATCATAATCACTTATTTCATAAGTTTTATGAACAAAAGTTCATAGAGTATAGGTAATATCCAGCCAAAACTTGTCTTTGCCGGCTTACAAATTTTAACTTTTACACATTTATTAATTATTTAAACATGACAATCCTAAAGACTTTACTGCCATTTTGTACAATAATAATTAACAATAAATTTAATTCAAACAATATGTAAACATTTTAGGAATTGATTTTGAATTAATAATTTAAGTCAATGTAGATACGAGTAGGTTAGTGTATGTCACATGTTGTATTGGAATAACCTGTACCTATGCTATAAAACAATTTCAGAAAGACACTATTTTTAAATTTAAACTACGAATACTCTTTGAAATTGCCAGGAGTTTTATTAAATATTTTAATTCACATTATATAGGTAGCAATTATTGGATGTCAACATCAGTACATCGAATGATCCATTGAAAACATCCAACCAAAACTTATTCGAATATTAATATGATACGAATATTCTACACTAACGGCGCTCCGCGGTTCCACCCGCGTCGTGATGGATGATGATGATGAATCATAATCTATGTTCATCAAGGATCATGAAGGATTGTAATTGTGAAAAATTTTTTCAAATCGATTATTTAATTTCATTCAATTATAGTTGAATAAAAACAGTAAACAAGTGCAGTGTGTGAATAAGTAATGTCTTTATAGAACAGCAGCCGTGCGATTCTGTAATGATTCGTCATAAATTTGGAAACTTCTACTGTCCAGTAAGTAAGTATGTAATTTACTTACTGGACATTAGGCCATCTTCTTAAGATCTGCTTAAAAAAAACATAGTACCAGACACAGATTAGATTTTAGCCATTATAACATGGTTAAACAGCCATTTTGTAGTCTGTGACATTTAACGCGACGCAGAAAAAGTATGCACGATGCGTTTTGTACTTAGTAATGTTGTAGAAGCACCTGTAGTGTGGGATGTTATAGCCTACGCTACTCAAAAAATAATTTGGAATAAAAAGCCTCAATACCTGTTTGAGAAACTAACTTGGATAAGAGATATTCACACCCTAAATACACGCAGTAAGTCGTTGCTCCTTTTGTCTAAACCTAAGCATAAGACCACTGGATTTAAAAGTTGTTTTAAATACAGAGCGGCGAAAGTTTGGAATAATCTTCCGCCTCCTATGAGGACTAAGATTAGTTTCGAACTTTTTAAAATAAAACATAAATGTATGCTGGCTGATCGTGCTGATCAACTTTTATAGAATTGAGATGTTGTTACCGAAGTTTTGTGTAAATAAACCCTGCTTTATTGTTTACATATCCACTACGCTTGACAAACATCTCAGCTCATGCAATGGGGTATGCTGAAAACCAACTCTGCGTAGACCTAGTTCACGCAGAAAAACGCTGAGCATATCCCAATTGCCACAATCAGTAAAAGTAAATGTTAACTAGATATTATTAATAATTTTAATTTAGTTACTACAATTTTTTCTACCTTGGCAAATGTTAACACTTCTGTAATATTTTTATGGTATTGTCAATAAAAACTATTTTATTTATTATTTATTTATGTTTGTATTTAGTAATATCAATTTATAAATCATTTTGGATTAAAGCGTTCCATTCTAAAAACACAACGACAGGTGGGATTTCATAATAGATAATCCCAAAAAAATAGTTCAAGCGAATCTGATTCAGAAAAATGGATGGCACTCCTCCTTATTTAAACGCTGAGGCCGAATCAGCAAAAACTTACTTTAATTTTTGAAAAAAGCATTATACAAGCCTCAACCAGTAAGAAAGCCATCCAGTAAGAAAGCCAGGTTAACTCATACTTGACCGGTAAGGCTCACTTACTGGATTCTGCAGTAATGTACTATTTTCACACGTGTTAAAGTAATCTACGATGTTTCATTGGTCAATTGGGCAAGTCGCACAAACATTTCGTTTCTTTCAATTTATTTACACTCAAATAATAATATGATAAATGTATAATTACACACACACATACACACAAGCATTCCTTTATTATTTAAAGTTTAAAGTAAAAATGAGTAAAAACGGTGGTATGAACGTACTTTGTTTTTGAACTTGATGGGAAATTTGTATTTAGATAGTTCATTTAAAATAAAACATGGTGTTCCTTAATATTTTTGAAAGGGATGGCTTAGGGGATTGAAAAGGGGGGTGAAACTTTGTATGGAACATTCTTTGTTTTTGAACTTATAGATGTGAAAATTTGTAATTAGATATTTCAGTTATTGAAGCTAATATATTAACTGAGGAGAAACAGTCTTCGTGGCACGTGTAGGCACAATTGATCCGAAATTACCTTCAGTTTGGGTTAAAGATGACACAATTAAAAAGGTCCACATTAAGGTTTGTTTTGCGATGACTAATAATAAGTCACATGGACAAACTCTGAAATTTACTCTGACATGTAGTGCCGGGCAATAGTCATGCACATACCTATATAAAGTTACAATTTTCATCAACACTGTTCTAATTCACGCCTATTATTTTAGATATAATAAATGCCGTGGCGGTGCCGGCTTAGAATAGCACCCCCCCAACTCTACCCGTGGGTGCCGTAGAAAGCGGCTAAGGGATAACAAATAAGAAGGTGGGCAGCAGCACCTTCCCAGTCAAACACACAAAAACTGCGCTCGCCAACCCGCCTGCCAAGCGTGGCGAGTATTGGCAAAAACCCCCTTATGGATTGGACAAAAAGAACCAGGCCCCCAGTCCCCGGCAGCCCTGCTATTCCTGGCTACGGTAGCGGCCACGGTAACGGTGGGGCAGGGGGTGCTAAGAATCCCCGGCAGACGCCCGGCTACCACCCCCAACGACGACGACTGGCCCTGGTAACACACAACATACGCACGATGAGGACAGACGAGAAGATATATGAGCTGGAAGAAGAAATGAGTAGGCTACACTGGGACATTGTGGGGTTATCTGAAGTCCGTAGAGCGGGTGAGGACACGATAACCCTAAAATCAGGTAACCTACTCTACCACCGGGAGGGCGACCAACAGTCCCAAGGTGGTGTCGGGTTTCTCGTCCACAAGTCCCTTACTAACAACATAGTTAAGATCGATAGCGTTTCCAATAGGGTCGTATACCTAATACTCAGAGTATCCAAACGATATTCGCTGAAGGTCATTCAGGTATACGCACCGACGAAGTCGCACCCCGATGATGAGGTGGAGGATATGTATGAGGACATTAGTCGGGCCATACATACCTCTGAAACGCACTTTCTAGTTGTTATGGGGGACTTCAACGCGAAATTGGGTAAGAGAAGCGAGGATGAGTCGAAAGTGGGGCAATTTGGCTATGGACAACGGAACCGTAGGGGACAGAGGTTGGCCGACTTCCTGGAGAAAGAGGGACTCTTTATGATGAACTCTTTCTTTCAGAAGCCACCTCACAGGAAATGGACCTGGCTGAGTCCCGATGGTTCCACGAGAAATGAGATTGACTTCATTATGACCACCAAAAGGCAAATATTCACTGATGTCTCCGTGATCAACAGGGTTAAAACCGGTAGTGATCACCGAATGGTAAGAGGCACGGTGAATATTAATGTCAAACTGGAGAGGTCTCGTCTGATGAAGTCTACGCTCCGACCCACTCGTGCCCGTATTCAAGACCCCGAGAGCTTTCAACTTGAGCTATCCAATCGCTTCGATTGCCTTGAGAACATCGCTTCAGTGGACGAGATCAATAACAGGTTAGTAGAAACTGTCCATACAGTGGGTTCCAAGTACTTTAAACCCCACCGTACAGATAGGCCACAGAAACTCTCCAACGATACCCTCAACCTCATGGCTGAACGACGTTCATTGAAACTGCAGTCTTCGAATGATGCTGAAGCATATGGGCTGCTCAATAGACGAATATGGAAGTCCTTGCGACACGACATCCGGATCTTTAATACAAACCGTATTAAAGAGACGATAGAGCGGAAAAAAGGCTCCAAAGTGTTTGCAAGAGACATGTCTATTGGGCAAAGCCAGTTGACGAAGCTGAAGAGAGGAGACGGCAGTGTAGCGTCGACCAAAGCGGAAGTGTTAGGAGAGGTCGAGAGTTTCTACGGACAGTTATACACCTCGGTCGCTAAACCTGTTAGCAGCTCGGTCAAAGACCCAAGAGCCAAGCTGACCCGACATTATACCGAAGATATCCCGGACATCAGCCTGTACGAGATTAGAATGGCCTTGAAACAGCTTAAGAACAACAAGGCGCCTGGTGACGACGGTATCACATCTGAGCTTCTGAGAGCGGGTGGAACACCGGTACTTAAAGTCCTTCAGAAGCTTTTTAATACCGTCTTACTCGAAGGTTCAACGCCAGAAGCATGGAACAAAAGCGTGGTGGTGCTGTTCTTCAAGAAAGGTGACAACACTTTACTTAAAAATTACAGACCCATCTCGCTTTTGAGCCATGTTTATAAGCTGTTTTCGAAGGTCATAACGAACCGTCTCAGTCGCAGGTTTGATGAATTCCAGCCTCCGGAACAAGCCGGTTTCCGAAAAGGCTATAGTACCATAGACCACATCCACACGCTACGCCAAGTTATACAGAAGACCGAAGAGTATAACTTGCCTCTTTGTCTAGCGTTTGTGGACTATGAGAAAGCCTTTGATTCGATCGAGACGTGGGCAGTGCTTGAGTCTCTCCAGCGGTGCCGTATTGACTATCGGTATATTGAAGTGCTGAAGTGTTTGTACAAAAACGCCTACATGTCAGTCCGAGTACAGGAGCAGAGTTCGAAGGCAATTCCATTGCAAAGAGGCGTGAGACAGGGAGACGTTATATCTCCGAAACTGTTCACCGCTACATTGGAAGACGCCTTCAAGCTTCTGGAATGGCAAGGACTTGGCATTAATATTAACGGCGAATACATCACTCACCTTCGATTTGCCGACGATATTGTAGTCATGGCAGAATCCATGGAAGACCTCAGTACAATGCTCGAAGGCCTCCATCGAGTTTCCCAACGGGTAGGTCTTAAGATGAACATGGACAAGACGAAAATTATGTCTAATGCCCATGTTGTACCTACCCCAATATCAGTTGGGAACTCAGTTCTCGAAGTTGTTGACGAGTACATCTACCTGGGACAGACAGTCAAACTAGGCAGGTCCAACTTCGAGAAAGAGGTCAATCGTCGAATCCAACTCGGCTGGGCAGCGTTCCGGAAACTTCGCGAAGTCTTCTCGTCAAAAATACCTCAGTGCCTCAAGACAAGAGTCTTCGACCAATGTGTGTTACCAGTGATGACTTATGGCACTGAAACGTGGTCTCTTACTATGGCCCTCATAGAAAAGCTCAAAGTCGCACAACGAGCTATGGAGAGGGCTATGCTCGGGGTTTCTCTACGTGATCGAATCAGAAATGAGGAGATCCGTAGAAGAACGAAAGTCACCGACATAGCCCAGAAGATTAGCCAGTTGAAGTGGCAGTGGGCAGGGCACATAGCACGCAGAACAGATGGCCGATGGGGCCGAAAGGTTCTGGAGTGGAGACCACGGACCGGCAAGCGCAGCGTAGGTCGTCCACCGACACGGTGGACAGACGACCTGAGGAAGGTTGCAGGACGACGTTGGATGCAGGCCGCTTCCAACCGGTCCTTTTGGAAAATCATGGGGGAGGCCTATGTTCAGCAGTGGACGTCCTACGGCTGAGATGATGATGATGATTTTAGATATTATTGGTTAGTGTAAGTATTTACTGTAATGTATTTATATTATAAACTCTATGGACTACAAGTAATTGCACTACAAAATGGCGGCAAAATCTTGTGGCTAAGCTTGTTGCAAGTAGTAGAAATAAACACGTAAAAGGGAGATTGTCTTGGTTCCGACGGTCAGTCGATTACTAGCGGTTAACAAAAGACAAATTTGGAATATGAGCATTATTGGTCATGTGGTTGCCGAGATAGTAGGTTGTGAAGTACTGCGCAAAATTGCTGCTGATAAGACTGTGTGCTCGCGTGGTCTACTGTTCGCAGGACTACTAGTATATGTTTTCACTTCGTGTTTGGTTGAGTAATTACCGATATCGGCACATAGGTATTTATCCCAAAAGTGTACACGAAGTAGTCACCATACTTGAGGCGCGCTGCGGGGTGCTGCCACGGGCGGTGTCCGTGACTCCACCTACCCGTGGCTGTAGAGTACGCAAGTGGTTATGTCGCAAGTTAAAACGGACGCTTTCACAACACTACACTTTTTCCCAATAAATGTGCTGTCCTTTGATTAATTTCAACACTTGTGGCATTTACTCGATACTCGATATCTACATGGTCAACAGCTAATTATTTACTTTTAATAGTACATTCTATATATTGGCTGCTTGTATAAACTTTTATCTCATAAGAAAATATTCTCTAGCCCCTTAGAATGAAAATTAAACCTTCATACGTATAACGTCAGTTTCAGAGCAAAACTTTTTACACGCGAAAACATTAACATTCTAAATTATAAAAAAAATTGATCTGATTGTTAAACTTTTATTTTATTTTATTATTAATTATGAAGTGGCAATTTCATACTTTAATATCATATTGATATCGACCGATATTGTAATATATTGATACAGTTAACGATTTTGACCTAAACATGATTATGAAACATTTCGTACATAAGCCACGCACGAAGCGCGCGGAACATCACTCATCACATCAATGTTTTTGGATATTTTTAAAGTCCGGGAAAACTAAGTGTAATTTCAGAATATCAGTTACAATTTTCTACTCAATCGGATCAGTAGTTTAGGCGTGAAAGAGTTTTTTTTTTCATCCGTCGATGTAATGTAAACAAACAATACATTCGCTCTAATGTTCTTTTTTTTTTTATTGCTTATTCAGTAGTAAATACAATTATAACAAGTTATTATTGACACAGTATGAAACTTTCACTACTGACGTGTGATATCCCTGCAATACGTACCTATACTATGCAGTAACAGATGTTTATCTACTATGATACTATAATACAAAGATTATAAAACTGAAAACAATAGTAGATTGTATCATAAGGGAGCAAAATAATATTTTTACGGCGAGGGCGCTTTTTTGAATCCAGAGCGAAGTGAGGGATTCTAGAGTAGAATCCCGAGCGTAGCGAGGGATTCTTTAGTAGAATACTGAACGTAGCGAGGGATTCAAAGTACGTCGCCCGAGCCAAAAATATATTTTGCGCCCGAGTGATACACTCTACTTTTCATCACCCACTATGAGAAAATAAAAGCGCCTCATATTTTATTGTAATATTATTATTTAATAAAACATAGAGTAACAACTAAATTGAAATTAAATAGTAGGTATCCTTTATTAAAACAACTAAAAACTTATATTTACATTTGAGACATTTTCGCAATTATGAAAATTTATTGTTACAGTTTTATTAGGAATAGAGATTGTTGTAGATTTTATATTCTGCGTGTTTGAAATGTCCGAATCTGGATCATTTTGAGGAAAATGTGACGGTGAATCTCGTTGTTTGGATGTAGATAGGCGCGGCGACAGTGGTATGGATGGATTAACTGAAGGTTGCAATTTAATATTTTCCACGATGCGTTCAGATGTTTTCGCCTTGTTCTCAATGGAATCTTCTATATACCCTTCTGCTACAGCACTCGATTTCCATCCTCCATGTCGCTTGAGAACAGTTAAGTCCGCTCCAGTATCTGCCAAAAGGGTAGCAGAAGTACGACGAAAACAATGTCCTGTATACAGTTTGATATCTGGTAACTTCAAATAAGTAGCAATTTCTTGTGGCATGTTAGAAATTTTATTTTTTCCCATCACTTGTTTGAAGCACTTGCCATTTTGATAACGGATGAAAAACCGATTGGTCTTCATAGCAGCAGGACGCAGGTCCAGGTATTTCTGTACAATAGTTTTGTATTCTCCTCGTATTATGAAGGATCGGTCAATTTTGGTTTTTGTATCGGTCAGCTTTACTAACAGTAAATCATCCGAGTGATTTTCGACATCATCAACAGTTATTTTTAAAAGTTTATTGCCACGACAAGCTCCATGTAATCCGAAAATTAAAGCCACCTGTAACAAAACCGAATGTGAATAAGACAAGTATCTATCAAAGTACAGGTTACAACAAAATGTGCATTTTTATACACTATGATTATATTTTACTAATCCACCGTAAACATAGTTACCTACTTACTTTTACGGCAAGAAAGACTTTGTCGAGTGCCTCATTAAGGAAAGTCTCCACGTTTTTGACTGAGAACACTTTGGATTTTTTAGGTTTAAATCCATCAGACATCCTCTTCAGGTACGCTATTAATTTCGAATATGTGTCCAGTTTTACATCGTTATTAGAACTGACTGTTGATTTTAGCATTGAGTATGTACTCCAAAGAGTGGAAGGTTGTTTAGTTTTGGCTAAGTACTGGAAGTAGGCCAAAAACACAGATTCTGAAAAATTCTTGGCGCTTCTTGCATTTCTCCATTCAATAAAATTACCATAGGCTTTCATATATTTCTCCCGGGATTTTGCAGGTAATAGATTATCCATCACATTTCTTGCGTCAGTTCTAATGCTTTCAGGAGTTAATTCTATACTTTCACTGTCACTTGAAGAACTCATTTTTCAAAACAAAACAAAACAATTAATTTCTAACAATCCGTGAAAATTTACGAAAACGCGGGCTGTAGTTCGCGCTTTTTTAATTTGTTTTTTTTTTTCATTCATCCGGGCCGTCGTACCAGCCAGTCTTTATTCAAACAATATTTGCGTTCGATTTCTTTGGTGCTGAACACTAAGATGTTCCAAATTCAAAAAGTGCGCGGCAAAGATAATTGCGGCGCACTTATAAAGAGGATTAAAAACTCATTACTGCCCGCTAAAACTTTCTTATAGAAAACACCACCTTTGGGTGCACATAAAGGCGAACCAAGTCGTCCTTTTCGAATAGATGGGATGAAAAATTCTTATGACAAACATTACGTACAGTACAGGCCAAAAATAATAAAAAAAAGTTTAATTACGATACAGGTCTTGTATGGACACCTGTAACATAATATAACTTTTTAATCATAACGATACACCTATACAACCTCCAGCTGGACCAAGGAGGTTGAACCTCTACTTTAAAAAAAAAGGTTTCAATTAACGAGTCCGCGACGACGCAACACGCATGCGCAATCGATGTTTGCGCCTTGGCGCCAACATTTGACATTTAGAAAATCATTTTCATAATTGTAATATTCAGAACATCAATAATTATTACAAGTAAAAATAAATCTGTTGTTATATTCAGCGTTTTATTTGCAATATTGTTTTACGTATGAGAGTAGATAAAGTAGTGTATGACACTGTACATAACTTGGTCTTATAACACTCGTGTGATACTATAACACACTAAAACACACTCATGTTATAAGAACCCTTATTATGCAACAGTATCATAATCTACTATTATATTATCGGACATACATAACTTAAAACTTCTAAAAACTAGTAGTTCTGCGAAAAGTAGAGCTCGCGAGCACACATTCTTACTAGCAGCAAGTTTCCGCAGTATGTCACAACCTATCATCTCGGCAACCACTTGACTAATTATACTCATATCCGGAATTCCTAGCTTCTTAAAAAAGAAAAACTTATGTGTGTACCAAATTTCATCAAAATCAGTCGGTAAATAGCACCACAGCAAACTTCCCCTCTTTTCAAGAAAAGTCCCCTCCCCCCCCCACTCAATATTACCGACGACAAAAATATTATATTATATAGTATATATAGTAGAACATGCATACCAAGTTTCGTCGAGATTGGTAGAACCTGCATGTAAGTGTACAGGAAGACAAACGAACCACCTAACAAATATACGAACATATGAAAAAAATTTGACCAGTTAAAGCAGAGACGCTTCACTTGCTAGGTTAAATATGTTCCTGAAATTGAGTGATGAAAATAATTATTTAAATTAATTATTAAAAAAAATGTATTCATTCATTGAGGTTGGTTTCATTTTTTTTTATTTTCATCACTAATCTTTCTAACGAAAAACCGTCGCAATCGGAATAAGATTATAGAGAAAAACGTATTGCGTGGTATAACATACAAATATGGCCGCCTTGCCTTAACTATTTGGTTAAGAATTGAAACGGATTAAAACCCTATTATTATATGAGAATATATTTTAGAAAATATAGTATTTAACTAATCCGGCGTATATACTACTGTGATACACTGACATTTATCGAGTAAAGGAAGCGGTGTACTCTCGCGATCCAACACTTACAACGTACCTGCGCGTTACATTGTATGTGAGGAATAAGATCACTGCTCAAAGCGCTACCAGCTGAATCAGGATAACAAGTAGCCTAAAGCTCTCTCTAATGATCTTTTTAATACAGTTGCTCAAAAAGTGGCGTATTGCAGGGACGTATAGCGTTCGGGATGTGGGCTATTACATACTCGTGCTTTTTTTACCTTTCCCGAACTCGTGCGTTCTCTTTCACAACTGTCAAAATAATGTCTATTAAAAAGAAAAACCAACCATGAAGTTTTTACTAAAAAAAAATCATAGAAGTTTTTATGATTCATGCAAATACGTATATTTCTTAAAAGAAGCTACTAATTTGTTTCAATATAAGATTTAATGATTTGATTGAATGAGTTAGGTTAGGTTTCATTTCATTTCATCTCATTAAATTTCATTTTCATTTCATATCAATAAAAAAAAAAACTGAAGACTTGGCTGTATGGGCATAGTTCCCGTTGCCAGAATGGGTGAAGAAAATTATCTCTGCTTATATTCTACGGTTGGCGCCATTTTCCAGAAATTTTCTTTGCGAGTTTATTTTATAAAATTGCTTCATTTTTTCGCAACTGTATTAAAAATAGTCGTTCAGTACACGTGCGGAACCGTCATTGCAACTTGTTCCGACTGTCAACAAACACAGTAAACATTTGTCGGAACTCTTTGCAATGACAGCCTTTCCCCACTTGTAATTAAATATACTATTTCTTTTTTATTCGTTAACGCAGAATGTGCGTTACTTGCTACCAACTTGAGTTTTTTAGCAGTTGATGTCTTTTATATTGCAAGGACTTTTGGCGAAACCACTGGCGGGTCGGATAAACCATTATAAATTAATTTACTTTCATTTCAGTTATAATTCTAAAAGAAGATATACAGTTTAACCTCTAAACCAGCTAATTTAATTTTAGTAGTAGTACCTATAGTATGTAGGTAATTCAGCTGTTCTTATTCATATCAGTCTTCATTTTCAAATAACATGGATTAACCCGTGTACTGTAAACTCGATTAAAATATTTGAAGCAGGCTTTCAGTACCAAAGACAACACGTGGTTGTTATCAACGCGTGATAGATACGATGATGCCAACTAAATTATGCAAATATACTTTTATATATTTTAATTTTATTGAGCATTACCAAAAACGTTTGACTCTATCTTACTGAAATATAAATTGGGCCAATTATAAAGTCATTAGGTTTTGATAACCTATTCAATAAAAAAATAATCATTGATATAGCTACTAGACATAGAGCTACCGACCGCGATCGCAGAGACAGCGGCAGCGATCGCTAGTCGCTATCTATTTATACCTACATGGAACGTGACGAGTGCACAACTCCGTCGCGCTTCTACTCGAGAGATTTGCAACTAATTGACTAACTTACAGTCTGCACTACTATACAGTAAATATAATATTATATTTTATTTAATTATCTTTGTAGATATGATATAATTGCAGTTTTGATTCACTTGTTGTTAAGTACAAACTTAATTTCGTAGCATATAACTTACTGGAATGCACAAAATTCCAAATGTCATATATTTATATTATACTGTCATCGATTAATATGAAAAGAACATTCAAATTTATAGCTATGCTGTAAAAATTCCATCGATATCTCTGTCACTTCCCTAATTCGTTAATTACAGCATTTCATTAGCTGGTTTTAGTGCAGCGCGAGTGTGAGCGCACTGCTACCTAATCTGTGTCTGTTCGCCACTCGCGGCGCAGAGACATAACATCGATATCGATAACGCGCGATGCGATGCGATGCGATGCGCTCTGGAGTGGATGGTAATGGCCAGGGTGACGGTTTCCCATGCGCGTTATCGAGCGCTGCATTACCCCCCGCGCGCCGCCCTCCCCCACCCGCCCCTCGCGCCTGGCGCCGCGGCTCTTAGCGCGACAAGTTCATTTGTGTTCCTTTTTTGTGCGGCGACGGTGAAGGTAATTAATTAGGGCGCCTTGTGGGAAAGCCGCTCGGATTTGCGATCGGCCGCGCTGACCCGCGCGCTGTGACCCGCGTTACCCGCCTCGCAGCGCTGAGTGCGGCGCCCTGATTCTGTCCCTCGCGAGGAATTAGGATACGGTGCGCAGTAGCAGCACGCACACTACAGCATAGCATACCCATTGCGGTATAATGTTTCAACTACCCGAGTACACTACTACACATAAACAAGTGCATGAAAATATAATCGGATACATAAAAGTGCATCCACTTCACTTATTTGAAAAAAAAAGTCATTAAGTCATCGTAATGTGGATAATACAGTCAAGAGACAATGAGATCCATTATGAAAAATTGAGCACATTGGTACATATTTTGCTACCCAAATAATGTTACAGTATAGCTAATCTCCTTAACAATTCTATTATTTCAAAAACTTAAACGATACTTGTGTAGAAACCTATTGTCACTGCTATTGTGTAGACGGGCTACAAAATGAGTAACCGAAAGGCGAGATGCGAGATAAGGCCAAATGGCAGCCGCGGTCATTACGCGTAGATGGTATCTGCGCTCGGCTACCGGCGCGGCAGCGGCAAACACCACCTACTTATTAATAATTCATTTATTATTATAGCGAGAGCCTCCGAGTAGAAAGGATTAGGTCCTTTGCGCGAGTGTGGAGAGTCGCGTGGGCGGGAGCGGGACGGAGGCTTTGTTTGTTGGCTATTAATAATGCGAGGACACGCCGCCCGGAGTGGATTAACACATTAACAGGTCCGCGTCGCTCGAATAAAAGCATTCCCGGTGGATGTAGAGACCCGACCCGGCGCGGGGACATCGGGCGCAGCAATTAGTAGGGCTTGTAGGCGCCACCGCGACACTGTGGCACCGCGCCGCCGCCGCCGCTACTCTCTAACACTTCAAGTTTATACCCAACTGTATTAATTCTCTCCGATACTGTTTATGACCCACCACAGTAATAGGAAACACTCTGACAGCGGTCCGGGTCCGGGTTTCTCTTCTCTGAGACTACATTTTAGGAAAAGCGGAACAGTCTTCGATCCCGTAACGTGACTTCGTATAGTTAGTTTTGTGAATTTCACGTCCCCTTTCATGCAAAATTTTGCTTGGAGTATCCACCACTGAAAAGTCAAGTATTCTAATAAGTTAGCGCCCAGTACGATACCCTCACTCCAAAGTGTCACTACTGAGTTAACGGGAGCGTCAGTCTTTAGTATTTAAAGGGTAATAACAACATAAGTAATTATATCACGCTTTCCAAATGCCCAATAACTTCTGGAAATGAGGTTTGTACAGTGTTGCATGAATAATAGCGTGTAACTTGTGTGCTTGCAAGGATACACGCGTCGAGCCCTATATTTCTTACAATAACTCAGGGCATAGGGCCACAAACTTAATGAATAGATTTGAATGTACTTTCAGGTAGCAAAAGATCGACGATGTATTTTTGCATAAAGAGTAAAGGACTGGAGAGTGACACATCTCTGATACTCATATAACGCGCGGGCGAAGCCGCGAGTCAAAGGGTGATTCAAGCACATTGTAGAAAGTACAAGTAATTATAATTAATGAGATGCGAATCCGACTTCCAGTACCGCTCGTATTCATATACGAGTTAGTTGTCTTCGCTTCAAACTTGAATATCATGGTTATGCAAATACTGTGTTTCTACGTTGTTACGGCGATAACATTTAAATAACACGTACTTGAAACTATCACTTTTCCAACAATAGAATAACAATCGAATCGTATGTTCGTACGCGCGTTGACTTCAAACTCAAATTTCTTTAATAATGACTGAGCTACTTAAATGTGTAATGGGCGACGAGTCTGCACAGTTCAATGTGCAGAACTAAGAAGCAGTAGTCATGGAGAAACTACTAAGACAATAGATAGTACATTACTGCAGAATCCAGTAAGTAAGCCTTCCTGGCCAAGTATGAGTTAACCGGATCGAACCGCAGCGCAGGTGAGGTCCGGTTATATACGAGGCCAGTAGGCCTACCATAAGCCTCTTATAGCAGGACAGTTTAGCGTTTTATTGAGCTGTCCTGCAAATTCGTACTATGGCGGACTCTAGCTGGCCAGCCAACTGTTGCCCACGTGACCTAGCCGGCCAGCAAAGGGCGGCCTGCAATTGACTGCATTTGAATTGAAAAAATAGTTTCTGTCACAATCGTAGAAGAATGTGGAACGCATACGAATAATTATTTGAGTTATTAGAAGAAGTATATAAAAAAAGTCATCTCATATTTTCACGCGCTCGAACTGTTTTATTTTACCCTACAGCTATGCCGCTATAGATATTTAGAGCTCCCATAGTACTTCTAAGTGAGCATAACCTAACACGACGACGAGGTGTAGACGCGGCCATAATTCCAAGTTGAATAAATACGAATTCACACTTGGAACACCGTCTTGATATTGTAGGTAGATAATAATCATTCGGATCGTTTCTCTGAGAATCCACTTCAAACTGCTCACTGTTGTTCACTAGATTGGATGTGTTCTAATATCATAACAAAATATTTGTACTTTGTGTAACGAATGTAACTTGAAATTAACTCACTAAATCAATGTCACAAACTCTGCTGGATCCCTCATTATTATTATTTTATCGTATTTTACAATGCCTGTGAATAATATTGGTAACTAATATATAAATCAGATCATTCGGTTTCAATATAAGGCTAATCTTAGTTTCAGAACGTCATAACATAAGCCAAAAGCCAGTATTTTTTTTTCCTTCGGCCTTTTTGGCCAGGCTATATTCACGCGGTAAATTAAAACACAATTATCGCAATTGAATGTGAAAGTCCGCCAGTCGTTGTTTTTTTTACTATAAAAAATATGTGTTAAGTAAAGTAGAACAAACTTCGACCAATGTGTGTTACCAGTGATGACTTATGGCACTGAAACGTGGTCTCTTACTATGGGCCTCATAGAAAAGCTCAAAGTCGCACAACGAGCTATGGAGAGGGCTATGCTCGGGGTTTCTCTACGTGATCGAATCAGAAATGAGGAGATCCGTAGAAGAACGAAAGTCACCGACATAGCCCAGAAGATTAGCCAGTTGAAGTGGCAGTGGGCAGGGCACATAGCACGCAGAACAGATGGCCGATGGGGCCGAAAGGTTCTGGAGTGGAGACCACGGACCGGCAAGCGCAGCGTAGGTCGTCCACCGACACGGTGGACAGACGACCTGAGGAAGGTCGCAGGACGACGTTGGATGCAGGCCGCTTCCAACCGGTCCTTTTGGAAAATCATGGGGGAGGCCTATGTTCAGCAGTGGACGTCCTACGGCTGAGATGATGAAAGTAGAACATTGTTCTGTTTGTACATTACATGAATGTTTTAGTAAGAAATGTAAATTATTAGTTTTGAATCTGCATGTTAATTTTAGAATGAAAATCTTTAATCCAACATAGTTTATAAACAGAAATTATTAAATACTTCTACAACATTACTAAGTAATAAACGCATCGTGCATACTTTTTCTGCGTCGGGTGTCACAGACTATTAAATGGCTGTAAGGCTCCAAAAATATATTTATCTGATAAATTATGAGATAGATATATATTTGAGCCTCCCTCCTATAACCATGTTATAATGGCTAAACTCTAATCTGTGTCTGGTACTATGCTTTTTTTTCGAAGCAGATCTAAAGTAAGTACTTACTGGACAGTTGTTATAAGTCTCCGGTAGAGTTCACTTTCTGGATACTTTTTAGAGATGTTACGGCAACATTACATAACATTTTTGAGAAAAATAATATTTTCTGCTCTAAATTTCTATTCCTGTTGAATTACAGCAGTATTAGCGAAGTACCACGTCTCCATCTCGATACACGAACATAAAAACATCTAGCACTGCGGTAGCGACCTTCAGGTTCATTTTTTTCATACATAATCCACCCATTATGTTCCCCAGCCTGGACTCGGAGCTTCCTCACGGAAAGAAGAGTATCCGCCATAAATCACCATGTAAGTTCAGCGCGGTTAAAAGTGGATAGGCTTGTGGCTCTGCAGTAGCTTCCAAGGCATCTGAATACCTCCGATACAGCTTTACCATTGCTGTACTAGGAGAAACAACCCAGAACGATAACTCTGCCATCTGAGGATTAGAAGAGTTCTGTGAAAAATATCATTAGCGATCGTTCATCGCGAATGCAATAAGGTTTGTTGACCTGGTTCAGTTGAGAGCGATCAGGCAAGAAGTACTCCTTCACGTTTCATCTGTTTCATGGACAATATGTAGAGAAGTACGAGGATGTTTATCTGCATAGTTTATATCGTGTTTCCTTTAATGTTGTATCGCTGAGTGTGTACTGTGTACTATATGGTAGTATGGCGTGGTGGTGGTGACGCGCGCGGCTGCACGCGGAGAGACAAGATGTTGTTTGTGCGAGATAGCGCGGCCAGCGGCGGCGACGTCACGGGCTGCGGTTGCGGTCAGATACCGCGCCGGGTGAGGCCGCGCCACTAGCAGTGCCCTTCGCCTGAGCACTACAAAACATACTACTTTTTAGTTTATAAACTGCATGGATTGAACAGCTATTACGTATCTTAGCTCCAACCAAATATTGTACGCTTGAAAACGGCGTTTTTTCGATTTCAATCATCATTTTTCTTATTTTTTCAGTTGACGAAAATGTGAACAATTGGCATTCGCTAATTTCAAACTCTCCAAAGTTTATAGAAATTTTATTGAAATATAAGAATTCAGCTCATATCTGTAGTGAATAAGGTAAAATTGTACAGGAAACATAAACCGAAGAACTTTTCATTAAAAAGAATGGAATTCGAGTCTTCTTATCTATTTTAGATTTTCGCGATTTCATCTCCGACTATGTTAGCCAACAAGTTCGCTGCGTGACTTAGTCACTTATATTCTACAAACTGCGTTGGTACAATCTATAATATATTTTTAAACCTTGACGGACAAATACAAACAAATTATATGCTTCTTTCTGGATGCACGGAGACGGAGCGCTAGATCTCACGAGTGATACCATTACAAGTCTTGTGTAAACCGTCTTGTAGTTATCAATTCATATTTGTAAATAATGATCATATTATCTCCTTGTATGACAATAATTTGAATGATTGCACTATGACTTTGTGTTACCCGAACGGTCATGGAGCTCGATGAATACGAACAATATTCGATCCAGTTTCTTTAAGATTCCCGTAACGCTCCTGCGAACTCTCCGATTTGAACTGTATACTGTTCCATAAGGAAACATATAATCAAGTACAATTATAACGTTAACTTGCTGTACACAGAGGTCAGCCGCGTAATTAATAACTCGTCCTTAATTAACCTTGCTACAAATAAACTTTATAAATATTGAACATGTATTAAAATAAAACCATTTGATTGTACAATGTATATCGTATTACAATGTAGTACTCAAGTAATACGTAAATAAACGGTAGAGAGCGAGTCGGACCCACAGTCGAGGGTTCCGCATCGTAATATTTGTAGCAGGTGCATTATAAAACACAACATGTAATTATCCTTACCACGAGCCCAACATTTGTACAGTTTTAATAACTAGGGGGTTTAGTTTAGAGTGCGACACGGCACCAAGTTTTACTCTTGTATACCGTATTTACGAATTTCTATTTAAAATAATAAGAGGTATTCTAATTATCAACGGGATAATTACCATGTACCTTTTCTATGAGTTTCCGATATGTCGGCGTGATCATGGCGCTTGCAACAGTGCGAAATATCGGAAACTCATAGAAAATGTACAAGGTAATTATCCCGTTGATAATTTGAATACCTCTTATGTTTGTGACCATTATAGTTTTAAAACTTCTATTTAAAAGTTTCGTGATTCTAGGTCAAAAGGTCAAGTACCTTATATGATAAGATTAACTGGTCGGTATAAACATATGCGGCATAAATAGCTCATGTAACCATTTTGTGGTGACTTAATTTTTGTTGTACAGTCTTATGAGGAATAAGTTATCCTTCGTATCCACAGTACCCAGTACCCGTGCCTGAATAAGGGTCATGGCAGGCAGACAGACGGACGGGCAGCAAACTGTTTGTATGTTTTTTTGCCATCGAAGTGCGGAAGCATATTTGTGTAACATTATGAACATAGACGTAGTTGGCAGCGCAATCTACAACAACTATGCAATGAACGAACCGCTTCCTTCTTCCTAAGTACCAGTATAGAAGCTGCACCAGCATTATTTATACTAGTTATGCTCCCAGTACAGTTACGTAAGATATGTTCGTGAAATTAATCAATATCTGTAATTGTGTTTATCCCGCGGCACTAAGAGCGTGGGGCGCGGGACGGGGGGCGGTGATGGGGGGACAGGGGGGACACAGGCAGCGGAACACGGAAAGGCTTTTGAGGCGGCGGTGCTTCAGAGGGCGCGTCGCCGCCGCCGCTGGACACACCGAGTACATATCTTTTCTTGTGTTTTATATTACTACTATTTTGTTATTTATAAAGCAGTAGTATTGTCATAGCAAACCCACCAATGTTCGCGAAAATACTTAGACGATTGCAAATGACCAGAAATTAGAAATACCACTCGGACAGAACGAGTAGTGAGACAAGAGTTAGCCAGCTATATACCTACACCTATCTACGACGTGCATGTTTATCTGAAATTAACATCAATACTTTTAAAAGTATGTGCAATGTCGAGAAATTACTTACACATAAACACACACGCTTAATACTCAATCTCAGATTTTAAAATGCACAGTTCCGGAACCAAAATGGTAGTCAAAATGTAGGTATAGTATGCTTAGCTAAATAAGAGATGAAAAGAAAATCATCGAATACAAAAATCAAATTAAATGTACTAGATTTGTTTATTAGATATATATTTCCAATTAACAATTACAAATACTTATACATATATACATTTATATATACATTTTGACGGCAACAACAATAATGTTATCATCTGCATTCAAAGCCCAAAATGATATTGAAATATGTTTTTTTGTTTTAAACTTTATTAACAATAAAAAATATTCTCTAGATTTTAAATCATGATGTATATAGAAATGTTCTACTCCTACCTATTTCGTACCCTAATGGAATACGTTAAATAAATGCTACAGTAAGCTTTTAATGCAATTACAAACAGATTATTTTAAAATAGCATACCTACTGGTATTCAATGCAAAAACGCATCAACAACTTATGTAATTATATTACAGCTATATTATGGGAGTGTGTGCTTATATTATTATTAAACATTTTAATAACATGAGCTTTCTTATTATGGACTCTCGTGCTTACGCAGCTAGATAATGTATAAGTACAATATAATTCGAACATCATACAAATAGTATCTCCGTCTCTCTTTCTCTCTCTATCCCGTTCTGGATAGCACGTTGCCCTAGTTACCAGCCGTGCGATTCTCTAATGATTCGTCGATGCGCTGGTCGACGAGCTCACCGATGTCAAATGCTTTATGAGATATCGCCCTTGTACATAAGATTGTTTTTCCAACGTTTCTTTGCATCTCGTCTTTTGTTTCACGGATGTTGTCAAAGATGCAACGATGTTTGCTCTTAGAGAATCGCACGGCAGCACTCGGTGTGCCTCCGGGCCGGGCGACGGGCGACACTCCGGAGCGCCGGCGCCCGGTTCATTCCTTTACGTAATGTCGCGCGGCCGCACCCGTCTCTGGGGATTGAGGACCTTAACCTATACCTACCTACCTACCTACCTACCTACAGTATACTAAATGTATCCCTTTCGAAACATTCGTGCCTAATTTGAGGTAATTAAACTGATTGCCTCTGTAACTCAGAATCTAGTTTTATTTTAATCTCTAAAGGATTTTGTGTTGGTAAAGTTTCTACAAGATAGACTCAATAGCACAAGAGAAAAATAGCGCTATGGTAGGGGCCTATCAAACATTCTACAACTAAAAACGATTTTGATATATTGTACAGTTGTGTTTCTAACATCATGTTGTGTAGGACACCATTAGAGTTGAGGATGCGTATAGCAATAACATTTAGAATAGAGTCAAAGTTGTAATGACGTCACTTGTACCTATGCTACCGGACATTCGTGGTGGGAGGATCTCTTGAGATTATATGCGATAGTTCTACTTCTCTTCTGTGTTGAGACTAGACATGACTGATGAAAAGTGACTGTTTGATTATTGCTTTATTTAAGTTTGAGCAAATTATTCTTTTTAATTAGAAATTAATATTACCATACCTGAAAATATAACGTTTTCTTTTCGAATAATATATTTCTACGTCACAAAGATCTGTGTTCTACTCAAAATTACATTTATTTAGAGATTTTAATACTAGTAAATAAAAAATTGCTGTATAATTTTGTTAACTGTTGGTTTCTTATACGACCAGATAAAGAACCCACGTGAGTGACAGCTCCAAGCCCAACTTAAGGCCCGTCTCCTTATCCTTTCTGTCCACAGTTTCTTTTACTTGAAATATACATTTGACAGCCTTACAGAATATATCTCCTGTTGGGAAAATCATCGATTGATAAGTTATACTCGTACAAACAAGATTTTGCTCAAAGCTATGCATTGTACATGCGTCACCTCTACTCGTATTACATAATCTGTCTGTGAGAGATCGTGATCCGTGCCGTGTTATGTCGCGCCGGGACCGACCCGGGACGAGCCGGGCCGGTGATGGACGGCACGGCGGCGGCGGCGGCGGCGCGATGGTCGCCAGATAACGCTAATGTACCTGTACTACAAATGTCTCCCGTATCCCCTCGTAAAGCGCCGGACGGACACTGATCACACTATTGGGCAGTTTCTACTCCGGTTTTGCTTTTAGTGACGTAATATTCCGCTTTCAATGTTTCTGTTTTATTTTGTACCGCGCCTATTGAGGCTTGATTTATTCTACGGAGATTTACAATGACGTTACAATGTTCCTTTGTACAAAATTATAAATATTTACTCAATGTTCAATATATTTGTTGTAATATTATGCATTTTACATATAATTATGCAGATAGTTTGTGAGTTATAGGGCTCGAGCCAGAGCTATGCATTGCTAATTTAGCATTTGGTGAGATCTTTATGTCTGTAATTTGATTCGATTCGATAATTGCTATATATTTATAAAGAAATGCGAGTATTTTTTAACAAACTTACATTGTTCTAATTATTCATGACATGTTACGGTCAAAGTGTTAGGAACACGGTCTATGCAAGTTAGATGTCTGGAAGTTTGATGCAATACATAGATCTGTTGCATCTACACTACCCGCCCTGAGTAAAATGTCGTAATTAAGGCAGGAGAATGCATGGGCATAATAGGCTGTTAGTTAACGTTATGATGTTAATTTTTTTTCATAATTTGTGTTAATGTTTTCTAGCACGCTTAAAATGTGGTTAAGGAACAAATATTTTTTTTTAAATTAATGACGGTGAGGTGTGAAGGACCTCCTTGTCCATGCCTCCCGCGGCACAGAGTAGATACGCTATTACTGTGCGGAGGTTGTCTTCCCATTTTATAAAATGAGTAGTCAACTCCTCGCGCTTACACCGTTACACCCGCATAGTGACAGATGATGATAACCAATTTTCATCAAAATTGATCTAGCCTCTTGAGCGTGTAGAAGTTACGCACATACTCACAAACATTCTTGTTTATAATTATTAGTATGAAGTGTGATGTTACGCTAATATTTAAAATAATTGAAATTTTCAATCAAATTTACAACAAAAATAACTTTTCTTAATGCAAATCAATCATCATCATCATCGTCATCTGGAAGACGTCCACTGTTGTGCAAAGGCCCCACTAAATACATAGTTACGGATAATCATAACCCTATTGTAATTCTAACTAGAAAAATATAAAGTGAAAAGTGTGTGTGTGTGTGTGTGTGTGTGAATGTTTGCTATCACGTATTGCCGTCGCTACTGAACTGGTTGTAATAAAATTAGAAATTTAGATAAATTAGATTCTGGCATACATTTATACTAAGGGGGTTTAACAGGGTGATAAAATTTTATTGAAAAATTGTATTCCCGATTGACTCAAAACTCGGTACAATTAAGTTTAAAATAACAAACCACTTTTTTTAAACTACTCATGGGAGGAAATTTATTAAAATTTATATGGCATTTTTTAAACTCATAATAATTATGTTCCTGTATACATATATTAAATTTGTTTCTGTGGCTTTGATTCTCATAGAGTACGCGAGCGAAAACTCGCGCAGGTGAGCTAGTATCTACGTAACCGCGACTTCGCCCGCCGCCACTCAACATGCCTACAAAAGACATCAACGCGCGCTTCAACGGTTTGCCAAACCAAATAGTGTGAGATAACTACCATATGCTACGTGTGTAGTTAGTGGCACGAGCTGCGAGACCGATCATTAAATGTATTCGTTTTGAATTCCAATGAAACTATAGTTTTCTAGATAACAGTAGTTAATGCTAATACAAACGTGTTTAGACTATGAGTGTGCGCAAGCGGGTGACTTTGTATTTGTTTAAACATATATGTATTATTGCAAGATATAAATAAAGATAACTTTCCATTTAAGTCAGGATTAAACAGAAGTTTCTAAGTTGCAACATTTGTGATTCAAGTACTTTATAATAATGGTTTATCTTAATTTCAAATCACAATTCATATTCTTACTTTTGCACAACTAAGTAAAAACATCTATATAAAAAGAATAGCCTCGAGTTTCTTGCCGCTTCTTCTCGTAGGCTCTATATATTTTGGAACGCGGCGGTAGTCTTTAAAGTACATTATAATGAAAAATTGACGTTCATAAGTGCGTCTTTGATGCCTAAATTGAATAAATGATTTTGACTTTGACTTTGACATAAGATTAGGGTTTAAATTGCATCAAGTAAAATTAGCAAGCGAATGAAACTCAAAAAATAATGTTTATGCAGTGCACAGCCATATCATCTTAAGTATCCGGGTAGTGCTGCACATTGGACGGGCAAGCGTGTTGGTAACCACCGGCGCTGCGCGTGCTACACAAACATGTCGCAGATACAACCATATTGATGAGGAACCAACGTGAAACTAAGGTGTGAATTACAATGTAAGTACCACGTAGTATGTTATACGGTGTAATGCAAGTACAAATAGGAACACACACTATTGGTTGTTATACATTTACCTACTACTGAGATCACGCAAACTTCGCATAAGTATATGTATGCTTAGTGCTATGTTGCATAACTGTAATATGTTTAATATATGAATAAAATGTAAAAAGTAAATGTAGTTGACCAAGACAGCGTGGCTTTGGTGCAATTACTCATAGAACTACAATAGGCCTAAGTACTTGTATGATTTCGGCGAACACTCGTAAGCATCTCACTCTAAATCTTATAATCTAAAGCATATTTTCCAAAAATACAATAAAATTACCTTTTTTCTAGAAACTGAGGGCCTTTCGTTTCCCACGCGCTAACAATGTGTAAGTAATTAGTACCTACTTCTTTACAATATTAGTAATTGCAAGTATTGTTTCCGTGCTTCTTTTGTTAAGTGATTACATTTTACATGTTAAGAGGATCTTGGATGGACGTCCAGGAACAGGTATTATGATGAGAGACCTTTAAAAAGTTCCCACGATGTTCTGACCCGTATTATACATTACAGATATGCTAAGTTTGGTAATTAACAAAAAATATTCTCAATCAAAAAGATATAACAATCGATAACATATTTAAACACTGACATTTTATAATTTGATCATTCAGAATAATATTTTTATTCATTGGCAATAATTATAATATTATCCGATGAATATCTCAGATAGTCACGTCACGTGCTTCTCGTTTGTTCCATCGACAACTCTGAAGTAATAAAGCACTGCGCATGACACTGCACTGTGCCCTTACCCTGCTTCGTATTTCATCTACTAAACTGTACAAATATTGTTATGTATTCAATCAAATATTATTCCACTGAACATCCGTCACACTGACAGAGTGTCAGCGATAATCGACGTGCGATCGTGCGAGTTAAAGTTATCAGCAAAAATCTTTAAAAATAACATTATTTAAGTAACAAATAATTGCTCAGCTTTTCACGTCACGATGCGTTAAACTTTAACAACTCTATACGAACTAAATTAGGCACAGTTTTTCCCGATGTTATGAACACTTTTCGTGTTCTCAAATTTATTCAGTATTTATTTGAACCCTCGATTACTGAAACTAAACGATAAATTAGTTTCAAAGCTACATGCCATTTTGCATTGCATATTTGAGTAAAAAGTTACAGTTATTTTGTCCAATATGAACCCAACTAAAGCATTTTGTATTTCTGACATATAGATACATAATAAGTCAAGTATTTATCCAACTATTGCTCCTGATACATACGTAACTGCCGTATTCCGCGATGAAGTAATACAAATTAGTGATACATTACATTAACTACAACGCCAAAGCTCAGCTGCAACAGGTTATAGAGCTCAACGCGCATATTCCTTAGACCTACTGAAGCCAGTTAATTGATTATATTCGATTAATAAAGGTACAGTTCACTAATTGAAGTCTGACGTAAATAATCTAGTAGATTTGAAATAAATTACTCGATGGCAGGACAATATCTACAGTTTATACGAGTATTTATTTTCACAGGAAACCCAAATGCTATATTATTGATATAATATATATAGTACCTTACAGCTAAGAATTAGTTTCTAACAGTTTCCACAAGTTAGTTGCTTAGTGAGCTCTACAACAATTACGATTAATGGAAAGGTCTCCTAACAATAACAAGTATCTAGAGGGTACGTATCACAAAACACGACTCGCATTTACTGGACAGTATTGAATTTGAATAATTTATGAGCAAACATAGTTGAAAATATATTTGCACTAGCTGCTCTCTGCGGTTTCTCCCGTGCGGTGATGGATGATGATGATGAATCTTATATAGCCTATGTTATGTTACTCAGCTTTCCAATGGTGAAAGAATTTTTACTACCAGTACTTTTTGACCCAATTCGTTACAAATACTTGCATTGAATCTTTCTTCTTTATAATATTAGTATAGATGAACATGAACATGATGATGAAATATGAACAGATTGAGTGATACGAAAACACTTTTTGATCGCAGGGCATACACTAAGTATTCTAAATTAAAACCACTTAATTAAGTACTAGTTGCGTCCCGCGGTTACAACCACCTGGTGATGGATGATGGCGATGATAGAAAGTATCTTATGTGCTACTCCAACGCCTCATCTACCTCCATGCCAAATTTCATGCGGAATACCACAAGGTTCAATCATAGTCCTGTTTTGTATTTGACTTGATGTTGGCAACTCATTGATAAATTTAGTGATCTTTTATCCACTTACAGTTTTAAAATGATCACTGCAAAACAAACTTTCATCCCAGTTTTAGTCTCTTAACCCAATCAAAACTGTAATAAAATCCAATTTAGAGTCCAAAATCTTAATAAATAAATAATCGCGGCTAGTGTCTTATAGCTATTATATATACAATGCATAATCACACTGCTGAAATTAATATATTTTTTATTCACATAGAAAAAAAATTGCTAGTGGTAACTATGCTTTATTAAAATTTAAGCCGTATTAGATAATAATCCGAAAAAAATATTTGTATATTGTGCTTACGTGAAAATAAAAAACGAGTCGTACCGAATAATAGATTAGACAAAGTTTATAAATAGACGGCATTTTAAGATATTAATATACAACAAATTGTCTGTAAGAGTTAATAATCTGCATTATACCTTGTTCTTAAAGGAACTTGTTGGTTTTTAAAATGTAATAGCAGATGTATTTTGTAAGATAAAATAAGTTTATAATAATATGATCCAACGTGCATCTATAACTGGGTCTTTGAAAACCTAAATAACTTCAATCGGAAAATTAAACGAGTCGAGTCGAGTGGTAAAATTAAATCTCCTTTGCGTACTTTAATAAAAATCTGCGTGAGTACATTTTTTTTGCTTCATTAATTTTGACGTATTAGGCATCTGGATATCTATGTTAAATACGTAATAGGGCGTGTAGTCTCGGAACAGTTTAAACGGTATATTTACTAAATTACTACATTGATTAATTGTATGGTGTAGAGTACATCTGCACTGCGTACTCTCTGTGTGAAGGTGTTGAGAATACTACATTTCCTGGAGAAGACCGCATCAAACTCTTGTTCTTGTTCAAGACCGCGGATTTGTATTCTGTCAATGATTGGCAGTTCTGATGCAGGAAATAACTACGTAAGATACGCTACGAACATTATGTTTGTTTACTAAAGTTATATTATCTTTGGAAAATTATTAATCCTCATGTGGGCCAGAGAAGTTATACAAGCATCAACATCTGTGGTGTATGACAGACACAGACCAGAAAGAGTTGTTGAACAGATATGTTCCTGAGTGCGCAACTCGGCCGAGAGAACATTTTTGCAAAGTAACTACCTGCAATCCTTTAACCCGTCTGGAGAGCGATAAGGTGTATTGTGGTGACGTCATCGCTGTCACCCATCCGGCGCCGGCGCTTCCTGTCGCACAGGTAAGCCTCCAGTGCGATTCTCAAAGAGCAAATATCGTTGCATCTTTGACATCCGTGAAACAAATGACGAAATGACAAGAAACGTTGCAAAAACAACCTTGTTTACAAGCTTTTTAGTTATTAAAGTATAACTCAAAAACTGCTTGACCAAATTTGATGAAATTCATATGTGACCACCACGGCAGCATACTCTAGCATCATCAGAATCGGTTCATAAACGACGAAGTTTTCAGCGAACACACTTAAAAATATATAAACGATTGATGACAAATTGACAAACCTCCTCCTTTTTTGAAGTCGGTTAAAAATGAACCCCTATTTCTCCTGGTCAAGCTATAACTTGAAAACGGATGGGACAATCTCGCTAATTCTTTTTTTGTTGTGTTAATTATAGTCAGGAGAAGGTCTTATGAAAGAAAAATAAAGAAAATATGGGAGGTAATGGCGAGGCCGAAGGCCGAGCTTACTACGCGAACAAAGTCGCGGGCAGTCGCTAGTATTCCATATTTTTGAATACCCGCAGAATACGTAGCACTGCGATGGCAGCAAGACGGTCTCCAGCACCAGGAGTGTTCCAACTAGAACAAGTCTAGCTCATTTTACTTACGCTACGCAGTAACTGTTCCTTAACCGGGGAATACTGTTAGTTATTCTGTCGCGGTCCAACTTCCGGATTTCGTAGAACCTTCTCCGGAATGGGCGATCAGATCTCGCTCGCAGATAAAGCGTTAATTGCGTCCTAGTGGAGATCGGTGTCGCGCCAACGCCATTCCAAAACCATTAAGTAATGGATTTTGCAATCGACCCCATCCGCTTTTTAGTTTTGGGGACTCATTAGTCACCGACTAATTTGGGACGGGTTTTTGTGTTTCTGTATCGTACAAAAAGGTTTTATTCCTTTTACGTAATTAACGGAAACTTAGTGAGTATAATCCAAACAATAATACCTATATCTTCAAGGATCAGTCAGTTACTGATTTTTGAAGCGACAACCGAGTATTCACTGTGTTATAAAGTTGCTTATTTTTGTTATAGATTATTTTTTTTTGTTTTGAATAAGTAATCAAGCTAAAAGGCTTTTTGAATCCGACCCCAGAGCCGCCCGCGCCCGCACCCGCGCCCGCGCCCGGCGCCGCACCGCGCTTGTTGTCACCGATACATCTATTTGTCGCCGTCGACATGATACGTGTTGAGAGCCATTACAGTTTTTGCCGCCGGGTCCCGTCATCCCGGGATTAAGAACTCGTAAACTGGACAAAAAACTGTCGACTCTCGCTCGGAACAAATATTTCGCACTTGACGGGCACCTTCGTGTGACGCCGTGGAAGCACGAATGGGCGGACATGTTTTGATACATTAGTTTTTTAAATATTTTGGCAAAATTACATCATTCACTTTACTTGTCTGCTTATGACAAGTAATAAGTATCATATCTAATCTAAATCAAATGATTGGCTTAACCACACACAGTTCCTGGAAAAGTAGGTTGATTTGTGCGAAATCTATTGTATTATTGGTCAACGTAATCGCGTCAACGGGTTAATTAAATTACGTCAGGCGAACGATTTCCGACTTAAGAATTTGACTGATTTATATCCTCCAACATGTACGAGTACGTAAAGACGTATGTCGAAGCTCGCTTATGTTTCAATAAGACGAAGCAAAAATATGACCAACAAAATATGGATGTGTATACATCTCTGTAGGTGTAAAGGTGGAATGATATAAAATATAAAAACTTTTCGTAATTTGTTGAACTCTCCTACTTGGGTCTAAAAAAGTTAGTAAACCAGCAGGGCTATTATGTATCTCAGTTGCTTAAAAATGTTGACTGAAATCTTGAAAAATGGCGGCTCTATATCAGTTTTGACAACTCCAGTAAGCTAAAATGTTAGAAAATTGATGACTGGAGCTGACAAAAGTGATATAGAGCCGCCATTTTTTTCAAAATTCTTCCAACGTCTGTTAGCAACTGAGATACATAATAGCCCTACAGAACTTTATTCTAATTCCTCGTATTTATTTACGTGATACATGACGACAATGTCAAGAAGGATAAAAAAATATTTAGATCTAGTTCAATAAGAAGTCTAATTATACAAGAGGAGCTCAGTAATAAACTCATTTTAACGAAGCTTATTCCAGATAAAGAAATATATATGCACCACTAGTGCAGTGTGCAAAACCACGTCACTGTGGCGCGCAGTGGTATAACATAGAATAGTAACTTACTAACTCAAAGCTATTTGCATATTACTTAAGTTTCAATTTTATGTCGAAATATAGTATCGCTTGTGAACCAGTCAGTGCAAACGAGTATCGAAAACGCAATGCATAATATTAATAATGAATTTCAATGTATTGAATTACTGACAGCATTTAATGCATTTATCTGTTTGTTATCGCACGACCCATTGTACGGGCAAGTATCAAGTCTTGTCGGTCCTACTCACGGCCCCGAAACAAAAAAATTACGTGGCGCCTGCGCGTTAGGAGCCCGGTTATTTATAGGGATTATAGGAAGGTTCGTCGTGTCTCTCTCCGTCCCGTTTCCAGGGCGTATCTCCGTCTCAGTTCAGTAAACAATTAGTCGGTCGGGGCGGGCTGGCACGTCACGGATAGCTCAATAACAGTGTTTGGCGACACAACGGGTAGATATTTGGCATTGCGCAACGTTCGTTGGCTCGTGCTGCGGTTATTTATTGCACTATTGTGCCCCGACGTGACGCAACGCGCCCGAAGGGTGAGCGTGGTTTAGTGACGCGCCGTGGAAGCATGTCATTGCATTTTTGCGCCTGTTCTTAGTTGTAGTAACAGGCACAATTATGTTAAACAGTCACCTTGTGGTATATGAGTACAAATTTGTTCCTTGATTAATTCTTTTATCTCTGGGATTATATTAAGTCTAAAATAAATTATTTGATGAAAACGCCTAAGAATGATGCTACTAAATAGTATGACATTCCCGAAACTTTCAGTAGAGGTGGATAACCGTCCATATTCTGCCATTCCTTTGTTTCATGTAATTAGGCTATGGGCATCTCGTTCCGTAGCAACTTTTACGACATCTATGTGGATATACTATCAAAGAATTAGGCGGTGGCTCTATATTAACCCTATTGATTACAAAAAAAAAGTCCTGCAACTAAAATGATTTCAAAAGCGATTACCATCTGCTTTTATTGACATTTAAATGACAAATACAAATTATTTCAATTCGTTTGTAAATGTTATTTTATCGGCCGTCCGTAACGTACAAAGGAAAGGTGAACACACAATGATACTCAAATCGAACCTCAAGCTCGTTTATATAGGTATGTTTATTAGTTTTATATTATTTATACAGTAGGTATACTCACTCATTATTTATATATACTAATATCACAGAATAAGAAATAGTAGGTGAATACGAATAACGTTTGTTTCCACTTATCGCTGAAACAGCTGGCTGGATCAACGCCTTATTGAAGCCGTTCATTGGTGATGTTGCCATGCTGCATCCATCTTAGTACTGCTGCGTTTGCACACCACGTACTCTGAATAATGTATTTAATTCTCTCAATAGAAATATGTTTTGGTTGGAAGCTCTACTATAAACTATTCATTAGTTATGGTAGACTTGTGTTCGGCTCCAGGTGACATACCAATATTTATTGAATATTTTGTATTGTCTGTGTGCTTAACACGTTTTTGAATCTAATGGATATACTGTTCAAGCCGATTTTAGACATTACTTTACATGTAAGTATCAGCATTTGGAAGTGCTTAAACACATCTAAAGTTGAAAACCGAAACAGAACCCGTCATAAAAATGAAAGGGGTCAAGTACGAGCCGGACCTCACAAGATGAGTGTTCCGTACGTTTAACACTAGTTAGACTGGCTGATTGGCGCCGTGTATAGCAACCCTGCCTTCTGAGCCGCTGGTCGATCCCCGGACATATCTGTTTGACCTGTATATTGTGTAATAGTGTTCAGGCATCCGGTTACCATAGAACTGGATCTGCCTAGTTCGCGACCTGAACTCCTCGTGTGGACGTTGTCCGATGTTACTGTTACACACGCTGAGTGACAACGCAATTGTGGTTTCACTCTTCCAGTGCTACCACGCAAATCTTGTGAACCCCATACTGGCGGGTACTCAGTCTTACTACTCTTACTGCCTTGAGTCTCTGATATGCTCGAAACCTGGGTCGACGTGTTCGGTTCCTAACATACGCGGTATGCCGGTACATCAATAACAGTTCAATATGTATCATCTTACGAAAATTTACAAATTTTCAAATAAAGGTGTCTTCCGCATTATTCATTTAATTAATGTCCCTTACACTTTGTTAAAACTCTCTCTTACATATTTTTTACATACATTGTTTTTGTACCTACAGGAGAGATATAAGTGCAAAATAAATAATTTTACGTCGAAGTTCAAGTCATAGTTCGTCGACGTTAGGCAACCATTGGCACTGTCAGGGAGACTCAGTTCTGCTGCATATGCGGTACGTAAAATAAGAGAGCTAACAGACGCTTCTACGGCGCGGTTAGTGTATTTTGCATATTTCCACAGCGTAATGTCATATGGGATATTGCTATGGGGTTCAGCGGCTGATATAGAGATCATATTTATACTACAGAAACGTGTTATTTGAGCTATATACGAAATAGGTCCCCGTGAATCTTTGAGAGATTTATTTAAAGACATCAATATATTTACTTTGCCTTCCTTATATGTATTTGAAAATATAATGTATGTTCGTAAAAATTTACATAAATATAAGTTAAATAGTGATCACCACACTTTTAAAACTAGAAATACAATAGGATAGCTTTACCAAGTTTTAGACTTGCGAAGACTAAAAAGTAATTCCTAGGAAATTGTGTGCGTTTTACCATAAAATCCCAAAATACATAACTGAGCTCACAGAACGCAAATTCAAGTTGACTGTAAAAAAAACATTTTAATAAAAAAAGCTTATTATAAAGTCCGTCATTATATAGAAGATAAAGATGCTTGGAATACTCCACTTCTGGCAAGCTGTCACTCTGCCACCCATAAAATGTAATATTTGTAGTAGGTACCTAAGTAGAAACATTGTAAAAATCTATATAAAAAGAATGTCCCCGAGTTTCTTGCCGCTTCTGCTCGGTAGGCTCTATATATTTTGTAACGCGGCGGTCTTTAAAGTACATTATAATGAAAAATTGACGTTCATAAGTGCGTCTTTGATTCCTAAATTGAATAAATAGTTTTGACTTTGACTTTGACTTTAATTGTCGAGTGGATATCGCATATTACAGTAGTTACGAGTACATGGGCATTTTTCCCTAAGATTGCGTATGTAACTAAAGTTGCACGGTTTGTACACGCGCGTTTTTCTTGTTCTGGCACAATGGAACGCATCCCAAGAGTGATCGTTAGTGTGTAATCCTTCATTAGGATATATTTTATTTATATTGCAACACCAAAAAAGAACATAGCATGTCTGTGGGCTGTGACCGCCTAGCTAAGTAGACTTACTTAATATTTGTTCGTCCATAAACGTTGTCATTATTTCTATTCACATTATTTATTTCATTTTCTTAAAATTATGTTTATACAATAATTCTGTACGAAAGATAAAATGAAAAACCTAATCCTAGATTGCCGTCGGCAGTGGGGCATGACCTAACTACCAGTGGTTAGGGCTGCAGACTGAGGAACCTCCTGACAATACGTGCCGTGTCAAGGAGTACTGCCTTCTGTATCTGCCCCTTGATCCAACCGTCTAGCGAGAGCCTCTTGAGATGTTGGTCGAGGCTTTTTGCTATAAGGCCGTTTGCTGAAACCACTATCGGAACAATGATCGTCTCGTCAACATCCCACATGGCGGTCACCTCGTGAGCTAAGTCAAGGTACTTGCTGAGCTTGTCCTTCTCGGCCTTCACGAGTTTCTCAATATGAGGAATGGTGGCGTCAAGTATTATACTTTTGTTATTAGAGCTAGAAGCAGATAGTTATATAGTAGCCTGCAAGGGCACCTGAGATACAGCCTTCGTCTAGTTTATGTTAGGATTTGTTTTAAGCCATGATACTCTTATAAATGTCTTTAATTATAATGCAGTCACTATTCTGGCCCAGCAGTATTCCTTCAACAAATGACTCACAACGATTTGAGTGTTTTTGTGCGATATCTCAAGTTATTAGAGCCGGTACAACTGTGGAAATTTAAATACAAAGTTTTTTTTGTATTTTCTTTTATGTACGCTACTATTACTTATTTACGGACGTAGTTATAGCAAACAATATATTAAAAAGTTAAAATCAAATCAAATAAAATAATTTATTTGTTAAAGGTTATTAACAAAGATCTTAATTATTAGGTAGGTACCTATATGGTTCATGCCGTGATCAGCCTCGTGAGCATACAAATATACGTCAATGTAACATTCTAAATTAATATCAATAATATTCTATAAATTTCATATCATATTAATTATAATTAAATTGTAGCACGTCAACTGGGCATGAACAAACAATTTCACGTACGATTTTACTACTGAAATGACATAAAATCGTTCACTGAATAAAAGGTATGGTCAATTAAAATTTTAAAAAGTTTGGATTTAAATAAGTTGTAGTCATTGCACTCTTTTATGTAGTTTTGAATCCTATTGTAAATCTTTGGCGCCATTACAAAAACACTCTTGGTGTACAGAGCAGTTTTGTGTTGAATATTATTGAGGGTATATGATTTTGCCATTTCAAGTTATCATCTATGTGTAAGCCAAGAAATTTTGTTGTAAATGTTGACTTTACCTCTTTTCCGTCGTGTTGTACTGTACCTAAAGTGTGAATAGTTCTCTGTTTAAAGTTCATTATTTTAGTCTTGTCTATATTTATAAGTAGATTATTATTTTGCAACCATTGTACTATAGTAGCTAAATTACTATTTATGTCATGTTTATTATTAAAAATTACTGTACAGTCATCTGCAAACAGCACCATTTGACAAGAGGTGGATCTTGGCATATCGTTCAAATAAATTAAGAAAAGTAACGGACCCAAGACACTTCCCTGGGGCACTCCAAAGAAAACTGATCTGGGTGCTGATCTGTAGTGCGTTTCTTGTTTTGTCTTGAGGCAAATTCTACTGACACTAGCAATTTGAGTTCTATCGATAAGGTAAGATTTAATGTTAAGGCAATTTTCAAATTTAGTTAGGAGTATAGTTAGTATATATGGTCACAAAATCGGATGCCTTAGACATGTCCATGAAGAGGGCAGAAACTGGTTGCCTCTTATCTACTCTGGGATATATCATATTCAAGAATTCATAAATAGCTACATTAATAGATATGTTTTTACGAAAAACCTTTTTGTTCAGGTGCAAAGGTGTTGTACTTTTCGAGATTTTTGTATAAAACCTTTTTAAAAACTTTAGATAAAACTGGAATTAATGCTATAGGTCTGTAGTTTTCCATTAAACATTTTTCGGCATTTTTATGGATAGAATTAGATTAAAAACATCTATGGGTAATAATGGGTATTGAAGTAAAACCTTTATTTTACGGGTTATTCAAACAACATGATTGAAGGTCTCATTTCGACCTCGAGTTCAGTGTCAGTTGACAGTCAGGAGTCCACACTCCCACATAACACCAACGTGAAGTAACATACTCGTAGCTTGCGATTGTCGTGGGTTTGTGGGAGGTTCCACTCCTTCCCCCTCCCACTCCACCCTCACTCCTATCTCTTTTCCTTCCTATCATCCTTTATCAAAGGTCGGCAACGCATCCTCGAGACCTCTGGTATTGCGGATGTCTGTGGGCGACGGTATCACTTACCATTAGGTGAGCCGCTTGCTCGTTTGCCAACCTATCCCATAAAAAAATGGCAAGTATCTGTTTTATCTATATCTATATATAAAAAAGAAGATGTCCTGACTGACTGACAGACAACGCACAGCCTAAACCACTGATCGTAGAGACTTAAAGTTTGGAGGGTGTATTGTCCTTGATGCGTAGAGGTGTACTGAGAATGGGTTTTTCGACATTCTACCCCTAAGGGGGCCAAAAGGGGTGAAAACCTTTGTATGAAACTCCTTTGTTTTTAAACTTATACTTGTGAAAATTTGTATTTGGATAGGTCATTCAAAATAAAAAATGTTTGAATATTTTTTTTGATAGTGGTGGTTTAAGAGGGTGAAATGGAGGGGTAAAAGTTTGTATGGAAAGTTTATTGTTTTCGAACATACAGTGGTACAGTGATAAAAATTGATAACTGGATAGGTAATTTAAAATAAATAGTGATGCTTTCAATATTTTTGTCAAGGATGACTTAAGGGGGTAAAACGAGGGATGTAGAAACTACTACATATTATAAACTGTAGAGGTCAAATTTCTGTACAATGAAAAATATGCTAAAAACCGAGTCAGGGGATGTAAGGAGTGAAAAAATAGTTCAAATTGTTTGTTTCTCTGTATGTTTGTCTGTCTGTTTGTACGGGCTAATCTCCGAAACGACTGGAACGATTTAAATGAAATTTTGTATGGTGGTAGCTTATATCCCTGATCAACATATAGGATACTTTTGAACCCGGTAAGTTAAAGAATTCCCGTGGGATAATTAAAAATCTGTAATTACCGTATCCCGCGAGGCCACGCGAGCGAAGTCGCAGGCGGGTCAGCTAGTTTATACATATACTTCCTTATCTGTGGTCTGCCTGCGTCCTACCGGAGTAGTGGGCTAATGGCATGCTTTATTTGATGTTTGTGTTGGCGAAAGAGTTGCCCGTACCATCCTGTGTAGAACGAAACCTCTGGAATCTCGAGTGAAAGATAATGGTTTCGTTTTTACAAATTGGTTGCTAAAAAAAAACTAAATAGGAACAAACCACAATATACCGCAATATTAGTTCGATGACCTCTATACGCATATTCTAGATTCTTGACTTAATAAGTTGTTACAAGTGTTATGGACTAAGCAGGTATGTCAATAAATAAAAAAATGCAAAACACAATTTCTAACCACTTTAGCATTTTAATTTTCGTTTCATATGTTACTTATTTATATTTATTAACTTCTGGCCCCACCAACACTACTACATGACGATCACTACCACTCTGTCAAGAGCGCAATGAAGAAGAAGAAGAAGAAGTTACTTATTAAAACACCAAAGATCACTGTGGTGTTCCTGCTTTAGGAAATAGTTTATTTGATAGAAGTATGTTGGTACTTTTGACGGAGGTTATTTTTAATCTGTTTTATATATTTCTTCTATACTTATAGTAAAAGAGTAGAGGCCAAAAAGTCAGTACTTGTAAGAAAAATAAAAACGTGGCTCAGAAGACGTATAATTACCTACTGAATAAGAATATGCCATTTTTGAAAAAAAAAAACTGTCTGCCTGTCTATATGCACACGCATAACTTGAAAACTACTGCACAGATTTCGATGAAATTTGATATTTCGGATAGAGGTAAAGCCCACAACTCTGAACTATAAACTTTTGACCGCGTCACATAAACTCAGGATGGCAGCTTGACCTCTCTATGCTGCACGGTCTCAATCAAACTGCGGCCCTAGCACGAATAACTGCGTAAGTGTAACGTAACGTGTCGTTCACGTCAAACAGTACAAACTGTCATTTATCTAGGGCACACGTGACACAGATAGCTCATAGTTTGTATGACAAAACGTGACGCGTTGACGCTTACGATACGAATACTTTACTGCAAATTGTTTGTACTACGGCCTCTGAATCGCGATTGACTGGTGCGCATGAACTCCTATGGTACGGCTTCATCCTTTCAGTACCATTGACGTAAATGTACGTGCGTTTCATTCATAAACATTTTGTTTTAGTTATCACGGTATGTGAAGGGTAAAACCGTTACAATTAAGAATGTAACCGTCTTTTTTAATTATTGCAAATATACTCATATGATGTGTGCCGGCGCTATCCAACTGAAATAATTAATAGAAATATGTACTTAAGCTTTCGTATTGACGTCACAACCCTTAATAATTTTATAGTATTACTTTTTAACAGCACTAACGCCTGCTTAGCGATACCAAACATTGCAATTCATAGAGAGAAAAATTCACATCCTCGGACGGCATCCGAACCCGCGTCTTTCGACAATCCGTGTCAGACGGCATGACCATCTAGGTCACGGAGGCTTGAAGTCCGAGCATCCAATTTATTAAATATTTAATAGTAAACAAATGACAATCCAATATCTGTCCGCGACACAGACCATATATATATATTGGTCTGTGGTTCTCGACATCGTTCAAATATATAATACGTCGGCCGCTATAACGCGAGACCTACAGACGCAACCTTCTGCCGAACCTAAGTACTTACAGTGCTCTCTCTATAAAAGTAATTGTTTTTAGACTTTTGAAAAAGATTAGTTATCCTCTTTCATTCATATTCATAACAAAGTTCTGTCATGTATTGATTTATCGCGGCAACAAGATGTCATACACGACAGCCGTGAAGTGTTGTCTAGGCTTGTTGGATGACGTGTTTTTCTTTAGCCGCTAACACAAACAACAGTATAGACTGCAATAGATTTCCCCACTCACTCGCAGCCCAAAACCTGCAATAGTTTGGTAACATTCAATTACAATTTGAGGTCGCACAAGAAGCGCTTCCTGTCGTATTTAAAGCGGGTTGTTCCACATATCTCCGTCAATGGGGATCAGTATGTTAAAGATAATGTTATTTACCTGTATTTAAAAAGTTATAAATAAATGAGTCAGTAAGTAATGTTCGGATGTATTCGTTACTCCGAAACTAGGGTTTGCAATCTGAAACCAATACAAATGCTTCTCTAGAGGTGCAAGTTCCGCAACTGAATATAGAAATGCATAATGTCCATACTAACAACTAAACGTGTGATAGTGGCTAAAGAACCATAGATTAAGTCAAAGTTTCAAGTAAAATGTGCAGCGTGTTTTATATATTTTATAATTTTATATAATTTTAACCTCAATGTACTTACTTAGTTAAATACAATCATACATTCCATACACACTCTAGTTATTTTTTTTTAATCAAAAAAATTACTGTTTACTTTTAAGAAAGTGGTATAGTTAAAATCTACATACAATTATTAAGTAACCTATCCACAGGTGTACTTTCTATAGACTTTTGGAATTCACGTTTTATTTAAAAGTTATTATTTTCATCATAGATATAATATATTTAAGCAATAAGAAATAAAGTGAAATGTTTCATAACAAATGTTTATTTAAATAACATTACCCGTCAGTATCATATACTGCGACTAAAGGAAAATAAAACCACCTTCTATGAACTGTCATTTACGAACTGTTTGCGAATCCCCTACAAGTCATTTGAGTGAACTTTTTGCTATGTTGACTGATCGCGAACAAACGGTTAGATCTTTCAGATGTTACAATAAATGTATGCACTTTAGCGTTCTGTTTGTGTTTATTAATTATATCGCGATAATCACGCTACGGGGCGTTTTATAAAGCTCTAAAAAATTTTCCTTGCTTACATTTTTTCTAAAAACTCTCCATCCGCGACAAGAAATAGCGGTTAATCGATCGGTTTCGGAACCGGTATGTCACACATTTTTCTACATCAGTACTTAATTCTAAAACACAAACAACAATAATTAATTATAATAAAATTGTGTTGAATATACACTGAGAATTTGTCACTTGGGATTCATAATAGAATATGCTGTATGAAGAGATGATATCGTAGGTAAATAGTACGTAGCGAATATTACAAAAGCATGAATTTAAAAAAAGTTATTTTATTAATTGATTTCATCAACTGCTCCACAATTCTCAATTAAATAATATCACGCAATCTCGACCTAAAGCAAGGCATACATACCAATTGAAGGTAATGTATGAAACTCCCAAGAGCTTAAGTGATTTGGAATGTTTATAAAACTCTGCATTTTTTATATTTATATGGTCTACCTGTAGCCAGTTCGATTTTCGAATAGACATTCTTAACTTTTAACTAAATAAATGCTTTTTATGTACCCCTGAGTTTTGTCTCGTAGTAGGTATGAACAGTAGAGTATGCACCTCTATGATTATGAAAAGTAAGACTGAATTCGTATCTGTATATATTAAGAATATTGTCCGAGTAGAATATTTACGTTGTTTTTTAACTATTATTAGTATTAATTAATAATTATATTTCATTAGAGCATAATTTTATTATGATTGGCAGAGTAATTATTGTAAAAATATAATAAACCTATGATTATTCTAGCATACACTAAATAATAATGTACACGATTATATTTACGTGATCTCTATTCTATTATTTATTCATTATCCTTTACGTTAAGACAAGTGTTTAACACTTTTCTTGCTGATGATACTTTTAAGCAACATTGATGTTTAATTGACTTTATTGCGATAACTACAAATCGGGGCTCTGAGGGACGGGTCCCTCCGGGAATGGGACCCTCAGGGAGTAACCCGAGGATATAGCCTACCTTCGTCTTGGGCAGCTTGAACCCCTCGTCCTGACGTAAGACACTGCTTTACCCACTCATATACTCGTATATTAATGATCGTATTGTGAATAATCGTGTCGTAAATAACTTCAGTATGTATATTCGTATGTATGTATATTCAGTATATATATGGAGGGTATTTGAGTCTAAACACGTCGTTACTTTGTCTGCGAAATTAATACCTTATATATGTTTATAGTTGTTTTTCAAGTAAAATAAGTGCCGAATCTCAAATTAGATTGTTCAACTTGAGTAGTAGTGGTATTTGACAATTGTTTTATAACCTGTGTGAAAAGATATCATCAAAACGATATTTTTTACGGCGGTGATTTGCAGCGAACGGACGAGAACTGTGTCGCCGGTGTCTCTAGAAGGAAAACACATTCGAGCCGTGTCGCTGTGTGTCAGCCCGCGAACGCAAGTGCCTGCATTACTGTTGCGTAAACTGTGGCTGTGAACGCGATCGCTTGCAGTACTCTTGCATATGCTGTGACTGAGCAACAAATCTATTAAAAAATCTGTTCTCGGTAAGTTTCTTAGTAAAAATGACAAGTAAAGTACTCACTTGCGCGGGGTGCAATGGCACTATAGATACCAGGAATTATTTAACTTGTGCATTATGCGCGCAAGTATTTGATCTTGAGTGTGCCAATGTCTCAAAGACGAGATTTTTTGATATTTTAAATAACGAGAAAAGAACTTCTTGGAAATGCCCTGGATGCATAAGTAAGCAGCCTAGATCTGATAATACTAATACGCCCGTAGGCGTCGCGCAAAGCATGGTAATGCGCGGGAAAGTGAACTCTTGTCATATAAGTCCTACCACAAGTGGCAGTGGCAGTGAGACTGATAATGTGAATGTGCTGCGCGGCACTGGTGATCCTAACCCGGGGAAGGTACCGGAACGCTCCTTCTTGGATGACAGCTATTATTTAGATAATATCCGTACGATCATACGCGATGAATTTGAACATATCGTAGAAGACCGGATATCTGTCCTAATCGCTAAGGTCGTAGTTGAACAGACCATGCAAGCCACTGTGCCGTTGCGGAAAGTGATTGCTGAATTAGAGGAAAGAGTGGCTGCACTTGAAAGCCAGCTAGTGCCCTCACACGGCATACGGATGGACTCCAGGGAAACAAGCTCAGTTGGAACACATCAGGAAGTTTGCGCTCACGAAGTTCATGAATCCCTCCTAACCGTAGTGCAAGCCCAGCCTAGTTTTAATATTTCTGATGTTTCGAAGGAGATGCAATCCAAAACTTGCACAGAAAGTCCCATAGTTCAAAGTCAACCAATTAGTGAATTTCCTCATGGAAACATGTGTGTGAACGAAATTGAGACCTCACAGTGGAAAGTGGCAAGTAAGAGGCATCGCTCCAGTGCTCCTGTTGGTGTTATGAGAGGAGCAGCTGCACCAGGCACTACTAAGCTAGAGGCTGCTGACCGCTACCGACTTCTTCATTTATACTACGTCAAAGTCGGTACCACTGAAGACCAAGTCCAAGCCCATTTAAACTCCATAAATAAAAACAGTTCGTATAAAGTTGTGGCTCTTAAGGCCAGAGGGAACTATGCCTCGTTTAAGTTAGAAGTCCCCTCCAAGTTGGCGGATGTTATAATGTCACCTAATAACTGGACCGAAGATATTTGCATCAAACCATGGCGGCAGTCCTTTCGTCCGAAAACCAAGGAAAACCAAGGCTAAAACTAAAAGTATAAATCTGTACTATCAGAACGTCAGAGGCCTGAGGAGTAAAACAGTAACTCTCTATAATAATGTCTTGTCAGACAGTTATGACATCTTTGCTCTTACGGAGACATTTCTGAATAGTTCAGTGTTAGATGGTGAGCTTTTCCCCCCGGAATATGTGGTGCTGCGCAAGGACCGCGCGAATGATGCTGGTTGGGGCGGAGTTTTGCTGGCTGTACGCAATCATTACACGTCGAAATTAGTCACAGATATTGATGGCTTAACGGACAACATGGAAATATTATTTGTAAAAGTTTCTGACAAAATTGTAAATTTTTTAGTCTGTGTAGTGTACATACGTCCTAGCTGCACCGATAGCCAATATTTAAATGTTCTCAAGTGTATAGAAAATGTTGTATGTAGATATTCGACACTTCTTGATATATTGATTGTGGGCGATTTTAACTTAAATTCGTGCAGCGCCAGTGTTAAGTTCCAGTTCGATTTGTTCACAGATTTTTGTAAGCTGTATCAGCACAACAATATTTTTAATCAATATGGCGGCATGTTGGATCTCGTGCTGTCAAACCTTATATCAAACAGTGTGAAGGTATCTTACGATGTGGTACCGCTAGTTAAAGTTGACGCATACCACCCCCCGTTTCAAGTAACAATTTCTTTGCCACGTGGTGCTGCGATTCTTCATACTTCTTCTGAGATACCTTTTATAACTAATACAAACACCTATGCCCCTGATTGGAATTTTAGGAAAGCTGATTTTTACTCTCTGTACGCCAAGTTATTCTCTACCGATTGGACTGATGTGCTTGTAGAGCAAGATGTAGACTCTGCCACAGATATTTTTTATGATATTTTGAACAACACAGTGAGCAATCACGTGCCACTTAGGAGATATAGTAACTTCCCATGGCGTCGGCAGTATCCACCATGGTTTACCTTCGAAATTATAAATAAGCTAAAAACTAAGCATTTCCATTTGTGTAAATATAAGGAACTGGGCCTGCAGTTCAATCGAGAAGTATTTAAGTACTACAGAAGCCATATCAAGGAACTTATACATGAAGCGTTTAACCGGCATATTAAGTCTGTAGGTAGTAATATTAGGCGTGATCCCGCTCAATTTTGGAAGTACGTTAGAGAGAAGCGAAATAGCGGTACGTTAAATGAATATACGTTAGATGGGAGAACACTGGTAGGTCCGGAAGCAGCTTCTGCTTTTGCCGAACACTTCAGATCTAGCTTCCTAAGCAATGCACCATTGCTCGATGCTGGAGCGGCGGGGCGAGCCTACCCTTGTGCTGGAGATTCGCGGCTCGTCACCTTAGACAACATCACTGTAGTGGATATTCGACGTGCTATTCGCCGCTTAAGAGTATCTGCGGCAGCTGGTCCAGATGCCATACCACCGTGTGTGGTAAAAGATTGTTCATCATCGTTTGAAGTACCACTCCTGCATCTCTTTAATCTATCTCTCAGAAAGTCTTACTATCCTGACAGGTGGAAATTGTCTAGGGTTACACCAGTACCTAAACTTCGGTCATCGACAGATATAGCAACCCATAGGCCTATTGCCATTTTACCTGTGTTTGCTAAATTGTTCGAGTCTATTATAAACTACTATCTTACTCGCCAGTTTGAATCTAGTTATCATGATTCGCAGCATGGTTTTCGCGTCGCTCGCTCTACAAATACGAATCTTATCACCTTTGTAGATAGCGTATCCATGCACATGGATAGCAGACATCAGGTTGACGCCGTCTTCCTTGACTTTAAGCGTGCGTTCGATTTGGTTGACAATGACGTACTCTTGTTCAAATTGTCTACTTTGGGAATCTCCCCTAAACTTCTAAAGTTTTTGGCTCATTACTTGAGTAACAGGCGCCAATATGTACAGCTAAACAAGTATAGATCTCATGAGTTTTTCACAAGATCAGGAGTTAGCCAGGGCAGTACCCTTGGTCCAACACTTTTTCTTGCTATGATAAATGACCTACCAACAGTACTCAGCACAGCCCAGTGTTTAATGTTCGCAGACGATGTAAAAATCTATAGACCCGTGAGTGACCCTGCCGACGGTATTGAGCTTCAGCGCGACGTTGAGTCGTTAGAGCGATGGAGTCGATTAAATAGGCTTTCCTTTAATGTCTCGAAATGCATGGTGGTCTCCTTTACCAGATCTCGAACTCCTCTGACCCTACAATACACATTAGAAGGGTCCAAACTGGGAAGAGTGAAGTCTATCCGAGATCTGGGACTTATCCTCGATAACCAGCTAAATTTCCATGAGCATATTGTGTCAATTTGTAAAGAAGCAAACAAAATATTAGGTTTTATAATGAGAACAGCCTCGCAATTCCAAGATGTTAATATAGCAATCATGCTCTTTAATGCCTTCGTTCGCAGTAAATTGGAGTTTGGTGCGATTGTCTGGGACCCGAGCGAGAATATGTACAGTCTGATGATTGAGAGACTGCAGCGCAAATTCGCCAGATACATCTACAAACGAATGTACGGATACTACCCATACCTTTATCCATCCCTTTTTGTCTCAGGGTTGATTGGAATGGAAACATTGGAGTACAGGCGTAAATTACTTCTAGTCATACATTACTGCCAGATACTGCGCAATAGGGTAAATAATCCAACCGTGTTGGGTACTATAGGTTTATTTGTTCCAAATAACTACATTCGCGTCGGGAGTCGACGTTACCATCAGCTGTTCTCATATCCCGTCTCACGCACCATGCATGCAAGAAACGCGCCCACCCGCAGGCTTTTGTTAATTTTTAATCAATTTATCCACGAGTTCCAGCACGTCGACATATTTAATGACAGTTTGAGAACTATTGTATGTAATCTTAGTTTATTTTTAACAAATTATTTAAGATAGTTAGCGCTTTGGTGCATATACTGTAAGCTTACTATTTAATAAACAAACAAATAAATAAATAAATAAATATTGTAATTATTTTTTACTAAAACTATGGTGAATACACAATAATTATAACATCGCTAGCAGCAGCCTTTACATGATTCATCGTCGTTATTTGATTCTGTGTATACGTTTGTGCAGTGAGTGAGTGAGATGCGTGAGTGACGATGTGATGACGGTAGTTTGGCAAGAACAACGGGAGAACATTCCGCACGCGAGTAATGGTGTCGGAATGTGAGGACGCCCGGAGAATAACAAAAGGCTGGACGGGCCCGGGCGGGGCGCCGCCTCGGCGACGTGCCCGTTAGCGGCATACCGACATGGGATGTGCAGCAGGGGTGGCTCACTGCGCCATCCATTACCATCCCTCAAGTTTAATATATAGCGCTATTATACGGGACATTTTTCCATTAAATGGCCATAGTATTAGCCGTGGAACGTAAAACTATATCCAGTGGCACATCATGAATGGTGAGCGACTCTCAAACATGGCTACTATGATACACCCTACATGCCACCCTATATCAGTACCTAAGTACTAAGTACATAGAATGATCACTCAAAAGCCTTATTATGTATTTAGATATATATTGTGATAGGGTAGGCAAATTTCGAGCGGAAATCATTGCTTACCTTAGTTCTGCCTTGTGACGATTTGGATTAGTCTGTAAGTTACATGGTGCTAAATAAATAAATAAATAGAAGCAGATTTGCGATCTGTAGGGTGTATCCACACAGGCAACCGCTTAATATTGCACTCTACCGGAAATGGTGTTAGAGAAGATTGTATTTTATGATGATACTATGAAATACATAATTTAATAATATCATATCTTATCTTATATTGCCTTTATAAGACAAAAGTTTGTGAATGTGTGTAAGCGTGTTTGTTTGCTTGTTATTTCTTCAGTGCGATTTGATGCAATATAGTATGGAGGCAGATGAGGCAGGAGGCAAATTCTGGAAAAAGTATAAGTCTGCAGGGGCAAGGTCTGGTGAGTACGGTGCGTGACGGAGAGCTTTCAACCCCTGCTCTTGTAACTGACCAGTAAGAGGTCGCGCGTTGTCATGCAGAAGCAGCGGAGCCAAACGATTGACCAAAATCGGTTGGTGATGTGTGCGCTTCTCCATGATTGTGTTCAGTTCTTCACAGGACACATCTGCAGTAATGCTCATCAAATGGACCAATATTGTTTAGATGCTAACATTGAAAGCTGCTGTTAATTCAGCTGTAGATTGAGAATCATCAGCTTTCACGATCGCCTTTAATTCGTCATTGTCGACTGAAGTTTTCGTTCTACCGCGATGTCATTTCTTTGGTCGAAATTCCCAGACCGGAACCGGGCACACCAACAGCGGGTGGTGCGATCGTCAGTAGTGTTCGCTCCGTATACGTGGTTGATGTTGCGTTGCTGCCACGACGGCGTTACTCATACTCCATAATCATTTGAATTTTTAACGTATCCATGTTGAAGGAAAACGTACAAATGCGATAAAATCAGAACGCTATGTTTAAACCAATGATTCAGTTTAAAAAAAGAATTCCATATTTAAAATAAAAATATTTGAATTATTAGCGACTAAAGAAAAAAAAACGGACTTGAAATAGTAACAGCAATTTCATTGGTAAAGACCTATTATTTTCATTAAGTCAGGGGAACTATGAGTAGGAGCTTAATTGAGCTGAAAAGTATCCAATGTAAAGTCGAGTCTAGTAACGAACCATTTCGGCGACGTGCCAAAGAAATGTTTACCTCACGAAGGAAAAAAGAGGAACCCTAATAAGATCACTTTTTGTCCATTTCTGTAAAAAGTTCAGTTTTTCCGTTAACATAATAAATAAATGCGGCCATTTATCTCGCATATTATATCACCACTCTGTCAAGAGTGAACGACTAAAAACAAGAAGAACAAGAAGATCTCGCATATCGCCAGTAAATTTATATCTACAGGGTGACTGGCCATTGGCCTTTACATCTACGCCTAAAACTGTTAAATTTGACAAGAAAAAAGTTCTTACGATATACAAATAAGCAAAATATAAATAATAAGTAATTATTACAGATCTGTATGTAAGTTTTGTTGTTTGTTGTGGATCCATCGTACCGGGAATACGCACAATGCTGGTGCGGCTTCAGTGCATTTCAGTTCAGCTCTAAAGGATAACATACAAATTACCCAATTGCATGTCAGCCTTGCACTAAGCATCAGTATATGGCACAGATACTTCGTGAGGCGACATGGCAGTACGGTACCTTCAGACGTACCTTAATGTTAGAGAATTAGTTTGGTTACTTGGTTTGGTACAGTACTCTATCTGAAAATTGTATTGAACATATATACTAAGGAGGCAGATACCACATCCATAACAGGCCTTCACTATTTACAAAATGTTCGATGTACATAGTACAATAATGGACGTTAAACCAACAATAAAACCGAAGAGATCTATATCCATAAACTGAAGTGGTACAGGCCGGAGTCCTCACCAAAGTAGTTGACCGAGTAAACGGGTAAATATGTACTTATGCATGTTTGTTCTATGACAGCTTGAACACCAATGATTGGGTCCTAATGACATTTGACAGCAGGTGAAAATTTATAAAGTTTGTCTAACCGCCGTTTTAAATATTCTATCTATCTATAGTTTTACCTACTACCGATATATATTTGACATAACGTACGTACAAATAGTGTCAAATCTATCTCTAGTAAGGTAAACCCGCGATAGATAGGTTATTGAAATCGGCCGTAAATCGGGTGGGAAGTTGTAAATATTGGGATTGCAGAGGGAGTTATTTTTTTAATTAGGCCAGGTGGGATATTATATAAATGGCTTTATTTCTAAATTACACAATATGTTTTTGTTCTACTAGCCTTCGTTAATGTATTAGTGAGATTTGAATTTATGAAATACCTATAATATTTAGTAATTAGTTGAATTTACGTATTAGGGGAACAGTAAAATTATGCGAATGAAATCTAAATGAAAATATTGATAAGTAATTGTTTGAGTAAACATATATACTTACAAAAATTATGAGAAATAGCTTGCGTTAATTGAGTGAGAGGTTTTGATTCTTATCAGTGAGTGAAGGCACGATGCGGCACGGTGCGACACTGTGCGGCGCGGTGCGGCACTGTGCGGCGCGGTGCGACACGGCACGATAGTTACCGGTACCTATTGCGTTTCCGTGGGTAATTAATTGGCTGATTTATTGGCCATCACGCACCCGCACGGGTGAAACGGCCATTTTGAACAATTGTTTGTTAACGATCTAAGAAAAAGCAACCTTTTGGAACATTATACAGAGTTTATTTTGGTTAGTTCAAATAACGGCCTAATTTTCTTCTATATGATACAGAGTAACAACTGAGCGAAATACCTATTGTTCTATCTAATAACATGCACTCGTAGGTCGGCTGGTGCAGTGTGGCTGAGGGGATATTACATCAGAGGGATTCTCATCTTACTCAGATTCAGATTGTTTATTGCAACCGTACAGTACAAGGTCTTAAAATAATATATAATTATATGTACATATATTCGTATGGACCCCGTCGGGCACAGCGAACTAAAAGAGAGGAGGGTGATTTAGGAGGTTAAATGATTTTACGCAAATTGTACTACAGATTATCCAGCTAGATTATTTTGAAAAACAGGTCTTGTTCATAATTAATTAATGTAAATTATAGTAGAAGCTCAATTTTGTAATTTAATTTTAGAATGTCATGCATGTCATAGTATTATTATTATATAATTTAATTATTGATTATTTCTATTTTTTTTTCATTTAAGTACTTAATAAAAACTGAATAATAGGCCTCGTACTCGTATGTACTTAGCTCTTTTGTAAGTAGTTATATAAAACAACAAAATATTAACAAGTAAAGCAAATAAATGAATGTTTGGTAGTCAAACAAGTTAAGTAATATATTCAATCACAACAAAAGTTCTCCACAACCGTTATTGCTAGTTTGGCGAAAAATTAAAACGTATCGAGTTAAGATTTTGTAAGATACAGGAGTTTTAAGTTGGGAGGTGCAGGTACCTACTACAGGTACAGTCGTGTCAGGAACAGATCATTAGGAAACGCGAGAAGAGTAAGTACACGCTCATGTACCTGTATTTGTTGTGCTCTACTCCAGCATAGAGCACGGATCTAGAGTTACATGAAGGTTTGTAAATGTTCGCTGAGAAGTAGAGTGCACCAACGCGCCTGCGCCGTAGCGCCTTGGGCCGTGCGGGGTACTACAGACAGAGTTATGTATCAGTAGCTGGTTGTTAACGTTAATCTCTCTCATTTTATTTTCCCGATACACGTAAACGCATAAGTTATCAGAAACATAATTTGTCTTCTCTTTAACATCACTAATTATTCGGTTTCTCAATATAATCACAATGTTATCTGAAAGCACAATCAATCAACAATAAAGGAATTTCATCGACTTACGTGAGCGGGCCCAGTCTCGGGAGAGGTGAGGTAGAGTAGGTATGATGACGTCACAATCAGCGGATCTAACTAGTATGTAGTATCACTACGTCACTGCACGTGGAGAGGATCACTGCGGCTGATCGTTATCTAGATCAGTTAAGATACGGAGATACGGCGCGCGTGTGAGCGGAGCGGCGCGCGCGGAGGCACTGCCCGGCGCGGCGCGGGCGCGGGTGCGGCCCGGGCCGACAGGGGGCGCGCGGCCCCGCCCTCGCCGGTTCGGGGCGGGGCGGCCCGCCCCGACTAATGGAAATGCATTTTTCATAAATTGTCGTAGACATGCGGGCCTCGCGGCCGGCTATGGACCCCGGGCGGGCACGAGCGCGAGCGTACCGAGCTGTCGCATGGAGCGCGGCGGGCGGGACGGCGGGCGGGGCGGTGGGCGGCGCGGCTGTACTAGATTAATGTCGGGGTTAGTGCGGTCTCTAATGGAATTAGCGGCGCGGTTTGTTTACGGGCTCGCGGAGCAATCAATCGCTCTCTCCACTCCGCTCCGGTCCGGCTCCGCTCCGCCGTCGGCCGGCGCGCACCTATTTAATTAATTGGGAGCGGGAGTTGCTCTAAATCACACTTGACGTTAATAGACGAGCCCTAATTACAACATTTATGACCCCTTATGTAAACGTTCTCAACTTCCATCAGAATCTTTAATATCGGTTTAACTGTAGCATCGGTTACCGTTTAAAATAGTGCTACTAAAATCTATCTACCAATGTTTAGGGATTCGTGTACCTCAAGAAGAAAAATTAACCCTTGTGAGGAGGCATGTTTCTACAAATAAATCGCTTGGATTTCGTTTTGAGGGTTCCACAGGATTCCAAAGAACTATATTTTTTCCGCTCAGCCGTCACGCCATGTACAGGATACTTAGCTACATAAAAAATATTCGCTCATAAAAATCGTAAGCTAAGCAAATGGAAAATATTTTAATAACTAAAGTGGATGTAAAGTTGTATATCCGTGAGAGGACGGACTTTATAGTAGATTATGCACCAAGGGAGTAAAGCAGTGTCTTACGTCATGGGCGGTATATTGAAATCTGACTAGGTATAAAAATAATATTAGTTACATATTAATTGGCCGTAATCGTACTTAACCTTGTCAGTAGTAAAAAGTTGCTAAATATGTAGAATAATATTTTATATTTTTTGCTAAATCAATCCTAAATGTTGCTATAGCCTTATATAGCCAAACAGTGACTAACTAGGCAAAACTACCCTATTGTACAATCGCGCCTTTTTTCTTTTTTTCTGTATACCGTCTCTTTACTATGAGTTTTCCTACAACTAACGTTCCAAATCCAAATCACTTTACTCCCCAGGGAGTTTCATACAACTTTACAGCCCCGCGTATGTATTGCCTTGCTGTATGTAGAGATAAATAGGAAATCCGACATGCTAGGTGCGAGAGACTGGGTCTTGTGCAAGAGGCCGTCTTAGTACCAGCATTCTCTGTTAGGGTGTTAAGGGCACTGTAACACGTGTTTAGAAAAAGGCGAAATCCAATGACATGCAGGCAGCGTCATGGATAACTACAGCAGTAGGTATGCTCTGGGTACTACCGCAACTGGTATGGAAGAGCGAGACTGGCGCGATACTCTCGCCACTAGGCAGGCAGGTTTATAAATACCTATGTACTAGATACTATTCATTGTACTAATACCTATGAAATCTAATAAAGTTATTGGTGAGCCACATCTCGCATATAAATAAGAAACACAACCGTAAATAATAGATCGATAAATGTACTTATTGAATTGCTCCATAGAGCAGTAAAGTTCCCCTTTGTGCACGCTATACGCGCTGAAGGCACGATCTCCGCCCGCAGGTCGCTTGTGTTCAGATTACACCGCAGCGGTTGTAGCACAGAAGTAGCGAGGGTGCGGCTTCAGCTTCCGGTGGACGTAACAGCATGATGGAATCCGCAGCATGGTGGCACTCCTGGTGTTGATGAGTTTGTCTGTATACACACCAGATATTCCAACACCAGAGTTCAAATATCTGGTGTGAATACAGACAAACGTATCTTACAAGATGGGATTAAATACAAACTACTATATATGCTGCAGGCTGGCTGGAAAATTGACTTTCAAAATTAATAGTTAGCCCCGTGTATGTTCCTCGATTCTTCGTATTTTTCTACTTATGAAATTTCTCTGCTGGATCAGCTTAGATTGTTTGTTTTAAATTGAAGAGGTTTTGTAATGTAGTTTATATGAAAAAAACCTTCATGAAGTGTGCTTTGTTTAATCCAAATCAGGTGCGTAATATTTATTGAAGGTAAAGTAAGGGTGTTTTTAGAGGTATACACTATCGAAAATAAATAAAACAAATTGAAATTATGATAATGTGTATGATATTGGGTTTATTTAAAAGATATTTATGGCATTATTGTATAAACATGAATTCGGGCATATGAACGAGCACTTTTTTTAATGATTTTCACAACTTTATCGAGCAACTGGGGTCGTATATCCGCAATAACACAGCGAATTTAGACTTTCAAATATTCCAACATCAGCATAGACTAGTGACTTCACATAGCTAGAAAAAAAAGTTATCTAAAGGTGTGTGATCACACGATTGTGGAGGCTAGGTAGTAACGGACCTGCCGTTACGCTAAATTATGCGCTCACCGAATGTTTCCCGCATAAAACTGATGGTGCTGCCTGATGTGTAGCATGTTGCGCCATCTTGTTGAAACTAAAGCTATATCTCATCAATGCCATTCAACTGAGGCACGGTCGAAGACAGCAATCATCTTTCTGTAGCGCTCTCCAGTTACGGGTAAATTATGACCTGTATCGTCATATAAAAACAAAATTGGGCCAATGTGGCCTGCTCATAAAGCACGATGAAATGGCTAAACGTACTGACTACAAATCAACTGTCAACTGTTGAATTGACAGTCTATAGAAAAATATGACTAGTTTAAAAACTAAACCTCTAAAAGATACCCTTTAGAAAAACTTGTAAGTAAAACTACAATTATAAAGCAAAATAAACCATTCGCTATCTTCACTCGTTGACGTGGTCGACTCGAATGCATATATACAAAATACAAAAAATACAAAAATTATTTATTTCATTTCAAAGATTAATGTTACATAAAGCGTGTGTGTGTGTGTGTGTGTGTGTGTGTGTGTGATTGTGTGTGTGAGTTTGTGTGAGTTTGTGTGCGCGTATGTATGTTTGTTTTAAGTTACTATTTAGTTCATAGAATATCGTATATAATTTGTGTTATTTATGTAAGTTGCTGCAAAAGTGTTTCTGTCTCCTTGTAATCAATAGTTCTAATCCAATTACTTATAATTTTTTTTACATTCATAATAAGATTTGTTGTACATTTTGAGTTCTTTATTTATTTTATTATATAGTTGTACTGAGCGTGAATTGTACTGCCAGCTTGCAAATTTAGTTTTAACATAGGGAATTTGCAAAACACCTTTTTTGTTTCTTCTTTTCTCTACAAGGTCATTGTAAGGTGATGAATTATGTTTGTTTAGCACCGTCTGTAAGATATATAATTTTCTCACAGATAATAAGTTACTGATCTGATAAAGCCTTTGAGTAGGAAATCTCATTTTTTTAAAATACATTATCTTTATTAATGCTCGTTGGGCTCGTTCAAGTTCTATAAATTTTGTCTTAGCCGCACCTCCCCAAATAGTAATACAATAACTTAAAATCGACTGAGCTAATGCAACATATATTTCATTCAAGAGATTCTTTGGATGGTCTTGGTTTTGTGTGTGACTAGTCGCATACTTTGGGACAACGTGTCTTAAAGTTCTGAAAATCCATTTCAACTTTCCAATTCTGCCAGTGACTTGCTCAAGATGGGAGTACCAGGTCAGTCTTTGATCCAGTATTATACCTAAGTATTTAGTGTTTGTGACCTTATTTAAACTTACGCATTTACAAGTTTCTCTGTTCGTTTCGTTACATGTGTGAACTCTAATTTTAATTTCTTTAGACGGAGTATGATTGTAAATGCTAAAGCACATATAACTTGTTTTTTCTGTGTTTAGGGTAAGTAAGTTCAAAGTAAGCCAATTACCAATCTTGGTAATTCCATCTTCAGCATATTTCTCAACTTCATCCCATGTGTTACCAGAGAAGACTACGGCAGTGTCATCAGCATACGAAAATATCTGGGCGTTTTTAATTTCCATATTGCAAAGATCGTTCATATATATAAGAAATAGGGTTGGACCCAGGACACTGCCTTGGGGCACTCCATACGACACCCCTGCATAATCACTACCAGATTCTCCCACCCTTACTCTTTGCATTCTATTTGTGAGGTAGTCTCGAAAAATTTTCTGTGGGATTCCTCTTATTCCGATTGTTTCCAGCTTATGCATAAGGATTGGCATAGAAACGGTGTCAAAGGCTTTTTTTTTTATTGGATTATATATGGAAATCAATATAATAATAAAACCCCTATTTCTCCTGGTCACGCTTTAACTTAAGAACGACTTTACCGTATTCATACATCTTTTTTTAAATGTTTTCTAATACTTCGTAGAAGGTCATTACATTGAAAAAATATGGGAGGTTATGGCAAAGCCGATGACTGAGCCTTCTACGCGAACGAAGTCGCGTGCAGTTGCTAGCAATAAATAGTTTGTAATGTAAGTCGTTCCTTATAAACTTGTATCTAATTATTTAGAAGCCGTGAATTTAGCTCTTGTAGGGGTCTTATAATATACGAGGGCATCCATCGCAGTGGCCGCACGGATACTTACGTAGGGTGGATGTTTAGGGTGGGGTCGTACGGCCACATTCGCTACTGTGGATATACAGGGAAGCGGCGTTAAAGGTCTCGAGCGCTATTTGAAAATAAATATATACTTCATAGTTACATTATTTTATATCATGAATCTTAGTAGCATTAGTAGCGCACATTTGTCCACTCGCGTTTGCCTACCCAACATATTGAGTGAACAATAAACAATTACAAAAGTTTAAAATCTGCTTTCAACGCTCAACATTATATTGTAACAACTTATGTCTTAAGGTTGAGCTTTATTGTAATACAACTGGAACGTGTAAGTTGCAACGTATCTAACAATCAAAGTAATTAAAATGGGAGCACATCCAGCGAAGATTGGGAAACGTACTCACAAAAATTTAAAAAAATAGACATAATATTAAGGACCTTCTTTTTTTGAAGTCCATTGAAATAATCAATATTAATATTATTTTATATTAATAAATAAAGTGACAACATTAGCAAAAGACAAGAGTCTTCGACCAATGTGTGTTACCAGTGATGACTTATGGCACTGAAACGTGGTCTCTTACTATGGGCCTCATAGAAAAGCTCAAAGTCGCACAACGAGCTATGGAGAGGGCTATGCTCGGGGTTTCTCTACGTGATCGAATCAGAAATGAGGAGATCCGTAGAAGAACGAAAGTCACCGACATAGCCCAGAAGATTAGCCAGTTGAAGTGGCAGTGGGCAGGGCACATAGCACGCAGAACAGATGGCCGATGGGGCCGAAAGGTTCTGGAGTGGAGACCACGGACCGGCAAGCGCAGCGTAGGTCGTCCACCGACACGGTGGACAGACGACCTGAGGAAGGTCGCAGGACGACGTTGGATGCAGGCCGCTTCCAACCGGTCCTTTTGGAAAATCATGGGGGAGGCCTATGTTCAGCAGTGGACGTCCTACGGCTGAGATGATGATGATTAGCAAAAAGCTTAGATTTGTATTTTTGCTACTGGGGACAGAATAGGTACTCAGTTACAATAACATGTATTGCCTACATGAGTACGTACTCAGGTATTCCTGTATTCATACCCAGTAACGGTAACGTGAGTATGGTTCTCAGGAGGATTAGAAGGCAGAGATCCCACGGAATCCACTTCTACTCACCACATACCTTTTGTAGTTAATTTCCTCTCATAACATTATTCCGATTTGCGTTTGAGTAATCAGCTTAGGCTCTTAACCTGGCCTAAGTACGAAAGAACCATAACTCGAAAAAGTCATAAAAGCTCTTATTTCCACCGAACTCAGTAATTAGCGCGTGGGAAAGTGGCCTAACAGAAGCTCCCTCAACAGCCTCCAACACTCACAAGTAGTTACCTATCGTGACCACAGATAGCACTAATAGTTTCAATATACTGTGGCATATTTTTGCACGAAGTAACTATTGTTGTGATCTAGCTGAGTAATGCGATTATCTTCCGCGTAGTGGGCGGCTTCTCAGATCACTCGTCCTTATCGCGCAGCTTGGACAATGAGTAACTGCTCGTCCTACTGACGACTATTGTTGGAGATACCGGAAGCATGCGCTCGGTGATAGCGGCCATGTTCCCTAAGCATGCGCTATTGCCACAGCGAGGCTCGAGTATGAGTTGTCGAGGGATTATGCGGCACATTACGACAATGGTAGGAAGGTTGTTTCCCATTTAGAAGACAAAAGTGCAAAGCTCTGTTATCTCTTTATGCTTTGGATGTTTCCCACGTATAATTCTTGGATGCCTATCGAATGCATGTAAAGCACAGATTAACTTACTAGTTACTACGTGATGCCTACAGGTGTCTAAGTAATATGGGGCATGTTCCATTCGCATGATATTTCTGCGGAGTACGTTAATAATGAAAAAAAATGGGATAAGTATTTAGAAAAAAACATAATTTTCGATCGTCTTATGGAGGATCCCAATAATCTATCTATCCGCGGTTTTCCTTTCTACCGATAGAAATTTGACATAACTTCCATACAAATAGTGTCAAATATCTAACTCTAGTAAGGTAAACCGGCGATAGATAGATTATTGGGACCGGCCGTTAGGGTGATTGGAACGACTTTACGTCAAAAATATCAAACAAAAACGTCATCTAATGTATAAACGTCATTGGTCAGGACCACGGTCAGGACCACGGTCAGGACCACGGTCAGGACCACGGTCAGGACCACGGTCAGGACCACGGTCAGGACCACGGTCAGGACCACGGTCAGGACCACGGTCAGGACCACGGTCAGGACCACGGTCAGGACCACGGTCAGGACCACGGTCAGGACCACGGTCAGGACCACGGTCAGGACCACGGTCAGGACCACGGTCAGGACCACGGTCAGGACCACGGTCAGGACCACGGTCAGGACCACGGTCAGGACCACGGTCAGGACCACGGTCAGGACCACGGTCAGGACCACGGTCAGGACCACGGTCAGGACGGTAAGCTTTGCGAGTTTTGTTGTGAGAAGAATTAAGTTGTACAAATGTACAGACTTATTTTTTAATCCAGTTTCCGTACACGACGACATAAGTACAGGCCTTGCACTTTTGTTACAATTTTCAATTGACTTCAAAATGATTAGGTTATTATCCCCGTTCTCGGGTCCGCCACGAGTACCGATTCTATATTTCCGCTGCCATCTTCTGCTAACATACGAGGAAGTAGAATATAAGCTTATTTTACATCAACATCAAATTGATAACAAAAATGAAATTGCTACAAGTGTTTAAACTTTAACCAAATTACAAACTAAGGAGTAACTAATTTTCAAATAATCTAGAATTTAATCAAAGGAAGCTTAAGAACAAAATATCCTGAATATTATAAGAAAATCAATAACCTAAAACGTCACTCAGAGAACTGTTAAAGAACAATTTTCAACCCCGGATTCGATGTGGTAAAAAGCAAATTGTCTGAGTATTCTGCAGCAAAACTATCGTGTGCGAAACTGGAGTTGTCAACGCTTATAGTGATTAATGTTAGCGTTGTGAAACAGATTGGATAAAATTAAAGAAAATCATGGAAATCAGCCTTTTTGCTGTTTCTTCCCTTACAATTATTGATTGCCTATATAATAAAAAACTAAATTGATATAGTCATTTTTAACTTGCATTTCCCTGATCAGCAACTGAATATATTTCTGAAACAGCTTGTCTGTTGACAAAAAGCCTCTTCTATATATTTCCATGCGTTCCTGTGTCTTGCTAAACGCGTCCATACCGGTCCACTTTTCTTGAATACCTACATCTTCCCTTGTTGATTTTTATTTTATTTATTTATTATGGAAATCACAGTAAATGGAACACACATGTTATGGATTTGTGAACACTAAAAGAGTATAATTCCACTTCAGTTTAGACATTTAATAGTTTGGTTGTTCAATAAGCGACTAGAAAGGAATATTTAAAAATCACTTTGTCATTTACGTTAGTAATTTTGTAATTGATAAAGAGCACTAATAACAGAATGTTTTGTTCTGCAGGAAGACGCTAACCTCAGGATATGTACCAGGCATTATCTACACTTCTACAATATATATAATATTATAAAGAGGAAAGATTTGTTTGTTTGTAATGAATACGCTCCAAAACTACTGGACCAATTAGAACATTCTTTCACCATTAGAATCCTACGTTTTCCCTTATGAACATAGGCATATAATATTTTCAAAAAAGTTAGAGATCCGTATGCAAATCTAGATAATATAACGCACGGTGTGAAAAAAATTCCAAAAAATGTCGTTATATCGCGTACGCTGTTCAAACTATTGACCATATAATATTTGTCTATGCTTTTGACATGCAAAATGATGTAGGTACTACAGGGGGTCGATTCCACTAACTAAATTTGTTCCAACTGCAATCGAATCGTAGCTGATGTACACCCATATTCCTATTCTGCCATTGAACAGTGCAGCTGTAGTTACGTTCCTATTGACGCCAGCTATCGATCAACATTTTATAACTCGATACCAACTCTCGAGGTAACTCGATAGATCATAACACGACGCTAACTCATATTTGTGTTTAATATTTAAATATTACATGGTAGCGTTTAGGATAAGTTTACGTGACGTTACGTTTCAATTTGTCTACAGAAATAGTAGAATGGTTTTGTGGGTAATTATTGAACTGCAGTTGAAACAAGGTGGATTGTTGAAAGTTGTGAAACAGTATAGAACTGCCCCCCAGTTTTATAGAAGACGTCAATATCTACAAAGAAGTCCACGTTACCATATGTCTAACTATTACAGCTATGTCACAATAAATACTTCTTCATTTTGAAATATGCAATAGTGACGAAACCAGGCCACATTATTGGTACCTTGGTATTAATCCTTATCGACTCTAATCATAAAGGAGAAAGATATTTGATTGTATGTTTATTTATAATAGATACACGTAAAACTTCTTAACTGATTCAAACTAAATAATTCTTTCACGAGTTTAAAGCTACTTTATGCCTGAGTAAGACACATTGTATTTGCTTCCTCCTCATCATCATCGATCATCACGCGGGTGAAACCACGAAGCGCAGTCGGTATAGTATAATATTGTGATACAAGCGAGCAAGTTGCTCACGAGTGTCATACGCACTTTTTTAACACACTTACGAGGAAAAAACAAACATGTATTGCATAAATCGTTTAAAACTGGGCTACCAAATGTCATCGAAGTCTGTCAGCTAGTTTTTAAGTTATGCTTGAGCATGAGCATACATACAGACATTTTTTCAAAACTTATTGTTCAGTAGGTAATTTTCCATTTTTCCAAGTACAGACTTTTTGGCCTCTACTCCTTCATTATAAGTATAGATAGAGGATAAATTATCCAAATATCATAAGACCGATGTCATGACCGATGGAATTAAACGTGTCATTTAAACGTTAGTCTATCCAGCAAATTAAGAATCGAAAAAAAACAATTGTCCACCTGAGAACCTCCTTTTTGAAAATTCTAGTAAATAAAATTATTTTCCAGTTTGTAACGTTACGGAGGGGACAGAATGTTGGTAAGTTAATTAGGAACAATAAGTCATGTTCAATCGTGCCCACGCTCTGTACCTGCGAGGGTAATAGTAACATTGGCCACTAGCTGCGACCCGCGGCTTCACTCGTGCAACATATAACGGTCTATATGTTTTTTTGTTTATTCGTATCGCATGTTTCTGTACAATGCGCTTTTCTTCTTAGAGAAAAATCCGTGCAGCTATAATGTCCCGTCTATTGCGAGGACTACATACTAAAGATGCCACGATTATTCGGCAACTATTCGGTATTCGGCCACTTTTTTCGCTATTCGGTATTTGGCCAAATATGGCAAACTATTCGGCCGAATACCGAATAGCAAATCATGAAAAAATAAATCTAAATATTACTCATAAAGATGTTTTTAAGCAACAAATTAACATATTCATATTTAAAATCTACCTACTAGTGGTAAGTTACAATGCATGAATACAATTTTTTCACCATTTGTTGATAGCAAACGATTGCGTTGTTCCACATAAATTATACCTGCTACCGAAAATAACCGCTCACTATATACAACTATATACTACCGGGAGATGATAAATAAACTACAAAGAAATTGCCAATTTATTGACTTCATTACAAATCTCATAAAATTTCCAAATAGGTGATTTTTTATTAGATGGAATCATTTCGCTTTTCTCGAACATTTCTTAAGGTACTCTACCACATTACAAGTAGGTATAGGTATTTAATTATTTAGTATACAGTACGTGCAGTACGATGCTACAACTATCAACAAATAAAGCGAGTTGTGACACGACCGCGACCCAATCACAAATGAAGCAAAACTGGCAGCGCCTATGTACTACTTCAGCGATGCAAGTTTTAAACTCGTAAGTGACGAATTGTGATGTGACTTGTCAATGTCACCCGCGGAAAGTACTAAGTCTTGCCGACTATTCGGCGCTTCGGCCAAGAGCCTCGCCGAATATTCGGTGTTCGGCCAAATCACTAGTCGTGGCATCTCTACTAAATACTTACACATGGTTTTTAACGTTTACGTTTATAGGTGTTAGTGATCGCCTGCGGCTTCGCCCGCGCACACGGTTATTGTCCCACTCGATCTTTTATCCGGAATATACCCAAGTATCCTATGATAGTGTAGGTAGAGGGATAACGGAGATAGCTCCGTGCTTAGTTTTATCAACATCAGTTTAGGATGGCGCCACAGTACATCCGGCAATTATAAATTTGCATTTATAATTCTTAATCACGCATAAAAACACATGTAAAGGCGAGCTATACACTAAAAAGAGTAGTCTTCTAGGAAACCTTAGAATTTTATATCATACGAGTACTTAGGTTTCTGTGCACGTTATAAATACTAAAGCTACATGTATACCTACTCGTACTTCTTAGTACCATAATATACATAATAAATACCGACATAGGTATATGTAGATAGATATATAGATATACTCTTTATTGAACACCTTAAAATAAAAAATTCAGCATAGTTGTACAGCTTAGAAAAGTGTAACAGTGTAAGTACCAAATACAATAAATAAACAAACAACCTTATTACTTACACCAAATAACATAAAACGGCAAGTACAAGTTACCAACAGTACAATACAATACCTACTCATACATGAATACAATAACAAACATACACATGATAGGCCAGTTCAAATAGCCCGTTTTTTGGAGAACATCACACTACATTTCGGATCCAACTTTTTTTATAAGGTTTAGGGTCACTCACTAAGCATTAAATCGCAAATCGCTGACAGATCGAGGTGGGATTCAAGCACCATGTTGAAAAAAAATTGTTATTCGTTCAAAATATCAAAATATCAAGTTTCAAAATATCAAAAGGGCAAAAGTTATTGAGATCATTATTGTAGAAAATAAAATTTCGCGTCTTTTATTAGGTACTTGAAACTTTTTTGTTAAACTTGCCGTTTACGATTTATCGATCTTTTAATGAACCGGTTTTTCTATCTCGGCCGATAACTCTTAAAATATAGGATTGATAAAATGCATTTATTAATTTTTAAAGTTCAGTTTATTTTCTACGTTTTACTGATGTCCATACTTTTTGAGTTTAATGTAGAAATGCCGACGCTGACTGCCATTATTAATAATAGATATTTAAATAGAAGAGGGGATGAGATTAACAATGTAACGGATTTTTACGGAGCTTAGAAGTAAAATATACTTACCTTGAAATTTTCGACTTCATGCCCGGTAGTCCAGCATTAAACAGCCTATAACTAAAAAGTAAGGATTTTAGCAAAAATAATCTAAACAAAAGTTGAAGATAATAAATGTATATAGGTATGTATTGTAGTAAAATAATCTAAACAATAGTGGTTTCTAACAATGTATAGATGCATTTTATCGGTTCTTCCAATATTTTCAGAATTTTTAGACGAGGTAAAAAAACCGGTTCATGAAATGTGTTTCATAAATCGTAAGCAGTAACTTTTACATGAAAGTTTTACCGGAAATAAAATATGATAATTTTCGCATGCGAAAAAAGCTTCGAAACCTGTGCCAATTCGCACTAGACGAAGTAGAAGATGAATTACAAAAACGATACGGGACAATACCCACTTTCTTTAATTCGCCACACATTTTTTGTACCTAATCACGTTTATAATTGTCTTTATAACTTGGAAGGGTGGCGTTTCACAGACATTAATGGTCTTGGTTATAGTTGTACAAGCTTTAAATTAATCTCCGTTCTTAGTTTGGACATCTTTACATCTCAATAAAAACGTCAGAAAAATTAAGAAAACGCATTTTTGCAATTATTCCGCACTTAACGTGAATAATGGCGGAATAATTGAACATTGCAGAATTTTCCAACATAACAAGCGTATGTATTACATTTATATAGATTAAATTGAACACGCCAAGGTTTAGTGACGCTGAAGCATGCATTCGTTACATACAATGGTTTACAGAATGCAAAGAAGGCTTATTATAATAACTACGAGCTGACCCGCCAGCGGCTTCGCTCGCTTGGTCTCGGTGTAGTGGTAGAAGCGCCGTTTTGGAATCTCGGGGTCCTGGGTTCGATCCCATTGGACAGATATTGGGATTTTCTGACAAAGAAATTCTCAACAACGGTCCGGAGTGTGGAACAGTGTCTCATAGATATGCTTGCTCCTCTAATTCATGGGACTAAAAATATATCCGGCGAAACGCAGGTGTCTAACACCGCTGCTTACCCCTGTGAGGATATATATAGGTGCGATAATTAGTTAGCTGATCTGAGTGTAGTGGTGAGAGAGCCGCTTTGAGATTTTGAGGTCCTGGGTTCGATACCCGGGTCAGTTCGTTATTGAGTGTATTCTGACAAAGAAATCCTCAATAGCGACCTGGAGTCTGGAACAGTGCACAGTAAATGCCAATAGGCTCGCCCCCTGTTACATGGGACCAAAAAATACTGTATATCTCTCGCCGAAACGTAGGTGTTTCAAACATCGCTGCCTACCTCTTCAAGGATATAGGCGTGGCAATTTATTATGTTAAATTTAAAAATAACGTGTATTTCATTAAGTATAGCATAAAGTACTCTAGGGGTTGTATTGCAAAAATAAAAATACGTGCCATAGAAGTTCTGCGCGCCGACCAGTTAATCGAGACCTCAGTTTTATATGATACCGTGTAGCATAGAGAGATCAAGCTGCGTTCTAGGATTTATGTAATAGCAAAGAAAAAATGGAAACGACTTCATCATCAAACAGTGTGAAATAACTTGCCAAAGTCGATGATGGTTCAAAAGTACCAACTTTCACAATATTGAGCGTTATTTCACACTTTTTGGTGTTAAAGTCGCTTCCAGGTTTTGATAAATAAATCTTTTCACCCATTTTAGTTACCCTTGTTAATTAAGGGATCGATTGTCATTCACCGTCAGTGATATTATCCAAATAGGCGAAACACTTTTCAGTTATTGGAGTGTAATTCAAAACTTATGTATTTATAACCCATAATGGTGCAAAGTTCTCATCAACGGAACTTAATTAAGTACAAACACAAGGTAGCTACAGTAAACCGTTGAGGAGTTCCCTTGACTGTTCTTCGTCTTCATCATCAGACCCATAATGACAGTCACAACCCATTTGGGTGTAAAGTTGTCATCAATACAATTAAATTAAGCCCGAACACCAGGTTAGAAGTTACAATAGAATAATTCTTAAATTGTGATGTTTAAGGTACAATTGTAGATATCTATATTGGACCTATTTCATTTTATGTAACTTACCATGCACCTACTGCTATTTAGCTAAAGTTATTTATTCTATCGAATGTGTAAGCCCAACATGCGTACTTGCTATTGATTGCTTGTTGAGAAATAAACTCTGTAAGCCGATGTAGGTATATAGTGGTCAGTACAGGTTTCACATCTAACGTTTTGGGTCAGCGTTGTCCTTAATCAGTTTGACGAGCGCCATTAGTCTGCGGCCGCGCGGTGTCTGTTGCTTAATGTGAGGGCCAAATGTAAGGCTTTCTTCTAATAACTTTGAAATGTTTAATTAAACTTATTGTTTCCAATAGTAGATAAAGCTACGAGATGAGTGAAAAGTTGTATGACCTATGACAATAGCTCAGTTATTTATATCTTAGAGAAACTCAGATGGTATATCCCACATACTTAGTTAGGTTTTAATTAAGGGTAAAGATATTACTTCGCAGCCACGTCGAGATATTGCTGAAAGCCAGTACTATACACCACGTTCGCCATGAAAAATTGATGATCCTGAAGTCACAAATCATCCTTCCCACCAGCTATCTCCTTTGTTTCTTTCTGTTTCATGATCATCATCATCTCAGCTGTAAGACGTCCACTGATGAACATAGGTCTCCCATACAAATTTCCAAAAGGACCGGTTGGAAGCGGTCGGCATCCAACGTCGTCCTGCTACCTTTACCAGGTCGTCAGTCCACCTTGTCGGTGGACGACCGACGCTGCGCTTGCCGGTCCGTGGCCTCCACTCTAGAACCTTTCGGCCCCATCGGCTATCTGTTCTGTGTGCTATGTGCCCTGCCCACTGCCACTTCAACTGGCTTATCTTCTGGGCTTTGTCGGTGTCTTTAGTGCTTCGAATCTCCTCATTTCTGATTCGATCACGTAGCCCACGTAACCCCGAGCATAGCCCTCTCCATAGCTCGCTGTGCGACTTTGAGCTTATCTATGAGGCCCATAGTAAGAGACCACGTTTCAGTGCCATAAGTTATCTCTGGTAACACACATTGGTCAAAAACTCTTGTCTTGAGCCATTTTCTGCTTTATCCACGTGATATAAGCAACTGCGCCAATCGCGTCAAAGAAAAAAAAAGAGAAGAAAACGAATATAATATGATAACTATAATATGTAATTTCTTTTCATTATCTAAAAACTCCTACGAAAAGAAGACATGCCCATTGAATAATACTTAAACTGGGATAACGCGGGTGTAGTTGTGCTCGTTTTGTACTACGTGCGGTTGTTAACAGGATCTTGAACCACTAACTCTCTTGTTTGTTTTCTTGTTCAGCATATTTGGGCTGTGCTGTGCGCACGACGTGCCGTACTGCGTCTCTTCTCGGATACATTATCCCGACATACCTTACGTATAGCTCGAAATGCACGCGATAAGCCGCGAGCAGGCGCCAGCGCGGGCTGCGGGGCGCGGGGGCGGCGGATCAGCGGCTGCTTTGTACCTATTCTATTATTTCATGATCCGATAAAAAAGGAATAAAGGCTCGCGACCTAAACGCAGGAATGTTGTAGATTTTGTATTAGGCGGGCGCCGGCGCCGGCCGCATTAGTGCCCGCGAGCGCGACACCGGTTACACATTAGCCCAGCGCGTCCTGCCACCCCGGCCGTGGCGGCCCATCCGCCGCCGCGACACCGTCCGAAATGGATCTTCAGTCGAACACTTAAATCTTAGTTTTTAATGCGTTCAAATTGTGCCATGTGCCCGTATCACTCGCGCGCGTCGAAATCTCGCTCGCGTCGAAAGGACGTTACTCCATTATCTATCCGGCGAGTGTGCGACGCAGCGCCGCAGCGTAGAGCCCGGATTGGGTTGTTCGGTGGCAGACGCAAGCGAGCCACGTCACCCGCCTACTTATCGATCGGACAATTTAGCCGATACGTGTGTACGAGCCATATATCAAGCGGGCCGAGCTGCTGTCCGGCGCGTCGCCCGTCCGTCCCTCTAATGAGCGCCTGATTGCCGCTCGTCGGCGACACATAACTTATTGACAACTAGGGACCGATAACGGCTGAGCCTAGACTTTATTACAATTACAACTCTCGGGAACATGCTGAGCTATGTCTCGCTTGTACTACATTTGTTCGCCGGACCTGTCTGCTTTACGTTCAAACTTACGTACCTACCTACCTAATTAATTGTAATTGTAATAAAATTAATTAGTACAGACAGTAAGAACAGTAACATTTCCAAATTGACCTATAGGTCAGTAGATTGTGCAGTCGTTAACTTATTATACGATTTGAAAAAGACCCGACCGATGTTGATGATTAATTATTAGGTATCCAATAACTGGACTAAAAACTAGTTATCTATATAATATAATAACTTCAAGAATTATCCCCCAACTCCTAACTAACAAGGGATTCATCCATCATCAGCTCACCTGAATAACTCAAAGGTAAATAAGTAGCGGTATAGGTATACGAGCCTGTAATATTAATAAAAATGTCCACTAACTCATAATAGAAACATAAGATGATCAGTACCAGATGCAAATACATGAATAGTTGAAGAAAATATACGAGTATAAGACACATATATCTATATAAAATTTGAGGAATGCTCTTAATTTTTCTAGGATACAATCATCACATTCTATCTCAGTGCCAATGATGGGACCATTTGAAAAGTAAGCCCTATCAAACGAAAAAAAAATGTTCTCAAATCAATCTAGGCGTCATCAAGTAATCGGTGAACATATATAAAAAAAAGAGTCCATCGAATTGAGAACAAAGTAATTCGCAATACCTAGAATTGCCAGCTTATACCGCATCGGAAACCAAAAACTAGCCATAATGTAATCAGAAAACTTATTATGACCAATCTCTATAGTGTTCGTTCTTCTCACACTCCATCAATATAATATGCTGTATGTGTACTTCCTCTAATACCTATACCAGATTCAGTACAATATTTTTTTGTTAATATAAGATCTAAACTTAGCACACTTTCCTCTACTAGCTTTAACCTGATACTTCCAATAGAATTCGGTCAACTGCAGATCATTAATCTAATAGATCTCATTATCGTTTAGTTAGGATATGAGATGGAATCCATTGCATGAATGGGTAATTGTTCAACTTTAATTCATTGTGTATGCAAAAGGTAAACATTTTCCATATTTTTTTTTCATTTTTTGAACGTAGTGGTAGGACTCCAGCAGAGCCCGCCGCGCAAAGTGCCACACTTTTGCCAGTTATTCAACCGTGAAGCAGTAGTGTGCAAACATTACTGTGTTTCAGTTTGAAGGACAATGGTGGCAGTGAAATTACAGGGTAAGAGATTGAGCCTCTTATATCTCAAGGTGAGCTCGTCGACGAGCTCACCGACGAATCATTAGAGAATCGTACGGCTGAATCACACGGCTGAATCGCACGGCTGAATCGCACGGCTGTTTCTCTAGCTAGATCCTGTGATGTACGGGCCGCCACCTGCGCCGCCGCCTGCAGTCTGTAACCAAGTTGTGTGGGGCAGTATGTGGTTTGATTTGAAGGCCACGTTACCTTGTGACATCACTGTACGAATGAAACGTTAAAAGAAGAGCTTCAGAAGTAAAGATTCCTCTGAGTGATGCGTGCAGCGCAATACGCGCTGTGCAGATGTAGAAGGCGTTTGGTCGCACTGCGACATTCATGTATGTACGAGTATCTAAATAACGAAAAGCGTTAGAAAGTACACCTACTTCTATATAAAGTTGTTAACTAATATCGATGGTGTTGGGATTCATCAATGAACCACTTGTTTGGACTGTCTTTTATTTTTAACCATCTTTAAAAATGTTCGCTTGTATGTATTTTTTTTGTGTCTTTCTTTTTTTTCTCCCCCATTTGTGAACCGACTCTAAAAATACTTTTTTGGTTGGTAGAGTACACTTTCGAGGTGGTTCCATTTAAATTTCATCAAATTGTGTCAAGCGGTTTTGAGTTACACTCCAATAACTGAAAAGTGTTTTGCCTATCTTGATGATATCCTTATTGATGGTGAATGACAATCGATCCCGTAAGTAGCAAGGGTCACTAAAAAGGGTGAAAAATTGGAAAAAACTTTATTACGTATCTTACAGTTTGTGGTTATTACACACTTTTTTGTGTTGAAGTTGGTTACATTTTATGGTAATTTTCTTTTGTATGAAATTATTTGACTATAATATGTCACGTTTGGCTTTAAATCAGTTTTGTTCTAGAAGAAACTGGACGTGAATAAAGTTAACTTCTTGTACTTTGTCACTCTACTTTAGCAGCCGGCTACTTATTGATATTGATTGATAAAACTCTATAATATAATAATCAATAATGTTAAATCCTTGATACACACTTACACTAGCAATTTTCAAACTTTCGCGATGTGAACACATATTTACCTATATTATATTAACGGGGCTTAATCGCGTTAGTAATAGTATTTATTTACCTCGACGTTTCGATCAAGTTGCATTGACCGTGTTCACGAGCGGAAAATTCGGCCAAAGATCATATTGCAGCTGTAAAGAACCGCCACATAAATAAATCTGCGATCGCTGAACATCTGCTCGAGTCAGGACCTAATCACTGGATTAAACTTCACGACCCCAAAATTCTCTCTACGGAGCGTCACTTGTTTAGATTGTTAGTCTATAAGTAGAGCTTTAAGTGATCATGACTGAACTTCACTTCTTTCTAGTGGAACCTTAGATGAAGCTGTAGAACTTTCATGAAAATGTTATTAGAACTAAGAGACATTTATATTCCGTGCAGGTATGTACGAGCTAATCATTGTCTAGTATGGTATTCATAAAAATTACAGTAACTCTTATAAAATTTTACGGGAACGAGCGAAGAGAGTGGAACATGTATGCTACATAACCTATATTACAAAATTTGAAAAGTCTATTAGGGACGACCTTAATGCATTTTGGTATTTTATTAAATCTAATAAAAAGCACAACTCATATCCGTCTACTATGTCGTACAAAAATTCTAATATCACTACTGGTGTAGAAATATTGTAATGCCTTTGCCGACTTTTTTAATTCTAATTATTTACAAAGTCTTCGGGGTCTCATACCTCTTCTTCTATTAAATCAGAACCAACCTCTTCTGTGGATTTATCTACAATTGAAATTAATAACTCCCGTATACTTCAGCTACTTAAAAATCCGGACTGTAAAATACCTGCTGGGCGTGATGGCCTTCATCCTTACCTTTTGAAAAGCTGCGCTGCAGATCTTGTTTATCCTATCACATTATTATTCAGAAGCTCTATTGATGAAGGTTTGATGCCTAAAATATGGAAAACTGCAAGCATAACACCGATTCACAAGAAAGGAACAAAGCGTGACATCTGTAATTATAGACCTATTTCTAAGGTTTGCATATTGGCAAAAATGATTGAAAAGATGGTACACGATGGTATGCTGCTTTAAAGTACGCTTTTATACCACAGCAGCAAGGGGGTTTTAAAGGTCGGTAAAAAAAAATTCGGTGACTTTTATCGATGTAGTTACTGCCGGCATGGATTAGGGCGGCCAATTCAACGCTGTATATACGGACTACAGCAAGGCAATTGATCGAATTTAGCATATTATCCTACTAGATTAACTCCAAGATGCTTGGAAAACGAGGTGACCTGCTAAGATTGTTTACCTCATACGTCGAAGATTGATGCTAAACTGTAGTACTGGGTGGATATGCGTCGGCATTGGTCACCTATTACATTGGGTGTGCCGCAAGGATCTATACTCGGTCTACTGCTCTGTATTATTTTTATCAACGATATCTTTTCGTGCTTTATATACTCTGATTTTCTTTTATTTGTCGACGTCATGAAGGTATTTAAGCCGATCAATACCAGTCGAGGTCTAGATTTGTTACAAAGCGATCTGGATAGTCTTCATGCCTATTGTGTCATGAACAAATTTGAGCTTAACGTAACTAAATGCTTTTGCATTACTTTAAGTCGGTCTAATAAAACTTTACCCTTTGACTATAAAATTAATGCGCAGTCTCTAGTGAGATGTCATAGTGTAGTTGACCTTGGAGTCACTCTCGATTCTAAACTCTTATTTGACGAGCATATAGAAAACATATCTTCTAAAGCTATGAAAACTCTCGGCTTCTTATTTAGAGTAACAAAAGATTTCCAAACAATCAAAACAATAAAAATTGTTCTTCAGTAAGAAGTTAGCTTGAATATGCTTCACAAGTGTGGAATCCTCAATTTGCTAAATATATAGATATGGTAGAAAAACCACAAAATAAACTCTTAAGGATCATTAACTATAAACTCAAAGTCCAAAGTGCTGATTATGTGGACAGTTGTAGACGTCACCACATATTACCTCCCTATGACAGAAGGGAAGCAGCAGATCTTACTTTCTTGCACAATATAATATTAAATATATAAGTGACTCTTCGAGACTACTATCTGTGATTGAAATAATAACACCATATACGAGTAGGTCGTATGATCGTCGAAATTATTTACAGTTATATGCTCTTCCCTGTGACTCCAACTATCGTCATAACTCTATCCTTCCTCGCACTATTGATATTTTTAATTCAAAATATTCCAAATTAGTTGATCTCTTTGTAATGAAGCAAACTATATTCAAACTCTTGATGAGCAAAGCGCTTGCTCATCAAGAGTTTGAATATATTTTGCTTCTTACACTGACTGATGTAAATGTGCTTAATGTTTTTTTTATGAATTATCTGTATTTTTTGGTAAATCATGTTTTATATGGCTTTATGTTGCTTGTAAACTTATATTCGAATCTTATTTGTGTGCATCACTTTACTTTTTGTTTCCTGTTCGTGTTCTTCAATCAAGCACGATTACCTATTGTTACCAATTTGCATTCAGGGCACTTACATTGTTATCATAAGCGAAAACTGTTAGGCTTTTGTATTCACAAGATCCTTATACTACATTATTAAATAAGCAGCTGTTTGTTTTCCGTGTAAATAAAAATAAAATAAATAACTTGCTTAATTTCCTCATTAATATACACTTGTGTGTTGTAGCCATTCACTGAAATAACTTATGGCCGTAACTTTTATTGCTGAATTTGGATAAGGTTGAATATTTTTCTATCCAAGTTTTGACGTTTTGCGCTACCATGACAGGTTATTTATGTTATATTCATGCTACGAATAAATAATTATATTTTCTTAGTAATCATGTATGATTTTGGGATCCGCACAGTATAATACCCATTTAGCAAAATGTCCCGTATTCCTAATACGTTGTGCCATGTTCTGTAACCAATGCAATATCATTAAGTAATTAAAAAACTATTAAAATCTTGTTGTTTCCACAACATATCTGTCACTTTTATACTCGTATCACATGAATCTGTCATCATTACCAACCAGAATTTGTAATAAGCAATAAGCGTCGACTATATATAATAGTACTAGCACACTACAAGTGTGAGCCGGACTCGGGGACTTGGTCACTACATGAACGTTTTGTCAAATATCACACGTAGTGGCAGGCGATAGCCATGAATATAGCTCTAACAAAGGTGTTTTGTAAAAACAACCGATATTACATTGATAAATTTTACAGGAAGTTGAAATAACTTTATAAAATGGAAATCGTGGAATTATATAACTTATACTATTTACCTACACAAAAATAAATAATAATGAAAACTTTATGCATCATATCTTTTTTATCAATATATATATATATATATATATATATATATATATAGGTATTTTTAGTTTAAAGTTTTTCTTTGCTTAATGTTTCCAGCAAAAGCAGCCAAAGTCCTGGACATTGGTCATTCTTCTTAAGAAATTTTGTAAAAGTTTAGAATATAACCAAGTTTAGAAAAGGATGGTTTGTGAAATAAAATACAGATTTTCAACTTATCATTATACTAACTTTAATCATACCGCATTATCACTCGCAGGCATCACTATTAACATATTGATATCAATGTCGTCTTGACTACTACATGGGAGGACATCTCGACATAGCTCTTGACAACTGTCGGGCCTATGAACAAAAGCACTCAGCCGAAGTATATCTTGTGCTTTTGCTCTGGGTATGGGTAAGCTTTCCAAATTAAGCCGCTTCAGCTCGATCATGTCACCAACTTTTTTTGTTGCAAACTGTGCAGCGTGTGTACAAACCATGAGTGGCATCTTTTTTTGTATATTTGGACTGTCAAACTTGTGCAAACTGTGTTGGCTTCTCTGTCTAGGGAAACTTATGATAAAACCCTTGAAAAATAACCGCGAATTTAGAGCTTTGACACGACATGACATAACTTGACACTGGGGCAATATACAACTTTTTTGTTTAAGAACGGCCAATGTCCATGAATATTGGCTGTTTTTGCCAGATACATTATGAACTTTGGTTGTTTTTCCAGAAACAGAGTAATTTTCGAGCAACATTTCCAGCGGACGTTGGCTGTTATTGATCTTATTGTAATAAGCAAACCCAAGTACAACATTCAAAGTATCCATAGAGCTAATAAAAACAACTTCGAAAAAATGTGACATTGGTTGTGTTTCCAAAACACCCTTCTTGTTACAAGAATTTATATCCAGGAAAAAAAACTCTTCGCAAACGAAGTCGTGGGCAAAAGTTAGTTGTTTATAATCCGCCACAACAACTGGCTAATGAATGGCTGGTGGAAATTACAAGACTAGCTATTACAGTTTCGAAGAGACAGGCCATTCAAGGGAACCCGTACAGACACACGGGCAGCATAATGCGGGCTTAACAATAATAGTTCCCGTAGACGCGTACGGAACCGTCAATATCTATGAACGTAATAAATAGTACATTATTGTTGACACCTACATTAGTAGACGTCATCTCTAAATATGAACACATAACGGCAACGATGATATTATGTGGAGTTTAATTTTACATTTTACAAACGGTTATCATTTCGCAGGCCCATAAATACCTTATATATAGAATATAATTAAATGCATGCTTTAAGTTTATGTTTCAAGTCAATAAATTTGCCAAAATCTAAAATACTTAATTTGTTAGTTGCACCCCTCCGGTCCCGTGACATTTTCTTAGATTATATTATTTAAAGTTGTTTTACATTTTGTAGATAATCTCATTTTCGTAGACGTGACATTTCGCAGACGATATATTTTGTGACGACGTGTTTTATACCACCTGCTCGATAATGTCCAATTACATATCACGCTATTTCAACGTAATTTACATCCCCAGGGAGGTAATGTTGTATGAACACTCCCCCTCCACCCTCAACCCTTCTATCTCTTCCTTCCTATCATCCTTTCTCAAAGGTCGGCAACGCATCCTCGAGACCTCACCTCTGGTATTGCGGATGTTCGTGGGCAACGGTATCACTTACCATCAGGTGAGCTGCTTGCTCGTTTGCCAACCTATCCCATAAAATTGTGGGATCAAAGTAATTCGGATTCGAAACGTCAGTTGTAGAAAAACTGGGGATAGAGATATTTTTACAAAAATAAAACAGTTTAAGATATTTGTCTCACAATAAGCAGGAAGTATCTGTCCTGTGTTGTACCTATAGCACTGTTCTACACTGTATTACATATAATTACGTTATTACTACCTACCTGTAAAATAAAAGGTTGAAATCTGTTATTATGATATGCTCGTATTATAAGAGCTGTGAAACATGTACTGTATTTATAGAAGGTATAATAAATAAATTACAAAATTACAATTACAATTCTAAAATGGATTAATTATTGTGTCTGGTTCTGCGACAGCTGAAGGATACATTTATTTTACTTTTTAAATAAATAAATGTTTTTTTATGTAGCCCTGAGTTTTTGTTATCTCATAGTAGGTATGAAACTCCAGGATAAAGCCTGCTTTCGTCATGGTCTGCTTGAACCCGCTCAGAACTCTACATAACTGCCTCGCTCCGCTTGGGATTTATATTTTGATCCCCTGGCTGCACTCAGGGATTAACCCTAGAGTCCCCATTACGCTTAGGGTCCATTATACCACCAGTGTCATTAGAACACTCCTTAACTCCCTCGGTGCATAATCTACTATTGAAAACATATTTTTGTATTTTTACAAACCTACTACATTTATATACTTTTATATCTTTTATAAGTGGTCTCGTAAGTTTGTACATTTGCTATTCATCAAGTTATTGCGGTAAATATTTTATTGATTGTTTTTTTATTTTAATTAAAGTATACCATACAGTCTAGTCATAGTCACATACATAAGTAGGCCATTAAGTGACTCCTGTCTAGTTCCCGTTCTAGTAAAGCGGTGGATGTATAACTAAAACATCCCAAGACGTTCAACAAGGAACATACAAAAACAACGTTTTATAATTTCGCACACTTTCCCTACACTCGTATTCTGTCAAGAACACTTAGCGGTTAACAATCCACCACTGTTACACGTCGAAACTACAAAATACATTAATCTAAGAAAATTTAACAACCAACGATACTCATTGTTTGGGGTTTTTCCGCCATCCGTTCTACTACTCCATTTATATACGAGTACTTAATTAATACATAATTCCCGGAGATGACGTCAGTAGTTGTTCCGTGCACGAGCGGCTCAGGCATGTGTTTGACATTGTAAGATACACAGTTTTGTGGTAGATGATAGTAGGTACTTGCTATTACAATTATCAGTCATACGCATACTGTACTATCACTCAATTTTTTGCCTGAACATCTTAAAGATGAATTTGGCGTGATATGACCATTCACTAACCCCGCCTATTATCTGCTAATTGGTGTTATTAAAATAACTACTACTTTCTATTATAATATAATACAGTAATTCTATTCAAGGTATAAATACTAAGTTGATATAGGTAGATTTAATTTAGATATATATAATGACGGTTATAAGTAGAAATCTTAGTACTTTCGACACGTTTAAAGAACTACTACTTTTTATTATAATAAAATCTGTGCTAGTCGCAACTGACCTGACAAACTCATGAAATTTCTAAAAAATGTACGTACAAAAGATTTTTACAACGGAAATGCCTATTATGGCTGTCATTGGGCAATACAATAAAAGGCGTAGTTAGCTTGCAATGCACGTGTGCAAAGCAAAACCTTTTTAAACTGGTCAGGCAAAAAATTGGGTGATAGTACATACCGAGCTTGGTGTGAGTTATTTGAGTGGTCAAATGAGTAGCCTCACCGTCTGCTACCTCGGGCGTAGAGGATGGCAACAGCGGCACCTCTCAATACCGACAGTCCTCTTCCCCTGCGGCCACACCGCGTCCGCCATCTAACGGTGGCGGCCCCGTCATGGTCTCGGAAGGCAAGGAGAGCGGCTCACCTTAATACCGCATAAGTACAATATAGTGATCCATCACTTAGTAAATGCAAGCCAGATTTATCAAATATTTACGTCGATAATTTGAGAACGTAAAAACGCAGCGCACGACGCCCTCGGTCAGTAGTCGAAGCACAACCTGCGAAATCTTGTGAGGAAGGTATTAGGCTTCTCGTATGAATAACTAGGGATGGGAGCTTCATTCATTCGGGAAGAAAGCTGACGGCCACAGGTTTCTCTTCGAACGCTGGACTTGAATATGATGTCACTATCTGTTCCATACCATGCAATTTCTGCTTACAAAAACACATTTTGGGAAAAACACATTCATTCAACAAACAATGTGTTGCCCTTGGGTGATAATGGCAATCATTCCTTCTCCAAGAATTTACAAACAAACATGTATGGGAAAGGGTTACGGAACTTTAAAGTTTCTCATAACTCAAGATTATTTTCTAACCATTTCAAACATACACACTATCAAGGGATATGTTCAGGTACTAGTATTCGAGTGCTTTTTTATATTTAACTGTTTGAAAGGAATCTGATGATGATAATTTAGTCACTTAAAACTGGTTAAATTGGTTTCTATTAGCGTAACGTATTTGAAGAACTTCCTCAAGTGCACCGATACTGAAAAGAACTGCAGTTCCATCCGTTCTTTATGAACCCAAGAAAGTTCTTCAGCTGTAGCTGCCAGAGAGTAGGGATGTTTGCAACGTACTTCAAGTGAAGAAATGTATCCGACTCCTTCACAACAAGTAACTGCTGAAGATGACATTAATGTTTTGCCAGATGCAAGTTTGCCGCAAGTTCCCCACTTTTAAGACGAAGTCGAAGTTCCAGAACCAACAGCTGGTGTATGTGTACAATACAGCTTGAAATTCAATTCCAACTCATACTCCTCATTCATTTAGACTTTTTTCAATGTTCTCTAATGCTAAATCTATTTTATTTCACTTACTGGATTGGAAGATATTAATAAGTTTAAGTTATTGTTGTCTACACTACTACGCGCGGCAAATGACTTGCATTACAGAGGCAATCAAGATGTTAATGTTTCTATTGTTTTGATGTTAATCAAATTAAAAAAAAACAGAACTTGAACTTTCCAAAATGTTTCATAGAAGTTGGAATTTATATTCATAACATGATTAAGTTTGTCAATCACACGTTACTAAATTAGAGGCATAAAATGAAACCGTGGTCTAGTAGAATATACTTCATGTCAAAATTGTTCAAGGAGTATCATCCATCTACACGAGTAATGGGAGGCACCTACTGAGGTAAACATTGCAACACCCACGTATCCCACTGCATAATATGCTATATTTTTAGTAGCTTTAAACACTACAACACAGTATTTTTTTGTTGATTGATGTCATTCTGCTCTGACTGACTTAGAACAAAGTCCACTCTTAGCTATTTGTGATGAAAAGACGCAATCCTGCCAAATCGCGGCCGTATGTACAGAATTTACGAAAATGATAATGCAATAAAAGTCAAGCGATTGCAGCGCCATCTGCTCATAGCTTTCGTTTACTTCCCATTCCACGCCACCCCAGAGCAACAAACAACAACGCGCGGACATCACATAATTAACTATTTGAAGTGCAACTGTCTAGAGCTCATATTTCCAAGCTCATTAATTAATTACGTAATAATACACTCCTTATACAATGACAATCTTAGTAGCATAATATCGCTTTGAAAGAAGCTATAAGTACTTACCTAAGTAAGTTTTGAAACAAATCAGATTTTGAGTCAGGATATGTCCGGTGTGCCAGGTCGATCAATATGTTTAAGCTTGTATTGTTTTCAGTCATATGTGTAATGTAATTGTGTGCAATACCACTCCTACACTCTACCAATGTCACGAAGGCATTTCTAGTGCAAAAAAATGAGTATCAGAGCTGTTTGCGGTGTCGGTCCTCTTGACTCGTGTAGACCACATTTTAAAAATCTAAAATTATTAACTCTAACGGGCTTGTACATCATGCAAGCAGGACTTTATGTAAAAGAGCATCCTCACCTATTTGAGAAATTAGAAAATACTAAGTATCCTCCACTAGTTAGTAGAGATCCCACCAGGCTGCGTACACCCACTTGTAATACTGCCTTATGTACTCGAAATTGTAATGTTATGTCTATTAAAATATTCAACAAAATTCCGGTGGCGATCAGGGAGCTCGCATATATAATAGATTAGTAGCCAAGGGCTGTAAGACATGCCTACACCCGAGCTAACTACTCTGCTTTACATCTCGATTGTGAGGTAAGTAGAAAAAACCGGCATTACAAAAATAAAATTCATGACTATTATACTCAAACGAAAACAAGGCTGAATAGCGAAGCGACCTCTTTTGTCATTGGGCTGAATGCATGATGTCTATTGCCAGTATGATGGTTAGATGTACGCGAACTTTTTGAAAGAGTGAAGTGTTTTTTTATTACTTACCGCCCTAGGGCTTTTCTAGCTACATTATTATCCTAGAGCGCTAATTGGTCACCCACAAGCCCCATTTGAGGGTAATAAGGACCTACTTACTGAATATGAGAGACGTAAAATATTTTAAATTGAAATTACACCAGTGGCTGACTGAAAACTGTTTCTATACAATCAAAGAATTTATGGATTTTAAAAAGTGACTATTTTATTATATTGTAATATAGGTACTTTATGCCTTTGAATTTAATTATATTATTCGTTGGATGTGTAATGTCAGCTGTAATTATAATTGTTTGACTAATAGTGACTAAGACATTGTAACATTATGGGCCTGACATCTTTTAACTTTAAGTTTTATAATTATTTGACATTAATATTAGTTAATTTACGAGTAATTGCAATTGCAGTCTATTAATGTATATACATTTAAACTGTATTTTTTTTCTGTTTGCAACTGTCATTGTAATATATTTAATTTTTGTATGCCAGTTATGTTTCGTGCAAATAAACAAATTTCATTTCTTTTCAACATTTATAGCGTTCTAGGTATTTAATTACTGAAACCGTATGAATAAAATATTTTCGTAAATCTTTTGGTGGTTTCTCTGGCCGGAGAATGAATGTCGTTTGAAGAAGTACCTACTCGTAACCCAGACTACCAACTCCACCTGCTCGTCATATTGTGTACCAAGTCGTTATGTAGAAGGAAAGTACCTACTCTACTTCTGCCGAGTTATCATCTGCAATACATGCAAGTATAAGGAGTGCGATAACAAACATGATTTGTATAAACTTACTTGATTGAAAAAGCTCTACCTCTGTGGGAAGGCAGCAGTACAGTATTTGAAATAAAAATGTTTAAGAACTGAAGTTCACCAGTTCGTCCTTAATACCTAAATTGACAAAATATTTTAATTGCTTAAAGTTGATCGCTCTAATTAATAGATGAATAAAAAACTTATCTGATTTTCATGTAAACTGAAGTATCAGCCCGCTACGTTCCCATTGCAGGGATTAAGGACTTCCTCTCTTACAGAGGACCACATCCACCACGCGGACCCAGTGCGACTTCGTGGATACGATAGTGTCAACAACTGAGACCAATGGGTCGACGGGTGCTCTGAAGCACGAGTTGAAAGTGCCACTAATAGCCTATGAACCGCACTACGAATAGAGGTGGATGTTCTCAGTTGAGAGCGACAAGACAACCTGCACTGTGAGCGCTTCATGGATCCATTACAACATTTCTGACATTCTTATATATTCGCGATAGTACATTGAAAGTACATAACTCGATACGAATTGAATTGCGCACGTTTTGAACACTTTCCTGTGATTGTGGACGTTGGTAGAGTGACTGATGCACGAAGTAAAGCATATTTTAGTTGGTGGCAACCCTAACTGCAATAGAAATCTTTTAACCCGTCCGAATCAGCAACTCTCATTCCAGGCAAGTTTCATTCATAAATCTATTGTTATTTTTTGTCCTGATGCGGACGAGTTAATAAAGTGTGATAAGTGAAAGCCGTGATCGATGCCCGCTGCTGGTTAGGTAGGTATTTTATGTATATTTTTTTTATTACTTTTTCTTATTGTGTAAAGCAGACGGTTTTCCAAACGTAATAGGCATTCATGCAATGAGCTGACCCGATTGGACCTGATGATCTATTTTAAAAGAGTCTGCGCCTAAAGTACAATACAAAGTAAAGTTGAATAAACATTTAAACTGTTATTTCTTGGGCAGGTTCCCTGTTTATCACTTGAAAGTTTCACTGTTAAAATATCCTCTCTCAGCAAACCCGACCTTGAGAAAAGGAATACATACATATGTACATACATATATGTTACACGTAATCAATGAGCTCTATACTACTGATATACTGTTGAAGAATATGTCCATCTACAAGGTCACTTCTTATTTTATATGTATAAGGACAGTTGCAGAATTTGTTTATTGCAACTAGCTACCTAAAAATGTATTGTCAAACAAAGCATCAACTCTATGCCTGACGCAATATCGTAACTTGTCACCGCGTCTAGCGTTTTATAAATACGTAGCGTTGTAAATAACCAGTAGTACTAAACATCACTACGGTATTGTAGTAGGTACTTCTCTTGCTCAAAGTTGCATAAAAAAACAACGTCTGATGCAAGTTGGTACCACGTCCAAAAATCTGGAACCAACGTTAATTTCCATTTTGAAAGTACCGTTAGACATGTCCTTACAACATAATATCTTGCAAACTAGGTGTATGACCTACACAGCGCGCAGTAAACAGTAAATCCTTTTCGCTGACGCGGTCCCTCCCGGCACAATGCGAGTAGTACGGTACGGATGTCGTGTGCTGAGTGCGCACAACGTGTGTTGTATAATGTCTACATCGCTTACGAGCATATTTTGGCATTTAATGTGTGTGTGTTTGAAATATGATGCATTCCAACATGAGTTACTTGGGTACAGTAGTGTATACCGCACCTGCAGTGTACCAGACTAGTAGGTACACTATTTACGTCTAGTACCTATCTATGTAGAAAATTATAAAACCTACTGATATAATGTTATGTATGTTAACAAAGAATGGTAATTTATTAATATATGTCATTATTAAACAATGTTTGCAATGTTTTCTAAAACATTTAATAGCGAAATGTGAAAAATGACTAGTCAAAATACATTTTATCAGTCAAAGCTACGTTGAATGCTTACAAGTTTACAATAGTTAATTAAAATCTGTTATTCAATTAAAACTTCAATGTTTATGTTTTAAAGTTTCATCATTGTGATAGGTACTCACCGGAATCTGACGGGACAATCAAGAACTAGACTACCATATTTGCTCTACCAACAACTCTACATTACATATGTGGCAGCTAGCGTCATCTATTGACAGATCTAGCAATAAGCTCCAGACCCACTACCGTACATTTTATTTTGTTTACAAGCGCCATCTGTGCTTTATACTAGAAGTTTTTAATTTCTTCACTAAGCAATAATTTAGAATGATATCTAATACTCTTTCAATTGTTTTCATTATATTAGTATTTTATTTTAGAATTTGTTTCTAAAACATTAACAAGTTCTGGTCGTGGCAAGTACCAATTTATTAAATACTCGTAGTTGCCTAGTACCCACCGCACTATGAATAGAGGTGGCTGCTTATTGCATACCTTCATAACTTAACATGCCCGAAGTGCATTTAGTTCCCCCTAAACCGCATAGATGGCGTAAGTAACCACTTTTCTACTAACTACTAAAATATCAGTGTTTGAAGACTGTTCACCACACCACACACAACTGCACGTAGGTAAGTACTTATGAGTGCTTACCGCTGCGTTATCAGTTGAGCAAACATCGCTCTTATCAGTTTGATTGATGATATTATTTTTATACTTTTAGTGTGGACATGTAACCACGCAATAGTATCTGGGACGTTCTACGTTCTAGCTCACAGCGTTCGATATTTTGTATTTATTTTTCCTCATCTAACCATCCATAGATAACAGTAGGTACCGAGTCTAAACCTTCGTATGAGTTCAGGTGAACCCTGTTGCCATTCCATCACATACCTATATACCAGCTTTACTACGCAGTGCTGAAACTGTTATTGTTAGTTAGGTACCTACCTATTGCTTAAGTAACGTGTTTTACTTTAGGTAGGTACCTAGTTGAGATAACGTTCACTAAAACCCATTTCAATTTAATTCATTTATTCAGGTGTTACTTTGTGGAAATGAATAATAATATTATGTTAGTTAGAAGTTAGCACTAACTTCTAACTAACAGGATAGCACTCTCCTTCTAGCGCTCGGCGAGTCAACGTCTCCTGACGGTGCGTCGTGTAAAGGCGAAACACGTGCCGAAGACTTTCTGGTTAAGTTAGTTGCATGTCGGTGCTTATTCTGTACAGTTATACTGCCTGCATGCATCTTATGCGTGCGAGGGAGCGCGGTGCACGCTGCATATTGTGCATAGGCATCACGGGTCTCGTCTCGCTCAAGTGCGGTTGAGCGGGGAAAGAGTACCAGGGCACATTGCCCTCTTCTCTGGCACGTCTTAGCCCATTACTATGGGCCAGTCTTTGGGTTGGGATTACCACGGCCTCACGATACTGCCACCCCAGTGACCAATAGGTAACTGGGCGATCAAGGCCGCGCCAGGTGGAACTCCCGCCTACACGGGTGAAGCCCAGCGGACCGATCAGCTACACAGTCGCTGGCCACTGGGGGCAGCACTGATACAGCCGTGGCATCCGAACTCTCTTCTTCTTTGTCATCTCCGGTGTCTGTGGGAATCAAGTCCCGTGGTAATGGTTTCGATTTTCGTCTGCCTTTCTCGTCTGGTGGTCTTGCGTGTAAGGGTGCGATTCCTCTAAGGGTTTCGTGGTTGGCTGCGTCTGCTCGTTCAAACATTTTCGCGGCGAGTGTCTTCACGAACTCTTCGATCGTGTTCATATTAAGATCCCGGTGGATAGTGGTGTTCCTGACGTATCTGGGCGCATTCACTATCGCCCTGAGACATCTATTTTGAATGGTCTGCAGTTTTGTCCGGTTTTTTCTGGATGCGTAGGCATACCACGCCGGAGCCGCGTAGGTGATTCGAGGCCTGATATACGTCTTGTATATCAGAACCTTGGTCCGGAGTGGTAGCTTTGAATTCAGTGCTGGCATCAATTTGATTCTGGCCGCTGTCGCCTTCCCGACGGTGCGCTGTACGTGTTGGTGGAAGCTGAGGTTTCTATCAATAGTAACTCCGAGGTATAGAACTTCTGTCCTCCACTCAAGGTTTTCACCCATGAGTTTCAGTTGAGTGGGCAAGTTGGTTCTTCCTGTGATCATTGCCTGGGTCTTGGCGACATTCACCGTCAGCCTCCACTTCCGTAACCATTCTGGTAGGGCGTCCAGAGTCGGTTGTAGGCGGTTTACTGCGTTTTCAGTCTTGAACGAGGTTGCGTAGTAGGCTGCATCGTCCGCGTATAGTGCCAGCTTTGCGTGCCCAATGACCGGTATGTCATTGGTGTACCACGAGTAGCACACTGGCGAGATGCAGCTTCCTTGGGGGACCCCCGCCCTCACGGGTTTCTCTGTAGATATCGCGTCTTCTACGGATACTACAATCCTCCTGTCTTGTAGGAAGGACGCGATGACTTCAACCACTCTTTTAGGTGCTGTGGACGTCGACAGTTTGTAGATGAGGCCCTCATGCCACACCCTGTCGAACGCTTTTTCCATGTCCAGCATGACTGCTGCGACATACTCCTTCTTGTTGGCGCAGGTGGCCATTTCACCGACCATCTTGGTGACTTGCAGAGTCGTCGAGTGTTCCGCCCTAAACCCGTACTGTTCTGCTCTGGGAATGATGTGCGGCTTCAGGTTGACCAATAACAATCTTTCGAAGAGTTTCGAGATGGTGCTTAAGAGAGTTATTGGTCTATAGCTTGCTGGCTTCTTCGGGTCTTTTCCGGGCTTAGGTAGGACGACTACCTTTCCCATTTTCCAACTGCAGGGGAAATGGCCACTGCGCATAATGCCATTAAAAATCCTCGTGAGGGCCGCCACGGGTTTTATGGGCAGGTGCTTGAGGGCCTCATTGGTGATTCCATCGAGTCCTGGGGCCTTCTTGTTGGGCAAGCGCTTGATCATCCTTGCCACTCTTCCCGGCGAGTAGACGATTTGCTCTTCGTCGGGTGGTACAGGTTGTATCAAATAGCTTCTGACGTGTTGCAGTATCGTCTCCGCGTGTTGCTGGTCGCTGATTGGGTTTGGCTGAAATTGTTCTTCCAGGTGCTCGGCGTGTGCCTCCGCCCGGTCTGTAGATACAAATTTCAGCTGACCATCGCGCCCAATCAGGGGTCGCACTGGTTCCTTCGTAGAGGTGAGCTGACGACAGAGACGATATAAGGACGGCATGTCTTCGCCAATGTCCTCCACGTGCTTTTCCCAAGTCTCAGTCGCGTGAGTGGTTAGGGCGTCTTGTACCCTTTCGACAAGGTTGTTCAGTCGGGTCTTGAGTCGTGGGCATCGCGTCGATTGCCATAGCTTTCTCGTGTCCCTCTTTTCGCTAATTAGGTCCCGTATCCACGTCGGGAGCGAGTCGGGTCGTTTCGCCGACGCGGAGGTGTGCGATGCTGCTTGGAGGGATTCACGGATAGCCGTTGTCATGGCATTGGTGGCTTCTTCAACCTCTTCCGGCGTTTCAATTGGCCTCGTAATTGTCCGGTCTTGAGCTTCCTTTTCGAAGGTTTCCCAGCAGATCTTCCGTCTCCTCGCGGGGGCGGCAACTCTGCTTGGGAGGTCCTTGTAGGTAAGTAAGACCGGTCTGTGGTCCGACGGCAAGTCCGGCATCACTGTCTGGGTTGGAGGCGTTCGTATGCCCTTAATGATGGTGAGGTCTATGGTTGTCGTCATTCCTCTGTCATCATAGTGGGTAGGCTCGGTTGGGCCTATGATATCATATCCGCGGTCTAGAGCTTCTTCGTATAGCTTCTTTCCTGGCGTATCTATGTGGTTGGAGTGCCAATGGGTGTGCTTGGCATTTAAGTCTCCACCGACTATTGTTGGGTCACTTGTATTCATTAGTTTTGTCACTTCAGCGGCATCTAAGTGGCAAAGAGGTGGTCTGTAGATGGCGAATATTCTGTGGTTGACTCCTTTTATGTTCACCAGCACACCCATGGCTTGGAAAGAGCTATATTCTTCTATGGGCAGCAGTTGGTGGATGATATTTCTGCGTACCAGGATGAGTAGTCCACGGTATACTGATCCGGCGGGGCTTATTTCGTCCTTCCTGTACGCATGGTAATTTGGAATCTTGAAGTCGGTGCTTGCTCTAAGGTGTGTCTCACTGACCAGCATTATGTCAATTTTATGCTCGCGGAGGAAGATGGTCAGCAGTTGTTTCTTCCCCGCGAGCGTTCTGGCATTCCAGTGGACAATTCTAATTTCGTGATCCATTGTTAGAACTTAGTATTCTCATTAGGCCTTCCAAAGTGGCCGTTTCTGGGTCAGTGCCTTTTTGCACCGCCTCCAAGATTTCCTTTAGCACCCCGATCGTTTGCCCCAAAGAGTCGCGGCGGGGGGCGTCTTGCTTTTGTTATTGTTGCTGCTGCTGCTGCAGTTGCGGTTTCTTTTTAGGCCTTCTTTTGGCGGGCTTTGGTCCGGCGACTTTAGGTAAGTTCGCCGGTGCCATTAATGTGGCTTCCGCCGTCTCGCCGACGGTTGCGGGGACTACCGGGGCAATGCCTCTCCGGGTAGTTTGCGTAGCCGCTACTGTTCCCGCCTTTTTGTTTCGGATCTCCTTTTTGAAAACTGGGCAGGACTTAAAATTGGCGGGATGCAAGCCCTGGCAGTTTGCGCATGTGGCTGGCTCTTCTCGGGGGCGGGGGCATTCTTTTGCCGAGTGTTCTTCGCCACAGCGTACGCAGGCCTGCACTCGGTGGCAGTTATGCGAACTGTGGCGGAATTTTTGGCATCTGTGGCACTGAGCGGGGCCCCTCTTGCCGCGCCATGCCTCAATGATGACGCCGGGCATCATGAGCAGCTCGTCCACTTCATATATGGCGGGCACTGTCTGCGCATTTTTCCTAAGTTGCACATAAAATATGCTGCCAGGGCGCCCTTGCCTGGCCTGTATATTCTTGATATACTCAGGTTCGAAACCTTTTTCTTCGAGGGCCTCTTTGATCTCGTTCGTGTCTGTGTCTGCTGGTAGCCCTCGAAGTGCTACCTTCAGGCTGCGTTCGGCCGGCAAGGAGTAGCTGAACCAGCTAATATTTTCATCCTTTTCCAGCTGGGTGAGGTAGGCCTGGATGACCCGGTATTCGTTTTCCTCCGTCGGTAGGAACCGGATGCCCTGCCCGAAGGGTCTGCCATTTGGTGCTCTTCCCAGTTTAGCGGCGATCTGTTTGAAGTGGTGGGTCCAATTCCCGATCCGTTCCACTATTAGAGGAGGATAGCGAGCTCCTCTCTCTCTCTCTTTCCCATCTACAGGGGTTGGGGGGGGGCTGCGTACCCTTCACCTCTTTCTGTCCTGCTCTATCGGTGAGAGGTTGCAGGGGTGCGGTGCGGGGGGCATCCTTCGTGCCGCCTTGCGTACCAGTCTTCGCGACGCGCGCGAACGAAGGTCTCTGTGTGTCGACATTGTCGGTCGCCTTACGTTTCTGCCTCTGTGGCAAAGGGTCCGTACTTGTACCGGCCGATATTTCCATTGCCGATGTGGATGGGTGTGCGGCTTCTTTCGAAGGTGGGCGGGCGGCCGCTTGGGCGGGCGGGCGCATTGCCTTCTGGGCGGGCGGACGTTCTACCGCTTGGGCGGATGGGCGGGGTGCTTCCTTCCTAGTCTGCACTAACGCCGGGTGCGTGTCTTGCTGTCCCTTTCTATCTTTCCTTGGGGCGGCATCAGTCCGTCCCTCTCTCGCCTTGACCGGCGGATTTGCGGAATGCGATCTTGGTCGCTTGGGGTCGTCGTCCGTGAGCTTCAGCGGGCTAGTAATTTTACGCCTCCGTGTAAACGCTAGTGGTTTGGTAGGCGGCAAGGTAATCAGTGAGCGCGACGCAAGTGCCAGCACTTTGCGGTCCTCAGCTGACATTTCACGCCCTTCTAGTTCGGCCTCTTCGATGCGCACGTATATGCCCATCCAATTCAGCATGCCCTCCGAAAGGGCCTCGGCTTCGATAAGCCGAGCGAGTGTGAGAATATCACGCTCATGTCGTCCCTTCGGCGATAATGCTGAATCCGGTGCGCGTTCCGTGCGCTTGATGTTCTCGTCCGATACGTGGGGGTTACCGCCCTCGTTGTCGGAAGAGTCACTATCGCTACTGATGCAGGTAGCGGTTGCGGTTACGTGGCCCTTAAAAGGGCCTTTTTGCGTCGGGGGAGTGGTCAGTTCCCCTGTCGGCGGTGGGTGGCCCTTAGAAGGGCCTTTTTTAGGATTGCCGCAGTCCATGACGGCGGCTGGGCGAGTGTACCGTGCGCGAGTACTGGAGCGAGTATTATGCAAGCATAGTACTCACTCCGGCAGTCGTGGGGCAAAGTATCCCCTCCGCAGCCGTGGCCACGGGTGCGATCAGCAAGTAATTTCTAATGAAATTGTTGGTGATTCGCAGTATTATGGTCGGTGGTTACTCCGAGCGCATAAGAGTACAGGCAATCCTGTGCATAGGCATTTGGTCCGCGGAAGTGTCACTAAATACCAGCCGTGCAGTTCTCTAATGATTCACTGAGCTCACCCATGTCAAATACTTTATGAGATGTACACAAGGTTGCTTTTCCAACGTTTCTTGTCATCTCGTCATTTGTTTCACGGATGTTATCAAAGATGCAAAGATGTTTGCTCTTAGAGAATCGCACGACTGTTTATTTTCAACCGATTTTCAAAAACAGGAGGAGGTTCTCAAGTCTATGTGTTTGTTTCTTCTGTATGAACACGGATAACTTTTTTACAGAGCGGTCTGATTTTGATAATGGTTTTTTTTGTTTAGTAGAGTATACTTCCGGTGGTCCCATTTAGATTTTATCAAATCCAGTCAAGCTGTTTTTGAGTTACATTACAATAACTTCAGTTATTGTAAGTGTTTCGCCTTCCTCGGTGCTATTGTAATTGACGATGAATGACTATCAATCCCGTAAGTAGCAAGGGTCACTTAAAAGCGTGAAATAACGTGTTTATATTGATAATTCAAAGTACCTATTATCACTAAATTTCACGAATTTTAGTGTTGGTTGGTTCCATTATTAGGTAAATAACATTTTAGCATCACATTAGCACGTTAATTCTGTCGTGATTAAGTTGACAATGAAAGTTACTCTAGAGGTACAAAAAATTGACTAATCTATACGTATATATTCATAGATACAAATAGTATTGCTATATATAAATACCTATATGATTATTTCTACGCAAAATAATAACAAACATAACAATATGGTTTATCTGTGTGATACCATCAGTCGTCAGTCGTCAGTCGTCAGGTTTCACAATAACAATTTTGTTTTTGTATCAATACTTATAATTTAAATCAATTGATATTGATCCGCTATAGGTTTGCCGCGCGACTCTGCTCACGTACAGAATGAGTGAAAAACGTGCGTGTACATACGGGAACATTTTCCGGAAAAATAACAGAACTGTGAGTATTGACTATCCCAGTAGGCGGTGTTACTTGTGGAAGGAACGTCTGCCTAACAGACAACTCGTCCAGTGCTCGAGGACTGGCTCGATAGGGCGCACGGATCGCTTACCTTCCGCCTAGTACATGTGCTTGCCGGACATGGGTACTTTGGAAAGTATCTCTACCGCATAGCCGGGAGGGAACCGACGCCCGAGTGCCGCCACTGCGACTCTGTCGAAGGCAGATGAGCACCGTGCCCTCGTCACAGCAGTGGGAAATGACCTCTCTCTCCCAGCATAGATGTCATCAATGCTGAGATCTGAGAGGTCGTGGGAGGAGGTGATGGGGCAAAAGGAGGTGGTGAAGAGGGAGCGGGAATTACTTTCTGAGAAATCCGCAGAAGGAGACCAGGGCGTCGAAGGTTAATCTTTGTGTCGAGTGACGAGTACTTGCTGATTTCAAATTACCATTCAACCGTTTAACTGCTGAGTGGCACGTTTTTGAATATTGGCAGGTTTATGCGTTTGACCGCTGTTCGATATTAAGTGCCACATGTCAACACATAACAATAACTAAGTAAAGTGTTTACTTCAGTTGAGATACACAGATGTTAAGTGAATGTGTGTGCGTCCACACACACACACACCTATATTCGCAATTTCAGTAAATTATTATAATTAGTGTTTCATGGCAAGCTACTCGCTACTCGTATGTAGTTATAGTATCATTATCGATGATGATGAAAAAGTATTCTATGTTATTCCAGCACCTCAACTATCTCAATACCGAATTTCCTTTAAAATCCATTCAGTTTTTGCGTGAAAGAGTAATAAATATACATACAAACTTTAGCGTTTCCAATATTAGGATTTATAGGCTTTTGTTTGACCGCTTTTGCACCTGATGTCACGAGACGATGCAGTCAATGACGTGCATAATACATACATTGTCAATTGTAAATGTATTGTACAATACATTGCCCTATAGGGATACGTTGGTATTCATTAGATGGCCGAAAACTTTTAAATTGTACCTTTCAGGAAACACACGATTGGAGAAGTGGAGCCATTCCTTTCGTTTACATTATAATTAACTAAACTCATCCACTGCTACACATAATCCTCGTCAAATGTCGTCACCAGCTCCCTGCACCATCAGCCCACCAGGCCGCAGGGCGTCCTACCATACACCTAAACGCCCTCTCCACTCTGCAACAAGGTGGAGCTCCAGATAGAGAAATAGTTACTTCTTCACACTAAAAATCCCACGATTTCATATCAGATAGAGGCAAAGGATACTTTTCATACATAGGTTAGATCCATAGGAGTGTGTCTCTATAAATTGGTTCCTGTAGATAGATAGATAAATTGTTTATTGCAACACCACAGTACAAAATATGACAAACAAAGAAATAGGATTATATAGAAAGAAAAACATTACACAACAATGTAAAGCTTAAAATTAAGTGTCACAATGGGCGGTCTTATCGCTCAGAGCGATCTCTTCCAGACAACCATGTATTCCACGTGCAGTATTACATGCGGGTGAAACTACGCGGTGTAGCTCGTACTAAATAAATGTTTTGTATTTTCACTTTTACCCTTTAAACCTTAACACAGTGATACTTAGTACAGGCATTACTGTAGTGTGTCGCATTATTGTGTAGCCGAAGCATACCATCCGACACTGCGGCGGTACCCGCCAGGCCACTGCAGGCGAGTGTTACGTACTAGTTACATATATATCATCACCAAGGCTCCTCTCAAGGCTCACGGACTCACTGAGTTTTGCTAATAGCTGTAACTGTCTACTTTTATATCTTCCAACTAAATTATCTATTTATTTACTAGTTATTTTGATAGAGGTCCCTGCAACCGTGTAGGCATATTACTAACGAAGCAAGCTTGTCGCTTGCCTATCTCTGACAGATTAATGCATTTTTTAATCTAGTCTTTCAAAGGAACACCGAACATAGATATATACTCGTAGCTTACCGTCGCAATGTTGTCTTACAATGTGATAGAATAAAACAGATTCCAATTATAGCACCTTAACCTACGTTTCACGTTTAGGTTGCGGCTTGAGTGATAACCGCGTGTTGTTTCGATTGCTGATAAAATGATGAAACTTGTAACCTGACTGTATATATAAAAGGCATACACAAGTAAGATTATGAACTGAAGTTAAAATACCAAACGAAGTTAGCTATCATCTCATCAATAAGTTAACTATCACCAAAATGATGCTTCTATTTTGAATAACCTTTTCGATGGTCCAGGAAGTGTCGTTCATTGTTGTTACATTCTGGCGATACTTTTATCTTGGAGAGAGGGTTTCGTGACTCCATGGCCACATTGGAGTCGCATGGGTATGTTGGCATTATGCCGGAATCTCAAACACTCTACTCAAATAAGCACAATCCAGGCAAATAAATCAAGAATGAACAATATTTGTCGGTGGCCTGTAGAGGTAGTAAATAGAAGACTGAAACGTGATTTTAAGATTTTCCGTCGTGAGTATTGTAATATAGCCATTAGCTACTTTTTATAAACCTCAAAATAGCTGCAGCTTTGAAAAATGCTTTTCATGTCGTAATACTAAACAGTCCCGGTTCACAGGATTTTCTAAATATAGCAGGAGAGCGACTGAATATTTATAATAACATCGCAGATTATGTCGCGCTAAAAAACTAAACCGAAACAGAGTCGCGTTCGAAAACATTATTGTAGCGCATGATAATATTACTGCATTTCCAGTAGAAGAGCTACTACTCAGTTCGCTGTAGGGACCTATCAGTTAAAACTGGCACAGAGTTACTACAGCGAACACACCGCGGCAGTGGGTTATTTGCTATCCAACAATATAACTGGCCCCTTAATGATATGTCGTCATTAAATATGCCATCTAGCAACGTGCAACTGTTAAGAATGCACGTAAAGAGTAGACACTCATCATCAAGAATCTACCATTGCTACATATTGATTGATGAGGACAATCGTGGACTAGAGTGCATAAAAAACGGTCTGCGTCGCTGGTACGCAGAGTGCGGGGCAGCAGCAACAATGTTCTGCAGGCGGTGGCGGACAGCTGCAACTGTCCCGTGCTGTGGCACTGTGCGCAACTGGCGTCAGGGCATGTTGCCTGTTAATTAGTAGTTGTTTTTTTATTTTTTTATTAATACTGCGCTAACTTAGTTTATACTTAGCACATATACATTTTAACTAACACAAATGGATTTTTGTTATCTGATCAATAAAATTATTATTATTATAAAAAACTATTGTTGCTCATGTTTCACGGGTCGGAGACCGATAGCATGTTGTGCGCACATTATGTGCCTAGTTTGGTATTTAGGGTGGGCCAGATGTTGTCAGGCGTCCTGCTCGATTCCTTGATACCTACTATTGTTATAGATGATGATGACGATTGAATTAAATAAATCAATTAAACCGAAAAATGGATGAGACGTTGAATAAGGTTTGCAGTTGTTTTCTTTGTATGAACTTTTAATTGACATTTAAATCTGGTTACATATATTCATTTTTAACTTTGGCTTTTTCATTTTTAACCATCTAAACCCGTGTACAGATCAGCTGCAAAGGAACTGTAATTGTTAACTTGCCTATGTAGCAGGCTACTTAGCAAGTAGTGTGTGGTGCTGGGTCGCGTAGGTACAGGAGCGAGGATAGGACAGTATTACCGAATTATGTCGTTTATTGCGATTTGGTAGTTTCTCATCGAGTACGTATTATGATCTTTTAAAGAGAAGCATACGCAGGATATGGGAACTTATCATAATTATATATACTACAACTCTCCACGGTGTTAGTATGTTGATGTGGTCTTCAACACACAATAACTGTCGGGTTATGATACATTTTGGGTAAATTAAAATAAATTTACAATTTATATTTTAGAAGGTTCTTACATAAACACGATAAATTAAATATTGCCTAATACGGAGTCCTCGGTAGGTTCAACCAGTTTGTAATCAAATAGAAAATAAATCTGCGTGACAAGTATACACATGCGATGTGCTGCGAAGTACGTCACGTACAAGTGAAATAAACATTTGGCCGCTGCGGACTAGGAGCGGGGCACACAGAGAAATATACCTCTCCAAATAATACAACACAGACATCATTCTGGCAACAGTTTTATTTGCCTTCCAATTTAAAAAGAACTCTTACAAGGCTGTGTACAGACAGTTATCAAAATATAAATACAAAGTTAAGTCTAAGCTAACATTCACCGCGGCACACATATACAGTACACACGCACACAAATAGACATGCAAATCCACGACATTCAATTGCCTGCAATAAAAACTCAAACAATATTAAATACGTACAATATATTAATAAATTCGTCACAAACTCACTACCTAACTATACCTATATTAACTTACAAAGGTTTATACTGTACAAATGCAATATACACAATAGTGGTTTCTCTCCTTAAAAAGTATAAAGCAGCATATGTTATTGTATAACATTTATGGCAACATTTCTACTTGTTTGTGAAGTTTCTTGTCGCTTTTAATCGTAGCTTAATATTAATTAAAGTGGCTTATTTGTGCCATTTTGTGTCGGCAAATTCTTAAGCAAGCAACCCACCGCATCAGTCATCGATTCGAATAAACAGACTTATGTTCTGCAAACAAAGACTAAGACATTATATAATCTCTGCTCCAGATAATTTACGAACGTGCTCATTCCAGATTCATCAAACGAAGGTTTCAAGGAAGGATTCATTTGTAATCGTACATTAAATTTGTTTTAGCGATTAGGTAACTAGAATGCCCTTTTCAAATGTCTTATTTAATTTATTGCAAACCGTTCCGACTAGATAAAATAACTTCGTTATAAAAATTCTCACAGTTCACATTTACAGCAAATTACACTAAGTAATATACGATATAGTTCTGAAATTACGCACTATTTTAAAAGTACATATTTAAATGTAATTGATTGTTCACAAAATGAATAATCTCGTCGTAGAAAGACAGTTCTATTATAATTGTCACATTCCCAAGTCAAAATATTCGCTAAGAGTAATTAGAGCTACACCTTATATACAGAGAAGGTCACCACCCCCGTGCCCGCGCCTAGGCGGCTCGCGGGGGCAGCGCGTTAGGGCGGGCGGAAGTGCGGAGGGGTCGCCGCCGACACCGCGCTGCGCTCTAGCGTTGATAGCCTGCAATCACAATCAATTGTCACTCGACGTGTCTTATTTGCTCTTACTATAGGAAACAATCATTACTTTGCTCTAGCGAGAAATGCGTTGAGTGGAAGCATAAGGGAACTAAACTAGCGAACTAAAATCACTTTTTATAAATTATGGTAGTCCTTATTCTGTTCACTAATAATGTCAATATTCGTGTACCGAATAATTGCGAATGTCAGTCCTTTTGATATTTCTGTTCAATTGTGGGTATTTTTTACGCAGATTTATGGAGGATCCCAATAATCTATCTATCCACGGTTTTCCTTACTACCGATAGAAATGTGACATAACATCCATACAAAAAGTGTCAAATATCTATCTCTAGTAAGGTAAACCTACGATGAATAGGTTATTGGTACCGGCCGTAAGTCGTCCTGTAACTTCGTGATCTCTAAACCGATGTACAATTACGCACAAATGAATTTAATTTATATATACAATGTGTAATTATGTATAAATTAAGCCTTGTTTCTCGTGGTCACGCTATAACTTGAGAATGAATGCAGTAATCTCGCAATTATTTTTTGTTGTGTTAATTATTGTCAGGAGAACGTTCTTATGAAAGAAAAACCAAGAAAATACGGGAGGTTATAGCGAGGGCGACGCCTGAGCCTACTACGCAAACGAAGTCGCGAACAGTCGCTAGTATTTTAATAATTATCAGTGTAAGTGTTACCCGAATCCGGAATTTAGCATGAACATGATAAGAGCTCCCTTAGTTAATTAAAACTTAGATTCTATTATGTACAAGCGAGGTACTTGCATATATGTATCTGGTCAAGTTAGGTACTGATCGGCCGACAAGTCATGCATACCAGTGAAAGTAACAAACACTCGTTTACCTTCCAATATAGTTGTAGTTTATAAGTGTAGGCGTTACGTAATGATATTATATTACGGAGTAAATTGGTTAGTTTTTGATGTTCCTGTATGTCGTGGATTATTTATTTATTTTAGTTCGTTTTCAAGTGGAGTGATGGAGAGGGGGAGTAAACTTGGTGTGTATTTTTTTCGTTTTTGAACTTATAAGTGTGACAATTGGTATTAAGGTCGGTATTTCATTTAAATTCAAAAATGGTGTTCCTGATTATTTTTTGATAAGGATGATTTAAATGGTTCAAATAGGGGACGAAACTTTGTATGGTTTTTTTTTATTTGTTATTTATATTAGAAGCCAGTAGGTTCACTGGGAAGAAACAGTCTTTGTGGCACGTGTATAATTAATCCTAAATTACCTTCCGTTTGAGTTAAAGATGGCCCAATTACAAGTACAATTTGAAAAGTTTAATACCGACTTCCATTCTATTCACCACCTAGTCGAAAGTTATGAGGTATCAAACGAAAAAAAAATATACAGTCGAATTGAGTACCTCCTACTTTTTTGGAAGTCGGTAAAAAAGTCCCAATAAAGGACCGTTTCGCGAAGACTAATAATAAGTCACATGGACACTTTCTGAATTTTGCTGGTTTTTTTTACAAGGTGCACAAAATTGGACATTACATATAAATTTGAACAGGGAAAAAATAACAGATGCCATGATTAATCTAAGCTGATTACAACAAGTGAACGGCCTTCTCGAAGTGAACACTACATGCAAACTAGAAGCTACATCATTAGGTACACTATGCTTTAATAGTATATTTTGCAACTAGTGAATAAAGGACGGATTTAAAGCGAGGGCCATAGATGATTCACGAGTAAGTGAAGGATTCTAACGACTGAATCACGACTGCAGGGAGTGATTCGTGATTATTGAATCACGAGCGTAGCGAGTTATTCAAGTGTTAGAATCCTGAGCGATGCGAGTGATTCATGGCCCTCGATATAAATCCGTTTTATTCAAGAGTTGCATACTATACTATATACCTTGACTACGAGAAAAAGAAATAATTTAAGCGAAAATAGACATTTAATTAAGAATAAAGGAAAGTTAAATTAATTAAAATGCACATAAAAATTAGAACAATTACTAAACATAAGAATAATTTATTTATTATTATTTTATATATTTTTCTATAATCGCAGCAAAGAACACAATACAGTTTTTATTCTAATGCTAAACTCCTTGTCTCAAATATCGACCAATCAAATCTCGAGGAGCACAAAGAGTTTGCATGTCGACTATTATTTGCGTAAGGAAGATGTATAAGCACTGAGATGGAGATCGAATATATTGGTGTGTTCTAAATTCAAACACCAAAACAGTGATTAAAAGGCCTTTTTATTCACTGTTTTCAGTGAATACAATAAGCTTTTTAGAGTGGGAATGGAATAATAATATATTATTAATATGGAAGAATTTAAGAGCATTACATATAACAGAGCATCAGAGTAAATAGCAACAGAGTTATTTCTCAATAGTCATAAACATACCTATATATTGTTACAATTGTCGTCAACACTGTTCTATTCACGCCTACTATTTTAGATATGATTCGTTAAGGCGCGGTTCAACCCCAATTTTAAAATAATTTACGATACCTTCCGTAAAGTGAAAATTACTTGTTAAATTGGACGATGTAATGCGAAAATGCATTAATTTTGAACATGTTCTTTACATTTCTCGATATATACTAACACAATTTAAAAATCTGCTGGTAACTACTTTAGTACTATACGTTGGCTATGTATTACCTAAAAAAATATAGTGTTATCGCTGAAAAATCTGAGAGTTTTGACGTGAAAGTTTATTTTTGTGGACCTATTTAGAAGGTTTTTTCTGCAGAAAGCGAGTCATGTTTATGAATTCTATTCGGTTATTACTTTTTTCCTATTCCTTTTCTAACCTAAGTTTTTTTTTTCATAGTATATTATCGATCTGTTTCGTTACACTAGGTGTACAAAAGAGAAATTTTGAATTAATTGGTCAAGTGGTTGCCGAGATAATAGGTTGTGAAGTACTGCGAAAACTTGCCGCTAATAAGACTGTGTGCTCGCGAGCTCTAATGTTCGCAGGACTACTAGTATAGTATATTATTTTGCATAAAAGTTAAATACATTGAAATATATTACGTGTCTATTGTTTATTTAAGGGACGATCAAAAAGAAAAGTGTTAATACGATTATTTAAGATAAGTGTATTTTATTTTTTCATATATTTATTTAGGAGCGTGATTCTTTCAGTATTCGGCTTTTAGTTTTGAAACTTAAATCGTCATTAGAACGTGGACTAAAGCTTTCCTTACGAGTATTTTTATGCTTATTACATGTAGGTAAAGCCCTTAAACAATTTACCGGGATCTTCAGTCCACGTTTATACTAAGCGGAAATTGTTTATTATGTCTGTTCCTAATTTGTGAAGCTTGCAATTATTTAGGATAAATATGGAGTTAGTTTGTGTAGACAGCGGTGTGAATGGCCGAGCGCGGCCGGATGCGTACCGCAAACACCTCAGCACAGGATATTGGACTCAACGCTAACAACAACGTCTATCTACAGTACTTTGTGAGGTTTCCTATACAGCGGGAGGATGCAGTATTGTTATGCAAACATTAAGTTATGACTAGAACATGATAAATACATTTTGTTACATAGCGATATGCAATTGTTGTAATATATATTATAATGATGACGAAAAGTGAGTCAAAATGATTGGATTGGGAATCCATTAGAATTGGAAAGGTTGTCACGAAGGCAAAGTGTGACGCACTAGTGCAGTAACAGTCGCACTCGTCGTGCGAGGCGCGAGATAACGCGAGCGGGCAAACAGCGCTCCGCACCGCGCGCTGTGTGCGCCGGCGCACGCGCACGCCTCACGTGTTACATCTACCGACGTACTGCCGAATGTACTAACTCACTACAAATGTACTCATCCGAACTGAAGGGAACATTTATTTTTAAGAACACTGGTTACGACTGCGTTGATATGTGTTATACCGGTGTGTGAGATATCTCAACGTGTAATAGATCTAAGTACTCTGTAACCGTAACAATAACGGAACACTGTGTGACGCCGAATGAGCCGCAGTAGCGGGATGTCGTCGTGTGCTGTATTCGTTATGAGTCAGAAGCTTACGGGGAGCGTGGCGCGTGCAACTGTCACGAAGTATCGGGTGTTCACAACACATACAACACATAGTAAACATTGCTGTCTTAAAGTTCATTATTACTTTAGTGACTGTCAGTAAAATTGGCAGGAACCTTATGATGATTAATCTTGTACTAATAGAGAGTGGACGAGATGATTAGCTTTAAAATGAGGTGAAAATTAGCTTTTGAATATTAGGTTACTAACAAACTTAGATCTACCATATCCATAACCTAGTTTAAAGTTTACTTAACGTAAGATACAAGTAAAAAGCGTTCGTTAAGAAGTTAGTGCGAGTGCAAGCCGATATGTAGTACTAGAAGATAAATATGCTATAAGGCTAGTTTTTACAATTCAATGCAAAAGCGACGAAGGTCAGCGTGCACAGAAAAAGATTCAAAGGAACAGAAACGGCAGTGGCAGATAGACAGATAGCAGCTATCATGGGGCAGTTTTATGTCTAGCGGCGGTAGATCCACGGCTCATTAAACAACCCCATGATCGCACGTTCGCGTGAGCTCCGTAACGCGGGTAGCGGCTACACTGCTACGAGTGGCCGCTACGGCGCGCTACGCGCTCCCGCAGGAGAACAGTAGGTACCCAACGCCAAGTACTCACATATCGGCTTGGTGTCGCGCGGGGCCGGGCAGGAACAGCACGCCGCCGCCCGCCCCCGCCCCCGCACCCGCCCCCGAGCCGCCTTCCACCGCGGCGTACAGCGGAGGCAGCACCTTGTGCGAGTGTGCCTCCACTGCGGGCACCACCACACACACACCAGTTACACGAGTAATCCATTCACTGCACACGTTTCTTATAACTAAACTCTGGTACTTCGGGGATTTATTGCAATACTCAAAAGATGTTCTGTGAAGGGTGGATGTAATGAGAAGGGTGGAGGCTGCGGCTATGAATAGTAGAACGCACCGGAGAGCGAGGCGGGGCCGGCGCGCGCGAGCCCGCCGGCCGCATGCCCGCCGCCGCCCATGCTCTTGGGCTTGCGCTTGCGGGTCTGGATGCCGTCCTTCTTCATGCTCAGCGGCCGGTTCACCTGCGACAAGCGGACGTGACACGTCATTGACGAAGAAACGAGGCGGTGACGCGCCGGGGGAACTCCTCGTAATCTCCCGCCACGCGCTCCTATCATCCTTTAAACAAGCGTATCTGCCCGCGAGGAGATAATTGATAAAAGATTATTTATCTCATTATGAATATTCGTGGTCGCACGATGATAATTCTATATCAGTCGGTAGCCCCGCGTTTTATCTCGCGAGATTAGATGAGACCCTGTGTTTTGATTTTTTTATGCGGGCCCAATATTTGCCGAGGAGTTCCCTGATAACCGCTGCAGCGATTAGATACCTGCTCCGTCGTAATCGCGCGCGCTCTAATCGATGCAATCGCCGCGACACGACAACAACACGAGCGCGATACGCAACTATCTAGTGCCGCCACCGCAGCACCCGCGCCGCGACTCCATTCATAACCAGATTAAAATAGTTAAGAGCTTTGATAACCCGGAACTGGTTATCTTCGAGCTTGACTACTTATCGGCAAATTAGCGACCAGCTATAATAGTTCATAGTGAGACGGCAGAAACCGGGTCGGATGTATGGGCGTACTCACGTTATGCAGCTTGTAGTAGAGGCCGCACGCGTTGCAGACGGGTTCGCCATTGTTGTTGCGTCGCCACAGCGTCGTGTTGGACGTGCGGCAGTTGGCACACGTCACCCCCACGCGCCGGTTCCCGTTCGTTGGCTGCGACAAAAAGACAATATCGTAAGTAACAGGACCGCGATACCATAAACCATGTAAACTTTGAGAACCTAGATGCATTTAAAGCACCCCGCCCTGATCGTCTATATCACAGATTTCAGTTGTTCTGAAATCTGTGGTCTATATTTAACATTCGATGTGCCTCACCTCTTTTTTTTTTTTTTTTTTTTTTGAGGGGGGAAATGCTGTGCACTTCCCTTCCGTCACGGGGGTCACCCGCAAGCGCAAGCCCATGCTCTTGGGCTTGCGCTTGCGGGTCTGGATGCCGTCCTTCTTCATGCTGTGGTCTGTGCTTCAATCTGTGGTCTATATTTAACATTCGATGTGCCTCACCTCTGGCCTGTCCTATACCAACCTTATTTGTTCAATGGTTTTCTTCTAATACCGTTCCTAAAATACTTAAATCTGCTTTTATTACCCCAATGCATAAGAAATGTTCATAAAATAAAATCACTAACTATAGACCTGTATCGAAAGTTTGCATGCCAACATTTTGAAACGATTTAAATAAAAAAAAAATTCTACCTTAAAAACACATTTAGTTGCTTTCAACATGGGTTCGTAAAAGGTAGATAGATCTACTGTTTCTAATTTTATAATTATTAAGGACTACTTAACTGTAGCTATGGAAAAAAGGCAAAAATTCAATGTATTCTATACTTAAGGCTTTACTTACAGCAAACCCTTTGATAAAATTGACCATTCTTCCCATTACATAAGCTTATTCAGTCAGGAATCCGTCGCCATGTTACGGTGATTCTCATCCTTGTTGAGAATAGGTCTCAGGCTGTGGGTATTAACCGTTATATTTCTAGCTGAGTTCCTTTACCTAGCGGAGTTTTTCGGGGATCACTGCTTGGATCACTGTTTTTTTGTTATTTATGTAGGGGACATTGATTCCTGTTTCAGGTCCTATCATTTCAACATGACTTGAATGCCCTTACAGCTAATCTACGTTTAGAAGGTTATTGTCGTATCAACAAATAAAATACAATAAATGAACTTAAAAGAGAGTAGTGGTACTCACGAGCGCCTGCTGTGGCTTGGCCTTCTGCCCCTTGAGCGGCGGGCGGTTGACGCCGTTGATGCGCGTGTACAGCCCGCACGCATTGCACAGGTAGTGGCCGGTGCCGTCGCGCCGCCACAGCGGGGTCGTGGCCGCCGCGCAGTTCACGCACTCCTTCACCTCGCCCATGCCCGCCATACCTGCAAACAACTCGTGCGGTTATATATCCAAGTGGTCTCATAATGCTGCGTGAAATCTAAGTTATATTCTGTCGCAGAACTCACTAGGATCGAAGCCATCGTCGATAGGGAGGAGGTTGTGGGAAGTCCAAGCCTGCGCCGGCGTGGGATATCCTTCCACTAGCAGCCCCCCCTCGTAACCCGACACCGGCACGTACTCTACGCCTCCACTCTGTCCCAGGTAGTGCTCGCCGCCCACTTTGTACTGCACCGTGTTGCCGTGCGTGTACAGTGTCACCTGCCGACATAAGCACATCTCATAATGACATCCGTCAGAGCCCAAGTGGAGACGTCGACGGGACAGCACTCACCTGCTGCGAGTTGGGGCTCGGCGGCGCTTCGTACACCGCCTGTGACTGTGGCACCACCGAGCCGTAGACCACGTGCGCCTGCCGCGGCGCCAGCGAGGAGGACGAGAGCGTAGGGTCCGCGCGGTACAGTAGCTGGCCCGGGGGGGACTCGTCCCCGCGCCCCGCGCCTCGCGCTTCCGCACCGCCGCCGTACAGTGTGAGCAGCTCCTTGCCGGCCGCACCGTACGCGTACGCGGCGCCCCCGTACTGCGGCGACTGGCCCGCGGCCGCGTACGTGTATCCGCCGTGCACTGACGTCACCGGCTGCAGGCTCGCGTACGTGCCCGCGCGGCTCTCGCCCTCGCTGCGCGTCTCGTACTTCACCTGCTGGTACGCGACGCCAACCGCCTGCTGATTGCTCAGCGACGTCGTCTGGATCATCTCTAGCGCGGCCGAGGCGGCCGCCTGGTCCCCGAGCGAGCTCGCATACTGCCGTCCGTCGGCGGCGGCGGCCGCGCCATCCCCGCCCGCATACTGAGGCTCGTTCTTATCCTTGTGCGCGAGGAAAGCGTCGTGCGCGTGCGTGTGCGCATGTGCGTGCCCGTGCTCGTCCGCGTCGGGATCCTGCGCCACGATGACGTGGTGCGGCGCGCCATAGCGCAGCGCAAGCGAGCGCGGGTAGGGCGCGGGGCGCGCGGGACGCGGCTGCACACGCTTGTCGGGTGGCGGCGGAGGCGGCAGCGCGGAGGCGGGGCCGGGCGAGTGCAGGGCGCGGTAGGGTTCCTGCTTGAAGGCGAAGTATCGCGCCGCCTCAGCGTCGGCTAGCCGCAGCCGCTCCTCGTACTCGGGCAGGTCCTCGAGCTTGGGCGCGTAGTGGTGCGGCGCGGGCTCGGGGTCGAGCGGTGCGGGCGCCGGTTCGGGCGGCTCGTCCTTGACGCCGTCCTCGGGGGGCTCACTCTCCTCGGTGATGTGTCCGGCGGCTGTGATAGTGCGTACGCCGCGTCGCGTGATCACCGACTGCGAGTGGTGCGGCGAGTGCGTGCGCTCCTCCTGCAGCCGCGGCTCACCCTCCTGCTGATGCGAGTGGTGTTGAAGGTGTTGTTGCTGTGACAGGTGCTGGTGCTGGTGCTGATGCTGATGCTGGTCGTGCTGGTGCGGCTGCGGTTGGTGCTGTGGCTGCGGTTGGTGCTGTAGCTGCTCGTGACGTTCGTGCTGCTGGAGCTGCTCGTGCTGCTCGTGCTGTTCGTGCTCGAGCCGTTCCTCGCTCTTCACGAGTTGCAGCGCCTCGGTGGCCACGTCCTCCTCGCGAGGCTCCTCCTCGCCCGCTCGCACCGCCTGCTGGACGGTCTCCATATTTGTGCGATCCTGTTCGATATGAATAGTTTACATTTAACGGTCGGCGACATGAACTGACAGCTAACGTAGGCTCGACAAATAACGAAACCCGGTTTTAACTTTGATCGAAAAAACACAAAAGCCTGTTTTCGGAGCGGAAAGAGCGCCTCGGTGCGGAAGTGGCGCTCCAAACATGGGCCGCGGCGCCGGCGCCGGCTCGCCCGAGCTCATGTGCCGCTCCGAACTATCCTAACACTATACCTTTGCTTTGTTTATTAAGCATTAACATATAAATTCGAGTTTCTTGAGTTCAGTTTCTTAAATTCGTTATCTTTTTCATTCACATAATACGTATGTATATGTAATCTATTATACAATATATTAGTATGACATAATATCGTAGTGTACTGACACTTTCGTAAGAAAGCTTAATATTATTGAAGTTTCGTTGTAAAATTAAATAATAATAAATATTTATATACTAGTGGCTGTCCGCGACTTCTTACGCTTAATAGGCTCAGCCTTCGGCTTCGCCGTAACCTCCCATCTTGTCTTCTATTTTGAAACGTTCTTCGAAATATTATAAAATGTTTAGAAAAAACATGAATGAAATCAGTAAAGCCGTTCTTAAGTTATAGCGCGACAGGAGAAATAGGGGTTCATTTTTATATATAGATAATACCATAATGGTTGGGAACTTAATCAATCTTCTGACATCAATATTTTTTTAAACAACCATTGTTAGCAGACTTTTTAGATATAATATTTCCGCGAGGGAGAAAATATTGCAAACGGCAATCTAAAACATCTATCGTCACGACAGTAACTCCTTTAGCAAGTAGAGGCACTAATCTTAAGGAAAAAATGTCGCAGCCACTAACCACATCAACTAGCAGACCATCTACGCGTATAATAGGAAATAACTTAAATTTCCCTATGGGCGGTAGTGGTGTAAGCGTTAGATGATCTAATAAAAACAAATCAGCAACTTTAAAGCTTTCACAAGAACGGTGCAGGATGTCAACTCAAACGTTATCACAGAGAAATGGGAATTCGAAGATTTAAAGACTTAGAGTCTCGGTGGGCAGTGATTGACGCAGTTCATTGGGAGTTAGATAGCATGTCGTACGGCAGCTATGATCAATATAAGATCACTTTCACCGAGTCGAGCGGACGTACGAGAAACTCTTAACAGCAGACTTTGGTCAATAAATCACAGAGAAAAGACAACTCCACGTATGGATGTTCCGATAAATCGCAGTAATCGAAATCGATGGATCTCTTTTAAAGAACTTTTTACGGATCGATTCACGAACTATCCAAAGCCACAGTTTTTTTTCTAATGCACAACAATTCAGTTTTGAAGTCCAAGGTCCAAGGTGGAGCAGAGTGCCTAATTCAACATCTCAATATCAGTTTCGATAACTACATAATTTGCTGGGATATTCTAAAACACAGATTTAATAACAAAACTCATATTTACATCGCATACCAATATGTTATTAAATGTTTCTCGAGTGCAAAGCGGCACTTTCAATAACAAAAAACGCATGCATGATATCATGCGAGAGACATTAAATGCTATTAAAAGTCTGCAACCAGCGTCCGGCCCAACACATTGTTTAATTTATTACAACTTTATGCACATTGCAACAAGGACGTATATATATGTATATATGTCGTCAAAAACTTAATATCTAGAATCATTTTGTAATATGTGAGAATTGTTAATAAAACGAGGGCGCATCGGGCTTGCGCGATCCGACGGAAGAGCCGTGGTGTGTGCTCACATGCGAAGAGTAAATATGCCCGTGTACGAACTAATGTAAACCTTCTGTCAACACGTTTAGGGTTTACTATTTCATTTTCACGTTTTGCTACATATTTTTAGAGGAATTTGAGTTTAATTTTGGAAGCTTTAAGGCTTATTGTACCACGATAGCAATGGCATCAAGCCTCGCTGCAACTTTATAGAGCCTAGTGTTTGCGTGGCGCGGTGCGGCGGGATGTCGCGATAACGCACGATAAACATGAATTAATAAAAATGTACCACAACGCACACCCCGGCACCGGCACCGGCACAGGGAGCCTAAAAAGTTCTGTTTAAATAACGTTAGGATACATTCTACCACTTTGAGAAAATAACTAAAAATGAATTTCGCCTGAGCTAGGCAGCGTTGTAGCAAGTGACACTACCAGGCGAAGGGACACAGGAAGGTATGTCTTAGAGAAGGACAAACGCAGTCTAGTGCTGCATACAGTTAAAGCATTTGGAGGCTTCATAACTGTAGTGGACAACGTCAATCACCTATATTGCTCCTTGCTAGTATTTGAATACAATCCAATATTCTATAGCCTCCTCGAATTAAATTATTTGGCCGAAACTGATATAAAAGCTAGCTAAATTGACAGTGGTCACATCCGACGCAACGCTGACAACCGTTGGCATCATCAACTCTTTCAGACCGAGAGAGGCCAGTGACATAGATGACGACGTAATGGTATACGCAATACGCAGGGCAGACTGGCTACGACTGCAGTACAGGAGCCGGAGATCAGGCTTAGTGTCGTGCAGCACGAGATGGTCCAGCAGTGGATTGATGTAATGTGCATCCATGTCCCTGATAATCATTTCTTATTGGGAGACTGCCACTTGACACTGACGTCACAAATGCGCGAGTTTGGCTGTTAGATGTTTTGACTGATGATGACTCTTTCATAGAAAGACGATTCTCAACGACATCGGTGAGCTCAACGACGAGCTCACCGATGTCAAATACTTTATGAGAATTCGCCCATGTACATAAGGTTGTATTTTCATTGTTTCTTGTCATCTCGTCATTGGTTTCATGGATGTTGTCAAAGATGCACCGATGTTTGCAGAGACTCGCACGGCAGGACTGATTTGGCTGACATTTTAGCATGAATATTTTTTCAATAGTATTTTATTATGATAGACGAATTATGATAGCCACTGCAGATATATCTGCTTCCTTTAGCTAAACGGAGAGAGATAGCTGACCTTGGTTTCCTTCATTACCTGCTAAGTGGTAGAGTGGACTGTTGTGACTTACTGTCAAAGTTACATTTTAAATACCTACTCGTGGAATTATCTTAAACTTAACGCCGGTACATGTTCCACTATTATAGACAAAACTCTTTTTTAGAGTTCGCAACATTTTTAATAACCGTTACTCTGAGAAGATCGATCTGTTTACTGCGAGGCTAAATTCTATCATAAGTGATGGTTGTTCAACTTTATTCTGTTAATGAGTGATTTTAGAATAACTCTTATTGTTTATGTTGTATTTTTTTTTTTTTTTTTTTTTTCGTCTGAGTTCGATTGCGGATAGTAGGTATTTAATTTCTTGCTGAATTAAAATGCTTGTTTGTTTATTCCTTTGTTATTAGTGCATAGTATTTACCTAAATACATTTTTCAATACAATGAAGGGGTGCCTATTCCCATTGGTTATTCTAACTGTGTAGACTACTTTATTATAAATACTTTGGCGAACTTACTATTGTATTGAACATAGTTCTATAGGCGGAATCTAGTTATGCTGGTTTGTTTCCAATTTCATTTTATATCTTTAATTAAACTAAGCTGTTTGTTTTGCAATGATGTCTAAATAAAATAAATTAATAAAATGATAATGACCTAAAATACTAAAACTTATGCAGTTTTATTTTGAAAAGTTCCAATGTTAATGTAAAGAGAAAAATAAGCGTTCACAACGACGCGCGGAAACCTAGCTGCCGTGAGATTATCTAATGATTCATCGACGAGCTCACCAATGTCAAATACTTTATGAGATATAGCCCTTGTACTTAAGGTTGTTATTCCAACGTTTCTTGTCATCGCGTCATTTGTTTCACGGATGTTGTCAAAGATGCAACGATGTTTGCTCTTTGAGAATCGCAGGGCTGATCCTAATTGTTAGTTTCCGTAGGCAAAGCCAAACCTGCTGCGGTCACGTACCTACTACTTGTGATTGTAAGTAAACTTGTAGAAATAACATAACAGTAGATTCACAAACTGATAGATACTATATTGTACAATAGTATAAAGTATTCAAATATATATATAATAAAAGTAAATGTAAATAATTCCGGATATAAAAATAAATGCATATACTGTCGAATATTCATAACAACTTTGGACATAAGATTTGGATTTTTTTTTAGTATTAAAATCACTTTGCCCAGTGAGAATGGGCTGATCAAGCTCATCAAATAAGACCATTTTGGTGGTAATGCCACGCTGTAACCTCACAGCCGTATGGACCGGCACGACCGGGGAAGTACCACACTCCCACATAACACCGACGTGAAGTAACATAGCTTGGTATTGCGTTTCGTCGGTTTGTGGGAGGTTCCGGAGGCCCGATTCCCCCCTTCCCTTTTCTCCCTCTCCTACCCCCTCCCCCTCCAACCTTTACCGCTTCTATCTCTTCCTTCTTATCATCCTTCCTCAAAGGTATTGTGGATGTCCGTGAGCGACGGTATCACTTACCATCAGGCGAGCCGCTTGCTCGTTTGCCAACCTATCCCATAAAAAAAAGCTGTTTCTATGGTAAGTGCGAACAATCAATGTCTTGAAATGTATACATTCCCCTTTTTTCGTCGGAGTTGAAAATCAATGCAGTTATATTTATATTATATAAAGGGGCTTAGTCGCGTTAGTATATAATAGTATTTATTTACCTCGACGTTTCGAACAAGTTACATTGCCGCGATTAAGCCCCTGTTAATATAATATAAATATGTGTTCACATCGCGATAGTTTAAAAATTACCAATGCAGTTATATAAAATATTTGTATAATTATGTATCTCACACATTTATTTTCTATGTTGTAGAGTATTTGTAGACCAAGGCACTAGCATACACTAAAACATTTAGATATCTTCTTCACAAGGATCCCGCAAGCCGCGCGCTCTTTGGTCCACAAACCACGTGAGGTGCGACTGATGTCGATAGGTCCGTAACAAGTTGCATAATATGTAACAGGCGCTGTATTACAGTAACGTTGTATATCTGTTTGCGGAGGTTTTATTTATGTAACTCTTTTTACTTTCAGTGTTCAGAAGCTTGTCCGTACTCGGTATTCGAACGCAACCTATTCGTAAATTATATGATTTTGGAGCACTAACGCCTGCTTACCGTGACCAAAAGGTCATGGCGTCTGACACGGATTATCAGAATACGCGGGTTCGAATCCCGTCCGAAGATGTGCACTATTCGTAACTGTCAGACTACACTTTAAGCCGTTACTCCCCCCGTTGTTCCAGAGTGACAGTCGCTGTGCAGTGCCACGTAACCCTTGTATGTAGAGCTCATCTCTCTTATCTGTATGTTAGTTCTGCAATTGTCATGTGCACACGTGGAGCTACCATGAGTTGTCCGTGTCGTAGCCTGATAGTTTAGAAACCACATTCCTCGTATTGTACTGTTATTATTAGTGGGTAGGTGTTCGTTCCTGACAACGCTGGTGGCTAGTCATACTTCGTTGTCGTCCATGGTGTCTGGTTTACTATATCTCCCTGTATTGCTGATCTCGGCTTCCTGGCTCTTCTTAACTCGTCCGCATCAGGACAAAAAATAACAATAGATTTATGAATGAAACTTGCCTCGAATCAGGGTTGCTGATCCCAACAGATTAATCCGAGCTAAAATCTATGTGATCCACACAAGTGTTCCTTTTAAGGCCAACGTTTATAGAATACTCTATATTTTCAATTACGTTATTAGACATGCATCTGCATAAGCTGTTAGCAGTTTGGCGACATTCAGACAGGATCGTTTGAACTACATACACATTCCATAGGGAGTTCAAACTATTGCTCGGCCGGAGAAGTACTGCCATTATACTTATTTCTAACTATGTTCGCATTCCAGTGTTCTGGTTCGAAGGGTATCTGTGCCGGTGAAGATACGAGTATATGAGACTTGTCAACTAACGGCCGGTTCCATACCCTACCTACCGACACAGAGCAAACCGACCCCGACGGTTTCCCTTACGAGGGATAGGAACTTGACACAATTTGTATGGAACTTTGTCAACTCGATATCTCTAGTAGTGTGATTGATAGATAGGATTTCGAATCCGGCTGCAACTGTCTCAGAGTTACGGGCGTAGTGCAGTTCGTCATATGTGACAAAATGCGTCTCATCCAGGCAGTGGTTACCATTTACAACCTGATCACATTAAAAATAGTTTTATTCTTTAACTATGAGAAAGTAAACATTATTTTTTTATAGTTTTAATGTCAATTTAAATTAATGCCTATTGATACATACCTACATACTCTGTTAATAATGAAAATCGATAAAAGTATTTAATAAATGGTTTTTAGTTTCTTTCGAAGGTTATATTTTTACTTCAGTTAGCTTTTATGCGTATGCTACCTTTTAATAGATGCATTTATGTAAGAAACTCTTAATCATATTTTAGAGAAACGTTATTTAATTAAAGTCAAATTAAATTGTCGATACTTGCCTACGAATTGTACTGGCTTTGAAAATTGTCCTTTGAAAACTGTATGCTAGCACAAGCGAAGCCCTGAGGTGGCTCATTTACGGCCGACCCCAATAAACTATCTATCCACAGCTTTCCTTACTACCGATAGAAATGTGACATAACGTCCATACAAATAGTGTCAAATATCTATCTCTAGCAAGGTAAACCGGCGATAGATAGGTTATTGTTTGTTACCGGCAGTTAGTGTTCCGAGTAGCAAGAGTGTCTCGATATATCAAATACTATCAGTGTCACTGGATCCAGTGTAATGTTCATATTTATAAGCTCGTTGAACACATTACAATAGCCATTGTAAAATATTTGTTAAAATGTGAGCCGTGCGCGAGCCTGCGGCGTCGCGTCGGCGCGGCGCCTTCTGTGATCCTCGATGGGTGTAGCGGCGTCGATATACCAATATTATATTGATTGAGGTATAACATACAATAGACATGCAACACTATGCAAGGGTTAATAGTTCATTGTCAATATAATAACTAAAGATTTCTCAAAAACGCTACTCGCGCGTACATTAGGGCGCAATGCTTAGTAAATGTGAACGAACGAATTCATTTGGACGTTGCAATTGGCATATGTGTTATGTAAATTAAATTGAAATAAAGTTACTTCGCCAAACTTCAATTAAATTGTTGTCACAAACTAAAATAAAGATCAAATGATATTAACTGATATTATAACTAATAATGTAACGAAAGTTGTTATAGACGGTTTTGTATGGCTTTGAATGTTAGACTTTAAGTTAATACCAAATACACTTGTAACGATACATACATGTTTTCATTGAGAGTTATCTCAATAAGTATCGGCGTTTCCAAGGGACACTTGTTTACTCATGTTCTATGAGTGAAAACTGTTTAAGGCTAAGTTATGCTGTGAACTAAAGCTTTGTTTTCCATGTAAAATAAAATATAATAAATATATTTGTGAGTTATGATTCACTATGATACGATGATCAACTGTACAACACCACAGCGACTCTGCAATTGGAACCGGTGTGCTTCGGGAATATCTCAAATTCCATTCGCATATTTTCTTTTAATCAAAACAACGAAACATGTCCTTACAAATCACTGTTTATATCTTATGAATTTCAACTATTATAATACACAACTAAAACCTTAACAAACAATGTACAATGTATTATTGCTAAGTAGTATAGAATTATTATTTTATTAGTGTGTGCTCTGACGTGAACATATCTGCTAGTATTCTGAACTGGGTGCTGTTCGGTGCGTTTTCAATTCGTATGTATTGTTAATGACATGCACAGACAACAAGCAGCATTACTAAGCAAATTTATGTAAAAACAAATACTTTATTAATTTTAAAACTTTCTGTACTGGCTCACTGTTCCATTTGGCAGGTATAGGAACCCCTGCAGTCTCGAGGACTAGATGTGTGCCCGGATACACTCGTGAAGTCTGTATGTACATCTGATACATGAAACTATCGTCCTGTACATGAATCTCTACATCATCAACAGCGATCGCGCTAGGACTGAACCTTACATTACAGTTATCTCAAAGGACAAGATACTACGTGGATGTGATAACTGGCACTTACTTACCTAAGTATGTATGAGTTGCGTTTATAGAAACACTGATGCAGGAATCGTGTTTGGCGCTGGCACTAGTTCGGCATCGACACTATCGGCGGTATCGGCGGTTATCAGATAGTGGCGGCAGCGCGCGGGCCCGCGGCACTCTGCCTACTTGCGCCGCCGCCCGCCGCACGCCGAGGTAGGCGCGCCCGCCCCGTGTGTGTGAGTGCGCGCGCGCACGCTCATTGGTCGCCGCGCGCGTCTATTCACCGACACGCACACTTGCAAGTGCCTGTAGTTTCAGCGTTCTCCCTTTTAGCCTACAATTGGACTTTGGTCTCCTCCAGCGACCGAGGTATGTTTGTTTTCCACCTGGCTCTCCACGTATTTTAGCAAGTTACAGTTTCGGTGATGATAAGCTTTGCGTTCCATTTTTAACAAACAGTATTTATTTATATTTATTTGAAAAACCAACACTTACACAAATTTCTTTAGTAACCAATTAACGAAACGGGACGCCAATTACAGGTTTTCACGAATAGAGCCTAAGTAAAAATAATATTATGCGAACACTGTGCAACGCACCAAGTTGACACCAAACCTAATAAGTAAATTAGTAGTATTTACTTATTAGGTTTGGTGTCAACTTGGTTTGCTTTAAGATGATTATCATATATGATGAATATATTATGATGATACTGGAAGATATTAAACGTAGGTGATGTAGTGATGCCGTAGTATCCCTGTAAAATACAATAGCACACCAACCAAGTATAATAGAAGTTAAGGGGTTTGCACTGCCTTGCCCTGGGAATACTGATAAAGAATGGATCAATGTCCAATAATAGAGAATGTATATATATTGATGGAGCTGTTACAGCCACTATGCAGCGCGAATATATTGTTTTGTATCGGAGCGGAATTTTTTCGGTATATTGCATCTTCGGTATAGAGCACTCCTTCGAATGACGCGCTCAACGCGGTACAATATCTAGCTGTTTTACCTTTCCACTTGCTAGGACGAATTGTGATGTATAGTAATATTATATGTTATGTTGATTCTTCATGTAACATACATTCCTAATGTGCTTATGCTTAGTCAAACAAAACATGACATGGACACGAATGTTTGACTAGAAGCAGTTCTAGACCTGATTACTTTGTCAAACTACAAGACTGTCAAATTATATCCAAACCATATCCAACTATAGCAGAGATATCGGCTCGACACAATACCTACATACGGCTCGGTGAGTAGGTACAGCGCACTCGGCGGCGTGAGCTCTCATTATTGAGTGACAGGTGTCTACTATTGCTCTGTTTTTGTGATATATAATCCTAAGTAATATGATATATTAAAGATTTGTGTCCTTATTACTAGGTGTTAAGGTTGTAATTAGGTTATTGACCTTAACACTGTTTTTAAAACGTTTGTCTCAATTCATTACAAAATAATAGTAGATGTATAAGATTGGATTACCGTCGACAACATTTAGCTTTAGTTTTGTAAGTGACCCGTCCTCTATTTCAGTATTGTCGATCGAAGGTTCGTCGAGATCCTTTCTATCAGGAACGAGAAAATAATCCTGAATAGCATCGCGGCACGTTTATCTGACTGAGCGCTTTCGTGTGTCACAGGTCTATGTTCACAGGGCACGTGACTATCCAGCTAGCCGCACTAGGCTCGCGTGTCGCGTGGTGGGACCCATACTCGTGTCTCTCAGACAGCAGAAAGCTCGGGTTCCGACCGACTGTTGTTTCAGTTAGACTGAGGTTCCGGTAACGTCTTGGCCGCCTCATTGTCGGGTGTCGACGTCATTACTCGGATGCGCTTTTGCTCAACAAACTTTTTGTAACTATAGATAACGCACCAGCAGATTCTACTCATAAAACCTAGTCTTCAGCTCGGTCCTTTTTAACATTCGGATATCATATAGAGATGAAATATTACTTAGAATTTAAGTAAACCTTTCAGATACTAAACAGAGAAAATTGCATAAAAATCCGTCACCTTAGTTAACTTACATAATATTGATATTTATAGAGAGAAAAATTCCATCCTCGGACGGGATTCGAACCCGCGTCTTCTGACTCTCCGTGTTAAAAATTCGATGCTCGGACCAGACCTCGGTGGCCTAATTGGTCAATGGCGTCTGACACGGAGAGTCAGAAGACGCGGGTTCGAATCCCGTCCGAGGATGGAATTTTTCTCTCTATAAATTTCAATGTTTGAGATCGCTAAAAGCAGGCGTTAGTGCTTTAAAAAGTAATACTATAAAAACTTACATAATAGTTTTGAATGTCGAGGTCAATATTCCAGAGGGACCCTTTTGTTTTATGGGATATAATATATATTATGTTTCACCGCAAAGTTATATTTATCACTGTGTCAAGTTTCAACAAAATATTTGAAGTAGTTTCAGAATGATACGTGAACAAGAGACAGACAGACAGACAGACTGACAAAAATATTAAAAAAATATTTAAAATAAATGAAATAAATATATTAATTGAAAATAAATATAAAAATATTGGCTGCTATATCGGTAACAAAGTACACCTCGATTACAATTTTCAAAAGATATTTAATGTACATATTTGGCACAATACCAGTTTTTATTATTATTGGTACCAGCTTTTTATTTTTACCTGCACTAGCGATCCGCCTCGGCTTCTCACGGGTGCAATGCTGATGCTAAATATACTACAGAATGTTTTTAAATACAACGTTCACAGCTTTTTTGCCATTAGAAACATGTTTTCTTTAGAGGTTACTCTTGAAAGAACGACATGTAATTGGCCATGCGGCACGGCGCCGCAACCGCTATGTTCCTGCAATTTGAATCTCTAATATATTCATTTGAATTGCATGCTGTAAGGGCTGTGAGGCCAAATTGATCTATATTAAAGGCACAATGTATTTAAGTATCTACCTAATTGGATAAGGGTTAATGCTGTATTGCTTAAAATCGCTTCGTAAATAAGCCATTGTTTCTCGTACAAAGCAAAGGGTGAACAATGGTTATTGTGGGTTACCCCTAAGAGATAGTTATATACTACCGCGGGTTTTTTAGACTGTAGTACATTATTTTGTTGTATCTTTTAGGGTTTAGCCAGCGCTTGCAATATAAGCGCAAACATATGTTTAGCTAGTTTTATAGAAGCGTTTGCGGCAGAGATATGCATACAAGCTTAGCACTTTCACAAGGGCAATAGAAACCGTCGATCCCGGATATCAGTCTCAGAGAAAGAGTAGTTTTGAGCATGTCTACGCCTTTAGACTGTTAACTGTCATATATTGTAATTGTCACTAGTAGTATCCCAATCCTTCGTTGTATCGCCATTACGCGTACAGCCGTGCGATTCTCTAAGAGCAAACATCGTTGCATCTTTGACAACATCCGTGAAACAAATGACGAGATGACAAGACACGTTGGAAAAGCAACCGTATGTGCAAGGGCGAATTATCTGACATCGACGAGCTCGTCGACGAGTTATTACAGAATCGCACGGCTGTACGCGTAATGGCTGTCAGCTAGCAAAGTACTTCTATAAATAATAAATACGCATTGTGCCGAAGTAGTCTTTTATTACAATAAGGACAAATTCAAATTCAAATTCAAAAATTATTTATTCAGTTTAGGCATCATAGACACTCTTATGAACGTCAAAATTTTTAAATGATTCTACCGCTGTCTTCGGAAAAGAACCACCGCCGAGAAGAAGCAGCAAGAAACTCGTGGGCCATTATTTTTTCAAGTCTTTGTACATTGAGGTTACATATGAGTAGTATTAAAATAACAAATTTATTCAATAGTTGGCTATTAGGCAGAAGTGGAAAGCTTCCAGGCATCTTTGTCTTCTAAGTAGTGACTCAATTTATAATAGGCTTTTTTCATTAGTATATTTTTGACACGTAACTTGAATTTCCCTTCAGTGAGCTCAGTAATGTCTTTCGGGATTTTATTATAGAAACGTACACAATTTCCTAAGAAGGACTTATTTTTAGTTTTCGTGAGTCTAAATTTAGATACAGCTATCCTATCCTTATTTCTAGTATTAATATTATGCATATCACTATTTATTCTAAACTTCTTTATATTTTTACGAACGTACATTATATTTTCTAGGATATACAAAGATGGAAGAGTTAATATATTAATTTCTTTGAACATTTGTCTTAAGGATTCGCGGGGACCCATTTCGTAGATGGCTCGAACTGCCCGCTTTTGCAATATAAACAATGCAATATAGGACAAAACCGATACTTATTAGGGCTGCATACAAAGTTCTTAAAGTCATCTTCAAAAGCATGACGTAAAGGAGTCTTACGATATCCTTATGAAAATATTAAACTTTGTATTTTGGATATGTTTCATGAAATGTCATGAAGTTTCATTTTATGAAAAATATTTTATTTGTCTATCATAATAGTATTAATACAGAAAAATATTAGAGTAAGGCACTGTTTGTCCCTTGTGCATATAATTGTGGTGTCGTCGTAGAGCACATAGTATATTGGACGGTAGAGGCGTGCAACTGGACACGTGATAACACGAAAGCAGCATCAAACGAGCGCGGTTAGCATTGAGACGGCGTAATCCCTAAATAGCCCTCAATTTATGTCAATATTATACCTAAGTTGTGTGAATGCGTTTGGTGGATCGGTATAATACATATTTACGATAGGTATTCGAACAATAAAAAGGCGATAAGGTGCGATAACGCTCGCGGCCGATATCTAATCAATTAAAGGCTTACTTGAGACATCGATCATCGGTCTAATTACCCGCGATAATATTAATCGCGGATGGCGAGAGAGTAACACTACCTACCGAGCGCCGTGCGGTTACTCCGAGCGCTGGCCTGCCGCTGCAGTGCGGGGATTACTTGGAACCAAACAACTTTGGTTCCCAGTTCCGACTGAAAACCAGTGGTTAGGGTAGAGGCGCAATTGTGCAGAGTCTGAGCGACGTGACTTTATGCTTTCAAATGTTTACATAGCAAATTGAACTTTATTTCGCCTATTTAATGTACAAACTAGAGTTGAGCTCTATGCGTAAGCAGGGTGACGCGCATTTCGTTCGGCTTCGTGAGTTATTTCCTTTACCTACTCTACACACGTATGTCGTTCGTTACATAGTGGAGATTCTTTACACACTCATACACCAATGTATAGAACTGCAAGACTGTAGAACAAACATTTCTACTCCTAATACATTTGTATAAGGAGTAGAAATATGTGTTCTCCCTGTTTGTCTTGCCGTAAATGGAGGATTCCATTTTAACCCTCTATCTAATCCCTGTCAAAAATCTTACAATCCAAATACAAATTTTCACCTCTAAAAATTCAAAGACAAAGTATTTTTTTTACAAAGTTTCATTCCCCAATTCACCCATCTAAGTCACTACTTTCAAAAATATTAAGGAACACCATTTTTATTTATAAAAAAATGTCTCTTTTTTGTGCTTCTGCATCTGCAATCAGTCCCTGGACTATAAACAGATTGGTTAGGCGGTGAGGTAGACATTCACCCCAGCGGAAGGCACTCCTATTTTACCATCGAGCATGTAAAGTCTGGATATCGTGGCGTTTACTGTACTTGATATTTTTAATTCGGCAGCCAAGTGATTTGGGTGGTTGTCAAGTCGATTTGTATAGTTAGTGGAAGCCTGCTGGACCTCTTCCTTTACTGTTTTGGTTTCCAGAGCTTCATGGATTTCAGAGTTAGTGCGAAACCATGGACCATTTGATAAGGTATGCAATATGCCATTTTGCAGTCTCTGTATAATGGTTATATTGGAGTTACAAGCGCTTCCCCAGAGTTGGATCCCATACATCCACTCAGGTTTGAGAATCATTTTGTAGATTAGAAGCTTGTTGTCCACCGAAAGTTTAGTGTTACGTGCCATCAGCCAGTACATCGTCCGGAACCGTATGTTTATTTCATCACGCTTCATTTTAATATGATTTTTCCATGTCAGGTTCCTTCTGTCCAGGTGTATTCCAAGGTACTTGACTGAGTCACTTTGGGGCAGAGTATTGTTTTCTAGTTGCACGGGTGAACAGTTTCCTTTGCTAAGTGTGAAAGTTATGTGAGTTGATTTAGAAGGACTTGATTGATCCGCCACTTCTGCAGCCAGTCACCTACTTTGTTAAGGCTTTCTTGTAAAATATTTGAAGCAGATTGTGGATTTGTGCTGCTTGCTAATAGTGCAATGTCATCAGCAAATGTAGCGTTCATTACATGTGTTGACTGAGGGAGGTCTGCAGTGTAAAAGATGTACAGGATTGGGCCAAGAACGGAGCTTTGGGGCACCCCGGCCGAGATCTCATAGATTTCTGATCCGTCTCCACTTTCTCGTACTTGAAACATGCGATTTGACAGGCAAGACTTCATCAATGTATAGTAAGAATGTGGTAGCAAGGTTTTTACTTTAGAGAGGAGGCCTTTGTGCCATACTTTGTCAAACGCCTGCTAGATGTCGAGAAACACAGCAGAGCAGTACTCTTTAGCTTCAAGGGAATGCCGTATTTTATCACAAACCCGGTGAACCTGCTCGATGGTTGAATGGTGATTTTTGAACCCAATTTGATGTTTGGGATGGCTTCATTTTCATCCAATAGTGGCAGTATTACAGAATACTCCTGATATATAATACCTGAACAGTCAGGAGAATCCTTTCAAACACTTTAGACAGGACAGGAAGAAGACTTATCAGTCTGTATGATGTGGCATGATCTGGAGATTTTCCTGGCTTATGTATCATGGGGATGATGGATACTTTCCACATAGTTGGGAAGTGTTGAACCCTGAGACCCCGAGTTTCTTGCCGCTTCTTCTCGGTTGGCTCTATGTATTTTGGAACGCGGCGGTAGGCTTTAAAGTACATAATAATGAAAACTTGACGTTCATAATTGCGTCTTTGATGCCTAAATTGAATAAATGATTTTGACTTTGACTTTGACTTTGACTTTGAGAATACCATTGAAGAGTGTTGTAATGTATACTAAAGCTATCCTGGGAAGTTGCATAAGTACTTCTTTAGTGATTAGGTCGAAGCTAGGGGCTTTGTTATTCTTCATTCTAAAAAATATATCTAAATATAATTTATCACACATGTAGGTTCAAAAACATAGGACTTTCATACAAACGTACACGCCCATTTTTACCCCCTTTAGACCCACATCAATTTTTTTACATGTTTCTTCCAAATGCGACTTTTTGGCCTCTACTCCTTTAAAAGTATAGCATGCAGATCAATGCATTGCAATATGATAATGATGTCAGTGTGCTGCCTGAGACAAATCTCAATGAATCTGTGTACGATCATAAGTTCCTAGGTAATTGATATTGCACATTTAGGTGCGATCATCCATCAACAAAAAATTTAAGCTGCAACCTGAGCATAAATCAAAATGATAGCAAGAGGGTGAAGATATCCTGGACCGTTATAAAACTGAAACAAGATGTATCTTGTTTCAGTTTTATAACGGTACAAATTACTTTTTTGCATTCTGAAGAATTAATTGATTTTTGCATTTGTACCGTTTATATTTTTTCACCAGCTTCATATGTTTGCTTGAGACTTTCTATCGAATACAATACATAAGTTTATTTTCCTTATAGCTGGAGATTTTAATCAAAAACATCATCATTGGAAGTATTACAAAGATTTAAATGCATAATTTCCATTACATAGCACTTTTTCATTCGAAAATATTATTATCTTAATTCAAACAATGGCTTTTAACAACTTGACGCAGCTGAACAGTACATATTAATAATTGTTTAAATCGACTTTAGATCTTAGTAACTAATCAATAACACCTACTCGTATTTAACGTATGTAGGGCTTCGGAGCCGCTTGTACATATCGATCTTTAGAGATCTCTCGAGATTTAGTATCCGGCTCTCATTATAAAGTTCCAATCTGCATTATAAAATATATAACTATTCTCCCAATGTTTTCACTCAATTTGCAATGATGGTCGTTCTGATAAAGGTACTTATTATGATGATAGTAGAAACGATATAAAAACTCACAGGTTTATTACATGTATAAAGTACAAGTTCTATAGTCAGATAAGGGCCCTTGTCCAGATCTTATTTATGCATTGTTTCTCAAATCTTGCGCCAGCCAATCGGTAGCACCCGTATTCTTAATTTTAATCAGTCTCTTAGCAAAGGCACTAACCAAGTAAAAAAAGGGATTGTCAGTCACTCAGTATTTTGAAGAAAGGTGACCAATGTAATATTGAGAATTATAGGCCAGTTTCTTGATTTGATAATATACTCGTAGAAATGGGTGTATAATTATTCACCGACGACAATTCTTTTGGGGTCATTCGTGCAAGGAACACTACTTTTTTTATCTCTAATCAGATATCAGTCTTTACCAGAATGGATTCACACCAACACGATCAACCAGTTCGAGTTTAGCTAATTGTATACACATCTCAAAAGCACTGTACTTAAATTGGAATTCACACAATTCATACCGGTTTTTCAATAGCATTTGTCGTTGAAGATCACAACCTTCTTATTCATAATCTTGAGCAAGCGGCTATATGTGGTATATCATGGCTTTCTTTTGGAAACTAGAGTTGAGCCATTTGAGTTGTCACAAGAATACCATACGTGTCCGCTCTTTTTTATCCTTTTTATCAATCAGTTCTGTAACACAATTAATTAAGAATTAAGGATTATTTATTTCAACCACCAATGACGACTACAACATTCTTAAAACTAGTAAATTTATATAATATGTAACAGTTTCGGTTATTTATTTTTCGTAAACCCTGGTCTCCACACTAGGATCCCCTGTGTTGTGGAGATCAGTTCCTCACAAATTGGTTTTAAATCTAGTTGAGTTACAAGTATGTGCTTTAATTTTTTGTTAAGTTTACAGATAGAAATTACTTAAGTTATTCTGTCAAAGTCCGACAGTCTATACAGTGTAGTCGCAACTTCATATAACTAACTACCTACGCAGTTGATACTTATAGCAACATTAAAATGATTTTTATATAATCTCATTCGGTAATATTCTAATTATGAAATGAAATACAGACTTTTATTGGCATATTTTATTTACATACTTCTTTAAGTAAATTAAAGAATTAAATTAAATCATTATTCTCCTAACAAAACAATGCTTTAAAACATTTTTTAATTATTAAAGTACAATGTGTCCCGACCAAGGAGGTTTCAATTCAATTTAAGTACTTACACATTATCTGTGGTGAGCGAGCTGCGCGCGCAACGCGCTAGTTCCGAGCCAATAGACCAATAACAGACTTTTTCCACTGATATTGGCAAAATTGTGGTAACGTCGCACATGCCATACAAACAAGAAGAAGAAGAAGACTTTTTTCATTTTGGCGCTATTTCGTACATACGAATTTTTGAGTAATATTTTGTTGGATAAAACTTTCGTAGCAAAAATGTCATGAGATTAAATAAAATACTGTATGCAACTGCATATAATTAGGTATTAAAACACTCGTGTTTTAATACCATCTATTATATGACAGTTGCATAAACTACTATTAAAAAACAATATAAAAAGTATAGAAGTTTCCGTTATGAACTGTAAATAAATTTATATTATATACTATTGTGAATAACTAAGTTGTTATTCTGTAATTATATCCTCGCGCATATGTTTTTCTATTTAGTAATAAATAAATCTTAAACAGTGTGTATAGTGTTTAAACTACTATAAGTGTTTTAATTAGTACTTATATTATTTTATCTGTGTTGTTATTTATCAATTTGCATTATCTGTTCATTTTGTTCATAGCCTAGATTCATTAGCCAAAGCTTTACTGTTTGTTTACATTTATATTGGGTAAGGGGTAATATGTTAAGAACTCTGTTAAGCTTAGTGTATATGTACGGTGCTGTCCAAGAGTAAGTCCGTCGGTAGAACTCAGAATGTCTAGTTGGAACTTTACATCGGATGAGTCTGCGACAGATAATAACCTTGTTTGGAACAATTTTATGGTATCTTAAAATAACAGATAGTATGTAAAGCTGTCTAACCCTTAATCTGTCCGAATCAGCAAGCCTCATTCGAGGCAAGTTTCATTCATAAATCTTTTGTTATTTTTTGTCCTGATGCGGACAGATTAAATATCCACTGCCCTGATAGAGATCATCAGTAGAGTAGAGGCGTGGTTTCTTGTGTGCTATTTTAATAATAGCACGTTGACCACGTTCAAGCGGTAACAAATATGATTTGAACGCGCCACCCCATGCCACCACACAATAGCAAAGAATTGATTGGCATAAAGAAGAGTAAACTTGCCGTATTACTTCAGCAGCTATAGACCTCAATCTTCTAAAAATAAAGATACATATCAAAGATATATATAATAGCGTCTAAATTTCAACTTTTTGGTGACGATAACAAAATTTACGAAATTACAACCTCCCAATATTATACTTAAATCATATATAATGACATCAAAAAGCTACACCAATAGTGTCTCAACAATAACATGCGGGGGAAGGAAACTAAGAACAAACGAAACGATCTACCCTCGTTCTGTCGTTCTGGTGCGAAAGGCTAATTACTCTTGATAGTTTTGCTCTAAACATTACATCATGTTTGAGATAAGCAGAGGTGTATAAACACACTCACTCAGTCATGTATTAGTCTTAATGATAAGAAAAACATTTCCTAATTAGTTAATAAGATCATCTTATTTTTAACAGGGATGACTTAGGGGGGTGAAAATGGGGATGAAACTTTGTAGGGCTGTTTTTTATCTTATAGATGCTAAAATTGTATTTAGATTGTATGATGAGTATGATGAGTTGGTATTTGGATATTTAATTGAAAAATTGGTGTTCCTCATTATTTTTTGATATATATATGACTTAAAGGGGTGAAATGAAACTTTGCATGGAAATATTTCATCTTATTAAACCTAATATATGAACCAAATATATTAACTGAGGAGAAACAGTTTTTGGTTTCGTGCCAGGTATACAATTGTTCCAAACGAAAGGTAGTACCCACTATCTTTCGATTCGATTAAAGATGATCTATTTAAAAAGTCCCAGTTAAGGTTGCGCGATTCGCGATGACTATAAGATAAGTCACAAGGACAAACTGAAATTTGCTGGAGTTGATTTGGAGTTTTGTCAAATATCACATGTAGTGGCGGACAATGGTCAAACATTCCCTTGTTACAATAATAATTCATATCTAGAAAAATACCCAGCGCGGACGAAGCCGAGAGAAAAAGCTATTATATGTATATACATAAAGATAAAAGAACAGTATCATGAAATAATGACTTTAAAGTGTATTTCACTCGCACAGGGCCGAAAGAAGTTTCAAGTGAAGTAACATATCCTACAGTATGCGGATGTGAACTAAACATAGAGAAATAGAGCATTGGAGAGCGGTACACGCACAGAGTCATGTCCCGACTTACACTTGAGGTTTTACCCAATTCTGATTGACGTTTCTCCTTGAGAATGTCCAGACAATAGTAAAGCTGTGCGAATGAGTGTGACACATGCGCCGAATATGGGCTTCATGGTAAACGATGACTCAATCTGCATCGATACTCGATCGGGCGCCTCGTGGTGTACCACCTCTAGATAACATTACATGTACTCTGAGTTATTTTCGACGTGATAACGGCACTTGTACCTGTACCTACCTACGCGTCCCTAATTATGTTGGTCTATCGGAGAAAGCCTTGGCGTTTCATGTATTTATTGTGGACTCGGTGTATATGTCTATATCATGTACATTCACGGTACACGTGATTCGGTGATTGCTTGTGACTCACCCAAAACAGCAAACTATTATTTGATCGAGGGGAAAGCTCTTACCTAACACATAACAGTTATAACAACAAGCCAGACAGCTAACCGCCCCACCAACACATAGCTCAGAACAGCAGGTGCATCCTGTGGTGATACTCACTTGGTGAACAATAATGTTGATGGTGATACTTACCCTATGTTCTGTTCCAGGATCTAAGTTACAATAAACTGACATTAAAAGCATGAATATCCATTTAACTAATTAGTCGTAAAAATGTAACACACACAAACGGAGAGAGAGTTAATGTCGTATGAATATAACATCTACGTGGACTGGTGTGGATACTAATAGAATACGGAGGAAAAATATAAGCGTGCATATATCTATTAAATATTTTTTTTGTAAAGTTTAGTGTTAGTTAAGGGAATCCGGTGAGTGAGCTCGACACATGGACCTGTTTTTTTGCTATCGGAACATAAGCACATTACACCGTTTGCACAACACTACAGGATACTGAAAGCTCGCACTGAAAAATGGTGTACTCTTAAAATTCATTTTGTGTTTGATAGGGCTGGCTACATATATGTACATGGTATATGGCTGTGGATAATAGTATGTAGGTATTTACCTCTCTCCTGCGACATTTCCAAATTCGCATGTGTTGTTTCGTGGTTCGTTAAAATATTTCATGCCTGACGCTGTCATTCTGACACTCATAAAATGCAATATTAGTAGTAACTAAATAGAAAAAAAAAATTATATAAAAAGAACGGCCCCGAGTTTCTTGCCGCTTCTTCTCGGTAGGCTCTATATATTTTGGAACGCGGCGGTAGAGTCTTTAGAGTACATTATAATGAATAATTGACGTTCATAAGTGCGTATTGATACCTAAATTTAATAAGTCGACGAGAAGTCGTTCTCCATCCAGAAGAGTTGAAGAGAAAACAATTAATAGATTTCGTTCGCATTACCATTGTATAAAAGTCGAATTGTTGATCAATCTTTGTGTAGCAATTGGAAGAGTTGTAAAAAATAATAGAAAGCCAATATTGACGTCATCGTTGTTGGATTTGATGAAAATAATATAAAGATTAACGAGTATTGTCGATTGTTTTTAAGAATCACAATGATGATACAAATGAGATGCAATAAAGTTACAACAATTTCGGGACAATAAATTAACAATACTTGGATTATGTAGTGTTACTGACATCCTGGTGGACGAGAGCGCAGGCCTGCCCATCGCCGAGCCCTTGTCGCGCATCTAGCGTTGCGCTGACGTCACTCGGACCTGATGATTCACTACAAGGCGAGCGTGGTAGTCATCATGTCTCTTGGAAATTGCGATCATCATCAACCTACTCCAGGACGCGCTATTTGGAAACATGACAGCCAGAAAACGAACAGATATTAAGTGTCGCGTCTGCGGTGAAGCCCGAATGAAGGGCTATGTTTGACCAGTATGTATGTACGAGTATGTATGTACGAGTATGTATGTATGTATGTCCGTTTCTATGTGCGCTCGTTACTACTCGACGGCTCAACCGATTTAAATAAATATTATCATCGCATTAGATTCGTCTTGATGGCGCAAGAGGCACATGGTACATTTTTGAATACACTCTATTCAGCCTTGACATGATGCATACAATATATAATATTTATAAAATTAATTATATGATTACTAAAGTGGTCATGAATAATAGATCATGACGTAATGCATCGTCACAAGGTTGACATGCATACATATATGTGAATAAAAATCAAGTACGATGTGTCATTGTTAGCTGAAGTGAAGAAGCAAAATCCTATTTAATATTATAAACGCGAAAGTTTGTGAATATGGATGTATGTATGTATGTTACTCTTTCAACGGCGGGGCCAATTTAGATGAAATTTAGTATGGAGGTAGAGGAGGCGCTAGATAAACACAGAATATTTTTCATCATATTACATCATCACGCATTTGAAAAAGCTTAATATTCTTGGGTTCGGCATAGACAAAATAATGAAGATGTCTCTGCCTATGTCAAGATCGTAATTATGACAATTCTGTCAAAGTTTGTGTCAGTTTCTGATAACTTAGTTAAAAGCAAGTTAACATTTTGACATTAGATGAAGGAGACTATGATCATATTTTCTTTAGCTGTCCAAATTTTAAATATTCACTGTATGATATTCTTCCACAAAAAATATCCCGTCCTATTTCATTCAAATCTCTTCTGTCCCTTACTTTTTCTTCTTTAATTAACTGTATATTATGTAATTACATTAGTAGAAATAAAATTAAATTATAATATAGTCCTTATTATTTATTTTATAAATGTATGAATTTTTATTAGTATTATTTTTGTTATAAATGTTATGATGTTTTTGTTTTGAATTTTGTTCTTATTTATGTTGTGTTTGTGTGTTTTAGAGTAATCACTGGAGTGGAACAGTTTGTTTGATTCTCTCTTCTAATCACCGACCATATTCTAAAAGTTTACTTTAATTTCTCCTACAGTTTATGAAACTATCATGTAACAGATACTGGCAAAGTTGCGACACTCAAACAAGTCGCAGGGGCCATACACAAAGAATCTAATCTAATCTAACATTTTGACAGCTCGATACACCAGACTTGGCGACCGTCAAAGGTGATGAAATATAATGACAGGTTTTTCCTTGGTGATTAATTTTATATTTGTATGTACGTCTCAGACAAAATAAAAGTCAAGACAGAATGTTGTGAACAGAGAAGTGATGTACGTAGGCACTGAATTGTATTATTAATGTTTACTGATTGATTTACTTAGTATTAAAAATGTACTTACATAATACTATTATTGTAGCAATTGCGTTCGGCTATGTATACATTTTATGACATTTTGGTATAAAGACAGATATGGCCTTTCAGTTAGTAGTTAGCTAGTTAGTTATTAGATTGCCTTTCGTTTATTAAGCCGCGGGTACAAGCTAGTATTAGGTAATTAAAGGAAATTATATTTATAATACTATAGATCTATTGCCGCAGTTGCAATACATACATTTTTCATTTGAATATTTATCAACTCCATAATAACTATTTGTCAAAAAATTTAATCTGTGTTGAACGGTGCATCAGAGTCTGAACCTAAGGTATATCAGGTTACCTGTCCCATGCATCATATGTGATACATAGGACAATTTTGGTACCAATAATTACACGTCCTATGACTTAGTATATATAAACAAAAACAGAGGCAAAGTCAAATGCAGTTTACCCATGAGTACGTGGCGTTGGGAATAAGCTTTATGGTACTCGGACGTGTGGGGGATATAATGTAGAAGTAGAGTAAGCAGAAATATGACTTGTTCCATACTTACGAAGGGACATATACTGTTCAAAATAAAACGTTCTGATAGGAATGTAGCAGAAGCTTAATTTATGAACGTAATACTTAACTTATACCGAGAATAATGAAGGGACAACTTTTTGCATTTGCACAATACAAAACACGAACGAACTGAAAAACAGAAATCACTGGCGATTTCTGTTGCCTGATTATTAGTGTGCCTCGTTGAAACTTTGAAGGCAACAGCATTATACGCAAACCGCGCATTCTGTATTTGTTTTTTGTAGCTTGCAAGCGATTCCTTCCTTCAGATTCCTTTATAACATAACAACCGACGCATCACCTTCGAATCAATATATCATATGATGCTTTGGACGTTAGTCATATAACTTCATTCCATACGTTCCTGCATCACATAAGATGCATTTATTAAATTTCTTATTAGGCAGGTTTTTTAAGTTATATACATCCTAAAACATATAGGTAACTAAAAATGTTGGCTATAAAGGAATATAAAATTTAAATAAAACTGTTTGGACATAGACAATATTCCAAAGTCATATGTATGGGGACAGGAAACCTGTGATCGATCATATCTTGGATGATATGCAACTACTTAATAGATATAATGTCCAAGCACCGCGGCAGCGCGGCAGCGCGGCACAGAGGCTGCATGCTTATGTATTATTAAATGGTAGGACGTACTAAATTCAAATTGAATCTGTTACAAACTCGTAACTTAACTCTTCCCTTATATGGTGTAATTGAAACAATTGTGAGACCGAGCGAGCGAAGCGTCTCTGCTTTAACTGTCCAAATTGGATTTAATCTGGCCGTATGTTGGTTAGGGTGTTCGTTCGTCTTCCTGTATTATATTCTTGGTCTGCTATTTGATATAAATTTTTGGTCGTTGGTGATTTTAAGTATGGAGGATACTTTTCCCAAAAAGGGGGAAGTTTTCTGCGGTGCTATTTGCCGATTTTAAAGAAGAACTTCGAATATGAACATAATTGGTCAAGTTGTATCTGAGATAACCGGTTGTGAAGTACTGCGAAAACAAGACTATGAGCTCGCGAACTTTACTGTTCATAGAACTACTACTTGTAAAATAAATAAGTTGCAATATAACATTAGCTGATTTACAAAGGTGAGTTATTATGTTATGTTAATAAAAAAGACTAATAAAGGCGAGGTTTGCCTGCCTGACTGATAACGCAAGAGTTATTTTGTTTTGTACTAGCCTTAGACGCTGTCTAGTTTCTACGTTATTATGTTTACTATTTACTAAAGATATGTCTTTGAACAGAGGCTGCAGCCGTGACTGGGACTCCCGCACCGCTATCTGCTGATCACGTAGATACACTATCGGCAGCCTGCGCACTTGCCGATTGCCTAATTACTTGCGCGCTCTTATCGAAGCGAACAGATTTTTGTATTTAATCGATTGTTACCTTGTGGCGGATTTGATAACGTACACTAGTAACTAATATAATACCTTATTCTAGAAATTAAATTTATAACAGGAACAGTCAGGGCTTGCACTGCTGGAGCATTCAGCTTTCTCTCTTTCACGCGAAATCAGTGCACAAGCTGCCGGCTACAGGCGGACAAGCTACCGGCCAGCATCACACTTTTCAGACAACCCGTAAACCTCCGACATGGCGTCATTACTGCTTTCGTATGACAACGACTGAGACCGACAACTCGACGTACCATCCGAAGCATGGATGCGTTCTGTTAAGAAAGTCAGCGATCACCCATCCAAATAGTAAATGCAGATATATTTGCTTATCATAATGACTAATTACTTTCACACGAGTGCCTTGCACCACCACTAATTCCATCTTAAATAACTATTCCTATTCGATAACGCTCCTCGATCTAAGACATAAATTATTGTTGAAAACATCAGTGGAACCACCACATTAACTACTCAATACAGCAGTTTTAGATTCCTTCTTTACCTTACCACACAGGCTGTAACATTCACAACAAACCTTCCCTCGCGCCGCACGATGCAGATACACATCGGATATATCGGCAAGATGATCTCACGAGAAGACGAGTTGACAGGAGTGTCAGGTGCCGGCCGCTGATACGCTTGTCAAGTTGACAGGCGCTGGCACCAAGTGTCGATATTTCTGAATCCGCGCTGATAAGGGACACGTTGATTTGTTTATCTCTGTGAAACGTTCCCAGCTTCGCCATTCCGAGAGCTCTGTCACTCTCTGATGCCGTGACCCGCATACGGTCTGTATCAGTGTTTTGAGTTTTATCCTAAATTACCTATATAACTTGCTACAGGCCGCGCTCCAACCCTCCATGGAGTACATATATATATATATATATATGTCAATGTAGTATATGTCAATAACCGTTAACCATTAATTAGTTTGTACATAACAGGTTCAGATGAGAATAATTTGCTTTTTATTATTTTAAGAGCGTGAATGTTCAGTAGTTGCTATTTAGTTTTTGAACTTACGATATTTTTTTCAATAAAGGTTTAATGAATATTGGTTACGATATTGTTTGAACAGTGTTGGGCTCTTGATTATCAGCGCTCGTTGAACTCTCCGGGACAGCGCTACGAGTGCTGCTACGGAAATTACCGATTGAAGTCACTACTGACTAGTGTGATAACTTTTCGTTACGATAATGTACAAACATCTAAATACGCTATCCGCATCAATAACTCGCAGGTTATTGTACGTTTAAAACATGTACGTGCTACGAAATTGCTACGAATGTGCTACGCAACGCTCCCAGTTGTTCTGTTATAGAATTAGGTATATGTTTCGAAATTTTTGACTGAAACACCTATTATCATTATAAGGGGGTAAAGTACAGTTGAGCGAGGGGGGGGGGAGCATTGTAAGTGTACGTTGCACAATCGGCGCGCGGTATTCAGGACGCCGCTCGAGCTCAGTGTGGACACTTGCGACATCGCTCTCTTCCACTCTAACACAGTTTCTACACAATACTATACATGTTACGTGCTAATGAACCTATTACACTTGTGTACTGTTACACTAACCACCAACCTTTAAGCTCACAAGCCGGTTGGTTATTAAGTTATTGATCGGTATGCGTACCAATAGCTTGATGTTTGATTTCCCCCTTTCTACAGGTGCCCCGACCGCAAGATACGTCAAGGGCAATCGGAGACGATTAGCTACGGCGCAGAGTCAGGCTCGATAGCGTGCCATGGGAGGCGCGATAATCACGACGGACTGTCTCGGTGCAACGACCCCGGTGATGTAACGGCGACGTATCGCACTTTTCCTTAGATATGCAAATTGTTATCTCATTTATCTTAACTAGGCGTTAATGTGAGACCGGTTATCTTAGAGTTTGATAATCGTATCTAGCAGATAATGTATCTAGTCCTCGGCGAACGCGCGTGCTGCGCCGGTGCGTGGTGCGACTCAGCGAGCCGTCGCGGCAGGTGCGCCCGCGCCTTTTACACGGACCGTTTGCAGCGGGAACCATTGCATGTGGTCTCAGTGAACCAGTACCCCGAGACGTAACTAGCCGGGTGGCGGTGGACGTGCTCGGTGCCGAGTGCGGCGTCGTGCGGGGCGCGGGGCGCGGGAGGAGAGGTCCGTGTGCGCTGGGTGCGTTCGCGATGACGCGATAAGCGGAGCAAACATATCCGACGAGCGCTCAGCAAATATTTGAAGGGAACGTCGCCACCTCGCCTCCCGCGTGCCGCCACCAGCGTCCCTCCGCCCTGGAGCAGCAGGAGGCCCCGTATCGCGATACCATCCCCGATACGAAGTAATTATCAGATAGAGACAGATTTGATTAGGAGAGCGGTGTCTGCGCGGCGGCTCGTTGCAGTGCGCGGGGAGCGTCGCGGTGCGCTGCTCCTGCGGGACGCGCTCGCTCGGAGTGCAGTGTGCAGTGCTTGCGGGGAACGGGCTCGGCGCGGCACACGTGTCGGTAATCCGCGCGATCTGATAGCCGCTCGACATCGACGGATTATTGATGGGCGCCGCTCGACCTCAACGCGATCTTATCGCTTGTTTTTTCGTTGAATATTTTCCGTGAAAAGCTAATAAAGTGACGGGAGTGGCGCGGGGGTGCGGGACGCGGGCGCCGCACGATAAGCCGCCATATTGTTTCAGCCCCCCCCCCCTCCGCCCTCCCCACACCTTGTAACTCGACGTTCGATTCTCCTGAAGTGTTTGTTGTTCGTAGGTAGGTACATAACGGTTGAATCATGGCTCTCTCGTACCTACACAGCATTGCAAGGCAGGTTGACAAATGGGTATCGGTAGGTACTTCCAGTTTCAAGCATTAAACAAAGAAGTTGTACTTAATTCATTGTTGTCAGAGGCATATCAGAGGTATTGACATAATTTACACAACTATTTTTAGAAAACATCTTATTATTAAATGTGCGAGTTTAGTATGAACACTAGTAGGTACACGTTTTGTGGCTAGGACCATACGAGTATCACGCAATAATCATAAACTCTGACGTCTGAAAGCGTCTTGCCTGTGACGTAACAATCTCCTCCTGGTAAGGATTTCTTAAAACATCACAATTCTGTGTTTTGTAACTTCAAACCAAGATAATTTAATTTATGTAAAATTATCCCTACTCAATACACTTTCAAACATCGCATATGTTGCACAACTAATTCCAAACAATAGCTTTCCTATATACTTGAAAAAGGTAGACTCGCCTAGATCGCAGTCTCCTGTGTCCCAGGGAGGAGTTCTAGTGACCTAGCAGTGCAGCAGTGGAAACGTACTGACTGATTTGTTTACAACTAAACCCGCAGCATCTTCTCATTTGCATCCACAACTATTCTATCCAGTTCACGGCTCTAATTGACTTACTAATTTTAATTTTTTAATCTTATTCACTTATTTGTACGTTTACATAACCAACCCATTATGTTTCCACTGCTGGGATTCGAGCCTTCCTCTCATAGAGAGGAGTTGGGCCATACTCCACCACGCGGGCCCGGTGCGCCTTGGTGGAACTTTTGTACGTTAATCTCAGCCAATATCAGATACCGTGTTGTCCATCCAGATTAACGAGTTTTTTAATAATTGTTCATCAAAGTCGCTTGATAGAAATTGAAGATGGAATCAAGAAGCGAGGACCATTAATGCAGCCGTAAGCAGCGGTAATAGTCATCTCCATGATGACCTGAGTGATGCTGTTCCCGTGCTACATGACATATTTTAGAAGTGATCTTTCCGTCGTCACGGACTCAACCCCAACTCTTGCGAGTATGTTAATAAATGTTAAATGGATCTCAGTGATGGAAAATGTCAATGACATCTCATCATCTCAGCCACCGGACGTCCACTGCTGAACATAGGTCTCGCCAGAAATGACATCTAGTACTGACGTAATATAGGAACATATTAGGTGGCATTATTTGACATGAGTATGACAGGTTGCGTCGACAAGACGGACAATACCACTGAACATAAGGAATGGAAACCGTCAGAGACGTCGAGTTTGTGACACTACTGACTCACGTATTGACGTTTATTGATTATTATTATCATTTACTATCATTATTATCAGTTATTACATATCCGATTGAAACGTTTTAGAATCTGCTGGTGAGTAGATATGGATTGTTAATGTTACGGAAACAGAATTAGGATATCAATCCTAATTCTGTTTCCGCAACATTATAATAAGAAGTAGGCTATATTTATATATGGCCTACTTTTTATTCACATTTAACAGATAGCTAGTGTTCGAGGGATCGCGATGTCGTTATTTCACGGGACGATGTCACATGTAGAGATTAAAGTTAATAAGTAAAATTGTATAGTAACAGTATTAAACAACATATAGTATTGTTTATATAATAATTTCAAAAATTCAGTTTTTGTGTAACTATTACAGTCCGTGCCAAGCGCCTGCGCAGTGTGCACGTCGCCCGCGTCACTAGCTCGCTGTGCATTCACGCTACGCTAATTCAATCGAACACCTCGGCGCGAATTATTGCTAAACAAATATGTTTTGTTGTCCATTGTGCAATGCTAACTGCTCTGATGGAGTGAAGTGTTCTAAATGCGCCCTTTGTTACTGTTTTTCTTGTGCAAACATAACTGAAACTAATTATCGTAAGCTTGGATCGACTAGGCAAGCAGCCCTTCATTGTGCTAGTAGCAAAAGTAAATCTCAGATTGCTTCCCCAATGACACAACCCGGCGCGCCCATGGCGGCCACCCTGGACACAGTCCTACAGGAGCTACGTAACGGGATTACGGGAATCAACCATCGTCTTGAACAGCTGCCTTCTATTGTTAATGAAATTAAGGCCCTAAAGGATAATTTTAAGGAATTTGAGGCCTCCATGTGTGACATCAAAAGGAAAGTCGCTGATAACTCGTCTAATTTGGTTCAAGTGGTAGACAGGATCGTTATTCTCGAAAATCAGCCAGCACTGGCAGCCGCCACTGATTACCCGCAATTAAAAAGTGAGGTCATAAAACTGACCTCTGAACTCGCCGCTAAGGATCAAATGCTCAGGATGAATAATGTCGAGATTAAAGGTATACCCTTAAAAAGGAATGAAAATCTATTCGAATTGTTGTTCAAAATTGGTGACATAATTAGCCTGCCAGTACAAAGATCTGACATAAACTTTGTGATGAGGGTGCGGTCAAACTTGCAGCCCAAGGCTATAATTGTTGGTTTCTTGTGCAAATATACTAAGGAGAACTTTGTGGCAGCAGCCAGGTCACGAAAACCAGCTCTTTCTGCTGCAGATCTAGGTTTTGCAGAAGATATTAGAATCTACATCAACGATCACTTGACGCGTGACAATAAACAGCTGTTAACTAAAACTAAATGGATCGCTATGGAAATGAACATTAAGTATGTTTGGGTTCAAAATTGTAAAATTTTGACCAAAAAAAACGATACATCACCTATTGTTCCTGTTAGCTGTGACGACGACCTAACTAAAATAAAATGACTGGAAGTGATAATTGACACGATACTAATTTCTCCACATTTATTGTGTTATTTACCTCACATTTATCTTGGTTACCCTAACTTTATAAGGAAATTATCTCACATTATTGTAATCTTTATCCTACATAACCTGTGTTTCTGTTTGTTATTGCCACAGTGCAGATATTTTTGTATACATAATGCTGCCCATCCATTGTTATTATACCTAATTAGGTTATTTTATTTTATTTTATTTTTAATTTTCAGGAAAACAAACAGCTTAGAATTAAACAGTAATACACAAACAGTTGAAAAACTTAAGCCAAAAACAGTTTTCACATTTAGAAAGAATAGTTATACAATGAAGGTAATACAATATTAGAGTATAAAACGCCCCCACACTACGGAAACCAATTAAGGGTATGATAATCTTAAACACTTAGTTATAGATAAATAACATAACCAATCTCTAAATAGTACAGACAAATGGGTAATCGCAAGAGTGTTGGATATTAACCCCTTAAAATAAGATTTAACGTTTAACGTTCAACGACTCTCGGATTTAGATAAGTTAGTTAAGATTATTTTTTATAAGAAATTTGCTGATAATATGATAGATGTAAGGAATCAAGTAGAGTAGGTACTTTAAACTTAAAAACATTACAATCCATATAAAATTACAAATTGAAGAAATCGTGGCTGATTATTGCTTTAAAACCATTTCTCCGTATACAGAATAAATCAACTTGTGGAGAATGATTAGTATTAAACATATTAGCAACCCGTACAAGGTATGAATTTTTGCGGTAATTGGTGGTACAGAACGCAGCGTGAAGTTTTAAATAGCTACGACGGCTGACAGTGCGCACAGGTGTCTGGATCCCTATCATAGATAGTAGCATGGGACAGTCGACAACATTTGAGAAGATATTGTGCAAAAACGACAGGTCGGCAGCTTCTCTGCGCTTAACGAGAGGCAGCAGGTGGTGACGAACACAACTATCAACATAATTAGAACTACTAATTTTGTGTTTGTAATTAATAAAGCGCAGGAATTTCTTTTGTACCTTTTCCAGCATATTGATATATATTTCATATCGAGGGTTCCAAACTTGTGAAGCGTACTCAACATGACTTCTAACCAAGGAGCAATATAAAATTTTCAATGATTTAATGTTTTTAAAGTCTTTGGTGATGCGGAACAGAAACCCTAGTGACTTTAAGGCTCTTGCTGTAGCTTTACTAATATGTACATCGAAGAGAAGCTTCGAATCTAAGGTAACTCCCAGATCAACCACTGAGGTAGTTCTGATAAGGGGCTGATTGTTAATTTTATAATCAAAACATATGGCTTTGAGGGACCTGGTAAAAGTGATACAAGAGCATTTGAGAATGTTTAAGTCCAATTTATTTCGAACACAATAGTTGAAGAATTTGTTGAGACCTTGTTGAAGCAGTTCACAGTCTTGGAAAGAAGTTATAGTTTTAAAAATTTTCATGTCATCCGCAAACAACAAAAAGTCAGAATGTTGAAAACACTTACCTATGTCATTGTTCTGTACCACCAATTACCGCAAAAATTCATACCTTGTACGGGTTGCTAATATGTTTAATACTAATCATTCTCTCCACAAGTTGATTTATTCTGTATACGGAGAAATGGTTTTAAAGCAATAATCAGCCACGATTTCTTCAATTTGTAATTTTATATGGATTGTAATGTTTTTAAGTTTAAAGTACCTACTCTACTTGATTCCTTACATCTATCATATTATCAGCAAATTTCTTATAAAAAATAATCTTAACTAACTTATCTAAATCCGAGAGTCGTTGAACGTTAAACGTTAAATCTTATTTTAAGGGGTTAATATCCAACACTTTTGCGATTGTCCATTTGTCTGTACTATTTAGAGATTGGTTATGTTATTTATCTACTCAGATTATAGAACAAAAGGCAGATGGAGCGTACCGAACACGCGAGCGTCGCCACCAAAGCGAATACAAATTCAAAAGCAAATACAAACCCGCGCTAGTGCTATACGCGACTTGTCCGAAGCAACACGTTACGACTGGTTCGTAATTTTAATGTACAAAATACCGTCTTGTGTTATTAAACACTGTAAAAGTTGTTCCCAAAAATAAAAAAAGGAAGATGGAATATCCTTTCACAGATAACTATTAATTATTTGGCTTATATAATTTTTAATCAACATAATAACTTTACATGTGACTCGGAACACAAAACTTCAACAGTCATTCGCTTGTGTTGCCAGTATTTATTTAAATTAGTTAGCCGTTTTATTGGTAAAACTACATTTAGAAGGTCTAGGGGTTAGTGATGTAACCAAAGTTTGTTTTTTAATATCGCAAATGCGAATATTTTTTTATAAGTCTCGCTCGCACGGTTTTTTTCCCAAAAAACCTCAAGTCTTCTTAGAAAATACTTTTTATGTCAAGTTTTTAATAAAGTTGAAAATGCGAATACTTGTCTCGTTCGCACCATTTTTAGGGTTTAGCACCTCAAAAGGTAAAAACCTTGTAGACCTTGCTTTTAGCCTAAATTGACTAGTCTGGGTCAACCGGAAGTACCCTATAGGTTTTGGGTCGAAAACCCATAATATGGTAGTTCCCGTTGACCTAGAATCACTAAATTTGGTAAAAAGCTAGGTCTTATAGAACAAATAAAGGAAAAAATATATATGGCCACCCTCCTCTAATCTCCAAAGTCTGTGAAGAGCAAAATCTGAAATAATTTGTTACCTACAAATTTGTTCGGAACCCGAGATGGGCGAGTCCGATGGAATGTTCAGTATGTTAATCTAGATTAAAAATTACCTGTGTGCCAAATTTTATCCAAATCAGTATAGTCGTTTTTGCATGAAAGAGAAATAAACATCCATACATACGTACTTCCATTCTCACAAACTGTCGGATATATGTGTAATAATTAGAAAAGTAGGATACTATTAAAATATTAAACAAAAACAATTAAACAATGAATTGTGATATTTATACAGAACCTTCTTTATTTATTGTAATTTATTTAGTTATTAATAACCATTATTTTATCCATATACTACTTTAGTACTGTATGTTACAACAGAACGTTTAACTTTCCAATATTATAACAATTCGTTACAAAAATGAGGGAGTTAATTTTTCATTATCTGGTAACTGTACACGCACACAGATGCACGTGTACGTACAGTGCAGTGGCTCGTTGTCACGCACACATAACTATAAAGGTGGCGACACTCGCGAGTTCGGCGCACTCCATCTGCCTTTTGTTCTGTAATCTGAGTTTATCTATAACTAAGTGTTTAAGATTATCATACCCTTAATTGGTTTCCGTAGTGTGGGGGCGTTTTTTACTCTAATATTGTATTACCTTCATTGTATAACTATTTTTTCTAAATGTGAAAACTGTTTTTGGCTTAAGTTTTTCAACTGTTTGTGTATTACTGTTTAATTCTAAGCTGTTTGTTTTCCTGAAAATTAAAAATAAAATAAAATAAAATTAATATAACGGCAACTTAAGACGCCCGTTAGCCAGTGCCAGTAGCCCGTGCCGACTCGCGGCACGGACGGTAACACAGCAGGTATAGAGACGGGCGAGTCGGGACACAGACGGTAACACAGCAGGTATAGAGACGGGCGAGTCGCGGGACGAACGGTAACGCAGCAGGTATAGAGGGGCGAGTCGCAGCACGGACGGTAACACAGCAGGTATAGAGACGGGCGAGTCGAGGCACGAACGGTAACACAGCAGGTATAGAGATGGGCGAGTCTGGACACAGACGGTAACACAGCAGGTATAGAGACGGGCGAGTCGTGGCACGGACGGTAACACAGCAGGTATGGAGACGGGCGAGTCTGGACACAGACGGTAACACAGCAGGTATAGAGACGGGCGAGTCGTGGCACGGACGGTAACACAGCAGGTATAGAGGGGCGAGTCGCAGCACGGACGGTAACACAGCAGGTATAGAGACGGGCGAGTCGAGGCACGAACGGTAACACAGCAGGTATAGAGACGGGCGAGTCGGGACACAGACGGTAACACAGCAGGTATAGAGACGGGCGAGTCGTGGCACGGACGGTAACACAGCAGGTATAGAGGGGCGAGTCGCAGCACGGACGGTAACACAGCAGGTATAGAGACGGGCGAGTCGAGGCACGAACGGTAACACAGCAGGTATAGAGACGGGCGAGTCGGGACACAGACGGTAACACAGCAGGTATAGAGACGGGCGAGTCGTGGCACGGACGGTAACACAGCAGGTATGGAGACGGGCGAGTCGCGACACGGGCGCGGTAAGCACTGCGCCTGCTCACCACATTTGTCACCCGTTCCTTAGGAAGTTAAGGTTTTCATGGCACTAACAGCACTCGACCTACCGAGACGTTGGTTGTTTAATGTTGCTATGCAATGCTCTGCACACCCTTACACAGTTATACCTACTGAAGGGCTATTACTTTTCACACGCATGGAATTATGGCATTCCATAGGGTTACCGACCAAGACGACCTCTTACACAAGAAGCCCACTACCCAGTAGGTCGAGCTTCGAGATGGCGGAGAGAAAGTGTTTAACTCTGTCCTCATGCAGAGTAATTAAAAGCTCAAGTCTTTCTCTCAATTCTGTTATTTATTTAACTTTATTAAAAAGTTATACACATTCTAGTTCCACTATGAGAGAATATTCCCCAAAACAGGCTCCGAAACCTCGTCTCAGTATCTATGCTAAACCGGCTCGAAGCTTCATCAGAGCCTCGGCCTCGGAGTCGGAGATTTTTTGCCATTAAGATACAAATGTCAAAAAGTGTTGATAATGTGTATTTTGTGTTAATTTAAGTTAAAAACGTTTAATTTTGAACAATAAACTCTTACTTCGAGAAACTTAGTGAAATTTGCTATATTTTTTATTTCATAAATAACTTCTATACTATAGTGTAGGAGAAATTGAAATGTTAAGCTTTGAAGGTCGGTATACATAGGTGTACAGTACATATATACAGTGTACCTATGTAATCAATCAAATACTTAGGTTAATCCGAAAATTATCTCACAGAATTCGCCCTATTTACATAGGTACCTATATACATGGATGTTCTATGATTTATAGAAGTGATGAACAGGTAGGCCAGGTGTTGTTGGTCTCCTCTACATAGTTATATATAATTTGGCTGTTTGTTCGTCCAATTAAATAAAAATAAAATAAAATTATACACGAGGGTTAACCTTCAAGGAATCTCAAGAAAAAATACAAGCTGGTTTTGGAGAGCCTGCTCCTGCGTTAGCAACAATTACTTGTCCTATATTTTTATTGAACTTTTCCTTTTTCTTACACAAGTAGTCCACTATTTCAATAATAAATAATACCAATACCACCGAATTCGCCCTATTGACATAGGTCCAGAAGGATAGTATTCATACAAATGACATTTAAAAGTGAAGCAAGAAATTATATTTTTTTGAGGTTGGCCATCCTGCCAGATCTGACAATATTACAAAACAATACTTATGGTTCTATCTTGCCATAGGAAATCTTTTAACCGAATCATCGGGTAATTCAAATATGAACGGATTGAGTGGTTTTCTGAACAAAACTATCGAATTTAAAGTTAATACATTTGAGTGTTGTGCGTTAGTAAACATTAACATTGCATAGCTGTAGCTCCTGTATCATTGCATTAATGCGAAATCTTGTATGTGTGTTGGTATGTTATTTTGTATTTGTTACTCCTTCATGCTGGAGGGATTTGTACATTTTGAACAATATTTGCACGATACTTTGTTGATATGAGGGTTCGCAGTGGTGAATACAGATAAAGAGATACAGAGATAAACACTTATGCTCCTTTTTTTCATCATCATTATAATTACATTACACAATCGCGGGGTATATACAATTCTATTAAAACCACTTTATTAAGTACTAGCTGCGCCACGCGGTTACACCCGCATAGTGATGCATGATGATGATGAAAAGTATCCTAAGTGCGTACATATATCCGGTGCCTCATCTAGCTCCATTACAAATTTCATGCGGAGTGCCACAAGGTTCAATCTTAGTCCTGTTTTGCATTTGACTTGATCTTGTCAACTCATTAATAAACTGAGTGGATGAAGTTGAATGCGAAGTGAATTGCAGAATGCTTTGCTTGGAGACATAATATCTAGCTCTGCGATTCCTAAATAAAAACAGACCTTTACAGGACCACCTTTACCCACCGCCTGTAGAGTACGTCGCCGCGTTAGCCCCTCCCTAGCTCTCTACCAACATACTTGGTTTGGACAGTCGCATTACTTAACTACTAAATTAAGACTATCTTGATTCGTTTATCACTTCGGCACTCGGCGCTTATTAATAAAACAAAATAGAAATTCAAAATAAGGCATTTAATAATAATGTGTACTTCTGATCGCTTATGTAATATTTACAAATATAACTCTGCTAACGGCTCGCTCGACGGCGACGTAAATATCTTTAACATAATATATAAATAGTATAACATCACGTAGTCCTAGCGACTGCACATGCTGATGCGTCGCCAAGTGTCACCTGTACTCCTATACTCCATACTACTTGCTTTACATACATATAATGCACTTTACAACAAACAATCAAAAAATAATATGATTATGAACATAATTATTTACAACACCAATATAATTAACTACATTATTTGTAAACAAGTTCGTACGCATAATGTAACAATGTTAGAGAGTTTGCTCAGATCTAATCATTACTTTTGGTACAATGTACTTCATTCATTAAAAATATGAAATAGTTTAATCAAAATAAATATACTAATATGTTATGGGCCCAGGCGTTTCATTACTAGTGGAAACAAATGAAAGCGCGGTCTCATATAATTAAGAAAATCATATCCTAATAAAATAGAAAATAATAATATAACTGTAAATAATGAGCCAATTAATGACAAATAAATTATTATGCAGCCTGTTCTGTTTCAGACCATTATTCTTTGGAGGACTTTGTTTGGTGAAGACTACCTACAAAGTAAAGTTAACAAGGAACAATATCGGTAGGAAATGCTGTTAGGAAAAATCGTTTACTAATGCATCAAAGGTCGCACGGCCAGACACAATAGAAATTTCATTGTACATGAACACACCGACCCTTGAAGGGCTAATAATGTGACATTCTACAAATAAACGTTGTCCTGAATTGTTGCTGTACAGGATGGAAACTACAGGAAGCTCGCAAGTTGAGATGGTGCGGTAATATTTGGATGAAAGGTCACTGTCTAAGGGAATCTGGTACAAAACTATCCAATGTGAACTACCTCGTTACCCATGGTTCGATAGAATGAGTCTTAGTCGCAAACACGTGGTCGCACTACTAAGACTTCGTTCTGGACATATTCCGTCTAACAAATTTAAATTTTTGATGAAGATAACACACTCACCGAATTGTACGGATTGCGGTGTAGTAGAAGATGTGCAGCATGTGTTGGTGGAATGTGTCCGGAACGACGCCTTGCGCCAAAATCAGTTGGTGAGTGACGCCAATGTAGGAGTTTGCAACAGTGCCCTGGCTTCTCCCGCTTCGGCAGAGGCCAGGTCACTTATTAAATTATATTTATATATTTTTGGATGTTGCCATAGTACCTAGTTGGTCTTATCATGTAAATTTGCTTTACGGGGGTGACAGTGTCAAAATGATGACAAAACTCTCTTAAAAATTTAGGCAAATAAAAAAAAAATTGAATCCTCCAAATAGACCGTTACGAAGACAATTCGACGACGGCTGTCGGCAAGTCGAGGACGGGGGTAGGTAGCGGGCTAGCGGCAGGTCATTCAGTTAGTAGGTGCCACTTGTTTTGTTTACGTTTATATTAAACATCTTTGAGACATTCTCGATTAAGCTGTGGTCAGATTGTGTTGCCCGACTCAAGGTATAACTAGAGTGCAGCCGATGGAACCTGCTTCCACCGCTCTCCCCGTGTTTCTTTACCGAAGCCCGGCATGAGCCGCTCGTTCACAAATGCGTACATCATTCAATTATTCTTGGAATGTCCTGCGAAGTCATGGAGTTTACAATAAACGTCCTACATTAAAACTAATATATTATGTAACGTAAACATTAAATTTATTATGGTATGAATTCCGACTTGAAGCCGTTATCAAATTCGTCGCATCCGGCAACAGCCTCCGACGGCAATACCCTAGTACCTACTGGTGTAAGTCTAACTTAAGTTGGTCGATCGTCTCAGGAATGTAACTCTTAGGAACGGTCCGCAGTCTCATGGCGCCTACAATAGAACAATTAGAACAGAAAGAATGAATACACGATACATATGTAGGTAGGTATTCTTTCTTTCTGCTCTCTTCATTTCTTACAATATTTGGTAACCGCAATAATTATCTATAAACCTACACGTACACGACATATCTTTGAGCACATCATTTGCGAATAAATTCTTATTATAGCTATAAAATGTATAAAGGCACTATTTGGCGATATATAATTTATAGCCGTGAGGACAATAAGCGCTCCCTAAACATTTGGTCAACTAGCGGCGACTCTTTGGTTCGCTCTCGCACACTCTCCCTATTCTAAACAACTTAAATAACTGAGATTCTATAATATTATTAGTCGTGGCGGCCGTGTGGGCGGCGGTGGGGGTGGGGGGGCGGCGCGGCTCAGCTGCCCATGGAGACGACGGTGGGCCGCTCGAGCCGGTCCGAGGGCTCCGCCGCGCGCCGGTACTCCGCCTCCTCGTACAGCGCGTGCTGCAGGTGCGGGTGCTGCGCGTGCATGTGTGCGTGCGCGTGTGCATGCGCGTGCGCGTGCGCGTGCGCCGGCGGCGGCTCCTCCAGCTTGAGTGGGTGTTGCTGCACGTAGTAGCCGAGCGGCAGCGGCGAGCGCGCGCCCGTGCCGCCGGGGCTGCCCTCCACTGCGGAACGATACAAGCGCACACCTCGTCACTCTGCCACGAGAATATAAACTCGGCACGTCACTCACACGGAACGAGCTCGAGACTACACGAGAGTTCGTCCCGTCGTGTGTATACTACAGATATACTGGCGACCTACTGTACATTGTGGCCTAACTATGAGACCGGATTGCGAAGATGCTGTTCATCCTAAAGTTAAATTAAATGCGCTTTTGCACCAAAACCCCAGACACAAATCCAGTAAGTAATTATGTTTTCACAAAGGGGCTTTGTGTGTTTGAAGTAATAACTTTAAATTAGCAATCGTTCGCAAGCTTTTAAAAATATACAGGTTTCCTAATTCTTGCCGACAGTGATGTCATATGAGATATATAGTTACAATCAACAATCAACACTGTCCTCATTCGCGCCTATTATTTTAGATATTATTAGGTAATGTAAGTATTTACTGTTATGTATTACTCGTAATATTATGTACTTCAAGTATTTGAACTACAAATGGCGGTACAATATTGTGGCTAAGCTCAAGTAGTTAAAATAAACGCATAAAAGGGAGATCGTCTTAGCACAGCCGTTCAGCCGATTACTAGCGGTCAACAAAAGATACACTTTGAATATGACGATTTTGGACATGAATATCTAAATAACCATTTGAGGTGTGTCTCGCAAGTCTTAATATATGATCTAAATTTAACATGATTGTGTGAAATAGTTTTTTAGTTATGAGGTGGTCAAAAGTGGCTCCAAATGGTTCGTGTAATATTACACACGGTACCGCTCGGCAGTTCTGTTAGCTCGAACTTGGCTCGACACGCTACCGCGTGTGTAGATGTTTGTCTGGAAACGTATCTTAGATCCGTTCCTGCTATACGAATCGTAGTGATACTGCTGCACAGTGACACCGGGAATGTGCGCAGTGAGGAGCAGTGATACTGCTGCACAGTGACACCGGGAATGTGCATAGTGAGGAGCAGTGATACTGCTGCACAGTGACACCGGGAATGTGCGCAATGAGGAGCAGTGATACTGCTGCACAGTGACACCGGAATGTGCATAGTGAGGAGCAGTGATACTGCTGCACAGTGACACCGGGAATGTGCGCAGTGAGGAGCAGTGATACTGCTGCACAGTGACACCGGGAATGTGCGCAGTGAGGAGCAGTGATACTGCTGCACAGTGACACCGGGAATGTGCATAGTGAGGAGCAGTGATACTGCTGCACAGTGACACCGGGAATGTGCGCAGTGAGGAGCAGTGATACTGCTGCACAGTGACACCGGGAATGTGCGCAGTGAGGAGCAGTGATACTGCTGCACAGTGACACCGGGAATGTGCATAGTGAGGAGCAGTGATACTGCTGCACAGTGACACCGGAATGTGCATAGTGAGGAGCAGTGATACTGCTGCACAGTGACACCGGGAATGTGTGCAGTGAGGAGCAGTGATACTGCTGCACAGTGACACCGGGAATGTGCATAGTGAGGAGCAGTGATACTGCTGCACAGTGACACCGGGAATGTGCGCAGTGAGGAGCAGTGATACTACTGCACAGTGACACCGGGAATGTGCGCAGTGAGGAGCAGTGATACTGCTGCACAGTGACACCGGGAATGTGCATAGTGAGGAGCAGTGATACTGCTGCACAGTGACACCGGGAATGTGCGCAGTGAGGAGCAGTGATACTGCTCCACAGTGACACCGGGAATGTGCGCAGTGAGGAGCAGTGATACTGCTGCACAGTGACACCGGGAATGTGCGCAGTGAGGAGCAGGTTGAACTCACGCATGTTCTCGATCTTGACGGTGGTGCCGACGCCACCGCCGACGCCCAGCACGGAGCGCGCCGCGTTCTTCAAGCTACGGTCCCCCTTTATGCTGTTCTTCGGCTTCCGTTTACGTGTCTGAAACGTATGAAAAATCAATTAGCGACATGGTACGCTTCCTTTATTTATTAAATACTAGCTTGTTTCATTAATATGGATGGACGGATGAATGGACTCTTCGAGTGACTGGTTGAGTGCAGGCCGAAACCAGCGCTCTATACACAAAGTCGTACCTGTATGGAGTCTTTCTTCATGGCGAGCGGACGGTTGATGTTGTGCAGCTTGTAGTAGAGGCCGCACGCGTTGCAGACGGTCTCGCCGTGCGCGTTGCGCCGCCACAATGACGTCGTCGTCGTATGGCAGTTGGTGCATTGCATGCCCGGCCGCTTGGCGCCCATCTGTCGCACGAGACAACGTTAATGCGAGTCCGCGGGGCCGGGAGAGGATGCAAGTATGTCATGTACAAGCGGCGGCGTGCGGTTAGCGAGGACAAGCGACGGTTAGTGGCGAGCGGGCGGGAGCGGGACGGGGACACGTACCCCTTTCTTCTTATTGTAGTCAGAGGGGGTGGAGGCGCCGTGCTGCGCGGGCGCGGGCAGGGCGTGCGACGACGCGATGCCGTTAAACAGGAAACCCTTGTAGAAATCCGCGCCCGGCGGGGGCCCCTCCGCGGCCACTGCAACCAACACAACTGTCACTAGAGCTCCGAGGGCTCGGGAGCGGACGCTCGGCGGGCGCGGATCTCCGGGGGTGTGGGGTGCGGGTGGGAGGGTGAGGGGGATGCGAGCGAGGCTGGTTGCGTACGTCGTGTGCGGGCGCGGCGAGCGCGGCGTGGCGCTGACGTACCAGCCGCCGCGGCTGCTTCAGCGGCCGGTTCATGCCGTTCATCTTGTTGTAGAGCCCACACGCGTTGCACAGGTAGTGGCCGGTGCCGTCGCGGCGCCACAGCGGCGTGTGAATGGCGCCGCAGTTCACGCACTCGCGCCCCTCCGTGAACAACTCCGCCATCTCGACTGTGCGCAACACACGCGGGTTAGTGGGGGCCTGGGGGGGACGTGGGGAGCCGGCTGCCGAGCGTCCGTCTCTACTGCGTCGGACGATCACAAAACAAAACATGCGATGCGCTGACGCAGCTCAATAAGTAATTGTTATTATTGATTACATAAGGATGAGTTCAAGGGTGAGTGCGCTCGGCGCGGGAAGAGCACGCGTCGCGCGAGCGCGGCCTTGGCCTTCAGTGAGTCATGCGCGTGCGCAGTCAGCTTCTCGGTCGCGTTACTGAACTACTACGTACCAAGTATTGACCACTCTGCATGCGATACCTATATTTTACTACTGTGTGTATCTACTACTAAAATACGAGCCTATGTGTTGAATTGTTTATAAATACACCTCTTCTGTGATCTTGAAATACTTAAACCTACGTTCAACCTGAATTGTTTTGTGTATAAATAGGACTAATAAGAATCTTATTGGCCCGTCTAGATGACGTCACTCTGAATGTAAACAAGACTAGCGGACCTCACGCGGCTCCAACATGCTATACATTGTTATTAACCCCCGAGTTCGGTACAAATGCGACGCCTCCACTCCACCTATCTGTGGTTGCTGGCCGAGCGCCGCAAGACACCGTTGTGTGTTTTTTCAGCCTTCAAATCGATTCAATTTCAATTGTGTCCCATTTCAGAATAAGTGAGTTCGTGCATGGAGTATTGTTCTCACGTGTGGGATGGTCCGGTCAAATTGCCACGGGAAGCTTTTAAATAAAAAGCTCGGCGAGCAAAATCATACATTTCTTCGAGTGCATATGTGAATAACGCAAATTAATTCGACCATCTATATTTCCCAATCGGCCGACCACACATACAGCGATGCTCCATAGTTATATGGCCGACGTAGTTACCACCTTTACGCTGTCTGTAAGCGTCGCTTTTAGTTCTATACCGCGCATTGCCAAGAGGACATCATTGCGCGAGTCTGAGCTCCTCGATGGGCACAATCTTGGAGTTATAAACGTCGACAATCGATTCACTCGAGTTTGGAAAGCACCAAGACGGCATGCGTGCCACACATTAAAACACGTCATCGTTCACCATCAGGTAAGTTTGAGGTTAAGCGCAAGTCTATTTAGTTAATGGCGACACCGACAAACAGCTTCAGCAGAGTCGCGGAGAGCCCGCAGTTCTAGGAAAGGTCGCGGCGCGCGGAAGTGACCCGCGGCGCGCGGTCACTCGCCGTAACCCGAGCGCCCGCGTCGGGGCCTACACTACACTGCACGTAACACAACGGTATCGCGACCGGTACTTAACTTGGAAACAGTTCCGGTTTCAGCGCAGTTTCCTGCGGGAACGCTACGAGCACAATATTTGTTTCGATTGAGTGCTGCAGGAGTCCCGAGAGCGTAGTACTTCGTAGGGTTTATCTATTGTGCTGTGCCCAATTGGGTTTACAAAGAACTGTAAAATTATATCCAATTGACATCTGATCTACTTTGTAGAATACGATAAAATATGAAATTGAAATTTGAAGAGCACGGCGGTACTAAGCAAACTCGTAATAATTAAGTTTATATGGAGCGTTGTTGACGCATTTTTTATTGAACACGCGGTTGTAACTTTGTGTTTGATATAAATCTATTAATTAACATTTAAAACTCCTTATCCCTGATCTATTTTACGTCAATCCCCATAAAATGACCATATATTATTGACAAATAGTGTAGGCACTCGTACGTAAGTGAATAAGACCTATTTTATGAAATGTACAATACAACACTGAAGTTTTCCAATAATGTAACAAGAGTGGCAGTTCCGGTATCACCAGCTTCAGCTCGCACGATTCCTGGACGTTCGGAATTCCGACGTGGATTCCTAAAGTTACTTCAGAAGATGATGATTGTATTACAAATGGTAGCAACCCTCGGCGTCCAACAATGCAAGCTGCATTACAATCAATAAACAAACTAAGTAAAAATAATAAAATTGCAAGAGTTTGTAAATGTGTTGACATTGTAAATACGAGTACATACCCCCAGCTGCAGGCCACGCCTGGTGTGGGGCCCATAGCTATATCCTTATGTTATTTCTGTACATCGCTAACCGGCCAATCTTCTAATTAAGGTTCTGAAATGTGAACTTTTATACAAACCTTTTGACTAATAATATAAGATATAAATAAATTATTTATATCTTAACGCCATAGAATTCAGATTTAATAGAGGCTAAAATCAAACCATCAAAGGTTGGCTTTATTGCAGTACTATATAATTGGAGTTGCCATTTATGTACCTCATACAAAATACAATATTTCGAGTGTTGGTGCAGAATCACAAACAAAAGGTTAGAGATTTAGAGAATTTCGAATCGCATTGTAACTTGTGATGAAAAAGCATAGACACATCACAGTGTTTGAACCCAGGAGAACCGGCTAAATCCGGTCAGAAGCAAAGTTGACTTAGAAAAAGACTGCGCCAAACGAATAACGGCGATCTGTATTGTCAACAATTTTGCAAACCTGATGGAAACACTCGCTATTCAACAACAGAGACTGCTCAACCGCTCTGCTATTGCCCACTGCAGCTGCAGGACGACGCTAGGCCTCACATAACACACGGTCGCTAATCTAGAGGAGCTGCGATTGGAATGTGTCTGCCACCCACCATACTCCCCACACTTTGATCCAACAGATTACCACTTTTTCACATGTTGGACAATTGCTTGAAAGGAAAAGAAGAACTGTATCGACAAACGATTTTATTGATTCTCATCCCCACATTTTTTTGCCATATAGAATCGATGAACCTTCAAATGCACGTAGGACTTGCGCGTGCCACGTGTCCACTCCAGTCGCAATGTCAGCTCGCGCCGCGCCGCGCCGTGCGTGACACGGAACAGACGTGAAGTGGGATCCGCCACACATCGCACACCACACCGGCTCCGATTACCCGTAATGGGTTAAACATGGAGTTAACGAGGAGCGTGCGTCGCGCGCGGCCATGTGGCCGTGGGGCCGTGTGGCCGTGTGGCCGTGTGGCCGTGTGGCCGTGTGGCCGTGTGGCCGTGTGGCCGTGTGGCCGACAGTCGACACGTCCGTTGGGACGCGGCCGTCCCGCGATATCCCGCCGCACAGATACTAACATCACTAATTATGTTTCGTGTGATGCGACCTGAAGGGAATGCGGCGTATCACTTGTGAGGCAGTAGAGATGGAATGCTGCACAAACTATCACGAGGTGCATTCGTTAAACAGTTGGTGTACAAGCACAATGCGCTATATTCGCAGAGCCTCTGTGATACCGGCCTAAATTAACTGTACATACATTTCATGCCTTAGTAATCTTCATTTATAGATTTAGCATTTGCATTGGTAAAAAGCAAGTAGTTACAGTGAAGTACAGTCGTCTGCAATAAGATGCATACATTCAAAAAAGTTTGCCGCAAGTAAAGTCCACAAATTTTCTTAAAATGTACATAATTATTATATTAAGCAGTACGATAATATAAATAGCACTGTATTAGACTAATATTGTATTACATTTTTTTGTATAATTAGATACTGAGACACTTTTGAAAGTTATAGAGTGTGTAGATCTTATTGCAGGCGACTGTACATTACATACATAAGGTGACAAGAAACTGCGAAATATCGCCATTTCAGAAGCTTAATATTTCGTAAATACTATGTAACAACTTCCAGTGCAAGACGATGCATAACCCTACACCACAGTCTATGTGAACCTTACGCTGTGCCTAAACTATTTTAATACTCTGGTGCGATTGGTAAGTATGTTTAATCATTTTGAAATATCGTTTATATTTTGTAGGTTTTGCGTTCACGTGGTGACTTATACAATGTTTGCATAATATTATTCATTAAGTCGATATCTACGAAAACCTGTAATTTCCTTCCGTTTGGATTACTAGTTTCTGAAGAAAGTTGTATAGCTGTCGACTTCCAAAAATAAATAAATATATTATAATTTTGTGAGCATATTATTACGTATTCGACGACAACCACTCGCGTCAGTCACAGCCGAGGCAGTACTCGAACACCCCAATGCAATGTTGTTCTGTGTTTAGTAAACTTATCTAAGTTTCGCATTGTTCCGGCCACGGCCGTCCCTGTGACACAATAGTTATCTGTGCGCATCGCTCGCGCCGGAGCCCGGACGTCACCACGTCGTCATTGAGCAAATATGCGGACACAAAGCGGACACGACTCGTCCATTTTTTGTGAGGTTTGTTTGCGAGATAGCAGCGGGCCGTGTTTGTGTGGCACGTGCCTTATCCGATACCATTTACGGAATGCGATTTTAATGCACTTAAAGGGAACGACTTCATTTGAACCGGAACGTCGCCGTCGCGCTGCGCCTGTGCACACACCGCGCCGGACGCGGGTACCTACGCACTCGCAGGCTACACTTACAATAGTAGGCACAGATTGTTCCCTGGACGAGACTCTCGGTGTTTATCGGAATCAGCCAGCGCACATTCTATTTGAAACTAATCTTGGTAGCCGTGATCATAGTTCAACCCATTGGTTGGCGACATCGCTATATGAATTCGAATAAAAAAGTTATAAAGTGTAACTTAGTGGAACAAATTGTTATGATTTCGTAAAATATATAGAGGTGGAGCTTCGAGCCAGTACGGTGCTTAAGTTCGTCAGCGCGTTTATTGAATGATCCAAAGTGACGTCACTCACGGAGGTAGTCGCCGACGTTATGTTGTACTAACACAAGTTGTCAGCTCGTAGTTGGAGTTCCATGGCCGAGTTATATCTAGCACACGTCTATAGTTGTCTATTCATGTTGTGCTTTTTGTTTATTTATTAGTTGGTCTTTCTTTCACAATATTAACGTAACACTTATATACAATGTTTCCATTTGAACTCTGCGCCATTTCGTTACCAATAGAAACTATACTAATACAATAATAACCACTTGAAATTATTATACATATATAACCTAATATACTGATGTAACATGATTGAACGTAGTTTTAGCCTATGTGTTCGAACGCACCCGAAAGCTTACCAATTGATACCGAGATATCCTGACGAACCCCCGCCAACCTTCCGAAGCTCGGCTTACGGCCGAGCGCATCGCGGAAACAGACGAAGCTCGACTACCGGCTGCGATACACGCGCCGTGACTTTGTATTGTACCTAACCTTCATTTTTTGTCTAATAACTATAACTAAGTTTGCTTCTACTTTGTGAAACGCTAGAGTAAAGTCATATCTATTCTTATCGTGCATCGAACTTAATATAACTCAAAAGGTCAACCCTGAGAACCTAACAAGTCCCATCCTTACAGTGACGCCCAACTTGCGGGCACGATAAAATAGTGACTAAACAGTGTGATCCCAAAGTGCGGGTTATTTATCGTGTGTTAACACATAACTGAACTCATTTCAATAAAACATTTCACCGGAACTATCCACAAACAGTGCAAAACACGTCCATGAAAACACTTGGGCGAGTCCATTTTCACACTTACGCCGCGTGCCTAACAAATAGGAACGCAGGAGTGCGCGAAAGAGAGTGAGCGCTGAGTGAGTACATTGTGCACGCGGAGATAAACACGCGACACAGTACACCTACGCTTACCTACCGCACTCAAGTCGTAGAGTAGGTACTTACTTTTACCTTCGTCGAGCTACCCATCGATTCTCGATAGTCAAGTGGACCCATCCATTCTCACTTACATACCTACCATCGTCCGTGCGGGTGACCGAGCGTGAGACAGCGCGCGCAATAACGTACACATCCTGTTACCATGCCGCCGAAAACACGCACCGCTGGAAAGAGTAATGAATCTGAATCGGACACCGACAACGAGTCAGAGAATACGATAGTGGCATCACCGAGTATCGCCATGACCGAGAATATGCTACAAACCCTTGTTCTCAACATCACCCAGAGTCAAGCGGAGGCGAACCGAGTTCTTATAGAGAGTCTACTAGCAAATTCGAATAGAGAGCAAGCACAGTGCACACCATCACCGAGCTCACAGATGATGATGAATCATTCTTCGTGTTCTGGAAATTTCGCCAAGTGCACGTCGCGCTTTGACGGGTCTACGAAGACCGCAGATGAACTCGAGGCATTCATAGACGCTATTGAGGTCTATCGAGATTGCACCAACGTTAGCGAGGAACATGCTCTTCGAGGACTACCTATGTTGCTGGTCGGCGAGGCTGCCGTCTGGTGGCAAGGCGTGAAGTCGTCTATCAAATCTTGGCCGGACGCCCTACATCGACTACGAGCAATGTACGGAGTGCCGCGACCCGCGTATAAGATCTTTCGTGATATTTTTTCGTCCGAGCAAAGTAGTGAGCGGGCCGACGTGTTTATATGTAAAGTGCGCGCTCTGTTATCTAAATTGCCCTACGAAGTGTCGGAAGTGATGAAATTAGATATAGTGTACGGGTTATTGGATCGTAGAATAAGAAAGCGAGTGTCTCGCGACACGGTGGACGAGTTGGAACAGCTGATCACTAAGGTCAGGTTAGTCGAGGAGGCGTTGGCGGAGGTGAGTTCTTCTCAATCTTCTAATAATGTGAGCTCCACTAAATCTCTCACTGTGCGGGATCGTTCGAACACAAGCGTTAACTCTGCAAATGCCGTAGGTGATTCCCACTTAGCAACGAAAATTGTTGGAAAGTCAACGACCGCGAATCGTAGTGATAGTGAAGGAATAAAGCGCGTTCGACCAAAGTGCACGAATTGCAAGCTTTTTGGTCACACTATCGACACGTGTCGCCGTATCGAAAAAAAAGAATCGTCTAGGGTAGATGACGGTGTTTTGAACAAACTCAATAATAATAGCACACAGCTACGATGTTACGGCTGCGGGCAATTAGGTGTAGTTCGTTCAAAATGCGACAATTGTAAGAGTGTGTCTAAAACGAGTGCTCCTAGCACAAGTAAATCGGAATTTTGCACCGCCAATGTGGAAGACACTGCCGATTTACGTCCTCTAGTAGAGATTGAAGTAGAGCGCCATAAAGGAGTCGCTATCTTGGACACGGGGGCGACTCATTCGATTGCAGGCCCTTTGCTGTACAAATTATTGTTAGATGCAGGTATCGATTTTAAACAGACCTCACGTACAATAGGTTTAGCCGATGGCTCTCAACAAGTTTGTACCGCACTTGAGTGCGACGTTAATGTTAGCTTAGTAGGTCGTGTTATACCTACCACGTTTTTGATTCTACCTAATGCACAGACGCGAACTTTATTAGGGAGAGATTTTATTTTGAACGCGTGCGTATTGTTAGACTTGCCTCAAAGTAGTTGGTGTTTTAACAATGAGCCAGGCCGTTGGTACCCATTTATTAGCCGGTTTGACTTAATCGTTGCTGACGAGATGGAGCTGATGAAGGTAGACGCATCCAACCTCATGCTGAGAAATGATGAGGGTACCAAACTGACAGCTGATCAGAGAGCTCAGCTGAACGCTCTACTGGTGAAAAGAGCCGACCGCTTTGCGAAGGAAGGCCCGCCGACCGAGTACGCTACGCACCGTCTGAAGATAGACCCAAATCAGGAACCGATTGCTAGCCCACCCTACCGAATGTCCCCGGGCAAGAAGGCAGTCCTGGAACAAGAAGTGAAGAAGCTTCTGGATGCCGACGTGATCGAGGAATGCGACTCACCCTGGGCAGCTAACGTGGTCCTCGTTACGAAGAAGGATGGTGGACTCCGGCTCTGTGTTGATTACCGGAAGTTAAACGCCGTAACCGAGCCAGACCGCTACCCGCTCCCGCGTATAGAAGACGTCCTACATGCAGCCAAAAATACTAGCTACATGACGACCTGTGACCTCCGATCAGGCTACTTTCAGATTAGCGTCGAGCCCGACGACAGGGATATAACAGCGTTCGTCAGCCCCTTGGGATGCCATAGGTTTAAACGGATGCCCATGGGATTAAGGAACTCTGGTGCCACCTTCCAAAGGCTGATGGACCGGTTTAAGTCTGGTAAGGAACTAGCCAACGTATCCATACTGTGCTATCTTGATGATGTCATCACGATGTCAGAAAGTTTCTCTAAGCACCTGGAAGACCTGGATGCCGTATTTGACAGGCTCGAGATGTATAATCTCCGGATAAACCGAGAGAAGAGTTGTTTTGCGCGTGAATCAGTAAAGTTTTTAGGCCATGTGATAGTCCCAGGTGGAATAAAAACGGACCCCGAGAAGACTATTGCCATCGCAAATATGTCCCCTCCTAAGAATATTAGGCACATGAAAACCTTTTTACAAACGTCAAGCTGGTTCCGGCGGTTCATACCTAATTACGCCGAAGTTGCCAGACCACTGACGGATCTCCTCAAAAAAGACAGCACCTGGACTTGGACTTCGAAGCAACAGGAAGCCTTCGACCGCATCAAACATCTGCTGGTTTCCGCCCCAATATTACGACAGGCAGACGAGTCAAAGCCGTTTACTTTGAGGACGGATAGCAGCGGGTATTGCCTTGGTGCAGTTTTGATGCAGGGGGAGGGTCTCGACGAACGACCGGTCGAATACGCAAGCAGGATGTTGAACAGCGCCGAGAGGAACTATAACACGACGGAGAGGGAAGCACTGGCAGTGGTATGGGCCGTTACAAAGTTTCGCGGTTACATTGAAGGATCAGAGGTTGTGATAAAGAGTGACCACCAACCTCTGCGGTGGCTCATGAACGTGAAATCGCCCAGTGGCCGCCTAGCGAGGTGGGCCCTAACACTCCAGGAATACAACCTACGCATCGACTATATTCCGGGAAGGTCAAATGCCATCGCCGATACACTTTCACGCCCGCCCTGCGCCGATGGATCCAACTGTGATCTTTGCTTCGCTGAAGTTGACTTACCTTCACGAAGCCCTGCGGATGTCCGCGAACACCAACTCAAAGATCCTGAAGTATGCAAGATTATCGAGGATTTTGAGACAACCGACAATCCGTTCAGGGGGAGAAATTGGTCAGACAAGGGGTACGTAGTGTCAGACGGCGTACTATATAGATATGGACCAGAAGAGTGCGAGGAGGAAACCGCATGCCTTGTAGTACCGGAGCATGAGCGCGAGAGCGTTCTAAAGGAATACCACGATGCACCGACGGCTGGACATTTAGGAGTGGAGCGCACACTAGACCGTGTGAAGGCGAAATACTACTGGCCTGGGATGAGACAGAGTGTCAGCGCCTACTTGAAAAAGTGCGTCGAATGTCAGAGGTATAAAGCCGAAAACAGGAAACCAGCCGGATTATTACAAACGCCTGCTACTAACCGCCGATTTGAAGTCGTAGCTATAGACCTCTTTGGCCCACTACCGGAGACAGCCTATAAGAACAAATGGATCCTGATCGTAGAAGACACTTGTTCACGGTGGGTAGAACTGTTTGCCCTACGGAATGCTACCAGCTCAGACTGCGCTAAGGCACTTATCAGTGAAGTGTTCTTAAGATATGGAGTTCCAAGGCGAGTCGTGAGTGACAATGGCGTTCAATTTATCAGCGAGGTAATGCAACAAGTGTGTCATTCATTTGGCATTACCCAGTCACTTTCACCGGTGTATCACCCGCAAGCAAATCCGGTCGAAAGGAAAAACAGAGACTTGAAACCCCAGCTTGCCATACTTGTTGGAAGAGATCACGACACCTGGGACATTCATTTACCAGCGGTACGTTTCGCAATGAACTCAGCTGTGACGAGCAGCACCGGATATTCACCGGCGTATCTTACGTTCGGTCGCGAAATCCGTGCACCGGCTGACGTAATTGCGGACATGCGCACTATCGTTGAGAGTGACAACGTAATAACTAGCCTTACTCCCTACCTTCGGCGTATCTCCAATGTGCTGTTCGAAGCAAGAGAAATACATGAGAAGGCTCAAACGAATCAAAAGCGTTTCGCCGATGAAGGGCGTCGCCCCGCTCCAGACTACTCCGCTGGCGATCTTGTCCTACTAAAAACCCAGGGTAGCAACGATACATCCAGCGGCCAAACAGCAAAATTTATACCACGTAGAGACGGGCCTTATCAAGTTAAAGAGGCTGTAAGCCCGACAACTTATATACTAGGGAGAATAAGTAATGGGGAAACTTTAGGTAGGTATCACGTGTCTCAGCTTACGCCATTCATCGGCGATGTTCAACCGCCGATCAACGAAAAGCGGAAGCGCGGTAGACCTAAACGTTACCTGAACTGACCTAGACGCGGGGTCGCTATGTCTCGGTCAGAGGGGGAGGATGTAACATGATTGAACGTAGTTTTAGCCTATGTGTTCGAACGCACCCGAAAGCTTACCAATTGATACCGAGATATCCTGACGAACCCCCGCCAACCTTCCGAAGCTCGGCTTACGGCCGAGCGCATCGCGGAAACAGACGAAGCTCGACTACCGGCTGCGATACACGCGCCGTGACTTTGTATTGTACCTAACCTTCATTTTTTGTCTAATAACTATAACTAAGTTTGCTTCTACTTTGTGAAACGCTAGAGTAAAGTCATATCTATTCTTATCGTGCATCGAACTTAATATAACTCAAAAGGTCAACCCTGAGAACCTAACAAGTCCCATCCTTACACTAATAAAATGTTTTATGTAATATTATGTAGAAAATAAATATTCATGGACCTCAAGTTTAACTATCGATGGTTTGAAAACAGTCATCTTATATAAAGTAGGTAGGCACCCACATTTTATATTTACATTTTTGTGTATCTGCTAATATCTATGCATGCGCAAATAAAGATATTACAAAGTTTTTGCTTTCATAGAAGTATTCAAATTAATCGAAGTCCTGAAGTAAATAGATCGACTTTTTCGGAGTAAAGATTATTAAAGGTATAAGGTGCTCTAACCAAGCACGAACTTCGTCTTTACTTAGTTCGACATGAATCGACGTGCAACTTGAGGTTCTTCCGTCCTGTGATAGTTCGGGTTGGAACATTTCATAATATTTTTAACAATAATTCAGGGCAAACGATTCTATTAAGAATTAGACTGTGAAGGAAAATCAGGTCGGCGATTTCTCTCCTGCGAGCCGAGGGGAGTAGTTGATGTTGTTTGCATCTGTTGTCCTAATCATTATGTTGTAACCTATGTTTTAAATCTATAAAGTAAAGGAATTTTCTCTGTTATGAAATTTATATTGACAATTGAAAAAATACGTCAATTTAAACTTTATAGCGTGTGATATGTGACCAATCATCGGTCAGTATTCCGTCTATTAGCTGATCACTTTGACAAACGTTCCAGAAACTGCAGTGCTGTGCACTGGGTACCAACAGTGCTGTGCACTAGGTACCTACAGTGCTGTCAAAACTATGTCATAAAACCAACTGTTTCACAAGTGGGCTCCTACTTAATTAAATAAGTATTATCTTTTATCGAGTTCGAAAGTTGTGAACAAATCTTGCGAGTTGGAGACGTCACACTTGTGTCTTTTCAAAGAAAGATTATTAATTTATTTAATGGGTCACAAAACTGAAATAAAATAGAGTATTGTAGCTCTCGAAGATAGACGAAGGTCTCGAGTGGATGAACCGTTTAAAAAAACAACGCTCGTAAATAACGCCGGAACTGTCGCCTTATCTCTAGTGTCTTTGGAAATTGCTTTATCGAAATAAAAAACATGGCGCAGGCTCGGGGCACTGTGACGTAATCTGTGCCCGGGGAGCGGCATACAAACTGGTGCGCAATCTGTGTCATCAACAACTCATGATACTTTGTGTCTCTCGCGTTAGTTTTGACAGACGAGGGGTCACGCGAGCGGGCTGGCGGGGGGCGGGGCGCGGGCTATCGCACGTGACCCTCCACAAAACACATATTGTCGCTATCCGCTATCGGGACCATCGTATGCTTATTTATATGTATTTTATCACCCTTCACTCGTATTTTTGTAACAGTCGACGGTTTTTGTCGCGATCTCGCGAGATTGTGACAACGTTCACGCTGGCGGTGGCCGCCGCGAGAAGTATTACCGCTTCGTTACTTATCCGCACAGTCACTATTGTAGTGCCGAATCTGTGCATCGTGTGTTACCTAAGAGATTACGTTACGTGGTCAACCGCCACAGGGTTGAATGTAGACGCCGTACCGTAGGTGCTTACCCTTACGCCTGGTGATGAATTGTAGTGCGCTAATAAAGCACGTGCAAGCGTTACATTTTACATTCTGATACAAAATGTAAGGGTTTGTGCTATACATGTGCACGTATTATATACAACGAAATTTCTTATGTTTTCATATATGAATATCTAGCTATTCAGTCGAGCGCCAAGTGTTTAGTAACGAGAGGTTAATGTTGCGGAGCCTAGCACGCGGGCCTAGCGCGGGCTCTCGCGTTGAGCACCGGATACGCAGACTCTATAACAGATATACCGAACCACAACAGCCAACGTAACGAACACGCTCGAATCACTTCGGGCGCACTCGGGTCGGGCGCTCCGAGACGCACTCACCTCTCGGCACTAGAACCGTGACTAGTTCAGGAATATTCAGGCCAATTGAAAAGACAAAACAATGTATACTTATGTACTATGCACAATAATCAAGATCAAGATATACGAGTACATGTCACAGCAGAGAGAACATTTGTTTCCAATTTTCAGAGCTTATATATTTACTAGCTTTCAGTCCATTGGCTGATGTGAGTATATTCGAGGTAATAAATCCACTAAGCCACAATATTATAACGGAGTTTCTCAAATGTGACCGGTTCGATATAGGCTTTTACAGAATCGATCGACAGGCTTCATGACATGAGACTGGTTGACGTCAATTAACGCCTGGAGTGAAAAGCTAGTATAAATGTAAGAACAACAGAAATATGAAGAGAAGGGGGGAGAGGTTCAGCGGAGTGGGTGGAGGGTACTCACTCGCTGAGAGGCTGGCGGCGGCGGAGAGCTGCGGTCTGCTCCACACCTCCTGGAACATACAACATTCACAATTGTATATATAAGACTTGGTTGTGTTTGATCGGGGATGGTGCAGGTATACTGAAGCAGGCATCAGTTTAGATCATGTATTTAGTAACTAATCCCAATCGTCTCCCTTGTGTAGTAAAGGTATTCTCAGGATGACGTTGGCGCAGTTCGCTGCAGGAGGGCTGTTCAACAAATCCCCATTGACATTCTTCATCGACGAGGATTTGTCAACTGTTTCTTGTTCCAGAAATCTCCACTCACATGTAACAGGGTAGGAAAGTCTGGAGCTGCATAACCAAACTATCCTCGCAATGCGTGTCGACGACATGCGCTAAAAGTGAGTACGTTATGTTTTGATTATTTGGATAAGTATGTACAAATGAATATTTTAGTAACCTGTTAGGTACGCCAAAACTTCTGCTGTTGAATTTTCCAGTTCAAGGGGAGTCGAGAGGAATAAATAGGAGGGTAAAACTTAAACGTCATACGATCACTCGTTACCGTTTACTAAACGAGTAGAACTTCATCATACAAGGTAGTCTGCGTTTGCCAGTGTCTGGGATGTTTTGGGCAAGCGTCAGTGTAGCAGTGTAGTGTAGTAGTGCAGCTTGTTACCTGGTGCGTGTAGGCGTTTGCCGCGAGCGCTGAGGCGCCGTACACGGTGGAGGGGCGCGAGGTGGCGCAGGCGAAGGCGCCGCCGAAGCGCGCGCTGAACGCGGGCAGCGAGCCTCCGCCACCCACCCCACCTCCACCACCACCCGCGCCATCCCCCGCGCCGCACTCCGCGTACTCCTCCAGCACCACGCTGCCGCCGCCGCCGGTCGACCCCACGTAGTTTGGCGATCCGCCTGGAACCAACACGATATATGCTCCTTACTTCTGATAAAGTATCTTGTGTGAGAGCCTCTCCAAACAGCATTACAGTGTAAGCACTTCTGTGGTTAGGCTCAGAGAATGCTATGGCGACGCATATTTCTGCAGTATAACAGAACGACTTGTCAGCCTTGCGAGAGCATATAAACCTAGGAAATCACAATTGGTGCCATTATTTTATATAGCTGTTCTCTGTTGGATATGTTGGGCCTCCAGCAACATAGCACTAAGCGCGCTCCTCGGCCTATATTCAGCTGCTAGCAGCCTGCAAATATCTGACGGCGGCCTCCAGGCTAAGCTAGGCGCTGTGGTTCATGCTTATTTGTAGTGGCATACGTGTGAGGACCACTATACAATTGGAACTTGTATAATTAGTTAGGAGCATGCTAAAGCAATAGGCTGTAGGTGGGGGTATCATACCTGCGCTGGAGTTCCACATGTGCGGCTGCGCGCCGAGCTCCGTGCTGGAGAAGTAGGGGGACGAGCCCGCGGAGTACGTGCAACGGGAGTACACCGCGCCGCCGCCGCCGCCGCCGCCGCCGCCGCCGCTGTACAACAACCAAAACTATACTCTAACTACATATCGATTGATGCTACGTGTACGACGTAAGTCATGGGAGGGGGGCCCGAGTCACCCACAGCGGCTGTCATGCCTCAGTGTACATGCTCCCGGGAGGTAACAATCACGTACTAAGTGGTAGACCTTTTCTGCGAAACTACGTATAAGTGATTGCAAAGCCTCTGTATACAGCCTTTAGCAGTTGTCTCTAAGCATTGCAGTGACATCCATACTGTTGGCTTAACCAAACGAATAGATATGTGAAATGAAGTATGGGAGGTTACCTAGTCTTATTCTACTTTAATGGCGGAATGTTAAATATTGGTGAAATTATAAATTCGGGTAACGAAGAACAGTGAAAGCGGGAAATTTCAAGTGAAGTTATTGGAGCAAAGTGCATCGCTGTATGATGAATGGTTTCAAACATCCGATCCGTGAAAGTGAAAGTAGAAATTATAAATGTCAAACGCAATCAAAAAAAAAATAACAAGTCAAATGTATTTATATTCAGGTAAGCTATACCCATAATCATAATCATTTATACAATCTTATTTTAAATTAATTACAATAAGTTACAAAAGATAAAAAAATAACATATAATATAAAAAATTAACTAATAATAAAATGTCATAATATCAGTAATAAATAAGTCATGTCACAATTAATACTACTGTTAATGTCGGTCCAGAGTCAATCATACCTTCTCTCCGGCACTGGTACTGCAACACGCCTGTCACAGCAGTGCCGGAGAAAAGGGCAGTCTAGTCTGCTAGACTGCTAGTCTAGGCCCGTCCCTGCGCACCAAGGACGCGCCCCGCTTGCGCATGGTCGCGTGGAAGCAGTCGGTGCGCGCCTCAGCGAACATGCCCGAGGCGCTGCAGAAGCGGGGCAGCCCCAACATCATCCTGAAAGCGTTGCTATACAGGACGCGGAGGTCACTGTTATTTCGTTGTTAGTTAGTGTACGCTCCAATGAGCGTATGTTTGACCTCCCGTGAACACCGCGCAAACCTGCGGACTATCATGTTGGCTCTAACGGACAGTGCTCTCCGTTCCCTCTCAATGTCCGCATTGTCTTTGAGGTCGGCAGTTACTACGTGCCCCAGATACCTCAATTGCGCAACCATCTCTTAAGGGACACCATTGAGCCGTCCGGTGGCACATTCAGATGACGTTTTGTACCGGACTCAAAGACCATACATTTACTTTTAGTTACATTGTATTTTAAACCGTGACCACTTGCGTACCTCACAAGTCAACATGAACTTCCTCAGGCCACAGACCGATGCGCTCAGCAGCACCATGTCGTCTGCGTAACTTAAATTGTTTACACACACTCCGTCAATGTGGCAGCCGACATATTGGCTGCTAAGCGCAATGATCATATATAAGTTGAACAGGGTTGGAGATGTCAATCCTCCCTGCCTGACTCCGCATTCAAGTTGATATGGATCCGACATTGCCCCCGCCGCATTGGCTGGTGCTCGTACCAGTATTGGAGCATGCTGACAAGTTCACGTGGCAAACCTGTATTCATCAGCTTGTCCCACAGTATATTGTACGAAACCAGGTCGCCTTGGACAAGTCGAGGAAGCACACGTACACGGGCGTCTCTCGATCTGTGTAGTACTTGACGGTATGCTTAAGACACAGTATTGTACTTTCATTTGAAAGGCGAGGTCGAAACCCGAACTTGTTATCGTGGAGTTTTATGTATCTATTTAACGGGAAAGGTAACGTTACCTTTCCCGAAAGCTCAAGCCCGAAGTAAGAATCGAACCGTCGAATGCCTGTACTGTATGAATGATGACCTCGACCGAGGACAACACATGTCATGTGTGTAGGGTAGCGTAGGGGTGCTTTAAGTATGTACTTAAGCGATACGACAGTCCTCCTTATTTATGATTCATCATCATCATCATCATCTCAGCCGTAGGATGTCCACTGCTGAACCTGAATAGGGCTCCCTCATAATTTTCCACAAAACAACGGTTGGAAGCATCCAACGTCGTCCTGCGACCTTTGTCAGGTTGTCTGTGTATCGTGTCGGTGGACAACCTACGCTGCCCTTGCCGGTCCGTGGTCTCCAGAACCTTCCGGCCCCATCGGCCATCTGTTCTGCGTGCTATGTGCCCTACCAACTGCCACTTTAACTGGCTTATCTTATGGGCCCATAGTAAGATATCACGTTTCAGTGCCATAAGTCATCACTAGTAACACACATTGCTCGAAGACTCTTGTCTTGAGGCACTGGGGTATTTTTGACGAGAAGACTTCGCGAAGTTTCCAGAACGCTGCGTTATTTATAATTACTTAGTATTTATTACAGTATGGAATGTACACGTTTAAACAATATACGTGACAAAACATGAAATCAAATACTTTCAATTCATTTTATGTTACTTTAAGACAATAGTGTCGAAGTTATTGCAATAGACAACAATGTGGAGGCGCATTGCGTCGTCGCGTGAGCACCGAGAGAACTGCGGCCGCGACCCGCCGGGACTGATAAGGGAGTGCCACCTTACTGCCTGCCCGAGCCGCGCTTTCTAACGGTTGTACTACTACTCGACGGCACATTTTAAGTACCAGAAGTACGCCTAATGAAGACGGTTTTCCCTTTCGCATAGTGTGCATTGTATTATACATACTTAAACAAGTACTTACTAATTTACTAATAAACAACGTTTACTATATAAACACCTACCTACATCATAATATTGTAAAGCTTAGTGTGCAGCTCGAGAAGGCTTGTGACAGTGCACAATGTAATTTATGACATTCCTGAAAAGCATTACCGCGCATACGGCGCGGCGTAGGCGTCACTCGGACGGTAATGGATGGGCCTGCGAGAATATGTCATCGCAGTATCGAGTGTAATCGGGCGGTAATGAACAATATGGTGTCGGATCGGGCAGATGTCAAATAGTGTGAGATCAGAATGTGATCGGAGGAACATCGCAGTTGTGCAACGCTCCCGGCGTTATCACATCGATGCAATGCACGTGTGACGCGTGGGGCAACACAGCCGATAAGGGCAATTATGCAAACTGTACGAAACGCCAGTACGTGCCGTTACCGAGCGATCCCACCGCGACGTGCTTGCTCGCGGCGGCGCGGTAGCGGCAGTAGCGGCGGCGGTGCTGCGCGGTTGCTAAGTGGAGCGCGAGGCTAATGGTTCGGAACGTCTCGGAAGTGGGCGCCTTATCGCAGCCTGGCACCCCGCGCGCCCCGACCGCACCCCGCCACCGCCACCTCGACCCGCTTGCATTCATTACGGCGCAGGTGTTGCCGCTGCCGCAGCACTCGCACCGTCCCGGGACCCCGATCCCGGCCGATGCCCGGCGCTCGCCGGTGCCACCGTGCACAAGGATTGCTCGGCGTCGGTGACGCACTGCCGATAAGCCGAGCTGCTCCCACATAGTAATGGTTCTAAAGAAAACATTTGCTTTATCAGCTCGCCATCTGGAGGCATTGTCTCGACCGATGACTAGGTACGTATCACCGCCCAATGTCTTACTTTCGTCAGATGACGTCACCCGAACTCAGCTTTGCGTATGCTTTGTCGAGAGTTAGACACGACTAATTGACAGGTCAGATGACATACTTCGAGGAAGAACTCTTACGCAATATACCGTCTCAGTTCGAACCCCGCAGTGCCATACACTAAATCTCCCTATCAAGGTAGAATATCCATTCTCACTATCATAAATACGAGGATCTATCAGAGCCTGTCTAAATTAATGGAACCATCAGATGTATACAACGAAACGATGTATGCACGTGATGTGTACAGGTAGGTAGGACAGTAATTAGTGGTGTAGCGAAGCCCGCATTACAAGCAAAATACATTGTTGTGACATGGACCACGGCGCGGGTAAGCGGGTGCAGGCCCGCGCCGCGCACGTGCGGCCACGCTCGACCGCCGCGCGGCCGCACGCCGCGAATGATTGCGACTGACCGCCCACCCGCGGACATGACCACCACAGCGAGCGCTGCACCACTCGCGGTCCCGAGGGAGCACACACCGATAATTCCCAAACCCCACTAATCCTTTCGTAGAAAACTACAAACTGATCAACGCTCAATTCCCATAGGATTACACACTAAATATGATTTCTATGAAGATGTTCATCTTCATTCTCATAAAAAGGAAGTAGGTATGCTCCAAACGAAGCTTTCGCCCGGAGAAAGAACAGTCTAAAAAACGGTGTCAAAACTTGATATGTGCACCGGCCCTTATATGATCGTTTTGAATAAAGACAGCGCAAAAAACAGTTTAAAGCTGTTTGGGTTCACAAAGTAACGTAGAGCAGGCGTTATTTGCACACGTCCCCGTCGGCACAATCCCGCGCCGGAGCGCCGAGAGCCGAGACCTGTACAAATAACTCATTTGGAGACACTTAAAACGTCACTCAACATGCACAAAAAACTATTTGTGTACAAATTTGGAAACGATGCGAGTCGAGGGCCCTTCCAGCGTGTAGCCGGCGCGGCCCGCGCGGCCCGTACTGAGTTGGGGGTGGAGGCGCCTCACCTGCCGACTCCTACACCCGTCACGGGATACATATCTTCACCATCACACGTACTGTACGACAATGCCATTCTTTACTGCGCTGTAGTACCACGTCTGATGATAACGTTTAGCTTTTTCTCGTAAGAGAGTAGCTTTCAGTAAACCCCTACTTGTGGACTGTTGGTGGTTTCGATGTACTCTTTTGTGATTGCCTCCTTTAGCGAGTACCACCGCAGTATTCAGTGCAGTGTCGCGCCCATCATAGGAAGGCTGTGTAACGATCTGTTACAGAGTGTCACAGACAGGCGTGAAGCTTGCCATCAGCGCGCGACGTGCCCGCACAGTCGCTTACTAGTGTACAAAAATCTATCCCCTATACTTTCAGCGAACCCTGTTGTCCGGGAAAAGTGTTTCGCTCGAGCGTGTCTCTAGCAGTTCGTACGACACACTGGGACTGCAAAACGCTTCCTGCGGACTGAAGGCATATTCGAGACTAAAGCACACATCGTCACACATGTCCACGCGTACCATTTGATACTGATAATCAGGCGGCCGGTAACTCCGAGCCATACAAAATCAAGCTCGTCATTATTATCTATCAACATTTGTAGCAACATATCGCATACATTTGACATTTGGTAGCACCAGTATATGGGTGAGTAGAACGATGAAATTTTTAGCAATAGCAGTAATAGTAATAGATTCCTAATTATCACCAATCACTACCTGTTCACAGTTTTAGCCAAAACTAAGTTTATGTGATTTTCCTCAGGCCGTTGACATCCGTAGGATTTCTCCTGCGCACGCGCCGCCGCGCCGGCCGGAGGTTTGTTCCATACAAAAGCAATATGTTTTACTGAATTATTAAGAACACTTGGAGGATATAGTGTGTTCTACTTGTATGATTGGTCGATGAGGCGGCTGGCGAGGCCAAGATGGACATAAAAACATCATAAAAATAAAGTTAGTAAAATAAGTGAGGAGTACCTACGCAGTTGTTATTGCAACGGGCGGAGGCGCGGAGGCGCGGAGGCGGCTAGCAGCGCGCCACTCTACATTACTGGAGGATTTTCCTCGTTTTTATTATTAATTGAGAGAAGCCGAACATACTATTTTTATTCTTAATTAGAGGACAATGTGCACAAACATTTCAACTGTGCCCCATTTGTCTCTAAGAACTCTGTTTACATTATTACATTTGTTAATTATTTGCTTGCGATTAGCTAGTTGCTAGCCGGGCTTCTATATTTAACTTATAATTCAGATATGTTTATTTCTCGCCGATTTAGAATTCACCCTCATTTTATCAAACCTACCGAAATGAAAAAAATTACTAAATAATTGAACCGTCTTCAACACTAACGAGTGTGCATGAAATAACTTGTTGAAGTCGGTACCATGATAGTTCAAAAGTAGGTGCTTACCTATTAGCACAATATTATGCGGACGAACTTCGACAAGTTATTGCACACTTTCTAGAGATGAATTCGGTTCAATGGTATGAAAATAAAATTCTCCCTGTTAGTGACCCTTGCTACTTACGGGATTGATTGTCATTCGCCGTCAATAACGACATTACAAGCGAAACGCTGTTCCGTTATTGGATTATATCCCTAAAACCGCTTGACGGAATTTGATGAAATTTAAATGGTACCACCTCGGAAGTATACCCTACCAAACAAAACAAAGAATTGTAAAATCGGACTACTCTGTAAAAACGTGTCGACATGAAAACTCGCTCTTTTTTATTGGAAGTCGGTTGAAAAGTTATGCGTGATTATACACATAAAAATTTACATATACGCGTCGACTTAGACTGAGAACCTCCTTCCTTATGTGGAAGTCGGTTTACAAGGAGATATCGACAGGGTTTGCGCTCTATATGCAGGTATTTCGCACTAGTTGTATACCGCTCTCCCTCCTCCTCCTCCTCCTTGCGTCGTGTTCCTCAGTGATGAGCGTCGTGACCTCCCTTCGGAATCTCTTCCTGTCGTATGATCGTTCTCCATCTGTTTCTGTTTCTGGCGGCGTGGAGGGCGTTGTGAAACGGAGAGTCGAGCGCGGTGCGGATCTGGTCGGACCAACGTATTGGGCTGCGACCACGAGGCCTTTTCCCGTCTATTTTTCCGGTCACAATGAGTTTCTCAAGGTTGCCACTGTCTTTCCTAGCAATGTGACTGAAATATTCCAGGACACTGCGTAGACATTCGGATGACAGCCGCGAAGAGATCTTGAGTTCTCGCAATATGGAGACGTTGGTCCGGAATGCTGTCCAGGGGATACTGAGCATCTTTCTCCAGCACCACATCTCAGAGGCGTCGATGCGTTTTTGGTCAGCAGCTTTCAGTGTCCAGGTCTCAGCGACATAAGAGAAAATCGAGAAAACCAGAGTCCGCACCAGTTCGGTTTTAGTTTTTACGGAAATGTTGCGATCTCTCCAGATTTTTTCAAGCTGAGACATGGCGCTCTTAGCCATGCCAATTCTCCTGCGCACTTTTATCTCACACGAACCATCGTTGCTGATGTTGGAACCCAGGTATATAAAGTTATCCATTGTTTCTAGTCCTAATGCGCCAGTGAGTTCCAACCTCCCAGTTCTATCCACCACCATGACCTTGGTTTTAGACCTGCTTATGGAAAGTCCCAGCTCTTCGCTAATCCACTCCATTGGGTCCAGGAGTGCAACCATTTCCGATTTGCTGCAAGAAGAGTAGTGTCATCGGCTTAGCGCAAATTGGTGATTTTTCACACCACCAACTGTTATGCCTCCCTCCCAGTTCTCGCAGGTGTGCGCTCTCCATAGGCATTGAATAGAATGGGTGACAAAATGCAACCCTGCCGTTCTCCTTGGTGGAATTTATACCGCTCTAGTTGATCATTAATACAAACTGTGACAAAAACTTGCGATCAAAACTGGAATGAAATAAACTTTGGATTGTTAACGTACAGATATATACAGTCGGCGGTATCAGCCATTTAATTTTTCCTTCACAATTCCTTAATTTCAAAAGCAATGCTGGAGACTTCCGCTTGCCTTACATATTGACAAAGCTTGTTTGTTTATTTTATAGTAAAGTAGTCATCGTATTTTAATATTTTTTTATTGACTTAGAAACATTTAGGTACTTATATGATTACTCGTCTTGGTCGACTGGTCGACTGACTGACCAATGCAGAGCCGAAACTGCTACAAACTTGAAATGTTGCCAGTTGGTGCACTTATGTTGTGAGCATCCTCTAGCGAAGGAGTTTTGAAAATGCCCCCGTAACATGGTGAGTACAGTTAGTCGCTGTGGCGCGCGCATCCTACGTAACATGGTGAGTACAGTTAGTCGCTGTGGCGCGCGCATCCTACGTAACATGGTGAGTACAGTTAGTCGCTGTGGCGCGCGCATCCTACGTAACATGGTGAGTACAGTTAGTCGCTGTGGCGCGCGCATCCTACGTAACATGGTGAGTACAGTTAGTCGCTGTGGCGCGCGCATCCTACGTAACATGGTGAGTACAGTTAGTCGCTGTGGCGCGCGCATCCTACGGAGCAAACGAGCCAAACCGTTGGCGGATCAGCGAGTCTATACTTAATGTTGAAAAGAATTTTTTTTATGTATTTTTGTATGTAACGAATAAAATTAAAAAGCTACAGGACCGATTTCAAAAAATCTATTGCCATTAGAAACCTACATTAACACTCAGTAACATAAGCAAAAAAAAAATTTATGTAACCCAAGTAGTGCAAAAAGTTCGAAAAAACATCCTTATATCGCGTACACTGCGGAAACTATTGACAATAGAGCAAAGTGATGTACTTACTATAGTCTTATAAAGGACATCAATATCTACAAAAATGCATACCATATGTGTCACTAGTACAGTTATGTCACAATAACTACTTTTCCGTGCAATATTAACGCCGCGCCGGTAGAAACTATACGCCACATTATGCGCACCTTGGCTATCCTTATCTACTCTAATAATAAACAAAAAAGATTTGTTAGTTTGTTTGTAACGGATAAACGCAAATACTACATAACTGGTTCAAAACATTATTTCCCCAGTGGAAAGCTATGTCATGTCTGAGTAACATACGCTATACTCGTATTTGATTCATCATCATCCATTACCGCGCGGGTGAAACCGCGGAGTGCAGCAGTCTTAGATAAACGAGTAAGTTATGTACTATAATTAAGTTTGTAAATGTGAGTGAGTGAGTGTGTAAATGTGAGTGAGTGAGTGTGTAATTGTTTTAAAGCGGCTTAACGGATTTGGATGCAGTTGTTTTCAGATCAGGTGTTGGATGGTCGGCAGTATCGGTTCGATCGGACATCCCTTACAGCAGGGTTCTGCCGGCGACGCGTATGTTTCATGTCGTCAGATTCTGATAATTCTTTTGTTTGTTTGGTGGAGTATACCTTCGAGGTGCTTCGAGGTGGTCCCATTTAGTTTTATTCAAATTGTAGTGAGCTACCGCAGTGGAGACCCTGACGTTATAACCAAGAAATTGAAACACTAAAAAATGTGTGAAACTCTATTATCACTAATAACATATCGAATTCGGTACCATGCGCTCAATAGGCATTGTAATAGGTACTTTAGAACTATCATGGTACTGATTGGACCAAACATTTTTGGTGAAAAGTTTTTTACTTATATATTATGCAGCAACTGTTCCCCGCGGCTCCCCTTCATGGATACGGGTATTTTTATTTTCTTTTATTTTTTCGGGATAAAAGTAGCTTCGATTGTGTTTTAGATAACATTTACGTATGTCTATCAGTTTTGACAAGAAAGAGTTACTAACGTAGATAAATTAATTTTATTCAAAGAGACACACTTTCGCTGAACAATATTAGTGTGATTTGATTGGATATCTCGTTAATGGAATCACAATGTAACACAAACAAATTGTCTGTTAACTGGTTTGTCTGATCCTAACAACTAAGCAACGGAACTAGCTGTCCCCACGAACTCCGTTTCGCCTTAAACATATTGTGTCCCTCCCTAAGTGCCTATCTCCCCCACGGGATAACAAATACCTAATAATAATATAGCTCATGTTGCTCCGGAATAAGGTAGCTTTCCATACGCGAAACACAAGCGGAACGTCAGTGCAGGCAATCAGTAAGAATACGTGAAAGAATAGTTTTTGAGTGTATCTATTACACCCAATCATAGTGTAGAAGAAAATACTGAAATGTCGCCGCAAGTTTCAATATAATATAAATCTCACGAGAACGATAACTTGGAGGCAGTCAGAATACCGACACAGAACATTGGGCGCATGTTCTCGCATGAAATTATTACAATCACACGTTACATATCGTATCATTCGTTATGTAGGACTACGCGTAAGCTAGACGATGCAAGTTCGTTTTGAGGACTAGTCTTGTGTTAGAGTGTCACAGAGTCGTTTCTCACGCGATGTGGGCGCGGCGCCCACGCACGCCGACACGACACCTGACACCAGACACCCGACACCCGACAGCTCGCGGCTGCAGCTCGCTCTAGTACTGCAGACTGTGCAAACTCACAGCTCGCATCCATCGCCTTCCCCAAGGGATACTCAACACATAGTACCTACCTACACAGGGCTTACTCATCCTCCGTATAAACAGTAGGTATATACTGATTTAACCAGTAGAATTTGAGATAAGCTCTTCGACACGGCAAGACAAGAAGTCCATAAATTAATAACGCTCAGCGAGCTATGTAGAACTGTCGTTGAAGACTGAAATCCAGAATTCAAAATGAATGAATCGACAAGAGAGTAGACAACAGAAAGATGAAACTAGTCAACAAGATCTAAACAACAAGCAAGGTGAATAATGGAGTCGTATATCTTGGAGAGCTGATAACGGCTGGAGAACACGAGCTTGCGACAAACTGTTGAAGGCGGCTGACTTTATGCAGACTGCAGGAATATGGAGTGAATACGGAGTCTGCAGCGTATCTACACCAGAACAGGTATATAATTATGGCAGTCGGCTAGTAGAATGATGGTCAGCCATTACCAGGCAGTTCTCGTCTGCTGTTGTATGTACGTCTTATCCTGTGATCCCCGTCTTCAGATGTTTCTCAAAAAAATCTTGATTCAATTAAAGGTCACGTGAGTCGCGACTGTACAATAGTAGGTACAAGTATTGTAAAGAATATCTAATCATATTTAAAATGATTACCCCAGTTACAACTTGAACTGTCTTATTTGTAAACGCAGGTTTAAGGTTAAGTTTGTGTTTGTAAGTTCACGTTAGTTTGAGCTTCGGAAAATCACGTGTTAGCCAAGAAAAGCGTTCTTGGTGCAATAGTCCGTCTCATCTCTGGGCACTGCTCTCGCTCCGGGGAGCAAGCGCGGGTACAGACGGTACGTATATACCGGGCACGAGATCCGTACCGGTGACGACCGCCGAGTGCAAACAGCCGCTCGGGACGCTGGGTTGTGTTGGGGCCTTGTTGTGGCTGTTTGCACAACCAATCCGATTCGTTTGGAGGGTCGTTTGCTTTGCGTATTAGCGACACTGCCATAAATTAATACCACTCGAGGGATAGGCAAACACGCTGTTGTGTGTTTTAAAACCTTAAATAGTGTAAATAAGTATATTATTGAGTGCGGAGTGCGGACGGTGCGGTGTAGTGAGAGGCCGACGCAGGAAGTGGCGACGTTACTCATTCGCAGAAACCGCGACGCGACGCAAATAAACACTATGGGTAGGTACCTACTTAATTGGTCGTTAGATCGTACTTACTTGGGCACTGAGTGTATGTAGGTATTGTCCCTGCAGTATGAATATTATAATTAGCAATGTTGTTGTTGTTACGGAGGCCAAAGCATAACATTACCTACCGCTAAAGCTTTTGATTGAAACAGTTTTGATAGAGTAAGGATGTAAATTTACCATCCGTGAAGAGGTGGAGATGAGGAAGCCGTTGCCGCAGAAGGCAGGGCGTGACTAAATGGGAATGGTCAATGGGGAGTAGATCAGTAGGATCAGTTAATGAATTTCCAGATAAAAATATAAGCATTATAGCGTATCTACTACAGCACTGTACAGCAAATAAACATCTATAGACACATTGTTCATCTCAACAGACAAAGTTTAACTCCGAACAACAAAACTACGTACAAAATAAGATTAAACAATGGATCATTATAAATTGTCTGGAAGTGGATGATGTCGATAAGCAATGAGAGAGTTCGAGGAAACAACGCGTTGAATGAATCGCGTGTGTCTCGCGGCTTGGCGGCACGTCCCGCACACGTGGTGATGGCGCTGAGCGGCAGAGTACATGTGCACGGAGCACCGAGAGCGGAGTGCTGGCTCAGCGCGCCCATTCACGAGGGCGCGCGCTGACGTCACGCGCATCCGCCGACTGCCGACCCCACACAACCATAAGTACAAGTACCCCCGTAACTTATACTGGAGTACATCCGAAACTTTGTATACATTTATGCCGTGGAAGTAGGATAATGTGTATATTTGCAAGCCGAAACCTCTAACAGATTTGAAAATTAGAGATAGGACACCAGAGATGTAAGTATCGCCGAGCGGTTCGAGCAAAGCCTTAACGAATAACTAGTCTTAGCACTTAATGCCGGTCGTAGCTCGCTACCTTGCCAATATAGGGGGTGTTTCGAAAGTTGGCAACTTGAGAGATAGCTCCTGCTCAAGATTAGCGCATAGACTACTATTTATATTGTTATCCGACTCCACGAATGATATGCAAGCAAATAATGCGGACGAAATTGCGGGAGGATACGACACCAACCTACTTTCTGCTTTCACACGGAACTGCTCCAACGCGTAGCCTATAACTAGGGATGCAACCGATATCGATACCATCGGCGGTACTCGACGTGTCGCCAATATATCGATATTGGCGATACGCCGAGTAGGTACGTCGATATTGTTATTTATTTATTTATTGTTAGGCAGACTATCGACTATATAATAATAACTTGTACATTTTCGTAGGTAACATAAAGTTATTTCAATGTCTCCACTGTTAGCAATACTGTAGAATTAAACGTTAATACAATTGCAAATTAATGTTTTAACATTGGAAGATAGATCTCGCTTACAGTGAATTAGGTACTATCAATATATATTATGGCCTTATTTGTTACATCTTACATCTATACACATTAAATAATTTTTCACCAAGTTGTTTTCAACGTAGGTATGCTGTTGTAGAATAAATCAAGGTCAACGTTGTTTTCGTTACAAAGTGAATTAAAAGAACTACATGCTCGTCTGATAAAGCTGTTCTGCCTATAGTTAGTAGATGCTAGAGGTAGACTAAACAGTTGTTTATTGCGTAAGGATTTGATAGGTGCATAGAAGGTAATTTTGTTAAGTAGATCAGAACAGTCGATGGCTGAGGTGACTATTTTTTTATTAATAAGAAGAATTATATCAGATGCTTCACGTCGTATTTGCAATGGCAGAAAATGGTGCTTAGCGCAGGATTTGAAGTTGTCAGTTTCAATAGTTTTAGTACAATAATTGATATGACGAATTAATTTTTGTTGGATTTTTTCGAGGCGATTTATATATATCGAGTATCTGGGGTTCCAAACCGCAGAGGCGTATTCTAGATGGCACCGAACATAGGTCTTAGAGAGATTTTTTACAGTTTTACATTATTATAATCTTTACAAGTTCTCATAATGAATCCAAGCTATTTTGAAGCCCTTTTTAATTACGGAGCAAATATGTTTATCAAAGATTAATTTTGAGTAATGTATAACTCCTAGATCTTTCATTTCTGAGGCCCGGTTAAGTGAGTGGAATTTGATCGAGTAGTCGAAATGAATTAATTATATTGACTTTCCGAGAAAATGACATAACATGACACTTGCTGACATTAAGATCTAATTTATTTTGAATGCAGTAATTACTCGTATCTAATCTATTAAGATCATCTTGGAGGGCCAACGCACCAGCTCGACTATTAATGGCTTTTATAATTTTCATGTCACCTGCAAAATTACTTTTATAGTCGATTCAACAATACGTTTCAAATTTCGTGCTTCATAATAGTAATGTCTTGTCTATTTCTTTCCAACTATGCTCGAAGATGTGCGAAATTGCCTTTCTATAAAACTTAAGTTAGAACACTTGGGTTTCAAACAAAAGTCTGACTACTTAATATTAATATAAATTACTAGAACTATTAACTAATCTCGCCCTGTATATGTTTTTATATAAAACTTGCGTTTTATTTATTTAATTTCGTGTTTTAATTAATTAACGTATCGGTATCGGTAGAGCCGGTATAATTATAGGATATCGATAGACAGGCGAACCGCTGCATCCCTTCCCTACTTACAACACCCGATAAATGAGAAGTTCTTGGCCGTCGTTGGGCAAGAGAAACATGAAAGAGGCTGCATTAGCCACTCACCCCAACAAGGGCAAGGCTCTTGGGAGAGTCAACTTTTATTTAAATGTAGTACTGAACTGGCTGGCTGGTGGACCCGCATTACGGAATCGACATCGAGTGCGATACAAATGTATAGGATAGGTAATGGCATTGTTACAACACCACAAACTTAAACAAATTGTTATGGTATATTTAATCCAAGACAAAGCTAGTTACATAACTCGTGCTTTTATTTTATGTTAAAGCTTTTCTTTAGGATAATTACTATCTAAACTTTGCATCGTGCTTTGTCATCAGGTGAACTATCACCGAAATCTTATCTTCTTAGATCTACAATTATATTAAGTCAATACGTTACGTGACTGCAATTAGGGTCATTGACTTTAAGCGCAAATGTTATGTTCGCGGCAGCCTAGCAGTTGTGTGATGGAGACACACCCTAAGTTCTGATGGTGGGCAGGCCGCGAGTGCGTGGATCTCAGCCATGACACGACGCAGGATAAAACATGTTTAGTAATAAATATAATAAGGATTTAATTTTGCCAAGAGGTAGATGCATCACACTAACCATGTGCTATCTTATATAGCAGACAGTACTCGTACCTGCCTGGAACTGTACGTACGAGTATGTAGTACATACCAACTACACTATCAACTATGTTACTATGTTACACTATAATGCTATGTATAGCTAGAGCTACCTACTCGTTGCTAGTTTATAACGATATTATATTACATATGGACACGTTCGTATTGCATCTCCACATCTATCTGCTGCCACTGCTTCGGGCGTGAGAGTGAGAGGTAACATAAGTATAGTCAGCTTAAATTACGTTGGCTTCTTCCCACTGGTGGGTCCCGAGCCTTCCTCTCAGGAAACTAGAACTATAAGGTAGAATGGACAAAATAAAAAGTATAATTATATGCTAAATGCCTCTGACGCGGTCTGTGCGGAACGACTGTTGTCATCAGACATCAACCGAGAACGAAGCGCTCAGTTGAGAAGGTACTGACGGTCACCCATGGCAGTGCTGACCGCGGCCACGACGCACCGCACGGTCACGAACCGCACTAGACAAAACGTATTACCCACGTAGTTGGCATAACGAATGTTGTCGAAACAAGTTTGCACTAATGCCCCGGGTGACATTAGGTACCCTAGGCAACGGCTCCAGCCCGAGGTACCTACGAGTACTTACTTGTTTTGATGTGTTTATTTGTGAGATGTCAAAACAATCCGATAACGGCCTCGCAGAGACAATTAAAATATAAAAACAAAATCGGTGGCCAATAATTAGTTTATATCGGCTATCAGCGGCAGGGTGACGCGCTCGGTGCGGCGCCGCCCCGCTTCGTGCTGGTGACGCGCTCGTTGCGGCGCCGCCCCGCTTCGTGCTGCGTGGGGACTCGCTCACGGAATTACAATGTTCCAACTTGTTATAGAGAAGGATGTGATATTTTAACCGATATACTGATTACACATATTTACATAACATAAATAGGTACAAGATTACATTATCATTACATCACGGATGAACTTCATCATGTTGCAACAGTAGCTACCCAAATATAGAAGTTTCAAACAAAATTAATATAAGTCCATGGTTAGGTACTCGTACTATAATGTTTGTCACGTGATAGTTTAAAAACCGATACAATAGGTAGGTACTGATATCTAAACAAATCATATCTGTGGTCCTGCGCGTGTATAACCGTCAGTAGGTACTGACATACCTACTCGTCCCGTGCATTCGTATTTATGTTATAATATTAGTTTCTGACGTTATTCCCTTTGTTGTTGGAAAGTCAAAGTCAAAATCATTTATTCAATTTAGGCATCAAAGACGAACTTATGAACGTCATCTTTTCATTATAACGTACTTTAAAGACTCTACCGCCGCGTTCCAAAATATATAGAGCCTACCGAGAAGAAGCGGCAAGAAACTCGGGGCCATTCTTTTTATATAGATGTTTACAATGTTTCTACTTAGGTACTACAAATATTACATTTTATGGATGGCAGAGTGACAGCTTGCCAGAAGTGGAGTATTCCAAGCATCTTTATCTTCTATATAATGTCGAACTATATAGTAAGCTTTTTTATTAAAATGTTTTTTACAGTCAACTTGAATTTGCCCTCTGTGAGCTCAGTTAAGTGTTTTGGGATTTTATTGTAAAAACGCACACAATTTCCTAGAAATTACTTATTAGTCTTCGCAAGTCTAAAACTAGGTACAGCTATCCTATTTGTATTTCTAGTATTAAAAGTGTGGTTATCACTATTTAACTTATATTTATGTAATTTTTTATGAACATACATTACATTTTCAAATACATATAAGGAAGGCAACGTTAATATATTAATTTCTTTAAATAAATCTCTCAAAGATTCACGGGGACCCATTTCGTATATAGCTCGAATATTGTCGGGAATGAATTTAGCTCGATAGGTTATACATACCTCCATGTTGTTCGGGAATTGCACAATTGTAAAAAAAATATTTGCTAAATAGGTGATATCATTAAAGCGTCGAGCGCAGATAACTTCAAATTATCTTTTGTATGTACAACATTATGTATAAACAAACATTGAATGGCGTTCGTTGGTAACTGCATTATTTGAGAGCCTGGAATGATAACTTTTTTTTGGTCCGAATACATACAGTGCAGTAGTAGACTAGTAGTAGGGAAGGAAACGGAAACAGTGGACAATGTTGTCAGGGAAACTGTACAAGTCGGAATGAACGGCGCACCTGTAGAGTATGAGGTGTCCTCTCCGCTCCGATAGAAAGGAGTACGGGCACGGCGCACCGAGAGGAGCACAGTGCGCATGTCAGGTGAGCGAGTTACGAACAATAACAAGATAATAGAATGAGGCCGGAGTCCGTTACGTTTACGTGTAGTGGGTAGTGGGTATATGCAAAGCAAATACAAGCAATCTTTGATGATTTTAAATTCCTATGCTCCTGTTTCAATTTCTCGTTTACTGCTTGGTATAATTTACGTGAGCTTACATCGGAGAGTGCGCTGGTGTTCGTGACCGCAGTGTAACGCTACTGCGAGGACGAGAGCCTTCAAACTGAAATTGTACACTCCATCGTGTCAATGTTGGTGTCAAATAGTTAGTTTAATGTTAGTTCGTGTTGTTCAGTTCAGTTGCAAGTCGGTTTAGTTTCTCTTCAATATCGATGTGTTATTTTCTGAAGAGGAAATGTTAGGGACTACAGATTATTATTATATATGACATAAATATGTATTCCTGACATGTCCCTATTGTTGATAAGTTACTTTATATACGAGGTAGGACTCGGATACAAAACACCAGGCAGTTGGATGCATTTTCGAAAGATCATATCTTCTATTAGAAGTACTTAACAAATAAAGGCTACATTGTTGTGGTCAATATCCTGTAATAACTTGATGACTAATACATTATCTACGCTTGTTATTGCGTGCGGAGCTTTGGCGGATCTTTACCGATTACATAAAAGGTTTCTTAGTCAACAATGTTTACCTCCAAGGTACCTTGAGTGTTTGAGTCTACCTACTTGCGACTGTCAGGAGCTAGACTAAAGGCAAACGATAAAAAATAAAATACATGGCAGACAAACAAATTAGACTAGAATAGATGTTAAGAGAGAGGCGGATGCCGAAGGTTCGTACATATTCTTTGGCAAAGGTGTGACGATGATACAAGCTGAAATGAACAAACTTCTGGTACGTTCCTTTGTTGTTGTTGTTGTTGTTGTGTGTGTGAGGCTTACGGCCTTCTTATCCGAGCATGTGATACTTATTTACGTACGTACGAGTATGTACGTACGTCCAAAAAAAGTTTGCGATCACTTTGATAAATCTAAATCTTTTTTGTTATCGAGGCTTCATGACAGTAGACATCTATAGAGGTTGCTATTGATGGGATTGTCAGACCATTCCGAGTAAACCATGGGCACCTATTTGTATTGGTCGATGGTAATGCGCCCGCCCATCGAGCTCAACGAGTCGATGCTGCTCTCCGAGAATACGACATCACAAGGTTAGACTGGCCTGCCGGCTCGCCTGACTTAAACCCAATAGAGCACGCGTGGGATGCTCTTAAGCGAGCTGTTTGGAACCGTCAGCCGCGTCCCCAGACAGTGCCAGAGTTCAGGGAAGTCGCTATTCAAGAACGGGACAGGTTACCCAACGAAATGCTGAATAACTTGGTACTCAGCATGTCCAGGAAGATCACCGTATGTGTTCGAGAAAGGGAAGAAGTTATAATAATATGCTGAACGAAGGGTTTTAACCTTTGATTAATAAATTGTAGATTAAGTTCAATTTAAAAAATATATCAGCTTATCCTAGTGATCACAAACTTTTTTTGACGTGTGTATTGTACCTACTTACATGTGTGAAGTTACGCGTCGTATCTGTCGTAAGGATATCGACAACACGTTCCTTCACATTAATGTCCATTTATTATGACACAACACAAGAATGTTTAAACAGATAAAAACCGGCCAAGTGCGAGTCGGACTCACGCACGAAGAGTTTCGCACCATTATCTATAAAAACGGGAAAAAACCACGTTTATTATATGGGAACCCCCCTTAAATATTTGTTAATTTTATCAAATTCAAAGTCAAAATTTCAATCGTAAATGTAAATGCAAACAATGTCACGGACCCATTTGTAGTCTGTGAACAAAAGCACAAATAAAACAAAATTTAAAAAAGCCTGGTGACAGACAGACAGAGAAACTGAGGGACAACGGAGTATTAGCAATAGGATCCCGTTTTAGCCTTTGGGTACGGAACCCTAAAATGGAATTGGTTCGAAACAGAGTTTGGAAATAATGACGAATTTACTGTGCTAGTGCTGCAGTGCGGGCCCAGTCCCAGTGTCCGTCCGTTTGTCTGTATGGCGTTCTGTCGAAGTGTAGAGTGTGCAAGCCCTTCGGCTCCCTGGAGAGCCTGCCCGAGCTCCGCGGTACTGTGCTAATGCTGCAGTGCGGGCCCTCACACCCGAGCACAAATATCTCTCCGCTCTTACAGTGTGCGTTAAGTACACGTAAGTGTCGCTCTCGTATTCACAGTTATTGAGCATTGAGTATACAAAAACATTACGCAATATTAGTTTACATTTTCGATTTGACTGTGTGCTATTGAAGTAGGTTGCTCAACTGCATCCTAACAGTGTTTAACCAGATTTAAATTGAAATAAACAAAGAGGTACGTTATCAATAGTGTTGGTAGCTTGTAATATTATGTTTATATTTACATAAGCTAAGTTATTGGTATATGTAGATACTTATAGATATAGTAAAGCTTGTGAGTAGGTGGTTACGTATGTATGTATGTATGTATTTTCAGTCCATGTACTTGTTTTCATTGTATTGCAACATTGACAGGGTCGTGAAACGTGTTGTGGATGTGCGCACACACACACGCGCACACGGCGCGCCGGCGAGTGCTGATAACGCGCGTCGCGACGCAACGAGGACAGTACACTGCATGCGCCTACTACTGCCGACCGGCCCGCCACAGTACACGGCATAGTCGCTACAGCCTGCACTACATCACTCCGAGCAGCAAACGGCACGCACGCTGTGCTCCACTACACCCACCTACCTACCTACCTACATGCATACGTACAACACAACACAGGCGCACATTAGCCTACCGACTGCATTGTTTCTGCGCGCTCGCATACGGTTAATGTACCCGAAGGTACCGTTAGCCAGCTCCGCAGCTCACCGCAGCCTGCGACTGTACATTAAAAACATATTTATAAATTAATTAGTCGATCGAGCTAACCGCAGCCGCTGGCAGACTCTTTGTTCATTATTTATTTATAACGCAGTCATTGTGGCTGTTTTCCACATGAGCATGATCCGTGGCTGTGCTCGAGTATAGCGAGTAGGTACTCTCCTACATACAAGTACCACGTGTGCTTATGTCTGGCGAGTCTGCGGGGGTGCAGACACTCCCACTCCCCTCCCCTGCAGTTGTACTGAGAGGAGAGATGATAGTTTCCGGTTGTCGTACACAAAAGAACAACTACGATTTCACACACATTGTTTGATGTGTGTGTTTATGAACCCAAATTATATTGAGAAGGTGTGGCTGAAGCTTCTCGAGACGACTCTAGTTTTGTTGGTTATATAGGACACAGTTTCGATTTAGTCTCATTTATTTACATGTCGCCGCCGTCGGATGACAACTTAATGGAGTTATGTTTATTAACATAAATAAAGTATTTGCGTGTCCGGGTGTTACAAACTCGGGTTTTATTCGATTCCACAATGCAGCTGTGAAAAGTTTATTTTTTTTAGTTAATTACTTGATATCTGTTATTTACTTAGAGTTTTATTCGTTTGTCACGGATACTTTAACTTAACTATTAACGTAGGGCTCATAGCTCCGGATACTTGTTATTAACAGATCATAATCACGATTATTAAAATTAGCTAAATCAGTTGGAACAGGTTTAAGAGCCTCAGAGCGCAGAGGAATAACAACTCGGATTCTTGTAGTATATTAATTAATTAAACGAGAATACATTTGATTATTTTGATGAAATTCAATAAGTAGAAAACTGAATGTAAAACAAATAGAATAAATAGGTACTTGTACTTACCCCTTCATTTCTTATAGTGAATCCTAAATCCTGAGATCCTACAACAATTCAATGAAAACCGCGTCGTTCCGGCGCTACGAGCTACATCACATGCAGATGTATATGATTATATAACACAGTGCAACAACATCGAGTGTCCCGCCGCTAATCACTCACACTAATATAAAATAACTAAGAGAAGAATATACTTAGACAATTCAAATAATATCTATAATTGTATTAGAATGTGTAATAATTTATTTGCGTAATTAAGCTAATTGAACTACTTATTTTTATATTCATTTAAGTTTACCTAATTATTAAGAACGGGTTATTGTATTGTTTTTGCACTGGCAAAAGCACAGATAAGACTAAGTAGGTAGGTAGTTACTCCTATTTTTCGCCGGATGGTAAAATGTTACACATATTGACCGATGGCTGGCGTCAATAGAAACGTAAATGCAGCTGGACTGTTTTTCAATAGAAGAATAATAAAACGCACAAAACAATCGTTCAGTGTGCCTGGCACGGATAACTGCGTAAGTGTAACGTAACGTGTCGTTCACGTCAAACAGTATAAACTGTCATGTATCTAGGGCACACTGTGACACAGATAACTCATAGTTTGTACGCGGAAGCGTGACGCGTTGACGTTTGCGATACGAATACTTGTTCCCGAATTGTTTGTGCTGTGGCCGCTGTTACGGTTCGATTGCAGTTGGAGCACAATGTAGATAGTGGAATTGTCTCCTGATGCCAGATGAATGAGTAAGTAACGGTAAGCTTCGTACTGGGTGTGTGAGTTCGTGTGAGTTCGTGTGAGCTCGGTATCCATCCAGCGGAGGTGAACATGTCACTGAGAAAACGCGATAACAAACACGGTGTTAATTTTATTTAAATATTCGAAGAAAGCGAACAATTTGCAAATAAATAAATTGTACGTTAGGTACTTGAATCCATTTGAATTAGTTTTAAACCAATAACGCCTGCCAAGTGAAATAATGCTGTTGTCTAATGTGAAACAGTTTAGTTGAATACATTAACATAGCACGTAGCGGGCGCGGTGGCTTGCTGACGTCGACTACAACCCACGCACATGTCGTCGGTGCGCCACTGTTTCGGAGTGCGGGAATGGTTCTACCACAAAACTATTGTATTTTACTTGATGCTGTCGGAGGTACCTATGGAACGGAAACTGTTCACACGTTCCACACACACACACACACACACTTGTAAAGCATATGTACTTAGTATGCATTGACAAGCACAAAACTTTGATAGTTTCATTTCTATTTTTCTTTTATGTTTCTGTTTTGACATAATTTTAGTAAGTGGAATCAAAAATGGGAGAAGGCGCTGGTCTTCGAATCACAGTGTAACGCTACATCGAGGACCAGAGGATTCAAATTTAAATTGTACACTCTTTTATGTCAATAAATGAATTTTTATGTTTATGTTTTTAATGTTTTATGTTTACGAACTCGAAGATGTTGTCTATGAGGGGCACGAGCAAACCAATTCACACGTGTAATTATGTCTATCCTTAAGTATGACTATATATTCCTATCGAATTATATCGAGTTGACTGACTATTTTAATGATTGAATCCCGACGTTTGGCGTATACTATAAACAGGGATTACAATAGCTTCAATATCAGCAGAGTTATAATAACGGAGGTATTGCCGAAAAAATCATTAGTAACACTGAGTGTCCAAAAAGACTTCACAATGTTGAGAAACAAAATCATGCAACGTCTTTGGTTCATATTAATCACGTATTTTTCATTCTGTACTCTGTAGTAATAATTGAAATTCTAAGCTACTTTAATATCGTGTCGCCCAACCACGAGTTATTCTCCAGAGACCGCGAGAACCTTCAACCGAAGCAACTTCAATTGAAGCCATGAAGAGCGGAAACTAGGGTACAAATATGAGTAGCATGTCTTTATACCTGCTTATGACTTTGTGCGAGAATATTACTTCGAACGGTCTCGCGAAAAGGACCTACCTAATACCTATAGGTATAATAAAGGTAAAGGCGGTCCACGTGAGTGGCGTGTCGCAACACTTCACAGCCGCGTGAGCTTCCTCACTCGCCGCGCTGCAGCCTGCGCCAAACTCGCACCTAACGGTCAACAGTTGCGGTATTGGAACAGACAAAATCCGCGCTTACACACATCTAGCAAAGTCGGTTTTTCCTTGCTCTAAACGACCAGCATTTGTGTGAATGGCCATGAGTACACTTAGCTCGGTAGTTACTGTACTGTGGAGTGCAGACAGAACCGCGGCGCGAGCACGTCCGCGCCTGCGCCGGCGCACGGCACGTGACGCAGCCTCATGCATCGCGCCTTATAGTGTACATTCTCGTATGCCTTCTTTAGGTCTCCTAGGTAAACAAGGAATCTAACAGTCTCTTTGTGTCCGCAACTCGGACCTGAGGGTGCGTCAGGCATTACCATTTTGAGGGTTTCGTTGTCGCTAAGAAGCCTCATAGTTTTGCTAATGTTCTATCCAGAAACTATAGCCTAACAACTATTATCCTGTTAGCTCAGTTCGAGTACGGAAAGAAAAATACTCCCTAACTTCAAAACACGATAAAAATAGAAAAGATAGAAAGATACCCAAGTAAAGGTTTAACACCTGACTTCCATTTTGCTATTGAAGATACTTCAAATTTTAAAATCGAAGTAGTTGAATAATAAGGTAGGTATTGTCCAACAAAAAATATTAAATCGGTTCAAAACCTACCAAATTGAAGAACATACACTTTCAAAAAGCGCTGAATCAATTTGTATATACGGGACTACCGCTGAAGTATGAACAAAAATAATCACCAAAATCAATTCCCAATTGGCGGAGTACATAATCGCGTAATAAACATACAAAAACATGAAGTAGACTGAGAACCTCCTCGTATTTTGTAGTTGGTTAAGAAACTGGCAATATGTATCCGCATGGGGCACACGCGTTTTAATCCGCGCTATATAAAGTGTGTTTTCTGTGAGAGGTGTGAGTGAGTTCAAATCTCGTCTATTCTCAGTAGCTCCTCTGGCAGTGCATACTATTGATGCAAGACAGGGATTACTAATTGTATCCACTTATTCATAAGGTTTCTTTTTACATGGGCAATAAGCGTTTTGCCACTACCTGTGCCACTACTGTGGAACTGAGCCTGGTGTTCAGTAATGATACAGTCAAATATAGACCGATACTACACCACAAACGGCATTGACGTTATTTTTATCAATATAACTGGTGCTAAATAGCTCAGTCGAGTTACCTCAAAAAAAGAAGCAAACCCGGAAAAATATATGTAGCAATTTTCCTTCAGAATTCGTTGGGGAGATCAATGGAAGTCTAAATTTTGTTTTGCGTGGTAATCGATCCGTTGCGTCATCCGCCATCTTGATTTCAAACGTCAATTTTCGTTCATTGAATAACTCGTTTGTTTTCAATTAAACACGAAAAATAGTTACTTATTACAAAAGTTGTCTAGAATCAAATTACCTACAATTTTGATTCGTATCACTTATTTCCTAAGATCGACATTTTCCGATGTATACCGAAAAGAGTGTGTGAATTTTTGTTTGTTTAATAACTGTTTTCTCCTCGTCTTTCGATTCACTCGCGGCGCTCGTGGTACAACTTTACAATCCATCGCTGGCTCGGTTATCAAAATGGAGCACGCGGTGAAGAAGCAACTTTGCCCTCTTGTATAACAAATAACCTTTGCTGTAGCTAGATGTTAAAGCACTAAGCATTTCACTTCTAAACCAGCGGAAGTCAGCAATTTAGATTTTATAAAAAAAAACCTTTATTTTTTTATATAATTAATTTATGACTTTAAGAGCATCGCCTGCTTAGCAAGACCAAACATTGCAATTTTTGAGCTAAAAATAATAACCTCGAACGGGGCCCGAACCCGCGTCTACCGACAATCCGTGTCAGATGCCATGACCACTAGGCCACCGAGGCTCGTAGTCCGAGCATCGCATGTCAATTCTCTATTTGATTGTAACTAAACGCTTACACACATCCATCACTCAGTTTCCCATTTATAATATTATTGTGTGATGTGAAATATATGATACGTGCTTGTTTCCTGATTCCGCGGTGTGCGTTTCGACATAAATACCGACATGTGTTACAAAATCTGCATAACTTGGCCTCCGATTCCGAGAATTCTTGTGTCTAGCGAGTCCGTTTACACCGACATTTTTCAAGCATGTATTCTGTTCCAAAAGGCTACGCTAATATACATTTTCTACCGACTTCCAAAAAGGAGGAGGTACTCAAATCGCCTGTATTTTTTTATGTTTGTTACCTCATAATTTTCGACTGGGGGAACCGATTTCCAAAATTCTTTTGTTAATTTTATGTAAATTTTATCAAATTCGGTCAAGTAGTTTTTGAGTTAAACTCCAATAACTGATTTTACCAAAGTGATAGAATGAAAGTCGGAATTAAATTTTTCAAATTGCACTTGTTTTTTATTATTTCCTGAAACATGATACCACTAATACATACCATCGATTTCTTGTGGTCTTTTTAACTTGGCTTCAAGTAAGTTTCTATGAACACTTTTATAATATTCATGATAATCTGTAACATTCGTAGTTTTTTTTTATTGATAATTTTACAAAACTGGCTGTGTCGCATCACGTTCTTAAATATTTGACAAAGTATCCTTGTTCACAAGCGACCAACCTACTAGATGTAAACACAACATACTTAAATAAGTTAACACTTCTTTTTAAATAAAAACAGAATCAAAGCCTAAAAACAATACGAGTATGTAGGTACGAGTGACAAAGCGTGAAGTTATTTGATACATACATTAAACTAGATAAAGTTAGTTTTCTGTTATATGACAGTCAGGACAGTCCCAGCTGTAAATTAAATCTTTTCTTGATATAATAAATCGATGCGCCAAAGATATCTAATTCATTGCTAATTTTGTAACACGCTAAGCACATACGGTAGACTGGTGAATGATGACCATAATTTGTTCAACAGAGTGGCAAGTTGAATGTTCTCTTATTATGAAGTCTACTATTTGTTCTAGGTTTAGAGAATTCTATTCTGTTTAGAACACTGGACCAATCAACCAATCCATGGATTATTTTATAAAGGAAAATGATATCAGCCATAGTTCGTATCTCATCTAAGCGAGTGATTTTATAAAAGCTTAGTCTAGCTTGGTAGGATGTGAGTTCGCGGCACCTGTTGTGATTGTAACAAAGGTGGTAAAGAAAACGCTTTAGAAGACTCTCAAGTCTGGCAATATGCAGTTTATAACAAGAGCTCCAAACTGGGCTACACTATTCTAAAAGACTGCGAACGTAACAGTTAAACAAACAACACGGTTGAAATTTCAGGATCTCTAAAGTGTTTTGTTTTTCGAATAACATAACCTGATAATTTTGGCTCCCTTTTGGTGACTGATAGGTATGGTTAAAATGCTCATGGAAATCTAACTTCCTATCGAAAATAATACCTAGGTCTCGAATACTGCGAACCTCACTTACTTTAGTATTATTTATATAATAATCACATATTATAATGCAAATTTAAAGATTTTAAGATTTCAGAATTTTCTAAGGTTTTATCTGTTACCTATTCTGCTGCTGAAAATATCATTTTAACAACGTATACTGCGCAAGTCGAAGCTATTTACGGTTACATGTACAATGTATTACCCGTCAAGTACTAACCACATCTGTACCAGAACTATACTAATGCCACAGTACAAGCTTGTATACACCAACACCTCATTGAATGTGCTACTTTATCTCCATTATTCTTATGTATTATTCATTTCGAAATTATAATTTAATTAAAACCGCGACTAATTTGAATTTTCCTGTCATACCTACTATGTGTTGACCGGCATTGTGACTGGAAGGTTCACGTTGAGCACATTTGTGCTTAGTTCAATCGCTTTGTATTTGCGTTAAATGCACAGTAAATAAAATGCTGCTCTCACTGCATGAAATATGGCCCTTTACTTTGGGGAAACTCTACGGACATTACCAAAGCGTTCTTGGTGCGAAAAACTGTATAAAGAGCAATATGTTGTGTGGGCACGCTAGACTTATATAGACACTGTTTTTAAACACTAAACATTTTGACCTTGACTGGCTTGAATGTTAAGGAAGTTTGGAGCTTAAGTGAAGGATCATCCTGATAAGTTTGTGAAATTGGATAAAATTGATTATTCTTAACTGCCAAGTAGAGATCTGACGAGGTTTTGTTAATTTATTGCCAAACACTCATTACATAGACATTAGCAAAGCAATGGCCGCTGCAGGCTTCACTGAACTTCCTATTGGAGTATTTAGAGAGCTCGCACTTATATTATTTAAAGTTAACAATCTACAAAAGTTACTTGAAAATTGCTTTCACGATTTGCAAGAGTTTTTAATTTTAAACATATACGTCCTTAATTATAAACACCGTATCACTGTTTTATAATGAGCATTAAACCTTTGCGTCCCAGAGACGTAAATATACGTCAGTTTCATTCTAAGTCTTTTGTTTTAAATATCACGGTATGGGAAGGATTAAGGCATTTTTATGACTGAGTTGTGGCGTATTTCACATTCTTATAATAAAATATGAAAATGGTTAAAATGTACTTATACATTGTATTTACATATTTAATGTGTAATTAATAAGGTGTACCTACTTTATATTAATAATTGTAATTCATTATAATATAAATTAGATAATGGAAATTCTTTATTGTATATTCCGCTATAAGTAGATCCAACCGTTTATCCTCTTTTTGACAGCACCAATAGAACGTAACATGACGATGTTACGCAAAAGTTAACTTATAAATGCGAGGTTTTAAAAATATGACAACTGCTTAAATTTGCTCCTTGATCCCGTATAATAATCATCTTTCACAAAATGAGTCCATAAGTGCAGTAGTTTTTTTATAAATTCCATAAAATAACAAACGTTTTTAAAAAATTACGTTCTATGGCTATCAACATAGTGATGTTACGAAGTTACGATTGAGATATCGATATTGTTTATGAACTATTTTTACACGGGTGTTTTCCGTTCTCGGCACATAATATCGGATTTATTTTTATGTAAAACCGTTATATTGATGCGCCTCAGGAAAACATACAGCATTATTTGAAGACGTGTTTATCTCCTGGTGTATATCCAAAAAAGAACAAGGTTATGATGACTATGATGATTACAAGTACAAGTCATACTTGACGAAGCTGTTACCGGTTAAATCTGGGATGGCCAGCGAGCAACACGGAAGGGAGTAGGCATACACAGCGTTTCCCCTCTGTCAAAGTACAAGTCCGCATGGACCATGGAGTTTGATAATATACTGTGGGGTGAGGGCGGGGCTAGATTTGTGAATGGTGCTTTATTTTTTATGTGTTAGTGATTTGGTTGTGTGAGTATGATCGGCAATGGATCGGTACAGGTATGTTTTGTATGTAATAGTGCGGCTTTGCGCTAGTGTGCAACTTCCCCTCCCGCAAGAAATGACAGAAAGATTTGAACAATATTTTTTAGCTAAGGCTACTCCCTTCCGTGTTGCTCGCTGGGGATGGCAGACATTAAAGTCTGCCGTTTGGTACCAGAAAATAGTAAAGTTTGAGCAACCCCAATTCCAATTTAAGCAAACGAAATCTAATCTTTTATTTTTATTTATTTATTAATCAAAATCAGATTCATCGTTGCTGTCACTCGAGCTATTGCCGACATTTATAATTAATTGTTGACTCATATAATCTATCGCCACGTGTTTATCCCAATCTGCCATTATAGTTTCTTGTGTTTTTTGAATTACATTTTGCCAGCTTTCCGCAGTTACTTTCACACATGCATTTTTTAATAAATTTACCATTTTGTTTGCCGTGAATGGGGGTTTTGTGTTATTTCTAGCAGCGTGTCCTTTAACTTGAGCCCATATTAATTCAATGGCATTGTATTGACAATGATAGGGTGGAAGTCTAAGAACCCAATGACCATGTTCTGCAGCTATTTCGTCGATCACATATCGTTTTGGGAAGTGTTTTTTTGTTCGTAATATATTTAGTAATTGTACTTTTAGTAAGGAGTTATCAACATTTTCACCATGTCGTTGAAGCCAGTCAATGATTACTTGTTTTTTGTCGGCCTGGGTCGGCATTTTATCAATTTGGCGTGAGTGATAGGATGCGTTATCCATAATAATAACTGACGGTTCTTCCAATGATTGTACCATTTCCTTAAACCAACTTTCGTAAACCTCAGAATTCATTTCTTCGTGGTACTCAACTGTTTTTTTGGATTTAAAGGCCAACAAAGCATCTGGCATGAATCCTTTCACAGACCCTGCATGGCAAATGATTAGACGTTCTCCTTTTCCCATCGGTACTGAGGTAGTGGAAGCAGCGGTGTCATCAGTCCAGCTCTTAGACACTGTGTGGTTCGCATTCAGCCAAGTTTCGTCAGTGAAAACAACATTTGACCAATCTGTAATTTTTTTGGCTTCGCTCAAAAATTCGCAACGAGCAAAAGCTACGTCGCGACGCTCCATCAATATTTTGCGTTTGTCCGATTTTTTATAAGTAAATCCAATTTCATTCAAGACCTTTACCAATGACGATTTTTGACCTCGGAACAAATCACATTCACGCAAAGAAGCAACAAGTTTTTTAAGTGTTGGAACTTCTTTACGTAAGTAATAGTTATATATATGACGGCGTATAGCGTCTGCGTCAAAGTTGTCAACCGAAGTCACACGACGTGGTTGGCGTTTTTTCTTCGGCGTACGAAGCTTATTCTCCTGCATGCCGCTTGTTCCGTAGGCTTCGGTAGTAATTTTTGTAATCGTAGATGCACTAATACCTAACGCGGCCGCAACGCGCTCTCTCACTTGCGACAATGGTAAAAGCGGGCCGCCATTTTGATACTCTGCTTCAAAGTAATTACGAAGCTTGATCACCATTTCTCTCGTCTGTCCTTTCAGCACTGATCCTTTCGGCATTTTATAGTTCCAATATAAAACTCAGCAAATAATTACTAGCACGGGCGTCTTGTTGCGAGTGACAGTGACAAATACAAAACGGCGGTGGACCATTGAGTTTTACTACCTTGATAAAATACTACTGCTTACCCATAGACAAAAAAATTGGCAGTCATAGGAATTGCCGATAGAAGTGAAAACTTATAACTCAGAATTTGATAGCTTACCTTGGAAACTACACGGGTGTAACCGGACGGCGTGGCCTCGCCATCTGGGCATGGCCATCTAGAAATGCGTCAGCATTTCCCATTGGCTGATGCGTTTCTAGATGGCCATGCCATGACGGCCTGTCCACGCCCTTTCAACATTCCCCATTGGCTGACGTATTTCTAGATGGCCAATAGCCATGGTCATGGCGCCATTCCTAGGACTATTCTCTTTCCGCACAGACTCGATAGAAAAATGAATCGAAATCGTGTCCACTATAATCACTTGGTCACAACACTTTAACTGACAAATTAGATCTGTCAAAAAGAGGATAAACGGTTGGATCTACTTATAGGTAACCTAATAGGTATAAAAAATATTTAGAATGCCAGTTTGTGGTGGAACATGCAGAACAATTATATAAAAAACAGTTAATTGTAACCAGACTTCGTGTAATAAATCGATTTCTATTTATATTTCAACATGCACAGCAGCAATGTGTAGAAAATAGAAAATAAATGGTAGGCTAGTATTTCTGCGTACAGCAGACCTCGCGAGCACAGCCCTATCAGCGGTAATGTTTCGCAGTGTGAGCTATCTGCAGATGGTACCAAATGTTCCAGATACAGACAAATAGTTGTCTGTATTTGTCAAAAATAACCCTAAAACTTGATCAAACCCTTCACTGGTTTACCTATTAAAAATATTTTCCAAAGCAAAGTTGCTAACATTTTTTTTCAAATAACTATAGAATTAATTATTTATGTCTCGTATCTACTCGTACTACCTAATCAACGCACTAATAACACTAAATATAAACAATATAACGCTATAAATATCATGAATACAATACGATAATAATAACATTGGTCTCAAACCACTCCCTTGAGGTGCACCGTATTTTTTATTTATAATTCAGTTTTATATTGAAGCGTCTCTGCTTTAACTGGCCAAATTGACTTTCATCTGTCCGTGTGTGTGTTAGGTTGTATGTACTTACGATTTCCTGTACGTGTCGCATTTTTCAACCAATCTTTACGAAACTTGGTATGCATGTTCTATATAGGTACTATTTAATATAATTTTTGTCGTTTTTGTCTACCTATTCCTAAAAAGTTGGGAGGTTTGCTATGGCGCTATTTACCAAACCTGACTTTAAAAAGAAATTTCGATAATTGGTCAAGTGGTTTCCGAGAGTTTCGGTTGTGAAGTACAGAGAAAAATGTTCGCTGATAAGACTATGCGCTCACGAGGTTTTCTGTTCGCAGAACTACTAGTATAGTAATAGTCCCAGGTCCAGTTCCAGTCTGTTTCTGGGAAGTTGGGAACTGTACACAATTTGCATAAAAGCGAATGAAATTTCTACCGAGACAATTGTAGTAACTAGTTACGTGCCGACAACAGCGTATTGAAACCAGTTATCCAACAACAACAACGACCTCGTCCAGGATCAGCGCATGTCTCTCTCCAGTATTATATATATATATAGCTGATTACCACCTCCCAAATTAAAAGCCGATTGCCACGAGATATCTTAGAATTGCATTATTTACTTATCTTAGCGCCCTATCCTTTATATGCCTGTTAACTATTTTTTTAGGTGAGCCTATAGAAATTCTACATGTATTGACTACACATATACTTCAAATTCGCAAATAATATTATATGACCTATTTACTCGTAGATCCGATCAGTACTGAGGTCCGTACTTAAATGTGTTTATAACAATACCTATTATATTTGTACTTTGAACAGCGTCCTTGACGAAAGATATTCTATTAAGAACTAGAGATCCAAACATTGATCCTTACGAAACCCATGTACTAATGAAGGTATGGATGATGAAACCCAGTAATACCAAACTTTTTACTGGCTATCTGTTTAGCAAGATGTGATGAGATCTAGAGCAGGTTCATGAATTAAATTTTGAGAAAATAAAGGATATCCGTTCTCCATACACTGCGGTCACATGCAAGCAGTTTTAGAGATCACATTTGGAAAATGTAAAGAGTTTGTCTCCAGAAGATCCGCTCCCAAAGTAACCTTTGTGCTTGGTTTTCTCCCCCCTCATACGAATGAATATGTGTAAAACAAAGTAATATCACAGCATAGACAATAGACTGTGGTAATATAAAACGTATATAAGGCGTCTTGTCCATTACAATTCATTATTGGTCAAAAATAAAACACGTTAAAGAACAACTGAGTTTTCACACGCGTAGAAAACAGATAAAGTATATCTACATCGTGTGCCTGATTACTTTTGGAAATCATTGGAATGAATACGATTGTGTACAAGAAAAGATGACCGATAATTACCTACCTGATACCCTATTATCTATTATTTTATACGATACGATATATTTGAAATGATAAAAAATACACCCTTACCAAAATAAATAGAGAGCAAATTTAGCATAGAAACGATAAGGAATGGTACTCACGGCGTGTCGACATGGTGGTGGTGTTCGTGCGCGTAGGGCTGTGGCGGCGGCGGCTGCGGCGTGTAGGGCTCGTAGTGCACGGAACGGTACTCGTCGCGGCGCTCCGGCGAGGGGCTCAGGTCAGGGCTGCGCCCGCGGGTGAGGTACGCGCCGTCTGTGGAGCCGCCGCTGCCGCCCGACGGTTTGAACAGCGACTCCTCGAGGTGCGCGTAGGTCTGCATGTCGCGCGCGTGTGTCGCCGCCGGCCGCAGCTCCTGGTAGCTGCGCGAGTGGGACGGAGAGAGCGCGCCCGAGCCCGCGCCCGCGCCGCTGTGGGCGTAGCCGAACGGCGGCAGGGGGGGCGGGCTCTCCTCGCCCTCCGCGCCGCCGCACTCCGCCTCGCTCTCTGCACAAACGCACACACACATCTAGTTACTTACAGTATTCAACGCTACACGCACACACGCATACCCTCGCCGATGGATCCTGCACGTCACGAGTGCCATCGCGCTCCACTTTATTGTGATGCGATAGCATTCAAAATATATTTACGAGTTATGACATTGCAGGGCGCAGGCGAGTAGATGCTCTGAAGACTTTATAAATAATTGTATTACAATTGAGTGTAACATTGTACTACCGAACCGCTTTCACTTTATGTACACAAAGAGAAAGTGGTTCGGTGGTTTCTGTTCAAATTGTACGGTGCCAATTTACTTTATTTATATATTATATACCAACTAACCTATATGCTTACTATTGTATGTATGTAGACGTTACTGGTGTTGTTTTCAACACATAAGTACTACAAATTAACCACAAACTACACGGTAGGTGTGCTATTTGACACAGGAAGAAGAGAACCCACGCTATCTTCCGGTACGTTGTAATTGAAAGCCATTACATTGTACATCTTATGGTATTGGTATTGTCTATGTGATAAAGTAATGTGTAAAAATTTTCAGTTGTTAACTCTCTAAGTATAAAAAATGGCAAAGAAACCAGCGTTCACATGTTTTTCATATTTTAATGTGAATTTGTAGTAAGGAAACGTTGAGTACATTCGTAACAGAGGACTAAAATGCTTGCGCGAGTTTTCACTCACGGGCTGAGCAACGATTATGAGTTCGCACTGATGCTCCATAAATGTACAGTTTATGGTATTAGCCATTGTGAAACCTAAATTTGTTATAAATTTGCCAGACACCTGTCTCTCATACTATTTTTTTTCTAATAGGTTATAACCTAATGTATAATAAGTACTTATATACTTTAAAATACTATTTTCTTCTTTATATATAAACGCGAATCATATTTTATAACCTATTCTGTTTTGACTTTGCGTCCTGTTAAATTTAATCAAAGAAATTGCATATACGACACAAGTTGTTAATTATACAAACATTAAATGTTTCGGCAACGACCCGATCCAGTAGCTTAATGTAACGTTTAGTAACGTTAAAACTTTGTCAGTGGACAGTCTGCAATACTAATACAAACCCCAAGTGGTACCAAACCTATAGGTAGGTAGTACGTGTATTGTTTTGCCCAAAGACACATGATCGAGCATAGTTTGTATCCTCGCACACTCATCCAAACATCATGTTGTACGGCTTCTTATAGTGAAGGCGTTAACTATAAGAAGCCGTACAACATAATGTTTTAAAGAGGTTATTGTCACTAAAAAATCAGAACTGGTTCTTTCCATCAAACCACATTCCAATGTGTGGTGAGTTTAGGCGACTAAACACTGCGGTTCATATATCGTTATCAATCCGCGGCTATACATGCAAGCAATTTCTCAAGATATTTCGTCTACAAACGTCCTCTTCTTGCGACCGAACTCAGCATTTCTTCCTTCTCAATTTTAAGCGATGAGCAAGATGTTGTTAGCTAACAGCAGTATCTTTTATGACTAGTAATATAGACTTCATTGCACAATTATTTGTGTTTCACGCGAATATTAAAAACGAGAATAAAGAGAATAAAAGTTTGAAGAAATGTTGCATAGTTAGGTAGGTAGCTACTTACTTTAAAATGGAAAAACTAAATTCTACAGGATTTTTCGCTCATGTCAGTTTTCTTAATAATAGTAAAATAAACAAGTACAATTTAAAAAAATTAATACTGACTTCCATTCTATTCAGTTATTGGAGTGTATGTCAAAAACTACTAGACTGAATTTGATGAAATTATAATAATATATGAAAATATATAAATGGGACCACATGGGAAGCAGCAGCTTTCAAGTGAAAAAAAACTTAGAGAATCAGTTCACCCAGTCGAAAGTTATAAGGTAACAAACAAAAAAAACATACAGTCGAGTTGAGTAGGTACCTCCTCCTTTTTTGGAAGTCGGTAGATGAAATAGATGGTTAGGTACCTACATTAAAACATGTTTTTTTGAAGTCCGTAAGTAACTCACAGAATAAAATAGACGTCGAGAAATACTAATCTAAAAATGTGAAATGTGTAAGTATCCAAAAACTAGACTAATACGAGTAATTAGTAGGTACTTAAGTAATATAAAAAATATTGTAGATACTATTTAAACCAAATAGGTAATGAAAGTAAGGAAGCTGCGACTTAATTGCAATTGTTTAAGTAAGTAAACACATTTCGTTAGTGTAAATCCCAGCCCTGAACGAGGTGACTCATGATAAGCCGTTGGCTGTGATAAATCCTCAAACATGTACAAATAAAACAAAACTACTCATTCCGAGTTCAAAATAGGTAATAGTGAAAAAGGTTATAGAATAGGTGATTGAAGTTTATCGATATGATGCCGAGTCAATGGAGAAGCGCTGGTTCTAGTTGTCATGTTTAAATCAATGTAAGGAGGTTCCCTATCAGTCATTGGAGATACTTTAGTAAAAAAGTAGAGAGAAGAAGATCGAAGTATTGTGGCTTAAATTTCGTGTATAATTTAACTAGTACATAGTACATCTACACGTGTAAACTTTCAAAACACTTCACACTGAATTTACAAGCAAACAATGAACAACACTTTCTGAACTTCGTGTAAAAATTTGCTCAAAACTATATGAGTGCTATGTTTTTGAGAATTACTCAAAACACAATTTGCAAAGTTTCATAGTCTAAAACTTTACTTTCATAGGTAAGTAGGTACTGCTTTGTTCTAATCCAGACAAACGCTGGGTTAGCTGAGGAGGCCTACATTGGAACAGATAGGTTACCTGTATGTTATTCTATTCTATCTGTTCGGGTCTCCGCCTTTACCAATTTCCTCGAGTCTCGAGTCTCCCAAACTAGTTATTTGTTTCTGTGTTTATTATATTTAAGACTAATCATTTGTGGCATTATAGGTACTTGGTAATAATGTATAACTGGTAATGATGTTTACTCACTAATGAATCTGTAAATAATGTTATCACTTAACACCAAGCACTAATTATTATGATTGAGTTTGAAAATAATGTGGGTTATGTGGGTAGGTACGCGCGGCAAATACTAGCTGTAGAGCTTAACATAACGGTAGCAGTTGATAAGTCATTACAACATGTATTCAAAACCCTGCGTTATATTTAACAAAACAATATTCAAATCATAAAGAAATGGCATTCTCTGACCACTTTGGAGGCAGTATATAAACATAAACAACATTTTATCGTCAGGGAGTACAAACTCACGTTAGTAGTGGCTTATGAATGAAATAATCGGCGTATGTACGATTAGAACCGATAATGCGTCCGCAATGATAAACAACTGAGCTGGCACGAAACGTGACGAATGCAGCAAGTGGAACAATCGGCTGGTCTCGGTGCAGTGCGTGGTGTGTGCTGGTACTGGTACCAGCGGACGTGGACGTCCAGCACAGCACTTGTTACCTTTCAAGTAGTTGTTGTTTACTTCCGCGATGAGCGCTTCCAGCTCGAAGGGGTCCGCCTTGCGCCAGTGGGCGGCGGACGCGAGCCACGCCTCGTGCAGCATGCTGCGGCGCTGCACTGTGCTACTGTACTGTCTACTGCTTCACCCGTCACCGATATCGGAGCGACGTGCGTTCGCTGCGATAGCCGTTCGCGTACTGACTCGACTCGACTGCCTGGCCTGCCACCGCCGCACGCCTGCGCCTGCGCTGCGCCTGCGACCCCAGCGCGGCTCCCCCACCGCGGTCCCGCCCTATCCTTCCCCGAAACCCAAAACGAAAGCTACGCCGAAAGTTCCCCTCTTATAGTAAGTATATATCACATTGCTCGTTGTCGTTGCGTGACTTGAGTAATTGATTGTAAATGTAAATAAATCACGTTCCGCGAAGAATCTTTATAGTAATTGTTTTATTACGTGACACAAGAAATTGTCGCGAAAATTCCAGTAGGTACATAAATACCTATACGTCTACTTAGTGTTGTTAGCTCTTATTCAGAATGAAATGCAATGTCGAGTTGAAGATTGTTCTACGTGTTTATCTTCATCGGCATGAAGTTCGATATTACAAATGCCTCAATATCGTCATCGGTTACAGTTGTAATGTCTAGAAACTCTGGTCATAGATAACATTAGCTTTCTTATGGCAACTGGCAGTAATGGCTGTTTTAGAAACAAATATTTCTTATCTAGTCTTGAATTTGATAAACTGACACAATCATATACATTTACCCAAAACGAGGGGTTCCGGATACAAACTGACCAGCAGTAGACTGACGCAGGCGTAAGTTTATCTACCGACTTCAAAAAAAGGAGGAGGTAGGTAATCAATTCGACTGTATTTGTTCTTATGTTTGTTACCTCATAACTTTCGACTGGATGAACCGTTTTTAAAAACGCCTTTTTTGTTTGAAAGCTGGTGCTTGGTCCAATTAAAATTTTATTTATTTATAGAGACACACATCACCGAATAGAATGGAATTGTTCTGTTTGGTTTGTACGGTGCTAGATAGTCAGGGTAGATGCGGGTGACGTTAGATAGATAGATAGATAGACAACACTTTATTGAGACACCACATTTATGACTTAATATTAGACAATAAAATAAAAAACAATGCTTAAAACTAGGTGCAACAATGGGCGGTCCTATCGCACTGAGCGATCTCTTCCACACAACCCACACGTCAGTGACAGTAGGTCTAGTTATACTTTCTGTATAGGTTGCGAACGCATTTTTCATTGTTTATTATTGACTGAAGAATGTTGTTTAGTACCGATCATACGGTATTACACATCGGTATTACAGAGGTCAATATTTTTTTCCAGTACCATATATTTTGACATAATTCAATAAGACAATTCCCGAAGTGCCAATTTATTGATTTTCAATATGCAAAAAATAATGTTTCATAAAATAATACCTACAGGTACTCGTACAATAGTTTCCCTGTTCAAGTTTGTAAAACTGAAGTCTCTAATTTAGTAATTTCATAATAGATTTAAAAGTGTTAAGATTACTTGTTATTGAAATAATCATAATTAAATGAATGTATACGATGAGATGGATGGTTATGAGCCATTGCAGTATTTGAATCGGCGTCGAGCCTCCACAACCCGTTCAAAGATAATGTAGATGACGGAGATGAGTTCGCGCGATACAAGGCATAGGTTCGTCCGCACAACGGAACATGTACCATGTGCTTCCCGCGTTACGTACACTACACTACACTACACTACACTACACTGCACTACACTACACACCTACTCGCGCCTGCCTACCTTCCGCAGGCTACAATAATGAAGGTCGCGTCGTGTGCATGTTTCTAAAAAACGGTCCCCATGGTTTGGACCTGATGGCGGTGTCGAGTCAAGTGATTACAAAACGTTTGCAAAAAATACTCGTAACAATAATTGAGCGCTGTTATGACCTGAGTTCTGGTGGCTATGAATGATTCTTTTGAAACGATAATCACTTCCGGCGAATTCTAGGTGCGTACGTGGGTAGTGCCACAGAATAACTAATAGTGCATAGTGCGTGCAGTTTGGTACCATACCTACTACTGTTCGGCCGAAGCGTTCGTATGTTTACATATCTGTATGTTAGAAAGGCAGGCAAGTTAGGCAGCACACCTATTACCTATTCAATATAAACATTATAACGTTAATGAATGTTATCTTTATCAGCAACTGAACCGGTAAACCTCTATCAGCAGCATGTCGTGAGTGTAGCCGCACCATGGCACTCGGGCTGCAGCATCAGGCAGCTTGCGGCTGCGGCAGACACTACGTCTGCGCCGCCGTCAGCTGATCGCACGCCGACGGCGCGGCGATAGCGCGGCGCGGCGGCGATAGTGCGACCGTGAGCGCCGAAGATAAGCTATCGGCGCAGCACGTGCGTCGTCTTATCTCGCCGCCATCTCCCGACCTACGTTACCGCACCGCTACTGCCACTACGCCGCCGATACCGCGCTGCAGCTATCCGGCCGCCCGCGCCGTGCTGCTGCTGCTGCCTGCCACTTGCGAGCTTCTACTCTCGCTCTCGCCGGCCACTGGCCACAAGTATACACTCTTCTATTGTGAACGACTTTTCTCTAATACATTAACAATCTGCTGAATATTTGATAAAATAGGAATGCAGTTTGGTGGGTTTCTGATTTCCAAATATGAAGCTATTTTCTGACATATTTCGACTTTTATAAATTTCCGTCGCTAATTAGGCATTATCCTTAAAACCCATTTCATCAAATGTACACATATGTGTACGTGGTGCTGATTGTTATGGTTGTAATACAATGAAAATAAAATTAACCACTAAAATGATCCACATCTTTTCTGTATTTAATGTAATGTGGATTTAATGTCTTTATGCCTTCTCTCCTCAGTGTTCTTCAATTAACCTCCAAAGTGGAATACAAGTCTATTAAGTATTAGTTAGTTAAACTTAAATCGTGTTCATTAGTTTATTTTGTTGTTTGTTTGTTTGTTCACTGCTGTTACTGTTAGGGTGCATTTCTTGTAGGTGTTATAGAACTGTTTTACAAAAAATTATTTAATGTGTTTGGATATCTTTAGTATCCTTCAACATAAAATTAGAAACGAGCGTTTCTCTGAAATTATATCAGACACGTCGTTAAAACTGTCCACGCAGGCGGAGCAGCGGGGCGCAGTAGCATGTGCAGGGTTGGCAGCGGCGACTGCTCGTCTCCCGGGAACCTATAAATTGTATCGCATTAGCGGTGAGCGTGTTGTAGCCTGCGACGGTTCCCGGTATCCCGCGCCTGCACCCGCGTCCGTGTTCACACAAATTAACGTTGTGACAGCCAGTCGAGCGGACGTCCCGCGGCGCCGCGCGGCGATTAGCGCGGATCGTGACCAAGTAAACAAACACCCGCAACCCGCAGCCTCCCCGCCGCCATAACCGCAACCCTAACCGGCACCACTCTGCGCAGGCAGCGCACTCGACTTGCTGATTAACCCTGGGGTCCTTCTGTCCTCTCTCAGTCTGAAATTTCGATTTTTCCTCTAATGTTTAATTATCAATCTCACATTTAGTAATTTAGAGGGAACAGTATCTAGGTACATGGGTAACGCCCAAAATGAAGAATACTTGTTCAAAAATGATACAATTCCGTAACTGTTTGCTTATACTTATACGTCTAATGGATGACCGGCGTCAGCATTAGGTAGCTTTTTTCAACACAGCAACCTATAGCCTCACTATATAGGACCACTTCCTACCGTCGTCGCATGCGCACCCGCCCCCCTTCGTCCCTCCCCGCGTCCCGTCCGTGCTCATTACAATTGTTTGTTTTGTCTAACGCTTAGTGTCAATCATGTCACATTTGTTAAAACAAACAAGTTGATAATCCTGCGCGTTATTGTGGCGTGGTTCCCGTCGCGCGACTTCCTGAACAATACTATCGGCTGTGTCCCAACAACACAAGTGTGGTTTAAGGCATCTTCAGATGACTCGCAAGATAAATATTGTTAGCACATACCACAGTATAAGTATTCATACTTACTTACTGCGTACCAAAACCAAAACAGATACGCATATTTGTGTAAATACGTACATCAGGTACTACAACTAATAATCTTACTGACACGTTTAATTAATTACAGCCTATTGAATAACTGATAATAACCTTCGCCTTACTTTTGCTAAAACAATAATTATGCAATTTAGACTTTATTTAAAGTTCCTCTCAATATCGACTTTGTTTAAAATCATAATAAACTAAATTAGAATGCATTGACTCGTCAACACTTAGTTAAGCTTAGAACTGGATTCACACGTAAATTGGAAACATTCAATTGTTAAGATAAAAGTTAAAATATGAAGTGTCAGAACGCGCACGCACACACACACACACACACACACACACAGCCATTACAGCGTATTGCGGATCTGCAGACTCGTGGTGGGACGGTGGACGGACTCGTACTGTGGGAAACATGTAGGTATCCGAATCCCAGCGATCATCCAAACCTACGTTATTAATAAACCTCCATTCCATGAAAAGATTTTATAAAGCACTAAATTGTAACTAAGTACGAGTATAACGTCTGTGTATATGTATATTCGTAAATTCGTCAAAAATAACCCAAATTACAAACTACCTGGCGTGGCACGTAAGTACCTACTATGCGTAAGCAGTACGTACTTACACAAGTGAGTAATACCAACTTCGAGACAAACAGGTGCATAGCCCGAACTCTGTGGCATTATCATTTTTAATATAATAGTTTTTGCCCACGGCTTCGTCTGCTTCAGTATTTTTTTCTAGATTATGAATTACTTCAGGACTTCGTGTACCTATACGGCGTATGTTTGAGTCTTACAATAAATCATTTCAAAGTATAGACATTTTTGCTTGTTCCTTATATAAATTCAAAAAGCTGCTCTTTGCATCACTTCTAAAAGATGACCTTGCACTGTGCTCGTCTACATAATAATTGTAGCTTGTCAGTTATACTGTTATGTATGTTGTTTCAAAAAACTAATACAATTGTTTTCATTTTTATTTTTATTTGCTGTTCATTTGAACCGCCTTACACTTATTTATTTCAATATGTGGACGTTGTTGTGGACTACATTATTAATAATTTTATTTTGTACTTAGATGTAAACAATATGTATAATGTAGTTGTTTATTGTTCCTATATCAATAAAATAAAATAAAATAAAATAAATTACTGCAACAGAATAGAGCTATGTTAAAAAAGTTAAAAAACAATTTATTTCTTAAAATAACTATCGAAATACAACTGTTCACACCAATATAGTCAATAGCAAAGGACTTTCATACAAACATTTTCACTTATTTTTACCCCCTTAGGGTTTGAATAAACAAAAACTTTTTTAGTACATCTCTATCTACCAAGATAAAAACACCCTCTAGATTCAAGTCCCAACGACCAGCGGCTTCGGCTGTGCGGTAACAGATATTGGAACAAGCTTTCGAAGACTATCAAAAGCATGTTATACACTTGACGAATTATTTCGAAACAATTGTAACTGTAACATTGAAATTTATAGAGAGAAAAATGCCATCCTCGGACGGGATTCGAACCCTCGTCTTCTGACTCTCCGTGTCAGACGCCATTGACCAACTAGGCCACCGAGGTTTTGGTCCGAGCATCGAATTTTAACTCTCCATTTGACTAACCGTCTTGCGGGGACGGACTCTATAAATTTCAATGTTTGAGATCGCTAAAGCAGGTTAGTGCTTTAAAAAGTAATACTATAAAAATTTTACTGTACTAAAATATATCGGCCGCTCTATTAGTTTTTTGTAAGTGGCTATAATGATATGTACGCGGCAATATAGGGCTTTCAACTGTGATATGTGGTACGAAAGATGATCACCTTAGTGTAATCTCGAGTAGTTAGGCGACATGCACGTCACAGTTCGATGCTTAAATGACTAATATTGAGTATACGGGTAGCGGGTACTGTTCACTTTGATCGACCACTTCCTCACGTTGTGTTACTGCCCAGTAACGGTAACGGCTACTCCTCCTACATAGTAACAACGGTATGTCGCAGTGTAGCGGAGATGAAACCCTCTCGCGAAATCATTACACATATTCAATACACATATTCGATTCGGTAAGTTTCCTTTTGTGTGGCTTTGTCAGTCGGTCCGTTTGTTTGTTCTGTGATTGCGACTCGAATATTTAACCAATTGTAATAAAACAACCCAACTGTCAGAACAGACTCGGGCCTGCATAAATAACAATCTCAAATACTTTCGTCCCGTTTAGAAAGATAAACTATAAGTTTTTTAGTTTCTCTTTCTGTCTTTAACTAAACGCCATGCAGGCGAAGTCGCTGAGAACAGCTACTAAATTAGTCACCTAAACAGTGATGCAAGAACATAACGCTACCTTTGTAACAAATTTCCAATCTTATTCTTAAAAATAAATACTTAATATACCTAATACTCGTAGTGTAGTAGCGTTTGGTCCTCGCGCTTGCACTCATGTTAACGAGTGTCCACATTAGCCGACCGCTTCGTATTTGTTTATACCATTAGTTGTACATATTTATATTGTGAGTGATGTTCTAGCGGAGAGCACGCACAATGACTTCTCATTCGACCGTGACGCTATCTTTGCCCGAAACTAACGGCAAACAAAAAAAACTCGTAAAATTTAAATTTTTTATCCATTTCCATAAAAATGATTTTCTTCGAATACGATCAAAAATCTCAGGTCTCAAGAATAAAAAACTTGACGTAAATTGTTAATTTTATTTTAGTTTCAAAATGGTCGTGAGTTTGACCTGTTTATTTAATATGAAAACCGACTTTACTCACGTAGTTATTTCAATTAGCCGACATTATCGACCTCGGTTTCGGACATGTCCGACGCCCACCCTCTCTCCCCAGGAGGTTACGCTGCAAGATCGCGCGACCACTCGGTGGTTTACATATTAATTAAAACTGTTAATGTTAAGATATACTCGATAATGAAAAACAAAGCATTCTAGACGATATCATCGTTCGGTTGTAAACGTCAATTTCTCATTTCTTCATTTATTGATAACTCATTGACTATCTTTATTTATCAATCAAATTTATGATTCTATTTTAAAATGTATGAAACATACAGACAGACGAACGGCCAGAAACTCTTAGAATCCGTAATGACTTCGGAATCCTAAAAATAAATCAATTAGGTATTAAATATCAAATTGTTGATGACTCTATATTGATAACCTCAAACTAAGCTTAACATTGGAGCTAACCGCATCAAACTCCGGTCGCTAAGTAATCAGTCGTGTGGTATTATCTGCGCCACCTAAGGGCTGGTGGCAGTGGTGGTGGGTACATAGCGGCGCGTGAGACACGGCCGAGACAATGGCGAGATAACGAGCATTCGCCCAGCTTCGCGTAACGCCTGCGCGTGCGCCGTGCGCCGTGACTCAGGGCGGCGGAATGTCGGACAATGCGTGCGCGCTAATGTGCACCGAGCCTTCCATTGTTCCTCACCAGACACGACTAGGTAGTAGGCACCCATCAGGCGGGTCCACATACAATCCCATACCTACATACCTCAGGGAACAAAGACAGCTACCTATGTTACGGAGAATGCGGTTAATATTAATTACCTCAAGTGATTATAGCTCTGTGAGGGCCGGTCGGGCGGCGCTGGATCGACCCGAACGTGGGTTTGAGCTATCGGACTATTTCTAGCTGGGTGGTAAGATCAAATCTATTTTTTTCAAATCAGATGTCAAGGGCGCAGATATAAACGCACCATAATCTCTACTGCCGATTTACGAAATAAATAGAGCCCCTACCAAAAAGTACGGACAAGAAGCTCAGATGGTAGAAAACATATTATTACCCGCCTGTACATTACTACTGCAGCACGTACATGATGCCTACATTGTATGATGCCACTGGTCTCAATGTTTTCACCAGTATCATGTGTAGCGATATAATAATTTGAACAATCAATCTAGTCGGATTAACTGATCTGTGCTGGTGAACCAATCAACATAAGTAAATAAAATCCTCAGTTTGAATGGCTTCCAAACTAGACCGGAGTACAAAGTAATCAAACGGATTAAATTTGAGGTGCAGAGGGCAGCGAGCGAGCGTAATGCCTGTGAACCAATTCTAAGTCATTAGTCATTAGTCGATAATCCCAGGGCTCTAAAAGTAGATTACGACGAAAGGAACCTTTAATCTCTAATCGTAATTTTAAATTAGAAACCCTAAAGGCATTAACGTAAGTCCTACTGCAGTTTAAAAGATAGGAACAGTGCCGGGCACAGAGAGAGACCCAGGGCCACAGGCTGTCACATATCACGTTCCAAACAGCATAAGCTCATGACCGTGCACACGCATTCTCTGTAGCTTTCAACTCTTTACTATACAAGCAAATGTGTTCCGCAGTGATCCCAAGCGTTCCAGGACAGCACATGTGTGATGACGATCGAACCCCTGACTCTTATACTCACTGAATTGTATACTATAAGCCTTCTAACCCTGGGATATAAGACGGTTACATATCACTCTGCAAAACTGATACCACTACAGAATGGTTGAATGGGTTCCGTGGATAACCGCCCCTCCGTCCGTTCTGTGTGCGTACACAATGTATTCTATAGACACATGTTTCTAACCCGATTTTTCATTTCATTAAATTTATTCATTAACAAAGTATATTGTATTTGAATTTATGGTATAAAATATCTGTTTACAACTAACAATTAAATATGAAGACCTAACACTCAATTAGATTACTTAATTGGTAAAACGATTACAATTCTTACAATTTTTACACTTAGTATTCCTATTTTGACGCACGTGTATTAATAAAAATGACATTACATGAAATTTTATTGGCAAGTAATTAAAAATATGTCACAAATTCTTAAATGGTATAAAATTACTTTCCAAAAGAAATGCCTTTAGTTTACATTTAAATACGTTGGGTCGGTAAACTTCCGACTTTCCGTTTTGAGGCAATTTGGATTTTGTTTTAGAATACCTAGAGTTAGTAAATTGTTGAATAAGAATAACGCACACTTAGTATGCCAGAAGGAAACGTTTAAGAGGATTACGTAGCTAGTACGAGTACTTTCCATACTAAAAGAAAAAAACTCTTTTCTACCTCTTAACATTGTCCGATTTCAGTGATTTTTTTTTCATGGAATCATCACATTGTTTACTATGCCCGTACGATTTTATTTTTGCAGTATTTAAAAGTATTATAAATTTCCATTTTTAGAACTTAAAACAACTGAAAATAAATCAAAACGTACGGGCATAGTAAACAATGTGATAATTCCATGTAAAAAAATATCACTGAATTCGGACAATGTTAAGAGGTAGAAAAGAGTGTTCTCTTTTAGTATGGAAAGTACTCGTACGAGCTATGCAATCCTCTTAACGTTTGCGACACTTCTTGATGTTTCGTGTCGAAAATAGTTTAGCCTTTGGTCAAGAATATTTTGTTACTTCTTTCTTTATTCTGTTGGGTTATTTGTGAGAGTTGAGTTGTACCCTGATATTATAATTACCTTGATATTGATTATAGCACGTGAAGATTGATCATTCAACTCAAACTGAAACCACTTGTCCTCCCCTCTCCTCCCTCTCCTCTCTCTCCGTAGACGTCGACATAAACATCTGAATTACATTTTACTTTAGCTTTTTTTGCTTTATTCTCTCTCCCGTCGCCCGCGTTAGCCACGTGCCGAGCTATTATGTTAAACATACGCGTATATCGGTTAGGTTTAATGTAACGTTATTCGTAAACTCTGACGCGTGCTTACAAACATAGTTGGTTGATAACTGTGCACAACGATGCTCTCAGTTACTGGTTCACAGTTGACGTTGTTACACACATCTAGGCTTAAGTTAATTTGAATAAGTGTGAAATAACTTGTTATAATCGGTACCGTTTTCTTTGGCCCTTTTGAGTGATCCTTGCTACTTACGGGATCGATTGTCATTCACCGACAATAACGATATCATTAAGATAGGCGAAACACTTTTCAGTTATTGGATTGTGACCAATAAACCGCTTAAGTGAATTTGGAAAAAACTCTACTAAACAAAAAACAAATTATCAAAATTGGAAACTCTCTGTAAAATATTGCGCGTCATTCATGAAAAAAAATACGCGTCTTGAGAACCTCCTCCTTTCGGAAATCCATTGAAACATGTAACTAATATGTAAACATAAAGTAAGAAAAATCTAAAACCGTAAACCGTATACCTGATACGGACCATGAGTCTGTAGTGCGTAGATTTTCTACCGACTTCCAAAAAAAGGAGGAGGTACTCAATCAGACTGTATTTTTTTAAATGTTTTTTCTATTCTTTTTTTGTTTGAAAGTTGGTGCTTCCCGTGTAGTCCCATTTAAATTTCATCAAATTCGGTCAAGTAGTTTTTGAGATACGCTCCAATAACTGAACAGAATAGAAGTCAGTATTAAATTATTTAAATTGTACTTGTTATTAAACAACCATCATACAAATGTTAATATATTGTGCACAGAGAATAACCCGTTTTAAAAGCCGGATGTTTGCTGCCATGGCTGTCACTGATAACAACTTCCAATTCAGGTCATCGCAAGGGGTCTTACGTGTTTAAAAAAATTGTGATAAATGTCAACCATTTAGCGAATAAATTACTTACCCTGCATAATCTCTAAAATGTTTTTATGTCATTACATGTGTTGTTCTCTTTGATTTAAATAGACAACTTTACACCTCCTTCAACCCGCGGTGATATTCCCATACTGCACGAGTACATATTTAACATTGTATGCAACACAGAATGCGATCAAACGGAGCTCGATTTAAAAATCGATCGTCAAATTAAATTATATTTTTGTCACATCTATTCGTAAAAGGGCTCCTCTGTTCCTCGGAAACAGGAACGTAATATAAGAGGTATTCAAATTATCATGGCGCTTGCAACAGTGCCGAAATATCGGAAACTCTTAGAAAATGTACATGGTAATTATCCCGTTGATAATTTGAATACCTCTTATGTTTGTGACCATGATAGTTTAAAAAGGAACATAATAGTTTCCTAAACAGGACCGTAAACGTGATTTGAATGTAGATATTGTAGTAATATATACCTATGTAATAAGTATAGCGCTCATGCTAACTCAACGAGTAAGCGAAGCGCTCGCAGCGGAGCTTGACTTGACGATCTTAACCGATCAACAAGTTGAGCAACGCTTGCTGCGGTCTGGAGTTGGATGGGTGTGTGCTAGTGGCATTGTTCAACTGAGCGCTTCCGTGCTTCGGAGGGCACGTTAAGCCGTCGGTCCCGGTTGTTTGTCTTAGGACAACAGCCATTAAAAATAAATAGTTATAACTATAAACCAGATCCTAATGGGCATATCAAATATATTGTTGAGTTGACGAGCCTTGTGGCGCGTGATTTCGTGCATGTCTATAAGTACTTATACACTGCAGTTCTCTGTGATCGGGGTAGCTGCCACACACTACTACGTTGTCTACGCTGCACCACACGCTCGGCTATACCATGCGTGTCTACGAACACCTCTACGTCACGGAAAAATCTACAGGTAGAGCGTGCGTGCGTGCATAAATGTACTTATACACTGTAGTTCTCTGTGATCGGGGTAGCTGCCACACACTACTACGTTGTCTACGCTGCACCACACGCTCGGGTATACCATGCGTGTCTACGAACACCTCTACGTCACGGAAAAATCTACAGGTAGAGCGTGCGTGCGTGCATAAATGTACTTATACACTGTAGTTTTCTGGATGGGGGTAGCTGCCACACACTACTACGTTGTCTACGCTGCACCACACGCTCGAGTATACCATGCGTGTCTACGAACACCTCTACGTCACGGAAAAATCTACAGGTAGAGCGTGCGTGCGTGCATAAATGTACTTATACACTGTAGTTTTCTGGATGGGGGTAGCTGCCACACACTACTACGTTGTCTACGCTGCACCACACGCTCGGCTATACCATGCGTGTCTACGAACACCTCTACGTCACGGAAAAATCTACAGGTAGAGCGTGCGTGCGTGCATAAATGTACTTATACACTGTAGTTTTCTGGATGGGGGTAGCTGCCACACACTACTACGTTGTCTACGCTGCACCACACGCTCGGGTATACCATGCGTGTCTACGAATACCTCTACGTCACGGAAAAATCTACAGGTAGAGCGTGCGTGCGTGCATAAATGTACTTATACACTGTAGTTCTCTGTGATCGGGGTAGCTGCCACACACTACTACGTTGTCTACGCTGCACCACACGTTCGGGTATACCGTGCGTGTCTACGAACACCTCTACGTCACGGAAAAATCTACAGGTAGAGCGTGCGTGCGTGCATAAATGTACTTATACACTGTAGTTTTCTGGATGGGGGTAGCTGCCACACACTACAACGTTGTCTACGCTGCACCACACGCTCGGGTATATCATGCGTGTCTACGAACACCTCTACGTCACGGAAAAATCTACAGGTAGAGCGTGCGTGCGTGCATAAATTTACTTATACACTGTAGTTTTCTGGATGGGGGTAGCTGCCACACACTACTACGTTGTCTACGCTGCACCACACGCTCGGGTATACCATGCGTGCCTACGAACACCTCTATGTCACGGAACAATCTTCACGCAGTGCGTGCGCGCGCATGCGTGCATGTCCAAACGAGACCCGGGTCGACGTATTCGATCCCTAACGTGAGTCTTTTTTCAGTTAATAATAATAATTTAAGATTGGAAGTTAGACTCGCGTAGCGTGGATTCCGAAAGTATCGTACAGTCGCCTGCAATAAGATGTATACATTTCACAAGTTTCAAAAGTACCTCAGCAATCCGGTTCATAAAAACTGATATCAAAATTATTCTAAAATGACGCTATTTATATTATATTACTGTTCAAATTAACACTTGTCTATATTGTAATAAAGTGTGGTACTGTTTAATCGTTTTGAAAATTACGGAATGTATACATCTTATTGCAGGCGACTGTACATTATTGCTCTAATTAAAGACAAACTAAGTTAAAATAAAAAGTTAACTTTGCCGTTCGATTCCTAGATACGATTGTTGCAACAACCCCAAATAACAAGTTTGTAATAGCCAATTCGAATGTTTATTACAATTAACTCTATATTTACGGTATTCAGACTTTTTCTCTACCTATATGTGTTGTAAGACGTTGCTTCTAGCCAATTTTCATGATTCTGTGTCACCGGAAATCACCCAATAGGTTTTTATTGTCTTGTAAACTCGCTAAATATGAGTAAAAATGCGACCTGAAAGGTAGCTTTTGATCGCGTTGACTTACAAGTTTGATTTTCAGCTGAAAGAAACCGCAGGCCCGAGTATTTGATATACAACGAGATACCTACCTGCACGCGTGTGCGCGTTCCAGGGAAAATAGGACTTAACAAACAAACAGTTGGGCAGACTGAAACGGACAACAAAGTGATCCTATAAGGGTTCCTTCTTCTTTTTGAATTTGAAAAATTTCTTTTTGAACCTTAAAATGATTAATAGTATGTCACACCATATTTTTAAAGTAAGAAAGGTACTATCGGCAAGATGACACATTTTATGGTGAAATAAATTTCTTGGATCTGAACTGAAGGCTCATTTGATACAGTTTGATTACACTGATTAATGTTATACGTTTTGTTGTTATATCCCTACGTATATTCCATTGCTGGTCTGACAGATGACAACCAACAGCTACAGTGGGTACCTGGCTACTTAAGCATTGGGTCACACAATTCGCCCTACATTTGTATGCAACGGGTGTACAATGGCTGTAGTACAATATTCACAGAAACGCTTAACATAATATAAATGCTAACGGTCTCACCGAGAATAGCTCATAAATTGGAAGAAGAAAAACTATCTACTGTTGCATCATTGCATTCGTCGTTACCAATGAAGAACCTACTTTACAAGTTACATAACCAAATCACCTCACCATCTTGGAAGAGTTAGTCTACCTACAGGGACAAATTAGTCAAATTAAGCACGATTAAAGCCTGGAGCTGCTGTGCCGCTGAGGCTAGTGGCCACCTCCTATTCTATGAAGCTTGTTGGTAGATATAAATTGCGGCTGTTTGTTCAGATCCGCCACGAGCCAGGGTCTGAGCACTGCGGGGCATGAGGCGGCATGCGGGGAGGATGTAGATTCGAATAAATAATAATGATATGAGTATTTTTGAGCTCGGGGCCGGAGGTCGCCGGTTCAGCGTTATCAGCGCGCCCGCTCCTCCCGCGCCGCCCCGCACCCACCCGCCGCGCTCCGCACCCGCTCTCGCGCTCGCAGCTTGTCGCTACTCTATTATTCCACGCCACTCATCGTCCGATACCTCCACTTTGTAATATCAGAGCTAGATGACCACGATTTCGAGTTCTGTCCTTATTATGATGTAGAAATAGATTCATCACCTCTGTGCCCACTATCTCGTGCAGCCCGATAATATAAATAAACACGAAAAGAAGAAGAAGCACAAAACTTATGGCATCACATTTACCATTTATTCAACTTGCGAGAATAGGTATACAACATTTGAAAAATATTGTGGTTGAAAATAGATGGCTTGTTCGGCTACCTGCGCTTAATTAAGTATGCATGGGAAGGTATACAATAAATTTAAAATATCATTACCATAATCATTAATAATAATATCATAAATAGAACATAATCTCCATCCATGTCATAAATTACAGAATGGTTATGTCAAAAAAATCTAATTTATATTTTTATCGCTTATAAATTCATCAATCGTATAAGCTTTTTCTATTAACAAATTTTTGAGGCACTTTTAAAAACATTAATGTTATCTTCAGTTCATATTATTTTTGGTACTTTTATATTATAAATGATCTATAGATGATCGGAGCCATACAAAATGAACTGCGACGCAGCAAGAACAATGTATTTTTAATTACCAGATGACAAAATTGCCCCTCGTGTCTACTTCCTTCGTTATATGTGACAAATAATTTAGGATTGCTTTTCACAAATAAGGCTACTTCGCTAATATAGATGTACGGATTCTACGGCATAGATAAAATGTTGAGAGTTGTGAAGTGTTCTTTACAAGAGTCTAACTGCTTAAGGTCTAGTATTGCTCAAACACATCGTTTTGAGCTGTGATAACGTTTTGTTTGTCTGTAGAGTTTCCCCAACATAAGACACCATATCTTATTATTGAGGCAGCATGTGCATGGTGTGCTGTTAGTACAGCATTTGTATTTGCTACTTTACTTAATTTGTAAAGGACATATGATGATTTATATAATTTCTTGCAAACGTTATTAATATGATTTTTCCATGTCAGTCCATTGTCTATTGTCAGGCCTAAAAAATTAGTTATGACTATTTTATTTAATTTCTTATCTAGATAATGAATGTCAAAACCTGATGATTCTTTATGTTGCAGTTTAAACTTCATTAGGTATGTTTTATTAAAATTAATACATATTTAAATTGTGTGCATGAAACCATCCCACAAAACATGTCAAAGTTTTATTAATGTCACTATAGAAATTTTCATTATCATTATCTATAAATAAAAATGTACTGTCATCTGCAAATAGTGTCATAGGATTAGTATATTTGAGAAATCATTTATATAGCATATAAATAAAAGGATCCAAAACACTGCCTTGCGGTATACCGTGACTTGCTGTTCTCATGTCGGATTTATATTCAGTCCCTGTGCAGATTCTGTTTATTTGGGTTATTTGCTTTCTATTATCTAGAGATGATCTAATCAGTTTCTGAGCAGTTCATCTGATTCCATAGCTATATAACTTGTTCAGCGGTATTTCATGATTAACACGATCAAAAGCTTTTGTCATATCGACAATCGAAAAATAATGCCATTGCTTTTTTACGGTTATTCATAGCCATTTTTACATCATGTATAAAGTTATACATTGCTAAGTTTATTGATTTATTTTTCCTGAAGCCATATTGATTAACGCACAAAATCTCATTTATTTCGAAATACTGATATAGTTTACTATGTATGACTTTCTGAATAATTTTAAAGAAAACCGTTACAAGGGCTACTGGTCTATAATTCCCCAACTCATGTTTGTATCCTTTTTACAAAGTGGTTTTATTATTGATATTTTCAATATTTCCGGAATTATACCTTGTTCAAAACTTTGATTGATGATATCGATTAAGCAGTGTATTTTATTATTTTGGTGAGTATCCCATCATATCCTATTTTATTTGTGTCACTGAGTTATAGTACAAACTTCTATCGAGCTTGTTGGGGTCAGAAATATTGAGTTCGTTTTTTTTGGTGTAATTTTAACTTTTTTATTGTTTGACGCGTCATAACCGGAAGGTTCTGGAATGGAGACCACGGACCGGCAAACGCAGCATAGGTCGTCACCGACACGGTGGACAGAAGTCCTGATAAAGGTTGACGTTAGATGCAGGCCGCTTCCAACCAGTCCATTTGGAAAATTATGAGGGAGGCCTATGTTCAGCAGTGGACGTCCTACGGCTGAGATGATGATGATGATGATGATGATGATTTTACTAAGCTAAGTAATAATTGTTAAAAGCATTTGCAATAAGGACTGGGTTTGCTATATATTCATTCTTCACCTTGACATGAGATATACTGTCTTTTGGTAAATTATTCGTATTAATAATTCCTCAAAAAGTTTTATATATTTATTATTTATTGATATTAAATTAATTTAAATGTGTTATTATTATTTATTATTATTTATACTTACCTTCAGATCTTTTTACAGCATTATTGAAAGAACCTACTACTAGAGCCTAACCTTTAAGCTTCGTAAAGAACATTTCAATGTATGTTGATTCCTTTTTTGGAGGTTTGTATACACATAATATAAAAATTTTTTAAGTCAACAAATCCTACAGCACAACACTCGATTACGCCCGAGATCGACAACCTCTCAATGTTATTCACCACTTTATATTCATAATTATTATTTACTAATATACATGATCCTCGCCTACGGTTTTGCCTACAATAAAATGCGGTTAAGTGCGGTATCGAGCGGAGTGATACGTCATCCGTTATCATGTTGTGTTCCGTTATACACAATACGTCGATAGGTTTACCCTGATTTTTTCAGATCATCCAAACAAACGAATAAATCATCTGATTTACTTATCAAACCATTCATATTTTAGTGTAATATCTATTATAATGAAATTAATGACGAAAATACACACACACGTTACAGTTCGAGCCAAAATCCCTTCATTTCTGTACCGATTTAAAAAGGTAAGACACGCTTCTACGCTACTCCTCTGCAGACCAGTCAAATCATGAGGTATCCATTTTTCAAGATTTTTAATTTTACCGATGTGATCCAAATTAATCAATATTGTGGGTACGCTAACACCAAACTATGGCACTTATTCTTTAGTAATTTGAAATACGGATTGGTTTCTACCACCTTCAATTCATCATTATTTACCTGAGTGGCTGGTCTCATTCGTAGATCATTGTTCAAGTGGAAGTTTCCCTAACAAAAGCGGTTAAACCGAAATCGCACGGTACATTCGTCAGCCGTATCCTCTCCAAACACAGCGTTGACATTTCCATCAGTTTCGGCTGCGTTAATCCCACGTCGGAACTCGTATTAGAAGACTACTCAGATTTTCGTATTATAACAATAACAAATCAACAACAAACATTCAAATGCATCCTCTTTATATTCAAAATGTTATAGCGCTTTCATTAAAAAAAGTTTCCCTTTGAAATCGGCTAGGTGGTTCATATTTTTTTTTTTTTTTTTTTTATTCTTTTTTTTTTAATTTAGGGACTTTGAGTCGTGTACCGACTATGTCAGTCCCATAGTTTACTCAAAAATTTTGTACACATATTTACACTTTATCCTTGAGCATCTCATATGTGGACTGATAGAGCATCCTAGCTGCATTAGATGTTGGCGCAGCTAAAATGCTCTGAATCAGGCCCACATCAAGGCGGTTAACGTCAAGGACCTTAAATAGGTCATCTCTTATAGATGCACTCTGGACACACTCTATCAGAAGATGGTACACATCTTCGTACACACCACATGTGTTGCAATTAGGGCTCCTAGCTTTGTTCATTAGGTGCTTGAATCCATTTAATGGCATGTGTCCAGAACGCAACCTGTGACCAATTACTACTAGTTTTCTACTTAACTTCACGTGGGTGCACCATGGAATATGAGGAGGCTCACTTTGTAGAGTTCTATACCATATCCCTTTCTCTCGAGAGATAACATCAAAATACTCCTTCCACTTCCACACTCGCGTTTTAGGTGAACCTCTGTACCACTTACTCTTGCATCCCTAGCTAGTTTGTCTGCCTCCTCATTTCCATGAATGCCGACATGTGAAGGAACCCATTGCAATCCCAGAGTCGCTCCCCCATCCATCAGACCAAGAATTTTACTTAATATATTATATGCTATCGATGCACCTCTGTGTCCAGAAGCGCATCGAGCTATATGCTGTAAGGCACTTTTGCTGTCAGACAAAATAACTACCTTTTTGAGTCCTGAACTAGTAATATAGGACAGCGCCTCCGAGATTGCAAAAAGTTCTACAAACATTATTGAATATTTAGAATCATTTAATCTAAAGCTTTCTCTCACATTGTGACTGGGATCGTAGTAGGCCGCCCCGCGACCATCTTCCATTTGAGATCCATCTGTATAAATTTTAACCCAACCATTGTACTTGTTGCCTAACATATGAAGTGTATTATACTTTAAAATACTGTTATCATATGTGTATTTCGGTTTTACTATATTATCAATATTTGTATGAATGAAAGATATATCTATATTAGAGACCCACGTTTTCAAATTAAAAATAGGTAATGTATGACTGGTGTTGATTTTATCTCTTTTGGTTTCCTCATACACAGACATAAGTAAAGATTTCTTTTTCCTAAAATATGTTGATAAATTTATATCAGAGAGGCTTTTTAGCATATCTGTTCTTACGTTATTTGACCAGGATAGCGACCTCAAGCAATATCTGGTAGCAAGGTATTTTCTTCGCATGTGCAGTGGTGGTATGCAGAGCTCATGCTCCATCACATGAACTGGAGTGGTTTTTATATATCCTCCTACTACACGCAATGCTGCATTTTGCACTCTATCTAGCTTTAATAAGTGAATTTTTGCTGCATTGTCATACATAAAACTTGAGTAATCTATCCTACTTCTAATTAAGGAGATATAAAGTCTTCGAAGGTGTTTTGGGTGGACTCCCCAGGACGACCCTGCCAAAATTTTTAAAATATTAAGTAACTTCAAACATTTCATGTGGACTTTGTTTATATGTATATTCCATTTTAGTGACCTGTCCAACCAAACGCCTAGATATCTAACACAATTTGTTACTGGAATCGTGTTGTCATCAATTGATATAGTCACTTGGTTTTTAATCTGGCCTCTACTAAATAGACACACATGCGTTTTTGAAAATGACACTTGTAACCCTATTTGACTTAGTAAACGCGATACTACATGTATACAGTCTTGGATATCTATTACACTATTATTAATATTTTGGTTCTGAGCATAAAAGACAAAATCATCAGCATATTGTAGAGTATGCAAGTTATTAGATGATTGACTAATTTTTGATGTAATTATATTAAATAGCAAAGGCGAGATAGGATCTCCTTGCGCTAGTCCTTTACCTGTCCATCTAGTTAGAGCATGATCTTCACTATCCTCTTTGATTTCCAGATATCTCAGTCTTAGAAACGCAAATAAGTATTTACATATTTTAGTTCCGACTCTCAATTTGTCCAACATTACAACCAGTCGATCTACCAGAATGTTATTATATGCGCTGTCTATATCTAGGAAGCATGCAAGTGTAGGTATATTTTTAACAAAACCAGCTTGTATTTGTAATACTAATCTTGTTATGCAGTCTACACTTGACTGACACCTACGAAAGCCAAAGGTGGTTTGAGGTAGTATTTTGTTTCGTTCAACAAACCATTCAAGTCTTTTATTTATCATTGAGTGAAAAATTTTACATAATAATATGCAAGAAATTAATGAAATTGGTCTAAATTTGGGTGTAGAATCAACAGTATTGGGTTTGGGGATTGGTATCACCTTAATTTTACGCCATTGTTCTGGTATTACTGCATGGGTAAATATCAAGTTAAATATTTTGAGAAGTAGTACTTTGCCTTCTTTGGGAAGGTGATAGATCATGCTATACGTGATAGCATCACGTATAGCATGATCTCACCTGGGGCAGTGTCTTTTTCCTTTAAGCAATTATAGAGTTCCTGGACAGAAAAAGCACTTTCTAACTGAGGGTTTCGAGAACTAAAAACCGGTGTGGGTGGTTCTACAAAATCCGGAGCTAAATCTCGCAGTAACTCTACCTTTTTATCGTCTGGAGCACGAATACTATTTTTCTTTACCCCCTTGATCCATCTCATTTTTCTCCACATTACAGAAGAACTTGTTGTTTCATCTATTTCTCCACAAAATTTCTTCCAACCACCGGACTCTGCTTGTCTTATAGACTTTTGTGCGTCTGCTATATTTTTGGTAAGATTATCAAAATTATTTGGTGTAGGATTTTTTCGGAAGTGTTTAAGTGCTAAGCGGCGTTTAGCTACGGCGTGTGACACATCGGGACACCAATAGGGTTTAGGTTTGAATGACATTGACGGATTTGCATTAACTTTAAAAAACGGTATACTGTGGTTGGCGGCGTGATTTAATTTTTCAATGAAGAAGTTGTACATTGATTGTACATCTTCACTAAACATGAGTCTATGATTTGAAAAGCTTTTTCTGCATGCATCTTGATAGAGTTTCCAATCAGCTTGTTTATAGTTACGACGTTTTATGAAGACCGGATCATCTGACAGCTCTAGTTGAAACTCTATAAACAAGTGGTCACTGCCCAAATTTTCATTTGTGACCCACCATTTGAAATAGACCGCTATGTCTGTAGACACGAAAGTAATATCTGGCGAAGATTTTTGTAGCATGCCATTAACCAATTTCATAAAAGTAATTTCACCGCTATTTAGACTAATAAAATTTTGACCCAAGCTAGCATCATATACTTGTGTACCCCTTGTATTTGTTCTATTGGACCAATTCGAATGGTGAGCATTAAAATCCCCCGCTACAATCGACTTTTCCTGAAAATTCGAGAACACTTCGTCCCAGTCACATTGTGATGTTCGGACAGACGATGGACAATATATGGATGCTATATATTTTAGATGTTTACAATTAAATATTTTTATACAAACAATTTCAATCCCCGAGTTTCTTACAGTTATAGAATGCAGCTGTGTTTTGATTGAATTATGAACTATGATGGCCACCCCACCATTTGCATCATCTCTGTCTACTCTATATATGTCATAATCATTAATTTTTAATGCTTTATCTGCATTTAACCATGTTTCACTAACCAAGCATACATTAATTTTATCTTGATATAACAATAATTCAAACTCTGTTTTCTTATTACAAATGCTTCGGGAATTCCACTGCCCAATGCGTAATTGAGCAGCAGAACCCCCGAAGCCTGGTGTAAAGCGGTTCCTCACATTGCAGCTATCCATTGTGGAAGATGTTTATTAGTTTCCTAATAAGCTCACCACTATTTACAGTCCTTATAAAAAACTTCTTTACTTCATCTATCAAATATTTAAGTACAAATGTACATTTTTCTTCAAAACTAATGTCCGCAAAGAAAATATTTTTTAATTTTTCTAATACATCTTTGAAATTAATCTTTTCTTTTTTTGTTTAGGTTTGTCTTCTTCCTTTCTTGTTTCAGTATATCGTGTATGTTGTGGTGTTGCTGACACCTTGTTTTGACTATCTCTTTTAGTTACTTCGGAGAATAGTGGTTTTTGCATAATGTTGTTATGATTGTTTTTCTGTATCTTATTTTTCTTCTTCTTTTGTATCTTGCTGTTTGAAATTGTTTCTGTACTTTCTTGTCCATTCGAAACAGAGCTCACATCATCTTCGGATTCATTTTCTTTTGAGTTTTCATTATGCATCATGACTTCCGGATTGGGTATATGAATTCTAGCCGATGAAGTCTGTGGCAAACTACTTTTCTCATAAGTGTTTCTATGTTCTGTATCAGAACCCTTCACATTTTGTAATGTTTCTTTTTGTTGATTCAAATATTGTAATAGCGCAACTTTATAAGTACAGTTTTGTTTACACATTATTAGTCGTATCTGCTTTTCTTTCAAAAATGTTGGGCAATTTTTATTGAAAGCTACATGGTTGCCTTTACAGTTAGTGCATCTGTACTCTGTTGTTTCACAATTGTCATGTTTGCTGCTACATTTGGGGCAAATTTGTTTAGATGTGCAGACCTTCGCTATGTGGCCGAAATGCCAGCATGTTGAACACTGTGTAACAGGGAATGTATACGGCTCTACCTTGAAGCGGCACCCATATCCATAGACATATGGGGGGAGAGTAGCACCTTTAAAACAGAATCGAACAGTCTCACTGTCCCTCCACTCTTTGTTTTCCATCAAACGTTTCAGTCTCTTGACAGACACTATTTCTACCTCGCATGTGAAAAGTACAGCTAACTCTGTTTCCTTCACTTCTAGCTCAATATATTTCACCACCCCATAGGTTAAGCCCACTTGGTTTGTTAAATGGCATTTGTAACCCATTTCCTTAAACTTGCTACAATTTAGCAAATTCTCGGCATCAGTCGCGTTCTCAAATTTCATAGTTACTTTATATGGTGTTTTGTATTTAATATGTGTTATATTCGTTATATTTTCGGCCTTGAGCAACTTAGCTAAACCTATTTGTTTAGGCAACATTTCATTAGAAGTCATGCATACTTCTATTGAAGCTATATCTATCTCATTTGTATTATTATTTTTATGACCGAGGGTACTTGTAGATTTCAAGTTCATATCTGACTGAAATGTATTATTTTTTATAACCCTCTTACTTCTCCTTTGCACCAGCGTAAATCCGTCGTCACTGTTACCGCTCACTTGCTCATCACTCTCTGGTCTTGGTCTCTTTTCCGGTCTTATCATTTGTATATTGCTCGCACTGTTATTACTTCTTGACTCATGCATTTCAAATTCTTGCAACTCACAGACTATGTTATCATTTATTTCGTCTTCACTTATGTTGCTCGCTCTAACCTCATCCTCACTTTGGTTGCTTATTACACTACTGGATCGAGGTATTAACACCTCGTCCATTTTCACAAAAATAATTAGGGTAGGTCGCAATAAGGTACCGCGGTGTACGAAACTAATTACAATACGTGCGCTCGCCGTCACCTGCCGCGCGCGAATGGGTTCATATTTGAACTCATAATATGGAACTTCAATAACTTGCACCTCAACCTCAGTACAGGAAGACCTCAGTACAATGCTCGAAGGCCTCCATCGAGTTTCCCAACGGGTAGGTCTTAAGATGAACATCGATAAGACGAAAATCATGTCTAATGCCCATGTTGTACCTACCCCAATATCATTTGGGAACTCAGTTCTCGAAGTTGTTGACGAGTACATCTACCTGGGACAGACAGTCAAACTAGGCAGATCCAACTTCGAGAAAGAGGTCAATCGTCGAATCCAACTCGGCTGGGCAGCGTTCCGGAAACTTCGCGAAGTCTTCTCGTCAAAAATACCTCAGTGCCTCAAGACAAGAGTCTTCGACCAATGTGTGTTACCAGTGATGACTTATAGCACTGAAACGTGGTCTCTTACTATGGGCCTCATAGAAAAGCTCAAAGTCGCACAACGAGCTATGGAGAGGGCTATGCTCGGGGTTTCTCTACGTGATCGAATCAGAAATGAGGAGATCCGTAGAAAAACGAAAGTCACCGACAGAGCCCAGAAGATTAGCCAGTTGAAGTGGCAGTGGGCAGGGCACATAGCACGCAGAACAGATGGCCGATGGGGCCGAAAGGTTCTGGAGTGGTGACCAAAGACCGACAAGCGCAGCGTAGGTCGTCCACAGACACGGTGGACAGACGACCTGATGAAGGTCGCAGGACGACGTTGGATGCAGGCCGCTTCCAACCGGTCCTTTTGGAAAATCATGGGGGAGGCCTATGTTCAGCAGTGGACGTCCTACGGCTGAGATGATGATGATGAATAACTTGCACCCGCTTCATTAATATACTTACAAGCCAATCCGCCGCGGTTTTACGAGTATTTATTGATACAAGTTAGAAAGAAATTGTAATTTTTCACCAACTTACAATAAGGAGGAGGTTATAAATTCGACTGTATATTTTATTTGTATAATTGTTTCGCGATTCGCCAACTTGATGATTCTTCTCCAATTCAATTGATTTTTTTTTTCGTTTTGGTAGGTTTTACTTTAGGGTCGGTTCCATATTATACTTTCATCGAAATTGTTTCAGTACTTTTTGAAAAATTCTTTATATGTAAGTAAGGGTATCTATGCCATCCAATCAGGTGTAGGTACTAGCAAAGTCAAAGTCAAAATCATTTATTCAATTTAGGTCTCAAAAGCGCTCTTGTGAACGTCAACTTTTCATTATAATGTACTTTAAAGACTACCACCGCGTTCCAAAATATATAGAGCCTACCGAGAAGAAGCGGCAAGAAACTCGGGCCATTCTTTTTATATAGATGCTTACAATGTTTCTACTTAGGTACTACAAATATTACATTTTATGGGTGGCAGACTGACTGTTCTCACGATAGCTCAGTATTTATTGAAACACAAGGCAACATTTGAACTGGATTTATTGGATGACAATTTCAAATTTTAGCGGAACGTACATTAATTGACTGCGGCAAACGATACCGTGATCTAGGAATCGTTGTACCAAATGCACAGTGACATCTGTGATACACCTTACATATATTGGTTAGGACGCCATCTACAACAAAACTAATGAACTAGTAAACCAAATATATCTTATAATCTAAATCTTAGCCACCAAACATCGGATCTTGTCGATCGACAGATAACAATAAAAAATCCATAGGCGAAACAATTTCCGATGCGTGATACATTCTTCAACAGTAACAGGTTGCCAGAAGTGGAGTATAACATGCATCTTTGTCTTCTATATCATTTCGGACTGTATCGCCAATTTCTTAAATGATATAACAAATGTTCGCTTATTTTTAGCTCCAGTGTGTTGCCTTACAAAAGAGAACATAATAATGGTATCAGTAGGGCAAGACACGCTACACTTTGATATCTTAATACACGAGTAGCTAGATCCTGGAGTGATCAGTCCCAAGCTGTTTTATCCTCCAAGTAACCCGAAATTTTGTAATAACCTTTTTGACAGAGTTTAGATAAATCTCGGATAACATTGGGAACTTTACTATAGAATCGTATACATTGTCCCATAAAAGAGCGACTTATTTTGTGGAGACCCGTTGCATGGATAGCTTGTGCTTATTTCACGTGTTGATGGAATGAGCAAAACTCCTTTTATCAAAACTGTTACAGTTTTTCTTTACATACATTAGATTTTCATAGATAAACAGCGAGACAACAATTAGAATGGCTATGTCTTTAAACTTCTGTCTAAGGGAAACTCTGGGTGCTAAACTGTAGATAGCTCGTATAGCCCTTTCTTGGAGTATAAAAATAGAATTAATATCTGCAGAACATCCCCAGGAGCAGTATGCCATAAGTCATAACGCTACGGAAATAACTAAAATAAACTAATCTAGCTGTGTCTACATCAGTTAATAGTCTAATTTTATTAACTGCATGAGTCGCTTAATTGAGTCTACTAGACAACTTTTTAATGTGGGAACCCCATTGCAATTTAGCGTCTATAGTAATTCCTAAAAAGACCGTTGACTCCACAAGGTCCAACCCTGTTGTATATTGGATTCTACTTGTCTCACATTTGGTGTCGAGAACTTTATACAATTAGTTTTCTTCTCATTGAGGAGAAGATTATTTGTATTGAACCAATTCACAACTTTAGCTAGTGCATTGTTAACATCGTCATAGTTTAATAACTGCCTTTTAATTTTAAATAACATTGAAGTGTCATCTGCAAACAATACAATCTCGTGATTCTTCTCTACATAATAAGGTAAGTCATTAATATAGATTAAAAACAAGAACGGCCCTAGTATTGAACCTTGTGGAACGCCCATTGAGGTTAGAGAGCTGGGCGATTTTTACCATATATGTCAACCCTTTGAATTCTATCGTTTAAATATGAAGTCAGAAAGGTTGAGAGCCATGTTCCCAATACCGTAGTGTTGTAATTTCCTGACAATTATATCATGTCGGACGCAGTCAAATGCCTTAGATAAGTAACAAAAAACACCTCAGGCATCCTTTTTGCCGTGTGGCAACACTAAAGATAACATTTAAAATTTCTAACCTAAAAATGAAATTTAATTTTAAAGTAAATGTAGTGTTATTTAGCATAGAAAAAAAGAAGAAGAAGAAAGTTCCAAGGTGTAGCTGATACATACAGTTTGAGGAACAAAATACTAGTGCTTTGTATATACTATAACACAATTTATATAGACAACCAAGATGCCTGTGATGACTAGCCACAGCTAGAGATTTAGAAGAAAAGCTCAGAGTGACACTCGTAGAACTAAAAAAATATAAGGACCTGTCTGACAAATTACTACAAGAAAGAAAAGATAGCGAGATTGAAGCGAACAACATAGGGCAAAAGAACTCTGATCTAAAATGTGAGCTAGCTGATCTGTAGATCATCACAAAGTTATCTGACTCGCTTCATGTAAATGAACAGCTCAAGGACATTGTTGTATCGTTCAAACAGTGTAGTGACACCCACGAGCAGGCCTTAAGCCGCATATCAGAGCTAGAATTTGATTTGAGTAAGGCTCATCAAGAAATCCTAGTGTTAAGGTCTTCTTAATTCAATGAACGGACAGCTGACACTGTCAATCTTTACAATGAACTGATAGGTAGTGGCATTGAGTCTATTGGCCCTCAACCGATGGTTACCATAGACCTAACAAGTGATCACTTTTTATGTAGTAATTTAAATTCTATTAGGCATAAAAAAATTTAAAAAAAATTTTAAGTAAAAAAAATTGTACGCTAATGCCAGAAAACACTTAAAAAACGCAATTATTTTCTCAAATAAATGTAAATTTAATAAAAGAAAGGTTACTCTTAGAAGAAAAGCTGCAAAGCTGCACTGATGAATTGGAAAATACTAAGCGTTTGTATGATGATGACGTTCTGAAACTCCGCCTTGACCTGCTTGCTGAAGAAAAAATCTTGCAAGATATTTACTCTGGCTACATAATAACTCAAAACCATCTGAGTGAACATTATAAACAAGCAATTGGGCTGATGGACCTGGTTACTAGTAAAGTGAAAAGTGTGAGAGACATTGAGAGGGATAGCCCAAGCTCTCACAGTCAAGCACTGTCTAGAGCTGGATCTGATTCAATAGAAGCTTCAAATGATAAATTCATCTTATCAACGGACCACGAGGTTGAGAATGTCATGTGTCTAAATCTCTAGTCTATTAGGAAAGTTCTGGTGTTCTCAGATGCAATTGGCAGACATTTTGGATCACTATTAGGTAACTTGCAGCACTGTTCAGTAATAAATCTGGGTGATTTGTCTGAGAAGCTGCGGTGGGCACGCCGTCCACTCCTCACTTATTGGAGCACTGATTACATAGAATGCACTCAATGCGTCTAATATATACTCCATATATTTGTAAACCATATCGGGACGCCCACTTCAGACACGGTAACGTTATATTACCGTGCTTCAGACGTTTTATGGTTTCGAGACTAACTGAGGTGTGCAGTGGGAAACCCACCTGCTTGCTCGGTTATGACTTAGGCAGTGCATGCTCTGTGCATGGTTGCATTCGGGCGAATTGCGAGGGTGGCACTTATGTCGCAGCGCGCTCCTGCTATACTTCGTCCTTGCTACAATAGGGTGCGCAGCTCTAACGAAGTCAGAGTGATACATGTTGCATGGGCATGTTATGGGTCCACATGTGCAAAGTCTTCCAGAGCATCCTGTCGTATTGAGCACACGTTCGAAACGAAATGCGACATTAACAGTTCATAATCTAATTTGAAATTATTATTTCTTATTAAATGATTCACGCACCTAATTGAAATGTATAATATATTAATAACTCGGTTATTGAGCGGTATCAAGTAGATATAAAGTTAATATGAAGTGGTAACTTTGACTGTACACTATATTTGTTCTTTCGCACTTAATAACAATTGTACTTGTATTAAGTGTCTAATAAAATCATAATAATCGTGATATTATAAGTATGACGCAAGGTTAGGCTCCGTACTCACCCCCGACCAGGCACTTAGACCTTATTCCAAAATTATCGAACTAATATAACAAATATAGTCAAATATTTGTAAGTCCTGTATATAGCGAGCGGTTGGCTCATGTGTATGCAACATATACAGTATGCAGGCAAAGCTCGGAAAGTTCTTCACGACTTCGGACGGTATTAAGACTGGCGTTATATTCAGACTCAAGCCTCAATGCCTAGGTTCATACGTACTGAAAAATTATATATGTAATAGAAATTTCGTCGTGTTAATTTGTGTACGACCCAATTGGAATGATTATAATGAGTGCGACTAAGAGCTGTGTAAATACATTTATACAAAGCGTGAAGATAGCGAGTGAGCGTCGAGCTCGGCGTGTGTCGCAACCTCGCTCGTAGCACGTCCGCGCTGCGTGTCCAGCGGCTGCAGCGCGTCCGAGCACGTCCGTGTGCCCGTCTCTGTCCTCGGCACCAGGGAGCAGGCGATCCAAGCGTTCTAATCTCGTAGAGAACAAAATAGACTTACGCGCGGGACTACTCGCTCTGGGACTGGAAACTCGTTACGTCGATAGCCGACTCACAGTTTCCGAGTGCTCACTAGAATCGATTCATTTTGTTTTATCGCAGGCTAGGCTCGTTCAGGAACTGCGAAAGCGGGTCAGCGGGCGGCGGCCGCGGTCAACACTCGCTAACAATAACGAGGAAATCCATTAGAGCGCAGTGGCACGCCGCGCCACCACCGAGCGACGGCGGCGGCTGCTGCCACGAGGCGCCAGCCGAGAGAGGCGCGCGCGACTCTACTGCTCGCCGCCCCACGGCCCGAGACGAGCTCGAGCGTTTCCGCTTTATCTAATCGGAGGATGATAAAACGGAACTCCCACGTGTCTCGCCCTGCACCCGCGCACGGCCGCACCCGTGTGCACCTCTCGGCACTGCTGCATGGTGTCGAACCGTCCGCGTCCGTTGTACATCATCGGCTCCCGTCCCCGAGAGCCCGTATTGTCAGGGAAACGAGGTTCAGTACGTCCATTTGAACTAGTACAACGCTCATAAAAACGGTGCGCGAGCATAGTGCGATAAGAAACATCGTCAGAAACGAATGGGCACAAGCGGCGGCCGTATCGCGTCGACCCTTTTCCCTCGTACGTAGAGTCGCTGGTCGCGCGGAGGGCGCCGCTTGTCGCATACCGGCAGCGCTCGCACGCAGTTAACTGCCTCTCGCCCGTCACAGCGCGGCCACTAGGTACCAATAAAATTTGCAAAAACAAAACATTGCACCACGACGAGACGACCGGTACGCGATACAGCGCGACCTCTGCTGGACTCTACCACAGTGTCTGCTCTCATTCACTGTGCGGCTATGGATCACCGACACTCGTCCGATGGACTGACTGATGCCTTATCCATAACCACAATCCTTCAGAGAACATTGCGAAGATGACAATAGATGAATGAGCTGCAACTATACGTCAATATTGGATTAATGAATGGCAGTACCGTTATCGCAAAAGTGGCATTACGCAAGTATTGAATGGCAATGACTTGCAGTCCCGCTGCTGCAGGTACCTGGGGCCTTACTCCCACCTCTTAAGGTAGTCATGTTTTAACCTTACCATTAAATTTGGTACCTACCACCACGTCAATATAGCAAGCTTAAAATAATAATGGATTACGATAGACGTTATGATGACGTATTATCAAATAGTGCACTCAATTCACGTACCTACCTACTTTGCAACTGCGTTAGTGTTTTATTCGGATTGGGTATTATAGGTATTGATCTTGGAACGCACCATTAGTATCGATTTCGGCTAAAACAGTTTATGCCGTAAATAATATTCGATGTAGTATAGAAGTAATATGTTCGACCGTTTTGTGTCGGTGGGAGTACGATAGTAAGTATGATTATTGTAAGCTTCTTACAAAACGCTCCTGATTTATGATAGTTAGATAGTTTCGTAACAGGTGGGAGTAGGCCCCCGGGAGCCGAGCTGCGTCGTGTAGTGCATAACCGCGACGTTGCTGGTGCGGCTGGCGGCGCTGCCGACAAGCCTCACTTGCACACTATGACAATACCTTCCGTCTATCAGTACCAAGTGTACATTTAATGTTTTCCAAGTCCACTAGTTCGATTCTGAAGGTTCTAAATAATGTTGCTGAATCCTCCGTGATCTCATTGAACTCTAATCTTGTCTATTTAAAAATTAGAGGTATTGTATGTATACTTACTTGTCGAGATATAGTAAACGGTATATGAATTATAAACAGTTAGCTAAACATAATTCAGAAAAGCTTATTTCAGAATTACTAAGGGTTAATAAAGAGTGATATCAGAGGGAACGCCAACAGCTGGGCCCGGGCACCGGGAGCCGGGTGAAGGCGGGCGGGACGCGGGCTAGGGCGGATTGACTCACCGAAGTGGTACTCGTGCTTGGTGATGGGCATGGCGCCCTCCATGGCAGCCGTGTGTCAGCGCGGGGGCGGCACCTCGCGGCGTCGCAAGCGCATCTCGCGCCGAGTGGCGGCACTGTCGCGGTGTGAGCACGCGTGCGCGCGCCGGTCTCCAGCGCGCGAGTCCACTCCGGCGCCGCCGCCCGCACGCCGCCCGCCGGCCCCCGCGCGCCCGCGCCGCGCCCCGCACGCTCACGCAACATCACACGTCGCCCGCGCCGCCACGCCTGACCCCGGCGCGCCCGCGGCCGACGACGCTCCGCGGACCTCCCCCTGGCTGTCCCCGAGAGCGGCTCATTGTCTCTTTTACGCCTTTCGATCACACCCATCCAATATCATACGCGCTCATCTTCAAATCGTGCACAGGTGAAAACACCTGCGCTGATCCATATCGCTATCCAATCAAATGTAGTTAGAAAATCCTTTTCGATTGGAGCGACCGCAATCTAAGTAGCGATTGTATGGAAATATAGTACCTACAGTAGATTTGCTGTTTGCACCTTACCTATATGATCTATTATAGATGTGGCTGGCCCACTCACGTCTTCAACCTTATGACCTGCAGGGAGCAGCAAGTTACGTGGTTTGTCTGTTAGTTGCCAATGTAACACAACCCTCGCGGCCAAAAAACTAAGTTATCTGTTTTCCTTCAGAACGCTCAATATTAATTTCAATAATCATACATTATACAGAAATGTGTAATATATGATTATGCCTTTATACTTTATAATGCATTATTACGCCTGGTGCGTCTTGTAAGCGATGGGTGCCAACTTCAAAGAAACAGTTGGATTTTTTCTTGTTTTCAGAAATCTTTCAGGCTCTTTATACATAACTAGCTATAGGTAATGATTACGAAAAGTATCCAATGTCCTTCCAATAATACCTTACCTAATTAGACAGGCCGGTCGGCGCAGTTGGTAGCACCCCTGCCTTTTGAGCCGCTGGTCCCGGGTTCGATCCCCGGACAGGTCAAACATTTGTGTGCATGAACATGTCTGTTTGATCTGTGTCTGGGTGTGTATATGTATTTAAGTATGTATATCAGTCATCAGGTTACCATAGTACAGGCTCTGCCTAGTTTGGGACCTAAAGACTGTTGTGTGGATAAAAAAAACCTATAACCTATCTCCTTGTGAAATTACGTTTAGACGTGATAATGTAACAAACAGACAGACAGACAGACAGAGTAATAGAGTTTCTAACGTTTTTATAATAATGACTAGCTATTGCCCGCGACTTCGTCCGCGCGGAATATATACATTGGGCAGCATTTTGGGCAGCTGTCTGCACGTGTGCAGGAGCAGCCGCACTTTGCCGTACCAGAGAACCGTCGTGCAGTTGCACTCGCACATTTATAGTCAGACAAAACTGTTGTAAGTGAACCCGTCATGCAGACGATTCCTCACAGGCGTGTATTTCGTCCGCCGGTGTACCCCCAGTAATAGCCAGCAGGGTCCACCAGCTACAAGTCCCACTGTCCCTCCCGTGACATCCAGGCTGCTCTTCATATCTTTAATTGTGCGATCTAGTACTTCGTGTGACGTGTATTAAATATTAACACTGCATTTTTTTTAAACAAACAAGTTTCTGAATAATAGACGTAGGTAGCTATAGGAAACATAGCCAGATTCGTTTGGAATTCCATACGAACGTTCCCCTACCCTGCATGTGCCCTCTCCCCATGCTGCACCCAAGCCCAAACCCCGCGTAGGCCCCTTGTTTTACCTAGTCTACATTCTAGAGGTTGTTGCCGTCTTTGGCTAAGTATGTTCAGGAATGACCTGCTAGAGTATTGGATAGACTTTGGTTACTCGTAACTGGGCATGTCCACTACTTCCCGGGACACAGCAGTTCGGTCCCAACAGTATGCGAGCTTCTTCGTGAGTGTTCTCCGTATCGTTACACGCTGCATGTGATATTATGTTTAAGTATTACCTATAATTTATAAGTTGCGAAGGATAGGGGTAGTAGAGATTAGTATGGAAGTATGGTTTGTTCTGATTAGCACCGTCTTGCACGACCCACTCATTTTCAAAGCTCATAAACGAATCCCATTACAAGGTACTCTGATTCACCTGGGGCCTTATTTGCTATGACCAGTTAACAAGTAACGCGGGGCGTTACAACATCTTCAAGGAATGATTGCGAATTAGTATTGATTTCACGGTCATTCCTTGAAGATATCATATCGCACCGCGTTACTTGATAGAGTGGTCATAGCGAATAAGGGCCCTGGGTATTTTGATTTGTTGCTTAGCTTGGATGTTACATTACAGCAGACTAGCAGCAGTTGTAGGTAGGGACTAGGGGTCACTCCTCAACCCGCCCTTTTTGGGAGGTCGGAGACTGTCCAGCTAAATATAACTGGACATTGACTTTTGTGACAAAGTGCCACTAGTGAACGCAGATCTGCAGTCCGTCTGTAGAACTAATGCACCCTACTACATATGAGTGACATGAACTCTTCCTAATTTCCAGATTGTAATTTTAATAGTATATGATAGTTACATGCTTAAAACAGCACATCATATATGTAATTTTAGTGGTATGAATCAATAGTCAATGGGATTCAGGAACTGTTTTTGAATGATGTCAGTAAAATATACTGGTCACCTGTAAGTTTCCTGGTATTGACTGCTACTGGCACGGATGATACATTAATTGATGAGCATGAGCGTGAGTATAAAATACAATTATGAATCAACTGTACGATATACATACTCCTCTCAGGCCGATCAAAATAATTACGTGCCAGCGCCCTGGCTTACAGAACATATAAACAGCATAATTACGTGCCAGCGCCCTGGCTTACAGAACATATAAACAGCATAATTACGTGCCAGCGCCCTGGCTTACAGAACATATAAACAGCATAATTACGTGCCAGCGCCCTGGCTTACAGAACATATAAACAGCATAATTACAGCATATAAAAATATCATAGAAAAGTCTAAGTATAGGTGTCGACCAACTCCGGTATGAAGAAAACACGTAATGTCCGGTTAATATTTACCCTTCAGAAAATTAGATTGCAATCACCACCACCTGGTCCGTTTAACAGTAACCCTTCAGAAAATTAGATTTCAATCACCACCACCTGGTCCGTTTAAAAGTAACCCTTAAGAAAATTATATTGCAATCACCACCACCTGGTCCGGTTAACATTAGCTCTTCAGAAAATTAGATTGCAGTCAACACCACCCGGTCCGGTTAACATTAGCCCTTCAGAAAATTAGATTGCAATCACCACCACCTGGTCCGGTTAACATTAGCTCTTCAGAAAATTAGATTGCAGTCAACACCACCCGGTCCGGTTAACATTAGCCCTTCAGAAAATTAGATTGCAATCACCACCACCTGGTCCGGTTAACATTAGCTCTTCAGAAAATTAGATTGCAGTCAACACCACCCGGTCCGGTTAACATTAGCCCTTCAGAAAATTAGATTGCAATCACCACCACCTGGTCCGGTTAACATTAGCTCTTCAGAAAATTAGATTTCAGTCAACACCACCCGGTCCGGTTAACATTAGCCCTTCAGAAAATTAGATTGCAATCACCACCACCTGGTCCGGTTAACATTAGCTCTTCAGAAAATTAGATTGCAGTCAACACCACCCGGTCCGGTTAACATTAGCCCTTCAGAAAATTAGATTGCAATCACCACCACCTGGTCCGGTTAACATTAGCTCTTCAGAAAATTAGATTGCAGTCAACACCACCCGGTCCGGTTAACATTAGCCCTTCAGAAAATTAGATTGCAATCACCACCACCTGGTCCGGTTAACATTAGCTCTTCAGAAAATTAGATTGCAGTCAACACCACCCGGTCCGGTTAACATTAGCCCTTCAGAAAATTAGATTGCAATCACCACCACCTGGCCCGGTCATTAACCCTACAGTGATATAATATTATCCGATCAACAACATACATGTGAAATGAGAGCCAAGTTCAATATTATGTTCCAATCCTTAGTTGTTGACTTCCACGACAAAATAAGTGAGATTTAAATAGGTGCCAATTTCAATATTTATTTATAACAACATTAAATATCGTTTCTTCTTATAAGTTACGATAATATAATTGAAGCCTAAGGTCTGACTTGGTCAGTTTTTACATACGAAATGAAAGCTTTCGCAAGTTCTAAAGCTTTAAGAGGATTGCATAGCTAGTAATTTCCATGCTAAAAGAGAAAACTCTTTTCTACCTCTTAACATTGTCCGCTTTCAGTGATTTTTTTTTCATGGAATCATGACATTGTTTACTATGCCGATACATTCTGATTTTTTCAGTTTTTTAAGTTCTAAAAAAGGAAATTTATATTTCTTTGAAATATTTGCATCCCAAAAAACGGATGCCATGACTTTGCCCGCCGATAAAACCACCTTTGCCTTTTTGGGGTGGGCGATCCTGCTCTTTTCCATTGTTTCGACTGTTCTTTTGTCTCGGGTGTATTGTGGTGAACCCAGGTTTCATCCATGGTTATAAATCTTTTAACAAATTCTATTGGGTCAGCTTCATATAACTCTAAACAGTCGCGAGAAGTTGTGAGTCGGTTGCGTTTTTGTTCCACTGAAAGCAGTTGTGGTACTCACCGCGCAGACACCTTACAGAATCGAAGTTCAGTAGTAATTATACGATGTGTTCGCTCAGATGAGATGCCTACAGTCTTAGCTATCTCCTCGACAGTCAATCTTCGATCAGATAAAATTAAATCACAGGTTTTTTCTTTGTTTTGATCAGTGGAAGCAGTCGAAGGCCGGCCACTACGGGGCTCATCTTGAATGGTCTCGCGACCACGTTTAAACTCTGCCACCCAGTTTTTAAGACATACAGTACAATAGCAGACATGTCTTCGTGTATAGCTTTTGGAGTTAAACCTTTCAAATTCAGGTATTTTATCACTGCACGATGTTCAGTTTTATCCATTTTCAAAAATAGCTCTGACTTGACTTACGGTATCACGTGTAAACGAACAATGAGTTACTGTGAATAAACTAAACTGTGCATACTTGTTGCTAAATAATGTAACTATAAAATGAGGGTAGTTATAAAAAAAACAATGACTTTAACCATGTCAGGCTAAGTAATTTTCGAATGACCCTCGATGAGAACTTGCCAAGTCAGACCTTATAGGCTTCGATTATATTATCGTAAATTATAAGAAGAAATGATATTTAATGTTGTTATAAATAAATTTCAGGACTGATTAGTGAAATTGGCACCTATTTAGATCTCACTTATTTTGACGTGGAAGTCAACAACCAAGGGTTGTAACATAATATTGAACTTGGCTCTCATTTCACATTTATGTTTTTGATCGGATACCATTACTTTTTGTATAGAAATGTTTTGTAGTTCATCATCATCATCATTATCAGCCGGAAGAACATAGGCCGTCCACGTCCACTGTTGAACATAGGCCTGCCCCATAGAACGCCACTTGGACCGGTTACCAGCTTCCTGCATCCAGCGATTCCCCGCGGTTTTGACGAGGTCGTCGGACCACCTAGCGTGGGGCCGGCCTACACATCGTCTTCCGGTGCGTGGTCGGAACTAGAGAATCTTTCGTTCCAAACGGTTATCAGTTCTGCGAGCGATGTGACCTGCCCATTGCCACCTCAACTTGCTAATTTTGAGAGCTATGTCGGTGACCTTAGTTCTCCTACGGATCTCCTCATTTCGGATCTTATCACGCAGGGAAACCCCAAGCATAGCCCTCTCCATTGCTCATTGAGCGACTTTAAGCTTGTTAATGAAGCCTACAGTGAGGGACCGCGTCTCAGTGCCATAAGTCACTGGCAACACACACTGGTTGAAAACCTTGGTTTTCAGGCTCTGACGTATTCGGGACGAAAAATGGATCGAAGCTTCCCGAACGCTGCCCATTCGAGCTGGATTCTTCGTGCGACCTCCTTGTTGAAGTTGGACCTACTTAATTTAACAGTCTGTCCCAGGTAGACGTACTCGTCAACTTCGAGTGTATAGTTTTCAACAAATACCGGTATAGGTGGAACATGGACGTTGGACATGATTTTCATATTCATATTCATATCATTTATTGCATCATACATGTAACGGGGATCTTAAATATTACAATACTGAGTCATATATGTACCCAATTCAGGGCATTGCAATATGAGTAGAAGCGGACCGATATATTATTACATTTTTCGTCTAAATTTATCCTTAAAAAAAATCGTCTAGACTATAATAACTTCTAGTGAGTAATAGAGTTCTAAGTTTAATTTCAAATATTTGGTCTTTATCTTGAGCTTTTATCGTATCCGGAATTTTATTATACATTTTTACAGCCATGATGTTTGGGCCAGAACTGTGTATTTTTAATCTTGAAGAGGGTAGTATTAAATTATGTTTATATCTAGTTTCGTAACGTCGCGGTTGGTCAATTTTTTTGCCGAAAAATACAGGGTATTTTCTGACGAATTTGCAAATCTCTAAAATGTAAATTGATGTTAATGTCAGTATTTTAAGTTTGAAGAAGTGAGGTTTGCAGCTATCTGGTTCTTTAATGTTACTTAATATACGTATACATTTTTTTTGCATAATAAAGATGTCTTGTGCATCAACACGGTTACCCCATAGTATAACGCCGTATCGCAACCAGGCTTCTGCATAAGCATAATAAGCAGACAGTGCTGTTTTCGCGTCTGTTACTTTTTTTAATTCTCGTAGTGCATACGTGAAGCTAGACAATTTATGTTTTATGTTTTTTTATATGGCTCTTCCAATTTATATGAGTGTCAATATCTATTCCCAGTAATGTAAATTTTATTCAATTTTATTCAATTTTATTTAATGTATATTTCATCTTATCCATGTTCATCTTAAGACCAACCTGTTGGGAAATTCTACTGAGGCCGTTAAGCATGTTGCCGATATCCTCAAGCGACTCCCTAATTATGACTATATCATCGGCAAAACGAGGGTTACTGATGTATTCGCCATTAATGTTGATGCCAGATCCTTTCAAGCCCAAGAGTTTGAAAATATCCTCCAATGCGTTAGTGAACAGTTTCAGAGAGATGCCTTCTCCCTGTCCCTCTTTGCAATGGGATAATCGGACTGACAAAGTGGCCTTGCTGTATAAACACTTCAACGCTTTGATATACCTGTAGTCAATTTGGCATCGCTGCAAGGACTGCAGCACGGCCCACTTCTCTAGAATCTGGAACTCATCAAACCTGTGTGCGAGACGGTTTGTGATGACTCTCGAAAACAGCTTGTACACGTGGCTCAAGAGCGATATGGGCCTATAATTCTTCAATAAGGTTTTGTCACCTTTTTTGAAGAAGAGCGCCACCACGCTGTTGTGCCACGTTTCCGGCGTTTTGCCTTCGAAGATGACAGAATTGAATAACTTCTGGAGGACTACGGCTGAACTTCTAAAAGCGGGTGATAAACCGATACTTTGGTTTATCACCCGCTTTCAGAGGTTCAGTCGTAATTGCGTCCTCTCTTGGCGCCTTATTGTTCTTAAGCTGTTTGAGAGCCATTCTAATCTCGTACAGGCTGATGTCCGGGATGTCTTTGGTATAATGTCGGACCAACTTTGCTCTGGTGTCCTGAGCTGCATCAGTAACGGGTTCGCGCGTCGAGATATATAACCTTCGATAGAAGGTCTCAATCTCTCTCAGAATCTCAGGCTTGGATTAACTGCCATTTTCGGTCCTCAGTTTGCTTTTGCCCAATAGACGAATTCTTTGCAAACACTTTAAAGCCTTGGTTCCGCTCAATTGCTGCCGTAATACGCGCAGTATTAAAAGCACGCAAACTGTATCGCATGGACTTCCAAATTCGTCTATTTAGTTTACCGTAGTCCGACATGGGTGGGGTACTGGCTTAGAGTAGTACCTCCCCAACTCTACCCTCTAGGGATAACAATCGGAAGGTGGGCAGCAGCACCTTCCCAGTATTAAAACCCTAAAACTGCGCTTGCCAACCCACCTGCCAAGCGTAGCGAGTATTGGCAAAATCCCCCCAATGACGGACACAACAGGAACCAGGCCCCCAGTCCCCGGCAGCCTCGCTATTCATGGCTACGGTAGCGGCCACGGTAACGGTGGGGCAGGGGGTGCTAAGAATCCCTGGCAGACGCCCGGCTACCACCCCCAACGACGACGACTGGCCCTGGTAACACACAACATACGCACGATGAGGACAGACGAGAAGATATAGGTATGAGCGGGAAGAAGAAATGAGTAAGTTACACTGGGACATTGTGGGGTTATCTGAAGTCCGTAGAGCGGGTGAGGACACGATAACTCTAAAATCAGGTAACCTTCTCTACTACCGGGAGGGCGACCAACAGTCCCAAGGTGGTGTCGGTTTTCTCGTCCACAAGTTCCTTACTAACAACATAGTTACGATCCATAGCGTTTCCAATAGGGTCGTATACCTAACACTTAGAGGCCTGTTAATGTTTAGTAACATATTGGATGGATGGTGACATGGTATATCCATTAAAAAAATGGGTAAAGTGGCAAGGCTATTGATATGAACTTATTAGTGATAATTTCGAGAAGAACAATTGAAGAGACTACAGCACCTGCCAATTTCAGTCATACTTTAAAATATTTAGGCAGGTGGTGACTTGCCACCCACTAAACGGGCCCCCCATAAAGGCTAACATTAATGGTGACAAAGGGACAACTTTGGTGTGAATGGCTAAAGGGTATCGATAAATGTGCTGCGGTGTCACTAGAGCGCTACTACCGGCATTATGCCCTTTAACACTTCCACCCTTGGAGCTTTTTGTTACTTGCTCTTGTGTTTCCACCCCCAGACGGCCAATTAAGGCAAGCCGGGGGTAAGGGGTCTTATTTAGACCCAAGTAGAATCAGGCCCACGGTTTTGCCACTCAACGACAGCTCGCCACAAAGCCGCCTGCAGTATTATTATTTAAACTTTTTCACGTCTTTGTTATCCGGTCCTTTACAAAGGCATAAGTTGGGCTACAGCCAACGCTTAGAGACCTGTTTGGTATAAAATATACAAAAGTGTATAAAAACAGAATTTGGGATGACGGTGACATGTATTATCTATTACAAAAATCGGTTAAATAACAAGGCTATTGATATGAACTTATACATGTAAGGAAAATGATACTGGCCCTGGTAACACACAACATACGCACGATGAGGACAGATGAGAAGATCTATCTAGATATAAGCTGAAAGAAGAAATGGGTAGGTTACACTGGGACATCGTGGGGTTATCAGAAGTCCGTAGAGCGGACGTGAGAACACGATAACCCTAAAATCAGGTAACCTGCTCTACTACCGGGAGGGCATAAGATAGTGTCGGGTTTCTCGACCACAAGTCCCTTACTAACAACATACCTAGTTAGTACGATCGATAGCGATTCCAATAGGGTCGTATACCTAATACTCAGAGTATCCAAAAGATATTCGCTGAAGGTCATTCAGGTATACGCACCGACGAAGTCGCACCCGGATGATGAGGGTGAGGATATGTATGAGGACATTAGTTGGGCCATACATACCTCTGAAACGCACTTTATAGTTGTTATGGGGGAATTCAACGCGAAGTTGGGTAAGAGAAGCGAGGATGAGTTGAAAGTGGGGCAATTTGGCTATGGACAACGGAACCGTAGGGGACAGAGTTTGGCTGACTTCCTGGAGAAAGAGGGACTCTTTATGATGAACACTTTCTTTCAGAAGCCACCTCATAGGAAATGTTTCCACGAGAAATGATATTGATTTCATTATGACCACCAAGAGACAAATATTAACTGATGTCACCGTGATCCACAGGGTGAAAATCGTTTTTCATTCCTTTCTTTATTAATTCCTGGAAAGCATTTTTTGTCTTTTTTTTATTTAATCTAGACCGGATTAATCCCTTTAGCCATGGCGTTGAACCGGATCAACCCTTCAACGCCATTATTAGTAGTAATATTATTTTAGTTCAATTGTGTTCAATTATGTCGTAGCATCGAACAGAAAACGGTTACTTTAGATTTACCTTTGTTAAATCGAATGACGTCACAGTAGGCCATTTCTATTTTTATTATTGGAAGCATTAGATCGCGCCAACTTGAGGTTTAATCTGTTAAACTCATCACAGCCATTTTTTTATTTACACAGTACTGTACAGGTCTACGGTGGCACTTACAAATTGTCAATTACATTTATTATTTCTTAAATCGACAACTGGATCGGAACGCGACCACGACTGAGAAAATCTGATAAGAAACTCAGCAGGCTTGTCTTTTACATTTTTTTTATCGCTATGTTCTTAATGTATTTAAAAAATGTTTGTTTATTTTTAGCTCCAGTGTGTTGCCTTACAAAAGAGACCATAATAATGGCATCAGTAGGGCAAGACACGCTACACTTTGACATCTTAGTACACGAGTAGATAGATCCTGGAGTGATCAGTCCCAAGCTGTTTTATCCTCCAAGTAATCCTAAATTTTGTATTAACCTTTTTGACAGAGTTAATTTTAATAGCAATTTTAAACTTATTAATATGCAATTCTCGGATAACATTGGGAACTTTATTATAGAATCGTATATATACATTGTCCCATAAAAGAATGACTAATTCTGTGGAGAAGCGTTCCATGTACGGACAGCTTTTGCTTATTCCGCGTGTTGATGGAATGAGTATTATTCCCTTTATCAAAACTGTTAATGTTTTTCTTGACTCACTTTAGATTTTCATAAATAAACTGAGAGACAACAGTTAGAATGTTTATATTTTTAAAGTTCTGTCTAAGGGAATGGGAGAAAGGGAGCAAAACTGCTCGTATAGCCCTTTTTTTTTGCAGCATGAAAATAGAATTAACCCGTCCGCATCAGCGCAAACAATAACAATAGATTTATGAATGAAACTTAACTCGAACGAGTCTTGCTGAGTCGGACAGATTAAGATCTGCAGAACATCCCCAGGAGCAGTATGCCATAAGTCATTACGCTACGGAAATAACTAAAATAAACTAATCTAGCTGTGTCTACATCAGTTAATAGTCTATTTTTTTTTAACAGCATGAGTCGCTTAACTGAGCTTACTAGACAATTTTTTAATGTGGGGATCCCATTGAAATTTAGCGTCTATAGTAATTCCTAAAAAGACCGTTGACTCCACAAGGTCCAACCCTGTTGTATATTGGATTCTACTTGTCTCACATCTGGTGTCGTGAACTTTATACAATTAGTTTTCTTCTCATTGAGGAGAAGATTATTTGTATTGAACCAATTCACAACTTTAGCTAGTGCATTATTAACATCGTCATGGTATAATAACTGTCTTTTCATTTTAAACTAGCTGCGCTCCGCGGTTTCACCCGCGTGGTGATGGGTGATTATAATGGTGAATAGGATACTATTCTACTGCTGAAAGAATTGTTTGAATCGGTTTAGTAGTTTTCTTGTTTCCATTACAAACAAACAAACAATGAAATCTTTCTTTATTTTTATTAGGATTAAATACTAAAGGAGGTACGAATAATGTGGTATTGTATATTATTAATCGGTTCGAATCAGCAAGCCTCCAGTTCATTCATAAAGCTTTTGTTATAGCGTAAGCCTGATGCGGACAGAAACTAGTTAGTGTGACAACTGTCATTACAGTAAAATATATTGCAACATTTTTTTTTGTTCAATAGATGTCGCTCCATCCCCATATGAGAGTTACAATCAGATAGATAGAAAGTTAAAGTTCGATGCTCGGACTCGCGTCTCGGTGGGCTAGTGGGCTAGTGGTCACGACGTCTGACACGTATTGTCGGAAGACACGGGTTCGAATCCCGTCCGAGGATTCGAATATTCATCTCTAAATTAAATTGCAATATGTAGTATCGCTAAGCAGGCGTAAGTGATTTAAAACAGTAATACCATACCTGTAATGGTTGACATAAAAAAATAAATGAAAGCCTTTTATCTCCTACAATAATGTAACATAGTTGGCTTATGTAATTAACTATTGAATTTTATTTTACACTTTAATCTCTCCAGCGTAGGCTCCCCTAACTCTTTCCACGCTACTCTTTCTCTTGCCTCCCTCATCCAGTCAGGTCCCATTATCCTAGAGAATATGTCCCTCCATCTTTTCGGCGAGGATCCGCCGTTTACCGTCACCATATATGACCACGACCACTCTGCCAAGAGTGCCCGACTAAGAAGATTATAACAATAAAGAAGAAAAATATATGATTGTTTGTTTGTTCTTAATGGATTCACGTAAAACTACAGCTGAATCAATGCTTTCACGAGGTTAGAGCTACGAGTAATTACATGATATCTGAGTAACATACGCTATATTTGATTCATCCTCATCATCATCCATCACCACGGAGGTGAAACATCAGTCTAGCGATCTTGAGCGAATGCATTAACAACTTACATTTTATTTTCCAACACAACATAACAAATAGTTTCACCTATTTATCCTCGAAGGGAACGCAGCGGCGTTTTAAAGTAATCTTTGTTTAATATTGAATTACATGACTTTGAATAAATATGCAATATATTTATGACCTCTCATTTTTAAGTTTTAAATTTTCACACTTGGTTGAATGGTATATATTGTATCAAACCATGCTGCTAATCCCTCGGTAGTATGATACGGATCGGCTTCCACCATCTCATTCAATGAACCGTTATTTACCTTATTGACATGTCTTCCTTTTTGTTCATTCTGCAAGTCGAGGTTTCCAATATGAAAGTGTTTCAACCAAAACGCACGGCGCGTTCGTTAGCCGCATCCTCTCCAAACACAGTATTGACATTTCGAGCAGTTTCTGCGGCGCGGCGTGAGTCTCGTCTCGCGTCGGAACTCGTATTCGAAAATTACTCTGATTTTAGCTGGTTCCGTCTGTACGTTAAAAAGTTGAATGTAAAAATAATTGAAAGTCGAACAACCAAATGCATCTTTATTTTTTAAAGATTTGATTATACTTAGTTTACGTGTGAACAAAGTTTCACTCTGAAATCTGACACTATGAAGGTTTAATTTTAATTCTTAGTGGCTAACGCGACCAATCGGCATTTTCATATTTAAGCCCCTACTATGGCTACGCTCCGGAGAGCGCCGAAATCACTCGCGGCGTTCGTGCACATTCCCATACAAGCCCACGATCATCGTGAGCGAATTCGATACGTCATCGACGACGTCACCGAAAACGCTCACACCGCGACCACAAAGGGCGTTCAGAACCTCAGAGTGCGGTTGTTTAGTTGTTTTCTAATTTGCTCTGAGGTACGGAACGGCCACGGTTGTTTTATAACCTCAAACAGACCTTGACAGATTCGACATTGACAGATCACTTGATCCTTACCTAATTTTCACGGCGTTAGTGCGAAAAGTTGCACTCCGAGTGCGCTCTCACCGAGGTTCTGAACGCGCCCCAACGCTCGTGGTTCGAAGGTGGATTTACGTGGTCTTTGCGAGCTGTCACTGTCAACCAAAAGGAACAGCAAACCAGGGTGTGACAGTTGTGAGCGTTGACAACGCTTGCCGGAACGTACCCTATACTGAAAAGTTATTGCATCTTTGCTGTGAGTTGAGAGAGTTTCTTATTATTAATGTTACTCGTAGTTTTTTACTAGAAAAGTCACCTAAAAACATCTTATAAGGCGTATTGTAAATTATTTCATATTATGCGTCATTCAAAAGGTTATATCATAAAAAAACTTATTTTGAGACTGTGGTATTCTCATTATCAAAAACAAGGTAACCGAGTACTCTTTGCCTTAATTATTTAGTTTACCTATAGACAAACACATTATTCGCTGATAGAGTTGAAAAGTTGTATTTTTCTCACCAGAGTAATATTGTTTTTATGTCTCGTGCCTTAATCACTCACTTTGCTCAGTAATCTATATTATTTTGAAATAGCTTGCTTGTCTACTTGGTTGCTTACCAATTTATTTTTTTTTCAAAATTGGGTTCGTATGTTTGTACAATTGCCATTCCTCAAGTATATATACATTGAATATAATCACAGACCATATAACCAATACAGGATATATGGTCTGTAAATATAACAAGCAAGTCAATAATGTTGCGCAAATTTAGATTTTACATACATATTAATGTCACATTAATCAGCACGGGAAGCAACAGCTTTCCAACCAAAAAAGAATTGGTTCACCCAGTCAAAAGTTATGAGGAAACATTTAAAAAACAGTCGAATTGAGTACCTCCTCCTTTTTGGAAGTCGGTAGAAAACAATATTAATAGCGAGTTAACATTACAGTCCCAAACTCGTCTCTACAAAAGTCTCGTCGGGTACATAAGTGAGCAGTGAGCAGAGTCGATTTTAGAATTAAAGCCCAGTTTTTGAGTGTAGTGAATTAAAACGTAAGATAACCCAAAAACTTCAATCAAAAGGTATTTTAATAATCTATGTGTATAACATCTATGTGTCAAGCTCACGAGAAGTTCAAAATAAAGTAAAATGAAATGAAATGAAATGAAATATTTGAAAATAAAATGAAATGAAATATTTATTTATTAGAAACACACAAAATATAACAAAAAACATAAAAAAACAGTATGCAGACAATGGTAAGTAAGGTGATTATTGCTGGCAAAAGGGTTACACTCAGCATAATTCATGCTTCCGCGACGCTGTTTTTCAGTGTACCCCTACGCTCGGGCTGGCGTTCGCCGAGATAGGTGTAGCGAAAGAGGGAGACTACGTAGAGTTTCTAATTAAATACAAAACAGCTACACATAGAAACTAAGCGTGCGATGGAACAAAACTATACTAACAAATAAATATAATATATAACATCAATGCATATGATAGAGCCGTAAGTGCTGTGTTTATGTTGTGATGATGTATGTATGTGAGTGTGAGGGAAGGTGCGTGTGAATGTGTTTAAGTGTAGTTGTGAGGGGGTAATTTCATATTTAACTTTGTGTATTAAAGGTTGCTTCAAAATTTCTCTTTTGCCGATCAAGTAAATTAACTTTAACTTTTTTCCTGAAATTATATATGCTTATTGTCTCAGAGGAAAAAGAAAAAGTAAAAGAAGTTTCTTCTTCTTCTTCTTATGTCGCTTTTTAACGTGGGAATACGTTACTCTGCCAGTGACATGTTCTTGCACTCCAAAAGTTTTTGGCGGATATTTGCCCTTGCACTCCCCCAACCCTGAAGGAGTGACCATTGTACGGTACGGAATCAAATGAAAGTAATAAAAATATAAAAAGCATTAAAACGTTTATTATTGGTTTTAATAAAATTACATAACATATAAATAAATGGTGTGAAAACAAGCGATAAAAGAGAGTTAATATCAGTAGGTTTAGGGATATCATAATTAAGTTTATCATACAAAGAACAACTTAACTTAGGACATGAAAAGAAAATGTGATTTAAAGTAAAAGTAGTTTAAATCACAGTTTTAGTTTTTCACACAGTCTCAAGGTACCAACTAATATCAAATAAGTAGCACCATCTAGCGACTATTTGTGAACTTACTTCGAAGAGTACGCAGAGCTGCTTCAACCACACCACACGAGTAGAAATAGGTGTATTTATACCTACATAGATTTGCTGCAGTGTAGCTAGCTAGCTGTAGTTGCTCACCAGGTAGCAGCACTGTACGTAGATGGCGCTGAAATGCTATAATATACACTGCAAGGGCCTGAGACAACTAAATAACAGCTGCTATCTAGGTAAGTAGATGTTTCTAATTCTAAAGTAAGGTCTTTATTCCATTTTTGTATTGTAACATTTTCGTAAGAGTATTTGCAAGAATATAATCCGTCAATTATATGAAAATATTAACTAATATCGAGTTATTAGTTAGATATATAAGTACATAAGTACTTACTTAGTTGAAATTGGGTATAATCACTTTTTAGAATGCTTTATAAATAAAATTTATACTGAATCAGGCCCGTTAATTTCACTAATCAATTAGGTACTTACAAATACAGTTAAGTGGTTTTGGTGTCGGTAAGTACCTAGTTGTGGTGCAAGGCATACATTCATACGTAAGTATATTATTATTATACTCACAGTATGAGTGCATTATATAATATATATTTATTGACACTATGCTGCCTTGCTTATTTCACTTTACCAATAAATTAGCTACTTAAGTAATTCCAAGGATAAGGTAGCCCACTATTAGTTAGACGTCCCATCAGAATCAGAGAAGTAACTAGCAGTGGCTGCCGTCTGCAACAGAATGTATCTGCTGAGTGCTGGCAACTTTTTAATTCAGTGTAGAGTAGGCCATCGGGACTAGCGCTCACGTCTGCTGTCGGGTAGCCATGGCAACGGCGTGCGACAACGTGGACACGGAGGCCGCCGAGCATGAGGTCACGGTGCGGGACGCGACGCGGGACGACATGCGCACCATACACGCCATGATACACGTATGTCTTATAATAACAACAAAAGACTTATGCAATAACCAGTATTGTAATAGGCAATATGTCTAGTTTACTTTTTCAGTTATGTGTCATCAAATCACATCACATTCCACGCACATAATTACGTCGTCGCAAATTCCCTACTCAATGATTCTCGAACACCAGTGTACGTGCGCTGTACGCATCAGCTCTATACCACTGGTGGCACCTCACTCGCGCTCGCTGTGCCTCATTATTTCCGCTCGACTATTCCCGACACTCTCTTGATAACAGTAGTCTCTACGAGATGGCGCTTTCCTAAACGTAAAACGCCATCTGGCAGAACTTTCGCACCGATTGAAAATGTAACAAATACTTACTTTATATTGTATCTTCCTCTGTATGACAATAACGTTCACATATACATGTAGGCTTTATTTACCGCACGTAGAGGGCATGTATTCTAAACACTGGAGATAACAAACTTGACTCAAAGGAAACATTCGTTTGTTTTTTTAAACAAACTTATCTGCATTCAAAGTTTTTCAAAAACTTGCTTGCCACACCCGTGAATAGAACCGGCTAAATACGAAAAAATAACATCCTGTAGTACTTTTATTATATCGATAGGGTCAACCATAGGGATCAACTTTATCTAATAAACATTGTTAATTAAATGAAAAGACCATAAAATATTAACTTATTTCAATGAAACAAAAAGTTAAACTAACTAATTAAGTAAGTTATCTCTAAATGTCTGCATTTTTTTGGCTAAGTACATAAATTACTTTAAACAATTAATTACTAGTATAATTTGCAAAATTGAATTGAGAATCTCAGTTCGTACCTCGTTTAAAGTTGCATAAGAGTTTTTGTATTATTTTTACATTTTCTGCTCATAAAATATAAAGAGGTGAGGTCGTGGTGATCTCGTAGCGTAGGCCATCTGATTATGCCGTTTGTACCAATCCATTTATTGAAATTGTGATTCTGCTGTTATGGGCTGGAGCACTACCTTGATGTACAATAGTACGGTTTGCTCTTCTTCGGGTTTCGTTTAACTCATTTCTTATGAGGTCCAGTTTTTCAAGATACCTGACAGTGTACACGTGGGCTAACACTACCACATTTCTTATAATCCCGCACCAAACGTTGTAAGAGAATTTAAGCTTACTTGACGGTTTTAGCCGGTTGGGTTCCGGGGTGCGGCAAGCGAGTTTTTGAAAATCTATGAACACTAATTTATTTCATTTTAAAATCAAGGAATGTTTCTTTTGTGTAAATTTGATATTTACAGTATTTAGAGGACTTTCCCGCCAAGGTGGGGTTCTAAAATTTCCATCCAGTAGTAGTAGTACAATATACTTACGGTGAAGCACAGGCTATCATCGAGCGGCACTCTCCGTACACATTGTGAATGTAGAAGTAGAACGCTTTATGTCGTGCCTAAAGCTGCTGGCTACTTCGGTTATAAATCGCTTATAGAATCAAAGAAATCGATCGGTATTGTCGCCTTTCTCTGCTTATTCGTGTGAATAACGATGGAGACATTAAACTATGTAACTCAGAGCGCATTCCAAAATGTGTACAAGGAATACAAGTATATATACTCGTAGTAACCACGTCTATATAGTATAGGCACTTCCAAGTGATGCCGAACTAGTCGAGTCGGCCTCCAAACTCACACTCAAACTCAAATGATTTATTGCTTATGTGCCAAGTTAACATACAATGCAGGTGTTGTTGCATAAGGTTTACAATAAGTACATGTCACATGTTACCCCCGGGGGGTGTTGCAATTGTGCAGAGAGGACCAGTCTATTTTAACGTATTATCATTGAAAAAATTGTCAATAATATAATAACACTTCTGCAAAAGTATTTTTTTAAGTGTGAATTTGAATACGTTAATTTTATTTTCGCCTTTTATTTTGTTATGTAGTGTATTATAAATTTTAACTGCCATTGCCGTGGTACCGGAACTGTGCATTTTCAGTCTAGAAGTAGGTATTAAAAGTGTATGTTTCCGTGTTGGTCTAAGGGGATAATTTCTCGTCTGTTCACATGCTTTTAAAAAGTATTGAGGATATTTTCGAATAAACATGCACATTTCCAAGATGTAGATGGAGGTGAAAATGCTGACCGCATTTGATATTTGATAAAATATGGTTTATGGAAATGACGTATTGTTAAATCTGGAAATTCTATGTTTGCAAGTATTCGTAGGCATTTCTTTTGTGCGATGAAAAGGTTATCTACGTTTACACTATTTCCCCATAGTATGATGCCATATCTTAACCATGAGTATGCATATGCGTAATAAGTGGTCATAGCGGCATCAAGTCCAGCTGCTCGCCGCAGTTCCCTTAGTCCATACATAAAACTTGATAATTTTAATTGAATTTTTTTAACATGTATTTTCAAATTTACATGCGAGTCTAGTTCTAAACCTAGCAATAAAGCAGTGTTCACACATTCAATTTTTGTATTATTATAACAAAAGTTTATGTCAATAGGCGGTTTTTGATACGGGCGAAATTGCATTAATTTTGTTTTTGATATATTGAGGGCAAGGTTATGTTCATTCATCCATTTAATTATGTTATTGAAAATGTCAGTGAGGCCTCATACTGCATTAGCTATCATTCTGTTTTATTCGTGCTTTAGACTTACAATTTAGATCGTAACTTTTGCACTTATACTCAAGGAATCTCATTAGCTTACGTTGTACGCATTCGATTATATATAAATAAATGTCATATTGTGGGTTCCAGATTTGTGAACCATATTCTAATAAAACACTGTTTTAAACTATCACGGTTGTTAGTTACATGCACCATGTTCACGGGAATACTGAGTATTCCCGTGAACATGGTGCATGTAACTGCGCCGAAATATCGGGAGCTCATTCCACAACCTTACCACGGTAAATATCCCGTTAATAATCATATAACATATTCTAATATGCTACGTACATACGAACAATACAGAATTTTAACAATTTTGATATTAGAGAATTGAGAACAGGATCTTTTTATAAATCCCAAGTTTTTGTTGCCTTTTTTAACTATATAATAAACATGATTCTCGTATGAAAGCTTAGAGTCATGGATTATGCCTAGATCTCGTATTTCATTCAACCGCTTTAATTCGGATCCTTTAAGAATGTATTTATATTAAAATATGTTAGTTTTACGAGTAAAAGTTATTAAATTACATTTAGATACATTAAAGTCGAGATTATTAGATTCACAATACTCTTCAAATCTCTTAAGGTCTTCTTGCAATAGAACAGAATCATTAATTGTTTTAATCTGTTTAAATTTTTTTAGATCGTCAGCATATAACAAAAAGTTAGATTGTAAAAAACCAGCGTTCATTTCTAACGTAGTGAAGTCTATAAATGACAGGAGATTAGACGTAGTTGATCTGTTTTTAAGAAACCCGTGTTGTTCTGCTATGTAACTATTGGATAAAGAGCTGTAGACTTGTGTGTAAACGAGGCGTTCAAGTATTTTTACGACGATACATAATTTGGGAAAAGGTCTGTAGTTCTTGACTTCACCTTTATCACCACTTTTGTGCACTGGGGTAATAAATGCGGATGTCCATATGCCAGGTACGATACCTTCTTTAATAGAGCGCTGATACTCGTACAATATAGTAAGTGGTTTAGTTAAATTTGGTGCTCAGTTTACGATAAATATAGGCGGGATACTAGCAGGGCCAGCTCCTTTATGTAAGTCTAATGATTTAAGAAGTCTTAGCACGGAATCAGGTTTAATTTCTATATCACATAAGGTGTTCGTGTAGTTTATAGCGAGATCATCTTTAGTTGAAACATTGTCAGGTTGTTGGGTAGATGGTAAGAGAAAAGTTGATTGGAAATACGTGGCGAAATTATTGCATATAGGAAACTATATTCAATAATTTCGCCACGTATTTCCTGAAGCTAGTACTGGTAAAAACCAGTACTAGCAAATTATGGTTCGTAAGATAACGTCGATGGAAGGGCATTAATGCCTTTTTTATTCGATTTTATATAGGTCCAAAACATTTTAGGGTTTCGGTCAATAGTGTCTTCAGTTTTTTTCATATACGCTCGGTAGCTCTCTTTTTCGACAACCTTAGCTCTTTTACGAAGCATAGTAAAACATATATGTAGTCTGAGGTGTTTCCGTAGTATGGTACTTTTTAAAATATTTATGCTTTTCTTTAAGATTTTTTTTCAGGCAGGTGTTGTACCACGGCGGCAACGATGATGAGTGAACTAACTTGCTAGGTATATATTTTTGTATGAAATAATTTAAACGGTCATAAAAATATTTTACAGCATCGTCTAGTGAGTTATTTAATAGACAATTTTCCCATACAATCTGATTAAGTGACGATTTTATTCTGTCATAGTCTGCAGATTCGTAAAATATTTTTTTCCGAAGTTTCATATTTAATGGCTTAGTACAAGCACACTGCAGCTGAACATTAATATATTTATGGTGAACATTCTCTGGTACCAATGGGTCTCCACAAGAGGATATGGATAATTTCTTGTTACATAATGCTAAATTTAAAATTCTTTGCGTTGCAACATTACGGCATGAATTGTATTGATTTAAATTACATTCTGATAGAACGTCAAAGAAATATATTTGAGTTTCACCTGTGACACCTGTGGGCTGTAGGGAGTTCCCATCGTCAATCCAGTCGATGTTTGGCATATTAAAATCCCCCAATATTACAATAGTGTCATCGGGATTAGAATTCATTATTATCGACAAATTATCTGCAAAGTTCCATAACTGAGCGTTATAAGAGTTACCAAGCTTTTCAGCACAGAGATAAAGAGTACATAATATATGTAGTTTGCATGAAACACGATTTTTATTTATATAATTAATTATGACCCATATGTCCTCTGCTGAGGAGGACCATTCAGGTCGGCCTACAGATGACAGTTCCCGCCGTACTGCTAAAAGTACCTACCCCGCCACCTTACGTACGTAACCCTTGTGCATTTTGATAATATATATTAAAATTAGCCATTTTTATTATCTTTACAATAGCTTAGATACAACTCATTTAGTAATACATAGCAATTTTTATAGTAACAATCATCATCATCATCATCATCTCAGCCGTAGAACGTCCACTGCTGAACATAGGCCTCCCCCATGATTTTCCAAAAGGACCGGTTGGAAGCGGCCTGCATATACAATTAATATAAAAATATAAATATATATATATATATATATATATAAATATATGTTACAATACCACGCATAAATACAAAATTCCTCCGTAGTAATAAATATATACGCATGAATATTTATTATTATCCGATTTCGTAGTACAAGTGCAAAATCATTTATTATCAATCTACAACTTATTAATAATGTATATGCAACAAATATGAACATGAGGCAGCCTGCCAATAAGACAATAATCTGCCAATAGTCAACGAAGTATTTTGTAAAGAATAAGTAAATATGTATATTTGCAATGCATCGTAACAAAGTTAAGCGTTCCATTGGTAAACCACTCCAATCATAACAAGCGCAAGCGATATTGTTCATTACCTGAACTATAGCATGCGTGCATTCGGGTGGGAATCGTTTGAACGGTGCCCACAAACTTACTTGTTCAACGAGTAACTGATTGATCTTCTCGCTATGCGTCACACGACAGCCCGAAACTTGATAACTTTGACAGCCACAAAAGACTCCTGCCGTGCGATTCTGTAATGATTCGTCGATGAGCTTGTCGACGAATTCACCGATGTCAAATACACCGCCCTTGTACATAAGGTTGCTTTTCCAACGTTTCTTGTCATCTCCTCATTTGTTTCACGGATGTTGTCAAAGATGCAACGTTGTTTGCTCTTAGAGAATCGCACGGCTGAGTTCAACTCGGCCAACAGACTTTACAAAACAAATATAAGGTTCAATAAAAAAAAGTAATTTATGTTTAAGTTGTAATTTTTAACAAATCGTTTTCGCTTTTGATAAAAAATATGGGCACTGTGTCCGATTTCCTGGCCATAATTTTGTATTTTGTTCCTGGCCAGTGTTTCACCCATATATATTGGAAATCTTTTTCCTTCCCAAATGCTGTTGCTTTACTAGGTGTTTATAGGCCTGTGTCAAGTGGTCATTGCCATAGAAGCTGCCCGGGGTGGAAAACCCTTTTTTTTTTTTTGAGGGGGGAAATGCTGTGCACTTCCCTTCCGCCATGGGGGTGACGGAAGGGGGCGTGTGGGGCTCAGACCCACTAAAACCCCCCCGTGAGCAGTCCTCCGCCAAGGTGGGGCGAGACAGGGTCGCGCTGGCAGTCACCATCTCGCCCCAGCGGTAGGCCCGGATTGATCTTAACCGGGCCTCAGCGCCTGTGAAGGGATGACCTTGCTCACCAAGGTCACCCCCTAGACGTGTAGGGCCGTGCAAACCGACGAAGAGTCCCCCAACAATTCGCCAGTAAGGGGTGGAAAACCCTAAGTTAGACAGATTCAACTGCTTACTGCTGCGTGCCGATGCAACGAACTCCTCCTTTCTCTAGCGGCTGTTGAATGCAATTGCGATAGACTTCTCAGCATTAGGAATACGAGTGGGTATACGAGCGATGTAGTTAATCTCCTCTTTCTTTATGGTGAAATTACATAGATTACCTATTTTCAGAGCGGAATGTCTTTTTTGTCAATTTTGTGGAATGCCTCGGATATCCACATTATTAGCTCTAACCCATTGGTCCCTGTCTTGAAGTTCTCTATTCAGTCGGGCAACCTCTCTTTGCAGAGGGACTTGGTACGCAGCCTCTTCTACTTGAACAATTCTTGACTCCATAGTATTTACTTTCTCAGAAAAGTTGTTGATGAGCTCATGCGCCATATCAAGAGACTTCTTAAAACTACTCAGCTCTGACTTAATCAACTTTACGTCCGCCACTACCGAAGCTAAGGGCGACAGGTCAAACATGATCTTATTTAGTTGATCTTGAATTCTATCGAATTGAGTGGGTTGAGGGGAGACTGCTGCTGGAGATGGAGACGGAGATAAGCCCGACTTACATTTAGGACAGGGCCAAGTGTTCTTTCTGTCACCGAGTTTACGGTATCCAGCTTCAGAAACACCTGAGCACTGATAACCGTGTTGAAGTTTGCATACACTGCAAGTTGGTCCATCAGAATGTTGAGATCCACAACTAGCACAGGTGAACATTACGTAAAAAATTTGAATATTACTGGTTTAACTAATTAGACAAACAAGCGTGCGCTCTCGATTACCGCCGCTCTCGAGTCGCGCCGGACGCGACTGATTTGTCGGTACCTTGCCTCAAATTTACTTCAAAATTTACGATACGTAACATAGAACAGATTCGAAAATACTCTACTTTAGGTAGGAAGCAAAAGCTCAGAGAGAGTCAGCTAAACGCATGCTAATGTGATTAATTAATTCCTGCCATTAATCAGTAAGTATAAAGTTGACACAAATAACGATGTTAGTTAGATCATCCATCACAATCATCCGCCTGTAACAAGTCGCATCCCGCACGCCACCACCAACCACCGCACCACACAATGCAAGCACGGACTTCGGACTGCGCCGGATGCGCGACTCTGTGAAGGAGTAACGCCTGGTAGCTCGAGAAACCGGTCGGGATACTCCAATATACCTAGGTACCGCATAAGTTAACGCGTCAAAGTCATAACTAAATGGCTATAAGTAATACTTACGAAAGTTAGGTTTGCTTTTTATTTTATCAGTGGTGAAGTTCCCCGAAAACATTAATTCACAATGTGGTCTGCTCTGACCCAAGACATCAGTTTAAAGCCGCCCCAGCTATTTCTCTTCTTACATCACCACTATCAGGTTTCGGTAATTTCTTCCCTTTTAAGGTTCCGTTAAAAGAACTAGGGTAATAAGATAATAATAATAATATGTGACTGCTCATACCAGACCTGTGCTGCACAACCAACAGCAGAAGAAAACAATAATAACATTTATGAGTTCCGTAATAAAAGTATTGACAGAATATTGTATTGTTTTCAGGAGCTGGCCAGCTTCGAAGGCATGCCAGAGGGGCCTGAGCTTACGGTGGAAGGTGAGGTGCAGCGACACTGATGCCAGCGAACCGGTCGTGGTATCTAACTAAAGGCAACATTTATAAAAACTCATTTAATTGTGACAAAACTTCCTGCTTACACCTGGGTAGCCAATAATCTATCACTTGGGATTTAAACGCATTCGAAATTTCAGTGTTCGCATTCAGTTGTGGTTTGGCGCCAGTGCGCGTCCACTTCGTACAATCGGTAAAACGTATACAAGTCATAATTTAATGCCTATCACCAACTTTAAAAAATATACTTATATAAAGACTATCTTACTTGATGTGCAGTAACGCTTGTGTCGAAGCAGGTGCCCACTACACCGAGAATGAAGAGTGCATCTCAAGGACAGCTACAAGAAACACCCTTAAACTATTTTTGCCAGGGTTCCTATGTTTAGGGGGGGTAGTTAGTCAGACGGGCACCAGAAAGTGCACTACCATCATGCTTTCGATTTCACCAGACTCTCGTCACCCCTGGGCCCTGCCTTATCATCACTCCAACGTTATAAAAGGCGCCTTGCTCGATCCGCGTACATTTATTGCAGGAGTCCTATAACTATAGGGAATATGTACGAGTAATTACACAATAGAAGTGACGACGTTGTGCGCTGTGTGGCATACAATGGTTTAGGGTTTCACGGTTGTTATACATATAGAAATTAATCAATTTTAATCGAATTCTTACCCCTACCCTTTAGTCTACCCGTGACGTGAGCATGTTTACTGAAAAGTGTTCGAAACGCCGCCGGGATAAAATAATATAAAATTATACGCAATTAAAGCCGTTCAAGATGATTAATGAATGGTATACATTTCACACTTCCCCCCGAGCATAGAGGCTCTGCGTTCAGTGAGGTGGTTTGAAGTGACCTTGCCTGCTGTGCCGGGAGTGTGCCACATGATGGGAGGTGGGGGGTAACACATGCGTGGTGTCGTGTGCAGATCTGATCGCGGACGGGTTCGAGAGCACGCCGGCGTGGTTCTTCGCGCTGGTGGCGGAGCGGTGCGGCGCCGTGGTGGGGTACGCCGTGTGCAACCGCGCCTACTCGAGCTGGACGCGCCGCGCCATGTACCTGGAGGACCTGTACGTGCGCCCGTCAGAGCGCTGCCGGGGGGTCGGCCTGCTGCTACTGCGGCGGCTCTGTCAGGTAAGGGGCGCCTACCTGTTTCTGTGCGTCTACACATACGAACATTGTGGAGTTTAGTACTTCAGATGCTGTGTGCGAAGTTCAACCGATTGGGTATCAATTATACTTATTTATGATTTGCGATATTTAAAGGCGGACAGATGGACTACAGGCATGTGTATCGTTCCGATGTGACATACCATGTCGACGGTGACTGGTACTGGGTCGCCACGCCAGTATGCGCCATACTCCTGTGGCAGCGGCGACCGACATGGCTTGTACTGTTTTAAACTATCATATTTACAATCATTAAATATATCCACAGAACGGGGCGGTTATCATGTATATTGGTAGAACTGAAATGAAATACATATGATGGTAAATATTCCGTTGTGAATGTGAACATTTGTATGACACGGCTGGTGTTGTGGACAGATGGCGGTGGCTGCGGGCGTGCAGCGCGTGGACTGGCACGTGCTGGAGAGCAACGCGGCGGCGCGCCAGTTCTACAGCCGCGTGGGCGCGCGAGACCTGCGTCTGTCCGAGGGACGCACCGCCATGCGTCTGGACGCGCCCGCCATCCGGCACCTCGCGCGCCCGCCCGACCACCACAAGCCCGACCAGCCTCCGCTAACGTAGCATAGCACTGCTCTTACATTTCATAATCATGAACATTTATACTAAACAACAACAAATATTTTGGTATAAAAGCTAAAGTGGTTTTCACTAATTTTTACTCAGAAATACTTTTCATTATTGATTTTATTACTTGTAATTTTTTAATAAATTCACACATTTTAAATAAAACTTTTTACTCAGTTTGGAATTCTAACCCGGTCGAATTGAAAAAAAAATTTTGTACTTTTCTATTTAGATATTGACTAGCTGACCCCCCAGCGGATTCGCTCGCTTGGTGTTGGTGTAGTGGTGAAAGCGCCGTTTTGGAATCTCGTAGACCTGGGTTTGATCCCTGGATTGGACAGTTATTGGGATTTTCTGACAAAGAAACTCTCAATAGCAACCCGGAGTCAGTGCCCCGTAGATGGAAATAGGCTCGCCCCCTATATTTTTGGTCATGTAATAACATGGGACCAAAATTATATCCGGCGAAACGCAGGTGTTTAAACACAGCTGCTAAACCCTTCGAGGATGTGACGTGTGAGATGTGATGATATTGTGTTTTAAAATATCATGTATAGCATTATTTTCGAAAAAGTTTATTTTTACCAAGTTGTGAGTGGTTGTGGTGATTGTGGTGATGGTGGTGATGGTAGTTTTGTGTGGTGAGTGTAATTATTTTGGTGGATTATAATGATGATGAACAGTATCCTATGTGTTAATCCAGCGCCTCATGTACCTTCATACCAAATTGTATAATTGGCCCCGCCGTTTGAGCGACAAAGAGTTACACACATCCATCCATCCGTCCGTAGGAGGTACGAGCAAACTTTCACGTTTATAATATTAGTGGGATAAACAACAAATAATTTTAAACGTTTGGCTTTTACAGCTTTGAAAAGAAAAACTGAGTTCTCAATTATAACTCGTACATTAATATAAATTGACAGTAAAATAATAACCTCATAAAAGCGACAAACTATCGGTCCGAGTAGAAAGGCAACATAAAGAAGAAGTGTCCGAGGGCTCATTGCGTCAAACTTGTTCCTTCTGAGAAACGTTTGCTTGAGCTTGGACACTTCACACTGCAGTTGAAACGTTAAAGCCTTGGAAGGGTACCACCATTATAACATCATTAATATAATCATTATTGAGCTTTGTTGTATACCAACTGTGTTTCACACGTTCAACGAAAGATAATAAGGAAATCTGTACACGCAGCCTCTGTCATGTGACATCTTACTTTTTGATTTATTTTTCATTGCCAAAAGTAGAAAGACAGGCAGGCGGCCCACTTGATGGAAAGTGGTCACCGTCGCCTATAGACGTTGGCAACACCAAGGGCGTTGCCAACGCGCTGCCGACCTCTAAAAGGAATAGAAGGGGTGAGGGTGGATGGGGGAAGGGAGATGAGTAGGAGGAAGGAAGGGAGGGCTTGGGCCTCCGAAACCTCCCACAGGTTGACTGACATGCAATAGCATACATAAAGTACGTAATAATTACCGTCACCGCGGTGTTATGTGGGAGTGTGTTGCAACATATTCGGTAACTCAACAGCAAACCAAGCTAATGATGTTGCAGCAGTAGAACTGTTTGTGAATGAGCTCGTCCGGGTAAGTACTGCCACCATTCCCTATTACTATCGTGAAACAATAATGTTCGCAATACTGTGTACTAGTTGGAAGAGTGCGGGTGCCGGGCGCCGGTCACTTCACAACTTAATGTCTCAGGGTGGTGAGCGCAGTGCAGTTTGTCAATCGCAGGTGAAATGCATCTGTTATAGGCAGAGATTACCACTTAACACCAAAGTCAAAGTCAAAATCATTTATTCAATTTAGGCATCAAAGACGCACTTATGAACGTAAATTTGTCAATATAATGTTCTTTAAAGACTACCGCCGCGTTCACAAATATATAGAGCCTACCGAGAAGAAGCGGCAAGAAACTCGGGGCCATTCTTTTTATATAGATGTTTTTACGTACGTACTACAAATATTAGCTCCAGTGTGTTGCCTTACAAAAGAGAACATAATAATAGTATCAGTAGGGCAAGACACGCTACACTTTGACATCTTAGTACACGAGTAGATAGGATCTTGGAGTGATCAGTCCCAAGCTGTTTTATCCTCTAAGTAATCCGATTTTTTTTAATAACCTTTTTGACAGAGTTTAGTTTTAATAGTAATTTTAAGCTTATTAATAGGCAAATCTCGGATAACATTGGGAATTTTATTATAGAATCGTTTACATTGTCCCATAAAAGAATGACTTATTCTGTGGAGACGCGTTACATGTACGGATAGCTTGTGCTTATTTCGCGTGTTGATGGAATGAGCATCACTCCTTTTATCAAAACTGCTAATGTTTTTCTTTACATATACATATTAGATTTTCATAGATAAACTGAGAGCCAACAGTAAGTATGTTTATTGAAATTTATAGAGAGAAAAAATCCATCCTCGGACGGGATTCGAACCCGCGTCTTCTGACTCTCCGTGTCAGACGCCATTGACCAACTAGGCCACCGAGAATCTGGTCCGAGCATCGAATTTTAACTCTCTATTTGACTAACCGTCTTGCGGGGACGGAGCGACATCTATTGGACAGTTTAACAGTACCATCCAACCGAAAGAAGCATTATTTAGAAATACTTGAAACTTTCGTATTGACATCGCGGCCCTTGTAATTTTTTATAGTATTACTTTTTTAAAGCACTAACGCCTGCTTAAGCGATCTCAAACATTGAAATTTATAGAGAGAAAAATTCCATCCTCGGACGGGATTCGAACCCGCGTCTTCTGACTCTCCGTGTCAGACGCCATTGACCAACTAGGCCACCGAGAATCAGAAGACGCGGGTTCGAATCCCGTCCGAGGATGGAATTTTTCTCTTTATAAATTTCAATGTTTGAGATCGCTTAAGCAGGCGTTAGTGCTTTAAAAAAGTAATACTATAAAAAAGTATGTTTATGTCTTTAAACTTCTGTCTAAGGGAAACTCTGTGAGCTAAACTGTGGATCGCTTGTATAGAACTTTTTGCAGTATAAAAATAGAATTAATATTTGCAGAATATCCCCAGAGCATTTATGCCATAAGTCATAACGCTATGGAAATAACTAAAATAAACTATTCTAGCTGTGTCTACATCAGTTAATAGTCTAATTTTTTTAACAGTATGAGCCGCTGAACTGAGTCTACTAGACAACTTTTTAATGTGGGAACCCCATTGCAATTTAGCGTCTATAGTAATTCCTAAAAAGACCGTTGACTCCACAAGGTCCAACCCTGTTGTATATTGGATTCTACTTGTCTCACATTTGGTGTCGAGAACTTTATACAATTAGTTTTCTTCTCATTGAGGAGAAGATTATTTGTATTGAACCAATTCACAACTTTAGCTAGTGCATTGTTAACATCGTCATAGTTTAATAACTGCCTTTTAATTTTAAATAACATTGAAGTGTCATCTGCAAACAATACAATCTCGTGATTCTTCTCTACATAATAAGGTAAGTCATTAATATAGATTAAAAACAAGAACGGCCCTAGTATTGAACCTTGTGGAACGCCCATTGAGGTTAGAGAGCTGGGCGATTTTTACCATATATGTCAACCCTTTGAATTCTATCGTTTAAATATGAAGTCAGAAAGGTTGAGAGCCATGTTCCCAATACCGTAGTGTTGTAATTTCCTGACAATTATATCATGTCGGACGCAGTCAAATGCCTTAGATAAGTAACAAAAAACACCTCAGGCATCCTTTTTGCCGTGTGGCAACACTAAAGATAACATTTAAAATTTCTAACCTAAAAATGAAATTTAATTTTAAAGTAAATGTAGTGTTATTTAGCATAGAAAAAAAGAAGAAGAAGAAAGTTCCAAGGTGTAGCTGATACATACAGTTTGAGGAACAAAATACTAGTGCTTTGTATATACTATAACACAATTTATATAGACAACCAAGATGCCTGTGATGACTAGCCACAGCTAGAGATTTAGAAGAAAAGCTCAGAGTGACACTCGTAGAACTAAAAAAATATAAGGACCTGTCTGACAAATTACTACAAGAAAGAAAAGATAGCGAGATTGAAGCGAACAACATAGGGCAAAAGAACTCTGATCTAAAATGTGAGCTAGCTGATCTGTAGATCATCACAAAGTTATCTGACTCGCTTCATGTAAATGAACAGCTCAAGGACATTGTTGTATCGTTCAAACAGTGTAGTGACACCCACGAGCAGGCCTTAAGCCGCATATCAGAGCTAGAATTTGATTTGAGTAAGGCTCATCAAGAAATCCTAGTGTTAAGGTCTTCTTAATTCAATGAACGGACAGCTGACACTGTCAATCTTTACAATGAACTGATAGGTAGTGGCATTGAGTCTATTGGCCCTCAACCGATGGTTACCATAGACCTAACAAGTGATCACTTTTTATGTAGTAATTTAAATTCTATTAGGCATAAAAAAATTTAAAAAAAATTTTAAGTAAAAAAAATTGTACGCTAATGCCAGAAAACACTTAAAAAACGCAATTATTTTCTCAAATAAATGTAAATTTAATAAAAGAAAGGTTACTCTTAGAAGAAAAGCTGCAAAGCTGCACTGATGAATTGGAAAATACTAAGCGTTTGTATGATGATGACGTTCTGAAACTCCGCCTTGACCTGCTTGCTGAAGAAAAAATCTTGCAAGATATTTACTCTGGCTACATAATAACTCAAAACCATCTGAGTGAACATTATAAACAAGCAATTGGGCTGATGGACCTGGTTACTAGTAAAGTGAAAAGTGTGAGAGACATTGAGAGGGATAGCCCAAGCTCTCACAGTCAAGCACTGTCTAGAGCTGGATCTGATTCAATAGAAGCTTCAAATGATAAATTCATCTTATCAACGGACCACGAGGTTGAGAATGTCATGTGTCTAAATCTCTAGTCTATTAGGAAAGTTCTGGTGTTCTCAGATGCAATTGGCAGACATTTTGGATCACTATTAGGTAACTTGCAGCACTGTTCAGTAATAAATCTGGGTGATTTGTCTGAGAAGCTGCGGTGGGCACGCCGTCCACTCCTCACTTATTGGAGCACTGATTACATAGAATGCACTCAATGCGTCTAATATATACTCCATATATTTGTAAACCATATCGGGACGCCCACTTCAGACACGGTAACGTTATATTACCGTGCTTCAGACGTTTTATGGTTTCGAGACTAACTGAGGTGTGCAGTGGGAAACCCACCTGCTTGCTCGGTTATGACTTAGGCAGTGCATGCTCTGTGCATGGTTGCATTCGGGCGAATTGCGAGGGTGGCACTTATGTCGCAGCGCGCTCCTGCTATACTTCGTCCTTGCTACAATAGGGTGCGCAGCTCTAACGAAGTCAGAGTGATACATGTTGCATGGGCATGTTATGGGTCCACATGTGCAAAGTCTTCCAGAGCATCCTGTCGTATTGAGCACACGTTCGAAACGAAATGCGACATTAACAGTTCATAATCTAATTTGAAATTATTATTTCTTATTAAATGATTCACGCACCTAATTGAAATGTATAATATATTAATAACTCGGTTATTGAGCGGTATCAAGTAGATATAAAGTTAATATGAAGTGGTAACTTTGACTGTACACTATATTTGTTCTTTCGCACTTAATAACAATTGTACTTGTATTAAGTGTCTAATAAAATCATAATAATCGTGATATTATAAGTATGACGCAAGGTTAGGCTCCGTACTCACCCCCGACCAGGCACTTAGACCTTATTCCAAAATTATCGAACTAATATAACAAATATAGTCAAATATTTGTAAGTCCTGTATATAGCGAGCGGTTGGCTCATGTGTATGCAACATATACAGTATGCAGGCAAAGCTCGGAAAGTTCTTCACGACTTCGGACGGTATTAAGACTGGCGTTATATTCAGACTCAAGCCTCAATGCCTAGGTTCATACGTACTGAAAAATTATATATGTAATAGAAATTTCGTCGTGTTAATTTGTGTACGACCCAATTGGAATGATTATAATGAGTGCGACTAAGAGCTGTGTAAATACATTTATACAAAGCGTGAAGATAGCGAGTGAGCGTCGAGCTCGGCGTGTGTCGCAACCTCGCTCGTAGCACGTCCGCGCTGCGTGTCCAGCGGCTGCAGCGCGTCCGAGCACGTCCGTGTGCCCGTCTCTGTCCTCGGCACCAGGGAGCAGGCGATCCAAGCGTTCTAATCTCGTAGAGAACAAAATAGACTTACGCGCGGGACTACTCGCTCTGGGACTGGAAACTCGTTACGTCGATAGCCGACTCACAGTTTCCGAGTGCTCACTAGAATCGATTCATTTTGTTTTATCGCAGGCTAGGCTCGTTCAGGAACTGCGAAAGCGGGTCAGCGGGCGGCGGCCGCGGTCAACACTCGCTAACAATAACGAGGAAATCCATTAGAGCGCAGTGGCACGCCGCGCCACCACCGAGCGACGGCGGCGGCTGCTGCCACGAGGCGCCAGCCGAGAGAGGCGCGCGCGACTCTACTGCTCGCCGCCCCACGGCCCGAGACGAGCTCGAGCGTTTCCGCTTTATCTAATCGGAGGATGATAAAACGGAACTCCCACGTGTCTCGCCCTGCACCCGCGCACGGCCGCACCCGTGTGCACCTCTCGGCACTGCTGCATGGTGTCGAACCGTCCGCGTCCGTTGTACATCATCGGCTCCCGTCCCCGAGAGCCCGTATTGTCAGGGAAACGAGGTTCAGTACGTCCATTTGAACTAGTACAACGCTCATAAAAACGGTGCGCGAGCATAGTGCGATAAGAAACATCGTCAGAAACGAATGGGCACAAGCGGCGGCCGTATCGCGTCGACCCTTTTCCCTCGTACGTAGAGTCGCTGGTCGCGCGGAGGGCGCCGCTTGTCGCATACCGGCAGCGCTCGCACGCAGTTAACTGCCTCTCGCCCGTCACAGCGCGGCCACTAGGTACCAATAAAATTTGCAAAAACAAAACATTGCACCACGACGAGACGACCGGTACGCGATACAGCGCGACCTCTGCTGGACTCTACCACAGTGTCTGCTCTCATTCACTGTGCGGCTATGGATCACCGACACTCGTCCGATGGACTGACTGATGCCTTATCCATAACCACAATCCTTCAGAGAACATTGCGAAGATGACAATAGATGAATGAGCTGCAACTATACGTCAATATTGGATTAATGAATGGCAGTACCGTTATCGCAAAAGTGGCATTACGCAAGTATTGAATGGCAATGACTTGCAGTCCCGCTGCTGCAGGTACCTGGGGCCTTACTCCCACCTCTTAAGGTAGTCATGTTTTAACCTTACCATTAAATTTGGTACCTACCACCACGTCAATATAGCAAGCTTAAAATAATAATGGATTACGATAGACGTTATGATGACGTATTATCAAATAGTGCACTCAATTCACGTACCTACCTACTTTGCAACTGCGTTAGTGTTTTATTCGGATTGGGTATTATAGGTATTGATCTTGGAACGCACCATTAGTATCGATTTCGGCTAAAACAGTTTATGCCGTAAATAATATTCGATGTAGTATAGAAGTAATATGTTCGACCGTTTTGTGTCGGTGGGAGTACGATAGTAAGTATGATTATTGTAAGCTTCTTACAAAACGCTCCTGATTTATGATAGTTAGATAGTTTCGTAACAGGTGGGAGTAGGCCCCCGGGAGCCGAGCTGCGTCGTGTAGTGCATAACCGCGACGTTGCTGGTGCGGCTGGCGGCGCTGCCGACAAGCCTCACTTGCACACTATGACAATACCTTCCGTCTATCAGTACCAAGTGTACATTTAATGTTTTCCAAGTCCACTAGTTCGATTCTGAAGGTTCTAAATAATGTTGCTGAATCCTCCGTGATCTCATTGAACTCTAATCTTGTCTATTTAAAAATTAGAGGTATTGTATGTATACTTACTTGTCGAGATATAGTAAACGGTATATGAATTATAAACAGTTAGCTAAACATAATTCAGAAAAGCTTATTTCAGAATTACTAAGGGTTAATAAAGAGTGATATCAGAGGGAACGCCAACAGCTGGGCCCGGGCACCGGGAGCCGGGTGAAGGCGGGCGGGACGCGGGCTAGGGCGGATTGACTCACCGAAGTGGTACTCGTGCTTGGTGATGGGCATGGCGCCCTCCATGGCAGCCGTGTGTCAGCGCGGGGGCGGCACCTCGCGGCGTCGCAAGCGCATCTCGCGCCGAGTGGCGGCACTGTCGCGGTGTGAGCACGCGTGCGCGCGCCGGTCTCCAGCGCGCGAGTCCACTCCGGCGCCGCCGCCCGCACGCCGCCCGCCGGCCCCCGCGCGCCCGCGCCGCGCCCCGCACGCTCACGCAACATCACACGTCGCCCGCGCCGCCACGCCTGACCCCGGCGCGCCCGCGGCCGACGACGCTCCGCGGACCTCCCCCTGGCTGTCCCCGAGAGCGGCTCATTGTCTCTTTTACGCCTTTCGATCACACCCATCCAATATCATACGCGCTCATCTTCAAATCGTGCACAGGTGAAAACACCTGCGCTGATCCATATCGCTATCCAATCAAATGTAGTTAGAAAATCCTTTTCGATTGGAGCGACCGCAATCTAAGTAGCGATTGTATGGAAATATAGTACCTACAGTAGATTTGCTGTTTGCACCTTACCTATATGATCTATTATAGATGTGGCTGGCCCACTCACGTCTTCAACCTTATGACCTGCAGGGAGCAGCAAGTTACGTGGTTTGTCTGTTAGTTGCCAATGTAACACAACCCTCGCGGCCAAAAAACTAAGTTATCTGTTTTCCTTCAGAACGCTCAATATTAATTTCAATAATCATACATTATACAGAAATGTGTAATATATGATTATGCCTTTATACTTTATAATGCATTATTACGCCTGGTGCGTCTTGTAAGCGATGGGTGCCAACTTCAAAGAAACAGTTGGATTTTTTCTTGTTTTCAGAAATCTTTCAGGCTCTTTATACATAACTAGCTATAGGTAATGATTACGAAAAGTATCCAATGTCCTTCCAATAATACCTTACCTAATTAGACAGGCCGGTCGGCGCAGTTGGTAGCACCCCTGCCTTTTGAGCCGCTGGTCCCGGGTTCGATCCCCGGACAGGTCAAACATTTGTGTGCATGAACATGTCTGTTTGATCTGTGTCTGGGTGTGTATATGTATTTAAGTATGTATATCAGTCATCAGGTTACCATAGTACAGGCTCTGCCTAGTTTGGGACCTAAAGACTGTTGTGTGGATAAAAAAAACCTATAACCTATCTCCTTGTGAAATTACGTTTAGACGTGATAATGTAACAAACAGACAGACAGACAGACAGAGTAATAGAGTTTCTAACGTTTTTATAATAATGACTAGCTATTGCCCGCGACTTCGTCCGCGCGGAATATATACATTGGGCAGCATTTTGGGCAGCTGTCTGCACGTGTGCAGGAGCAGCCGCACTTTGCCGTACCAGAGAACCGTCGTGCAGTTGCACTCGCACATTTATAGTCAGACAAAACTGTTGTAAGTGAACCCGTCATGCAGACGATTCCTCACAGGCGTGTATTTCGTCCGCCGGTGTACCCCCAGTAATAGCCAGCAGGGTCCACCAGCTACAAGTCCCACTGTCCCTCCCGTGACATCCAGGCTGCTCTTCATATCTTTAATTGTGCGATCTAGTACTTCGTGTGACGTGTATTAAATATTAACACTGCATTTTTTTTAAACAAACAAGTTTCTGAATAATAGACGTAGGTAGCTATAGGAAACATAGCCAGATTCGTTTGGAATTCCATACGAACGTTCCCCTACCCTGCATGTGCCCTCTCCCCATGCTGCACCCAAGCCCAAACCCCGCGTAGGCCCCTTGTTTTACCTAGTCTACATTCTAGAGGTTGTTGCCGTCTTTGGCTAAGTATGTTCAGGAATGACCTGCTAGAGTATTGGATAGACTTTGGTTACTCGTAACTGGGCATGTCCACTACTTCCCGGGACACAGCAGTTCGGTCCCAACAGTATGCGAGCTTCTTCGTGAGTGTTCTCCGTATCGTTACACGCTGCATGTGATATTATGTTTAAGTATTACCTATAATTTATAAGTTGCGAAGGATAGGGGTAGTAGAGATTAGTATGGAAGTATGGTTTGTTCTGATTAGCACCGTCTTGCACGACCCACTCATTTTCAAAGCTCATAAACGAATCCCATTACAAGGTACTCTGATTCACCTGGGGCCTTATTTGCTATGACCAGTTAACAAGTAACGCGGGGCGTTACAACATCTTCAAGGAATGATTGCGAATTAGTATTGATTTCACGGTCATTCCTTGAAGATATCATATCGCACCGCGTTACTTGATAGAGTGGTCATAGCGAATAAGGGCCCTGGGTATTTTGATTTGTTGCTTAGCTTGGATGTTACATTACAGCAGACTAGCAGCAGTTGTAGGTAGGGACTAGGGGTCACTCCTCAACCCGCCCTTTTTGGGAGGTCGGAGACTGTCCAGCTAAATATAACTGGACATTGACTTTTGTGACAAAGTGCCACTAGTGAACGCAGATCTGCAGTCCGTCTGTAGAACTAATGCACCCTACTACATATGAGTGACATGAACTCTTCCTAATTTCCAGATTGTAATTTTAATAGTATATGATAGTTACATGCTTAAAACAGCACATCATATATGTAATTTTAGTGGTATGAATCAATAGTCAATGGGATTCAGGAACTGTTTTTGAATGATGTCAGTAAAATATACTGGTCACCTGTAAGTTTCCTGGTATTGACTGCTACTGGCACGGATGATACATTAATTGATGAGCATGAGCGTGAGTATAAAATACAATTATGAATCAACTGTACGATATACATACTCCTCTCAGGCCGATCAAAATAATTACGTGCCAGCGCCCTGGCTTACAGAACATATAAACAGCATAATTACGTGCCAGCGCCCTGGCTTACAGAACATATAAACAGCATAATTACGTGCCAGCGCCCTGGCTTACAGAACATATAAACAGCATAATTACGTGCCAGCGCCCTGGCTTACAGAACATATAAACAGCATAATTACAGCATATAAAAATATCATAGAAAAGTCTAAGTATAGGTGTCGACCAACTCCGGTATGAAGAAAACACGTAATGTCCGGTTAATATTTACCCTTCAGAAAATTAGATTGCAATCACCACCACCTGGTCCGTTTAACAGTAACCCTTCAGAAAATTAGATTTCAATCACCACCACCTGGTCCGTTTAAAAGTAACCCTTAAGAAAATTATATTGCAATCACCACCACCTGGTCCGGTTAACATTAGCTCTTCAGAAAATTAGATTGCAGTCAACACCACCCGGTCCGGTTAACATTAGCCCTTCAGAAAATTAGATTGCAATCACCACCACCTGGTCCGGTTAACATTAGCTCTTCAGAAAATTAGATTGCAGTCAACACCACCCGGTCCGGTTAACATTAGCCCTTCAGAAAATTAGATTGCAATCACCACCACCTGGTCCGGTTAACATTAGCTCTTCAGAAAATTAGATTGCAGTCAACACCACCCGGTCCGGTTAACATTAGCCCTTCAGAAAATTAGATTGCAATCACCACCACCTGGTCCGGTTAACATTAGCTCTTCAGAAAATTAGATTTCAGTCAACACCACCCGGTCCGGTTAACATTAGCCCTTCAGAAAATTAGATTGCAATCACCACCACCTGGTCCGGTTAACATTAGCTCTTCAGAAAATTAGATTGCAGTCAACACCACCCGGTCCGGTTAACATTAGCCCTTCAGAAAATTAGATTGCAATCACCACCACCTGGTCCGGTTAACATTAGCTCTTCAGAAAATTAGATTGCAGTCAACACCACCCGGTCCGGTTAACATTAGCCCTTCAGAAAATTAGATTGCAATCACCACCACCTGGTCCGGTTAACATTAGCTCTTCAGAAAATTAGATTGCAGTCAACACCACCCGGTCCGGTTAACATTAGCCCTTCAGAAAATTAGATTGCAATCACCACCACCTGGCCCGGTCATTAACCCTACAGTGATATAATATTATCCGATCAACAACATACATGTGAAATGAGAGCCAAGTTCAATATTATGTTCCAATCCTTAGTTGTTGACTTCCACGACAAAATAAGTGAGATTTAAATAGGTGCCAATTTCAATATTTATTTATAACAACATTAAATATCGTTTCTTCTTATAAGTTACGATAATATAATTGAAGCCTAAGGTCTGACTTGGTCAGTTTTTACATACGAAATGAAAGCTTTCGCAAGTTCTAAAGCTTTAAGAGGATTGCATAGCTAGTAATTTCCATGCTAAAAGAGAAAACTCTTTTCTACCTCTTAACATTGTCCGCTTTCAGTGATTTTTTTTTCATGGAATCATGACATTGTTTACTATGCCGATACATTCTGATTTTTTCAGTTTTTTAAGTTCTAAAAAAGGAAATTTATATTTCTTTGAAATATTTGCATCCCAAAAAACGGATGCCATGACTTTGCCCGCCGATAAAACCACCTTTGCCTTTTTGGGGTGGGCGATCCTGCTCTTTTCCATTGTTTCGACTGTTCTTTTGTCTCGGGTGTATTGTGGTGAACCCAGGTTTCATCCATGGTTATAAATCTTTTAACAAATTCTATTGGGTCAGCTTCATATAACTCTAAACAGTCGCGAGAAGTTGTGAGTCGGTTGCGTTTTTGTTCCACTGAAAGCAGTTGTGGTACTCACCGCGCAGACACCTTACAGAATCGAAGTTCAGTAGTAATTATACGATGTGTTCGCTCAGATGAGATGCCTACAGTCTTAGCTATCTCCTCGACAGTCAATCTTCGATCAGATAAAATTAAATCACAGGTTTTTTCTTTGTTTTGATCAGTGGAAGCAGTCGAAGGCCGGCCACTACGGGGCTCATCTTGAATGGTCTCGCGACCACGTTTAAACTCTGCCACCCAGTTTTTAAGACATACAGTACAATAGCAGACATGTCTTCGTGTATAGCTTTTGGAGTTAAACCTTTCAAATTCAGGTATTTTATCACTGCACGATGTTCAGTTTTATCCATTTTCAAAAATAGCTCTGACTTGACTTACGGTATCACGTGTAAACGAACAATGAGTTACTGTGAATAAACTAAACTGTGCATACTTGTTGCTAAATAATGTAACTATAAAATGAGGGTAGTTATAAAAAAAACAATGACTTTAACCATGTCAGGCTAAGTAATTTTCGAATGACCCTCGATGAGAACTTGCCAAGTCAGACCTTATAGGCTTCGATTATATTATCGTAAATTATAAGAAGAAATGATATTTAATGTTGTTATAAATAAATTTCAGGACTGATTAGTGAAATTGGCACCTATTTAGATCTCACTTATTTTGACGTGGAAGTCAACAACCAAGGGTTGTAACATAATATTGAACTTGGCTCTCATTTCACATTTATGTTTTTGATCGGATACCATTACTTTTTGTATAGAAATGTTTTGTAGTTCATCATCATCATCATTATCAGCCGGAAGAACATAGGCCGTCCACGTCCACTGTTGAACATAGGCCTGCCCCATAGAACGCCACTTGGACCGGTTACCAGCTTCCTGCATCCAGCGATTCCCCGCGGTTTTGACGAGGTCGTCGGACCACCTAGCGTGGGGCCGGCCTACACATCGTCTTCCGGTGCGTGGTCGGAACTAGAGAATCTTTCGTTCCAAACGGTTATCAGTTCTGCGAGCGATGTGACCTGCCCATTGCCACCTCAACTTGCTAATTTTGAGAGCTATGTCGGTGACCTTAGTTCTCCTACGGATCTCCTCATTTCGGATCTTATCACGCAGGGAAACCCCAAGCATAGCCCTCTCCATTGCTCATTGAGCGACTTTAAGCTTGTTAATGAAGCCTACAGTGAGGGACCGCGTCTCAGTGCCATAAGTCACTGGCAACACACACTGGTTGAAAACCTTGGTTTTCAGGCTCTGACGTATTCGGGACGAAAAATGGATCGAAGCTTCCCGAACGCTGCCCATTCGAGCTGGATTCTTCGTGCGACCTCCTTGTTGAAGTTGGACCTACTTAATTTAACAGTCTGTCCCAGGTAGACGTACTCGTCAACTTCGAGTGTATAGTTTTCAACAAATACCGGTATAGGTGGAACATGGACGTTGGACATGATTTTCATATTCATATTCATATCATTTATTGCATCATACATGTAACGGGGATCTTAAATATTACAATACTGAGTCATATATGTACCCAATTCAGGGCATTGCAATATGAGTAGAAGCGGACCGATATATTATTACATTTTTCGTCTAAATTTATCCTTAAAAAAAATCGTCTAGACTATAATAACTTCTAGTGAGTAATAGAGTTCTAAGTTTAATTTCAAATATTTGGTCTTTATCTTGAGCTTTTATCGTATCCGGAATTTTATTATACATTTTTACAGCCATGATGTTTGGGCCAGAACTGTGTATTTTTAATCTTGAAGAGGGTAGTATTAAATTATGTTTATATCTAGTTTCGTAACGTCGCGGTTGGTCAATTTTTTTGCCGAAAAATACAGGGTATTTTCTGACGAATTTGCAAATCTCTAAAATGTAAATTGATGTTAATGTCAGTATTTTAAGTTTGAAGAAGTGAGGTTTGCAGCTATCTGGTTCTTTAATGTTACTTAATATACGTATACATTTTTTTTGCATAATAAAGATGTCTTGTGCATCAACACGGTTACCCCATAGTATAACGCCGTATCGCAACCAGGCTTCTGCATAAGCATAATAAGCAGACAGTGCTGTTTTCGCGTCTGTTACTTTTTTTAATTCTCGTAGTGCATACGTGAAGCTAGACAATTTATGTTTTATGTTTTTTTATATGGCTCTTCCAATTTATATGAGTGTCAATATCTATTCCCAGTAATGTAAATTTTATTCAATTTTATTCAATTTTATTTAATGTATATTTCATCTTATCCATGTTCATCTTAAGACCAACCTGTTGGGAAATTCTACTGAGGCCGTTAAGCATGTTGCCGATATCCTCAAGCGACTCCCTAATTATGACTATATCATCGGCAAAACGAGGGTTACTGATGTATTCGCCATTAATGTTGATGCCAGATCCTTTCAAGCCCAAGAGTTTGAAAATATCCTCCAATGCGTTAGTGAACAGTTTCAGAGAGATGCCTTCTCCCTGTCCCTCTTTGCAATGGGATAATCGGACTGACAAAGTGGCCTTGCTGTATAAACACTTCAACGCTTTGATATACCTGTAGTCAATTTGGCATCGCTGCAAGGACTGCAGCACGGCCCACTTCTCTAGAATCTGGAACTCATCAAACCTGTGTGCGAGACGGTTTGTGATGACTCTCGAAAACAGCTTGTACACGTGGCTCAAGAGCGATATGGGCCTATAATTCTTCAATAAGGTTTTGTCACCTTTTTTGAAGAAGAGCGCCACCACGCTGTTGTGCCACGTTTCCGGCGTTTTGCCTTCGAAGATGACAGAATTGAATAACTTCTGGAGGACTACGGCTGAACTTCTAAAAGCGGGTGATAAACCGATACTTTGGTTTATCACCCGCTTTCAGAGGTTCAGTCGTAATTGCGTCCTCTCTTGGCGCCTTATTGTTCTTAAGCTGTTTGAGAGCCATTCTAATCTCGTACAGGCTGATGTCCGGGATGTCTTTGGTATAATGTCGGACCAACTTTGCTCTGGTGTCCTGAGCTGCATCAGTAACGGGTTCGCGCGTCGAGATATATAACCTTCGATAGAAGGTCTCAATCTCTCTCAGAATCTCAGGCTTGGATTAACTGCCATTTTCGGTCCTCAGTTTGCTTTTGCCCAATAGACGAATTCTTTGCAAACACTTTAAAGCCTTGGTTCCGCTCAATTGCTGCCGTAATACGCGCAGTATTAAAAGCACGCAAACTGTATCGCATGGACTTCCAAATTCGTCTATTTAGTTTACCGTAGTCCGACATGGGTGGGGTACTGGCTTAGAGTAGTACCTCCCCAACTCTACCCTCTAGGGATAACAATCGGAAGGTGGGCAGCAGCACCTTCCCAGTATTAAAACCCTAAAACTGCGCTTGCCAACCCACCTGCCAAGCGTAGCGAGTATTGGCAAAATCCCCCCAATGACGGACACAACAGGAACCAGGCCCCCAGTCCCCGGCAGCCTCGCTATTCATGGCTACGGTAGCGGCCACGGTAACGGTGGGGCAGGGGGTGCTAAGAATCCCTGGCAGACGCCCGGCTACCACCCCCAACGACGACGACTGGCCCTGGTAACACACAACATACGCACGATGAGGACAGACGAGAAGATATAGGTATGAGCGGGAAGAAGAAATGAGTAAGTTACACTGGGACATTGTGGGGTTATCTGAAGTCCGTAGAGCGGGTGAGGACACGATAACTCTAAAATCAGGTAACCTTCTCTACTACCGGGAGGGCGACCAACAGTCCCAAGGTGGTGTCGGTTTTCTCGTCCACAAGTTCCTTACTAACAACATAGTTACGATCCATAGCGTTTCCAATAGGGTCGTATACCTAACACTTAGAGGCCTGTTAATGTTTAGTAACATATTGGATGGATGGTGACATGGTATATCCATTAAAAAAATGGGTAAAGTGGCAAGGCTATTGATATGAACTTATTAGTGATAATTTCGAGAAGAACAATTGAAGAGACTACAGCACCTGCCAATTTCAGTCATACTTTAAAATATTTAGGCAGGTGGTGACTTGCCACCCACTAAACGGGCCCCCCATAAAGGCTAACATTAATGGTGACAAAGGGACAACTTTGGTGTGAATGGCTAAAGGGTATCGATAAATGTGCTGCGGTGTCACTAGAGCGCTACTACCGGCATTATGCCCTTTAACACTTCCACCCTTGGAGCTTTTTGTTACTTGCTCTTGTGTTTCCACCCCCAGACGGCCAATTAAGGCAAGCCGGGGGTAAGGGGTCTTATTTAGACCCAAGTAGAATCAGGCCCACGGTTTTGCCACTCAACGACAGCTCGCCACAAAGCCGCCTGCAGTATTATTATTTAAACTTTTTCACGTCTTTGTTATCCGGTCCTTTACAAAGGCATAAGTTGGGCTACAGCCAACGCTTAGAGACCTGTTTGGTATAAAATATACAAAAGTGTATAAAAACAGAATTTGGGATGACGGTGACATGTATTATCTATTACAAAAATCGGTTAAATAACAAGGCTATTGATATGAACTTATACATGTAAGGAAAATGATACTGGCCCTGGTAACACACAACATACGCACGATGAGGACAGATGAGAAGATCTATCTAGATATAAGCTGAAAGAAGAAATGGGTAGGTTACACTGGGACATCGTGGGGTTATCAGAAGTCCGTAGAGCGGACGTGAGAACACGATAACCCTAAAATCAGGTAACCTGCTCTACTACCGGGAGGGCATAAGATAGTGTCGGGTTTCTCGACCACAAGTCCCTTACTAACAACATACCTAGTTAGTACGATCGATAGCGATTCCAATAGGGTCGTATACCTAATACTCAGAGTATCCAAAAGATATTCGCTGAAGGTCATTCAGGTATACGCACCGACGAAGTCGCACCCGGATGATGAGGGTGAGGATATGTATGAGGACATTAGTTGGGCCATACATACCTCTGAAACGCACTTTATAGTTGTTATGGGGGAATTCAACGCGAAGTTGGGTAAGAGAAGCGAGGATGAGTTGAAAGTGGGGCAATTTGGCTATGGACAACGGAACCGTAGGGGACAGAGTTTGGCTGACTTCCTGGAGAAAGAGGGACTCTTTATGATGAACACTTTCTTTCAGAAGCCACCTCATAGGAAATGTTTCCACGAGAAATGATATTGATTTCATTATGACCACCAAGAGACAAATATTAACTGATGTCACCGTGATCCACAGGGTGAAAATCGTTTTTCATTCCTTTCTTTATTAATTCCTGGAAAGCATTTTTTGTCTTTTTTTTATTTAATCTAGACCGGATTAATCCCTTTAGCCATGGCGTTGAACCGGATCAACCCTTCAACGCCATTATTAGTAGTAATATTATTTTAGTTCAATTGTGTTCAATTATGTCGTAGCATCGAACAGAAAACGGTTACTTTAGATTTACCTTTGTTAAATCGAATGACGTCACAGTAGGCCATTTCTATTTTTATTATTGGAAGCATTAGATCGCGCCAACTTGAGGTTTAATCTGTTAAACTCATCACAGCCATTTTTTTATTTACACAGTACTGTACAGGTCTACGGTGGCACTTACAAATTGTCAATTACATTTATTATTTCTTAAATCGACAACTGGATCGGAACGCGACCACGACTGAGAAAATCTGATAAGAAACTCAGCAGGCTTGTCTTTTACATTTTTTTTATCGCTATGTTCTTAATGTATTTAAAAAATGTTTGTTTATTTTTAGCTCCAGTGTGTTGCCTTACAAAAGAGACCATAATAATGGCATCAGTAGGGCAAGACACGCTACACTTTGACATCTTAGTACACGAGTAGATAGATCCTGGAGTGATCAGTCCCAAGCTGTTTTATCCTCCAAGTAATCCTAAATTTTGTATTAACCTTTTTGACAGAGTTAATTTTAATAGCAATTTTAAACTTATTAATATGCAATTCTCGGATAACATTGGGAACTTTATTATAGAATCGTATATATACATTGTCCCATAAAAGAATGACTAATTCTGTGGAGAAGCGTTCCATGTACGGACAGCTTTTGCTTATTCCGCGTGTTGATGGAATGAGTATTATTCCCTTTATCAAAACTGTTAATGTTTTTCTTGACTCACTTTAGATTTTCATAAATAAACTGAGAGACAACAGTTAGAATGTTTATATTTTTAAAGTTCTGTCTAAGGGAATGGGAGAAAGGGAGCAAAACTGCTCGTATAGCCCTTTTTTTTTGCAGCATGAAAATAGAATTAACCCGTCCGCATCAGCGCAAACAATAACAATAGATTTATGAATGAAACTTAACTCGAACGAGTCTTGCTGAGTCGGACAGATTAAGATCTGCAGAACATCCCCAGGAGCAGTATGCCATAAGTCATTACGCTACGGAAATAACTAAAATAAACTAATCTAGCTGTGTCTACATCAGTTAATAGTCTATTTTTTTTTAACAGCATGAGTCGCTTAACTGAGCTTACTAGACAATTTTTTAATGTGGGGATCCCATTGAAATTTAGCGTCTATAGTAATTCCTAAAAAGACCGTTGACTCCACAAGGTCCAACCCTGTTGTATATTGGATTCTACTTGTCTCACATCTGGTGTCGTGAACTTTATACAATTAGTTTTCTTCTCATTGAGGAGAAGATTATTTGTATTGAACCAATTCACAACTTTAGCTAGTGCATTATTAACATCGTCATGGTATAATAACTGTCTTTTCATTTTAAACTAGCTGCGCTCCGCGGTTTCACCCGCGTGGTGATGGGTGATTATAATGGTGAATAGGATACTATTCTACTGCTGAAAGAATTGTTTGAATCGGTTTAGTAGTTTTCTTGTTTCCATTACAAACAAACAAACAATGAAATCTTTCTTTATTTTTATTAGGATTAAATACTAAAGGAGGTACGAATAATGTGGTATTGTATATTATTAATCGGTTCGAATCAGCAAGCCTCCAGTTCATTCATAAAGCTTTTGTTATAGCGTAAGCCTGATGCGGACAGAAACTAGTTAGTGTGACAACTGTCATTACAGTAAAATATATTGCAACATTTTTTTTTGTTCAATAGATGTCGCTCCATCCCCATATGAGAGTTACAATCAGATAGATAGAAAGTTAAAGTTCGATGCTCGGACTCGCGTCTCGGTGGGCTAGTGGGCTAGTGGTCACGACGTCTGACACGTATTGTCGGAAGACACGGGTTCGAATCCCGTCCGAGGATTCGAATATTCATCTCTAAATTAAATTGCAATATGTAGTATCGCTAAGCAGGCGTAAGTGATTTAAAACAGTAATACCATACCTGTAATGGTTGACATAAAAAAATAAATGAAAGCCTTTTATCTCCTACAATAATGTAACATAGTTGGCTTATGTAATTAACTATTGAATTTTATTTTACACTTTAATCTCTCCAGCGTAGGCTCCCCTAACTCTTTCCACGCTACTCTTTCTCTTGCCTCCCTCATCCAGTCAGGTCCCATTATCCTAGAGAATATGTCCCTCCATCTTTTCGGCGAGGATCCGCCGTTTACCGTCACCATATATGACCACGACCACTCTGCCAAGAGTGCCCGACTAAGAAGATTATAACAATAAAGAAGAAAAATATATGATTGTTTGTTTGTTCTTAATGGATTCACGTAAAACTACAGCTGAATCAATGCTTTCACGAGGTTAGAGCTACGAGTAATTACATGATATCTGAGTAACATACGCTATATTTGATTCATCCTCATCATCATCCATCACCACGGAGGTGAAACATCAGTCTAGCGATCTTGAGCGAATGCATTAACAACTTACATTTTATTTTCCAACACAACATAACAAATAGTTTCACCTATTTATCCTCGAAGGGAACGCAGCGGCGTTTTAAAGTAATCTTTGTTTAATATTGAATTACATGACTTTGAATAAATATGCAATATATTTATGACCTCTCATTTTTAAGTTTTAAATTTTCACACTTGGTTGAATGGTATATATTGTATCAAACCATGCTGCTAATCCCTCGGTAGTATGATACGGATCGGCTTCCACCATCTCATTCAATGAACCGTTATTTACCTTATTGACATGTCTTCCTTTTTGTTCATTCTGCAAGTCGAGGTTTCCAATATGAAAGTGTTTCAACCAAAACGCACGGCGCGTTCGTTAGCCGCATCCTCTCCAAACACAGTATTGACATTTCGAGCAGTTTCTGCGGCGCGGCGTGAGTCTCGTCTCGCGTCGGAACTCGTATTCGAAAATTACTCTGATTTTAGCTGGTTCCGTCTGTACGTTAAAAAGTTGAATGTAAAAATAATTGAAAGTCGAACAACCAAATGCATCTTTATTTTTTAAAGATTTGATTATACTTAGTTTACGTGTGAACAAAGTTTCACTCTGAAATCTGACACTATGAAGGTTTAATTTTAATTCTTAGTGGCTAACGCGACCAATCGGCATTTTCATATTTAAGCCCCTACTATGGCTACGCTCCGGAGAGCGCCGAAATCACTCGCGGCGTTCGTGCACATTCCCATACAAGCCCACGATCATCGTGAGCGAATTCGATACGTCATCGACGACGTCACCGAAAACGCTCACACCGCGACCACAAAGGGCGTTCAGAACCTCAGAGTGCGGTTGTTTAGTTGTTTTCTAATTTGCTCTGAGGTACGGAACGGCCACGGTTGTTTTATAACCTCAAACAGACCTTGACAGATTCGACATTGACAGATCACTTGATCCTTACCTAATTTTCACGGCGTTAGTGCGAAAAGTTGCACTCCGAGTGCGCTCTCACCGAGGTTCTGAACGCGCCCCAACGCTCGTGGTTCGAAGGTGGATTTACGTGGTCTTTGCGAGCTGTCACTGTCAACCAAAAGGAACAGCAAACCAGGGTGTGACAGTTGTGAGCGTTGACAACGCTTGCCGGAACGTACCCTATACTGAAAAGTTATTGCATCTTTGCTGTGAGTTGAGAGAGTTTCTTATTATTAATGTTACTCGTAGTTTTTTACTAGAAAAGTCACCTAAAAACATCTTATAAGGCGTATTGTAAATTATTTCATATTATGCGTCATTCAAAAGGTTATATCATAAAAAAACTTATTTTGAGACTGTGGTATTCTCATTATCAAAAACAAGGTAACCGAGTACTCTTTGCCTTAATTATTTAGTTTACCTATAGACAAACACATTATTCGCTGATAGAGTTGAAAAGTTGTATTTTTCTCACCAGAGTAATATTGTTTTTATGTCTCGTGCCTTAATCACTCACTTTGCTCAGTAATCTATATTATTTTGAAATAGCTTGCTTGTCTACTTGGTTGCTTACCAATTTATTTTTTTTTCAAAATTGGGTTCGTATGTTTGTACAATTGCCATTCCTCAAGTATATATACATTGAATATAATCACAGACCATATAACCAATACAGGATATATGGTCTGTAAATATAACAAGCAAGTCAATAATGTTGCGCAAATTTAGATTTTACATACATATTAATGTCACATTAATCAGCACGGGAAGCAACAGCTTTCCAACCAAAAAAGAATTGGTTCACCCAGTCAAAAGTTATGAGGAAACATTTAAAAAACAGTCGAATTGAGTACCTCCTCCTTTTTGGAAGTCGGTAGAAAACAATATTAATAGCGAGTTAACATTACAGTCCCAAACTCGTCTCTACAAAAGTCTCGTCGGGTACATAAGTGAGCAGTGAGCAGAGTCGATTTTAGAATTAAAGCCCAGTTTTTGAGTGTAGTGAATTAAAACGTAAGATAACCCAAAAACTTCAATCAAAAGGTATTTTAATAATCTATGTGTATAACATCTATGTGTCAAGCTCACGAGAAGTTCAAAATAAAGTAAAATGAAATGAAATGAAATGAAATATTTGAAAATAAAATGAAATGAAATATTTATTTATTAGAAACACACAAAATATAACAAAAAACATAAAAAAACAGTATGCAGACAATGGTAAGTAAGGTGATTATTGCTGGCAAAAGGGTTACACTCAGCATAATTCATGCTTCCGCGACGCTGTTTTTCAGTGTACCCCTACGCTCGGGCTGGCGTTCGCCGAGATAGGTGTAGCGAAAGAGGGAGACTACGTAGAGTTTCTAATTAAATACAAAACAGCTACACATAGAAACTAAGCGTGCGATGGAACAAAACTATACTAACAAATAAATATAATATATAACATCAATGCATATGATAGAGCCGTAAGTGCTGTGTTTATGTTGTGATGATGTATGTATGTGAGTGTGAGGGAAGGTGCGTGTGAATGTGTTTAAGTGTAGTTGTGAGGGGGTAATTTCATATTTAACTTTGTGTATTAAAGGTTGCTTCAAAATTTCTCTTTTGCCGATCAAGTAAATTAACTTTAACTTTTTTCCTGAAATTATATATGCTTATTGTCTCAGAGGAAAAAGAAAAAGTAAAAGAAGTTTCTTCTTCTTCTTCTTATGTCGCTTTTTAACGTGGGAATACGTTACTCTGCCAGTGACATGTTCTTGCACTCCAAAAGTTTTTGGCGGATATTTGCCCTTGCACTCCCCCAACCCTGAAGGAGTGACCATTGTACGGTACGGAATCAAATGAAAGTAATAAAAATATAAAAAGCATTAAAACGTTTATTATTGGTTTTAATAAAATTACATAACATATAAATAAATGGTGTGAAAACAAGCGATAAAAGAGAGTTAATATCAGTAGGTTTAGGGATATCATAATTAAGTTTATCATACAAAGAACAACTTAACTTAGGACATGAAAAGAAAATGTGATTTAAAGTAAAAGTAGTTTAAATCACAGTTTTAGTTTTTCACACAGTCTCAAGGTACCAACTAATATCAAATAAGTAGCACCATCTAGCGACTATTTGTGAACTTACTTCGAAGAGTACGCAGAGCTGCTTCAACCACACCACACGAGTAGAAATAGGTGTATTTATACCTACATAGATTTGCTGCAGTGTAGCTAGCTAGCTGTAGTTGCTCACCAGGTAGCAGCACTGTACGTAGATGGCGCTGAAATGCTATAATATACACTGCAAGGGCCTGAGACAACTAAATAACAGCTGCTATCTAGGTAAGTAGATGTTTCTAATTCTAAAGTAAGGTCTTTATTCCATTTTTGTATTGTAACATTTTCGTAAGAGTATTTGCAAGAATATAATCCGTCAATTATATGAAAATATTAACTAATATCGAGTTATTAGTTAGATATATAAGTACATAAGTACTTACTTAGTTGAAATTGGGTATAATCACTTTTTAGAATGCTTTATAAATAAAATTTATACTGAATCAGGCCCGTTAATTTCACTAATCAATTAGGTACTTACAAATACAGTTAAGTGGTTTTGGTGTCGGTAAGTACCTAGTTGTGGTGCAAGGCATACATTCATACGTAAGTATATTATTATTATACTCACAGTATGAGTGCATTATATAATATATATTTATTGACACTATGCTGCCTTGCTTATTTCACTTTACCAATAAATTAGCTACTTAAGTAATTCCAAGGATAAGGTAGCCCACTATTAGTTAGACGTCCCATCAGAATCAGAGAAGTAACTAGCAGTGGCTGCCGTCTGCAACAGAATGTATCTGCTGAGTGCTGGCAACTTTTTAATTCAGTGTAGAGTAGGCCATCGGGACTAGCGCTCACGTCTGCTGTCGGGTAGCCATGGCAACGGCGTGCGACAACGTGGACACGGAGGCCGCCGAGCATGAGGTCACGGTGCGGGACGCGACGCGGGACGACATGCGCACCATACACGCCATGATACACGTATGTCTTATAATAACAACAAAAGACTTATGCAATAACCAGTATTGTAATAGGCAATATGTCTAGTTTACTTTTTCAGTTATGTGTCATCAAATCACATCACATTCCACGCACATAATTACGTCGTCGCAAATTCCCTACTCAATGATTCTCGAACACCAGTGTACGTGCGCTGTACGCATCAGCTCTATACCACTGGTGGCACCTCACTCGCGCTCGCTGTGCCTCATTATTTCCGCTCGACTATTCCCGACACTCTCTTGATAACAGTAGTCTCTACGAGATGGCGCTTTCCTAAACGTAAAACGCCATCTGGCAGAACTTTCGCACCGATTGAAAATGTAACAAATACTTACTTTATATTGTATCTTCCTCTGTATGACAATAACGTTCACATATACATGTAGGCTTTATTTACCGCACGTAGAGGGCATGTATTCTAAACACTGGAGATAACAAACTTGACTCAAAGGAAACATTCGTTTGTTTTTTTAAACAAACTTATCTGCATTCAAAGTTTTTCAAAAACTTGCTTGCCACACCCGTGAATAGAACCGGCTAAATACGAAAAAATAACATCCTGTAGTACTTTTATTATATCGATAGGGTCAACCATAGGGATCAACTTTATCTAATAAACATTGTTAATTAAATGAAAAGACCATAAAATATTAACTTATTTCAATGAAACAAAAAGTTAAACTAACTAATTAAGTAAGTTATCTCTAAATGTCTGCATTTTTTTGGCTAAGTACATAAATTACTTTAAACAATTAATTACTAGTATAATTTGCAAAATTGAATTGAGAATCTCAGTTCGTACCTCGTTTAAAGTTGCATAAGAGTTTTTGTATTATTTTTACATTTTCTGCTCATAAAATATAAAGAGGTGAGGTCGTGGTGATCTCGTAGCGTAGGCCATCTGATTATGCCGTTTGTACCAATCCATTTATTGAAATTGTGATTCTGCTGTTATGGGCTGGAGCACTACCTTGATGTACAATAGTACGGTTTGCTCTTCTTCGGGTTTCGTTTAACTCATTTCTTATGAGGTCCAGTTTTTCAAGATACCTGACAGTGTACACGTGGGCTAACACTACCACATTTCTTATAATCCCGCACCAAACGTTGTAAGAGAATTTAAGCTTACTTGACGGTTTTAGCCGGTTGGGTTCCGGGGTGCGGCAAGCGAGTTTTTGAAAATCTATGAACACTAATTTATTTCATTTTAAAATCAAGGAATGTTTCTTTTGTGTAAATTTGATATTTACAGTATTTAGAGGACTTTCCCGCCAAGGTGGGGTTCTAAAATTTCCATCCAGTAGTAGTAGTACAATATACTTACGGTGAAGCACAGGCTATCATCGAGCGGCACTCTCCGTACACATTGTGAATGTAGAAGTAGAACGCTTTATGTCGTGCCTAAAGCTGCTGGCTACTTCGGTTATAAATCGCTTATAGAATCAAAGAAATCGATCGGTATTGTCGCCTTTCTCTGCTTATTCGTGTGAATAACGATGGAGACATTAAACTATGTAACTCAGAGCGCATTCCAAAATGTGTACAAGGAATACAAGTATATATACTCGTAGTAACCACGTCTATATAGTATAGGCACTTCCAAGTGATGCCGAACTAGTCGAGTCGGCCTCCAAACTCACACTCAAACTCAAATGATTTATTGCTTATGTGCCAAGTTAACATACAATGCAGGTGTTGTTGCATAAGGTTTACAATAAGTACATGTCACATGTTACCCCCGGGGGGTGTTGCAATTGTGCAGAGAGGACCAGTCTATTTTAACGTATTATCATTGAAAAAATTGTCAATAATATAATAACACTTCTGCAAAAGTATTTTTTTAAGTGTGAATTTGAATACGTTAATTTTATTTTCGCCTTTTATTTTGTTATGTAGTGTATTATAAATTTTAACTGCCATTGCCGTGGTACCGGAACTGTGCATTTTCAGTCTAGAAGTAGGTATTAAAAGTGTATGTTTCCGTGTTGGTCTAAGGGGATAATTTCTCGTCTGTTCACATGCTTTTAAAAAGTATTGAGGATATTTTCGAATAAACATGCACATTTCCAAGATGTAGATGGAGGTGAAAATGCTGACCGCATTTGATATTTGATAAAATATGGTTTATGGAAATGACGTATTGTTAAATCTGGAAATTCTATGTTTGCAAGTATTCGTAGGCATTTCTTTTGTGCGATGAAAAGGTTATCTACGTTTACACTATTTCCCCATAGTATGATGCCATATCTTAACCATGAGTATGCATATGCGTAATAAGTGGTCATAGCGGCATCAAGTCCAGCTGCTCGCCGCAGTTCCCTTAGTCCATACATAAAACTTGATAATTTTAATTGAATTTTTTTAACATGTATTTTCAAATTTACATGCGAGTCTAGTTCTAAACCTAGCAATAAAGCAGTGTTCACACATTCAATTTTTGTATTATTATAACAAAAGTTTATGTCAATAGGCGGTTTTTGATACGGGCGAAATTGCATTAATTTTGTTTTTGATATATTGAGGGCAAGGTTATGTTCATTCATCCATTTAATTATGTTATTGAAAATGTCAGTGAGGCCTCATACTGCATTAGCTATCATTCTGTTTTATTCGTGCTTTAGACTTACAATTTAGATCGTAACTTTTGCACTTATACTCAAGGAATCTCATTAGCTTACGTTGTACGCATTCGATTATATATAAATAAATGTCATATTGTGGGTTCCAGATTTGTGAACCATATTCTAATAAAACACTGTTTTAAACTATCACGGTTGTTAGTTACATGCACCATGTTCACGGGAATACTGAGTATTCCCGTGAACATGGTGCATGTAACTGCGCCGAAATATCGGGAGCTCATTCCACAACCTTACCACGGTAAATATCCCGTTAATAATCATATAACATATTCTAATATGCTACGTACATACGAACAATACAGAATTTTAACAATTTTGATATTAGAGAATTGAGAACAGGATCTTTTTATAAATCCCAAGTTTTTGTTGCCTTTTTTAACTATATAATAAACATGATTCTCGTATGAAAGCTTAGAGTCATGGATTATGCCTAGATCTCGTATTTCATTCAACCGCTTTAATTCGGATCCTTTAAGAATGTATTTATATTAAAATATGTTAGTTTTACGAGTAAAAGTTATTAAATTACATTTAGATACATTAAAGTCGAGATTATTAGATTCACAATACTCTTCAAATCTCTTAAGGTCTTCTTGCAATAGAACAGAATCATTAATTGTTTTAATCTGTTTAAATTTTTTTAGATCGTCAGCATATAACAAAAAGTTAGATTGTAAAAAACCAGCGTTCATTTCTAACGTAGTGAAGTCTATAAATGACAGGAGATTAGACGTAGTTGATCTGTTTTTAAGAAACCCGTGTTGTTCTGCTATGTAACTATTGGATAAAGAGCTGTAGACTTGTGTGTAAACGAGGCGTTCAAGTATTTTTACGACGATACATAATTTGGGAAAAGGTCTGTAGTTCTTGACTTCACCTTTATCACCACTTTTGTGCACTGGGGTAATAAATGCGGATGTCCATATGCCAGGTACGATACCTTCTTTAATAGAGCGCTGATACTCGTACAATATAGTAAGTGGTTTAGTTAAATTTGGTGCTCAGTTTACGATAAATATAGGCGGGATACTAGCAGGGCCAGCTCCTTTATGTAAGTCTAATGATTTAAGAAGTCTTAGCACGGAATCAGGTTTAATTTCTATATCACATAAGGTGTTCGTGTAGTTTATAGCGAGATCATCTTTAGTTGAAACATTGTCAGGTTGTTGGGTAGATGGTAAGAGAAAAGTTGATTGGAAATACGTGGCGAAATTATTGCATATAGGAAACTATATTCAATAATTTCGCCACGTATTTCCTGAAGCTAGTACTGGTAAAAACCAGTACTAGCAAATTATGGTTCGTAAGATAACGTCGATGGAAGGGCATTAATGCCTTTTTTATTCGATTTTATATAGGTCCAAAACATTTTAGGGTTTCGGTCAATAGTGTCTTCAGTTTTTTTCATATACGCTCGGTAGCTCTCTTTTTCGACAACCTTAGCTCTTTTACGAAGCATAGTAAAACATATATGTAGTCTGAGGTGTTTCCGTAGTATGGTACTTTTTAAAATATTTATGCTTTTCTTTAAGATTTTTTTTCAGGCAGGTGTTGTACCACGGCGGCAACGATGATGAGTGAACTAACTTGCTAGGTATATATTTTTGTATGAAATAATTTAAACGGTCATAAAAATATTTTACAGCATCGTCTAGTGAGTTATTTAATAGACAATTTTCCCATACAATCTGATTAAGTGACGATTTTATTCTGTCATAGTCTGCAGATTCGTAAAATATTTTTTTCCGAAGTTTCATATTTAATGGCTTAGTACAAGCACACTGCAGCTGAACATTAATATATTTATGGTGAACATTCTCTGGTACCAATGGGTCTCCACAAGAGGATATGGATAATTTCTTGTTACATAATGCTAAATTTAAAATTCTTTGCGTTGCAACATTACGGCATGAATTGTATTGATTTAAATTACATTCTGATAGAACGTCAAAGAAATATATTTGAGTTTCACCTGTGACACCTGTGGGCTGTAGGGAGTTCCCATCGTCAATCCAGTCGATGTTTGGCATATTAAAATCCCCCAATATTACAATAGTGTCATCGGGATTAGAATTCATTATTATCGACAAATTATCTGCAAAGTTCCATAACTGAGCGTTATAAGAGTTACCAAGCTTTTCAGCACAGAGATAAAGAGTACATAATATATGTAGTTTGCATGAAACACGATTTTTATTTATATAATTAATTATGACCCATATGTCCTCTGCTGAGGAGGACCATTCAGGTCGGCCTACAGATGACAGTTCCCGCCGTACTGCTAAAAGTACCTACCCCGCCACCTTACGTACGTAACCCTTGTGCATTTTGATAATATATATTAAAATTAGCCATTTTTATTATCTTTACAATAGCTTAGATACAACTCATTTAGTAATACATAGCAATTTTTATAGTAACAATCATCATCATCATCATCATCTCAGCCGTAGAACGTCCACTGCTGAACATAGGCCTCCCCCATGATTTTCCAAAAGGACCGGTTGGAAGCGGCCTGCATATACAATTAATATAAAAATATAAATATATATATATATATATATATATAAATATATGTTACAATACCACGCATAAATACAAAATTCCTCCGTAGTAATAAATATATACGCATGAATATTTATTATTATCCGATTTCGTAGTACAAGTGCAAAATCATTTATTATCAATCTACAACTTATTAATAATGTATATGCAACAAATATGAACATGAGGCAGCCTGCCAATAAGACAATAATCTGCCAATAGTCAACGAAGTATTTTGTAAAGAATAAGTAAATATGTATATTTGCAATGCATCGTAACAAAGTTAAGCGTTCCATTGGTAAACCACTCCAATCATAACAAGCGCAAGCGATATTGTTCATTACCTGAACTATAGCATGCGTGCATTCGGGTGGGAATCGTTTGAACGGTGCCCACAAACTTACTTGTTCAACGAGTAACTGATTGATCTTCTCGCTATGCGTCACACGACAGCCCGAAACTTGATAACTTTGACAGCCACAAAAGACTCCTGCCGTGCGATTCTGTAATGATTCGTCGATGAGCTTGTCGACGAATTCACCGATGTCAAATACACCGCCCTTGTACATAAGGTTGCTTTTCCAACGTTTCTTGTCATCTCCTCATTTGTTTCACGGATGTTGTCAAAGATGCAACGTTGTTTGCTCTTAGAGAATCGCACGGCTGAGTTCAACTCGGCCAACAGACTTTACAAAACAAATATAAGGTTCAATAAAAAAAAGTAATTTATGTTTAAGTTGTAATTTTTAACAAATCGTTTTCGCTTTTGATAAAAAATATGGGCACTGTGTCCGATTTCCTGGCCATAATTTTGTATTTTGTTCCTGGCCAGTGTTTCACCCATATATATTGGAAATCTTTTTCCTTCCCAAATGCTGTTGCTTTACTAGGTGTTTATAGGCCTGTGTCAAGTGGTCATTGCCATAGAAGCTGCCCGGGGTGGAAAACCCTTTTTTTTTTTTTGAGGGGGGAAATGCTGTGCACTTCCCTTCCGCCATGGGGGTGACGGAAGGGGGCGTGTGGGGCTCAGACCCACTAAAACCCCCCCGTGAGCAGTCCTCCGCCAAGGTGGGGCGAGACAGGGTCGCGCTGGCAGTCACCATCTCGCCCCAGCGGTAGGCCCGGATTGATCTTAACCGGGCCTCAGCGCCTGTGAAGGGATGACCTTGCTCACCAAGGTCACCCCCTAGACGTGTAGGGCCGTGCAAACCGACGAAGAGTCCCCCAACAATTCGCCAGTAAGGGGTGGAAAACCCTAAGTTAGACAGATTCAACTGCTTACTGCTGCGTGCCGATGCAACGAACTCCTCCTTTCTCTAGCGGCTGTTGAATGCAATTGCGATAGACTTCTCAGCATTAGGAATACGAGTGGGTATACGAGCGATGTAGTTAATCTCCTCTTTCTTTATGGTGAAATTACATAGATTACCTATTTTCAGAGCGGAATGTCTTTTTTGTCAATTTTGTGGAATGCCTCGGATATCCACATTATTAGCTCTAACCCATTGGTCCCTGTCTTGAAGTTCTCTATTCAGTCGGGCAACCTCTCTTTGCAGAGGGACTTGGTACGCAGCCTCTTCTACTTGAACAATTCTTGACTCCATAGTATTTACTTTCTCAGAAAAGTTGTTGATGAGCTCATGCGCCATATCAAGAGACTTCTTAAAACTACTCAGCTCTGACTTAATCAACTTTACGTCCGCCACTACCGAAGCTAAGGGCGACAGGTCAAACATGATCTTATTTAGTTGATCTTGAATTCTATCGAATTGAGTGGGTTGAGGGGAGACTGCTGCTGGAGATGGAGACGGAGATAAGCCCGACTTACATTTAGGACAGGGCCAAGTGTTCTTTCTGTCACCGAGTTTACGGTATCCAGCTTCAGAAACACCTGAGCACTGATAACCGTGTTGAAGTTTGCATACACTGCAAGTTGGTCCATCAGAATGTTGAGATCCACAACTAGCACAGGTGAACATTACGTAAAAAATTTGAATATTACTGGTTTAACTAATTAGACAAACAAGCGTGCGCTCTCGATTACCGCCGCTCTCGAGTCGCGCCGGACGCGACTGATTTGTCGGTACCTTGCCTCAAATTTACTTCAAAATTTACGATACGTAACATAGAACAGATTCGAAAATACTCTACTTTAGGTAGGAAGCAAAAGCTCAGAGAGAGTCAGCTAAACGCATGCTAATGTGATTAATTAATTCCTGCCATTAATCAGTAAGTATAAAGTTGACACAAATAACGATGTTAGTTAGATCATCCATCACAATCATCCGCCTGTAACAAGTCGCATCCCGCACGCCACCACCAACCACCGCACCACACAATGCAAGCACGGACTTCGGACTGCGCCGGATGCGCGACTCTGTGAAGGAGTAACGCCTGGTAGCTCGAGAAACCGGTCGGGATACTCCAATATACCTAGGTACCGCATAAGTTAACGCGTCAAAGTCATAACTAAATGGCTATAAGTAATACTTACGAAAGTTAGGTTTGCTTTTTATTTTATCAGTGGTGAAGTTCCCCGAAAACATTAATTCACAATGTGGTCTGCTCTGACCCAAGACATCAGTTTAAAGCCGCCCCAGCTATTTCTCTTCTTACATCACCACTATCAGGTTTCGGTAATTTCTTCCCTTTTAAGGTTCCGTTAAAAGAACTAGGGTAATAAGATAATAATAATAATATGTGACTGCTCATACCAGACCTGTGCTGCACAACCAACAGCAGAAGAAAACAATAATAACATTTATGAGTTCCGTAATAAAAGTATTGACAGAATATTGTATTGTTTTCAGGAGCTGGCCAGCTTCGAAGGCATGCCAGAGGGGCCTGAGCTTACGGTGGAAGGTGAGGTGCAGCGACACTGATGCCAGCGAACCGGTCGTGGTATCTAACTAAAGGCAACATTTATAAAAACTCATTTAATTGTGACAAAACTTCCTGCTTACACCTGGGTAGCCAATAATCTATCACTTGGGATTTAAACGCATTCGAAATTTCAGTGTTCGCATTCAGTTGTGGTTTGGCGCCAGTGCGCGTCCACTTCGTACAATCGGTAAAACGTATACAAGTCATAATTTAATGCTTATCACCAACTTTAAAAAATATACTTATATAAAGACTATCTTACTTGATGTGCAGTAACGCTTGTGTCGAAGCAGGTGCCCACTACACCGAGAATGAAGAGTGCATCTCAAGGACAGCTACAAGAAACACCCTTAAACTATTTTTGCCAGGGTTCCTATGTTTAGGGGGGGTAGTTAGTCAGACGGGCACCAGAAAGTGCACTACCATCATGCTTTCGATTTCACCAGACTCTCGTCACCCCTGGGCCCTGCCTTATCATCACTCCAACGTTATAAAAGGCGCCTTGCTCGATCCGCGTACATTTATTGCAGGAGTCCTATAACTATAGGGAATATGTACGAGTAATTACACAATAGAAGTGACGACGTTGTGCGCTGTGTGGCATACAATGGTTTAGGGTTTCACGGTTGTTATACATATAGAAATTAATCAATTTTAATCGAATTCTTACCCCTACCCTTTAGTCTACCCGTGACGTGAGCATGTTTACTGAAAAGTGTTCGAAACGCCGCCGGGATAAAATAATATAAAATTATACGCAATTAAAGCCGTTCAAGATGATTAATGAATGGTATACATTTCACACTTCCCCCCGAGCATAGAGGCTCTGCGTTCAGTGAGGTGGTTTGAAGTGACCTTGCCTGCTGTGCCGGGAGTGTGCCACATGATGGGAGGTGGGGGGTAACACATGCGTGGTGTCGTGTGCAGATCTGATCGCGGACGGGTTCGAGAGCACGCCGGCGTGGTTCTTCGCGCTGGTGGCGGAGCGGTGCGGCGCCGTGGTGGGGTACGCCGTGTGCAACCGCGCCTACTCGAGCTGGACGCGCCGCGCCATGTACCTGGAGGACCTGTACGTGCGCCCGTCAGAGCGCTGCCGGGGGGTCGGCCTGCTGCTACTGCGGCGGCTCTGTCAGGTAAGGGGCGCCTACCTGTTTCTGTGCGTCTACACATACGAACATTGTGGAGTTTAGTACTTCAGATGCTGTGTGCGAAGTTCAACCGATTGGGTATCAATTATACTTATTTATGATTTGCGATATTTAAAGGCGGACAGATGGACTACAGGCATGTGTATCGTTCCGATGTGACATACCATGTCGACGGTGACTGGTACTGGGTCGCCACGCCAGTATGCGCCATACTCCTGTGGCAGCGGCGACCGACATGGCTTGTACTGTTTTAAACTATCATATTTACAATCATTAAATATATCCACAGAACGGGGCGGTTATCATGTATATTGGTAGAACTGAAATGAAATACATATGATGGTAAATATTCCGTTGTGAATGTGAACATTTGTATGACACGGCTGGTGTTGTGGACAGATGGCGGTGGCTGCGGGCGTGCAGCGCGTGGACTGGCACGTGCTGGAGAGCAACGCGGCGGCGCGCCAGTTCTACAGCCGCGTGGGCGCGCGAGACCTGCGTCTGTCCGAGGGACGCACCGCCATGCGTCTGGACGCGCCCGCCATCCGGCACCTCGCGCGCCCGCCCGACCACCACAAGCCCGACCAGCCTCCGCTAACGTAGCATAGCACTGCTCTTACATTTCATAATCATGAACATTTATACTAAACAACAACAAATATTTTGGTATAAAAGCTAAAGTGGTTTTCACTAATTTTTACTCAGAAATACTTTTCATTATTGATTTTATTACTTGTAATTTTTTAATAAATTCACACATTTTAAATAAAACTTTTTACTCAGTTTGGAATTCTAACCCGGTCGAATTGAAAAAAAAATTTTGTACTTTTCTATTTAGATATTGACTAGCTGACCCCCCAGCGGATTCGCTCGCTTGGTGTTGGTGTAGTGGTGAAAGCGCCGTTTTGGAATCTCGTAGACCTGGGTTTGATCCCTGGATTGGACAGTTATTGGGATTTTCTGACAAAGAAACTCTCAATAGCAACCCGGAGTCAGTGCCCCGTAGATGGAAATAGGCTCGCCCCCTATATTTTTGGTCATGTAATAACATGGGACCAAAATTATATCCGGCGAAACGCAGGTGTTTAAACACAGCTGCTAAACCCTTCGAGGATGTGACGTGTGAGATGTGATGATATTGTGTTTTAAAATATCATGTATAGCATTATTTTCGAAAAAGTTTATTTTTACCAAGTTGTGAGTGGTTGTGGTGATTGTGGTGATGGTGGTGATGGTAGTTTTGTGTGGTGAGTGTAATTATTTTGGTGGATTATAATGATGATGAACAGTATCCTATGTGTTAATCCAGCGCCTCATGTACCTTCATACCAAATTGTATAATTGGCCCCGCCGTTTGAGCGACAAAGAGTTACACACATCCATCCATCCGTCCGTAGGAGGTACGAGCAAACTTTCACGTTTATAATATTAGTGGGATAAACAACAAATAATTTTAAACGTTTGGCTTTTACAGCTTTGAAAAGAAAAACTGAGTTCTCAATTATAACTCGTACATTAATATAAATTGA